>JANCRA010000001.1:29462500-38762500 GCA_024362935.1 Setophaga petechia
GCACGTGGTGTGATTTTGGGGTTGTCCTGTGCAGAGTCAGGAGCTGGACTTTGATGATCCTTGTAAGTCCCTTCCAACTCAGGGTATTCAATGATTCTATGTCTTACTCAGTAATCACTTGTATAGCCAAACTGCTGTACAAAGGGCATGGCCTTCAGCTCATGTGGACAGCTCCTGAGACACCAAGTACTTGAAACCAAGAGATTTCAAGTAGCAGAAGTGCCCCAAATGCGGCTCAACACCAGGCATTATTTTGTGGCCCCTAGGGTTTTTCAATGCACATAAATTTACCCTCTGACTATTTATAAACTGACTGTGGAGATATTTGGCAACTTTTCATTTGTTAAAAACAAACCAAAAGTGTACTGGTAATGTTCATCACCAGACCGATTCTTGCAAGTTGTATGTAATTTGACAGGATATTTATTGCTATGGTAGTAGTATCTTGGGGTCTAATTTTGCCAGTGTTGATATTGTTATGGATCATTTATGAAGAAAGGCATTATGCAAAGTAAGAAAATATGGCAAAACCTGAAGGCACTATGGGAGTATTTTTTGTCTCAAAGGAACATATTGATGAGGTAGCATCAGGAAACAGCAATGACAGAGGAAGTCATGCTTGCTTAATTGGAACATGTAAAACTCGTAGTTTACATACTTAAAGTGTCTCTTTGCTGTTTACAAAGGAACTAAAATAAAATCCCCATCACTGCATCATATAGCTCGTGGATATCAGTGCAAAACTTAAACAAGGGAAGAAAGTTGCTGAATTTTGGGAGGAAAAAAATCCAGATCAGCAGAATCCACAAGAAATCCAACTGAAGTTCTGGAACTTCTCTCCTGGACTGCTCCTTTCTTCTCCCTTCAACCCTGGCAGCATTTTAAAAGCTAACATTCTTTTTTTTATGATGTCAGGGTTGTCATCATTGTAATGGGATGAGCATGAAGCTGAAGTTAAAGCTGTATAAAGCAATATAGTAACTTTATCAGATGTTACTGATCAGGTTGGAGGGAAGCAATCTTCAGTGAAGAGAAACTCACAACCAAAATCCCTCAGCAAGACCAATGTGTTTTTACACACAGATCTTTCCTTCATTACCTTCTTTTCCTTTGCTCATTCCATGACCCTCTGCTCAGAAAAGAGGCCAGCACCCATCCGTTATGAAAGGACCATGTGTATGGCAGGACATTAGCCTAATAGTGGCTACATCCTAAAATGCATACTGTCTTTTTTAGATCACCTTAGAGCATTGGCATTTTTAAGAAATAAACATTCCTTTGAGTTTTCAAGGGAAGGTCTCTGCAAGGTACAAATCTCTGCAAGATTTGGCAGGTTTTGCTGGATTTAGTACGTTTTACCAAAAAAAGTTCTGTCTGAAGATTTTTTTCCCCCTTATCCTTTCCTGTCTTAAAGTAATCAGTATTTTCTCTGATTACTTCATGAACATGTTTTTATAGACCGTTTCAAACATAAGGAGCAGGACAGGAGGCACAATGTGATTGATATTTTTGATAGAAGCCCAGAGAGACCAGGAGAGTCTTAGAAAACAAGGGAAATGACAGTACAGCATGAATTTACATATTATGATGAAGGTATCATATTTTATCTACATCTGTTGGTGCAACTTTGTCCCATCTTGAGATTTCAAAAGAGGAGTTCCTTTTTAGTCTTCCCAGCTTTATCTTTACTTTTTTCCAGGTTTTGCTCACAGAATCAGCTCATTAGTCACATTACTAAACCATCTAAACTTCTACACTCCTTCTAAACCTCAAGCAAGTTTCTAGTGGGACCTGAGCCATTTGTGGGTCTCATGATGGTCTTTTTCTAAATAGCTGTTAAATTTCTTTCCTATTAAGATGAAAATATTATAAAGGGGTGCTGTTGTGTATTTGATTTTGCTTAAAAGTCATGAACTCATGCTTACTCTGCACATGCAAGATTTCTAGAAGGAAATTTCTATTATTTTGATTACTTTAATAAAGAAATATGTTAAGACCACAGCATTAGGCATTTTAAATTTTTTTCTGTCTTGTGCATAACTGAATGACCATTTCAAAGACATTTTATTACCAAAAAAAAAAAAAAAAAACCAAAAAGATACTGAAAGCAATGGCTAACAAGCAAGACAGAGAAAGTTATATTCAAGTTACTTGGTGCCCTCTGTCCCTGTGACCTTACTGTGCTGAGCCACTAGTATCCTGTCCATTTTATTTACTACTGGAGGATAAAAGACCAAATCCTTTCGTGTTCTTGGAATGGTTCCAAAACAGAGCACATATTGCCTCCTGAAGGTGACCTGTTTTAGGGGTGTTTACCCTTGCTAGATTCTGGTTTCCATTATTAAAATGCCACAGTGAACCATTTACTAGCTTTGTCCCTATATTTACAATACCTTTTGACAGAGATGTCTAAGAGCTTTAAACATATGCTTCAAACAGTGGATGGTTGGCTCTGACATTTGTTACAAATCTTTTCAGAGGGCCATGTGGAACTGTTCTAATCCGGGAAGAGCCACTGACTCGCTGTGTGATCTGACAGAGTGACATATCACTTGACCTCAGTCACAGCAGCTGTAAAATGGATTGAAAATACCGGGTAGAAAAACGGAGGATGCCCTTTGGCAGAGCTTTCTTGAGCAAATAGGGTTCAAACCTGTGGTTTTTGCTTCTTTTTTATTCCTCCAAAAGTTTGTCATTAGTTTTAGATCAGAATTAAGTTTTCCAACATTTATTTGTAATTCCTTTTGACAGTGGCAGTATTCCTTGTGCAGTCACCTCATCTGGGGTACTCGGGGTGGGAAGAGCCGCTGGAGCCTGGGGTGTACAGATGGTCTAATAAAGGCCTCTCGCAGTAGGCCAGTTTTGCAGGACAGAAGCAGAAACGTTTCACACACCAATGTTCCTCCTTACCTGCCGCTCTCCGAGCCGGGGCACAGCACAGCGGCTGCGCGGGGCACAGCGGTGACCGCCACCAGTGCCTGGGGACGGCAGCCGCGGCCGGAGCGCCCCGCGCCGGGGCCTGCAGGGGGCGCAGCGGCGCCGCTCCGCAGGCACGGCCCGGCCCGGCACGGCACGGCCTGGCCCGGCCCGGCCCGGCCCGGCACGGCACGGCACACCACGGCACGGCCCGGCACGGCACGGCTCGGCCCGGCACGGCACGGCAACTGCGGGACAGCGGGCGCTCCGCTCCCGGAACCCCCGAGACCCGGGACACCCCACCCCCGCTTTCTCGGGACCCCAGGACCACCGGCCTCCGCAATCCCGAATCCCCGGCTCCCGCACCTCCGGGACCCCGCACCTCCGGGTCCCCGGGACCCCTCCCCTTTGCACTCGGGGACTGAAGAGCGAGAGGAGGAAGGAAATAGTTTTGCTTTGATAAGCTCTTCATGAAGTCAGAAAGAAACATTCCAGCTGTCCCCCTGCATTTTGTGGGGGAATACAGTGTTTGGTTTGGGGGGTTTTGTGCATCTGTGGGAGTTATTTTGTTTGTGGAGTTATTATTTGTTTGGATTTTGGTTGGGTTCATGTTTTTGTTTTTATTTCATGTTTTTGTTGGTTGGTTATTGTGGGAGTGCTGGAAAAGTTTGAAAATCGCATTAGATGCAGAAGGCAGTGTTTTCTGTGAGATAGCTGCGGATGCTTTAAACAGCAGCTGAAACTCGATCCCGTTCAGTTCAGACAACTCCAAGTATGGGAGCTCGGTAGAAATCCCGTACTTGGGGCAACAAGGCTTTCCCCTAACCAGCTTCGTGACCAGCATTCAGATCTCATCTAGCACTTGTCTGAGGATAACCTTACACCAGAGCCTATGTTGCTGCCTGTTCAGTACACTCATTTTTAAACTTAGATTTGCTGCTATTTATTTGTGTCAAATCTTCCCCACCATAGCTTTTCTTCATACAGTTGAGTAGATCTTGAATTAGCAAACATCTGGAAAGGTACTCTAGTTTGCATCTCAAAGTCCCTCCTCTGCAAAGAAATTGTTGGGCAGAGTGCTTGTGCTGGTGGAACTCCTCTCAGGGGGAGCTGGGCTCTAGTGAGTTTTGTTTTGGAGTGTGACCTGGCAAAATTGGGAGGTAGAAAAGGAGGAGGGATAGCTTTTCCAGATAATGGAACTTTAAAACAGACTTAGGGCTGCTGTCAAATCTTTTAAACTCCAAGCTGGTTTAAATCCCATTTTAACAGGAGACTAAGGGACAGACGGAAGGGCCCAAGCTCCATCCTCAGGCATATCACATGCACAGCTGACGTGAGGCAAGCTAAGCTGGAAATCAGTGCACTAAAGGAAGGAACCTCACTGCAACCTGAGTACAGTTGCTGTAGCACAGGCTCTGCTGGAGCTGCCTGGCACAGCCACTGGAGCTGACGTCCTGCTGGAACTGTTGTGTCCCACTTGCCTTCCTGAGCCGTCAGACAGCAGCACGTGGATGTGCAGGCAGCAGTCAGCAGTGCATGGCTGGCAAGTCTGTTACAAAAATAGAAATACAATACATCTTTCCACTTGCCAGTGTGTCTTTCCTAGTCCTTGCCATTTTTTACTGCCAGTGAAATATAGAGGCATGTGTGGTGCTGTGTCCCAGCTGGACCTGACCTGTGCACATGTCATGGTATTGTGATGTAGTTTTAGTCCATGCAAAATGAAATAATTTTGATTTGAGTCTATGAAAAGGTTTAAAACAGTCATTATTGTAAATGAGATGTTGGAATGGGCCTTTTCCATAATTCTATTCATAATTTGCTTCATCTTATTCTCCTGTAAATCAAGCTAGATCAGTTTGAAAGGCTGAAGCGATTACAAACCAAGGAACTTTAGCGTGGGGAGATAAGGCTGCTACTTTGCCCAGCCATCCTACAGTGCTCTCATTGCTATTAGTGACCTGGCACACTTGGGTGTCTGATCTACTAATTTCAGCTCCATCAGCAGGTGATGCATGAGCACGAGAATCACCCTAGGCCAGGAGTACACAGTGTACGTTGCTTTCATAAGGCCATCACTTCCTTGGGATGGTTTCACCAACTCATACAGTTTAAAATTTCATCTACAGGAATTGCTTCAGTTTCTTTGTGACCGGTAACAATTAGGTGATTATTGTTGGATGCTTCGTCGCAAACTGTAATTTAATGTGCCTTGTATACAGAAATAATCTAGTTAATTTCTGGGTTTGATTTTCTGACACTTGCACAAGAATAGCCAATAGACCAAGAGCAGCTGAAGTCTATAAAATCTGGTTTTCACTTTTAGTTCGTAATTTCATGCTGCTTTTTTAATGTGACTTGGAATTATCACTGTAACCTCCTGTGTCTCTGTAAAGAAGGAGAAAGAACTGGTTTCCATCCCAGGGATATGTGATGTCATACCTGCTGTTTTCTTTTCCTTTTTTTTCTTAGATCATCTAGATGGGGGGATGTCGTATGCAAAAAAAAAAAAAAAAAAAAAAAAAAAAAAAAATTAGAAGATAATAACAGTTCTAGGAGAAACTCTTGACTCATTTAGTCCAGTTTTCTGAATTAGGCAAATCACCTTGGTGTGTATTTACACTTGACTTTTGATTAACCTTGATGTTTGCAACATCTCAGTCATCAGGGAGACCTTGTGAAACTGTTTTCTTCCACTTAGTAGCCTCCTGTAGGATGTGAAAGAAATGACCTCGAAATTTTTTGTGGTTTTTTTCCCCCTGATAGCTTCTAATCAGTATAAAATGTGAAAATACCATTTCTTCTAAACAATTATATATTTGATTGTATATAAATTATATTTTCATATGCATAATTCAGATCAAAGTATAAGAAACAATATATACATTGTCTCTGGAAAGGGCAGAGTTTCTCTGGAATGATACTACTTCTGTAGACTTTATAAGTGTTCTGTGCTGATGCTATCGAGAAAAATAATTTACTTATTTGATTTCTTTTCCTCCGTGTCTTCCCTTTAAATTAAACCAAAACAAATTTTGCCAGACTGCTTCCCTTGAGAGGAAGGCTACAGTATGCATCTGTGCTAGCCAAACAGCTAATTCCCTGTTTCATTTCCTGAAAACACCTAAATAGGGCTGAGCTGCTGGGTGTCTGGACTTCTCTCTACTGTCTGTATTGTATATATTATCTCAGACCCTGTTCAGAACACTATGTAAAAGAGCAACAGCAGCTGAGACCAGCCACACAGTAAGTATGTTAGAAGTTCATCCTTCCTCCACAAACATGTTTAAGCTTATTTAGTATTATAATATTTGAAAGAAGGCCAGTCTTGTTTAATGTTGTAATATTTGAAGGAAATCCAATCTGTATTTTTTTAAGACTAAGCAGAGTTTGAAGGAATGGATTTGTTGCTAGTTCAGCCTAGCAACATACCCGTTTTGGGAATAGTCCCCTTTGACTTTTGACGCCAGAGACTAACACAGTGTTTCAGTTTCAGAACTTCCACATTTTGAGTCGTAGGGAAAATATAAAGGGGTCTTGAAAATACTTGTGTGGTAGCAGCCGTCATCATAGACCAGATCCCAAAGGGCAGATTTGCATTGCACTTGCCACCTTAGTCTTTGTGTTGCTGAATGTCTGATCAGCCAAGTCAAAGTTCCTATTCTCTAGGAAGGGCTCTTTGGGTCACTTACTGATATATTTATTAATGCAAACTATCTGTTCCGCTCTGACAGGAATTTTATAGTAATGTCTTTCTTGACATTGTTCTACTTTTGCACATCTTTTTATGATCTTGTACATTTTTCCCCCTTTATCTTTTATGCTGAAAAATGCTAAAACAAGAGTTTGCATACATTTAAATGGACTTTGTCTACGTCTTATTAAGGAGAAATCGTAGGTTTTTAGTAAAATCTGTGGATCTGTTTGGATAAGTCTTTTTTCAAGGAGACAAAAGTTTCATTGGAAAGGTAGCATAAAATTCTGGTTTGTCTCACTTAGAAGTTACCCTTCCTTGAAAGCTAATCCAGTTGAGAAAATCTCTGGTACCATCCTTTACCTTCAGTGTTGTGAAAATGCAAGGGACTTCAACACCTTGGCTGCCTGAACTAGGATGGTGCTGAGAAAGTCTAGGCAGAATGGCTCTGTGGGCCCACATCTTAAACCAAAGGCATAACAATAACAATAATGATAACAATAGTAGTTGATACATCTTAAATACAAAAGCAATAGTTGTTCAGGTCTCTGATTTACATACATGAAAACAGAAGCAAACACTGTGGCTGCACTCACCCTTCAGTGCCCTGGACAGATGGTATTAGAGCACAGCCTTACTAACTCTGAACTTAATATCCAATACTTGTCCACAGCATCTCAGAAGGAAAGAGCTCTTTTAAACACAAAATTTTAGAGAAGCCAGAATTTAATAACAGTAGGCAATATAAGATATTTTTATACTTTCACTTCAGTCTTGTACTCTACATGAAAGGCTATTAAAACCTCTGATAATTTTATATCCTATAATTTGCAACCACTTCCAGTAGGACTTGGTAGTTAATGACAATGGCACTAGCTGATGGGATCCTGTTCAAGACTAAGCTTCAGAGTCTGGTGGTTCCTGGAAGAATCTCTTTTTGGGGCTGGGTTGTGTGAATTCAGCTCCTTGCCCATTTAACTGTGCAGAGCCCCAGAAGCAGCAAGGTCCCTGTTTTAGTTTGCCCATATTTCATTTATTAGCCCTGTGAATGTAGTGTCTTTGTAATCTGCAGTACTGCTGCTCCCTGTAGTTGTACTACCAGCTACCAGAAAACTGGAATGAATGGCAGCTGTGCATACAGCAGGGAATAGATAGAGCAATGGGAAAGGTCTCCTGGGCATCCCTGAGCAGAGGGTGCTGGTGAGTGCTAGGACACTTTAAATCACCTTTTCCTTTGTCCTCCCTCTGGTCCTGCATGAGCACTGCCTGCAGAAGGTCATATTTCCATTCTGGCTTGAGGCAGCCCTTTCCACTTATGTAGGTAGCCAGTTTGTTTCTCCAACAGAAGGAGGACCCACAGCCAGTTTGACTCTTCTGTGTAAAACATCAGTGAGACATTAAGCAAAACTTCTTAATTAGCAGCAAAAAAGGGTTTTTTTAATTCCACACAATTTTGGAAGTTGATTCCATACCAGAGGTGGAAAAATTGGAACATAATACTGAAAGTATTCTACTTTCAGTTTTAATAATACTCATGGAAATACTGGTATTTTATCTAATGAAAAATGAAGTTTGCCTATGAGATAAAGCTGTGAAACATTGCCAATATGATGAAGTCAGAGACAACACCGAAGGTGAATTGGATAGTCTTGGGGACGAGAATAACACTAGATCATGTCCTTGCATACTGATAGTATTTCTCTTACGAGCTGGGTCTCAATCCATTTGAAATGATGACCAAGAAGAAGCCTGGCCTGTGCTGCTTGTTCCTGATACAGCTGAATTCTCAATGCTATTTAACTCTGCTTTTGGCTCTTGCCATTTTAAAAGGCACCCTGACAGCTGATAGACTAAGAGCATAGGTCAGCAGGCTCCCTGCTTACTGTGTGTCACAGCTCTCAGTGGGCTGCAGAAGGCAAGTGGTAGTGTATTAGTGACCTGCTGGCATTCATTGTCACTGAATTCATCCTCACACATTACATTCAGGGGAGAAAGGAGGACTTTATCACTCCAGGGAGGAAGCAGACTTTCTACATGGCCTCTGTTTCTGTTTTGCCTGGCTTGAGAAATTGGCTCACTGAGCTTTTAATCTGAGGTGATATTTTAAATTTAGTAATATTAAAGATATTTCTTCTTTAAAATGCCCTCTATTTTTTCTTTAGTAGCACATTCTCCAATAGGACATGATGAAGACTGCTTTTGAGAAAGGGCCTAAGTATGGCCAAGAGGGGAGAAATACCATGTGCAAAGCAGAAGTGGATAAACCTGCCAGTCTGGTTCCAAGGTGTATCTCATGGGGCAGTTTTATGATCCCTATCATAGCTACTGATGCTTGTCCTGAAGAAAGATAATGCATTATGATCTTTCCTGACCAAACATCTGCAGTCCCTTTCTGGAGTTAGTAAAAAATCTTCCTTAGCAGCCAACCTTTAAGTGTATCTCTGCAGAAGGACATTAACCCCAGCAGGACTCCCTTATCACATGGCATTAACTGATGTGACGCTGTCATTTTCGATATGTGTGACTTCTTGCCTCCAACCCCCATGCTGAGATCTCGTGTTCCTTTTTTCCCCAGGGTCATGTCAGACACAGAGTCCCCACTGTGGCTTTGCTCTGCTGGGTCAAGGGGAGCATGAGATGACAATTTACCCTTCCCTATAAATGGTTAAATGTGGAGAAGAAAAAAATGGGAGGTGTTTGTGGATTTCATCTTCAAGGCAGAATTTATAAATCAGGGAAAAATGCAAAGACAGACCCTCTCCAGGGCTTTTGACATCCTGTACCTTTAAGAGAGGAGTAGCAGGGTGGCATCTTACAGGCCCTGTAACTGTCCCAGATTTTAACTGTTTCCTCCTGAATAGCAAATTTGTGATTCTAAGAGTGGAAAAGATTCTTGTATTTCTCCTGTAGCAGCACTGGAAAAATTTCATGTACATATAAGATCCAGCATCCATGTAGGTTGTTGTTTTCTGCAACTTTTTGTAAGTTTGGGGAAAACTTAATAAGTACTGTTTCTCTTTCTTTCTTTAAAAAAGACAGGGAGAGAAAGCCTGCATTTTCTGCCATTTCCCAAGAGGCTTTTTATCTGTTTAAACCAACTAGGGATTTTTCACATATTGACATAAGCATTCATTTGCTAATTTGCTGGACATTAAACTGCACAGCATTCTTGAATGAGACTGGAATACTTGGGTACTTAGTGCTGCTCAGACCCCGCATCATTCCCAGTACACATATGGTTTTCCTTCTCTATCTCCTAGATAAAAGTCACTGTTTGATCGCCTTAAGGAAAAGAATGAGTTAAATGGACCAATATTCTAGCCTTGGCTCTAAAACTGGGCCTTTTCAGAAACTCCTCAGCACCTGCAGCAGCTAGGTCATTTGCACATACATAAATAAATAAATTAACAATGAATAAATAATTTAATCCCACCACACAATGCCACCTTGCAGATCTGATCCTTTGCTCCCAGTGAATTTGTCCATTCCTAATTCTTTTTGATAAAGTCCTCAGATACTTGCTGACTGTCAGTCTAATTTTCTTATTGTTTTCGCTTGATTAGTTCTGTATGACCTAAGGTTGCCCTTAAAATCCACATCTCTCGTGAAGACTCCGAAAGGCCTTCTTTTTTTCAAAGGGATGGAAAGTGCCTGCCATTTCTCCGGACAAAAGCCTGGAAGGTTTTCAGTTATTAGCCTCCTGAAGCAGCCCTTTCGCTCACCCAAGCGCAAAAAAAACTCATTAGGGGGCACCTTTCTTTCTGGCTTCTTTATCTGACGCATGTAGGGTTTACGTGTTTCAAGGTTTGGAGGTCTCGGATGGATTTGGATAGCCTCGCTTTTAACCCCGCTGGACTGTGGCTGTGCCCACCACAGACATTTGCCTCAGCTCCGCGCCCTGAACCAGCTGGAGGTGCTTGGTCGTTCTGAAAGCTGCTTTACACCCGCTTTGTGCTGCTGCTGCGGCGCTGGGGAGGCACGCACTGCAACAGCTCCTCGTGCAGGGGGTGGGTGGGAAGGCAGGCACGCCTGCCAACATGCTTTATCTGGGCATCTTGCCCTTCAGAGGGCATGGGCAAAGCTGCCAGCTCCTGCCTTCACTTGAGCTGCCAGAGGTTATAAATCAGAGCAGCATCTGATCTGCTGGGCTTAAACAGTGCTACCCAGCAACGGCACACCTGTGGTTACCTTTTAAGAATTAAAATCACTGGAACTTGTATTGGCAGATATTACAGTGATGAATGTTGCGCACTTGCCTAGGCTCCTGTATTTTGTTAAGGAGAGACCTGATGTCTGAAGAGAGAGGAGTAAACTGATTAATCTGTCAACTGGTTAATCTCATCTCCTAGAAAACTTCAGGATAGTGGGTCCTAGAATACGTTATCGAGACCACATAGAAATTGTGATATTGTGATATATTGAGTCTGCAGAGGCCTCTGAAGGCACCAGAAGTCAACACACAAGGAGTAATTGAACCTGCATGATAACAGGAAGAGTATTTTTAATAACTTTTTTGCATTGGGTTCTTTTTCTGCTTCAAGCTATGCAGGAGCATTTAAAGCTTACATTTTAAGCTTATGCAGTGATAAAGAAGGAATTTGGAGATTGAGGTGAAGTTAACTCTCAGTGTCTCCCTCAGGAGACCATGTATCTTATGCTGAAGTAATAAGACAATACAGCCTTGGAAATCATGGTGACAATAGGGCTGAACCATGATGAGTGGTGACATCCCTGGAGATCCATTAATATCTCTCATTCTCAGGATCTAAGCAAGTATCATTTAGCAATGTGATGTCTGTTAGCATGTTAACTATGATCTGTAGAAAAATTTCTGAAGTTATCAATGACTTTGCTGGGAGTTTGCTGGGTAAGTACACAGTTATTTGGCTAATAATTGGAATAACTTCCTCTTTTTCTTCAAAATGGTCATTTTTTATTGTTGGAGCTGTCCTGCACAGAGCCAGGAGTTGGACTTTGATGATCCTTGTGTGTCCTTCCAATTCAGGACATTTTTTGATCCTATAATTTAGTATTCTTACACTTCTTATAAAGTCTGATTATAATCATGTCACATTCTTTTAGGGTATGTAGGGAAGGTTTGACAACCAGTCTGAAATAGCCCTGGAAATCTAGTTATAGGG
This sequence comes from Setophaga petechia, assembly GCA_024362935.1. NCBI lineage: Eukaryota > Metazoa > Chordata > Aves > Passeriformes > Parulidae > Setophaga > Setophaga petechia. The sequence continues at coordinate 29,474,252 of JANCRA010000001.1, forward strand.
AGAACACATTTTCAGGAGGTTGTGAGACATTTGGCTACTCCTTGAGCTCAGCATATTTTCCCAATGCCAGGCATTGTCCACTCTGAAAGGGAGCCAATAATTTAAGATTATGAAGAAGCTCAGCTGTGATTCTGACATGCTGGTAGTCAGGTGTAGGCAAATATAATTTCTTTCAATTGGGAAAAATATGGTGGTTGTGAAACTGTGTCCTAATTTGGAACTGTTCCATAAATGGAAAGAAACTGGATAAGTAAGAGGTTCAGCACCAAAATAGCACCTTGTCTAAGCATAATCTTTCTTTTTAAAATGTACAAAGCACAAGGTTCAGCATCAAAACCGGTTGTTTGAGAATTCTAAATAATAATAAATTCTTTTTCTAGAGATAGGTTTAAAGATTGGCTATGCTATGATGTACCTGTTTGTAATGAAATGTCAGCTCCTAAGTACACTTATGAGAACACAGCATTATTCACTTCACTTGTGTTAGCAGCTAGAGCTGGTAAAATTTCAATGACTGTAATGAAGAAAAAGAAAAGAAAGGAAAGGAGAAAATAATTTCTTTCCATTTAAAGCAATGGAAAGCAAAATTCTCTCCTAGTATGCATGTGCTTAATAATATGAATTTTCTTATTTTACATGTAGATGCTTTATACATAGAGTCCTTGAAATCCTTGAAGCCCTTTGCTTCATGGTGGCAAAGGTGGCAGGGAAATAAGGTACCTGTAATGATGCAGACATTTCAGAGCTAAACCAGTGCTGTGGAGGGGATCAAGCTTTTGAGCTTGACATTTTGACAACCAGATTATGGAGAAAGGACACTGGCCTTCAGTGGATGGCTAACAATTTTGTTTGCAACAGTGCTTGCTGGAGGGAAATGGTAAATAATCCAATCTTCCCCACATAAAATTCTTTCCATCTGGTCTGTAGTACATGCAACTAGTAGGTAAAAAGTATTTGTCAACTGGACAGCTGTTTCAGTTCAGTGATTGAACTTGTCACACATTCTGACTGTATAACAAGCACACAAGAAAAAGGAATTTTTAAAAAATTAAATGCAATATTTTAGCATGGAAATGTCTAGCCCTGTTTGAAATATCTGAGCAGATAAATTAGGCTACTTGCCAAGCAACAGTGAGGGTGGGATTCAGCTGCCCTGTTTTTTTCCCCTACTTGTATATCTGAATCTGACCTATTGATCCCACATTCCCTCAAAATTAAAAGGGGAAAGATATATTTCCAAGGAAAATGTACTTATTTTTAAAGGGAGAAAATAAAATCAGTCTGATAAATTATCCTCAGGAGCTGCCTGTTTATCCCTCTTGACTAGAAAGATTGCTTAGAATGATTCATTCGTTCTCAGACCATTTCCTTTGAGACAGCTAACAGTTTTATGTCAGATGGTTATAAATTTCAGTATGTTTTTCTATTATCACACCACCCAAAAGATATTTCCTTTGTGGTATTGTCTTGTTTTATAACAAAGTAATTTTTCCAAGTACATGAATGAAAAAGTCCAGTTGGTCCCATCCCATCTTTCTATTTTAGTCTGGTAAGGAATGAAGCCTGCCAGCACTTTGCCTGTGTATTTGTGGACCTATGTCCTCATCTTATGTCCTGGCCAGCTGTGATTGGATGCTCAAAGGCATTCTGTGCCCTACAAAATTGTTATAATTTTCCTGAAATTAGGAAATCTTTGGATTTTTTCTGTTTGCAGTTACAATGCCTGGAAAACTTTTTGAAAGGCTTTTAGGAATCTGGATGCTGTCAGCAGGAGTTACTTCTCTGTTCCAGAACTCTAATCTCAAAATCCCTGAAACTTCCTGATAAAACAGGAAGAAGTTTGGCATTCTCTTTCTCTCTATTTGATCTCAATTTGAAAAGGCAAATTGATTTTACATTTTTTTTGGAAGAGCTTTATAAAAAAGCTGGCCAAATACAAAACCCAAAACCCCTTTGCAAAACTGCTATAAATTAACATAGGATATTCCCATGACTAGCAGAACAGCACTTGTGTTCTCCCAGTTGCCTGTCCTTCTAGCCACATCACACACTTCTCCTAGGGATGCACATCTTTTACCTACTTGTTGCTTGCCATATCCAGTAGTGTAGGTTGCATTGTGGAGGGGTATACTCTTTCTGGGAGTATAAAGCAAAGCTGCCTGTAACACAGTTGCTAACTATGTGTAATATACAACAAAGAAAGAAAATCAAGGAAAATTCTGCCCCTCTGCTCTGGTGAGACACCACCTGGAGTGCCACATCCAGGTCTGGGGTCCTTAGCACAGGAAGGAGATGAACCTGTTGCAGCAAGTCCAGAGTGGGGACAGCTAGTTAGTTAGAGAAATGAGGCACCTCTCCTATGGGGAAAGGCTGAGAACTGGGAATTTTTTCAACCTGGGAAAGAGAAGGCTTTGGGATGACCCAATTGTGGCCTTCTAATACCTGAAGGGAGCCTACAAAAAAGATGGAGAGAGACTATTTACAAGGGCATGTGGTGACAGGACAGGGAGGAATAGCTTCAGAGTGAATGTAGGTTCAAATAGGATATTTGAAAGAAACTCTTTACTGAAAGGGTGGTGAGGCGCTGAAACAGGTTGCCCAGAGAAGTTGTGGATGCCACACTTCGTTGAGGTCTTCAGTGCCAGGCTGGCTGGAGGTCTGAGCAGCCTGGTCTTCTAGTGGAGGGGGCCTCTGCCCATGACAGGAAGGTTGGAATGAGATGATCTTTAACGTCCCTTCCAACCCAATTCATTCTGTGATTTTATTTTAATTTCCTGGAAAGAAGATGCAAAGCTGCAGCATGGAGAGTTGCAAATAACTTTTGAGAATATGCAATATTTGGTGAATAACAGCATACCATATTGCTGCTTGGAACCTCCTTACCATGGAAAGACCATTTGACCTCACAGAGCTGGATTAGCTCCTCCATATGCACACAGAGGGAGACTGGCCTTTCCTTTAAGTGTAGATTGTTGTGCCCAGTTGCAGCATTTTTTCTTGGTGGAATCTTTTATGCACTGAGTACCAGAGGCAGAAGGACCTGTTCTGTACATGATTTCCCTTCCACGATCAGCATAATTGTGTGTTTAATACAAGATGATTTATTTTCTTCCCATATATCTTTATAAACATGTGACTGCATAGTTGAACTAACAAAATGAGCATGAGGAGCTACTGAAATATGTATTGCTTACCTATTTGGCAAGCTCTCAAATGATGCAACTCCACTATGTCTTCTTCTTGTGGAAGCAACTATAGCTTCATGGATGTCCAGGGATCTGCCACCTGAACTAGCTGAGGAATACAGGCAGTATATGCATATAGCTAATAAGCATGTAAAAGTCCCTTATTTGCTTTAACATACTCTCTTTTCTGCAGATGGTGCCTTGAAAACAGTGGTACCTTTATCATAATTGTATTCATTTTCCTAGATCTTTGCTGTCTAGCAGGTTTTGACATTATGCAGTAAATTATATACTCTTGTTTGTACTTTTTTCCCAATTACTTTATTGCCTTTTCTAGACATCAGAGAGAATTTACAGCAATAATTACAATTACTATTATTACAGCAATAATTATGGCAATTATTTCAGTAATAAAACTCCAGGAGTAGTTTTTCTCTCATTTCTTCAAGAGAGGAGAAGGTACTGTACAGAAACAGTTTGTGGCATAGAAAAATTACTACTACATCATATGATTAAAAGACATTTTGTAATGGAATAGGAAAGACTTGGGTTATATTGATTCCCTTTGAGCATTCCAATGTATAATTGTGTTGGATGGGATACATACTGTCTCAGGGTTTCCTGAGGTTCTTAAAATTTGGTTATCTGTTCTCAGTGAATGTCAGTGATCCCTGTTACACTTTTCTCAGTTCAAAGCCATGTGGGGTTGGTTTGTTCAATAGGTTTTGTTGTTATTGTTCCTTCTACATATTCCAGTGCTGGAACCCTAGCAGCAATCTCATAGTAAGGGTAAATTATTTCCATACTACCACGTTTATGGGAAAACTCTATACCCTAACTTTTACTCATGGCTGTGGTAGTATCACTTCTTGTAGCGAATAAGTTTGTACAGGTGTATCAAAACCCTGTCAGGGCAAACCTTGAGGTTGCCCTAGGATATATTGAAGGACATTTTAGCTTGGGGGAAAAGGTAGAAAAGACCAATTCTATATCTTAGTCATAAAAGACTGACCTTTAAAGGCTAATCTCTGTGAATTCTTCCCCTGGAATGGCGCTAATGTAGCATGCATGGGAAACTATGAGGATTGAATAAAGCAATTAAACAAATAGCAGCCAAACCAAACTAGGAATTACTGAGCAAAGCTAAACTGAATTGAGGTGTACTATGGAAGAGGGCCTGTATAAGCTTCCTGTGTGTGTAGTACACAATGGTATACACATGATCACATGTACCTCCAGAGGAGGAGAATGGAGGGAAAGGCAAAAGCCACAGTCTCCTCTCCTCCCTAGCAGTGAGAAAGCACTGAAGCCATGTCACAGCTTCCTGCTAATGTCTCTAAACTGAACATCTCCTTCAAGCTGATACCTTGAGACCAAACTCTCCCCTGGCTGACTACCATCTGATCTCTCCTTTGAAAGGTTGAACCAGGACACAGTGGTTTCTTAAAAGAACACAGAAATTGCTTTGTAGGGTCAGAGTGGTTATAAGAAGGTGCCCCCAAAGAGGAACACAGTTTTTAGCATTCATCCTTGAGACTTCAACTTTCTGGAAGAATGTCTAAGCCTCAGGCTAGGAACTAAGGGCAGGGAGATGGAGGTACAGGTTGAATTACAATGAAGGCACTTTCTGCCATGATCCTGGCCTTAAGGGCTCCAGTTGGACTGGGCCCTACTCTAAATACCTGCATGCTTTATGGCACTGAAAGTATAATTTTGGTGCTGGAATTCACAAGAGATGGAGATGAGCTCAGAGCTCAGGCACTGCCTGGTTTCCACAAAGCTAGTAGGAGACCAAGATTCTCTAAACAAGTGCTACAGGTTTAGCTGGTGTAAATATTTCTACATGCTCTGGGTTAATTCCCCAGCAGGGGTACAAATAACTTCATAATGTTCACCAAAAGCATAAGAACTGAGTCACAGACCCTGTAATGAATTCCCTTTTGCCTTGAAGGACTCCCTTGTTCGGAGGGCCTCGTTTTTTAATTGCACAATCATTACGTAGACTAGAACTGCACTTGGAGGTGTTGTATTCTTACAGTAATTAAAAATTAAATTGCCTTTAAGTTTTCAGACCATGCATACTAAAGTTTAGATTTCCTGTTAGCAAAAGTGGGTTTTTTCAACCTAAATAATTGTATTACTTCTGATTAAGCATAATGCACATTAACATTCAGTGCTGTAGCTTGAAGATAAATATTAAACAATTTCTTTCCTGTATTTAATATTTTTTTGTTTGATAAATTTCCTAATTTAATATTCTGAGTTTGAATCTTACAAACTACTCCTCTTTCTTGCCGTGTGATGTTTCATCCAATAGTCTTCAATGCTGCTTTTTCTCATCTTTTAAAATGAGTTTTGTTTGTTTTGATATGCCTATGTTAAATTCAGTATGCAGTATGTTGCGTGGGTAAGTATCTGAATTTTAACCTTACATACATATTAAAATTACTTTTCTTGTACTTCTTTCTATAATCCCTTTTCTCTTCAAGAGAATTTAGTGTTCTTTTCCTAAAACAGCCTTCATGCACTATGCAGGAAATTTTGCTAGAAATAGACATGATGATGTGAGACTCACCCAAGGCAGGAGGCAAATCTGTGAGATCAGATGCTACATCTCAGCAAATATGGAACTGTTGGCTGTAGGGTTTCCTTCCAAAAGTCTGCCTTTGCGAAAGGGCTGCTGGACAAGCCTGCAGCTGCTTCAGTAGCCTGTGTCTAATACACAGACTGTGCCACAGGCAAACAGAAGATTTCCTCCTCCTTATAATTGATTCAATTTATAATGGAAAAACAATCCCTTTGGACTTCTAGGCACTACTTAATTCTCTCCAAGAATGTGGCAGAAGGGCAAGAAGCTGATCTGATTGGGGTGATCATTGTACCCTGGCACCTAAGACCCTCTGCTCTCCTAAGCACTTCTGGCATGGTCCTGGTCAAATCATGCAGGCTACCTTTGAGCCTGGGGAATAGCAGCAGCATTCCACAGAGCTGTGGGACCACAAGACTTATAAACTGGCAGGATCTTCACCATGGGAAAGGGATCATATCCATACCACTAGGAAGCCAATTATTGTGTGCATCTCTACCGGAACAGATCTGTAATTAAAAGCCTTTGTTGGTGCAGTTCCTTCTCTTTCCATCAGTTGTTTCTTTTAAACTCATGGCTCAGTCCCTATAGGTGTGCTGATGCAGCTCTTTGTGGTCCAGTGCTGCAAGCAGGGTCACGGACCCAAAGTACAATAAAAATACTCTTTTCTAGTTAGCTACTGACCTGATTGATGAGATGCCCCAAGAATGACTGTGTTGTCCTGAATTTGGGGACTTTGTTCAGTGGCATCAGCTCTTGTTTCCAAGGCTGGAAACTCCACAGTGTGGCACTACCAGCAAAGCCCCTAGGTCTTTGAATAATGCATTCAGACTAGTGTAAAACCATGGGAAGAAAGAAAAGTTCTGATCTGTGTTATATATGCTCAAAGTTCATTAACATTTTTTACTTATTTAAATAGGAAAAGTGAGGCAGTAGAATTTCCTCCAGGCTTTGCCTGTTACCTATTGAAAACATAAAGCTTTAAGATGGAGAGTTTATGCACAGGCTACTTATGTCCCTTTGACCTAATTGGTGATGTTTTATTTAAATAATAATGCAAATAAATCCTTGGGATGAATTAGGGAGTTGGAGATGTTTTCAGTAGTGCAATATTCCAAGGATCAACATAAACTCTTCTACTGTCTGAGTAAATAGCAAGAGAGAGTCAGTATCACATACAGAACTGTAAACTTACATTTTGCTGTCCTTTGATCCCAACATGATTATTTGCTCTCAACATAAAGAAATTACTGAGGTGTGACCATGCTGTACAACTATTTTCTGGGGCGAGAAGAATTGCAGTACATGTAGGATGTGGAATGTGTGAGGAAAATAGAGGAATTCCAATAGCAGGAGGTGGAAAAGAGGGTATTAAAGGCATGGGAAAGAAAGGCAAACTGTGGCAAAAGAAATGTGAAAGTCTAGGAATGAGAAAGATGCTAGCTGAAGGAAAGGAATAGGACATGATAGAGCAAATAATTCGCCATGAAGATTTTTAGTCAAGCAGGTGCATAACACAGAATCTAGTATTTTGAGGGCTTTGGGAATTAAAGTAGTTTATTTTCAGGAACAGCTCCTCTCTATTCATTCCCTGTGCTAACTGCTCCTGGACACCAGTAAATGTTACTCCTATGCCAGACAATGAGCATTGCCAGCCCAGACAGGCACCCTACCTGGGACGAGGTACAGCCTTGATCAGGCCCAGCACAGGTATCATCCAGCTCCCACCTGCTCCCAGCAAGATTGGAAGGTGATGCTCATGGCAGAGCTAAAATAAATCCCAAGGGGAAAAAAGGCTAAAAGTCTCTGTCTGATAGGCACAGAAATGCAAAATAAAATCAAGACAAATGAGCTGAACCTCTGTCAAAGACAGGGGATGCCTGTCCCAAGGGAGCTCTGTACCCCACTGCCTATGCTGACCCACCTGTGTGCACAGAGCATGGTGTGCAGGTGTGGATCTGAACTGGGAAGGCAGCTCAGCTCCCATGCCTACTACAGCTGACTTTAGCAAATTCCAAAATAATTTTGGGTCCAAAAGCAGGAGGGTGAGCTCAGAGCTCTGAAAGAGTGGAGGGAGGGGAAACTTTTATCCTAAAGTCATTGTAAAGCCAAAGAGGGGTTTATCCTCCACAGCTAAATGAAAATGAAAAGGGGGGAAAAAAAAGAAAGAAAAAAAATGCAGGATAGCAACATTGGAGAGACAAAGACTGTCATGGACCAGTGCGAGTTTGCAAAATTATATGCAAATGACCCCAGTTTTTACCATGGTGGCCCTCTGCTAATCCCACAGAGAAAATCTACTTAGCAAAGGAAAGGTTTGTTTAATTTGGTTAACAGGGACCAAAATGCTGAATATATTTATATTTTCAGGAAAATGCCCTATCTTTAATGCTTCAGGCACAAAGTGGGATCACAAGAGCTTAAAGCTCTCAGAATATAAGTCATATAGCATTTTGACCACATTCTGCGCCCAGTGCTGATAAAAATGAGTGTTGGACATGTGTTTCCATAATAGGCACCAGCCATTCCTGCTGCTGAATGTGTTAGGTTGAGTCCGTATTGTTCTGTGTACACTGACCAAAAGAGAAGTTCCCTCTAGATTTACCATCCTAAAGGTGTCCCGAGGAAATGGGGGTGTTTTTCTCCCCTCCCTAGCTGACTCCTCACCATCATCCCGCCGTGTGACCTTTTCCCCATTAATCTGGGATAGGAGCTTTTCCTGTATTTACAGGTTAAATGGAAGATACACATTCCACTTTTTATTCATTGTAATGAAGATCTTTTTGTCTGTCTCCGAATAAAGGGTCGGGTTGGTTTACAAATTGCGGGTCAGCCCATTCCGTGACCTGGGCAAACAGTCCAGGTCAAATCTCCTCAAAGCCTCCCCACCCAACTGGAATAAGTTAATTTACCCTTCGACGGCTCCGGCCCCGCCGGGCATGGCCGGGCTGCCCGGTTTCCAGGGGCTATGGAGACACCCGGACGCTCGGTTCAGGCGGGGCTGGAGTTGCCCCGTCGGGAGCGAGCCGTGCGCGGTTCCGCGCCAGCGGCGAGGCTGGAAGAACTCGCTCCCGGAGTTTCCATTGGTTTTATTCTCAGCGCCCCGCACCTCCGCAGCGGCCGCCTGCTCTCCCCGCCCCGTCCTCTGCCTTTACCATTATTAATCCTCCTCTGAACGAGCTGCGCCGCAGAGAAATTCTCTGACAGAGCACACGGGAGATGCGGTTCGGACACGTGCCCCTGGAGCATCCCTCCACGGGCGCGTGGTAGGGCAGCACCCGCAGCGTTTGCGGGCGAGTGCGGCATCCGCCACCTCCGGAGTACCCCGGGACTCCCTCCCAGCCTCCGGTGACAGCCTGCGAGCAGAAGCCGGGCGGCACCGACACCCGGCCCGTCACGTCCTGCCCCGCCTGCCCGAAGAGCCGGCCACGGCCGGTGCGTGCAGCAAGCTCCCTGGCCCTCGCTGACCACGTCTCGCTCGTGGGTTTCTTTGCCCCGGTGGCTACGTGGGGAGACTCCCACCGCCACCCGAGGAAGCTCCCTCACGGAAACAAAAAGCAGCGGCGGGTATAAACTTTTATTCCAAGGCATCACTTGTACAGGCACTGGACCCAGAGGTGGGGAGACGAGCGGGTGGGGGCAGCTTCAGGCCCTCGGAGAGGGCGGGCGGGGGCAGATCTGGGCCCCCGGGGGCTCCTTCTCGCCATCCGGGACCCCTGCGCATCGCCCTGCCCCCGGCTGCCTCCCCGTGCGCCCGGGTGTTATCCGCAGTGTCCGCGGTCATAAATAGGTGTTCTTTCAGGCGGGACGAGTCTCTATAGCATGGAGGGGTGCTGGCCCGGGGGCAGCCCGAACGCGTTGGGGTGGGAATGGCCGAGGAGGTTGAGGTAGTGGCGGTCCAGCCCCTGCACGGATGAGAGGAAAGTGCTGCGCTGCTGGCCGGGGCTGGCGAGGGGTACGGCGGCGCTGGGCAAGTGGTAGGGCAGGGAGGGGTTGCGGGCGGCGCCGTGCCAGGGGAATGGCCCCGCCGAGGGCGGCTGGAGCACGCCCTCGGCGGGACTGTGGACGTGCCCGGGGCAGTCGGGCCCAGGATGCAGCGGGTAGGAAAAGTCCGGCTCCGGGAGGGAGCCCAGGGACGTGAAAAGAGGCTCAGTAACGAAGCGTGCTTTGGACTGGAGAAAGGCCAGGATGCGGGCGTACTTGGTGTCTTTGGTCTCCATCCTCTCCACCGTTGTCAGATAGTGGACCAGGTTCTTCATGCACTCGTGGTAGCCGTAGTGGAAGTAATTGGCGAACTCGGAGAGCAGCTCTGCTGGAAAGGAAAGGGAAGGGAATCGAGCTCCTCAGGATCTGGCCGGGAGAGGAGCGGAGAAAGCCGCCTCCATGCCACGAGTGACCCGGCGGGGCCCGCGGGAGGTCACTCCCGCCCACCTACCCTTCTCCCGGCCGCGGGGAAAGTCCGCCGAGTGCAGGGCCCGCAGGTACTGCACCGTCATCTCCAGGATCTCCGCTTTCTCCAGCTTCCCCGAGCTCTGCAACGGGCAGGGCAGGTGGGCATCACCTCTCTCCTTAGACTGCTCTGCGTTCCACTGGGCCGCCCCCTAGCCCCGCCGTATCGGGGGGGATATCGCGGCGCACCGGGGAGAAAAGGGCGTAGGGGCTGCTCCCCCCCGCCTACCTGCTTGGCCAGAGCCATGGGCACCGTCTTCCCCAGCTCGGTGAGGCAGCGGTTGATGCGGTCCCTCCTCCGCTTCTCAATCACTTTGTGGGAAACCGGCGTCCTCTGCAAAACATATGGGGCGCGTTAGTGGGGGAAGAGAAAACAGATGGATCCAGTCTCGCTGTGACAGCTGCCCCCGGCCCCGGTCTCGACCCCTCCAGGGAAGTCGGTCCCCAACCCCGCTCCGAGAAGCGGTGCCGGGCGCGACGCGGTCCCGGGAAGGACGATGCTCCGGTGGCCGGTCGTCTCTGCGCGGCCCTGGTGGCTCCCCGACTGCGCGGACGGCCCTGGCAGGGCAGCCTTGTTTTTGTGAGGGGGCTGTGGTTGTTTTTTTGTGGGGGGGCTTTTCAAAGGGCAAGGCGGCGAAGGGCTCGGGGCTAGGCCGGCTTGGCGGCCCCGCAGACCCGTGCGCGCAAGGCGGGCGACGACTCACCCTCCGCTCCTTGAGCTTGGAGGCCATGGTGGGCTCTGCATCCCCTCTCTCTCCGGCCCCCTTATAAAGCCATCACTTCTTGGGGGGGACCCCGGGGGGCCTCCACGGGCCCGCTGATCCCATAGGATTACGGGAGAGCGGCGCCGAGGGAGTGTATGCATTAAAGATCAGGGTGGAAGGGGGCGAGGGGATGAGGGGCTTTTTTTTCTTCTCTCTTCTTCCTTTCTCCCCCTCCTCGCCCCCGTCCACGCAGCCGGGGGCGGCCCAGCTGTGTCGCCCCACGTGGACCTCGGGGACACACGTGACTGTCCCACAATAGCGGCGGGGATGGGGCCGGGGATGCGGCGAGCGGGGCGCAGGGCGCGGTATCGCGCCCTGCGCCCCGCTCGCCGCATCCCCGGCCCCGTCCCCGCCGCCAGCCTTCAAATCCCCGGCACCCCCTACCCCTCCCCTTAGCCCCGGAGCTGACTGCATTTTAAAGCCTGTCCAGAGTCATTAAAGTAATTAAGTAAGCCCTTAATAGGCTGTTCCGCCCAGTTCAAGGGAGAACCCTTGGAGACGGAGTGGCCCCGTTTGTTCTCAGGCTTTTCTCACACGACTTGGTGACACGTCCATCTTTATAAGAGATGGCAGCGAGGATTTTTTTGTTTACACCGCTTTATGCGCCGGGGACACCCCGGCAGGTGTGGGACCGGGGGGCTGGCACACGATATCCCCCCCCCATCACCCCCCCTTTTTTTTTTTCCGTCGGCCCGGGGAGGCTCTCGCCAGCCTTTGGCACACGACGCTCCTTTTTTGTGTGGTGTGCGCGTCTGTGCGTTGTTGTTTTACCCCCCCTGCTCTCCCCCTCTCCTTTGGAGAGGCTCAATTTGTAGCCTATTATCCTATAGGAAAATGTCCCATTGAAAAGTATGAATAGTTTCATTGGGCCTAAATTTTAATAATGCGGGTCAAAGAAAAGAGGGGCAAATAAAGAGGGGATCGCAGCTGGTCCGAGAGTGCATTATTCGGTGTCACCTGCGAGCGGGATCGCCGACAGACCCCCTATTCATTTGCCTAATTTTGGTCAATTTAACAAACTTCAGGAGAAATTATTGTGGCATTGTTAAGGAGGGTAAAGCTTTCTGATCGAATTAACAGCATGTTTTGATCCGGTAAATGTCATTAAAAAGAAAGAAACAATCGCGTTTAAAGGGGGGCTCCGAGTTAAACGCGCCAAGTGGAGACGCCGGAGCGCAAAGCTCACAAAGGGAGCAAGTAACTGCCACAGGGGAACTTTTGTACGCTCACATTGCTGAGGTTTTTTACACAAAAAGGCATTATTTCATACTTGAATACGTTTAATCCAACAATTGTCTATTTTCTGCAAACATATTTTCACAGCATTGTTAGCTTTCCTCTCCGCGGCCCTCCGCCCGGGCAGCCGCGCTCCTCGCCTGGCGAGCGCACCGAGCCCCCGACCCGCCCCGCACAGCCCCGCACCGCCCCGCACCGCCCCCGCCGGGGCCGCCCCGCCGCGCCGGGGGGGCCGCCCGCCCCCGCCGCCCGCAGTCCCCGCGACAGCGCGGCGGCGGGCGCGGCCCCCCCGGGCCTCTCCACGGCCGGCGGTGCGCCTCCGAACCCGGCACGGACTGCGGGGCCGCCCTCCCGCCTTCCCCCCCCCGGCTCCGCCACGGCCCCCGGCCCCGGCTCTGCCGCGGGGCTCCACCACCTCCGAGGGGGAGGGAAAAGCCGAGAGCGACCGGGCCGGCGGCGGGGCCGCCCGGAGCCTGGCTGTGCCCTCACGGGCGACGCCACCGAGCCCCGGGCAGGGCTGCGGTAAACAGCGATATCCCCGCCATGTGAGCTCGGGCAGTTGTTCTCTCGGAAACTCCCACGTCCTCTCCCATATTCCGCGTTTTTCCACCCTTTTCCCTTTGCGATTTAAAATGGGGAAACCATCCCCACCACATGTGCCCGGGTGAGCACGGCGGGTGGCACCGCCGCTCTCTCCCGTTCGTTTCCCCAGAAGCGGCCGGGGGATAGGCGAGGTATCGGCCCTCGCTCCACTGTCCCGGGCTGGTTCCCACCTCTCCGGGCCGGTCGGGAGCGCCCAACGACTCGGCGGGAGGAGGCGGTGGTGGCCCCGGGGCGCGTCTACCCCGGTCGGCGGGACGGAGCGGGCAAGGCCGGCTGCCCGCCTGGGCACCCCTGCGTGCCATGCCGCCGGCCGCATTATTCTTCCAGGAGCCTTGTAGGTTTCGCTATATTCATTCTCGTACAATGGGATTAAACACCAACCGTTATCATCCAAATTAACTAAATTCTGAATAGCAAATGAGGGGGCTTTTATTTTTTTTTCCTCCTCCTTTTGCTGCGCTGGCGGAGATGGAGTTGATCCTCTTACTGTCTGTGTTAACCGCCAGCTGCAGGCACCTGCGAGGCAACTTCTTACACGAGGGAAGTTGTTTATTTGCTCGGTGGCTGTTCCCCTCCTTGGTTCCCCCGCGGGCCGGGCTGCCCGGGTCAGCGGCGCGGAGCACGGCGTGGCCGTGGCATCCCCGTGTGTACCGCAGCCTCGTCCTCGGAGGGCTTCGACGGGGCTGAAGCCAGAGGGAGATCACCCGACACTGCCGCTGTCGGACTGCCACCCTTGTAGGGAAGCCAGGAGAATACTCAGCTTTGAGTATTTTTTATTTTTTAGTTTCCCTCGAGCGACTGTTGGCTCTCCTTGCGGGACACGCGTGCACGGCTCTTTGGAAACCCACGGCGGACACCCGCGTCCCCATCACCCTCCAGCGGTTGTCGCCTGTCGCCCAGGAGCCTCGCGGGCCGCAGCCTTCTCCCCAGGCAAGGGGCTGGCCGGCGGCCGGGGCGCAAAGCCCTGCCCGGTACGCGCGGGGCGGGAGGAGCTCGCCCTCGCCCCGGAGGCTGCAGGAGGATGGGCGGCCGGGGCAGTACTGCCTGCTCTCGCCCTGCAGCGTTCTCCCTCTCCCCGCGACCGGCCCGGGGGTCCCCGCCTGGCGGGGCTGCGCCCCGAGGGAGCGGCCCGGGTCCGCCCCCCCCGGTTCGCTGCCGGGGTGCGCGAGGGTGCCGCGTGTGGCCCCTGTGCCGTGGGCACTGGCGCTGCCGACATCTGCCCGACATGAGCTCTGACAGGGAGGTGGAGATCCTCTGGAAGTCGTCAAGCTGCTTTGAATTGGCATCAAGGTTTGCCTTTTTGTGAAAACAGATCGTCTTCCCTCTGTTTCTTCACCCCCTCTTTTCTTTCTTGATTCCTATATAATGATGAGGTTACATGCAATTACTTCGCCAAGTAATCAAAACTGTGGATATTAGGCTTGACAATAATTGTTGCTGTGTGGAAGCAAGAAATCAGACAACCAGTCTCCCATGGAAAGAGCTGTCCATGCAACTGGTGAATCAAGTGCAAAGTCCTTGTGTGGCTAGGGCTGGTTCAGCCCCATACTGGAGATCCTGCTGTGTAATGTGGAGAGGCATTCACACTTCTAGGTGACCTCATGGCTGCTAGGGAATGGGAAAACACACAAGGTGGAAAAGGTCCTACTTATAGAAGTGATAGCTTCATTACTTGGCAATCCTGGATCTGGAAAGAAGTAGTGAACTCCACTCAAGAGAAAGCATTTTGTTTAGGGGCTTAACCCTCAGCTGTATATAGTTCATCACGTGGTGCCAGCTCTTGCTGATACTTTACTCTTGCACTTTCAGTGAGGCTAGGCTAGGTTAGCAAGTTTCCAGTCTTTTCATAGCTCCTAATGCACTCTGCCTCTGTGCGTGCTTGGTCCATGTCTTGCTCCTCAGGTGCAGAGGTATTCCTTACCTCAATGATACTGTTTGTTCCGGCTGCACTCCACTTCCGTGTCTTCCTTCCTAATGGAAGGACCATGCTCCTCTGTCTGCTCACTTGCCACAAATTGTGGCATCAGCAGCGGGGAGGTGATGTCATGATAGGTCTTGGGACTCCATGTCAATATGGTCCTTCACAGAAGAAGCCATTCTTGTAACTATGAGTCTCTTGTATTGTTGGGTAGATTCAGAGGGCTCTCCTCAAAATCCTAGAGTGCTCATAGAGGTGTTGTTTGTGCTGCAGGAGATGATGTTCTTCTCATTCTGTGACATATGGTAATAAGCCCATAAGCCAAACTTTGATCCTAAAATCTCTAAAACTTTGATCTTTGTCATAGGAAGTTGTCAAGTATCTCTGTGGTGGAAGACAGGACTTCCAGGTCAGTAGTGCTTCTGAGTGCTGCTATGTGCTTGTCAAATTCTCTGAGGAGGCACAGTTCACTGTAAGTATGTTTTGTGGTATAATTTCAGTATAACATACTCTGTTCTTCATGATTAAAAGCTTTTCAGGAATGTAAACCCCGACACAGATTACTTTTAGATTACTCTTTGTATGAACTTATTTTGAGTACGGATTGCTTGAAAGTCATTTTCATACGTTCCTGTCATTTGTAATATCTCCTTTGTTGACTTTTTTCCCAGATACAAGATTTTAAGCTTATGTTTAGATTTATATGTAGTATAGCTAATGTATTCAGAATTACATTGGGTAAAATGTTTCACTGATTAAAATCAGGTGTAGTTATATATGTTATAGCCATTTACAGGGGCTGATTTACATCAACAGAAGACTTGATACAGCTTTTGTCCATCGAATATGTATACATGGCAAAACTTAAGACTGTTCACTGCGTGTTTGTACAAGGTGAGTCCCCCCAAGACAGTGGATAGATGTTTTCAGTTTTCCCAATGACAGCTATCTTCTCAGCCACGTCAGTATTGAGACAGAATATGTTGCTCTTTAAATGACAGCCTGTCAGAATGAGAACAGAGTGCTAAAATTAATTTCAGTGGGATTTAGGCAATCATGAATCAGTGGGGAGGTGTACATTAAATTCCTTGTGACCAAGGTGTTCTAAATAGCTAAATAGCTAGATTAGTGACAGGCACAAATAAAGGCAAAAAATACAAGGACTTTTTCTGCAATGACATGTCTAATGCTAAAAAATGTCTAGCCCCTCCTCTCCAGTCTTAGTAAAAACTAAAACCAAACAAGAGTAAATGCTTTTGCTCAGCGTGGCTTTACAGAGGTGAAGTTATACTTAATCCATCCAATAATATTCTATGATGAAGTGACTGACTTGGTGGATAAGGAAAGAGCAGTGGATGCTCTGAAGAAGAGAAGGCTTCAGGGTGACCTTATTACAGCTTTTCTGTACCAGAAAAGAGCCTAACAGGAAAATGGAGAGGGACTTTTTACAGGGGCACATAGTGACAGTACATGGGGTAGTGGCTTTAAACTGAAATAAAGTAGGTTTAGATTAGTTATTTGAAAGAAATTCTTTACTGTGACGGTGACACTGGAACAGGCTGCTCAGAGAGTTTGTGGATGCCTCATCCCTGGAAGTGTTGAAGGCCAGATTGGATGAGGCTCTGAGCAACTTGTTCTAGTGGAAAGTGTCCCTGCCCACAGCAGGAGGGTTGGAACAAGATGATCTTTAAGATACCCAAGCTATTCTATGATTCTGTGATCTGCTTGGC
Organism: Setophaga petechia; assembly: GCA_024362935.1. NCBI lineage: Eukaryota > Metazoa > Chordata > Aves > Passeriformes > Parulidae > Setophaga > Setophaga petechia. The sequence continues at coordinate 29,490,724 of JANCRA010000001.1, forward strand.
TTTTGATATTGCCTCCTCTAACATCCTTGAAGAGAAGCCGATGATGTGCAGGCTGGATGAGCAGAACTTAAAACTGGCTGAATTGCCCAGTTCAGAGAGGGATGATCTGTGGCACAAAATCTAGTGTGTAGAAACTCCTGGTGTATCCCGAGGTTCTGAATTTGGTCTAGGCATGTTTAACATCCTCATGAATGATCTGGAACATACCCTCAGCAAGTTCACAGATGACACAAAACTGTGAGGAGCAGCTGATACACCAGAGAATCATTCTGTCATCCAGATGGGTCTCAACAGGCTGATAAAATGGGCTGTGAGGAATGACATGAAATTCAGCAAAGGGAAACCAAAGTCCTGCACCTGGGAAGAAACAACCCCCTTCACCAGTACCTGCTGGAGGGCTGATTGACTGGAAAGCTGCTCTGTGGAGAGATGTCTGGGGGTTCTTGTGGACATCAAGTTGAACATGAGCCAGTAGTGTGCCCCAAGAAGGCCAGTGGTATCATGGGGGGCATTAGGAGGATTATTGACAGCAAGTTGTGGGAGGTGACCCTGCCCCTTGACTCTGGGGGAGTCCACATCTGGAGTTCTGGATCCAGTTCTGGGCTCTTTAGTACAAGAGAGAGATGGCCATGCTGAAGGGGCTCCAGCAAAGGGCCATGAGGATGATCAGGGGATTGGAGCACCTCATGTAGGAGGAGAGGCTGAAGGAGCTGACAGTACTCGGCATAAAGAAGAAAAGGCTCAGGAAAAGTTTACCATTGTGTTCAAATACCTGAAAGAAGGACGTAAAGATGTTGGAGCCAGACTGTTCTCAGTGGTTCTTAGTCATGGGAACAGAGGCAATGTGTAGAAACAGAAACACAGGAGTTTCTGTCTGTAATAGAAAACAACTCTTCTGCTGTGAGGATGGGTAATCACCGACACAAGTTGCCCACAGAGGTTGTGGGGTCTGGATGTGGTCCTGGGCAACTGCCTCTAGGTGGCCATGCTTGAGCAGGGAGGCTAGACCAGATGACTTCCAGAGATGTCTGCCAATCTCAACCAAGTTCTGTGCACTTCCTGTGTGAACATTTAGTTTTGGTGTAATTCAGCCCCACTTTGGTTTGGCATAGAATAAATGTATTTTTTCTTACGCCACACAGCAGATTGAACTCTTTTACTCTGTTCTCAACAGGACAATTAATTTAGATTCAGGGTTTCTACACCTGTGTCAAGCAGAATAAATGGGAGGGAAGCACAGTCTTTCTGTTAATTGTACTTCACCACGTGTTGTATTGCAACTTGGCCCATTAAAGACTCGTTAACATCCATTATACTTATGACTGCTTTGTAAACAATGCTAATTCAATAGGACTTCAGAGCTTAATTCCCTCTAGAGTCCTTTGTAACTCCTAGCCATTACTTTCTTTCTAGCTGAAGTGGAAAAGGGGACCCCTGTGAGAGATTTATGGACTCTGCGAAGCCTATTAATTTAGTAATGCCATAGTTCAAGCATCTTATTATTATGAACCCTCAGTACTGAACTTATTGAGTGGACTGGGGACTTATAGGATATTTTAGCAAAGCAATATTCTTTGGTTCAGCCCAGCTTTGCTCTGATTTTCCAGAGATTGAATGGACCAAACACTAGTCCCTGCTACATTGGCTTCTAGAGAATTATTTCTGAAGTGTACCCTTGTTGCTAAATCAGAGAATTAGGATGTTGCATTATGCACAGGCTGTGCCAAGCTTTTTAGGTCTAAGGTTCCCCTGTATAACAGGGAGGTGATATTAATGGTCCTGCATGCTGCACTGGTGGTTAACTTTTGTGAGGTTAATCCAGTGTTAGCATATGGCAAGCAGCGTAAGTCTAAAATTTCAGAGACTTTGTGAAGGCAGATAATATAAAGTTTATACTGTGAAATAAAAAAGAGAGAGGGACTGATGCCTCAGGGTTCCTGCAGAGTCTGCCTGCCTTCTAGACAAGGACTGCAGCCCCAACCAGTTGCCTTTTACAGCTTCTTTATTGCCGTGCAGGTGGGGTGGCCAGCCCCCCTGCTGGCTCTCTGTCGTGGATACTGAGTGGTCTCCGTGGCTGAAGGTTGAGTCAGCACTTGTTTCTCTGTATCCCATAGCAGCTTTGAGTTATCTAGGAGTTTGCTTGTCTCCTTTATTCAAAGAGAGGAGAGATGGATACAGCCAGGAAGGGAGGAAGATGCAGCTTGGAGGTGCTGTTCTGTCTGCTGTTGGAAAAAGGTATGTTTCAAGAGTTAAAGGCTTTCCATTTTAATCTGACTTTTTGTTTTGTGAAAGTCTTACCATTCTGACTGAGCACTGAAAAGTGTTCTGCTTCTGGAAAGTTTTGGTTGCTTTTCTTCAAGTCCTTTGTCTTGCACACTGCCAATAGCCCTCACCCATTTCTGAACTCATAGCCCAAAGGCAATCCAAAAGGTTATGATAGCATATGAAGATCCCACAAAATTCCTCAAAAATAAGTATGACATTTGCTTGCACGTTCTGGCTTTAAAATGATCACTTCTTGCATAAGTATACTTTTGGTGATAGCAGAGTGAGATCTCTTCTGCTAGACGACAAAACATGACTGTTAAATGCAAACACTTTCTTTGAAAGCTGTCAAAGTATTCTGGGTAAGCATCATCCCCTGCTCGCCCTGTCCTTTGACTGTTTCTTAGTGCATGTCTATCTAATGTCTGAGAGAGAATAACAGAGCCCTGATCATACCTTGTAGGGACATTCTTCTTCCAAAACTGCATATATCTGACACAGGGGTAGCAGATGGTGGCCAAATATTTCTGCAACTCTCCCTTTCTGGGTAAAATTAAGAGCATATTGAAATCCTAGCATTCATAACTCATGAGGCCCCAAACTCTTAAGATAAATGAAAAGTCAGGAACTTAAAATTGTCAGCAATAACAACAAGCTGGTTAGTCAGAAGGTTGGTTATTTCTGCATTCTGCATAACCATTAGAATGGAAAAGTAACTTTTATGAAATCCTTGATCCTGAAGCAGAAATGTAAAGCACAACTATAATTCGATTTTCTAAGTGAAAATATAACAGTGTTAGGAATACTAGAAAGTGTATTCAGTGCTAGATATGGTGCCACCCATTTTTCATTTAATCTGGCTCATTTTTAAATTAATTATAGCAGGCAGGGAAGAAGTACCCATGTCTCCTCTGGCTTTAAGGCAATGACCATTTTGATGGAAAGCTACTTTACATGTCAGGAGCATGTATAATCATCTTGTGCATGGTCTGAGGTCCCATTCTTCCTTCACATTCATATCCCACCCTCTAGATGGCACAGATAGGAGTGTGTCTGGGCACCCAGCCTCTTGGGGTGCTTTGAACATTAGTTACTGCTTTTTCTAATAAGTTTAGTTTGGTTATGTGGCAGGGGAAAATAGAACATGGAAGTGTCAATGCTAGAGAGGAGAACTGGGAAGAGTTTCTCAGTGACAAGCATTGGAATCACTTACTCCATTCTACTGATTTAGCATTGTTTCACCCAATATATGTATGTACATGAAAATAATACATAAATGGCAGTGGTATACAGGGCACTAACTTCCACACTGTTATATGAATATGTGAAGATCCATATAAAATGCTGATTGGAATGTCACTGTGCCCCATGGCACATGTGGCTGACAAGCTAAGAGAGAGTGGAGACTAAGTCCCACAGTTTGGTTCTGGCATTTGCAAGGTAAACATCCAAATTCTTCCCCAGCCCATCTGTGTTGCTGAAGACAGGCACCATCAGATAAAGAAACGACATTGCCTGTATTACTTGTCACCACGAACTTTTAGAAAATAGTTTAATGTCGAACAGTGTTAACACTCGTGGCAAACAGGCAGGCTTTTCTTCCATCACATGAGCGTCGTCACCGGGGAGGCTGCTCCGCTCGCTCCCCTGTGGAAGCCTACAAAGCTTTGTGGAAAACTGCTACTGCCCTCTAGTGATCGTCACCAGCGCCTGAGGTTTCTAACTCGCCTTTTCTTTTCTAATCAAATTGCTAAAAATAAACTTTGTGTGCGATCAGATGCATGAAATTCAGTATTATGAAAGAGTGCCTGATTCATCAGATCTCAGAATTTACACCAGATGATGAAATGTTGCTAGCACGGACACCAGCTGATACAGCTCTAAAAATACAGTTAATGCAATCCAAGCATACTGTTAGGCATTTATATTGTCATCTAAGTTAATATTTCCCAATTCTTAAGAAACTGATATACCTTGGTTAGACTAAGCTTATTAATAGAATTTTTGCCTAAATAAAAACATTGCTGCATTTTAAATACAGCCTTTCAATAATAAACCCTTTCAATAATAAAGTCACCCTTCTTTCAAAAAACCCCTCAACATAACAAAACAATGACTATGGGAAGCTTTATAAAACATAAATTACTGAGAAACAGAGCATATGGTTCAAGCCATGGTTTAGCTGAATTTGTGAGTAGCACTAGACACCTCTCTCCCTTTTTTTTTTTCCCTCTCTGCTAAAATGATCAAATATCTGCTAGTTAAGAGGTAGGATGTGTGGTTTTTTGCTCTAGTTATTGATGCAAAGTGCTCAGCTCTCCGATTAAGTTTTGATCAGATGTTACCTGATGAAAGGGCTGCTAGAGCAGCCTTCTGATGCTGGCATTAGAGGGCAGCCTTGAGGGTTTATTTGATTTTTTAAAAAAATGTATCAGTCTGGCTTGGATCTAATTTAAAGCAGCTTGAGGCTATTTTTGCTCTAAAGGCAGAACAGTCATTTAAAACCCCCTGTGTCATTAAGTCCAGCACCCAGCTGTGCTGCTCACTGTGAACATCAACAAGCCGGGTTAGGAGCAGCCCGAGTGCTGTGCAGGTGCAACAGCTGCAATTAGAGATCCTCAGAGCGACAAGTGTTGATCTAATTGGCCTGTGTATGAAACACACCAGGCAAGGGAGTCACCTTTGCTTTTATCCTGCAGGAGTAATTGAGTGGTTCACAGCTCTGACTTGTTCTCAGCAACACAACTTAGTGAAATGAATGTGCTGAAGTTCTCTTCAGCATCACACAGACTGCTCCAGACATATGTACAGTGCAGCTTATTTGTTCTGCCATGCCTTTTGGCCTCTTGCTTCTAGGCCCATGAACAGTGCTTACCATCATCTGTAGGTACCATGTCTTCTCATTTCATTGCTTATCCTTCAGACTTATGTAGGGCAAAGGTTACAAAAGTTCTTGGCATCTGCCATATCATGTAGGAGGAAAGCTGCATCAGCAGAGAGTCTCTTGTGTAATCTGCTGATATTTTTGGAGATATGTTTGGGTAATAAAATGTTCGCTTTGTCTGCTGATCAGACTGCCTTCTATACAGTAAAAATTGTGTGTTGTACAAAAATGTCCTTAAGGAAGCTTTATAAAATGAAACCTTACAAAGGCATGAGAATAATTTACAAAGCCCAGATTTATATTACTTATAAGGAGAGGTTCTGGAGCAAATAGAAAGCAATTAATCTTTAATTTAGATTGGGCTGTCAGAGGATAATGATTCATCTGTCAGCTGAGGGCAAGGGAAGGTTAAAAAAAATGTGTGAAAAAAATTATGAGCTAGAGTAGAACGTATTTCAGATCCTGAATCACCTCTGCATAAACCATGTTGATAGCTACTCTGTTTCTTGATGATTGTTCCAAATTCAGCAATCACTTGTCTTGAAATGATCTTGAATGGTCCTAAAAATAACTTGATACAGGAGATGCCAATTTTCCCTGTAATTTCCCTAAAATGCCAGCAGAATTATTTGCTATGCAAAACAATGCTCTGTCTTCATGTCTATGGGAAGATGATGTTTGTCTGCTGCAATACAGTACTTTCCAAAACAGCACTCTCTCAATTCCTATGGTTTTCATTGTGTCCTAGATACCTTTGAAGATAACCCCATTTATGGCTGACAACTGCAGAGGCAGGAAAGTCCCATGTCCCCTGAGCTGGTACCTCGGCCATTCAAAAAGGTGAACAGAGATCTCACCAGGTGCTTTGCTAGCAGACCAGATAGTAGTGATAGCAGACCACCAAGTAGTGAGGTAAACCAGAAACTTTTAAGGGTAGCTTCAGGTTCTCTTAAAACTGCCTAAACCTGAGTCAGGCTAGTTTTTGCCCCTTGGTCTCCTGAAAACCTCTTTCCCCTGCTGCTGCATACATGCATGCAGAAGAAACCTGCTAGAAGTTTCTCCCACTCTTATCAGAGTCATACTGATTCCAGCAAAAGCCAGGAATCTGGAAAGACTTGATTTCCACTAAAATCAGCCCAGAGCAATGCCTTTTGATACTAGATACATAGGAATCTCTTAAGTATCATTAGGAGTTCAGCATTTGAAATGTGAAAATCCTGACCATCTTGTATGGTTCATTGCTCCAGGTGCATCAGTCAGCCTGCAGTAAGCCTGCTCTGAAAACAGCCAGAAAGTCCACAGGAGGATGGTTCCAGATATTTGAAAACTTAATAAACAGCAGCTCAATGAAACAATAGACTCTGCTGCTCCCTGAGCACATACCACACTGCTGTTTCTGTGGAGGCACTTGCAGATGTTTGGCATACAAGTCAAACTTGAATGACTAATATATTACAGTATAGAAGCACAGAATATCCTGAGTTGGAAGGGACCCACAAGGATCATCAAGTCCAGCTCCTGATATTGCACAGGACCTTGCAAGAGTCACATCAGATGCCTCTTGAGAGGCAAACACTTCTTGAACTCTGTCAGGCTGGTGCTGTGACCACGTCCCTGGGAAGCCTGTTCCAGTGCCCAACTACCCTTTGGTGAAAACTGTTTTCCTCATATCCAACCTAAACCTCCCCTGACACAGCTTCAGGCCATTCCCTCAGGTCCTGTCACTGGTCACCGCAGAGAAGACATCAGTGCCCGCCCCTCCTCTTCCACTCATGAGGAAGTTGAGACCACAATGAGGTCTCCCCTCAGCCTCCTCTTCTCCAGGATGAACAGGCCAAGTGACCTCAGCGGCTTCTCATGCAGCTTCCCCTCAAGGTCCTTCTCCATCTTCCTTCCTCCACCCTCCCTTGGATGCTCTCTAACAGCTTTGTATCATTCTTACATTGTGGCACCCAAAACTGCCCCCAGCACTCGAGGTGAGGCTGCCCCAGTGCAGAGCAGAGCAGGACAATGCCCTCCCTTGCTGGCTGGCCATGCTGTGCCTGATGCACGCCAGGATGCAGTTGGCCCTCCTGGCTGCCAGGGCACTGCTGATTCATGTCCAACTTGCCATCAACCAGCTCCCCCAGGTCCCTTTCCATGGCACTGCTTTCCAGCATTCTCATTCCCCGGTCTGTATTTTCAGGGTTTCCCTGTCCCAGGTGCAGAATCTAGCACTTTTCTTTGTTGAACTTCATGTACTTGGTGGTTTCCCCGCTCTCTAATTGGTTGAAGTCTCTCTGCAGGGCCTGTCTGCCTTTGAGGGTGTCAACAGCTCCCCAGTTTAGTATTATCAGCAAATTTTAGACTACCTTTCAATCTTGTATCAAGCTGTTTATGAAGATAGTGAAGAGAACTGGCCCTAAAATGGAACCCTGTGGAACCCCACTAGCGACTGGTCACCAGCCAGAATATGTGCTGTCACCTAAAACCACACAGTGGAAGAAGAAGAATAATTCATCCCAGGGAACAGCATCTCAGCAGCTTTCTCCAGTGTTATAACTGGCCTCCTCCCTTTGGAGATGGTGGTCTGCAGAGCCCTATCTTTCTTCAGGCTGTCCTTCCCTCTGACCTGCTCCTGGTTGCCACCATGCATCTCCTGGGAAGAGAGAACCCTATGTATATTAGCAAGTGATAATAATTGACTTTAATCCCTGCACCTGAATTGTCACAAGTTATTCTGTTTGTCTAGTTTGATAACTGGCAATCCCATGTGAAAAAACTCGTGTGGGGACAGAGTCCTGTCCCAGCAGATCTGACTTAGGGGCTGGGCTGGGTTGCACAAGGGAGGCCCAGGGAAGCTGCCAGCAGCCTACCCCACTGCTCTGCTCAGCTAACTGAATAGCAAGGGAGGAGGATGGTGAAAGATAAAAATTAAAGCTGGGGGAGTAACTGGTGTTTAAACGTTGGAAGCTTTTCTCTGGTGTCTGTTGCTCAGGCCTGCATAAAGCTGTTTGTATGCAAATGGTGGACTTGCCCATGCTAACTGCTGCTCAGATTCTCTTAGCACAAAGCCCCGATCTGAGGAAACTACCACAACACTGCAGGTCAGCAGGAAGGAAATACAACCTTTTATTAATGAGGCATCCAGGAGAATTTTGACAACCATTTATATTGATGTAATAAATAATGTTTAGCACCACTGACATACATAGGATACTCAGTGGCAGTTGGATAAGGATAAGAGATAGACTGGGAGAAGAGATCATCAAGATTATAAAGTTTATTTTCCCAGAATTTTTCTGTCTTCTTTCATTACTTTTTTTTCCTCTCTTTTGTGCTTTGGAATCCCTTCCTCCACTATCCATCTGTTTCCGTGTGGCCAGGATATTCACAGTCAGTCTTCTGCATGCTGCTATTTCCTCTTACCAGTGTTTTTGTGGAGGTGAAAGCCACAGCCTCCCCCAGGTACTCAAGAGCAAATGTGCAGTGAAGAGCACTGGCAAGCAGCACACACAGCACTGCAAGAAATGCATTTCAGTGCATTTGTTGTATAAAACACAAACACCACTTATGGCTTTAATCGTGTTTTTCATACTGGTAAACTAAACAGATTTACCTAAAATCAGAAGAGGCATGTGAAGTGATGTTGCTATGGTCTACCTTTTTGAGATATATCAGTGGCATGCATCAGCAGATTGTTTTCATAAACCTTCAAACTGGCTTGAAAGGTTTATGAAAACAATAATAATAAATCTGGAAGTAAAATTAGGTGAGTACAGGTTTTTTTGTTGGGTTTTTTTTTTTTTTTTGGTACTTCCATATTTTAAAAAAGTATCTTTATTTAAAATGTCGTATTAGCCAGATGACATTGCTCTGCAGGATGGGAAGGAGACTGCCAAGAAATATGTTGATGAGCTAATAGACTGATGAACACTGAGGGGCTGTTTGAACGCTAAGGGGCTGTTTTAATATTAATTTTAGATTCCTACCAAGGTAAGAGGTCTGAGCTGTCCTCTTGACCTTCATGACAGAAATGGGGGACAGGAGAAGTTGCTCAAGAATGTATATGAGATGCTGGATGCACACAACTGTGGCTGATGGCATTGGGAACAGGATTGTTTAATTCTGAAGTACAAGGGTGCTATTTTTATTAAGCAATGAATTTTATCCACAGTTTTGTAAGTCCCTGCATTGCAAGTTCTGTTACTTGGATCCTCACCTAACATTGGCTTATAGATATTTTCCTTTATATATGGTAAACACAAATGATACCATATGTGTAGACTACTTACACTAACCAAGTCATTTTGCTACTGATGTCAGCACTAGAGCCTTTAGGCACAGTTGCTGGTCTTTTATTTACTTATTTCTTCCTCTTTCTGTGTGAGCTGGTCTTGCTACTGCTTGCATCTCAAACCATTCCCATTCTGTTGTGGAGGGGGTCTTGGAAATCACCTTAGTCATGGCAATGTAAGTGTTTGGGGTATTTTTATATTATTATTTTAGGCCTTCTCCCTTTGTCAGTGTTGCCTGGGTGCCTCTCAGCTCTCTGCAGAGGAGTGCTGAGGCTCAGCAGCTGGTACTGCAGGCACTGGCTGCACAGTGCAGGGCAATGAGAAGAAGGAGGAAAGGGGCCATGGCTACTGCCACTCTTGATCTTGAGTCTTCTCTTCCAGACCAAAAGTAATTTTATTTCACTGCTATTGGGCCTCTTAACTCCAAAACGGTCTTTATGAAATGATTGGAGTAATTCCATTAACACCAGAGGGCATTAAATTATGTCTCTGATGGCACTGGAAACTTCTATTTTCACTTGTTAACAGTTTCAGCCTACTTAATATTTTTCTTTAAACTTGCATGTTCATCTTGGTCACTTTCTAAACATGGACTTAAAACACTGAAGTGTCAGTGCATACTTTCTGTGGTAATGATACTACTGATTTTTGCACTGAATATTTATTTCCATGAAAAATATAACTTTATTTTTTAAGGCAGGTAATGTCTGAAACAGTCTATGGCTTTTCAGATGCGTGTGGATCAAAAGATTTAATTTACCTCTGCTGTATTGCTTCTGAACTCAGTGAATTTACATGAGTGTTAAATTTGAGCAAACCTTTCCAGACAACTGTCAATCTGCTCTAGTCTTTAACCTAACTGTTAAAAAAACCTCTTAAATAGGTTTTGGAGATGTGTTTGATTGAGAGAGAGAGATATTTCTTCTTTATTCCCAAACAGGGAATACATAACATAAAAAAGCACTTGCAAAAATGTCTTGTAATGTTGTTCAAGCACAAGCAATTACCAGATGGGTGCCAGGAGAAGAAAGATCTGTAAGGAAATGAAAAGCCCCAGAATGTATCCCATGCAGCAGGACATGGTGCAGGGAGCCCACAACTAGCACTAGCAGAATCTATGGGAGTCCAGAAAAAGAAAAAGAAAAAAAAAGCAGCATTCATTCATAGTTTTTATGCAGACTCTCCTTACTGGAAGTTGGGGCACACCTTCTTTTTCATTCAAAGCATTTTTTATGTGCCATTGTTGTGTTATCAAAGTGATAAATTGTGGTCTCAGGCAAAACAGTTAAAGGGAGAAGAAGGATGACATTAAAAGAAAATTTAGGAAGAAAACCAGACTAATTTTCTTGATTTGATCTATTATACTAAGGCATATAATCTTTCAAAGTTGCATTAGCAGTAATCTTTAAATGTCCTGGGCAGAAAGCTCAGGGGAACGCTGTAGGGAATTTTCCAACCCTGGTAAAAGGGAGAAATAAATTGCTTAATAAGCTATTCTCAATTTGTAATCCTTATTACGTTTTACCCTAATCACTGAGCATTAACAGCAACGGTTGTGATGGCAGAAGTCGCACATTTCAGATCAGACAGTTTTCCCTCTTTTTCTGAGAAATTCATTTTCCAGTACTATTTTGGGATTTTGGGGTCTTTATTTAGCAGTGTGATTTTTAGTTTCCAGAAGCACAGAAGCAGATTTTGTAATAAACTTGCTGAAGGCAAATTGCTGGTAGTCAGTATCAATGAGATGCATTGTCAAGAAGTTTAAGATTTTTAGAAATTTAAAGGGCCACATAAGCTCAGGTGCTTCAAGTGTTTTGCTAAATAAGGTTGTATTTAAGACTGCTTCTTTTCCAGTGGAATTTGTACTCTTCAATCAGTGTGAAAGGTTTGTCAATGGAGGGCTTAACCTGATAAGCAAACAGTCAAATACCTAAATCAGCTCTTGCTAAAGGGGGTGTTGTTTTCCTGTGGTTCTCGGAAAACAACATAAATGGAAGGTGATACAATTTGACCTCCAAACATGCTGTGAAGATTGGTAAACAATCCAGACCATCTCCTACAGACTGAGGAAAGCTCTTCCAACAGATAAAGATTTGTTGCAGCAATACTAGGTTTACATTAAACAGTGGATTTGATATTTTCTACTATTTGACCTAATTTTTGTTGTTTTGGTAGAAAGTAGTGTTTTCTCTCTCTGACCTTTCTGGCATTTGTGAGCTGCATTTGGAAATGAGCCTTGAGTCTCACCCCAGGTATCCCACTGGAGAAATGGAGACCTGACCCTTCAGTTAATCCCAGGGATGTCCTGTGCAATGCTTGAGATATCATACATCCCTAAACCAGCACCCAGAGTTGAGGTGCTTCTGCACCGTAGCCTGGTGGTTACTCTTGCCAGGCACATAGGAGACAGTGCCATCCTGCCATCAATGCACCCATGCCTGCTTTCCCTTGGGAGGTTTTTCCCACATTTTTCTTTTGTTTTCTCTGTTGAGTATGTTTGCTTCTGCAGCACCATTAATGTCATTTTCCAGATGAGACATTTAGTTCAGGTTTTGTAAGTTCTTCACAGCTGCCATTCGTCTTTTTATAATGCAAGGAATTATCTCCCTGATTCCTTCAAATGGAACCTGGGCTAAATCTGAGGGTTTTTCTTTAGATCTGTAATAAGGTCACAAAAATACTTTCTGGCTATCCCATGCTAGGACATTTGACAGTTTTATTCAGGATTTGGTCCATGACATAGCTGCAGTTCACAGTCCATGAGAGACCAAACAATGTGTATTTGACTTGGACTGACATGTCAGCTCAGCTCAGGATTTTGCCCTTCACCAGTCTTACATTCTGCATGTTTTACAATTTTGCAGTCTAAATCACAAATCATCCATTTGGGGATTTAAAAAGTCAACATTTTTCAAAGGAACAGGGGAAGATGGAGACCCTTTCAGAAACAGCTTGGCATGATAAGAACAGAGCAATGCTGACATGTATTTCCTCTAGACACATTTAACCTCATTAACCTGTGATCCTGTGTGGCCTACTCTGAGTGAACCTGCATTGGCAAAGGGGTTAAGAGAGCCAGAGAGCCCTCCTAACCACAACCATCGTGTGATTCTATGATGAAGTATAGAAAAACTTCAGCACTGAACGTCTTTCCAGAGTATTCTTTGATTTCATGCGGATTTTGGCACTGCTGTCCTTCATGGCTCTGATTCACATGTGCTTTCATCTGCTGCTTCAGATCCATGCTCAGAGTATCAGAGCACTGCCATAGGTCAGTGTGATGGCTGTGTCTATCTTTGGCCACCAAATTCTCTTTGCTTTGTCCAAAGTTAATTCTGAATCTCCCTGTACTATTTTGTTAAACACTTATTGTCCCAAGTATAATTATGTCTCTTGTTAGAAGTTCACCAAACTCCTTAGTCATAGATCTGCTTGCTGTTTCCTCCTTCTTTTTGTACTTTAAACTATACTGCTTACATGTCTCAGCTTTATAAGGCACCTTATACTCTTCATTCTTTTTACAATCTTTCACAGTTAAGTCCATTTTCTTTGGTCAGCTGGAAGCTCCTACAAAGTAGTTTTGAGCTGCCTGTTCCTAGAAATTAGACTTATTTCTGATTGTTTTCCTTTCTGTTGAGGGCTTGTGGGTAAAACATAGGTTGTCTTGTCCAAGGTGATTCTCCTGGTTTCTTTTCCTGGGTTCAGTATACACTAAGAGTTGTGACTGGAGATCTTTTGGTGTCTAAGCTCTACCTGTGCAGCACTAGGACTAATTTCACAGCAGTTTTGTAAAGGTCTGTTTCCCTGCAAGCATAATTTGCTGCTACCCTCCCACTCTGCACATGGATATTGTGGATCTCAATGAGGACTGGATCAAAAACAAGAGATGGGATGGCTTAAGAGGAATTGAACTATGGAGGAAGTGTGGCTGGACTGATGTATTTTATTTGGTAACAAGGTGAGCTGACCAGCCCCTGGAAGAAGCTGATGGAACTGGTAGATGTTTTTATTGGGACAGCATGTTATATTCTGGAGGACCCCAAGGAGCAAAGCTGGATTGTTTTGACAAGTCAGCATTGAAAAATAGTATTGATCCACCTAGTAATCATACCTCCTTATTCTGTTTCTCTTATGCTTCAGATAGTTTTTTTCCTTTTGTGAGTGTGATAGGAAAGAGTACTAACCTAAAATACAGTGTAAACGTAACATCTTAGGAACTACTTGAGGTGGGATGCCTAAAAGTATTGCCACTGAATTTTCTGACAGGTGTTTCTTTTGCATTATGCCTTTCAGCTAGAGACACCTTGGTAAGAAAGGTGTGGTGAACCTCAGACCAGTTTGTCTACTTGATTTGAAAGTAGCTTTTAAGCTAGGTACTTAATCCTCTTCTGTTACTCAAGAAACTGTCACTGAGACCAGGAGTTTCAGCTGAATCATTGTCATGATTGAGTCTGTCTGCACTTTGTATTATAGATAATAGAAACATCTTTAGATGAAATTTTTACTAGTAAGTCTTTAAATGTAATAAAGTATTTTAAAAACAAATGGGTATTTGTAAACATTAAGTATGTATAAGGAAAATGTTATTAAAAATGCCATTATGAAATGGTGCTAAAACCTTGGGACACCTCTGTCTGCATACTCTCCTGCAAAAGTGTGAATCTCTGTTTTAAATGAAATAGCAACATTGTTTACAGAGTTTTTACAGATAATAGAAGACAAATAATCTTTAAAAGCAGTAGACATGTGTGATGTATTTCAAAAGGATAACTGATTTAAAATTTTATTGTGAAGTGACACAACATGCACAGCTTCCATCAGCAATACATTGAGAACATTTTGTGACTTGGGAAAAAGGCTCTTAGAAGTATTTGAGTGGGACCAAAGAGTTGCTTTGGCTGCCAAACAGTTGTGCAGGGGCTCCTTCAGTCTTTGGCCAGGTTGTGCAAATCCAGTCTAATCTGGTTAGTCTTAAGATATATGGGTCCACTTATAAAATACAGCACATATAATCATGTTTATGTGGGCTCTGGGCCAACAGCGAGGAGCATGGGTGAATTAGCATATTGAAATGCACAGATGTGAATATTAATATGCAAGATCTTGAATATTTTTGTTTCAGTTTATCTCATTAAAAACTGTGCTTACTGTATTTTGGGAGACTGAAGGGTTTTTGTTTGTTGTTTGTTTTTTTTAATGTAGAATCACTTGATGGGCATACCGTGCAGGTTGTACAAGCGTTGTGAAAATGAGAGTCGGCCTTTTGTAACCTCATCCCTTCTTTATTAGGTTATCTCTTGCCTCAGTGATCGTCTCCCTAATGAATTCTAATTCTCTGTACCAATGGGAGCAGTTTGATCCTATTTTGCCCCCTCAGGGCACCTCAGCATATGTGAATGGTTAACTCTGATCTCAGATAACCGGTTGCATTCTTTCGGGAAGCCCAAGCCAGTGACATTATTTTAACCTTTTACCTACTTAACTTTTCCCTAACAACTGTAGTTCCCTCTGCTCTACCTACCTTGCACATCCAGCAAAAGGCTCGGGTATTCACAGAAAATACACAACACATAATACATAATGCATGCAAACACATATACTTGTAACTTGCAAAATGCTAACATTCTCCTCCTCCATGTTATTGTCCAGTCTTTGCTGCTGAAGAAACTGCAGGGATGACCATTTTAAATAGTTTTGCAGTTGGAATTGTGCATGTTTCTCCAACATGCAGTGTCACAACAGGGTTGGCAAAGACAGCCTGAAAGCGAGCATGGGCCCAAATTGCTACAACAGGCTGATGAAATGCTGTGGAAAAAGCAGTGTTGCAAGTCAGGCAGAGGTGAGCAACAGGCACGGGGGCTGGGAGTGTGGAGAGTCCAGACTCCAGGAAACCCAGTGTGCTGAAGCCTCAGAAGGTGCAGAGGTCACGCAGTCAGCCTCCAGTGTGGGAAGCTGCCTCTTGCCCAAGGGTCACCATGGTGCTGATGACCCTGGGGAAGGAACCCAGCTCAGCCTGGCTGTGGAGATGTAATGTGATCTACAAGGTCAGGCTGCACCTTAGATGTCTTTTGCTCTTTGGTGTGTTTAAAATACAGCTTGCATCCATGCCAAGATTCATGGATCTGACCTTGTTGGCTCACAGAAGCTCTACAGAGGATGATGGATTGTCATGGGAAGGGCACCTGGAATATCTTGGCTGCAGCACACCTAAGATCATAGGGATGTGGCCATAGGGTTTGCAGGGATGTTCCCCAAGAAATCTGCCTGCACAGCTCTGTGCAGAAACAGTTCTTGGGCAAAAAGCCCAAGGCTGTGCTTTGATGGAGCACTCTGCCACCAAGGTGTGCTGAAGAGGTAGAGGACCATTCAGTTATCTCCAGGTGCATTCTTGTGGCAATGGCATCAGTAATGTTCATGGTTTTTTCCAACACTGGAAACCAGGAGAAGATAATGCACTATCCAGACTAAGGCAGTTGCTTGCAAATTACAGTTTTACTAATAACAATATTTGGGTTAGTAAAAATGCGAGAAAAACTGGAGACACAGAAGTAATTTTTTTCCCCCCTTTTCTTTCTTTTTTGTCCCTGAAACATCCCACAAATCTCCACTGGTTCAGGATTAAAACCCAAAGAAATGTTCCTTTTTGTTTTCTATTTATTTTAAATTAAATTTGGGTTGAAAGAGCAATTTGAAATGACAGGCTGAACTTTTGTACTGAAAATGTCAAAAGGAAAAAATAAAATGTAGTGGTGAGTAAATGGTGAGGTGAGAGCCTGAAACTGTTGATATTGATATAAATTTATGACTAGTTTTGAGCTGCAGGGAAAAACACAGTGACCTACAGATCATGGGTTTGAAATCTCTGTGTACTGGGCCAGGGATTAAAACAATAATTGTTGAGACACAATTATTTTCAGCCTGAAGGCAGTTGTCTTCAAGGAACACTGCCATTCTGCTTATTCATCTTGAGATTTCTGTGCAGTGTCCTCTTTTTCCCCCACTTTGCCTGAGGACCAGTAAGGCAGCTGAGTAAAACAGATACTTGAAAACAAAATAGGAGGGAAATATCTCCCTAAATAAAGTTGTCAGGCATGGAAATGTTCTGCCATAGGTGTCTGAATTGTTATTAATTGCCAGAGCATATAAGATTGCTTTTGACTGAGTGCTAACAGATTCTGAGCAAACAAATATTGCTACCCTGAGGAGCTGTGTCTGTGTCAAAGCCCACCCTGAGGAGCTTAGTCTGGGTCAAAGGCTGAAGGCATTTTGGCAGGATAGGAGGAAGCTGAAAAGCTGCAGTACAGCCTGATAGACAATGACGCCAGCAGATCTCTTCTAATGGTCTTCCTGAAGGCCTTCTCAGTGAAGCAGGGCTCTGAAAAAGCATTAAGATGGAAGGAAAGCATGGCAGCACCTCGAGAAGGCAGTGACTGAGGGTGGATGTCAATAGCTGGGAGAGGTTTTTAGCTTTGCACTGGAAGGAAGAATGGCAGGTTAGGTCCAGGGAGAGGGGAGGGGATGGGCACAGGTGTGAGCTACATCCATCTGGATGGGATCACCAGGGCGCTGAGAAGTTAAAGAGCAGTGTAAAGGGGAGAAAATGCTTTTAAGGATGTAAGGGAGCAGCTGGCCCTGTGCCAAACAGGTGTTGGAAGGAAGCCCAGGAATACGATCCCCAGTTGATATATTGGGCCCCAGTACAAGAGAAGCAGGTGGGGTTTGAGGCTCTTCTTAGAACTGTTTGCTTGCCCAAGGAAGAACTCTGGAGAAGAATTGCATTTGTATCTAATGGTTCACCTCACCACTGAGCCTTGCTTGGAAAGGATGCTGAGGTATTTTGTTCAGGAACTGAATGCTCTTTATACTCTCTTGCTTATGAAATAAGCTCTGGCTGACAGATTTTGTCTTCTTGGTTTCTTTGGTTTTGCTTTTCTTGGGGGGGGGAATTGGTTGTTGTGGTGGGAATGTTGGAGTTGTTTTGTTTAGTTTGTTCTGTTGTAGTGGCAGTGGCATTTGTTGTCCTAGGCTGGAAGCAAGATCAGGCCCTGTGAACATGAAAATTCCAATCTGGAGATATGGAAGGATAAAAGGAGTTGTGGGAAAATTAATATGGTCCAGTTTTTAATAGATTAAATCAGCAACAACTTGTGCAAAGAGAACTGGTGGGAGGATGTAATGTTAGAGGCAGGAGCCAAACTGTAATGAGGGGATGGTGTTTCTGAAATAGGACAGAACACTGTTGTGATAAGCAAGACCATCCTTGCTGCAGGATTTCTCTCAGAGATGAACTATAGTATCAATCCAGGTGACAGGTGTTAATAAACTAGTAGGAGAATTTGTAATGGATGAAAATGGGAATTAAACATAGAAGAGGATATGGAATGGTGAGAAATAATACTGTGCTAGTAGATAAGAGAAGGTGAAACCAAGAAGGAAGGGCCAAAGTATAACAATTCCTTGCAAACCACATCTCAGAAGATGGAGCATCTTGGGGAGAAGCTTAGGGAGCTGGTGACCAAAGAACAGCTATGCATTAAATGAGGAAATGGAGGTGAATTGTTTGCAAAAAACATCTTAATTCAAGACCCTTCTTTTGATTGGAAGTAAAAAGGGCTGTGAATTGCATGAGGTTGTGATGATGATAAAACATACAACTGAGGGATGGAATGGTTCCTTGAGAAGAAAATGGAATTACTGTGGATGAATGTGACAAATTGAGAAAACAGTAGAAGAAAAGTCTTGAATCAGAAGGCTGATGGAAAATAGCTAGATGAAGTTGAGGTAATAACATGACAGAGAAGAGACTGTACAGGGTTGCATGAGAATGATAGAGATAGTGGAAATTGCAAGCAGCAGCAATACAGCAGGGACTACCCACCTCCTTAAGTCTGTTCTCCTCCCTTTCTTGGGATTGATCAAAGATGAGAAGGATGAGAAAAAGTAGATACTGTACTGGATTGTCAGGTCAGGGTATATTTGCCTTTGTAAGTCTATCTGTAGGGCTTGAAGGCAGAAGACTTGAGTTTGATTAAGCATCCCTTTCTTGACTTATTTTCAAATACAGTGATTGTTTTTCAGCCAAAGTGGGTGGGGTTTTGGCATATTTGGGATCACTTTGAACTTTAACTGCAAACAAAACAATGGCTGGCTTCCACTGACCTCACAATTCATATGATAGTTTTACTTACTCTTAAGTTTTTCCTGTACACTTTTGAATCATAAACAGAACAGATATTTTCTCTTTGTCTCTCTGAAACCATTCTCTTGTGATTGTTTGGGGAATAAAATAAGAATCTAGATGCTAACTGTGAGATAAAGCATATCTATGGTGACATGTAAGAGAGCTCTAGTGTAGAGAACACATACACTGGTATGTTACACTCATCTTTCTTTGGAACCAAACTAAACAAATAAGATCACACAGTGAATTGGAATTAGTTTTTCAAGAATACCTGTAGAACCATTCCATAAACCGACTTAACAATGCAAGAAAGATGCAGAGAATGATTATAGCCAGTACTCCCTTGCCCTTCTCTTGCTCAATTTCTCTTGAACTGAAATCTGATTTAATAAAACAGTATCTGCAAATACATAAGAGCTCAACAGCTCTTCCTCTGAGCAAATACTCTGCTGTTAGTGTACGTGATGCCAGCCTAAGTGTTCTTATACTTTTAGTAAGATACTCACAGTAGGGTTGTACAGATTTGTAAAATGAAACCAATTTGAAAACTATTGTGGCCTAATTAATTGGAATTCTTAGTGCAGACAAACTCTCAGTTTTCATGCAGTGACATGTCTGCACCATACTCTGTCGAAATGGTCTGAGAGTGGTGAGTACATATACATGTCAACATAACATTAATGTCACACCAAATCAACTACAAAGCCAATCAATCAATCAGGGAACATGACCCCTTTTGAAGGTCAGACAAAATACAGGGTACTTCTGTGGACTGTGACACCAGTTCAGGGGACTACCTCATCACTGTTAGGTAGTATGGGCACAGTAGCCTTCAAAGGAGAACTTGCTTGTTACTTGAATTTAGAGTAGGGGAAACCTGACTGTCTCAGTCAGGAGTTCTGAGATAACCCTGGGTCTCAAGGTTATACCTGAATTTCTCTGTCTTCATATGTTAAACTACTTGGTAGCATCTAAATCTGGCATTAGATGTAAGCAAAGTTGACCGTTGCTCAAGGGCAGACAGACATGAGTGGAAAAATGACGTCCTGACAAAGGAGTTGGGGTAGAAATAACACATCAAGTAGTTTTCCACTTCCTTCTTCTCCCCAGATCAGCTGTACCATATATATGTATTTCAAACGTGATGGGGTGCAGAACAAAAAAAAAAGCTGAATACTGCAGGGATTTATATGTGCAAAGAGCTGAACTAGACTGTGGCCTCCTGTTCTGTGATCAGGGAGCTCACCTAGCCCTGGTACCATGAACTTCTCTGAGGCAGTCCTGTCAGAGCCCTTTTGCCACCACAGTTCAGTTGAATTTTGACATCTCCAAAAGCAAGAGCAAAGCGTGCCATTCTGCTTCATCCTCAGAGCAAGCATGGTTCAACTTTGCCTAGACTGCTGAGAAGTGCTGAGCCTGCAGATCTGACCCCCTGAGACTGGTACAATGGGGCTGCCAGAGCAAAGTCAAATCTCTGGCTACATAGAAGAAGGAAACAGAAACCTTTGGACTTGTAACAGTGGACTTCAGCGCTGTTACTTTGGTGTAATAGACTACAGACCTAAGCTGGCAGAAAATCCCTTACAAGCTTAGTTAGCAGAGGAAATAAACCATGCTTTGAGAGGCATTGCATTTAAGAATGTTTGCAATGCCTTATTCTGCACATTTCAAAGGATGGTCAAAGCATTTAAATGAAATATTTGTTTTCTGAAGATATTCAGGATCAAAAAGAAGTCATAAAGCAGTAAAGTATCTTCATAAACAAAATATTCCTAGGAGGTATGCAGCATAATATAAAAACAAATCACTCTGTGTAACATGCAGGTTTTCAATAACTGACCATCTTCACAAATTTGGCGTTCTTTTCGCAACAAAAAGAATCCCTCTCAACACAAACAGTTTTCAGGACAATGTAAACAAATTTTATGACAGCAATACATCAGGAATAGAGGCAATTTCATCTATTCCTCCGAGAATGTTACATCATTGTGCCCAGGATGAGAAAGTTAATGTCTTTGGAAGTGGTCCATGGTTCATTTTATCTACCATTAGTTGATCCCTGCCATCTATTGATAAACCTGTGCCACCCTAATGCAGATAGGATCAGGAGAGTCTGGCATCCCATGGTAGCTGATCTCTGCTAGACTATAGTCATATGGCCACCCCACCCATTTCACTCCTCACCTGGAGCTGAAGGCAGAAGAATTTGAAAAATCTACACAATGGATTTCATAACCTGGATGGAGTATAGGATGCATAGGATCCATGGATTCTGATGATTCTGTAAGAAGAGAAAATAGCTTATAGATAAAACATATAGCCAAATAAGAGATGTGCTGGAGGGGTTCCATCAAGAAGTCTCCTTAAAGGCTGTAAGATTGTTCTCTGAGATCAGGGCTAGCTGTAGGTAAGAGTACCCTGCCTGGGTAGCAGGAGAAAGATCACTGAGGGGCTTCAGGTCTTGGAGGCATAACTTGTTCCTCATCCAGCTATTTTAGAGCTGTCTTGTCCTTCCTGCAGACTCTCCTCTTTCTGATGGCTGAGGGGACAAGGTGATATCAAGAGCTGACAGCTGTAAACAGCTTCTGAGAGCCAAGGTTGTCAGAGCTTGACTGCCATGGCTTGACAAGGAGATGCTCAGTTGCTGTGAAATAACTCCATTTGGGTTGTAATGGACTCTCTTCAGTGCTCAAAAGCCATGAGGGCCTGCACGATCACTTCAGTATTTCTGTAGTAGTTACAAGTGATCCAAAAGACAGCTGGGTAAAACTGTAATTATGAAATTGCCCATGACTTGCTAAGTACAGACTGGCACAGATAAAAGGCTTCAACACAATACATAAATATCTCTCAGTCATGTTTAAACTTTGGTGAGTAAAACTGCCATGATCCCTACCAATTTTTGGAGCCTCCAAACTTGGAACAAGAAAACTTAAAGGCAAATGGTCTTTCCATGTTAATTTGAAATTATTTGCTTTACATCTGTTGGTCTAAAAGCTGTATTTTGGTCATTTAAGTTACACCAAGAAATCTTTCAATTAAGTACATTTTCTAGAACAAATAGGTATTAGAACACTTGTGAGGAGGTTAAGAAAGAGTGACTTACTTGGAATTCAGACTTAAGATTCAGTTCACATTGTTGGTGGTTCTGTGGGAGAGAAAAAGGGAAAGGGTGTGTGTGAGACAGGCTTGATCAGATTTGTATTCATATCAGGTAACAGCCCTGGTGGCAGCGCCCTGTGTCAATGACCATGGCTTTCCATAGGCTGTGGGGAAGGCATGCACAGCAGTTCAGTGTGGTTCAGGCACACTAAAGCTGCTGTGCCAGGAACAGCAGCACACACACCAGCTGAGGACAGACAGCTGCATTTTCATCCATTGCACTGGAACGGTTGACATGGAGTCCATGACATCCATGCTCTGATGCCAATGTGACAGAGGTGACCTGAGCTAGCCCAAAGCCTCCCAGCACAGTGTTAACTTCTCACAATTTCTCAGAGAAATTTGAGTTAGCACACTTGAGGCTTCTGCCATCTGATAGGAGACAATTTTTAATTGAATAGCAGGAGTTGTGAAACTCAGTTTATTGTTGTGAAACCACTATAATATCTATACAGTCTAATATCTAGGGTAGTGATAAGCTGCTCTTACGAAAAGCTTTTGAATACTCTGTATGGAAACAAATATGGGATCAGTGCAGAAAAAGTGTTCTTGCAACTGCTGGGGCTGCTTCTCCAGTCTTGCTGGGCACAAAGGTCAGATGCTCAGATACATGCAGGCCTGGGTAGGAATGGAAGGGTCTCCTTGTGTGTCCCAGGAACCAAGATGGCTAAATATTTTTCAGGGAGTACTTTACAGCTGTGCAGATTCTGCTTTTTAATTGCCTGTGATTTCCAGGATTAGACCCTGGACTGTGTTCTTGCTGACTTCAGAGAGAGCATGACCACAATAATTCGCCAAGAGCAGCAGCCCTGGAGAGCTCCCTGTGCTACAGCCACAAGAGTAGTAGAGGTCTACATGTCACCTGGATTTTAAATAAGTATCTGTTCTGCACTGACTGTGTAGAAACCTATGTGTCAGATAAGATTATGTGATGTTTGAAAGGCTGCAGTGCAGGCAGGCAGAGGAAAAAGCAGGTAGAACCTCTTTGTTACACCTGAACTGAGTCTGTCTTTAGGAGCCAGGAGGTTTAAATTACATCTAATACTGGCAAATAACTTATTTTAAATGGCAGTCATCTCTGTGACCTGTAGTATATGAAAGAAGCATAGCTCACTCAAATGGCAGAGTATAATTTTGAATTCAATATTGAGCAATTTTATCAAAAATAAAGGCGAAGGGCATGAAGGAGGTGCAGAGTGTATGTGGTGTGTGGAGAGCACTTGTATGCATGGACATTCCTGTGCTGGGAATGGAGAGGACAGCAAGGAGCAGGGAGGGGTAGGCTTGATTGGATGTGAATAATGGGCTTGATTTCCAGGCTTTTCATCATGAAGCCTCTTCCAGACTGAAAACTTTCCTGTTCTTCCTGTCTTAAAGCAGATTTCATGGCAAAACAATTCCAAGACTTTGGCGGTCATCCAAACATACTTGGAGCTGTAGTATTTTAACTGATCAGCAGGCTCCTTTAATTTTTTCTGTCAGGCTGCCAAGATCTTGCTGTATAAAGATAATCCCCAGTTCAGCTTTACCATCTGAAAATACTTACTACTTAGGAAGCAGTGTTGTAGGAAAAGTAGTGTTTGGCCTTAGTGAATCTGGGACATTACAGACACACAATTCTGATTTTTTATGTATTTCAGCTATATTTATGTATGACTCTTAAAAGGAGTTTAACAAATTGATAGTGAGTTCTGCCTAAAAATAGTGGGTGACTGATATTTACATCAATTTCTGTAGGCAGTGGGTAGGGAGACTCTTCCTTGTATTTTTAAAAAGTCTTGTTTATTAAATCATAGATTATTATACACCTTCATCGTAGGCAATGCTAATGTGGATTTGTGGAAAGAAAAGTAATCCGATAACAAATTATGCGAAATGAAGTTGCAAATTGTACTGTCACTTAACTTTTTAATTCAGACTGCATGAGTCTTGAATTCTTTCTCCTTAAGGGCAAGATTCCGAAGTCTTTATTCATAAGAAGTAACCTGATTGCAGGCAACAGGATTGCTCCTCATAAGCTATATTACCTGCAAGGGCAGGATGCACGTATCCTAAAATTACAGCAGATTAGTTGGAGGGTAATGTATAAGAGAGTAAATTTTGAGGTTATGCACCTCTTCTTAATTTGTTTTTCGATCCATTTAGCTCAGTTCCCTTGTTCTTCATCATTAAAAGGCAGGGAGGAGACAGCATGGTGAGTGAGCACAGCCTGGCAGGGCAGGGTGCTGGGGGCTGTGCCTATGTACTGTACGAGCTTGGACCACCCTGACAGTGCTGGGCAAATGTTAGATGCTTGCAGAGAAAAGAGAATTTCCAATCTTTTTATTTTCTTTTTTTTTTTTTTTTGGATGGGTGATGGCAGGAGGGGAGCTCATGTCACTAAAACAAACAATAGTTTAAAAGGATTTGAAATCACTTGATGCATGCCTTATTCTAGATGTGGATTTTTACACCTACTCTAACCACACTGCTCAGAATCTCAGTGAGCTTTTGTGTCTGTTTTGGTTATTTTGCAAGGTCTTGGGCTTTGTTTGTCAATGCATGTAGCAGAAGGCAGCATTAACTGAGCAGCTGTAGTGATCTTTATTACAGGCATCTACATTTTGACAACTACTATTTTATATAAGTCCCTTCATAGTTTCTGTCCTTTTCAATGACTGACTACAGGGAGACTACATTGCCTTCAATAGGGAGGCTACATTTTTTTGCAAAGCAGTAAAATTGAATTATGTTCATGTCCAAAATTCCTTTGGGCTATCTTTTTTACAGTCCTAGGATAATTGTGTGCTTGCACTAATGTTTCCTGACGGATTGTACCAAAATGGCTTTATAAATGGCATTTGGACATTTGGAAGGTACAGCTTTTTTTTTGCTTTTTATTTTTTCCTCATCTGGCCATAACTGTGTCACATTCAAAAAAGGGAATTCAAAAGAGGGCTTTCCAAGAAGAGCAAGGTTCCCACTGTGCACACTTAACAGGGTGACATTTTAGTGCTTACTTTTTAGAAGTGTTGTTACTTAGCAGATTTTTGTAAACAGTGACTATCAAGTATCTGAGGAAATGCTGACAGTAGCATTATAGTAACTTGGAGGAATTTTTACCACCTCTGAAGAATTGAGACTTTTCATTCATGATCTTTTTATTCATTAGAAAGTTTCTATGTTTTTAGAAAAATAATACTTCTGTTTAAAGTGAACATGACTCCTATTCTTCTCATTTTCAGTGAGAAAACTGGCTCAGGAATTCTCACTGCATGTATAAACTAAGTTTACTTTTACTTTTACTTCACATCTTATGGGCTGTGTTTGGCTTCCCTTCCCATTTTCTTGCCCATCCTCCCCCTGTGTTTTTCAGGTAAATCTCAAATCTGACACATTTTTCCCAGAATCTTGTTGTTCTACTGATCGTCTCTGCTGTTCCTATAGTGTGCAGCCCAGTAAAGTCTCAGGTCTGTTCCTGCTGTTAAGGAATCCTCAACAAAGTAGTTGAACAAATGCTCAGGGAATGCCATGTAAGATCTGGAGAATATCTTATCATTCCACTGATACCTGAGTTTTTACCCAAATCTTGCATCAGTGGGTCCTTTTACTACTGTTTTCATCTTGGCTTTAGATGGTATCCACTACATCTTCTTGTAGCACTCTGTTGCCATTAGTGGATCACTAAAGGAAAATCATGCTCTTATTTAACTCTGACTCCTTCTATAATTTACTCTCCCTCAAACTGCAGAAAGGAGTTTGTCCATAGTGGATCAATGTAGGATGGAGGCTTTACCCTGAAAAGCCACTAATTTGAACAAGTTTCCAATATATCTCAAGGTATTCAAATGACCTTAAATTCCTTAAAAAAAAAAAAATTCAGCACAAGTGACATCCCTGCATTTACCATAAAAGTAGTTTATGGAAAGACTAAAATACCTGCCAATTCTGAAAGTCCAGATTTCTGTTCATCAGTTTGAAGAAACAGTATTTCTTGGAGTTTAGTGCTATTATACAGGAGGTTTATAGTCACAGGGGGTAATCTGAGAATGAACTTCAAAATGTGCATCTCATCACTCAATTTTCATTACTTCTGGAGAGTTTTTCTGTATTTATGCCACTGCATCTGACAGATCCTAACACTAGCTCTTATTGTTACCACTTCCCCAGCAGTGTGCATTCAGACAGCAGAAAAGAGAGTTTCCCCCCTCCTCAGATAAACTCTGACCCAATTTGAGCTAATCTTGGGAAGGGCAAGCGCTGCCAAAAGCTGCTGGGGAGCTTCAAGAGGAAGAGGACACAGAAGAGCTTTGCATGACATCCCAATATAAGTCAAAGCTTAGTCACTTATTAGCTCAGCATTGATGACATTAGCCACTCTACATTCAACCTCAGCCTCATTTCTTCAGAGGTTTTATTGTTATGGAAGGTTTTTTAATGGAGAAAGATATAATAAAACATCAGCTTCAGCACATAATTATCCTTAAAGTAATGAAAAATACCCAGAGTATAAATTTCTGTCTTACCACAGCTTTTGTCTGAGCAGGAATATTGTAGAACTTTTTCTTGAAAGTTCAGAGAATGAATTTCTTTTTGTTTCCTTTTGTTATGATCTTCATACAGAGGTGAATGAGCATATGATTCCTTTTCTGACTCCAGATATCCTGTGGGAATCCTGGGAGGTTGTAGAGGGCACAAAGCACCAAAAATAATTTTAGAAACAAGAGGGAAATGATTTGGTCTCAATGCTGATTTCTTTACCTACTTACTAAAGTAGGGAAAACCCAAGGGTTAAGTTTATGACATTGCTGTGCACTTGAATGTGAGATCTGCTAGCTTTGATGCTGTCAACAGTGTGATTCAAGTTGTGGTGTTCCTGCATAATTTCTGAGGATGTCTGCAAGAGGAGAAATTCAGGAATTTGCCAAGCTGTGAGCAAGAAGAGCCTAAAAAAAGTGAGTGCTACGGTTGGAACAGGAAGAACTAGTTTTTATTGACTTCTGTTGCAATCATCTTAGATACTGAATACATTCTATACAATTTAAAAGCTCAAAACTGGCAATTACAAAGTAAACTAGAATACTGACATTCTGCTTTGAAGAATGTTTTATCACTTTTTATGTTCTTTAAGAAAAGTACTTGATATTGAGAAATGTGTAAAAGAGAACATAATAGAATGGGTGGGGTTTTGTCTGGCTTTTTTTCAGCTACCACTCAAGAAGTGACTTTAGCACTAAAGGGAGTTGGGGAAACTTCAGCTACAGCAGTTCAACCCTGAGTGGAGCAGCACAGCCAAATCTGGTGAAGGAGTGTGTTGTCGGGGCACTTAATAACCAGAGCAGACATGGTAGGACTCCCTATTTTTCTGGATGAAATAAACCATGCCAGTTCTTTCGAATCATTGTGTTGTCACCAGGGGCCCTTACCAAACTGTTGATATGGGATTTTATCTTTTGCCACCTTTCCCTGAATTACATCAGAGAAGTTTTGCAACTTATATCTGATCTGTTTAATGCAAAATAGAAGTAAAGATCTTTGTTTTTTGAGGTTTATTCTCTAATGACTACACAACAGAGTAACAGTGAACAAACACATACCTTTACCTTGCCACTTTTCATTGAAGTCTTAGTAGTAGATGTAGAGGGAGAAACATTTGGAAGTTAAGAATATCTTATTCTTGATATTCATTTTGCTGTGTGGGCAAATCAGTGCATTTCTCTTTGCCCTTCTTTCTCAATCTGTGAAACAGAGATACTTCTGCTCTGAGAGTTGAGATGGCTGGGCAGTGCCATTGTGGTCTAAATCCCAGAGCAGCTTCAGAAACCTGAAGGAATCAGCATTACTCTGACTTAGTTGGGAACAGTCCTGGTTTGGTCTAGGTATGTGTCAGCAGAAAAATTGACCTCAGGAGGGTAAGAGTGAAACTGTGACTTTTCTACTAGTGATGATAATGCTGTGAAATGCAAGAAAAGATCCACACTGTTGAAGGAGACGTGCTCTTGGTACACTCAAAGTTTTAAGTGTCTTGTGGTTACTTCTGTGGTAGCTGTCGGTCTGGAAGGAAATTAGGAAATGTGATTGTGAAAGAAAAGAATATGTTGACTGGAGCACTAGGAGACAATTACCCTCTCTGCTATAGGATAACAGGAACTGACTGTTTTCTTTAATGATTGGATAAAAGATATATTCTATTCCAAAGAGACTTCTTGAAAGGCTGGCTCCGTTAGTTATAGCAACCTCTCCTCAGTCACATTCCAGCTTGCCCTCTGGGCAGCCCTGTAAAGTGTCCATGGTTTGTTTATAGTCTCACCACCCCCTATTTATTGGAGGATATGCTCAGAGGAAAAATGTCAGGCTGTACCTGTGCTGTGGGAAATTGTCTTTCTGCCACACTGGAGGCTCTTAAGCCCTTGGACTATTGCTCTTGTTCCTCTCTGCTTTGAAGAGAACAAAATTACTCCACTTCAGGTTATAATGCCGATTGTATTTTGTTGTTTGGTTGGGTTTTTTCAAAACTACCCAAGCAGCAAAAAGAGATCACCCAAAATCTCTGCAGAGGAGGTTTAATGTACTGTAGAGATTGGTGTCTTCACAAGTCCTTGTTTCTGGCTCTCCATTCCCTATGCAGGCCCTGCAATGACCCTGTGCCAGAGCTTTTGCTGCATTGCTGCTAGCTGATGTAGCTGGTACATTCTTATTTCTCTCTGAGAGGTGTTTGGGGTAGGAGTCATCAGAGAGCTGATGCATACAAAGAGTAAAATCATAGCAGAAAATGGTCACCTTCCAATTTTACGCCATTAGGATTTGCAGGATCCCATTAATCACAGTTGTCTGGCTGCTCAGCCCCCAGGAAGTTTCCTAACATACCAGAAACTTGTGCTGACACAAAACGGGTCAGGACTTCCTCTTCCCTCTGATGCACCACATGCGTATTAGCCTGATGATGCCTTGCAGCATGCAGTGGAAGCAGGTGGCTTCCCTGGAAGGGGCTGTTGCAGATGTGTCTCTGGAAGTTAGTCCCGGAGATACTCCTGTGGCACACATCTGTGCTGATCTGGAGTGGGAAGGGAACTGGGGGTCTTTTTTTTTTTAGGGTGTTACTACTCCACTCTCTATGTTTGGACTTCTGCTTAGAGCAGCAGAAGAATTGTGATGCCAAGTTTGTGGGTTGTCTTCTTGAAACTGGGGAGTGTTGACCATGCTGATGCTGTGCCTGTAAGAAGAATTGGGTGTGGGAAGGAAGGCTGGGGTATGTGCTGGTGTGAGCTGACTGCCATTTCTGAGGAAGAGCAAGCAAAAAAACTACTGCCAGGAGAGAGGAAATGTGTGCCTTGGGAGAAATGACAAGGAGGAGGAACTACTTACCAAGAGAGGAGACTGGAGCAGGGAGCCCTTGGTGTAGAAACAATATTTGTGATCACTGATCAATCATAGCACCTTGGAGTAAGGGAGCAAAAAGCTCTCTGTTGACAAAAAGCCGGATTGGAAAAATGAGTGCAGGCTCCACAGTCAGGTGGTTTGTGCTTACAGGCGTGGTGGGGCTCAGGGGAAAGCCAGACTATTTCTCTGCTGCTGTCTGACCATTGGTCAAACTACATATTTGGAACAAATAATATTTAAGTGAGCGCCAAGTTTTATAGCCTAGATTTATGCAAGGGTCAAGTACTACCCTATCTCCCAGATTCCTGATTTCTGCATCAGGTGTTATTTCTGTTCCTGTTTCAAAATTATGACCAATACTTTAAGAAAGAGAGTCACTGCAATGGTTCTTCAGATGTGTCTGAACTTTTCTGACCTTACTGTAGCACATAGGTGCCTTTTGCTTCTTACTCTGTTTGTCCTTCTCTGATGATATTGGAAACTTTCTCCCTTCCTCCCCCGCTCATGTAAATTAGCTGTGCTTATCAGAGTGCTTGAAGCATAGGCAGGGTGGTTTGAGCTCAGAATTGCAGCAGCACTGCTTAATCCAGTCAGACCTCTGATTCTCCTCACCTTGCACCACACGAGCTCTCTGAAGCAAAAGGCATTCCTCCTCAAAGGCAGCTGCAGTATTAGGATATCTTTGTGTCACAGAGCACAGCTCAGGGTTTCTTGTTTCTTTAACACATCCTTCAACAAATATGCCAGTGCATGTATAAACCTGAATAAATACTATTTTTCTTGGACTTTCATTGGGAGCATGGATGAATGTGTGGCTCAAGCACTCGCTATATCAGACTGTTCTGGCATAAAGTGCTTCACAGCAGCATGGCCATAAAGCAGCAAAGCTATAAAACATCACTGCAGAGAGAGGTGGTGAGTTCATAACTCAACTGCTCCATCCTTTCTGAAGAGGTGTCAGCTCTATAAGTGAACCTTTCAGTCACAAATTCCTCTCTCCAGACAGGAGAAGCAAGGAATAGCCCACCTGGAAACAAATTAACCCTAAGAACATTTCCCTTCCCAACTTATTAACATATAAAATCCTTGAACTGACCCTAGGGTAGATTTTAACCCAGAAGTGAGGGCCGGTACCAAGGGATTAGTGGACTTTTACCACTATTGTTAGACTAATGTGGGAAATGATCTGGTTTTGATGGCAGTGATCTGTACTGCAGAAATAGAAGAAAGCTGCTTTTGCAGATAGTGGTGCGGAGTCATGGGCTGGTGGAGTTCCACCCACCATGAGCACCTGTGTTAAGGAGAAAGGAAGCAAGAAGTATGTACTTATCAGAGAGTCTGCAGTTAGAAAATAATTTCCTGCCCATCCATCATCTTCAAATTACTTTGTAAGCTTTGCAAGTTCCCAACTCTGCTGTCTGTAGACACCACAACTGTGCAGTGTGGATATGAATGGGTAACCACACTAATGAAGAATTAGCAATCCACATTGAATAAGAGGATGAAGTTAATCCAGGAGAGCAGCAGCGATTTGAATACCTTCTTTCAAGATATTACTGTAGCTAACCTTTCCTTTGGGCAACCAGAGAGTTTTTGCTCCTAGCTGAGGTAGTCAGAAGGAAAGAGATAGACAACTGTGTGCTATGTTAGAAGGTAAGTCAGAGTTGTGCTTACTATCTATGGAGACCAATGGCTTGCTTAGAGATGTAGTTATGACTGTCTTCACTGTTGTGCTCCTCTCCTGTTGTGGCCTGACTAATTGTGTGTAGTGGGCTATGTCACAGATCTTAAAACAGTTCTTTCTATCTTTGTGGGTATTCTCTCTGGTTTTATGTGTTTGCAGTGCTGTGTGCCTCAAGGGGTAATGATCAAGCACTCTGCCACTGTTGTGCCACAACTGGCTGAAATATCAGTCTTGCTTTTAATTTTATCCATCTCAGCCAAGCCTCCAGTGCCCTTCCTGTGCACTGGAGATTTTTAACTTGTTTTATTTGAAGTGATAAAGTTTTCATAACAAAATCCAGGCTTGCGTTTTTACCTATCATGGAAACGAAACCTAAATAACTGTTAAGATTGTTAATGGTTTACTTAAATGTAACACTTCCAGATGAGCCCTTCTTATCAGTCAGAAGTTTCTGGGACCTTCTGTGTTCAGGTCCAGCCTAGCACTGTATTACCCACTCCTGTCTCATTGAGGGCTTATTACTAATGCTTGTAAATAGCTCTGATGGTAACAGACTGCAGGTGTTTGAGATATGGATATCAATATTGTACTCAGAATTTACCAGTCAATCTATCTGTAGATGCTTTGTACTATTTATCTCCTAATGAAAATGGAAGTGCAACTCCTGGAAAATGGTAGGGGACTTGAAATAAGGAAGCTTGCCAGCAATCCTTGTGAGCCCAGGGTTGTTGAGCCTTACACTGTGTAATAGAAATTTATTCTGGTTTTGGATGTGAAAGTGAACATGATGTTTCACTGGAAATGTGAGGAACACAAGGTAGCAAAATAAAAAGATTCAGGTAAGCTCCTATTACAGCACTTCCACCAAAATAACACTCAGATGCTTGGTCTTTCAAGAGGTAATGGTTGCAAGTAGCACAGTGCACTTGTGCATGTCTGAGGTTTCAAAATTTAGTTGCTATGTAAGTGAAGTTGGTTAAGGGGCTGGGGAAGAGTAACCTGTTACAACAAAAGCTCAGTGTGATTTCTTATGTCTTTGGAAGCCTGGAGGTGATTCAGCTTTGCTTTGGGCTCAGCTCATTACACAGAAGAGAACATTGCTAGAAAGAACAAATATTGATCTTAATTTCTTCTAGAACTTAAAGGTTAAAGGAGAAGTTTAGTCTGTCTTCACATAAATGAAGCTTGCAAGCTTTTTAAGGAGAAAATAGTGTGCATTCTTGAAGGAATTATGGAGGAGCCAAATGCATTGACGCATAGTGTTTGGCATTTGACTACTCCTGAAGTCACTGCAAGGTGTGGGATGCTGCACGGGGCAGACAGAGTTGGAAGAATTCCCTGGAATTAGAAATACTTCTGCTTTTCCCTTTCTGCAGGACAGTAGGGTAACCTACTTCTCATCTTCTAATGACCACGAAAGATAATGCACAGCCCTCTATGGCTGTGCAGTGGCACTGGCTTGGAACTCAAAGTGTTCCTTTTATTGCTGCTGTTGTTCCTGTGAAAATCATCCACACTGAGTTTTGTAAAGCCTGCTGTGAGGAGTCTTGAATCTTCTGTAATGGAGGGGAATAAAGCTAAAGCACAGACTGGGGCACAGTATGAAGAGCTGCACTGTGCTGTTCTCTGCTGTAACAATGAGATGAATGCCCACTGATGGCTGAGCCTCTCTAACTCCTAGTGACTGCAGAGAGGGAGCTGCATTTGTTGCACATCTCAGGTTCTGCTTGCTCTATGCAACCATGATGGCTAATGAGCTATTCAAAGCCATTTGGACTCATTTGTCTAAGTAGAGTGTCAGCTCCAGGCTAATCCTGTGAATTATTTAATAATCTTCTACCCTGAGAGCACAAGTGAGGAGATATCTCTGGAGCACTTAATCATTTGCATGGTGTTTACTCAGTTTATACCTATGCTTCCAGTTTTTTGCTGTACTGTGTGAAGATGCATATGAGCTGCCTGCTGGGCCTGGGTGAAGGGAAAGGTCCTGCAAGCCTTCCCTTCTCTGGGGTTTTGCACCCAAGGTGTGGGGTGGAGGCTTTATCCATGAGAATGATGATTTTCCCCTAGTTTGAGAAAAGCTTCTTGGTTTTCTTTCCTTGTAACCATGCTTAACCCATCAGCTGCTTGTGAATGTTTTAATTCCTGATTTATCTGTCTCACAGTCATGCTCTTGAAAGCCAGATTGGGGTTGATTCCCAACCTGGATGTGATAGTAGCTTTCTACAGAGAGAGAAGCAGAGCATCTAGATGCTTCTAAGTAACCCAATGATGCTGGTTTCAGAAGTCCTTGCTGGTTTGTTCTGTTTATGCTGCCTGGGATTTGGATTACCTAACAGTGCATGTGTCAGCTCAACCCTGTGACTGGTTACACACCAGGGTCCCCAACAGGAACCCAGACAAATGTTGTTTTAAACACTGTATCTTTCAACTTGGTCCACAATCTGCCAGTGTTATACACCGCCTGTGTAAAACTGTTCATTTCTAATCCTTTAAAATAATTTTTGATGCCCAGAGTGACCTGCTGTCCTGGTGTGGGACTTGTGGAATAACTGTGTGGGGTAGCAGTGTAGTGGAGGAAAGGAAAAATGAGATCATGGTGTGACAACAGCATGGAGACTGTCAATCCAGAGATTCACAACTGAACAAAAAAGTTTGGAAGTAATGATTAAGGTATGAAAACAAATTTTCATCAAGCAACATGCTTATCCTGATGATTTCTTCTTCCTAACCATGATCCAAAGATTTTGCTGTTGCTGTTGATTTTATCTGGAGAGCACTGTCAGTATTATCAGAACAGTTAGCCTGCTGAAATTTAAGATGGAAATACCATTCTATGCCTGGTGCTTTAGTTAGTGAATATTTACTACATCCTGTACTTATTTGCAAGCCCATTCACTCAAGGCAAGATGCCAGTTGCATGCTTCTTCATTGGGCAGAGATCTTTTGATTAGTTATCTCTCATAATCTTTTTGAATTTCACTCGTACGAGGTATTTTCAGATGCTGTACATATAAATGAGAATATTTTCCACTTTGTTGGTCCCTTGACAAACGTAAATATTGGCTGAACAATTCTTTTGCTTTCCACTTAACCCAAGTATTCTTGTGAAATTTGCAGCAAGTCTTATATCACTGTATACACGTAATTTTCTGAAGTCTATTTCAACTGTATGCACACAAAATGTGTATGAATAAAACAGATAAGAAAACCAAAATTCTACAAGATCACATCATGTTGAAAATGAATGTTTCATAACCCTCCTGAAACAAAGTGTATGAGTTCTGGACATTGCAAATAGGAAAGAGAAGAACAAATCCTGACTAATGTGATTTTCTATGACCTGAAGGACTGAAATAATTTTTTTTTTGCTTGCCTTGGAAAAGAATCCATTTTTCTGCATGGAAGGAAGCAGGACAGAAATGTGGCTCCTGAGGAAGAAAGGGGAATTTATCAGAGGTGAAATCCCTTTGGTTCTTCCCACTGATCATATATTCACTCTTGATCCTCTTCCTGCTTAAAAGCCCCAGGTCCTAATACAAGTTTTTTAAAAGAAACCTCATACTTTCCCTAACTGAGAAGCTGAAACATTTTTATGCCGGAAAGTTACTGAATAAGCTGAGCTGAGCAAGAATGTCTGAGGAAGAACAAACTCTTTTTAAGTTTCTTTTATTAGGGATTTGGGTCTGAATTTGGAGTTGCTGATTTAAAGAGGAAATATTAGGCAAGTTGGTGATGACCTTCTTCTTACCAGACCATACCTGTGGAAAGCCAGGGGAATCTTATCCTAGATTTCAGTGGAAGTGGGGCTGAGAGTCCCTCAGTATCAATGGTAACTTGTTCCTGTTGGACTGGGAGTTTTTTGCAAGAATTTTGATGCAGAAAAATAATCACATAAATCTTCAATCTGGAGTATTATCTGAAAGACATTAGCTCCTTATTAATGAAAACAGTATTTTTGACCTTCCACTTTGAATTTGTTTCATGTTTTTATTTCTAAAGGGTAATGAACTAATTACTTTCACAGTTGTTGTTTCAGAAGACTAAAAAGAAAGACATTGCCTCCGAAAAAAAGATACCTTGAGTATACCTGCTTCTGCAAATTTAGACTGCTCTTTTTCAAACCAGGATCTGTGGTTGTGCATCTACACAACTGCATTTTGGTGAGGAGGCCCATCCATATTTTCATGTCCTGCAGAAAAGACTCTGCTTAGTGGGAGGGTGCTGCTGCTCTGTCAACATGCCCTATCAGTGGAAAAGCTCAGTAAAGGTTCTTTCTTCAGAGATACATTTGAGACCATGAAGAGTTTAGATGCTTTAGTTTTAAAATTTTCAGAGACACTTTGGTCAAAGCCA
Organism: Setophaga petechia; assembly: GCA_024362935.1. NCBI lineage: Eukaryota > Metazoa > Chordata > Aves > Passeriformes > Parulidae > Setophaga > Setophaga petechia. The sequence goes on from JANCRA010000001.1 coordinate 29,525,892, forward strand.
TTTGCATTGGAACTGTAATACTCTTTGGAAATCCTTTGTAGATGATCAAGTGAATTTTCTACTTGCTCGAGAACTTGCACTTTAAGATATGCAAATTCTCTAAATTGTATGTGCATTTAAAATCTGAGTGTACCAAGGGTAAATAAAACTGTGGAAAGCCAGTGCCATTTTACTATAGATAAAAACTCGCTAGGCAGCAATAGATCTTCTAGGCAGTACTCTGTGTATAATTAATATCCTAATCTAGATCCTGCTGAAGCTAGGAGAAAGATTTTCACCGACTCCAGAAGAAGTTAAATAAGGTTATTAGCTGACCACAGTGTTCATGTGCCCATGTAATCATGCTAAAAGACTTCAAAAAATTCAGTGCTGCCTTATTAGTTACTATAGTGATAAGGATGAGACCATTACTGAGCATTGGCCTATTTGGACTAGTTGAAAACTGGTTGAAGATGATTTCTGCATGCCTTCTGCTCCCTTTGTATTTCTGTTTCACAATTCTTATTGAATTAATGTCAGAAATGTCCCTGTGGTTCACCACCCTATGCTGCATAAGGTGATAACATGTCAGGAACCATCTGTTGATGTGCTTCAGTTGAGTGCTTTGCCTGAAGTTTAGAATTATACAGCTTTCACTCTGTGTTCTGAAGGATTGTCAGCACCCAGCTGGACACCAACATACCATCATGGCATTCCAGGCAAGCTCAAACCCCTTCTCATGGGAGGGAAAACTCCCTCTGCATGGGGCAAAGCCATGCCCTCCACTGCTTTCTGGGAATATGATGAAGGTCCTTTCATCCCTGTGGAAGGAAGATCTCTGATAACTCAGCATAGTTTGGGACTGAGGCTGCTCAGGGTTTATAGTGTGAGCTTTGAAAGTTCTTTTTCTCTGCTTAGTGGGGTAGATAACCATTGAGTGGAAGTTGCATTCAACAAGTGTTTGAAGGTAAAAAGAGAATATTGAGTGTATTGAAGGAAACTGAATGAACCTGTATTTTTACAAAGCTAAAAGCTACTTTCAGCTTCATCACTTGCCATCAACAATCCAAGATTAGTGTGTGCTTACTAAGAAGGACATGATACTGGACACACCTGGTGTTGTTTTCTTTGCTTTCTTTCTGAAGGGGGTACAGCATATGGGGATCATGCACCCTGCAGCCTGGTCCGAGGAGGCCACAGGCAGAGCAGTCCCATTATGGACAATAAAGCACTTGCCATGGAGGTGAAAATATTATCCCACTTTCTGGAAAGGTTATTAGCGATTGGAAATATTTTTGTTTTGGTTTGGTTTTGTTAATTTTAATTTTAAAATTCTAATTTCTCTAATTTGTTACCAGCTAATCTCTAAATTGTTATTGAAAAGTTACCTCTGCTTTATGTTGCCAGTTCAGGTGTGTTAGCCAAAGAGAGAAGAGGGAAGTTTGCATTTGCCCTCTTGGAATGGGAAAGAGCCTATGTAAGCTGCACATTTGCAATTCATTTAATGTCAAAACCTGAAGGGGAATAATGGGGTAAGGAATTCTGGAGTTTGTGGTTTCACTCCAGGACACCCTGAGCTGTATTTAACCTTGTAGGCATCCAGTTAACAACCTAAGAACAAAAACAAGAAGCAAAGGCTTCCTTCTATGGGCTTATGAAATAATTTTCAGTTTCTCATTAATTCTGTCAAGCCAAACTGATATCTGTTACAGTCTTCAATAATTTGTGCCAAATTTTATGTTTCAACCCTTAGTAATTTCATCTAGGAGTGTGTTTCAATCATACTTTGGGTTTTGTTGTTTGTTTTTTTTTTTTTTTTAATGTACTCAGTACTCAAAGCTAATATCCCTGGGTCATCATTCTCCATAGTCACATCAGGAAATTAAAATTTGAAAAAAGAAAGAACTACCCTAAATGTGTGGGGGTTTTAAAGTTCTGTCAGTAAATGCTTATGTAATGGAAACTTCATGTGTAACTACAGCAGTACCTGCTGCCATGCAGGTGAACTGGGAACATGAAGTCACTTTTCCTTCCTGGGCAGCTGCAAGGCACAGGCTTCTCCATGACCTTGGGGTGAGCCTTGCCACCTGTTGCCCTTTTTATACAAAAGTAGCCCGTGCCAGCCAGCAAGGGCAAGCACTGACCTCCCTGGGGAGAAGCAAGAAGAGCTCAGGGGGCAGTGAAGCAGCTTGGCAGAACAGTCTGGTTTGGAGCACGTGAAATGCTTGTGAGTGGGACGAGAGCCCCAGGCCTCACAGGCTGCCAGCTCTGCTGCTGCCTGCTGGCACTGCCAGCACCTGCACCTGGTACTGCCACTACCATGGCCAGATACAGCAGGCATTGCTGGCTGCTGCTGCAGGGAGCCCGGCTTAAAATTACTCTTTCAAAATGATTGCGTGTATCATCTCTCTCCAAGCATCTTTGTAATAGTAATAATTTCAAAAAACAATTAATGGAAGATCAAATAGGAAAAGAAGCCATAAAATGTTTATATAACTTCACATAAAATAATTGCCTTTAGTTTAGCTAAAGTTTGGCTAGATCAGCTTAAATATTTTTTATTTAAAATTAGGCTTTGAGTCTGAACTTAAAATCTTTGCTCTCTTCATTCATCATATTCACCTATCAATTTCTTAGCTTCTAACTGTTTACAGCTCTCCTGAAGATCTATATGCTGCCTTTGCCTTGTGGAGAAAAAGAGTCATTATCCAAATAGTGACCCAACTGCTGGGTTTTCTGCTTATATATCAGCATTCAGGCTGGTAGTGATTCAAGGCTCAGAATACATATGAGATGTGGTCAGATAAAATTTGCATTATCACACAGAGGTTAAACAACCTTGTAGTAGGATCTGTCACTGCTTCATAGAAGAAAATATAAGAAAGAAACTTGATGTATTAATTTTTGGGACAGATAAAGTTGGGGGATTTTCTGTCTGGTAAATTTTTGTTGCTGCTAGATACTTCTAGACAGAGATTTTGAAAAATCAGTTTTCTAAAATACTAATATGTGGGTGCCCATTAATGTTACGTAAAAATAAACCAAAGCATTTCAAATAATAATTTTTAGTAGCATTAAGTGGTTTGTTACAAGAAGTAATAGTCAAATATTCCCACAGACCCATCTCTGTATAAAGAAATGGGAATTTCATTACCAGGATGCATAATAAAAGATATATTTCCAAAAATAAATAAATGCCTTCTCATCACTCTAGGAGTTCTGCATCTTAAAATATAAGAAAACAAAACAGAGAACGAATTCTGCTCCAGCTGGGCTGTGGTGTTACATGGGGCCATGGAGGGTTGCATGGATGGCAGGCCATGGCTGGAACAAAGGAAGATCAGGCAAATGATAAAGTGAGATCTCTCCAATAGGTAATTGGAGTGGTAGGTGTTGTAAGTGGGATGTGCTGGGGAAGCAGAAGTGATGGCCTGAACAGTTCATGCTGATCAGGAATAGGATAGGGAAGTGTCATTTCCAAGAACTACTTGGTGTCCCAGCTTTAAAAGTTTCTTGGGTCCATGCATGGCAGCAGAGTTCATGATAGCCAGCACTCACCTGCAGGGAAACAGTGCCAATACCTGGTACCTGTTTTGTGTAGACAACTGGATACATGTGCTACAGATAACTTGATTAATGGTGGTTCCTTATACCATAGACATGGCCAAAAATGTTTATTTTCCTCTTATAACCAATGTTTAACTAAGGAGAGGCATCTTTAACCTGTTTTTTGTGTCTATTTCCCATAAACACAAGTTTGTGTAGGCAAGTTTGCTATTCACAAGCCAGACCTATTTTTTTCCCCTGCAGCAACTCTGTGAATCACCCCATTGCAGTGGAGGAAGGAGGGTGGAATTATTTCCACACGTTTTCAGAGACAATGCAGGTGATTCATGATGAAGGGCCTTGACAGGTTGTTCACTTAATCCCTGGATTGGCTTTTATCCCAAATGAAGATGTAGTTTACTGACATACCTTGCTGTGGAATACTTTCATGGGCTGTATGATGATCTTATCCATATCCCTCAAGCCTTTTATTGAAAGTATTCCCAGGACTTTTCTTCACCACAACATTAACTCTCTGTCTCTCTCAATGTCTAAACGCTGCTTTGCACTGAAGCAGGAAGGAGTGTGCAACCTCAGCTTCGTAGGTGTGAAGGAGCATGAACCAAAACCTGAGCTACTCCCGCTGCCAGCCTGAGCTCCCTGCACTTACTCCCCTGTTCCCACAGAAGCTAAGCACTGGAATGGGGCTTGCCACACATGGGAACTGTAAGTTTTTTCCAGAAGCCTCTGCTTTGGCACCTGTTTGTGCTTACAGGGGTGGCTCCTGTGCATCCTCTCCATTCATTTAAGGTAGGCAGCTGCTAACTTCCAATGCCTGCTTGTCCACTGTTTTAGTCTGGCATCTGCAAGCTTGATTTGTTTGGCATTTGATGGCCTGAGGCAGATGAGATGGGGGGCCAACCTTTCAAAAGCAGAGCTCTGTTTACACACGATTCAAGTATTGTGACATAAGTGTTACATGAAAATGCAAGTGACAGGATTAATGTACATGTTCCAGTCTGCAGACGAGTTTTGTAAGAAATAAGAGGCTTTTTTGAATGCTAGGCACTAATTTAAAATCAGAGCCTCAAAATCACTATGTACAAGCTCTTTGGTTTTGGGAGAAATCTTCGGGCTCATTAATTCATTCTGTTTTCCCTTTCTGTCTCCTGTAGGCACCAGCGTTGAACTGGAGGAGCCCAAATGAATCCTTGCAAAGGTGGAGCATTCTTTTTAGCTGACAGCTTTGGGGAGGTGAGCACATTCAGATTGAGACATCTTGTAAAGGAGATGTTCCTTACCATGACATCTGGCCTGCTCCTGGGGCTGAACTTGGCTTGTGCATCAATTCTCATTAGAGATAGTTGCAAGGAGGTGTGGCTATGTGAAGAATGTGAGAACATGTTGTGCATTTAGAGGTCATTGCTGGTGAGGGATACTCAATATACTGTAGTCTGGCACTATCTGGGGTTCTCCTGTTTGGTTTTGTGTTAAACATGTGCCAGTGAACTGTAAATTCTACTGAATAGAACAACTTACTCCTTTTGTCAGCCAGAAAAGACTGTGATCAAGATATGTTTCAGCAGAATAGATGGTATTTTATTTTTCATACACTTTGCTTCTTAGTTGGAGTCTAAACATAATAAATATTTAACTTCTGAGCTTTCTTGCTCTGATTATTTCTGTGTAATATTTTACTTGATATTCAGTTAAGCAGATGAAACATTATTGTTGGTTCATCTGTTTTAGCAATATAGCTTTATACATGTCAATGTCTGTTCTCAAGTAGTTACTAGAAGTAAAGAACATATACTTTCTCTCTTTTGTGTGATGCCTTTAATCCTCAAAAAGAATGATATAGAGAGGAATAGTGATTGGGGAAATTTTTTACAACAGAGAAAGTAAACAAGTCAGCTTGTTCGTATTGCATTGGCATAAACAACCAGCAGAACATTCTTGTTGTATTTGTTGTTTCACTTAAATAACTTTCAAATTTAAAAAGCTTTCTGTTGATCATTTTGATGAGGTAAGTAGTAAACTTGCTAGTAAACTTGCACCTGTGTACAGCTTAGAGGAGGAAAGAGGTGTTCTTTCTCTGAACTATGAACCAAAGTTCAGAGAAAGAAGAAGCACTGGCAGTAAATGAACTGGCACAATTTAGTCTGTTGCTGTTTAGGCTGACTTTTCCAGTCCTGTATCATTACATAGGCACCTTGTCATTTGAGGAAATAACATTTTTGTTAGCCTGACATAAGCCAGCTGAATCAGTCATGACCAGATTGTCTTGTTTTTACTGGACAGAATACTGTTTCCATGGAACTCCTCTGTCTCCTTCATATCTTCTGGGATTCAAACTGACACCTTAATGCTGTGCAAAGGGCAGTTCCTGTGTGCTGAGTGTGAGCTAAACAGGGACATTTTCCAGTTCATTCAGAGGTTCCTCAGATCCCAAACCATAAGATACACATTTCTATTATAGAGGGTAGGGAAAAAGAGATGGAGAAATACTTGATAAACAGAGGCAGCAATAGAAAGTGGAAAGAGTAGTAAACATAGCTGAAAAATCCTTCCTGTATTTAAAAAAAAATCTGCAAAGTCCTCAAAACTCAACAAAGTCATTACATGCTTAAAAACATGGAATTGCTATTTAAATTTGCTTCGTAATTTCTTTCCTTTTTTTCTGAAAAACTCTCTAGATATCTTTTTGTATGTATGTATCTGTGTGTATATATATATTGGGTCTCCTTTCTGGTGTGCCATAGAAACATAGAAATGTCATAATTTTTTTATTTGTGCCTTTATGCAGAGGATTTTTAAACATTTTATTTTTCTGGTTAGGTATCTCATTGTTCAGAAGACTTAATACTCAACACACTCATGATTTCCTTACTTCTGTCTTTCTAAGTTGAAGAACTATTTAAGGCAACATACTGAGAGTAAGTGAAGCAAGATTTAGGCTGGCTCTGCACAGACCTTTATCTAGGACCCTACCAGTACAGCTCATTCATTAACTCAGTTTGTCTGAGCTTGTTTTCATCCATGTGAAAGGAAGGCAGATGACTGTAGTCTGTGGGAATTCCTTTACATATATTTTTCATCTCTGACCTAGGACAGAGTTTCTTACTTCTGGGCCTCTCTTACCTTGGGACGTTTGCTGCAGTGCCCAATATGATATGTTGTTTCTTAGATGAAACTGCATTTGTATGATGATGACATAGATCAGGGGAAAAAAAAAGGGTGTAGAGATAACCAAATTCAGTTGTCCTCAACAAACCAGTTCATCTGTTGCAAGTCTACAGTATCTTATTCTAGTATCTTCTTCACAGACTACCTTTTTATCCCAGCTCTAGTTGCAACAGAATCATGGAATCATTTAGTTTGGAAAAGACCTCTGATGTGAAATCCAACCATTATGTAACTGTCATATAACCTCAAACTTAGGTCCCCATGTCACCATTGTCTTTCGATATGTGGCAGGAATATGTGCACTTGCAGCCCAGAAAGCTGACCACATCGTGGGCTGCATCAAAAGAAGAGTGGCCAGCAGGTCAAGGAAGGTGACATCTGTCCTAGTCTTGTCCTCAGTCCTAGTGTTGGTTCCTGCTGTTCCCCACTGGGCCTCCACATAGACCCCAGACATGACTTGTCACCTGAAATTGCCCAAGGCTGTTGGCTAAACTGCTTGGTATCCCCTGTCTGGGTGCCCTGGGGGACAGCAGAGCTCCTGGGGAAAAGCATCTCTTCTGCTGGAGTTGTCCTCAGGTCCTGCTGGTTCCTGACTCCGGAGGGACCCCACCCCCCTTTCCTGTTCCCTGGTGTTTCCTGTCAGTACTGACATTCCATTTCTCAAGTGTATGAAATTTACAAATGCAAAACGAGCATTATTCCATTTCTCACTAGGAAGAGGGTTGTCAAGACAGAAGCAACTATTCCTGCTCCATAGACCCAGTAGCTCATGTATTTTAGTTGCTATATATGTTAGACATTTTGAAGTGCTTATTTATATAACATTTCTTTGGTTTTCTTCTCTTGAGATTGCACACAAGTTTTAGCAGATGCAGATACAGTATGGTAGAAGGCTAAACAGTCTGTTTTGTGTAAAACTGATACATTTGGGATGGTTCTGAAGTGATACACTTAGGATTACCCAATTCAGTAGAATGATCTGCATATCCTGTAAAGAAAAATAAAAAGAGTACAATTAAATAAAAAGAAAACAGTAATGACAAACAGTACACATATATAAGAACAGTAAGTACTCTCATATCAATATTACCAGGAAAAATTACCAAGCTGAAAATTCTATAATGTTCATATGCTGAAATGGAAATCCTTTGTTTTGGGTAATCTCTTTATGGGATAATTATTAACATCTGTTAACATTGTGTTAATATTATGGTCCTGGAGAGAGAAGGGATCCAAGAAAATGGATTGATTTTCCTAAGGATCACCTTCTCCAAACTCAAGAGTGGTCCATCCTCACATGCAGTGAAGCAGAGATGATCATCCCCTTCTACTCAGCACTGGGGAGGCCACAGCTGGAGCACTGCCCACTCTGGTCTCCTCCATACAAAAGAAACATGGAATACTGGAAAGAGTCAAGTGAAGGACCATGACTATGGTAAAGGGACTGGAGTTGTTGTCGTATGAGGTGATGTTGAACCTCAAGAAGGAAAAACCTGGGGCTAGGGGAGGATCTTGCTGGTGTGTAAATATCTATTTTACAGGGAAAGATGGAGGCAGACACTTCTTGATGAAAGGACAAGAGGCTGTGGACACAGACTGGAATACAGGGAACTCTCTTTAAACAAGAGACCCAGAATCTCCTTTTGGATGTCTTTATTTACTTATTTGATATATCTGATGTACTTAAAGAGCTGATTTCCATAATGAAATGGGTTCAGAGCCTGTTGCCCTGTACACCAATAAAAAGAGTTGGTGAAACCTCAAATATAGTTAAAATGTGTATGTAATTGGTAAAGGGTCCTAGACCATCCTGATCCAGAGGAACACCAGGTTCCTTTGTTCTCCTGTGTAAGACAGTCCAATATTTTTACTGTAGATTTTATGCTCCTACTTCTGTTTTACCTGTGTGTTTTTTCCTACACAGTTTGGTTGAGACTGGGTTCCTGTCTTTTCTGATCAGCTGGCAAAAAGCTGATTTCAGAGAGTAGTCCCTGGATGTATAATGTGGTGAGCGTCAAGGGGCATCAGAGGAGTGATACCTGGCACTACTGAGATACCCATTTAAATATTGTGTTGCTGAGACTTTTGCAATTTCATGTTGCTGACAGAATTCATTAAAAGGTACAAGACATAGAAAGAGAGAGAGATTTTTTAGAGACTCTCTTTCCAGTGAAATACAAGACAAAACCAGCTCACTAAAGTTTCTTGGAAGAAGCACTAAAATGTGGTTTATGGCCTTTAGAAACCCAGATGTGTAGAAATGTGCTAATAAAGGATTAACTAGCATAGTAGATAAAATAATAGTAAGCTTTGGTGTTTGGCAGATGGAACGTAAACACATTCAGGACAAAGCATGAAATCACCAGTGCCTGAGATATGTATGCAACTCTACCTCACTTGTTTCTTTAATCCAAAATCCTGGACAAAATGCAAAAATCATTTGGCAGAGTCTGGCTGAAGTGAAGTCTGGCTCTGTCTACATGAGCACGAAGTGTGGTGCAATAGGAGGGCAGCAGGACAGCCTACCCATGGCAGAGCAGCTGATGTCCATGCTGCTTGTGCTCAGGGGCTTTCCTCAAGTAGCTTTAGTGTGGTGCTAGAGACTCTGTGCCCATTAGCAGCAGCAGTCAGTGAGATGCACTCCTGGATTAAATGCTTTCACTTCCTTTCCTGGGAAAGCAATTTATTTTGAATTTCTGCATCACTCCATAGCGTGAATCAAGTGCAGTTACGTGGGGACTATCAGCAGCTTCACAATTGCCCTCCTCCTTTGTACTAAAAAATTAATATAGGCTACTTCCTTTCTTAAAATGCTGTTCTGTGGGAAGTCCCTTGCCTGGTTTATACTCCAGTATAAACTGAAGCATCAGGAGACTCTAGTTGCCTTTATGTAAAATAAAAGTACCTCCAGTAATTTATAGATTACTATATATATTTGTGTGTGTGTGTGTGTATCTCTATATGAAATTGTACAGCCTTAACACACATATACACACTTAAAATAAAGAATACCTAGGAAACATAGGGAAATTATGGCAATGCAGAATGTGCAACATAGTGGGACTTTGACATGTGAGATGATGATTTACATGTCTAATGGACCAATGCAGCACATAGCCAAACCGAAACCAGTTGAGGTAACTTAACTGCCATCCGGAGGGGCCTGGGCAGGCTTGAGGGGTGGAGCCATGACCCTCATAGAGCTCAACAAGGCCAAGTGCAAGGTCCTACATCTGGGTTGGCGTGATCCCAAGCATGAATACAGGCTAGGCAGAGAACAGATTGAGGTGTAGCCCTCGGAGGAAGGACTTTGGGGTGTTGGTGGATGAGAGGCTGGACGTGAGCCAGCAAATGTGCACTTGCAGCCTAGAAAGGCAAATGTGTCCTGGGCTGCATCAAAAGGAGTGTGGCCAGCAGGGTGTGGGACAGGATTCTGCTCCTGCACTGCTCTCATGAGACACCATCTGAATACTACATCCAGCTCTGGGGTCCCAAGCACACAATGGACATGGACATCCTCAAGCAGGTCCAGAGGAGGGCCGTGAAGATGATCAGGAGCACCTCTCCTGAAGGAAGACAGGCTGAAGGAGCTTGGGTTGTTTAGCCTACAGAAGGCTCTGGAGAAAAAGTACAGCAGCCTTCCTGTATCTGAAGGGAGGGTGTGGGGTCTGCAGGACAGCTGGAGAGGGTCTTTTTACATGGGTATTTAGTGATGGGAAAATAGGTTATGGCTTATAAAATGAAAGAGGGTGGGTTTAGATTAGATCTGAACAAGAAATTCTTTGCTATGAGAGTTCTGAGACACCAGAACATGTTGCCTGGCAAAGCTGTGGATTCTATGTCCCTGGAAATGTTCAAGGCTAGGTTGGATGAGGCTTTGAGCAGCCTGGTGTATGCAGGCAGAAGTTCCAGTGGCAGAAGTTCCAATGACAGAAGCATTGGAACTTGCCGATTGTTAAGGTTCCTTCCAACGCAAACCATTCTATGATTCTGTGATAACTATTGGGGTCCCGATCAAGCCCCAGCCACCTCAATATGCCCCTCACATTCACAGCACCTCACAAAAAAAAGTTTGGCAGAGGTAAGCAACAAATTTCAACAAGGTCGTTGTCCTCTTCCAACATCTTCATATTTCAACATATGTCCTTTTAGCATATTTATACTGGATGAAGATGTCCTTTCGGGAGCCGTAAGAAAGCCCTTGCTTTGCAAGCTGTCACCTCAGACCTGTAAGGTGTTAAGTGGCAGTAGTGCCAGTGCTCCCCTCAGCTCCTTATGCATCTCTGTCATTTGTGCCCGCACGGTACAACACTTCGACCGGCCTCCCCGCGGGTTCGTGCGACTTACTGTGGGCAGGGGCACGGGAAGGGGCAGAACCGGGAGACAGACACGGGGAAGGCCGAGCGGCAGCCCTCGCCGGGCGGCGCGGACGGGAGGAGGCGGAGGCGGAGGCGGGCCCGGCACACGCACACGCCGCTCCCGCCGTGCAAGGCTTAAAAAGGGCGGCGCCGAGGCGGCGCGTACAGCCGTGGTCGCTGCTGCTGCCGGGAGGTGAGCGAGGTTCGGGGGCTCTGCTGCCGTCGGGGCCGGGGGCCGTCAGGGACGCGCCGCCGAGGGAGGCGGCCGGGCCTGCCGGAGCGCCCGCCGTGGGGCCGGGGTGGTCTGCGCGGCCGTTGTCACCACAGGGCCCGGCGGTCCCGTCCTCTCCCGCCGCCGGTCCCTGTAGGCTGTCTTTGCGGGGCCCCGGCGCTTTCCTCCCGGCCCTCATTGGGATCAGCGTCCCCCGGAGCCGGGTGGGCTTCCCCTCGCACAAAAGCCTTCAGGGAAGCGTAGCTGTCTGTCTCCGGCCTCCCCGCGGCGCTGCGGCAGCTCGGGCTGGCCGGGCATTGTTCGGCGCCGGCGTTGCCCTCCAGCCCGGCTCGGCTCGGCCTGGCGCGGGGTGAGCGGCTCGGCCGGGCCAAGCAGCAGGTAGCGGGCAGGGTCAGCGCGGTGCTGCCCGCCGGCCCCGCGGCTTCGCGTTCGTTTAGCTGCCGGACTTTGCCTTCGAGTACGTTGTTCTTTCGGGCGTGAATGCAGCGTGTACTTGATACAGCTTTTTTTGCTTCTTCCTTTAAAGCAGTTTAGAGTACGTGTGGAAATGCAGCGTGAGGCAGACTGGCCTAAAATGGAAGGTTGAGTGGCTTTGACTTTGCAGGCCTCCTCTGCTGCTAGGTAGGACTTGCAGTGCTACAGCACAGAGATTTAGCCTGGTTACCGACGCTTTTGTTCTAGGATGCATACATTTCTTGTTCCTGTTGAACAGGAATTGCAACACTTGAAGCCTTCTAAATTTCTAAACGGTATGTCTGTGAGCTGTCTGGAGTATTGCGGACGCCCTCCTGGACTATGTAATCTAAACACATGCCTCACTTTGGTTAGCCTCATAGATATGATGGTCAGGTTCTTGATAGGAAAGAACAGACCTCATCCATGTGGTGTTAATAGATTTCCTTTTTCATCTGCATTGCTTTACAGGGAATCATGCACTCTCCTGAGCCTGGTCAGGAAAGTTTATTATTGTCTCTTTGCTCAAACTCGCAAGCTGAGATTTCTCAGCCCCAGGATTTGGATCAGATTTCTTGCATTGAGAAATCGAATATAAGAGGGCATTGAGTTTACTGAAAAATACCTTTCTCTTCCTCTTGCAACAATAGCAATATTAATAATGCAAAAACTGATACATAAGTTCCTCATGGACTCTTGCTGTTGCTGCTTTTTTAAAGTTTAAGGATATGTAGCTTGTTTGTATTGGGATGGGGAAATGTTTGAAAGATGGCTGATGGGAAAAATCTAAAGCTTGTCATTACAAGTTGCTGTTTTGTGTAGTGTTATCAATTCAAGGTCTTAAGCAAACAGCCTTAGCCTAGTCTAAGGACTGCATGATTACAATGAAATTACAAAGGTAGCTTCTAAATTCGGTAGATGTTGTTTTACAACTACAACTTGAGCAACATGAGGTTGGAAATAAGTCTTCAGTTTTTGAGAAGGAAACCCCCAAGTAGCTTTTTGCTTCAAGGACAAGTACAAGGTTGATATTGGTAGAAAAAACAAACCCAGCAATTTATAGTGGATGGCAAGACAACTTTGAAATATTTTTGTGGGTGAGTGACTTGCCTGTTTTTTGAGAAAAGTTTGTGTAGCTGGTTCTCCCATCTCCTTGCTTCACTAGAAAGGAATACTTCATGGGATTTTTGGGAGGTGGCAGAGGTGGGTTGTACCTTCCCTTTTTTGTGTGTGTTGTTCTCCAGTGGGGCAGAGTAAAATTTTCTCTTTCTTATCCTTCCAAGAAAACAACACTTACTAAAGTGAACAACAGAAGGTAATAATAGATTTTTGTGTTTTGCTTTTCTTGATAATGTGGTTGGTGGAATTGGGTAGACTGAAGAAAACTAATGGCATGAAATTTTTTGAACGTGCAGCAGAGACAAGAGAGATGTTCTGGCCCAAGGGATACATTGCTTGATAAATTGGGCTTCTGGTGGTCTTATGAACAGACTGCCTGCCATATCCTGCTTCCCTGCTCTGCTAAATTAAAAGTTCAGATATGTTAAATATTTCACTGTGGTAAATATAATGAGTGGTAACTCCCTAGAAATCCTCACAAGTAAGAGGGATGATGGTTTATTCATTGGTGAATGGTTTGTGGGGGAGTTTACAATGTTGTGTGGCTCAGGGGAGCTCTGCTGTACAGTGCTGACCTTTCCAGGCTGTAGGCTGAGCCCTGTCAGTGGATGTGGGGCTTGCATTTCCGCAGATCCCACCTGACTCCTGAAACAAGGACACTTGATAGCAGTAAGGCTTCTGCTCTCTTGCTGCCTTTCATGTTGAGAGTTACTCATCTACACAGGGTAAAATATGATTTCCTACCCTAGCAGGGAGTTTGGAGCTAGATAATCTTTAAGGTATTTTTCAAACCAAACCATTCTGTGATAGTAAATTTTTGTTGTTGTTGTTAGGATTTGAATTTTAATAGTACTGGTAGTTTGCTCAGAACTGATTGAAAACAGCTTGCATGATTTTATAGAGATAGAGAGGAAAAATGGATTTTGCTTTTGTAGTTGAACCATTTAAGTGCTATACCAGAAGTGCATGATGTTCTATTTCCAGGAGAGGATTTCTCCCTTTTTTTTTAATGAATTACTGTCTTGAACCTGGAACTCTTAAACTTTTTAGTTTGATGCTGCATGTGCCATGGTTTGGAAATTTGGCTTCTGCAGTCAGACTGCAATAATAGCCTAGTAAAGTAGAATTAGTTTCCTAGGAAAGCAAGAAGATGCTTACTATCACTGAGTTGGAGTAGATGCAGGCATACTTTAATACCTGTGGTCAGAAGATTGTTCTGTTTGTCATACTATTTTTTGGGCTGCTGGTGTTGGGAGGTCATTCAGTGAGCCAATTGCTTCTCATAAGTACTTACTGATCTTGCACTCTCAGAGTGTTAAGGGTTATTTTTTTGTAACAACCTGCTGGATGTAAGCCCTGTCTAGTGCAGTGGGGCTTAGTGTGCCTGACCCAGGTTGCCTTCGGTGAGAGTTGAGATATCCAAAGTATGAGTGAGAAACTCCTTCTCACAGAGTCTCAAGTGAGCATTTAAACCATGTGTTAGCTTGATACTGCATACTGGGCTTTGTGAATAGTAGCCTTTTCCTGGGAGGAGTAGAATGAATAAGTTGGTATGATCTACTCACCTTGAGTATGATTTACTCAGCCTGAGTAGGTTGTACCAGGAAAAAGCTGTTTGGTTCTGTATGGTGGTTTTCATTGAAGTGGTGTTTGGAATGGCACTAGATTGACAGAGTAGTGCCATAGTGTACTTGCAAATCAGAGTTGCAGGGATGCAGTTCTAATGGATAGCAGTGTAGGCTGAAAAATAAATATTTGCAGGCATCTTATCTGGCTTTTGGAGATGAGAAACCAACAAGACTGCATAGTGCCATCGTGTGTATGTACAGGCATGGATTAAAGGTAACTTAAAATGATCATTCTCTGAAAGGTTTTAGTGGTAAGTGTTGATTTTCCTTCATGCACAGGGTTACCAAATGTTGTTGGAGGGCTGTAATTGCACAAAAGGCATTGAGCAGATTCTTGTCACGTGTTTCAACTCCTGAACTGGAATAAACTCCAGTGACCTCACCAGTGTGCACTCAAATTACTTACTGGACCTCACTGAGAGGCAAGAATCCAGGTGGAGTTCCACTTGATTGCAAGGGGACTGAGGCCAAATGTCTGAGGACAGGCCTGTGACTTTCCTTGTTGATGTGAACAGAACCTTGACACACCCATTTCAGATTTAGTGCTCCTTAAAGGTTGCAGCAGAAGCCTTAACTTTGATTGGACTTTATGAGTAAGTCAGTGTCCAAACTTACGGGTCTGAATCCAGCTTGTAGGTTGTTTCCCTCCAGTTCTGCCTTGTCACAAATGCAGGAAGAGAATCTGAACCAGTAGAGGCAACCTACACCCCATAATGTGATGCCCCATGGTTGCTGAGAGCCTGACTTAGGGAGTTGAAGAGGAGTTGGATGTGAGGTGTGAATATTAAGGACCTGGTGGTTCCTCCTGTGTTCCTAATTCTCTAGTTCTTTCCTCCTCACTCTTGCAGGAAGGTAAATAGGTCAGTTACTGCTTTAAAAGAAGGGTTTCTAGCTCTCATGCTTGGCTGGATAAACTAGGCGATTTCTGGGTAAGTTTTTTTTTTAAAAAAAAAGTTGGGGAGGGGCCAGAGGGTGAGGCAGAGGTGGTGGAGGAGGAGGTCACAGTAGTGGATTAGACAGTTCAATGTGTTTGGTTTTTTCAGACAAATTTTCTCTAGCTGAGGAGTCATATATGACTCCTCATATATGACATGACAGGCTGCACAGTAGGCATCTTGCTGTCCTGTTTGTTATACAGAGCTTAAACTAGGATTTCTCCTTCAGATCTCAAATACCAAAGCTCCTTTGCTGTATCTTGAAGGTGGTTGTGGTTTGTTTGCTGGTTAGTTTGGCTATGTTACAGGTGTTTGCAAGACCTCAGTCAGATACTCTTCTGACTGCAGGACAGGCAGAAAATCCTGGGAGGATTTGTAAGCAGTGTTTACAGTTTTGTGCTTAATGTGTAGTATTACAGTAGTCCACCCTCTTCCCCAGCTGTGCTGTTGTGTTTCTTTCTGGGAGCTAATGGCTATCTGGACGTTGAAATGAGTAGATCTAGTTGAGAGCTAGCATCACAAATAATATAGAAAGATTGTGTTTGCCAGATCACCTCCCTTGTGACTGCCTGGCTACTGTGGAAAGGGTTGTGGCAGCCTATTACCTAGGACAGGGTGGACTGACTCAAATTTAAGATTTTAAATGCACTCTGAGATTAGGATTATGTATTCTATTCAGACAAAAGGATTTCTCAGGTTAATAGCCAAAGCTATTTGTTCTACCTGGTTTTTTATAAATAATAAAGGGGCTAGAACATGATTCTGCACTCGTTCTTTTGAAGGCTGAGTGGGGAAAGGCTTAAGAAAAAAAGAGATCCATGGGAACTGTGCAGTGTAACCTGTAAGAGTAAGTAAAAGAAAGACTGCAGTGGCAGGTAGCTGTCAGGACAACTCAAAGGTATGTGGGTGGCTGGTTCCCTGTTGCAGCATATCATAATGAAAACATCATAATGCTATATTGCTCATAATAAGAGATCGGCGGCTTGTCTTTAGATTTCTCCTCCCTGCAAGAGGCTGTAGGAATAACACAGCCTGTTCTTTTACACCATGTGATGGACCTGCCTTTATGGCAGTGCTAGTGTGTTGTTTATCTAAATATTAGCACAGAGGGAAAGAAAGGCCATTGGTTCTTGGGCTTGTTTTCTCTGCAATACAGAAGGCTATGGCTGCTCTCCTGTTCTCTTCCGTTGCACTCGAACCATGTCTGGCTATGGGCAGACAATAGGCAGGCTGCTGCCCACTGTAAATAGACCATTGTATGCCCAGAGTAGGAGCAGCAAAGAACGGCTGAGCCCTGCCAACTTGGGTCGCTGCCTTGAGATACTGGCTGTGCTGTAAAGAATGAGTCTTGGGTGCTGCAGGGTGGGTGGGTGTGTGTGAGCAGAGAGAGCTGGCTTTGTCTGAAACTTACAGATCTCCTTAGCCAAATGGATATGGTGAGTTTGGAGGGATGCCTTTTTGGGCTGCACTGGGGGAATTGTTTCTTTGGAGATGGTCAAGACAGATTGTGGTCTCTGAAGCAGTTTTACCTCATTACCCAAACTTCTTTCCCTCTGGTCTATAAAAAAAAATATAGCAAGGTCTGCTGTTGGCATTGAGAAAGAAGTGCTTTTGACCTCAAATGTTGATTCTGCTCTTTTCCCCCCTACATGTAACAATCTGAGTATTATAGACCGGTACTTTTCATTTGGCATCTCCTTCCTTTTGGTCTTCAGCTGTGTCTCACACTGGGGCTTAGTTTGAGTCTGTCCCTTGTGTTCCAGATCCTGCTTGGTAAGAAAGAATTGCAGGACTAGAATTTGTGAAGAGAGCGTGGCTTTTTTTACTTGCCTTGAGTGAGCAAACTTAGCTGGGCCCTTCCTCAAGGAAAACAACTGAAAGCTAAATGCAAGCTCTAGTGTGAGGATCTTTGTGTCTCAGTGTGAGGGCTCTAAACCATTCTCCTTGGTCATGACAAAAACCCAGGGTGTCTGATGGTGTTGGAGCATGAGCCAACTAGATACTGAGATGACTTGAAGGCTGGAAGGCATTGAAGCTGCTTTTCTTGATGGGATATATTTGGATGCATACGTTAAGAATGCAAATTTATTGTCTTGGTTACATCTGGTTTTGTCCTAAATGCAGAAGACGAGCTCATACGACTTAACAGATAGTGCAAAAGCTTGCAATGGCTTAGTCTTGCAGAAAACTGTGTCCTCGTCTTTTGTGTGGATGAGGCAGGAGGTATAATAAGATATTATCTCAATATAAACATAAGCTGCAAAATGTATCATTGGATACCTGATAACTTGTGGTATAACTGCTCAAGAACAGTTCTATATTGCTGGCTTCCCTAGAAAGAGCTGGTCAAGGAAATGAAAAGCAGAGGTGTGTATCTCTTCACCCAGGCTGAAATCATAGCTGATCCTTGACTATAATGGGACTGTTGTGTGAATTAAATGATGTTTGCTTCAGTTCTTGTTACCTGTAAAAGCATCACAGCCTTTTGAGTAATTCAAATTATGTTGCATTCCTAAATCATAGTGTGTGTGCAGGGCACTTCATGACTAATGCAGACAGGAAAGCAGTTTTAAAAGTTAAAGGTGCTGATTGTGGAGCTTGAGGAAAGAGCTAAGCTTGCTCTTAGCCATTACCCACTTCACAGACCCCCTTGTCTAGTTTAATAATGTGGTGTCTGTGATAAATGTGAAATGAACTTTTAAGTCCAGACTTCCTTGTTGGTGTATGAGGTTTTTTTATTCTTACTGTTCATCTGCATATAGTAAAACTTAAGAAGTAGTTTTCACACCTGCAATGCTAATGAACATGATTAGGTGTGTAAAAAGCAACTGCATGGTGATCATAACTGTTAAGTCAATAACTGATTCCTTTTTTAAAAAAGGAAGATGAAGAGCTTGTTTATATATTCCGTTTATCTCTACCGGAATTCCATTGTTACAGCTTGATGTGTTGTGGATTTTGATTATAGTCTGCTGTACATCACTGTGCAAATAACAAAAAGGCATTTCTGTAGTGGCCCTGCGCTGCCTGTCAAGGTGGTGCAGCCCTGCGCCCTAAGGCTGTGCCAGAAGAGAAGACTGTAGGGCAGAGAGCAGTGCCTGCTCTGTGCCCCACACTCCTCTCTTCGATTACTCTATGGGCCTAGGACTGTTCCAGAGATGGAACTTGACTCCGTCCCGACTGCCCGCATCCATGACCTTGCTTCAGCCTGTCCTGTTAGCATTGTGAAAGCATGGGCCCTTTGAACTAATTTTATTACTATTTTGCTGTCTCTAGCAAATCTTGTCCAAATACTGGTTAGACTTTTTGTGAACTAGACCACGTTTCTGTTGTCTGGCTGAATAACTGATTGCAGCGGTAAGGATTTCAAGGTCAGACTGTAAACTAGAGATTTTCCTGTAGAAATATGAAATGTTAACCGGGTATAGTTGATCTTAAAACTTATAAACATAATTCTGCACGTTTGGGTGTCAGTCTCATGTGCCACCATCCTGTAGCGGTGGCTCCTTACCCAGTATGATTGTAGCTGTTAGCTACCTCTTTTGACATTCTCTAGGACCTTTATTTAATTCTGTTGTCCGTAGGACATGGCTAGGACCTAAATTACCTAAGTAAATACATCACTTTGTTCTTCAAGCCGGCGGGGCAGCGCTGCCGGCCGTGCCGGGGTGTCGGGCGGCCGTGCCGGGGCCGGGGCCTGAGCGCGGTGGGGTGAGCGCTGCCCGCTGCCATTGGCTGCTCCCGCTCACCTCTCCCCTAGTGGGCATCGGCCGGCCCTTCGGCATGTGACACACGTCCCGGGAGACCTTGGCTGTGGAGGAGAGCACCAGCTGAGCGGACTGCAATCCCTTTTTTTTTTTTTTCTGCAGCTGGTTCTTGCTGTGGAATATCCGTGTCAGTGAGTGCTGGCAGGGAGCAGCCTCTTCCAGCTCTTCTTCTGTGCGAACGTGACAAATCAAATGTGCTTCCTGTGCTTGATTATATTGCTGCGTGCTGCTGCCGTGAGCCTCATTTGCCACTGCCTTATTCTGCCTCATGACCAGGGATAAATTACTGGCATGGTGCTGGGAGAAATAGGAAACTTGCTAAGTACCATGGAGGAGCTATGGGAGGATACTGGCTTTGAAAGCAGCTTGCTATACTGACCTTTCTGTGCATGTCTGAAGGGAGAGTAGAAAAGAGTTTATTTTACTGGACTTAGGAAGGGAAAAATCGTGCTCCTGCTATGCTCCTTTAGGATTGGGATACTCTCTGTTACATGCAGGCATGATAACATATGTCCGTGCCCTTCATTTCCCAGACTTCCCTGCATGATGACTAACTGTTTAAACAATCTTACAGTACATCTACTCTACAAATAAGTATTTTACCTTTGTGAAATTCTCTCTGTTAACAAAAGGTCGTCTTTTTTAAAAAAATTGAGTGCAGTCTCTGCTGAAAGCAATACTAAAACCCTGAAGAAATTCCCTCTTCTCATCCCCACCTATTTTTCTGGAATATCAACTAATAATTGCTTGCTTACTTAATTGCAGCACAGATTTCTAAAGATATTGCCCGCCTAGTGGTGGATCAGGTTATTTTGACAGTGGGAAGCCAGTAGGACAAAGCATACATCACTGCCCTACAGCAACAGCGAATCAAAAGTGCATTTCAGATTTTTTTGTGCAACTTTTTTTTCATACCAACAGATTCCAGCATTGGAACAAGTGCAGTGAACTGCAATGCAAGCACATGAGTTGTTCAGATACCTCCGGATGCCCGAGCTTGGGGATGTCAGGCAGTATGTGCGCACCCTTCCGACAAACACGCTGATGGGCTTCGGTGCCTTTGCAGCCCTCACGACCTACTGGTATGCAACAAGACCAAAAGCAATAAAACCACCATGTGATTTAGCAATGCAGTCTGTGGAAGTGGAGGTAAGTGCCGCTTGATGGATGCTGTAGTTCACTGAAATTTGAACCCTAACTGCAGCATTGAGAAAGACCAAACACTTGATTTACATTAGTGTGTTTCTAAACCTGTAATGTGGGAAGAATACATTTCTGACATGTGGCTTGAACTCATTATTTTGGCTTTCTGAATATGAAAACCAGCTTGAGGCCTGAGGAAATAACTTATCACTGGAGAAGAAGATTCTGCTGAGACAACTGAGCTTCTGATCTCACTAGTGACAAAACTTGTCCATATTAGAATTGGCAGTGTAGTTTTGAATTCTGGCCACATGATGACCTATTAAATTAGGTCTTGGGGTCAGAGTACGTATGCTGGTATATACTGCTTAGGCTAATAACTCTTCTGTTATTTTTAGTGTATAATAGCTGACACATGAGACTTTATATTGTGTTACAAGATCAGGAGGGTACTAATTGTCCTCAGATGATCTGTGGAAAGAAATACTAGTGTGCCAAGATCCCAGCCATAGAGTAAGTTGAAATTAAACCAGCCACCTGCTAAACTCTGGATGTTAGCTTAGCTTTTGTCTTACACTTTTTAGAAGCAGAGTTACTTTTAGGTAGTGGCTTTTAAAAGGTGAAGTCAAATAGTCTGAGTGGGAGAAACTGTTGCTTTGTGAGCAAATACAGAAAGCAGATTGCAAGGCTGGTTTTTTTGGGTGTTGTGGTTTTATTGATTCTCTTGCTCACTACAAAGTAAAATACTAATTCTTTCAAGAGTGTTCTCTTTCTTCAGGAGAGACAAGGTGTTTTCTCCTTTTGAAGGAAGGGGAGTTTTGGAAGGTTGTGATCTTTTAAGGGAGATAAATAGAAAATGCAGAATTATAAAGCTGACAGCTTCTTGCCTTACTGATGATAGAGACTACTACTATAGATTTTTATACATTTATACTTGGAACTGAAGTCTCCCTTTACACTACATTCTTCTGCATGGATAGACTGCATCTAGTTGTCCTGTATCAAATGAAATTAACATGGCTTTTGTGCTTAAGACCAGATTAATTACAAACTGATGTAAACAAATGTGGCAGAGTAGGTCAATTTCATGAACTCAGCAAACTCCTGTCATTACTTCAAATTGGGCACTTTCTTCAATGTTTTATTGTGTTGAGATTGAAGAATGACACATAGTTGGCCCCTCCATTCACAGTTTATTTCCTGATCTTCTCAGTGGAGCATGCAGCAAGTGTAGGGGTGCATCATGTTACTGTAGCACATAATGGTCTGCTATGAGAAGTGCACAAAAGGGGAAAAAAAATGCAGTTGCAATGTGATAATTGCCAGAAAACTCCTATGTTCAAGCAGTGTGTAGAGTAAGGATCTTGGAGTTAAATCTCACTTTGTGGTGAGATTTTCCAAGTCTGTCAACAGACGTGTAGACAACAGGTAGAATAGTCTTGTAAACCAGCACATCTTGGTTGCTGGAGTGAGCTAGCAGTGCAAGTTTTCCAGCTGTGGAGTGCCTCATTAGGCAGTGTAGACTTCAGCAGATCTTTGGGGGGCATTGCATTTTAAGATAAGACAGTAGCTTTTAGCTGTCCATAAATCCCATGACAAATGCTTATTTGCTTGAGACTCTTGACAGCAGTCTCAGTTCACTGCCTTTACTTCAAGTTAAATTACTTGTCACTGTTGGATTCTGAGATTTAAATCATTGTTTGGCAGTGTGAGACTTCACTAAGCTACTTAATGCATCATTGATCCAATTACACTAATTGTCTCTCTGATCAGAGCAAGATAGGTATAACAGTATTATTTTTCACTGCCTCTTTAGAAAATATATTTTAATGAGCTAAATACTAGTTGGACTTAAATGAAAAACACCTGAATGTGTTAGCATGTTGCAGTGATAAGAGCTCAAACTTAGAGAATATCTTGAAATGAGTAAGATCTGTCCAATTTTGTTTTCATGAATAATGAACTATTATTAATGTTTAAAATGGTAATCAAATGAGAATATATGCTTTGAATCAAGTTTCAAGTGTATGTTGGAATTACTGCTCCTATAACAGTGACAAGACTTTATTACCATGCTCAGGATTCAGGTTCTCACTACATTTTGCTTAAATTTTAACTTCATATACTCAATTTTCCTATGTATATGTTAAGGTGGGTTGTCTTCTACAGGGGGAAAAAAATCAAATACTGCTCTGAAATTGTCTAAACATTTTTTTCTGCCTGAACAATACGATTTTAAAAGGCCTGAGCAGTTGTTCCAAAAAAGACATGTCAGAAGGCAGTGCCTCTTTGCTACTGTTTTACTATCTAGTCTCCTTGTTCATTTACAGAAATAAATTTGAACTAGAAATAACCTACGTAATTCTTACTTGTGACTTAACTTTGTTAGATTCCAAGGAAATAAGTGAGGTCATTGACTGGAGTAGGGTTTCTACATGTTTTGATATTGTATCTTCATGACTTCATATGGGAGAAAGAAGATCCTATTTACTGTTGTTCCAGGTCACTTCCCGTCTCTTCAAAATTTTGATTTGGTAGGCCAGCACCCTATGACCCATTTTAACAATTTCTGGATGAGCAAAAAGATTGCACACATAGTTGAAAATGAGTGCAGAGAGTTACTGAAGTGGCAGGGATACACTGCACTAAACCAGGTTGCCCAGAGCCCCTGTCAGCCTGGCCTTCAACACTTCCAGGGATGTCATCCACATTTGGACCTGTCTGCCTGTAGATTGCTTTCCTTCCACTGGTGACTAACAGCTGAGTAACTTTGGCTGTTGATTTTGTGTGCAGATGTATGGCTGTCAAATAGATTAAATCTTGCTTTAAAAACTTTTATTTGTCCCAATTTATGCTATGTAGAAGAATAGGAGAGAAATAAATATTAAGATGTCAGTATTTTCTAGAAGTAAGACTGGATTTGACTGGCTTTTTTGTTCCCTTAAGAAGAAATATTTAAATATGGAGAGAAGTATTCAATTTCTATGAAAACTTCTAAATCTTCTTATGTTTTTCTGATCCATTACCAGAACTCTAGTATGCCCTGTCTTTCAAGAATCACTTGATTACATATGTGCTTATGTCCCTGTGAATGATCAGTTTTAGGTGCTGTATGCTTTTTAGGGAATAGCATACTTAAGACTACATGGCTGGTTTGAAAACTCTGGTGTGTACTACTTGCTGCTCAGAATAAGTATGTTGGTGACCTAAGCACCACTTGCTAGTATACTTTGCCTCCCAGGTAAAGGGAAATTTCTCTCATCTCTGAGGCATGGTGGAGTCTTCAGCATGCTTTGACATTACTGCTAATCCTAAGAACCCTGTGTCAAATCCATGGCTTGAAGAAAAGCAGTCACTTGTATGACCTGAATAGGCCTTGATAGAGTAATATACACTCTGTTGTAGAATAAATCTGTTTCCTTCAGATGCTGCTATTTTTAACCAATGCCAAGGTTTTACTTAATGCCTAGCACTTGATGTGCAGTAGGGTAATTTTCTGCAAGTCCCTGAGCTGCTGCAAGGGCTGCTTTACACAAGTAACTAGAATCTTTTCTCAAATTAATCAGATTTTATTGCCTGGCTGTTTTAAGAACAGTTGTTAAAACTGGCAACCCTTTTAACTGCTTATCTTTTTACTGGACAGACCTATTAGATGCCATTCAAACTAACCTGTGTGAAGTCAGCCAAACATTCCAGTCCTGGGATTCAGATACCTGGTGGTAATGACCAGTGATTTTTTTAAAAGTTTGCTGCAAACAGAGCTTTCCCTCATATTGCACAAACATTCTGGGTAAAGGACTGTTTGGACTAGATCTTAAAACAGTTATTCTTGCTGCTTTCAAGCAAAATATAGATGAGATCTATTGCTTAGTAGATGAGTAAGTTTAGAGCTTGCATTATGCTCCTGGTTTGACCTTCAACATACCTGGGAGTATTTCACTGTGTCAATATGTTGAATTCCTTATGGCCTTCACACAAGGAGATGGATGTTTTTCTGAAAAACTTTTATTCTAAGACTGTTGAAAATCTAGTTAATTCTACTTTACTATAAGAAAAAGAACAAAATAAGCAAAACTGAAAGTTGATTGTTTCCCCTTACTGAAAACTTAAAAGAACCAATGGGAACTTTTCAACAGCAGTATGTTAGTTCCTCTTTTTTCAGAAGGACAGTGCCATCAGTGTGTACTGTCTGATAACTCATATTCAAATTTGGTTAGTGCCTCAGGCCCTGAAAAAGTTGCTTTTGTGGTGCTGTGTAATAGGGCATGTAAACAAAACAGTAGTAGCCCACATGAGGAGAAGCAAATACTTCTTGACTGCTCTTGCTGAGGAATGGCTTAGGCTATTGTATTTCACCTGATGTGGGAATTATAGCACGTCAGATGTGGTATATGTGATACACTGCCCTTGTTGATGTTACCCGTGGCCATGGCAACAAACTACATTGTGTGATCTTTCTTAGATTAGTTCCAGAGTGACAACACTGGGAAAATCTATAAGATGACCTTGATTGTCCAAGATCTGAGAACCCAGTGAAATAAATCAAGCAGTCTTGCTTTTCTTTCCGGGCAGAGACATGTACTAGTGATCTGTTAATTTCCTGTAGAGTAGATGTTGGTCTGAGAGTGAGTATACTCTTGAATTTCTAATGTTATGAATTTTTAGAGGTAAGCCACTCATTAGCTTGTTCTGGGTCATGTTCACAGTGTATGTTTCTGCTTACTGTCAAAGGAGTGGCAAGTTCTGCATTACTCATACTGTTTTGCTAAAACAAGTTAGGCTTGTTTTAGTGTAAAAATATTTTTCCTCTCTGTGCCTTTTGTGTGCTAGCTGATTTCTACAGACATGGATAATATGACATCTTCTGTACACAAACCTGTATTTTTCTAGCTTATTCATGAACAGGGGGTGTCTGGTCTTCCAGGATACTTTGAAAACAGGAGAAGAACCTATGACTGCCTATGAAGAGATGTTAGTTGTGGAGGATAGACTAACTAAATCTGTGCCTGAATTGTCTAGGGTTTGACTTTCTGAAAGAGCCAGAAATTGGTTATGCTGATAGAGAAAATCTTACGCAATGTTTACTCAAGACCCTCTGTTTAACCAGCTGGGCTGTTCCTGCTAAAAACTTGCTTGTAGGTATCTGTCATCATAACAGGACTAATTAAGAACTGTGGCCTAATAGTAATTGCATAATTGTAGTTTGTGAAACTTGATTGCTCTCTATAAAATGAGATTATTCAATCAATCACTCTAAAAAAGGCAGTGTTATATCTGAATTATTAGATTCTTGTATTGACTTCCAATTTTAGCTTCTCTAAGTGCGCAATAGCTAAAAAATTGTGATTTCAATTTTCAAGATAGTATTGTCTTGACTGCATTTAAATAAATCTTTTTTGTAAGATGCAACTTTTAATTGGATTAAAGGACTCTATCTGGAACAGAGTATTTTGCTTATGAGAACACTTGCTTAGAGTATTGGTGACCATGCTTAAAATCATTTAGGGTTTGAAACCACATATTGAAGTGTGACTATGTTCTGTCATCTTAATTAGAAAAATATATTGGGATTGCACCAATAATACTCTGTCTAGACTGCTCTGAGGCTGGATTTAGGAAGCTGGATGAAATTAATTATGATCTATATTGCACTAATGGAGAAAAATATTTCTTAAGAAATATTTTGCTTTTGACAAAATGCCCCTTCTTAGACTTTACTATTCTCATTTGTTCTGTGCTATCATAGGTAGCTGGGGAATGAGATTTTGCCTGACAGGTTTTTGGTAATGTAGGGAGCAGTTTGACTCTTGAAACAATGTCCTGGAAAATGTTGCATGGTTCTCAAGTTCTCTCAAGAAGAATATTCCTTCAAGCCACCAAGGGTGTCTGACCTTTCTGCTTGCCTTTCCTAGGGCGGTGAGCTTGCTCGAAGGTCCTCTCTTCTCAGCAGCGACGAACTGTTGTCCTACTACTATGATGACGTGAGAACAGTTTATGATATTTTCCAAAGGGGTTTACAAGTATCGAGTAAGTCTAAAATTAAAGATAATATTTTAAATATGTCAGGAACTACGTATTTGAACTCTTTTGAAATGCGGCTGGGCATAGGGGGTCTCTTTCTAGCAATATTATGGATGTATTGGATGTGAATTTTCTTGAGGACAAATTAAACTGCTGTTTTGTGAAACAGAGTTCTGTGAATAAAGTCAGTGCTGTATTCCTTGGCCTAAACTTTGTAGCTTCTGTCTTTCTCAGCTTCCTTCCCTGCACCCCTGAAAAAAACCCATTTTTCATCTGAAAGTGTCTGCTGAGAATCTAGGGGCTTAACACCAAGAGTGGTGTCAGGACAGAGGAGTTGGGGTTGAATTTTGAGTGACTATTTATTTTATTTTTTTTTTTAGATAATGGTCCATGTCTTGGTTTTAGAAAACCAAACCAGCCATATGAATGGATCTCCTATAAAGAGGTAAGTAGTCTCTTAGTGCTAGACTTGCTTTTGTTTGCTGAGACCATTGATACAACATCCAGTAATGTGATATAACAAATATAAATTATTTATATGTTTTAAAGTAGTAGCAGAATATTGCAGAAAGGTGCTAGTTCCTATTACAGTGTCTTAAAGGAACAGCCTTAAATATGTGCAAGAGAGAGAAAGAAGAGCACCTCCTGCACCTGTTTTGTGAACCCCAAACAATTCTGAAATAAAACTGTTATCTTGGTATCTAAATGCTGAATTGTTTAGAGCTTGGGCGAAGCAGCAGCTTTGAAGTGATGTTCAGGGGCTCAGACTGTGCTTGCTTCCAAGAGGCTCACTTTACACCAGGAGTTCTGTCTACAGGTGATGTTTGGGCTTCCTGACACCTTGTCTCCATAGTCTGAATGACAGTTATATAGGGTGCTAGCAGATGTGCCTCTAACTAGCAGCATTCTGCTTCTTGATCCCTGAAAATATCTGTATGCAAGTCTCCATTAACAGCTGTGCACACTTAGGTTGTTCCTGATTTAATCAGTTGGTCTTCAAATTTGCATAAACCTTGCCTATTGCATACTGTTAAGGTCATTAAACACCTTCTGCGTGCAACAGACCTCACTTTTTTCCCAAGGTGACTTTGCTGTGAATTTGTTAGGCATACCTCTTTTTTAAAGCTTTGCTTTTGGGGTCATGTGACTAAGATGGTTTCAAGTCATGTGCTATACAAAAAGAATTTAGAAAATTGCCTTCCCAAGCTTTGTTAATAGAACTGAATGGGTTTTGGCTCCTTGTTCTATTGTTTTTGAAGGGAGAAATGCTACTCCCATAGGCACTGAATGAAGTAAAGAAGGGTGTATGTAATGCCTGTGATTAAACAGAAATACTATGTTTAATCATTCCAGGGTCACTTCTTGGGTTTAACACACATACAGCAAAACAGCCTTTTCTGTGTTTGTGTGCTGAACCTCTAAACTTATACTTAACACTTTCAAGTTTGACTGGATCAAGTGTTTCTTCTACTGCATATTGGGTGCAAGTGTAATAGTTACAATCAGGGCCATGTAATGGCACTGCAATGTTCAGGTCATCAGAGTCACGGAGGGCATCCAAAATGACCTGAAAAACTTTCTCTCATTCATACCAATTAATAATTGTTGAGGAGAGTTAGCAATTATGAGCTTGCTCTTATTTTTTTTTTGTTCTCCCTCTTTTTTTGCCCCTCCAGGTTTCAGACAGATCTGAGTATGTGGGTTCTGCATTACTGCACCGAGGCTTCAAACCATCTCATGTTCAGTACATAGGAATCTTTTCACAAAACAGACCTGAGGTAATTAAACTAACATTTTGTGTATTTGTGGTGTGGCCATGACTAAAAGGGCCTACTCCTTTCTCTCTTGTCAGTGTACTTCCCTACTGATAGCCTGTTTGGTGTTAGGAAAAGCCTAAAGACTGACAATGTAGACCCATGAGCGACAGACATGGCACCTTTTACCTAAGAACCAAAACTAGTAGTTGACATAATGTCATATATTGTTGTGTTTTGCTTGGGGTTTTTTTGGATTTTTTGCCTCTAGAGCTAAATGCAGAATGCTGGAGAGCAGAAAAAAACCCCAGGGAATTCAGAAGAACTTAACTAATTATCTTGTTTCCATGTTATAGAGGTGGCTTGTTTAATAAGAAGTGAATGTAGTTCTTAGTGAATGTAAACACTGCTTAGTTTCTCTTTAAAAGTAACATTGGACAACCTAGACAGTTGAAAGTGACAGGAGATCACAAGGAGGTGTTTAAACTTTTAAAACAATGAGGAACAGTTAGTGATTAAATATTTGGACAAAAATGTGTTAAGGTGATAATTCTTGTTTCTGCCAGAGGCCCTGGGAACAAAGATTCTGGAAGGGGAAAACTGCTGCTGAAGGCAAAAATTGGAAATTAATTTAATGAAAATGGGTAGAAAGACTGAAAGTGGCACAATGAAAAATCACCTGACAGCCATGGGGATATCCAGGTTGATAGTGCCTGTCCATTTTAACCCATAAAGTGGTTCTAGATTACCCTTTCTAAAAAAATTATGAAATATTCAGTAAGTATATGTTCTCTAGATTTATTAAATAAAATCTGTTTTATAGGACTGAATTTCTCTAACCTAGATTTGTGTTTAGTAGTTTGAGCTAGTACTTGCTGCACTGAGCTAGTTCAGTGTAAACCTATATTAAGACAGGGGACTGCTTCTTACCCTTTATAAAAGGGTGCTGCCCCTCTTGATTAAACACTCCTGTTTGTGTTTGCCATTATCAAAGGACATCCACCTTAGAGTTAGAAGTTCTATCAGTGTCTTGGTCTCTTGTTGTCACTAAAATGCAAGCTGTATGACAAGTGACTGTGGCTTCCTTCTTTCTCTCTCAGGCTACACCCTAAGAAACTCCCGAGCTCTTGGGTTTTCGTAAAGGAATTCTATTTCTAACAGCTGTAGATTTATTTCTGTAATAAAGAAGGCTGGAATATATTCAGTTAGGAAGCTGTTAAATGACATGGAGCTACAGACTCCACAGTTCAGCTTCCTGTGCATACAACATGGTGAACCAGAAGTAAAAAAGGGAGATATGTTTTTGTTGTGCCCATTTGAATCTTTTTTCTAGAGAGCTAAATGTGCATGGTCTCTGCTGGGTTAGGGTATTTCTGAAGGAGAGCATGGAGTTTTGCTCTTTCTGATTACAGAAATAAAATACTTAAGTTGTGTTGCTTTGAGTTGGGTCAGAAATGAGATTAAAAGATTTTTTTTTTAACCAGCAATTTCAAATTTGGGATTTTCCCTGCTCAAAACTACTGGATGGGTGTTGTGACTTACCAGTCATAATGACTAATCCAGACAGGAGAATATGTGAAGACTTTTTTTTTTGTGTGAAATTATTCACATTTGTTATTTCAGGGAACAGCTGCTGGGGAAATCCCCTAATGGGGAAAATCATAGCAAAACCAAAACTTGGATTTGTAAATAAAAGTATTACTTTGAGTTCCTGGAAAACAGTCATCTCTTCTGGAATTGGGGAGGTTTTGTTTTGATTGAGGGAAAACACAACAATGAAGTATGGTTTTCCTAACAGAAGATCAGAACCATGTCAGAAAAGAAACTAAAAGTCTGACTGTCTATATTTAGTACTAGTTGCTTGCTTGGGCTTTGAGAGAACTTGAGTGTCATGGTTTGATATTTACATTTACTCATAATTTTAGATGCAAAATGGAAAAAAGTGTCTTGGTAGCCCAGAAAATAAAGATGCTGGTTGCACTGTTGAGGATGATGTGCAAGAGTTGTTGGAGGCTGCAACAAGAAGCATTTATGGCTGTGTGCCGCTTCTGAAGTCTTTGTAGTAGCCCCCCACCCTATTAAAATAACTTCTAAACTTCTGGCTGATTAACAGCAGCCCAGTTGTTCCCTTTTCACATGTCCTGGAGGATGCCATTTAGCAAGAACTATTCAGCAGACCCTTTCATGGCTATTATAAATGTGCCTGCTTAGACTTACCAGTATGTGAAATGTCTTAATGAAAGTCTAGTTACCTGTTAGCTGGCATTGCACTAGTTTTATAACAAGTCTTTTTGGACAAGAAGTGTACAACTTGCCCATTGCATGAATGCTGTCAGAAAAATTTCCTGTGTTTAAGACTGTCTGAATCAATAGAGTACTTTGGGAAACTGGCCCCTAATAAACAGTTTGTAAAACTGAGATTTGGCAACTTTGACATAGTCTGTATTAGGTATTTTATGGACTAATCAGCTGAATTATGTTTAAACTTGTCATCATGAGGGGGTGAGGTAGCTGCTGCTCCTGAAAAACCCTGGAAAGTGTAACAGTTTGAGGGAGGGTAAAGGAAACACCCTTGTTAGTGCAAGTCTTGTTGAATTGTAAGTTCTGGTAAGTTTTAAAGATGCATGCTGTTTTCTTCCTGTCATTGGAACTGACTAAAGGTACTGAGTTTTTTTGATGGGAAAATCAGAAATGTTTTAGTTCTGCTCACCTTTTCATGTGTATGGAGGTTCCTATTTGAGAAGGTGCATGCTATTCTGTATTTTGGTGTAGCTAGTTGGTTACAAACTACACCAAGAGTTACTATCAGAAAAAAGGAATTGCATTACTGTCTTACCTTGATGATACTTTGGATGAAAATAGGCTGGCTGTAAAGCATAACTCGCATAACACATCATAAGGCTGCAATATTCATTATGTTTTTTGAGTACTATACTCCTTAGCAGGTAAATCCTTCTTACTGCAGCTTGCAAGGATGTAATTGCATTTTTTTAATAGAAGTCTTCCTATAAAGAAGAATAGTTAGTCTTGAGAAATGCTGAGAAACCATCTGGGGCTGACTCTCCAAAGGACTTTTACTTTATTTGCATGTGTTGCATGTAATGAGATGTGCATAATGTATGGTTAAGAATACTGTGTGTATATAAATTTAATGTGTGGTCAAGACATAAGTGAGTCCTTCACTGATTCATGGTAATAAGGGAAATTGAAAGCTTTGCCTACTTCAGTAACATAAACCCAATAAAAAGTACAGTACTCTTGCTCAAAGTCTCTGTTAGTAGGCAAACTAAGGAGACAGTTAATGTTAACTGCTTTTTTTCAAAGTACTTAATATTAATTTTAGGGATGGGGTTGAATTTTATTGGATTCTTTCCTAGAGCTCTTTATTACTTGGGGATTTTTTCTTCCTTCCACAGATTAAAATTGAGTAGGTATTCAAAGTGAAAAAACAATAAAAACTGCCACTTTTTAGAAAGACTTGTCCATGTGAGCTGTGTCCTATTAGCTTCCTTGTTAAATTTTAAAAATGAATCATTCTTGGAGGTCTGTTACAATAAGCAAAACACAGTGACTGTCTCTTCTCTTTGTGCAGTGGGTCATCATTGAACAGGCATGCTATGCATTCTCCATGGTGGTGGTGCCCCTCTACGATACACTGGGAGCTGAAGCTATTACATACATTGTGAACAAAGGTAGGACACTTTCAGTAGCTCAGCAACTGAATATATGATGGCAGAGCTGAGTGAGGGCAGAACTGTAGCCTTCTTCAGAAAAGCCTTCCATTGCAACATATTGAAGTACGTATGGATCTAGTCTAAACTGAACTTGTCATGTTGATAATATAGTTCTTTTTCATCAGCTGACTTGTCATTGGTTTTCTGTGACAAACCTGACAAGGCCAGACTTCTGCTAACCAGTGTGGAAAAGGGAGAAACTCCAATACTTAACACCATTGTTATTATGGATTCTTTTGATGTGGATCTTGTGGAACGTGGTAAAAAGTGTGGTGTGGAAGTCTTCAGCATGAGAGAAATAGAGGTAAGAATGCTTAACCTGCTTAACTGCTTTAATCCTGTTTGCTTGCCATGGGTTAGTTTCAAAATTCTTAACTCTTGGATTAAAGTTTACTCAAAAATATGAAAAATGATAGGAGGAAAACAACTTGCTAATGGTATTTGACAATGCTCAAAGTATAAAAGTGGATATACCAAGATGACAGCATGAAAGCTTATTAACATAGTCCAAGACTGAAGACTAGATCTCAGTGTTAAGGCTTGCCAATGTGAAGCATAACGTGATAATTATATACTGTGACTAATATTTCAGAAGTTCTTATTTCAAGGAGAGCCTGTGTAGGTTTTGGTCTTGTGAAAAATGGCACTTTTCCCTGTACACTGAATGTACAAGATGTTTTCTGGGGGAGAAGGAACCTGTCAGTCAACCTCTTACAGGATAAGGTTATGGTGATATAGGGGAATGAACTTTCAGGCTTTGAAAGTAGCAATCATTTTAATTAACCACCTGATGTCAAGTCTTGGTTTCGCATGTAGTTTTTGTGTGCGTAGATCTCTTATGCAAGTTTATTTCATAACTTCACTCATTTGGAGAACCTTCTTCCAGGATCAGATTGCACGAGGTATATGTTTGCTCTGAGATTATGAAATTGGGTTTAGCCTGGTTTCAGATGTAGTTCTGATGAAGGCTTGGCTCACTAGGCTTTGACTATCTCCAGATAAATGTACTTGTCTTGTGCAGGTGTCAGTAACCGGTTTTCATAGCAATTAAGACAGCTATGTTAATAGGGCCACCTTCTGGTAAAGATACAAAAATGTCAGCACACCTTCTTTCAAAAGACTGACTGGCAAACTAGCCTCATTAAGAGTGCCAGGTTAAAACAGGAAACAGGGCTAAAAACATGAAGTAGGGCTAGAGTGAAATGGCTTACAGTTCACTGGCCAAGGGGTTGGGTTCAACTTAGAAAAGAAGTGGCCCAACTGTAAGTTGTTAGAATAAAATGAGATTCTTTCCTTGAGCTGAACTGCAGTTTTTGACAGAGGAAGATGCTTTCCACAGGATCTTCTAGCTATGGAAAAACAAAACTGAGAGTAAATGTTGCCTTTACAAAAGATGTTTGTATGCGTAAGTAGTGATGTTCAGTAGTAATATATATCTCTTATTTCATTAATGCAAGCATCAAGTGTTAAGTAATATGTGTTCCAAGAGCCTTTTGTTTAAATCTCTGACAAGAAGTTAGAGGCAAGCTCAAATAATTTCAGTAGTCCTTCAGTGAACAGGAAAGTTTTGTCACTTGTTTTTTTTTTAAGGGGTTAGAGACTTAGAGTGTCTTCTGAAAGGTAACTATGACCTGTTTAGGAGCTTAGACTAGAATGACTATTTCTAGCTTTGAGTAGTTGTTTTCTGGATTTCTGGCTTGAGTTTCTTGCTCAGCTGTGCATGGGTTATATGAACTGTTCTGCTGAGTATGCCCTAGAAACCATCAGCTTAGTTTCTGATGCCCAGTATGTATCATGTGGTTACTTGTAGCTGAGTAAATAAATGGCTCTTTAATGGAAGAGATGGTGGAGTTTTGTTGTAAGAGATCAAAACAAGTGTCTGGAGACTTCAGCTGTATATTCAGTAAATCCCAGATTTTACTCAAAGCAGGTTGTAGGGAGGTACTGAGCTTGTCGGTGGTACATCAAGTGGAGGTGCTGTTTTGAGCAGACAGTAATGTTGCCATAGTGGTAAATCTTTGCATAATGAACTCTTTCAAAAAGGCAAGCCTACAGGTATGGGAATGTTAACTGTCTTTCCAGAGATCCCCTTTGTCTTAAACCTCCTTGGGTAAATCTTAGAGGTTCATGATACTAGGGAACTCTAGGGTTCAAAGGAATGAATGTGGTACTATTGTGCAATTGGAATGTAAAGGCAGTGGTGAAGTTGATGTCTGTCCTCAAAGATACCCTTCTTCCAAGGATACACTTAACAGAAGGACCTCTTTAACTTGCATAAGCCCTTAAGGTAGTATTGTTTCTAGTTTTAAATAGGCGTGACAGTACTAAGTCTTGACTTGAAACTTTAAAGCTCATAGATACTAAACATTGACTTGCAAGTGTTTCCTCTTATTTGCTATACCTTTGGTGATAAAAGGATTGTTTGGTATCCTTTCCCTTCTACCTAAAGAACCCTAACATCAGTGGTCAGGTCTGAATAACTTAGGAGGAGGAAGGGTTCTGGATGAGTTTCTCCTGTATAGAAGGAGTTCAAACCACTAATGAAACAGTCTCTCTTCATTTAACCAATAATTGTTAGTGGCACATCTTCTCCATGAGGTATAGGATTGATTGATTGTCTGTCTTATCATAACCTTGAGCTTACCTAGTAACTTCTAGTTTATTAGCTGGAGAAAGCCTTGTGAGTTTTAGATAATTTATCACTTTTTCATTTGTAGAACATGGTAGTTATTCTGTGTATTTTTGAAATGTGCTTTAAAGGTTTTGTTACTCTTACATTAACCAGAGAATCACAGAATGCTTTGGTTGGAAGGAACCTTAAAGATCTGGTTCCCATCCACGCTCCAGCCATGGGTAGGGATTGCTGCACTGGGTTGCTATACAAGTTAAAATGCCTTAGCAGAGAGTCTAAATAATGAAGTATTACGGTATTTAGTAATGTTTGCTAAGTTTAAAACAAGAAAGCTACATGTTTATGTCTACACTTTCTCTCTCTCTTCTCCTTTCCGCAGGAGCTAGGAAGAGCACACAGGCAAAAGCCTATGGTAAGTGTGAAATTGGTTCAAATGACAATGTGAAGCTGGTTATCATCCTTTAGATCAAGCTAGCAAATCTCCCTGTCTCCCAGAGCTCAGAAATAACACTAGTACCCTGATGTTTTGTCCAGGAAAGTATTTTACCCTTGCTGTCTTAACCATACTAATACTTTCTTAACTCTTGTAGCCTCCGAAGCCAGAAGATCTAGCAGTCATCTGTTTCACCAGTGGAACAACAGGTACACCTTGTTACATTATGTGGAATTTATTATTCTGTATGTGCAAAATTAATTCAGAAGCCCTCCTACTTCCCCTCCAAGATTTCCCCCTGCTGCTGCACCTTTTTGGCAAGTCGTGGCTGGGGTAGTGTTACAGTAAAGCTCCCTTGGATTTTTAATTTTTTTTTCCTGTTTATTAATACAGAGTTGCAGTCTTGGGGGGTGGAAGTGTTAATGTTTTTGGGTTTAGAAACAAATAATGAATTTATATTTACATAACAATAAGGGCTCTGCATCAGGCTTCAGACTATCAATTCTTCCATAGTGTTTTTTTTGTACTTTATCAGCAAAATCGTTCCATAGGTCTAAGAACCTTGCTGTAGGACCAAAACAGACTGTCTAGATGTCACTCACTTGACATTTGTGAAGTTCATACCCACTGGCATGTAACGTAAGGAAAGAATACAGCAGCAAGCTATATTTTTAAAACAGATGTGAAAACAGAAATTAATCTGGGTTTGATAGCTGCATCTTCACAGAAAAGTTGACTTTTGAGTGAGAGACATATCAAAAAATATGATGATTTCTTAAAGTTTTGGACTCCTTAAAAACTTGTAAGACTTCATCATAAACTGATTACTTAACTGCTGCCAGCTGTTCTTGACAGTGTTTTGTTTAGTTGATACACAAGGAAATGTATTAGTATCAAAGAATGCTACACATTAGTTTTGCCACTGCTACCTTAACTTCAAGGATCTGAATTTCACTGTTGAATACTGATGTCCTTCTTCCTTAGGAAACCCTAAAGGAGCTATGATCACTCATCAAAACATAGTCAGCAATGCTTCAGCTTTTATGAAAACTACAGAGGTAAACTGAAAATATAAACATTGTGGACTTGCTTGAAGGGAAATAATCTCATGAGTAAAACAAACATTGAAATCGCTAACTTGGATCTTACTAAAGCTTAAGACCAAAGTGAAAATGTTACTTGACAGCATTCTGTGTCCACTAGTCAGAAGTCAATGTTTATTGGCTGTTCTGCCAGGGTCAAGAACCCAACAGATTTCCAATCTGTTCTGATGTAACCAAAGTGATACAATGATCCTGATGTGAATGTAGATTACATTCTGCCATGGGCTTACAGTGTTTCTCATTAGTGCAAGGAGTACTGTTTCTAAATTAAGCAACTGGTCTCACAATTAGCTCATGTAAGACTTTTGATATTGACCTTGGGGTAAATAAGGTAAACAAACTTCCTAATCTTAGATCAAAGTATATTTTTTCAAACCAATGCTATTTTAATCTCTATTGTCCCCCTACTCTTCCAATATGTGTAATGGAACTCTGTGGTTTATATCAGAATTTATTTCTTTTCAGACTTCTATGAATGATAAGTTGTGATAATTTGGTCTCTGTACTCAACTCTAAAAGATTGTTTCTGCTATGTGTCATTACTCATGCTAGAAAGTCATTGCTGTAGTCTTTAAAAAAAAATGCAGCTTCATTACAAGCAAAACTAAAGTAGGGGCTGTGTTCTAGAGTTTAGATGCTAGATTTTACTGTTGTGTTTAACTTAGGCAAAATAGACTCAATGAGAATTAAATTTTTGCTAACACTTCCAGAAATCATTTATTCCTTCTTCTGATGATGTGCTGATATCATTCCTGCCCCTGGCTCATATGTTTGAGAGAATTGTTGAGGTAAGCATCTGTTTGTTGTACTAAATTACTGAGAAGCTTACTTCTCTTACAGAATGCATCCAGGTGAAATATGCTCTTCCTTCTTGACTCTTGTAAATGTGTGTGAAAGCTTGAAATAAGGTTCAGGAAAGCAGTGTCCTATAAACAGTACATGGTGAGCTCTAGACAATTGGTTTTCATGCCAGAATATAAACATTAACCTTAGAGCTAGGCTTAATTAGAAACTGGTTTACTAGAACATGAGGCAATCCCTTAGCACATGAACACTGGTTAGAAATTCCCTCCAGTATAATTAATGCATTATTAAAAATCCATGCCGTTCTTTAGTCTGCAAACTTCAAAAATTTATTTTATAAGGAGGCATTCTGTTTGCTTACACAAAACTAATTTTAAGTTAAATTCACCATTGCTTCCAAGAAATTTCAGTAAAGAGGAGGGGATTTTGTTTCAGGGTGATTTTCTTCTAGGAAATGGAAGTGGCTTTTAAGCCATGTCAATGACAAACTTTGAAGTTCTCTTGGATTGCTTGTTTTACCATGTAGCAAAATCTGAGGCTTAATTTTTGAGAATGAAATGGATGCAGTTGTCTTAATACTGGCAGTCTTGAAGACCTCTGGGCCCATTTTGGGTGCTGTTCATTATTGAATGGATGCAATTCCTGCAATTGTGCCTCTACAGGATGTAAGAAGTTTATGTATTAATTACTGCACTTAGTGAAGTTGAATTAACACCTCTTCCTCAGGTCAGATTGCAAATACATATGTTGAAGTTTTATAGAGGGAGCATCCATGCAAGCATGAAAAATGCATATGAAGCCAGAAATTGTTGTATGACTTCCATTAGGAATCCTAAGTTTTCTGTAGAAGGTGTCTGTGTGTGTATATATATAAGCAAAAATGTCTATATTCATATGTGTGTGTTTGTGTGTGTATATATATATGCTACGAAGATTTGGAATAGTACACAACTGAGGTCTACAGGTGCCTTTGGGCATTCAGCACTTTTTCTTCCTGGTCACCTTGATATCAGTTATACCTCCATGTCTGTTCTACTCCCCTGTCTTGCACCAGAACATACAAACAGCTCTGCTCTTAATTATGCAGTAGAAACAGGATAGGAACTTTCATTTTAAAAGAAAAAATGAAGAGTGTGTTTGGATTGCAGTATTTCTCTGCCTGTACAAAATAGGTGGCATAGCTACATAAGGAAATTAACCAAGACGTTATTGGTAGAAAGTAGAAAATAATTCTCGCTGTTTGGGGTAGATATGAGCACAGGCTCTGTGAGAACCAGTCTTTTCAGTCCTGTTTTAAAGTTGATTTTTCCTTGGTTTTGGTGTTATGTGGAAGTTAGAGGGTCAATGAACTTGGCTTGACAATTTTACTGTTTCTGCTTAGTGAAGGCAGTTGCTGCTCAGTCCATAAGGACTGGTATTTGCTGCTTTTAGCAGATGGTGGTAAAATACAGGTAGAGGGGGAAAGTGACACTTTAGCGTGTCTCACACAGTAAATAAGAGGATGGATAGTAGGGAATGAAGGAAAAGCAGATAGGTATAAACACAAGGGAGAGGAGAGATGTTAAACACTAAAAAAGTAGGAAAATAAAGTGAGGTGTCTAAAGTAGGTGGTGAAACTCCTAGTCTTCTAGCTTCTAGACAGAAAATGTCGAACACAACAGGATTTAGTCTGCCTAGCTTTATGTGGGTCTGAAGTGAGACAGAAATAAGCTCTGGCTCTACTAGAATCTTCTGAAGAGCATCTTGATCAAGAACAAGACCTCTGCTCACATCAGTCCTGTGAAATGAGAAGGAAAACCAGAGTGCAAGGATTGGAAATGAAATAGCAAGTATTAAGAAATCCTCACTGGCTTAGTAAAATAGCATGTGTGGACTATAAATGCAGAATTTCTAGGTATAAAGCAGGGGACAAACAATAATATTTTTAAATAAGCTTGCTAATTATTTCAAATGGAGAAGTTCTCCTTTTCAGTCTTTTGCTAGCTCTTGAGTCACTGGCATTACCTTATTTGACCAACTGCCCTTTTTGGATAGAGGCTTTTGTGCTAAGCTTGAAAGTGTGGTTTGTGTACATCAGATGTGTCTTGCTACTTGATCTTTCTAGTGCTGTTTTAGTGTGAGAATGCTACAAAACTAGTCCAGAAGTTGAGAGGGTTTAAGGTCAATCTACACTGCATAGGACTGTCATACATACAGAGCTGGAACACATTGTACCTCCTGTGTTTTCAGAGTGTTTACTTTTTTCTAACAGTGTGTGGTTCTGTGCCATGGAGCCCGGATAGGATTCTTTCAAGGGGATATCAGACTACTCATGGATGACCTAAAAACACTGCAGCCAACTGTATTTCCTGTAGTACCAAGACTGTTGAACAGAATGTTTGACAAGGTAAGTCTGCAGCCATGAGTGCAGGCTTTTAAGAGACTCCATAGAGTTTCTGCTGCCAGAGTAGGAGTAA
The DNA here is from genome assembly GCA_024362935.1 of Setophaga petechia. Classification (NCBI taxonomy): domain Eukaryota; kingdom Metazoa; phylum Chordata; class Aves; order Passeriformes; family Parulidae; genus Setophaga; species Setophaga petechia. Next base: position 29,565,175 of record JANCRA010000001.1, read on the forward strand.
CTGCTGTGTCTGGGATATTAAATTGGCATGCTAACAAATGTGTGCATCTCTTTCTAAAAGAGAGCAGAAAATGCAGGGAATAGTACTAGTTGCATTAAAACACTTTCAGATAGCAAATACTAGTGTTGAAAAGTCTGACTAGGGCACTTGATTCTCTCTGTCTTGATTCATGACTGTTTGCTCTGAGCAAGTTATTTAAGTCTAGTCTATAACATGAAAATGAGGCTTGGCATCTGCATGCCACACTTTTAGCATCTGACTCATGGAGTGGAATTTGCAAAGCAAGGTCAGGTGTTTGCCTGTGTTTGCATGGACACAGACAAATTTCCTACATGGCAGCCAGAGTGTGTTCTAGTTGGGAGAACTGTAAACCAGCCAGTTGGGAGTGCTGGGGAGGTGTCTGTAGCCTCACTCTTCTGTGTGTGCTGTGTGCCTGCTCACAGTTAACTGAGTTGGGAATTTGAAAGTAGATTCTTTCCTGAGCTTCAGATTTTAACTGGCCTTTTGCATATGGGTGACTGACTCCTTTTAGGGTACAGCCAGGGGAGCTAAAGGATATAATAAATCCTATGACTGCTAAAGAAATGGCAGAGCTGTCTATGCTGTCTTAGCCAGGGAATTTCTCTGATCACGAGGCTAGAGAAACACCAAGTAACACAAGGTTCTGTTTGGCTTGGGAATCCATTTGGAGGGGAGGAAAACCTGAGACTAGCTTTTAGTACTTAAAATGTAGCTCCTTAATCTGCTCACACATTCTCTACTGGAATTTGAGAAGCACAGTCAAAGCTTGGGACTTTGTTCTCATGATTTCCTCTTGCTTCTTTAGTCTGCTGCCCTGAGGCTTCCACCTCACCCACCCTTGCAGTGACCTAGCATGTGAAGCCTGCAGGTTGGGGAATTGCTGTAGCAGGGGGGCATAATGCTGCAGTCTGCATGCTTTCAGTCATAATGCCGAGTCTTCCTCTTTCCAAATGAATGTACTAATGTTTGGCTTGCTGTTGAGCCTGCTCTCTTCCCTCCTAAGAACAACTAGAAGGAGACTTTGAAAAGTGATCTAAAGGGCGAATTTGTATACGCAAGACAGATCTCCATTTGGTATTTCTGAAGTGACTTGCATCTCCTCACAACACCATATTTTACCTTATGTATTATGGTAGGGTTCTTTTCAGAAAATGCTGAGGATTATGCTCAATGTGGATTTTGATGATACTAGAAAAGAGAAGTAAACCATCCATTTTCATTCATACATGTTAATGAAGAAATTATGCATTGAAACAACATCACACAGTTTGATGAATATCAAGAATTAAACGTTAAGTGCTGATTTCAACTCTTGAACTGAGGTCAAAATAAAAATTCAAGTATTTCTTACTAGAATTAAGATGCCTATCAATAAAGGTTGTTTTCATTTATTTGGTTTTCACTGTTAAGAGTCTCTATGCATGCATATGTAAGAAAAAGGGAATGATAGTCTATGAGAATTCTAACCATAGTTCATCTTTCTTAATAGATTTTTGGGCAGGCAGATTCTTCAATAAAGAGGTGGCTGCTGGACTTCGCTTCCAAGAGGAAAGAAGCAGAACTCAGAAGTGGTATAGTTAGAAATAACAGTTTCTGGGATAAAGTCATCTTCCGTAAAATACAGGTATGCTTGAAAGCCTCCGAGTTAAACTTTGCAATTGTTGGATTTCATACCAATACTTATAATTTGGCATGGCTTTTTCACTGAGTTATGACTACCTGGCTACTCAGAATAAAAATCAGAGCTGGCTTTTTATTTTCAACCTCATTTTTTCAATTCTCTTAGTTGTCATAGTATCAGCTAACTGTGTTAAGGAAGTCACTCTGAAACAGTCTGGTGCCTCTCTCTTACCGGTTTGAAAGCAAACATTGTCCTTCTGAAGGAAGAATGCAAAGTATGATACAGTGCCACCTGTAACCCCACTGTCTTCTCCCTGTTTGTCACTAAGTCATGCCTGCTGTTATATCTGACACTCACTTGATATGGCCTTAACCTTGGCTGTGCAACATGCCTATGTTGCTGCTTTTTGTAGCATTCAGGATGTATGAGAAACTGATACAAGGCAGTTAAATATAAAGCCATCACTGTAAGGCCATGGCTTAAGCTCCTTTTTGTAGAATCTGCATTGCAGTGACACCATGTACAGATACTTTGTTTGAGGTTCTGTATCTTCCAGCCATTAATGAGACTAGAAACACTGCAAGAAAAACAGCTTGAAATAGCAGGCTAAACTTTTACTCTCTAACATTTGTGGGTGGCACTGTAGGTGAACAGTGGCTAAGGGTGTCATAAAAGATGACTCTGGAAATATTTCTAAAATGCTTTTGGTGTCCACAGTATCTTGTGTCTGTTGTAGGCAAGTTTGGGAGGAAGAGTAAAGCTGATGGTCACAGGAGCAGCACCTGTGTCAGCAAGTGTACTGACCTTCTTGAGAACAGCTCTTGGCTGTCAGGTGAGTTGGCTGGCCCTAAGTCCCAAAGCCTAAATATTTTAACACCTGGCTCCCAGATTGTTTAACAACTCTACTTTCCCTTAGAGAGCTCCCTTGTTAGAGCTTTTCTAACAGTCTGATTATATGGATAACTCTTTCAAGTATTCTTGGAGATGATACAAGTGCATGCTCTTTTCCCAAGTTTCTCTCAGTCCCCTGAAATTTCTGTATTCATCCCAAAGTCTTTTAACTGAAGTAACCGGCTGACGTGTCTTAGGAAAGATTATTTTGTGGGCTGCAGTAAGCAATAAATTACCTACTTTATTTAATTTTTTGGAGTTTGCCTTGCTTACAGAAGTATTTTTAACTACTGTAGAAAATCTAATAATCAGTGTGGCAATATTGTAGTGTTGCTGTTTTGAACATGAGGTGAATCAAATTGCACATGTTGCATTTATCTTCAGAGCCTCTTCAAAGTATAAGCTTCTGGAGGTAAAATTTGAACAGCAATGGCAAAAAATAGAACAAATGTTTTGAAATTAAATAAATTCAATTAAAATTAAATTTCAAGGATAGAAAGCAAAATAATCTAAAATGTCACGCTTCCATAATTTCCTGAAGTTTTTCAGTGGTGTGCTGGTGTTACAATGCATTTTGCATAGAAAAGGGAAGCCTGTCATGTGTATGGCAATCACAGAGCTGTCATGGGGCATAGGGATTCCATTTCTGGCTGTCTCAGACAAACCTATTTTTAAATTATGTGAATGAAGTCACTACTAATGCTATGGTTCTTCACTTCTTTCTTGCTTCTTTTGGTGTTTTCTGTTTTAGTCTACACAGGTGTTACGTGCTATGTGAAACTTTGGAGTATATATTGGAACTGAAGGTGGAATATTAGCCCTTAAAACTGTATTGTGATAAAACTAATATTTCAGGGTTTTTTTAGAAGGTATTGAGGGTTTTGGTACACTCAAATTTAAACAATTAGAAGAAAATAAACATAATATTAATTGCATTTTAATGAAGAAATTGTGTTGAAAAGTAATGGTCTTTAGATTATATTTTGATTTCACCTTCTAGTTCTATGAAGGTTATGGACAGACTGAATGCACAGCTGGATGCTCCCTATCATTGCCTGGTGACTGGACTGCAGGTATGATGTTCAGCTGTCTGCCTGTCTGTTAAATTTTAGGACTACTGAAATTTTTAGAGGTCCCTGATCACTTTGTTTAATCTTCACTAACTTTATCCCTGATCACTTTATTTATTCTTTACCTATCATGAAGGATAAGATTGGTTTTCTTCAAGTGAGATAAAAAAATTTGAAGAGATCCCTTGACATTTCTACCCGAAATAGCTATGAATGTTCAGTAATTCAAACTTCTAATAGGATTTGTTCTTGTAAGTTGAAGTAGCTTTAGGAGAAGGGAGGTCACAGTATTAACCCTTGTAGTTTCTATCAAGCACAAGTCTTCTGTGTATAATGGCAGTTTTGGAAATACAAATGGCATTTTTTGGTGTTTGGAATCAAGAGTTTTCACTTCCCTGAGCTGTTACATCTCTAGCTCCCTAACTGATATAATTTTGCTAATGGAAACTGTATGGGACTTCTGCTACTTAAATATGTCTGTAGATTGAGGATCCTGATTATAAGAAAAAGCAAGCTTGAATACATGGTTCAGCTTGTAGCATTCTTAGGGATATCCGAGAATTTAATGTTTCAGTCCTGGCAAATTTAAGCTACCAGAAATCAGTTTTCCATCTTTTTTCAGTGTGTAAGCAGCTTATTTTTTTCAGAATCTGACTAAAAAGCATCAGGCTATTGAAGTGTTACTGTATTTAATAGGTCATGTTGGAGCACCAATGCCATGCAATATCATCAAGCTTGTTGATGTACAAGAAATGAATTACTTGGCTGCCAAAGGAGAGGGCGAGGTAAGTGAGAAAGGCAATATGAGCCTCTTGGGAAATTTTGGATTTTTTTTTTTTTTTGTTCCTGAAATAACTGACTTTAGTAAAAGGGCTAAACATGGCCTGTTACGTAAAATCTGAGATGCCTGCATGCCATACTAGTTAATGATTCACAGAAGCAAATCAGGAAATAGTAAATGGGGGGGGGGGGGAGAAGAAAGTGCTTACACAGCATTGTTATCCCACAGGTTACCAGATGGTTTTATGACCCTACATAAAGCTGTTTGACAAGGCAACATCTTCCAGCTGTGGAATAGCTGGGAAGTGTGGCCACCTCATAGTGCAGCTACCCTTGAGCAGAATGCTGGCAGAGGGCTTCCCTCCCACCCTGCTGCCAAGGGCCAGGGAGCAGCTGATGCACACAGCCAGTTACCCAGCTTGTGATGTGTGAGATGAGGTCACTTAAAGTGGCTGGGAACTTCTGAGAAATGGACATCAAGTGCCATGAAGGTTCCTGATGATTTGTGATGCCTGCCTGCACATTTTTCTGAATTTTTTTATGCAATCTGCACAAATTGTACACGTATGTTTTACAAATTGCATTTTGAGGACTCAGCTTTACATATGATGCTATATGCTGTCTTCTAAAATATTTTTTCAAAATTAAGTGTATATAGATTTAACTTTTTATCTACTTTGAAGGAGATGTTCATGTAGTAATTTATTTTCCCCAAGCTTCAAAAGCAGAGTAACTGTGGTGTCTTTAATATGCTTTCAAGAGGCTGTGGGGGCAACTGGGGAGTGAGAAATTAAAAGTAGCTTAAGCAAGTAACTGATCTGTGGCTATAAAGGATTTATAATATTTATTTGTTTTGGTTGTGATTAGTATGAGAGTAGAAATAAATCATTGAGCTTTAACTCCCAGAAATACTCAAGGATTTTGTTGGTCTCCGTGGCGGGAAACTTCTTGCAAGTGAAGAACAATGTCAAAAGTCTTCTATCTTGCATATGACTCCATATTTAGTCTTCAACAGCAAGTTTTGCTTCACTTTCAGTATGTTCTTAGAGCTTGGTTTGCTAGAGGAACTGAGTACAAATTCTTATAATGATAAATAGTTACATAGTTTTTTAAAATTTCCTAAAAGTGTTTTGCTTTCACTTAGTGTGAAAATGTGCTGCATTAGGAATTACTTTGGACTTGAATAAAAATGGTAGCTCCTTAATGTATCAGCTGCCCTCTTAGGCTTTCAGGCCTAATTTCCTCAGTATAAACTATTCTAAATATAACAAAAAAGTATTGTAACTTGCTTCATAGAACTTAAAGCCTCTTGCTTTTGAATTGGCTCTCCTTATGCATTTGCCTAAAAGAAATATTCTTCCTTATTTTCTGGTTCTTATCTGGGTTAAATATTTCTAGTCCCCTTCTCTGAGAGTGAGCTTGCAATATTCTCTGCTCTGTCAGCCTTGATTTTCATTTTTGCCAGTCAAGAAGAATAAATATGTGAATAGAATTATATATGAGCATATGCAGAAGAGGTCTCAGTGCCAGCTAGCAGGATACAGGTAAATGGTTGGCTGTCTCTACTGGGAAAAGCTGTGACCTGCTGTGATCTCAGGGGCTGTGAAGAATTAACATTTGATTATTCGCTCTTTGACTTGACTGGGACATGTAGAGCCCTCTTTTATTTGTATCCTTCCAGATAAGGTCTATTTTAGAACAGAAGTCACTTGCTTTGCAAATATTACTTTAGTTTGGTCCCAAGTTTGTTACTGTCTCCGTAAGGTCATGAGAACCCTCTGATCTCCCTCCTGTTGACAACATCTCGTGTTTATTATATTGTAGTTCACCAGCATGCTGGGTAGGCATTGAAAGTTTTTCAAAAATTGATTGGGGTGCTACATTAGTAATTCCTTCTAGCCTAGTTTTTGGACAACAAATGTCATTTGGTTGATACGCAACTGTCTTTTTCTCCATTAGTTTTAGCACAATGCCCCTGCTGTTTACCAAAGCTGAAATGAACAAGTTGCCAGGCTGAGAGATCGTATTTCTGGATCTAGCAGAATTTTTTCACATAAATAAAACCAAATTTCTTCTGATAGGTTTCAGAAGAAATTCTGCCAGCAGTAGTCTTCCTACCCACTATTCAAATAGTGGGTAGGAGGATTACGGCCAGACTGGAAGAGATTAGATCCTTCCAATTGCTTCTTATTCAATTTCATACCAATGGAAAACATTAGGTCTCCAAAAACCATGAGCAGAAGTTCCTGTACAAACACAAATTTCCTCTTGCCTTTTTAATGGGCATTAAGAATCATTGGAGGATGATTTTTTTATAGTAGTGATTGCTAACTTTCCTTCATTGTGGCGCATATTAACAAATGGCTCTTTTCAGGTGTGTATTAAAGGGGTAAATGTGTTTCGTGGCTATTTGAAAGATCCAGAAAAAACAGCGGAGGCTCTGGACAAAGATGGCTGGCTTCACACAGGAGATATTGGGAAGTGGCTACCAGTAAGTCAACTTACACAGCTGCAATAATACTTTCATAGTTACTGGCAGAAATTTAGTAAATATATTAGAAAATATTTGGTATTGAACAGAATTAGTTAGGTGAAAGACAAGAATTTGTCTTTCACTGTTGTAGCTGAATCTGTGTGCCTGGGTCTAAAAAAAGTATTGACGGTGCCAGTGCTGAGGCTTTCCTCACTTTAGATTAGATGGATACATACCCTATTTAACATACCCTAGTGTTCTTCTAACACTAGTTTGACTATTCTCTGGTTTTAACACAGTTTCACTGTGCCAGTGTGGCATGCCTATGGTGTGTAGATTGGTTTTTCACTTGAAGTGCCTCCTCTGAGTAAAAGTTATTTCTGCCAACAGAATGGTACATTGAAGATCATTGACCGGAAAAAACACATATTTAAACTAGCCCAGGGAGAGTACATAGCACCAGAGAAAATAGAGAATGTGTATCTGAGATGTGAAGCTATTGCACAGGTGTTTGTCCATGGAGAGAGCTTGCAGGTAAGCATTTTTCAGGTAATTTTAAAAAAGAATGCAAAAGGAGACTCCAGTGAAGTCTTCCTTTCTTCCTTCTCCTCACCCCAAATTTTGGGACTGAAATTGAATTTTTTATTGTAAACTATTATCATTATGCATTTTGGTTCTGACTGGATTCCAGCAGTTACGTAGCATGTTTCTGGATTTAGTTTCACACCAGGTAGTGGAGCTAAACTAATTTGCGTATTAATGACTGTATATAAATTGCTAACAGTGTGCAGTGGGAAAAACCCAAACAACAAAACAGAAAAACCTGTGCACACCAAGAAAGAATCTGTATATCTTGGGGGTTTTCAAGTGTAAAGAAAAATGTCAATCTTAATTCTTTCAGTTCAGCTGAACTGAACTGCACTTGCTGTGTTCAGGTAGGCATCAGAGAAGGCTGCTGACTTTACAGCAGGATCAGAAATGGTCCCCAAAGAAATGTGTAGGAACTAAAGTATTGACTTAGGAATTTTTGTCAAGCTTTTCCCTTTTTTTTAGGCCTTCTTAGTAGGTGTTGTGGTACCTGATCCTGATACTCTGCACAACTGGGCCAAGAAAAAGGGATTTGAAGGCTCCTATCAAGAGCTATGCAGAAACAAGGTAAGGGGCATATCTAACTGAACAGTTAGCTGTTCTGCATCCACTTTTTCAAGTTGCTGCATATGGAAACATGAAGCTATATAGCATATTTCTGTATCCACAGGATGTAAAAAAATATATTCTGGAAGACATGGTGAGAATTGGGAAAGAATCTGGTTTGAAGTCATTTGAACAGGTATGATGTTTATGAGAACCAAATTCATAATTCTTTAAACTTGTCAGCACCAATATGATCTGATTCTGAAACTGCTTTTAATTTGTGTCTGGAAAACTTTTCAAGTGATGGGCTTTGGTAAGATGTCTGGGCGAGTTTTTAACAGTCTTGTTTATTTCAAGGAATAAAGCTTGGCTAGTAACTTTTTATTTTCCAGGTGAAAGACATTGTCCTGCACACTGAAATGTTTTCTATTGAAAACGGCCTGTTGACACCAACACTGAAAGCAAAGAGACCAGAACTGCGAAAATACTTCCAGTCACAGATAGATGAACTCTATGCTAATGCCAAAATGTAACTGCAAATGGAATGAGGAAAGTGGCACACGTCTGTCTACTGTTGGCCTTCGTATCTGTATTTTGACTACAGCAAAAATAGGGAAGGAAACTGTGCAATCATTAACTTGTACAAAAATGGGTACTTGCCATAGGAACATTGAAGAAATGGAACACTGCCTTACTGTCAAGTCGTGTTGCATACTGTTTTTATGGTGACCTACAATTTCCAAAAAGAGCCTTAACTATAAATGGTAACTATATGTAAGTTATTTAATATTTCCTTGGTCAAAAATGGGACTCACCTTCACCAAGGAGCTAAGGTTTTATTGCCAGCATGTTTGCTGTCTCCAGTGTGTTTTGCAGTTGTCAATTCCACAAAGGATATGACAGCTTTGAAAATGCCTCTAAGTATCTTGCATTCTCAGAAAAATTACTTAAGCTGTTCAAAAGCGCCCCCCCACCCAACCACCAAAAAACCCAAACCCTTAGAGTTTGCATGGCTGGTGTCACATCTTTTGTTAGTCCCAATATTAACTGGGGCAAGGCATCTGAGCTGTATCTCTCCTCTACATCTGCAGCCAGTTATGGGATGTACTTCTATAAGGTAGAAGTCAGCACTCCACACAAAGAAGGTTGATGAATAGAAGTTCCTCAGAGTCTGCATATGGTGGTTCTGCACTGTGTGGATGCAGTTCATTCGGCAAGTGTAGCCTCTGCTACATTAGCATGATTCTGGAGTGGTGCCAGCCCTGCAAATGAGCAGATCCCAACTCTGGCAAGAACACTAGAGACCTAAAAACCAAATCAGAAGGCTGGGCTATGCTAACAGTCAGGGTAAACATTGCACCTGTACCAGACACTTGTTGCCCTGTAGCGAACTTGTATTTAAAATGTGTTTTTATAAAACTGTGCCAGGCCCTAAGTGGAAGAGCTTCTGACATAACCTGTTTTCTGTGCTTTATGTATGAGCCACTGAGTACTCTTCACTGAATAGCAAAATAGGTCAGGTAGAATGTTTTTGCCTGATGCTCTGCAGCAATTGGAATGATTTATACATGCCAACAGAACTGTGTTGGCCCAGGATAGGTATTTGTTCAGGGATAAAAACCTAATTCCGAGATAAATTGCAAAATAATAACTAATTATTACCTTTTGGTTGAAAAATCAGCAGAAATAAGCCTTATTACAGCATAAGTCTTTTGCTATCCTTAACAGAGTTGGTTTTGCATTAACATTCATTGCTGTTTTTTGAAAACATGGATATATGTAAAATACAAGCACAACAAGGTTTGCACTAAGATTTGTGTGTGATTGTAATGCACTACTCTGTAGCATAATTTCCTATGTGTATACAATTCAGGTACACAAATCCAAGTCAACTGTTAGAGCAGTAGTTTTACATTGAAATTCAAATGTTTGCTTAGTGTTGGCTATTTCTATGTTTTATAAAACCAAAACAATTTTCAAAACCAATGAAGGAAACCAAAATAAATATTTCTGCATTTCAGTGCTGTGATGTGTTTGTTTATCAAGGAAAAATGCTGCTGACTAACAAGCCCAGGTGTAATATTCTAACTGACAAGGTGTAAAACTCCACTGCTACAGACATACTAAATACAGTATAAAGGCTGGTTGTTTACACTTTTGCTTTTGGAAAGTGGCTTTTTATGTTTAAGGTGTTGGCCAATATTTGTAAGAAAAGGAGGCTCTTGTATGTAACTTGCTCTTTCAGTACTTTACTAAACAAGCAAATATTTTATTGTTGTATTTTTCCTGGCAGTTGTGTTCTTACCATCATTTCAAATGACTTAAGTGAAAGGTGGAGTTTTCTGAAACTCTGCCTGGAGGGTAGTGGGTTTCCTTATTCCTGCCCTCACACCGTGCATTTGGCTTAAATCAGGGGTATGGTTTGAGGGATTTCAGGGATGGAATTACCAGACCAGGGTAGAGGAAGCACCACTACCTAGCAAGTTTGTACATATTATTTAAAGCTCCATGAGAATATAGATGTCAGTGCAAGATGCTAAGCAAACTTTGGCTCCTTCTCACTGTAGGGTTTCTCCTCTCAAGTAATTTTGTATTTTCTTGTATACATTTCTTCCATACTGAAGAAAACCTAAACCAAATTTGTCACTGAATAACATACTCAAATTGTGTGTATGCTGCTTGGAAAGGCAGGGAAGTGTCACCTACTGGAGCTAGCTGAGAAATGGATGAGAATTGGATCCAAGGTTTATGTTCTTAACATTCTGTTGAAGAAACCTTTCTGGAAAAGCATCTATCACTACAGAAACAAATTTTGTACTGTATTATTTGTGGCTCATGGGGCTAGGTGCTATAGCCAGCAAAATAGAAGTCTAAAGAGAACTTACCACCTCTTAAGCCTAAAGGTGTCTTTCACTGTCTGGGTAAAGCCAAAGGGGTGTGTGTGGGTGTCGGTGTCACCACTGCCAGTGGATAAAGAGGTGTGGCAGTCCCTCCAACTGACGGGACGTGACAAATTGCTAAATCTCTCACAACACTTTAATTGCCAGAGATGGAATTTTATATTTTCAAGGTAAAGCCTACTTTTTTATTGGCGCTGTTTAGTTTCTGAACTGTTTGTGACCGTAGCTTTCACTTTATCTTTGCCGAAGCGATCTCTTTCGCTTGTTTTCCAGATGCACAGCGTCAGTTTAGAGAAAGAGAGGGGAGAAAAAACCGGGAACTTCTTGTGGTTTATTTTTTGTATTTAATCAGAGTCATTGACAGAAAACTACGGAGGAGAGTGGTGTTTAGGTGAATTTTTCGGAGCGTTGAAGGGACTCGGGCGGAGCGGGGTGGCGGCGGCGGCGCTGTCCCGTGTCCCGCTTCCCTTTCCGGCCGGCCGCTCCTCCCCTTCCTTCCTTCCCGCCGCGGCGCGCGCGTTCCGAAAGTGGCGGGAGGCTGCCCTGAGGGGCCGGGCCGGCGGGGACGGGCTTGTACCGCTTCTGAAGTGAGCTGAGCGTAATAGCTTGAAGGAACAAAGAATAGTTTGAGGTAACAAAGATATGCCGTTCTCTCCCAAGTGCCGACACCGAGAAAGCTGAGTTCTATCGGGGACAATTTCTCACTAATTTCATCCTTGGTTTTGTATTCAGCAGAGTATACTGAACTGCGAAATGTCCTCAAAGAAGAAAATAAAGAAGAATCGTACCAGCTATAAGCCAGAGGTAAGTTTCGCTAGGCAGGGCAGAATTCAGACAGCCAGTGTTTCGGTTTTGTCGTGTTCAAAGGCGGGCAGGGTGACGGGCCCTGAGGGGAAGCCGTGTGAGGGGGTGGGTGAGGCCTCGGTCTGCTCAGCTGGACACTGAGGGGAGCCCTCATCGTGGGCTCAGCTTCCTCACCGAGGGATTGCGGGGGGGACAGACACTGATCTCTCCTCTCTGGTGACCGGCGAGGGGACCAAGGGCAGCGGCCTCAAAGGTTGAGGTTGGATATTAGAAGTTTTTCACCCAGTGGGTGGTTGGACACTGGCCCAGGCTCTCCAGGGAAGTGGTCACAGCACCAAGCCTGACAGAATTCAAGGACTGTTTGGACAGTACTCTTGGGCACAGCGTGTGGCTCTTGGGGTATCCTGTGCGAGGTCTTGTGGGTCCCTTCCAGTGCAGGGTATTCTGTGATTCCGTGTTGTGTCGGTGTGCAGTTATGGCACTGTCTCCGGAGGTGGATGTACAGGGGTTAATGCAGGGCTTGCTTTGCGCTGGAAACTGCTGGGGTGGGCTTGGGGCGCTGATGTGGAGTTTTCTTTTTTCCTTTTAGGAGTAGCACAAAATGGGTCATTGACTTTCAAACAGGCAAAAGTTTAAAATCAATCTCATAAAAGATGATTTATAGCAAAAGTAGTTGGTGCATATATTTGGCACTATAATAGAAATGCTGGGGCACTGCTAAGCATTGGTAAAATTAAAAAGCTCCAGAGGTCAGTCTTTTCTGGTTATTATTCACCCTACAGGTACACACAGAAATTAGTGAGGAAAATCACTTGTGCGTTTTGTGAATGGCATACAACTGTTTCATAAATTAGTGTCATTCTCCCTTACCCTTCTGCTTTACAGAAGTTTATCTGTAATCCTTGATTTGTAAAGTCCACCATTTTTTATAAGAAGTTGCTCTATAGCTTTTCAGTTTCTTAAGATGAAAATAATTAAATTGGACAAGGGTGGAAATTTATGTGATAGAGAAATGATAGAAAAAAAATTTTAATACCTGAAAAGAAAGAAAGGTCTTAGAAACGAGCTATTAGAGTGTTATAAGATTTCTAAGCTTGTGTACGTTTATGAAATAAGACAAAGCTTGCAGTAGAATACAGTATCAAATAGCAGAACATAAACATTTTATACTATCGCTTCTTTTAGGGGAAAAACCCCACAACCTGAGACAAAAATATGCTTCAAATCTTTATGTCATAGCTTAGGAATCAATATGGTTCTGGTTAAGTGTATTCCTAGCCAAAAGTTCTTGAAATGTATTGTCACATTTAATCTGTTGTACATTCAAAGAGCTGGGTAAAGTGGCTGTTAATTCATACCCATCCAGGAGCACAAAGCCAACTCCAATCTTCGTTGGAAATCTCTTCCACTTGAGGAACCAGATGTCTCAAGGATATTGAAGGTAGCAGAAACAAACCAACTTGAGGAGCTTGAAGATTCCTTTGGTTAGTATTATCTTGAATGTCATTTAATGCATGTTTTTCACAAACCAGCCACATGGACAAAATACTTCAGGTGCTTACCTAGGAAGAGGTTTTGGTTCTTTGCAAGAGAAAGTAATGGAGAGGAAAGACAGATGGGATTTTGTGTTATTTTCTGTAATTTAGGATGTAACAGGAATAATGCTGTAGTATGTGCAAATAAAAGTCAATGGGAAAATACTGGTTATTCCACCTTTATAGTCTGAATGGTAGAATTTCACACATCATAGCATTGCAGTTGTGTAAGAACTTACAGTTAAAAACCAAAGTTAACTTATTCTTTATTAAATTACACAAATTATGAAGTGGCATTTTTACCATTGTAAGAATACTCATGGTAATAGACCTGGACATTTGCAGGGGTGTTTTTCTGCCACTCTCATGTGTTACTTAAAGAAATAACATAAAGCCATACAATTTGTGGTGAAGGATTAAAACCACTTCCATGCTTTATATTGGACTTGTGTAATGAGGCCTCAATACACAGGAAGAGAATCAGTTTAGATGGGGTAGATGCCCTTCAGTGTGGAGTCCTCTGTTATAGCTGTCTGTACTTTTTTTTTAAGAGCTGTTTCTCAACTGTAATAATTATTACTCTGAGCAAACCATGAAATATAAATGCAACTTAGGAACAGCATTGACAATGAGCTATAAAAACAATTTAGCAAAAGGGTTGTTTGTAAGGCAAGGCTGCAAAATGAAAAGCTCTTGTTTCTGTGGTATGTATTTAGACTGCAAAAAGGATGCCCACTGACACTAATGTAAACCAACACAAAAGTTTTGTGGCAGTGTGCTTGAAAAAGAAATTTATACTGTGGAAGGCATCCTAAAATCTAAATTTTTCAGAGTTCTAATCTATTTTGGTAGCTGCCTTCAAGAATTCTACATTTACTAAAAATTTATTAAAAAAAAAAGAAAGTAATTGTTTAAGTGTGTAGAAGTCTTACATATGCCATAGCAAAGAAGAATTTGAATTAAACTGTACCAAGTATTTTACTTGTTCTGTGCCATGTGTACATGCTGAGCTACCTTTGGTTTGTGTTCATAAAGAAATGGCAGGTGGATTGGTACAGAAACTATGAAACACTTCACTCTATATTTTTTCTTAATCCTCAAATAATACTTGTAACAAGAACTTCCTTTTTATTAGTTAGCAAACCACAAATATTCTAACTAAATGCTTAATGTCTGGCAGTGCTCTTTGGGAGCAATGCTCATAGAGTTTATTTTTTGTTCTCTATAGATCACCCTTTGCACAGTACTGCTGTGGATGCTTATGGAGAGGAACATTCACAAAACGAGGCACTCGGTCGTGTTTCAGCACCACAAAGGCAAAATACAGACAGACGGTCTGTTGGAAAAGAATAAAATTATCAGAACTTAATTTAATCTTTAGATATTTAGATTTGAAGGGAAAAGTGTTTTACTTAAATTATAAGTAACAAAGAAAATTATTTTTAAAATATTTGAATTAAAATTTTAGTGTATTTCTAATATGTATAATCCAATTTGGTTTAAATCTGAAATTGTCTTGCTATTTAATTCAAGTAAGAACTTTAATAGTACTTGTATGAGATACAGCTGTACAAAATGTTCCCCAAAACCCAGGGTTTTGTGTATATGGCTCATCCTTCCTCAGAGGGTAGTAGTGTATGTTTTTCTTTTCCCAGTAAAAAATGGCATCACTCAAAGCCCTCCAGTGGTGATGTTCAGGAATTCAACACAGCTGATGCTGGAGAGGAGCCCCTTAAGGAGACTGTGGTACCAAAAAAGTTTCATTATTATTTTCAGTCAATTTAATTTTAGTTTACTTCATGCCATGCCTGCATTAGAGAGTGGGGAGAGAGAAAAGCCTTCCATTTGTTTCTTAGTACTTAGTTGTGTCCCAGATAATCAGTCCTCAGAGTATTCCAGTGAGGTGGCCAAGTGAAATGCTCAAAGCTACAAGTCATCACGTCATCAAGGAATATAATAGCCAGTGTTCTTGGATCCTGTAGCCTATTCTCTTGCTGGTTTGGGAGTATATTCTTTCCTTTTTTCAATTATCTCCTTTGTATCTGGAATGTATGTTCCCAAGGAATGGCATACTAGATGGAACATGAATCCTTTGTACTTGTTTGGTATTGAAGCAAAACAGGCTTATGGGAAAAAAATATTGATAAAATAATTTTGAATATGTGTTAGAATTAAAAGCCATTCAGTCTTGAATGAGTGTTTTTGAACACTTACTCCACTCCCTGCTGCCTGGCCAGTGGCTGGAGGATCAGTGGCCAGGGCAGTAAGGCAGCCTCTGTCCTGCAGTAGGGTGACCACTGGGCTGGGACTGGTGGAACAGGCCAAAGGAAATGTTCCTGATGCTTCAGTCAGGAAATGCTTTCTGCATGCTGCCCAATTGTCATCTCTCAGGAGTTCAGATGACTATACCTAGGGTTTCTTCTGGAAGTTAATCTGCTTTTTGTGTCACAGAAAACTCTGAATACTAAATTCCAGGAAGAAAAGGAGCAGCCTTCAGAGGAGAACACATCAGATCCTTCTGGTAAAGTACACTTTTCAGAACTCCCATATATCTTTTCTTCATTCAAGATCAAACTTTTTCCATGGTTTTCATTCCTGGAATGTGGCACCACAGTGCTTCTAGAAATGGGAAGTTTCAGTTTCAGTTTTGGTATAGACCCCCCATTTGATGCCCATGGTTTGCATCCCTGGACGTGGCTGTTCCTCTCCTGAAGAGGTAAAGCATAGGTGTGCATTACACTTCTAAGTCAGCCTGGTTTCCTTTGGAGGGAAGCCTGGAATTATGGCTGTGAAGCTGTAGGAGGTGTCAGTACATCCCTTGGTCTGGAAGCCTGGAGCAGCAGCTTTGGGGCAGAGCTTGGAGCGCCCCTGGCTGCAGTGCAGGAGCAGCTGTCGGTGTGAAGTCCCTTGAGACAGGGAGCTCCAAGACAGTGGCATTTTTCAGTGGGAAGAAACTGTCCCTAGGGTCATCTTGCTTCCTTTGAACAGGACCCCATCACGTTTTAGTACTGGATTTACACTGGGGAGTGTGTGAAGGAACATGGTTTAACTTATTGTGGAATTGGTTTATAATGCTATTTCAAAGTTTAAAGAAATGCATTTGTGTGTAGTGGAGTTTTTGGAGCATATGTGGTGTTAATAAAAGAATGTATACAAATAAAAAAGCTTGTGATTCTTTGAGTAATGCAAGTTGCAAATTCAGGCTTTGAGTTTTTTAACACAGAAAATCACACCTACAGTACACTATGTAGTTTATTACTTAGTTTACTGATGTGTTCCTGGGCTTGCTTGAATCAATAAATAATAAGAATTAAGTTACATGTCATTGATCATCCCAGTTCTAAGGTGTTCCCAGGTAAATCTATCACAGTTGCACAGGCAGCGACAGATGAAATAGCTAGAATATTCCTCTTCTCAAATTTCATGTTAAAATACTCATAACTTTTGGATGGTTATTTTGATGGTGGGCACCAGAGTTTTTCTATTGTTTTACAATGTGTACCAGAATTGTGCAATGCTTATGTTCATTCTCTTGTTCCAGTGGATAACCCACATTCTGTACAGGTTTGGTGTCCCAAAGAGCTGAAGAGATCTCCCAGAGATATTACAGAACTGGATGTTGTTCTGGCTGAAGTTGAGAAGATAGCAGCAAATTACAGGTAAATATTCTGCTTTTCCATGAGTGGATATTCAAAGCTTTAAAAGGAAATAGCTGTGGTTTTGGTAATGGGCTCTCCTTTAGAGAATCAGTATTGCATGGTTACATTCTGATGTTAAGGATTATTAACTATCTGTGATACAAATGTTTCTTCACATGTAGTCTTGACATGGTCTCCAGGGTTTTGATATTTTTCCAAACATGAACAGTACATCTCAGCTGCTATTTTTCAAGGCAGAAATAAAGCTATTGCTAGTATATGAAAGATCTTCCATTGTCTATCTGCTTAACTTTGGGTTTTATTTGTTACTCAAAGGAAGGGTTTTGGATGAGATTTCCCCTTTACTAAACCAAATATGTTTTGTCCCTCTGACTTCTCCAGACAAAGCATAGAATCAAACATTTGCAGAAAGGCTATCAGTGACTTTTCTTCTGCTTTCAAGGATCAAATCACTGATCTTGTAAGTACATCAGAGATGAAATCAGTTTTGTGGTCAAAATACCTATGGTTTTATATTGCCCTTTACACATTCATTTTACAAGCTGTAAAAAATTCCAGTCTCTTGTCAGTATAAGTAATATGAAAACACAATTTGTTGTGTGCAGGTTAGAATTGGCTGCCTCTGCAGGTTTTCGCAAGAATTGCCTCTAGACACAACACTGGGGTCATGCAAGAACTTTGCCAAATTGTCACCTTTTGAGAATAGGGAAGCATCCAAAAATCCTGAAGTGTTGGTCATATTTAAATCATTATGTAGTAAAACTGGTGAGCTGCATCATTTAGATGAGCATACAGCTATGTCAAACATTGTTTTCAAAGCTAATTGACTAGAGGTTTAACAGGTGGGTTTAATTTTTGTGCTGTCTCAGTGACTTCTTAGTAAGACCTCTAACATATTCCAGCAAAAATCATCCTTTCTTAATTAACATTTTGAACATAACTGTAAGTGTAAGATATTCAAGAACCATCTGGACACAATCCTGTGCCACGTGGTCTAGGATGACCCTGCTTGAACAGGGAGGTTGGACCAGAAGACCCACTGTGATCCCTTCCAACCTGATCCATCCTGTGATTTACTGGCAGGAAAGATCAAGGTGATTCTGATGAGTAAAATGAACTCAGAACTTTGCAGGACTTGTGCCAAGTACAGTGGCTAAGTACTAAAGCTTTAGTTCTGAGTGGTTCATTAGCAGTAACAAGTTTTGGGATTACCAGATTTATACATCTATATAAAGATATAGAAAAATTAAGGAAGGTAATATTATAAGAATTGGTACAAGGAGTATTATTTGCACAAGCTCCTTTTGTGCAACAGTTTTCCTCTGGCATGAGGAGAGAGGAAAGAATCAATACACAGCTGGTGATGTCCCTTTGAACTAGGGTTGTTTTTTTTTTAAATAAAAAAAACAACTTTTTATGATATTCTAAAGTAATTCTTGCAGCCATGTTTTTAGGAGGATAGTGATGACCTGTCAGCCTGTAATTCTTCTTCTCTGTAGATAGCAGGAGTCCAGGAATTAAAGAATATGAAGAAGAAAAATGCTAAGGTAAGCACGTACATATCACTACATTGTAGAGCATACAGCTGTGGGCATTAAAATGTTGTGAACTTGACTGGAAGAGACAAAATAATTTCCAGAAAGGTGTACTGTACTCAGAATCAACTGCACAAACAGAGGTTAGGGAACCACAGGAGGTTTTTTGGAAAAGATCTGAGTAAATGTGGTGGATTGCAAACTCCAGATGTATACTGCTATATGGTGTAAAAAGCATGAGTGCACGTTAGGATGAGTAAGATCTGTGCGTGTCAATTACTCTTTTGTCTTTTTGGTTGGGTTTTTTTTTTTTTTTAATGAGTGAGGCCTCTGGAGAGCCAGTTAAATAATGAGAGCTAACCTTAAAGAAACATAAATGAATACAAAATCTAGGAGAGCAGCAGAGATAGCTGTGAGAATAGAATGGGATTGCTTAATTTAAAGAAAGGAAGACTCAGGCAGCTGCACTCCCTAAATAGACACAGAATTTTTGTTCAGAGAAAGACAGTTCCTCTCTTCATTTATAGCAAGTAGGAATTTGCTGAAAATGCAATAGGAATGTTGTCAGAAGGAGGCACTAGTGTAAGGGCATAAGAACATTGCAGTGGTCTCATCAGGGAGAGGTGAATGCTCTACAGAAAAGAGGAGAGGGGAATGCCCGACAGAAAAGAGATTTAAGAGCAGCTTAGGCACGGTCTGGATTTCTGCCCAAATTAACATCCTCTGCAAAATTTTCAATGGCAAAATAGCTTTAACAAATAGTCAACATAAAGCTTATCCTGGGAAATAGCAATTTATATGCTAAAGTCTTGTTGACTTGAGGTGATATTGTAAACTGCTCTGCATGTGAAATGAAAATCTTAATACACCACCTAGCATTCACAGACACTCAGATTTATCCTTAGTCTTCTTCTTAGACATTTGTTTAAAATTAAATTTTTAGTTGCTAAATTTAAATTTATTATGAGTTTTGGCTGTTACTTTTTTTTTAATTGCATGTTATATTAAAGAAAGCTTACTTAGTTATGGCAATCATCTTGAACATACGTTCGCATTAATTTTCATTTTTAAACCTAAAACCTCCTAGAGTTCATAATGTTTGAAATGAAAAAGTCACAAACTCCTTTTTTATGCTTGTAAATCCAATGTTTCTTAAGAAAAAGTTTGGATGGAGATTAGAGTTTGACACTTTAAACAGCTTTAAATTGTTTCAAATAGAGATGTAACATGGCAGTTTTTCAGATCTGGTATCTTAGAATCTTCCACAATGACAATCAGCATAAAACTTCAGAGAAAAAAGAGGGAATAAAATTTGAGTTGTTTGCCTTTGAAGTTTTAGAAACTGTTTCATGGACTTTGCTCACTGTGTTTCAGGCAATAACCAACATCAAAAAGAAAAGGCAGCAACTGGTGCAAGTCAGAGAAGAGCTAATTGGGTGTGTTTCTAACGATGGACAGTAATAGCCTGAAGAACTTAAAGAGTCTGGTATTTTCTAACTCGGAAGGGAAAGTAACTTCTTTTGTTCTCTCATTTTATTTTGATGAAATTGCCACTTTGCTTTTTGTTTTTACAAAAGCTCATGATAACCTCTCCTTTACATATATCAGTTGCCTAGGCAGTCATTCTTGCAAGCTCTCTTAGCTGACTAGTTACTGGGAGGGTGTTTCCCACCATATGTTCATAGGAGGAACACCAGTGTTAGGATTTGAATTGCAGAGGTGCTGGATCATAAATTACAAAGGTAATACAGAGGACTTCTTTGGTTTTGAGGTGGAAGAGTGTATTTCAGCTCTGCAGATGGTTTTGGGTTTCTCTTAGTACATGGCCTATTTCCTTCTCATGTGGCCACACAATTCCCCCTCTCTAATTTGGCATTAATCTTGAGTGTCATTTAGATACACAGCACAGGAATTATGTGGTTGGAAGAACCATTAGACTTCCCCAAAGCCCTCGGGTTGCTAGTGACAAGCTTTGTACTGAAGCTGCGTTTAACATACCCTGTAAGGTAACTGTAGGGAACCACAGGCTTGGATCCACAAAAAACAAGGTAAAAACCTTTTCTCTATGGCCACAAGAGGTGTTTTTCTTTGTAGTACTATGGACTTTTCTCAAAGAACTATTTGAAGCACCTGAAAGCTGTCTTCACAGTTTTATATGTTGTGTTTTAATCCTTTGATCATTTTGGAAGGTTTTTTTTCCTGCAACCCTGTTATATGAAAATCACTGTTGGTGCTCAGTTCTTGGAGTGCTACTTTAACAGATTAAGCACTCCAGTTTATTTAGCAGAGGTGTAGGTAGTTTGTAGATCCTGAATATGCTTCAGCATAAGCACTGACCAACAGCTTTGCAGGCAGGGGTGTGCAGAAGCAGAACACCTTGTGTTTAAGAAACTGCACTTCAAAAAACATAAATGCTTAAGAAAAGAGTGGCAGACTCAAAAGAGAGGTTTGGGTCTTTTTGGTGTATTTGGACTCGTGCCCCTGTTAAAGTACCATGCTTGTTCTGCCTAAGCACTATTCTATAGTAACCTGTGTTTTGTATTTCTGACCAACCTTTTAAGAATTCCTTTCGGAGGAAATATGGTCATAGCTATTCATGCAATAAATATGCAGATGTAAGCATCAAAGTCTTGATCTTCTTTCAGAGCTGAACCGCAACTGACGCAACTACAAAGAGAATTTGCTGAGTTACAGGAAAGGAAATCTTCCTTGAGGCAAACAATTGAATTAATTACTGATTTAAAGGAGCTACAGCAAGACTGTTTGGATTACAGAGCAGAAAATCCCAAAACAAAAGTGGTAGTAAGTACATATTCTGCATGTGTTTCAGTTTTCTAAGTGTTTTTATTTTAATTTATGACATTTTTTTATTAACATCTCTTAAGTAGCAGTATTATGTTAATTGTCTTTGTGGAAGCAGCTTGAGCATCACTGCTGAACTTTACTGTAGTATCTCACTTGTTTTTTTGGTCTCATATTAGAAGCTGGAGTATTTCAGAGCAGATTCTGCTGCCTTGCTCTCAGTATCCAGGAATTCAAAGGACATAGAAATAAAACAGTTGTCCTTAGTTGTCCTTTTTTTAATAGAAATTGAAGATTAGCAGAAGTTATTAATTTAATTAAAGTAACTTCTTTAATCAAGAAGTAATTAATTTTTTGTGTTGCTGTTCAGAAGCAGGGAAAGCTCTGGCACTTCCATGTAAATATTTAATGCTGAGAACAGTGCTGGTATGTCATGACCAGAGTAACTTCTCATGTAGCCTTAGAATCCATCTCTGTTGTACCCAGGACCTGGCGTGGTATTTTCTGTGGATAAGGCTTACACACCTGCCCTGAGCAAGGGAAATCCTCACATTTCAGAAGACATTCTAATTTTGGCTGTTCACTTTTAAAGGTCATCTTGCACCACTTTAGAGGAAAAATAAATACTGATATGTAAGTGATCTTTCCAAGAGTTAAAAATGTTGCCTTGTTATTTTATTTCCTTACCAACAGTATGGAACTTCCAGCCTCCCTGCTCTTCTGGTGGAGTCTCGGAGAATTCTAGGAGCAGAAAGGCACTTTGAGAGTATCAATATGAAACTTGAAGAGGCTCTGGCTGTACAAAAAAAGCAGAAATCAAAGAAAAATTAAGTGGCCTTTTACTGTTCAGTAGGAACAGTTATTAGAATTGTCAGTGCTTAAAGCTTGTTAAGTCATTGTTACTGTATTTTGTTTCAGTGTTTAAAAGACGTCAGCAACTTTGAGATTTTATCTTTTTATTGTTAAATAATAAATATTGCAATATCAATGAAAGGAAATAGTGATCACAGTTAATAAAACATTTCTGTACTCTGAATAATGTTGGGTGTTAATATGGTCCTATTAAAGTAATCTTGAGAAGACTATATTCATAAAGAGAACACAGACTCTGGTTCAACAAAGATGAATAAACAAATATTTTTATTAAATTTGCATTTGATAAATAATTTAATCTTTTTTATGGAAATAAGAAGTCTGCTTTGTTGGCTTCTCAATAAAACTTGGACATGCCACTAACAAAATAGAAACTGTACAGCAAAGAGCTTTAAAAGTGCTAATCTTGGAGCAGCATTCATAATGAGTATTTTAGTCCAGTTCTCTTCAGCCCCCATGTAACCTTCCATGATCTCCTCACGCCTGCTGAAGTTCACCTAGGCACTCCATTCTTTGTCCTGCAGCTCTGGAGTGGTGCCTGTGAACCACCCTGCAGGACCTTTCACACCAGCGTGAGCCACACAAGTGTCATTCACTGCTGGCCAGGCCCGTGCTTAGCTGCCTTCTTTAGTGTGGAGGTCTTCTTTCCCTACAGCTTCCAAAAGAACTTCATCTGGGATTTCTTCCATGGCACAATTCAGACTGTCATCTGCAGCTTCAGCTAGTTCCACATCTTCAGCAGCTTCTAGGAAACGGGCATCATCACTTGTGTTTTCCCACTCACTGTCTGACAACAGGAAGTCTTGAGACCAGCTGTTCTCTGAGCTTTTTGGTAACTTTGACACATGAGAATGTGGATGTACTTTTCCTTCTGTGTGCCCCCTGTCATCCATTAGCATGGACTCTTCTTCCTTTGAGAAACAAGAACACTACTTATTTCATATGCAAATACTCTTGATTACCTTCAACTGCTCTGCAAGTTTGGAGTTCGTGCTGTCACCCAGAATGGACACTGCAGAAAGCTGGCCAACACTACAAGACTTTCCAGCATATTATATATAGCCTCATTAACCTGTGGAAGCCTATTTTGATAGGAGTAGAAATCCACTGTTTTTCTAGCACCCTACAAGTAGCCTGTTGAATACAGCTTCATAAAATAATACAAGGTTAAGACTAACCTAAGTGTCTGTTCAAAGATACTGTCAGGACCTGAAAATACAGTTAAATGACACTTTCTGAAAATGAATAGCTATTGATGAGCTGCTTGAGTAGAGCTTAACATGCCATTCTGCTGTATGATATTTAAAGCTGTGTAGTTAAATTTAAAAGTTGAAAAAATACCAATTCTTATTGCCTAAGCACTGGAAAAACTTGTCTGTTCAGGGAGTTCACCTAGAGTCTAGGTGCAGGATCAGGTCAGTTTAAATATTCTGTCTGTCTGGGGAAATCTGCTGCTTCCGTACACGACACTGGAGATAAATGAATTTCAGAGATGAGGGTCGCTGCCTTACATTTGGCTTTGACTGACTCCAGTGTTCCAGAACCAGTTCTGTTTACTTTGCATGAAGTCAGACATGCACAGCAGAGCTAAATTTGGAGAGTTCCTCTGTTCTGCACCTGGAGCAACCTTGTGGCTTAGACATTGGGAACTGCTGTTCACATCAGAACATAAGTCTTGAGTCCCAGGTGAAGTCAGACAATTCCAGTAACTTAGCATTGCTGCAGAACTTAAAAATGAATATATGGAGCTACCACACCAGCACAGCTGCTCTGGGAACCTCTTCTATACCACTGGAACAATGTGTGGAGTTCTCCCAGCAGACTGGGATGTTAGTGGGATTATCCAAGGGCTTCCAGAGCCTCACAAGAACCTGAGCATCTCAACAGGACAAAAACGTACCTCTCTGAAAAGAGACTGGAGGCATATCCCAGGCGGCAATGGAAAACCTAAATCAAATATAAGACATTAATTAAAGTTAACATTCCAAAATATATTAAGTATAATTGAGATCACAGGCTACATACTTTGTGATTTGAAGTTTTGTTCTCTGCAGACAGGATCGTGACACTTTTGATACCAGACTTCATTCTTTAGATCTACCAGAATCCTAAGAAGGAAAATATTTTGTTTTTTAGTATCAGTACATAAATGAATTGAATTCATATGGTAGGAAACTAACACTAAATGAACAGGTTTTGTTTGTCCTCAGCTAGGGACATTGCTTTCATACTCTTGGCATACTAACTATGTACTTGTTTTGTACAATTTTTAGTAAACTTCAGATTTCTTAAGTTTAAAGAAATAAATTTTTAAGACTAACATCTGAAAGTGAAATTTAGTCAATTTCATTACATTAAGCTTGGAGAGAAAGTCATCAAATTAAGAATAGCATATGGGACTTAACTGTAAGATAAGATTTTGCTGCTGCTGCTGCTGTTACAGATAATGAAACTATAAAAGCCACATGAAATTACTATTTTCTGTCAGCTGATTAGGCCACTCAGCTTTTTCAACTGTGCTTTAGAAACACCAAACTTCAAGCAAGTTCATCCAGCTGTGGGGTTTTTTGAATATCTGTGTTTCTCAGAAACACATTCCTTATGTTTCAGTGATTTTTAATGTTACATAAAATTATTTCTAAGTTAAAATATTTATACTAATTATGTACTGTAATTCTAATATAATCTAAAAAAACCTGACTTTACATCATTTATTTTGCTAAAACTATAGGAAGCCTGAGTCCTTGTAGAGTAACTAGCAAAACTCATCTTGATTCATGTGGCAGGAATTACCATTCTAAAATAGCAATTCTCAATTGTTAAAATGACAGTCATTTTAATAATTTAGGAATGTAATTTAAGAAGCACTGTAAATTAATTTAAAAGCAATCATCTGCTTGCTTTTCAGCTTCCTAGCTGGGAAGTATCAAAACATAGTATTGTTTAATAGCTTTAATATACTCTTTTATGTTAGCATCTTTGGGCCCATATTTTAAATACCATGAAGATTACTGCAAGGAATTAGTAGAAATAAAAGTCCAGTTATCACAAAGTAAACTTGGGGAGGACATAAATAGTTTCTTTGGTTTTGTGGCAGTTTTTTGTAATTAAAACATTGTATCCCCACAGAGCAAGACAGCAGAAGCTGTAGCAGTTGCTGATTCTATCCATAAGAGTTTTTTCAGCATTTCCAGAGAGTAACAGTTGATCAGGAAAATAAATAAAGCTGTTTAAAATGGAATGGTTAAAGAACGTACATTATATTGTTACTTTTGTGAGCTCTTCCAATATTTTCACACCAACGGTAACCAGAAATATCATAAATAAGTAGTTCTTTGAGAGAGAAGTAACTCCATTGTCTTATCCCTGAGGAAAAAAACAAAAATCTTTAAATTCTTTAGAAATAGTGCTGCAGAAGACTCATTTGTAAATGTAAGGTGGTCTCTTTACCTCCTTGTAGCCCATCTTTATTAACCAAGGAACGAACAAAATCATCAATTTCTGGATATGGCGAACCCTGGTAACCTTCCATGGGATCTGTAAAACCAAAGGCCACAAACACTGTTAGAGGGTTCCCCACTGTAATATGACATTGGAACACTTACACTTTATATAGACCACAGGTAGAAAATGTACATGAATCACATCACACTCCTAAATAAAACCAGGAAGAAAGCCACTCTTGCTTTCTTGTAGATCTTTAAAGTGCCACCCCCTTCCCCAAGGTGCAGAGGGAGCTGGGACAAAGCAAGACAGCTGTGGTACAGGAGGGAGGGTCAGTGGCATTCAGGTGCTGCAGAGCATCCTTCAGTGCAGATGTACTCTGCCTCCTGCAGAAAGGCAGCTGAAGAAGGGCCCTCCCAGAAATTACCTGATGTACAAGTCACACAACATCTACATTAAGAGTATTTTTTTCTATGCAGTAGAAAAGGCTTGAGGTACCTCTGCTGCTTCTGGTAGTTTTACTGTTTAAAAAAGCAGACATTTTTCTCTCCTCCTCTGAAAAGCCAGATGACAGAACTTTTATGTCATCACTCGCTCTAAAGGAAGGGGAGAATACAAAGAGTAAGATTCTTACAGCATAACACAGTACAGTATAATTCCCTGTAACATCCCACAGGGTAGAACAACATGACACAGCCCTGGGCCCAGCGGTGAGCCAGGAGAACTCCAGAGGACTCTGCCAACCTTGACCAGCCTGTGATTCACTGTGCACCTTTCCCTGTTCCTGGAGCACTTTCCCTTCCGGCATTGGCCGTTTCCCTGACTCCCACCACAGGACAGGGGTTCCTCCTCCCCACCAGCAACATTTGGTTCCTGGCCAGAGTCCCAGGACCCACCCATTTAACAATTGCTGGTCCACACTCCTACAGCAGGATGTGCTCTAGATGTAGTGTTGATGCAAATATACCTTTTGGAAGGTTTCTTTTTTTTTCCCCTCTCTCTACAATGAACTGTTTTTCTCTGCCATATTGCTAACTGGAAGCCAGATGATAACAGAACTCTGAATTCAACACAGCAGAATTTCTCATCCCTATTTATGGTGGATTCAGCTGATGCCTATGATCTGAATGCACTGTGTACTTTACTGGCATCAGTTCAGGATAATGAACACTTCAGGATATAAAACCTGAAGTCAGAACAAATATATGTTTTCAACAAATATATTAATACTATTTTAACCTTTCTGCTACAGCAATGATTAGGATCTTTTTAAGATAAGGTATGACATATCAGAGGTTTAGATTAGATACAGAAAACTTGATTATTGTCTGTACAAGTACCCAGCCTACACAGGGGTCTGCATCAAATGGGAAATGTGGTATGCAAAACAACACAGACAGAAACCCTTTTATTTCTTATCTTACTTTGAAAAATATTCAGAATTCTCATATTTAACTGACTAGAAACCTGTTAAGTTTTGCTTCCAGTACTACACAGAATCTGACCAACTTAATAATAGTTATGTTTTGGCATTTTGAGTGTGTATAGAGAAATGAGGCACAATTCAGAGGCTGTAACAGATTTGAAGGCAGGTTTAACAAAATAACAAGACTGCCAAGAAATTTTTTTTCTTCAAAACCAAGAAATTCTACTAGAAACTCCTAAATTACACTGTAACAATGTTAATTGAATAACTGCTTATTCATAATAGTTATTTGTAACTGCTACACGAGAATTATCATTAAAATAGATATTTAAAAATGCATTTGACTGGAATTAAGTAATTACCCAATGTTGCAGATTAAAGAGGAAAGAAAATATGCTTCTTCCAAGGAAACATCCTTTTCACAGTTGGGGATAAACTTATTATCCTCTGCTATCTTCAGAATCACATTTTTTCCTGCTTTTGATGACTTATACATCCGGAAATTTCTATTCTTTGTATAAACTCCTACAGGAAAACAGATATTTCTTAACACAGCAGTGCTGGCTAGGAATTAAGATACTGAGCACTTGTAAATTAAACCATTTTCCTTAGGCCCAGCTAAGAGTCTAAAGAATGGACAAAAACTGACTAGCTCACATCCCATAGAAGAAATGCAACACAGCAAGATCATGCACACACATACACTTTTATGTTGCAGAATAAATAAGGCAAATGCTCAACACCTCTACAGAGGCATTTTAATCATTCTGACATTAGAATTGTTAAAAGTTTCCCTTCAGTACAACAAATTGGTTCTTCCACAATAACTTTGTGAAATACAACTAAGCCCAAAAATCTGCATAATTATTTCAACCAGAAAGAACTTAATCAACCTTTCTGTTTTCTGTGGACTTCTTCACAGCTTTTCTGAGACATATATAGGGAAAGCTTAATTCCAATCTCAAAAACAAACAACAAAACAACAATCAGTATCTTAACATTGCATAATCTATCTAATAATTAATTGAGAAGTTTTATTTGCAGGTTGCATTTGACTTTCATTAAGAGAAAGGCACTTACAGAGCTCATACAAGAAGAACATCACAAAGATTTCTGTCACTGCAACCTCATGATATAATTCAGTAGTTCAGCAATTTTGATTTTGACTTTAGCTTTCCAATTCTGAGGAAATGTGCATAACATAAATACTGAGGATGGTTAATTATGGGAAACTAACTTCCTGTCTTAAAAAGTGAGACAGGAAACAAATTGTTTTGATTTAAATTCCATTTACAAATATGCTTGAAGAATTTTGAACAGTAGGTGAAAGTAACCTTTCTGACTCAGTAACAGAGAAGCCTACTGTAGCCAACTATGGGATTACATTTCAATAGATCAGACATACTGAAGAGGCCCACAATAAAAGTGATCCTGAATTCCATGAGAAGAATTTGAAGGAATGGAAGATCTTCAGAAGAGTCTGAATAAAAAACCCAAGGTAAAATCCTGAAATGTGTAACACACTGCTGTGCAAAAGCGTGCTAAGCTATTTTCATTTCTCTGAGATAAGGTAAAAAGCAAAAAAAACCCCCAAAAAACCAGATATGGAGTTAAAGAAGGATGGAACTTTCAAACTCTAGTTTGACTATGGGAGTTGTGCTCCTGGAGATTTGTAACATTTTAATACCATGAACAGGCTATGCCCAGCTGGGCCATGAAGTGCCCAATCCAAAATTTCTATTATTTCATCACTGAAAGCTAACAGCTGCCATTCCAAATAGGGAAAGAAGGCTCAATTCATACCTGTAGAAGAACACAGAAAGCTGTGCCTGTAAGACTTGCTCTTTTATTAAGCAGCTTCTAATTCAACTGAAATAACAAAAATGCAATATACACTACCCTCTTTCAATCCAAATGGGAACACTAAGCCCTTAAGGGAAAAAATTGTCTTGTGTGGAAAGAACTACTTTAAACTTCAGAACAAAATAATTAAATGTAGTAATATAAGAAGTTCCATGGACTATGAATCTAAGGCTCCTTTAAAGCACAGCACTTATGATGGCAGTTTCAGCATGTATTTAAAGACTGACCATAGGGACAACATTAATCAAAGATTAAGGAACATTTCATTCTTAACCTTTGTTGCATCCCAAAAGGGTTTAAAAACACTTATACTTACCTAGATCCACAAAAAGCTGCTTGTTGCCTTCTTTATCGTTTACTATTAGGAAGGAAAAATCCAAATTTTCTCCCTGGTGTGGCATTTCCACATCCTTTGTTTCACGAGCAATGGCTGGCCTGTCTTTAGAATCATCTTCAACAGCTGGGAGGTTTGTAAGAGAACCATCTAACCCAGCTCCTGCAGAACACTGGAAAACATCCCCTGCTTCTTCTGTTGGAATCACAGCAGCCCTACTCTGCATCAATCTTATGGCAGGCTGCAAAATGGTTCTCACAAAGTTACCTTAAAAACAACCAAAAAGGCCAGAAGCAGAAGTCATTTATGAGTCAAGAAAGAACTTAGAGAATTTCTGTACAAACATTTTTCAAAACAACCAAGATGGAAGTGGCTGAAGTTCAGGGATTTTTTAGCCCTTCTGGATTTTTAAAAAGAAATCTTTTGACCAGCCCACTGTATAAAATGATTCTGGCCAGTGACTGAGAAACCAACGCCTCACAAGAATTTGTAATAAACAGCTTCAAAAAACCCCAAAACTTAAATACTAACAAGCTCAGATTTAGGATTCCAAAAAGCTTGTGACTGTCCCCTCACTATTGCTTTCCCTAATTTCACTTCCAGAATGATTGAAATGTTGTATTAACTGATGTAAGAGATTGACCAAAGCTTACTCAAACAAAAAATTACTTTTACAGAAGTATTTTGTAATGACTTTTCAAACTCCCAGTATTGTATTTCAACTCCCATTGTAACTCCAGGCTCCACTAGATGGAAACCAAAGACAGACAAATAAAAACCATGGCCAAAATAGTTCTAGGGAGAAAGCAAGAGGAGATAATAAATACAGATGTGGGGAAAAAACTATGAAGGGAAGGAATACTGGCAAGGATGATTCTTCACTGTTGGATGAAGCTTCCATGGGGAACATGAATGAATATGAAATACTGTTCCTCCCATGCTAGACCTCAGCAGAATGACTCAGCATATCAAGCATCAAAATCATCATCTTCATAACTCATTACAGGACTACTGGGCCACACAAACGAGTCAAGATAACTCTAAACTTGCAATTCTCTGTGTTGGAGAAATCCTGACTCATGTAAACAATTAAAATTGCTTTCAGCTTTCTCTTAAGCATGTTTATGCACAGGTGGCTTGAAATCATCTTTGTCCTGCCTTTTTGACAATGTGCTGAGCAGAAATTAACAGTATTTAGAGCAAAAACCAGCAGCTTGAATTGTTAAAGACTGACATTAATCTGGAAATTAAGGAGCCATAGACTTGCAAGTTTCATAGAAATCAGTATTTTTGTAAATAAAACATACAGGCACAAAAAAAAGTTACAGTTTTGTAAACACATGCTAATTATAGGAATAGAAAGTAGAAGATGAGAAAAAATGAGGCTTAATGAAATAGAGTAATTATGTGTATGCTGGGAATACATATTTGTTCCAAATATAATTCCATTAAAATAAACACTCATATGGGAGATGGCACTGTATAAAGTTAAAACCTCACCTTTTATTTCTAGGTGCAAGAGAAAAGAACACACTTACCAATATGAGTGTTATCCTGGAATACAGTCTTTGGGGGTAGAAATATTAAGTGCCGACTAAATTTTTCATCAGTACTGGAATCCAAGTTCAAGACATCTTCTGATGAACAATTTACATCATAAAATTCTTTTAATTTTTGGCTGACAAGCTGAAATTATAAACATTAATCATGTTGTATCTACAAAACTTAACACAAATTCAGATTCTACATTTTTCTCAAGTTCGAGAAAAACCCATATCGAGTTTTAACCAAGTTTGACATAGACTTTATTTCCTCAAACATGCAAGTCACTTAACACTTAACTAACAGTGATAAGCTGAGCAGACTTCCAGTTTCTCAGGTCAAAGTCTGGTGAGGAGGCTTTACCCTGCAGGCTTTTTTCCACCCCCAAGCAGCTCACACCCACAGTGACAATGTTTGCAATGCAGACTCACAGGAGTGGAAGATGGAGGCTGTCATGATACACAGCACTGGTGAGCTAATTCACTGTGATGATTTAGCTAATTCATTGGAACCACCCAATGAACAACTACTAAGCAGAAAACAGATTTCACTCTAAATTAGCTTAAAAAAAAGCCTTTCATAAACCAAGCTACTGATTACTCATGTTTAGGACTCGGACTCAGGACCTAAAGATCTGGAAGCTTTGGGTTTCAGCAGCTCAGATCCTCCACCCAGCAAATCCAAAATCCTCTTCTTAACCTGAGGAATCTCTAAATTTCAGAGCAGAAATCCACAATGGATAAACCCCTCCAGATTCTGTATCAATGAAGGGTTCTTTATGAAGGAATTCCCTCAATAATCTTTTACTTTTGTTCACTTCTAGCTAGAGACATGTAGGTGACAGAAGTCTCACAAACAGACATACACTCACAATTAGATCTTATTAAAACAGAAGATATTCTTCTAAAAACATATGAATGCCATATTGAACTTGCAGAGAGCTCATTTACCAAAAAAATGCAATAAGGAAACTGCACTATTTAATAAAAATTGATAATTAGCAAAGGTACTTAATTTTAGGTACCAAATTGGTACATGATGCTCTCTACATCATCATTTAACTAAATGATAATGAACTGTCATCTAAAGAAACTTTCAGGAGAGATTCATCTAAGCCTTGATATAGGACTGCACCATTTGGCAAAGGGAATGAACTGAGGAATATATGAATGGAACTTTATTGAGGCTACTTTAAAGAGTACCTAAACATTCCTCAGTTTTACAGCTTTGAAGTGGCAGAGCACATAACACAATCTTCAAAAGTAAACCTACCATGTCAGTAAACCTACCATGAATACAAACAGTCCAACAGCTGTCATTCTTTATTTTTGTCTTTCAATTAAATTTTTGTCTCTCTTAGATCAAACCCTTGCTTTATTTAAAATAGGTTTTTTACTTAATTGAAAATAATCACTGGATCTGCAATTCTTTTAATTTTACTACAGCATAATCGATATAAAGTGGTAAATACTTTGGTTTCTTATTAAATTAACAACCAATTCATATTCATCCACAGCATGACTTTGCTCCAGTTTACCTCAATTAACTTCATGACCATACTCTTGCCATCTGCATCAGGATTTGCTGGTTTGTAAAACTCCAAATCAAAATAAAGTTTGCAAGCATCTTTTTCAGGAATGACTTCATAGCAATGCATAAGACTTGTTTTGCAACCTTGACTAAGGAGAAACAAAAACAAATCACAAGCTCTCATGATAAACATTATGAGCATGATAAACATGCTTATCAGTTGTAAACAAGGATCCCACATATTTTATTCTGCAATCAACCATCCATATTTGAAAAACGTAGAAGCCCTATAATGCTTTGAAAAATTTATAACTAACACCAGCATCAAGTGTCAGCAAAGATTGTCTGGCCTAAATTTAATTTTGTAGAGAACTCTCCTCCTTATGCAGCCCCAGTCTTATAATACATACAGAAATGTTGAGAATTCAAGGAACTATGAAAACTACAGTAAAAAAACTTAAGTTACCACTCATATGTCTTTAGCACAAATAAAGAGATTATATGGAGGTTTTTCTGATTAAATTAAAAAATAATCCCATCATCAGTTACAGAAAAAAAAATCAAGCTTTACATATAAAGATTGAGTCTGTTTTCTTTCACTTCATAGCCAAATGTTTTATTGTAAAAGAAACAAATGGGGGGGAAAGTTCAGTACACAACTGAATTGTCAGTACTTGAAACTACATCATGCACATGCAAACCCATAAATCAGTTTCCAGACACCTGCACTAACGCCCACTGAAACTGGTGTGTGACTAGTCAGAGAAGTATGTCATGTGTTGGTATGATCCCCTGAGGAAAGCTGACAGCAAAAGCAAATCTACTCTTAATAAATTTCAGTTCAACAGACAGAGTACTTAATTCACAGGAAATAATGGCAACCTGCTAGTCAAAAGAAAGTTGAAATCCACTATAGAATATATTGTTTTGTCCTTGTAGAGATTTTTCCCATTGCCAAGATGAAACCTCAGGTAACGCAGTCCAGCTCTGTGCTACCCAGAGCAGCAGATGGCTTCTGGGAACACCTGTCCACTGACAGCTCTTACTAGGTAGGATATCCAGTGTACCACTAACTTTCAGTAACATACAGAGCACCTGCTCAAATACTCACGTGTAATAAAACCAAAGCTCTTCATATGTTGTCACAAGGTAAAACCTCTGTCCACTCTGTGTGTTCTTTTCCAAAGCAAACACATGAACATCCTTTTTAAATAAAAACATTGACATTTTTTTGTTAGTTCTATTCAAAAAACCAGTTTAAATCTTCCTAAGTTCCTACTTGGCATCAGTTAAAGGTTAGTAAATACTAGAGAACTATAATACTAGATCACTTATCCTTTTCCACACTCAGTAGCATCTAGTTTTAATTTAGAACATCATTCTGATTTCAGTTACATGGGTAAACCTTTGAAGCTTTTCTTTGCTGTGCAGTAATTTAAACTGTTTTCTCTTTAAGCTCTTGTTTTTTCTGATCAGTATCAGGTGGATCCAATGGGAGGAGGAACAATGTCTTGAAAGGAGCAGCCTCATGGACATGATGGCAGTATAAGTTTTATGGACAAATATTCTTCAGACATTATGTTGTTTAGATCCAAAAATGGAAATCTGAGAAGAAAATAGAAAAAAACTACTGCCAAGCCAATGAGAACCCATTTTGGAGAACAGGCTGTTAGGATTACTTGAATACCTGAAACAAGTATGGAGAAAAACACAGTACTTTCCTTAAAAATAGCAATCAATTTAAAAAGTGTTAAACTGAAAGCAGAGGATACCTTTCACACAATATTTATTTGGCCAATCACTTTTAATCATCTGAACTTGCTACTCAGATGCCACTGGAGAGTTGTATTGTTTTCATTTAGTCTCTGCCTCTTCTTTATCTTTTCTTATTCCTCATTTTTTCCCTTCTCTTTCTTCCTACTCAATTCTTACTAACCTTCCCATTCTCCTGCCCACCCTGACAGCTTGTTCCTCTTGAGAAGGAGCAAATTTATCACTACAATGTTCCCAAAAAGCACTTTTACTGTTCAAAGTTAACACCACGTGTCAACTTGTATGTTAGAACAGAACTAGTACTTCAACTTAGAGAGACCTCCAGTGCAACGTGACCTACAAGGACAAAAAAAAATTACTTGCAGTTTCAGGAGTAGGAGGAAAAAGATCTTGTAAATTGAGAGACTTCACTTGCCAGCAGCAATTTTAAATGATGTTCAGTCTTATGATGAAGTATATAAAGAGTAGAGACATTTCCCTAACACCTAACATACCTCTTCGCAGGCTTTTACATAATTAAATGCTTCAGCCTGGCGAGAAAATATTTTCCAAACAGAGGAAGGCATAGAGGGTTTGGACAGTCTTGGTCTATAAACTGTAGGAAGAGGATTTCTTTCATAGTGAGATGCTAGTTCTTCCACTTTCTTCAGTTTTTCTTGCCATTTTCTCTTCATTTCTCCTAAAGCAATTACAGATAGTCAAATCAGTATTAATCCATTTGCAAGGCAATTTTAATTTGAACAGATCCTGTACTCCTCACTGCTTTTGATTCTGGTTTTGTTGAATGTAATTTATTAATGAACGGGGAGTAGCCAATATTCCAAATCAACGCCCAACCCTGCTATGATATCCATTTTAATATTAAATGTCTCTACACTGTTTTGGAAGTACTAGAGCTTCATATTAACACTATCAAAGATAAACACAACAGAATAAAGACAGTGACAGAAGGCCTAGGAATTTTCATTTTTGTCTACAGAACGGTATTACACTCCTCAGAAAGTATACAAACTGTTGGCAAGGCACATTATATCAGTAAGGGGTAAGAAAATACTAAGAGTCAAAGTAAAAAAAATGCTAAGAGTAAAAAAATATTTTTCCTTTGCAGTTGGGGAGACAAATGAGATAATTAATTGTATGGGAAGTACAATATTTGAGTTCATAGGAGGAGTTAAGACTTCAGGACTTTAGCTCTGAGCTCTGTATCTTGAAGTAAAAGAACTGAAATCAAAAATGAGGGCTCCATTCTCTACTGCTGACCTTTGCTATTGATCACTCATACTTTCACCTGCTTGTATTTTTCACAACCTTAAAACAGCAATCTTATCTCTTTTCAAGAAATAGAAACATGCAGTAAATGTTGCTACCTTGCAACCTTTAAGCTTCTAGTCCCATAAAGGAATCCACATGCTGCAGAGTAATGTAGTAAAGCATAAACACACATATGTACAGTTATCTCTAAGTGGAACACCTGCAAATCAGTAAAAAGCACTGCCAGGGAACTGTGAAACAGAGGAAGAGAGGCAAGAAGTAACAAACATGAAGGGGAATCTTCTTGTTCTGCCCAGCACAACCACCTGGTTCTCCTAACAGCCCTTGAGTTGCAGTGAAAGATAAAAATGAAAATGAGCATACTCAAAAGTATTCAAACCTTTAACAAGCTGGATCCACAAGGCAAACTTAAGTACTTAAAAATTCTTGTGAAGCCCCAAAGCCCAAATTTGAGATCCTCTCATTTCCCCCTCCAAGTTTTCCACAGCAGAAGTTTCTGGACATTTACATTTCTGCCCACTGTTCTAGGCCTGCCAATGTCTTGACAGTCACTGCCTGCATCGAGTCTAAAACCAGAATCAACAGGGGTCAAACATATTACCTCTATCCCCCTTGTCCATCTTCTGACCTGTGCATTTTCTTCACTCCTTTTTTGTGCTCTTAGTTTCTTCTCTGGGAATGAAAAGTTAGATTATAGGCAATCAGCATTTCTCAGAAGTGGTAACAAAACTTTCAGTTTCACTTTGATAATTCTGGCTGTAAATAACTGGGTGGGTGAAAAAGACATCCCTACATCAGCATTTTCCCACAAGGTGACCAATAAAAAAGGAAAGCAAATGAGAAGCCCCATAATTCTTTATTAATTTTAAACTTTCTAATTATATCAGGTCTTATTTTTGCAGAAACACAGCTGGGAGGATACTTGAACCTGGGAGAAGGGCAATGACCATTACTTTAAACTGAAACCTATCATGGCTCTTGCAGTCCAAACACTTGGTCTCTCAAGAGTCCAACATGTCAAGTTTTTTCAAGGCAATTCAAATTCCTGTGTGAACCATACCACAGCACATCTATTTAGAGCACAAACAATTAACACTTACAGACCAGCCTTCTGAGTTCACTGAGAAAATTCTCACTTCATCCTCCTCTCCTATGTCCCACCAGAAGTAAGGGCAGTACTTATTTCTGTTTTACTTGACTGAAAGAAATTTTGTCACCAACATGTTTGGACTTCAGTGTTAGTGACTCAGCAGGATGACTGCATGGAGAGTCTAGAAAAATGTCTCCTGAGCAATGACTTAAAGAACTTGCTATTTCATTTTCTCTTTTTATGGAAGACTACTTCTCCCTTTACTTCTCATGATAATGACAAAACATATTACCCACACCTGCTGACAACTGAAGCTGAGACATGCAAATCAGCTGCCACTCAAAATAACATTACACTTGTTTCCTGGTCGGTGTGTATCATGCAACATAGTTTCATGGCAGAATTCATAGTCCTTGACACAAATAAATCCATGAGATTTTCTCCCAGCTACTGATTCAGCCTTAGAAGAACACATTAAATTCCTTAACAATAGTGAAAATTAGCCTAGCTGTCCTTAGGTTGAGCTGATGAGTGGCACATTAACAAACACTACTCATCTCCCCAAAATGTTCATCTTGCCCTCCTAGCAGAGGAAGTGGCCTCTACAATTACAGAATCATGGAATGGCTCAGGCTGGAAGGGACCACAGTGGTCACCTGGTCCAACCTTTCTGCTCAGGCAGGGTCATCCTAGAGCACTTGGCAGAAGATTGTGTCTAGTCAGTTCCTGAGTGTCTCCAGTGGAAGAGACTCCACAACTCCTCTGGACAACCTGTTCCTCAAATTAGGATTGCAAGCGCAAAACTCCGTACATCAGACCCGGTGATAAGACCTGAAAAAGTAGGTTAGTACCTGTTATGAGAAGCTCGAATACACAGCTTCCAACATTATCTGACTTCTGCTACTGAAGGTCGATGTACAAATATGAAACCAACTGACCTGAAAGTTGATGATGAAGCCAAAATCAGCAGTCAGCGTCAGAGCACTGTTGTGCAAGGCAGGTCTGTGGGCAGCCAGGGACAGTCACCATGCAGGTGGGCAAAAACCCTGTCCGAGGGTGGTCCTGCTGTGGTACAGGCCAGCTCACCCACGGGGATCTGGCTCACTGAGGTCAAGAGAGGGGCTGCTCATTTAGGAATTATCCCCACTGATTACTCTAGGTGGCCATTTCCTTTACAAACGACTCTTTTTCAGAATCACAGAATATTCTGAGTTGGAAGGATCATCTCTAATCCAACTCCCAGCTCTACACATGACCACCTCCAAGAGTCACCATGTACACCATGTACATAACAATGTTGTCCAAATGCTTCTTGAGCTCTGTCAGGTTGGTGCTGTGATCACTTCCCTGGGGAGCCAGTGCCCAGCCACTCCGTGGGAGAAGAACCTTTTCCCAATATTCAACCTCAGCCTCCCCTGACACAACTTCAGGCCGTTCCCTTGGGTCCTGTCACTGGTCACCACAGAGATCAGTACCTGCCCCTCCTCTTCTACTCACAAGGATGCTGAAGACAATAACAAGATCTCCCCTTAGCCTGTTTTCATCTTGGTCTGTTCATCTTCTCCAGGATGAACAGACCAAGTGATCTCAGTTGCTCCTCATATGGCTTCCTTCACCCTTCACCATCCTCACTGTGCCCAAAACTGCACAGAGCATTTAATATGAGGCCGCACCAACATCGTGTAAATGTACCAGAACGGCACATTAGTTTCAGCAGGCAACAACTCAAAGCAACTCATGCAACAGCGCAAACCTGACAAGGTTTGGGTTACACCATTCACACCCAGGAGCAGCAAGACAGCCGTACCCGGCTCAGCGCTCAGAGCCCGCAGGGCGCGGCGGCTCAGTGTTCCGCCATAGGGCCTGGCCCGGCGAGCTCCGGGAGACCAGGGGAGAGCAGGGGAGCCCCCCGTGCCTCCTCAGCCGGGCCTCGCACCCTCTCTCCGCGCCGGGGGGGCCCAGAAGCCGGGCCCGCCTCAGCCGCGCCGCTCCCGCCAGCACGGACTCACCGCCGGCGCCCGCTGCCCGCCGCCATTGAGCGGGCTGCCCGCCCTGCGCGGGGCGGGGCCAAGGGGCGCCGGGAGGGCCGGGCGGCGGCGGCGGGGCTTTTTCCGCGCCGAGCGGCGCTCAGCTAAGCCAGGCTCTCGGGAAAACGTCGGTCGGAGCGCAGCGAGCAGGCGGCGAAGCCGGTGGGTGGCGGTGGTGCCGGGGTGCGGCTGGGGCCGGGATGTGGGCGCGGCGGCGGGGCCGAACAAAGCGGGGCGGGGGGGGTGGACCAGGCTGTGGCTCTCCAGGTCCGCGTGGCCGCCCGCATCTCTCCCGGAGCAAGTCGGCTGAGGGGAGCAGGAAGGGAGCAGCGTCTCGCCCGGGGCAGGCCTGGCTGAGAGCGCCAGTCCCCCGGCTGCCCGCGGGGCTCCCGCAGGCCCGGCGGTCCGTCTGTCGGGGGCGGATGAGGGTGAGCCCCGGCTTTGCCCGCGGGCCAGGCAGGGCAGAGCGGCCGCGGTGCCAACCCAGCGCCCGCCGCTTCCCCTGCCCGGGGGCAGAGCCAGTGCCCAGCCGTTAGCTGTTAGCTTTGCAGACGCTTACGGTAGCTAGCTTGTGCTCTTTTAGCCTGTCTCTGTGGAGAAGTGTTGAAACAGAGGGCAAAAGAAGGAAAAGCAAAGAAAGGCGCTGTAATTCCGAGCTGCTCTCTGCTGTCCCCTCGGAACCCATTGAGCGGAAACACGCGGTCAGGAGCTGTATTTGGGTCTCCCAGAACAAAGCGTGTTAAACCCCGTCTGTCCTGGCGGAAAGCATGCTTGGGGCCCTGGCAGGCACTGTGGCTGACTTTTGATAGCATGGAAAAGGCCCTGCCCGAGGTGGGCTGTGTCCTGTCCCCGGCTGGGCTGAAGGATAGGGCTGGCCATCTGTAGTCCTTTACCCTGTAACTCACAGTTCTTCTTTCAGGTACCTGCTTGCTAGGTGGTAGCTTTAGAACTAGCACACTGTGCCCTTCGTGTTAAGGAGCACGACGTGGCTATTGCTTATAGCGGTGGTGATGTTACTAATAGCTACGGGTGAATTAGTAAGTCAAGGGTCTCAGCTACACTCAGAGTAATTCAGGTGATTTTACAGCTCCATGCTGAGTTTTGGAAGATCAGAATGCTGGCCCAGTGTCAGGGCTTTCCAGCAACTGCATCCAGACCAGAAGCAATGGGAAGAGAGGTCTCAGCTGCTTCCGTCTGTAGTAGCAGTATTTAGTAGGGGGATAGTGTCACACAGAAAATGTAATGGTATATTTCAAATGTTTTTCGTTTTTTCATATAGTCTGTATCTATATTTTCCTTCTGTTATTAGTCAGATAATTATTGTTTAGCGTTATACATTGTAGAGGGGAAAATTTTTAATTTGCATGTCTGCATTAGTATCATGATATGTCATGTATATGTTCATGTACAAAAAATACTTCTTTGAATGCGTGACATTTTCTCTTGCAGTCATGTGATGTAGAAAACTGCCCTTTTCCTATCTTTAGGGAGATGTTTTACATTGCTGATGTCTGTTTTGAACATGCGTTTTAATAGTGCTGTACTCATTGCTTTGTAGCGGTAGATAGATACCAAATATGTGTTGTCTCCTGTGGTTTGCATGTTTCAGGATCCAGTTGGTAACTAAAGACAGTTTAGTTATTTGCTTTCTCCCATCTCAGAAGCTTTGGTATTGTTTTTAGCACTATACCATTCATTTCTGTTGATGAGAATTGATTCTCATTTCTAATAACTATTACTTTAAAAAGAAACCTGATGGTTCTTATGGCAGTGGTGACACATGATCATATGAATTCATTTTCCTTAGGTCCTGGCAGAATAAGTAAATCCAGGCTGGAATAGAGTAAAAAGTTGTTTTATTTATTGTTTTCTCTTATCAAAAGAAAAGCATTAGAAAAACTGCATTTATGTTGGGGAAAAATATTTTTGCTGTTATTGCTGTTCAGAGAGACATTGTTCATTTTTGGTAGCTTGCAGAGCATAGCTTTGGACCTTTTAGAGCCACTTTATTTCTTACTACTTAGTATATGTAAAAATCATTGTAGCATCACCTTTATATTTGCTGTCTCTGTCTCATGGGTTTTTTTTTAATTGTATTTTTTTTCAGATACAATATTATAAAATAAGCTTCTTAAAATCTACAGAATATATTTTGCTAGATTATAAAAATGATGTTGTTCTTATCAAGGACCTGTTTTTTTGTATTTTCTTACAGTTGAAACCTCGTTTTATCTAAGCTTTCAGAGAAAATAATATCAAAGAGCAGAATAAAAATCTGTAATAAATTTTTAAAGCACTGCTGTGATTTCTTCCCCCCCATCTCCCCCCACCGGGATGAGATCATCCTCCACAGGGAAATGCATGGCATCACTGCATTACCTAAAGCAAGATGAGGCAGTTCTTAGTGGCCTGTCAGAATCAGCACCATCCTCCAGAGAGCATTGCTGTTACCCTGACCAGTGCTTTAGAGCACAGAACACCCTGCTGGCTCAAACACGAATTTGAGTGCCGAGCAACAAAAGGGAAATCTCTTTGTGGGTGTCTTTTGTTCTTTAAAGAGTGCAGGTGGCCTGGTGCCTGAGAGTGCTCAGGAATTGATGGATATTAAAAGTGAGTTACAGTTTCTGTTCTGAAGATAACCCATGTGCATTTCAAGTACTCAACGTGTTATAACCAGTTTTTCTAGACAATCCCTATAGCTTCTGTAAAGTCTCTCAGGCAAGCTCCAGTTGTGATGAAGCAGAGTGCTGGAAGCTCTAACACTTCACTGAACAATTGAAACTGTAGGCTGTGAACTAGGCTCCCAGAAGCCTTAGTAAGAAATATTTTTATGATGCAGTATTGCAAGTTGTGTTTTAAATTTTTCAGAAAGAAACTAATATAGTTTGTTGTAATTGTAGGTTTTGCTAGCTACTTCCAATTTCTTTGGTGCTGGTTCAAGGACAGCAGTTTGAGAGCTTTAAAATTTAAGGTCGCTAAAGTGTCAAAGACATAAGTCTTATTTTAAGGTCACTTAAATGTTGAATATATCTTTTAGTGTTTGCATCCTGCCTTAGCATTTATGTTGTGAGAAGCATTCAGTGCTCTCAGGGGTCTGCAGTTTGCTTAGTTAAGGCTGCTGCTGTTCAGCAGTTTGGTTGATGTGAATGCAGGAGAGCCCAATAAGCCACTGAGCCTCCCTCGAGATTCCAAGGGCTCATCTGTTGGCCAGAGTGTGTTAGCTTTCCCTGTACTTTGGCTGAGCCTTTCTCCAAGGAGCTCTTGGTATGTGGCTCATCTGATAAACAGGAGCTAGCCACAGCTTATGGAGGCACATGTTTATTAGCTCACCCTCTCTCCTTCGTGGACTTGCAGCACTGGCACTGCAGAACTTCACAGTGCCAGGCAGCTGGGGTCCACACCTGGGGTTTAGCAGAAGTTGATTTCTGTGCTGACATGGCTGCACTGCTGTCTGTGCACCTGCTAGCTGGTTTTGATAATAGAGTTGGCACATGATGCTGTGTTTTTTTATTTGGTTTGGCTGTTTATTACTGTTGTTAGCCAAAGAACAGATGAAGGAAGTGAATAATTTCCCTATCACTTATTAATCCCAGCCACACTGAGGGATGTGGGCTGTGCTCGTGCACCTAGTTCTTCTCCAGGATGAGGAAGAGTATGAGTGGCATCAGAATGGTGGGTCAGTC
This sequence comes from Setophaga petechia, assembly GCA_024362935.1. Lineage (NCBI taxonomy): Eukaryota > Metazoa > Chordata > Aves > Passeriformes > Parulidae > Setophaga > Setophaga petechia. The sequence continues at coordinate 29,607,257 of JANCRA010000001.1, forward strand.
TCCTTGGATGTTTTCCTACAAATTCTGCTCAGGCTGAGAGCTCAGGAAAGCTGAGACTCAAACCAAAGGATACTGTAATAGGGATGGTTGAAAAAGTCATAGAAACTCCTGAAGCTGGGCTGTGCTGGGGCAGAACTTCAAAGCATTTTTGTCAATGAAAGGTGTTCTTTAAAATTGCTGGGGATCAGAAGCTCTGCCCTTCAGTTAGAGCTGGGTGCACACACCAGTTGTCACTGTAGACCAGACTTTGCTGGCAGTGCTCATGTTCCCTGCTCGCTAGGGCATAGGGTTGGATCTCTGTCATGCCACAGGTCATAAGTATTTGAATTGCCCTTTGGAGTTTCTTGCCTTTTTCTTCCCACAGGGGACTTATAATGAATTAGACTTTGAACTTAGGATGGATGAATCCAGATCAAGAGGCTAGGCAGTCCAGTTCAGCATTGTAGATTTAGTTCCTACCCTATGATACTGTCTTTAAAGTAAGTATCTAAAATATAATGATAAAATGTATTTTAGACATTATATTTCTAAAATACTAAGCTTATTTTGTATTTTGGTCACTTGATTTTCAGGAAATTTCCTGTTTCTTGCATTACATAATACAGTTGTCAAGTCCGGAATAATTTGGTGAAGAAGAAGACTTAATTACATCAGTGTTGTGAAATAATATTCAGAGCAACACAGAAGATCTTTTGAAGCCACTAAAAATGTAAGTAAATGTCTTCCTAGAAATTATACACAACTAAATTAATGCTTCTGATGCATCAGTAATTGTTGCCACAAAAAGGGTTGTTTGTGTTGAACTAACAAGAGTACAGAGACAAAGTTGAGACTTAATATAATAATAATAATAATATCGTTATGCAAGGTGGCAAATATAGTTTGCCCCAAAGAACTTAAGCCTTAAATAAGAATCTTCATCATGTCTGACTAGCAAATCTTGCTACTTGGTCTGGTTACTCATACCTTCTTATTTACCATAAATATATCTGCTGAAGTAAGTTTTTTAAAAATTCTTGCCTTGTTTGACCTTCTTGAGGTCTTGGCACTACTAAGCAATTACTACTCTGTCCTATCTGGTGGTTTAAATTTGATGCATAATTGTTTTCTGACACTTGAGTTTGAGGTAACTTTTGATGCATAATTGTTTTCTGACACTTGAGTTTGAGGTAACTTTTGGTACTATGTTCTGTGAGTATACACAAAGTAACCGTGGAGGAGGTTTAATGCTTTTAAATTGATTTCTGATTTGGTAGCCATTATAATTTATTGGCCTGTATTCTCATAAAAGTAAATAGCCCACAGCACAGGGGTCGTTCCATCAAATGATTTAAGTTATATTGTTGTGGTTTTATTTTACTACCATTGCAATTGCCTTCACATACACCAGTTAGAAAGGGATGCAGTGATGTTTCATTTGAAATGGAATGCAGAGAAATTACTCATTTCTCAAGCTACTATGACCTAATTTCTAATCTGTGTTAGTCTTTGCACATATCTAATAACTTGTATTGCTTGATTGGTTCTTAATTTCTAATGCATCTGGGGACATTACAATGTTTTAAAGATTGTTTTTGATTTGTTTCTCTCTTACCTTGCTTTTTGTAGGTTTTTTCAAAGATTTGTCATAGGGATCTGCAGACTTTTTCCCAGAGCTCTTTTAGAAGGCAATAATGTTCTTCTTTCAAATATAAAATGTCTAGAGATTACTCAGAAAGTTGGTTTTTTTTTGCCTACTAATATCCTAGGCTAAAGTTATTCTGTGAACTGTCATCATACTTCTATTTTCTTGCATTTTCAAGCTGATAATTGAAAGCAATAATGACAGAAATGGGAGATGGACCACATCTGGGGGAAGATCAGGCAGATGCAAAATCTATTCCAGGTTTTAAAGGGTAAGTGAGGTACTTTTGGTTTAAGTCTTCAATTTAAGTCTGGTCAGCAGCTTATGTCTAAAGGATTATATATGCACAGTCAATCCTTGATATCACTGAGCTAAGATTTTAAAGTTTAGCATGCTACCAATTACTTACCAAGAAGCTGTTGTGGCCAGGGGTGTCTCAGCCTCGAGGAGTAACTGAGAGAGGCATCTCTGCCCGAGGGAGATCCTATGTGGAGGAGGACAAGTGACTTACAGTCAAACTTGCATATGAACCATGTTTTGGGGTAGTGCATGCTCAGCTAGCCCCTAGATGTTGAGGAAAATTTATGGCTCTTAGCCATTGTGTTAGCTCTCTCCCAAAGTCCAGCTTCATCGAGGTGTAGCCATCACTCTGGCAGCTATTGCTTAAGCAGAAAAGGAGCACATATCTGCCACATCTCTTTAGGTTTTGAATATTTTCTTGTGGAAATTCAGTGATCATAACTTCTGTTTAGAATTCAGAACAGATTTGCTTTCTCAGAGCTAAACCTTTCCTCCAGTTACATAGATTTCAAAAGAAGATAGTAAAAAAGACCAACTGATTTCTTGTTGATACAGTAATTGGCATCCTTAAACTAAGTTTTCATAGTTTTCATATTCTCCTGTGCAGAGGCATTACAATTTTAAGCACAGTTCTTCCTTGATTCTTTTAATTTCAAGCTTGTTGCAAGTTCCACAGAAGGTTGCTACAAATGCAACCTCACCAGTTCCATTGGGTTGCTAAAATAGCCTGTTCTTTTCATTATTTTGAAAAGAGAGATCAGAAATTAACACCTACATTTTGTCTGGTTTCTATACAGAAAGAGCATACCTGCTAGCAAGTCTATGGACTCTGGAATTCTGCCAGACTACAGTTACAGAATGGATTATCCAGAGATGGGGGAATGTGTAATAATAAACAACAAGAACTTCCAGCCACATACCAGTACCACTCACAAGTTTTTTTTTACTTTTTTCCTTAATTTAGATAAATTTGTGTCGTGTGTTACTCTTCAAAATTAAATATGCAGACCAGTTTTGATTGCACTCTAAAATTAAGTCATGGGTGTGATCCATTTCAGTCCATTCTTCCAAATATGCATAGAGGGAACACGTTAGGGTGTAGCAGTAATGAGGAGGAAAACTGATCTGCAGTACAAGTGTCTCTCTTACCTTTTAGTCATGATTTCTGTTTTGCAAATGAAATTCTTATGTCCTTAAATAGGGAAGTAGATATAAAAATAAGATGCAGATAAATCTACAATAGGTACAGAGGGTGGGAGATGGTATGCCCGTGTAACAGTGCACTCTGCTAGAGTGGATCTGGAATAATGGAATATTTCAGACTGATACAGTTATAAACAAAAAAAATATTTTGGCTCAATCAGACCATGCCATCTATATAATATGAAAAAATAACACATTTCTCTTGTGTATAGGGATGTCAGCCCGTTCAGGTACAGATGCAGATGCTGCAAGTGTCAGAGAAGTTTTTATGAATTTGAGATATAAAGTAAAGATCAGCAATGATCTTTCATGTGAGAACATTTTTAAACTATTGAAAAAGGGTAAGTTATTATATGTTGTGTGTGTACATGAAGTCAACTGCTGTTTCCAAATACATCTCTTGCCCTCACATCTCTTCTTTCTGGGTTCTTTTAGATGCTTTTTCACACCTTCTGGTGATTTATTGCTAAGGATGACATGTACATCATAGTTTCTATGTTTATTCATCTTAACTGTCTTTCCATCTTTTGTGCCATGACTGTTGCATCCGTATCCTTTCTCATCTTCTAAAGAAGGATGGAAAAAAGGCTGAAACTTAAAAGCAGACTGATTTATATTCTGACCCTGGGATCACTGAAGCTCTGTGAGTTGGAAAGAAAGCTGCTAGATTGGGTGGAGGAGTTCTGTGCTTAATGGTGTGGCCCAGAGAGGGGTTCTGATTGAGGGACCAGAACTGCAGGTGTGTAACCTGAATTTTCTTTTGGATAAACACACATTTTGTTTACCTTGTGAAACAAAACACCCTTCTTTCAAGTGAGAGCTTTATACTGCTGTGTCAGTCCTGCTTGCTTTGGACTTGGCTGCATCTAGACCCGTACATTAAATGGTGCTGGAGGAACCAGTGTCCTGGAACACAGGCCATTCCAGTTAACTGGTGCAAGGTTCTCTGCCATGGCTGGGCCTCATGCCCACTAGTGCTCTCCCAGACTGTTGCAGGTCATACTTAAACCCTGAAAGTGTTCCAGTGATTATTCCCAGCAGCAGTTAGCCTGCAGCGATCCTGGTCTGCGGTTTTGTGTTTGGTTTTGTTTGGGGTTTTCTTGTTTGTTTGTTGTTTAATGAAAGTGTTTGCTAACATAGATGTAGGTCTTTAGTGCCAGTTAATATTTATGCCAGAAAACGTTCCCAGACATGGTTAATTCATTACTATTGTTGTAGCTGATCTGTTGAAAGTAGCTGAAAATGTGACTCTTCTAAATGCAGTGCTTGTCCATAATTGTAAAAATGCCTGAGTGTACATCACTTGAGTAAAGCTGAAGCAATTAATTTCTTCCAGAACAGAAATTTAGTGTTTTGTTAAGCACAAAACAGTAAGACTTCAGATTTTAGCGACTGTTTTTATTTTTCATCTACAAACTCTTGCATCTTTTTGAGTTACCACTCATAATTTCTTCTGGATCCTTTCTTTTAACCTTGTTTGTATCTTTTCATAAATTTGAAAAAGTCATCTTGATTCTCAAGTACATTTCCCACAATGTCAGACAACAAAAGACATTGGAGAATATAGATTCTATGCTATTTGTGTACCTCAAGATGAAAAAAAAGGTATAAAACTACAAACACTTTATATCAAGCCTAAATAACTAAGTACAAAATTAGGAGAATTCAGAAATCCTTCTAGACCTCATCACAGGTAAAAGGTGAGAAGTATACTGCTAGAGCCTGCAGGAGCAGCAACAGCCATGGTCATACTAAATTTAGTTCCCATGTAATCCAAGTAGTTGAAGCATCCCCAGTTGGAAAGAGAGGAAGGACTTCTCCTTTCTCTCCCAAAACCCAGGATATTCCATCAGTCCAATCCCAGATCACAAGGCTGACCATTATTGCATGAATGAGCTGTATCATTCCAACTTGGAGATGCTGTGGGAATACCCTTTTTGTCTCCTGACTCTTCTTGGCCCAGCTCTGTGGCCATGTCTTGCAATCGGGAGGGTTGGCCCTTAATTTGGGGTTTCCTGTGCCCAGCCTCCTGAAGTAAAGTAGGCAGGCTTCTTGTGTTCAGAAGTGAAAACTCTTTGGAGGTTTCTAAACATGCAAATTAGTTCTTAAAGACTTCTGTGACCTAGGAAGGATCAAATGCTCCAAATTTTTAGAGTACAGGAAGTTAAGATAGTTCTCTTTTTTCTTTCAAGTTTCTGAAGAAGATCACAGCAAGCGAAGCAGTTTTGTTTGTGTCTTGCTAAGCCATGGCGACGAAGGATTGATCTATGGTACAGATGGGCCTCTTGAACTGAAAGCACTGACAAGCCTTTTCAGAGGTGACAGGTGCAGAAGCTTAGCAGGAAAACCCAAGCTCTTTTTCATTCAGGTGATGTACAGCTGAACAATGATGATCAAATCGGCCAGATAGTTAAAAAAATACCATTTCCCACTAATTATTAGTGCAAAAAGTGAATCCTTTCTAAAATAGATTTGAATGTAATTACTTTCAGAGTAAGATTCTCTTCAGATCTAAAGTGGCACAATTTTCCCTCTTAGATAGGCTGTATTTATAACAGCTGGCATTGTGTTAATTCTATGTATTAAATAAAATATTAGGTAATATTTTAATGAGTTTCTGAGTGCACTTTTGAATGAATACTCAAATTGTGCAGTTGATTTAAATAAATGTTACTCGTTATCTTCTGAGTCTGTCTAATGGAAATGTGACACATAAATTCTTGTTATTTTTGCAGTTTTTTAATCATGATACATTTTTAAAACACAAAATATCATTGTTTTTATAATGATCACTGCCTCTACTTTTCTATTTTAACATTATTTTACTTTTCTAGTTTAACATTTTTTTCCATTCTTCTTTCTACCAAATAGGCTTGTAGAGGGACAGAATTAGATGCTGGTATTGAGACAGACAGTGGATCAGAAGAAACAATGTGTCAGAAAATACCTGTAGAGGCAGACTTCCTGTATGCCTACTCTACAGCTCCAGGTGAGGCACTGTATCCATGTCAGCCTGTACTCATGCTATAAATTACAGCTTGGAATGGGACCCAGCCAGTGGGTGAATTCACTTGTGTGCAATATCCTTTGGTCACTTTGGGTTAGCTGTCCTAGTTGTGTCCCCTCACAGGCTCGTGCCCAGTCCCAGCCCCTTGGTGGGAGAATGCTGGGGAGGCAGCACAGCTCCCAAATGTGCTGATAACACCCCAGGGCACTGGGCTGTTATCAGCATATTTCCAGCTGCCAGTGCAGAGCACAGCACTGTGAGGGCTTCTGTAGGAAAATGAACTCTTCCTGCTCAGCCAGACCAAATACAGTCCTTCATGGAAATAAATATTTACATCCCTCAATCACTTTTTTTAATTTGACTTGATTTCTTGTTGAAGTAGTTGCTGTTCTCAGTTCCTACAAAACCCTTATCAAAACCCTGAATATATCCTTCTCACTAGCAAACCCTCAAATGTTCATCTGCTGGAAATTCAGTTAATTGGAGTTGTGCAAATAATTTACAGCAAGAGGAAAAGATATTATTCTCAGAGAACCAAATAATCAGATATGCAGAAGTGGATGATAAGTACCAGTATATTACTTGTCTATTGACTGTATTTGTATTGCATCCTTAAGCAAAATTGGTAGTGGCAGAGCCCTTCATATGTCCTATTTCCATTTAGCAGAGGTAGGTTCAGTCTTTAATCCTGCGCATATTTGTGAAATTAATGACACTGAAACCCATGTTCCATCTGTACTGTCACCTCTTTGTATTTCTGTACCCCATGAAAAGTAAGTGATGAATTACTAAGATTGCTGCAGCAGAAGATAACTTTCCTGACTTTTGATTTTCTTCCTACTTAAGGTTTTCTTAGATTATAAAAGATGACAGGATTAGAAAAAAAAATTCAATTTGAATTTGTGGAGATTATAAAATCTAAATGTTGTTGGTGGTTTTGAGTTATTTAAAATATTGGTTGCCATTGAAAACGATGCATTGCTCTCTTCCACAGGCTATTACTCCTGGAGGAATGCAGTTCAAGGCTCGTGGTTTATTCAGTCACTGTGTGAAATGCTGAAGAAACATGCGGGGAAACTTGAACTCATGCAGATTTTAACTCGTGTCAATCGCAAAGTGGCAGAGTATGAGTCCTGCTCAACTCAGCAGGATTTTAATGCAAAGAAACAGATTCCATGTATTGTCTCTATGCTCACCAAAGAATTTTATTTCCCTTCCTAAAATAATTTTTCAGTTCATGCTATTTATCTGCATTTTTATATGCAATATTAGTCCAAAATACCACTTTTAAATCTGAGTAACTGTTCACTACTGTGTGTGGCACAATGAAGTGTCTCAAAGTTTGATATACGTCTGTTGTTAGAGATAAAACATAGTATGGCTGTGTAGAAATGCAAAGCTGAGTAGCTGAAGCAGATTTGAAAGTAGTGCTCTGAGTATTGCAGAAAATTAGGAAAGGGAGAATGAAGAAAGATCAGATCGTTTACTGGAGCCATTTGGTGCTACATTTCACTTTGCTGAAGAGGCACAGAAAATAAACAGCTCTTGTAAATAGTTTGGTTTCAGATCTTACAAAGAAGATTCAGAATGTCATTGCTGGTTGTATGATAGTAGTGTCATCACACATTTCTTCTTAACTCAAGTTCTTAAAGTTTAGGTTAGTTTATAACCTAAACTATTTTTACACTTGTGGGCATAAACTGTGGAAAACAGCCATTTCATATTTTTGCATACAGTTACAAAGCATTTCTAGAGTACGGTCAGTTTTTCCTGATAATTTGTGATAATCTACTAACTTTGTGTGTGGAAAATTAGATAAAACAATTATATCAGCATGGTAGCTGTTTCAAAATAAATTTTGTATTCTGACCTTGAAGTTGAGTGCCCGAGGGACCAGTCTTCCAAAATGTCTTTTTCTGCAGCTCCCTAAAGGTGGAGCTGTTGGGGCATATTTGGGGCTATAAGAACCAGTGCAAAAGGAAGTCTGCATTCTGAGCAGTCTGCTTTCCTCTATTTAGCCTTAAATAAGAATGGCTTGGCTCTGTGTATGTCACATGTGATCTGTGTGAAAACCTAGATTTGTGGTACTGGAGAAATTTCACTTCATAATGGTAATTCCATGTGTTAACAAATAGTAAATTTATATCTCTTGACTCTGAATTTTGTGAGACGGACTTTTACAAAATTGCAAAACATTTTTGTTGACATTTCAACTTGTAGCAGTCTTTTAAAGATCAGTGGAAGACAGAATATGAAGTGATTATAGGTGCTTGCGAAACAAGACTTGAAACCATTTAAAATTCTGTAGCAAAAACAATGCTGGAAAATTGATGTCCACTTCCAGAGGCATTTTGTACTTGTTTTTTTAAATGAAATAATGTTTCCTGGATTGTATCATGCTTTTCTATGTGTGTTATTTGTTTAGGATCTGATAGCTTTTGCAGATTAATTTTAACTTTAATTCTATCCTTTCCTCAAATTACTATTGTCCTTTTTCTCCCCCATCGGCCTTATCACCTGAAATTGAAAAGAATCCCCTTTAAAGCATTGTATGTCATTGTATAGCCAGGTGCTAGAGTAGTGACTGAAACATGGGAAATGTGGGTTCAAAAGGGATGCAGAGGAGGCAGTTTTAAACATTGTAGATGAGTTCCTTGATGACTGCCTGCTGGATAGGAACAATTCTGTCTCTCTCTTATAGAAATGTTCTGTGAGAGAGGGTAGGTCTATTTTAACTCCTTGAAATTTCACTTCTGGGCAGATTCTTGCCCATGCTCCTGTTGCAGAATTAAATAGGCCCCTTCTTCTCATAGGTTATGAATTACAGCAAGCATTTGCAAGGTTTTATGTTGTAAATAGCTGACAGGACTTCTCTTAATCTGCTTCAGAGTAATGGGGCAGAGGGATGTTCCTTGAGATATTAGTTATTTTGCTATAAAAAAACTCCTGTCACAGAGTTTGCTCTTCCCTTCAATTTAATAAGTTCTGGTCTGAATTTGTCTTGGTCCTTTAAAGGAAAATTACTGTACAGCTTTTCCAATTGTCCTTAAAACAGAGCCAAGCAAAACCTAGGCTAGGCTACAATGAGTAGCCAGTTGGAGGAATGAGGCCTGCACCCATGAGATACACTGAGGCATGTGTGGTAAAGGGATTTCCTGAGGGAGACCATGAGATTTGGTGCTGGAGGGGTTACAGTGGGCATGCTGGCCTGGTGATGGGGGGCAGGGGTTCTCATTGATCTCACCTTAGCTCTGCAGCTGGCCACGTGGAAGAGGGAGTGACACTACGTGTTCTACCCTGGGCATGACCCACAGTCTGTAGTTTCTCTCTCTGTAACTCTCTCCATATCCCTCTTTTATGTATAAAAGTGGCTGGACCACCCCAGTGTTCATGATGACAAAAACAGGATACTTGACTACAGTCTCACTTTCACTTCTCCAGAAAGTGTTTGAAATCTTCTATGGCAGAGGATGGGAATGTGACCACCATGCAGACAAGGTGATGGGCTTGCTCCTGTCTCCTCCCTAAAGCAGGGACATCTCCAGTGAGATTTCCACCTGTACCAGAGCATGCCTGGAAACACTTGTGCATAGTGCTGTGCTCTCAGATTATGTAGGTCTAGTGAATTTATCACGGGCAATCCAACAAGAATCTGTTAGATTGCCTCTTGCTCCTGTTTACTGCACTATTTGTTAATGTGTGGTCATGAATGAGACCAGACTTAGAGCATAGCCCACATTGTGCATCTGAGATCTTACTGAACACAGCCAGACTTATAGTGCTGAATTGGTTATAATCAGAAATTTAATTAGCCCCATCCAGCTTCTCTGAGGACTAGTTGGGAAGCAGGGGAGTTTATTTTCTGATGAATTTCTATACTCTAAGCACCAATCATTTAGCAGAGGTAGGGCTTAGGAAATGAGGTATTCCCATCAAGTCCTTTCAGGACAAGAGCCACGTTGTACTCCAAATTGGTAGATTCCTTCACAGTGCCAAGGAGGCACCTAGATACTTCTAACTGAGGGATGGTGTTCCAGTCTGTAGGGCTTGCTTGTAGAGACAGAGCCTGTTGAAGAAGGCAGAGGGAGATAAGTGATAAGATCCTTTTTTCTCACATCTTACTTGTCTCTCCTATTTTTCTCATGTCTTTCCTAAACACCCTATTTCTAATAATTCATCTCACTGCCTCCTACCCAAATTCAACCTTCTTAATGGATCACATTTTCCTAATTATCCATGAGCTCAGTAGCTCACCACCTCCTTGCCAAGCCAAGTCGGGTGAAAGGCTGGGTGAAAACACTTCATGAAAGTGGATATACCACCCAGGTGGGAGCAGTTCCACGAGGGAGCCCTTTCATGCCAGCCATGGCTGCAGTTTCCAAGCTGAGCTGGAAAGTAAACAACTGTTTTCACCTGAAGGTATGTGACTATCTGGATTATAAAGTCCAGTTAAATCATGTCCAGAAGGCTTTTAAGAATTCTGACATTAGTGTTTTGCTGACTTGAAAAGCCAACAGAGCCACAAACTTTTCAAAAATTATTTAAGAGGTTGAAAAAGATGAGATACCTAAAAACTTTTACTGTTTTCTAGTAAAATAAAAAAACCAAACCAATAAAACCAGCATCAATTTCTTTTCTGAATAAACCCTTTTAATGTTAAGCAATTGGAAGGAGGAAGAAAGTAAAGCCCCAGGCTTAAACTGGGGAGGCAACCCATGCTGCCTGGTTTACAGCAGGTCAAATACTCCCTTCTGGCTAAGCAAATCCTTATTTTGAATGCAGTCAGTCTGCCTTCTTCCTCTAACAGTCCCTGAGAGTACCCATTTCAAATATGAGTTTGTTAAAAGAAAAGAAGGCAAGTCAGACACTAATGCTGGTAAGCCCCGTGGAAACAGTCTTTCCTTGAGAACGAAATCCACACTTTTAGTACTCTGCTCCATAAGAAAACCCATGGAGCTTACTTAAAATACAAATTTGGGGTTGCTCAGTCTAGGGAAGAGATGGCTCCAGGGAGACCTTAGAGCAGCATGTCCGTATCTGAAGGGGGCTAGGGCCAGTTTTTAGCAAGGCCTGTTGGAACAGGTCAAGGGATTATGGCTTTAAACTAAAAGAGGGTAGATTCAAATTAAATTTGAGGAAGAAGGTATTTTATGATGAGGGTGGTAAAATGCAGGAACAAGTTGCCCAGTAAATGCCCCATCCCTGGAAATGCTAAAGGTCGGGTTGGACAGCATCTGAGTAACCTGGTCTAGTGGAAGGTATCCCTGCTTGCTGCAGGAGGGGTGGGCAGGATGTCCTTTAAAGGTCCCTTCCAACACAAATCACTCTTTGCTTCTATGATGATATGGTTGTTAACATGTACTGGGTCTCCTTCTGTGCCTGATGCATTGCTCTTGGAAGTTTCTATGGTTTCTCCTTGAATTTTAAATTGTATTACTATACATTCACTGGATTACAATACAATCACATGCATGTCAGTTATTTTTTGCTAAAGCCAGGCAGTATGCAAATGAAATCACATCTAGTGATTAGAAATATTAGCAGTATGAATAATAACAGCTAAATTAAGACTTGTCACCTCATATTCTGTAAAGAATGGTACTCATTACCAGGAAAAACAACCTTTCAGCTGTGTATTTCCTCCTGCCCTTGATTGCAGACAGCACAACAGTCACAGAACTCCGCCTTTCTGAGGGACCAGGACCAGAGGTAAACAAACTACTGCCTCATCACCACCAGGTGTCACTGGAGATAGCACAATAATCTCCAAAGCCTGCATTAATGAGTCATGCAAAATGAAATCCAATGCAAAGGCCTGCTGAATGAGGCAATGCTTTCGCAGCTGTCGCTGGTTGGTTGCTGTCAGCTGGTGTGTTTATTACATCCTGGGACTTGCATCCCGAAGTATGGGAAAACATTGTATTGTTGCTTCCCCAGAAAGCCACACTGTCTTTTTGCATATCAGAGTGAACAAGAATTGGCTAATTTGGGAGCAAAAAGAGTTGTCTTTGCTGTCCTAGACCTACACAGAGAATACTTCCAACGATGGAGCATGTCCTCCTGCAGATCCCTGTCATACCACTGATAGTCCTGTTACATTTAATTCACAAATCCACTGCACCCCCCCAAAACAGGTTTCTGCTGTATCTGTGGTGATGGTCTTCAAACAAGGCTGGTGCAATAGCTTGCTTTGCCTCCATCATGACAATTAGTGGAAACAGAGAGAACAAAACCTTGCAAGCTCTTAATTTTAATTTTATGTCTTCAAATAAAATTCTGAAGTTCAGATTTTCCTGCATAATCACAAACCAAAAAATTAGGACCTGTCTTCTCCTAACAAATGAAGCAGTGTTCTTTTCTTCCTAGGGACCGAAGTGTTCTGTCATGAAGATGGTTGCATAATTAAAGTGTCTCAAAAGAAAACAAGATGCACAGCAGTCATTTTCCAAAAGTGATTTTGCTTAGTGTTTGCAGGCAAGATTTGACATCAGGTTAAATAGCTCACAAATGCTGTCCCCACTGTCAAAGGACTGGCAATGATGCTCTACCTTTGCGTCTGAGCACAAGACCAGAATATTTGTCTGGTTGAACATGGTGAGTTTACAGGGATTTACCTGATGAAATTCCGTAGGATGGGGTGTTAGAAGACCAATCTAGACGATCTAATAGGTCCTCTTGGTTTCAAATTGTATGCAGAAAGGTACCTTGCAAATCTGTCTCATTACCTCTGAAGGATGACCAGTAACAGGTTTTCCAGATCAGGCATAAAGCAGTAGTAATATTGTTTGAGTAGTGTGAGATTATCTGATGCAAAGATTTACCAACCACAGTATTCCATGACCATTAAAAATTGTTGGTTCTATTTATTTAACCACAAGACCTTTACAAAGAGTAGTGGAAAGAGCCATCACTGTGCAATTTACCAACATCTGCATAAAAACATAATTAATAGTAAACACTAACAGGGTGATTTAAATTTGCAAAATCCTTCTTGAGAGAGACACAAGCATTTCCTCTTTCTATTTCTGATACTGAACACAGAACATTTTGTGTTCCCTTTTATTCCATTCAGCTACAAGCCACTTCCTCAAATGCACAGCCCATACCTCTCCTGCATGATGCAATGCAAGCAGCTGGTTGAAGGCAGGAGTAACCTTCTCTGCATTGAGTGCTTTTCCTGCTGAGCCTCTTCACTCTTCTTTGCCTCCTCATCCTCAGCTGGCTCACAGTGAGTGCCCAGCACACTCCCACCTCTCCTCAGCTGGGTCTATGAGCTTTCTGGATGAGGGATGACCTTTACATGATGGGGATGCTGTGGCTGCAGGAGGTCCTGAGCCTGGACATGCACTCAGGAGACTGTGGCTTGCCCACCTGCCATGGGGTCCATTGCAACTGGTGATCCCACAGGTGTTGCTTTCTTCATTCAGCCTGCCTGTTATTAAGACTTCAGGAAGTCAATAAAAAACCCCAAGTGGGCTTTGATCTCACTGCTCTTCAGGCTTGACCTTTAAAGCCAAGAGTCCATCATTCTTGGTAAACCTTTTCTTTCCCAGGATGTGTTCTATACAAGAATGCATGCACTACTGTGATAAAATTGTCTCCTGAGAGCTATGGAAGATGGGAGAAGCATCAGAAGAAGGATCCAGCTTTACTGAGTCTCCAGCAGCCCAGCAGGAGCTTGGCCTTATGTTTGGTAGCTTCTGCTTGCTGAAATGCTGCTGGGTGAAAGCACAGACGGACAGAATGTTTGGGGTTGGAGGGGACCTTAGGGACTGTCTAGTTTCAACACCCCCTGCCACAGGCCTGGACAGCTTCCACCACACTGCTTTGCTCAAAGCCCCATCCAGCCTGGCCTTGAACACTTCCAGGGATGGCACATCCACAACTTCTCTGGACAGTAGGGAATTTCTTCCTATTATCTAATCTCAATTTATCCTCTTTCCATCTGAAGCCATTTTCCCTTGTCCTACCACTACGTGCCCTTGTAAAAAGTCCCTCCTCAGCTTTTTTAGAACTTCTCAGGTATTAAATGGCTGCAGTAAGGTCATTCCAGAGCCTTCCCTCCACCAGGGTGACCAACACACATCCAAAGGCAAAATGAAAACCAGATTCTTCCACCCCTTTCACTAGTTGCTGTATTTTATGCCTGCATGTGATGGGTAAGCCTCCCTGTCCAGCACCCTGCCCTAGTGGGGCTTCCTTTAGACCACCTCTAAGGGCCAGTGGTGCACAGGGCTTGGTGTCCCACAGCACCCCAGGTTTCTGTAGGGAAGCCCAAAGGCTGGCACTGACCAGTGAGTCACAAAAGAATACTGGGGGTTTGGGTCATACTGAAAGCAGCTCAAAAACAGAAGGTGCCTTAGCTGCTCCAAGTGACCCGGCTCTGTGGTGATGGCAGAACAACAGCCTGAGCAGCAGGGAGGGTCAGCAGCAGGGCAAGCAATGGAATCTGTGTCACCAGCTGGGCGCTGCCAGGCTGTGTCCCCTCAGGACAGAGGCTGGATGAGCTGGGGAGACCCTGCTGGGGAATATGGAATGCAGGCTTTACCCTCTAGGCCATGTCAACACAGGCATGTTTTGATCAGCTTTTCCCAAAGGCACCACTGTGAGAGGCAGGGGGAGGGCAGGGGAAGCAAGAAGGGCAGCAGTGAGGTGGGAGACCTGATCAGGAGGTCAGAAGGTGGCACCTCTGGCTGCAGCCTTGAACTACGGACCAGCAGCTCTGGAAACCTCTGGGAAGAAAGAGGCTTTGCCGCCACGCTGAGTCTTTTAACTTGGATGTTGACCTCAGGAATGTAATCAGAGAGCTGATTATAAATAGTTTGTGCAGTTGTTGATGAGATTAAAATGTGCTGCCACACAGGCAGCACAGGCAGTTGGAAGCAGAGGGTTACTCCAGTGTCTGCTAAAGATGCTGAACCTCTGTCATCTATGGCTGCACAGCAAGTCTGAAAAAGAGAAGTGCTAAAAAAATACTCAAAAATGGTCCCAGGGAGAGGGGGAAAGAGGAAGCAGCCTGGCTTACAAAACTGGGCGAGGGACAAGGGGGAACAGGCTGAGAAAATTAAAAAGGAGGGAGGACAGTCACTGTGAGGGACTCCAGGCCAGGCATGGGCCAGGCTTACCTCAGAGTTAAAACACAGCAATGACCTGCAATAAAAAAAGACTAAACCAGCATAACCAAAAGTAAGGAAATGCCCTAAATATTGGAAGTAAAAACCTCCAGGTAAACCATCAGGGCTAATTGTGTTCAGGTGGAAGCATTTAATGGATCTTGGCAGAAAGAGGGAAAAGGAAGCAGGGAAGGAGAAGTGCAAGCTGTGAGTGACCAGCAGCTTGAGGCACCTGCTCTATCTGAGAGTCGTGCCCAGCACTGTGAGGTGGGCACAAAATGTACCCAGGAGCAGCTGATTCCATCAGCCATGAGTTTGAGCAGCAGGGGCTGCCAGACCTGTGCTGTTTCAGAGAGTTGGGGAAAGCTCCAGGAAAGCTCCCTGGAAAGGCCCAAACTTTGCAGCCTCAAACTTTGGAGTCATCCACCTCAAACTGCTCAACTTTGGAGTCATCATCCCTGGAGATATTCGAGATAAGATTGAATGTGGTGTTTAGTGCTGTGATCTAGTTGACAGGATGGTAATCAACCAAGAATTGGTCTTGGTTGTCTTAAAAGTCTGCTTCACCCTAAGTGATTCTGTGATTCTGTGACTTCACAAGCAAAGGATACAGCAGGCAGGACACAGGATACAGTGGGACAGAAAAGGAGGCAAGGAAATGATGCCAGGCAGTGTAGAAAGGGACCTGCTGGGGGTTTTTCTAAGTTAGCATAGAGGAATTTTAAGGAGTAACTGGAGAGATGCCAGGAGATTGAGCATCATCTCTAGAGCATCATCTAAATGGGAGTGACAGCTGGGAAGAAAGTGGAGGAGCACTTGCTGGGCAGTGGGGAAAGGATGGCTTTGGTGGGCATAGGGTCCAGGAAAGGCCTTGAAAACAGACAGGCAAGTTGTGTCGAAAAGCTGTGTTTGGGAAAGAGCAAGGAAGCAGCAGGGAGACGCAAGAGGAGTAGAGCAATGACCAGGGGTGGGCTGGGAAAACCAGCAGCACAGGCACCTCCAGGAAGCTGTCCCTGGGAAAGCCACCTGCAGGAGGCCCAGCAAAGCAGCAACCGAGCTGTGGAGCTCTTGAGCAAGAGTTGGAGCTCTGAGGATGCCCTGCAAACACCGAGTCACAGATCCTCTGCAGCAAGCGTGTAGGGAAGGTGGGCTCTGCTGGTGTCCATCACAGGCTGCTTCCCCCTTTGGAAAGGTGCTGAGGTCTCCCTGTGCTGCTTCCCTGCCAGCTCACAGTGCAGGCAGACTGATAGAGACAGAAATTATTCAGGACTGACTGACCTGGAAGCTTCAGCTTTCACTCTGTCCTGCCTGAGTACAGCCTGGGTTTCAGTTTGACAGGATCATGGATCAACAGCACACAGGAGGGAATGGAGTTTGTGTCTGTGAATAAAGAAATCCCTGAGGAGAGGTGGGTCAGGACAAAAAGAGGAGAAAAGTATGGAGTGTTCCTCACTCACTGCTGAAAGTTGGAAGTATTTGGGAGTAAAACAGCTCATCCATGAAATTCATAGATTGGAGAATTTTGCTGAGAGAAGCAGAAAAATAGTTGTTGTGAAGGATTAAAAAGAGTGCTCTGAGACATGCTACAAAGCACATACCTTTTTCCCCCTTACTTCAAAACCAAATAGTAATTATCAGCCTTGTCCTAGTGACTGAAACTGAAGCCTGTCTTATTACTGACACTGAGTGCATGCACAAGCAACAGCAGCAACCTTCACGGGTGCCAAGCTCTACAAACCCATTTAAATCAATACAATATTCCCATTGATACAGTCTTCACACGTTCTGGCTGAAGATGTGTCCCTGTGGCTGGGTTTCAGCATCCCCTGGTGTGAATCTTTAGAGCTTGGTATTACTAGGTTGTAACACTAAAGGAGGCAGAACAAAAAGCAATCCATAACCTAAAGGGATAATACCTTGGATATGTTTCTTACCCAAGGTCTAAACAGAGTGAGAAAGCAAACGCTCTTTACTGACATAAGACATAGCAACAGAACTAGAGAAAACCCCAAACCCTATGAGCAGAGAAACTTCAGTTGTTAAATTTCCTGTGGCTTTTTCTTCCTGTTTATGTTCCTTTCATGCCACACATACCAAGGGGTGAGGTCTCATCAGGGTTTTCTGGGTGCCTGTGGCTGTGGCAAAGGACTCTTGTGCCAGTTTCTCCATCAGGGAGAAGGTGAGTGGCAGCTGCTGAGGGTGCTTTGCTCTTGCACTGATCATCACAGTGTCTATAGTGGCCCAAAGACTAACAGGGTGTTGAAACGTGTGCGCAGCTGAGCAGAATGAAAGCAGTGCAAAGACGCTGTGACCTTCTACTATTCCTTCATTTTAATGATGGAGGTGATTGAAAAAGAATCTACATTTCACAGGACTGATAATTACCCCATTAAACTTGCCACTATCTTGCATTTAGGTTCCAAGTATGAAGCTTTGGGGAGATTTGCTGAGAGCCAGTTCACTCATTGGCCTTACCCTGGATTTGAGCTCTAAGCTGTGTCCCTTGGAGTCACACCTGCAGTTGAATCATGATAGCAAAGAAAAATAACCCCATGGTGGTGTCACACTCAAGCTGGGAAACAAGGTTCCAGCATGGATGTACGTGTTGATGTGGCACTGAGCAACAAGATATTTCTGGGTAAGGGCCCCGCAAAAGATTGGAGCACAATGCCACGAACCTCTGAAACCCAAAGAGCTGGGAAAGTGTAAAAATACAGAGGCAAGCTTCCTCCACTTCAGGTTTTTTTTTCAACCATGTCCTGATCACTCCATAACTGCAAGAGATAAGGTATCTGTAGTGGAGTTCACCATTTACCTCCTTTTTAAAACAGAGGGTCATTTGCTTTGCCATCCTGAAAAATATTGCAAAACACTCCAAACACCGATTGCAGGCGTAAGTCAACAGCACTGCAGGTGCTGCCCATGGCCAGGCTGGTTTTGCTCCCTGTACACAGGACACAGCAGCACAGCCACAGCCAAACTCTGCAACTCAGCTCCCTGGGGTCTCGTGGGCATTTGAGTTGGGAAATGGGAAAACTGAAACTCAGATCTAATGAGATAAAGTGAGATCCTGAGTGGGGGCTGGGAGGGAATGGGAGAAAAGGCATTTTAAGGCACAGGCAGCCCTGCCAGCTGCATAGGCACAGTGTTGGGCAGCGAGGAGAGGCCTTTCCTGAGGTCTTACCTGGACCGCACTGACTGCTGTGTACCTGGCAGTGCATCAAGCCCTGCTGTCTTACAGAAGTTTAACTTCCAGCAGGGATTAGCTGGCCTGGTAAAATCCAGACAGCCATGTTGGGTAAGGTGAGCTGGGGGCTGTGCATCCACTATTCCCAGTTTTCCACAATCATGGAATAACAAAGGCAGGTGGACAGCAATCCTGTGATAATGGACACTCAATGAACCCTCCAAGCCCTGTGGGTTTTGTCCTTTGTGCATCTCCTTTAAGTTAACAAAATAACTAGCCTTAGTGTGCAAGCAACAGCATTGCAGTTCTGGCACAAAGTGGGAGATGAGGATCTGAAGAGCACTGGGCTTTTAGGGAGAGGTCGTGTTTTCTCCAGAACCATGAATAAAGCGGGACAAAGGGGCATTTTGAGCAACCTGTCCTTTTTTACTTTCCTCATGTCTTCAGCTCATCAGGGCTATGACAACTACTGCATCAAAAGCAGTGTGGCCAGCAGGTGAGGGGAGGTCACTCTGCCCCTCTATCCCACTCTGGTGACACCCCCACATGGAGTATTGAGTCCAGCTCTGGGGTCCTCAGCACAGGAAGGACATGGACCTGTTGGAGTGAATCTATAAGAGAGACACCAAGATGTTTAGAGGGATGGAACACTTGTCCTATGAGGAAAGGCTGAGAGAATTTGGGTTGTTCAACCTGGAGAAGAGAAGGCTTTGGGGTGACCTATCTGAGGCCTTCCAGTACCAGAAGAGGACCTACAGGACAGATGGAGAGAGGCTTTTTACAAGGACATGTAGTGACAGGACAAGAAAGAATGGCTTCAAACTGAAGGAGGGAAGGTTTAGATTAGATGGTATGAAGAGATTCTTTACTGTGAGGGTGCTGAGGCACTGGAACAAGTTGCCCTAAGCAGTTGTGGATGGCCCATCCATGGAGGTGTTCAAGGCCAGATTGTTTAAGGCTCTGAGCAATCTGGTCTAAGGAAAGGTGTCCCTGCCCATGGCAAGGGTGTTTGAACTAGATGATCTGTAGGGTCCTTTCCAATCCAAGCCATTCTATTGATTTTATTAATCCATACCTGTGACTTAAGGAGAAAAAACAATAGTGTACCTTGGTCAGTTCTGGTTGGTGTTATAGTTAGCTGTGCTGTCAAGCTGAGGGACAGGAAGGCAACAGTATAGCTGAAGTTCTTGACATGAGTAATCAGATGTGATGATAGGCCATGTAGTGAAGCTGTTCTCAGAGCTATCTTCCATGTCTGCTCCCTTTTGCACATGGAACCATTTAATGCACTGGTATTTGGCTCTGGCCAAGGGAGAGAAGTCACTGGCTGGACAGGCTGTGATTTCTCAGCTGGTGAAATGAAATGTTGCTTCTGAGAGTGCCAGGTGCTGAAAGTCACACTGCTTTGGACAACTGGTCATGAACCAGTACCAGCAGATGAGCTGAAATGTTCTTCTTTCAAGAAGAAGAACAAGATTCCCCAGGCTGGGAAGAAAGAGGAGAGAATGTGATGAAAACCTTAAATACGCAGTTCAGTTGGAAAAGAGTGGGGGAGTCTGCACACACACTGCCAGCAGATCTTCTAACAGCTTTTGTGTAAATGTTCTCTGCAGCTATTCCACAAACTATTTACAACAGGTTTATGTGCATTAAGATTTAGCTTGCCAAGCAGTGAAACACTACCCTTCCTTTGAAGCTGATTGGGCACTATTAGCATCTGCTTATGGGACTTGTATGAATCCAATCCAAGGATAATTTTATAAGGCCTTCCCATACAGAGAGCTCTTGACTCTTCAGCCAGCTCCATTCCACAAGTGAAATGGCAGTGCAGGAGGAAAAGAAATGCACTGAAATTATACATAATTGCTTTTTCTCCACCTCTATTATACAGGGTGCAGGTGAGTCAGCATTCCCATGGAACTACTTTACTGTGAAAGAAGAAACTCTGCCTCAGCCTGATGGCTGTTTACTCTTGCCTCTCCTTTTGGTATCTGCATACTAAAGCTTTCCTACAGGGTTGGTTACTGCTTATAATCATCATAACTTGCATACCTGGGGAGTATTCCTTTCATTAGAAGGAGGATTTGCCACCCCACATGTAATTACTGAAAGCAAGGTGCAAATAGTGACCACAAGTGCCTGAATTATGTTTTTCAAAATAGTCCCACTGTCATAATGTACTACTGAAATCCAGTTGGGTTCATGGGTCCAGGCGTCATGCCATGACTTACAGAGCTAAGGAAGCAACCTTTCTCCTAGATTTATACTGCCTACATTGTTGCTTCTGATTGTTGTTGATTTATTTGAAATTCTAAAAACACAAGCACAAATTACCTGCACTACTGGAGAACCACCATACAAAACAATAGTATTTCTTGTAGCACTGCACAAGAGCAGGATTCCTGAGACAGAGACACTTTTGTACCAGACACTGTAACACTGAGTAAGAAGAGACAGCTGTTATCTCTGGGAACTTATACTCCACATAGTCTGAGAGAAATAAAGGTAATGAGGAAAACTCACAGCAGACAGGTAAGACTGGGTAGGTAACTTAAATTTCCTGAGTCTGAGCTGGCACTGACTCCACTAGCCTACCTTAAGAGACAGTAGACAGACTACCTCCGAAGACCAAGGTTGATTGATCTCCTGTTTATTTTTTAATTTGGGCATTTTATCTTGGTCTATTCAAACCTCCCCTGCATGGCAATGGTCTTTTATCTGCCTGCCTTTCTCTGATCTGTGCTTGGGAAGTCAGCAGGTAGAGTGCATCACGAGCCTTGCCTCTGCATTGCATGTCACTAATTAAAGAAGCCATTCAAAACAAAGCTCCTACTCATGCTCTCTATTAATAGCCAGGAGTTTTCCTCCACCCTACCCTCCCCCGATCTCTTTCTTTTAAAGTGATAAAGCAGCCCTGTCCATGGTTTTGAGATCCCTTGCACTCGGATACCAACTCAGCATTTTTCCAGCTGCATTACAGCAGTTCTCTGAAGAACTCAAGGCAGTTTCCTCAAAAATATGCCACATAACACCCCAGTAACCCTATCAAGATATCAGTAGCAATGGAAGATTCTGGGAATAGATTACCTAAAATTGATGTCAGCTTTTACTGTGCCATGAAAGGTTTCTTATTCAGACTCTGACACTGATTATCCACTCACTTCTGAAAGCCTCAGTTCTGTGAGCTTAGCAAACCTGAGAGCAGGGCAACGGCCAGAGTGGCAGAAATGACTTGTCAAAAAAGAAATGCATCAAGATGGGCTATAGGAGACATGAGTCATGCATGAGCTGCACTCCAGAAACAGCTCAGCAGGGCCAGCTGCTGCCTTTCAGAAAATTAACTTGCTGGACTCTGCACTGGAGGTGCAGCAGAGGAGCTCAGTACAGATCATCCAAAAGATGCTACATCTGCTCTTGCTTTGAGAGGATGGTCAGGTGGATGTGCAGAGGGTATGGAAAAGCACTCTGGAGATCAGTGTTGCCAGGCCACATACATGAAGGCAGTCAACAGACAGGACATGTTATCCAAAAATTACCCTTTTGTTAATAATTAAACACTGTTTAGAATAGGTGAAAGAGCCAAAGCTTTAAAGAGAGTGGTGAGTTGGAAACAAATTTGAAACTCATAGCGACCATTTTAACTTCATATAGAAAAGCCTTAAATTAACTGTTTATAACTGGGTCCCTCTTTTTTTTCTCTTTTTGTGATCAGGTTGGTTGGTGTTGCAGTATGAGCTGGAGAGTGCACCAAGGAGGAAAGGCTGGAGCTATATTTAAATAGCCCCCCAAAGCTGTAGCATAGGAGGCTGCTGCAGGGTCCGACAAGCTGGGGGGCACACCGAGAATTTCCTCTTTTTTCAGCAGGAAACCTCCTGAGGAGGACCCCCCTTTTTGACACCCCTATGCCTCCTTCACCATTGAGAGGTGAGTGAGGTGACATCCCAGCACCTCTTGCCTCTCCTTCTGAGATGGGCATTGGTCCCTGACAGTCCCCATCACCCAGCAGAGGGGTGCACTGGCATGGACCATGACAAGTGGGGACGGGAGCTGGGATGCTGGCTGTCCATCTGTCAGGGGATGCCCAGCACAGTCTGGGGTAAGTCCAGTGGGTGGGTTGGCTCCCTCTGTCCTCCTGCCCTCCAGTTTTGGAGGGGAGGAAAACACCCCTACCATGGGGTGGAACATTTCTCCCCACAAAGCCATGGGACCATGGCAGGATTTAAGGAAGAATATCATCTGTTTGGGAGAGTGATTGATGGGGCAATGTGCCTGGTGAACATTTCTGCAATGCATATCCCTGCAAAGTCTTTTAATGTGAAACTCCACTACAAACAGGAAGGTGAAAAGAGAAAAGTGTCTTTCCCCTCTATGAAGAGAACTGAGCTATTTTAAACAATAAATACATTTTGAATTAATAAATCAAAGGATGTGTTCATACATGTGGAGAAGCAAAGCTCCTAATACCTGATTATTACCCTGAAGAAACATATTCATTCTACCTTGTCAAGCCAATAGACAACATATCACTTTTCTTTATATTCTACCTCAGTTTCACTGGGAAAATTGCCATAAAAGTTTCCACTTCATTGAAACACTCTATTGAAGCAGAGCTAAGCAGGATCACTTTCAGGTGTGATCTGCTGAAGCAGCCTGCCTCCCATGCAGGCTTTCTTTGCCAAACTCCACTCCAGCCCTGAAATGTCAAGATGCTGTTACGTGTTTTTAAAGGACTTCTTTCCTCCCTAAATTTTGCCGCGTGGGCCAAGAGATGTGAGTAACCAAAACCATCCCACAATGCTGTTCAGCAAATTCCTGGTTCCCTTTCTTCTTGCCTATTAAATAAAGTGAATTGTGTCCAGCAGCTGAGCTGGCAGAGCCATGGGCTGAAGTAGTGCAGCCAAATAAAAGCAGTGACAAGTAATATAAATAGGCACTGTAGTCCTCAATAGTGTTCTGCTATGTCATGTGTTTGGTTTGGGCTCAGGGGACAGGCTCTTCCCAGTTACCTGTCCTCCTGCAGCGCCTGGCTGCAGCCAGACCATTGTGATTGGGAAGGCATAACAATTTCTTAGTAGAATAATGTCTGTCACAGGTTATTGCTTTATCTCTTGGCTCTTTCTGACTGAATTTGCTAAGGGCTGGCTAAAACAACACCTTTGTGAAGACACTTGGCTTTCCTGAAAGTACAAGAGGGTTTGAATTGCAACAGAAAGGTTTTATTTTGCGGTATAGAGAAGCTACTCTTTAGAGATCTGGTCTGAGCAAATAGATTTTTCCATATGGAACAGTTTTCTGTAATTATTACCAATAAAAGCAAAGCCATACTCCCACCATCTCACTTCTTTGCAATGAGAAGAACAGCACAGCTGGAATATGAGAGCTGAGAAGTACTCACTAATTTAGACACCTTGTTAAGCCTCTCATAGGTGGATGTCCCTGCTGGCCCAGACCAACCAAAACCAAAGGAAATACCCCATGGGTGGATTTACTCCAAAATGTAGGCACTCAGGAAGGTGTGGTTAATATTATTAAAGTAAGAATTCTATGACTTTTGCAATTGATTTATTTTCTTGATACTGTCCTGTAACATAACTTAGCTTTCCCACTTTAATGTATCAGAAAAATAAACAGGTCAGCTCTAAGTGAGTAGGTAAGCTTGAGTCCCCGTTTCATGAGAAAATTCACCTTTTCTAATTCTACTTATGTATAGTCCCAATGCCTGTGACAGTGATTTTAGGAACAAAAACGATGTTAGCTCCACATAAAGACAGGGTAAAACCCACAAGAAAAGGACCAGAAAGGGAAGATGTAATGTCATTAAACTTTTCAAAAATACTATTAAACTTACAAAATAAAACAATCAAAACAAAAGCAAACAAAAACCCACACCAAAATGGCTGGCATATTGCACATTTATTTACCTTCTGGAACTTAAGGGATTCCCGGTCTGAAAATTTTTTCTCACAGAAATGAACCCCAGGCCAGAAAAAGAGACTCATTTGTGAAGAAAAGGCAGGATGTTAATGGAAGCAACTAAATCCAGTAGCCAGATCCCTAAAGAAGGTTGTTAAAAGAGTAAGTTGCAAACTTTGGCAGTTCTGCAGAAGAAAGGCAGTGGGTATGTGATTCTCCTGGGTTAAATTCTCTGATTTTAAAGCTGTCATATCTCACTGAAACAGCAAAGTCACAAGAGGTTAAAGTCTCTTTGTAGAGGCAATGAGTCACTGCTGAAAGTTAAGTCTAGAAAACTAAAGCTGCCCATTCCCATTACCTTTCAGCATTAAAAAAAGGAATCACAACAGAAGATTTAACTTCTGGTAGAACTTCTGATTTTGTGGCGCTAGGAGCCGTGTAGGGAAAGGCCTGTGTCAATGTACAAAATGCATCAAGATCTTGAATGTGCTCCACTGAGATCAGGTGAAGGTGGTAGGAGAAAATGGCAAGAGTGAGCTGCAAATTCTGCCCAATGGCTTGGCTAGTGCATCTCAGGGAAGCTCACTGTTTCCTTTGACCAAAACCAACTCATGTAATTCATAGCAATGACACTTAGTGTCCACTGGATGAGACATTGAAGTATTAAAATGATGGTATTTTTTCTACACAATATTTACTGATACATAAACTACAGTATTTTTCACAGCTGGCTCATTCTGTAAACAAATTAAAAGCTCACACTAGAAAAAATGGCAACATCTGAGTATTGCAAAAGCCAGCCCAAGTCACTGTACTCTTTGCTTGGAGGGAGGTGTTGGAGTAGCATTCCTGCCCTGAACTATTTGCAGGCATTTCTATTCAGGCAGGACTCTTTGAAGGGTACCAAAGAGGTTCCAGCCCCTAGAAATTTGTGGCTTTGGGAGCTGTTTGTTGCAGAGTTGGTGTCTGTGCATTTAATAGACCTCGTGGAGTTTTTTTGTTCAGTGAATGTGTACAGGTGCTTTTTTGGGATCCCCTGTGAACTACTGGCACCTCAAAGGAGCATGTCCTACTGTTTAATTACCTACTGCATGAAGATCCACCTCCTTCTGTTCGCTTTAAATTGGCCACCTGCTAGTTTCACTTGATGCTCTCTAGTTCTTATATTAGAAAACCAAGCAAATAATCCACCCCTACTCCTCTCTACTCATTATTCTCTCTGGTCTGACTGTTTTCAGTTGTTTATCACTTCTCCATCATGTATAATCCTGGTCACTTAAATCCTTGTATTATTCTAACATCAGGGTGGCTCCATGTTTTTCTTTATGTTTGTTGCTTTTCTCTGGATCCTTGCTGTTCCTGTTACTCATGGGAGGCATGTTGCAGCCCTCCCCATTCTGTTCTTTGCACTTCATCCTGCCATCTTCCACCAGCTTTGGGACAGCTTCTGAGTGCCGAACCAATTCTTCCATGAGTTATTGCAACTGTTAGATCTTATTTCTGAGTGGGAACAAGCTGATTAGAAATTTCTCATTTTCAATCAGTTTACTCCTCTCTAATCCAGCCTGGCCATAGTAACCATCTCTAGCCTGGTCAGAGGGCACTACTACCCTACCTTTATCCTAGTTAGACCTTCAGTCTGTGAAAATTTGCTTTTAGTTATTGGAGTTTGCTGATTTTGCTGTTATTTTGTTATGGAGTTCATAGCCCCTTGTCCTGTACCCACAGCCTGGTCTGACCCTCCTACATAAGCTGTGGTCTGTCACTACCATGTCTTGCTGAATATTTCCTTTCCCTGCACATCAATTCAGTCAACGTGCCAATCTGAGCCAGGTGTCCCATAACCCTCATTCTCATTCCACTGTGGCTTCATGGAAATCAGTCTCTTCTGGAAGTGTCTGGGAGTATCAGCCATGGGAGTAGGACTTTTCTTGCTTCTCTTGTGCACCTGCTCTGGGAACCTGTGTCCCTCCACATGAATGTGCATCTCTCCTTACTGCTGGGAATGTTTCTAGAGAAGTTTAGAAGGAGATGCTTGATTTTACTGTTGTACCTGGCATGCTATGTCTTACTTCCCAAACCTCTTCCTTGACCTTTCCTACTTCACTGGTGCACATGTAGACCACAGCCACCTTCTAGGCTGCAGTGGTTTTTTGGGAGGTGGTAGATTGCTGACATCCATGATCTCTGCCAACCTAATTTGTTTTGTGATTATGTTCTCAGTGCAAGGAAAACCTTTTCACAACAGGAGGTCTCGTCACCCACAAGGGAGGACTCCCTATCTCATTGCATCCTCTGCACGTCCAGGGATGCTGCTACAAAGGATCCTCAGCGCCCACAGCACCTGGAGAACAGCTCCCCCTCCATTTGCTGTACAGCTGGAGAGCACGCAGCTCCTTAACCACTCCCCTGTGCCACTCTTTGCACAAACCCCGGTGTCCCAGCACTTCTCCCACCCCGTGCATCGTGTGCAGCACAGGGAGCTGCGCCGCTTGGCTACCTGAGTGCCCTGGATGTTTGTGCATACAGCACACACATAGATGGATATGTGTGCGAGGGAGATATATACACCTCTCTGTCTCCATATACAGCTCTTTGGAATTACTGCATTTCATATCTCCACCAGCCTCCAAGTGCTCTTTTCCTTTCTCATTTATGGCTAGGGCTAGGAATGGCACATTGCAACCTCAGTGGATTTTATTTACTGTAGTTTGAATCGGGATTATCAAAACCCTGTAGAAAGCTTTCGTCTCTACATTGACTCCATGACTAACGGCAGTTTGTAAAATCCGTTGAAATCCAAGAGCTCTCTCTTGAAGTAAGCCAGCCGCTTGAGCCTCGCTGGGTTCAAAAGATCTGATCTGTAATTGTCTTCGTTGTGGAACTACGACATTGTACTTTTCCAAATGCAATGACAGCACTCGCATGCGCGTGTACCAGACCGAAACCAAGACTCCCACCTCAGCAGAGGGGCTAGAGACGCAAGGAGCGATTCAGTCCGTGCTGGTGGAGCTGAGCGGCAGGGATTCCTCTCTGGTCTTCGGGAAAACCTGCTTTGAGCGCTGGGTTTGTGCGTCTCAGAGCAACGCTCCCTCGCTCCTCGGGGCTGGCTCCGGCTCTCGGTGCAGCCCTGCGGGCCCAGCGCGTGTTGCGGGAGGCCGGGGATCAGCGGTAGCCGGTGCCGGGCGGGGGTCGGTGGCGGAGTCCCGTGTTGTGCCGTGCCGTGCCGTGCCGTGCCCCGGCGCTGTGCCGTGCCCCGGCGCTGTGCCGTGCCGCGGCGGTGACGGGCTCAGCGCTTCCGCGCCCGCCGCCGCAGCCCTGCCCCCGCCGCCTGCGCGGCCGGCCCGGCCCGGCGGAGAGGCGGGGGGATTTCCAAGCGCCGGCGGCCTTGCCGCTTCCTCTCCTTGTTTTGCTTTCGATCTGGCCCTCTCTCCGCCCGGGCGGAGGCACTGAACTTTTAGTTTTGCTCCCGCGATTATTCAGCGCCTGTTTTCATTTCCATTTCGTGTCCCCTGGCAACGGAGGTAACCTTGAGGAATTATATAAGGGCCGCGAAAACGGGCCGGCAAGGTAATTTTGAATTATTTTCTTTTTTTTTTTTCCTATTTATTCTTTTCTTCGCGTTTAATTTTCATTTTATTTTCCCGCATTGCTGCCGCTTCCGTGTGCGGGGCAGCGGGGGCTCCCGGGCAGATGCGCATCGGTTTTAAAAACAAAAGGTCGGGCTGCAGCGACCGGGGCCGAGCCCGATTCCGCCGCTACGTTTGAGAACTGGGGGGGAAGGGAGGAGGCGGCCGCGGCGGAGATGGAGCGGCCGGGGGGTACCGCCGCCTCCCGGGTGGGGAGGCAGCCCCGGCGCACGGACAAAGGCGGGGGCGCTGGGTCGGGAGGGCCGCGGCGCGGGCCGGGCCAGGCCGGCCGGGGGGCCCCGCACTTGTTGCGGGGCCGGGGCGCGGTGGCTCCGATGAGAGAAGGGAAGGGAAGAGAAGGGGAGCGGCGGCGGCGCGGGCGGAGGGGCCGCGGGCGGGGGTCGGTGCGGTGCGGGGGGGGGCGCTGCTCCCGCGGGCCGGGGGCGGGAAGGGGCGGGGCCCGGCCCGCCTCACGGAGCGCCCGTTACACAAGCGCGGGGCGGGGCCGCCCCCCCGGCCCTCAGCGCCGCCGCCCGCCGGGCCCGGGAGGCAGCCGAGACCGGGACCGGGATCCCTCCCTCGTGAGGGCACGGCTGCGGCTGTGCGGAGGGGCAGACGCGGCAGGGCCGCGGGCAGGCGGGTCGCACGGGAGCGGCGGAAGGAGAAAGTGGCGCGGGCGCTCGGCTCCCGGCGGGAAGGGCCTCCCGTGCGGGCGCGGCGGCGCGGTCGCCTCGGCAGGCGCGGTCCTGCCCCACGCTAGCGAGCAGAGCCCAGCGCTGCCGTCTAACCCCAGAGGGAAGCTAGGAACAAGGATTTCCTTTGTGCGCAGAACGCAGGGTCAAATGTCCAGCGTCTTGCCATGGCTGGGATCGAATTTGCGAGTACCTGAAGGGTTGGATCCTTCGGCCCAGATACCCAGAGGTACTTAGGTCTTTAACGCTCGTTTTGATTCGTGTGAGCGCCTAAGCAGCAGAGTCTGTGTCTTAACCTTAATTCGTTAGACACAGAGCTCAGATAAAGGAATTCCGGAGTGCAGAACTTTCCTTCCGGTGAGTGTACGGTTTTAATTTATAGCCCACCTTACCGTGCTCAGGTCTTGCAGGCAGCATTCTCTTGAAGGTATGAGCAGTTGTAAAAGAAAACCTCAGTTTCTGGAGATGAAATACAACGTGTTTAAGTTTACAGTTATTTTATATAGGTCTTAACAATCTTTGCAGAATGCCTGTGTTAGTGCCATAAAAAGGGAGTGGAGCAGCAACATTTAAATTCACCCTAACACAGAGACAGTCACACAAAAGCAGCAGAACTGATCTCTGAGCAGATGGTCTCAGTCTGAATCGCAGTCTTTCTTTGCTGCCAGCCCCTTCAGATGCATCAGTGTCCTTCTTTGGCCCTGTTGGTAACATGCTGCCAGGGAATTACTTCGTGTGCCCCTTTCTTTTTGCTGGTAAGCCGTGATGAAAGGTGTGAGAGCTCCAACTCCTTAGGCACAGTATCACTTCGTGTGCCACGCTCAGCTCTTCAGTGAGGTACAGGCACGGCAAGGTGTCAGTCTGTGAGCCCTGTGTTACCTCCCTGAGGCTGGGGGTCCCAGCAGGTTGGCACAGGCAGGTAGAGCAGTCAGTCACTGTTATTGTTTGGCACATGTATTAGCACTGCTAGCCAGTTACTTGCTGATGACAGAAGTGACAGATTTTAGGAGCTGTCAAGTCAGTCTCTAGAGAAAAGCTGCTCATCACAGGCCAGGCTGTGTGGAAATGGGTAGCCAAGAGGTATGAGAAGTAACATGCAGGCTATTAGGAAGGAGGGGTTAAAGGCCCCTTTCTCCATTGAGGAGAGGTCTTAAATGTGGGGGACCAAGTGGAGTTCGGGGCAGTTTTAATACAGAGTTGAGAAAATGATGAAGAAAAAACTGTGCTAAGATTCAAGAGAAAATAAAAATCTTTATTTGAATAAATAGAGTCTACATTAGAAGAATAGGCTTTATGTAAATAGATTTGCCACCAGGTTATGTATGCCTTCAATGAAAACGTGCTTATATATACAGTATATATAATAATATATGTTCAAAAACCAAACAGTGGGAAAAAGCTGTTGCATAAGGATTGCCATGATTCTCTCTTGAAGTGATGCATCACCTTAATGGTGTTAAAACATCTTCATGGTAGAATACTTGGAATAACAAAAACTTTGTGGATGCATGGAGACTGAGTAGGACTGAGTAGCTTGCACACACATAATGTGGGAAACTTTTTGTTAAAGAGGAAATAACTGTTTGGGGAAGTAACACAGTGTCCCATGTCCTGATGTCCTAGGCCTGTGTAGGAAGAACAGAGAGATTAGGGCTATGTGACTGCCCAACCTAGATGTTGACAATAACTGTCACATATGAAGGAAGCGTAGAGAAACTCTAAGAGTATAAAAATATGATTGTCAAGGAGGGGCCACTGTTGCCTCTGTGTAGATTATGTCATGGTCCAACATGAAATTTGCCCAGGTGCCAAAACCCCTACTTTCTGGGTGTAGCTTGTACAGATACACTGGGGGAAACTACTCTGGACAAGGTACTGGCCGGCAAGAATTGAATTCAGAATTTTGCATTCAAAATCCCAGCAAGTTCTGACATGACTCTGGTCATAATGTCCTTAAAATCAATGTTGTTTCAGGAGCTGCAAAGGCAAGGATTGTTGTGGCACTGTTTACTCTTCCAAAGTGGTTCTTCATATAGCGAGGAAAGAAGTTAATCAAATGGTGAGAGGCAGCCAGAAGTATAAAATTGTTACAAGTGGCATGTAATTCTTCAAAGACAGTAATAGTAAAGGCTCAAAGCAATTGTGTGTCAGCTGTCAAAAATACCAAAAAAGCTGAGTAGGCTGACAAGCAAAGTAAAGCAGCTCAGTACTGTAAAAAGACCTCTTTCAAATGTTACGATTTTGTCTTCAAATGGGAAAGGTGGAAAAGAACATAACAAATGTGCTAACACAGTTAGATAAGCCAAAGAGTCATGCAGCTAAAGGCATGAGAACGATTAGAATATACTCTTTTCAGCTCATCAAACCCAGGAAGCTTGCTGATAAGTTATCCATGTGTAGAAGGAGTGCCCAAGGAAGATAAAGTCAGTGTAAGAGTGAAACAAATTCTCAGAGCCTTGCTTCACCAAGAAAGAGTTTAAAGAGATTCTTTTGCTAGAGGCTTTCTCTTTTTTTAAAGGAGTGAACATGTCGGGGAGCTCTCCAAAGTCAAGTGTCGGTGAGAGAGGGTATGAGAACAAACCATTGGGAAGGATGAAGCAGAAGACAGGAGGTGATACTTGTTGCAAGTTTTGAAACAACCGAAATGGAAAGTTGCTGAAATGTTGCCTCTTGTGTGTAACTCCTTGCGTAGGCCTGCTTTTTGGTGCTCCAGAAATAGAATGTAACAAATGAGCTGTCCGTTTTCCAGGGTTTCTCGGGAGACTCAGAACTCTAGGATGGGCATTTTTGTTTGGTTGGCTCGTTGCCAAGGGTTGGTGAATGGGACTAGTGAACATGGGTATAAATGTGAAACAGTGACAAAGACTAGACCTGGCTTATGTTGCCAGGGAGTTGAGTGTCATGACTCTTCTGGCGTTCTCTGAAGGTATTGCTGAGCTGCCGTCTGGTTGCTGCAGTCCTTACTAAAGCAGGGCCAGTTTCAAGGTGGGATCAGTTTGCTTTGGGCTGTGTAGTGACGGCCAGTTTGCTCATTGAAAAGATTTTGTACCCCTCACCCCAAGTCTGCCCAGGGCCTGTGCGATTCGAGGGATGGAGAAAGGGGTAGGTGGGAAAGTGACAAGTTTTCCAGTTCTATTAACTCATTTGGAGCATGAAAATCCCAAAGGCTGAACCACAAAGTCTACAGAAAAATCTTATTTTGAAAGTGTGGGTGTAAGTTTGCAGATGAAGTTCAGTACAGACCAGTTTCAGTGTAATACATGTGGAAGGGATTGCCATCCTAATTTTCTGTACACAAAAATGAAACATGAACTAACTTTCTACTCAGGAAAAAAATCATACAGCTTGTATAATCCAATGAAAAGGTAAGCTCTGTGCCAAGATATGGCTAGTAAAGGACAGGACAGGTTAGGAATTATTAGGAAGGAGTTTAAAAAAGAAATAAAAAGCACCATCATGCCACTACAAATCCGTGTTGCTCTCCTCTCCTGATTCAGGAAGTAGTGAAATTTGCTGAGCTACAGAGGAGGATGTCAAAGATGATGAAGGGTGGCAATGAGCTTTTGTGAAAGAGCAAGTAGCTTGGAAAAGAAGTGACTGAAGGGACCGTGGGGATATTCTTTAAAATCATTAGTGTCATGAAGAAAGTGAAGAGGCAAGATAAATGAGACCCAAATAAAACAATTGGGAGGCAACTTCAAAAAAACAGATGCTTGTCCTGCAATACCTAAATTGTGGTGCTCACAGCCACTGCGTGCTTGTCAGGGGTTTACTCGGGTTCACGAGTGATTAGTCAGTCTTTTGGAGAGAAACTTGCTGTGCAACTTAGCAGTCAGGACAGTTCAGTATCAAATTTTGGGCACTGACTGCTGACAGAGAATTACTGCAAATGCTGATCAAGAATCATTGCTGAAAATTGCTAGTAGAAATTTCCACTGAGAAGCATAAGCTACCATCCATTTGCAGATAGCAGAGAGAAGCAAGGCTGTTTACTGCCCTTTGTTATGTGAAACTTGTGGCATAAGATTTTACCAAACTTCCAGGGAAAAAAACCAGCCTATGATGATCCTGTTTAGTGTGGGCTTGCTACCGCAGCCCTTGTTAACCTGACACCAGTTACAGTCAGGTAAAGTGTATCCTGTATGCATTATTGGAGCGGTACCCCTGCAAAATTCCTCTGACATTTGCAGGACTAGAAGCTCAGCTTGTATTTTGTGCATCATGTATTAAAAGTCATGGTCCGTTTCTTGGTAAAGATACAACACTAATCAAGTGTTACTCTTGCTTATCTCTGTGTCTCATTTGTAAAGACTGTTCTTTTGAAATCTGATTCTTCAAAGGCCTGCAATGATGGTGATATTGAGGATATAAACCATGAGACAGTGTTTACAGAAGTTTTATTGTAGCTAGTGCTGCTACAAACTGTGATGAATGCAAAACATTCTCTGGTTTGTCCTTTGAGATCTCAAGTGCAAAACAAAAGAATAAGTAAGCTTAAAAGATTCTAGATACAGTGAATGAGAGGAACAGATTTGTTAAGGTGCATACTCTTCATGTATGAATAGCATTATGCAAAATATTATTCCGTTTAATTAAATAAGTTCCTCTTGGGGTTTTTTGGTTTTGTTTTGGTTTCATTTTTTTCAGAAGTTTTATTGGAATGTATGAAGGTTCTTCTTTGTATTGACTATGTGTAAACTCTTGTATTAAGATTAAAATAACCACTAAAAAAACCTGAAATCAACAATTAACAGTTAGTGGAATGGAATCCATGAGAACAGTTTAGAGTTTAATATCAACCTATGCGTATGTAAATATATATATATACAGATGTACATATCTACATATGTATAAAATTAAGATAGTTTGTATATAACAAAAATAATACATTGTACAGCACATACTTCTTATTAATAAACTTTGAAAAGGTTTTAAAATTTTACAGTTAAAAAGATTTTTAAATCTTACAGTTACTTCTGGAGATGTTTGCAATTTCTTGGAAGCTCATGTAAAATTTCTGGTTTTTTGAATGACCCAGAGAAGAAAGAAAGAAGTGGTAAGCAGTACAGTAATGTTTGATTTCTTAATTTGTAATCTATTGCAAGCCCAGCTTTCTGTATGCCGGAAATCTTCTGATCTCTTTGTTTGCTTGGGAGCAGATTGCATTAAATCAAGTACAGCAGTCTTTAGGACAAAGCAAACATTTTATCTTGTTGCACCTTGGACACACATCCAGGAGCAATCTGCCTGCATGTGGCATATTTTTTCACCCCAGACGCAGAATTTAAATTTTAACTCTTAAGTTATTTTAACATTCAATTGTTGCTATATAGGTTGCTGTCTTTCAGGATAAGCTTGGAAGTAATAATTTTCATATTCCTGTCTATTAAAGAGGAGGGCAGATTTCTGTTTGATGGTTTTTCAGCTATTGTTGACAGGCTTGGTTTGTAGCTCCCAGCATATTTCTGGTGTTAGGAATGGCATTAAGGTGTGTCAAAACTGGTTAAATTTGTCCTTTGTTCTGAACTGCACGTGACAGTGGATGTTGTCCAACCATTTCCCTTTTGCTGTAAAATTATTTTAAGTACTTTTAAAAGACTTAGATACTTAAGATTAATGCAGCACAAAAGAAGGAAGGGTTGCTTACGCATTTGGTTTTGAAAAGTGTGACCTGTGGTTAAGTTCTGCTTTCTCATACATATGGAGGGATATATGTGACTTGAAGGGCCTGATAAGTGCACAGAAGACAAAGCCTGGACTGTGATATTTCTGTTGATATTGCATGTTGCTTGACAGCATTCCAGGCAGCCTCTTACAGCTTTATCTAAGCAAGACGCTGCCTTTGTTGGTTAATAAATGAAGGTAGCAATAAATTCAGCTCTTTATGTGCATTTTGTACATATGTGTATGACACATTTTGTGCATGGCATGGGTTTTTGTGCATTTGGTGTACTGGCTGTCTTTTAAGGTGTTTTGTTGACTCCTGTATTCAGGACTTTATATGCAACTGAGACATGAATCAAGTGGAAAATAGTGAAGTATTGAATTTAATTGGATGAGGCATATAAATCTGTAAAATCAAAACTAAACAGCTCCACCCCAAAACACTTTCTAAAATTGTGACAGCATCTTAAGAAGTTTATCTAAGGTAAAAATAATTCTGCAATAAGAAAACAGGCAGGATAGGAGAGCAATGTTTTTAAATTACTGAGAGCTTGCCTGCAGCATTTGAAATCCCAGCAGTGTTACATGAAAAAGATGAAAGCAAAACTTGAGGATAAAATTGAAACCAAATATAAACAAAAGTGAAACCGACTCCGTTGGTTTTCATTTCCCAGTTGGCAAAAATGAAATAAGCACAGAGCAAAGAAGCATGAGAGTTTGAAAAATTAATTCAGTTTTACCATTTATTTAATCTGTCATCTAAATTAGACTGCTGCATGGCAGCACTCCCTTAGCAAACTGTTCAGTAGAGGGTAGGGGCTGCACTCCTGGTTTATCCAGGTACTGCTTCTCACAGCCAGAGGTTTGGGCAAAGGCCCTGGGATATGGGAAGTGGTGTCTTCTTCAGTAACAGAAATGCTGTTTTGAAATCTGTGGCAGACATGTACACGGAGTACAGTGGAAGTGATGACATCCAGGACGATGAAAGGGAGTCAGTAACTCAGCTGGCCAGAGCACTCGAGCTTTAGTCTTGTTGAGATTTGAGTTGCTAATAAAATTGGGTATAAAATACATGGTTGGCTTTTTTTTTTTTTTTTTTTTTTTTTTAATTTCACCTTTGAGGTCATCCACTTAGACCGGGGCCAGATCAACGGTAGCAAAAAGATGTAATCCAGTATCAGTTTTGCTGATGGTATGAAATGACTGTGAATGGTTTCACTTAATTTGCACAGATCAGTCAACAGCTAGAATGTACTTTGTGACATTGAGAACTACCTGGTGAATTAGTCAAAAGATGGACAAACATTGGATGGCTGTGTAATCTCAAATACATTAATTTGAGATTTCATTTCTCCTTCTCCTATTTAGAGATGCATGCTCCTGGGCTGTACTGAAAAAAAGGTTGGGTGTTGATGAGAAGCTTGGACAATCTCTGCTCTGCTGATGCTGTGCTGGGGTGAAATGAAAAACTATTTCCAGAGGTCCAATTCTCACACATTTGAACACACTGCATTCAAGCATATAAAACTGAAATTCTTTGGATGCCAGAACAATTCTGCGAT
The DNA here is from genome assembly GCA_024362935.1 of Setophaga petechia. Classification (NCBI taxonomy): domain Eukaryota; kingdom Metazoa; phylum Chordata; class Aves; order Passeriformes; family Parulidae; genus Setophaga; species Setophaga petechia. The sequence continues at coordinate 29,643,151 of JANCRA010000001.1, forward strand.
TTGAGATTGATGAGAGAATACAAAGAAGTCTAACTTTGTTTAGTTTAATAATATTTATGCAGCTTAGATGAGAAATGAAGATGAGTTGAGTTGCCTCACTCTAGTTCAGTAGTATTTTAGGAAACTTACAAGATAGAAATAGCTGCTGCAGATCACAAAGTGAGGCTAATTGCTGTTTGTCTGTGGTCAACACAAACCCTTTAAATTAAAAGCATATTTTGTAACCAATGCTATTAACTATTCATATCCTGTATGTCCTGTGGCGTAGGAAAGAGTAGCACTTCTAGAAAAAGGAGCATTAGATCATATAATTTCAACAAGCATAAGTACAAGCATTTAATACTTAGTACACTTTTAAGTGCTCTTTTTTTCAGTTATGTGTACAAGAGAAATATATTTCTTTCTTAAAAGCTCCAGTGTCCAGCAGAATCTCTGTAATAACTAATTGAATTTATTTTTTGTGCTCAACACATCTGTGTCTTTCATGGTGCTATTTTTGTAACTGTAAATAAGTTCATGTGACAGACATGTTTCCAGCTCACAGTGGGTGATTCAGAGGATCCCAACCTCCAAGTATGTGCCTGCCATGATCTGTCTGTAAAGAAAGTGTCTAAGTAATCATAAGAGTATTTTTTACAAATCTGAAATAGTGTATACTTTTCTTGAATACCTTTTCTTAAAAGTATAGGAGAAATTGCTTTGCTGAAAGGGCTGCTTTTGCTTCTCTCAGTGAAGTTAGGCAGAGGTAGTTTATGCCTTTTGCTGCTGGGTCTGGGTGCTGTGCTAACAATTACAACTTTGGATAGCAAAGGTATAGTTATGGGTTAGCTATTAACTTCAGTGGTAGAAACTGCCCTTGCCCAGACAATAAAATGAAAACTTTAGGCAAATATTAAATCACACTTTAGTGTAGTGTGCAAATAGTTCTTGCTGTGTGTTGCAGAACAGTATGTTATACAAACAAAGGTAGCTGTGGGAAACAAGCCCAGTCCAAGCAAGGTGGATTATATCAGGTGCAGGTCATGGCCAGTGAACGTGAAAACTCTTCCTTGAACACATTTCTCAGTGTTTGCTGTCGAGAATAATTTTTCTCTGCATCCATGAGTGCTTCTAAAATATCATTGACTTCTTGCAATCCTGTCTGAGCCTCACAAGCCATCAGTGTGGGAACAACGAGATTAAGCACTTTTCTCTTACAATGCCTCTTTTCTAATGTATAGCACCCTATAAAGCACTCATCCTGTACTCAGGCAAAGGAATGTTAGGGAGGACACTGAGATAAAGACTGCCCAAGCTTTGAAAGGTACTCTCACCGTTTAAGTTCTGATCCTACAGGTATGTGCATGCATAATTTCCCACTGCTTTCAGAGGGATCCAAGTAGTTAAAGTGCTTGTTAAGAGTTTTAGGGATGTCTCTTGTAAACCTAGTCATGGAACTCATGAAAATGCAGGGGTCTAACAGAACCATGCCATCGAGTTTGATCAGTGAAGTGATTGTTTATAGTTGTCTGAACTTTAATAGCCTTCTAGTTTTCACCTTGGTGGAAAATTCTTTATGAATCAGGTGTCAAGTGCTGAGTTTTCCCAGCAGCTTTAAAGAGTTTGGCTTCCATGGATTCCAAATGACAGCTAAGCAGCAGCAGCAATTGTCTGTGGGTATTCAGGAGTGGATTCGCATGTGAGTGCTTAATTCCAGAATAAAATTGATTATTTTGAGGATAACTATTCTCCAATGCAAGGAATTAATTACTCCCTGACAACCATGACAACAAATCTCTTGTTGTAAACAAGCCCTTCCCAAACTTGTCTGAGTGAAGTACAGGAAAGTCACCACCTCTCTTTTAGGCAGCATTTGAGAGAAAAATATTTAGAAATCCTAGATACTGAGGACAAATCATGGTCAGTCATCAGATGTAACACAAAGCTTAAGAAGAAAACTAATCAGATATTGGACTGATTATAAATAATTGATTTATGGCTGTTTTTGAGACTCCTGGAGGAGCTGGCAAGATGCGTTGTCATCCTGATGCCAGCAGATTCTGGCATCTCCTATCTTCACTCCTGAACACCTGAGGAAAAAAATGAAAGAAACCTCCAGGAAACAAAGTGTTCTTGTAAAGCTGAAACTAAAGCAATCATTTTGTATTGTCACCAGACTAGCAGACATCCATGCTTGTGCAGATGAGCATTGTGGCAAGGATACTGTGGAGATGATCTGTAGCAATCTGTTAAAAGCCTGGCCCAAATTCCCAGCTGATGTACGTTGCTGCAATGCCAGAGAAGTGGATGTGCTCAGCCACAGACACTGTGTTCTTCAAGTGTTGTGATAGATAGACCCATCACAAGGGAAATTTCATTGTGGATATTGAGAGGCTGGAGCCTTGCTTCATCATGGCTAAGTCCAGAAGCAAAAAAAGAGCAACCTTCGGGGTTTATTGTATTAAAATAAGATGGATTTTCTTCAGTGAACTTCTAGTCTGCAAATCCAAGGGCTAACTTTAATGAAGCCTGAGATCACTGCAAAATAACAACTCATGTCTTTGCTGCTGAGGGAGAATAAGCTCTGCATGGAAACCAAAGGAAAGAGTGTAAGATGTGTAACGTTTGAATCCCAGCCAGGGCATGTTAACACCCTTTGGGTGGAACAGAAATGCTATAGGGCTGATGAAACACACTCCATATACAGTATGAGTTCTCACAGTACATTTTCCTGGGCGTGTTTAACGTGCAGTCTGTAATGCTGATTTCAGTACATGTTTAAGTTACTTTTGCCTTTGTTTTCTTTGGTTTTTGTTTTGTTTTCAGGGAAAGAGTGGTTGGTTGTTTTTTGCCCTCTGTTCCTTGAGGATAAAAGGGCTTTTCTTCATTCTACTTTGTGTATCCTTCTTGGGTACAGCCGCAGGAGAGGAGTGCATGCTGAATTCTTCCTTCCTCCATCTGCCTTGTAATGAGGTGGGCACAACCTGGACACTGCATTGCAGGGCCTTGGAAGGTTGGGTAGCTGTTGCTAGCATGAATCTGTCATGGAGAGCTCGATTTCCCAGGTTTTCACCCCACAAAGCTTTCCCCTTAGCAGCTGTAGTCCTGTTGTAGCCCTGTCACATTTTCTTTGGGAACCTGGGGAAGCAGGTGAAGTATTGACTGGTGGTTGCCTGTACAGGTTCTTCTTAATGGCCTGGCCACACCTTACACCATTCTGCCCAGGACCTGTGCTCTCCCATCCTGCCTGCTCTCAAAATCTTGGCTTTCTGGCCTTTCTTGATGAAGTTATGTCCTTCCTGCAGGCACCAGAGTAAATAAGGTACCACCTTTCCTGGCTGCAGTGAACTCTTTCTTGGTGAAGGACAGGAAGGACACCGTCTTTTCTGCTGCCACCAAAACATTACAAAAAGCAGGAAAGAAATTGCAGTGGCTACAGTATGGATCAAGGTGTTACAACCAACACAGGAACTGGGTCTGTGGAGCAGACTGGCCATGGTGAAAACTCTAATGGAGCTCACAGCAAGAGATGCTTAGTGAGAAACAAATCTGCCAGTGTTGTCTCCCCCATCCCTCCCTGTTCATCAGGGCATCACTGACAGAATAATGGTGAAGAAAAAAGAGGCACCATTACATGCAGTTTGATCTTCTGACCAGAGTGTAGGTTTTGCATTCTAACTAGCTATGAGTTCAGAAAGTCTATTACTGGCTTTTATGGGTTTTCTTGCTTCATTTCTAAGTGAGGATTTCACTTTGAACCTGTAACCCTTGTACCTCTTAGAATGGCAATGCCCACTTTTCCTCATTTACTTCTCTTTAATGAAGTGTTTTGCCGTTGGTTCCAAAAACAGATGTAGGATAATTTGGGTTTATCAGAAAGAAGGCATGTTCTGCAGCACCTGTGGTAAGACACTCCTCCACCTCATGGCAGATAGGAAAGGTACCAGGCAGAGGTCTTGTCTCCCCACACACTGCAGGCAGGGGGAATTCAGGTGTCCACAGTCAAAGCAACTGAGTAAAGCGCACTTCTGTTTTCCTTTCAGTGTCAGTCTCACATTTCTGAAGTATTTCTGGGCAGATGAGTCTAACAGGTTTTTTTACCTGAGAGAAGGCTCTATCTCTCTGATGAGTTTGACTTCTAAGCAGGGCTTTTCTCAGAGTACAGATGGTGAAATGTTTGAAAGTGGTATTCACAGCAGAATAGCTGAAAAGGGTGGTCATATTGCAAAATCCTATATGAAAGCAGAGTTCAGTCTGTGACCAAAGAGCAGAATTTTGCTCCAAGTACTGTTCTTTAAAAAAAGATCATGTTTCCGTGTATGCTGGAACAGTCTTGGCAGAGACACAAATACAGAACCCAGTTCTCTGAATCCTAAATTTAGCATATGGTCTCATTTCAGCATATCTCTTTGGTCACACGGGATGATTGATGCCTTTCTTAACTGCATCAACATTAGTAAACAAAGGGAATAGTTTAAAAGTTTATCAGCAAAGCACAAGTAAAGATAACTTCTCAAAAAATAGTATTACCTGTTCTGTATTTGCAGAGAAAAGATAAATTGATACCATGCAATATTCTGCACATATCCTCTGAGGAACAGATGTTTTTCCACAGCTTTGAGCAGAGGCTGTGACCTGCTTCACAAATGTGCCTCCAAGATTTTGTCCCACCATAACTTTTCACAGCTGTTAATAGTATTTCCATATACTGACAACTCTTTTAACTGGGTACTTTGTGATAGGGAAAGAAGAGCTGCTTTTCCAGAGGTTTTTTGGTTTTGGGGTTTTTTTTTGTTCCATAGGAATATACTTTTAAGAAAGTACCCACAGATACAGAGCAGTTTGTGGCTTTGTGATAACCTTAGTGCCTTCTCAGTTATCCAGATGCTGCCAGAGTGAAACTGAAGGAAAGAAAACATTATGTACTGCTCAGATGCAATGCCTGCCATGCCATTGCTTTCACTTTCTGTCTACTGCTGCTGTAATTCTAGTGAAGAGCTCTTCATTTTCAAAGGTTACACTTTCTGTATGGCAGGAGTGTTATCTCTGTGAAGGAAAAAACAAGTCAGACTTACTAGAATGTTCTTGGGGTGAGTAGGGAGGGACTACAAGCTCTTTATCAATCATTATGGAGTGAAAATATGTGTATATGCATATTGCAACCAGTTTATACCTTGTTGGGGAGTAGCCTTCACCATGTTCTTGAAGTTTCTCATTGCAAAAAATAGGCTGAACTGACCACAGGACTAGCATGAATAGTGCAGTAATTAAAGCTTCAAAGAACATCAAAATAATCCCTCCATAAACTGTGGTGGCAGCCAATCCATGGGCCATGCTTCTTGTGTGGGAATGGCTCTTCACAGGTCTCCAGTGGACTCCCCTCTATGCAAATACCAGTGAGCTGGGGCTGATGTCTTGCCTACTTGACACTGGTTTGGGAAAAATTTTATTGATGTCTTTATGTCTGTCAATATATTTAAGCTCCCACCTCTGAAACAGCAAATGCCCCTGACTGTGGTCCCCTCTAATATTACGACAAGTGCTTAAAATAGAGCAAGAAAAGGGAAATTAATTTCTGGAGCTACCAGTCTTAATACATTTGTAGGAGGCACGTTTAAAAATACTGATTTTTGAAGACTGGCTGTCATTACTAAGAATCGTAGAGTGATATCCTAGCAGGTAGTCCTACTTACAGTGCTTAAATGAGCTCCTCTTTTCAGATAGGGTGAAAAAAAGGCTTTCTGAGGTCCCATCTGCAGTTAACTGTGTTTCTTGGTGATTAGTCTTCCTCTCCTCCACCATGAGAAACCAGAAGAAAAAACAAACAGGAATTATTTTCAACATAATGCCAGAAAGACTTCAAGATTGGGTCTCTGGGAATATTAATAATTTTCCTGTGAAGCCTGCTTAGTTCCTGGACTTCTTCAGAAAGCTGACAATGTGAAGAGTAGCATTAGCATGCAGCAAAACTGGGATGGGACTGAAGGGTGATGGAGTACAAGGTGCTTCTTTGCCACTGGAGGAGCTGGTGCTGCACCTCCCTCCTGCTCCTTCCTTCCTCCCAGCCAGCTCTGCTCCTCTCCCTGCCTCCATCCATGGTCTCTGCAGTGTGGAGGAAGATGGTGCCAAGTGACCCAGGGCAGGCATTAAGCCATTTCTCTCCTGGTTAACCAGAGGGTGAAGGTTCAGGCAGCCAAAATTAACCAGGCTTCTGGAGAGGTTTGCTTAGGCCAGCAAATGGGTATCCATAGCTGAGGAGATCATGGCAGCAGTGAAACCAGTGGGACCTGGATGCCTTGGCAGCTCTGAAAATATTGTTAGGCATGCACTTGCCCCAGGTACAAAAAATTCCAACAGCTGTGTGTAGCTTCTTCTAAGTGTGAATGTGCAGGGGAAGTGCAACATTGAGGCTGACCAGGAGTGGGAGATTGGTAGGTAAGTGCTTCTAGTTTTACAGCCAGCGCCAGATTATAAATGTTGATGTTTTGTTGTCCTTAAAAGGATTGACTGTTTCTACTTTTTTTCTTTCATCTGGGTAAACACTGGAGAGAGGCTGGCAAGAAACTTGGCATACCTGCTGTTTTGTAGGGCTTACCTTAGTTTCTGACTCTGTAGGTTTGTTTAATAATTGATATATTCTGATGGATGGTGAAGCTGATGTGGTGTTAGGCAATGGCCCCTGAAACTTTACATGTATTTGCTGCCTATTTTGGAGCATTTCAAATGTCTTTACAAACTGGAATGATTCTTGAATTCAGGTGATTTAATCTGTACTCACTGATGGATGGAATCCAGATCCTCCCACCTGGAGTCAGTGAAATAAGCCTTCAAGTGCACCCAGTAATGCCCTTTATGGACAGACAGGAGCTACTTTTAAGGGACTGCAGATGCTGATGTTTCTTTCTGTACAAATAAATCATGCATTTGACAGCCCTGGATGGAGAATTAGGCACCTTCATTTCCCACAGGCAATTACTCAGTAGAGTTGATTTGGTATTTTCATCAAAAGAATCTTGTTAACATGCAACTGATGAAAACCCTGCTACATTTTGGCACCATTGTGGTCCTTGCTGTCCTGAGGCAGATAGGTCTGGGAATGTCTTCTGAAGCCATCCAGCTTTATTTTCATCAGCATGTGCTCTAAAAGGAGCATGAGTTAGGGATTGTGTTTTGATGAACAGAAGCACAGCTCTGTTTGCTCCTTTGTGAAGGGCATAACTCCAGAAGATTCTCACTGTTCCCTCCAGCTGAACATCATTGTAGGATTATTTTTACCTGGGTTTGAATTTACTTTCAGATGAACAAGTCTTGGGAGCCACTCCTCTCTTCTCACAAGCCAAACTTCTCCCCTGATTACCTTGGATTAGTTTGTCTTGGTGCGGGTGACGGATGGGAAGGTGTGTGTTGACAGCTGCAGTTGCTAATCCCAGAGGAATCCCAGGGTGACAAAAAGGAGATGAGCACCTCTCAGCAGTATCTACAGAGGAGCAGCTGGGGAAGCCTCCAGGGATGTGGGAGGGAAAAGACAGGGTGGCTCAACTCTGCCATTTTGGGCAAGACTGGCTTCCTTGTAGTAGCGATTGTTGGCAGCTTTCTCTTTTCCTGAGATGTATTGCTTTTGTACAAAGACAGCTTCTGTTTCTTCCATGTTGCCTGTCCCAAGTGAGATCCATTGCTGCTGCTTTCAAGATGACTTTTTTGCCTTCTTTCTAAGCTGTTCATTCAGATGGGCTTGAAATTTTTCTTAGGGGTTCATTACCCAGAAGATGAGTCTGACTGCTAAATGGGAACATTCATATTGAGTGTTGAACCTCATGCACAATGTTTCCAGGAATTGTCTCAAAGTACATGCATACTCAAAGATGCTTTAGAAAGAAATGCATCTCTTGTAAATAATTGTTTCTTCCTTGTCAGACAAATAAAAACTTGCTCATGTTTTTAGTACATTGCCATTTGCATTTTTCAGCTTTGACTCAAACCGTAGTAGGGGAAGATTATAAAGATCTCCTGTGCACACTCTGCAGCCTGGATGAGGATTGTTGGTTCCAGGGGGAGGGGGGTGCAGTGGCTGTTTGCCACCAATCTGAGGGCTAAAAAAGTTGAACCTACATCACCCTTGCCCAGAAAACAGCTTCCCTCTTACACAGAGAGGGGATATGCACAGGGGCTTGTCTGCTGTTGGATTCCTGGGGCTGGCTGTTTTTTCATATCTGAAATGAACCTGAAAGGGAGCTGAGCAGTTGCAGGCATTTTCTGAGCTCTTTTAGAAATTGGTAGTTTACTGCAAGAGGCTGCAGCTGAAGCACAAGTGACCAGCTCCACAGAGTAGTAAACAAAAAACCAGTATGTTTGCTTAGAGATTAGTGTGAGCATGGCTGCTGGTAAATTCTCTGAACACATCAAAGAACCTTATTGTTACATTCAGATTTTAATTCCTTATTAGTTTCAAGGAAATACATGTCCTCAGAGCAATGAGAGGAAACTTTGAACGTTTTTCTTCCTCTTGTGCTGGGTGTGGGCTTGGTACTGCCTAATTGTTAGTCTGTCCCATGCCTGTACTCCCATAGGAAGCGAGAACAAACCCATTTACATTTGTGCCATTCCTGCGTGCTTTCAAATTTTTCTTTCTCTTTTTTATTTTTAAGATCAAAGGTGACAAGAATAGTGGAGCAGAGAAGTTACGAATGATGCAGAGAACACAGATGTGAAGAGCAAAAGAGAGAGGAAGGAGCTGAGCCCAGTGCAGAGGGGGCAAGGAGAAGCAGCAGCCTAAATGCAAGTACTTGAATGTGGAAATGATGGATTCCAGGGTGCTTAACAGGCATTTAATGTGGTGCTTTAATCTATACCTAGTGCCAGTTGGTTAATGTTTTTAAAATTTTCTGCCTCAGGTTCAAGACTTTGGACTCTTATGTCAATAATTTACAGCTCTAAACAGGGAAGTGGCATTGAGGTCATGTGTGCTGTGTGTGTGAGAGAGAGAGAGAGAGAGACAGAAAAAGAAGTCCGTTTGAGTCTTAACTGGATAATAAAAGGTGGCATAGTGTAGTTGAGGGGTGTGTGAAGAACTCACTTCATAGCTGAACAGCATTGAAATGTAAAATAACAGCTAAAAAATCAGTGAGTGGATTGATCAGAGAAAGCTGGAGGGAGGGGGTCAAACTACTCAGCTGGAATCAAAGCGATCTGCTAAATTGCTGTGATGTAAAATGTACCTTTATTAATTCCAGTCAAGTTCATGGGACTGAAACTGCCATTTGAAAGCCCTTTCATTAGCAGAAGCATCATTTTACCTAGTACAATGATGCCTCCTGCATGTGTTATTTTTTTCGTTACATATTTTTTCCTTGGCAAAATAAGGTCTGCAAATGCAGGTATGTGGACTGAAAAGAGGTGTCTCCATGAGTGTGTTTTACGTTGTGGCTTCTGGTATCCCACCTGTATCAGCAGACAAACTTTTGCTGATATTCTATGTCATCTTCAGATGAAGGTTTTCCTAATACAAGTGTACCAGAAGAATATTTTCTGCCATAAAAAGACTTCATCTCCATTGCTTTTAGGGGAGGCTCACAGACAGAGCTAAAATAATGTTTATAGTTAGCATCTTTCAGTGCCTGCAAAGCTTCAATAAGTGTACTGTGCTGAGGTGGGGGAGCTGCCTGGGAGTTCTGCCTGGCAAACAAGTAACCTTGTCCCTTGTTCCCTGCAGCTCCTTCCCAGGTGGGTGACAATGCCTGTCGAAAGGATGCGGATGCGGCCCTGGCTGGAAGAACAAATCAACTCCAACAGAATACCGGGGCTGAAATGGCTAAATAAGGTAAGGGGGGGTGCATGCATGTGCTGAAGGGGAACTTGATAGCAGTGGCTGAGGTCTGCATAGGTAAATGAGCTCATTCCTGGTTTTCAAAGGGGTGACGAGGAGGAAGGGCAAAGCTGAATGCTTCCTGCTGAACCTGTTCCTCTGGTCTCACCTGCCAGATCTGAAGCGTCCTTCTTTGGCCTGGTGGATTTGTGGCTCATTTAAAAGCATTTTCCAACTCTTTGTTGTCGAAGTGAGTGTTTCTGGAGACTCTGCTTGGACTTTATTTTTAACCTGGGAACACATTGTTCAACAAGTAGCATCAGAGGGATGTGTTCAAAATAGTCTTCTGTGTTAGGCTGAGTTGAATTAACAATCTGCTGTTTCAGACTTGTGTGACTTCTCTTATACTTCTCAACTCGAGAGAAAATAGGGTGACTTTTCCCCTGTCTGACTCAAACCTAATATCTCTGGTCCTGAGCTCTTACTAAGTGCTCAAGACACTTTGAGAGTGCAATCGAGAACTCAAAAATGTCAGTGCCCGATTTAAATTTATTATGATTGGTTGAGTAAAATCTAGGAGTGTATTTGAGACTTTGAATAGTAATGAATTGTGGAAATGTGGTATGCTTTCGGCACTATGCAGGAGAGTAATTCACCACACTGAAAAGCATGAAGCTGTTTTTGCTGCAGAGGCTATTTTATTATCAGAATGGGTGGAAATGCACAAAATCAGGGGCAGAAACATAGGAACTGCCTGTCTGGTTAAGTCACTAAGACAAATAGTCTGGTATCCTCCCTTTAGCAGTAGTAGCTGTGGTACTCAGGTGCTCATTTTTAAAGTTGAAGAATGACAATTGAAATTACTACCTTTTCTTTCATCTTTCAAAGCTAGAAGTGCTCATGACTGAAATTATAAGGAGCGCTTTAAATTTCATCTATGAACCTTGTTTCTCAGTAACTTCCTGCATCAGCGAGTCTCATGCTGTGGCTGGGTAAATAAATATTGCTTTGTCCATTCCCTAGTTAACTGCACTGTGAATTTGAGTAGGTCCTTGATCTTGCATAATGGGATCACAGCTGAAGAGGAGACCGGTTTTTACTGTTGTCTTTGTAATTTGAGTCCCATGTTCGGGTCCTTCTCCTTGAATATCTCTATTTTGGTGTTAAGTTTCCTACTGACAGTCTATGTCTGCTGTCCTTTGCCGGGTGTTCTTGCCTAATCCTGAAATAATTTCTCTGTCTTGAGGTTTATTAAACTCTGATTCCCCACTTCTACCCTCTGATTTGGCATCAGCCTGCATTGTCTTTACTATGCTCAACAAGAAAATTGCACTCCTGGGCATTTCTGTTTAAAAATGTTTGCACATTCATTCCAACAATGGATCATTACACCAAAAATATTTCTGTTTTTGCTTTAAATCCTGATGATAAACAAAGCCATGCATGGAATCAATGAAGTGTCACGTGTATCACAGCCTGTTCTATATCCACAGAATCAACTTCATAGGCTGTAGTATTTTAATCAGAGTTTGGTAAAGGATAGTTCACAGTTTAGATAAGAGGGTGTGTCAGATTATCCAGAGAATAAACTCATGTGTGTGCACAACTTTTAAGGAAATAAGGTTTAAATATGAAAGAAATTATTACCATTCTGAGTTGTCATTGGGTGTCTGTTCTTTGGGACTTTTTCTGAACTGAAGAATTAAACTTCCCTCAGTTAGAAATGACAAATCAGGTACAGGTAACACATAATTCTTTCCCCTACTCTCAGTTCATCATTATACCTCCAGAACAAATCCCTCCTTATAGGGCTTAAAACATAAATAATTAATGGACCTCTTTGGTGAAATTGTTATCCTTCTGAGTGGCATGAAGGAGGAAGAGAATTTCTTTACTTTCCTAGAGAGACAGAACTGGGAGCTGTGAATGAAACAACATCGTTCAGCAGAGGGGATGTGAGGAGGGAGAGTGTGAGAGGTCAGTGTTCCTCTGAACACTGGAAGCAGGAACACCTGAGCTGTCACAAAGTATGTAACAGAGTAAAATGTGTATTATCAAATTGTAATACACATAGCCTCTGTGATTTTGTAATTTGTGTTATAATTTCATATAATTCTTGTGCTTCAAGACATCTGGGATTGGGAAGAACTTTCTGTAATGAGCAGAAGCACTGTAATGACCACTTAGACTGCTGTTGAGTGTCCTTGCAGCTTCTTTTGAAGCAGTGAGTACAGTTGATGATGACAGGATGCTATGTCTGGAGTCTTGTTCAGTCTGCTAGGTTTTGAATTATCATATGGTCTATTTTAATCTGATCTATTCTTAAAGTTCTTGTTGATAGAAACTGTTTTCTGTTGAAGTGATGATTTTTTTTTCCCATGCTTATTATAGTCTATGAAGAGTAAAGGCAGAGAAGCTTATTCTAGGTCTGATGAATACAGTAGTGTTGTGGACCCCAAGCAGTGGCTTTGAGGCTTTCTTTCAACTGCTTTGAGTTGGGGAAAGAAGTATCTGTGTTGATGATTTACTTATACATAGAGGGAAGAGTAAAGAGGCAAAAGACACGTGACAGAAATGATGTAACTATATTAAGAAGAATATTGAGTGTGAGGTCTTGAGGGGAATGAGGAACATGTTAAATAATTGTTTGCACCAAATTAAAGATGAAGCCAAGCAAGAAGGGAAAAATGCAATTCTGGACAAGCAAATATGACAGAAAGGATTAAAGACGAGTTGAAGGACAAAATGCAGGCTCAGAAGAAGAAAAGATCACATGGAAGAAAGGGAAATAAACCTAGCCTTGGCATGAGTGAAATATTAACCAGACAGTCAGGAAAGAAAAGTGGTTGTTGGGGGGAAGAGGAAAGGGTGAAGGATTCATCTCACCCAGCCAGATATCTACAATGCAGTCATTTAAGTGAGAGCTGTCTGTCTAGAGTTGTATGTAGTCAGTAGAGAGAAATAGGCTCTTTTAGGGTGAAATTCAGGCAGCATAGCTGAGGTGGCTGCTGCAGGAGGAGGGTGCATTTTTCCCTGGAAGTACTTTTCAGAGACTGATAATTGGATGTGACCCTGCAGTGACAGTTTATAGTGCAAGATGTCTGCATGTGAAGCCAGATAAGTATTCTTCCCAACAGGGGAGAAAAAAACAAGTGTTGTGGAACAAGCTCAGTTTGTATGGCTTTGCAGAAAACAGCATGAAGAATTCTGAAGCAGCCCTCTAGGTCAGGACAAAGGAATTCCTTACCATGTTGTATGACATAAAAGCACATGTGATCCAGCATCCTTCTGGTCTAGTGTCCTGTGTGCTAAGTGCTTGTGGAAGGAGTGTAGGAAACATGTTATTCAAGCTCTGAAAGTCATTGGGCCCCCAGAGCTGGAGCTACATGCTGAAACTATCATCTTTAATAGCTGCCAGGGATCTTCCATGGTCCTTGAGGAATGATTATACTGACACCATGTAAGGCATGCTCTGATTTAGCTGTGTGTTAAAAAACCAAATTTTTAAAAAACCTTCCTTTGCATTTCTTTAAGTGCACTTTTCTTTGGTATAAAGTTTCTGAACTGAAGTGTGTTTAGGTATCTTCAATGCACATCTTCATGAGTGTCACTTCATATGAGTGTCTGTTCTTTTATCCCCACTGGAGAGGTGTCTACTGCTGATACATTCTTTTGCTTGGCATACAAATTTGCAAGATCCCTTTTCTTCACCATGCTAGTAATTATTGGCTGAATTCTAAATCCTTGATTTTGCTCTGTTCCTATGGTTGTTTTGTTTCAGATCTATTTTTGCTAATCATAAAAGTGTCTGTGCTGACAAAACTACCCTTTGTATGAAAGCTTAGAAATATGTAGTACTGCATGTTTTTTCCATGTGTCAGCTCGGAAAACTGCCAGGCTCATCTTCCATGGAGTGGCTTCTGAGTATTTCATCCACTTGGACTCTGTTCTGCTTTGGTGATGGCAGTGGATATTTTGCTTCTGATTTCAGTGATACTAGAAGGGAGCAAAACACTTGGAGATGCTGAAACTGTTCTTATAAATTAGTGACTTAAAATCATCAGAAGATTCCTCAAGTCTGTCAGTGTTGGCATTTCCTGTTTGTTTTCCCTTCCAGGAGAAGAAGATTTTTCAGATTCCCTGGATGCATGCCGCAAGACATGGTTGGGATGTTGAAAAAGATGCTCCCTTATTTAGAAACTGGGCAATTCACACAGGTATTGGAACCATCTTTTTACAGGATAGATTTTCACATTGTTTTCCCTTTTAAAGTTACATTTTCTTTCTTGTCTTTGCTTTTACTAACACAGAGAGTGAACTTCAGTTTCCAGATTTGTGGGAGGCTAAGTGTTTTTTCAAGGCCTATGATACTCTCTAGCTTAATTGAAGCACTATAACTCATTTGCATTGAGGAACACAGTAAAACTTAATTGATTTAAATGTTAGCAATTGTGTTCAAAACTGTCAGGAGTAGAGCACAGTCAGCACTTTGTAGACATAGGCCCTTAGGCTTTTTATGCCTTTCTATGGATTTGAACCTGACATAATAAAGGTAAATGCTGTGCAAGCTTTTCCATGTTGTTATGGAGTCACATCAGATCTGCAGTGCCCTGGGTCTTTCTTGGGCACAAACCATTCATCATCTGTTCTAGAAATGTGCATGAGAATGAGATCACAGCACTCTCTTGCAACCTCAGCTATTGTTAGAATGCTTGCCATGGGAACCAAAGGCTGATACCTTGAAGCTAACCTGCACTGTTATTAATTTGCCTCAAGTCTTCAATCACATGTCAGATGTGCCTAACTTTTCTTTTCTTGCTCAGGGAAATACCAGTCAGGAGTAGATAAACCTGATCCAAAGACATGGAAGGCAAACTTCCGCTGCGCTATGAACTCCCTGCCTGACATAGAAGAAGTGAAGGACAAAAGTATAAAGAAAGGAAACAATGCCTTCAGGGTGTACCGGATGCTGCCCTTGTCTGAAAGACCTTCCAAAAAAGGTAGAGGGGAGAGCTCGTCAACATGAAATGCTCTTGAGGGCATAGTGTTGAGAAAAACACCTACTGCAGGTAGCTCAGTATGCAACAAGTCACCAATGCAAGCTGCACATGGTGCCCTGGCTGGCTGGGAAATGACTGGAACTTAGGAACAGCTGTATGAAAAATGGGCTGCATTCAGAAGAGAGGATCAATGAGATGTTATACCCCCAAGCTGTTGATATTTGTCTGTTAAAGCCGCTGGAGTTGTGTTCAGAATCTAGTCCTGGGTCTCCTTCAGTCAAGGAATGTGATTAGCGGATATTAGAGCTCAACACATTGAACTCAGTAGGGGTCATACAGAATATGGTGGCAGACATTTTGGTATCTTTTTTCAAGCAAGGGTACAATTAAACTGGCTCTGTCTTGAGAGCAGTACACTCACTCAGAACACTAAACCACGAAACCACATTGTTAGTTACAAAGACCATGGAAAACCAACCCACAGAGCACAATAATGGTGAAATGGGAAATCATCTGAATCCCCAAATTTAGGAATCAAATCTCCTGCCTGCCAGCATAAGGCCTAACCACCAGGTCAATCTCATGAGTATTTGGTTTCTTTCAAAGTAGAAACATTGCTTTATTTAGGTCTCATTAGCTTTCATATGGCTCCCTTACTGGTTTATGCAGTAGAACAAGGGTTTCCTTAGTCCTCTGGTATCCTGTGTTGTCTAGAATTTTGGATTAAAAGATAACCTACAAACCAGACACAAGGTGTTCCTCTAAAATCCAACTCAGTTCACCTGTAGCTACAGTTTACTACTTTCTTAGGTTGAGAAGTGAAAGGCAGATTTTCAGTTTAAGGTCAGTGTGACTGGAAATTATGAACCATGGCATTTTTGGGGCAGAATCATACTGTGAAAGGAAGATCAATGTGCAAAAGGTAGAATATTTATCTTGAAACTGTTTCCAGTCTCTTGTCAATAGTGTATTTTATATGTTTAAACACATTCCCCTGGACCATAACATGTCTCTTGGCAGTAGATTCCCGAAGGACCTACAAAAGTTCATCTTTAAAGCTGAGATTCTGGGAACAGGGGCTGTAGCAGGAGAAGATTCTACAGAAAGTCCAGTTACTGTAAAACCCTGACATAGTTTGGACCTAGTATATATTTTCACATGCCCTTTTTTTGTGTCATGTGGCTAAACATTTGTAGGAGCGAAAGAATCTGGCTGCAAACGTTTCTAATTTTCTGTGGTATCATGTAGTAGAGAAAAGCTCCTGGGACACATCTGTGCTGACACTGGGGCAGAGCTGAGCTTGCACCAGCAAGTCTGAACTTCTGCATCAGATCAGAGCAGGGGCAGCAGCACTAGGGTCTGCCAAGGTGCATGACATTTTGTGAAGGTCACAGGCAGTATGGCTTTTGGGATTCCCAAGCCCATCATGATCGCATAAACCACTCTTGCATGAATTGTAATATGTATTTCCTTACCAGGTTGCAACTATTTACAAAAATACTGATTGAAGTTTATTGTGATCTCTTTTCACATTAAATCAATTAACAATCTCCCTTTTCCTGTAGCTACAGAGAAAGCATCAGAAATGTGATGAGGCATATATTTTGATTTTTCTTCTTTTTAAGAATATTTTTCTCCTCCTTTCTTTTTTTTTAACAGGTCTTGTTTTTTAATTTTTCATTCTTCCATATTTTCACTTTGACTTTTTGACTGCGGTTGCTTTTCTTTGTCCCATATTGGTTCTCTTTTGTAGCCTTTTAAAAAAGAAACACAAAGCCAGCAATTCAAGGTGAATTTTTTGCTGCCCAGGCCTTAAGAGAAGAGTAAAATTAAGCAAAATTTGTTCTCCCTTAACTAGGAAGTCCTGCCATTTTGAGGCTTATTTTGGGGCTATTTGTTGGTAAATATAGAAAGTGTGAAGGATAACTCATGGCACATAGGACTTTATGAAATCTTCCTTCTGTTGTTGCAGGAAAAAAGACGAAATCTGAGAAGGATGACAAATTCAAACAGATTAAGGTAAGAAGTGTCTGTTTAATGGTGCAAGAGCTTGTGAATACAAGCTGTTGCAGATATTTTTTAACAGCCCCAACAGTATATTGTGGTAGGTACTTGCGAATGCTTGTGGTTTGGTTAAGTAACTGCAGTTACCCGGGATGTTTGGGATTGTTTTTTTTGAAATGTGAAGGCTGTTAAAGCTGTCACTTACGTCATCAGTGGACACAGCCCTTGTGTTACAGGGCCTGGAGGTTGGAAAACTGGCAGTCTCAGCAATACATCTGCCATTTGTTTGTCTCTGTAGGAAGAAATACAGTAATTAGGGGAGGAATGCTTCTGAACAATAGAGTTACCTTTTGGAGCAATTAATTTCTGTGTGTAAAGTGCTGGAAATGCATTTTCATTTAGGCAAGGCTCAGAGCTGCACCTTGTGCTCATGTTTTGTCAGTTAGAAGGCCTCAGCTGTAAAGCTCTTCAGTTGCAGCCTGAGATTTCCGCTCGTTCAGAGTGTGGGCCCAGACTGATGTCTGCCCTGCTGTGAGGCATGGTGTTTCCTAGCTTTCACACCTCTGCCAAGGGCCTCTGAAAGGTGGTCAGTATTACACACCAGCAGGAGCTAGTCCACCTTCAAATTTTTAACAAAAAAGCAAATCTCAGAGATTTCAGACTCTCAGCTTTCAGTAAAATTGGTGTCCTTGGGCTGTGTGTAGCAGCTGTGTCTACAGTGCAAGGGCAGCTTGGTCCCCTGCTGCTCACCTGTGAAGGGCTGTGCCACCCATGCCTGGGTTCAGGCTCTGCAGGTTCTGTCCAGGAGATTCTCTGGGCCAGGTGAACCCAGAAATGTGGGGAAAAGTTCTCCACTGAAAGGGTTTGGAAAGCAGGTGCTGCCACAGCAGTTGTGACTTGTGCAGTTACACGTCAGAATGCTATGACTTTTAAATTGTCTTAGAAGAACCACTTTGTAACTATCCTGTGTGGCTCTTACAGCCACATGTGCCTGTTATCAAGTGACTCTGATGGTAGCTGATGCTCAGAGGGAGGCAGTAAAACTGCTTTGGTCAGAGCAGAGCAGTGTGCCAGCACATACACCTACCTACCAGTGATACCTCCTGTTAGTTCTTGTGCTCTGAGCTGGGGCCAGGTAGTATTCCTGTCTGTTCCCCCATTCTGACAGAAGTGTGCAGTGGCTAGTCTGGATTTGAAGAGGTGCTCTTCCTGTACTCAACCACTCTTAGGCTGACTGTTGGATGTTGAAGGCTGTAGTAGTGAAGAAGGGTAGTAGGTGAATTAAAGCAAATGCACATTTCTGAGCATGAAAGCTTCTTATAATTGCTTTGCTTGGTGATGAGAATTCCTGAGATCCAAGTTGCATGTTTTGAATTGAATGCCTTACAGTTACCCTGAATGCCTTACTCCACAGTTAGTGGGGCCCAGTGGGAAGTTACTCCACACTTTGCCTGGTAACTGCAGTGGGGTGAATAGCAGCAGAGGGAGAAGTTGTGGAGTGATAGCAGCAGAGGGAGAAGCTGAGAATCCGAGCACAGATCTGCAAAGGGACTTCAGCATAGCAAAAACCTTGCAGTGAGCTTCCCATTGTTGCCACTGATGGACCCTGTGGGCACCCACAGCAAATGCTGGTGGGTTGAGCTTGAGCATGGTGCTTAGGGCAGTCGCTGCTTATCCCTGTGCCTGTGAGAGTGTTGGGCCTTACCAAATCCCTGCTCCACCTTAGCAAAGGGGCAAGCAAATCTCCCACCCCACAGGTAGGTCTCCTATCACTGGGCTCTTGAGTAAACAGAGTCTGTCATTGCAATTCATTAAATTCTTTTAAAATGAATTCTCAATAATGGGAAGGAAATTGAAATGTCAGAGCAGCCCAGATAAAACCAGTCTCTTTTGAACCAAAGAACTGAACTGAGGCTTAATTTCTACCTTATCCTAGATGTATCCTTTAGACCATGCAGTTCCACATTGAGAGTTATTTTTAAAATCCTAGTGGCAACTTTCTCCATGCATTCGGCTTAGGGTAGACCTCTGAACACTCAAAATTTAGGTGATTCAACACCAACTGTGCCAGTATCCAAGTGTCTTTGTGGATCTGGCACCATCACCTGAGTTCTAAGATGCATATTTGTTTCTGAAGCTTGAAAGGGGCTAGTAAATAAACTTCTCAGTAAATAATAATAAACTTCTCAGTAATCAAGCCTCAGTAAAGTTGAGCAAGTGGTGCCTCCACAGCGTTTCCATGGGGGCTGCTGAGTTTGCTGTGAATTAAAGCAAACAGCACCAGATACTCAGGGCTCCAGTGTGCAGCCCTAACCTATCTTTGCAGTTGTGACCCTCAATGGATCAATAGCAGCTAATTTTATCTTTTCAAGCTCTCCAAGTCTTTGACCTGTAGGGCAGCAGAACTGGTGCATTTCATCAAAGACCTAGTTGCCATTAACACTTAACTCTCCACCCTTCTGATGTGCCAGGAATGCTGTGCCAGGGTGCTGTTTGCCTTGCCTTAGTGTCTGGGAAGGTGCTTGTGTTGAAGTGACAATATTTTTGAGTAGATCACAATCACAACATGTGACATCCAGGAAAAAACCTACCACAGTGCCCCCAGTATTTTGTCCCAAGGATAACAGTTCAACAGTACTGGGATGGGCTGGCACTGCAGGTCCTGAGGCTTACCTTTGCCTGCCTTCTATTAAATGCTTTAGAGCAGTGAAAATGAGCACAGTGTGCACAGCTCTGCACCTCTCTGTGGGTGTCTCCAGCTCAGCAAGCAAGGGACAACTTGCATCCTTTCAGGGCTGGTAAAGTAAGAACAGAAGACTTTAGACATTGTAACCAATAAACCTGTGAGAGAGTCAATAGTGGGGAGGAAGTTGCATGTGTAGAATAATCCTTTGAAAGAAATCCTGAGTTAATGGAATTAATTTTTAGGTGTCTACCCTGTAGGGATTTTTTTAGATTCCCACTTGAGTGTATCAGGCTTACAGAGAGGCATCTTGTGGAAAGCTCAGTCTGTGTAGAACAGGTGGTGTTTTCCAAATGCTGTTGCCCTGTGGTAATGTTTATGATGTGATCTAAAAGGCTGTATTTAGTGTAAACACTTTGGCTTGCTTTCAGGCTTGCTGTAGAGAAAAATTAAGGCTAGAATTTAGTAACTGCTGTACAGAAACTAAGACTTCCTTTTAGAGAGTGCAAAGAGAGCATATTTGGAAGGGACTGAGGATGAATATTAAATAGAGTACTGTTTTAAAGCAATATTTCTTCCTTGTTTGTTTCAAATGTTAATCTCTTGTAGTAAATAGCTTACTGCTTCCTTGCTGTCTGAAGACTTACTCTAAATTTGAAGATTAAAAATAGCTTTCCTTTCAAAGCACAAGATTTGGAAATGAATTAGTCCCAGTCTTCTCCTCAGAGAAATATTTGTTCTAAGACAGTGTCCTGCAGAGAGCAGGGGGTATATGGCAGGCAGAAGTGATGGGATTTATTACCATATCAGAACAAAGAGATAAGCTATCTCCTAAAATAAAGTAATCCTGACCCAGCTGTACTGTTTTCATTCTAGCAAGAACCAGTTGAATCATCTTTTGGGATGAATGGGCTAAATGCTGTCACTTCTGACTATTTCCTGTCCTCCAGTATAAAAAATGAAGTTGACAGTACAGTGAACTTTGTAGGTAAGTACTGCTATGCTTTTTTTACATACTAAGTACACAGATGACTTCAAAAACTCTTCTGGTCTGCCAGACTTATCTTTCCATCAGCATTTTGCACTTCAGGGAGTGCCACAGTTGCAGTCAGGTGGACCCATTTCTCAGCAGCATAGGCCATGCAAGATTGTGGTTGCAGGCCAGCCCCACCATTTGCAGAGACAGTGATCAGTACTGTGCCACTGGTGTGGTTCCCTTGAGAGTAAAGCACTTCCAGGCACTCTTAGCTGGCTTCTCATGGTGGGGACTTATTCCACAGGATAGTCCTCAGCCATGGAGAGGCTGTAGCCAATGTCACATGGGAGTTAAATTGCAATCAGATGGCAGCTTCCATTGCTTAAAGCAGAGGTTTGTATAGAATACCATTTTATTTGGGAGTTCAAACCAGCAGGCAAAATGTAGAAACTTGGTTCTTTTCACTGACACCTCAATAGGAGAGATAGTTCTTAACATCACTGAGCTAACGAAAAGGATTATCAAAGGCTGCATTTACAAACCAGTACATTAGAAATAAGCTGTCATCTCAGCATGTGAATAATTGCAAGTCGACTAATTGGACTGGGCAGCTTTTTTTTGGCTAAGGTTGTCATTGCAACAAGAGCTCCTAACAATATGACCCACATCCTGTTTTGTCTAGAATTCCATTTTTTAATATGACAAATATGTTCACATTATCCTTGGAAAGATGGCAGAAATCATGTGCAGTGACTATTTTTGATCCCCATTTCTTAGGTCACAGGGCTTTGCATAGTCATTCCCCTGAAGTACTTGTGTGGCTGAGGAGTTTGTGAGTAGTTTTGCTCTCTTTATGGCAGTTCATTTAATCAGTTGTTGCTTTGTAAGAGTATTAGAACATGCTTCTACTGTTATAGCTTGAAGGAGTAGCACCATAGTGCTATTAGTGCTTCCTGTCCACTTACTGAGGATCAGGTAGGAAACTGTCATCCAGTGTTGTTTAATTATTGAGATGTGAGTTGTGCTGCTTATCCAGACTGGAGAAAGAAGCTGTTATTTAGGATTGCAGGAAGGATTTTAATGTAAACAGAGAGGAAAAGGTAAAATAGAATTGTTCTGCAGAAAGACAGGAAATCGGCCAGAGTGGATGAAAGGCAAACAGCACCTGCAGAGTTTCTGCCATAGGTGCTGCTCACTGGAAACTGTAGCATATTGCTCAAGTGAGCAGTAGTTTTTGCTGTGCTTTTTATCTCTCAGGGTGGGTAAGAATTTGTCAGGTATTGAGGGAAGAGATAAAACAGTGCAGATGGCCTGCTCATTCCCTGAGTGGCTTGCGCAATATTAGTCTCTCCCAGATAAAAAACTAACTGTGTGTGCTCTTGCACCACTCTCACCACACTCAATAAAAGCTGATTGTTTCAGAAGCAGGAAAGGTGAAATAAAGGTGAATCAAAATATCTGAAACATAATTATACTAATTGTAGTGATCAACTTTTAAAAAGTCTATCTGGTATGTATGTAATTTTCTTTATGCTGGTATTGTGTCTTAAAATACACATCTAAGTTTTGAAGATTTTCCAGTGGTAACCTGGCACTTCACAAAGCAAAATAATATGCAGCTTTTCCCCGGGAAAAATACCTGTCACTTTTCTTTTTCAAAAAGCCCTGTCTAAACATAGAATGCCGTAGCATTCTTGTGTGTATAGACATGTGCATTCATGTTTATTTATCTCAGTTCATGAAGGAATAGATGCTATCTTTTGACTTTTTCAAATTTAATAATTAGTATATTCAGGTTACTTAACTGAAAACTTGCAAGATCTGTTGTATTTCATTGCCTATGTGTTTTTCCCCTCATGGGTCAAGAAAAAAAATGGACTGTTTGAACAACACAGTGTTGTGTTTGTACAGAATTTAGCCTTTTGTTCCTTGTGAAGCTTTACGTTCAGTGAAAGAATATCTATAGTCTTTCTCTTGGGTAACCATGGTTTCAGGTTAGCCGTCCTCTGAGATGGCTCCATCCCTGTGCATTCTTCTGATCTAACTTGTTGGCTTTCAGTTCTGTGCTGGATTAATGCATTTGTCATGTGTTCATACAGCTGGGATTAAAGGAGGAGTTGTACAAGACAGGAAATTCTGTCAAGCAGCTTCAGACGAATGGGATTCTGGCTTTTACCATACTTTTGCTTTGCTCAGTAACTTCTTGTTACCTTGGTTTGTCAACCTTTTTCAAAAGGTTGTAGTGTAGAACAACTAATATCTGCAAAGCGTTTCAGGACACTTGGAAAGCACCCATGGTTACTTCACTTGTAGAAATAAGTAACACTCCTTTGATACTAAATTTCATGTGCTCTTTTGGTATTAAATATCATGTGCCTGGGGGAATAGGAAACCCCTCTGTTAATAACTAACCAAACTGTAGCTTTCTGTCGCAAACTGTGGGGATTGCAGGTACAAATTTGTTTTCTGCATGCCATCGATAGCATTGCGAGGGTCAGTGACAGTAGCCATCTAACTGGAGCAGAAATTTTCCATAGATTCATGTCATATGTACATCAGAGTCCCACAGTGTTTTTTGCTTGACCCCATGGCAAGGTTTTTGCATGCTGGTTCTGGTCTTGTGTTGTAAAGTTCACATTAGAGCATTCAGAGACCATGGTTTACAGCTTGCTTGTTGAGGATTGCAGATTTCCTTTAGAACTCTCACTGAAACTTATGTCCCCTGAAAGCAGGTGGTGGGCATGGAAAAAAGTGCTGAGACTGCTGAAGACTCAGATACCAAGTGGGCTCTTAGAGGTTCATCAGGGTTGAGATGTTATCAGTAATCAATTTTTTTGTTTCTAATCCCAAGTTGTAGGACAGCCACACCTTGATGGCAGCAGTGAGGAGCAGGTGATAGTTGCCAACCCTCCTGATGTTTGTCAGGTGGTAGAGGTGACAACAGAAAGTGATGAACAGCCCCTCAGCATGAGCCAGCTGTACCCTCTACAGATCTCCCCTGTCTCATCCTATGCAGGTAAGCAACTTGGTGTTTCTTTACACTCCTGTTTCTGGAAATGTTGGGAAGACCCTGGGGGAAAGTGGGCTCTTCCAGGCTAGCTAACAAGGATTCAGAAATGTGTACCCATCTGCCTTCAGAATTGTTAATGAAACTCAAAAATGCACAGTCCTCTGCTCATTGCCTTGGGAAACAACTTGATAGATCTCAGTTTGGAAATGTGAGTTGCAGGTTTTAGCTTGTGAGTAATGGAAAAAGAGCATTAGGTATAACGCAGAGATCTTTTAAAGGGGGATTTTCAGTGGTACAAATGACATGCCCCCTGCCTTACTAAAGATCAAAGGTCTTTTTTGCTCTCTGTTTGCTCAGTGTCTAGCACAGTGTGCAGTGCTAAGGGCAGCACTAATGGTATATATGCAGATGTGGAGCTGAGGGCCTGGGGGGAGTGGGTTTGTCTTGCTGCAGACTAGAAGAGCCATGTAGTGACTGATAACAAGTGATCTTTCAAGCAGCAGAGCTGTGGACATCTGGCTTCCAACGTCTGCCTGCCATCTGGATTCTCTGATACCTAAAAAGAGGATGAGATAACAGGCTTCCCCCTACTCCCTGTGAGGGTGGTTATGGTTTCCCTTTTCATCTGACTCCTTATTTTCTTATAACTGTTAGGAAGTCTTTGACACTCATTTATCCCTTATCCAAGTCTAACAGTGTGTTCAGAAGTTTCTAGGGGTGAACAGACACAAATGTATGTGTGGACATGCTATATAGAGTTCCCACAATCATATAAGTCTTATTTCATAGGAATGTGAAAAAACCAAATGTAACAAAGGCACATTTGAAAGTAAAAAGGTTTCAGATCCAAACTATCCTTTCTGTTTTAACATGGTGCTAATTTGCAAGCCTTAGGAGACTGGGTAGAAGCACAAATGTCACCTTTTAAGGCAAATTTAAGTATAAATAGTTCTCCATGCATTTTATTATTTTACACATGGTTTTGCCTTTGACTTATTAGGCTGAATTCCTTCCAGACACATTTTTATAAAGTATGTATTTAGTAATTTTTATCTTTGGGCCCAAGTGGATAGTATGATGTTCCTTTGGATTGTGTCCACTTAGTCTCACATATGTTGATAAACGATTATGCTTTCCAATGTGTTTAGTCTGCAATGACCAAAGCATTTAGAAGAGCTTTGCAAAGCATAAGGCAGGGAGATAGGAGAGGAGAGTGCTTAAATTTATTAGCAGGAGGGAGACAAGGGGCTTTGAAACATCTTTCCTCTTTACAAATGCGTCTTGGAAAACTTTTCCATCTCTGCAAACATGACAATGATGCAATCTTTTATCTTCAGCTACAGGATGTAAGTTCTTGAAATGCAGACAGAAGTCACTGTCTTGGTTTGGATGTCATAGTGGTTTCTTGGACTGGAATTATAGAGAAGGGTGGTTTGGTGACCACCTTGACATGAGCAAATTGTGACCTACCTGCCCTTAGGTCATTGCAATCAGCCTGCATAAGGAAAAAGATTGAGGTACTTCTGCTATCCCCTTACGCTGTCTTATTACATTGGTGGCCTTCAGTTGTCTTAACTTATACCTGGACCTGCTAACCAAAATTCAGATAAGAGTTTCATGTCACTGGCATGCTTTTGAGCACATTTCCAGGCAGCCCTTGATGATCCTGAATACTGTAGCCAGAGGCCATTAAGAAGTGAAGTACTGTAAGGGTCTGTCCTGGGGAAAGTCTTTTTTAATATATCAATGAGCAGAAGATATGTTGGAGACATGTTTGTGAGCTTCACAGGTGACACCAAATAGGGTGCATGAGTTTGTTTGAGGGCAGAGCCATCATCCAGAGAATCCTGGAGAGATTGCAGGAATGGGTCAGCAGAAACCTTATGAAATTGAGCAAGGGCACATGTGAAGTCCTGTGCATTGGAAGGAAGAGATCTCTACAGCAATAGCAGGGGCTGGTGGTATGGAGAGTAGCTCTAGAGAAAGGTGGGTAGGCAGTGAGTTGAGTGTGAGACACCAGAGCACCTCAACCACAGAGAAAGCCACCAGTTTTCAGGAGCATGGCCAGTAGATCTAGGGAAGTGATTATCCTCCTCTACTCCACGCTAGTTGCACTACTTTAAAAGTACTGCATCCAGTCTTGAGCTCCCCTGTCCAAGAAACAAACAAACTGGAGCAAGTGCAGAGAAGGGTATGCAGGGTATGGCCTCTCACTCTGTGAGAAGCCAGAGGGACTGGGGCTTGTTCAGCCTGGAGAAGAGATGGTTTTGAGGACTTTATAGCAGCTGCCTCTACTCCAGGGATGTTCCTGAGAAGGCAGAGCCAGGCTCTTTACAGCACTGCATGGTAATAGGATGAGAAACAGCAGGCTAAATTGAAACAAAAAATATGGTCCAGTTGAATATAAGAAAAAGTATCACCTGTTTTTCATCACAAGGACAGTCAGGCAGTGGAGCAGGATATCCAGAGGATTGTGCTGCCTCCATCCTCAGAAGTTTTCAAGACCTGAAGGGATAAGGCCCCAAGCAATCCAATCTAGTCCTGTAGCTGGCTCTGCTTTGAGCAAGAGGTGGGGCTGTAGACTACCTGAGGCCCCTTGCAACCTGAATTGTTCTATTAACCAGTATTTTTTTAAGGATGTATTTGCTCTTGAGGCTGGAGCAAGGACAGAAGTCTGTGTGTTAGAACCCTAAAATTTCTAGGACACTCTTGTGACTATTTCTGCTTTGTCTTGCTCCACACAGACCTGTATAGAACCACAGGAACTTTGGCCCTGTGCTTGTGGTTTGCTCTGTCAGGTGCTACTGGCTGAATGGCAGGAAAGAGTATGACCATAACAGCTGTGCAGGAACAGTTAGTTGAGCTCTTCTAAAACAACAACCAAACTAAGTAGTCAGATATGTCAGCTGTCCTACATAAATCTGGTTTATTTCAAAACACCCCTGGTTCCTTTCTGAGGTAACTCAGGCAAATGACGTGAGTTGTCCATGTGAGTTTTTTCATATATCCGCTGGTGTCTATGAAATCCTTTTGGTTCTTATTACCCAGGCTTATGTCAATGTTTGTCACTGATTCAAATACCCTTCTTGACAGAAGGAACCTCTCTAACTTTCCATGCCTGTGTGGCCAGCTTCCCTGGCTTTGCTAACTATAGTGCTATCTCTTACTCAGCATTTTGTTATGTATAAACACCAAGGATGGATTCCTTTTCACCTGCATCACTCTGTTTTTGTTGTGACATGCTTCTTCATGTCAAGGAATATCTGTTACTTGTCTCTATGTGGATTCCTTCAGTTGATTCTGTCTTCTATGTGTGAATTCATTTTTCCTCTCCTCCCCCCAGTATGGCTTAATTAGCCAGCTTAGTCACATTGGCACATCTTTCTCTGCCTGGGTCAGTGAAGGAGAAGCCCTGCAGTGCATGAGCTTCACAGGGCATTGCAGCTTGATTTAATGTTTTGGACTGCTCCTCTGCTTACTGCACACTGTGGTGGAGACTCTGGCACAGGAGAGGTGCTGGCTTTGGAAGCAGCAGTCTGGAGTAGCTGGGCTGGAGTAAAAGGACTTTGGGTACAGTTTAGATCCTGGGGGCTGAAACAGTGGTTCAGGCCATTGGTTTACAGTATTCTGCCTAAACCTAATGCTTAGCCAGGCCTTGAGAGGATGGCAAGGTACTGCCAGTTTCTCTGAAGATGTGCAGGGCCACGATCCATGAGGAATGATCCATGCACTCTTAGCACTCATGTTATGTCCAGTGTAGAGCATGAGATTGGGCTCTGGGAAGGCAGAGTTGCCAGAGGCTGTGCAAAGCAGTTTACATGGACTGAAATGCATAACACAGAGCTGAGGGTGAAAATTGGGGCTTCAGAGCTCTCTTGCCTGCTATGATAATTCATCACATCATTCCCTGAATTGTGTGATTTCTGTGTTCCTTGTGGATGAGCCCTGTCTGTGCAGGGCTCAGGGAGTTGGAGTGCTGGTATCCTGATAGATGCCATGGGTTATCCTCCCAGGAAACAGGACACAGTTGTTCAAAACCCCACAAGCTGAAGAAAACCTGCAGTCCAGGCCTTCCCTGGATTAGTCTGGGAACCAGTGGCTGTGCTGAAGGCAGCAGCCATCACTGCAGACTGAAAAGTGGGGTTTCTGCCCTGTCTCAGAAGTGTCTGAGGCACAGCAGTCTCAAGCACTCACAGGCTTGAAAATACAGTAATACAGTACAAATTCCTGGATTTCAGGCTCTTCTGCAAGCGAGGGCTGCAGCTGCAGGAGGATGGCTGTTCCACTGGAACTCTGCTCCTGTATTTGTGCTCTGGTTCAAGTGATGAGGGTGAGGGAGGCCATGTGCAGTGGGGAGAGGTGATGGGGCTGGACACTGTGGTATTGCCACTTGCTCAGGTGAGGGGTGAAGGGTTGAGAAAGGCTAGGGAGTGGTAGCAAAAACAAAACTATACCAACTGTACCAGAGTATGTCAACAGTAATAAAGCTCCAGAAGTGACAACAAGCCCTTGAGGTGGCAGGCTGAGATAACAGTTAATGAAACAAAACACATTTATCTCCTCTAGGATGGAGTTGTTATTGATTTTACCAGGAGATAAAGATTTGGACAGAACTTTGTCTGTTGCAGGGCCTGGAGTGGCTGTAGAGGGACGAGGGAGAGGGGGCATCCCCTGCTTGCTGGAAATTCTTCCCAGAAAACACATATCTACTTCTTCCCTCTCTATTGCTGTCTTTTCCAGAATATAGACATGTTAACTGTGATAACCATGTGAATTAACCCCAGTTGTTCAAGGCAGCTGTGCTGTCTGACCCTGCTGTGGCAGGGTCTCCATGCTTCTCCGTTGTTTTCTGGTTGTTTAACTTGACTCTGTTTGCTTCCACTTGTTGGACATACATCAGGCCTCCTGAGCTGGAATTTGTTACTATAGATAGAACAACATGAGTTTCATTTTTGTTTCTATTTTGTTTGACAGAAAGTGAAACAACTGACAGCGTTCCAAGCGATGAAGAAAATGCAGAGGTAAGTGCTTTCTGGATTTTTAGCAGTTTGGACCAAGGTCTCAAGATCCATACCCTGAGATATTTTTGCCCCTTCTCTACTGCAGCTCTGTCTACCAGTGGAATATTCATTTTGGTAATAGCTAGGGCAGAAAAGCAGACCAGGAAGGTTCAGAGGATACAGACATCTGCATGATTGTCACAGAATTAGAATCTCTACAAATTAACTTCTCCTCATCTATCCAAACAACAAGATTAGTTTGCACAATAAAATGTTCTGCAGTGCCATCACCAGTGCCAGCTAGTATGTTAACATGATGCATTGACCTTGCCGGGTAGTGAGTATTTTATCTTGGTTGAAAGCTTGCTCACTTTGTTTTCCTTAAATGGCATCTGAACTCATATAACTGGAGGAAATGCTTACACTTATGACTGAAATTAAGCTAGCCTGTTTGAGGTAGGTGGGGCAGAAAGCTTTCCTGAGGAGTCATTTGGGTATTGCTGGGTGAAAGGAATTCATGGGGAAAATAACCTAAGCTGCATGTATACAAAAACACCACTTGCCTTTTATTTTGGGGCTGCCATCAAGGTACCAGACCTACCAATCTCCATGTGTACTTAAAGGCCAAGTGAAGCTCATTGAGGGCTCTTGGATGCCCTGTGCTCCAGCTGTATTTTTGCATAAGGCCTTTTGCAAAGCTCTCTCCTGCTGTGTCCCTCACCAAAGGCTCTCTGAATCCTCCTTCTTGGAGGACCACCAGTTGTATAACACTACAGCTAACCCACCTGGTCTCTGGTGCCTTGGCTGGCGTGGTGCCCAGAGGTAGACTGTCAGTAGTGACTCCACAGACCTCCTCCAACAGAACATGCCATTGCTGCATCTGTGGTGGGCAAACAAGTGGATGCTCATCTTCCCCTGATGAACTTCTTCCCTGTGATGAGGGATGCACTGTCAAGTGACAGTGGTTTCCCAGCAGCCTCACATGTATTGCTAGCTTGGGTAGTGTTGGGTCTCTGTGCCTGCCTCTTGACAGGAAGATGCTCTCTCTGGTAACAGAGGAGACACTACCATTTGGAGTTCTAAATGTCTATACCCATTTTTGTCTCTGGCATCCTGGGAATAAGGCCTTTATTTTCCATTCAGAAGAGCAGATAGTGCCTCTTGAGTGCTGGAGAGCCAACAAAATTTAAGCACATGACTTCAGAAAAGGAGAAATGGCTGAGAGATATCCTAAGCTGGTGGCTAGAGGCTCAGGCTCCTAGAGGCAGGATAATTCCTGTGCAATATGTGGATATTTCTATCTTCATCTTGTCACTTGGAGTATCTCACGGAGTTGTGTTCACTTACACAGTCTTTCTTCCTTCCTTTCTTTCTTTCTTTCTTCCCCCATTTCTAGGGACGACTTCATTGGCAGAAAAAAAACATTGAAGGCAAACAGTATCTCAGCAATCTAGGAATGAGGAACACTTCTCATATGCTTCCCAGCATGGCAACTTTTGTAGCCAACAAGCCTGACCTCCAAGTCACCGTCAAAGAAGAAAGCTGCCCACTGCCTTACAATAGCTCCTGGCCTCCTTTCCCAGACATCCCTCTGCCGCAAGTCGTGTCCACAGCCTCCACAAGCAGCAGCCAGCCAGACCGTGAGACACGGGCCAGCGTCATCAAGAAAACATCAGACATCACTCAGTCAAGAGTCAAGAGCTGCTAAGCCTTTGACAGTGTGGTTTTTTAGCTTTGTTTTGTTTGGTTTTGTATTTTACGTTTCTCTAAGAGAGGTTCATCCCTTGACGCACACGAGACAAACCCTAAGGTAAAGCCTTGGCAATAGAAAACATCGCAGTGTCTGACTCCAGTGCCGGAGTGGTTTTAACTCAGGACTCCAGCAGTCAGTGTGTAGACCTGAACCCATCTTTCCAAGGTTGCTACATAGGAAAAGAACCCAAGAACTTTGGCCCACTCGCAGGTTCCAGTGTTTCATAAGAGGACCAACTGACCACAAGGGAAGTGGTGCTGCTGCGCTTCTTGCTGTCAAGGCTGTGATGGAACTGAAAGCCTCAGAATGGGAGAGAAAATGTGAACTAGCTGGAATATTTTTAAATAAAGAAAAATCTATTGTGAATATTGTACATAGTGCAGTACTAGCAAAGTTGCAGTCTGCTTCTGCACCTTATTAAGAAAGCACTTACAAAAGGCCTTTTATTACCTTGCTCTACTTAATGGCACATTGAAGGTCCCTCTCCACCTGTATTCTTTTCCAAGGCTATTCTTTAAAGTGTCTTAAAAGAATAGAGGAAGGGAAAGGAAACTAAAACTTTCCATGTGGATTTCATATGTTCTGAGACTGCTTTCATCATGTTTGTTTCTAATCTGCTATGCTTGAATGCCGCGTGGTACAATAGAAAAAAGAGAAGAAACTTATTACAGAGATATTATGCAAATTCCCAGATTTAAAAAAGAAGAAAAATACTCTAATTCTAACCAGAGCAAGCTTTTTTATTTTTTATACAGGGGAATATTTTATTCAAAGTAAAATTCTAAAGTGAATATAATTTTTTTTAATCTTTTCTACAGCAAAATTTATAATTTTAAGATTCAGTCCTTGGTTATAAGCAGTTATGACATCCTTGTGGCACATTTTTTTTTAATTTTGTAAAGGTGAAATAGCTTTTATGAGCTCATGTAGCAATCAGATTATCCTGTGGATTGATAATAAATATGGTATATAGTTAAATTTTTAATAATCCTCTTGTTTGTCTCTCATTTTTAATCTTTCAGAAGCCCCAGATGGTATGGGTTTGGTAGGTGAAGGTGACCTCTCAGAGTGAGAAATTGGTATAAGCTGCCTGTGCAATTTCTGGAGCACTCATCCAACAGGATGGGAAGTGCTGTGCTTGAGGCAGCTCAAGGTGGAAAGAGCAACTAGAACTCAAAGGTGATTTATTCAAGTTTGGCCTCAAATGTAGAGGCTGGGAGCTGGGCACCTCTTCAGCTGTTACTCCATGGCTGTGCTTTGAACAAGTTATCTCATGGAAGGGATCATGTCAAAATGCATTCACCACCCAATGCAAGCTCAGCTGTACTTTCACTGTTCCTCATAGATACCCACATGGCTTGCTTGCAGTTTCCTTGTCTGGAAAAATCTCATTTTGCAGTTTCAACCAATTAAGAGAATTAATTGGAAATCAAGTTAGCATTGACCAGGGCTTTCAACATTGCTGCATGATGGCAAGTTGTGATTCCTGGAAAGCTGTAGTGTATCTCAGTAAGGGTGCACAGCGACTCACATGGTTGTGGCAGTGGGGAGGCTGTGCCTGTTGCAAAACACTGTGCACGTTGGGCTGGCATGGACAGAAAGAAGTTGAGAGCACTCACCCTTTTGCAGTTTTTTAAGCTGTTGGGTGTGACACAGTTTGATTCAGATACATAAAATACATGAACAGAGTGCCCTTCAGATGTGATTACCATTCTCTACCAGCCTGACAGGTGTGTGAGCTGAGAGCAGAGTGTAATGGGCTGATGAGCAATAACATGCACAGCAATGGCTGTGTCACAGGGAGAGATGCTAGCTGGCTACTGAAAAGGGGAAATAAACAGCAAAATTTTGCTGTGTTCTTAACCTGATCCTACAGTTCCAAGTTTCTTCATAGGTCCATGTAAAACTTGTCATTTTGTCACCCACCGCCTGGTTGCCTGGGAAGACAAGGTTAGAGCTTTGGTTAGAGTTGGGAGTAAGAGGAATGTCCAAGCTGTATTTGGAATGGATCTAAAAACTTGCAAGGGTTAAAATTATGTATATAAACTGTCCTTTTCATTTGGTCATTCATTTACCTTTCCAGTTTCTTAGTTTCTAAGGCTGATTCAGCTGCCTACATAGAGCCTGACCCCCAACAGGGCTGCCAGAGCAGAGTGAGGGCTGAGCTGTCTTTTCTGTGTGTCCTGCCTGACTTGCCTTCAGTAAGCCTGGCTGGTCACTGGGGTGAGAAGATGGTTGCCCAAGGGCTGCCCTGGGGTATACAAATGCTTGTTTGCAAAGTAAGAGCTACCACTTTCCAGGATAAGGATTTGCTGCTCTTAGCATCACCTACCTGAAACTCAGGAGTAGGCAGCAGGTAAAGGCAGGCACCCTCAGCTTAACCCACGAGTTAACTTTGACACAGCTGAAGGAAGTTAAGAGGTCACGTCTCCACTTTGGTCATTCTGTGTGAGAGTTGACACCTGCATGCAGATGGCCAGGCAACCTGGCTTGGTCTCCTCTAGATCCTGCAAGGAGGGCAGCTGAGTTGTAAAACCACTGACCCCCACCCCACTCCAGAAGTGAGCAATAGGAGACACACACCCCCACCTCCCCACCTCCAGGAGCAATGTGTGTACTTGGCAAAATCCCCTCTTCCTGGGGCTTGTATGTTTGAAACATTTCCAGGAGCTATGCAAGCGTGGGAGTTACAGTATGCATCCATAACACTGATCCATCAAAGACAGCATACACCTTGCAGAGACAGTGACACCTCTGCGGCATGCTCAGACCAAATGCACTGTGGGGTGATGGAATGCAACAGAGGATTTCTCTGGGCTGGGACACCAGACATTCATTCTGAAATCCAGGGTTCAATGGCGTTTGTTACCCGTGCTTGCACAAAGTCATAAAAGCCATCCAGCCTTTCACAGCAGTTAAACTGCTATTTGAACTGCCAGCTCAGCTCTGAAGCACTGGGAGCCAGGTGCCTGTCCATTAGCACTGCCAGCAATACCAAGTTAATCTTGTGCAATGCTGTGATGTGCTCAGCCAACGGGCCTGCAGGAATCTCTGATGGGAGGCTGGGAGGGAGGTAAGGGCCAGGCTCTCCCCGTGCAGCTACAGACTGGCTGAAGCACTGCCCATGCTTGGGACACCCATCTCACTTCCTTAGATGTTTTCCTTAGTCTCAGGGGAACAGTCCTTGCCCCTGTGCCCCTCTGGCATCATCCCACTTGGTAGTGCAGGTGGCAGGCCAGGTTGGCTTCATTCCTGCTGATTTTGCAGTCTGTCTGTTAATTACTTTTGTCAACTGGGTTTATTACAAGGGGCTAGTGAGGGGACTGCTGGCACATGTGTGGGTGTTTTCTTAAGCCAGAGAGGGTGCATTGTCTCCCTGCTGATGCTATAGCAGAAGAAACAGCTCAATGACCTTTCTGGTGAGTGCTTTGAGGGGGATTTCCACCTCTGCAGTAACAGCAGCAGGTGCACAATGTTTCTGTCAACAATAATGAAAATAGTAGTGGGGAGGAAGGAAACCATGGGGACCACAAATAGTGCTTTGCCCAAGACCCCAGACTTTCTGAGGAGGCAAAGGCAGTTGCACAAAGGCTTGGGATGCACGAAATTCAGCTATGGTACGTTACAGCTTTTCAAATGAGCTTTTCCTCTGTGTGTGGCACCTTTAAATAACTCAGCAAAGGCACAGAAAGCCCTATCAGAGTTGGGTGTATTACTTTTTGATGAGTAGCTGATGATAGGTAGCTTCTTTGGGCTTGTTCTGCTCTCAATTACACACTCATGGTCTAAATAATTCAGCAGCAGCTAAAAGGTGCATTGCCAAGCTTCTCACCACTGCAACTCAAGCACTGCCCAGCCTTCTTGGTGAATTTGTGTTCAGAGCTAATTTTGGACTGGTGTCAGAAGGTTAAATGTCAGTGGAAATAGCTCCTTGTTTTATTCAAGCTAATCCTGGTGTAGAGACAGTGGAAAGGAATCTGAGTCACTGATTATATTTTAATTTTGTGAGGAGCGCCTCTCTCAGGCCTCTGTGCTGTAGCTGTTCTCTGGAGAGCACCTGATAGCACCTGCTGTGGCACTGCCTTCATTCCCTCTGCTCTTTTGAGGTACGGTTTCTCAGCTGATTTTTACACCTCATCCTGCCCTTTAAGGTTAGTGCCTTTGTATATGTTTCTCCAGACTGTTTCTTAGGAAAAGGTGAACTTTCAAGGTGTCCAAACCCAGGTAGCAGGATGGGGATCTGCCAAGGTGCTGCAGTATTAACCCCTGACAGTTTGAGCCCTGAAACGTGGGGGAGCAGCAGGAAGTTGGGCGGCTGCTCTGTGCCCGTTTAGAGATGTTATCTCTCACAGTCACTGGTGTTAAGTTTCAGTTTTCGGTAGTATTTTTACTCTCGGGCAATTTCTATTTTTTTTCCTGCTCCCCCCCTCCCCTTTTTTTAAGAACTTTAAAAATTACTGTCACACAAGCCACTGTAATATTTTAAAGGCCACTTTTTGTTCCTGTTGCACATGACAAGGCACAGGTCTGTCAGATCCAGCAGCTGAGTTACTTTTCTGAATACAGTTCTCTTGAGGGCAAGAAAATATAGACATATAAACAAATAAACAGGGGTGTGGGCTTGTTTCTGGTGCAAGCCCTCAAGAGCTGATGGCTGTTAAAGTGTGTTTTAGTGCCTGGGGTGGGGTCAGTCTCAGTGCCCCCAGAGGCTGTGTCAAACTGCCAGGTGGTCATGGCATTTGTGTGCACACTCAGCCATCTGGGTATTTATTTGTGGGGCTGCTGCAACCTAGCCCACCTCCTCCTGCCTTCATTTTTGTTTTCCATTTGTTTTCCCTTCACATCTTTGGTTCCTTTAGCCAGGTTTCACATGTGCATTGTGTGACTCCTGCAGCTGGAGTCTGCCTCATATCCTTTCCAGTCTGGTCCTCCTTTGTCCCTCCTCTCTCGCTGCCTTCCTGCCCTCTTCCCCCATCAGTCTGTAGGGCCCTGCCAACCCCCCCCACGCCACCCTCCAGTTTTCCCCAGTGGTTTGACTTGGTGCTTTCATCCTCTCCTAAGCAGCTCCCAGCAGTGCTCTGGGCATCTGCAGGGAATACTTCAGTCCTGTACTACCCTTGGGGCAGTGTGCTGGTTTTGGCTGGGGCCAAAGTCTTGGACTAAATGAACTTAATGGACATTCTGTGCACACTTTATGGATATTTTATGGACATTTTGCAGATGTGGTCCTACGGGAATGATATATGTATATCTTTCAAAGAATGGGATGGTGGTTAATTAGGATTTTTTGGATACTGTGGGACCTAAGAATGACATAAATGGTGTGGGATAAGGAGCGGAGAAAGTGCTGGTTTGGGCTGGGGTAGAGTTGATTTCCTTCACAGTACTAGGAGGAGGCTGTGTTTTGGATTTGGAACCAGAATTGCCCACTGTGCCACCAAAACCTTTTTGCCTCCAGTGGACAGCCACGTGATGGAAGAGGATAAACCAATTCACAGAGATTGCATAAAACATGGCATGGGGCAGCCCTGAGGGGAACTCACCTGTGTGGGGCTTTCCCTGCCCCAAACCACTGCCCTGCTCCTCCCAGTGCTGCTCATGGAGCACCAGCTGGGGGGTGTGCACCCACCCACCACCCTCACAGCCCCAGGGGTGCCTTTGGGGTGCTGCACCTTCCTTTGGGTGCTGTGGTACCTCACTGTGCACAGCCACATCCCTGCTGGCCCAGGACAGAGGCCCTGCAGGTGAGGCCATTCAAGGTGGCTTTCCCTAAAAGCCATTTCCCCGAAGGCTTCCGCTGCCCCAGCACACGCGGTGTGACTCATCCTTGTGTCTGAACTTTTTGCAGCTTCCTTTGGCATTTGCCATACTTTGCTGGAGAAAATGAGATAATTCCTGTTTTGCTGGAAGGCCATACAGTGCCATGGCTTAGTGCATTCTGGGAGAATATTGCTACTCCTGTTTGGAGACACAAGTTTCTTGGTATCACAGAGTCTTCACAAGCATTTGATGCTTATTGGTAGTGGAAAATTTATGGCGAAAATGTAAATGATGGACATGACCAAAGCTGATACAAGACATCTTCATGAGCATTTCAAAGGGCAATTCTAAAATGGATTATATAAAATTAATTCTGTAGAGTAATAGAATCTCCTGAGGTTGAAGGGACCCACCAGGATCACCAAAATCCAACTCCTGGCCCTGCACAGGACAACCCCAAGAGTCACACCATGTGCCTGAGAGCATCGTCCAAACGCTTCCTGAACTCTGTCAGATTGGTGCTGTGATCACTTCCCTGGAGATCCTGTTCCAGTGCCAAACCACCTTTTGGGTGAAAAGCCTGATATGAAGAACCTGACATTCAATGTAAACCTTCCCTGGCACAGCTTCCTGCCCCTCCTGTTAGTCCTGTCACTGGTCACCACAGACCCTGCTTCCCCTCACAAGGAAGCTGTAGACCATGGTAAGGTCTCCCCTCAGTCTCCAGCTGAACAGACCAAGTGACCTCAGCCACTCCTCACAGCTTCCCCTCAAGGCCTTTCTGACAGAATGAATACTTCTAAAATGAATTATGTGTAGATGCAGCACTTAGAGATGTTGTTTAGTGGCAGGCTTGGCAGTGTTAGGTTAAAGGTTGTACTTGATGATCTAGGAGTAAATGATTCTATGACTAAAATATAAGTGCAAACTTTCTGAAAGAAAAGTATTATCAGTTTAGAATCAGTTACCTAGAGATGAGCAACCCACTCTGCTATGCCTGGCCCCTCAGCTGTTTGGGGGAGTCTGCCTGGGCACCTGCATACCCTGTGTCAGGCTGAGTACACCCTCCCTTGGGGAATGCACCCAAATGTCCCAGCCAGCTCCTGCCACAGCTGGAGTCAATGTCCTCACAACTGGCACAGCAACTGGTAACTGTGAGCTGGGGAGCTCACAACACTGGGACAGCAGGGCTTCCATCACACAGCCATGTGTCCACCTCTGCTGAAGCTATCCTCACCTGAGCTTGTTCATTTTATGGTTTTACACTTTCAGATTCCAGATGGGATAGAAGAAAAGCAAAACCAGAGCAGCACAATAAATAGTAAGGAATTACATTTACAGCAAGTCTGCATTTATTCATGGAAATCTGGTTAACTGGGTTCTAAATAGTTTTACTTAAATCTCTTAAGTTTCCATCTGAATAAGATGATAATAAATCAAGTGCACTGCAGGCTTAGCTGCAGGGACAAATCATCCCATCCCACTGATCTACTTTGACTGCAGCAAATGCTAATTTGAGGTAACATAGCCTCGATGAAGGGAAAAAAAAGGGATTAGCTATAGGAACATCCATCCCAGTAAGTCAGGGTGATGTGATTTTTATTTAGATGTTTTACTTAACCAAACACCATCTTCTTGTGTAAAGAGGCTTCTCGCTGCTCTGTGGGACTCAGAGCACTCAGGTGCAGGACAGCGGTATCCGAGGCCACTTCATCAGAGTTACTGCCCCTCTCACTCTCTGTGCACATAATCACTGCAGTCCTGCCAAGCTGAAACAATGTCCCAGCTGGGTCACTTCAGGTGAGGCAGCAGGATGTGCACTGGCTTCCCTTCCCTTGGCAGCAGCACAAACATCCCCAGCAGCACGCCGGGAGCGGTGCCTGTGACCAGACGCACGCTGTCCAACAGTGTCTGGCACCCTCCAGACAAGAGCTGCTTCATTTTCTCCTGTGCTAAATGGCACACAATGCCAAGCCATTCTATTACCTTACAGAAGAAAGCCTGGTTTCAGCAGGCATGAAGCTGCCTGGGTTATTTTGGTCCTCCTCTGGATGTTTCTTTATGTGCTAGCTTGAAGTAAGTTGTTACAAAGATAGGCTTCAGCTTCAAAGAGCAGTGTGAGGAAGAGCAAGCTGCCTGCCCCAGGCCACTTGCATCTAGTGGAAGAGGTGAAGGTGTCAGGTATGGCTGTCAGGTCATCAGGTACGACCCCAAAGCCCCCAGATAAGTCTGTACCCAGCTGGAGACCAAGCATGGAGGAAAAGTGTGCGTGAAGGTTTCTAGAGAGCTGCTGTCATAGGATCTGAGATGGGGCATCCTGCCCAGCACCTCTGTCAATTTTTCCGATGGCTTTTGTTGATCTGGAGACAAGAATATGGTTTGTCCCTTAGAGCTACAACAGCTGTCATGTTGTATGTCCCTTAATATGTTTAAGTGGCCCCTCAAGTTCCTTGTAAGACAGAGACAGCGATCATATCCTCCAGGATATCCTCCAGGATATCCCCACATCAGCTCAGATGCTGGGGTGCCTCTGCATCGGGGGTGCAGGGCCTGGATGGCCATACCCTGATGTCCAGAGGGCACAGGCTGTGGGAACTGCTGTAACTCACAAGCCAATTGCATTTTTCCTAGACACCTCTCCTTGCAGCAAACCAGGCCTGCTTGGCCAAAGCTCAGGTTACCCTTCTAGATGCTGTGTCAGTTTGGAAAGAGTGGGGACCCTCTTTTTTAGAAGGGTAAATCATGGTCTTGAGGAAAAATTTGTGCCAAATTTATGCTGAGAATTTTATCTGCCTAATAAAATTTATATGCATTGGTTCTTCTGGATTTTTGGCAGAGGCCAATTTGATGAAGACCTTACTCTTAGTGGTGTCCATGATCTTCAGCTTCATCTGAAGATCTTTTACGCACTCCTTATTGTAGCAGCAGCACCTTTCACGAAGTTCAGAGTCCTGTGCTCAGGCAGTAATGTCCTCCAGCTGACAATCTGCACACCTTCTTATGCATCCAGAAAATTCCTGTAGCTGCTTTTGCTGCAGTGCTGCCCTGAAAACTCACACTTGATTGTTTCTCCAGTGGGAACCCCACACTGTCTATCACCTCTGCTTTCCAGGATCCAGGGAAGATCCTGCCCACCTTGTTCCCAAGCTGCCTACCTTCAGGCGTACAAAAAAAAATGGTATAAATACTTCAGAAACTCTTAAAAATGAAATATTATTCTGTTTTGACCCCATTTCTATTTAAAATCCTGCCAAACTGGTTGTCTCCTGCAAATATGGGTGCAGTTCCTGTCAGATGGGCAGTCCTGCCCAACAACATTGAGCTCAACTCCATTTTTGTCACAACTGGGTTGCAGTTTTGCAGAAGTCCAACTGCCTTTTCCACAGGGACCACACCCTCATTCTGCTTTTGTGAATCTCTGGTAGGTGTTTCTGCTGTGCTTGGAGTCAAAATCCTTTTTTCATTGCTTTCCCTGACTGAGTAAATATGTACTCAGTGCCATGACATTGTTCTTTGGGCTTGGGCTGTTTCCAGATGATTAATTATTACAGCCATGCCGTAGCTTTTACAACAGGAGGACGGGGATGTGCGTCAGATTGCTGGCCTGAATGGACCAGTATCCTGTCCCCAAGATTTTGGATAAGTATTTGGACAAGATTATTGGAGCCAGGGCAAGTGAATTTGTCCTTGGTAAATCCCCCTGCCATTTGCTAATCAGGATTTTGTAGAGTTTGTGAGCTGGAGGTTGTATCCGAATGATTATTTAATCCCAATGGACACACCTTGCACAACTGGGCACTCTGATGTTCCCTGACAACGAGTTTCTTCATCCAGATATACATTATGTAAAAAAATACTGCTCTTCAACTGCTTCAGAGCAATTGCCTGACAATTCAACCATCAAAAAAGCATTCTGATTTTGTCAGATATACAGGCTAGGAAAGTGATGACATTCCCTAAATGTTCCCATTTCCCAGACGGGATACACACAGCCACTGTGTAACCCATCCCTGCTGCTCTGGAAGCATTCTGGAGCTCCCTGCCATTGTGTTCCCTGCCCCACCATGGGCTAGGGCTCTCTGCAAAGAGACAGTGCATGTAAATGTCTTGTACATCTGTATTTCCACCTATGCAAAGAAAATAGCCCATTGTGTGCAATCAACAAACCTATATTTGAGGTTTTTCTAAAAGCTTTTCTTTCAGACCGCTGTCTGGGTTTCACTGAGGAGTGTTACTTTCTTTCAAAGAGGAAGCAGGTGCTTAGAAAGGATTTGTTTTTGCAGTGAGGGGGAATTGCAGGAGCACTGGGCCATAGCTCAGCCTCACTTTTCCTGATTCAGAAAGCCTTCAGAAAGCCTTCAGCAGAGCCATGTGTTCTGGGCAACCCTCTTCTCAGGATCTTTTGCTGGTCACCATGACCCCAAGGATATTAAAAGTCTCTTTTCCCACCCCGAGCACTTGAAGAAAGAGTTGGACCTCTTCAGTTCTCAGTCTCAAGGTTGTTTATTGTATCTTATCTATAAAAATTTTTCTCCTGCCCTGCCGAGGTCCAGCAGGACAGTTCCAGGCACACTGCCTGCCCCACTGTGGTGTTATGTCTTTTTACTAAAAACTACATACACAGTGTTTACAATTACTTTCCAATACCTGTCACCTATGTTAGACAGTGAGCTTCTACTCTAAACCAATCTGTAAGTGCCAAGACCACAGCAGAAGATGGAGGCCAAGAAGAAGAAGGAGAAAGGCTGGACATGCCCAGATCCCTCCATCTTGTCCCCTGAACCACCTTTCTAGAAACCCCAAAATCTACTTTTTCACCTTGTGATAACTTCACCAATATTCTACTTAAACTGTTGTGACCTGCTGATCTTCATATAAGGTTGGTAATTTGCTCCATGTATCATAATCAAAACCACAGGTGTTTTGGGCTCCGTGCCAGGGTTTCTGAGCCCCCTGGCAGGGGTCTTGGCCATCCTGGACAGCCAGAGGGATGTCCTGGGTTCTGACACCCTCCCAGCCTGCGGGGTGGCAGCAGGAGCAGCCCCTTCCCCTGGCAGCCCAGGGGGAGGGGGCCACAGTTCGTGCCTGTGCCCTCATGTCCCTGCGCACAGGCTGTCCCTGCCCTGTGAAGGGCAGCAGGGTCTCCTCACCTTTTCCTGCCTGATAGAAAACAGAGATAAAAGAGAAATTTCTATGGTGACAAAACGGGCCTGGAAACAAGTGTCACTGTCAGTCACGGGCTGTACATGTCATCCTGTACTTGGGGAGTCTCACAAGCTTCATCCGAAAGTCTAGACTTGACTGGGATGGGAAGGGGGAGGAGAGGAAAGGTAATGCTGACTTCTTTCTCTGTCCTTTTCTTTGGTTTCCCTTTCTTTCCTACTTGAGTGAAAGTGGCCACTGGGTTGAGAAGATTTTAAGCAGGATTTACTAACTTCTATGCCACCTGCTTCTCGACAAACCTGGCAGAATATAATTTTTTTTTCTTCTTATTCACAGGCTTTTCAAAGAAATAAAGACAGGTGATAAGTTTTAACCAGAGATTTATTTCATCTCACTGCCCCACCAATACTTTGACCGTTTCAGAGCAGTTGTGGATGAAATGCTGCTTCATCTCACAGGAATTACTCCCAAACATGGGGAGAGGTCCCACTACCCACCCTCACCTTCTGTGGCAGCAGTTTGTGTGTGTGCTGTGCCAGGGTGTCCATGGTGTCTGCGCCCAGATGGGTGCTCTGTGTGGCCTTGGGAAGGAGCACATGGAACAGCAGCTATTCCCAGGCTGTCTGCTGACAAGTGACCCTGGGGGCAAGGCTAGCACAGGGTGAGGAGCTGGGCTCAGTTCCCTCTGAGCACCCCATGGCTGGAATTGCTCAGTGCTGGAGCTGCCTGGGCATGGCACGGACAGGCACAGCCTGCTCGCCCTCCTTCCCCTCCTGCAGCAACTGCACAGGCCTGCTGAATGGAAGGGAGGAGAGAAGAGAAACAGGAACTTCTCTTTGGAATCGCATCAGCCCAAAACTGAGAGAAGAAGCGAAAGTTAAATAAAAGGGACTGTTTTTAACAAAGGTTGTTGAACTTCCTAACCTCACAGTGAGCAGTTCCTATGCTACAGTCTTTGGAGGCATGGCTTAATTCAGTGCAACATTTTCAGCTCCATATTTCCTGTCACTAATCTGTATTAATTACCAGCTAGCATTGTATGAAACATTCTCTTGGTGTCTTCTGATGCGGAGGGAAATCTCAGACTACCTCTAGAGTGAAATGTAGCAAAAAGTCCTAAAGTCTCAGTTTCTGAGTTATTAGGGAAGCATTGGATGAAAGTAGGAGCAGCTTTCTACACCCACTGTGGTTAGTATGACGTATCATGTACTTAGCTTAGCCCAAAAAAGAAACCGCGCCTTGACTATTCTTCAGTGCCTGCATCTCTCACAAAACTCTGGCACAGGAGAAGTGTGGGCCTGCTCTTCAGATGAATGGTTCATACAATTTTCAGTTCTGAAGGCTGAGAGCAGCACAGTGGGAGCTCACACCCAGTGGGACTTTCAGAAGTGGGTGGGTGGTAAGGTTGAATGGCAGGTCAGGAAGTTTTTCGCATCAACTCTAGTGCAAATCTAGCTTGTAATCCTATTAAACTCTAGGAAGACAACACGTTAGCAGGTACCAGTGAGCTCACAGGTATCACCAGGCACTTGCCAACTCTGTTCCAATGTGGAAAGGACCCTGATACTTCTTCTTGTTTCATCCCTGCATGTCCCAGATGTGGTCAAAACCAGTTTTGATCAAAAGAGGTAACATTTTGTTTCAGATTGCAAAAGAAAAAAAAATGGGATAACCACAAGCATTGTTCTGTAATGTATATGACTAAGCCATGAAAGATGCACAGATTTACAATTTCCATGGGAAAATAAATGAAAACTATGGCATGCTCCCCCACAGCTTCCATAAAGTAAAACTTCATTGTGATCCAGGGATCAAAAAGCAATGTCTCCTGTCAGAGAGACTCAGGATAAAGAGTTTCTTTAAATATCATTGAAAAATACTGTACTGGGCACTTGACAAGCTTCCCATCCTTAGGATGATATTCACATCTGTTGCTCTA
Source organism: Setophaga petechia (assembly GCA_024362935.1). Classification (NCBI taxonomy): domain Eukaryota; kingdom Metazoa; phylum Chordata; class Aves; order Passeriformes; family Parulidae; genus Setophaga; species Setophaga petechia. The sequence continues at coordinate 29,686,220 of JANCRA010000001.1, forward strand.
GGAATAAGAAAACATTTCGTATTTCTTAGACAAAACTAGGCTAAGATGGAATTATAGCTGGAAGCAGATTAATAAACTCCAAAAGTAAAATATATTACATGACTAGCAATTATCCATCGAAACATCGAACTTTTTCTAGAGTTTTCTGGATTTAAAACTCCAGAAAAATCAGACTTACAGGTAAATTTAAATAGAAATGTAAACACATGAACACAGAAAGACATAGGCACCCAAGCATAGCAGGGATGATGGTGCCTCTGTGAGCATGGTGTCAGTCCAACCCCACAATTTTGGGGCAGCACCTGCTTCATCCGGTGTGCTCAGCTGAGGGCCCTGGGGCCTTGTTCTTACACAGTTTTACCTCCATTTAAACGAAAGTATATGTGAAAAATGCTGCTGATTTGTTTTCATCAGGTCCAGACATTATCCTGGAGCATCTACCCTTTAATTGGTATAGACATTACGGTATGTCAGTCCAAAACCCCAATTTTATTATTAGTTCTGTGAAAGGTCATACCACCATAAGACCCTGCCTTACCCCATCTTTAGCTTTCCAAGCATGCTGCCACATTGACTTTTTATACATTTTTAAAGCAGTTATACCATCTCTCCATTTAAAAAAGCAGTTATATCCCCCTGGCATTCATGGGAAGATAGACACCAAATCTCTTATTTTCTGTTGTCCAGACCCAGCTTATGATTGGTTAGATGGCATGCCTAGTTACCCAAATATTTACTCTTGGCTCTAGTTACCAACAGCAATCCCACCTAATTCATACCTAAGGAGCCAGAGCCATCGGCCATCCCCCAGCTCCAGTTCTGCCTGCTGGCTGAGGAATAACCTTTCCCCCTCACACAGAGATTTCTTTAAACCCAAGCCTGTAAATAAACTACTTTGAGGTTGGAGTTTCATGTCATTTTTAGGGCAGACTGAAAAATGCTTCCAGTAGCAATACAAAAACTCCCCACCCTCCTTTCATTTCAGCTAAGTTTAAAAGAGATCTCATCCAAGCTGATGATGTAAAAAACCTCTCACTCCCTCTCTCAAGTGGTTTGATGGGGTTTTTCATTTCTGTCTGATCTGCAGGGATTTTTTCCGGGCGTGTGCATAGCGCCTGCTGTCCCTGGGGCCAGTAAGCAGAGCTGCTTCTTCACTCTTGGGCTTCGCTTCAGCTCCTTTCTTAGAAAGTACAAGCCATGCAGAAAATCTTGCTGAAAAGTCACTGCATGCCTGAGAAAGTGAAAAACCTGCTCTTGGGCAGGCCCTGAAAGCCTCACTGTGAGCGCCGAAAGCTCGGGGGCGATGGAGCTCCGCAGCCCTGGGGAGGCAGTGGGTGTAGGCAGGGGTGGCAGAACACTCCAGTGCCACCCCTGCGGCCTCCTGTGGCATCACCCCAAGCAATTAGGGAGTAACCATCATGCAGTTTAATCTCATATTACGTTATGCAGCAGAGACAGTTTAAAAATAGGTTTCTTGGTACCAGCCCAAGCTTCCCACTCCCTGACATGTGTCTGAGTCTGCCTGTGACAGTCATGGAGGCAAGAGCTTTGCTCAGTAGAACATGAACTGAGCAACTTTTCCTAGCTAGTTTCACAGATACTTTGAAGGGTGCCAGTGAATCTGCTGCTGGGGTTTTGTTTTGTTTATATTCTGGAACTGAAATTTATCTAATAAAAGGGTAGAGGGAAGAAGAAACACTGGGATCTCCACTACTGCAAGCTCTCTGACAAAGTGGATTTAGATGCAAATTAGGTGTTCCACAGCCTGGACCAGAGTATACAGAAATGAATGTGACACTGATGAGCAGAGACAGCCCCAGCAGCAACAACTCCTCCACAGGGGTGCTCAGATGAGGTGTAAGGAAGAATCAGGTATGGCTGCCCTGAGGTGGGGGCATTTCCAACCCCCTCTCCACCAAAGTGTTTTTACCATTTCTGTTTTCAGGCTGTGCTGCTCAAACTTTGAAAGAAACCAAGTTGCTGTCCCATAGCCCAAGGCTGTCTTACTGTTCCCTAGCCGGCTGAGAGTGTTAAGATCATTCTTGCAGTGCATGTCCCCATGGGAAGGTTATCAGAGAGTACTTGTTTTGCCAGGTGAGTGTGAGACTACCCCATGACCCACTGGCATACACCAAAGCCAGTACACACTTTGGAAAAACTGAACTTTGCATCAGACTGACTTGAATTAGATGTTTTAATGAGAACAACTCACAGATACTGCCTGTTCTTTCAATCTTCCACATCACATATAGGTTTGCAGATGGTTTATGAGATGTGATGGTCTGAGCTCTGACAGCTGCAAGATGTTCAGGTTGTTTATAGAGACTAGCAGAGAAAAAAATTCAGCCTTGGCCCTTTCCCCACCTACATGTGAAGCTATATGTGGAACAGAGTGTCCAATGTTTGCACTGAACCTCGCTTTCACTTGCAAAGCTGAAGACAGGAGGAAACAAGAGCAGAATACTGCAGGACCTGAACACAATCACAGACATTCACTTGAGGCTTCTTTCAACACCCCACTCTGCAATACAGCTTTAATCTTTTCTCTGTTATTCTGATCAATACTCCTTTCTTATATGATCTTACTGGGAGAAAAGGTGCTTCCTGAGGGGATCTACAGCAGTGCATCCACAACAGACACACTAAAGTATCTGTAACCTCAACATGACAGGAAAAAACTTTGCTCTGCCAGCACCAGCCCTTTTTGGGCTTGTCATCACTTGGCAATTTTTGGTGTTCAGACACGCTGCTGACAGAAATTGTGTGAGTTGCTTAAACAGGAGAATCTGTGCTCTGGATAATGCCAGTGAATCATCATCAAACTTCTGGGAAAAGGTTTTCACCAAGGTTAGCCAACAGAGCTGTAAAGTCACCTACCTCAGAGAAAAATGTCACACTTAAAGCAGCAGAGGGGAAAAGTCTTGGCTAAGCGAGGGAAAGGCTTAAGAATTGACATTACTCTCTGAGGGAATGGATAACTGTGATGTGCACTTTTATTTGCTGTGAAATAAATTAGACACAGCAAACAGTAGCATTTACAGATAATTCTGCCTGGTCCTGTAACAGCTATGAAACCCAAGACTACCAGAAAAGCAAAATCTGGAGCTTTTTCTCAGTGTGTCTTGAAGGGACTGCTCCAAGCTGCTGTCTCTGATGGGTCAGCCTTTCCCTGCCCCAAAGTGTGCCAAAAGCTGACACTGCATTGTGGAGGTTGGTGTGGCTGAGGAGCTTCATCTGCAGATGAGAATATGACCTAGCTGCTGAAGTAAGAGCAGTGACCTCTGAAGGCTTGTGTTTCATGCTCCCAGAAGAGGGGCTGTGGTGACCAGGAGCCTGCCAACAGGCTGTCTAGCTCTGAAGCAGGTTTCTCACAACACAATGGGACATGTCATTAGGCAGAAAGCCTGGGGAGAATTCTCACTCTTGGATTAAAAGAAAAAATTATTTTCACAGTTTCCAGGAATTAATGGTGAAAGGCAAGATCAGCTAGGTTGATTTTTGTGAACATTACATCAAGGATAGCTGAGAAGAGCAAAATGTGATTGAAGACACGTCAAAAGAGTGGCTTGCTCAGGATTTTGTAGGGGCACAGTTTCTCTTGGGACTCTGACAGCAAAATAAATATGAAATGTAGCTAACCAGGACCCCATCTGACTCCAGAGCTACTCAAAGGTCCATATGCAATTTTGAACCACAGAGGTTAGAGATGGATTTCAGGGCACTATGTAACTGAAGCCAAGAAAAAGTGTTACATTTAAGAGACTGCAGAGCACAATACCACTGCCCAAGTAAGGGATCAGGAATGGCAGAACAGGCAATGAGCTAAGGTCTAAAGCTTTGCCTTTGTGGGTTCTTAACTCAAAACAAGTGCAACTCCTGGATTCCGGAAAGAGAATGGGCGGGAAGGAAGGGGAGGGGAAGGGGGAGGGGAAGGGGAGGGTAGGATTTAAAATCTAACTGAAGGAAATCCTATGTACTTGTTGTGAGTTAAAGGCTTAAAAAGGTACAGTCACTATAGCCACAAAGGCACTAATCTTTATGCTGTTTGACTGGGGAGGCCCAGAAATTCCAATGCACAAGGCTCCTGTTTCTATGTCATAGTGAATATTGCTATGAACCACGAATATTTTGTTCATTTTAGCACTGAGAAGATGGCAAGAAATTGGAAGGAATTCAAACAACAGTAGACATGATTTAGGAGACACTGGAAGAACTGGCTTGAGAAACAAGAAAACAAATGAAAAATGGGATGAGCAATGTGCTAGAGCTCTTTAGAGACTGTAAAACCACTGAGAGAGGAACTATTTAGTTTTATAGAACAGAATATAAACAAAATGAATGTGCCATGAGTAACAAAGAGCTCTGCAAAATTAACTCTTGCTGGTCTCACTGCACTGATTTAAGTTACCAGTCCTTTTTCTTGCATCCCAGCTACACCAGGGGCAGCAGCAGGACAGGCAGGGCAGCCTCCCCTCCACTGCCAGCGCCCTGCATGGTGGATTTAAATCCTCACTTCTTCCAGGCTGGAAGGGCATGCCAAATGTGGGTGAGCTTGGGTGGCCAGTGCAGGTCTGCTGCCATTGTTCCTGCCCCAATATCTCCAGTGGTGCAGTGATGAAGGGGAAACAGTGGTTGGCAATTTCCACAGCTACTCCAGCTAGAGCTCCTTTTTGCTGTGAGTAACCCCCAGCAGCAAGAAGCTGTGGGGGTTCTCTGTGGGGGTCTTCAATAAAACTGTGTGGAGGTGAGGTAATAAAAGCAAACTCCTAGATGTGGTGCCCCACACCAGAACCCCTCTTTTGAGTACTGCCAGCTCCAGTATGAACTGTACATGACTTCACTTGCTCCCTACAGCTGCCTGACCAGCAGCTGCTGGGCCCTGCTTTCCTCCTTGGCTGCATTACCTGCAGTGCATCAGCAAAGCAGTGAGCCCAAACAATTTCAGAGGATCTCTCCCTCTCCTTCACAAGCCCTGTGCACAGCAGGAGAGAGTACCAACAGGAGGGGTGGGCTGTCTGTTCAGAGTAGCCCAGCTCTTGAACTCCTGAGTGCCTACTTGTGTTTTGTCACCTTCATGACTTGCACATGCACAGAGAGCTGGCAGCATGTCGAGCATCCTTGCAGCTCCACCCCCTCCCTTTCCAGCACTCATTCCTATTTCTAAAGCAGGCATGAAGTTGCAGATGCCCATACTGAGCCCGTGCAAAATATTTCAGCTCATTCACATCAGACCTTTGCTGTGAGGCATGGCTTGCTCCCAGCTAGTGGTCCTTTGTGGGATGCTCATGCCTGCAAGTGACCAGAGGGGTGCTGTGCCCCCAGTGGGATGCCTGCCCTTGCATCCATGCACTCCCACCCCATGCACTCATGCAGCAGTGCATTCATGCACCTGCACACCCATGCACCCACCTTTCCCTGCCCCAGGACTCCGTGTGCCCGGGAAGCCGCAGCAGCAGCTCCTGCCAGCCCTGCAGCAGCGCTGTTGGCTGCCTGCACTTCAGTGGCCATGGCAACTGTTGTTGTGTAATGAAGTGTTGCCAGGATCCAGGAGCAGAGCTTCGTAAAGGAAATGAAAAATAAAAAAATCAAGCCATGGAAAGGCATGATGTCAAGCCAATGAAGTCCAAGTCCCCCCTCTGCCCGGCATCACACGTGCTTTTCCACACGGGCTACCTGCAATTCAGCTTGCCACTGCTGACCCAAGGAGCTGCAGCTGAAGAGTCACTGCTCAAGCCAGTGTATGTGGTTGTTTGTGCTACTGTGTTCTTTCTTTCTCCCAGCAGTAATCAAGAACAAATTGTATCCACCACTCATCTAGTTGTTCTTTAAGGACGTGGTTCAGACAATGAAACACATCTTACTGAGCAGCTAAGCCAACAGAACAGGCTACCTACTGCAGGACACCAGGCGGGAGCACCTTGAATACTTGTTCTTTTGACCCAGAGTTGTTTGCATTTGTTTTGCTGAAAATCCCTTCAATGAAAGAAGAGGGGTTTTCAAAAGTGCAAGAGCTTGAAGGTGTTTCTAGGTTTGTCTTTGTGAGGGGCAAATTCACCAAGGGAGCAGGAGGCCTGGGTGCAGGGATGCCTGAGCCCTTCCTGTGCCAGCCAGTTCAGATGCAGGAGCCTCATCCCTGCTGTGGTGAGCCTTTGCCAGGCCAGGGGTGTCCCAAACAAGCATATGGGAAGTACACTGCACCCTATGGAGCTGCAACTCAGCTGGGTTTTGCCTGGGCGATTCCTGAATGCCTCTCATTGCACAACAGGACAGAAAGAAAGACAGGTGCTGGGCAGGGAAACTCTCACACATTAAAAAAACCCAACAAAACAGAGGGTGGAAAGGCAGGAAGAGAGGTGAGCAGGTATTAACTGCCAGCCTTTAATCCCTGGATTCCACAAGGGCATCTCGCCTCTGTAGCCTGTAGCCCTTGCCAGGCTGGCTTGCCAGAGAGTGAGTTTGGAAGAATGAGAGGGAAATGGCGAAGGAAGGCTGTTTTCTAAACAAGGGAAGGGGAAATTGCTTCTGTCCCTAGAGTGGAAATATGACGAAGTGCTACGTTTTCACTGGGCAATTTCTGTTTTTCTCTCAGGGTTTTCAGTCAACACTAACCTTGGTAACTGGTGTCTGTGAGCTAAACAGTTTGGGGCAACAATGCTGTGAGGAGAAAAAAAAACACTAATGGAGCTTTAAATTACTTGCAAAAAGTACCCCGGTGAGTGCTGCTTCCCTGCCACTGCTTTCACTCACTGTAACGCCCCAGGTGCCCCATCGGCCCGAGCTCAGGAGAGCCCAGAGCTCGGGGCTGTTTCTGGCCCACAGAAGCCCAGAGTTTCTTCAGGGCAGCAGTGCAGCTGCTTCCCCTCTCCATGGCCACGAAAGCTCGCAGCTGTCGGCCCCCCCTGGCAGCCAGATCCTCCGGGACAGCCTGGGCGGGGAGCGGGGAAGGCGCCGCTCGTGGTCTCCAGGAGATCTCAGCCGCCTTCTGCCACGCCTGGCACAAGGGCAGGAATTTCGGGTGCAAGTTTTCACCCCTTAAAATGTATAAATGCATGTTAATTTAGAAAGAGACTTAGTGCAAGCCGCGGGAGCGCGCCCCTCCTTTCCCCCTGGCCACTCCGTGCGGGGCGCAGGTTCCTGTCCCGTTCCCAGGCTCCCCGGGCAGCTCCTCCGTGGAGCAGCACCAAGGCGTTCGGGCTCGCAGCAGAAGCTCTGGCGGGTTTGGGCTGACATCTAGTGTCGGCATGGAACAGCGCCTCCCCTCCCAGCAGGTGATGTGGAGGGAAGAATGAAGGGGAGTTTTCTTTGGATTAGCACTTTTCATCTGGTTAGAGACCTGACCCATAAACCCGCAAGTATCTTTGCTTCGTTATCTTGCTCCGTTCGTTTTACACCGAATCATAATAACAGAATAAATAATCACAGAACGCTCAGAAGTGGAAATAAATATTGTTAAGGAAATTTCCCTAGCCCAGAATTCCTGCAGCAGTGTCAGGGTTCTGATTTCAGCAGGGGGGAAACATGAGATAACTGAGTGCTACAGCAATAGGAACAGCTCACCCTGGGGGCTTCAGGGAGGGACCACAAACAAAGGAATCCCTGGGCTTCTATACCCTTACAGTCTATGTACCTGTTCCAGTGGTTATTTTTGGGTCTGGGGTCTTCCAGCTGTTCACTGGCTGGACAGTTATCACCCTCTGTCACCTTTCACCTCAGTTTTTCTATTTTTGATTTAGATCTGTTCTAACCTTTCCAGATGATACATTAAAAAAAAAAAAAAAAGTTGTAGCAGGCATTTTGTCTGAAGTCATAAAGTCATAAAGTCATAAAGTCATAAAGTCATTAAAAAAAAGTTGTAGCAGGCATTTTATCTGAAGCTGCAGAAACAGACTTCAGGCTTATAAATTTGTGAAGGAAGGGGAAAATGTGTTTGTGCTCTACTTTTCCCAGAAAACTGGGGTGGTGCAAGAGGGTTCCCTAGGTCCTGTTGGTCAAAGTCTACAGTGTTTATGCAGGAGCTGACTTTGCTAAAAGGGTCAGATGGAGTCAGGGAGCAGATCTTATCATCCTGACAGAGCAGGCATCCTGCCATTGAAGTTTCTCCAGGAAGTTTCCTGTTGCTGTTTAACCTTTAAATATGTGGTCTTTCTTGTCAGATTTCCCATCAGATAGCCCATTTCAGACAGCCAGGGAATTCATACTTAAGTTCAGATGAAGCAGGGAATCTTGCGGAACCATAAACTGTTTGCTCTTACACACTTGAACTTCAGAATGTACACAGAGATACTTTATATTAAATTCTGGTCCATTTAAGGACAAAATAATCCCTCATATTGTTTTAGTTACAGTATCTTTTACTTCATGAAGCATTCAAATATATGCATATATGCATTTATGGGCACTGTTTATGTTTGATACAGACCTTCTCTTTATCTTCATGACCACATTGCTGCCATCACTCCACACGCAATCTGCCTCCCCAACACAAAACCAAAACAGCAGAGAGTTGATCTTGGCATGTAGAAACAGGCACTGGAAACAAACTTCTGGACAGGAGCAAGCCTATCATCAAGCCCTGCAGTTACTGAAATCAGCCTTCAGTGATAGGTTTCCTCCTGGCTCAGCCACGATGCTAAGGGGTTTGGATGGTGCATCCTCCAGGGAGAAAATGGTCTGACACAGCAGAAACAAGATACATCAAGGGTAGTAGCAAAGGTTGGGGTTTCAAAACTCTCTTCTGTGATACCAAGGCCATCATAGCACTTTAAGAATGAGCTTTCTTCCACAAGCCTTATTCCTGAGCCAGCTGCTGCTGGAGGTACCCACTTGGGTAAACACTGCCTCTGCATTGGCAAACTGCAGCACAAGGGGCTGTTTTGAGACCACTCCTCAATTATTAAATCTAATGTGTTGGCTCAAAAGAAGATGACAAAATCCACTTCTCTTCCACAATGTATTCTTTTAGAGTGAGTGCTGTAAAGCATTAGTGGTTTCACATTTCATAAAACCACGTAATGCGTGTTTTGAGGAAAGACATACTAGCAGCTGCACAAGGGCCACATAAAAAACAACTTTGGATGTAGTAATCATGAGTTTCTGCCTATGGGCTATCCAGCATGAAACCTGCTTCAGAGACTGATGCTTCTCTTCTCTTCTTCAGAAGAGCTTTTCTAAATTCCTCTGATCAGTATCCCACAGATGAAATTGCTCAGTCCAGTGTTTTGGCTGCTTGGAAGTGCTGACTTGCTTCCAGGGCACTTTTGAGTCTCTCCTTTTGGCTGATGACAACAATGCTGTGCCACCCACAGAGAGTTTTCTAAGGAAAATATCTCACACTGGGGTATGAGCAGCATTTACCTTTCAGTTTCTTTGGCTTCAGATGTACTTCAAGTGTCATCAGCAGGAAAACATTTAATGGGTCATGCAATGTATCTTTAATTACTATTCATCCAGTGTCTTACTAATAGATGCTCATGTCACACATTTTAAAATAACAATGCTTGCAATTCATGTTTAGAAAGTATTGGTCCAATCTACCACTTGTAGGTGATTCCTGTGGCATAGTGCACCCTGGCAGCAGTGCTATGCTATGAGGACTGAACAAGCAGGGAGTGGTACCCCACAGCACTCCCGAGGGATGTGCCTGATCCCTGTGCAATACTGGTTCCCAAAGGAGAACAGAAATTGGAAATCACCTTCCCAGCCTACCAGAGCCAGGAGGGATGCTGGAGATGCTGGGCACAAGGAAGAGCCTGGGGAATGGTACAGTGACTGGCAAGGGGCAGTGTGAGCTGCCAGCACCCAGATGAGAGGAAACTACATCAGAGAGACTGAAGCTGGTGTCAGCCTCAGTGACACTGCCTCCTTCCCCCAGGAAAGGGAGTGGATAACTCCAGCACCGTGCACAAAGCATGGACGGCATGTTGGCACAGGCTGTGCTTCCACAGCTAAGGATCATCTCCTGGATTTGGGCTTCACACCCAGGTGTGGGGACCTCAATATTTCTCCAGTCCAGCCAGGGTAGACACAGTTTGAGATGCTCCCTTCCTGCTTGCAGTACTGGAAATATTCCTGGTTTTCCTGAGACTCTGCTGCCTCCAGTGCAACCATTTCCAGCTTGTGGAGAAAACTGCAGCTGTGGGGAAGTATAACAAAAAACAAGCAGAGCAAACAAGCTCTTAACCTTATTTCTTGGAAAAAAAGATATCCATTTCAAATGTTTCTTGCACCTGTGAAATGCACTAGCAGTGGTGCTGTATTCTGAACGAGCAGTCCTGATGAAAGAAAAATAGCTTCTTTGTTGTGACCTGGTGTGCTTGTGACAGCCATTCAGGAGATGATTTACAGCTCTGTGCTGGAAGCTGGACAGCCGCACTCAGTGCTCACATGGTTGCTCTCCATCGTTTCCAAACTTCCTTGAAAGAGCTAAGCACTTTGCCATCTATTTTCTCTTTCAAAAAAAACTCAGAATGAGGTTTTGCACGTGTTGGCTATGCCAAGGAAAATAAGTCCTTATTGGGAACTGGAGGCAGAGGGCCATTGGCCCTGGAGGTTATTACAGGGTGTCCAGCTCCAGGAGCTGAGAGTGCTGCAGGAAATCTCAGACGTTTCTTGCTGCCATGCTGTGGATTAACACATCAGCATAATGTCAGGAGGAAAAACACAGAAAATATGAGCCACATGCTGTTAAAACAGACTGAGCAAAGAGCTTGGTTGGCATCAGGCTGCTCCAGTGGGCTGGTGCTGGAGGAACCACCCATGCTTTCCACCTTGGGCCACCAGCTGCCCCTGCTCTGCCCATGTGGCCTCAGCCATGCTTTTCCTCTCCTCTGCCAGGAGGTGGCCAGGGTCATGCCTAACAGCATGCAGAACCCAGTACCACAGTGCTGGTCAGCCCTGGCCTGTGGCAAACAAGAAGCCATTTCTTCAAATAGGTTTTCACTCAAAAAGCATGGTGAGGCAGGGGGCTGACTGCTTCTGACACAGTTTATCAGAGGAAAGAGTTGTGGCCTCCAGCACTCACAGGCACTGCACAGGGCTCCCTGGAAACAAGGTGAAAATGAACTCTGGGAACATGAACTACTTTGCTGTGGCTTTCTGTGGTGCCTACTTAAAGTGGCAGTGAGAGCCTGTCATTTTGTCAAGATGCATGTGCCATTTTTGAGGGCTAATTGTTTTGGTGATAAAAGAGGAAGGATGACAAGGATGGCAAGTTTTTACTGGTTATCCTGAGCAGGGGAAAAGGCACATTTTCACCTGCTTCTCTGTCAGTGGTAAGCATGGTGCCTTCCAGCCCATCCCACTCCTCCCTGCCCTGCGTCAGCTTCAGGTATAGCTACAGGGAACAGTATGGGGAAACAAGTGATTTGGCTTCATGACAACCTTCCTTGCCCCCTGATCAGGCAACTGATGTTGGAGGGCTGCCAGAAGAAAAGCACCTCTCAGAAAGAAAGCAAAGCCCTGTGACTTCAGGGATCCCCTGGGATGATGGTTGCCCAAGAAGAAGTAAGCCTTCCAACTGCTTATTTCAGGTAATCAGAGCTTTGTTTATTTTCTTCTCCAAGAAAACCATAAAACTACCTACAGCTGTAACTTCTCTGAGTCATTCCAGCTGAAGGGAGCACTCAAGAGCACCCCAGTCACTCAGGCACAAGGGGCAACACTGTGCATGTACAGATGCACTTCACACATGCTCCCCCTTGGCTTGTTTGCCAGTGTCCAGATGGGCTTATCTGGGCTAGAGGAAAAGCTGTGCCACAGAGGATGTGTAAAACAGCAGGACAAGGAGGATTCCCTTGGCTGGAGGCAGGGAGGTCTCTCCACAGGCAGGAGATGGCCCTTGGGGTCCAGAGTCATTTACAAAAGAAGGAGAAAAGGAAAGGGGGCCTCTTCAGGTTTTCAGCTTCTCCTGGCAGCATGAACTGTTGCTTTCTAGAAATGGTGATATTGATTGAAAACATATTGACTTCAGGATGTCCATACAAAGAGAAAAGCATTTTTACATGACACTACATAGGAGCCTCCACACTGGGGGCATATTTCAGGGAAAAGAAAGGTACGATTTCACTCAAGTCTATGATAAGGGCCTTGACAGAGAGCAGAAGAATGTCAAATGACAGACTGTCTTCACTACTGGAATTGAAAGATGTGATTACAAATCTCAGTACTGTGGAGAAGAGCAGTAATACAAAACCACAAAGTCAAGGTAACAGAAACAGAATGCAGATGTGGCATAGTGAATTCAGAGCAGACTAAACATCCTATCTGCAACATCCAGATCCCACTGAAATCCTGCTGAAGTCTGCTTGGACTTGCAGTAAGAGATAATGAGGACAGAAATCAAGGGAATTTGTCTCAGACAGAGACCTCTGAGTACTCAGACGGAAAAATCAGATCAGATACCCCAGGACTGAGGGCTGTTCTAGCTCCTGTCCCCAGATCAAAGATTCCTGCCATCACTGAGACCAGCTCCAGCCATAAGTAATATGTTAGGATTTCCCAACCTGAGCCCACAGCTGGTGAGAGAAAGTAATGCTGATCCTGATGCCCAGATATGACCCTGCCTTCCTGGAGGGAAGGACGTCATCCATGGTGCTTGGGCAGGGATGGGACTTTGCCTGTAAGAAAATATGATGCAGATAAGGCTTTGCTTGAGAAGTTGTAGCTTGTTGATGGAGAAACACCCAAAGCTGGGAAACAGGTAGCATGAGATATTTCTTTACCCAGAGCAGCAGTTGGGTTGTAAAACAGCTGTCTCTTCTCTTGGGAGCAAACTCCCCAGGGGTGACTCAGCACTCAGCAAGATGAGAACCAGACACTCGTAGTCTCTGAACAATGGGCAAAATTAAAACTTTAATTTGTGTCCTCCAGGTGAGGATTTCAACCTCCAGCATAGCCTTACTAATGAATAAGATACAGCAATAAAAAGCCAGGACTGATGAGATCAAAAATAGGAAAGCCAAGATGGACAATTTGCAGTGACACACCAAAAAAGTGAAGGCAACTGTAGGCAGCAAACTCTCTCAGCACAGGGCACGCTTGCTGCAGGCAGCCTGTCAGACACCAGCCTTTGGCACCTCATTATAAATATTCTCGGGTTAGCTTAAATAACTACTGTCAGAATAAAGGCCTGTTTCTTTGTTAGATCATGATGCAATTCCAGCTCCCTCAGTTCTTAAGCACTAATGTCAAAAGTTAAAGCTGAACTCCCTGTAACCTCTGGGCTATAAAGGATGCCAAATGCCAAATATTTTTTGTTTTAAAATTACATTTCATGCTAGACCTGGATAGTTTACTTTGTAGGTATACTAAGTTCAAGCCAATGTTTTAAGTCTCTTTGTGCTCCATGTAGAAATCTAGCAGAAAGATCAAACATAGAAATTTTTTTGTTCTTGGAAAGTGGGCACTGGTTATTTTAACCTCTCAAATTACCCCTCATTTAATGGGAAAATCTGAAACCCAAATACTTTTCTGAATAGGTCTAGATTTGACTAGCACTAGATGGTTGTAAGATTGTGCAAGATTGTTGGATTTAATCTCATACGTTCATCTTTTAAGGCTGATGCTCCAGCAAGAGCATAAACTGGCAAGAACTGCTGTGCAAGGCACTGGTGGACGTGCAGAATACCCTGTTGTTTTCTTGGAGGAGCCACTAGCACATGAATGGATGTGTTGAGTTCAAGTGTTGAGGAACATGTTAGTGTCACTGCACAGCAGGGTTAGTGACACCTACTTTATTTGGCTGATTACAGTTTTGTATTTTTATACTAAATAAACTAAATAATCTTGATCAACCTGCTTAGCTTGCCAAGTTTTCACCCTCACTCACACTATTACAGATTGACACCAGTTTCTAGAACAGCAGTAACCTTCACTACGGTCCCCCCTGTATGAGAAATGACCACACAGCATAGATGAAGTAAAATATACAGTATCCAGGTGCTTAGGAGTGACTATCTGGTTTTACTGTCTAGCAAACTTAACTTCTCTGATTTCAACAGAGAAATACATTGCACAAGATTTCCTCAATGAGATAAAACCTTCTGTTTTTATCTCCTGTGTTACAGAACACCAATGTTCAGACAAGCACAGTTTTGGGCTAATTAAGCAGTAATGTTGCAGAGATGTGAGTTAGAAATGTTGAGGAAATAGTGGTGGCGGAGTCGGGTTGATATCCAAGCAAAACTAAAACTCTTTGGAAGGGTTGAAGACTAGTTTCAGTCCAAGAAAATGACACCCTCCCCTTGAGCTGGACAGTCCTGTGCTCAGCTGCCACATCACAGGCTGAGGGAGGAGGTGGTCTTGTGTCCCATGCAGCCATCTGGTGGTGCAGACTTCCCAGGGATTTTTGACCTGAGCTCCTACATACCTTTCAGTGACAGAGGTTCCCTGTGTAGTGAGTTTAAGCCCACTGGTGAACGGTTTATTTCTCTTAATTGCCTTCACAACTGCTAGGTAGTAATTCATAACCCTCTGTGGCTCTGCAGGGTTCAGGTCAAAATTGTTATTCCAGCCCACACTAGCTATATGAAACATGCTTTTCCTTAGGGGCCTCTTTTGGCAGCTCCTTTGAAGCGATATTTGCATCCTCTCCTTCCCACCTCAGGTGTGCAGAAGTGCAGCCTCTCCTGCTGGGCAGCACCTGGCTGATGTAGGGGCTGACATCAGGCAGCACTGCCTGGGTTCAGTCCTGTTGGAGACACATCCCCCCTGCTGCTGGCCCCCCAACCCTTTTCTTCTCTTCTTGGCTGCGAATGTGCACTGCAGCAGTTCAGATATCTGTGCAAAGTGGGCAAGAGTGAGCTGCAATTACTGCCCAAGAGAAACCATTAAGAGAAGGTGCTCTTGGAGCTCTGGGCAGTGATCATACAACACTGGCTTAAGAGAGGTGCTAAGAAAAACACTTGAAAGGTTCTCCCAGTGATTAAATACTCCTGTTCATCCTCTGTAAGAACATAAAGTTCTAGCATGGCTGGAGTGTGTGCTGATTGTGTTTACCAGCCCTGGGTGCCCTTTTTTCCGGTGAATCTGTCCCACCTATGCTTTTAGCAGTCAGTATCTCTAGGCAAAAGACCTTGCACACCCGAGCAGGGCTATGGTGCCAAGAGCCACCCTCTTTGTTCACTCTAGTTACACTTAATGAAAGCACAGCCTGTTCCCTGAGGACACCATTGTCAGGGAGCATTCACAGAGCAGTGCTGACAATGGTGTACCAAGCCCATGCAGCTCCTTGCAAGGAAACTGGGAGCCATTGAGGGCTCTCCACTAATTCATTAAACTTCTTCATGTCCAAGAGATATTCTTCAACTAGGAAAGTTATTATGTGACTGTTGTAGTGAAGGACAGAGTAAGAGACTTGCAGAGGTGGTCTCTAAATGTCACAATTGCCTGAATTGAGGCACTTCAAAGAACATTAAACAGCCCCTGGCTGTCAGTCAGGGTGGTCACTGTCATACTTTGATGTACTCCTTATTCAGCATGTGAATGTTTTCAGTAAGGAAATTCTCATACCAGATAGTTAGGTTAGAGGAAAACTTTGCCTCAAGAAATAGGGAAAGATCCCTGCTTTTCTCCAGGAAAGCTGGAGTTTCTGTCTTTGAAATGCTCTGTAGCTAACAAGTGTGTGACTTTATCATAGATACCTGTACATGACTGACAGCAAGAGCAAACCGCTTCTTATGTCTTGAATTCCTCGTGGATGAACTACAGCATACCACAAGATCACAGAAATAACTGACTTGACATAAAGTATCATCCAGGAAGAGCTGAAGGGACGGCAGATGCCTTGCCTAATGCACAGCTCCATGCAGATGAATTTGTGAGAATGCACAGGGCAGGAGAGCAAAGAAAGTGATACTAAACTCCTGCAGCCCAAGACTTCTACCAAGGTAAGACCTTCTGTCAGCTCAGAAGCTGATACACGTATTGCCAGAGGCTTTCTGTGGAAGTCAGCAGTGGGCCTAGTACCACCTGTGACTTTTTTATCTTGGGCTTGGTGGGGAGAAGAGGAAGAAGAATCTTAGACCAGCAGAATTAAAACTTCAGACTGGTACAAACCCTCTTCTTCAAAGAAATGCAAGCAGCTCAAGGCTTTTATGTCTGGATGTGGCCTGCATTCTTGTCTAATGATAGAAAAGAAACAACCAAACTAGTCAGGCTGTATTGGCCAAAGTGTTCAACTACTGCTGTGTGTGAAGGACAACGGGTCATGTTATGATTTCTCTTCTTTCTTTTAGAAGAGAAAGAAGGACAAGTTTTCCTCTTAGATTTTCTAGTTCACTGGGGAAAAGGGAAATGATGTTTTATTTTAGCAGCTGTCATTCTTGCATGTGCTCCTGGACCTAAGAGCACAGATAGAGTTGCACTGCCCGGAAGGCTGGTGTGTCTGACAAAGCATATTGAGCTGCTGGTGTGAGCCAGACAATTTTCTTTCATTTCTATTGTAATGTTTGTGATTTCTGTAGGACTGGAAAAAAACCAAAAAGGATAGATTCAAGGACACCGAAGGCAGTTTTTGCCAAGAGGATTTCTTGAACAATCTAAGTGGTTGAGATCTTTTCTCTAGTAATTTTGGATCAATGTGGTATCACCTCATGTTCACTTTGGTTTGAGAGATTTTCTTTCCTTTATGCATGCTTCTTCCTAAACCCTGTCTAACAGCTAACTAATGAGGACTGTTTTCCCTAGACACCAGCTCAGGCTCTGCTAGCTTTGTAAGAGCATTTGTATCAAAATATTGTTGTGCTGGAGTCTCCACGGCCATCTGGGGCTTTGTGCAGACAGGGTGCTTACAAATGAATGTGAACCAAAGCAAATCAACATTGCTTGGCATGAATGAAATGTATTGCTAGGATCTGTCTCTGCCAAGCTAGAGACTGTTTGGCTCCAGTCCCACTCTTCAGGGGGATTGTCTGTCAAAACACAAGTTGGTATTATACAGCATCATGGTTACATGGCTCACTAGTCCTTTAACCCCTGTCAGGCCTTACTCTTATTTGTTGAGTGGGAACCTGTAAATCCCAATTCTTAAGGCAGACTTTGAGCTCTGGTACCTTGCACCAATTGTCCTTTATGCTACTGTCAGCTCAGACAGAGCTTTCTCTTAAGGGGATGTTAAATAAAAGATTGCAACCCTTTAAAATGTTAAGAAGATATATATTTTTTACCATATCATGATGGAAGCTTGGCTTCTTGGTCAAACCACCTCAAAAACATGTTCATCCTTTCAAGGTGAGAGTCCATCTCAGACACTTTACTGTCTCTCTTCTGTTATCCCATTTCTTTATGGGCAGCAGCAGCTGCTGCTGCTGAGCCCTGCTGCTAAGCCCAGAGGCCACACATTATAGGCCAAGCCAAGACATCAATGTGAACGACCTCATGGGTCTGCCAAGAGGTGCATAATAATATTTCCCTTCCCATTTCTGGACATGTTTCTGAGTTCATTCAACATAAGTATGGACATAATAAATTACCACAGTGGCTTGGCCAAGACATGACACTACAGGTGGCTCCAAGCCCATAACATCCAGTTTTTGCTATAGTGAAAATCCACAGTGAGCACTCTTAGAAGTGCTGTCTCTGAACACAAGTTCTGCAGGGCTACCTCCCATCCTGGAAGCCCAGCCAGGGGCAGCAGAAGAAGGATGTGCACATTCCCCTCAGGAGGTGGATGAAGTGGCAGAGTATGGAGCTGGCTGAGAAGAGTAGTGACTCTCCCTCCATAGGTGTGCCGGGCAGCACGTGCCATCCCTCAGGCCAGCAGCTGCCCAGAGCAGTGCCCAGGCTGTCACGTCTCCCAGCAGCCTGGTGCAGCTGCAGCTCATCCCTGGGGGCAGGGCAGGGGCAGCCTTGCACAGCCTGGGACGCTGGCCGAGCACGGACCAACCGTCCGGTCACGCAGCCTCGCGGCCTTCCCTCGCACGGCAGGATTGGTGTGTTCTCCTTCCACATCCAGGCTAGAGCATGCCCATGTCTGCTCAGGAGACCAGGACCTTTTATCATCCCAGGGGACCACGGTCCAGATTTCCCTCTCGTGGGCAGGAAGCTTTATGGATGGCCCCAGGGCTCAGCTGTCTCTGACACAAGGTGTGGCACAGCTGTGTGACCCCGGGTTGGTTTTTGCTGAGGAAACTGCTGCTGCGCTGTGAGAAAATAAACTAGCTACAGCCAAGCAAGATAAAAAAAGTCAAAACATAGAATTAAAGTTGTCATGATGATGATAGCTAGGAATGCAAGGCTTCCAAAGTAAATGCTATGTGAAGAAGGATAAAGTCCTGAATGGCTAGGTCCCTATGTTGCTTTAAAGATCCCTGAGCTGGAGCATAGAAATGCTCCAAGTTCTTGCCTCAGGTTTAACTGATTTGAGGGTATCTCCCAAGTGCTGGACTCCAAGATGGGAATGGAAAAAGGGGTACATGAAAAAAAAGGGGGAAAAAAAAGTGGCTGGGCACATTACACAGAGGGAAATGTCGACAAAGAGTGCATTTAGTCTGCTGATGGGCAGGAAGCGTGAGGAATTTTACTGAAAAGGTGAACAAAAACACCAGTAGCTGAAGGGCTTGTGCAGTTCTGGTGGGCTACACTCATACTCCATCCTCTTCCACCTTCCTGGAATGACTACCTCGTACAGAAAGTCCCAGCACCCCTTCCCTGACAGGGCATCTTTTTTCTGGAGCTGGAAGCCCTGTGGGAGGAAGGCATTAACAGAACATCCCCAGCCATTTCCTGGGAGCAGTGACCTGCAGACAGCAGCTTTGGCTCATGGGCACCAGCACCCCACACAACATTGTGCAAAAGGCAAACCAGGACATGAGGAGGGTTTGCAAGGGGCTAAATAAGTGTTTGGGGCAAACGGGGCTGACAGCTGTCTTGCTGAGCTTGCACCAGCCCAGTATTTGGCAAGAGGTAACTGGATGTGCTGGATGTGCAATGGGGAGATTTGTAAGGTGCAAGGAGAAGTTCAGATGCCCACATTGGGGTGGTGGCCAGCTATTGCAACCTTCCTCCAGTGGAAACATCTGCAAAAGGCATTTCCCACAGTTAGACAATGTTATCAATGCTATGAAATTCTTTTATTTGGGAAAAAGAAATAAAGTTAAGAAAGTAAAGTGTAGTTATGATGTACAACAGGTGCTGGCATTGCATTAGAAGTATAGTTAGGTTTTTGTGAAGGAGAGGCACCTGGTGATGACTTGTGACTAAAAAGTGAGCACTTTTTCATTTTTAATATGAAATTAGGCACCATTCAGCATTGAATATCTAAATAATATCAACAGCCAGACAATACATGTATCAATTATTATCTAGCTGAAGCTAGATATTTCTACTGGTACACCAGGAGCAGGGCAGCACAGAGGAAACTGAGAGGACAGGGACCTTTGCAGGGACTTGCATCCAGGTAAAGGAGAGCCTGCTCAGATGGAGCTCTGCGGTACTGCCATGCCATTGAAATGCTGGACCTCAACTCACACATACTGCACTTCCCAGCTGGGAATGCTTTGTCTTAACCTCTCTCTGAGTTCTATCAGAAGCCACTGCCGGAGAGATGCGAAGAAAGCCGGCGTTCGCACTGCTGGGGATGTGAGGCTGTGTTTCAAAGGCTGCAGCCCCTCTCTGCGAGCCCCCGGCTCGGAGCGGGGCTGGGCTGGGCGGTGAGCGGCTGCGCTCCATTCCGTGCCGTGCCGGGGGTGGGAGCGCGCCGGGCTCCCGGTCCCTCCTGGCCGGGGCCGGCGGGCAGCGTGCCCGCGCTGCCCCGGGAGCGTCTGCGGAGCGTCCGGAGAGGCTCCGGTTACTTTTATGCTGGGTGTTTCCCATCGGTGCGAAGCATTTTTTCCTGCAGCTGGGCAGGACCAAGCTCTTCCCTCAGCTCGAGGTTAATCATCTGCCTGCAATTAACCAGTGACCTCCCACGCCCGGCGGGCAGCGCTGTAGCTTTAACGCGGGCGCTGCGAGCGGAGGGGACAGCGGCGCCAGGGCCGGCCCGGAGCCGCTCAGATCCCTCAGATCCGCCTGCCATGGAGAGCCGCAGCCTCCTCGCCGCCCTCCTGGCCGCTGCCCTCGCCGCCCTCCTGCCGCTTCCCGCCGCCTCCTCGGGCCACCGCAAGCTCCTGGTGTTCCTGCTCGACGGCTTTCGCTTCGACTACATTGATGACAGCGAGCTGGAGGGTCTGCCAGGCTTTCGGGACATTGTGAACATGGGGGTGAAGGTGGATTACATGACCCCAGACTTCCCCAGCCTTTCTTACCCAAATTACTACACGCTGATGACGGGTGAGTACCTGTATTTCTGTCCTGGGATGCTCCTCAGAGGCTGCCAGCTCCCCGTGCCAACGTGGAAGGCAGCTCCCTGTGACTTTTTCTTCCAAAGATATAAAAATAACCCAAGTCGTGCTTTCAGCTGGGAGTTTAAAAGCACTGTGGCATTACAGCTCAGAATTGTTTCTCTGAAATGTGTTCCAAATTTGGAAATGCCACCTGGAATTAATTTTTTAAGTTCCCTTTTGCTCATGCAAGGTGTAGCTGGGTCCCAACCTGCTGCCACCTCAGCATCATGGCCAGCTCACCTGGTGCAAGCGCCTAGGGGGCTACTGCATATATATATATGTATATATATATATAACATAGAAACAACTGGGACTACATGGGAAATGAAGACAGAGACTGCTCAAGGGCTTTAATAAAAATACATGTGAACCAAGTGTGGCTACACTAAGAAGTTATTTTCAGTCAGCAGGTCTGTTCTGGCAAGTTCAGCATTAAATTTCTTTTTAAATTTAGTAGATTTTATGTTTTCTTAAGTTTGATACAAGTCCTCATATCTGTAATAATTCAAAATAGCCAAATGGAAAAAGAGTCAGGATTTTTGCTTTTCCTCCCCTGCAGTTTTTCAGAATGTCCATGGGAGGCTTTCAGAAAATTGAGAGGACAGTCATAATTTTCATGATGCTGATTTGCTTTTAATCTTATGTGGAGGAGACATGATTACAGTGACACTAGGAAGGTGCAGAGAGTAGAGCTGGGCCAATTCCTTCAGAGGCAGACACCAAGGAAGCAAAAATTAAATTAAAAAACCCAACAAAACAGGTTGGTTTGTTTGGTTTTTTTCTTCTGGAGTTTCTACTTGGATTTTTCTCTGGGGCTATTGAATAAACAGGAGTTTCCAGCCAATGAGGAGGTGTAAGAAAATCTATCCTCTCCTAAGATATGTGGCATCTTCTGCTATTCTTGGAACAATGCAGTGCCCAGTGATTCATATACTGCTTGCTGGGAAAGCAAATAGATGCCATTGTAAGACAAAAATCTGACATCAGTTGTGCCCAGCTTGTTTTGAAACTGCTTAACCCTTCTTCCCTCTCTCTCAAGAGAAACCTTTTTCTCTTGCTTATCTCTGATCAGAGAAGAGTATAAAACCATCACAGGGTTGGTTTAGATTCTTTTTCATTATTTCGTGCAAATATATGAATGCAGAATAAATGTTGTGACAGTAAACAGAGGTGTTCCACTCCAGGCCATGTTCTTTAGGTGTACATAGGCAAACCGACCTAACACTTCACAGGTGCAAAAAAAGATTTGGATGGAGCTGTTAAAGAGAAGAAGAAACGTGAGTGACATTTCACTCCTAACCACATTTAGTCATCACTCCTATTAAGTATATATATATAAAGTGATGTCTATTATCAGCCTTTTGAAGAGTTTTGAAAACCTCCTACATTGTACTCGGAAAGAAGTTTTGTTGTAAGAGATGAAACACCACTACTGGGCTTTTCATATTTTTAGTAGAGTCTTGCACCTCAGTCTGAAGCAGTAAGATGGTCTGTGAGACAAAACTCAATCTTATTGCAAGTCTCCCAGACTTTATGATAGAGATATCAATGCAAATACAATTTAATTGCAAATAGCAATTCACCTCCCTAACACATGAGTCACAGTAGTATTAAGTAGGTCAGGAACCAATTGAGAACTAAGTTTAGGTGATGAACATTGCCCAGAGGAAGATCCAAGTCTGCCCTTTGGTCCTCGGGGTGTTAGCTAACCCCATGACTGTGTCTTGGCATGACAGCAGAGTAACTCCCATAGCTGCACTGCTCTTACCCTTTGGGGCCATGGTGCCATTTCCGCTGAGATTTTATGGGATGGTGGGGTTAGGAGTGCAGAGCCTGTGGCAGATGTAGTGTTCAGTCTGCATCCATTAAATTTGCAAAGCTGGGACAGGTTTTGGAGAAAATTCAGCATAGCAGGGTGACACAAGCATCATGCCTAGTGATCTGCTTAGGGAATGGCAAGATACTGTTTCCCTGGTGCTGCTGTATGGGCATGGGGAAGCTTTCATCACATCTCACCAGCCATGCAGCCCCTCTGCTGCAGGCAGACACAACTGTAACTGCTTTTGTTTCTGTTTGTGACTAGGATGTCTGGGAGTTAAATGCTGCCATAATTTCTTCTGAGAAATCAGGAACAAATTAATTTTTGTGTCTTGTCCTACACTGCTGGTTCAGGAGCTGCTAAGAAAGTCACATTTTAACTTCCAAAACATTGTATTTGTCTTCATTGTAGCATATTGGAGTCTTTCAAATCAGTTTAAGAAATTGCACGTTGCCTGGCTTGTTCATGATTTCCTACTTTGGGGTTTTTTGTTTGTTTTTTGTTTTGATAAATACTCCTGTCCCTTCTTTCTCTGCTCATTCACAAGGCATTATGGCTCCACGTCCATTCAGGAGCACTCATGGCTGCCAGGCCTTGGACAACATGTGCATAGAAGAGTTGTAGTCTGTGTGTGTCTGACTTGCCTCTGCTCATTCTTGCGAGCATGGCCTTTCCTTTCTGCCTACTGCCTTTCACCCCACATCCATGCAACCTTCAGGACTCCAGAGCACTTGAATTGTTACCAAATACAAGAAGTTTTCCCTCGTTTCTGTGGCTTTGGAGGAGGACAGTGGACTCTGCCCCTCAGATACCATCACTGTTGGGGCTGGTCAGTCCCCTCAGACATGAACTCATCTCCTCCTCCTGCCCGGACCTGCAGCCAGAGGTTGTGGAGATCAGCAGCATCAGCCCCAGTGCTTCTGAGTGCAGATGCCAAGCAGATGAAACCATAACTGTTGACCAGAAGCCACATATCTAAAAGCAACTAACTTATGCTAATGAGAACCACACCCCTTTCTGATAAGGGTGTTGCTGGGTGAAGCACTGACACGGCAGGACAAACAGGGTCCAGCCTCATGAAATTTTGGAAGGAAAACGTGGGAGGGACGTGGCTTGCTTGTGGTCATGCAGTGCTGCAGGGCTATGGCAGAGCTCTTCATGGGTCCTTCTCCTCCTGCTGCTATTAACCTGTGAGCAGACACTTGCTGGAGCTTCCCCAAGACACACAGAAAGCCCCAGCCCAGAGGTCTTTTCCTTTCCTACCCCAGCTATGAGAAAGAAAACCAGAGCATAGAAAAATGTAAAATCACTAAGTAACTCAGAATTTGGGATGAAGCTCCAGTTTTCCTGCAAGTCAGGGCATGGCATCAGGACCTGCTATTTGCTTGAAGAAGCGTCAGACAAAATCCAAATCAGGGCTGGTGCAAAGGGATCTCACTGACAAGCAACCAGAGAAACTGTTTTGTTGCAAAAACCTGGTGCTGTGCAAGGTAGCTCATGGATATGCTAGCTTAAAATCCAACTCTTTGAAAAGCAGTCTTCTCTGGCAACTTCCAGCATGCTGTGTTTCTTAGTATTGGCTTCTACTGAGGCAGAAAGACTCGTTTTTAGGTGGTTGGGTTGCTTTCTGAGCTGCTGGACTGAATCCTGGCTGGTGTGCTGGCTCTCCATGGTGCAGTTACAATATTGCAATTGTTGACCTGAAAAACATGAAATGGAGAATTAGGTAGAAGGAGATGTTGCAGCTGTGACAGAGCTTTTGCAGGACTCTGTGGGCTTGGCAAGGGAGGTAAGAAGTCCAAATATGTCTATTCTAAAATGCTCCCTTAATCATACCATGTGCTGTTTGTTTTGGAAAGGGAGGAATTAAGACCACAAACCATCTTGGGTTGTTATCCTGTGGGGAGTTTTTAATTTTTCCCTTTCCCTGCTGTGGCCTGGCTCTGCAGGGAGCTCTCATGCCAAGTTCAGTGGAAAGTCTGAGATCTCCTCCCTAAGCACTGCAAGGCAGGAGTTACTGCTTCAGAGCACTTCTGCCACATCTGTCAAGAAAAGCTGCTCATGCTCTGGTTGGGTCTCCCTTACCTGACAACCTGCAGGTGTTGGAGGTGTGATGAAGGACTCCCTGCAGCCCAGCTCTCCTGAAGTCTCCCCCAGCTGAGAGCACTCAGGGCCACCTCACATTTCCAGCCAGCTTAAACATGAACAGAGAGTATCACATCTGAGACAGAAATCCAGAAAGGATTTCTTTTCCAAGATCATAACTAGAAATGAAGTCTTTCTGGCAGGTCTTCCGTGTGGATGTGCCAGCTGCCTGGTCAGCCCTGCAGCCCCACATTCAAGAGTCACTTGGCCTCCATGGGAAGCAAAGGGAGCCCCTGATTGCAGAGATGGGTGGGGAACTGCTTGGAGAGGAGCCAGCAAGGCGCCTCCATGTGCCTCTTTGGACAGGACCTGATTTAAATAAGTGGCAGAGGGGTTGTGAGGTCCCCTGAAGCTTGAGGGGTGGAGGAAAAGGTAGACCAGAGGGCATTTTAGTCTCCTGCACCCAGAGTGAGGGCTGTGGCCCTTTGCAGGGGTGCCCAGACTCGCGGTCTACATCTGTTCTCCCCTGAGTACAGCAACTCAACACATGCTGCACCCCATTTATTCCATGTTTCCTGGGAGAAAATACCCTGTGGGCTCCCAACCCTGGAATCCCCTGCAGTCTGGCTGATGTGCACACATACTTATATATACTTATATATATTTACTGTTTACTGTGAGAGGTTTCCTGATTAAAAACACAGCAGCTCCAGGTTCCTTCCACCCAATACCTGAAGGAAGCCCAGCCTGGTGATGGGTCTAGTGGATGCCTCTTTTCTGCTGCACAGGTAATGGCATCCTGACTCCAGCCTGGTCCAGAAAAGGATGCTGACAATTTCTGTTTGGCAGTTAAGCAAATTATATGTAAGCAATACCTGCATGTTTTCTGAGGAATAAAAAAAAATGGAAGGATAGGAGTACAACAGGGAAGTTTATTACATACACATGAACTAAAACTATCTCTACTTCACAAGCTAGAAGCTTAGAAAAAATCCAGAAGGACACAAAGTGCACCATGAGTGAAAAAGGAAAATTACTTTTTCTTTTTGGTCCTCTCAAACATCTACAGATACAAGCAGCAGCAGAGATTTAAAAGTTTCTGTTTGTGACATAAAGCTCTGAAATCAAGTGTTTTCTTGGATTCATTAGCTTTCTATTTCTAAAATTCTGTGTTGGGAAGCAAAAGAGCATGAGCTGTGGTAATACTCTTAGCTGGCAGAGAAAGGGTACTGTCCCAGCAAGAACAGGCTGGAAAAGTTAGTGGGAACCAGGAGGATTTTTTTTTCACATTTTTCCTCTCACTTTGTTTACTCACCACCTGCAGATAAGCTGCAATGCCGAGCATTGAGATTTTTCTCTTTCTCAGACAAAATATTGCAAAAATCAGTGTTTGCTTCTACCAGTTAAAAAATTGGAAACACTCCTAAAATGTAGAACAGAAAGTTTTTTCTAACCCAAGTTCAAGTAGCAACAATGTTACAAATTAAAATACAGAGCTTTTTGTCTCCTCATTAGCTACAGTCTTGCAGCTCACAACTAGTGTACCTACTGCCAGCTGTTAGGTAAGTAGACATTTCTTAGCCCAGAGCTGAAGTCCCTACCAGAGGCTCATACTCTGCCCAATAATGTAGGCAGCAGCTTTGTCCATTGTTCTGCCCCGTGCTTGGAACTTCAGTGCCCTCAAGTCACATCCAGCTCTGGGGGTTCAGGGGTCCCAGAGTGGTCCCTGAGCCCACCACAATTCAGAAGAACAATCAACAGCTCGTAGTCCTGGCTCTGCAGGGACACAAGACCTGACTTCCCACACAAGAAAGCATCTGCAAAGCCTCAGCTGGATGATTTATTAGCAATTTTTGTGCACCCCAGCCCTGGCCTCATGATGAAAGCATTTAATTAAAGAGTTTCAAGGTCTTACTAAATGAATTCCCTTTAAGGAAAAAAATAATGCTGTTTGTATAGCTGAGATTTTTTCTGTGCTTTTTGATGTGATCCTACTTGAATTGCAAAGTCTTGCCTGACACAGGCTAAGGTGTTTATGCTTTGGCTTTGTCTGATATTAGAGGTCATAAAAATTTGGAAAGACTTTCCAGCAAACTCCTTTGGAACATGAAGTGCCCATACACATCATGCAAGTACTGTTTTTACTTGGGTGTCTGCAGATGGCAGGGCCACTTGTCCCATGCCAGCATTTCCCCAAGACTTCTCTTGAGCTCTGGCCTTCTCCAGGCTCCTTAGGGTTTAGCACAAGGGTTTTGTTTTTACCCTGTGGTCTTTCTTGTCAAAGCAGAGCAGGTGAGACCCATCAGGGGAACGGCAGAGCAGTGCATATATCAAAGCTTAGTTCCTGGGGACAGCAACTGCTACATCTGCTCCAGAACAGGAATATGGTGCTGGTGACTTTTAAATCCTGCTTTCTTCATCCTTATAGGAGCAGCATGACCAGAGCAGAGCATTTCCCAAGGCAAGTCATCCAGCTGCTTGCATGGAGGAATTTAACTCTTCCCCAGACTGCATAGCCCTGTGGCAGCCTTGCAGTGCTTGCACCTGCCCCCCTGACTTTTGCCACTTTCCAGAGAGTGGGGACATCGTGGTGGGAGAGGAGAGGAAAGGTTCCACCATAGCAACAAGGCACATATAAAATATTGCATACTACATTTAGCTAAATGCAGGTACTGGTCTTCACCATCAGATTGTGGTACCTTTGCTGCATTGGCTAAGAGACACACTGTGAGTTCTCTGATAAATCTGCATTGCTCAGTGCAGAGATGGCAGATGGCCCAGGAGTGCACATGCTGGTTTCTGGATCTCACACACAGCCAGGGCAGGGTGCACAGCACTCAGTGTAACTGTGTTGCTGCTGTGGGTGGCCCAGGGGCTGTGTGTTCTTCTGGCTTTTTAAATTTCATCTTTGTTTTGCAGAGATTCATTTGAATGCTGACAAAAGTGCCTGGAGACACGGGAATGTGCTTTAGACAAATGCTGTATGAAGTGTAGTGTCCAAGTAAGCTGGAGCATGCAGACTTGCAAATGCTTTTGCTGGCTCTCCTCCAGAAGGATACAGCAGTTATCATATTCTTGGGAACTATACCCTCTTTGTTTTCCTCTGTTGCTTGAGGAAGGAGTAATTTTTACTACAATTACAATGAGTTTAAATAGTGACATCTGTATGCTGAAATTGCTTTCTGCCCTGTTTCTATTTTTGAAACTCTTAAGATAATGTTTGATTACTGAGGAAAGCTACAGTAATGGAAGAAGTAATAAATTCTGAATGTCATGGTGGCTCTCTAAAACCATGTTGTTATTTTGATAATGATTAAGGAAGTACACCAAAGGCAGTTTTCTTAGGCTGGAGAAAACAAGTGAAAACAGGATATAAAGAAAAAGAGTAGGACAGGTGACCCAAAAGAAACTTGAGAAATGGCCTAAATTCCGTGTACAAGTATCCTGTGGGGAGGGGGCAGGGGCAGAAATTCCAGTTATTCCAGGGCTTTTCAATCTAGTGAGCAAGGCTCAGAATAGCCATCGTTAAAGATTACCAAGGTCAAAAATAAAATTAGACATCAGGCATACTTTTGAACATTGTTAACTGATGACAAATATTGGGAGGAGAAACCGAAGGAAGAGGTTAATTTCTTGATTACTGATGTCTTCCAAGGGGGTCTAGGATCTTTCTGAGACACAGGCCACAGGTAAGCAGACATGAATGGCATTAAATGGTCATGGTTTTGATGTGTTGCTCACCTGATCTTCTATTCTGACCCTGTGAACCAGGGATGTCTGCAATGAAAACTGATGCCTTACAGTCTCTAGGTCTCTTTTTCAACAGTAAAAAAAGGATTCGGAGTCCATAGAAAATTGAACTAATCTAATGTGGAGAACAGAACTCTGTCCTCTGTATTAGTTCAAACAGTTAATTAAATTTCCCAACAATACTACAAAGAACAATCTCCAATCTCTTCCTTTAAAAAGTGGAGAAACAGCAGATCTTAAGTCCTGTAGGATCAGTAGCAGTTAGAGCTCATTAGCTCTATATGAAGACTACATTATACATCATACAGATCCCTAATATGTGGGTTTCACACTGATAGAGCTTCAGCACTGACCTGTAAGTTTCCCAGGCTGGCACAAATTGCCTGCCGCAGTTTATCAGGTTGATAGATGCTTAGGAATACATGGAATTTAAGAAGCTGAGGTTGTCTTGTAAATTGTACAACTGCGCTTTTGATGCACTCTAGAGACTTCCCTTCTCTCTCTTTTGAGACTTACAGAAAAGAGAGCACTTGGCAGCCTCAAGAGAACAGATTACTGCCCATCCAGTCCACCAGTTCTTCTATATTAAACCTGTTTGGGTTAGTATGATAAGCATTGACTGCCACAAACTGGGACCACTTGTTTCCTCTGGGAAGGAGGAAATGTTCTGCATAATTGAAATACTTTTTAGTAGGGAAGGAGAGTTCAAAATCCATTTCAAGATCACATGCTCCCAAAGCATACAGAGTCCTCTGCATGAAACGACATCTTTTCAGAGCAAGAATACCAAGGTTATTTCAGTTCTGATCACCATGCTCAGGCTCAAAATAATCAAAGCCTGTTATCTGGATCCCTGCAATAACATGACTCACCAGCTAATGAGGACAGTGTCTATCACATGCTTCAGTCTTTGCTTTTCAAGATATGTAAATAAGGAACTTCCGGTACAACTTATTCTTCAACATTTCTTTTCCCATTTATGTTAATTCATCTTCAGAATAATTATTAAAATATAGCATCTTCTCTTCTGAAAATTACAAGAGTCAAGAAGTAGAAGATCTCTCTCAGTTATGATATACTAGTTGCTTGTAATATGAAGTTGTCCAAGGGCCCCTCAGTACAGTAAGAAGCCTGAACATGTCTGATAAAGTTATAGCTGTGCCCACAAGCAAGAACAAAGCATGATCATTGCTAGAAAAAAAGAGAAAAATTAACAATAATGGAAAATAACAGTAACATATAAATGTTTTTGCCTAGGTTTTGCCTGTTTGCAGAAAAACAGTGTGCCCTATGGATCAAAGAAGGAGAAATACAAATTTCTCAATCTTTGTTCTATGTTTCTAGATTGTGCTCTTATCACCTTCTGTTCACAGCTTGCTTCCCACAGTAGGTTGTGAGTGCTGATGGGTACCTTAAAATGGCCTCGGACTTGGCAGCTGTTGGATGTGTAGAAGGAGCCAGGTGTCAGCCAAGCATGTGGCACCCATGGGCTACTGCTGACACTGTGTGTGGGGCTGGCTTTGAAATGTTGAGCAGGACACGGGGTGCAAGGTTTGTTTTTTCTGGCCTCAGCTGTTTAAAATTTGGCTGTCTGAAGCTGAGAAAAAGCTGTGATCTTTCTCTACCAATGATTGAGAGCATGTGCACCTCCAGATACCCAAATCCTATCTTAGGGCGGCAGGAATTGCTTTCTAGACATGACTCTTCTTATCTATTGATTGTGAAGGGAACACAGGGGGCTGACAAATTTCAGACACTTGAGTGTCTGAACTGGGGGATTTAGTAATCAAACTGGAGCACCTCAGTGAAAGGCAAGAGTCAGGGAGATTTCATGAATGGTTGCAAGGTAAGAGATCCTGGAATTCAAGACAGGGCTTTTCAGCTGATTTGCTGGATGATCCAGTAGTAGCAGTGGTGGTGATGCCAGCATCCTTCTACTGAAGAACACCAGTCTGATTGTGCTGCTTTTGTCTCCACTCTCAAAGGTCGCCACTGCGAGGTCCATCAGATGACTGGAAACTACATGTGGGACCAGAAGGCAAATGTATCATTTGATATTGGTGTGAATAAAGAAAGCCTGCTGCCTCTCTGGTGGAATGGATCAGAGCCTCTGTGGGTCACTATGATGAAAGCTAAAAAGAACGTTTCCATGTACTACTGGCCAGGTTAGTATGTGAAAAATTCCTGCAATGCACCTTGACACCTGAGCACTCTGTATGCTGTAAGAATGGCTCTCTAATGCAGTTCTGAAATACAGATAGGAATTTTATGTGCTTTACTAACCAGGCATAGAAATGAATTAGCTTTTCTTCAGTCATGATAATTTGCATAAGCTTAGAAAGGAGAAAACTGAAGTTCAGTAGAGGTAGCTTTCCACTAAATGCTAGCTTCAGGAGAGTGCTGGCTTGATGAGCATCCCCTCCTCCATCAACTGCTTTTTCCTCTTGTCCACCTGTAACTTCTGCTATGCTGAATGGTTGCTCCATGATTCACGGTCCAATCAAAGTTAAACAATAACCACCCTCCCCCAATGCTTCTTTGGTTTTAATCTGGAAAGTAGTAGCTGAGAGCTGAATATTATCTGCTCTGTGAGAACAAGAAAATCCAGCTGAAAGTAAAGCATCCTTGTCTTCTGGTCCTTCTTCATTGTTAATTCATCCCAGTTGGTCTGAGTCTGGGCCATTCATTTGGAGGGACTGGCCTTTCTGTTCCTCATTTGTTAGACATTGGACCACTGGAATAACTAGGGATGTGCAATAATGAGTTCTTTTTAACAAACAAAAGTATTGTATCCCCTTAGACTACATGTTTAGGGACTCACATGGAAATAGATGTTCCAGCTGAGCAACCAGACCAAATCCCTGGCAAAGCACCCAGATTCTCAACATTTTTACCTTCTAACTGCTCCCTACCCTAAGCAGTCTGCAGATACCCTCAATGTGCAAGCACGGGCTGGAGGACCAGAGAGCTGTCAGGAGAGCTGTGCTGAGCACAGCCAGTGCCAGCAGGGCAGTGGCAGCTGACTCATGCCATGGGCTCCTGGCCAGCTTGTCTCTGCATCCCAGAGCACGTGTGCCTGGCCACAGGCTTCCCATGCAATGTGGCTAAGGGTGTCCTGGCAAAAAGCCCACGATTCTAAGGAATGGGAAGAAAGAGTGAACCAAGATGAAAAACATTGAAAAGCCATCCAGAGTGTTTCTACAGTACTGAAGAGCAAAAAGATCTGAGGGTGACAATATTGCTTTATGGACTCAGAGGCAGTCAAAGAGTTTACATCAGCCCTGAAAAAAGGCTGCTTCCTACTGAAGATGTCCCAAGTGATCTAACAGCAAGGCAAATAGTAGGATATAGAAATTATACAAGAATGTATGAATTCTTCTAAAAATTTACAAAAATATCTTTTTCTGTAGACTATTCATTTTTAACTACTATTGTAATTGCTCTCAATAGGTATAATTATGTACTGAATAGATATAACAGCCTACAGAGAGCTGCTGAAATCCAAAAAACCAGTATCGCTCTCCATTAAATGCCTTTGGACTTCACCTAGCTTCTTCATGTTGCCCTTAGAGCAGTGTTTCCCAAGGAGAAAACATATGAGGTGTATATATACGTATCCCTGTACATATATGTATACTTTTCACTCTGCCTGCAATTTCTAGCTGAAAATTGCAAGGAACAAAAGAGATCCCCTTTCCCCAGTGCTTACAGTCCCAAGTGTAGCATCAAACTCTCTTATGACACAGAGGAGGAATTTTTGCATGGATCTGGCATTTTAGCTGTAACATGTAACTCTGTCTATCCTTAATTATTTATCTGTGATGGCTGACCTTTGGCAAAGCCATTAGTGCTTCAGTTCAGCAAAAGCATGAAGCACGTGTTTATTTTCAGGGTACTCATGGTCTCAAAGGACACATTGGCTGTACAGGGTCAGACACAGGAAGCAGAGTGAAATGTGGAACTACTGAACTGAAATACAGGGCTGTTGGGCTGCAGCAGAAGTCTCTTCAAATGCAACAGCATGTGTTATGTTTTCCCTGTATGTATGATTTTTTCCCAAGCATTTTCTTGTTCCATAGCAAGGACAAAATCCTTTCTAAAAATTCTACATCTATAATTTTAAAGCTTAAATTCTTAACAAGCCGTTTGAATGGGGAGTGATACAAAACAAAATGAAAATAAAACTCCAAGATTTAATAACCAAGGTGAGTAGAGGTCCTACAGGCATTTACACTGCATATGATCTGCTATTAGTGATTAACTTTCCAGCATAAATACACACTGCTGCTTAGTAATGAATCTTGCAATTATGATAAAGATCCAAACAGGAAAAGTTTGGCAAACTCTTAATAGGAACTGCAATATATAGCCAAATTCATTGCACTTTGTTCTGGAAGATGCTACTTTCTCTTTAGCTGTCAGTAAAGACAACATCGATGAACCATACCAGGAATGCATTGGAAGCACCAGAGTGCTGATTCCCAGGATTAACTTTTACCAGTGTCATTTCCTCCTCAGGGCCAGTTACAAGCTCTGCAAAGTCTTAACCCAAAATCTGCTGCTTCATTTTCTTCCCTATGCTCCTCTCTCATGTGTAGTCACTGCCTAAAGAAACAAAGTCCAGAGCCCAGCACACAGGAGCACAGAACACAGGAGAGCTCTTGGATGCAAACAATCACGCAGCTTTATCTGTGAGCCTAACATAAACCCAGCAAAGACAACTCATGAGCAGAATGCATCTAAGATCTCATGATTCTAGAAGCAGAGGAGCCAAACTATCACCATGCTGGGGGTCCCAAACACCACTTCTGCCAGAACATAAGGCCATGCCTTGTAGGGGTGTTTTTCCTCTTTTCTTCATGCTCTGTGTGGGGTGAAAGGCACAGCCTCACCCCCAGGTTGCCTGTCCAAAGCACTGCTGCTCCAGCAGGTGAAGAATGCCCAGAGGAGTGCAAGAGCATTCAGGTCAAAACCTTGGAACGGTCCTCACCCTCAGCCCAGTAAGTGGCATCATCCCAGATGCTCAAGCTCCTTCATTTTCCAGCAGCCCATGTAATTACTTCAGCTGAAGTGCAGTGACAACTTCTCTAAACACTGAAATGAGAGACAGAGGGGGGAAGAAAAAAGACTCTAAGCTCAACTTTTGTCATTTAAACACAATATTTACCAGACCATACAGCTAGTCTGGAAAGTTTTCAAAATCTTCTGTTATGACATGAAGTGTCCAACTGTTAAATAAATGTTTAAAAATGTAATTTAAAGCTGGCAGAGATTCAGGTCTCCATGTCAGATAGATGAAGAGGGGTTTATCACTCTGAAAGAAGTCCTTATTCCTGCTCCAATAGTTCAGGTTTTTAAATAAAGGTTTAGCATCATACAAAACTATGCAGAGGTATCCAGCATTACATTTACTAAATACAGCTTAACTATTTGTAGTTTAACTGAGAAAAACTTAGCATTCCCTTTGGCTGCCTCCAAACTGTTTAAATTTTCTTTCCCATAATATCTAACAAAGAAAATTTACCATCTGTCCTGGACTCTTCCAAAATGAAATTTAAATATTAAAGGGTCTTCATAGCCAATATTTTGGACTTGTAACAAGCCTTAACATTAAAACCCTAATTTAAGTTCTATTCATCATAGAGGCAAAAAAAAAAAAAAAAAAAAAAAAAAAAAAAAAAAAAAAGGGAAAAGGGAGCTCTTGGTGTCTAAATATCTTGAATTTCCAATGGTACTGTCAGTGAACTGCACACTTGAAGACTACTATTTCATGGCCAAAATGATTAAATGATTTCTAATTGTTGCTACCCTGTAGTCTTTTATGTCATGCTCATCACCTGACAACCTAGAAATAGCAAAGGTAGCTCAGAAACTAAAATATCCCAGATCCCCAAGAGATTAATGCCCCCAGTTAAAATTATCTCATGAGTAATTCTGAGGAAAGTTATTTGAGAAAATTATAATCTGATGTCAGTATCTGAAGCAAAAAGAGGCAAAATGATCATATTAGTCACTGGCTATGAGCAGTTATCCAGCTGAAGTTAAACACAAGGTATTTCTAACGACTTTCCAAATGCATTCTTAACTTCTTGCCTGGTTTTGGAGACAATCTTGAGCCAGACTCAAGTATGAAAAAAGAAATTGGCTCCGAAGTTCCAATTCAGTCCTGAAATACTAGCAAAGCCTGTAGAGGACAACTGCATCACCTCTAGCATCTGAGGTCACTGAAAACCTTTCTTTTGCTGTTAGTAGCACCCAGGACACCCTACAAAAGGCTGGAGCTCTGAGCCCTCAGGGAAGGGGACTTCCTGGGTATGACTTCAGGCCATTCATGGAATACATTTTTCTGAAGATTTGGTTTAGTATCAGCTCTGACCCATCTCTGCTGCACAGTGTAATTTCTTGGGGACACTGTGTGCAGATGTAAAGGAGTTTTATTGTGGGGTGATCAAGGCACTCAGTTATTGTCATGTAATCTGCTGGCTGCTTATCCAGGCTGCAGAAAACTGTCATAGTGGATCATGGTGGAGAGATGAACACTGAGGTTCTTTCATACAGAAAGTGGAAGATTAAATCCTGTGTTTGGGGCAACAAGGGGAATAATGAAAAGTAAGCACCATCCCACAATTTTGATACAAATAAAAATTAGATACACCTTCAAGAGTAGGCAAATATGTTTTTACAGGAAAATAAATCAGTAAGTACATTAGATGTTTATTATTGCAAATAAATAATTAATCATAACAGATGGGGTCCCTTGAAACATACAAAGCATGTGAAGACCTGGAAGCTGCTACCACAGGCAAAGAGACTGAATCTGTCATGTGTATTATGGCCCTTTTACTTTTGGAAAGGATAATTTCCATCTGACTTATCTGGCTTTCTGCAAATCATTGAAGGTTTTAAAAATTTCCTAAGCTTAAACACATAAGGTTTTCTAATTTTTCATGGTACTCTTGAACTATCACATCAGAAGACTCCTTGCCAGCTTGGCCTGCAAGTGGTATGCTTGTCCCTATGTCCCAGCACTGCGCCTGAGTGATTTGAGCCCATGGGAGCTGAGATGCAAGACTGACAGACTCTCTTTATTGAGTGTCCCTGCAAGCAAACCACTGTAAATCACCTCTGTTGGTAGCTCTACTTGCTCTAGGGCCCTGTCTGTACTTACACCTCCTTCTCACACCCCAAGCAACAAGTCAACATATGACAGTCCTTAATGCATTTCACTTTCCTCTCAAAGGAGAAGCAGAGGGACACAGATACATAGATTCAGGCTTTGGCTTAGAGTTGCCTTTTTGACCAGACTGTGTTGCTGTATGCAGAGGCCATTTTGCAAAAGGTGGGGTTTTTTGGTTTTGATTCCTCCTTGTGGCCCTTGTTTTCTAATGTATTTCTGAATACATCAGAAAATGTCTAACTGTGATGGGAGGACTCTGGGGTTCTGGAATGATAATTTGCATTAATCTAGTATTTCTGGAAGCATACTTCTTTTAAATATTAATATTATTCAGCTGCATAGTAACTGGAGAGCAAAAGGGCAAAGAAATCTCACAAAAACATGTTTTTCTATGTTCAGGGCCATGTTCTCCTGTAGGATTTGTTGCCATAAATTTTTAGGCCACAAAACAGACTTTATTTTGCAAGAAAGGCTGCAAGTTACCCAGAGAGTTAATTGGTTTACAGTGTTTTAATAAGACCTCCTGGGAAACAGATATAATAGTGGAGAACCAGTATCACATCATAAAACACAGTTTATAGAGGATATTGCAATGTAAGATACAGTGTGTCTAACTGGAAAGTATTTGCTGAAGTTTCAGAGAACAATATCTAAATCTATTATGTTGGAAGCCTGGAAATGAGGCTATATGGCCACAGAAGTTAAAATATAAACAAGATGGTGATTTAGATGGAAACGGTCTGCCACAAGGGAATCAAGCATTTTATTGTGGGTAGGTCACACAGAGACCTTCCTTTTAGAGAGGGAAATAAAAGCATCCAATGTACAGTTTGCCACAAGCACTTGTCAAACCAACCTCTCTCCCCTTCTCCCTTGCCAACCACATGGTTTCCTGCAGGGGAGGCATAAGGTAAGCAATGTTACAGGGAATTTACAGACCTGAACTTGGACACGAGGGTGTGAAGTCTGTGATCAAGGTGAAATAGCAGAGCTTACCACATTTTTTGCTCGTAGGTTGCGAGGTGGAAATCCTTGGAGTCAGACCAAGTTACTGCCGCGAGTACTTCAGTGTCCCAACAGACAGAAACTTCGCAGACGCCATCAGCGATGCCCTCGAGTCCCTGTGGTACGTCACGAGATTTTTGCAGTGTGGGGTTTCCTCTCTCTAGGACAAAGCTTTGGACTTACTATCAGGGAAATTTTCAGGATGAGCTTCCAGGTAGGAAGAGGAGGGCCAAGAGTGCTTTAGAGTATCGTCATAGGAACAGCAACATAACAGAAATGGGGCCTTACAGTGAGAGTGGAGGGAAGGATGTGCTCCTCTGTGTCGGTGTAGTCTGCAACAAGGAACAGACATCCTGACTTAGTTGCTTGTAATTTGCTGTTTCAAACAACTTCAGGATGAGCCTGTGCATGTCTACTCCTGCAAGAAAAGGCTTTGAAATGCTTGCATTTAGAGAGGGGTTTTGGAAATTCTGAAATTCAGCTCCAGTCACTTGTTTATGAGACTGATGGTCTGGCTTTTTCTTCATTTTATAACATCTCAAGCCAAATATTTTTGGACAGGGCATTCATTTTGTGCAAATATAGGAATAGAATAGAATAGAATAGAATAGAATAGAATAGAATAGAATAGAATAGTTGGAAGGGACCTACAACAGCCATATAGTCCAACTGATGGGAATATATCTCTCAGACAACTGCTGGAAAAAATGTATGCTCCAGACCCAGCTTTCAAGTTCCACCATCTCTCATCCTAACATTTACAAGAGACAACTCCACATAGGGTGTAAAATCAGGGAAGATTGCACCATCACATGCAGCACCAATGCCTTACTTGGGCTATAACTAAGCTCCTCTTTTAAAGCCTTGTTGGTTCCATAATTAATCCAATCCTAGGAAACCCTTCTACTTCAATACTTGCAACTGCCATAGCAATTTGAATCCAAAAAGTTTTGTATTCAGGAGCTGAGTGTTGATTGTTCCTGAAATAAAGGCTCCAAGATTATGAGAGCACTGTTGGGGAAGTTGCTCCCAGTTGCACACTGGGTCCTGCTGCACAGATGCTCATAAATAAGTGTTGTTTGTAGCATGAGCTTAGACAGAAGGTTTCTGAGACCACGTGAAAGGTTTTATCCTGAAAATATTTAGCTTAAAGAAAATTACCTGCATGTGACATGAGGAAGCCATATGTGTCATAGGAGGCTTTCTGGAGCTTTTGCAATGCTTTTAATTCAGTGAATAAAAAAGGGAACAGAAGATGTCATACAGACACCAGCTCTGACTTCTGGTAGAAACCCAGAATTAATGTAGAAAGATTTTTGGTCTGGTATCATTTTGGGATGGGTCAAGATATACTTGAAGCTTCTTGCCTGGTTTCTGTGAAGCACAGTGTGTAAGGGTGCTCAGTGCTGTTTTCAGCTCTGTAATTGTGAACATGGTGAAAAATGAGGCACAAACTGCTAAAAGTACCAGCCCTTCAAGCTGTTATTTTGGGTAGCTGGGAGTTTCAATAGCTAATTCTGTGCAAGCCACAAGGCTGCCTGTTGCTGTCTATGGTGGAAAAGGAAAGGGACACAACAGTGTTGGTGGAACAACTTAGAGATGAAAACTGATGATTTCAAGAAAAGTGTAAATCCCTGCCACCAAGATGTCATAAATAACAGCTACAGTCTTCTGAAGAGCCCAAATCCCACAGATCATCCCAGTGCAGCAGGAGGTCCTGTCACTGGTGTCTGTTTACACACCATCCCTGGTGAATTTCTTCCTGAGTTCTTTTCCTTTAAACTAAGTGCCCTGTATCCAACAAGGTGGGAAAGAGAAAAAATTAATGCTCTTACATAAAACTAATAATCAGGTTTGGGTGTGAATACTGCAGGGACTTAAAGTAAGAAGGGAGGGTAGAGAATGAAAATACTAAAAATCTGGTAGGTTTTCCTTATTCTTTCTCTCATCCATCCTCTTTGTTTATTTCTTTAAGATTTAGAAGAAGTTCCATGCTGCTGTGCCAGCCCATAAGAAGTAAAGCATCTGAAATGCTTTTATTGTAGTCATATTCATTTAGGAGGATTTAGCATCTCCAGTAGAAGAGTCTTCAGCTTGTCATCTATATCTTTCACAAGTGTTTTTGACTTCTGGAGCTGTTCAAAGGCTGGCAAATGCAGCGTGTTTCCTTTCCACACCCTAGGTAATTGGAAAAGCCCATTAGGCTGAGACTGTCCTTAGCTGTTTGTGAGAAAACAGCATGTGGCAAGGGCAGTCTGTTGCCCAGAGCAGTGCCTTGCTCAGCAGCCCCAATGGCAAATATTAGTAGTTAAAGAACTGCACTTGGGCTCCCACCATTAGCAAACCTTGCAGGGACTCCAGGGTAAAGCACCTGACTCATCAGGGAGCCACTGAGCTTCTCTTGCAACCAAAGGAAATCATCCTTCAGCAATATTCTCCAGTCTTTTCAAACAGGAGACCACTATTTGGACCAAGAATATTCAAAACAAAGTCAAGCATCTGTTTTTGGCAAGTGAAACTAAAACCTCCCTTGAATCTTTTCAACGACTGTAACTTATGGGCTGTTGTAATCTACCTACCTTCCTGGGGAGGTGTCATGAGGTCTGCATTGTACTTGCAAAGAGTGCTGGTAGAACATAAAATACTTTTTGGTGTTGCTATCAATGCTGTCCAACTTTCTTCAGCATTCTTTTCTAAGTCATTTATTTGGAAAGTTACTGGTGATGAAAGAAAACAGGACTAACAGAATACTTCTGTCTAAAGACAGAATACTTCTCCCATGCAAGCCATGATAAGGGTTTTCTTAGAAAACTTAGAAAACCCCATTTTTCCATAGAAAAACAGGCAAAAATGGAAACAAATTCAAGCCCCAGACATGCTGTACCAAGTCCTTCAAACTCCTAAGCATGCTGCATTGCTGGAGCTTGTCCCATTGAAGTAATTAAATATTCTTCCTTACAGCACTGAGCCCTCATGGAGAAATCTCACCACAGCCTAAATGAGATCACTTGCTTTATGCAATAAATCTCTTTCTTAGCTTCTATCTTGGTCAAAATGATAATTTACTTATAGGTGAGAAGACGTAAATTAGTTTAAGCAGCTTATAACACAGGTACTGCAGCAGAAGAGAACTATTTCAATAGGTTCAATGACTGTGTATGCAATAGAGAAATTACAGGGTCAAATTTTAGAAAATAATTTATGCCTAATACAGATGGAAAGTAATGCTTAAAATGAAACTGGGAAAGGGGAGCACCGCTTTATTTTAAAACCTTGAAGAGAGAGGAACAACACTGTTCTGCAGGGCCAGCAGTGGAGAAATTCCCACCCCAGCAGACATCTTCAGCTTCTCACAGGACTGCTCCTCTGAGGCCTTCTACAAACAGAGAAATGCAAATGACAGACCCTAATTCATTCACTCAATCCCTCATCTCTGATTTTGCCTCTTCTGTCCCACTAATTACACCAGACTACCCAGGTGTCTTTAATCAGAGATGCTGGACTAACAAGTCTTTCTGTAGAGATCTTAATATGGATGAGAGCATGTAATATGGCTGGCATGCTCTGCCATATATTAAGTACAGCACAAAAAGACTGGGTTTGGGTTCAGGAGTATAGGTTTGTGATTTTATCCACACAACTTCTCTCAGGGGAATTTACAGAGAACAGTAAAGTGGTCATGAAAATGAAATTAAGCACTGATGTGTGCGCTATCCCCACTAATGAGGCTGACAGCAATCAATGCAGAAAAGTGCAATCAGCTAAACTTGCGCATTTCTGAGATTACCTTTGTTTCTCTTGCTCATGTTCCTGAATAAAACCCCCTCTTAAAATCTCATCCCAGTTCATACTGCTTGGTATTTTGTGAGGCAGAGCACATCCTGAGTTGACCTCTGTGGTTTGGAAGACCTCACACAGGAGAAAGCCAGAAGTGCCAAACTTTAATTAAAGCACATTTGACTGGTAATTCCCATAATCCTTTTAACAGGGGCATTCAGCACAGAAATCAGAATTTCTTTGTTCTTAAAGGGAAAGCTTCTTTCCTGATTCAAATAGGTTAGTAGAGGTTTGCCAGGCCAGCCTGCACATGGCAGTTTCCACCTACTGCCTCTGATGGGAGTCTCAGGCACACTCAGGAGACTCTGGATGTGAATAATGAGCCCAGCAGTGCAATAGCTGGTAGGACAGCACAGGCTGGAAGCAGAAAATGGGGTTTTGTGGCTCTACGTGCTTGTGAAGACAACAGTGCCCGCAGCCAGGAGCTCTCCATGTGTGTCAGCCTTTCACTCCTTGCCCTCTGTCCCACCCCCAGCAACAACAGCGCCGAGATGGCCGCGGTGTACTACGAGCGCATCGACGTGGAAGGCCACCACTACGGCCCTTCGTCCCAGCAGCGCAAGAACGCTTTGAAGGAAGTGGACAAAGCCTTGAGCAACATGATCTCACTCATCAAGGTGAGTGGCATCCATAAACCCAGCTCCTGGGTGCCTTTGGACAAGGCTTTTAAAACTGGTCTTTGTGGCACTGCCCAGAGCCTGTTTAACACCTGTAACTGAATGCAGTGGCTATAACTTTTTATTTCCTGAGAAACAGGATACTGAGTTCATGTGGAAGTCAAGACACCATTACCCTGATTATTATTTTCATTGATAGCCTTATAACCCTCCTGGTGGATTTATACCAGTAGCCCCAGGAAGCCACAAACCAATATACATGTTGCTCTGTTTATGGCTTGTGTTGCCAGCTGGACTTCATTGTAGGTGAAGAAATCAAAACTGTGTTTCCTAAGGTTTGTGGAATCAGACTATTAACTTTTATAGCAGCCTTTATGACAGCATTCACAACTCTGTACTTTAAACTTGGTTTTAAAAAATCATTATTGAAATGATTTTGCAGCGAGAAAATCTTTTGGGTAAATGGCAATTCTATGAATATTCCTGACAATGATAAATGCATGTTGGAGTTTTTATTATGTGTTTCAGTGAAGAGAGGAATATGCATCTTCAATTTCACTAAATATAAAAAGCTCTAATGCTAAGTGCTCATGTTTGGGAGGGAAAGAGAGAAACATCCCTTCCACAACTGGTATCATGACAAAATTGCTGCGTGGACTTGTTTAGGAAAAACTCTGGTGCTAACTTCTCAGACTCTTCCAGAGCAGCAAGTAAAAATGGATGTCCAGCATTATGGGTGGTGGCAAAGCACATTGCAGGACATTGATGGATGTGATCCTTCTGGTTAATTTCCACAGAAACAGTGGAGGTGAAAAAGTGATTTACATTTTCCAGCAGGCACAGACAGTGCCAAGCTCTTACATGGCCCTAAAAGTTGTCATACACTTTCCTCACAGAGCAAAGGCCTTCAGAATGATATCAACGTCCTCCTCTTCTCTGATCATGGGATGACAGACATCTCTTGGGCAGACAAAGTGATTGAGCTGAAAAACTATATCAATATGAGTGACACCATACAAATGAAAGACCGAGGTCCTGTTGTGAGCCTCTGGCCAGCTCCAGAGAAGCATGCAGAGGTGAGTACAGCCTAGTTGTACACCTCAGTTTTGTGTTTTCTCAGTTTTTATGCCAATTGTGTCTTCTGTTTTCTCTCAATATCCAAATACTGCTCTCAGAGATGTGTGCAAAAATCAACTCTTATCAGGAGTCAGACTTGGATCCTGTACCATCCTTGTGATGCTGGTTTCCAAAGGAAAGTAACATCAGGCAAATTAAAAAGCATGAACTTGCACTGTTACATGGCAAGGACACGTGCTTTTAAACTCCACCCTTATTAGTTTCTGATAAATAGCTAAAAGATTTCAGTTCAAAATATGCTTTTAGGATTTTATTTTTATTAATCAATTTATTGACACTCTATCTAGAATGTTCAAATCATCTGAAGCAGGTTCAAGCATTTATATTCCAGTAAACTTCCACTGAAGAACCAACTCCATTAGACCAGAATTGAAATACTGTACTTGGAGGAATTTTTGATGAAGCATGTTGGATAGAGTCAACCATAAAAGCTCAATGCTAGAACTTCAGGGTTTTGAGGGATAAATTAAAACAATAGAGAAAATATTTAAAAATCTCTTGAAAATAATTAAAATGTAGTTTCTCTGACTAATAGACAAGTACATTATAGTTTAACCCAAAACCAATGCATGAGGAGTCATTACTGCTGTTCTCAGAATATAGATGAGTGGATGTACAAAATGGGCAAGCTGTTCCCCAGGCAAATAATTTTAGTTTCTACATTATATTTTATCCACTTACAGTATATTGTAGCCTGTGCAATTTTTAAAAGAGAATATTTGCTGATCTTTGCACCCAATCTCTTTAGGAACTGTGTGTCTGTGATATCATGAACATTTCAAATTAGTGCCAGAACTGAAAGTTGTCTTAGAGGAATACATGAGCAATTCATTCTCATGTGCATCACAGGGGATCACAGCATTGATGTGCTTAACCCAGAGCTTCCTGGTTTTGTAGGCCAGACCTTCAAACAAGGGCAAGTTGCAACTTCACACAGCCATAGGGTTTCATCCAACAAAGCTCTTCACCACATGCTTCTCTCTCGTTAAACACCCTAATATTCTTAAGGAGAATAAAGTACAATGCTTATACTATTGTTTTGTTCCCTTCCTTCATTTCTTTTTAGGATTTCTTACTGGAGGGATGCTTTTTAAGCAAAATGAAGTTGATTTTCAGTTTCCCAATAGCTAGATTCTCTATTTGTACTGACTTTTAAAGAGCTATGTTTATGAGTTGGAGTATATTATAACATAGTGGTTATCATCTCTAAGAATTACCTCATTTCAAAGCACCAGAAGTACTGGTGACCACTCTCTAGCCCTGGTCATGGTGGGAAGAATTGTGCCATCACACTCTGGTGTGATGTCCTTACATCCTGGTCACTGCACATCAGTGCACGTATCTGGCACACATATACACACAAGAGTGACTTAGCTGAAAGGCTAGTCAAGAACCTTTCATTCTTTGAAGAACTGAGCTATTTATTCCTGAAGATTATTTATATTTAACTTATTAAAGAACAATATAGTCTGAAGGCTCCAATAGCTGCCTTCTCTTTGGCATATGAACATCTTTTCCAGCCATTTAAAATCTATTTTCTGAATAATTTGTGGTGTAATGACATTTGTGTGATTACATTCCAGACAGTATAATTAATATTAATAAACCACTTGTATGGCACTGTGCAGATTCAAAGCTGCAGGCTTTGGCTGATTAATCTCACATCAGATAACTAACGAAGCAGATAACTGAGCACTATCAGTCCCTTGATAGTGATTGACTGGGTGAGTGCAGAAACACAGGTGAGGTGACATTCATTCTCAACTCAAGAGCACAAAGAGGGAATGAGTGGCAGACAATAAAGATGATATCTCTTTTCCATGCCTGTCGCCATCCACATGGTGCCTTTGAGTGTCTCACCACTTCACTCACTGCCTCCTGTCTCCACACGTGTGGTTTCTCCTGGTCTGTTTCTGTAGGCTGGTACACTCACGTGTATACATTTGTGAACATGTGTATTATAAACACACAAATACATGAATTCATGCATTCCTATGTGTTTATGATCCGAGTTTTTAGAATCTCCTAAACCACACAGGCAGGTTTTGTCCAGCCATGATCTTTGGACAGGCAAAGTCCTGGTGTGAATGTGCTGAGGATTAGCCATTACAGCGGATTAGCCATTCTGCAAATCCAGGTGTTTCCATGTACCCA
This sequence comes from Setophaga petechia, assembly GCA_024362935.1. Classification (NCBI taxonomy): domain Eukaryota; kingdom Metazoa; phylum Chordata; class Aves; order Passeriformes; family Parulidae; genus Setophaga; species Setophaga petechia. Next base: position 29,730,119 of record JANCRA010000001.1, read on the forward strand.
TTAGTGTATTTATGATCTTTACAGCCAGCTGGTGTCCTAACATTCATTTGTTTTGCAGATATATCAAAAACTGAAAGCTGTGGAACACATGGATGTTTACAACATACAGGATATTCCAAACAGGTTTTTCTACAAAAAAGGAAAATTTGTGTCTCCACTAACTCTCGTGGCTGAAGAAGGATGGTTCATAGTAGAGGTAAAGTATAGAAGCAAAATACTTAGACAGGAGCGTGGAAAGGTGCAATATATTGCTGATCATTGAGTTAAAGTCAATGGGCTGACTACAAAACTAATGTCAAATTCTGCTGTGTGCTTAAAAGAACTAAATGTATTGCAGCTATCCTAAAGACAACCAGTTAAATAGTCAAGGTGCCTCTTTTTTCTCTGTTGTCAGAAAGCAGTTGTTCTTGTATTTCACATTCCAGTTTTGTTGCTTTACTCTTCTTCTCCCCCCTTGCCATCTACTTTCATTTCAGACAAAAAGAGTGTTTCCATTTCAAGTCCTTATTATCCTCCTCCTCCTCCTTATTATGCTCCATTCAGCAGTACCTTGTGGCAATGTTTCCTTCTGCCTGGCTTTCCTCCCATCAGACTGTCCTAAAAAATGCCCCATTTCTCCCAAGCCCACCGGTCTCAAAAGGGTCAGACTGGAGATTTACTCCTCAGAGATTCCCATGCACACACTGAAAACCTGGAAACTTGTTAAGCGGAGAACACAAACATGAAGAGATTTTTCATACTAACTTATTTTTTTACTATGAATTATTGTTGTTACTTTGTGTCACCACTGGGCACCTCCACATTACAGATACTAATTGCAGCTCAGCACAGCTCAGAGGGTGAGACAACTGTGTATTTTTTAAGGAGGTAAACTGAGCAGTGTATTAAGTGATTTGCCCAAGGCCATACATGAATTCAGAAAGTTGGCAACAGAACCACGGAGTCCTGGGTTTCTTTTGTGTCCCAGAACAGTCAGCGCACTTTGTTGCCTTGTAGGTCGTTGTAACTCAGCTCAGCACCTTTCATGCCCTTCAGAGCTACTGCTCACCAAGCCTTGCCCAGTCCACACTGCAACATTTCTCACTAGCCAACATGAATTTAGCATAATAGTTTCTACAGCTGAATAAAAATGCACCTCTAAAAAAACCTGATGGGTTTTGAATACAGCTGGATGAGTACCACATTTCTGATTAAAAAAAAAAAGTATAAAAAGCCAAAGTTAAGATTTAGACAGGTAAAGTAGGAATCTGAAACATTTTTCTCCAAAATTATTTTTAAAAAATACAACTAAACTCTCTTCTATAAAAATTCAAAATAGAATGTTTTTACATATTTTGTAGAAAATAAAAAAGCTCTTAAAAATCATTGAAAGTCTGACAAACCTTAATAACAGTGCAGCAAACACTGCTGCTGTGATAATTATTTCTGTCTCTCTGCCCATTCCTTCCCATTGTTTCTGATTTTCAAGAATGTCCTCTCATTAATGCTGTCAGATTTTCCTTCTCTTCAGTACATTTTCATTATCTGTGAATGGGATATGAAAAGGAAAGTTTCCTGTCATAATTTTGAAGAAATTATTTAGCCTTTTATTATACTTCCTGCCCAAACCAGTGAAGAGAGGATATGCAGCTCTTCCCTGTCATGCTCCCAGGGCTTTTTAACTCTCTGTTAGCTAGTGGATAGCTAAAAGCTGTTTGAAAAAGGGGACTTTGTTGATGGTGGTGGTTTTTGAAAGAGACAAAGGGGGTGTATCTGGAAAGTTGTTTCCCTCATCATGGAGCATAGGAACTGAAGCCCATCTACGTTTTGGTTAAAGCAGGATGAGGAGGGATTTCGTGCTGTATCAAAGCTGATCTGCTCATATGCCATTGTTCCTTTCACATGAGTGAGTGGTCCCCATCCTTTGGGCATTGCACACTCAATTTTCTTTCTTAAGAAGATAAAAATCAGACAAAATAAATGTTTATAAAAGGAAAGGGATCCTCATTTAATCTGCTTCACCATCTGCATTAGCTGCAGCATTTGCATGAAGTGGGAATGTAGGAAACTCTTTTGGGGCATCTTCTGTCCTTCTGTACCTGAGTGAGAAGGCTAGACCTGGATACTCTAGAGGACTGTGCAGCTCCTTCTCTGTAATTATCTGAGAAATAAGTGTCATGGGTCTGATGAACTGTCAGCTGATGTTCTTTGTTTAAGTGAAATTCCTGCCACAGTTTTGGGGTAATGTAAGTGCCACATCTGTCTGCTGCTATCCCTAAGGAGCATGGGTCAGGAGAAACTCACGGCCAGGTTGGTCCAGCATTCAATCAGCCCCTAGGGACTGCTGCTCTGACAGATATGGCACTGTTGTAGGTAACAAGCTGTTGATAAAAAGCAGGAGAAAGTAAGGAAGGAATTTAAGAGTACATCTTAAGTGCAATATGGGCTAGGAAGAACAAGATTTATAATGATAAATTAATAAAGTATAGATCCACTGAGGCAAGGAAATAAAACAGAGCACAGGCCACAGAAAGTGGGACTGTCTCAGGTCTGAACCAGTGTTCCCTGGAACAAACCTCATTGCTTTAATACAAAAACAAGTGGAGAGAAGAAATAATGATTAGAAAATATCTAGTAGGGGGAATATTTGTATTATTAGGCTGAGTAGTCAAATGGAGCAAAAAAGTACTTATTTTTTTAAGGTGCATATGGCATGTGGGGCAGAACAACACCCATGGAAGTGCATGGTGCTGTGTGGGAGAGCAGTGCTGCAGGCATGGGGAGAGGGTCAGCACCTTCCTTAAGCAAGTCACATAGACTGTGGTACTTGGTGTTTGTGGCAGAAATCTACGTGAGTTTCCTTCCCTCCCTGTGGAGGGGGAGGTGGTTACTCACTGAGACAGCAAAGCCTGTCAGGAGCGGTCACCCCTCCTGGGCATGAGCTCCTGTGCAGGTGACAGCACAGTGTGGGGCCTGAAGGGGTGGTACAGCACACGGAGACACAACATGGCACCCCACAGTGCTCCAGCACAGCCCAGCAGGCAGGCACTAACCACACTCTACTGTTGTCACCCAGAGCAGGGACAAGCTGCCCTACTGGGAGAACGGGACGGGGAGGAAGGAGGCCTGGCAGAATGGCTGGCATGGCTACGACAACGAGCTCATGGACATGAGAGGATTCTTCCTCGCATATGGCCCAGGTACAGTGCCACCATCCCTGGTGTTCCACTTCCCCTGCAGCCCCATGGTCCTCACCCCTGCAGCCCCTGGCACATCAGGACCCCGATGTAGCACTCTGCGACACCCAAAAATTACAAATAGATGGCAGGATTTCCTCACAATGGAGGGGCTGTTGCACTGCATCTATTTTGTAGCTGAAGAAACAGGCAGAGAGATATGAAGGGATTTAGTCAGCCTCTCTCTGATGTTCCAGTGCAGTTACGAACTCTTTGCCATGTTTTCCTAAATTTTGGCCTAAATTTTCAATTCTATTTGAAACACATGAATCCTGCTTTTGTCGGGGAACTCAGACTCGATACAGCAGGGCACTTTCTTTGGGAAGGTTGCAGCATACCTCATCCATGTGTCTGATGGGCAGACACATAACTCCTGGTTTCTACTTCATCAGGCCCTTTAAACAGGGCAGAGCACCAGGCAGGGCACCGGGCTAATTGTATTGCACCAGTGAAAGCAGAATGTGCAATACAATTATGTCAGGCTATTATGTCTATCAAGCACATGCAGTGAAGTAACTCCTGTACTTAAAACTTCAGACCTTTCTTTAGTTTTTATAATAAGATTGGCCTAGAAGTAACAATAATGAATAAAATTGTTTAAATTAATGTTTTTGCTGAGCTATGCTCTAAATTGTATAGCATACCACATCCCAGCCTGGTGGGTAAGTCCCAAGAAAGGCAAAGGGGCCCTTGCCTCACAGCACCCCACATTCCAGGGTTGCCTGATGCCAATTCCTCTCTTTTGCCTGCAGATTTCCGATCCAACTACCGAGCGCCTCCCATCAGATCTGTGGATGTTTACAACATCATGTGCAGCCTGGCAGGAGTACAGCCACTGCCCAACAATGGCTCCTGGTCCAGGGTGGAGTGCATGCTCCGAAACACAGCCCCCTTGGCACCGCTCCCCCCGCGCAGCAGCTGCGTCCTGGCACTAGCTCTGCTCTCCCTGTTCTCCAGGCAGATCTCCTTACTGTGATCCCTGAACAATGTTAGTCAGTGTCACCAGCAACTCCATCCTTCTCTGTTTGTTTTTTTAAATTCTTCATTTGAATAATAGCTTCATTAATAGAGGGCTGTCCCCCACTCCTCCATTGTGCTCCACCAGGCATGAATCTGACCTATCCTGCATTTACAATGGTTTTAACATGAAGTCAGGTTTTGTGCTGCTCCAAACACAGCTAGGGACAATGGTGTCACTCACCTAGAGCACTGGCAGTGAGGGCACAATCCTGTCTGGGTGTCCACAAAGTTTTCTGGTGGGTGCACATGGGGATCTCTGAGCATCAAACACATCTCACCCCAGCATTTTTCACTGAGGAGCTCACTCTCGTTGGCCATGCTGAGAAGTTCAGGAGTGGGGACAACCTCTCAGTGCGTAGCTGGGATCATCCTGGTTCCCCCCTTCATCTCCAGCCCCAGCAACAGCAGAGCCCCATCTTCTCCTTACAGCACCAGCCAAGCCCTATCTATACAGACATAGTCTTTAAAGAGCCAAGACCTTTGCTGAGGGACCATAATGCTGAGAGAGGTGGGTCAGCAGGAGAGCAGTGAGAGCATCCTGCTTCTCTCAGCCTTTCCTTCTTTATTTTCACCAACATGAGTCCTGGCTCTGCCCATTTCCAGGGCCAGGTTTTCCTCACAGACCACAGCGGAGGGAAAGGCTAGGAAAGAAGAAAGTGGCAGAAATCCTCCACTTCAAAGCCAGTGAGAAAATGAATAGACATGTGGACACACAAGGGTCAGGAGAACATAGGATGAGGAAGCCTGGCATTTAACAGCCTCTCTGCTTTTCCTGGTGAAGATAATATCATCTGATCATGTTTTATACCCAATTGCATTTCTGAAGTTTTTTCAACATTTACTGTTCTTTTATCAGCTTTTGCTCTCTACACCTCTGCCTGGTGATCAGCACATTTCCCTTTATTCTGCAGCAGGGAGAGAGATCTACACTGATAGATCTCCCACCCTCCCAGCTAATCCAGGTGATTTTTTTCCACCATGGGCTATCAAGCACAAGCAAAGTTGTAACAGCAAAGTTAAATTAAACAGCAGGAGAGGATAGAGCTGTTGCCAGAGGTGCCTTTGGGAGTGCACAGCGCTTTATCTGATATACCTCTGAACCAGGAGCTTTCAGCAACAACTGCCTTTGGAAGGACTGAGGTCCCTCCCCATGTAAAACAAACCTCTAGGACTCACTACTCTTCTGGATCCAGGGACAAGCACGACCCTGGTATGTGTGCTACAGTGCAGTTAAGGGTGAATGATTACACTGGGGGGGAAAAAAACAAACACCAAATTAAACTTGACAAAAGACTTCTGTAATAGCTGTAAAGATTTATGTAATGTGTTATTAAAGCTCAAGTGAACCATCAAATCAGTTGGGAGAAAAATGGAAAAAATCAGGCTTTGTTATTAGACTGTTGAGTATAAAAGGCAATTTAGTGCTTTCGAAGCATTTGCTGTAGCTGTAAAACAAGCACCTATTGTTCAGAGTTCCCTGTTGCTCTTTAATGGACCAGGCTCAATGAAATCACTGGAGCACATTTTTAAAGAAAAAAAAAAGAAAAAAGAAAAAAAAGAAAAAATTAAGTCAGCATACAAGATAACTAAATTACCAAGTTTTGTCTGAAAATCATCAGGTTAAGATGCCATCAGTGCCTGCTAACCCCTCCACAACGTGTCATTTTAAGTCTTACCAGAGAGCAGAAGCCAAGGTCTTCTTACAGAAGAAATGTTTCTAAAGGTATAAGGGTACATTCAGCTCCTCAGTTATACAAACAGAAACTGAAAATAACAAATTGGATCCCTTGAGTTCCATGGATGGACCATGACACATGAAACCAACACTGATCCTCGTGAGTACTTTGTGTAACTCATTTTTGTCAGGGTCCACATGCAAATACTGAAGAGTAAATCCAATTGCAATATTATTTGTTTGACCTTAATGCAAGCATTGTGTGTATGGTAAAACATACTTGGTCTATAAAACCAAAATTTGATGGCAGACCTTCAAGAAGCTCGCTAGCTTCAGGAGAACTACAGCTCATTATTTTTTGGAAATTGCATCTTTCTTCCTCAGAAATGTCATACCTCTGAATCAATTCATGTTCTCATTCAAAAATCAAGTGTCTTAACTCTCGCCTATTTTTCTGTATACTATGCAATGGAGGTGGGTGTATTTTAAAACCTATTTCTGAATGATGTTTTTATACAATGACTGATTGTGAATGAGTGAATAATTCCAAAAATGGTGTTAGAAAAAGCACTTCTTTGTAAATACTGTAAGATTTTTGAAGAAAAAAATAGCCCAAAACCTTCCCTTCAACACTTTGCCTTTCTTGTCCAATTGCTGCATCAAAGTGTGATAAACAGTGTTTGAAGCTTGTGCTGATTAATTATCAGAAAGACGAATGATAACATTGTTTAGAAATGGCAAAGTTGTCAGCATGTAAATTAAGGACATTAAATGCATCACATGAGATGATGTAGCTCCTATATGCAGTCCTTTTTTCCAGATGTATTTCATTATTTAACCTTTTGAATATCCATTCAGGAACACATCATTCCCACTAGGCAATGGACATGACAAGACATTTTGCACTTCTAAAAAGAGAGGTGAGTCCTGGATGTTCTCTCCAGACCCACTTCTCTAAGCCTCCTGTGTCACCATCACATCAGCTGCTTGCACAGAAATTAAGAACATTGTCCCTGGTATGAGGGTGCATTAGGCTCAGGCTGTCCAGAGCCCCCTTTTCCCAGTGGGAGATGGTGCAAATGTCAACAAGACCTCAAAAACCAACCCTAGAGGCCTCAAGGACAAGGGGGCCCTACTCTTCTCTAAGCTTCACAAACAAACAATGTCCATGGAAGAGACCAATTTAAAAGAAACAAGTCTCCAAGCCTACTCAGTAGAATTTATCTCCTTTCCCTTATATTAACTGACCACAGAGCAGAGAGTGGATGATGGAGGAGGACCAGTGCAAGTATGCCACCAAGTCCTTTAATTCCCAGCAGGAATCCTTCTGAATCAGGAGCACTGCCAAGGTCTGCCAGAGATGCTCCCCTCATGTTCCATGAACATGGGTCCTCAGGAAAGGGAGGTGCTGAGGGACTACCTGCACAGGAATAAGTCTGTCAGCTCTCCATAGCACTGCCAAAAATGGCATCTTCACAGCTTAATAAGATGAGTCCTTTTTACCAATGACCTTGGTGGCCATGCAAGTGGCATGGTTGGCTAAGGCTCAGCGGCTGAGCCCTCCAGCATCCCTCTGGATGCAGCCTGCATTGCCTGCACAGACTGCAGCACCATGGAGACACTTTCCATTGGCCCAGACACCAGCCTGCACTCTTCACAAGTACAGAGACTTTGCAAATAAGGGGTGAATGAGAGGGTTTTGCAGTGCTGGTCATCTTCTTTTTCTCCTAACTAATACATCACAATACATCACAAAATCACAGAGTATTCTGAGTTGGAAGGAACACATAACGATCATCAAGTCCAACTCCTGGCCCTTCACAGGACCATCCCCAAGAATACTGTGTCCAACAGTACTGTCCAAATGCTTCTTGAACTCTGTCAGGCTTGGTGCTGAGGCACCTGTCAGATGTTAGCCCATACAGCCCAGGGGAGGTGCAGACCAAACAAGCTCTGCACACTGGGAAGTGAAAGGCGTTGGAAAAGCTCCATGTAACATTTCCTCGCCTTCTTTTCCCTGTAGGGCTGCAGCAGAGAGGGCAGGTAGCAGCAAATCCAACTGGAATTTTTTAAGAAAACATGGCCTAATGAGGAGGAAGGTGTGGAACCCTGCATTTTAGCATAAGAAGTCTTTAACAGCTGTTTTAAAAGACAACTGTCACATACACAGAAAAACATTTTTTCTGTAAGTATTGAAACGAATCTAAGTTAAAGCAAGGTTCAAAAATAAGAACATTTCAGAATTATAGTTGACTGAACACAGTAATTTTCAAGCTTCATAGAGATGGACTGCATGGATTATATGGACTGTATGGATTATTCTGGTATTTCAAATACATGGAAATTGTTACGGACTTAAGAACCAGCTGAGGTTGTCCCAAAGCCGTATCAATTACACCAGTTCAGCCCTGCCAGCCCAGTTTCATCAGGAAACCACTGTGAGCGGCCAGGCGGCCTGCCCTGCTCTGTCCCGCCCCAGCCAGGTGTCTGTCTGTCCGACATGCGGAACGCCTTGAGCAGCCGCAGCACCGCACCAAGGCTGCCGCGGGTCTGCTGCTCTCCGCTGGACCCGCTCCACGTCTCTCACGTACCAAGGAGCCCAGAACGGGACACAGACTCCCCCACACGCCGCCTGTCCCCCGCTCCTGCCCATTTCCCGCCCGCCAGGCGGGGCCGAGGCCGCGGCCCTGAGGGAGGGCGGGCGGGCGGGAGGAGCCGCGGAGCCCGGCCCGGCCGCGCCCCCTGGCGGCCCTGCCGCAAACCGCGCCTTGGGACAAGCGTGATCCGTGCCTTGGTGAGGGGAGGAGGGACTGGGACTCCTTCCCTCTGCGTCTCTCCGCAGCTTTTCCTCCTTCTCCCCTTTAACTCTCCCGGTACCCTTTGCGCTAGGGCCGATTCCTCCTCACCCCAAACCTGCTGCCTCCATGTAGCACTCTGAACTAGCTTCCCACTTGCTCCTGCTTCCACGGGAGATGAGTGGGCAGAGCAAGACCTTCGGGTGTACATGGCCCTAAATGATCCAAGAGTGGAACCAGCTGTATGCAATCCCCACTCTCAGGACTTGGGCTGCGTCTCAAGCTGCCTTTGTTGTCATTGTAATCTGATCCCATTAGTGGCTAACAAAACACATAAAAGCAGGGAGGAGAGGGGAGCAGGGGGAGTGACCCACCTGTTGCTCTGCTGCTGGTGTCCACTTGAAGCTTGGCTCGAAGGCAGAATCCTTGGGTCAGATGTCCCAGCAGTGCCACACTGCGAACTCTGAGCTTTTGTCAGCACGGGGGAACTCTGACTAGAAGAGTCACAGGTAGCAAAGAAATGGAAGAATGGGTTGAGGTAGGGGGAATTCAGTGCCCCCTTTCCACACCAGCACAGATCAGGGCTTAGCTGAGCTGCAGGGAGTTGATTTTCATCCTCCCTTGGTCGCAGAAAATGACGCATTTTAGTATCGGGATTGTATCTGTCTTCAGGAGCAAGGGACACCAGTGCACGCATAGAAGATGTTCCTCCACCCCTCACCAAGGGGTTGCAGGGAGCCAGCCAGCCCCAGAATGTCAGCCTTCTCTGCTGGGAACACGACCAACCAAATTTCTGTGGCTGCCAAAATGGGCATTGACAGCTTTTGAGCAGCCCTCTGCTTTTCCCAAGAAATTAATAATACACTAAAACATTACTCATCACTTAAACACATTGTTCAACGAATATTAATTAAGCCACAAAATTGGCTGGAGACTGTCATTTCTTCCTTGCCAGACAGAAAAAGGGAGGCTGAGGTGGCATCAGCTGTTGCAAAGTCTTTGGAGCACAGGTCAGGCTTGCTGGGCATCATCCACAATCCCCACTGAACACCCACTCAGCCTGCTGCTCTCACTGGGCTGCCTCCAGGCAAAGGCTCCACATAGGTGTATATAACCAGGCCATGTGTCCATTAGAGGCAATTTTAACCTTTCTTCAGCAGTCCCACATGCTGCCCATCCTACAACACTGAAACAAGCAGTGCATTGGCATTCACTATACCCCCTGTTCAGGTTAATTTTAGCCCTGCAAGGACATAACCATACCAAAGGACTCAGCAGGAGCCTGCTTCTGATTTCCAAGAGGTGCCTCATACCCTCTACATATTCCCTGGGTAGAAGGAGGCTCTGTCAAATTAAAGATTAATTTTTTTGGAAGGGCTTATTTGCCTCCCAATGTATCCATCCATCCATCCATCCATCCATCCATCCATCCATCCATCCATCCACCTGTAAATTGCACTCTCCCTTGATACTTCTTCCATGCACTCCATACTGGCAGAGCTTTGGCATGCAAGACTTTGTGCCCTTGCTTTCCATAGTAGGCATCAATGTGGTTCTCATCTTACAGCTCATTCACTGTCCATGATAATGTGAGGGCTAAAAGAGGGGTAATCCTGCTGACCCCATCTCAACTGAGTAGATTCTGTAAGAGAGAGGGATAGCAGCCCTTGCCTATCCATGGAGGGATTCTCCAAGAACAGCTATAACAAGGAAATAATTTTGGTCTTAAAAACTAAGATTTTGTAGTAGTCTTCAAATAGCAGCTGTGAAAGAAGACCAAAAAAAAGCTGGATGTTTTTTAAGATAGAATTCAAGCAGTTTATGAGCAGGATTATACAAACTGCTTGCTTACACTGCTGCAGAGGCTGGGTGAAACATCCTGAAATATTCCCTCCTGCCTTAATCTCAAGTGGTTCCTTACGAGAACACTGCTGACAAAGAAAAATAACTATTTTCCCCCCTCTAAACAGAATAAAATTGTGAGGGCACTGAGCTTTCTTTGCATTTCATACAACTTCTTTTGTCAAGAACAAATGGGATGAACAAACCCAGGTCCTACAGAGAAGAAGATATTTAATATCCATAATGTGGGGAGCTTTCCAGCAGAAAAAACCTCAGCAGAAACAGCTGAGTGCCTGTAAAGGCCTAGCAATTAATCATGCACTTGAAGAAATACAACACGCTCATAGAGGCTGAATTTTAAATGCTTGCTGCTCCAGTTTGGACAGTGACAAATTAAGGCCCCCACAAAAGCAGGTGTGGCTCTTGAAAAAGCCCTCTGAGGGCAATTAAAAATGGGAAACCAGCTGGTAACTGTGCAGATGTGACAGCTAGGGCAGCTCAGGAAATTAATGCAAAGGAGGAGGATGGAGGAATAAATGGTGTAGGAGCTGAGACAATAGAAACAGGACCCGCTCTCCACAGGGGTTGCTCCATTGCAGGTGAAGTGCCTCATCATGTGGGATGCACAAAGGGTGACAGCCACGTATCCCCATTGCCCTGAAGAGCTGCCAGAGACAGGCTTCAAATGAACCCCTCACTGAAGGACCCCAAAAACCAGAGGAGCTCCTGCTTTGTGTGTCACAGAGTTTCCCGTGGTGCCCAGAGGACAGCGGCATTCAAGGATGTCTGAAGCAGATGGCCTGGGCACATCTGAAATTGTCTGTGGTACCCTGTGATGGAAAGGACAAGGGATAAGGTCAAGGGTGGATTTTCCCAAATCAGCTTCAATGATCTCCAATCCAACAGGTAATATCCAGCCAAGTTTCACATACAATGCTTCATTGTTCTGGTCAGTTAATTGTCTCCAGTGCTCACTGTTCTGAATTAGTCAAGAAAATGGTAGTTTGTCCCATTGAAAATACAGCAAATAATTCAGACACATGACAGATTATAAGGACATTCCATTAGGAGCACCACTGAGGAAGTGTGAGCAAAATTACAAACAGTGCCATGCAAACAAACTGTGTATCAGTACAAGCCAGAGCTCCTCATCCCATTTGGAAAATGATGTCCCCATGATTTTCATCACAATTGCTCAGTGCTGTTCCTCACACATCTACTCCTACTCTGCTTTTCTCCACACATCCAGTGTGTGTGAGGCATCACTGGGACAGAATTTACCTTCTGCCAAAGTGCAGGCTGGGGGACTGGTCCCATCAGTCTCTTCTTCTAAAGCAGTTTGTTAATAAAAATCTCTTTCCTGCTGTGAATTCTATGGACTATTTCTCAGAAAAAGCTGTCAGCACAGATCATTATACATTACTTTTTTGGTTGGTTTTTTTCACTCCTTGTCCATAGGAAAGGTGTATTCCTGTTAACGTTAAGCTTTGGCATCCTTCTAGGAAGCTGAGCAAAAAGCATTTTATTTGAGACTGCTGATAAAAGGGCAGAGTAGACAGGTTCTTACCAGTCTCAAATGGTAATAAATAAAAAGATCTCTCTAGTGAAGAGCTGCTCAGCCACTTGCTTGGCTCTGTGAAGCTGAGTATTCTCTTCTCTCTTGAAAAAAAAATAATTCTTGTTTTGTTGGACCTATTTCCAGCACAGTATTGACAGTGTGAAGCATAGGAAATTTTCTGTGTTCCCATTCAACACTTGCTGCTTGTCACCAGTGTGTGTCATGACAGTCCTAACAGTGCCATCCTAGCCAGAATGCCAAATAATTAGGCAGGAGGGCAGATTCACTGTAAGAAAGTACCATCCACAGTACCTCAGTACCTGGGCACAGGAAGTCATTGCAGCACAGAAACCCTCTCTGGCCTAGTAGCTTTCATATGATAAACACACCCTAAGACTGAATAAATTTTATAACAAGCTCAGCATCCAGGGTCTCAGCCAGGGATAAGGGCCCCAGCTGGCCAGGAACAAACCAGGCCTCAAAAAGCAGGAATTTTTTGCCAAAAATCCTGCAAGGGTGGGAGAAAGGTTGCAACCAGAGAGAGCCATGAACACAGCCTGATGCTGTACTGAGCACACCACCAGCAGCCACAGGGTGGAGATGATCTCTGCCAGCACTTTTCCTCTCTTTGAAGGGATGGTAATGGGCTAATGTGGAACTGGCAATGGGTAAACAAAGAGAAAATATAAGATGAATCTTATAGAATGATCTGAACCTGTTCTGCATCTCCCTTCCAGTTCCCCTGACAATCACAGCTAGAAATGGAGAAGCTTTCAAGTGATGTTTAAAAAGTTTCATGTACCAGCATGGCAAACAGAGCCAACAACAAAACTTCCCAGTTACCTATTTACAAATAAAGCACTGTGGTTACAAGATAGAATGTCTTTCTTCGTAAGTAAGAAATAATTGGGGAGGAGAAGATGGGACACTAGTCCCATCTAGACTAGATGGGACACAGCCCATGATGCTGGGAGGGCTCTGGGGAGCTGCCAGCCTGCCAGGTACAGGAGCCATGGGACAGCAGGAAAATAGAGCTGAGGAGCTTTTTAGGTTTCCTTTTCTACTTCATGGGCTGGAGGTGCCCTCCTCCCCCATGGGGCAAGGCAAGTGGGGAGGGTCCCTCTGTGGACTTGGCACCTCTGTTCCTCAGGCTGGTCACCAGGGTGGCCTTGTGCACTTGCATCATGATGGATAAAATAGTTCCTGCCCCTCTCTTCCTGCCTGCCCTGACGCTCGTGCCACAGACTTCATCTGACCTCTGCCTCAACACAGAGTGCCTTGGGAATTTTCAGCACTCCTTTAGAAGAAAAGAAAAAAAAAATACTGCTTTGTCCAAGTTAAAAAAGAAGAGGGGAAAAAAATAGGTGGTTACTGTTTTACTGAGCTGTGCCAGGGTCACGCTTTAGGTAAGTTTTACAGCTGGACCAGTTACAAGTATCTTAAAGTCACCATCAGTTTGTGTCACACAGAAGCACATTAAACTGCAGCAGCTGGACGTACAATTGGGCTGCTCTGAAAGCTTCACCTTGGGCCCAAGCCAGAGGCTTGCACTAAACTGGACAGAGAAGAGCCTCTCCCTCAGCACAGCCTCCTCATTAATTAATTTTAATGGGCTGAGGGGAGTGAGTGGCAGCCAGGGGCTGGGGCCCCACAGCCCTTCGGGGAGGAAACTGAGACTGGGGATTTGGTTCAAGGCTACAGAGCAAGGAACAGCAGTGCACAGAGAAGGGGGAGACCTCACTGTGGAGGCAGGGACATCTACCATATGCCATAACCAGCAAGTCAGATGTCCCTCTCTGCTGTTCTTTTCCCTGTCACTGCCCATAATCCTAAGGCACACCTCAGAAGGTTTGCACTTCTGAGTTCTTAAGTCTGCAGTCCTGACGGCCACTGGCAGTCACTGCCCAGTGGAACATGCTCAGTGTGTGCATGGTGGAGACCCAAGTACATGGGTCATGGGTGGGGCTCGCATTCAAACCCTTCCAGTGCACAAGCTGCCCTGTTAATTACTTAGGTCCTCATTTTCCAAAACCCAGCTAACAGGACCCAAAAAGGCTGTAGTGCTGTGGCTCTGCTCCTGATGTGCATCCTCTGGTACAGAAGTTTCATCAGCAAGTGGTGCAGCCCATCTCTGCTGAGACTGCAACTGGAGCCACAGCACAGAGTCACAGAGTGTGTGGGCACCCAGGACAGCCCTTGCTGGAGCACAGCCCTGCTTCATCTGAAGTGCCAGTGCTGGTGTATCTTCTGGCCTCTGCATGAGGAAAGCCCATATCCACAGGAGAGGTCCCTGGCTCTTGCTTGTCCTCTCACTACTGGTACACTCCTGAACACACTGGGAGCTGCTACTTTGCAGCTTCCTGCCAGAGTGATCCTCTTTGGTACTTAAAAGGCAACTGGCCTAATTTTACCAGCAACAAGCACAGGGACAAGAAGAAAAAGATTGAGAGAACTCAAAACAAAAGGCTTCAGGTTTCCCTAAGCAAGCAAGCAACCAAAATATATAACTATTTCAGTGTATGCACAGCCATGTTGGTAAATTTATTTACTGTCTTTGCTTACTTTCACATAGCTGGCAGAACAGGGTTAGGTTTTATGTGCTTATTAGGATGAGAGAGAAGAAAAAAGATGTTAAATAAAAGTACTTGGGATTTCCCGTTCCTTGTCCTCATTCATCACTTCTGTGACAGCTGGGCTAAAAATACTTTGCTAAACATGAGGACCTATGGGCATGAAAGGAAGTTGCTTATAAATGCAAGCTCAGCCATCTCCACACAAAACAACAGGCAATTATCAAAGTACCAGCATCACTGACTGCTCAAAACTCTTTTCTCTTTAAATACCAGCTACAGTGAACAGGAGTGTCAGAGCCATGGGCTCCTTCCCTGCAGTTTAGGACAGGTTAGTAAGTTGAGGCCATTTTCTTCATATCCCTTCTGCAAAGCACAGCTGAATAGATTGCTTTTTTAAGCATTTACCTGAGGCCTTGCTTGATGCCCTGAGGGAAGACAGATATAACCGGTGTTTCAGTTCAGTTAGGGGTTTTGTGTCTTCTCTTTCAGCCCTCAAATCACAGAGGTGCTGGACAGAATAGCACATAGTCTTTAAAAAAAACCCAGGAGCAGCAGACAAAAGGAGGAAGATCACAGAAAGGACTAAAATATGGGGGTATATTTACATTCCTAAACATTTTTAAAATTATAAACTGCAACAGCATGGCCTGAAGGGAAGAGCTGAGAGGAGCACTGCACCTATCCTGAAGCAGCTGACCACCTTTTCCTCTCTAAGGTCTTTCTGAGGAGCAGGGAAACTGAAAAATGGAAAGTAATAGAGAAGTGGAAGATTAGGCTCTAAGATTAGAATGAGGTAGGATGAGAAATGGGCCAGAAGAACTCTCCTGTCAAGTAATATGTAGGGAAATAAAACCCCAACCTGAAGGAAAGTAAATGTCAAAAAGAAGCAGAAGATGAGGGGATTCAATAGAAGAAGGATACTATAGAAAGTTATAAGGATATTATATAAGTTATAAGGAAAACAACAGACTAAAGAAACAGTTGAGAGGCTGATGGAGACAAAATCTGGAGAGAAGATCTTTAAAAAAGTTATCGTACAGACATAAGATATCTGTAGATACGGAGGGATGTAAATCTACTCAGTGCTCTCAGCAGAAAGGTGTGACCAAACAGCAAGAGAGTACTTCTTCAGCCAAGCAATGGCCCTAGACATTTTCAGTATGTTACAGACCATGTTTGACATAAAAGATGTCACTTGATCAAGATCTTCAGTTTACCTGTCAACAGAGTAAGTATAAAGTGAATTCAAGCCAGGTTTGCAAGCAAGTTTTAAAGTGCACAGTGTGGTAACTTTGGACAACAGTACTTTCTTCCTAATTAATGATTAGGCTAATTTAGCACCTAAAATACAAGCACACCATAAGGAGAGAAACAAAAACAAAGTGCTCTGTGAGGGGAAACAGTGCTTGTAAACTTCTCCAGTAATACTGAAAAGGCCTTGAAAGTTTGAGTCTACCAAAACCCAAAATTGACTTTGCCTGTGCAAAGCACTAGTGCTGGCATAAAGTCCTAACCAAACCCTGTCTGGTTTTGGGATTTTTTTTGCTCCTGTAATTCAAAATGCACAATTTCATGAATATGAATTACAGTAGAAGCAGATGGATGAAGGGGAATGAGCTAAGACTAGGAACAGTGTGGTATGTGCCATTAGCAGGTGACAAGCCAAGGTGCTTAGGACAGCACCTATTTTCAAGAGATGCTGCTCTGTTTTTTATCTTATAAATGCTGTAAAATCTCATAGCTGACCTTGACAAACAGTTCTCATGACATAGCTCTGGCAAATCTCCTGGACCCTAAACTTCCTCCAAACTTTCTTCCAGGTGGTGATAGAAGGTTGGAAAATGGTACTTGCATGCTACATTGTCCACTTGGGCCTTTCAAATAGCAGCTATCAGCTTTCTTGAAGAATGTTAAAAAAACTCCTTCCTAGAATCCTTTCTCTTGGATGCACCAGGTCCTCCTTTAGCTCATGAGGAAGGAGAGGAGAGGAAATGAGGGACCTGACACTTGTTGCCCTTGGCATCAGGAGGTCCTAATGCACTTCTCATTTCTTGGAGCTTGGGTGCATCTCAGCTGAACACTCACATTCAGTGGAGATCACATTCCCCCGGCAGCTGTCAAATTCACATCCAGTCCAAGCCAGAAAAAAGGTGTATTTTCTCTCTTGCACTCTTAATGGCCTGAAGAACGTTTATAAAGTACAGGGGAAAACAGTGAGTTGTTACAGTGTTTGTTTATCTGAGATTTCTGGTTTGTTGTGCAAGGTTTCTTAAGTGAGGGAGAGAAACAGCATGTTAAATGGAAACATAAGTATACTCTCTAAAAATCACCGATGAGTGCAAAGAATCCACTTAGAACATATAACCAAATGTTATTTAATATCTTAAAAAGTAACACAATCCAAAATGGATATTTCACACAACACTACATAAACAACATGAACACAATATTACCATATGGAGGGACTTTCAAATATAGACTTACAAAAATCCCTGTCCTTTTTTTTCCTTTAAATTATTATACTAAGCATGACAAGTAATCATCATTTACAATATGGTACACTGACACAATAAAAACCATGTTACAAATGTGCTGTTATAAATCAGTAACGTTAGGGAAGACATTTCATGAACTGCAATTATTTCATATGAAATACTATACAATATAAACAGAACATCCATCTTGGATGACCTTTACAGCAACCAGAGACCAAGTAATTTTTTAATTTTTTTTTCAGTGCAAACACATTTATACAAGGCAGTCTTGGCTGCAAAACTCCCTTCTAACATACAGTAAGTCCCACTTGCATTTATTAACTCATTTAAACCTAATGCAACAGCCACATTCAGTCACTCACAGAAAATTACCTGCAGAATTATGATCCCTTTAAACTTAAAATCTCCTCCACACATAAAAGTAACATCTGTGCCAATTACTCCAAGGGCCCTTTCATACATCTGGGTGGGTATCCTTTGGGTGGCTCTAACCGAGGGCAGTGCACCACGTGGAGAATATCCCTTGCAAGGCGGGGCACGCTGGCGGCTGGCCCGGATCCCGGCTGGGTGGCTGTGCATTCCAGCAGGGATTCAGCCCAGGCTGCCATTCCTAACCCAGGTGCATTCCAGCAGGGATTCAGCCCAGGCTGCCCTGCCTAAGCCAGGTGCATTTCAGCAGGGATTCAGCCCAGGCTGCCCTGCCTAAGCCAGGTGCGTGGCCCTCTGCTCCGTCTCTGCCTTTAGTGTCTCGGGGCGGGGGGAGGAACACGGAAACCCTCAGCTCAGAACTGAGCTTCAATGGAGTTAACGACCCATTCCCATCTCTCAGATCCTCAGAGATCAGGGGAGTTATGCCAGATTCACACTCGCATAACTGGAACCAATGTTTAGAGCGCCACTATAAAAGACATGTGATAGTCCCGTTTTCTTCTAGCACCAGCTTGGCTTTTGGTGGGTCCACTGCATGTGTCTCATGCAGTAATGATGCACTTTACTTATGCTGGGGGGAACATTTTAGATATATAGCCTTTTTTTTTAAAGAATTTTGTAAAAAATAGAACTTTTCTCTCTAATACTGTACAGTTTTCTTCAGAAGAGCAAAGAGAATTGTAAACTGGTATGACACCAGATAAGGAGTGCTATTTGCTTTCTCAGCACAACAATTTGAACAAGTGTTTGGGAAAAGCACTAGAAAATGTATTTGAAAAACAAATTTTTAATTAACATGACTGTTTCTAAAACCACTGCTGCCAGTACTCATATGACTGCAAAATTGTTTTTGGAACTGCTAATCCAAGAGTGTCTACAGGGCTGTAAATTAGTTTCTTGCTTAAACAAACTGAATGCGTCAAAAGAATAATTTCAGAATATAAACATTAAACACTTTGGTTACCTTACTTCAGTAACTTTAAAAAAGCAACTAGGTAATAAATTAGTCTGCAGACTCTTAGCCTTTCTTTTTCCAATGGGCCCAGACAAAAAATAGGGTCAGTGAACTCTGCCTACCTCACAGGCAAGTGCTTCGAGACCCTCAGGCAAAAAGGTGTGATTTAAGTGCAAAGTATTATCTGTGTTCATGATGGCCTCTGAATACTGGTTTGCTTGTCCTCTTTCCCAACAATGACTACTGCTGGCAAGCACTTTGGTTTTCATTAAAATATTTGTTTTCCAATACATTTTTATTTTTAAAGTTGAGTGAATGTTGTTTCACATATAACAGTCATTTTACAGTGGTGCTGGGAGTCAAATGGCTAATGATTTCTTCTAAATTTTAACTGAAATACTTAAAATGGCAAAATTAGCTCAACTGATGATTGTTTATTAATCTGCATCAGGATAATGGTACTAGGTTTGCTGAAAGGTGTTCATAAATCGGGATTTGTACATAATGCGATCTGCTTAGGTTCAACTGCCACTTTCTTCCTTTGGTTTTTGGAAAAATCTTTCTTTCTTCCCTCTTGAAAGGTGGCTTGTTGCAGCTGGCTACTTTTCAAAAGCCAGCTTAATTTCTCTTGGAAACTTGCCCATGTTCTTTGAACAACAGGCACATACCTCGAGTAGGGACCCTAATACTGCTCCCAGCAACGTCAGTGAAAGGCCGTTGGTAATTTCTATAGGAGCAAATGTTTTAGATGCACGCAATCTAGAGACCAGAGTGCACATCATTAAAGGAAGAGTTGTTTTAACACCCTTGCCAGTTCAGAGAAACCATGACGTACTGATGTTGACAAAGATGGAGGCAGAACAGGGCCCCAAGTATCTGAAGGCTGCCAAGAAAATACCCAGAGTGTCTTCTGTTAAACCCCAAACTGTCAATCATATTTCACAGACTGTAGATGTTTCTAATTTGCTAAATTACAAATACATTTTCAAGTTCTACCAGGCAGAAATTTTAGCAGTAACTGGGGAGAGGATGGAAGGTTTCAGCCTCCCTTTCACTTTTATCCCAATTATGCAGCCTTGTCAAAGTCTTAAGTGACTCATCTGAAAGCCATCTTTTTAACATTGTAGAAGGAAATTGTGGCAATGGAAACATGATGACTTCATATGCAAGCTTTGACACACAAGAGAACGCCATGACCTAATGCTTCAAAGTTTCTAATCTTGCTTTGTACAATACACTTTTCATGTTGCTGCATTTCATCAAATTCATGGAGGTAGTTATATGTGTAAAAAAAATTACCATAAAAGTAACATGTTGTATTATAATAATACATATTAAGTGTGCAAAATGCCGACAGATTTGTGTTGACCCTTTACAGTTGAACACAACACAGATTCAACCTAATCTAACTCTGTAAACCTTTAAATTGATACATTAGAATGATAGATAAGCAACCACATAATACAAGGCTATGATTTCATCAAAGGATTAGGGTGACATAAAGCACTCAAGCTCCACTCTCGTGGTTTTGTTACCAGAACCTCAAGATGGAATTTTCTTATTTTCCATTGTTGATTTTAAAAGGAAAAAAGAAAATCAAGATTAGAACGTTTCTATTTGAAACTTCTGTTTACATTCCATATTCCAAGAGTCACATTAATATTGGTACAATGCCATGTCAACATTAATATGACATTTATGTTGTCTGCTGGTCTCTGGGAACTTTAGGAAATAACATACTATACAGTTTATAGGTATGTACTATCACATTTTGTTGGAATTATGTCTTCTGTACAACCAGCTGCCTGCACAAATTCTGATTAGCTTATGACAAACAATTATTTCTCCAAAGGTGACACCTGTTTCTGCTCTTCCCATTTTAATACTGCCATTAGTACTTCAGATCATCACTGTAAATTTTTTTACCATTTCAACACCTCTATTTACTGAATTGATACATACTACTGATGTCAGAGCTCATCTCAGAAACAAAATCACAGTCAGCCACTGCATAGTATATGACAATTCCCCACAAGAACTCTGACTCTACAGTTCGCATGGAATAAGTACGGCTGGAGTTACATATCGAATAAGAAGATGCATCATGCAAAGCATTATATGGTAATTAGAGCACATCTTGGAAGGTATGATAAGGCAGAAGGCTAAAGGCCAAGTGACTTTGATAACCAACCAAAAGCACAATAATTTCCTTTATGTGCACTGAAAGGTCTTATTGCTCCTATGAAATGGAAATTATACACTGAAATCAATGAAAACAGACCTGTGCATTGACTGTGTATTCTTGACAGAACTGATTGTGTCCAGAGTTAGAAAGCTGTTTCATAAGCAAATGATCTATATCCCATGGTGTAACATAAGGCTGAATTGTCAGTAAAGACTTCCGATCACAATAGAGAACATAAGTGAAGCTCAAATGACTTTGTATACAGAGTAATAAATGTCACCAGAACCTGATGAAAATACTGGGTTTTCATATGTACAGCTGGGTTTCATACCTGTGTACTACAAGAGCTAGACAGGGTAAATGTCCCTTTTCTATGGAACAATTTGGGCTGTTGCACATTTTAGTATCTTTGTTATTATTCCACCAATTCGTCTGTTCTGATAAAAAAAGTCAGTTTGTTGCACTACCAGGTTGCATGAGCAGAATGTGACCCTATACCTAAAATTACTCTTGGAGTTTAACTATCTGTAGAATTTACTCTGCAGTAATTAGCATAGCAGTAATTACATTGGAGTAACTGTTTAGGGAGAGCAATTAGGATGTACTGTGCCTGCAGGACTCAGATTTCTACTGCAAACCAAGTGGACACATTGAATTTCTAGAAACCAGACATGTCCATAAAATGGTAAATTGCAAATAACATCCACTGAATAAAAAGGCCAGAAGTTTATAATTCTCTAAATTTTGTTCTCTGATAATCATTACACTGTATGCTATTTTTAATAGCCTAATTTAGGCACTCTATTTAATAAGCTACATAAAATAGATTTATGTCCTTCCACTAGAAAGAAATCAATTCTTCAGGCCATACTTGTCATTTATATCATAAAGGATATTTTTGTTCCAAGAAATTAGTTATCCTGATTTCTATATTAATGGCAAGTTGCAATACCAGAAGTGACACAAGAATTAGATTATCTTTTTAAAATAAGTGAATTATACTGAAGATATTTAATATATTTCGTGTCACTCCACATTGTGGCTCCATGACAGTTACATCTTTCCCTTCCCTCCCCACTCCCCCCACTCTGCAAAGGCCCACCTCCTCACAGGTGACTATGGAAGGTCAAGTAGCAGGTCTCATTAAGTAAACATCTCTTGTATTTTTGAAACAAAAGGAGGAGCTGCCTCCCTTCCCACCCTCCATACCTAAAAAAAAGCAAATCAAAACAAACCCCAAACCTCCTTTTACTCGCTTAACTAGGTATTTGTAAAATTGTGTCACAAAAATGCACAGTGAAAATGACTGATTAGTATTAATAATTCACATATAGAGCTGAGGTCATGACTTGTCATGTTTGGCATTGTTTTTCCTCATGGTGATCCTGGCTGGTTACTCTCAGCAGTGGCTCAGTTTTGAAGAAAAAAATGATGAACTCTGCAGCAGAGTTTAGCCTCTGACCAGGGGCATCACACATCTGTGGCATTTTTTAAATGAAGTTGGCAACTGCATGGACATTGAAAATGCAGATTACACTTACAGTGTCTAGACTTTCATATATGTGCTCAGTTACAATTAAGTGAAGCAAAAAGTGTACATATTATCCCTACAGCTATTCTGTTGCTACAGAGCCGCAAATGTGAAAAGCAATACCTTGAAATAAAGACTTCTTTGTTGCCCCTAGTCTACGTAGCAGCACAGTTTAAGTGAACACTAAAACTGTGGTTGAGATGCTTGTTTTACTTTTCCCCAAAGATGTAAACATCAGTCCCAGTGTCGTAAACTTTGCTGTATAGGATGAGACAGACGATCTGAGGCAGGCTGACTATCAGACACTAGTGACAGAAGCTTGCAGGCAGTTACCAGGTTTCTGCAGTTTCTCAGCTTCACTCGTGGGTGGGTCTGCAGTGGCTCGGAAGTTGAACGTTGGGCCTGCGCCGCCGTGTGCAGGGCTCAGAGCGGGGTTCTGACGTCTGTTGCTTTCAACAATACTTGAAGTGTTGGATGCCAGGCTCTCACGGGTACTGCAATGGAAAAGAAATATATATACACATTCATATATGACATGCCTATATATCTATGGACCAGACAGGAAAGGAGAACAGAGTGTTTTATAATGGGTTTCCTGTGTTTGTATGTAATGTCACATCAATGAAACATCTCATTCTGATAGTACACATATGTTACTCCCAAAATGTGTCCCAGAGGTGCTCAGCAATCATCATACCATAACACAGGTATAGCACTAAGCACAGCTCAAACTGTCACACAGACTATAAGCTGAACCAGTATCAAGCATCTGGATTTTTCACTCAAGGAAATAGCTTCCATCTTGCACTTGGAATGTGCTAGTTTTCTTTCCTAGCTGATGCAGTTTTGCACAAAGTAGCTTCATCAAATCAATTCTGTGACTAGGCAGAGTTAGGACAACAGTATTCTCTGTTGTCTTCTCTTCTACCTATGTTTTTGTACACAAAATATTAAATAAAAATTTTACCTTACATTAAACCCACGATGCTTCTAAACACAACACTTCAATTTTGCTTTGCAGCTGAGATGATCACAACTTAACAAGACAATGAGAAATCATAACTGCCTGGTCTGTAATCTTGCCTTGAACAACTACTGCTGCAACTTCATTCACAAAATGGACAATGTTCCTTTAGTTCTAACATATAATTTAACCACAAGAGTGACAGGACACTTAACACTTTTAAAGATTAGGCCTTTTAATGATACGTCTAATTATGAATGCAGAGAAGCTTGTATTTTAGTCTACAGCTTTTACAAAGCTCAGCCATGACATGCTAAGGGTACTATTATCAGTACTACTGCTTCTGCTGTCTTTACACTGATAAATAATTTTTGATCTCTAAATAATGTGTGCCTGTTCAGGAACAGATTTGCTTTCAAACATCCATGTGGCCCCCTGGTCATGTATCCTTCACTGTACCCCTACTTCTTTGTAAAATGACATCACCACTGGCTATGGAGATGTTTACAGAATAGATTTAGAGTACTGAATGCAGTTACTAAATAAGCACTAGAAACGAGGATACTAATGACAGAAGTTTCATAGTCAGTTTAAAGTCATCCTAAATTTACCTGCTACTGAAAGGGGTAGTAGCTCTTGCCTGCCTTGTGTGGATCTGACCCTGCCACATGTTTCTGCTGCTTCCCTGACTAAGCCTTGCAGGCAGCCAGACAAATCAGGGACCGCTCTCAGTTAAATACTAGACCAAAGGAAAAAAAAAAATTAGTCCTAGCATCAAGCGAAGAGTAGGAATGCACAGCTTTAAATGTGGCAGGGGAGTGCACAGCATAAGGGAAGGAAAAAACACTGTTCCCAGTCATCAGAACAGATTTAAATAATCTTAAACTCACTGAGTCTGGAAAATCAATGAGGCTTTTAGGAGAACTCTCATAGATCTTTTATACTGGTCGAAATGGGATGGTACTGATATTCTTCTGCCAATGATTGTTTTATTGTCCACAGTTCCAAAGAGTTATGGTGGGCGACACACAGAGTAAATGATTCCTGTGAGCTGCAATGATGTATGGTGCACTTCTCTTGCTCATTTTTTTATTCCTTTCCCTCTGCTTTTTAATGAAAATAGATGCAAATCTTAGTTTTCAGAGATGATTTAGTATTGTATCATTCTTTTTGGGACCACCAATTCCACATCTTCAGACACGCTCAACTCTGATATTACAAAGTGACCATTACAACATGTATACACAAAAATGCCAAAATGCTGCATTGAAAATTTTGCATGCAGAGTAATGTCAAAATTAGCTTTCTTTAGGTGACAAAGGAGCAACAGTATTATATAAGCCCTAAAAATAAAGGAATAAAATTAATCGTGACAGCTAACATTTCCTATATATAACTTGCATAAAAGCAATGCATGAAAAATTGTGAGGTTTTTCTTCCCAATGATGACTAATATCTTCACACATTTTGCACACAAATACTTTGGAAGTCAAATGACCATTGCAAATCTCTTTAACTGCAGCCATTTCTTTGTGATTTTTTTTACTGTCCTTTTTTCAATTTATCAGACTTTAAAAATGTATTTTTTCTTTTATAGTATGAAATTGGTAATTTTGATTCCCCAAACAATGTTGTATACTTCAGTTTGAATGAAAAGGCACCACCCCACCTCAGGAAGCAGAGTTACATAACCAGTGGAAGCTAGAAGAAAATACTTGAGGAACATCACTATAAGCACAACCTGTTCTTATATTCTTCCCATGGCATCTTCTGAAGGACACTGTCACACCTAGCTGAATCTTACCTGATGGATGCTGGATGGCTACTTTGTATTTCCTGGAAAAGGGCTGTGGAGTACATTTTTTACTATAAGGTAGGATAATAATAACAACATGGTACTTTTAGCCAATGGACTGAACTCACCCTCAGTTCAATTTAGTTTTGGAGACTTGTGTGTAGAAGTGACCCAAACTCAGCAAAATCCCCAAATTTAATTATTTTCATGCAAAGCTTATCAAAAAGCTTTGAAGTATCCTATCCTAACTATATGCCAGTATCCCAAAACAAAATACCCTATAGAATGTTTTGGCTTGTTTTTTTTAAGCTTACTTCATGTGACCTTGCCAAAAAATGGTATTTGTTAATAAGTAAACAATAAAATTTAAAAAAAAAGGATGTGTGGAACACAAATGTAATTGAAAGTTGCTCATCTGTTTCCTTTATGATTTAAACAAGGTGGTATAGCAGCACTAAATCCAGTATGTTCACCACATCCTGTTCTCTTGCTAGCCAAATTTAACATAAACAGAAATTTTAGCTTTTGTGTAAATAATTAGGGAAGAAAATGTCTACCATTGCATTTATCAGAAACACAAGTTTGATATACAGCTAGCATACAAAACAGTAGTCCAAGAACTGATTTTTAATCCAGCTGACACCCTGTTCTGGAGGTGACTCTCATACTCTGGAGGGAGACAGGCTGAGCAAGAAGCAAACACCACAACATACTCCCCCATAAAAACTGACTGCAAGTATAGCACTTCAACTACTGGAAGACATCGCATTTAAAGAAGAAAAGTGGAAACAGTTTCATACAACAGTTCTATGTGAGAAAGATGTCAGGCATCTGCAGAACAATCAATAACATAAATTCAAAGCCTTCTCAAGCTTCTTTTTTAGAGCAGACTCAGTGTTAATGGTATGATTTACTCAAATAATTTTTCAGCTTTTTTGCTCAGGAAAAAATATTCATTGATTAGAATCTCACTCTAGTTTGATACATCACTGCAAGCTGCATCAGGCTCTCTAATTTCCCTCGTCATTGACATAAGAGGGAGTAACCATCAAATCCAAAGGAATTTCTTCCATACTGACAGGACTTCGACTGAAATTTAAATTTAGTCCTGTGTATAAACAGGACATCCTTCACATGCCTGAGAGCCTTTGCTATTGATGTAAAAAATATATATACTTCTGAGGAAAAAGAACACCATTTACAGGGGAAAATAAAAAAAGTGACCAAAAACCAAACCAAACCAAACAAACAAACAACCCCCCCCCCCCCCAAAACAAAACAAAAAAACAACTCACAAAAAACTCCACCAAAAAAAAAAACCCACAAAAAAAAAAACCCAACAGTTTTTTCACATAATATAAAACCAGTCTTGGAGGTTTTATTTTTAAACGCAGGCAATAAATAATTTAAGCTTAAGTAAGCCACTCTAAGAGAACTACTACTGTACATTATTTCTGTGTTCTTAGAGTCATTGTTCTGAACTCTGATGAGTTGCTATGCAGGCCAAACAAAACAGGTCATGCTCCATTCCATCAAGGACTACCAAAGGTCAGACAGACAAGGAAGAAGGCTAGCATAAAGGATTCTTAACCTGGAAATGAACTTCTGAAATCTCCAGGGCAGGGAATGCACCAACAACTCTCTCCTCCCTACATTTCTAAGACTTCTAGCACACTGAGACTTCCATGATGCCTGAAATTCCTGGAATAGTAATTACTCACCAGCACCACCACATGCAAACATCTGGACTCTCTTCCCAAGTATCTTAGACAAAGCACCTCTCTCTCATCAGTGCTAAGCCACATCTCAAATATCAAGTTCAAATATCCTGAGCACTTTTAATTTGTAGGGGGAGTGGCTATTCCAGTTTCACCAGCTTGAAATCGTGACTAGATACACTTTCAAAACTTTTGAAGAAAATAAACAAGGAAGCCCAATCACAAAACAATATAATTTGTTTTACTTTTTGGCTGAGCCAAAGATTATGCCACCTGGTCTTGCCTAGTCTTTCCATTAGTCTTGTTGATGGTGCCTTAGAGGGAAAGGGAAGAGTATGCAGGAGCTCATCCCTTTTATTCTAAAAGCAAACACAAGTTTAATATAGAAAAAGAAGGATACAGGGAGGTTTTCAACAAACAGAGAATGAACTAATAGAGTCAATGCCGCCAGTGGTCATTGGTTTCTTACTGTATGGTGGGAAACCCATACATCTGAATAGAGGATTCCAGAGCTGTAGAAAAAACAGTCTGAAAATGTGTGAAATTTTTAAATACAGCCCTACATTCTGTCACCAATATCACACACCCATAAAACCATAAATGGAACTTCCTAGTCTGTAAAGCTGCAATGAATGTGACAGTCCTACCGTGGAGAGTTGAACCCGCTGTCCACAGTAATGCTGCTGCTGTCCATGCTGTCCAGGCGGGCTGAGTGGGTGGCTCTCTGGTTGTTGCTATTTTCTGTTTCCTTCGGGGTGAGAAGAGTAAGATTCTTCTCAAACTTTCGCTGTAGATCCCTTTCCTTTTCTCTCTCTAGGAGCCACTGCATGGTACCAACATCATCCCTGTTCTTTTCTTCCTCAGCATTTTTGTTGGTTCCTTCCTCTGAGTCATCATCATCAGACACATTGTAGTAGTCAAAGGAGGCCTCCTGGTTCCCGGTTGTCTCCTGCTGTCTCTGAGAAACAGGCATGACTTGTGTGACTGAGGTTACCATCGCTTGTTCAAGTTTCTCACATCTGACAGGCAATGTGTCAGAGGGGGTCTTTTGATGGGGCTTTAGCAGAGGGGTGTTAGACTTATGATAACTATTCACAGAAAGAGTGTTGTGCAGAGGCTTAAAGAGTGTATCCTTGCTAAATATTTCTTTCCTTTTATCAAGGCTGCTTGATTCAGTGCTATGGTGCTGAACCAGCCGCCCGTTAGCAATCACCTCTGAAGTTTGGCCAGCAATCACTGAACCACTGCTTGGGCCCTTTGGGGACTCCTCCTTGTGCACCCCAGGCTCCCTAGCAATATGTTGAGACTGTCTTTCTGTGGGAGTCATTTTTTTTAGCCCATCTGTCCCTGTTAGTGTATCATGATCCTCTTTATT
This sequence comes from Setophaga petechia, assembly GCA_024362935.1. Taxonomy (NCBI): domain Eukaryota; kingdom Metazoa; phylum Chordata; class Aves; order Passeriformes; family Parulidae; genus Setophaga; species Setophaga petechia. The sequence continues at coordinate 29,758,244 of JANCRA010000001.1, forward strand.
CTTTCCCAGTGGTGATGGAGCGGTAAGCACAGTCTCACTGGATGTGTTGCACTGAAAATAGTCATCAACTGCAGATTTTGTTGTGCAGGAGTTGAGCTCACTATATGATGGCAAATTCTCTGTAGGCTTGCCTTGTTCCAATAGGCTACAAGAACTGGGGGTTTCTACACTGCCCCCGGCTATTTCAGGGATGCAAGTCTCTTTGTAGCTTGCGGATGAAATCAGAGCCCTTTGATGACTGAGCGACTGAGATGGCCTTAAGGTACTATCATCAATGTAGGTTTGGCTAGTTGTTTGGTCATCTGGGCTACAGCCTTCACCTATATCTTCAGGTGTGCCTAAAGTAGCTGAGCCCAGAGGTCCCTTGGAGTTATCCATGGATCTAGACCTTTCTTTAGCCTTACTGGACCGCTCATTCCTTGATCGTCTATCCTGTGTATGGCTGTGGCTCCGATGGACCTTGGAGTGGGAGCTTCCCCTGGAAGGTTCAGGGAAAGGCATTTCAGTTCTTCTTTTGGCCAGTTCACCAGACACATCCCACTCTGGTGTCATGGGAAAGTGAGATTCAATCATGTTAGGATTGCTGTGCATTATATAATTATCTCCTTTGTGTTCTATTATAAAACAGCCTTCCCGTGGGGATCGAGTCAAGGGATCATAGAACTCGTACTCCCTTTCAGCAGGTATATCCAAATGAGAGCCATCTGATGGGTCTCCTTTGGACACCCGGGTCTTGCTGTGTGACCTCGATTTCCCATGAGACTTTCTGTGATTCCTGCTCTTTTTACTTCGTCCACTGTGGTGAGCTGAAGACCCTGCTTTGCTTCGTTGAGCTTTTTCTTCTTCAAGTTTCTTCATTAGTGCAGTGTGTCTCATGACATTTTCCACAGTCAAGTCTGGGTTAATGCGCCTAATAATCTCCATTTCTACCTCTCTAGGTATAGTGGTAGGGGTGTCCTCGTCCCTTAGCGGCCACTCCTCTGGAGGAAACTGGGCAGAGAAATTTGCCAACTGTTTGGTCTTATCCTTCTTAAAACTTAATCGGAATAATTTGAGTCCAAATTTCTTAGACTGCTTTTCTACATCCTTAGGCTTTGTGAGTGTCTCTGATTTATATGAAAAATTGACAGTACTTTTACTTTTCTCAGTAGGTGGGACCTGACATAATGAAGGAGGACAGTATGAGTCTTTACAGTCTTTTGCTGATTTCCTCTGTAGGGTAGATGCATGCATGCTGTGCATGTCTTCTCTGCAACAATGGCAGGAGTCGCAGTGGTTTTTGGGTAGTGTTCGGTCCCTGACACATCCCGAGGTGGAGGGAGTTATAGTTCCTTGTTGTGGAGAGGTACATTGAGACCTGTCAGGTATCCTCTCATCCAAATGGTACCATTTACTGTTAGTTCTTATGAGAGATGGTGTTATAAAGTAAGTCTGTGGGGTTACAATGAAATAACCATCCGGAGTTGGGTATATTTTCCTCTCCCGTACAAGCATGTTCAAAGTGTGTCGAAGGATCTCTGGACTGGGTGTTGGAACTCCTAGAAATAACAGTAAACACATATCAGGAAGTGCATAAAACTGTGTAGGACTCTCTAGTTTCCCCCTTCCCAGCAAAAAGCTAGTTTTCCCAATGTGCAAGCTGGAATATGCTGAACAAACATAAAGCGTTTTGTTAGGTATTCTCTGTTTATTTCTCCACTTATCTCCTACACTTCGGACATATCAATTATTAATTAAATAGTAGGCCATTAATAAAGAGCTAAAAAAAACCCCATAAGAACTTCCAGTCACTTCCAATGTGCAGGTGACCTTAAGCTAAAAGATGGAATCACTGAAAATCAGAGTGTCAAGGGAAATATTCTACTTTTATTCTTCTTCCAACAAAGCATTTATAACCAAATTCACAAGAACTACTCTTATAACGCCTCCTCACATATAAAGCAGTAGGTATTTGTTACTTTGGATAACTAAGCTGTTTTTCCCACAGAATATTACAAAGAAAAAAAAAACAGTTCCTCAAACTGTCCCTTTATCACAAACCTGATTTAACTGATTTGCTCTCCCATTAAAATATGTTTCAACCACATCAACTGCTTCAAAACAGAGACATTCTGAATGATCCAGTTCATCTTACCCAGAAAGTCTTTTCCATTAGGCTGGAAATTACAGATTTAGCTCCCCAAAAATTTGCTTCTCAAGAGTTCCTTGTCTTTCAGGTGAGATGTGTGGGACACTAAGTGCATGTACTGCATACCAAGAGAGGGACGGGTATGACTACCCCACACCAATGGCATATGGTACACTTGGCACTGTGAGCCAGATCCTTCCCATTACCAGTGCACCTGCTGGATTCAGTGGTGCTTGACCAAATCTTCAATACTTAATTAAATAAAACACTAAGTTGCATGTTGTGTATAGGGGTAAGTTCCATCTAGAGCTAAGGAAAAAAGAACTTTAGTTCACAAACTAGTTTTAAAAAGTTTGTTTATGCTGAATAAAAAATGAAAATACTTCCATGTTGTAAGTGGAAAAAGCTATTTTCAATCAATACATTTTGTTTAACTAGAAAGCATTTCAATTCTGAGCACTAGTCTGGTTTACATTTTTAGAACAAAGGACTTTTTTTCAAACATTTGGATGCTCTATTTTAAACAGAAAAAGTTGAAATTATTTATTCTGGGTCTTAGTTTTAATAAAAAGTAATTTAGGGGGAAAAAAGAATCAGAGAGCAACTTAGTTTGGAAGAGAACTCATGAATTAATCTGGTTAGCCTCTCTACTCAAATCCTGGCAAATTTAGATGAGGCTGGTCAGGACCTTGTCAAGTCAAACTCTGTCTTGAAGAATAGTATTTCAATGCATGCAAAAACATTTCAGTGAAGCATATGCTTTTTTACAGAAACACTTCTCTCCAGTGGCACACAGTGTCCAGTCACCAACTCTTCTCCAACATGTCAAAGGCTGGAACCTGTAAGCTCACTGATTTCCTGGTGACAGCAGCACCCATTAAAAGCAACAAGAAAAAGAGAATTTGGACTTATCCTGTTTCTTGCAACTGGGTGGGAGGCAACATATTCTTATGTCTGACTCTGAGTGTTGTTTGAACTTAAAGACATGACCATAACTCATATCCATAACTAAAATCTTAAAATGGAAACACAAAGGGTTAGGAACAACATGGACATGAGTGAAAGCAGTTACAGCACAAAAGGCACCAGGAAGAAATAGACAGGGACATGTGCTGGTTTTGACTGGGGTAGAGTTAATACAGCTCATCCACAATCCATAGGGCTGAAATATTGGGGCCACTGTGGACACAGGAAGTGAAAGGCCAAGATACCATATCATTTGAGAGCATAAATGAGAATGAAAATTAGAAAAAAAAATATGGAGAATTAGGAGCTTGCATTTTCTTCCTTTTTCATGCAGGTGTCCACAATTTCTGTAATAATCTGAGTGAGAGTAACAAAGATCCCCAGAACCTCTAGATGAGTTAACATGCCAGAAACAGCAACAGGTGGGAAAAGCTAAAATCCAGAGAGCTGGGGGAAAAAAAGGACTATTTGTCCCTAGCCCAGAATTCTGAATCTCCCTGGACTAAGTAGACAATATGCTGGCTTCCTGTGGATTATGAGGCAGCAGGCTGTCCTTTGCATGAGCTTTTGATATCACACAGGAACATGAAGAGTGATTTCAATGCCTGTAACAACCAGTGGTCACCTAACTCTTCATTCCCGCAGTGGAGCTGCGTCTGCTTGGGCAACACCACCCCTTTGACATTATGATATGCATCACAACAAGATGTGGATGACTGCAAAACTCAAGCTCAATTGTTTCTCCATCCTGTGCTGAATATGCACTGCAGAGTCCAACCATGGTCCAGCTCAGGTGCACCTGCCCGGCAGCAGCCAATCTCTCTTCCTTCCCCTACACAAACAAGCTGCCCCACCCATTGCACTCCTCAGAAACTTACAAGTAAGGACTCTAACACATACTTAGCTTTGTGAGAACCTGGTTTTTCATCCTTATTTTACTAAAAAGACTTTACTTAACATACTGTTTCAAAAACATCACAACGCAAATAAAAGGGATGAAAGTACTTCTCCTGGGAGCTTAGAGAAAAGTTAGGGAAAGAGATTGAAATGGATGTACTAATGTTTTACAGCAATTTAGGCAAAAATGCACTGCAAATACATGGCAAAAATAATAATATGCATTTTTCACCCAGTAAACCATAAGGACTACAATGTGTTGGGTAAGTCTCTAAACACTGGATGCACAGTAATTACATTAATTAACTCCTATGAATGGAGAATGTGCATATATACACCAAGGAAAAAAAATCAGCATGCCTGGCAGTCAATGATGCTGAGCCTTCTCTCTGGAGTTGAAGCCTATCACTTTTATCACTCCCAGCATACAGTCCATGCTGTGGTTCACTAAGCCAGCAGGGATGACAGCAGATGCAGATCTTGGAAGCTCAGCACTGTCAGCTAAGGGTAGCTATGGGTTTTATTCCAAGCTCTTTTAGGTACTTAAAAAAGTAGAAACAGACCCAAACTCAGCTTAGGCTTTCCTGCATGCAGACAGGAGCAATGACATTAAAAAAGGAATACTGGGATCCAGAGTGAATACAGATTTCTTGGCTTTCTCAAGACTTTTCTCTTTAAAGCAATCTGCCCCCCTGCACTCAAAGGTCTCCTTATGGTCTCCCTTCCTCCATTAAATAGGAACAAGGGAAAAAACCCCAGTGACTTACAGATTCTAGCCCATAAAACATTGCATGACAGCAGTGGTGTTATTTAAGATTATGTAGTGGTTTAATAATTCAAAAGCAGAAACTGTCTGGACACTGAATCATCAGACATGTACATTTTCTGTATCTCAAGAGAGTCTACTATGCCATCCACTGAGCTTCCAGACAGAAGATTATGTCTTGTTTGCTGCTCACAAAGGACACTGACCTAGAGTGAACTCAGTTAATGTAAGACACTTCTTTTAAGTGCTACACATATAATTCATACATTTAAAGAGTGAAGTTATAAAGGTGATTGTCAGAGGAATTTGCCAGTTTTCAGAAAACTGCTTGCTTCAAAAGCAACCTAGGCCAATGCACAAGTATTTTCTACACCAAAATTTTGAAGGTCTTAAAATGATTTAAACATGTATGTGGACAGAACTGGTGAGAAAAAAAAAAAAGAAGACAAATATCCTTATTAAAGGCAGCACAGACTAAGGTTTGATGTTGTCTTTGTCCAGGTTCATACAGATAAGAGGGCCCGGTTGCCAAACACAGAACAGGGGTTACATTCTTAGCTCCTTATACTGGATTTCAAAGATTTACATTTAATGTATGGGATTTAAACCATGGTCAATAAATTACAAAGCAGGGCTGTACAAACATCTCATTGTTTAATTCTAAGTTAGAATAATGGAAGCACGTGCAGGAGCAGCCCTCTTGCTTTTTTAAAAACCCAACAAATAACAAAAACCACAAATATGATGTGCATTATCAATACAAACTTTTTGAATAAAATAAATTCATGAAAAATACATCTGAAGTAGTACTTAAATGGTGTTAAATCTGCTAAAATGATTTTCTCCTGAGCTGATGCTAAGGCTTAACAAGGGATAAAAGAAATACTCTGATTGGCTCATGAAATACTAGTTAAAGATGTGGAGTGGTTGCTATGTGATGTTATAAATAATTAGCATACCTTATTTCAGATAGAGCCATGGCCCAGATTTGTGCCTGCACAATGGCTCAGCAAACTAGAGGGCTAGACAGCAACTGTAAGAGCCTGCACTGAGGAAAAAGGTTTATTATTCTTAGGCACTTTTGAAAATAGCATCTGGGGTATTAGGAAATTTATCTTCACCACGAAATGCAGTGAAGCATCTGTTCATTAAAGCACAAACAACACAGGCAGACAAGTGCTGTTACAGGAAGAGATACAGAGAGGTTATGTGATAATAACAGGCACATCTACAGTGGTAATGCTCTTCTCCCCCTCAGAGCATCAGAACCTAGTTAGGAAAAATAAACTATTAGAATATGAGAGGACATATGAGAGGCTATTTTGCAATAGTCACAAAAAAAACAAAGGCTCAAAAAGCCAGAGATTATTTATTACAGGGATTTGGGCAGAAAAGTGAAAAGTGTCAGCACAAGAAGTACTTTTTATTGGAAAGGAGAAAATTTTTGGATAATCCTCATACTCTGAGAGAACATGTATGCTTGCTATATTAAATATGTCATGGCTGGGAGAGAAAGGCATTTCTCTAGTGAAGGGGAAAAATTGGTCAACAAAGGGTGGATTTTTTTTTTTCCAAATAACTTTATCTACATTTTGGGAAGTGAGGTTCTCCCTTTTTTTTCTTTTTTTTTTAATCTCAGAGAATTCACATGTTAATGGCTAGTGGAAAAAAAAAGGCAGCAAGAGACTATGTGCTAACTTGCCTCAGGCTTCGTCTGAGCAACGTCTACAAAATAATCCAGCCAGCTGAATTATTTTTCATGTTTGGCTCTGTCTAACAAGAATAGCACAACACACCAAGTGAACTGATAATCATGCTCCCAGGAAACCCAAGGCATGTCACCAATAAATTATTATTTCCACCATGCAAAAATGGTTATATAAAAATATTGATCAAATAATTGAAAAAATACTTGCAATCTATGAAATTCTTCTAGTACATAGCATACATAGAAAAGATAACTTTTCTATGTATGCTATGCTATTTTTGATGAAAAAAATCATCAGAATTAATTAAGAGAATTACAATAGTGAAGTTTGCCTTCTTCACATTCTAACCCTTACAATTTTTACCACTATTTTAAAAATCAGCCTGATAAACAAAACTACAAATAGGGAGAGAAAGCCAGTATTTACAAAATATGCTTGCAGTATTTTTTTCAAAGTGCAATAATTAAATGTCAGACAATTGTTTATTCCAAACATAGCACTCAACTGAGAATTATATTTTAAATTCTCAGAACTCAGCATCAGTTATAGCAAAAGACATGCAAATAGCAAGGCTTTAAGTAACTCTTGCTCTAAAATGTAAGCAAAAGAATTCCAGACATCAAAACATGGCTGTGGTTGGGCTGCCTAGATGAGACCAATGCATCAGTAGTTTTCCTACTGAGGTATTTTTAATTAGCTACTTTTTGCAACTATAAATAGGTACAATGGAGAAGTTTCTCAGCTACTTTAGAGAACTGTAAACTCAGACACAGAAGAGATAAACATCTTGCCCAGGATCATACAAAGCACAAATGAAGAAGTTCTGCTCTCGAGCAGTAAACCTCTGCCCAGCGCCTTAGTGTCTCAATGCAAAATGGCTCTATAAGATGCATTTTGCATGATTCACCCACTCCAGATACAGCCAGCAGAGAAGCACCATGTTCAAGAACACATTCTTGTTACAGGATTCCCTTTTTTGTGGTGTTACAGTATCTCCAATCCAAGGCAATTTCCATTTACCATTTGATAAATATCAAATGCTGACAAGAATACCTTCTGAACAGTACATTTGTGTCTTTGTGAACACAGCAAGTGTATCTATAGTTCTCCAAAACTTTTAGTTTAGCCATGGAAAGGGATGCCTTTTTCGTTGCTGTTTTTCAAGCAAGGGCAGTGCAGAAGCAAAAGTTAGAGCTGTGTCCAGGAAGGACCTGAGAACTCTCGGAAAGCAGGCTGACACAGTCCTTTCACTTTAAATTAACCTCCCACTGAAACAGTCATATCATTGTTACTGGACTCTACTACTTGCATCAGACCACACACTGAGAGCCTGTTCTAGGTGAAGGAAGACATGCAGTTGTGTGGGAAACCTGGTCTTTAGAAGGGAGGTCTCTACAGAGATCTCCATGAGGTTACCTCTTTGGGGATTGGACAATGACATTTCAACTGGTTGAATGATGCCAACAGAACCCTTATGAGTTACTACAACCAGCTTGAAAGCCACATGGTGAAATGAGTTTGCTCTGGCTGTATCACATCATGCTTTGTTCTCCATAGTTATTAAAGAAGCTCTGCACTCCTTTAGCTATGATGATATAAAAGGTTATTTTATGGAGAAAAAATCACAAACAAGCTTATTCTGATACTGTCTGAAAAAAGAAACAAGCCAATATTTTGGTTTTTAGTACACCAAATAATTTGTATTACTTATACGAAGTCAGGAGTTTGCTCTGCAAAATGCATTCCACTTGAGTTGTCTTACCAAAGAGAACTCAATTCTCTCTAAGTTTAAGGATAAAGAACAAGTTCCAAGATTAGAATCCTATTGTCCCTTTTGGTTAGGATGTCAGATTAGTCAATATTCCCATCCAGAAGGTACTGAGGATTCTTTAACTGCCTTTTTACAGCCATGTGCTCATCTGACTGATGATTTATGAATGACTGGTTACCTGGGAAGCAGGTGGTTAGGTGCTCCATTAGTGCTTCTTGTGTGACTTGTTTCCGGGCAGAGTTCATTGCTGAGATGGCCAGGCAAAGGATTTCCCCAAGTGGAATAAACTGTGACTGAGTGATGGGAGACATGCTGATGGGTGATACATCACCTGTAAAAAGACAAAAGATGTGCAATGAAGCATTTTGTTCAAAAATCTGCTCACAGGACAAAGAGGTAGAGATACAGCTGGTGAAAATTCAGAGAACTCTAGTTTTTGTACTGAGCTGGTGATAAAACCCTTACAATGGAGAACCATCCATCAGCTTATTTCAAAACTTAAGACACGGAGAAATTTGGAAAACGGGAGATGTACACTATGCAGACATAGCTTCTCAAAGGATACAACTGACAGACTCAGAAAAATGACAATAAATTAGCACTTAAGGTTGCAAAACCTCCTCTTAACATCCTACTAGGTAACTGCACAGACAAAACAGTTGCATGTATTTCTCTGGACATAAAAGGGGAAATTTCACTCCCCTTTCAAAGTATAGATCACCCATCATTGCCATTTGATGTAGTATTTTTTATTAATAGTAACAAAGATAAAAAAAAGTTGTTAATTTAATGAATAACACTTTAACTCAGCTGATAAAGCACAGAACTCTTTAGAGGCCCAAAAGCATCAAAACACCTTAAGACTGATACCCTGAATAAACCTCTCCTAGATCTACATGTCAAATGTCTTTGTACAAACTGTATATTTTTTAGAAAGGAAGTTTTAATGGTTTCAGGATGGCCTGAAAAGTGAGTTTGTTGTAATTTTTCTCATGTTGTCTTACAAACTATTCATTAACTTACAATTAAAAAAAATCATTAAAAGATCTTAAAGTTATGGGAGAAATTACAATTTGATAATACTAGAACAACTACACATATACAAGCCCATTTTAACATGCTTTATCCAAGTACATAAATCTTTGATTCTGCTGTGTAAATCTTCTTGAAGTGGTAACAGCTCCCCAGTGATGTCAAAGACAGGAAAGCAACAGGCTAAAATATTTTCCTTGCCAGTGAAAAAGCAGTAAAAAGTAACAGACAGAACAAAGGGCACTTAATTATGAATCCTATTCTGCCCATAGGTCAGTCAATAGCCAGGGATTAAGTTCCACCTAAATGGCTTTGAAATGTCACAATAATCATCTTATCTCTGCTGCCACAGAGCAACACCTTGTGACCACACCATGAATCACAGTACTAGAAATTAATTAAAATTCAAATTTTCATTCTCAATTCAGAAGATTTAATATTTGCCCCATTAATTCTATATTCCTATTATGTCTACTAAACAAGAGCAGCAGCTTCCAAAATTGATTATCAAAATGCATTTACTCTGGCATTATATTCGGCACTTTGGTGGGAAAAAATTGGTGAGAGTAGTGAACTGCATAGCTGTCTCAGTGAGACTTATGAGCAACATTTTTCAATCACAAGCTCTACAATCTGCTCTACAGCAGTGGTACACATTATCCAAGGCACAAGAATGATTTAAAACAACACATTTGTGCTATGCTATCTCCTGATTGCTTTTGCTTAATCAGGCCTGACCAGATCAATGCTGCATTCCCTTCCCAGCACAGCAGCATTCCTCCCCCTTCAACACAGTGAAGCCCAAGATCCTACTCATTCTTATCTGACCACAGAATTATGACCTTAAAATATAACATTCTCTGGACATTTTTTACTCAAATACACCTAAAAGTTCCTGCCCCGTGCATTACAGAGAACAGCAAAGGAGATGACACAGTTTACAGAGAAACATGAGAGATATGCTTCCACATGACCTGGGAGCAACACCATTTGTTCCCTCATCATTTTAGTATGGATAAAGAACATCACAGTTATTATATTGCTATTTACTAATAATTATGTCTGCTGTCAGTTTAAACTCGTTCATAGACAAATCTTTGTAATCAGCCAGACACATAAGTTTACCAACTTTGATCACCAGTCATCGTACACTTTGTATAGAGGATCAGTTTCTTTAATGATTAGTTTCATGTCAAAGAATCATCAAAATTAAGGTAAGAATTATGTAGATTTAGCTAAATAATTTAAGAAACTACTGTCTTTAACACAGAGATTATGTCATGGGTATCCTTCGGAGAACTACTAAATGAAGTTCAGTGCAATGTCAGATAGATTGGTATATAGTGGCCATAGCTGATAATCTCATCAAGTTCACAGGGCACTGAAATGGGCTCTCTGGTGTCCTGGTTTTGCCTGGGATAAAGTAGCTTTAAAGGCATCCAGGTAAAGGGCAGCAACTCCTTAATTGTTCTATCTGTATCATCAAAGACCTGGCAATTTCTCAAACCTAAGCAGCCTGGCAGGAGTATCCCTGTGCCTGCTCCCAGCCATGCACTCTCACTGCCACCTATACAGGTGCCAGGACAAGAAACCAGGAGGAAGACCTCTTTTTTTCCCTGGCATGGGAATGATCTATTCACAGCTAACCAGAATGATACTTAGGATGTAGAGAAGGGGCCATAACACCATAAGCAGCCTCCTGAAGTGCGAAAGGGACTCAAGGAGTTCTATACCTGAAGCTTTGCTCTGCAGTCTTGTAGTTGCCCACAGAGGGATGCTTGGACAAGAACTCAGAAACCAGTCACTCTACTCATGTCCAGGAGTAGCCCATCCCTCTCCCATGACTGCCAAGAGCCTGCAGAAATCCACCTCTGAGATCACTTCCAGTCGGGACTTGTTAACTTAAAACTGGCTAAGTATAAGCTAAGATATAATAAAATTTACCTGATTTTAGTAACTTCACACAATTCTCCCTTTTAAAGTAGGCCTTCAGCAAGGAATTGCTTTCTAGGTTAGTGAGCAGAAAACACTCACTGACCCCCTGCCAGTAGGGCTCTTGTCACCTGGAACAAGCCAGGGATTTCCACTGAAATACTAACTATAGTTCACATAACTCCTCAATATGAAACATTCAGTAGTGGTTCCTCAATGTTAACACAATTTCTAGCACATCATGTTATAGTTAGTATACCAGGGTAACACACACCCTGCTTGCAAATATTTAGGAGCTTAACAACCATTTCATTAACTACAAAGATTACTATAATTGTCCAATAAATTTTAACTTAAATGGCTTTAAATTAAATAGAGATGTTTAAGAAATATTGGTTTATGTGAGGGCCCTTCTGGTTTGTAAGGGAATATCGTGAGTTAAGCCTTATTCCTTTCCACTGAGTGTTCCTCAACCTTCTTCATTATGACAAAGGAACTTATTTCAGCTCTGCTGTGATAGAATGATCTCCACAGCTTGTTGTTCATAATTGTCTGCTGGAGATAGTTACTAGCTCTTGTTTAAAAAGACTAGCACATATTTTGAGCAGACCTAGTGACAGAAAGCCAAACTCCTCTCACTCAGGGAAGCTCTAATTTGCCAGATTTTATCTTGACTGTCCCATGGCTCTGGGAAATCACACACACACTGTGGTTATAGTTAAGTCAATGAACTTCTTTGATGCACAGTACCAGCAAATATCTTGCATCTATGAGATAATATAATACATTAACATCAATTACACACATAAATACTGTTAGGCTGTTGAACAGAAGGTTTACTACAAGTTCTTTAGGAAAAGATCTGCTCAAAAAAAAAAAAAAAGCAAATATGCTTTTCCTAATTTTTTTGAAGACCACATCACTTACATCTAGCATATGGCTCCTGTTAGCTCTGACTGATGCTTGTCTCAAGTAGCTTTCTTTTGAAATCAAATTACTAGCCTCAACTTTCATATGTTTGTGTTTCCAATTAAATGAAAACTAGAGCTCAGAGAGCAGTTTTCACCAGCTGACTGCATGTTTTGTTTAAGTATGAGATATATACATATATATATATAGCTTCAGCCCTGTTTCTGCAAGGTCTTTCCAAACCTCTCTCTGAATAATTTTTAAAAAAAGTTTTCTAGAATTCTTGTATTAAGTGACATTCAATTTTAAAGAATGTCTAAGCACGTAAGAAACAGTGAACGGGAATTGTACTCATTTATGCCTTGGGGATTTGTATCGCTGGCCGGGGGGGAAAATTATTTTTATTACTTAGAACAAAAGATAATGTAGCACATAAAATAAACACTTAGCTCTTACACAGCACTTTTCTTCAATGGTTTTCAAACACTCTGAAAAACTGGGAACCATAACTATCCTTAACACACAGATGAGAAATTGATGGTCTAACATAGCTGAACCCACACCCTGAACCCATACCAGCCAGAACTTTTCCTGTGCCAGTGTATCTAGTGTGTCTGTTCTCTGCAAGTCTGGGTAACACCATTTTGAGAGAAAATGAGGCAGACTACATTCTGTACCATGTATCAGCAATTAACTATCAACTACATACCAATGACAGACTTTTTATTAGCAATTCTACTGCTGGAAAGAAGTGATCTGGAAGTCAAACTCTTTGTCTCATGAACTTTGCAGTAATCTTTAAGATTACTTGAAAAATCACCTCTAGACTTACAAATGGAACCAATTCAGTACAACCATTATAAATGAACTAAAGAAATTACAGTGCAAAATCATACTATATTAGAATTTATACACCCTATTTCTCTGAAACAGGGAGGAGACCCTCTGATTTACACACTGCATCTTGTAAAGTACAGAAAGTCAAAGCCCTTCTTTAGACACTCAACACCTTTTTAATCTTTTGTTTCTTATGGCCCAAGACAACCTTTAAACACAATTTTTAGCCTGGTTTACACAGAAAATGAGGCTTGCACAATCACAATCTGTGTGTTTGTATGTGTTGGGGAGATTGAGCCTCACTAGACAAGAGTAGGGATTCTAAAACAAGTGCTTGCTACACTTGTATGGATGTATACTTTGTATAGATGCTACACATTACATCTATACAGAGCTACAGGCATAGCAACCTCCCACTACATAGGACAGAATCCTGTCAAAAAACACTTGACAAGGGAAATCTGACTTCACTTCTTTTGCTGCTTACAGAACTACATTATTAATCAGAAAACATCAAGCTAGAGCACAGTAACTTCATGGCATCTCATGATTACAGAGGTGGCTGCAACAGAAATCCCCTACAAAAATTTTCTTGCCAACAGCCTGTTGTCATCAACACTTGTCTATGAATTCATCCTGGGAAGAACTACAGAAAGATCATTTTCTAACAAAACTACTTGAAATGGGCAAAGGAAGACCTAGAATATTAACATTTTTTCTCAATAATACTGAAAGTAAAAATTCTCTTCTAGAAAAAGTACACTTTCAGATTTACTTAATGAAGGGACAGATGCTGAAGAAGCTACATGTCTGGCCTGGGTTGCACAATCACTCCATTTTGCCCCAAACCCCAACTTGACTGAATTATGCTAATTAAAGAATACTTTGTAAGTAGAGGCAGCAAACCTATTCTGATGCGAATTCACAACAAGGAATTGCCATTTTAAGTTAAACATTCCCATTTGACTGAACAAAAGCAGGGAAAAGGAGGAATATGCAGATTTCTTTGGTATTAACCACACCACTGTGAAGTACCTTGAATGTGCACTAGCATGCTAACACAGAAAAGATCACATTTCACTGACAAAATCAGAAACAAAGAAAATTAGAAGAAATGTTGCTTGTTCTGTATCCAGACATAGCCTAAATCCTCCTTTTAAGCTACGTTTCCTGGAGTATTTTATGAAAAACGCTGCAGGTTGTGCTTACTGGACAGATACACATATTAGAGGATGGATAACAACAATAAAAAATACATTAAAGATTTTTCCATTTATTCCTGTTTAAGAGCAGCTTAAACAAAGCCTCAAACAAATGCAGTAATACATTCATTCACTAACCAGCAAGTTCCCTCTGCATCTCTGAAATGCACACCCACCAAAATAAATAATGAACGTGACCACTCCAAATCTACACAGCCTAAAGAAAACATATCAAACCTACCATAACCAGTAAAACAAACCTAAAGAGAGTCCTAGTTCCTTACTAGTTATTAACTTCAACTGTGTAAATTGATCTTTTTAATCATTCAGACCCAGCTAAAATCATGATCTCCAGCTTCACCAAGTGGCACCAACTTTCAGAAACAGGTGCTAAATTACCCACAGTCAGCAGACTCATCTTACATGCATTCATCCTGTGTATTTCCTGTGATTTAATTTTCCTTTTCGTTGTTCATGTCCTGTGGCCAGCTGCCTCCTGATCCAAAGTGATATCCCAGCACGTGTTACAACTATGATCATAAAAAGTTTCTGCTGGAGCACGGAACTTTCCCAGAGGATTCAGTTGAGGAGATTTCTGTAGCGTTGCTTGTCCTGGGAAGGAGGTGTGGGGGGACTGTGTTTTTTAATATATTGTGTGCTTTAGAATGTGTTTCCCCAAACAATATTTTTCCAATGCATTTTTTAATAAATGTCCATGTCTGTATTCCTGGCACACAATATGTTAAAAAAGGGGGACTTACCTGAACCCCTATGGTCTGGTTCCATGCTCCAGTACAGTATCCAGAGAAGCTGTGATGTAACAACAATGTGCATATTGGGGCTTTTTATCACTGTGGAATCTGGCTGAATGCAGCATAGGTCAGTGCCACAGGACCTGAAAGAAGGAAAACAAAGCATGCTTTTAGGCATTAATATGCTAAACACCCACCTCTCAAAGCAGGAAATAGGGGCATACTGAAGAAAAAAATGCAGTTATCTATGCAGGTCCACTGAAAGGAACACTATTTCATGCAATTCTCATATAAGCATGAGAAATAAATGGTTAAGAAATTACAGAGGAGGTGGAGAAGAATCTAAAAGGGACTACAAATATAACTCCCACACAGTGTTTTGAAAACATCTCTCTCTCTCTGCCCTGTTTCCACGGAATGGCTGAAATCACGTTCTGATACCACCCCCTGTTCCGAAGGCACTCACAGTCTTTGCAAAGCACCTCTCCACTGCAGTGCCTCAGGATTCTGCAGTGTCACTCCTCTTCTCCCTGGCTCTCTGCAAAGTGAAGTCATAGGAATGGATCAGCCAACCTGACTTCTCACTACCCTGCCCAGAATCCTTTGTGAACTGAAATGAGTCATCGCTCTGAAAAAATCCACAGCGCAATGTTCCAGGTTTCTCCCTGTGTCTGCGCTGGCTTCTTTGTCTTTGAAATGAAGTGCCTATGCTTCTGGAACAGTGCCCAGCTGCATTGTACAGGATAACAAGCCAGCCTTCTCATTAAGTGGACAAGAAAGCTATTTACATGCATTAGCACAGACAAGTTAAAGCTTTAACCCTCTAGTCAAGATAAAAAAAATCACCCTTAACATATCTTCTTGATGTAATGCACAACTCCCCCTATACACAGAAACGTAAATGCACAGACATACATGGGCATACAGATACTTACACAGAGCAGTATTTTCTTCAACTATTCACTATTTTTCATTACACTTACCAGTTTTAGGTCTATTAATTAAAAAGAATGATTTACTCTCTTTTGTCAGTCCTGAAGAATGCTGCAGATCTAAACGTAACAAGCAGCTCTGCTGTACACTACATCAAACTTGTGCTGCTGTGAACTGTTAATCAAAAAATTAGAAGCAGTGGACAAGTTCTTGTAAGCTTATTTTTCATTATCCCATTCACCATTTGGGCTTAAAACAAAGTGAGCCCTGAAACCATGCCAGACAGAAAATGTCAAACTGTTCCAAGAGCCGAGGGCCAGAAGAGCTGGTTCAGCTTCTGCTACCACTGACAAAGAAGGTAATGCTCAGAACGAGGTCACTGTGTCAGGATCTCACTCCCAGTGCTAGATTTTCTTTTACTTGGTGAGGATATGCCAAGGTAAAGTATCAGGAAGACACAGAAGGAACAGGAATAGTGTACGAGATGAGAGACAGATGCTGCTGTTTCAGAGGAACATTTTTAGTTGTTCTGAGATACTCTTTTAAAAGAAGGAAACACTTAAAATTGACTTTACTGTAAAAGAACTGTTTCTAGTAATGACCTAATCATCAAAATCAGACCAATATGCCAAAATGGAGGTGCAAAAGGAAAAAGGAAGTTTTGTTACAAAGCACCTCTTTAAAGGTTCCTACATTCCATGCATTCTGAAATGGTTTGAAGCAAAGAAGGCAATAATCCACAGAACTTTGAAACACAGCACTTTAGGACTCACCTGTGCTATGCTGCAACAGGCAGTTCCCCTATGTGTTTCACCAAATGAACACACCAAGTGCTTAGGACTGAATGAAACACAAAAGTCACTACCACCCTGGCCCTTCAAAACCCTGGCAGTGAAAGAATCCAACCAAGCCTTAAACAGGTCTGTGTGCTTCAAGAGGACAAGTAAATAGCTGGGTTATACAGCTACAGTTTGTTATATGAACAAATATCACTTTTGGCCACAGGTCTGTGGGGGTTGTTAAGCAGCAAAGCCATACAGATCGATTTACAAGTGTACCACACCAGCAGTTACACAGTAGCCATAATCTCAACATTAAAAGCTGGGGGCTTGCTGTACACACAAATCTTCCTTCAGCTTTACAGAATTTTTGCCTTCCCTGGAGCTGCAGCATCAGCCACAACACCTCTAATGAATCCAACTTGATATTTACAATGTTTTGGGTCCCTCAGAAACTCTGGTTGTCTACTAAGTACACACCCACTTTACAGCAACAAAACCCATCCCATGAAAAAAAATTTTAAAAGTGAAGTAGAACAAGCGCTTATTGAGAATAAAAACAACAGTTCCAATCTTCTTCCCCTTTGCACCAGACCACTGCCATGCAAAGCTAAATGGGCTCATGCATGCAGCACTGTTTTCGCAGACACGCACAAGTTCTTGCTGCAGTAGTTTTGCAACTAACACCAAAGTTAAAACACTGGCAGAAGAAAGCCAAAGGTAATACTGCAGCCTAAATAGCTTTTCTCTCTACCAAATTTCTCTAGCACTTGAATCCATATTATATGCTCAGGACCAACTCAAGTATTCTGAACAGACTAATACAACTGCAAGCTCTTTCAGTGAGACAATTCCTCTTGTGTGTGTGATGCCTATGGATACCTGGAATGCACCAAGCACGCACAGACATCTTGTGTGCATGTATACCTAGGCATGCCTTTACTCAAATTCCTCAGTTTACAGCACTG
Source organism: Setophaga petechia (assembly GCA_024362935.1). Lineage (NCBI taxonomy): Eukaryota > Metazoa > Chordata > Aves > Passeriformes > Parulidae > Setophaga > Setophaga petechia. The sequence continues at coordinate 29,775,825 of JANCRA010000001.1, forward strand.
TTACACAGCCCTTTAAGCAGTATTAACAACAACAAGAAATACCTGATACCTCAAGCATAGCAGAGAGCAAAAGTGAGAGACCAGCAGTGGGGAAAATATAAATGAGAATGTTTAGAAGAGCTGAAGCTGATGAACAAACCGGTGCTGCCATCATCAGTGATGTCACAGGACATGGCCTCACAGGAGGAAGCCCTAGACAAAATCCCACATGCACTCCCCAACCGGGGCAGATGCTCTGTTCCTCCATTACACATCTCCCCCCGTAGCACGATGGAGGCTGGTACTAAAACAAAAGCTGCCTTATTGATAGCATACAGTACAAACACACCACATGCTTCTCCCTGTATAACTCCATGCATGCATGTGCATCCAAACAGACCAGTACAAAATGCAGTATAGCTTAACATCAATCTTCATCACAGACTGAAAAAGTGGATGATGTAAAAATCCCAATTTCTTTGTTTGCACACACTCCTTTGTCAAACTCTACATTAGCTTGCATATATCCTTCAGTCTTCCCAAGATGGGGCCTGGGATTCCCCTCCTTTGCCACAGCCCTTTCCCAATCACTAGAGGGAAAGTCAAGAGAAGAAAAAGAATATGTTAAAATGGGGATACACACACACAGACCAAAACACATGGTAACACATGAGAGAAAATAAAAAAGCATAAAAAAGAACATGCTCAAAAGAAGCCAAGAAGGTTATCAAGAGAACAAGTCTATCTTGCCTGTACCAGTTACCCAAATTTCAGAGGCTAAAATCAGCTATCAGTGCTCAGCAACTGTAGCTGCAGAGACCATAATCATCTACCACAGGATCATAGAATATTCTGAGTTGGAAGGGACCCACAAGGATCATCAAGTCCAACACTAGTAAACAGCTCATAAACAGACCAAATCTGCAACCTTGGTGTTTTCAGAAGCATGTTCCAACCAACTGAGCTAATTTCACTGTTGGTCATCATGATCAGCTCTACAAGAAGGAATTTCACAAAGCAGGAACCACCCAGACACTACACTAGGAACACAGCCCAGGAACCCTGTGGTCTCAGAAGAAACCAGATTGAGGAACATCAGAAAGATACCAACTTACACTTCCATTCTTTAAGAAATCTCTTAATACAAGAAATTTTGACATATTAGTGCTCCACTAACAACAACTTACTTGCAGTATGCTAATAAGTTCTGCTTGACTTCATGAACAAATCTCCTGGTTCTTTAAGAAATCACAAGAGGAAACATGATCAGGGTATTAAGTTCACTAAAATCTCAATAAGTAAAACCCATCAGTTTCTGTGCTAGTTGTCTAGGAGCTAAATATCCTTCCTTTTTTTTTTTTCCTTACTCCTGCTGCTTACACCCCAGTTTATTAGCAGAGAACACACCTCCTCTCCTTCAGATCTCAGTGCACTGGCTTTCAAAAATCACACTCTTCTAGAGTTCTTTTCTATGTCTGCCCTTCCTGTCCCTTTAATCCTGTTACAGGACTCCTCTACATTTACTCTAACTTACGTAACTTTCCTTTAAAAGCAACAACCAGAATTCTGCACCAAATTCTAGCATTCCAGCTAACCACCCACCTGTATGGGAAATTGCAATTTCCTTACTTTTAGTAGAAATACCCTACTTTATAACCTGCTTTTTTTCCCCAGAGCTGTATTTTATTGGGGGCTCACTGCCACCCTACAACTGAGCAAGGAGTTCCAGTTAACCTTTTTATGCTGACTGCAAGTGAGTTTTAAGCAAATATTTCTAGGTTTGACACCCAAGACCACGATCTTCAACAGCTTGCTCTGTGGATATGATTAAGGATCTTTGATAATCCCGTTTTTCTCAGCTGTTATCCATTTTTAAGCATCTCTCCTTACCACATTCTAAAAAAGAATCTCAAAATCTAGGATCAAAACCAAACAATACTTTAAGTGTTACCTAATGCAGGACAGAATCATTATCCAGTGTGACAGTTGCTAATACAACCACCCAGGAAACAGCATTTGAATGAAAACATCAAGTCTCAAACGGGAGAACCAAGGCAACCAACATTAACTCCCTCCCTCAAAAAGCCCACTAGGTAAAACAATTGTGTCTTTTTAGAATTCAACTGCTAAATGAGTCTTCTTTAAATTATAGCTCACTGGAAAGTATGTGATATTTTAAACCACACAGAAAAATTCTGTAACATATTTTGTCGTTAGGACCACAAAATGAGAAAAGAGAAGGGTTTGGGGCTTTTTCATAGAAATCTGCTACTATCAAATTAATTTGACTCATGTTAATACTATATTGTAATCAACCACACCAACACCCCATTCCCTCAAAAACAAAGCCTGGCTGCTCTCTGGCAGTAAATAGCAAATAGAAGGAAACACAGAAGCATTTTTAAAATCTGACACTAGAGGAAGTTTGGCAAGAGAGAGTAAGCAAATGAGAAACAAAAGAAAGAAAACCCAACAAAGATAAACCTAGATGTTTTCTTATAGAAATTTTAAAAACGCAGACTAAAATGCTCCTTTCCAGACATTTCTGAAAGCACAAAACACAGTTGTTGAAGGTCTTAACAAGATGTTCTTCACTATACTCTTCAGTTTAGCCAGAACATATGCAGCGTGGCTGGAGATGCTGCAGCAAACATTCAGCAAGAATCTAGTCAGCAGAAAAAATTCTTGAAAGGTAAAGTGATAATTAGCAACACAACCCGAAGACACAGTGCACTCTCTCTCATTTATATTGACTGCTGTAACCATTAAAAGATTTTCAGCCCAAAGACAGTACTGCAGTGGCTACAGCTTTTCAAACCAATAGTGATGACTGGCAGATAACATCAGGTTAAAATAAGAACCTGCAACACTGAACACAAGTCCCATGGTACTGCAGCAGCCTTTAACAGCCCAGTTTTTCCTGGCTAGGAGAGAACTGATGAAAAGGCCAAGCATGGAGGAATCAATTAAATTAGTGCCGAAGTGCTTTTAAAAAGAAAAGGTTAGATGCTCCAAAGACTCAGCAGTTGAGAGTTTACTGGGTCATTTTTTTCCCTGTAGTCGAGAGTAGAGTTTTCAATATGGCTGGAGTACCTTTAAGAAGATGTACTTTAAAGTGAAATTGAAATATTTTACACCTCAATACATGAAGAAGCTGTATTAGTATATTCTGCCCCTATACTCTACCTGCATGAGGTAGATGCAATGATCCCTGCTTCCCACAGTGGTTCAAAATTCTTTCAAATTGTGTCCTTTGGTCTCACCTGTGTGGGGATTAGCTGTGAGGATGGGAACAAAGGAAATGCCATGGCACAACAGTTCAGCAACTCACCAAATCTGCTGCCTGCCTCATGCTCATTAATCATTTTATAGAGGAAGCATTAGAAATCCAACTGCGCACATTACCACTAGTGTAGACTGCACCTTAAAGGGAAATGCCCTTGTTCCAGAAACAGTTCTTTAGAGATCCTCAAGGACTGGCATATTTTGACTTTTTATCCCAATGAGTATAACTATCAGCAAATACAGCAACCAAAACCCACCTCCCCAAATAAATGACAGTACCTGGAACCAGGGGTTCCCACAATTAAACAACTCACTGGATGAAATATTTCCTCCTGTCCGTTTCACAAAATCTTTTACTTTTGAATTTTACTGAGCACTTATTTACAGGAAGCAGTAAACTAAAACCTACAACAGACATTTTACTACTTTTTAAACAGTAATACATCTCTACCTGCTGCTCTACCATTTTTAAATGAAATCTCAGAAATCTGAAAATTCCCTTGTACGAGCCATAAAACCATAGTATCCAAAAGGATAAAATTACCAATTTCACAGAGCAACCTCTCTTGTATGACTTCTTATGTACCTCCTCATTTATAGCCTTAAGTTTAGACTTTTAATTACCACTCCTGACTCATCTAACGCATTCACCGACTCCAGCAACACGCAGAGACCATGCTCCTAAAAAAGCACAAAACTTAACCAATTTAAGCACTATTTTGTCAGTGCCCACTGCACTGCTTTATCCTACAGTGCTGATGTCACTACTCTGCAGAATTGCTCAGCTGTTTCACTCAGCTGTCGCTAGTCCCTTCTGAAATCCTCCTCAGCAGTCTTAATGAACCTGAACAACTGCGATCTGACAGACAGGGTTACCACTTCATTATCCATTCCATCCTTCAGATTTTTTGCATAGCTATTAAACCCCAAACATTTGGTATTGACCCCGGCTGCACAAAGCACCATTAACCATTTACAAGGCCCAGAAGGGGCCATCCTTCTTTTTTCTCCTCTCCACACTAAACTGAGCTTGACAAGACTCTTCTTTTGGACTTCCACCAAGCATTTATAAAGCACTAGAGCGTGGAGTTCTTGTGCTCCCTGAGTGTCGCTATGACCCAGTTTTCTGAAAGATGAGAGCACATAAAAATAGTTGTCTCTTTGCCCTCTTATTCAGTATAGAGAGACCTAAACTAGGATATCAAGGCCAGATTCCTGAGATGATCTCAGGAGCTGATGATGATCTCACCTTCAACTGAACTAAACCAAAAGGCTAGCAAAAGGACAATCAAGATAATTTCTTTAACAAATTTCACAAGCAAACACAGGACACAGTGAGAAAAAAATAACGTATCAAAAAAGGTTGAGATCAAAGCATAGAGGATACATAAACTCAAACTTTGAATTACTACATTTTATGCCATAGCAAGATAGTAATTTTCTAACACACATTAAAACAACAAAATAAGTCTTTCCTTATATCTTGTCACCATGTTGTAATTTCTTACTCTCGGCCATTATGAAAAAAAGTCCTTCTAGTTACCATAATATTCTTTCACCAAGCCATCTCCACAGGCAGTACTTTAACTCACCCAGGTCTTACTGGCCTGAGGGCACCCCCTACTTAGGTGAAAACCTAAGTTAGGTTTTAGTTAAGTCAGAACCAGAGCTTGAGAAGGCTCTCTGCTGCAAAAGCACTTCTGTTATCAGTAAACATGGCACTGCACATGGTGAAGGGGATGGTACATGCTCCTCTCTCACCTGACCACCCCCTTTGTGAGGCTGGAACTGTGGCACAGACCAGCCCTCAGACACTTCTACAGGGGATGCACTTTTTGAAACCCCTGCTGTTCTTCCTATCTGACTAGCTACAAGCTTTAGAGAGTTGATACAGAGGCTAGGTAAAGAAAAACCTAGGCTATAAAGACTGAATTAGCAGCAGAAGAAGACAGGAGAGAAAAACAAGAAACAATATAAGAAAGAAAGAACACAGGAAAGGTTAAAAGGAAATGTGAAGAAAGAGCTGATTTTTGTTTTATTCCTAAAGCAGACAATGCAGCATATGAGATGTTACTTCTGAAAGAAGACTTGTTAAAAGAATCTAAATGTTTAGCAGGGCTAAATGGAAGCAGAAATAATAGCCAAATGGTAAAAAATAGAATTAGTACCTCCAGCTGTAGGATCTACAGGATTGCTGGAATAAGCATAGTGAGAATGGCTGTGTGTATCAGTGAAGAAATAAGTGAACAAAGGACAGTTGTTTTGTGACAGCTGATGTGCATGTGCTTTGCATCCACTTGGTGCTTGCTTTTGTTTTGTTTTCTGGGCTGAACTTCACCCCATGCCACACAAAGGATTCAGAGAAAGCCTCCACTCAAAGTCTCAGTTAAAAGCCCGAAAGAACAAATGTTATCTTGTGCTGCAGACCCAAGCCCGAGCCCAGGTGCCAATGACCCAGGAAAGGCAGCATCCCCAGCAGAGCACCAAGCACCTGCCAAGGGTACCTACATATTACTACACTGCCTTGGAAAGAGCCCTCCTCCCCTCCCAGTGCCTGGAACAGGCAGAATAGCTAAAAAGGAACGTTTAGCTTCATATCCAAAATGCTGCTTCTAAGCTTTTATGATGAAAGATCAAAGCTAGGGGAAGGGTGGGAGCTTACAGGACAGTAAAGAAAGTTGAGAGTAAATTAGTAGTGTGCATGCGAATAAGACACACATACAACATCACTAAGGGAGCATGTTAATGGTTTGGGTAGTTTGAACAGAAACATGTGAAAGCAGTGCAGCATGTCATCACCAACACTGTCTTTAGAAGTGCTCTGCTGCATTATGAGCAGCTCTTAAAAACACACATGCACATGTAGTTTCATAGAAAGATGGTGTAATCCACAAGAACTTGAAAATGTGAGGATACCCAAAGGGTGTCCTGCATGGTCTGCAAAGCCTATGCATAATGCATGAGAATTTTTGCTTTAAACTGTGGTATTTCATTTCTGGTACTGCATTTAACTGAGTTATTCCAACATGGATTTGTTATGCAGTATCCAGTTTGATACAAGCTCGGAACATAATGTGGAGAACATCTGTGTAACGGGGATAAGATGGAAACTGACATCAGGACTTTGGTCTAAAAGACTAATTTACTGTCAGAACTATCTTTGTGTAACTATACCTACATAAATAGCCATTTATTTTGGAGTAAGAGTATTTTGTTTAACCTGATTTAGTTTGTAGAACTTCCAGAAGTTTTATCAATGGAGTTGGTAGTACATGCACAATCCTGCTAAATTCATCTGCATGACCTGTTGTATCATGCACAAAAAGGTGAAAGTTAAAAATGGAATAAACAATACTAAAAATAAAATACTAATTTTGTTACAGGCAAGCATATATCTTCCTGTTGTTCAATCATATGATCATGATGCATTCAAAAACTAAATGTTTAAACAAAGGAATTAACTTTCTACTAGTAATTTTCTTCTGGGTTCTGATAGCTTCAGTCTTCAAGAGTACATATCCATTGACATTTAGAGTTCCAAGTACTTAAAATCTTCCTGTTATGGGAAAAGGCAGTGATAGTAAGGGAGCCAAATGTGGTTTCTATTGCCATATGTTGTTTCTAATAGTCGCAGCTTGAGTTTCAAACCTGATGTGGGGTTTTCATTTCCCTTTATCTCCATTGAGTGCTGCTGTACTATCAGTACTTCTTAAAATCAAGACTTACTAAGAAGCCTAATTTTAGGCACTCATTTCTGGAACATGGCACAAAAGCTCACACTCAAATGTAAAAAGAATCCAGGCATGTAAGGTATCTGGAAATACCTGAAAGTCTTGGACACTTGTCCTTCATACTTCAGTTTACAAACAAGAGCCTAAAAGTCTGCATTAGGGCATAGAGGTTTGTATGTGATTTACATGTCTTTTGCCTTGCTCCTGACAAACATTTTTTGATGGAAGTTTTGAAGTAATTAGTGTTTCCAAGAAAAGTTTGGGGTTTACAAAATTATATTCTTAGGGTACACAGAGTAAGAAGATCTTGCTTTAGAGAGTACAGTTTTGGTATTCTTCATATCTTTGGAGACTGAGGATACCAAAGCTGAGTGGAGCTTCCTGGTGACAGTTTTCTTCCTGATAACAACTTTCAAGGGCAAATATTACCTTGAAAACATAATCACTGCATATTTTCCCCTCACATGCGGCCTCTGATTGTCTCGTTCATCACCTAGGTAGAGAGACATTATGCAATTCTGTTTGCCAGACAGTGCTCCTCAGGAAGCACTTGCACAATACCAAAAGGATATAAACTGCCCCCAGGCCTCCAGAGTGGGTCATCTTCAACCATGGCTTCCACCAACAATGAAGTCACAGTGTTGGCTTTCTGATATCACAGCATTCTCGGTAGCAACAGCCTATGAGCTCACAAATAAAGGATTATCACTTTGTTGCAGGATTAAGGGAACTAAGAAGCTGGTCTGTCAGAAGATGGGTTTTACTCCAAATAATGGGCATTAGGAGAATGCTGAAAATAAATGGGTTGTAAATTGTCTTTGTCTGGCATGCACCCTTTTTTTGATAATACTGTAAAATAAGGTATTGCTTTCATTAATAGCTCCTAAGTAATGGAATGAACTGCAGGTTACCTCCTGAGCTATTACATGGGAGATGAACTCTGAAACAACTTTCATACCTTTGGACTCCTCAGTCATTAGATTTTGCAAGCATAGACGTCAGTCAGACCACTCTCCTCAAGGGTCTGCTGGTTAGTTTATTCACAAGTGTTCAAAGCTAGTAATAAGATTCAGAAAGTGACTAGAAAAAAAATACAAAAGGAAGTCTAGAAATATCTGCTGGGGGAAGGGGGAATAAAAGGAAGGGTGATACCAGGTGACAACAGACACCTACATTATTCACAGAAATCCTATGGCCCATGCATGCCTACAGATGTAGACTTTTCCCATATTTCTGAATTACTCACTTTTCTAGATGCCTGGAAACTCAGGTTTCCTGATGTCTGGAAGCTAGCTACTATATGCACATAGTCTTATCTCACATGAGCAGCAGGTCCAACACATCAGGTGTACTATGTATGCATAATTTATCCCTCAGGGACTGTCCCAGATTTTAAGATTAAGATCTGAAAGTCCTAGAACAGACTGGCTCACAATCTTCAGTCTGACCTATGGTGCAAGCAATTGTACAGTGTGAGAGTATCTTGCAACTTCAGGAAGATTCTTTACTAAGGTCCTACAGGAGCTGAAGGGGGAGATTCTTCCAGCACTATGAGTGTATGCATTAATACCAATTTCTGTTCTAGAACTGCAAGAAAACATTGGACAGATTTGCAGTAGCTGATCAAGGCTTTACCTGGAGTCTCACCCATCAGTCTGGAAAATTTATATTTCTATTTTGCAGCAGGACAACTATTAAAAACGTTGAGAAAAAACAACACAGACGGACTGACGAGATGCTTCAGTGTGCTTTAAATAGGCTTTGAAATTTTGCAACCTATTTAAAAACGTTGTTTCTTTTGCCCTCCAGCACAGGCAATAAAGAACCTCAAAGGAAGTGCTTAGATAGACCAGACTTACTCGCTTTGCAGCTTCCTGGGGCTGAGCCGTGCCGTGAGACACGATCGACATGATCCCCGCGCTCAGCCGCGCCGAGCACTGCCAGCGCCGGGGGCGCCGCGGCCGCCTCCGTGCACCGGAACGCTGCAGAGACGCTGGGCCTCTACCGGCACGGGCATCGGCACCGGCACCTGCCCGCGCCCCGCTGCAGCCAGGCCGGGCTAATGCCGAGCACCGGGCAAGGCACCATCCGCGCCTGCCGGGGCAAGGGCTGCCCCGCCGGTACAACCCGCCCGCCGGGACAGGCGGGAGCGCGGCGCAGCCTCCCAGCGCCCCGCGCTGCTGACGAAGCTTTTATCGTGCAGCAAGGCGGGCAACCGAGCCGAACGGCCAAGGACCGCCCATGCCAGCCCGGCGGCTCTCCGGTACCGGGACCCGGCACCTACCGAGCGGCACCTCCGGCAGCGGCCAGGCGCGACTGTCGCCCTGCGCCGCGGCAACGCGGGGCCCGGTCCCCACAGCTCCCGTCCCGAACCCATCCCGGAAAGCTGGCAACGCTTTAGGGCCCCGAAACACGGAGGAAAAGCAATATGCGCCTAGTCGGAAGATGGGACGTTACTCCCACTCTTGCACGACATTTTCAACCAAAAGCCTGCAGAGTGTTCTCCCCTAGCAAAGGCCACCCACGCCCCAGCCATTTTGGATGCACGAGCAACTCCCACAGGACATGCAACCCCCTGCGTGCTGCTGCTGCTGCTTCAGGAACGGCCAAAATCCCAGAGAGGGAGAACTCAGAAACTAAAATAAAAGAAGGGGGGTTTTGTTGATTGGTTTCCTTGGCCTAGAGGTCGTGGAGCTTTGTGTTTTTGTTCGAGGTTGTTGATTTTAAATGATGGTAAGGCAGATTTCCATCCGATTCATCTACAAGCACTCTGTCCTCACAAGAAACCCTGGGGTTGGTATTCCAAAAAAGCAGTACAAAAGGACAAAACCCCCTCTGCCTCCCTGAGGGTAGTGATGTGATGGGATGTGTGCTGCTGATGCCAAAAATAAATGTGAACAGCCACTGTGATTAAACCCACCTCCCACTTCAAAAGTACTTCAAAATACCCATCAAGTATTCTATGCAACTTTCCAATTCAACATGGCTTCAGGACTGATCCAAGGTTTTTGCTGTTTTGTTTTTAGAGTTTAAGGGGGTCAAAGGACCAACAGCAAAATGCTCCTCTCTAGCTGCTATTGAGTAGAATCTGAATCTGAACTTGTGCAAAAATTTCAGCTGATTAGTCACCTATATTTAGAAGTTATTGTCTGAAAGGGCAACCATAATGGAAACATTTTTGCACAAGAAGTGTAGAAAGACCCACTGCCTCTATTATTAATGGACGCAGAAGGTTCTATGACCAAAATATGGTTTGTCAAAACAGTGATCAGCACATGTGCTGAAAACCACAGCTATAGAGCAAATCGGAAGCTAAATCAAACCACATTGTCCATCTCTCTTGGTTTCATCAAAAGCAAGCAGGAGAAGAAGTCCATGAAGGCAAATCACAGGGTAACAGTAGGTGCCTGCTGTGGATCCTGGGCATGAGTTTGAACTTTCTCTGAACCTGGGCTGAGGGCTTTCTTCACAAGTGTAAATGCACATCTTGGTTTTTAGGGCTGGTGTATCTTATGGTCCTCAGGCATCAGCAACATGCACAGCCTAACCACACCTAGCTGATGAATATTTACAAGAAAGCTAAAGCAGTACTACAGTCACAGCAATTCGGTGTTTGGGACACAGCTGGGCAAACACTGGTAAGACACAGGAGATGTCTGCAGCGTGCTGTGGTCAAGAATCAGCACCATGACCTCATCTGCCTCAGCACTTAGGCACAGAGGGACCAGAGATCAGATTGGCTGCCTATTAACCACTCAATCAGCTTGAATTTCAATATTTCTCTTTTTATAAGCTCATCCATTGTTTTAATTACTTAAGGAAGATGTCCAATTTGTGCTTTAGTGCACACATTAAAGCACAAATGCTTTAATTCCAAACTTTCACATACAAACTATTACTGGAGATGAGGTGAACTAAACAGAAACTTTCCACTTGAACAGTGGATGAAAGAGATCAAGAAGGTAACTCAGCAGAGCAATATCAATTTTGAAAGGCAATTCCCAACCCTTCTAAGCAAGACTGAGAACTACTGGATGGCAGCGTAAGTGCTAGGATCTCCCTCACCCTGCAACTACACACTGGAAATGCACACACAATATCCACAGGACCACTGGCACTGCCCTTTCATAATAAATGAAGAACTGAGTGGAAAAAAACCAACCAACCAAGCCCTCTATAAATCAAATTTCCCCATGCCAGGCAGTATAAAAAAGCAAGAGCAGGTGATTCCTATGATCATGCAACCTCTGGCAAACAGGAAATCCCAGGCCAAGACTCAGCACAGAAGCTACAAGTGAAGACAGTGCAAAGTTTCTTTAAGAAGCCATATGACCACACTGTGCTGAAACATTTTCTAGCCTGTACATCAATTTCACATAGTACTGCTTTGGCTTCTCTATTTGCCAATAATCTCCATGACCTTTACATGCTGGCAATTGTATTTCCTTCACTAATGCCACTGACATCCACTGCTTTCTCTACAAGTCAAATATGAGGAAATGGTTCTTTAGTGGATGACAACAGCTCTGTCTGGCATTGTACAAGATCTGGATGACTGGCATTGCCTGAAGAACTTCTCAACTTTGCTCAGATGGAGCCAACATATTTCAGATACAATGGTTATCTGTGAGGCCATGGAAGCAGTAAGATCACTTTCTCCTTGCAAGCTTCAGCTTAACATACTTATCAATTACTGTTATTTTAAAATTTCTTTTGGAAAAAGAAAAAAAAAGCTCAAAATTATTTTATCAGTTTTGGTGTTTGACCTTGGGACCAACCATCTACCTTCAGTTATTAAACATTTATGATTCCCTTTTCCCTCAAATACAGGAGGAAAAATGTGGCAATCAGCTAGAGGACAAGCTGACTGACAGTAGCTTACAGCTAAACTAGCAACTGCACAACCAAATTGTACCATCCATAGAAGACATGCCATGAATATTAGCTTGAGGATGATAAGCCTACAGTTAATAGCCATAATTTTTATTGGCACATCTTGTCTGCATTTCAAGAAAATAACAAAATAATCTGATGGTCACATTTCTGCAGTATCTGAAAGCAAAGAATCCCTTAGCTTTCTCCACATAGTTTCTGTTAACTGAAACTCTGGAATTATGTAATTACTATCTCCATATATAGGACTTGGCCAGATACTAAAATTCTGAAGCTGTAAGCTTACAGGTGTTTTTGCTCTTTTCTCCTTCACTGCTAAATAGGAAAGATTATGGCAAAGATTAACTAGACTAGGCACTCAATTTGTTCTAACTTCTTACCTCTCTCAGATGCTGGTTTAAAAATGTCAGCCTGAACTGAACCAATGATCATCAAGTAAATTAGTTACAGCATGAACCAAATTTGAGACCCCACACTTACCAGTAAGGACTCCAGGAGTTTCTCTGACAGCAGACCTGGATTCTTCCAACCACCAGGAAAAGCTCCAGGACAGGTCTAGCACACTCTACACTACTAACTCCTGCAGGCTACTTTAGTTCCTAAACAGTACCAGGAAAACAGCTTTGATTCAAAAGCAAAGGAAGGTCAAGATGTTGGAAAGCTACTCAAGACATCTGTGCAGCATTCAGTGCTGTGAGTGGAACTAACAGAAATGTATCTGCATCACTTTTTGTGGTCTGTGTTGAACACTGTGGTTCAGCAGTTACTTGGCTCACATTAACAGAGCTGACCAGGACAGAGAGAGCTCTGGCCTGCCTATACAGCTCCTAGTACATGCCATATCCTAGATATATGTTTGCCCTCCTTAGACTTCATTTATTTTGAAATTTTAAGGGTCTATAAAACCTTATTGAATACTTTATGCCAAATGGTATCTCCCATGCCAGAAATCTTTCATTTATAAGAGAGTAATAGGGTTAAACAGGAAATAAAAAGTCCAAACATACCCATCCTTGAAACACTCACATCAATGTATGATGGAAATTATGTACTTGTCTGTGCTAAAACCTGACAAGAAAATCTGGAAAATACTGTTGGATATCATAATCACTACTTCAGATGGCCTGAGGAATCCATCACCATGCTGGTGGTATTCTGTGGCACTTCTCCTTTGTTCACAGGAAAATGAAAACCCTGGCACAGACAAGTCATCATTTGTCAAAGCATTCATCATAGATGCCTAGCTGCACAACAGAGCTACCCAACCTAAAGGCTATTTATCCACTGCCGTCCTCATCCAGGCCAGGACAGCCCACATTTATGCTTGATCTGCTCTCATGAGTTAGTTTAGGGAGCTAACCTAGCAGAAGGCTACTCCTGCCAAAAAAACCCCAAAACCAACCAACCAACCAACCAAACAAACAAACAAACAAAAAAACAAAAACAAAAAACAAACAAACAACAAAAATAAAAACCAAACAAACGAAACCAAAACAAAAAAAACCAAACCAAACCCAAACCATTGTATGTCAAACTCCAGCTGGGTGCCCTGTCTGTTAGGACAGAGGAGATCCTGTCTCAGGGCAAAGCAGGAGGCAGTCTGCACAGGCAGTAGAGAAGCAGGACCTCCTGCTCTGGGAGCTGATGACTGACACAGTCACCATCCTGACTGCACGTCCATGTGACAGCTGGAATTTTCAAAGGGCTTTAAAAAGGCTCACAAAATTCCATTCATTTTCATGGCATCCAGGTTCAGGTCTATCAGCACTGGCTTCAACTACAAAGGGCAAGTTTTGTGAAAGCAAGCTTTGTCATATCCAGCAGACCATCAAGACTTAAACAAAGTACGGACATGCAGCTGGAATAAACAAGGAAACAAGAACACTTTCCAAGAATATGTTTAAAAACAGTGCTGTTCTTACAGAGACAGCATGTACCTATTTTCATCAGCAGTTCCAAAGATCTGGTAAAAACCACCACTTGCAATAACTGAGCTTCCCAAGGAATATGGTCTATTAAACATCAGATTTTGACCATTCTAGTGGAATATAACATGCAGAAGACAGGAAGGATCCTGCATTTCTCCATGCACTGCTGCAATATCTTCCCAAAACACAGATGACATAGTCACAAAGAATGGCAGACATCCTACTGTGTAGAATACAATTCCACTGATATTAAATTGTAGTAGAAAACCATACTTTTTTACATATTAATTTTAGAAAGAGGGAGAAATATTTTGACAAATGTCAGAACTTCCTGTTACGGCATTCCTGCAAGAAGTGTTTCTTTTTCTCCTTTCAAATTAGTTTGTTCTAAAAGACTGCATTAGGTAGAGCAATATTTAAAACATTTAAACAGTCAAATTTGAAACAAACCAGTCTGATCCTGCTGGAATTAAGTGTTCTATGTGATCTAAAAATACTGGGTTTTGGATTTTCTTACACATGAAATCTGTCTACTTTGGAGTTCTGTTTCAAATCAGAAAACAACTTCCTTAGAATTCCAAAACCTCCACAAAATAGAGCCTCTGTCTACTAGTCAACAATATGCAAGCTTCAAATTTTACAAAACAAGTTTCAACATATGTCCTTACAAGAACATCCAGTATCATGTCTTTCCTCGTGTGAAACTTGAGAATCTTAACACATTCGTTTAAAATGAAAACTTTCATTTAGTCTGTGCTGGATTGAAGCATTTTTGCCTTGTTCTGTATCTCAATCTGTGTGAGATTAATTTATCTTGTGAACACAAGTCTTGATTGACTCGCATGTGTTTATAAATATGTATGTACAACTCAAGAGTAGGAAAGCAGGAACAGCATTACATCAGCATCAACACCTGCACCATGTTGACTGAAGCAGAGAAGACTTGTCTATTGTTTCTCCTCCTTTCTAATGTCTGCCTTCCCAGCCTTACAAATGTCTTACTGTTCTGCCAGTAACATAAATCATGCTGACTCCCTCTGACTTGCAATTTCCACTGTGACTGGAGAGGCAGGTCTTGAAAGAAAAAAAAAATAAACAAAACCCCAACAATAAACTGTGAAAATATCTAACAAATATTCTTATGATTTTTATAATGACATTTGCCCCAAGTGCCCATTTGTGTGGAAAATGTTTAAATTGCTTCATTTAAAAAAAGTCTACAGTCCTAAGGGAGCTTTTAGAATTATATACAAAACATTTTCATACAGATGGAGGGCATTAAGTACTTCATGCATGCAAGAAAGAGAAAAAAAAGCTTGAAGAAATGTTACAAGAAGAAAGCAGAATATTTTAAGTCTGAGACAGAGATCTTGTTCATCACACTCAGAGAAAACAAGCTGAAAAGAAACCAAAAGGAAACAGCTGACATACTAAAGAACAGATTCTCTCCAAAAACTTACTCAGCATCTAATGTGACTGCCTCAACAATCCTTCTTCTCAGTTAAAATGTAAACCTTAAAAAATACCTAATTTTACACCACAGAAGTTTGCCACTCTTCAAGCTGAGCTATGCATTTAGGCAGAACAAATGGTAAGGATCCAAGTCAGCCAGCACTGGGGGAGACACTCACCATACGTCACCCAGAAAACAGCAGTTTCAGCAAACAGCAAAACCAGACTGGAGCTGAGGCCAAGACTGCTAGCCATGACAGGAGTGAGTGATGGCAGAGTCTTTTAAGAGGAACAGTGGGGACAAAATTTGGTTTAAAAATTTATCACTTATGGAAAGGTTTAACGGTCACCTGCAGCAGTATCAAGAGGTGGGACTCAAAGACCCCAAGTGCATCTATCTTCAGAATCAGGCCCCTACCAGAAGGCAACTGTGGGAAGGATGCTAGTTGGAAAAGCATCTGAATACCTGGAAAACAGGCTACAAAGGAGCAAGCATTAAGAGAAACCCCTGCAGGGTAGCAGGGCTGCTTTGAAAATGTTTTTTTGTAATTTCCATCTTGATTCTGAAGTGATAACATCATGCCACAAGCAAAGGAACCAGAATGGCAATGTTGTCTAGAGCATGATTTCATCCTCCCCACCTTTCAAGTTGCTTATCAGCTCAGAAGGACACTGACAAGCTTAGCAGCACAGGCTTGCTGCTGGAAGAATGTGAAGCTAGCAGGGTTTTTCAGGTCAGGCTGGAGCTAGTACAATGCTGCAGATTAAGCAACTTCCGTGAATGAGGTGGGAGTCTCAGGAGCAGACAATTTGCTCCTGGGAAGAACATTTGGAGCACCTAACCAAGCATTTAGGTAGGAAGGGACTGCCAGCTCTCAGTTTGTTCCTACTTTGATGCTCAAGGGATTTGAAAGGGTAACCTTTCTGGAAGTGAACAAATCATACTAAGCAAAGCATTCTGTATTGCCCATTTCTAAAGTATACAAAAATACCCTGGAAAAACAAGTTTTGGTTGCTGCATGGCAAAAGTTCCCAAACTGTTTTAAAGATCTGCTGTGGTTTTGTCTTAAAGCTCATCAATGCTCAAAGCCTATGAAAAGCTGTCATTTTCTCACTGCTTGAGAACATACCAAATAGCAATTATAAACAACCATTGTGAAAAGAAGATCCAACTGGTGGACAGGTTCTTGAAACCTGAACACAACATTCAGGCATTTTTCTGTAATTTCTGTGATCTTATGCCTGAGGTCTGCTGTCAACAGTAGATTATCTGGAAGTCTTTCTATTGCCTTTTGTTGGAGCCCAGATCCTTAATAGCATCATTTAATATTCATTATCTATTACCAATATGTAAAAGAGACAAGTCCTGTGACATAACTCCTGCCTGTCACAAAGTGAAGCACCTAACACCAGCTGTTTTAAATGTCAATTTAATGATAAATAGTGTCTCACAAAACAAGGCAGACATACCACTGGAAATGTCCCCATGTTCCAAATGCCTCTCTTGTATTGGATGCATCATTCTTGTAACCTTGCAACAGTCAGGGCTATTCATTAACCAGCTATTAGCTGAAAAAAATAAAATGTCCATTAAAAAGCAGCACCAACTTTCTGAAAGTGCAGTAAACTGAGACACAGGTAAACTTTCAGAAGCAGAAAAGGATTTTAGCTAGCAACTTCATCCTGAACATCTGCTTTACCTAACAGGATTTTGTACTTTTGTAGAAAGTTGCCACAATAATCCAGGTAAATTCTGAGCATGTGAAAAGGAAAAAAAAGAGGAAAAAAAATTATGATCCTTCAGGAATACCCCAGATGCTGCCATGCAACCTCTTCAGAAAGAGAATTCCTTATACTGGGAGTTGATGTTGTACCACCTTCTATATAAACTCAAGGGATGCACACAATAATATATGGGTGAAAGTGATTTAAAATGTGTTTCTAATAATGCCTGAATAAGGACCTGCTTCTGGAATTATTCACACAAACTATTTCAGTTTGTTAAAGCCATTACCCCTATTCTTTGACTAACCCCCTCTACACCTCTTTCAAAAGAAGAAGAAAAAAAAAAAAAAAACAAAGCAAAACCCAACAAAACCAAAAAACCAGAGAACAATTTGAATGTTTTGATGTGACAAATGCCAGACTCCAAAGCTCAGAAATGTGCTCGAACAATACATTTGAAACTCTCATCCCAGCACCTTGCATCTTCAAATAATCTCCTGAGCTCATTCAAAATGCAAGTACTTTAAATGTACAAACATGGAAAGAACCTTCCAGCTCTTGTAAAGAAGATAATGAATCACAAAGTTAACTTTTTACTTTCAAGATGACTCTCAATCATTGCTTCCGTGATTTCACTTTCAGCCTCACCCTGTCCTGATCCTGGCATGTTCTGCTCCAGAACACACAGAGAGATCATTAAAGCTCTGCTTAAGATTCAGAAAGAAGATAAAAAGTACAGGTAACTAGAAGTGTGCTCTATCCTGCCTGAAAGGATATGGGGAGGGCTGATAGTGATGGGGGACAGCAAAAGAGCACTCAAGAGCACACATGATATAATAAAGGGAAATGCTCTTCCAGAATGAGATGGAAAATGAAGGAAGCAGGGGTACAGGGGGAGCAGGAAGGGATCTAAACAGTTATGAAGAAAAAATAGAGACAGTTTTTAAACTCATGAGAGAAAAAACATCTACAGCTTTATGGAAATGGATGTAATTTTTAAAATTTAAGCTGAAAGGCAAAAAACCCAAAAGATTTAAAGTACAAGGTGAGAGAGACACCTATCCTGAGCAGGTTTCCAGTAGATGCTGACACCATGCATTATGAAGCTCTGAATTTTTAAGGGGAAGGTATCTGGAAAATTATTTTCCTTCAAAGCAAACCGAATCTATGACCAGAGCAGACCTACAAGCAAACAAGCATCAGCACCCTTGGCTACCCCAACCAAAGAGACAGAACTAACAAGCTCTTCAGATGGCTATGGGAATGAAGGGATGGCCCTTTGTGGATGGCCATGTGAACCACTGCTAAATAGGCATCCTGAACACATTTTCCAAGCATGTTTGGATACAGGCCTCTGCTGCTGGCCTGGATAATGGAAGGACTGAAAGCAGAGTGGCAACCACAGCCTCCAAATACTGCTCAGCACTGCTAATCACAGGATAACCTGACAGTGTGGAGAGGAAGAACTTCTGCTCAGTTTACAGCAGAAGTCAGAATTCCTCCCAGGCAGCAGCACCTTCACTTCATTCCCACAACCCACTAGCCAAAGCTGATTCTCAAAAAATTTTTTGGAGATTGGAGGTTTGGTCATTTTCAGGTTTTTGTTTGTTGGTCTGGAGGGTGTGGGTGAAGTTTGGGGGCTGTAGGATTGTTTTGAAGGGTGTCTTATATTTTATTTTTCTTTCTTGATCAACTATGAGGGTGTAATTAAGGTTCAAAGTCAAGAAAAAAATGGAAGCAGCTCTGTGTCAGCAATCAGCTCAACATGCCGTTAATATCTACCCATAATCTTTCCCAGTCTAGGCATGTAATCTACCTGAGAGGTAACTTAATTTTCCAGTGGTTGCCTCCATTGGTTACCAATCTCTATTGCTTGTTATACATTTAGTTACACAGGCACAACGTCTCCTGAGAATACACAACCAGGTATTACACTTCCATGAACCCCATTCTCTTCACAGTAGAGCCTGTACCTCCACACAAGGAATATAAGCTTAGTTAGAAATGAGAAGCCCTATTTCCCCATGCACTAGGACATCCCTTACTTTACATATTTAAAGAAAAATACAACTGAGTACAAGCAGCTAGAATTAACCTTAAAAGGTTTAGGGTTTTTTTTCCCCTTCCAGTGTTTTAACTTGTTAACAAATCAAGCTAGTTTCACAGTCTCTAGGTGACAGTTCTCAGGAAAAAAAAGATTAGCAAGTTATAGTCATAGCTTTTAACAGGTTCTCGAAGTTCCATAATACCTCATAAAACAAGTATCACATCCCCACCACCCAGCACAGTGATGCACACTGAACATGTGCCACAGCAGCGAATGCACACCATTTCCCTTACAGCGCCATTCAGTCCAGTCAAACTGACACGTGAGAATACGGAACCCCACATTTCCATTTTTTCCCTTTTCCCATCCTTAGTGATGACAGGTATCAGGTCTGTAAACCAGCTTTTTCTTGAACAACC
This sequence comes from Setophaga petechia, assembly GCA_024362935.1. Classification (NCBI taxonomy): domain Eukaryota; kingdom Metazoa; phylum Chordata; class Aves; order Passeriformes; family Parulidae; genus Setophaga; species Setophaga petechia. The sequence continues at coordinate 29,795,284 of JANCRA010000001.1, forward strand.
CTCAGGCAAACATTACCGAGTCTCGCCTTGCAGACCACGAGGGACTTCACCTGGCACTGCGGTAGGACCCTTCTGGCCATGCTGGTAGCCACAATGACTGGGAGGCAGACAGGCAATGCCCACTGCTCTCCCAACATCTTGGGAAAACAGGGATTAACATCAATACAATAGAAAGAGGTGACATAAATGATAAACAACATCCTACATCCTGACTGCTGACAGGACTATTCATTTCAGAATGAACAGGCTCTATTGTACCAACAGTTTTCTCCATTTATATACACACACTCCCTAACACACACATGCACACACACACAGGTTCCTATTATCAAACAATGGTTGAATGATCAAAGTTTAAGAATTACTCCTATCTCTTTTTGTCTTCTTGATAGTTTTAAAACAAAAATCGATTCAATGAATGTATCATTTATAGAAATTGTTTTTAACTCAGCTGTTCCACACAGGGATTGGGAAGGTAATGGCTATGCTGAAAAAAAGAGGGAAGAAGAGCTCCCAGGCTCCCAAAGGATGATTTCTTCCACACTACCCAAATTTCAAAGTGAGGTTTCTCTTGCACACAATAGTTAATAATCTGGATTCTTCTTTGCCGCATTATTATTTCACTGACAGAATTTAATGGCAGTATAAAATGCAGGAGAATATTTTATTCTGCATATATTTTGCTTCTCCATCTCTTTTGCATCTTATTTCTCTTTCAGTACATAGAGTTTAAGACTTTGCAGCATTTACAATCCCTTATTTTATGCGCCCAGCACAACAGGTATCCAAGTGCAATAAAAAATAAGAAAGTACAACAAGAATAGAAGGGCATTTTCTGCTCAGCAACACATCAGGCACCTGAATTCAAGTGAAGCCTCTGTACTTGCAGAGTCAAGACTTGAATTGCTGGTCATGGACAGGTCACTGACAGCATGGAGAGCAGTGCTGTGTTGGGATAGTGAGGAAGAGCCAAGTCCAAGACTTACCCAGCAGAGGTCAGGCTAAACCAAAACTTCACTGTCATTATGGGTCCTAAGAAATTGTCTCTTGGTCTTTCCCACTATTTCCCCTCAGAATCAAACTACAATTAGTTTTACATGTATTTTTAGATACCTAAGAATTACTCTGAAAATCAATTTAAAACAGCAAAGACTTAAGTTTGTTGGACAAAATACCCTTTAAAAAAGACTAAGACAAAAGCATCTGACACCAAGCTTTTGAAGAACTAGTCAAAACTGTATTACTTAAATGAAATAAGAATGAAAATCCATTGTCGCAACATAAACAAAACATTGTGCATGTTCTCAAAGAGTATTTCAAGCAAATTTTGTGCTGATACATAAGGCATAGTAAATGCTTCTAAAAATACATATTGATATAAGTATTCATAATGACAAGGGGAATTACGAAGGGTCTCAAGAGTTTGGGAGTCATCTGTCCACAAAATGAGAATGAAAGTATCATGCATGTGATTTAGCACTTAGCACAAGAAGCAGAAGACAGAAAACACTTAAAACAAGACTCATGGAGATAGAATAAAGTAAGCCTGCATAATGTGCTCATATGCATGACAAAGAATCTACATAGGCCCCCACAGCTTTCAAATAAAAATGTGAAAATTCTATAAAAACTCAACAAAGGAGATGCAGTGTTCAGTATCCCAGTTAAGTTGCATTGAAACAAACTAACTAGCAGAGAATGTACAAAAAATGCACGGAAAAGTGAAAAAGTGCAGCATCAAACATGTCTGTGTACTTGTGGTATGTACACATACATGCAAACATGCATTACTTGTTAACTTTTCTTCTGCAGTCAACATAAGTGTTGGGGGGGAGGTCTGAAGCATGTGAATGAGATTTTAGCACAGGTAAGATGTTCAGTAATGTTTCTTATGACAGTTAACACTAGAACACTGCAGACAATGCTAATTACACCCTGAATATTGTTTGAATCGAGGGGTTTGACAAATCATCCAAGACTGAGTATGGCAAGCAGCAACACTGCATTTCACAGGGGAAGACATCAGAGCTGTTACTCAGTCATTACCTTAAGGAAGCAAAGTGCCCTACGTTTGACCTAAGCAGCTGGTAGGCAGTGAGCTGTTTGTGCTTAAAATGTCTAAGTTTACAATCCAAGGCAATGGATTTTACAGTCTTTCTTATTGCAGCACAGATACCCACACTCTAGGTTATGCTCTAGTCTCCTTTTGTTGCTGCTTACCAGAGAATATCAAGATTGGTGGAGGCAACTTTGGATCGCCTCTGGGCCCCCCCTTTGCCCTGCTCTGTGGTCTCAGAAAGGTTTGATCTCAACTGTCTCCCTGAAGTTGCATGCAGAAGTTTTATCCCAGAACACACCTTTTTTTTTTTCCTAATAGTCATCCAACTCAGAGCTTGTGCACTGTCCTCTAAAGGCATGCCTAAAACTGCTTTATGGTCTCTGTGCTGAGGACAGTTTATTTTCAAGCAGATCACAGGCTTTGAGACACAGCTCTATCCCTCTTGTTCCACATTAAGTGGACACAAGCAGTTCAAAGGTTTTCAATGACAATATTTACAGCAGAACTAGAACTGGCTTGCAGCCTACCTGTATTGATATTTACACTTTTCTGAAGGGCTGCTTTCAAGTCTTGGCTGCACAGAAAGTTTAAAAGAAAATGTCCCACCTCAAGGGAAATACCAAGTTCCTAAATCACTGCTCTATTTTTGTAGGACAGAGTTTTATCCACATAACACATGCACAAAGCTTCCAGCTCTGATTAATAAAGAAAATATGGTCACATAAAAGGTACTGCAGGGATGCCAGACACTGCTCTTTTCTAAGCGGGATCCGCATTAAACATGACTTCTTCAGCATGCAACTTCTGCAAGGATTTGAAAGACTACACCTGATATCCTAGAGAGTGTTACATTTATTAATTCAACAACAGTTTCAACTGAGGACGAAATTAAATACAAATGACTACTAAATACTACCATTACTCTTTAAATACCTCTTCTGCAAAGCCAAAATCAATTACAGTGATTGCAAAAGCTGGAACAGCCTCCCTCATTACCTGAAAACTACTCAAACTTGGGATGAAGTCAAAAGAGAGACACAATTCATGTCATGACAGCAAGACAGACAACACCAGTGCTCCTCCAGACATGGCCCATACATCTGTGCATCCTGCAGACAATTTTTCTTCTATGTACTATGCCAGCCACCCTCGTTCCATCTTGCAGCTAGTGATTAATTACACTTCAGTGCAGCAATTCATCCAAGCCAGACCTCTGAAACAAGAAAGACACTGTGGGAATCTTCTGCACTTTTTAAGCACTTTCCTCCACTGGTAAAACTAAAAGTAATAAAGCCACATGGTATCAGAAAGTAATATTTCTTTATTTTTGACTGCCTTGTGGTACAGATTAAAAAACCCAACCTGTTATGCATCTTCATATTAAGTACTTAGCTGTCATTTATCACATCAATGTTCAGTGAAAGTTTCTTTGAGGGAAGGGAAACACTTTTCAAATCCAAACCTATAACACACATGTTGTACCATGTGTGTTATAGGTTTGGATTTGAGAAGTGTTTCCTTCCATCAAAGAAGCAACATTGTTCTGCAGCAATGTGTGCTGATATCCCAGCTTAGTACTCGCTGCACTTTGCCAGCCATGGAAATGTCTAATTGCATTCTGCTTTTCCAGTCCAGAACTCCTTGTACTGCTGCTATCACCACTTTGCTGTGTTCCTCCATGCTCATTTTGACAGCTCTTGTTAAAGACTAGCCAAAATGTAAGCCTGGTTTAGACAGGCAAATCACCTCACTCATACAAAGGCAATCTTCAAGCCTGCCTCAGTAAATTAAACTTACAGTTATAAGAAAATAATGAGAAGCATTCCCATGGGCTCATCTGTAATGTGGTGCTAGCTATGAGATGCAGCCCTGAAAAATTCCAGCACAAGTCCACCTTCAGAGACAAAATACAGAGGATTTGAGAACAGGGTGGTGTTTTCCCCTTCTGCTTTGTTTATTCCTTCCAATGTAACTACATACTTTCTTGGGCCAAGAAACATCAACAAGTCCCAAAACTGCATGAAAAATGTGAACAAAGACACAGAAGTGTTTTGCAATCAATAAAATCATTATTTTTGCAACTAAAGCAATAAATGGCTAGGCTTAACAAACTACTCTTCTAGGTAAGATCATTAATGACAAAATGAGTAGTCCTTGAATTAACTTTACTTTAGCATGGGCTTTGCATGTAGTACTTTAGCAATGTGATTTGCATGTAGTACTCCCCAAATAAATTAATAGAATTTACTTTGATTTAAAAAGCATTGTTTGAGCACAAAGATTCAACTCCTCTTGAGAGGAATGGCATGGCCTCACATGGAAGAGGATGGACTGCAATCACCTGGGATCCATTCCAATCTGAATTTTTCCTATGATCTTGATATTCCAGGTGCTCATTCAGGTGCCAGTCTGTACAGGCTATTGGGATGACTGGAGGCAGGGTCTGGAAGAGCCTGAACGCTCTTATTGAATGCAATAAAAGTTCTCATGCCAAACTTCTTATGTATGTCATACAACACTTAACAGCAGCCAGTATCAGCCTCAAATTTGCCAATTCAATATACCTGTATCCTATGACTCATGCTATCATCTTGGATGTGTTAGCAACAGCTGTTCAAGTAACAAAGTGTCAAATGTGGCCTTAATGCCATTAACCTATGTATATTTTTAACAGAATATTTATAATGAAAAATCATAAGTCAGATCTAAGTAGTGTTTTTGTTATCTTTCCTAATGCACTGTTAGATTTTGCTAGTGATGCTACAGAGTTTGTGCATGTTTGGGATTTTCTCCTTTGTTTTGCTGGCAGGACCAGAGAAGTCCCAGGGCTGAGACTGGTGGAGAGGCAGCGTTCCCAAGGACTGTACAATAGAGCAGTGTTTCCTAAAGTAGGTTATGTGAAGGACGAGCAGAAAGGCATCAGAGGGAGGGGTGACTGTGGAAAATATGGATGATGTCATCCTCAGCATTAGCAGATCTTTGAAAATACATGGCAGTGATTTATTGTCCTGGTAGACGATAAGGAGCTATGCTTCCCCAAGTTGGGAAAGTGCAGACCTATCCCAGTGTTTCCTTGTTTCATTGAATCCTTTTAACCAACTAGTTCTGGAAACATGGACAACTTGGTTATAAATGGCCACGTGCTCAGCCTTTGTCTTAAGCCTATGCCCAGATGACCCATTTTGCACATTTCAACCAAGAATAAAGTGACCTCATTTTCAAAAGTGCTGAGCACCAGCTGTTCCTATTGTATTCACAAACTGCACTATAGGTTCCTATTTTCAAATTCTTGACCTCAAAAGAATTTTGAGGCAGCAGAGTGGTTATATGTTCTTCCACTTGCCATATGCCTATTTATTTTAGTTCAAATATAAAAGTCTGATTCAACTACTTTAAAATCCTGAATGCACTAAATCCTGAACAAGTACTCTTGCCACTAGAGCTTAAGTGCAACCTAAGTGAGCCACGCGATCTAAAACCAATATTTTTGCACAGAAGAATGATTGAAAGTCAGAGTATTTAGGCTTTCACTCCTGGTTTCTTTTTTATTTTCTTTCTTTCTAATGAATGGCCCAAAAATGGGGGAACAATAGTATACTAGATGCTACACCTGAGTTTGTATTTCTGGGATTAAGTTTGTTTGTTAGTTTAAAAAATTCAAGATCATTTTGGTATAGCTTTTGGCTAGTGACTTTTCCCTAACAAACAGGTATTTTGTAGTTTTAAACTGTTACTTAAGTAGTTTTAAACTGTTAATTGAACATACCACTGTCATCTCCAGCCAAAATATCACACTGCTTGTGCAAACAGTAAATGCAACTACCTTAACTCTCCCCCAAACCATAAAGCTTCAAATCAGCAAAATCAACAAAAACAACTTAACCACAAATCAGAAAATGAGTCGTGTTGACGATCGGTGCACAATATTTGGTTTTGATTTTTAAATTAAGCTGGTTTTTAATAAAAAGATAGCAAGAAAACCTCAGAATAGATTGAACTTGCTATGACTTCTTGTTGATCTCTACTGAGAAGACACTGATTTGCACTGTGTTGGATCCCAGTAAAAAAGATCCTGAGTATGTGTGAGGAAAGCACTACTGCTTTTGGGCATAAGTAAATGAATCCATATAAAGACAGTACATAAATGCACACCACCCACTAATAAAAAAAATCAAAAATATTCTCTCTCCAAATACAGTATTTTATTATTCACAGTATTATTCTCTCCACCTTGAAGAGAAACTGATTGTACTCCCAAATCCAATAGATCTTGATACCTTGCTTATGTTGATTAGTCAGAGTTCTATTTTGATTCCCCTATAAAAGTAAACCTGGTCTTGCTTTGTACTTCTAGCTCTGCCTGTGTTTTACAACAGCAGAAGGCAAAGTTGTGGGAAGGAAGCTTTTCTAGAAAGCAGAGTCATTGGGTGGGACCAAGCACCCAGAAGAGGAGAGGGTGAGATAAAAGCAGGAGGGTTCAAGGTAAAGATCAGGTGCAAAAATGTTGCACAGATGGACTCTCATCCCTGAGAACCAGAAGCAAAGCAGATATAACAGTAGCTCAAAATCACTGGTTTGATACAGTTTTCTGAAATTCTGCTCATACTTGCTGATATTTTACAGGTCAAACTGTCTACAAATGCAACAGGAAACTATCTGAAAGTTGCTAGTGAAGTGCATATGATGAGTGGCTTTTGAAAATAATTCAAAATAGAGACACTGTCAGATCACCAAAAGTCCTGAGATTTATGAAGATGTTTGAGCAGACACCACAAGATAACAGCAAAGGAAACAAATAAAAATGGTCTCTTTCTCTTGGTGACACAGTCTTTGAAATACAACTTGTTTCCTTGGTCTGAGAAAGATTTGTCAGTGACGTTCTGAGAAAAAATGGCTATAAATCCTGCCAAAAACAGCTTATAAATCCCTTCACACATCACTACTTTTGGCTTCACTTGTTCTGTACTGTTAATGCTCTGAGAATCACCAGAAAGCACATCCCTCCCTTGACCTCCAAAGCCAGACCACAGTATTTCCAAGCTTTTCACTACTGGTAAGGCACAGAGATTTGCTAATATCACAAGAAGAGCTGGCTGGTCTTTTTTGATGAACTATCATAAGAACAGCTATCAGTTCAATATTAATTTGATCCTTAATGCTATTTTTCCATGTAAATTATAGCTGCAAATGCAATGAGGTCATCTTCTCTAATCATGAATGCATGACAAGCAACATAAGATTCCAACTTTTGTGATTCACACACTAAATGAAAAAACTATGCAGCAAACATGAATTTCTTATCTACAAAAGCAGGTTATGTCTTTGCCTTTTCAAAGAACAAAACCAACACAATAAACCCACCTATACCAAGAAACAGTTGAGCATAACTATGATTTCTAGATCCCTTTAAAGAAGCCGTATATACTTTATATACTCTTACTGCTGCTCTGAACTGGTTTCAGGCAGCTTTTACAATTTTTCAACACAGCAGTAGCCATGATATATTCAACAAATTAGCTCGCACTACCCATCCTTTCACAAATGCTTGGTCAGACAGACTCGGTGGCCATCGGCTCCTTGTGCAATGGATCTCAGAGTCCCACCACCCCACCCATGACTACACCATCCAAACCCTTTTTGGCTGTGAAAGAGGTGACAAGAGGGCTGGCAGAGGATTTACACACATATTAGTATTTCTATACAAAAGACTTCCAAAAATGGCAAAGTTGAGATTCAAGTACTAAAGAGAAGATTTAAATGCAAGTGCCAACATCAGTTCTTGCAATTAAACTCATTAGACTTTGGCCTTTTCCTTCTGGCTACATTTGTGTCTTCAAAGATAAAAGTAGTGAGGCCAAGAAAAATACCCAAAATGCTCACACATAAAATGCAGCTGCTTAGCATATGTCAGTACCACACTCACTTCAAAAATACTGAGCAACTTAAACCTGCAAGCCACTTGGCTTTAGCTACAGATAAATGCCTGAGATAAGAGAGGTATAATTGTTCAATGTAATACTGTAGCATGTTTTATATAAACATTTGCTAACACTGCACTTCATATATTTCATTTCAGCGTTGTGAAGTGCTGCTGAATGTTCCAACTTTATTTATGGTCTGCTCCTGTAATATTTACACATCCAATGTTCCCCCTGATGCTGCATTAAATATACTATCCTATCTTCAAATAGAAAGGAGCACGTATGCTTTACAACAGAGGGCACAGCCTACAGGTTTCCAGCAGTTACCCAACTTACTCCTCTCCACTGCTGAAAGAGGAAAGGGGAAAATCAGAAAAGAATGTGTTAATTTGTGAAGAGAACATGAAATTGGGATTAAAGATAGCTTTTGCATTTAGTAAAATGCTTTGTGTTTAACCATAATTTTTCTATAACCTAACTATTAAGTAAATTATAACATCTGAAATCAGGGTCCTCACAGAGGAGACATGTTTGTAAACTTCTTGGGCAGTCTGGTTTCATAATGGAATGTGTGGTGTGACACTGCTGGCTCTCTTAGCACTGTTCTTCCATATCATAGCTCTTGGACAGCCTCAAGCAAACTTGACAGAGAGGGAAGCAGCCTCAAAGGTCTTATGTTCCCACAAGTCTTGGTGACCCACCACAAGGTGTACTGAGGTAAGACTGAAGCCAAAGCCCAGACGTACAAAGAGACATCAAACTACCTAGAAGGGAGAGATGAGCGAAAGAGATAGAAAACACAGCTCACAAAGACTTCCTGGGGTTTTTTTCACTTTAATAGCTCGTTGTAACTACCCGGGAAAAGTCCTGCAACCTCCACTCAAAGAATTCTCCCTTTGAATTCTTCAGTTTTCTGCCTGCTTTTCTGCTGTAAAATCAAGGGGAGGGGTCGCCATATTGCAATGACAACAAGGCACAGGTCAGAATCACAGGAAGGAAAGGCAAACTCTGTGATGTCACACCAGCGCATATTTCAGCAAGGTATGACATCACACCACAAAATCAGGCATCTTGCCCTGATTTTAGAGCAGTCTGCAATACTCAGCAGTAACCATTTCTGGCTCCAGCTCTTCCCCTTCTGTCCACTTACATGCTTTTGGCATAAGGGCCTCAGGGTCCTCCCCTCTACCTGAGCACCAAGAGCTGCAGCTCCTCCCTTTCACCCCTGCGCAAGCAGGGGATTGCCACCTACAATGCACATGGGAGAGCACATGAGGGCACCACGGCCACAGCAGTGACAGCACTCGTTTCAGTGATAGCTACTGCAAAGGGAGATACTCCACAGCAGCGTGATGATCTTCCTTTAAATCAGACAATTAGGAATAAACCAACACCACTAATAAATGCAGAACTACAGCCTGATGGCTTTCATACTGCAAATGATCCTTGGTCTTCCCTGAGCACCATCAAGTGAAGTCCAATTTTGTTGCCTGCCTCTGTCTACAGAGACCATCCTACTGTTGCCAGCAATGAACTCAACGGCCTTGCTTTTGTCCTCATGCTGCCATAAACTAGCAATAACTCAGGTAAAAATCAATAGAATTGTACTGGTATACAAAGAAGAATCTGACCCCATGGTCAATGAGGTGATTTTTAATGAGCCTATAATTAGAGAAACCAAATTAAACATTTAACAATTTACCTTTGCTCCTGCTTCTAAATTAGCTAATAGAGATTAAAAGCACATACTTTTTTCAAAAATTTACCAAAAAAAGGTTTCAAATCCTGCAAATGGCATTTGATACATATTCAATGTGCACTAGAGTTTAAAATGTTATTTTTTTAATGTGGAATAGTAGCTTCAGACTCTAAAATCATGGACTTTGGAGGTACTCTGATTAAGCATCCACTAGACAGATTGGATCATGGACTGGAGTGGATGAAAGCCAATGTCCTGTTAGAATCTCAGTGCTACAATGGTGTTCAAGAACAGTTCTGAAAATAAAACAAGTGCCAAATTCAGAGTGCTGAGAGGAAATTCTTAAAATTTTTTTAAACTGAAGTCTATTATGAAAATTTCATCACTTATTATCATATTTACTGCTTTCTATCCTATATTTTCTACCATTTGCATTGTTTTTTTCAATGTTTATATTTTATTCTTGTTAGAAACACATCTCCAACATCAATTACAATTACTAACAGCATGCACGTCTAAATAAACACCTGCAGATGTACACAAAGCATAAACAAAATACACTCATATTGGTATAAAACACAGCCTCCTCAAGTAAAACATATTAAATAGATGTGCTCTGATGTTACAATAACAAGTAATATACAGAAATCTTCACAGGAAGGGTGGAGATTAAAAAGAGCAGTCTTAAAAAGAACATACATATAAATATATATGTATAAAGCAAAATTGTATAAACATGTATGAATATATTATGCCATTCAGTACACGCAGCAAAGTTGGTTTGTACATACACAGCAAAAAGATGATTCTGTGAGCATCAGTGAATGTGCATAGTGGATCTCTTGGGAAGGCTGGACCATGTGCAGTGCATACACAGACAATCTCTGGAAGCATCACCACACACAGTTGTCTCCATCCACTTCTACACAACACATCTGAAATTTATTTCTGAACTCTTATTTCTGTTATGCTGGTCTATGCATTGACAGGGCTTGGGGACATAATTTTGATGGATACTCAGGCACCTCTGCAGAGAGAATGGTGACTGTATTCAGCTCCACACTCCACCAGTGTTTTCAAAGGCAACACTGAGCACATGGATAGAGTTAGTTCAGGCCCATATGAAAATCCAGGTATGTGAATTTTGAAATCCCTGCAGTCCATCAGCCTTCAGAGATGCTCAACATTTGCCTTCTTCAAAAAACCAGCACTTTTACAGACATCCAATGTGTCATAAGCTCAGGAAGCCATGCTGTAAAGTTATGGCCTTTAGCTATTAGCTGAACCAAGATTAATCTTGTGAGCCAGCCAATGCCTTCAAAATAAGGAAAAGGGATACCTTAGAGACAGGAAACATTAGGATCCACTTCTGCATCCTTTTCTCAGGTCAACAGCTGTCTTGAAACAGTAGTTCCACTTTACCAATAAGCAGGAGACTTGGAAACAAGTAATGCCTTGGCACCAGATCCTGCTTGGAATTTGAATCAGGAGTTGACATTTTTGGAATGTCAAGAGTTGATACAACAAGAAATTCCTGCTTAATGCAAGCCTTTTATCCAGGCATGTCACCTTCAAGATGAGAGGGCTCATGCGGCCCAGAATTCAGAGGGAAAGAAAAGGAAGGAACTAAGAGAAGAAAACTATGTGAAAGGAGTAAATGGAATTACAGAAATAATTAACAAATGCTTCCTTCATGACTTCAGAAGGCAATGTGTGATGACATGAATCCTATTAATATCCTAGTTACAGGAATCTGCAATGTCTATGTTGTTTGGAGACATGGGATTAATGCTGCCTCTTGACTAACAGCTGATCTGCTGCTTTTCCACCACCAAAAGTACCAAGAACCTGAAAACCTCCTTCTCACGTGCATATATTCCTCATTATTAGGAAAAGCAGCAAAAGAGGACAGGATGAAACCTAATGCTAGTTTAGTACTGACAATGCACACAACTTGGGGCTGCCACAGCGCAGCTTCCTTCATGCAAGGTGAGGTTGTCACTCCCCTAACACTGCCTGGTATCACAGAGTGCACCTGCAAGCAAAACTTCATGAGGACCGCTAAACAAACTGTATTGCCTGAACCAATAGCAAAGGATGGGAAGCATACCAGGGGGAGCACCAGATGCACTTGCTTTCTCTCTCCACTCCCTTAGATACCTGTTTCTGGTTATAGTTGGACACAGCAGAGTGGGCAAGACAGACCAGGGTCTTAACTGGCACAGCCACTCTCAGGTTCATGCTTGTTGCTGGAAAAACATAATCCAAAACTGCTATTGAAAGACAACGTATAGCAGAGCAGGTTTTAGATGGTTTTTTTATTCCTTGCTGGTCCCCCACCGCAAAATACCCCTCTCAAAGTTATGCACAGCAATCACACACATGCATCCATCCATTCAGGAGTACATAAGAGGTCAAATGCTCTGATCTGAGGAGCAGGTTTGAAGTTAATTTGCTATTACAGATAAAATGACACTTCCCATGGGTAGCTGTGCTGTCAGACAATTTTGACATGCCTAGTACTGACAAAGCTTGGTCTGACACCAACACACTAATAAAATTCAGTATCAACACCTTTTTGTATGCTTTCTCATTGCTTGATCCACACCATCCTATTCAACTGCAACATTAATTAGTGAATGAATTATGATGACACAAGCATGTTGAGCTTTTTACCTCAACTCTTTTAACTTACCTTTTCATAATTTAACTCTAAATGTAATCTACAGTGAAACACTTCATTGTACTAAAGGACACTGCTGTAGGTGTGAAAAAGGGATCACTCTTAGCATAAAAAAGAATAACCATAAAAAGCCAAGTGTACTGTATTGTAGAGCCTGTTGGTTTGTTTGGAACAATCAGCACTGTGATGAAAACCAGACGAGATTATCATCTGGTAGGCAGAAAAAAATATTGTATCAATTTTGAAATCAGCTCAGAGACATGCAAATGAAAGACCAATGGTCCTGATTTAAATACAGCCAGGTTAAGGACTTAAATTGAAATCTAAGGGTGAGCTGGTAGAAGCAAAGCATACTTCTCATGACCAGAACACAGCAACATCAGCCTTCTCTGGCAGAACAGCAACTCTGCCCATGATTCCTCTTTTTGTGCTCTGCCATCATACCCGCCCTTGTTTCTGGTAAACCTGTCCCAGTTTCTCTAGCTGTCCAACCTGTGGCCCTAATTCAAAGGCAGACTCCAATTAAAAGGGAGAATGACTCAGCAGTTACAGCTACATTCTTGTCAGTCTTTCCAATTCTCCCATGGAGGCAAAAAATACATACAAGAGAGATGAGTACATGCATTGCTCATGGAAGGAGCACTGCTGTGTGTTAAGGTTTCCTATCTAAACAGTCAACCAAAACTCTGTGCACTTTCCCACTAAAGGACAGAGTCAGACCCTTGGGGCCTTAAGGTACATTCTCATGTAGAACCATCAGCACACGCACACAGAGCACAGGCTCGCCACGTATCCAATTAAATAAACTTACATAAATCATATTTTACTGTGTTGCACAACAGGCTATATGGCTGACCACATCTGGGGAAAAGTTATTTTATGTGGCTCTAATATAAACAATGCCTCACATAGCTACTCCAGCCTCTTGTGAAAAGAGGTAGTTAAGAATGTGATTTTTGAAGCCAGTCTCTAAAACATGCCTGAATTTTACACCTATGGTTGCTGAAGAATATTTCTGCAATTAAAATTACACAGACTGAACCTAAGATTGATTCAAAGGAAAATGCCTCATGATTTTAGCAAAGCAAAAAATGCAAAATATTTCATTTAGGGATGGTTATATATTTTTCCAACAAAATTGGAAGAAGTTGTTCAGAAACTGAGATTTCATTAAAACTGGAAGTAAAAAAATGCAGAAAACCATTTCTTGCTTCTCTGTTCTGTGAAAACATTTCAGTCAAATCCATTCCCATGCAGACATCCCATGCAAATACAATTTTAAGATTTCACTCTTGAAATTCATTGCTTGTGGAACATTTGTATCTAAAGAGAAAGAAAAGTAACTACATCCATCCATAATGAAAGCAGAGACTAAAGATCTATTTGTAATATATTACAAACCCCTAAATATTCCCTGAAAATGGACTTCCTTTACTGATAATTTTTGACTGGACTAGTGCAAGGGGAGGAGGTCAGAGCACGGACAAACAGCCAGCCAATCTGCTCCCACCTGTAAACCCATCTTCTGATCCATGAAACTGCCCTGAAACCAGAGGCTGAGGGATTGCTCGGGCCTTGGGTGAACTTTCCATGGCCACTGGAATTTGTCCTCCATCCCTCAGAAGAGATGTACTGCAGACACGCCCAATTTACTGGAGGTTGCAGCTGTTCCAAACTTCATGTTACAGGCAATAAACTTCTCTCAAGTTTCTGGCCACTCTACTCACCCACCCAGCAATGCAGTAATTACACCTCAAAGCACACAAATCTGAAGAAAACCTTGTAAAAAAAATTTCTGCTTCACTCTGTTTAAAAAAATATTTCGTTTAAGGCTCACATTTCGTGAAACAGGCCACAGTATGGTCCAAGAATGCAAAGTCTCACAAGAGTAGAATTTAGAATGTCCTATGAAAATGAAGAATGGTACTTCACTCTAAAATGTTGTGAAAATTTAAGAGGCAAAGTCAAGTATCACAATGAAATTTAGTACATCATCTTTACTGGCTTACAGGATAAACAGTCCCATTTATAGCATTTACAACATTATCACACATGGTCAGAAGTTCATCTACAAACTAGGTCACAGGTCATCAACAGGAAATTCATAGGAAATTATGGAGGAAATTAAAAGAACACAAATGGGCAAAGAAACTAATTTATACAATCTAGATTCTCCCAGCACAGCTTCCTGTGTTATGATGAACTCAGCTTTCATACTGAACTTTGCCTTTTCCAGGACGCAATAAATATTTCTGAACTGTCTATTATACTCTCTAAGCCTCAAAATGTGCAGGTCAGATTCACTAAAAAGAGCCATTCCGGTTTTTTTTTCTTTAAACAATATAGCTGGGAAAGGAAATGGTAACTAGAAAAGATGTTTTGAGATCATTAAATGCAGATTTATCACTACTGGCACCTGAACAATGGGTGTACAAGACCCTTCATTGACACAAATACCACAGTGAGGACAGATATCACCAAAACACAAGAAGATACTCTCATATTCCTTCAGTTCCAGCATCCCAGCCTAACTGCACCTGCACTCCTGATCATGTTTGAGAAGATGACAAGTAGTATCTGTGGGCCTGTTCTACTCTCACATTAGACATGCTTTCCAAAATAAAACCCCTGGTCAATAAGGCATAGGAAGAGAGAGAGCTACAGTTCATCTAGGTTATCTGGACAACTTCTGAAAAGAAAAACTGCTAAACAGAAGCAGTTACTGCTTAATTGTTTAGAGCTGAAAGCTGAATGCACTGTACTGCCCGTACCTTTAATGTATCACACAGAAACAAAAGTTAGGAGTAACTTTGCAAGACAGATACTAAATGAAAAACTGGCAAGATGCCTCGGCTGTCTCTCTTCTTGTTCCTTTAGTTAAATAAAAAGACCTACTATAAATGTGATCAACTTTTTCTCCATTCTTTTTCACAATACCCAAATATCCACATAAGGTCCACAAAATAAAAGCAGTTTAAGTTCATTCTTACTCTGGTGCTTTTACACCTTATGAAATTTAATAAAAACATCAAGATGTGTTTTTACAATATCACAACTTAAAATTTCTCGTAAATTGTGCATTTGTAGCTATCTTCTGCAGATAGCATTTCCCACTGAAGCAACAAGAAAACACACATATACTTTAAAAATTTTAGGAATCACATAATCTATAATTTGATGAAAAACAGAACTATTTTTGAGTTGTGAGGAGTTGGTTGACAAGGCAATAGTGATAACAGTACCAAATAACACTCACACCACACCATTTACTGCTGGTATTATAAACAGGCTCTCTCTTTTGGCTTGCAGGAAGTGAGATGGAAAATTCTGAGAACACAGTGTTGATCTGAACACGGGATTTCACTTGCAGAATGAGGATTGCTATGTTCACACTGAACACACCTATTACTGGATGTCTGTTCTTACCTGCCATTACCAAATCAAAGCCTGGGTTGAGAAAGGATCCTTTTTTTTGTGATGGGCAATATTACAGTATAAAACAAAGGAAAAGATTCTCCTACTGAACTGATTAAAACGGAAGCACAGAGAACTGCAGAAACAGTTAAAACTACCCAGGAAAACAAAGTCAGTGACTGATACAACTGGGAATACCTTCCTCGCCTACTAACTTTCAAACCCAGTGATTTTAATCTCTCTTTGAGGGAAGGAAAAGGGGAAACTGCTATCCTCTTTATAATGAATTCAAGCCTGTTGAAAATCAAGTTTTCTTGTTTCGGTTACCTTTTGCAGCCTGTTTAAAAGCTGCCAATACAGATCAGGATTCTGTCTAAACTAGACTGCTCTACCCACTCCATCATGTTGCACACCCAAATATACTTGCTGTAAAGCCAGGTCTTCCTTTTCCCCCACCCCCCTTCACAGGCAATTTGAGCAAGATAATTTCAGCACCTATATGTCATCCAAGAGTGAGATACAAAACAGCATCAGTAGAGCAGCCAACTCAATAAAATATGCTGAAAAAAGGAAGCCAGTAGCTATAAACAACTTTCATACCCTTTCATAGTTACAGGCAATCACTTGGGAGCAACAAATTCTGGTTTAGGAAATTCTTGCAACTTCAATATTCAAGCATCTTCCCTAGGACTACTCTGGTTGCTACTGGCCTTGATACCAAAAATTCTGCAAGAACAAGTACAGAAGGACAAATTCCTGATACCCTTAGAAAAGCTTTTAACCCTTGTTTCTGCTTCCTGACCTATCTAATTAATCTAGAAAAAAAACCATATAAATGAATGTGTTCAGTTTAAGTTCAGGCACTCAGGTCTCAGTTTTAACTGTCTCTATCCTTTTTCCCTCTTCTGATAAAAACTAAACCAAATGGTTGGACAGAATTGCATGAAGCATTAATTAGTTACTTCTTACAAGGGGCAATCCATATTTCCAAGCGAAGATTTACATCTACATCACCAAACCCATCAGATATCCAGTTTTAGTAATTTAATGGTAGTTTTGTCATTTACACTAATGGAAAGCATAATGTTTTTCAAGGAAAAAACCCAAATATCATTGTGTAATTTAGCAATCCTTATACAAGCTCTAACTTAGCTGACAATTTTTGGTCATGGCTGACACTGTCTGGCCACTTCCAACTATGTAAAAGCATGCTTAGGGGGATCCAAGAGTAACTATACCTGCAATTTTTTTTCAGCACTGCTTTACTTGAGTCATGGCCCAGAATTTGGATTTCATTCTGTTTTAATGCCGTTCACAGAGATATTTTACAACCTGCTATGGGATATAAAGCACAGTCATGCTAAAGAACCTTCCAGAAAACTGAAAAGAAACCCCCAACTTTTGGAGGATTTCTACAACATACTCAGCAAAATAGAATCTTTCTAGTATTCTGATGGTACTTATACATCTTTAAACAGTGCAAAGAATGTTACAAAGATAGTAGTTCTCTCTGGGATGAACTCTCCAGCATACAAATGAAGGCCTATTGTTGCTCACAGTTGAGGAGGTTATCGAGCTAACCCAAGGTGATCTGCAGAATCCTCACATTTCAGGCCCCTCCAACAAATAGTGCATTTTGCAAAGATGTGGCTGCTATTCAATTCCAAAATGGCAAGATATTCAACACCCTTCAGGTTCATCAAGTGTTGCCAACGGGGTATAACCTCTACATCTGTGAAACACTGGGAGCTATTCGTGATGAATCAGTACTGTGTTTGTTCTGAACCCTTGTCTACTCTTGAAAGAGGAGCTTCCTCTATCTTCAGTAGTCTATCATGATCTCTAGTGTTCATATAGAAAAATTACTTCAGTCACAGGATTACCAGAAAACACAACTAGAAATGTATTCAGACCCAGACTGACATTCCAATACAAATGTCAATGACAGCCTTTGGTGACTTGATTGTGGAGTGCCTCTGTGCACCCCAACCTGGCCAAAGGTCCAAGCAAACCAGCAGAGAGAACATGGAGACTTTAAATGCAAGCAAGAGCAAGGGGCTAGGAAGGAAAAATAACCTGGAACTTAGTTCTGCAGAGATGAGTGCTTTGAACTGAGATAGAAACATGAACAGGTCTAGGTAAGATAGGCACACAGTCCTCTCTTTCTTTGTTGTATTCATTCCTCTTTGATTTTACTTCTAATGCCATGAAGAAATGAGACTCTGGATCCCCACACTCATAGGTCACAACAGCCAGGAAGAGCAACAGGTACTCAGCTGCAGTTTGGTCATACAAGCAGCGCTCAGCACACTGCCCACAGCTCAGTCTAAAAGTGAACTCACGGGCATGCAGAAAATGTCTTGGCACCTGGTGGGCAGGGACCAGGCATACACGTGACACAACACACAGGCATGGGCACAGCACTGTATGTGAGTTAATACCACACATACAACCACAGGAACAAAAACCAGGGCTCTACAGGAGAAAAGAACTTATCTTTTGAATTCTTTTAGGCAAGAAACAGGGGAGAAAGCAAAATGAAGCAGAAACTGTGCAAAAATGACTTGGTCCATGACCTTGAACCAAGTTTGTGGTCTGAAGACACAGCACACTTAGATCCTTCCCCCATATCAGGATGCAGTGAAAGTTCCTAATTCTCTGTCACAGTAAGTGGATGCCACAGAGACCAAAAGGGACTGGAAAGACACAGTGAGCCCAGTGGTAACCTCCCAAGCAAGAAAGCAGGCACAGCCCCTGAACTAACTGAACAGTGACCCTCTCAGGTTCACCAGCTCACCACAGACTGAAGCAAAAGAGACCAAGCAGGATCCAGGAGGTAAAGCTGGTCCTAATGGCCACTAACACCCATACACTCTCAGGTTTTATTGTTCCAGCAGTGGGTCTGGCCTAAAACAACACAAAACTACTCAGAATTCAGGCAAGCAAAGAGATCACATTACTGTTAAGAAGATATATGGGAAGCTGTTTCTTAATACCACATTTAAAAAAAGAAGGTGATGCAATACTGATTATTCCATTAAATATTAATTACAATACAGCTGCTTTCAAGCTACAACATATTCCTTTAGATAACTGAATTAAGAGACAGGAGAACTGAATGAGCTTTGTGTGTACTTGGCACTTTTCAATTACGTTAAACTGAGTTCTTCAGCTCATGCGTAATTATCTCCAAATATTAATGTTTAGACTTACAGATTCAAGCTTAAAAAAACAAAACAAGAACTTAGGACTCTCAAATTTGCTCAGATGATTCCCAAGATCCTTCTTACTGTTCAAGGAGCTTCAATAGTTTATCCTAGACCTTTCATCAAACATTCCTGAAAGAGAGAATGAGGTTACCTTTTCCTCCTACAAATTTTAATTTGCATACAGATACCATCAGTTGGATAGTAGGGTTACATACTTCTCTCCTTTCCCTTCTATTTGAACTTGGTAATCAAACTCCAGTAACAGCAGACAACAATGAGACTGAATTTTATTCTTCAACTTTGAAGGACTGAAACCTCTGCAAGGAAAATGTAAAGCAAACAGCAGTAAAGTAACTGCACACTTTTCAAAGGTAACCTCCAAACAACCATGCTCTGGAATTAGTTTTTACCATTGCAGAAAGCTCTTCAGACATTTCTTCATGCTGTGACTGTTACCCTAGACCATCTCCATCTCAAACTGACATGTTACCTCCAACACCAGAATTGTCAATTAAAGTAAATGAAGAAGGCTGCAGGAAAAGTTTTTTCTTTCAAGAGCATTACTCAGTTCCAGTAATATTTAATGGCTGGGTCAATCACAGGGTGCAGCTCTCTCTGCAGCCTCTCTCTGCTAAAACAAAATTCAGGATTTGCTTTTGTATTTAGAAGGAAAAAAGGAGGAAAAAAAAGGCAAGAAGTTTCCAATATTCAAAAATATTTATGTGTGTATGTATATATATATATATATATATATATATATATATAATTTCATTTAACTGTTTGGAGACCACCAAAGTTGCATTAAATTTTATCCTGCTTGACAGTTGCATATGATTTCTTTATTTTCCCTTGAATTAAGCAGCAATACATCACAAACTTCAAGTATATTTCCCTCTTTTCAGTAAGAGGTACTGTATACATGTATATGAATTGTATTGGATTCAAACTTTCAGCCTCTCTTCTCATACAAGGTCGAAGCTCTACATTGTTGTAATTTTCTTTTTCAGTGTTTTTTCTCCAAGACAGTCCTCCACTGGGAAATTAATATTCTGCATGAACAATGAACTCCTTGCATGGCCTTTGAACCTAGTGGTTGCTAGGAGGCCTAAAGAAACCCTGGAGTACAGCCTATTTAATAGCACGTATCAAGAGATTATTCAGAAGCAAAAATGTGTGATTTTCTAAATTGTCTGCTTTTTTCCTTCCTTACTTCCATCTCCATTCATCTGTCAAACAATCTTTAGATTTCATATGAATTGCATCTGCATCAATTTTCTATAATTATGGGCAGTTTGTTCCCCGAGTATTGAAAATGTGACTGGCCAGCCACCAATGCTGCTTCAAATCAAGCAAATATCAAACTGCTCCTTACTCAGTTTTACTGAAAAGGCTGCTTAAAATCAGATGTGCTTCACCAGTGTAGCATGAGGTTTGCACTTCCATAATAAACATGGTTCTGCTTAGGGGCTGTATTTTCCTCATACAAAACACCATGGCACTGACTGCAGAACCATTACTCAGTATTTCTCTGTGCTGAAAGAAATATATATAGCTTCTCCATTCAATTCAGGCATACTTGAATATTAACATTTCAAGCTTTTTAGCATCTTGCTGAAGGTTGTTTGATTGTATGCATTTCCATATTTCCCCAAGCAGAGGAATTGAGGCAAAACCCCAAGGTTTCTTTCCCACCCTCCACCCCCATTCCAAACAATGAGGCATTTAATTAAATGATAACCACAACAATGTTAATGGTGATGAGGTTAAATGGTTGGATAAACAGAAGGCAGCCCTCTGAAAAGCCCATGTGTTTCAGGACACTTTCTCCCCTACAACACTCTGGGTGACAAAGAAAGTATTTGTATTTCTGATCCTCACAATTTTTACACCAGTGGACTTCCTACAAATTTCCAGCAAGGAAGAGAGTTTCCTTCAAATAGTGAGAAGTGTACACAGTAGCTATTCCTCCCAAAACTAATATTTGGAAAGGCAGTGGACAAGGATTCTTTAAAAAAAATGAATGTGGCAACTATCCATTATGAGAGAACAATTACATTTCCAGATAAAAGCCAAACAAGCTGTTGTTAAGGTTGAAAAAAACAACAAGAAAAACCCAAAACAACAAAACCAACAAATATTTGCTGATTTTAATTTTCAACGTGTTCTCCCTCCAAAAACTTTAACAAATTAGTAAAACTTAACATGACATTTACTCTTATGTTCAGTTGTTGCAATTGAAATGACTACCCTCCATAATCATAAACAAGTATTCTTGGTTTGGAGATTACTTTAAAATATCTATAGCAGATTAAAATTCTGTGCCCCCTCCTACGTCTCAAGGACACGGGTATCTGCCAGCAAATGCAGGGTGACATATCTGATTCTGCAGATTGCTGGTGTTCGACTGTCTGGTTGGTTGGTACCAATCTTGCCAACATAAAGCTTTCACAGAGCCAGAGCCCTTTGCTGAAGAATTAAAAACAAGCAAGAACCACAGCACTTGGCACAAAATGCTCACGTGAGCTCCTTCTCTTTTAAATATGGCCTTTCACACTGAAAGAAGAGCCTAAAAAGTACTGACGACTTCAACAGATCTGACACAGGGTATCTTACACTGGGAATACCAGGACATTCACTCAGAACAAGAAAAATCTTTGCAGTATTGTCAGATTCAGCTTTCCAGACACTTTCAAGTCCTGCAGCACCAATGGAACAAGTCAACCACTTCACCAACCATTCTCCTCTTCAGCTGTCCAAGCATAAATTTTCCTTGTTGTTTCCACTCACTATGTGACTTCCCAGGAACCAGAGCACCAATTGCCAAAATGGCACAATACTCTTACACAGGCAGATTTTTCAATAAAATGCACATTATTTCTCTTATACTTGGGCATGAAAGAAAAAAATAGTCACGAGGCACTTTTAAAACATGAAAAACCAATCCTGACTAAAGAGATATGTTTACTAGGGCCAGAGACAGGAAAGTGAGCATATAACTGAAAACCACACTCTTTGGCTCAATCTTTGCAGCAGAAATGGGGCGGAAGGGGAGAGCAGTACAGGGCTGGAGACATTTTCAGTAATGTATTATAAATACCTTAGTTTTCTCCTTTCAAGGAATCTGCCTACTCAACCTAAATAGCGCCTCAGAGGGAGAAACGTGCCTTTGTGATAAACTGGAATTTGCCATCATAATAATGAAACATTATGTCCTATCATCACAATAAACAGGCAGCAGAACAACAAAGGAGGTTTCCAGGATTTTCTGCCCCCGGCCCCCTCCCCATCAGCATTTTCTCAAGTCGTCTTTTGGGTGTTTATGAAATGCCTTAATTCCAAGGCCATTAAGATGCATTTCTGGATGGAGCAGATTCTACAAATAGTACTGAGGCTTTCCAAAATCTCACCAGCACTCCATCGGAGACCAAGCCTCTCCCTGATGCCTGCCTTTCCCTGCGCTGTTTTTTGTTTTGTTTGTGCTTTCTCTTTCCCATGCACAAACATGTTGGTGCAGTGTCCATTATTTCCCTACGGCCTTCCTTGAAAGCCACTGACAAATGAATATACATGCACGTGTGCGTTCCACCACATACAGAGGTCTGGTCTCCTTCTACACCTCAAAAAATAAATGCAAATGTGTTTACAGTCATTTTAAACAACACATGCCTTGCCATTGCAGAAACATGCAGCTGAAAGCCTGAGAGACTGTAACAAGACAACTGCATTTGCAACCACAAGTAACCCTTTTCCTTTCCAAAATGGAAAAACACGAAAACCTGATGAATTAACTAGAGTCAACTGCATTTTAAGAGGAATGTGTGGGAGAGCAGTAAATATCCAGCACATGCTTTTACGCACAAAAGGCGCAAAGGGCTCCATGCTCTGCACATCCAGTCATTTTTGTCTGCTCTTCCGCAACAGAGATGCAACCGTTTCTCTCATACATTTTATTTCAGTAGACTAATAGATTTTAAACACCATATTGCGAAGACACCGCTGTGAATCTTGCAGAGGTACAAAATGGTGGATGTATGCTATTTTTTTTTCATTATTCCTAACAACTCAGCCTCCCGATCGCAGGCTCCCCTCCGTACCCACCAACACATCCTTCCCAGCCAGACACACATCCCGAAGCAGCCTCGCAATAAAGCTCTCTCGCATACACAAATTATGTTACAAACCTGATGTCATGTAGCCCCGTGATGCCTGGGAAATAAAAGCTGGGGGGAAGTGCTTGTGCAGTCGGTAGTCCTTCTCGCTGCGGGACCTCATGCGGTCTGAGGCCCGGTCGGAGAAGTCGGAGCTAGGCCAGGCCCGCCGCAAGGTCGTACTCCGCGTCTTCTTCATGCTGAGGATGGCCGAGCCTACTCCTCCCGCCGCAGCATGGGTCAGGGCTGCGCGCTGCCGGCCATCAGCCTAGCGCGGCCACCGCCGGGCCGCAACCTGCGCGCATCTCGCCGCTCCCTCTTCTAGGGCGCCAGCCGCAGGTCCCTTCCTTTTTTTTTTTTCTCTCCCTCGAATGATCCAATTTTACACACGTCCCACAATGCATTACACTTCATTTGCAATCGGTCCGGCTTATAGCTCCCAGATTTGCGTGGAGGAAAGGCACGTTATGTGGCTTCTCAGGCAAAAAAAGGAACGGAGGGGAGGGGGAGCTGGAGGGGGGCTGGGGACGAGAGATGTGCAGCGTGGGAGCTCGGGGGTCCCGAACAATGGCCCGATTCAGCCCGGCCGTGCTTAGCCAACTGTGAGCCCCGACACAAAAGGCCCAAACAAACGAGGAAAATCCCGCGGCCGCCGGCTGCGACCCCGACCGCGGCGCGCCCGGCGCTGGGGAGGAGGCGGCAGCTCCCGGCGCGGCGGGAGGAGCGGCGGGAGGAGAAGGAGGAGGGAGAGGAGAGGAGGGAGGGCCCACAGACGCCTCTCTCGGCCGCGGGACGAGCGAGCGGATGCAGCCGCGAACCGCCCCCCCCCCGCCCGCCGCCACCGCCGCCGCCTCCTTCCTCCTCAGGCCCGCGGCGCCCGGGCGGCCGGCAGCGGCCCGCGGCCCCCGGCAGCGCCGCGCTTCGCCATGGTCGGCGCCGACTCCCGCCCGCCCGTCCCCGGGGCTGGATCGCCGCCGGCCCCGCGCTAGGGAGGGCCGGCGCGGGGAGGGAGGCCGCCAGCCGCTCCGCCCGCCTGCCCGGCCCGCCCGCCGCCTGCTCTCCGCCTCGCCGCGCTGAGAGCAGCCGCTGCCGGAGCGCCGCCCGGGCTCATTCCACTCCCGCCGGAGCCGCGCTAGTCCCGCCGGGCTCCGCGCTCGCCCGCGCGGCACCGGCTCGCAGGCGCCCGCGTACAAAACCCCGTGCGCGGCAGGGACCCGGCCCCCTCCCGCCCGGTCCCGCTCCGCCTCCTTTCCGTCCGTCCGTCCGTCTGTCCTTCCTTCCTTCCTTCCTGGCGGTGGCAGTGACGGCAGAGCGCCGGGCCGGGTGCGCAGTGCTGGGCACCCCGCACGGCCGGGCAGCGGGCAGAACGGCCGTGCGGGCCGGGCCTGGCCAGCGGCCCCTTCGGGCAACGCTGCCGCCCCGGGCCAGCCGCGGGGCGAGCGGACGGACACGAGCGAGGGAAGGGCGCCGGGACAGATGTGCATCCCCGGGGCACCCTAGGCAGAGCCTGCGGGGCTCACCCTCGCATCCTCCGCCGCCTTTCCCCATGGGCGCCTGAAGAAGCGGCTCTCCCCAGGAGGGCCCAGTCAGCCACACCGCCACATTGAAACCCAGCACACTCCACAAGGGTATCCAGGACACCCGGGCTGCCCCCTCACTGGCGGGAAGGGGGTTCCCACCCTCTCACAGTGGCTCACACATCTACTCCCAGGGCACCCTCTTGAGTGGAGACTGGCCACCCGGGCATTTTATGAACTCCAGTTAACCAGAACTGTGCAAAGGGACTCGGTTCCTCCTCTGCAAGACAGCTCTGAGCACGCCCGGTGTTGTCAGGTGCTGCCACCGTTATCAACGGGGACAACTGCAATGCAGGGATGTGAAAATGTTGCTTTTGCAGCCTAGTTAAATTACTTATATATTTATATTTTTATAATTAATCCTTCTTACAGTGGTTTATGTCACATTTCTAAGAGCATGGAAAAACAGAGGACTGTAATTTTGTAACTGGCACTTTTCAATATAGGTGAACCAGTAAAAGGATGACCATCAGTGAACGAACTTCACACCAAAGGCAGTGGACCACGAGATACTATCCCTGGGCTGCCTCACTGCATGGCTATGGGTGAGTCACTTCAGCAGCCACCTCAGCCCATCTGCCTGCGCTGCTGCGGGCAGCACACACCCCAAAGAACTATGCAGGGGCTCATATGCAGCAGTCCCTTTCATATGAATAGAATATACATTAATGAAACTCAGCAAGAAAACTGAAAGCTAAATGCTACGGGGCTCTTTCTCATTCAGCCTCATCTTTTTCCAGCTGTGAATAGCTATCAGCAAAGACATATTTCACTGATACTTTGTATACTGGTAGCAACAGGAAAAAGTTAAGATGAGAAAAAAGATGGCCTAGAGCTCCTCTAGTAAAAACATAAGATTTTCCCTCATGAAACTTACTCATCTAGCAATTTACTCTTCAACCTACGCAAAGCTTATAATAGACATGTTTTTCACCCTCAGACCAGAAAAACCATAAGAACTTTTAGAATCATTCCATTTTTCTCCTTGAAGGCTGAGGTTGGGGTAGATTGGTTAGCACTACCTAGATAAGTCAAACCTAAAAAATGTACCTATTTTACCAAATGTAGAAGCAAATTAAATTCTATTTAGGAGCATAAATTTACATTGCACTATCTGAACATTGAATGGATGATGGCTTTGCCTTTCCAGCAGTCAAGAAGTGGTTGGATATAGTTGGCCAGCTAGCTTCAACTTATTGCTGAACTAAACTCAACTTTTCTCCTAGTCTAGACACAGCCCTACATATCAATCTGTTCCATTAAAAGATGACATGAGACAAGAGAGAAACAGGAATCAGCAATGAGGAGGAAAAATGAGGTCAAGAAGTAGAAAGACAGAACAAAGCAGGACACACACACAAGCACTCTCGACAACAAACAAGGCCACAATGATCTTTACACTGGCTTTTTGTATAATAATTCCCAACTAAAATATTCTAACAAATATCAAATAAAAAAATATGGGATGGCTCTGCAAGTGTCAGATAAAGCACACATCCCAATTCTTTTCAAGCAATTTGCTGTGCACTAATGAACTGGTGACTGCACAGAAGTCTTTCAAGTGGCTTTAATTGACTTAATTTGTACACTTCCATGAATTGTCACAAGAGTCATACAGTACATATAATTAACACATGGTATCGTCTACTTATCAGTTGTAGGAATTAGACTGGTTCACAGTTTTGGGTACAGATAATGACCCATTTTCAATGTGTGGTAATTTTAAATGAATAATAATTTGCTCCTACGACTATGAAAGAGGAGGGAATGAGAGAAATAAGCAACTGTAGTGATTTGACCATCTGGCAAGATAAATTTTCCCTTCCCACATGTGGGGAGATCTGTTTAAAAACAATTTAAAAACATCTCAGTATTGAGACGTTGTTCCTGTGGTCACCTGAAGTTCCTTTTATCGAGTCTTCTCACAGTTATCTTGTTTGGTTTTAGCTTAGTCTTCTGACATAGTATCTGAAAGAGTACTCCTCTTTGAAGAGAGGAATTCAGAGCAAGTTTCCTCCTGCTCTTGAATTGTTTGAAGTCAAGTGTTGTTACTGGGATGAATCAAATATATAATTAAAGACCAAGTTTAAGATTTGGCTGTTTTCTTTGGAATAAGAGCTAGAACTGTGAGTGTAATTGATTTTTTTGCTTCAGTGGCCAAACTGAAATAAAATTATTTTCTTCATGTGATCTGAAAGCTAAAACTTGAGAGCTTTAAAAAAAACAAAACAAAACAAAAGAACAAACAAATCCACAACATTTTATTCTGAGACATGTAAGTTTACTTTTTTTTCAATGAAGGAAAATAAATTTCTGGATTCGTATGGCTATGTCAGAGCAGAATAAGGAAAAGATTCTCAGCTATGGAAATTGTCTAATAGAGCTTGCTAGAAGTAAGGAAAAATTTTTCTTCCAGGCATGAACTATATTAATGGGAATCTGAACACTTGGTAGTGATGAGAAAAATTGAGATGGTGGCAAAGCTTGTGGTTTTGGGTTTTTTTATTCATCCATAATTATTTGGAGGGGGTTTTGGTTTGGGTTTTCATTTTTTGTTTGGTTTTTTGGGAGATTTTTTGTTTAATAAGGGAAAGGTTACACTCAGAAGCTTTTTATGGGTAATAAGATAAAGCATTCATTTTTATAATTTGGTATTTAAAGTCCAACAGGAACCATCTCTATCTTGCATTACTAGAGGGAGAGGTGATGCTTGGGTAAATAGACCACAGAGATCTTGGGGAAAAGCTCTGAACTAAACAAAACTTAGGCATCCTGCCTGTCTCGTAACCTAACAATTCCTTATCAGGAATTGGCAATATAACAGTAGCCATTTCAAAAGTACAGATTTAACAGTATGAATTTCAAAAAAGAAGCTTAGTGCCATATCAGACATTACAAAGGATTCTTATATGTTCCATCACAACCCTTCTTCAGCCCAAGCTCATAAGGAGCCTGAAGTCTTTTGGAGAAACAATACAAAATCTTTGCTTCTGAAAATATGTTTTATCTTTTAAAAAGTGAGAAAACAAATCTTACTAAGAATATCTATTGCATGTGATCTTCATAAACACTTACTAGTTGCTGAGCAGGCCTGTTCCCATTTTGTAGATGGAAAACAGAAAAGGACATAACTTTCCCAGAAAAGTGTAGGAAATCAGTGGCAAATGCAGTGTTAAAACTTTGGATTTCAGCTCCTATTTCAAGGTTCATTTCTCCTCATTTGAAAAATAATTATGTAGCAGAGTACAATATGGTGAGCTGTATATATATTTCTCTGCATGTGTATGTATGCTTGTACGTATATGGCAATTGCTCTCATGTAATGCGGTATTTCAAGTTTCAGCTGGGACTACTTTTTTTTTCCTTCCTATGACAAACAAGTTTCCATAGGGACAGCAGCAGGCTTCAGTAAGAGGGTGGGCTGGTGTTACTGCCTTAGCTACTTCCTTGGCTTGGGGACTGACTGCATGAGGTTTTTCAAATTAAATAAGCACACAAGCCGAATACTAAAATAAAAAAGGCAAAATAATAGGACATGCAAGGAGGAAATCCCCCTCTTCACTAAGACAAGCTACACCTCTAAAATAATTTTCTCTCAAACTATGCATTCAAAGCCTGGATTCTCCCTTACCCTGTTGCTACCTTGCCTGTGGCACACAGCCTGATCTGGCTGCCTCACGGAGGAAATTAGGAGGGCTTCCCTTTATTACTGTCAGCCGAGCTGGTGCCTGACAAGCACCCAACACCACTGGAGGAGCTAACACTCTCAAGATGCCAAGTGCCACACAGAGTTTTGTGGCATCACACTGCAGGTCTATGATGGGGGTCCTTTCCCCCTGCCCAGCTTCAGAAACAAACACTACAAATAACATTGGTAATACTGGGACACACGGGAGACTTTGCACTAAGGAAGGCCACAGTCACAGGCAACCAGGTAAAACAGGGAGCAGAGGGTCCTTCTGTGGCTAAGAAAACAAAACCATCACAATCTGTAACATTTTAAAAGGGGGAGATAGGATGCTGTGAGATTCTGGGAAGGAATTGCAGGGCTTTTGAAAGTAGAGAGGGAGAGCAAAAAGGAATAAACAAAAAATAAAGTGGGGAAAAAAGCCTATAGTACAAACAGTTGGAAAGCAGAGGAGGAGGAGGAAAAATGGAGTGTGAGAAGAGGTGGGAAAAATGTAATTATGAACTTGTGAAAAACCCCAAGCTCATTTATAACATCACAGGGCTTGGTAATCTATAGGTTTATTAGATTTATAGCCTTGCATAATAGAGTTCCTGAGAAAATACATTGCCAGCATCTCTAACATTATAAATCCAGGAAGAAAAAAGTTTTCCATGTCGTAAACTCACCATTTTCATGTGTGGATTCTTTTATCTCTCTATTAACAAAGGTTAAGAGCTCAGACTCTGAAAGACATGTTTTTAAGCAACCCTTTACAGGTTAAGGAAGTCTGGCAATACACCATAATTGTCTTTGTCTGTAGGAAGCACTACTTTTCTTGTCCAGATATTTGCAATCAGATATACTAGCAAGAACAAACCAGAAACCTCACTCACACTCTTTCACATCAGTCCTTAGACTTCGGACACTAACACTATTAATTTGTAACCTCTCACTAGTACTTGTTGTTACTCAAATATGCAAGAGAAGCTAAGTAATTGTAATCCATGCTTGTGGTCCAAGTCACAAAAAGAGGCAGCCTTTCTTGATGGATTTATTGGCAAGGGAAAAGTTGGGCGTGCACAGACAACTCTCTTCTTGAAGAGAGCATTTGAGAAACTCCACCAAAAAGGGAAAGAAAAAAATCCCAAGGGCAAAGGTATAAGTGAAAAAATTTCCAAATAGAAAAAAAGAAAAATGTTTCAAAGCCTATCACAAGCAAGTCTTCAGTCTTGCTATCAGGTTGTGTTATACCATGGTAGTAATCCTGGCTTACTTACAGCACCTCTTAAACTAGTTTCAGATCATATTTCTCTCAGTGTTATGCTTTGGGAATGTGTGATGACAGGAATGCAGCGCTGCTGCTGCACACGTGCTGTAGTTCACCAATTCATTTTTCTGTGTGCTGCCTTATGTGCTGTGGTATTTATTTTAACTTGCATGACTTTTAAGAAAAACCTGTCTGTGTAATGAGAAGAAAGGCTCCCCTGTTTTCATTCTTTTTTTTTTTCATGCCAAACCTTCTGATTGCATTTGTGCTTCCTCTGCACAGATGACAATTGATGCAGAAGGTTTCTCAATCTGGATGCCCAAATCTACCTAAAAGCCAGTGTACAAGCAGGAACACTTGTAGGATACAGCTTTTGTTTTGATGCATGCTTTTCTTCTCCTATTATCATTGACTCAATGCAGGTTAGATAAAATGAGTGGAAGTTGGGCTTGTAACTCCTCAGTGTACAAAACTAACTAGAAAGGGAGACAAGCCATGAATCCTGCACAAATTTCCTCTCACATATAAGAGAATTCTAAAACTTGGGAGATGTGGACTTACAGCAATTCAAATCACAAGTCAATTCATTCACCGGCTGTTCTTCCAAAGGATATAGTAGCAAAAGATATGCCAAAAATGTTGGTCTCAGCTTTCTTGTTTTCCACTGGTGTCACATATCATTAGTACCCTGGTATTTAAGCAACACACTGATATATGGGGACCAGCTGTACTGGAAGTTAGAATAACAGCCTAACCTTCTGCTTTGGGAGTTGAAACAATGGAGAGCAAGAAGTCAACAGCCAGTGTAGGTCCCACCAGCAGTAAAAGCCATCACAAATTATCTTCCTAGAGATTGATTCCCACATCTCTGTGTCTATCTATTCCCATTCCTCCACAGAGTCTATGTTGCAAAGATGGCACTGTGCATGTGCAGGCCTTGGGCTCTTGTGAAACTTCTGGGTGCTACTTCAATACAAACAAGGAGATTCTGTGTGTCAGGCTGGTGCTTTTTAAAGAAAAAACGCTAAGTAAAAAGGCCCTTGGTAGTAAGAAGTGGGCAGTGTTTTGCATCTTGCATGGCTTGCATTGTCCTGCAAAGAGAACAATGAACATATTTGATGGGCAGTCCTAAAAGCAGCATACCAAGGAAACTAAATCCCAGCAGCTGCTATAGCACTGCAGAACATTTGCTGAATAACCCAGTACTAAGGGCCCTCTCAAAATTCTTGCTTATACAGCTGTGCAATATAGTGACTATATTTTATAGTTGTATAAATATAGCATGTACAAGAGGCAGAGATCTTTAAAACCTTAGAAAAATTGGGAGTAGCCTCTTGAAAAGAAGCTACTCCACCCTTTGTAAACAACCTCTTGTCATTCAGTTACTTCCATATGTGCACAAAGCTCTGCCTAAATAAAACAGGCTTTCAAAATAGTGTTTTAGTACTGAAAATGTATGGTTTCTACCAATAAGTTTGAAAAAAAAAGTAAGCAAGAGATAAACTTACAAATAAAAGAGTACCAATTTCTCACCTCACAGAAAAGTAGTTCAACCACTTATTGGATATTTATTATAGTCTCAGATTCAGAGGCTGTCTCATTGGCACATACATTTGGGCATGAAAAAACTCTAGAGAGGAATCAGAACAACAGACAAAAACTACATGACTCTACACATGCCTGACTCAAAGGCTTCTGGAAAATCAATGCAAAATCATCAGTTTGCTTGTCCTCTGGACCAGACTGCAGCACTGCAGAGTCAGTTTGTTCCTGTGAAGGTGGTACTCTTCAGTCATTGGTTTTCAGTGGGACCCTGGAGTTTGTCCCTTCTCCTCTGATTCTGCAGTAGCACCCATCAGAAGGATAATTCCACTCCTGGGACACCTACCCTGACAACCCTGGTTACCACAGCTTGTTGCCATCCCCCACTTGGCTTTTGAAGCTATGGTATTACCCACCTGTGTGCAACCAGAGACAATTTCCCATTGCCCTGTTCAGATGAAGGTTTATGCAGGTACTACTTGCACTTGCCTCTGCAGAAGCTGTTCTTATCACTTCTCCTGAATGCAGAGATTTTTGTATTCTAGTAGAGGAATAAGAAAAATACATTTTATAGCGCTGGGTCTCAAACTTCTCCCACCACCTTGTAAGAAAGTTAAATTCTTCCTCAGGGGTCTAGTGCAACAAAATAATTTTTGTCTTACTAAGTGACACCCTATACAACAGTAGCAATCTGCTAAAGCAAAAGTATCATCTCCAGGGAGCTCTGCTACTTTCTTGTTCTACAAATCCTTTTAGATTACTGCGGGGCTGTCACTTGGTTTGTTATTAATCAATATTGTTTTAAACAGAAAGAGAGGCTTAAATCTAGGAGAGTGCAGTTACTTCCCAGATTTCTGCAGGTCAGTGCAAGATCTTTGACTCCTCTGTGGAGCTAAGTGGAAGGGAGCAGCATCCAAAACCTCACCTTAGCAAAATGTTTCTGGCACAACACTGCAGTGTCACACCAGATACAAGAACCATCTCTGGTGTGAATTTTGCAAACTATAACTTTCTGGCCAGATCAAGGATAGTAACAAGTGAAAAATGTAGATATTATGGAGAAAAAAATTCTATCATGACAAAGGAATAACATTGTGAAAATAAAAATAAAATTGTGAAATTAGGAGAAGTAAATTAATATCAAATTAGAAAATTTACTAAGAAAATTCCTTTGTAATTCTGAAAAGTGTACTCCTCACTTCTACCACAATCTACCAGAAAACCATACTTACATCCTTTAAAGCACATGAATTGCAGTAGCATAGGATAAAATTTCTTTCAAAATGCTTTATGTATTACAATAAACTTTTGTAAGGCACAGAGAACCACTGACATTTAAAATATCCAGAAACCCAAAAATATCCTTCTCAAAAGAAACAAACATCTTAAGTGAGACCATTTACACGAAAGTAAAATTTCCTCGCATTAGAATTCTATTTGAAAGAATCATGTACAAAATTAAGAGCTAGAAACTCTTTAGTCTTCATTAAAACTGATCACTATTGAGCTGAACTCAATACCTACACAACCCAACTGTGGTAAATCTTATTAGTTATGGCGATCATCTCAGAAACTTTAGCAAGGAGTCACCATGTTCCCATACATAAAAATTTCAAGTGCTTTGTACCCCCAGCTATTCCAGGAATCAGCAAATACTCAGGGCAAAGGTTTCACAGATTGTTGTATGAAGTAAAAGAAACTCCAAATGCAAGGTGCTCAGCGACTTGCCTTTGATCTTTTTCTTAATGGGGGAGATGTTTAGTAACCTTTCCATCTCTCAGACAGTGTAAAGTAGATCAGACAATCTGCTTTCAAAACTGGCAGAGTTCAGATTTGTCAGAGCATGATGCTAGTGTCAAATTGTTTTTGTTTTCCTTCCTCTCTAAAGATGGATCTTAACTGTTATCCCAGCTGATGGAACCACGACAAAATAAACACAGACATCAGGACTGAAACAATGATAGACTATCTGAAAAGGCATTTAAGTGCCCACAGTCATGCAAAGAGTAAAAAGTTATAAAAACAAGTACTTTTTTAAATTGCCCATATCCCCATGTCATTCCTGAGGTATTTAAAAAAAACACAAACCCTATGGATTTCTACCCACCGCATAGTAATTACTGAAATAACAAAGAATTGGAAAAAAGAATTTCCAAAGCCTGATGCTATTACTGAACTGCCAGTGAAAAAATTCTCACTAACACCCCTTAAGTCTATCCTCCTGCACTCCCTAATCTGAACACAAAAGGTTGGGTTTAAACACCCACCCCCCACCCTGAGATTAAAACCGCCTGCAGTTTTCAGCTTTGGGCCAGCACTGACAATACTCTAAATCCTTGGCTACTGGCTTCATGAAGACACAGCCAACAGAGAGTCCCCCAAAGTTCTTTGAAATGTTAAATACAAAGCAGGAGGAGGTCATAAAGGAAATATTCTTTACAAAAGGAATGGATATCATATGCAGGCTTTTCAAATACATTTCTCAGTTGCTTTGCTTCCAGCCACCATTTTCTCAATCCTGCATTATGTGAAGCTTTTGAAATAAAATTCAGGAATTAAATAAAGCACACAAATTAGTGTTATAAACAGCTGCCAATACATGAATTTGTTACCTTTTAGCTCTCATAAATCTCTCCAATGTATATATTGTATCCTAATTCATCTCTGGAAAAATGAATTATTTACCTAGTAAATGGTCCTACAGCAATTACTAAAAGCCCAGCTACGTAGAAGTAACATATAGGTTTTATTGCATCATCTTCTGTAGCATCTGCCCAATTACTGCAATAGAAGCCAGTGTGGTTCCCTGCTGCCCTGGAAATCCAGCTATCTTTCTGCCAAGAGCCTTCTAGCATGCACAAAAGGAACAGGGATTGAGAAACCTGTTTTATCCCCTCTTATCCCCTAAACTAACAAGCCTTTTTCCACTGCAGCTTTTCTCAACAAAACCAGGTAATTATACAGGATGGGATTTTCAAGGTAGGTAAAAGGAAAAAAAAGCAGTCAGTTCAGCATGCCAGCTTTGCCAAGTACTGTCATCTCAAACTCTGAGGGACTTGCTTGCATTGTGGGGGAGCAGGCAAACACAATGATGCCCTGCCACTGACATAGGGGCCAGCTGTAAGCAATGAGCTTTGTGGTTCCAAACTGGTGGGAGGTGGTTACATTTTCCTGTCCACTTCCATTCTTCTGGAGGCAAACAGGTTGATACAAGCGTTATTTCTGTCCCTGTCTCACCCTGAACACCCAGTGTCTCTCCTTTCTCATTTGAGTATCATAAACTCAATGATAAAATGAGTTTTACATTCATTTTTACATTCATTTTGAAGAACTTGTGTTTGGCTTACTTGTCTCATAAGGTCTTGTGAGCCTTATCCGTACTAGGTTCTGACAAGATGTTCCACCAAACATCCATAAAAACATCCCTGCCCAAATTTACAAACTGTGTACTTGAGGAGAAAAGTAACTGGTTGTCATAGTGACATTCACAGTCTGAGAAGCCTTTGGACTTCAGTGTCATGAAAGGGACCAGGAGTTTAAAACCTCCAACTAGATGAAGTGGTTGATTGAAGCAAGTACTCCAGCCAGCAGCAAATGCATGCTTAAATCACTGGTGATCCTGTAGAATCAGGCTGCTGCACTTTGAAATCATTTAAGCTGTTTAATTTTGGGTTATCTGCAAATTAGTACAGCCCAGCTCACAGAAACTGCCACTACATGCATGTCTGACAGGCTGCTGTCCTCTGCTTTTGACATCAGTGTAATATTGGGGTACCTTCACAGGAGGGAAAGCCTGCTGACAGAAATGTTCCAGCTACAAAAAAAAAAAAAGACTGAAAGGTTACAGCAAGCTCAGGAACATTGCATGCTTTTGGCAAGGTGAGACACACGAGGATGAAAGGCAAAGGAGGGTGAGCAGAATTATTGTTCCTCAATGATTAAACAAGCACAGAAACTATGATTACAGATCACTGACATCTTTTATAACATGCCAAACTAGCACACAGAAACATGCCTCAGTAATTCAGTCATACAGGCAGTATTGGCTCTCCACAGTTTGAAAGAAGATGAGGGTCTTCTGAAACAGAGGCTCTGCCCTGACTCCCTGCTTTAGGCCAGTGAAGTGGCACAAAGCCTTTGAAGCATCTGGAGAGCAGGCACTGCTAGATATAGCCCTGGCAGCCAAAAATGCTCCTTGCATTCCATCCTCACTCTTCGTGGCAGGAATCAACTCAAGATACACGGTGATCTCTGCCTGTCTGTTGGACTCCTTACCTCTATAAAACAAGTAAGAACAAACTCCAGGCAGTTGTAACCTGAACCTAGGCTTCAGCAAAGCATACAGCTAAAAAAGCATCTCTAAAGAAACCCTAGCAGGAAGGCAATTTATTGATGAAGGGGATCAGGTCCACAGAACTTCCGAGGAATGAGAAGCAATGATTCAACTGACACAGTTCAGTCTTGCCTTGCCTCACATTGCACGTAGTATCAACCACCATCAGTCTGCCTGGTTTATCCAAGAGGAAAAGATAGTATTTCAGTATGAAATGAAACTCCTGGTTCTCTATGTGCTCAACTAAAGTAACCAACCATGCATTATTTGCAAAAGAATGTGTATGACTCAACAGTATTTGGGGTTTTTTAAAATCACATCTTTCTGATAAGACTTGTCCATTTTAATGATATCTACACCAGAAACATTACAAAAGTAAGATTTTTTCATAATTGTATGAAATTGTATTCTTGTTTCTGTGTTACCAGTCAAAGAAATTGCCAACACATTTTATTTTGTTCCTATTTAAAGGAAAAAAAAAAACTAAACCAAACAAGAACACTGATTCCTGAGCATGTGACTACAATAACACATTTCTCTTTTAGTGAGCTGTGGTGTCAAGCAGGCCATTTCAAAAGTGGCAAGATCCTGGTTCAGAGGATGTCTGAACATATTCCTGTTTATCTTTACCACTTCAGAAAACTGCATTCTCTCTGACTGCTACAACCTTGAAAATCAGTGCAAAGCTTGGTGATTTCAGAACCAATAGATTTTAGTCCAAGAGAAGACAGTTAGAAACACAAATTTCACCATATCCAACTTCTGATAACAGTATTCCACCACCCCAGAACAATCAGGTAAGAAACTGAAACCTTACAAGTCATATAATAATGTACAAGAGACTTAGGCATACCAGCTGTGAGTAAATTCAGTGGACAAAACAAAAAACATATTCAGAAAACAGTCTATCCCTGCCTTCTTGAAGAAAAAATATGATACTATGCACCTTTGATGGCAGAAGTGTACAATCCCTTTTCAAAGCAGAGGCATGGAGTCAGTCATAGAGATATATACAGCAACGTGAATGTAAATTACAATGCAATGTGAACCTAAGTTCCAACAAGAGCTACAAGCAGCAACACCTCCCAAACAGTGGAGGCAAGTTATCAGATACTTAATGCTCCTATTAATTATGTTTACACAAGTTTCAAGATATTCCTGCACAAGGTAGGGTTTCACATTTACTGAACAGGGGGTTACTCATTCTGGATGAAAATTAAATAACTCCAGCAACAAAATAGTTATTCAGACAAACTGGATAAATCATGTTTATAACTAATATATAAGTTCATGTTTTGCTTGGCATTTTTAAGTCAATTTTTTCTGGATATCATGATTTTCACAGTCAGAAATAAAACATAGACACTCAACATTCCCAAGGATGTCTGCAACAAAAGAATTATGTGAAGATGGCAAGCTGAAGTGCCTTCATTTGGATACATTTTTGTATCCAAAGAGCAAGCAACAAAAACAGAGTCACAGAGAGAAACAGATGGCCAGTGAGTTATCACTCCTGATCTGATGACTTATGTGGGCTCAACTTGTTTATTTACTCACATATTTGCAAAAAAGTAACTTTCCTTATGTTAGCAGCAGCAATATTGTATATTATGTATATTATATACACAGTACATACCTCTACCTACACACAACACAAGGGCATAGGTATTTACCCTCTAATTATGGGCTCTCCCACAACCATTAAGTCACACACACCTGATCCTTCCCAGGGCCAGGGAGTTAAATGACTGGTGTCTAACACCACAGCTCAAGAAAGGGTTAAAAGAGGATCAGTGTCACAGCTGCCCCGCTCACTGGCTTGGAGACAGGACAGAAGTGCCCTTTACACCATCCACTCTGTAATTACTGGCTATATCCTTTACACTCTTCAGGAACTGCTTCTTGTCTCTGTTTACTACTCCACGTTGATGCAACCCCATGCTAACCTTGCATGATGCATGACAAAAATACTGTCATATGGTCCTGAAGCAACAGGCACCATTTGTTTGTCATTGAGTCCTGTCAAATGAACCAGCCTCAAAAATACAGATTCTTCTTAGATCATCTCACCCCCTCTTTAGGACTGATCTCATTATCTTCACTTTAATTGTTCTCATTATCTTCTGGGCATAGAAAAATAATGCAGCCTTTCTAAGGACATTAAATCAAATTATGTAAAAACACAGTGTTGGGAAAAAGAGTTAAAATATTTTAGCTAACAAATTGCTGAAAATCAGGAAAGATCAGTGTGTGACCATTTAACACCCCTGAAAATCACCAGGAAGTGTTTCCTAGCTGCAATTACAAGAATGCTACTGCCCTCAGCTATAGTTAATTGTAAAGGCAACTAATAACCACCTCCTACCCTGCAAAGAGCAGGCAATGGACAAAGAGCTTCTGCATTATTTTCCCACTAGCAAAGTTTCACTGTGTTTTTGTGGTGCAACTAAAGTAGGTAAAGGATTCAAAGTAGTCAGTGTAATTTTATATACTGGAAGAGTCCTGAAAGTAGAGCAAGATATTTTTCAGTAGATTCTTCAAATTGCCAGGATGTAAATGTCATGAGGAATGTGTTTATAGGCACCCTCACAGAGCAGTGTGTGCTGGTAACATTGACGTAGGATGGTTGCATTGATCAGCTGGTTAAGGATCAGATCCTCTTCACAGGTATATTACCATGGGGACAGACAGGGGAGTGTCTTTGAATAAACGACTGAGCTCCAAACAGCTCCTGCAACAACACCCCTGCAGTCCCGAGGACCTGAGTGGGACCACAGCAGATCCACAGCAGCAGTCTGGAGACTGAAATCTGAAAGAAGGAATCAGGTACAGTGAAAAAAAGCTGAACTCCAAGCAGGATGCTCCCTTCTGACCCATCAACATCTGGTGCAAGACAGCCTGGTGCAGTATCTGGTGCAGCATCTGAGCTCTGCGACAGTGCAGAGAATTCTACTCCCATCATTCCACCCACTCTGTGGTGTAGGAAGTGCTGCACAGACAGACTCATGAACACCATCTGCTTCAACTGTGGCATTTGACTCCCTTCCTCCAGCATGTAATATTCTGAGATGGTCTAAGCACATTGATACAATCCTACATTTTACATGTCTATATGTCAAACCATCAAAAAACAAAATCAAAATATATATTTCTTCTGTAACACTGCTTCTAGTTATTCTAACTGGATTTGCTTGCAGTGTTTTTTAAAAGAAAAAAAACCATATAACTCTGGGGGATCATGAAACTCTTATTTCAATAAAAATTAATAGGCATAAACACATGCAACACTTACATCTGCACAGTAATGTAAAGTCTACAGAGGAAACAATTTTTTTTTCCCCATGGTACCTTTATTTATTCTACCACAAAGAAAGAACACTAAATTTCATACATTAATGCAAACACAACAAAAACTTCCATCCAGATCAGGAAAAAACACTTTTTCCTAAATATGTGAAATCACTAACTATCATTTTCCTATTCACATCTGTACTTCAAAATAAAAAGAAAAAAAATTTCGAAGTACTTGGGTTGTAATGTCACTGGGGTTTATTAATCACACACAACTGTATCATCTATTAATTACAGAAAATATATATATTACTTACAGCATTTCTGTAGCTTGGAATGCAAGTAACTGAAATAGCCCCCCAGTGCTCTTGGAGATATAAGAGCAAGTTAGACAGAGGCACACAACATGGCACACTCTCTTTTTAAAAGCTGTTCAGTGATTTGCAGTGTCCTTAAGGATCATATTTTAAAATTTATTTTTAACAGAAGCCCAAAGTCCCACAACTGCAAAAGTAACCACTTGGCTCTTACTAGGCTTCAGAATCCCAGGGCAAAAAAACAAGGAGAAAATCAGTTCCCAGCAGATTCCAACTGTTTCCCCTAAAGGGACACACCCCAGCACACCGTTTGCTCTCCCAAGTGTCCCAGGGAACTCACCCAGCACCATGCTGGGAGCAGTGTTATAAAAAGTCCTCACATCTTCTAGGGCCAACCCTACATCTTAACAAGAGATTAAAAACATGTTCCTCATGCATCCATTGTCTGTGGGCTACATATCAGCTTTCCCTAAACCAACAAGCACTGATAGAAGGACAAGGTAGCTTCTGACATACACAGATAAAAATTATCTCAATCTTTCATTTATCTTTAATGCAAAAGTACCTGTACAATGCCTTTAAAAAAATTAAAGGATTTAAATTTTTGCTCAACTTCATGATAAAACTGAATAAGAAAATAAGGAACAGACTTTTAACACCGGAGCGACTTAAGGCGGGAAGAAGAATGAAGACTGCTCACTGAGCTCATCACCACACAAAAACCTTTCACCTGTCAGAGGAAGCCCCACCAGCCCCAGGCTTAGGCTGCCATCAGCTTACATCTGAAAACTGGTTCTGCCCCAGCCCCCTTCCCAGGGGGCATATTGCACATCTCTAGACCATCCCAGCAGGCCCAACATGGGCACTTTCTGCTCTGGGCTAGGAAGAAGGAGAAAGCAGAACATGAGATAATGATGCTGATATGAAATTGCATATGCAAATAAGCAAAAAGGCCGATTCCAAGCAAAGGGATTGTTTCTGATTCTCATAAGACACAGAAGTTGCCAAACTAAGAAAAATACAAAACTGTTACATGAAACACAAAAGGGTTACACAGATGTAATATTTGCATGTCGACAGGACTGGCTTGTTTGGGATGATTAAAGCAATGCAGATCAAACCTTGAACATGTACTTCTGAGCACCCTCCAAGCCCAGGCAGGCCAGCCTGCCATGGAAAAGCCCAGCCAATCAAAAAGATGGCAAAAATATGGCACCCACCACCCATGAGCCCCCAGTGCCTGCCTGCTCCAAGCACCCACAGCATTATGGTACCCCTGGCATCTGCACACCCTGCCCTGCACAGGCACTTGCTGGCAGCGGCGGGAAGGTGAGTGCTGCTCAGGCAGGGGAACAGCCCACAAACAGGCTGGGTCCCTGTTCCTCCAATGCAAGCCCCTGCAAGGGCTGCAGCTGAGGTAAGATGGGCTCCCTGCCTCGGTACCAGCCCGTGCAGGGCAGGGGAGATCACGCCACACAGAGTGAGAGGCTCCATTAAAGGTGTCAGGCCGTGTCTTCAACACCAGCACTGCTCTGCTGGACTGAGATGCAGTGAGTGTGGGACGTGCAGCTCTAACTCCCTGCCAGGACTAGCTGCCTTTCTGCTAGAAGAGACAAGACTGGACCTACTACTGGACCTACTACTGTGGCCACAGGATGCACATTAATTTAGTCCAGAATTCTATGTTTTGGTCATTTGAATAGCAGGTGGCATATGTAACCAGCTCAAATAGCATGATTGTCAGGATAAGACATTAAAGAAAGCAGCTATTCACCTTACTAATCAAACATTCTGCACATTGGAGATGTATTAGTGGACCAACTGAATACAGGAGATTAGGGGTGAAACATAAATAGCACAGTTATTTGGTTCAAACCATTCTAGAAAGTTACTCAACAAAAATAGTACAAGAAGGTAGCATTTGGAAACATTTGGAGAAACACATTCTTAAGTGAGGCTTGAAAGCCATCTGAAATAAATACAGCAGAACTCTTCTAGAGGCAGGGGTTTATAAATATGATTTATAGTCTGATAGCAAAGCAATGAACGTAGTCTGTCATGCGCCTGAAATTGCTTTACATTTGTGATTCATTTGCACAAGGACTGCTTTCAACAGCCTGATTTTTTTTTTTTTAGATTTTAAGCATAACTCCATTAAAATAGAAGAAACTCCCCAGCGATCCCCAGTACAATCTACTCCAATATTTAGTCTACTAAAGAGGCCAGCAGTACACAGCCAGGGGAGAATAAGGTGGCACTTACACCTTCTCGTAAGAGTCTCTGTCTCGCTCCATTTTCAGCTCAGAGGATTTGCTGTGCCTGCTCTGGTTCCTCTATTGAGTAGTCTCTGTGAGGCTTCTCTGCCAAAGGATTGCCCAATCTTTCCATCAGCCTGTGTAAACTTTCTGCACTCACAGCACCATCTGAAGTCCTGTAGGTCCTGCCTCTGGCATGAAGAATTGCCTCCTTTTGCTTTTAAATCCATCTCCCTCTAGTTTTATTTCCCCTCAAATTATTTTAACTGAAGAAGCAGTTCACTTCATCTCTTACCATCAAAAATGGTTTCATCCCTGACATGTTTTATGTAAATGCAATGAACTATTGCTTTATTTCAATTTAATTTTTAACCAGGCAAATTGCATGTACTCAAAAGATGGTAGTGATATAAACTACTTTCTAATGTAGGGCTATGAAACTCGTAATGAACCATCACACACACTTTTTATATCATACAGCTTCCAGAAAAGTTTAGATTATTTTGATATTGAGAGGTGATTATGTCACTGTGCAAAATATCATTGCTGTGGAAATCATCAAAATACTTCTGTCTCCAGTCTTGTGGTGGCTGGCAAGTTCTTCAGACTTTAGCCCTGATTTTCTGGGAGTTCATCTACATCATCATTGTAGGATGAGAAATCTGTCTAGGTCTTCCCCAGTTTCCCCATGGCTGTGCCTGGAAACTTATGAGGAATCATAATGACAGTAATGACTGCAAATCAACTCAGAAAATTAGTTGACATAACATTTGGTTTTTTTTTTCAAAACATAAACCCGGGGACAGACTGTCCTTGGATGGGCCATCTCTCTAAATTTTATGAAGGCAAAATGTAACAAATGTGACAAAGACACACAAAAAAGTAGTCGTCAGTAATTGAGATCTATGAAAAGTACTCTTAAGGCAGCAATCTGGGTAATGAAGGGAAAAAAATGCAGAATTTTCCTGTACTTCAAAAGCTAAGCACCACTTAGTGCCCTCTGCTGCATACAGAGGTAATATGCAAAGCATCACTGAACAATGACATCATCTGGTATTAACACGATATGTTGCATCTATGACAAATATTTATTTCCTTAATTGCCCTTGTTTTCTAAAAATACTAATAAATTATGCAAATATCTTCAGTACCAGCTT
Source organism: Setophaga petechia (assembly GCA_024362935.1). Lineage (NCBI taxonomy): Eukaryota > Metazoa > Chordata > Aves > Passeriformes > Parulidae > Setophaga > Setophaga petechia. Next base: position 29,837,826 of record JANCRA010000001.1, read on the forward strand.
AAAGCAGGTGTTTTTTACATCCTCTCTTCCCATGTAGTATCCTGTGCTCTGCCTGCAAGCAAGCTGTCACCTCATCTCCCACATCTTACATAGTGGAAAATGCATGCTGAGCAAGTCGAGGTGCTGGGTGAGGGGAGTGTACAGCACCCTCAGCGTGAGATTTAATTATGAGATGCTGATGACAGCTGAGCAGCTCAGTGGGATGTGGTCCACACACCGCCCCTGCCACTCCCACGGAACTCAGGGGAGTGGGAAGTGCCCCTCTCTCCCTGCTCTCAGCTAAAAGAAACAAAACAAAGACAAACAAACACAGGGGAAGGTCAAGCCTCCAGTGCAATTTTCAACTTCCAAATAAATGTGCATTACAAGTCTATAAAAGGTCCTTCATGCACAACATGAAAGAGGTGAATGCAGACCAGAGCAACTGCGACCCTGAAGAGGATTAATTGTCAGACAGAACCAAGGAGGTCTCCTAATGTGGAACACAAATATTTAATCTGATTCTGAAATCTTATCTCCCGCCTTTAAGAAGATTAATGGAAATTCTTTCGCAGCAGACTATTATTTCTATTATTTCTGATCCATTTCCTGAACTAAGAATATCTTCCAGAAGCAAAGTTTGTGCATTTTAAATAATTTATTAGCATTCAAAACTAAATCAACAGTTGATCATGATTAAAACCTGTTCAAGGAAGTGGGGACATAAAAAAATGTCATCTGCATGCATTCAAATTGCATTAAACAGGCATGTCACACATGTGCACAGACACAAAAATGTAAGATGTGAAAACATAAGGCATCTAATTTTGCAGGAGATATGAAGCATTCAAGATCTCCACACTGTACTTGAACCAAAACTGGCACAAAGATGTTATGGCAGTAAAGTTGTTCTAAAAAACCTCTTTCCAAACTGATAATCCTTGTTCTAGCCTGGTTAAGGGAGATTTCATAGAAGGAGAAAGAATTAATTAATACATCCTTTTTCTATCTTACACAGACTGGGTACAGGCAGGCAGTTGTTATCACTGCTGTGCTTGGCTCTGCCCAAGGAATCTATGTAACTGGCCAAGTTTCAGGGTTCTCCTCTGTTTTTCCTTTGAATAAACTGACAAGTATAGCCAGCTGACTTCCTTTGTCCAGCTTCCTTCCCCCTGGAGGAAAGCAAGGGAGCTGTCTTTCCCACTTCTCTCATTCCTGCTAAGCCAGCATTGTCCCAGATATCCAGTCCTAAGCTTTTGGTGTATTTTTTCCTTGAAATCCAGGGGCTCCAGCAGGGTCTGTCTGAAGCAAGAAGAGCATGGTAGGCACTACAGCAGACAAAAGGAAAGATCACTCCCATCATTCCTGCCTCCCAGAAGTCCCCCTCATGATCCAAAGTGAGGCAAGATGCATGGGGCTCTGCTCCATGGCCACAAGCCACTCCATCCAGCTCGTCCTGCAGCCCTGCTGAATGCTTGGCATCTCTGCTGGGTGACAGGAGCAGAGCAATGGTGATGCCAAACGTCTATTTAAATCAGAGCTGAGAAACATCACACATCAGGCAATCCTCAAGAATTTGGCTGTGTTGGCTGGTTGAATTCAGCCTGTTCTGGTTTAAACCGAGCTAACTTGCATTTCATTGCTAAGTAAGGCTTTACCTGGGAGTTGTCAGCAACGAAACCAACCCAGCAGCATACAAACCTACACTCCTTTTTTCTCAGTAGTCAATTAATAGTGAAGCTACCAGGCACCAGCTGAACATTCTCTACACTATTAACCCCAGGGCTTTTACCTGAGATGCCAAATAATTCAAATAACTTTACATTTGTCATGAGCAAAGAGTATGCATGCAGTTGCAGCACCTCACATGACTCAATTTGAGCCTTTAATCTAGAGAGGACCTTGATCCAAGGGCAACTCAAATCAGTCCTCAAGTAGAACACTGTGTGGGCTTCTGCTTGCTACCTGAGAAGGTAATGTAATGCTCCACTTGTACACATGAATGCCTGCATCTTTCCTGTAGTCAAGGAAACATTTTTATTATGCTTTCATTTTTAAAAAGTCCAAAGGACACTGTTCTTCTAAAGCCTCTTGATAGTTCTTTATTATTATCTACAGCAGAAGTACTTCTCTTTCACACGGAACAGTACAGAATGACAAAGACATGGGCACAATGCCTCCTGAACCTATGGGAAACCCCCCCACACACACACCAAAATCATCCTCTTCAGCAGGGTTTAATGAGTGCTTCACAACCATTATTTTTGCACATAATAACCACAGTCACGAAGCAACTCTCCCCTACAGCAAAAAGAAAGTATTTAATAAGGATCCTTGCATAATTTCAGGTAAAGCATGTTAGCTTCCAGTTCTCCCTGTACCTTCTTATGAAAATATCCAGTCAGTGAGAAGATGTATGAGCCCCTGAGGTGATGCAATAATGCCACAAGTGCATTGCCTTGTGGACAAGGACACCCTTCCCAGCACAATAGCCCAGATTCAAGCATCCCTCACTTGAATCCCCAGGTATTTTCCCTCATATACCTGTGTAGCTGGTATGAAACAGAAGCCCTGGAGAAAAACACAGTATGTGGTCATGTATTTTGTCATGCTCTCAGCTGTAAAATGGCAACTGTAACATACCCCTCCCTAAAGGACTTTGGTGATCACAGAAAAATGTCACATACATTCTGGTACAAAGATAGCACAGTCCATATACATACTCCAAAAGAGGTTTTGTCTGTCATAATCGGCAGGCAGGAGAGCACCAGAACTTCAGGTTGTACCAGAAATTAAATACCTGCCATTTCTTAAGCTGAAAGCAGTTGTCCTCAGAGATTTTAACTTTAAGTTTCAGCACATAAATTTCCAAAGTATCTTAAAAACAGAAAGACTGTTAATTACATGCACATCCTGCACTACATGCATACAACCCTAAACATCTGCTTTATTACATTGTGGAAAGCCATCATCCCAGAACATACTGCCCTGATGGGCCTCATGTTGCTTCTACCATTTTTGCCCCCAAGAGTGCTTTGTGCCAAGTTTACAGACTTTAAAACTTATTCTTTCTTCCTTCCTGATCTTAATCCAAACCACTAATTTTCTGTGCAATATACCCAGTAATATATATGCAAAATACCTATTGGCACCAGCAACCACTACATGATATAAAACTTAAATTAAATTTAAAAAAAAATTCAGATTAGACATATTATATTGGAAGTTGCCCATGGAACTTGATCCTGAACTTCAGCACACGTGTTCTCATCTTGAGCAACATGAGATGATGGGGAAAGGCTGTGGTTACTTTGTGAGGACCAGGAGCAAGGGAGAGCCGCCTCCCCAGCACTGAAGGCCTGGAGGGTGCTCCTGGGCAGCTCCCAGCTGCAACCGATGGCTTTATCACCCCTTCAGCAAAGTACCTGAGGTATGCACCGCCTGCTGGGAAGTTCTCCTTAGTCTTGCAATTACTTAGGCAATCCCAGAAACTTTCTGGCTGCTGCTACTTTAAAGGCTGTGTGGTCAGACAGAGCACATATTTTCCAACACAACTGAAGTTTCTCAAGGAATGTAGGCCACAGTGAGAAAATTTTCCTTTTCTAGCTCTCAGTAAAAGCAGAAGTTCCCAAGTCAAAGAAAAGATACTCCCTTAAGCCAAAGGCAAGTTATATGCTGCTGCAAACAAAACCAGTTTTAGAGTTCCTTTCTCTCACCTCCTGCTTCCCCTAAAAAAGAAAAGCCCCACATGCTCATAATGCAGTGCATCTGGTCGCCTAAATATGGGTGTTACCAGATTCCCCACTGACATAAAGAGGTCAGAATTTGAGAAGCTGAGAAAATGACTTAAGCTTCCACATGAAAACTTGACCTGGAACAATTAACCTGAGAACAACACCAGAACAATGTCCCAGAAAGCTGATTTCCAAGACAAGTTTCTGCTGGGAAAACTTTAGTACTTCAGGAGTACTAAAGTGCTGAGAGTAAGTTCTCACATTTACACCTGACACAACGAATTCATCTGGACATGCAATACTATTAGAACCCGTGTGAAAAAACAACTACCTTTTGCTATATCATCTCCTAACTTCCTTACAAAAATTCTAGGTGTAACATGCCACCATATCTAGTACTTTTGGCATCTGCCTACAGTATAAAGGAAAACTTTTTTATGCAGTTGCAAAACCATCAAGCTCCTTTGAGAAACGTCCTTGTCTTCCAGGATGCTTCTCAGCCTGAAATCTAATTACCAAGGACCACTCCTGATCACCTTTACAAGTTTTGATACACTTAAAAATTGTTTTCCTCAACTACAGTCAGCATTTTTAACATGTTTTTTTCCTCAAATGTGAGAAGCAAAATAAAATACTGTGTTCTGTCTTTAAATAAAATTGCCTACACAGCTACTTTTGATCCATGAGTGCTTGTTCTCTCTCCCAATTTTCTCTGCCAACCACCCCCCCACAAGACACACTCAGACTATTCAATTGGGGTTTTTTTATTAGCCATCTGCTGTGCAGATGAACACATGAAAAAATTACAAATCAAAGAAAGAGAGGCAGATAAATGGGCTTTCACTAACCTTTTGCCAGGGTGGAGAGGCTGAAAGGACCTGTAAAGGCCGAGCCAAAGGGAACTAAAGCAGGCAGCAGGTTTGCTCCAGTCGGCTGGCGAGCAAGTGAACAAGCAGGGAGAGCTGGTGGCTTGGGAGGGAAGGAGGAGCACACCAGGGCAGATGAGTCATTAGATACTAAATTAGAGAATAAGCAGCTTGGAGTTGCAAATAACTGTATGCAGTCTGGGAAGTGGAGAGGAAGAGACACTTTCTGTCAAACTGCCCCAGACTGACAAACATCTGCATTTTTCACTCTGTAGGGAGTCTGCCCCGGCTTCCTCTGCCAGCCTTCCCTGTGTGCCACCAGAAGGCTTCTCCCCAGCAGCTGCAGACCCTGATTTTCCTTGGGAACAGCAGCTTGGTTTGCAGGAAAGCACAGAGAGCTGGCATGTGGTACACACACCTGCGAAGGAGCACTGGAGAGCCACAACCGCTCCTGGGCGTCCCTCATTCCTGCAAACCTTCCATTGTGGGAGGTGCTCTCTGCACCACTAACAAGTCTTTTTATGGTCAAGGTAGTTGCAATGTTGCCAAAATGCTGAGATTGCTGAAGCTGCTTTGATGGCCTAAGAAGGTCTGCAAAAGCCTGAAGCAAGGGAGACGTGATTTGTCTCCACAATAAAATTTTCAAATATTCTGGTGAGGAAAAGTCAAAGAATAAAAAGCAAACCACAACCTCTGACCCACACCTTTGCTACCTAATTTTCTGTTAGAACATACCTCTGCTGACTGTAAAACCTAAAACTTGTAATTATGAAGCTGAATACATTTTTAATATGGTTGGATGGTTACGGGTGAAGTAACTTTTAAAAGCAAAATGACTACAGACCTTTCACAACCAGAATCTCAGATGTCATTTGAAAAGCAAGAGGATCCAGATTCAAACCCAACAGTCTCAAACCTGATCAAGACTGTGCTGAAGCCAAAACACCACAGACCTTAATTTTCCAGACCATACTAATATAGGAGAAGAGATTGGGGGTTTTTCAGTGGGGTCAACAAACTCCTCATTGTACTCAAAACATTTCTGGTCTAATATAACCAAAAATTTGTGACAATAATCAGATATTATTTCTATAGAATTATATTTTAATTAATTTTATTTTGTATTATATTTTATTTATAGGTGATATATTTTTTACAAAATCTTGCAGGATGTGCTCACAAGATTTCAATGTCATTGCTGCAGATTAATCAAGGTCTAATCCTCAGCCCACATGAAAATAACACCTCCTCACACCCCCTCTGAATAAAATTATTAGTCATAAAGCACCCCATCCTATTTTGACTGCTTTTTTGTTCACATTTCCACTCACAAAATAATTCCTAATCCCTCTTTTCGAGCAGGCTGTTTCTGCTTTGTTTTCTGTAATCATCCTCACAAGGTATGACAAGGGAACAGGTCACAGCATCACCATCCCCACTGCCCTCTCCAGCAGCACCCTCTGCCCTGCCTTGTTCCAGTCCTTGCTTAGTGGTGAGCATTAAGCTTTCATGTTAGTGACTCACTTACACTTCTGAGAGTCTGTGGTGCTTTGCCCAGGTTTGGCAAATAATTATGCTTTTAGTGTTTCTGCTTTAGTTGATGGTAAGACTTGAGTTCTTTTCTCCTGCTAGCAGAAACGTGAATACCTAGTAAAGTAAAATGCATATTTTCCATTATGATTTCTAGCTTTGCAGTCTTCTACTAGTTAGTTCCACATATTTCTGTTTCTTGGGCTCTTTGTAGCTGATATTTCTCTTTAGACACCTACAGCTATATAGCACAGGAACACCAAATTTATTTCGATACCCCCCTCAGATCACTTTTTGATGACAGAAATGTTACAAACAGTCTGGCACACTTTCAGTCTACAACACATCTATTCTGTGAATATCAAGGGAGACTTTGCTTTTCAGTCCAGTCAAACCAACATATTTAAATGGTTAAAGGGAAGGAGGAAAAAAAGAAAAGGAATACTTCTATAACATAATTGCATACTTATAAATAGCATGCTTTCCATGTGTGTCAGATATCAAATAGCTTAATGACAACTGATAACTGGCTGATTTCTGCAATCTGCCATCAGCTGCTATTTTCAAGAGAACATGAGCTATTCCTAATACCGTAGTTCAACTCCACTTAGTTGTGTAGGAAGCTTACATTTTTCAACCAGATGGCAGGTATATGCTATTTTAACCAAAACCCTGTTTTAAGAACAGCGGTTGGTACAATGACAGTGCTTGACAAGCCAAGAGGAATTAACAAAAAAAAAAAAAACAACAACAAAAAAAAAAAGTAGATAACTACATAATACCATTTAATATTGGCCTTTAAAAAAATATAAAATACTTATGAACAGCAACAGATGGGCCAGGCAATAAGGCTGCATGACCTCATTTGCTGGGAAAAACAAGGTGTTTCGTTTAGTTTTTTTAATTAAACTTCAGCTTTTATTCTCAAAATATACTTTGTAGAACTAGGATGTGATTTTCCTCATGTGTGTATCAAGCCAAAAAGCCTCTTCTGAGTCAAGCAGGGATGAGCTGTTTGGCTGCATTATGGTGTGATTAATCTATGCAACTGGTTTAACACCCAACAGAGGGAAAAAGCCATCTCTAGAATACAGGGTTTGATATGATACAAATAACTTGTTGTTAAACATCTCTATCATTAGAGCAATGTCTACTAATTAGGAAATAAATAATTTACACTGGCATTTTTACGGTAGCAGAAGACATTATCCTGTTCTTTTTCACTGATGTCTCCTGAATAGCAACAGAAACAGTAGCTGTGAAATCCACTTTACATCTCACAGAAGCGAAGTAATTCTGCATTTTTCAGAAGTGCCATAGCCTGAACATATTTTTTTTTCCTGCACCCCAGTAACAAACATCAGTGCCTTTTGGGATCTGACCCACTGCAGTCTGATTTTGCTGCCTGTAACATAGACATGGTTTCCCCCTCGGTACTTACATTATGTCTGGAATCCTCTCTTCAAGCACAAATGGAGAATCAAGGGGTGAAGTAGAGTCTGAGCGCCTGAGCAGCACACTAAAACACCCCAGGTGATCACTTGGCTTCTCCTCTCTGCTGTGTCAGATATTTCCCTTGTATTCAAAGCTCATTTCAGTGGGGAAGATCCGATATCCTACCAGTCAAGCACACTGAGCCTTCAGACCCTTTAAAGCCCTACCAAAGCATTTAGCAGTAGATGTCTCTAGATTTACTGTTGTCTTTTTTTGGATATACGCCTATGCAAGAAGGCAGCAAACTCTCTTTATATTTCACACCCATTTGCACTACTTTTTTTCAGGGTGTTGCTGAAAGAAAAAATTCCCAAGCTAGCTCAGCTCCAAATGCCCAACTACACAACCATTTATTTCCCTTTGGTTATCCTGACTGAGTTATTTTCCCACACGTTCCTGATGTGGTGGATGACTTGTCTGGGCAAGCAAGATAACGCTTTAGGCAGCAGAATAGAAAATGCAAAATTGCAGTGAGTCCTACAGGCACCTCCTGGGTTGCCTTCTGCCAGTGAGGCTTGGTCTTCTACCCCCAGCTGAAGCTGCAGGAGGTGCCCATCTATCTGAAGGTTTACACTGGGGATCTCAGGCCCTGAGTGAGGCGCTGCAATAGCCCCATGTCCCAACCCTGCATCTGAACATAAATAGAGAGAATTATTTCTGCCAGCAGTGGACACCAAGGCTCAGCCCTGCTATTAACTGCAGTGACAGCTACCAGGTTGCCAATCCAGGGCAGACTATTTCAGCCAGGAAAGATGGATCACTTTCTGCGGAGAAAGGAGGACAGCCCAGGACCACCACCATTCCAACTGCATCACCTATATGTGGCTGTGGCAAAAGGTCAAGGAAAACCAGGGACAGAAGGGATTGGACAGGTTTTTTCCCCCTGGATTGGCAGGATGGCTTTGCTTGCCCCATACCTCCCCCTAAAAAAGGACAAAGCAGGTCCTCATCCCTTGCACCCACCCATTCATGGCAGGGAGCACCATGTAGAAGTGTCCTAGACTTGTGGGATCATTACTTACACTGCCTCCTAAACAAAGAATCTCAGGAATATCCTCTACAGAGAGAGCAGCACCACATATTTACCTCTGACCACTCTAAGTGCCACGTGGTAACAAACATCAAAATATCAAGAGTTTCCTGGAACTGGCTGCCCAGCAGGGATGTGCTATCCACATCTCTGGAGAAGACTTCCCAGTCTCATCTGACTGGATCAAGCCTTGAACAACCTTGTCTGATCTCACAGCTGGCACTGCTCTGACAAGGAGCTTCTGGAATCCTCTTCTGTTTGACTGCACTCAAACAAATGCATTGCTGACCACTGACTCTTCAGCCAGCAAGGCCTCACAAGCTCAGCACCCTCACAAGGATTTTGGAGCAAATTACCTACAAAAGCACAGCAAGGTACCCTCCTCCAGTCAGGAAGGTCTCCACACTAGGGTTCTCCTAAAGACTAATAGCTCACAGTGAAGAGCTTCTAACCCATACAGGGTTGGGAGTCAAAAAGTGCAGAAATAAATGTCTCAGTTATAAAGAAGGATTTTCTAGATCTTTCCATAAGCTTTTACTTCTACCACTTTGTCCGGAAGCTTTTACTGTAGAGTTTACTGTTTTTCTTTTTGTTTTTGCACTGATAGAATATCTATATGAAACTATCAAGAATAAAAATATCACTTTTTAATATTTAGAATAACTGAAAATTTGTTGTCACATTAAAATCTTTACTGGAATTGGGAGTGAATTTTACACATGGCAACAATGAAACAATGCTGAGAAGGAACACCCTGACACCTCTTTTCACAGGCTCTTCGCTTGAAATTGCAATTACAGTGATCTGAGTAGGAAAACAATTCTGACATTTAAAAAAAGCTGTAATAAAAGAAAACACTGTTTTAAGTTTGCAGGGAGATCTTGAATCACAGGTGTGCCTGATCCATGGAGTACACCCCAGCTGCTGGCAGGATGGGTCTGTCAGCTGCACCTCACCACCCTCCCCCAGTCACTGCCTCAGACAGGGCTCAGGAGCTTGGCTGAGACACGAGGGTCACATCCCCACTGCTCAGCAGTGCAGAGTCCCACTGCTCAGCATGACATCCCCACTGGGTCATGGGGACCCACAGGGTCACATCCCCACTGCTCAGCAGTGCAGAGTGGCATGACAACTTCTCCCAGGCAGGAGCATGGTTAGGGGCAATTGCAAGGCAGTTGCAATCTATTCTTGCTGCAAAGACATCCCAAGAGCTTCAGCATCCCACAATGCCAATCAGTCTGGCTCCCTTCCATCTGACTCATGCCCACGTACCAACACAGCTGGCACATGGCTCTGCAGCAAGGGAAGCCACGTTTCTCCCCTGAGGGGAAGCCTGATTCATTCCAAAAGGTATTCCAGCCTGGATCTCAGGAGCAGTATCTACCTGTCCTCCCTAACCCCAAGGCTTTTTAGCTCATTCCCTGTGCTCAGCCCAAGAGCCTCGGCAGTTTGGGCTCACCACACCTGAGCAGCAGAGGTCCCACGAGGGGCAGAAGGGTTCATGGATGGAGTGATGTACTTCAGACATTCAGAGTCCCCAGATCCCATTTAAAGTTTCACAGCAGGAGAGGAAAGGGAAAAAGAGAAGAAGAAAAAACAAAATTAAAAAGATACAACAGACGTGTTCACAGAAACCTGAAACACAGACAGACAGCAGCCCTGTTATCATAGCTGCAGCTGGTATAAAGACAGCACGTTTTCATGCTGCAGTCACATTTCCAGTTTCTTCTCAGACCTACCTGGAGGGACTGAATAATTTGCATCTCTCTTTTTCCCATATTATTTGCACATTCCACATATTATTTGCATTTATCGTGAAAGGGTGGAGAATAATAGTGCTTACTGCAAGAAATAAATACATTTAAAAAACAAATCAGTCAGTGCTGCCAGTCAGACAGATGCAAAAGTTGACAAAATACAGCCTTTCATTATTTTTTCATTCCAACCAATGCACAAAATACATGAAATATAAAAGAGTGCCTCACACAGATTTTTTCCAGCTGAATGGAGCTCTGACAGTAAAGAACACTGCATTTTTCACATAATAAAATGTGATTTTCCATCAATTTTACCAGTAATGAAAATGTAACGTACAGCACAATCGCTTGAAAGCCAAGAAGTTGAAGCCAAGGGTGAGGTTAGAAGTTGCAAAACTGGGAGCCTCAAGGGAAGAGAAGTGGTGGATAGACAAGAACTGGTTCTCTGCCATTCACTGAGTTTTCTATAAATGTCACCCCTACCCCCAAAAGGGCTCCCCCCCCCGTTCCTGGTGCTCAGTGGGAGGGGCAGCCAGAGCAAAACCATCCATCTGGTTCCCATCGCAGGAAGGAGTGCCTAGGCTAGCTCCTGCCAAAGCCTGTCATTAGCAATCAGCACCAGAGAGAACATGAGAAAACACAGCACAGCTAAGACAACAAACCTAATACTTTTAATACACTAATCATAACAGCAGTACTCAATTTTGCTCTTTATAGAAATATCACAGGAGTCAGATGGGTCATCCTGGTAGCCTCATTTTATCTGGGAAATTAATGTAACAGGCAACACAAATGTTATTTTCTTATGCCACAGTAGATCCATCAGCACCTATTAGAAGCATCTACAGGAGTGAAAATATGGCAAAGAAGGATGATTTGATTAAGCAGGTGCAAAACCGTGCTACCTATTAAGACATTTTGTCTCCTTTTAGCTACAGCATAATAGACACAGCATTTAAATCCTAATGCTGCCACTGTAGCCCAAGTTCTAGTATTTTATGAAAGCTTGGAGAGATGACCATCAATTTGCTCATGTTCTCTTGCCACAGAAGTTCAGCACAACCCTTCCCACCTCCCTTAGCCTTGCCAACCACGCAGAGCAATGCCAGCACTTCCACAGTTTCCACAAACTGCTTGTCTTGCATATCATCCTTTAAAATCTATTTTATCACTCTTTCATTTCAGATGGCCAGAGGCAAAGAAAAAAAAGCCAAACCTACATCCAAGCAGTCTATAGCAATACCTCCTACAGCTCCATGGGAATGAAGATCTACAGGGATTTGAGGACCTTGTACCACTGGGTACTGCACACAAATGAAAGCAGAACTGCCAGCTGGACTTTGCAGGCACAACTGTCCCCCCACCTCGGCAATATAATCACACACTCCCCTAATTACTGAGTAAGAGTGGCTGCTAATTACCCATCCAGAGTAATGAAATCTGACTAGGGTCAAAAGTGCTCTGACAGTAGGGAACAGAGAGAGGCAGCAAGTCTAATCTTTTGCTGTTCTCCTAACGTGCCTCAAACCTTAAACCAGTTCTCTCAGGAGTTTGCTCTCCTCCTCACAGGCTACACAAACTCCCTGTGTAGAGTGCTTCTCCAGGTCTCTGAGAGACACATTTTCCCCATCACTTTGACAAAGAACTGCCCCTGCTCCTCTGGCACAATCCTGCCACCCTGGAAGAGCACACTGGAGCAGATGAACATTTTGGGATCTCCAGGAGAATAACCCGACATCAGCTTTGCCTTGCAATGCCTCCCTGGAGCTCCTTGCACCAGAGTAACAACAACAGCACAACACACACTCACACAGCAGCAACCAAAACTGATGGATTTCTTCATAAACACCTCCCCTTCCTACAGTTTCCTGTACTGCAAGAAGGGGACCGAGATGGGAAATAAAAAAACCTCCTTCAGGAAGAATTACCAGGTCTCTGCCTAAGGATGGCATGGCTCAAACTCCCTCAGGACTGTCCCAGGCACATCACTGTCACCTGGCTTGCCTCTCTCTATCTCCCTGCTTTTGTTAGGCTGTTCCCACGCACATCTAAGAATATTCTGGTGAGTGAATATGAATAACAGCTCCTTCTTCCTCCTTTCAGGAAACTATTTCCTCATTTGTTTCTCTCCTCTCCCTGCTTCGGTATTTAGCTGTAAACGTTAATGACCCATATGGTTAAGAAGAGGAAAGCACCTTCTAGGAATGACTTGCCCCAGGCTGTTCCGCGGGCTCCTCAGAAGTAAATCCCATCATTTATACTCTCTTTGGCCAAAGGGGAACATTCACAGGACCAAAGAAAAGCACAGACAGAGAGAGAGAGATAGAAAGGGAGAGAAGACTGTCATGTTCTCTCTTGCACACTTCACTGTTTGTTATTCTAGTGCTTTAAAAAGTAAAGATTACTGGGATATCAGGGCTGAGCCCCAGGCCAAGTCTGCTCTGACTTGCTGCCATGTAATCGATGAGAAACTTTTCAAAATGTCTTCTTTCTTCCCCTTTGTGCATTTATGTCTCAGCTTGCTACACTGAAGCTAAGAAAAGCCTCCAGAGGCTCGGACAGGCACCAGTGCCACATCCCAGGATGGGATCACACCAGAGGTAAGGCAGCTGCAGGAACCTGGCAGTCCTTACCCCTGACCTGGCTGCCTTCATCACACCTCCTGCTCTTCATTCCTGCTCTCTTGGCTTGACACTGCACGCTCACCTGGTAAAAGGCTGCCTGGTGGCTGGACTCCTTCAGGTTCCTTGCTGGATCCTGATGACCATTCCCCCTGCCAGGAACAAGATGCACAACCATGGGATACGTGCAGGAGCAAGCCATAGAGCACTGCACATCCAAGAGAGCTGCAGAGCAGGACAAGATGCAGAATGAGGACAGATAGCTCCGTGAAAAGCAGCTTTGAAGGAAGAGATATGGTGGAAACAGAAGTTGACCTCTAAAAAATGGAAAAAGAACAAAGAGGGTTGTGGAAGGGCAAGCCATCTGCTGTAGACTGGGCAGCTGGGATTGTGAAAGAAACAACCAGGTTACTGCTGATGGACTGATGAATGAGCAGGTCAGTTTTTCTCCTAGACCTCCTATGATAAGATGATGGGAAATGATGTGTTAAAATCTTCATGAGGTAGAGCTAATAGAAATGTATCTCCCATTTATCCCTTAAAAGTCATGGATCACAAAGAGATTTCCTCCCTTTCACCATTCTTCTCACCTCTGAAGCATGTCCTCTGTCTTTCTGTACTGTAAATCTACACTTTAAAATAGCAGAAGATACTGTGTATAGGTAGCCAGCCTGCTGTTTAGATAAAGTCAAACCTAAACAATATAAAGAAGAAAAAAAGCAAAGGGTAAGAGACAGGCAGATGGGGTGAGCTGTGTAGACAGGCATTGGAGACTGGGTGTTATTGAAACATGCTGAAGTACCATTTGCACAACTTTTAACTCCCTAGTTTTTACAAGCTTAAAAATGCAAATACAAAATCTGACTGCAAGGCAAAAAGTTGGGAGCTCAAGTTTCAGCTCTGAAATAAATTCCCAGTGCTGTTGTACTTAGGGTTATGAAAACAATGCATCTATACTGAAAAGGCTGAATTGGCATGCCTCTAAACTAAAAAAAAAAAAAAAAAAAAAAAAAAAAAAAAGGTATCATTTGGAGCTGTAGAAAAGGACCAACAGTGTAAAACGTGCTTTTCATCAGTTGATCACATATCACTTGTTTTTAAGTGACTACACACATACCATTTTAACAGAAGTGTTTGCCAGAAATTCAATAAAGTTTCTGAAAGGAAGGAGTACCTCAATACTCTCTGGTTACCCTACACTGGCAAAACAATTTTGGACAGATTTTAAATGCATAATGCTTGCTATTATATAGACTATGTACACTACACTTAGCAGAATAGTACCCAAAACCAGTAAAAATATATCCAGGAAGATTCAAATTAAAAAAACCCCATACTTCCCTTCCTTTTCACTTGCAATTACTGCAAGGCCAAGTGGAGCAGGCTGCAAGGAGAGGGCAAGCACCCAGCAACACCTTGCCTGAGAACACACCAAGCACTCAGGCTCTGCTCTCTGCACCCTTCCCAGAGCCCATCTGAGATCCCCGAGTTTCAAACTACGTCAGGTCAGCTGAGCTGTGATGAACTACCCTCATTAATGCTGAACTTCTTTGTTTTGATGAGGCAAATGAAAAATTATGTTTGTGCCCTAAGTGGACTATAAATCACCAAGGCATTTGGCCTCTTACCTTAGTACTGTCAAACATACTTTGCAATGGCCAAACACAATCCATATGATGAATTTATGTAGCTGAAGTCCTCAGACCACCAGTAATTTCTGCCTTAAAACCCTCATAACTAAGAAGAGAGGCAGGACAAAAATGAAAATAGGGAATAAGTAAGTACCAGTGACCTGAAGTGGCACAGATTTCCCAGAGAATATGACAAGCGGAGGCAGAATAAATAATCCAGAGCTGCAAAGAGGAAAAGCTGAAAAGTGGAAATACCTTCAACTTCACATTTCTGCAATCTCACATTGTGTGTCAGCAGAAAGACAAGTGCTTGCAGAAATTGCAAAACATGGGATCTGCGGAGGCTGAGCCACAAATCACATTTGGAAAGGACTCTGCCTTGGTCCACGGCTGGGGCAGATATGCACCCATTGACTGTTTCAGCTCAGCTCACCTCCTATGGGGTTTGTCTGAGGATCCACTAAGGGGACACTGCCAAAGAGCCCACAAAAATAGAGGGTCACAATGCATTGCCTCCCTTTTCTCAGAACCATAGACTGCTTTGTGTTGGAAGGGACCTTTATAGGTCCAAACCCCAGCCATGCACCAATCTTCACATCTTCAACTGGATCATCTTGCTCAGAGCACCAATCACCCTGACCTTGACTGTTCCCAGAAATGGGGCATCTACTTCCTCTCTGGGCAACCTGTTCCAGTGCCTCACCACCCTCGTAAAAATTTCCTTGTATCCAGTCTAAATCCCTCTTTTAGTTTAAAACCATAACCACTTGTGGTATCAATAAATGCCCTGTTAAAAAGTCTGTCCCCATCTTTCATAGGTTAGATATTAGAAAAAAGGTTTTTCACCCATAGGGTATTGAGAAGTGCTCACAGGACTATGCCTGACAGAGTTCAAAAAACCCTTGAACAATATTCTCCAGCACCTGGTGTGACTCTTGGGCATGGTTCTGCCCGGGGCCAGGAGCTGGACCCGATGATCCCTTCTAACTCAGCTTATTCCGTCATTCTTATAAGCCTCCTTTAGGTACTGGAAGGCTGCTCAAAGATCTCCTCAGAGCCTTCTGTTCTCCAGGCTGAACAACCCCAATTCTCTCAGCCTGTCACCACAGAAGTGCTCTAGCTCCCCAATCATTTTTATGGCCGTCCTCCAACTTGTCCACTCTGTTGAGCTGGATGCAGCACACCAGGTGGAGGTCTCACGGAAACGGAGTAGAGGGGCAGAATCACCGCCCCTGTTCCCGTCTGCTGAGACGATCTCTATCTTTAAAGAGGCCGGATCCGACCGCAGGACCCTCCCCCGGCGCCGCCCGCCGGAGCCGCGGCAGGGACGTGGTTCGGCGCTGGTGGCGCCGTGGCCGCGCCTGGAGGGGCCTCTAGCGGCTCTGCCGGGCGCTCCCGAGCCGCGCACCGTCCGCAGGCACCCACGGGGCACCCCGCACACCCCCGGCGCACACCGCACACCCGCACACCCACGGGGCACCCCGCACACCCACGGGGCGCCCCGCACACCCACGGGACACCCCGCACACTCCCGGCGCACACCGCACACCCACGGGGCACCCCGCACACCCGCACACCCACGGGGCACCCCGCACACCCACGGCGCACACCGCACACCCACGGCGCACACCGCACACCCGCACACCCACGGGGCACCCCGCACACCTACTGCGCACACCGCACACCCGCACACCCACGGGGCGCCCCGCACACCCACGGCGCACCCCGCACACCCACGGGGCACCCACGGCGCACACCCACGGGGCACCCCGCACACCCGCACACCCACGGGGCGCCCCGCACACCCACGGGGCGCTCCGCACACCGCACACCCACGGGGCGCTCCGCACACCGCACACCCCAGAGCCGGCTGCCCGAGCTGGTCAAAGCGCAGCAGCAGAACCAGGCGGAGATGGCGAGGATGCCGAGCCACCCACGGCTGCCACCCACCTGCTGCCATCAGCCCCGCGCCCGCCGGACACCAGCTCTGCTGCTTGCCAAGGGTTTGCCATCCCCAGCTATGGGTGGCCCAGCCCCTGACCTCTGGAAGAGGCACCCCAACAACTGGACAGCCAGCATGCTTGGGGTGAGCAAGCTCCAGATAGCCCAGAAAACGTTAATCTTATTTTTCTTCCCGTTTCCTGCAATGAAATTAGCAGCATTAGCTGGGTCAGTTCATACAGTATATCAACATTCACCCATCAATTTGGAAAAAGGGGATAACGGCGAGGCTGAAGGCTCGGATGACTCCAGGGGTGTATTTGCTGTATCACAGATAAACACTCCACTCACCCTGCCAGTGTTACCCCATGGGGATGCACTTAGGCAGGAGTCAAATGCTCACGGATACATTTGTGGTGACAGACTTTCCCACTAACACCAAGTTCAGCACAATCGCATTAGAGTCACTTTTTAAACCCCATTTAGAAGTGGAATACCAAAGGGAATGCAAGCACAGGCCCCCCTGCATTCCACTCACTTCCAAATCCTGTATTTATGGATAATGTCTCTAAATAAGACTGTTCCAGTAGAAAGGGACCTTGGGAAGTCTGCAACTTCCTGCCAAAAGTAGGGCCAACCCTGACTTTGCGTGATGCTGCACAGGGCTTGGTTTACCTGGGCCTTGAAAACCTCGGAGAACAAAGCTCCTACAGTCTCTTCAGGCGAGTTATCAACGCACAATTTTCCCTGTGGAGATATTCTTACTTTAACATTTTCTCTGAAAATCCCACTCCAGTTTGCAATCCTTGTTCCTTGGAGCTGGCTACATCTTTTCATCAGCTTTCCCATAGACAGGGGCAGGCTGCAGTAAGGTCTCCTGCAAAATCATCTCCTCAGGGCTGAATAAAGCCGTGTCCCTCAGTCTCTTCTTCCAGAGCACATGCTGCAGGCCCCTGGCCATCAGAAAGCCAGCTGTTTGACTGTTTGACACAATGTGCCACTCATACTTTATAGAAAGTAACAAAATAGCTTAAAATACATGTCTGAAGCCACAGGTCCAAATTTCAATAGTTCTCCAACAAAAATGCAACAAACCTACCAGCCATACATTTATTTAAAGGAAAGACAAAGGCCATCTGTGTTTAAAATAAATAAAAGCAACCCTCCTTCAAGGCAGCAGAGGGAACCTACTTACCATTTTTCACTTAGCTCTTTGTGAAATTCACATGAACATACTTCTTAAAAACTTAATGCCTTCAAGAGAGGTCGTGTTCCAAATGCTAGCATGCTTTATACCAAGAGTCTTCTGAATCACACACCAACAGGAGTATAATGATCATGTGTTGCAGGTAAATTATTTGCAGGAAGGTTATATTAGAAAATAACACATTGCGGTCCCAGAGACTGTGCTCAGTACCCAGCACTTGGGGAACACTACAGGAATCATTAGGACCTTTGTATTTGTTGATGGGAAGAGCAACCATTAAATATTATGAGCTCTGAATACAACTCCTAGGTGAAGAAAGCACAGGAGGCATATCTGGCCAGCCTGGGAGATTACTCTTGCAGCAGTTCTCCTCCTCTTCTACAGCAACAAGCCACATCCTTGGGCAGAGCTGCGAGAAGTGCCAGTCAGAAGCAAGTACTGAGCCCAAGCCTAGCTCTTGTACCTGTTCAGGGGCCCTGGCAAGTCACTGCTGCATAAGTAGGAAACGCAGCCTCTATGCAAAATGACATTTGTACACACATTTGAGTTGACACTGTCAAGAGCTGCCACCTAAATGCTGGCACAAACACAGCACCCCAGCTCAGGGACACCAAATAAAACAGATTCAGCTGCCTTTTTGAAATCTAGGAAGCTGACACCAAAACCACCCAGCCAGGCTGGTTAGCTGGCTATTCCACTCCTCTGCATCACAATCAGGATTTCCAGCCTCCTCCCCAAGTGAGCTGGAAAGATGAGCTGTCACCATGACAGAGCTGCATGGGGATATGATGAAATCACCAGCAAGGCTCCTGTTGACCTCAGGTAAACTCTAGAACACACCATGAGAGGCTCCAGAGAAGCTTGCAAAGACAAAAATGAATATCACTACTCTTTTGGATGAGAAAAAAAAAAGTTATTTCTTGTTCTTTTCCCATACATTCTTGGGACATCACTTGGAAGCTTCTCTCCAACTAATGTCTAATCACTTTTTCCCCCAATTGGTTATATTTCAAAGGTAAAACCATCACACTTATTTAGACCAAGAAGGTATCAGAACAGTCAGTGAACAGAGCAGACTCTTTGAGAATTACAGTTGATCTGGAAGACACATCTTATTGTTTCAGCTGCAAGCAGTCGTTACTTTTCAAACTAACTAACACAGGGAAAAAAAAATCTCCATTACTACTAAGCATGCCAAAGCATACTTGAACTGCTTCAACACGCTACGCTGGAATTAAAACAAAGAGTTATTTCAGGTTTGTTTTAATTCATTACTAATGTGTCGACTGTTTTAGGATCCCTTGCCAAGAGCAGCTACCCTTTGCTGAGAGCTAATGAAGTTAAGATTAAAAGCCCTGAGTCCTGGACCAGACCAATGTCAGGGATCAGGTGGAACTGCCGGGCTCAGCAGTGCAGTGCACGGTGCCTGGCAGAGATGTGATGTTTAAAGCAAGGACCAGAAGTGAATTAAAGTTTAGGAATGGTTGCTTACTGTACAAGATTGACTTCCCCAGGTTAGCTTCTTCCTGCTTGGCTACCCAGGAGGCTGTGTACAGATCAATAGCTGCATCTATCAGCAGCAGGTCACTTCTAAACTGGTGTTAACCACTACCTCTCTGTCTCTGATTGAGACTCTTGCAGGGGAAGTCAGCTAAGGATCAAGTATGGCTACAAACAGGCAGTGCATGATATGGATATGAATGTTGTGTCGTGGGTCTGCAAGGGCGAGCTGCAGTGCTGGGCAGCAGCAGGGAGCCCTCCTCCCTTCTGATTCCAGAGATCTCTGCAGCCCAACATTACACAGGCTGGACAGCAGATACAGCTTGCTGATGCCACGTCCCCCCTGCAGCTCTGCACTTCTTAGGGGGGGTTGAGAAGAGGCTGTGAGGCACTGATGCCCTGCCAGCGTTGGAGAGAACAGCCAGGAAGTATTGAATTCTGGAGCAGCAAAGAGGAATCTCACCCTGTGTGCAAGAGGCTACCAAAATGCTTTGAGAATGACCCAGTGCACCATGACAGAGAGACAATCTGAACACAAACACAACAGATCAATGGAGAGACTCCCACCTGCACAAGCATGTTCACAGCACGAGAGGTGTCACAGCACCCAGCCAGAGCTGGGACCTGGCTACAAAGGGCTGGCAGCCAGGGTGCTAATTCATAATGCATCCGTAAACACCTTTATTTCTCTGGAGCTACATCAAGGTCTGGAAGCAGAAAAAACAGTTACTCCAAACCAAAACTTGGCACAGTGCCTCCACTTGTGATTATTTAAGAGCCAACACATTCCCAGAACAGTTAATAGCTCTGTGCTCTGCTCAGAAAGAAGGACTCCACAGAAACAAAAGTGGAATGAAGAGAGAGGCAGCAGTGCCACCAAAGTAACAAACTGGTTTGGAAACAGGTCAGGCATCAATGACACACAGCTTCTGCAAGGACCCCCAAAGCACAGACTGGGAGGGTATCACAGGTGCAATTCAAAAGGCAGCTATTTCTCTCTGCTATCAGCTGTGAGGCTTCAGATTAAGACTTTGCCCAATCTGGGAAATAACCCTTTAAAAAAAAGGCAGGCACATTTGGCCTAGAGTCCAAAAAGCAAGCAATAAGAGTCAAAAAACATTTGGAATCATGATCTACAGCAAAAAACTCAGATGCTTAAGAGGTTACAGAGGTGGAAAACACATCCTGAGAATATAGAGACCTGAAGCCAGGTAACTGTTTGAAAAGGATGGTCAGCAATTGCCCTACTGCACAAAGAAGAACAAAACCTTACTATATACCTAATAATTTTTGAGGGCATCATGAAAACAAGGACAGTAAAGGCCTAACATAGGATATGTTGATGGGCTATGACATCAGCCTCATCAGAGGTTTTGAAGATAAACAACTAGCCTTCTCAGGGGCAAGGAGATGAATTAGAAGATATCTTTAAGTGCCTTCTGGCCCTGAGTATTCCATTTTCACCTTTCTTGTCAGTAGGCCTTGATTCTTAACCTTAAAACAAAAAAAAAATCTTGTCCTTCACTGACTTCTGTGATGCCAATTCTCATTTTCTTTCTTCTTATTTTATTTAGTCAACAGATTTTACCCTTCTGTATCAAAAACTTCTTGTTTTCATGCATATAACAAATATGATGGACATAGAAGACACCAGCCCTGCCAGCTTTAAAACAAAATATATTGATTTACTCCATGGCTGAGTCTTGCACAACACCCCCAGACACCACTTATCAAAAATAAATAGTGAATTTTGCTGAGTAGCAGAAAGTCAGAGATGATGGGCAGCAGGGGATAATTGAAAGATTTAAAACTAATATATAATAGTCAGATCTGTTTCCTGTTTCCAGAGGTAAAGGAATTTCCTGTTTCCAGAACTGGCTATTTAAAGAAAATCCTGACAATAGAGGGTTTGGGGTTGGGTCGTTTTCCTAATAATGCCAATGAAAATAAATTAATAGGGCTGGTGTTCCTGAGCTCATTCTTTGGAGAGGAGTGGCCTCTCATTTGCAAGCCACACAGATCACCAGGCCACCAGGTGCCTCAGTGATGGAGGATGAAGAGGAGGTTGTGGCCCTGGAAGCCTCTGCAAGAGGGCTCTGCCATCAGGCTCTTCTTTCAGTTCATGCCATAAATACTGAAGTCAATCCAGACTGACTGGTAGGAACACAGGACCAGCAAAGGGCCCTACAGCCAACTAAAAATCTTAGCTGCTGCAATTATTTGATGAAATGTCCAAAGACTTCTTTTCTCCAAACATGAAGCTGAATCCTTTTTGTTCCAGCTGTTTTTGCAGTCAGTCAAGGAGGGGGAAATAAAATATTTTTTAAAATCCTAGATTGTTTACTTGTGGAGTATTTCTGTCATGCTGTCATTTTAATGGTTTTCATCTCTGCTCCAGAGCAGTTCAAACAGCTAAAAAAATGCGGTGGAAAAATGTGTACTGAAAGGTGCAGCCCTGCTGGAAACTGTAGGGGAGCTCTGACCTCCTCACTATAAAAAATGTTTGATATTGGACGTGCACCTGTGTTGTACATTGAGCATTTTGAAAATGTGAAGGTTTCATAGATTGTAAGTAGCTAAAGTTGGTTTTAAGTTTTTTTTCTTTATTTAAGTTACATTTGCAGGTTTTCAACACTTCAGAAGCAAAATTCTGTCCAGGTTTGGTCTTGAAGAAACAAAAGCTGTGTGGTCCTTTGTATTCTGTTGCATCAAGATTTCACAGTAATTTGTGAAGGAAAATCAAACTGATTGGTTTGCTGGGGTTAGCTGGGCCCAGGACTTCCACACAGGAGGTCATGAAGGTAGAAGGAAGCTGGTGCTTCTTGAGGACAGAGCCAGGCAGTGTGGCATCCACCACCCTGCTCAGCTCACACATGCACAGGCTTGCAGCTAGGTTCCCTTCCATGGTAGTAGAGGTAAAAAATACACAACAGGGTATTTCTAGGGATGGAAGCAAGGCAGCCTGTGACCATTGTTCTGCTTCCTGCTCTCCAGGGCCCCACTCTGTTCTTCCATACGTAAAATGACACAGGGCTCAAAGCTGATCACTCCACATTTTCATTTTAATCAATGTACAAAAAAACTAGGACTCTGAAATTGTCCTGATCTACAACTAGAGAGCAGAACCTGAGAAGTCCCACCAGTCTTCATAGCACAGGAGTTTCCTGATGCTCTTCTTATTCCTGACTCCACAGGAACACACAGTCTTGCCCACCTGCCAGTTAGGCAAAGCACATTTAAGCAGGCACAAGTTTCAGGGAAAGAAAGGGAGTGGAACAGGACTGCCACTAAGTACCCCTCAACTACCTGGCATCATTCCTGTGATTAAGGGAACTGGAAAGATTTGTTATGGAGAAACATGAGGGATGCCCAAATCCAAACAGAGGAGCAGGTGGCAAAGACAAATGGGTAGAGGAGAGGGGATAAAGCTTTCTCTAGCTACCACTTCACATGATGCAGGGCTACACATACTGCTGGTTTTGCAATGCTTGTTCTGGACGGTGGCAATTTTTTTAAAAAATGTTGCTTCAGATATTTGCAACATTGAAATTAAGCATTATTTTGTTATTGGTATTATCTCAGCTGTGAAATATTTGGGGCATTTGAGTCAATGAATAGACAAGGGTCAAAAGGATTGAAAAAGCAGATTTCCTGCCATTTTTCGCATTGAAACAGATGCTCAATGGAAACTGGCCTTCTCACCCCAGCTGCCAAAACCCAAACTGCCTACTGCAAAAGCCTGGTCTATTTTTCCTGGACAATTTTCCCACCTGTTTCCTGGTAGGTAATGACACCCAAGAGCAGGGAAACAGCAGTGTTTAAGGGTCACGGTCATAGCACTACACACACGGATCTGTGCAAAGTCTGTACTCCACATCCACTCCCATGGCAGATGCTTTTACCCTGTCACACTCCCATTTTGGATTTCTGCAGACCCAAAAAAAACCCATCCTCACCACAAGCAATCTGCCAGGGATGGCCTTCCTGCTGCCACCACCAAGGAGGGCTGACATGGAAATCAGCAGAATGACACTTTGGCAACACCAGCTTGCTGAGCCTGCTCAGAGGTGGCCCCTCAACGTGATGGGCTACAGAAAGACTGCCCCAGGCAGCCCCAAACACAGAAATCCCTGGGTTAACATGACACTCCCTTTCTAGCATCCTCAACAGTTCAGTGCTTTTTTCTGCTCAGGAATTTCAGAGCAGGCCAGGCACAGCCAAGCTAAGGACACACAGGAAGGTTTACAAAAGATTTTCACAGTGGCATTTGATTTTCTTCCCACAAGTTACAAAACCTACTTGCAGCCAGCAGTTATCATAGAGCTTGCCAGAGTTGTCATGATCAGAGCATGCAGAAGCTGCAAACATCATTGCACACATTTCACAGAGACTATGGTATTTGCCATGGTGCCATAGGATTCCCAGGGTGCAACTACAGCAGCATTCCCAGGATCTCAGGACTTGAAAAGACACGGAGCTTGGGGTGTGTTCACACAACTCCAGACCATTAAAAATGCTAAAAGGCAAATTCTTACCTCCTCTCTCACTGTCCCCGTAGAGGAATACCACAATGGCCACACCAAGCCCCCAACAGCATCACCAAGAGCCATGTGAGACGTTTCCTACCAGAGAAGGACCAAAGCTGCCTCCTGAGTGACTGACCCCCAGAAACAGAGCAGACATTGAAACAAGGCTGCAGTATCATGACCAAAAGTCAGGGTTAATATAGCACAAGTTGCTACTTGAATAAATTATTCAGTAATGCGAAGCATCAAACCTCCAAGACCTGCAGTCATTCAGAAAGTCTGGAAAAAGGCAAAATCAGCTCAGATTTCAAAAGCAGCAGAGCAAGTGCAAGCTTGACAGCAAGCATTCTGCAGTTCCCGACCTTTGGAAAATATTGGAAAAGGTATTAAACAGGGGGAAAAAAATTTAAAATTAGTACATGCCTAGACTGCCTCTACCCTACTGTTTTACAACTTCCCCAACATACCTCTCCCATGAGGTGGAGGTGGCTGGCAGGGATAAGAAAGGAGAGCTCCTGAGGTCAGCAGTAATAACCTAAGTGACATGACTAATGAGAGCAGAAATCAGGAAGCCTGGCTCACAGGCTCACCTTCATCATTGCTAACACCAGTGGGAAGCATTTGCCAAGACAGCCAGGCATGGAGCTGCCACCAGACTCGCTTCACTGGGGAAACGTATGCAGAGGAACCAGAAATTATGTTTTCTTTTCAATGTCATAATCATAGACCAGAGCGAGTTGCTCCAGTTTTTGGCATGTTAAGTGTCTCCCACATAACACAAATGAGGACATCAGGTATTAAACTGAGGGCTGGCTGAATGGGAAATTTAAGTGTGGGATGGTGCAGGGTTTTCCTCCCTCATCATGCACAACTAGTGGCCTGGATCCTGCATATTTCTGGCTTTTTGCACTGTGATTTAATGCTACAGTGACTTCAGTCAGAATTAGTAAGACAGCTTGCACACCAAGAAAATATTTAGGCAGTATTTAAAAACAAGCTCTGGGTTTGAGGTTTAGGCATAACTGCAAAAAAAAAATCACAGTATGTAGGCTAGGTGCTTGAAAAAGTTAGTGTGAGAACTAACACCATTCCTGCAAAAACTTTGTGATCATCATGAACTACTTGGTGCAAAAATATTTCTCAAAACCTAAGTATCTGCAGACCACATGCAGACTCTAAGTTATTCAGGCCATTCAGATAAAAAAAGCAATTGCTTATGGCATAAAACCAAATACAGGGTCACTTCCATCTTGTTCTTTTAAAGCTAAACCAATTTCATTATATATACGTAAACTTTTAATTGCTGTTGAGATACCATTTACATTTATTAATTTCTATTTCACATAAAAGCTGTGGCAGCCAAAGGAAGACACAAGAGCCCTATGGAGCAGGAGGAGGAAAGATGGTGGCTTACACACAGAGAAAAGATATCATTAGCATCATCTCCCTGAAACAGGAGAAACAATGAACCAGAAAAGAACAAAAAAGCAGAAGGGGAAAAGCAAATAATATGTCAGGTAGGTCACACTACACAGGAAAATGGCTAGGCTGAAACTAGCTCACAGACAGCTGGAATGCTCCAAAAGTCAGACTTTTTCCAGATCACATAAAAAAATCTATATTTCGGCTACTTAAAAGAGAAATCTGCGTTCTCCATTCTATCTGGAGGTCATAACTTTGTTACTGGAAGATACTGCTATTGGCAGAAACTGGACAAGAGCTATGAAATCAAATATTTATTTTCCTATTTTCCTGTAAAGTTTTGCATTCTGAAACTGTCTCCTCCTACATGTGGTTTCTACAATGAGACTAGGACACACTGGATACTCTTTAAATCCAAGGCATAAGCCTTTACCCATATGCTTTGTACAATTAGTGTAATCTATGGCACAATACAATTCTTAGTACAATTGCTCCTTATTACACTTTCTTCTAAACTACTGGTTTATTTTCAAGGTTTAACCATTTTCCTTTTAAAATGGAGTATTTAAAATAAGTACCAATACTGTAGCTATATTAGCTATTGCATGTCAATCTATTGCATGTCAATCTTATTTTTTATTTTTTATATATATATATATATATATACACACCTGTTCTCAGAAGGTGAGGACACCTCTGGACAGCTACACATTGCTATCAGCCCTCTGGGGCTGGTTTAGCCTGCCTCCAAATTTTAAAGCCTACTCCAGAGCAGATTCCTCCTGGGATAAGTTTGATCCTGTAAAGAGTAGTAACAACATGCTATCCACGCTCACAGAGTGTGCCTCAAGACCCCAGATCTGAAGAGTCATTCATCAGTAATTTGCTAGGGAAAGAGAAATTGGTATTCCCACACCCTTTGACCTTGCTTCCCATACCAAGGCACTAATATGCCTTGACCCAGACCCTCACAGCTACTGCTCAGGGCTGACAGATGTGTATTTCACAACATACCTATGACAACAGTTTACATGGATTAGCTGGTTTGACTCACTTCTCTTTTGAAACATGAATACATCTTAAAATTACCTAGGAAGTGGCACTGCCTGTGTATCCAGGCTCCCTGGTCAGAAGAGAAAAAGGTTCCTTTATTCAGGTTTGAAGCATGGTTTCTCCCTGCAAATTTTCATTCCTTCTCCCCCTCACCTTTTGAAGTGGCCAGCTGACTGACTAAAGCCAGCTGTATTTGCCATGCTGTAGGTCACAGTCCAACTGGGCAGGCTGGCAGCACTGCCCAGGTAGATATGGGAAGTCCAGGTTTCCCAAACATGGGTGTTCCTCTGCATGGTCAGACAAACTGAGTACAAGTAGTAGGCCAAATAATTATATAGCAAGCTCATATTTGGTGCTTTTCATCCATACACTCCAAACACATTAAAAGAGAAGCAGTGTATTATTACTATTATTGCTGTTTGCTATATGGGGAAACTGAGGCACACAGAGATGAATTTCCCTATTAGGTTCACCTAGTGGGTTGGAACAAAGCTTGGGAGGGGACTTGTAGCACAAGTTTGAACCTAAATAGCAAAGAAAACGAACTTATTATCTGCATTCCATCAACTGCTGTACCATATGGTTAGATGTGGGCATGAGTCCAAGCAAAGCACCCAAATGACTCCCTGAGCTCTAATGCAACAAACAAAACCCAAAACTTACATCCATGTATTAACCACTGTAATCCCTTAAGCTTTGCCTGTGTTTCTGCTGACACTATATTATGAGGATCTATGCTGAAAATTTAATGAAGGATAAATCCAGCAGATGAGCACTGTCTCTAACACTACATATACCTGATCCCACCTTCCCAAAGCTCTCAGCTTCCAGGAAGATTTTTTTTTCCTTTGACTACAGGCTCTTTCCATTCCTGCTAAGATAGTACTTTACAGTATACTTTAAGAAAGCATTTGTTAAAGAGCTAAGAGCACCTTGGTTCCTGATTACATCTCAAGCACGCGTCAGGAAGATACTGCACATCCTAATTACTCTTTATCTGAATCATAGATTCTGAGATTTAATAATTCAGAGTCCGAGACACAAGAACTAGCAAGTCTTCTGTTATTAAGTATTGTACAGTTTACCAAATAGAAGAAAAAGGAAATGAAAACCAGATATAAATGACGTATGTTTCCTTTGAAAACTGCTTTGTTCTGCTGCCCCACTGCTTGAAGCAGATGAACTCATGTACACCAAGAAATGAGGAAAATTAATCAAGAGATGAAGGGCAGGAGAGGGAAGCCTTTACATGGGTGCCCTGTGCTGATGGGCTGGATATGCAGAGATTTTTTGTTATGTTTCAAATGACATTTTCTTGGGCTTCTGCTTTCAAATCTTGAATCAAGCAACCCTGGACTGCAAGTTCTGTCCTTGAAGACCTGCCAGAGGGCCTTCAAGGAGAAGCAGGGAGAAGACAAAAGGACATATCATGACTGCTCCACTGACTCTGAAAGCGGACAAGCATGCCCAAACCAGAGTGGATGCAGCAACACTACTTCATGTCTCACATCCCAGGGCTTCTGCTGCTCTGTATTTTAAGGGTTTGGGCATTTTACCCAAGAAACAAGTAGTGACAATGCTCACCATTCATCCAGGGGTAGAAAAAGCAGGTACATTGACAAAAGGCTGTTTCTCCATGAAAGCTTACTTTTCATGTCCTCCATAAATTTGCAGACACCCTGCAAGTAATTTCTGAAGTGGATGGGGCTTTTTTTGTTTCTTACAAAGGTCAGCATAAGAATTTAACCTTACTGAGAGGCAATGTCACACTAGGGATAAGTTCAACAGAGCTGTTAAAAAGTATTTCAGTACCAGGTTAGGATGCTGTTTGTTTCCTAGGCTAGACTAAAATGTGGAAGCATCCTTACATAGAAAGGTGCCCATCTGCCTTAGACCAGGAGGTCAAGACAAGGAGAACCAAGGGGAACAACAAATCAGAGCAGCTGTGTCAAGGCTGGGCATTGACAGGGGGCTGGACATGCTACAGAAATGGCATCTCCACACCAAGGTACAAAGGTATCCAGTGGAGGCAACCACTGGGGGCATTTCAATATAGCAAAAGCAAGGCCCAGCCAACCCAGAAAGACAATGCAGACACACACAAATGAGCCCTTCCTCACCAGCTTGATAGGCAAGGGTAGCACAGGGAACAATACCTGGCAGACAGGAGGAAAATGAGGCAGGGCCTGGAGGAGCTGAAAGAGCTGTGCCAAGGGGCAGTGACAGCAAGTGTCCAGTGCGGGTGAGACGATGGCTGCACAGGCTGAGGCCGGGGAAGCAGGGCTCTGATATTTGTACACGTGTGTGCCCGTGTGCCTGCGTCAGGGCAGCCGGCAGCAAAGAGGTCCCAGTGATGATGGCAACAGGTAATTATAGCCTGCAAAGGTTGGAGCTCGTAAAAATGGAATTAGATTTCCTCGAAAGTTTGCAGCTGCCGGTTTTGCGCGTAGTCTGGACGCAAGGGATGAGCAAGAGACTGAACAGCCACTCACTTTGTGTCCAAATGGGATAGGCAGGCAAAAATTGTGATGGGATCAAGATAAGGCGTTTGGGAGGGAGGGGTAAGGAAATGGCTCATCCCACCAGTAAGCTACTGAGAGGAGCATCAAGAGAGAGGCAATGAAAGGCTGAGTGGGAAGCAATGAACAAAGAGAGCAGGTGAGCAGTATGGAAAGGGGAGCCAAGACCATGGAGCAGGCTGGAGTACAGCAGGCAAGAGACTGGACTGGTGAGAGCCAACAGCAATCTGCAGAAAAGGGGCAGGGAGAACTGAACCAAGGGCCAGCAAGACATCCAGAGAGGTCAGTGAGGATCAGGAGATAAGGAAGGAGAAGAGTTTAAAGCAAAGCAGTCAAACGCAGATGGCAAGAGGTCACAGTGGCCTGGCCAAGAAAGGGTGTTAAGACAGAAAGGATGTGAATATAAATCAAAGTTCAAGGAGAAAAGTTTCCTCACACATAGCAAAAAGACTGTAGGGAAGACAGAGCTAAAACCCCAGAACTTTTATATATCATGGATATCAGAACCCCAAATAGACATAACCCACAGGCACAAGGCAGGAGTTTATACAGGTGTTTTACCTTCTGCCTGAGCCTGAAATACTTCAGACCAAACATACACATTTTATAGGGTACAATTAAACTCTGCTCTCCTTCCCACCCCTCTGCAGAGGAAAACCAAAGCCTGCCAAGATCCCTTTTACTCCATCATTTCCTTTCTTACTACACCATGAAACTAAACAAGCGCAGTAACAAGATTCAGAGAGATCCGTGTTTATTTCCCTTTGCTGTGTAGGGCGCAGTCCAGCCAGAACAACGATGACAATTATTTCCTACAATTATTACCACATTTCACACCCTTTCCTCTGGGTTATGAGAAGCAGCACCTCTTCCTTGACAACACCTACAGTGAGTTTCCTTCCTCACCAGAGACCTGCCATTGGTCTCATCTTTATGGGTTTTTCACTCTGCCCCCTCCCCCTCCATAAAGAAATTGGGTTTTCTTTTCTACCAGAAACAACTCAGTCCTCAACTTCATCAAAATAAAAGAATTCACTTGGCAGTTGTTAAAATAATTTTTAAAACAATCAAAAATCTCATTTAAACAATTATTGCCCTATTCAGAAACAAAATCTGGTTCTTTAAACCATCACTAATTTCTGGCACAAGGCCCTGTCTGGCCCATCACAAGTAACACAAGCCTGTCTGTTTTTCTGCCCAGCAAAGGGGACTGTTCTGCACGATCTCTGCAAGAACGGCCTTGATTTATCTTCCTCATCACTACTTGGTGCTACAACACTATTCCCTTGATGACACTACCAGTTATTTTTAAAGGGGTGGTCATTTTACCCCTGCAAACTTCCATCAAATGCACTAATTTAGGCAGAAGGGATTTCCCAATTTCTTGGTGCAATTCTGAACTGGCTTAGTTCCGATCCTCCAGGGGTGTATAAACACTGAGCCAGAGAGCACCAGCCGTTTTTAAGGGCTCTCCATCAACATTCCTGTCAAATTCACTCCAAGGGAATGCCATAACAGTAGAAGGACATGCAGCAAGGTCTTCAACTTTATTTTCATTTTGTAGATGAGGATTCTTGAAACAAAAACACTGTTTTCCCAAGGCCTGAAGAGTCAGTCACAAATCACAAGGAAAAATATGGTCTGTGTGAGATGTTAAAATACTTTAAATCAAATAGACATGCTTTGCAGGTCACATTTAAATTCCATGTACCTTGTCATCTCTCTGTATGGGAAAATAAATAATTTTATAGGAGGAAAATGCTTTATCTCAGTTTGACCTAAACACCCTGTGCATTAATGGGGGTGATTTGAGCAGAGTTATGCAGAAGTTTGCACCAAGGGGCAAGAAACCTCTTCAAATCACAATGCAAAATGAATGCTTTTGAACCAAAAATCTCCTTTTTCAGTACAAACGTAGTCTGATAGCTAGAAGACACTTGCAGGCACATCTTTGCCAGACACTGCCCATCCACAGGCCCAAACACATCCTGCCTTGGATCTAGCTTCAGCTTCCTGACCCACCTCCTCTTCCTCCTTTCCTGGTAACACTCTTTTAATTATAACTGAGATAAAATAGCTAAATGGCCACTAGCAGGCTAATAAGCACAACACACCTACATGCCAATTTCAGAAGATTACATCAAGCATTCCTTGTCAAGCTGAAACTGCTCACTGGGCTGTGGGA
This sequence comes from Setophaga petechia, assembly GCA_024362935.1. Classification (NCBI taxonomy): domain Eukaryota; kingdom Metazoa; phylum Chordata; class Aves; order Passeriformes; family Parulidae; genus Setophaga; species Setophaga petechia. The sequence goes on from JANCRA010000001.1 coordinate 29,868,821, forward strand.
TCAGCACTTAAACAAAATATGTGTATTTTGCAGGGGAGAAAAAGCAAGAGGAGTAGGGTCCTGCATCACTTTAAACAAGGTCATGGGAGAAAAATACAGCTATTTCTTAGTCTTCTTTACCTGTCAGATAAAGTGTGTGTGTCTAAAGTGGGCTGTGTCTGAAACACAGCCCAGCCTGACAGCAGCACTCAACCACCCTGCATTCTTCACTGGGATAATTACACCCCTAACAGCTGACCCTCTGTTCTGCACTGCGTCAAAGGGGTTGGCCTTTTGTAACATAAACCCTAGAAATGGCTTAGAGCAACATGAGTTACGCTTTACCAGTCATCCAGCAAGACACACATACCTGCACTTCCACAAGGCTACTAATAAGCTGGACAAAGCCATTACAGATTCATAGAATCAATTAGGTTGGAAAACACCTCCAAGATCAAGTCCAGCCTGCGAGAGAAGCAAGAGAGAGGGTGAAACCAGTACGTTTCTGTAGGTCAATGCAAGTGAAGATGCAGGCTGGAGTGCTGCTTTGTAATAAAGTTTACCCACAGCAAAGATAAAGGCCTGATTTTACAACATTCTGCCTCTATTTTAGAAGTGGAGAGCAAGTACCATAATGCCAACAGAACACCACAGGAATAAATCCTCTAAAATACACAGCAAAGCAACCTTACACAATGGCAAGGAAGCCCACTGGATTGCACACTAATACATCTTACCTCATCTGGGATTTTTAGTGGGGAAGAATATTTTGGAAGGAGAGAAGAATGGGAATCCAAAATGCAGTGATAAAACTCATCTCCTCAACAAGCCACTCTTGCCTATTCTGTTCACATTTTGATCAATAAATACTCTACATCCAATATCACATTATGCTTACAGATTACTTCTAAATCTTTAAGTCAGAGAATCTTTTTGACATCCTGCTTACACAAAGGCCAAAGCCCTGAAACCCCAGCCACAGTGAGGACATACTGCCACCACCACAGCACAACATACACATGTACATGTACAAGACCCACAGGACGACTTACATGGGATTTCCTCTCCAAATGAGGATGTTATAGCCCAGATGTTCTCTTCACTTTTATTATTACTATCCCATTTCTTTCTTTCCATTCTCTCTTCCCCCTGTTCTCTATAACACTCCATAACACCAGACATAACCCATACAGTGATGATATCTCTTGGCCACCAACCTGGTTGGCTGGGCCAGCCAGATCATGCAAAGGACTAAGCTCTGATATCAGGATTCACCTCTGAAAGTTTTCATTTTCTTAAGCTTGACCAGATTCCCTTGCATGTAGTTGCAGCATAAATCCTCCTTAATACACAATCTTACTTTGGGTTTGCAGGTATCAGTGCAATAAATGTTCCATCAACAAACTGTTTGGTGCACTGCCCAGCAGACTGAAGCATAAGGGAGTGGTTATCCCAAAGCACGCATGGGATTTAAAGATTTCTCCTAGGATTTAGCCTTCCACAAGGTGCTTTGCCACTGTAGGACTTGGTCTGGCTAAGCCACACTAGCAGGTACAAGTAAAGATTTATAGAAAAATATCCAATAATGCCGAAGCCATCACAGCAAGGAAAAACTACTGCAAAGGAGTAAACATTCCAAAACTTCTCCTTTCTGCTCAGTCTGCCACACCAACATCTGCAAGCCTTCATCCTAAAGCTGCCGTAAGTCTGCCTTGCACACAAGCACAGCAACTAAGAGTGCAGTCCCTAACATGCTCAGCTTCCCCTCTCACTATCCCAACAAATTCCCAACACCCAGCATGGGCTGGACTTTGCTCCCCAACCTGTGGAAGTGAGTCTTTCCTCTCTTTCCACCACACCTGGCATTTTGGATATGCATGGCTCAGCTGTTTGTTTGCTCTAGGACTGGCTAAGCAAAGCAATTTTGGGGGACACACCATTATAGGTTGTGTCTGCTCTAGGTAAGTCCCAGGAGCACACTGAAAAGCTCTTGCCTCAGCTCAGTACATCCTGTTCAACCAGTCCTTGAGCAGATTTGGGCAGAGGAAGATTTTCAAGTAACTGCTGCTCAAACCATCACATGAGATGGTGTAAGAAAGGCTCTTCTCAAGTGAGCATCCTGCTACTTGGAAATACATTACTTATAGAGGGCCCAGCTACTTCTGTCCTTTCTACTACCTGTTGCATACAGTGCTATACAACAAGCCAAAATTGGGAAGTCATTCTTACTGGCTCACCCAATCTTAAGGGGTGACACCAATAGAAAAAAAAGCCCACTATGGCTGTCTCACGCTATGTCATTTGCCATGCTGAATTATTCCAGCAGGAAAATTTAAAAAATAAAAAAAATAAAGGAAAACAAACACAAAACCAAAAACAAACAAAAAAATTCCTAAGCAACAATCAGAAATTAGCAAAAATCCTAAATGAGATCCTGTGTGAGATTCTGTATTCCACAGAAGTTCAGCAAGTATATTTTTAATTGTCAAATAGTTTCACATCACACAGGTAGCAACAAAGCATTTTTTTTTCTTTTATTGGAGGTGTTAATGAACTGTTATCCTTGTCTTGCTCATGCTATTCAACAGACATGACAAAAGAATTCCCTACATTTCCCTAGGTTTGCATGTTATTCCAAATGGTACTTCATGGTCACGCTATGGAAAATATTCACATGAGTAAACATGAGAGTCATTATAAGTATCCCTATAAAGAGGCATTTCATCTCCTTTGCTGGCATTTGAAGAGACCAAAAACCACTAATGTGCTGAACTCAGTTTGTTCCAAGCTCAGCATTTTTAAATAAAACAGCCCATTTTGAAATCAATATTGCAGCAAATACCTCCTTTCGTAAGGAGCCCCTGACACCAAGATCCCCTGGCTTCATGTAGGTCTTTACAACTCTATAATGAGCTCCTGGGAGGTCCCCAGGTTTTTCTTTCAGCACTGGGGGCAAATTCCTTAAACTCACTTTTCTGGTCCTTGAAGCAAATTATCAGATGAAGAAAATGATGCGTCTGTAAAAGCAGAAGGAAGATCGTATAATGGGCGGCATACCAGTGCACTGACCCCCTTCAACCCACGAGGGGAATTCAAACCAGCACCTCCAGGCTGGCATCTCCTGCTCAATGCAGCCATGCTCTGCTTCTCACGGAGGAGAGGCCCTGCCTGCTGTGCCTACTGCCCCCCTCTTAGCCCAGCCAGCCTCACACAGCTCTGAGACCAGAGGCCAGGTACTGCCCTGGCCCCTGACACTCAGCGGCCACTGGCACAACGCAGAGCAGAAAAGGAGCATCTCCACACACAGCTCCCGGGAACTCTGCTGGGAGCCACCTGCGGCTACAAAAGCCAGCTCCAAATTAGTCACAGGGAGCCAGGAATGGTCAGGCAGCACACAAAGAAGTTATTGTGTATGCCAAATTTTTCTTCTGAGAATGTATCCATTTACTTTTGAAGAGAAAAGGTTCAGGTTTGGGGGAAAAAAGGCTGTTCTGTTGTTTGGGTGTTTTATGAGAAATTTTTCATGTAAGATATGGAGAATACAGAAAGTCTAAGACAATATTGATTCATTGTCTTTTATTATTATGTTTATAATTTTATTTTTTTATTATGTTTTCTGAAAATACTGCTCTTTTGTTTGTTTCAGACTTACCTCCTATATTTTAATTTGATGTTCTCAAATCCTTACATCAGAAAAAAAAACCCAAACAGAAAAACATCATTGCTCAACTTCTTCTCTCCCAGGACTTATAATGCAGTTGGTCTCCACAATATAGCTGCTACATGCAAAAATTATTCTCCAAACCTGAAGAATATCTGTCCTTGCATCTGTTCTAGTTTTCTGGCTTTTTAAAATTAATATTCTACCACCTTCCATTTTATTACCTAGTTCTTAAACCATCAGTTTGTTGGAAAAAAACTCCTAAACATACATTAAGTTCAAACCAAACTGGCAAAACACTAAGTTTCAAAAAAATCAAAGAGGAAGCTTAAGTTCCTGCCTTTGTTCTACTTATTTCTATTCAACTTATCTTTTTGTTATCAACTTGAGTATGTTCTCAAATATTTTCCTATTCTTTAGACAGAAAATGTGCAAGTACTTTGCTGCCTTTGCCTCCGTACTTCAGAAAGAAGACTGAGAAAAAACCTTTAGTCCAGTTGTCTGGTCAGCCCGAAAAAACACTAGAACTCCTGCAATGCAAAAGCTGTGACCTTCAAAGAAAAAAATAAACCTAACCATAGTTAGAAGGTGATTCACACCCTTGCCTTTTAATATACCTAACAAACATGTTCTTGAAAGGAAAAAAAACATTTTAATTGCATTTGTTGTAAATCTGCATTCTCAGTATTGTCCAGTCATCAGCATGAACTCCTGGTCATGAATGCCAAGAGTGTGGGTGCCCAGGCCACCACCACAAACAATAACAGACAACCTGACATCCAACACAAACATGGGATGAGGAAAGAAGTTATTTAAATGAGTGGCAAGTGGACTGAAAGAAGGAAATACAAACTGCATCAAACAATAATCCTTTTAACTAACATTTATATTTTCCTCTCCTTGTTTACAATGCACAATAATAAATTTTGCAAATTTCCAAAGAAACAGAATGGTGCTTTTACTTTCAAGATGTCAGGAGTTAACAGTGTGAGATAGCTTGCCCAGACAATGCTAGCTAATCAGAAAAAAAAGAAGTGCCATCTAATAAAGCCAAAACACAGACTCCTATCTAATAAAGTCAGGCATGCCCTTACCAAAGTATTAGTCAGACAGGCAGCTCTGGATTCTACATTTAGAAAAGTAGAAAATCTTGTATATATTTGCCTGGGCTTGCAAATGCCACTATATCACATTTGTAGCAATGCTTTGGGCAGTGTATTTTGTATGAGTTACACCATACAAATGAAAGGTATATAATCTTGCTCAGTTGGCAGCAAACTTTGCTTACACATATAAACTTGTCAGTTGCTTAAACGTAAAACAGAGTAACTAGGACAGCTGAGCAGAGAATTGCTTGATTTTATCCATTGTCCCTTCTACAATTCACTGAAAACAGCCACTTACAGCACCACAAATAAAGCTACAGTTTGTGCAAAAGAGAATAGAAAAGTGAGGAAATGGATATTAAAGAAAGAATCAGACAAAGCGCAAAGTCTACGTTTAATATATTCTTTTTCTGCTGTGCTCCTCTTAGCTTGAAGCATCTCTACTTCTCATTTCACTGAAAATACCTTCTAACTCCTACTATCAGTAGGAAATTCCTACTGATGGAAGTAAAAGTTGGATCTTTCATGTAAGAAGGGATGGGAAGGTCTGTAATTCCCAAGCCTGCCTCTTCCAGTAACCCACCACGGTTTAAGTAACAGCTTCTACAAGGGTCATCCATCTACTTTGCTTCTTCCTTTAGCAAGACCCTTTTCAGATCTGCTGTGGTGCAGATGCCCAAATCCACTGACCAGGCACACAAAACACAGCCAATCTCACCAGGAGCAGATTAATAGACATGCTATTGTATTAGAAATTGCAGCAGATGAGTCAAAATGCTCACAAACCTTGTATGTTTTCTGTGGGTTTACTGATGTCACCATGCAAAAAAATATACCTAGGGTACTTTTCTTTCTTTTTGTTTTTATAAGTCACTTATTCAGACAATGAATTCTGTGCAAGTCAATGAGCCACATTTTCACAGTCCAAAGGACATCTGTCAGACTGCAGAAACACTAATTAAAGTTATGGTCAAGGTTTCCTCCTCTTCTCTATTCTGAGACCAACTTCAAGGCCTGCAGCCTCCATTAAGTGCTTTCTGCCACAGCTGAGGGAAGAGTAAAGCAAAGAGATACGAAGAAATGTTGTATAAGAGTAGTTTGAGAGTCTAAACTCAGATGAAGAACATGATTTAATGAGCTGATTAAAAAGACTGTGTTTGCAGAAGGAGCAGGTCAACTGCAGACAGAAAAGTCCCAAAAGAAGCGGGAAAATGAGGTTATGAGAGAAGAAAAAGCACTTAATGATTTGTTTTCCATAACTTCCAGTCACCAAGTCATTACAACTTCTCAGCACGTAAAATTAAATAAAGGTTAGGATTACTGGACATTTCAAAAGATCTATCAAGATCACCTAAAGCAGCTATTGCTGAGACTCTAAAAAAGCTTAAGTCAGGGATTAAGTGGTTCAAAAAAAAAAAATCTTTCCCAAGACAAGCGTGGTAAGAAAAGCTCCTATAAAAAGCTGCTGGCAACTCTAGATCTGTCAATCACCTTAAGGATCTGCCAAAAGAGAAATATATCTGAGGCAGGCTGGGGAAGGAGTTAAACTTCTTTTATTTAGACAAACATATTTCAACTAAAGGCAACAGCTGCCTAATCTTGTTCAGAACTGTGCATTCGAAAAGGTATTCTATGTGCCTCAAGAAAGCCAGTGTCCAAACAGTGTGGGTGGAAGAGAGAGCCAGACAGCACTGGGTGCTCCCAGGTCCCCCATTACACAGAGCAGTTGGAGGCAGAAAGACCAGGGGAACCTGTTAGGCAGGAGCCAGGGCTCCAAAAGGACCTGTCCACAGCAAAACATGTGGGAATTGGGGAAATCATCCACCAGAGCTGCTGTTAGCTGCTGCTGTCTTCAGCAGGACATTACAGGTTAGATGATGGGAACATTTTACCCCAATGTCACGGCTGTAAGCAGGAGGTCAGGGCAGACACCCATGGAGGTCTTCCTACAAAAATTACCTTATGATTCCACATGTATTTTTTGAGGACTATAATGCAGAGAAGATAGGGCAGCAGGTCCACAGTAATTTATCCTGAACTCTCTTTTCCTCTCTCCTCACTCCAGGTTAGGTTTTCACCTTTGAGATGGCTCATTGTGGGTGCCCATGTCAGAGCAAAGGCTGTGCTGACCCACACCAGCTCAAATCACTGTGGCAGGGCAGATACAGAGGGAAGTTCAGTTCCTGCTAAGTATAAGGAGGGCTACAGTACTGCAGTCAAACATCTGGAAATGGACCTGTGCCTTCCTCAATGAAGTGTAAACAGAAAGAAAAAGGCAAATTAGGAACAGCACTGGCACAGATCTACTCAAGCACTTCCCACATCTATCTAGTACGTCCCTGTGGTTGGTTTCTCAACCCCACTTTTCCCACACTGTTTGGCATCATGCCCTGCCTTAACCATCTCATGTTTTTAAGGATCAAAAACATGCCCTTTACAAAACACATGGTCTGACTTCAAAGCACAGTATCACCATATCCATTCCAAGAGCCAACTTTTGAAGGCTCAGCCCCAGCTAGCACCAAATGCAGCCAGTGGAATTTCTGGAGCCATCAGGAAAGACGAGATGTCTCTGAAGAAGGTGGATTTTGTAGAAGCAGGTAGAGCAGAGCCAATAGGAGAATGATGATGCTGCAAGCAGTGAGGCAGGTAGGCTGTGAAAGGATAGGCTGTTCAGGGCACTTTATCAGACTGGTGCGATCCTGGCATAAAGCCATTGCTGGAGAAGATGACAAGAGCTTACATGCTGGCATGAGCTTTTAAGCAGAGAGATAGCATTGAGAAAAGGTCAATCGTGGATAAAGGTAAAAGCCACACTTGCTAAGCTCACAGAAAAAGAAATTCAAAAGGCAGGAAGCAAAAAGCCCTGAGGAATTCACTGCAATAGCTCAGTTTGTAAAGGAGAGTTACCATATCCCAGCACTGCAGTTTGGATAAGGCCAAGCTGGCTTTAATCTAGGAACTCAAATCTCTTACTGCAGCAGCTCATCACAGGCTCCCTGAGCAGCAAGGGGAGTTAGACACTGCTGAAAACCATAATTATTGCTGGAGTTGAAGAATGCAAACCACACCTGAGCTGGCTACTTCAAAACCAACTCAGATACACTTATGTTCAGATGAAACACATGCAGGAAAAGTCAAGGAGCCCAAGGCTGAAAGAAACATTAGTCATCTTGCAGAAGCACTGAGACCTGTGGTTTCAGGAAAGGAAAGGAAAGATACCCCACAAGATACCACTTCTCTTTCCACTTCTGCTTTTCCAGGACAAGAGTAGTTCACTTCCACAGATTTACTTCTGAGCATTGCCACAGAGAGAAGAGAGCCTACTGACAAACCTTAAAAGGACTGCACAGACAAAAATTCTTCAGTAGAAGATGCAGAGATGCCTTGAGGGGCAAATTTCGTATTTTCTTACCACAATTAGGAAAGAACAAGCCTGCAAGAAGCCATATACAGTACTAAAAGCTACAGGTAACATCCCACAAGAATCACTATCCTGCAGTTTAATAAAAGAAACATCATATAAACCATGAGAAACTCTAGTTCCCTTCTGTGCAATCACCATATTATATGGTATATTGGTCATATATCAAGAGTACAAGACCACAGACTGGGACAGTATGACATGTCTCCTCTTACACTCTTGACCCATTGGGCCCTGCTCTCATTTTCTTAGTTAACAACCAGAGCACATAAAGCAAGGACAGCCCATTTATGCACTATAACACATTTATGGCTCGAGATTCAACCTAAACACAGATCTACATATCTGCAATTGCAAACTCACCACAGCTCTACTAAAACCTTCAAGACTTATGCATGCAACTCATTCATGGAGCAGGCAGGCTGAGGACTGCCACAAAAAGTAATTACTATTGCCCAAGTGGTGAGAAAACAGGTAAAGCAAATCCAGGCAGGTTTTGAGCAAGAATTCTTTGCTTAGCTGCCTATTTCCAGATTACCTCTCATTCACTAATAACCTCATATGTGTGTATTACTATATAAGGTTTTGCACTGTGAGAGCACCTAAGGGCTTTAGCCCCAGCTCAGCACTGCAGTGCCCAGCACAACAGCATGACAGAGCCACCAAGTTCTCTGCCCCAAGACTTGTGCTCTCAAACACAAGGCAAGGAACAGTGCTTGGACCAACCTTTCCAGCCTGCAGTCATCAAATTCCCAGTCATCCCTGCTGCCCCAAAAGTTACCACCACAGGTGTCCTTGAAGAAAAGACGATGAGGAAAAGGTGCACAGCTCAGAGTAGCTGTCACAGATGATAAATTGTAAATTATTTGAAGGGAAAGTTTGGTAAGTCTGCAGAATACTCGTAGGGGATCACAAGCTTCTGCTGTGCAGATACCTGCACATTCAGGTGTAAAATGGTGAGGTGGGCGAGGTCAGGAGTTTTCAGCTTGGGGTCTGCAAGTCCCCAAGTGATATGTACTCTTTTCCAAATGGTCCACAAAAAGATAAAAGTGAAAATCACCACTTAGACTTGCTGTATTTTCACTGGAAACTCAGCAATCTGCAAACTAAAGAAAAATGAAGATCATCACACTAGTGAATTGTTACTCACCAGGACAGGAGGCAACATAAATGACCCAAATGGGTGCGCAAGCCAACAAGCAAAAGTGCTCCCAGCACAAAAAGAATGCAAAAATTGAAATAACACATCCCAGTTGTTAAATATTAAGTATTAAAGTAGTGGGAAAAGTTCTGTCAAAATTATTTCCTTTTAACCCCAGTCACTCATCACAAAAATGAACACTGAAGCCTGCACTCTCTTTTCTTCCATCTCGCCAGATGATTGGTGTCTAGTGGTTCCCAACAGACAGGATATGTTTTGGCCTTTCTCTCAACTCAAACACTGAAGAGACTGGAAAGATATCACTGGGATTAATTTAAGTAACCACTGAAACCTGAAGCCCAATGATTATCTGAGCAGAAAAATTGAAAAGAATCATGTGATGGCACACAGATGAATCTGCTTTCCCCCTTTAAGAACAAATATGTCATTGAATTAAACTAGTTATTGACAGAGAAAAGCAGAACAATGATAGATGTAGTGATTCTGACACTGAAACATTTTACAGCCATACTGCACTTGAAAGGCAGCCAAGAAGCAAGTCCCTACAGACCTTCCAACAACTATTTGGCATCAGCTTCACTGAGGAGCTCTATCTGTACACCTCTAGCAAAGACAAACTAACGATAAAAAAATACCTTGGAAACAAAACCAAAGACCTTGAATTAATAAGAAATCTATAAGCTAAAGGCTACAAGCTGCTGTCATAAATAAAAAATGACAAGATGATAGTCGCTAATTCCTACACAAGGAAAGAAATCAGAATGATTGTAGGTCAGGTTGCCTACTATTTACGACTTTTTATCTAGTGACAGAGTATTAATTAAGACTTCCTCTTCATGCTTTTATTGCAGTATTAATTAATACTTCCTCTTCATATTTTCCTGAAGTCACCTACAAAAGTTGGGTAAGCTCTTCTGCTATTTAGTTCTCAGAGTACTGTATACATCGAAATACAAATGCAAGGAATACCAGTTTTGGATTCTCAAGCTGAATTCTCAAAGGGCTCCTGGTTCAGACACAGATGACCACTCTGGAATTAACCAGGAAGAGATTCCTCTGGCAAATCTCTTAACAACAGTCAGGTAAATGCAAGAATATATGACATGCCTATATTCAAAAATGGTGACTCCTCTACCAGACTCAGACTTAACTTACTATAAGCACATGTGGGGATCTGTACCTTGTTGAATCAAGACCACTCAAAGTAATGGAAAACCTCTGTTCATACAGCACTTAAAGCACTACATACACCCTCACACACATGTCTATATGAAGCAAGCCCAGCTGAAAATTGCCCTAAGCTTCCAGCAGGGAATACTTAAGCACACAAAATTTCTTCAAGAAACACTGCAAAGCTTCATGGCCCTATCAGTCCTATGTTCTTCCCTCCCCATGCTGCAGACACATCCCAATCTCCCAAAAGATGGAGATATCATGTAGCTAGACCCTCTAAGAGAATGCATTCAAGTACAATTAAATTACCCATTTTTCATAAAACCAGAACAGACCTGACACCTATCTACCTTGCTTCCCTACTACAGTATGTCCAAGATTATCTCATTTCACTAAAAGGCTGGCTGGCTTCCCTTCTCTTTTGGTCTCCCACCCTTTCCAGATGTTCATTTTCATAAAGGATGATTCCCTACAAGGCTGACATCTGGTCTGAAGATAACTGTTTGAAAAATAAACTTTTTTCTAGAACATCTAAGATTGCAGAGCTTTGGAGTTATTTTTCTTCACCCTGTTTTCATCCACTGTTTAGCCCTTTGTGACTTTTCCTCTCTGCAGCTTCTCACAAAACTGTAATTTTTCCCTCAAGCTACCTAGGATTTTTCAATCAGTAACATCAATAAGATATTTCTTTTTATCCAACAGGATAATTGTGATAAACCAGCAATGATGGCAGTGAAGTTTAGTGTCCTCAAAGCTTTTTCCCTCCCCACTTCAGGGAGAGTGGGTAAATGTGCCCCTTTAAATTCTTTTTTCTATGACTAAACCAGGGAGAAAATGCATTCTCCCTTTTATTTATTTTCAATAACCTCAGAAAATTCCTTCTCCCTTTTATTTATTTTCAACAACCCTTATGCTAATAATGTCTAGTATGTTGGATACTGTATCTGCTTTGAAATAGATCTTAAAATCCTGGTTTTCAACTGGTTAAACCACCTTGTGAACATGTGACTAACTAGGACATCCCTATAGCCCAGGTGAGTTACTGACTTCCCAAAGCTAAACCAGGGCCATTCAGGTGATACCAGGCATCTGTAAACATCTGCTCAGGTTCATCCAGCTGTCCATAACTTTCTCCTCCTTTGAGCCATACAAACACTGAGTAAGGGGCAGTCCACCAGGACCTCCTTCCCGGTGCTGTGAATATTCCACCCTCTGCTTTGAGCTCACAAGATTGCCCACATCAGCCTGGACCACCCCACTGGACAGGGACTACTTGCAAAGCCTTACCAGGAGTAGCAGGCACACCAAGGGGATGGAAATCTTCACATGGGTGCTGACCTACTCCTGATTTCACCAGCCAGAGCATCTCAGCAGCACCCTCAGATTTAGCAATGTGTACATGTTGCCCTGGGCAGAGACTGTGGAGACAAAGGAGGCCCTTCAGGGAAACCCAAAGAAAACGCTCGGCTTTGTCTTAATGCCAGGTATTGTTATTTCATCTGTCAGTAAAAAGGGAACTTGTTTGGGCATAGCCCAAACAGCCGTAGCCCATTTAGCCCTGCAATATGCACAAGCAGGAGAGCAAACATTTAATGCCAGTCTGCCAGACTGGGAGTCAAGGGCACGATCCAGTTCTACACATGCTGAAGAGTGGAGGGAAGGACTACTGGCACCCAAAAACCACAATGTGAATCCTTTGAGTAAAACTCCCCTGAAAGAAAAGCAAATAAAAAAACAGAAACAAAAAAAAAAATACCCTCCCAAAAAACCCAACTCCCACCCCCAAAACTACAAAAAAGCCCCACCAAGCATACAGAAGTTCACTGCAGCATCACATGGAGCTTACAGGACTTCAGTTACTCCTTCAGAACTCAAACACAAGAAATTAATAAGCAATGATGAACCTTATTTATGTCAAGTTGATCTCTTTGTAAAGGAACATAAATAATAAACTGTATGCCCTGCTACAGGCACAGTAGCAGGACTCTGTAACCTCATGCAACCAAGGATAGTGTTAACACAAGGTAAATAGACATGATATATTTATTAGGCCATTAAGCCTTTTTCCCAGTGACCTGGAGAAAGGCTGCTGCATCCAGAAATGTATTTCTTCCATATTCTTTGCATATAGAAATATATCCATGGATATTATGACCTTGATTATATTTCAACGATAATCTGAAAAAGTGAATATTAATTTTTCTTCTTTAGCTAAAAGTTTTGCTATACTTGTAATAGGGCTTTTAAAAGAACAAAATAAAAAAAATCAATTTTTAAAAAAGAAATACTCATTTTATAGCCCCTCAATAATACCTAAGACTCTGCTGCCAAATCTCAAATACACTGGCAGCACCCAGCTTGTTCTAATGCTAATAATACATTGCAAGTTTTACAGCTCCAGTGAAAACACAGTTCTTGCAGTTTCATTCCTTCCCAGGAGCCTCTGAACACCCAGTGAGAGAAGACATTGCAGCACGTGCAACTGCAAGGCAGCTGATAAGCAGGAGTTACTGGAGCTGCAGTTACTGATGAGAATGGACACAGCAATGCAACTGCCCCGCTACCAGTGCAGGAGAACAGAGACACTTGCCCAGCCCCAGAACATACCTTTATTCCCCTTCTGCTGGCACCAGAAGGAGCAATCAGCCTGTCTCACGGCCAGCCCAGTCCTGGAGCCACTGTGGTTTAGGCCACGTAATTGTGACCATTGGGTCACCATCCAAGAGCCCATTCTGCTCTCTCTGTGGGATTCCCCACACTGGGGCCAGCAATGGGTCCTTCAGCATTCTCATCCTCCTCTAAAGACATGCATGAGCCAGAATATGTACCCTCTGAAGTACTAACAGTTACCAAAATTACTTTAAAGCTTCTGGAATATATCCAAACCAAGTTCTTTGGGTAGAGGCATTTTACTCACAGTATACTATAAAGAACCAAATTTGGAGTTGTTTCCCAGAGCTTAAGTGAATTGGTTTGCACTTCTAAAAGAGCAATCTTTGATACACCTGCATGTCTCTTTATCAATTATCTGATGGTGGAATTCAAGGTTAAGCTAAAAGGCTGCTGTGTTTTAGTCCAACTCCTGCTATTTTGGTATCCCATCCTGACCACACGGGCAAGAGCAACAACCAAGTCTCATATTGCTGGATTAGAATTCTGTCCAGAAAACACCTTACAGAAATAGCTACTCTGTGCATTAATTTAGTGCACAGAATTCTAACTTGCTTTCATAAGAAAACCAAATATGGCTTAAAAAGTGCTGATAATAATATTGCACCATTGCTTTTCTGTTACAGGCAAAAAAAAAAATGCAACCAGAAGAAGCCCTATTCAGATTCAGGGTAGTTGTTGACTTTTGAATGTATGCTCAAATGCTACTGTGGCTCAGAACAGGACCCCAATTTAAAAAGGAGGCGTGAAGACCTGCTCAAATATCAACATGAAAACACTTTGTTTCATCAAAATATGTGTGTTTGTACATTCTTTACATTCAGATACTTCTCATCCCAGGTCTCAGGTGAAATTCCAAGTCATTAATACAGGGATCAAGTACAGCAGACAGAGGAAAGCATGTTTACATATTAGGTGAAGGGATTTTATTCTAAGAATGTAATAGCCTTAAAAATCTTTCCAGATCAGGCCCACCCAAGGAGCAGTTTCAATATCGGAAACCAGAGACTGCAATAACATTCCCAGCAGTCAACATCGTTAGAAAATAATCAAAATATTTATGTTTTTGTATTTAAAACAAAGAAGAAAAAGTTTGAAGACAGCTTGAATTTTCAGAACCCTGTTAAATTTCTGTTATTGCAGAAAACTATTAAGTTTTCCTTCCATCCTCACATTTCACAGCCTCAGTTTCTGCAGAGGAAACCACCATCTGGTTGCAGTTTTCATTTTCTCTGAACACTTTAGGCTTTCCTTGACTACTAAAAGGAAAGAGAAGCCTGCCCATCTTGTTTGCCATAGCCAAAGGAAGGAGTGATGTTGCTTGGGAGGTATCTTTTGATGCCAGGAGTTTTGGAGGACACCCAATCCACCTCGGTTTTCTGCCACACTCTCCAAAAGAGTGTCTAAAATGCAGACAAAAATGTGGTGATGCTTTGGCATATCCTGTTGGGGGACAAGCTGTGATTCTCCTGGCCTGCAGAAAGGAGGAGAGATTTACCATCCAAAATCATGGCCTGAGGAAACAGCACCAGAATTGCTGGGAGAGAGCGCCAGCTTTGTTATCATTGCCTTTACAAAAGAGCTGAAACAAAAAGCTGCCAGTCAAGCCCAGGGACAGCAGTGTTTTCAGACTCAGGTGACCCTTCCTAGTGCCTTTCTCTGTGCACTTAATGCACATTTCTCCAGGCTCAGGGGCTGGAGCACCTCTCTCAGAGACAGAGAAGACTCTGGGGAGGCCTTCTAGCGCCTTTCAGTACCTAAAGGAGGCCTGAAAGAGAGCTGGAGAAGACTTTTCAAAAGGGCATGTAGGGATGGGACAAGGGAAATGCCTTAAACTGAAAGAGAGATGGTTTAGTAGAGATACTGGGACCGAATTCTTTACTGTGAGGGTAGTGAGCTGCTGCAACAGCTTGTCAAAAGAAGCTGTGGGTGCCCCATCCCTGGAAGCACTTAAAGCCAGGCTGGATGGAGCTCTGAGCAACCAGGTCTGCTGGAAGGTTCCCTGGCCACAGCACGGGGTTTGGAATGAGATTATTGTTAATGTCCCTTCCAACTCAAGCCATTCTATGAATCAAAACTCATTTAAAGCAAAATTTTAAACTGTGGCAACACACATAGACAGTCTGTACTTTGTCAACTAAAATCATTACAGTTTGGTAAGTAAAGTATTTAACAACATGACTCTTATTAGCAAATTACAGAGACAGACAAAAGGGGAAACACAACTGAGTTTTCATGCCACAAAATGATAAAAATGAGTGGCCAGGATGGAGATGCCTGTGACTAGCAGCTCCATGGTTATCCATTGCATGGTCCCTGGACACCACATTCACCTCAGTCTTCTTAAATCCAAAAATGACTATGTAAAAAAGAAAAGTGGGGCAGATGGAAAGGTGATTTAGCAACTGGCCTGGTGGCACATGATGCCGGCAGCCCAGGAGCCCACTGAAGTGCTGGGAATAACACCTGACAGGGGCTTTGTTCAGTGCACACCCACTGTGCTGCTCCCTGGCAAAGACAAGGGCCCTATGAGGAAGGGATTGAGGAGCTTTTAATTAAAGACCAGACCGTCAAGCACAAACAAAGAGATGGAGAGAGTGAGAGATCTCTTGCTTTGTCAAAGCCCCATGGCCAAGGGCTACTCCCGGCCACCACAGCTCCCTTACACATTGCTTTTCACACAGAGCATGCACTTAACTTGCAGGGCTGGGTGACTTATCTGCCACAGGAAAAGATGCTTTGCTACACAATGGTGCTCTTTGTGGGGAGGAAGGAGGTGGGGAGACAGTACTAGCTGGCTATTAACCTTATAAATCCTTCCCTTGAGTTGCACAATGAGTACCACAGATCTGTGTATTTGACTTTGCTTGTTCAAGAGAAGCTGCTTTGAGTGAAAAAATGAAATTAAATAGGCCATATCTTTCCTTCCCTTGTGTTTTTTACTTTCACAATGCATTTTTGATGACTAGCATTAGCCTTGCAGGCCATCCACAGTTTTCTTTAAAGAGCAGAAAGCAATTCTGACTCCAAGACTTCTTTCCCACAACACAAGCACAAACCACATACTGAGAAATCAGGCACTTTATATGCAGTCCATACTCATTTAGCTCTTGTGTCTGTCTCCCCAGTCTCCGAAAGCTGCTTTTACAGATTACATTAAAGGCCCAACCCAACACTTGTGAGCACTGAAGCTCTTTACTCAGAGTTGGGAGTAAATTCATAAGCACTTCAGCCTGGCCATAAGCTTAAGTTTACCCTTTATTTTCAGGCTGCAACAACCACCTCATAGATATAAAAAGTGCTTGGTGAATCTCTAACTGGCTCTAGGTTGGAGTGGAAAATTGTAGTTTAAATCCACTGAATTTCCCATTGTAGGAATACAATTCCATGTCAGGCATACAAAAGGTGTAGTTGAGTGTGTGGTAAAGTCACTGGAGGTTTTATTACTATGAAACCTAATGCTCCCTCATTGAAAAGAAATTTTCATTATATGAAGGACATAATTGGGAGAAAAAAATTCATTATTTATAAATGCCTACAGACGAATAACATTTTATGTCCAACAGTCTACACTTCACCGTAATCATCCACTAATGACTGCAAAACTTATTGTGAAAATTACCAAACCTAAACTGGTGGGGTGTTAATTTAATTTTTTGGTGGCATGAGAGGATATGGCAGGGAGAGAAAAGAAAGGGAGCACTTAGCTCCAACTCCCAGCGTGGCAAAAAAAGTTTCCCCCCTACGCCTGGCCAAGCAGGAACAATGCACAACAGCCCGGCCCTGCCGACTTTGCTGAATTATAACTCCTGCTAGTTAGTTTAATTATTGCACATACATTTCTTAAAAACTCCATCTGAACATCAGCTTCTAATTGGAGAAATTGCTCTGGGCATGGCCAAAGGGTTGTTATGAAGTTTGGTCAGTTCTTTTCAAGCAATCTTTACAGAAGGGCATGGCCCTTCTGCGAAGCGTATGAAAACCTCTCAAAGATGCCCATTGTCCGTGACACAGAAATCAAGAGAGAGAGATACAGAAGGAAGTCTCATCTGGGAACACAAAAGAAGATGAAGACATGAAAATGAGGTGGAACATCCTGCCACACTGACAGCACCTAGCACAGAAGAGCTGAAAAGTTAAAAAAAAAAAAAAAGCTCTCAGGATGACAAATATTTGTGAGTGCAAATAGAAGGTGTGTCAAAAAAAAGAAATCTTATTAAAATACTAACGCTCATTAAAGACTTAAGTTGCAAAAGTCTCGCAAAGTTACAAGAGAGCTCCCGAAGACAATGAATTTCATCACTGGTTTGCATAAAGCTTCCTTGACCCCCTAAATCAACATATTAAGCAAGTGCTGGTTTGGGGATTCTGTTTATTCAAAGACTACTTATGTTGCCCAAAGTTTCTCATCTGCCAACTCAAAAACCTCAATACACCCAACAATTTCCTAATATCCGAGTAACTTTGATCACTGCAAAACTGGTAACTGAGCAAGCTTTTATGGTGCAACCATTTAGTTCAAGAAAACTGCCAGAGGAGTAAGTTTAAAAGTCACACATGAATCACTTCATCCGCCGTACCCTCCAGCCCTAAGATGTCAGTGCAATAAGCAAATTTCTCATGTGCTTCATATTCCTCCTGTATTTAATTCTCAGGTCCAATTTTATAATTCAAATCTTCAGAGACTGGAATCTCATGTGGATTTTAATCCATCCACTTTCTGGCCCAGGTACACCTGCACTGAGCACAATAGGACTGCCCAGTCCCTGCTAACTACATGCATACTTCCATGAACTTTTCATTATCAAGTCAGGATTACTTAAAGGTGGGAAGACTATTCAGCAGTGAGTCTCTCCTGGTTTACATTTTACAATTCCAGCAGCAGAAAACATGATATGCACACTAGAGATTTAGCATTCCCTCTTCCTCACCAGCTATATTTTCCTCCAGTTATTATTTCCACAGCTATTATTTCCACGACCCACCAGAGCCAAGGCACTTGACCACAATGTAAAAGAAACACCAGCAACACCAGCAGAGGCTTGAAAGCCAGGCTGCAGTTGTGATTTCTGGGTCATGTTAGCACTGAACATAATATAGGGGAAGTGTTGTCCAAGGCTCTCTACTACCCATGCATGGAGGTTGTGCAGCTGAGGAGACCCTTCTGTCCCTTGTGCCATGCTAGACAGCAGCAGGAGGTTGGGATGCTGCCCCCACATCCACCCTGGGGCAGGCAGCTGGTCACCCAGCTACTCCATCCCAGCTGCCCTCCTGGGGCAGGAGAGGCAGAAACTGCCCCCACCTGACTGCACAAAGAGACAGCCAGCTGAGAAATGAGACAAGAACCAACCCAACAACCCATCACAGCATTGTCCAGGTATTTCAGTGGCCCTGGAGGGCAGAGAAGGACCCTCTGGTCAGTTCCCCCCATGCACACTCCCCCCACTGCCCAGGCATGGCAACCCCTATTCCCCCCACAGCATGAGGGCTACCAGCTGGACCCAGAGCAAGAGAAAACAACAATGTCACCTTCATCAAAAACACTGTGCCACTTTTCCCCCTTGACCCTACTAGTTATTTATTAACAGGAGTAAAATATTACTATTCTGCAACTCCCAGCAGGCTGGTTTTCCTATCAGCCTAAGATACCAACCACATTTTATAAAGCTGAAAAGCTTTGGAACTTTTCTTTTCTATGTTTTGTTTGCTGCTTTAATGAAACAAAGTAAAATAATAAACTGTGAAAGAGTTCTTCAATAAGTCACAGCCACTTACACATTAGCTACCTAATTATGCTGAAAATACAATTACATGCATTTAAGCAGATGCTCATGCCCACAGGCCAAGCCCATTATTTTGACAATTCTTTAACTTTACAGTAAGTGCAAGTTGAATCTACTTAGATACAAGACCTGAATTATCAGTCTGGGAGTGGAAAAAAAAAACAATGGAAAAAAAAATAAAGTCAATCAGTTCCTTCCATCATATTCAGCACAGCTAAGGTACTACACAACAGGCAAGACTCCAGCGGGTCTGTTCTCTTCTTTCATAGCCTTAAATCAAATGCTGAGAGGCATTTGCTATTTTTAAAGCCAAATGAAAAACTCTGGCTCCAGTCTTTTGTAAATTTGCAGCAAAGATAACCCCCCAAAGGAATGCATATTATTTGCACACCAGTGAGCTTACTTATTAACGTGAACTTCTAGCAAAAGTTTTGTTTCCATATTTTAAGATAGGCCACAAAGACCTGTTCACATTCCTGGGCGGCTTTACTAAAGTCAAGGTCAGAAAGCACCTTTCCACAGCCCTCCTGGGCAGCAGGCTGAGGAATGTCACCCAATAAGCAAGGCCAGGAACACCCCAGAAATCAAATATCACTGACCCTGATACTCCATCAGGTGACAGAGCCAGTTCAAAAGCTCTTCATCCTCCATCCAGCTGCAGCCAAAAAGCCCAGTAGAGCTAAGCTGAGCAGCTAGCACTAACCACTGCCCAATTCCTTCCCTTCTCCAGATAGTGGTGGACCACACAAAACTTTGCTATCACCAGAACAGGATGAACCACCTGCTCTGCAACACTGTCTTGTCATCTGAGGTTCAAAGGAAAGCTTGCTGTTATGAGAAAAAAAGGTCCATCAGCTTATTTTTAACAGGGCAACTTGTCTTGATCTTCCCTCGCAGCACAGCAAAAATGGTAATATTCAAGTAAGTCTGATGGGGAAATAGTGAGTGACAGACAAGTGTCTGACAACTCTGCAAGAGACAAGACTGCTAATAACTAGAAATTATATGAGTCAGCATTGCTTTTTCAAAAGGAAAAAGGCAGCTAAAAACATACAAAAGCCAGATTAAAAACAGGAAACTGGGAAACCTTGAATATTTAGGTTACATTCTTTTCAGGAACCTTACTCAGCTAATTTTTTTTAAAAATAAATGCATGGAAGCATCCTGATTTAAGGGTCTGAAACTCCCAGCACAGAGAGCATCTCTAGCTTTGTGACCTGTTCATGGTGCCTGCTGCACAGGACATAGATGATATAAATTGTACACAAGGAAAAGACAGTTTGCCTCACCATCACTGCAGCCGCCACGGCCAGTAATTACGCCAGCAATAAACCAAATTCTCACCATTTTCCTTCTCTCTACAAAAGAAGCTGCATGTTTCAAGCTGTGATGAATGTTGAGTTGCTTTAAATCTTAAGAAAAACTTCTGCTCTGTCGTTCTTCACAACTCTCCAGTATACCCACTAAACAGCCACAGCTTTATATCTTAGGGTTTTGGCGGGGGGGCAGGGGTGGAGGGGTTGGGTTGCTTTTTTGGCCATGTTTGTTCGTTTTTTTCATGTCAAAATAAGTGCTGAAACATTTTTGCTCTCCATGCTAGGTTTTTTCGTTTCCCAGAGAAAATTCAGGATGAGGTGTGCTTTGTCCTAGGCCGCTGCTCACTGACGGGATTCCCTAGGGAATCGCACCGTAACTTGAAACTCCAGCCCATCACGGCATAACAGCCTTGCCGTTTATAACCCCAAAAGCCACCTGCCTTGCACCGCAAAAAACCACGTTACTCATCTCCTACTACAACTTCTCCCTGGGAAAGACACCTTCACAGAAACGCTGGGATACAAGTTTGATATAGCACGTAGAGCCGAATATAAAGTAAAATACTGTTTCAGAACACCTGGAAATACTAAAAAAAACTTTTAACTCCCGAGCCAAGCAGTCCCAGGAGCACGCTGCGGGCGGAGCCGGCCCGTAGGAGGCCCGCGGGCATTTCACCCTGCAGGGGTATATTCCAACCCTTCCAGTTTATGCTTCTACCCTCGCCCGCCGAAGGGAACGGGGAACGCGCCTCTCCTACCGACCGTACAGCCGCGGCGGGCAGCCCTCCCAGAGAGCACCACTCAGCCGCATCCGCGCAATGCCACCGCTCCCACCCCGGCTCACCCCGTCCGCGCACATCCACTTCGGGAGCTAAAACCAGGGCTCCCCTTGCCTCCCCCGCTCCCTGACCCTGCCGGGCCCCTGTGGAGGGTGCTCCGGAGCAGCCCAGGGGCCCGGCCCGGCCCGGCGGCACCTACCCAGGCACTTGATGTGGAAGCCGCTGGGGGGTTTGAGGGAGCGGCGCGCCCAGCCCTGCCGCAGCACCTCCAGGTGCTCCTCCTTGCCCTGCACCAGCAGCACCTGCTCGTCGATCCAGCCCAGGAAGAAGGTCTCGGCCACCGCCGCCGTGGCCCGCCGGTCCCAGAAGTGCTGCATGTTCTCCCGCTTGAAGTCCGCGAAGATCTCGTAGCCGATGCGGTGGCGGCCCAGCTCCGCCGCCGGCCCCGCACGGGCACCGCCACCGGCACCGGCGGCACCGTCGCCCCCCGGCCGCCCCCCGGCCGCGGCGTCCAGGACGATGGCCAGGGAGTGCGGGGCGATCTGCAGGCACTTCTCCACCCTGCGCGGCATGGCCGCTCACCGCCCGCCGCCGGACACGGACACGGGCACGGGCACGGGCACGGACATAGCTCGCCGCGGCCGCGCTCCTCCCGCGGCCGGCTGTCCGCGCTCCGCGCCGCTCCGCCCCCGCCGCGGCCCGGCCCGACCCGCTCCGCCCCCGGCACACCCTCGGCGCGGTCCGGTGCCGCGGGCGAGGCGGGGACGGCATCCCGCCGCTGTCGGTCCCGGGAAGTCCTCATGCCCTGCAACCCACCGCTCCCCGCCTGGCGCTTCCCTGTCCCAGCACGGGAGCACCATCCCTAGAAAGGAAACGAGCCCGGTCACTGTCCCTGACGGTAGTTTAGGCTTCCCGGCACCATCCCCACTCCCCACCTTCGGGAGACCCTCACCCTTCCCTTCCACGAGTGAAGCATTCCCCAGCCACAGCCAGATTATCCCAGCAAGGCTTATAATTCTCTGCCATGTCTAAACGCCTCTCTCTTCACTCGGTGTAGTCCTGAGTTGCTTTGTGTCTTAGTGGTACTGAAATATGGAGTAAGTGTAAGGTTCATTCCTTGCTTCTGTAGCTTTATTCCAGAAATTTAATATTTTGCATTCTCTGCGTTCTGGATCACCAGCTGCCTGTGAGGCTCAAGGGAGAGCTCAGCAAAGCTGAGCAAGGTGCAAGCAGAACTGGAGGGGTCCTTGCCGGCAGTCCAAGGCTGGCAGCTGGGGTGTGCATCAAGGTGGTAGGTGGCTGCTGAGCTGCATGTGCCGGCAGCAAGGTGCTGGTCATGCTTGTGAGAGGGCAGATGTAGGAATTTCACTCCTATCTTCTATAAGAGTGAAACCCCACAGTATAACTGAGTCTCAATTCTGAAAAGACTTGAGTTTCTGAATGGTCTGTAGCTGCTGGACTCCGTGGTGGTGTGTGAACTATGGCTGGCCTCAGCAGCAACTCTCACGTTGCCCCAGGGAGCAGGGCACCATGGAACTTGGGCCACGGGCAGTGGAGCATGAGAAAGCACCAGAATGACAAATGACGCAAAGAAGAAATGTAGTGTAGAGAAGCAGGGGCAAGAATGCAGGCAGAAGAGAGGTGAATGAGAGGAGAGAGCAGGCAGCAGCCACTCTGCCTAGCAGCAGTATGAGAGCTGCTACAGTCATAACACTCCATGCTATGCACAAACAAAAATGTTTTACCTGTTGCTTCTGAGTTCACTCATATCAACATCCCTTGACATGTTTGGCCCCCTTAAACTATCGCCCATTTGGTTGCAATCTCATTCAAATCCTCTGCCACTTGCCAGCTGGCTTCATCTAATTCCTGCTCAGGGTTTCATTCAGTGCTGTCACTGTGTTGTGGAAGGTCAAATTTACCAGTATCCCAAAGAGATTTACAAGAAAACAAATTGAATGAAACCCACGTTTCATACAGAAGTCAGAGGTTAAATAAATTATCCAGAAACACTGGGAGTAATTTTGAGCCAGGAGCAGAGAGTATTAATACTCAGATTGCAAGTCTCTATCTCTATCCCTTCCCAAGTATCCAGTGCAGCAAGATCTCAAGATGTTCCTCACCACAGCCAGGAATAGTTTTAATGTTGCTGCTGTCAGGATTTCAAAGGAGGTCTTTTATTAAGCTTTGCAAGAGGACCCCCCTGGCACCCTCATTGTCCTCCAAAATGCTTCCCAAAGTTCAACTGAACCACTGGTTGTCTGTTGAAAGACCTAGTCTCAGTGTGTTGAAACTACTGTCATGATCTTGTCACATTCGTGTTATTCTTACCTTGTGCCTTCCTCCTCCGTATTATATCAGCCTTTTATCTCGCCCATCATACTTGCATTTCAGTTCTCTGGGCAGGGCTCACCTTTGTGTAGCTTTTATGTGGAGCACATCACATTGACATCTCAACTGCTGAGCAGTCACCAAGTAACTTCAGGGCTTGGATAAGTTTTCATTTTTATTCCTACCTGCAGAACAAAGGAGGCAAATTAAGCCCTTTAACTGTTTTTAGGCTTTTGCACCAGATGCATCCTGAATGCTTAGATGTGGAGCCCCACACTTTGCCTACAGCCCCCAAATCCCAAGTACTAGCCAAATCTGTGATCCCTCTGCTGCCTCTGACATAAACACATGTTCAGTGTGGCTTGCCCATCAGCCTTTGGCCATGGCATCAGTGTAGCTCTCTCCATTAGCTGAGCTCCTTTCCCCTTCAATACTGACTTCTGAAGCACTTGGTGTGGTGAAACGTGCCACACAGTCATTTCCCTCCTGCTTGCACTAGTGTTTGTGGGTGTCACCTCTTACCTCCTGTAAAGGCTGTCCCCAGCCTGCTAGGCCTCTCCCACCCTGCTTTCAACACCTTTTCCATCACGCCACTCCAGGCCTCTGTGCTCACAGGCTGGACCTCCCTCCTCCCTCCCTCCTTCCCTCCCACCCTTCCTCTCCTTTTCAGCATGCTGCCCCTCTCTGCTGCTTGCCCACCTGTAGTGTCACACACAAGTGTGATGACAAGGCAATGAAAGAGGGCGTGCAATAATTTGTCCAGCACTTGTCAGATGAAGCTGTGGCATAACCCAAAATACACAGTGTGCTAGGGGTTAGGTGCTGTCCCCATAGAAGCCAGTGCCAGGACTGCTTAAGCAAGATCTTGAGGGCCTGGTTGAGAAATGCCCAGGGCCAGGGGATAGGCTGTGGACAACAAATATGTCACTGAGTAAACAGTTCATCATTCATTACTTCCCTTTTTTTCACATCTTGTTATTGAGTCAAACATTTTTTATCCTCAGAATTTGGGGTGTTTGGTTTACTTTTGTTTATTTACATTTTTTGCTTGTGGGTTTGATGTTGAATAGCATCTCTTCCCTTTTCATTCACTCACTGCAAGGGACTTGTTCCAAGATATCAACATCTATAGCCAGACTAAAGCCAATCTGGTATTTCCAGTAGAAATATAAGAGAGAAGACAGCCTACAATCTTCTTATGGCCAAATTATGAAAGCAGGTGAAGTGGAGCTCCTAAGTGCCTCTGAAGTGTTTGGAAAGGCAGAAGTTTATGTTGCTAGCGGGACAAAACCCCTGAAAATTTAGGTATGTCTCTTTCAAATGCATCAGTGGTGCAGGAGGTCTGCAGCAAATGGTGTTGTCCATTCTGGGAGGGAGCAGAAAGCCAAACAAACCCAACAGAGCTGTGTTCTCTGGCTGTCTGTACTGACCCATAGCTCAGGAGTGCCATATCTGTCTGCTGCAAACATTGCCTCATTACAAAACTTCCTAGGAAAAGGGTATTCCCCCAGAATTCATCCAAGGCCACAGGATGGAGAAGTAAGGCTGAGGTGGAATACATAGTTATTGTGTGTCCTTGGACTGTACATAATAAGGCAAGTCACAGAATTTCACCGCCTACACAGGATGTCAGCAAGTGATCTGCTTCAGATGCAGTACTCAGGCAACCCGTCAGCAAGTGCCTTCCAGGAGAGGTTTTGAAAGACTATTTCCTATCAGAAAATTATTTCTTAATCTCTCTAGTCATTTTATACAAGTAGAAATGGTTCCTTCCCTCCCACTGTCCATCCAGTGTTGCCACCTGTCAAGACAGTCCTGGGTACTTCCCAGCCCAGTTGTCTGGCTCCTGGGAAGAAGCTCCTTTTGTCATTGTGTGGGTGCATGTCTGGCACAAAACTGCCAGCTACAGGATGGTCTTTTAAGATACTTCTGACAGGATATTTTTTTGAACACACCTGCATGTATTCCCATGTGGAAGGCTGACTGAAGCTTGAGACTCACACTGGTGGTGCAGTCGCACAGCTCAGTGCAACTGCTGTTGTCAGAAATGGCATTGACTGCAACCCTAATGAGACCAGAGCATGCAGACCTCAATAATAAATTTTGAGAAGTGTTACACCCTCGTCCTGCCCCATTTGAGACTTACATGAGCCTGGTTAGACTTTCCTGGACATGGAGTCAATGTAAGCTGGTTCTGGCTTTGCTGCTGCAGGTGTGCAGGAGAAGGGCCAGCAGCAGGTCTGCTGGTAACACACGGGCTGGATGCTGCTCTTCTTGTCATACTGTGAGAAAAAACAGGAGAAATCATAGAAGAGTGAATGCTCTAAAATAGCAGATCATGAACAGTGGTGGTGACTTGCACCTAAGGAAAGCAAAATGGTGGAAGGGGAATACTAGTAGTTGTTCCTCAAAACTCTCCCCAGAAATGTGGCATCCTTTTTAGGTAACTATAGCTCTACAGTCACCTAGTTTGCATCACTTGATGACACTTATTTGCCACCAATAATTTCTAAAACAATACCATTTCTAGCTTTACCCTTTTTTTTGGTAACCAGTTTTTGCAATATAGGGATAATAATACTTCTCACATTTGTGAAGTCCCTTGAGTCCCCAGCTATTAAAAATCAGGAATGGCTGTTTCACTCTTTCGGCTGTGTTAGGGGCCAAGTGATTCTGTGCTCAGTCCTGTCCTGCCATCCTCCATCAAAAAGCCCTGCTCAGAAATCCTTGCTCAGTATTCCCAGTGAAGTCAATGGGAGTTTCCTGGTGCAGAGTGATGAGCTGGGTCCAAACTAAACACCCAACTAATAAACAGAGCAGGAAATAGCTGACTGCATCATTTTTAAGCTCTGTGCTTTTACCTGACTCAGACACGCTGGCATCAAGAAGGATCCTGGGGGCAGGATGCGACCCAAGGGAGGAGAGGAGATTCCAGGTTCTGGGCAGGCGTGTCTATCTTCTTCTTCAGGAAAATCTTTGGCAACAGTGTTAAACCTTTGCAGCCAGGTGAGTGCTGCTTGCATAGGTGAGCTGGTAGGTAGGCTATTATCTATTGTCTGCTTAACAATAGCCTACATATACTGGGGAAGTTACAACTGACTAGGAGGAAAAGCACTTCCCAGCAGTCACTGAAAACAAATCCCCACTTTACTCACAATACAGGGTACAGGTTTCTCACATTGAAACTCAGGCGCCTATGTTTAGACATGTAAATAACACAGCACTAAAACACCTGGATTGGAAAGCTCTTTAATTTTATTTATGTATGAATTTGCAAAGAGGGAAACAAGACTTGCAGATGTTTTTGAAGGAAAAAAAAAAGTGTACAGCTGACAACAGCAGTGTGGGTTAAAGGGGCCAGAATAGGTTTTCTACACAGGAAATTCTTGACTCTAAAATAATAGAGGCATAGAGGCAAGAGAAGGGTGTTTATATGTTGACTTTCTGAATTTTTTTTCTAGAGATGCTTTTTATGTGCCTCCCAACCTATATTTTCCTCTTACCTGCTATGGTATTGATGATTGCTTTTGGCCAGATTACAGTCAGACACTAAGGTGGGGGCTTAGGTGATGTATTTGACCAAGACAGGATTTATTTCAAACTCTGCAATTGTAATCTACTGAAGCCATAAAGGACTCAATGCTTGGAGGAAACATACAATTTTAATTATGGAAATGGCACACCAGTTTGCCTTCAAAAATAGGTGCTTGTCATGTTGCCTTGGAAGAACTACTGAAACATTGAGGCAGCTCAGGCACTGACATGCAAAAAGAACCAGGGTTTGTTTTTATGATTCCCCTACCAGGGATAGAAAGAGCTTGTGAATGAAATGGCCATTAATTTTCATGAGTGCTTTGGAAGGAAGAAATAAAATCTATTTCTATTTCTCCACCATTTTTCATATTTCCTTTTACAACCTGTGGCCTGAACCAGCCTAGCAAAGGCATGTGGTTGATCCCTGGCAGATCTCGTATTGCCAAATTAATGACACCAAAGTCACACCAAGGAGATCAGAAGCTCTTCCCCAGCCTTAGCATTTTAATCTGAATTTTCTCTGCTTTGAATAGAATGCTTTCCTCCTACAATCCCTTCCCATGTAGTACAAGGCAAGTCCTGTAGGTGCTGGAGGTAGTGCAAAACTGCACTCAGGAGAACAAAATTCCAGTGAGATACCTATACCCTAAGAGTATGCAAATATAAATGGCATACATAGGCAAAGTGAGATAAAGGGAAATCCTTCTTTATGTAACATGCACAGCCAAGAGCTCCAACCCATACTGGCTCGGTTTTCCTGTAGGAAGCCCATTAGACTGTGGGCCAAAATGGGAGAATGATGACCTGTGACTCCACACTTTCATTTGGGAAGTACATTTTGTGTCTAAGCAAGAAAGCAAGGTAGGCAGAGCTGACCACTTGTAAATAAACAGTTAAATGAACTCTTCTACTTTCCAGAAGAATTTAATCAAGAGCTGCTATTACAATGCCCACCTGGGGTAAAAAAGAAATTTAAAACAGGATTCTGCACCACAAGGCACCCTGCAGGCAGGCTGGTCAGCTCATAGGGTGAGAGAACCAGAGCTGGGCATGGCTTTGTAAGCAGCCTTTGCTCTGCCTTGGTGGCAGAGCCATGGGAGACAAGTAGACATTGGTCTGAGCTGAACAGCTCTGATGTGAGCTTGAAAAGGGTAGGAATACCACGTCTCTAGCTCAAATGCAGCTATGAAGAACTGCATTGTTGGGAACCATACAGTCCATCCCTCAGGCAGAGGTGAGGAACTTTCACTGGTGCCTCCCTGGCATGGGGGGAGCTGGCACAAGGTGCTTGAAGGACAAGTTGGTGCATGATGGCTTCTCTGAGGATCCCATGGTGGCACAAACATGGGGAGGCTTTCCCAGATCACAGAGTGGGAAAGCACTACAGTCATTTGTCTTGCCAATTTTTGTGTGGCAGCTTCTCCTTTCTGACTGGGCAAAGGGAAAGCAACCGGTGTTGCTGGTTTCAGGTAAAAGTTCTTTGAGATTTTGTCCTGCTCTTCAGACAGACAGGCAGACACCCATACTGATACACAGCACAGGGATTCAATATACAAGATACAAGGAGGCTCTACCTGTGCCACAGCATTTTTGCTCTTCCTGCTCAGAAGCACAGGCCGAAGGATGGGCTTGTTCTCTGTACCTAAGCCTGCAACTTCTTGCCACTTTCTGTCTACTGATCCACCCACCGTGACCAAGTTCAGAAAATGTGACTCAGGCTTACAGCCCCCCTCTGAGCCTCCATCCCTAAACCAAGGGCTTGTCTTTCCCACCCACAGAGCTTTGCAGAAAGAGGATTTCTACAATCAGGCACAGGAAAATGCCTGTGGGAAGCAGAACTAACCCCTACCACAGTCTTTGCAGGTAGGGAAAGGCTGGAAGCAGCAAAGAATGTTGGATAACATGCCTATCTTGGGTTTTGATTCTCTGATCTTCTTGCCTCTTCTCCAGCCACCAACCAACCAGCATGTTTTTAACTCATCTATGCCTTTTCTTGATCAGGATACCAATTCAATTTGTGGTGTTTTCTTACTTGATACCGATGCCTCTGGGAAGGGACAAAGTATCCCTGAGAAATAAATTACCATCGTGGCTTTTTTCCTCCTCTTTTTCCTTTACAGAAATTTCTTATTCATTTTGCTCTATTCAACAACCTCAATTCTCTTTTCACTTCAGCCCTTAAGTTGCCTGCTCTTGATGAACTAGTTCAGTCAAAGCCATGCTTACAAATATGAGAGCAACAGCCACGTTACAGCTGCCTACAATAAACAACTATTACTTTTAAAAACAGACCAATACCTGTTACACTGTGCTGTGAAATATTCCCTTTTGTTCTTTTAACTGGTGAAGGGTGATGGAATAGCCCAGCAAATGCTCTTGTGCACAGAGAAAGATGTAAGAGATCCCTCCTCCAACAGGACCTGCCACAGTTCTTCCAGCACTGGTTTCATGCCTGTGGGATGAGTGCCAAGAACTGGCACACATTCAGGTTACAATGTCAGCCAGCCACCAGCTAGCTTCTTCACTCCTCCATCATTTTCATTTCACTCAGAGCAAAGGCACAAATGTGAATGCTGATGGGCTAGATGCTCACCTTCAGGTCCCCTTCGGCAACAAGGAATTGGTGAAAGGGGTGGTGGGGTGGATGTAAGAGAATTTATTCCTGGTTTAATAGCCCTTCATTATAACTAAGCCTTTTGCATAAACAGCAATTTGGCTCCCATCTCCTGAACATTGCTCCCTTGTATTAGGCCTTCTATAATGGCTGTAATTACAGTTGCAAGCTCTGCTTTTATTTTATGGGAGCCGAGGTAAACCTGCCCAGTGTCCCAAGTGTTGATCCTCAAGTACAGCCATGTTTATAAGACAGTGTCTCCATGCAGCAGATTTAATAATGGGATGAGTTGCAGCAAAGATCTGCCAGTTTCCTCACTAGCTCTGCCTGCTTTCAGGACTCATCTCTCTTGCAGGTAATTTTAAGCAGCTACCATGCTATTCTCCTGCCTCTTCTCTTTGCCTTGGCTTGCCAAGATTAGACAGTTTAACCAATGACCCCAGTTGTCATCAATCTCAATATTGAGCGCACCAAGATAATAAGGCACTTCTCTGTGAAGACAGGCATTTATGAACTATTTGTGAAACCATTTTAGCTAAAGAAGACAGACAGCTCTATTTTGTGCCTAATATTGTCTGACAGGTGTGGACACACCCTGGGATGACTTTCTTGTCATCCTGACTTGAAGGTCAAGAGTCTACATTTGACAGAGAATTGCCTTTGGCACTCCAACAAAAAAATGAAAACACAGCAGCATCCAGAAAAAAAACAACGATCCCCTTTGTAAACCAGATGTGCCAGATTTAACATTTCCCAGAGCTTAATTCCTTTTAAATTTTGTAGCTCCTCTTTGAAGATTATCCATGGACCCAACACCAGGCTAAACCAGAAAGTTTAGCTTTTGTTCTTCTATTAGCCATTATCAGCTTACTGTTTTAAACATCCTAGGGATGGTGGGCAGTGTCTTTCTTCTCTCTCCTCTCCTCTTCCTCCATTTTCATACTTTGCCTAGGGACCTCTATGCAATATGACCATGCATTTCCCTGCCATTCCCAGAATGCAGCTGAGATCCTCTGCAGAAGAAGAGAGCAGGGGCTGACCTCAATCACCACAGCAGTGCTGTGGTTCTGGGGAGAGATCTCAGTCCTACCAGGATTAGAAGGTTGAGTTCAGAAATGAAAGTTCGCCAAAAGCTCAAGAGCTCAATAGTGGGACCATAAGACATATCAGGTAAGATCTCCTGGGTTATTTCTTTGGCAATGCACATTTCAGCAACTAAATCTGAGCCCACTCCATTGGTAAATATCAGACCCAGGAGAAAATACAGTTTCCTGCAAAGATAATAAAGATTATACCTATAAATGGATTTTGTCTCTTGGTTTTGAAATGAGGCTCCCTGCTTGAATAAAAATGGACACATTTCTGCTTTATATTTGTGTAGAAGAGAGTTACATGTTAGTAGCCAAGAATCAGATCATTTTTTTGCAAGGAAGAGGTAGGAATGAGTTGTTTTTATCATGGGTTTTATGAGAAAATCTTTTCCAGGGTATGCTTTAAATTTAGAAAAAAACTCCTAAGGCTTTTCCTTCTCTTTGCCATAGGAAATGCTGCAAGTTACAGACCCCAACAGCCACCTTTTGTACTAGCTGCTTCCACACACTGAAAGGGCACATTCAGAGATGCTGCAGCAACCAGCTGTGGTCAACCCATACTTGACTTTTTGACCCTTTTTGAGGCCAACCTACTGCTGCTTTCAAAGGCTGGATGGTTTCCAGGAGGATCACACCAACCCAGGCAATGCAAGGGGGGAAGAAGAGAGGAAATCTTAGGGTTTCCTTGCTTCCTTTTTAGCTCACACTAACTCATTGTACAAAACACTTGAGGCAGTGTACCTGGAAAGACCCCTGTGGAGAGCAGAGCTGGAGGTCACCCTGCTCCTGGCTGGTGGCTGTGGCAGTCCTGCTTCAGCAGGTGCCAGCGGATGGTGCTCTACAGAGGAGAGCAGGAACAATTGGGTTTGCTGCTAATCTGAGCCTCAGCAGCCTTTGAAAAATTTGATTTTCAAAAATTTTGATTTCAAATTTGATCTTTTTGACATGCAGAGCAATGTGCACAAAGTCTGTGGCCATCTGTGGGGCTCAGGCAGAGAGCACTGAGTCTTGTCCTTCATCCTCAGCTGTGGATAGCCTTGGGGGAAACCTGAAAGCACAAAAGGGTACAGCTGACAGCAGAACACCAATGGGACACCTGGCAGGCACTGAAAACCAAGGATGGAAGAACTTCATTTGAGAATGTCCTGGCAGACCCACTGCTCCACCAGTGCTGGTTTAGGTGGTCCTAGGAGTTTGGCTTCCATTCGTTAATGGAATCACCAAAGGATAAGAAGGGGAGAAGGGAGGTGGCATCCAGGCCAGGGTAAAGAAGGGGTGGCTGGATCAGCCCTCTTCTTGAGGCTTCTTCAGGCTCCAAAGCAGGCAAGAGTACTTCACAGTCGGGGATCATCACTACTCTTTGTCTACAGTTTCTCAGGATTCCT
Source organism: Setophaga petechia (assembly GCA_024362935.1). Lineage (NCBI taxonomy): Eukaryota > Metazoa > Chordata > Aves > Passeriformes > Parulidae > Setophaga > Setophaga petechia. Next base: position 29,900,829 of record JANCRA010000001.1, read on the forward strand.
TGCCTAGTCCTCCTTCCATGGCATGTTGGGTTTTTCTTTCATGCTGTTTAACCATGACAGACCCCAGCATTCAGTTTTTCCCTGCATTAATCTTTCAATCAAACCAATCTTCCTTCCAGCCTTTGTGGATGGGGTAGAGGAAACTTCAAGAGATCCTGATCGTGGTTTTCAGGAGACAGCCCTTGGTTTTACAGCCTAAGAAGGCAGGTTACTTCCAGTAAAGTCACGCAGTACAATTCAAACAGCTTGCATTTGTAGATCTTCTCACATGGATAAAGTAATAAAACATCAAATTAATTTACCTAGAAACAGGACAGCAATCACAAGCCAAAGTTCACCACAATGATTTGCATTACAATAACAAACACAAAGTTTAATCATAGCTGTACATCTCTATTTCCCTTCAGAAAACACTATGCCCTCTGCTCATGATGGATAGCTCATAACTGATCACGCATGTTATTAATGCTGGTTTTCCTCTAGCAATGAAATTCCAGGTAAATCCCATGTGCTCTGCTCAGCAGTACATGCTTCATCTCATGGAGTAACCGTGGCACAAAGAACACTGTGCCAGTTCCCCCCAGCTGCAAAGGGGCACAGCTCCTTTCCAGTCAGTGGAGCAGTATCAGGTTGCTCCTGCAAAAAGCATGGAATTAGAATAAAAATAACCAGGAATTGGAAAAACATTTCTGCTGGTGTACACAGTAGTACATGGCTGAGGAGATAGGAGCATTCCTCCCTCACTACCCAAAAACTCCTTCACTGAATTCATTAATCATTTTTATCAGCATCCCTTTGTTCCTGGGCTATAAGAGTACTTGAACTAAAAGTTTCTGAAGTCCAAATCCACTCTAAGTGATGAGTATCTTTGAGGTCATAAATTAATGCGAGCAATTGTTACCTTAGCCACATGAAAGTCTTCAGTGGAAGAGCGGTGACCCTAAGAGAGAGGGGGATTTTACTAAAGATAACTTTTGTCTGACCTCTGCAACCTCCTAGCCAGGTAAATATCTTACAAACATCTTATCTTATAAGGTGATTTTGTAGTAGGTTTAGGATTTGAGAAGAATTAGCATTTTTTCGTGTTAGAAAGAGCCTGGTGCTTGAAAACTAGACTAAAATAACTTTGCTTTATAACTTCCTAATGTTGGTGCACAGAGAAACCATTGTATGGAAAACCAAATAGGGAGCATTCTGATATCTTTGAGTACATTTCTATTTTCCTTCCCCCTGTAATTATCATGTACATTTTGATATTTATCATTACAAGTGTGTGCACAGTCATGTGTGGGCTATTTTGAGAAAGCAATCCATTACTGAGCACGTGTGTCCCAGTCCCAAGCTTCAGGACATGCTGAGGTGGAATTCCTTGGTGTCAGTTACAGAACAGAGAATGTATATATCTATATATCCCTATGTGTACCTACATGCTTATGCCAGGCTTACAGCTGGTGGCTCTGGAGGGACAAAGGACTGGCTGCTGTAAAGCAGGCCCATGGTTTTGTTTATTTTAGGGCTGGAGCAGGCACTTGGAATGCTCCTAGTTGAGGGTACAAGACAGCCACCCCCACCTCTGCTGCTTATGAAAACAGGTACCAAGAAGATTTTTATTGTGGCATCGTAAGAAAAATCAGGCTAAGTTCATCCCAAGCTGCAGGCTATTGGAATGTCTCCTGTGTGGGACAGGGAACTGAAATATAAGAGGTTTTATCCTCCTGTAGGTATTCATTGTTCTTTTACTGGAATTTATTTATTTCACTGGCATACATAGGTATGAGTGCATATACATATATGCATATATAAAAGCTACATAATGAGAACCAACTGTATTCAATATACTTCAGCTAATTAATTTAATTACTTATTAAAATAATTTGGGAAATGAGTAGTTTAAATACTGGCTTGCAAAAAAAAAAAATCAAGGGAAAAAATTTACAAGTTCAAGATTTACCCTTACATACCCCAAAATATTAAAAACCCCACAGTCATTGCTAAAGAGTACAAAAAAGTTAAACTTTTGTATGCAAAATTATTTATGTGGGGAAAGTGTGTGCATGTTCTAAAGTAAAAATACTGTTGGAGGAGGAAGAGTTAGACTTCTAGAAAGATTAACGAAACTTCAGCCTTAAGGTCAGCTTTGAACATCACAATGGAATCAGATACTTCTCAGCAACTTCTAAAACAAGGCAAAAAAGTGTCACCTACAAGTTTTAGTTTACTTTCCAGGGGTAAATTTCTGATTCTCAGATCTTCTCATCCCACTGGCAAATTGAGACAATAGCAATCAACATGCATAGTTAACATGGTTTTGCATTGATAAAACACATCCTACAAGAATGGCCACACAAACTTGATTGCCTTTGCATAGTAACGTGTTCCTCAGCAAATTATACAGAGATTTGCCATGGAAAATTTGACATAATTTTCTTGAAAATAACTAGAATAAAACATTTTGTTCAGATGAGGAAATTAATATTGTCTTCAATAAATCTTTGGGTATTTTAACTTTTATTCAAATACATAAATGCCTGGGTTTACTTTTCCAACACTTGCCATCTCTTTGGCAGAAGAACACCAAGACATGTAGAGTTCTAGTTTCCTAAAATCTCGTTCATTCCTATTATTATTTGCAACATTTATTCGTTACCTACCCCAAATTAATACTGAGCTTCACAAAGGCTGCAGTCCCCATACCTCATCCTGCTGCACTGCTCAGTCACAGCTTCCACCACACTCTGTGGGGTAAACAAAGACAAGTCTCAGAGCTGTGTGAAGGTTGGAAACTTCCCTGAGCCCTGCACCATGCCCAGGTATTTCTACAGCAGAAGGGTGCATATGCATGTTTCCATATGGGACAATGCCAAGCAGTGGGACAATGTCATTCACTTCTAGGCTGAGGGAGCTATCTTACAGAAAGCTTTAATCAGGGAATACATGGGCACAGCCTCACAGGAGGTTCCAACACAATCTGCTGTAGAAACAATGTAAGGGTTTTCACAGGAGTACTATGCCCTGAACAAGCAGAAAGCTAAGGCATGTGTGACATCCAAGGTGGTGAGTTCTGAGGCCCTGGAAAGGCAGAGATCTGATAGTTCTCTGACTAAATGCAGAAATCAGAGTTCATTCCAGAGGAAATTTGCAAAACTTTTTGAGCAAAAAATATGTCAAGAAATAGACTAACATACAGACATCAAACAGAAGTGCCCTCTGGACGCCAGCACCTATTGGCATGGGCAGGCAAGCAAGCAGGAAGGCCACTGCCTGAGTGTGAAGGGAACCTTCAAACAATTTTATCGAGAAGCAGTGAGCTTGCTTCTGTTGAGCCCTCTCTGGCAGCAAGGGGAAAGGCAGGCAGTCACATTCTGCATGGATGACATTCTGGGCAGTAGAGAAGATTGCTGACATCCAAAAGCACAGAACAGCTGGGATAAGTTTTGACCAGCTTGCAATAAGTCTAGACAAGTCTCCATCTATGTTATCTGAAGGCAGCTCTGTGGATTTTTGCAAGCAGACAGATGTAACCCAGCTACATGCTAGCCCTTAAATTGAACAGGAATAAACAGGTTCTAGGTGGCATTTAACACTTCTACTAGGTTTCTTCATCTCTAGGGTTTACTCCAGCAGAAACCTCAAAGCGGATGAAACCACTTTTCCCCTTATCTAGTTCTTTCAGACAGTACCCAAAACTATCCCTGCAGAGAGCTCTAAAGAAACCACTCTGAAATTATTTCACACATCATATCAACTAATTTTCTGGACTTTAAGCACAATAATTGGGATATACACTTTCTAACTGACAACACAACTCATTTTACAGCTACTCAACAACCATATTCCTGGTGAGGTAAGAAGTGTCATAATCATGAACTCTTTTACAACCCAGGGCACTGGGACAAAGCCACTTGGTCAGCAGGAGCTGCCTCAGCAGCCCAATAGGCCAAGTGTCTGTGAGGGCACACCTGATACACTGAAAGCTGAGAGATGCAAAGCAGTCTGCATGGGCATCCTGCATCTCAGAGAGCTAAACACAGTCCCAAGTCCTGCACAGCTCCCTATCCTCCACTTCAGTTAACCAGGTAGCATGCTTAATAACTGGAATACAGCAGAGATTGCCCCCTTAGCCCTAGAAGTCTCTTGCCAAAACCATCCCTGGAAGAGGATTGGGAAGGTATTTTGGTGTAAGATACCCATGTTGGTCTCCTTTAGGCTAACTTCTTCCCTGAGAAGACATGAAGGAGCAGGAGCTTGTTGTTGGAAGATGAAGCAGCAGAGGAGGTATAAGGAAGGAGGTGCCTTTGAGATTTTTTTCCTCCTTCTTCCTACTTTAGACACAGTAACTTCAAACCTGAAGGAGGGTCCTAGCAGAATATTCTTACTCCCAGGAGGCTTCCAATCTCCCAGGTGATGACAGAGAAAGCATGAAAATAAACAACTTGTTCATTAGGATATCCAAAAAGGAAGCTGGTAGAACCTCAAACTCTATAAATCAACAATCTGAGAATATTTCATACAAGACCCTAAAAATGAATCTAAAATTAAAATCTTCCCTTGAAACTTTCACTTTTCCTTAATTTCCTACAACTAGAGTTTAGTGGTTGGAAGCAATGGAGAAGGAACAGAGTACTTTCTCCACTCCAGAAGCAACAGAGAAGGAACAGAGTACTTTCTCCACTCCAGACTTTGCTGTAGGCTAGATCAGTGAGGATGGGAAATGTTCTTCCCCTCCCAAGCACTGAGATGGGACAAGTTCTCCCCCTCTCATGCAGCAAGTAGCATAAAAGGGGAGGAAACTACAGTGCTAGGGCTAGGTCTCCAGCTCAGTAGCAGTTTGAACATGTTCATCTCTATCTTTTTTCCCTGAAAGCTATTTTTAAACTTATATGTAGCTTCTCCTTTCTTTGATATTTAATTAGTTCCAATTAAAATAGACTACCTTGATGTAGTATACACTGAAGTGTGAATGGTGCTTACTAAAATATAGTAAATAATAAAAAGATTGCACTTACACTGAAATATATGTGAGTATCTCCTTAAGACTTCCAAAGGGATTTGGGTAATGAATCACAAACATTCCCCTCAGCATTAGAATCTTCTGAGTCAGAAAGATAGTCATCATTAATCACTTCTCGAGTATTTTTAACAAGGTGGCTCCTGCTTGCTGCATGTTTTCATTCACAGCAGTCATTTACATAGCATAAAAGGTGTGCCTAGCACTTTAGAGACAATTAGCACAAAAATATTTGCTTTGTAGTATTTACAGCTATAGTAAGATCATACAAAACAAGAAAGGATTCCCTCTGCAAATGAAAGAACAGGAATTGTGACTATGGCAAAGTAGCAAGCTTTTGCCACGGTGTGGGATATGCCTGCATTCTTGTTTTTTCTATATTGTTCTTACTACTCACAATTTTAAATAGGAATGTATTTACACAATTCCCTTAAGACTTCAACATTATTGTAACCATGAAAATATTTTACGTCATCCCCTTTCTCAAAGGGAGAAAAACCACTCTTAGATTGTTTTGGGAGCGGGGGAAGGCACCCAATTCTCCACCAAACACTTACAGTACTTGCATCAACATGTCTTTAAAGAAGAAGTAACAGAGGTGCCAGCATTGCTGCAACCTGAATGATTACTTAAGAGAAAAAAAATATCTGGAAAAGAAATACATTTTCCACTCTAAAAAAAAACCAAAAACAAGAGAGAGAGAGAAAGATAAGATACCTATTCCATGACTGCCACTTAGTTCAGTACATTTAAGCAAAGAATAAGGAAGGTTTAATTTGTCCTTCCCAGCACAGTTTGTCAGTCAATCTTCTTATCCCCATCTATACATTGGAAAAACCTTCATAATACAACTACCTCTGCACTCCATGGAAAAACAGTATATTCTCACACATATTTTTTCAGGACTTCACTCATGCTTTCCTTCAAGTATCCCAGCTGTTCTTTTGGACCTCAATGCCACAGGTGGATGTATCAGTCCACAAGTGAGATCAGAGTTACAAAAATACTGTGAAAGCAATGCAGTTAGGGACAGTTTCAGAAGTACTCTGTCACAAGCAGTTTATTAGAACTTCACTTTGACAATAAATAAGGTATTTCCCAAGCAATCAAAATGTAATTATTTAGAAAGTTAAACAACGCAAATTTTCACAATGCAATTTTTTATATATACATATTTTACTGTACTTTACACACCAGTTCATCCAGAGCTGTACAACAGTAGGATGTTTATTTTTTAAATTCACACAGCAGGAGCATAACAAGACATGTTTTTAATCTGGAAACTGTGTAGAAGTAACCCAGGACCACACCAGCCCCAGGTTGGATAGTCCAACTGGAATGACTGAATCTCTGCTCTTTACACTAGCTGCTGAATTCAAAATTGGATGTATGGCTTACCTAGGAGAAATAGTGCCTTTTGAGAGTTATGGTTTTAAAGGACTAGTAAGCTGCTCAATTGCAACTGTAAGATGTAGCCATTTGTAATTTACAGTGCTACTGCACAACCTGCTCTGTCTTCAACACAAGTGGCACAGGACAAACTTCTGTAAAAAATGATAATTTTTTTTTTTAATAGTAAATACAAACTTTGCACTTTGCACTGTTAACTGTGAAAACATCTTTCAGGTTTGGTCAAATGAATTAGCATTTCTTAAATATTCAAGACATTTAATATGCCTCAATAACACTTTTAAGGGTTTGACATTCAAATTAACTTCAAAAGAATGCTCCCATTAAATAAAGCACCAAGATTTCCCCACGTGTTTATTCCTTAAAGAAAGTCTATGAAACACTAGCTTTTTTTTAAACATTAGTTCTGCTAAGAGTTGTAATTTCAAAATAAAATTTAATTTTTATGGTTTTTTCAAAGCCTTGTTTCCAAAGTGAGTTTTACATATTCTGTGCAACATCCCATTTCTTTAAGTGCAGAGGTACAGGTCTCAAAGTTATGCAGCTGCAATCGAGTTGTCATCTGCTTGACGACCCTGAGGCTTTAAGAAAATAAAGACAGAGAATTAAAAAAAAACTAAAACAAAACAAGCCACCCAAACAAACTTCCCTCAAGAATCCAAACACACCCAAAAAACCCACACCCAGGCAAAAATGATAGACTACTAGGAAATTAACTCTCCAACACACTGTGTTGTCAATGTAGCTCTGGTACCCAAGTGTAGCATTAAGCTTATCCTACTCCTAAAGGTTTCCAACAGTGGCACAAACACACAGGACATCCAAATGAAATTTCAGTTTGGCCCCTGGAGGCCTCAGCTCCTCAACTGCCCTGGTAAATGCCTTCTCCACACACATGTGCACAGCTTAGACAAGGCCTGGCTGATCAGAGCTCTGAGCATTAATGCAGTATAGAAAGCTGATAATTATTAATGTGTAAAACAGGAATTAGACTAACAGTTTCTTGGAGAAATTTTAAGCAACATCACTAGAAATAGAAAAGAGCAAGGAAGAAGTTCTAAAGATGAAAAGGCATCCTTACAATAAGGTTTTCTGATGTTCTGACAACTCCCAAGCAAAACCAAAGAATTCTGAAGCTTGAGAGTCCACAGGAATTTTATGAACACCATGCTTTTGAGAAAAAATGCCTCTTCTATTTCCTTAGGAGGACACCCTGACAACCAATCTTGAAGAGCCAGTGACTGTCAGCACATTCAAAAAGTAAGTTCTGCCTATCTCTTTTGATTAAAACAAAACTGAAATAACACCAGGCCAGTTTCCTAGAAACATGATTACGTGTTTCTGAACAAGTCCAACTCAAATCATATAGACAAGTTTTTGGGCTCCTTGCTTGCTAAGAATCTGAATAAAAAGTGAACAAAATATTCTGGAGACAGCAGCAGTGGAATGAGAAAGCACTGTTTTGGCCAAATGGATTTAGATGATTCTTAAAAAGTAAAAAGATCTGTTTTCCGTGGCATGATTGAACTGTCTTCAGAATTATACCACTTATGAAAAAAAAATTCTAGACTGATTCACTGACAGAATGTGATTTTAGAAGTTATTTAGGGATGTGTGGGATGCTACAGTGTCTCTGAACTTAGTCATATGGGTTGCTCAAACACTTTTTTCAGAAGTGCTATGAATGATGGTATTAAAAGTATTTGGTTACTTCGCTTGCTCTACAATGCTCAAAATAGAGGCAATTTTAAAACTCCTTTTACAGAGTCAGACATGGAACAGAACATCAGGGACATCTCAAGCACATTCAGCTCATTCACCTAGTGGTAACCAAATACATACTGCACTGAAACAGATTTCCTAAAGATTTTGGCTGACAACACCAATGCACAACACAAGATTTCTCAAAGCAAGTGACCCTGTTACAAGCTGGACATTTTAGCCATTTTAGAGACACTCAGCTTTGAACACAGCTGGGGTGGCTGTCCCCAGAATGTGAGCAGCCCCAAGGGGAGCCTTGAAACACAAGTGACTCCTCCCAGCCTTACCTTTACAAAAATGTGTGTTGGTATGAACCGCCTGAGCAGCTGGTTGGTGAAGTTAGGGAATCTCAGCAGGTTAACGTGCAGAGAAGGTAACTGCTGATAGCCAGCCATCAGGGGATAGAAGTTATACAGCATCTCCTGCTGAGAGCCAGGAAGGATCCGGAGCCGGATCTTAACAAAAGAAGAAAAGAAAACCACAACCATAGGTAAGTTCTGTGTTCAAAAGCTCTGCCTTTTTTCTATTTATGCACTGGTTACTTTCTGAAGCTGGAAAGAATGCAACTAATTTCCAATTCTAGTTGAAGTATTGCTTCTATATCGAAACAACATGTTACCTGTGAATGACATGACAAACAGCTCCTAGACAGGCTTCCATCTAGCCCAAAATGGAATCTGCATTCATATAGTCTTCCAGACAGAATTTACCATACTTTGAACATCTAAAAACCAGTGATTTTTTCCTCTCTGTACCTCAGTGTAAGTCTAATCAATATATTCATCACTACCAGATAAACCAGCAGGATCAGTGGATGTGACAATTCTGTACCTGTTTAAGGCCAGAGAACATGAAGGCATCACTGGGTTCCACGGACACCTCCACATCCTGGACTAAATTGGTTTTATTTTGCAGGTGATACCTCACAGGTAAGGACTCTCGGACTCGACCAAATGATGGCAGATCTTTGGAAAGAAAGAAAGTTATCTCAAACACAAAACACATCTTCAAGTTTCACTCAAAAAAAAAAAAGTCTATCGCAAAAAGCAGTGAAAGATTAAGAAAAAAGATACAAGAACTAGGCATCTCAAGTCCTTCTGATGAGATCTTTTAGAAACAGATTAAAAAACAGAACACAGCTTCATTAGAGTTTTTCAATACTATGTTTCAACATCTAGTTACAAACCTCCCAGCTGCTAACACTGCCCAAGAATACTAACTAGGAAGTCACTTCCATGCTGTGGACTATTTTCGGCTTACCAAAATCTAATCAGATACTGTCAGGAAGCTCCTTCAAAGTGTAACAGGATAAGAGGATAGTGGAAGAATCTCAGTACAAATGAAACCAAGCTGAGGAAAGCATTGAAATGATGTGTGTTTGGTGGGCATTTCAATCTCCCTCTGTTCTTGTGCAGGTGAAGTGCTACAAAAGAAACATTTCACCTGCCAACAAGCATCTCCAGCTCTCCAGTCTGTTTCTTCCTGGGATGCACCCATAATGTGGGTGGATGTTGCCATAGGCTTCTAGAGAAACCTACTGGGAAGGCAGCATCAGCAGAGCGAACTCCAGTCTCTGGGCTGCCACATAACACATGTTGAGTATTATGTCAGCTCCACTGAGAGTTTTTAGGAGAACACATTTGTGCAACTACCTACCTCCTCCTCCCTTTAAGGAGAAAGAAGAGCAAGCCTTGAGGCAGTTTATTTCTCTAGCTCCATAATATTCAGCACCACTTTTCTGTATTTTGCTACAGTAAATTGAAGCTCTGGGTGCTGTAAAAATTTTGTCAGTCTTTGAAATTCTAATTAGGACACGTATGTTGCCAAATTAATATTACCTGCATTAACATGGAGGGGAATGCTCTCTACAATCACATGTGGCAGAGTGATGACTGTGTTAACAACAGGGACACTTTCCACAGGTGAACTTCTGCAGGAAAAAGTCAAATGCAGACCATGTTGAATATTACACTACATAAGCTATCAAGTAAGTATACAAATTAAGTAGTAATTAGTAGGTCCAAAGTCTAAACAGTGCTTGTTACAGGAAAATACAGAACTTTTTTGTTCATTTTTTGCATTCCTCCTCACTCCCAAAAAAACCCAAACCCAACATCTTACTATCATTCCTAAAACCAAATCAGCTTACTTCTCTCCTTATCAAGGCCAAGAGATGCTTACCTCTTCCAGGAAATTATATAACATCCAGTAGCCACTCCACTAGCATTAGTAACTGGAGGACATCGAAGGCAAAAGCACTCACTGGCACTCTCACCTGTCTGTAAAACAACTATCAGCAAGATTTTGTTTAAAATCAAAGCATAATAACAGCCTAAGCCACCAAGCCTAGAAATGCAATATGACACAAACACAAGCATTCAGCCAGAAAGGCCTTTCAAGTGTTTTGCAAATATACCTACATAATGTATAAATCCAACAGATTGGGAAGTATTCTAATACATGAAAGAGTAACATGTACAAATATATGTCACTTTACTTCATGAACAGCATTATAATATCGTTAATGTGCACATAGACTGAATCATTGCAAATTTAAAGTTCATAAACACACAGAAAAAGCAAAATAATGTCAATTCAAATTCTACACTTCTACAGCAGATTCCAAGACATCAGCATAAGACGCCTCTGACGCTTGAAAAGTAAAATCAACATGGACACATCACCTCTCTCTCTGAAATGGATGAGGGCAGGGGAAGAGAAGGAATACAAGAAAAATCTACTGGTTTTTCAGTGAAACTGAATTCTTACTTTTCTTCTTTTTTTTTTTTCTCCACTCAAATAAACTAAAAAAAAGAATGCCTTTACACGCAAAGAGTGATTTTTAAAAAGTAATAAGAAAATAGGTTTTGGTCTTTCAAAATTTATCATTTAAAAAAAACATTTAAAAATACCCCATCAACCAAAAGATGGACAGCTGAACAGTTGGTACCTACAGGTTCCCATGTCCTGGCACTTAGCTCTTTCTGAGCATCAGCCACAAGCCATGAAGCACAAAGTGCCAGAGCTGAAGGTGAAATATTATAGTTTGAAGAGTAAAGGATCTGGGAAATAATTGCTTTTTGCCAGGCAATCCTTGAATCAACAGATCAGCTGTCCCACATGGCAGCCACCCAGAATACCTCATTGCATCCACAGTTTTGACAGAAGACATAATTCACATCTCTGATGCCACAAATGCAAAGAAGGTGTTTTGTTGGAAGATGTTGGATGAGCTCTACTTTTAAGTACTCCACTTATTTAACTTCAAAGCTAACACTCTGCCGTTTTAATGGCTGAGATCATCAAGATAACTTTTTAAAATGCAAATAATAAGTTACTAAACTGTGGTAATATTAAAAACAGTTGGCTACTACCAGTTTTTCTTTATAACCTACCTTTTCTAGCTTCACATTTTTCAGTTTTGTGATAGTAATCATGGACTTGGACCACTGGCCTTTGGATACTGCCTCTATCACATGGTAAAGTGCATTCCATGGCCCAGAAACACTGGAAATACTGAGTATCTTTTGATATGGATATCTAAGAAGTTGCATTTCAGAAGCATTTCAGGTGCTTCTCCTCATGTCTATTATAATCAGAATTTTTTTTACCATCCATCATCCAAGTCTATTTAGTTGACCTAGTGAAGCAGAACTAAATTCTAAAGCATGCTGCTGCCCAAGTTGTATTCTGGCAAGCAACTACAGTACTAAGCAGCTTTCTTCCACTTACAATTCAATAAACAAACATTATTTAAAATGTCCCCCTTTATTACTCCCAATTTATGCAAAAAGTATCCTCCTGATAGAAAACATACTCTAAGGAAACTTACCATTCTCAACATAAGATTCCAGTTGATCTACTGGGGTCATGGAAGCTGACAGCTGCAACTTGCTTGTTACAATAGTGAGAGGCCAAGGAGAGGCACTCAGGATGTCTGTCATCAGCAGAAATGGTATATCTGCAAATACTCTGTCCAAGTGCTCCAGCTGTAGAGACACACACAAGCTCTGACTATTTCTAACTAAACAGGGTGTGACTCCAAAGTGCTGTGATTCCAAAACATGAACAACTTTTCAAACACATACCTTTGTGGAGACAAATTTGACAGCAACATCAAAAGGAAATACTGTGTCTATGGTTACAGTTTCATCCTTTAGCAGCAACAAAAGAGATGGAAAGAACAGAGGAAAAAAGTTATAGTCAACTTAAGGCCTGGCTATTGATGTCAAAGATTTTATTAATATAAGTTACTTTTAATTGTTATTTTAATCAGTCCTCCCCAAGGACGAATGTAACTTTAAAGATACTTATGAACAAATATAGAAAACTTTTCTTCTGCCAATCGCTATAGAACTGTTCATGCTAAAAAGGGCTACCATACTGCTGACTTAGCATTTATTCTATCTCCTGGAAAGGTTTCTAAGATACTCAAAATTACAGCTTTTAGAATATTTCTAGTATTTCACAAATTTGTCTGTATAAAATGCAAACAGTGCATCTTTAAAACCTACCCGGTGACACCTGCAGAGGATTTCTTTCCCCTCAACAACAGTGTTGATTAAGTAAGAAATGTAAAACAGAAACATTCTTGCACCAACTGTTCCACAACGGATGTATATTGGTTTTTCCAGCTGCAAAATAAAGGAGACTGTGTGAGCTATAGCTAAACTACATTAATTAGGACTAGAGCTGTCCAAAAGTTGTTAATCATCTGACTTAGTCCAACAGGGCAACAGTAGAATGGGCATTATTTTGACCATAATGTATCTCCTAGAATGCACAATCTGGATCATGCAGCAAATGCTTTTAACCAGAGCAGCACAACTCCAGTTGCTTCACTGGATTTGTTCCAGATGCTTGTCTCTTACTTAACAATATAAAAAAAGAGCCATAACTGTGTAATACATGACATAACCAACTTCTAACTAACCAGTCACAACTTCAGTTTAATGCATATTTGGTCCTCTACCATCTTGAGTCACACTTGCTGCCTATTATCAACAGTCCATTAAGCAGTACATTTCATTAGCAGTTGAAGTTAGCCTCCTTATTTCGTATCTCCCAGCTATATCATCAAACCCAGCACACACCTTACTCTCCACTTTAGTCCAAAAGATGGTCTCATTAAAAGAATACTAAACTACATCTAGACAGTAGGCAAAATATGCCATCAGCGTTGAATTTATTGGTTAAGATACCAGAAAGTAAACTGAAGTGTGTCTAAGGGAGTCTTTTATCAGTTGGTCCCTATTTTCTTGAGTGTGATAGAGAAGTGAAGTTTTAAGCCTTTACCTTTTCTCCTGGTTGCAAGTCTCCTACAGGGATATCAGGAAGCAGTGCAGGAAAAGAGTCATCACATGCATCTGTTCCATGAAGAGTCACCTGAGTTTTCTGAGTCAGGTTAGCATCTTGCCCTAGGATTAAAAACAGTCTTCATATCCACACAGGCTTACATCACTACAGCATGAAAACAATAACTAAAACTAAAAAAAAAAAAAAAAAAAAAAAAAAAAAATCTCTAAAAGCAACGCATGAGGAATTAACACATTTCATTTTGTCAAGAGAATCTTTCAAAAGTACCAGCAGAAGATTGATTTGACAACATCTCAAAATCTTCCAAGTTTTAGAAGCATTTGTACCCTTGCAAGTTTATTGTTACATCTCTTTGGGCTAGGGAAAAAAAATCTCAAAAATCAGAAATTATATCTAGATATTCCCTACCATCTATGTAATACAACAGGATTATGTGATCCAAGTTTTTCTTGATATTCTATAATGAAGTAGAAAGGGAGTTACACTTTTCTGTGATTCTTTTGTTTTCAAGAACATGGTTTAATGATTTCACATATTTTAAAAATGTTTCTTTCAAGTCAGTGTTGAAAGTACATAAAAAGAAATGTATAGATGTTAAATGACACCATTCTTCAGTCAGAGCTTAGCTAGAATAATGGCATTACTGCAATTACATGGCATAATTTTCAAAGTAAAACAAGCCACATCTTGCCAAAGAGTTACTACTGTGGAAAATACATCACCTTCCCTATAAGTGAAATGTCAGATTTCAATTGTTCTTTTCATGCAATCAGCAAACCCACACTGACCTTGCATATTCCATGTTAAAGAGATTAGATCAAGCAAGGAAAAAAAAAAAACACTAAGAAAAACAAAGACCATCTATTAAACAGTGCTTTAGGAGCCAAGCCCAAATATCCAATTAAACAAGTTTCAAGAATACTCCAGTGACTTTAATGAACCATACAACTCTACAGAAAACTCTATTTCAGAATACACAGAATGTATGGCATCCTATATTCTAGTGACTGAAAAAATACTTTTGCCTTTTAGGATAATTGCTGCAAAGATGAATACTGAGTATAACATTTGGGCTTCACACACTGAAAACTGTCAGCAATATCTACATAGAGATAGCCAGGACTCAGACATACAATATATGCATTTTTTTCCTTTGCTTTCTAAGAAATACTGCTTCAGTGCTCCATTGTTCCCCAAATTTCAAGTGGTTTAAAAACCAAACCATGTTGTCCACGGCAGGGAAAACAAAAAAAACCAGGGTGGGTGTGAGAGAAAACCCACAAAGTCTATACTTAGAAAACATTTATCTAGCACTGTCTAGTGCTTTCAGCTCAGCAAGGAAAAGATCTCTGTCTGGGGAAAAGAAAACTTTAGTTACAAGCAAACAGAATAAAAAGTCAGAAAAGAATAGAAAAGCTTTCATGTTTTCTTTCAAACTTCTAATGATTTATATTCTGAAAATACCCATGTAAGCACCACAGAAAAGCAATGGTTAAGATAATCAGAACTGAATGAGTCTGTTAGCTGCTGTTCTGACCACTGGTATTTCATCATTCCCAACTTTCACTTTGGTTTGGCTTTTAATTACTGCGAGAAAACAGTTTACTGTATTTCTCTGCACTGCATCCACAAAAAGGAGTCAATTATGAGACTGTTGAATTAAAAGAAAATAACCCCAAATACCTGGCTTTAAACCTGCTGTAAGCTTGACATCTTTGGCCACTGTCTCCTCATGTGACTGGACTGTCACAATCAAACAATACATTTCATTAGTCAGGGCAGGAGGTTCATGACGGAGTTGAACAGAAATGTTCGGCACTCTAGAAATAATCCTTTGAGAGAAAAGACTCAGTTATTGTATCTTTCTTAAATAACTTGCTTTTAAGCTTTGTTTAAAGGAGGCTAAAACACCCTAATGTATACAAGTTCCCACAACTGATGGTCTATTAAATTAAGAGATGAGAGACTCCTGAAAAACAACATGATGGGAACAACTCAATAAAAAAAGACCAGTCAGGAACCCCAGTTACTCACATCGTGCTGGCCTGAATTGTCAAAGTGTCCCAGTGCACCTCATTGTCTGGAAGCTTAGGTCTTCTCTTGAAGGACCGTGCTGCCTGCAGTGCTTCCTGGGAGGAAGAAGCATCTCCCCCTCCTCCTCGCCAGTTCAGAACCACACAGCGGCCAGATTCACTTCCCAGGATCAAATCCACAGATGTGATCTGACAGACACAAATGTAAACACCTATTGGTGAGTCTCCTGATCACCTGCTGTAGGAATGTAGTTTTCCAACATAGACAGGCATCATAAATACATGTACCATCAAAAAGCTTCTGACAGCTTAGAGACTGAGGACTCCACCACCCCAGGACTTCATTTAATGAAATAGCAGTGGAAAAAGTATCTGTGTTCAGGTGCAAGCAGTGGAATAAGCTGCAATTTCCTACCCTCCTATAGTACTATACCACCACTCACTTTTTAAGTACTGCATATATTTAAAAAAAAATGATAAAATTTTCATTAAACAATTCTTCAGCTTTTGTGGTTTTCTTCATGTTTTGTAATTGTCAATAGTTTCACTCACTTTTGATACTCAGTTTCAAGAATTCAGACATGCAGAGCTGAAAAACTTTTTAACTGGTCCTAGATTAGGGGCACATTGTAGTTTGAGTTCATTGTATGTAACAGTAAGAAAGGTACAAAACAAAAGGACAAACCTCAATCTTCTTTCCTACATCTTCAGTTTTTGCAACAAATTTGAAAGAGAACTTTCTTGTTTTGCCAGGCACTAAGCACATTGTTCCTTGTGATGACTGTTCTAGAATATCACTTTTCTGATAGGCTTCTTCTACAACACAGTATTGGTTGTAATCCTACAATGGAGAAGTGGGGGGAAAAAGTTGATATATTCATTCAGAAGACATCTTTAGAGAGTAATGGTAATGCAGCAAATATTAAATCTCTGTGTCACTGGATCAAACTGTATGGTTTTTTCTGACTTTTCACAATATCAAAGTTAAACTCGCTAGTAATTACACTGCAATTCTTTGACCCAGATATCCATTATATTAATATAACTTAATGAATCAGAAGAAATAAGACATTAAAATGATCCTTCTGAAACTTTAGCAAGCTTCATTAAAAAGCCTAGATTTGACAGATGAACTAACCAAACAGTTTTATTCCAGTATCAATATATTTGTCAAAAGCAACAGATAATGCATTAAAAACCCAGACATCTCAGCTTAAGCATTAACATAATTTTAGGCAAAACCAATATTTTTTTAATGTTTAAAACCAATGAAATGTTATTCCATTCTTATTATCAGTTTCTATCGCTAGGTCAGACATAGTTAGAACATAGGTACCTGATTATTGAAACTGATGCAGAGCTTAGAAAACCTGATAGGATGAGGACAATCAGCTCTCAAGTACACATCAAACTGCACAGGAACATCAACATGAAAACTAGGAGCAAGAAATTTTGCTTTGCACTGTACTGGAATTAAAAAAGAAAATAAAAAGGAAAAGCAAAAAGAAACAAGAAGTAGATGTTAAACAAACTATAACATTAAATTCCAGAAGCACACTCCTGAAATGATTGTGGCAAGAATTGTTCTGTGTACACTCTTACAACTCTGTTTTGCAAGGACAAATCTGGCAACTAACACTGTCACAGAAAGGCATTTTTCAGCACTTGGTCAAAACCTCTGGACAGGAGAGGAGATGCAGATGTCCAGCAGAAAACAGACAGTACTGTACACTTGGATATCATGCATTCCCTCTTTTCAATGGCAAGTATTACTTTGCACACACTCTGCCCTCTTTCCTCAGAATCCTACTTCACAGAGCACCCAAATATCAGAAGTCTTTCAAAAACCAGGGAATTCTTTAGTAATCCATATCAGGGATAAGGGATCACCAATTTCTCTCATTATCTCTTATCTTGTTGATTTAGACAAGGAACAGAGCAAGGCTGGAACACTGTTGTTAGTTTTAATACATCCTTCATATTTTCGTCCTAATTAGTTATTTTCAAGGTCTAATCCAAATTTATGATCTGGTATAAATTTGCTTTCTTACTTACCAAATGGTATAAAATCTTGGACTTCTATTGTAAAAATGTTACTGCCTGCCAAGGAAACACGGTCAGCCCACAATTTCTGTGATGCTTTCACAGCAGCAGAATCACAATCGAGTTCAGGATCAGGGCTTTCATTCTGTATGCAGGCAAAGGATTACAAAGAACAACAAAAGAAGGTTACAGACACTGACCACTCCCAGCATTATTTGAAAGGGTAACAGGAGTTCTGCCACTTACCATCAGAACTTTTATGAGATTTTTTTCTATTCGAGATTTCTGATCTTCTTTAAGAGTAGATGCTAATAATGAGAACAAAACAAAGATTACAAGACAGAAGCAAGGGTCTCTACTTTTCTCTTAACTTAACAGTAAATCTTACCCTGAGACTGCATCATTCAAACAACACATTCCAGGGTTGTTTGAATGAAAATTCTAACATTCATCTACCATAACAAAGGACATTCTCATTTTAAATGTTTCCTCTTACTTTCACTGGAACCAAGTAAAATATTTTTTTTATTATATAAGCATTTTGCAATTTATTGGAGCAAAACCTCAGAAGAATAATGCTTGTACCTCCTTGTTGTTTATGTTTAAAACCAGAAGAAAGCATAGACAAGTCTGGAACTCCAAAGACGCTAGCTCAGATAACACTGGAAAAACCAACTACAGTGGGTGACAGGAAGAAACAAGGACTACTTAAAATAAGGATTCTTTTCTTGAAGAAAGGTGATTTTGCATCATTTTTTATTCTTCAATACAAAGCAGCATAGCCTGGCTAGCTCTAAGAAGATGCAAAGCCATTTTTACCACACCTGCACTAATAGTGGTATTAGCAATTTAGGGCCCCAAAGGATTATTTCTGCATTGTCAAGGAGCAGACATTACACAGACCATAGTGCTTGCATTTTTACTGTGGAGCAACCCTATGTCACATTTTTCCCCTAAAACATCCCACATACATATTTCATCAGGAGAGTTCTAGAAAGAGTCTTGGAGAAGCATATTTGGGATATTAAAGTCCAGAAAAATTGTGTTAGGTTTGTTACTAGGAAAAAACGTTTTTCTCTTTTAGCTGTACTACTGTTCTTTGCCATCCCAAAGCTCGGGAAGTTCCTGTTACATAAATGAAGCTCTGCATGTCAGATATCCTAACACAGTCTATCTGAATGCAATGAATTTTATAATAGAAGAAAGACAACTCAACTCTCAGTGCAGCACAGAAAGTAGTGAAAATCCAGCACAAGTACACGGTTATTTTGTAGTCAAATAATTTGAAGTACTGTAAGCACTGTGTCTGACAATGATTTGTCATATTTCAAAATATTCAAAGAAGAATACCTCTGCCCAGTAGCTCTAAAGAGTATGTGATATAATCTTTCAGCTGGGCCATCAGATATGAACATTTGAGTGCTGTTGTCAGTATGGAGGTGAGGAGGGTCCACCATCCTTCGCTGCGATAATCACACATAACATAATCCAACAGCCTGCAACACAACAAGGTTGAAAGGAAACAAGTCATGCTCACCAATATTTTTTAGAAGCATGAATTTTTTTGGTATCATTAATACAAAATTCATTTTCACTAATACAAATGCTAGATTAAAGTATACTGTTTATACAAGGCAATGATTTATCAAAACCAGCATGAAACTATGATAAAGAAACATTTATTCTCTGAATTTTCTATTTCTAGATAGAAATATTTTCACAAGACAACTCATCTGTCTTCATACAAAGAATTAGCAAAACAGCAAGTGGACAGAATTGCCTTAGTTCAAGAGAAGAGAAATTTAATGTTCCTTAAGCCAAGATGTTTCTTTTCTTTCCTATTTCCTATCCCCCTTCAAGGGTTTCCAAGGTCTACAACATATGCATCAATCTTTATCAGGCAAAACCACACACCTTAATATGTTCCTAATACTGACCACCGTTTGCTGTTACTAGCAAAGCAGTAATTTTTTAAACTCTACTCAACTATTTAAGACAAGAATTTCTGCCTACTTCAGAAAAATCTACCTAACATAAACAAAAAATGCTTGTTCATAGAACAATCAGGCTTGACACAAATTGATCTGCTTATCCTATCCTATCGTCTCTTCCATGTAAACTCCAGTCACCTACTAACATGCAAATACATCTCTCCTACTTCAAACAAGACAGACAGACAGCACTCAATCAGTGAGTTAGAAATAGATAATTTGCCCAATATGGCAAATTCCCACAACAGCTCAGAGCAGGAAGTTTTTATGCTGACTCATCTGTTTTAGTTTCTTTAATATATGTGGGGTTCATAGACTCAATAGCTTGTGCTTCAATCACAACCAGATACAAGGAGCATCTCATACAAGCTTCCAACATTATTCCATAGTCATAAAACATGGGGTCGTAGTGAGAAGGCAGCACATAAAAGAAGCAATCATGAATGATACTCACTTCAAAGCTTTGGCATAATCTTTAGCATAGTAATATTCTTCTCCCATTTGAACCACTGAAAAAAAAATCCAGATCACTACTGAAAGTCTTTGCAAAATTAAATTTTAAAAATGCATCTGATTATCTATACTCACTCAAATGACTTTTCATTCTTGGACATTTGTACTTCTTGAATTGTGCGACAGCATTACTCAACAAAGTGATTATTAGCTCCTAGTGGATAAAACCATTACCAATATTATTATATATGCAAACATTAGGGTCATGTTAAAACAACAGAATTTTTTTTTTAAAGAATAAAACTTACCGAGTGAAGAACATTTTTCTCTTTTAACTGTAAGGATAAAATCCCCATCTTCTCCTTTTCAGGATCAGAAAGATCAAAGCCTGCAAAAGACAATGAAAAAATCCATGAAACTGGAATTCTGTCCAGACTCAAAGGGAACAATTTATACCATGAGCAAGCTTCAACTCAAACCCACTCACACATTCTATTACCTCACATGCAGCTGTATCTCCCTAGAAGGGAAATTCTAGAACACAACTATTTTTCCCCATGCTTTTAAGATTCTACCGAAAATTAGCAAACTACAGTCAAACCACCTAGTCTTTATACTGCATATTTTAACATTTAAAGTGGGTATGTTAAGATAAATTAGCCCTTTTCTAATCTGATCTCAAATAAGGATTCAAGCTCCTATTTCTGTAGCAGTAGAGAAACATACTTAATATTCCTTGCCGCCACGGTCTTTGCCCATAGAAGTCAAGCACTCCAGTTTGTGTTTCCAGGGGATCCGGATTGGGATATGGCACAGAGGACTGGAAATTCAAATATAGTAATTAAAAGGGTTTCTGTTTCATTTTCTGCCAGACAAGTGTCAGAAAAATACTAAAACAATACCCCCCATATCCTAGTACCAATGCTCTTGTTTCTCTGCTTCCCGTAAGCCACCAGATACAGTGCATATATATATACT
The DNA here is from genome assembly GCA_024362935.1 of Setophaga petechia. Classification (NCBI taxonomy): domain Eukaryota; kingdom Metazoa; phylum Chordata; class Aves; order Passeriformes; family Parulidae; genus Setophaga; species Setophaga petechia. Next base: position 29,921,822 of record JANCRA010000001.1, read on the forward strand.
GGAAAAGCAAAGTCAGTTCTCAAGTACCCAGAGATGCAAAAATATATTTAAAATTTTTTTAAAACATGTCAGAATTATTTGTAAATAAATAAATACTAATATATTTATCCTGGGGCAACTTTTTCCATACAATACAAATGCATGTAATGTTTACAAGCATCACAAAGACACATATCCTTTCCTAGGATTTCATTTGCACATATTACAGATTGTTCCACTTCCATTTAAGACTACATTAGGGACTTCACTATCTGGTTAATTACAAAGCATTTTCCCCCTCCCAACTTACATCGTGGTTACATAGCATACTTGCTAGTTGTTTCCGTTCCTGGGCATAGTAGGCTGCCTGCTGGTAATAGAAACCTGGATTCTGAGTTTGAATTGCTGTCAATCCCAGCTTAATTGCTTCATCAAACAAGTCACCAAAAGCCTGAAACCTGTTAAAAAAAAACATTCATAACCAAGATTACGTATAGAACAGCAATATGAACTGAAAGGTACCCAAAAATAAAAGTCCTGGTTACTCAAAACAGATGATATTTCTCTGAACTTTTGCATCTAAGTTCTATGGCTGCATTTGTTCATATTCTGTTCATTCAAAGAGAAAAGCAATCAACAATCAATGCTAAACAGAACAACAGTGTATTTTATGTTCTTGTGAATCTCTTAGAGAGCTAAGAATTGGTATCTTGTCTAGACAAGTAAACCTTTAGAAGTTCACTGTTTATCTAAAACACTACTAAGCAAAAACATACTGTTTAGACATCCAGGCAGCATGCTCAAAAGCCAGTTCTGCACTTCCTATTTTTTTCTTGCATAGGTCAATATGCTTCCTGAACTGTGCAATAGCATCCAGTGGAGTGTTATGTTGAAAACAGAGGCGGCAGATCTAGGAAAAGATAAAAGTAAAATGAAAAACCACTGTTAGGCTGCCAAGGCTTGGCACTCAACTCCCACCAGTCCCCCAGCAAATTCTACATAATTCTGAAGGGCAAAAATTGCATAAAAAAAAAAGGAACAAAAGTTTATGGTTTACAGGTGCAAACCATAATGTACTACACCCAAAATCATGTTGTTCTCTATTTCATCTAATGCTATTTATCATCCACTTCTTGCCCAAGACATCAACAGAAGAGTGCATAACTCACTGCCAAATATAACAGGGAACTTCAGAGCCCCTAGAAAGACCATTATTTTGAAGCCTGCAGTCTGCAAATGGAATTTGATGGAATACAACTCCAAGATTCTTGTAAGTGGCGGGATAGTTTTGCTTTACCTAAAAGCCCTCAAAATACCACAAAAGTATGGACTAATTCTTAGAGAGTTACTTTCTTCCCCCTAACAAGCAGTAACTGAACTAAATTGGTCTAAGCTTTGCAAGAAGACAAAAATATTCAAGGAAGAAGCAGCCATGGTGCTCATGCTCCCTGGTCACAGTGAGAGTTAGAGCCCAGTCTTTCAGAAGACTGCATTTCAAATGAACTTAATCCTTCACAATAATCACAAACTTCAGCTAAGGATCTTTCTTTTGTATGGAATTCAGAAGTCTTTGCAAGTCTGAGCATAACTGGTGTTCCAATGATAACTCTTTCTAATCTATCTCTGTAAAAGCAATACAAAACTGAACTTTACAACTTTTCCCCATTAAAGGTGCATCAGCTTTTTTCTTTTAAGTAACAGTTATCAAAGACTAGAAGTACAGTTGTTACCTTGTAATTTATAAATCCTGCCATGGTCTTGATTTCCAGCATGTTTGTTTCATGAGCCCTCAATTCATGCACAAGATTATATGCAGTTCTGTAATTCCTAAGCAGGAATAATTAGAGTTTAATCACACATGATCATAAAGTTCTAGAACAGGACTGCCAACAGTGAAGAACAGCCTTCCAACCAGAGCATTCTTCCCAGTGAAGAACTTGCCCCTTACATACATGTTTAAATAATTTTGTATTCAGGAAAATATTTGTCAGTTTATGGCTTAGTAGCAATTTGGGGTAGAGAGGGTGGGGGAAGATAACATGAGTCTTACTTGAGAGCATTCTGTGTATCCTGTTTCAGCTCACTGAAGAAGGCTATTTTGAACTGATGTCTAACAAACAAAAGCTGCAAAACACAATCAGTGAACATCATTCACAAACATCCAAATATACCTTGTTACCTACAAAGAGATACAAGTGGTAACTTCAGAGGTTTACATAATTCAGCACTTGACCTGAAACAAGTGACTGTGCAACTGTTTCCTAATAGTTCTGTCTATAGTTCGCCATGACACAGCAGTGATCTTTCAATAGATTTAATCTATTCAAAGCCTGTTACCCTGGCACAAGGGACAGGCTTTGGAACATCCCAAAATCTCTATGCCAACAGAGCTGATTGTGGTTTGGAGCTTACCACTTGGATTCCAGCTTCCAAGACAGCAAAGCTGGCAATTACAACAGAACATAATGTGTCTGAGAGGATTTGAAAAGCAAAAGTTAAAAACTGAAATCAAGTGCAACTCTGAGTACAAAATATCTAAGGGAAACACATCCCACAACTTAAGATACTACACTCAAACATGTTAAACCATGTAGATAAATGAAAGTTTTTCTTTTTTTATCTGAGAACTTAATTTTGCCCGGCAGCTCTTTTAAGGAAGATGTGAGAAAGACAAATGTAAGAACAAAACCAATCAAAATAAAAGTTCAAATTGCAGAAAATAGCACCAGATTTACTTCCTATACTAAGAGAGAACATCTCAATTGGAAGTGAAGAATAAAAACATTTAAGTAACAAACACTTATTTTCATGTTTTAACATGCAATATAGCTTGCACAGTATTTCACAAATAGGGTAATGTTACCTGGTGAGTGGTTTTGTTCAAGAACTCCTTATGAGATTTAACTCTTCTTATTTCCGTATAATAGTAAGTCTGTGCATGCTCATAGAAAGCATTTTCCAACCTGCAACAAAGTTGCTCATAAGTGTCACAAAGTTTCTCCCACATACAAAAAAATTCTTAAGTTCTTCAAAATAAGTTACTTTTAATCATGTTTATTTTAGTGTTGGCAAAGGACCTTGTGGTATTACTAAACTCCTCTAAGTTACCACACAGGATAACAGTCTGCAGACAAAAATCTTTCACAAAAAGGGTAGTAATAAGTAGAACAAGTAAGTTGAGAGCTTTATATGCAACTTCTTATACAACAAACTTTAGAATTTAATTTAAGATAGTCTCAGGATAAGCTGTTCTGATTTTGCAAGGTAATTGAAAGATGAGAGATGCCCTTAAGTCAAAACAAGAAAACCCTGCTGCGGCTCACAGAATACAGCTGAAGTGCATCTGTTTGCTGGACTGTGGGGGAAGGAGTGAAAGGAAAAAACAGCAGTAAATAAAATTTTGAGGGTACAGACTAGGTCTCATCATTCTGTCCGAACGTCAACAGCTACCTCAGTTGCAGAGGTAACAGTGAAACTTGTCAGCAAGAGAAATGGCCCACGGCAACTCACAGGGGGAGAGGACAAAGAGGACAAGCACACCAAATGCAACATGAGACTGAGGAGGACCTAAGGAGCATATATTGTAAGGAGTAAAATCAACTAGAACAAGATCAAAAATCTAGGAGAGGACTACATGCAACAGCACTGACACATGCAGGAAATAAAGGCTGAAGCACCAGTTCTGTTACTATAATCTCAATTTAGCACTGAAAAAAATACGTAAAGCTAGAAGCAACGGTTACTTTGTTTTGATCAATTCCAGTGGTAGTTTGTGAGCAGCATGGATACAATAGCAGCATTAATTTCTGTTGAGAATTACACTGTTTATATATAAACATGAGGGTGAGAGCAAAGTTAACCTCAGACTGTGACCCCTCTTCTCCCTGAGAATACATGGAAAAAGTAGAACTAATTATTGTAAAACATCATTTTTTTAGTTTGAGCCCTTCTTTTTAGAGCTACACAAAAGTGTTTACCTTTCCTCAATTTGATTTTGAAAGGCCTTCTTAAATTATTTGAAGTTGAAGTGCATGTAAATATCAAAACAGAAGGCACAAGAAATGTAGAAAATGACAAAGACATAATATTTGCAACCATATAGATGTGACTTTACATAAACAGAAGGAAAGAACTACATGGCCAGGGAGTGGAAGTAGGGGAATAAACCAAAAGCTTGTTAAGAGATAAACCTAAAAACATGGAAAATCATTTTGAACCAGCAGGGCCAAAACCACTGTTGAAGTAGAAAAGGCCACTTGGGATATCTACAAATATTTCTTTAAAAGTAACATCTCTGGCTGTCATTACTCAACCTCACATGGAAATGAAAGTGTGTGGAATTCATCAGAATAACCTAAAGAATTCCAGCAAACAGTAAGAATTCCAGTAAAACATTCGCTGTTGGTCTACAATCAGTGCCACATAGCATTCATCTCAACCTATGATCTCTCAAATTCTCCATTAGAATCATGGAATTGTTTAAACTGGAAAAGACCTTTAAGATCATCAAATGTAACTGTCAACTGTTAACAAGTCCCACTAAGCCCTTCCTACTGTCCCTAAGCACAGTACACATGCCTTTTAAATACACCTTCAATGGTGACTCAACCTCTTCCCTAGGCATCTTGTTCCAATGCTTGATAACCCCTTTGGTGAAGAAATGTTTTCCTAATATCCAATCTAAACCTGCCCTGAAGCAACTTAAGCCATTTCTTCTCATCCTATAGCTTGAAGGGAAGCCCTGGGGAAGAGACCAAGCCCATCCTACTGCCCAGTACAGCCTCCTTTCAGGGAGCTGTAGAAAGCAATAAGGTTTTCTCCAAGCCTCCTTTTCTCCTGGCTACAGACCCCCAGTTCCCTCAGCTGTTCCTCAGAAGGCTTTTGCTCCTGACCTTCACCAGCTCTGTTTCCCTTCATTGGACACACTCTGGCACCTCAATGTCTTTCTTGCACTGAGGTGCCCAGAACTGGACACTGCATGGATTTCCATCATCTCCACTGAGCCAGCAGAATGAAGGCCCTCACTAGCACACAGTAGTCCAACACTGGCATGCTGACCCCAGGCTTATTTCCAGTGAAACTGGTTTTATCCCTTTCACACTTTAAGCCTAGTTTAAAGCCCCTTCAGTAAGCTCTACTAACTCTTGTGTGCAGATCTTTCTTCCCCTTTGAGACAAGTATTCCCCATCTGCTGCCAGCAGGCCAGGTGCCCTGTAAGCCATCCCACACTCTGCAAACAGAGCAAGACAGGGGTTTGCAACACTTACCTTATAATATAGCCAACAAGATGATCAGTGTGGGGAAGCACAAAGAGGGATTTTCCAGAAAGGTCACAAGCATTACACAAAGCTGCAGCCCTCTCTGATGCAATAACATCTTCTCCTAGTGAAGTCAAGGAAAGCACAAGTAAGAGGTATGTGGTGCTGCAATGTCAAACCAGTTCTAAAAGCTTAAAGGTCAGGTTATGAACCTTAGGTAGACCAAAAGGTCTAAACAGTACTGAAAAATCTAATAAAGATAAAATCAAGAGCAGATTCTTTCTTATTTCTTTCAGAGTACTAAGTGCTTCATCCAGCAGAACACATGCAGAAACATTATAGCAGTTTTTAGCAAAAAATTACAAGTCTGATATAAGTTTTCATCTCTCACAGAATTAAATATCCCATGTCTTGAGAAATACAATAGTATCCAGGAAAGACAAACACATACAGGAGATAGAGCAAAAAACAAAAAATGGTTTGCCAGACACTAGAAAGCACACACTAGCTCTACAGAAATGTGAACTTAAAGTGCATCACATTTCACAGTTCCATGTAGCTCCAAGATTTTATTGATTAAAACCAAGTTAAGATGAAAGACCTCTGTAGGTACCAAACAGTCTTCCTCTAAGTTCTCAATGCTTTTACTGCTTTTCCTGATCACAAGCAACGTTTAAAATGCAACTTGCTTACAAGAAGGCAGGTCAGATGTATTACCATAGAACACATCTCTGATACTGTGTATCAAAAAATGCACTTGGATTTAAGTGGAACAAGTTAGGGATAAAAGTATCAAATGTTTAGGGTCAACTGTCCTGAATGCTCTTTTTATCTTACACCTTGCTGCAGTCACAGTGCATTTAATGAATGTAGATGACATCAGATGAAGAACCACAGATATGTGACAAACCAAAGTCAGCTCAGTCCACTGGGCCTTCTGAAAAATGAGAACTCTACAACTGTGCATAGTTTTAAAGTACCTGGAGGCAATGGTGTTTTTTTCTGAATCAAAACCACAGCAACTTTGGTATTTCTTCCTTGCAAACTTTGCCTAAAGTAAAGACAACATAGCACAGTGTCAAGGTTTCACTTCTTATTTCTGAATAAACAGGGAAAAAAATCAGTCTAGATGGAAGCACTGGAAGAATGCTACAAAGGTGAACAAGCCAAACAACACAATATGCTCCATCATTCAGAAAATGCTGTCTTCCTTCTTTTGGGACAGAACAATTGTGCTGAGTTTAGCAAGAAAAATTTCAAGGGCTGTTTTGACTTAAGTAAAATAAGTAATGGTTTTAGAAATAAACCATTAAAAAGTTCTTTATTTTGAGTTGTATATTAAAAAGCAAAGTTCAAGTTCCCCTTAATTTATGTTTAAGAAAAAAAAAGTATGTTCTAGAATGCAACCAGATTCTGCAATTTACACTTACATTAGCTTGCAGTACATTATGAAGCAAGTGAAAAAAATCTACCTGACAATTTCAACTCGAGTAGCACACTCCAACTGTTTTTCCTTCCACTGTGGCTCATCCCAGTCCAGTTCATAGAACACCACCACAAGCGCTGGAACCAAATTCAGGTGTTTGTTCATCCAACCAGTCTTCAGGATTCCTTTTGGAATATACCACTCATAGGATGTCCTCTGAAAATATTGAGAATATTGAAGCAAGCTGCAAACCCCATTTTCAAACATTTATAGCAGGAGAAAGGGCATATCTTCGACGTTCTTGCCACTTAATATGTTTGTCATCTTGCCTTTGCTTCCTATTAAGACATATCCCTCAGTAGCTCAGGCATCAGGGCCTGGTGCCTGAGATATTAGCAGCAAAGAACAACAGATCCCAGGAAGGCTGGAGAAGAGGGTCAAGTTTAGGAGCAAGTCTCACACACTGCCATGTATGAGAATATAGGCTAGTATGAAATACTAGCCTCGGTTGAAAACAGAGGTCTCAAAACAGTGCAAGGACACACCAGTTCGGAGTCCTTGTCTTTGCCAGCATCATGGAATTATGTAGTTTTATAACAGTTAAAATCATTGACATTGCAAAGCAGAAAGAATAGCAGAGATATTCCTTCTGCTGTGTTTCACTCAGTTAAAGTGAAATGTTTAGTAAAAAACAGCTTTAGAGGTTAGATTAGGGGTTTTTTCAGAATACATGAAGTGTCTAGTTTCTCCAGAGTTAAATTTTGGGTTTCATCAAAGCTCAAACTTTACAAAGGACCTTAATGCTATGTACAGGAGTAGCAAGTACTCTAAAAAGTAAACCATACGGGCTTTCTCTGCTTCTGGCTCATGAGCGAAGGCACCCCTGGGCTTCCTGTGCACCCACAGCGCTCCATCACAACGCCCTAGGCTTCCCCTTCGCCCTCACAATTCCCCTGCCTTGAAGCTCCCACACTTCCCTCCAACATCGGGGGCAGAGGCAGCCGAGGGCCGGCAGAGCGCGGTGCCAGCGGGCGGCAGCCCAGGCGGAGCGGAGCGGAGCGGAGCACGGCCCTTCCCCGCCGGGAGCCGCCGAGTCCCGCACCGCCGCTCCCGGGGCCGCTCCTGCTGCCCGCCGGGGCAGGGGGCCGGCAGGGAATCCGCTGGGACGGGGCGCAGCCGGGGCCGGCACCACTCGCTACCTTCGTCCGGCACTTGGGGTACTCGTGGTCGCCGGGCAGCACTTTGAAGGAGATGGGGACGCGGTCGGCTCTACGATTGGCGCAGAACGCGTCCCACACGGCGCGGTGCACGGCGTTGTACACCACGTCCAGGCCGGTGAGAGTGACGAACGCCATGGGCCGGCAGCACAGCTCTACCGGGAAGTCCCAGTGAGACGGAGGGGTCATCCTGCGCCCAGGACGGCGGCCTGCGAGGCAGCGGGACGGCAGCGGGAGGGCGGCCCAGGCCGGCCACAAGAGCGCCCTGCTGTCCCGGGCCCGCGCTCCCCGTAGCGCCGCTCACTGAGCCGGGATGGAGCCGGGAAGCGCCGGGAAGCGCCAGCTGGGAGCGGCCGCGGGTCACGGGAGGCGGCGCGGGCGGGCCGCCGCCTCAGGAAGCGAGCGCCAGGAAGCGAGCGCCGGGAAGCGTCGGAAGGGCAGCGCGAGCGGCCAATCGGCGCCTCCGCTGCGCCCCTTGGACCAGTGAGGAGCACCCGCGCGGGGACGTCACTGCGGAGGAGCCAGTGAGCGGAAGGAGGAAGCGCGGGGGGACGCGCGGCCGGCCAATGGCAGGGCAGGGGGCGGTGCCCACGGATGCCCCGCGCTGCCCTCGGGGAAGGCGCGTTCGTGCGAGTCCGGCGGGGCCGCGCCAGGCAGGCCCGCCCAGCCCCGGCGGCAGCGGGGCCGGGCCGGGCCTCAGAGAGCGCGGCCGGGAGCTCCGGCCATGGCGGCCAACGAGGACCAGGAGGTGAGTGCCGGGCCCCGCTGCCTGAGGGAGAGCGGAACTGGGGCTGGGAGGGCGGGATAGCGCCGTGCGGGAGAGGGGGCGGCCGCCAGTGGCGGGGGCGGGAGGGGGGCGGCGGCCCCTGGAGCGGGCGAGGGGCGGAGGAGGGAGCTGGGAGGTGGCGGCGGGGCGCGGGGAGGTCGTGCCGGGGCTGTGGTCGGTAACCCCTGCTCTGGCCCTGGCTGCAGATGGAGCTGGAAGCGCTGCGCTCTATCTACGAGGGAGACGTGTGCTTCAGGGAGCTCAGCCCCGTGTCTTTCCAGTACAGGGTAAGGCCAAGGTGCACCCTGAAGTTACTTTGCTGCCTTGCAGTTGCCATACTCGGGGATTCTAAGCCAAAGAGGTATCTGATATGCAGCAAAGAATAGATCCACAGGGCGTTTTTTACAGGCTGTTTGGTCCAACAGTGCTTCATAGCACAGAGTGTCGTGTATATGAACCTGCCCCCAGCATGGTTTGTTTGTTACAGAGTCACGGAACGGGTGGGGGTGGAAGGGACCACAGTGAGTCAGCTGGTCCAACCTCCCTGCTCAAGCAGGATCATCCTAGAGCACGTGGCACAGCATCGTGTCCAGTCGGTTCCTGAAAATCTGCGGTGAGGGAGACCCCACAACCGTTTTGGACAATCTTTTCCATGCTCAATCACTGCACAGTAAAGCAATCCTTCCTTACGCTCAAGTGGAACTTCCTGTCTGTCAGTTTCTGCCCGTTGCCTCTTGCCCTATTGATGGCACCACAAGCCAGTTATCCCTGAGCCCGGCATCCCACTTGCATGTCTGTGCCCTGCCTAGCCAGAACTGTCAAGTCCTCTGAAGGAGGCAGCCTGCTGTGTAATATTTACCCTAACAGGTTAGAAATGGAGAGATTTATAGAGATGTTTCTATGTAAAATTTGGAACCTTTGTTAACTGCTTACTTACGAGATTCCCGTCTCTTGTCCAAAGACTGTTGATCATGTCTTGTTTGCCTGCTAAAGAGAAAATCCAAAAAATGCTTTGGATGTGTGCAGTGACAGTCTGGTCAGAAGAGACATACAGGGAGTGCTGAGATCAAGGTACACAACTAGATTCTGGCATGAAGTTCTCACCAGCTTTCTCAGATTTAAAAACCTGAAAGTTCTTCTGGGCACAGACTGAGGCAGATCTTTTGATCTGCCAGGAAACTTTACTGAGGCACCCATGGGACAGAAGGGAGACTTCTGGAAATACTGTATGCCTCTTTCAGGGAGAAACCATCTAAAATCACCTTTCTGTGGCTTCTCAAATAACTTAAGAACAATGTCACTAATTGTAATGAGAAACAGCTCGATTAATTAATAGCACTTGGAATCCCAGCAAGAGCAGCATTTCTTCATTGATTGGATCATTCTTAATGAATTTAATTTAATAAATTTAATTTCTTTGAAAGTGGAAATATGACATGCCTACAAGCCTAAAGTGTGTCATTTTACTTTTCACTAACTTTGGCTGTTGCTGATTTTTATTAGACAAAAAATAATTGTCAAAAGTTAGGATAACTCAAACACAATAAAACTTAGTGTCATACAAAGGCAATAATACATCTTTCCCATTAAGAGAAAATTGTATTGTGAGAAGTCATCATGCAAGTAAGTGCATGAGAAGATAGAAAGAATTTGTATGGCTTTGTAGGATTTGCTCTGCACGCAGACAGTGCTTTCCTGAGAGAACCCTGTGAACCTTGCAGCCACTTCTGCTCTTGGTAGCAGTGGGAAATGAACTGTAAATGCTGACTTGAAAAATGTTGCAGATTCTTGATTTGAAGTCTTATTTATTTCACCATTAAACAGGTGGTTTTGAATGTCAGTCCAGTCTGCTGAAACAGATATTGTAAATAAGAAAGCAGCAATTTTTTGTTTACTTTTAAAATTTTGAAGTACCATAGCCTTCCCTTGATTAGGCCTTCTCTTGGGGACACACTTTATTCTACATAATTTGATAAAGGCTGATTTTTATAATGAGGCAAATAAGGGAAAATTTGGGGTGGTTTTAGAAACCTTACTATGCTAGTCTTCCAAATCCTTGTGTGAAACAGTTATTTCTGATTGTATGTCAGTATTATGCTGTAATTTTTTTTAAATCCAGACTCATTCTACTGACTTCTTAAATCTTTTACTACTTATTTTTTCATACAGGGAAATAAAATATCTATAGCCGTGAGTCATAAATATTGATGTTCTTACCTGTTATTTTTGCTATCTTAACTTACTAGTTTATTATCATCCTTATTTCAGCTCTGTCTTGTAGCTTGTTTTCATATTGCTCTGTGATTAGATGTGTGGGGGAGAGAAAAGGCTTCATATTTTCTCTCCTTATATGTGGTAGTATAATATTTGGCTGAAGATATTACAAAGTAGCTTTTAAACAAAGGAATTTAAAAACCCTAACCATAAAAAGAGATTTGACAATTTCTCCTGCTTCTTCTAGAATGAAAAAACTGCAGGGTAAATGTTAATATTGATGTCCAAACCTTAATGCTCTTTCTAGATAATAGCTTTATTTTCTAACTGATAACTATCAAAATAATCATCTCAAGGCATTTTGATGGTCTAAAAGCAGTAATAGGCTTTTTTATTGGCTTTGTAATCCTCAGAAGATAACTGGAAACTGTTGATTTATAAAGTTTTTGGGTTTTTTTTCCTCTTCAGATAGGTGAAAGTGGAGATCCCAAAGCCTTTCTAATAGAAGTTTCTTGGCCAGAAACATATCCACAAACAGCACCAGTCATATCGATGGATGCTTTCTTCAACAACACAATGTAAGTATTTGTGGCAGCTTCACTCCCTGGCCTTGTGGTGGGGACTCTTTGTTTGAAAAGCTTTTTATTATCTGTCTAGTTTACAGTTGAGTTTAATGATTTCTTGTAGATCTTCAGCCATTAAGCAAAGCATATTGGATAAGTTAATGGTAGAAGTTGAAGCAAATCTTGGAACTGCAATGACATACACACTTTTTGAATATGCCAAAGACAACAAGGAGGTGTTCATGGAAAATCAACCTGTTAACACTGTGGTATGTAGATAAATTCTGATTTTAATTTTGTGCTTTTAAAACTGAAAAAAAATTTGATTATTATAGCCTGAATACTTCAGAGTTCTCTCTAAGCCGGAAATCAGTTAATTGGTTATACATGTTAGTGGCTGAAAGTGACACACACAATATGGTGCCACAATGCTCTGTGGTGATAATTGTTCTATTTGATAGTTATTTTGCTGTTACACCAAGATGTTTGCAGCCTACTGTTATGTCCCACAGGATAACAGTAAAACAGAGACTTTGAACAGAAGCGAAACTAAAGAAGCTGAAACAGAGATGTGTCTGCTGAGGATTGGAGGGGTGGCAATTTACTGCAGCCTTCCTGAACTTGTATAAGTGCACCTCCAGGGTCTTAAAGTAATCAGGCTGGGTCAGTTTGTGACTTTTGGGTTGTGTAAGCACATTGTTTGCCATGATGGTGCAGCAGATCTGCTTTGAGGAAGAAGGAATGATTTCTATGTTTGAGAAGTCTGAATCCATTCAGACTAAATCACACTCCATGGTTAAATTTTAAAAGTGAAAAAGATGCCCTTTGCAGCTGGAAGAGAATAATTCCAGTCCCTAACACATATTTTTTAAAAAGTACAGCCCTGATTGTATATAGATTAAAAGCTGCAGGCTGCTGACAGCATTGCTTCTTTCTGACAGTCAAGGTATTTCAGTGTGTCAGGTTTAATAATCACATCATGCAGGGGTATCCATGAAACTAATGTGCAAAATGTTTACAACTACTTTTATCCTTCTCAGACTTCAGTAAGCAATAGTATTTCAATTGGAACTCCTGAAGTGCCACCAAGTAAGAAAAAAGAGAAAAAGGAGCAGTTATCCAAAACCCAGAAACGAAAACTAGCCGATAAAACAGGTTTGTTCACTATACTAATCTTTGCTTTGATCAGTATGAAAATCCAAATTTTATAGCAGAGACACCTGGCTAGAGAAAGTATAACTAGAAGGTATAACTTATAATTTGTTTATAAGATGAGCTAGTTTAAGTCTGTGATCTCCATTTTATTTGTTTTAGATGAATTGTTCTTGCCTGAGATGTTAGTTCTGGTCACAGCAACTTTCTATAGAGTCATAATTTAATGATATCTTTGTTTTGTTTTGTTTTATTTCAGTTGGTGACAAAAAAGAAATTTTCAAAAAACACTTGTAGAAGGAGAGGATTTGGGACCTCTAAAAATTCACTTTCAGCAAAAGCAGTTTGTTGATGGGCCCTCATAAATAATTCACATTATTAAAAATGTAATTTCTAAACAAAAGTATTTTATTTGGAACCCAGAGTAAAGCATCTAAATATCCCATTGCAGCAATAAGTTATACCCTGTCATAGCAATTTCTGCATGTAATCTACCTAACCTAATGTATAATTGGCAAGCTTAATGTTAACTGTGTAAAGGAAAAACTGCATAAAATGCAGTTCTTTGACAGAATTCATCATTGCTGGTCAGCCCAGCTCATACTGGAGCTACTTTCTAAACTAAATTTCAGGTGGACTGAGGTGTTTTTATTTAAACTGAATTACTTTGAATCACATAATCAGAGAAACACACCGAGGTTGGAAGAGACCTTCAAGTTCATCTATCCAACCATCAGCCCATCACCACCATAATCACCCTAACCCTGTCCCCAAGTGCCACATCCAGGCAGCTCTGGAGCACTTCAGAGACAGTGACTCCACCACTCCCCATGGCCACTTATTCCAATACTTAACTAGTCTTTTACTGAAAAATGGTTTTTTGAAATCTAATGTGAACCTCCTTTGGCACAGCTTAAGGCCATTTCATTTCCTCCTTTCACTTTGAGGTTGGTTGAAGAACACACTGTGTTTAAGACATTAAAATCTGTTTCTGTCCTCATGGCTTCAGAGTGCAGAAATTGAGGGGTTTGGATATTTAGAATTTTGTGAGTCAATTTTGAAGAAAGATAAATATTCCCTTTAGCTTGTGTGCTGAAATCAAAACCTTTTTCTGCAGATAACAAAGGAGAGCTTCCACGAGGATGGAACTGGGTTGATGTAATTAAGGTAAAGTGAGTGTATTATACACAGTATTGTGAACATGCTGTGTATGTAAATTGAAAATTATTTATACTTATATCTGAAGAAAACTGATCTATTTTTTTCTTGCTTTTCTTCCTAACTATGTTTGGATTTGACTATGATATCTGATTAATTTCTATATGTATCCAGCATGTAAGTATTTTCAAGTTCTCTTTTTTTACTGTTAAAAAGATTTGTAAGAAAGAACAAGAACTACTTATTTTGCATTCTAATTTACAAATTTCTCAAAAGCTTTAAAATGCTAGTTCTTCTGAATATTAGTCTGAAGGACTTCACTGTTTGAACTTCATTGGTTTCTTTTTCATTTACTGAGCAATTAAATCTTAATTTTATGATGAGAGGGCTTTGCTAACGAAATGTGCTGCAAACATTCTGTCTTCATATGACAAGAAGATTTAAAATAAAGTTAGTAGTGCTGCCAGGTTCTGGAGGACAGTGGATAAGTAAGAAATAAAAGGGAACTGTCCCAAGTGGGAGCACCTTGCTGTCTCCTGCAAGTCTCATTCTCTGCTGCAGCTGCTCCAGTGAATAATTCTTTTCTATTTGCTCCCTCAGTATTGATTTCTTCCACCCTCTTGTCTTTGCTGATTCAGTGAAAATCACTGCTTTACAAGTTTGAAAGCAAGCTATTTTATTTTACACAATTGAGGTAATTTTTGCTATAAGACCTAACACGAGTTCCAGTTGTTAAGGAAGAGCAAGTAAATGATGAAGGTTGTTTTGGGCAGAGTCCTTCTGAGTTAAAAATGGCTATTTATAGTGGATGTCTTGGTTTCCAGATAGATTTCATGATAGGCATGCTACTTTTGATAATTATAAGCCTGGCTTTAAAAGGTGAGAAATACTAAGTTAATGTTAATGTCTGTTTTTATACCGTCTAAATTTCTATATGGGAATTCTCTCAGAGATGTGTGAAGATAAAGTTCCATTACTTCATCTTCTTTTTTTCTTTTTGGAGAGCTGGTGATAAAGCCTTCAAATGAAATAGAAACAGTGCCCTGAGGTTTTTCTGGGGTTTGTTGTTTGTTTGGTTTTTTTTAAATTCAACTTTCATGATCAGGAAATAAGCTCATTTAGTGTTTAAGCTTAAGAATTAACTTCTGATGCTTTTCAGTCTTTTGATACAGTAGTACAATCAGTCTGTATTGTTAATTAAGTAAATGCATGTTCAGTGTGAGATGGAAATAATGTTCTTGTTCCCTAATAAATGAAATGACAGTCTAAAATTTGAATACTTTCTTTTTGTGTCTCTTTTATAGTTAAGCAAAACTGGTTCTAAAGATGATGAATAAAGGACTTTGGTACAAGGAAACTCCACCTTTTAATACTGTGCAATTCTGGGTCACCATCTCTCTCTTAATAACTTTCATATTTGTTGAAGTAAACATTTTATAAAGCTCGATTTCCTAACTTGTAAATCTAGTCACACAAGCTTATCTAGAGACCATGTGGTCATCTTCTGAAAAATCAACCAACAAACTTGCCTTAAATGAAGGTTAGAATGTGACAAAGGATATAGAGAGCCAATGTGGTGAATAGTGCTGAAGTGTTTATTAATTTATATTTAGTCTGTAGTAAAATCCTGTTATAGTGAACCCAATGATACTGTAAACATTTCCTGATGTTCTTATTCCAATTGAAGAAAAAAGCACTATAACAGTGATTGGTGGCTTGATGGCTTAATTCATCAAAATAAATTGTTCCATGGAAATAAGACCTTTGTCATTTGTTTATCTAGTATGAATTAGAAGGAGGATGTACAAATTGTTGCATTGCAGAACACGCTAGAGCTGTGGTCTCATTTTCACTAGTAACTGGCTGAAGTAGTAAATACTAGTGAAAGCAAGGCCAAATATTCTAGTCTGCTCAAAAATGAATGGTTATAGCAGGAGTGCAGCTTCTTTATTCTGCACAATATCCCTCTGTTGGTCTTTCTCCAGTGTGCATGTTTGCAGACAGTGGGATGTCTGAGGAGGGGCAAAAGTGCTTTCTTGCAGTGTCTCAATGAGTGTTGGGATTTTGTAGCTGCTTCATTGGAGAAATAGGCATTCTTTGGAGGGATTTCCTAACTAACTGGTGGGACAGGGGAAATCAGTAATCCATGAAACAGTTTGGGAGAACTTCTTTGTGAGAACTCTTTTCTTTTTTTTCCTAATCTGCTCTCTTGTATAAGAAGGAGAAGTCATCTTTACTGTATGAACTGTCATTGAATACAAGATGCCTTAATGTCTTTTATTATTTTTGTTTTGAGATGAACTTTAATAAATGCCTATTTATCTGCTGTGGTATTTGTTTATTGTTTTAAATTCTGTATTGCCTACTGCACTTTTCAATTTGCAAATTTAAAACTGAAAGGACTCTGTTACAAAGAAAGGATTATTTTCAAAAAATTTCTGGGAGAATTCTCTCTTCCCTCTTGTGGTATATGTTTACATGATCTTCAGGATGGCTGTGTTTGTTGTTGATAGGAGGATCAGGCACTTTACCAGGAGCACAGGACAGTATCCATTGCATTCAGTACACACAGAGCAAGTCCAATGTCCCTTTGGAAGAATGTGCTCCACTGTGTACAGCATCCATCATTTCAAAAAGGCTGGTTTCTTTTTGAGCTCTACTCTCATGTAGTAAAATGTTGTAAAGTAGAAAAGGGAGGACTTTTTCTGAGTGATGCAGCCTTGCCTGTGACATGAACTGGGGGTTCATGGCTGCAGTCTGAGCAGGAGCACCCAGCACAGAGTGCCAGTGCCAGGAGAAGTTGCAGAAAGTTGCAGAAGTTGTAGCAGGGAAAGGCATTTAGTTTTAGTCCCTGCCAGCACCAGGACAGGCAGGACTCTATTCATGAGTTCTCCAAGGGGAATTGACATGTTTTTGCTGTATCCTTAGTGTATAAATCAAGTTGCTGTGACAGTTTATCTGAATAGATTAGTTATGAGAAGGTGGGGGAAGAACAAATAAGAACCACATCTCTTGCCTTCTATAGTTGTAGTTACTGTGTGTAACCAGGTAACCTTGTGAAATGCATGCTTTTTCAGCTCCTAGTCTGCCTGTAAAGCACATGCTGTCATGAAGATACCTGAGAGTCATCTCTGGGTCTGTTAGTAAATGTATTTACTTTGAAGTCTAATTTCACAGGAAATATTTTGCATTAGAAATTTTTATACCTGTTTTTTGCTTCTGTGTAAATTGTGAAAGGTAATTTGTGTTGTTCAAACAATTTTCTGATATGATGTGATGGCTGGAACAGGATCATTTAAAGAATCTGGGTACTTGATGTTATGGAGAGGCCTGAGCAGTGATAAATGAGGGTAAGGAAAAATCTAATGATTTTCAAGCAAGGCACAATTGTTAATAAGATCAAGACTCCTGAAGGAATTCTAAACACTGTTGAAAAATCTACTGCCACCTTCTTTTTTTTTTTTTCACAAAGACCTACTGGCAGTGGAAAATCAGTGATTAACTCAGTAGGATGGGAATGTCTTGATTGTATGGTTCCACCATGTATTTAAATCTGTGAGTTTTGAAGTAGAGGTTTGTTTGGCCTGAGAAGACAAGCATCAGTACCAGTACCAGTAAATTAAAGGTAGCAAATATCCAGAATGCTGTGGTACCATGACCAAAGATGCCCCATTGCTCTCTAATGTACCCATTTCCAGGGAGTAATGCAGACTGCCTTTAAGTATGTTGAATAGAGAGATGACAGCTGTGATTAGTCAGCAGTGTGTGCCTAGCAGATCCTGCTCACCCCCTTGGTCAGCCTGACACAGATACACTGAAATCAAGGCTGATCATTTCTGCAGTCCTGCTCTGACTGGTTGTATGTGGGGTGCACAGATAAAGAGTGCCCAACTGATGAGCAATTACATTTTGGTGAGTAAAAGACCAGTAGGAAAAAAGCCAGCATTTCTTCACAGAGGACCTGTGGCAAAAATGGAAATATAAGAATGCTGTCCTCCTCTCATCTGAGGCAATACAAATGATTATGGGTTATACTGTGAAATTTGTGCTGTGAAAATCCTTGAACTGGTCTGAACCAGAAATAATTTCCCTCTGGAAATTGTTTCTTCCGACAGTATGGCACCCTAAGCTCTTGCAGTTAACAGCAGAACAAAGTGGGGAGGAGATGTTCATTCAAAAGAGAAAATACCAGAAGTGTGAGAATTCTGGGTGGGTTGCAGGAGGAAGTGGATGGGGGAAAACATCCCCGTACACAACACTAGAAGAGCACAGGGGATAAATTTTCATTGCTGCACGACAATACAACAAAACAAAAGCTAAATTCTGTCATGAGCTTGGGGTATGGTAAAGGACAAGAGAATTGTAGATTTTCTTTCTGTTGCTCTGGTTTCTTTCATCAAAATACA
This sequence comes from Setophaga petechia, assembly GCA_024362935.1. NCBI lineage: Eukaryota > Metazoa > Chordata > Aves > Passeriformes > Parulidae > Setophaga > Setophaga petechia. Next base: position 29,939,961 of record JANCRA010000001.1, read on the forward strand.
TTTGGCTTCATCTCAGAATGGGTCTGTGGCTGTGAGAAGAATTTCTGTTTGCCTGACTGTTATGTTTCCTGTTATTCTCTTTCTGAGCCCATGTAAGCAGCCTCTGAAAGCCTGGTGTACTCTCAGGAATAACTTAAGACAAAACTTATTGACTAGGTACTGGAAAATCATTAACTATTTGTCCTCTCTCTCCTTCATTCAGAGCAAAGTGAGGAGTGATTCCAAATGTCTTATACAAGACATGAATATCTACATCCAGGCACTGGTGTCCTGTGTCAGACTGAAAATGTTACATAGCTGTCCCCTGCTACTGTGTGTGAGCATTCATGCCTGTGGTTCCTACAGATGTTGTGTTTGAAGTATTCATGTTAAAAATAGAGCAGAAATGTGAAAACTCTTATTGTGGTTAGCTGCCAGAAGTTGTGTATGTTGTGAGATGGGTCACAGCAGTGAGGGAAAGCCAGGCTGTAACTGCAAAGCCTCTCTGGAGAGGCGTGAGGGTGTGTGGGTGTCCCTGAGGGTGGAGCTGCTTCTGCAGTGTCTATTACTGCTGATGGTCAGTAAAGGAAATTAGCCTAGTCTGAGTTTGGAAGATACCATTCAAGAAGGGATATAGAAGGAAGAAAGAAATCTTTTTCTCAAACAATCATCTGCTATAATGTCAGTGAAAGACAATAAACACAGCCTTGAGTGAATCGGCTCTTCAGAGCAGAACCTTCCTTTAAGTCAAGTATCTCTGTCAGTAATGCATTTTGTGATTTCCTGCAGGTAAAACAAATGTGAACAAAGCTTTGTTCTATGAAGAGCTGCTGTTCCACTGTAGAGAACCATTTGATCTCTACCTATAGTGGAAATGATGCTTCAATTGACCTTGAAGACACAGATTTTATAATAGCTCAGGGAAGAGTAGCAGCCCATTGATCAAAAGTAGACAGCTTCTGTAGACAGTTAACAAATTTTGCCCAGCATTATCAGAAAAATCATATTTTTCTATGAAGATCAGCACTAGAGTATTACCAGGTTTTAGTTAACTGGTATATTGCATAATTATGATTTTCCTTTCCCCTCCTCATGCCATATGTCTTTAGATGACAAAAGTACAGGATGTCATAGAGAAATTTATCTCCCAAATTAAAATAGTTCTAAAGGAAAGGAAATAATCCTACTCAGAAGTAAGGATGTGCCAAAATTAAAGCTGGCTATGTGATGTTTATATAAAAAAGAATTCATAGGAAGATTTTCTTTCTGTGATTATGTGTTTTTTGGGGTTTGTTTGTGGGTTGGTTTTTTCCCCAGTAGAGTCCAGACAGATGGTTGGTGCTTTTCTTCCTAGTGCCCTGCTAGTGGGGAAGCAATACAAAAACTGAGTTTTAGTTCTCTCCTAAGTCTGAAAAGAGAAAAAAAATTTCACTTAATGAAAGCAAATAAAGTAACAGACCTGTCCCTGGAACAATGTGGACCTTTGAACAGGACAGCCAGGTAATGAGGCAAATGATTTGCTTTAATAAAACTGACTGGATCTGAGTGGTTTAGTCTACTTCAGAGTCTATCTTCATGTGGTGGATTTGTGACTTATAAATGTTTATGAATAATTTTAGCTTTTATACAGAAAAGTGTATTGTATGGGGGAGGAAGAAAATAGAAACTACTGAGTGGTGTTTATGCCTCACACCTGAAATGAGTTCAGATAATCTGTTTTATGTTGCATATAATGCACAAGGTACAATGTGTCACTCCTGGTTTATTTTCTCCTGTTTTAGATGTATGCACTTCAGACCTGTGCTACAATCTCTGACTGGACAAAATTGGGCAGAGTCTTGTTGGGATCATCACAATAATCTTTGTTTCACTGACACAAGCTCTACTCTGTTAGATGCTGTACTGATGATCACAGAGGAAGCAAGGCAGGTCATTGCCTTGCAAGAGCAGGAAATGGGAAAGATATTCTGTGAGGAGCGAGACACATGCTAAATATGAAAAGGAAATACTCAGCCTCCTTGGATATCTGTTTAGGGAGAAAAGATGACAGTAGAAGTGAGGAGTGGAAGAAGAAGGAAGGATCTTGAGTTTGGAGTCTTAAGAACATGGTTAGTCCTCTAAAAATTACAGTTGATAAACATATGTTGGTTTTCTGTATGTTAAGGTAATATCTCTTAAGGTATTTTAAAATATGATAAAATATTTTAAAGTGTTAATAGTAAACCCTTGATGGAAGAAAGAATGTCACCAGAAAAAAGTTACGCACAGGAGCAAATCTAGAAATTTTGATTTGAAGCTGTGGGATTTTTGTAGATCAAGAAAATGCAATTTCTCTTATGTGAAGAAGTGGAGACAACCCTAAAGCCTTGCTTCCTCTTTTCTACAAGATTCAGAGTAGTTTAATATTTTGAGTGTTGCAAGCTCAGAATTTTATCTGCTGGAAGGAAGGAGAGTGCACAAAATTTGGATTTAGATGTACATTTTGCAAATTTAAATTCAGCTCATCAGTATTTAAATCTCCAGTTAAATGTGTGTCTTGTAAGCAGAATGGTTAAAATGTGATTCAGTATGCATATGTGTATAAACACAATCTTAGTGAGGTACCTCATTGCATCATATCACTTTGGGTATCAATGTACAAAGATTAAGAATATCTGTAAGAATATCTGTCTTATTTAAGAAATATTTGTCCTCTGACTCATTCAAAGCTTCTGCCATCAAACACAGCAAAATAATCAAAATTGCAGTGATTTATTTTTAAGTTACAACAATCTGATCTCATTATACTTATTTGTGCTAGGGTCAGAGGCAGAAAGAAATGCATTATTGGAAGAATGCTTTCCTCAATTAGCCACTGTAAAGAAAGAGATTTTAACTCCAGCTGATGGACCTGAGATGGGGGCTTCCAGGTGGTGCCAGAAATTATCACCATCATATTTCACTACATCTGGAAATTTTGAGGAAGTATCAGAGAGGAGATATCGAAGATTTGTTGTAAGGTTTTCCAGATACTTGTTTTTAATTCTGGAATTCTGTTGAATTTATACTTTTAGGGTACAGTAAGTGCATTATTGGTTTTGGTATGTAAAGAAAGGGCATTTTGTAAGTCTAGAATGCAAAAGAGGAAGGGACAGTAATACAAAGTCTTGACCAATGCACACCATAAGAAACCTGTCAGGTTTCTGCTGTGTGTAGATTAGGTTTGTATTTGTGTCCTTAAATATGTGGGTTTTTTCCATTGTTTTCAGGTTTTATGGGGGAAAAGCCTGATAATCTCATCATCTCAGGAATATTATGAAAGAAAATCTTATAATTACTTAAAGGTATAATTGGAAGAATTAACCCAACTGACATAATGCAAAAGCAGACACTGTTGTATCAAAAGAGATAATTCTGACCAAAAGAGCAGTGCAGACAGATTGTAATCAATCAGGTGTTATTCAACACTTTTTGGGAACTGGCAAATCATCAAAAGTATAAATAGAGTTCATTCTAACAGAGAATTGGACTCAAACATTTCACATGAGCAGGATCTGTTTAATGTGCCATCTTCATTCCCAGAAGGAAGCTGAAATAGAAGGAAATCAGATTTGACAGCAGGACTTCCCTTTTAAGCAGCTGTGCTGGCTGGGACTGATGGCTGCATTGTCCTCCAGGTGTTTTTCAGTATCTTCCAGAATAGTTTTTTCCATGATTTTACCTGGCACAGAAATGAGACTGACAGGCCTGTAACTTCCAGGGTCCTCCCTCTTGCCCTTCTTGAAAGGCAAGTTAGTGTCACCCAACTTCCAGTCCACTGGGATCTCTCTGGATTCTGAAAAAATAAAAAATCAAGAAGAAAAAGAAAAAAATCTCAAAAATCAAGAGAGGTTTTGCAATAACATTAGCCAGCTCCTTGAAGATTCTCAGATAAATCCCATCAGGCCAAATCGATTTTTAGGGATCGAGCTGAAACAGCAGATCCTGCTTGACTTCAGGGTCAACTGGGATGAGCCCTGGTCTTCCATCTCATGGCACTGAAACCCCCTTGGTCCCTCCTCTGTGTTGAAGACAGAGGCAAAGAATGTGTGAAACACCTCTGTCTGGTCCCTGCCCTGTTTGGGAGGTGACCATTCTTATCCTGTAACAGGCCAATGTTATTTTTCACTGCCTGTTGCCATTAATATATTTGACAAAAACCTTTTATTGTCCCTGACAGTTCTGCCAACTTTCTCCCTACGGTGGCAAGAGGCATCTCTGTATTCCCACATCACCTGACCTTGCTTCCACTGGGCATACACCTTCCCTTTTTTCACCTTATTTGCAAGAGAGGGTCCCTGTTCTGCCAAAATGGCCTTCTGCCTTGTCTGACTTCTGACATTTGGGAACTTTTGCTCCTGTGCTCAGAGGAGGTGATGTTTAAAAAGTGACCAGCATTGATGGACCCCAGCATCGGCAAAAACATTTTCCTGGGAGATCTCACTTACTAGTTCCCTGGGTAACCTGGAATCTGCTCTTCTCGTGTCCCTTTTGTTGCAAATACTTACAAACTTCAGCCTACCAGGTGAGTGCTGAATTCTCTCTGTTCAGAAGTTGCTCAGTAAAGGAATAAATACACATTTCTTTCCAATCCTTAAAGGAGATTAATTTATTCTTCATTAATCTGAAGGTGATTCACTTCTTTAATCAGTGGAAATCTAATTGCTAAGCACTTACATTAAAAAATACTGAATCTGAGGAGTTTCCTTCAACATTTTATGGTGCAAATGAATTGTATATTTAAATGAGCACCAGTGCTTTTCTCATTATACCATGAAGTACAGCACTGGAAGATATTATCTGAAGGAAAATATTCCCTGAGCCTTTATAGATGGTGCTGGTTACAATGTCATCAAATAGATACATAAGATTTTATCCCCATCTTAGAGATGATGTAACTTTCCCAGTTGAGATATATACTTGTTAAAGCAGACGTAGTAAGTCTCAAATCCACATCTGCCCATCTGCCAAACTGTGCAGCAATCTGGTAGGCGAGATCTTCACCTACCTGAAGTAGTAATGGTGTTCTTTAATCATGTTTTATGATTAGAGCAGCTTCTTAACTTTCCATTATGTTCTCACAGCTTGTCTTTTAGTCATGTTCATAACACATTTTTCAGGGATATTTTCAGCAGGGATCTGCGCACAGGCAGCAAGCTAAGAGCAAATGGCTGAGCACTTTCCAGAAACTGCATAAGATATTTCAAGAGTAAGCTCCACTTGCTCTCAGAGAGGAAGCCTCCACTGAGCTTCTGGAGCAGGTAAGACTAGAACCCCAAAATTAGGAGAAGGGCATTTAGCCAGAATGATCAGCAATACATTATTTCCTAAAAGAGGGGGACAGATTAGTTTAGGTAATAAAATAAGAAGACGTCATCGGTTTTGTCACTCCTCAGAATCTTGTGGTTGGACAAGCAATACCTTAGTGAGAGGGTTACCACTGTCATAAATATGTAAAATAGACATTATTTTGCAATAACCCTGAATATGTTTTCCAAGTTCAATGTGTTTTTCAATCCACTCAAATGTATGTAACTCTTTTTACAGTCTGCAGGCAACTCTTTAGGCTCTACTAGAGGACCAGAAAGCCTGGAGTTTAGCCAAACAAAATAAAACATGCTGTGAAATGCTATTTAACTGCAGAGAATAAAATGACTACTGCAGAGTAGTCTTAATAGCACAATAATATTTTAACAGCAGAGCCACAGATTTCATGAGCTTCTTGCAAACAGATCTTTTCTGGGTTTAATATTAAGAACAAAGGAAAATCAGATATTTTCTCTGAGGTTCAAAGCGGTTGTACATCAGAGCTAATGAAGTCACTTAGTATTTCTTTCTAAGCACAGAACTATGAGTATTGCAAGCATGTTCATACAAATGTGCTTTGTCCTCAACCCTCCACTACGTGGAGGATTCTGTCCTACATGCCTACAAACATGTCTGTCTGTACTGTATATGACTTACATGTAAGCCCCTCACCTCATAAAAGCCTTATGTTACTTCATGTAAGTGCAAACATATGAAGCAGCATAAGGGTAGAGGAGCTAATTACAATAATTCTGGAAGAGGTTTCTAGGATATTTTATGCATTGCTTAGAATTCCAATTAAAATTACATATCTTGTGAAGAGCTTCTGATATCAGGTTCTTATTTGTACCTGAAAGTTGGATGGTTTCCTTTTTTAAAAGGAGAAAAATATTCATAAGAAAGAAATGTCTTTTGTAAGTTCCACAGCTTCTTTCAGAATGAAAGTTGGAATGTAAAGCACATGCCTGCAGCTTAATTACCAAGGAATCAAAAAATGGTTGGGAAGGACCTTTAAGGGTCATCTAGTTCAACTTGCCTGCAATGACATCTTTAACAGAGCCCCATCCAATCTTACCTTGAATGTTTCCAGGGACTGGACGTCCACCACCTCTCTGAGCAATCTGTTCCTGTGTTTCACCAATCCCATCGTAAAAATCTTCTTCCTCATATTCAGTCTGAATCTATGCTCTTTAAGTTTAATACCATTACCCCTTGTCCTAGGACAATAGGCCCTGCTCAAATATTTGTCCCCATCTTCGTTAGAAGCCCCCTCTAAGCAGTGACAGGCCAGAATCCAGTCTCCACAGAACTTTCTCTTCTCTAGGCTGAACAACCCCAACCCTTAGTCTTTCTTCAGAGGAGATGTGCTCTAGCCCTCTGAGCATTTTTGTGGCCCTCCCCTAGACTTGCTCCAACAGGTCCATGTCTTTCTTGTGCTGGGGACCTCAGCTGGATGCAGCATTGCAGGTGGTGTCTCAGGAGAGCAGAGCAGAGGAGCAGAACCCCCTTCCTTGTCCTGCTGCCCACGCTGCTTTGGATGCAGCCCAGGACATGTTTGGCTTTCTGGGCTGCCAGTGCTCATTGCCAGGTCATGTCCAGCCTCTCCTCCACTGAGCTGTCTTTAAATGTAATGTAATTCCATAAGCCATTTAATGAATAGGCTATACAGTTGCTTAAGTTGGACCTCAGCCTGAGCAGTATGGTTGTGATCCACTGAAGAACATGAATCTACCTGACCATTCTCATCCCAAATTATCTCATACTCAATTGCAGTTTTCTGATGGGAATATGGGGTTTTTTTCCAAAACAACTGTCAGTATGTGATTCAGACCAACAACCAAGCTTCTGAATGAAAGAAAAACCAATCCAGAGATGCAAGAACTAACGTTTGATTTATTGGTGCCACTTGTGAGAGCAGACAATACAATTCATTCTAAGCCTCTTCTGTCAGATTGCTGATGTTGGCAACATTTCCATGCATTTTTATGAGGTAATCAAAATTTAAGTACTATTTTGTAGAGGAAAGATTACTGATTTTATTTTAACATAAGAATTATCACAAGTAGCCATTATCATAACTGATGTATTTGGGATACTTCCATACAGTCTGCACATTATCCTTGTGGAAGGACTTAGATTTGTCCCCAAGTACATAAATTATAAAATATGCTGTAAGTTTCAGTTATTTCAGCAGATAAATAGGTGGGCATACATATTTTATAGTAAGATAATCATAGATTTTAAAGCATAGTTTTCTTTTTCACTGAAACGAAATTAATTTCAACAAACGAAGAGTCTCTGGGGTGTGAGATTTACCAAATAATGAATATTTTCTGCCAACAAAATGCTTTTTAGAAATGGCATCAACCTTTATGCCTTCGCTGTGCTTAATCCTAGCCAGTAACTAAGTATCATGAAAAAAAGCCCCAAAGCTCACAGGCTGAGATAAGAACAGTTGATTAACTGGAAAAAAATGAAATATACTACTAATAATAGTAATAATAAAAATAATTGTAATGCAGAGGAGAAAGAGTAATAAACCCCAAGAAGGACAAGACTTGCACAGTCCAGTTAACTCACCACCTGCTGACCAATGCCCAGCCTGTCCCTGACCACACATCAGTGGCCATTGACCAACCTTCCCCAAATTTATATGCTGAGCATGATATTCCATGGTATGGAACATCCCTCTGGCCCGTTCAGGTCAGCTGTCCTGGCCATGGTCCCTCACAGCTTCTCGTGCACTTCCTCACTGGCAGAGCCTGGGACAGTGAAAAGTCCTTGACTTGGGCTAAGCACTGCTTGGCAACAACCAAACATCAGTGTGTTATCAGCATCATTCTCACACTGAATCCAAAACATAGCACTGCACCAGCTACCAAGAAGCAAATTAACTCCTTCCTAGCTGAAGCCAGGACAGCTCAAAGTATCAGTCAAGAACAGAAATCCAAGTGAATGTTCTCATAAAAAAAAATTGTTTTTAACTAGTTCTTCATTTTAATCAGTGTTAGATGCTGAAAACCAGTTTCTGCCTGGACTGAAACCCCCATCTCTTCTCTGAATTCAAAGGGAGTTGTGTTCTGACATAAACTTTTCAGCACAGACGTGTGAAGTTATAGCTTTAACTCTGATCTCTGTTGTAATCATTGCTCATCCAGTGTATTTATGTGTATTTTAAGAAAAATATGGCAACCTGCAGATTCTTTCAATTTTTGGTGGCTGCCTTTAGTAGTAATTGCTGATCTCTGGAGTGTGCATTACCCACCAGAGGGAGCTGAAACCAAGAGCAGTCTGATTTTCATAGAACTGTACAATCATTTAGGTTGGAAAAGGCCTGTAAGATCAGAGTCCAACCATTAACCCAAGTCCATCATTGAGGCATGTCCCTAAGTGCCACAGCTACTTGTCTTTTAAATAACTCCAGGGATGGTGACAGAACCTCTTCCCTGGGCAGCCTGTTCCAATTCTTGGTAACCTTTTTGGTGAATAAATTTTTCCTAAAATCCAATCTGCCATCTTCTGGAGCAACTTTGAATACCCAGGAGGTTGCCAGGTGAAGGTCATCCCTTACACTTCACAGAGCTCTGGATTTGGGCATTTGTCCTCAAGCTAGCTTGGGAGCAGATGATGACCAAGTAGGAAATAATTTTGCCTCTCTGTGCTATTTTAGGAACTCCCAGTGTCAAAGCAGGCAAAGCAAAACCTTGTGATATACATGTCATCATTCTTTGGTTTTTATGTACACTGTTCTTCATGTAAAGACAACAGAATTGTACAAAATATTAATAACTGGGAATAAACTTATCTTATCCCTAAGAAAATTAGGCCAAGTAGAAGCAAGTGTGAATAGGTTCTCTGAGTCTTTAAAATCTCCCAAAATTCTTGACTACAAACAGTGTGCCAGTACTGACACAGACAATGAAGCAGGAACTCCTTGGGGCGTTTATTTTTGGTAAACAATTGGTCAAGGTGAAAGGGGATTTATTCTAATTCTAGTTTGTTAAATCATAAGATCAATTTGTATTTCATTTTTTAAAAAAAAATCTTCCTTTGACTTAGAGTATGGGAGAAATGCTGGTCCTTGTAGACAAATGAGTTTATTTCTACATATTTCCTTCTGGACTTGGAAAAAGTCATCCTCAGAGAAATAAGTAGATGTTGAAACATAGAGATTAGTAGCTGAGAGGTGGTCACGAACACCTTCTTATACCATTTCTGAGTTGTAGCTGACCACACAAACAAAAACAGTATTTAGAAAAAGGTGGAGTTGACTTTTTTATACTACAAAAGGAAGGAAAGCTCACATAGGTAATTACAGCTGAGCAATTATGTACAAAGCTGGTCCCTGCTGCCTCTCTGCTACTTGCTCAAGTCATTTGTAATTTTCGGTGCCGTGGCATCCTCTAACTTCTGCAAAATGGTCAGTCTTTTGAGAAAAGAGAATTTCATGAGAGTTTTGACTGACAGGAGACAGAAACTTCCCTAGGTAGTAGTTAAATTTGATTTCTATGCCACCAATTATGGCTTAACAACCTCCTAGACTTCCTATGGCTTTTTTTTTTTTGTTTCAAAATTTTGTCTTGCAAAAATGGTAAAAGTCTCATCAAGTAAGCTCAGTTTCAGCTCAGGTTTCTGTTCCTTGACAGCATTTTGTCATGTCCTTCAAAGGAAGGTACAACACAGTTTATATCAAATTGCTGTCTGATGGACTTTGCTTAATGGCTTCCTCAGTTAGAGGTTGCCTCATATACTGGAGCATGGGGTTTTAATACCTTTTTTTAAAATGTCTAACTTATGAAGGGCTCATTATTCTTTTCAGCATTTCAGAGAGGAGAACTTGTTACTGTATTTATTTTGCTTATGAATTTAGTTAATAATAGGATAACTTGTCAGGAATTTTAATAGGTATTTTCCAATATTTCAATGGGAATGAATCTGTCAAATGTAGAAAATAAAGAGAGTAAGGAAAGACTTCAACAATATTAGCAGGAGATTCTCTCATTTCAAAACTAAAACAAATCTTAAATTATGTCTCTCAGCAGTAGCTGTTGGATAAATTCCACCCTCTTTGTATTTTTTAATTAAAGAAAATAGAATGGGAGAAAATTCCACAACTCTTTTTGAAGATGAGACGTGTTATGTTATTTCTTTCAGAAGTTAACTAGCTTTAAAATGACCCTTCACTTTCCTTTTTTAGGGGTTTTCTTATTACTTTTTATGCTTCTCCTTCTATTTCTGACATCTTTTTACTTCTTTCTCTGAACTTCATTCCTTCTGTCATTTCAATATCTGTTTCAATTCTCTCTCTTGTTTGGATTTATTTGTCTCTATTTTTCTCTTGCCTTGTATGTGGGTTATACTTTCACATTCTCTATTTTATTTGACTTCCCTTCCCCTTAGAATTTTATTGCCTCAAACTTCATTCTGAGGTCAGGAAAGGGAAAGGAATACATGCCAGCTACAAACTCAGGAAATATACTCAGCTCTGGTTTTTTTATTGTTATTATTTTAAGGTTTTGATCTGATGGACTCATGCCAGTTGCTGCATGAAATACTCATTTCTTCAGCAGATACTACTATACACAAGAATTTCTCCATACTTACATCAGGGAATTCAGTGAAAGATTATATTCTATGTGTTTATAGGCGGGTAGAAAGTATTTTTCACCATTGGGAATTCAGGATTAAAAAGCTCCTCTTCATAACTCAACTGAATATTCAGCCTTCCATCATTATCTTTTTGAGAAGTCAGGTCTGTTAATAATTTCTTTATATTCACTCCATTGCTGTATAATTGATATTTTGTCATTATAGAAACCAAATCCAAATTTATAAGGGATTCCAAGGATAAATTTTGTAGATTTGAGTTCTCTTATGTCTTAAGCAACCTTCTGTATCTTCCACTAACAAACTGCTACTCAAGTGCTTCTTCCAAACATAATTTGAAAGCCATTCTTTCCTGGTTTGATACACCAGTCTGGCATGCAGCTTTATGTTTGTTGAGATTGTCAAACTGAATTTTCTGAGAACTAGATTTGTGGTAATGCAGTGCAGGAGTGCTCTCTCAGTTGGTGTCATATTCCCAGTGTCAGATCAGGGTTCATTATAAATCTTTTCTGTGTAGATATTGTAGTCATGTAAAAAGTGATGGGTTTCCTAAGGGTGACCATTTCTATAGCATATAATGCTAGGAAAGGATGGTCATAATTACTTATGCAGCATGTTTGACAGGACTTGAATTATGAGGTTTAGGACAAGTGTCTGCCACTTACATTAATTTGGTTTTTCAAAGGCCACTGGCAATACTCTGTATGAAAGACAGAAATAACTTGCAAGGTAAATCCAGGAGTTAATTGCTAGGAGTTAAGACAAAGTGTTAGAAAGAAAATGGATGAAAAGGGAAGGAAGCAATAGACCATACATGCAAGAGATTGTAAAGGGAATCATCCAAACTGTCTGCTGGTGTCCTTATTCAGTCCTGGTTTTTATCATTGGAACATCTGAAGTATATAAAACCAGATTTACGGATGGTGATGACACTGAGAGGACAGCAAATCATAATGAACACTGTGTCTAGATTCAATGCATGCAGAGGCAGGAGACGGGGCAAGACAGTTTGAAAATAGCAAAATCAAACCACATTAACAATCCCAACTACCATACATGACAACTTAGAGCATTAAAATGTGCAGTTAACTAGAGTATTTAGCAAGGTGATAGTTTTTATTCCTGAGCTGTCACTGCCAGCGCAGTCCCCCCCTTCCCAGTCATGTCATAGTTGGTATGAAAAGTCCAAATCTGCCTGCATCAGAGCATGTGGGGGTTATTCTGTACCTTGCTCATCTAGTTGATTCTGACAGTATAGACCTGACATTGTCACATACCTCTGGCACTGGGTTGAGCGTACACATCTGGAAACAGTTCATTCTTCCTTGTACGTGCACTTAAGTCTCCAGGTTTTATTTAGTAATGTGATACATTAGTGTTACAGGGTTTTTTTTGTTTTAATTAACTCTTCTTTTGTACAGAAATAGAAAAGCAGCCAGGGTATTCAGTGCTAGCAAAGGAGATGTGGTGGTTGAATTGATATGTTGGGATTCTGTAGCCACTGTTCAGGGAGAAGCTGTAACTAATGACTAATTCCCTGTGATCTTTAGCTAATACATGTTTAGAGACTTTATTCTTGCTTCTTCAGAAAAGGAAGTTGTGTGCAATTGTAAAAAATATTTTGGCAGTGAGCCATGAGGTCTTCAAGGGCATCTTTTGTAAATTCTTCTGGAGTTTTTGAAAATCACACTGGAAGCCTTTGAACAACTTTAGGTGTCTAATTCATCCTAAAAGTCTGGGCTTTTACCCACAGCTTTTTCATCCAGCTGTGTTTTGCCTGAAGGCAAGAGGTTTCAGCTCTTTTACACCTCCATTCAACTTCCAGATTCTGGTAGCTGCATCCTGTCATGCCCAGCAGTTGCTCCAAGAGCAAATCCTGTATTACTCCATTACTTTCAGAAGGGTCAGCAGGGCTGCTTTCACTTTTCCCTGACGTGTTTGACCCTAAAACATTTTTGATAGTCCATGTTTTCTTTTCATATATAATCTTAGAGAGTTTAAAACAGTTGCTGTTATGAAGTGCCTCCCTCCTGCTATGAACAGCTCTGCTGTTCCTTACAGAGCAGCAAGTAGAACCTTTCAGTGTTGGCACCTTTGTCTACTCTCACACTGTTCAGGGTTGCTGCAATGACTTTATTTGCACCTGCTTCATTAATTGTCTGGGCTATCATCTCATGGCATTAATCCATGTTGCAGACACAGCTGAGATAATACTCTTGAATGTAAAGACCACAGGCACATGGCCCAGTTACTTTCAGTTCACCCTGGAGGTGAGTGGTTTCATTTCAGTTGCTATTTCTTAAAAAAGGAGAGTTGTTTCTTTGGGTTTGATTAATTTCTGAAAGGATCACGCAAATGGAAATTTCAAACTATTGCTATTGTTGTTCCATATTCTATTTCAATAATCTCTTCTACTTTACCGTGGTATATTATTTAATTTCCTACTGTTTCACATGAACATCTGTAACAAAGTTGCAATGAAAACCAGCGTTCCATTTGGTTAATGAAATTAATACCAAGTGACCTAAATGCTCTGGAATTAATCATGTGACAAAGGAGATGGGCTTAAGTTGTGAATAAGTGTATTCATGCTTGTGAGAATACAAGAGATATGAACCAAATTTAATGTGGATTTTTTGTGAAATTTTAAGATAAATTAAGTTCCAAATGTTACAAATGCTCCTTATCAATGAAATGTATTCTAATCCTAAAAATCTCCACATTCTGGAAACCAAGGTATGATTTTCAGTGCTGACTTCAAGCTTCTGTTTCTATCTCAATAGTTTACCAGTAAACTGAATACTGATATCAAAGATCTATAATTGAATATACATTTTAGATCTTCTTATAAATAATAAGAAATTAATACATGTATTTGATGGCATTAAAATCATAAAACCATGGCATGTTTTAAAAAATGTCCTGTGCAGCTTGGCTCAGAAAAAGATACCTGGAAACATTCCTTGTGAACACAGCTGTTGCAGTAAGACAATTGAAGAGAGAAAGTTTGGCTGATTTCTACTTTCTCTATAAGCTAGATTACATCAGACTTCACACATAGTGATCAGCACCCTGTATTTCACCTAGAAAGTGAAATGTTCACCGCTGCAAACATTGGTGTACCTGGCTTTTGTGTACTTACCAAAAAGGTGGGCAGCAAAATGCAAGTAGACTGTTCAGCAAACTCCCAAGGTAGTCCCAGTAGAACAACCACAGACATGTTAAATGCAGAATGTTCTATTGCTGTGCTACAAATGTTTTTTTTTTCCAGTTTAACCTCAAATATGTAGGTGTATTTCTTGAACTTCTTTGTTGAGCTTTTTGTGATGGAGAGACTACTTTTAAAGGGAACTTGGCTGCAAAGATCAATAACCAGGCAAAAAACACAAATGGAATTTGAGAAATTGTGACTATACTAAATTGTTCGAGGCAAGTTCAAAATACACAGATATTTGATGCTTAAACATTGCCTTCCTTTCAGATGAGGACAGGTAGCTGACAAGACAACATGAAAAGCATGATGTTGCCTTTGAAAACATGACAGAAATCTTTAAAGGTTGGGTTTGCCAAAAAGGACACACAAAAGGTACTACTTTCTGCAATTTGTGCCTGAATTGCCTTGCCTGTTTTCACACTGCAAATGGCTGTATTTAGAACTTACATAGATTAACACAATGCTGAGTGTTGCTGAAATCATCTCCGTTGAAAGCAAGTTGAACATAAAGCATTAGCCAAAGACTCATCCTTGCAACACTTAGATGTGGAGACATTTTTGGGCCATGTCTCAGCCAAATTACAGCAAAAAAACAGGATTTTTTTTTTCATAATTAGGAAAGCTCAGAACTCCAACAGTGACTCCTGATTCCCACTGGTTTCAGTGAGGCCGGGATTTCAGCCCTGAGTTGCAACTGGGTACATTTACATCTGTGCTGGGGAATTCGAAATCACTGTCATAGAATTGTTCAGAAGATTCATAAACCAAGCCACGTCAAACTTTAAAACATAATGGTGACAAGTCTGTGGGCAGAACAATTACTTGTCATAAATGATGAATGTTTTGGGTTTCTTTTCCTCGGAGATGTGTGCAGGAATGTCATTGCTGCAGTGGTTACACTGTTAAACACGGGGGAATCAGAATGCCATGCTGTTCAAATGGAAAAGGTAGAAAGCTTTGAAATTGTGCTGATGAGGGATACAAAACTCTTTGTCTTTACAAACAAGGGATTTGCCTCTCTTCCAGATTCTCTAACACTCATTTTTCAGATACTAAACACAAATTTACTCAGAAAGTAAGTTTAGGGGATTGTGCATGCATATGGATGATTTTTTTTTACATATCTATAAAACTTAACTAAATAATACATGTCTTTAGATAATTAATTGCACAAAATAAACAGGGCATTTTAAAAATACATTTTTTCCTAGACTCTGTTAACTTATGACCTTTTGAAAAAGTATGTGAAGAAACAATCAGGCCATTACATCGTTCCTTGCCAAAGTAAAGAGTACTGGATTCTTGAGGGAGGACTACTGCTTGGCCTCTCTAAGAATAGGTAGGAGTTTGTCTCTGGCACTGACTGCAGCAGCCACAAAGTTTTATATATAGAACAAACCATATGTTCATGCTCCATACTACTAACTGCTAAATACTTTCAATTAGAACGATTGTTCGGTCAACCATCTCCATTTTATTTTCTTGAGTCACAATTGTTATTAGCATAAAGGGTTAAAAAATTAATCAGATACCCATGGGAGTCTCTAAACAAAGTTCAGATCTGAAAATAAGCAATTCTTTATGGTGTATTCTGAAACTGAGTAAAAATTTAAGTCTGATTAAGGTCAGCTTTACCTCTTAGTTACCAAGCTACTCTGGGATCTGAAATGGGAGCTAAGGCCCCATTTTCCAGAAATAGAGGGAGACAAAAGGAGTCACTTCCTGGAGATAAAACCCTTTAATAGTAATAAAGACCTCATTGGGGCAGAAAGATGCAACTCATTCTTCCTTGTGCCTGTTGGACTGAGTTGGTTTTCCCTAGTGTTTGTGAAGTCTGTGAGAAATGTTTGGATAAGATCTTTTGGTGCTGTTCCCAGAACATGGTTCATGTGGTATCAAAGAACCCTGATGTTTTGCCAGGGATCTTTTTGTCATTGGGAATTTAGAGGCTGGGCTTGCAGAGTTGGCTGAGCTGCAATACAAAGAGAATGCCTGAGCAACCTATTCTGGCAGGCCATCTTCAGTCAAAGCCTCCAGGGAGCTGTACCAGCAGGCTCCACCCAACAGGACAATGAGCAAAAGAGAGACAAGTGACAATTTTAACTTCTGTACCACTGCAGAGCTGAAATTGAAACATCAGTTGTCCAGGCCATGGGTTTACACTGAAATATGAATTACTGGAATAACTAAATGAGGTCATTGTAATCTTTCTTAAAGCCAGACTCTCCTTGTCTTGAAGCAGGGAGATCAAAGAGATGAAGCTCAGACTGATGTGCAATTATTATATTCCTTTAACTGCAAGAATTAGTGACTCAGGCTGCCTGAGAAGTGGGAAGGAGGGATTTTGACTGACCTCACTTAAATACTATTTCAGTAGCATTACTGTCTCTTTAGACATCAGTTTAAACTGGTAGTTTCCAGTCTTTTTTTCCATCTGTCATCCATGTTCTCTTCCCTGACAAGGCAGTCCTGGATTAATGGGAAGTAAACATTTGGACAACATTTTCCTCACTACTTCCATTCACCTCTTGAAGTCTGGAGTTACAGACAGCATATTTTGGCTTCATCTCCCACTGCTGTGCACAGTACTTAAGGTGCAGCATGCCACCATGTATTTACAATACACAAAAGATGAGAAGGAAGCAGATTTTCCAGAAGCCTTATATTTGCAGTGATGACATATTAGGTAAATTGGCATCCTTCCTCTAGAGAAGATGAAAATGGATAACAATATCCTAATGGATCAAATTGATACAGTTTCTCTCAGCTCACAGAATATTGTTCTGCTTACTGATGAATTTGTTACATTACAGCTGTTAGAACTCTCAGAAGCTGTTTTGTCCAACTGTGTTTTCCATTTTTAACTATTATGCCACTTATTTCTGTATTGATTTCACTCCATAGTTTTATTATTATGATCTGGTCAGGAAGGTCTAAAATAGGTATGTGTTCTAGAGTCATAACCATAATTAAGGCCACTTTTTAATTGCTTAATTTACACTGATGATTAAATTTCAAATCAGGAAATTTTGGTTTTCTTACTGAAGTTCAAGTTCAAATTGTAATAAGAATCTTACAATTTCATTATTTGTAAGCAGAACTTATTTTTCCACAATTTTGTGAAGAATATTAATAGTCTTTGCTACTTACTGTCACCTGCCTATATCACTGGTGGGCTGTGCTTGGCTTTACCGTGAGCATTTTATCTGAGCTGCTGGAGGTACTCTGAGCCCTGTGTTCATTTGACATGATTCACTTTGATTTTCTCAGCTATCACTGCATTTGGTCAGCAAACAGGTCAGCTGAAGAAGTTATTACAAGTGCATATCGGTACATATAAAAAAAAATTATATGTCCATGTGAAAGGATTTATGCCTAGAGGTTTATTTGGTGTTAAGGTTCATTGACCACCACCAATGCCACTTAACTAATTATGTAAGTAAATATGCTAAGACTGAGAAAAGGGTACATATTTTTAATTAGACAGAAATGAGATGGAAAAATGCAGACAAATCTGTAGAAATGTTTTTGAGCTTGTGACTGATTTACTACATGATCTGCCTCTCCTTAGGTCAGTGGGTTCATACACCACATGCACCATGTCTCTAAGTTCAGTGTGCAAGCCTTGTGCCAACTCTGCCTTCTTGAAAGCAGCCCATCTATCCTCTTTCTAACATTACCCTCTTGACTTACAATGGCCCCCATCTGGTGCTTTCCTGATACACTGAAGAAGAGAAAATCAATTGTATCATACCATGAAACATAGAAACTGGAATGCAAAGTCTTACTTTTTCTAAGTTTAGACACGTTTCATGTTGAAAAGTAACTGCTATATTTATAAAAATAGTTTGGATGATGAATAGTTTCATGAAACTACTCAGAAATTATTAGCACAGTAAGGATTACATACTATCTTATCTGAATAAGTTGCTAAAAATTCATGCTCTTGTTTTGCCACTTCCCTCCACCAAAAATTAACACTTACCAAAGCAAATACTGTGAAATGTTATTCCAAGGTTTCTTGAATAGGTTGAAACCAAAGCAAAATATCCAGGATTGCTGCTTAAGATACCTGAACCTGATATTCTATGACTGCAGAGGATATAATTATTTTGTTAATAATTTATTAATTAGGTGCAACATGTAGGAAGTGGAGCTGAAAATCCTTTTTAGGAGGTCATTTATTTCAATGGTACTGAAATTTATTATTACTGGGCCTATCCTTCTACTGCAATGGGATAGGGTCTTCATATATACGAGCCCTATATGCATATATTCCTATTTTCAGTCCAGCAAGTAGGTGTTACTTCTGTACAATAGCTAGAATCTTGGCCCTAGGTAGTTGTATTCTGCAGCCACTCCCTGGATTGCCAGGTATCAATAGAAACTTCTTCTCCCTGACCCAAGTTTTGATGCCCCAGGGAAATTACACCATTCCTCACATCCTATGCCTCTAAATGCTCCTCAGTAGTGGATCTGAATTTCATTAGAAAGGGAAGGGTCAGCCCACATGGAATTTCTGCTGCTGGGGTAGCAGCATAACCTTCACCACAGTTCAGTTCAATTTTGCCAAGGGAATGCAGAGAACATGGAACAAGTGTCCCCCAGCTGGCCACTGGCAATGCTCAAAATGTGCCCCTAGGTAAAGAGAATCTGATGGCTCTGCTCCCTTCCTGTCCTGCTGACTGAGAGTAAGCACAACATTCTTCAAATGACTTCCTGAGAGAACTTCAAAGGGAAAAGGTCGGAAGAAAGAGAAAAACCAAATTAAATTCTTCTGGAGTTTTACCTGGGCCTCCAAG
Source organism: Setophaga petechia (assembly GCA_024362935.1). Classification (NCBI taxonomy): domain Eukaryota; kingdom Metazoa; phylum Chordata; class Aves; order Passeriformes; family Parulidae; genus Setophaga; species Setophaga petechia. The sequence goes on from JANCRA010000001.1 coordinate 29,958,888, forward strand.
GATATGTCACTGTCTTACCACAACTCAGGAACTCCTGATCCAATCCATTTTTCCTGCCAGCAGGATCAGTTACAATTAAACTGATGTCAACATAATTGTCTAGCCTGCCTTGCAGCATCTTTGTCACTGGAGATCTTTACTTTCCAAAGTAATATATTCCAGTGCTTCACTGTCACTATGGTTGGACAGCACATTTTTTTGTTTTGTTTTCTCCCTAGTGTCTTATTTAAACTTCCAGTGCTCCATCCAAGGGACATTAATTACTGTCCTTTTCACTCAGACAGATTGTCCCTTTCCTCTTGAAAGCAAACTTTCACATTACTGAGGATTCCTGACCTCAGTCCTCTCATTTCTAGGCTCTGTTCTATCATTAGAATATCTTTTCTGTATCTTGTTTGTTTGAACTCCCTCCACCTTTAAGTGTGGTTTCTGAAACTAAATAGCATACAACTACTCAACATCTGAAAACAGAATTCCTATTAGTCTCACAAGATTTGGTGGGATTTTGCAGCTTTCTTTTTTGCTATGGCAAAAAATTAGCAATATGTTGATCTTAATCTCTTCACATCCTGGGGGTTTTTATCATTAGTTATTGTACTATATTAAATAATCATTGAAGCGGTATTCCTTAACACTAATATCAAATTAGTATTAGATATGTTTATCTGACAGACATTTAAAATTACTATTTTTTCTTAATTTTAAGTTTAAAAACTACTGAAGAACAAGCCAGATTTGTACTGCTTGACAATTACACGTGACACCAGGAGAACTGGTTTTGGAGTCATGATGGAAAATAAGTAAACTGCTGAATATGCTCCTCTTTTTTCTTACATGAATGGTATACTCCAGAACTATCAAATTCTTCTACCCTGTGACTCGGTCAAAAAGGAAAAATGAGGAAGCTAGCTAATGCTGATAAGGTAACTTCATGAAATGTAAAGATTAAGTTAATAAATTTTGTGCTTCTGCTGATAAGTCAAGGAGTGTAAATGTTTGTAAAAATTACTTCAACTTACCTTATCCTCTTAAACAAAATTACTCCCATGTCATTTTCATCCACTCATTTGCCTCCTTTCACTGTGAATAAACCATGATCAGTCATTTTACCAGGTTTTTGCTACTTTAAGTAATTACACAAATATATTAATTTCTGCTTATATGTTCTCATCTTCTAAACTGGAAATGAGCAGGAATGTTGGGCTCTCATTGATAAGAAGGTGCATGATTTATTTGAAATTAGGCTTTGTTTTGTGCATCTTTAGTAAGCAGTGCATGGGACTCTGGTTTTAGGTATGACTATTTCTGCATGACTCCTTTTCCCAGCTGAAGTAAATGATGATCATTCCACTCTGTACTCCATCCATTTCCCTCCCCTCTCCATTAAAAACAAATGAGAAAAAACCAACCAAAACCAACCAAAATCCACATACAAAACCCCCAAACCAAACAACAACAACAAAAAAATCAAACAAAAAAAGAAAAGAACAAAAAAAACCAAAACCCAAACAACCAAACAAAAACAAGAACAAAAAGAAAAACCCAAAAGACCAAAACCCAAGAGCAACCAAGCAAACAAAAAAATCCCCAAACACAAAAAATCCCAACCCAGTACTGTCCCTCCACTGGCAGCAAACGCAACTATTGTGACAACCTCATGTTGTCTCTGTCTGGGCTGTTGTCTCCCAGTTGAACCTCGCTGTATTCCTTACTGGAAGGTTATAGTCACAAGTAAATTGCAGTTTTTCCCCCAGAAGTATGAAAAAAAGTTTACATACTGTCATGGTTTGACACTGGCACAATGCCAGTGCCCCTATGAGAACATGCTCTCCCTGGTGTCTGCTGTGAGGTGGTACTTGGAATAAGCAAAGCAGGCTCCTACTTAAGGGAAAGGAAAAAAAAACTTTATTAACTAAACTACAAAAACTAAACTACAAAGAGGGAAGGGGAAAAAAACCCCAAAAACCACAAGGAAAATGAAAACTGCACAGAAACACTCCCCCTCCTCCTCCCACCAAATACCCAATACATTTACATTTCCCAAAATTATCAACACTCGGTCTGGTACCACCCTTTGGATAATCAAATCCTCAGTTCATCAAGAGTAGAAGGAGTCCTTCCTTGTGCCATGGGCTGTTTGTCACATGTAGCACCACCTAGAGATCCTTTTGCCATTGTGACATCTTCCTTCCATGCCCGGTGCTCTCACCACCTTGCATGGGGCAGGGGCCTGCTTCGAGGGTGCTCTTTTTAAGGATGCCTCGTCCCGTTCCAAACAGAGCACAGTCTCATCTCTGGGACCTGTGTCCCCCCCATTTCTTTTACACCCCCTGGGGCCAAGGGGTCTCAACACTGAACTCTCTTGGCTCTGAACCATTGCCTCCCCCTGGATGCAGTCTCTGTATCACAAGGAAACAGTCCATGGCTATACAAAAAAGAGTCCAGCAAAAATGCCACTCCATCTTCTCCATTCCTCCAACATCTCTCTCCCACTTGCCAGACCCCACCACTGGCCCATTTCCTTCTTCATCCTCTACTCTTATCTCTCTTCTAGGAAAGGTTAATGTTCTGTAAAGTTTTCATTGTCCACAAAGGGTTAAAAGCTCTCACAAGCGGCTGGGCTCCTCGCCGCACCGCCCCCCCTCTTCCGCCGCAGCAGCACATGGTATCACATTCCAAGATAACAGTCCCAGGCACGGCTCTCTCTCTCTCTCTGGGGGGGGGGGGGGGGCTGTCTGATGGCTCCTGGGGTCTCTCTTTCTCTCTCTTCCACCCTTATGGGGGTTCAGGCCTACCTCTCCAGGCCGCGTGGCCTTTTCCCCTCTCCCCGCCCAGCCGGCAGCTGGGCCAGGGGCAGAGATACAATGCTTCCCGCCAGAAATTCAAAGAGAGCTCCGAGAGGGAAGAGCCCCGCTTTTAACCCCTGTGTGTGTGTTCTCAGAGGCGTGTCCAAACATCCCCAGTGGCCACACCAGGTGCCAATATTAAAATTGGCCTGACCACAGCATATCCCAGAAATCCCAAAAAACATATTTCCTGTGAAACCACCACACACACCTAAAACTTGTCAGATTTTTTATTCATACTGCATACGCATCCAATCAGCCACCCACAAAAATTTCTGCCTCACTGATACCCATAAAGGGCCAAAATGAAGTTTGGTGTGGCATCTACCTTCCAAAGCCTTCCATTTCCTAGGTTGACTGGTGACCTAAATAAAACTTTTCAGTATTAGGTTTTTACAAGATGTAATTTATACTATGGCTGTCAGGAGTTAAGATAGTAGTTGCCATGGAGCTTTAATCTTTTTTTAGGCTTTAGTCAAAGGAAGTTGGAAATCAGTATGCTGGGTAGAACCCTGCTCAATAGAATTTTATTCAAATTGGGGCAGGATTTAATCCTAATTTTTCTGCTGAACAGTAGTATCAAAGGTTCTAGAATTCATTCTGTTTTCTTCTCTTTTGAGATTCTTAAACCACATTACATTCAACCCAAAAAGTACCTGAGTTGCTTCCCCTCTATTCCTTCAACTATAAACTGTAATTTTCTTCTAATCTTCATGTGCACAGCGAATCACTGTAGTGAAATTCATTCACCAGTTCTTTCATTTTCAGTGGAGGCATTCTGTAAGTGTATGAAAGCAAAGCTTTAGGGAGGATTTTATTTTTTCTATGCACACACTAAGCACTAATCTCTACACTGGAAAACAGGCCTTTGAAACAGAAATTACAGTTTGAATCTGTGTCAATGCTACTTATAACTTCCTTGATGTATATTTAAGAAAAAACCCCATAAGCATACAATGCATAAAGTGCATCTCTGAGCAGTACAAAATTGGCCAGTAATGCTCTGCTGGAACACAGCTGCAGCAGAACAGAAATGCAATCCAGTTTAATACTTGCAGTTAAAACATGCACTTAAAACTTAACTTGCCCTATGTGAGGTAAATTAAAAGAATGCAGATCTAGATAAAAAAATTGAATTCAGGATTCAGATGCAATCTTAACTTGACCTTGAAACTAGGATTCAAAAGCACATGGCAGCTTCACTTAATGAAAAATTTCCCAGAATTTTCACTAAATACAACTGTTTATTGCCCAGCTGTAGTGGCACTGCATAATTTTCAAGCTGTTCCAAAGACTGCAGAGTAATCAGAAAATTGTCACAGGAGAGAATTTCAAACTCCTTTCAACTCTTTCATGGCATGTATTATAAAAGAGGCAGGGAAAAAAAAACCATCTTTTCCCTTCTATAGTATGTGTGGTACTTGAACACTTCACATTAACATCTGTTTCTACCACTGATAGCAAAATGTCTTACCTAACTAGCATTGGACAGAAAAACAATTGTGGGTTTGAGTGAAAGCCCTGCTCATCAACTTCAGAGGATCAAACGCAAAGACCTGTGGTATATTTTTCAGTCTGAGGTGTCAGTATCAAAGACTTGCAGAGCTACTGAAAATGAGACCTCTTAACAAAAGAAATATATATGCAGATAAGAGGGAGAAAGAAGTCCATGCCCTTAACCTGCTGGTGTGGCCAAACAGCTCATGTGAATTCAGACAAACCATAGCAGTTTCCTTAAAGCTGAAGTTAAGAGACTTTTAAATGAAGAGTCTTCAAAGTTGTGAAATGCCATCTTCTTTATAAAAAGGCCCATCTTAGCTCTAAAAGGATCCAAAACAAAATCCTTATATAAATTCAGGGAAGAAAGGGGCATTTCCCTTACCTTTATTCTGAACCAGTTTCAAGACGTGTCAGTATCACATTACCATTTCTGGATGTGTAGATTAGTTGAAGCTTGGCAGTGAAATACAGTTAAAACTAGTTTAAATACAGAAGTATTATCATAGTGCTGCAGATATCAAGATGGCCTTACAATATAGATGACAAGTATTAAATTGCTTGTTTTGCTTTCAAAACAGTATGCTTTCTCTTATGTGCATTTGTGTTTTGCTTTAAGGCTTATTTCATCAAAATTAATCAAATCAGTCCACAGGACAGTGATCAAGAAATATTCTTGCTCCAATAAAATTTCTTATAAATAGCTTATTGGGGACGTTTTGCTGCTGATAAACTTGCATTACTTCAAAACTGAAAGGTGAAAAGAACAAACTTAGAAGTGCACCATTTTTTCAAAAGCTTCAAGAAAACAAGATGTAACTAGGCTGAATTAGGATGCAGCATTGATTTTCAAAAGAGAAAGAAGTAAACTGTGTAGTCACATATACTACTATCAACTTCCAAAGAATGCATTGCCCTGATTATTATTTTGTTTTTTGCAAGAAGACAGACTTACTTGATGAGACTCAATACATATCTTGAATACTGGTTTAACAGTCTTTACTTTTCATTTTGACTTCACTACTGAGGTTCATCCCTTTAAGAAATGTAACTCAATATTAAGAAGCAACATAAGAATTCTCTATTTACCCTTCTGATTTCATACTAGCATCTTATGTGCATCTTCAGCAATTTATCATTGATCTTCTATGGGAATGGATAGAAACCCATAAAATTTAGGTTTGGTTAAAAAAAATGGTGAAAGGCTAGATACCAGATAACACCAGTCAGATCTTTTCTCATGTATGTCTTAACAAAAACCTAGCGAGAGCATTTAAATGAAATAATTGCAGAAGGACCCAGTATATTTGAGGCATGCTGCTAATTTGCAATATAAACAGAACTATTGCTACATTTGAGCAATTTCATACATTAGGCCAAGCAAATGCCATTTCTTAAGCACTATCTTCACTGGAAGCCTTGAGAATTCCTATTCACTACTAGAAGGGTCATTAAAAAAAAGAAAGCATCCCTGCATGAAAGATATTTATCTGGACCACTTTCAAAATCTAAAATTTCCTTTCTGTATCACCCCAACATACACCTCCTACTTCAGCAATTATTTCAGATGAATTATATAAGGCTCCCAGATTACCTCTCTGCATTGGAAAGAAGTATTCTTGATTTATCCAGTACAAATTCAAGCAACACTTTTCCAGATAAATCAGTAACATTAATAGTTATAATTTCACTTGTACTTTGTTCTGCAACTTCAATGCTTACCTAAGCAATGTTTGTTTTTTAATACTAGGGAGCATTGTCCATTTTAGGTAAATGTTAGATTTTCATGTAATCCTCAGCCCAAGGCTTCCAATCAATCTTCTCAAAAAGGAAATTTGAGAATCCTTAAGCCGTAACAAATAAAAAAGGAGTCAAATGTTCAGAAGACAACTTACTGCCACTTATCTTCAACAGCAGATCTGATCATTCTCCATCAAAAGCCATGATCCAGCCCCTCAAGACTATATTTGCAACCTGAGGTCAGCCAGTAGGCCTGGAAAGCAAGGTAGGGATAAGGTTTACCCTCTATCCCATCCTACTGATGGTCAGAGCCTTTACAGGAGTTTCCTGCAGGAGCTGTTTACTTAGTGTGGTACAGATCTCCCTACTGGAGCACTACTCCATAAACCTACAGTTTTAGAGCAAAATTCAAACATTTGCCTTTCCACTCCTCTGGTACATGCTAACTACCTGGAAATGCTCCATCCTGCTAAGGAATCAGATCATACCTGAGGAAACATGCTTAGCATGTTACTTACCTTATGATACTGAGCATGCTGTGCACTGATTTGTGCCACCTGGTCTGACAGAACCGAGGTTTTGTGCCCTGCACAGCACATTCCCCCCTCAAGCCCCAGCTGGCACAGCCCTCTAGTGGAGATGCAGGAAGGAGTTCTGATGGCATTCATCCATCCCAGCTCCCTTTTGCTCATCTGCCTGCCTTCTGGGCCGCTCTCAACTCAGCTCAGCTGCCTTCTAATTTGCCTTGGCCAGAGCTGGTGTCACTTTTCCCTCTGTACTGTCAAGGGACACCTTAGCAGCAAGGGACCTACAGGAACTTCTGAGCACTTGCAGCTCACCCTCAGGTAAGCCCAGAGCCAGCCCTGCAGAGCTGCTGCCTGCCTTGCCAAGCCCACCCCAATTCCAGTCTCAAGAGCACTACTGAGCAGGAACCCTAGGACTGAGCTTTGGTACCCACTCACCTCTCCATTAGCATCTCCCATTGCAAAGGAGCAGCAATAGCTGTTCTCATCTTTTTTCCACCTCCTTTAAGGCATGGGGGTGAGGAAATTCACTTTTAACTACCACCCAAGTAGTGTTTAGATACTACCAGCATACTTCAGGACAAAGCTCTTATATCACCTGTCAGAAACCTGCTGGGATTTGTCTATTGGCTCTGTGCCATGAATGCTTATGTTTTGTTAGTTTGTATCTATCAACATTTTATTGAAAGCTTTTGCCTTCAGGCTTTTAAGGTAGTTGCCAAAGTCCAAGAATTTTGGTGCTGTGCCTAAACCCAGGTCTGGCCACACGCACACACAAATCCTACTTGAGGAAGAGCAAAGTTTACACCCCAGAGAATACCAGTCATGACTCAGCTCTCTACGGATGGATTATAATGAAGATTCCATCACATTTCCAGTTCCTATTCCCCAAAATGTTAATATGCCCTCCTCTCAAGGGATCCTTCTACCACTTCAAGGCTTATAGAGACATCATGTTAAATGATAAAGACCACATCAGGATGCTTGACAAAACCTATTATGAAAAATTGAGTATACACCATAATTATATCATACCCAAAAACTGACTCCCAAGTATAGTCACAAAGACAAGAGTTTAATGTTGGCAAAAAAAAAAGTTTAAGTTAGTGGTATTTTCTTCCTTGCAATAACACACTGATCATATGAAAGTCACTGGAGAGGTCTGCTTATAGCTCGGAAGACTTTTACAATTACAGCTGAATTTAAAACCCCTAACTCCAAACACATGATGTTAACACAAAAACTGAAAATGTAAAACTTGGGATAAAGAACAAACTCAGTTGTTAAGATGCTAGCAGAGATATGAGGCCTTTCAACCCCTTTACCATAACATGAGAAGTTCTTCAGTATCTTTCCCACCACCATTATTTCAGGATTCACAAGGTTCTTTAAAATACTAAAGTAAATTGAAACCAAGCGCCATCTGCTTGTAATGTCTTCTGTGAAAGGTCTGAAGCCACCCTGTTTCAATTATTTGGTTATTCAGTGCAGAAAGTTAAAGATCACAGAAGGTATAACAGCTTTTAATATTAATATTATAGATTAAAAATTATTGCATAGTCTTATGCATTTCCTAAAACAATGTTCTGTGGAAATGAAACATTTTAATATAAAAGGAGCAACTCTTTAAAACATAAATTGTTTTCACTACCTCGATCTCCTATCTTTTTTTGATTTGTCAGTACATTTGTCCATCGTTTTCTCATTGTCTCCTCTGCACTTGGGGCAATACCACTTCCCCTTTGGTTTGTACGTCAGTCCAACACAGGAAAAGTGGAACCACTCAATTGGGCACTGTTCATTGTCACATCCTATCATTTCGCCGTAAGACACTTGGTTGCATAAGCAGTAAGTTGGTTCATTGGGATCAATTGCAAATTCTACAGGTGAAACCTCTCTCTCTTGTTTGGCTTTGGAGCGTTTTTTCTTCTTGGAAGATTTTGATCTTTTCTCTTTTGGTGGCTGGTCATCGCAGTCATCGATGCCATTGGCTATGTGGCACAGGTCGCGGCTCTCGCTGGTCCGCTGCCGACGAGGCCTGCGCGAGGATCTCTCTGGCTGGCACGACTCCATCTTGGCCTTTTCTAGAGGCTTTTCGTTCTCAGACAGGTCTTGGAAACACTGAGAGTGTGTCTCCATCTGACGGGCTCTGTTCTCTACCAGTTCTAGCATCTGAGTAACTATTTGAATTTTTTCATCTCCAAGTTCTTGACTGTTGATTAATGCACGCTGAAGATGCTGCTGCAAGCGTTTCTTCTGAACAGGATCGTTTTCTGACTTGTATTTTTCATAGACATCATCTATTTCTTTTAGCGCTTCTATAAAATAAAAATAATCATAGGAATAATTACACAAGATAGAACAGGCTCAAGAAAACAAATATATTCTCTAACTGATGAGAAATAGTACAAATCCTAATTACAGTATACCCTACATATCATTCAAGTGCATGTGGTCATCAAATCAGTGTTTAAGGTCACAATATGTTGTGAGAAAATATTCTCATGTTCTAAGAAAGAGCAAGCTTATTTTAGCCACTGGAAAAAGAAAGGATAACACAAGAGAGGGGACACGATAGTTGTTGAGGCATGGATAATCCAGATCTTCCTTCCATTTGAAAGAGGAGGAGTTTCTCCTAAGAGTCCTTACCACAATAATTCCAAAACTCATCCAGCAAACCAAAGCAATCACTTATTTTATCACACGAAGAATCCTGAAATTCATAGAATTGTCATATATCATGATATATAACACTCCAGAATTAGTTTATCCAGGTCCTCTGCCTTCCCCTCTTACTCATCTCAAGGTTTGGCATTACATTTTCAAGTAGACACAGTTATAAAAGGAATATGACAACTGAAGTTACATAATAGCAAATTTACAATCAGAATGAAAATCAACTTACACCCCTCGAAATACTTTCCCTATTCCCAAAACAAATTATTTTAAATCAGGGTTGAACTTTTCAGAATAGGCGACCTTCTCTTTAGTGCATCATAGGATATTCTTAAGCAACTAGTAAATGAGTGGTTCACAGTTTGATTGCCAAGCTTTCCCTCTTCCAAGTCACGCAAAATAACTGCATGAGTTGCTGTGAATCTTTCACTAAATTTAGTTCTAAGAAGCAAGCTGAATGAACCCAAATATGACATCAACATTTTATAAATCAGTCTTAGTCTGTACTCTGCTGTTCTATATTGCTGGATTTTAAAATTACTTTTTCAAAGCCAAATGTTACACTAGATCGACACATAAAGGACAGAGTAACTCCAAATGGGGAAGGAAATAATTAGAAGAGCTGGCAGTGAAACCTGATGTACAGTGTTAGGTACAGTATTGGTTCAGTCATCACACGGCAACAGTTCAAGTGAGAACTTCGGATTTTATTTGAACAGGTAAGGGAGTTTATAAATGGTACAAAACTATTTATTTCTAAAGTAGAAGTTATGCTAGCAGAAGTACAATCTACCTCTTCCTAAAGACCTGCATTTAAATAATTTGCTTTCATTTTAGAAGAATTTGTCTGCACTGTTGTGAAATGATTCAAGCTTGTTATCTCAACATCATTCCTAGTGGTATTTTTTTTCCTCCTGGTATCTTGGAACAGTAGCTTAAGCATGAACAACTGCTTTTGCTATAAATTCTGAAACATGTATGACAACAGGAGCCAACTGCATTTTGTTCTGTTCCAGACTTTCACTATGGTAATATAAAAATCACTTCTCTGGCCTGTCCAGTAACTCAGCCTGTACTTTCTGTATTTTAATATAAGCATTCCAGCTACCATTTAAACCATCAGCTTTATTCCACTATACCTTCAGCTGTATCACTTGCCTCTGGCCCTGACAAGAGAAATAAAATTTTTAAAAATCGTACTCTCAGCTCCTGAGAAGCATGGAGTAGCGTACTTTGTATGCTGTTGAACAAGAACAGCATAACCAGAGTACAATATTGTACAACCACACAATCTCCCACCCAGACTTCTTTTTTTGGAGGCAGGAGTGTAGGTACAGATAGATGAGCTAGATTTCCCATATTGGGAATGCCCTATGCAGAATGATTCACAAACAATAGCTGTTCACTCGTTCATACTGTGACATAGAACAACATTCATCTGACATCGGTTATTGCCTGGATGCAGCCCGTGAGGATATGCTGAACTTTACAGGGATCAACATCCACTAAAGAACACAAAGAAGTTTTGGACTGATAGAGATGGAAGTTTACCAAACTACTTGTGAATCCCCAAAGATTAGACAAGGCATTCATATACCCTAATAAACAGCTCTGAAACCTCTGTTTAAAAAAACAAAAACCCCACAAAAAACTCCAACCCTAACTAGGGCCAAGTGTTCATTACAGATAATCTGATTAGGTTTGGTGGAGCTAATAAAAGCTAAAACGATTTGTTTTCTAAGCACAAGAGTGACTTTTTCCCTCCTCCACAGACCACCATTACTTTTTAAATTAGCTGAAATAATATAGCATTGCTGTCACATTTTTAGACTCGGGTCTAAAATATTTTTATCCCATTTTTAGGGTTTTGAAGATGTTTTGTTGTTGTTGTTTTAAACCAGTTAAAGGCTTTGATTAAAACTAGCAACAAATTTATTACATGACCCAGTATTGGTGGGTGGATAAACAGACAGTAATAAACAGTCTAAAGAAAATATTTAATCTATTAAATTCTGAGGATTGCTGGCTAGTCACCATGGATCAGGAGGTAAAGAGCCAGCCTTGACTAGGAATTCAAAATGCTGCAGGCAAGTCTATGCCATTTAAACTTTAAAATCCCAGGCAACTTACAAAAGCCTGTTCTTATGTGTTTTCTCGGGTAATTAGAAAGATAATTGAAGGAATCCCTTCACAACAGCTGCCTCCTGAGGTGGCCCTTCAGCGTCTGAGAAGCCTTGCCGGTCCCCATGGTCCCTCCTGCCCACGCCGAAGGAGGGAGATGCGGCTCCGGTGCCGACTGCCCGGGATCAAATTCCCGCCGCATGGCAGGGCCGGCTGGCAGCTGCCAGGCACCGCCGTGCCCCGCAAACTCCGCGGGGCGCAAGATCTTTCATCGGCACTGAACCTGCCTCGCGAAGGAGCCTTCGGGTGAGGTTCAGGGCAACTTCCCGCTCCGCAGCCTCCCTCCACGACCCAAGGGAACGCTGCTGGCGCTTTATGTATCCCCGCCCCCATCGTGCGTGCGGTCTACCGTGGGACGGGCGCTGGGCTCCGCCGGGACACCGCCCCCCGGCTCCGCACGGCGGGAGGAGCTGCGGGGAGGCCGATTTCCGGACCGCACCTCCAGCGGCAGCGCGCCGGTTCGGGCAGCAGGGCTGCCCGGCGGGGCGGAAGCGACCCCAAACGGCGGAGCCGGGGCCTAGCGCCGGGCAGCGCGGCCCCGAGGTGGGGCGGCCTTCCCCGGGACCCACCGGGCGCCGGGAGCCCCGCGCCCCCGCAGGCTCAGCCCCACGGGGCCCCAGCAGGTTTCACCCCGGCCCTGGCTCCTCCGCGCCGGGCGCATGTGCGGCGGGTGGAGACCGTCCCCTTTTCCCTTTTCCCCGCCGCCCGGTGCCCCGCGGCGGCGCCCACCTTGGCACTGCGTGTCCATCTCCCGCAGCAGCGAGGCGTTGCGCTGGATGTCCAGCGGCAGAGACTCCACGCACTCCAGGTAGTCCTGCACGTAGAGCGAGAGCAGGCGGGCCCGCTCCCCGCCCGGCGCCGCCGGCCCCGCCACCAGCTGTGGCCCCGCCAGCATCATCCCCCCGCGCCAGCAGCACATCCGCCGCCGCCGCCGCCGCGCCGCCCGCACCGGGCGCGGGGTCCTTGCGGCGGCCCCGCTCCCTTCTCCGTCTTCTTCTTCTCCTCCTCCTCCTGCCGCCGCCCCGTTGCCCTGGGGCGGCCACGCCCGGGGGGCGGTGAGCGCTCGCCGGGCCGGGCCGGGCCGGGCGGGTGCGGCCGCCCCTCCGCGGGGTCCCGCGGGTCGCGCGCCCCTTCCCGCGGTGCCGCCGCCGGAGCAAAACCCCCGCTCGGCGCCCCCGCCCCTACTCAGAGCGCGCATGCGCGAGGCCCTGCCCTTATAAGGCGCGGCCGGCGGCGCTGCCAGGGGTTCGCATTCTCCCGCCTTCCCCAGGCGCGCGCTCCCATTGGCCCGGCGCGCGGCGAGGGGCGGGAGCGCGCGCGGGGGCGGGGCCTCCCATAAAGGCGCCCGGAGGCTCCGGCGCTTCCGCGCCCGGCGGGGCCGCCCCCCGCGCCGCGATCCCCGGTTCTGCCCGCAGTAAGAGCCGCCTGATCTATCTTTAACGAACAGCAAAGAGGATTTGGAATGGGCTGTTATTTAGGGAAGCTGAGTGACAGTTTTATCCTGAGAAGTAATTTCAGGAGTATTTTAAATAAGCTATCAACGAACTTTGGCCTTTTCAACGCCACTCGCCAAGCAGCAGATCTCGAAAATTTGACAAAGTATCCTGTCTTTCCCCTGCCCGTTGCAGAATTTGTATCAAATCTTGGCCACAACAATCATAGTAGGAAACAAAAGCTAAATTATACTTTTTGACTATATACTAAAATGTCGAGATTTCACCTCCACTTCTCTTTGAGACATTTTTCAGGTCTTTACTACATGAATAATAATTGATAAGCATCAGGAAAAAAAAATATTTTGCTGAGTCTTGAAACACCCCGAGGAGACCTGTATATTTTGCATTGTTTCATTTATACTTCAGGTATCCAAAAATATATCAGGGGAAAATGCACATGGTAAACGTAGCAAAAAAACAACCAAAGAAAAAACAATCAGAGATGATTGAATTCAGGAATAAAATTGAAAAGAAGCAAATTCAAATCCCCAGACTCTCTTCTGTCTTACATTCCTGCCTCTAGCTGAGTAGCCAGCACTAAAAGAGTACCCATAGTAATCTTGTAGATAGCATTTCAGGATGGCATGATCTGGAGTAGTGGTGAAGCTGCAGCGCAGGTTGCACAGAGAAGTTTCATAATCTCCATCCTTGGATATTTTTCAAGCCTGGATGAAGCCTTACACAACCTGATCTGGCTATGAAGCTGGCTCTGCTTTGGTGGCCTCCCAAGGATCCCATCTAGACTCCTTTTTCCTGGGATTCTGTCTTTGTGTGATTTGTGCCAAATAGCTCTATGGCTACTCCTACAAGAAAATGAGTATCTCACATGATGGCAGTCTGCAAGTGTTATTTTCTTAAAGACCCTAGTTCACAGAACTATTTAAACATTCCTACCTTCCAAGTCTCACAGCTGCTAGGCAGGTGTTCTACATGGCAGGGATTTTCATACATCTATGTCCAAGCTGTTGTGTAATTGTAGCTGCGGCCAGCTTTGCCCAAGTCAGCAGTGTGTTGGCAAGGTCATAAAAATGAATGAAAACAAAGTTGTAGACAGTACTTTCAAAACATCCTTCACTACACTCATGTCACTCTGGCCAAAAAACCAGGAAGTCTGCGTGTTCATGTTCTTAAGAGGGCACCTTCATCTTAAAATGAACAGTTTTAATTTACAGGGTAACACCTGTAAAACCAACTGCTTTTTTTCCCTTCTTTTTTTTTTTTTTTTTTTTGTGCACTGTTGCAGCTCAGGTTAATGAAGCCTCAGATAATTTTTTGCTACTTGTCTCATTTTTGCACAAATAGGTTTAGAAAATGGCAATAATGTGGTTACCTTGGCTTCCATCGGCACTAATTCACTGTAACTTTACTGTGTACTGGTTATTGCTGTCACTTCTGAGTAACTGAAGACTGAATTTCTTGATATAATATTAACAGATAACACTTATGCCAGTGAAAAGGACCTGGATTAATAAAATTGCTACCATATTCTTGAGAGAGGTGTTGGCTCTTTTGAGGGGTTGTGTTTCTGCTTATAGTCAGTTTGAATAGGTGTAACATTCTGCCATCTCATGAAGAAATAAAGTTAAGAAATAGGAAATTCCCCTACAGAGCAGAAAAAATAAAGCAAAAATGTTCATTCAAAATTAACGTGTTATTTAAAATTAAATATTTATTATTATTAAATATTAATTTAAACCAAACATTTTGGCATAACTTTTTTTTCTCACAAGAAACTGTGCATGCACTGTCTGTAAAGAAATAGCCAAGAAAATAATTCATAACATTTGTTACAAGTGGTTTCTGTGCTAAAAGCTTGCTGTTTGTCACTATGGGGGAAACAGTATCTAAGGTACAGCAGAGAATAGCTAATGACTTCTGAATTTAAGTGTTATCTGCTGTGTTCAAACACTAAAAGAAAAATTTTAATTTTGGGGAACCTCAAGAATGCAGCAGTGGCACTGGACCAGATTTCCCTAGGAAAAAGAAGCCTTAGCTTGCTGCATGTTCGAAGCCTCAGGGGAAAGGAAAGCAAGAAGAGCTGATTGAATTCCCTGCTTTGCTCATGCCTCAAAATGACTAGGAGCAAGCACAGGAGAATTTTGATGTATTTGGCTCAAGTTTGCAGGTTGATTGATAGCTCTTAGAACCAATTGTGTCCCTTCTTTCACTGTCTGTATGTGAGAATAATCTGGAGATAGGAACAGGCATGGTAGAGCAAAACCTTGCTAATTATAGAGATGGACAGGCAGAGTGATCATATAGTTCCACCAGCCCTCTCTGCTAAGTGGGAAACTGTCAGCTTGAGGTTGACATACCCAGGGATGTGATATTAGGGTGTATTACATCAAACATATCTCAGTAGTTGTCCACCAAGGGTAAGTAATACAGAGAACTCCCATATCCAGTTTATTTAGATTTATTTATATATCTCTAAACTATTCCCAGTTTTCAGGAAGAATAGATCCTAACAGTTTTTGTTTCTTTATAAATTACCAGTATAGGTTTTTAAAGTCCAAACCAGAGTATTCCCTTTCTTTTTGTGAAAGATTTCATTATATTACAGGTTTTACTATGATAGAAATATTTCCAGAGATTTAATCCAACTGTTATTTTCCCCAATTAAACTTTTGCCTCTCATCTTTCATAATCCTGATTTTAAATCCTCAAACCACCAATGATTCCTATCCTGTTTCACATAATAACACATAAGTTGGTTTGGTTTTTTTTTTCTTTTGGTTTTGGTTTGGTTTGGGTTTTTGTGTTGTTTGTTTGTTTTACTTTGGTGAGTGTTTTTTTGGTTTTGTTTTGTTGGTGGGGGGGTTGTTTGTTGGATTCGGTTTGGGTTTGGTTTTATTTGGTTTATTTGGTTTTGTTTGGGATTGCTTTTTTTTTTTTCCTTGCTTTTTATTGATAACCCAGGAAGTGTCTCAAGCTGTGGAAAAAGAAAAGCAGCATTATGGATGAGGACAAGTCCATAGGGAGCTGTAATTGTGAAAGACCTTCTTAGCATTTAGTAGGAATGCTCAAAGGATGACAACAAGGTCCTTCTTTTAAGCAAAAGAACTGATTTTTGATGATATATATTTCTTGTCAGAAATGCTTCTCTGTCTTCCATGGGATGAAAAGCACGAAGAATTATCCGAGGTACCATCAAAATAAACAGATTTTAAAAAGAATGAGTACAAGCCAGATGGGCTTCTTAAGAGTCAGCTGAAAGAAGCAATAGGCAGAGTTTTATACAGGTGATATTCTTGGAAGAGGCTATCCTTGCCAGACATATGTTTGACCAGGTAAGCTATTCTCAAAAGCTTCTCTAACATTAGATCATCCAAAAAAGATACATTCCTGTAATGCCAGATACTGCTTTTTCTTTTCTTTAAATATTAGGTTTGATTTATCTGGTGGAATATAAATCATATGAATTCACTATTATTACTATTTTTCTCTTTCATTTACACAAGTGTAGAATACTTAAAAATAAGACACGGGCTGACAACAGATAACTTCAATCAGATGATAAACTAAACAGTAGATTTCCTGAAAATACTGGGATGTGCTTTTTTCCCTGTTAGCTTCATCCTCAACTGTACCAAAGAGCTTTCTAGTACCAAGTGACAAATGACCTGCACTTATCAGGAGATGTATGTTCTTCCTTATCCACAACATTTACTCTGTATTCTGCCAATATGCTATAAAAAAAAAATCTCTTCCTGAATCTTAGTAACCAGTTGACTTGTATTAACACAGGAAAGAGGGCAGCGACAATATCCTGCTCAATTTTTTCTTTAAGAAGATAGGTTCTACTAATTTCACCATGAGCAGACTGGAAAAGGGACTAAAAAGTGCAGACTAAGTATACTCCATGCTTTGTTTTGTAATAACTATTTATTTATTTATTAGGTTCTTCACATTCAGTTTCCATACTCTAATGTCACAGCAAAATGTGTTTTGAGAAATTGGTAGGTCCAAGGCAAGACATGTTAAGAAATTCACTTATATATGACTTCATTGCTTTCATGAGAGCATACTCATACACTGTCACTTTGTTTTGAGTAGAACCACACTGCTCCTTTTTGAGGCTATCAGCTCTATTTGGAATACCCTCTGGAAATCACCAGGGGCTGGACACCACCAGCTTGTCACAGGTGCTAGGGAGCATGCTTGGCTGGCATAGGAAGTGCAGCTCCTCAGAGGAGAGGAGCAGTGCTGATCAGCTGAGCACATGTGAAAAACACATTCTTACTACTTCCTTTTGTGAAGAACATATTTACACAAGTGCACATTTGTAATCAAGATTGTTAAATGAGGGCAGACAGTACACCTGCAGAAAGTTTCAGAAGGTGAAGGTTTAAGACATTCATAATACTCTCCTATATGCAGATGTTGATTTTTCTTTCCAGCTCAGGAAATAAAGGTAGGAGTCACCCAGCTAAATACGTGGAATGAGAGAGAATCTTAGTATAAATAAATTGCTCTAAAAATGTCTCCGTTGACTGTGAGGGTAGCCCAGGTCTCTTGTCACAGAAGTCAGTGAAATGAATTCCACTCTGTGTGCAAAAAAGGGAAATTACATGCCTATGATTACCATTTATGAATTTCAGAGTTACCTGAAAACTCGGACAGTTTTGGCATATGTCATTAAAACTCTTCAACAAGCAGGAGGAAGCCTCATTTTATTTCCCTCCTAGTGTGGATTTTTTTTTCTTCTTTGGAATCCGCTTATCCTAACCTAGTAAAAATTATTAATTTCTAGTGCAACTGAAAAGTCACCACAAACAGCTCCAGAGAGTAATTTCATATCTTCAAAATAACCCGATAGCACCAAATCACCCACATTAGGGGTTTTCCAGCAGTGCTTCTGCTAAGCGAATGTTTCAGTGCCATCACTTACTCCCAGTTACCAAAAAGTGGTATTATCCTTTACTACTAGGATATGACCAATGTACAGGGTTTTCTTCCGAAGAGCACACAGAGTTTACATTTGCTGTGTTATTCAGTTGTAATTGTGAGAAAAATTAATGGTTAAACAAGATGAATAGATTCCTGCCCCTCAAACATCCTCTTCCCCAAAATAATGAGAAATGTGGCATTTACTCCAGTGTAAAGGAGGCTTTAGGCTGGAAGACTGCTGTCAAAATATAGGCAGCATCTGACTGAACATAAAACTTACCTGCAGTTAAAATCACAGAATAACAGAACAGGTGAGGCTGGAAGAAACCACAGTGAGTCATCTGGTCCAATTTCCCTGCTCAGGCTGGGTCCCCTAGAGCACATTGCACAGGTTGTGTCCAGACAGCTTTGAACCTCCCTGGAGATGGAAATTCTACAACTTGTCTGGGCAATCTGTTCCAGTGCTTAGTTACCTGCACAGTAAAGAAGTTCTTCCTTGTATTCAGGTGGAACTTCCTGTATATCCATTTCTGCATGCTGCCTCTTGTCCTATTTCTTGGTATCACCTAGAAGAGCCTGGATCCATCCTCTTGACACTCTTCCTTTGGATACTTATAGGCATTGATAAGATCCTCTCTCAGCTGTCTTTTCTCCAGGCTAGACACTGGAAGATTTGAAATGTAAAATGTAAAACATCAGAGGATTTAGTAAATCCATTGGTTAGATCAGTTTTCTTACTAGTGACAAAATATCTTTTGCCCAATGTGATTCATCTCTACATTCATATTGACAAGAAGTCCTTTTGCAGCCCACTTGGGCGTAACAGTTAATGTTACTTGACCGCTAGTGGCAATGAAAACTTTAAGGGGCTGCAGGCTCAGATGTTGGAGCTGAACAATGCTTTTTTGTTTGCAGGAATGTTACTAGAGGAGGAAAATACATAACTGGTAACCACTGTAACTCAATCTTCCATTACCTCAGGAACAGGCCGTAGTGCTCAGAAATTATCATGCACTATTTTCATGATTAGCCTACAACATATTTGAAACTCTTACCAGGTATCAACATAAAATCTGTTTTCCTAATTACTCATCTGTGAGTGAGTGTTAATTAATCACAGACTAGAAATTGATGCATCCTGACAGCATTTTCTTAAAAATGCTTAACTTACCTAATGGCAGTACCTTTGCTATGGCAGTGGCAACTAACAGAACCATCTAGAAGCCACATACACAAACACAAGTTAATTGTTGTTACCTGAACAAAGACTGTGGCATATTATACATTAGGCAAAAGTGAAAATCTAGCTGAAAGAAAAACTTTAAAAATACAGATATTGCTTTTATTTTCTCTGTATTTTGCAACTTACAAGCTTGGGGACAGATTTGCCTAGTGAAAGAGAGAGACAGCATCAAAATTCTTTCAATGTGTGCTTTTTTGCCTCAATCTCTGGACTATTAGACCATATCATGTCAGCTTAGTTTAACCTATAGGCTAGAGAAGTTTGATGTTTGACATATTTACTCCTACTAACAAATTTGAAGACCAACATTTACCATAACCTACAAGTGAGACCATTTTGTTCACATGCACAGAACCAGTTCAAGTCATTAAGGTGCTATGGTGCAATTTTAGGGCCAAAAAAGAAAAGCACACATCAGTCACTGCACAAGCTTCAGCTTATCTCCACAAGCTTGACTATGGTCTTTAGCCTGTACAGCAGGTGCTTCATACAGCTTTAGATATATCCTTTTAGTAGATGAAACTGGGACACTGAGGTTTCATCACAGTTTCTCGGCCAAAAAAACAAGACTTCATAGAGCTGTGCCCCAGTTTAGTTGTTTCTTTGGGGATGGGTTCTTTGATAGTGTTTTAATTTAAAATCTCTCTTTTCCCATATACATATAGGTGATCACATGCAGGATCACAGGAGAAAAGAAAGACATTCGAGTAGTTCAAGTGGCTATGACAGCAACCAAAACAACAGCTCAGGCCCCGTGGTTTCTTGTGAACCCTTCCAGGGCTCTCATGTGAGGCAGTCAGAGCTGCAGGGGTGCTCCCCACTCTGCACTCTCTGTCAAGTGTGGGCTCTGATATGGCTGGAAAGAGGTCACCATGAGGATATTGCTGGAAGAGGAACAGCAGGTATAGGAAACTAACAGGGTTTACAAACTGTACTGGGCCTGCATATAGGCCACATGTCTGAGGCTCAGCCAAAGAGAAAGACACTGTTTAGCAGACCTGGCCTCACCACAGGAACTTCAAAAACACCAAGATAGAATGAACCAGAAGGAAGCATTGTCTCTGGGCCGCTTGGGAGCTTTTAGGGTAAAGTAACAAAGATAATTTGGGTAAGGTAATAAAACCATTTATTTTGGGTCTGTGATGCCCAAATTTTATGTCATTTTGGGGATCTCTGCCAGTGCTCTTCTGTCATGTTTTGCACCCAGACATGACTGTAGTGCAGCAGAGAGCTTTATTCCACAGTGGAGCATGATCATGTGCTATTTGCTTGACATACTAGAGGCAAAAGTGGCACTGCCTATGAAATTAATTCAGTTTTTCAGCAGGGCAGCAGCATCTTGGAGACTTAGTCCCTGGGAGTTTAAGCATGAGAACCTAATTAAAGTGGGCAAATAACACTGGTGGCGTGCACTCCTTCTCTGCAGAGAAGGTGGAGCTGGGGATCCCAGGGGTAGGTGTGCCCGCACAGCACAGCCTGGGGAAGTGGCCGCTGCGCTGGAAGAGCGTGGCCTGTACTGGGTGCTGTGTCAGCGTTTGTGCTCGGATAGCCACCGAGCCCTCCTGTGCCGGTGCACCACGAAGTTCTGCGGGGTGCGAGTGCCCCGTCAGGGTACTGCCATTGGGCCTCTTGCTGCTTCCTAGAGCAGGGAAGGAGGGAAAGCCTTTACAGATAGGTAAGTTCTCCACACAAAGTGCCTCCCCAATAGAATGGGTTCAGGTTGGACCTTAGGAGAAATTTCTTCACAGAAAGGATTGCCAAGCATTGGAGCAGGCTGCCCAGGGAGGTGGTGGAGTCACCGTCCCTAGAGGCGTTTAAGGAAAGATTGGACACGGCACTTAGTGACGTGGTCTGCCTGACAAGGTGGTGTTCGGCTAAAGGCTGAACTTGATGATCTCAGAGGACTTTTCCAACCTAAATAATTCTGCGGGCCAGGAGGCACCTGAAGCCCAGCGGGTGCGGGCAGCAGGGGGGCGCGGGCCCGCTTTTCCTGCACGCCACTGTAGGGCAAGCAGCGGGTTCCCCCCCGGCACACTTTGCTGTGCCCGCGCAAGGCTGTGAGAGGCACCACGCCGCCCTGGGGTGTCCTGTGCAGCTCCGCCCGGCAAAAGTGGATGGCCTGAGAGTGAGCCCCGTTCTGTTGGCGCGCCTGCCGCGCTACCTGCGTCTCTGTGGCCGTGACGAGAGCCCGCCCCGCGCTCATCCGCTCGGCCCGCAGGCGTCTCGGCGGGAGGTGTGAGGCAGCGGCGGCGGGCGGGGGCGCGGCAGCGCCCGGCACTCTCTGCCGGCGGTCCGGGGACTTTCCCCTAGGCGGGCGCGGGGCCCATGAGGAACAGATGTCCTCCGTGCGTGGCCTAGCGAGCAGGTCTTCAGAACATCCCAGCATTCCCCTCTCTCTAGTCACGTTATATAAACCACGGCAGAAAGGAGAACTTCTAGGGCAGGGTGAGTACTCGTTTTTATTTTTTTACATTGCGTTTTCCTCCCTACTGGTCTCCCCAGGCCATGCACAGTAGACAGACGGCCTAGCAGCCACCTGAGGGGCACCACGGCCCCGGAGGGCCGCGGAAGGCGACCGTGGAGGAACGGAGGGGCGCCGGGAACACGCTATGCAAATAGAGAGCCTCGGCCCCGCCCCGAGCCGGGCGGGCGCGCCAGCCCCGCCCTGTGGCCGCCGCTGAGGCCGCCCCGCTAAAGCCGCCCCAGCGCCCGCAGGCTGCAACCGGGGGCGGCGGCGACATACCCCGCACGGGTGCGCAGCCAGCAGCGGCTAACAACAGCCAGCGGGCGGCTGGCTGCAGGGACCCTGCCCTGCGTGCTTAGGCTGTGCTAGCAGAGGAAACGGGAGTCACTTTCTGATGGCTGCCGATTTCCCGTACTTCCGTAGAAAAAACGAGGTCAGTTTTCCTTTCGGTTGGTTGGTTTGCTTTGTCCCCCCGAGATAACTCTGCACGCCGACAGTGTAAGTGCAGGTGCTCACCCTGGCTCTCGTCAGCGGCGTCTGACAGTTAAGGACCAGCATCCCAGTCGCTAGAGACCAGGACAGTAGCTGGAGGAGAGACACAGGATTTTTAGAACAAACACCTCTTGCCACAGCCAGTTCTTTTTATTTCTTTCTTCCTTTAGGGCTAACGAAATGTTAGTAGATTCTCATTTGAATACTCGCCTAGTGCTCATTCACTTGTATGTGAATCCGTGTGTTTAGTTGCTTTCCGTGCAGAATGTGAAATAGAAATAACACACTTCAGCTTTCAGTTTCTTTTAAGAGTAGCTACAGACTTGTTCTTTAATGATTCACAACCAAACATCAAAGAGGAATAACATTCAAAATTTTGAAAAAAGTAATTCTAAATCAGGTCTTTTAAAAAAGGCATCTAGCACCTCAGCCTTTTAACACAGTTTCCCTAACAGCCCCTTGAGGTCAGTGAATACTGAGAGCTTTGCTTTACAGACGAGAAACACAGGTTTTCACATTACAGCATGTGCTGCAATTCTGACCCAGAGATCTGGAGGTGACCGAACTAGCAGCAGAGAAAGCTGTACTACAAAGGGCACGGGATGCAACTCCTGCCTCACACGCACAGTCCTTATATATGTCTACTTGAAAACAGATCTCGTACTTCCCATCATGAATACCATAGCCCCTAAGCATGGCACGAAGCTTGCCCTGCGCTAGACGCGGACACAAATTCTTGCACTGAGTCACAATTTAGCACACTGCATTCCGAACGCCAGACGGTGCTCCAGGAATGCCGGGGGGAACTCCTGAGAAATCTAACTAGGGCGAAGGGTGACCGAGGGCACAGGAGCACAGGGGTCAGGTGGAGGAGGTTCTCAACCAGCCATCGGGAAGTGCGAGCGCCTTGCAGGCTTCTGGTGCTATGGGCTGGACAGCCACTGCTGTTCAAAAGCACACAGGGTACAGTGTAAACACCACTGTGGTTTAGTCCCAAAACTTACAAAATAACTGAAAGCGGACGTATGTACTACTGAGATCCCAAAAATTCCTATTCATTCCTTCAGCATTTGATCAATGGATCTGTCAGTCAAGTGTAAGGACACCACTAAATGATGCTAACTACTGTAAAAGGACAAGATTAATTCAAAATAGCACTGAAGACATTATGTTTTTACAATTACATGTCATTATCCAATATACCAAAACATGCAGTTTGTGCAGGTATTTCAGCAACATTGAAAATAAAAGGTAATCTCCCACTTTCTTTGCCTCAAACTATTCTGTACAGGGAGTAAAAATGTAGCAAAGGAAGGGCTCGATTAGAATGAATGTTTTACAATGCACTTGCTGCCTCCAGCAGACAGCAGCATTTTCATTTTGCTTACCTTGGTGTTACAAAAGTTGAAATTCATATTCTACAGGTCCCCTCTATCAATTTATAGTATTTCAGCTACACACCTAAAGAAACCAACTA
Source organism: Setophaga petechia (assembly GCA_024362935.1). Lineage (NCBI taxonomy): Eukaryota > Metazoa > Chordata > Aves > Passeriformes > Parulidae > Setophaga > Setophaga petechia. The sequence continues at coordinate 29,982,414 of JANCRA010000001.1, forward strand.
ATTCTTGTGGGATTACACCTTGAAGCCACTCAACGTAAAGCTTTACTGAAGGTGTTGCAATATTATTGAAATGGTTGGAATATTTAGTAGCCAAAACCAAAATACTATAGAAGCTTATCACAGAGGTTTTATTGTTTTAGTAGCAGTCAAAATATACTTAGTATAGAAATCCATGTTCATTTGGAAAAAAAAGTACCAAACAAAACTGTAAATGATACTTCACCATATAAATTAAATCTGCTTACAGTTTTGGTGGCCGAAATAGCTGTGACTTGACTGCTAATTGCTAATTTGCCAATGTGATATTAAAAGGGCTCTAACCTGATAGCATAATGTTAAATGGGATCAGGATGTCACTTATATTGCAAGTGTTATGACAACATCCCATAAAAATAGTCAACCAACTACTTTCTCTCCTAGTATGAGCAACAGTGAACATTATGAGCAACAAGCCTGAAACATATAATTCAACTTTTTGATTGAAATTTTTAAACAACTTTCAATTATTCAAGTATTATGGTCCCTATGTACACACTTCTACAAGCCTAGAAAAGATATGGTAGACAATTGAGCACACTACCATCAAATTGTAAGAATTACAAAAACGTCAGGTTTTAAACAGCAAATTGTACCTTAATAGTTTAATTAAAAATAGAAGAGTTAGGTAGACTATTTTGCAAATACAACAGCACACTAGTGTGCTGTATATTAAGGCAATACCTTTAAATGCGCACTTGTCGTCTCTAACAAGTTTTATACAATTGCTACCAAGTGAAAGAACTATCATTGTCTTGCAAAACTGAGAAAGAAATACAAAATATCTGGAAGCCTACATTTTCAAAGTACAAAATTAACCTTCAGTCCTTGTGTTGAAATACTATACACAGTACAAACAGTGATTCTCCCCTACAAGATCTCGCGAGGATTTCTTAAAGCTGGAGGCAAATTTGAAGGTTTTGACTCTTCATCCAGAAGCACCAAATCTTCAATTTCACTACCTTTGTATTTTCTTTTACATATCTTCACAATAACTTTCTTCTTGAGGAATAATTTCAAAGCTTCTCTTGAAGCCACTGCTTTGGCATTTTCCATACTTTTACCACAGCCAGTACCCAAGTAGACAGACTTGCACCTCAGTTCACAAACTATATTTTCTAGAGAGCTTTTATTTTGAGGTAAGTCTGCAAGTTCCTTCAGGGGAACGAAAGCAACATCTAACGTAGCTTTTACAGACTGAATAGATGAATTTAGAAGTTCTGCATGATTTACGTTAGGACTGAAGCCTCCAACAGCAACCAGTTTCCAGGCTACAGCTTTGTAGAGTCTGTTGAAAAAAGGTTGTCTTTCCTTTGCATCTTCGCTGGTTAGCGGTTTGCACAAAGCCTTCGCAGGGCTCTCACCTGCCTGCGCACCACTCTTGGAGGCCAGCAGGGAAGCGCCTGCCTGAGCTGCACCCCGGGAGGGCCCTTGCTGAGCTCCGCTGCGAGCGGCCAGCAGCGAAGCCGCCACCTGGGCGCTGCTCTTGGCAGCCAGCAGCGAAGATCCCGGCTGCGCACCGCTCCGGGCGGCCAGCAGCGAGGCGGCCACCTCCGCGCTGCTCTTGGAGGCCAGGAGCGGGGAGCCCACCTTAGCCGGCCCTTTGGAAGCCAGCAGTAGTGAGGTGCCCACCTGAGTACCACTCTTGGGGGCTAGAAGCAGTGAGCTGCTCACCTGAGCACCGTTCTTGGACACTGATGCTGGGGCACCCACCTGGGTTTTGGAAGATAGCAATGCAGCACTTGTTTGGGGAGTGCTCTTGGAGGTTGGTGCCACTGCTGCTGCCACTGCTGCTGCCTGTGGGGTGCTCTTGGACGTTGATGGCACTGCTGCTGCCACCGCTGCTGCCTGTGGGGTGCTCTTGGTGGTCACTGGCACTGCTGCTGCCACTGCTGCTGGCTGGGGCGTGCTCTTGGAGGTTGGTGGCACTGCTGCTGCCACCGCTGCTGCCTGTGGGGTGCTCTTGGAGGTCACTGGCACTGCTGCTGCCACTGCTGCTGCCTGTGGGGTGCTCTTGGCAGCTGGTGGCACTGCTGCCTCCACTGCTGCTGCCTGATGGGCACTCTCGGCAGCCAGTGGCGCTACACTTACTGTAGTTTTCTTTTCAGGTGATGGCACATTTTCACACTTGCTTTCCTTAGGTGGGCTTGAGCAAGGCTTCTTTCCTGGCTCTTTTTCAGATGAAGGTGGCTTTTTCTCAGCAGTACTTTCAGCATTAGCAGGTTTTCCTTCTGTTTCTATGTCTGAGACTACGACCATTTCTTGATCTGAACTGCAAGTTGACTGGGAAGTTTCTGGATCTTTGCTAGTACCTTTTTCCTGCTTTTTGGGCAAGGTGCTCTCCGTTTCCTTCACTCCTTCTGCCTTGGTTGTTTTCACATCCTTTCCAACATCCTTAGAGTCTCTGCTTTTCTCAACAGCTTGTCTCTTGCATGGCTCCTCTACCCCTTCTGCAAAACAGGTAAAATATGTGATTCTCTTTGATTTCTGCACTATCAAACAGCCATGTAGAGAAAAATAATCTAAAACTTTCTAGCAATATTATCTGTGAATTTAAAGGGTACATATTAGCAATCGACCTGAACCATTGTTTCAAGTATTAACCTACTATTTCAGAATTTTGGGGGTTTTTTGACAAAATCCAGACAATACTCATGCGAAGTTTCAGATGTTGGTTTGGACCCCAGTATGTATTTCTATTCTTGAAGTCCAAACCAAAACTGGCCAACAGACATTAAAGGGGCTATCTGATCTAAAAATAAAGGAAGTGTATTTTATCTACTAATACCACAAAATATCTTTAAAACATTTGTCTGAGAATTACTTTAAGAAATTCAGTTTCTTACACAGCAACAATGCCTGACTGGCAACAAAGGCAAAGTAACAAGAACGTATTTAAGCTGGAGCACAGCAGCCCATATCACAACACACAAGTTATCAGATTAAAGTGCATCCGCTGTAGAAATTCAAAACAACAGCTCTACATTACCAAATGACTGTGTACACATTACGTACATTTTAGAGACATTATACTAGAAAAAGAATATCACAGAGAGAGGAAACTATTAGCGGGAGTTTAAAAAGTAAATTATTTTGACTACTTTCTAAGCCCGAGGCAAACCGAGAACATTCAGAAACAAGCATTTTCTAGACTCCTATGTATTGTCACAGCTATGATCTGCTAACCATTGCTACTTGATATGCCTCTTTTCTTCACCTTGGCAACCAGTTCGTCTCTAGTGGTGCGGACAGGCGCGTTGGTCACTTGGATGCCTTCGGCCATTTCCAGCGCCCTCTCCATGACCTGCGGCGGGTACCTGGAGGGGCGACAAGAGGAAAGGAGGGAAGGGGCCTCGTCAGGCGGCCGCGCCGCGCCGTCCCCCACCCCCGGCGCGTCCCGCTGAACCCACCGGCATCCCAGGAAGACGTGGTTGGCCCACACCATGGAGAGGGACACCAGGCGCTGCAGCTGGGCGCTGCCCGCCGTCGGCAGCTCCCCCACGTTGCGCAGCAGGAACTCCCGGCGGTACCGCCAGTGGTGCTCAGGCTCGCAGGCCCCGCGCAGCGTCTCTGCCCAGGCCGCCTCTTCCGCCGTCCGCCCCAGGGGCTCGCCCGCCGCCGCCTTCCCCGCCATCGCCGCCGCCGCCGCCGCGGAAACACCCGCCCCGCTGCTTCCGCCCGGCGCGCCGTGAGCTCACATCCGCATGGGCCGGGCCGGGCCAGGCCGGAGCGGGCGGGGCGGGGCGGGGAGGGGCGGGGCGGGGCGGGCAGGGCAGGGCAGAGCCGGGCCGGGCCGGGCCGGGCCCCGCCCCGGGTGGGTTGGGCCTTGGCCCTCAACCGGAACCGGCAGTGGCCTGTCCCACCCGCACACCTCGGGGTGCCGGGGGAGAAGAGTTGCTCTGGGCTCGGCTGCCAGCCCTGCATTGTGACTGGCGAAAGCGTGAACAAAAGTTCTGCTTTAGGGGTTGTTTGTGGGGGATCAAGTGGTGTTTTACCTCAGAATCACAGAATCACTTAGGCTGGAAAAGTCCTCTGAAATCATGGACTCCAGCCTCTGACCACGGCACTAAGTGCCACGTCCTGTCTTCCTCTAAACACCTCCAGGGATGATGACTCCACCACCTCCCTGAGCAGCCTGTTCCGATGCTTCACAACATTTCTGTGAAGAAATTCCTCCTAATGTTCAACCTAAACCTCCCCTCGTGCAGCTTAGGACTGTATCCTTTAATACTGTCACTGGTTGCCTGGGGGAAGAGGCCGATCCCCACCTCGGTACAGCCTCCTTTCAGGTAGTTCTAGAGAGACATAAAGTCTGCCCTGAGCTTCTGTTCTTCTAACAGCCCCTGCTCTCTCAATTACTCCTAATAACACTTGTGCTCCAGACTTTTCACCAGTTTCATTTCACTTCTGTGGCCTTGCTCCACCACCTCAATGTCCTTCCTGAATTGAGTGGCCATAACTGGACACGGCAGTTGAGGTGTGGCTTCGCCAGTGCTGAGTACAAAGGGACAATCCCTTCCCTGCTGGCTGCACTATTTCTGATCCAGGCCAGGATGCCATTGATTTTCTTGGCCACCTGGGCAAACTGTTGGCTCATGTATTGCTGACTGATGTTCCACCAGCGCCCCCAAATCATCTTCCACCAGTGAAGGGGAAAGGACCCTCGGGTCCTTTGCCCTTTTCCTCCTCGGTTTTGTCCATACAATTGGATTTGTTGCCTGGTGTGCAACAGGATAAAATTGCATACTCAAGAGAGACAATGATTATTTATTTCAGAATTGCACAAGCCTGGGTGCTCAGTGGTATTCCACAAATCAGGTACACCCCTCTGGACTTTTCGTGGCATTATTGCTACACAGAAGTTTGGAGTTAGTTACTTTCCAAGGGAAGCCCCTCTATTTTGCTTGGTTAGTAATTTCCATACAAGTTATGTAACCCCAGCTAACTTCTATCCAATGCTCTGGGGAGGGGTCTTCACCTGGGCAGGGGTATTTTGACCTATAGGCATGAATTTTAATATTATGAGAAGATAGTTCAGGTATAGGATACATGGACCTTGAGTACTTGGCAAGTTAGCAATGTGTTCATAGATGTACATCAATGTCTTGATTTGCTCATTTCTTAAAGCCTGTTAGTTCCTAGATGTCCTTGACTAAGGGATGCTGCCTGTTCTCAATTAGGTCTCCTTTCCTGATGGCTTGCACCAAAGACTTATCCAGACTTAAAATAATCTTGACATATTCCAGGTTTTACAACATTGGCATGTAACAGAAAGGTAGTGGCAAGGGCATGGGTTGTTGTAGCATTTTTGAGGAAGCATTAAATGAGGACTGTTGGCTACAAAGGGTTCAGCTAATTGCTCTTGCATCTCTGCAGGCTGTCTTTAGTTTGCAAAATATTACTCCAGAGTTTGATTCAAGACCATTTGAACAATTCTCTGTGAAAAAGGGGTAAGCACACTGTGAAAATACCACAAGCTTCAGTCTGAGATAGGGCTTGCTGAATCAGTTCAAAAGAGGAAAGAATTCTGAATTCCAAAGGGCTGTCCCTGGAGAGTTGTATTGATTTTTCCTCCTGAATTAAAAGTCTGGGTTTGCTTAAGTTTTCAATTTTTAACACCTACATGTCATCATGAACTGAACTACAGGATAGATTGCCTTGAAGGAAGGAGTATTTTTCTCCTTAATGACTTAGATGTCTTATTTTGTGGAAAATGTTATGTAGTGGTTTAACTAAGAGCGCCTCTACAGAGTAAAAACTAAGGGATTAAGGAAATGAAGTCACAAAAAAGAAGTCCAATGCACTTTTGCTCTTTATCCATTGTTAGAATGGAAGTGCTTTTTCTTTGTTTTTCTGGTTAGGCCACACAATGTTACCTTGTGCATTGGCAGAGTGCAAGGGAACAGTAATGAATGGCTGACAGGAAGAAAAAGGCAGAAAGTTTGTACCCTCTCTGCTGTGGGTGTCTTGAAACAATGGGTTTGTTACAAAACAGTGTCAGAAAGTTTAGGAACTGTTGTCACCACATCTTTTTCGAGGCATTAGTTGTATCAGTCCCGTATGTGGTTATCTTGTAATATAATTCCTCAAATACAGGAGAGGCATGGTCTGTCACATTAGTGTTTCTGCTTAGAGGTGAGGTGAGCCTGTCTCCTAGACCTCTGAGTCTGTGATAGCACAGTTCTTGACTTCATGGTCCATACAGACCTTGACAGGTGAATGAAATCTTTGGCAAACATAGGTTTGAGTTTGCACCTCAGCCGAGTTGATCCATTCTGCCAGCCTGTTTATGCGCTTCAATGAACCAGTTTGCTTTCTAATGAAAGGCTGGGACTTGACCCAGGCTTGAGATCTGCCCCTCAGAGAGAGCAGGAATTCAGCCAAGCCTGAGTAGCTGCAGCAGAATTGTCTGTACTCTTGCAGAAGAAGAAGAGCAAGCAGTACAGACAAGAATGTCCCGTTCTCCTCCACAAGCATCTGAGTTGCCAAGTGGACTAAGGACTAGCCCACGTTGAGCTGCTCATATACCAGTTAAGGGTCGGAGCTGGGGAGGGTTAGATTCCACAGGAACATTTCAGAGGGATCTCCAGAAGTCATATTCTGGTGTTGCTGGGTTAATGACAGCCAAACTACAGAGACAGGACTCCACATCTCAGGGCTTTGTGAGTGCTTCCAGTCACCCAATGTGCATAAGATTATATGGACTCACATGTGAGTCTGGGCTCCTACAGAATTGTTCTAGGGAGTGTTGGAGACTCAACACGTTATCCAGTCCTAGACTGGCTAAAGGACTGATTAAAAGAACTTACTCTTGCCCAGTTTTAGAGGACAAATTAACTAAGAACCATTTCACCTCTTTGCCTGCTGACTATATGTGTGGACACAAATATTGGTGACATCTGGAGAAAAATCAGGAGCAGTTTTGCATGCATATAAATGGCTCACAACAGTTTTTGGTTGTAGTGAGGAAATTCTCTGGTCTGATACCTTTCTGGAGCCCTATGCTTTAATTTTCGGTTAATTTTCTCTTGTGTTACTGCTGCATCAGTGTATTGTTGCTGGTACAAAGAGGACATAAAATGAGCCTTTCATCTTCCCTACCTGCTTTTTTCCAGTCATATTCTTTCTACTTTATTAATGTGTGCTTGAATCACACTGGAAACAGATAAATCCTACTCCTGGAGTATGGGATGGTGTGCACAGACAAGCATAGGTGTATACCTGCAGTACTCTATGAGCACTAAGAGATGTACTGTGTCTCAGGTTGATAAGTATGTGTATTAGAAAAGAGAAAAACACTGCTGTTAATTTTGAAAAACAAAACAAGTACGATTTTCATTCTCACCAGGAAAGGCAATTTTGAAGTTAAACACCTCACTGATGGTGTTAATGCTGTGCGTTTAATTTTCAACATTGGAAGAAAAGAGATGGTTTTGTTCCCTCTAGGAGATGAACTTCTAAATGCCATGTCGATAGTAGTGTTGTTAGGAGTCATTTGGGGTTTGATAATAGCTGCTTTTGGCAAGATACAACAAAAATCTCAAGGTGAATCATACCAGTGTCTATAAATCACAGTATTGCACCTGCACTTCTTGTATAATAAGTTCATTTGTGCCTTTATAAACCAGTGAATTATTGTTTCTTCAAAGTCAAGTCCCACTGAAACAGAGGGCAGTATCTCCCATTGAGTTCAATTATGTTCTGTGCAGTTAGGTTTAATATATAGTGACATTCCCTACTCAACTTAATATGAGAACTGTGCCCTTAACATCATGCAATGCAAAGGGAGCTCAGAGTTATTGCCACAGAAAGCCAGTAACAGTGGAATCCTACTGACCTGACGCAGTAAATCCCCTGAACACCATCTTTGGTTGGTCTCTGCTATAAGTAATAAGTAAACTACTGGAGAGCTCTGGTTTAGATTCATTAGAAAAGCAACTTGAAGAAGGATGGGGAAGAAATGTTTTGCTGTTTCCTGATATCATGTTATGTATTCTGCTAGAGGAGATCATTGAAGTTCTCCTACGCAGGCAAGGAACAGCACTTCCACAGAGATGTGTCTGTATATGCCAAAGTACCCAGTCATTACTGTTCAGTAAACTAATCCTTGGAATAAAAGAAATTATTTGCTAGAAGAGCTGTAATTACTATCTAGGCTTGTCAATGGAAACTAGAATAGATCTGGTTTTTTGTTTCACTACAGTTATGCAACTGTTCTTATGCTACCATAAGCAATTCTGGATTACAAAGTCATCCACTCTTCTGAGATTGCTCAGCTGAGGAAAATGTATTGAGTAATTACAGAGTATAAAAAATAAGGGTGGAAAGGAAGGTGAATTCATAATAATTTTCCTTTACACTTACATGCTCTTATTATTAACTTAAACACTATTTTGCATTTAGTAATACGTTATACTTTCCATATATAACTGCCTACAATAGGGTTGTCAGTTGTTGTTCTTATAAGTTTGTTAAACTTTAACTACAGGTAAAGGTAGCGTATCGAGTGCTAAATTTTTCTTGCTAAACTATGCCTTAGGTAACATGCCACTTGCTAAAAGTCCTCTGCTTGGCATGAAATGTTCCATATTGAGGACAGAAGTTTAGGATGACTTTACTACTACCAAATATGATCTAAGAAAAAGGACTTTTTCTAGGGTAAATTATTCTGGAGAGCTTATATTTGAGGTTCTTAAATGCATTTATACTCTAGAGCAAACTTGGAATTTGTCAGAAGAAAACTGAATTGGGGTGTCTGGTCTTCTGACTACATGGAGCATAATGAGCCTTGAAGAAATTAATTTTCCATGTTCCTGAATTAGGATGTGTCCCTGCCATCCTTACTACTATTGCAGTCATGTGTTCCCCTGGTGTGGGCCCAAAAGAGACCTCTGTTTGTCACTGTGGGCTGGGGTGGGTCTGTGGCCTGAGTGAGACTATGGAAATCATCCCCCCTGCTCCCCAAAAGCTGCTGTTTTCTCTTTTTCACGGGTTTTTGAGTGTGTCTTATTGGAATGGTGAGGGAACAAGGACCTGACTGAAGGGAAGGAAACAGTAAGTATGGAGGCAAGACAAACTGTTGGAAGTGGAAAACCTTAACATGACAGCAGTAGGGATAGGACACTGGGATTAGGTGAGGAAGGAAATTAGGTCCTCAAGGAGAAACGTAGGAGAATGAGTTCAAGGCAATGGAACAAGTACATATAGACAAGGAATCTATATGAGAGAATAGACGTGGAGGCCAGTGAGGAAACCAGAAGAATGAGAGCACATTGGTAGAGCAGACAAAATCAAACAGAATCAAATCTTTACTCTGAGAAAAGGGACAGGCTATGATGGGAAGGGGAGCACTGACAGAGGAACCACTGGGATTTGAACAGAGACTTAGAGAAAGGAAAGTTAAAACTCACAAGCACAGACACATTAGCATTTCAATCACTTTTTTTTCTTCCATTTCCAATAGTTATATGCTAGGCTAAGTAAAACCAAGAAAATATTCTGACTTTTTAATTTAGAAAAAGATATATTCTTGTGTCTTCTGTGTCCTATAAAGGAACAAAAGGGGTAGAACTACATTTTGTTGCAGAAACCCATCTTGAAAGCTACCTTTAAAGCTTCCTTTAGGTAGGAAGCCTTAGGCCTTTGGCAGGCAGCTGTAACCTGGAGTTGGAAAAATCAAGAAAATGGCCTTAGGAATGTTAATGCAAATATTGGCATGAGTTCATTGTAATTCGAGAGGATTCAGGAAAGTACTAAAAGGGCAAGGAGGTTTTATATAAAAGAGAATCCATTGTGAGGCTGCAACATACCTACATTTTATTTGTGTGTGTGCATATATATATATACAGCAGGTATGCATGTCTACATACACACGCATATGTAATACAATATAGATGTGTGTGAATATATGTTAAAAATCCTGTATTACTGATAATGTGAGTGCCTGTAAATCCAGATATCCCTGATCTTTCAGTTAAGATATTCATACCTCAGAGGAGAAGCAAAATTACAAATAATGTTTTGCTGGCTTGAGTTGCAGTTAGGAGCATTACACAAACAGATGCTGTTAAATCATTATACCATGCTGTACCAGTATGACTTTTGTATGTCCTACATATTTTTCATACACAAATAACTATTTTGGAAATTATATAAGGAGCTTTCCTGAGAATACAGGCGACAATGTCAGATCTAATTTGAATTATAGCTATTGGAAATCATGGTTCTGTTTTTCATTACTGTTATACCAATATCCCTGACAACCTGCAATTTACCTGGTATGAACAGCAGCTCCTGAAAATGTAGAGTTGTTTTGTGTGCTCTGTGCTATTGTATTTTTGTATGTCCTCCCTGTGCATGAGTGATATTTCACATTAATTCCACTGGATGGCACTGAAGGAGACAAGATTGCCTTGAAATATCTCTAGAAGTTGGGTATAATTCCAAAAATTGAGAGTGGCTTACTTTTTCATTCCATTACTGAAACAGACAAATGTGGACCCATTTTCCATCCTGATGTAATAATTTGTCATCAAAATCAGCTCTTAAACACTCCTAGCTGCAGTTCTACGTTTTGACAGTAGCAAAATTACAGTGGAGGCAGAGTCAAGGCTTCTGAATCTGAACACCCCTTCTTCCCCAACAAAGGTAAAGCCTGAGAGAAGTGGCTTTGGCCCATTCTGGATTCTTAAGTAAAGATTTACAAAGCATCTGAAAAATTTTGACTCCTGTACCCCATGGCAATGCTGTTCACTTCTATCCTTAGGAGCAAGTGCAAGTATTTTCATTTTCAAGCTAATTTGAAAAGAACTACTTAGGAAGGCATTCAGGATTAAAAGCTTCCACCTGTTGAGGAAATGTAGTATACTGTTTCAGAGAACCTCCTGAGTTGAAACTCCATCTGCAGTCCCTACACAAGGACCACTGTTTTTTCCTGGATGAGGAGTTTGCAATTCTGTCTGGAAGGTACACAATTACACGCTGTCAATCAGACCTGTAGGAGTCATGGGAGTCATCTTTGACTTGGCTCTTTTTTTGACCTGTTTATCTTGATGTATATGAATTTTATTTCCTTTTCTTCTCCAAAGTATCTTCTTGTCTTTGTTCACATCACAGATATGCCTTTTTAGGCTTTTGTTATCTCTCATCCTCCTTATGACAGCTTTTTTTTTTTTCTTCCCAGGCCTGACCTGACCTGTCAAAAAGGTCCCTTGAAACACTATTCTTGCACTTATCTCCCTGGCCTATTTTTGTGGTTCCTTTTTGTACTTACCTCTTTAGTGTATCTCCATAGATTTCCCTGTCTCTGCAAACCCTGTAGCCCTCTGAGAATGCAGTTTGACAATTTTTTTGGCAGCTGTGCTGGCCTAAGACAGTTTTTGCTCCCAGCCATCCGTGCTTGTCTCTTTGATATGCCCGCTGGTTTGCTGGCACAGTTGTTTTGTTCAGCTGTGTGATAAACCAGATTAGGAACCTGATTTGGCTGAAAAGTAGCATGGGGGAGGGAGGAGAGGAGCCTTTTACAACCAATTTATTTCTCCAGACAAGGCTATGAGGCAGTTGGGCCTGCAGCAGGGACAAGCAGTGAGAGATGCAGGGCTGCAGAGCAGCCGTGGCTTGTGCTGGTTTGTGTAGGGCTGTTGCCAGCTGTTGGGCTGTGACCTGATTCTGATGTTGAGCCAAGCTCATAGCTGCCTGCTGCCAGCAGGGTGCTGCTGCAGCTCCTTCCTCAGCCCCCAGCACGGGTTGGTTCCTGTCCCTTCCCTGGTGCCAACACAGGTGCTTATCCCACCCAAGTGAGCCGGCTGTGGGAGCTAACCCAGCACAGAAGCACTCACTCCTTTTGAGGCCTTTCCTGGTTATTGTTTCAGGAGCTCATGGAGCCCACCCACTCAGCAGCACCTGGGTGCTCTGTCAGCTCAGCTTGGGCCTCAATTGCACCACAGCACTTCATAACTTTGTCTTTTCCTGTCGTTGCCTGTCCTCTTCTCTCTCAGTCTCCATATCTACTCCATCTGCTTTTCTTGTTGCTGTGTTAATGATGTCCTTTTGGTCACCCTCAACATATGGAATGCACTCCCTGGAGCAATTGCTGCGTCTTTCAAATCTCTCAAGATTTTCTATTACCATGACACATACTATAAACTGCCAGCAGATAATGCCCAGTTTAGTTGCTTGTAGGAATTTTGGATTTCATTACTACACTTAATGTGTCCATGTGTTAACTTGAAACAGGCACAGTCTATCAGTTTATTTGATAACCTAAAAGAGATTAAATAGAATATATATATATATTTGGGGCTTTAAAAAAATTTTTTTTGAGAAAAAATTCCCAAAGCTATGCCCTGGAGGAGATGTACTTCCCTAAGGTCATATATAAATATCAGAGGATTATTTTCTGTTGCTTTCACACCTTGGATCATCATTCATGCTTGTGCAAATGGACATAGCATTGCTACTAAGCAGTTTACAGTAACATCTTACAGAATTGTAAATTAGTGCCCCAGAGATATGATAGCAGAGAGTCAGCACTTATATGGGCAGCTGAGCATAGAGATTTAGGAATTTCTTTTCACCTAACTGTTTTTACTCTTTGGGTTCTTTTTAGACACATGTAGAAGCATATCCTAAAAATATTTCATCCTTGTATCTTGGTGTGCTAAGGATTCTTTTTCCTATTCAGTTAAATAGAAGAATAGAAAAACAGCAGTGAGCAAAGCAGCATATTGCCTTGGAAGCAATAAAATAAAATCATCTGTGTTTGCTATTTAAAAAAACAAGCAACACAAACATGACAGGGGGCACCTCTGCACCATGCAACAGAGCACAGGACTTAGCATATATTCATCGAGTTACTTGTGGAATAGGAGACAGCAGCTGTAGACTCGTGTATGAGTGCTGTTGCACCCAAAGTACTTAACCCTGTGGTAGGTGGTGCTAATTAGGTTGGACATGGTGCTAATTAGGTGAGATACAACATTGTGGTCACATGCAAATACACAGTGCCTGTGAGTCCAGCTCAGACCTGGCTGGAGGATTCTGCACAAACTGCTGCATGAGCCCATATGTGTGCAGCCAGAGAGAAATTGTTTGCTCGTGGCCTCTTGTTCATTACCCCTGTAGGGTTTAGCTTCAGTAACAGATGCATTTCCCACACACAGGTGTCAGATGTGGCTTTGTTCCAAGGTTTGCATCCCTCTTGGTAAAAACAGAACATGCACTTTTAAGTGTGTTTTTCAGGCTCTGAGTTGTTGCTGTGGAATAATGGGCATCCAACATAGCTGCTTCTTCAAACCTGTTTTACTTTTCATTCTGTTTTACTTCCTAATTAAGGCTGTAAGTACTGAGAGAAGCAGGAAAGAAGGGGATGGTAATTTTTTCAGTCACCAGAAGTTTATAGAAGTTGTGAATATCTGCTGCAAGGTCATGGAGGCAGACAGCAGTATGACAAGGAGCAAAGCACATTCTCCTCCAGTACATTTATCAGGAGATCTGCCTTCCCCCTTCAGTGAGACAAAGCAATGTTTCAGATTGGAGATACAATCATGACTACAACATAAATTCTGTGTCTATCTAACTGCATGGCAAATATATCCCCAAAGCACTGACTGCAGAATTGCTGTCTTTGAATAACTGTTTCATACATCTATAAACATAGCATTCTTTCAAAATTTGAATATTCAAGTTGATGTTTGTAGAAAGGTTAGTGCTTATTTGTAAGAACAAGATAAGCTGAAGAAGCATTGTTCAAGAGGCAGTGTTCAGAATGACCTGTGGGATAAAGGGTATTACAAGATCTTTCTCCTTTTTTTGTATTTTTTAAAGGATCTCAAGTAGTCATTCTGGCAACTTCTCTCTGTTGTTTCATTTCCATTTGACAGATAGATGAGACAGAGGTTTGATTAGAATGTCCTGAGCTATCAGTAATAACTAGGAAAGACTAGTGAAAATGTGGGCCCTGTCTGTGTGTAAATGGGATGTGGTTATCCAGTATACGGAGAAAGCTGAGGTAAGCAACAACTTTTTTACCTCAGTCTTCACTGACAGGTGCTCCAGCCACAGCAGCCAAGTTACAGAGGGCAGAGACAGGGACTCAAAGAAAGAAGATTGGGTTCTGCTCTAGGAGATCAGGTTTTGAGAACCTGAAGGTGCCCAAGTTCATGGGACCAGATGAGATACATCCACAGGTCCTGAGGGAAGTGGCTAAGCCACTGTCCATTGTATTTGAGAAGCTGTGACAGTTTGGTGGAGTTTCCTCTGAATGGAAAAGGGGAAGTGTAGTCCTCATTTTTAAAAATGGGGAAAAGGAAGATGTAGGGGACTAGGGGCCAGTCAGTCTCACCTTGGTACCTCACAAGATCACAGAGCAGATCCACCTGGAAACTACTCTATGGCACATGGAAAATAAGGAAATTATTTGTGACAGCCAGCATAACTTTACTAAGGGCAAATCTGACAAATTTGTTGGCCTTCTGCAATGAGGTAACAGCATTGGTGGATAAGAGGAGAGCAGCTGACATAATCTACCTGGTCTTGTGCAAAGCATTTGACACTGTCCTGTACAATAGCCATGTTTGTAAACTGGAGGGATACAGGTTTGATGGATGGACCAGCTGGCAGATAAGGATATGGCTAGATAGTCTCACTCAAAAGAGTTGTGCTCAATGCCCAATATCCAGATGGAGTGGTGCTCCTCAGAGGTCTGTATTGGGACAGGCACTGTTTAACACCTTGGCAAGGTGGCATAGAGAGGGATGTTGGGGGCACCCTTAGCAAGTTTGCTGACAGCACCAAACTCTGTGGTGCAGTTGACACACTACAGGGAAGGGATGTGCTGGGGGACCTGGACAGGCTCGAGACCTGGGACTCTGCAAACCTCATGGAGTTCAACAAAGCCAAGTGCAACACTGTGTGTGTGTGTGTGTGTGGGCAATCCCAGGCATGAATACAGGCTGGGCAGGGAAGGGACTGAGAGCAGCCCTGAGGAGAAGGACTTGGGGGCATGGGTGGATGAGATTGACATGAGCCAACAAATGTGCACTTGCACCCCAAAAAGCCAAACATGTCCTGGACTGCACCAAAAGCTGTGGAGGGATAGAATGTAAGAGAATAGTGCAGAAGGCAATCTCACACCTGAGGAGTTGCAGCAGTACTAATCACCAAAGATTAGGAACAGGCCTGCCCTTCAGGCCACAGCTGTGTCCAATAAGAAGATGAGTGCTACAAAAGAGTTGGTTAGCTGGGTGAGGGGGGATGGAGTTTGTTGGCTGTGCTGTGAAGAAGAAGGAGTCAGTGCTGTGAGGAGATGCTCATGAGAAATCACTGAGAAGGCATGGGAGCTTTTGCAATATGGTGACAACAAAATGCAGCATGGCTGGTAGAGTGAGAGAGGGGATTCCGCCTCTACTCTGCTCTCACGAGGCACCCCTTGGAATGCTACATCCAGCTCTGGGGTCCCCTACATAAGAAGGATGTGGACCTGTTGGAGTGAGTCCAGAGGAGAGCAGGATGATCCAGGAGGCTGAAGCACCTCTCCTGTGAGGAAAGACCAAGGGAGTTGGGGTTGTTCAGCCTGGAGAACAGAAGGCTCTGGGGAGACCTGATTATTGCCTTTGTACACAGAGGGGGGCTGCAAGAAAGCTGGAGAGAGACTTTTCACAAGGGCTTGTAGTGATAGGACAAGGGGGAATGGCTTTGAACTGAAAGGGGTTAGGTTCAGATGGGATATTAGGAAAAAGTTCCTTATTGTAAGGGTGGTGAGGCACTGGAACAGGTTGCTTTGAGCAGTTGTGGATGCCCCGTCCCTGGAAGTGTTCAGGATCAGGTTGGATGAGGCTCTGAGAAATCTGGTCTAGTGAAAGGCATCTCTGTGCATGGCATGAGGGCTGGAACTGGCTGATCTTCAAGGTCCCTTCCAACCCAAACAGTGCTATAGTCTATGATAATTGACTCGTGGCAAGTCGGCAAGCAACTATGTTGCATAATATACTTGGACACAATGGATTAAGATATGACGCCTGTGAAATTATGGAAATGATGAGAATTCATAGCTTTTTGATATTGGTATGGTTGCTCCTGGCACTTTTAAAATTGTTTAATGTCACAGAGAGTGATGCAGTTCCCTGAAGATTTGAGCAATCGTTGTAAACTTCATAATGTCATCAACCAATTTTTTCTTATTCAAGGTATGGCAGTGATAGTGACCACTTCATAACACGAACATAGATTTTAAAAAATAATATTGCTTAGAAAAAGGCACACACAGAGTAAGTTATCAAAAGTTGGGTATTTTAAATTTTCTGAAATTCTTTTTGATGTTATCTTCAATTAGGTTTTTTTTTTTCTCACTGTGCCTGCCAGAAAAATATATGCATGCACAGCTAGATATCTCTGACTTTTAAAGTCATGGCACTTGGCAAAATGCTTTTAAAGAGAGAAACACAAAAGCCAACATTATCCATGAAAACTACGTAAATATTTATAAGCAGTATATGTTTGATTTCTGTTCTTTTCAAAAATTATTTATTTATTTTAAAAATCCATCTGCTGCTACCAGATGATAAATATTTAAATCAAATTTGTGCCTGGGATACAAGGGCACTATTTCTTCCCGAAGGGACATAATAAATTTGATACTGTAGGCCCAGCCTCAGTTCCCCAGCTCAAACAGCATAGCAGGCACTTTGTTGGGGTACATTTATAGACTTGTATGAAAAAGCTTCCTGTCTGGTAGGCTGTAAACAAGTGATCATTTTGCCTAATCTCTTTCAGAAGATTTCCTAGAGGCTCGACTGGAATATGTCTCCTGGGAAAATACCTCATCTTGCCTGAAAGACTCCAAGCAGTGGTGACTTACCACCTCCTCAGGTAAGTTGTTCCAATGTCTAGTTACCCCCACTGCTTAGAAATCACATAATTTCAATCCTGAATTTGTCTGACTCCAGTTTCCATTCATTATATCTTTTTATGTTTCTGTCTGCAAGACTGAAAACTCATCCTACAGTCAAGTACCTTTTCTCTGTGTGTATTATCTGGGTGCAGTGATCCAGTCACCACTCTTCTCTGACAGATTTAATAGATGTCTTAAACCTTATACCTTAGGTGTTATTTTTCAACCTCTGGATCATTTTTTCTGCCTTCTGAATTTTTTTTCTAGTGCTTATATATCCATCTTGAATCATGGGCACTGCTTTTTCTGATGCTGTGTGTAGGGCAAGGTCATATCCTAATAGTTACTCCCTTTTTCATTCAGAGGAAAATCAGTTATTATGTATTACAGCTGACATTTGCTGATACATTGCATGTGTCAATAGATTGGTTGTTAAGGTGCCTGGAACTGTGGAGGTCTGACACTTGTATTCTCAATGTGTGCTTGTACAGGTGTATGACTTTTAATTCCTGTGGTAGAGAATTATAAAATCACAGAAATGTTTGAGAAGGATATGTGCAAATCATCTAATCCAGCTCTGTGCTTGATGCAGGCTGTTGCCAACATTCACTTAGGAATGGACCTCCTTGGTAAATCTGAAAATTTTGTCCACAGCTCCTCCAACTCCTTATCTACAACACCTTTTTCTTATTGCACTATCAGACAGGGAAATCTTATTCAGCTCTAATATGAACTCAATCAGGGAACACCGCCATCAGGAAGAAAAAAACCTTTTCCTTCTCCAGATTTCTTGAGTTTAATTAGGCATTGATCCTGTCTGACATAGGCTATATGACTATATAGCCTGTGGATGCTGGGACACAAAAGGTAAAAGGGTAGATAGGAGCATTCAAGGGGAAGTGCTTATGCAGCACAGCTTTCTAATGTAACCACAATGCTTGCAGTTTGCCAGTGCAAAAAAATGTGAGATCATTCTGATTCTCCCCCTCCTCCTTGGCCATGCATTTCCACTTTTCATGGTGGCCATGGCAAGCTGAACTAGAAGAAAATAAACATCACCATAAAAAATAAGTAATAACTGAATACTTTATTGAATAGCAGTGCCAGTTGGGACAGACTTGTATGGAGCTGCTCTTTTCAGTGGCAGCTAACCATTTAGTTGGCTTCGCTGCAATGAGAGATTTCATCTCTGAAGTACAGTTCCATAGCAGTTTATCCTTATCTAAGTCAGAGCTATCGTGGTCTGTCCTGGTATTTTTGCAGCTGAGCAGGAGGCTGGTCCAGGGAGCTTTGCCGCCAAGAACTAAGCTTGAACTTAACCCCAAATAATCCTGCTGGTTCTCCACTGATTTCAGGGAGTTGATGTATCTGAAAATGAATCACTCTTTTATGCAGCGAGTTTTAAACTTGTGACCTGACCTGATGCTAGTGTGCTGGTACATGGGGTGGGAAGGGAGAAAGGCTGGATTAGGAATCTCTGTCCTCAGACATGGACAATGTCTACGATTTCCTTTTTTTGTTTCCTGAAGTGTATTATTGATGTGAATTTTTGTGTTCAAAGTAGGTCTTAAGATTATTGTAAAATGATGAAAGAGACCTGTCTTGCATGTAAACATGCAGGGTCAATATTCTGTGGATCATTCTGGACTTGGTGATTATTGAATGACAGCTTGTGTTTGCAGGGTCTGACTCAGTGACTGAGATGGTCTCTTCCAGTCTTACATTTTTAGCTGTACCTATGCTAAGAGTACCCTAGTGTTAAAACTGTTAAGAACTCATTTTTCTTAATTTGACATTAGTTAGCCACTTTCTAATTTGTTGCATTTGGTACTATTCCATCCTTCACTGCTGTATTAGTTTAGCAGCAGAGTGAGAGAGAAAGAGAGCATTTTTGCTCTTAGTTGTGCTAAAGATTTTTCCCAAATGCAGCCATTAGAGACCAGCTGCAGACAAAACAGCACAGGCAGTTGATTTTTCAACAATGTTAGATTTTGAGCTCCTGTCTGCAGTAATTAATTAGCTCCATTGCTGAGCCGGCTCCCTGCGGGACTGTGCGATCATTAGTGCCAAAGCCAGGAAGGGAGCATGAACTCCCAAACCCCTGAGAAACTACTGCAGCAACTCTTGTCATCTATAGAGCATTTCAAGAACATTTCAAGTGACACTGGTAGAAAAGATTCACTTTCTCATCTGTATGAAGGCCTTGCTCAGATTCAGTTGGACTGCTGGCTGGGACCAGGCAAATCTACTTCCTGGGCAAGATTTTGTCAAAGGCTCTCCAAAACCCAAAGGGTAGCTCTCAGCTAATTCATCTTAATTTTGCTGATATGTAGAGAGAATTATAGAAGACTTGAGAGACATCAGGGTACAAATCAATGGTGATGTACAGCACTGGGGCTGCTGTGCCAAAAGCTAGCCCAGAACCAAGTATCTGTCAGCTAAAAGTCAAACTTGGATACAGCAGAGACACAGATGAATCCAAACATGCCAAGATGAAAGTGCTGGCAGGAAATTACACAACTTCCTTCAGGTGCAGAAAACCAGCAGACACTGAGATTATTTACAAATCACTTTTATGAATTACTTTTTGTAGGCTTAGGATGCAGTGTAATATAGTTTAATCTCTTCTCTCATTCCCCATGCTTGTTTCAGAAGAGAACAAGAAATTTAATCCAAACAAAGGATTAAGAAATTTCAATAACTGGACTATTGCCATTAGTGAGACAATGGACCAGCTCTTTAAGTGCTTGTTCTTTATTGAAGTCAATGACTACATCAGAGAGAGCAGAACTGGAATGCAGAAAAGAGGAAATGAAAAGTCTAGAAGTGATACACAATTATTTTACATGTTATGCACTTCTAGCAATGCATTGCGTAAACAAAGCAGCTCTGAGAAAGGATCTCTCCTCACTGGAGAATAAAGTTAGGTAAAACTTTTGAGAGATGGGATAGAGGAAAGAGAAATGAGATTTAATATAGATAAATGTAAGGTAATACACCTGGGAAGAAATAATGATCATGCTGTATACAAAATCAGGAGCTGCTCTTTAGAAAACAGTAATAGAGAGGAAGGCCTGGGAGCAGTGGTTTATAATTAATTATTGCAGACAGGAACTCAATACCTAGCACTGGGGCAAAACCCAAATACGTTCTTATTCTGGGCCAGCACCAGAGTTTGTTTATACAGTGAGTGCACAGAGATCAGGGAGCTGGCAACAACACAAGCAAAATATTAAACTTATGGCTATGCTGTTATTAATTCCATTTATAAGCTACAGACTTGACTGCTGATACCCAAGCTTGTGGTTTTCTATTTGCTGAATACAGTAAAACAATAAAACATATCTAAGATAAAAACTGCTGATGAGTTTGTAGAAGGGTACCTTTTTATTTTCTTGTCCTTATATTTAAATGCAGAACTGTGGCTTAAAAATTATGAGATTTAGCCTAGACAAGATGGTGGAAGCAAACCCGCTTTCCTAAAGAAACACATTACATTTGAAAACAGTATAGAGAGAATTAAAACAATGTAACAATTCCATTACTCAGTGAAAGGGAATCTGTTGGCAGGAAGCGAAGGCCAAATGTAGAGCTATGCTATTATTTAGGTGAGAAAGGTTGGTCAGTAAATGCATTTAGCAGGTAGAAAAGAAAGATATTATAAGTAAGTGTGTTCCACCAAAACCAGATGAACATTGCTATGCTGAGAAGACAGTGTCATGTGAAAACCTGCCAGACAACCCAGACAGTGTGCCATGAAGAGCTGTTTGATTGCAAGACTTGATGGCTGTGTTTTTAGAAGTTCACAACTTGAGGATCATAATTATACACAAATTGATTCTAATCCTAGAAAAGGAAAGGAGGAAAACCCTAACAAGATACAGTATGTAGAATATTAAAGATTTACAGGATTATTTCCTCTTACTGGTGCTGTGAGCTGGTATCACAGGGTAATCCTGTCTTTGATTCCTTACAGGCCGTGCTAGAAAGATGGCACCTCTCCCCACTCTAAGGCAGCCTTGGAGTGGTGTAATTTCTTCCCAGGCTGGATACAGCTTGGGCTGACACCACCAGGCTGTATGCAAGCACAGAAAGAAGAATTCATTATCCCACAGACAACTTTTCCTCCTCTTGGGAAAATAATGCTGGATCATTTCTTAGAGCCCTATATGTCAAAAAGCTTTTTTTAGTAAGTGTAAAACCAAGCAACTATTTTTTAAATATGAAAAAGAAAAAAATCCCAAAATATAAATGCTCTCAAAACTGACTTTTCATCTTCTATCCGAGAAGGCAGATAAAGCTACATAATTAGTCAGGGAAGGATCATTCCCTTTCTCCCCACAGCCTCCAGAGGATAAACTCCAGATAAGCCTTTCGGAGACTGTGGAACTCGAACTGTAGAGGGTTTTAGTCTGTGAAAGACATTTGGAGCACGCAATAATTAGCAGCTCACAGCTGAATTTTGCTAGCTGTCATAGTATTTGTTTCTATCACTGCATGAAAGTACTCCTGTAAGTCTCCTGAGTCTTCCTAAATGCGTGCTGTAGTCTGATTTGTCCACACAGAACTTTTTAATAGAATATTTGGTCAGAGTACAACACTTAAAGGCTTACAGCAAATCCCTTTTCCATGGCACAACACCACCTGGACAGAATGAGAAAATAAAAGTTCTTTTCTTGGACAAAGCAGGAACTCCTTTACTCTTTATACTATATCCAGGCCCTTAATATCCAGGGGGATTCAGTACGCTGGGAGAATCAATGGGTAGCCTGCTAATCCAAATCCACATCTTCTTTGTATCCCCAAATCAGTGCTCAAGAGTTCTGGCAGAAGACAGGCCCTTTCTTAAGACTTGCCCTTCATCTCTGCTTGCTCACAGTTTTTAAGTCCCAGTGGGAAAATTGTAGAGACTTTGGGAAAAAAACAGAAAATATATTGTAATTCCTTTAAACTCAATTGAGATTCACCTCTGTTTTAAGAAAGCAAACACCAAGATCTGTCTGGGTTACCTTGAATCCAGTTGTGCCTAAGTGTTTCAGGACTGATACTGTATTTGAGATAGTCTTCATTACTCCTGCTTTCCAGACTGCAGTCTCAGATTTGTATAAATTTCTTACCAGTATTTCTAACCTTTAATTACAATTCACTTAATGGTAGATGCACTTGTGCTGTCTCTTTTCACATCCAAAACAGCTGTTCAAGTTGTTAATCTGTGGGCTGTGCTTTGTTTTCAGCAGTTGATGTCTGTCCTGTTATTGCTTTTTATCTTTTTCAGGTATGCTTGGCTTACCTTCTCAGCTCCCATGGTCTCTCCCCACCTACCCCCTCCCCCAGAAAACCAGCTGCCAGGAGCTATATGCATAACATATATGCACTTAACAACACTTCCATTGTCTTTCTGTCCAATTGCAAAGGTCATTTTCTCAGCTCCTGAGAAAATGTCACTCCTTTTTTTTTGCACAGTGCCATTGGCTCCCTTTCTTCACTGCATGAAATACAAATGACTTCTCTTTACTTTTCAAGCCATGTCTAATCTACATCACCAAGAAGTATTCCTCATTGCCATTATACAAATGATACCAGTATTTTAAGGCAGTCTTGTACATTGACTTTCATGCTTTCACCCATGTTGCTGATTATGCATAGCACAAAATCTATGTAATAGCCCTAAACCCTTCTTTCTCTTCTTTTTCAAGCATCAAGTCTCTGCCTTGAGCTTTGTCAGTCTGAGCATAGCTACATAACTCTTTTGGAGATGCTTTTTCATAGGAACCAATTATAACCTCTTCCTGCTCATCTTCTCTCTATAAGGCACTTCAGAGGCAAAACAGTTTGTTGTTTTTATGTCTGTACAGTGCAAGCTGCAGTGAGGATGGGTTTAGGTGTAATTTTAAGAGTAGTATTAACAATGAAAATACAGTAAACCAAATTACTTGTCTTGTTCCTAAGTCTGTAAGATACTTGGAGGAAGTAGTTCCAACATAGGCTGTTTAATTTGCCATACCAAAGTTGCTTAAGTCTGTGGATTCCAGGCATAAATTTGCCGCAGGGACTAAGAGAGAAAGAGGGGGACTGGAGCTGTGCCTTTTCTGACAGATGACTGTTACTGGCTTAGTAGAATTACCAGAATGCACCCTGAGGGGCTGTAGTCACTCTGTTTGATTCACTCAGTGGGAACCATGCTCATCATGGAGCAATGGAGGCATGGAGTTGTGTTTTACAGGTCCGTTACCAGGATCATAGCCAAATTCACCCACAGTGCTGACTGGACAAACATCTGGCCACATTTCTTTTAGCATTGAGCTAGCAGTGGTTCTGCAAAATTCTCTTTTATGGAGAGCTAATATAAAATGGCATTCCCCCCCGTTTCTGTTCCTTTTGGAAATTCTGTTGTTTTATCATCTCATGTGTAGGTAGAGTAAAATAAAGAATATAGAGTAAAGAATATTCTATTATAAGTTATACTTTTCAAAAACCAATTGAAAGGGTTAAGACAGGAGCAGAAATTAGAGTAATAGTCAGGGTATGCAATTTAAGATTCTTAGAGACTTAAAATATCACTGAGAAGTGGGCAAAGAGCTAGAGAAATGAGATCTACATGCTTTCAATATTTAGCAGCCAGAAGATCGCATTTTCATTCATGACCACAAAGTGTCTGTTTTATTCAAGAAAAATGAGTCTTGTCAAATAGCTTTCATATCGTTCTTTGGCAGGATTACAAGTACATTTGATAAAGATAACTCTATTGACATAATACACTAGTTTATGTAGGGCATTTGTTTTATTCTGTGTGGCAGCCTACATTAAAGAGATGTATGGGAAGCAAAAAATTTTAAAAGTGTTTTTCTGTATGGTTGTTTGCCATGTCACAGCTCCCTGCGATATACCTGGCTCCTTTCTGTGTTTTTACTTTATTGCCTTATAATGCCTCTAGTTTAAAAATGCCCAGTCTTTGCATAATGTCTAGCATCTTGAAGTATTCAGAATACCAAGCAATGGGCCCAGGAACCTAACCAGTTTGTCAAAGATCTGTCCTTTTCTAGTTACACCTCGAAACTCTAAGGTAGTCACGTCTTCTGTATTTTATGAAATAAGTATTATCAGGTTCCTAATTGAATGAATCAGTGATGCAACCATGCAATAAACCTCATGAACTGCTGAACCCAGTGCGGGGCATGACTCCATCCAGTGCAGACTGGATAAATATACCTTTAAAAATATCCAGCTATCATTTTCATGCTGTTGGACTAATCACAAGAGAATTTGTGGACTGAATAGAGAAAGGGTGAAAACTACTCTCAAAGCCCCCAGTAAGAGTGAGCCCTCAGCAGTGTGAACATATATGCCAGATGAGAAGAGCAAGCTTCAGTTCCTCTGTGGTCTTGATGAGTCCCTGATGTCATTCACTGATACTAAGTTATACAAAGTTTAATCTCAGTGATGTCAGTACACTTCTCAGTGCAATTCTCAGCAGATGTCTTAGTAATTTCTTAGTAATGTCTTAGTAATGTCTTAATAATGAAAGGTGAAACCATTTTTTTCCTAGCACTCAGGAATAAATAGCACTGATAATAAAATGTCTCTTTACTTGTCTGGTAGTCTGGCTAATTAAGGTGACGGACCATGAAGTTTGAGAATATTTATACTTTTAAAAAGTGGAGTGTACACCCAGTAACCATCTATAGATAGCTGACTCTGGTATTCAGGAAGACCTAATTCCCAAGCTGCAAAGCCTATAATTCATCTGGGTATTAAGTGTTGATTCTACCAGGTACATGGTGAAAAGGTCTTTGACTTAAGTAATTCAAGTGACATACACTCTCTATGAGTAAATCACACAGACAAAGTCTCTGACTACAGGTGAGGAAGGCTCTCTCCTTTATCTGAAAAAGTCCCAAAGACTACACATTGTCTTTTTAGTCATGAATGTGTAAAGAGCTGGGGCCCTGAATATTTGGTTGGTGAGTGTAGGAAACAAGCCAGTACAGAAATTACTTTTTGTAAGATCTGTTAATTTGATAGCAGTCAAAACATTTCATTCTCTTCAAAAGTATATTTTGATTGAGACAATACTATAAGAATAGACATTGTGTATTTAATTTTCTTAAACTTAAAATGATGCTATTTGCTATGAGAAAGACAAAATTAAATACACTTTTTAGTGGCATGTAATCGTCTGATATCTCCTAAAGTAACAAAGTGCAACCTGAATTGTGTTAAAGAAAGTTTCTTGGGATTGTGAATATGTCTGTAACAAGTGACTAGTGTTATCAACAGAGCTTTTAAGTGAAGGCTTTACTGTTATAGGCTTGTCTGACTTGGATAACAAACTCTTTTAGTATTTCAGCCCATAAATCCTGAACAGAAAGATACTATTCTCTTGTGTCTCTAACAAACTAAAAGAGAATCTTTGTTTGCAGAGCTCCCCAGAGTTAACACAGTACTAGTTAATGATTTCACCATGGTAATTACTTTCTAGGGTCTGTCAGTCAGGCAGTTTTAATGTATGCAGAATGGATTGCATCCATTCTGGGTTTTTTTGTGCAATATTACAGTTTTACCTGGTTTCATGCTACTTGTCTATTAACCAGCCCTTAACAAGTTCTGAATATATGGACCAATTTATCATAGAATCCTAGAATGGTTTGGGTTGCAAGGGACCTTAAATACCATGTAGTTCCAACCCCCGTTGCCATGGGTAGTGACACCTTCCACTAGACCAGGTTGCTTGAACCTCATCCAATTTGACCTTGAACACTTCCAGGAATGAGGCATCTACAGTTGCTCAGGGCAACCTGTTCCAGCATATCACCACCCTCACTGTAAAGATTTTTTTTCCTAATATCTAATCTAAACCTACTCTCTCTCAGTTTAAAGTCATTCTCCCTTGTCCTATCATTACATGTCCATATAAAAGGTCTCTGGCTTTCCTGTAGGCCCCCTTCAGGTATTGGAAGGCTACAAGTAGGTGTCCCCAGAGCCTTCTTTTCTCCAAAAGGGCTGAGCAATCTCAATTCTCTCAGCCTTTCTATATAGCAGATATGTTCCATTCCTGTGATCATCTTGACATCTGTCTTCTGGACTCACTCCAACAGGTTTATGTCCTTCCTATGCTGGGGACCCCAGGGCTGGATGCAGTATTCCAGGTGGAGTCTTGGCATCTCACCAGAGCAGAGAAGAGGGTCAGAATCACCTCCCTTGCTCTGCTGTCCATGCTGCTTTTAGACCAGCCCAAGACATGTTTGGCTTTCTGGGCTACGAGAGTACATTGCCAGCTCATATCCACCTTCTTATCCACCAACATCCCCAAGTCCTTCTTGGCAGGGCTGCTCTTGATCCCTTCGTCCTCCAGCCTGTTTTGATGTCAGGGATTGCCCCAGCCCAAGTGCAGCACCTTGCACTTGGTCTTGTAAACACTGTGGTTTACAAGGCCAGGTTCCCATGGCCCAGCTTCTGGAGCTTGTCCAGGTCCCTCTGGAAAGGGCTCAGCTATTGCCATTTTCCTTAGATACACTAGGTCACTAGCTGGTATATTTCTGAGTTGTGTAACTCAGAAATTACACATCATGTGCTGTGCCTTGCCATGCTCAAAGATAGGGGACGTGGTGGACTAAAATGTACATGAAATGATAGCTATCTGTTTTTAAAATAGTGCTTTTATCCACTGTGCACTCGATTTAGTCCAGTCCTAAATTAGCAGTTCATGAGATTTATACCATGGTTGCATCACTGGTTCCTATGTGCTTTATTCAAACAATATAATCTAATAGTACTTCTTTTATAAAATAAGGATAAAGCAGGTCTAATCTTGCAGTTTTGAGGTGTAACTATAAAGGAACAGATACTTGATTAAATTCTGTGGTTCCTATACCTTTTGTTTATGTATTCTGAATACCATGAGACATTAGAATTCACGCAAAGATTGGGCTTTTTTAAATCGTGAGTTCATTGAGTATGCTTGCCAATGTTTGTAAAGGACTCTGGCACTCAGTTGGAGCGCTGACATTGGTTTCAATTAGCGTGTGATGAGTCCCTTTGTCGTTTAAATCATCACATTTAAAGGTATAAATAGGCAAAGCAACTGGCTAATAAAATTTAAAGTGAAAAAAATCAGTTTTTATATGTTTGTACATAGCTCCTAATAGGAGCTAGGTCATGACTTTTTTCAGCACAACAGTTGGAGTCACAGCTTGGAGAAACTTGAGAACATCTGTTATTTCTGTTGAAAAATACAAGTACATTGAGTAACTCACACCTTTGAAATTCCTTTGTGGGGGTTGAAGACAACTCCTCCCCAACACAAAGCTGATTTGCTCAGGATTTGGAAAATATTTGACTGGTTCATCCTTAAGTCTCTCATAGTTCAGACACAAATGTTCTTTGGAGGGAAGCTTTGAAAAGGTTTTTTCTGTGAGATTTGTTGATTCCAGAAGGAAGGGCTAAAATGACTTACACATTTGCAATACATGGAAGTAAATTTGTATTTAAATTGTAAAATACATGAAGTTGCTGTCTTAAAGAAAACAAAACAGAAGTAATATAGTTACAATTGATCTATGATCCAGCACTTAATTTCTTTTGTACATGCTATATTTTTTGTAATAGATTTTTGGAAATGTGTTTACATCTGTAGCAAGTCCTAGGGACAAGGGAAAAATCAGTAGCAGCTGAAAGCATTTCTTATCATCAACATATCTATCAGTTATACTTACATGTTACATTCCTGGGCATATACATCACAACACATCATTGAAAAAATTATTTATTTTTTAAACCCTGTGAAGATGTATGCTCTTTGTGAGCATACATCAAGGACTTAATGGTTTACTCACATGTTGTATTGACCCTTTAACTAGCATCAGCCAAGAGGCTTGTTTTATGGGCTCATGAAAAGGGTCTGAGTGGCAGCCACTTGAGGATTAAGATTCCTGGACAGGCTGGTGTTCCCAAAATGCCAAGGAGAGAATGTTACTTTTCATTGCAGACATGCTAGGCTGTCTAGCAGGCAGTGTCTAGTAAATAAAGGAGGGAACAGAGAGAAGGTGGCAGAAATGTGGAAAGAGGTATAGAGCACGGAGCCTAGAAAAGTATCTTTTGGTGTGAAAGGACGTGAGAGTAGGAAATAGAAAACCATTATAAGGCTGTGGACTGGAAGCAAATAATAACTACAAGTGGGAATGGGGACATCTATGAAGGCGTTCTGTGGCCTATTCCCATTTCCATCTCCAGACTAGGTGTCTGTTTAGGTGGTGTGTCCCATGACATATGGATTTTCTTGCAAGTACTGTATAATGTAAGAGTTTTGGCAGATGGAAATCTGCAATTCTCCTGGGGAAAGCTAATCCATTGAATAGAACATGGTAGTTGAACAATAACTCCCCAGAAGCTCTGCAACAATTCACCCCGGAGAAGTTTAGTTATAGATCAACCCCAGATAAGGGGATTGATTGGTTAGGCAAACTAAACATCAATTCAGTTTAACTCAGCATAATAGATTTTGTTCTACTTTTCCTATCAGAATAGAAATAGTTCAGGAAAATTATCATTTGGACACTCTTTTTTCCAGGGAAATGCAAAGCAAAACATTTTGTAGAACCTTCCCACCTTCCTCTAAATCAAACAATATTCTGTGTAATTTGGATTAGGTTTAGTACAAATGAGAAAATTACAGATAACTTAGGGTTTTCTTTGGTTTTCATATTGTTTTTTTCCTTTTCTAACTTGTTTCTTTAGTGTAGCTTAGTAAATTTTCCTGGTTGTTCTATTTTCTTCTGCATGTGCAGTATCTGGTTATCTGTCTCATGCAATAATCCATGTTTCTCTCTCACATCTTCTTGATGCTTTCTCCTTACTGTCTTCCTATACCTCCATGTGGTGCGTTGTTAGTTTTCCTCCTTTCTCTATTTTTTTCTCTTCATTTCTCTGCATTTCTCTTTCCACTTTGTCAAATCAACCAAAAGGACTCTGTCATGCATTTTTCTAATGTTATTTAAAACTGCAATTCCAGCCTGATGTGAACTTCTTGTTTTCTATCTCAGAATCATGTACTGAGTCTTCTCTCACATTATTAGAAAGCAGGTCCTTCAGTTTCCTTCCTTCTTCACTCAGCATAGCCATGATTTTAGTTTTCTAGATCAAGACTTCTGGGGGGCTTTTCCTCAGTGATTTTTCTTCCAGCTTCAACTTTGTCCCTAGGAGGAAGAACAAGATAGTAGTTTTGCCTCTTGGATGGCATTCCTCTCTACATAAGTAATGTTATTTCTGTTCTTGATGATGTTTAGTCATTAACAGACAGTTTGCCTTGCAAATATTTGTCAATAATTTGGTTAAATAGTAACAAAAAGTAAACTGTGTGATTGCAAATCGAAAATTCCTTCTCTTCCAGTGGTTCAAGTGGTTTAGGCCATACATAAAAGCGAATTTAATGTTACAGAGTAAAATATTTATAAAAGGGCTTTTTAGCATGAACACATGTATATGCGGCAAGAACAATCACAAAAAATATTCCTATTAGGAAGTACATATAAAAACTAGAATATAAAAGTAACAAGTTATCTAATTAATACTTTAAAATACATTAAAATAAACTGAAAGAATGCACAGATTAAACTTTAGACAGTACAAAGCTTATTTTTCCCCAGAGAAAGAGAAATCATGGCCAGAGTACAAGAGTAGAGATAATTAGAGATTTGTTTCTTTTCTACCTCCCAAGGTAAGGCTTAATCCTACAGTAATCTCTTTATTGAGAGCCAAGTGTTAGTCAAGGAGCCTGCTGCACAGATTTCAAACTAGCATTTAGTTAGATGTTTTCAGTATCTGGGAAGCAGCTATCCTATGAATTTATAGTCTGCATTGTTTTTTATTTTGTCCTTCACTGTAATGCACTGGCATGAATTCATTACAGATTTGCTAGCTTATATAGTGATATAGAGTGAGACTTGCAGTCATGAGCAGTAACCTCCAGAGCCCTGCTGTCCTTTAGCAGGGCAGGGAGTTTGTGCTGGGCACACAATGACTGGCACACTCTGGCAATGAGCATAAACCGATTATCTCAGAACAATTCTGCCTTTGAACATTTCAGCCTTGTGCTCTTCCATTGTCAAGCTTGCTTTAAGGATAAATGCCAGAGAAATTTGGGGTTCATTCATGGGGTAGATATTAGGCAAATTGGTCTTCTGTCTTTTTAATTTCCAAACTTTGGTTTGCAGCCCTCTTGTAAATTTGTTGGCTCTTTTAATTCCCAAGTGAGATAGGAAAGTGAGCAAAAAAGAGAAATACACGTGCTGAAGTTAAGTTTTGGGGTTTTTGTTAAAGGTCCAAAGGTTAGATCTACCAATGGATTTAAGTGGTATTTATGTATGTGATGTTAAATTTTGCACTGAAGGATCAGTGACCCAGAGGTGCTGCTTCTCTGACAATAAAGTTCCACCAGACCATGTGCCATGCCCTTGGGTGTCTCAGACCCGGTGGTGCTGGAGAGCTCTCTCATCTATATAGGTCCTGTGGTATTTTCAGGGTCCCCAATTGAGGAAAATGAATCTGACTCCATGTTCTTAGAAGGCAAATTTATTATTTTATGTTACTCTATGATATTAAAGAATACTATACTAAAATGGTAGTAAAGAATAGAGAAAGGATACAGACAGAAGGCTTAACAAATGAAAAACTCATTACTCTCTCCAGAGCCTTGATGCAGCTGACTGTGATTGGTCATTAAATAAAAACAATTCACATGTTGGATAAACAACCTCCAACCACATTCCAAAGCAGCAAAACACAGAAGCAGCAAATGAGGTAATATTGTTTTCCTTTTTCTCTGAGGCTTCTCAGCTTCCCAGGAGAGAAATCTTGGGCAAAGAGGTTTTTTCAGAAAATACGATGGTACAAGGTCCCAATGATGTTCAACAATGAGATAACTCCTTCATAACTGGAAATTAATCCTGTCACCATTTTGGACTTAACGAGCTCAGGGTCCATGTAAAACACAGTAGCTCAGGAACAGTGGTACTTTTCAGTGGAGGAAACATGGAGCAAGGGGTATTCTATAGGCTTGGGAGAACAGCCACAATATTTAATAAACTAATCTGTGGGTATCTGATTCATACTTAACTGTGGATACCAGTCTAGAAAGAGAAGTGGGTGGTCTAAAGACAAGTGTCTCTGGAAGGGATGGATGTTCAGAGGGTGTGGATATCCAGGTGATCCTATGTGACACAGTTGTATTCCTACACAGTGGTCTGAAGGGTCAGGTAGAGAAAGGGTAGAAAAAGTTTTTTGCTGCTTGCTGGGTAGACTTGCTTCACATATTTTTTGTTTGTTTTAAAATGAAGTTGATATAGAAAAATTTTATTTAATAGAGTAGTGAAAATGGAAGAGTGACCTGTACCCTCTCCTTGTTTATCCAAAGGCTTAATGATTAGAGCATTAATGCACACAGTAGGTGCACAAAGTCCATTTAATTTACTGCCTGCAGGAATTCCAAATGCAATGCCTTAATTGTGAGACTATAAAATGTTCAAGTATTCTGCTTACTGAATTCCTTTTACTGAAGTTTTGCATGAAATGATTAAATATGCTTTGGATCAGGAAAAGTGAGTGTGTCACTTGCTGGTGAGAGGACTCCCAAAGAAAAGGGAAGGTGAGGATGCTTGGTTCTTCTAAATAGTTGACATAGGATAGTTGCCAAAAGAAGGACTGAAATCCATGTACCCCCTCCTGAGCAGATCTAACCACCAGGCTGTAGAGATTACTTCCTTTACATGCAAGAATTAAGAACTGGGCCTTTCAATTGTGTACTTCCATGCTGGGTTGAGGAGCAGCTCCTCACTGCTGTTTCTGAACTTGGTGACGTGTGGTGGCAAGAGTACTTTGTGTTCAGTTTTGCAGCATTTAAGACAAAAATCTTATGTTTTATTGGGGAGAGAAGTGGTTTTGTTTGCTGTTTGGAGGGCTAGTATGGTAACTCAGCAGTAGCCACAACAACATACCTGTTCACTGGAAACTTCTCCAGTTTAAATGACATTCAGCAACATAGTCAAAAGTGAGTACGTGTCATGTGTGTAAGCACACACAAACAGCTGGGACACTCATTTGAAATCTAAGGGACAAAGAGGTCAAAATCAGTTTGAATAGAGTCTCTTGTATCTCAGCTGAACAACTAAAACTATTTATTCTTCTGGAATTTACAGGTCTATCTGATTTTATTCCTGTAGGGTTTTAAAGCATAAGTGTCCATCTCAAAGCAAAAAACCTTGTATTTCTGAAACCACTGCAAATCTTTGCAATTACAGAAAGCAGTCTGTTTCCTGCCTTCTTCCATGTAAAATGCAACCTAAAAATTCCTTAATGTCTTTTGTACACATTAAAGAAGTCTGCCCTCTTGTCACGATAGGGATGGGAAGTTGTTGTGGGGTTGGCTCACTGCAGAGGTATAACCTTAATTATCAAGAAGGAAACTCAATGGAGCCTGAGGACCTAGTTAGCTCTCAGCTGTGCCTGGGGAGTTGAGGAGCCTGTGGAGGCAGCTGAGGAGGTGGGCAGGAAAGACCTATGATAGAAGAAAACTCATGTAGTGGAGTTAGTGATAGTGCTTTGCTGCAAGAAAATCACAGTCCACATGAACTGAGAGGAAACAGGGAGCTGGAGGAACCAAACTGAGAGCTGGAATTTTATGGTTTGTGCTTTGAGCAAGGAAAGACTGGGCTCAAATGGGAGGTCTGCAGAGAACTGTGCCATGAGAGAGGCAGACATACTTGATCTGCAGTGGTGTTTGCCAAGGGATCTGAGAGTTGAGAAGCCTCTGCTCCCCTGTGAGAAATGTTGCTGCAAGGCCTTAGTGGGCACCCAGAAGGAGACTCACTTTTTTTTTTGTGATGCTTGCACTTAAATCCTGACTGAGGCTCCAGTTTGCACAATCCAGCAGGATTTGTATGGCAGCACTGGTGTGGAAAGTTGTTGTTTGCATAGAGATTAGATTGAACAAAGGGAAAAGTTGAGTTGTTTCTTGGAAAGAGGTTGATACCTTTGATCACTTGCCCCACAAATTGCATTAAGCTTTTTTCCTTCCTGAAAAAAAAGATGTAGCAAGGTCCATGCATGCCTGTGGCAGGGCAGAGGATGCTACATAGCTTTGGTATTCATGCTTCTAAGACAGTTCTTTTTTGCTTTTTTCTTGGCATTCATAAGCAGTGTCCTCTCTCATGGAATGTCTCATTCCACTCAGGTATGTGGAATGAGTGCTTATGGATTTCTTTCTAATGACTGAGATAGAGGCTTTTGAAACTCTGCTTTCCAGAAAAGATACAAGAAACAGAGTTGACAGACTGGTCGTGACCACTGGGAACTTTTGACTTGTTTGCTTCATAGGCCTAACTGAACCTGGAATTTGTGACTTAAAAGATCTGTTGGTATATTCCCCATGTACCTCACCAGACAGTGCAAATAAGGGAGCTGGGCTTTTTTTGTCCACACACTTCTAACTAGCTTCAACTCTCAAAAAGAGACAAAAATTATGTAAGGTGTTAGCTAGTGAATTGCTTCTATAATGGCATTGTGAGGAAGTCTGTTGGTTACCTGGGGCCTTTCTGTAGCTGTAGAGTTTATTGCCCATGACACGGAGCATGTCTTTCATCATACTTTTGTGGTGTAAGGGCTGAACCTTGTCACAAAACTCTTGCATGGGACTGGTCTAACTTTAGGCAATGTAGGTAATTACAGCAGCAACTGTTTTGAGCTTTCATGTTATCAGGTGGAACTTTTTCAGATTGTTCTGGTTCCATTTAGAAGTAACTTTAAAAGGAGGCATTTAATTTACTTAGAGAAGATCTATTCCACTCTTTACTAGAACAGTTATCTCTTTTGCAAAAACAAAATGGTCTCCTTTATAACTAAGATACATATTTTGTCTTACCATATAAAGTTATTCAGCTGCTTTTCCCCTACTAATTTATTGATGGAAATTTTCTTCTTTCTTCACTCTCAATGCTTTTAAGTGGCATATACTAGAAAAGTTGCTTGATTTCTCTCACAGAACATAGCTGAACAAAGAATCATTGCTGTTTGTCTTCTAACCATTTGTCTTCTACCATGGCAGATACCGAAATATTAGCTTCTGCTAATTTGCAGAGCTGACATATTCTAGTAAGGAATCCTAATAAAACTGGCTCATTATTTCTATTCCTTTTAAACATTAAATTTAAATTACATGCTGGAAACAATTGTATTAGAAACACTTTTATAATTAAGAAGTTATTAAGAGTTACTAAAATCCTCCTTATACATACTTATGTTATCTTATACTTCTATCTGTGTGTCTTAAGGCTCTAATGGCACTAGAAATAATATCTCACAATGCATCTCTCCATAATTCCCACTGGTATGCTGAAAGATAGTTTTAAGAAGATCATTAAGAGCATAGTCTCTTTATGTTCCCATAAGCTTTCCATTAATTTGCATTTAGCTGTCTAAACTACAGCAAAGTTAATATTTACAGCAAGTTAATACCTGGCTAATAGAAATGTGAAGCACATTTATTCCTCCTGGTTATTAATACTCCTGTCTGGGCACAGATGTGTTTTCATGGCATGTGTTTGGTTGCTAGGTATGTGCTGATGACAAGTGCACCCAGAATGAGCACACTCAATTCATAAGAGCATTCTGTCCTAAAAGCTTGACTGTACACCAAGCTGTGAAGCTCTTCTATGCTTCCAAATGCCCCTGTAGAATGGTGTTGGGAGCAGTAGCAAGCAGGCTTTACTGTAGATAAACAAAGTGTATGGATTGAAGAGCAGCAGTGGTGGTTGAGCCCCTGGGATGTGTACAGCTCCATTTTGGAAGGCATGCATGTCCTGTGGGTCTAGCAGTGGGCCTGAGGTTACAGCCCAGGCATGGAGAAGAGATAGGTGTTTGTCAAAGCAATTAAATTAGGCTTTCTGCATGCTTGGGCATGCATTGCTCTGTTTGGTGATCAAGAACTGGAAGTACAGATTTGGATGAAATTGCAGGATTCCATAAGATGGTACTCCAGGCATGAATCTTCTCTGCCTGTACTACCAGGCTGCTGCTTTTATTTGCTGGTAAGGAAAGGAGCAGTGCTATAATTTTTCCAGATGTGATGAAACAAATATTTTGCTAGAATAAGACATATTTGCATCTATTTGCTACAGTCTGAAGAGATGTGTTTTCTTCCCTCAGATGGCAAGGCAGTAAATTTCATTGATTCAACTTGTTTCTCACTGCCAGCAATCTTCTGTGCCTTACAGATCTGTTTTTGCAGAGACCATTTTTAATGTTCAAAAGTTGGAAGCAATTTTAATCTGCTTGTTTAAAAGCTGTGAGCAAGCTGACAAGAATGAATGTTTTCTTTAAGTAGCCCCAGGCTTCCCATCTGATTGTGGGCTGTGCTCCTGGTAGGGGGACTCAGCTTAAGACCAGAGAAAGTTGAGGCAAATATTGTTACTTAGCACAACACCTACTTTTATTGTGCATTGGTTGGAGCCCCAATGAACTTTGGCAGTAATATCAAATGTGGCTTTTTCATCAGCCCCTTGGGGAAACTCTTACAGAAGATTTTAATCCTTTCTTTTTGACAGTCCTGAGGATCAGGCACTAACACTTTGTAGGTTGTCATAGCATGTCTCAAAGCACTGCTGCATTTGTGTGAAGGATCACTGAGAAGTCGTATCCTGAAAGGGAAAACAAACTCAATTGCTTTTGGTTGTGCCAACTGCACTGAGGTATTTGTTTAAATGAAATGTTTTAGCATAAATAGCTATGCATACAGAAACTAATTCAAGTTTTGAGAGTTCTACCTAAAATTTCTGTTTGCTTCCATAACAGCTGCAAAGATGAAATAAACAGAATAGTCTGACAGGAACCATATGCCCCTTCTCATGTTAGGGCTATAACTATCAGCTTATGGCACACTATTGCACTAGCAATAAAATGTAAAATGTAAACTGCATAATAAAGGTGTTCAGATGTTGGTCTCTCAGATGCTGAAGAAGTCAAGCTGCATTTAATTGAAAGTCTTTGAAAACACTCAGCTCAGGTCATGACATAAGAGAAATTATAATGTAGGAGAAGTAAGCTATAGTGTTAATATCAGTTGTAACTTTCTCTGAGGTAAACATTTGGTTTTGTTTATGAATACACATGAAGTGTAGCTGGAAATAACCTCCCAACTGTCTCTTATTTAAGTGGAGAGGAAACGTATTTGTGGGCAAACTGCCTGGAATGATTGTTCATCACTTTACTACTGATTGATCATTGTTATGCAGAAATATGCCTTTACACTTTGCTTATTCAAATATGTAGCAACAGAGGACATTGTGTATGTGAATGACGTTTTTACGTGATTTGTTTAAAAGAACAAGCTCTACTTGAGAAGAAGTAAATCTGGCAAGTCAGAGCTAGTTCATGGTACAGTAAATTATTCCAGCCTTCCTGAAAATGCATATCTGGATATGATAACATTAGCATAAACCCCAAACACTACAGTTATAATAAGCTCAAAGATGTTTCCACAACCCTTTACAACACAAACTTTTTATTTTTTAACTTCTAACATAATTTATATGACGGTCAGATCTGATTTTTAGGAATTTAGGTAATTGCAAGTATAACAAATTCTAACTTCCATTGCCATATATGTAAGCAGAACGGGGTTCTACTACAGCTTTACAGAAGTAAGAAGAAATAGAGGCTTAGCAGGAGGTGGTTTAATTTTGCTTCACTTGCATTTAGTTCTTCAGGCTTATGTTTCTCATTTTATCTGGCTTCCGAGTTATGCCTTACATTGTAGCATAAGGAAGGTTTATACAATTCTCAGGCTTGTTCCTAAGTAGTCTTTTAGAGACATGGATTTTCTTAATTGATTTTTTTTTTTCACAATCCTGTTAGGATAATAAAATGTAGGCAGATATTCTTTACCTGAAGACATATCAACCTAGTGGCATTTGTCTTCAGATTAGGAATATAAAGTAGTAGGAGATTGATTAAAGCAAAATCTTGTATACTTGCAAATGTTACCACTGTCATGTCCTTCTAAGTTCTGGTTTGTGTTGATATTGACCTTGGGGGCTTCAGTGGTACCTGAGCCAGAAAGAAAGATGGCTATTATTACTATTAATCAATACCTACACAGGAGCATCTGGGACCAATTATGATGTATTCTAAAGGGACAATCAGGACTATCTGGAATAGAATAAATATTAGCATTATTACTTTGTGGGAAGGAAGCGCAGAGTGCTTAGCTTTCTATATCTAGGTAAGATGTTGCTGCTGTAATAGGAGATCCTGAAATTGTTTTTTTTTTTCTTTATTTTCCTTGTTTTCCCCCTACCTGGAGGTCCTGTTTACAGAGAGTGATGTTTGATAACAGGGTTACAGTTGAAGTTGACACCAAAAGGTGTAATTTCATTCAGAATTGCTTATTTTGGCACAAAAATAAAATAAAAATAGCTAATGCAATTTAAAAAAATTTTTAGGATTCAAAGATAGGGGATAGGTAACAATGACTGTGATTATGGGGCTTGAGACTCATAGCTCACTTGTTATTTACTCTCTAGGATGCTAGTGGGATCCCAGAGCTATGTATTATTGGAATTTATGGGCAAATGGCAATGTAGCAACATGCTGAGTTGTTGAAAATGTACATACTTGCAGTGTTTTGATGGAAGACTCTGTGGAAATTAATTTCCTAATTTGGTTTGTTTTCTTTGATGCTCGCAGATTCCTTGTGAGGTTATGCAAAATAATTTTGTAGTTCCTGCTAGAAGGTACAGAATGGCTAGGTATGTTGGAATGTAAGAGTTTCGTATTTTTAATCATCTGTGTGTGAAACTGAACACAGGCAGCATGAGGGGAAAATGAGTTGTCCTCGGAGGTGTGTTCACCAGAGATTCTAGAAATCCAATCTTATTATGCAGCATGTTCTTTTTGAGACTTAGGAGCAATAAAGCAACGTATTTTTCTACAAAGTAAAGGTATATCTCCTTTTTGGGTTTAATCCTGTTGAATCATGTTCTTGAAATTCTTGCACAACATAGTTTTGATTTATTAATAGGCATTGGATACCTATCTGAACTGCCAGTGCTTGATCAGAGATGAGTGAAAAAGATACAAAAAACATACCCCTTCTTTTTCCTTTTTATATTTGCCTCACCTGGAATCCTGAAAAAAATCTGGCATCAATAGGTGATCAAAAAAACTAGACCATTGTATTTTCCTTAACAGACATATCATTGTATGTCTGTTAAGGAAAATATTGGAGCTGCTGTGTACTTTTCATCTATTCACTCTCACAGTTACAACAGGGGCACTGTTTAGATCCATCTTGGTTTATACCCCAGATAACTTAATTTGGTAGGGTTAAGTAGTGAATTATATGCTGCCTAAATTACTGATACTTGCTGTCCTTGTGTAGGTTTGATTTTTATTCATTACTGGATTGTACTTGTGGCATGTTCTTACTCTTTCCTGATTTATAATGGATCTTTTTATTGAATTATTGAGCAAAACTTTTAAATAAAACATCAAAGAATTCTCTTCTACTATCAGTTCTCCTATAGTCATTAGATGTATCTACCCTTAGGACCATTTTCCTCACCAGAATACTGACACTGCTAGACTTATTGTCAAATGTACTGTGCACTAAAATGTTCATCCAATATAGCCTTTTTGTTTTTTTGAAAGTGAAACGATTTGCCTTATAAATATGCATAATTCATTTGCTTGTTGTACAAGTATTTTCCACAGTAATTGTTTTGTTCTTTCTGGCCACCTTAAATGTGGAATAGTTTTTATAGGTGAAGGAAAACAGTATTTGGAGAAAATGTAGTTAAATTGCTTCTTAAAAGTATGTCTGTTATCAGAATTAAGAAAAGGACTGGAGTTTGTGTTCCAGCCATTGGTCATCCTCCATGTTCTGTGTGTTACATACTGCTTTCCTTGGTCTGTAGAGACACTGAATCCAGACTGTGAATTGTGATGATTTCTTAGTGGTCCAGTTTGTGTGGAGGTCCAGACTTAAGCTCAGAACTTCTCGTTGCCAATTGTATAAACTTTCCTAGTTCATGCTTTATTTGTATATTTACCTGTATATATTTTTATATATTTTTCCCATGGATTAAGACTGACTTGTCTTTATGGTTTTGATTTCTATTAGACAATAACTTTAGGCTATCTTTGAGTTGCTTGTCACTTCGATAGAAGCAGTAAGTCTTTTTTGCCTGGGGGGGGATCAGTGTTTACTTTGCACGAAACAAAACAAAGAGAAGGCACAAAGCACTGTTCAGAACACCAAGAAATAGTTTGTAGTGTAAGTTATATGCTTCAAGGATAGATGAGGCTAGTGGAAACAGCATTCAGTTTCTAAAAGTAAAGCAGATGCCTAGATTCACCAAAAAAAAAAAAAAAAAGAAAAAGAAAAAAAAGAAGGAAATGTGTAACAGCTTTGCTTTTTTTTTTTTTTTAATAAATGAAATACCAGAAAGAATATGCTTGTTTATATTTAAATGTTTCATTTCTATGGGCATTATTTAAATATATATTTCTGTCATCTGGCTATTTTTGTGAACGCTTGAATAGTCTTGCGAGGATATCTGAACTAGAAAGCCCTCCTATTGTGTCTTATTGTCTATTTTAGTCCCTCAAATGGAAGTAAGCAGAAAAATTTATTTAGGTGCTGATTTTAAAAGAGGAGGAAGGGACCATCTTTCACTGTTCACTAACACTTCTACAGGCAAGAGTTTTTTGTAGTGTTGGCCTGAGAAGGTTTTTTGTAGTTAAACATAATTTCAGTAAGTGCTTGGACAATTGCTGAGCAAGCCATTAAATGCAAAGACACAACCTCTAGACTTAGGAAGCCCCTGACCTGCATTTATGTGAAAGCTGGAAAAGGTATTGACAGTATGATACAGCATTATGTCCTTACCCTGTTCTGCCAGTCCCTGACAGAAATAGGATGCTGGCTAAGCAGTGCTTTGGTGTATGGCTGTAATGTGTGCTCTTAGTGCTCCTTCTTGGATTTGGCCCCACCTGGGTGTGTCTGGGTAACAGAAGACTTTTCTTAATGCTTGGGGCTGTCAGTATGTTTTCAGTTGAAACCCTTTGAGCTCTTGGTTCTCCAACCCACACCCTTGACCACCATTTAAAACCAAAGTAAAGCAAGGTAGTCAAAGGCAGTTCAGGACATATGTAGATACAAACTGCATTATGAATCCTGTGACAAGCCCCTTCCTTAACTGCTTCTCATACCAAATTCTAACACCAGTGTTTCTTTGCTTTATGATCTAAATTATTTTATTTTGTGCCTCCAGGGCCCTAGATATGTCTCTATAAATTAGGTTTTTATCTGTTGCATATGCTCATGGCATTGCAGAGTCTGAAATTTTCTGTATTAATTGTCTAATGCTTCACATACATAGCATTTCAAAGATGTTTTTTCTGCTTTAGTTTGCAGCATTTCTGTGAGGCGCATTCCCAAAGACAGTTTCTTGTCCCAGTTTGCCCAACTGACTGTAAATCTTCCTTTACTGATGAAATGTTAGACTGCTCTCAGCAGCCCTTAGCTTTCTATCAGTATTGCTTCTTCCCCGAGCAGTTGGAAACTCCCAAATTATGCATTTGTCGCTTCTGTTTCATTTGCAAGAGTCATTCATTTCTGCCTTTAATTCCTGTTCCAACTGGCAGTGGGGATTGTGGCAGTCCCAGGCTGTGCTGCAGTACCTGACACTGTAGATCCATCTACTGAAACTTGAGTATCTTCAATCACCCTCAAAGATCTTTTCTGTTACTGGTTGTTTAGGTCACTTAGCAGGCTCTATCGGTGTGTTTTCAGTCCTGCTTTCTCTGATAGAAAGCGAAATCATACGAAAGACAAAGGAGACATTTGTTTTTGTTATCTTTTTGCCATGGGAACATGAAAACTTTTCCATGGCCTGCTACTGGTGTTGCACAAAACATGTGGCTTTGTAGTCAGCAGTGTGTCAGGAGATCCCGTTGCCTGTTACATTGTGAGTTCAGGGCTGTGTCCAGCACAATTGCTATACTCTGATAAAAGCTCTTCCCTCCTCTGACTAGTTTCATTGCAGCTGCTCTCCTCAGCCCTGTGAGGATTGCTGGCTTTGCAGCTTGGGCTGCCCCAGATAAGCTGGAAGTAAAACCATGTTTTCCTGTACAAGCCCAAGAAGTTTATTTACTGTATTTTGTGGTACACAATGTGACACATCGAAGGTAAATGTTCTGTGTGGTACCTGGGAGATCATTTGAACACATTAAGGCTTTCTGTGCTCCAGAAAATAATCAAAGAGATGTGACTGCTCTTTTATTAAGTGGGGAAAAGTGCCACAGCTACATGCTGACA
Source organism: Setophaga petechia (assembly GCA_024362935.1). Lineage (NCBI taxonomy): Eukaryota > Metazoa > Chordata > Aves > Passeriformes > Parulidae > Setophaga > Setophaga petechia. Next base: position 30,023,702 of record JANCRA010000001.1, read on the forward strand.
CATCTTTTCTTCACATATGCACTATGCCTCACATGGGCACACTATTTAGGAACGGAGCTCCAGATCTTTAATCAGATGTTCCCAGGCTATATCTTTTCCCAGCCCTTTCCTCAACCCACCTCATTTCCAGCTTTTCACAACTTGGACATAGTTTAATTCTGATTCAGAAATCTCAGAAAGGCTGGCATTTATGGAGATGAAATAAGAGTTCAACAGGGAGCTCAGTGAACATTTCTACAAGCAGGACTGCTTGCAGAGGTGAGAGACAAAGGCTTTTCTGTCATGGTGCATGGAGGGATACTAGCAGGGAGTAGAGGAAGGGTAATGATTGTCAGTCCCCATCTTCCATGCATCTGCTAGGAGCTGGGGAAGGGCTTTATCTTATCAACATCGTCAGAGGATGTATGTGTGCTGCAAGAAGTGTGGATATTAGACCAGAATTTAAAATTACAGCAAATCAAAAACTGAATATGATTTAATGATGACAACAACCAAAAAATGCTACTTCCCTTAAGGGATTGCAACAAGAGGAAAGTTTGTAAGAGAGCAGACAGTGCCCATCCCTCTGACAGTGCACATCCTCTGATTCTCAGTGTTGCTTATAAAGGAAGGACCAAATGTGAGAACATGAACATGGCCTTAGGAAATACAATCCATAATCCAGTGCTTCATTAGAGCAGGTTTATTAGGAATGCTGTGTTTATTCTGTCAGCTGAGATTTTTTTTTAAAAAGAAAGTTAAGTAACTGTCTATTAGTTGTCATTTGCTTCATTTTGTCTTGTAAGACAGAGATGGACAAAAGTGACTTTTACTGATTGTTTGAATTTGTATGGAAGCTAGATGTGATTTAATTTATCTTTTTGGGGAAGCTCCCCTGGTTAAAAGCATTTCAGCAACCTGCTGTCAGTGGTGTTCCTGTGGGTTACAGTCTGTATAGCTGGACATACAGGTCAGATAGTGAAATTCACTTGCACTCTAGGAGGGCTGTGATGCCCCATTTTTCCATTTACCACAAGAGCAGAAAATTCTGTGATCATTGTCCTGTGGAGAAGTGATAATTAGATAAAGAGAAGCATGATAATATGCTGTAGTATAAAGGGGTTTTAAATGAGTACAGATGTATTGCTCCTAACCACTGAACCTGTACTTTGTGAAAATCATCACACACTTGATACAAGGAGCACTTTTCTCATCTCATGCCATCTGTGAATCTGGCAGAATATAACTGGAAACTCATTTGTACATTCACTGGAGAGTGTATCCTTCCCATTAAAAAAAAAAAAAAAAAACAAATGATTTTTAGATCATATCTTACAGTGAAAGATACTAGATTTCAAGCAGACCACTGTTGAGATTATTCACTTTTTTCCATTTTATTTCTAGGGCTAGAGTCTTGTTGCCAAAATGTAGATGCCAAAATGCAGATGCCAAAATGCCAATATACCAACAAGATGGTGTTGTTCACAATATTTTCAACTTCGGGGAAGATTTAAACAAAACTTCTGTCCTAAAGTTAGATTTAATTTCCAGACTTGGAGATTTTTACACTGGAGCATGGAGACAACAGCAATCTATCCTCACCATGTTTTTATATTCTTTTCCTGCTGGACTGGATAAAGTTTTGGCTTGTCCTTGCATACTACTGCTGTTCCTGTATGAGTGAATGTAGCTTTGCAGATGTATACCAAGCTCAGTAACATGTCTTTGTACAATCCTTTAACTCATGCAGCTAATTCCTTTTTCTGCATGGAATTTTGTACAAATAATACAAAAACTTGAGTATATTTCAAAATAGTCACTTTCTCAGTATCTCTTCCAGGGTACCATGTAAATTAAAAGAAGACTCTTGTGATAGGGCAAAGAATCAAAAGAAATGCCTGCTCAAGTGAAGACAGGCTATTTTCATATTGGGGAATACCAATTTTAATCATCTTCATAATTGTATTCCTGAAGTTGGAACCTGAGCTCCTTCACTGACTTTCATTTAGGATGGAGCATTCTCTGTTTAAATGTTTGAGTTTCTGGATGGAAGGAACCTTCACCTCTATGCAAACATGTTTGGAAAATGTCTGATACTTTGCAGCAGATGCTTAGTACCTTTCCAAGATACATTCATTGTCAATTAGTAAAAGTAGAAATAACTATCCCATAACCACTGCAGAGGTGTGATATTAGAAGTCTCCAGGATTTCTCTCTCTCTGTGCTGATATGAAACGTGGGCAGACATTGTCTCGATCTCCCTAGCAGCATTCGTTAGAACTCCTGCACTCTTGCTTGTCTCAGCTATATCAAGTTTTGCAGCACGTGGGGCATTACATGGGCTGGTGGATTCTGTGCATCGCCCCTTTCACCTCTGTGGGCAATGTTTGACTGTGGGGGTGCTGCTGGGTGGCTGCAGTTGGTGAAGTGAAGGGATGAAAATGCTGTCCTGCCTTCCCTCTTTCCGTGTAGCCATTCTTTCCTCTAGAGCAGCCATGGGCACCTTGGTTTGACTCCCTCCTCTCTGCCCTGTTGAAGGAACCTGAAGAGATAGTGACCTTTCAGCTTTTCTTAATGTAAAGTAGGGAAGGTGGGAGGGAGTAGAGAGAAGGGGGAGGGAGGATGAATGTGGCAGAGGACAACAGTAAAGTGTTTAAAAAAATATTTAAGCTTTAACTAATACTGCAAATGTTAGTGCTTTAATTTGTTAATGACAGGATGTTGTGAACTCTTTAAACAATAGGTTTGCTTAGATAGATTTCAATACTGAGGGGATACTTAAATTATAATGAAATCCTGTGAGGGAAGAAAGGGAAGAAAATCTGGTTTGGGGTTTTGTGTGTGTGGGGGGGGGGTTTGGGTTTTGTTTTTTTTTTTGTTTGGTTTCTTGGTGTTACTTGTTTTTTGGTGTTTTTTTTAATTGAAAAGATATTTTAGTGTGAGAGAGAACAATTGCTTCCTAGGTAAGATCTTCCCTTTTTGCATTTCCTAGCTCTCTGAACCTTAAAAGGTTAAGGGCAAAACCAATTTAATCGACTAGAATCTAAGGAAAAATCAGATTTCAAACAACCATAAATCTGTTCAGGTTTTTTCCTCCCTTCCCCTCAAATCTCAATATGGCAAATGAGCAAAATGCCCTAGGTGCCCCACACTTCCTTGACTTAGAGTTTGTGTTACATTCTGGCTAGATTGCTGTTAAAAGGTGTGTGCAGTCTTCTAATTTATGGTTAGCAGGTCTCTATCACCTTTGCAATCCCAACTTGTGCAGTAACAATTCCTGTAGGTTCAACTGGCAACCATAAGTAATTTCTCATAAGTTTACTGATAATAAGAAACATATCTTAAAGAATGAGAGAGAGCTTATTATAATAATTGTTCTGCAGATGTGACATGAAAAGCATTACATAAATATATATCTGTAACACTCTATTAAACCAGAATCTCCCAATGAGGGATCCATGGTGATAAATAAGCCCATGCATTTCACAGCTCAGAAATTAGTTTCTTAGACTTCCATCATTCAAGGAAATCACATTCCAATCACTGCTCAACTGACATGAGTTTTCATACTTACAGTAATCTCCTGTATTGACATTATATCAAAAATAATTCCCTGAAGAATAAGGCTAATTTTCTAACCCAGTCAACCCTCACTTTGAAGTCTGCATTGGGATGGTGATGGAAAAGTTTTGCAAAGGTTGAAGTACTGAGCCTTAAAGCATCCTTTATTCTTCCAGTGTAATGATGGTAAATCTACCCTCTCTCATTTCAATGTTTTGAATAAGTCCCTAAAGCAGAAATCGGCAGTTTCATGTTGCTGTGCTTGACTCTTTCAGTACCTTTCCCTTCCAGATTTTGTGCAACTACCATTAGTTCTACATGACATCCTATTTCAAGCTTTTGATTGATCTTACAGAAGTGAAACTGTTAACAAAGTCTTTCAATCACAGAAGTACATTTTTTTGCATACCTAACAGGCTTTTGCTAAAGTTGCTTAATGAATTACAACCAATGTTTGAAGAGGGAAGGTATGTGGACTTGGGAAGTCCCTGCAATACTGAAAAGCAGGGAATATGCCCTTTTGAGATCAGGACAGTGATGGCTGTACCCTTTTCCCTCTTGAGAGGGTTCTGCAGCCCCTTCCTGGCTCCCCTGAAGGTGCTAAATCCTCACCTTCTCCTGCTGTGCTCAGCCCTGCCCTGCCTGGCTGTGTCTGTGCTGGCCCTGGCAGTGTGGAACCATCTGCAGGGGCTGCACTGCTGGGGCGTCCTCACTGCCTACACTGGGGGGGTGGATCAGAAGAGGTGTTGTGGCCTTTGTGATGATTTTCTTTGTCTCTGCTGGACTGTTCCATTCTACTCTAAATTCTCCACAAAATATTCAGTTATTTGGGTTTATGACTTTGCTCTAGCAGCGCCCCACCATTCACTGAGTGACAGTGTCTTCAGATGTAATACAGAAACAAAAAATGTGGTCTTAGAAATCATCACCTCTAAATATTGAGTTCAGTTTTTAGTGAAAGTGTAATGACACCATAAGCTCACTCTGTGTGTTTAAAGTTACTCACTTTTCCCTTTTCAAGATGGAAATTGTCATTATCTTCATAACTGGCCTACTTCTCTCCATATTGCCTCTTACCTGCTTTCACAATGGCTTCTAAGTGCCCATAATTAAAGGCTGCTGTTGTGGATTGCACTAGGGCTCAAGAAGAAGTATAACAAGTGCCACTCATACATTGGAGTGGGCAATGCTAGTGGACATTGTGTTTGCTTTGATTCACTGAACTTCTCAAATTACTACATTTACCCTTCCAGCTCTGTGTGAGGCTGTGTCTAACCTGGTACTGTAATTTCAATGAAGGAAGCAGAGGAACTCAAACAGAAGAACTACCATACTAACTTTAGGAATAAATAGATAAAATTTAGATTGCTCCACATGATTGGGAGGTCAAAAGGTACCTGCTGTCACTCTCTTGTGAAGTTTATGACTCTCAAGATTTGGAGACATGCAGATAGATATTCAGGGAGAAGTCGACTTCTGTACTGTGATGCTCTCTGAAGCACCCTGAAACCTTAAGCTCTACCAATACAAACAATATTTTTTGTCAAATCTCACTTAAATGCAGATTAGAGTAAGTCAATATGGATAGCAGTATGGGCTGTGTTTTTGCTTGGTGTTTCTGTAGTTTCACTGAAGAGCACATTGGCTGTGCAGACCCAAAAGATGCTCCAGCTTCACTAAGAAATTGATTCCTAGTTGGGTAGGGAAATGTTAACTCTCATGACTTCCAGTTCAAGCAATAAGGTGAAAAGCAAAAGACTGCCAAGCTGAATGAATTAAGTCACTCATAGTAAGATGGTGAAGATACTTCCTTGCCAGCTTCTGACAGCAGCTGTTTTACTGGCTGTAACTGAGATTTATAGAGAATGTATAGAGAATCTATAGATGTATAGAGAATCTATACACTAGCTCTTATTTCCATATTTTGTACATATGTCTGTAAGAGGGGAATCTAAAATTGAAAGATCTGTGAATGATTCATGAAAATACCCAATATTTAAATGAGCAACAACAGCAAATTAGGGAACTCCAGGACTATCTTCAAATACACCAAACAGCAGTGTCTGGGCAATGGTACTGGGGACGATCGTACTTGAGATGAACACGCTTTTTGGACCACTAGAGGAGAATAAACAAGCCCACAACAGGATCATGCTTTACAAAGAAACTGAAAGTGTAGGAAAGAGCCAGTCTCATAATTCTGCTTTTGGGGGCTTAAATTGCCTAATCAGATTACAAAGTGGTAAACTTAGTATTTCTTTTCCTTTCCCCTGACCATTAAACATTGGGATAATTGTGTGGGCTCCAGAGCTGTGTAAAGACAACAATTCTCTAGTGCCCTTTGCAGGGGATAAAGTATTAGTGTATCTATCCCTGGCTGTGGAGGTTCCCAGAAGGATTAGTGTAGCTTTTAAAGAGAATATGTATCACTTGCAGTGAGATTCAGAATCCTTGTGTTCAGCATGAAATAATTTTATGGGGAGTAAAAATTTAATGCACTTAACTACATAAGATGATATGCAAACTGACCACTCTGATTCTGCTTTAGTCTAGTCAAAATCAATTTGCAAAATGATGCTTGAAGCTAGTTTGAATGAATGATGTGATCTCCAGTACTTGAAAAGTATTACTGAACCTGTATGAACCTGATCATGACCTGTGCTATATTCTTCAAAGGCATTATTTTACTTGCATAGACCTCTGTAGGCTGGTATCCCTGAACGTTATATACCTCAGACTTTAAAGTCTGTACAGAAAAAGGAATGGGGAATAAATGCTCTAAACACAGTCAAAACTCTCTCTAAATCCATCTTCACCTTCCTTACCTGAAAGCACACTGGCCAGTGATAGCTGTACCTGCTCTTCCTTTTCTCTTGACAGGCCTGTGTTGCCCAAGCCCAGTGCTTGCTGCAGAGGCTGACAAGGGGAGCAGGGGCAGAGTTGTCCTGGAGCAGCTCTCTTGTGCATGGGCCCACTGGCTACAGAGGTTCCTGGCAGGCACCTTCTCTGCCCTGCTGGCCTGGGAGCCATCTTTCAGTGGCCATCTCCACTGAAACCCCCCTAGATGAGCTGTTGTTTCGGGTTGTGCAGATGCTGGCAGATGTTTATTGTCATGGCAGTGTTAACAGTAAATCCTGGCCTTATGTTTCCAGTTGCTCTGAACCATGGGACAGAAACTGATGGGGGCCCAGTTCTAGCGCTTTAGGCTTTGTAGTAACTCTGACACATGTGTAGGAACAATTCCACCAAATAAAATTATTCTGAGAATGAGATATTTTTAGATGTAGAGAAAAGAAGTAACAGTGGGGAGGAAAAGTGTGAAAGAAGAACAAGAGAGATAAGACTAAGGCAATGGCTGACCTAAGAATGTACATAGTCCGGCTGTGGCTTTTTGTAAGATCAGTTAATTCCAAGTAAAGGCATTTCAGACCTTGTTACAATCCTAGTCCCAAATCACATGTTACCTTCTCCTCCCCTCCAAAAGAACAAGAATTGCATATAATCCGGAATAGTTTAAGGAAGCTTTTCTTGCTCAAAAGCTTCAAAATTAGTACATTGTTAATAGTAAGTTGCAGAACTTAATTGGCAGATCCTACTAATGTAGCAGTTCCAGTGCTTCTGATGGCTATAATTTAGAGGCTGGTACACTGTGCCTGTTGCAGTCAACATTTGCAAAATGGATGGACTTCACAGACTGGGTGCTGTTCCCAGACTATATTGATTGTTGGAATTAAGAGCAGAGAAGAAAATATTAAATGTTCACAGTCAAGAGAAGCACAACAGGCTTCCATAATAGTCTTTCAGTAACCGTGATTTTTAAGTCAGATAAACATGTAGCCCCTGAAGGAGCAGAATCACTCCTAAATCATAGTTATCTTTAAAATTATTTCAATGGTGTTATGGAGGTTCTCATTGAAAGTCACAAGGATTTCCAGAACTAGCATTCCTCCTCTGAACAGAGAAAGGGCACAGAAACAACACTGCCAAATATGAAAATATTCATTCTGGAGAATGAATGAATAAATGAATGAATGAATGAATCCAGCATTGATCTGTCTTATTTTTCTTTTGCCCTGTGGATGGCCAAAGTTACAGGCTAGCTTGCAACACTTTGTTCCCAGTGTTGTCAGTTATATCCTTGGTGATTTCTGGTCTTATGCATAGTAATTTTTTTGATCAAATAAGCTGTCAAACTAATGAGTTGGTACAAAAGAAAGGGAGATAGACCATCTTTCTGGAGGTTTTTTGTTGGTTCTTCACAGCTTGTGACAGGAAAAAAACAAGAGTTTGAATTTAAAACACTCTATAAAAATGAGGAAGAAGAGATCATCTCACAGTGGCAGTTCTTAATGATACCCATGATAATGATTCAGGATTTTGGAAACCTTCAAAATCAGTGTTATGTTTTCCCATGACATAACCCATTTTGAGCAGCTGAGAATTAAAATATACAGATAAATAAATTATCCCATCTAGGAAATGAAATAAAGAAAGACTGGAAAACATCTCTGGGTCATACTCTTGTAGATGTGTTCATGCTGCTCAGCTCCTTCCCAGACAGGCTGTGCTGTTACATGTGGGAAGGGAAACAGCAGATGTTCTCCTTCTGACCCTGTAGACAAGCACAAGGTTAGCTGACATGAGAACAGGAAAAAGCAGGGTTTCCTAATGGGGTAATGGCATAATGGTATCTTGCTTTGATCAGGAAGGTGTGCTAGGCATTCCTGACCCTGGGAGCATTGAGTGCCAAATGTTGTTAGATGCTAAGTGAATACTCTGTGTGCCATCTGGGACAGGGGCTTTAGGAAAGGGGACACTGAGCTGGTGTAAGCTGCTACCATGGTGTTGCTGAAGTCTTGGGGCAGGTAAAGTTTATGCTGGCTGATGACCTGCCTGGGTTCATTATGGTGGAGGGCATGTCTAGGATTTCATTTTCTATGGTACTTTCACCATACCCGTCTCCTTTTCCCCTTAAGAGTCCGTCAAAACAAAGCCCATTTTAAAAGAAATGAATGTAGAAAATGTGAAACGTAAGGATCTTTTACAAAGTATCTTTTACAGTGCTGGGTACATAAAACAGGGCAGTGGAAGATAAGCCATTATGTATGTTGAGGAAGCCTAAGAATAAAGATTATAGGCAAACAGTCTACCTTTCTTTACAAGGCCTTGATTTACATCCCTGAAATCTCAAATTTAGCTATTACAATGAAGTCCTGTTGCACACAGAGCTGCCTTTTTATCACCACTTAAAATCTAATTAATCCGTATTGAAGCACAAAGATTTCTGTTGTGTTTTAGGGTGAGGGGTCATAGAGCCCTCTTTGTTCATCCTCAAGGTTGTAATCATCAGGCATTGGGATATAATTTTACCAAGCAAATTGGAAGGTAACAGATCAAATCCTTATCGGAAAGCCTAACTCATGGTTTAGTGAAGTCCTTCGTCCTTTATGTGAAACTTTATATTCATGAAGAACAGAAACGTGTTTCAGAGCTTGCAAAGGGTTAAGAGCAAGGGCTTATATTTGGGGCAGCAGAGACCTAAAATCATCACAGCATCCACCATCACTCAAGGTAGCAGTTGGTACAGAACTGCTGGGGAGACCTTTCTCCTCAAGTTTTCAGGACTCTCCTCTCACAATGGCCTTAGTCTATCAACCAGTGATGCAATTAAGTGGCATATTGGTCTGTCTGTTGGGATGGGTCCTGTCCTGTCTCACCACCTATCTACCCCAGTGGAAAAACCTTAACTTGGAACTAAATGAACTGGAGATCTGGACCATGGGACTCTGGCAAGCTTGTGTTGTCCAGGAAGAAGGCGGAATGCAATGCAAGGACTTCGATTCTTTCCTAGCTTTGCCTCCAGAGCTCAGGATTTCTAGGATTTTGATGTTTTTTTCCAATGGATCAGGGCTTTTGGGCCTTTTGCTCTCAGGATTTGGGTTGGACTGCTTGAAAATTGGTGAAAGACAACAGGAACAAAAGAAACGGTTGTTGCTGTTTGGAGGAATGCTCTTCTGGATATCAGGGATTACAGCTATTGTCCCGGTTTCCTGGGTTGCCCATGCCACAGTCCAGGAATTTTGGGATGAGAATGTACCAGATATTGTTCCCAGGTGGGATTTCGGGGAAGCATTGTTTGTTGGCTGGCTTGCTGGATTTTGTCTTATATTAGGAGGATCCCTACTTAATTGCACAATCTGTTCTACTGAAGTCCATCCATCTTCAGTCCATTATGCAGTAGCAGAACAGCAGGATCGGTGTCAGTGCTTGGAAACTGAAACAAGGCCTTAAAATGGGAAGTTTTAAGCAGTACAGCAATACTGCCCTATCTTTTCCAAACCCTAGTGCAAGCCAGAAGCTTGTTCCGGTAGTAATTCAAAAGACTCTTTGTTATGCAGCTGATTTTCTAAACCTGTTTTCTCCATAAACTGGTATTGGAAGGTGGTATGTTTTCTCACCTGTGGAACTGCTTAAAACTGTTTCGCAGCAAAATGCTGAGGTGTTCACAGACTGCATGGAAAAGGTGCTTTTGCTTTCTTAACTGCAGTGTAAAATCCTGAAAATGAATATGCATGTTCTCTTGCAGCTTGGATTTTAACCAAAATCTGCTTCCTTTTTTATGTAACCAGTGAAATAAGCCACAAAGTTTGACTCCCTGTTGCAATTTTCCACTTGATTGATGCAGTGACATATGAACTTAGAGGAGATGTCTGATCCTAAACAGTCTGAATACCTGCATTGCATAAAATGGTTTTTCTGTGTATTTGGAAATAGTAGGTTTCTGAAATTGTAGCAAGCTTTGCAACTGTCTTTTTGTGCATGGGGTGTGATGGTGTAGGTGCTTAGACCCAGCAAGCTGTGTTCTTCCAGTCTGCCACATTAAACTGCCCAAACAAGTTATTCTAAGTGTTTCTGGCACCTGCATACTTTATGCACCAAAAATAGGCTGAGAAATGCTGCTTTAAAAACAGGTCTTGAGTCATTATGCATCCTATCTGAGGTCCCTTAAGTTTCCATTCACTCATGTTTGGAACATGTTGCTGTATATTTGACATTAAACATATAGCATTTAACTGGCCACAAAGCAGACAGTATCATTTGCTCTAAGTGGAAGTGCATCAATGTGATGACAGAACTTAAAAACAAACTGAGATGCCAAAATCAGCAAAATTGCTGTAATGCTTTAGCTGATTGATGGAAAACCAAGTATATGCTTTTCTTCAAAAAAATCAAACAAAAAAGTAATGAAAAGTGAGCCCAACTGTGGCCACACCATTCTGCTACTGCTTTACCACACCACGTCCCAGTCCCCCAAACACTGCACGTGGAACCAGGCAAAGCAGGAGGGAGGGAAGAAGTAGTTCATACTTCATAGAGCATTGTTTTAACTTGTGCTTATTTATGACAGAGGATGACAAAGAACTGAGCTGAACAGTGCCTGCAAAAGCCAATGGTTTTGGGCTTCTGTGATTGCAAAAAATGAACTTGACAAGCAGGCACAGGCTACTGTTAGCTGGATTTCTGTTATCTGTGCTAGGAAGGATTTTAACTGATACCTGTAACTACTTACCAGGTTGGAAAAATCTCAACTTAGACATAAATGCACCAGAGCTTTGGACCATGGGACTCTGGCAAATGATGTAGGAACACAGTGTAAAGATTTTTATTCTTTCCTAGAATTCAAGATTTCCATGACTTTAGTAGCTACATAAAATGGACTAGGACTTCTGAGCCTTCTGAGCTCCAGTCCTGGTTTGCACTGTCTGAAGATGGAGGATACAGTGCAGAAGATAAAAAAACCTGTTACTACTTGGAAGAATACTCCAGGTGAAGTCTGGAGACCCTGTCCCTTACTTACACTGTAATCCAGGAGATTTGGAATAGTGGCATCCCAGAGATTCTGCCCAGATAAGAATTAGGGGATGCCCAGATAGGAATTTGTGGATTTATTCTAATTCTAGGGGGATCTCTTCTCCTCTTCACAATCTGTTTATCACCTGACCGTCACTTACAAGAGCAGTATCCAATGGCAGATATACAAGATGCCCATCAGCATCTGGAAACTGGAAATGGAAGACTTAAAAAAGGGCAGGGTAGGTTTTCTAACATCTTGCTTGCAGTACAGTAAGAGACAAAGACTTGCTGAACAGACAGGTTACTGTTTACAAGAGTGGGGGTGGGGTTCTTTCTTACCAAGTAGTTCCTTTAATCACTACTAACTTCCACTTTTAATGACATGAATTGATGAGCTATGGCAATTTAAGCCACCACTGTATTTCTCCCAGGTCTGATAAATGGCAGATTTTGTTTTTGTGGTATGACTTGGAGGAGTGAGTATAAAATTTTTAATCTCTAGGCCTAAATGGAGACTTGACCATATTTTAAATGGCAGAACTTGTACCAGGGCTGCTTTATGTATTTTTTACAAAAGAATATTAATTGAAGTCTGAAAGAGTTTGTATCACCAGTTCACCATGCACTACACAAACCTAATGCAGTTCAAGCTTAAATGAAGTTTGCTGGGCCTGTATCATTTACAGTAAACTAAATGTTCTCAGACATTATGTAATGTAATGCAAGATTCTCCACTGTGAGAGAGAGAATATATACCTCTATCCCTGCCCAATCTCTCCCTCTAAGGAAAGCCAGTATTTCTGGGCAATAATGAGCTGTTGTCTGGAGGAGACTCAACCATGTTCATTGCAGGTGCAGTTTTCACTTCATGAATGTAAAGAACTAACTGAAGTATATGAATTAGTTTCCATATAACTTATCCTTACAGCTGTCAGTGATCAATGTGAACTTTCTATAAATTGCCATGATTTTACATTGACAAAGCTGTAGCAGCCATCTGTTTTTGCAAAGACAATATATATAGAGAGAAGAGCAATAAAAGAATTAAATAAAACACTAGTATGGAAAAGAGCTTTGTTAAAAAATGTATTTTCCAATCACTGAAACACATGAAAAGTGCAGAGACAAATTAATCTATGTAATGTACTTGCATACTCTTACAGACAAAATTAGAACAGAAACACATTCAGAATATAACCTGATTAAATATTTAGTTCAGTCCTGAGCATTTGATATTTAATACAGTATAAACATAGCAATAGTAAAAAGAAAAATAATCTTAAAATTATTTGTGTTCTATTACAATTTCTGCTAAACTTTGCTCATTTGGCTAAATATTCTTGTACCAGTAATATTTACTTTTTGATATATTCAATGCACTGACATTGGTACCTGGAAATAGAACTAATTACATTCGTTATATCCTGCTGTGCAGGGTAAATTTCACTCCAAGAGTAATATTTATCACTTTACACTGATGGGACTTTATTTGTGTGTAATATTTTAGCTTATTCTATTGAGTGTTTCAAGTGTGCCACACTGAATTAGTAAAAAACCCCAAACTCCAAACCCAGAATTGTTAAAAGCTGCCTATAAAAATGTTCAACTTTACAAATCTGGAAAATGAAGAGCATGAATATGTCTGTCTCTCATTTTTAAAGGAGTTTTGTAAGCTGAAGCCAGCAATACTCAGGCTTTGACTTCACCATATGCTTACAAATCAGACAATAATACTTTATTTTTGGAAAATTATTCAACATTTCAGAAAAACCAACTAAGTGGGCAAGAATTTAGACATTTCTAAGTATTTTTCACAATAGCATCCTTAATGACAAATACTTTTATGGCCAGAACTGAACTATATTAAACAGAACATAAATAAGACTGTAAATAAATAAAAAGAAAAATCATAAAGTAGACCTCTAAACATCATTCTACAAACATCTTACATAATCAAATTAAGAAGTTGAAACTGCCAACCTTCATTTCACCTCTACATTAAATAATTCCAGATTTTTTTAAATTGACCTTTCAAACATAAATGTTATCTCAAACCAAAGACACAAAAAACAAATGGGGCATTCATAAAGGATGTTGAACCAGTCATCTTGCTCAAAATAGCATGTTTGGCTTTGTATTTCAGTGAACTGATGTATTTGTGCATAAGAAAACCCTTGGGTGTTACACAGACCTGTCATTACAGAATTGTCACTTTGAATCTAAGATAGCTGCTACCATATTGTGGTTATATTGTTTCCATTTGCTCAGCAAGTAATTATAAAATTTCTGAAAGATGAAGTTCATGCAATGTGGCTTGTTGCTTGGGGAAAAAACTGCAGCCAGTTAATGAAATACATCTGAGTGCACCATACTAAGTAGAAAGTGAAATATTTCTGTTCTCTGCAATATCCACTTACTTACACAGTACCCACAGAAGATGACCCCAACTGCTTTACCAAGACAGGACTGCTTCAACACTTACATCCAATGTTCTGAACTTCTAACAGAAGGCATCCAAGTTGCCTTCTGATGAAGCAGCCTGCTAGGAAGGAGCATGCAAGACATTTGAAACAAGCTGTTCACATCTATTCATTAAACATGTGCACCCCCAACTGCATACAGGGTCAATTCTATATTTTAAAAATTGTTATTTATTGTACCAAAATTTGTGCAGCCTTTTAGTAAGGAGCTTTTTCAGAAAATGGTTTACCTTACCAACAGGACTTCTATTATCTGAGTTAGCATGTGAGAGATTTTTTTCTGGTATAAACACTTTCATGCTGCATCTCCAGATCTGCAAACCTAGCACACTCCTTCATTATTCCTAGCTGGCAATCAGACAGCCCCCTTGGACAAATGATTAACAGAGAAAAACTCTCTGTTTTAAGAGCATAGTGGGTATAACTATTGAAATTTCAATGGTGGTATTATGAATTTGATTCATCCTGTTCAGAAAGCAGCTGCCCCTTTTGGTAGTCTCAAAGTTAAGTTTTTAGGGTTACTTGTCTGCCTTGCCTTTCTCACTCTCCCGCAGATACAAGAAACCTTTTAGTGCAGGTTAAAGTACTGTACATTCACAAAACTAAACTCTGAACTCTGTATCTTCCTACAAAGTATTAAAAAAACAAAACCAGAAAAGAATTATTTTCAGAGACAAAATTACATCGTGGATGATGAACCTAATCAGCAGCTGTTGTGATGCAGCCTGGATGTTTTGGAAAGGAGCTTACGCTTGTGGTTAACTTTAAACTATAAAAGTTACACACTTGTACAAAAGTATTGCATGGCAGAACAGCCATTTTCACAGTCTGCTCACATGAAAATAGTGAAAAGATAAACAATTGTCTGTTGAACATAATTTTTCTCAACACAGTGCAGTTCAACAGGATACATGCTTAGTACTGCCTTTGTTCCTTTGTTCCATCTTTACAAAATAAAAACACAGATGCGATACACACAAACTGTACAAAATCAGCATCAGCATACCAAAATTAATCTACTTTGGTTTTCTGTTTGTTGGGTTTTTTTGCCATTTTTTAAGCTTACAACAATTCAGTTCACTATATTTTACAAATAAACATATCAATAGTGAATGTAAAATAGAAGATCTTTGAAAGCACATCACTGGAACTACAAAGCTCATCTGAAAAGAGATGAACAAGTGGAAAAAACACTTCAATGAAACTGCATAATTATACATCATCAGCTGGAAGGGCTGGTATACTGATCTTTGCTCTTGTGAAGTATGCTATCTTCTCCCTGAAATTAGAAAAGAAAACAAGAGGTTTTTTTACCGTTTGTGGCATGACTTCAATGTTATCTGCTGTAGAGTTGCTAATAGAAGAGCTAATTCTTTAAAACACAGGTTTGGAAAATACACAGAAAATTTATTTACAATAAATGTAGCATTCTGACACAATTACCTTCTTACGCAGATTTATGTAAAAAGCAGTTCCAGTTTTGAAAGAGAAAAAATACCAGTATTTCATTAATAACTGCCATGATAAGACTGAAATGTAGTTCCAGTCACTGAATTTCCAATGATGATATTTTCAGTAGGGGGATGAGAAGGCAAAATAAATAATTTTATCCTGACATGGGAAAAGGCCAAGCGGGGAATAGTCGTGTCTGGGCAAGACTCAGAGAAGCAGAATTGTCAACCCATTCTCCAGTTGCTTCCCCTGTGCTGTTACCTTTTCTGTCACCTATGAACCGAGACATTACTGAAGCATAACAAGTTTACACAGGGTTGCCTAGCAGCAGACTAGAAAGCCGAAGAGAAGTATTGGGGGCTTAAAAATTAAAGCTCAGAAGAGTCATTCTTCTTGAGAGCTTTAAAAATGTCTCTTTGTGATTAGTCTGAGGCCACAGCACTGTAACAAGTCCAGCTAGCAGGGCATGCACAATTCAGCCTCCAGAGGTAAGTATTTATCCAGAAGACTAAATCATATTTTCTGCTGGAGTTTCCATGAAAAACAGTAGCTCAGAGCAAAAGCAACCTAAACTGGCTTTCTCTTCTTAGTCGTGTGGTGACTAGAAAATAAAGGAAAATAGGGCCTTTTGATATCCTTCTTGCAGGGGAATGGGATTTTAGGCACTATTACACATTCCTGTAGATTTAGGCAGCAGTCTGTCTGTGGTGATGCTTAAATGACCAGCACTGACCAAAATCCTTTCTCAAGATATGCACAAAAAGTGAAATCTTCAGGATGCTCTGAATTTCAAGCTGAAGATAAATTACTCAGCTGTAATACATCTTAGCTGAGGAAGCCCTTTCCTTTCTCTCTTGCTTTGATTCTGCATCACTTACATCTATGGTTTGCAAAACATGCTGTCTCACAGGCCCCTACTTGCTTATGGATTTCTCTAACTGCTCACAAAAGAAGGTTTAAAAAAGGGAAAGAAGTCTCAGCAGCTGACTGAAATTTCCTATAAAGGAATCCAAAATTGAAACTCAAAAAATGTGTGGTAACTAACAAAACAAACCAAATTAACTTGCAGTACTGTTTCTATGTGCAAGAGCAAGCATTGAAGCATTGCATTTTTCAATCAATAGATGTATATTTCTTTTGATATTTAAGTGTGGCCTCCAGGCTGCAAGTCCGGCCACTTACTGGCCAGTCTCTAGGAATTCAGACCAGTGAGGATTAAGGTTTAAGATAAATAGTGCTCATTCTGTCTTATGCTAAGCAAGAACACTTCATTAATTGCTTCAAGTAATTGGTTGATTCACAACCCAAAAGAGAAGGGAAACAAAACAGAGGAGGGATTAAAGATCTTTCTTAAATACTAAGTCTTGAGCAAGGCACAAGTAGTGGTTAATGAGTTTCCTGATGAGCTGTATGCTGTCCTACTTCTCATTGAGTGGCCATTTGTTTCAGGCCCTTGCCATCACTGGAAGAGCTCCCATGACGTAAAGCCCACAGTCAACCTGATGTGGGTGAGGTGAGCTACAGCAAGAGCCACACACGTGCCTGCCTACAGCAGATGTCCCACAGGATGTGACACTCCACTCACCTTCCTAACCACCTCTGAACTGCCACATGAGCAGGTCAGCGAGGCCTGGCCCTCTGAAACTCCAACTTAGAACCATGTTAGAAATCTGTGATGTTTCTGGCAAGTCAAAGCCATGCGGATTTTTTACTAATACTACAGAGCATGTCTGGTTATACCTAGAAACAGCTCATGTTCCTTCACTACATTAAAAAGGGCATGAAAAGCAGAACAGGCCATACCTGAATGACTGCACCTGCAGTGGCACTTTCTGGCTCTGCTCCCGTAGCCGGCACACATCCTTAGAAGCCTTCCTCATCAATTTCTCAGCACTTAAACCTTGTTTCTGCTCTTCTTTTGACTGTTCAGCCTGTATCAAGAAAAACAACTGTATTTTGCTGATAATGAACAACTATTAATTTCAAAGAAATGAGAGATGCTTCTGTGTTGAGCAAAACACTTGGCAGTGTCAGGTTTACTGTTGGGCTCAATGATATTAAAGGTCTTTTCCAGTCTAAATGAATCTATGATAATCTCTATATAAAAGGTCAGCAAGATAAAAGACTGACATCACAAGCCTAAGCCATGGCTGCAAAATAAACCAACGGAGTTTTTCCTAAAAAAATAAATAGAGCAAATTCTGTGCCATCACAGATGGCTACTAGGTTTTGTAAATTCTGATATTTCTTAGAGCTGTAGTTAGACAATACCTAACATTGCATGAGCACAAGTTGTCTATCCAAGCATCTTTTTAGAACTGCAAGCCACTGATTCTCTTCCCATATAAAATACTTCTATTTCCTGACAAAAGCTCTCAGGAAAGTTGCCTATACCTACTCTAAAGTGACTGACAGAAAAAATAGGGAAGGCATGCTCTCAAAACACATTTTCAGGTTTTGTTGACCATGTTGGCAAGGAACATGAACTTTTATTACTTTATTCATGACATAGTACCTATTTTGCATGAGACTCACTTATTTCATTTGCATTGTAGAGATGTAAAAGCCAAGGCAAGTGAACAGAACACCAGTGGTAACAAGAGATCAAAGGTCCTTTGTGAGCACTGCTGAGCAGCTACATACCCCACAGTAAGTGACTGAATTTCTGTACCTCAGTATTGCCAGCTCTATTACTTATGTCTTTACTAAGCATCAACAGGACAGCTACAGCTGTGCCATCCATCATTTTAGCAACAAGACTGCTATCAATAGCTGTGCTTTGGCCTTAAAACTTTATCAAGGGTTTCTGAATATCAATATATATAAATCAATATATATTCTGAATACCCAATAATCTGAACAGTAACTCTTTTTAGGTGGGCAGTCACCTGAAATTCTTAGATAAATGACCCCCATTCCTACACAGGTGAGTTCTGTAACAAATGCATGTTTGCCCACATCACATGTGGGGAGCATGGTGTGGGCAGTGCTCTTCTAGACTGCAGAGGCTGTCAGGCAAATGTTATTTATTGTATTTTTGAATTTTGCCAGCCATTAAAATTCAATAGAAGCAGTTCACATTCTTAAACAGCTATAAAGTTGCAGAGACTTTAATTTTTGATTCTTTAGAGAGTTGAAAATGCTGTTCATTACCTCAAATTAAAACACATTTGCAAGGCTGAAACAGCAATCTTCACAGCTACTTTGTGACTTAGAAGTTCACGTCCCAGTTCTGAAGTCAACCCAGTAGACTCCTAAACAACAAAACCAACTAATTCAAAAGAGCTAGTCCACACTATCAGTTTCATACTGGGTAGTTATAAGAAAGCTGCTCACAGCAGGATAGTGGTACCCTCTGTCTGTTGAAACGCACTCTGGTTTCGATATGAAAGTGTTTTACATGAAAGACAACCACCCCTTCAAAAAACTCACTCAAAATCCAGTCAGCTTGTACTGCTGTTAACTTCTTCAGTTCCCAACTCCAAAACAGCTTTGATTTTAAAATGAAATTAATCTATAAGTATTGTTTTCTTTATTAGTTAGTGAACATAAATTTGCAATCTACAACTGGTAGTCTTAATTAATTTCACGTATGTCACTGGTGATATGATTTACCAGCTCCCCTAATTAATATTTACCATCAAAGCACTAAACATACAATGTTTCAAAATTTTCTAATTTATCCTTCCATAACTATACATGAGATTCTTGTGATTACTGCATTTCATGTTTAAGAGCATAGATGGATGACTTGTTTTCATACTCTCTATTACCATGTATCCTTTTTTCATTTTTGAATCCATTTATTTTTTAAGTATGCTCTATGAGAAACTTGGATTTCAGCCCAATGTCTCTAGTAATATGCATATGAGAAAGTATGTACATAACCATAATGTTTATATTTACATTATGTTCTTTGAGTGCTTTATAAAAAACACAGAAAATCACACTAATACAAGGGCCAGACATTCATTAAGTCCTAAAATCTGGCACATTTTGTGATGTACCCCCCCTCTCCCCACCCCAGCAACAGTATGATCTCAGATTCTTTAAGTGACCTGAAAACACTCATTCACGACACTTATCTACCAAATGTAAGTGTCAGATAGGAATCTCTCTATCTGGGCTTAGCTTAAGCTTCAGTTAGTTTAAGATGACAAAGAAGAACCACTATCAAAATTAGAGCTGAAGTGCTATTTCCTGTCTTGTTCTTCTGTGGGTTTTATATAGAAAAAACTGAATCCAAAGAAAAACTAACTGTGCTAAACACCAAATCATTTGGACAAAGACATACATATTGGTATTAATGACATGGTTACATATTCCCTCAACATAAATGATGTACTAAAAAGAAATAAAGAAGATATTTACAGGAATCTTTTTTGGATATAAACAGCAATAGTACTTTAGAGGACACTAGGTGTCTGTAAACTTACTTGTATGAGGATTTAAGACTCAAACTTTGAAACTCTGCATGATTTCTCACAAATATCCAATCTAAACAAGAGAAAATGCTTCTGGTGCACAGAATTATCTCTTTTTTCTGATCTGCAGGTATTAGTGGGCATTACATACTTGCAGCACTTAGGGAGGTGTGGAAGGAATGACAGGGAAGGTATGGAGTCTGTGGATCTGGCTTCAAGCAGAGTAACTAACTGCATGCTAGCAAGCAGCCACTGATTTTTAACATCCCCCACATCAGTGGTTTCATTTTTCACTCGAGACTCTCTCAATTTCTCTGGTGTTTCCAGCTGCTGCATTAGTCTGTGCCATTATAATGCCTGCAGGATCTAAGAAATAATCTATGACAATGTTCTCTAGGCTGCTGTGTTTTGCTAACCCAAGGGGAAACACTGACAACACAGTACAGTGCTCTCAGGGTTGTTTTGCTCCGCAGGGGAAGGCTGCAGTGATTTTAAGGGTAGAAATATTTCTAGAAACTTTGTAAGCACTCTTCAAAGAGATGGAGTGACTGTGATCATTGTTCTGACTTTTACCTTGGGAAGGAGGACTTAAATGCTGTGCTACTGCTTGCATATATTTTAGGAATGTGTATTATTACCCTTATTGTTCACCAGTGAGTGTAATGATGGTGATCACTGACACGAGCCATACAAAATATGACAAACCCACCTCCTGCCTTGGAAGAGCCAGCTGAAATAAAGCACAATTCCAAAGGATTCATAATATGAAATGTTGCAGAGGCATACTCTTCTAGAGGGAACTAGAGGGAACAGTTCTAGAATGGGAGTAGTTTTAAATTAAACACTCAGAAAATATAATTTCTGTCCTGCATCCAGTATTAGATATAAACTATTAAATTCCACATAAATTTAGCTATGCTTATTTTCTGTAAGTTACTGTTTTTATGAATTAAAACTTGGACCAAATGAATAGAATGGTAAAAAACCAATACAGTTACACTAAGTTTAAACACTGCACTATCTTCCCCCATTTTGCCCAATGTTTTTCAGAACACTCATCAATGTTTACCCTAAACTCTGCTAGTGTTTTATAGTAATTTTAGTACTCCACTAACTATAACCAACAATAGATACCAAAAAGTGGGACCAGAAGATACAACAGGACATAAATGTAGAATTGGGAGAACATGCTGAGGAGAAGTTTTATTTCCTAAGGTATCAGTCAAGGACTTAATGAAATATGTGGTGCCATTACATGCATTTTTCTACTGTGAACTTAGCCAATCCATAAATTAATAATTTTTTCAACCTAATTTTTTGAAATTTGCAGCATTCAATGTTTTATTGAAAACATTTTTACAGTTTCTGAATGTCATGCTATGGTTTGCTTGCATTTAACCTGCCACCTGTTCAGTTTTCTACTTCTCGGTGAATACGAGACCATGATTAATTGCTCTCTTCCACCTCACTCATGGTTGCATGGACTTCAGTCGTAGCTACTTAGCTGTTCCTTACACAGAAATTGTTTCCTCCCTTGCCATCCTTGTTGACTCTCTGCAATTTTATCATCCACTTTGAAAAGAGAAACCAAAAATGAACTATGTTTATGGTACAGGCATAATAATATTTAGACCTTAAGGCAATGATATGTTTTGTTCCAAGTATTTTTCTTAGCAATTCCTGTCATATTTGCTTTTTGACATCTGCTGATCCTGTGATGTTTTTGTTTATATTTTGTCTCATATGTGGAGTACCTAATTCCTAACATTTCCTAGCAAAGAGCTCAGCTTTGTAAATGTAAATATTAGGATCATCCTTTCCTCTTCTACACAAGGCTATTTACTGATATTTAGCTTTAAAAAACAACAAAACAACAAAACAAACAACTGTTGCTTACATATGAGGAGGGCCTCTGCACCTTGTTAAAATGTTCAATTTTTACTCTGAATAACTTGGTGTATCAAAGCTCAAGTCTCTATCAACCATAAAGAGCTAAGGAGCACAGATCCTTCCTGGCTGTCACTCACAACCTCTCCTCACTGAAAACTGATGGACATTTGTTGCAGTGTGTTGCAATATCCGGTCTTAGACTTCCCTGTTCCCCAGGTGTACTGACCTTCCTTCCCCCTTGTCCCCTTGCTAAGACGCTGTCAGTCAATCCTAACATTCCAGCAAGGCTGTCGTGTGGTTGGCAGAAGTTCAAAAAATGCTACTCACCCTGGGCATCATTGGGTTAGCCACTGTCATTATCCCCTGAGAACCGACCTCCTCCCACCTGGTTGGTGCCTTACCTGTTCTTCCCTCCCCCTATCCCTGGGCTTTAAAGGACCTGGCCAGTATGTGCTCGGGGTTCTGTTGGAGCTGTTGCTACAATTCAGATGTCCGTGCCCTTGGAATAAAGCTGTGGATTTTAACCCTCCATCAGAAACAGCCTCCTTTCTCTTCACCTCGCCTAAGGACCTTCACCAGAGGTAAAACTGAGCTTCCCACAAGCCTGGGCTTGGTTTCTAGTGCCTAGCTGCCATTTCCAGCCGGCCAGAGGTATCCCTGTGGTGCTGCCTCCGGCCAAGAAGCTAAGGCCCAGAACAGCCCAGGCACGTTCCACCTGGATATATTGGGATCCTTTCCCAATACATTGACAGACTTGGATGGGAAGGGGGTTCCATAAGGTCTCTACTCCAACCTCCTGCTCACAGTAGATGATACCAAAGTAGTCAGGGTCTTGACCAGTTAGGTTTAGAATACCTCCAGCTGTGCAGGTTGTGTGGGTTTGTTTTATTTTTTTTACTTGGTTGGGTTTTTAACTCCTCCAACAACCTCTCCAGGTCCCTATTCCAGTCGATGATCTCCATCTCCAAACAACCTCCCAAAAAACATAATAAAAGCCCCACAACATCTCACTTATTAATGTATCTTGTTGGAATTTTCCACATTCCAACTTCTCACTGTTGCATCTCATTCTTCTGTTCTGTTTCTTGTCTTTTAAACATGTGGGGGCATCCCACCTTATGGCAGTGCATATATACTTGTATTGTTTGAGAGACCATCACGTAGAAAACAGCATTTGGCTTTCCTTTGCCAAAACTACAACAAGTATGTCCTGCATGAAGAAATAAGCCACTGCCTTTTCTCCATGCCCCTACCACTCTGAATAGTGGTAATTGCTCCTTCTACCTGTTACAAGCATCTTTTGGCTACAAGGTCTGTGCAGACTGCAAAGCAACTGATGCTGAGGGACAGAAAGCACATGCAAGTCTGTAAAAGCATGGCTGGAATGTGAGAATTCTAAATTAAGTTTTAAGTAAATGCTATTTTACTACACCAACCATAACTACTACTCCAAATACTAGAGTTTCTAATGACTTATCAAAGTATTTAGAGAGCGTGAGGAAAATGTTACCTCAAATTCCACGTTTAATGTTGTAGTATTGATCAATAAAGAAACAGTTTACACTATGTAATTCAGAGATGTAATTAGTCAAATGTGAGCTTCTGTAAAAACCTTTTAACATCATTGAGCAAATTCTTTAACAAATTTATATCAAAGGCAGGGGCATACTTACATATATGTGAATGCTGCTCATACCTGTTTTTCAGCTTGTTTCAAAAGTTTCTGGAAACGTTCATCCTCTAGCACACACAGAGGAAGGTCTGCCTCTCCTCTGCCTTTCATTTCCTCAAGCTTTTGTTTCAGGTCCCTCAAGGCCTGGAGCTCGTCATTCAGACGATTCTGTCTCGTGCGCGACACCTGGAGGTCCAGCTCCAAGTCCAGGGAAGTGCGCACGGGGCACTCTTGCGCGGCTCTCCGCAGCATGGGCTGGCAAACGGGCTGAGTCGTTCGGGAGACAGAACAGTAACAATTAATACCTAGAGAGGCTGGTGGAGAGCTTGACATACTGCAGTCAGAAAAGCTCAAATATTCTTGGGGGGGAAAGGAGAGATTTACCAGTCTTTTTTTCTGAAATAAAAAAATTCACCTAACCTGGAATTTTTCTGTAGTCGCTAGCTAAAAATAAATGCTCCAACCAAGTACACAATGATATATTTAAGGTTAAAAACAAAAAACCCAGTGTCATTTCCATCCCTGGGATGACACTGCTGGGAGACACAACACTACACAGAATTCCCTACAGATGTCAACTACATTATTTATTTTTGTAAATATTTGCTTTTTCAAGGCCTAACTGAACACATAATGTTACAAACTCTGTAAACATGCACTTCTTCAGGATATTTCACATTATTTACTATCCTTTCACTGTGACTTTCTGCATGAGTAAGTCAGGCAGGAGAAGCCATCTGAGACTATTCAGTATCCCAGACTTTTCTTTCTTATACAAAATGTATCCTGCTTCCAGGCAACAAGGCTTCCAAAGGACTATTTTTCTAGTTACAATTAAGACTAAAATATAACTCTCTAAATTCATGTAAGAATGAATTTCATGCAAGCGTCTTACTCTCTTGTCCTTCAAGCCTTTTGCTACTTGAATACTTTTGGCAGAGCGTCAATTCCCTTAGGTGTCAAGGACACCTAAATCCTTGAAATCTTCACCAAAATTTGCTCAAGATGTATACTGTTGGTGTTGACTTTTGTGCAGCATAGCCCACCTTGTGTCACATTCTCTAACACAGATCCCTTTTGACAATAACTTAAGTTCAACAAGAAATGCCATGATGCTGAGCATCAGTGTCTCACTGCTGGCTTCAGCCACGACTAAAACAACACAGGCTTTGTTGGAGAGGAGCTGACATTGGACTGAGACCAATATGTTGATATTTCAACATGAAACTACAGGACAGAATCATGGTACTTGTGTTGCTTTTGCTGAAATACTTGAAATAAAGGGTATCCTCTATGCATTTTGATATTCCCAGTGTCCCCATAGTTCACTGCAAACCACGTGCAGGTAACAGCACATACCCGTTTAACTCTCAGGCTCCGTCGTTCTGTGGCGTTTCTCACAAACAGAGACTTCTTGGCCAGCGTGGAGCTGTCGCTGTCACTGCGATTCAGCTGCCAAAATGTACAGAACAAACAGACATAAAGCACCTGCAGATGTAAATACACCTGCACTGGTAGAACCAGTCAGGGAACCTTAGCCTTTACATGCATGTAAGGTCATATTCTTACTATAAAGTTAACAAGTTTGCAACTAGAATAAGCATCTACTCTAAAATTATAATCCTATACCAGGACAGCCATTGATCTTACCAAATGAATAGTGAGTCTCTTTAAGAACTCAAGGAAGGCAACCATGGTTATTAAGTACTGATAAATCATTGTCTGGCTGCAGATACAAACCATGGATTTTGCTTACCTGGGGCAGGCTTTTAACAAATTTACTACAGGGAAGGTAAATTACTGTAGACATGCACCTGTCCAACAAGCAGTATTTTTGTATTGTTATTAATTGCAACAAGCAAAGGTGTGCCTACAGCTTCCTTCAGAAGCACTGTCTGCTTCTTAAAATCATGTGCCACAGCTCAGCAGTAGCTTCTTCATAACTTTAGCATTATTTCATACACATCAGTGCAGAATGATTGTTAGGTGCATCAGCATCAGTAGGTGGTCAGAAGCATCCCTCTGCAGAATATGTATTTCAGCTCTTCAGGAGAGGACAAGAAAAGGAATCCTTCTGCTGACATTTCAGTAAGCAAAGGCAGGGCCCTAAAGTGTGCTTACACAGGGCTGATTGGGAGCTGGGGTCAGCAATACAACCACTTGCAATATACAGTACACCTCCTGAGAGACAAATCTATCTTTTCACCATGAGCCATTACTGGGAGCTCACTCGCTGATACAGAGAAGTGGCCATCGTCACTGATGTTCTTTAGGCACTTTTCAAGGGACATTTTCCAAAGCACCAACAGACTTTAGTTCTGTCCATTAGGCCTCAAAGATCTCTGTTTTCTGTAACATCAGAGGTGCTCTCTTAAAGCCAGGCTATCTCTTCTGATTAGAGAGCAGCTGGCACTTCACCAGAGTGTATCCAACAGGCGCTTTCCTCTCCTACAGCACCATAATGCAAGGAAGGCTGGATATGCCTGTGGTACAAGCTGGGGACTGGGGACATGCCAGTTCTTCTGCCTTCTTCGTGAACTAGGATGCAGCTACAGTGCCCACTCTGGAGCCCCCAGCAGTGGGCAACAACTGTTTCTGACACTTCAAAAGATACATCTTCAAACATGTTCTTTCTACAGGGTACTTTGCTTCCAGACAATACCATACACAATGAAAACCAGAATGGTTTATTCCAGATAAGTTTTTTTTTGATTCTGGCTCTTGGCAGCAGGTATGTAGCAATGTTCAAAGCTACAAAAGACCAACACTCTTACAGATCAGAGATCTCCAAAGCTTACACTACCTAAACTACTAAAACTACTAGTTTTACTTCCTGTTGAAGACCTACATAGGCAGCAGGCTACGGTGAAATTTTTTTGCTACTACCAATTTCCATTTAGGAGTTAAATTCCAGCACAGGAACTAAGATGAAGGCTAGCTTCTGAATTCAGCCAATAATGTATCCAAATTGTGTAAAGACTGTTAGAAAACAATCTGCTATATTTCATTCTGGAGGATATATGGAATAGTTATTTAAGTACATAGGTATTGACTAAAGATTTGTTTTTTGCCAGTGAGAATCACAAAGAAGTGATGAACATTAACATTCCCAAATGATTAAGGCAAATGCCTCTAACTGAACTGGGGAATTAAAGCATAGGTATTACTTTTTTTTAAAAAACATACTTGTATGAATAACCTGTAGAAACTAAAGATCAAAATAAACTGCCTTTTCTATGATATCTGTGATTAAAATCTATAGAGCTGGTAGTTCATGCTTATATCTTGTAACACATTATTTTCATAGTTAGTTTAGCAGCAGCAAGACTCACAATTTAAATCTTTTCTTCTTTTTCCATGCTACCATAGATCTAGAGAGACTGGAGAACTTAGCTGCCAAAGCCATGTTTAAAACCCAGCCCCGAGGCAGCGTTTGCACATCTTTCAAAGATGCAATTACAGCAGGATTTGGGCTGCCTAGGTTTAAAACCAGTTGAGATACAAAGCGAGATTTAAAATTGATGACTGAGCTCTTTCCACACTGTTACCCTTAAATGGTTGCATTATTAAAATATGGTAATGCAATAGCATTTTACAGTGAATTCTATTTCATGTTGTAACAAATTGTTTTGCTGCGAGAGTGCTGGAGTTGCTGACGTGCAGGGAAACACTTTTTGCAGAGAGCCAGCACAGGCATCTGTGTTATTTCTCTCCAATAGGATGTATTTTTGCCCTAGCAGAGATGTTTTGCAAGAGTATGCAACTCTGCTGAAAGTCAATTCTACTATACATCAGCTCAGATAGGGAAGGACTCTAGAGAAAGCACAGGCTCTGCCTCTTGCAGGGAAAAGCAGTACATGGCTTGGTGTCATTAATGCTTCATTCCCAAGAAGTTAAATGACTCTTTGGTTAATAGCTCTTCATCCCAAATGTCTCTGCTCTTACCCTGCAGATGTATTGGTTCTGCTGGCCTGGAGAGAAGGTTTGGGAGCGCACTATCATGCTGTTTCTGACAAAGGGACGCTGTCTGCAGCTCCAGCTGGCTCTGTCCTTGGGTCGGACTGCTGTGTTCTCGTTAATCAATTCCTCAGTGTTAGTCTCTTTATCAACCTGTGAACAGGAATTTAATGGATAAGACTTAGACTTACTATAACCAGATACATTCCTCCACATAGTTTCTGTGCCTTCAGATTTCACAAGCATTCTCATTACCTTGTGGTGGATGGAAAAAGACCAGCGGCAAAAAGCACTGTGTATTTACAGAGAAGCTATTCTAAGTAAAGAAATACAAAATTCCCAAGAGGCTTAGGAGTGTGTGGAGAGGCTTTGAAGGTACTCTTTGTAGCCAGTAAAGCTGAAGCTTTCACAGAAAGGCCTTTGCTGCTTTGCTGCTTGGCAGAAGGTTTGATGCAAACACAGTACAAGTCATGTTTTTCTTTGCCATTTGCAGACATGATTATTGCACATTTATATTTACTTTGTTTGGTATTTGCAGAAGAGCAAGGTTCTGCCATGCCAGAGATGGTGCCTGTGCACACTGAAAGGGGGCAGCTGGGAAAGTTACACTGCCCAGGTCCTTCCAGACATACTGCCATACATCCCCAGGCCTCAGCAGCAGAACTGCTTGATGCAATCTCTAGAGCTTCACCAGCCTTGTGAACCCAGGGAAAAGACACTGGTGGCTGCTGTCCCTCAGCACAGCCTGCTGCCTACTAGAGTTGTCCCACATGTGCCAGAGGGAGCCTCAAGTGGCTCCATCCCTGTGGGTGGCACAGCCTGTGCTTACTTCCATGCTGCAATCATCCTGGCTGCTGGACCAAGCTCTGCAGCAGCTGGGACATCCAGTGTTACTGATGAGCAATGGGGCTTTTTCTTCAGCTTGGGTAATTTAATGAGGCTCATGGTTTCCACAGTGCAGGAGATAAATACAGTGACCTAAATAGCACAACAGCAACCTTGAGAGCATGTGGCCTACAGAGATCTGTGCTGTGTCTGGCTCTGCAGTGGGGACTGCTGTCTTTCACTCATTGTCTGGGTCCACCCAGCCCAGGTTTAGCAAAGCACTTTGTGTGCGTGCCTGACCTTCACATGTCGTCCTTGCCATCTCCCCTTGCCGAGTTAGGGCTTTGATCTATATTTACTTGCTACCCAGCAGACTGTCAGTCCTTTTAATACCGCAGCCTTAGCTCATTTGGCATCTTGCCACATTAATTGGAAGTTAATTACAGTTTCCAGCAAGTCCACTGAGATGTTAAACTTTTGTATTGTCACAAAGTTGAAGGAACGAGATGTCACTCTTCGTCTTTTTACTTCAGTTATTTTATAGAACTTGTGAGTTTAAAATATGCAACCATGTTTTTACTAAGATGAAGAAAGATTCTAAAACTTTTATTTCTGAGAGTGTTCTACCACATCAGGGATATGTTTACTAAACATTTAGTAAAAGTGCTTTTAGGAAAGTGGAATATAATTTCAAAAACAACAGTTACCAAGAACATGGAATTAGAATTTGCTTTATGCAGTGTGTGGATACAATAGTACCCTCAATTGTTCAAAAGTATACACAGTTTTAATACACATTTTGGAATTTTCTGTTCATTAATCTTTGTCCTTTTTTCTGCTAAGACAGTTCTTGTATTTCATGCCCAAAAATTAGGGGAAAAAAATAAGGAAATCCCTGCATTGGCCTAAAGATCTTGATCCTTGTCATGTGTTTTTTCCTGTTGAGCAGACAAATCAGCAAAAAAGAAAAGGAAACAATGAAACAGATGTGCAGAAATATTTTAAATATGCACAAGCTGAAGCTACTGAACTACTCTTGTATTTTGAATGTCCTCTACATGCAACAAGAAAAGTGAAGATAGAGAGTCTTGGTTAATTGTCCTGGACTTACAAGTCCTGCTTAGCATGTCTGTCCAATGTCTTCTTCATAGTTCACAAGTGACTACACCAATTTTGTTACATGTACATACATACAAGTGCTACAGCAAAGGCCTCATCAAATTGTAAATGCATAGATGCAGCAGACTTCTATATTAATTGCTCAGAAATAGATTTTAGACATAGTAAGATACTGCAGGAATGTGAATTTTAATATATTCACCAGTGTTAGAATTACAGCAGCTTGCTGGCTTTCCTGGGCCTCATCACTGTTCTCTCTGTTCTTGTCTTCATTCATTTCTGGTGCATCCATGAGTAACCCCAGGTCATCATTACAGTCACCTTCTACTTCCAGCTTAATGCCATCTTCCTCTTCATCCACAATTTCATCAGAGGCCTCTGCAAGCATCTCTAGCCTGTATTAACAGAAGTAGCCCAGGCTTATTATGAAACTGAAAAAGCTCACCAGAGGAAGATACCAGAAAGCCCAGACCTGCACTAATGTGTAAGGCATGCATTTTCCTGACAAGGAAAACAACTATCAGCCAAATGCTTCCACCTAGTTCATGTGAAGGCACATTTCATTGCTGCCCTAAGCAAAACCCAGCACTACTACAGTTCACCTCAAGATTGTTATGACAGCACTGCACTCTATTCAATAGCTGTAACATTGATAATGTTGAAGGACTTTTGTTATAAGTTCATAAAACAAAAAGCTACTCCCCCCTTTTCCCCAGTAAAGCATGTATTTTCTTCTACACTGCAGCTAAGAAATTGAACAATAACAGAACTCAAATAGCAATTTAGCAAGAAATCTGGTTCTTGGGAAAGCTCACATTTTCTTCAAAAACAAGCTCAGCAATGGAAGCACACCCACACTGACTTTGTCAGACAGCAGCTCTCTTTTCAGATCTAACAGCTTGCCTATTACAGTTAATGCAACTATAACATTTGATATTATGGTACACTCCCAGTGGCTTCACAACCCAGGTGGTTTCACAGGAAGATGTACATGGAATGGTGGAGCATTGGCAGTAGGAGTTCATAGAGCAGCCAAGAGACTGTAAACCTACAAGAATGTGAATAAATCGACCATACAAGAGAACAAGACTTTACTCCAATTCCAGTGGTGGTGAGGCACTGGAACAGGGTGTCCAGAGAAGCCACAGATGTCCTGTCCTTGGAAATTTTCAATGCTGGGGTGGATGGGGTGTTGACCTCCTGATCTAGTGGAAGGTGTCCCTGCCCATGGCAGCAGCATTAGACTGGATGATCTTTAAAGATCCCTTGCAACCCATACCATTCTATGAATCTATGATCTCCAAAAGTACAGCCCTTTTGTTTGTCTAAGAAGAGGAAGAATGAGCTGAATCATTCAGGCATGAACAGTGAGGGAGGAAAAGTGTCTTTACCAGTCTTCCTCAGAGGCCCTTTGCTCTTGTTCCTTCTCCTCATCTTCAGCCAGCTCTTGCTCTACTGCTTCCAGCTCAGCAGATGTCCTCTCCAGCAGAGCTGACACAGCATCCTACTCACAAGGAAAAAAGATAAACCAGAGTTGAATGATACATAACAGGTAGGAAAATGACAACTCTTGCAAGAGCTGCATCACCCTACTGCTCCCTGATGTCAGCAGACACAATGACCCCCAGATCACAAGGATAAGGGGTTTGAATTGTCAGTGTATAGCACGTTGAATAATTACTTTTATACAGAGTAAATCTCAATGAAAAACAATTGGTTTTAAAATGACAATGCAATCAAATATACTCCTGTCATCCTTCAGTGTATTTTCTCAACTTCCCTATCGTACTGTTCTTAGGTGAAAAAGAGTGCTTTTCAAAGTTACATTTTCTATGCAGTTCTCTTAAGAAGGAATTAAAGCAGAAAAGCTTATTTAACCAGAAGAGTTAGTATGTTTTGCATAAACAGCATGTTCAATGCAATGGCTTTGAGTATGCAGATTCAACAGTTAATAAATTGCAATTTTTAATGTATGCATATGAAAATAAATTACACACTTAAGGAAGCTTTTCAGTAACATTCTTTCTAAAAAGAATCACAGCTGAAGGCCCTACTCACACAGTGCTACTCTAGACAAAAGTGCCTGCAAAACAGGGCCTTGGACCTTCAGGATGGCAGTTCCCACATTCAAATAACTACAATGCAATGGCACAATTCGAGTCTTGGCTTTTTTCTTGCTATCACAGTAATAGCCAGCTCATCACTCACCAAGTCCAATGAGTCCAGTGACTGTGATTGCTTGCTTAACAGAAACATGTATTCATCATTTTCTTCCTTGGGTTTTTTGCCAGGACTCTGCTTGCAAGGCAACAGGTTGTACCACAGAGTACAGGTCTCACCAGAAAGTGATAAATCTGCCAGGCTGATCTGAGTTCCAGCCTGCACAAAATAAGAAAAGGGAAAACATTATTTAAATTTGTTCTGTTTTCTACAAAACATTCTACTTTACTCATCATGCAAAACAGGCAGCACAAATTTGACATGAACCTTAATTCCCTTTCTAATTTACAGTTTTCTATTTCCCTCTACTTCCAGTTAAAATTGACAAATAGAAGTACATGGAAATGTCCATGCTGCCATCTCTTATTTCAGTCTGCAGAAATGTCTCCCCACTCACACACCCCACACCATACCACAGTACTGCACACACCTGCTCTAGTGCATTCAGCAATGAAAACCTGTGCAGCACCAGTTTGTGGGACAGCAAGTGTCACGTGATTTTTTTTGTGTCCCACCACAAAAATCATGCATATGGCAAATAATGGATGACCTTGCTTGCTCTAACCAGGGAAGAAGGAGATGAAAAGCCAGTAAAAGAGATTAAGAAACCCTTTCATTTGGACAAACGCTGGCATCCACTGAGTTGGTACTCTGGGAAAACTTCTGAAGTACTCATGTTTGGGCTGTGCCTTGGAGATTAAAATCCTTTGTTCTTTGGCAAAGCATATTATCTTCACAGCTGCTGGGCTGCACACATAGCTCTTGCCAAGACTCTGGTCATGCTGTCCAGGGCATTCTGCTGGGGATGATACTCCCAACTCTTTCATTTGATCTTTGGAATAACTCTTGTCTTCACTGGGGTTTTTTGTTATTGTTGAGTCTTTTCTTCACCTTTGTATCCTGCCTGAGGTTGCATTTTTGTTCTGTTGCCCTTCCCTTTCCTCAGGGAAAAACTCTTACATACTGAAAAAGGCCAACACATTCCCCAGGAATTAAGTTAACTTCTGAAAAGTGAGGCTGTTTCACAGTAGTCAGAGCCAATGAACCCCAGCAGATTGCAGCATCTCTTCAGTGTGTGGGAACTGCAAAAATCTCACAGTGCTACTAAAATCCCTCTCGTGGTGAAAAACTAGACTTGAGTTGTACCAGACCATGCAAAAGCAATTTGAAAGTAAATGAAGCATCACTGATTCAGTGATGACTACGATTAACAACAACATTCAAAGTGACAGCTTCCAATGGGCTGATCTATAAATGTCATGCTTTTTTATTTCAACAGATCATGAAGACCAAAAAGGTGTCCATAATATAATCTAAAATAACGTCCAAAATGTAATTTAGTTTGTTCTTTGTGACAAATGGTGATAATGTGGGCTTGCTCTCATTATTTTTTACAGTGGCTCTTCTTCTGTTTTTACTTTAAAACCTAGCATTGAAGTTTATAAGGGTCTTATGTATAAAATGGCAAAGATGGAATATCAATCTGTCATTAAAGGGTTAAAGTAGTGTTAGAATTAACAAAATACCTTCCATCCAGTATTAGATTCTGTACCAGGAGTTTCAGAGAAAGGCAGTATTCTAGGTACTATAGCAACAACTAAGTTATGCTTCAGACTTTGTCTCCAAGTGCTGTGGAATTTTAGCAGCCTTGACCATCAAAATAAGAGGGGACACTATAAACAAATGCATGCCAAAAAAGCACCAGAAATAAAACCACATACCAAGCATTCTTCCCGACGAGTCCTACTGACAGCACACACATCTACTCTCAGTGTCTTCTGTAGCAGTGCCACTTGAGAAATGGCCACTCTGAATATCTCGTTGAGTAAAATGGTTTCCATGGCAGGATGAACTTTAGTGCGGAACAGACAGCTGATATCAGTGGAGGATGGAAGGACTGCTACTCTGATATACCTGCCAGAAACAAAACATCTTTACCTCTGTTTAAACTGCCACTTGCTGGTGATGCAGGGGAGAAGTTCACCCCATCAACTTAAGGACTGCTTAGCAGCAAAATGGAACAGTAACTTATCAGTGGAATGGAAAAGAGATGACAAAGATGAGTGAGGAACTCCCCTGCAGAAACATTTCCCAAGAAGGAATTTTTGTGCCTGGTAAGGTAGTAGTAGGAAGAGTGGAAGCAGTTTCTGACTCTATCCCAGTTTAGTATTGTAAACAATGAAGATCATGTCACAGGTGGCAGGAAACATGCCCTTAATGTTAATTTAAAAAATGAGAAGAACTGGGGTGGACGTAAAAATTAAATTCTTAGAATAATGCAAGCAGCACTGAAAAGCAGTGATATCTTTTAATCTTTTAAGGAAGCAAATCAAACAAGATTTCCAAAGAAAGCAGGAAACTAAGGAAAGCAAGGAACAAAATAGCTAGGGCCATAGTTGCTTAAGATCAATTCATAACATATTAAGTGAAACTTGGAAGAATGCATCTTGCAAGCCTAAATGGAAGCACAGAGAGTAACTTGAAATTGTTACAAGGCTGCATTCATTTCATACAACCAATATAAATGGATATTGTGTGGATAAAAGTTGTACTAGCTAACTTGCAAGTGTCACTTTAGCAGCAGCTTGACAGAGTAAAGACATTTTCAATGCAATTTGTATGTGCTATTTACCTATTGCACAGTTTCTCATACACACAAATGAGCATAGTAATAGTTTAACTTCTTTTCTGTGCCTATCTATTAGTCTGTTTCTGGTGTTGGCTTTAAATATAAATGGCATTCACTGGACAATAGAATGCAATGAAGCTGGCTAAAGCAAGAAAAGGAGTAGGTCAATGTAAATAATTGTGAAAAATACTTTTTCTCTCAAAATTTATAGCACTACTATTGTAATTTCTGACTTTGTGCAGAGTTTCATTAATTTTATTAAAACTTAATTTTA
Source organism: Setophaga petechia (assembly GCA_024362935.1). Taxonomy (NCBI): domain Eukaryota; kingdom Metazoa; phylum Chordata; class Aves; order Passeriformes; family Parulidae; genus Setophaga; species Setophaga petechia. The sequence goes on from JANCRA010000001.1 coordinate 30,058,038, forward strand.
CATTAGTTAAATCAAAAGAAATTAGGTCTGCGAGAAACACAATTTTCTCACTTAAATTTGGGCATAATCTTTATTTCCCGGTTATGCCAAACTTCTTGGAATAAAGAGCAAAATCTAGGTTGTTTGGTTCACATGTAGAGCCTGGATAGCAGGTATCCAGCATTTTGACATGCCAGTCCTGAGGTGAAGTGGTAGCATATTGTAACTCCAGTAGTGCTGCTGCTGCATCCATGCAGGCAGGCAAGCAATTGGCAGTCTACTGAAAACGGCCATTTTAACAGACCATGCAACTAAAAACATTTATAAAAGATGCAGGAATAGAAGATAAAATGTATCAAAAGTATGTTTAAAAGGTGGTCCATTAGAACTTTCTTTTAATAACTGTTTGCCAGTTAATTGGCATCAGGCCAAATGAAGGGTAAACAAAGAAGTGAAAGAAATTGTTCTTTCACTTTGTTGTATACAAGTGGTTACTTTCATTTTAATTAACAAACTTAAAGAGTCAATCGATGAATCAGACTTTACTGTGACAAACCTATGACTTCTCAACTGATGAAGAAGTGACCCTGACACAGTAATCCTTCAACTGTGCTCTACCTGGGCTAAAAGTGAGCAGTTTTTACAGTATCAGTAACACCTCATGTCAAATCTGTTCTTCCATGTGTAAAGGTTCACTAAAGTACTAATTTATCCAACTGATGTTCTATGAAACGCAGCTATAATGTAGCATCTTTTTTCAGACCCAATTTTTAATCTGTACAGATTATACATACATGCACATAAATGCAAGTGGCAGAAAAATGCTATTTGCAAGGTCCTGCCTCTACCCTGCCCCTTCTTCCTCCTTGTTTTGTGCAGCTTTAATTTAATCAAATCTCTTTTAGCAGCAGCAGGTTAGGACTTCTTGACTATCAATTACAACTTCACACTTTAATTCCTGAAAAGATACCTGCTCTGGCCTAGCTTTATGTTACTGAACATCTTTTTGCCATTCTACATTATCTACTTTTCCTCTCACCTGTGTCAATTTAATCTTCTATAGTTTTTTTTGTTTTCTTGTGCTAAATGTTAGTGGACTTGGAAGGTCAGCAGAGAAAAGACTAGTTCAAAGAAGGAAGGATAGTAGTAGAACAACCATTTGTTATTAACAAAAACAAACAGAAAAATCCAGCAAGCACCCAGGCCTCTATCCTTAATGCATCCTTTCCATATCCAGTGGCTTCCTATTTATCTGCCAATTAAAATTAAGTCAATGGGATATAAAGGGAAAAGAACCAGCAAGAAAACTAAATTTTTCAAGGATTGATTATATCCTACTCCAATCTTATTAAGTTTTTCAACAGTTTAAGGTAATCTTATAGTCTGTCAAAAGCTTGCTCAAGTACAAGTGTCCCCAAGGTAACCAGTATTTTATTTATTCAGATTTTGGATTAGAAACTCAGTGATAACACATTCAGGCTTTTCCCTACATATGATTCAAACTGCAATTTACTTTTAGACTTTGTTGGTCCAATTTGAATCAAGAACTAATTCTTAGCAGACCCCCAAGCTCTAGTTGTTAGGGATGGTGTATCTCAATGTGACTGTGCTTGTCCTCTTGCAATTTATTAAATTACCCCTTTCCTTTAAAAGCTCACTTAAAAGACAAATACTGCTTTAAATACCATTTTACATCAAAAAGACACATAAATGGAAAAAGACAACATTCGGAGCTGAAAGGATGCCAAAGTATCAAAAGAATGGTTTTAGTAACTATGGCATAGCTGTTTTGCACTCATGAAGTTGGAGTGTTTAGAAGCAGTAGAAAAAACACCATTTTAAAATCCTTTTTCACTCCAGTTTAGCAGAATGTGCAAATTTCCTGATAGCATCTTATTCTTGCAGCATTGCTGGAATATGCAAATACTAAATATTACATAAATACTACAATGCTAAATACTACAACACTTTGAAAAGTTTTGTATATATTTCAGTGCTCTTAAGCCATAAATCAACCAATTTCTTTAGAGAATTTTTAGAATTTATTATTATACTCTTATATCTCAACACTACTTCTCAGTGATTGACTTACATCTTAGAGCCAAGTGGGACAGGAAATGCTGGAAGGTTTCTAAGCCGGACTATGATTATCACAAAACTTGAATTGCTGTGGTCATATCTGTTAAAAAAAGGACAACACATGGGAAGTTTACTATTCACACTAATGGATCAACAGAAATATTCCCCTTGCTGGTCACTCACCTGAGTCCTATTTGTACCTGAGCAGCCTCTAGACTTGTTGCATCATCTTCACTATATACAGTGTCCTCAGTTTCATTTGGTCTAGGAAAACCAGGCAAATATTTAAATGTTGGAAAATTATAGTTAGTTTTCAGCAATTATTAAATATGCATACACAGAACATATATCCATTCTCCTAAACATGCTGATTTAATTACATCATGCACTCCAAATAAGGGTTTCAGAGCCTACACAACAACAGTACTTGTTTTAGGGGCAGTTGCTGCTGGAATAGTTTGACAACTGCAGCAATGATTTAGACAGGCCTGAGGCTGATTACTGAAGATTACAGGCAATACTATATAAACTAGTATGAAGAATCCTATAGAAGTTGTCTGGTCAAAAAATAACAGCAAATATATTTCTTATATCCTGATCACTGCAGTGAACATTAGGCCTCAACATTACAATGGAGTTTTTTTAATGTCTTTTTTTAACCTCTTTTTAAAAATAAAAACATTCAAAAAAATTGCTATGCAATCTTAAAAATCCTTAACAAAACAAGAAGTAAAAACAGTAACTCTGAGTATTGACAATAGAGTCACATGGCAGAACCTGCATAGTTTAAATCAAGCTTTTCTCTTGGGAACACTTCTAGCAAGGAAAAAACCCCAAGATTATAAAGAAGTATATTAATGCTATTCAACCAAGTTATAAAAGCACAAAAATAACCCTCAGATCAAACTTCATTGTTTGGCAAATATGCCTTCCTCTCCATCTGAAAATACAAATTATTTCTAAAAAAAGCAGGGCTGATTAACAACTTCTGCAGGTACTGTGTAACTGATCATAGATATATTTAAATATTTGGTGGAAAGACTTGCATGATTTCTCAAACCTACTGTTTCACAGAAGCTTCATATACACCGCTATCTCCAGCTACAGACTCATCAGACACAGCAGCAGAAACACAAGCTGTCTTCTCCTCAAGCAGATGACCAGCTGTTCTTCTTGGTAAATCACCACCTACAAAAAGGAAAAAGAATGAAAACTAGCCCAAGAGATGAATAGTCAGAAAGAGAGATGAGCATAGCTTAGGAAGCTGTCACATTGAAAGCGGTGACCCTTAGCTGAGTATCACAGAGTAGTTTTGTTCCATATCATCAAACATTCTGAGACTGTACTGCTGTTGCTACATATTCTGGCTACAGATATAACCAGACTGATGAACTTGAAAATATACTATTACTTCTTCCCAGAGACACAGACTCCTATCATCACCCTTATGCACTGAGCTAGTTATTATCCTTCATTATCAGCCCTCATTTTCCTGATCTTTAAACCAGTGTTTGCCATGTTCACATTCAGCACTGTGGTAACACTGCAGCTACATGCCAAGTGCTTGCCTACTGTTTATTAAATATTCAAAAGTCTGACAGACATCCTCTCCCCAGTGATATAACTGCTGGAAATAAAATCCTCTCTGGTTTACTATCATCAAAAACTTTCTCTGCTACAGCCTTTCAATGACTACTTAGCTTTAATCTTCAACTTGCATTCATATGTGAGTGTCATGCCATGAAGCCACATTCTGCAGCACAGCAAGCTGAGGGCCTATGCAGTCCTTTTATCTGCCAGGGGTGAGGAAATTGGTATGCATTATCATCCCCATCTGAATCATGACTTTACATCCTGTTAAGATGTTAAAATTTCAGACTCTAGATTAGATGATTGATTGCTGCATTTGTGCTTTTATTTATGGCAGTAGGAATGCTTTTTCCTTGATGATGAAGTGCTCTTTCCCTTCCCCCTCGCCATGTGAGGGGTGAAGGTGATGACATGATTTATTGATTACCCTTAGGAATTACCACAGCAGCCTGAATTGACTTTGACAATGACAGAGACTGACTGTGGAAGAACTACAAGATATTCCAACTTTGTTTCTGACAGCAGGGACATGTGCAAGGAGCAAATATCTCTATGGTTCACCTGTTCAGAAAAGTCAGAGACAGCCAGAGAAGCAGGTGAACACTGCAGCTAGAGACCAGTGTAGTTTACATGACAATAGGAGCTGTACTACCTTTGAGTCTTTGTCTATGCCCAAGTTAAGATTCAGCAGTATTCAGATTTGTAGTCCTGTAAAAACCTAAGTGTGTGGGCTGAAATTCTGAATTCAAGTTTAGTGCCTCTGGCTGAGTTTGTTCAAACCTTCCCATTCAGCATGACAGCAGTTTAAAAGGATGAAACTGGAGTGGAAACACTGAACAAACCCCAGATCTGTGTCTCACTGTTAATTACTGAAGTCTCACCATGAGGCCCATTTTACTGTGGAAACCAGAGGTATTGAAGTGTAATTAGTTAATACCTGGCTATTCAAAATTCAAATACTTGTTTTGGCAGCTTTAATACAAGTTTAAAGACAAACTGTATTATGCATATGGTGCTACATGGGGAAGTATCAGTATGAAGAATCACAGAATGAATTTACATTTTAAAACCATAACTAATATAGACTTAAAAGGCAAGCAGACAATATCCAGAATAGGAGGTCCTCAAAAAGTGAAAAAATGTTAGAGAACAACACAATGCCTTTGAAAATAATGACCTATAGAAATATATTTTTAAAAAAACTTCTGATTTTACATAGCCCAAAGCGTTCCCAAATTCCAAGCCATTTTGAATTCAGTTCTCCAACTATGTGAGCTGCAGACAGATTGCAAAGACAGACTGAAAGTTGTTGCTAATTTGGAAAGGATATGCTGCTGAAATACAGGCAGGAAAATTAATTATTGTTTCAATCTTTTATAATATGGCTCTAAAGTAAAATAACTACTGTGCTACACTATCCTATAAAGACAAAGGACAAAAAGACCCCCTCCCCCCAGATTCCCTTTCCATGCTTTTTCAACTTTGCATTTTACAGGTTCAGACCATTAGGACATCAGTCAATTTCTTGTTTTCTTTTGCACAGTGAAACAGAGTGGGGCCTCCCAGCTTGTACTAAGCACACCATACCTTTCTCTTCTGGTGCCACATTGCTCTGGCCAATTTTGAAATTACCACAGTACTGCAGTAAGCTAATCTAATTAGACAACAGATGTTACAACAGTTCCTTGAGAGAATTAAAAAAAAAAAAAGGCAAATTCTTCATTAAAATATATAACTGTATGAATGTGACATTCTACTTTTATTATAAATGTAAAAACTCCAAGCACAAGGGTTCAAACTTGGTAATAAATCTGGACAATGCTCAAGAGCTAGGCCATGTTTATTCTCTAAAACACCAAACTCCTTAGTTAGCTGCTTCCCTACCAGCTCAGAAATACAATTGGAAATTCCAGGTACTGACCAGGTTTCAAATAGGGCTGCCAGTGCTCAGCACTACTGGAAATCTGTCTCACTCAGTTCTTCCTTGAGAAAACAGAGTGTAACACAAACATGAATGGTTTGCAACATACTTGAAGACAATGACACAGAATGACACTAGAAAAGAATAAAAGTGCAGAGAGAGCACAACATACTGACAGCCTGAAGAAAAGGCAGCAAAGAGAGCACTCCAAGACTGAGCACAAGCCATCTTGACAGCTGGGATTTTTGAAATTCTGGCTCTGCCAAAGGTTTTGACAATATAAGATGATTAAGTATGCTGTATGGCTTTTGATACAGACCAGAAGCGGAATTCATCAGACCTAATTAACTAGTAACTAAGGATACCTTGATAACTCACAGTCATTCATCCCTTCTTCCTTAAAGGGAAGTATGCCTTAGGACAAGATGTCTCATTCTTTTGGAAGTTACCCACAGATTGCAAGGGGATCCTAGACTCACTTAGGAGCTCTGTTCTAACTTGGATAAAAAGCCAAAAGCTGTGAAATTTATGTTAAAATGGGGAAACTCCCACTGTAATGTAGTCACCTGTCTTTCTCAATTCAAAATGAAACATAGATCTTTCAGTGACAGCAGGCTCAAATAATGAGATACACATAACACATAATTTACAGTCCAGAAGTCTCTTTTACTGAGGATGTCAGTTTGTAACTTACTCTTCAATGAGAAAGTACCAAAAAAGTACCTGATTTCAAGTTATGAAAAAAACAGCAGAGGGTGTTTGCTCTATATCCACACATCCTGATAAAACCTAGGAACAGCATGCATCCTCCATGCTTTCAAAATCCAGCTTCAGGTTTTTGTGTTACTGTTTTCGTGACAGATTGCAATATATGAACTTACTTTCTAAAACAGCTATGGAAAAATATGGACAGAATCAGGGTGATTGCAGCTCTCTGCAGCCAAAACTAGAAATTAGGTACCATCCCTCAGAACATGCAAGTGCGTGCTGATCAAGATACTCTTCAGTTACACAAAGCACCTCCTCATTTCAAGAACCAGCTAATTTTCATGTTCTACATACATTTGACATTCGATTTTTTTTTTAATTACCTGAACTTCCTTCGTGTAGAGAAGGCAGAGGCTGCCTAATGTTTAGACCTTTATCATCTGTAGGAGTCTGAGATCCTGCTCTGCCTTCAGAGTCCAGTAATATTTGGTTCTCACAGAAGCTAATGCCTGCAAAATCACCTGAAAGGTCAGAGTCTTCAAAGTCCGTAGTGAGGTGATGCAGAGGGGAATTTTGAGTTGACAATGAAAATGCAGCTTCTAAAACCAAAGGGGACCCTGGCGGGGACAAGGAGGAGAGAGAGGATCTGGAGGACAGTGATGTCACAGATTTGGGAGGTTCAGTCAATTTGGGATGGTCTGCAGCTGAAGGAGAGTCACTGTAACCGAGTCTCCCATGGGAACTGACCACTTCATTTTCATGAATAGTAGTGATAGGCCCCGAAGGAATGTAACCAGTTTTTTCTTGCAACATGAAATCAAGTTTGTACTGATAGTCCAAATCTGTGATGTGCTCGCCTTGGTTATAGTAGAGGTCCGTGGAGCTGAGCGAGTTCAGCGAGCCTCTACTTGATGTGTTCAGAGATCCCCGGCTGGACGCCAGGGATCCCAAACTGCTCCCTGAAGACACAGATAACGTACTGGCTGAGAGGCTGCAAACAAAGCACAAACACATGCTGATGTTACTAAACTAAACCAGCACAAAACAGAATAAAAAGAGGGAAGCTTGACTGAATCTGCCTTGTAACAGATTACAACCAAAGGCTGCTTGGGGCATTATGTTTTTTAAGCATCTATACCTGGCTTAGCTCAGTGCGCCCAACCTGCATAGTAGCAGGGCAATTTACCCAGCCTTTGGCCACCTGCCTAAGCCCCTTTTCTTCTGGAGAAGGTTGCAGATTTGACAAGCTGGTCTGGCAGTAACAGCAGCCTGCTCAGCTGTTATATCCCATTGGAAACCTGCTCCACTCTGGTGTGGGTGCTCGTGGGGTCAATATGACAGCACAGGGATCCCAGGATGGAGCTTATGAGAGCAGAGAAGTGTTGCCACCTCTAGAGCAAGTCATGCAGCCCACCCTAAGCCCAAGCAGCTGGGAAAGATGCCAGATAGACAATTTATAGCAGAACTGCTTCCCATCTGCGTGACAACACACATTCCACGTGCACAGTGTAAATTATGGCAAAGGCTGTAACATGCAATCTTGTCCTGTTAATAAAGGAGACAGGGAGTCCTGCTGGGCCAGAGAAAGTGAGTGCCATGGCCTTGGTTCTGGAGGACTGCTGGGAAAAAATGTCAGGAAAAGTAATTCCCTTCTAAACACTTAAAATATATTTACTGAACGATAACAGAACTATCAACTTAAAATTTGCTGAAATTATAAAAGTACACCAGGTTTGCATGGTGACAAAACACTTGAAGCTATTACATTTGCATTTTTTTACTTTAATATATTTTGCTGAGCTTCCAGCTAAGAGATGAACCTAAGAATGAAGTTGAGACATCTAGATCTACTACAAAACAGGTTTTACATCATCCAGTACAGTCTCACCTCCTAAGTTGTGAATGCAAATAGGTAGTTAACTTCGTAGTTTCTTCAAGTTTCTGTACCAACTCTTTTCTTCTCTCCTCCAATTTTAATCTGCAAAAATATGTACATATTAGTTCAGGAAAGCATTACAGAATAGGCTAGAATATTTTATAGATAAAAAAGAAACAAAGTGAAGATCCCTCATTTTTTTATCAGGTTGCCAGTGACTAAAATCCAAAATACTGTGTTAGCTCTTGGTCTGATCATAAAACTCCAACTGCTTCAGCAGAGTGACTTTACCTGCAGAATACCAAGCACTGTAACAAACCTGCTGAGTGTACAAGCAAGCACAGGGTTGGGACATTCACACTGTACTAAGGGGAACATGCACCCAATAAAAGAGTAACAAATGAGCACTGGGAAAATAGCTGCAACTGCAGGATAATAAGATCTGCACTCATGCAGTTTTTAAAAGCCATACTGCAGACTCCCTCCTCACTTAAAACAGTTCCAGGGGAAAAAAAACAACCAACCAACAAAACCAGGAAAACCAAAAGAACACCAATACCAGTAATACCAGTATTAGTTTTGATAATTTGAAGTTTAAAATCAAAGCACTCCCTTTAATTTCAGAATATTTATATAGAGATAAAGCACAGCAAATCAAAGCAGCATTCAGTGAAAGGTTCTGAGATTATAGACCATATTTAGGAGTCCTTGGTAGAGATCTCTACATTCCCAACAGCTTTGTCAGCACCTCAGAGCCACACAGCATTGTAATGCCCATCATCAAGTTCACCTTTATGAGAAGGCAGGATTTATTGCCTCTTGCTTTGTTATCTAAACAGCTGTAAAACCACAAAATGGGGAACTCTCCTATTCCTCTTGGATAGGAGAAATGATTCACTAACCTTTAGAGTGATTTCCCCCCCCTCTTTTAATTCCTTTTTATCACTCCATTTACACTAAATAAATTGCTTGCTTTCAGTGGATTCAGCTAAAATCCTCCTGTAGTTTTGGATTACTATATTCTCCTCTAGGCCTTGCTCAGTCAACTGATACATCGCAAGCTCTCCAGCTACTAATCTGAGAAACAAGAAACATCAACCATTGCCTTCTTACACAAAGTGCATTAACTGAATTAGATACTCAAGAGTGCTCAGAATTCACTCCCTTTGAACATCAGATACCAGCAAAGTACATTAAGTCCCTGATTCAGCAAAGCATGAAAAGCACTTGCTTACACCCATGCTTATTCAGTGAGCAAATCTGGGTTATGCAATGGTGAATAAGTTACCCCGAGGTCAGCCAGGGTGTGACTTCCACTCCACTGCCCACGCCACAGTGCTCTCACACTGCAGTGATGTGCTCATCTGCCAATGCCTGCTAAGGCTGTTAAAAGTATACACAGTATTTCATTCTGTGGAAGACATGCACACAGGTTTCCACACCAGGAATTATGTTCATCCATAGCACCAGACACTCTTTCCAATAATTTTACTATTTATCAATGCTTTCTGTCTTATTGTAAAGCCTAATCTATCCTGCTTTTCCCAAGCAAGAGTGCTCTTCACTAGCTCTTTTGTGGCTTTTCAGTAGTGAGCTATAATTTTTTCCTCAAGGAAAAGCCATAGAAATTGCTCTGTGTTCAACTACTAATGGCAGAAGACGGGGAAAAAAATAAAAGCTTAGGAATTGCTCTGAATGAAGTCCTCAAAAAAAGCCACCTTGAGAGAGACACTATAGCAACTGAATTTGTACTACTGAACTAAAAGGTTTCATTGGTTTTTGTCTCAAAAGCACAATTAACAGTTTGTTTTTTGTTACCATCTTAAGGAGGCTGATGGAATATAATTTATCCTGTATAATTTAGCACCTGAAAAAAATTTCTTTCCTGGAAGTAATTTGATCTACTAGTAATTAAATACAATTATTAATACCTGCAGGCTAATGTCAGAAAGATGCTAGTCACAAATCTCAAACACAAGCAAGTGATGAATCACTTGTGGAAGTTTGAGGAAATGCAGGAAGTAATTTTATGATCTCACAACAAACTGAGATTCAGGTAAAGTTTTTTCATTCTACATCTGGCCAAATGGTAAAAAAAAAACCCAACAACCCCACCTCCAAAACTTTCAGACAATCAACCTTCCCTCTTTATAGCACAAGCAGGAACTATAATATCCACAAACCCCTGTGTAAACACCTAAACAACCATTGTGTAACCTGTTCTGACACGGACCTCTCTCTGTCTCTCTTGTTTGCACCACTTCTATTTAAATTAATCTGTTCCTCCTTGCAGGAGGGACTTCAGTGTTAGTGAGACATCTTTCTCTTTTGATCTTAGATTGTAACATTGCTGAGAGGTGCAGTGAATCTTTAAACAAAATACACAAAAAAGGTAACGTGCACATAGCTAACCTTTCAATGCAGGCTTAGGTGGACATGTTTGTGACAGGCACAAGAGCAGGTGCCCGTTTTGCAGGCAACAGCACAATCAAGTACTTAAATCATGGGCCTGTTCAAATGGCTGTGTTTACTTGGGAGATACTGCTAAGGATTAAAGCAATAATGGAACTCAGAGGCAAAAAAGTAGCAAGTAGTTCTCAACAGTTTCACAATCCAGTTATTTCTACACAGTTGCTTTAAGGCTTCTTAAAGCAGCCAGAGTATGCCCTGTCTCTGCCTTTTTGAAGTTGATATGTTATGATCTACACCCTCCTTCTGTAAATTGAATCCACGTACATCTACTAGTGGCAATTTCAGCATCCTGCACTAAAATAACCCAGGGCTATGCTATAATGTTTTTGTTTTAAGTCAGAGCACGTCTCCTGTTTCTTTTCCCTTTAGAAACAAAAAAAAAAAAACCCCAAGCCACTAAACCAAATGAAAGAACTCTCATTGCATTAAGCTCTGGCACAATCCACAGCTTCTTATGCTGCTGCTTCATTATTATTACCTGTGAACACACTGCAAACTGAAGGCATTCATGAAACCCCAGAGAAGAAAATGATAATGCAACAATAGCACAATATTTTGAAGATGGCATGGCTCCTCCACTGAGAACAGAGAGGAGAATCTCCCTCATCTCCAAGAAACAAAATCCTGCTGATTGATCTGGAACAATTAAATGTATTCTTTTTAAATTAACATTTTAGAAAAAGTTTCATTATCTGAATCCCTCTGAAAAAGAAGATTCACTTTTTGGTTATAGTAGACAAACCAGAAATAATCCTCAAAATAGCGTCATGTGAAAGAATTTATGTGCTCTGAAGTTACCGAAGGAGAAAGTTTTAATATAAACAGTTGAAGCTAGAAATTCACCGGAGATTCACTGGAATAACAAAAAAACAACCCAGAAGCCACTATAAGTGCTACCTCAGTCAGCAGAGCACAACATACTGTACATTAACTTCAGGAAATAAAGCCCAAACATTCCATATTTTCAGGATTAAAAATCAAAGGAAAAAAGTTTGAGGAAAAGAGAGGGGGAAAAAGGAAGCTCTAACAACTCATTCTGTCACTACACATGGAAAACTCATTTCTTCTTGACAATGGGGGACAATTTTACTTGGCCTTGGTACTCCAAGTTTGGCACCTGACATGTATGGGAAAATAGTCAGGTGCAGAACTTACTCTGCACTAAAGCAAATCCCAACCACAAAAATCAGACACCAGCTACCTATTTATAGCTTGAGTCAAGATTTAGCTATACAACAGCATATTATCAAAATCTTAGATTCAATTTATCTTAGACAGGTAGCTTCTCCTGTGAAAATATAGTTCCCCTCTTCTAAAACGTATTTGGATTATTAATATAGTGCAATTAAAACTATTATAAAGTGTAAAAAATGTTTTAAAAATACTGCATAAAACACACATTTGTACTTTGTAAGCAAAAAACTTCCTTGTTACTGAGCTAGAATTTAGGACTCAGCTTCTAATCCTATAACAGAAATTTGGCCATACAGCACACTGGAGCAACAGCAGGTGTTTGCTAGCAGAGGGAAGTAAGAAAGCCACACAATGCTGATAGTATTACTTCAGTAAGGCATACTACACTGATACACACAATGACATTTTGTGTTTATTGCATTTTATGTGGGCTAGAGGTGCCCCTAAATTTATTTCCACTTAGAGCTGATGAAAAGTCCATCTGTGACAGTCAGCTTTGATTTTCTCAAAGTCTGAATACAGCTAAAAACAATTTATTGTGAGAGTAGCTACCCTTACTAGTTAGGTAGCAGCAAGTTAGGAAAGTTTTGCAGCAATTACCCTTCTCATCTGAACTTTCGGGGATTTTGCCCCTTTTGGTTGCATTTTTGTGCATAATAAAACTCACAAATGAAAAGCTTCAGATGTTGCAACAATCAAGATAATCTTTGTAACCTGAGTTCAAACAGTTTACAGTTATTATCAGAAACGAGTGAATGATGTATTGCCTTCCCCACTGGTGTGTTGACATTCCTCAGTTATTTAACATCTGTCACAGGCATTTTCATGCTGCTAACAAATGCAGAGCAACTGATACTGCAGAGCAGATACAGGGTGTTCACATTCTCTCACAGTACTGAAGACTTCTTTGTTTCTCTGCCCATTGGGCTAATAACAAATTTAATTAAGACCTATTGAGAACACTCACTGACGGAAAATAGCCCATCAAGGCATAGTTCAGGGTCTGCAATGAGTACAAAGGTTAGATTGCAGAAAGCAACATTTAATATTAGCAAAAAACAACCACTTACCTTTCAGCAAGTGCTTGACTGGGTGTGCTTTTCACAGACACCAGCTCTTCCTCAAGCCTCTTCCTTTCTGCTTCTAGCTGCTCTAGCTCGTCTAGAGTCCGTTTGCGTGGTGTAACAAACTGAAGCTCCTTTAAAAGCTCTTCTTTTTCATTGATTAACATCAGTTTTTCCTTTTCCACATCCAGTGCTCCAGGCCAAGCTTCACTATCTAGCTTAGAGAGTTCAATCTTCAAATTAGCCATGCTAAAATAAAACAAAGCAGATTCACTTGAGTCCATCACAGCACACAAAGCCCAGGAAAGAGAGAAGTGATACAGTATTTTGAAACCTATCAGGATATAACAACATTTTATACTCAAGGCCCTACTTTTAGTTTTGTTTCACAAGAACACAGACTGCTAGAGAATCAGGCTCCTATTCCAGTTCAAGTAGAAGTCACGATGTTATTAAAAGCTTTATTGAAAGCAATCTGTCTGCTAACATAGCAGTGGCACCATGCTTTACTCATTCACGAGTATGATGGATTTCTCCTACGCTGTGGGAGGCTGAGGACTCCTCAGAAACAGACACAGCCATGGTGAAAGAATGTGCACCACAGCAAGGTGCTCACTGCAGCAAATCTTAAAACAAAAGCATTGCTCTTCTATGCAATTAAAGGAAAAGGCAATACAACAGTAGCTACCTAAAGAGAAAAGATATGAACTCAACAGTTTGAGTTCGTGCCACTGCTGTTCCCATTGCAGTAGCAGGGGATCAAGACCACCAAAGCTCCTGAAGCCCTCAACCCATTTCCAGAAAGGTCTGGAAGAACACACTGCTCATGATAGCTAATTTGCATAGAATGTGAGAAATGTAACTCCAGGGCAGGGCAAGCCTGGCTATAAACAGGTACCCCACAGGCACTCCAGGACCTTGGACACCTCATCAGATGGATTGATGCTGGGGCCAGGGCTGGTGATGTTTGTTTGTTTCCTTGCTCTATTTCTTCTTTTCTCTCCCTTTCCAATTTCATCCCACCCCCTATTCAAATTCCATCACCACTTGTTTATACTAGGAGATCAGGGACTGACATCCCAATTTCCAGGCTGTGTGTATAATTTACTAATACAAGTTCCTAAGTTTTTGCTGACTTTTTGACTTTTGTCATTCCTTTTCCACCACGAGCATCTATGAATCTTGGGTGCTCCTTTCCCCTTAAGGGTGGGATGCCACAACAAGCCCAAAAGGAGTATTAGCCAGATCTTCACTACATCAGGAGAGGATTGTCAGCATGCTGTGTCAGATCCTTTTGAATAACCATTGCAACTGAATTCAGCATAGTTATGAACGCTCCACCTCTTCAAGACATTCTGATGGCTAAGCAATGTCAAATCTGCAATGTACAAAATTATCTGATAAATTTCAAGTAGAGATATTCACTTACAAGATCCTCTCTTCATCTTAGCTATTTTACCACAAAATAATTGAGAATTTGCACATTTAGTATTTCAGAGAAGATGGTCAACACTTATTACATGACAGTGATGGTTACACTGGCCACAATACTTGGAGAAGGGGTATAACTAGGTACTGAACTTCATGTGCAAACTGGTACATGTCTTCATTATTCCAAGTTACATAGATTGAAATTTCAACCCATGTTCTTGGCTAAGTAATTTGTGAGAAAGAAAGATCCTGTGCTGCAGTACTCCATACTGAGCACTGTACTGTTTCTCCTTTTTTCTCTTTTCCTCCACACCCCAAGACAGAAGTGGTAAACTGACTTCCTTCAAGGAAGCTTTTTGTTCCTACAAAAGAAAGATAAAATGCAATGCTGGGACTTCTCGGTATCAAGACACAGCCAGAACACAGGATGATCAGGTTTTGGATCAATTATGCCTGAGAAACAAAGCCACCTATCTCCATCTAAGAGACCACCTGACAATTAACGTTATGTACATGATGATTCTGAGCCAAAATCATACATGTTCAATATTGAACAAGCACAATAGCCTTGGTGTTCTCTGATGAATGTGCTGATTATACAATGAGGTTTTATGATTCATGATGAGCATATAAAGGATTACTGTTGTTACTGGTAAGGATGGTAGCTACTAACCTGTAGGAGGAAGTATACATTTGAAATTAGGCAAAAAAACACTCATGCAGACTCCTGCCTTTAAAACTTAAAAACAACTAAGCTGTTACTTGGTACTTTTAACTTGCAGTTTATTTTTGTAGTTTTTTTAATGATCATGCCACAGTTTTCCAACTAAAATAATATTTCAATCTCAGATTAAATGGCATTCTAGGCACAGTTTTCATCTGGGGAAGAACACTATTTTTTGACTTTGTTGCTTTGTTTAGTTTCTCATAGCTTAAAAAAACGCCAAAACTTTGGGTTTGGAATAGTGCTTAGATTTCTATTTCCCTTAAATTACAAAGAACCTCCCCAAAAAAGCAATAAGGCTTCTGAATAGCTGACAAATAATTTGCTGACAAGTATTAGAAAATAATACCATACAAGAGTACTATCCCAATGGTAAATCTTGCCCCACTATAATGCAGCACTTCTGGTGCACCAGAAGATGTCATTCAAACCCTGAATATTCTGCTTCCTGATGCCCATTTTTCAGTGCTGTGGCAATTCATCAAGATGGCACCACTTCCACAGGCAAGCACCACAGAACTTTATTTGAAAGGCATTCCACATTCATCAGCAGAGCAGTTCCTGACTTCTTTTCTCCTCAAATTAAACTAATGAAAAAAAAAGCCAACCCATAGTGATAACAAGTTTTTAAATTATCTAAAGTCCCAAGGGAAAAAAGAAATAATTAAGCCTACTAAATCTGCACTAGAAGTCTGAAGCAACTCTAAAAATGATGAGCCTTCAGTGGTATAGTAAAGTGAAATTATGATCCTGAAGAGGATATAATGGACATAAATAACCTGGTGACTGCTTTCCTCAGAAAGCCAGCTCACTCTATTCCCTTAATCCTGGAACAGCCAGTAATTTGTCAGCGTTTTAATTTTGTTTCACAACACATCCAGTTTAGCACTAAGGAACAGCCGCAGCGTTCCCGAGCGCTGCAGTCCCCGGTAGGGCGCGCAGCGGTGCCGCCCGCTGGATGTCGCTGCGAGCCCAGCCTTGGAGCCGCGGGCACCGGCAGCTTCCCGGGCAGCAGGAGCTTCCCGAGCACCGGCAGCTTCCCTGCCCCGCGGGCACCGGCAGCTTCCCGGGCAGCAGGAGCTTCCCGAGCACCGGCAGCTTCCCGGGCACCGGCAGCTTCCCGGGCAGCAGGAGCTTCCCGAGCACCGGCAGCTTCCCTGCCCCGCGGGCACCGGCAGCTTCCCGGGCAGCAGGAGCTTCCCGAGCACCGGCAGCTTCCCTGCCCCGCGGGCACCGGCAGCTTCCCGGGCAGCAGGAGCTTCCCGAGCACCGGCAGCTTCCCTGCCCCGCGGGCACCGGCAGCTTCCCGGGCAGCAGGAGCTTCCCGGGCACCGGCAGCTTCCCTGTCCCGCGGGCACCGGCAGCTTCCCGGGCAGCAGGAGCTTCCCGGCCCCGCACACTCCCACCGCCCCTGTTACCTTCGCTTGGCCTCTTCGTACTGCAGACTGAGTCTGACCTTCTCTGCTAAATTCGATCTATTTCTTGCTCCGATCTGTTGAGGGAACAAAACCAACCAAACAGAAAAAGTAGCATCGTTACTGTGCAAAGGTTTTAAACGAACCAACTAAACCCAGGCAGAGGGTAAAAAAATAACAAGTTAAAGAAAAATAAAACTACCACCCTGCCCCTGCAGCCAGCCCCACACTTGCTGTTAAATGCCTAGTTCTCATCTACTCAGCTGTACAAAACAGCGCTGTTTTCTTCTGAGCCACTTCATACATTTTTAGCTACTGCACCATCAAGTGCCGATATTCCATCACAGTAAAGCCAGAGCTTTTACTTTTCAAAGAATTTACTCTTTCACTTTTCAAAGAATTTACTTTCTTACTTTTCAAAGAATTCTTGCAGCGACTGCACTGAAAATTCTGATCTACTATGAATTCTGTTGAACTCAGAATTTAGAACTATGTCAGTGCATTTCAATTAGACTTTAATAAATTTGTTACAAAACATAGACAAGCTCTTTGTCTGGAAAACCTTGTACACTCTCTTTCTTACAATCTTAGCTTGCAGAACGTCAAAGAAGGTATAACATAACAGCCTTCTGTGTATATAAAATATAGTATCAGTGAAATAAGGTTTTACTAAATCACTGAACACTAATCATTAAGTAGTTCCATGAACAGTTTTTCAGCTGTGTGAAATGAAATTGTGCATTTAAATTCTGAGATCTTTGTCCTGAAAATTAAAAAAAAAAAAAAAAATTCATCTTCATATTTAATAGGTCTGTAAGGTGAAACATATCCTATAGATAAATAAATAAAAAATACTATGCAGCTCTCCTGATCTTCACTGTACGGGTACTATTTGACTAAATGAGATTTTCATAAATGCTTTGTGACAGATGTATAAAGTTCATCTGAATCTTGATTTAAAATTCAAGGGCAAAAAACCAGAAAAGTAATTCTAGAGTGAGTGATTCTAAGTAATTCTGTGGAACAAGTACACATGTATATGCTATCTGCAGCAGTGAACAGCCATTTGATTCCAATTCCATTAACAGTAGCATTCTTCTTCAACTTCTCTTTACACTGGACAAAAAGAAAAAAGCTCACCTCACCAGAAATGTCAGTCTGAGAACCTGTATCCAGAGTTTGTCTAGGAAAACACAGCTGTGAGTTTACAAAGCTGGAACTCAAGTCTGGTTCAGATGTTTCAGTGGTTTGGTCAACATTGAATTTTTCCCTCAGCTTTGCAAGACTCTGTCCAGGAATCAGAGAAAGAAAGTGGCATTAAAGTTCCTTTGCACTTTACCATGTTTATACCAATTTATCTCCAAAAGATATTTACATAAAAGACTCCACGATAAAAATTCCGGGTTTATTTCAAATTAAGCAACCCATCCTTTTAATCAAGCCAATTATAGGTGACACTAAGGATGACCAACACCTGTGAAAATGTAAAAGCTACTCATTTGGGTTTGTGTCTGTTTTGGGACTGTGTTCTTTAATTTGTCAAGCAATTATGAGTTTTGCTGAAAAGAGAAAAAAAAAACAAACTAAAAAGGAAATCTGCTTTCAAATACAGAAATAGGACAATTTATTTTAGGAAAACTTTCATTGATTTACAAAATGGTCAGGCATCTCAGAATATATCAATTTTGTCCACTTAATAGTCTAAATTGTACTTTAGAGGTAACATATGCATTATACCTTAATTCAAGTTCAAAAAAAATCTATATTCTCTGACACAGAGCAGTTTTTGAACTAGGAATGTCACAGGCTTCAGTTTCTGCATCTGAAACTTAATTTTAATACTAGTTTGGCCCAAAGAGTTTTGAGAATCCCTTAGAAGTATAAAATGTGAAGTATTTATCATCAGGGAAGTGAGTCATGTTAAAACAAATCCACACAAAACTCCCATTAACCCACCAAAATACCTTCATTAAATCTTGTTTTTCTCTCTCGCCTGAAGTGATCGCCTTTCGGATGGACTTCAGCTCCTTCAGGATGGCTTTGGCCTCACACAGCTTGTACCCACTCTGGCCTCCAGACATTTTTTGGTCAATTCTGTGGAAAGACAAAATATGAATAGTAGATAGAGAAAATCATACTAATGTCTCCGCTGTTCTACTTCAGGCAGAAGCAGAGTTAGAGAACAGAAGGGAAGGAGGTGAGATACCATTTCTTTCAACAGCCATGGAAAGGAAAAATGACATTGAAATCTCCATTCAAATACAATTTAATCCTTGGCAAAAATGTCAAGGAGCACAGAATTATTGCTGACAATACTGCCAAAATTCCCATTCCCACCATAACTCTCTGCAGCATAAAGCAGCTTTTGGATACACCTTTCATACTAATAACTGTTTGTGCTCCTTACAGAAGCAGAATTTATTTCAGGTAGTCTCCTTCCACCCAAACCCACAATAGGACACAGGCAGACAGGCTGGCTTCTTGGTACTAATCAGCCTTTCTGAGCTGAAACATAACCAGCACCATTCTTGTCTCAGCTTCCCTCTAGTTCACTCTAATCCAGGGCATTAACTGTCTGGAACAGCTGTTCTGCTCAGCCAGTCACCAGGCTCTCTTTATTCACAAAATCTCTGGATAATTAACACCATATGTCATAGATTGGACAATTCCTGAACTTAAATTCCTGAACTACCAATGATTTTACAAACTGAAACCTGAAAGTAATAAAAGGCTATCCTAAACTTAGAGATAAAAAGATGATTCATTTTAGTATTTCCATATTTCCTTCAAGAACTACAGTTTGTAAACACATTTCTCTGGTCTCTAGTTTAACAGAGTATTTCATAGCATCATGAAAATGACTGCAGCTGTGCTTCAAAAATTAAAACCAACCAACAGCCATCTTGATAAAAATCCAGCATTTACTAGAGAATAAATTCTTGTATAATACAATTGGTTTTCTGTGTTTTTATCATCATCCATCATCTTTGCTGGAAGTTAACAGCCTTGTCAGTGAGGAGTGAACAAACCAGAAGTGATCATGAGCATCCCCAGCAAGAACAGCAACTTGCACAAAACACCTGTACCTGTATTTTTTCTTATTTTTCTTAAAGTTTTAGCCACAAAAACATCAAAGTTCTAAAGTAGTCTGTAAAGCTGTGAGCATGTCTGTTCTCCTTTCCTACATTCCAGTTTTTGAGAAAACTAAACTGCATTTGTGTAAGGAAATTACCTCTGTGACTTGGCAATCATTCCTGTTCAAGGACATATTTATTTTAGCTTCAAAGTTCCTCGAACTCTTTCACAGGCAGGCACTTACTGTCTGACAACTCTCAATTTCTGGTAACTTACCAGGTTGCTAAGGTCAAATAGATACAGGATACACCAACAATTGGGATCATGAATGAACAGTTGGGTAATACACCACATGCTGTCTAGTAATATGACATGCCACATTCAAATTGCTACTGCTTTATTCTGTATATAATTAAGATAGACAAGAAGGATCTCTGATATATAAGATATTCCATCATCCTGTTTTAAATTAATGGGATTAGTACTGTTTGAAAGTGGCTGACTGAATTTTAAAAACAAACGCCCATTGTGTTTCTGTGGAATGCTGTTGACAGTTTCTGAAACATGCTTTGGATTCCTATCAAAATGGTTTGTGAGCAAGCTGCTTTAAAACAATACTTCATTGTTGAATTAATATAATAAAACCAGCATGATTGGCTAACCTTTAATCCTGGGACAGCAGCATGAGTTTTTATTACCTTAAGCTTTAGAATCAATATGTCTTTCTTCTTTTAAATTTTACTACAAATGAGATCTGATTCATGGTTAAATTCAATCAACTATCCTTGCTGGTCTGTATATATTTAAGTAACAGACAAATCTTACATTTCTGTTTTAGTCAAAATAAAGGAGGATAGAGACTTAACTGGCATCTTCCTAATGTGCTGAGGATTGCTTCTGCTACTGGAACTAGTGTACCAAGGGCAAGCAGCTCAGTATTTTACTGTGGAAATGTATCCTTAATGTATGGGTACAATGTGGAAAACAGCTAGCATTAATAAATTCCTCTTCACTTTACTCAAGAAAACACACTTGTTAGCAAGGTTTCCTGTGCAGCAAGTTCTTTATGGTGACAGTTCCAGTAATATTTAGTGGTTTAGGGTCTAATGTTGTAAGGCAGGAGCAGCAGGGAGTTCTTAGACTGAAAAAATTAATTCCCTAGTAATCTAACTGGTTAAATACCCAGACAGCTCACCCGGTTCAGCATCAGCCCTTTGGACACCAGGCATCCCAGCAACTGGAACAAAGAAAGGCAGGTCTCTAATCCTCAAATTGTGACTAATTTCCAGCCCTGCAGAGTTGTGTACCATTTGTACCTCCAAGAGCAGCACCTTTCTCTTTCTTTTCAGTTCATAGGTGGGGAAAGAGGAAAGAAAGACCTAAGTACCTTTTCAAGAATTAAAAAAAAAAAATTAAATCTGATACAGAAAGCAGCTAATTTTGTCCTTGGGTCCCCTGACCACTGCCCTTTTTTCTGCCTCTTTGCAACACAAGCTACCCCATGAAAAAAAAAAATAAGAGGGGAGACAAATTTCTTATGTTAACACTTGCACAAAAGGGCTGCCATTTCCATAGATTTCCCATTTCCTAACAGAGATATTAGATTCTCCTTTTTCTCCACAATAATTCTCTCAGATAAAACAGATTCAATTCCATGCCAAAGAAGAGAAACCCGGTGACTGAATTAAGTCTGTTTCTACTATTTTCATTTACTCACTGTTGCAGTGTTTCAAAGCCCTGCTCCTTGTACAGCAGCTCTTGCTTCATCTGAGAGAGTTCTCTCTTCAGCTTCTTAACCTTGTGTGTTAAATCAAAGCAAGAGTTAGAAAATTCCTCTTGTTAAACGATGTAACACATGGCTTTAAACAATTAAAGTATGCACTACATCAGATGAGAGAAGAAGAGTAAATTGCTCTACTGACACACATTAAAAAAAAAAAAGGATCTTCTCTTTCTAATGTCTATGGGCAACATGCTTTAGTATTAAAGGGACACAAGCAGATTAAATCACATTCCTTATTTGTATTGATACCACACTGTGTTATTAAACCTGAGAGAACTTTAACAAGTAATTTACTTCTCACTTGTTAAGCATGCACTCCAACTGTCCTACAGGGACATGCCTGTTTACTTTTAGTTTTATTATATTTTCACTTTATAATTCCTGGAAGCTGTTCAGTCATTTGCACTGTAAAAGACAAAATGGACTCTTTTTTCCCTAGGAACCATCCATTCTTTTAAAGCTTTACAGACACTGGATCCCTAAATATATAATTCACATTTATTTAATCCAAAGACAACAATCACTAAAGAATGCGAATCACAAATATAGGTGTCTATTTAATAAAAGTGTCTTGCAAAAAATATTCCCTACTCTCCTTAAATCTGCATGGTCAATTGCTTCTTAACCTTAATACTGCTATTTAAGATGTCAGCAGAAATATTTATGAATCAAGATTAAATTAAAGATTAATCAAGATTAATATTTACAAAATATTTATGAATCAAGATTAAATGAAAAAATCCTCCATCTAATTTTCAATGTCATATTTCCCAAATGTATGAAACAAAGTTTTAGGAACCACCTAAAAATGAATGTACTTAAACACAAATTAATCATCAACACACCCAGAGAGACAAATGCCTACTTCAAGTGTGGAGTCCAAGATTTTGGCATTTATACATCTACACTGGCTCGTTTGCACTCTACATACTAGCCAGATATTGTTAGGCTTTCTAATTTTCCAATCATTAAGGTGGAAAAAGGAAAAGCTAAAAGGCCACTTCTGTCATCTACCTTTGTAAAATTCTTGCTTGTTTTTATAAGCTACTCAGATGTTCAACTCTTGAAAAATGTATTATACTAATATCATTAACTTAGACCACTTTAACTGAAATTAATTTCAAAATATGCCTCCAAGACATTTTGTATCCATATCCCCTTAGACTTCCTACTTGCTGATATTCTTCAAATAAAAATTATATAAAAGAATTTTAAAAAAAAGTTTGATTCCCAGTATGCCAGGTAACTAAAAGTGCTCAGCATCCACAGCTTCCGCAGTTCAACAAGAGACTTAAAATGCTTTACATTTCTAAAATAACTAGTGATTTACTCAGTCTTTGTAGGGGGTTGTAAATGATACTTAGACATTCCAGCTTGCAGTTTCTGGCTAGGCTAATGTATTCTCAGTGACAGAAATAAAATGCTTTTAATCTCCATTTTCTTCAAAGCGAAATCTGTTCTCTGGATGAGGGGTTATGTTCAGGCTTTTGGAAACTATCATACTATCATCACTAGTTGCTTTACTTGACAGAAAACTGTTTTTATTTTGACCATACTGAATAGTTAGCATGACAAATAGACAATTTCTTCAATATAGATTCAGAGCTGCTTGGCTATTTTCTCCTTGACTAGTATGAAAACTCCAAGAATAATTTCTCAAGTGTTCTGATCAAGGTTAAGGAAAATGAACAGATATCACCTCTGTGTTCCAGCTAAAGTGATGTGCAAAATACGAAACAAGCCTGAACTTTTCTGAAAAATACAGAATAGCTAAACCTTTCCCTTTCAAAATCAGAAACATGTATTTATATTAATAACAGAAGGCATACTTGATTTCAGCTCAGAGGATTGCATCTCTCATAAACTCTTATATTTTTCCTCAAGATCATCATCTAAGTGTCCTCTGCTGTACTTCATCATCATTTCATTATCAGGAAATGTGAGTTGGGTGCATTATCCCAGAAGGATGTGACCTACATCGTAATATAGCCTCTGTGTTTACTGCATCATCCCTGCATTAAACTATTCTTAGGCTCCTTGTCTTCTCCTTCAAAACTTTCATGTAATTCCTGCTTTTTTACAACTCTTCACTTGTTCTAACATTCACCCTCTTCCTATTGCTTCTGCACATCATCCTCAGTCACCTGACAGATCTCTCTTTCCTACTCCTAACCACATCTTCAAGCAGGCTTCCGTGCTAACCCCTTTCCATTCCCAGCACTCGAGTCCTACAGGAACAACATGGCCGCCTTACCCCGCCCCTCCACCCCTTGTTATTTCATAAAGGTGCATTTCCTACTCAATTGCTGCATGTGCATAAAACTTACTGTGATCACATATGCTTTGTGCTGTTTGAGTTGTCTTGCTGATTGCTAATTAAGACCCCAAATGGCCCCACTCAAAAAGTCTACTGCAGGATGTGATCCCTCAGTCTTAGTCTGGTGAGAAAAATATTTCTTCTCCTTCTTATTTCATTTAACAGGTGTCTGATTTCTGTTATATTTTCTCCAAGGGCTATTGCACAACAGGCAGTTCATGTATCCAGAAGGCTCCACATATGTCTATTACACACAAGGAAAAGGCCAAAGGCCAATTCAGAACTCCCTCCAATGCTGTCTCCCCCTCCAGCCACCATTAACCTGATGATCCCAGTAAGCCTCAGATACTGTCAGACAAAGAAATAGGTTTAGTAAAATTGATCTAACAAAGTGCAAAATCTAAGTAGCTGGCTTGCAGTTTACTAATGACTTTGTTTCTCATTAAGTCAATGCATGCATATACTGCAAAATGCCCAAAGCTGGCATATTAGCAAGCATCTTCCAACATTCAAATAAGGGCAAACTGTGGTAACAGCCATACCTCTCTTGCCATCTTCCATGACAACCACTTTCCAGCCCTAGCATCACAGGGTTCCAATTTTCTTATCCAGTGGCTTTGGATGACCACCCACTTTATGCTGATACAGATACTCTTGGACTGCACCCTTCTAAACTCTGCAGACAAGATTCAGGTCACCTATTTTAGGCACAAATGCAGGACTATGCAATGCCAATAAATCAGGAACCAGCAGGGTATTAGGCTCCTTGACTCCAAGAAACAGTGAAGAGAGGAAAGCACCTCCAAAAAGTGATAAACATATCTGACTCTCACCTTGGTTAGCAATTTGTAGATCTGCAGTCAATGCTAAGGGGGAAAAGTGAGCACAGGACCATGCCTGAATTTTGCCCTCTTGACAAGTAGATGACTATATTTAAATTTTGTCACATTTAGTTCTTCAATAACACTGTCCATTTCCTAAATATACTGGTGCTTGCCTTGCCAAAGGAAACATCTGTTACTGCTCCACTCATTTTAGAAAGAAGCTATTGCCTTGTTTCTTCTTTCTTGTTCCTGATAAGGTCCTTACTGCCTTTGATTCCCCCTACTAAGCTTACAAAATTTTTCTTCCCACTTCCAGCATTTGAATAAGTTCCCTTACTGATCACCATCCCTTTGCCTTAATGGATAAGGGACTACAAATTGAGATTAGTAAGGATAAACAGGTGTAGTCAGGAGGGCAACATCCAGACATGAGTTTTAGAGTGCACTCCATCACACATTATTTATACTAGATTTTAAAAGTTTAATGAGCACAGTTCCTTTCAGACATAAATTGTTTAGATTCCTAATCACAACTCGTACTGCAGGTGAAGGAGGATGTGACTCTCTGGGGCTTCTGTGAGTGCTGCTCTGTGCACAAACCAGGAGAGGGCAAAGGAAGAGCTGAGTAAATGCTGCCACTTGTGCTGCTTCTGCCCCCCTGGAGTCTGTATTTCAGCCCACATGGAAGAACTGTGCTGTGAGGTGCTATCTTTTTAACATGCAGACTTTGATGTATTTTTTTCCATTACTAATTACAGAAAGTTTAGGCCATCCATAAAGCATTATATGCCACAGCTGAAATAAATGAAATCCCCATAGATATTTTAAAAGTCTTGCACACCATTTCTTCCCTATTAAAGATAAATTCACTAGGGACCAACCTGTGAACGAAAGTTCTTTCTACGGAGTTTGTTACTGACTGTACTGAACACAGCTGACCAAAGTATGGATTTGTGTTCATTAACAATTTCAAAATCTAAACACAGACTTTCATCCTTGATCTGAATTGCTCCATTTTGACATAACAGAGGAGTTTTGCACCATTATTGAGAAGTATTTTTCAAACCAACAGAAACTTCTGAGGCAGTTCAAGCAGCTAATGATGCATTTCTCACAGAAAAAAGATTGTGTAAAAACAGTCATCTAGCTGCAGCTCACCTTAGCCTACTCTTTTCTATTTTTACTCTTCCTTTAGAAAACAAAGGCATACAATTGAAAATAATTATCATATTCATTTAAACCTACATCTAATTAGAATATCTGTCAAAGTTTCCAAAAAAAGTGTTATCTGACAGTACCAGAGACAGCTTCAAAAATTAATTTTAAACCTCTGAATGGTATCTAATTAGAATATTAGGAGGTTTCAGTACCAGGGTACAAGATGCATCTGCTAGTTCAAGCTATGCTTATTCTATAATCATAAACTTGGCAGACAGAATCCAAATGAACATGAATTAAGGACTCTCACCCTTAATCTTGTAGTGGAGATTTCAGCCTTCAGAATGTCAGGGTCATACTTTGTGCTTGATGAAGAGCCTGAAAACACTTTTTTTAAAAAAGATAAAAAAGACAAATATTTAAGTACTTTTAGATCACTAATTAGTCCCTTCTTTGATGAATCCACATTGACCAAAACCCTACAATGTGCTCAAAAACATAAAATGTTTTAAAAGTTAGCCTTTTATAGAGCAAATCATCATTGCAGTATGGCAATAACTATTGAATAATCAAAATTTTCCCCTTTTTCCTTCCACCACTATATGGTTTTTCTCCTCCTATACTTATCCCAGGATCCTTAAGTAGAACTCATTCTCCCTGACATCCTATTTCTTGGTCCTTGTTCCCATTCTTCTAGCTGAGCCACCTTGCAATCACTTTCTTCCTGAAAGTTGTAATTTCTAAGGAGATCTCAGAAAAGCAGATTTATTCAGAAGTCTCAGAGATCTGGCACTCAGTTCTTCCACAGATGTACCTGCTTCGTTCATACACTACTGCTAGCAGAGGTGTTTGGCCAATAACAGGCCTCTGATATTGCTTTTCCAGATGTTGATTCCCTGCCCAGGACAACAGCCTGTATCTATACTCCTTGTCACAGCACACAGGTCACAAAATTACTGTCTGCTCTTCCTATAAATAATCAACACATTCCCTTCTTGGTCTATTGCAGCCACCTGTCAACACTGAAGGGTCATTTCAGCAGGCAGCCAAGAAGACAAGAGATCCTCCTCACCTTGAACGCACATTTGGCAAAATTTTGTCTCAACAAACTGCATGACAAAACACATTTCAGAGCCAACTGCTCTAAATCATGGCTCAAAGGAATTCAGTTGTATCAGAAAGAAGAGGATTCTCTCCAGCAGAATATATTCATCTTAAATAAACTAATAAATAAATAATGTAGGGATGCTCACTCTAAAAAGGCCAGAGTACAAGGCGCTCCTAGCAAACCTTGAAAACTTATCCTAAAGTGAAACAGGATCCCCTGGAAAGCAGAGACCAAAGGAGTTACATTGTATTCTTTACTGTACTTACAGCTTGTCCGAGAGCTTGATTTTTCTTTGTAGGCACCATTCAGCCGCACATACTCATCCAGAGCAAGTGCCAGTCTCTGCTCCTTCACCTGGTACAGCTCCTTCTGGGTACTGAGAGCATCCTGGGCTATTGTCAGGTAATCTTTTAACATCCTCTCTTGTTCTTGCCGCCATTGTTTCCTGGGATCTTCTATTTGTGTTGTTTCTTTATAGGAGAAAAATAAATTATTTAAAGAGACCTCTGCTGAAACCCATTGACAACTAAAATTGCTTCTTTGCCTGTAACTCACAGTTAGAGCAGTCTAAACCATAGTCTGCCTTTGGTTACTAAGCAGATGTTTCACTTCCTCTGCCACCACAGTGTGTGTAAGAAACAGAATTCATGGGGTCAGTTGCAAAATTAGAAATTAGGGTAAAATAGGCAAATGCTTATGGAGATTATTCCCATGTTGTGAACCTTGAATTAGCAACATCCTAAAACTCAAAAAGAAAATATCTTTTGCATCAGAGTACTTGGCAATAATAGGATCGACAAATTCTTTCAATGACATCTTAAACAATGCATTTCTGAACAAAAACTAAAAGCAATCTTAGCTATTACATTTTTTCAGCTCCCTTCCTCCCCACTTCATTATTTTTTACAGCCATATGTTATTCATGTTTTTAGTGGTTCTCTCTCCTTTTGCTCTATGAAAACAATTTTATCTTTTCCCCTGTAACTGAACTAATAGATCATTAACACTCCAGCTCACCTCACCTAACTCTATCCCTGTGCCTGCTAGACATCTGATCCAATACACAACTCTCTTTTATGGCAACAGACAGACAGGGCTGCCGTCAGAGGGCACTTCCTGTCTCTCAAAGACAGGTGTCCAAGATATGTGGGACCAGACTGCTTTTTGAGGTGCCTCCTCCTTTTCACTGACCTCTCAGGTAATAAAAATGAGTAGGTTGGAATTTACAGGCCTTTAATTTACAAAGGGCATCAGGTAACATTTTCAGTCCAGCAGCCACACACAACACAGACTTGCATAGGATACATGGACAAGAGGATCAGACATAACAGAGATGTGACATAAGATCAATCTAATTGAAGAATTTAAGATTTCATTTCTAATGCAAACATACAAAGAAGATTATATATAGTTGAATGCTCAAACTTATCAATATTTCCTGACTTAGGTCAGCACGTTTTGAAGCTGTACAATGAATATTCTTCCTTTAAAGCTGTACTAATACAAAAAGATTCTCGTAAGACATAGCCATGAAAAGTTTGAAACCTAAATGCAAATGTGCACCACTCTTGCTAAGTTACATACTGTAAATCTGCATAGATCTACAGAGATAAAAAATAACATACAGTACCAAAATATTTAAGTGCAAAGTATTCACTTCAGAATTTTTCTGCAAAAGCAGGAGGCACATTTATTCTCTTGGTTAGACTTCTGTCACTTTAGTCTTCTGAATTGCTTTACTGTGAAAATCAATGCACGGGGCAAAAATGGGAACAAGTGGCTGAAGATGTGGAGAGAAAAAAGAACTGCAGCCGAACCAATGTGATTGCTCTAAACTGCAGCTGAAGTGCACTCTTGGGAGAAGGCACTCTTTCAACTCCATGTAAGAAAACATATTTTGTAACAGCAAAAGCTGATAAGGACAGGATCTGGTTAATAACAATTTCTAATAGTGACTACCGGTTTTTCAAAAGCATTTTCTCTTGTTAATATCACAATAACAGAAAGACATACAAAGAAAAAGCAGCATCTTATAGAACAAGCCCTGTAGAATCCTAAACTGACAATCTCTATGGAACTACTGATGCATTTAAAAACAATCAAATACATAAACACCCTCCCCCCCATTTACAAATATGACATTTCTACTTGGGAAAGGCATTTCTTGCATGTGCACAGTGAATGCATAGAAAGAATAACCCACATAAACCCAAGTGTGGTGGATAAAAGATTAAAGCAGAAAGGCTTTATACACAGTTGGTTTTCCAATAATCCCAACAGGAACACTCTCTCAAAAAAAACCTACCTATAGCTACAGACACACATACACCTACATCTGTGTTTATAGCCACCTGCTCTTTTACACAAAGATATTGGGCACACAAAGAAGCAAATCAATACCTTTTCTTTCCTAAATGGTCAACACATGTTCCTATCTGTGCCCACTTATTGTTGTTGTGCTTTAACACACTGCACATTCACAGTTATTTACACAAGATAAGAAGTGCTGGTTTCCAGAGTTGTCCTTTTTTATGAAGCAGGTTGAAGAGCATGAAGCAGAATTCTCATGGGTCAATGATCAAATACGATAAATGCAGTTATGGTGGTTTTTCAGATGAATGTAATGATGTGATTGTGTTTTAAGAGTGCAACCAGCAGACATCAAATAATCTTACAAGATTGGAAGGTCTCATCTTCGAGCATGTTGTAGGTAATTGCTTTGTAGGTTTTAAGTGAGGATTGCTCAACATGCAGCCCAAAGACCAAACATAGCCTGCAGAGTTCTAAAATGTGGCCTACAGATGCCCTGTCCTTGTGACTGCAAGAGAAGGACAAAGCTGATCAACAGCAGATTATTTTCTATTGCTGACAAATACAATCAAACATTTCCTTTTTGCA
This sequence comes from Setophaga petechia, assembly GCA_024362935.1. Lineage (NCBI taxonomy): Eukaryota > Metazoa > Chordata > Aves > Passeriformes > Parulidae > Setophaga > Setophaga petechia. The sequence goes on from JANCRA010000001.1 coordinate 30,087,654, forward strand.
TCTCCAAGCTGCAAGTACAAAACAATATTATGATTATATGAGCTAGCATCTTTTATACTGATAGTCATAAATGATTAAAGGTGACCCTGCATTTAAAAAAAACTGCACACTAACTTCAGCATTCACCAACGTTTGGGCATTTGCATGTGTAGGTACATTGGCTGGTCAAATTACTCTCAGTCAATTCTAACTGCATGTATTTATTCTGGAACAAATGCTCTGCTGTGAAAATACACTACCATGGAAAAAACAAAGCAGTATAGAATGATTATCCTAGAATTGTTACTCAACTTTTACCAGAGAAGACTCTGAATAATTTTATTCTGTACTTTTTTTAAATGGCACGAATTAGAAAACCCAAAAATGCATATCTCTTGTCTGGCAAGTTGTTCATATATATATATATATATATGTAAAAACTTGTGCCTGTATAACAGCACCATATGTTTGTTATCTATACTTTTCAGTTATCTCTATTTTCATCAGTAGGCTTACTCCATAGAGGAAAAAAAACCCAAAGACAGAACTATGGATGATATTTCTGTTTCTGTAGTGCTACATTTTGAAATGTAGCACTGAAAAGTATGTTCATTTGAGCACATATACCTTCCAAGAGCTGGTAATTTTTTTTGAAGCAGCGCTCTTTCAAAAACAAATATTTATACTTCTCAGAATAAAGCCTCAGAAAAGATAAGGATTTTTTTCCATGGACAAGAATTTTTCAAGCACCTGCTGCTAAGGTCAAACTTGTACACACAAAAATATTGTTGGGATAGTTACATGCAAGTAATTAAGGGAACAGTTTTCTGAACATTTGAAAATTAGTTGTGAAGCCTTTCATGCTTAAACCAGAGTGAGACTTAAAGCACAAAGAACATCCAAACTTTTTCCTCCCCTTATTATTCAACAGCTAATGTAAAGTAAAGTAGGGAGATATCATTTCTTTTCTAAGGCAGATAAATGTTCCCACTGGGGACTGCAACAGGATGCCCTATAACCCTGTCTGCAGCGGATACGAATAAAGCAGCAGATTGCCAGCTGGGCAGATGGAGAGATGTTATTTCTGCTCCACAGCCGAGGAGTAAGCATTGGTAATGAACACTAGACAGAGCTCTAGAGCTGCATCGGAAATGTTCTAGAAAATGCAAACTGGACTTCAATAATCAACAGTGGAAAATGAACAAACCACCTCCTCTTGGCAGGGCCTCTCCAACATTTACTGCATAAACTTAGGTATGAACTAAAGGAATCTACTTCAAATGGATCTTTCAACAAATAGGCTTCATCAGGCTCTATGAAGACCACAGCTTAGATTAAAAACCAATTGTGTATATCAACTTCCTCTATCCAATCACAATGCAAAAATAATGATGCATAGTAACAGAATGAAGAGGATGCCAGTGTACGTAATACTCAGGCTACTTATTCCTAATTTGACCTGGATTTAGCATCAAGTAAGCAAAGGTTCTTGCAAAACAAAATTATTCAATTCTATTAAGGTAGCTTAATTTAAAACAAATTCATTAAACTTTAAACAAATTACTGCAAGTGCATAGCTAATAAATTTATTTTAAAACCCCAATAAACAAGCAGTTTACTTCCTCCTATTTTTACAGATGTGAGTGACTACCCACACTGGGGGAAATTCTGTGCTCTCACCCAGGGGAACCACACAAATGGCAGGATGGCATGCTCCACCCAAGGACATTCCTGTCACTGAAATGATCACAGCCCTGTAACATAGAAGAGGAAGCTGTGCTGGCTTTAATCACACTGCTATTCATGAAATGCACTCTTCCTGGCTTACTGCCAGCAAAGTTTGATACACTTAAAGTCAGAAAAAAAAAAATCCGGCCAGAACAATAATTCAAAATCAAAATGTCCGGGGTGACTTTATGTCTTGGAAGTTTTGTTTGTTCTTTTGGCAACAGCATGCTTCAAGGGCAGCAATGTTATGCATGTCTTTGTAATTATACATAGGATATATATTATACTTTGGATACAGGTGAGAGTCAGGCATGCCAAATTTTTTAAAATTAGGTATTTTCACGTGTTATGTTCCTGTCTGCTGGGAAGGAGTTCTGCCAAATTTTTACAGTCTACTTCACCAGAAGGAAACTATTACTTTATCAGCAGTAGATCTTATTTCCCTAAAATAAATGGAATTACAATCCCACTAGAAAATCCCACGGGGAAAGGAATGGCTTCCTGACGCCCCACTGCTAGATATAAGAAAATTGGACATTTTACTACAGGATTAACAATAGGTGGAAGCAATAGTTTTCCAACATCTCCCTTGCCAAACAAAATAATAGGATCAACTGGCTCTAGAACAACCCACATGTAAGTTGTGTTCAGAGACAGTTGCATTCAGGCAACATAGTTAGAGAACAAATACTCTCAAGAGGTCCCTCTAAAAAACAAGCCAGATATGCTAGATTGCTACTTGAGGAGGATGCATAAAGACCAAAAGGAGACAAAACAATGACATACTTTTCATTCTGAAAAGAGAAGTCTCATCTTTTTAAACATAGGCCCATATTATTTCAGTTTATAACTGTTGCAGAATCACCATCTCAGAAGAGAGGCTACCCCAAGGGAAATTAGCTGAGCTGGCAAGAAATGAGGACCAGAGACCTAAGATCTGTAGGAAGAACAGGGGAGAGTTGCATGTCACAGCTGGAGCTGTGTAATAGCTCTCTTTTTTGTCAGCGATGCTTTCTACCATGTCACCTCAAACCCAAAGACACTCACATGTTCTCTCTCCACAGTCTGGTACTTACTCAATCCAGCACAGTCTCTGTGATGTACTAAGCCCACCCAAACACTGCCTGTCTCTAGAGGATGACATGAAGGGAGACACACCATGTGCCAGCAGGTTAGGTGAGCTGTGACATGGTCCACTGAGCCAGTACAAAGTAGGAAGAACAACCCAGCTGGGGAAAGATCTTTTTTCTGGCAACAGGAACCTACTTACAGATCTAGTGATCCATTGCATTCTTAAATATTCCCAAACCTGGAAACCTGGACTACCAGACAGGAGGCAACAGAATTGCAGTGGCTGAGCCCTGAAAAAGGTAGCTGTGACTGCTGCAGAACCACTGCTCCGTGTCATGGCTGAGCTCACTGCTCTGTGTCAAGGTAGCAATTTCTCTGCCTGAAACAATAAGTGATGAAAAGATAACTCCACTACACCTGACATGTCTGGTTATCTTGCATAATAATTATAGGACTACCCCTTCCAGCCAAACAAACCCCACCTTCAAGGGAGTTGTGCAGACCTCAAACCCCTAAACCCAACAGCTGACTACATTCAGGATCCCTCACCACTGGAACTGCTCCTGAGCCTAGCTGCTGAAGAAAGTGTACAAGCTAAATACAGATTTGTTTTTCAACAATCCTCAATAACTTTGCTTTGGTAGGATTACATCCTCTTCCATGGAGGTGGTTTGAGAAGAAGATACCTTCAGAGCATCCTGCTGCATGCTGAGGGCAAGCTCTTGGTTTAGGGCTGCAGGCAAACCCATCTAGGGCCAGGCACAGCAAAGGAGAATCAAGATTTTAATGGTAACTTGCACAAAAATGTCTCAAGATGGCACAACAAAACCAAGAACAACCCTCTGACATATAATATCAGAAGAGGAAAAATGTTGTTGGATACCAGCTACCACAGGATAGTACAAGTTAGCTAAGTGGTGGCTGATGAAAGCAATTTTATCAACAACATTACACAATCACTGTGGACATGTTTATTCTACAAGTATATCCCACATTACTTGATACACAAACTGGCTTTCAATCCTCCATTACTTCTGCTAGTTTCAGGGAGAATAACCAAGTGTTACTAGACTGTCTCAAGAAATGTACTTTATTGTTTACATGGCAAATGCTTTCTGAATTTTTTTTCCTTCTTCCTTTCTTTTCTCCCTGTTTTTTAAAATACTTGCAATTCAAACTGAAACAACAATAAAAGCAATTTGTACTCAAAAATTTGTGGAAGGTTTCACAAGTAAATATTGCATCATTTCATACTGACATTTTTGTTCAATAGGTACATAAAAATAAAGAATTGCACATTACAGAGACAGCAGTTTCAGTAAGACCATGCAAGCCAAAAAGATGACATATTAAAAATGATCTAACACATTGCTGGATACTCAAAGAAAATCACATTCTATCACATAATTAAATGGAATGTGGTTATAAAGAGAGACATGGATGAAAACTACATTATTTAGAGGATGTTCAAAACTGACCTCTCTACAGCTTGTTTCCTACCATCAAACTTTCACACAAAAAGTGATCCCTCTCTTCCAGACACTTTCTTCACTTTTCCATTAAATAATTTTGTGCTTGAATTTGGGCAATGAGATAAAATGAGAACTTTTTCCAGCTATAGTCTCCAAGTATGAGCAGATTTCCAAAAAAGATTAATTCAAATATTTTTACTATTACTTTCTTCCAGATATGGGACAGAATATGCTTCTATGTTTCAGAGTGAAATGCAGTAGTAACTGTGAGGATTTTGTTCTACATTATCAAGCAAGCAGGTAATGTTCTGCTGCTAAGGCTAGCAGAACAAAGACATAAGAAAAAGATGCAAGTATGATCATTACATAAATGCCAGCAGGTAAAACCATGTTTTATCCAGAGCCTTCACTACTTGAGCCCTCCTTCTGTAGCCAGCATGCACCAGATTACTCTAATCGATTCCTACAGCCAGATTACAGAGAAAATACTTACAAAAACATTCAGGGTAACACATATTGCACTTGGCTTTCTGCCATGTGCATTTGCTGACAGCAAAGAGTCCTAACAATTGATTGCATGCCACCACTTGTTTAGAAGATGGTGGCAGGTCATGGGAACAAACAGGGCACATTTGTGATGATTCTGCATTTGACTCCCTCAAGCTATTGGTAATTACAGACTCGTGGTGGGATTTTCAGATTCTTCCTTTTCTGTAAATCAATCCAGCCTACTTTCATAGATGCAGATGTACCAGACTCCCAGGCAGGAGCAGTCTGTCCACAAAAGTCCTGTCTTAGATAAACCAGTTGCACAAGCATAAACACCTTTAAGATTACAACAAGAAATAGAACTCTTGTAGTTACAACATTGTGCTGCAAGTGTGAAACAGTGTAAATAGCTAGCCTTTTCTCTCCTTCATTTTTTTTTTTATCATCACTGACTCAATTTTTTCCTTTTTTTTTTGTGAAGGAAACAGTGATAGAAGGATGTTTCTGGGAAAGATACATTCATGCTTCCAAAAGGGACAGTTGAAATTAAATAGGGAGAAGCTGCAGAAGCAGAGAAGGAAGTTGTCCAACTCCATTTTGAAAAAAAGTGCTGGGTAGAGTTCAGGGAGAAGAATCATCATATTGAATATAGATTGGCAAAAAGAAAGTGATGTGATGGTCTGAAATTGCACAGGACTAGGAAAACCTACTCTTTCATATTATTATCTTTTAAATGCCATCAGTCATTGCCATTCTGCTACCTTTGCCACTAAATATCACTAACAGCAGAGTATTTGTTTTATGAGTTAACTAGATCAATGCAATGAAGAAAACAACCATATGCCTTGTTATTCCTGAGACTTATCTGGAAGATAAGAATTGAAAGTAAGTGGGGTAAGTTATTTAGGAACAGATAGGGTGCTGAAGGCAAGGCAGAACCTGTCACAGTACGGGATCCTCTCAGACCATGCCCATCAAACCAGAAGTTTCTTTTTCTTTCTGCCATTACCTCTCAACTGTTCATCTAAACATACCGTAGACTGATCCAGATCAAAAACCTGAGGAGCTGGGGACAGGGAAAGGAGGTGGAAAATAACTCACACCTCAGGAAGCAGAGGACTTCCCTGTTGTCCATGTTTACTGCATATCCTCATGCAGACACAATGTGGGGACAGGAACTGGCTCAAGCAATGGCTGCTACTTCAGCTGCCACCACCACCTGAGAAGTGCACCTGGAAGTCACAGCCTCAGAGTTAAAACTGTTTTCTGGCTCAGAACAGATGAAAATTCCAGGGTGTAATTTCAAAATGTCTTTAACCACTGCTACTGTGAAAAGTATCTGTCCTCCATCTCTTCCACCTGACTGTTCATTCATATCCCCAGGTCACCTTCCTTTTCTTGCTTGCATAAATAGAGGTGTGGAAAGGAGAACAAATAGCAACTTCTTTTTTCCTCCCCCATACCAGATTAGTTTCAACTTGAATCAGCTCCCTGATCTGATTCACTGTCTGGCCATGCAAATGTTCATGGCAGTATAAGCAAAAACATTGCAGAGACAGAACAAAAGACCAGATGTAGCAATAGAGCAGGAACAATACTTTCAAAGATTATATCAACTTAAAGGTGTTTGCAAATCCAAGCCCTAAGAACATAAATGTTTACATCTCAGATACTTAATGCTTGATGTGGAAAACCCTATAGAAGAATTGGAAAAAGATTGAAAGTGATGACTTCACCTGCAGATACCTGAAATAACACTTTATTATATATATATATAATATATATATATAACACTGGAGTATTATGCTATGTATTATTTTTAGTATGGCCTTGAGTTCCTAACCATGTTGTTTAGCAAAATTAATAAATGTTAGCAAATTAGCTGAAGTAGATGAACACATGAGAGCAGGTATGCAATAATGACTGCAGGAGTAAACAGCATAAGTCATAAAATCTTTGGGCTCTGTCAAACCACAGTAATCAGAATCTTGCACAAAACAAACTCCTCAGGTCCTGCCCACCAAATAATATCCTTTCAGTCATCCTCTAACAAAGGGTGCTACTGAAGCACGGGGTAAGCATTTAAGTTCTTACAGTATTAACTATCCAGATCATATGCATGTTCTGCCTTGCCAGATGGCCTGCAATCTGGTCTCCCTTGAAGCTGAAAGCATCACATTAAAACTCCTAATTGGGGTAATATATTCATAAAGTAATGACCTCAGTCAGTGCTTCTCAAAGTGGGTTACATCATCCAAAGAGATCATGAGAAAGCTCTAAGGCTATTGAAAAACCCAAACTGTATTTGGGAGTGAAAAAAAAATTTAAATATAGAAAATATAGAAAATGTGAGATTATAATAAAACTAAATTATCCTTAAACATATTGACACCAAAATAATCTGAGGGATTGTTCTACATTTGCAGACTGCTCACAGACAACTCTTAACCCTCTGCAGAAGAGAAGAGTAGGCTTTTCTCAGGTTTATGTGAGAGAAGGTAAGGAAAAAGATCAAGACAAATAATGCACAGATGAGGAAAATATTTTGAAAAAAAAATATTCATATTGATTTACATGATTTTTGAAAAAAATTACTTTATAAAAATTCAGTAGAAGTTTCAGAACTTTGCAAGGTGCAATTGCTTTCTCTAAATTATTGGGGAGTTTTGCCAATATCCACTGCAGCAAGTACCTATCTGATCATTAATGGAAACTCCACCCTTAACATTTTCAACCTCAAATTTTTACAGAAAAGGAGGGAACAACTATGAGTAGCAACCTACTCTTCCATAGCTCTGTGGGCTGGTTTGAGAAATATAATAAATTTGCATAAATTTGGTCATCATAGTAAAACTGGTCCAAGTCTTGTGGACAACCTGAAACTTCACAGTTGGATCAAATGTAGCATTGTAGAGAGGCACACAGTAGGAACAACACCAGAAAAACAAATGAGAAAAAGGACAGATATGAGAGAAGTTGTTCAGAATAATTAATTATGGGATGCAAAAGTAGAGACTCAGTGGGCCTTCCCTCAAATATTTTGCTGAAATAAATTCAGCCAGACAGCAGTGAACATGAAGCATCGTTAGTCCCCTCTCCCTACCTAACACATGGGAGCAGATTTCTTCCCAAGGTGCTATCACTCAAGCTGCTATTTATGAGTCCTGAAATTCTACTTTATCCAACCTGTTTTCAGGCATCTATCTATTTGTTCTTCCTCCTAGCAGTAGGTACAGTTTTTCTCCCTCATTTGGCTTCTTTGTCTAGTAGCAGAGAGAATTAACAAAACCACTTTCAAAAGAGTAAAAGTGTCTTCCTGGTTCTAACACAGCCACTGTCCTGACAGGGAATTTTAACACTTCAAATCCAAACAGCATACTCAGCACATCTGACTTGTTACAAAACCAATAAAGCAGTAAGTAGACACAAACCCTGTTTTCTAGAAAGGCTTTTCTCCATTCATTCCAAGTGACCTCCATATCAGAGATTTCAATAGCATCAAAACATTGCATGCACCCTAGTCAGATGAAGTAGAAGTTATAATCTCCATATCTGGTGCATCAAAAAAATAACCTACTTGTAAGATTCTTAGGCAGCTTACCACCCAGCAACTGGAGAGTACTCTCACCAAAACACTGTGCAAAATACAGTGTACAAAACTAAAATACACCACTTAAAAAATAAGTTTCACTGAAGTTGCTACAAAGGAATACATACATTAATTTAAGGGGAATCAAGAGCACTACTGAACAAACAAGGGATGGAAACTGCCTTTAAATATATCAAAATTTCAAACTATGAAAAGCTCTTAATACTCAGACATTCACTTTCAATGCACAGGTATAACATTTAAGAGTAAAGAAAGCAGTTAAATTCTTTCTTAATAAAACAGGCTACAAGAGGTTTTTAGAACTGATTAAAAATTTTGAACATGCATGAAATAAAAAGAGCACAATCAAAGTACAGTGATCTGAAAGCACTCTCAAAACACCCAAAAATGCAACTTGGCTCTCAAAATTTTACTGGTGTATGCCCTATAATTTTGGCCAAAGCAGAAGTCAGAGACAAGTTTATGCTGATAATCACATTTAGATTCAGAAGAAAACCCTTTACTTTCTTCACCTTTTGAATTCAATCAAGGATGCTTGTATGTTTAAAAGTTCATGGGTGTCTAACACTATATGCAAGATCAGAGGACACTCATTGCAAAGCAAGGCTTCGTAATTACAGGCACAAATGAGGTTATTGGGTGGGATACAGTTCAATATTAGGCATCTACCTGCAGGTGCTTAACAAGTACAGCTGATATCTAATGTACCATTCTAGTTATCAGAGTTCTAGTCCAACCCAACCAAAGGAGGTTAAATCATCTCATCTGCAAAGTAGACAGCCAACCAGTCAGCTACATCACATTTTACATGACACCAACTGTACTGACTAGAGATCCTGTGAAAGCAAAAGTGGCTTAGACAAGGCAGGGTGGATTCCCTTGCCCCTACATTTGAGATGCCACTTTGAGATGCCAGATTCAGAAGGCCACTGGTCTCTTACTGTCCATGCTGCATCCACTGACCCTGTGCAGTTGCCTCTGCTAACTTCAAGGTTCTGAAATGGCTGTAGATACCTGCTAATTTTTAGATAAGTATAGGTACTGCTAGCACAGATGCACATATCTAGATTCAGGAGTTGATCTCAAATAGAACCTTTGCTATTGTGCGGTTAAAGACTATTTCTGGGAAAATAGAAAAACATATAAATATGGAGTAATAAATGTATAACGAGAAAATCGAAATGCTTTCAGGAATATATTCATTTAGGAGGCCTGAATAGCATTGTATTTCATATTTTGCTAGTTTTACATGGTTTAGACATATTCACTATGCAATTAGAAATATATGTAGAAACAGACATTGCCGTTTTATACACGTAGATCTTCTTGAAAGCATTTAAAAACCAATAATGTTATACCAAAGTGCAAATTTTCCCCAGCATTTTGATTCTAATCTAGAATTCTGAGTCTAATCAAGATGAGCTGTCTTTTATAACCAACATGGCAAACCAAAAGCACTTACGGTTTATGTGGTCAATGTAGTAGACACCAATCTGAGGGTCACACGCGGCTTCCCATCCCCATGGCAATTCATCCCCAACACAATCCGCAAATGACAAGGGCTTTGTCAACCTACAACAAGGAAACAATTCAGTGATGTAGCTTTTCTCCCTTCCATGTATCTGTTGTTCTTATTAATTCTTATTATGACAGAAGCTGAAGAAACATAGCAGAGAGAAGGGAGAGCAAGTTGGTTTTTTTCCTCTTAAAGCAGAACATATTATTGCAAACATTTTTCAGTACAGGAACTCAAGTGAGAAATCCACTGCAGCACCCTCACATTTGACAGTCTAAAATTAAACAACAACCAACAGCTTTAAAAAGAATAAATTATCTATATTCCTATTTGTCCCAGGAAAACTGGACCCTTCAACTTCAAGTCAGTGAAGAGAGCACAAGATTTCAACATCACTGTTTCTAATGACCACAGAAAGCCACCTAGGATGCAGTTAGCAGCACTCATCAGTCCCTGCACTTGAATAAAACAAGCAGCACTGTGCACAGAGTAGACACTTTACAAGTCACATTTAACGGGCCTTAGATGTTCACATGTTGCTGTTGCAGAAAGACAGATTATTAAAGTTTTTCACTTTAATAATAGAGCATCTATTTGTTATAAGAACTAAAGTGATAAATCTAATACATGGGCTCTTTTCCAACTGAGGCTGAGAAAAGCTTTATGTGATCATCTTTAGGTCCTTTTAAAAAAAAAAATTAGTATTGAGTTTCCTATTGATAAATCCACAGATAAATGCCACCTCTAACATAGTGATATATTTAATAGAAAGAACAGGAAATTTAAGGTTTTATTGTTGCCATAGTGACAATAAGATTAAGTAGATATCTAGAGTTTCAAAACAAAATCCACAGAGTGGCATGATGAAGAGAAATTTGTGGGACACACAAGCTGCACTCCTTTGCTCACTACTGATTAAGTTTCATCACCTAAGCCTGTTTTTTCGTTTCACCATTAAAATTCCATACAAATAAAAAGCTAATTGATATGTTTCAGGATTTTTTTCTTTATTAATTCCTGAACAAAATTGACACTTTTGTGAGAAAAGTAAAAGAAAAGAATAGTACATTTTACCTTTTACAAACTGAATTGGATTTTGTGTACAAAACAGCAGATAGAAAGCACCTTACAAAAATATTTAATTCTTTATGCAGCTGTAAAAAACAATTTTAAGCACAAATTTGATTTAGAAATAATTGCCCCACTATAATCTTTATTATCATCATCATCAATGAATATGGCCTACCAATTCTCTAAGTTGAACAGTATTTCTTCAAGCTAGGGTTGCAGAAATCACAAAGAACAAGGCTCTCAGGATTCAAACCATTTTGAATATTGATTCTTTTTCAATTTATGTTTTTAAAATTGCAAACATGAATCTACTTCCTCATATTTCTCCAAAGTTTACCTCATAATTCAGTGAAGGTTACTAACACTTTATTGAGGTTCTGAACAAATTTGCAAGTATAACACAAATTTGCTGATTTATTGCCACTTATAAACTGCTATGTTAACCACTGAACACAGCAAAAACTATTATAAAATACAGATAAAATTACTAATGTGGAATTGCATTCGGATCACCAGGATACAAAAATACAGATTAAAAGCAGCACAAGCAGGCTGTCAACGTGCCAGTGATTTCCAGGGCCAGAGAAGGTCTGTAGCAAGTCAAGCCTACGTATTGTATCCTCTCACACTGCTGACCTGCATCTCTAAATCCAGACACTGGCACAGCCCTGAGTGGGGCTGCTCCAAGGACTCTCCAGAAACCCCAGCTCTGACCTGCCACCTTGCTCCTCCTCTCTGGGCAGCAGAGGCAGTGCTGCCATGGCCAGGATCCAGCTGTGCAGCTTAGCAGGCCAACAGCTGGCCTAGTGTAGCCATACCAAACACACCTGCCCAAATGCTGCCTACTTAGAATCACCAGCACCACTTCAAAGATTACTGCTCTGTTGTAAATAGTAATTGCTAGAGAGAAAGGGATGGCTCTTAGGGAAGCAGGAGAAGCCTTTCAACTCCAGGATAACACAAGCACAATTTCAGGCAGGCAGCATGCAGCAGGCTGAACACAGGGCATCCATGTCAAAGAGTTCTCAGGCCACTAATGCTCAGAGAAGCATCAATCACATAAAAGCAACAGTGCTTTGGTGAATCTGGTTAGTCACGTGAACAAGATGTGCCACCTTCAAGGGTACACCTACCTGTGAAAAAAGTCCTGTCTCAAATTTGATTACAAGTGTAGATGTTTGTGAAACAAACTGAAGAACAAAGTTCAGTGTCATCCTTGCCTGAACATTACAACATTAACTCAAAACTCAATTAATGTATTTCTAGCAGGAAATATATTTGAAATGCCATATAGCATCATAGAAATCACAGTATGGACTCAAACTCGTATGAACACAGCCAGATGGTTTTTAATAAACGTTCAGTACATTCACCAAATTTACACACCAGAGCTAGCAGCAGCCATGATGTGATTTTTAGATCACCTCTATGCAGGGATATAAGCCCAGTACAGCCCTGACTTTTCATCTGCACTGTACACTAATTTTATTTTTAATCAAATACTCACTTCTTCCTATAAACAGCACATTCTCTAGGTTAGACTGCATTTGACTCTGATCATGCAAATGTTTCTGTCCAGGTGTTCTCACCTGTCTGAAACCAGATATGATAGGAATGAAAAACAGCCATTCTCTCATCCCAGACACTCCATAAATTAAAGAGACACTACAACACTGTGGAAAAGTACTTGAGTGACCCACACTGGACCTTAAACAAAAGGAGAAGAGAGAGACAGAGGTCCAAAAAGACAGGCAGTACAGGAAAATTTGTTTTATGAATCCTGCTCTGCTGGATCATGCTTGGACATCGCATCCTTAAGATCTGAGCTATGTCAGAACTGTTCCAGAGTAGATTTTTAAAACATGAGAACGTTTGTACATAATAAGATCACAATTACTTAAGAGAGTAACATTCCCATGACTCCCTTTTTTGTTCCTGTCTTTTAATAGCACACAATTTTTGAGCCTGATGCATCATTTTACAACTGAACAGCAATCAGCACAAGGTGATTGATACCTGATTGCTTATGGCCCTCAGAACACAACATAACCACTATTTACTTTCAAAATACATATGACAAATGGATGAAATTAACACAACAGGAAGCAAGGGAAAATTTGCAAGACAAAACTGGAAAGCAGAGAGTTACAAGATGTAATTGGACAGGAAATATCTAGGAACAAGGACTGAAGGAATCTTGTCTGTGTGAAGATCATTATCTGTGACATATAGTAACCTTTGATAGATAGACTGCCATTACATTCATTAAATGTCATGCAAGAAAAATTAGGTTTATTGCACCATAATAGAGGATTAAAGGCTGCATGTCTCGGGCATTGATATTCTAAGGGTAGTTCATAATACTTAGTTTCAGTTTGTAGCCATACATTTGGATGTTCCTAAAAGAATGCCAATACTCTAAAGATCACTTAAAAGTCCACATTTAGTATCCAATGAAGTTCAATTAGTTAATAAAAGGCTTGGATTTCTTTAATGTATATCATTAAGCTTAAGTATTCTCACCTAAGGGTGTCTTTTTTTTTTAACCTTAGTGAACAAAAGGCAGGTATGCATAAGGAGAAGGGGCTATTTTAAGGAAAACCAGAAAGCATTCTGCAATTCCATTATGTAAACAATCCATGATTATGTTAATCACTTTACAGATGCTTGGGGAGACTTAGAAGACAAATACAGTTTACAAATTGAAGACCTCTATTATCATATTAAATCCATATTTTTCTTTAAAGTTTTCAATATACAGAGTTAGCTAGCTAAGCTCTTAAAATGCAGATTCTGCAATGATATTCGTGTTGTCACTAACAGATGTTCTTGCTTCTACAACCATACCTGTAAGAATAAGTCTGTATATGCAGCTAAAATTAATAATGAATCACAGAACCACAGCATATTCTGAGTTGGAAGGGACTCAACAAGGATCATTGATTCAACTCTTAAGGGGATGGCCCACACAGGGATGGAACCCAAACCCTTCATGTTACGAGCACCAGGCTCTGAAAAAAATGAGGGTGAAGACACTGGAAAATGGAACCATAACTGCAGACTGATGGACTATCACTGCAGAAATACTGCTTCATTTGGACAACTTACTTATTTGATGTAAATCACATTTTGAAGTCCCCAGAACTCAGATATAAATAGAAGACAGGCTTCTTTCCAAGACTGAGGTCCACAAAAATTAGGCATTTATTACATATAGCAGTAAAACTATCTTTCTGTCAAGATACAGACAGCCCATGATATTTCCCATTTCTGTGATCTGAGAATATCAAGAGGCATGTTCTTAAAAGTGTGTATGCACATATATGTATACACACACACACACACTACTTTGAACAAACTGTTCTATGCAAGGGAAATGCTGGATTCTGCTGCATTCCTTCTCTAACTCCTTTTTTCTCCAAAATCCATTCAGGATTAAATAAACTGTAATAATGAAACATAAGTTATACATATTATGATTAGTACTCTATCAATAGAAAAAAAGAAAAAGTTTACAGTAGGCAGATCTTAGAAAACAGCAGTGCGGGGCAGGGGGAAGGAGACAAGTACATGAGAAATAACCCCACCCTGCTCAAACCTGAAATTACTTTATGTCAGTTAGAAAGGAAGAAAACACAGGTTTGTAAGAGGTGCACATATACCTGAAAATTATTAACAGGTTCATCTTAATGCCTTTTAGAGTTACTTCCAAGAACATCTCCTTTGCTGTGTGGTACTTAGCCCACAGTCAAGATTTGTAGTTTGCAATTCAGCTGTAACTAGGGTCAATGCTCAACTTCTAGAGCAACTTCAATGTGCATTTGAGAACTTTCTCCAAATACCCAAAATGAACTCGTGTGCTTTGTTGCACAGCAAGATCCTGTGTGACACTTATACGAAATGTTGTATGGATTAAATTTCATTCATTTCTCATATATAGTGATATATGTTACACATTAATTCTTTTACAGTGCAGTACTTGTTAGCAGCTTTTCTTGACAGAAATTTTTCTAAAAAATATACCTCTTCTCTAAACTCTAAGGAAACAAGAAAAAAAAAACATAAACTGCTATTCAGATGTGCAGGAATGGGCAATCTATTAAAATGTAAGAGAAGAAATCCAGTGATGGAAGAATTGCATGCACAGTTATCTGGAATCCATACACCATTACAGAAGGGTGTATAGATGGTTTATCCACAGCAATACTCACCAATATAACAGTTTACAAAAAGTTTCCTTCAAGCACCTTCAATTAGCACAATTACACAGAATAGTAACATAAAATCAGATTCAATTTTTTTTTTATTTTGCAAAAGGATAAGTGAAAGTATTTAATTCCTATTTTGATCCATAGCTTAAGAGAAGCAGATGTAAAATTTTAATCAATGAAAGGAATGTACAAACAGAAGTAGAAAAGTGTTCTCAATTCTTCACCAAACTCCCTGAATTTAGTGCTCAAGTTGTATCTCAAAATCAATTCAATTATTACCCAACTTTCTAATGCTATAGGCATTACTACTTTGAAGGGTGTATCAACATGCATTCTAATCCCATACTAAATATGTTCACAAACATGGATTTTACTCATTCCAGGCACTCAAGACAAATTTCTTACATAAAATTCGGGGGCGAAATTAATCCCATTAACTTCAAAAAGTAAGTTACCAAACGTGAGTTAGTCCTTTAGGTTCCCTACAGAGGTAGACTCAGCACATCTATTTCATACCTGAAGGTTTCCCTCTTTCCCTAGTGAGTACAGGATTCTGAATGCAAGAATCCTTAGTGCAAGGGTTACTAAATTTAAGTGGGATGAATTCTTTTGCAGAGTGCACACAGAATGGCAAAAGAGACACACAGCTGCTGCTCCACATTGCAGGTCAGAGTTAAAGAGAGGCATTGCTGCTCCCTATGGCTGAGGTCACTAACAGCGTGAAAATTACATTGCATAGGGAACACAATTTTCTCTTCTACAAACTACAGTGGCTGAAGCTGTAACAAAATGCATTTACTTTGTATTAATTACATTGCTGTCTCTTCCCTAACTTTAAAAAGGGGTAACCTGGCTGTTTACCTGTCAAAAGGAGCAGGATTGGCCCACAAAACATCCTTTTGCCATATTCTTTGTTAATTCAATTCTGTAAGTTATGAACTAGCAAATCCCACACAAAATCTCTCTCTTGAAAAAGCTCATTCATGAGACAGGACTTCTGCTGCTAAATGTTTCACCCTGTTCTTAACACAGCAGTGCCTCCCATTCAGATATCAGGCCAAGACATTATGTACAAACTTTGAATTCTTTAGGTACATTCTCTTTTAATAAGGGTATTAAGATATACTGCCACTTTATTACAGGTATTATTTTGAAAGAGTAACTAAGTGGATATCAATACCAGGTAGAACAGATCAAACAAGGAGCAGCACGGTTGCAATCCCAGCTTGAAACAGTGGTGTAAAACAAACAAATATAGTAAGGTCATGCATGTTTACCTTGTTCACAAGATGTGTGCAACCAAATGTCAACAAATGCCTGTGCTCAAAAGACAGCAAACATGCATGTTACCTTTTAATGTGAAAACAGAATAACTAACAGCTCAAACTAAATGTAACCCATTCCTTAATGATGAGACATTCTCAATAACATTAAACTGCTTAATAGCACTAAATGTGCTATGATGTGCACCACTAATGTCTTTCCTTTGTATAACACACACGCACACACAACAGTATGGGCTTGTGGTCAAATGTTCACAGCTACCCTCCTGGCTAGAATGGATATGTAACAGTCAACAGTACTGCACCTTCACCTTTTTGCACCGCTGGATGCTCAAAACCTAATTGCAGAGACTGAACTCACAGCAGTTATACACTTCATAGAGACAAAGATTTATTAACTCCTGCAGCAAGTGTTTCCTGGATACATTGCATGAATTATTTGCTGGTAATACAAAGAGAGGTAAAACACTCAAATTTGTATAAGAATGGAAACTTGAAATAAGCACTGATTCTAGTTTTCTAAAAAAATATACAGACACAGTACCACTTGTAATAGCTCGCCATTTCTATCCTGTGATTCTTTTAAGTCCTTGAATACTTACAACAGACAGCAGACCTTAAAGAAATATATTTTTTGGTTTTGCAGAGTTTCCTTGGTAAAGAAAAATGTACAAACGTGCAGATGGAGAATTATGCTAAGAGACATACATTATTTCTCTACCTCACAGCAACCCAGAATGGAGGGACATTATTTGAGTACATACTACTCAGATAACAGGCTCTCACAACTATTTAACAAGCTCAAAAACTTGGTTTCCAGCACTGAACTCCTACTGACAGTGATTTACTATAACTCCCATTTATAAGTGAGCTGTGGTTTCACGCAGATATACCACATTCAATGATGTTTCAGAGAATATCTAAGACTTTGAAAAACATACTTTCCATTAAAATACTCTTGTCTAGCTCGCCAGCAAACCAGATAAACACAATACTATATTCAGGAAGCACACAAGGTCCAAATAGAAACTAAAATCTAATCTTTTTCTGTCCTCATAGGGTTTGGGATTTTTAAAAACCTTTTTAGAGTACTGATTAAGTGGTTTCTTCTCTGTAATTTAGGCAGAGTACTCAAGGTGTTTTTGAAATGCTTTGCTGAAAAGGGCAGTGTGCGGAAGAGTGTCTCAGTTTCCAGTCAGCCGTCCAGAGAGACAGCTGCACTACCACTACCATGTGAAGTGGCAATATCAGCCCATCATCAGTTCTGATTGCTGCCTTCCTGCAGACCAACTCAGAGTCTCCTATGCTGTAGCACAGCACGAACTATTCACCATATTCAGCAAGTCCTGCTTAGAAATAACAAGTCAGCACCTCACCAATGGGGCTTGGAGACAAGCACTAACTACAGTAGCAAACTGTACTCATTCCTCACATGTTTTCCAGCTCTTCTTGATTAGTTAAACATTAAACTGCCAGGACAAGGATGAAAACAAGCAAACAAACCTTGCTGCAACCACACTACAACAAAAAGTCTTAAATTCACTGTATTTATACATAATTTACTAAACTTGCACAACATGGAAAAACCCAGGAATCTTGACAAAAGTTCTTAAGCTTCCAGTATCTATTATGAACATAACCAGTTTAAGCCAATACAGCTACAATTTTTACTACAAAAAATGTATTGCACATAGAGAACAAATTCTTTGAAACAAAAATATAACTGCAAAGTTTTTGAGTCCACTTATTGTAACAGCAGCACAAGTATTCAAAGGTAAAACTTGATAGTAAAAATAGCTGAACAACAAACCCGCTACAGAAAGAACGATATAGCTTTAGACAAGCAAAGGACATATTCAAAGTGAAAGCAAGTAGGTTTTGGTCAGATATTAGGAAAAAATTCTTTACTGCGATGATAGTGAGACATTGGAACAGGTTGCTCAGGGAAACAGTGGATGCCTCATACTTAGAAGTGTTCAAGGCGAGGCTGAACAGAAATCTGAGCAAGCTGGTTTAATGTCCCAATCCATGGCAGGGGAGTTGGAGCTGGATGATCTTTAAGGTCCCTAAGGTCTGTTTTCCAAAAAAAACATCTCCCTACTTCATTTAGCAGTTTTGCAAGTGTAATATAAAAACATCAGAAATTAAGTGCTTGCAATATATTAACAAAAATTAATGCTCTTTTTATTTATTTAATTTAAAAGACTTATTCTCAATGTTCGAAAGTTCTATGCATCCCCAAACTCCCTAGGCTCTATGCAATACAGAAAAGCTATGGTGAAAATCTTCAGGTCATCCAAAGACCTTGCCTGTTTCCTCCACAGAAAAGAACCCACACAAAATGGGCAACTGATGTCCTTCTCACACACACAGACTCAGAAGGAAGGAAGCAGAGAACACACAAGTTAAGCTTTCAGTGCAGCAGGCAGCAGACAGAGGGAGGTGAGTGCAGAGGGAGTGCTCTGCCTCCCAGCTCCATGAGATGCTGCGTGCATGTCAATGACTGCCATAAAAATGTGCTACCAGCAAGCAAGCCGAGCATAACTGCCTCCTCCCAGCTACAAAGAGGTGGCATTAGCTCAATGTCAGCTCCCTCTGTCCCCTCACAGGTGCTTCTGTGAAAAGGCACATGAACTGAATAGCTGAGACCCAGAAAGGGAAGAATGCATTTGGGAAGGAAGGGACCCACACCCACTGGTTGCAGGACCAGGTCAAACTGCCTGCTGGCTTGGTTTTTTGTTTCCTTTTCCTTTTGATTATGATAAACTATTTTGGCTTTCCACTTCACAATTGCCATCAATGAAGAAAAACCCCATGCTGAACTCAACTACACATTTTACCACATCATTTAATCATTGAAGGTAGTAAAAGTGAAAAGGAGAACCAATATTTTCCAGTTCAGCATATCAGCTATTTGTTTCTGTAGGGCAAAGCCTCCAACCAAATCACTATTTGTAATTCATTTATCTGTTTAACATTGCCAAGTTCAATGCAAATATGACATTTTGAAAGGTTAGGGGGGAAAGGGGACCACAGAGAAATGGAAATGGGTAATACCATGAATGTTTTCTGCAGCATTTTTCTTTGACGCAGCAGTTGGTCCTGCACTGGCATGTAAGCAATATAATATTAGACACCTGGAATGTGAGGAATGTCTGATAACCATAGCCTAGCACATGGATAATTCCACAGCCATAAACCAATGATATGACCTTTGCCATTCCCCTGGAAAGCTCAAATGCAGTGACATTATGAAAAGGCTATTATGTGCAGTGTTGCTATATGTTATTTATATATACATAACTGTACACTGTTGTTAGAGGGAAAATGTTATCATCAATTGACAGCACTGTTAAGAAACTTAGCTATTAGTTTTAATTTAATTACATAAATGCCATGCTGTTTTCTGAGCAATTTTAAGTGTTCTTGATCCTCCAATCTCTGGGTGCAAACTTGACTTCGAAATGTTTTCCTCTACTGTCTTGTAGCACTCTGCTCTTCATTTGACATATTTACTAGCAAATATTCTTCCTACAATAGGAAGATGTACTCTTAAGAATACAGAAGGTAAGAAAAGAAAAAAAAAAAGACAAACCAAACAAACCACAACAAATCCAGTCAAGCATTGGTTCATGAAATTCAAAAAATGGCACAAACTCTGCAGGAATTTCCACAAACAAATAGGAGCAACCAATCCTTACTGTTTGATAGAAGTATGATACAACAAACTACAGGTAGAAGATGCCTATAGACTAGAATACTTTATTAGGAATTAATCAAAACAGATAGCCTTATGACAGAGGATTAAAACATTCTGTTAATTTTAATGATTTGTCATCTTGGCTGTCAGGGACAAAGTACCAAAAACAGTTTTCATGGCGTATTATTAGAGTTAAATTTAGGACATTTTTGTATTGTGATAATTAAATATGAGAAATAGAAATGCATTTCAAAGAAAAAATATAGCCAAAACTCAGAAAATTATAATACTTAAAATCAGCATTAAAATATCTTCCCAATCTCTAACTTTTGCCCCTCCTCCTTTCTGTAATTTCATCTACACACTAGTCCAAATCACCCCACTACTCACCTCATCAGCCACAGAAAATTATTTTGAAAAAAATTCTGTTCTGTAAACTCCACTTTTCCTGTAAACAAACCCTTGTATTGTAAATGACCTTTGGATTTACAGAGAGGATATTTAAAGACTCTCCTCACCTAACTCTGCTCCCACTGAAGTCAGCAGGAGCATTACCAATTTCAGTAGCAGGAAACCTAAATCTAATACTTTCAACAAGTATTATCCATCTGAACATCTCAGATAACCTCACAGACATTTGACTTCAGTGCTGTGAAGTCCTTCAGCCAAGTACACCAACCATTCCAGAGGCAGGGAAAAGGGAATTTGGTATGTCCAATGTCTCTGCAGGTTGGTTACAGACCCACAAACTGCACCCAACAGGAGAGAGCACTCCACTCTGTTATTCTCAATACTGAGTTCTTCATATCTTGATTCCAGCTTCTCATCCAACCACTTGTAACAATTCAGAAGGCATACTTCATTAAACATTCTGTGTTTTGCAGTACAATGCAGCTCCTGTTGCAAAAAGACTGAGCTAGATCAGAGTTCAAATGGCACACGATCACTTGGTGGATCTCTGGTCTCTCGTAAACTGTTACCAGATGCTATAGGAGAAATCTTTAAAAATGTGTCAACAATATTTTGTTCATGGAAAATGAACAAACACAGTACTGACTTTATAAAACTGCAAGCAACATAATACCAAAGAGGAAAAGGAAAATATATTTGTATTTTAATATTAGTAAGAGATCATTTAAAAAGTCTGCCAACCCTTGGTGCAAATGGTTCAAAGAGATCCCTCAATCTCAGCTGTTTTCACAGATAAGAGACTCTAGAAAAATCATTCTTGAGAGCAAAGTGATGGAAGTCAGGGGCTGACATATATTAGTAAAACTGCACAAAACTGAACTAACAAGCGAGGGTTGTAACAAACCTTTGCTTCATACAAATCTAACGTTGAACTTAAAAGTGCAAGATAATGAAGTCAGGGTAATGAAAGATTACAGCAATGTAAAATTGTAATTATAAGATGATTTCAGATACATGTTCTGGCCTACATTTAATCCCTCCCACTAATAATTTTAATACAAAGAACTCTAGATTGTACTGCTTTTTTTTAAACTGCCTTTCTTTGTATACTCCAAGATACTCAGAAAACAGTGTTACACTAAACAAAATCAATGCAGACTTCCTTCAGCTTCTCTACTGTTTTTACATTTCTTTATTCACAATATTAATTGACTTCAAGATGTAGATCAAATTTATTCCCAGCGGCAGCAGGGTTTGAGGAATGGGAAATATGTAACAATTATCCAACAGGAAACGCCTAAGTTTGCTGTGACTTCCTTCGCACACACCCACACCCAGAAACTGCCTGGGAAAAACCACCCCAAAACCCTTAATGGAGGCAGCAACTTTCTAGCATTTCCTAGCAGAAACACAACACAAACACAATTTACTGAAGCATAGCCTTCTATTGGAAGGAAAGGAAAAAAAAAATCAGCTTCTATTTCTCACATCAAATGGACTAAACCCCTTTCAGGTCAGCTATCCTTTTTGGCTCCCTTTCCCTGAACACTTACAAGCCTTTCCTCCATGTCCAGCCTATCACTGCTTGTCACACCTCCCTCTTTACCAAGTGTGGTTGGCACAAAGTTGTTTAGAGCAGGGGAAATATTTTCAAGGCAGTAATTTGCAAAGACTGCTGAGAAATTATCTGAGACAGTGTAAAAGGGAGCCTGGAGTTTCCAGATGAGTTAATACTCTACTTACTGACTCAAACAGAGCTGCCTACCTTTCCCAAACATGAAAACACACTCCCTTCAGCCTTATTAGCAGTTTGCATTACTGATTTTAAAAGATTATTCTAAACCAGGTTAAATTATTACTTCTGAGAATACAGTACATATTAAAACCTCATCCCTACTTGTGGTTGCTAACAGCACAGAGTAAATTAGCACTTCTTCAAATAAGCATACAAACATCAAAACAATATTCAAAAATGTCTACGAGCAGGTAACAGCCATGTTTTATGAGTCCTCTCTTTCAAGGTCAAAGCATACGTGAGAGGGGAAAGAAGATGAGAATAACACAGTGAGGCTATTCTGCACATTTTCAAATTCAATTTCTTCAGCTAACACAATTAGGGTAAAATTAAAAAAGGAGTAGGTTTTTTACAAAAATCTGTTAAGAGATTTTGTACCACTGTACTAGACTAAGTAACATCAATTATTTTTGCCACCACCACTGAGGAAATCATTCAGCTTCTCATGAGTGGCTCTGAATCAGCTGAAAATTTAGGAGAAGTCAAAATACCGAACAGCTTACGTACAAGTTATGAGGAAACAAATATAAAACAAATAAGAAAACACCACCACACAATTTATATAAAATTGTTGTGTGATTACCTTTAAATACTGTATTCAGCTCTGGTAGTCCCTGCACTTCTGCACCATGACAACATGTTGAAAGGAAAACTACAGATCAACACACAGAGGAAAGCGGGCAGTGGCAATTAGGGTATAGAATGTAACATAACTGAACAGGTTAATATCTTTCATCTTGGTAGTTGCTTACAGAGTGCAAATACCAAACACAGGAAAGGCACAGGCAGCATTTACTCTGTTTCTCATGCTACAAGAAACACATGCAGGAAATACAGAATGGTAGGCTCAAAACAAAGTTCTGCATAATGCACAATCATAGCTGGACCTCACTGCCACTGCATTTTGTTGAGTTGAAAATCAAAACTACTTTCAAAAACAGATTTGACAAAAATTACAAAGAACAGATTCACAGTGACAGATATTGTATATTCCAGATACAACCATTTTCCTAGTGGAGTTTGGTCTTGTGTTTCAAGACACATACTTCAAACTGAAACTTACTAGAAAATATTCTTAAAACTGTCTTACTACAGAGAATATTGTGAGTATCATAACTCATAACCAAAAATATCCTTGTAGTCTTTTCAGTGTATTCTTATTTAATAACGATTTAGTTATTGAACCCATTTATAATGAATCACTAGAGTTTTGCCTAACTTTTTTTTTTTTTTTGATTGTGTTGAATTATAGTCACAAAGGATTTCCTTTTAGAAGTATTTCTTCAAGTTGACATTTCTTAGACTTACATGAATCCCATTTCTGGCAAATAATACATGGTCAAAATTGAATTTTACTAACAATGGAAAGCTGACTTAGTCAAGAGACTAACAAGTTTGAGTTACATCTTGAATAAGAAAGAAGTCATAGCTAGTCTCAACTTTTGACTAAAAACACAGTCCCAATTCTCTTCATCTGTCCTAGTTTTGCAATAGCAGCCTGCACGTTATCATTGACTTTCTTCAGACTGGTGGTCAACAGATTTTATGCAGATTGTACTGGCTTGTACCTGCAAGCCAGTAAAAAGTGGACTATTGGAGGGACCTGTCCTGTTTAACACCTGTATTAATGATTTGGAAAAGGTATCAGACTTGCATATGACGCCACGCTGCGTGGGAACAATCAACACAGTCAAGACATGAACATCACTCAGATGGAGTTGGGCTACAGGAATGGCCCAACAGGAACCTTCAGAGACTCAGAATCAACAAATGCAAAGTCCTGCATCCAGGAAGCAAATGCCCCTTAGGGCAGCAGAGCCTGGGACTGTCTGGGGAGCAACTCTGGGCCCTGGTGAGCAGTGAGCTGTCAGTGAACCAGTGCCCTGGATGCAGAGAAGGCCAAGAGCCTACCCTATCAGCAAGAGTATGGCAAATAGATCAAGGAAAGTTATTATCTCCTCTATTCTGCACTCACTGGACTGCATCTCAATTACTGCACCCAGTTCTGATCTTCTACGGCACGAAAAACATGAACAAACCTACCTGGTGCAAGCCCAAGGGAAAGCCACCAGCATGCCTGGGAGATGAAGCTCCCAAGCACTAAGCTGAAGGGAAGAGACAGAGATTGAAGGGTGCTCAGCCTGGAGAAGAGGCAGCTTCAGAGGGATGCAGCAGCAGGCTGCCCCTACCTACAAGGACGTTTCTGAGATGACTGTCAGGCTCTTTGCAAGAGTTAATGTGGTAGAAGGATGAGAGAAAACAGACATGAGTTGAAACAAGTGTAAGTTGAATATAATGAAAAAAATTTCAACATGAGGATAGGCATGGTAGGAAAACTAATTGGAGTAGTTTTATGAGAGCAACTCTGATCTCACAGCTGACCATATGTTTTGCATATAATTTTTAAATCTTTGCTATTGCCATGTTTCCAAACCATATGCACACATATAAACAGCTGTGTACTCACTTCTGCCTTGCTTTTGTTTCTTGGAGCTTAAAACTTCATCACTGTGTAACCTCAGTAGAGAAAAATTATTTTTGCACCATCCTAATGCCACACCAAATACTGCAGTTCCATAACAATTTAAGTTGACCTAACCTGGCTGTCAGAGCTCAGCTTTTCCTCCATGCTACATGTTCATACCTCTTCTCTGGCATTCTTATGACTCCATAGTACATCAGTTCAAAGAAAAAAAAGCTAGGGGGAAAAACTGAAATTTAATTTTTTTAAACCAGTTTAGCTGCCTAACCCGTTCACTCCCAGCAAAAATGCCAATACAAGAAAAAGGGTGGAACTACTTGCAGTCCGAATTCAGACTGGTGTGAATTGGTCATGAAACAACAGAGTTCCTAAAAGACACTGAAATCCTGGTTCTTGATGGGATCAAAGGCAATGCTGCAACATACATGATTTCACCTCCTCCTCCTCCTCCTTATGATTTACCAATTAGAAGAAGACAGACAGGACCAAGCAAGCAAAATTGAGAAGTGTTTACCTGCTTTGTAAACCTTTAACGTGGGGAAAGTTAGGAGGCTGACTTTGGTAGGTTGAGGGTTTTTTTGACTAACAATGAATCTTAACTGGTTGCTGTTGGATTATGAAAAGCAAATGCTTGAGCAGTTAGGAAAATTTCTATTAATTCTAATACCTTGATCTACTGGCTACTTGAATTTCAAATTAGAATAATGTAAATCAGTTAATTGCCCAGTCCTGCAAAAGATCCAAAACTTCACAGAACAAACCAAGGAAATATCTACATTCAAGTCAAAGGCAGCCTTGCCTTGGACAAGGCTAGAAGCAAACTTTGTATGTGATTAATACTTTTGTCATGCTTGCCAAAAGAAAACCAAAAGAATATTTCATCCATCTCTGAGAGCCTTTACCTTAGGCATTTTGACCTTTTTTTAAAGTTAATGAGGCACTCATAAGGAGAGAGTTAAAAAATAATTGCCAGTGACACAAAAAATACAATGCTGTCTCAAATATTGAGCAGAGGCACTTTCACAGAAAAACAACACCTAAGCATAAACAATTGATTTAATGGTAATCTCCCACACTGTATGCATCTTTTGTACTGTAAGAGGCAAGCTGCCATATAAGCAATGCTTCAATAAATTCAGCTGAACTAGGAAGCTGCAATTTTACAGACTTCTGGAATTTCTTAGACACAGTATTTTTAAATGAATACTTCATAAAAATCACTTTCAGTATTTTGTTAGATGTAAAGTTTTTATATAGTTTGAGTAATGAAAAAACCTCAGGATTAGCTCATACAGTGGAAATATGGTCACTCCTTGCCAAGATAACCATTACATCTCCATTTTCCATTTATTATTCTTTTAAACTGAATAGAGAAGATGGCTCTTAAGAGATAGTCCAGATACAAATCTCTACTATCCAATTACTTATGTACTCTCTTTCAATTTCTCAATGGAAGGCTCTTACTATCTCTCATAAATCAAGCTACATCAGTTGCTTTTGTGAAAAATCTTTAACATAAATATTAATGCTCTGAGCTACTATTTTTCCTGCAATTCTACATAATATCCTTAGGTTCCTTTAGGAAATTACTTCATGTATCATTCAAGCTTTTAAAATAAAATGTATCTTCTTGGAGGCTAGGCTTCTGACTCTCATCCTATAAACATCAGTCATCTAAAACAATTTCCAGAAGTACTGGAAAGTTTAAAAGTTGGCACACTGTAATTAAGAACGAGTCAAACTTCTCATCTGTTGAAAATACCATTGGGTGTCTGCATGCATTTTAATGCTTTTCAAAATGCTATGTACAGAAAACAAATACAGGGAAAATTAACTTTCAGTCAGAATGTGTATGAGCATGGAGTTTGACTAACAAGAGGACAGATTTCCAAGCTCGTGACAGTCCATGCAATTCTTTTTTAGTTTATCTGCAGGCACTCAGCATGGCTAAAGTTCTAATTTAGAAAGTATGTGGTCAGGGAAGGTTAGGGAAGAAAGAAAGGACCATGATTATTCACAGTCCAGCAAAAATCTGAGTTTTAGACTCCAGGAATTCCCCAGTAAATTTAAGAGAAGTTGGAATTTCCTGATCTGGCAGATATTATCTAGGGTAGGGCAGATTAATTCTCAAAAGAGCTTTCAAAGGTGGACTTGGAGTTTTGCTGGACAGAATAATGATGGATTTAAATCAGCCATAAAAAGGAGATCTGATCTTCTGTCAAGTTTTTGAAAAGGTAGAAGTTAATCATCAGCACTATATGCTTGCTTAAAAAAATCCATACTTTTAAATTTAATTCCAAATATTTTTAACCCACTTATGAGTTGATCAAACCATGCTTTGAGTTGTCAGTATAACAAGCCCCTCTTTCTGTGCCACATTATGAAGAACCGAATTTTTGTAGGTAAAAAAAATAAGGAAGCAATGCAGGGTTTGTAATAAAATAAAGCATTTGCATTCCTTCTTAAATGCAATCTGCATAGCTCTTTACTGACGTTTTCAGTCCATGGTAATTCATTCTCTCCCAGCCCAACTTCTGTGTTTCATCAGTTTTTTACCCTGAAGAAATGGTGGGAAAACCCTGCTCTTTACTAGAAATCCAAGTGAAAGTCCAAGTCCTGTCTTTTTTGCTGACTTCACTGCTTCATGCCACAGACACAAAAAGGATTTCATTTTGCCCATCACATCTTCTCTTCTTCACCATATTGCTTTCTCTATATTAAAGTCATTGTACTTCTATCATTTGCATTTGCAATAAACAGATTGTAACAAGGTCTCTGGTTTGGTTTACATAAACTTACACAAATAGCAACAAGAACTAGAGACCTCTACCAAATGGTACCAGAGCAGTCTCCAGGTACCAGGGGAGAAACAGAACTGTTTCAGTAATTATCAGCATTTTTGCATCTACACTACAAGACATTCTGTCTCAAGAGTCATTGCTGTTTTCAATAATCCATTCATACCAGCAGACACCTTTCATTTGGAATCCTAATAAATACAAAAAAAGCCCACCCAAACCCAAGCCCCCATGTGTAACTTCTGATAATGAAACCATTATTCTTGGACAAGAATCTGCAGAAGAAATGTATGGCCTTGTGCAAGAGAGACAAATAGAATTTGCAAAGTAACTAGCCTTATCTCCTTGTTTTTCCATGCCTGGATTATTCTTCCTGTTGACCCTCTGAAGCCAGCTGCTGGGAGATACACAAGGAAGCAACAGTGCTTGGTGACCCTCACTGGCAGCCAAAGAATTAGTCTGGTTGATGAAGCATGGCAATCCACTGTGCCAGCTGAAAAAAGCTGGCTCTGGCATTTTTTGATTCTTTCACTGGGCTTTGGGAAGACAAAATCTCTTCCTTTCACAGATCTGACTAGAAAGCTTAATTGATGTCCAAAGGGCCTTTACTGTACTGACATTTCCTATGCTTAAGGTATAAGCAAACTCCTTTATACATGGCTGAAATACTTATGAACGGCTGAGTGTGCCGCAGAATGGGGAACTGCAGGGACAGGAGGGACACAGGCAAGAAGGTGCATGTGGTGTGCTGCTCCTGCCATACACACTCTGGGCAGAAGGGCGGCACAGAGTCCATCTCTCAGAAGAGCAAAGGGGTGCAGTATTTTTTGTAGAGCATAATTTGCAGTCACTAGGGGCAGAATGAGGTAGAGAGGGGTCAGGGAAATCCCTCAGCTGAGGTTAGGGGAGACGTTTGTAGCCTGCAATCTCCCCACTAAGACATTACAAAGACCTAAACACCACAGCCCTGACCTTTATGTCTTTGTTTCCTTCTGTTTTGCTGTTGTGGTCCAAAAACTAGAACTAACAAGAACTATACAGCACAAGCCATGCTCCTTCTGGCAGCCACTACCAATCTTAGTAGTGTTGTTAAGCTGCCAACAAGCTAAAATGTATTGTGGATTTCAGAGCATTGAAAAACGTTGCATTCTCCAGCTGTCATCACCCTAACCTACCTTTTATTTATTCCATACTACTCACACAGACCGAGTGATATATTCAAACAGGCTAAGACCCACTCTCTTCATCACACTCCTATCTGCTGCTTATTCACTCCAGCTATTTTCTGAATGAAAAAATCAAATATTAGGAACAGAGGGCACTCAGGACATGGCAGCTGAAGCTGGGAACTGCAGCTGATAAAAATCTGAGAGGAATTTACATAGATCACAGACAGTGCTCGATTGGCTAAATGCTTCTAGTGAGAGGCACACCTCTCAATGCTATCTAGGGGACAATGATTACATTCCACAGGAATTTCAACAGTATTGTTTCTCTTTATTTATTTGTCTGCTTTTCCCCCCCCAAGTTTTTCAAACTGATCCATTTTCAAAACTGGAAACTGGATTTTCCTGTTGCCTTAGGTTATGGCAGCTCAGGAAACAGAACTGGGATGCTGAGGTACCTCTTCCATCTCGTTCACTCAGGGAAGGTGGCTTTTCCATGGCATCAAGCCATTCAGAGTCAAGAAAGGGACTGGAATCTGAATTTTTCACAGTCCTGACCACTACACTGGCTAACAAGCAATAAAATATTGCCAGTTTTTACACTCCCAAGAGAGCATCTGACACAAATTTTTCATCAAAAATGAAGAAATGGAACTTTCTATAGAGACTTATCAACACTGTAACTTTTGGGGGGAAAAAAAAAAGAATGTTTATTTAAATATTTTAACCAACTTCAACTGTCAGTTTGCCTTCAGACATTCATTTTTTCCTTTTTCTCCTGCCTGGTTTACTAGTGATAGTTCAATGAAATATCCATATAGCATACTACAGCTTTATTCATACTCTCAAT
The DNA here is from genome assembly GCA_024362935.1 of Setophaga petechia. Lineage (NCBI taxonomy): Eukaryota > Metazoa > Chordata > Aves > Passeriformes > Parulidae > Setophaga > Setophaga petechia. The sequence goes on from JANCRA010000001.1 coordinate 30,117,286, forward strand.
AAACTAATAAAGCAGTTTTGCTTTTGTACACCACTGTTATGGATATCACTTGGAGCTATCCCTATGACAAATGCATCTCCTAAAAACTGAACAGTTTCCAGTCCATCAACAGCTATTAGTATAATAATTATTTATTACATAATGGATTACTTTCATTGAAAGAATGATGCAAAATAAGAAGCAGCTATGATTTGCTTAAGAAGATTTTCTGTACATCTTATCTTGAAATGACTTTTTTTAAAACAAAAAATAAATTAAAGACAATTACTATTCTTCCTAAAATTGCAAGAATTTAAGAAACAAAGCTGACAATGTAGTACAAAAAAGATTAGAAAATGCTAGGATCATCAAGAACCCCATATAATTTAAAGGCAACTTCAAGATAGCCCTCAATCAAACCAAATATGTAGCCAGCAGACCAATTCTTTCAAGTATTCATCCACAGGTAGTAATTTAAAAAACAATCACAGTGGTGAATAAAAGCTGTTATGATCTATGAAGTACAGCAAGGTGCCATTCAGGAGAGCTGTTTTCAATCATCCATCTCTCAAAGTGCCTTCTGGAACAAACTTTAAAAGGCTGTCTCTTCCAAAGTCACACTTGAAGGAAAAAAAATTACAACAAGATGTTTCTAGTACATTTAGTAGTAACTTTACCATTGCCCTGCAAATGATGTAGCCCACACAGAGGTATCTTTAATAAGCCAATCATTAGATGTAATATATAATTTCCTCACCAAATTCCAAAATTCAAATTATTCCCGGTACACAGTAACTCTAGGATGTTAGAGATCTACATTGATATCAAACAGAGCAGAGTTGGTTTTTGAAGTGACAAAGAAATTTAATTTCTATATTTTTCCTTGTAGAATTGATAGCTACGGCAAATTGAAGTTTTAAATCTTCTTAGACACTACTGAAGTGAACAGTGGTTGAGTTACCTCCATCACACGGCTAAACAGCACTTAAAAGTTCCAACCACTCTCCTAATTTCCATTCCAAACATTTTAGTCTCACAGCTACTTGATCATGTAATTTGTCCTTTAAAGGCACAGGTGTTTGGGATTAAGGACTTCATGTTGGATAGGGTAAGAAGTACTTTGCTTGCATTTAAACAGATTACATCAACACTTCACCTTGCTAAAACTAGTATCTTTTTCCAAAATAGTCAATAGATGTCTAGTTAATCAGATGTTCTAACACTAATAAAGCCACATTTACCCATGTATGCCTGGTAAAAAATGAAAGGAAGGCACATCTGGAGGTTGTCTGGGCCAACATACTCCCCAATGCAGGACAATTCTGAAATCAGACCAGGGTGCTCCAAGTCATGCCCACAAGCACTCAGGGCAACCTACTCTAGTGTTTGCCCACAAATCCCAGGCTACACTGCCAATTTTTTTTCTGATGCAGTAAATAATTCCAATTCCATTTGCAAAAATTTTTAAAGCTCTTCTGGGATGCAGATTAGATTATATATTGGCCCATCAGTTTCAATACAATGAACAGTATTAATTCTGTTTCTGTGTTAAAACTGTGGTTTCTATTGAAAAAAATTTCATCAGTTGTCTGCTGTTTCTTAAACATTTGTATGGAAGACCAAAGTCATTACTCATGTGGTACACATTCTATACCTAATTTATCCTTTGTCTCCACAATGTGCAGGGATTGTGTTCAGGTGATCAAACTTTTCAAAATAATAATAGCTTTTATAAAAAAAGGTAAATTGGCTTTTCACTGGTGCAGAAGTACTATAAGCTTTTGTTGTGCTATGATCTTTAATGGGATCTTTTTCATCTTTTCTTGCTGCTTTTAAACCCTTCTACTCTGATGCACAACAAATTTCCACAAACAGATCTGCAGTATGACTGAAGATGGGCACCAAACAGAAGCAATACATAGAAAGGGAAATACCTTCAGCCTTTAGTAGCACAAAATTTTATTCACAAACTCAAAACTTCAGATTCTGCTAGCCTCGGTTCTCTCTTTCATTAATTCATCAGACAACCCAAACTGACAACTGTTACTTAAATCATGCCCCATGAACCATTTTATTGTCTGAAAGAAATGTATAAATACTTTCGCATGAAAATCAAATATAATCAAAATGAAGCAAACAGGTAGAACTGCAATATGGCAATGCTCTAATGTGTTTCTCTGGAATGGAACAGTAAACATGGATTTTGTAAAATTTAGGGCTTGCTTCTTTTTATTTAAAAAAATAACTAAAAATAAAGACTATTATTCATCATATAGACTGTCTGCCCACTCTCCTGCCTTCCAACTTAATTTCTGATTTTTATTGCTGGGTATATTCTTAGGATAGTTCTACAGCAGATCCAAAGGTCTTAACATTAGAGGAAAAATTTGTCCCTAAATTGCCTCACTAGGACCTTGATGAGTTTGTACACAGCAGCAAGAAGCTTATTTATGCTCCTTAATTAGCTCAGAATTCTATGACTTCAGTGTAAACATTCTTGAAAAGACAAAACATCACACAGTACAGGAATGGGCACTTTGAAAGATTTTACCATCCCAATATTCCTTTTTCCCTTCATCATCAAGTGCTGTCAGGCTCATCCACAGCCAAAGGAGATAGTCCAAGGACAAATAAAGAGGTAATGCTCTTTGGGTACACCTCAACTGAGAACAGTGTCATTTCAGAGTGCTTCCAACCTCCTGGGCTGCTGGACACTATAATGAAGTGAAACTTGCTCAAGAACTGCTCCCAGCTCTCAATGCTGCCTTCTGGATCAGCTGGTCCAAAAGAGATCTATGACCTGTTATGGTCAGGACTACAGTTCAGGTGACCATGGGACTAGATATCCAGGGTATGTGCTCATACTTCTGTCAGATGCAACCATTCTTGAGTTGGGACCCTTCTTGCACATCAAAATTTTTTACAAGTATCCAATCAAATCATGTTTAAAGTCAAGTATTAAGTTATTATGTAATCAAAATCCTCATCAGGACATCACCACCATCAAAGCCGCATGACACCTTTCATGGTATCTGAATGTTACTGTGTTCATCATCAATGCAGCATCAGCTTTAAGCACTTCTGCAAGTCTTAAACAGTATCTTAAACAGATACTTACCACACCTAAGTAAAAAGAGGGCACTTAGACAAAATTCTAATACTGGCCATTTTAAAAAATTCAAATACAGTATCACAAAATAGCTATTTATGAGAGTTTATCCTCAAGAGATCTGTTAGAAACCTATTACCTTAATAAGCAGTGACCTACTACCTCAATAAATTCTGCCACAAGAAGGGTTCTTTAAATACTGTCATTCCTTCACTTCAGACACCTGCAGTGAAAGCGTTTCAAGAATTTCAGGCAGCTGGATGAAGCTGCTTAACTAACTAGGACACCAGCCAAATTCAGAATAAAATAAAAAATAATTAAATTGATTAAATGATTAATCGTAAGTGTTGATTATGGGAACATTACTTCAGGGCATTTTTTGAGTTTGTTTTGTTGTTGTTGCTGTTTCTTTTTTAAAATACTCTTCATACATTTTTTAAAATACTGGGCACCACAACTTTGGCCAGAAAGAAGATACATTACAATTTTTCATCAAAACCTGGCTGAAAAGGGAAAAAAGAAAAAAAAGAAAAAAAACCCCAAAAAAACAACAACAAAAAACCCACAACAAACAAACAAAAAACCCAACAAAAACTACAAACAATCAAAAAATCCCACCAAACCCATGAAATATCAAATCTAGGACGTTCTAAGGATTTTGCATTAAAAATCCCTAACTGTTCTACATTTGTCCTCCAAGCTCACTTTCTTGCCAAAATCTTGCCTGGAAAAATAAAGTTTTGATGTCTTTCGTGTATGAGCCAACAGGCCAGCCAGGTCCTGAATGCAAATCAGCAACCTGCTACAGCACAGAAGCCCGTGGCTCATTTTACATCATTCTAAGTCATGCAAGCAAGTGAGCCAGAGCAACCACATAAGCAAACAAGAACAAAAGCAAGAATGAAAAACCAAAATCCATACCACCATAGTAATTTGTTTCACTATCAGCAATTCATCTTCTAGACCATAGCATCATTAATTTAGCTAACAGCTGCTGAACCAACAACTCCTTAGCAAACTTCAAACTTCAGTTCACTAACTTTCTCTCCAAGAGTAGATATAAAATGAGAGCCTAAGGATTATCAATAACAGAGACAAAAAAAAAAAAACAAACCCCAAAACCAGAAAAGAATATGCAGACTTCAGAAACTTGAACAGAATATCTGTTTGCTGTGTACTAAATAATCCTGCATAGTCAGCCTTACTTGCTGCAGTAGTAAACCACTGACCAGGCTAGCCTGACTAAAAGGCTTATGGTATTTGTATACTTTCCTGCATCCCATAATATCTCTAGTCATTTAAACACTATTTCAGGAATGTCCTGTAGAGGCTTCAGATGATAATTCACATCCATGGCATTCTACTACTCATTAGAATGACTGTAAATGTGTTAGCAGTTAATTTCAAACATTGCAACATGACAGAAAGAGGTCATGGCAATTCCCTGTCAGATTGCTGCCTTGCATTGCATTCTCTTATCTATGCTCATTTACTCCTCAATGCTTGAGCAAAATATATTTTAAATATTTGATACTTCTATTCCAAATGAGCCTTCCTCACACTGTAGCCCAATAAAGCACCACCCTCAGCCTGCCTCTTCTGCATAAAACATAGCTGTAAACTGCAAAATAATGTGGGAAACATGAAAATTTTGAAAAAAACCTCCTACTAGCCAGCATAATTAAGACATGAAAATATAGAAAAGAAGACATTGATTTCTGGGGTTTCTCCACATGTCTACATTTCAAATCAATTAATTAATTAATCCATAAATTAAAAGGAACACTCTAACTTACTTCAGAAGGGTGAAACTGATGAAATTCAAGTCAGAGATCACATCATCTGAGAATTATCCCATTTTCTTAATCTTACTCCAACCCTATGGACATTCCAATGCCAGTTTTGTCAGTTTGTCAATGTTCATTCTCGAATGCAATACTTAATAATTTCGTGCCTTAAACTCATACCATAACCTATTTTGTAAATCTTTCTGAAAGAAGCCCATAGCATTCCAAACTAGAACTCATTTCCACTGTACAATTTCATCCAAACTGAAAAGAGGAGCTACATGCAAGTCTCTGCACTTCACACTTAAAGTCTCAAGCAACAAAAGACCCAAAATACCATTTGAGTCAGATCCTGCACACAACAAAATTTTCCATTACTGGGAATGTAACTAAAATAAATCTCAGAAAAACTACAGTCACAAATAACATTTTCAAGGTCATAATTTAGAATTTATTACAAATTACTGTACAAGATGAGGACACATTAAGACAGCATTAACAGAATGAACTGAGAAAGACCTGATTTTTCTTTACTGTAACATGAGGCTACACTGAATATACATTGTATAGGTCTTGGGAATAGGGGGAACAGATTTAGATGGACAGTGAGTTTAGGTACACATGGGAGTACATTCCCAAGAGTACATAAAACCATTACCAAGTCTCATAGGGCCCTTAGGCAGACCCTGACTTCTGCCACAGTTTTAACAATAAATGAAGAACACAGGTAATGTGTTAATATATTTCTACTGAGAAAATGCTTCCTATAAGAAATTTGAGTCCCCAATTTTCTGAAGCCTCCTGAGCTTCTCAGGAAAGAGTATTTTTGCCATCTCTCTTCAAAAAGAATTTAAAAATAAAAATAGATTATTTCATGCTCTACCAAGAAACAATGTATACAGAGATACCTCAAGCTGGGTATTCACAGTGCAAACCAGGACAGACAAAATGTCTTAAAATTTAAATCATGTCCCAAGTAATAACACACATATGACAATAGAAGTACACTTGAGTGGTGGATAATCTATGAAACAAAAATGTCACTTACCTCACAAGGAAACTTGGTATCACTAGCATCTCTTATGAACCCACCAAAGACTAAATCTAAGTCAAAGCAGCTTCATAAGCAGTAGTGACCACAGTCTACTCACAGAAGCAAAGTTCATCAGTTATCACTAGATGTCCTACTTTTCCCATTGCCTTCCCAAAACTAAGAACAACATCCAAATATTCCCTGTGTACTTCACCTCCCAGCTGTTTCAGCCTTCCTGCACTATAAATCTTCCTCCACTGACAACTGGCCTCTGGCTGCATGCTTTGTGGAACAGAAGCCAAAAGCAGCAACCCCTTGGTCAGGCTCTGCAAGAGTCAGGCAACAGTCAGAATGGTTCAGGAACATGAATCAAACCACAGGATGACACTGGAATCACTTGTTATATAGCAGCATTTTAAAAGTACAGTTATTTGGCTAATAACAGCATTTCAAAAATCAACCACATAAATCTGAATCACATCTCTGATGCAAACTGGCTTTTTACTGGTTTTCTAAGAGGAATTAAGAGTTTTCACAGAGACATTTTGTTAAACATTGGTGAAGAGGCAAAAAGTTTAACTCTAAATAGACATTTTTGGCGTAATCAAGAAAATGTGCATTAAGAATGAAAGGACTAGGTTTTGAATAAGAGTACTGATTGTAGATCAGATCATCGTGGCCTCTCACGAGACAGACATTTCTGGGCTACACTGCAGTTTAACCATTGACAGTACTAGACAAAGGAAAAAAAAAAAACATCCCATTGTTTCTCTATCAAGAATAAATAAATGTCTTTCCCTGACAATTTTCTGCACTCCATCACAGACAGCAAGTAAAGTTAAGAGGCCCACATTTTTAGCCAAAGTGGGTCATATCTCCTCTTTTGGAAGCACTACAGGAACGATACAGCAAACACCCTGCCCAGAAGTGTCCTAGTGAGTGACAGGCAGAAGAGACCAGAATTGTTCCTCCACAGTGTGATCCCAACAAAACACTGCCATGCAGCTATACGACAGGGGACACCTGTGCTTTGGTCAAAGCCATCCTGACAAGATGCTACTGAGACAGACGCCTGCCACTTAGCTAAAAGGCAGGCGACATTCATCATGCACTGGGCATATTCTGTGCCATATGGCATGATGTGCTTGTACACAATTTGCAGACTATCAAAAGTTCATCTGCCATATGATTAAAGCCAGCCCCATTCCCAGGCAGACAATCCTAGCTCTATGAGGGAGGTAAGCTCGAAGGGCCAGGCATTGAATCAGAATAAGACTTCTTCACCAGTCAGATCTGTAAGGTTAAAATAAGCTTATCTGGACAAAACCACAGGTTAGCACTTAAAAGTATTTTAAATGAAATACTTTTAAAATACTTAGAAGTATTTTAAATGAAACAATAGGTGTGTAAAGTACTATTCCTTCATTAACAAGGAGAAAGCTGCTTATATAAAACCTGTGTTCTCACAAAGGTTAGTTAAAATACAGATTCTCCTAGATCTTTCCTCCTGTACCAAAAGTCAAAAAATATTGATATTTCTAGATATTGAAAGCATTATTACCAAATCAATCAGCATATTATGGAAGGCATTCCAGAAGGTTGTGCTTTTTTGCTTTTCAAATAAAGACTGAAGTTTTATTTCATGAATTGAGAAAAATAGCACAGACATCAAAGCCAGTCCAACTTGAAATACTGTATTGCATGCAGCAAGAGTATACAGAAGTTCAAGTTTGCTGTCCCAAGATAATGTCTTTACATACCCACACAATTACTTTGAATACAGTATGTATTCAGAGTTGATGAGATAAAGCTGCCTTTCTTCAAGTACAAACAGTATCCAAGTTCAAAGGACAACATCAGATCTTGTTCTATAAGATGCAAATTATTGTTTCAGCCAACAGAATAAACTGACAGACAGCCTCTAGCCCATAAGTCTTAACAAACAAAAAAAAGAAATCCAAAAGCAAACTAGCTTTTAAAAAGTACAGTTAAACAAAGGGGGGAAGGAATCTCTCCCCCAAGAAGCTCTTTTAAAAACAAGAGTCAGAGATCGACTTCATCGGGTAGGAACTTCACCATCATTACAGTTTTGCACAGAAAAAGCCACTGGGAACAGCAACAATCTTCATCAATACTCAATATGTACTATTTAAAAGACCCAAAACCTACATCCACAATGCAAATCCCTTCAACTTACTGAAGAAACACAAAAGGAAAAGCACAACTAAAGTATAACTCCCCTTTTCAGCCACTAGCTGCTCTTTCCAAATGAAGGACAAGTCAAGCTCTCCATACAGATGATGACCTCAAATGCATGAAGACAAATGGCTCCACTTTGTTTCACACAATAGGACATTAAAAATTTTGAATTACACCATCATTCTGGTAAGACACTTTGCACCAGAGCATAAAACACATCTTATGAATAATTAGGAACAAAATGCATCGAAGTCAAAGAATATCTTATCTCTTTCATTAACAGTAGAAACTAGCTATTCTTAAGCATACTGTCAACAGCAGCACATTCCCAAAAAACAACTTCTAATTCTGCAACGACACAATGACAAAATTTCTCTTCAACACAAGCTTCACAGCAACAAACTTTTAAAACATCAGTAAAAAATTCTGCAACATCATAAAGTTTTCTTGGTTACAGAAAACATATTCAGAATCAGGACATCTGTGACAGTTTTACTACTGACTCACCCAGCAAAGGTGAACACAAAGACATGCACAAGAAAACAAAGGAGACACCCCACAACAGAAATGAACACCTAAGACAATAGTTCCATGGCAACTAGGATTATCTTCATCTTGATTTCTACAGCACCATTCTCCCCTTTTGCTCCCAGCTCTGGACTTGCCTCCTGGCTCACACTAGCATTAGTACCCAGTCAGCAACACAACACACTGATTCTGCTGGAAAACAACCCTAAAACAATGGGGTTCGTTTTAGCCACATCATCTCCTGGGCTCAGTTTTGGTGGCAGAAGGAGGACATGCAAGCAGAACCACGCCAGTTTGGACTCAGTAGGCGGTATTATCTTCCTGGAATACTTTTCTGCTCGCCTTCCAGGTAGCTTAAATCCGTAAGAACTTAAACACACAGCATAACAGTTGTGGAATCTTAGAATCATTTCTATTCATGCCTTTCTGAAAGTGTATCACCATTACTTCCAGGAGTATGAGTCCAGTTTTCAGTCACCTGTGTGATGAATAAATTGTTAAATCACAGACACCTATAATAGTTTTTTAGGTTAAAAAGAAGGAGGTAGCAAAAAACCAAAATAAAACACTTTTCACAAAATTCAACTTATCTATTGATGTTACAAACATTAGTAAGTGGAAGTAGAGAAATCCTCTTATCTTATTAGAATAATCTTAGTATCATATTCAAAGCACAGAATTTTAGCCAAACAGTTGACAACTGGTTATTTAACTGGAAAAAAAAAAATTAAGAACTCCTAATGCAATCTGTACAGATGTTTAAAGTTATAAATAATTTTTTGTATTTGATCTCTATATTGACTCTCGCTATTTTCCTTAACGTGTACAACTTCTCATTAAGCTTACATTGTGCATGACAACTACTGTAACATTATTTTGTATGTCAAGGTAGGTTTTAATCAAAATAGTTCTAGTAGGCAAGTACTACAGACACAGGTCTGGATGAACCACAGCCTACAGCACTTGTCCCACTCCACATACCAGGTCACAGTTCTTGGCTGTGACCAGCAGCACATACTTTGCACACATAAGCAAATAGTCCACAGCATTTCCTGACTTGTTAATTTCACATGCCCGAGATGAAAGACACAGTGCAGCTCTATCACTTCCAGAGAAATAAAGAATAAAAAGCCTTATCTTGGAGTTAACATAGCCATTTTCACTAATGCTAAAATCAACAACACACAGCCCCATGCAAATGACAGACTGGTTAAAAAACTCACATACACAATCACTTTGTATTTTAACACTGTGTGATGCTATCACAGTTATGGTTCATTGCAATATTAGAATTCTACTTTACACAGGATAAACAAATGAAGATGTCAGAACTTCAGACACAGCTAGTCTCTCATTGCATGTTCAGTGCTTGCATCATGGGTTTTATTTTGAATAAATATAGATCAATTAAGTAAAAGCAGTCCTCAACCTGTCACTGAAATCAGAATGAGATACTAGAGAGTTTCACAGGGAGCATGCACATTCCTGAGGAGACAAGGAGGCAAGAAATAAATTAGGTGGAATTGGGATAAAAACCAGCAAATTATTCTACAGGATGAAACAGGGAAGAAAAAGATATCTCGGGAAAAAAATTGTTGCCCTATCTCACTACAGGATTATTTCAAGCTGTATATCTTGGAGCACCATCAAAGGATTCTCTACTAATTTTTCAAAAGAGCAAGTTGAACATTGCTTATTAAGACTCAAATGTCATTAAGTATGTTGAAACAATAATTTAGCAGCTCCACACCATCAAAAACATGAAAGCCTCATTCCCTCCTAAGTTACTAGCAAACAAGGGAAGGGAGGATAGAAAGGGAATGAGAAATGATGTGAGAAATCAGTGATGGTTAAATTCGGTCTTAGCAAGCAGCAGCCTAAATAAAGGCCATTATCAGGTAGTTGCTGCAGTGGTAAATAATCAATGTTGAGGTCAGCACTTAAAACAGAATTAAGATCAATCCCTTTCAAGCTGTAATAACTAACACATTATTTTATTCATCTGTCAAAGCACAACTCTCTTACATGTATGAAAGAAACAAGCCAAATGTATTTTCAAGTCTCTGATGATGCCTCTCACCATGTTATTTCATTTCTTCTTGCCTCTTATTTGCTACCATTCATGAGCACAGTGTCTCATATGACTCCTGTTTCTGCTGTGACTGAAAGTCTTTTACCATTCATCCCTGAACTACAGCAATGTCCAGGAAAGAGAGGATCAAAGCTCCCCTGCTTAAATAACTTCAGTATCTTCAGTCCTCAGAGTCTCTGCTGTCCACAAGACAAGAGAAAGCAAGTTCCAGTGAAAAGGTAAGGAATAAGCTGCCCTTTTCTATGGAAAAGGGCAAATCACATTTAATTGCTGAAACCTAGTCAATTTTCTAATTCAGACAAATCTAGCAGAAGTTACAAAATCCCATGCTAAAATTTGTAGTGTTTTCACCTCCCCAAAAGATGAGAGAGCAGCAATGGAAACTGCTTTCCCTACTCACAAAGCAAACTCTTTCACAATCTCTTAACTTGTCAAGTTCTCTGGTTTTCTGACATCCAGTGCTTCTCAAGCACTTTCTTAGCTATAGTTAGCAAGTACACTTGAAACATTTTAGCAGAAGTATACTATAAATTATTTCAAATGTACAAATGTATTTTTAAAAGGTTTGAGACCTCAATGGAAAACGAAGTGAGAATAGAAAGGATAATTTTGTTTTCATAGCATCGCATTCCTTACCACTGACAGGAGTGGGACAGGAGTGCAGATAAAGATTTAAATGAAGATCACTCACAGCTTCAGAATTTGTGATGCAGAATTCATTATAGGCAAGCAATAAAAAACCCATTTGTTTTGAGTCAATGGTGATCAGCAGTGTGCATTGGACTATTTATTATGTAGAAACCAAGATATGAGAAGCTCTGAATTCATAGTAAGAAAACCAAGGATTATCCAACTGCTGAAAAATTCAAATTATTGAGATTCCATTACATTCCTCCTTGGTGTGCTACTTTGTTGGTTCCACTAAGGAATATAACAAACATGAAGCCTACTTAAAATGTGTTGAATGATGGAAAAATAGAAGAATTTTCCTTTTCAAATTCCTGTCCCACCCAAGCCCCTATTAATTAACAAGAAAAAAACCCCAAAGCAATACTTTACAATTACTCAGTATTCCAAGAACTTGAAAGAGTTTCAAGGGAACTTCAAAAAACAGTATGCATTCCTCTAACCCTTTCTCCCCTTTTCATCTGCTTCATCCTCTTCAGTCCATAGCTATCTTTTAATATTTTCATCAAGTAGTAGGAGGATAAAATTTATACTTGGTCTGTTTCTCTGCTTACAATAAGCCAGTTCCAGAAGAACTGTCATGACCAGCAAGTTCTCAGTTTGCTGTAGCATGAGGGAGTCATGAACAGAGAAATCACATCTATATATTCAGTGACTGAAAATGTTGCTACAAGTCTCACATTTTTGCCTTTATGTCTCTCTATCTGAATTACAGATCTTAAAATTCAAGTGGCCCTCTCTTTTGGGACATTAGCCTTTAAAACAAATCAGCACAGTACAGTAAGTAGTTGGAGAGAAAAATCACTGCTGAACATTGCAAAACATTAAAAACCCCGAGCGCCCACAACACTCCCAAAACACAAGCTAAGTCACTACTGCCCTTGAAAGTGTGAGATTCTCTAACATCAGTGGGATTATTCAAATACATAAAGTGGGCAAAACTGAAAACTGAGTCCCAAGTTTGAAGCTGATGTAAGTTTTTTTCCACAGTTGTACACAAGGCTATAATTGTATTAACAGACCTGCACCACCTAAGCAGCAACAAATACATGTACAAAAGAACACGGGAAAAAGTATTAAAAAGCACAACAACCACAAACACAAATTTCCAAGAAGCTTTCAAATATGGCATTTTCAACTGTCCTCTTATTTCTAGATGTGAATATTTTAAACCAGTAACAAAGTTTCCAACTGTGCTCAAATACACCTGGCAATTTACAAACATATGGCTAATGTCTCACAGCACTAGTCTTCAGTATTTGTATCTCCTAAATCAAAGAGGATAAAAATTATTTTAGAACATCAAGCACGACTTTTCTATGTAATCGTCCAGGGAATGCAGTGTAACATCAGCAGAAGGAGTATTATCAGTAAAAACTTACCTATTTTACACTTGCCTTACCAATGAAACATTTTGGAAGCCTGTGTACTATAATATTCCACAGGTACACCATGAAAACTTTATGATCTCTATGAGAGAAAATGGCCAGGGAAAAAAGTCCTAAAGTATCACCAGACAAGACAACATGTTTTCCGTCATTCTTTATAATCTATTACCTTCATTCCGACAATTCATTATGAGTTTTAGAAACAACATTAATCCAGTTTTTATTGTATTGACAAACTTGGAAAATCACTTTTCAACTTTTCTGACAGCAAGCCCAAATAAATGTCCTGTATGGTTTCCAAATGTATAGTCTCTGAATACATGGAAGATAAAACTGAATCAAAAGCAAAATCACCACAAGACTTTCACCAATTTCTTATTAGCTTTTCCAAAACAGGTCACCAATATAAATACAAACTGCAAACAAAGATACTGTAAATACAAATACTGCAACTTGCGCATCAAATGGGCTTGTCAGTCTCTCTTCTGTGCAGGCAATTCAGCTTCACAGCTGAGCCATGTACACTAAAGCATGGATTCTCTTAAGTACCTAGGGCAAAATCCCTTTTTGTTTGTTTTGCATGACTGACGCAGGTTAACAATTATTTCAAACACTACTCCTCTGTAAAGGTCTTTATAATCTGTAATGAGAACTAAGGGAGTATGGTCTCAGGACTTGGTTTGTCTTTCACCTGTAAGGCATTAATGAAACAATATTTATCCTATCTCCATAGGATGGCAAACACACAAGTGTTATGCCACTGTCTACTCTGTTAATGAGAGTGAAGACTCAAATTTTACCATCAAATATGAATAGTCTTGAACTTTTCAGGACTATAGAATGTATTAAATTAAATTAGTAGTATACTCATTGAGGCAGTATTAGAACAAGTACATTCCATATCACATTTTGCTTTGCCTCAGTCATACTATCTTTTATTCTGCTTTGAAAAGACTCATTTAAGGTCTAAAACTGAACAAAACTTCATATCCTCTGTTTCTAGAGACAGTAAAGACAGCAATTTTATACTGCCTGCATTAAAAAAAAAAATCACCCAAGAATGTCAGGTGTAATAAATAACATTGTCCTGTATACCTTATCACCTCATAATATTTACAAGGTAATTAACATGTTGTGAAGTATAGAGGAATTTAAGCATGAAGTTCGCCACTACTGGAATTTGCTGTTATAGCAAGTAAGACTGAGCAGTAGGCCTTACACAGCACATGATGCTCGTCAAAACTTCCCTCTGCAACTTGCAGCCAGCAAGCTTCGCTACAACCACCTTTCCTAAGTTCATCTGAGAAACATAAACCAAGACCTTCATTTATAATTCAGTGCTGTTTTTTTCATAAGTTTATAGTGTCTTTTAGAAGTTTGTTTGGTTTTGGGTTTTTAAATAAGACAGCACTGTTTCCAACTGCAACACCGTATTTCATAATACGCACAAAGTTTTGGGGTGTCATTACTTTTCAGCAGCACTTCAGACAAAAGATACGTTTTTGAGGTATCTTGTGCGCCTGTGATGCAGCTATTACAAACAGTCATCGAAGCCGGCGCACAGAGCCAGCATCCGTGTCCGGCCGGCAGAGCTGTCCGGGCACTGCGGGACGAGCAGCCTCGGCGCAGGGCGCTTCACTCGCCGAAGCATTTCCACAGGAGTTTTACAGAGCTCAGCTCCGGGAGGGGCAGCACACACGGCGGGCTCCGGCCGGCGGGGGCTGAGCGGGTTTGGGCTCGCTGAGGCCTAGCGAGCACACGAGGCCTCCGGCAGCCCCGCACACGGCTCCGGGCGGGCCAGGGCAGCGGGGGCACACGGCAGGGCCCCGCGCCCGGGATGCTCCGCCAGCCAGGAGGGGGGAAGCGACCCCGCTCCGCAGCGCCCAGGGAAGAGGAAAGGGAGGGCGAGGAGTCAGCGCCTCCGCTTTGGGAGGGACTCGCAAACTTTGGTACCTGTCGGGAACTCCCCAAATGCCAGCAATCCCCAGCCGCTCCCAGAGGAACTCTACAGGCTTCTCCCTGCCCGCCCCAACACCAACTCACGCCACAGGCTTAGAAACAAGCCTATAGCCGTGCCTGTGGGCAGGAGGGCACGGTGTGCCCGGGTGCAAGCAGGGACTTCTCCTGTCCCCCCGCTCCCCGGCCCTAGAGGGGACCCTCCGGCGCGCCTCCCGCCCGTCCCTCCCGGCGGGGCCGCTCCGAGCCCACCGCCCGCCCGGGCCTCGCCGTCTCCCTGCCCGCGCTCCACCTGTCCCGCGGGTCGATCCAGCTGGTCTGCTTGGTGTTGTGGTCGATGTAGAAGACTTTGCCGTCGTAATCCCTCGCCTCCTCCCAGCCATCGGGTAAGGGAAGCTGCCCATTCCCCGCTTTCCTAGGCATGGTCGGTCGGCGGGGGTAGCTGCTCCATAGGGACAGAAAGAAAGACGGGAAGCGGGAAAAGCCCCGGGCCGGGGAAGGGGCCGGGAGCGGGGGCTCGCGGGAGCCCAGGGAAGCCCTCTGCCGGGTCTCAGTCCACCATGCCCGGCTGCCGCCTAGCCCGCGCCGCGGCGGCGGGTCAGGGCTGCCGGCGGAGCCCAGCTGCCGTCTGGGCGCGGGGAGCCCGGCTGAGCCCCGGGCGGCCGCGGCCGCCGCTCATTAGCATGAGATTAGCATCCATCTCATCTGCATGCACATTCCTCCCGCCGCATTCCTCAGGGTTAACCCTGGCCGCGCTGCCCGCCGGGCTGGGCCGGGCAGGCCCCGGCCGTGGATCCGGCTCCGGAGCGGCCGGCAGGGCAGCACATAGGGCCAGCCGGCGGGCAGGAGCGGGGGAAAGCTTGCGAGAGGGACCCGCCTGCTTCCATCGAGCTTTGCCCGGGGGCTCGGCCGGCGTGGGGGCAGGAGACAGCCCCCCGCGGGGGACGGGCGGTGCCGGGCGTTCCGGCCGCGTCCCCGCAGCCTGGCGGGGCCGGGAGCCCCGCGGTCACCGCCGCCCCGCGGGGGACAGCAGCGCCCGGCATGACGGACACCGGCGCGCCCCATTCTTTGTCTGCGAACTTGCTGCGGCCCTGCAGCGGGCGGCGCAGGAAACGCTGTCGCGGGGCATGTCCTGGCCCTCGGAGCGCGGGGAACGTGCCCCGGGCAAAGGCAGCTTTGCCGCTGCCTCTCTCTATGCCCTGAGTCGGGGCGGTGTCGGGTTCCCTCTCCCAGCCGTTCAGGTCCCGCCAACCTCCCTTCGCATCCTTGTGAACTCTCGCTAAAGTCCAGTAAGGTTCAAGGGTTCCTAAAAAGGACCTTGTTATTTAAAATACTTGAGTTCTAAATTTAAATACAAATGGGAACCCCTCTTTAACCATGGAAGTACCTAAACTTAGTGTCTTTAGTTTTGTTTTTGTGTGTTTGTTGGTTTGGGGTTTTATTAACAGAATCGTCAGTGAATACGTGTTCGCCACGGGTGCCCCGGACGGTTGTGGCCTGAAAAGCAAGCTGCTAAATCGCATTAAGTATAGACACCAGGTGTGAGTTACTGAGTGTTTATCTCTCATTTGCCACAGGAGAAGAGTACCCCAGGCTGGTTACCATGGTTCAGCTGATAGAAGGTAACTTAATGAGCTCTCTTAATTTGCATGTGTATCTGATTCCCAAGATCTGGCACCAGAAGTAGAGCATCAATGGGGGAATATGACTCTTTAGTTTAGCAGCTAGAACTCCTAGGTAACTCAAGTCTGTTTCCTAGAATGTTTTATTTCTTTTCATTTAAGGTCACCGGTTTTAAGTGACAAGATTTTCCTGGGAGAGGAAGTCTCAAACCCAGAGCTGGTTTTGTGGTGGGATTTTTTTTTGTTGTTTGTGGGTTTTTGTTTGTTTGTTTGTTTTGTTTTGTTGTTAGGGTTTATTTTGGTTTTTGGGGCTTTTTGTTTCGTTTTGTTTTAGGGTTTTTTTAATGTCTGTTTATCTTCTCCATTATAGCTTTCTAGTACTCAGCTCTATAGATTATTCTTCTAGGGCAATTTACACTTATTAAGTATTGGCCTTGTTCTGTGCATAACAAGTTTTTGGATTCCACTTCAGAGGCCACATATCTGATAAGCATTGAAGTAACTCATTTACAGCTATCTAAGTCCTACTGTTGGGTCTGCTCCTAAATAGAAAAATGTACCAGCAAGATATTATTTTAATTTAGCTAATTGCCTGTCTGGTACAGATAAGATCTGCATTTTATTATTTTATTCTGCAATCTTGTCTCCAAATGACCCATATGCCTCCCTCCTCCGGACTTTTTTGAAGATTTTGATGTCTAAGGTAATGTGCAGTGAAACTGTACATTAACTGTACTTCATACGTGAAATAAGGTCCTGGTAGTTAACAGTGGAGAAAAACTGATCTGTGGATCTTCTGGATATCCATAAGAGTTGAGCTGCTTAGGGAATGCAGTAGGATCATTGGCTATTAAAGAGACAGATGCATTTCTTTTCATTGACAATGTTGTTTCAATGAGCTTTTTGATTTTTAAGGGCCAGTTTTCTTGTCCATCAGTAAAAAAGCATCCCCACATTTACCAAGCATTTAGTTTGTGTCCTTTTAAACATACTCAATTTTTTTATTTTGTTTATAGGTGTTGCCCTATAGCAAGAAATTACATGTGGCAGTTGTGGGACAGGATGAAGTGAATTTCCTTTTCTGTTTTAAAGTTAATTTGCATTATCAATAAGACATTTCAATATGTAAGTTGATAAAAATCTATAGAAGATATGCATTTCTTTCTGAAACCAACTGCCAGTTACTGATCTTTGGCATTACCCAGGAGCTTTTATAACAGTATAGCCTTTTTTCATCTTAAAAAAGCGGGCCTGTTATACAGCAGCACTCCTGTACTCCTAGTCAGTCCCTAAATAATTCACACAGAAGAAAGAATAAAATTAGAAAATCTGTTATACCAAGACAAAACTGGAACATCATTTGTGTCAATACTTCCTCTGAAGGCCGTCATGGCACCTGAGGGAATACTCAGCTCCTACTCTCTGTCACCACCAAGGCAGGCAGACCCACATCTTTGATTTTTGGTCAGATGAGATCCACATGGATGTGGATCTGAGTTATAACCATCTTTACCAATGTAATACTTCTCATAAGAAGACATCAAGATTTTAATTCTCCTAAATAAATGGAAATTGTAGTTCTTGAATTTTGGAAATTAATACACTGAAGTCATTGCATAGTTGTCTAAATTTTACATATATGCTTGTGTGTCTATATACAGATGTGCTTACACTGAAGTATAAACTGCTGCATGGTGTTAGGCTGACCCCTTCCTCCCTCTGTTTCCATTGTTTGAGTACTTCATTGTGTTTTCCTCCATTGTTAGAGTCTACAGTCCAGAATGCTGGTTTAGGGCCACTTAGGCATGACAGTGCTTGACATCAGATGGACAAAAAGTAGGTGTTATTTGTGTAAACAGACCTTTAATATTGCCAGTGAGAACATATGGCTTTTTAAAGGTATTTTTTCAAGTGTACCTCCTGCATTTCAACTGATAACCTGCCTAGCATGTTGTGCTGACATTGTCAGCTGACAGCATACCACAGATTGTTTGGCTTAATTACATAAGACAGCATAGTTCAGAAGATGTAAGCATGCTTTATTCAAAACACAGAAGGGTTCATATGAATGAGGTGTCCAAAAGCACAAAACAATCTAGCTATGGCATGATTTAAGTATCAGAAAATATGATGGATAACAAGAGGTAATCAATGTGAAGGAGCTAATCATTCCTATCTTTTGCTTTGCATCTGCATGTTTAAGAAGAAATTCCCATGGTAAGTAGTGAATAGTTAAAAAATTGAACTAAAGGGAATTAGAATCATAACTAGAAGAAAAAATGTTTTGTGTTGACTAGAAGAAAAAATGTCTTTGTGAAAATTCAGAATACAAGTATGGAAATGTATTCAAAGGAAGTCTTCAAAGGCCTGTACTTGTATCCTGTCACATAACAAGAAACATACCCACTCCAGTCTTTGCTAATGTAGTTTATCTCCTGATACTCCCTGCTTGCTGTTTCTTTCATAATAAGGCTGTTCCTGGAACTTACTGTGATCAAATAAACCTGTGTTTGTACCTTGTCCTTCCCTAATAGGAGACTCCCTTAATTTGATGATCCACTGGAGTATCATCCCTGGTGAAATGTACAGCTGTTACAGCTCTAACTTCTACTATTCACAAATGGCTGTGAAGCAGGAGCTGCAGCAGTTTCCCTGGAAATTTCCATAGCTCAGCTTTCACTGCTTGCACGCAGATTTTGAGTATAGAATGAATTGTGAAGTATGGCAACAGAATTAATTTCTAGAAGCATCCGATAAAAATGTTTAAATATATATATTGGTTACGTTGGGGTTTTTTTTTGAACAATTAAACCACCAAATATGTTCCATGAGTCTGACTTCTATCACATATAGCTACTGTAGAACTCTAAAAAGTAATCCATATTTTCAGCATTATAAATATTTATTTAATAATGGTGAATTTTATCTGACAGCTATGGTTTCAAAGAAGAAAGCACACACCAAAAATTTTCTCATAAACAGTGAAATTTTTACTTTTTAAAAGTGTTTTAAAAGTCCTGCGAAGAAAAACTGTGTACATGCATGAGGGAGGAAAGGAGGAGTGCTGCTTTTACTGTTGTCAGCTTCTGATGCATGTATACATCTGACTGTAAACGATCTTTGAATAATACTGTTTCTGGTTGAATTTATGATGAAGCTCTGCAGAATCAATGGAGCCAGATAATGTTTATGGTCATCCAGCTTTTCTTGTTATTCCAAAGCCTGCTCTATCCACTTACATCCGTTTGAACAGCTTGCTGCTTTGACAGTTCTACAAAGATTTCCCAGAGTATCAGTGAAAAAAGACTATGCCAGGTTCTGCTTCAAATTAATATACTAGCCCTTTTCCCCCCAGAATTTTGGCCTCTTTTTTTTTCTTTTTTTTTGCTTTCAGGCATGCACAGGAGAAAATACTGAGCAATCACATGTTTTCAGTCATAATATGAATCTGAAAGGAAGCACAGAGAATGATTTTAAATTAGTGTTAGTCTGATTAAAAGTTTAGAGTAGAAAATTAAAAGTTTAGAATGGAAATGACATGAGCTTTGCCTCCAAGTTAGCTGTGGGAATGTGAACAACATTTTCGTAGTAAAATCTTTTCAAACTCACCTCAAGCCACTCATTAAACTGATATAACTTTCCATTCTGTTAAGTCTGATTCATACTGCTGAAATTTCTGTGGACAAAGAGAGAAGAAGATGGAGAATTTTGGTTGTTCCAAAATCCCTAGAACTGATAAGTTCAAATTATTGTCTGATGCATTTTCCCAAAAGATTTTTGATGCAGTCTTGGTATTAAACGTCCCATAGTAACAGTCTCACTGTATCTTTTGTGTGTTTCTGATACTTGTACACACATTTAGGTTTCCTACATTTCGTCATGTCTGTGGAATTACTCTGTATATTCACTGCTGCCTAATGGCTTTGGAAAACCACAAAGCATGTCTGGTTAGCCAGGAAGGGTCCCAAGAGCCTGGTCTTCTCTTTTGGCCGCATGTAAGAAAGAAGCTGGCCAGCAATAGGGGATTACTGCTGATTGGCATGAAGGGAAGAATGGAGGAACTTCTCAGTAACAGCTCCTTTGGCAATGAACAGCAGTTAATTTCTTGAAGTATTTAAGATGTTTTATGAAGTAGTATTCAAGGTCACAGGTTTACAGAGCTAATGCTTTTAACAGTTCCTCTCTACTATTGCAAGGAGTTAAGTGTTCCCACCTCAGCCAGAGGAAAGCACTTAGTGTACATTTTCTGTGTTGTATCTAAGGGGGGAAACAGATGAAACATGAAATGTCATGTTTTAGCATCCTGAAGTACATTTCTTCTCTGTATTATCTATGTACTTTGGGGAACACTGTGCAGTGAATGAAGTAGACTGGACTAATGGGGTATTTAACATGTGCATTACAAAAGAAAAAATGATTCTCTGTCTGATGGAGAGGCTTAGGGAACCTTTCTTCTAACAAATGAAAAATTGTATTTTAAATGCAAAGAAGTATGGACTTGCCAAACTAATATAAAAAAGTGCTTCTTTTCCCCTTTACCCATTTTTCATCTCTTCTTCCCCTCAAAAATACAGTTTCTTTGATTGCATCTGAAGTATTTTGATGTCTGACCTAGCCAATAACAAAGGAACCTCAATCCTATCTCATTGCTAAGTGAGGCTAAAAACCATGCTGCAAAAATGAAATCAGTCTGTGCAAATTTATAACAAAAATGGAACTGATCCATCAATACCATGATTTAGCACTTCTAGACTGCTAGAGGTGTTGCTGATTTGTATGAATCATTCTGTGGCAATTTTCATTCTAGTCTGGTAATCTAAAACCCAGAATCCCAATGTTTGCACTTTTTAGAGGATTGAAACAATTTGAAGAACGCAGCATGATATTATTATGTCCCCTTTTCAGTGAGCATCAAAAAAAGAATTGTGTTAAGTGATATGATGGAGTAAAAAATACTTATATGAAATAGAGTAGTTATTAGAATGTTGGGTGCTTTCAGCTCCTGAACTGAATCTATTGAACTAAATTATGTCAATTTTATGATTTCAATGTGATCTCAGAAATGCTTGAGATAAGCTTTATTATCACAAGCAAAACATTATAATTCATACAAAACCCCTTTTTTTGGTATCTTATTCCCAGGTAAAATATGTATAAAAGTTATCAATTTCATATGGTCAATCATGTGTTATAAAATGTTTGTGTTTACATATAAGACACATGACAATATTTCAAGTTCTCTTTTTTGAATTTCTTTGTGGAAAAATATAACAAAAGCATAAATTGTAGTTAGCTGCACTTGTGTTTTCATAAGTGAAACACGCTAATCAAGAAACAGCTTCCAACACCTAACCCTGAGCAAGAATTAAAAAAATATTTTGAATCTAGTCAAAGTCTGCAAAATTTAAGTATTAAATAATGCATAATCCTTGGGCTATGAAATGTCAGAGCTGTTGCTGATTATCAGCTGTTCTGTAAAGGTGAAAGCAAAAGGATTTATAGTTGATGCTTATACCAAAGGAATCACAGGGATGATGGAGGTTGGATGGGTGTCATCTGGAGGTCATCCTGTTCAATCTGATTACACAGGGCCCCCTAGAGACAATTGCCCAGGATCATATCCAGGCATTCTTTTTAGTATCTCCAAGGATGGAGATTCCCCAGCCTCTCAGGTCAACCTGCTCCACTGCTCGGTCACCCTCACAGGAAAAAGATGTTTCATGATGTTCAGAGGGAAATGCCTTGTCTCAGTTTGTGACCATTGCCTCTGATCCTGTCACTGAGCACCACTGAAAAGAGCCTGGCTCCATCTTTGCATCCTCTCTTCAGGCATTTCTATACATTCATGAGATACAACTGAGCCTTTTCTTCACCAGGCTCAAGATTCCTCCTCACTCAGTCTTTTCTCATGTGCGAGGTACTCCAGTCCCTTAATCATCCTTGTGTGGTGCTTTGCTGGACTCTTGCACAGCACAGCCCATCATTGTACCCAGCATGCCAGATGTGGCCAGTGCTGAGTAGAGGACAAGGATCACCCTCCTTTGTCACCTTGTATCACCAAGGATCATCTTGGCCTGGAGTGTGTGCTGATGCATGAGGTCCTCAGGTACAGGACCTTGCTTTTTTTTTGTTTTGTTTTGCTGAACTTTGTGATATTCCTGTTTGCTCATTTCTCCATGTCTTTAAAGGATTTAAAGATTTTAAAGATTGCCTTTTAAATCAAGCTTACCAAACCAAAGAATCTGCTGAACTGCAAACTGTCTTCTTGAACTGTAGGCCAGAGCTGCCCTGGAAAGCCAGCAACTGGATGTTTGGAATGAGTGGTGCTTTGCTTTTAGTCTCTCTAGACAATCAGAACAAGTGACAAGCTGTCTCAGGATTGTGGTCTCTGCAGCTGTCAGTGGTGGTGTGGACATCATCACTCATAAAAGACCTTGGTTCTTCTACAGAAGCATTAATACGTGACTGTACAACTCATTATGCCACGTTCAGTAATTGAAACAAATTGAAGTGTGAGTGGGTTAATATAAAGAAGAAAAATGGTGTTTTCAAATACTGATTCAGAAATTCTCTGATCACTTAACATGATCACCTTTTTTCCCAAACATAATTGGGAAAGAAGAGCAATACTCTTATTCAGCAGTGTGCTTTTTGCTCCAGGAATACAGAAACAATAAGTTTGGGCTTTCTTTTAGGTTGCATAATTAGGTCTTCCATCCCAAGGAAATAAAGTGGAGCATGTCTTCAAAATACAGAACGAGGTACAACTTCCATCTGGTTTCACCCCCTCTATTAAACCAGGATTCATGGTGATTTTGATCTATGGTCACTGTGTCCCCAGTATGTACTGTCATACCCATACCAAGCTTGCTGCTCCCTTCTCTGGAGGACCCCCACACCCCCACTTCTTGGAAGAGTCTTGTAAGTGGCTGTAGTCCCTCTCTCCCTGGTGCTGTGCACAGGCGGCAAAGGACCATGCTGCCAACAGTGACATCTGCTGTTCGAGTCAGTGCCTGGGGCTGGCATTTAAACCATTCCACTCAGCCAGAAAAACGGAGTCCAAGTCAAACCAGGAGTTCTTAGCCTGGGTTCTGCTCGGGAAGGGCGTTGAGTGGAGGGGAATATGCTGCACATCCTGCAGTGGCCTCAGAACAGCACCAATAGCCACTCTGGAGCTGGAAGAAGACTCGGTGGTTCCATAGAGTTCAAGAAGCATTTGGACAACACTCCCAGATGCCTAATGTGATTTTTGGGGTTGTCCTATGCAGGGCCAGCAGCTGGAGTCAATGATCCTTGTGAGTACTTTCCAACTCAGTGTATTCTATGACTCTAAGGAGCAGCAACTGGAGATTGAGGGCTGTAGACACCCTTCCCATTGGTGTGCCTTCTACACTGTTTTCAAGGAAGAAGCTGCTCTCAAGCTACCTGTGACATAGCTAATCACAGATGCCAAGGTACTCTTAAGAGAAAACAAAGATCTGTCCAATGAAAACCAGATGTTAAAAATTTTAGATGGTTTTCAGAGGTCTTGGGCAATCTAACACAAGATTGTTTTGTTTTATTTTGGGTAGAAGAGGC
Organism: Setophaga petechia; assembly: GCA_024362935.1. Taxonomy (NCBI): domain Eukaryota; kingdom Metazoa; phylum Chordata; class Aves; order Passeriformes; family Parulidae; genus Setophaga; species Setophaga petechia. Next base: position 30,141,244 of record JANCRA010000001.1, read on the forward strand.
AAGGAAATACCCTGAGGCAAGGAAGGAGAAGATAATGAGTTGTTTATGAAAAGAGATTTTCTTGAATGAAGTAAATCCTTAAATCATGTTTCAGAAAACAAAAAATAGAATAAAAATCTCAAAAGCACATATATGTGCATTTTGTGTCCATAATACCACATGAAAGAGTAATGCTTTTATATATTTATCTTTAAGAGCTCTTTTTTGATGTATCAGCATAAATGAAGAAAAACTGAAAATAGATAAAACTTTCCCACTGTAGTGAACTTGGAATGTTGTTCCTGCCTGTAATCCTATAAGGCAAGAAAGAAAGGATAATGATACATTGCCTTTTAATGCAGCAGAGTTTACAGTAACACATTCACAGTATTCCACATCTGTGCAATATACTTCTCTAGCAGTCTCATTTTAATAATATATTCTCATCCATTAAACTCCCTCTGGTGAGCTTGCAGTGTACCATGACATTTCCAAATCAAAGTAAAATTTAAAAAACAGACTGAAGAGCTAAAATTCTTTTTCATAACCTTTTACTTATTTACAGAGGGTTCACATGTTTAAATATACAAAACCATAATGACAGAATACTTGTGAGGTTTTGTCATGTCATATCTTTTTGAAACCATGTCAAACACTGAACTGAAGGACCTGCAGAAAACTAAGAAATAGCAAAAGTGAATAAAACCAAAGCCAAGCTATGATGGGTGAAGGACAAAGGGTAATGAGCCCATCAAAACTTCGTTTTGTCTGCTGCAGTACCTGACAGTTGATACTTCTGCAGCACCAAGCAAAGTCCTGCTAGTGCAGTGATTTCAGTTCTTAACCCGATCCCATATTCCAGATGGCATCCAGCCTGGGTGCAGCACAAACAGTGTCAGTTCCAGGATATGACAGGGCTTCTTCACCTCTGGAAAGCCTTGCTTCTCCTGACCAACCCTGGGATATAATCCACTTGAATTGTTATTTGGATGATTTCTGAAATCTGAGATTATCTCAATGTGTAGTTAGGCTATTAATATTTTTAATGAGTACCTCTATAAGCAAATTGTTCTGGGACAAGTCACAGGAGCAGACTTTCTTGAAAGCAGCCATGTAACCAGTAGGAAGAAAACTGCATTGCTAAACCAAGCAAGGATAATGGAATACCAAACCAAATAGGAGGGTTGTCTTCAAATGATTTCAAGAAACCCAAAGAGCTGAATGCTAGTAACTGTTGAATTTTTAATTGAAACAAGTCAAGCAGGGGATTTTTACATCCTAAAACCTCCTTAGATTTTAATTTATATATACCAGAATTAAGCAGAGTTATACCATTTCCATCACAGAATTCTTCACTCTTGTGTTTTATCAAATGTGTTTAAATCTCATCCTGAAAAAGTGGAAATTAATATTTCTATTTTGCAAGTGTACATAATGTGATCAAATAACTTCTTCATCTCTTCTTTGATAAGTTTTCCCTGTAAAGCCCACTTTCCAGTCACTTAATAATTTTCATTTTTCTCTTCTCTCGACTCCAGATAAAGGAGCACTTTTCTCTTTGAAATGTCAGAACTAACACCCCATCAGTAGTCACACTTATACCAGATAGAGAGATAGGAAGCATCTATCCCCCTCTGCAGCAGTTTCCATTTTATTTTGCCATAGACTGGATTAATTCCTTCTGTTACACCACCTCATTGGGATGAGCTTGTGTCTGAAAATTGCTGCTGTGACTGAAGCTCCTCTTCTGAGACAGATTCCCAGGACAAAGGGTGCCCTCCTCTACTCATAACCTGCATACTTCTTCCCTAAATAACACAATTTTTTTTTCTTATTGAATCTCTATTGTTTGCTTTTGACATCATATTCCAAAGTTCAGCCCATTCCAGTGCCATCTCCCACTTTTTCATAATTTATTGTCAGACAGTATTTTATTTGCATCATTTATTAATATTTAATGTGCCTTTTGCCCAGCTACAAGACAGAAGTATTTCGTGGCCATGTCTGCTTTTTTTTTCTCTACATTATGTCTAATTATCTTGTTGCTATCCATGAATGGAACAAAATCTCTTGTGATACCAGAATGTGAAAAACTAAACTACAGAAAGTCAAAATACGGACTCAAAGTAGACCTCTGTTTTTGAGCTCTGATGCCATCAGAATTATTCTGAGGAAGCTGACATACATTTTCAAGTTTTCTGATCAAGGATTTGTATATACCTTTATTTTATTTGAAACCATTTTGATTTAATTCATGTAGTATTAAAAATATTTTCAAGGGATTCTTATTCTTTTTTCACAAATTTTAGTATAATCTTAATACCATCCATTAATCTTAAAATCCATAAACTTTCTCTAGAATAGCCCTGCAATTTTCTGTGATATTTTAAAAATAAGGGCTAATATTTAGTGATAACAACAAAAATATCATTAAGACCTTACTTCAGCCCTACTGATCTTGCTTTATGTCATTGCCAATTTATTTCACAATGTGTAATTTTTGACTAACCACAAAATAATTTGAACTTTTTGTTAGGTAGTCTAGAATTGTTCTGTAAAGATATAATAATTTTTGGTTTATAAAGTAAGTTTGCAACTCAAGAAAACACAAGCAAAAAACCCTGGGCTTAGAGAAATTCAGTAATCTTAGGTTTCTTTTGCTGAGGGCCCCTTTAACATTTTGACAAATCTCCTGGACAGTTTTCATTTCCCATCTATTCCTAGATGGGCCTTCCTGTCCTCAGCCCTGAACCCTGCCTCCTTTCCAGAAAATTGCAGTCACCTTTCCTTCAGGGACAGCTTGACAAATGGAAGCAAGATAAAGATTTGGCATCCCTGCTCTGAGTCCCCATCTGCCTGGAAGAGCTATAGTAAGAGCACAGAAATGGACATAACCCTTTACTACAGCATATCATTTTCTGGACATTTTTCTGCCATACGAAGTTGTGATTTATGGCTCAAATTAACGAACACATACTCCCACCTTCCCCAGGGTGGGAGTGTTTTTGGGTGTTTTGGAGCCACCAGCCTGTGGCATTGGGAAGCTGCAGACCCTTGATTTCAGTAGAAGCAACACTTGGACCTCTCCTTCCTGCTGAGAGCACTGTGAATGGCGGGAGGATATTTGTCTCCTGGACTGAAGAAACTGACCCCAGCAGCCAGGCTGCATTGCTTCACTGAATGGGCCTGGCTGACTGCCTCCTTATCCTCCCACAATCAGCAGAGCTTTAAGTAGGGAGGACTTTGTCACACTTCTTCTCTTTCAGCAAAGCAGGCTAATAGGACTTTTATGGCTCAAGGTTTCTGATTTTCTACAGTCACAGGCAGACATTACAACAGGAAATAAGATTATCGTGATCTACTTTCAAATTTCTTTTCAAACCACTAGTCCAGGTACTTGAGAAATACTGCTCAGTATCTGATAACTTTGAAGAAATAATAATAATAATAATAATAATAATAATAATAATAATAATAATAATAATAATAATAATAATAATAAAATTTGGAAGGCTCTAAAAGAAAGTATATGTCAAAAATGTATGTTGGAAGGGGATGCATCAGAACCAGTTCTGTTAGTACATTAATTATTGCACTCAATCAACATATTATTATTATTTTGCCCAATATTATTACATCCAGAGGGGAAATAGTGTCACAAGCAGGTGAGCAAAATGTTTCTCCTAGCAGGATCAAACTGTGAGGAGCTAGAGATCTACAGTTTTCGAAGATTGGAGGCACTTTCAGCATTCAGTCTTTCTAACTGCCTACACAGAAAAGTTTTCAAATATGTTTGCATGCTTAAAATTTAATTAGATTTTTTTTTTGTGCTGTGATCAGATGTGGATAACAGAACACATATGTGCAAATACAGTACAGCATTTGGAAGAGCTGAACCTTGTGAATCAGCAGAAGCTTGGAAACTTAGCAAAAGATGATTTTAAGTTAAATGGCAAAAATAATGGTAAGTGTATATATGTATAATTTGACAATACATTAGGTTTTGCTATTCTCTGCTAAGAATGATAAGAATCTCTTGCTGCATTCAAACATTTATTTGACAAAAATAAGTACGATTTTTTTCATAAATATTACAAAAATTGTGTCTTAAATAAAAATATTGTTGCCATGGGACAAAACTTTAGATGATATATGCAGAAGTTACAGTAGCATCCAGGAGTTCATATTTTGTAGCCATTTACATTAGGGAAAACCTGTATTAACAGTTAGCATTTTTTTCCTCAGCAAAATGCGCTCAAAATATTTACTAATTAAAACCCTTATATCTTTTAGACAGTAAAAGTGCTTTTTCCAACCTGCAACAGCTATGTAACTTATTTTATTAGTGGTTTGGTAATAAAGTCAGATAAACCTTTGATTTAATAATTAGCATTTATAGACTGCTTTCTCTTCAGAGCACTTTGCGAACATTAACTAATTAATTCTTGCAACTGACTCTCCTGTAATTTGGGGAAGCAAGTATGTTCACAGACATTTGCCTGTGGTAAGGGGAAGAAAGTATTATCTCAGACATGTTATGACTTAAGACATATAAATTAACTTACTCACTTAAGTTCATGAAGATGGAAACATTGTCAGAGTAGGAACTGAAATTAAATTATTGTTGTGGTTTAATCTGGCAGGCAGCTGAACACCACACAGCTGTTTGCTCACTGTCCTCCTGCCACTGGAATGGGGAAGAGAACTGGGGGGAAAAAAGCTAAAATTAATGGGTTGAGATAAAGACAATTTAATAAAACAAAAAAGAAAAGAATAATGGTGATTGTGATGATGATGATGATGATAATGGTAATAATAATCATAGAAGGAGAATTGGAATATACAAAACAAGTGGTGCACAATGCAATTGCTCACCACCCACTGACAGATGTCCAGCCAGTTCCCAAGCAGTGACCCCTGGCCACCTTTCCCCCTAGTTTATATACTGAGCACTCTGGAACTCCCATACCCGTCCCTCTAGGGCTGAGGTTGGTTTTCCTCATGTCCTCTCTGAATTCATGCAGATAAAACCACGGGGTGACCCATGGTGTGTAGCCACTCTGTCTTCTCTCTTGAGCAGAGTCCTTGTAGCTGAGATGCTGGTCTGTAGTGGTGGGGAGTAGAACATATGAATTGCTGGAATTCACAGGACAGTTTTTTGGGCAGTTTCTCCACAGCTGAGGCATAGGTCCATAATGAGGCAGAGATACTTTCTTCATATTGCCAGAGCTGGACAGCCAATTCACCAATTTTGGCCCTCTCTGTCTCTCTGGGTCATTACTGACAATGAGTTGGCCTACGATGGTGTTGAGCTCTATATAAACTTCCACATGTACCTTTCTCCATTTGTCTGGGTGATGTACACCAGCTTTCTTGAAGAGATACCTTTCCCTAGGGCCTGACAGGTGTCAGCTCCAGAAGCTGAATACTTGTGTCCCTTTTTCTACTGCATTGTCAATGCCCTCTTCCCTAGAAAAGGATTCCAGCTGTTTGGCTTTCCTACCTTCTAATTTCAGGGTTATCTCAGCAGCAAAGCTGTGAGGTGACAATGTACTCACCTGGATGATGGCTGAAATCTTTTCACATATCTCACATCTGACTTGGGGATAGGTTACCCTCTCCTTTATGAGTCCTGCATCTTCTTTCTCATGTTCTCCTGATGGTCCTACTCTGGAGTAGTCTGCTTGTCACTTCTTCCCTTAGTAAGAGAAGAATTTCTTCTTTTTCTAGATGAGATGGCTTTTGCTTCCAACATTTCTATTTGTGTATTGGGCAACTGATTATGGCAAAGGTTGGTTCAATAGTTCAGCTGCAGTGCTTGTCATGGAGTAGCTCTGTCAGTCACTGGGGTTGGAGTAGCCACATGCCTGTGTCTACTCAAGCCTGTCAGGGGGCTTTGAGTAGCTGCAGTGCAGGTTGCAGGTGTTGGAGTAGCTGCAATACCTGTTGTTTTCTCATCAGATCCAAACACTTTCTTTTCCCCTTGCAGGGGCTGAGTAGTGTTGAGCAGGGCTTGGTTGGGCCAGTCTCCAGCATGTTGCAGTGATTTGTGTCTCTCTGGAATGGTCAGGGTGATGGCATAATTTTCCCAAATATTTTATTAATTATTCAGTATTCTCCACTGGTTCAGAAATGAAGTTCTGAAACATGGGAGGTTTGCACTGTCCGAGGTACTGGCTCTCACTAGTACCCCATACCCTGCCATGACTATCCAGCCTTAGGGGAGATCTCTGAGTGGTATTCTTAAATAGTTGTTTCAACATGACCTGAAACATATTCAGGAGTAGGAGACGTATCAACAGGAATATACTGGTTTGAACATCCTGAGGATATAAAAATTTTTCAAGAGCTGTTTTAACTAGCTTGGAGGAGAATGGGAAGGTGAAGGAGAAAGGCAAGGTGGAGGAGCAAGGGAAAGTGTCCTCCCTTGTGTTCCCCACAGATTAGCACTCTGAGTTGAAGAGGTAAAGATTGTAATTATTAATAATTAATAGTTCTGAGATGGCTCCCAAAGTACTGAGATGATGGTAATGCTGAGTAAAAATACTATATTAGTTTCATGGCCAGTAATTTTATCCTATCATAAGCCAGTCTTACAAAGTACAACAAAATTATACCCTTAATCCAGGCCCCAGAGGTGATAAACAGCACAACAGGGAACATACACAGCAAATAAAGTGTTACATAACCCTGAGAACAAGTACAACAGCTCTTATAGGAATTAAGTCAACATTGTGGCCAGCAACTATTAAACAATTTCATAAATGCTTATAGCAAATTTGTTCTAACACATTTTAGTCTGATCTCCTGTTTCATCTACCCTTTGTACCCCATGATGGGTGAGGCATTGTTGTTTAACCAAGCAGGCAACCAAACACCACACAGACACTTGCTCACCAACCTTCTGCCACAGAGATGGGAGAGAGAACTGGGGGAGAAAAAAAAATCATGGGTTGAAATGAGCACAGTTCAATAGGACAGAAAAAAGAAGGAAAATAATAATAATTATTATTATTATTATAATCTACAAAAGAAGTGATGAACAGTACAATTGCTCACCTCATCCTGATCAATGTGCAGCCAGCTCTTGAGTAATGGCCCCTGTCCAGTTTTCCCCTGATTTATATAATGAGCATGATGCCATATCCTTTGGCCAGTTTGGGTCATCTGTACCAGCTGTGTCCCCTCATGGCTTCTTGTTCCCAGTTTCCTCACTGGTGGGTTGTGGTGAGAAGCTGAAAATTCCATGGCTTGGTGTAAACACTGCTCAGCAACAACTTAAACATCAGTGTGTTACCAACATTATTCTCATCCTAAACCAAAACACAGCACTGTACCAGCTACTAGGAAGAAAATTGACTGTATCCCAGCTGAAACTAGGGCCATTATTCTCTTCATCCTCTGCTCTGCTCCAGTCACTCAGCTCTTTTTACTGATTTTGTCTGAGAGGGTTCAGTGAGGTCTGCCAAAGCAAAGCAAAGCAAGGCAAAGTTGGGCAAGGCAAAGTAAGGCAATGCAAAGCAAAGCAAAGCTTTGGAGGCTAAGGAGGCCCTTCCATCTTCTCCTAACCCATCATCTCAGGCCACTTGCTGGTGATGTGTGCATTCCTCAGGAAAACACATGGCAGTTCACACAAGAGATTTGCCCACATGTGCTGGGCCCAGAGTGTGACCATTGGACAAGGAGGGGACCTCAGCAAGGGCTTGCAGCTCTCTCCTTGGGGCTCCCAGCCCCTGTACCTCCCACAGTCAGTGACATCCAGCCAAGCAGAAATGTGATGTTGGGAGCAGGGAGTGGGTGATATGCAGGATTGGCAGGGTGCAGCAGTGTACCCAAGTGTCAGACTTAATAGATCTTCCAATACGGTGGTGCTCCTCTGGGATCTCTGACCTTGCTAATGAACTCTTCCCACTCTGCTCTACTGGTGTTAGCTCTCCTAGGCCACAATATGAAGAAAAAATTTAAAAAGAGGCAAAATTCTCCTGCTGACAGCTTGCTTTATTTCTGCCTTGAGTACAACCTGCTACAAGCATTTATTATTGTAAAGGTGGAATATTGTTTGTTCCCTTTCTTTCCTATGGATTTCTTGATTTGGGGCCTACAATAATGCAGGTTTCATGTTTATTGCATCCCATCTAGCCAGTATGTTTTACTGCATTTTACCCATATGATAGGTATGTAGGTCTTTGTATGTTGCAAGTGATATGAGGAGAGCACAAGCTGCAAGAAGTCTGTGTCATGGCCTTGATGGTATCAGAGGGTAATGAGGAGTCATTTGCAGGTTTTTGACTCAGCAAGGCAAGTAAGGTCTCTTGGTTTACAGGCTTTAGGAAATTTCCTGAAATTAAGATAGTATTTTTACAGAAAACAAAGGCCATTAATAAAATTTCAAAATTAATGGTTTGTTTTCAGTGAAATGTAGAATTCCATCATGTATGAAGGTCCAGTTTTTTATAATTTTTTTGTTTTACGAAATGTTTTGACAAACTAATTATTATTAGTTATTATTATTAGTTATTATTATTAGTGCAAATGTTTGTCTTTTAAACAGGATAAAACAATGTAAAAGGGAATCTTTGTTTTGTTTTTATTAGTAGCAATTCATTTGTTTTGCAGATTTCAATCCAAACTAATTATTATTAGTTTGTCAGATTTTGTAAGTGTATTATTTTTTGTGTGATTAAATCTTAAACTAGAAATTAATTGTATTACTGCTGTGCATCAATTTCTCTTCAACAAACATTTGAAAAAGCCTAGAAACTTCATGATGTTTTTAGTAGCTCAACCAAGTTTTCATATGTCATGTATCTTCTTTGAGCAAGAAAAACAGAGTGAAACAGCAACAGAGAGATATCTGCTAATGCACACTTCATCATTACATTCAGATAAACAATACAATTAAATAATGTAGGAGGTTTGTGAAGATTAGAGCATTAGGGGCTAAGAACCCCTTGGTGATCAGCTATTTGTTAAGCAGTGAAGAGTAAGTTTTTGTGATTCTGTTTCTGTACGCTGAGCCTGTCAAGTGAAGACTACTAAAAAACAGAGCAGTGCTGTGTTTTGTAATTGTTGTGCCAAGCACTATTTCTCTATGGAAATGAACAGATTTTTTTTTAATTTGCTACTTTATTGTATTTATAATTAGCCGTCTGGAAAAAAAAGTTCCCTTTTAGCATCTGCAGTGATGCATTGATTCTTTCATTACAGCAAATACACATGACCCCCGGTGTTCAACTGTAAACAATAATAGTTACTGGCTTCATTAGGAACCTAGCAGATGGCTTGTAAGTTCTCATGGTAGCATTTATCCATTTGAGGCTTGCAGCGTGCAAATGTTTGTCTTTTAAACAGGATAAAACAATGTAAAAGGGAATCTGTGCTTTGTTTTTATTAGTAGCAATTCATTTGTTTTGCAGATTTGAATCCAAGTATCTGAGTGCACTGTCAATATTTCCTGGCTGCAGGTAACATACTCTCTGGGCCTTATCTCTGCCTCTGTGCCATTTTCTGTACCAGAAGAAATGAGGCCAAATACCACTTCCAGAGCTTTGACAGAGATGTATTTTTCTTAGCAGAACTCATGCTATATACCCAACCCTGTATCCTTTCCCCTTCCCAGTGGTGCCCTCTTTTATGAGAGGCAGTACTGCCCCCAGTTTACCCTACACGGGCTGGGGATCTGGCCATGACGGTCATTAGTGCCCTTTTGTCATTCCAAAACATTTACAGAGCCAAATTTTTGTTCACAGCTTTGGAATACCTGATGAATAACAGCTCATTTACTGTCATCACCAGTCTGGTGCCTGGAGTGTGATGAACTTCAGGGTGCTTCCCAGATAGGCTGCAGGCAGTTGCAATGATTGTCAAACATAACTGCCACATTTATTATCTCAATAGCCAGAGCTATCTGAAGACCAGTTAATATTCAATAAAATTTAGTAGAGCACAGTAGCACTTTTAAAGCAGAGCAGTGTGTGAGCATTTGATGGCTTTTCCTGTAGCGCAAATACAGCTCAGACTCTCATTACTCTTCTCACATACTCAGTTTTGTTGGTAGCTGGAATCAAGCTACATTATCAAGAAGCAGAAGCAGGGGTCTCATATTAAATATGCTGTTAAATACCTCCAGTTTTTTTTTTGAAAGTACAGATATGTGATGGTGCAAACTCCCTCAAAGAGTTGCACCGCTGCATTACAACTGGATCTGCAGGTGGAGAAGCCAATAATTACTTCATAGTTTGTGTTCATTCAGTATTGGCTGCTCACAGTTTCTTCACATAAGCATTTGGTTGTTGGTTTTTACAGCATGAAGGTAGAAATCAGCCATTTGTTTCAGAAAGGACCATCAAAAATTAGAAACTTTTTGTAGGAAAAATCTTATTTTGAGGGTTTAAATGAACCTGACTGCCTGGGTGTCATATTTCCTTTTTGTACAATAAAGGCATGAGTATCAAGAAGGGAAATTTGAGTAAGCAATGGTGTAAAATTCTTTAGGGTTTCATATTGTATTTTCATGTTTTATATTCAGTTTTAAAATTTAAAATTACTTTTGTTTGGAGGGACATCTGTACCCTCGAAGAGATATTGGAATTTTGCTTTCAGAGCATGTATCTTCACTTTTTATCCTCTTTGTTTTATTAAAAATAGTATTTGCATAAAAACCTTCCTTTCTTCTAAGCACATCTGCTCTTGCTTCTACCTCACCTAAAGATCTAACCCTTTGCATGTGATATCTACAATGAAGAATAAGCAGCAGGAGCTGATGAGCTTTCAAGAAATAAAGATCCTATTTTCATGCAAATGTACTAGTAATTAAAATCGTTGGGAGAAAAGAAAAAGGCAACTCAATATGTAATACATTCAAATTTAATTTGAAGTATAATAGTTTTAAACTTTTCCATAAGAACACCCAGATTCTTTAAGTGGTTTCATTTTGAGAACAGTAATAATTGTCATTCAGATTAATGGGTTAGATTTTCTTCTCAAAAGACACCTTTAAAATAAGTTTTGGGGTAATAATAAGAAGTTTTAAAGGTTGTGGGTTTTTTCCCTGTGGTTTGAAATAAATTCCTAAGTGAACTGAACTGCCATTCAAGCCTGTGGGTAAAGTATGGCTGTACTTAAGCATTCAGCCTAAGGCCTGCTACAAGCCCAACATGACTTCCACTACAGAAAGTATGTCAAGCTGTATCTTCAGCATTTACTGTTTTCATTAACCATCTCACTTTCCTGAAGGAAGCAGTTTATTGAAAGACAAAAGCTGTTGTTATTAAGTTTTACCATTCCTTTCAATCACTTCAAATCTTACAGTTTCAAGAAGACACTTTGTGGTAGTAAGACATTCCATAATTCTATCCTTTTAAAATTACTGCAGGAATTCAGAGAGAATCAACTTACACCTCAGAGAGACTTAACTTATACCATTCTCTTCTCTTCTAAAATTTGAGATCTTGAGCATTCTCAATTCTCATGACACATGAGCAGAATTCCTAATAAAATAAAAGTATTGCCTAAACATGGGACCCAGTTCCATTCATCTTTGAAGCTCTAAGGCTGCAAGGTTCAAATGCATAAACAACTTCTGCCATTTTATCTTATGCTATTCAAATTCCTTACTCTGTATATAGAACTAGTCACAGCTCCCAAGTGACATGTGCAACTTTACTGATTAGAAATAAGTTTACTTCTGATGGTTTGGAAAGGCTGGGCATTTTACATATACATATTATTGTATGTGTATATATATATATAAAGCTACATAATTTAGATCTCATAGAATAAAGAAGCGAGGTATTGATGATTTATTGATTAACTTTTACATTTGAATGATGGGAGCAGGAGCTAGTAAATAATGTAAGATCACCATATAGACCATAGCTGATGACCATTTACTTACAAATGAGCTACCAGTAAGTACACATAACATATTAATTCTTTTCAATGTAATAACGTAAAGCAAAGAACTCACAGTAAGTCCTTTTTTTATAGTACAGTGATGAGATTGCTTCCATTTCTGCTTCTACTCTCATTTCATTTTCATAGCTTCGCTCAGTACATTCCTATTAAATATATTATTGTATTTCTTCCAACTTATTAGAAAGACTTATAAAAAATTTCTGTATGTCTTGAAAGTTTCATAAAGCAAACAATTAAATGGAAAATTGTCCAGAACAGGATCCCAAGAAACTATTCTCAAATGCATTGGGCCTATTTGTATACATCATTGTACTCACCAAGAGTAGGGGTAATGCCACTGATGCCAGTTGTGCTAACTGCAGATTGCTCTATTTTACATATTCTACCAAAAAAGGTTATTAGTATTAAAAATGAGCATTCAAAATTAGAAGCTGAAAATATTATGAAGTGTTAGGAGATTGCTTTAAGCAACTATAGTTTGAATATTAATGTGTGAATACAAAATCTGGAAACCTACCAAAGGTGGATATCTGAAATTCTTTGAGGAAAAATTCCTTATGAAAATATTAGATATTAAGTATAGATCTAAGATTCATCAGAACATTTGACACCTTTATATTACCATCACCCAGTAAGATGATGAAAATATCTAGGATATGTTAAGAGTTAAGCAAGAACAGCCACAGGCTAATTCAAAAGAATCATAAAAGAATACCACAAGCATTGTCCATATCCACTTAGATAGGTTTAACAACATAGAGGAACTAAAAAAGGCCAACACAAAATGGGTCAGCATGGCAGAGATTAGTTCATGCCCTTGCTGTGAGAAGGATTCAGATGGGACAAGGAAAATGTTTATTTTCTTCTCAATACCTTGATCTCCAGCAAAAACACCTGTCAGGAGGTATCCCTCACAATCACTACTTTCAATCCCATTTTCTCCATAGGTATCTGACATCAGTAGTAAGATACTGTTCTATGTAGCGAAGGTTAGAACTCACTGTGAAAAAAAGATCTATTCTATTCTATTCTATTCTGTTCATTTTCTTATGCTCCATTTAGTATCTTGGTATTTGAATTCTTTCAATAATGAAGTATGGTATCATTTAACCTCTGCCCTAAAAATGCTGGGGAAATATGTATGCATCATTTTGGTTTGTGTCATTGAGGAAGGGTCTGTTTTATAGTGTAGTTGGTCTTGCAGATGAAGCAGAAGGTAGTGACCAGGTGTGATTGTCTTTTTTCTCTGCAAGAATTGATTCTATTTTTGTTTTTTTTTTTCCTATGTCTCTCCCTCCAGAATGTTGTCTGTCGTACAGGTAGAGGTTATTTTGATAGAGGCTGGCAATGAAGCATCGCTTTCAAGCCATAACCTCACATTCTTCATCCTCTAGACTTCAGTTAGCTTGGCCTGAGGCTGCAGAATACAGGGATCTAAGATCTTCAGACTGCAAATCCATGAAAAAGCAGTGTGAAGAGTGCAGAATGCGTTTTATGTGACCAGAATTGACTCTGAGTTTCAGAAGATGAGAAACAGGCTAGAACATCTGGAAAGATGCAGGTTTCACTCAGCTTTGCTCCTCTGGTTAACAGAAGTTAGAATAACAAAGCAAGATCATTATTTAGTGGAGTTCAACAAATAGATCTACCAGAGAGCAAACATTAGTCCCAGATGCAAAGATGTAAGGATCCACAAACCATCCATAATTATGGACTGAGTTGGCCACTTAGTTGACCACACTGCTTTTTGTGTTCAGTGTAAACTTACTGCCTCTGTGAACTCCTCAAGTAGCATCACTTATTTCTTTGCTTCAGCTTCAGTCAAATGTTTATTTAGAAGCTATTTAAAGAATAAGCTATCTTGATTCTAATGAGTATGGTTATATGTACTTTACACTTGCTGTTGCCTTATCTTCACAAAATCACAGAATTGTTTGGGTTGGAAGGGACCTCTGGAGACCAACTGGTCTGAGCCCACTGCCAAGGCAGGGTCACCTGGAGCAGGTTATACAGGTGGGTTGAACCTCTCCAGAGAAGGAGACTCCTCAACCTCCCTTGCCAGTGCTCTACTACCCTCAGTGTAATGAAGCTCTTCCCCATGGTGAGGTGGAGCTTCATGGGTTTTAGTTTATGACCATCTTGTCTAACTCATTCTTCTTCTGCATGTGGAAACTGAAAGGGCAGGTGGGAGACTCCATGTCTCCCATGTGACTTATGGAAATCTGGGATTTGGTAGCAATAGCTCTGCTTCCACTCACTGTTCTTGAGTACAAACTTTGAGGGTGAGGGGAGAATTCACACTGTAGCACTCAAAGTGCAAGGATATATATACCAGTGATGAGTTTGGCATATACTGCACTAGTTAGAGAGTATAGCAACAAAGAGCATCGCTTAGTGCTTAATGCATTTGTGAAATACAGTGCGCTAAATCTCTCTTTGTTCCCAGAAATATCACAGCATTCTTCCAACAAGGGCTGTCCTCTACCTCTGTTATTCTTTCTGATTTTTGGCAGCAACTGGAAAATTCTCAGAGTAAAGTTCATTTTGCAATTCCATCAGTCACTGATGTGCCTGCTGGCATAATTACCAGTACACTGCATAAACAAACAAGTAAACTGATGGAAAGCAGTGTCAATCTTTGTCTTCCTGAAACAGATTCAAAACAATATTGTAGTTTTCAATTCTTGCCATGCACCTTTGTACTGTGAGTCTGGATTTAGCATTCTCCATCTTCAGTATATAGTTTTTGTCCTTTCTAGCTGCTGTCAGATATTGAATGATTAATGGTATTTTACATTTTTACCAAATAGTTTGAACAGAATTTAATGAAATCATTTATCTAATTACCTGATGTTGTAAGCTTTTTATTGAACACCACAAGGTCTTTGACATGCTCAGTACAACCCACAATTTAGGGAGTAATCTCCATTATTTTTTAAATATTCTTACTTTTAGCATACTTACTTTTAACATACTTACTTTTATGCATTATAAATTTTCACTTTTATAGCATATACATATCCACCTTTTTGCCCCCACTGAATTTGAGCTATGTTGTCCTTGTTTCTGTTCATGGTCAACTGTTACCTGTATTCTTCACACATGAAATTGCACACCTTGAAGCTCTGTCAGTTATTCTGTTCTTTAGTGTGATGCAGATGTGGATCTAATGCTAAGCTCTCTCTCTTTCACATTTATGGCCATTCCTTGACTTGGAAATCAAGACAGTTTGTTGTCCAGTTGAGAATTACTTCCTTACCTTCTTACCCTGTTCATTAATAATGTATTTGGTACTGGATTAAAAGCTTCCTTGGAATCCAAGTGAGTAATATATGCTTCTTTACTTTCGTCTGCTTTTGTTGTCCTTTTCCCAAAGAAACAAATCTATGCATGATTTCCATTTTGATAATCTTCACACCAAATTATTAAATATTCTATTTGTGTGGAAGATCTGGGCAGTTTACCAAAATAGAAATGTTCCTCTTGTATTTTTAGATACCTGTCATACTGCCATAAGCAATGTTTAACATTTTACAGACAGTACATAAAGCAATGTGTTTGGTACTGTACCCAATGCAAAAATATGTTTTCACATAACAGAAATGAACTACAACCTAATAGAGAACAAAGTAGATTCCATCAAGAAATACTTTAAAATGTCCTGAAACATATGTTTTATGCACAAAAATCTGCCAGTCAAGTTTTTACATCAGTTACAGTTTCAAAGAGTACCCTGGGGTGCGATTGTTACAATGTGAAAACAGCAAAAGAAATATGAGTCTGCAAAAATGTCACAAACACATGAAATCTAAAAAATACTCATTAAATTTGATGGAAGAATTACTGTTCCAACTTATT
The DNA here is from genome assembly GCA_024362935.1 of Setophaga petechia. Classification (NCBI taxonomy): domain Eukaryota; kingdom Metazoa; phylum Chordata; class Aves; order Passeriformes; family Parulidae; genus Setophaga; species Setophaga petechia. The sequence goes on from JANCRA010000001.1 coordinate 30,156,997, forward strand.
AGGCTGTTATGTATTTAAAACTGGAATTCCTTTTAAAAGTCTTGCCACTGAAACCCCAATGAATTCTATAGTGATTCGTGTTGGAAAGAAGTCTGATTTGAGACTTTTGCCATATCCTGTTTTTTACTTCACTGAATTTTTTGTGGACATCTTAAAGGTAATGTAGAGCTTTATTTGCAACAAATTTTTTTCCTTGCATAGTTTGTATTTCTGGTCTTTGTGATTTATTAGTGGATACAGATTTTAAAAATTACAAAAATAAAGACAAAAATGTAAGCATCTTCATTGTTGGCTTCCTGAAATCTGAAAGCAAAGCCTGAGTTTGTGATTCTCCATGCAGAGATAGTTGTGTTCTATATGCAAATTATGGTTTCATAAATGTGACGACTACAACCAGCTGCACAAGTTGGTAGAGCCTTAGAGGGCTGGTTCTCTGGCCTTTCATGTGACTTAATGCTTTTACCACACTGACTGATACATCCTAACATTGCTTCTGGAGGATTTCTGGCCCCTGGGCACTTCCATCATGACAATTGATCTCTTGGACTCTGCAAGCCCAAAGCCCCTTGAACCATTACCAGATAGAGTTGTAACTGGGGGCCATATAGTGAAGTGACAGAGCTGGCATCTCCCTCTACGTAATCTTGGACCAGCAGATGTCCCTCCTGGCATAATCTCTTTCCCTCCCTTCAAAGAGGAGACACAGTTTGTATTGTATGTTTAGGGGCTTCACGGTCTCTGGGACTGCAGCAGTTCTTCACAACAAACTTTTGATCCACTAAGTATTAATTTTATGGTATCACCAGCACACACTGGCATCTCATTATTTGCTCTCCTTTCAAAATAATTTATAAATATAGTGGAAAACATATCTCATACAGACCACTGTGAAACTCCACTTTTGACCCCTTTTACTATGAATACTGACCATAACTCTGATGCTCTCACTTTTATCTTTTAATCAACTACTTATCCATGCAGGAAGGCTCCCTTTTTAAGCTGCTATTGTTTAGATAGATGCAGGGTCCTTTAGGCTGCCCTCTACTCCCAAGGGGTTCTAGTTCTTACTTTGTCCCCACATCCCTGTCAGGATTGTATTGAAACAAGCCTTAATCATAACCTAGCAACAGCTCAGGTTCAAAGAGTGGACCTGGAAGTGAGTTATGGCTGGGCTTGATGATCTTAAAGGTCTTTTCTTACCTAAATGATTCTATGATTCTCTGAATCTACAAAGAGCAATACAGATATTGCTTCTGAGATAATACATAGATTTCATAACTTGTGATAGGTCTTTTTTTTTCCCAGATATTTTCTTCCATGTTGAATCCAGAAGCACACTCTTTCAAACCACCTTTTCTGACCTTTGTCAAAGGCTAACACTGAGCTTAAGCTGAAGCCTCTGGCATGCTTAAGTTCCCTTGAATAATGTTCTACCTAGGAATCTCCTGGACGTGTGTCCTGCACTTCCTTGGAGTCCCTTTTCTACCCTCAGCCTCATCACCCTCTGTAAGCTTTCTAGTTTTTCAAACTTTAAACCTAGACCTTAGGACTTGCCCTAACCTGAGGCTGTTCTCATGTTACTTTCAGATCCTATGGGCTAAAAGGATTATGCCTTAAAAGAGGAGGTACAAATGTAGCGTTAAGCCTGCTAATGTTTTAATAATCTAATGGTACAATTTACCCCATTAATGCAGAAAAAATACAACAGCTGAAATTGTTCCTATAAACTTTGTTTTTACTACTTTCTCTGAGGCTGTACTCCCCTTCTGCATCTCCCAATGGGTCCTAAGGTTAACAACGTCCATCTTCCTTAAAAAGATTGCTTCAGAAATGGATGTGTCATTGGCCTCCTGGGTCCTTTGATGGAAAGATTTCGGTGTTCAGAGTAGGAGTCCCTTTCCCCTCTGATTTGGGATCTGCTTGGGTTTTCTTAATAGCAGTCTACATTCTTCTCATTGGATAATCAGATGATTCTCAAGTCTGAAATTTTCCCCACAGCTCCTTTCAATGTAAAAAGCCACTGTTACAATGGGATAGTTATGCTTTTGCCATATAAACTACACACAGGCTGTGGTCAACCCAGGTTGGCAATACTCTCTTGACCACTAGGTGATTGTCATACACACACACACACACACACACACACACAAAAAAAAAAAAAAAAAAAAAAAAAAAAACAAAACCCAAATTAAAATCAGCCTATGTCAAGACAAGCCCAGACAGCTCCCGAAACCCAGCACTATTTGATTGTATCAGTGTCTGGCCTTTTACTTGTATTGACAAAATCCTATTTACTGAAAAATCCTATTTACTGAGCTACATCTGAAAGCACTGAAAATAAAAACACAGGGAATAGTTTCTCATTGTCTTTGCTTTTCTGTGCCTTTTCCTTTATTTGAGAACAAGATTCACACTCTTTGAAGTAATTGTTCCTTAGTCTTGTCCCAAGTCTATGCCAGACCATGCTGAACTTGCTTAGGATGCCCTCACATAATGTGCTCTCTATATACCAGCATCTCCAAGGCCTGTCTTGATGGTCTCTTTTTTCTATCTTCAGTCTTACCACCCTTGTAGACATTTGGGTTTAGAAAACCCTAATTCTAACCTGAACTCATGTATTTTGAAAATCAAAGTATGCTGTGTCAATGTCATCAGTCCTATATAATCCGCATCCTTTTAAACTCCTTTGAAGAGCTATCGGTATTGTAAAGCAGTGTGTTCCTCAACAGAATGCTAACTCTTCCCAAATAAATCAGATCTATCCAGGTGTCTCCTGATTCTGTTTCTTATCAAAGTTTCTTGTAATTTGTCCTGTACTCATCAGACTTAGATTCCTACTATTTCCAGATTTTCCCTGGAACCTTTTTAAAAGACCGATTTCACATCTTCTGCCTTCCAGAAGCAAAGCAATTTTAAGCAATAGGTTAAACCCTGCAGCGAGTAATTCAGCTCTTTTGTCCTTGAGTTCCTTTAGAAATTTGGAGTGTATACTATATATTCCTGGTGATTTTCACTTTATCTGTTTATTACATAATCTCTTCAATTCCAGACTGCTCTTCAGATGAGTTCCCTGCCAAGAAGGGTTCTGATTTTGGAATCTTCCCAGTTCCTTCCACAGTGACCACCAATGCAAAGGGTTCATTTAGCTTCTCTGCAATGACCTTGACTTCTCTGAGTACTCTTTTATGCTGTGAAAACAAACTAGCCTTACAGATTCTGGCAAACCTCCTGCTCCTGTTGTGTTTTGTGGTGAAAAGGATTATTAGTTTTGATTCCTTTGTTAGGTATTCTTCAGATGCTTTTCGGTCTGCCTTATTATGTTTTCACATTTAACCTTGCAGAGTTTGTAACTCTTTCTTCTTGTGTCATTTGAACATGACTTCAGCATTTTCAAAGACAAATTTTTGCTTCTAACAGCCTTACTTACCCTGCTGGTTAGTAACACCAGCTTCCTTTGCCCTTTCTGAGGTCTTTCTTTAGAGAAAGTATGTACTTCAACTACAGTATCTTTAAATAGGTTCCTTGGTGCCTGTACAAAGTTGAGACTCTGAGCTGCCCTTCTCTTCATTTGGCAAACTTCCTCATTCTCACTTTGTTGCTCTTTTTTGAATTACAACAGAACTGTAGAGAAGGAGTGCCTGGGTGTAAGCCCCTAGCTGTTCCTTGACCATGATCTAGTCTAGAGGCTTTTCAAGGAGATTCCTAACAGGGTTCTTTCCTTAGAGCTGGGTCTGTAAAGAACAGAGAAATAAAAATGTGGGGGAATATCTGCTGGTCTAGGACTTTCTGTGTGCTTACTTGTCCTTGCTTTTTTTCCCTAGTCCTATGGATATTTAATTCATACAGCCACCCTGTGCTTCCCTCCCTCGTAGCACTATTGGTTTTAGTGGACAGTTGTCCCCATTTGTATTTTTGTGGCACTCTTACTGGTGTCACATCTGGAGTGACAGTTGTAATGAAAGTGATGCTGTGCACAGTCAGGCTGTAGATATGCCTTGAGCTTCCCTGCTAAAGCACCAGGGACAGCCCTTCATGGTAGGTGTTCAGTGAGTCTGGCGTACACAGGGCCAGCAGAACCAAAGGGACAGTACTGGGCCCTCTGTGCAGAAGTGATGGTGAGATTGCAGAGAATGAATATGAGACTGAGCAGAAGGCAGGGGTAGGGTTCCCCTCTCATCAGCCTCATATAAGGCACTATCAACCCTGGGTAACTCAGCTGCTAGTCAGGCTCATTAGGAGATCCATTGCTCAGGGTGATGACCTGCTTGTCTGGATGCACCATCCCTTTGGGTATAGGGAACTGACTGCCTGGTCTGGGAAATCTGTACCATATCTGTACCATGGCTAAGAAAATTCAATTACAGCATTAAAAAAATCAACAACTTTTGAAAATAACGAGATGTAAAAATATTAACAGGTGGGGGTTCTTCTTACTTCCTTTCCATGGCACTTTTATTTAAGACTTTTGTTCTAAGGTTTTTTTAACACTCATATTTCTCTGCAAACCAATTCAGAAACCTTTTGAAGACCTTAGGAAAAGATGAAAATACTTCAGCCAAAAAGTGAAATTCAAAAGTTAGAACTTTGTGCCATGGGACTTTCAAAGTGAAAGTGAGAAACCAGTGAGAAAATTGAAAGCTTGAGTCCTGCCTACCATTTTAATTTTAAAAATATTGTCAAGTGTGAAAATAAACATGTAGGATTAACCTATTTTGACATATTCTAAATTTGGGATCAAAGAGATAAGCTTGTCACAGTGGGCTCCCACAGAATTTGGGGAGATAAAATTCCTGAGGCTTTGATCAGCTTTGACTGATCCTGAGCTGTCATTCAGTGGTTTATATCCCTGGAATATATAGTCATGGTTACAGTATGTTCCTCCTTTAGTATGCACAGATCTCTGCTCTGCAGAAAGGAAAGGATTTTACACTCTTTTATAAGATCACAAATAAAGATTAAGATCTTGCATAGTGTAAATACTGGGTTTTATTTATTTATTCTCTAGCAGTGAGGCACCACTAGTACATGGGTGGGATTTCTCCTGTCTGTGCACTTGCTATATCCCACTTCCTGCACTATCCATTTTGAGCTATAACTATCTCACTTATTTTTGTTCTGGGCATTAGTATTTGCCAGCGGGTGGTCATGAGTACAACAGAAATTCTGGGCAAGCAGCTGGTACTTCTGACAAGGTTTTCTTGGTCCTACTGCTGTTGAATTATCAGGAGAATAGGGCAGAAAAACATTTTTAGAATGCTGTGTTTGATGCCAAGTATAAACAAAGACTACCTCTATCAAGAAACCTTTCTTTCCTGGGTTCCTGATGCACTAAAACTAGCAAGGTATAAATGGTTTTATTAATGCTTTTTCAGCTTCAGGCTTGGAGAATAAAAGCATTAGCTCTTACAGACCGTAGTACTTCTCATATAATCCACAGCTCATTTCAGCAGCTATCACCTTTCATTTGTCAGCTCAGAAAAATTGACAAACTCAATCCAATGACTGTTATTGACTGCAAAAGCTTCTGTTTTCGTGGTAATTATCTTAGTTCATGCCAAAAGTCTGAATTTAAGTGCATAATTCAAATTCTTTTGAAGTTATATGAGCATTAGCTGTTTCATTCCTCTGTGTTATGCTTGACAAATTTGGGTCCTATTTAACATTTCTAATTATTTTTTTTTTATCTTCAAAGAAATTATTCTTGTCAAGCTATTCCATTAAAACAGTTTTGGAGCAAGATTTTACTCATGGAAGCATATTGTTTTCTTTGCATAAGCAGAATTTATGAGTTCAGCTCCTTTCCACAAGAGATTAAAATTTCTTTGTTTGCTTTGTGATTTTAGAGGCTTTCAGATTCACTTAGTTCACTTTTAAAAAGTAGTTAAAATTCATTTTTTATCTACAAAATCTAGAAAAAATGTGGGGGATTGTAAATGATTACTCATATTTTCACACTAATATTTATTGGCTCAACCTTTTGGAAAACCATGAACTATCAGAAGAATGGGAATAAAATAATCAGAAGTAGTAATTATGAAACAACATGGAAGTAAGAGTTTTGATAAACAAATAGTATAGTGGGGATATAAACAAATAGTAACTGTGGGGATGTAGGAAATTAATGTAGATAAATTGCACTTTAAAGTTTCTCTGGAGGGTCACTTCTTCACAAAATTGTGGGCAATATTTTTTTTACAAAAATTGATGGCTTTCTAAATTTGAACTCAGAATGCTGTCAGAGAGACTGCTCTGTCATTAAAAGACTGACAAAGACTGCTTTCTAATTATGAAAAATCTATAAATATAGTCTTCCAGACATGCTAAACAGTAGCCACACCATAAGGTGAACTTTATTTGCATTAAAAAAATGAATTTTCAATTTATCTTGATCTTGAAATGTAGGCTTGTAAAAGTGTTCAAACAGTCTCGAAAATGAATGCTGTAGATGACATGGTGAAAAGGTCAGCTTGGGCTAGGACAGAACAAAAGACTTAAAAAACTGTGTTAACACAGTAGATATTTATGTTAAAATGATATATATAATATGTCATGGCCAATTTGAAGCTAGTGATAACAAACATTTTTTTATATTTAAATAAAATTTTGAAAAGACAGGATGACTCAATAATTTTTTTTTACATTGCCTCTGTAGTTAACATATGACTGTAACTGTAAATGCTTGGGTATCAATATTGTTCATTTGACTGATAAGAAGTTAAACAATATAAAGGGCAATAACCTGAAGTGGGGTTAGAGTTCCAGACAACATTTTGCAGCTAATTTCTTCAAATAGGAAATACCACAGAGTACACAAATCTGAGACTCCAGCATTCTACTGGCTGCCCATTGAAATATGTGTAAACCTTGTATGGAATACACTAATGAAATAAAACATCTGTGGGTATAGTTTCTGCCCATGCTTAAAGCAATTTGTTTTATATCTTGAATCATGAGAGTTTGAGTCCCTCATGTTAGTGTTGAGTCTCTTTAATACTATCTTACCTCGCTATTCTTATTATTCATGTAACAGCACAATTTTTTTTTAAGTTCTGTTTAAGTCTGGCCTCTAAAATGCCTTTCAAACCTGAGTTTACAGGCTAATTATATATCAAGAAAATACTTTTTATCATTGTTAAGTGTGACAATTTTTTTTGTTTCACAGTGTCCTTTATTATAAGAAAGATAAATAAAGATAAATATTTTACCTACTCATAAACATTATATATGTCTGCTATGGCAGTATGTTCTCATATCTCCATTTTCCCTCTAACATGGAAGCATTTTATTGCCTTTGCTGCCTTCCATTGTAGTGTTGTATTCTTTCAAGTCCTGGTAACAAGAATACTGAACACAGCATTAAAGACATGCTGATGGAAATGTCTCATCTTGCTGTGTTTCAGAAGAGCACAAAATGCAAAAATATTTTGGTTTTAATAACGTACAGAGAATATGAATTTCACCATATGTTTTGGCCAACAAATGTAATTCTTGGAATTCTTCTCAGGATTGAGTTTATGTGCAATTGTCCACTAGAGTGCAGGCTGAGACCAACAAACTCAATTTGTTCCTGTCATAAACTGTCTTTGAACCCAGGTGTCTTAATGTACATCGTTAGTACATTAAAGCACTACACCTTCTAGCTTCAGCTGTGAGTATATATACTGCTATCAAATTTGATGGATATAGCTTGTGAAGCTTAGTGACCTAGGGTGGTGATAATAAAGTATTCTGGAACCTGGATAACATTTTGTTCTGTCACTATGGTTTTCTTGCTCTGGTGACATCAACTAATTTGTACTGCTTTGTAGGAGATTTCTGTATCCAGCTTTTTAGCCAGAGTCTCCATTTCCTTGCACAGCTCTTACTCATCTCTGTCAGAGTGAATTTCTTTCAGAGACAAAATATTGCTCAATATTGATCCCAGTGTGCTAATTTCAGGTTCTTGTATTGCAAATCAGCTGAAGTGCTGTTCAAAACACTGAAGAATTTTCTAACACAAAATGCACAAAGAAATTGACCCATAAAATATCTTCCAACAAGAATCCTCTGTTTCCTAATCCTTTAAAAGACTGCTAAAGTCAATTTAGCAGACACTGCATAAAAACCATTTTTATTCTAAAAAGTTGTCACAACAGGAGTAGCCAGTCTTCACAAAGATCATAAAATTCTTAGGATTTTTGGTCTGTTTCTTGTTTTTGCCTGTTTAGGACATTCATCTTCTGCAGAAAAGTGCTTACCCCAGAGGACATTTATACCAGCAGAGTGATTTAAGGAGTCCTCCTTCTTACTGTCCCTATAGAACCTATTGAAGTTTTTGTAGAACTAATAGGGAGTTTTTTAGTTTACTTTTCTGTAAAGGAAGAATATCGCATATCAGTTCCTTTTGCTTCCTCAGTTTTGAAAAAAATAAAGCACATCTGTTATTTAATTTTTTTATCTCCCTAGGCTGCTGTGAAGGCTGGCTTCAAAAGACAGTTTTTCTTCAGTACTTTGAACCCTAAAAACATTCTGTTGTATTCTGAAAAATAAGAATTGGATAAATCTTAACTAATGCCTGTCTTCCCTTTCCACAGTCTATAGCCCATCCACTTTTGAATTCCTTAATGATCCCTACTTCAAAAATCACATCCTGCTCTTTGCCTTCTTTACCTAATCATCTCTTTTGTATAGCTCAGAGCTGCTGTGCCTCCATGCTAAAACTCCTCAATTACTATATGCTGTCTTTGCCATCTGAGTCAATGTCTTCCTAATGTGAATATGTTTTTATTTAGAATGGTTTTAAAGTTACAATAGCATAAAAAGTATGGATACAAACTGAAAGATAAAAAAATAATCTTAATAGTAGCAAGTGCTCAGCTTGGGCTATTTCAGTCTGAACAAATCATGTTTGTCTGATGTAGACAACTAAAAGCAGAATCTCATAATAGGGAAGTACCAGGAAATATTGAAAAGGAATCATGCTGTCAACTCTGCTTATGAAATAAATTAGGTTTACTAATGGTTATATTTCCCCTCATATCTACAGTGGGAGCATAGAGTTCCTGTTCTTCCGAGTTAGGATGTCAAATGTATTTCCTGACAGCTCCAGCTCACTTTTCATTATTGATAAGTTAGAGCAGTGTGGCTGTTAGCTGCTCTTGTGTAATTAGTTCAATGAGGTTAGGAAACAGCCAGAATGCAGAAGAGATGAAAAGTACTCACATATAATATGATAGTGGCACCTGAGCTCCCTCTGCCCTGATGCCAAGCTAACACTCAGGATGTTACAAAATGAAGGCATTGTGCCTTGTGTCTCACTGTTCTCCTGGTGTTATGTCCTAGGGACAGAGCAGTTATCCTCCCACTAGGGAAGGAAAATGTGTTTGAAGCTAATTTGGGGAATTGGGTGTATTGGCAATTTGAAAGGCAAGTAAGTAGGTTGAGATTTCATCATGCTGAGGTGAGACACAGGACAAACCCAGAGTGAGTGCAACAGTTCATTTTATTTTTTTTAACTTAGTTAAATTAGCCAGTGTATGTGAGAATGCTGAGATATTGTCTTGCCCCCCACACCCAATCCACAGGTTAGCTGAAGGAGTAATTCATCTCTCATCACAGAATGGATTTAGCACATTGCTTAAAACCTTCCATGCTAAATCCAATATAAAGATGTAAGAACATGATTCTGTATAGCAGCTCTTACATGAAGGTTAACACGGTGTAATAATGAAATCTAAAGATACAGTTAAGATAAATGACAGGAAATTATAAATAAAAACAGGAAAATTCTCCATACCCAAAATCTAAAGCTTATCATAAACAAAAAGAAGGTTGGATAGAAGTTCCACTGAATTTTAAAAAGTGAGTATAAGTGGAATTTGTATCAGGAGAAGAAAAAATTACTAACAGCAAACTAGTTTGCCCAAATATGAAGTATTTGAAATATGAAGTGTATTCAATATAATTTGTATGGAAGAGTAAAAATTTCTGTCTTTAGAATGTATCTGATGTAAAGGTTACAGATAATGTTATTTTCCAGTTGGAGTTTTTGCCAGTTGATACACTGCAAGAGATTTGGGGTCTTGGGGAAAATTCATGGATGTAGTGTGAAAAGCTGCATCATTACAGGAAAATCTTGCCAAATCAGAAGGGACAGAAATAGAAGAGAATCTTCTTAGATATTAAAAATAGCCTTGAAAAATAAGGGGAAGGTAACAGAAGAAATAGAAGTCTATGAAGTATGTAGGCAGCTGCTGAGTCTAGAAGCAGCATGCCAAGAAAGTGAAATTTTATACTGAAAGCCAAAAATTAATTTCTCGCTTCTAACTAGGGAGTATCTGTGATTATGACTAGTATGGGTGGGCAAAGAAGGTAATTCATGTTTTGGAAGGAATCACTAGGATTACCGGAAGTCTTGCAGACTGAGACTTTGTGTCTCAGTTTACTTTCCAAAGCACAGCTTAGCAAGATTATCTGTGATTTCCAGTTGTGGATGGAGATAGGAAAAAAGATCATGTGCAATATCTTCCGTTTTTCTAGCACCTGTGTTCTGCTGTCCTGGTTTTAGCTGGAATGATGTTACATTTTTTCTTAGTAGCTGATACAGTGCTGTGTTTTGAATTTGGTAGGAAATAGCATGAGATTGCCTTAAAAGGGGAATTTGGATGTGAATGAGAGTGAGTATGAACAGAAAAGGAGTTTCAAAATTAGAGGACTGGTCAGAGACAGATACAAACATCAGGAAAAAACAAACAGAGAAAACATCAGCAAATAACACGCAGCATAGAGAAAGAGCAAATCTAGCTGGAGAATATACTGATACCAAAGAAAAAATTAGGTGATCAAGGTACTGCAAAGACAATATTTACCTATAACTAGAACCATAAGTATGAATAAAACAAGAAAACAGTTAAAATTCAGAAATCGCTGTATGTCCATAAAATTTTTATGTGACATGAAAAAAATGTGTAGTTTTAAAAATTGATCAGAAGACTGTTTAAAGAGTATAATTTATATACTCATTTCTGACCCCAGAGAGAATAAAGTGCAAAAATTCTGGATTTAGGGAATTTTGCAGAATTTTCTCTGAAATACTGAGAATGTGATACTCAAAATAGTATCTCACTTGGACAGAAAGAGAACTTAAATCTAACACTAGACTCTAGTTTTCAGGGAACAGATGCTATAGAAAGGTAACCAAATAAACAAGACATCAAAATCTAAGAATAGAGAAGAGTAATGATTTCCTATTAGGACATGAAAAGCATAAAAATACCTTAATATTGGCTTGACTGATTCTGACAGATACTCACCATGCACAAGAATCTCTGGCATTTACTGCTTATAAATCTGTAAAAAAGGTAGGCATCTAAACACAGATTTCAATGTCCTGAGTTTTGGTACCTGAGTTTGAAAATGCTAGATTTGCAACAGGCTTCCATTGGCACCATAATTACCATGATATCATCCTATTTGGTTTTAATCAAAGGCTGGTAATAAGTTGCATTTCTTACTGTCTTTATGGATAAGTAGTTCCAAAATTGCACAGTATAAAGAATTATATGCTAAAGGTAAAAATCCTATAGTAATTCTGACATACTTATCCCTACATAAAATGCTACAATATAAAAATTTAACAATTTATTGCAGTCTAATAATGGGCTGGTTTGCTAACAAGTTTCTGCAGCTAACCCTGTTTAGGTCTTCCAGCAAGGGGGTTCCAAAATAGGACTTTGTTCACAGTACAAAGCCTGACATTGAAACAAATGTTATTTGAGCAGTGAGGAAGCCATAACTTCATATTCTTTATTAGATTATTTATAGAAATTCAGAACTGCAGCTATACCAGCAGCTGCATTTTTGTTTAATGTGCTCCTCAGACTGTAAGCAAGTATGGAAGGAAAAGTTTAACTCAGGTAGAAATTCCTATTTGGAAAAATATTTAGAAGATGAGTCTTGCCTAAAAAATAATGTTCTCTAGCTATGAAAATTATTTTCTCCAAGAGCAATTTCTCCTCTGTAAGACAAAGATATAAAGACATACTGTCATATTTATTTGTCTTTCTCTTCAAACATAGTAATTAGTTCCTGAAAAATTCATTCTATTAGAAAAAAAGACAACAGCTCATTAGCAATTTCTTTTTACTTTTCCCCTAAGTTTTGAGATTGATTTCAGGGTGGACTACCAAATTGCAGGCTCCATATTCTGCCAAATAGCAAACATTGCTCTCTAAGCAACAACTTATACATATGGTACATTTGGGGAGAGATCTTGCTTGCCAGCAAAGTTTAAAAAGTCTGTTGGCAAGCAACAAGAAAGTGGGGAGGGGGGTCTGTAAACTGGGGGTTCCCCAAACTCAACTAAGTTTGCTTTTATCAAAATTGACAAAAGGTAGATGTGAATGTTTCATAAGAAGTAAGCTAAAAATATAAGCAACTTGACAGATGGTTACATATTTAGCATGTCTTTGAAACTTGTATCACTTTCCGTTAATAAAAGCATCTAAATTATTTGTAATCAGCTCAGATTGTTTATTGACATCTATCCAGCAAAGTCATAATAGTCCACACTTGGAACCTTCTTAGGAAATGAGAAACAAACAAAAATAACTTATGAAAGCTTACCTGAGATACTTGAAACTTTTTGACATATATCCTCCTCCTATGGAACAAGAGAGGAATGTCCAAGGACAGGAGTAGAGTTCAGACATAAATTTAAAAGAAATTTGGCCTGTTTGAATGCATGTCTGTCTTAACAGGGGTTTTGAGTTAGAGCCCTCTAGTTCTGTCACAGAGATCTGAATGCTTCTGAGGCAGATGAAAGGTGCAAATAAACTTCTGGATCTCTGAGTTAATGGAGAGGAGGATTCAGACAGCTGATCCAGGGTAGCTGCTGCTTTTGCAAAGCAGGCAACAGCCAGAGAAGTCTTATGGAACCTGCCAGGCAGCATGATTTTGCCCACACCTGTAGTAAGTCAAGCTACCTACCCTCAGCACAACCCTGTGTTTAGAACACAGGATCCTGGCCTAAATCTTGCCTAGTCCAGATGTACCCTTCTTCCCACGTGTGCTTAAAGAAAGAGGCTGTTATATCAGATACAACAGCACATTGTCAGAAGAACAAGCCACAAGAGTTTTCAGTATAACTCTTTGAAAAAACCTAGGGGAAATAAAAATGTAGCAAGGTTTCCAGAAGATGTGCCACTTAGCAACATTACCTGTCTACTAACTAAATTCCACCAGAAGTTTTCCTCCTCAGGCCATATTATAAGTAGTAGTAATAATTTAGTAGATGTTACGGGTTTATCCTCAGAATCCTAGTTATGAAAAATAATGAATTTGGCATGGATAATTGTAGTACTACAATTTTAATTCATACTTCAAGAGTGCAGAAACAGATACACAGACAGTAGAGAACTTTTTGAACTGAATTATGCTATTTTTTCCCCTCCAGATTAATTGCATGCTCTTTAACTGTCTTGATGATCAACCATCATCAGGTCTTTAATTTCACCTTCAGGCTCATGCTTTCCTGAATGATGCTACTTTCATTAAATTTGTTTTCTTTTTCTTGCATTTAAATAGTTCCTTTTCATTCATTAACAAACCATATATGAACATTTGTTGTCCATATGAAATTATGCCAATAGAAGTCTTGCAAACTGAAATAGCTATGTTTTCCCACTCTGAGGGCTGGAAAATTTGTCAGTTGAAGTATAACAGGTTGCTTTTGCCAAGTTTTCTGGTTACAACTGAATAGGAATATCTGTGAAATTAAGTAACATTTTCATATTTGATCGTTTGTCAGTTGTCTAAAAAAAAAGCTAACTGATACAGCAATCTTAATATGAAAACATATTAGCAATATGCTCCTCTGTGTTGATCACTGCAGAATCTCTCTGATTTGGCATAGCTTCAAGAATAACTATGAGCATGGCAGGATTCTTGGCTTAGCCATCTTCTTGCACTCATGTTCGTGTGGTAGGGTAACTGTGCAACTTCTGTGCACATAGTCAGTAAGGGGGAACTATAAAGACAGGTCCTGAGATGCTGTGTTTCCCAAAAATGTCCTGTTTTCCAACCTGAAGCATCCTCCTGGATGAAGAGGAAGATTTTTGACCAGGCTGCAGGAAACCATTCTCCCAGCCACATCAGTTGACCACATTCAGATCAGTGGTGCAGCTCACACGCAGTGCAACCCCACGGCTGGTGCACACAAACCCCTCTTGGGGATGCTCTCAAAGGCAAGTGCTTTCCTTTTGTCCATCACGGAGTTTGCTGCCCCTGTCACTGCCTCCAGTGGGAACCGAATGGTTCACGTTCGGCTGCATTCAGGCACTCTTCACTTGATGCCTCCAGCCCCGTGGAGCAAACATGTGTACCTTGCTCCCATTGAGTGCTTCCATAAAGGCATGCCCTAGAGGCAGCCAGCCAGCCAAGGTTGGCAGCTTCTCACACAAGGAACACAAACACGCCATACCAACATTTAATATTTATTATCGTACCTCTTATTTTGCACTGCAATGGGATATATATATATGTGAGAAACGCCAATCACTTTTTTTTAAAATTTTAAAAGTTTAATAGTAATAAAATGGTTATAAAAATAGCAATGTAATTAGAGTAGTAATAATTTGGACAATTTGGATTAGGACAATATGAGACAATAGAAACAAAGAGTTACAGAAAGTCCAGGTACCTTTTGCTGGGCAACATAAACCCAAAAAAGGACACACGTTAACAGAGGATTAACCCTTAAAAACAATAGCCTGTTGCATATCCATACATCTCATACATGATGCATAAATTCCATTCAAACACAGGATTCTGTCCGGTCATCATCAACTTCTTCCTCTTAATCCTAATGGTGTCTTCAAGACTGAGCAAGGTAGGAAGAAGTTAATTTCTTCTGATAAGGGAGCAATAAATTCTTTTTCTCTGAAAGATTTACATGTCCTGTGGCTGCTATCTCAGTGCGAGTCATTCCTTTTAAAATAGTATCTTACATAGCATAGTTTCTATTTTAACATTATATTATAACCTAAAATTATATTTAACACACAACTTAAGAGAATTAATCCAGCATAACTTTCTAACATAACACATATAATAATAATTTAAATATTTGCGAAAAGCCAATAATAAAATACACATTTTTCACATATATATAAAAATATGTATGTTCAGCTAACTGTGCATCCTGCGAGACTTCTACGATCTGGCAGCAGCTGGAGGTATATAAACCATAATAAATAAACCATAACTCAATTTCCACATCAATTTTATATCCAGAGAACAAATAAAACCTCAGATTTTTCGACGTTTTAATATGTGAATGTCAAGCTTTAATAAACAACATTTACCTCAAGAGCGTGAGCAGGGCGAAAATCCGCATGCTTATGTCAAAGCATAACATTAAAGCAACATCTGTCAGAAAACTGAACAGACACTCAAGTGACTGGTTTACAGTGTCGCGGAGGCTCGCAGCCGCCCGGGCTGGCAGCGGGATCAGCTCCGGGGCGCACCCGTAGCCGGGCTCCGGCCGGGCCGCTCGGGGCGCGGCTCGGCACCCCCGGCCCGCCCCCGGCCCCGCCCGCCCGCGCTGAGGCGCCAAGCGGCGAAAGCGGCGAGCGCAGCGTGGCCGCGGCACCATGAGCGGCGCCCAGCCCGGCCACGAGCCCGGCTCCCAGCCCGGCCACCAGCGGAACGGGTACGCGAGTGCAGGGCCCGCGGGAGGCCTCGCCAGCTCTTCCCGCCCGCCGTCCCGCGGCTCCCTCCGCCACCGTGCTCCCCTCGCACGCCGGCTGGCTAAACTTTTTCCGGACGGGCCGGGCCGCGGGGGAAGCCCTGGTGGCGGGGAGTGCGGCCACCCCAGCCTTTGAGGGCGGGAGAGAGGGAAGCTGGAATCCTCCGGGACGGGAGGGAGGGAAGCTGGAATCCTCCGGGACGGGAGGGAGGGAAGCTGGAATCCTCCGGGACGGGAGGGAGGGAAGCTGGAATCCCCCGGGACGGAGGGAGGGAAGCTGGAATCCTCCGAGGCAGGACGAGAAGGGGGGCCCGCGCAGCCGGGAGCTCCCCGGCCGCCGCCGTGCCGGGGGAGATCCATCCCGGTGGGGAGCTGTTTCCTGGAGCCCCTGAAGGCTCTGTGGTGAGGGCATGGCCCATTTTACATGAGTTTCGTAATCGCTGGGATGGGAAGAAGAGCAGGCAGGGTGTCATTGTATTCATTATTTCCGGAAACGAGGACCGGCGCGAGTAATAGGCAATTAATTAAAGTCAGAAGTGACTCTGTAGAAGTGAATTACGTTCAGTGAAGGGAAGTGTTCCTATACTGCTTAATTGAGGCTCAGTATTCAAACACAGTGTTTATCTTTACAGGTTTGATGGGTTATCTCCCAAGACTAATTTGCAATGAACTGAGTACAGTTTTCCTGTAAGAAAGATTGAGTTTTCTCTTTGAAAACCTTCCCTCCCAGTACGGAATATGTAATGATCCTATCGCAGTACCTATATAATGGGAAAAATGAGAAGCCTCAAGTAAAGGAAATCCCACATTCATTTAATCTAGTAATGATCATAAAATATGACATTTAAAGAAGAAGCTTGTATTAAAGGTCATCAAGAGCCTGTATCCCGTTTGGCTTTTGGGGAGCAAGAGCTTAGCTGAAGATGTTTACTTCTTATTTTTAATACACGCCTAATTTTTTTACCTGCGATTTCAATGCCAAGGTGTTGATAGTTGGTCTTTGGTAGTATGCATGATACTGGGGAATAATACTGCTTGAATAGAGTTGCAGCATAATGCACATGACATCAAAGATAAGGAAGCAGAGGAAATACTTTTTAAAAGAGTGAGATTGATCTGATACCCCCGACTCCTCCAGCTGTACTATATTGTTGTATAGCTGTCATAATTGTCATATGAAAAAAAATTTGAGATTATAAATTCTGGTTTCGGATTCTCAAAAGAAATTTTCATTATGTTAGTCCATTTTTTTAAGTAGCTGAATGACATTTGTTCCTTTTTCAGATGGTGTCACAGCTTACTTGAAGCCTAGATGGATGAAAAAGTGAAAAGGGAGGCAGTGTTCTGTAGTTATAGAATCTTTTTCTCTATTTTCCCTTGAAATAACCTTTACAAAATTTTCTATAGACTACTAATTATTCTAAAATGTAGGTTTTTCTTTCCCCCATTGTTCTTAGCAGTATTCTTCATAGCTTTCAGTTTCTGTTATTTTTATTCAGAAGTTCTTATGGATTATCCTAAGGGTAAGCCTTGATTGCCTGTTTTACAGCTAGTTATAGTATTTTCTAGAGTAGCTTTCATTCATGCAATTCTAGAGCTTGCAAATGAGCATAAAGAAGATTATCAGTTGCCCCAAATCCATAAACTAATTTTCATGTGTGTGCTTGACTGCTAGCCAAGGCCTTGGCTTCTGCTCAGTCAGAAATTAAGTGGTTTATACCCATTTCACACTCTTGAGTTCTTGTGCACTGAGTAAGGGAATTGTCTTGCCAAAAACACGGTGATGTTAAGTAGAAGTAATTGAGTAAGGGCTTTGAGTGGGGGGTTTATTTCTCTTTGATGTAAGCCTTCTGCTTATTTTTTTGCTATACGCTTCTCCCTGTGAAGTTGGTGCTCTGAGGGACCTCCACTTACATACAGTTCTGTATTTATTAGAAAAGTAAATAGTAGCTTTTGTTATGTTTTGAATAAGTAGAGCTGCTAGGGAATAATTTAACAAAAGGAGATCTCACGACCTCTTAGTTCAGAGTACTGCTATCTTTCTGGGGTCCTTGTCCCTGAATGTTTTATTCACTGTAGTTCTGCATTGTGTTTTATCCCTCTCCAAAGACATCACTGTGAATGTCACTTAGCCAGAAGTGATCATTGAGAGTCCAGTTGTGGTTTAGATTTTTTTAATCCCTTTTTTGGAGACATTTTAAATAATCATATAGCTGAAACGTTTTCTTGATGTTTTAGTTAACCTGGCAAAGTTCAGTTTGGCACGGAGTGGTGTGAGGGTATGTCTTTAATCTCTTCTTGCTCTGAGCACTTTTCCTTCTTGGTAGGAGATAGCCCCAGCCCTTTAGTTACAGTGAATCAAGTCAGTTCGGGCATTTTTAGAATCACATACTTGATTTGTGTGTTTGCTTTGACAATTGACAGTTCTGGGCACTATTTGCAATGTTGTCAAAGTGTGAGAGAGGTGTGTGGGTTGCATCAAGAGTGTGTGTTTTTCCCTCCTTACTTTGAGATGGTGGCCTTAAGGGTGATCCTCATTCATTCCAAGAACAAGCCAAAATTGCTAACTTGTAATGTGCCACATACAGACTATTCAAAACTAGCAATTTGTCTTTGGTAAATAGCACATTGTAGGTTTCTAAAGTACAGTTTTATCATTGTTTTCACTCAAAGACTGAAACCTCTTTTATGGCAAGCTAACTACAAGCCTCTAATACATGGTTTTAGTTATAGAAATAATGATTAACTAAACACTTGCCTTCTAATGTTTGTCTTCTGAAAGTGCTGGTACTAGTGTTGCTGGGAGATGTCTTGCTGCTTGCAGTTACCTGTGATGAATTTTTCTGCATGGCTGTACATCACAAGACGGGCATCTTGGTCTTAACCTGTAGTTTTTGGTAAGAGGAGCCCAAAAAGAAAAGTACCCCTTGTATTTTGATAGGCTAAATCATTGTATTTGGGATGTTCCATTGGTTTGGTTTTCAAGTTGTAGCAATGATAGGTGAGAAAGTTTGGGGGAAATTTCTTTCAATTTGATCTTCTGTTTGAAATTTTCAAAGCTTGAATGTATGTGTGGAGAGGGAGATATCTGCCTTTCTTTTCTTCGAGCTGAAAAGCACAGAAATTCCCCTGTTGTGTCTTACACTGTCTGAGCAGGCTTTCACCCATAAGTAGGCAAGAGAAAATCCCTTCCTCCTTCCCTCAAATCTACCCTTCAGGGCAGGGAAAGAAGCAACCTTTTGTGGCACTTCTATGTATTATTTCTAAAGGAAAAGTTCTTGAACCCATCTCCTGTCAGTTTTCAGAAGGCTTCATAAGACAAAATCACAAGAGAAAATTAGCAAGGAACTGTTGGGATGGCCTCAGATCTTTGGTTGTACATGTTGTTACAAGAGGTAAACTTAGGGTGATAACAGATATTAATGCCTGCAGAGGAAGTTACTGAATAGGAAGCTACTGAGCACTTGTAGGCAGAAGTACAAAATAACTTAGATTAGAGCTTGGCAGTTATCACAGTCATCATAAAAAAGATTATGTTGTTTGGGTGAGAAGAATGGCAGTACATGATATACCCGAACCTTAGAAATACACAAGGTGTTATCTATAAAGGATAAATTGCTCTGTCTTTGAATTGCTCAGTGCTCTGAATATCTCAGCCTTCTTATCTAAAAATGTAATTTGCAACCTTGCTTGATGCCTTTTCCTTGAAAGGAAATGTTGCATGTATAAGTTCCTGGAAAGCACTTGAAACTGATGGTTTTACTATCAAAATATTAGTGAATGTGTCTTAGCCACATTCTGATCCTGGTTACTTTAAACTTGAGCACATTAAAATAGTACAATTTGTAGTAACTCTAGGTCTGTGGTGTTTGCTGATGGCTGGTTTTTTCTGTCAACTATTTTTTCAGCAGTGAAGCATCCTGCAAAAAAAGAGAGGATTATTTGGAATGGCCTGAATATTTTATGGCAGTAGCTTTTCTGTCAGCACAAAGAAGTAAAGATCCAAGCTCTCAGGTAAGAAGGTAATATATAATAATAAGATAACCTAATCTATATTGCCTATCACATCAGATGTACACATAGTGGTTTCAGGAATTTCTTAATAAAAGTTATTTCAGTGTATAGCTATTCAGTTTTTAACATAGTCAGCACCTTCTGTTACAAAAATTCTCTTATTGGGCCTGACCTCATATGTGTACTTCTGTGTACATTTGTAGCTTGGAGTTTTATAAATCATCTTTTCATCTGGAAGTTAAAATAACACATGCATTTTGTCTCCTTTTTCCAGTAAATATAGTCACTTTTAGAAGAGAATAAAACTGCTGGAAGTTCTAGGTTGTAATTTTTTTTAAGACACAACATTTTACAAGTTTCATTTCCTCACCTGTAAGAGTATTTGTTTGTTATTGGGTTGACTGGAATTTTCTTCTAGTTTGTTCCTCCCTCAGGATCCCCTGTTCCGTGTGCTTCACTATGTGTTTCCATTTTCCACATGTTTCATGTGCCTCTGTTCAATATTGTTCAATATTGATTTCAGGTGATTGATACAGCTCCTGAAACATGCTATTTGTTCTGCAGGATCCAGTCATCCTGTTAGTCATCACCCTTTGTGTGAAAAAAATCAGGAAGCAAATCACAGAAAAATAATCTGTTCACTTCCTTCTGTCCATGATGGCACTTAGCTCTCTGAAGGTTATTCTCTTGGGGCTAAAGTTTTGTTACCCAAGGACTGGTTGAGAAACACCTTATGTGAATTAAAATTAGTACTGTTGCAATTTCAACAAATAATATAGGCAAAAAACATAAAAATGGGACACATCATCATTCTTTAAGAAGAGTCTCTTTGCAGATTTAGGTTGAAACAATAAAGGGTGAGAGTTAAAAGGTTTGGAATTTTAGTGCACGTTTGCAACAAGCCACAAAGTCTAGTGAGGCCTGCATAAACCAACACGTACTTCTGTTACATCTTTCAGAACTTGTTGCTCCTACTGCTGCTGGAAAGCTATTTTGGGGAGCTGAACTTAGTGTTTACTAGAGTTCATTCAGTGCTGTTTCTGCTCCCTGAACTAGGTTATTTCTTAAGCAGACAAGGAACAGTGCTGGCAGGCTGGGATGGGAACAGCATGACCAGAGGGGTAGCAGAGTTACATCTGCCCTGACTGAGTCCAGAACCCCACCAGTTAGGTACAATTGTAGCCCTGCTTACCAGATGGTGTGACTTAATATATTAAGTGAAGCTTGTATCTCTTAAATGAAAATCGTAGGGCTGACTATTCATGTCTCATCTTCATTGTTGACATACTGTTTTGCATGCTGTTAGTACTATGTAAATCTGATTTTATTTAGGTTGGTGCCTGCATTGTAAATTCAGAAAACAAGATTGTTGGAATTGGATACAATGGGATGCCTAATGGTTGCAGCGATGATGTACTACCCTGGACAAGAACAGGAGCAAATAAACTAGACACAAAATATCCTTATGGTAAGGCTTCTTGTGGTTGGCAGGTTAGACTTGTGATGTCTGTGTATATGAAAGTTCAGCTGGTAAAGTATCAATCAGTTTTCTTCCACTCACTTGATATTGATAATGTGTCCATATGTGGTACACCAGGATAAAAAATCAGTCTTTTTGAAGGACTGACTTCTTGGTGAAATAGGTTCATAAATATTAGCCATTTTGGATTGGGTAGTGAAAGCCTGTAAACGTGAAGCAGCTCATTAGCAAACAGTTGCAGAGCATGCAGATAATTGCTGATTCTGTGTGTTTGTCTGCACAGAAATTACAGTGTGTGTATATGTAGAACAAGTAATTGGGTCTAAAATACAGGAATTAAAATTATAAACTCCAGTAGTTGTGGGAAATTTCCATTTCAGGTGTTGATGGCATAGGTTGTATACACTATGAAGAAGTGAACATTTGTCTGGAAGTCTGTGTGCCGTGGGTCTGCCCTTCTATGGGTGAGGTGACCTTCATTGTTTATTTCAGCCTCTGATGTGATTCCCATTTACTGAGTGGACAAAAGGAGCAAAGAGCAAGGATGGTTTCATGGTAAATGTGGTTGAGTGCTGCTTTGGATCTTGCCTTTGTCGTTGCAGCAGGCATTGTTTGGCCTTCTGTAAGTTAGTTAAAGGGCCCTATCAGCAGGGCTGGCTCTTCTGGATCAGGGGTGGTTTGCAGGAACCAAGGAGACTGGGCTACCTTGTGTGACCTGCAATGTGGGGAAGAGACCTTGGTTAGGACTGATAGGAGACCATGCAGTCCCCATGCTTCCCTAAGTCCCCCTTTGTCTTTCTGTACCCACTCCAGCTCCTGCTGCACGTCTGTGTGTGACACAAACGCAGCAGAAGCCACAGGCACAGGAAAAACAGGAGCTTCTTCAACCTTTGCTGCATCTCAGCCTGTCCTGAGCTCAGGAATGGCAGGGCAGAGAAACACAAAAGAGAGAATCAGAGCCTTGGGAAATTTTCTTTCTCTCTGTGTGGGTGGGGGAAAGTCAGGACAAGAGTTCATATTTTGGAGAGAAATACTGACTCTTTTTCAGTGACCAGTATTTATCTCTGCCTACTATTTCTGTTTCTTACTTGTAACTTTAACAATTGGTGTGATAGAGAAATTAAACTTGCATGAGTTTTGACATAGTCTGAGCTCACTCAGAGCTCTTTCTAAAAACCATTTTCTGGTTTTCTATAGCATTGAAGTGAAAGATGATATGCAGTGGCTCAGCACATAATTCATCAGTTTGATATTTTTGACTTCTTAAAACCTCAGTACTTTGTCCTTGTTCACTTCACCAATTTATTATAAAACCTCTAATGGTAACTCTCAAGACCATTTAATATTATTTTTTGGAACAGGTGTATTCCCAATATGGAGCCAAATTTGAGGTGTGCTCCTGCCACATTAAAAGTCTGCTCTGAACCACTGGTTTTACATAGAGTGCTGTGACCATAATGGTACAACTTAGTATGACTGCTCTTTATTTATAGGGTGAGGAAACAAGTGTTAGCCCATTGATTAAATATAAAGCACTGAAAACAGAATATTGATTTTGGTTGAATTTTTATGCTGCTGTAAGGTCTCAGTTCTGAGCTAAAATCAGCGTGGGTGGTCTCTGGCAACAGTGCACGTTCCAGGCACTCAAATCTGAGCTGACCAGTTTAAACTAAAAGTACTGTGAGGAATCTTTGTACAATACGATGTGAGAAATTTTTTCTTTTTGTTAACTCTGACTGCAGAAGATGAGGAGCATGTGATGTTTAAAAAATGAGCTAACTAGTAACAGCTTGGAGTGCTGAGTTGATTTCCAGGAGTTGGTTTAACTACTGCCCTTCCCCCCATTATCATAGTCTTCACCTCATTAAAAAAATCACAACTTTGTAACACAAAGTGTCTGCTGTGATGAATATACAACCTATTTTGTAATTCACAGATCATTTAAACTCTAGCAATTTCTTATTAATCTTGATAGCACAGTTGACAGACCAGACAAGTATATATAAAAAAAAAAATCTTCTGCTTAAAAAAATTCATGGTAGATGCAGAGACACATAGAATTGCTGCTAAAATCTCATTAAACTGTCATTTTTCCTTTCTCCTTTTGCTAATCATCACAGCATTTGTGTAAATTGAACTTTTTATCCTTGCATCTTCCTGACTGGCTTGTTCAGAGACAGGGCAATCTTACTGTGAGCTCCATTAGCTATCCACGGGACTGATGGCACTTTCATCACTGCAGTGTAGCTTATTAGATGAAGCTGTGGTAATTGTGCATGTACCACCACACTAAGTTGGAAGATGTCTTCTGGAGCTACTTCATGCATCTGCAGTGCTACAGAAAAGGTCTGGGGCTGGATCTGAGTGCTGACCACCTGGTCCTGGGCACTCTTGTGGGTTAGCCATACATGCTTAGCTCACTTCCCGTGTTTTGCGCCACTCTCAGTAGCTTTCTCCAGAACAAAGCTTCACTATTGCTCTTCCAGTGGTGTTCTGGAGGGCAGGGTTGGAAAAAGACTGCAAAGAAAACAGTCATCAGGTATAGGCTTATAGTGCAAAGCCTGCTGAGGTGTATGCTTAACCCTCCTCCTTGCCTCAGGCATACTGGCAGATATGCAACACATACTCTGTTTCATGCTCTGAAAATCCGTCTGTGGTGGGCTGCATAAAAGTCTTCTCACTTCTTTATGCACTTTGAACTGAGACATACAAAATAACTGTGTGGTGTTACAGGACTCTGGAGCTGGAGGAAACTGAGGCCTGAGGGCAGTGTGTTGCTGATGGAGCCCCAAGATGAGCATGAGCCAGTGTGTGCCACAGGGGTCAGTCCCTGGCCCTGTGTGTGTTTAGCAGCATAGACATAGTGGAGGATTAGACCCAGAAGCAATCTTTGCAGAAGGGTGTTAGGTGACCCTATAATAAATCTATTGAGCTCCAGAAGAACTGATGGATGCACTGACCCTACAGCTCTGATCAGCTACAGCTACTGTTTCATGCCTAAAAATCTTCCAATTTCCCCCTAAATTTATCTGTGGTTAGTTTTTAGGTTCTTCCATGTGCCAGCAATGTTTTTTAGCTTTTCTTGTGGTTAACCCTTCCTCCTTCCCTGTGCACTTACTGATAACAGTTACCTTTTGAATTTGAGTTGTGAGGTTAAAGAACTCCTGTCACTCTTGAATTTTCCTGTGTCTTGAAACTTGTTGGTTTGAAATTTGCCTTGGTTACCTTGGCCTAGGTTACCCATGTCTGCTGCAATATACTGTATATGTCTTTCTCACACCCTCAGGCATGGGTTCTGCTCAGCTCACTGTTAGGGGCAGTGTTGTGCTTGATTAGGAAATCCAGGTGTAACCTGAGCTACTACTGAGAGAAGGCATCAAAATGTGGTAGCTAGTGTTCACCTTTCCTTAGAGGCTGCAAACATTGGCATGGCATTTGGATATTACAGGAGCAGTGATGTGGATCATGTGTGTTGGTACTGTGCATTCCTTATGAGACTCTTGAAGTGGATGGAGGCTCCTCCTGCTTCTGGTTGTGGTGTATATTTGAACAGTATAGCCTTGGTATATCAGAAAGCACAGAATGTTCTGCAGAGTGCCATTTTTCACAGCACAGAATCAAGATGTCATCGTTATGTTGGAACTGGCTCCAGGCTGCCAGTCAGTAACAGCAGCAGGGATGTGTCAGTGCACATGAGAGAAATGGAAGGCCACTTTTACTAAGATTAAAAGCTCTTCCTGAAGCATTGTGTTCAGTACTATGTGCAGAAGCTTCTTAGTAATTAGGCAAAATTCTGATTTTCAGAGTCAAAAGTGTGCCCTCTGTTTCTGTTAGATGAATCTGAGGATTTGTTGATGCTCAGTTTCCTCTCACCAATCATTTAAAATGCTACATTTTTGTCCTATTAATGCAAATCTTCCCACTAAATCTAGTTGCTGTGCTCCTGTTATGCCCTCTGTCTCCACTGTAATCTAAGAACTTCCATTTGACAACCAGTCTCTAATTAAGGGTTTTAAATTAAAATGACTGGCAAATTTAGAAACCTCTGAGCAATACAGAAAATAGTGAATAAGTATGCCTTCAAATATTTATACAGGTTCAAATATGATAAAATATGTGCTGTGGCAAAAATTATGCTCTAATTGAACAGTACCTGCTGTGTAAAATGAAACAAACTGTTATCAACATTTCCTTGTGTTAGGATTATGAGCTTTTTGTCAATTTTTCAGAGAAATGAACACTCAACAATATTCAGGCAAATGTTAGTTTTGTAGAAGCTGTTATTTTGACAGCACAAAATTTGATAAGGCACTCTGAGGAAGTGTGATGCTCTCTCTCCAACTGGCAGTGCAAAGATGAGGCTTCAGCTGGAAAGGAGATCTACAGGAGATGGCCTCCACTTACAGCCACTCACCCTCGTCCTGCGTGGATTTTTGTCCAAATCTGGTGTCATACATCAAACCTGTAGAAAGTTTGGAGATTTAGAAACAATAGTTCCTCTTGTTCTACTTGCCTGCTAAGAAACACTTCTGTGTTCTGCTAGGAGTAGAACCAGCTTGGAGCAGGATGGGAGAAGCTGTGAGATAGGGTGAGTTAGCTAGTGCTGCTCACATTTTGAGAGGTGTTTCTCTGGTCTGACCCAGCAAGTCTTGTGATGTTCATAAATGGCTGAGTGGTTCCCAGCTTCACTTTCCAGTTCTTGTGGAAGAAAGCTGTGAGGCTGGGGTTCTGTTTTTCTTACTGCAGCCTGAAGAGGCTAGGCCTCCCAACAAATCTGCTGCTGTTATCCTTGCCTCTGTGCCCTGACCCACAGCAGCTTCAGCACAGAGGGGGAGGGAGAGAGAGAACAGCAGGAGGGCCTGAGGGCAGTGCCAGCCCAGCATCAGTGTCCTGCCTGCCCTTAATGAAGTGACTAGCAACCATCCCTATGCATTCAAAAAAGGCTGAGAAAAATATATGTCATTCTACAAATTCCAGATCCATCAACCAGTGGACTGCCTCCAGTGGTTGTCACTCCAGACTCCATTCCTTAAATTAATGTTTTGATACCTTCTGGGATTCTTGCTGTGTCCAGTGTCAGAGTTCCAGCAAGTAAAGGATAAAAAAATTCTTAGTCTGGCTCAATTAGTAATTAATAGCACTAAAAAGTTGTTCTCCTTAGCCCTTCCTCTGATTGCTTCTTTAAAAGGTCTTTAAAATTATGGTGGTCCTTAGCATGCTCTTCATCAAGCATGTAAGCCTTTAAACACTATTAAGCACCTTGACTAGTCCTGTGGTTCTCAAGAAATTGCTAGTCAAAACATGTTTAGAATGTGGGAAGAGTACTTCTGACTCTGCAAGCCACTGGGAACACGCTCATGTTCAGTGTTCAGTCCTGAGAAGGTACCATTTATAGGGTAAGCAGGGAACTCTTATTTACAGGTGAGCTTAAGGATGAGTGCTACCTCAGCTATGCAACACAAACCAGCATGCAATTAATACTACCAGTAATGAAGCAGTCATTCTTTGGCTTTTTTCCTTTTTTCCCCTCTCACAAACCTAGTAGCAGGTGGTGGGAATGTCAGAGCACACACTTAACTTCTCGTTGCATGGTTATTTCTTCAGCTAATGAAGCCTTTTGAGAATACTTTTCAAGCTACTTCTCCAGAATGGAAACCACTGTTGTGGACTTGATATTACGTTGGCTACATGTGAATATTCTTTTTTTAAAACCAAAGCTGTTGAACCCCTCATAGGGTATTGTAAAAATTCTTAGTTTTACTAGTCTGCCTAAAGATAACAATTTTCAGAGTTCTGAAAACTGTGCACCTGTTATTTTAAGTTAGCTTCTTACTATCTCAGAGAGAACAATTTAAACTATCAGCAGTAGCTCTTAACAGCTTAGAAAACTTCATAACACCCCAAATATAAGCTAGTTAGTCATTAACAAGAAGGATCTGGATTTGTTTTCTGTCTCTCAAAAAAGCTGGGGAGGTCTATAAGAAGAATCTGGGGGTCATAGACCCATCTTACCTGTCAATGCCTATTTGTCAGAGAGAGGTGAATATGAGTAAGAGAGAATTAAAAGTGGTGGGACAAAGCCTAAAAATACTTGTCTGATGCTAGCACCTTCTTAAGAACCATCTGGCATAATAAACCTTTGTAAGTAGCACATGTCTAGGGAGATGTATAAAACAAAGGCATGTGTAATGATAGCTTACCTGAATATACTTTCAAATCACAGCAACTGAGACAAAGTGGTTTGGTATTTAATAGCCCAGTAGACCAAAAAAGTAATACTGAATGGAAAATTATTACCTCTGGAGTCAGTGCAGGGTTCTGGTCCTGTACTAGTTTCTGCAATAAGTTCAATAAGAAATACTTGGTTAGGCACATGAAAAATGTACCTAATTTTCTGTCTGAAATGAAAACTTGCTGGGTTTGTTGTAGACTTAAGTACTTTTTGTCTTGGAATGATTTGTCTGTTTCTTATTGCTGTCTCTGCATCTTCTGTCCATGTGGGATAGTTGTAATTTTTCTTAACTTCAGATTGTGTGAAGATGGTCAGGAGGCAAAATTTATGGTTTTCCCTTGCTCCAACTGATTATCTTCTATAAGTTATTCTTGGCCTGATCTTGTTTTTGCTTGGGAAGAGGTTTGTTGTTGAAAGTTTGTAGAAATCTGCCAAAAGAACCTTTTTCTCTCATTAGTGCAGGAAGGAAACTTGTTGCAGTACTAATAATGAAACTTGTCTGGTTTTACAGCTGAAGATTTCTGAGTTTTAGTGAAGGAAAAATATTTACTAAAGCCATTAGTTTTGTTTCTTTTTTAGTTTTGGGAGCCTTTGAAAACATATTTCTTTCTGGATGCCTTCTATATTTTAAACTGCTGCCTAGAACACAAATATATTGTTCAAAGAAACTTAAAAGTGATGTTTCTGTCCTGTTGACATAACCCTTACTTCCAGTTGTGGAAATTATGTCACTCTTTTACTCAGTCCTCTGTAGCCACAGAAAAATAATTCTCTGACTATTTATAGTAAAGGCTTTATAAGATTGGTGCAACTTAGTAATGTACTTGGAGTTCAACATACTTTCTGGATTTTCTAAATGTATGGTTCATATAACTGCATCTCTCATACACTTAATGGTATATATTTAAAATACAGGGTGACCCAATAACAGTTGCAATAGAAACAGTAAAAATGAAAGGACCTTAATGTGATGGTTCTTGGCTCTTGGCTGTTTTTTTTCCTTTTTCAATTTCCTGGGTTTTGTGTTGGATTCTGGCTTTACCGGTTATGAGAAGGTTTGTGGACAGCATAACATGGGCGTGGTGGAAGCCAATACTGAGCTTTCTTTTGCAAGTGTTTAGTCCTTTGTGACTTGCTTGCATGGGAAAGTTTGTGTGCTGTAAGTTAGGCTGTAAATTTGTAGTGCATTAGCTGTTGTATAGAAAATTCCATGTAGACATTTAGCCCATATGGAAAACATTTCCATTCAGCAATGATTCCTGTGTGTTGAAGGTACTGCACTCAGTTATTTGTGTGGTGAGATCATTCACACAGAGGTCAGCATATAGCACCGAGTTTGCTATGAAGTTGTGCTGTGCAACTTGATCTGTTTTAGTTTTCACATGGGCACAAGGGAGAAGAAAACAACTTTTTGAAAAAATCTGTTCTTCAAAACAAGCAGTGGAAAACCTCTTAAAGTTGTCTGCACATGCAGGTCTCTAAATGATCTCAAACCCACACCACACTTCAGCATCTGTTTAAGAAGTCAGGGCAGCAGGCAGTTTCTTAGTAGGTAGGTGTATAAATTATGCAACTTGCTGTTATTCCTAGGAGTAAACAGGAAGTTCTTGCAGAGATCCTAATGTTTTTTTCAGAGCTTGATTGTGGACAACGCAGAAACTGCGTTCTCAGCTGTGTTGGTAACGCATTAGATAACCTGCTCTGTACTCATTATGAACACTGGTGCTGTCTGTCCTGACAGAGCTGTTGTGTTATGGTGGAGCAGGGCAGGATGGTCCACTGCTACCTGGCCTGTCTCAAATCCATGGAGAAATACAGGACTTTGTTTTCCTGCTTATGAAGTCTGGCACCTTTTAATGAGCAGTAAAGTCACTCTAATATTGAAGCTGGATGTTTTTATGGCCAAGTGTGTCTTGTGTATTCTGGGGCTGGGAGAATCCTGCAGCAGTGCTGAGCCTTTCTAAGGCCCAGAGGACAGAGCTGCTGGGTTTCACTTGGCCATTCTGCTGCCTTTAAGAGCGCACAGAGCTCTCCTACAACCATAAGACTGTTCCTATCTGTGCATGTAAACACATAAATGAGCTGTTTTATACTGGCAGTTAGATACTCCAGAGAGTTGTGAAGCTGTGAGATATTGCTTCACTAAGGGTGGTTGCAATGGCTTGGCCCACAGCCTACGGCTTTGTTGCCTGCAATAGGTGTCAGCAAATGGCAGTGCTAATGCACTTAATGATATCATTACTAATCAGCAGCCTGGTCAGAACAATTGACCTTCATTGATCTTGGTATTTCTGCTTTTATTTCTTTCTCTGCCCTTTATGATAAGCTGTGCAAGCTATTTGCCTTTGTATATAATGCAAGCAATTAGATTGTAACACTTTAATTTTAGTTTGACCAATTTATTTAATGATCAGTATTATGAATTGTTTCTTCCCTTTTTTAATCAGTGTGCCATGCCGAATTGAATGCCATCATGAACAAAAACTCAGCTGATGTGAAAGGCTGCAGCATGTATGTTGCCTTATTTCCATGTAATGAATGTGCAAAGCTCATCATCCAGGCAGGTAAGCAGTAGTGCCAGCTTGCTTTTTCAGGGTTGCAGTGCTGCCTGCTCATTGGCATCTTCTAATAGATGTATTTGATGTTCAATTGCTGATGTTAGATCTAAATTAATTGCACTGTCAACCTCATAAGATGCTACTTGTGGGGGTTTTTTGCATCTGAATGGTGCCAAATTTTTGCAGTGCTAATTGCATCTACTGTGATTCTGAACGTGCTTCTAATTTAGGTTTGTAACTTCTTAGACCAGGAGCTGCCAAAGAACAACACAGGCTTTGCATATAATTACTGTCAATTTTACTGTGCTCTGGCACATTGAATGGAGTAGGGCAGAAAGAAATAAACTTCTGCATGACAAAAGGTCTGTTGGGAGTATATATGTGAAATTTTAATTTGAATGTGGTGCATAGTAGATATTTGAAGATTTTAAAATATCTTTGCTCATAAATGTCATAAGATTTCTATGATCCTATTTTAATTATGTCTGTCATTACAATTATTATAAATCTGTGCCACTGCAGCAAGTGTGCTGGCGTAAATGTGTCTCCTTTTTTGAGATTAGGCAGTATCTGCAGCAGGCTTCAGTTCTGTAAAAATCTCTGCTTCAAGTAGAATGTATTTTGCTCACTGGGTAAAGTCATGCAGACCCAGCATGGGTTGCTGTTCTAGGGAGTGTCTCTTACTACTAATGGCCACAGGAAGAAAGCAGCAAACAGAAGGCTTCTTTATTTTGGCTCAGTATGGTTTGAAATCAAGAGGGGTGAAGAGGGAACGAAGATGGTATTCTGCATTTGTGCTTCATACAATTCTCTTACTTACAGAATCAAAATCAAATGGTCTACAAGGTAGATTGGCTGCTTGTTCTCAATGAGGTCACTCATCCTTTTCCTTATGCACTTAGGTCAGCACTAAACTGCAGTGTATTGGTATTCATATTGTCTGGCAAACACAGGAAGATGTTGATCAGCTACGAAACGCTTGTGAATTCTCTTTTGAAGCCTTTATATTTCTCCCCAGCCTAAGTGATTTAGGCAAGATCATTCAGCAATTTTATACAGCATACATTTGTGAGTAGAGGTGTACCAAGGAGTTGGAGAGCATGTGGATGAATGCTTAGTGTAATTCTAACATTTTTTTCTATGTGACTTCTTTAGGCATAAAGGAAGTTATTTTCATGTCTGACAAGTATCATGACACTACAGAAATGACAGCTGCACGGCGGATGTTTGATTTGGCAGGTATTATATATAGGTGAGAGAATTAACTTTATTTTTACTCTGGAATGAAAAAAATGGGGATGTGAAAGATACCAACTTTAGGACAAATATTTTTCTTCTTTCAATCATGGAGCATTTTATTCCTCTGCAGTGTTTGTAGATGGCTTGCTCTGTAGAGGAACTGTTGCACCAGTCTTTTGTTTTGTATATGGTTAGAGTTCAATTCTGAAACGTTTGTATGAGAAAATGGTCCATGACTCATTTTGTTCCTGGAATGGGAGTGAAACTGCCAAGGAGGTGGTTATTTATTACATTGTACTTGGGAGAGTCTTTCTTGACCCTGCTTTGGGCAGGAGGTAGGGCTAAATGATCTCCTGAAGTCACATGGAACTTGAATTATCTTGTGATCATATGAGTTGGACTGAAACAACCAACTGATTTTTCATTGTTGTTTTTGTGGATTACTCCATCCTTATTGAAACTTCAGTATCTTGTTGTTGCTGTCAATTTGGGAAGGTGTCAAAGAGGCTGCCCATAAATAATTATTGGTACTTAGAGCTGTTCATCTTCTTTGGTCAGCTTTTAGGTGAGAAAAAGATAAAACTTGGAATATTTGCCTTAAAGTAATGAAACCTGAAAAATGTTTCAAGAGTGGGGTTTTTAAAGACACTGTCAGAGAAACCTAAAGACAATCTGTTCAACAGTGAGTTTGATGGGAGTAGCATGCTGTGGGTGAGGCTAATTATGTAGTCAGAGAGGCTGTGCAACTCTAAAAAGTTTTACAGTATTAATATAAAGACTTTGAAAAATTTGCAAACATAACAATTCTGACAGATAAAATTTTAGGATGAAAGATACCTACTGGGCTAAGAAACATCCATGGAAAAACACAGCAGTACTTGAAATTCAGTTCTAGTCCTTGGGTGTATTTCCTGTCTACTAAGACTATTTGACTAAGAAGCATAAATCATTCTCTTGCAAGTCAAATCTTGTTACTACTCCAGGGTGAGGGATGTTTCTTGCATTTCAGATTGCTATTCAGAACAAAGCATTCAGAGTTTCTGTGGTCAGCAGCATGTGCTTTCCTGCGTGGACTGTTACTTATCCTTGTATCGATTGCTGAGGATGTAGGCGGTACTTAATGAATCTCTTGAACTGAACCGCAGAGCTTAATTAGGCACTAAATCCACACTATTTGCATAATCTTTTGTTTACTGGTAGACTGGAAAATATATGCTCAGTCCCTGTATACCTTCCTTGCTAATTGCTGCAGCAGATGCTGTAATGATAATAAAAGGAAACATTTTGTGGCAGTATTAATTTTAGAGTTCTAAAGTTACAATTTTTAAATTATTCCCTCTTAACTAGTTTGGGTTTTACCCAGTATGGCATAATGTGATCTATTTCCCTTCCACAAAACATATTCTATTAAGCTTGAAAGTGTTTTTCTAAAACTTGGCAGGAAAGATTGATCAAAATATCAATATTATCCAAATGTATTCCAAATATCTTTTTATATGCATATATATATACAGACGACTTAAATATTTTTTCTGGATGCCTATATCGGTACCTAGATCTTTAAATACATATTAAAAATATTTGAAATATGAATATATATGAACAAAAATCACTGGTAACATTATGCC
This sequence comes from Setophaga petechia, assembly GCA_024362935.1. Lineage (NCBI taxonomy): Eukaryota > Metazoa > Chordata > Aves > Passeriformes > Parulidae > Setophaga > Setophaga petechia. Next base: position 30,189,872 of record JANCRA010000001.1, read on the forward strand.
ACCACCTGCAGCTAAGTTGGTAAAAGTCCTTTGACTCCTGGGTAATTTATAATTTCCAGTAGCTGAAGAATGTGCAGGGTAACCCACCCCATGTATCTTTTTGTCTTAGTCTTTCTTGTCCAGGTTTCTCTCAGTGTGGTGCACTATAATTGGCTCCTATAGAGAAGAAAACTACAAGAATCCAAGGATGTGTTTTTTGGAATTTTTTTATTCCTTCAAAAATTTAGCTGGAACTAAAGCAAGCAAAATGTTTTAACTACTCAATAACTAATCTATGTATTTTTCTTTTTTTTTTTAGGGAATTCAAGCCAAAGTGTAACAAGATCATCATCGACTTTGATTCGATTAACAGCAGACCAAGTCAAAAGCTTCTGTGAATTATGTCTCATTAAGTCTTTAGAAGAGTGTGATTATCCTTTTCTAAAAAGCTGCTAATGCCTTTCATCTTGAAGTTACTTGCAACTTTTTAATGGTTTCTGTAGCTAAAGTAGACTTGTAAGAAATCCAAGGCATAAAATGTCCCGCTCGCTTCATCTTGTCATGTGGAATCTAAATCTACTTCAAATTTTTTATGCCTTTATCAAAACTGCTTAAAAATGGAGACATGTAGGTGAAACAATATAAATAAAAAAAACTGTTCTGATTCTTCCTGTATTCATCACCACATGCTCTGGTGGGCTGTCAGCATAGATTCAGCCTCAGTTTAACAGCAGTACTTGTAACCAGTAATACCATGGAATATGCTAATAGATGTTGATCTCTCTGTTGGATATGTGGATCTTCACAGCTGATCCTAATAAAGAACAAAAAATGTTATCCCCGCAAATGCTAATCTTCCAACTAGCATAACACTAACATTTAAAAGGTTTTACAGCTTTAGGAATGTGTGCCATTTTGCTTGTTACCCAACAAATGAAATGCTGATTTTTCTTTTAATTGCTATCTGACATTGCCATACTTGGGGAGGGTTGAGAGAGGAAGCTGTTCCGAGAATTGCCCATGCCTGAGTGAGCTGTACAGGTGATTTCAAATCCTTGGTTTCCCCAAGACTCCAGAATTGAAGGGGCTTGAGGGAGTAAATAATTTGGTGCTTTACCTCTGGGACTTTTACACTGAATTTGTTTTCATGTGTAAAAGAAAATAATTTTATTGGTCTAAGCTGTTCCTTGATAGTCCAACATAGCTCAGTCTTAAATTCTACCTGTAAGGTAACTGAATCATTTTTTGTCCTTTGAGAGAAATTGGAGATATTCAACCCATCTCCATATCTATGCCAAAAGATGTAATTGCAGTGTTAGCTTGTTTCCCAGTGCTGACATAGTACCTCCATTTTCATAAATGTTGCCTAAAATAATATCCTTTTTAATTTTATCTGGAGATCTGGGAATAGATTTGAGTTCATTTTCTCTAATTTGATTTTTAAAAATTAAGTATGCCTAATGGCTTTGTTTAGATAACATTGGTGGTTGTTGGGTTTGTTGTTTTTGGTTTTGGTTTTTTTCTTTTTAATGTGGTTATACTTCAATGAGCTTTTATTTTCTCTACAAAAGCTTTGTTTCATATTTTGGGACATTATGTAATTTGGCTTCATACCAGTATTATTAAAGTCTTATTAAAATCCACTACACTGAAGTAGACTCATTATTATAATATTAAGTCATGCACTTGGCTCCAGAGCGCTGCTGTTTTTGCAATCATATGGAAAGCATATTTTGTGCATTTGTGATATTACATAAAATACAATGTTCATGAACCATTTGACTACTAAAGGGATCACTGTAATGTATTATGTGTCCATTTATAAGATAATTTCTGATTTTCTTTTTCCTACAGCTGTTTTCCATGTCAAAATTGGTCTGTGGCTTAGTGCCAGAAGAAGAAATTTGCACATATATGTGGGGGGGAGCATGAAACCTGAAAAATTACTTTAATAAAATGTCACTAAGCCAGTTAATGCACATTGTTTTCTTTGGTCTGAATTAGTAAGTAAAAGCATTTTAACTTATACATGTCTGACAATAGGACAGAGGGGAGAGAAGAAGCAGAATTTTGGGGTTTTGCTGCAAAATTGCTATTCTCTTCATATATAATTGATAATCTAAGTTCAGATTTAAAATGTATATGCATTGTGACTTGAGTTACTGTAAGTGTTTCTTGTTAGACCTTGGATACTGTGAATATGTAACGTGCATAAAAACTTGAAAGTTTTTTTAAACCAGTGTCCAGATGTTTTTAGGGAAGTATTTTTATAAACTTTTCCCCTCCCCAGGACTTCCCTGGTTGTGTAACAAAAAAGCAGTACTGGAGAAAAGGGTAGGATTTTAGAGTTCTCCTGATCAGAGGTTGGTCTGATAGAGGTGCACGTACAGGATATCAGAGTAATGGTCAGTTGACTCAGGCCACTAAGTGGACTCTAATTCCTAGAGCAACTTTATGGAAAGGGAAAAAGCATACGTACAACTCTTGAGACACTGTGTGCTTAGTTTGAGGGTAATGTTTTAGAGAAAGTCTTAAAGAAGTTTTGATCCTTACCTTGTGCATGTCCAGAACTCTGTATGCGTCTCAGTTTTTTTTTTTTTGTTTCATTTTAATGGTTCAGGAGATAGTGCTTTGACTTCCAAATAAAGAGTACTTGGTAGAGGAAACAAAGAAAACAGCTAAATATAATAAAGTGTATTTCTGCTGCTGAAGCTCAAGTTTGAGATGAATAGAACCATTTGGAGTGGAAGGATTTCTAGGGGGTATTTAGTCTTACCTCTTGCTGAAAGCACCATTGACTTACGGGTTGGCTCCAGTGTCTCAGGCCTTGTCCAGGTGAGTGTCTACAAGAACAGAGATTCTGCAGCCTTTGTGGTCAGCCATTCCAATTCTTGATGCTCACTGATTCTGCTCTTCTGTGACACAGGCACTGCAACAGGATCCACTCAGTGGATGCAGGCATCCAGGTTCTTTCAAGCTGCCTTCCATCCCCTGGGCACTCAGCCATCCCCCTGGCACTCAGTCCGTGCAGGACTGCATCAAGTTTCCACCAGCTCGTTCGTCCAGCCACTACTCCAGCTGGACTTTGAACTGTTGGCCCTTGGAGCCTGATGGTTCACCCACATGAAACTGCACAGGTCCTTCTGTGGCTGCCAGCACCACTCCTACAGCAGCCACCCCCCAGCCTGCTGGGAAGGGGAGCTGGCTGCAGGCTCAGGCCTTGGTAGGGATTGCTTGAAACACCTGGTGCAGCAACCTGAAAGCAGACTCTGGGGAGCACTTTGGTAGTTACCTTGGTACCATTAACTAGAAGAAGTCACATTCAATAAAATGCTGAGATCCTATCCAGTTCAAAATAATGCTGTCTTAACTATTAAATCTAAATCCTGCCAGCATCTAGATTTTCCTTCTAAATATTAGACCATTCCCTTGTCAGAAAACCCAAGGAACTGGCAGTCTTATTTACATAAATTTCATTTAAGAAAGGGTGGTTTCACAGCCTGGCATACTGAGTAAAAGCACAATCTGCATCTTTGGAGCTTTGATCACTGACTGCATTTTATTGCTTTGTATATTAGGAATATTTTCACAAAGATTACAAAAAGTGCTGTGACCAGTACAGTTGCTCTGATTTCTCAAATAGCCTGTGATAACTGGCAATATCTCAGCCTGAAAGCTCCATGTACATAACTGCAGAAGCTGCAGTAGTTCATCAGCTAACAAAATGAGACTTGCAGGGATTTTAAGCTGTTGACAACAAGCAAAATGAATTGAAATTCTGACTTGCCACCCTTGGCTTTTCTTCTGAAGGTGGGTCACAGGAGTCTTCCTGCAAGTGAACGAGGTGGGGCTAGCACAGAGGCCTCACCTGATGCCCTGAAACAGCAATTGCAGGGGGCTGGGGCTAATTCTCACCTGGTGCCTGGGATAAGTTTATGAGCTGCAGCTGGGGCTGTGGGAGCAGGTGGGCTTTAGGGAGCCGGGAAACGGCTGTGGAGCAGCATGAGACTCATAAAGGAGCAGGCAGCAGTGCTCTAGTTATCCAACAGGGCTGGTTTAGGTTTCTGCTGCACTGGGAGTACTTAAGAATGAAGTACAGAAGTGACCACGGCTGAAAGGCCATTTATTTGCAGCTGTTTCTTCTCAGTTGCAGGTAAGAAAAGGATTTATACAATAGAGGGCTGAAACTGTGAGGTACCAACTCTTTCTCTCTTCAGTGGTGATGGCTCAAAGGGTTTGTACCACTATAGCTTCTTTTAGCAGATTTGTCTCCCTTCCCTTTAAAATCCAGGTTTATCTAATGTAAAATTTCTGATTTGAGAACAGAGGGGTAAAACTTGTTTCAAGTGCTTAGTCTGCACCTACTACATGGTTTTAGCCTTGGGAACTACTGTAAGTACAGTGCAAAAGCATGGACAGAGCTGACTGTCTAAGAAACCTTACATGAAACTTTTCAATCCACATTCCATTCCTTTTACACTTAATGCACCTGTTTACTTCCTTTGGTTAGAAGGAAATGGGGGGGTGGGGTAGGAAAGAGGAGAAAAATTTAAAAATTCATGAACTGTCTCTGTCTCATTCAAAAAAATCACTGCCTTCCTGGCATTTACAGCTCAGCTCAGTTAAACAGCAGTGAAAGCTTTAATGAAGCATGTGGTTAATCAAGCTATGGAAGATTGCAGCATTTGATTTTTTTTTTTCCCCTGCTGGAGTAAGAGCTTAATCGCAGCTGCTTGCTTCCTAACACTGCTCATCTTCAGGAGCCGTGGATTTATGTCTGAATGCTTCAAAGACACTGCTGTGGCTGAGCTTTGAACCCCTTCCCTGCTGAGGAAGTATCCCGGGGGAAGGTGCCTTGGGCAGCTCCATGCCTGGAAGGCACCACCAGATAATTGTGGTGGGAGGGCTGCTGCCTGTCACTCAGAATAACAGCGAGAAGGGCACCATCCTGCTCTGAACTGTGCCGTGGAAGGGCAGCACCTAAAATTGAGATAGATATGTGAGACAGGGTACATGAATTACCATCATTTGTTTTGTGCATCTACCTGTTTGGTTTTTTGGGTTTTTTTTTTTTTTTTTTTGGTTTTTTTCTTTTTTGAAGGAATTAAGGCGTAGGGGCTGGAATGGGAAACTACTACTTCTGTCTTGTATGCTTTAAGATTTGTGCTGGAAAATCTTGCCTCTGCCAAGGCACTCCCCCTGCTAAATAGGAGGCAAAAGACAGAAAATCAAGCTCGATGTGCTGGATTTTTAGTTGTTGACATTATATAGTGTGCTCTTAAAAAACCCTGCCCTAAGGAGGGTGAGCATAATGTGCTCCAGCAGCAAAATATGCATAATAAAGAAGAAATTGCTAACGGTTTCCTGGGATTTCTTACTCAGTTCTGCACCTCCCCACTTCTTTATTGTTTCAAGCTAATGTGTACGTCAGTTCTGCCAGGCAAATATTCAGGACGGCTCCCTGCACCAAAGGAGAGGAAAGGAAATATATTCAAATCACTGCTTCAGAGGCATAAGTTGTGTCTTGGTTTGCCAGACCTGGGTATATTCTTTAGCTGGCTGTGTAACTCTGCTGTTGCTGCTTGTTGACTCGTGCAGAAGTCTTTTATGTGGCGTATCTTGTTGTGAGAGGGTTTTCTTTCCTTCACTGTTCAATCAGCTCTGACTGCTAATCAGAATGTTGCTGGGTAAACAGGACTGATTAAAATTAAAATTTTAATTTTGTGTTGTAAACAATATGGCACTTTAATATTTTTCCTGTTATTAGAGATACTACTAATAATGCATCTAGTATTTTTGTGGTATGGTTTTCATATTTATTTCTTGAAGCACTCACAAGTTTTGCTTAACAGCTTCACATTCAGATGCCAGGATTTGTTTTCCATATATTCTCTTTTTTCAAGGGTGACTGACTGTACTTAATTATATTGGATATGGTTTGTTTTGTTTTGTTTTTAATCTTATGGAGAAGAAATGTTTCTTTGACAACTGGAGACATCACACTGTAACAGCCATATCGTGCATGCTTTAGTCTATGTGAATCTACTTGTTAGTGTAACATTCCTTATCTAGCTTCCAGAGGAGAAAAACCAGGCGCTAATTAGGTGTGGAAACACTGTAAAAGAGTGTTGGTCGGTTCTTGGAGACTTGCCCTGAGGGGAAGGACAGGGAGACTAGAAAATCCTAGACAGCAAAATAAATTTGTGATGGGCTGTTGAAGTGGGGATGAAAAGAAGCGTGTGGTTGCAACAAGAGTTCTGCTACCTGTCAGACTCTGCAAGGCCAAAGGAAGCTTGCCTGAAAACAGGGTCGGAGGAAAGAACCTCCCTGTGATTTGGTGAAAAATAAATGGAGTAACACAGAGGGTGGAGAGTCTGAGTATGTCAGACAACCATGTTCTAAACCGAAGGAGTTTTCGAAGTGGCTAGGGAATATATATGCCACAAATCCCTGCTTTTCTTGTGCAAACTTGAGTCGCCTTCTTCTGAATTGGACAGGGTTCATAAGTGCTCCTACTGCGCCTGGAGATCTCACCAAGAGATCATGCAGAGCGTATGTGCTGTTGGTTGTGGGAGTGCACTGAAATTTCTGTGTAGGCTGGATGAAGCTGGACTACAGCCTCTGTTCCAGGGAGTCCCATGGACAGTGGCTTCAGGGACTGCAAGGGAGGGTGACTCTACCCCACTGAGAGCCACACCTCTACCCTGAAAATAAAACTGAGCAGTAGATTCCACAGTGCAGTGGCCCCAGGTGACTTCCAGGATATGCTTTGACTACTGCTCCCTCCCCTCCCTGTCCTCTTACATCCTCTCATTGTCTCTTCCTACAGACCCCATCATCTCTTCCAGAGCCTCTTTCTCTTCAGGAATTTCTACAGAGATGTGAGCAAGAGGGAATTGTGGCAGAAGTGGCATTGCCATGGGTCAGCATGGCAGGGTCAGCCCCTGGCAGGGCTCTAGGTCTCTGCTCCTTTCATTGCCCTTCCATGAAATATGGGGTCTGGCAGCACTACAGCTGCCTCTGCAGGGTCATGTTGTGCAGAGAAGAGTGGGAGCCATGGTGAGCACTTCCATCTGACGGACACTTCTCCTCTTCTTGGGCAAGGCCATGGTTCAGGTAGGATGGCTCTAGAAACAGGATGTCCCTACTGCTCTTCCCCTCGTTGTTCATGCTGGCCCATCTTCCTGTTGGAAATGCTCCCCTGTGAGCACGGGTGAGCCAGGTCACCCCCAGCAGGATACAACTGCCTGAGCCTGGGCCTTGGGATCCTAGGCACCCTAGGAGTGACAAGCCTAGAGAGAGGTCCCTGATCAAAGAACCATAGAATCACTAAGGTTGCAAAAGGTCCTTAAGATGATGAAGCCCAACCATCGGCCTAGAACTACCACTACTATGTTCACCATTAAACCAGGTCCTCAAGTGCCATAGCCACATGTTGTTTGAGCACTTCTAGGAATGGTGACTCCACCACTTCCATGGGCAGCCTGTTCCAATGCTTTACAACCCTTTCTGTAATTTCCCCTAATAGGTAGTTTTCCTGGCACAGCTTGTCCTGTCACCTATGACCTGTGAGAAGAGACAAAACACTACCTGGCTACAATCTCCTTTCGGGTAGTTGTGAAGAGCCAGAAGTTCTCCCCTGAGCCTCCTTTTCTCCACACTAAACACCCCCAGATCCTTGAGCCGCTTCTCATAAAACCTGAGCTCCAGATCCTTCACCTGTTTCACTGTCCCCTGGACACACTCCAGCACCTCAATGTCTTTCTAGCAGTGAGGTGCCCAAAGCTGAAGACACAGCTTGAGATGTGGCCACACCAGTGCCAAGTACAGAGGGACAATCACTGCCCTGGTCCTGCTGGCCATGCCATTCCTGATACAAGCCAGGATGCCACCAGCCTTCTTGGCCACCTGTGCGCACTGCTGGCTCAATTTCAAACAGATGTCATCCAGTATCTCCAGGTCCTTTTCCACCAGGAAAAATGTCAGGGATGGTTCTTGCTGTGTGGCATAATAAATTGGTACTTTCATACATTTGTGTCGAACAAAACTCTCAATAGGCTGATCCCACTGTTCTCTTCTGGCCAGATCCTTTTCTGTTGATCATAGCTTAGAGTGCAAGAAAAGCTGCATCTATGCTTTGCTGTGAGCTAGGTAGCTTGTATAAGTGAGTTTGAATATTCCCCTTGCAGCTAAGATGAATATAGTACTGCACATTTCCTGCTCATGACAGAAAAAATATGTGCTTAACTATCCTTTAAGTCAGCAGGGCTAAAGCTGATGATGTACTTACATCCCTTCCTGACCCAAGGTCTATAAAGAGATGGAGCCTGATGTCCCTATTGGCATTCAAATATCTCCTTTCTGACAAAGTCTGAGAAAACAGAGCTTTACAGCTCAGTAATAAATATTCCAATTTGAGATTCTGCCCTCAAGTGAGGCTACACATTACCTGGATTGATTTTAAATGCACTTTTAGCTTAGACTGAAGTAACTAAGGTATTCTTTCACATATCCCCAGAAGGGCTGGGAATGGACTGGCAAAGAGCAGGAGAGAGCTGTTTCAGGTCACAGTTTTCTCTAATGGGTAACTCCCTATAAAGTCAAAATACCTGTGTGGAATTGGAGCTTCACTTTTGTTTTATTTCAACCGCTTTTTAAGGTTAAGGCAAAACTACCAGTATCAGGCATGCAGAGCTGACTGACTTCACCTCAGGCAGAGGAGGAATATTGAGTAAGGTGAATGATGTTTCTGAAAATTTGGCATTCAAGGGAGAGCAGGTCATGCGTTCACACACCCAAATGTGTTTTCTCTCTAAGGAAAAATCTCCAAAAGAGACAGAGGGCAGATTCTGATAACATCTGCAGGATTTTTTTCTGTCTCTTCTTGGTTTTTTTTAATCCCACAGACAGCTTCTGGTTCTGGTACTTAAAACTCTCTGGAAGTAATACTTAGGAACTTCCTCACCCATGTAGTTTTTTCTGACTACAGAAAAAGAGTCCTTTCCAGTGTGTATGCCTATACACATGTAGCAGACACCTCTGGCCCCTGCTCTCCTCTGCTGTGCTGCCCAGGAATGCCTGCAGATTGGGCAGTAACATTCAGATGTGAGCAGTGAGCACTGCAAAAAGCATGTCAGCCTACATTGGGTTGTCTGTTCTGATTTGAAAAAATCTGTTGAAGGATGCAGCAGGGGAGACAGGCTGTGGAGAAGAACTTAGGAGGCCAACATCTAAAAAGGGAAGCCTCTCAAAAGAGCCAGGAGTTGTGTTTAAGGAAGGCAGATTGATCTCCTTGATGTCAGGCAATGAGACTTGACAGATGAGCAAAGTTTAAAAAAAAAAGTTTATCTCTAACCCAGAGATAATGTTGGAAGCAGAGTGAACAGAAATTGCGCACTTGGAGCCTTGTCCCTGTGTGCTGCAGGGCATGCATACCCTGACTTTCAGTTTCAGAAGGACACTACAAAATCGCGGGACAATGCCTGCCCCGGGGGCTGAGCAGCAGCCACCCTGTGCTGCGCCAGCCCGGGATCTGCAGTGAACCTCCTGCGGCAGAGGGGAGAAAGCTCTTGCTCTGCTGCTGCTGAGGGTTGGCATCATTGTCTCCTCAGCTGCTGCATGGCGCTGGGCAGCAGCCTGCAAGCTACAAGGAGGCTTCTTGTGTTGCCTTCAGCATGCTGCCTGAGCCTGGGGTAAACAAAATCAAAATTAGTGGGGACTCTGAGGGGTCAGTGACATTGAGCTGCTCATGGAGAAGTTCGATTCTGTTTGCAAGGTGTAACTAAGGGCTGACTTGTGTGATGCTGGGTGAAATGTTTTTAGGGCTTGGAAAAACACATTGAGACATTCCTGATGCTCCTGTCTGCCATGCTCTGACCACCCTCAGACCAGGACTGTGCCTCTGTGGTTAGTGTTCCCTGGTGGGACCCCTCTGTGCTTCCAACCTGCCTTGGACTCCGGCCAAGTTTCTTGATCTCATTGTGTATGTGTTTCCCTCTCCTTTCCTTTGAGATATGGGAAAGAGGTATCACAGAAAATGGTGAAGGCTTTATAGTTATGACTCTCTTCCTGCATCTGTATGGGTCACACACAGTACCACATCAAAATACTGCAAGGCCTTGCCTGTGAGTAACACCAGGGTTCCTTGGATAAATGGAGACTACAGCTGTACTCTGCCATTTGCTTCTAGACATTTCTTTTCTTAGCTAAATTGAAATTCTAGGGTCATAGTCTGATCAAGCTTAACTGAAAAATGTTTTTTGTATAGTTACAAAATGAGAAAACTTGTTCATCCAAAACCTGTTATAAGAAATGGCTTTAAACAAAAGATAACGTAGTCTTCAAAAGATTTTTTTAAAAGACCCAGGTATCAAACTCCTCATCAGACAGTGAAGAAGCTCAGTCTTCTGTAGTTGTTCAGGCACATTGCATTAAATAGCTGTACCTACTGATAAAACAAATACATTTTGAAACTTGCTATTTCCTTTTATAATTTCTGATAGATTTTTATTGTAACAATAATTCTTTGTTACTAGTCATTTTACTGAAAGTAATACCTTACCAAGACTTCTTAATGGAGACATCTAACCTTTAAATTTCTGAATTAAAAAGTTTTAAATTTAGCTTAAAAAAATACAAATTAATTTGTTTTCTCTGTCACCTTTTAAATTCCTGAGTTTTGTTCTCATTGAGTAGCAGATAATATTGAGAAGACTGAACACATCGTATGTGGGGATATTTTTGCCAAGAGGGCTTGGGAAAAAGAGGGACTGAGTGGATTATTTGTGTGGGTGATGAGTTGATTAGATAAAGTTTATGGAGTTACTCAAAAGCATAATCAAAGAGTAGAGCAGCTGATTTTTTCTCTTCCTTATTCCATATCCTTTCATCATATGCTTGCAACATCACATACAATTGGTATCCATGGAAATTATATCATATCAGGAGCAGCTGATGAACTCTTGGGAAATAAATATCCCATTTTCATGCAAATATTCTAAATAGCAAAGAGGTGAGGAAGAAAAATGATTGATAAATAGAATTCTTTCTGTCTTAGAATATATTTCAGTATTTTCCTTGAGGCAGCAGTAGATTTTTGAAATTGTGTTCTTACTGAACACAAACTTTCACAGACCAGCGTGTGAGTATGCAAGTTATGAGGGAGAAAGCAAAATATAAAATAATGCACATTGATTTTGTGTGGAAGTATTCTAGATACTCCTTGTGTAATTTAACTTTATTGTCAGAACCCAATCCAATAACTAGAAGGAGCAGGCGCCTTCCATTTAAAAGCTAGATTGTGAGAGAGATTAATTGCTTACTAGGAGCTGGATGTTGGTGATTAGTGTAGTCTGTGTCACAGGAAAACTGGCTCTACATGCTCCCTCAATAATGCACTAAAATTCTACCTTTCTCTCTGCTTTTAAATGAGAGCAGTATAGTGTTCAAAAAACTGCTCTTTCTCTTGTAATTTTATTCCAAACTGGAGAATTTACCTGCACTGATGTGAACATTTGCTTTTTGTTCTACTGCCAGCACATTTTGATGCAGGCTGGTAAAGTGGGATGGTTCCAGTCTGTGTATCTGCAGTCAAGGGTGACGATTAGTTTCTTAAATTTGGCTTAATGAATTGTATTTCTGTTGAAAACTATGGATGGGAGCTTCAGTGAAGAGGATGTTATTATGATATTATCATCATCATAATGTTATCATCATAATCTGATGTTATCAGAGATAGCAATAGTGGGAAACTTCCCATAAAGAAATTCAGTTTCCTGACAAAGAATCCCTCTAATACTCCTAGGGTACCATGGTGGGTTGACATTGCTGGACACCAGGTGTCCACCAAAGCCATTCTGTCACTTCCCTTCCCAGCTGGACAGGGGAGTGAAAACAGAACAAAAGGCTCATGGGTTGAGGTAAGGACAGGGACAGATCACTCACCTGGAGCAGTCACTATCATGAGCAAAAGAGGGAAAATCAGTAGGATAATGAGAAAGAAAAATCTTAAAACCAACTTCCCTCACCCCTCCCTTCTCTTCAGGCTTTAGTCTCAAGTAAGCACCTCCTCCCTGCCTGTGGTGCAGGGATATGGGGAATGGGGCTGTGATCAGTTCACCACACCCTGTCTCTGTCCTTCCTTCCTCCTCAGGGGAAGGACTGCTCACACTCTTCCCTGCTCCAGCATGGGCTCCCTCCCACACAGACAGGCTCCATGAACTTCTCCACTGTGAGTCCTTCCCACGGGCTGCAGTTCTTCACAACTGCTCCAGTGGGGTCTGCTCTGTGGGGTGCAGTACGGCTCCAGTGTGAGTCCTCCATGGGGTCATGAGTCCTGGCCGAAAACCTGCTCCAGAATGGGCTCCTCTCTCCATGAGTGCATTGGTCCTGCCAGGATCCTGCTCCAGCGTGGCATTCCCATAGTGTTACAGCCTCCTTTGGCTGTTCCTCTGTTCCAGCATGGAGTCATCTACAGGCTGCAGGTGGATACCTGCTACACCATGGATATCCATGGGCTGCAGGTGCACAGCTGCCTCACCATGGTCTTTTCCATAGACTGCAGGGCAATCTCAGTTCTGGTACCTGCAGCCCCTCCTCTCCCTCCTGCACTGACCTTGGTGTCTGCAGAGCTGTTGCTTGCTCTTATCTCCCTCTTCTCTCTGGATTGAATTTGTCATTTTGGGGATTTCCCCCCTCTTCTCAGTTCTGTAATCCCAGAGGCACTACCACCATCGCTGATAGGTTCAGCCTTGGCCAGTAGAAGGTCAGTCTTGGAGCTGCCTGGCATTGGTTCCATTGGACGTAGTGAAGCTGGCAGCTTCTCACAGAAGCCACCTCTGTAGCCCCACCACCAAAGCCTTTTCACACAAACCCAATACAGATACATGCATAAAGCACCCTTCCTGATTTTTTTTTGCTTTTATTTTAGGGATCAAGATCTTCAAATTCCTTTCTCTGCCACTTTCAAAGAATGCTTATAAAGACAAAAACCCACATACCAATTGTGTGAGCTAGCTCTCCTCTTACATCTCTCCTCTAAGGCCTTTGAAGCAAGAACTTAATAAAAATGTTGTGGTAGTCACATACATCAACTACCTCTGAATTAAAAAAAAAACGTATAGAGCTAATTTCTTGCTTTATGCATAACTCTGTACTTACCTCTGTATCGTGGTCATTAGAACTTCTGAGTTACAAAATGGGAATCATGAGGAACCACGAGACTGTTGCTGAAAACAAAGGCAGGAAGGGATTGATGCCAGGGTCTAGAGCTGATGGGCTCTTGATCCATTTGGTAGGCACAGCCTTCATTAGGGGAGTTGTCTGGACCATCAGAACTGTCAGCAACCTAATCAAATACACTTCTGGTACGTTTAGGTGGACACTTCAATGGGGATCAGCCTTGTATCAGTTAACACAAACACTCCCCCCCACCAGTTTGATGAAGAAACATATAACAGCATACTACTGGGATTATGTTCCTGTAAACTCAGGCAGTTATTATTTGGTTTCTATCCTGCATCACCATTGATTGTCTCAAGATTTCAGTTTGATATGGTCTATCTAAGATGCAACTTAGTCACCTGAAGGTAAACACCAAAGATATTCACAGCCAATTCTTAGCAGGAAAAGGGGACAGGGAGGGAAAGAGGGTCATGAAGTCTCACTGACTTTCCCCCCTTTTCCTTAGGTTGTGGACATATCAAGGTCAAACACTTCTAACCAAAGTGGTACATGAGACTAAAGTGTCCAAAGTGTGATAGAGAGATTGTTTCTTTCATCAGTGTGTCTGCAGAAGGTATCACATTCAGCTGTGGTAAACTTCCAGCATGAATGAGGAGTTAGTTGGGCTGATTGGGTCTGCTCCAGCAATTACACAAGTAATTGCCCTCAAGTCTGCCTTGACTCACTACAAGCCTCCATAACCACACTTCTCTACCCTGATAAAAGAGAGAAGAAAATTACTGCATCTGGGAAAAAACATCTGAAATACTGAAAGTTTCTGTGAGGGAGAAATACAGGAAAAGGTTATTAAGCAGTGTAAGAGTTAGCCAACAGAACACAATAAATGAGTTTGCAATGAGATTCAGTGGATAAAAAAGCAAGTGTGACTTTTGGACTATGTCATGGAAAAGAAAGAAGCTCACAGAACTGTTCTGCAAGGTATTCTGCACACTGGTAGGTGCTAAGGTCCTGTCTAGGGCAGTTTCTGCTTTAGGTAATACACAGAGGATGTAAAGATAATTAGAAACCCATCCCCAGGGATGAGGGGAGAACTCAAAATGGGTAACCCCTTTAAATGATGCCTGAATGGCACTACATGTTCTCAATTATTTGAAGTTATAGAGAGGGACTACTTGGCTCAGAAGCCTGTAACAAGGGACTATTAGGGGACTAAGTATGGTAAAATGAAAAAAGGAGGAAAATTGAATACGTGGAGGAATTTTATTCTGAGAGTGTCACTGCAAACCTGTAACAGCAACACAGCTTTGGGGGCCAAACCATTGTTGCACAAAAATCTCTAGCTTGATTCGTATTCCAAACCAACAGATACTTGAGGGTTTCAGGGTTTTTTCTTTCTTTATTCCTTTTCCTGTTGCTGCTTAGTGGAGTGTTGTACATACCTATATGCTATATATCAGACATGGGTTGATAAAACATAAAATGCTGCCATGAGTGTTTGCTTAGGAGAGATTTTTCTTTACACCATATTTACTTGTCTCTGCTATGGAACATGCTACCACCGTTTCCACTGCAATCCACATCTTCAAGCATCTGCAATTTATTGCAATAAAACTTCTAGCCTGAAATTCCCCTCCTGCTGTTTGGTCCCAGTGCAGAGCAGTTGTACATTTAAAACACTTATTCTAAATGCTTTATAAACTAGATTACCAGCGGGATAACTGCTGATGTTTCCACCTGAAAGTATTTTCCCTGTAGAAGGGTTTGACAGTGTGGTGGTCTCGTGGTAGGAGGGGACAACAATAAGACATTGGGATGCCAATGTCATTTGTGTGACGCAGGTCAAAAATACTGAGTATTTAATAAAACAGCTGAATTGCCCCAATTGCTTTGATAATATAGTGATTACTTAGCCTACCAAGTAAGTAATTAATTTCGAGTATGTATTTACCACTTGTGGCTGGCAGCCACCTTTCTAACTGGTTGGCACTATTAGGCTAAGGCAGAAGCCTTTAAACAGAGATTAACGAGCAGGTTAACATTTAGCACATAAATAATCTGCAGTCCTTAAAAGGCTGTGTGGGTGTTTAAAGAAGAAAATACCATTGCATGCCCTTCTAGGCCTTCCTGACTGTTCTTTTGTGTACCAAGATCATCAGGACCTCTCTGTGACCAGTGTCTGTAGTTGTAGCAAATCTCCCCACCGTTTTTAGGAGCTGGTATGATGGCTTTCTATTGCTTCCAGAGAACAGCCGTGCTCAGTTGTTGGGCAATACTCAGCATATCCCAACAAGGAAATTTTTCTTCTCTTAGGGAGGTAGGAGCGAAAGTTGATATTCAGGTGATTTGTGCATTCCTCCTCTAGAGCTTCAGCTGTGAAGAGAGAAGGTCCAGCAGACAGAAGCAAGGAAGGACATATGTGCATGTGCTGTGTTTGGGGTTTAGTCCCTTACCTGTAAATTGAAATAGACCAAATCTACTCACTTGTGTTAAGAGCTGTTTTGGCCAGTCTTACCCTCCTTTTAATTGTCAATCTCTTACAAATTGGTATTTATGTGTAAAGGGTCCCTGGGATTGTTCTCAAATATGGCACTGATTAAAAAAGACCCAGAAGTAAAAGAACCTCCACTTCCCAAACTCTGAGAATGGATGTTCTCTTTTCTTTACTTCACTCCTCACATGCTTGCAGATTAACAGTGCAAAAATCAAAGGGAAAGAAACCAAGGACTCAGTATTATCCACCTTGCCTTTGACTTCACACTCTGTCACAACCTTAATGTAATTTAAGATGTCTAAGAGGTATTCATGGATATGTTGTCTGGTGCTCTGAATCCTACAGAGCCTTTAAAAAATGTATGAATTTGTAATACAAAATAGGTAGTTGTGTGAGTCAGCTAAAGCCATGCTTACTTTATAATGGATAAGTGGCAGTGAATGCAGTATAGCTTGCAATATCCAAGGGGGATATGTACCCACCTGTGATTAACCTTCCTTGGCCATTAAATGTCACAGTTGGTGCATACACATGGAGCAGAAAGAATACATATTTGTCAGTAAAAAGGTGACTGAATGAAAGAAATCATGAAATGACATTTTTCAGTAGTTTTGTCATAACTGGAGCATGGAGGAAAATTGCTTTCTGTAAATCTTGGCCCAACAGAACAAAACACATTTCTTTCCAGTTGGGAAGCCATACTCATAGACATAATGAAAGCATTGTGAGCTCTGACTTTTGCAAACTCTGATAGAAACCAATCTGCAATCTTGACAGATATGATCTTTTGCAGGATGCACTGTTCATTTACAGCAGCTAGAGACCTCAATTAATTTATGAATGAGGACAGCAGGCTGTGAACTCTCCAGCTCAGCCTAGGTGGAGATGTCCCTGTCTGAATTTATGTTCCGGTAATTTAAAAAGATTTATACAAAGCTTTTCTTTCATTTTGAAAGTAGATTAAAATTCTAATGGAAATAATTTGTATGCATTTGTTGAATTGAATACTATTTATTGCTGTATGAAAAGGGGAGCAAAATAAGAAAGAAATGCTGAAAAACCTTGCTATCAATAAAGTTAGTGAGGCAGGAATAAATTAGTAGAGAGGCAGAAGGAGCCCAAAGCAGAAAGTAATACTTAGTAGAGCCTGTAGAAACCCCAGTGTTTTATAAAAACATAATGAAAGCAATTTGCACCTGTTTCTGAACAAATAGATAACAGGATGCTATCCTACCCAGCGTGCATGATCTCATAGTTCTTTAATTCATCTAGACAGACAGCATGAAGAAAGTACAGCTTCATCACAGACATACTGATTGCAGCTTGTAAAATGCACTGTCACTCTGGTAGGGTTGTGATTTTTAGAGCAGGATGTGTTGGTCACACAAAATATTCATTTATTCCAGGAAAGACGTTTTTGAAAGCTCCTAGATGACTTCACAGCAGAAATCCAATTGCAGGAGAAGATATTATTAAGACTTCTGCTTCTGAGGCCCATTACCTCATAACTCCTGCTTCTGAGGCCCATATTTGTTCCAATATGACCATATTGGATGGGATGAAGTTTTGGGATTTTCTTTTGAAGGAAAAGGTTTACAAGCACCACACAGGGAGATGTAGCAACACAACAGGACTGTATACAGGAGGAGGAATAAACTAGAAGTATGCCTGATCAAGAATTACTATGATTTTAGTTGGCATTTGTTTTCTCTGAGCTGTGATCAATAGAGTCAACCCATGGGAGTTTTGCATGAAAAGGAGCATGTAAATATCTGAGCTGTTTCTGAAAAGACTTCTTGGTGAAAGAAATGTACTTTCATTAGCTTAAATGGTAAAGAGATTGCAGGTTCTCCTTAAGGTAGTGACAGTGCTCACAGATGCAAAAATATTCTCCCTGAATGACTCAGAGCCGGGATCCTGTTTCCACATCTGAATGCAGAAGTCCAGGCAAACTGCTAGCATTGCATTATGACAATAATGTAGATAAGCTAAAGTAAATTTTGGCAAGGACTGCAATTAGCTCAGCTAGCATACTGTACAGCCACGTGCACCAGAATAAAGGAAGGGGTGTCAAAGGGAAAGTAGTGCTGAGGAAGGGGCCAGCTCTTGGTGGGATGGGCTGGGTGAGCAAGAACATGCTGATAAACCAGTAAGATTTGAAAACACATTCTGTACGATCTCAAGTTAGTTTAAATAATGCATATATTATCCTGAAATGGTCAAACATATCTGGGAAAAACAACATCAGCTAATAAAATATTTTTTCTTTTGGCATTCTTTGTGCCAAATCCATGAATTTAATTCCAACAGTCTCAAAATAAAGTGACTTTTGATGATAATTATCTGGATACAAATGAAGAACAAATGCAGGATGATATAGACATTCTAAAATGATGAGGGTTAGTTGTGAAAGTATTGGTGTGTTTTAAAGGCCGGCCAAACTAAACTTAGAACTAATTTATGATGTCTTTATTCACATTAAATAGTATTTTGTTTTATCTGTAATTCCATTGATGATTTGTTAATTTCTCATAAGTATTTAATCCATGAAAACCAGAGTTCACAGAGCATAAAAGAATAGGAATCTCATTAAAATCAATAATATTTTCATTAATTTCTAAAAGACATCAGCCAAAAAGATTAGGTGTTATCCTTTGAAGAGTATCCATATTTTGATAAACTTTTAAAAAAGCTAAAAATTTGGCTCATTTTTCCAAGTTTTTGAGCATGTAGGCCAGGTTTTTTAAAAGAGAAAATTGGCTCAGCCAAACTATTTTACATAATTTCTTTTCTGGGCTATCTGGTGGCAAAAGCATGCATAAATTACTATCCCTTTATTGTACGACCATCAGGAATGTAAATCTTTTCCTCCTACCTTTTATCTTAACTTATGGTTCACTATCCAGGGTGTAGGGAAAGGTGGGGGTGGAGCAGTAAATTAATACACTGCATTTTCCTTCCACACACATTCTTCACTGCCTTTCGGGATTTCATTTGACAAAGGCCCCACTAATGGAAATGCAAATTTCCTACCTGTCAGAGTAGTTTTGACTCTGCTGTTTGTCATAGCAACACATTCCTCAAAAGCATGGCTATTTTGACTTCTAAGAAGCCAGGGGAATTAAGTTTGCACCTACCAGGGCTCTGCTTGTCCTAGCAAACAGTAAAGAACCTTTTTATGTAAATTTGAATGAGAAATATTAGCCTGTTCAGTTCTCTGCTATAAATAAAACACTATATAGATTGAAAGTCTTATTAATCTTTGATTTATTGTAGCCAGTCACCCATTTCCAGTTTAGTAGGTTTGTTACACTTTCATAGACAGCAACTTCTTTCATTTTCTAGCGATACATTAGTGATTCTGATTTTGATAATTTTCCATCTAGTCTAACCTTACCTTTTGAGGGTGGGGTGTAGAAAACTACATGCAGAACAATGGAGAGATCCTTGGGTTACATGATTAAGCAGATTACAAAATGTCTTTTGTCTTTACTGTTCCACTCTAAATAGATCAGACAGCCTTGCCAAATTTTAGTAGTATAATTATGGAACATACTTTTAAGAGTACAAATAGAGAAATGAGTATGCTTCACATTTGTGTAAGAACTGGGAAAAAAAAGCTTTATATCCTCAGTAAGAGAAAACCTCTTCCTTCACTTTTTGAGAATTTGCACTTATATTACTATCTAAACCTCAGTGGCCACAAAGGGTTGTGTTTAAGGTGAACACTAAATGAAATCCTCATGCTTTTCAAGCAGTCTGTCAAATTCACAGTGACTTGGGAGATCCAGGAATTTGTGTGCCATATGTTAGTCCAGATGAACAATACCAACAGTATATATTTACATAGCTAACATTCATGTTTGACAGGCTTCCCTAGTGTACTTTCTAGCCTAAGCAATACGTTCTCTAACTCTTCTCCCGCTGAAACCAATTCCTTTGAGGAATCACACTTCTTTTTTCAGTCCTGACCTCTATTTTCTTTTTTAATTTTGTCTAGCTCTTTTCTTTCCTGGAGGGCTCTACTTATTCCTGTGAAATTGTAGCATTTCATCACCTCCATTGTCCTTGAGTCTTTCTTCTCTTCCTGATGCACTCATCCTTCACTAGTGCCCTCTAAAAAGCATCTCTCACCATTTGTGCTTTGTCTCAAAGAGGAAGGAAGCCCCTTTCCTTCTCTCCCCAGTTTGACTGTTGGATGTAAGAAGAACTGTGGAAACTCATGGCTAGAGCTAATACCTCACCCCAGGTATTATTTAACTGTAGAAGAACTTCTACAGTTCACACTCTCTGTGTTAAACCAAGGCCCTGTAGTGTCATTTAAAAAATGAAATGCCATGGTGTCATTCTTGCCTTAACAGCCAGGTATTTCTTGTATTACCTAGGTTCTAGTTCCAAACTGTATTTTGGTGATTGAAGAATAAAGTAAATGAGCAAAATGCCTGACAGGTATGGATGGCTCCTCTTGCTTGCACAGCTGTTGCAGTACAACAGACAGCAAAAGGGAACTTCTCACATGATGATGATCTTCACACACATAAATTCTCCCTCTGCACAGATTGGAGGAGATCAGCAGCAGCCAGGGTTGCTCATTGTGAAGGGAAAGAGTGGTTCCAAAATGCTCCTTTCTGCAAAGAGACCATTCCACTGAAATGGCTGTGATGCTTTTGAGGCTGGAGTTGCAACAAAGTATTTACTTAGCTGTAGAGATCATAATGTTCCACAGTTTGTTTGAATTATTAAAATGCAATATTGCACAAAAATCATTATTGCAGAGCTTCGAAACACTTACTGACAATGTGGTCTTGGCAAAGTAAGTATGAGTCTTTTTAATGTATAGTTGTTGCAACAGAGAAAAAGGAAACTTGTGCTTCATACTAAGCTGTGCTTTCCAGAGATAGAAGGCATCAACTCTGATATTGATTCCATGCAGATTTTTGTTGCTTTATATTTTAAAAATACCCCTCCTCCCCCTCCTCTCTCAGCAGATCAGATGTCACTTCACTTTCCTTTTCTTGAAATAACACTAGAAGCAGATCGTTGACAGCTTTGGGCTTCTGCACAGTCAGCACTACAAGAGAACCGTATAGACAGGAACAGAAGTCAAATGGCCTCCCAGGAGCTCCAACCCATTAAAACAATTGCTAAGGGCACAAGAGTGCAATAAACATCTGTGGTTTGTCTCCCCAGCACACCACATGCCTTTCAGTTTGCCTCTGCATGGAAAAGGGCTTGAGTGGTCCGATTGGACCCAGATGTGAACTTGCAGAGTTCAAGGCTTGCCAGGGCTTGAATTTTGGTTCCAGGCTGAGCCTAGGAGTCCTTGTAAAGATATGTTCCAGATCAATGATTCCTCAGATTTGACAGCCCTTTAACAGTACTTTCTATTATTGGCTCTGTTCTGCTCTTGCAAGCATTCTGATCTACCTGACAAACCCCATTTGAACTAAATACCTTCACTGCAATGTAGAAAGTAAGCACCTACCTAAAGTTCCCAGGGCAGGCTGCTGTCCTCAGTCAGTCACTGGTTTTAGTTAAGTTGGTATAAAAATATATATCTTGCCACATAATCGTCAAGTTGCTGCTACAGAACATGGGCAGAGGAAAGGAATGGGAAGGTTAATAAAATAAGGAAGAGCAGTGTCTGCCTGTTCTGAAGTTGCACACTTGGTGCTGCAGTTCTGCCATGCAGAAACAGTGTATTTTTTTCACTAGGGATGGAGATGATATTTGCAGGTACTGGAAATGAAATAGCGAATCTCACCCACCAGAGTCTGTGTGGAGGGAGCAAAGCAAATGAATATTGTCTTTCACTCTGCAAAGTTTTTATAGGAAATGTTCAATCATAGAGCTGATTCCTGAAAAGCTGTCATGCAAAGAAGACTAGAAATAGAGAAGGAGAGCTTAGGAGTGCTATAGGATGCCCAGTGCAGAAAGGAGATGAGTCTGGTTCCTAACTTTGCAATGAGGGGTGAGGGGGTCTTGTCAGCACTGCTGGGACAAGTTTTGGGGGATGTAAGCAGGGATGATAATCACAGCACTCTGGCAGGTGGGAAGGCATTGCAATAGAAAGGATGACCTGCACAAAGTGAGTTACTGCCAGATGGCTCCCAGCTGGGGGACTTAAGGAGACTGTGATCTGGTTTAATCAAATGCCTGGCACCTTCTCTCTCTGCAGTGTCCAGAAAGACAGCCCTCACTGCCAGTGACAGAAAGAATCAGGACTGATGAGACTGCCTTTTACAAACACAGTCTGGGCAGTGCATGTAATTCTTTTTGTTGGCTTCTTCCTCTCAGTAGCACTACCTTGAATAGGAGGAAATTAACGAGAAAAATTGCTATGAGCTTTGTAGGCGCTTTATCGCTTTAATCTCCTCTCCTCTCTGCCTTCTATTTCCCTGTCCCTTGTAATCCATCTTTGCAGAGACAGTGACCAAGTTAAGCTAAACAGCCTTTTAGATTTGTTTGCAATTGATTTGATTTCTGCTTTCAGAAACGGTTTGAAATTTTCTAAATGTGTTATCTTCACTAGGACTAAATTTTCTATGAAAATTCTGGAAATGCTAGAACACGATTCAACACATCTACTGGATTTAAGGAGTGAAAAATACCTGTAATTTCCATGGAGTGGAAAACTGGACTACATGATTTCTGTGATTCCCTTTAGCAGGACATAAGGGAAAGGCAACAGACTGCATAGAGCACTTGCCCTTATAGAAACTTGAAATGGTGGTTGTTAAGGTTTGGTGTTGCAAGAGGCTCTAAAGTAACTGGCTGAGCCTTCTGGATAGTTAGTTCAGAGCCTGCAAGGGCTGTTTGTGTTAAGTTGTATTGATTGTCTTGTGTATAATTTAATAACGTTGAAGTCTGCTTTCTTTCCTTGCAGCTATAGACTGCATCTGTCCTTGTTGGAGTGTTCCCATGGCAATCGTGGGTTGGAATTGTATTAGTTTGATTTATTCAATAAATAAGTAGAAAAATAAAACAAGATAATTACCCAACAATGAATAGCTACCATATGAACACAGTGAAAACTACATCAAAGGCCACTGGCAACAGACAACATTTCTAGTTTAAAAGCAACGCAGAGATTCCCACCATAATTTTTTTTTTTTGCCTTCATTGGCCCTTTCTCCATTAGGTGTCAGGCTCTGTAGCTTACCAAGTTTCACTGTGTATTAAACGTCTCTCCTGTCATGTCTATACCATTGTTATTTTTTCCTAAGCAGTAGCAGCAGCTTTTATGTGCTCTTAAAACTCAGTCTGTATACTAGACACATTTGCAGGGAAGATAGTTCCCTCTTTCCTCCCTAGAGAAGTGGTGCAAAAATCTGTGCTAATAAAACAAGCATCTATGCTTCAGCTGAGATTTGCTCTCCTAAACGTCCATTACATGAACATCCAGGCAGGCCCCCAAATCACTCAGGAAGTCAGCACTGCTGTGGGATGTGGGGATCTGGCTGGACTCTTGATAATGTTGGGGCAGACACAGACGTGAAACAAGGCACCCTTTACACGGGGTATTGCTCTGAATATTCTGCTATGGAAGAACAAGGCAGGTTACCTAAGAGACTAGGAAGATTTTGGTGGCAGCTCATAAGGAAATCACATCTAATGCTTAAAATAGAGAAGCATAGGTCACTTCTTTTATGATGTGGTTTGAGTAAACTTTCAAATCTTTGCTGAGACATGTGAGGAACCTGGTCTCCTGCTACAGTGGCACAGGTTTTGGTGCAGCACTGAATGGAAGAGGTCTAAATGCAGCAGTGCCTTCAACACTGACAATAAAATTTGATTTTGGATTTCCCAAATACTTGCTCCAAGTTCTGGAAGCTGCTGACAGCTAACCACAGCCAATGCCTCTAACCACAGTGGAAAATGATAGGATTTTTGCCATGACTCCTTGTATGTTTGGGACAGGGGTGTAGACCAGGAATGGCTATTTCTGAACAGTCAGTCTGGGGCTATCTGCTGACTGCAAGATTGTGTTTCAGTCAAAAACCACTGAAAATACTAAATTTCATAAAGCCTAACAGGACAAGAAAACTATTTATTCTGAATGTTCAATGCGCTGCTGCTGATCAGTATACAAGATGCACCCAGTGGTGTTCAGACATCATACTAAGCTAGACTTTTAATCAGAAGTAGACACTGTTATCCCTTTGAAGATCTTCTCTTTGTCCAGAGGATCTCACATAAGTGGAAAAAACTTCCTAAGAGCATCTGCTGACTGGCTGAAGACATGTCTCACTAAGGAAGTTTCTAAACTGATGTTTGAGAACTGGCTTGAATGCTCATTGAAAGGCAGCTGTAATATAAGCTAACATTTGAAGCTCTCAAAGGGACCTGTGGATCCTGTTTCAAACCTAATTTCCATGAGAATTACATCAGCATTCAAGTCTCTCATTGCTGTTGGTGGAAATGTTTTTGGAACTAGTGCTAAAATATCAGAGCCTTTGTGGAGATACGGTCTTCATGAGATGATTCCCATGACTACAGCCTGTTCCCACAACTAGGTCTGTAGAAACTGGGAGACCTGAGATCTATTTCTTGACTCTGCTCTTGGCCTGCTGTGCCTGTAACTCTTATCACCTCTCTGTAAAAGAGGGATAAACCTTGGCTTCTTTTGTACAATGTTATGAGCACTTCAAAGCGCAATGTTTCAAAAGAATGAAGTTTTATTAGGAACCTCTGCTGTTCTCACTTCCTCCTTGCCCCTGTGGTATGAAGTACTACAAGAGCTGTGGCCTTGGAAGGTGCATAGGCAGTCTCAGGAGCCTCTCACTGCTGTTTCTGGGGCCAGCTTGCCTAGTGAGAGCACAGAGTAAGTGGGCTGGTGAGTGTATAGTTTCACCCCAGGAAACTTTCCACCTAGGCCTAGGGTAATACCCCAGACAGATGTTACTCCAGAGTTATTACAGCCTGAATTAGAAGTTTGTGAGGGGGAAGAGTGAACGGTTTCACCTTGGTTTTCCCCAGAAGAGTAGTGAGAGAGTATGTCCTAAAATAAATGAGAAGAAAGCTCTTAGATGGTGCTTCTTAGCCTGAGGAAGTAATAAGTGCTCATTCTGGGCATGCAGATTATCAAGATACCATTAACAAGATTTATTTGCTGCTCCTGTGAGCATGTAGTGCATGTAGGTCTCAGGCATTTGCAAAGCACTTAAGGGAAAAGCTTGGTGGTCTGAAGACTGGAAAAAAGGACCCTGTCCCTCTGTTATTTCCATGGAGGTTTGAGGTTGCTTGGAAATGACAAACAGAAGTTTGTAACTCTGGTTATAGCCAGAGTTATGGAGATCAGTGACCTCCAGTCTTCAACCTGTGCCTATTCTTTTAACTTCTGGAGACGTATTAGGGAGAGAGGCAGTGTCTGGGGGCAGGTGGAGAAGAGGTCCTGTTTGGTACATGGCTGCTTGCAAGATCCTTCTCCTCCATCCTTCTACTCTGCTCCAACCCTTGCGACATTGCCTCCTGTGTTCTACACTGAGATGCAGAGGATTTCTTCCTGCTCCTTTACTTACCACTGATGGTCTGTTTAATCAATGGCATCTCCTTTAGTTAGTACTTCCTTCTGGTTTTTTTTCCACTTTGCTTTCCCTCTCCTATTTAGGCTGTGTGTGTAACCAGCTCTAGGACATCCTCTGCTTTTCCACCTGACCCAGTGGCTCGGTACTTACACCACAGCATGATCCTGAGTAATGATTTTATCTTTTTCCAGACAAGCCCTGAAGCAAATTCACAGAGCAAGGTCTTTTGAAGTCCCAAACCTGCAATGTGGTGCAGAGAAACTGCTGCCCCTGGGCACTGGTGTTATGAGTCACTCTAGTCAGGGAGCCAAGCTGGGCGGCTTTTCCCTTTAAGTGCAAGAGTCTTCTGGTCTGGAAGACAGAGCAAAGCCAATGTTATACTGCTCAAGCCATCCCCTCTAGAGCCTCAGCCTCTCCTACTGCCTAAAAAGATCCACTACACAAGCAGTTTCACGGTGGGGGTATTGAGTTGGGATATATATGACCATTAACCACTGTAGGGTTCATGTTAACTGATAAATAATGGAAGGTTTTGACTGTAATATGCAATTGACTTTGTTTTTTTTTTTTTTTAACTCCTAACCTTGCGACTCTATCCATGAATTTCAGTGGATAGCTTGTCATATCCTAATTGGTCTTACAAATTTTGTACAGTACAAATGTTTTGGCAATGGAACTGTTTTGATCAAAGGTTATATAAATCCCATTAGTCACAGCAGCTGAACCTCTATGAACCCTTTGATGGGGCTTGTACCACCTGAATTCCTACAGCACCATTACAGCTTGTACATCCTGTGTATAGATATGCTTTTAATTGAACTCCTCTGGCTGCATGTTCTGCTGGGCTAAGGCATGATGTGATCTGATGCAATGTGTGGGCTGCGGGAAACAGGCTCAGCAGCCTTTCTTAACTATGGGTTGCCAGCTCCACACCTCCCTTTCTTTGTCACCTAACATCACATCCATAGTGTTTTGGCTCAATATTTCTTGTCTGCTCTGAGAAATGAAACAGGGCTCTGGAAGAAGCGGTGCTTCCTTACTGAACTGCAGTGATTTATGTACATGCCAACAGGAATGAGGAAATACAAATTCCTCCTGCTTCCAGATTTGCATGTGAGCCATTTTGAGGGCACTATTTTATTTCCTGGACTGCTGAACTCATTTGGCCTTGTGCCTCGCAGCACCACATGAGGTATATCTTAATAGGCCTGAAAGGTATGGCATGCTGTGACTTGATTTTATTTACATTTATGTTTATACCATGTTTACTTTAAAATGACTGAACTTCTGCAGTTGCAGCTCCAGGGTGGTAAAGTTCACTGAAAGGACAGTTAGGTTCCTATCATCTAAATCTGGAAGACCTTATTTAAAATCATGGCCACTGTTTGCCATTTCTCACTTTGCTTTCATTCAGTGAAACTGTACTGGTCTTTTATCTGGTCCCTACTAGCTTCCTGCTTTCTTTCTTTCTTTTTTTTTTATCAATAGCTCAGTGACTCTATTTGGATTTCCAATGAGAGAAGTGATAGCTATCATTTATTAATAATATGAAGAAATGTAATTCTGACAAAATATTTAACTTTGAAGTGTATTTTCTTTCATTTAACTGAAACTCCTCAAGCTCATGGCTGACTGTCCCAGTTCCCTGTGTCTCTAACATCAGCACTCCATCTCAAAAGGACACCTTGACTAGCCAGAAAATGGAGTTCTAAGGCACTACAGGTGTAATGAGATAAGTCAGCTTCTGGCTTATTGTGTAGTGCTGGTCAGGCATTTTCTGTCAAAATGTTTTTATTTTCTCTAGTCAGGAGTCACTGATTTGACAACTGTTAGTGGAAATGTACCTATCAGTTTTGGCAGGCGAGTCTTCTCACGCAGGAGAATGAATCTCTGGAGCAGGGCACACGTCTATCTGCAGAGCATCCCACTTCCTCTAGTTCAGCTGGCAGCTCTCCCTGGGCCTTGGAGATTGCTTCCAGTGCTCTGACAGTGCTCTGGAGACTTAAACGTCTCTCTCTAATGCTCTGATAAGGAGAACTCCAGAATGCTACTGCTAGCATGAGGAATGGCTAACTCAAAATTGAGTTAGTTCTGTTTTGTGTTTAACTAAATAATTAAATGGTTTTGGGCCACAGAGGGAGCAGGTGACTGAAACTCTTATGGAACAGCTGCTTAAACTGGTTCTGGTCAGTGAGATCCTGCTTCTGTCTCTTTCACACCAAGCCTGACTGCACATTCCTGTCCTCTTCTTAGGCCCAGAGTCATGCTTGAAGGCATACCAGAGAGATAAGATCCACAGAGAATGAATCTCTAGGAAGTAGGTTTTTGGGTCCTCAGAGGGGCTCCTAACAGGTTCAGATGTATGTAAGAGCTGGCACAAGCAATGGAAGACTTTGGCTGGGAAGAGGTGGGTGAAAGGGATATGACTATTCTTTTGGACAGGAGCGGGCAATTACAATAGTTGAGTAAAGCCTCTTTAGAGCCTTACCTGAGAGTTATACTGATATTTTCATGCAGTCTCGGGGAAAGTATACATATACCACTATTGCCAGTAAGCAGTGGCTAGCATGTGAGCTGGAAATATGTAACACTCAGGCTCCCTTCCTGGCCGCAAACTTTTATGTATCAGCAGCAAGCCCTGGTTAAGAAAAAAAGGGCTACTTCTGGGTGGCTTGCAAACACAGAGATCACTAAGTTTCATCCAGGTGTGGAATCAGGAGGTCCATTTTCAGGATGTGCCTACTGCTTTGCTCCCTTGTGTTCTGCAGCCCTTTTGCTCTTTTACTGCTGATCCATTGCTTTGTCAAGCTAAGCTAAAAAAGTCTTGTAATGCCAGGAGACTTGCAAACATGACAAACGGCCTTGCAGACATGCTTCCCCAAAGGTTTCAGTCCCAGGAGCAGACGTGCAGCTTGACCTTGCCTGCAGCCAGTAGAGCACATTGAGAAGAACTGTGCCTAACACCTTATTTGCAGAATGCCCACCCCCACATGCAGCATGTGCTGTCCCTCACCAGCTGCAAACCACTGTGTTAGGGACATCTGGTATCATGCTGTGCTTCCCAGCTCACGATGAATTCACTGGGATTACTGGCTGGCAGATGTGCCATTATAAATATTTCCTTTTTAAAAGTTAGTTAGGTGAGATTTTTAATAAGTATAGTCTACATATGAAGCTGATAGCCTCTCTGCTTCCAGGTACAGGGTGCAAGCGTCTGCTGAGCTGCTGTGGAAGGTAGCAGGTATTTTGAGTTGTTCCTTCCTAATTATTGCTTCAGTAAACAACAGCTGTTCAAATGCAGCTCAGCTTCTTGCTTTGAAAAGATTACAGTGCCCAAACTGCAGCCTGGTATTATTGAAAAAAGAAAAAAAGTTATAATCATTTCACTCCCCTACTGCTACAGATTTTATGGGCCTTGTAGTGTGCTGTTATGTCAGGCATATTAATTGCTAGTGAGTCGATGTTAAGCAAATGAAACAGCTTTGTACAGCGTTTGGACACTTGGTTATAGACAGTTTAACAGCAGTCTTCTGGAGAGACTGTGCATTAGTCTTAGATTATTTTTCAGCACTGGAGGAATGGCTCTTTCAAAGTAACCATAAAATGAACCATTGCTGCCATGCAATAGCAGTAATAAGCTGTTAAAGTACATTGCAAAGCATGAGGTCAGAGGCAGTATGTTCTTCCAGCCACACAAGAAGTGTAATAGCAACTAATTAGTGCAGCTCCTTCAGAGGCTACTGCTATTGCAATGAGAGGAAAGAAAGGCAAAAAAGTGCAAAGGGGGCCTCACTGTTACTATCTGCCCTTTAGAGGAAGGAGTTGTTGGTATTAACTTAGCAGAGGGTGAAGGCTTGACCCAGCACAGCACTGTGTCAGCGATGTGCTCTTGGCAGTGAAAAGAAAAATAGCCCTGTTCTCTACTCCATGCAGTTCCTGCCCTTCTGCTTCCTTCCTGAGGAGCAGGATTTATAGGGGCATCTGTCTTGATTTATTGAGGAGCAAAAATTACAAATTAACTTTCCAGGCATGTGCACACACATGATTTGCTGCACAATGCCAGACTGATCCCTTCCCCTCTGTCCTCCTGGCCGGGTGGCTCTTGCCCACAGCCACTGGCCGAGCTACCAGCCCAGCACTGGCGTGAAGCTGGGGCAGCGCCCACGGCCACTGCTGGCCACCAGTGACTGGGGGCCGAGAAACAGGCTGGGCTTTGTTTGAAGCGATTTTTCCATGCACTGGTACAGATGAAAGCCATCCAAAAACACCTTTTGTGCAGTTAAAAACAAAGGAAAAACCCCCTCATGTATTTTACCATATGCATATATGAGCAGTCAAGCTGGCACCCTTCGGCTGCCTTTGAGAAGGAGCAAGATGGTCTGAGCCCACTGCTGTCATGGGCTCTGCTTTGGGCCCGCAGGTCGGGCCTCGCTGTCGTGCTCTGAGAAGGAGCAGGGGCTGGCCAAGCGCCAGGCAGCGCCACGGGCAGCACCCACTGTGGTGCTGCCCATGTGGAGCCCCTGCCACGGCCCGGAATCCGCGGGATTGGCACATTCAGGGAGACCGGAGAGGGGGCACAAGGTGGCACTCGTTCAGCAGGACGTGCCAGGCGGCCTGCCTCGCTTGGGTCAGTCGGGTTCCATGATGTGGGTTGGCACGAGGTCTGCTGCCAGGGGACACGGCATCTTAAGGCAGTATGTATGCACTTATGTGTCTATCTTTTCTTACCTACCTACCTACCTACCTACCTACCTACCTACCTACCTACCTACCTACATTGCTGGAAACCCGCCTCAAGGAGGCGCACCCCCGGCGCGCCGAGGGCCCCGCCGAGCCGATAAAATGGCGGCCAAGGCCCCCCCGCCCCTCAACGGCCCCGCGCCAGCAGCTGCCGCCCCTGCCCGCCAGGGGGCGCGCGAGCCACGGCCGGCCGCCGGTGCCGCGTCCCGCTGGAAGGGACTGCCCGGCCGGGGGAGCGAGGCGTGTCCCGGTGGAAGGGACGGCCCGGCCGGGGGAGCGAGGCGTGTCCCGGTGGAAGGGATAGCCCGGCCGGGGGAGAGAGGGGAGCGGTCCCCGCCTGGCCCGGTCCGTGCTGCCGCTTTGGGGCGCTGAGGGCGGTGCGCTGATGGCGAAGGGGTCAAGTAGTTGCGGGAGTGGGTGTTGGTCCCGGGCGGACAGCCGTGCCGGGCGGGGAGAGGGTCGCTTGCGGCTGGAAGTGCACTTCAGTCCCTTCCCTTGGGTCTGAGCTGCGCTGTGAGGCGGGTCAGGAGCGGAGGGAGCAGTTTGCTGTTCCCGGTGAGGCAGCTCCCGGTTAAGGACCGGATGCTTCCCAGCGTACCGGAGCTGGCGGAGCGTGAAACACCTGGGAAGGGAGGGTCGGTCACTGAGGGCGAGGCGCACTCAGGGCAGAGTGCGGTCAGAACTGGCGCAGACAAGGTTTTACTATTTTAAAATTTTTGTTTGTTTGATTTTTTTATTTAACCTAAACACTTGCCTCTGGATGCCTTGAAAACATAAACATGCGGATGTATTAGCTCTGGCTATGTTATTAGAGAGTGAGGAGGTTTGTTTTAGTTAGTTTTAATAGTCAGCTGCTGTAGAAGGTAATAGAACAACATATCTCTGCTGAGTAAACCAAGGGATGTTTTTAAAATGCCTCAGCCTTGCACTCGCTGTTTAAAGAGCTGAAACTTTTAGGGTTATGTTTGTTGGCTTTGGTTTGTGTCAACTTAATTTGGATATTTCAGGGTTGGTAAAGGGGAGGTGGTAAGGAGAAGACAAACCCAAACCCTTTGGCCTGGAATTTACCAGAGTTATTAGGGTTTTACTGTAACGTCTCCTGTGCAGCTAAATGAATGGTGCCATAATCTAGTTTAAACTCACATCATCTGCATCCATTACATGTACTTCCAATAGCTCCTATTTTGCCAAAAGCTTTTGGAAACTACTCCTTTAGTCAGTTACCAGAATTGCCTTCCCACCCACTTTCTCTTCCCTCCTTTTCTGTCTGTTTGGAAGCACTTTGCTACAACTTCGTTTTTAATTTTTTTTTCTGTGAGGGCATTTAGACTATTTTCATGGCACCCTTTTGTGCCTTTTTTCTTTCTTTTTTTTTAAATTGTTCCAAGACTCAGATTTATGTGTGATGTCTCCTTGTGCTCTCTCCAGGGTTTTCATGATGAATGCATCAGGACTGCATGCAAGAGTGGTACTGCTGGCACCATATGCAAAGATAACATTGCCTTCCTATTTCCCTTGTTTAACAAGGCCAGTAATCTCATTAAGCTTCTCCACCCCTAAAAGCTCTTCACTGCCACCACCATTGTACTGGAATCTCACAATGAGTTATTTACCCATTATGCACTCCTCATTCTTTCCAGTCAGTGCTTTCTTGAAGGCGGCCATGTACCTTTCATAGCAAGATTTGCATTTCTTATTCTGAGATATTTTACTTTTGGAGTTGCCTGTATTAAAATGCATTTTGTTTGAATGTGCTCACTTCAGCGAGTGATCCATATTGTTCTGTATGACTGCTCTGTCCTAGCCATTATTTGCCACTCCATTAATTTTTGTCAACTTCAGATATTGGCGTGACTGATTTTTTTTTTTTTTTTAAATATGTGCTTCCCCATCATTGTGTAAGTTGGTGACTAATACCTGGTTCTGGTATTATGGGCTTGTACACCCACACCCTCCCAAGCTCATTTTTCCATAGTGTTTTTTATCTGCAAACAATGGGTGAACTTTTTCATACTTTTTTTACAGCATTTGTAACATGCCTATATAGAGTTACTTTCAGATTTGCATTACTAACTGATTCCTCAATTATCTTTCTTTATGCTGTTTTAATTTTATTTATTATTGCTGTAACTTTAATTGGTTCATTAGATAGCCATTCTTGTAATTTCAGTTTAAAAATTATTCCTGGGCTTGAAATTTGGAAATATTTTATTGCATTGGGATAAGAGTTTTCCCTTGTGCCTCTGTAATGCATGCCACTCACCCTGCTGTCTCAGACTGCTTAAGTGTGATTGAGTAACTAGAGCCAGTTGAAGCATGTTGTCGCCTTCCAGCCTTGTTCTTAGTTTCTGAATTTCTTCCTTTTCCTCCTGAATCCCAAAAGGCTTTATTAAGACAGCTTTGTGGGAACCATTAACTGTAAGCTGCATAATTATATCACTATAGCATTGACTTATTTAATAGTAGGGAAAAAATTGTATGCATGTCCAGAAACTTATATTCCTCAATGATGAAATTTTAACTTAGTAAATTAAAAGGTTTACTCAATTTACCTACAAAGTTATAGTAATTAACACCAAGAGAGTCTACCAGCAATAAAGCAGGTTCTGTGACAACATGTCAGTTTAATGAGCTGCCATCATATGCTTATTCTTCACCTTTTAAATTGCATATAAGTCTCTCATGTACTTTAAGAAAAGGATGGTGTTACTGCTTAGCTTGCTTTGTTTAGAAGTGGGGACCCATATTTAGCATATTTATCTTTACTTATTGAAGCATTTTATGTCATGCTTGCACTGCTCAGAATTGCATACATTTGTGATACTAGAAATCAGGCCAAGAATTTTTTTAAAAAGACATGCATGCAAAGAATATTGCAGTTGATAATCCTCATGCCACTATTTGTGTGGTACTGTGTGACTTCATTCTCACTGTTGTGTTTCAGACCACCTAAGGGCAGCTCACCTCCCTTTTTCTCTCCCTACCCTGTTGTCCCCAGCACATCTGGTTATGAAAGCAGGGCAGATTGTGCCAGAGCACCAGAGAGCATGTTCTTGTCCCTCACAGTGCCACCTGCAATTGCCAGTATTCTATTTTGTGATTAGGAGATGGCATGACAAACAAACCTTTCCACCATCTCTTCCCCCTGAAAGGCCTAAGACACTTTTAGTGGTCCATAACAAATACTCAGGTTTTTGGGATGGGGGAACAGAAAAGCTGCATTTTTTTAAGCTTTTCGTGGTGCACCTAATTAGGACTTGGCATCCTTATTTATGTTACTTCTGCTAAAAAACAGGCTGGGGAGATGAGCAGGGATTTACCTATTAATTGTATTTCAACTTTTTGAATAGATCTAGCCTAGGTACTCACACAGTTAAATTTGCCTTGTGTGGTCAGTCTGCCACAAAGCTAAAAACTTCAGAGGTAAAAAATGAAGTCTTAAGCTCTGTCAGCATGACAGCTATAGACCGTGTGTTCCTTTTTTCCCAGGGGAAGAATTGGCACATACTCATCAATTAACTGGTTTACATTTTGTTTTTTATCACTTTTAGTTTGTCTTTTTTTGTTTTGTATCACTGAGCCCCAGCAACTTGTGTGTGTAAAGATCAATTTAATTTTATAAGGCTTGTATCTTATTCTTTAGTCCTTAGGACTGATTGGTTGTAGATGAGAAGCTGATTAGTTTGGTGGGTGTGGATGTGGCTTTGCAGTCAGAGGTATGATATCACTGTGTCTTTGCTGTTCAGTTTATGCTGTGGGATGATGCTGTGTGCTTTGGCTTATTTTTAACCCTGGCAGCTTCTAATAAGTGTCAAATAAGCAGCTTCTAATAAGCTGCTTAGAAGCTGTTTCTAATAAGTGCCTCTGCTTTGCCATCCCCAAAGAATTATGCATGAGTTTCTTCCTCTTTTTCTTAAAGGTTTTCAGGCTGCCCATATGTAAAGCCATAGCCTGCCCTTCTGGACGTAGCAGTATATCAAGGTATCAACACTTTCCGAAGCTTTTCCCTTCCTTTTTTCCCCTGAAATCAGAATTCAAGCATTTTGTCATCTGATTCTCTGCAAATGCAGCCTATTCTCTCATAGACAATTTTAACTGTTATTTTATGTAGTGTTTTTTTCTTTTACAGCCTTTCAGCCATCACTTTAGAAATGCCTCAGAAGAGTGGCAGTGGTAACTGGCATTTTTTTCCCCCCTTGTCAAATGCAAATCTCTCACCTCCCAAGTGTGAACATACAAAGATCTCTTACTGCCTTTTTTTTTTTTTTAAATAACAAAATTAGGCCATAGTTAGCAAAGCAGTGACCTGATTAGTGCTGGATCAACATGTTACCAACTCAAGGTTGTCACTACAAAGTGAGTGTGGTGAAGTCTGCCTGTTCCAACTACAATGAAAGCAGTCTCTTGACGAAGACCTGTGCTGAAGTCAGCAGTTTCTGCAAAGGGGGCCTAAATGCAGGTAGAAGGATCTCTTCTGTGTATATATGTAACTACCAGTGCCAATCTAATTCTTTATAATCAAGTACTTATTGTCATATTTTTACTCAGGAGGATAAGAGAGAAAACAGTTCTAAGTAATTTTTTTTTTTTGTTCTCTGACTCTCCTTATCTATGAAAGATTTGGCTTTGTGGAGGTATATTTAATGTTTTCTCTAAAGTAGGCCCCCTGAGAGATCCCATGGAGTAATTCACTTTGCTGAGTTAGCAGATGAAGCCATTGGATAGAGTCAAAAAAAGGTACTGCCAACTGTGAAGCAAATGAATCAACAGGAGTGCAAGGGGATCACTTTGTTTCTTCAATAAGAGAAAAGCGTCAGCACAGGTGCAGTATCTGACATACAGATTAAAAAACCCCAAATATAAACACACACACACACACACACACGTTGGGTTGGCTTTTATTGGAAAGCCTAGATGCAATCTATAGTTATCAATTTGTGGAAAATTCAGGACACATATAAAGTTAAGAAGGCAAATGAAAAGAACAATACAAATCAGACGAAATATACATCTCAAAATATCAGGATAGCATTTTGACTGGCATTCTAAAATTCTTAGAATCTCCTTTCTTTTTTTCTTATTTTTGTAATATGCTTCTTTAATTATGCATATTTTTTCTTTAAAAAGATCTTTTGTTTCTATATTCCCCAAGGTCACTATTTCCTGCAGGAACATGTCCAGATCACAAGTCTTTTTTAGCAAGAAATAGGCTCATTATACCTACTAACAAGGCCACTAATTGGCTTGATTTGACTGTATCTAAAATGATCACCAACAGATACTATAATTTGTTGTTTATTGGTGCCAGAACAAAGGAGAAGGGACTGGTATGCGCCAAGTAGAAGATATATTTCAATGTTGACATGTTATACAAGCTTTTCATATTCAAACAGAACAGAAACATTGGACATAATTTAGAATATGAGCCTATTTCAACAGAGAGCACTTACAGCATGCTAAATACAGTGCTGTGGAAGAGCCACCCAACAGAACTGCAAACACCTAGCATTTTACATCTTTTAAAAAGAATACGTAGCTCAATGACACACCTCTGGGGTCTGAAATACCATCCTCTCTAAATTTAGGGCCCTCAAGCTTCAAGGGTAAAAGTACTAACAACTAATCTGTGCTTTAATTCTAATAGATGATTAGCATTCATTATATGTGTAATTAGTTCTGTATGCTCTACCAAATACACACATACAGTAATAGCACTGATACTGTAGATTCGGTAGCGACTGGGCTGGGAGAAATTCAAATCTGTTTATCAAACAATCCTAATGTGCAATTTAGAGTATGTAATACCATAGACTCTCAGAATACAAAGCAGTTAGAAAACTATTTTTATTACATCCACTTGAACCATTCATAGTTAAGACACGTTCACTTACTATGTTCTGTCATTATAATACATGGATAGAAATACTGTGTATATTTCAATGAACATCAAAACCCCCAATTTTGTCTCATCTTAAAAAGATTTATTTTTGTGGCTGAATTTAGTGCTCTTGAGACTAAAGCTCTAAGAATGGTTTCAGCCAAGATGTAGAACAGATGCCATAGATGCCACCACAGGCTTCCTATAAGGAACCAGCTGCACACTTGAGTTCTTCCTGCAGCAAATATACTGGGCCTTGGAGCAGAGCATGCCAAATCTATGCAGTGGTGTGGAGATGCAGACTAGGCACTAGAACTGGACCTTCCTCTCCATCCCCAGGTTGTGTTCACAGTAATGAGATTTGATCTGCCAGCTGAAGGCCGGGAGATGAACCTACTGAACAGCCTGCCTGCCTAGAGAGGAATTCTGTAGCATCAGGTCAGAGGTACGCTTCTTCTATCTGGAGTTATTAACACCTAAAAGAGCTGTATTATACAGAAGACAAAGTTGACATAACTGGATGAAACTACATCATTTCTTCTTCTTCTTCTACATACAATTTGCCAAGCACCTGAGACACTATTCCTCCATTGTGAAACAAAGCTTCTAAAAAACCAACAGAAACCCCACCTGGTATGAATAAATGTCCATTTATTACATTAGGGCTGGAAAAAGACAAGGAAACCCCAACCTATTAAAGTCTTCCATCATACTAAATGAGACTTATTTGGTTACTGTGCCTTCTAACAATGACTGATGAAGTGGCACTGGCCTGGGTGACAGGAGAGGGAGGGGAGGGAGCTGTGGTCTGATTCAGCCAGCCACTTTGTGGAGTGTCCCATCCTATCAGCAGAGTGATAGATGCACAGCTTTAAACCTAATACAAAAATATTAACACTTTTGGACATTAGTCATCACTGTTATATCTCTACAATATAATCCTTTATACTGTACAGCTATAACATAAAAGGTGCAATTCCTTTTTCTTTAAAAAAAATCACACACAGCACATGTTTTTATCATTTTATTTTTAAGTATAAACTTTTTTAAACACTTTACATAAATTAACTCCTCTGAGACTAATATTTGATGTACAGTAAATTGTAATTCATATAAAAATCCATAAACAACTTGTCTCACATAATTTACAAAAAAATCAGGGTTTCCTTTGCTTATATGCAACAAGGATTCTACGTGCCGTTTTCCCCCCAAGGCAAACCATGTTAGCATTGTAAAATCCATTATTAAATTCCCATGGTAGCATAAGTCACTTGTGCCAATGTCCTTTTAGAAAGCAGCACAGTTTAATGCAGTTGGGTTGTCTATAAACAGTAATTTTTGCCCCATGTTTTAAAATTAACAGATATATACCACATCCTATGCAGTGAGAAAGAGAGAGAAAAGGAGAGAGAGAAAGAGAGAGACTACTTCTCGTAAGCAAAGGTCAACAATTCAGTACTATTTGGAAACACTGTATGGGTCTGTGTCTTAATTAAATACAGTGCCTCAAAGAAACAGCCTGTTTCAAAACTGTAGGCCTTTTTATTTTCTTTTATTCTTCTTTTTTTTTTTTTAATACTTTTCAGTCCAACTTGAGTGCAGCGATATGCATATGTAAACATATTCTTTAAAGCAGATCACCTTTAAGGTCATTGAGAAAAAAAAAAGTTTTGTCATTAGCAGTATCATTCTTCTGGAAGGCGCTCTTTTTGTTAGAGAGTCTGGATTGTGCTACAGAAAAAATCTGAGCAAAGATGTAAGCTTAGGCTCAAGTAGTAATGCAGCAAAACAGTTTAGTCTCCTTTTTAGAAGACACTGGTACACAGTCTCTTTGGCAGCCTGAGCTAAGCCAGTGTGTTACCTCTTTCCTATCTCACTTTGTCTGAGGAACTGTATATTGTTAGCACTGTCTGCTAATTCTGGATATTGCTCCACAGAGAGTACATAGTACCCATCGTATCCTTGTACCTTTCCAGCACTTAGCAGCTGCCTCTTTTCTCCTTCTGTCCACAACCTGGCGCCTTCCTCTCCATCTCTTACTCTCTGTTGTTCTCTGGCCCAGGCACTGGAAAGAGCTCTTTGCCTGGCTTGCTCCAGTATCCGGGCCTTTTCCTCATCGAGTGTCATGCCATAGCGGACGTGAAGCGCTAGAGCACCGTATTGCATTTCGACATCAGCAAACCTACGAGTCCTGCCGTTCACCACAGTGGTGGACTGGGAAACAGTGACATTGATGCCATTCTCCAGGGCCTTGCGCCCGCTTGTCAGCCTCAGAGTCCCAAGGTCACTCTCAGGGGAGGTGGTCTTGATAAAATAGTGTGTGTCCTTTCCCTCCACAGTGAAATGCAAGTTTTCTAGGTAGTAAGCGTTGTTCAAAACAGCTGCCACTTTTATGCAGTCCTCATTGGCAATGTTGAGCACGTTTGTTTGCACTTTGCCTTGATTGACAGCGAGCATTACTCCTTTGCCAATCAGAGACTTCACCGTGGCAAACCACAGCCACGACTTTTCTCCGCTGGATTTCCGTCTGCTGACCTGCACTTCTGCCATCTTTCCCAGGGAAAGGAAAGCCTTTGCTTGTCTCGCCACTTGTTGTTGCACTCCGGAAATTGGCTGTAAACAAGAACAGACAGAAGTTTTACCAGCCATCTGTAGCCCCCTAAATGCCAAACAGCCAGGATTTCTTGGTGTGCTGCCCGTGGACAACAACAGGATATGCCACAACTGACAGTGCCAAGGAGTTAATTAGATCTGCATACTGCATGTTCTGCTGAGTTACAAGACTATTTTGCTAATGCTCACTGCTTTTACTCTTTGTCTCCCTGAGAACCTGCACAAAAATCAGCTTTAACTTCAGAGGCTACTTACTGAGCTGCACAGTAAGACCTGCAATGCCAATACATAACCACAAGAATCACAGAATGGTTTGGGTATGGAAGGAGACCTTGAAAATCATCTAGTTCCAGCCTCCTGCTGTAGGACACCTTCAACTAAACTGGGTTGCTCAAAGACCCATCCAACCTGGCCTTGAACACCTTCAGTGACAGGGCATCCACAACTTCCCTGGGCAGCTTGTTTCAGGGCCTCACCACCCTCACAGTAAAGAATTTTGTCCTAATATGTAATCTAAACCTACTCTCTTTCAATTTGAACCCATTTCCCCTAGTCCTGTCACCACCTGCTCTTGTAAATAGTCT
The DNA here is from genome assembly GCA_024362935.1 of Setophaga petechia. Taxonomy (NCBI): domain Eukaryota; kingdom Metazoa; phylum Chordata; class Aves; order Passeriformes; family Parulidae; genus Setophaga; species Setophaga petechia. The sequence continues at coordinate 30,228,866 of JANCRA010000001.1, forward strand.
TACCCCATCTTTCCTGTAAATTCCCTGAGGTACTGGACAGCTGCAACTAAGTTACCTAAAAGCCTTCTCTTTTCCAGACTGAACAATCCCAATTCCTTTCCTCATAGAAGAGGTACTCCCCATCCCTCTGATCAACTGGGTGGCCCTCCTCTGGACGTCATTGAACAGGTTTATGTCCTTCCAGTGCTGGGGGCCCCGGGGCTGGATGGTGTGTATCAGCTGAGGTCTCACAAAAGCAGAGTAGAGGGGCAAAATCCTTCCTTTCCCTTGCCCTGCTGATTTGGATGCGGCCCAGGACAGGAGTGACCTTCTAGGCTGCCAGTGCACATTGCCAGCCCATGTCATGTTAAACAGGGAAGAGCTGTCTTACTGCAGTGTCATCTTACTATGGTGGCATCTCTTCCTCTGAGCTTGTTCAATTATGATTCCTGTCTACCATGAGTCCAGTCAAACTGAGAAGATTTTGGAAGGTTATGAAGCTGTGCTTTAGAACTGGAACAAACCTTTCTTTACGCTGAGTCAGGAGATAAGAGTCTCTCAAGCAGCTGCAGCCTGAGACCAAACTGCAGGGAGGCTCTCATAATCCCTCAAGCTGCTGAAGAAATAAGGGAAATCAAACTGTAATGACAGTCTTTACAGTAAAAGAGAGGGAAGCTAATGGTATGGACCAGTGAGGTGGAATACTGGGGGCTGATACCCTTTCTTGCAAGTACTTGCAGAAACTGATAAAAGGGGATGTGTGAAAAGACTGTGGCCAGTTGGGCTGTGTGACTTTCTATTTCACTTCAAGTATCAGCTTCCTGCCTAAAAGAGCTTTTCCCCAAGAGCTTTAGATGGGTGCAACCCTGAATACAGTAGTGTTTTGTTCATAGCTAGCAAAGATAAGGGGCAATGTGTGAAAAGAACCAACAAGCCAGTCTAATGGAAAAGCTAGGATAGCAGAATGTCATGGAAGAGCTGTGTGTAGCCCACTATGCCAGATGCACTCTTGGTAAAGAGAGGATGGCTGGGGAATGGGACCTGTGAGCATAACTGCAGTGGTTAGCCTGGACAGCTGAAAGAGTAGGAGCAGCTAGCAGGAATGGTTAGCTAGTGCACCTATACAGCAGGACAGCTCAAATCACAGGGTCGGCTGTGGTTGGGATGAGACCTCAAAACTGTAGAACAGATACATCTTATTGGTTTAACCCTGGGCCTTAACAGCAACAAGCTGTGAATGAGCTGTACTGATAGAGGTGGGGAGCAGACAGCTGCCCTGGCAGTTGCCTCAGCTGGAAACAAAGATTTAAATAGCTTTGGCTGCACTTGAAAACAAGTACTTGGTTTTTGATGATGATCCAGTTTATCTTCCAATTGACCCCTTCTCCTTTCAGTAAAATACTGCTTAAACCATTTGATTCACTGCTGACCAATGAGTCAAAAGCCTGCTTTGTTTTCCTGAATTTCTGGATGGGAGACCAACTGGAGTCATTAAGATTCACACAACCTTAATTCAGCCTTGCTGCTGATCAAAGCTTGGCAAAAAGTTTGCAAAGGCTTCTCTGTTTTGCACAAGGGTAGCTTTCTGGAGGGGATAACTCCTGAGGGAATTATGAATTAACTTGGACTCTCCATTCTTCTTGAATGTGGCAGATTTTGGTCTGCATTTGCTAATGAGTATGGATTTCAGCTGTTCTAAATCCTACATGAAAGCTATTGGCCACAAAATATATTGTAGACAGCAATCATCAGTGAGAGCAGGAAGATGCTACAGCAACTTCATAATGACAAAGTTTTTTTTTTTTTAACATGTATCCTCAGAGCTCAGTAAAGCTCATTCACTCCAGAATGTTTCAAAATACCAAGTGGTTTGTGTGTTTACTTCTGCCTCCTTCTGCATTTGCTTGTTCACCAGTGAATATCAGAGTTGCAGCTTCTTCCTACATGAGAATTTTGAGTCTTTGTTTTCCTACCACACCCTTGTTGCTCTGTCACGTCACGTGCTCCTGGCATTCCTCATGTTATTGAGCTCTCTCCCGAAGATTTTTGACAACTAGCTGTCTGCCCTCATCTCTTTGACCAGACTGGTTCTATTCCTGGTATGACTTTGCTGGTGTTAGTGGATGATTTCATTCTTTAGCCTTTGAGACCTAACTTCGAGACCTAAACAACCTCTGATCATTCTTCACAGCCGTGCCTGATGACAGGTCTCTTATCTCCCAATACAACTGGAATGCTTGCCATGCTCGTCCTTCACTTTGTTGCTCATGGGAGACACTAGTCTCATGCTGGGCTCTAAAGTCTCTCCCTATTACTCAATTCCTTGCTGTTAAAAAAGAATGAACTAATGAACTAACTTATGAACTAACTTACTAAGTAACTTCCTGAATGCAAAGCTAGCTCCTATATGTTCCTTTCTGCTGGGCCACTGTTCTAAGGACATTTCATCTACATGAGGTTGGAGGATTTTTAAAGTTTGTATCATCTTTAATTTTTGTAGCATTGTCTATCATGATTCTTGTAAAAAGAGATATTTTCTTTGACTGTTTAGAATGGGATCACCCATTTTAACGTCTCTTAATGCTTCCTTCTAAAACAAAGACCAGAGGATTTTTGAGGGCATAAGTATTTGATCTTTGAGTAAGCCTAATTTGTAAATACAATTTTCTTAAATGGCAGACTTAGATTTTACTTCCACATGCATTTCTTTCATTATTTAAAATTGCAGCAGGTTTTCAGGATGAAAGTTCTTTTTTTTTGCTTTCAAAGAGCTTCATAGGCACCTGAGTTTTATGTGATATAGTAGAATTTACCTCAGGTAGTTTCAGTATTTTATCTTTACATATAACACATGGTGTCCATAACATATGGTTAATATTAAAAAGAAGCAAAATTATTGTGGTGCCTGGTATGGGTATGTTATATCACCTCTTCTTCTGTTTATTTCACCATCTCTTTTTTACTACAGTATTCATTTACTGTCTTCAGGCAGAATGTTAGTACAAATATAATTTCTGTAGTTTCTGCTATGAAAATTAGACATCTTTAGAGCATCTTAAACTTTTCATTAATTATTGTCTCTTAAAATTTTTATAATTGCTAAAAGCAATCAAAAGCTTATAGAAAATAGTACCTAACTTAGCAAATCTATAATAAACCCTCCACTTGTAATTTCTTAAACTAGATAAAGGTACTAAGTTTGGATTGAACTTAGCAAAAGACCCTGGCTGTCAGAATTATCCATGCCTTATAAGATCTGAATAGAAGGGAACATTCTATCTAGTTCAATTTGTATGTTTAGTTTTGTTTCTTACTGGTATGTCTTCCCATTGCTGGCTCTTCACAAGTTCATAAGAAGGTTCCGTTAAATCAAATTTCGGAACAGGGAAACCAGGGATCGCATTGTGCAGATGGAAGCCAAATGTCACCAGCCAGCTGTTAACATCTGAAAGGGAATAATTATAAGAAAAAACCAGAGAAAAATATTAGAATTGTTCTGTATTTTGCAACTACACAATTTTTACATATAATAGCTTTTGGCATAGTTGATTTTTTTTTGTATGGAAAAAGCAAACCTATACACGAAACTTTCAGTTCTAAACTTAGAAAAGATGTCTATTCTATATAAGAGTTGCACTAGGCTCAGTTGAAAGGTATTGCAGAGTTCAGCAATCAGGTTCTGATGGCCTTGGTGACTTCCAGAACAATTATAGCAGCACAATTAAGGGGAGATTTCCTTGTCATACAGCCTAAACCAACTGGAATTTCATGGTCAGGTTAAACATGCTTTATGTCATACCCTCATCATCAATACTTTTAAACAAAGCCAAAAAAAAAAAGTACTGCAGAGCACATCCTGTCCTTTTGGTGTGTGTAATGACTTTGAACTACTCCTGAAATATCACCTATATGGCCAATTACCTTTTAAATGATTTGGCAGATATTTTTTGTTGATTCAAGAGAAATCTGCTCCTCTTCAAGATGATGTGGGATCGATGAAATGAAAAGCTAATGAAATGCATCAGTAAGTAGACAGGATACCAAATTACCATTAGATCACATTATTTATGATACATTTTATGTTCTGTTAAAAATAAATTAGGGGTGCCAACAATCAGTTAACAATTGTTTGGCAAGAAAAAGTGCTCTGCCTTCTTTCTGTTTTTTTACACTATCTTCCACAAAAACTAAGCTTAGAGGTTGGCAGAGTGCTCCTCACCAAGCCTAACAATTTTTATTTAAGAATGCTCACAATATGTGGGATAAGGAAGCAGATTTTTCCAAAAATTAAAAAAATAAAAAATATTTATCTTAAAATAATGTTTAATATTTTCAAATAAATGCTACGCCTCATGAGGTGCTGCATCTGAAACTGCCAGGCAGCCAAATTATCAATTGTAATAATAACCTTACATAAGCAGTGTCTGCCTGTGCATTTCAGACATCAAAGATGTTAAGAAAAGAACCAAAACTGTATTTTGAGGGCAATTTCTGAACTAAGTGCATGATTTTCAATGGCACAAAAAATCTGATTCCAGCTGCATTCCCTACAGCACATGCTGCTAAAAGAGGACAGATTCAGAGGTCTGTTTTTATTCTTACTCCCAGGCAGCCTGCTAGCAACCCACTTAATAGCTGCTGTTTGTTAAATGAATCCAAACCCACTTGATTCCCAGGATGCTCTTCTAAGTGGTAGTCTCACAGCTCCTAAGTAAGTGGGGCTGAGCCCTTCCTGTAGACTGGCAATGTCTGTGTAAATTGGATTATTTACACTTAGTTCAAATACAAAAAAAAATCAAATGTATCGGAGCCATACATTTTCCCCAAAATTCTGGTGTTGTCTAGTCAGATTTTTGCTGTGTAGAATAATGGAAAACACTACACATCACTAACTCTAGAACAACAAAACGCATATAGGTTCTCTAAGAACTGAGATATGAAAGTAAGCACGTTAGCACCTTTTTTTGCCAAAAGAGAAGTTCAATCCTTTTTCTATACTATCCTACTCCTTCTATGCACCTGGCTGGGTACACATTAGTTTGTGCTAGCCCTGGGGCTTGTTGAGCAATTGACATTAGCAGTCTTGCAAAAGTCTACACTAGAAAATATCAACCAGCTTCCAGTGAATATTTTCTGTGATGCTGGTGTGTTAAACTGATCACAGGAGGACCCCTTCTGCCTACAGTCTCACTCCCTCTAAGTTGGACGCCTGTAGATATAGCATCCCCAAGCTGCCATCAAGTAACCTTCTCTTACCTGTGATATAATCCTTCACATCATGTATTTTACTGGCTGGGTTATTATTTCTAAACATGTACAAATTAAAAGGAGCTGGATCCTTCCCAATTCTCTTCCAGATTTCAATATCAGGTGTTGTCCACCGGCCTGCCAGTATGTCATAATCTCTTTCTCCAAAGTGGACTAGTTTGGTCAGTGGGTCGTATAAGCCTCCGTGGAATCCAATTACCAGCTGGAAGTCAAGATTAGAGTCAAAATAGATCTCTCCATAGGCAGTGTATTGAATTTGTTTAAGCATGAGACCATTGCTACTGAAAACAGCCAGTGGTGTCCCTGTATTGTCTGACGCAATGTAAAACTCATCTCCACTGCTAATTTCCATGGCAAAAAGATGTCCTTGCAGATCATAGTACAGAGATGTGATTTCAGAACTTGAGTGGTTATAGACATGAGTTATCCTGGTTGGATAGGTAAGGTCTGCGTAGAAGAACTGGAGATGCTGCCCCAGGCTAGTTTTACTGGAAACGCGTCGTCCGAGTCCATCATAGCGGTAAATCACTGTCCACCCGCTGCCTTTGCTATAAACTCGAGTAAGAAGGCCCTTTGAACTGTATTCAAAGATTTCGGTACCCCTCTGACGCAGAAATCCGTCCTCATCTAACCTGTACTGCACATCTCCCAGCCGGGTTATTCTGTCTCGCAGGTCGTACCGCAGCGGTGTCAGACGGGCGCTGCTGCTGGGGTTCAGCAAGTGCAGGTTGCCGTTCAGGTCATAGTTGTATCGCCACATTATTTTTTCATTCAGATAAACTGTCTGGAGCTGACCATCTACATCATATTCGTAAGCATATTTGGTGGTGTTGGCAAATGGCCCAATCTTAATTTCTCTTTTCGTCACTCGTCCCATGTTATCATACTGAATTGTAATCCAATACATTAATGACCGAAATATTTCATACTGAATTTCCTTGATGCGCCCATGTGCATCAAAGTGTTTTGTGTATGTCATTACAGCTGTTGAAATGATCTGGTTAATATCGTAATATATAACTCCAAATTTTCCAAACTGTTCAACTTTGCCAGAGATATCGTCAAACTGGTAGAGATCTATAGGCAATGGGGTTTCATTGATGACACCTTGCATGCTAGTCACTCTGAAGCTATTGTCATAGCTGTAGTCAAATCGGGCGTTTACCATTCCGTCTTCACTAAAGCGGAAAATCTGTCTGTCAATCAATGGGCCAATTTGTCTGTATCTAATGGTGCAGATAAAACCATCGCTTTGGAGGTTTACTGTTTTCAGGACTCCCGCTGTCTCATCATAAGTAAAACTAACTCTTGTACTATCATATAAAATTTCTGAGAGCTTCGTCTGCCGTCTGTACTTGAATAATACTCTCCGGCTTGTCCCCAGGAAAGCAGTTTGAAGGAGCTGCCCTTCCTCGTTGTAGTCCATGATAACAGAAGCATTGCTTTCTGGGGGGTTGTATATGTTCCGGTAATAGCCGATGGAGCGGATAGTCTGCATGGTATGACGAGCCACACTGGGCATGGTGACAGCGGAGAGCCGATCCAACAAATCATATTCAAAGATATACTGCCGTTGGCTATGGAGCAGAAGAACCATTGACTGAAAATTAAGAACAGATTTTTATCATGTGACAAATGGTCCAGTATCTCCCCTCCCACTACATACTAATACTATTTCTTCACAAAAATGTGACATTCCCACTTGAGAAAATTATCTCCTCTTTAATTGAGTTATCACTGACCTTACATGTTGTTAACATCTCCCTGCCTAATTTACTTGTATGCCTAATTGTAAGGGGTTCTGTAATTAGTAGTTCCACATTCATAATTTGCTACTTGTTATGACTGTATCACTCTTTTATCAAGCATTCACAGCTAAACAGCAGATTGTCAATGGATTCAGATAAGTCATGTTTAATATGGGAAGAAGTAAAACTGTCTTAGAGCCATTAACTCACGAGGAGAGCAACATATGGGAGATACAATTTCTCTCTTACAATTAGAGATGATTTTGAAGAATTTGACTAGCCTGAGAACTCTGAATACTGTGTTCTTGTTCTGTAAGCTTTTGAGACATAGGCAAAACAATAGTTTGATTATTCATATTGGAAGGAGCTACTTGAATTATTCTGACATTTTCCTAATGTGTGGCTATTATATGTCACAGGTCTTGATTAAATTAAGTCTGTGGTAATGACGAAACAGTACTTGCTGAGCAAAACCTTCAACAGAAATATATTTAAACCCCTAAAAGACATGGATTCTCTTTCTGCATATCTCACAAGGGAGATTTTCACAGGTATTTCTAGAAGGTGCGCTATCATTCAGCAATTGTTACATATGTATTGATTCCTAATCTTTTGCCTATCCCTTATTTTGATGCTACGACATATAGCAAGTACAAATTGACAGCTGTAACTATTTAGAAAAAAGAGCTTTTCTTGGTAGTGAAGAAAGCCCACAACAGCACAGCATTTGCAAACAAATTATTTTCAGTTGAACTGAATTGCAGATGGTCCCTGTACCTTATTTTAAGTGTTAAGATAAAAGGTAAATGCAGATGCTTCTTGTTAGTCAGTGGCCTAAATAATTTAAAACCACATCAATTCCTAGCAATTACCTACAGCATGATTACATATCTGTGGAATGAAACATTCCCCTTGGAATCACATGTTGATACTTAGAATAATTGTAATGTGCTTCTATTACCTATTTTTGCTTTGTATGCAGCAGTGAGGTGCTGCAGAATTTCAGCACATTCCAAGCATTTTTAAAAACCTGAGTGTTCTTTACCTTTTCCAAGTATGTGTAACTCCAGGTTTTCCCATCAGCAAACACTCTAGACACTATCCTTCCCTGTCCATCATACTCTATTTTTTCACTAGTCGTGCCTCTCTGTATGCTGCCTATTTGACCTGTGGATGCATAGGTGACATTGACAGCCATCAGCTTGCTGCTTGGGAGCCACAGGGTGGGGTGTCCTGACGTGTCGTAGGCAATCCTCAGCAGGAATTTACGGTGGTCATCGTAGATCTTCTCTGTCTTTGTGGTTCGATCAAAATCAACTGAAAGGAGGTTTCTGCCATTAACCTTTTTAAAGCAAACAAAATGACACAATCAATCATGCTGTTCAAACCCCAGCCACCTGTTATTTCCACAAAGCTAGCTATTCTTTAAATACCATTTATAGTGATTGATTTGCTGTATGTGTAAAGTATTTTAGCAACTTCTTGATATAACTGTAAGGCACTATAATAGCATCTCCTTAGAAGGTCTGGTTATATGAAGAGAGGGCTCAGAATTTGTTGCAATATTTTCTTTCTTGATGCTTAGTCACCTGTTAAGGAAATACTGAAAGCCGTGTACTGAAAACTTTGGTAATAAATGGGGTCATTTCAATACAGACTAGTTCTTTTGTAAGCAGTCTGAAATATATCGAGAAAATTATTGTCAAAATATATTCCCAGCAACTGCTTTTCCAATTCATAACAATCATGCTAAGAAAGAACTGAATCTCAGTCCTTCACAGCAAGTATTTTTCAGAATAGCAAATGCAAGATTTTCAAAAGCATGTTAGGTCTTCAAATTAAGGTTAAACTGTTTTTAGAACATAGGCATTCCCCTTCAGGATCAAGTGGAAATTTAACTCGGTATACTATCCACTGCTGCAATGTATTTATGAGGCTGAACTCCTTAGCAGAGGATTATATCTTTCTCCTAGTTAACTGACTAATTAAAGCTGACTACCTAAAGCCATAAATGACTGGAAGACTACTGAACCATTGAAAAACAGTTAAAAATGCTTTGAAGTTTGTAAGTATTTTGATTTGAAAATAAAGCCTTAGCTTTATTAAGGCTTTATTAAATAAAGCTGTAGATACATTTATGTTGAAAACTTGTTATTGATATATGTAAACTACAAGTGATGGATAGTGATTTCTGTGTAATACTTTTACACTGAAATCCACCCCACCTCCCTTTAGTGTTCAAAATATGTCAACTTTCAATTTCATTGAATTGGCTCTCCTTTCTGAATTTATGAAAGGAAAATGTCTGGTTTTCTTTTCCTATATCAGTATCTTTGCACTTCTCCATTCCTCTCAGCACTGAATTGTGCTTTAGTGTTCTCAAACAGCCCTCAAGGATTTCTTTGTTCATCTGTAAACCATTTCTGTATCTGCTGTGTCTTTTTAAAATTGTTCCATGTGGGGTGAAAAACTGGTAACTGAGATTTTTTTCAAAACTGCATTTTGTGAACATGTGGGAAGTAGGGTAGAAATGGACAGAGAGCTATGTGTATTAAGAATTTAAAAAAATTCTGTTTCAAGTACCTCATACATACATTACAAAGGGTAAACAAAGATGGCTAAATAACATTCAGAAAAGAACAAAATAATAGATAGGGATGCACCAAAGAAATGACTGGAAGATTTTTGGATTTTTCAGGCTGAAATTTCAAAACTCCACATGCCATGGATGTTGGTACTTAAACACTGAGGCTAATAAACTTCAGAGATCAATATAAATTAGATCCTTTATTATTGGTATAAAAAGTACTAAAGTGCTGGTGATAGGTCATAGGTAAATAGGAAAGAAGTTCCTCCAAATGTTCTCTTTTGCTCAGTCTGTCTCTCTATTTACGTACAATACCTTTCTCTTTGTTTATATGAAATCACTGGCATGAGAAGAATCTGCACTATCAATTTAGGAAAAAAAATAATCACATTTTCATGTAAATCTCCTAAGTAAAGAACACTAAATCTAGCAGATGCACAATAGCTGTTTTACCTATTTAATGAACCATCAAAAGTTATTGAAATATAATCTAAAAAATTAATGCTACAAGACAGATTCTAGAAGTAAGTTAAAGTAAAGTGTGAAGTGCTTCCATTCAACTAATTTTTTGTAATTTTTTTAACTTGTTGTCAGGGAGTTTTTTTTAAAATTTTCTGACATCTAGCATTAGCTCATTTACCTAAATTAATTTTTAAATTTGTCTCTGGCTTTTTTTCCCCCCAGTGTCTGCCTGCACTCATCTCTGCATGTCCCAGCCTGTTTTGCTTCTCTGGTTTTTTTCCTTCCCTTTCTCTCCCCCTCCCCTTCCTTATTTTACATTTAATTATGATTTTTATAAATTTTCTTGTCCACCTCTCAGGATTAGACACTGAAGTTAAAATGGACTCTTCTGATTTCTGATCTGGCAAAGAAAGAAGGGTGGTTTTATGGTTAAGTCAGATGTCCAAGCAATTGTGGTTAATTTCTTGGCCAAGCACATCCTTCCTGTATAAATTGCAACAAAGTACTTAATCCACTGTCCGACTGCCCTAGCTGCTAACTGGGATGGTAACATTCCTTGCCTTTTCACTTCCCATCTGTCAGGTCTGTGTAGGGGCAGGATATGAGGGAAGGAAACGAAATGCTTCTTCTTCCAGCCAGTTTCCTGCTTTCAGACGTTGCTGACAGAGCTCTAGCATTCAGGAATGTGAGCTTTTGGTGAAATTTTGGCTGTTCTTGCCTAATCCCACAACAGAGATGGCAATTAGAGTAACAATGAGTTTTGGTGAAATAGCTTGTTTCATTGGGCGGTGCAGGGATGGAATAACACAGCTAAAGCAGTGCCTTTCTCTAAAGTGCTTCTTAATAACATCTCTGCTAGAAAAATACTTTTAAGGGAAAGTTGAATGTTTTTATTGTGTCCAAGATAACCACACTCAAAATACATTTGAAACCTCTGGATTTCATTATGATAACAACTGTACTCGAGGCAATTTCCAGTGAAGAAACACTGACACAAAACTGAGTCTTCTGACAGTCTTCACCTACTGTCCTGATATGTTTCAGTAATTTATGTCTCCATCTATTCTCCTCTACTTTAATTCCTGTTTTTCTTTCCAGTGAGAAGTATGAAATGTGTCTTTGATTCCTCTGTTAGACGAATATCTTGCTGTGTCTTCCAGAGAGATTCAAGAGGTAATGTGAAAACTGGGGACCTCTGCATAGCCTGGAGTATGTCAGGTCTCAAGAGGAGACTCCTCTTGTGAGCTCCCTTGTCTGTGTTACCTGTCTGCTCTGGGTGCATCCCTTGAGACAGAGTTCATGCCAGCTCCTTTATCTGAGACCCTCAGTCCAAGGCCCTAAAAATGCTCTTTCATGCAGAGGACTGGCAGCACCTTTGCCCACAACCAACTTATAGACCAAACATACAGCTCCAGAGAAGTACTAGCTTATTGAACAAAATTACAAACCAAGTCAGAGCAAAAGCAAAATTGACTGAAGACTGTTGAGGAAGGGCAACATAATTCCTAATTAATTTCTTTAGAAAGATTACTAGTTCTGGGCAGAACTAATATTAACAAGATGGAAGACCAAGAGAGTACCTGACAGTGTACTTTTTACCATTAGATACTGCATATGTATAACACAGTGAGTGTCACAGAGATGGGTACCTTTACTGGCAATACATTTTGTCACTGTTTCTTGTCTACATTTGTCTTCTTTGCAGAAAAATGTTGATGATACATCTGTCTGTATATATAAATGATGAGCTCCATAAATTATTCCTGTTCTTCTTTCTCTTGTTTTCATTTTCTGCTTTCCTACATCCCCCCATCCACCCCCAAGTGACATTTTGGTAATATCTTTCCATGTAAATTTCACAAAACACTCTTTTTTTTTTTTCATTGCCGACAAGTTTCTCTCCTTTTTTTTGAGGCATTTGTCTCTTATTAGCTCATTCTCCACATGCCCTACTTCTCCCATTTCTATGTAATGAGTATTATTTTATCCTAATCTGTAATCTTTCATTTTCCCTCCCATCTTGTTACATCTATCCCTTGTGTTTGCTTTTTTTTTTTTTTGGGTTTTAATTCTTCTAAGTTAGAGTTGCCCGTGACAACTTTACCTTCTCTTTTTAACTGTTACCACCACTGCACTTGAATGCCAAAACTTAGTGTCACTTCTGAGAACTGTGCTTGTGGTGATTTGTTTCACTGCCAAACCTCTCTTGGGCTTCTTTCACAAATGACTTGGCAGGTGCATTATACCACTGTGGTATAAAATGACATGCCTATGAACCAGAACCACAAGAATGAGCTTCAGAATTATAGCTTCCTTTTCCTCTTCCTTATCAAAGTAAGATAGCTGCCACAGGCAGTTACTAATATATTGTTCTTAAGCAGCTGCTACTGTGCATAAATGTTCTTCCTTCTTGGAAAAAAACCATTCCTCTTATAGAGAAAGTAGTAGAGAGGAATATAACCTGCATAACAACATTCCCTCCCTTCTTGTCCCAATGGAAGATACAAAATATTTTAAGACTTCAAATGGCAAGAAGTCAAGTGGTCTGAAACTACTTTCTTTCATTTGATACACTGCCTAGGCTTTATTTTAAAGAACTGAGTTCATTTCTAATAGTAAGTCAAACCTTTGATCTTGAAATGGTCTCCTGGCAACACAATTTTAAATGCTTAATCTGTGTTGTCTTTACCAAATGGCTGTCATAAATCATAGTTTGCTTCCTTGTATTTCACTCACTATATAGGAAGAAGGAATGCCAACAAAATGGTAAAGACATATGTTAGAGGAATATGCCATCCTCATGCACATACAGTTAAACCCTTTCTCCCTTAAGAATAAGTCTTACTACAATTTTAATTTAAAATTAAAAAAAAAAACAAATCCAGGGATCATGCTAACTTATGGTAGAATAATTTAAAACAGGATTCTGAATCAGTAACATGAATTCAGTACCAGAAAGAAAAACAGTGAAGGAAAGCAGAAAATTATTCTTTTTAGCCATTCCAAGCTAAACCCAACAGTTTTAATTCCACAGAGTGCTGATTTTAGCTGGGGTATTTCTTTACAGAGGCTACTACAGGGCTATATTTTGTATTTATGCTGAACACAGGGTTGATAACCTAGAAATGTTTTCATTTTTGCTGGGCAGGGCTTCCACAGAGCCAAGGCCTTTTCTGCTTTTGGTACTGCCACCCTGCAGAGCAGACTGGGGCTGTATGGGGGACTGGGAGCAGACACAGCCAGGACAGGTGACCCCAATTGCTCAGTATGTAAAGGGGGGATGTTTGGAGTGATGGCTTTGTCCTCCCAAGTCACTGTTACATGTGATGGGGCCCTGCTCTCCTGGAGATGGCTGAACACCTGCCTGCCCATGGGAAGCAGTGAATTCATTCTTTGTTTGGCTTTGTTTGTGTGTGTGGCTTTTGCTTTCCCTATTAAACTGTCTTTATCTCAACTCACAAGTTCTCTGGGTTTTACTGTTCCAATTGTCCCTGATCCTGCTGGTGGGGGACTGAGTGAGTAGCTGTGTGGGGCTTGGCTACTGCCTGGGGTTAAACCACGACACACAGAAAAGAGCAATTAATAAATAAAATAGCCAATAAATGAAGTAATAAAACCAAGTACTTCCCAATCTACGGTCAGCTTGTCTACAGTGAATATTCTGTGGGTGCTGGATGGCAATACCTACAGGAATGTATTTACATTTCCTCATTCCTTAATGAGAATGCAGTAGATACTGCTCACGCTTGTGTGCTTACCCTAAGCTTTCGGCCAAAGACGTTGACTTTTCCTTGGGCTTGCTCTTTCCGGAATCGCCACTCCACCAGGTTCTGCCCGTTCTCCCCCGGCAGGGTCATGTTTCTCTTTGCCATGGTTGGGTTGGCAGTGCCAGCCAAGACATGTGGCTCTGTCTGGTAGTGTGAGTCCAGGCCACTGGCGTACAAGATTCTCAGTGAGCCATCATAACCAATCTGGTAGCTGTTTCTTAACTGATCTGAAAAGGTCAAAAAGAGAATTCCAGGTTACCTACATGGGTTAAGACTCTGCCTTTGCACTGGACACTTTATGCAATATGTGCATCTTGACTTCACATAACTGACCCAATGGTAATAAAGAGACACGGTGAGATTGTTAAGATTAAGTATATCCCAGAGGAGCAAAAAATGCCTTTAGGACCTATCAGCAAAGTTTCTTAAATACTTAAAGTCTTATCCTGATAGTATGATCTTTGAACTGGCACAAAACACATTCTCTGCTGTTTCATTAGGCATTTTTGGCCTAATCCTAAGCATACTATGACTATTCACTTTTGCAAGTATGTGGTTGCTGGGATATTACAAGTTGCTTTTAAGCTAAAATATCACTTCATACTATTTCTGTACCTATTTCCCTTTCAATCCATCTCTTCTTTCCAAGATTCCTTTTTAATATAAAGTAAGTCTTCTACTTCCCATAGCTGCTTACAAAACCATTTGGTTAGAAAACTTACTTAATGCTACTTTTTGGTGCAATACTACTGCTTTTCCTGAACAGTTGTTTCTGTATAGGTGTAAAACTGTGTATGTATCACCCCTTCCTACAGACATGATGCCCCTACATGATGCCCCTAAAATTTCACTTTTATTTGGAGTTGCTTGTACCAGAAGAAAACAATTTTCAGGCCAGTATCTGCAGAGAAATCTTTTGTTTACAGTACCTTGAACCATGGTATAGAAAGAATCGATTGATGATAAGTTGGAAGTGATGCTGACATCTTCCTCTCTGCTGGATGACTCAATGTCCACTGTAATGGCCCTTTCCATTTCCCCATGAAGGTTGGTGACGACTCCAGTTGGGAATGTAACATTTGTTAGACGGCCCTCGCTATCATAGCTAAAAAAGAAGGTCCAGAAATGATAAATAGCAGGAACAAATTGTTTTCACTTACAACTAAAATGAACAAAAACACCAGCTACTCATATTGTTAAGGCACTTTTGCTTTTTTTTGTGTGCTTGGGATAGGTACAGCAAAGACTTCAAACATGCTTTGAAGTACTCAAAAGACTGCTTAACATACAGCAGCCTCAATGGTGATAGCAAGAGCAAACGATGGATCTTCAGCTCTGCATATTATTCTTTGAAGTGTGACCAGATCCTGCTGCACATCTAATTCACCATTTCAAAGGAAGCATATTTATTGGTACTAAATTCTATAGCATTCTGTACTTACTCCCTCTTACTGGAGTAGATTTTACTGTTACTGTAGGAACCCTCAAAATTTTTGAAATAAGGGTGTCTTAATAAAAGTGTCTCTTGGGCCTTTCCTATTCAATGAGTATGCAGAACACCTGTACTCCTGAGTGCTTAATGTCCCTTGTATTACTATGAGCAGAGTGTGGGGTAATATTTAATCTACTCAAGCTGCTTGTAGCTGGAAACCAGAACAGCTAACATCTCTACCTGTGAACTGCTTGTGAACTGTTTGAGAATTGTGACACAAACCATGAGATATTTTTTTCTGTGTCTACTGAAATTTATTTAAACCAACAGCTATATATCCATTTAACATGAATAGGTAGATAGAATTTCTGTAATTGAAGTAGATCTTGGAACATGACCAGAGACCATGCTTACAAATCCAAATCCAAACATGCATTTTGGTGACAGTATAAGGAGAGGTAAAGCACTGTGTGAGCTTCTGGTCATAAACCCTGTCTTTAAGATTAGCTCTTCCAGCGCTAGAGTCCTGATTTGTCAGCCTAGGTGTTCAGCTGAAGCTCCTTGTTTTGAAGTATAGCCTGCCCACAGCTGCAACAGAGAGAAAAAAGCATCCGAAGGAGGATTTCATGCCCACTTACGACCTGTTTGCTCTCAGTTTTCCATCCCTCTCCTGTGACCATGTAGTGGGAAGCTGAACAACACCTTAGTCTCTTAAAGTAACTAGAACATGACCCTGCAGGTCCTCACAGTGTGCTAGACATTTCATGCTGATATTTATCATCAAAATTGCTCCTACTGGAAAAGAAAAGCAAAACCAAAAAAAGCCCCCCAAAAGCCCCAAGCATATCACTGAGGCCACAGAAACTCCTTTTCTTAAAATGAGAGCATTAATCCTAACAGCTGTAACCCACAACACTAACTTTCTCTGAACAGCATGAGTACTGCACAGCATTGCTGTGACCGAAAGGATTAAGTTAAGAAATGCTTTCTTCCAGTTTGCTTACTCTGTAGATTTGACAGCTTTTTGCATACAGTCATTTCCATCCTTTTAGCACAGTTGATTTCCTTTGTTTATGTAAGACTTTCACTTAGCAACAGGCAAGAGAAAAGAATATGTAAAAATCAGAAACCATACTGCAAGCCAGGGAAGTCAAGTGAGAAAACTTATTTTTTGAAGTTAAGTACATTTCAAGATAATGGGGTTTCTTCCAGTGTGTTTCTCTCCCTAATTGTGGTTCTTTTTCACATACTGGACTTGGCACGCTGAGATATTCCATTTATGCAGGAGACCAAAACAAACATACTTAAGTTCCTTGTGCATGAACATGACTGCTAGCCTATTCATGACCTTCAGTCTCATGCCTCAGTTCCAAGAACTTATTTTCATGCACAACTTCCCTTTCCAACTCCCTGGGGAGCATATATTGTCCAATTAGTGTCCTTTTCTATTTTCTGCTTTATGTTTGAAAATGGTACCAAATTACTTTGTTGGGAATTACTTCTGTCCTTTGATTACAGTAGTCCGGTACTGGTCTTTATTTCATACAATGCTTACTAAAGCCACAGATGGTGAGATTTCCCTGTAAGAACTTTTTGCCCTTTTAATCACAGTATCTGTGAGAAACTAATTACCATATTTCTCAGTATACCACCTGAGCTGGAAAATGCTACACATCAGTAGTATTCAGCACAGTGTGTGTGGCTTTAGTGCAGTATGCAGCACTGAACTGTGCTATCCTTCTTTTATGCATTCTTGCTTCCACATTATTATTTTTTGACTGTGCCTATAGTTCTTGAACTGCTCTCGTCTTCCACAAATATGGCAAGGCACATCATGAGCCTGAGATAAGCAGTTAATATTACAGTGGGGGAGAGTTCAAAGACCAGGAAGAAATCATGTTACACATAAATGTTCTTAAAAACATGACTTAAAAGCTGAAAGAATCTTAAAAGCTGTGATTGCTTGGTTCAGGCATCCTAGTGCAAGAAGAAAATGTGACTGAGATGTGAAAGGTAAGAATAGGATTTCTCACACTTTTATAGCCAGGAACAAAAAGAAAAAGGGGAAATAGGCCTTTCTACAATTCATTACATATTCCATTTGGTGACAGATTGCTATGTGTGTCCTTCATTTTGTTCACTGTACATGGAATACTAAACTTACTTTATACTTGCTATCTTCTTGCCCACAATCAAAGCCTTATCAATGCACAGCATAGCAACATCACTCATACCTTTGGGCATTCTGAGGCCATTTTTCTTATTACATTCAAATATCCTTGCATTCTGCTGCCAAGGTGAATTTATTCATCCATGATTGTCAGTTTTAGACTGAGCGATTTCTTTTTATCTGCCTAGTGTTCTAATATTGAAATTGCCCTAGAAGGAATGAGATCTGAAGTCTAGAGGGTGAGTGCCTATATTTGGTATTTCACAGCCTCTTTGATCTTTTCATCCAAACACAAGCTCAGGCACATGTGTTACCATGGAGCCCTCTGATCTTTCTCCTTTGCCAGGCTCCACAGCAAAGCCGTTCCACCAACCTTTTCAATTCCTGAAGAGTGAGTCTCACATAAACTTCTCAAAAATCTAAACCAGAAACTTGTTCCTTGGACGTGACCTTGTGGGCATTAATCTGTTCAGCTCACTTCTGTTGGCATTAACGCAACAATCTTCATATTTGGTCAATAACTCTGAAGGCAGCAGTGGGGGCAGCTGCCACCACCGCTAACAGAAGTTCCCCTTAGATCAAATCCTTTTTCTTCCTTAGGATGAGCTGCCACTGCCAGATAGTTTTCCACTTTAGCAGTGAGAATTTCTCAGAGATAATGATTATCAGCTTCCCAGATTCTCGACCTTTTGCTCTTCACCTGCTGGAAGTCTCTCTTCCATTGCTCATCTCCTTCAGTTTTAATTACATGCCTTCCCAGACCATTTTCTGTTCTAGGCTATGTAGGACACTTCACTTTGCAGTAATAACTTCCTGGTAAGCCTTGCCACAGATGGAAATGTCCTACTTTCTTTATTTTTGACTTGTTTCTCAAGTGTATTTTATCTTAGTCTGTAGCACATTTAGCTCAACCCCAACATGCAGAGCTTTATTAATGTTTTATATCAGAAGTTATTTCAATGTAGAATAGGGAGCTGTAGAAATAAAGTGTATGGTAAAGGCTGCACCTAAAGCCAATTGCTAATTTATGACTGATACTGTTTTTCTCCAGACTTCTGCAGTGCAATCCCTCAACAAAATAAATTCTGTGATTTTTTTTTTTTTCTGTTGTAAACATGTCAGGTTGAAGAGCAAGGCACACCAGTTCCAGCGCATTTCAGATAACAAGGCATGCAGTCCAAATGCATATAAAGTATTTAAGACGGGTTACAGATTATACTATTAGTTGGGATACTGTAATAGAGAAATGAAGCATGAATACATTGCATAATATAGACATGTATAATTTTGACAGTAGGAAAGTACTGTTATACTTTCACTCAACTCACATTAGGTATTTTCTCTGCATCTCAGATTACCAAGAGTGGCTAAAAAATTTATGGAACATTACCCTACTTATTTCAAACTATTAATGGGAAGCCTTTTATACCTGAGTGCTGCTTCTTGGCAGGTGAGAACAGAAGGTTCAAGGCTGACATTCAGGAGTGCAATGTGTTGTTTTTTTAGGTGCATACCATGTTGACAACATGCTGAAAAATCTGTCCTAACCTGGCAATGAAACGTCTCCCTTGTCTTGTTGAGGCCATTTAAGCTACATTTACACAAAAGAGTGTTGTCTTTAACATGACAGAATTTTGGTATCCAAATACATTCTTTCACTTGTATTCATTCTCCATAGCACACTGCAGGTTTAGTCCCTCCCAAATGAAAGCGAATTCAAAGTTGGAAAATGATGGTAAAGAAAAGCCACTCTAGTAGCACTTTCTCTCAACCAGTACCCAAGATGGTTATTTTGCCAATCAAATGGAAAGAAGCCCGCAGTTAATATATCATCACTTTCATTAGCATTTCTTCACCTGCAGGGAGCTTTCCTGTCCCCTACTGGTTTAAAAATGGGCATGGTAAGTTACTGGAAGCTCTAGTTTTGGCCACCTTTAACCATTATGTGGGTTGCAGAAAGAAAGAAAAAAACTTTCAACTTCAATATAATGAATTTTGCATTTTTTTCCTTTACTCAATTTGTACATTGCTTTCCTCATTTTAACATGCATTTTTGCTTTTGATGTGTCTGAAGAGAGACTGAATGAGCCTAAGAATGAAAAAGGTGAAAATAATCTGAAGAATCTGAAGACACACGGACAGAAATGATTTCTCCTTTTTTTTTTTTTTTTGCATTTCTTATTTAGTCTAATTGAAAGAGACACTTCAATGGATCCATAACTACTCATATATAACCTGCACATATTCCTTTATTTCTACGAAATACATTTGTATTTGTATCTTAAAAGTTTTAGCATCTTGCTTGTGAATTCACACCACAATTATATTGGGAAACCTGAAATATTAAACTATGACTTCCTTTGGAGATATAACAATTTAAAAAACCCCAAAAAACCCCAAACAATAAAGAATATGGTGGTATGTCTTCCTAATATTTTGTTTTGCTTAACAAGAAGAAAGCAAATTTGATATATATTAGTAGCCTGTAAATTATGACAAGTGGATTTTAAAAATTTTATTTTATTATTATCTAAGAAGTGATAGCATTTTTCTTTTTTTCTTATCTGGAATATTATTAAGCATGAGAAAAAATGCAGCCAGGAGGGTCAGCCATGTCCTGGGGTGCATCAGGCACAGCATGGCCAGCCAGCAAGGGAGGGCATTGTCCTGCTCTGCTCTGCACTGGGGCAGCCTCACCTCGAGTGCTGGGGGCAGTTTTGGGTGCCACAATGTAAGAATGATACAAAGCTGTTAGAGAGCATCCAAGGGAGGGTGGAGGAAGGAAGATGGAGAAGGACCTTGAGGGGAAGCTGCATGAGAAGCAGCTGAGGTCACTTGGCCTGTTCATCCTGGAGAAGAGGAGGCTGAGGGGAGACCTCATTGTGGGCTTCAACATCTTTGTGAGGGAAAAGTGCAGGGTCAGGGACCAATCTCTTCTCTGTGATGACCATGATGGGACCCAAGGGAATGGCATGAAGCTGTGTCAGAGGAGGTTTATGTTGGATATGGTTTATATTAGAAAAGGTTCTTCATCTAGATGATGGTCAGACACTGGAACAGGCTCCTCAGGGAAGTGGTCACAGCACCAAGCCTGACAGAATTAAGGAACTGTTTGCACAACACTCTCAGACACATGGTGTGACTCTAGGGGCTGTTCTGTGCAAGGCCAGGGCTGGGAGCTGGACATTGATGATACTTGTGAGTCCCTTCCAACTCAGAATATTCTATGATTTTATGAAAAAAATCAACATTCTTTCGAATTTTACAGAATTCTAAATATATTTAAAAAACATTTTCCTTTTTTTTCCCTGTCTTTCCTGCTTTATTCCTTTCCCCTCTCCCTCTCCTTTTTCCTTTCACCTGTCCCTTTTTATTTTCCTTTTCCATTCTGTTGTGCCTAGCTCTGAGAAAAATGTGGATAAACAGGAATTACAGAAAATAGGTCCAGGAATGATTCTAGAAAAAGGTAAATTAAACTACAGCCAGATTCCCAATTCTGGACAGAAATTTATATGCCTACTTGTTTTTTAAAGGAATTTGGGCAAAAAATGCAAACTCACAAAACCAAAAAGGTTAGAAGGTCATTAAAAGTGTTAGTATCAGCTATATTTATCTGTCCATTTATCTGTCCCCTTGTCCAACCAACTGTCAGACAACTCAAGCTTTTCCTGTGCCTTCATCTGATGGCTTTTCCATAGGGAAAGGGTCTTCACTCTGTTTTCATCTGGGGAAGTGTTATAAAACTGTTTGCACAGCTGGTTAAATAATTCAGGTAATGGTCTTTTATCTTAGCAACATGGTCAGGATGTATGTTTTAGTCCAGGTTTAATGAAGAGATTTCCTTAGCTGGAAAGTGATTGGCAATTTCTTTTTTCACCTTCTCCTGTTATAGCTGCAGCTCTTGAGGCTTTTTATTTGTTGTGTCTATTTTGTCATAATGTTAAAAGGACAGTTTTCAGTCTTTTTTTGTAAACTGACATTCAGCACACCAGACGTGAACAATTCACTTAAATAGGCCTTTCCTGACAGCCATAACTCATCTGCAAAACAACAGGCACACTCTAAATGAGAATCACTGCAGGAAATGTGTCTGTTGGAAAGGGAGCTCAAAGGAATGAATCAACACCTTTTCCCATGATAGCTCATTCACTTCCATACAGAGAAGGTTTTGATGCTCATTTTCCACTTCAATGCACGACCAGACAAACAAGCTTCAGTTCAGTGCTTGTGCTGTGTGAGATTGACCACTTTCACAGCCCAATCCAAAATGACTTCCAGGTATTTGGAACCAGGTATTTTGGGGGAGCGGCGCTTTGTGGAGAAAGAAGCAATACATGAATTTACCATGCTGGGGATGCTTTACTTTTTGCCAGACTACTGCCAAACTTCTCACTCACTGTTGGATGGGACTGCAGTCCTCCATGCTGCAGCAAACACCTGCCATGCATATTCTCATAAGGAGCCACAAAACCGAGTCTCGCACAACTCATATCTGACATGCACACAACCTCACACAAATAAGCAGTGTTAATGAAGCCACTGCTTTCTGAAGAGCAGGAAGAATAGTTCTGGGGTACGTGCCTGGGGAAGGGGTGCACTGAGAGCAGTGGGGTGTAGGCATTGTGCCTTACATGAGAGGCATTGCTAGGGATGAAGCAGCTTCCCAGGGCTAGGGGTGTGCCTCAGCAGCTCACACTCTTTTGAACTGAGTGCAGCCAATTCAGGAGCGATTCAAGGGGCTGGTTCTTAGGAAGATGAGACTAAATACAGTAGCTAGGCTGTTATCTACAAGACCTTAACCCTCATCTCTCACTTTTCAACTTCCCTGTAATGGGAACTCACTGCCCCTGAACCCTGTGGGATGCACAGAGGAAGGATTCTGGCTTTGCTAGGGTGTGCCAGCAGGCAGCTTCCCTAACCTCAGGGCTGCTGCCTGGTCTGTGTGTCACCTCCCCCGCCTTTTTAGCTCATCTATTACTGCACAAATAAACTGTGTGCCTTGTGGATATAAATACCAGAGTATGGCCTTTCAACTAAGAGAAATGTTGGTGTATATATACTTTGTGTGACATATTGTTCCTTGTTGTAAGGTCTGCTTACACTGTCAGAGCTGAGTGTACAGGCCTTCAGTGAAAAAAGGACATAAGGCTGGTCTGTTTGGCCAGACATTTTTTTCACAGAATAAGCTGTAATGTTGCCTTTCCCCTGTAATTATTATTTGGTGGTAGGGTGGGGATTTAATTTAATTTTATTTTTATTTTGAAAGGTTAAAAACTCTACAAAGCTGTTTTTACAGGGTCACAAAAAGTGGGCAAATCAACTTATTTAATTACATTATGTTTGAAAAGTAAATTTATTAACAGGAAAATAAAATTATATGGGTGTATTTTCTTTTCTTTTAGGGCAGTTTACTGTCTTTTACTAAGACAGTAAACAATAATTGTTAGATTCAGGTTCTGTGGTTAATTTAGAGTAACAACCTTATTCCTTCAGAGTACAAGTCACACCCAATTAATGCAGGCTTCAGAAGTGAGAGACTTTCCCTTCTTGGTGGGGGCCTCTAAAGGTAAGACTTTAAAATGCATGTCCCTTGTAGGCTTTCTAGAGAGCTGATCAGTCTGGCCTCACTGGGACAGCAAGGAAGACCAAATCCCTTGATGGGATGTGTTTGAATACAGCATGACTGAAAACAGAGATCAGCCTTCTCACATGTGATCCTGAGCTGTCCTCCCACCCTCACCACACCAGGTTCCCTGCCAAGTGAGTGTTAAGGAGGTTGGCTGGCTTGACTCTAGCCTCTCTCACTTCTGTTTGACAAAGAAAACTACCATGGAACAAGATTATTAACATGTCAATAACTAAACAAATGGTATTGTGGAGTCCTTCATAAACCAGAAGTGAGACAGATACTTTCAAGAGCCTGGACAGAGCTGACTGGACTGACAGTGCAGGACATTTATTTCATTAATACAAACAAAACTGCTTATTTTGCAGCACTACCCTTACTTCTAAGTGCTCTCTTAAACCAGAGACATCACATGCTGACTTTCTTGACAGAAATTGAAGCAATTCTTTCTTTTTCATACATGTAACATGTAATAATATTGCTATGTGTCTTCAGCATTCTGATGTTGGTGTTATTATCTATTCAATGGCTTCTCAGGTCTGCTTTTATTATGGAGCCTAGTTCTAAGGAGAAGAAACAGTAACATTTAAGAATGAAGAAATGGGTAAAGGTCTATTAGATGAGACATACTACTGCTATCAGGGCAATCTGGGGACAAACTGCAGTTCTCTAAAAAATGCCACATCTGTATCTAATGTTATATATTAATGGATTATTTTTAACATGGCTGTTTTTCATTAAGCAGGATGAGTTTGAAACAGCAAGTTTGTCTCCCATCTCCCATATTAGCACAAGTCTTATAAGACTAAATAATATAATGTTGTATTATGACAGCTACTATAAAGCTGAGTTACAATTCTGATTTAGAAAACTGTGAGACATAACCTCTATTCTTTAAAGTTAATACAGAAATTAAAAAATTGTATTGAATGGTTTATTTTAAGAAGAAACATGGTAAGTCCTGTCAGCAAGCACAGCTACCACTGAGTTCCTCTCAGAAATTGCATGTTGCATGAAACAGTTACATACTTGTGTAGTGCTGATGTATTCAGTGTAAAGTTAAAAAAAACCAACCCAAATTAAATATGTCAGGTTGATATTTTTCCCTACAAGTTCTCTTTGGGTAGGGGGCATACTTAGCTTGTTTGAATAGAGAGGAAGAGTTTTAATTGCCTTCTGGCCAGCCTTGCCTCCATGGGCCTACATGAAGATGTGAGAGAGGGTTATGGCTACTAGATCTTAAATTTGTGTCTTATTGAGAGGAGGAGAAGCAAATATGCTGTAAGAGAGAAATATCTGTATTGCATGCTGCATTGTGCCAGGCAATGTGGATACAGAAGCACTTATGCAAGGACTGGCCATCTCAAAAATATTCCCAAAAAGACAGTTTGAAAACAATTAAGAATGAAGAGAATATGGTTTTTGTTGCTTGAATACATATAGTATGGGAAGATTAAAGACACTGCACTTGAATGTCACAGTTTGCAATTAAGGGCTCATGTGATTCCACAAAAGTCAATGCAAGAACATGATAACTGGCTAAACAAAAGTGCTTGAATGAATATGGTTAATTATTTTATAGCCACTATATTTTACACTGATGAAGCAAGCAGCAGCAGCAGTAAAAACAGAAGGTACCAAAGGTTGTTGATAGTAAAATGATAAAACTACCTAAAAAGCACTATGATACCAAGGACATTCAGACAGTGTTGTTTAGTAGTGATTAAAAAAAAATCCAGATTACAATTTTGTACAAAGTTCTGGTATTTCTAAGAAAGCAGAATCAAATTAGAATGAAAGCCCCAAAACTGAAAGTAACAAGAACCCTAGGCATTTTTAGATACTCATAGTACTGAAGTATAAATAGGATAGAAAAATGAACACAAATAGAAACACAAATATTACAGGAAAATAACCCCCCACAAATGTTACCTGAAATGGTACAGAAATAGTAATTATGAAAACTGAATTTTGAACCTCTTAATATACAGTAAAAGTGCAAGTGAGCTGGCACTACTATTAGGGTATAATTTTAATCTGATCAAATCAAATACTTGCATTTCAGCATAAGTTCCATAGACTTTTCCATAGCCAAATTTTACTATTTCCAAGTCAGACTCCACAGGCAATGCATTAAGATGAAGCAAAAGAAAAACTGCAAAACACTCTATTCTCTGTTGCCAACTGTTGACAGTTACAGATGATGTGCCTGGTACTTGGGGAAACTAAACAAGTCCAAGCCAGAGGCAATATCTGACTCTGTATCACAGAGTTTTAGGGAAACCACAGCACTGAATGCATTGCTAATAAAAGCATAATATGCAAACTCTGCAGCATACAGTGAAAAGAGATTTTTGCTTGCGATTCTCTAGAGTCCATAAATTACTGTAAGGATTTCACATTCTGCATGATTTCACCACCTTTCCAAAATAGCTGGAAAGCTCGTTAATTTAACTGTGGGAGCAAAGTAAACTTGTAAGAACTCTGCTTGCTAATGTCACTCTTTTTGCTTCCTGTTGCCTTGAAGACAAGGATTGAGTGGGAGGGAGAGGAGGGGAAGGAGAAGACAAATGAGCTCAGGGCATGAAGTGTCAGGGGAGACATTGGATGGACTGTCAAGAGATACAACAGGAGACCGCAAAGAAATTCACTGCTGGGAAAGGAAAAATAGGAAAGTCAAACACACCTTAGGGAAATACTGGGAGATGCGGAAAGGAGCAAGATACAAGGTAAGAAAGTAAGGAAAGGTAGTAGGAGGTCTGGAGAGCAAAATGGAATAATGGAAGAAAGGCAGTGGATTTCCAGAGAGGAGGAGCCATCTTAGTCTGGAACAGATCTCTGCCTGCTGATACTGTTTCTAAAAGAAGAGGAAGAAAAATATGAGGAAGCTGAAAAGAGACAAGGAACAGTGGCTGCTGGGATTACTTCATGTCTAAGGAGAGCACAAGCAACCTGAACCTTCCAGAAGAGCTTGAGGGGGGAAGGAGCCACCTGTATTTTTACAGAGGAGCCTGCAGAAGCACCTGGGACAAAGGGACAGATCCCAGGCACCCACACTGGGCTGAGCAGGATCTGTTCCAGAGCAGCTGAAGGCAAGGACTCCGTGTCTGTGCGCGGTGCCGGGCGCTCCCATGGCGCACAGACTGCCGCCCTGGCTGCTTGTCCTGGAGGGGCCCTCCCTGCCACAGCAGCCTCTGCCAGCGCCTCGCACAACCCAAGGAGCACAGAGCAGCCACAGGCTGGCATGGCTGGGCCATTGCACAGGGGCACCTGCAAGGCTTGTTGGGCATTTGCTTCTGGTATTTCAAAACCTATGTCAAGAGAAGATGTTCTTTTTGTATTTTTGTAAGCACCTGGCTTAGCTTTCTGTATGTAAAGTCACAATGGAAACTGCTGCATAGAAATGATGCCATATAGGCTAGCTAGGAAGTGTCACTTCCAAAATGCTAATATACAGATAATTAGTTTAACTTCTAAGATTTATCTGTTTAAATGTTCACATTATGCATACATAATATGCAGTTATAGTTAATAGTTTCCAGCTCAGATATCTCAGAATTTTTTAAGAGAATTTGATTAGGCTGATTATTTTTATACCTTGTTTAATACTATAATTTCATTATAAAACCTAATCTGGGCAACCTCTAGCTTGATATGGCTCCATTGGTTTTTTAGTATGCATGCATTTTCAATCATTTCTGCAAATACTCTGTTAACATAATTTTTATTCAGCAAGTTTTTGGACCTCTGAAAACAGGTAACAGTTACTATGAATTTGAGCAACAGTGCTTTGAAAAAAGTACACATTCCTGAAATTTAAGGTGTCAGTTTTGATCAGTACACTATAACCCTTAGCAAAATAGAAATTTACAAGTCCATTTTGCCATAAAGATATTAAAAATCCCCCCAAGTCTGTAAACAAAGAAAACAGATTATATGATATCCTAAGTAATTCAAGCTAGTACTTACAATTTCACGGTAAAAACAAAAAAGAATGTAAAAAACCATTTATTGTGTGTCAGTCCTTCCCTTCTTCAGGGAAAGAAGAGACTAAAAAAATAAGCTATAGATTAATTTGTGTCCAGGCTAAAATAAATAAAAAAGTAAATTTTTTCTGGTTCTGATATTAGTGTGATTTAAACTGTGGAAAAAAGCCATGAAAAGAAACAAGACCAAATGCTTTAGTATGTGCCAGAGCAGTGACTGCCAATTTTTGGTATGCAATGTTTTTGCAAATATTTTCCCTTTGTTCTGAAAAGGAAAAAAGAAAGACTGAATCATTTTCATAAACCTGCTTTCAAACCACTGAGAACCCAGCTGAACTAAGTTATTTGGATCCATGCTCCACTTACACAACCAGACTTGCACAGGAGAATAGTTAACCAAGCTATTCTGAGTTGCTCTTCTGTGATAATTCATGGGCTCCATTTCTTTTAGCAATACTAGTGTAACCTCTCAAAGTCCATCATTGTCAGATTTAATGTTACAAATCATAAGCAACAAAAAGTCACAATTATACTTGAGCTTATAATAAAAAATGGCTAAAGACTTGTGTTCACAATGATTTTTTCTTTCAAAAGGGAAATATACAGACATAGATTTGGTGCATGGGGATTTTATGTTCAAAAGAAGCAAGCAGCTATGATGACTGATGGATGTTTTTAAGAATGCTGTTTTGGCAAGAAAAGTAACACAATATCTTCCTCCTGCCCCTTATTCCCTGTGGCTTTACATAATCAGTACAATTTTTTATTTTTGGTTTTAACTTGTACAGAGCATCATAGAAAACATTACTGGAAGGGACCTTGAGAGGTCATGCAGTCCAACCTCTACCCCAGGGCAGGATCTGCTCTTCCTGCATTGGTCCTGAAAGATGTCTGATCTGTTTTTAAAGACAGTCTATGAAGGGCAAGGGGTCACTATCATTGTTGTCTGCTCCAGGGCTCCAAAATCTTCACCATGAAGTTCCTCCAAATGTCTGATCTGAATCTTCCTTGTTGCAATTAAACTGATTACTGCTTCACCATGGCTACAGGGAGGTGATAAATATCTTTGCTTCTGCAAAAGCCTCATACACTTGCAAATTTGGGTGAGTGAAATTGCCTAGCTTTCTCTATAATTACTTCAGCTTGGGAATTCTAACGAGACATTGGTTGGAGGTAATTGTTTAGGAAGTGCATAAGCAGCAGCTTGCAAATAATCCTAATAGTTACTGAGGGGAATAGTCTGCCCTTTGGGCTCTCTGTAAGTCAGCTGGACATAACCTAACTCAGGCCAGAAAGTCTGCATGAAAGCAGATCAGGTGTGAAAGATGGCTATTTGCAGAGCCAGGAAATAGCTGTGTACCTCATGACACACAGCACCCTAAATTCTCCCCATGATGAAAACGACAGACCCATCACCCGCTGAATAGTGAATATAATATCCAGTTTTTTTGTGATCAGGCAGACGCCATTAAGATACATTCAGGAGCCACCAGCTACTGCAGTACACCACAGCAGGCTACACAGAAACTACAGCCAACATGGTGAGAAATTAGTGCCCTGATTAAAACTCTAGGTCCTCAATTAGCCAGTATGAATGTCAGCATGATTAAAAGTGCCTGCTGTACCCAGCAGATGCCTTCATTTCTGTACAGGACTTCACTGTCCCCCAAACTGACTGTCTTGCCCAACTTGCCTATGGGAAACAAGTGGCTGTGTCTGTCACAGTTCAACACTGACTTTACTCTCTGTGGAAATGGATGGCTACTCCCAGCCCACCTAATGCTGTGCTTTGGTCTCTCAGCAGACAGGACAGGGCTAACTCAAGAGGAGGAGAACGCTTGCCCTGCCAATCAAACACTCTCATTTCTCTGTGTACCCTCGCTGTGCTTCTGTGTCCTCTTGGCAGGACCTAAAAAGATCCCCAGCGGATGCACCAAAGCACAATTAAATATTACAGATGTGTGCTAATGCTTTGGGAAGGTGCCCGCTACCAAAGCCCTGCCAATTTACAGATTATTGTAAGAATACCTTAAAACTGGCAGCAGTACCATCCCACCTGCTGTCTTTGTCAGGGATCAGCATTCCTAGCGCTGTCTCCACTTCAGGACACAATATGCAGTGAAGCAGCACCTGCTGCTCTTGTGTCTCTGATGGGCATCTGTAAAGGCTGGAGAGTAGATACAGGTGCTCAGAGTCCTCCTGCACACTGCCTCAGCCAAATGTACACTGACAGAAATATGAAGTTATCTCAGAACACAGATGTTTGGCTTTGCTGCCACTGCCTGACACCGGCACTTTATTTTCTTTATCATGTGTGTTGAATTGAAAGCTTTTTTTTAAGCCCTGACCTTGGCAGCAGTTGCTACTGCATTTCATCATAAAGATACGAGAAAAGAAGAGGGGGAAATAAAAAGAAGAGGGACTTACTGAATTTTCATGATGCCCTTTGTAATCCTGAATAGTTCAACTAGAGGCCTCTTAACAGTTTTACTTATCACACTAACACTACATCTTCCACTCCTTACATATCTTCTTACCCAACCTCATCATGTCTTTTCTGTGAGTTAAAAATACACATATTTTTCCAACTGGTAGAGACAACTGAAAAAAAATCTGTGTTAATTCTACATTGACCTTTTCTGAAGTAATGGTTTCTGTTTAAAGCTGTATCTTTGTTATGTTTCCTTAGTGTATTCAGTTGGCAGTTCAGATCATTTGGAGAAGAAGTTACTGATAAAGCCTGTATGTGGATTCTCTGGTTCTACTAGTTTATCTATAAATTGCCACGATCTTCCTTAGTCAATAGAATTGAGGATTCTGTAAAACGCTTTGCTAATCTGTCTGTTATGAACAGGCATTGATGACTTAATGAGTGTAACACAGGCTAAAGCAATTCACTGAAAAGATTTTTCGGGAGGTTGGTAAAATTACAAGTCCTACTGTTCCAGTAATACCTCTTGCTGTTGTGCTAGCACCTGTACACGACATGGTGCTGGTGGCTTCTGTGTTTTCAATTTATTCCTACAGGAATGACAGTTCCCCCATGGCACACATTTCTTTTCTCAGCTTCCTCCAACTGGGCTCACCTGTGTGAAAGCCTGCTGTGCTGTCCAGGAGATCCTTCCTGCGTACCCTCCACTCAGTGAAACACAACCTTTTACAACCCACCCAGACGTTATTTTTGGACAAAAGAACATGCAGAAATGCTTTTGCTTAAAAAAAAATTGAGCAGCAGAGACAAATTTCTTGTCAGTATTTGCAGCAGAAGAATGTCAATCTAATGAGCAAGTGGGATGAAAATCTAGTTTTTGATGCAAATCTACAAACCCATGGTTGTCTGAGTTACAAATTTCTTGACAAGAGTGAAATGTTGTCTCACTATTATTTCAATATATAAAACTGAAGTTCAAAATAATGAATTCAAAATTATTCAGAACCAATGTTCAGAAAAAGTCAGACAAGTAAGACAGAGGAAGACAACATGGGAAATCAAAAGTATCTTTCTGTGCGTTTTGCTATCAAGGGTCAACTTTACAGTTACTTCACCCAGAAACATTTCAAATGGTCCTTAGAACTCAATAAAACTATAAGGCATCTGACTTTTTTAAATGTACTTACTCAAAAAAAGTGGTCCATCCAGTCTCATCACTTTTAGTTGCCAGAAGTCCACTGTTGCCATGGTAGGTAAATAAGACCAGCTCCTGCCCTTGTGCAGTCATGCTTTTCAAACACCCATTGGTGCCTATGGTCAGCCAGATGACTTGGTTATCAGGAGAGACCACTCTTACTGGCATTCGGTTGGGATCCCGCCTGATCCGAAGAGTATTCCCATTGCTGTCCGTCACGGCAGTAATATCATTGTCATTGCTGTAGCTGAAGTTGTACAGGTAGTCCCCGGTGACTAAACTCACAGTGTACTGGTGGGTACCATTGACATCAAAAATATACAGCTCTTGGTCAGTTGGAGAAGCAACTTCATAGAAGTTCATTGAATTCATTAAGGGTTTGTTCTTTGACACAGCTCGTATCCTAATGTTTCCCAGGTCAGCAATATACAGGGTGCCATCTGGAGACACAGCTAAGGAGGAAGGGGCGTTGAGTTTGGCATCTTTAGCATAGCCATCTCCATTTTGGTAGCAGTCACAGTTAACATCATTTTTGCAATCACACTCCGAGGGTATTCCAGCGACTAAAGAGATCTCTCCATCAGTTGTGACCTGCCTTATCCTGTTTATCTTTTTCTCGTCGGTTTCTGTGATGTAGAGCACGCCGCTGTAGGACACGGCGATGGCGGTGGCCGACTCCAGCGTGGTCTGCACGGCGTGCTTGCCCACCGCGTACTCCACGCCGGGCACCTGGCAGTGCATCGGCCGCCCCGCGGCAATGCGCACCTGGCGGTTCTCGGTGATCTGCAGAACCACGTTGTTATCCAACACATAAATGGAGTTATCCATTGGGTTGATAGCTAAATCTGTAGGCCATTCCAGACGAACCTAAACAAATGGAAGTGTTTTGTTAAACAGCTAACCAGTGCAGATTAAATGAATTAATTAACCTTCAGTTTTAGACACCGATGTAAGGATATCTTCCATCTGCTGTAAGCAATCACAACTGAAGAGCTTGCATGAATACATGCAGCAAACTAAAGTTTTCAGGAAGGCAAGGGGAACAATATTCAGGCATCCATTTTATTGAAAGAAAGCTAGTTGCATTGAAACTAAAATATAGGCTGAGTATCCCCTCCAATAAATGCAATACTTTTCTGCATCACAAATGCATAAAGAACTATAGAGACACATATTGATGTCTAAATGCTTGCCAACAGTTTTCATCTTTATTCTTGTAGTAGCAAAAATAATGTACTACCTTCCAGATTATGAAACACTGTACTCCATTTTTGGAACATACTACTACTGACATGTCCCTTTGTACCTACACAAGTTTTTAATAAAAATAGAAAAATACAGGGGGTTTGTGTAAATCCTTTCATTCACTCTAGTAGGCTAAGGATGTCAGCAATTCAGAAAACATCAACATGCCAAGATAGTTCTAACAGATATGCCATTCTCCCAGTATTTACTACCAGGCTTAATGTTTCCTGCTGATAGTTTTGCTGTTCTAAACCAAACTGAACTTTATGGGCAGAAAAATTGAATACAGAAGCATTTATAGCTAAGAGAATACAGTGCAATTCATGCCCGTGGAACATGTTGCTTTCTCCCCCAAACCTGCTGTTAAATATCCATCACACTCCACCCACTTTTATTTTAAGGGGTTCAAAAGCTGCATCTCAGTTTCTATCACCAGCTCAGCTTTCCAAATTAGCAGCAACTGAAAAAATACCTGGCTGATGTGCATGCTGGTATCACAGGTTAGAGGTCGTGCTGAGGTAAGGTCATTGGAGCCAAGCAATGTTGATATTATTCCATTCTGATCCACTTTTCTGATCATGGTCCCATCAACAAAGTAGATTAACCCATTCTTGTCTATTGCTATTCCTTCAGTGAAGCAAATAAAAATTAGGGGTTTTTTTTGGTACTACCAGTGAATATATTATCCACAACTAAGGGTATAGGTAGCATGTATCTAGTAGAAATTGTAGGCAGAAAATCTGGTCTCAGGGAGTAGGTAGTAATACAGCTTGTTAATGTATTTTGCATGACAAAACAGTATTCAGCATGAAATCTGCTACAGTTGATTGCATTTGCTGTTCAATTGCTTTTGTGTGGAAGAGTCCTGCTTTTAAGTTAACTTTAAACATGGAATAAATGGAACCAAAAGCAATGCTCATTTTAGATATTCACTGCTGCTTGCCAAACACATAATCTAAATGCTCTTATTGAGTCTTTAAAAATGCTCAATAACCACTCAAGCCAAATACTTCCTAAAAAATCAACCCTAATTGATTTCAAAAAAATCGGTCCCCTGTAGCTCTCTTCCTCTATAGACTTTCTACTTGTAAAAAAATTACTCAAATCCCCAATTTTTGAGCCAACTATTGAATTCAGTAATTAAACACAATCATGCCCCCAGTTCTGAACTTCTGTATTATTCTGAATGTTACAGAGGGAGAGCTCTTTTTACCTTTAGGGCTCATGAGAGTTGCCTCCACCGCCTTGCCTCCATCACCACACCTTGCCTCATCGAAGGGCAGGCACTGCTCCCCTGTTCCTCCTATGACCTCAACATTTTTGGTCAGGTCTTTTGCACCCGTGAGCGACTTGGGCCGGTAAATCCTGCGTGTGTTTGTGTCGGAAACGTACAAATCTCCTGTCACGGGGTCAGTTGCCAGGTAGTATCTGTGAGCTGGGTTATTGCTGCAAAATGGAGTAACACATTGCATATGCTGTAGTTAATTGCAGCTAACAGTGGATCAAGGAGAAAACAGTTTAGTTCCTATGAGTGTGCAGTTATGCAGACAGAGTTAAAGTCAATGGTGATGCTCCATGCACAGGTAGCACAGGTCACGGCCCCAAAATGGTTTTGGTCCACATTTCTCATCTGTGTCACAGACAGCCCCATCTAGATTAATCCTCTAGGGAAAGATGGTCCATTTTGTCTTTAATGCTCTCAGGCCAGTTCAGGCTCTCTCACTAGAGACTGCAAATGTGTCTGTAATAGGCCAAATCAAAATACTGGAGTTTAAAACCTTCTGAGAGTTTTGGGAATCTTGATCTAGTTCCAAAATTTGCAGCAGGAGCCCAGGCCTCACTTACACTTTGTTGGTATTATCCTATCTGTTTTCTTATAATTTATACAAGGCGGCTGGGGTTCATGGTTTATGTAATTCATGAACAGATAAGACAGAGTTTGAATGATGAGTTCACAGGAAAGAGATAAGACATCATTCATAAGTATTTGTTTAATCCACTGCTTTCAAATGCATGATGTGCATGATTTAACACATTACAAAATGTCATCTTTTCCACTAGAGACCAAGCAGAGCTTTACCATTCTTCTTAAGTCAGAGTCATATTTCAAATAACTGTACACATTGGCAGAAAACCGCTAACTATGCCAGCACAGTCTTTATTACAGTGAAAATATATATTGCTAACC
The DNA here is from genome assembly GCA_024362935.1 of Setophaga petechia. Taxonomy (NCBI): domain Eukaryota; kingdom Metazoa; phylum Chordata; class Aves; order Passeriformes; family Parulidae; genus Setophaga; species Setophaga petechia. The sequence goes on from JANCRA010000001.1 coordinate 30,262,950, forward strand.
ATTTTCCCAGAACCGTACATTTTGCCTCTCCTCTGGTGCCACATAATTGAGAATTACTGTCTTTTCTTCCCTGCTGGTGAAAAAAACAGCCCTGGAGATTACCTTTTGTGTTGATATATTATGATGTAGAAACTTAACCCACTGCAGTTGGGATTCCTGACCTAATTTATGGCATGAAGAGCAGAAATAAGGTCATGTAAATACATGAGGTAATTTCAGACACTCCCCTCATGGATTGAAACACAGTGTCAGAACAGTCACTTCTGATGTTTGCAAAAGTGCTGCTTAAACAGATCTACCAGTCTGGTGGTAGCCAAACATCTGTTCACAGAATGCTACCCTTCACGTTTGGTAAATACGTAACTGTGCTAATGTAACACATTTTTATGTACTGCCACTTGGAAAATGCAACAGAGACCAACAGGAACAACTTGTGAACAAATTATGTCTTTTAGCAGGGACAGATTTTTATAGCCATCCAATTACAAAACAGAAAAAAATGTGTTGCATAAATAGGTTTTTATTTGGTTTTAAGATTTTAACATGTTGGTTCAGAATGAATGAAACCAAGTGAAACAGACTAATGAAATCAAATACACAGTGATTAGCACCTCTTTAAAAGCTCTGCTATTGCACTGAGTGTCGTACAGATGTCTGAAAACAATCAAATGCAGGCTTACTTTAAATTTCTGTCTGTCACAAATCTATTATTGCCAATGTGCTAAATAGTTGGAAGGTATTTTCAAAACCTTAATTCATGCAGTGATCATTTAATATGATCACTATAGTGTACGAATTATTTATACCTCCATAGACTGCAAATTAAATTATACCCATTTACATGATTACTTCGGTCTTTAAGAAACTTTGCAAACACTTCAAATACAAACACATTGCAAGATGTGAAATGTGCAATTAAATTTTATTTCATTGTAATTTAAAATAAAGTTCTTTCTTACACTACTGAAATCAAAGTGCCTCTCTTCAACCCATCTAACATTGCCTCAATCATATTTTTCAGCCATTGGAATAAGAAGTCGTCAAATCAAAAAGTAAGTAATTTATGCCTAACACAATTTATTTCCAAAAAGAAATTTTAAAGCTCTTTTCTTCATTAATATGAAGATGTGCATTCTAATTAATTCCAACAAAAAGAAATCAGGGGATGAGTTCTCACAGTAAATACAGTATCCTCATCAAACCAAAAGAAATCACCTGATAGTTTAAATGCATTTTCTTATATTTTAAGGAGTAGAAGTGCACAGGATATTACTACTGAATCAACAGAAACTCTCCTACTTGCCATGTGTAGATGTCTAATGGCTCCTTTCTGAGCTGATACAACAGGCTTAACCTCAGCATTTCTTTTCGGGTGAAGGTTGCACAGCCAAGGAGGCTTTAGCTAATAGAAACCCCCAATAATTGATGGGAGAAAGGCACAATTTGAGGAACTGAAGAACTGTCAAGTGAAAACTACATTTGTTTTCTAGCCAGAAAATATCCATGAGCACTATGCAGATCACAAAAATAGTACAGGGATAAGCAGCCAGCAGCTGGAAAGCTGCAGAGTTTATGCAATTTCATTGTACCCTGAAATGAAATTAAGCTTCTGCCTTCTACCAATAACAACAAATGCAAAGAAATTAAATCCCCAGCCCGTGACTTATTGACTCATTCAGTATTGCCTAATCACTTTCAGCAGTCTGCAAAACATGGAGTTACATATCCACACTGGTTCCTGTAAAGACAAATGTCTAAAAATTAACTTATTCTCTCTATGCTGAATAATAGTAAGTGCTTTCAATTGAAAGTGTGCACACACACATATACAGAGCTGTAATTATCTATTTCTCTTTGCTTTTATCTTGATTAGGCCAAATTTTTGATTCTTCAGCTGTCAGATCACCTGGACTATTCTCCATGTATAGTTTTTTTGAAAATACTCCTCCTGTTTCACTCCCTGTCTCTCTTGCCTTCAGTATGTGCCCTCTAAACCATATATCCCCTCAAAGCTGTTTTTACATTTTGTTAGACTTTTTTTTCTGCCTCTCTATAGATTTGGGATAGTGCCATAGCCTACAAAAGACCTCCCTGTCTTCAAAGTCCTTCTAAAAATGACTTCTTCCATGAATGTCTATCAGCATTAATCACCCACAGGCAGCAGTGTGTATAAAGACATCATTTCAGCTTTGAGACTGAAAAAATGTGAGGTCACTGGTACATGAGAGGAGAAATTTGATCTGCATTCTCTCTCTATAAAAGAGAGTAAGGCTTCATGAGCTAGGAGACACATCACACTGTGCTGAAGCACTGTGTTTATAGGCCAGGAAAGGTGAATGCTTGAATAGACAAGAGATCTGAACTAGCATTTAGCCTCATTCAGTAGTTTTACTTGGGGAATGCATTTTTTAGTGCATTTTCTTCTAATACCTAGCAATTATCTTTTGCAAAGTGGTCTGTTGAGGGCTTTTTTCCAAACTGCAGTTTAAGTAGAAATCTCCTCAGGAGTCTGAAAGGCTTGCCAGTGAAACTGGACATTTTCTCCCTTCTCCTCTTACAGGTCAGACAGATGTGCTTCCCTCTGCAGCATCTCACAGGACTTTGCTGCAATTCATACAGCCAAAAGAAGGTATTTGGTCTCACAGTTCATCCTTAGCTGGAGAGCCCATGGCAAGAGGATTTGGTGAATCCTAGAAGTTTACACATCTTAAATAAAAGGCAGCTAAATTAATAGAATAAAAAGCTGCCAGGGGATATTAAGTACTAAGATCCCACTCCTGGCTTAGGAAGTCTCTCATCAGCAAATCTCTACGGCTGAGAGTGGACACTGGGAAAACGTTGTATGATGTGAGAGAAAAGTCAGGCTCATAATAAATTATGTTGTGCTGCACAGTGGGCTCCACACCTCCTGCCTACTGGTTCCCCAACTGCTCCTGCAGAGCCAGTTCTCCACAGTCTTCTCTGTCTCCTCCTGCCCCAGGAGGAACCCCCACGTCACAGCTGCTATATGGGCCCATGCTGTTACACTAATTTGTTTGGTATGACTGCTATTTTGCTACCTGGAGCTTCTGCATGTTTAGGCATGAATAAAACAGAAAAGCTTCAGTATTATCCCTCACCAACTTCTCTTAGATGCAGGGATCCAGTTTCTGAAACACTGCAGTTGAGGCTGTGACCACAGTTCTGCCAGAGGCAGGAGAGGCACTACTAAATCACAGCAGAACAAACCTCAATATTCATCCACTCTTTAATCCCTTTCTGTACATTCCACATGCCCATTATAAGTATTATTCCACATTCTATATATTTGCCAAGACAATGTCCTATCTAGCTGCAATCACAACTTTGTGATACCACAAGGGATATAATTCTTTTAAGAGTGGTGGAACACATACAAACTAATTGTAATAGTGAAACCCTAAACCCACCAAACAGAAGAGTCTGCCTTCGAGTCACCCTGGGGAAAAAAAAACAAACACAAAACCAATTCTGATCATTAGCACTGATACAGACACCTTAGTTAGTCATGGAATTTTTTGCCTAACATATCTGAAACATATTTTTGTAAACATAAAACCCTTCCTCACACAGAAGTATGTCCAAAGAAAAGTGAATTCAAAAAACAAGGACAACAGAGATATGACTCTGGGATTTGTTTGAAAACAAGGAAGGAAAATGATTGGCAGCAAAAAGAAGCGAAAGCTACCAGTGAGCCTGCTAAGCTTAGTAGTTCTGCCACAAATGTTTGCAGGGTTTCATGTCTGCAACAAGATTTTAGCATGACTCTGTTTTTTTCTTCCTTATCTGCACCAGCTGCTGTGGAAAGCAATTCTAAGCATCCACCTACTCTTCTGTTCTTGCCATTATTGTAGCGATGCCAGGATGGATGAATGCTGTACTACAATCCTCTGATTACTGTTGTTTCTGTGACCAATTTTGTGAGTCTGGGTGTATTTTAAAATCTTAACTCCTGGAGTTGTGTTACTGCTATTTCAACTTCCATTATTAAAAGAAACTCACTTTTAAAGAAACAAATCTGTTAAATGAGAACCTGAAAAGATTCAACATCAAAAGGCTAATGAAATGAACTCCCTTGATACTTTTATATGCCATTCTCATCATATTTGGTGTATCTGATTAATGAGTGAGTTTTGATTGGATCAGCAAAAGAGCTGCCAGCAAGGAGTGAGCAGAGATGAGGGAACAGCAGAGGAGGGCACACACAAGCATAACAAGAAGCCTGACTGTGGACAGAGAGTGATGAGAAAAGAGGAACTCATCAGAAAGGACGATACAGCCTGACAGTTGACATAACTAAAACATATGAACTCATTATTTTTGAAAAATACTCCTCTTTTCTAGTAATACATCTCAGAGATGACTTGCCCATTATAAGCATTCATTTGTTAAAAAAGAAAGAAGAACAGTTAGAAAAATATAAATCTTCTTTAAGGAATGCTTACCTATGTCTAAAATCTTTATTTCTTGGTGGGAGCAAGTAAAAAAGAACAGAAAAACATTATTAGACAAACATTCAGAAAGGATGTTAAAAGACGAGAGAGAAGAAGGCAACATTTACATCTGTCATTAGTGAAGTGTTGAATGATTGTCCATTGTCCACTTACATTGACCACAAATGTTAACTCTTAAAATCTGCTGAATTATTACTTTGGGTAGATTAAATTCTCACATTTAGATAAGCACAGTTAAAATATTTTATGAGGATAAAGTATTTTCATTTCAGCTTTAAGTACTTTAAAAATCTTTTGACTCAATTCTGTTTTGTTCCCAAAAGCATTTGCAAACTCAAACTTACAAAATTGCAGAAACTTATTCAATACTTTAATTTGCCACAGCAACTCATACCTCCAAAAGTCCAGGATGAGAAAAAGACATACCTTAGCTCCAGGACACTAGTTACATTTCCAGATGGGAATATCCGCCGGACGTAGTTGAAATCTCCCACGTACAGACTGCCATCTATCCCACAAGCCAAGGCAACTGGAGCCAGCAATTTGTTACCATCAGCTTGACCATTGCAGCTTGGACAGGAGATGCTGCGTCGTCTCCCATTGCCCATAATGCTACTAACAACTGGGGGTTGCTGAGATATAAATTGATTTTCACCATTCCCTTTGTAGAGGATTCCTGTCAGATAATACAGGAAAAAAACCAAATCAAAACCCAACAACATTCATAAAAATTCTGAATGTATACACATAAAATGGTGCAAAAGTATTGTAAATATTCTTTTAGCTAGTTAGTATAAGTTCAATGAATTTTTATTGTTTCACCACCATATTTTCCTCACAACAGATAGCAAATTTATTAAAACATCTATAGTTATATTTAGGTTATAAACATGCAAACATTAGATTATCTTGTCCACAAAATTTAGTAGAAACACTAAATATTGTAGCTCTTAAAACCCCAAAATGTTTTCACTTGTTATTTTTAAATGTTAATGATTTTTATAGTTATAATTCAGAATAAAAATTGTCATGCTGGAGGAAATGTTAAGTATATTAATGGAAAGAAGGTCTGTGTTCCTACATCTTTACAGTTTTGAAATAGTCCAGAACGGACTGAAATTGTAAAGTGCTTTATAAAAAATGAAAAAGAATATATTTGTAAATTGTATTCCTAAAGTCCTAGTATAACTAATTATGAGTATCATGTTGAATGTAATCTGAAGTGGATCATTGTTGCAAATTGTAAATATTAATTACAGATCCACTTCAAAAAGTTGTCGATTGCCTCAATTTTACATTGTAAAAGATTCTTTACTCAGCTCACAACAGAAGTGTTCCTCTGGCAACAAAGTCTGCCTCAATACCATATCTGCAGTTATAGGCAGTTATTAAAAATGTCAAAACAACAAAAAAAATGGTGCCAAGCCAACCTGCCTCTAAAACTTAATTCTGCTTTGAGGCATGAAAGAAACAATAATTTTGTGAAGACAAAGCAATATGCCAGCAGTATTTTTCTTCCTTATAGCCTACGTAGGAAATCTGAGAGGAAAAATGGATGCTTTATGGTAAATCTTCAGTCTTGTGGGGAAAAAAATGTATGTCAAAGTGTTGCCAGGACCCTCATTGTTCAGTCTCACGATGAATCCATTAAGGTGCCCTCTACAAATGGTCAGCTATTACGGTTCTACTCATAAGTCACCATGTGTCTTTCCGTGGTATAATCCGTGTAAACCACACGTCACTTTGTACTGTACAGAGATCTGGGTTTTACTGATTGCATGCCCAGAGTTTCATGCAATTTGGAGCTGAGGGATACAGTTATCTTTTAAGAAGTTTAGAAGAAATTTAAGGCGTATTTCTCTTTCCCTCCTCACTCCTAAAGTGCACGATTTGAACTGAAAGATAGGAGAAAAAAATACCTTGCTTTCCTCTTTAAATGTTTTAGGTGCCTTCACTGCTTTTAATGTTATAAAATGCAAGAGATTATAAATGTAAAACCAATATGATAAAATTTGAAACATGATAAAATTGGAAAAAATGAAAATGGTTTATGGAAACCTAATGGCAAGTAATCCAAATAAGTAATCTAAATCAAAAGAGGAAGAATGTGCTTTTCATGAATAGTTAAAGCCAGAATGCATTAACAGTATACGAAATCCCCTCTCCTATGATTACATCATTTATGACAATCATGGCACTATAATTTTGCCTGAAATAGCTGAGTTCTACAATTTTCATCAGAGGAATTCTAGAAGTCAGCACAGTGCACTATTGCACCTGATTTATTCTGTCATTACCTTGAAAAATTGGTCCTTCACATTTCTCCTCTATTATCACAGAGTAAAAGATGTACATTAGACTATTTACTGCAGTAGTTTGGGTTTCCGTGCAAACACTGTCTGCACTCTCTACTGAATAGATTTATGCATCTCATCCACCTTGTCGTTACAACTCTCCACTTGGTTTATTCAATTAGACACATGACACTTTGAAAAGTCATTACTTGTCAAATGTACTCTTCAACATAATTTAAAGCCATCATCAATTTACCCAGTGAACAGAATCAGTCTTACATATATATTTATAATTATAGCTCTTTACAATTTTAGATGGATTACTTTACAATAATTTGCAGTTTTTTTTTTTTTTTAATTTTAAATTAGGTACAATGCCTCCTTTTCCCTTGATTTGGTGACCTTGTTTCCTTACCAGTCAGAGGCAATGCTTTAGGTTTCAACTACTGTGTTACACATAATAAGCTTGTGTACTATGGGGAGACCTTCATGGGACATCAAGTACTGCAGAACTGACAATCTTCCTCATAATTACTCTGGGCTCTCTTGCATGAAAACCAAGTGCTACCAACTTCTACTTTAAGCTATGTGACTGTTTACTTCACCTTTCCTACATGCTTCCAGCCAAGTTTTTCCAAATTTCTTCCTGTTCAGTGTTGAGTTGAGGTTCCCTTAGCATGGCACCCTGCTAACAGTTGCTGAGCAGCTTGCTTGACCAATACACTTTAATGCCAAAGTTACTGTGCAACAGCAAATTGCAGCTGGAGAGAAGAGTGAGAATATGAGCAAGCAACAGCTCTGCAGACAGCAAGTTCTGCAGAAGGAGAGGGAGGAGGTGCTGCAGGTACCAGAGCTGAGATTCCCCTGCAGCCCATGGGAGAAGACCACGGTGAGGCAGCTGTGCACTCCTGCAGAACATGGGCACCCGTGGCAGAGCACGTATCCACTTGGAGGGCCCATGCCAGAGCAAGGGGATGCCCAAAGGAGGCTGTGACCCTGTGGGAAGGTCATGCTGGAGCAGGCTCTTGGCAGGGCCTCTGGACACATGGAGAGAGGAGTCTGTGCTGGAGCAGGCTGGCTGCTAGGACTGGAGCCATCTGTTCCTGAAATACTGCACCCCACAGAGCAGACTCCACTGGAGCAGTTGTGAAGAACTGCAGCCCATGGGAAGGACTCACAGTGGAGAAGTTCATGAAGCCTGTCTGTGTGGGAGGGAGCCCATGCTGGAGAAGGGAAAGAGTGTGAGCAGTCCTTCCCCTGAGGAGGAAGGAGGGACAGAGACAGGGTGTGGTGAACTGATCACAGCCCCATTCCCCATATCCCTGCACCACAGGCAGGGAGGAGGTAAAGAATTCAGGAATAAAGTTAAGCCTGGAAAGAAGGGAGGACTGGGCAAGTTGTTTTTAAGACTGGCTTTCTTTGTCACTACACTACTGTGATTTGACTGGTAATAAATTATATTAATTTTCCCAAGTCAATTCTGTTTTGCCCATGACAGCGGCTGCTGAGAGATCTGTCTCTGTCCTCATCTCAACCCATGAGCTTTCCATTCTGTTTTCTCTCCCCTGTGCAGCTGGGGAGTGACTGGTGGCTTTGGTGTCCGGCCAGAGTCAACCCACCACAGCACATCCAGCACAGACTGATGAATTTAGTCATGCATATGTACTTCCAGGATGCAGAAGCCTGACATTCAGTGTAAATAATAGAAACAAGGAATATCCTGAGGTGGAAGGGACCCACAGGACTATTGACTCCAACTCCTGGCCTTGCACAGGATAAACCCCAAGAATCACACTGTGCCTGAGAACATTGTCCTAACACTTTCTGCCAACCCTTACTGGCTTGGTGTGACCACTTCCCTGGGGAGCGAGGAAGTACAAAGCATTTACCATTTGCAAAATGTTCTATAATTTCCTTTTTAAAAATAATAGCACAAATAGCAAAAAGTTTGAATGAGAGACTTGAAGTGCAGGACAGTAGAGCAGTAAAACTAGCAAGAAGAAAATTAACTCCTTACCATTCTGAACATCCAATACATGATGCTTATCCAATGTCCAGCCACCCATGTTGGAGGCATCCAGCTCATAACCCTGCAAAATGGCAGTGCGCTTTTCCCAGAGAGTCAGATCCAAGCAAGACTCATACTCGTAACCTACAGACACTGAAAAACAGCACATGGCCTCATTCAGTACAGGACCTCATCCTGAAGAGGAGTTTAAAGAATGGCGTTTCCTTAAACTACACACATTCTTTTGCTCTCCTAAGACACATGAAAATTCCTATGGCTTCTCAGACACGTTGAAAATACTAACCAGAATCTTAGGTTATTAAAATGTTTTAGTTATTAAGAGTAAGTGAATTAGGACAGAGGAAATCCATTTTGTGATGTCATACTGTTATTGTACTTTACCTAAAGTACACACAGTGTGCAGACTAAACACCATTATTATTAGGCTGAGAGCTACTTCACGGGAAGGAAAAAAAGTTTAAAAATGTCACTTTTCATGTGAATGAAAAATGGCTTATTTTTCCTTCTGAAGGAATTTTTTTCTCATGATTCAATGCTTAGATTAGTTTTTTCAATATGTTAGATTAGTATTTTTCAATATGTTTTAAAATCCACCAATGTAATTTTATTCTGCCAAATATTTTCTTAATGGATACAAGCATTTGAGGTGTGCTTCCCTATGTTCAAGACAACATTTTTGTAGAAGTACAAAAATCCTCTGTAACACATACCAACAGCTTCAGATAATCCGTAGACCCTCTGATTGTATGCATCAGTTTTATCCCATATGAAGGTGTATGCTAGATTTGGGGATGCAGGGAACCATTTTTGGAAAAGTCTTCCCACCACTGCCACCATAAGATGAACCTTCATTAAATTAAATGGTATAACAGATTGGGTCATAGTAATCTTCAGTACAGATTTATATCCTGCAGCCCTGGAGCTCAAGTATGATAACTTCAGGTCAGTCCCTGGTATTGTTGTTTCTTCATGAAGTACCTATGCATCATTAAAAGAAAAATACAGTATTTCAATCAGTTGGAAATTAAATGAAACAATGCATCTATCATAAAAGGCTGCCTAACATATTACATGACAATCCATTAGGAAATATCATCTGTATTAGGCCTTCATGGTTAAAAAAAACCATAAATAAATAACAACGTTTCACACTTCTTCTAAAAAGTCAAGTCTAAATTCTTCATTATACTGAAGCTGCTTAGTTGGTACTTTCTGGTCAAGCATTTCAAAATTATCTCCTATTTTTTTTTAATGAGGGGCAAAGGAGGCATGAGAAAACATTCCCCACTGATTTTTCCTGAAGAGGCAAAAAAGCATCTTTCAGCTAAGTGAAAATTGCCCCTTATGGTGCTGCCACCCACGTCCCAACTAATAAAGGCATGTCTAATAAAGGCAGTAGAGCCTCTAAGGAGAGCAAAGCTTGAGATTTGGGTTGGGATGCCTAATTTCTCCTGTAGGAGCAGGAAGAAGTCGCAGGTATTTTATTATTTGCATTACCAGTGGATTGTAAATACTTTAAACTAGATGATTCTTCCATTTATTTTGAAGACAGATAACTAGGATGCCTCAGGGGAAGTTTTCCCATATTTTCTGATCAATATTCACTACTCAGATATCAGCTTATCACTTTCACATTTCTGAGAGGTGGAATGAGTCAATTTTATTTTTAAAAGGTTCCTCCCCTCCTCTACCTTGTCACTGCCTCTGAGCTGAGAAGCTTTTGTGGGTGATGGATGGATGTGAAATGTTTCTGTGTAATGGGGATAAAAGCAGCCTATATTGTTCTATGTCTCAGTCAAAACATAAACACTGCAGCCAGCACTTGCAGTCAACAGCTACCAGGTATCCTGGTTTATTGAAACAAACAAAAGAAGAAGAAAAATGTACCTAGACACACTTAAAGGTAATGTTTCGTTGGTGAAGAGTTCAAAGGATGCTGAAGCACAAGCCCAGAACCTTAGTGATGTTACAGGAACACTCTTGGGAAGTAAATTAAGAAAGGTTTATTTTACTTTTCTGTCTCCTGGTCCTGAAGTCTGAAGACTAAACATGATTTAGTATTAGTGGGAAGCAGACTTCAGGAGAAGCACTGTCACAAGTACTAGGCTTAAGACTTCAGTGGGATCAAAACCTGGCTACTATGCAAGTGCTGCCAGCTCTCTGTGCCACAGAAATCCTTGGACATTGCTTCTAAAAAACTGACTGCGTTGAATAGGGTGAAGTCATGTGGCTGATGTTCAAGGAGGGCAACACATGCTATACCATCCTCTACATTAGCATTTTTGTTGGATCTACAGAAAGGTTTATACAGTATTAATTATATCTACTTCCTTCCCAGTAACAGTAACAAAATTTCAGAAATACTATTTTGACTCATTGTCTGGCATTATAATTATTTACATCTGATACATGTAGACATAAAACTGTTGCTCTTCAGTTAGACTATAACAGAGCTTTAGGAAATAAAGTATGAATTGGAAGATACAAGACAAATGAATTATGATTTTTAAATTCTTAATTCTTACTATTTGAATATTTCTTTGTTCCCCATTAAGAACCTGTCTGAAAAGAAATGACAAGTAGTCACCTTGAAGGAGGTGAGTGTGGCCTCATTTCTCTTTGTAAATCTAGTCTGTTTTCCCTCAGCTCAATATACAGACTGTCTAATCCAGAGAACAGGCAAATCTTTCCTACATGAACAAAACCACCTGTCTCTAGAGAGGTAAGTGATTGTGAGCACATTCCTTTTCTGAGATTTTGAAGGAAAAGCACAAACCACCCAGGAACAAAAGACAAATTTCTCCTCAAGACACCAGCAGGACTCTCATATACTGCACATTAAAGCTAGTCTAACAGATTGAGGTCTCTGTAAGCAAGAGGAGAAAAAGAAATAATATGCTTGTAATAGGACACAATTTAATGGACTTCAGTGGTCTCCTGTTACGACCATGGCTTCTTTTACAACTGCAACTGTGGAAGAGCAGTGTTAAACACATAGGTGGTCTTCCAGAGCTCTTGGCTGAGATAACAGGCAATAAAGAGGACACCTTGAAGTTTCAATTTTCAAGAAATTCCACTGTGTATTTGGATTACTATCAAATTAGAAACTAGGACACTCATGCAGTTCTCAGTGAGGTTTAAAAGAAAACCTAAACCCCTATTATTAGTTTCTGCAGAAGCCTCAAATGCCTGCTGGAAATCTGACTTATAACTTCCTTTTTTCCATAAAATATCCCCTGTAGTAACTTATTTTCTTGAGAACTTTAGAAATGTATAGGTAAGGTTATGCAACTCAATCTATCTCCCAGAATCAAGCATTACAAAGAGAATTAAACAGTTTCACGTTCATCCAAAAAGGTAAATCACCAGGCACAGCAGAGAGCTCCTATGGGAGCCATGACAACACATCAATTGTAAAGCAATGGGGAAAGTCACTGGGAATAGAAGTCACATCAGGAATCACCAACACAACCGAGCTGTCTGTGCTTCACCTTCTACACACTGGGTATAAACTACCTTCAGAAAGGCTGATACCCTAAGGGGACTGACTTATTGCCCAACCACCAAATTCTAATGGCTGACATTTTACTTGTGGATGACCAAGGCACTCCTAAGGACAGCAGTGAAATATTTAGCTTAGGGGACTGAGATAAGGGTCACCTCAATTTTCACAGGGTTTGCTGTCCTCAGAGTTCAAGCTGGTGTCTGAGTCACATAAATTGTGCAAGGCTCCTCATCTCTCTTGGCCAGCAGGACTAAAGCTGTCCAGGCTCTAGAATGCTTTCCTGCTCCAAAACATGATATGATTCAGCTGACATGCTCTGATGGTATTCAGAACACTGAATAAGTAATTCTGTTAGAGGGAGAAATGCCCGCTGTGTTGCTGTGATTTTTTTTTTTGGTAAATTGAACAATTTCAAAAGAGGATTTGAGGACAAATTTCATAAGTGAGTGCAAACTTTAGTCCTAGTGTCAGAAAAAGGTTGTTTGCTGAGAAATAACAGCTGAACTGCTGCATTAAAATGTAACATGATCTAGGTTTGAGAGGGGTAAAGATGGCATTTTTAGATACTGGCAACTGTTGCTATTACATAAAGGCTGAGATTAAGGAGTACCAAAATTACACTTTAAGTAGAAGCTGAAACTGCTCATTTCAAGACAGAAAAAATGTTTTCCTTAAAAAAAAAGCCTCCCCCTACAATTGAGCCTCTTAAATTACCATTTAAATCAAGGAGAAATAAAAAGGGTAAAAATACTTGTTTTTTCTAGACTTAAAAACATGGTTTGGGTACCACAGAGAAGAGGGGTAGGAAAAAGCCACATACATATAGAAATATAAGAATGTGTTTCTAACAGAATAAAGAAAAAGGTATGCACAAAGTCTCAAACAGAAAGCAAAAGAGAAGAAAACCATAAAATGTGCTGGAAAAGAAGGAAATGTATAAATGGAGATATTTGGTTCTGCAAATAATCTCAATTTTTTTCTCAAATTTCAAGTATGAACTTGAAATTCTGAAGATTTTAGTAAGTAAAACTAGGGTGCAGCATCCATGCAATACTAAGATTGTTAGATATCCTATTATGTTGTTAGTTCAAATGCTAAAATAGGTTAATTTTTTTGCTGAAAACCTAGCCACCCTGAAACTACCAGTAATTATTTTATTAAGTCATTGAAGCTCATGTTTTTTCCTGAATTCCTCTGGGTAAATAAATTTTGCCAACTTCTGCTGCATTACTGCCAGTAGTGAGAAAGAGTCTGAGGAGAAGAACCTTGAATACATAATTTGAAGGAAAACTTCCAGTTTTCATTCTCTCATACACATGAAGTGATGGAAACAAGAGGCTCAGGACCTGCAGAAGGCACCTTGCAAGCACATATAACAGCAGATAGTGGAAGTTTAGGAGAGGGGAAACCCTCAAATACTCAGTTTCACAAGTGCTCACTGTGAGTCACATGGGCTTCTGCCAGACCACATGGCAATATATGGAAAACAGACATTTCAGGAAATTATTAGGAAAAAGAGAGTAACAATGTTACCTAATACATAAAGCCAGCTCCAGCTTAACCTGAACTCCCTCATCTGTATGCAGTTTATTGCCTCATTCCACACCGATTAATCTCAGCTACTTAAGTCCAGGCAAAGCGTGGTAACTTGCAATTAATAGTAGATAAAATCATGCCTGAGCTGTCCAAATTTAGTTAGCATGTTTTTATCAGCCCTCTTGAGTAATGATCTGTTGGGTCTGTGATCACCTCTTTACCCACCGTGTTTGTTCTTTCCCCTTGCTTGCCCTTTCTTTTTTTTCCAGTTTTCTTTCATACTGCTCCTTTGGCACAGACTTTAATTCCCCCTCTGATCAATTTGGGATTCATAAGCCACTAAGTACACTCTTGGAAACATTATCTCCAAGGGATGATGAAGCACTTCAAGGGATGATGATTACAGCAGTTCATCATTTTCTCCTGCAGTACGTGATGATGAGTGCTGTCACAGCACACGAACAGGGTGGCTAAACACTGACTGCAAGAACATGGGGAACAACTCTTTGCTTTCCTCCAGGCTCACACACTTTAAACTGGCATTGTCCCTTTTTATATTAAAAGATCAGCAGCAGTTCCTCTGGAGCTGAACATACAGTTTTGAATTGTATCTGGTTCTGCCCATCTTTCATGAGAGGAGTGATGTTTTTGGGCGACAGATTGCTGAGCATTATGCATTTCTGAGGGGAACCCGACCGAAGGGGTACACGCCAGTCACAGTTTTGCAGTTCCCACTTGCTGAAGGAGAAAATGATGTGTGGGATAAGCAAAGAATACAGAAGAAAGCACTGCTTAATGTTTTCTTACATAGTATTGAATTGGATTTTTGCATACATAACATTTTCCCTCATCATAAATCACCCAGCAGCACCAACTGCTTAGGGTCCACTGAGAATATCTTTCCTTCCAGCTGGTTTCCTAGGGAGACAACTTCACCCGACAGTCCTGCCTATAAGACCTCCCACCTCACAAATATTGAACCTGGTAGACAATTTCAACAACAATTTAAGTAACAGTCGAAATCTCTAAAGATAATTCTGTTCCTTTATGTTTGTAAAAAAAAACAGGCTCCAGTAGGGAGGAAGTAGTCAATTTGGGACTCCCATGAGAAAGAAGAAAGGCTGAATGCAGCCTGTGAGGAAGGACTGGGTGTGACAGACAGATGGAATTACAGCAGTGGGTGGGAATTAGTAGGAACCCAGACCTCATTAGTCCCACTGCTCAAGAAATAACTTGTTTACCTAGACACTACAAGGGTTTTTTTAAAATGTGCATTTTCTGACATTCTTCTATCATAACTTTTTTCTTGATTCATATCTAGCTGAGCCATTTTCCATAATTTCAGGAACTGAATCTATCATCTGTTACCAAAACAAGTAAATCAAAACAAGTAAATCAGAGCTGTTTTTCAGTGGACTCTGTTTTGAAAATACTTTCTTTTAATTGACTTGCAGCTATCAAAGGCACAGAAATGATAGTGAGGATAAAAGCAACAATTTCCTAGCACAGTCTAGATTTGTATGAGTGTTTAGTTGTAATTTTCTTACATCTTTCCTTTAAACTTGCTCCTACCATGAATTGCTTAATGATTTAGCTCTTTTCTTAAGAGCTCTGCATGAAAACATTTGAATACATTTTCTGTGTTTCTCTTGAAGAGGCAAGGACATTTCTTAGTGAATGCAAAAAAGAGCGCTCTATGTAATTATGACATTGTGGAAGTAAGGGCAAGAGAGAGAGAGGCAAAGAGGGAGGCAGAAGGAGGACTGTTTCACTAGGAGAAGTTTGAAAATCAACACTAAGACATATATTACTTCTTAAAATGCAACTGAAATGCTTTAAGGGCCAAGAAACTATTCACTGTATAGTGATTATTATTTGAGATGGAAGAATCTAATACAACTATTTTGAAAAAAATTTAAAAACCTCTCATTTCATCTGTAGTTTTTCCCATTTAAATCAAGGTTTGGATGTCAAGTCTTACTTTCAGTATTACAAGTTCTGAAGAAGGTGATTAGACCACAAGCTCACTGGCTTGTCCTCAGTGTTGCAGAGAGTTCTTTTACCTTATGAAAACCTGTGTGTCATGCTATTTATTAGGACTAAACAGATAATTCAAACTGTGTGTGTCTTTAGGACACAGTGGAAAAATACCTTTTGTTTTCAGTCTCTGAGGTGACTTCTAACAAGAGGGCAATCCTAAAAGGCCAATGTACCATACTGTACCCTAATTATGGGCCGGTATTTGAATGCTAACGACATTCTGTAAATTAAGTGATGGAAACAAATGTACTGATGTACACACAGCTTTCTTACTTTCCATTTTCAGATGAAATTTTGAAAGTCATCAGACAGAATAAATACATTGGTCTGAAAATAATCACATGTTGCAAATTCCTAGCACTTACTCAGAATTACTTATTTTTCTACAGCAGTGCATGGTTTTCATTCTGGTTGCTGAACACTAGCCTGGCATAAGATTGTGTTTATTTGAAGCACACCTTACCTGTGTCTCTGGGATGATGGGACTATCTTCAGGAGAAATTCTAAAGAAAGTGGATAAAGGCGATGACACGATAACAGGGTTTGGCCTTACAAATCCGCTTAGGTCACAACTGGGAATGTCATTCTCTTCCTTCTTCATGACAAGGGTGTCCATGACATAAAAGACATTCCAGGGAATCCACACAGTGTGATACTGTGTCAGGAACGGGGATCGCTCAAATACCAGTGTCAGAGAGGCACCACCATTCGCTACCAAGTCAAACCTAGGGAAAAACCCCAAGAGGGCCAGCTAGTCAGCAAATTCCCAAAGCCATCCACAGCCTCTATTCTACTGATTGATTCTTCACTCCATTGTACTGCTCTGAATGCAGAATGGCTCTACTGGGAACAATGGAGAAATCAATTAAATTACATTACATTATACTGCACAAAGAGAACAGAGAATTTGGGATGCTGCGTTTAAATTAAGCAAGTCCTTCTGCTTCTAAAGTATATAATAATCAGCATGTTTTACATTTTAAGAATGTGCAAAGTACAACTTCAGTAAATCAGTTTCCTAATGTCTTTTTTCCCTGTTATTTTATTATCTCAGTTTTACAAGCAGCTCTTCAGTAACACCTTTGCTGTCTTTATGACTTTAAGTGCTTCAAAAGGAACTTACATTCCATCCTGGCGAGTGATTGTATATCCGTAGTCTGGATAGTGTAGGAAGGAAACATTGACTCCAATGAGTGGTGTTCCATCAGCAGTTAATACTTGGCCTCTTATGACAGATGCAAGACTATGAAAAAGATGCAGGATCAAATTACAAATTTGGGGGATTTTGTTCTTTTTGCATGAATAAAAGCTAGTGAGTGAACACACACATACCCACCCTCACGCACCACCCCCCTCTACATGCTATCAACTATCATTTAGAAAACATTCCTCAGATTCTAACCCTTTTACAAGTTCACATAATTTACACTATATAAACAAATGCCTTAGAATCTGCAGATAATAATTTTGTTTCAGTATTGTTGATTTTACTTTGGTTTATTTTGTCTGTACAGTGTTACTAAGAGCAGAAATTAACTCAAGAATTTTAAGAACTTAGAAACTCTATATGTTCCCACTATAAGTCATATTTCTGGCAGACTCTTAAAGAAAAATGTACTTTTCAATTAGTATCAAAGCAATCTGTAAAACTGCAGGGACTATGAAATACAAAATTTAAAAGAGCAATAAGGAACATTGGTGCAACAACTTTTAATCAACTGCTGTGCCCAAACACATTAATGCTGTTAAATTACTGCAAACGCAGTAGTTCTAGTGTAAATCATCTTCTTTCACTCAGTGAGATCCCAGACACCTGCTTCCTGTTACTGGCTTATTTTCAGGTCATTACTGCTTCATAGAGCACCAGTCAAATAGTTTATGCAATTATACTGTCATGCACTTAACAGTTCTATTACATTAATTCATAATTTATATTATTTAGTGAGCTCAGTTTAAAAAGTGCAGCTTTGCTTTTCCTTCTGAAGTGTTTTCATTGCTTTGATATATTTCCAACTGTGCTAGCCCAAATCAACTGGTTAAATAAAGATTTATTTAATCATTAATGAAGTGCCCTGTTAGAATACAGATACTAAGCATGGCAAGTACCTTCTGTAACCTAGTGGCACTGGTAAATTGAATTTTGCAGGAAATGAGACAAAACAAGCAATTTGAAATATTAAGAGAAAAGGTCTTTGCTCAAAATCCACACCAGAAATTCGCAGTCATAGCAGATCTGCTCCTCACATGAATCTCACACCGTCTAGTCCTGTGTTCCTGAGTACAGGACGAGTCAGGCTCACCTCTTATTGAAAGGGCTTTCCCCAGGTATGACATGGGTGCTGTCAGCTCCGATGAGGAAACTGATCCTGTCATAGAACGCTTTGGCAGCTTGCTGAGATGGAGACTGCTGGCTTTGGCTGATGATATCCTGGGGATCAGGCAGGCCACGACAGTAAGGCTGGTTTTGGCAAGAACTCTGCAAACAGCAGTCAGGATCCATACAGTCAACTAGCCCATCTGTTGGCAGAAAGTCACACAAATGAACAAACTCTTCCTCCTGCCCCTGTGCATTGGAATGAGCCAGCCAGCAGGGAGATGGAAAAAATTATGTAGTATGAAAGAATACTCGTAATTAAGATTTTAATGAATTCACTTTCAATTAAAGAAAGAGAGTTTGTTTCCACTGAGTTCTTAAACTCCCATGGAAATCCATGCAAACTGAATATACTCGGTATCCTCAGTATCATGTAAAAACGAACCTATTTATTTAATACTTTTCTAAAAACATGCTGAACAAACCAGAAAATGAAGGCACTCAGGCTCTGCATACACTGTTAACTTATAAATATTAAACATTTTAAGTGGGTCTAGTTAGCTTTTATGTGAGGTTATTTGACTTGCTAGAGAAAAGAAACAAGTAACTCCCACTCTGCTGTTTTCCTCAAGTTTTTAGTAATATCTATGCTGCAAGTAGCTTTAAATATTTTACAACATGCATCAAGGTGGATTCCTTTATACCTTGGCAGAGAGATTTTGTTGCTAGGGGCAAGGCAATTTCCACAAAATTTTTTACATGAAAATGTATGAGAGAACAAAATCTGTATTTAACATTTAGATTTTATTCTGAATAAACGGATGGGAAATGCTGGCCAGTATAAACAAGATTTAAACACATGGGTGCTTTTATGGTTATGTGCTGAAATATTCCCATATGTGGAACATTAGATCTGTCACATCCCTGGAAATCTAATTTGATCAAAGATTAAAATCGAGATCAAATTGATAACTACTAATTTGCTGTAAGTAAAGTCATAAGGAAAATGAGCCTGGAAATGTCAGCTACAGAAAATTTCTAGATGAATGTAATCTGGTATCACAGAGCTGGTAATTGTTTCCCCAAAAGAACAGCAAGACTGAAATAGCTCAAACATTTTATTATTCCAGTTAGATTAGAGAGGGAGCTTGCTTGCTGCACTGAACTGAAAAATATACCAATGCAGCACTCGAAGGAAACCCATGACTGCTTGTCTCACAAAAGAATCTGCCTTTAGAGTAAAACTTCTTTCTGAAGGGAAAAATAGCATCCATTTTTGTTCAATCATATGTTGAAAGAATGTAAGTAAACAGAGATCTTCTAAAGGTATTCTTCTAAGTATTGCTGTGCTATGTGGATCAGTTAGAGGACTGGCAAAATAGTAAAGGAATGGGATTTCTGTTCTTTCGCACATCTAAAATTCTTATTTAACTTGCTTGACTTTGAAATCAGTTCAGGGAAAATAAAAGGGCTGAAAAAAGCATCATTAAGTATATCAAAGTTTGAACATTTTTAAGAGACAAGAAAGAACATTGATTTTTCCTGGGATGAGGATATGCCAGAGGGTCACACTACCATTCAGCTAGACACTGACAGGCTGGAAAAATGGGCTGCCAGGAACCACATGAAGTTTCCACAATGAGAAGTGCAAAGTCCTGCACCTGGAGAGGAACAACCTCCTGCACTGTAAAAGAGCTTTGTGGAGAGGACCTTGGAAGTCCTGACGGACACAAAATTAACATGAGCCAGGAACACGCCCTTGCAGCAAGGAAGGTGCCAACACCACCCCGGGCTGCTCTAGGAGCGCACAGCTCTGTGTGCAGGCCTGGCTTTCTGGTACAAGAGACATGGACATCCTAGAGAAAGCTCAGTGAAGGGCCATGAAGACTGTTAAGGGCTTGACACATCACTACATGGAAATGCTGACAGAGAGTTGAGATGGCAGAGCCTGGAGAAGAGAAAACTTGGGAGGGATCTCATCAATGCATACAGATACCTGATGGGAGGGTGTAAACAAGGCACCTTCCAGTGGTGCCCAGCAAGAGGAAAAAGGCAATGGACAGAGACTGAACAGCAGAAAAATGTTTTTTATTGTGAAGGTGGCTGGATACTGCAACAAGTTGCTCAGGGAAGTTGTGGAGCCTTCATCCTTGGAGATATTCAAAACTCAACTGGGTACATACCTGAGCAACCTGCTCTAGCTAATCCAGCCTTGAGCAGGGGGTGGGACTCGATGGTTTCCACAGGCCTTTCCAATCTCAAATAGGGTGTGACTCTTGTGATTTTCTAGTCTCATTCTTGTAAAATATGAAACCCTTTCCTAGCTGAAGTACTGGCCTCCCTTATGGTTTTAACTCCAGAAGCCTGGATCAGTGTCAAAGCTGGGGGTACTGATGGCTAAAAGAATATTTTTGGGGTTTTATTTATCTGAATGGTCCCCCATGCAATATCTGGTGCATTTGTCAAAGAAATGCTCAAATTTCTCCATTTGTCTTTGTTAGTTTATAAAAAGCAAATGTACATCTGGAGTATGGTCTGCAGGTCATAAAACTGCATGAGATTGACACTTCCTGAACTAATCAGCTGGAAATGCATTTTTACAAGCCTCTCCACTAACATCAATCAGAGAAAGAATCTCATTTTCACCAGCCAAGATACAGGGATATGCTGTTTGTTATTTTCCTGTGGAGTTTATCAGTAACTTGCCCAGGCGAGTGACGGATGGTTATGAATCTGACTCCTTATAACTTGAGAAAACATTTTTCATTCTTTCTCAGTACTTATGTGGCTAGAGCTATCTAGTACCACTAAGTCAAGTGCTCTATTGCACTGTGTGAAGTACAGTAAAATTTCCTTTCTGAAATGGCTCTGCAAAATTATTGATGAATTTTGTTTAGCCTGAAAAATATGAGACTTAGTTCAACAGTGCCTTGTCAGTTATATCACTCAAATGTGACAGTGAAATGATAAAGAAAATAGAAACTCCTACAAGCAGCTGGACAGTCATTATCAGTCTCAGAAGGCTATTTATATTTTCTTGTTCTAGATGTAAGTGGTTCTGTGTATGAAAGATGTAACGACAACTTTATTGTTTTCTTCCTCAACGTCTTGCTAATGTAAAAATCTTGACTGTTATTTTTCCCTTTGTTGCAAAATGCACTGAATTGCAGTGGAGCATGGACTGGTGATAAATTCACTTATTTAGACACATTCATAAAACTATAAAAACTCTGCTCCCGTGAGACTCCACCTGGAGTTCTGAATCCAGCTGTGGGGCACCCAGTGTAAGAAGGACAAGGAGCTGTTAAAATGAGTCAGAGGAGGCCAGGAAGATCACTGGGGGCTGGAGCACCTTTCCTATGATGACAGGCTGAGTGACTTGGGGCTGCTCAGCCTGAAGAAGAGAAAGCTCCAAGGAGACCTTGTAGCATCCCCCAGGTACCAGAAGGGGGCCTGCAAGACCTGGAGAGGGAACTTCGGCAAGGGCAGATGGTGATGGGACAAGGAGGAATGGCTTTAGATATAAGAAAGAAATTGTTTACTGTGAGGGAGGTGAGGCACTGGAACAGGCTGCCCAGGGAAGCTGTGGACTCACCATCCCTGGGAGTATGTAACACCAGGTTGAATGGTGTTTTGAGCAATGTGGTGTAGTGAAAGGTGTCCCTGGTCATGGCAGGGGGAATTGGAACTAGATGATCTTTAAGGTCACTTTCAACCCAACCTTTCTCTTCTCCACGCTCTCTTTATGTGATTAAACGAGAGAAGTCAAGACAGAAGATCCCCACAATGTGTGTCTAAAAAATAAGATATATCAGTGGGACTGCTTGCTTATGAATGGAATAAAACTGCTGGAAGGAATAAAAGTAGAGGGACAAAGTAAATCCTGGGCAAAGATCTGCCAGTGTCAAGGGGAGATGGAAGTCAAGGACCTACATAAATCCTATTCTTGGCTGTTGTTGGTTGTAGTTGATTAAATATTTAGGCAACAAAAATCTCCAGAGTGAAATTCAGTGCCTACATGGGAAGAATATAGGTCTGGAATTATGATGCTGGCCATTCCACCAGGACAGTTTTGGTGACTGCCAAACCAAGGCAAGAGACAGGAAAGAAAAGAAAACTATATAACCAAATCTCAGTTATCCTTACATATCTCAGTTTGGCAACAGGCTCTAATGAATGGACTCAATCATAGACATCAAAATGACTGCTTGTAGGAACAGCTGGTCAGAAAAGCCAGAAAAGTAAAACCAGCCCTTGATTTATTCCTGAACAGCGTGCAAGGACTGGAATTCAGCTTTGTTGTTGAATGAAGAAGCCTAAAATATGAATTGTGGGGCTCCAAGTGAGTTCTCATTCCAGAAAGAAATCTTGGAGGCACTGTGGATAAGTCCCATGATATAAGAACCCAGCATTCACCAGCTACCGTAGATGCAATCAAAAAGCTGAAGAATAATGGGAAGTGTCAGACCACAAGCCAGAGAACCTGAGTATGTCACAGTATCACCCCTAGTTCAAGCAGATACTTCCTGAGATTTCCTTAGCTTGGGTTATCTTTGCACTTAGAACGTTTTCAATATCAGAAGAGTTGCTGTGGCAGTAATTCCTCACTTTAATTCACAGCCTGTTAGCATACAAAAGAAAATGTAAGTTCACATCGACCCTATTATAATGTTTTGCTAAGCAACAGCTATTAGCCACTATCAGAGAGGAGCCTGATAGTGGTTAATAGCTACTACTCTAAATAATTGGATAGGAGCTAATAAAAAGCCAACTTAACTAAGGAGTCTGTTCAATAAGGACCTATCTAAACTTAAGGGTAAACAGCCACCCTTCCTGTTTCTCATTCTTTCTACAGTGATAGCAAAGCATGGCCCACTTTGTTCAAGTATACTAGTGCCACCTTTTTTCCCCAAGAAGATAGGCGTATTCCACCCACAGACAGCTCTGACTTCCTTCTCCTCACAAAGTCATTAGGAGTTTAATTCAGGCTAAGATCTGCTTGATGCACACTTTCCTTGTGGGATGCTAAAATGTAAAGAAAAATCCAGTCAAACAAAGGGGAAAATAAAGAGTGAGCCTTAACGAGAAGAGAAATTATTTCCAAGACTCTGAAAAATCTGTATTAAAAGGAAGATAAGCATAATCATCCCATCATATGTCAATAATATCTAGAAGGGAAAATACTCAGGTATGCCTTGATGCCATTAGGATTTCCTATGGAGAATATTCCCACTGGGAGCCTTAGGATGCTCATGTTCACAGAATTTGAATAATCAGTCCCAGAAAGAGCAAAGAATCAAAGGAACAGCAGACACTTTTATTAATGAACTGTGCTGATATTAATATATGAAATATATTCTACCCAGTGTAGGATAAAGCATAAACACTAACCACAGCATATCAAACAGACAACAACTGAGATAACTTTAATTATGTAACCACTGAGCCTAGTGAGATGTAGATCACACTACCCGCAGTCACACTATAAATTCAGCACAAGTGCTCAGATAACCTAATCTCCCATGATAAACAAATACAGCAGAAGAATACTTGTGCCATTCCCTGTAGCTGTCTGAAATTTTAATGGCTTGCTGGGAGATTAGTGGGATGATTGCAGGAAAGGGAAGTAATACTTCTTCTCTTTCCAGGTAGCTTACACAGGAGACTTTATTTCCCTAGTTTTGTTAGGGATACTTCCATTTTTAATTTGATTTGTTAAATTTTAACTCTTCTCAGCCACAGTTAAAGACTGAGGTGAATATGCACTGTATTGAAGCACATAAATTAAGATAAATGCCACTGACAAATAGCATTATACAGGCCAACCACAGCAAAACAAGAGCCTGGACACCCCCTTCCTCATGCACAGCTGCATAATGATGTCCATAAAGGCAATATGACAAAAGGAAATGAAAGAGAAAAAAAGGCAACAAACTGTTAGCATTAGCTATTCTTTCCTCAAAATTGTTCTTCTATCTTAAAGTCATCCTGTTAGATTGTTCTGCTCCAATTCCTTGTTCCTTTTCCCCCAGAAAGCCAGTATTATTTTCAGTCTGAAGGAGCAACTTCTTTTCTCTTGTTCCATTTACAGGCATTCCTGTTCACATGGTTCTTCTTCCTCCTACCGCTCCATTACCTGCTCCTGACTCTTGCTGTCATATGTCACATCCTTATATGATCTTTAACATTTATGGAATCTGTTTCAGTCTACTATTGGACTGTTATTGTATTTTCCCTTTTTCTCCCCCTACATAATCTATTGTTTTCTCCAGGTTGTTTATACTTCCACTTAGTTTCTTCTCCTCCTTGCTTCATGTTTGCAGGTTTCTCTTTTTTCCTTATCTTGTAATTCCTTGGCCCTCCTGAACTTAATTCCCCAAACAAGCACATTTCTGCTGGAATCCGGGTCAGACTGTTTAGGCCCCTAAGTATGGAAAACTGCCTCAAAATATGTAATACGTAATGGAGAAGGATGACAAGCCAAATGATGTGTACAGTAATAAACAGCAGCACAGTTTTAACTGTTTTACTTATTTTCCTCAGGAAGTAAATGCTGCTGTTATTTATAGCTTTTGATGTGTAAGATCCCAGCTGCAGTAGGGATAGGAGAGCAAAGAGTCAACCGGCAATTGCAGAGACATACGCAGTCTAAAACAGAAAGACAAAGTCCCAGATGACTTTATCATCATCCAGAAGCCCTAATGGAGTTTTTATCTCTTCTCTGAATCTGAAGGTGTTAAGCAAAAAGAATTGATGAGAGAAGGGGAAGAAAGACAGACAATAAAAGCATTATGCTAATCTAATATTGGACTGCATTCACATTAAATCTTGTTTTTGTGAGGTTTTTAATGTGATTCTGGAATCATGCTAAGTCACAGCCCCTCTAGCTTCCCTAGACTACAACAATAATCACAGATTGATTCCTTAGGTTAGCAATCCTGCCTTCATCTTGCTGCAGATTGTTACCTGTCACCTGAATGACAGACTACGGAAAAGTAAGCCAAAAGAAAAAAAAGAAAGAAAGACTTCTGGGAGCACCCTGTCAGTTATATGAACACTCAAAAGCTATAGAGAGGTAAGATCTCTGTAGGCTAGGTAACCAACTGTTTCCAGCAATTGCATCATAGTTCAAAATGTGAACTCCTAAATTGGCCTATTCTCTTGGGATAATTTCCAAGAGAATAATTGTGAGGTCACTGATAATTTCCAATAAGATAATCGTGAAATTTTGAACTCCTTCCTTGTTTTCCCCTCCTGAACAGTTCACAGAGTTGAAACTATGTTTTTTCCCAGTACAAAAGAACACTGCAGGGAAACAAAGGTGACACCTATCTTTTCCTAAGTACACATCTCACCTGTCACACACAGTTTGTTAGGCTTTGCTGATATGCCCTAAAGAAGCACTGAAGACCATGGCATATCCCTACAGATGTAACAGTGAGTCAAATGCGTGTATGGTTCTCATGGCAGTGTTTAATCAGCTTTAACTCTGTTCTCCCCAGAGTTAAAGATCCAGTTGGTGTCTCTTACCTCCTTCGTTGTCCTTACTGTCAGTGCAGAGAGTTTCCATGGCTACGTCACAACCTGCTCCCCTCCATCCTGGCTGGCAGACACAGTGCCAGCCATTCTGGTCCAGTGTGCATCTCCCATTGCTGTTGCACAAACCAGGGCAGCCCTCTGTTGAAACAGACAAAGAAAAAGCACAAGTGATTTAAATATTGCAACAGTATAAAAAGAAAAAAAATACAAACAAGGGACACTTACTGGGAACAGGCCTTAAGAACAGCACAAATACTGTAATTGCACATGGAGCAGAACAGCAACATTACCTGGGGAATGCAATTCTTAACAAAGTGGCATCTTTGATTGGCCTGACACTTGAGACACCACTTACCTGTACAGGCAGGAAATAAATGCACCAATCCTCTAAATACCTGCAGGCCAGACAAAATTAAGTTTGGTTTTTTAATTTTTTTTTCAAAGTAACAAGAGATGAGTGCATAGCGCAAACACAGCTGTGTAAAATAATACATTTTTCTGTGCTCATAGAATAGATCATTATTTGCTCTATGCAGTATTGATTAATTACTGGCACGAATGATTAAGCTCCCTGTTACTATGAACAAATCCCTCCAAATTCTTAAGCAGGAAAATGGGTATGATTTAGGCAAGTAATAAAAGAGAAGGTTAACTTTTTCTGGTCTCAGAGTTGCCGTGTATTCATGTGAAATTACAGTGTGTTAAATAATTGCACAAAGTATAGGCCAGCTTTAATGTCTATACTTTATGCCAAAAATACATTCCTTTTCACAGAATAAGCAAAGCCCAGGAATAGTGAAGCAGCTTAGCATCTATTCTAACAAACATTAGGATTCAGGCTGCATACGGATGGGACAGGACCAACAGGATTTCCAACTCAATGTAATAGCTGTGCGTATTTGATTACTTAGGACGGACAAAATGAAATACCATAAGGACCACAATAAACATTGATAGACTGAACAAAAACACGGTAGTGACGTGCTTCAAGACAGATAGCAGAGAGTGATTTTTTGTGACAATCTCCCTAAGGCTTTTGTGCTGTTACCTTTATATCCTATCTTGTCTGCTTTTATGGCCAAGGAGGGAAAATTTGGGAAACAATTAACATAATTTAATATATCCAAAATCGATAATTGTTTTCAGTCTAACATTGCATTAAAAAAAACAGTATCTGTCACTTCCTCGTGATGAAATCTGGCATGCAGCCAACATGATCTGTATGAGAATGACAACGCTATAAATATGTAGATTTCGGTGCTCCTCATCTATGACTGTGATAAGACACTGACAGAAGCAAGTACAGATATGGCACTAAATATCTTATGAGAAGTGGCTATAAATCAGATATTTCTGGATGCAACAATTCTCCGTAAACTTTCATCCAAAAACCCTAAGTAACTAATTCTTCACTTTTTAGAACACCTATCTCTGTCAACTAACTTACTGATCCATTTTGTTTAAGCTTAGAGTGGATTTTTAGAAGCAAGTTGCTTTTTTCTTCTAAAGAATTCTGAATTTATTTACTCCTTTCAACCTTGTAGCTTGAAATTACAAAGATACAGTAAAAAGTTATAAAGGGTGTTTAACTCTTGTCAAATCACTCTTAGAAGGCAGAGAATCAGGAAAACCTCTTGTGAGGAAGGATGAGTATGCTACAGTTATGGTTACAGTTGTGCTATCATGCCAGGCTGAAATTAGGCTTGCTACTTTTATTCTTTCAGACTGCAGCTGCTAATAGTATTTGTTAATGTACTATTTTTTCATAGCATTTCTTCTATTTGACTTACAAAAGACTTACATATATAATTGCAATACTGACAAAGCAATTTAGGAGTCAACTGGGTACACTCAAGACTCATTGTGTGAAAGCCTGGATATTGCCGTCAATATTGCCATACTCTAATGAAAAAACACAAGGAATAGGGGAAGATACTCAGGGAAAGAGGGGTAGGAATATTTTAAACATTTTTCTAAATCAATTTTTTACCGTAACTGAAGATAAAAGAATCTTTGCTGTTTCATGTTAGGCTTTTGCATCCTTGAACCTCTTAATTCAAAATGTTGCATAGACTAAAAAAGATTTTTCTGGATTCATACAAGATACAAGTCATAATTTCCTGTAGATTTTATACATTCAGATAATCAAAAGCTTAAAAGTCTTAGGAAATCTATTGATATATCAGTACATAAACACACACATCTCTATAATTAATCTGTTCTTTAGAACTAATGACACTCATTCTGTGACAAAAGTATCACTTGGCTTTGTTTCCTTGATATTTAGGGTTTTGTAGGCAGAGGTTCAATGACAAAACTAACAACAAAAAAAAAAGGTATCAAACAGCAAATGAATACTATCTTCAGTTATTGGTTCAGATTAAATCTAATACATGTATACAGTTTGTTCATAAATGTATAATTACTGATAAAGTGTTACCATACAACAGAAGCAAAATTCTGAGATGAGTTGAAAGCCATATGAGTTATATATATAATCCATGGAATGTATGTAAGAGAAGATTCTTTTGCCCAGACTACTATATTTTTAACTATATATTATTATTTTAAAAAAATCCCCAAGACAGAGATAAAGTAGTAGATAAAGGCATGTCAAAGAGCAAATATACAGTACCTTTCACTATCTTATCCAAATAGTGAGCTTGAGAATTAAAAAGAAAAAAAAAAAAAACAGACAGACATTTCAGAAGTGTCACATGAAACAAGAATTGTTCAGAATTCACATGCAAATCAAGCAGGTGCACCTGACATGAGAGGTCTTACATTACAAAATGAAAATGTATTTCAAGGCTTTTAAAAATGCAAGAAATTCTCTTTTCAGCAAGCATCGTCATGAATCAATGAAACTGTTTTAGAAAGTAGGCCTGCAGAAGCAAAAGGGAAGCTACATTTCTTAGACTACATTTTCTTCTGACTTGTGTTCCCATGCTTTGATTTTTTTTTTATATAACAAAAATATAATCAAAGCTAGCTTAAAAATTCGATTTTCAACACAACATAAGAGCAACTCCTTAGCATATGAGCTTTAAAACACCAACCACACGGGAAGATTTTTGATTTGCACGTCACTCATAACTCTGACAGCATAACCAGCACACTATCTTAATTCTCAATGAATTCACAGGATTCTTAGGAGGATTTTTTTTCTTCTGCTTCAATTCAGTCACAGTTATTCTTCTAAGCACACAAACCAAGTATGTAAAACAAGCTGAATTGTAAATAAGGGGTGGAAGAGGGTGTAGTGGGGTTAGCAGTGTGATGATCCATTTCATTTTGAAAAGCAGGTGAAAATTAAACAGGTTTTAGACGTATAAAAATAAATAACATGGTATATACAAGAACAGCAAGACTTCTTTTTGTAAGTTATGACACTTAAGATTTCACAAAAGATTTGAGGAGGCAGATGGATGAACGACATACAGAGCATAAGAAGGATTTCAAGCAGCAGGGCCTACTTTTAATACATGAAACACAGCACAGATGGGTAACATATTCCCTCCTTCCTTCCAGGAAACAGACATCAACTGCAGTTGTGTGAAAGGGGTTAATGTCATACAGCAAAGCCACCAGGTCCACTGCAGGCTACCACAGCCAGGCAGCCATGCCCAAGGAGATGGGAGACTGCAACCATGGCAGTGGGGGCAGCCAAGCTGAGCCAGGAATGTTGGACTCCATCCTCTGGTTTTGCCAGGGACAAGGTCTCTCAACACAGCCCTCCCAGGCCTCTCTTTCCTTTAAAACTTGACTTTCATAAATCCCTGACGGATGATGGCCCCTGTCTGGCAAGTTCTCTGACATTGCTAGGATCCCTCTGGGTGGGTAACAAAGGCCTTTCCAGCCATAGCATTTCCTGCAGTTTGGATGATGAGAAAAAAAACTGGACTCCAAGGAGGGAGGTGATATATATCAGGAGGCACTGCTACAACTAAGAGGAGAAAATTTTCTAGTTCCTTTTTCTTGAAGAAAGTGTCAGGCGTCCACTACACAGCTTTTTTCTGCTTTTCCCCAATAATGGTTAGGTTAATGCCAGACAAATTAAGATGAGAACATCAATTACAGAACATTTAGAGCAGCAGCAACAAACAAGGTAGCTTTTCACATTAATCACAAACAAAAAGAAATATGATACAGCTACATTTCAGGGTGGATCAAATTCTTCTCTTACTCATCCAGTATAATTCCCCCTGCTCCTACACAGCTTAAAACATGGTTTAGTATGTGTGGAGGAAAAATCAAGCTCTATTTCATAAAATGAAAGCAATCAGGTCTGTCTGGGGAATTCATCTATCCACCAGTAAAACATTAAATGCCTCTTCAAGTGTAAGGATAGGTAACAGAACATTAAAAAAACCTCCTAGGCAACTGAAAACAGTCCCTGTAATCCCAAGCCCCCCACACTATTTATTTTCAGAATCCAATCTTCATTAAAAAACCCCAAACAAACAAACAAACAACAACAAAACAAAACAACAACAAAAACCCCAAACCTCCCCCTGCAAACCCAAGAGAGATTAGGAAAATGTTATTTTCAGATTTTCTTTTTAATCCAGCAGTCTTCTAAGAAGTCAGCTCCAAACCACAAAACTGTAATTCTCAGATAAACAAGTTCTACCTTCCAGCATCCTTTTACTCATGGTCAGCTGACATTAAGGACAATGTTACAAACTGTTTTCGTTAATATGCAGCACTGTAGAAAAACCACAAAGCAGAAAATGAATAACAAAAACTGTAAAACTTTGCAGTGAAGTTTAACTAGCCATGCTGTCTTCCTTATCTTCACGGCACCACAACTGAAAGAGGAATGAACCTGTGTGGAAATACAAAACACAAGCCTTTTCCCCCCTCTGTATAGAGAATTCTAGGTGGGATTTGAAGCACTTCAGTAGGATGGAGCATCTCAGCAGGTGCTCCTTGCAAGATATTTACACATCTGGCACACAAAGGTTATCTTACTTCCGTAAAAAATCTAATTACAGACCAGACAATATACCTACAAGAGTTTTCTTGCAGAGTTTAAGACTGTGCCATTTAAATCTTGCTATTATCTCCAGAAGTAGAAGGACTTCACATAACTCCAAGTGGAAAAAAGAAAAACAAAAATAAAGATATAAGATTTGTACATTTTCTAGGTTACTCAAAGCCCAAGAAGATCTAAGTGGCATTCAAAATTCATACAAAATAAAACAGAAATTATGCCATTAATCTGTGTGGGTCTTTATATAAATATGTGGCAGATAAATGATTTTACAAAGAAACAGTAACAGTCAGGCAAATTCACACTTAAGACAGCATATATCTTAACTAGTCAGAATCCTGACTTCAAAAAGAAATTTATTTAATGTCTCCCATTAGTTTCCTATCAGAGATGTAAGTCAGTGTCTTCCTTACTCATATACTGCTTCCTCCAGTTATGACAGAATAGCCTAAGAATAAAAGTACATATTAAATCTATTTATTCCAATCAGCTCCCTTTTAAATCAGCATGAGTCACATACCCATTGATTTGATGTTCCTTAATTGGTCCTTATAGTACTGCTTTATTCTGATTATTCTGTCATTTGGGACAAATGGTGACATGCTTCTAAATGCTGTACAGTGAATTTATATCTCTGTTAGTTTAAATCATTACTCTCCATCAGATATCTTCACCCATCATAATCTTTGTAATCTGTACACTAGACTGTAACATGCCCCATGTTTTTGTATTGTATATAGAGGCCTGTTACAGTGTCAATTCAATAGCTTGAGAGTCATGAATTACTTTGCCCTTGCCTCATTTCCACTAGTACAATCAGCTCTCTCCCCTCCTTACTGCATTACCATCTCTTCCTCTAAAAGAAGACAGAAGAAGAAAATAGAAAGAGAAAAGAGAATCAAAGAGGGGGGGAAGAAATGAACCTAAGTAGGGAAGAAAAGAAAGAAGAGATGACAGAGAAATAATTTCAGTATTGCTAACAATGAAGAACGCTGTTCTGCTCCTCTCAGAGCAAGCTCTGCTTTGCTTCCTCTCCTCATCCTCCACAACTCCTTACTGCACTTCCCATTCCCTGGTGAATGACTGCATAAGGATCTCTGCTGCTCACACAAATTTCATGCTCTCTACAGGAACATGTGAAGGACATACCTTGCATCAGTCATGTGTACATTCCTACATAACCTTGCACCAAGTGTCACACAGGGAGACAGCAGGTTTTCCTTGGAATGAAAACTGACCATAAGCAAACTATGCTATGTTGTTACCATATTGTTTCCCTTAAGCTTTCCACACATTTATGCGTTTGTTTAAAGGTAGAAAGTTTTAATATCTTCACTTATTTTTATTAATCTTCTGTATTTGTATAAAACTTTGCTTACAATCCATGTGCCAAAAACCCCTGAACACATCAGAAGAATACCAAGATAGTAGCCATGTCAAGCATCCAAAATTTAGGCAGTGACGGGTTTATGGCTACCTGCACAAGTTTTATACATTTTTTCCCTTGTGAATGTGCAGAGCTCACAGTCCTCATTCAGCACTCATTCTCTCACAAACAACAAACAGCTGATGCCCTAGCAGGCACACTACGCTGACCTAAACAAAGAAGCAACAGTTCTCTTTCAGAGTTTCCTATTACCTTCCTCCTTAAGTCACAATTATTTAGCACACTATCTTCATACTACTGTTGTGAAGAGAACTGGTGTTCTTACCTCATTTTACCAGTAACTAAAGCATAGAAACATCAGAGTGAGAAATCCCCATTCACTTCACTACAAGCACCTCTGATGTGATTTTCTGGAATATTTAGAATTATATAGTATTTCATACAGGAACCAACATTTTAAGCAAATCACACATGTGCAAATCTTGCTCCCACAAAGAGAAGAACAGTCAGAAAGAACTTCTTTACAGTCTGTACTTGTGAGCAACTAACAGAAAATACATGTTAGAATCAAGGGTGGAATCCAAGTCTTCAAAATCATCCTTAACCAGTTCATCCTGTGCGTCAGTCTCTTATGAACATTACTTTTTACTCCCTGTGCAGCCAAGTAGTGGCAGGGGATGAGGCACACACTTCATCAGGGGTTTCACAGGCACTTCCCAGCAGAAGAAAAAGCTTACTGACAGCTTTAGAGAAAATGCAGTTTTAAACAAGTTTTGGTGCTTGTTTTGGGGGAATTGGTACAAAACTCGGGACTGACACTTCTGTCTGGCTTTTCTAATCTACTCAAGACTCAGTCCACGGTGGTTTGCTTCTCCTGACGTGGCTACCAGATCACCCTCATTTCCTCACATTTCCACCCAGCCACAGTTAAACTATTTTGACAATTAAATCCACCTTTTGAACATAAAACCCCAAATAAGCCTTGTATTATTTAAACCCAGCATTTCTTATCCTAGGGAATACCATACTGATTCCTTTAGGCAACTGCTTTCCCTCCCAAAGAACAACTGAAAAAAGCATGCATGATTATGCAAATTCAGAGGCGCTCCATGCCTCTACCAAAAACTTACAGAAGTCCAGAATTCAGAAAATTTTAAAGCTACTCTTGTAGCCTGTCTTTAGAAAGCTTTACTCATGTCAAATTCAGCATCTCCTACTGTGTTTTCTGCCTGGCAAACTGCTTCCTAACTTGGATTTGTGCAGCTGATTATTCTAAGGATAGAAGCCAGCATTTGTTGAATTGCACCTTATTTTTCTGCATAGTCTGTGCTATTTGTTAAAGTAATTTAAAATTCTTGTCCTGTCTTCCAAAGTGCTTGGGGGCAGCAGGCTTTGGTATCATTTGCAAATGCAATTCCTTCTATTCATCACTGAACAGTACTGAAAGCACATGTTCTTCCACTGTAAGCAGCTCATAGTCATCATCCATTCTCTGAGTTTGTAAGAACCTTGTCTTAGACAGACCATATGTTCAGAGCATTGCTGCCAATAGAGGAGGATTACAAATACTCTCCCCTTTTGATACTTCTTTGCTCCTAAATTTCCCTTTGCCCTTCTTGTAAAGGAGATCACATGGATGGAATTATAGTTTCACACAATTTCATTTTTTTTCCTCCTTACAACGGCCAAAACACTGTTGTCACCCCAAACTCCTATCTTTTTAATTGTTTATGCATTTTAAACGTTTGCAGAGAGGCCTGACTTCACTGCAATTTATTCCTTGCCAAAATTGCAACTGTTCTTTGCAGCAATCATGTATGAGATTTGTTTACAAAGGCACATAAGCCCCTTATCCTTTACATTTTTTGTTCTGGACATCATCCCAATTTTACTCTAAAGTAAGATTTCTAACCATTATTACTGGAAGCTACATATGTATTAGAATAAAAGGTTCAGTTATTTTTAAGGATGTAGTAGATACAGGAAATTTGGGACTACTGGTAAGATCATGAGCAGTGCTGTTTCCTACTTAATATTAGTTTAGCTGGAAGAGGATTTAGAAGAAAGATTATATACCATTAAGGGGTTAAAACTATCCCACATGTACAGGCTGAAAAAGTTCATTTGAATCAACAAACTTGTGAAGACCTGCCTCAGATACAGGTAAAAACCTGACACTCACATTAAGAACTGCATAAAAGATAAATTTAGCTTGAAACCACATTAGGGCATGGATCAGGATGGGAAAGCATTACAGTTTCTATCCTTCTCCCTGACTGAAAGTATTTAGGGAATGTGGTCTGACCAGCATGCAACAATACAATGTACAAAAGCACTTACTCTCTGGCCACTTCAGCTCAAATAAGCTTCACAACAGGCTTTAAAATTCTTCACATCTCAGAGGATTCTGCTGCTTTCTGAAAATGTGCCTAACTTGAACTTCACATGTGGTCCTCATTTAAATGCAAATTAACCAATTAGCAATTTAAAGTATGCTAACAGTTAATTTGTATTTGAGATACTTGGTCTTGAAATGTGTTAAGGCCTGACCAATAACTCACTTTTTCATAGCTCCAAAAATGCATGCTCCATCTTAAATTCACCTGGCAATTGAGTATTTTTATGGTTACCAAATGTACAGATATTTGGCATTTTCAAAGCTTGGTCTGGCAATTTAATAACATGCCCTTTAGGCACACGAAATATAACCCCCAATTTTTTTCTAAATTTCATGAAATCTTGTTAAACTGTGATTATCAGTCCTCTGGATGCCAAGAAAGTAATCATCTCTTCCTCGCAGGCTTTTTGCATTGAGGGTCTAGGTATAAATATTGCTGTAAAATCCCAACTGCAAAGCAGTCAGGTGTTTTGAAAGTAGGGTGTCACTCACAATACTGTGGTGAACTAATTGATACTGGATATAATTAGTTTTGAATACTTGATTGATTTTATCTGATAAAAATTGTTTGTCAAAGGTCATACCTACATTCAGATACAATCTTATTTTTAAGATGAAACTTGTATTCAGGCATGATTCCATGAACCCATAACTGAAGAAAACCACAAATTTAGGAATTTTGATAATTACGGAATATATCCATACAGAAGTAATTACTACAATTTGAGGGACAAAAAATTTTAAAATAATCATAAAATTTATGAAAAATTCCTGTGCATGCAATAAGGTACAATAAATATGTGAAGCATTAAACAGCTCTGCAATGACAATATAATCAGGAATTAAACTTCAAGAAAAGTGAGCCATGCTTGGCAATTAGCATCAGCACTGAAATGGCAGTGGCCATCATAGTACTGGTTATCTGTGCTGCTAATGTGCAAATGTAGAGAAGATAGATCAAGCCCTCAAGTGCA
This sequence comes from Setophaga petechia, assembly GCA_024362935.1. Taxonomy (NCBI): domain Eukaryota; kingdom Metazoa; phylum Chordata; class Aves; order Passeriformes; family Parulidae; genus Setophaga; species Setophaga petechia. Next base: position 30,298,434 of record JANCRA010000001.1, read on the forward strand.
AATGTAGAGAAGATAGATCAAGCCCTCAAACTGGTTCACAACTTACTGTCGAGCGCACGTGTCAAAAATGTATAGTGTAATGATATACAGCCATACCAAGTTTTCTATAAGCATCTCGTTTAATTAACTGAAGGAACACATTTGTCTTGCTCTCTGATCTGTATACAGAGATAAAGTGTCATTTCCCTGCAGTCATATTTGAAATCTGTAGTATAAGGAGCCCCAAGCTAAACACGTGCTGAAGGGAACAGGTGCAGGCCATCTAACTTACTGGAGGAGATTCTGTCTCAGCATTCCTCAACACTTGCTGTACTTTGGTGCTTAAGCTGATCTGATTGTGGCCACATGGAAAACCAGCACACTGATGCCTTCATGTTTGTCCCCAGTCAGAAAACCATTTTAATCAGCCACCAGTATAGTCCGTGCTAATGGAAACACGCTTAAGGGAAAGTGCTCTAGACTTATTTTTTTCATAATTCTGAATATCGAAGCCAGATGATATTCCAAATTTTCTGGCTAAAATAAATGAAACTAGAAATTCCTTGCTGAGGAAAATTTATTTTTTTGGTTTGACTGATTTGAATGTCATGCTACTGTTTTTCTTGCAAAAAAAAAAGGTTAAAACAAATAATTCCCTGTAATTTTTTTTCTCAACTAAATTTTAGGAGAAATTCTTAGAAAATAAACCAATTAGATCCCAGTTCTCACTGGAATATAAATATAAGTTGTACACTTCTCAGTGAACCACCACTGGCTTTGATTTTCAGTTCTGCACACCATGTAAAGCAGCCTCATGTGGCACTCAAAAGTAGCATGGAAGTACCATGATGCTAACTTCAGCCCTCCTGAGGGATTAATATGAATGCTTAATGACATTAATCCACATTTGCTCATTTATGTTTAGCGATATGCTTTCCATGCATACATATACAAATATTAATTTTGGATTGAAAGATAATCGTTCAACATGATAACAATTAAACAGCTGTAACCTGTCTTGTGTTAAGTAATGGAGCTGTAGGCAAGCTTAAAACAGATGGTCTTACCCACCCATGCTTAATGTTAAAAGACTTTTAAAAAAGAGGTGTTGACAATTCTGAACAAGAAGGCATAGTTTTAATGCAAATTGGCAAATTTGCAATTTAGATTATGATAAAACTAATTTAGTCTATAGAAGAAATTAGGCTGCATTGTAAAAGTGAGTTGCTTCACAGCACATCGATATAGCAGGTTCCCCACCAACATAATTATTTACTAATTTCATTCAGCTAACTGAATTTAATGGAAAAGCAGCTGGAAAAGTATTCATATTTATGGGCTTTCTATGACAGTTACCTTATATACTCATGGTACATGACAGTATATCACAAAAAATAATAGACTTTCTGAAATAATATCTGTTCCAATCTCACGAAACAACTACTCAGACAGGAGAGGGTCACTGAACTCATTGCAAGCCAGGACAAAAAGGAAACAAAAACATACTTTAGCACAACTCAGTTATGAAAACTTAATTACAGAGCAGATTTTCATCCAGGCTATCACCTGGGCACCAGCTGCACATCTCCTGTCTTGTATCCCATTGAGATGCAGGTTGAGCTTCAAAAAATAATACATGGATGCTCACCTCAGACCTATGAATGTCACTTGCAGACCAAATAAACAATTGACAGGTGAGTTTTCATAGCTCTGCAGTGAACTGTTGATTTAACCTGTTCTCACGGGGATTCAGGAAATTGTGAAACATTACATAAAAAATTTTAGCAGTGCCTGTCGTGACAGGACAAGGTGTAATGGTTTTAAAGTAAAAGAGGGCAGATTCAAACTAGACTTAAGGAAGTTTTATTCAGTTGGATGGTGGAACACTGGAACAAGTTGCCCAGAGAGATGGAGAATGCCCTAGAAACACTCAAGGCCAGGCTGCATGAGGCTCTCAGCACATGAGGCTCTGAGCAAATCTAGTTGAAGATGATGCTGCTTACTGCAGGGGGGTTGACCTCTATAGGTCCCTTTCAATCCAAATTATTCCATGATCCTATGAGTTAATGACTACAGTTCTCCAGAGGGAAGAGATTATAAGCAACTTAGGTGCCTTAAACTGCTTAGTGCTTGAAACATACATTGCCTATATTTAGTTCAAACCTCTAAGATGATAAACAATAGCACCAGGGTTTGAGTTTTGCTAATTCCTATTAGATTCATTCATCAAAATGCTGAGCAAGTACTTATCTCTGAACATCTTTGATATAAATATGTGGAAGGATGCATTCAGAGCACAGGCAGTGGCTCACAAGTGTGGCTGACATCAGGTGAGGTATGGAAGTTGCACCATCCTGTGCCAAAGGCCCATAATGGAACAGTGGATATCAGCAACAGACAGCAGGTCTGCTGCATCAGTGCAAACAATCTTGTCCACCTTACTATACTCATTGCTTCAAACAAATAGACCTCCCCTCCTCCCTGCATTATTTAGTCTACTCTGTTCTCTATCAGAAATGAAAGTATATAAAATACACATGTATATTATTTCTCCAATCCAGTCCTGTCATCTTCAGCCTTGGGGAAACCCTGAGGTTGAACCCAGTTAAGCAGATGTCTAAATTTTTTTTCTGAACAAAAAAAGCATACCTTTGCAATCACCTACAATTTTTCTTCCCAACATCCCAAAGTATTGAAATTAAAAAAAAAAATTAATCAATTAAATAGGTATCTGGCAGTTTAAAGTAATTAGAATTTCCTCTGACTAAATTCCATTTAAATATTTTGAAGTATATGTAAAAATCAGCATAACTCAAGAAGCAATGTAAGATTTAAATGATATTAGAGAGAAATACAACTAAGGACTAACTTGCTGTAATAAGGAGACAGGTTTTTTCCTTCATGCTATGTTTTAACACATATCAATTTACAATGCAAACAGTGGGCTAACTGAAAATGAGACTGGACAGACAGTTATCATTTAAGAACACATAAAAATTGTCTGCTGAGGTACAAAAAATTTTTTTACCATTCTGAATGGCATTCATACTCTACAAAAATATCATAAGTTCTTTGATCAAATGAGTTATGGATTGACATGATTCAGTATATATTCCAGTTAGTGCCTCCGTGAGTAATGCATACACATCTGCCCCATTTTGAACATCCAGCCAGAGGTCTGGAGGGCTACTCCTTTCATAAAAAGTGAGTAAAGTGAATTGCCCTTAAGATTTACAGTTTCTTTGCAATATTCCTTTCTCAAAGAAGCTGTTAATTTTGGCTGCTGCACTTCATAGGGCTTCCAGCTAATAGCTGCAACAAAGAAACACATTTGCATTTCTAAAATACTTAACAGTACCTCAGTTAAACGGTTAACGACTTTTAGAAATAAGAAGGGTGCAATTGCTTATTTTTAGACGTATAAAGGGGGAGTGAGTAGGCTTCTTTCATACACATAACACAAATTATGCAAATATTCTGCTACTAAGTAGAGAGTTGTAGGTAGCATAAAATGCCTGGATTACATATGGAGGGTGACAATAAAAAACCGGTTTGCATAGTCCCTTGTGGTTTGAAATTCATTGCTCAGAAAGAGCTACTACCTACTGTAGGGTAGATGAGAGAAAAGCAAATTGACTCTTCATCTGCCAAGCTAAGGAGGCAGCAATTTTTCCCCCACGAAGTTGAAATACTGTTGGAAAAGAGCGATAAAATGACCTGGATTCTCTGTAACATGCAAAGAAACAGGTCTAAAAGAAATAAATGTAACAGCAGGCTAAAGCCTGTACCTCGTTACTTGCCTTGGAGGCTGTAAGGGCAATATAAACAAATCAAACTATCTTTACAGCAGCAGCCAGAAAGTAAACAGCCATTTAAAGAATAAACAGGTGGAAAGACAAACCTGCTTGCCCAGCGCTGAGGAAAAACTTGTTTGTGCTTAATATGTTGGAAAAATTGTTCAAGAGCAGTTCATGCGTGTATAACTGCAACCCTTGAAATGCTGCCAAGGTCAGTGAGACCAACAGCAGAGTGATCTGCTGAGTAATTGCTCGTTGGCAAGTTAAGGCAGTCAAGGGAAAGGCTTTATCCGACTTCTAAATATTTACTTTCTTTTATTGTTCAGAAAGCAGTTCTCTCCCCACCTCTCCACTCTCTTTGTCAGCATGTTTTCTGGAAGCTCCTCAAAAACATTAACCCTATTGATTCTCCCTCTGCTTCTGCAGATGCATCTTGATTACCTCTCCCTCATATGTTCGAGCAATTTCATTAGCAAATAACAAAAACTCCAAACCAACCAACCAACCAGCCTTTAAAAATCAATTGTGATTGCTGTAAAAAATAATTCTGAAGTCAATCTTATTACTTTCACACCTGACTCCCTTCTAAAAAAGAAAACCTTGCCTCATCTTCTGGGCACAGTGACGTGGGTATTAATTAACACAGCTGTAATAGGCCCTCACTTTCCCTGCCCGCAAAGCTCTTACTTACCTCTGCTTCTCTTAGAGCACCACCACCTGCCCCTCAGCCAGGGCTGTAAAATACCTGGGAGCACAGCTTGGGTTTAGCTGTTTTCTAGATACTCATGTCCCTATTATGGCTCAGCTGTGCTAACACATTCAGAGTTAGAGCACTTCCAAAACTTCCATGAAAGTTAAAATTCTCCAGGCTCTTTTTAGCTTATGGCAAAAGCAAATCATGCTACATTCACGTCCATCAGCTGCAGGGCAGTTAGGCTTACTGTCCTATCCTGTTGCTTCAGCTACATGACCTCTTTTAACCATCTCTTCTCCATCTATCTAAACCCAGAACCATGTGGGGTTTTTTACTTATTGGACTTCTTTGATTATTCAGATTATTAATTATTTCCTCATCACTCAGTCATCACTCAGTGTTATGCTTGCCTTTGTCTGACCTGAGGCTACCTCTTTTTCTGCCAATTCAACCCACCTCAAAGTGCTTAGCCATGATGCTTCTCATACTTGGGCAATGTGCCCCATAAATACTGCAGTCACAGGGTTAGTCCTGGCACAGCCTCTAATGAGCTTCATGCAATGCTCCCCACTCACCAAAGTGCAAACTACTCATCTCATATATGCAGAGCATTGCCAGTTCCTCTGGCCTGGGCTTCCTACCTGTTGTCATACTGTTGTTTTTCTATATGGCTCTGCCAAGATAAAAATTGTTTGGATAGGACTCTACTCCACTGGTACAGAGCTGCAGCATCTTGCACAAAAGGGCATTAGTGTGGAAGGGGATTTCTTAGCACTATAGCTCCATGTTTTCTTAGTGCTCATATTTACATGCATGATGTCTCATTCTAGCTCACTGTCAAAGCCTGTGTAGTGGAGAAGGATATCCTGCTCTATACAGGACATATAGACTCTAATGATTGGGTACAAAAAGCTCCATTGAGAATGGTATAGTAACTTCCAAAGGTTTTCAGGCAAGAACTAACTTGGTTACAGAAACACATAAGCTGTAATAAGGATGGTTTCTTCCCAATCAGCTGTATTAAACTGCTGTTATGTTACTGACATGTAAGAAATTTGACAGTATTCTAAAATAGAACATTATGTTGACAAGAAGATAATTTTGGGCAGTTAGGTATTTTTTTACATGGTGGAAGTGGCATTTTTATGTAGGCAAGTGACTTTTCAGTGCTTCTTCTCCTTAAAAGAGAAAAAAAGAAAGAAAACCAATAGGAAGCATCATTGCCAAAAGACATAAAGCTATTACACAGAAACAGAAAAGCACAAATCAAATAGTATATTTACTGTTCAATATAAAAGTAACCTCCCCCTCAGTGAAAGGCAGTTAAAGGGAAAAGATTGAAGAGGAAATTCTTCCACCTTCTCTTCATGGCAAGCTAGCTATGAAGAACTTGATCAGCCATTATATAACCAGTTCCTTTCTTAAAATATCAATTCATTTTCACAGACTGACACTACTCGCTTTGAAGAAACACTCTGAAAGCAATACACTTGTGATTCAGAGGCGGCCAGCAGCGCCGGCCGTTCGCGCTTTGCAGCGAGGACAGGGTAAAGCGCAGGCAGCCTACCAATGGTGCAGTGCTCTCCGTTCCATCCCTGGCTGCACTCGCACTTGCCGTCCTTGCAGGTGCCGTGCTCGGCGCAGCGCGGGTGGCAGGCGCGCTGGCTGCAGGCCGCGCCCGTCCAGCCCTCCTCGCAGCGGCACGCGGCGCCCACGCACACGCCGTGCGCGCCGCAGTCCGCCGAACACAGCTCTGCGGGGAGAGGGAGAACAAGAAAGGCATGGGAAGAATAAGAAAGGCAAAATCTTTGAAAGCTAAATCAAAGGAATCTACTGTGAAAGGCATTTTCACTTACGATTCAAGAGAATAGAGCGCACGGGAGTTTTATCTCTTTGCTGATGCTCTTTTGGTTAGCTGGCAGACTTAAGTGATGTTTAAATGTTCGCAAATCTTTTGCTAGCTCGCGGTAATTTTCAAGCATGTTTCTTTGTGGTCATGTTTGTCTTAAGAGTAACCTTTTTGTATCTTAGATTATATGGCACTCATACCTACTACAAGTTACAATGTCCTCACAGTGACAAAATGTAAGGTATACCTTGATCTTTGTCTGTGGTGAGTGAAAATCTACTATGACGAAGTTCAGATTAGCAAGGTTTCCCCTCCATACTCTTCTCCCTGCTTTCTTTCAAAGTTGAAATGTGCCATTACTGACACTTTTCATTATAAAGAATCAGCCTTAGTGAAACAAATTAGCACTATGCTGACACACTGGCACATCTGTAAAGCATAAAAGATCATTTTACTCTTTTACTTTCAGTAAATTTGTATCAGTGACAGCTATGAACAGTCTGGTTTCAATAATAATTTGTTAAAAAAATAAACCAACATACAGCAATTTAACTTGTCATTTACATATAGTAATAGGATCTTGTATCTGATAGAATAATTAAAAAATATGTTAGCAGACAAAGGTAGTCAGAGGCCAAACAACACATATTAAGTCTCAGCTAATACAAGATGATAATTTACACTGCCAGATTTTGTATTTACCATTTTGGTTCATTTAGTCAGACTCCAGCAAACTTTACTTCTGCTAAGCAGAAAACAGAAAAACAAAGAGATACTATACAGCCTGAGGCACTTTTTAGTTCCTTGGCATGCAGCTGGCTGTAGCCATGTATGGTTCATAGAAATACTATATTTAAGTTTTTTTTTTTTTTGCAAAAGACAGCAAGTAGTTCAGTAATAAAAGATCAAATAATTTTTAATAGCAAAAGAAACTTGCATTCAGAGCAAGAAAGGTTTCCAGTTTCCTCATCAACAGTGTTTTTCTCTCTGCTGTCTCAAAGTGCTGTAGAACATAAAACACAGTATCAAGGAGCTGTGACATTTCCTGCAAGAAACAGCCCAAAACCTTTATGGAGAAAGACAGCTGTAATTTCCTCCTCCTTTCACCCCCACCAACTATATAGCATTTTATATCTACTTTGAATTAAATTTTTGATTAAAAGATGCAAGATGGTTTGATTAACTTCAGAGTCACAGAACATCACTGCAGCTCCAAGAAAGAAAGGTTTATTTCTCTTCAATCTAATCAATTTTTCATTAGGGTGAAGGTGTTTATCAGCTTTTGCACACCAGCTTTGAGCAAGGTGCGTCAATCTTTGTAATGAATTTATTAATTAGAGTTAATTTAATTGAAGTGGAATTGAAGGGCTAATTAACGGACAAACTGCTGATGAAGATAGAGGAAAGCTCTGCTGATTTCAAACCTATAAAACCCTCTGATGGAAGTAACTCATTCTTTTCTTCATCCAACAGCTTAACAACATGTTTATGGGTAAGATTTACTTTTTTTCGTGTACTGCTTTGAAGGTCATTTTGCACTGCTTCAGCAAATAATCTCTACATGTTCTTACAAACATTCTTTTTTGAGTCTGACACACTTGAGATATTTGAGATCAGAAACATTTTATGTTATTTTAAAAACGAATCATTCCATGAAACATAAGTCAAAGATGAAGCATAACTGGCCATCAAAAGAAGTGCAGAGGACGTGTCAGTAAATAGCGGATCCATGTTTAGCCTGAGAACTAGACAGGGTCTAACACAAATAGCCATTTTTAGTGCTAGAAATAGAAAGGGATTTTTTCTTCTAAACAAAATTCACAGAAGACAACATTTTTTTCTCTTTGTCACTTTTTTCTTGCGTGTTTGGAACTCAATCACTCCCGTATGCATAAACCATTATGAAGTACCACAGATCCTGGTCAGGAAGTACATTTGTTTCAAAAAGATGGCTCCTCATGAAAAAGTTATATTTATTCATAAGCTGGCATAAACTCAGCTAGCCCATGTGTTCAGTTTTCATTAACAAAACGTCTGAGTTCTTAGATGAACTGGTTTAGACAAATACATGTCTCACAGTTAGACATGATTTCTTTTTTGATATGTGGCTACCAAACAAGATTCTAAAAACTCGTATTTGTCAAAAAGCTGCTGTCATACTTTATAAATATTTAGATTCTGCTCTCTGTGCCAGTACCTCTAGTTTTCTCCTTTTGTTTCTAAGCTCAGACTATGGTTTTAATAAGCTCAGTTCCATATTTCAAGAAATTCCTCTGCTTCTTCACTCCTACCAACTCCTTCCACCCTGGCAGCCTGCATTCTGCCTTGAAAGCTGGTTAAGACTCATTCTTGTATTCCCTTTGCCTTCAAACTTGAATGCTCTCTGTTTTTTCAGGAAAATTACCTCAAATTAGCTGGAGAGATTCTTAAAATGTGAATGCCCCTGGTTTCACTAGTGTAGTTTTAAGTTTCTAAGTAGATGTATTAGGAAATACCCATATCATGCAAAGAACATTCTGAGCTTGCTTGTGAAATACCTGAAGTTGCCAGATGAAGGCAGTTAAAAGATACAAACAAATACATTGATTTTCAAATCTTTCAAAGACATCAATTATTTTGAACCTTTGAATCAATTTACAGTTCATGCTGAAGTCAACTCCAAGAGATCAATCAGCTCAGCAGGTCAGGTCCTAACACAGTAATGTCATTAAAATGCTGCTATTCTAGACATCAACATTTTATAAAATGCCAGTGCTTTTAACTCTTACCATTGGAGCAATCTGGGCCTGTCCAGTTGGGGTCGCAGGTGCAGCTCCCGCTCTCCTGAAGGTAGGTGCCATGCCCAGAGCACTGGTCAGAGCACATTGTCTTCAGGATTTCACAGCTGCTGCCCCCCCAGCCCGGGTTGCAGTGGCACTCGCCGTGGATGCACACACCATGGCTGGAGCAGGCTGGATCCAAGCAATCCGCTGCAGGGAGAGGAGAAAGAGCAGCTTAAACCTGTCCATCCTAACAACAGTAATTAACCCAGAGGTGCTAATGGCACTTTTGGGCTTCATTCACATTTCAAGACCTTAGGAATTAGGCAGCATTGCACCCATGTCGAAAGTAAACAGTATGCTGAAGCTGAGAAGTTCACCTTTCTTTCATGGCAATGAATGAAGAAAAGACAGAGTGGACTAAGATCTCTTTGTGCCAGCCTCCCTTCTCTGGCTACAAGGTAAATCACTCTTTGTCCTCACTTCTTACATAGCTGCACATTTTCCTTGCAAGAACACTTCCCTTTCACACCACTTTCTGGTCCTATAAATTTTGTGCATGCACATAAATGACATCAAGACAATTACAGGTTACCACTGAATCAATGGAGAATCTTTCAAGGTTTGAACACTTTTCTGACTTACAGCAAGATTGTCTTTGGGACTTGGGTAAGTGATCTTGATTCTGCCTAATCATAATGGAGTAAGTGTTGGATTCTCTGCAGCACTATTCCCTGGTACTACTGACACAATCCACTACCACATAGTTGTGACAGCTATACAGGACCCCCAGATTATTTCAGAAACGAATGAGGCATATTGTCTATCTGTCTTAATTCACTTGTGCTTTAGATGATGAGATTTAATTCAGCAATTTGACTCAATAAAATGTTACACTTGTAGGGTCAATGGTCTGAAAATTTAATTCCAGAGACTTAATTGCATTACTTTCTATGTGGCAATCAATAAAATCAATTTGATTGGGGAAGAAAATAGCAGTTTTTAGTCCCAAAAAAAATAGAATGGAAAATGAACTGCATTTTGCAGCACACCAGAATTAATATTATTATGCATATCTCTGGAATACAAGAATAATGCATCATTTTTCCCCTGATGCATTTGAATCAGCACTTTCCACAATCTGGTCAGTGGAGAAGACTACTAACAAATGCAATAAATTAATGACTACTCTATACTTGAAAAATTAAATAAGAACTCCTACATATGTGTTTCATGCGCTTTCTTCTTAGCTGATTTCAGCCAGATGAAACCCAAATATACTGGCAAGTAAAAACATTACATGCATGTTACTTTGAATTTTCCCACTGCTTACTTGAGAATAAATACAGTACAATAATTCTGTAGAATTCACTGATAATAGTGATTCCAAACTTGATTTGTAGTATTGTAAAATGATTTTTGAAGAAACAGAGTTAGTGCATAAGACCTAAATCCAGAGTAAAATTTATAGAGCCAGATGTGCCAGCTGTTAACCTGACCAACAACAGCTGGTGCTAGCAAAAATATTTACTCATTTACCTTCTTCACAGTTTTCTCCTTTGTACCCAGAGTTGCAGGCACAAGAGCCCATGATGCAAATGCCCCGTCCCCCACACTGGGGATCGATGCACTGGCTCGTAGGCACGTCACACTCGGTGCCCTTCCAGCCACTGTAGCACAGGCAGCGTCCTTTGGAGTACTGCCCATTGCCACTGCACAGCACCGGGCAGGCTGCTGTGGAACAGAACACAGCAGAACTATCAGAATAAAGATTTCACCAAAGCTTTATAAAGAAGAACATCTGAGATGTTGCTTTTCTGATGCATTTCTCTTCATGCTCACTTAAACTGACTTGAGAAAAGCATTGGGCTGATTTACCTCTTGAACAATCGGGGCCCAGAAACCCGGGAAAACAATGGCAGGACCCAGAAACACATTCACCGTTACCATGGCAATTTCGGGGGCATTCCACCACAGACTCTAGAAGGAAAAAGAGAAGGATAATTCACAGGTGCCCACTGCATGAAGTAGCTATCATTTGAGCCACTACTAACTGACAGCTTGTTCTCACTCTGAGAAGTGTTTACATTTGTTTTGTTTGAAGAGCATGAACAGCTGTGATTTCCTATTGCTGATGCCCCCACTATCTTATACTCCAAAAAAAGGCTAAAATTATAAGGGTAAAACTTCATGAGATCCATACTTAAAATCTAGTCCTGTGCCATTTAATAAATACTTCAAAACAGCATCCTCCTTTCAAGCACTGTTTCACTAGAAGTCCTTATGCCTTCGACTAAGAAATTAAAACCCTTATGCCTTAGATCAAGGAATTAAACTATAGACTCTGTGTTTTATTCTGAGTAGCAAAAGAAACACATAAATGGCAAACCTGCAAAAAAAAAATAGTCAGATCATTTAACTATGAAAACCCATCTATGAATTCCTAAAAGCCTGACCCCAAGCTAGTGTTTGGTAAGAGCTTTAAAGATTATGCTTACCTATAATTATGGTATTAAAAGACACCTGCTCTGCATTTTTCCCATCATTATAAAAGGCCAGGTGCCAGATGCCAGAATCCAAATACTGGATAAAACCTGCCTCGTGGAGGCTGACGGACCTCGCCTGCCGTCCTGCTCGCTCCGACTCCAGCAGGTTGCGTTGCTCCCTCGCAATCAGCCGGCTGCCATCCAGGAGCTCCACAAAGTCATACTGCAACGAAGCACAGAACAGAGCTTGACAGGGCCATGGTACAACCCTGACAACATGCTTGTATTTAGACTAAGTTTCCTTCTGGAGCAGGGAAGCAGGAGCTGAAACCAGCCCTTCTTTCTTTGCTCCTTGGTAAGCATTCACATAAAATTACCAACTAGTTCTCATGCTAATCAGGAAGACTTTTTCAGTAGAAAGTGGCCAGTGAACCCATTTCCTACACTGGGGGAAGAAAACAGCAGTTGAAACGAGTCTGCAGTCATGACTGGCACCATAATTACAGGTGAGAGCTAACTTTCAAACTGTGTTACATACATATTGGCTAATAATAATAACACTATCCAATACCAATAATCTACTTTTCTTAATTTAATTCCAGATGAAGGATTAACTGCTCAATCCCCTTTTTGTATAGTCTGGAATTTTTGAGGAAGGAGAGCAAGAGCTTTACTTCTCATCACAGAAGGTCAAAACAGGAGAAGGGAAGCAGAAAACATTGCAACTACCAAAAATGACAAATTGAACACGCCCCATGGTACCTCATGTCAATGGACAGCACATACTGAATTTTAACAACTAACATGGGGCTTGGAAAAATGTAGCAGCATCTGAGCTGATAAAACAAGTAAGCTCACAAGACAAGTTTTTATGCATATTATGCATGTTTATGCACCTTAACTAGGTCTAAGGTACCTGGAGGGCTAAAACTGCTCCAGGCCCTACACTGGTTTTACACTATCTGGAGTCTGTTCTCAGGGCTTGAAAGCTGCCTTCTGCATGTTGAACATGTAAAGATCAGTACATATAGAGTAAAATAAAACAGGTAGGAAAATTGAAGAGCGTTCTTGCTTGTGGCAGAGGGTCTCTACTTTTACAGCTAAGACTGTTCAAAGTTTCAGTTCTACTGTGACACATGTTTATAGTATAAACTGAACTGTGGCACATAAACCTTCAGTCTTTCCACATGCTGAAGATCTCTCTCAAATGAAATTACATCCAGGGCCTTTTAGAGTAAAGGCCAGCATGTGAGCCACTGATTCACCTGAGCTGGGATAAGATCAGTTCCTAGGACCAGAGGACCAGTGACTTTCGACCCTGATTTGTGACCTTCAGAAACTGCTACTCAGACAAAAGAAAATATGATAGCTTTTATCCCGGAACAAGGGTTTAAGTACTTATGCTCTCTTTCTGAAATTGCAGGCCAAAATTCACCGGTATTGTAAGATTGCTCCTCCCCAGTATTCAGAATCATCTTCCCACCAGCCAGGATGTGAAGGAAATGCATGGTTAATATGACTCTATCAACACCTGAGATGCTTTTCCAGTGATGTCTGGAGGAGCAGGACAGGACACAATGTGATTAGGATGCGCAGGAGCGGTGCCCTGGCAGCTCTGTATGCGCTGCACCACATGGAAACCAAGGTGATCACTTTCGGAGAGCAATTATTCAAAACCACTCAACACTCTCATTTGTCAGAGTATTAAATATTTATCTTATTTTGTGAGAGAGAGAAACAATTTCGGCTTTTTTTCACTCCTGCCTCTCCAGAGGTTTTAGTATTTTTAAAAGGGGAAGGCTCAGGAAGCTCTGAGTTTTAACAGGTCACTCATAGACATTAGTTGTGACTTTGTAATTTGTATATGGCAAGAGACCACTTTTGTAGAAGGACAATTTCAGATTAAAACTGTATTTTTGATACAGGAACAAGTGCCTACACCAATTTATTGGCCACTAATGGCAGACAAGCACAGTACAATTCACAATTTTGTATTTGTAATGTAATAAGGACATATGCTGTTATCAGAACACCATTTTTGACTACACTTAAAAAGCCATACAGAAAGGAAATCACTGTTCATTTTGTCCCCAAGCAAAAAAAAAAAAAATTGATCTTAACTAACCCCTTTTAAAGGCTGCTTTTTTATATTTGAGACATGGCAACAAAAACAGACCGGAAAAACAATTATCTTCATAACCAAAACCATACCAATTTTATTTTCCTTCTATGAGCATAAATTTATTTCATTTACATTGAGTCTAAATGTGATGATTTGCCTTACCATTCCATACAGTTTTGATTTAAACCCAATACACTTTTTTATTCCTAAAAGTCTCCTTAAATAAACATATTGATTCTCTGGCTGCAATGTAACTGACATTTTTAGAAAGTGTCACAAAGACTTTCAGGCTTGCATTGATTGGGTTTTGAATGGACAGCCACCGTCAATTATTTCTGGTTGATTTATTTATGATTCCCCAGAAAGAGAGCTATGCATCTCAGATCAGTCTGTGACACACAAATAGTAGCTGTGCTTGAGACTAATTTTGACACCTAAAGAGAATAAAGCAAAACAATCAAAAATTCTGTCCTGAATACGACACATCAAACCATTTCCTACCTGCTATATCTCTATTATTTTGGATTATGGGACAGAACAAGAGTTAAATTTTCTCCATTCTGTTACTGTTTAATTAAGAGAATTTTCAGCGATTTATAGAAATAGTTTATATACAATTCATCCTATTACAAGACAAGGGTGCAAAGACTTCTTGAAATCTCTTTCAAGCTTATTTCTATCATACTTTTGTTATGTCCCCTGCAATAGAAGGATAATTGGCACCAGAGGTTGTACAGTTAGGGACAGATATTGACTACAGTGTCCTCTTACTCACTGTAAGGTTTTAACTAGGTACAAAAAAGAGGTGGATAAACTGGCAAAGGGTGCAGGAGAGAAGTGGAGAACAAGGTGGCAAATGTAAAAGTCAGGTTTTGCATTACAGTCAAAGGTGACAGTGGAGAGAAGACAGACATTGGTAGAAACACCAAAGTTGTAAGGAGAGAGCTAAAGAAAATTGTGCAGTGTGGTTATACATGTAGGGTGTCATAGGCATACGAGCAAAGACTTTGGAGGAGGACAGGTGACAAGGCAACTTTACAAATGCTGGCAGAGTGCAGGAAGTAATAAGTTCTCTATTATTTAATGTAAGATCTGAAAATTCAAATACTGACGTTTGAGAAACAAGCAGCAGTTGCTCATTTGCATAAATTTTTGTTATTAGCACTTGTCATTCTGTGACTAGAAGATAAGGGCAGATAGCATTCAAGAGACACAGACATGAAGTGATATATGTGAGTGAGATCCTACTTTTCAAAGTCCTCATGAAACAGCCCTAGCTTTACACATCCAAAGATGGGCTCTGAGCCAACTTTTGTCATTATAGGATGTGCTCTTTGAGCTATGGTAGACAGATTATGGAAATAAGAGCTCAATAATTAAAAAAGAAAAAAAAAAAAGCAGACATCATTAAGGCATTGAATGAAACCATCACAATTTAACACTTCTTATGTTCTGGGCTGTTCTGGTCTCCACACCTTGAAAAAGCTGCATTAAAACAGAACAACTTTCAGAAAAGCATAAACAAAGGACCGAAAAAGCTTTCATAAAAAGAATGCCAAAACAGCCTGGAAAAAAATACAACTCAATGACAACACTAGAGATCCCTTAATCAAGGGTGGCATGAAGAAGAAATTAATGAGAAGTTCTGCTCTGCCTCTTCCAAAACACTTTCAACAGTGTGTCAAACAGAAGCTACTGTCTCAAAACACATTGAGGAGTACAGTGTGAGATGTGTAGTTAAGCCATGCTGCAAATGTCACAGATGCTAAAAGCTTCCATAGATTCAAAGGTGACGATGCAAATTCACAGGAAAAAAGAATCTATCAAAGATTTGTAGACAAATCAAAGACAGCATCTTTGACTCAGCAAAGTCCTTCAGCCCTAAAACTGTGGAGGCCAAAAGCATATTGTGGGAAGAATAACTACAATACTATCATGCTGCTTTACTGATCTCTCTGTGTCTGCTCACGGCCCCCATCACAGACAGAAGGCCAGATGGGCCTTGACCAAACTCAGCATGGACATTCATGTGTTTGTCTGCCATACTTCTGTGACACTTGGAGCCACATGAGTAAGCTGCCTTGTCTAATGGGCAGGATGGAAGTGGAATGGAAGGATGTAGTGAAGCCAAACATCAGCTGTTAGTCTGTCCCTGTTACCTATGCCTAGCTTGCAGTTAGGAACTTTTGTTGGTACAAGCCATAAGAGTTAGGGGAAATATGAAAGCAAGAAATGAACTTATCCTTGTAATCCCCTCAGTGTTCTATTTCATTAGATGTCTTTTTGCCAAAATACCTTACTTTGTTTAATAACCTACTCCAGTTAAATATGTATTTTACCACAATGAGTTGTGTCTTCATCAAAGCCCTCTGTTAGGACTTTGTTGGAGAAAGGCCTAAACTGTCAAGATGTGTTTTATTCCATTTTTATTCCCCCCACATGAAGGAGCATGGTCTCAAGTAAAACCCCAACTGCTTACTGAAACTGCATTTTCAGGAGATTACATGCATACTTTATCTCAGACACTTAAACCGGACATCATTGGGTTCAAGGCCATATAAACATTCTGATAAACCTGTACCCATGGGAAGCTTTAGCAGCCTTATAAGCTCAGTAGGGCACTGATAAGTAAGCATGCCTAATTTTTCAGTGTATCAAATGTCAGTCAAAGGTTTGTAAAAAATACTCTAATTATATACCAGGCAAAAAGAGAACAAGAGAGCTTGACCTGTATCCTGGGAACAGTATATCCAAAATGTCAAGCAGGACTCACATATGATACTTTCTGTTGTATCATATTTAAACATTAGCAAGAACTTGGCGTCTATGTAACACAGAGGACAGGAAACAGATTTAGTAGTCTCTGTGTTTTTGGATAAAGGGCACTCCTATTTCAATCTTTTGACAGGCTAAGGAATCAAGTAAAGATCATTTTTTTAATAGTCATACTTGCATAACTTCTCATATAAATGCATAGTCTAGATCAGCTTCTTCAGTTTTATTCATTCATGCCACACATGTATTCCCCTAACCCCCTGTTACTGTTATCATTGAGATGGCATTTGTATTCCAAACCCCTATTTCAAATGGCTGATAACTTTTTGAATCAATTTTCTTTACGCTAGAATTCCACGTCGTTGTTGTCAGCCTGAGGGTGGGTGTTCATACGTGAAGGTCTGAAGAAAATCCATTTAATCATTACTATGAAGATCAAATTTTTAAGTAAACATGAGTGCACTTTCTGCATTTAGTAAAGTGTTTGTACTTTAATGGAAACTAAACTACAAAATAAAGTTAATGTAACATTCCATGACTTTACCTGCTGTTCTAACCCTTCCTCTGTTGTTTTTGTCTGTTAAGTAGGTGTAATAATTATTAATATATTAGTAATATATTTCTATATTGTACATATTTTAAAAGTTATACCTGAATTAAAAAAAACAAGCAAAAAATTTAAATAGTGCAGCAGCATGAAAATAACATTTTTTTTTTAAATGGGACTGAATTAAAATATATGAATTTTGTACCTATGGATTTGTTGCTACACCTATGGATTTGCTGCTATGTATCAGACATAATCAGTCAACCCTGATACAATTATACCATTTGGTTGCTATACTTAGATTTGTGTCCATGGCAAACCCATACACTCAAAATAAAAGTCACTAAGATATTTCCCTGAATGTGGTAGAAGAAAATGAACTAAAATACCTATTCAGGTAGAAAAATGGATCTGAGCCAGCAGTTGGACAAATACTGTGTTGGAAGAAATCCAATCTTGGAGGGTCTTAAATCTTTAAAATAATATGAATACAATTAATACTAAAATACCATCTGAGGTACTGATTCTCTGTTTCTCCTGCCTATCCAGAAGACTGTTCATTCTTTTATACTTTTTAACTGTTCTATCACTATGGATAAAAAGTGGGTTTTTGTTACTAGGAAATGTGACCATAAGAGGTGTCATTAGAAATCTTCTGATGGGTGGGAGAGAATAAATCCACTGGCACACTTAATAACAAAGTTTCAAGACAGTAGATGCCCAGTGAAGACTGCCACTTTCATAAGCCCAGTTCACTGTATCTTTGTAGATACATATTATATATTTTTTCTTTTATGTTTTTATTTAGTGAGACACCAAGCTGTTAATACTGTAGTATTTGCTTGTCTTGTTGTTTGGAGATTTGGTTAATGTGCTCTTCACAGGAACTCTCAGCCACACCTTATGTGTAGCCAAAAGATTCTCTATTAGTTTGCTGAGATTTTAAAGATATGTGAATTTACCAAAGAATAAAAAAAAGTACCTATAAATTCTGCATGAAACAACTCCATAACTGAAGAATCATTGATTAGGCAATAGAACAGCTCATAAATAAGAATACCATAAGAGTACCCCCCATTCTAGATCCCAACACAGAGTATTACCAATGTTCTGGTCATCACATGAGATCAATAAAGTATAAACAGTGAAAATGAAAATCAGCAAAATGGAAAAGAATGTAATCCTGAGGGAGAAAAGAAGATACAAAAGATGTAAGATCATGGTTTTCAATAATGTGCTACTTTTAACGCAAGCAGTTCTCACCTGAGTGTGTGAAGGTGGTAAGCCTTTTCGACCATATACTCCAATCAATGCATCTTTCTGAAGGGATATATTGAATTTTAGAAATTGTGGCTGATCAATGAAGAGTTGTGATCTCCAAAAAATCCCAGGGGGCACTTCTTGTATCGCTCTTCGGCCTATATCAAGTTCTCCAGAATCTATAGTGTTGTTTTCTTGTGCAAATCCTCCTAATTTTCCTGATGGTTTAGAATAATATGGAGATCAAAAATTAGTGGTTTTTTCTAGCTTTCAATCATCCTTCATATATTTCTTCAAATGTTTAGAATTACCTCAGGAAAAATGTTACGTGACAACCTTTTTGAATAGAAGATCCCAGGAATTCAATGATTTGGAAATAAAAAGGCAAAGATACCACAAATACTTACATACTAAAAATGCTGTAGCATCCCTAAGGAGGAGCATAATGGAAGCAGTTTAGAATCTACATTAAACTATACTTTTTTCACTAGCATTTTAACAGGGGTTTCTCAGAATAAAGTCTCACATTAAAAAGAAAAAGCAAAATGCAGCATACAGATTTAAAGAATAATAGATACATAAACACAGGTAGTCAAGAGAACTAATATAATCATTTCTACATTAAATATGAGAGCATTTATTCAATACTAACAAATACTACAGCTTTGGTTACCTATTTTTGGTTTTGTATAAGCAAGCAATGCTGTATTTAAGCAGCTGGCACACGAGGGTGAGGCTTGAGTGAAACAATACAGAGAAAAATGGAACTGTCATTATAGTCTTGGAGTTTGCTGTGTTTTTACCAATTCATATTCCTTTCATCAGCTAGTCTATTATAAAGATAGAACTAAATCCATCTGAATGTGATAAGCATGTTCATGTGATGCTCACTTGTTTGCATACAAGTGTTCTGAAGAACTGACAATTCAGCCTTGTCTTTTACATTCAAATTCTACATTATTCATCATTTGATGGAAGAAACTGACACAACCTTTTTGCAAACATTTAGACTGCAAAAAAACTAGATTAAAATCTGAAATGCCAGGTGAGGTCACAGATTGATCCTCGGCACTTATTGTGCATCCAAGATGAACTGAGACTGCTGTTGAATTAAACAGCTTCAGAAGCACTGCTGAGAGGCCTTGAGTGGAACTTGTATCATCATCAGAGCTGTGTCACAGCAGCATTGCAGTCACTGAAAATGTCTCACAGGATTATCACATTGATCAGAGTGCTCTTGAGAAAAGACAGTGAAATATCTGATCTTAAAGACACCAGTTTTTAAACACTTTTCAGGATGAGTTTAATGTTTTCCTGATTTTGGACTTAACCTTTCATAATATTCATGTGTTATTCTAGAAGATGGATCTGTATTCCCTATTTCTGCTTATTTAAGCATTTGTTTTCTACTTCTTTCTTCAAATTAAAGCATATTGTGTTGAACAAATTCACACACTGATGACAGGTAATCACTAAACAATAAACACTTGTTTGCAATATTGATCTGCAACTTCCCCTATTTCTACATTTCAAATGAAAAATAACTGCCTTGTACTACTGAAAAGATGAGCTAGACAGCTTGAGTAAGTGCTGTTTATCAAATACATTAACCAGCTTCCCAGGAATGCCTATTTCTGGGGTCCAACACTCACCAGATAATGCACTTATGGACTCCTATGTTCTTCACTGAAAAAAAGATGGTTTTACTTTGTAGCCATGTGCCCCTTTAGCACCCCAACACCTCTCTCAAAGTTGTCAGCAGCTATTTGTCACCCTAAGGTTAGGGGATTAATTATTCTTTGTTCCCTGTTGTATCTCAATGAGCATAAGAAAGATCTTCATAGTGTCATCATTTCCTTTCCATTTTCTAAACAGTAACAGTTCCTACACGCAGCTTTAAACCAAAACATGGAATGTCATGTTCATACACATTTACTGTTAAGGTGGTTGAAATGTCTCAAATCCAAATCAGAGGATCAGGACATTACCAGGGGACTAGAGAAGGGTGGTACTGAAAGTTGATCAGCTATCAAAATATCTGAATCAAGGTTTCATTGATTCTTCCTGACAGATTTCAGTAACCAGTGTGGTAGCACAGGGGCCTCGCTCCTCACATTTCACATCTAGTCATCAAACTTTCCCTTCTGCCTAACTGGTGCCTCTTTTGTGGTTTAAAATGTGTACTCTCTGGTCTGTCTGTTGTTCAGTATTGATGCATGCTGATAAATGACCACGTACCATATTCTGCAGAAGACAGCATTTTAAGTGGGTGGAATTAACGCTGTTCTCTTGAACCGTATTTAGGGACATAAGGAAGGAAAAATGTATTTGATTTCCTTGTTATTTCCTTTTATTTTTGAGGCAGTGTATAACAGGTTTTAGTTTGGTAAAAAAATTATCAAGGGAAAAAACCCAGTAAGTGTTTATAAAATATTTTCAAAAACATCAATATATTTTATAAAATAAAGTATATTGGCTATTGAATGCAGAAGACAACGGGATGAAAAGCTGTCACTGCAGCATCAATATTCATAACCATAAAGTAATTTTTTTGCTCTTCATTCAAAACAAGTAAGAAGAAAACAGGAAGCAATAATGATTATTTAAGTACAAGAAAAAGGCAGGAAGGTAAAGAAAACAAGAAGAAAATGTCCTACTGGAGAAGTTTAACAAGTTTACAAAAATAACAAAAGGAGGGAACTGAGCTATAACTTTTCTATGACTTGGAGCTGTGATAACTTGAAAAATTTTCTAGATGCCATATGCCAGCAGAGGCTTCCTCCTCAGTGGTAAGGAGGTCAGATGTACCTTGTGAATGGGAAAATGGATTTTTGTGTAATGAAGCAAACACTGCATACATCAACCATTTAAATCAAGTTTTCTATTCAAAACCTATTGATTTTGAAGCCTCTGTTAGCCAAAAGTGCACAAGCTCTTAAATGTTTGGAGAATCTTAAAGGGCACCATGGAAAAAGGTCGATAAAAAATAATCCCTTCATGTGGTTTGTATTTTAAAAGCTCTTACAACAAAATTAAGAAAGTTTTTTTCCCTTACTTTATATATTGGTTGGATGATTCAGACTCAACATTATATGACAGAGACTTTGAGAAAACAAATGTACATATTATACCTGACCAATTAAATTTCAGAGAGAAATAAAAAAAAAAAAAAAAAGAAGAAAACATCAAGCTTTGTAGAGAAAAACCCATGATATTCCATAGTGAGGTCATCATGCCACACAAAACTCCTTGATCATGACTTCTAAGCCTTGTAAGCATGGCCAAGTGAGAAGCTTCAAAAATAGGCATATCATTCCTGAAGTGCCTCTTCTGGAGCAAAAACTTCACAAAAAGTGATTACGATAGAACACACACATCATCTTTTGTCCAGAATTATTGAGAGCTTGCTGAAAGCCCCAAAGTCTGACTCTTGCTATCAGGTCCCCCTTATGAAACACTATGTCCTGATACCTTGGCTTGGTTGTGGCCATTTGTTCAACACGAGGTCCCTAAGGCAGGATGGTCCAAGTCAGCCTTAGCACCCTCCTGGTGTCTCTGGGGACCGACCCCACAGCAACAATAAAAATATTATCAGGTATTTTAGAGTAAATAGAGGTTCTGCTTCTCTGGATATGATGAGAGCTTTCCTATCACCATCAAGTATCACATGTAAATTCCTTTGAGGAATTTTGGTTGACAATTTGCTTTCCTCGTAAGATCAGCATTACTGCTCAGGCCCCTTCACATGCTAGGTAGGAGAAACTGTTTGTTCCTGTTTATCTGTTTAAAATTACTATTACTGACAAATACTCTGTACTTGAATTAAATATAGAGTCTTGGAGAAAAACTGGTAAAGTTTGATGATATAAGTAAAACACAAAGGAAGGAAATGTTCCAAAAGAAGGGGAAAAAATGGTGCCCATTTCACTTACCACTGTCTCCAGCAGGAACTGTTACAGGATGTGTTGGCACAGTATCAGAATTCACTTTTCCATTCTCAAATGTATCATTTTCAGTCTGCTGCAACTGCCAGTTGAGGCCAAACAGATGCATTGCTGGTGGTAGAGGATACAGGTTATTTCCTGCTTTTAACCACAATGACAAATTGCACAAGTAACGACTTTCCATGCCTCGTAGTGGCATAGCAACTCATACATTAAAAAAATTAAATTACATGAACAAGCATTTGCAGACTAATAGTTCAGCAATGGCACAAAGCAATTACTACCACTGTCCTTTAATGATACAGTGCTTTCAGTGAAGGCAGTTGACAGAAAGCTCACCAGTCTCATTTTGAGTCTTTTACCGGTCCCAAATCAATGTTCAAAAGAATAGGCAGTAATTATGTTCTTTTCTCTTTTTTTCATTTTTGATCCTTCTGAAGTGACAAATCATTTAAGTGAACTTCTAAATGACCTACTAAAAGAAATGATTTTCCCAGCAGATGGATCTGTCCTGGTTAGCCAGAAAGGGAAAAGAAAAAATGAATACAGGAGGAGAGGAAGGAGGGTGCTGTGGGTGTTGCAGGGCTAACCTAAGACACGAGCACTTCATGCTGTCAACAACACCCTGCACAACCTCCCATTACATGCCCATTCCTCACACTAGTCCACAAAATGAGGCCAAGGCCGTGAGCAGAGCCAGGGTCACTGGGGCACTTTGCTCTGATAATGGTAATGTGTAAGTTAGGTTTCTGAATTACTTAATTCCCCACAACCACATTCATTTGAAAGTTGATACCATGTTGAAGAGTTTAGCTGAGTTAATTATGAAACAGAGTCAACCTTCCATGGTATTAGGGGGAACTTAACGAACCTTGATCACCAAGGATTAAGGAATAAAGCCAACATCTCAACTTTTAGAGTAAAAAATGGGGAAAAAAATCCCCCTATCTTAGTGCTATACTGTGATACTCTCATGCAATTTCATGCTTTCTGTGCATTATTTTCTTCCCTTCCAATGTCTCCATAATGTCACCAAAATGCATTTTATTGTAATTACTCTACTTTGTGCTTGGGCTAACATAGTTTTGTGCATTCCATGACAACAGGTATCTGCAAAGCAGTTAAAATAGTCTGCCAGTGCTACTAGGGAATAAAAATACACTGAGAAAAAAATCCATACTCATGTATTTTAACTATTAGTGGAAAATATAAGGAAAGTAATTCACTGTACTTTATTGCTTCTGCTACTTCTCTCTCTCTGAAGTAAGATTACTACTATAGTCCATGTTACTAATTTTTCATTTCCTCTATGAAAATGACAAAAAATTCTTCATCCCATTTGGTTTCATCTCCAATCTTCAAATCTCTCTGTATTGACCATGCCAACCCTTATTTAAGATGAACAGGCATAAACGGAAGTTTAGTTAGCCAGGCAACAAAACCTGCCAAACTAAGAGGTTGTCCGCCAGGTCTTTGCCTTAAAGCCTCTCCCTTAATCTGAACAAAACAAAAAACCAGAATGCAACTAAAGACCTGTTACTGAATACTTCAAAGACTGAAATCCTCACTACAGATGACATATTCTGTTTGTTCCAAGGCTCTGACTCTACTATTACACTTCTTTCCCAGACTTTAAATTGCCTGTCAAAGCCTGATAATGTAGAATGTTCCTTGACCCTAAAAACATCTTTCTTTTATCCCCTCTCAACTCTTGTTAAACCGTAAATCTGACCACCACCATCTCTGGCACATCACTAGAATTAGCCATCATTATTTTGACCCCACCTCAGCTGAAATTCTTATTTATGTATTAATCACCTGATGAATGTATCTGTTTTAATATATTTCAATAAAATCCCCAGGGTCAAACTCTACAATTTGCTATACTTGTTCATTTCACTGGCAGCAATGAAAGACTGCAAATAGCTAAATATTTCATGATTTAAACCCAGTCCATTCCTTGTTTTCAAGTCCAGAGATCTAAATCACCTCTCTTAACTTTGCTGTCTTCTTATCCCTTTTATTAGTTCTTCTGGAGAAAAGAAAGTGGTATTCATTTTGTAACTCTAGAAACACAGGAGCTTAGAATATCATTAACATCTGCTGGCGCTATGTACATGCCCCGTGCCTCTTCATGCACTGGGAGATCAGAAGGGGAAGCTCGAACATGACCTTCCAGCCATTCCCTTGTAATTCAAACCAGCTGGAATTTGAAGTCTTCAAAGGCAAGGACTGTGGGAGCAATATTGACTACATCAATATAACCACAATTACCACAGTGTAAGTGACAACCAACTTTTCTTTGTCTTTGTACTGATGTGAGTCCCACTGTAAATTACTGTCAAAGACTGGGAGTGTTAGCTGTATCCCTCAAATATACTATTCCTCTCTCAGCTTTGACAATGAACTAGAAACAAGTTCAATATACAATGTTTAATGAAAATGAACAGACAGACAAATGCAGCTGTTTCACAGATCAGGAATGTAGGAATATTTTTTAAGGAGACAAAAACTGCTGCTAGACAATTCCAATGATAAAACTTAGAGTTGTGTACTAATACACTCAATAATTCAACCACACTATCTCTCTGAGTGCTATGGAATTTATAGAATTGTCCTTTTACAACAAACATGAAAGAAACAGGCTTATTGCTAAAGTATCAAATTACAAGGCAGAATTTCTTTAGAGATTATGAACTTTAGGAACATGGTTAAATTGACAGATGAAGACAAACTCAGGCACTACTGTGCCAACCGAGATTTGTCTTCTCACAGCTGGCTTTCAATATAAAAGCAAACTTTACATCCTTATCAATTTTATAAGAAAACTGAGGCATCTGATAAAAATTTTTGATGCTATTATGAATCTGTTTAGCAGCACCTGGGACCAGTACCTTGGTGGGATGTCTGGGACCCTCAAGTCAAATGGTAAGGACTAGTTCTGAATTTCCAAAGGGGAATGATGCAATCATTCATGTTTGTCTAAATGGATAGTAAGAAGGGGCTGCAGAGGGATCTGGATTGGCTGGATCAGTGAGACAAAGCCAACTGTAGGAGGTTCAAGAAGGCCTAGTGCTGAGTCCTGTACTTTTGTCACAACAACCTCATGCAGTGCTACAGGCTGGGGGAGGAGTAGCTGGAAAAATGTCCAGCAGAAAAGGACCCTGAAGTGCTGGTTGACAGCAGTGGCCAGGTGGCCAATGGTATCCCGGCCTGTATTAGAAATAGTGTGGCCAGTAAAACAGGGCTGGGATTTGCCCTGCATATTTGGCCACACATCAGGCGCTGTGTCCAGCTCTTTTCACTACAGGAAAGACATTGAGGCACTGAAGCACATCCAGGGAAAGGCAATGAAGCTGGTAAAGGGTCTGGAGCAGAAGTTTTATGAGGAGCAGCTGATGAAGCTGGGGTTACTTAGCCCAGAGAAATGAGGTTCAGGGAGACACTCACAATCCCTACAACTACCTGAAAGCAGGTTGTAGTAAGGTGAGTCACAATCTCTTCTTCCATCTAACAAGTAACAGGGCAAGAGGAAATGGCCTCAAATTATGCCAGGGGAGGTTTAGATTAGGTATTAAGAGAAAATGTTTTCATGGCAAGGATTGTAAAACATTGGAACAGACTGCCCAGGGAAGTAGTGAAGTCACCATCCCAAAAAAACAGTGGCTATGGCTCTTCAGCACATGGTTTAATGGTGAACATGGTGGTGGTGCTAGGTTGACAATTTGACTTGATGATTTTAAAGGTCTTTTCCATCTTTAACTATTCAACCTATGATTAAATCGTTACATTTTTGTAAAGTCAAATAAAAAAATAAACTTTATTTTAATTAAATTCATTAATTTTAACTTAAATTTATGAAAAAACCTACTATCTTTAACCTGGGATTCTAGGATCTTCTATCTATTCTGCTGTTTCAGTCCCTACATGTGTTCTGCAAAGTAATCTCTAGCTACCAAGAGTTATTCATTTGCTGAAGCTCTGCTAGCATTTACCTTTGGACTGTGTTGTTTAAGGCAACATTTGTACTGCTACTGGACAAATTATCTGCATGGCCAGCCTTTAGAGAGGGGTGATAGTCTAAATGGTGAGGAGTGCATTCCCTCCAACGGAGCGGAAAGAAGAGGCATCAGAGATGAGAAAACTCTCTTGGATCTGGGCTGCTCTTGGCACAGACATAGTACCAGTGTCTATGTGCATGTGTGGTGCTGGTCAATACAACTAAATCCACCAGAACAAATCCCAAACATAAAGCACTAACCAAATTAACAGTTGGGCTCTTACCCTCCTCTTTCCCCCTCCCCTGCCACTGGAATGGCATATTCAAACATTCAGAGCTCAAATTAAAGGAGTGCATTTGTACCAACAGCAGCCTTAATGCTAACATAAAAATGCTATCATTTGTTGTAGACAATTGGATAATCTTGCCATCTGTCACCACACAGTTCACTGAAGAGTTTCTGAACCATCTTAAAACTACTTTTTCAAGCTTGGTTGATCTTGCGATCACGGAAGCCTAGTTATTTTGGTTTGTAATCAGTCTACAAAGCCTTCCATGTCCACTCAATAATTAAAATAGCAACTAAGAAAACATTTCACAGCAAACACTTGAAAAAAAAACCCATCACTAGTTTACACTGTGTAAAACATTTTGCAATAATCTTCAGGAAGAAGTTCCCATTTGTTGTGCATGCTCCTTTCTCAAGCTAGTAATTCAGTGCTTTAAGCATTGCCTTTAGAAGGAACTCGTTCTTGAGAAATACACTGCATTATCACTTCAAAACACTCTCCAAGACTTACATCCAAAAAGAAACCAGTCCCTTATTAGTAGGTGGTGTAAGATGGATAATTTATGTAACCAAGTAGCAGAACTAGAACTCTGAGGGCTGACAACTACCCGCTGCATTCGACTGCATACCTGCTGCATTTGCTGCCTTGCTCAGTGTCTCAAAGTTCTCTTCTGCCAAAATTATGATAGTCACAAAAAAGAATTGTAACAGAACCCCAATTAATGTACCTGTTCTACCATTTGGCAAGAACTGGACTTGTCTGCATTTTTTCCCTCTTCTCATACACTTGAATGCTATGAGGATAAGACAGCTAGTTCATAAAGGAAATGGACAGGTATTAGCATTATCCAGTATCCAGTGCAACTTTAAACAGAAAACTAAGTTTAGATCAGATGTGCAAATACACACAATTCTGGGGTCTATGAGTATCAGAATTTTTATTTCTTTGTAGAAAAGGGTAGCAATATACAGTAAAAGCCAAAGAAACTTATGTATTTGTTCTCATCAAAATTCAAGGTTGTCTCTATCATAACTCACCAGGATCAACTGCAACTTTTTCTAAAGTACTGTAAGCAACAAATATGCTCACATGAAACACAAAGGGCATAGCTCAAACCCTGTGAGCTGTGCAGGTGAAAGAATCACAAATGCAGATCATAAGGATGCACAAACAAAACCATACACATACAAGCACAGGCTTTATTCACAGAAGCAGTCCTGCAGTAATGGAAGTAGTACTGTAATGGAAATAGTACTCTAAAGTACCAGTCAGAAGTGCCAGCAATTCAAGACCTTTCCTTCCAAATATGGCAACCAGTTTTTTGCAGGAAAGAACTGTAAAGGTATTTTCACACAGGGCATTTCAGAAAAACAAGAATTCACAGGTAAGAGAATTCTTCTAAGTAGAAAGAAGAAACAGAGTTGCCTAAATTGGGAAATGAACTTCCACTGCTCCTCCAGCTTTTCCTAGAATAGCAACAGATGAAAAATTAACACTAGACAGAAGAAAGAAAAAACACTGGCAACCTCTAAAGACCAAGCATCTCTCCAAAACCTCTGGAGATAAGGCCTATGGCATATGTTCTATGAACATAGAGAACTCAACACCATAGGGGAAGTTGGCCAGAGGAACTGAACGATATTGGCGACCCTCCTTCCCTTCCCCCGTGGGTTTTACAAGGTTTGGTAATCAAGTCGTATTATTCATGAAGCTGTGCTTGAAGATGAGTTCCTTGCTAAGTTATTGAACTCATGTTCCAGGACTGCCACTGCTACATATTTCTGGCTGCTGATATTTTGAAACCATGATTTAAAAAATTGCTTCCTTAGAATTAATTGAAAAATCTTTATGCACGCTTAAACATAAGGAAAAGTGAACATAATTTATATTTAAAGTAATGCAAAGAAGATTATAATTTAAACTAAGCAAATTGCAATTATTGCCCAATCTTGTTGAAGGATTATCTTCTAGTTCATCTCCCTGTTGGCAATAAATTTTAAAATGAAATATTTGAACACTGAAGTGGTTTTTAAAATTATCTTCCATATATTTTTCTTGCAGAAATAATTAGAATCTAAATCTATTTTATTCTGAAGGACCTGAAGTGGACCAAAAGATGTGCAAATGAACTGTCAGTGATTTGCATTCTTTTGCTTTTTTCTCAGATAATAGGATACCTTGGATGTTGCTGCAGATCAAATAGTGAATTAAAAATAGTTAATTAAAATCTTAAATAAAGTGAATTAAAGTTTACAAAGACAAGTTCCTTATTTATTACTGTTTTTCTCAAATCAATAAAACCCCTGTAATTTCTAAATGTAAAATAACTTTAAAGTACATGCTTTTGAGCACCTTCAAAAGATTAGTCACCAGCAGCATCACATGAAAGTTGCTGAACATATACACTGAATGTAAAACATTGTAGTAGAGTGCTATGTGAAAAACCCAGTAATACCTATCAAGACCAATACAGTAAATGAAAAACTAGTATTTTCCCTTTTATCCTGAACAGTTGAATAGGTCCACTGATTTTACTGTTTCATCTGCAAAAAAAATCCAAACTGTCTAGTCTATGCCTCATTTTCTCCTGGAATCTCTTTTAACAATGAATTTAAAAAACATTTTAAAAATTGCCCAGAAAAAAAAAAGCAACAAAGGTATATCAGCTATCTACTGTGGATAAACTTAATCCCTTTGACTGCTAATCAAAGATGATTACATTGGAACTTTAAAAGTATTGTTGCATTTGAACTGTTAAGAAAGATGTGTGGTAGTCTTGGTGTAAATATTTTTGCTATATTTACCCCAAGATGGAACATTTATTTCTCTGAAAACTTGTATGGCTAGATGTCTCATTTCAGTTGTCAAGCCAGGGACTTTTATGTAACAATGGTCTGATTCTGTCAACTGCATTATACAAGGCACAATCAAAGCTTAAGGGAGAATCCAGATTTCTTAAAACAGAAACAAAGATAATCTTTCAGCTGCCTCTTATTTAAATAAGATATATCTATTATGTCCTGTTTCAGATATGCCCATTTATTCTGACAAACAGCAAACCTACTCCATTTTGTAATAGTCTCCACTATACCTAAATAGTCTTTAGTATTATCCTGGGCTTTCTCTTTAACATATTTTTTTTTCCCAGCTAATGTTGTTCAGTCTAAAAAGATGGTAAAAAAATCATTACAAGTACAGAAATGATGGGAAGTGCATATTGGATTGTGGACTCTTCGTTCATACAAGGGCAGGAAAAGCATCCTGCAAATTTTGGGTTTCTATCTAATAGTCATGATCAATTATTTGAAATATGGTGGGAGACAAGAAAATTTCCCTGATTTACACATGCAAAGGCCAGATTAAGACTACATGCTAATAAATTTTCTGTATTCCTTCAGGGATTTCTTTATTTTATTGCTTCTCATTTTGTAACTCTTTTTCTTCCTTAAACTTGCTTTTTAGAAAAAAGCTGAAGCTCATGGTTTTTTAACCTATTTTAATTTTTTTTCACGATTTCACCAGAGGTCTTGCTTTGTTCTTTAGATCACACCCCCACAGCATCAAGAAGAGCAATGACAATGTAATGTCTATAATAATTGGAAACACCTTTCTTAGGTAAGAGCATTGACGAAGTGATCCAACCATTCTTATAGTTCAAAAGCCTTATTTATTACAGAGAAACCAACCACCCCAAACCCAAACCCAACAAAACCACCACAAACCTCTTGAGGGATATAATTAAGTGGCACTATATGATCCTGCATAGCCTATTTGCATGTTCATGGCACAAAGAAATGCAGTCTGATGAAAAGATTCATAAACCAAAGGAAAAAGAAACAGGGGCCAATTAATGCAATGTTCAAAGGACATACTGAGCTGGGAGTTTATACTATATGGTGAAACACTTGTGTTGCATATTTCCATCTCATGACTGGCTAAAAAAGATCAAAGCTTTTTTTTATTCCATATTAAGAATGACAGAATATTACAGCAAACATGCAATAAAGATAAATGTAATAAGCTTTAATAAAAGATGATAATAAGGTTTGATAAGAACTTTTGGAATGTCACCAAATCTGAAATGTAAGATGAAAGCATCTGCATGTAGAGATTGTAGTATGTTATTTGGAACCCCACGGAGCTAAACTGTGATTAGAACTCCATATTTTTCCATAAATTAGCTTTTGTTTTGAATTTCCTGCTGAGATCATATGCAAGTTGATTGAACGTGCAAGTCAATATATAGGTTTTCTAATCCTTTGCTGTTTTTCAGGCTTTATGATATCAAAATTACAGCAGTCACTTGTAGATCAAAGGTACATGATTGAGGCCAAAAGAAAATAACCTAAAACCTCTTTACAAAACTTCCTCATGGTGATTTAGACCTCTCCATGGTAATTATCACTCATCTACCTGAACAGTGCAATTATGTAGATGCATAAGGCAACCACTACAAGCAGATCAACTTGCAAACTCACAGAATTTCCTCTTCAATCCATATTAAAAAACAGAATGGACATGCTGAGTTCATCTTCAAGGGGGCCAACTCCACCTTACTCCAACACCTCCAGTGTAAACTTGTATACCATTAGCTATCTGCATAAACAAATAGTCTTATGCAAACCTTTGGTTCAAAACCCCAGGGCTTACAACAGCTCAGTGACTGCAGTCATCCTCTTATTGAAACATCATCACCACTCTAGGGATTGGCTATTAAATAGGGCATCCTTTATTATATCATCATTAATATGTCTTATGTGCATTGGAATAACATAGCATGTTCTTCCACTAAGCTGAAATGTGTTTTTTATGAAACTATTCCTGTAAGCAAAGTTATATTGTAGGTACAGGAAAAATACTATCAACAGAAAAAACAATTTACCATACATGATTTATGAAAGGAAACTGTGACAAAAAGACAAACTTACTGTTATTTGTTTGTAAAGCTAGTGAAATGCTTGCAAGTCAGTTTGTAAACCACTTTGTAGTTTGTATCAATTATCTAAGCCTTGGAAAAAACAAGTTAGGATTACAGCATCACATTGATTTTTTTCCCTTTAAAGGTAAATTAAAGGGAAAAAATTAAATTAAATTTTTTTCCTTTAAAGGTAAATTTAAAGCCACAACACTGCACAGTAAAATCTTACAGGTGATATTAAGAATAGCCAGTCTTAGCTCTAAAGTAATGGTCATTTATAAAATTGATAGAGAAAACCAACTACTCCTTTTAATGTGTGCCATTAGATCAGTAAAAAGGATGTTTTAAAATTGTCCTCTAATTTTGGCTACAGCTGAATTGAAATAACAGGAGGGATTGCATCTCTCCTTTTCAAATGTGGATACCTCAATTTCATTACCTCTACTCGAGAGTACTAACAGGAGGCAGGAAAGAAGTTGTTGGAGAAATAATTAAAAACCTGGGAAATCATTTGAAAACATAAGTAACTTTTACTCAGCCGTGTGAAAAGATTTGGAGTGAGTCAAATGAAGACCCACTGTCGAAAAAAAATTGCCTGAATAAAAAGGGCTGCGAGACTTGGCTTTTCAAAGATGAAAGAGAAGGTAAAGTAACAGATATGCCTGCACATTCCACAAAAAAGATAAATTTAAAGATAAATTTATTGTACCCAGTTACTGTGTTACACCTCAGGAAATCAGTGGTTAGCAGCAGGCTAACTCTATGCAGCTGGATATTGTTTTAGTTTTCAACAAGTATTATTGAAACAAAAATACTATTTTTCCTGCACCATAATAAGGGTAACTTAGAAGTATTTTTAAATAAAAAAACCTACAAGAAACATTCCTACTTCTATACTTGGAGGTTTCTGGAACTAAGTAATTTTCCAAATAAGTGATATTCATTTACATACCTAACCCCCTCACCTTACTGCTTCTGTAAAGACATGCATTTGTGTGATCCTATTTTATCAAATATTGCCAAAACCACTCTGGTTTTGTTTTATAGGTTTTATTATTGAGGAAAAATAAGCTTCTGAAATGCAAATGTCCATGTCATCTAAACAGTTGTAGCACATTTCTTTTTACTGAATTATAAAACTACAAATGCTGCTAAAGGTGACAATTCCTAAGGGACAGTGGGCTTGGGCTATTTTTTGTGAATGGAGTTGTCTGAAGGGGCATCAATTTCCTGTCTACTTCAGAGGACATCTAACTTTTATCCATAATTAATCCCTGCAGTAGGGTAATTACACCCATATAAAACCCATGTGTTCTTGTGATGTCAGCCATAGATGTAATATCAAATGGTATTGCTTGAAGCAAGGTTGGACACGTGGACTCAACCTTTTCATTATACAGTGCTTGTGTACGGAGAGGTTTACCAAAATCTCATTGGACATGACTTTCTTTAAAGCATTCAAAAAGAGAACAAGCAGTTCTTTTCAAAGAAAAAAACCAAGAAAATATTGCAGTTTACAGAAAAGATGCAATTTATACACAAAATGACCAGCTTTAACACATGTATTGTAATTCAAATATCACAGCAGATAGCACATGTCTAAGAGCTAGCTTCTTTCTTCACAGGCATGAGTTATAAATTAATTGAAACTAGCAGCAAAGAAGATTAATCCTATGTCCACAACAAGTCAAGTAATCACCCAAGCAAATATCTGCTTTGCAAAATCTCTTAAACATAAGCATTAATTTGAAGTATTACACACATTTGCCTACTACTAAAATGAACTACATGTTTACCTGGACTGATAAAATACAAAGAATACCTTTTAAACTACTCTAAGCTTGCTCTTTATCAAAAGCCAGTGCATTTTAACTGAATATTGCATTAGTCTGAAAAATTGCTAATATTTGGGAGTCTGTCAGGAGACCATAGGAGAAGTGCAGAAGGACACACATCTCTACAAAACTTGCTTGCAAGAGACTTCAGTTTTCCTGAAGGCAGTATCCAGATTTTGAGAAAACATCATACGGGTTCACAATATGATGTGTGGGACTTACAGGCAATGACATGTCATCATCATGACATCTTGCAGATTATTTCTACACCTCTTATACTGCTGGAATTACTGAGTTCCAATTTTCTTCACTGGGTAAAAGTGCAAGGGTGACAGGACTATTGCCAAAAACCTTGTGATAAATCTTAATTAGAATACAAGCCTTTGGAGCAGAGGTGTGCCTTGACAGATTAACTTTTTTAATCCTGAAATCTTGTCAAGTCTCTTTTAACCTCCTGATTGTCAATTACATGTTCCTACATTCTTTCGTGTGAGGATTCTCTTTCTCAATGAACGTTTTATAATAGCAAGTGACACCCACAACACCAACCAAGTTCGAATTCCCTGCACTCCTGAAGCAGTAATATTATGCTTTGCACTTAATCTGGAACACAGCAGTGGGATCTTTGCTCTAAAAATATCACCCAAAGGCATTATCCACAATAGTGTTCTTGCAAGAGGCAAGAAAGCATATTTCATGTTTATGCTTCACGACAGATGTTCAACATGTTTCGATTTGGTACTATTTAAAAAAAGATGTTAAAAACACTTTCAGCCCAATAAGGTGGTAAAGAACAACAACTTCATTTTTGGACTAGTCATTCTATCTCTGCCTCCCAGTCTTGAAAGAAAGAATGTGGTGAACATAAGAAATTACATTATTATTTACAAAATATTTCCACTCTAAGGAAGTCAAATGAGCTCATCACCAGTGCTGTAAACATTATATGAAGCTCATACAGATATCTAAAATTCATAGCTTTGGGATACCAAGAAAAATAATTTGATCCCGTGTTAGACAGAGCTGAAAACCTCTGTAATGCACAAAGTCAAGGAAGTACTTGCTGTAATATTAAGTCTCATTCTAAAGCAAAAAAACAGTGTGGAAAGTCCCATTTGTATCCGAATACTGCCCTTTACCAAGCACATGTCAGGAGTGAGTGAAAAGAGTTGTCTAAACCAGTATTAATTATTAGTTTTGAGTAAGCCAAGGGCTACATTTATCAATTATCTGGCTTTTTTCAGGGACTATTCTAAGGTCCATTCACCTTTAGTAATTTTAGGAGGTGGTTTTC
The DNA here is from genome assembly GCA_024362935.1 of Setophaga petechia. NCBI lineage: Eukaryota > Metazoa > Chordata > Aves > Passeriformes > Parulidae > Setophaga > Setophaga petechia. The sequence goes on from JANCRA010000001.1 coordinate 30,332,983, forward strand.
TAGCTGCTAAATTATTGTGCTGGGTAGCTGACCTCACACTGAAGGCCCAGTTGAAGCAGGAGAGAGCAACATGTGGCACTGATGTCTAAAACAAAAGGCACGCAGATTTTGTCAGCACAGAGCAGAGGCACACGTGCTGGGAAGGCAGAGCCCTCCACATGGTGCTGCCATCAGAGGCAGCCAGCTTCTGGCTGCCCCTGACACTCACAGCTAAGACAGATCTGGAAACATCCATTCTGGACAGAAGAGAGACATCACTATGTGCCTCATCCAAAGATTCTTAATTTCACAGGCTGCCACTTCCAAATCCCACCAAGCTTTAATTTTGAACAAAAGATGACAAAGGAACATTCCTGTTGCCTCCAAATGCACCAGAGACACATGAACCCTTCCCTAAAAGCCCCATGGATTGTTCAAATGAGTAGTCAGTCTACACTTTGCAACAAGTGATGTACTTTCTACAGTGCTGGAGACACTGGCTGTCTTCACAAATCCAGATAAAGTGAGCACAGGGTGAGCAAGAGCATGAGAACATCAATGTGGTTCTGCTAAGCAGTGCAATCAGACAATGCTAAAGAGCTATGCTTGGATAGCTGGCATGCTTTCTCAGAAAGATTATGTAAGAGAAGTTTCCCTGCTGTAGATTTTTGCATGGTAATTTGAATAGATTGTGATAGGTAGATTTGGTCAACTGTAAAATCTCAGAGTACTTCCTCCAAATGATTACAGCAGATCAAAAGGAAAACCAATCAAAAGGATTCTTATTTTTAAGAATCAGATATATAAATATATTTGTTTACCTCATGGCTTTATTTTGTTGGAAAAACAAATTGGCTGAGAGCATAAACCTAGCTAACTGTAAAAATCTGCCACATATCTGTAGACAGGGAACATATTTTCAACCCACACACCTCAGTGAAGCTCCAGACACAGCTAAGGTCCCAGCAAAACTGAGTGAAGCAGACAGAAATGGGAAGAGAAGGAAGAAAGCCAAAAGTTGTTGATAAAATTCTCAGTGACAATAGCATTACAACACTCAAAATTAAATGTATGTCAAAAAGAAAAACAGTTTCTATAAAGGCATAATGAACGGTAAGGTGATTAATGGCAATTAAACCATATTCTCCCTCATGCCTGTTCATTACAATACCTATGCTGGGTATTGCAATAAAAATTCCATTTAAATGGCATTATTAATTAAGTTGTTTTCCTAATTTCTGGCAGTAACTGAGCTTTACAAACAGCAGAATAATGTTAACTTGGCATTGCAATCAAAAAGAAATATTACATTATTCTTTATTGATAAAGTAAAATAGATTCTTAGGTATATTTAGTCATTGCTTTAGTCACAAAATTCATTTCTGTAACTGTCATGGTTGTAAATCAATTAGTTATGGAGAGTGGTTCTGCCCTACACTATGACTTCTGCCACAGAACCCAACAGGAAGGGCAGCTGGTCCTCCACAATCTGGGAAGCTCTATGAGTGCCTGCAGCTGTCACACTAAATCCTGACTAATATGGGAGAACCACCACCAACAAACTCAGAAACAGCACTGAAGACACAGGATGTTAGCCCTAGTCTACACAAACAGACAATTAAATAATTTTTAACAATTACTTAAAACTCACCTCAGATAGTCACACACTATCATTCACAGTTTGCATCTTCCTGATGCATCAGTCTCCTCTAATAATGAAACTTGATTGCTCTTTTTCCTGGACACTTCCTTCTCTTCCTACCTAAACCTCTTAAGTTGCTCTGTTTTTATTTTCAGGAAGTTTTTGAGATAACTCTGAAGACAGTTGTCCATTATTTGAAATATACTGGCACATAATGTTCAGATTATTTTTAATATTTTGGGATGATAAAACAGTAATATTTTTAGATAGACAAAAAACATGAGTGCTTATTATAATAATAATTGCAAAACAAGTACAATGTAGCTATTTTTATGCAGTGTAGAAAATACTAACTATCTGTAAATATCAAACAGGGCTTTCTAGTCTGGTATTTTTTCCACTCACATTTCATTTGAAACTTTCATCATGATTGTATGGTTATCTACGTCATAGCAGAACCAAGTTTTTCTACTGTTTCCCATAGAATGAAATACCAACTAAAATACATGATTTTCTATAAGATATTTCATCTGTTAATTCTAAATATTAGTTTTCTTTTCTGTCCAAATTGGATTTGCTTAAGTAGGAAGAAAGTACCAATAGAAAGTGGTGAAGTGATGAAGGCAATAGTGAAAAAAATAATCATGTGGCCTTTTAAATGAAATGAAATTACTTTTTGTTTGTCTGGTTTTGGTTTTCTTTTCTTCCAACAGACGAGATGCCCTTCTGTTATCACCAACATGTAAATACTTGCTTTATCACAATGAATAGCTGACTGGTGTATATTCTTGCTCTGACCACTGACTACTGAGATAAGGCTAACAAAATGATCAATCCCAAGTTACACAAAGAGTGAAGTGCTCAATGACTTGAAAGTATGACAGGGTAATGTGAAGCAGTCAGGACAGGAAAGGCCTGACTAAATAGCTCACATCCTACTGAGCATTCAAATGATGTTTTATGTTCATGAAAACTTATTTAGCAGACATAAGACAAAATTCATGACAGATGCCTGCAATTTTTCAGTGTACAGCTCTTCATGCTTAGTAGACTGAATCTGGTATTGTGCAGTTCCAGCACTGACTGAGGAACTGAATTGCTCCCCTCTTCATTTCCATATACAGTGAAAATGGCAGTAATTTCTTATATTGATTTACAAAATGTCAAGACAGTGCCATTGGCAACGGAGAATCAATTGCTAGAGTGACTCTTGGGGAAGAAAGAGGGGTTCTGAGGTCCCCAAATTCTCATTAATTTCATCCATTAATTGCTGAATCCACACTACAGCAGAAATAATTAGTACAGTACAAATCAGTTTGTTAATATAGCTGGTCAGAGCCTGTGATATGTAACAACATATTGGAAACAACTCCTTCTGACTGGTTAGTTCCCTATAATTACACAGTGGATTTTTCTGTTAGGAAAAATCACATCCAAGAACAACTAAGCTACTTTCCTTAGTAAAACCTAAGCAGACAGGGAAAATCCCAAATCGTGGAATTGAAGGACAGTGGTTACATATGAAACTTTGACCTGGCGCTTATTTTTGACCTAGGAGGTGCTCTTCAGAATTTTCCTTTTATTCATTCATTCTCTGCAAGTGATGGATGCTCAAGGAGGCAGTAAGCCACAGGGAAACAAATGAAACAAAGTCCTGTGTTGTCTCCACATAGTAAAAGTGAACTCTGTTTCTGGTTTCACCCAGACTCTCTGTACCAAGTTGGTTAAAACTATTAATGACTATATAGCAAGAGGTCAAACAAATGCAATTTCATTATTCTTACTCTTTAATGGTTTATATTTCTCTTCCCAGTCCTCCAAACAGGGGAAGAAGAATCTAAAATCTTAATGTTGGAGAAAAAAGGTCGCTTTTTTCCTTGGTTGCAAATCTGATTACAGACAGAAGTTAAGCAAATGAGCAGCTTAAAGAAATTCCAGTGCAAACTTGATCCCAAAATAAGGCAGTATAAATTCTTTACTCACCATTTTGTAATCCATTATTTCAGGGAGCTTTTCCTTGAATCCCTGACTTTAAACTAGAGCTATTTTTAATTCCTGTCTTCTATATGTTAACACACTATCTTTTGGTTCAGCACTTGTGTGTTTCTGTTGCTTTACTTCTTTCTCAACCATTTAACAGTAGATGAAGCCTCTAAGCAAAGGACCAACATTTTCCACAACTCCCTTCTACTTCTCTTAGCAGGTCTAATTGACAGGAATTGTATGTTTAAATATTTGGTACATTGCAGAATGGTTGAGAGAGACCATGTGGGCTAGAAACGCAAGAATTCATGGGAAGACATTCCTTTAGAGTGAAATAACATTTTCAATTCCTTGTGATCCCCAAGACTGTATAAAGTGGCTTTAGAGTGTAGTGTCTGCTCTGGTCTCTACCCATGCTGACACTCTTTGCTCTCACCTCATCTTTGCAGACTTTGTAAACGTAGGAGTCTTTCCTGTCAGAGTGATGGAAGAAGTGCAAGACATACCAGACTCTTGATGCAGCTCCTTCCTCTGGCTGGGCTAATTGACAGAGCAGTAATTGACTGAGCAGTTCTGCAAAGGCAGACATGAAGTCTAGCGAACTGTCTCTTCTGCCTTATGTCGCCTGAGCAGAGGCAGCAAGATCTCAAGTCACTTTCTCTACCCCAAACTCACTGTAACTAAAATAAGGCTGGGCATGACACGTTCATCTCTGCAGTTCTGAGAAGGGCTGGGTTACACCACCACTCACTGCAAGAGTGGTCTATTAGTGCCTCTGTCTGCAGCTGCCACAGGCACACCACAGACATCAGCCACACTTATCAACGTGTACTGGCATATTCTGCTGCAATCATGCTGCAAAACAGGTGATTTCCAGCTCTTGACAGTAATACTTCATATTGAATTCATTCTTTCATGCAAATACTACAAGGTGATAGTATTTTCACACTTCTGGCAATGTATCTCTGTGAAGTACAAGACATGTCTCAAACTGGCTATACAAATATGACATGCCACTTCAGCTGCTGTAAACTTCAGCAGAGATGCCAGACCGCTGTATTGGAGGCATATCACAGGGTACTAGGGGTCATACAACACTGCAATCCCTCCCTTCTCTTAATATTACAACCAATTTCCTACTCAGTCATTTCCCTTTTACACCTATGTTATGAAACATGTCTCCTCTGAAGACATGTTTCATAGACTCCTAAAAGGGTGGACGGTTGTTCAGCCTGGAGAAGAGAAGGCTCTGGGGAGAACTTACAGCAGCCTTCTATTACCCAAAGGGGACCTGAAAGGGATGTGAGAGGGACTTGTCACAAAGAGAGGAGAAAGGGGAATGGCTTTCACTGAAATGGGACAGATTTAGATTAGATATTAAGAATAAATTCTTTGCTGTGAGGTGGTCAGACAATGCAACAGGTTGGCCAGAGAAGTTGTGGATGCCCCATCCCTGGATGTACTCAATGCAGGCTGGATGGTGCTTTGAGCAACCTGACCTAGCACAACATATCCCTGTCCATGGCAGGGGGTTTGAAACAAAATGATCTTAAATATCTGTTCCAACCCAAACCATTCTATGAAACAGTCAACTAAGATGAAGGAGCGCTTCCATCTTACATTAATGATTTCTACTCATTTATACTTGGCTGGCCTATTAAACGGGGAATATTTCTGATATTACATCTGCAGAGATGGGAAAACCACATATATGAATGAGTGCAATCCATTCATCATTTTATGGACGCAAAGTTCTCTAGAGAGCATCTCTGAGTGCTGAATTTTACATTTAGATTGCTGAGTTAGCTGAAATATGTGTACTATCACCAGTAGGCATTGAGCTCCTTATTGACTGTGGGCAGAGGAAGGCTGTTGTGCATTATTTCTGCTAGGATGTGAGCTGGCGTGCACACACCAAATGAAATGTTGCACAGCTATCTTTTCTTTACAGGGTATGTGAATAAATGATGTGTGGAGCTTTCAGCCCTTGCTCACTGGAAAGCTCTGTCCTCTTTCCCGAATACAGGAATAGAGGTGCATTAGACATGCTTGTATTTCTTAGTGCGCCTGTGGGAGAAATAATCCGGTACAGCTATCTTCCTATGCCCCTCAGATTCATAAGTAATCTGGCTCTTTGGGGCTGGCAAAGTGCAGAGCTCAGCTCACAATCAGTCTCCAGTGTTTTACTATATGTATGGCTGTTTTTCCCAGCTTCTGACAGTGATACTTCATGCTGAATTCTTTCTTGCATATTTATGCATTTATTTAGCAGCAGATATTTACTTCTGATGATTTATGAGGCAATATTACAGACACTGAGCACAATTAATGTGTTTTATAAATGGGATTATTTCAATCCTACTTAAAAAAAGATTCCGTGTCAAAATTTAACTCTAAACCGCGCCTTTAAACTCCTTGCACATTCACACAAAATAACCACAAATCCAATGACTGAAGGAAGCTGAAGAGCAGTGGCAAGCCCTACATTTGCATATACATCTTTTGCTCTTTGGGGCTGGCAGCTGAGGTGGAAAGGGTGCTCAGGGGCTCAGCTTTGCTGGGTCAGAGGGGAATTTCTTCAGCTACTCAGCAACCCAGTTTCTTGCATTGTTCACAGGAGATTCAACTCAGTAAGAACTACTTCAAAGGCTCCATGGAGCTTATGTTGTGTCTTGCATTGAAATGCAACAAGGTTGTTTGAACAACGACATGAAGATTTAAGGATCTTAAGGCCTTCTAGGCTCTATTATAAATTACCACTGATTTTAAAAAGAGGGAAGGAAAGAGAGATTGACTCTCTTCTTTCTGTTTTCTTTCCTCCACTCCTCAAGATGCTAAACTTGTGTCCAACCAGTAACAAAAACCAGATCATTATAGTTCTGTAACTGTGATGACCTAAACTTCTAATTAACAAGTCAGTTAAAAGAAAGTCTTTGAAGACCATTTATGGTCTCAAGAGATTAAAAAACCCGTAATCTGGACAAAGATGCAAAGGAAGTTATGAGTGCAAAATGATCCTGTTCTGTTCCCTTATTAAAGCCAAGGACATTTTCTCATAGCCAACCATTCTTACTAACTGCCTAAAACTCAAATTACATACTATTTATAGTGAACATTTATGAAAATAATCAAGGAGATGAAGAAATGAAGGAAATCTTCTAAAATAAAATTTGGAAAACAAAATTTAACAAACAAATAGCGAAAGTGACATTAATTAAAAATAAACACCCCACAAGAGAGGAGGAAGTCTAAATCTTCACTGCATGTTGTCTTTTGGACAATTTTTTTCCCTATTTCACAATCAAACATCTGTATTAGACTTTTGCTCCAGCTCTATACACAAACATACATGGATGTAATGATGAAATAGGTGATAGTTAGCATTCCTAAAGACTGTATTAGCAATATTTCAGCAAAATGAGAAGAAAAGAGTTCCAAAGATATGCTGAAAGTTATATTCACATCATGGAATTTTTACAGCCTATATTTTACACATACTTTTGTAAATACTTGACCCCATATAATTTAATTGTAGTTCAAATACTTCTTTGAAGTTAATTCAGTGACCATCAAGCTACAGGATGCTTGCAAAATATTCAAATCTTCTAATTTCTCAAAACAATTGTGACTTTTCATTAAATCCTTGTGGCTTTTTGTGTTACCAAAGACTTGGCTAGTTAAAGGTTAGCATGTCACAGTCCATGTACAATCCATCAGACACCACTGCTCATAGTGACAATTATAAAAAATGGGACTCACCTATAAAGTAGGACAGCAGTATTGCCAGCAGCACTGAGACTCCTACAGCACAGAGTGCAGTACATTTCCAGCTACAGTACTTCGAAGACTTCTTGAATTTAAAAGCACTTCTGGACAGGGTGTTCCTAGGTAGTGGCCGTGTAGGAGGGGAATAAACAGAGCCTGATGCCATTGTGTACCCTGGCGTGGCAGTGCTGAACAGCGGTGTGGTCCCTGTTCCTGTTTTGAATAGGAAATGCCTGTGAAAGAAAGAGCATATGGTAAAGTATAAAAGTAAATCAAGCTGGAGCACAGGCAATCATAACTCTTTTGTTTGATGTTGCCCATTTTTCTGATTGCTAACATCCAATCTACAAAGGGTCATAGAAGCAATATCTTGTCATGACACTTACATGTAAAAAGACACTTTCCCTTTAAGTGAAGACCAAAGCCCCCCAAACATTAATAATACACTGGCATCCAGACAGGAAATAGAACTACCCAAAATACAGTGTAGCAGGGAGGAAGTCTCTCATAGTTTATCTGACAAGTAGGGACAGGCTTTCTGCTGCTGTTTATTTGTGTTGGCTTCTGCAACAGACTACAGGGAACTCCATTAAATAGTCAATAATGAGCAATGTGACTGCAGTCCACACTACTTATTACAGCTTTCCTAAGTTAAGTACAAAGAAAACAGCAATCTCTGAGTTACAAATTTCTGGCAACTTCTTCAAAAATAGTCAGTTAAAAATTTTTTTTGGGTCTGTCCTAAGTATTCAGTTCACATCTACTTGCACATATTCCTACCATAAAAAAATCTGATTATGGATACAAGGAGCTAGTTACGGCCTAGCAGAAATAGTCTAAAGAAATATATCTACTAAGTTTTCAAGAAGACCAAAACCCAGCAACAGATGTGAAAAGCAAAGTCAAAGTTAAGCACTCCGTGAGCTACCAGTTTATTTTTTCAATTAAAATCTCCAAACGAAATATTACTCCCTGAGCTTCTATATGGTAGAATCCTTTAATTTCAGTTCATGCAATCAAAATTACTTTGAAAGTGTCTCTAAACATGGCACATTCTACCTGGAGCTTTTCTCCAGATGCTCATGCACAACTCTATGAACAACAAAACCTCATTCAAAGAAAGGTCTTTGCACCAGAGGTTTCCCACCAAGTTGTTATGTTGGCAACCCTGTAGCATATGGCTTGCCCTTACCTAATTAAGCCCAGCAAAATGAATACATTATCTGTAAAAATGGTAAGAAAGCATTCTGTGAAGACCTTGAACTTATCAACACACAGCTAAATAGAACCAGAAAGGGGTTCGGGTTTTGTCATAGCTAAAAGACACTCATGAATTGCTGATACCCAGGTCCTCCTGAAGGTAAGTGCATGCTGTATTTGCCTGCTGCCTGTCACTTATACAGCACTGCTCAGAGGACCCAGCACTAACTGAGCCAGCTGTGCAGGGGAAAAGCCCTTCTAGTTACACCACGTGGCACTGAGCTGCTTCTTAGCTAATGGGACTTTGATTCTCTGGGACACATGCTCAGATTCTTGCACAGTAATGGACCGATTTACACTGTTAGAGACACTAGAAATTAGTTTGCCCCACTGCAGCCTGAAAAAAATACCAGCAGTTGATAAACAAGATTCGTTGTTTACAGGTGATTTTGCTATGGGAGGTTAACATATGAATTACAACATTTTGGCATAGGCCTTCTACTTGAAAATATTTGCATTACAAACATGATTCCACGAAATATTTTACATAGGTTACCTCATTCTGAACAATATTCAACTTGATGGCAGCAACAGAAGCTTATACATTATTTCTGCACAACAGCACGCCCCAATTTTTTTTAGCTTCTGAGCTCAGAGTATAATCAACAATCTCAAAAGACAAAGTTCTAGTAGCTTAAATCCTGCCTAAGAAGGTACTTCATTAAAACCTGTGACATTTTTCAATGTAGCAAAGACCAAAATAATAACTAGCCCTCTGTAAAAATATTTACAACAGCATTACTTGGATTGTACAGATTCAGAGAATCACGTAAATTCATTAAGTCCTGATAAGTGTCTTATCCACTTGACATTTATTGCTCTTTCATTTCTGGCTACATATGGTAAATGCTATGTCCAGGTATATTTCACAAACAGATCCCAAAAAACCCCCAACAAATGCAAGGGTAGCTGTTTCCCTTTCCATGTGCAACGTGTATTGTTTTGGGGGACAGGAGGAAAGCCATACAATAAATACAATACTCCTATATATGAGCTTCCTGTTAAAAATAAGAAGCTGCCTGACCACCCTGCAATTTTCACACTCTCCTTCTTCTGCTGTAATGCTCAACAGACTAAAAATGGGAACTGGCAATATATGAGCACTTGACTAGAACTCTAATATACTTTAAGTTTTAAGAAAATAGTGTAATAAAACAGCCTGCCACTGATATTTTCCTTTTTTATTTTCTCTGAGAAAGTGAGAATTGATGCTGGCTTTGGTAGACCACAGACTTCTAGAGACTGTAATCCATATTCTCAAAGCCTTTTGAGGAGTTAATCCTATAGATAAACTCTAGAGATGACAGCGATGGTGTGAACTGTCATAACTCTGACAGTCCACCTCAGGCATCAAGGTAATGAAAGAAAATTGTAACTTTTATATATGAATCTTAGAAAAAATGTAGGTTGGAAATGACCCTTCAGATCATTGAGTCCAACTGTTAACTCAGCACTGCCAAGTCCACCTCTAAACCATGTCCCCAAACGCCACATCAACACATTTTTAAAATACCTGCAGGGATTATGACTCAACCACTTCCCTGGGCAGATTGTTCTGATGCGTGACAACCCTTTCAAAGAAGAAGCTTTTCCTAATATCCAAACTAAACCTCCCCTAGTGCAATTTTGCGATTTGAAGCCATTTCTTCTTGTCCTCTGGCTTGTTACTTGTGAGAAGAAAACAACCCCCACCTGGCTACAATCTCCTTTCAGGTGGTTACAGAGAGTGGTAAACCCGCTCCCCCAAGCCTGCTTGTCTCCAGGCTGAACAACCCCCGCCCCCTGAGCCGCTCCTCATAAGGCTGGTGCTCCAGACCCTTCACCAGCTTCCCTGCCCTTCTCTGGACCTGCTCCAGGACCTCCATGTCCTCCCTGAACCAGGGGCGCAGAACTGCACACAGCACTTGAGGTGTGGCCTCATTAGTGCCAAGTACACAGGGAAGAGCCTCTCCTGATCCTGCTGCCAGGATCAGGAGATCTTTTTGAGACAGGCCAGGAAGCCACCGGGCCTTCTTGGCCACCTGGGCACACTGCTGGATCGTATTCAGCTGGCAGTCAACCAGCACTTCCAGGGCTTTTCTGCAAGACAGCTTTTCAGCCACTCTTCCCCCAGCTGGTAGCACTGCAGGAGGTTTTTGTGACCCAAGTGCAGGACCCAGCACTTGGCCTTATTTAACCTTTTACAGCAAGCCTTGTTCCATCGATCCAGCCTGTCCAGATCCTTCTGTGGAACCTTCTACACTCCAGCAGATCAACAGTCCCATCCAGCCTGGTGTGTCTGAACTTGCTGAGGGAGCACTTAATCTCTCCATTAATAAATCATTGATAAAGATTGTTGATAACAGACAAAGCATCATCAGCTGGACAAGGGAGGTGATTATCCTGCTCTCTTCTGCACTGCTGGGGCCTCACCTCGAATACTGTGTGCAGTTTTGGGCAGCACGATGTAAGAAGGTTAAAAAGTTATTAGAGAGTGTCCAAAGAAGGGCCATGAGGATGGTGAAGGGCTTTGAGGGGAAGCCATATGAGGAGCAGCTGAGGTCACCTGGTCTGTTCAGTCTGGAAAAGGGGAGACTGAGGGGAGACCTCATTGCAGTCTACAATTTCCTTGTGAAGTGGAGGGGCAGGCACTGATCCCTGTGGTGATCAGTGACAGGAGCCAAGGGAACGGCCTGAAGCTGTGTCAGGGGAGGTTTAGGTTGGATTAGAAAAAGGTTCTTCACCCAGAGGGTGGTTGGACACAGGAACAGGCTCCCCAGGGAAGAGGTTACAGCACCCAATCTGAGAGAGTCCAGCAAGTGTTTGGACAACATTTTTGGGCACACGGTGTGACTCCTGGGGATGGTCCTGTGCAGGGCTGGGAGTTGAACTCAATGATCTTGGTGGGTCCCTTCCAACAAAGCTTCCTCTGTGTTACTGGGAAATTAAACAGGACTGTTCCCAACACTGAGCCATTGGGAACACCACTTGTGACTGGCCACCAGATGGATGGAACTGTACTCATCACCCTCTGGACCTGGCCATTCAGCCACTTTTCTACTCCTGAAGAGTGCACATGTCCATGGCATGATCAACCAGTTTCTCCAGGAGCTTGCTGTGGGAATTCAGGAATGTGTTGTCTTAGGCAGCACACAGCACAGCTCCACACTTTAAGCTATTCTCCTTTACTTTGAATCCCATGAATACAATGCCAGAGTGGTTTACTGTCTGGCTGAATGCTGAGGGAAAAATAATGACAGAAAAGTCAGTCTGGCATCTTCATGTGGGTTAAGAAAATTTGTTTGGATATCTCTATTTCTAATGAGTGGAGTTACTAACAAAGTTGTCAGAGACTCTCCTGCTACATTAACTCTGAGTGATAAGTATTTAAAGTGTAATGCTATCAGACTTGCACATCTTGTCTGCCTCACTGAGCCATGCCAAACTGTTCCTATGAGACTCTTGGAAGGATATGGCATCTGACAACAAATCCAGGCTGCTTCCAGATAATGCTGAAATTCTTATGCTCTTGAAATATAATCCATCCACAAATGATTTAAATTATCTATATATCTATCTACCTTGTCTTTTCAAACTGTGGAGCTCAAATAGCTAATTTCTAAAGCCTAAACTGTTTGTACTACTTGACCAGGCACTGACTTACAGGAAATTACACTATATTTCATCTCATAGGGAGCTTATAGCATCTGCAATAGTCTATCTTCCCTTGAAAATTGATCACATAACATGCACTTGCTACATCTTCACATAAGCAGCACTTTAAATATTTTATTAAGCTATGGAGTACAAAACTCCAATGAATCATGCTAATATTTTACAAGACAAGCCACTTCTGTATTACTAAATAATTCAACTTTTAAAGCAAATAATATTCCACTTTTACATTTATTCAATATATATTTCTGCCAATTTATTCAATAGATGTTGCTATTAAAAAGTCAGCTAATCTTAACATTTTAAGTCGGAAGTATTCAGTACCTAACAAATCTAAACTACAAAGTTATATCATAAACTGATCTTTGGATGTAAAGACAGCTGGGAAGTACCCTTATTTCACAAATGGTAGGCATTTTACCCAAGCTTTTGTCCTTACAATAAAAGATGGAAATACAGCATCAAAAACCTCAAAGGTGTCAGCTCAGAAAACAGAAGCATGTGAATAAAAGTGAAGTAATAATGTTTTTAATTTTACTCAGTACTCTTTGAGCACCAAGTGCTGATGTCCACTGGCTGACATGCAGATGGTTTCTCCCTGCTCATACTGGTGAGGAGGGAGGGCTCAGAGCAAATCAGATTTCTTTTGTGCTGCCACTTCCTCTGTGGAAAATAAAACTCTACTAAACTCAGTAAACAGAAAAACAGAAAGGGTAAAAGAAAGATAAAAACCGTCCATGAGTATGGCAGAAAGATTAAGTTAAGTGAAACTATGTCTTTATAGAAATGGAGATAGACTATCAAAATATTCAAGGACAGTAAGACCTCAGCCCAGAAGCTCAAGTACTTTTGATATAAGACAGCCAGGTGTCCAGCAACTAAAATGTGATTTAGAATAACTTTCTTCATGAAAGGATCTATGACAAGAACTTTTGACCGCAGTTTAGAAGAAAATGGATATTATGCATCAGTGAATGCAATATTATATAAACACATCTGGAAAGCCCTGGACTCCAGACTGCCAGAAGCTGAGATATTATATAAACTATCACCAAGCAAAAAAGGAATATTACACATTACTACTTAAATAGACTGGTCTGAACTGGCATAGAGTAATTGCACAATTTTAACATTCCTAATGTAATTTTTTACATTAGATACATGATATTTTTGGGTTATGCTGAAATTGCTTCACCTTGCTAAAGAAAAATTTCTCTAATTTTGGGCATCATATATATAGAATGCTTTGCAATACCTGGAAGATGTAAAAAAGCCTACCTTACTATTTCAAAAAACTTTTTGGCAGCATTTGGTTCTGTTTTAAATTAATTCTTATAGTGCATCCCTGCCAATAGAGTGCTGAATCACATGGCAAGTATGTCACACCATATTAAAAGTCACACAGGACTTTAACAAAACTCATACTAAATATGGAATTGTGAATAAGGCCCAGCAAAATTGCACTGAACTTCTCACAGTACATCAGAATATGCATCATATTTTATCACCCTGCCAGTGAGATTTAATGGCAGCTACTGTTACTTTGTGCAACGTTATTATTTAGTTGTTGTCTGCTATCACAGAATAAAGGCCAATATTGCTGGGCCCTTATAGGTACAAGAACAAAGCACTCCTCATCTTAAGAGCTATAATACCACTGATCCAGAATAAATCTGTATTTAAAATATATGTGTTAAAAACCCCTAAATAATTCAATCCTAAATCTTTGGATCTTGTGTATCATTGTACACTAACAGCATCTGAAAAATATGGAGGAGAATAAATCTAATTATCTGGTCATGTTTCTGAATAGAGATTCCATTGTGATCAGTAAAAAAACGTCCTAGTGCTATAGGTTTTCTTGCAGTCCTATCTCCTACACTGTCCTAAATGCAATGATTGGTCAGTTCCATGATGATCCAGTTAGTGATAAATGGCTCTATAGATCATTACAGCCCACTGCTATAAGACAACTGAGGAAGAACACCTTCAACACTCAGAAGACTGCACTACAAAAGGAATCCAATGTTAGAAATTATCTCTGTACCTCTGATGGAGGTGTCTGTCTAAAAAGCAGTGTAAGAGATAGGATTCCTGAAAGCATATCCAGAACAATGAGAAAGTTAACTTATTCCAAAAATGGTGGAGAAAGAGATAACTTATCTGACAGTGAACAGTTACAAAAGCTGTGTAAAACTGTAACCAAATAAGCAGAAACAGGAATTATTCTAGTAGGGTAGACCATCAAGAACAACACCCTGTCTGAAAGTGGCCAGTACAAAGGGAGGGAATGAATGCCTCCCAGTCTGTTTATTCACTAACAGCTTGCTCTTTCTCTAAGCAGCCCAAAACTCATGCTCTCACTGATGTCTTGTGGCATTTTGTTCTGCAGGCTAAACATGCACTATATCAAAACGTATTTCCTTCTATCAATTTCAATTTAAATTCAACTGATTATTTCCTTGTTCTTCTATAATGAGTATGTACTGTTTGCCCCGCAGTACACAAAGACAAGTTTTTATAATACTACCGTTTGGCTCACTTCATTTTTTAGGGTAAAACACAAAAAGTATTAAGAACTAATTGCCTAAAGCAAAAAAAAAAAAAAAAATTAAGCTTTTTATGGGTCAGGCAAAGGCAACTGTGGAGATGAAGAAAGCTATTTTCAGATACCTGTTGTTTCAGTGCAGAATAAATCAAAACTGACACTTGGAAGTTGACAGAATAGAAAGTGACTTGCAGAGAGGTGAAGGAGAAAAGAGAAACTATCCCTAACATTTTTTGCATTTTTTTTTCTTTTACCTCTAGGTATCAAAATATCCACATATAGTTAGATATATCTGGGATGCTCTAAATCTTTCTTTAATGTAAGCAGAAAGTCCACTAATCTGTTTTGTTTGATTCATCTGTTGCCCTTGCAATTTGAGAAAAACTGGACACAATAGCAATCACCAGCAGAGAAGACCACTGTCGACTCAAAAGATCATTGTACTTTACTGGACTCTTCCAGCTAAGGCAACAGCATTCTTTTTTTCTGTAATCACCAATTAAATATTTCATTAAACGAGCACACCAGTTTTCACATTGTGGAGCACAGGTTAATCCTCCCCCCAAACCAACTCAAATCTGCCAGTATCCATCTCTATTAAAAATTATCTATTTGCCTCTAAGGTGTGTTGAATCTGTGGACATTATTACATGAATTAACACATTTTTAAGCAAGCCCAGGCAAAATGTCTTATGCATTCTGTTAAGGTCCTCAATCTGTTAGCCTGGATTCACTCCAAGGCACAAGAGGTAACAGACCTTAGACACTTAGGATTAGAAACACATCAATTTCATTCTCCTAAGGCTCCAGAGGTGGAAAGAACTTCTATGAAATCCACTTTGAGTGAATGCAAGTTGAGAGAAATGTAAATTTTAGTGAATTTAAGTTTCAGTGGCATATTTCTGTATCAGGACCCAACTCCTCTGCTTAGAATTCAATAGTACTCCTAATGACCTGGGTTTGACTTTTAATATAAAGGTACTGTTGAATTCCTAGGAATAAAAACTGCTAGCTATTCTGTATTGTAATGAACAAAACTGTGATGACTGCTCACCTGAACTAAAATTATACCACCAGATTTTCCCCCCAGATTGTCCCAGTTCATAATGCACCTATCTGGAGATAGAAGTAAACAGTAATTCTGCTTTTCAATAACAGAGTAGAACTTTCTACAAAAGTTTAGCAACACCATGAGGCCAAGGTAAGCAAATAAGACATAAGGGTAGCCAAAATTTTATTTTTCTGATGTTTCAAATGGGAAGAATAGATTTTCAGACAGAACACCCTTCTAAGGTTTGGGAGCTCTGCCTCAAACAGATCATCACTAACACATGCAGACATAGTGTGCATCTTTCTCTGTGCAAAGCCCCTAGAAATTTATTTGTCATTTCCATACAAAGAGATCAATTAATCTTAAGAAAGTTAAAGAAAGGAGGGATAAATCCAGCTGCAGCTATTATAGTTTGCTCCTACTTCTTTCATTTAAGATTTTTTTTTCTCTCCCTGACTTTCTTGAATGCAAACCAGCTGAATTTTTCCCTCCTGGGAGTGGGTTATCATGCTTTTCTGTTTGTTCAAAAACCCCTATGACACACATTATCCATCAAAATGAGGAGAAAACCATTAAATGTGTAAAAGACAGTGGTCCAAGATCATGATCCGTCACAGTACTGCACCTACTGACTGGTGTGCCCTCTCTCTGCTGACAGATCCTATTCATCCTGGATTCAACTGGGTTCCCTGAGAGAGACCATGACCCTCACCTGCCACCTGACATTAGAGACCTCTGCCTGATTCTTTAATGGATAGATCACATCAATAAATACAATTCCTTGCACTGAGTTGAGGAAACAGATAGAAAGAAAAGATTAATCTCTGCTGACTAACATTATAGGAAAGATGTAAAAGATAACAGAAATTCCTGGCTAGGTTTCATGTGAACTCTGGTTCATTGATGCATGAGAAAAGCTTTCCCAGCAGGCTCTAGCAGGAATTGGATTTTTGTTTCTCTGTGAACACTTAATGCCTGTCTTCATCTTCTTTTAACATTCTTCTGAGATGAAACCTTGTAGCTGGTGGTGTTTGCCCTTAGCACAGGCTTATGACTGACTTCCACAGAACCATATGGCTGCATTTAACATAACTCCAAGCCAGCACAGAAACTGTGTTATGCTGTGAATTTGTCTTCGTTTATTTTCTGGGCAGAACTGCAATAGAAGAAATTTCTTAGGAAGAAATAGAAGTGAATTTCCGCTTCCTTGGAGTCATTATTAATGCTATCACAATCCTGGAAAAAGCTTCAAGATCACAGCAGATGAAATGATGATCAAAGTTTGGGGGAAAGAAAGGAAGAGAAGATGGCTATTATGCCAGCTATTACCCATATGTAAAAAGAGAGGAAACATCTGTGGGAAATGGAGATAAGCCCATTCTACCAGATTATTCAAATGTTTCAGAAAATCACTTTACATATAGCAACACTTGTTTGAATTTGGCTTGATTTACACCAAGGACCTGCCTTCTTTGCAAACTGAACACTGACATCTGAGAAAGAACAAAAGTCCAACTAGGGTTAAAATGTCTTCCTTACTGCTTGTGCGCTCTTTCACACCTGCCTCCTGCAGGCCACAGCTCCACTGCTGGCTGCTGGAGAAAGAATGGAGAAGTCAGGCATAGCAACTTGCAGCTGAAGCTTCAAAGAACAATTCAGACAAGACAATGTTCCAATCTGCTGTGAAAGTCACCAGGACATGATCTGAAGGACTGAATGCTGACAAAAGCCCCAAACTTCCTCTCCTTCGGTGCGTTAGAGTCAATCTTCCTTTTCATCACCCCAACCTTCTTGGTGGTACAAGAAAGAATGTAGTGCTACAGGATGGAAAGGGCACCTGCTTTACTCTTATTTGTTTCTCCAAATTCAGATTTGGGCTGCTAGTTCTGGATCCAGAGAAGGAGTAGTTAATTTCTGCACATCTAGAATCAAAATAATCAGAATAATTAGATGGCTTTGCCAAGCCTTCTCCTTTGAGCTCCTCTGCTATGCTGCACTCCGTGAAGATGAACAAGGGGAACAAACAAAGCTAAGCCACACTTTGCAGAAATGAGCAAGAGAGTCCAATGCAAAGAATGTCCTGTGCTGGGTGAACAAGGAAAGAAACTTGGCTCAGTTGTAGCTACCCATACTGCTCACTGCAGGACTGTCCCACTACTTACTTTCCAGATAACAGTAACATGAGATCTATGTATTGCTGGAAAAATATCAAGTAGTTCTGTTGCCTTACAGGCTTCCTCTGGGTCTTTCAGAGGACTAGTACTTCGACTTCCACCTATGGTACAGTGAGTGACTTGGCTCTTGATATTGTTGATGTTCACTTCTGAAGAAGGCAGCAGTTGGGAGTGAACGTGGCAGCCTTTTACTGCACTTTCTTATACTGAATTCAGTATTTCTGATGCAATATTCCTGCTATTACAGTTCTCCTCTCTCCAAAGGAAGGGAGAGCAGAGGAAAGCATCTGAATTTTACTGTGAGGACCTGAAATGCTTATGTGAGCAGTAAGGAATTGTATTACACTTCCTTATCTGCTCTGTTCTTCTGGAATCATATCACTAACAAGACAGTCAGGAAAAGTTGTCTCTGAGATGAGGGGATCTAACCTTAGCCAATTCCTATCTTAAATAATGAATAAATTATACTTTCCAAGCAGAAAATCAAAGGAATGTAGAGCACAGCTACTCCTCCAATCTTTTTACTACCCTTGCTGTCTGCATAAAGTTGGAAGAGAACAATTGCTCTGAATGTCTCAAAAGGCACACAGAGAGTATTTCAAAAAGAAATATAGTTTAAGAAGGCATTATTTACCCAAGGATTAATTCAGAAGTTGGAACAAAGGTTGCAGTTTTGTCTGGACTGACTGAGCATAGTCTCTCATATGCAACATGCCAAGTTTCACAGAATGGAGAGACCACCATTCACAGATTCACAAAGGCAGAGGATTACACCTTGTGCCCAGAGAAGGGTGATGCTTTATATTTTATGGTACTCATTTTCACACACACCTTTTTGCAGATGGTCTTCTCTTCATGCAATCAGCATTATCAGAGATACTGAATGTAGGCACTATACAGTTGTCCAGGTCTTTGTTTTGCCATGACATTTGGTATTTCCTCACCTGTTTGAATGTGACAGAAAGAATCTCCAGAATCTGTTAAAATCTCCTTCTGGTTCAACTTGACCTGCACTTACTGGGATGGCAAGCTCAGCAGCCAAGAAACTGCAGAAAGAAGTTAGCTTTTAACTTTGCAAGTTTTTTGTGCTAGCTTTATGATTTTTTCTTTTTTTTACTCAAGTGTTAACTTGTGATTTTCTTCAAACTTTTAAGAAAGTTTGAAGAAACTTTAGAAATCATATTGAAAGCTTTCTCATCTGCATAGGCCATCACAGATAGAAAATCTATGGTGTGATTATTTCTGGCCTCTGTCACTAGTAGAGCATATGCCAGTAGCCAAGGTTTCTCCCCATGCAGAGTCAGTCCCATAGGTGATGAGATGCATACAATTCAAAAGGATTTCACAAATAATCACAAGCAGTAAAGGACAAGAAATTATCTCCATTTTCATTGTAGATACTCAGCCTCTAGTCCTCTAGCATTTCATCTGTCTCCCACCTTGCTTAACTAACCAGTCTCAGTTCCTTCTTATGGACTACTCCATCTACCCATTTGGGCATCCACTCCTACCCCTTCTATACTCAGCCTCTTTCAATTTTCTCCTCTACCATATTAGGTTTAATAGAGCATGCCCTAAACTCAGCTCTCCTGAACTTTCTCCCAAACAGACAACAAAAATCCCGAATCAATCTCCTCACAAAGAAGTCCTACTTAAATACCACATTGCAAAAGTATGAAATTTTCAGAAAATGTGGGGACAACAGAAAACAGAGAATACAGAATATAGAAAAAATACAAAACCAGGAAATACCAGCATGCTTTATCGATAAATAATTTAAATACAGTCATTTGCTAATAGTGAATCTTATACATTTTCAGATTTTGACACCTAGGTAACTTAGGGAATAAGACTACCAAGTTAGGTAAAAGGAAAACAGACTAAGCTGATTTCAAACTAAGCTGATTTGTCAACAGGTACACTAACATATGTTTGTACTTCTGAGAAAATAATAAAGCCAACAATACATACCACTAAAATACACTGAGATTTCCAGCTGTCTTATGATAATTAATGCACACTGAATACATCTCTTGAAGCAATAAACAACTATTTTTTAGGTCTAGGCCTATGAAACATTAGAATTTCTATGTGAAATGTACATTTCTATAATAATTCTTAACACTAAAGTTGTCAAATTGATTACATTAATATTCTCTCCATAAGCCGTACAAATTAAGAAATAGTATATCATAACACATGACATGAAAACAAAGAAACAAATATATAATGATTCTAGCTGTGACACAGTATGCTAGTGACATTGATAAACTGAATCTTCATGCTGATAGCATGTTGTAGTCTCAAATCTATTATGCTTTGGAACTGATGTATTATTATCTCTGGACAACTTTCACAACAGGAGATGATCCCTGCTAGCATAATTTTAAAAATGAAGGGATTACAAACAAGATAAATTTCATTGTATTGTTACCTGAATTAGTCTCAACTAACAGAAATTCCATATAACATACACCATTTGCTAAAATACTTAAATTTGTTGATCCTAATACAAACATATAAAGCATAAACCAGGTGCAGTTCTATTAACTCTACAGCATTTATGCATCTGAACCAGTATTGTATGGTAATTGTTCTACAGGGAACAATAATATTTGGCTTTGTTCTATTTTAATACACTATGCTTACATTTTTACCTTGAAGACAATATATTGGGATCTTCTGGCAAATATCTGCAATATCTTTGAGTTTGCTGATAATGATTGACTAATTGAATTTAACATACAATTCTCTTCCTGCTGTTGATTTTAATTTGTGGCTAGGTGAAAGCTTAAGAGTTTTTGGAAGAAGCAGGTCGATGTACTGTGTCGATATATATTACAGATTAATTAGCAGCCAACACTAGATCTCCTAATTTAATCAAATAGCACATTGTCCCTTTTATGAAGTTAGGAGTTATCATTAACAAAACAGAATTTGGACATAAAAATTTGATTTTTAGTGGAGTATAAACAAATTAACAGAGAAAGGTAAATTTACAATTAACAATTCAAAAATGGTACTGCTTTGTCAGGGTTTTTTTCCTCTGTGTGTGTGGAACAGAAAGGAATTATACTGATTTGGCATAAGAATGCCAAGAAGTAGTTGAAAAATTAGACACAGATTATTGACAAAGTTAAGTAGATATGGAAGAATTCTAAAACCGAAATTTTACTTAAACAAATTGAAATATTAATTTATGTGGAAGTCTGTATTTAAAGTTACATCTTTATCAGCAGTTGCAATCTCAAACTAGCTGGCAAAAATATTAGAGATTAGGTATGTAACTCCTGTTAACTTTTTTGATTGGTTATTCTTTATGCTATAATATATGTCATAATATTTCTAAAAGAAATATTTGCCAAGTAGTAAACACATTACAAACGAAGGATCGGACCTGGCAAATGTGTAATCATGCAAATAGTTTGTAACAACCTGCAGAATTGGGCCATAGAGAATTAATACAATGTCAATTGCACTCTTAATGTCTTAAGTCAAAGCGAGCAAGATTTGGCAGTCAAAACTTAAGGTTTTGTATCTGCTATGAGTCAGTATGACAAATTGTTTAGAAAAAATTTCTAAAAATCAGACATAAGGATGAGTATGTTTGTTCCAGATGTTTTCCTGTTGCAATATTTTTTTTAAAAATCACATTTTGTCTTCTGTGTCAATAATTAGCATCATGCAAACACTGAAGAGTCACATACCCATAACTGCTATCGTGATATGTTGGAGAAAACACATCCATCTCTATAAGGTTGTCATGACCATTTGCAAGGACTGCTTGACTTTCTAATTCTCTATACATAAAGATACAAAAAAATGAAATTAGAGGTGCAATTTCAAATTAAAGAACGGGATGATCCCACAAAAAAGAATATACTAATTCTGCCACATAACTTTGTTTGTGCAAAACTGACTGTGGGATTTATCTGCCTTCCATGCTGCCCTCTGAACTACATACTGGATTGTAACCTGAAGACAATATTATAAGGCTACCTTTAGGTGGTCATTACCCTTTGGTGATCCCTATTTATGTGCAAGTCCTTGAATAAAATTCCTGACTGCTGCCTGTGGCAAGGCAGGCTTAAGGACTGAGCAGGGCATAGTGGGGGATGTTGTTTATTTGATGACGCTGGACCAGAGATGAAGTAATAAAACTGAACTGAAACTATTAAAAGACAGTCTCTTGCTGGCTATCTGGCACAGCCAGCCAGCAAGAAAAAGATGCAGAGAGCTGGCTACCAGAGTGAATGGGGATCTCATGTTCTGGAAATGACAATGCACAGCAGCAGGAGAGGCAAAAGAAGCATCAGAGTCTCTGGTTCTCTCAGGCAATAGTGAGGAAATGAGGAGGAGAAATTAAGTAAGCCACTATGATTTTGCTTAGAACTGCCTATTTCTTTTGTCCTATCTAAAATGGGGAATGATTTATATGGGGAAAAAAATACTTGGGTTCATTCTTACTTCAATGACTGTGTACCTCTCAAAACAGGGATGATAAACTCAAGGAACACTGCAAATGATACAAAATTATGGACTACTGTGCTTGCCTAAGAGCCAGGGGACAAAATACACAGCATGATCAAATTCCAAGTACTTATGGTGACAGCAAGGGATATTTGAGCAGGAAAGATGCCAGAGGGATCAAGCAAAAATCTGAAGTAAGACACTACTGACATCAAAGAAAGCTTATAAGCATATGGGCTTGGTGTTTTAGGACTCAAACAGATGCTCAGTGAGAACCTGACAGTAAGAGAATGTCAGAAGAAAACAGAACTTTTTGACTTTAGTATTTGAAAACAATATTCAATTTCTAATGTCTGTATATAATGACTCCATAATTACAGCATGTCAATTTTTCAAATGCACTCATGCTGTCAGCAATCTAAGCAGAGTCCTGTTTCCTCAACTTGCAGATCAGCAATGTGAGCACAGTGCTTAACAGGGTCTTCAGAAGAGCAGGACTTGAACTCCATCCCCAGTTTCTGCCTTTATTTTGTACCATGCACCTTCTCAATAGAAGTAACATCTCTAATCAAGTCTATGTGTGAAAACCTGGCAGACTTATAGATCAGAACAATTTGAATTTGATTAAACCAGGCACTGTTTTAGTGGGTGGAGTGTGTAAAATAGGTGCTTTGAGCAGACTTTAACCTCCAGCAACACTGTGCTTTTGTGGACAATCAATCAGCCTGTACACAAATTGATTTAAAACTTCCCTGGAAACTGTCAACACCTGTTCCATACCTTAATCAATATTGAAGGCAATTGGATCACTGGCAGTCCACCTCAATAATGACACATGTGCATGTTCATCACACTTTTAGAGTTTCTAAAGTCTTCACATTCTAAAATGAACTTTGAATCAAGTTTACAGAACAGTTTTGAAGTAACACATTCCAGGAAATATTTTGTCTATACTATTTCTGAGGTATTCCAGTACTTTAATTAAGTTCCTCAAAATATTAAAGTATTTTCCAGTCATCAAGTATTTCTTCAACCAATTCCCTCTTTTTTTCTTGGTAAAATAAGTATCTAAGTAGTTGAATACAGTAATGTTCCTAAGACTCTACTATTAATACTCAGTTGTAAGAGAAGACTCAGCAGTATCTGTATAAACTATGAAAAACATGCTAGTTTCTTGGCTAGTTTCTATAAAATATTCACAGTCCATCATACAAAATGCAACCATCTTTCAAATGAGGTACTTTTTGCAGAAAATATCGGAAGAAAAAGCAAAGCTCTTTGATTCACTGGCATGTTAGCACAGATTCTGAATGAAGTTACATAATATTCTCAGAGATTTATTCCTTGGCTGGAATATGTGAATGGCCCCTTACCAATAAATTGATCTTTTACATTCAATGACTGAAATTAATGAAATACTTCCTAGGAAATGCACTAAGAGATGCTACCAGCTTATTTTTATCTACAAATGTATGAGTTCTAACATACTTCTCCTCTGTGCATCTCTAACATTCATAACTGACTGTGCATTAGAAAAATTCTGCACATTCAAATATTTAACAGAGAGATCTGTTAAATATTTGAATGAACTTTAGAAGTTCATATTATTCTCTATTACTGATATTTTTAAATATCAGTAATTTAGATCCTACTAGAACTCAAAGTCATGAGAAGGTTACTACTGATACTGGTAATCAAGAAATCATTACTAAAACTAGTAGCTGAATAAAAACTTAAAGCTCAGTGATAATAAAATACCCACTAATATTTAATTACTAAAGGATCTTTTATCATATTCAGACATCTGACATGTAGTCATATATTTACATGACTCTGGCTGTCCGACCAGTAATTCAAAGAAGAAAATGGAAAGATTTTGATTTCTTTAGAAGTTCATATTATTCTCTAGTGCTGGCTCCTCCAGCAGATCTGTTGGCTTTACAAATGAACCTAACTTACATCTGGCTAGG
Organism: Setophaga petechia; assembly: GCA_024362935.1. Classification (NCBI taxonomy): domain Eukaryota; kingdom Metazoa; phylum Chordata; class Aves; order Passeriformes; family Parulidae; genus Setophaga; species Setophaga petechia. The sequence continues at coordinate 30,357,479 of JANCRA010000001.1, forward strand.
GAACAATCAAATAGTAAAGATCATTAAATGTTCAATGAAAGGTCCTGCGTCTGCAGGAAACCTACAGGTAATATTCTTCTACTGTCTTGGGGTTTTTTGTTAATGTAGATATTACTGAGCACAAATACAGGGAAGACAATTTCTGCCTCTGCTTGGTAATCTCATTGTTATTTAAAGACAGGATCAAAGATTAAAGAAACATTCACATAATTCATTCAAGTTGCAGTTTTAGGTCCTCATAAACATTTAAGCAGAGAGTCTTTTTATATTTAAAAAAATGTGAATTGGAGTTTCTGTTGGACATCACTGATCTGTAACCGCACAGTTTTTAGCCTCACAGTCTGTAACCTCACATCTTTTTAGCCAGTAACACCACTGTTTCACACAAATCCATTAGTTCTTGTTGATAGTACTTTGCACAGAGCCAAATTGCCATGTATCCTATTAAAAATACAACAGAATCCAATATTATGGAATATATATCTTTTGAAATCACTTTCACTACTACTGCAGAGCGATAGGGACTAAAACCTCCCCCGAGCTTTGCAAACACATCCCTCTCTCCCACATGCACATACACAAAGCCAGCCAATTCACTGCCCAGCTACACATGACAGCCAACTGTGTGTCATTGTTATGCCACCCATCATCAGTAGGAGCCTATAGAGCTAGAAAGACACTTCTGTATACAGGCTGACATTCACATTCTCTACCTCTCAATGGCTGTCATCTAAGTCAAAATAAAAAAAAAAAAAGAGAGAGAGAAGGAAAAAAAGCCCCAACAATAAGCATGAACTAAAATATTGCCAAAGAGGAGATGAACTTTTTTTAGTCCAAGAAAAGGGTGAAGGAAGAGACCTATCACAAAGTTGTTAATACAGGTGATACTGAGCCTGAAAATCACACTCAGGAGGGAACCTTGACCAAAAGGGGAAAAATCAATGACAAATAAGATGGGTTCTACACCTCCAGAGTTCCAACCAAGTAAGACTATTAGAAAAAACAAAAGTAGTAGGGCTCTGTCAGTTCTTACATGAAATTTTTACATTTTACCTCATTCACAAGTGTTCAAAATTTGATCACTCAAAATACCTTTAGGTTTTCATCAGAAATGTTTAAAAGATGAAAAGACTTTACTCTGCAAAAAAATGCTCAAGGTTTAATGGAAGTGGCATTCTCATTCAAGTAGTTCTACACCTTTATAAAGACAATATAAATATGGCAATAGAAGCAAACATCAAAGACCTTACCCATGTACTTAAGATTAACTACTATCAGGAAAACATCAAACATCTTCTTCCCCACTACAAACTTATTAGTTCTATAAGAAAATTTTTTAAAGCACTAAACTGTTTGAATATGATGATGAAATCTGTGGAATGCTGCTCCACAGTGCTTATGTCTCAAACAGCACACGAGAGTCCAAGAAAACTAAGAGAAGGAATAGCCATTCCAAACTGTCTAACAGAGGGGTTGCCTGAAACATCTATGGCAACCAAAACTACTTGAAAGAGAATCTTAAGATCAGGTATGCTTTAAATTGGTCAAAATCATCTTTATTTTGCTATGAAACATAATATAAAGGGATTCAAAGCATAAACTGAAGGGATTTCACAAACACTTTCAAGAATTACTGTCAACTTTAATACAATAATAAACGCTCAGTTTAATAACTAAATTGGAATATTATGGCTTTCCTAAATAAAAAATTAGTGCTGATTGAGTGTTACATGAATACTAATTAATCACTGTAGGTAAATTCAGCTCTGTGCCAGTAAGTCCTATCAAAATTTTTACAGATTCTTCTGCATCTAAAGAAGCTAGCGTCACTCTTCATATTAGCCACCTCTTTCCTAGAGGCAGTTATCAATGACAAATTTATCATTACACTGAAACTCAGTTCTTTCGTTTCACCAAATCTTAGTACCTTTAAAAACACTTAGCTTCACATAAGTATTTCTTTAAAGGTACCAAGTACAAGAGTTAAAAACTATTACAGAATGTTATTTGACATTCTGACATTTGATCTGTATGACAGTACATATTTGACACATTTCTGGCAAGCAAGGCAAGAAATTTCTTCCAACAGGCAAAAGTCACAGGTTATGAACAGGAAGGGAAACGCTTGTCTGGAAAAATTAATATACTCTAATTACTCTGGAATAAGACTGTAAGGGAGAAGAGTGTCACTGAGGATTTTAGAGAGAGGACATTTTTCAGGACTGAAAACTTTCCAGTTTTGATTGCTGAATGAGGGGAAGTATTATCTGCAGGTCAACTTTCATTAAGGTAAATGTTTTCTCTAGCATTGCCACAGTCTGTAGTAGTAGCTAAGTAATTACCTGCTTTCCAGAGGTGCATTACTGCCAAGCACCCAGCTGTCCTGCAGCTGGACTGACTCAGGTGTGGTTTGCAGCTCGGCGGGCAAAGCAGCCGGCGGGGCCGGACTCTGATTCCTCCTATTTGTCAGTGAGTTTCTGTTAAGTGAGGTGATGGATGGGTGATGCTGTGCTGAATGTTGCTTGTGAGAAGGTGGCAAAGGCTGCAGGGTCGACTGGCCTTGGTTATTTGGAGGTTGCTCTAAGAAGAAAGAAAATTAAAGTTTGTTATACATCTTGGCATTTGCTACAACCAAAGCAGAATGAGAAATTCAATATAATCCTATCATCTAATATATTTGCATATTATTCTATTAGCAGACATTCAGTGACATTCTGTAAGAGCAAGTTTACCCTTGATACACCAAGTTCTAATTAATACACAACAGATGGTAAAATTGCTTTTGGTTTTAATTTGTTTCAGTTTTTTTCTTTTTAATCTGGTTTTATTAACACCTACAGAAAATAGCATCTGACAGATCCCCTAACGCGCCTTTAGACTTCAGCTTTTTTTAACAAACCAACCCTGAAATTAAATGGGTAATTTCAGTAGAAGACAAAGGTTTTCAAAATGCATATAATCCCTATAATTATTTAATGGAGATTTTAAGCTTTATTTAACTGCAATAAATTATTACAAGCTAGTTGCTAAACAGCAGTAGACTACTCTAGTTTAGTGCATTTCAAATAAGGCAGATCTGCACTATGATCTGCTAATAGATGCTAAGTATTCTTTAGCAGAAGGTCACTCTGTGAAGCAGATGTTGCTTCATGGATATTTAACAGACTGATTCACATCTGATTACAACGTCAGAAGACTCATATACTTAATGACCGTCACATCCATTAGAACACACACAGAACAGATTTTCCAATTTCACACCATGCAATATAAATACAGCTTGGAGGAAGTCACAGGTGATAAGAGAGTCAGGCCATCGAAACAAAAAGAAATATTTTCTGACTTAACCAAAGCACACAACACCCATAAAGCTTAAACTCAAAATCTCAAAACAGCAAAACCTGCAATTAAATATCTCTATCAATGTTAGGTTTTAGCAATCTGTTCCATAAAATCACTGGCAAATAAGTCATAAATATAGGACAAACCTTTTACAACACAATGTACACAAAACTAACTCCTAAACACGTAACACTTAACAATTATGTAATTAAAATTGCAATCTATTTCTTACACTAATGTAGCAGAACATACTTCATAATATAAATGCAAGTGCTAAGCAGAGCAGAAGACACAGGACATGCACTTCTCTCACAGTGCAAAAGCTTTCAGGTAGTTTTTAAATTAGTTGTTTGATTTCCATAAGCAATTCCCTTTTGGAACTGGTTATAATTGCAAATTATTACAAACTCAATAATAAAACTCTGGTACAGAGAACACAGGAAAAGCATTTCTGTTGAAACAGATGTTTCCAATAACTTACAGGTGACTGCTGCAAAATTAACTGCGAGCAATTTCTGAGGTTGTGAACATAAGACAACATGAAAATATTAAGATATGGACTTAAATAGAAAAACCAAGTCTTTGGAATAATTTCCGTTCTGAGAACCCCATTCTTCTTTCCAGTGATTTTGTGTGGTCAACATGACTTTTGTCGCAAACAACAGCAATGCTGAATCTCTCATTAAAAGAATAATGGCATTTATACTGCCAGTGAGATTTTCAACACCAAATCCCTAGTGTATTAATGCAAAATTCCAGTCCAGGTAGGATACAACTGATAAACTTTATCTTCACCAACACTGACACAATGGCTGTCGCTCCATGTGATTACAGTCACTGCCAAGGGCTTTAAGCCACCTTTCAACAAGCCAACTGAAGAAACTTAATAGACCAACGCTAGAGCAAAGAATTTTCTCCATATCTCTTAAAATTTTATCTGATTTAGATAATAAGCTGGTGCTATTTATCAGCTGGTGCAAAATTAACTGTGGCCTTATATTTTGTAATACATAAGCACATGTGTATATAAAAATTATATATGTGCACGTGTCTAAGTATTTACGCACATGCATATGCAAATATATACATATAAATTATTAATTACACTAATTAATTACAAAAATTACAGAAAAATGGCAGGTGGAATGAAGCAATTCACGTGAGTTTATTTTAATTGGATAGATAAATTAATTTAAATAGTTCTTAGGATCAGACTTTTCTTTTTTATTCCCCTTTTTGACTCTCCTACCAGCCTAGTCTTTTCGGACAGTTTTGCCATGATCAGTGCAAAACTCTCTTCCACTGCAGCTCCTATCAGCTGAAATGTTATCCTGACATCCCTCTTGTTCATTAATTTCTCTTCTCATTTACAGTCTCTGCTGAAAATCAATCTTTCAGTGTATCATTTTAAGTAAGACTAAAGGTGTTGCAGCATTCTCTGCTAAAGACAAAGTAGAGGATTGATCATCATTGTTTTTTTGCACAAAGGAGGGTGTGAGTGCCAGGCTTTGTCTCAGGTAGATGACACATCTTCCCACACACTCTACCCCATGAGGAAGATGGATAGCGTGGGTTCTGTAAAGAGAATTTATATACTCCACAAATAAATGCACAGATTTAATAATTACTCTCAAAACACGCTGGAAGAATGAAATTGGATTACGCAGACCACAGGCCAGCTATGCAGGCCACTATTTGGCATTTAGATTATTTCCCTATAAATTTACTGTGAACCAAAAGACCCTTCTGCTAAATAACATACAAACTTTACTAACTGAAGATAGAACATATAAAAGAAGTTAAGAGAGGCTAGAAGGGAGCTAGAAGGCCATCCAAGTGTGATTTTGCAAAGATCACTTGTCTTCCAATCCCATTTTCTCTCCACAGAATGTTGACAAGTGACATTTTCTTGTGTCTGAGGGTGGCTTCAGTTGGCAAGAAATCTACAGCTTCCTCAAAATCAAAAATGCCTGAAAAATCTGGAATGATTTATTTCTTTTCTAACTGTGCAAAAGCTACAGGTAGAGTTGCACTTAACAAGGTTAGATTTTCCATAAATCAGAGCTAAAATCTATACTCCTCTAAATTTACTCAGTCCTCCTGCACTGTCATTCTGAGCGAGAGATCACTGAGGACTGCTTTTTGGATCTTTTCTCCAACCTGCTAGATTTCCCCACTACACAGTCCTTTGATTTGCTGCACAATTTCTAATAAAACCCTAATGTTGCACCACTGATTTGTGAGGAAGAATCATCACAATAGTCATGTTTTGAATGCCATTCTTAAGCTGGAGCCAGATTTCCTTTTTTACTACTTTAAGGAGTTAAGAGTTAAAGAACAGCTTTCAGTATTCTCGAGGCTTTCACACAAAGCTATCAGTCTTATGGAGTAAGAACCTCTCAACATCCCTGAGACACTGAAAATGTTCTCACTGCAAACGCAGGGAAACTGAGGCATGTATGTTAAGTGATTCACACTGCTGTTCTGAGAAATCAGCATTACTGTCAGAATAGTTCCAGTTTTCATGCTTTTCCTACTTAACAAGTTTATAAGTAGAGTGGGATGACATGATATGTACTTCATAAAATCCACAGCACTGGACACTACTCACTGTAATAACAGCCCTCCATGTGCTGCAATATTGAGTGTCAAGACCCTGTAACTTCTCTTTCCTCCCTGTCAACCATTGGAATCCCAGAGGGAAATACATCTTCCCTTGTTTATTAAAAAGACAGCAGCCCAGGGACTTGGCCAGCTCCCTCACAACAAACCACTTCTTATTAGAAGAAAAAGCATTCAAATTTGATAAAGTACAATTGGGTTGAAATGTTTAAGAACTATTCCAGAGAGGAACAGTTGCTTTGCTTTAAATTGGATTTTAAAAGCTATCTTAATTGATTTAATCTAAATAGGAATGTCTAATTTACTTTAAAATTAAGCAGATGCGGGTAGGTACAGGTAGGTTTAGGTCTAAAGATGTAAAGTTTTAATTATAACACTCCTGTTTGGTTTAGACCTTAATGACTATAGAGCAATCCCATTCATCTTAAAGAGAAGATTTCTGCATCAAGAAACAAATGTAAACTGGTCCAGCAACCAGTCTGTCAAAGTTCTTCAGGTGCAACAAACAAACCCCACACTTTTAAGGCATTTGTTGAGTAAGTCAACATCAGATAATTATGTGTGTGAACATATGCACAGAACTCTGAAAAGTCACAAGAAATTGGGTAGAAAGCTGTCTTACTACAGTTTTTTTTCAAAACATATTTAAATTGTTATTTTCCCTGGGGAATCACAGTGAAGCAAAGCAGCCATTTCAATTGCAGAAGTAAATTATATGCAGTTCTGTAGCCTTTCACAAAACCTTTTCAAAAAGTAATCTACATTTAATTAATTTTATCATTTAATTATTACAAAATTTTAAAGCATAAGAAGGAGAGACTTATGATACCTACAGCCATGCGGGGGAAAGGGGCTAATTCAGAGGCAGAAAAGCAGACCAAGCATCCATGACAAAAAGTCATTTGTTCCATATTTTGTGTCTTTCTATAACATATAGATCATTGAGACCTGTCAGCTAGCTACTCATCTAAGAAAAAGAGAGGTGATTTCCATTTGATAAGGATTAGGCTTTTAAACAGAGTATAACTAATGTGAACTTAGAGTTCCCATGACAAATACAAAAGCAAAGTCTTCCATTATGATATAAACATTTCAAACGTGAACAAAATGCTATTCAACATCTATGTCTATGAGAGTCTTAACTCTTTCTGGTCAGGCTGCTCCTTTTCTATTCTCTCTTTACAAAATTCTCTGCCACGGTAAAGGAAATATCCATAACCCATACCAGATGTAAGAATGTGGAGTAGACTGAATGTTTTAGAAAATGCACGAAATGTTCAGAAAACTTTAAAAGAACACAACCTTTTGTTTGCAGGTCACTGGTCCCTGATCTGCTAGCCCTTGATTGCTAGCAGTAAAAATAATTTCTGTAAGACCTGGTTTGATTTCCTCAATAAAACCCTTCAATGGACTTGAAATTTTACCTAACTGACATATGGTCACATCTCCAAAAGCACTGTAAGCAGTAGTGGGATTTACCTCAGAAGCCCCTGCAAATTGAAAAGAGCAGGTATTATGGCTTAATTATTCCTAGAGTTCCCAAAGGAGCTCTTTTTTTAGGTTCCTGCTTATGGAGGGGCAAGACAGGCTACCTGCACTGCTACGGCCATGGCTTCAGGGATCCAATCACTCCACAAGTCTCTGGTCTGGGAGCACCTTCCATGAGAAGCCATATTTAATTAATGAAAACATAAAGAAGGTTATGTGTTGAGAAAAAAAACTGAGTATTTAAGTGTTCATTTGCAGTTAGGCAGATCTGTCTTTTGAATGAACCACTGCTTCAGTTCAGTTTTTCCTGCCAGGGTGTGCAAGGATCAAAGCTTCCTTTCTGATCATTTACTACAAGCCACAGGGATAATTTAAAACAAGTTGCTGTATGTGCTTATTTTGTGGTTAATCCAAGTATTTGCTTAGTCTCATTCACATCCAAATTTGCTCTGCTCTGCCAAATGCTTTAAGGATCCAAGCCACACACTCAGCCCAGGGACAGTGGTGACAGACTGCCTACCACCAGAGGAGAGTCCTTTCACTCTGATTTGCTGTCAGCTTGCCCATCCTTTTCTGCTTGGTTTATACCTAATGGACGTAGAGATGGAAACAGAATTAACTCGCAGCCGCTGCTGCTGACTTCCTCTGTGCTCAATACATGGTGACAAGCATAAGGAGAAGTGACAAGGACACTTTGATCTAGATATGCACTCTGTATGTGTGTGTGTATACTATTATAATATAAAAGGGGCAAAAGTCAAACAAGTAGCTTGATCAAAGTGGGTCAGTGTTTGTCTCCTCATCAGTACAATGCCTGTAGGGTCTGCAAACCTGTCAAGCTATCTGGGACTGAGAAACTATCAGTGAATTTAATGCAGGATAAGCACTGAAAGATTGCATTGCCTTGCTCATGATTCTCAATTTGGGAGAAATAATAAAGAAAACCTTAATTTTGCCATTTTCCTTTAGATTGCAACATGACTTTACTTTTTAAAGAGAAATAAAGACTTCTCTCCTGCAAGGGAAGAAAGACTGACTTGACTACGGAGAAACTCAAAATGATCCCATGTTTCTCATGTGGTATCTAAGACCAGATGACGAGTGAAGTAGCTGGAACTTCCTGGAGGGCAGTAGGAGTCCCTAACATGCAACAGTGGTGTTTAAACCACAAAGTACATGTTGATAATTTCCCAGATGCTATAAGGATACTGTTCTTTACCACTCAAATACACACAGGCAGACAAAGAAACAAGTCATGCAAAATATCTGCAAGCTTTAGAAACTGAAGAAAAAATACTTTTACCAATGTCTTTCAGCTGTGTTATCTACAGGAGCATAATTCTTCCAGTAAAAGATACACTTGTAACTTTGTCTTTCTATTTCACATCCACTGAGCCTAATATTTTCCCTTAACATCTTCATATGGATAATACTTGTGCATTCTCAGCTGTTTTATAATTTAGCTCTCCCCAATGTTTTATAACCTTGCTGCAGAAATAGAAAGCACCAGTTACTAATCTATTCCCAAAAACTTTGTAAAGAATATTAACTGAGCTTTAAACTTACTTGAAAGGCACATTTTTTTGACCCTGGTATTTTTAGAATAAACAAGCTGAAAAGCTGTACCCTATATGATATGTGACCCTATGAAGATAGATAACATAACTTTCTATTTTATGACATTTACTTTGAAAATCTGATTAAGATAGATGTCTCCAGTTTGTTATTCTTCAATGTCATGTTGTCATAGTTCCCATCAGCAAGATGCTTTAAAGCCTTTCGATTAATATTGTATGCCAGAAGTGAAATTACATCCTTTGTCGTTTACTTCTTAATGGTGCAAGTGATATCTATCAAGTAGTGTTTTATGAAGCATGTGTGATTTTTATTACAGGCTGTTTTCACAAATCTTCTTCAGGTCTCATAAAGACTGTTCATGGTTCACAACAAATATGCCTTGCATTTAAAATCATGCCAATTCTCAATGGAAAATAAACCTTGGATTTTTCAACAGGGTTTATCAACAGAACAAAACTCTTACTTAATTTAATGTGTATATAATCACCTTAATTAGCAAAGCAAAAATACTACTGTAAGCCCCTCCACTTTGCATGAGAACTCAAGAGTAAAAAAACCTCTGAGCAACAAAAAAAGTAATAATGGTTTAGTTTCATAAGTAAAGGGTTATGTTTGCCAAATCTTCTAAATGCCCTGAAATACATTTAAAATAAAGATGGCACACAGGTAGAACTGAAGACGCAACATTCCCCTGTAATCCAAGTACAACAAGGATCCTTATTTGCAGCATCCATATTTATAAAACAAGATGCATATAGTCAAATTTCTTCAATTTACTGGAAACCAGATAGTTAGGGGCAGCTGAGAAGGAATATTAAGGCTGGCTATTGTCAACCTGCCATTTAAGCAAAAATCTGCAAAGTCAATAAAACTTAGGCCTTAGATGACACATGAGCAAAACGTATTTTTCTAGTATATTTTTGTCCAAAGACTTTTCTCTTCTTACCTAACAGAGTAAGGCAAAGACACTGCAGGAAGAAATCCTGCCCATTGTGAAGAAAGTGGGCATTTCTTCCACAGGTGGTGGTGGAAGGAAAAATGGCAGGATTCACTTCTGAAAGGTTTATTAAATGTTGTTTCCACTCTCTGTTGTTCACTGTGGGAATGGAACCAGCTCACTTTTAAAGCATTTTTTTCCATTAGCGGGAATCGATTCTCAAAGCATTCCAACATAAACACCTCCAGCCTGCAACCACTCCATTAACCCCTTCAATCCATATGTAACACACAGTCAATATTATGGCAGGCAAAATCTGTTTAATTTAACTACCATAAAGAGATAATGTCTTCTTGTCTGGTACCTATATAAGGGTCCAGCTAACAAAAAGTAGCTACAAAAGCATGTGGGGTGAAAGAGCTCCGATTTGGAGAACAATAGCACCTGGATCAGGAAAAACCACTGATGTTTCCATCCTTAAGGCAGTCATTTAAAGTAACAAAGTTACTGGACTTTGCTGGTTTTCAACTGAACAGTGGAAGCTTAACCACCTTATGAAAGCTGAACCTGAGATATATATTTCAGCTTCAGTGAAAAAGCACTAGTGAAACTAGTTCAGGAAACAATCTTCCTAATAGTGGCCAATTTATCCCCAGAGGGATTTAAGAAGAAAGATGAAAGAAGAAAAAAGAAAAAATACAGAAACACCGCTAAAGTAAATTGAAATTTAACCTGCTGGGGTTACATACTTAGGATTTTGCTTTACAAGAAAACGAAATAAAACAGAGGGTATAAAACCCAGGATGGCAGCTATGCACACAGGAAGAAAGAGAAGCAATAGTGCACTTCCAATCCTGCTGTTGTATTACACAAATGCCATCTCCTTCCACCCCAGCCTAACCCACACAGTAGTTAGCAGGGATACTAACAGACATTTATTTATATTCTCTTTTTAGGATCCGAGGTCTGTAAAACCTAACAAAATCCTCCACTGGTAAAATGTCATTGACTTATTTCCAACAATTTAACTGGATATCAAACTGGGAAAAGTTGGTATCACACTGTGAGAAATGAGAAAAACTTGCTCACTTGAGACAAAAAATGACACTCAGCTTGTATTATCCAGAGATTCTAAATATAATAATGCAGCCTTCAGTGGTGTGCTGCTGGCCTGGCTTCTCCATAGTGGGGTTCAGATGTTTTGCATGACTGTGGGCTTGGGGTTTTTTCCCCCCACTGGGGTATAGCAGTCTCCTAGACAAATAGTCTGTGGCAAGGGGGATCACCAAGACCACAGGCTTCACTTAAGTCATGTTTTTTTCTAATCAGAGCAGATCTGTCTTCATTTTCATAAATTAAATCATCTTTCATTCTTATTTAGAGTCTGAAGTGAGAAAGTTATGCAATTATTGTTAGCTTCATACAATCTTCTTTGCTGCTACCTCATGGAAATCAGTGGAGAAACGTGCTTTCAGTTAACAAATTGAAGATTAACTTGTTAATCACAGAATTGAGGTTTCCATTGAAAGAAGACAGAACATGAAACAAAACTGGAGAAGTCCAGCTGAAAGACTTTGTACAAGGAGAAAAATTCAGCTTTCCAAAATGGTGACAGGGGACTGGAATGAATTTGAAAAACCTTGAAGTATATAACCAAAACCCACCTGTAAAACACAGGTGAAATGATTCAGAGTATGCCATTTCCCACTTTGCTCACCCTGCACCTTATGTTTATATCAAATACAGACACTTGATTTTGACTGCAAAAATTGTGATTTATAAATAAATGTCAAAAAGCTATGCTTCAGCTGTAAGCTGGGTAAGTCCTACAATGATTCAGTCACAGTGTGTTAGTATAGGAACTCATCTCTTACCCCATGATTAGCTGGAGTTAAATGCAGTTCCCATCGCAAAGTCTGATGTATGCCTTCTTAATAGATTTCTTAGCATTTTCAAGTGTTAGATTATTTTGGTTCCTATCCAAAATCATTAACCCAGAGTGAGCTATGTATATGATTTCCTTTGTCTTCTGATTTTATTTCCTACCATTTCCAAGAAAAACAACTTGCCAAAGCTATTTATTTTAGAAGCATAGTTACTACTGTACAGGTTAAGAAAACCTAAACTCTTAAAACTTTTAACCTGAAAAAATACACTCACAAGTCATGATTATGTAATGCTTACAGATGACACAACCAGTGCTGCAAAAGCCTGCCTTTCTGCCCAATAAATAAAATAGCATCTAAAGGTTCTTTCACTATTAAACCTGACTTTTACTGACATATGGCTGACATTCATGAAGAAGGAGCAAACCCCTAGTCTTCCTCAAATTCAAAAGCCAGAGGAAAAATTCTGCATTAAATAGGTCAACTGAAGTTTTTGTCATGGACTTGCAATAGTTAATGACATCCCTTGAACATTTTGCAAATTTACAAATCCAAAAGCAGTTTGAAAGGCTGTTGAAATTAGTTCGTTAAAAGCAATTAAATTCTTTACCAATTTCTGCATGCTCAACCCTTGTCTGTACACACAAGGCCACACTAATAAAATCTGTGAAAGATAAGCCAGGAACGGGAACACACAATATAAAACTTCTAAGCAAAAACAGGTGAGTTTGTTTCATCAGATTTGAAAGAACTCAGATAAGAGGGATTCATGTTTTGCTTTGGAGGAAATGAAAACGGAACAGGGGCAGTGACATGAAAAGAAATCCACGGCGGGAAAACAGTAGAATTGCACAGAAAAGGGGTTGAATGAGTAATACACAGAGGAGACCTCACAAAAGTGAAGAGATGAGAGAAAAGTTCTGAGATAAATGAGAACGCATATACAGTTTCATCAGAAAAATAATAATAATCAAAATTTTATGGAAAACATAGAAGTGAGATGCTTACTCTGGCTTGACTTTAAAAAAGGAATTTAATCCTGGCCTCTAGAGTCAAAGGAAAAATTGTTACAGACTGCAGCCTGGGCCTTAGAGCAAGAGAGAAATAAAGCAGTAGATCACCACGTGAATTCTTGTCTCCAAATCAATTAATTGATTGGTTTTCAAGTATAAGAAATAAGCAGATTATGAAAGACAGGAAAAGAATAGGGAACCAAGCTTCCAAAATAGCTTTTAAATACTTTTTCTCTTAACTGTGTCAAGGAAGAGAAATGCATAATAGGGGGAGGCCTCTACAAGAGCAAACTAAAGAACTATTGTTCTCTAATGACTTTAAATAAGCTTTTTAGGCTTACATGTGAATTAGAATTTTCCTCTTCCTCCTTATGAAAAAAAAACCCACAAAACCACTCTTCATTTTAGTAAGATATTTTTCTATTCTAATGACAATCAAACCTAGTTAGGTATCAATCAAAGAACAAATCCATTGCAAAAGATTTCTTAAAAGGTATTCTGGGTTTCCAGTACAGCTGCTTCCTTTTTCAGTTGCAAGACTGAGTCATTAACCCTCAAATCAAACCTCAACTTTGAATTTCTAAGAGTTGAAACAAAAACTACCTGTCAACCTCACTGTCTCAGTTCATGTAACTTATCAACTAAACTCTCCCCTACCTAGCACAGCATTTTGAGCAAATCTATAAATTCAGAGGTATAAGCGGACATGGAGAGTGATTTAATTAGACACTTCAATGTGTTCACTATGTATTTTGAAAGTGCTGTGAAGGACAGCAGTATGCTGAACAGTTTAAGCATAAGTTTACTGTATTAATGATAATTAAAATACAGTTTACTGTAATTAATGATAATAAACAGTTTTGTTCTATATTAAACAAAAAGTTAGGGGTGAAAGTTCATAATTTTAAAAAGAATTTATAAAACAGAAAATGAGAAAATCAGTTCTTCTTACACTTAAATTCTATATGTATTTTCACAAATGACTGTAGGTTTTGTCTTTCCTGGATGTATTTTCATTATGTCTTAGTTGTGTTGCTGCTACAAAGCTACAAAGTTTCCAGCAGATGATCTTTCACATCAGTTTCAAGGTAAACTTTACAGCTTCTTGCCCAAACCAAGCTCCTTAAAAAAACATGGCTGATTCATGTCATAGTAAGCTCTTCCATTTAATAACACTGCTGTAGTTCTCAGACAGACACTGACAGAACCAGTAAAAGGTAGAAAAATCACAGCCCAATACTACCCCCTTCGATTTAAATAGCCACCTAGATAGTATACACAAAAAGACCCCAGACGAGCAGAGCTAAATATTTTTTTTTTTTAAATAAGGTTTTGAAACAATTGCAAATACACACAAATAAGCACAAAGCATATCACCACCATGGTGCAGTGAAACATGATGAAATCTCCCATATATTATCAGCAAATGCAAGCCGAATTCATTCCATGATGCTTCTGACTTCTAAGTAACTTCAGCATCAAAAGAAATGTTGCTGCTTCTTCTGGGATAAGCAAAGACTAAAAAAATGATTCATTACAATTTTATGCTCTTCTGGTAGCATTAAAGATTCCACATACTATTTAGTTCTTAAAAAAAAATTATCCGAAACCTCCTATTAGTAACCTGATTTCTACATATGCAGAATTTGTGTTTCAAATTACTTAATGTAGAGGAAGTGTGTAAACTCCCTTTAAACCTAACAGCTGTCATTTCACCCGTAACAAATTTGGCAAAAGCAATTCTAGGTATGCTGGGAGAGCACTTGTGAAGACAGCTTGCTTGCCATGTAACACTGCTGATTTATGAAGCAAGTTGTGCCCCAGTCAAGTGGGACAAGATTTTACACAGGCACAGAGCCAGCAGAGGTCTGAACGACTGGACTCCCTGCTGCCTTCCACTTATGGGGAAAAAATCCTCTATTTCTAGCATAATCACACCTTCTCCACCTAAACATGTTTCCCAGGTCCATTTTCTGCCTAAACTATCATATAGGAAAATACCTTTCTTTTTGTCTTCTGCTGAAACTGCAACACTGGTGACAAGGAACCCGTACGTGGGGGTGGTACATGATTGCAAGGGAAACAGATGGTCTCAAGCTGAGAAGTCTGGTATTTAACATGCTTTTATAACTACCACGGGGGGCTAAAACCAAACATTTGAGGAAGGAGAATTGTTTCATGGTAAGCTCGCAGCAGAGCACGTCAGGAAATCTCTTTTTCTACTCCTGGCACAGCCAGTGGTGTGATCACAAGCAAGCAAGAGCCCCTACCTCCAGCGGTCTTGCTGCTGAAATCAATTATGTACCAACAGCTCTTTGCTGCTCCTGAAATGGTAGACGTTCTATGTGTAAATGTCCTCTGCTCTCAGAACAAATTTACAATGAGAAGTGCACAGACAAATGTGTTTGCAGAGAGGTGGAGGAATGGTAGGCTTTGTGTTCTGCTCAGCGACCACTCCACACTGCTGCCACATCGGGGAATGGGAGGGGATACTCAGAACACTGGATTTTTTTCTGATATAGGTCAAGTTTCCACCACCTGTGGGTAGGAAAGCACATGTAACCCATCCCACCTGCTCCCTACAGAATTCCCTGCAGCTCAGTTTCCCGGCTCCATAGAGGTTTTAGTGTGAAAATTTCATCTGCACATCCTTACCCAAGGTGCAAGGTTTCACAGGTTACATGTGGCATTACAGGAGAATGTGCTGTCTTCCACAAAGACAAACCACCAATCTCACAAACAAGGCAACATTTTTTCATTAAAAGCTACTGAGTCACTTTATAGTCTCAGGTGAGTTCAATCTATTAGAGAGATTCACACTTTAGAAATACGACTCTAAAGAAAATAAATACAAACAAACAGAAAGACTTCGAGGTACATTAGCTGCAAAAATTATCTCAGAAGCAAATGCTTTTAAGAAGCTGCAAACATGTACAATTAGAAGCGTTTTTGAAAGCTGAAAGCCTAAATAGCTGTCAGCAACTTCACCAGCCAGTGTAAGTTATTTACAGCAGCAAGCAGACAGATTATCAAGATAACAGAAGCACTGATTAATTGCGTAGCCGAAACTGGCAATGAAAACAGGGTAGAGCCCTGCATGTGTGAATATTTATTTTTAAATAGGTATGTTTCAGTTCCAAGATTTCCTATTTTTTATAATTTAATAATAATCATTGAATCAAACTGCTCTTTTAAATTTTTTTCAAATGTTTAGGAGTAAAAACCTGACTTTGTAGATAGCCTCCTCAAGACTTTTCAAATCTCTCAGTACCATTGAAATACTGAACCAAAACTAAGAGCTATTTTGAGTTGCTAGAACACTTACATAATAAGATGCTTGCATGGCAATATTCTTCCATAACATCACAAGCTTCACACATAGATTTTGAAGTATTTTATAGTGCTCAGTAAAATTTGGGTGAAGACTTATTGAATTTTTCTAAATATAGACTTCTTCATGGCACATTACATGTATTATAAGCTCTTCTTTAGAGACAAATGGAAAATCTCAAGAGTTTTCATGTTCAGTGGTTTATATTCAGAACCTCTTCTAGCTGTACAGAACTTCTGAAAAAGACAAAGACCAACTTATCTTCAAAATACCTATTGTATACTGGTTTTGACTGTGTGGAGTCCTACACAACAAGACACAAAAAGTGCTGAAGGACAAGGTGAATCAAGTCAGTTTGCAGAAGTGACTTGAAGTGAAGCTGGCTTTAGATATTGCTGAACAAGAAAAGTGGCCAGTCCCTTATCTCTGTACTGAGTCATGGATGGTGGCAAGCACTCTGTGGTGGTGGCTACAGCAATGGAAGCAGGCCACCTGACAGTGGTGTGATACACCTCTCTGGGCTGCTGAATAACGGCAAGACATTGTTGCTCAGGTAGAGAATGTGATTGTAAAAATACCTCACAAGATGCTCACGTACCCAAGAGCTGGGGCACTGAAGAACACTGAAAGAATGAACAGGTGACCCAACTGCTAGAATTGAAGTGGCTCAGATGGAGCTGGACTGGGAACATAAAGGTGGGCTACTTTTATAGCTTGATGGGCTAATGACACATCACAACATTTAGGAAGGCATGCAAGAGATGGATGGGCTTGCGGCTGAGGGGAGTTGATGCCATTGCACAGGTTATCCAAGAATGTCAAATATGCCCCATAATCAAACCAGTAAAGCAGCTAAAGCCTTTTTGGTATAGAGGGTGAAGGCTGAAATAATATGGAAAAGCCTGGCTGATTATATCACATTACCTTTTTAACCATGTGCTTACAATGGTGGAAGCAACACTTGATGGTTGGAAAAATACTGTGTAGCCCACACCACTGGTTGAAATACTATCCTGGGCCTTGAAAAGCAGGCCTTATGGTCACACATAGCACCCTGGAAGAATTGAATCAGAAAACAGGACTCATTTCCAAAACAATCTCACAGACACATGGCATTGAAGGAGAAGAACACATCCCCTATCATGCACCAGACTCTGGGAAAACTGAATGATGATTTATTTGGCATGTTATGGGAATTGCTGTATCTGGAATCCCTTGTTGCTAGCCAAGCTAGGAGCAAGGGGAGGAGTTCACTGCAATGTTAAACCCTATAAACTGGCCCAAAAGGTCCAGAGGTAAAGAATGAAATGTATATACCTTTAAACTGTTGTAACCCATGATCTGAGTTGCATTTTATAGGAATTACTATAGTATTAGCTAACTAAACCAATGAAAGAGAAGCCTTAAAAAAGCAGTTGCAATGCAGCAGTGACCACACCTGAGTTGTCTTTGGTGCCCAATATCTCCATGCAGCACATCCCCTCTCCTGTCCCCAGTGACCACTAGAACAGATGGAGCACCAAGTCACGGACTAAAGGAACTCAGTGGACATTTGTGGATATTTATGGACTTTTTACAGACACTTCACAGGGGTGATCCACAGACCAAAGCAATGGTATCTCTATATTGTATCAAAGGTCCTACACCTGGGCTATTTAAGAAACACCTACAGGCTGGGTTGAGACAAGCCCTGTTGAGAAAGACTTGGGGGTGATAATTGATGAAAAACTCAAGAAGACCTGGCAATGTGTGCTTGCAGTCCAGAAAGCTGGATCTCATCTGTTCTGATGAGATCCCACTCGGAGTGCTGCATACAGTTATGGTGTCCCCAACATTAGAAGGATGTACTGTTGGAGCAAGTCCAGAGGAGGGCTGGTAAGAGGAGCACTGCAGACAGGATGAGAAAGCTGGTGTAGTTCAGCCTGGAGAAGAGAAGGTTGTGTGGAGACCTCATAGCACCCCTCCAGTATCTGAATGAGGCCTAAAGGGAAACCAGAGAACGCCTCTTCATCAGGAACTGTAGTGGCAGAACTAGGAGTAACAGGTACAAATAAAAACAGGAGAAATTTAGGTTAGATAATAGGAAGATTTGTTTTTATTTTGAGCGTGAGACACCAAAACAGGTTGCTGTGGGAGGCTGTGGTTGCCCCAACTCTGGCAGTGCTCAATGCCAATTTGGATAAGGCCTTGAGCAACCTGGTCTAGTGGGAAGTGTCTCTGTACAAAGCAGGGGGAATTGGGACTAGATGATCTTTAAGGTCCATTACAACCTCTTAACATCCTATGGTTTTATGATTATATGATAATTATTAGGCATCATGGTTAATGAGGATGTATTGAAATTTTTGGGACCTGGACATGACTTAAATGGAATAAGAAGCTGCAAGTCTGTTGGTTTTGGCTGGGGTAGAGACAGTTTTCTTCACAGTATGGGACTATGCTTTGGATTTGTGCTGGAAACAATGTTTATAAATCTGTGATATTTCAATTATTACTTTGTGCTTACAGAGGCAAGGCCTTTTCTGCTCCTCTCCAAACCCTGCCAGTGAGGAGGCTGGAGGTGCACAAGAATCTGGGAGGGGACACAGCTAGGTCAGCTGATCC
This sequence comes from Setophaga petechia, assembly GCA_024362935.1. Lineage (NCBI taxonomy): Eukaryota > Metazoa > Chordata > Aves > Passeriformes > Parulidae > Setophaga > Setophaga petechia. Next base: position 30,376,280 of record JANCRA010000001.1, read on the forward strand.
AAACTGGTCAAAAGGATATTCTATAAAATAGGCTGTCATGCTCAGCATATAAACTAGAGGCAAGGTTGGCTGGGAAGCCATTGTTCAGAGACAGGCAGCAGTTGGTTGGTGATGAGCAAAATTATTTTCATTTGTATCACTTGTCTTTCATGGGTTTTACTTATCTTTATCATTGTTATTTTGCTTTTTATTACAATTTAGTTTTTCTTTCTATATTTTATGTCAACTATTAAACTGCTTGTCTCAACCCATAAGTTTTCTCCATTTTCCTTTTACAAATTCTCTTTTCCCCATCCTGCTGGGATAGGGGAGTAAACAAGTGGCTGTGTGATGTTTAGTTGCTGGCTGGGGTTAAACCATGACATGCAGCCACCAGCCAGACCTCAATATACTGGAAGTCTAGATACAAGAAACATACACCCTTATCCCATGAATCACAATGGATATACTTTCTCTAGAACCCAACTGGCTGAGGTTGCTGCCATGCAAAAAGTCTACCCTTGGCCAGCAGACAACCACATGGATGAACACGTCCTGCTTTTGACTGGTTCTGACAATAACCTGAGGGGTGAATCAGACTAGTAGGAAAGTATATAAAATGAAGGCACTTGCAATGCCCCTGGGCCCATGCCTCATTCAAGCTCAGAGACCTGATATAAATCTTGTTCATTGTTTCCAGTAGGAGCTTTGTAGCTTCTTTAAGTAAATGCCATTTGATTATTATTTATCATGTCTCCAAAACATTAAATTGCAGAAAAAACATCACATCTGCCAGAGGCATGACTCTTGCTTTATGACTATTTATATTCAGTCCTCACCCAAATGTAGGCCATGGGGGCACTACTGAATCTTTGCCTCACTGTGAGAATATAGATGAAAATCATTTGGGCCATCAAAATAAATGACTCATATACTGAAGTGAGAGATGATGCTACTTTTCTTTAGGAAATCCCAAGAAAGAAATGATGGCTGATGTGCTGCTGCTCATGCCAGTTTTGTTTTCTGTAACAGTTACACGTACAGCTAATCTCATGTCAGTTTTTATAGTCCCAGTTGGTCAATTCATCAGGTACAACAGGATGTGTGAACTCCTCTGACATTACAAACCCTCCAGATACTCCAAATTGCATTGTACTTGGTACAGATCTTTGCTGAACCTAGGGCAAGGATGCCAGATTTACTCCCTCTACAGTTAGTGCTCAGTAGTTTGATTAATGGTGGAGGCTTTTGCTAATTCCAGTAGTCTTAAACAGCTTTCTAACAGTTTCTTCTTACTGATAAAAACATAGTAATTCTGGTTACTGGTCCTTAAGCTGTAAAAGCCAACCCCAGTTGGTTTGTGCGTCTCCTACATCAGCAACAACTTTCACTAAACAGAGATGCACTTTGAGTTTTCCAGTTTGTGCACACAGAACAAAAGAGAATAGCAAACTAGCTTCTATGCAGATGAGTTTATCCCCATTTAAAGTATTCTCACTGTCTATCAATTAGGCAATTTCATTAAGCATGAGCTTAACCACATCCACCATTCCTCTACTGCATTTACTTACCTTTTTTGGTGGAAACAGCGAAACTCACACACAAGAATCATTGCTGAGCAAATTAAATCTTGCTTGAAAAGTAAACATCCAGAAAGAACACTCAAGAAAGGTATTTACTAGGTTCAATCTCACTACTACTACTACAGTAATAAATAAGGTCCCTCTTCACTCCCAATTCTTTTTGCATTCACATAAGCATACAGCGAGGAGCATAGCTCTAGGAAAGACATCTGCTCTTACAGAATGAAGAACAAATCATATTGTGTTTGATACTTGCAGCACTGTTACAGCTCTTGGAATATGAATATTTTACATCATACTCTAGGTATTTGTGCATATACAAACTTACTGTTAATAAAAATAGAAATACATGTCAGAAATGCATTTTATTACTTTATGAATGTCTTTTATACTTGTGACATATCCCTACTGTTTAGCAGCACACAAGTGAGAAGTTACTGTGTCTGGTGTTGCCTGTGACAATTTACATCTCCCTCGGGATAAGGGTGCTAAGCTTTCTTCAAGCCACTTATTCTTGGCACCAAAACTGAGCAACTACAGCTATGTCTCACACTTTGTCTTTTAAGGATGTGGCATGTTTATTACTTCCAAGAGAAAAATGACTCCTACAATGATGTTTTAAAATCATTGGGTTCAGACTAAACACAAAATGCTGTCTATAAAAGACAAGGGTAAATTTGTACACAGCTCCTATCTCTATGGTGTATGAACACAAAAGCCCCAGGCATAAAAGTATTCCTTTCTTGTTCTTGCTTTTAGCAGTGGAGAGGTACCATGGAAATTTCAATTAACAGTTTGGAAAAGTTTCCACAAAGATTTTCCTTTTGTATTAACAGCTCCAGAGTTTTCACCTTATTTAAAATTCAATTGCAAGTATACGGTGCAATGGCAAGTTGCAATCTTCAAAACTACAAGAGGAGCTAATGAAAGTTTCCTTCAGACTTTAAACTCATAAAATCATAGACTAAGCCCCACATCTGACATGTAAATGCAAAAAATCACAGCAGCTTAGAAAAAGACCTCAAAACAACCACATGCACAAGAGCAATTAAGAAACTGGTCTTCAGCTGCAGAACAAAACGTAACACTGAATGCATAAAGCTGTCCAGTAAAATATATTCATTGCATCAAATGAAGGATATAATAATTCCAAGTACTTTTCATAAATCTGAAAAGCAATATAATAGAAAATAAACAGCCAATAAAATATGAACAATTTTGAAAACAATAACTCAAGCTATTAGTTCAGAGAAAGAAAATTGGTGTCATTAATCACTTCAAAATTTTCTATTAATGTACAGAAATTACACTCTTGTAAGGTCTTTCCTTTACAAGGCAGTTATTTCTGTAGAGTCAGTGTATCTGCTTTCTATATACTAAGGAAACTACAGAAGAAAATATCTATAATTAAAAAAAATTAAAGGGCCATGCGGATTTGAATGATTATAATAATGAGAAAACTACTACTTCTTTTTCCCCCACAGTTCTTTATGTGATTAATTGTAAATCTTAATATACTCCAGGTAGTTCACAGTGTTCTGTTGCACAGAATTTTATTGCTCCGTATACATAAAGATACAGTTGAGAAATATGATAGAGAACCTACTGGACTGATAAACCAATAATATAATTACAAGTAAAATACTCCTAAGTTTCTAAAATATGACAGGAGATGAAAAAAAAGTTACTTTCCTTGTGCCTAAAGAAAAGCAATTTAAATTGCCCTCCTTCCTTAAAAAAGAAATTGCCCCTATGCAACAAAGTCCTTTAAAAACACAAACATCTGAGAAAGGGAAAAAAAAAGCACAATGGCAAATATGCAGACAGAAGCACTCAGACAAGTTGAAGATGTTTCTACTAGCATACAAGAGAATAATACAATGCTGAAGAAAGAATGGTGAAAGATGTTTAAAACAAAATTAAGTAAAAAGATCTACAAGGGAAGGACAAAGGCAGCCTAGAGGAAGCACCTGGAGCAGGTGGGAAGGCAGCACAGGGCCCTCAAGACACTGCTGGACAACCAGCTGGGGTGCTGGAAGGCAACTTTTGAATTAATTGCTGGATAAAGTGCAACTGAGCTCTCTCTGAGGACATGCATTCCTTCAGGGGTGGAAAACACCCTCAGGTGTGATCTCACTTGTGTGTGATGTGAGAGTCACTAAGGCAGTGATGCCTGTCCAGACAGGTTATTTCTTTTGTGTAAAAAATTCCATACTGTAGGTAAAATGCTGCATGTTTTTTCCAGCACTTTTAAACTCTTTCATCCTTTGTCCAACAGTTCATCATTCATCTCACATGCAGACACAACTGTGCCACTGTCACTGCAATCACATCCTGATGCCATTCTAATATTGTCCCTCCACTTGTGCAAAAAGCATTTTTACACACAGTACTTTTGCTGAAGTCCTGCTTGCCAACTGCCTTTCACCTCTTGAACAAAAATACCTTCTCTAATGGGATGAAGTGAACATGAAACACTACAGAGAACACCTATACTATATATATAGGAATTATACTATAGTTTAGTATAGGAACTATACTACTACTACTACTATAGTATAGTTCCTATACTACTTTCAGTAGTGCATTTGTATCATTAATTTCTTCAGAAAAACCTGAAAAATCTGAAATTCCAGACTTGACATTTGACTGGTAAATATAAGAATTTTAAAATATAACCTAATAATATTAACAACATTTGGGGGAATAAGATCCTTCTTTATAGAACGGATTTTTTTCTGCACCAATTGTTAACTTCAGCTATTAAAATCTAGACATTTGCACAATATTGTGCATTAACAGCAGGCATACAAACCTGTATAAAGTAGAGGTAAAAAAAGATGGAGAAAAGCACAAATCCAGATGTTAACTTCCACAGCGTGAATGTAAAGAGCCTCTTCATATCAAACACACACATTAAAGACTCCAGTATTTCAGGTCAAGTGGGAGCATCTCACCAAGGAGTCTGAAACCAACTACCCTCTATAGCAAAAATGGTCACATTTGTGGAAATTAGTGCCATTACCAGTACCAACATCTCAGTAATTTCTGCTTTTAATCCTCTTGTAAGGCTATTAAGGTATCCAGGAATATCTCAGTTCCCAGGGGCAGATGAGTAGCCTAGCACCCAAAAGGTTAAGATTATCCTGCTCTGTTAAAAGCACAAAAGATTGATACTTTTCTGTATCTTCTGGCCTGTCTGCAGCTGAAAATTCTCCCAACAGCCAAAGCAGCCATCAAGAGAAAAGACTGTGGTTTTTTTTTGATCAATTTTCATCTCTTCTAATAGTTTTCCTGCCACAAGAGGGTAAGAAGGATCAGAAGCAGGCAGGATGTCAGTTTTCATCCCCAATTATAAAAGAACTACACTTTTAAGTACTCATGTTTGTGTTTTTGCTGATCCTTCTACAGATGTCTAGACTATTCTCAGAACAGAAGGGTTAAAGAAAATTCTAGATTACAACTGTTGTAATATGGATTAGGAGCAAAATTGTCTCTTTTTTGTTTCAAAAAACATACACATTGCATAGCATTGCATTCCTTTAATGTGAAGCCACTAATATAAAAAAAGAAATATGACATGGTTACTTTAATTATGTAGAACTGTAATTGGCATTTATTGCATCGGGCTTCAGAGGGATAGGAGCATGGGGTGGAAGCTGATTTTTTCATTAAATAGCTGCCCCAAGGCACATACACTCTGAACAAAGCACCTTTTCATGAGATCTACCTGTCCCATGGAGAGAACAACAAAGGGAACGAGGAAGGGGACGTAGGAAGCCTGAACAAGGAGAAAATGATATGAAAAGAGTCCATTAAAAAAGAGAATAAGGGATAAAAGAGAAAGTACTAACTAGGATGGAGTGGCATGGTATGGCTTCATAAAGGTTAAATGACTTAATAAGAAAAAGATGCTTTCAAAGAAGAAGGGCAAAAAGAGGGAAAGGAGGAAATTAAAAGAGCACACTTAAAGGATAAGAAGGATTAAAACTAAGATAGAACAAGAGGAAGAAACCCAATACCCAACCTCTCCAAAGAATGAAAAGGGAAAAAAAATCATATCCATGCATACAGATCACTTCAGGGAGTTAAAGGCTCATGTCTGTTTGCATCTGTTTATTTGTAGATTTGACTATATGGCATTCCTCAGCACTTTTGACTGCTTAAGGAGCATTAAACAGATGAGTCATGAAGGATAAAGTTAAGGGCAGAGGAGTCCAGGACAACCTCTGCTTTCTCATCTACACTAATTTCTTCCCTGCTTTGCCTCAAGGTGGCTACCAGCAGTTTGGGTCTGAAAGAGCCTAAAAATTTTAAGTGCATTTTTTTCAAAGATGATGCATGGTATTAGGAAAAAATGTCCCCATATCAGTTGCATATGCTGCTAGTGGAATGGGGGAGTCATGCCTGCTCCTCAGTAAGCCGTCTGAACAACTTCAGGAACTGATACGGGGTACAGATGAGCAGTCCCATTATTTGTATGTTTAGTTTTCCAGTGATATTCCACAGCAGCAATGCAAATCTTTATTCCTACGGTGGCAAACAACAAATACACCAAGAAAAGGGGATCTAGTTTTCTAATGTATTCTGTGGATTCAAATCAGAGGCTTTGCTGCATCACGCTTTGGCTTCGCTCCTAACTCATGGTGACTATTAACAGACAGCTATGGCAAGGCGCAATGGAAACAGCACATCATTTCAGGACTGTAAACCCTCAAAGCAACAGAGCTTTGCACCTGGGAGGCAGAAATCATGGCAAAGGAGCTGGCTGGTGCTTACATCAGCAGAGAGCAAGTTTTTGAGTGGTAGAAATAGTGCATCTGCAACTACTTTCTTCCTTTACTACCAAACATCTCGAAAAGAACCAAACAGCACTGATGCAACTGGGAAAGAGCACTGCATCTAGAGGTTCCTGTACTTCATACCTCTCAAGAGGATTTCCCAAAAGCTGTCTCCAAGTGGCACTGAATTGTTCAAGTCTTTGTAACCACAGGAATATGCTTTTCACATTTCTTTAAGTACGTTTTCAGTTCTGTTGCAATCATGGTAGTGCAGTAACAGGAAATAGAAACATATGCATATATTAACTGCAACTTAATTCTGCCAGGATATAAGACATTATTTGCACTTGTGCAAGTTGAGAATCACTAATCATCATCACTAAGATGAAAGGTTAGTGCATTGTTTATAGACTATTTAGTATTCACATTTGATTATTTCAGGATTAGTGTCAGAAAAATTATGTACTACCAACCATACATAGCCCCCCCTTGAACAATCTTTTAATCATTCTCTGGATTTTCTTTCTATCCATCACTCAAAAATACATAAATACATGGTAGTTTAAGATTCCAGGTGCAAAATATATAGCCACTCTCTCTTCCTAAGATATGACAGAACAGATTAAATCTGGGGCAGCACACCATACAAGAACATCAACATTGCTAGAGCACGCATGAAGGAAAGAAGCTTCTCCAACTTCCCTAACACAAAACTGGTACTACAGAGCACTTCACTTTTAGACATAGATGGTTTAAATGCCCAAGTATAAACATTTCGTTCTTTGCTACTTTGAATTTTAACTCTCTCTCAAGGAATTCTATATACACAAAGGGGGAAAAAATCGGGTCTGTTGCAGCCCTGATCATAGAAGTTATTATATGACAATGAAGCAAAGTTGCACCCAAAGCTCAAGACTGTTTCAAAAGAACTTTCAGATAAATTTATTTAACAAATGTTGATCTGGCTATTACTAACAATAAAGCAACTAGATGAATTGGGGCATTGTGGACTGGTTTGATTGTTATTCTGCTGGTCTTTCTCTACAAAACCAACCATTTAAAATGTCTAGCTAACTGTATAAATCTCTGTAATAGAGCAAGGAAGTATTTCCCTTTCAGGCTCAGAACTGGCTGATTCCTCCACCCTGCCTAGGGAAGTCCCTCAGGGCCTCCAGTCCAGAAGGCTTGCAAGGCAGTTTATTCTGGAGGGCTTTCTAGAAGCTAGAACAGAGTTTTAAAAATATCTTATCTATCCTCTATCTCTGCCTTTCTGTTTACTGGCTTAGGTAAACAACAGTAGCCAGAATTCACTACAATAAGGAGAGACATCAAAAACTTTTAAATGGGAGACCAGATTAAAATAAGAAATAATTCAACTTGAGTGAGGAAGAGATCCATACAGGATGCTGTGGTGCATTCTGATGCCAATTATTTTGAGCTATTCATATAAAACTATAAACAAACAGAAAAATATTCCATATTACACACCACTGATTAAAGGCCTTGAGGCAACAGAACAAAAAGGACATCTGAACAAAAATACTGCAGTGAATTTTGAAATTTTGAAAACCATACATTACAAGGCATAAGTAACAACTTTATACCATAGTGCTTGAAAAATGCACAAAAAAGACTTGAAAAAACCTATTATTTTTGAATTATCCAGGTAAATATGCCACAAATGCTGAATATCTGAAGGCACATTAAGAGCTAAAGTACTTGGAAATTGAAAATTATAAGGTATCAATTATTGTTTCTATGGGTGAATACTTTTTTCCTGAGCATTAATATATACACCAATGTCAACAAGATTAAAACAGTGAAGTGCTTCTTTCTAATTTTTCAGTAGCAATAAAAATAAACAGATCTCTGACATATATCAGACATAACAAACAACTTCTTTACTAATATACTGCTGCTTTAAGAAACCGTATCTTAGCTTTTCCATTTCTTTAATCCCCATCTAGAATGCCTGCTGGCAAATCAGTGGCATGTCGGAAAGGGTTGAAGAACATGAAGATATATAAGTGTGAATTTCATGAAGTCTGTCGCTCCCTCTATGTTATATATTTTTGGCCAGTAAAACAATGTAAGTACTTAGCTCCAAAACCCCATGTTGTGCATCTCACCCCAGTAGCAATTACAGGAAGAGTCCAGCTGTAAAAACCTGATGGAGACGCTGTGCAGATTCAAAGACTCAAAAGCGCAATTCATTAGAAGTGCTTCACTTGTTTTCTGAAGCAATTTTGAAGCTGGTGTACACAGAGATGGGGCTGCAAGGTCACCCCTAGCCTTCCCTTTTCACCACTCTGCAGAGGACAAGCTACCAGAAAGTAACCCACAGACTCAAGAAATACCACAGACAGTATTTTAAAGCTTTCCTGAACACAATGTAGGATGCTGCTGAGGAGAAATAAGGAAGCATTCAACAAAAAAACCCTTGTGGTTTCTCTGTGTTTAAGAATGAAGAGAAAAACAAGCCCTCTCTCACCAACTGCTAGTGACAAAATCAAGGGAAAGCTTTACTCTTCCTTGAGCCTTTCTGAATGAACTACAAGACTCAACCAGCAGCAGCTGACATTTTGTACTCAGTGATAAGTCAGCCTCCTGTATATTCAGATATAAATTCCACTGTATGTTGTTTGAATAGCTACTGCAGTGTTAAATTGAAGCTTCAAGAAATGCATACAAAATAATTTATAAGAGACCATTTCATGTAGAGGTTATGGCAATAATGGGATAAGTTTACTGCTGATTAATGCAAAACAGAGTACCTTTCAACATAAAGATGAGTTGGATTGATGGCAAAATTTACAGTTACTGACTTCCTTTTAATTTGCAAGTATTCTGCAATTACAGTATTTCCAAATTGAGGACTTTGTTTTGTTTGGTTTTTTAAATTACAACAAAGCATCCTGTTACATAAACAGAACTGTTCTTTGACACTGCATCTTGCTACTAACTGTTATGGGATTTATCTTCAAGAGAAGAATAGCAATAAAGAGGCAAATTAATTCTGTTTCTGTAACTGTAGCAGGGATACTGGTGTAAACACACAGAATTCCCATGGAGAGAATATTTTTAGTCTTTTGTAATAAATCATCATCAACTTAGCAGGCAGAAACATCCTTACTTTTTTCTTTCCCCTCCCCTCCTGGCTCAGAGAACATCTCTCGTACCTATGAATTCTAACGATTAAAATAATGCTACCAATTACTTTGCTGCATTCCAGTATGCATAGTCAAGTATGTAATGCAATAAACTATGCCTGAATGGTCTGTTTACCCCAAAGCAAGTTACAAGGAAAACTCTTTCGCCTTAAAGGACTTGTCTCTTTGGAGCGTACAGGCTGGCAAAAAGCCAAGGGAAGCTGGTGCTTAAGCAACCAAGACTGAGCAGTGCCTGTGTGCACTGCAATCTCAGCCAACCGCAGTAAATGTTATTGGAGTTTTTGTGCTGTAAAATTGCTGCTTTCATGCCCACTGCATCTGACAATAGGAATCCTTGGCTTGCATGAGAAAGGAAGGCTGATGTGCCTTCTAGTCAGATCTCTGCATCCTTAAAAAGCAGGGTTACTACTCCTGTGTACTCCTAATGGGTTAGTGACAAATAAATTCATGTCAATGCTACGTCAGACACAGAAAGATACTAAATGGAAAAATTCTTTGTATGTGAGAGAGAAGAGCAGAAGACCCATGCTTAAAGCACAGTCCTTAGGCTATTAAAACTATTGATAATATTTAAAAAGATAAAGGATGTTAAAGGTGACAAATGTTTAGCCTTTCACTTTTCAAAGCAACTTTGAGATAAATGGTTTTCACAATTATCAAGGCACACTATTTTTTTTTGCTTAGTGCAAGCAAAAAAACCTTAGCATTCCTTCTATGCAAGACTGCAACAAGCATCTGCCAGCCGAATTTCTGAGAGTCCTGTTCACTCTCAGCAAGCAGCATGTTTAAAGCACTAAAACATGATCCTCCCACTTACAGCTACTGAGAACAGAGTTCCAATGGAAACCAGAAGACAAATCAGAATTTTTAAAAATTTTTGTCAAATGATCTGGGTTTTTTTGCTACAGGAACTTTTCAACACTATGGAATAAAACATATATTGCCGTTGCATCACAATGACCAGATTTCTGTATTAACCTCCACTAACAACTTCCATTTAATCCAACAGCAATTCCACAAAAGCACAGAATCAGGCCGTAGCAATCATTGGAACTACAGAATAAACTAGATAATAAAAAAAAAAAAAAAAATCAAGATTTTATTAAAAACTCACAATCTTCATTCTATGTTTCTGGAAGAACTTTTGTATTCATAAATCCATCAAGAATTGGTGAGCATTAGCGCTCATAAGAAAGGCTTGTAAAACTGTAAATTCAGACTGTTGCCATCATATGATGAAAACATGGGAACGTGCAAGATCTTGAGTCCTCCCTTCGTAAAAATGGCTTTAAAAAAAAAGATTTTGCATTGCAGTATGGAGTTTAAAATACTAGACCTTTCCCCAAAATAAAAAAATGAAAAATCAAAGAGCTTAATGTGATGATGTGACACACTTGCATCTGCTCCTGATGTTATACAAATAGTTATGTTATGTGAGTGCTGTGCTCAGACTTGTAATTTATAATGAAAATAAACCCCCTATGTAACTGTTTCCTTGTCCTCTTACCTTCTGTATTACAGATTAATTTCGACAATAAATTTCTTACAGCCTACTCTCTGCACAAGAGCAGTACATCCTTGCTCCTGATTGCGACTTCAGGATTCTTCCATTAAACTGTGACAAAATTTAAATTCAAGCTCCTTATCTTGCAATTAGGAAATGTCTGCTCTGTAATCAAGCAGTCAAAGGAAACGATGTGTGTGCAAGCACTGGCAAGAGCGAAGGATGCATTTTTGACTCTTATGTTCATCCACTGCGCCAGGTACACGTTAGTTCACTTAAGTGAGCTGACATTTGGGTGCAGCGTGCTTCCTTCAGTAAAACTGCTTTTATGTTTCACTGTATTTCAGAATGAATTTATCTTCACAGATTTTCCTAAACTGCCTGATTTTTTGTAATATCATTTTTGATGGGGAAGGAGGAGTGGAGAAAATGTCTCCACATCAGATCATATCCGCACTACGATACACAGTTGGCAGGTTGTCCCATCTGGCATGCATTCCAGTATAAGATGGATAATTTGTCACTCTGAATCCTTTGATTTGTGAAAAGGCCAAAATCATCTCTGCAAAGATATTTTGCGGCTAATGATACAGGAGGTGTGGGGGAGACTGTTCTTTGAAGGCTACGAAGGCCACAATCTGAGGAGAAATAATTGGGTCTTGGCTCTTCTATTAATTAACATAGTAAGAGATTGAAAACTGCAAAAATCTCTTAGGAGCAAAACATGACTTACAACAATCAGATATGAGAAGTAATTGCCCACCACTTTGCAAAATTTGATTTTGGAGGGGTGAGGGTGAGACTGGGGAACTGTAATTTGCTCTTGGCAAACAGACTGAATGCTTAATTAAACAGAACAAATGTACATTTTTGTACATTAAGGGAACAATGTTGACAGAATTTTGGCTTAAAAACCAATGAAAGAGGATAAAAAGATGGATTCATGAAATTGAAATCAAATATCAAAAAGAGATAAAAAATAAACTGGCTAGCATTCAAGACACAATTTTCAAGTTTTTAAGGCAACTACATTTGCCCCAAGCAAGTGGAACAGATGAATCTGTTGATCTGTAGTTCCTGAAAGATACTTGCCTTCCTGCAATGTCTGACTTTGGACCATAAGAGATTTACGTGCTTCTGTAGCTACCAAGGAAGGCTGCAAGCACTGCTACACACAGGCTGAAACAAAACTGTCCCTGGTCTGAGAAAAAAAATCAGCATATATTTTTATAACATGAACTTATTCTGTATTTACAGAAAGCTTGTCAAGTACCTCTATTCAGCATCACGGGCATTGTGAATTTATGGGTATCAAACATTTTTGCTTACAAAATATTTACATGAATATGTACATGCCCAGAAGACATTGGCAGTTTTCACTGAGAACTGGGAATCTTATTTTGTAATTTTGCAGGATATAAAATGGTCTAGCACGTGGGAAGGGAAAGTGACTGTTTTGCAAATGATTTATTGTGGAAGGTCTGGACAATTTTAGAGTGAGGTCTGGGCTATAGGACAAATAATTTCCTGTTACATTTAAACAGGCAATGCATTTCAACATGCAGGCTGCCAACCTAACAGGCGTAGCCATAGCTTAGTAAGAAAATCTCTGTCATAAAGTACAAGCTCACATATACCTGATCTGAAATACACACAAGTACTACTAGAAAAGCTCCAGGAGGTTATCTCAGTCCACCTTCCCCTAACTGAATGTAGATTTGTTCTCAGCAGTATGAGTTATATTTTTGTTTGTTTTAATATCATATTACCAAGTGACAGAGCTTCTGTCACTTCCTTGGGACAGACTGATATCTTAATGCAGTTAACTGTTAAACAGTTTTTCCTAACCATGTGCCTAATCCTTCCTTTCCTTATTTTCATCCTGTTACTTTTAATTGCATCCCCACACCACATGCAACATGTTCCATTCTATCTTTGGTTATTAGCTTCTCTTTGCCAGCAATTAATTATTGCTTAGACCACATACTGAGGTACAGCTAAATCTCTTACCTATTCCCATATAGTAACACCTCTAACCTCATAATTGTTTTCATGCACATATCTCTGAACAGTAAAATAAAGAGCAATAAGAGAATTTGATAGGAACTTTCAGCAAGATGTCCAAATTCCAAACTTATATTCCATTGATGCTATGCCTAGGAATCCCTCTTTGCTGATGTATTTATATACCCAGCTCAAACAGTACTCATGAGTCAGACCATGCTGCAGATTAATGCCTAATTAAAATTCTCTATGACCATTTCTCCTTGGATTTTTCCTGAATACACTGCACTTCAGACCAGCTTGTATTTTTTAGTTCTAATTTCACATTATTAGTTTCTGGCTATACAATTAATGATCTTTCCTTGCCCTCTTCTATTAACATTTTGTCTCTAGTTGGCACTCAGAACACTTGCTATTTAGTATCATTGGGAAATTTTTAGTGCCATTTTAACTCCGTCATCCATGTAACTAACAAGGATGTTAAATAAAATCGAGAATATAGGATATCCCCACGATGTTCTTCAATACAACTCCTCCTAGTCTGAACTATTAATCCTAATTTAATATCACAGAGTATTTCAAACTAAACAGGTCTGAGTTAATTTTTCAAGTAACATGTCTTGGGGCCAGTGTCAGACCTGAGGACAAATTGTGCGTACTGGTACAACAATGACAAAATTTAATTTATCATGAAATATGAGATAAGAGATAAAAATCTCATTAAACAACGTGTAAGACAACAATGAAAATAAGGCATGCGGATACCATCAGAGGTTCCAGATGACTGACAATTCTGAGAATGATGAAAAGGAAAAGAAGTAAATATATATACTCCACTGAAAAAAACCTAAAGAGCTTTAAAGCATTTAACCTCATGACCTCAATTTTGTTTCCTTGTGTCCTAGAAGACCCCGCACACCTCCTTCCCTCTCCTCTTGTTCCCCAATAACCTGAACTACTAAAATGCAGTTCATTAGAGCATGGTGTTGATAACAGCAACGTTGTGGGTTCAATCCCTGTGTGGGCCACCCACTTAAAAGCTGGGCTCGATGATCCTTGTGGGTCTCTTCCTATTAAGAATGTTCTAGGAAATCAAAAGAACTCTTTCTGTGAAATTACATGGTTGGTGACAGCCTGGCTGCCAGGTTCTAGCTCACCAGTACATGCAATTTCCTTTGTGGAGGAATTGTAGCAAAGCAGAGATGGAGTAAGCACTCAGAAGTGTTTAGTAGGCACCAAAGCAGGGCTACCAGAAAGCCACACAAGGTACTGCCACATTGGCTAAGACTCAATTTGCCATGGGCCTTTTCAATATTCACAGGTTATTTCCAACCTTCTCACAAGCCAGTCGGGTATGAAGGGAAAAATCCCATTTTCCTCTTCCCACCCTGACAGGAGCTGCAAGGGAAGAAAAGATGCCTTCAAAGTCACTAGCATCTTCCACTAACTTACAGCACAAATCCCTGTGCGCACTTCCAACCACAATTCCATTTCATTTTGCTCTTGGTGAAAGAAAAAAGGTGCAGTGAGGCAGATTATTTAGTTATGCTGCTTATACATGAATTGTGGTATCTATGCAGAAAACATGAGACGGAGGGAAAATCTGAAGAGTAAAAAACCCCTAACAAACACCTAATAAAAGTCACATCTATGCTCCGGACATGTGTCTAGTGCCAGCCTTGAGCACTGGGCACCTATTCCCTTTGGTACCTGTACAAAAGGAAAAGGTTCTGACCTTGGTTTCTTGACATTGTGGGGTAATAAAAACAATAATTCTGTATGGCAGATACTTTTGTATAAGCTCTTCCATCAAGTTCTAATGAATCATCATGAAATAAAAGTTCTCAATTTATAGGAGAATTATGCCACAGCACATTTGGTGCCTGTAGAATGAGATGTCCTACAATGAGACCTCCAAATGCAGAGAGTTCAAATATCTTTTCATTCAACCAGCTTTATTACATTATTTTTTCTCTTACACAAGTTTGAATTCAGAGTTGTGCTCTAGATTTCCAAATTTGTAGGAAGGCTTAGCCATTTTAAACTGAAAAGCCCATCAATCTGCAATTCCCATGTGGCTGGAATAACATCTTTTTTATTGTACATTACCTGGCAGATCCTTGATCAAGGACAACTGAAAACCAGTTTATGTTATACGGAATTTCTTTCAGATCTTCCCACCACACAAACTATCATCACAAACTGTTACTAAGAAACATGAGAACCTTGATGTTCAAATGCACTACACAATTGCTGCTGTGAAATACATACTTCTCTATTTTGCATTTTCTGGTTCTCGAACAGTATTTCCAATTTAGGGGTAAAAATTCTCCAATCTGAGTTTCTAATTCAGATTCTTCAATTTCGTTGTCAGTAGTAAGCATTAAATATTAACTATACCTTGTCTTCATACTCTGTGCTTAAACTAAGAATTTAGCACTTTATTTTTTATGATATTAAATTCTGTGCTAAAAGATGAGCTGCTACTAATTTCAAGAAATTCCCCTCCAAATTCTGACTAATCTGTAACTTCTCATGGAAAAAGATTAAGAAACTTATCAGGATGCCTAAATAGAGATACTACATGATTTCTGTTTTTTATAAGCAGACTTAGTGACATAAGGAAGCCCTCCAACTCAATCACATTCAAAATCCTTTCCTCTCAGCTCCCAGTTCACTCTACTCTCCCTCTCACCTTAACAACTGTTTCATTTTCCTGCATATGTATTCAGATGTCCCTGTTCATTATAAACCATTTTGCTGCTCTTTCTAAAAACAATAAATGTAACAAATAAATTGTTCTGATAGCAGCGGGCAATCAGACTGACTGCTGGAACAGTTCATATACTGAGCTGCACCCTGAAGAAGAGGAACAAGTAGAATTAATCAGAGATGCTGTGCAAAAGAAGAGCTGTAACTGACAGTCCTAAAATTTATCTCCTCCTGAATTTCACTACTTACTAAAACACTGTTCTTAGAGAAATTAAATGATTCCTATTCAACTGTCCACAACAGTCCTCACTTGATCTGAATTTTTAAAGCTATTAGTAACACCTCCATGAGACCGTAGCTTCTCATGGTGAGCATGTGAAAACTCATTTTACTAATTCTTTTTGCTCTTTCAGTTAATTCCAGGAAAGGAAGCTAATTCCCATTGGTTAACAAAACAAGCTAATCAAACCCAGCATCATAGAGTAATATAATTCTACACACATATTCAGATACTCTAAATTTTGAGTGAGCTAATCAAATAAAATACATTGATCAAATGAACTCATTCTAAAGCAAAACAATCAGATGTTTGAATAGACTAAGAAGATGTTAATTCAACTTACTATTCAAATAAAGTCAATAAAACTGAAAGCAGTTCAGTAATATAATTGTTTTCAGTCAGCACCTTTTTTATCCCTAAATGCTTCAGCAGTGATCCCCCACCCTCTGCCAATGTAAACACTGGAAAAAGTCATCTGGAATGTGCACTGGACTTTAAACCCATTAAGATTAGATAGCATTGAAAGCTTACATGAAGATGCAAAAGAAAAGACAATTGGTGAAAAAAACCCCCCTTCTTTCTGTGAAAGTGCTACACATGCTGCATTACTTACCATTTTAGCTAAAGAAAATGCAATAATGAAATATTGGCATTCTAAAGGCCACAATTAAATGATATTGATTTGATAAGATAGAATTGGAGAGATCCACATACTACCGTGCAATACTACACAACCATGCACATCACCAAGTAGAAGAAAGTTGTAGTTAACTTATTATATTCTGCTTTTCCCTGTTTTACAATGAACATATTTTCCCCCCACCAACAGGCCATCAGCATATCTTATGAGAAACCAATCATAAGCAAATCAGGTAGATAATCCAAGCAATATTCATTTATGTGCTGAGGGAAAGGAATCTTTCTTCCAGTAACACAAACCCTCATTCTGCAGCTGGCTGTAGAAATGGAAGTCCACTACCTGAACACCTATGATCTTCTCCTTACCCAGCAGAAAAGCAACAAGCCTGACTTAAATTATGGCAGTCCCTATACATACAGTAGTTAGCAAATTGAAGCACTTCTGAAAACAAGTCTAATCTTGTGCAGAGAAAGATCACTTGACAGCAGGAACTGCAAACAGTTCTACCACACATATACACTGAAGGGGTGAATATCAGACATATGCAGGCAGAGGAGAACAGTGGGAAGAAAGAGAGAAAAGGAAAAAGAACACATACTTGCAGAGTATGCTGGGTTTCCTCCTGCTCAGCAAAAGTCTCACAAAGAACAACGGTGTCAACAAATACCACAGAGCTAACTCCTGTCCTACTTGTCATCAAAACCCCTCTGATGCTGTTCTGCTAAAAGGCTGAGACTTGACTTGACAGAGGATCAGATGAAATTAATTTAGCTTGTCTGGGATGGAACAGGTTAAGGAACATTCCTGAAGGTTGGCAAACTCACTGGCAAGCAGCTGTTCAAAATTTCAGAAGCAGCAAAAGGACCAAAATCTAGAGAATGATGAACGCTTACCAGCTTCCTAAGAGATGCAAGCAGATCATCCCAATTATTCAACATTTTTAGCAGTTTTGTCTTGCTTTTGCATTTTTCATTTATAAAAGAAGGGTTGGAGGATATAGTAATCAAAATATATTGACTTATTGAACTAAATCGGGCTACCTTTTGGATAATGCATGTATTTTCTAACAGATTTCATATTCCTAGAGATAAAAGAAAGCATAGCATACCCTGATTATGACAATGCATGACCATGTTTTGAGTTCTTCACAGATCAAATACTGAGCAAGCTGAACATGCAAAGATAAAGTTATCATCAATTTTAAAGAACTTAATCCAAATGTGTCAAATCCACATACATGAGTGCTCTTAGCAGACTGGCCTTTTAGACATAACACCAGAACTCCACTCAAAGCTAAGAAGAGAAGCTCAAATTTAGTGTCATGCTTGGCAAAATCATTCTGTCCAATCAGCTGATGTGAGATCTGTAGAAAAATATTTCTCCATACCCCCTCTAGTGGTTCATCTGTAGGTGAGATTTTAACAATCAAAACACAGGAATGGTTCTTAGAATATGAAGTGGCTTGTTCCAAGCTTTGCTGATCTACCTGAGAAGGGCTGTGAATTAAAAACATTATTCTTCCAGTGTGCCTACACCAATTCCAAGAAAATCTGTTTAGTCATGCAACAGAAATGGAAACCTGTGGCTAATATATTTTTTCATATGAAAAGGAAAAAAAAAGAAAAAGAAAAAAAGAAAAAATATAGAAAAGGGAAAAAAAAGAAAAAGAAGAAGAAAGAAGAAGAAAGAAGAAGAAAGAAGAAGAAAGAAGAAGAAAGAAGAAGAAGAAAGAAGAAGAAAGAAGAAGAAAGAAAGAAGAAGAAAGAAGAAGAAAAGAAGAAGAAAGAAGAAGAAAGAAGAAGAAAGAAGAAGAAAGAAGAAGAAAGAAGAAGAAAGAAGAAGAAAGAAGAAGAAAGAAGAAGAAAGAAGAAGAAAGAAGAAGAAAGAAGAAGAAAGAAGAAGAAAGAAGAAGAAAGAAGAAGAAAGAAGAAGAAAGAAGAAGAAAGAAGAAGAAAGAAGAAGAAAGAAGAAGAAAGAAGAAGAAAGAAGAAGAAAGACAAAGGAAAAAAAAAGAAAAATAAAAAGAAAAAGAAAAAGAAAAAAAGTGGTTTCTTTGGGTACAATGTTTAAGCAGGCACTGGTGTTTTATGTAGCTCACTCCTTTTGCTTACTTATACTGGTTGGCAGGTAGAGAAACACAGAAACATACATCTCAGAAGCCACCATTGCCTCCTGGCATCTCAGAGCTCTCTTTAGAGCTTTTTTCCACAGTCTTGAGTAAAAAAGTACTATCCTTTAAAAAAAATCCTGCTCTCCTTCCCTTAGGAAATGAAAGGAACAGCTGGAACCTGCTGAACTTGATGAGGTAGTAAAAGACAACTTTTACATTATTCTGAAGCTAAATATCATGACAGTTTAACCAACTTCAGCCTACCCTTTAAAAAGTACAACTAAAGGTTAGTCACTTGCTAAAAACTACATTACATAATAAATCATTAATAGCTACTGCTTCACATAAGCATTGCCTGTTAAATGACTTAGACAAGTTTTTCTATATTAGCAGTTATTTTCTACTCTTGCTCATCTTACAGTAAAATAAAAACAATTTGTGGCACTTAAGGAAAAACCAGTTTAAAATACAGAGTCATTTTGATATATTTAACTTTTGTTAGACATTTTCTTAAGAAGATGGAAAATAAAAGGGTATTTAAACTATGGACAAAGTGTCCTCTTCTTACCATGACCTGGGACAGATACTGGATTATCACTGGTCTGCACTAGATATGAGCCGGCAGTATAGTCCTCATCTGTATCAGAGTCCTGAACTGGCTGGCTGGCATTATTACTTAATAACCACCTCTGGTTGTCATGGAGATTGGGTGATGGAGGAGGGGAGTGTAAATGTTCAGTAACTGATGGACTAGATGAGGAGGATGGCATGGGAGGACCTATAAAAAAATAAAAAGCATTTAAAATATGGGTCAAGATACCATATGAAAAACACATAATTAATTTCTTGTATCAGCAAAAGGTGAATATTCTACTTCAAACAAGAAAAAAAGATGGACAAAGAAAATATGACAATTGCTGAAATAAACTGGTTTAAGTGTTTTAGAAACCATAACAAAATGCCATGACTTGATATTTCAATGAACAGTGTTTATCATATAGGATTGCTTCTTTCAGTGGGACACTCCTGTCTAAAATCTACCAGTGAAATAGAGTAATACAAATAAGCAGGCACAGAGACAGAGAAACAGGACCAGTTTTCCCAGCTCACACATACCGGGAAACTCACCTCTGTAAATTTCTACCAGAGGAGTTACTCTGGCAGAACTTTTAGTTACCAGCAATGTTTCTCAGACACATATGCTATTTAAAACCTGTCAAAATGTTTCACCTGTCAAACTTTTGTCCATCTGTAGAAGTTGTCTTAAAAAATGCATACACAATGACTACATCCCATTCCTGCATCTTGAAAATATTTTAAAGTCATTATGGAGTAAGACAGATTTAAATAAAGCCTTAGGACATCATTACAACGCATTTAGTCCTTCAATGAAACAATAATTAGACCAGAATACAAGAGACAAAGAATTACCTAATCCACCCAGTGAATATAAAGGTTCTTTATAGTCTTTATTGAGCACAGATCTTACTCAGAGTAAGATTGCTGGACTACTTTTGAAATAAGTGTTGTTGCCTGTAGGTGGGGAATGTGCCAGAATATGAAGCTTTATTACATAATTTATGATAAAACCAAAATTAGATTAATCTGCATGGTTATAATTCACAACTATAAATCTAAATTTAAATTAGAGGAAAAGGGACTTTTTTCATCATATAATGATTTGGTTTTATGGCACTTAGCAGTATAGTTATGCTGCAGAAGTGCTGTGCTTCTCAGTGTTAATAAATCATATTGGCACCAGTAGCTTGAACTACTCTCCCTCCACCTCCCTTGTACACTGCTAGAATCATGCTAATTATTATTATTTTTTCTTCCACATTCAGTTTATACCATCCATCATATGGTATCTTAAATATCTCTAAAATATGATGCTAAGTCCTTACCAATTACCTTCCTTGAGAAGAAACCTATGACAGCCTCACCAGTATGGAGGAATGACATTGTACAGGGCTCAACTTGTGAATTTAGAAGTAGAGAATGGGCACATTTTGTAGTTCGAGATAAAATGCCAACAGGTTTTCTTGCTACACCTTGATTTTTTACATTGCTTGCCCCAGTAACCTGAATTTGTGGTTATTTCTTGGTGGAATATTTAATGCATTATTTATGATTTACTTAAACTGATTAAAGTAGTAGTTATATTTCATTTTTTGAATAGTTCCAATAAAAAAAGTAGGGATTTTTGTAATATTTATTTTTTATCTTGGAATAAACCTCCTTTTACTTGCTTTGGACATCTCTTAGAGAAGAGCTACAGTAATATGTTCCAGATGTATATGTACTGTTTGTAGCAAGTCAACATTTCAGGAGTATCCTTGGACTTATATATAACACTTCTCGATTTGCTTCCTTTCTCTTTCTCAATTTACACTCATTACCTTTCAGGCATAACAGAGCCCTGATTGCACAAATCATAATCATACAAAATATCATGCTGCCTGAAAATGTGTCGTGTCCAAGGTTCCTTAATTGTTTTGTAAACTTCCCCATTTATTCAAATCTATTAATTGTCTCAGTGTTACATGGCTAGCTGACACTGTATTGCACTGATGAGTAGCCATCCCGAGTGTGCACCACTTGGGTGCCCTGGCTTACTGAATTTCTCAGTTCAGAACACACCGCGTGTCAGCTGTGGGGTGGAAGTGCAAGGTATTGGCAAAGCTCCCACACTACACTCAGCAGGGACAGATCTCTGCTACTGTATAAATCAGTTGATTAGGGCTGTAAGACCACCAGGAAGTTATGCATTTTATAAATAAACCCAATTCCAGCAGGCAAGTTTTACAATCGTTGAATCATTTAGGTTGGAAAAGAATTTTAAGATCATTGAGTCCGACCTTAAACTCGGCATTGCCACGTCCACCACTAAGCCATGTCCCTAAATGCCACCTCCACATGTCTGTAAAACACTTCCAGGAATAGAGACTCAACCACTTCCCTGGGCAGCCTGTTCCAAGTTGTGATCACCCTTTCAGGGAAGAATTTTTTTCTAGTATTCAAGCTAAACTTTCCTGACACACTGCTAGCTCATGTTTAGCTGGCAGTCAACCAGCCTCTCCTATTCTGCCAGACAGCTTTCTAGACACTCTTCTCCGAGCCTGTAGCATTGCATGGAGTTGTGACCCAAGTGCAGGGTCCAAAATTTGGCCTTGTTGAACCTCAGACAATTGGCCTCAGCCCATTGATCCAGTCTGTCCAGATCCCTCTGTGGAACCTTCTACACCCTCAGCAGACCAAAATTCCTACCCAATTTGGAGTCATCTGTGAGCTGAACCAGGGCGCACTTGATCTCCTCCAGATCACTGATAAAAAATGTAAACAGGACTAGCCCCAGTACTGAGCCCAGAGGAACTCTACTGACTAGCCACCAGCTGGTTGCCATTCCATCCACCACCACCTCTCTGGGCCTGCCCATCCAGTTTTTAACCCAGCAAAGAGGACACCCAGCCACACCATGGGAAGCCAGGCTCTCCAGGAGAATGTTGTGGGAGAAAGTGTCAAGAACTTTAAGTCTTGGTAGACAACATCCACAGCCTTTCCCTTATCCACTAAGGGGGTCAGTTTGTCACAGGAGGAGACTGGGTTGGTCAGGAAGAACCTGCCCTTTGTAAACCCCTGCTGGCTGGGCCTGATCTCCTGTTTGTCCTGTACACGTTGCATGATGGCACTCGAGATGGATCTGCTCCACGACCTTGCCTGGCACTGAGGTCAGGCTGACAGGTCTGGACTTCCCTGGAACCTCCTTCTGGCTCTTCCTGTAAGTAAGTGTCACATTATCCAACTTCAGTCACCTGGGACATCCACACTTGACCAGGGCTGCTGGTAAATGACTGGAAGTGGCTTGCTGAGCTCTTCTGCCAGCCCCCTCAGTACCCCGGCTTGAGCCCCACAGATTAGCGGGTGTCTAAGTTGCACAGAAGGTCATTGACTACTTCTTCTTGCATTACAGGTGTTTGTTCTGCTCCCTGTTCCTGTCTTCCAGCTCAAGGGGCTGGGGACCTTGAAGCCAACTGGTCTTACTATCAAAGACTGAGGCAAAGAAGGCATTAAGTTACCTCAGATTCTTGCTCATCCTTCATCACTGTATTTTCCCCCTTCACCCAATAAAGGATGGCTATTCTCCCCAGCCCTCCTTTTGTTGCTTTCTTGTCACAAAGTTACATGGCCTGCAGAGAAAAGAGAGCCAGCTATCCTACAGCCAATTTTTCACAAGAACCCTAGGCCAACCAGCTGGGACACCTATTTCTGTACAACTTCATCCAGAACTGGCAGATTTTTGCAGTGAGCTCCTCTTTGATTCCAAGTGAAAAGAGAGACAGCTATCTGTACTGCCATTTATAGAATAAGCTACATATTAAGGAAAAAAATACTTAACACACTTTCTAGAGGAATCCTAAATGATGTGCATATTCCTTTCCAATTCTTTTTTTATATGGAATGAAAGGCATTTAAAAATATTTGGCAATATCACCTCTCGAAGTCTGTACAAACTCGTTTATAAATCATAAAAATAATTAAGAATAACAAAAGCCAATTATATTGATTATAACACTTTTTTCCATACAGCTTAGACGCATACAACACTAAGAATATTTCATTCTAAGACAACTCAAAAAATACTACTTCTGATTTTCTCCCCATTCTGTTTCTTTTGGTATCCACCTAGGAAAACATTTGGTTCTTCTGCTTTGACATTCTTATCTGTATATTAAAAAAGCAAAAGTTCTTGTTTTTAGTATGCACACTTGATTCAACAGTAAAATATTTTTTCACAGGCAAATGTACTGAACTTAAGAGTACTTGAATCTCATGGTTTAGGTCAGTTATGAGGAAAAAGACCCTTTATTTTGTTGGCATCTTCGTAATTAAAAAGATATGACTTTAAATGATCTTTCTGTACTTCAAAAATCATCTCATGTGAAGACGCAAAACATAGCCAAACTCCAGCAAGAACAGATTCAATATAGCAATATGTGAAGAGATGAATACATTTGCTAAGGATATGAGTCCTCAAAGAAAGTAAAACACAATAAAAAGAGGTTGTAAGAACATTAAAAAATAAACACACCTGAGCTAATAATGGATACATTAAATATATATGTACAAAGTAATTATATTAAAAACACTTGCAGTGTTTCCAGCCACGATGAGCACTGATTTAAAACATGGCACAAATGACAAGTTGGAAGCAGAACTGATGTCACATATTGAAAAGCTCAGTGGGACAAGTATGGTAAGCGCAACCCATAAAAAGATAGCAAATAAATAATGGGGAAGACTGCAACAATGGACTGGTAGTAATGTACAGAAATGTCTATTTTAAGTATATTAAGGCTTAAGTCTACAGCTGAGCCTCTGTCAATTGGTAGTACCCAACATCCCCAGTTTACAGTTATGTACAAGTTGACTTCCCTTAAAAAAAAAAAAAAAAAAGGAAGAAGCTATTCACAGCATTTAAGCTTATTTATATGGTATTACAAAGAGTGAACCCAACAACTGCTCAGCTTTCATCCTCTATGGGTCACCAGTTGCAAGAGAAACACTTTGCTTCAACAACACCACGGAGTGCCTGGATGAACTGCATCTCCACTAGATGTATTTTAGAGAAACTGGCACAAGACACTTTTAGAAAATGGCGTTTAAGAGAAAAGTGGGATGGGAGAGAAGCAGTAGTAATGACCTCCTGCTGCTGCAGGGTGGGTGAGCTGAAATAGATGACCCAGAGTCTCTGAGGAGCCTTAGAACATGTGCACTTATGAAATCTTCCTGCTAGATTCAAACTCTTAAAGCAGAGAGACATTGCTGGCAATGACACTAAGAAGAAAGAAAAAAACCTTGTTTATTTTCTATTCTTATTATAAATCAGATTTTTCTGACTATAATTCATGACGCAACAAAAACTTTCCTGAGCTGAAATGTGATCTTAAAAATGTGTATTTTCATCGCTTCATGAATTTCTTTAATGCTGAACTCTTGCTCATATATCTAGACTGTCCCTAAAATCCTGACATTATCAACTTAGTTCCATAAGATGCATTGCAAGTTACATACTCTGAAAAGGTAATTTCACTATAAAAATTTAAGGGCCATTATTGTCACCTCAATCAGGTTGCATAAATCCTATACCCAACTTACGTACAACTTCTGATGGCTGCTTAAAGAATACAACAGTAGACAGCTCTGTTTAGCTATGGCAGAACAGTGCAGTTTTCCATTCACAGTGTTGGCAGCCCCCTTGTCACCGAGACTGCAGAAAAAAAAGAATTCCTCTATCTTCATCTCAAGCACACAGAAGGAGAGTCTTATTTTGAAGTGGTAAAGACATTCTTACTGACTTCAATGTCAGTAAGAAAATTGTATTAAATTACAATTTGCAAAGTAGATATCACTCTACTGAAATTAATGGGATTTTTGCTGGTGGGTTAATGGAAATGAAGATTTCATGTTATATTAAATGGCCCTACTATGCCATATAAACCCAAACCCAGACCCCATACTGTGGAAAAACATGTTATAACGGATCACTAAGAATAGCTATATATCTCTGTTTTGTACTTTGCTGCTCACAACATGACAAGGCAGGTTGCTGTTTGGGTTTTTTTGGTTGGTTTTGTTTTGTTTTCAGGTTGTTTTTTTTAAAAATAAAACAGTTTAAGGATCATGTAAAACTTGGATGAGACAAGACAGTGGTTTTTGAAGGTCAGAAATAACATGTCTTCTGGCTAAATTAATTAGAAACCAAAACACTTTCAAACATGAAGGACACTTACAAGCCTTCTGAATCAAGCTGAGATGACTCTCTGCAATCTGTTCTAAGACTTCCCAGTGTGCTGAAAGCTGTACACACTCTTGTTAAAAAGGGCACCTATACCCTCCTAACAAGTTTACTGATCGCATCCCAAAATTTCAATTTCTAGTGCGTCACATGTAGATTGACCCAAAAAAGCTCCTAAAAACCCCAAGCCCCTGCACCTGGTATGTAGAACCCTTAACAACTGCATTTTGGACCTTTTCATCTCTGCATATGAAACAGTAAGTTAGTAACAAGTGAGTTTTAATTTTAAACTAATTTTTCATTATGGACTTCCTGTGCGCTCTCCAACCCGTATGACTTGGCATTGGCATTTATCTCTCTGCTGGATCCTGCAGCCTTCTGCAGCCAACCTGCAGTGACAGTTATCTCTTAATTAATACTCTACATGCAAATGGAACTGCCAAAAAGTGCTGTTATATAGCACACAAAGAACAATTATTTATAACCAACAAGTTCTCTTTATCTATTTATACCAGAGTTGACCACTGCAGTAGCTACTGTGAAGACGTCCCCAAGGAAATACATGCATAGACAGTCTTCCAAATATATACACACATTTAACTAAGACTGTATTAATCCATCTACAGTGAAAAACAGTGCAGTGAGAAGAAATTACATGCCAAGAACTCTTTTAAAAATAAATGCTTTCAAATGCATAGAAATGATTCTTGTGATCTGTTGTGGATTTTCCATTTGTGTTTTGCTTTATTTGTAAGCATAATGGATAATAACCCTTCTACCCACGAACTAGGAAGTATACTTTTCAAGTTTCAAACCCTTCTGAGTGCTGATGAACTGTGCCTTCATGTCAGATGCAACCTTTAAACACCAATGACATCTATTTTTCCTATACTTCTTCAAAAAGTTAGCACTTCTAAACAAAACAGATGTATTATACTGACATGTATTCTAACTCACAAAGTTGTAACTACTTCTATAGGCTGTGAAAACTGAAATTGTAGAAAATCGTAATCAAAGGACATTGATTTGAAAAACAAAATTAATCCATTAGAAAGCCAGACAAATAATGGCCTGAAATAGTGTAATTTTTTTCCCTCTTGGAAGTATAATAAGCAGAATCTGTAATATAAAACTGGCAATTATCTTCCAAAAAAGAGAAAGAGTTCGTAAGAAAAATGGTTATGCCTTAGAACTGACACGCATTTCTGAAGCAAACACTTTATGTTTTGAAGCATTTTGGTTGTTTCAAAAAGTTAACAGCTGCTGCTCAGCAGATTGTTAAATGAAAAGGAGTGCCTTGTTCTCGCAGGGGTCAGACTGCATGACCACAACAGCTCCATCTTCAGTCCTGAGTTCAGGCAGTGCTCATTTTTGCTTTAAATGGGAGTTTTGTCTGTAAAGAAATTGCAGAATCTGAGCTTTAACTGGCAGAGGATCCTAACCAAAATGCACAGCTCTTTCTTCTTACTACAGCAAAATATTTTTTTTACTATTATTATTTTCAAAAGGAATCACCTTATAAATTCAGAGACAGGTGTAGAGTAAGGGTCCACTCACCTATGCACAAAGTCCATAAGCTGAACCAAAACCTCAAGCATCCCTAGCATCCAGGATTTATTTTTTAGGAGCTACTCTGCTCAGCTCAACTGAATCTTCCAGTTTATCTCCCTCAATATTAATTACAAGTGCACATGAAAAATACTGGAAGGGAACAGAGCGCTATTCCCAGAAGAGTGAAAATCTTCATTCTACTCAGAAAATGATTTTAAGTGATAGGTCTCTGTATTTTTAGAAAAACATTCATCTCTTTTGAGGGGTTGGGGGCGCAGTTTTGGACAGAAGCAAGCTGAAACCAATGCCAGATTGCAAAATATTCCGATTAACTCCTCTCTTCACTCGAGACGTAGAAGTTCTCACATGAAAATGTCACTTCTCCATTTAGAGCATCTGCTGGGATTCAGACTCCTCTGCCTTGTGATGGGAGGGAGTCTCATACAGCACAGCAGGACAAGGAGACACCAGCTCAGCCACCGACCCGGCTGTGCGAGCGGCACACTCGCAGTTTTGGCCCAGCCAAGTGCTACTAGCAGCCGACTTGCAGGCAGCCAGCACTCAGTACAGCTGGAGCATCGCAGCCAGAAGGTCTCCAAGGGCCTGTAGCACTTGGACTGTGCATGGAGGGAAGCTCCTGGGGTGCCCATCTGACTCCTGTGTAACTTGGCCACAGACCTGGCCCTTTGCTACCACAGCAGTTGGTGCCTGCTCAAGCACAGCCAGAGGCAGAGGTGCGTGGGTGCTCCACATGCGGGCACACGCCCACAGCTCTGCACCTGAGCACTGCAAAAGGCTCCCGTGCACGGCCAATCACTTCTGCCTCAGTCAGAGCTCTCCATGGCTGTGCACATCTACGTGGGCCTACTGTTTCACTGACCACTACATGGGGGCAGGGAAAGGGCAGGAGAGATCTCTCAGGCAGGGGGAACGTGCAGCCAATCGTTCTCTCTACTTGCTACTCATCGATTCACATGCAAACCAAACTAAGCATTGCACAGTGCTGTGAGAAAGAAACCAGCCCTTCTCAAAAGCCTGCCAGGATTTTCATGTTCAAAAAATCCATACTATAAACACACCACAGACACAAGCTAAAACCAGGAAAAAAAACCCACCAGGGCTTTTTCTTCCTGCATTTCCAGAAATGGAACGAAGGATCAAAAATGGAGCAGCTGGCACATAGCTTTATCAATGTAGGAAGGATAGCCACTCTGAGTCTGTCTTATATTCACCCAGCAATGATGCTGAAGTGTTTACCAAGTTTCCATTCTCAATCCTGACCTTTGTAAAAGACTGTAATTTTTCTGGATGCTGCTACTCTTTCAGATGACAATTCATAAAGAGTAATCACCTATAAAAGTAACCTTTGAAGAAATGCTTCTTTGTTCTTCCTATCCATGACTTTTTATTATTAGAGGTGAAATGGATTGAGCCATGTCACATCTGGTTTATCATTCTTCCAACATAACTCAGTGGTAGTTGATGCACTTTGTATTTTCACGGTTGCTATGGGCTAAATTAGGGGGAGCAGAAAATGTCTTTTTTGAACAGGACAGGAAATGCATCTTGAAGAACACCAAAGTGAAGGTTTTTTGCAAGGGAGTGGGAGAGAGGCTTCTTAATGAGGAAATAAACCTTCTGAGAATGATTCACAAATCATTCAGTTTTTAGAATCAGGTAATTTCCCACCCTCATTCCTCCCACCCCTGTATGAAGCAGTTTAAAGAGGAGTGAAATCAAATACTAATTAACTAAATTCGGTTTTTTTAATTCTGGGTCCTTCATGAGAAAAGCAGTCTAAGCAATGACAGGGATACCAGTTTTGCCTACTTTTGCTACCAGTGTGGCCACTACCTTGCAGACTGCCATAAAGAGAACAACATCTTCAAAAAAAAGCATCCAGAGAACTTCTTAATGACATCAAATTGCTTATGCTTGCAGACCACAGAATATGACTTGTTTTCTCAGAAGGAAACATAGCAATTTAAAGAGATTTTGATAGATGTGAACAAAGAGAAACAAACTGCTGAAAAAGACTTCTATCAACCTTACTTACAAAAAGAATCCTATTTTTTATTATTCACAAGACTTAGAGAATATTCTGATTTGGAAGGAACCCACAAGGATCACCAAGCCCATCTCAAGTAAATGGGGATCAAACCCATGACCTTGGTCTTATCAGCACCATGCTCTAACCAATTAGTTCTTTTAGTGTGGTTATTTACATCACTGTGAGCTGCATTTTTTTGGATTGCAGCTATTTCAAAAGACTAGAGCTGTAGCACTGCAAAAGAAGAGGAGGAGAAGGAAGGATACAATGACTGCTGCCACCTTCAGCAGCTTCTGATTGCCAGCTGCCCCAGAGAGCGGCACATGCTCCCCAGGAGCTCTGGGTGCCTCCCAGCAGGGCTCTGCAGGGACCAGCACAATGCTGAGCAGCCATCAGCATGAGCAGCGCTGCTGCCAGAGCCTTCCATGTGCACTAAAACATCATGCTGCTGCTCCCTGCCTTCTCCCAATAAACTGAGGCAAACCCATAAAATTTCCCATAACACTAAAGAGTCGCCCCATGCCTACAAAAGCACGTGTTTAGCAATGAGAAAGGAGAGAGCAGTCCTGCCAATGAAACATCAAACTTACCTAACCAGCGGTGAACTCTGGAAGGGCCTGAAGGTAACACCACTGAAATAGGTACTCTTGTTAGTTCCACTAAAATAGGTAATCCTTGTTGCGTCATTATCAGAAGCCCTTCCCTCCCTTTCCTTCCCTTCAGAAGCCCTTCCCAGCACTTTCAAGTTCTATTTCTTGTTCAGGCTTTTTTCTGCTGCATTAAATCTAACTCCTTAACAAAGGAATTTTGGGGAGGGGAGGAATTAGAGAATTACCAGAAAATTATTGACTGTGGTCTCACACAGTACCGCTCTTACAAGCAACGGGACATTTACTGGACATTGATATCTCATTACATCTAGTATGTAATTTATTTCTCTGCTGGAAAAGAACTTATCAGTTTTGCCCATGTGGAGAAAATGTTTCTACTTTAGAAACAAATAGACCACCACAGGCAAGAAGCTGGAAAGCTTAAATGAAAACCCACTGCATGATCACTGAAGTCAGCTCACTACCAAAGCTGCTAAGGCAGCAGCGTTGAAATGGGCCAGAGGTGGCATTTTGGGGCCAGATTTTTGACAAAGCCTCATTGAGGAATTATTTAGAAAACTGAGAACAATAAAATCTGTAAGGTACTGAGAACTGATAGAAAGCTGGACTCTCTATTTAGATGTCTCTGGAAACACAACATTAAACAAAAAACCCAAGACCCTTATTTTTGCCTGAAGATACAAGCAATAATCTATTCGCTCATGAGAAAATTTTGTGAAGCACTACAGAGTTGCATATTTTTAGTCATTCTTCCACTGTAAGAAATTATTGCTCTCTAAAATGGAATATATTTTGACTAGTATAAAAACATTTTGTTTGATAGCTTTTAATTTTTTAACATTTTATCTGCATTTACACTTGGCAGGACTGAATAAATGCACTCGCAATATGTACAATTTAAAACCATAAATTTCAAATAGGGTTAGTTATCCATTCAAGTTCAAAAGAATACAGACTTAGCTATTCTTAAATAAATATACAAAGCCCTCACATTAGCTTAGGTAGGCCAGAAAATGCTGAATGGAGTTGAAAAAATACCTTTGGCCTCAGACTAAACACAGAAAATTTCAGTCCAAGAGTGCTTTTCATAAAGTTATGAACTAATGAACAAAAGGGCATTCTAATAAAGTTTCATGAAATATTAGCTATGAAAACCAGCAGTAATATCATAATCTTTATTTCTTTGCCAACTTGACCACTTCAGAATAGTAAAAACTGTAGTAAAGTAAACCACACCAGTCACTGAGAAGAAGTTTTATCTCAATGAAAATAGAAAAGGACCAAAAAATTGGGGGGAAATTCCAAAATAGAGAAAGCACTTGTTTATGCCTGAGTGGAGCCAAGGGTAACAAACCCTCTTTACCAAGCTGCTTCCAGAATCCTTGGGCCTTGGTCCAGGGACAAGGGACACGCCAGCTGGGCCATCCATATCTGCCAGCAGGCAAAGGTTATCCATCTCTTTGAAAAGGGATGAAAGGAAATTGCTGTCTGAGTGCTTTGCAAACTCTGAAACAACTGCTCTTCAGCTAAAGAGTAGGATTGCCAGTAGAAAATGTACAAGTCTCTGAGTTCCTGAAAAAATTATTAATGCTGACATATTCTACTTTCAAGATGCCCCCCTCATTACCAGTAAAAGCTGACAGATAAAAACCAGTTATTGCACAGAAAGCATTTAGAACAACTGGTCTGGAAGCCCTGTCCTGTAAAACTAAAATTCCCCATATACATTATGGCACGTGCTTTCCAAGACTATCCACGCCTTCCCACCAACGTTCACAAATCTCTACTGCCAAAACATCTACCAAAGCACTCACTGATAAGAAAAGACATGAACAAATTTCTTACTTAACTGGTTTTTTTTCCCCTCTGAAAAAGACACTTTTTAACAGGTTCTTGGCCAAGTTTACATTTGTATTCACACAATGCCTCTTTTATGAAAAGATGCAATGCAACCAATTATGAAAGCAGCTCCTGAAAAACTCAGCTAATGGCTTGACTTGTTGTGCATTCATCTCAACACAAAATAACTAATTTTATGCAATGCTTGATAATGCAGCACCATGTAAGGAAGAGATTATGCAGGAACACTTAAAAGATGCTCATTCTGAAAGGATCAGACCTTATAAAATGCAATTTATAAGCACAGGGAAAAGAAGAAACACAGAACTGAAACCAGGTTTACCCACATTTCATTAATTCTGCGCTTTGGCATGTTAATGCCTAATGCACATGCAGTTTTCTACATTCAACATGTAGTTGGTTACTAGATATAACTTAAATTAGCCTCCACACTCAAAATGTCATAATTTCTACATGAGAGAGATAAAGGAATAGTCTTAGCTCTCTTGCTCAGATATCTGAGATGCCCTTTTTTTTTTTGTGATCTGTTTGTATTTGTTATTTATCTTTGAGATATGGTAGTGGTCCAAATATGCATTCTTTACATGTTTTCTGATGCAGTTACCATTCGTTATATATTTCTAAGCAGTTACACCTGGCAAAGTCAATTCTTGGTCAGAATCTTCAGATGCACAAGCAGAAAACAAATCACAGGATACTTCAAAGTCAGACCCTATGACTAGAGGAGGCTGTTAATCAATGCAGTTTAATACAAAGCCCTCTGCCTCACTGACGTTAAGATTATGCGTGCTGAGGTGAGCAGGCAGCGATATTAAGAATCATACACAAATTTCTTCTGAATAAAAATGATGCATCAGCCCATAACATTTATCAGCCTATACAAACTCTCAAGAATCCAACTTTCACTGCAAGTGTCTTTTTGGATCTATTTACTTCAGAAGATGTGGTATGAACGGTAGCATAATAAGTTTTACGATGTTTCAGGCATAAGTGACTCATACATCATTCCATTTGAAAGGAAAAAAACCTAACACGCAGTACGATATGGTACTGCACCTGCTCCATGGGAATAACAACATATACATTTGGAGGGAAAATACATTTATGAAAATGCCTGATTAGCAGAAAACAATTCATCACAAACAATAATGCCCAACTGCTTTTTTAATGTTTTTATGGTCACAGTCTCTTTCCATGCAATTTATTGGACTAAATGCATTCTGCTCTTCCCCTCCCATGCCCAGCTCAAAATAGTCTTCATTGATGTTATCCATAAAAACCAAACAAAAAAACAGCCTTTGAAGGAGGGGCTGTCATGTGAGTTGAATGTAAAGTTACTGGACACAGTGCATCAAATTATCTTCTTACTTCAGGCATCTCCTACCAGGATCCCAGTTTGAGGGCAGAAATGCAAATTCTCTCTCCTGTTTGCTTTGCAAAATACCGTGTTTCTATCTTGCATGCCTCCAATCCCCTGCAAAGGTTATGAACTGAATGCTGCAAATCCAGCAGGAAACACCTCTGAGAACTGCACAACACATGTGAAGCCAAGGCAGTGAACTTGCACCTGTGACCTCCTAGGGACAACACTTCCCAATATCTTGGCCTTCCCTTTTACAACTAAGGAAATACCTACCTTTTTCCCTCTTACCTTTCCTTAGTCTTTTATGTACTTAATGAACACTCTTTATTTTCCCTCACATCACAATTAAAAAGTTTCAGACACCTTTTCTGTTACAAATTCATTAATTCATTTCACTAAAATTCCACTAAAAAACTATGAACATGTTGGCATGTTAATTGTAGCACCAGTCAATGAATTATGCCATTTAATGTAAAGCACTGGCATACTAAAATAAATGTAGAAATTATTTACAGCCCTTTGGGACATGTATATGGGATAACATAAGGACACAGGTAATACTGGTAATGTCATTGCTTACTTTTCATGAAAGCAAACTCAAGACATGTTTAAAAAACAATGGGCTAAATAGAGACAGTTGGGCAATTCTCATGGACTGTCCCACAACCACTCACCAATACAAACTGCAGACTCTTCAACACCAGAAGACACCCAGAACTACCTCTGA
The DNA here is from genome assembly GCA_024362935.1 of Setophaga petechia. NCBI lineage: Eukaryota > Metazoa > Chordata > Aves > Passeriformes > Parulidae > Setophaga > Setophaga petechia. The sequence continues at coordinate 30,410,001 of JANCRA010000001.1, forward strand.
TCCCACCTGCTGCTAAAGAGACATCTCAGACGGTATCCCCAACTTTGATTCAGGCCAGAGGATTAAGTCTGGGTCTCCTACCTTCCAGGTGAGTGCCCCAGCTAATAGCCTGCAGCTAATAGCAGAGCAACTTGTTATCCCTCTTTTTTCTCATTAACATCTCTGAAGAACTGTGTTTAGTTCCTCATCAAGATGAATGCCAAGCCTGCTAAATTTTTCATGACACTGAATTCTTGTTCTCCTGCCAGCCCTAGTTACGTGTGAACATTTCAGACTCCCTCAGGCATTTATTTTACTACAGTCCTGAAATACTTAAGTCTATTAAGACCTAAAATAAACAGGCAAAAAGGAGGAATCTGCTAGTTGTTCCTCCAGTCTACATTTTAAGTAGACAGTGCCCACACCAGTGAAGTTCAGAAATTATTCTCAGTGTCACCAGTGAAATGATGGTACATTTGGCAACACACGCATCAAGCCATGTCAGCTACCACAGTGGGGTTCAGCTCCACACCACAGCAGGAGCAGCACTGTCTGCAGGCTGCAAAGATCCAGCCAAATAGGGTGGATCCAGAAAAGCTGGATTTACTAAACACACACACACAATGTCTATTCTGCATGTGCATTATCTCTGGGTTTGTGCCCAATGCAGTCCCTGCCTGCTCCCTTGCTGCCAGGAAAGAGGACAGCTGGGAGTAGACTATGACTGAAGAATAATTCACACTACTTGGCCTTGGTTACCCTCCTCACCAAAAGCATTTCTGGAGCAGAAAGCATGCTGGCTGTGAGCTAGGCTGGCTTGCTGCTGTGTGGGTTGAACAAGTGGGAGCTTGAGGAAAGGAGGCCAATCATCAAAAGACTTCAGCCAGGCCTTGAAGGGCAGCAGAAAACTGACTGAACTAACCACAGGGCTGCAAATCTTCCTGTCACATAAGCAATGAGCTGTGCCTCCCTAAACTGCCTGAGAGAACACTCAGAAAAAACTCCCTAAATAAATAATCTAGATTTTAAATCACCTACTGAAATAATTTTATGGTCACTCCCAGTTTATCTGGGCATTCTGTAGCTGTTCTCTCCATAGGAGGTCTGAAAATAGACCAAGCTTTGTTGTTTATCTTGAGGTCTCTTACTCACTACCAAGAGTAAACTTCAAGAGCATTTCCACCCACAATGCTTCATTATTATTGCTATAGTCACTGGGATGATATACTTAGAAAGGAAGCAGAAATGGTCAATTTGTGGCCAGAAAATATCAAGCCTGATATCAGATCTAAAGATCAACATTGTTGTCTTAGAGAAACTCTGTGCAGGTGTAAAAAAGTGTGTATGGATTACACAGTCTTATGTTGGATATGCTGTGTAGAAAGAAGGCAATGTTAGTACTAAATCAGCTGTCATGAGCTGCTGGTATGCACAAATCAACAGTTCATGCCTGTATCTGGCATATCCTCAGAAATCTCCCAAACACCACACCATCTTCTACATAATGCCTCTTATCATCCATACTTTCACTTTTCTAGGTTTTTTTTCTTTAAAAAGTACTTTGCATCTTCTTCTATATTTATTTTGTTTGAAGCAAACTTTAAAAATCCTCTTCTTAAACAGTTTCTCTTCTACACTTTTAAAAATTATTTTTACATAGATTTTAGTCCTTAGGAGACCAATGCTCAAGATCTCTGTAATGAACTAGATTTGACATGGCTTTAATACGTCTCTGTAATCCTGGCAGGTGATGCTGCCTAAAAGCACAACCTAAGATGAAAGGCCTCAAAGCTTTTTGCCATTCAGGCTTGTGAGGGCTTTTATTCCTCAACACAAAATCTGACAGCAGGGTCTTGCCAATGTCCAAGAAAACTGGAGTGCTGATATCCAACTTGTTCCTTGCCCTGTTTCTGATACTACCAAAATACATTGCCAAAGAGGTCTTTCAGGAGGCAAAACCAAAATGATTTCCCTAGACATTATGAATACAGTGGGGAGAGATATGGGGAAGTCTTCCTGAAACCTGTAATTCTATAAAGTGCATATACTTATCATTAAAAAAGTAGAGTTGGACTAGAACTTGGCAGTTCCTTTATGCGCTATTTCCCTGTACCAGTGAAGAATTATGACGGTACTTCAGTTTTCTGGTCTGTACACAGTAATTTTCAAAAGGGAAAGAACAGGAACAAAATCACTATCAAGCAGTAAGTCCCACATAAACAGTTCTCAGTTCTACAGGTAAACTTTCATTTAACCTTTGCCTGCCAAACTGTTTAAATTAAATGCACATCATGTTAGTTCCATGTATCACTTGTAATTCATTTTACCTCATTACTTAGTGATTTTTGTCCTGTTTTTCTCTCTTTTCACCTCACCTAATTTCACCTTGACAAACTGAAAACATGCCAATACAAAAACTGTTTCTTCCTATAATTGGCCAAATCTTTATGCATAACTGGAAACATGCTGTAATCCCAGTTACAACAGTACTCTTTCCTCATTCCTCCAATGCGAGCACAATGGCAGTATCAGCCTGAGTGGTGTGTCTGTGATGAATCAGATCTCATGTCCCTGAATGCCCATGGCAGAAGAAAAAGGGAATCAGTCATTTCTCCCACTGAGGACTGACAGGATATGAAACACAGAGGAGAGTAAAGTTAGAGCATCAGAGCTGCCAGTTTTTCCATCACATGGGACCCTATAAAGGCCCACAAAGCCCATTTCTGTAAGATAAAAACACAGAACAATCCCTTGCTCTGCCTCCACGGACTGAGCGGGACAGAGCTGCCCTCAGCAGAGCTTTGCAGTGAAATCATGGCTACGCTTCTGCAGACACCTGAGAAGCTTTACTGCTCTTTCAAGAAGCAAAAGGACCTGCTGTCAAGGATTTCACCTGCAATACTCTTCTGCCTTGCAGAGTGAGAACTCCACTTAGGGGTGTTAAGAGCTCAGGAACTTGATAGATTCAAAATTTAAGCCCAGTGTGACTAAAATCAATTTCCAAATCCCTAAAATCTGAATATATAATACAAACACTGAAACACAAAGTTTTGTCCAAAGAAATGTTAGATTGTGACCCCAAAAGTATCCTTCAGTGGCGTTTTTTATTCAGTTTTGAATGGGAGCTGTGTAAAGAGGAATGTCAAATAAATATTCCCCCAAAATGAAATATGACAAAAGCTTCACTCAGAAACCACACATGGTGCTGTCACACATTTATTACCCACGAGCTAAAATTTGTCTAATGTAATTTAAGATTGATAATTACTGATAGGGGACATATGTGTTTTCAGTAAAAAGAAATTGCCAAATTAAAATACTTCCTTTCCAGAGGAGCATGGTTTGAAATAATATCTCAGATTTATACAACTGAAATAACTCTATAAATTTTAAGGATTAAAATTTTTTTTCTGTAAATGAAATCTTGCCCTTCCTTCAACTGTTTGGATCATTCTCTCAAACACAAGTAAGGGAAATGTAAATATACAAAATCAAACAAAGAAAAACGTAATAGTATGTTACTTGCAAATAAGAGCAGAAGATTTGCATTTTTTAAATCCAGCTTTTTATGACTGATTTCGTTTTAATTTATGATTAAAATTATTATTATGTTAGTGGGAACAAGGAACTCTGTTATGGTGGGTGTTACAGAAGTATGGGAAAAAAAATCCCAAATTTTCCTGTGAATGAAGTAAGAAATGGTTGGCACTAGACAGCATTCACCTGAGAGTGCAAACTGAAAAGGGAGAATAAGTGAATTACTAATGAACATCCCTCTCCACAGTGCCTTGCTACTCGAGGTCTCCAATGTGGCGACTGTGCTGCCAAATCCTAATACAGGTCCCAGAGAAGCTCCAGGGGAACAGCAACCTGCGAACCTGACATCCATACGCTAGCGAAGTTAATAGAAACTATAATAGCAAAAAGACTAAGTGGGCCCTAAGTGGGGTCTACAAAGAATCAAATTTCAGTTTTCATTAAGTGAAGCCTTACAAAATTAACCCAATTCTTGGAATAGCTCAAACAAACATGTGAAACCAGCGATCCAGTCAATCAATTAAAAAAAAAGCTTTTAACAAGTGCTTTACCAAAGGCTTTTAAAGGAATTAAGTACCCATGGCAAAACAGAGGTCTCTGCACAGCAACGTGACCGGTTAAGAGACATAACCAGAAATTAGGGGTAAATGGTCAAACCTGCATAGTGAAGGAAGCCTACCAGGGGAACACCACAGGGATCTGCTCCCCTTCCCATACCTGTAATTGACCTGGAAAGATAGCTGAGCACTGAAGCAACCAAGTTTGCAGATGATATCAATTTATTCATGACAGTAAGGATGAGGGCAAGTGGTGAAGATTCACAGGACCTTATGAAATTGAGTGACTAGACAATGGAATGGTAAATTAAATTCAGTGTGGATAAGTGTAGAGTGATGCACATGGGAAAATATAACCTTAACTTCACATGTACAGTGATGGGCTCTGAGCTGAACATTATCGCTCAGGAGTGAGACCTTGAGGTTACAATAAATAGTGCCATCAAAATGTCAGCTCAGTGCTCAGCTGCCAAAAGAAAGCAGCCCAAATATTAGGTATTGTTAGGAGCTGAACAGGAAGCAAAGCAGAGAACACAATTATGCCACTTTGTAACATCACTCAGTTCATACACCGTCTCTTGTTCCAGTGATATGGTTCAGGGACATGCTTCATCACTGAGTATTTTGTGTTTACTTTTAAAAAGATCAGAGCAAAACAGAAAGCATCTTAAAACATATGAGTGACCTTAATTTAGGGGACAAGGACAGCAGTTTCAACACTGTTTGCATTTCAGACAAGAGTTCTCTGAGACTGTATCCAAAACTCAAGGAGAGAGGGTCTTCTACATACTTGCAGATAAACCACTCAAAAAACGAGGTTGACGAAATACACACATACAACCAATGAGCTCTATTATAAGGCATTGCTATACATCAAAAGCTTAGCTACTGCTAAGTGCACAAGCTTTAGCCAGTACTTGAAGTCCCTGGGAAAGGACAAGTTTGAAGATTTACCTTCACTCCAGCAGCATACAGCCAACTAAAATTCATTTTGCCATGTCATCTTGAAGCAACAAGGTTTTAAGCCTTCAGGGTTGGTACAAGCACCCACAAAAGGGTAAGTAAAAACAATTTAAATAAAAAAATCTTCAAAGTCTTGTGTTACTCCCTGCTCTCTTTTCCTTATTTTATTCCCTATCAGATAGTCTGCTCAAGATGCTACTGGAACCAGTCTTTTGGTGCTTGACAACAGAAAATCACTTTTACCTGCTGAGGTTCTGTAACAGGGAACAACTAAATTAAGTCTAGGCCTTCAGATTTCTAGCTAATCTCTACACGCTCGCTTTTATGAGAAAGGGCGTGTCTGTGTGCTAATGGTCTGGTATTGTATCTTTCCCTAATTTCATGTGCCACAACAACATTCTGGATTTTATTTGAATTGTTACACATCAGACACAAGTTCTGTCTATCAGTAGTGGCTACCTATAGTGTACCCTCCACTTACTTGCATAAAATACTGTCTATTTACTTCACATATTCCCACTCTTGCGTATAGGAGAAATATACTCTCACCACAATTTATACTCAACTTTTACAGTAGCTTTGCCTGTCATGTAATAGAATAAATACAGCAAACGAATACATTGTAAGAAAAAGCAGCATTGTGATAATTAGTTATTACCTAATTTTAAACTCACAAATTTATTAAATATGAACATGAGTATTTTTTAACAAGAAATAAAGCTATGTGGAGTATTTAACTAGCTTAAACTGTTAGCTAAGAGTTGCTGCAGATGGACTAATAACACATTTAAAACAGATCAAAATGAAAATTATTTTTTGCCTTTGTTTTAGCCCTACTTTTCATAAAAAATCCCTTCGTGATTATTTCTATTCAAATGTTATAGTGTTACACTATGAAATAAAGGGGTTTTTTTATTCTTTTCCTACAGCTGTAATTTTCTACTGTTGAAGTAATTGAAGTGTCTTTTTCGAAGGCACTTTTCAATTTGTGCTGCCCAAGCATGTTTTAAAGACACATCATGAAGGACACTCAGCAGGATGAGCTCTGGAAATATAAGTTATCTCAAATAACAAAAAAGCTTCTACAGGAATAAACAGTATGATTTTAATTAAAGCAGAATGAAGAATGCGAAGTAAATATTAGCTGGTAGCAATGAACTAAAAATTTCAGTCACCACAAATAAATGAGAGTCAATCCAACTTCTCACAGAAATGCCTTCAGCATTCTTAAGACAAGGCACAGAACTGGTGACGCCGTGACGGGATGCAGACTGAGCTCAAGGCAGTTCAAGGCACATCACCTCACTAACTCAAGCTCCATGTCCATGTCAGATGAGATGACATTTCGGCAAGACTGCACTTAGTTCAGTTAACCAAAGAAAACCAAAATCAACCACCACCAACCAGGCAACTATCACTGTATCCCTCTCTCTTTCTCTTCTGCTGCCCACAACAAATTAAGTGACAATCTGTCTCCTGAAGTGACAGAAGAAACATTAATTAATCACAGAATCCCTTGGATCGCTAGATAAATGATTCTGTTGAGCCAATGTTGTTTTCAAAGGGCAGGGTTAAGTTGCTGCAGCTACAGCTGCTGCCTTTGAGCACTGGCAGCAACAGATCACCGGCAGAACAGGTGAGGTGCAAAACAGCAGCCAGCCCTTTAAAAGTCCTAAAGCACCCTGAAACTTTAATTCTGTCACGCAGTTAGAAAACACTGAATAGATGAAGTTTTCAGAAAGCCATTCTAACAGAATTCTTCATTACAGCTCTAATTACAAGCTATCTTTATAATGTGCACCTGACAACATCGTGAAAAGCACTTTGCTTTAAAGGTCAGAAAACTAAAAGAACAATTTGCTATTTATAGTAACAGGTGAACTTTTCTTATTTGGCTGCTTAAGCAGCCAACCCTTGAGTTCAATGTAATTAGGTACGGGATATTCAATTTACAGTATCCACAAGTAATGATAATTACACTGGTTCAAAAAAGCTGTTGGTAAGCATAAGAAACCCTCGTAATTACATCCCGTTTCCAAAATTACTTGAGCACCGTGAACTTGAAGCATTTCGGCAAATGAAGGCCAAGGCACATAAAGGAGAGCTACGGCGCTTTAAAAGCTGCACTGTTTAACATAATGAGCCGCCCGACCGGAGGGAGATCGCGGAACGCGCTCCGTAACTCACCCCGACAGCCCACGCCATCTCCTTCCTGCTCACAAATATCCATTAGGAAAAACATGAGCCGGCTCCCTCACCGCCTCCTTGCCATCCTCCGCCAGCATCGCTCAGCTCCCCTGGCAGAGTGGCCCCGGGAGCCCGCCCCTGGAAGCGTGCCGGGCTCCGGGAGCTCCGATCCCGCCACGCTGAGGAGAGCGCCGGAGCCGCGAGCGGGGAAACGCCGCCGTGCCCCCACCCCCGGCAGCCCCCGCCTGCAGCAGATTAGCTCGGTCAGCAGCCCGCCAGGACAAGGTGAAAAATAAACAAATAACCACGTTCACGGCAGCTGCGGCGATCGCTATCCGGAAAATTATTCAAGCATTATGAGGGAGACGGTATTAAACGCTGCCACTTGCAGCTTCACGGCTCTCTGCGTATTCGCATCAGCCTGGTATGAGCACTTAAGGAGTATCATCAGAGAGCTTCCCCAGCTGAGCATCTTCCATTATGTTTTTGTCTTAAAAGGAGATAGCAGGAACCTCTCTGCCTGACAGGCAAAAGGCTTGTCATAATTCATTAATAACACAGCCTTGCTCAGGTTTCCTTCAATGAAATTAGGCAGGCATCCTATGAAGAAAATGCTGAGTGAACAACAGCTTCTCCAGACACAATGCAATAAACTTGCCAGCATTTGGCACCATTTGGTGTCTGAGACAAGGATGACCAACGCTATTCGACAAGACCTGTCAGAGTCCCTTAAGGCTCCTAGTGAAGAAACTCAAAAACCCAAACAGTAATTCCTCGGCAGGATGCAATTCACTGCTTGGAAGCAAAAACTTCACGTTTCAGCTGCAGAGATAAATGTATCAGTCTGCTTTTGCTACACTCAGGGTAAAGCTGGCTGAGGAACCGTTTGCATCCAAAGGGAAAAAAGCAAGAAGAGGTGTGGTAAAAAGCAGCAACTACAATATCAGATAACTGAAAAAATTAACAAGACTATCACAAGTCTTCCATCACCTAGAAAATACAGCTGAAGTTATCTGTAAGGAGTGGAAACAAGCTCAGGCCAACTGTCAAGATAAAGTCATCAGGATAGCATCCAAGCAGGGAGGACAGAAAATTACTTACTTTTTTTCTTTTTTTCCTTTGTCTAGTATGCATCCATTCATACAGCACCTGTTATATTTAATTGAGTCTCATGTACTTCCTCCTAAGAGATCAGTTCCATCATTAAAAAAATGAAGAAAGGCACTCTTACTTGTATTTGATGTCTACTACCTTTCCATACACTCACATTGCTTCCTATGACAAAATAATCCAGTAATACAGTAAGTACATGCCACCCCAGCATACAGCATTTGTTATGATCCAAGTTTTAAACAGCCTTCAGCATAAAAGCTAGTACTATAGATTTTATATTTACTATGACAGGGTTTCTGGGTTTGCATGTGATTTTTAAAAGATGCTTTATCATCATGCAACAGAAGCAGTCCAAACATACATAAATTAATTTTGTACAAATAGAAAAAGCAAAGAATGTACTGATGATGGTTAATTAATGATTTTAGAATATCTGTATCACAAAATCATCTTCTTTGCAATAAAGTGGGCTAAGGTAATTTGCAAACAGCACAATATTATTGCTTCCCTAAGCCCCTTTGTGTTTTACCTAGGCTTTATAATTTATTTTGAGTGCAATATCTGTCATTAAAACTGTGGCTTATAAACATTATTAGAAACAGCTCTATTAGCATGTCTAGAGATTGCTGTATTTGAGCAGAATGCAACTGATTGAACAGAAATCAATAAAGGTATTTAATGATTTAATGAGAAAAATAAGCGACCCTCACACCCCTAATGGATTAATGTCACTTATGTGCAACACATTGCATAATGCTGACACAGAGCTACTCAAAGCAGTGTCACTTTTCATATGAGTGCCTTAAAACCTTATCAAAGGGAAATTGTGTTTTAATGCTATTTCAGATGTCATTTTTGAGAGGATTTTTACAATCCCATTTCATAAAGCAGAAAGCATGATCTGAATTGTTACAAGTAGCTTTTGTCATTGGCACACATACTAGGTCACCCTCCAAAGTTAGCTGGTGAATGAAACCCTGAACAACCTGTTTATTGTCAGCTTTCATCTCTCAATACACTTTTGCCTATATATCTGAATCTTCCACTAATTACCAAGAGCATGCTTTGCTAGGGAAGGCAAACTTCTCATGGTCAGTACAACAGCACGAGCTAGACGGGATGCACGGCTCCCCAACACGCTTCTTGGGAAGCCAAACGGAGCAGGGAGGTAATCTAAATGACAGAGTAAATGCCATTAAATAAATGTTTGCCTCCCAGCCATTCAGAGAACCTCTCAGATCTCTTAAGAACATGCATGTCTGTCTGTCCACCTTCAACACACCACTTTTTTATCCCATTTTACATCTATTCACGAAAAAGCAAGTGTGGGCTGCAACTGAGCACTGAGCACAATTGTGCAAACCATTTCATGGTCTCACTCCTTTATTTTCACTTTAACAGATTGAAGACAAAAATATGCAGTATTTACTTGGTGTTTCTTCAGTGACACGAAAGCTCCTTTTTGGGAAAGAGACAAGTCAAATTCAACATGTCACCATGCATTAAGCAGGCTTTGCCATGACAAGACTGCCTTTACAATTCCTTTATAGTAAACCCAAACATAACTAGGGGGAGCTGATGTTCGATTTTCTTCTTCTCTTTGCCATATTATCTATCATAATTTTTGTGCAACATGAAGAAGTGAAAATAACTAAAAAAACCCCAAACCTTTTTCCTAAAGATAATACAGTTTCAGTTTTCATACACAGTTTTCACCTGAAGAAATGGGAAAAACCTCTGTTCAGATAAAACAGGGAAGCAAATGCAAAAGCTTTTTCTGACTGCCTTGAACATTTCCTTATTTCTCCCCAAAGGATATAAAAACCACTCCAGTAAATGTAGCATCATAATTGGCTATAATTGACTCCATTCTTCAATTTTTAAGGCAATCTATAAAATATGGATCTTTTTGTCAACAGGGAGACAATTTTGTGACACCACACTGTTTATCTCGTTACAGTGATCTCAGCTTCACTTGGTATCATTTGTTACCACTCAGACTACCTTATTTTGGCTGTAATCCTGCACCTCTCTACATTTAATGCACTGCACACTATGTAGCTCCAACACCAAACACTTTGAGTGCTACCAAAGGGAATTAATTGCTGCAAGATCATTGTCATAGGACATAACAGTAGCAACGATACAGCAGCAGGTGAAGCACAAGCAAGCAAGCTGTTCCAATCCATCAGTGTACTTCATGCTATTCTGTCATTAGTCCATCTCACAACTTAGTGCACATGAATCAGAGGGGATGGGGGACAGAAGAAAAATGCAAAGCAAAACTACTTTGCTGCTGTTTTTCTATGACACCTGCTGTTTTACTGAACTTGCAGCATTTTAAGGTAAACTTCTAACACACTGTCTGTACAGACTGTTATGACATCATGGTAGTTTTGCATCAGACTCTTAGGTCACAACAGTATTCTGACCAGTGAATGGAAATGACTGCATCTGGCCATTTCTAATAGCTGAAATATCATGAACACCTCACAAAGGTATTGGCTTCAAACACAATCTTTGAATATAGAATTATCTTTTTTTTCTCCCGCATGTTCCAATAATTATTTTTATTTATATCTCCCTCTATATGCTGTGACACATCAACTGAAAACTAAGTAAAAGGATGATAAAATCTAAAACCTAAAAAAAAAAATCCAAATACAAATAGCCACAAAACTGCAGCAAATGATTGATAGAAACATTGATGTAATCCCGTCCATAGCAACAGTTTAATTATGAGCATCTTGGCAGTGAGCCTGCTCTATGTGTTGATTTTTCCCAGCAGAGAATGCCATACAATCCATCTTTGTGTTATGTGCTATATGACTGCATGGAGAGGCCAATCAAAGGGGAACAAGGAACAGAGAAGTTGTAGTAAATTACTGGGGTGATACAGGAGTAAATACATTGACCATGAATAATTCTACTCCTGAGGATTAGCAAGCCTAAGAAAAAGGAGCAGTAGGGAAGAAATACCAGGAGGGTTCTACCCACAACAGAATAGCATATTCCTCAATTACACTGATCACAGCATACAACATGAATATAGCTCTTCAACAAATGACATGAATTACTGGTACTCAGTTCAAACAGTCCTCTCTCAAACACTTCTTTCCAGGATCCCAATGGTGTGGAGGAGCAGAGAAGCACCTTGGAAAGGAAAGCAGGTCCCCCTAGAGCAGGGACACAGGGCTCAGGGGCCATGGCTACACGACACACTGTAAAGCAAAGCTTGCCATAAGCAGCAGCTCTGCTGGGTGGAGCAGCCACTGCCAAGAGCCCAGTGCCTTGAGATTTGTGTTTCAAGGGTTTCACTCCCGAACAACTCTACAACACTGTAAAGCACGCACATCAGAGGGGTGCACAACATCGTGGGTGAGCTGCAGAGTTCACTCCAGTAAACTAGAGGGCAAGGAAGCAATAGTGACAACTGGCAGGGACCTTAACAGGAAAAGGCAGCAGTGCAGGTTTAGGAGGTTATAAAATAAATGGTGAAATCTGACTGTGACTGCTTCTCAATATATCTCAGGTAATTTTCAGACAGAAACAAAAAAAAAATTACAGTAGAACTGTCATTGATAATTAAACTTACTTCCAATGTCTATGTTGGAAAGTTTGTTAAAAAAACCCAACAAAAATGAACACAACATGTACCAATCTATATACAACTGCAATCTACAGTGCTTATTTATAAAAATAAAAATTTTAGAAGTCCTTAATTTCACACCTATTTTTTAAGCAACATTTAGGACAATGTCTCTGAAGCAGCACCTTAAGGTTATACTACCCACTCTTTATTTTAAAGAAATGCTCTGGTAATTTTTAAGTGTGTGAACAAAGGTTTTGTGAAATCCTGTTAGGCTGTTACATGTGGTAAGAAAACCATCAATCATTTCTGCAGCCTGGTGTCCACATTCACAACTTAACTCAATAAAGACTGGTTTTAGTTTCTATTAAGGTATGAATATTTTATATTTGTAACCACATAAATCAATAAGAATACTCATACATGTATATACACATATCATACCATGTGTTTCTTTGAAGAGCAAACCCTAAACAATACAGAAATTTGAAATAATGGCGCTCTAAAAATAAGATTTCTAAAGCTTACAGAAATTCTAGAAGATATACTGAAATCAAACACAAGTGCTGTTTCACACAAAGTTGGGATTTTTTTGTAGTTATGTGACTATTTCCATCTCCAAGACACTGCGGCTGCATCGTACCATGAGAACACACTGGTTTTTATTAATACCAAATGTATGGGCATGTTCTACCTACTGTGGATTACCTGTCTGAGAAATTGCTTTTAAACACAAGTGTTAGAATCTGTGCAACTCTGCTGTACCTTCATGAGCTCTTCCTCATTAAAATTTACTTTAAAAACGGAAGAAAGGGATTTGTGTGTGTGGTTACCACTTAATGTTCAAATCGTTAAGTTATAAAAATCTATTAAATCACTAAGCTGAAACTGAATTAGTTATATAAAAGTTCTTGAGAGCCCAGGTATTTTAGCTCTGAATTCAGGTCTCATATTTCAACTTGGAGCACTCAAGAGGTACTCTGGATTTCTAAATAACAATGTACTAGGAAATGTCTGTACCTGAGAAAAACTTTTTTTGTGCATCAGCTCAAAATGTATTGTTTGATCATCTCTTTACTGTATATTACCCTCATAATAAACACAACATCTTCCAAAATACCTGTGTGACTTTACTGATCGAATGATTACCTGAATAGAACACCCAGCTGATTACATTGAATATTCAGTTAACTTATTTACCCTTCAACAGCTAGACAACACAACACAAGAGAAACCCAGAGGAACTCCTGGTCAAGACATTATTAAAAACTAGAGTAATATGAACAGTTACATTAATCCTTAGTAAGTTTACCTTGATATTTTCACAAAAAAGGTGATTTTCAAAATCTTCAGAAAAAAAATTATAATTGCCATATCACTGCATCATGCTAGGGTTTGTGGGAGTGAGGGAAAATGGGAGTCTGCTCTTAGGCAGACAAATCCATAGCTTGTACAGTGCTCTTGATGCAGGTGTTTTAGTGGCACTTTTTATTTGTGAAAAAGAACGTTTAAATACAAGAGTGACTGTGCTTTGTAAATAAGGTTGCATTTGAAAATGCTTAATGGCATCTCTGACACACATATAAGCTTTGCAACTAACAAAATAATTCTTAAGTTCCATTCCAATTGCAAATCAAACAACTACATTTTTTTAATGAACCAAGAACTGAATTAATGATTACAGAACACCTGAAAGTTCTTAATGACTACTAAATCTGACATTAAAGTTTATACCCATTTAATCTTTCATTATTTCTGGTGCATTACTTTAGATTAAAGCACACAAATCTGGTTGAAAGTATTTTTGCCCTATGATCTGTACTATAACTTTTTTCCCCTAATGAAAAACCTAAATAAAAAACGCCCCAAAATCAGATGACTACATATCATATCTCAAAGAAAAGAAGGTGATCTGCCACTTAAGAATTCTTAGCTATCAGAGAAGGCAGCAAACATCTTCTAGTTCAAAACAGTTATTTTGGTCAGTCTCCCACTGGGCAGAGTTGGGAAGCTGAGACAAAAAGTCTTCTGGAGGACATGAAGAAACATTAAGCCTGGAAGAATGCTACTGACAATATTTGCTGAAGATGGACACACAATTGTCCAGTTATCAATCACAGATCTGGGTAAAAGGGGCAGTTCAGCCAGAAACAAGGTGCCACTCCTGGGAACTGGAGTGAAATCTGGTGACATTTTATTGCAAAAAAACCCTGCCCCAAACAAGAAAAAAGCCCCCACAAACCAGAAAGCCCTATGCACTAGTAGCTCCTAGTGCTTCTGTTTTATTCATTGCCATATTGAAGTCCAATGGCCTCTTTGTCCAAAGTCCCAAAGACCAAAGGGGGGAAGATGTTGCACTTTCTCTTTGCTGAAGAACCCAAAAAGGCTTAAAGTTGGGGAGGGTTTCCTGAGTCACTATCACCCAGAGTAGCATCTAATTACTCTGCCTGAGCTGGTTTTGATTAAAAAGTTGAGAAGCAAGCAGGAGACAACAGTAGTAGCTGACAAATGAACACTGATTCAAAACTAACCTGTAAGACACTTCTCAAACCATGTTAATTTAGTCTGACAGTGAATATGGAGCTTCTTATTAGGAATGCACGATGAACACATAGCCATGGGCTGCACTTATTTCAGCCAGGCATCAAGAAACGACACTTTCCTGTGGAACTTCTGCTTTACAAGATTAATCTTTTAGATAGAAATACACATTACATTTTCTTTGGCAAAATACAGCTCAGATTCTCAGTCAAAAGCCAGTTATTTTGCACCACAACTGTGAAGCTTTTCATATTTACATGCTCTTGAATAAAATATTAAAATGGAGGTGAATGTTCTCAATATGCAACAATTGCCTGAACTATCTTTGATCATTTCTACATTACACAGAGCTGCAGCACAAATGTTTAAAAAATGCTGTTAGAGGGAGCCAGTGTACTCCTACAATTCCTCACAATGCCAAATGTGCAAGCAGTACTTTGCATCTTGGGATCAATTTAAGTACCTCACTGCAGTACTGAGCACAGGCTACTAAGCCTTGCTTCTGATTACCCCAGGCACTGGAGTGAGCTCATGTGGATGAATTGCTTTGGATTGGGGCAGTAGCTTGGGTACCTCTACACCAAATTATTAGAGAAATAATTGGATGGACTCAGAGAAGCAATGTGTGGAGAAGCAGCATCAAGACAGACATGTATCAATGCTATAAATTAAAATAACTAAATTAAATTAATTAAATTCAATTAATGATTCTACAGTAAGACAGAGAAATAAAATTAATTTAAAAATTCAAACCAGAATAGCAGAATTATGTAGTGTAGTGCAATTATCACAACAAATAAGCATGTAATTTCTTATAAGAATTGATAATATTAGAGACTTTGACCTTGTTTAGACACTAGCCCCTAAAGGAGAGGGTATCAAAGCTTTGTGTAAACCAAAATTGTGTTCCAGCTAACCAGTGAACATGAAAGGATCAGCTCATCTCCATTATAAAACAAGTACTTAGATTGAGGGTCTCATGCCAATTATGGAAGCCTGCTAAAAATACGTCTGATTAAATAATAGGCTCTCCTTTCTCCCCTTTACAATCAGAGAAGGATAAAATGTTTCTGCTCTCTCCAAGACATTCCATCCTACTGCATTTAAATTAAAATACAAATTTGAAACACAAACCTCTTGTTTGAAAAAAACATGTCTGTGATGCGTTGGGTAGAAAAGATATGTACAGACTACAAACTATTATACTGGGACTGTGCTCAGGAAAAAAAAAATAAATCTGTGTCTGGCCCTGCACATTCCTACACTACTTGATCATACTGTCAAATTGGCAAAACGTTGAAGGAAATACAGATATCCATTAAAACACCAAAAGAAAACAAAGTGAAATAGTATAGTACTTAAGTACTATGCTTGCTATTTCTAAATTTAAATTATACTTCTGGAAGTTGGTATATTTGATAAGATTAGCTTTTTTTTTTGCTTCACTAATATCATCAATGGAGCATTGGTTTTTTTAAGCCACACATTCCTTTGTCAGATACCTATCCACTCGAGCAAGCAAAGAAAGCACGAGCCCTTCAGCAAGCCTGGTTTACCATATGACCAGACAAGATGACAAAGCTTGAAAAAAATAGATTACTTTCTTTTTCTTCAGCAGGCTAAAAGGCCTTCCTGGTTCTGCTCATTCGTCTCCTTTAGTCCAGCAAGCCAGAACAGAACAGTTTACTTTCAAGGTCTCATTAGTTTGGATTTACCATCCTAGGTATAGTCAGAAAATATTTTATGTTGGTTTCTGTTGAATGGACTGTAAATGTCTAAAACACAAGTTCTTCAAGGCTTTAACAAATTATTCTTTAAAAAAGTGCAGCTGAAAAGAAAAAATAGCTTTCCAAACTACAAAAGTCAAGCATAAATCTAGGAAAAAGAATGGAAATAAAAAGCCTCAAAAGCAGTACTGCCTTAATCATAAGCAGAACAATTCTTCCTCTATTCTTCAGACAGATCTGAGATCCTGTTTTATATATAAACACATTCCATATTCCACTCAGCTCTTCAACTTCAAATAAAATTTCTTAACACAATAATCAGAATAATGAACACTGGACAATCAGAAGAAAACTATATTGCCCTCAGAAATCATTAGTGTAATTTCTGTTTTCATATGTGAGCCTCCCTGCTTCACCTTTGCTTCCGTGCTCAAAGACCTGATCACGTCTGCTCACACAGATTATCTCCTTCTAACAAGGTAATTGTAGCTTTGTTCACAAGACTGGGTGATCGTGCATTCTAACTTGGAAAGAGGAAAAAGGAATCCTGGGAGACGTGGGTGTGAGCACAAAGAAAATGAAAAAAATACAGTGAACAAAAATATAAAAGGAAAAAAAAGAGATGATATTCTAAATCTGAGTCAATCCCAAATCCTATTCCATGTGGCCAGATCTTGGGGAACTCAAAGGGAACTCCATTTAGTTCAGTGGATTACACAGGCTGTAGCCATTTGCAGATGTACTGACTGTTATTTCTTTTCTTTCTCTTTATCAAGGCATTTGGAAAAAAATAAAATAAAAATTTCAACACAAAACAAAAACCCTCCTGTCTTTCCCTTCCCCAAAACCACCACCCCTGTCTGTTTTAAAGCTCAGCACTTTGAATTCTCCACTTCCTTCCTCAAGCCATTTGCCAAAGATCTGGATTTGCAAGGACTAGCAAACCATTTCCAGCACTAGGGAAAATTTCTCAACACTGCTCTTGTGAGTAGGTATAGTGAATTTTTGGAATTTTTAATTCTGAAAGTAGTGGTAATTATTCAGGATTTAAATCTCTTCCTTTGGTCTGTAACCCTTCATTCTGACAGGATTTGCTTTGCTGTGAAGTTTCCTTTACTTTCTCTGGTGAATAAATACAGCCTAAAGACTGAAGAATAATTTTAATTCACAGAAATTATATGCATGAGAAAAATGCTGTTAAACAGAACACTGTTACTGAAATCCCAGAAGCAATAAGGTGTATAGACAGGGGCTCTGTTCAACTAGAGAAGCAGAGATGCAGGTCTAGAAGGACCTGCTTCCTTTTTGCCTTTCCAATACCACATAGTTACCACACAACTCCTACCAACACACATATGAAGATGTGTGTGGCCAAGTTGTTAAAACTGAAAACAAAGGTTCAGATTATCTTGATCAGCTCTGCCTGCAGCTTTATATGGAAAAGACATAGATATGTTTGTTAAACTGAAGAACAAATTCCTCTGTTACACAGTCAACAAAAAAGCTGGGTATTAAAGCATGAAGCCTATAATTTTAGGAAAAAATAACATACTTTATATTTTCTTACCTGTAAATAATTATTTTTAATATTGACCAATATTCTGAAAGTGGGGGAAAAAAGTTTCAGCCATGTCTCAGTCTGCAGCTCAGGTGCACAGCAATCCCAGTGGGTGCTGCTACGCTGAGATTGTTCCCTGAAGCCACAAGAAGCCACTAGCCTGCTGCCATACCATAAGCTTGTCAGACAATGCCAATACTGGATAAAATAAGATGACTGTTACTGTAGGCTCAGTAGACCTAAACAAACACTGATGGGCACTACTAAAAGCTTGAATATGAAATTGCAGTATAGTCTCCCTTCAGAGAGCAGCTTTAGCAGAAGTGCCTTTTCCTCTTTTCCCTGTTTCTCTTCTTTCAGTAAAACAGAATTTAGATAAATAATCTGATGCATATATTAAAATATGTTTTGTTTTTAAACACATTATACATTTATACATTTTGGCATACAAGGAGAAATGATACAGTGTTATCCCCCTACTTGCAGTTCTCCTCCAAAGTACCAAAATGATTCCCTATATGGATGCAAACACACGCTGACATAAATTTGGTTTCAACCTTTGAAACTCAGTGTACTGTGACCTCTCTAAGCACTCATCTAAGCATTATGAAAGGAGACTCTCTAACTGACAAATATATGAAATGAATGGATAAGAAACATCCTTTTCACCTCAGCATTCAGGTGTGGTTTCTGAAGGTAACAAGCAAGTGTGCACCTCTCATGCAAAATCATCTTGTTACAGACAATCTGCAACAGCCAGGAAAGAAGGGACTGTTTTTGCTTTGGGACTGTTTTTGCTTTGTTACAGTCCAAAACAAAGGGGAGAGAAGAGATGCTAAATCTATGTTGCCTGCTTTAAGAACAGACATTTTACCTTAGCTGCATTTACTGTAATTTTATATTACTGCACTTACAACACTTATAAATCAGAATAAAAAAAAACATAGCAAAGTGAAGGGGAAAAAGCCATTTATCAAGTTTCAGTTATGCAACAATATTAAATATGCCTTTTTTTTCAGTATGGACCCATTTCTGCACCAATCAACTCAACCTTACATATTCTGAAACAATAGTGTGTAAATCTGCAGTTTTAGACAGTGTGTATTTCCAAGTGCCCCTACATTAAAAGAATGGCATCGCAATACTCCTGTCTTGGGTTTTTGTAAAAAAATCCTCTCTCCAGAAGGGATTTAAAAGTCCTAAATGCTATCCTCGAGAGCTTCTTATCTTTGGAGGAGTCACTTCACTTACAAGGCTTTCTGGAGGTGCTACATAGCTGTGCACTCCAAAGCATCCTCAGTCATCAGTCAGAAATATCTCAGAAATGCTCCTATTTGCCTATTCAAAATATATTGATTCAAAATGTAATCCAGTCAAGATTAGAAGTTATTTTATATCGTTTAAACGAAATATTTCAAAATTATATTTGGGAAATGTTTCTAAAGAACTACAGTGAAATTGTTGGATTTTTTTTTTTGTATTGCTAATCATGAAAATTTTAAGGATTTCTATTTTGTCCTGATTTGTAATGGAAGTATTCCTCCTGAAACAATAAAGCTATTTTTTCTTTAGTGCTATTCAGAATGGTTATGCAGATTATTTCTATTGCCTGATAATCATGTAACACACTTCAAACTGTAATGAAGAAAGGGAAAATGAATTGCAGCATAGTCTGCTCAGAAGTATATACCTCAGGCACACAGTTACATCACAGTGCTTATACACCTGGTAGGACCGTGACTCAGGCAAGAGCCAAAAAATTTGCAGATGCTTACAATGGGAATTTCTGCACTTCAGTGTGAAAAAGCCCTACCTTACGTGCATGAGAACTCACAGAGGTCCAAGTTTTCACCAGCAAAACTGCAAGAGCTTCCCGAGTTCTGCTACTGAATATCTTAGCATTATCTCTATCTTACTCTTACTGAATATATTGCATCTCCAGGCCATTCGCTACTCACAAATGAGACCGACCAGAATCCCCTGAGGCTCTCAAGTCGTAAGAAAGCTCCGAGTGCTTGAGGCCATCGGCAGATGTATTGCCCTGGATGCATCCGAGTGGGGTGAAGAGGTCATTGCCTCCAGCTGCTCAATGCCCAGGGAGGTGGTGAAGGGGGGCGGGGAACAACACCACTAAACATCACTACACCACACTCATTTCCTAACCCTCAATGTCAAAATCCCAGGCTGAAAAGGCTTTGTTATTGGAAATGCAGGAAGGGCCGTTCGGACAGTGCAGGTTAGGGAGCAGCTACCTGGGCACTCAGCTGGCACACACAGAGGAAGGCTTGGACAAGCAGCTGGCAGCAGAAAGCTCTAACGTGGCTCTGCCGCTGCCAGCAGTACTTGTCTGACTGCAGCCTTCACTGCCAATGACACGGTTCAGCACAATTCCCTGCTCATTCCAATCACCACCAGGAGAGGAAACACGACCCTTTTTAATTATTCAAAGAAATCCTTTTCCACCTAATGAAAGCTGTGACACTTAAGACAGTGCTAAATGCGAAATCTGTAGGACCTTAAAATGACAGTAAGACAGAGCACGTCCCTGCCATGCTACAGAGAGCATTGTAAGTGACAGGAGAGAAGCTGAGGGCTGGCTGGGGCTGCTTGCCTAAGCCTTGGCAGAATGGAACACCAAACAGTACACCCAAAGTCAGAAGTCACCTGCAAATGAGTCAGCAAAGTAACCTAGATCCAAATACTGCCCCATGCCAACCCAAAATCAGAAATATCATCTTATTTTATTTTTTCAAGTTTGCAAGAATGTAAAAATTAATATATGGCTAATCTTCACCAGAATTAAAAAAAATATTTAGAAACTGGTAGTACCAAAGTTTATGTTAACAAGTATTAACAGAATTAAAACAAACAAAAGATTTCACATGCAGTGATGATTTTTCCACGTTTTATTTCTTAAATATGAGACACAAAATCTTCGCAGACAGGCTACAATTATGACCAAGTATCTGTCAAGATCAGAGGCACATAACAACGTTACTATTTAATGTCTGCAGTAATTTTTAGTGTGACACCATCTAAAAACACCATCTGACTTTTTGTTACTTTGTTCATGGTATTATGCACACCATGGTGTAGAGGCACTACAAAATACCATAAATTGTGTTTCTGTAATAACTGAATACATACAGCAGAATAGGAAAGTGAAAAAAAGGCTGAAAAAAAAAAGGGGAAGACAATAAAATTAAGATATAGCTGTGAGAACTCAATTATGCATTCCAACAGGACTAAAGCTTCCAAATTTTCTTACAAATTGAATAGGGAGATGAAATAATATCACAAAGACTGTTATATAAACCTAAAGATTACATAAGAGCAGCAGATACCTATATTATACGAGGCATTCTCTAAACTTACTTGTACTTGAAAATAAGGGTACATTTAGTCACCATTTCCCATACAGTAAGATAATTTTTTCTCAGTAATTACGTGAAAATATGGCAGCTGGGATTTTAACAACTGAAATAATACTTTTATTCCTGAGAATTATCAGAGAAAAAATTCAGTGTACTGTTAGAAGGTTCCCACACTCTCTTTGGGCTGTAAACTGCAGCAGCTAAGGAGTTTTGACAAAACAGATCCATTATTATTTAATTCCCAGAAAATGCAATTTGGAAGATGAAAAGAAGACAAAGAAAGAATAGGGAAAACCACAAAGGCTTGGTAAATATCTTGAAATTACTTTATAGACATTTTCTACCTGAAAACCAGATGCAGCTTCAAATATTTTGTGAAGTAAATATGGAAATGGTAGCAAAGATGTGCTTTCAAAAGAAAACACCTTTACAAAACAGTCATCCCTCTAGGCAGCAGCTCCTCTCAACACCTCCAATAATCCTACAGCTCTTGTTCAATTGCCCTTCTCACCTCTGAGCAGGAAGCAAATTGTGAAGTTGAGCAGCACTGTTATGGGACACTGCCTGCTGTGCCATCAGCAGACTCCTACAGATAATGAGAGCTGCCCGCAGCCATGCTGCCCTGCAAAGGTGCCACCGAGTCGTGTGGGTGACACCTCCCGCTAGCGGCGGCGCGGCTGAGAAAGGGGCAGCTGGGAGCAGCTCCCAGACTGCTGCCCTCGGCCCTTGTTCAGAACATGTTCAGTCGTGCTAGTTAGAGTAACAATGGTCCCCAAGGCCTTGCTGACTCTGGGAATGCCACTCTTTTCTACCTCAGTGCCCCTGAATGTGCAGCAGCAACACGGGGAGTGAAAATGTCCTTACGTAGAAGGAAACAAGTTTTTCTTTCATTACCCCCCATATGAATTGCAGCAGCATCCAAAGCACTGCATTTATTTGCCTCATCTAAACACAGTCAAACATACAGAATCTATTGCCAAAGGTCAAGTTATGATTCTTAGTTTTAATGAGCATGAAGTTGCTGAGCCCTCTAGGGTAGGATTCCTTCAAAGGAGCCATTCAAATCTGCTGTGCCCAGAACACAGGACCTAATTCACTCCTCGCCTTAAGTTTAAGCATACTTTGAAGTCCTGTTATTTTAATTTCACCCACCTGCCACCAAATTAGAGAATGTAATGACTTGAGCACTACAGAGGATCTAGACAACAACTCTGGAAATAAATTTGCAGCATTGGTAAAGGTTCTGGTAAGACTCCTGTAAAATTTTTGTATTATGTCCAGCATCAACATTCACGACACAAGAGAGGGAAGAAAAAAAGCAGAATCACACAAAATATTTTATGATAACAACTGCTGATGTTTGTTTTCTTTATTTTCTGGTCTCAACTTTTTATTTTCTTCAAAATAGCTGACATCTGAAACTGTCTTTCACAATATCAGATACAAAATTTTTTCTCAGGTTCCTTTGACAAGGATATTTCTCTATTCAACTTATTTTAGCTTACTCAGAGAAATCATCTCATCTACTTGCATTTTACTGGGAATTTCTGAGATAAGCTACTCACTGAACTTATAGAAAGCAGAGTATCCGTTGTCAGAATAAATTAATTTGAATAAAAAAGTTTTTTAAAAGATGCCAAATGATCAGTCATACACAAGAAAATGTCTTCTTTTGAATACATAAATAGTAAAATTTTGGTCAAACTCGAGAAACCAGATAAGAAAGTTAATGCCAACAGCAACGTTACAGATATTTTTAAATGCAGTTGGCTTATTAATTGCGTTACCTCATAGTTGCTATGCATCAAGATAGCAGATTGAAGCACAGAGATGTCAGATGGAAATACAATCAAAATTTTGCACTTGTAGCTTAGCAGAGAGGTTCAGCAGCCATATTGAGTATAACACCACAAAGTGAAACACACAATTTCAATTGTACAGGATAAAAGGAATGCTGGGAAAGACTCGTAGCAGGGAATGAATACTAGACCTTGGACAGAATATCAGTGAAATACAAACGTTTACATCAACATACAGAAGTGAGCAGCCAGCAATCCTCTTAACAACATCAAAGAAACAAAAGCATGAGAACCCTTTATTAATTTGGAGTCTGCATCAAAAGATGCTATGGTTGCATACTGAGCTCTGCCTACATGTTCTCTAAAATTTTTTATAAGCTTTCTAAAACAGAAAAGTCCACAAATACATATCAGAATAGCTTATGACAAGCTAGACGTTCCAATGCACAGTAACATAGAAAAACAGAGCAGAGTTTGACCCTCAAGAGCTAAATAATACAGAAAACTTAATCTGAATATTTCACCCTATGGGGACAAGTTAAAAAAAAAAAATCTTCAGTACATATAGACCTTGCTGGACAAATTTAGTTCCTTTTTGCAGTCAAATTCCAAGACCTGTACTTTTATTTCTCCATTTGGGTCAGAAAGTACTCTTTGGGACATACTGAACTTTAGTACTTTTAAAACACACAGTGACCCAGATGGCAGAAGAGCCATGCACTCACTGGCAACAGTCAAGGCTGCAATGATGCTCAAAACCAAGAGCAGAATGTGAAGAGCACAGGAAACCTGCATGCAGTAGATGCACAGATCAGTACAAAATCAGGTATAAATTTCAAGAGATTGAAATCCTTAATTCAGAAAAGAAAACTGCAAAAGGGAAAGATCTCATTATGTACCTGTATTAAATGATATTAATGATGCAAAATAAAAGCTTCCCCAACAAAACTCCCAAATGAAACCAAAGAGCTAAACAAAAAAACAAAAAAAAAACCAAACAAAAAAAAAACAAAAAAAAACAAAAAAAAAAAACCACAAAACCAAACCAAAAAAAAAAAAAAAACCCAAAAAAGAAAAAAAGAAAAAATCCAAAGAGAAACACCAGAAACAAAACTCACAGGATTCAGGTACCACAAAGGTTCATCATACTAGGCAAACAGAACTTCAAAGAGCTCACATCCATAAGATTTTTCCTGCAAAAGTGAAAAATGCTTAAACTAACAGGAATTTTTCCATGTCTGACTCAGTAAAAAAGATTGAGCTTCCCATTGCTATTTCACAAAGAGGTGTAAGAACAAGCGGATGTGGCGATAAGGTACCCTGTCCTTTCTGAGAACATGACAGGTGCAGAAAAAAAAAAAAAAAGAATATAGATAAATATTTAATGAGATGACCAAGTCTTGTAAGCCATAAGAATTCTAGTGATTTGTGCTGATCCTTTGTTGCTTTTCAGTGCTTGTAGGTCTCAGGACAAAACAGCCTTTATGTTTCTGACTAACTCTGAAAAGAGAAACAAAAGCTCCAAGAAGATAACCCTTAGGGCACTAGTGACTGAGAGACTGTCAAGAGCAGAAAGGACACAGGAACACAAGGTTCTCCTCCTGACAGCAGTGTGGAAGGGGCTGGAGGAAGACTCCACCAGGGAGAAAATGAAAGGGGCAACAACCCATACAAATAATTTTGGGGCAAATCAAGACATTGTCCCTCAACAGCTGCGACAGTGTGATGGACTTCCAGTGAGCTCTGCCATACTCTGCAGAGTTCAGTAACATTACTGATTTGGAGTTGATAAGAATAGATGGAAACACATGAAGGACATCATGGAATTGTGTAACACTATAGTAATGTTGTCATTATAATGCAAAAGTTCCATACCTTCTCAGTGATTTCTCATGGGCAACTCCTCACAGCACTGACACCTCCTTCACAGCACAACCAACAGACTCTCCCCTCACCCAGCAAACCCACTCTTTTGTAGCACTCGTCTTCTTATTGGACACAGCTGTGGCCTATGAAGGGCAGGCCTGTTCCTAATCTTTGGTGATTAGTACAGCTGCAACTCCTCAGGTGTGAGACTACCTTCTGCACTACCTTTATTTTCTTACATTCTATCCCTCCACATAGTAACAGGAGTGATGAAAAGAGCCAGAGAGATTGGACCATGCACATTCTTAAGAATTAAGAAAATGATGACAACCAGTAATGGGAACTAAAGGAAAGAAGCAAGGAAGAGTGACACCACGATGAACTAGGGTGGCTTCACTGGACAGTGTAGACATGACCCCCTTTTTCTTTGAGAAGACATGAATTTGAAAACATGGCAGTTTAAAATATTAAAACTTATTTCCTTAGTGATTAATCTGAAGGACTGGGGAAGTATAAACAGGGATCACAAAACTATATTTTGTAATAATGTATGTATGGAAGTCAATGTAGAGCATCATAAAAATGATAGTCTCAACATAAACAATGAGATTATAAAACATGTAATGCTCAGAAGACCCAAATAAACAAAGCACTTAAAACATTACATAGTGTTTTCCTGAAATAAGATACTATCCTTGAGCACAGAAAACAAAATATTGACATATATTTCATGAAATAGGTGATGCCACTATGCAGTTGTTATATATACGAGATGTTTGTTAAAAAAAAATTAGAAAAACCTAAAACCGTTCAAAACCAGACACCTGAAACCAGACAACATCTGGAAAATACATGCAGCTAGAATAAGCCACAGTATTTAAAATACCACTTTTTCATACATAGGTTTCCCAGAAAGTAGAAACATTTCAAAAAATTTTCAACTATTACAGCACTGATATGAGAGGTTAAGGTTAGTGGGAGAAAATGAATACAACACTCAATGGAGCACACAGAAAAGCATGGGTGACTGAATCCCTTTCTGATCAAGAGCTGAGGATGAAGTGCAAGACAAACCAGACACACCTGCCAGCCAGCCAGGGAAACTGGTCAGAAACTTTTGATACTGTCATAAAAATGCAAAAGGAAACTAACTATTCCTGTTAATTTCATGGAGCAGAGCAATTCACTTTCTAATGGAGCGGGGGAGATTCTTTAGGGAATTCCAAGCAAGGAGACACAGAAAGACAAAACCTTCCAAGCCACACACACACTGAAGCAGACACCAGAGTATGTGGGCTAAATAACAAAGTCAACTAGAGCTAAAATTCAGAAGTGAATCATCTACCCACCTCTATGCAGCAGCTGTGCCAGATGCCCATGCAGGAGGGTCTCCCTGTCTCTATACATTGAGGTATTCCTTCAGAAGTAGGAGAAATCCTAATGAAAGCTGTCCTTCCAAGGCCCATGTCCCACCAGTCTACAATACTTAGTGATGTTGGTGTATAGATTTTTACTCGGTGTATATCCTGTATGACTGAGTTCAGGAGTCCTTGCATGACAGAGATCCTTGATCATCAGAGTGCATTGTGAGGATTTGTATATTAGGGACCATAATAATCTTCACATTACAAATAAAGAACTTCTCTTCCCAGAACTGCTTCTGCTCAAACAATACTACAAAAAAACTGGCTAGCCTCAGTTGATCTTATCCAAACAAATTTTATTCCTGGTCAGTGCAAGCAAACGCAGCCAAACTTCTGCCTGTCTACCCAGACAGACAGAGCCTCCTCCTGGATGGGGCTTTCCAAGTCCCACTGTTCCAAACAAGCCAGGTGGCAGAGTCATCCTATTGCAATGGCCTCCTCCGTGTGCCTTTGCCCCACTGCCTCTCCTGTGCAGCACAGCCACAAATGGCACGGCAGAGGCTCCCCTTGGAGCAGTTCACTCCACGCCCCAAGTCATCCACATCAACGCTTTGCCACCAGAGAGAGGCATTTTAATTCTAGCTGTTAAATGCAGTAATTTGAATCAGCATCTGTTTTCAAACAGTTACAATAAATTTGGATCCTCAGTCTGGAATCAATTTGTAGTGTTGCCAATTTGACTAAAGTCAGTAAACTTTAGCTACAAAAGATGTATTTGTAGCACTGGGATACCCTTTAGATGGTGAAATACAACAGAGGGGCAGCCAGGAACATGACCCATAAATTTAACGCTCTTTAGTATTTTTTGAATATTGCAACAAAAATTATTATTTTTTTAAATTTAGAAGTGAAGTGACAAGCATGCTATAGCTAAAGAAATGTGCTTAATTATATGGGAAGGGCAATCAAATCCATTCCTACGTGCAGTTTCTCCTTCCAAATCAGCCAACCAACAGTTTGGCTGAAGAGAAAACAGGAACAATTCAAGTTTTACTCATTAAATAAAATCAAAATATATTACAGAGGCATGTGATTGAGTCACCCTTCCCTCTTTTTCACAGATCCCTTGTTTTATATTAGAAGCTCTTCACGACTGGGCTGTGCCTCTACATGGTTGGAAAGTGCTTAATACAATGAGTTTCTAAAGATGTGTGGAGACTTCTGTGACTACTAAAATATTAATATTTCATACTTAATTTTAATATTTAATATTAACAATATCAAGAGCAGCGGCAAATATCTCTGTGGGGCTGTCATAGGTGTAATCTTGGCAAGGGAGGGAATGCTCAGAGAGATGAAAGACTGGATTTTCAGACACTTATGCCTGTAGATCCATCCAACCTGCATGGAGGAGAGTCATCTTGGCACACTACCTGCTCTAAATGGCAGCTGCCAATTACTGTAGTTCACACTACAAAATGTAGGCTTGAAAAAGTCTGCACTGGCACTAGAAAACTCAAAAAACTAAACAGGACAATAATACCTATACTCAACTGCATATACCATATGCTCTAGCGAAAGGGTTCTTATAAATTTCAGGTATGTGCTTTCTTTCTTACCATTATGTTCAATCCTCCCCAGTTGTAACCAAATTTTTTTTATTGAATTACTGTAAGGAAGTTGATCTACCCAAAGAGAGAGGGTCATCATGTGTTCAGCTGCTCCTGGTTCACAGTTCAGGATATGGTGGAGCTCATACTGCACTTCAATCTATGGCACAGCTTCCATGTTCAACTGAATTTCACACAGAGGCTACAGCTCTAAGCTAGAGGCAGAAAATTACTCCCTTCCTTCCTCTCCTTGCTTTCATATGTGATATTTCTCAGTGCTGTGTCCAGTCTATTAAAAAAATTTAGAACTTCGACAGCTTCCTCCAGAGAAGTACTATTCTTACTTTGTTCTCCAACCTACACATTTTTTCAATATATACTGTAATTTCCTCCCTTACTTCTATTATTACTGGGTATATATCACTTCAGAAATTTTTTCTCTTTTTCTGCTAATTGCATCTCTCTGTACTTGCCAGTTTCTCCACACTACCTATATCATCTTCAGCATATGGACTTCTTGCAAGAATCCCTCATAACAAAATCGTCCTCACACTTACGCTGAAACACAAGACATTAAAATGAAGATCAACAATTATAATGATGAGTTCATAAAGCCATCCTTAATCTCAAACATATTTAGGAATAATCATATTCACCACTAACACAAAATGTACTAAAATTATAAGTTTGAGTTAAAATAAATTGTACTGAATTCTTGACTTCATTTTATACCGGAAGACAACAATTACTGCATGAAGAAGAGTGCACTGGCATCCTTAATAAATGTAGGATACAATTTCCTTGTAAACAAACACAACCCACCATTAAAGAACTAATTATTCCCACATCCTATACTGAACAGCAGCCTTTATAAAAATGTTTCCCAATAGTCCCTAAGGGTTCCCCAAATGTCACTTCATAAGCATAATTAGCAAAATAGTACGAAATGCCTAAAAGTTAGACACTGAAAAATACAAGAAGAATTAAAATTTCCTGTGGTGAAGAAAGTTGGCTGGGACATAAGACAGGTCTAAACCCAAATTTGGTATTTGGAATACATGACTAAGCAAACAGACAAGAGTGGAAAGCTGCACAAAAGATGGAAAGATGTTCATTGAATTAAGAAAAAGTGAGGAAAAGGCTGAATTAAAAGCTTGTTCTTTTATTCTTGTCTTTTTCTTTGTTTGTGGTCCACTAAAACAGTTAATTTTAACTTTATTCCAAGTTCCTTGACTGAAAAGCATCACTCACTAATTTTCCTTATGACTTGATAATAGAATGAAGAGTTTTCCAATGCCTCAGTATTCTATAATCAATACACTGCCCTTTCTATCAAAACGAAACAATGGCACATTTAGAGAGCAGTATATTCAATTCTGGTTTTGGTCTTACACAGAAAACACCCTGAAAATTAAAATAATAAAAAGCCAAAGTTTTAAGTAGAAATGGAAAATAAGCATATTTGTTTTAGGCACATATTCCTAGGTTTAGTAATAAAGATTGTGACTATGGCAAAAATAACATTTTTAGCATCACAAATGAGGAATATTACTCCCATTTCCAAAAGAAATGCCTCCCCCAATGCTTTCTCCAAACATTCAAATCCCAGTTTAATAAAAACAAATGGCATCCCTCATTTCTTCACAACTGATATCCAAAGGTTTGCTGTTCTAACAGGATACAGGCACTTTGAAATCCCACAATTATGTATTTGTGTGCTAGAATTCAGACTTTTTTTGGCAGATGTAAGGAATATAATAAATACATTTATAATTCTAAAATTTAAAGCCCTTACTTTTGAACTATGAAAATAGCATAATGGTAGATATTAATGCCACTGGAGATATCACAAAACCACGATAAAGGTGAAATCTTATTCCCTTGGTATGTAATCTCCACAGTCATTTGTAACCATTTTCAGTAGCAACAAGATAGTAACTAATTTTTCAGTTATGTTTGCAATCTTATTTACACAGTGAAGCTACAGGTGTTTTCTTACAAAGAAAAGCATTTAAAGAGCAGCTCCAACAGCATGTAATTGATGTTTCAATCCAACTTACAAATACTGTACACTTCAAATAGCTTGAACACACAAAATTCAATATATATCAGAGGAAAATTTTGCACAAGGTGCTTCCAAGAACAAGTAAACTGAACAACACAACTTACACTGCACACAGTAAGTGTTCATTCACATGCAGGCAACTAATTCAAAGGCCCTAAGAACCTATGTCTGAAAGTGACTTTTCGCTTCCAAAATGACTTAGAGAAAAGAAATAAAGAGTTATTTAACATTAATAATTGAAGCTGTATTGAATTTACCAGACTAGAAGGAACAATTTTTTAAAAATTATTAGGAAGTTTTACTAAGAATGTCCCTCAGGCATTTTTTGCTTTTCTTCATTTGACTGCTAGGTGGGTAGTCTGATGCATTCAGATCTCTCAGAGAAACATTTATAAGGAAATGACATTAGCTTTCAGTTGAAAGTGAAGATATATCTGGAATTTCTTACTTAACATCATTTAGTGTCACAACCATTCAGAAGTGAGTTCTTTCCTATCACAGATCATTTAAAATAATACAATAGCATGATGACTCCTAAAAAAAAGTTCAATTTGTTTTGTATACCACTGAGGAAAACAGTCAAGTAGGTATTTGATAGCACCTATTTAGCATAAGTCTTCTAATATGCATATGTAGAAGGTCTGGCATAACATTTACATCAGACATTCTCAACAGCCTGTATATATTTAGCAATATGACATGAGATGATCACCATAAGCAGCCTGAATTTGACATTTAGGAAGATATTAACAGCAACACTAGGAGCATGACAAAATTGGACAACGATAATAGAAAAGTAAAATGATGCCGTTATAATTAGGTTTCCCAAAATGAGTCCATCTTTCAGTCACACCCTTCTGTCACTGCACCTACAAGCCCTTCATAAAGGAGTACTAAATTTGTTTACTGTTAAACATGCTAGAATTAGGCAGTTAATAGCAACAAGACTAGAGTTCCCCATATTACTCAGCTTACTTTACTTGGGTACTAAAACATTTTAGTCCTGCAGAAAGGTCTTCACCAAACACTACAGGATGACACCCGCTGACATGCATTTTCCCTCTGTGGATTTATGTCACAACAGTGTGCTTTAGGAGATTTAACTTCATAAAGTACTGAACTCAGTAGGATGAACATTTAATATGCTTGAAACACAAAATAATTTCAGAATATGTAATAATGAAGGTTACATGTCAAATGGAGCCTCCCAAGGCTGCACATTGCTGAGCACCTGCGTGGCCGAGATTCACACTCTTCACCAACATTTGGGGCCACAGCAGCAGCAGCAGTACTTGGTGTACAACAAAACATGGCGTGCCCATGGAGGCACTAGTGCTGGAACAAGACATTTCCTACTGACAACAAGGAATATTCAAAGCCTTTTGAGGGCACTCAGACTTGAGGTGGTTATGGCCACTGCCTGGGCAATCCCAAATGCTAGCAGGAAAACATAAGATTTTCCTGATAGAGAAAAAGCCTTAGAGAAATGTTTGTCTGGCGAGGTTTTCCACCTTCTGTACAATATGGCCACTCTGAGCCTATGAAAGCTTCTGAACCCCCCTCCTTTATTTTTTTTTTCCTCCTTTTAAATATGGCTGGACAACACACCCAGTGATCCGTTCCAGAGCTGCCATTTCAAGGAGACAGTGCATTCCTCTCAAAATGGAGGGCAATGTCTGCTGCTGCAAAGCTGCTGGGAGCTGGCACTGAAACCACCTACAGCACAGTAAAATATTATGACAGGGAATTTGTGAGATTCTTCCTCAGATAATGTTAGGTTTGGTTACAAAAAACGGCACCAAAAATTATCATGTACAAATCTAAAGGGGTATTGGCACTTGCTAAATGCTTCATGTAGTGGATATGGGAGCATTTCTGAAACTCTGCCTTGCCAGTAAGTCCCTGTACACCAGCAAAAGGGTCTGGGAAGAGTTTGTGGATTTGGCAACCTTCACTCCATGAAATGGCAACCAGCATTTTTCATGTTCAATGTTAGCCTGGAATGAAGCCTCAGAAATGAAAGCAAAAGCACACTTGTTTGATTCAACCTGGTTTCCTAATCTACTCTCAGCAAAGTTCAAGTAAAAGGCAGGCTGCTGTGAACCTGTAGTTTATCTGGATTATCTAATCTACTCTCTTTACAAATATCTCCTGTTTTACTAAGAATTAACTTTTACATGTAAAGTTGCCTTCTTCATCCCACTAGAAGCAAGAGTTAATATCTATGTTCTACTGAGAAACAGAGTGGATGATTCACTACAAACCAACAGTCAAGTAAAAACAAGTTAAATAAAAAATAAAGTATTTAAAAACTACACTTTTTTCTTGTTTTCTAATTCCTCTCCCCCAGTTGAAGCAAGTTACATTTTAAGTTCAGTTTTTGACAGCATTTTATATTAAAATTGGGAAACAAAGTGTATTGTGGAAAATACAAAATTTTATCTGCTGATAGTAATCTTAGCTTTACCATGAAAAGCCATCTCTCCATGCACTAAAACTGGTGTTTATCTCCTATTAAATTCTGCAAAACAGTTTATCATATTCTTTACCTCTGATATGAATCTCAGCAAAGCTTATGAAATGCAAATATTGCACCAAAGATACTTCTTCTGTTTGCAGAAGAGGGATCCACAACAGCTATCTCAATGCCTTTCTTAATATTACTAATAATACACTCCCAAAACAAAAATTAGTTTGTATGCTGCTATATCACACTCGCTTCTCCTTTACCATCAGTAAAACTAATTAAATAGTTGAAGCTAAACGATACCTTAAGAGATTTGCTTCTTTGGGCATTGTCTGGTTTGGAACAAACTGGACTTGAAGATTCATGCACTTGCTCAAAACTCAAGCAAGTTTGAGACCCAGCACCAGCAGAGGCTCAGTGCCCACAGGCCGTGTGCTGTCCCTACCCCCAGGGCTACAAGTGCACATCAAAAGCATATCCCTGTGACACTGGTAACGTCAGGCCTTTTTGCAGGGATTCGCTGCTGGAAAAGGCTGTACAGCCTCACACCACATCTAACACTCTCACTCTTAACAAAACCACAGAACAAACCTGATCTCACAAGCCAAGTTTCCAATCAGCTAGCAAGAGCCTGCCGTAAAACAATTAAAATGCAGAATGACGTTACAGAAATACTGTTTATGAGATAAACCTTACTTCAAACAGCCATGGTAGGTTTGAGCTGATGTTCTCCACTATTAATCTCCTCTTTTAAGTATCCATTTGGTTGGCAAATAGCAAAGCTGCATTACCATAAATGAACACATCAGGAGCACATGTAATCCTTCTACCCAGCCCTTCCTCTCTGGCACACTACAGGATTACATGGGATCTCCTCCCTGAATTTTGGCATCTCTCCATCTTCTTTGCAAACTCATGCAAAATGAAGCATGAGGAGGAAAAAGCTGGGATGACTCAACATAAACCTTTTTGCTTACTAAATACAAACTTTAATAAAAAATCAGCAATGAATTTTTTATTGCATAACTGTCCAGTTTTGCCCATCATTCCCCTCTTTTGTTCAAGAGATTACAAAATCACCATAGCACTGAAGCTGAGGGCCCAACAGCAGAGAGCTTCATACACTGAGAATACAGCATTTTGTGTTTGGTTTGTTGTTTTGTGTTTTTTTTTTTTTAATAAAGTTCAGGCCTTTAAATTCTTATTCTTTCAAAACACTTCCTCATCATGTGTACCTTGTGAATAACCAGCAGTGGATACTGTATGACATCCACATGGCATCTAGCTCGGCCAAACTGATTGCAGACTGCCCTTTTCCATAGGAGTGTGTGCTACAGAGAACTGACAAACATTCAGCTCTGTGAAAATCAAAAAGCTCAGCTCATTCTGCTCTGCAGACTAGCTATTAAAGGAGCTGTATTATTTAAAACTGCTTGCCTGCATGCACCTAGTGTAGCTGTTTCAGAGGTGTTTTTAAGGCGTGCACAGTCTCTGAGAAAAGGAGAGCAATGAGATCGAGCAGCAGAGCTTTGGGGAGAGGACCAAGGGCAGCCCAGATTGTACTGCAGCATGTTTGTCAGGCAGGATATGCTCCTGTGCTGCCAGGGCACAGCTGCAGCAAGACACTGAGAGCAAACTCACAGGGTGTCTGAGATAGAATCCTTTCATTTTTCTGTGGAGAAAGCCACTACAGCTGCTCAGGTTTACAGAGTATTGTAGGGATTTTTTCTTCAGAGCAATTGCATGAATGTGCACAGTAAGCATACTGAGGCTTGCCTAAGAGCAGGACAAGTTCACTCTCATATCCCACTGGGTATCCTAAAAAGTAAGTAAGCAGCAAATACACTGAAAGTCAGCACTGAAATCTTCACTTTTACTGATACTGCAATCATCAATTAATATGTTTAACTAATATATCTTTGCCCTAAATACAACCCAAGTGCAAGGAAGACACCTTAAAGAACAGGAGACTTAGGTGGAGCACAGAATCAGATACAGCTCTGCAGAAACTCAAGCCAGTCTGCCACCACCAATACTTAGCTGAATGCTAAAAAAGATACAAAATGGGATGCAGGTTTTTAAAAGATCACAGGTATTCGACATCAGTGCTACAAAGGCTGAAGTAATAGTTTAAAGCTGAGCTATTCACATTGTCTGCCACCAAAAAGGGGTCACCCCACTTTACCTTCCACCTGCTCTAGCAAGCCATTCCCACCTCCCCCCCTCCACCCTTTATTACCCACCTATCTGCATGGGGAACTGATTTGACTTGCTAACCCAACAGAAAACTATGCTGTAAAATCCTCACCATCACCTGCCCTGCCCCTCTTTCTGCTTCCTTCTGTATTAAGTTTTTTTGCAGCAGTGAACTGTTGGCTCAAGATTGTCTACAGTCTTAGAGAATGACTCTACCCCAAGATTTAGGGTCACAGTGGCAGGAACAACTTCCCTTTTATTCTCTCCTGTCCCTGAGTAAATCATTGAAAATTCTGTCTATTACACTTATATTGGGAACTTCTGTGTAATGCAATGGCTTTGAATCCTTGACAAAATCTTGTTCCCCTTGCAAAAATTGTGCCCCTTCAAATTTGGGTTAGTGCTGAACTTGTCTGTTCTAGTACCAGACCCTGTAGTTTGCTTTCCTTACACTGCCAACGTAAGTGGGGTCTTTGCTAAAATTTGACATAAGCAGAAACCTTAATTCCTACCTAATGTTACCAATCTAGAAACTAGATGGGTACTTACTTTTAAGGTGGTATTCTTTTACTAGAAAAGAACACCACCTTAAAACAATATCCTCAAAGATACTGAATTATGAGGTATTTGTTCAGATCTATGCAACATTGCAGTTATTTTGGGAACAAGCAAAGTTCATCTGGTTATCTTCATTTTATAGCACATCATCAAACTTCATTTGGAAACAAGTCCCATTATTTTATTTTATGCAAGTTAGTCTATTACTCTAAGTCAGGTTTTGAAGAAAAAAGGAAGTAATAACAGAACTGGGATACCAAAATTTTAACTGCTCAGATACATGCTGATCATTTATGATTATTGTTCTTCACAGATACAGACTTTCTGCAAGAAATCCTTTCTTTTGTTTGAGGAAGGCAAAGCTCCCTGGCTACAATGCTAAGATGCAATTCTCATAACTAGTCACAACATCCACAGTATCTCTTGAGATATTGTCATGGGCAATTCGAAAGCATTTTGAAGTCAAAAATTAGTATTAATTGAAATATTGCAAGGTTCATAGCTATCCTGTAAGAATGAAAATTTAATCTTAGAATAAGTTACTTAGTAATTATCTGAAATTTGAAAATGATTTGATCCTTCCTCTCACATCAACTTGAAAGTGCAAAGAATAAAAATGCAAGTTCCAGTGTGAAGTGCCAAGGTCCTGGCTCCCTACGATAGCAAGTAAGCTACCTTTCATTTCCTAAATCAACGTTTTCCAACCTTGTTGTCCACACCAATACTGACTCTGGATTAGGAAAGGCCAGGTCTGAGCAAAAGAGCAGTAATGGCAAAAGGAGATGCACCAAACATCCCATCAGCAGCTACTGCAGATTAAGTAGTGAGAAACTTCTTTAAAGTTAATCCTGAAACCAGTCCTGCTCTTGCTGGAGCCAGTATGTATAACTCTCACATGGCAGCCTAAACGTGGCTTGTTCTCTCTGTCTCTGACATGCACTGCACCCAAGGCAGGGTCTATGGGAATTTCTGC
This sequence comes from Setophaga petechia, assembly GCA_024362935.1. Classification (NCBI taxonomy): domain Eukaryota; kingdom Metazoa; phylum Chordata; class Aves; order Passeriformes; family Parulidae; genus Setophaga; species Setophaga petechia. The sequence continues at coordinate 30,446,024 of JANCRA010000001.1, forward strand.
AGTCCCATAAATTAGTCTGTTTCCTAGCAGAGCATCGAACTGAAATGTATCTGAGGGGGTTTACTGAAAATGAATTGAGCCTGATCTTCAAGTTTTCACTGAGATTGAACTAAATTAACAAAAAAGTGATTATCAACTAAGAAAGAAAGAAAGAAATGGAGAGGCAGGCTAGAGATGAGACATGGATGCTCACATTAAGGTGCCTCACATCTTTCTCCCTTTAAACCAGCATAGATTGCTTCAAAAATATGTCTAGTTAAAAAATATGTTTCTGGATTTTTTTTAGTGTATATTTCTAGTCTAAACCAGAACTAAGCGGTTCAGTGCAGTCACAAATAAGCCACAGCCAAAAGCCCTGCTGGCTCCAGCCAGATGGCAAAGGAGCACCAAAAAGGAACAAGTGTGCAGTGAGGAACAAAAGAACACAGCTCACCAACCAACCACCTAAAAAAGTCCATGGGAAAAGAAATAAGGAATTATTAAATCAGAGCAGATACGAACAAGAAGGGATAGGAAAATGAGGAAGATTTCAGACGAGGTATGTGGGAAAAAGCACCCTGCCATCAGGCCATTTCAGGTGAGTTTCCAGCAGGAAGCACGCTGGGCTGCACCTCTCCTCTTGAGGAGTTATCCCTCCACACTGGTCAGAATGGACAGCGTAGCTAACAAAATGCAGTCAGGGAGTAAAGCACAGCTCAGAAATTCACAATCAGCTGCCCCTTAGTAAAAAAGTCACCCTGCCCAGTAAGACACCAGAACGGAGAGAATACAAAAGGAAATGGTACCCCAGAAGTGGGGAAAAGTGCTGTAAGGTGTTTGCTCTTCTTGCTGTGCGCTATCTGGAAACTATTTTGTTCAATATGAAGAAAACACAGAAGCTATTTTGATCTTTGTTATACAGATGGTGTTTTTGTATTAAATTAATGAATGCATAGCACATTATCACACTCAATGTAAGCCACATGCAGAGAAGAGGTTTTAACTTCCAGAAATATTGCTATTTTCTTCTCATTTTAGACATGTTGTAACAACTTTCACACAAATACAGGCCAGCCCACTGTGCTACAAATAATTATACAATATCTAAAACAGCACCTTGTTCCAGCTATTTGGATTTCTCTAGGGATTTTTTTCTTGAAACAATGATTTAAAAAAATCAAACACAGATGAATCCTGCCAGAAAATGTTTTCGTAAAAGAGGCAACTAATGCCTACACCAAACACATCTGAAACAGTCTGTCAGCAATCCCTCTCTCAACTATGCCAGCCACCCCGAGAAACAGCATGCCCAACACAAAGCAGCAACACAAATGTCCATGAATCAACATTATATAAATTTTTGAACCCAGATATTGCACCCTTATTAGCACAGCAATACAAACTTCAGCTTTCCTCTTCCTCATCCTCCATGTGCTACATGGAAGCAGCTGAATCAGAGTTAAACCAGGATTTAGCTCAGGAGAGGCTGAAAAGCCTCAGGGACAAAATTTAGTTTGAACTGCCAATATAGTGGAGATAAGACTTTCAGGGCTGTGTGTAACTGGGATAGGGCATGCAGGAGAAAATGTAACATGCCCAGTTGTCCTCTGCAAGCACCTGTTTTAAGTCACTGGAGCAACCCTACAGCAAACTCAACACATGTAAGGAGCACATGTAAGGAGCACCTCTTTGGCTGGACAATGTCTCTGCCTGTGGCTACTGTCAGTATTTTCTTAGTGCAGCCAATTAGGTTTTTTCTTGGTTAAAAATGCCACCGTGGAGTTCCCAGGGAAAATAATAATGTGAAACAGCTGACAACATATTTATGCCTAAGAGATTATTATTTGTTATATAAACTGTAAGAAATTGATAAACATGCATACTACGGTAGACCAGTTTTCATAACAGAAATGGAGGAAAAAACCTTAATGACATTTCTAAACAAACATTTATGCCAGTAAATGCTCTGCCACAGATATAACTGCATCAGCAGCAAAACTCAGTTAAAACAACAGAAGCCAAAATAATTTCCCTGAAATAGCAGATGCTTCTACCATTGTGAACAGGGTGCAGGGTTTGCCAATACACCTACACCACTCCTGCAAACATTTTGGGAAAAGCAAGCCTATAACTTGTGCTCCTGTCACAGCCTTGGTTTACCACAAGTGAGAGCAAGCAACTTATGGGTTTTTTTCATTGTATTCTTAACATGTTTTCTGCAATAATTCTAACCTTGTAACTTCTTACAAGAAATGATCCACTGTTTCACTATGAAAATCTATCTGCAGTAGCCAGTGAGAAGGTTTTACAGGATGAAATGGTGCCAGAGTTTTAACACGTTCTTTGCATTTATAAGTTTGTAATCTAAATTCTGTTATTCCCCACAGTAGAAAACACATAATTTTGCAGTATTGGTGCAAATTTACACAGGCTACTGAACCACAGATTCTTCAACAACTTTAAGATTGTTTTATGATACATTCAAGAATCCAAGAAGAAAAATATTGTCTACTCAAAATATTCATTTGACTAGTGTGACTTTCTGATTAGCTGATTTTTTTATACCTCTTCATGCAGGAATTTTGGCATTACACAAAGCCTTTTAGAAATGATGAAAGAAAAAGATTTTTTTCTCATCCTTGGAGACCTACACTTTTAAATTCTGTTCATTACTAATGAACATAAATTTATTACCCATTTTCCATTCCTATTATCAGAGATTATTTATTTTATTGGCTACGGATGTGAGTTTTAACACCTTAACATGTAAGATGTAAGTTTTAACATCAGTCATAGACAAGTAGGAAAATACTATTCAAATGACACTTAAATTTTAGTAGGGAATACAGGAGGTATATTCCCTATCAAGCATATCCCATTATACTTCTGTATCTAAGCATCTTGGGATTAAAGTGTTCAATATTGTCTAAGGGATAGCAAGACTACGGTGTTCAATCTATTTATTGTCATAAGTATTGTACCTATTTATGATTTGAATGCAACCACACTTGCAATCTATTGCTATCCACTAAAACTAGCTGGTAGTCAGTTTTGATAATAGTTTTGATACTATGTTATTATTATTCACACATTACAACTTGAAACACTCTTTTCCCTTATGTGAATGAAAGAGTTTAGGAGTTTTAAACACTCCCATTACCTTGCTTCCTGCAAACCTGCTTTCCAAATCCAATCCTTTCCTCAAGAGTGTGTCATGACAGCAAAAAAACCACAACCCTACATTTGTGTGCTTGTAACCAAAGTGTGGAAGCCAAAAGAGGATAGCTCTGAAGAACACTAACAAATCTCTCAGTAAATGGCGTTTTCCTCTTTCTCAAGGCTTTCATAAAATGAAAAGGATAAAAGTTCTCAAATCCTGGCCATCTAAAAGATACCTGCATTTAACATCAATATAACACCTAAAATAAATAAAGAAACATTTTGTTACCTTATGATTTTAAGAGTTCCCAACCTGAGGAGGGCCAAAAAAGGTATTACACATTTGACACACACTAGATATCTTTTCCAGGGAACTCTACTCAAGTAGACAGCACTTCAAACTTTATATTTGCGTGTAATAAAGATATTAAAAAAACCCCAAACCTGATTGCTAGTTTCAAATGCACTACCTCTTTAAAGCCTGAATTGCTCTTGGGGGCATGTAAAGACCTGCTAGTGCTACAGCTGCCACATAGCAGGGAATTTGTCTACAAAAGCAATGTGTCTAGTTGTAATCTCCTTCTGAATCATGAAGGTGCTGATTTCTGATTTTATTGCATTTATTATATTAAGTTATTATAGCATTCCTGTGCTGCATCTATCATTTCTACTATGCACTCTGTTTCTCAGGCATTCATAACTTAGTGGTTTTAATTCACAGCTGTCGGAAATTTGGTGCATTAGTCAGCTTGTATACAAATTTCCTCTGAATAGGTGGGGGAAACTGAAAGCTTTGGATTTCTTGGGAGTCCGAGGAGTTTTATAAATACTGGTAACATTTCAATTTATTAATAATATTTTATTTCAATAGGCCACGCCTTGGTCTAACAGCCTAGAGTAGTGGTTTCCAGTCCAAACAGTACCAGGAGTGTGTACCAGGACTATGCTGGCCCTGTGCCCTCTTAGGTAGCTCTGTGCTGCCATGTGAACCGAGGCACACTGAGGGGTACCTGTGCGGACATGTGAATGAAACAGGGATGCCTCTCAAGGAGAGAGCAGATCTTGAAATGACCTGGAAATAATTCTGGGAGGCAATAATCCCTATTTTGTCATAGGATCTAGAAACTCCAGAGATTCAGACTTCAGATCCTACCTGTAACTTTCAACAAGTTTCTTAATTTAATTCAGGTTGCTCAGGGAACTTTAGCTGCCACTTAATACACGATTACTATGACAAGTCTTATGACATATACTAAATAACTTCTAACATAGCCTCAAAGTATGAACAGATATAATATGTTCTAATAATGTCTATCACTTTTTGTATCCAACAGTGAGCTCATTAAGCTCACTGGAACTCTAGGGGTAGTCTGAATAACCCAGGAACCCTTATTTTATGAGTCACGTCTTGATGTGGTTTTATCAAGATTACATTCAGGTTTTCTGTTAGTAGATACTCAATAGCAGATATTTAAATGTGGGTATCTGGTAACTAACAGTAACATCTTTCATTGTCTTCTTTTTGGAATGACTCAGGAAAGTACAATACTAAAATATAAGGAAAATAAATATATGCAATTGTCATACATACATTGTCAATTCATATATATGAATTGATTTGATCCTGGTTTGCTTATATAACAGATGTGCTATATATAACACTGATTCCATGAACACTGCATATTCTATCGACACTAAAAACTCTAAAATTTTCTATACATTTTATTACACATTAAGCTTATGTTCTTCTTCAAAAAGATTATACTGTTTCCCTGCATTGGTACATCAAATTATGTGGAGTATAAAGGAAATAAACAAGTTTAACCATGTGGAAGACCACAGCAACCTAATAAAATCTGCTTTACTCACTATGCCACAGATATTTCCAAAACTCAGGTATTTCAGAGAAAAGTATAAATATTATTGTTAATTTGTATATCTATATATTATATGCTACTGTTACATTTTCCCAAATGACCAGATCAGTAAAATAACCCTTCTTCCACTAAGTCTGTGAAACTTCTACCACAGAAGTCTCTTCTGAAAACACCAGACTGCCCGGACCAAAGGCACGTTAACTGTGCAAGTGCACACGCATCTGCCTCAATGAAAGACCCTGGATCACCTCAAAGCACGACACTGCCACAGTGACACTGAATTGCCCATTACCTGTTTGCCTGGGACAAGTAAACAAATACCTTCTTTCTTCTTCATTTTAATCCTGCTGAGGTGGAGAAGAGCTCTCCAGAATTATGATTGGCAAAGGCTGAAGGTCTGTCTGTAGAATTCAAATCAGCACTTGAGTGAAAGGGAGTCTCAGATTAAGGATTAACAGATCAGCTGGCAGAGTCCACTACTTTACAAAAAACTGCCTTCTATGCATCAGTGCTAATAATTTTCTTTAAAAATACAACAGTGGCTTTTTAAAAAGGAGATGTACTTCCATCCAAAGCATAAGCTAGCTAGGTCATTCCTCTGCCACAGAAAGACATTTAGCGAGAGTACTATTGACTTACAACAGAGATGAGTGCATTTCTTCGGGCTCTTCATGCGGGTAGGCAAAAGGGACTACTTCTATGCTTTTCAACCAACTTAAAATTTGATTGTAGCAAGAGGAATATCATGATACAAAGGTTTACTATTCTTAGAATGTTGAGGGCATACAGGAAGAACTTACTTTTGTGAACTAAAAAACCATATTGCATACATTTACATCCAGCAGTAAACACATCAAAACATGTCTAGATAGTTATCTCACTTTAACTGAGTATGACTACCAACATGAGTTACAGTATTTTTACTTGTTTCAAAAAATATGGAAATGTACATGAAAATGAGGCAAAATGGACATTTTTCAAGCTGATTTCACTGATAAAGGTACAACAAATCTGGCAAGAACAGGTACATGCAAGGTAGTTATACATGTAGCCTCTCAACTCAGCTGAGTGCTGAATGGGAACAGACATTTCATATTCTTGTGTGGTTTTCTCTTAATTTTTTTAAAGCAATTAAAGAAAACCTCATTATCCTAAATTCAGAGCTATATGAAAAAAAAAAAAACCAACCCAGAAGCAAATGCATCATTTAAATGTTCTTAGGAGAGGAAGTGAATCTGTAGGATAAAGAATTAGTAAAATGGAGATAACTACTATCTCTTAAGAAGAGAGTCTCCAGGTTTGTCAGGATCACTTTTCAAAGGGTTCCTACCTGTCCTGGCCTCAGAGGCCCATACAGAAATCACCAGAGAAAAAGAACAAAGAAATTCAGACCTAACTAGAACAGTAGTGTGAAAAACATTCTGAGACAAGTATACTGGGTGAATTTGCTGTTAAGTCTGTGATGTTATGCTCAAAGTGGTTTCTGTCAAATACCAATTTGTTTAGATACACAGGTGTGTCCTTTGTTTTACCCTTTCCCTCTCTTCCCTACCATGACCCTCAGGCTCAATGCTTATATCTGCAGTAACTCAAGGAGCAGTTTAGTGCAAGCTTGAGGGCAAACACTGGTAAAAAATCATCAATACTTGGGAACTGATAGCATTGTTCCTGCCTTAGTTTTTGGCTAACAGCCAGTGCTCTCCCAGATAACACTCCCACAGCTCAAGGAAGGGTATGAACCACAGAATGCTCACAGGAGGCTGAATGAAAGAGGTCCCCAGGCTACTGGTGAAGCACTTGTGCACATCAGTAATACCTGAGCTGTAACAGGAAATGGACCTTGGCTTGTTCCCTTTGCTACTGTACACAAGGACTGCACATCTATCTCTCCTCTACAATTTAATTTTTCTCTCTACAGTGAAAAAAAAAGGGAATTGTTCGGTTTCTTCTTTCCCTTTCATTGCCCTCTTCCACCATGTTGCAAAATTTGGGAAACCCAAGAAAGGAGGGAATAGGTGCTAGCATGTAGCACATCACTCTGAGCTGCAGGCGGCTCTCAGCTGGCAAGTGGAACTGATACTTTCCAATACTTCTCAAGTTTTACTGCTTTGCTGGATTTACCATCATCCATGGCCTGTTCCATTTGAATGCTGAGGTAGGATGTTAAAGAGGTGCTGTGTTATAGCCACGAACACAAGTGGAACATCAGCCAGTTCAATGTAGGGGACTCCTTCTCTCAGCTAAAATTCAAACAAAACACATGCATGCATATGCTGTTCCAGACTAACACAGCTCAGTCTACAAATGATGTTTATAAAGGTTATAATTTCTATACAGACTATACCAAATAAACCTACTTTCATGAAGTGATGGCAATTCAGTTTGCTGTAGGACTCAGTACATTTTTGTATTTCTTAGTAAAAATGCCCATGTACTCCATTGTATACTGACCACATTTGGCTTAAGAGCACATGGAAACTCCACACACATAAAACACTGCACATAAAAAAAGACGGGCAAAAAGTAATCAAATAACTGATTCTAGCAGAAACTCTGCTGTACATTGGAAAGTGAAACCCAGCACTCAAAAGGAACAATTTGTTACCCGTTATTTTATGAGGTACAGTTGCATTACAGGAAACAAAAGCAAACAACACACAAGCAGAATGAAGAATGTTCAGCTCTGCCCGGTGTCACCAAAATCACTGGAAGCAAAACCAATTGCCTCAAAGGCAAAAACATAACTTTGATGTAGGCTTTATTTTTATTCCTCTTTTTTCACCTCGAGTAACTGGTTCTGCTGCCATGGCTCTGATCAGCAGTAAATTAGGATTAGGTGGAAAGGACTAGGATGAGGGAGTAATGTACAAGCTGGAGGGCAGAAATGAGAAAAGAGAATTGATAAATAATACACAGGTCTCTTGTGTGAAAAGCTGGCAGAACTGCTGAGGAATAACTCGAAATACTATCCAAATGCCACTGACAGGAAAATCATCAGGGGAGAAGGGTTTATATCCAGAGAGGAACCCACTGACTGAGAAGTCTGTTTAAGATTCCTTGACCTCAGGGGAAAAATAGGGTGGTAAACACTGGGTTCTCATACAAATGAGGAGCAGCAGGGTTTGCAGAATAAGACTGTCTGAAATGCTCTGAAGACACCCATTCAGTGTTATGAACCTTACTGTATTCTTTGGAGAAAGGACAGCTGCTGAAAAGAAACTCTCCTGGCAAAATAAAATACGTGCTCAGCTCCATAAACCAAAATTGTCAAGGAGGGGCAAAAGAAAAGGAAGACAGGGTAGGAAAACTTCTTTCAGGTACTTCCAGTCTAGAGAAAAGGCTTTAATATTGTTAGTACTTTCAGCATACTTGCTAAGGGGTCAGTGAGACCTTCTTCAGCCCAAGATGCAGCATCTTACTGCTTGTCTCTTGCTTGGTAGGAGAGATACTAAGATTCAGAATCATTGCAAGACAATGGATAGGCCTAGCTGTGTGGCAACCTTCTTGAAGTCATCTGACAGAAAAGACAGTTTGACAGAATTACATTTTCCAACTCTGACTATGTGTCTGCCTTCAAAAGGCTTGTCTTCTGGTTGGGCATATGGAAACACACACACATACATTCTGCTTTGTTGCAGAACATGATTGACAAGTACAAGGAGAGTGCTGAGGAGGAAGCAAGAATAATTAAACAGAAAGAAAAATGTAAGAAAATTCTTTAGACTACAGGGGCAAAGGGCACTTTATCATATAGGCAACCAGATCAATTGTAAGAAACTAGGGGAACTTGGCACGAGTTAAAGGGGAGATTCTCTCTCCATCTGGATGATGATGCCTCATGCTGAGAACACACTGTGATATTACAATCCTGTACTAAAGACCACACCAAAACATTGCTGGCAACCTTAAAATCTTAACTGCCCCAAGGAACCTGTCTCAGAGAAACACTGCAAACTGAAGGGTAATGTATAAAACTACACATATAAACTGGTGAGACAACAGCTATGAGATGCCTTCCAGCTCCAAAGACAAAAGTGATAATGGCAAGAAGAATCCTGCTCTCTTCTTAGAAGATCACCTACATGTTGAAGAAAATGAGCCCACAGGTTGCAAAGTGGAAGTTAAAATCATCTACCTTCAAAACAGCAACTTACAATCAAAGCTTAGGAACAAAAGGTGTAACAGCCACTCAACACACTACCACAAAACAAGTAATACTTGCATTTCAAATTTCAAACTCTTGTATTTCTATGAACTGTGCTGAGATATTTTCCACAGCCTCCAGTATGTTACCATTACAAAATGTGCCTTGATATGCAGCTCATATTTTTGGTCCTTAATTCATCTTAGTGCATCTAGATACATTATCACAGTCCACAAGGTCTTTAAAAATCTTTCAGGTGGTTCTTCCATGTGACTATGCTGCATTATTTTTTTCTTTCTTCTCATCTTTTCTTATAAATCATTCCCTCTAGTCTCCAATAATTTTTAATGCTCTGCTGTGAGTCTCACTCGATTAACCTGTACCTTCAGGTGGTCAAATTTGGATCCAGTTTTCCTGTTATTGTCTTTCCTTGTATTTTGTGCATTTGTTTTAAATTACCTTAACAATTATGCCAATCTCTAGACAGGGAGCACTATAAAAAGAAATATCACTAAGTTCTTTTAAAGGCCAAAAATTGAAAATTACCCTGTTTATTTGAAATCAATGTAGTTTTACACAAATAAAAGAAGTCTTTCGTGAATAAGAAGACAGGTAAAAAAGAAAGAGGAGAAGATGGACAGTTGAGATTATTTTGATTAAATACTTATATTAACATGCAATAGCTAGAATTATACTTTTATAAGCTTTTATGACATCAATACAGACTACCATTAAAAAAAAGATGTGAGATAGAAATTGAACCATTAATTATATATTTTCCAAAGTATTTGTTTCCAGATTAGCCACAGGCCTCCCAAGGTTTGAGTACCTTTATAAAAATATAAATACACAGACATTCAAAAAAACAAAACGTCCTGGCTGCTAAGGCTGGAATTTGGCTTGTTTGTCATCATAGTAACTAAAAAAGTCTAAAAAGCAGGAGAACAATGAATAAAAACCAGTGATTATTAATGGAATCCTTAAAGGCAGGTTTATAATAATTAACATAAAGGTCATCTTAATAGTCAACTTAGAGATATTTTTAGATCTCCCAAGCCAAAAGATAAACTCCTCAGTAGTAAAATTTGCCATTATTAGAAAGCTAATTTCATTGTTCAGCCTCTAATTCATTACCCATAATTAAGAAAAATCAGATTTCAAAGCAACAAGAGAAGACTGTGATAAAGCTATTTGAAGTACACTCTGGCAGGGATAAAGCCAGCAGAGAGGTGGCTGTCATAAAATAGCCAAATGGCTTTTTCCACCTCCATCAAGGTCACTTTACTGATGATGTGCTCAATAAGATGATAATGCATTTAACCACTTTCCTTGCATCTGACTTCGACCTTACTGCAAATCCAAATGGCCTTGTTTAACTACCCTGGCCTTTCAACATTTCCCTGAACAAAGATAATTAAGGAGATATACTGCCCCCTACTATCACAGGAATTGAAAGACAAATAAACTTTTAAGAGCACAGCCAGGTGTCTATTGCATTAATGTACAGTGTTTAAGTGGGGGGTAAAATGAAATAATGGTTAAATAATTATAAAAGGTTAACAAAGTTAACTTTGCTACGCAAGGCAATTCTGTTCCATTTAAAAGAAAGAATATAAGAGGCTTTCCATGCTACTTTTTACAACTCCCTGGACAACAGTCTTTTTTTAATGCAGTTTTTGACTTAAGAGGAAAAATGTTCTGCAAAAATTAACAACTCTGAAATTCCTGCAGATTTAAAACTGGTTATATTTCATACAAGGCTACAATAATGTTTTATGAAAAAGAGCAGATCTATATGATTAAACCAAAAGCTGGTCTAAAAAACCATTTCCATTCCTTTTTTTTTTTCCTTTGTTTGTGGTCAGCAACTATACTAGAGGTGAAAATTAAAGCAGTTTAAAAATTAGTTTGGCAGTTATGACAATTTGAAATATTAAGTAGTGCTTTTTAATGATTTTTACAATTATGAAAAACAAACAAATAATATAATTCTGTAACAGCAGTTGCTTTTTTTTTTTTTTTAGTTTTGATTAATATATACTCTTACATTCCAAACAGCTCTCCAGGACACTAATTCTTCTTGATGCCAGAAAAAAAAGCCCCATGTCAATAGCACTTGGACTAATAACAACTGAAACAGAATAAAAAGAATAAAAAACTGGTAAAGTAGTTGGATGTTAGTTATGCAGAGATGCAAGAGATCTTATTTTAGATTAAATTTTTTTTCTTCTAAATCTGTTTTTCTTTTAATCATCTTAGAAATACTGCTGTATAGGTCTGAATCCCCTTCAAAAGCAAGAAAGTGGCAAAACAGCAAGTTGTAGCAGAAAGATAAAACATGTAACTCACTGTTGGTGTGATGCTAGATATGTTAACTTACTGCTACTGCCAAAATTGCTGTTCCTTGCCACAGAAAATTAGGTATGCAGAAACCCTGTCACATGTCTTTAATCAGTTTGATCATAATGCAGTTCTTCAGAAATCACAGCAAATCCACCGCTGCCATTTTGTCAGGCCACCATCACTTTGAGCTGTAGATGTAGTTTGTGCAAATTTCACCATGGTCACGTATTTGGCTTAATCTTTTCTGTAACACTTCTTAATGCAGACTCAACTCCTGAATTCTGAATACACCAGAAGTTAAACCTCCTGTAAAGGTACTTTCATGTAGTAAATACAAAAATCAGTGATTACAGTATCAAAACCATGAAGTTTGCAATGATTCATATATCAAAACTATGCAAAGTGTTTTCTCCTGTAAATAAGCCATAAATAAGCCATTCACTCTGAGCTAGAATGATTTACTGTTCCCAGATATGAGAAGTCTATCTTTTTCTTACATCTAAAAGACTTGCTTCAAAAACAATCTACTTTACAGCAGTTTACACAAAACAATTATTTCCTTTCAAGTTTGGATAAATGGTGGCCTTAGTCAATTTCAAAAGAAGACTGCATACCTTGCTGTTACCTTGAGCGAGTACTGAAGTATAATTGCACTCTGAATTCCTTAATCTTAGACAAAGAAGATGAATGACTATTTTCTACTCATTCAGAGTATTTCAGCCACCTACCTATTTTGTTCAGAGTTTTAATGTGAGTGACACTTTTTAAAGGAACACAAGAGCCATTTTTTCCACTTGTTCCTAAGATTTAAAAAGGTAAACTTAACTGGAAAACTACATAAACTTTTCTTTAGTACAGTTGCTTTATTTCATCCTGATCTCTTCTTTTGTGTAAAAATCTCCAAACTAAAAGATATATACATCTTCAAATCATTAGTGAGGTCACCAGCTCACAGCATCATACTCCATACATTACTGAACAAACAAAAGCCCTCTTGCTATTTTGAAATGCATAAATCTCTAACTACCTCCGGAAAAAGTCCTACAAACCCACACAGAGCACAGCCTATAGACATATTTAGAATGAATATAACCAACAATAAGATCTTTGAACACATACAAAAAAGACATAAAGCTAATGTTGTTTCTTATTTTGGACAACAATAAAGTCCTATTTTCTCACATCACCACTCAAATGATTTGTTCAATTCTATGTTGAACAAAGTGTACATATTAAGTAAGACCTTTTATATTTCCTTGTTTAGTTCAACAAGTGAATTGGGAAGCAGTATAAGTTACAGGAAGAGAAGTTATAAAGTATTATCTCGTAATTGCTCATCAAACTATTCTGGTAATTTGAAATGTTAAATCTTCACAGACACATAGCCAAACTGCAAGAATACAGCTCCAGATCAGTTCCCTGAGTTGGGTCCATTTGCATCATATACTGATATTTACAGGTATTTCTATATCTCTCAAGCCAAGGGATAAACTCTTCAGTACTAAAATTTGCCATTATTATAAAAGTTAATTTCAAAGTTCAATCTCTAACTTGCCATCTGTAATTTAAAAAAATCAGACTTCAAAGCTGATGGGTGTATGACAGCATTCTTCGTGTGGACCTGCAGAATGAACATACATCTGACATGGTATTTTTTTTATTGCATCAATTATCAATTTTTCCTAGGCAGCTACCACTTTGGCTGCTTTTCTTCAAATGAAAAAAAAAATACCCTCTGCTGCATGGAACATGTAACTCCTTGTGTCAGAAAGCTTAGAAAGTAAAAATGACAAGACAAAGCCATCTAAACATAAAATGTTTTTTTAAAGGTCCTATTGCTGTAGGTTGCTTGCTAAATTGTAACACACCCTTTTATAACTCCTTGAAAGAAAAATACCCTTACACAGTGAAATATGAGGCCACTCTCCACACAGGATTGCAGAACGATTAATCAAAAAATTTTGTAACATCTCATTTGTAGCTACTGAGCTGCTTCACAGTTTTGAACTCCAATCTGATGGAAGAAAAAAGGCAAGCTAGTTTTTTTCTGTTTTGGTTTGAGCACTTTCCTGAGTTTTACACAAACATTTCCACCAGAACTTACTGAGGATGCATGAAAAGATTTACCTTTTGAATGAAGGAAAAGTGCCCTCCAGCAGCTGCGTGCACACCATCTAGAACTTCATGGGAATAACTCAGCCTATTTAGTGCCATTACACAAATTACAAATTCTTATCTTAATGACAGGCTATACTTAACATCAGGCAATTAGATCCTTTTGTCTATTAAGAAATCTTTACACTTTCCAACGAATAGGGGACTGTTGCAATCTTCAGTAACTTTTCTACACATTTTTAGTGAATTTACTCTGTGGATTAGAGATCTTAGGGGAGAGAAGGTACTTCCCTTCCCCTGCCTCCATTGTTCTCTACCTTCAAAGCTTCTAACAAACAGCTCCAGAGCAGCTCAGTCTTTGTCTGGGAGTTTGGTAGTTCACATCCTAAGTTTCTTTTCCCCTTGCTAAAATATTAGAAAAGCAAGGTTTTTGAAGCTTTCCACAGGATCAGCCAGAAAACAGACACAAAGTTAACAAAGGACAGCTATCACCACGAAGTGTCAGGTTTGTTTACTGGAGTAGATCAGTATTTCCCCAAATCTTCAAAGTTCCGACTGTTTTGTTTAATAAACTGTTAAAAAATGGCAAACGGGCTAAGTAAGGTGAACATAAGCAAAGATAGTTTAAAATAAAAAAACTCCACAGACAAATGGGTAGTTCAAATTCAGATTCTGTGGATGAACAGGAAAACTAAAACGCAGTGTGCACAAAAACTGTAATGGTATGCTCATGCACTGAAATACAGACATTATTATTTTAAGTAAATTTAATTGCTGACATACCTTTCTCAGTTTTTTTTTCCTCAATCCTTCCTTAAAGTCTACTCTAGCAATTAACATAGGTCTCCGGATGGCTCACTGAAATATTTAAAGCTGAAGAACAAAAGGTTTATTTTAAAAATGAAAACCTTGGCTTGTACAACTCCAGACATGAATCTGCTTTCAATTACTGAAAGTATTTCCACTTCAGTGAAAAAGGATCAAATCTTCAACTACACCATCTTTAGGCAATGAATTTGATTATATTAAGCTTTAAGAATACAGAATGACTTTGTGACACAGCTGTATATTCCATGCGTATCGTGGATTAGGTATACAAAAAAGAAGGAGCTGGCACTTTAAATGAGAAGCAGACAGAAATGTGTCTGCTCACAGCAGCACTGTACTCCCATACCAAAGCTCTGCTTTAGGGCTGGTTTTTTTTTCAGGTGCCCACATAAATGTCAAAGATTACACTAAGCTTTAAATGAAGGATTTTACAATCCTTTAAAAATGAATCTGGGCTGATTCTTCCCCCATACTTTTATTTGCATAATTTGCACTGTTGTAAAGTTGCGTTTTTCTGCCTAGACTTTTGAGCGACCACAACCTCTCCCACATCCCCCCCCAGGGCAGCAGGTATCGCATCCCCTAGGAAGCACGATAATCAGCGGCACTTTACACTCTTCCCATTACGCGAGCATAACAGAGTCGGGCGAGGGAGCTCGAAGGCTTCACTCCGCAGCGAGATGCGATACCTCAAATGCGAATTATGCAAAAAACTTCTCATTTCTTACATCTCCGATCCCGCGAATCTCTCCTACCGCATCCCAGCCAGACCCCGGCTCGGGCTCTTTCAGCAGCACGGCCAGACACAGGACGCGAGCGGCTCCCTCCCGGCTCGGCCACGCTCGGCTGGCAGGGCGGGCAGTGCGGGCCGCCCGCGGCTCCTCGCAGCGCTGCCCGAGCCGCGCAATGAGGCAGCGGCAGCGGCGCCGCCCCCGGCCCCGCCCGCGCCCCGCCCCGCGCCCACCTCGGGCGGCCCGCGCGCGCCGCTCCGCCGCCGGCCCCGTCTGCGCCCAGCGCCGCCAGCCCGGCCCCACACAGCCCGCGGCGGCGGCCGGGCCCGGCTCCGCATAACCCTTTCGGGGCCGCGGCGGCTTCGCCGAGCGGCCGTGAGCGCGTACGGCCCGGAGCTCCGGGGACGGGCAGAAGGAGCCTTCCCGGAGAGCGCGGAGCCGCTGCCGCCGCGCTGTTCGTACGCCTCGCGGGCAGCGCGGGGCCGCGGGCATCCACCGCAAAGCGGGGATTTCCCGAGACACAAAATAAACTTCCTGCCGCTCAAGGTAGTTGGGATATCAGCGTAAAGTACCTGCCTGCTCTCTCCCGTGCGAGCCGCCGCCGCAGCCGGGAGGCACCGGCGGAGAGCGGCTCCGGTCGGGGCTGGCGGGAGGCACTGGCGGAGAGCGGCTCCGGTCCGGGTTGGCGGGAGGCACCGGCGGAGAGCGGCTCCGGTCCGGGTTGGCGGGAGGCACCGGCGGAGAGCGGCTCCGGTCCGGGTTGGCGGGAGGCACCGGCGGAGAGCGGCTCCGGTCCGGGTTGGCGGAGGGCGGGCTCTCGTCTGGCCGCGGCCGGTGCCCGAGGAGCAGCGCGGCTGAGCAGACGGAGCGGGCCGGGAGCAGAGCGCAGCTGTGAGCGCGCAGATGTGACACCGGCCCCCTCATCACGCACCACCTGGGCTTTAATTGAAACAGAAACACCTCCCCCTCCATTTACCACCGTAGGAGACAGTTTTTCTTCGCGTCTATAGAGGCATGAATATAATACACTCTGCTTACTTCAAAACACTCGGCAATCTATGATCAAGTCCTCTGCTAATGAAGCCTTTGGAGTTCCAGCTTGATCTGGATGCATCATAGCTGTCAGATAAAGTTATCGAATAATAGATACAAAATACGGTATTCACAGGACTCTCCATTAATTTCTGAAATACTGTAGAGAGCACGAAGAACTAGATACCTACAGAATATGCAAAAAATCATTCAGAATAGAAAAGCCTATTTTTGGCTGGTAATCAAACTGAAGTTGATACCTCTGTCTTTAGTAAAAGAACCAGACTTTAATATTATTTATTCTCTTTTTAATTTTATTTTATTTTTTAAATTTAACTACCTCCTTTTGGAACATGGAACTGTTTTAAAATGTCTGTGGGAATGATATCTCCAACTTCATTCTTAACATCACTAGACAAAGACTCTTCTGAGCTGGCTGAGAAAATGCAGAGGTACATAGGAATGTCTACAAAACTGCTATTATGGTTTTCTTTTCACCTTGGACCTTTGCTAATAACAACTAACTTAACTCTCTCTCACCCTATTACAAGATCCATTGCTGACTTAGGCCAAGTTATCACAGCAGCTGCCCAGAAGCCACATTTTGCCAAAAATCAGATCAAGATATTGTTAATGATTATACAATACTTCCAGGGAAAATAACACCATTCCAGAATATGTTTTCAACGCTGTTCTGTAGAAGGCTGCAATAAAACCACATATTTCAGATGTATTATTCATAAGAAATGTAATACTATCCAAAAAGCTCACAGAATTCCTATAGAAACAAGGACTATACAGATTGAAATAGTAGAATTCTGTGAAAGAAGGGACAATAATGGTCTAAGTAGCCAGGTCCTGATGAGGGCAGTCGTGGCTGACAGTGGGGGAAAATCTTGATCTGAAGCTCTTCCAAGTCAGATATGCAACAGACTACGTGTGCTTTGACTGAGCACAAGGGAGAAACTTTAATATAGTCACCATTGACAAACTCTGCACAGGTTTGGGGGCAGTTTAATAAAAATGGGAGGCTTTTTGCAGTTCAAATTCTGGACAGACTTCTGTCTGTGATAGCTACAAGACCAGCCAAGAAAAAGCTCGGAGATGAAATCATGAACTAATATAGTCAGTTCAAACAAGTTTCTAGTGATTCCACAGCAATGTTCATATTCTTAGAATCACTTCCAAGGGGTCTAGTTGCAATATATGGAATATTAGATCACACAAATATGCTTTTCCAAACTGCTTGAATGGATAAGCACTTTCTGCCATTGAAAAACCTACTAAGTAAGTAATTACTTCAGGAACATATCCTTTGAGATCTTAAAAGGAGGAGGAAGGGGAACTGGATGCTTAGAGTCAGCTTGTGCAGAGCTTTTGAGTACATTTGAATTTCTGCCCTCAGAGAGCACCAGTAATTTCACTCCCTCTACACAAGACTGCCATGGACCTGTGAAGGAAACAGGACACTGAGTCCCCCAAGAGTCAGATACTATGGAAGAAATGACATCTCTAGATAATCCCTATTTTCAAAGGAAAATTATCCACACTATACATTCTATACTTTTTTTCTACAAATATGTATCACTCTACATTCCGTAAATGAAGACTGCACCCTATTAAAAAATAGGACCTGGATGTCCCTGCAGTGCATCCACTTTCTCCATTTTCAGCTGGCTGCAATGGAATTTTCCTTTGCTATGATGCCCCCTCTATTGAGATTCCACTGTCCCATTAATGCCAACACAAATGATTTATTAAATCTATTAGGTGAAACACTAAAGACATCTCAAACATAAATGTTTGCTTAGGAAAATATTTCTATGGAGAAGACAAATGGGGGTTGAAGCAAACTGCAGCACAGATATCACACTTTATGCCAACACAGCTCATGGCCAAACAGCAGAAAGAAAGATCAAACAAAACCTTGGGGGTAGCTAGAGGGGCTGGGGGAAGAATAGCATATGTGTTTCATTCATACAAAAAGGGAGAAGCACTTTAAAAAAAAATTGATCAGGAGGATTATTGCAGTAAATTATGCAGAGCATTAACCATTGAATTTGAACCCATCTTCACTCTTTCTTTATTAATAACTCATTATAGTCCTTTTTCTTAATGTGGAATAAATTAGAGCCATGTTAATCCATGCAGCTATCTGCAGGTACATTTATCACTATAGCAGCCACTTTTACTCTCCTTTCTGGAAGCTGCATTTCATGGGCAACAAACACTCATCTCCTGCTGAACTCAAGTCATGGTGGCCTTCTCAGGTCACCAGCAGGGTCACCTAAAAACTTACCTTTTTTTTGAAGAACTGAAAGGTACCTCACAGCTGGCCTTGACATATGTGAAAGAATTTCTCTTTCACTCTCACACTCTCTCTCTCATATTGCCACAATTTAGATCAGTGAAAACAAGTGAGCTGGGGGCCTTGCTGGTATAAAAGGGTGAGGAACTGCCAACAGGATGTTCTTTGTGGGAACTTAAAGCTTTTGGAACTGATTCCTCTTGCCTGATCCAGAAGAGCTCAAATTTTATGGCCTTCATAGCATGTTGCATAGTTCATATTTTTCCAGAGTGCCTGAAAACAGGAGAATTGTGGATGTGGTTAGTTTATGGAGGCAGGGCTGTGCTTCAGCTTTTAAACTGGCTGGTTTGCATTTGTCTGAGGAGGGAGGACTGTTGCAGCTTAGTCACAATGATTAATTTTTATATTTGCATTTAGATTTGGTCAGATATTCAGGAATTTAAAGGTAGTAACAAACATATATACACTCTCTGATAAAGGTAGGTATTATCACAGAGAACTGACACATTCCATCACTCATAGCTGACACCTGGAAAGGACTTCAAGAGTCACTGGAGGTGACTCTGGGTAGTCATTAGACCAGAGTTGCCCAGGAACAAGCAGCTGTGTTCCTTGCAGCACAAATCACTTCAGTCCTTGCTGTTATGTTCTCTGAGTGCCATTGTGTCAAAGGAGAAAGCCTTATTGTGCCTGTTTTTCACAAGGCAAATGAAGCCACAAAGGTGACTTGCCAATACCACAAAAGTAGTACCATGAGGGAGGGAAAACATGATGCCTCAGACAGTCTTCTGGGGCCAACCCTATTCACTGAGCCTTTCTTCTTCTCATCAAAATAATAATTTCAGCAATTTATCAACATTCATGATGATCAGTGACTTTTATTAAAAGGGAACAAACACCTTTTTAGCCAAATACTCATTCACCTATTTGAATAGTAGTAGCCTAAGTGCCCTGTTAAGACATCCTCTCATAAATACTTAATTAGTGTTACAACCACTTCTACTGAGATGTTAGGTGTACTTTAAAGAGATAGGGTTGTCTGCATTACAAGTAAGAAAAAATGGAGTATCCACCTAGAAGCCAAAATTGCACATCATCAGTGTATCACTTTGGAAACCTGTTTTTCTTACAACCCTGCAAAAAGACAGGGTATTAAGTTATGAAATTTTAGCAATGCCTAATAGAAAGATTTTTGTCAGATAAGGTATAATTTATAACGGCAACATATATTCTCATGTCTGTTTTACAAAACAGACTTGATCAAGCAGAATAGTTATAATATAGTTTTCCACTTCTGGCTGGAAATGTATTTTCTAAAAAAAGGGGCAAATTCATGTCAGAAATTAGTTTTAGGAATACTATCTGATATCAACAGGATTAGCAGTATAATGTGTTCCCATGAGAAAGCACATGTGCCCAAATGTATTTAATGGAGAACATCTTGTAGTTTTTAAGCATTTAAATAATATGCTACATTGACTAGTTTTTTCTCACAAGTGAGGATTAAGATGGGCCATTTTTCATGCAGTAATGATGCTGATTTAAATTAGAACAGACTAAGACCATAATGAGCTCACAGATTCAGTGTTCAAATCTGAAAACAATAAACTTTTTTCCTTTTTATGTTCAAATCTGAAAACAATAAACTTTTTTCCTTTTCATTTACATAGATAAATCGTAACTCTATTTTTTATAACCCTTTCCGAGACTGCATTAAGAATGTTACAGTTTCAGATCATTAGTTCCCTAAAAATAGAAGTGGAAATTGTAAGCAAGTAGAAGTACCTGGGGTAGGGCAAGAGTTATAGCAAATATACAGTTCTTTCAAAAAAAGGATTGAACTATGACACATTTCTTGAATATAAGTGGGTAACATGTGGGGTTTTCTTCCTAAGAAGCAACCCAAATCTACCCAGTGTACATTGGTACTGTGATTTTTGAGTGCTGTAGATTCATATATTGAAGTAAATAATGTCCCTCTGTTCCTTGTCAAATTTCCCAGCAAGCTCAATGCAGTGCAAGTATAAAATGCACAATATTTCTATTTATCAGCACCTAGATTTTTGCTCCCTAACAGTAGACTGCCCTGATTAGAATCATACCACTCTACACTAATTGGTCATATATAAAGGTATGGCAAAATACAAATTTACAGATGAAGTACCTCGATCTCCAAACTCTGAAATATGAAAGACATAAATATTAATCATGATGCTTTTTATAGTACTTATATAGTTCTTAGGTATTTTTTTACCAAAAGTGCTAATACCTACAGTACCAGCCAGCCAGCAGAGAAAAAGGGCACATATGCTTTGAATGATTAACACAGCTCTTGGAAACACAAAGCACACATGCTTTCCTTATCTTATAGTACAGCTAAGTGAGGAGGAGGAGAAGGACATTTTCATGGAAGTTCTAGGGGATTAGATGATATATCAATGAGCCCTTTGAAAGAAATATCCCCAACCTCCCCCCGCCCCAAAAAAAAGTTAATTCTGTTTGTTTCAGAAAAATTGCTATATGAATAACAGTAATGAGATGAAGTGATAAAAAAATAATGCTCCAATGTTTTCATGTTATTTTACCTAATTCTTGAACAAAAGGCAGTAGTAGTTTAGGGAAAAGTTTAAACCCTTCACTAAATAAAAGAAAATCCAGTTGTAATCTGAACCTTGTATCTCTCTTTAAACTGAAGTCTCTACAAATCTGAAACCTGTTTGTATTTGTGAGACTCACTTCAACACATCATCAGGACCATGAAAGATCCTAAACTACACAGCTGCATCCCTTCCTCCCTCGATTTATCCTACTGTTTTGCCATTTTTCTCAGTAACCTATATCAGCAGCTGCTACTCAGTGCTCTCCTCTGTAAAAGAAGGCAAAGAAGCCGCTGCTTCCACAGAGAATGCTCTGAACTGGAGACTGAGTGTCTAATCTTCATAATGGGCAGCTTCCAACTGAATAAGTTTTGGTTTACATTTAATACTTGGGTCCGCAGCTCTAAATCACTCTGGATTACTGGATTATTTTTTTAATTAAAAATTTACACCTTTTTCAGAAAGAAAAAGAGGAAAATATTCACTGCAAATGAAAATGACATAAACATGTAACTGGCAGAAAAAAGAGATCAATTTGGTATGTAAACTCATGAGATACAGGATGTCTTTTAACAAAAAAGGTATGTATAGGCTGTTTGAGACAACCCATTCAGAGTAAAATAGTTTTGTATAGAGGTCTGTCAAAAAGAATTGGCTTTTGTGAACAAACTACCCTATTGTGAATCTCTTACAACTGGTAAAGACCACCAGCAGGGCAATCCTATCAGTGTAAGAGAATAAGTTTTAAGAAAAACCACTCTATTCTTAATGATAAATCTAGAATTTTAGACCTCTAGAAAATTTTAACTTGTATCCTAATCATAGTAGGAAAAAGAAAATAAAAGGAAAAAGAAAAGTTCAAGGTACTTCTTTGATATTATATCTTTAAAAAGATATTTTAAAAAGAGTGGCACACACACACAAAAAAAATCAATATCCGTGTGATTCTAACAAAAAAATATTTCACATATTTCTTGGAATAAGCATTATACTGATCATGACACAAACTGTGTGGCTGGGACTGCGGCTTCAGCTGCTGCCGTCTATCTTCTATTTTGTCTTTGTATTACGGGAAAGATGACTGAAAACGTGCTATGTCATTTAGCCTTTGCTAAAATTATGCCATTTAGAAATTTCTTTTTTGCTCAGTAGAAAGTAACCATTTATTTTCTCCTAATTACAGTTTCTCCTCGCTCCCTTTACATCATAACTCTTTGGAGAAAAAACACAACCACCAGAGCAAATTTTCTTTTTACACAGTTGCTGCTTTGGCAAGATCAGAAAAAAGTGTCATCTTTTGGGTAAGTCTGTCAAACAGATTTTTACATACAGTTTGAGAATGTTCATCTAAAAGTACTCTATCTGCACTTCAGTGTGCCTAAATGACATTTATTGCCTTGGAAAGGTGGCATAAAAATTATTTCACACTCCTCTGACACCTGCTGTGAGCCATACCCCTGCAAGTGGTCTATATACAAAATGGTTATACAAATCATAAATGTAAAATAAAATTAATACTTTCCAAAATATGAAACTGAT
The DNA here is from genome assembly GCA_024362935.1 of Setophaga petechia. Classification (NCBI taxonomy): domain Eukaryota; kingdom Metazoa; phylum Chordata; class Aves; order Passeriformes; family Parulidae; genus Setophaga; species Setophaga petechia. The sequence continues at coordinate 30,468,676 of JANCRA010000001.1, forward strand.
TTTATATATATATAAGAAAAATATTTTGGGCTGCTGTTAAGTAGACACATTATTACATTTCCTTGGAGGAAAAAAAAAAAGAGGTTTTCATAAGGCAAAAGAATTGGGTTTGTATGCATTTTGAGTCCACTCAGAACCATGTACATAAACAAACCTTCCTGTGGTAAACATTCTGGCAGAGGATGAATGCCTGGTGATAGGTAGGTTGTTAGGCACAAGACTAAGTGCTGCAGGGCATCTAGAATTGCATTTATGGCACACCTTGATGTGATTTGTTGGATATTGATTGTCCTAGAGAGAAGGTGATAATTTTCTACATTCTACCCAACACATATAATACTTGCCAGCATGCCAAACTGCTAGTGAAATGATTTTTCCCTGTATGAGCAGGTGTTGCATATTCAGAAACATGGTGTAGACACTTCTAAGAATATAAAGTTATTATTAACTTAAAAGGGAAGAAGGGAGAAGAAAATATTTTTACTTAATAGTTTGTGCTCATACACAGAGGCCGAGGCTGTACCACAGGTCTTACAAGAATCACTTGGGCTTGACTTTCTTCAGGGAAGGCTAACCATTGCATAGGTTTCCAGAACACAGTATATTACATAGAAATTATCACATGCAATACTCCCAAAACTCTTCTCATTTTCTTCCTCATACTCTATTTATTTGCTTGGCATGCCTCTGCATAGTCAGACTGCCATGGATCCATGTGTGTTCAACAGCTTCAGAAATCAGAGTTTGGCTCTGTCAGTCAGTTACTATTTTCACAGCAGCCAACTTTATCACTATCATTTCCTAATTCCATCATCTAAATGATTTTGTTAACTGTATTTCACTAAAGACCTTCCCACAAGCACTGCCAGATTTGCAAGCTTTGGTGTTACCTGCCAAGAGAAGGAACTCAAAGTCCAGCTGAATTATCTCATACTAGAGCCCTTAAAACATGAACAAGTGGTAGAATATTCAGCCTAAAATGTATTTCTCAAAGAAAAGCAAGAAATTAAATATAGCATGTATATACAGAGGGCATACAAAAGCTAATGGCATGGCACAGGGTTTTTGGAGTCCTGATTAATCAGTGCAAGTCACAGGAAAGACCCATCCCCCCCTTCCCTACCCACCATATGCTGACTTAAGAGCAAAGCATGCAAAGTGTAACCCTGAATGAAACACTACATGGAAGACAGAAGCTGCATTTAGCATTGATAATGCCAATGTGACTGAATCAATTTTGAGGCCAAAAATCTGAGAAGGTCAGAATCCAGCCTGCTAGAGAAAGATTCAAAGGACAATGTTCATTAAAAATGCAACTTTTATTGCAAAATCCTGAAGATAATTGAATTTATAAAACCTATCCCAAGTATTGGTATCTGAGCAGATACATCAGATAACCAGTGTTTCAGTTTCTTTCTACAGCAGTATTTCCTGAAGTATTTTCCCACATGCACTCAACCTGCCTTTGCTTCTCCCTGCTATCTATTATACTGCAAGAAGCATTGTCAGCCTTTTCTCAAGAATCTGGATGTTTCCTTACTTTGGGATTACTCTTCCTTCCTTCCTTCCAGTTTCCTGGGGATGCTTGTGCTTCCTGAGAGTTGAAATTTTGATCTTACTGCATTTGCCTAGTATTTGGCTGGTAGGGTCAAAAGAGCAGAAAAGTACGGAGAACAGCTTGTTCCCAGAATTGGATGGAAAATTTAGCAAAAAAAGTTAATTTTATTACAAGAAGGATCTCTAGTCCACATTTCTCTAGTCTCAATTCACTTTCTGTGTATATGCTGTTCTCACATCCCTGTGTCCACCACCCAAATACTTTTTTCTACAACAGAGGTGATGCACACATACACAGCTCAGTCATTTATCTAGGCAAAGGCAGTGATTGTTGAAAAATGAACTCCAGGAATTGTTGCCATCAGTTCATCGCTCCTTTGAATTGTCCTTCCCCATCCTGTCCACCTACCTTGGTGATAACTTTGTGGGGATGATACAGAAAGTCTCCAATAGAGCTCTGTGCTGAAGGGCAGAGCACTGATACTGCAACTCATTTGAGACAGGCCCTCAAATGTGGTATACTGGAATCTTGGTGTTGGAAATCCTTCCTTCTACTTATGTGGCCTCCCAGAAATTCTTCTGAAATTTCCCAGGAGTCAGTGCTTCCTGCAGCTGGACCACAGGCACTGGAAAAAATACTCCAAGGGCTATGTTGAGGCACAGTGGCACTTGCTGTGATTGTAGGGGAAATGCAAAGTGGACTTGTTCCAGAAAGAATTCAATTGGTTGTGGTTTTCAGTTCTCAGGACTGACCCAAGTATACTTGGAAAGGGATTTGTTGCTATCCGTGTCACACAGGACAGCTAGATGGAGAGTGCTTAGGCAGGTACTACATGATTTCAATACCTCATCTAAAACTATTATACTCTAAAACCTGGTGCAAGAATTTATCAACTGAAGTCCATCAGTATTCTTTGCCTTTTTTTTTGTGAACACTCATACTAACATCCAGCACAAGGGTCACATTGCTGTTTAAAACCCTCCTGCACTAAAGTAAACACACCTGACACTGATAGATTTCCTGAACTACCCCGAGGCAGAAGCCGTTTCACAGATGGAAGAAAAAAAAAAAAGATGGTCAAAGGAAAAACTGCTTGAGAGAGAGAATTTGGCTTCAGGTTTTCTAAATCTTATCATCTATATTTCAATCTCCAATTAATAGAGATACTTTTATTATTGTAATAGCTTTTTTTTCCCCTGAAGCATTCAGAAATTGATAAAGCTGGACCTTTTGCTTTGCTGCAAATTTTTGTATGCTGATTAAACAAGTTAAAAACATGTCCCACTACAGAGGAAGAAGGGGTAATGTTAGGAAGATAATATTTTAAAAGGTAACAAAACCATCCAGGAAAATCTATCATATGAAACAGTGTCTGAAAATCTGAAACACTTAGTGATGAATGTGTAACTCCCCCTAATGGATGCATATTTGAATTTATCTTAAAAGAAAATGTCAATAACTGTAAATCCTATTGCTAGAAATAATACCACTGTTATATCACATTCACCTTTCTGGCTTTTTAAGGGATCTCTTAAGGTATGCATCTGTGACTTAGAATAAACATTAAACTACTATTACTGTAATTTTGTTTTCATAGTGAGTTTTATTACATAAAGTCTTAAATATATGTGCCTTTCAGCATATTTCTAAGGTACACACTCAGTAGCCATTAGAATTCCCTTAAATTATCTTCTATCAGTCATTTCAACTTCTGTTTTAGCTAAATGTTTTCCTCTTTCTTAAAAAGTCAGCAAATTGCTATAAAAATGACAGTGACAGGCCACAGTGGTTTGGATTCTGTGGTATAAAGAAACACTTCATATATGCACAGCTGCTGGTAATGAATGCAGCATGTCTGAGGCCTAATCTTGGACAATTTCCTACATTTCTGACTGCAGTCTCCTTGGCAAAATTTCTGAGACTGTATTATCTATATATCCCAGTATTTCAGCCAAAACTTTTCAATACTAGAGTTTGGCATGGTGCGCTGCCTTTCAGTATCTGTCCCCTCAGAGTTAACAACTTTTTAGGAGTTTTTGCCCTAAGTCTCTTCTAACAACAATTTTTATTTTTCTTTTTAAAAAAGCATTGTGTTCTACTCTTCCATCCCATTAAGATATGGCAGACAGATTAAATTTCTACATAATACAATTCCTGCTTGTGAAAGATGCCAGAGTGACAGCATCAGACACTAAAATTGCATTTGTCCACCACCCAGCCACAGTAACAGCAGCAGCAGTGGGGCTGTTTTCAGAACTCTCAGATTTAAGCTACTGAAACATGGAGGGTAAGTGAATAGCTCTAGAGGTTGCTCTGCCAAGACTTCTGATAAGCCTGGATGTTGCTATAATTGGTCTGTGATACTGTGACCAAGTGGTGTAAATAGGGCTGAGATTAAAGGCTGGATTCTGCACAGGTCAGACTGGCTGAAGGAGGCAGTGAAACGGGCTCCTCATGTGGGGACAGACTCTACATCTTGCTGCACTCCCAAAACCAGTCATAATCTAAACACATATTTCCTCCTAATGCAGCCCAAATGCAAAGAAAAATGCAGCAGTCTGAAATGAAGGTATGGGTGTAATCCCAAGTGACTTTTCCTAGGTTTTTATTGTGTGTTTGAAAGGAAGTTTAATAAATCTGGTGTTGTTCTTTTTCAGTTTTTCAGTTTAAATGGAACTTATATATTTTCTGTTTTTCTTTGCAGGAAGTAGTTCTTAGCAAAATATGCTCTTAAATAGGATTTACCCAGCTGTCAAATTCTACTGTGTAATGCCAACAGAGTGAGATTCAAAACGATGGATGAGCATATTGTTAAAATAATTACATTTTAAGGCAAAGAGAGACACGTTCTTGTATAGCAAAAAGGACAAAAATAAGCTGATAGGCAAGAAGATAGATAAAATATGTTTACCTGCACCACGGATCATCATTCAGAAATATTTCTAACATCATGTAAGAACACAAAAGTTAAAAATTAAGTACTCAGAAGCAAAGATCTGCATTACAAACCGAGAAATATGGAGAAGATATCAGGGAGATCTCGAAGTATAACTGAATTAGGATATGCTACAAGTAGCTACAAACGCCTGGCACAATAACAAGGAAAAAATAAGAGGAACAATATTTTGCTGCCCAGGAATTTTGCCGATTTTATTTTTAAAAGGGAGCTAAAACTAAACAATTAATCTTACTCTGATTAGTAATTAATGTCTAATTTTAGCCTGGATTATTTAATGTAATCTAAAAAAGTAACTACTCACAATCTTGTAACAGGATAATCCCACCCCCTCAAAAAACCAACCAAACAAAAAACATTAAAAGCTGAAACGTACCCCACAACAAATAGACTCGATGAGCTAATGCATTTAACTAAGAGTCAGTCTAACTATGGTTATGTGTTGAAACATGGATTTTCACACCTGTCTCATATGGACAGTCAAACTGCCAGGGCCAGCCATGATAGAGATTTCCTTTCCTCCCTTTACAGAAAGTATTACTGAGATTTGTTTTGTATGTTTGACAGAGAGTAAATTATATGGATATAGGAGGTCCTCTGAAGATTTGTGATCCTTGTGAAAGAGGTTAATGTGAGTCAGAGAACATCATTAGGATATATAAAAAAATACAAATGCCGGCAGTCATTGTTTTAAGACAATAGCACAGTTTTGATTGTTGGATTTTCTTGAAAAACATCTTTTCTATTACTTCTGGGATTCAGTTCACAGTTCAACTCCAGTACAACCCTACAGATGCTGTGTTCATGTCTCAAAATACGTTCAATTATGCAGTTGATTATTTAAAGCAACCACTCCACTGTTCAGGACTTGTTTTCCATTGTGGTGTTCACCAGTTTTCCATTGTGGGAAACATAAAAGAAAAAATGAATATTTTTTCCCTTGAATTTTGCTAAAAAAAAAAAAAAAGAAAGAAAAGAAACATCTATGTCTTCCACTTCTCCAGACCCTAACACTCATGCCTTTTAAAGTACAAAAGAAAAAGCACAGAAGAAAAAGTATGGACATATGTAACTGAGATGCTTTAATGCTACTAAACATTGCAAAAAAACATAGATGTCTTTAGGCAAAATGAATACAATCTCCTATACAAAGACTACATAAAGCAGAAGTTTAAACCATGTATATGGTAACACACAGAGTGCAGCACTAAAATGACAGCTTTCACAAATTCATATACCTCGCTTGCTTTAAATATTTTCACGGTCACAACTGTAGACAAATACCAAATTTGGTCCCTTCAGATCAAACTGGAGGAAGTCTGGTGAAGAGCCACTTGGATGTTTAAATATTGGAGAACTTGCCACATGAAGAGAAGTTTGAAGAAAGGATTTGGGCAATACAAGGAAGAGAAGACTCATAGGGACCTAATAAAGGTCTCCCAGTACCAAAAAAGAGTTTAGTGAGAGGATGGAGGTACTCTCTTCAAAAGGGTGCATGGTGAAAGAACAAGAGTCTGTGGGTCCAAGCTGCTTCAGGGGACATTCTGTCTGGATGTCAAAAAAAAGAAAAAAAGGTAAGAGGTGGGATCAGGATCTTCCTTGATGAAAATGATTTCAAATAATCTCTGCTTGAAACATGGCTCTGCATTCTGAATCATTGTTTCTCATCCACAAATTACCATTTCTTCTTTAAGTATCGTGCCAAACAAAATACCATACGTGCAGAATAAAAAAAAGAAGATAAAGGGTCATACTGCTCTCAATATTTTTCATTTGCTTACCTACATACTTTCTTTTATACATTCATGTGGTGCTAAAGTGATCTGAGAAAAAAAACTGATTTGGAAGGGTTTGGGGTTTTTAAAAGATATGTTGCATTAACAAAGCTACAGTATTTGTGGCTAGAACTGCAAAGTAAATCTAGTTGTGAACCACTAGGCTACGGGCAGATAAACTTACAGGATATCCTAGATTCACCTACACCTCTTTCCTTTTGTTGTGCTAAATTGCCAGGGAGAAGTTTAATTTTAATGGAGCATATGGACTGTAATAATGTGAAAATGTTAATTTTATTTTTTCTATGTAAAAGAGTAACAGTACTCTTCTTTGATGGGTTTAACCTACATTTTCTATGAATAATATGGGAAACGGGAAAAAAGACCATAGAGAGTGAAGTAAGTAGAGAGCTAATGCCAAAGCATGGTTGACTGATAAAAACAGCTAAGTGACAGGCAGCATAAATTATCTCAGCTCTACTAGTTTACAAGCACATATAGGTGCACAGCATTTGGAAAGAATTCTTACTTGACAGTACTGAGAAAGCCCACACCCAGATTTTTAGCTGCAAACACTACTGCTCTTTCAACGTTTCATTTAGCTGCAAATAGACACCTAAATGTATATATACACACAGAAAAAGGCCTATTTATTTCCAGAGCCCTGGAGAACCCTTACATAACCAAGTAAAAATGGAACTCTGCTTGCTTTGAGACTGTTGCCATTCCTTTCCTCAGTGAATTACATCATCCCTTTCTGTTGTGGGAAATCTCTTGCTGCAGTTCAGTACTAGCAGAAAAGTCCCTTCACAGGAAAAAAGTGCATGATAGGGCCAGGCAAGCCTACAGCAAGGACAGAAACATTTCTGGGGGTATAGTGGCTCAGGCCACAGGCAGAGGTAGGTGAATATGGGATCCAGAGAAAACAGCAAAATGATGCAGTTATGTTGGATATAGTACAGGAGCTGACTGCCTAACTCAGAGGATGAGCTCAGATTTCACTTTTCCTTCCCTTTCTAAAATGAGAAGAAAAGGAGAATCCAAGTTCACCCAAAGCCCGGTGCCTGAACCAACTGGCAGGGTCTTACCAGTGTGAAACCCTTACACCAGTGATATTCACAGTTGTATAAATAATGACTGTACATCTCTATAACACTTTTGCAGAAAATGAAATGTATGAAGCAATAATATTTAAATTAAAAAACATAAGAGGAGAGGTTATATTTGCAGCAGTGTACTAATGAATTTGTTACTTTGTTATAGACTGGAGACAGAAATTTATCACTCGCTGAATCATATTTTGTATTACTAATTTTGAAGTTACTGATTATGTTTCCATTAATTTTGAATTACAGACTTAAGATAAATGAAAACATTTAATCCTCAAAAACATAGAGCTAGAGCATTGAATTTTCTAACTATAAAACCTGTCATAGTGTCAAAACTTAGGGAAAAGGCAAGAATGCTGTCTGGTGAAATATAGGTAATTATTGTGGCTTGACAAAACTAGCAGAGAAGAAATAATTTTAACATTATTTCTTCAGTAGTTCATTATTTCTCCAGAGAGTAAGTGACTATTATCTTTTAGGTACAGGACTTGGTGCACATCCCAGCATGCTTCACAAAGCCACAAGTAGAATTATTTGAACAGAGCTTACAGTAGAACAAGTTTATTTTTAATTTGATACACTATTTGTTCTTAGTTGTAAAGTGACCTTCTTATTTTAGCATAATATTGACCAGTAATTTCTAAACCTAAGGCTGAAATTTCCGATACCTGAAAGTGCAATTACCACCATGTCCTCCCTCCTTACTCAAACTTGTCATGAACAATGAAGGAAACAAAGTAACTTTTAATAATCTTGGAAATTCCATGGCTGCTTTTATATGACACAGCATTGGCTCATAATTCATCAGTGTATATGGGATGACTAACATACATCTATCTCACCTCTCAAATGAGTGTTCAAGTATCTGCCAGGACAGCATAGAAGTAACCTGGAAAGCTACACACTTGAGTATTAAAAGCTAAGTATTAAAGGCTTTCTGGATAGGAAGTTAAGACCATAATTTCCAGTGATTTTATTTTCTTCACCTTCCCTAATAAAAGGTTCCTTTCTGTATAACCTGGTCAGAAAGATAGTTTATTCCAGACAAAGCTTGTGAGCTAGACAAGGCTGAAGTCAGCCAATCTTTCCATGGCTTGAAAATCGTGTAAGTGCACCCAGAAAAAACAAGGAAACAGAATGAGCTGCTGTTCCTGGGATCTCTCCTGACACCATCAGATTTACCCAAAGCAGATCAACTCCAGCACATTTCAATGAACAAAGCTTGTGAAGTGCCATGCATTGCTCACACATGTGGGAACATCTGGATTGTTTGACAGCAAGCCCACTCAGCTGGGAGCCTACTTGGACATCAGCAGTGCTAAGAAAGGTTGTGGGAAGAAAGGTGTCTTCTTGAAATGGCTGAACCATGGTTAAACAGACACAAAAGAGAATTAGTAAAGGACAGGAATGACACTCTCAAGCAGGACAACTAGCATCAACCTAATAGCCTTGTTCCCTCCTATTTCATTACTCTTTCCTGCTTGATCCAAGCACGAGACCAAAATGGTTCTAACTTGAGACCCAGTTTTTGAAGGCTGGGAAAATAAAGATGGAACAAATAAGTGAACAGATAGTGAATCCCTGCTATGCCTTGTGTATTTCCCTAGGAAAGGGAGATCAAATAAAAAGGCACCAATGTACAATAAGCTTGGTGTACTAGAAGAGGGAGCAAAGGAGTCTTGGGGACACTATCAGGATCCAAAATAAATTTACATGTATATTTTGACTGGTTAATTATTTATGGAAAGTCCTATTTGCACTTTTAAATTTTGGTTTTGAATTAATTTTCTCCTTTCTCTGCTTCACAACTAATTTAGTCATGTAAATACAAAATGCAATGAGAAAGTACCTGCAAGCACAAATTAGATTAGGTAAAACTAAATTACACACTCCAAGTCTTCAGTAAACCTTAAGCATTTTTGTATTACAGTTATGCCAGTCTAAAGCTGCCAAAAGGGGAAGTGCCTCCCTCCTATCCTTTTTGTTAGATCAGCCTGTACAGCTGCAGGATGAGTTGGTTCAGCTGGCTGGTGATGTAAAGTAATTTCTTTCAGGGTTAGGATACAGTTCCATTAAAGTTGACATTAAAATATTTAGTGCTGCTGCAGTTACGTCCATCTCCAAACCTGCCTCCTGTGTTTTGTCAACCGTGCTGTTTGTCTGACTCTGCAGGGAGCAAGTTCAAGCCACTAAATCTTTGGGAAACTATCCAAAGAATTTGGGGCTAGAGGGGGTGGGGAGAGGATCAGGGAATAATACTCTACTGGCTCAATTGCCTCAGCTAGATCATTAAGAATTTGGATGAAAGCCTGTCCCAGTACAAAGAAGTAACAGCCACTGCATAGCAAGGCTCAGGATCAAGGCAGCCCCAGCAGAGCCTACACTGCCATCAACCATCCAGAGGATTGACAACCTCTGTGTCTGTGCAATTAACTGCTAAGTCTGCAAAAGAAATGGCCCCTGCCTTTGTTTGGAGTCAAGTGGGATGGGATCATCCCCTTTCAATGCATATGGATATTGGATTGGATACTGGGGGGGGGAAATTGTTACGTCAATAGATCAGAAGGTATCAATATGCAATTCAGCTTTTTTATTTTTTAATCTTTGGAATCAGAGATTTTGTATGTTTTATTGAAAGAAAGGATATGGAAAAGTAACATTAAACAGCTCATAGTTGGAAAAAACCAGCGGCCTTAAGAGTTTTTTTCTAATGAGGTCTTATTAATTTATTTGACTGGAATAATTTGGTAATTATTCAAATTATTATTTATTAACCGTTATCTGGCAAAGGAGTAAAATTCCATAAATCACTCCAAAAAACCAAAATCCAGCAGTGAATCAAAGATATATTAAACTGAACTAAAACAATCCCGAGACAGCTGGATCATGAAAAATTGTTTAACTCAGAGAACATTTAAAGGTTAGAGCTCTATTACAGGTAAAAGAAAGAAGATCATAGAGAGAGAAAAAAAGATTAATATAGTGAGTACCTGGTGCTTCTTTTATTCATTTCATTTTTACTGTAAGGCCACCATTTTGCAGATGGTCTGAAGTATCACATTCCTTACCACCTCAAAAGGTTCTATATCAATTATTCTAACTATGGCTGTAAAAGAACAGCCTACAGACAGCTGCTGGAAATAAAAGACATTATAGAAAAAGTTTCCTAGTACCTTTCTTCATGAAGATTTTAAAATAAAGAATTCAATTGTAACATGGCACAAACCTGGCAGGTTCATAGTCGTGCATGCTACAAATGGAAGTCAGACTCAAAGATCCCACTGCAAGCACAGAGAACATTGGCCACTGAGATACCACTAGTTACATTTCTGGTTTAACTTCATTTTAGCAAAAAAGATAATGATTAAAATTTCTGGCAGTTGGAAATCTTTCATAAAACCACAGAGATGGTTTCAGTTGTTAATTAGTCTGGATGCTAAAAAGCCACTGAATGTAAAATGTTCATGTTAAAATTTACATGAATGATTTCTACATCATTTAGTCACTTATCTTGCCAGAAAAAAAGTCAGCCTTGTAAAATTATAAATAGTCAGTATTTATAGAGCATAGGGAACAGCACTGTCTTACTTCATTTCTTTAAAAGTTTGCCTGTGCTAGACAACTGCATAGAAGTCAACATTAACAACTGCAGGAGTCTTTGAGACAGCTCTTTTAATATCCTTAATGGAACTTTACTATAAATTGGCATCAATGTTTGCAGTCTTAACTCATCTGCTTTATGTCTGCCTATTGTTTTACTACATATTTTTGCACTCCTGAATGAAGTTATCTGTCTAGAGCACTTGAAAACATCCACTACTAATAGCTGCAATTTAATATTTCCATGGAAAAAGTAAATATTTTATCATATGATCTAACAGCCTCTTTGACACCTTTTCCTCCATCTAACTACATAAGATAAATATTTATTGAAAACCTCAGCATTTTCTGCCTTACTCTGGGGAATTTTTCTGGTTTTGTCTAGATTTGGTTAACATTATTGGGATTCATTCAATTTCATTTTTACAGCTACAACAAGAAGCCAAACATCTGCCCCATTAAAGGAAAGAGGAGAAAAAAAAAGCCACCAAACTTTGTGGTCATGGCTTTCTCCCTAATTTTTTCTTCTGCTTTTTCAGTGTTCTGAATTTCTTAGCTGATACATACTAATTATCATCAAATTATGCTTTCCTTCAGCTGTTTTTCAATACATATCCTCTAAAACTGATTTATTTAACAGGGCGTTTTGTTTCCTGTCTAAGGCAGTTTTCAACACAAACTTGAAAGAACAATTTCAATTTTGGATTTGATATTATTTTAGCTTGCAATGTGTGTTTTTAATTTACCAAGTGAGATTTTACATTACAGTTTTTCATACAGAGAATGTTTGCTGGTTTTCATTTTCATCTGTGTAGGAGTCATAAATTAATCTGTTCACTCATCTTAGACAACACTAACTGTGATCTTTTTCTTCATTTTTTAGCCATCAATATACATTTAATAAATAATTTAATGCACCAATAGTTTAGATTTCTGATTTTTCTAATGTCTGAGTCATTTTAGTACTGTCAGCATAAGCTGTACAAAACATTTAGTCTGCATGTATTTTTTCTTCCTACTGGATATTATGGGCAGGTTCTTAGAGAGGCATATTGTCCCCTGGTGTTTTATGTCATAGATACTTGATCAAGTTCAACACTGAGCACAATTCAGAACCAGTCCCACATACTTCAATTAATGCTATCATGTTCTATTAGGTAAGGACAAAAAGGTGGAAAAATGCAGCTTGGCCGTACAATGCACTCTTTCCATGGAAACATTTTATATGTTATTTAAATTGTGCAAACTGAAGCAAAATGACAAGAAAAAAATGAAGTTTGTTCAGTGAATCATAATTAAACCAATATCATAAATAAATTGTCATGTACCTTACTACAAACATTGGCACTACACACTCTGCACTGTGTGTTACTTGACATATTTTATAATCAGATTGTAGTTCCTATAAGACATACATAAACTATGAAGTATAGATATTGTTGTAATAATGTTCCTACTAAAATGCTATTTGTATTCTTAGCATATTCATTTTTGTTCTTAATAATTTATTGCCTTTTTTTCTTCTACCTGTATTTGATGTTACCAAAGTGTTTTTATTTAAAGACATTCCTATTTGCAATTTTGGAAATGTTTGTCATTTGCCTTTTTGTATAATGTAAGTGAATTATATTTCTGATTTCTCTTGTAAGTACATTCGTTTCTATACCCTATACTCAAAAAGTAATAGCCTTAAAATAAATTTTCCCTTCATCTTCAGACACACCTGAATGTTATTAGGTCTATCAGCATATATGGCCTTATTTTTTCTTCCTGAAACTGTAAACAGCTTGTGTTCAAGTAAAGCATGGCTTTCTTATGTAGCCCTTCTACAACTACTGTCTCTAAATATATTTATTTGTATTTATCTATTAGTGAAATAAAGAAAATTATAAGACAATAAATCAAATGTAGAATGCAAGATTGTACTGCATTTCAAAGATCTGGCAAGTGAGTGAAGTGATGAGCAATTCTCCCCACAAATTAACAATAGTCATTTGACATCAATTTTCTACTACTGTGGAGAAAAAAAAACCCAACTTTTTTTCTTTTAGCTGTCATTTCCTACTTTAAAAAAATACAAAATGTACACGTTAACATATTTCAGACAGATAGAGTCTTAGCATTCCTCACTGGCATCAAACAGACCCCTGCCAAAAGGATGAGACAACCATGCAGTCAAATGTGCCATCAGGCTTGAAAACCTCTGTGGTCAGCAAACTTTGTTGTAGAAAAAGGCTGACCTTTACTATCTTATTATATTTTATTTTTAAAGAAGGGTTAATTTGGAGATCTGTTAACTCACACAAAATTAGATTTAATGAGGTCTTTCATGCTTCTGGATGAGATGTTGCCACCAGTAGGTGCTGAACAGAAAAGAGTAACTTGTTAACTTGGACAATGTCAAACTGGTTTAAATTGAATGAAATGACATGAAAGAAATTAGTTGAAAGGTTCCAGATTGTTTTATAATGCTTTTTCACAATGTATTATTCTCTCATAATGATTTTAATGACTGAAAGAATATTATAGACACTAGTTACATGAGTGCTAATTTAATAATGTTATATCACATGATAAAAAGGGTAAGGGTGTTTTTCATTCTATCTGACTATTAAGTGGCTGGGTTTTATTAAATTCCTACATGGAAAATAAATCTCATTTTTTGGTAAAATCAGTGGGACATTAGTAATAATTACTATATAACCAATGTGCAAGTAACTATGGTAATGAAAATATAATAAGAATCTGAAACTCATATCTAGATTCTAGGATTTCTTGATTATAGTCTTTGCTTTCAAAACCAGAGCAGGTTTAACAAGAAATGTGCTCAAAAAAACCCCTTAAGTTACTTTTGAGAATGTGCTACTGTTTTGTAAAATGGGGACAAGCCTTCCTTCCATTTATTATATAAACATCTTTCAAACTATACACATCTAAGGATGGATGTCTTCATACAGATGCTGAAATACCTGACCTGGCAAGTATGCAAGTACCTCTGAGCTGCAAAACATCAAAGCATGTTAGCACTGTGCTGTACCCCTTGACAAGGTCTATTAGTCTGGGTGAAGCTCCTGGCTAATGCAGGCAGACTTCTGCACCCAAAGTGGCAGGACTGCAGAATGTTACTGTGGAATACACAGATCCATCAGTCAGGCTCTGCACAAGCTGCTGTGCCTTGGAAAATGTGCTCTGTCTTTGCACAACTTTCTCTGAAACACTGCTGCCTTTGCTCCCTTTACTTTTACAAATTATATAGGGAAGAAGACACAAATCAAACTCAAGGAAATGTTTCATTTTAGATAGAAAAATAGCAAAATAATCTGTCCTGCAATAGGAATGTTTCATTTCAGGTATGCTGAAATAGGGCAAACTGGACCAAAAAAAGTCTGGGAACATGCAGGCTTATCCTCAACCATGCTCCACAAATCATAGAAAAAAGCTGTTACTGTTCTCTCTCCCTTGCCTCTTCCTAGCTTTTCTTTGTCTTTTTGCATTAAGTCTGGCTTAGGTAGTTCCATTCCACAAAGTCACCTTTAACCTTCTGATTACTCACCTGATTGCTTTGTCTATGACATATTAACAGAGCAAATCCATGTCCAAAGACAGATATAATGGGCTTATTGTGGAGGAAGTCACATAAATGCTTTCACATCAACTTGCTGCATGAAAAGTATGATGAGCTCTTTTAAAGAGGAACAGTTTGCTAAGTTTAGGCCTGGAATTTGAGCCTTACAATATTTGGAAAGGAATAATAGTACCAAGTTTGGAAACAGCAATCCTTTTCAGTTTCAAAGGTAAGTCTGGCTAATTAAATTGTGCCCTAGTTCACATATCTTCTGCCCTGATGGACTAGAGGACTATGCCACATTAAAAAAAAACAAAACAAAAAAGGCCAGAATTATCAACTAGTAAGAGATCTAACCAATATAGATCTCCACTGGAAAACTGTACCTTTAAGGAACAACAAGTACTTCAACTACAAACAATTTGATAGGATTCACAAAAGATTAACTAGCTGCAGATAGGTCTGTGAAATTACATGATAAAAACTTGTAGCAGGGTCTGGTCCCCTACAAATTGATTAGCATGTTAAACAGTTTAAATATTAAACTTCAAGTACAATAACATGAATGTACAAAAAGCCAATTAGTCAGACACTAACTGGAGGGGGGATAAAGATATTATTTTATATAATATATAAGGATCTACTGTTCGTAATAGTTGAACATAATGATTTAAAAGAAAATCTAGGAGTTATTTTTATATAAAATCATATTTCACTTAATAAAGATGGCATTCACACAGATTAGGAAAATTACATTTTAAATGGAATTCTGTACAACCTGATTTTATATTTACAACAACCTGTATTTAAAATGCTGTGGAGGGATCTGCTATTTGGATCCTGATTCAGGACTTCGGAGATGTCTCTCTTGGTACTTTATACAGCCTTGCAATGACCACTTCAGATATTCCAGGAGTTACAGGCAGGTATGTCTGAGGGTATCTTAAGTACAATTTGTAGTTCCCTCGGTTACATCCAGCCATAAATATAAATAGGATAATCAGCATCATGGTAGACTAGAGTCTTTGGTACTAACACTGGTGGAACCAGTGAATAAGCAGGTACAAACACTGGGTGTTACTGAGTGAGGCATTCCAAGCAAGGCAGGTCAGGCCCAAGGGACAAAGCAGGGGAAGAGGACATAATGATTCAGGCCTGCAGGCTGCCAGCTGTTGAAAAAAACAACTGCAGAGCTTTCTGTAGGTAGGCAAATTGCATTCTGACTACACTTGCTGATTTCTGGGAATGTAATTTTCTAGACTGTTAGGGCAAAATACTACAACTCTGCTATAAGCTGCAAGCTGCACTTCCTGCAGCCTTGCTGTCAAAATATATTCTTGTATTTTGTAATAATAGCTCAGAGACAAGTCATGGAAAGAACTAATGGAAAAATGTAAAATCTGTCCATGTCACTAGTTTAGAAGCATCTGAAGGATACACTCCATGAACCACATGCACAATAGCTATACAAATGCTTTGAGATAAAACAGCAGCTCTTATATTCATCCTTTTAAGAATGAGAAACCCATAACTGGGAAAGGGCAAGGGAGACAAATCATGTTTCACATACACAGTGTCTCACCTTAAGACATCAGATGCATCAATGTGCTACTCAATTTTAGAACAAGCTAACATCTAGTGAATATGAATTCAGCTGACATAAATGCATATAGAATGAAGAAACCTATGTAACTGAGATAAATGTAACTCTAATAACATACTAAAGAATCTTTACTTCCACCTTCCAAAGTTTGGTATATGCTCATGGCTAGAGACCAGATGATTTTTTTGAACTAATGATAGAAAAGTCACTTTTAGAGAAGGTATATGTAGTTTTCAGCCTTTTGAATTCTTTTTTTTTCTTTTTTTTTCTCCACAGAGCCTTTAAGAATTTTTCTGTGAAGACAAAGATTCCTATACAGCAAATTTAATCTTGCCAGGCTCAATTTTCTTGGTTAGCTTTGCCAGCTCTCTTAAAAGTCATCTGTGGCCAGTAATTGAAAACCGCAGACTGCCGAGTGGAATCAGCAGTCCTGAGGGGTACATTGTAGAAGCAGCTGAACTACGTGAGAAAGCCTTGGCTGGTTTTATTACAACTTGACTTTCAGAAAAGAGAATTGTAAAACCAGAGCTAAAACAGACTTTACCTAGGGTGAGAGAGTGTTAAGGAGGAACCCTGCCTAACGTTGTCTTATTACAGCACACTGATGAGCAGCACACGGGAGGTGGTGAACCGGCTTTGGAAAGAGTTTACACGGTCACTACATGCCTGAACTTTCATGAACTTTCAGTCTGGTTCATATATAAGGTTGCTCCATGGTAAACTTCACTTCCCCAGACAATAAATTTAAATTTCACTAGCAGGTAGGAAGGGAAAGAGAGAGTAAAAGAGAGGAAGAAATGTGATGGTAACTAACATGCAAACTAAGCTGTGACAAAAAATATCATTTATCTTTTGCTCCCATATTCATCTCTGTGCAACAACATGAACAAGTACCTTGAAGAAAAAAGTCACACATTGGGAATATAATAACCCATTGTATATCTGCCCATATTGACAGTTGAGGGTTCTAAAAAGACAGGAGACATGAACTGCAAACTAGAGGAATAATGAATTTCTTTAAACAGACACACAATACATGCATGTGTACATATATTTTATCCTGCACCTTCTCATGAATGCCAGCTATCCTTATTCAGAAAGTGCACAACGTTATTTTCAGGGGAATATGGACAGTAATTCTCTGGACTCTCCAAAAAGGCTGTTACATATCCTGTCTACTCAAGATACTTACTAGGAAAAACCAGTACAGGCATGTGTCTCTATGCAAGGTGGAGTTCAGGCATTTGAAAGAAAACATAAACTAGTCTCTTGTTAGACGACAACAAACTATGGAAAATGCATAGCAGGGAGGAAAACAGCTCATTTTGTCCCTATCAAATGTTGCTACTTGTGACAGTTTCTTGAATAAAACAATTTTTTGGGCAACTGACAGTTGCCTTGATCTCATTGTACTCTCATTGCCAATACTACTCTAAAATGATACCTCAAAATAATTTAGCTTCAGAATGTCTTATCAAAATAATCTTTTGTGAGTACTTACAAGAACCTCATCTGCCCCCAATATTTACAAAACTTTGACACAAAAATTGGAAACACCTCTCAGAGAAAAGAGCTACTAGATTTTGTACATGATAAGGTGATGTTTCTGAACCTATTAAATATACTACAGACCATAATGCTCTCCTTTCAGGGTAATAAATCAACTTGTCCTAGAACACTAACAAAAGAACAAGGAACCAGTGTACTACCTTGTGAAATAACAGACCCCACTGTGAACACAGCAGACTCACTTCTCTTTGGCCAATAGATTATGTTAAACAGTTTCCAAAAATATGGTCTTGTGCAGGCTGAGTGCACTAGTATGGTGTCAAAACACCAATTCGATGCTTCCAGTAAAGTACATTACGAGTCTTACCTGTGTACCAATTAAATACTAATGTGATAGAGCTGTCCAACATCTGCGTCCAACACTACACACTGAGCTCAATCTACAAATCTAAGCCTCTTAGATGAGCCACTGAATGCTTTACAGAGAAGTTGGTACTTCACACAGCTGTACACAACTGACATAAACATCTACTAGTTTAAGAGAAACGATCTTTCCTAAGACTTTTAAAATGAAATACCATGAGTTTGAACTGCACGTTATTCACACAGATGTGTGTGAGACACTTCACATACTCCTTCCTACTCTGAATTTAATATTCCCTTGAGGTAGAAATACATTCCTGCACCTTGGACTTTGAGTGCATTCCAACCATTCTCTTTTATGTAAAAAATGCAAAACATGGAATTTGTCATTGATACACCTGCATGCTAGAGAACATGTTCCACAGAAGCCTTTTAGAAGCATTGTCAGATCCAGTTGAGGCTCTCATCAATTGTCTGATTTGGAATATGGAAAGATTTCTTCCTCTCCCATATGCAAAATACTCCATGATGAGGAACTCATCCTACTCCCATGCCTTTCTCAAGATTTTGGGAAACTGCTTTTAAAGTTTAGTGATTCTCCTTTAAATGCTGATCAAGAGCTCTGCAGTTGGAAATGGTGTCTTTTCTGGTGCGAGACAGAGTGGGGCTGCTGGAGACAGTGATAGTGCAAATACAGGGATGGAGTTTGCTATCATGCCTTACTAAAAAAAAATTCAAGTTGACTTTAGAGTTTTAAACCAAAGAAAAAAGGCTTGAAGGATTTCAGTGCCTGATGCTCAATCTCTCTATCTGATCACAGAGCTGTTTTTATGGCTTTTACTCTCAAATTTACTAATTGACATTTTCTGTTGTTATAATGATTTCAGTTTGTGGCCACACATGTTCAAGTCCTGGACTTTCCCTGGGTAAGGATTTTTCTACTCAACATAAATGCTTTCAAAATAGATGATAACAAACTAGATGTTATAGTGTTTAAAAGATGTACTATGCCCAAAGGAGTAAACCAAGCATCAATATGACCATCCTATGGCTCAAATACAGATCTACCAATAGTGGGTTTGAAGGCCACTCTGATAAAGAAATATCAGATGTTTCAGAGAAAACTGTATAGAAGTTTTTAGCATTACAGAATACCACAGTCCAGGCAAAGATTGACCCTGCATCAATAACTTAGAATTGAAGGCTCCTGGCCATGTTTAAGTCTGTGTTCTGGTTTGAAAATTGTAATGTACGAATAAAAGAGACCTCCATGGGCTGAAATCAAAAGTATTTTTCATTACAGAGGCTTCAGTTATTGAACACAAGTAATATGTCAACATTAAATCTGTGTGGTTGTAAAATCTGATTGCAGTCTCTAAAAGAAAACACAGTGATCTTGTCCTATGGGAAAAGTAATAAAATACAATGATGTTGAACATTTATAAATGACCTTTCCATTCATAAAAAGCTAGGAGTCTCAAAGGAATCTTGCAATAAACTTGCATATGAGTTTATCTACTATCCATCATGGGGAAAAAACCCCAAAGTAAAACCCTTCAAGCTTGGAGAATATTTTACTAATCTATTCCCAGTCCAGTGGAGCAGAAGCCTGCATGGTCTAGCTGTAATATTTTGCTCCACCAGAACAGCAAGCTGCCCGTCATGGGTCACATTTATTGCTTATCAACAGAGTGATGTTGGCTCACATATTCATATATATCAGAAGTCAAAATCTCCAGGCCAGTGATGCTTTTCACCTCCAAAATTGCACCTTGAATTTTATGCCAATCTAACAGGCAAAAATGAAACAACATGTAAGGCTAGTGAGAATGTGATAATGAACTTCTTAATTTTACAGTGCCAAAAAAAAAAAACTAGAAAGAGGAAATGAGCATATTAAATCTCTTTGTAAGCAGAAAAATCAACATTTATTTTTTTAAATAAGGAAAACCATTCCAGCCAACTTTTCAAGTAATTGGTGATTTTATCATCCTGTAGATTTAAGAATGTAACATGCTGTTTTTCTCATCTTTGCTATTTCATCTTCAAGCCCAGGAGAAACATTTTCACCAATTAAAAAAAAGAGAATTTCATTAAAATTTGTGATGTCTACATCATGACACCTACGCAGCAATTTGTCTGCAATCTCCGTTAGAGGTAAGCATGCACTTAGGGAGCACATGCAGTTATCTAAGAATGTCCTCATCTGGAATGTAATTGTAACAGAAGATATTCCAAAAAATGTATTTCAAACACCAAGGAGAAATTCTGCTTTTGAATCTGAATTACTACATGACTGCAGGTAATTCTTATGTCTAATTCTCCATGAGATCAAAAAGAATCTTGCATGATGATAGGTGGATAGCACAAAAAATGATCTGCAGCACAAATAATGGAACAGACTCCTAATGCCCAGAAAGGACCTTTTGGTTGTATTTCATTTTGACTTTGATGGTATTATGATGTGAACAGCAGCCAAACTAATTAAAACATCCCTTTGGTTCAAACAAGGATTTTGGCTAAAGAAAAAAAAGTCCAAGTAATAGATGTATCTTTTTCATTCTGTGTTCAAGACCATTTGTGATTTTTGTAACAAATCGTTGAATATAATTACTTGTCACCAAATTCAGAGGAATCAGGATGCCAGATTTCATAACTACAACAACTATTCATACATAGGTTATATTCTCAAATGGTCAGCTTTAGAGCATTTCCTACACACTATTTTCCAGTAAAAAACCAATGCTAAGTAAACTTTTTTTTTCCCCTGGCACTAGAAATAAGCAAATTACCAGATTAAAACAAACTGTATAAAGAGCTGCATAGAACAGAAACATTTTACTGGCGTTAAGAAAACATGTTGAATATCAAAAAGCTTCAACTCTCTATTCAAGTTATTCATTTTAACAGATCTTTAAAATCCAAATGTATTAAGATGGGCAGTTTAAAGAATCACTTACATGAAGAAACTGTAAAGAAAGCAATAGTCTTATTAGCTAGCCTGAGTATTTGCAGACATTAGCACATGAACACAGATTCTATTAACCATATCCAGATGAAGTTCTGGTATACAGACAAGCAGAATTCATGCATCTTAATATTTCTATAAATTCAACACAGTAAAAAACACCCATCTAAGAATCCAAACTGGCCTAGTGTATGGTTTTCATGCTTAGGACCACAATCCAAATTGATTGTTGAATAAATCTCAGAAATTATTTTGTCTTAACATCTCTAGTCATCTAGTGTCACTAAACTCATCCATTTAACAAGGCAAACTTGTATTTTGAGAAGTCCACCAGGGGTGTGCTTCACTTCACAGACTGAATCATAAACAAGTGAATGAGAAGATCTTTCTTATACCACTTACATGGCACAGGAATGGTTCTTAGTGAGGATTTGATTATGAAAGTGTTTACAAAATATACCTCTGACTTCCAAGAAATGGGCTGACCACCACACTGGACATCTTTGGACAGTCTCTGTCAGCCTTCTGTATTAAAACTGTTCTTTCTTGCCTAAAAAAATTTTAGTCACATGTGGCAGACTCCTCCATATTCATATCAAATCTGTATCATTGCCAGAAGTACTGACACTCCAGGAGTCTCATAAGTTCCTTGTTAAATGAGATACCTGGGTTCAATTAATTTTGGAAAGAGAGGGGTTTAATATATACATGTATTACATATATGTATCTATGTGTCAGTAACCTGTGGTCATTTTTGAGGGATGATAAAAGACAAAATCAGAAAGGGCACTTCTTTCTAATTCTGCAAGGAAGTGTTGTATGTGTTGTGTTCCAAGTGTATGCTTGGAAACTCAGATCCAAAGGAAAAAGCCGTTTATTATAAGTGTAAATGTTCTGGTGTCACCTTACAGCCCTGGGAACAAGTTCCTTCCTGGATATTACTTCTGCAGCACCTTCTTGGCTACATGAGTGATGCTGATGGCTCAGCCTTTTGTGAATATCAGTGTGAGACATCTGCACAGGCAGTATATTGATACACAGTTAGCAAGTGCAGGCACCTAACCTGAGGCTTTGAATTCCACTCAGTGACAGAGGATCCACAAGTCAGATGCAGGACTGAAACTGGATCTCACTTTTGTCCAAACTCATATGTAACACATATTTAATCATTAGATATAATTTGAAAAAGCAAAACTAAATTTACACTTCTGAAGATACTTCTTACCTGCTGAAGTTATCATGTGCTATGGAAATCCAGCCTCTTGCTCAGCTTGCAGACAGATTTAACAAAAAAACCCCATGACATACAAAATACAATGCCAAATTTGAAACCTTATAGAAAACAACTTTAAAGCTAGAATCAATAGAACTGCTCCTAGGTGGTTTGTACTACAATTGTAATACTGGTTGGAAAACCTGCAAATGCACCCCACCTTCAACAGCTGTGCTGCCATACGTAATATTCTTAGAAAGCACAGGAGGTGTTTATGCAGTTTGTACAGGTAACAATCATTGGAGGCAAAATTCTCTTGCTCCTTTCACCAGTGCAGAAGCCTAAAGAAAAGCCTTGCAAAGCCTGCCCTTGCTCATCAGCTGTAAGAGGAGGGCTGTGTGGCAAAGGTCTGCACCGGATTTTGCACCTTCCTGGGAATTCGGAGCAGAGCCCGGCAGAGGGGGCAGAGAGGAGCCTTTCTGAGGGAAGCCAGAGGCATTAACACATGAAGCATTTCTCTACGTGAAATGTACAATGGCACAACTATTACTGTACACAAGGTGTGTGGCAAATCTGCAGACCATGATCTGCTCCCTGGGGAAGTATCCTCTCCCTTACCTTGATCTTGATTCTTACAGACCATCTTTGCACAAGTGGCCATGAATTTCAGTCTAAAATTTTCCTCAGTAAGCTTTTAAGGGGTTAATTTTAAATATGGATCTTTTCTGTAGAGGGTTCAATTCCACATTCTCCCTCCTAGGATGCTGAGTATACGCCAAGCATTTATCCATTTGTTTCAGAAGTGTCATATCAGGAATAAATCGATGTGTTAAGAATTGCCTGATAATGTTGTTGTGGGATTAATCTTACAGAATAGATCATCAGCACGACTACCTTTGGCATTCTGTGTGCACAATGTTCCATTTTAAGCATGAAATGCCTTCTAATGCCAAAGTGGAAGAGCCATGTATTGAGTGATCTGCCACCATTCAATATTTAATCCTGCAATTGAAGCCACTAAAGGGATACAGAAAAGTAACAAGATGAATGAATTGTGACCTTAAAGTTGCAAAAAGACAACCCAAACAATTTATCTTTCTGGCCCGTGGTGCATCTGTGGCCAATACTCCTATCACTTCTCTACAGTTTAGGAATCTGTAGATTGATCAATGCCACATTAGCAAAGTACCTGAGAAGACAGCTTAGCAATTCAGACAATCCACTGCATATGCTTTAGGAATATTCTGTGTCAATTTGGCTTATCCCTAGCTGAAAGTAAAGGCTTCTTAATAAAAAATCAATTCCATTTTCAAAAACACATTTCTAAACAATAGTGGCAAGGTGACTAGAAATAAAGCTTTTGCTAATCAACAAAACGAAAATAAAACACTCTGAAAATCTGGTCAGCCCAAAAACCCCATCAGATTGATGCACTTTTAAGAATGACTAAGAGATTATTTTACAATTTATTTTTCAAAATAAATGCATTTGTTTCCTTGCAAAAGAAAAAAAATCAATATAAATACATAGTGATATCAAGATTGATGGAGCTGAAGGCCATTAAGACCTCAGAGATCACCCAAATCTTTTGCTCATGCTTTCTGTCAAAACCAAAGAATTTTTGAAGGTCTGTGCTAAGGTTGATGTGGTAGTGCTAGATAAACTCATAAATTAGGAAACAGCCCATGACAACATGGTGGGAGACACACAGAAAAAAATTAACAATGAATATCACTGATTTACCTGCTAAGAGAAAATCTCCCAAATCATGAGAGAAAATCCAGCCATGCTTGACTTCCAGGATAATTTTCTGTCCATTTATTTCATGGAATCTAATTGAACTTTGTAAATTAGCATCCCTGCTTAGGGACAATGCTTTTCTTGACTGAGACTATTGTTCTTGATTTATAAGGTGTCAGTAGTATTTATTAGCATGTGTAAGGCACAAACTCCAACCAGTCTTACCAAGGAAACATTCTAAGATCTGTTAACATATACTAGTCACAAAAAGCCTGGTGTTGGACTTTACTACAGGTATTCCATCCACTCTGTCTTTGTAGATAAACTGAAATAATTTCTAAAAATTCACACAAAAAAAATCTTAATCATTGCTTCTAAATCTGTCATTTTACAATTCTGATTTTTCACTCATACTAATTCCCGTGCATTGAACTAATTACATTATATTTACATTACTAATTACATTTTTTATCTGACTAAAACTGATGTGGTCCAGAGGTGGCTGTGCTTGAGTGATTAAGATGAAAACTTTCTTTCTTTTTCATAAGTGTATTTCATTTCTGCCCAGTTACAGATCAATGGATCAGAAATGAACAGAATTAAGCCTGCCTAAATCAAAACAGAATGTTATTAAAAATGACAAAGCAACTTCCCTGGTTTACAGTATTGGGTTACTGCAACATAAGTAAGGGACCAAATTGTGTTATTCAGTGTATATTGATCACTCTCACAAGAAAAAATGAGACTGGCATATGTAGACATATCCAGGCATAACATACTAGTTAATTAATTCCAGTTCTTAATGAGTGTACATGTGCTTCATTATTCATATTAATAATCTGTAGGTGATACAGGAGAAAAATGTTTCCTAAAGAAATGTATATTCTAGTTTTATAATTTCTTCCATAATTATCACTTCTCTAAGGGGCTCAGTTAGCAACACCAAGATAGGAACATGATCTAAAGTCTAGTAAATTAATGAAAAGTCTTCTACTGAATAAGGTGAGATTGATTTACAACACTTACAAAATATATACTTTGTTTTAAAGTAGCAAAGCTACTGAAGCAAAGAGTAACTTCAGTCAAATTAAAGTACTGCCCTTTTTTATAGTAGCTTTTTCCCCCTCCAAAACAATCACGAGAAAACATTCACTATTTCCATCCTTTTCTTTGTCTGTCCAAGAATTACCTGGGCAAGCTGATCTGTGATCAGGCAGCAGTTTCTCTTACCATTTACTCCCTACTGTACATACACAGTTTTCCATTTTAATATGTATTAAAATTATTTCTTTAATTCAAATATGAAAAAATTAGGAACTGCTGCTTTCTTTATGAGAGTCAAATCAAACACTTGCCTCAAGTTAAAAATTACTTGAAGTTCACAAGTGATTGAGTTTAACTGTGTTACCTAGTTTCTACTTGGTTTTGGAGATAGGTAGTAGGAGACACATGCTTGTAGGAGGAATCTTCTCTAAGTGATATTTGTGCTAACAGTGTCAGAAATCTATTTTTAAAATGCTGGCTTGTAAACTTCATTAACAAAGAAAACAGAGTTGCTAAATTTGGAACACAAATAACAAATGAATTAATGAGTGACGATCTCTTTTGACAGTTTTTTATATTTGTTTGGGTGTTTGTAAAGCCAATTCTAATTTTGGTAATTGTGGAAACCCAAAGTAATCTAATGTGAGTTTGAAAAAAAGATATTAAATTATTTTGGTTTGAACATGCATATTTAAACTCTTTATTAATTCTTCTTTATTAATTTCAATCCTGGATTTATGTTGATTTATGAATTTCAATGTTGCCTTTACAAAGAATAAATCTCTTATAGCTCTCAATGCTATAAATTCTTCCTGGATCTAAATTGGATCTGTTCTTTCTGCTGAATTCTGTCTCAGCTGCATCAGTGCAACACCACTGAGAACATCTTTGGGAAAGCAATGAAGAGAGGAGTTAAATATTTACTTAGAGCTACCTAATTTTGTAATTTATAAGCAAGACCAGGACTGACCAATTCACAGTTCAGTAATCCAAAGCTATGTTAACTTTGCAAGACCAAAGGCTTTATAAATCAGCACTGCCACTACCAATGTGAACTGTAAGCACACATAAAGCTCCCAGCAGCTGAGCCAGAAACAGCAACTTCCACAGAGCTCCTTCCCTCACTGCAGCTACACCCCAAACACCCAGCAGGACACCTAGGCCTGTTCAGAGGAGCCCTGAATGCCTCCCAGTGCAGGACTTGGTCACTTGCTTGATCTAAAGAAAAGGATGTCTCATTCTTTACATGAGGAACCAGTTCTGTTCAGTGTTGATACTTACCAGGTCTGGTCTACTATTTTTCAGATATGAAAAGCTTTCACAACGCTCTCAGCCTCCATGGAGCCTGAATGCTGCTGAACAGATGAAAAACAATTCACGCTATCAGATCCTGATTCTAAAGTCAGCATAAAGTCTGCAAGTGCCCCATAATCATTATCTCAGCTTCTTTTAGTAATGAAGCATTGGTGATTTGACAGAAATAAAAGCAGTATTGTAGCATGTGAAAACCTGCACAGCATTGTCCCCAAACTTAGGGATGCAGAGTAAGAGAGTGCACCAGCTGGAGTTGGAAAAACCAGTCATATCAGGATAACTTCTAGCATTTTATTCTAGCACTTACTTCTAGCATATAACTTCATTCTATTATATCATATAACTTATTATATTTACTTCTAGCACATAATTTCTAGCATTTTATTCTACCACATATTTTCAGGTATACAGATATCCTCTGACTGATTTTCACAAACCTATAAAGCCCATTTCTTTTGCTTCTTCTATAGGAGAATTTTTACCTTGCTTCCCTATTGGTGCCTCCATGATGTTTAAGTGGAGTCCTGATAGAAGAGAAGAGAGGAGGCACTGAACATTATAAAAGTTTCGAGCTGGTAATTATTTTTTTAAACATATAGATAAAGAATTACATTAAACTCTATTTAAAGGTAGGCTTTCATACCTCTAGTTTTGGGGGGTTTTTATGTTACATATCTAAACAAATATATTAAGTTTTTTTAAAAAAATAAATAACTATACTGGTTTTGTATCTGACCAATAAATATTGCAAAGATCCAAATTCACTATTGCACTACTAGAGCTTATGAGAGTAGTACTATTGAAAATAGTAATATCAAATACTCTGTAATTCTGTGTCATGAGTCTTAAATATGGTACAGAATATATGGACTGATATTTAAATGGATATAGATCTCTATGCATATATAAGACTGCATTATGCTGTGATTTTCCAGAAGTGGATAGGAG
This sequence comes from Setophaga petechia, assembly GCA_024362935.1. Classification (NCBI taxonomy): domain Eukaryota; kingdom Metazoa; phylum Chordata; class Aves; order Passeriformes; family Parulidae; genus Setophaga; species Setophaga petechia. Next base: position 30,495,941 of record JANCRA010000001.1, read on the forward strand.
GGATTAAAGAAGCAAGTATCAAAATGCAATATCTCTAGGCATTTTTTACTGTATTTATTCAGGGAACCAGAAGACAGAGTTTTGTTTCTCTTAGCCAAGAAATGCTGAAGAAGTATTATGGTTTCTTCATCATGTTTTTCTAGATCTGTGGAGCAGTTGGCCTTTGGGAGATTAAAAAACTTGGCAAAAACCTATACTGACATATTACAAAGGCAAAGGTAATAGACAAGAATATGTTTCATGAATTTGAAGGGAGAAAACTGATAAATGCACACACTACAAGCTGAGATAGATATTTAAAAAGACTGATATTGGTAGTAGATTGAGAAAAGATCACTAGCTTACAATGTGTATAAATGGGAAAACAGCATGTCATTATATTATTAATTATCATTATTTTGAGGAAGGCATGAAGTTAACAAGCTCAAAACGTGTTTCAGCCCAGATCTATAAAGCAGAACTTTTTTACCTGGTTACCACAGAAAAACCAACAATAAATTCTCAGAGGATTCCTTAGAGAATAAAAAAAGAGGGGGGGAGAGAGGAAGGAAAAATAAAGACATTTAAAAGCTTTGCCTTTCTTTAAAAATGTGTTCCTGTTAACTTCTATTATTTACACATCTCAGTGACTCAACAGCATCACAAAGATAAAGCCCAAAGGAAAAGCAGCATTTTATAAATTATTAAGCCATTCTCCTCTAAAACATCAGCAGTGGGCACTGCAAAGGCCTGGCATGCCATGGCAGATGCAAAAGGATCTGCAAATCTGGAAGAGTTATCAGGGCTGGGGAACAGCTGCCTCTGCAGATCCCAGGGCCCACCTGGGATCCACTTACTACAGCCTGTCATTCTCCCTAGGTTTAATGCTTATGCAGCCAATGAAACATTAGATGAAGCTAAAGGATGCATCCCCAAAGAATCTGACTTATGCTTTGGGAAATGACCTTTAAACAGTCACCTTCTGATAGAAAATTAACTACAGCTCCCTGAATCTGCAGAAACGCCTTGATGTGTGTGGTTTGTTCCTAATGACACACATGCACTGTGCTGGCACTCTTTCTGCTGAACTAACATATGCATGTATGTATTTGTTTGTGCTTTCCTTGCATTCCATATTTTCACACTCCAGCACATCAGATATTAGTTGCTAAGGTGACTAATTTAAAATTATAGCAGTCAGTGATTATTCAGTGAAAACTGAAAGCCTAGAAACTTATTTGGGTTGTCGGCTTGTTTTAAAAATCAAACTTGCAATGCCTGTGGAAGCATTTTCTTAACTTTTATAAGTAGAACAACTAAATCCATTATCTTATTTTATTAAAAGAACAGTAGCCTAGGTTTGATGGCTACTGTCATGAGGAACATGATAAACAACCATTATTCTTTTTAGGATCTTAACAAAGAAATTTTTATTAGGACCGTACCAAAGTAAAAACTATGTGCATGATATGGAATGGAGCATATGTTTCTGAAATGACATAGGAAGAAAGAGAAAAAAAAAGGCAGACAAGATAGAAACATACTTTAAAGCAGAACAAGTGAAAATCAAATAACATTATATTTGCAACAGACCTGACTCTTGCCTATTACCTAATATTGTGTGATGGGAAAAAAACCTGATCATAATACTGGCATTTCAGAAAGAACTCTCTCTCAGAGCTAAAAACTTGAAAAGTCATTGGTCATACCACAGCCACAACCCCCCTCTCCACCCCAAATTATTATTTCTTAGCTTGGTTCTAAGAAATAATAATTTGATGCACAGGGTTCCAAATTTCAATTGCTTAGCAATGACAACCAGAGCAGAAAGAAGCATGTCACACGCTGAAGGTGCCAGCAGCACATGTACCTGTACAGGTGAAGTTCCATGTCCACCCCAAAGCATCCTCTGGTAAGGAAATGGCTACAAAACCATTTCCAACAATGTTTATTATCTTACACTTCAAAGGTGGTAGAAACCAAATTGATTGGAAATATTGCTCTAATAACTTTGTACACAGATATAAAAGCTCTCTATTGGTCTCCCATTTTTTACTGAACACTGCAACAATTCTATTCTATCACTCATACAACTACATGTAATTCTATTTGGAGGGCTGTCAACATTCCAAATAGCATATGAAAGACAGTAGACCACACCTTCAAACCATTACAAGTTTTAAGACTTCAAACTAATGGCTTTCTATGAAGTAATCCTTGCTGGAATTACAGTACATATGATTTTTTGTTAATTTTTTGCTATTTTCAGTCTTTGGAAAAATTACACTTCAATAATATTTTTGCTGCAAAATATACACGTTCCCTTCAGTATCAGTACTACCTTTAACCCTTTCTTAGCTCCACAGCTTTCTCAGGTTTTTTTGTCAGTGGTGGTTGCTGTAAGGGAGAAGGGCTGTGGTTGATTTCTTTGGTTTTGCTGCACTTTGTTAAAAACAGATTTATTCAGCTCCTCTAGTGTAATTTTTGAACATCACATTTTCCCAACCTACCTGTGGAGGAGCTTTTTGTCCATATAAGAAAAATAGGACAGCTTACACAAGTTAAAAAAAACCAAAACAACAAAAAAATAGCGTATTTCCTCTAAACTGACTTAAGATGCTGGTAGTCCAGACACACAACTAGAATCAGGTGTAATGTTTATTTTTAATGCTTCCTCTACAGTCAAAGACACACACAGAGTAAAAAATATTTCACCTAAAATCAACCTTGCTATCTACATCTGCCCCAAAATACTTGATCCACATTCTAGAGTTCCTTTCCATCGCTCATGTATGCATAGATTCCATTCAAACAAATCCTTCCTGAGCTGATTTTGCCAAATAAGATTGCCATTAAGACATGGAGAACTTTTACTTGTGAAGTACTTCTGGATGTGAAAACAAAGAAATCACTGATTTTCTTTTTTGAAGTAACACAAAGCAATATAGCAACAGCAATCAGGAAGAAAACCCCAAACCAGCTGACATAAATCTAATGACCAAAAAATCTTTGATCTATTTTTTGTGGTAGGGATGGAGTATATAAAGATAACAGTTCATTATATACTCACAGAAAAGACAAAAATGAATGGAAAAAAACAAAAAAAAAAGGTGTGAGTGTGGGATCCTCTAACAAGATCTGCTGAAGAAGACAGAATTGACAGAGAACTCATGCAGGGACATGAACCCCACCTATACTGATCCTTTAAATCAAACAGAATACGTTCATCTGCTTCAATGCATTTGGAAAGCATTAGTTAAGCACATGAGACAAAAACATCTATCAGAGGTGCTGTGCTAATATGGACAATATCTCAGGGACCTGCAAAACAGCACAACTCAGGGACGCTATGAGAGAATGAGATGGTTTTTAAAAAGAGTGGGAAACAGCAATGAAAAAAACTGCAAGTGGTTTCAAACACACATCATCTTTACTGACATCTTAAACCTTAAAACAAAGAGAACACAGACTATACTTACACCAACATGTTCCTCAAGAGAAAGAATCAAGGAGACAGAGAAAACAGACAGAGCTGCTTTTATTTTCAAGGCAGTTTCACTACTGCTTTAATAACACTATTTCTTAAGGCAATCAAGAAATGCACAAGATCTATTTGTGTATTTATTTATAACAATATCTGGAAACAGATAGATCTAATTTCTCAATATACTCTATTTTCTCAATATACCTTTTCCAGCCTCAAAAATGACAAGTAAAGAGCAGTTTATGCTTTCAATAGGCAAGATTATTTGTTATAGAATTGTTTTTTCCCACATTTTACTGACAATTTTTGAGATATACTTTCTGCTCCAGAAGCTGAAAACCAAGTACATATTGTATGCTACATTTGTAGTAGCTTAAAGTGATGTTGGAAAAAAAATGTATCACTTAACTGCTGAGCTTTATATTTTGAGTTCTTAACTGAGGTTTTGCCATGTCCCTTTACACACAGTAGACCTAAATTGTGAAGCATTGGCCCTGAGGAGCTCAGCTATTCCCCCGACCTGAACCTCACTCCTAGTTTGGTCTTGTCTGCTCTGTGTTATGTATCATGGTATTCTGGGCCAAAATAGACTCATTATCCACCTGAAAAATAAAAAAAACCCAGCACACATCTAAATCTCAAACTGATATTTGCATGTCCTTGTTATTTCAACAGGAGCTATGCAGATTCGTTTCAAGGATATAATAATAGTTTGAGAATTTCCAGAAACTCCCAGCAGATTGGACACATCCCCCATTCATGGAACCGAAACAGGCTGGAAAACAAGAGCCACTTTAAGCCTCTGACCACTTGCAAACTTTTCTTCCAATTTACATCTGCCTCAAAAGCGATACTGTACACTTACAACCAAAGCAGTAATTCTCACTCTATGTGTTGTCATCTTAAATGATCTCACTGTCCAATTTCCAGTCCAATTATTGTCTACCTACTAGCTACCAAAACCAGCCTGCTGCTGAGGAGCTGTAGCAATGTACCTCAAAACCTTGCAGTGATTTTTACTGATTTTTTTTTTCTTATTGGTGATAAGTGGATAGATCTCAACTGAAATAGATCACTCCCCATTTTTCAGCGAGCACATTTCATCTAAGAATCAGATACTAAAATCTTCACATTTATCTTCACATGTGCCTTCCACCTGTCCATGTACTACTTAACAAGCCATTCTTAACTCCTTAGCTGAAAAAGACAATACTTTTAACCTCATAAATACTTGTCTTCCCTATAACAAATACCTGGCCAAATTAGTAAACCAGGTTAAGATTTCTGCTGCACGTCTGAAGGGCCATACCATCACCTGCTTTGTAGAAATGCTGATGAATTTTGAAACCTTAAAAAGTTTAGAAACACTTCAAAATGCACAGATGAAAGGTATGAAATAGAAAAGGTATGTTTGTCAATACGGAAATTTGGGAAGAGGATTTATAAGCAATCTAAAAGATGAAACTCATGAAACATGCCAGCTCTTATACAAGGCAGATTACAGTAACAAAACAAGGAGAGAGGAATGGCAATGCAAGGCCAAAGTAGAGGATTGCACCATTTCTAGGTTGTTCACTTGCTCTAAGACTGCTACAGGATCCTATCCATCAAAGGTAGGCATCAGCCAAGGCATTACAGCACCATAAGATGCTTTTGTATCCCCTGCACTATTTTCCTGTGCAGGGGATACAAAAGCCATGGCAGAGGAACCTTTCTGAGGCAATCAGTCTCCCACTGAAATCATGAGTCCTGACAGGTTTGATAAAAGCAGAGTCCTAGTGCTCATGCCAAAAGAGACCAGGGGGAAATGAAGGCATTTCCTCACTTTGAACTTTTTGTAAGCTTTCCAGGAGGCATGTGAATGCTATAGAGTTATTATAATGTCTTTTCAGGGCAAATATTCTTTGCATAATAATCTGAAAGAATCAAAGCATACAGATTCCTTATGCTGGAAGAAGAGCTCAGGCACAATTACAACATAGTACACAGAATTTAAGTGCATCTTTTACAATTATATTGATTATATTGAATAACAAAGTGCAAGTAATTCCTAATGGATGACAAGGAGATAGACTGTGACCTCTGTACCTAATTCTGACCTTCAAAATTACCTTGGACACATTTTTAAGGATATTATAGCTATGATCCAGCTACTGAATCAATGTCTTATGTAAGTTAATTTTTTATACATAACTAACAAATATACCATCATATAATATTGCTGATTAATTGCATGTGAAGTTATTATACCAATTCTTCATTAGAAAGAGAATTGTCAGCTGTCTCATCTTACAAATATGCCTTAGTTTCTTCCTTTTCTCAAGGACTGTGCATACCTAAAACTTCTCCTACCTGAGTTTTGAATCCATTCACATCTTCAAGCACAAGTATCAGCTCCCATTTTGTCAATGGTCCAAACCACCTGCGCAGCATTTCTAATTAATTCTCTTTCTCCCTTTATTTATGCCCTCTTTTCTCAGCACTCATCTCACTGCTCCTACACCAATATAGTATTTCTGAATGGTGGTTGGCTTGAAAAAGCACTGGAAAGAGATTATTTTGGGGTGTATTGGGGTAGCATGGTATAGGTAGCAATTCCTCCTCTAGCACTTTCTCTGTCTTCACATTTCTTTGTGTTTCCCCCTACAAGGAAGTGGGAGGAAAGTTACTGATGCTCATTTGTTAGGTTGTAAATGCACCGAGCAGCATTTGCATATGTGCCAGCAGAATCTTGTAAAAAAAAAGATTTGCTGATCTGGGATTATTTTTTTCTCATGTCAATATAGAAATTTGGGCTGGAATCTAAAACACAGCACTTGGATGCCAAGCAACCTGGCAAATTCTTATACCAGCAGGTGTTTGAGAAAATAAATAAATTATCAAAACAATTCTCAACAGTCCAGCTTGCAAAAGTGTTAAAAATAACAGATATGCATTGTTATTAAACACTATTTTAAGAACAGCTAACCAAGACAGGTGAAATATGCTAGACACTTTACTTCTGACAGCTTTCAAAATGTGACTTTTTTTTTTTTACACATTGTTTATAGAAACCTGTAGGGATAACATTCACAGGAATGAACAAGACAGTGAGAAGGATTATCCATTCTTAATAAAACACTAACCTGGTCTGAAAACCTCTGGGAGACAGATTTCAGAGTCTTCCCAAGACATCTCAAACAGTGCTTAGCTACCCTAATGCCCAAGCAACATCTCTCTTGCAACAATTAACACATTATTTCTTGACGGGCTGACAGAATGACCCACACTGTTGTTCCCAGCTCCTTACCATCAGCCTTGTAGGTTTCAGGAAAAGCACAAGGTCTTTCCACCAATTTTCTTTCTTTAGAAAGAGTCCAGCAGTGAGGCCATTGTTTCTTCAGAGAAAACACTCGGCACTTTTGATTTAAGCTTATTCTGTAACTTTTCCAACATCTTGGGTCCAAAGCTTTATTGGTTTGTGAATCCCAGTGGCACTATAGGTGAGGCCTTACAAGTGCTGAGAGATGCAGAGGGAATTGCTTTATCATTATTTCATATGACACTCAGGCTTGCATCCCAACAGATTTCTTTTTTCTTTCTCTTCAAAAAATTATTACTGTGTGAATTCCCATCTATGAACAATCCCTTGCAGTACTTAGTCTCTTTTCTACAGAACATCTGCCAGTCAAGTGGTTCTCCCATCCTGAAGGTATGACTTAATTATTGCTAATTTAAAATTGAATTGCAGTTTATTAATTGCAGTTTCATGCTCACAAGCCCAGTATATGAAGACCGTAATGCCAATCCCTCCCAGCCAAGTGTTTGTGGCTCCTCCTTGCCTGGCACTGCCAGAAAAAGTTAATAAAACTACTCCAAACATTCAAAGACCTCCATGAAAATACTGACCAGGAGTGGAACACTCATCTCCACAAAACCTCAGCCCCTGGTTGTTTAGCTGGTAGACTGTTCACCCTTCCTTTGCATACAGAGCAGTCTGTAATTTTGTTGTTCCTAACAAAATTCTGTTTGTTTTTCTTTGCAGTGTAACACAACATGCAATAGAAGTGAAAGGCAATGTATATACTAAAATTCCCAAATTTATCACTCCATTTGTTAAGACACAAAACAAAACAAAACACTCATGTGTTACACAAAAGGCTGTTCTCCCTAGTGCATCTGAAAATCCTCACCATTCAATCCTTTAGGTTGCAAAAGACCTTTCAGATCATGAGTCCAATCACAATGCTATGGCTGCTTCTGTTTTACTAAGTGGAACACTTACATTGATTGAAACTTTATATGAAGCCAAATTTACGAGAAGTTTGGTTTGCCTCCAAGGCTGGAACTTCAAAAAAGTTCATGATGTTAATAAAGGTGCAAGTGATAATGGCACACTAATCAAAATCAGTAAATAGGCAAGGGCTGGAACATTCTTTCACATAATGGAAGCAGGTAACTTCTGTTTTCACTGTTTGGTGACATTAATGCAGTAATACTGAGTAACTGCTGACAATTAGCCAGAAGATGGAGCAGAGGTCTTGTAAGAAAATCACTCCCTGATGGCAAAATATTGAAAATTCAATTACACTCTGTTTATTACAGGCCTACATTAGGAACTGCATTCATAATAAAGACCTTGATAATATACAAATTAATCACAGCACAGGGGAGTGCTTTGCTAACTTTTTTACTCCTAGATGCATTCTTCAATATTGAGTTTTTAATATATCCAGACACATCAAAATGCTTTCTATAAAGCTTTTCAATTAAAATTCCTTAAATACAGTAGTATGATATGTGAATAATGTTCTAAAAGACTAGATAATTCTATTACAGGTCTTTGAATAAAACAAGGTGTAGATACTAATTTTTAAATATCCTTCAGGAATTCTCCAGATCTTAGAATTCATATTTGTGTTTCTATGAAGTATGTTCTCATGCAAACATCATGAAAGTCACACAGGCTAGAGAACTGAATAGTTTCTGCATATATTCACATTTACATATGAGAATACTTCATTTCCACCTGAAAAAAGCCAGCAACTTGAAGGCAAGCATATCCAATTTCTGCAGATCAGTTTGAAGTGATTGAATAATCTAGTTCCTTCTATACCTGTTATAGCAATTACACAAAATGCTCCCAAGAAGAGTAGGTAGTTATAAATTCATGCTATGACAATGTGTATTGGATACTGCTGAATAATTTAGTTTCTGAATGAATATAGTCAGCACTTTTTTTAGACTTTTAATAGTCTATTGCCTACTTTAAAGACTTCTAGCTGCAAGTTCTTCAGCACAAAGGCTTTAAACTGATGTATTTCAAATCTATCTATATGCTTACTGATTTTAATTGCATATTTCCAGGAAAAGCAGTAAGACCTAAAGTGGAATAAAAAATTCCATTGTCTTCACGTTTAATTTAGCCATATATGTTACTTAGAAAGCACAAACTCTAGGAAAAAAGTACTAAGCACAGTATTCCACAGGTTAGCTGTCTCCAATTTTGTTTGAGGGAGATTCCTATGGAAACCTGGTGTCAGAGCTTCGCCATCAGCTACTGCAGATGTGAAACTAGCTCCTGCCTGGCTAGGTTCTGTGTTACAGAAACTCTCTTTGGATCCAAACATTCCGAATCTCACTTGTAAAATCCATCCACTTCAGGGAAGAAGTCTCATGATTGCTGAAAAGGGACTTCCTCAATCTGCAAAGCACAGTAACTTGCAGTGCTGCTGCAGCCACTGACATTCAAGGTAAGCCCAAAAGACTGGATCAGACAGGATCTTGGTTCTGAAGAATATGCCCCAAATACAATACACAATGGCACAAGAGGTAAGTATGATGATACCTCTGGTATTTAAAATTTTCTGGAACCAGAACCCTGCAGCCTTGTCCAGCTAAGCTTAAGCACTCCTTAAGAGTTATGAAAAAAAAAAACCAAACCAAAACAAAACAAAAAACCCACAGAAAGAAGAGATTATTAATCTGGTGTTCTCTTCTGAGGCCAATGAATCTCTCATTCTGCCCACAAACCCCTTCAACAGCCACACCTAAGTCATCATTTAACTACTGTGAAAATGCAGAATCCATGGAAATAGAGTTTATATCATAAGATCTCCTTTGAGCCAGACTCCTTCCTAGCAAAGATGAGATGAATCAATGTCATATCCTTTTAGCTTAAAACTATGTTGTTTTTTGAGACTTCTTCTCTGAAGTAAGGCATAAAAATGAGATGCACAGCACTTTGTGGGATAGTCTGACAAAGTACAAAAACTGGAAGAAAGATTTGTGTTCATCCCAACATCACTCCCCTTGTATCTGCAAGTTTCTCAGCCTGCCTAGTGCATTTGATGTGAACAGTCACAATCAGAGAAAAAACCAAAATCTTCACACGTTCATGGCATCCAGCCACCAAGCAGCACCTTGCTCCATTAAATCATTCTGATCCATATCAGTCTGTTCAGGTGGTACCTGGAAAGGCAGTACACAAACTCAAGCCAAATCTGTAGATGTTAGGAGTAAAGTCTTGAAAGCTGCAATACATATGCAAGCATGATTTCACACCTCCAGCTATCCATATTCACAGGACTGCACTTTTTTTCCTGTCCCAGTCTGCTGATTGGTGATGGCTCCAAGCAAGTTCTATAATTTAGAACAGTATGAGTTGATATGTTACAGCTTTCATGAGATCCTAGTTGATGCAGCATGCTTCACAGGAATTCTGGCAATGTCAGCCAATCTGCATATGGATTTGGTCCCTCCTCAAGCCCTTTTCCACAACTGATATTTGTAATGCTTAGCTGTCTGGGAAATCCTTTTATTCCTGTGTCCCGTGTCACATGCCATGCAGTGAAACTGCAATGGAATACTTCTTGCAGAAGTGGGCCTGCAAGTTAAGAAGTTGTGCACCAGAGGAGTCTGAAGAATGGAAGCACCAAAATGAGAAGGGCTAATAAAAAATGTATGGATTTATTGACTCTTTTCAAATGTAGACACCTGACAGGCTAAAGTCATCCTACATTTCAGAATGAGGAAATACTATCAACACAAACACTTTCTCTTGAATTCTGCTGTGTCATCCTCCACAGCTGCAAAACAAATGAGGCCACCTCTGGTTACAGCCAGCTCTGAGGAGCTCCTGAGGAGGCACTGCAGAGAAAATACAGCACAGCAGACACGTCTGGTATGGTGTCAGAGCAGAGAGCAGAGAAAGGCAATGCTCTGACCAGACAGGGCTGCTACCTGCATCTGGTTAACCCTGGCTTTGCTCTCCACAGTTTCAGCTACCGAATTTAGGGCAGACATTTCCTTACCCTACAACAGACCAACTCATCTTGGGGACAGAACAAACATGAATGGGCTGCAGTGATACACATGTGTCCATCTCATGTAATGGCAGGTGTCCTAGAGCCAGCAGCTGCTACAGCTGTCCCAATGCTACATGGCTGGTAGGATGCTGGTAGATTTGGACCTTCTGTCACCATGGAATTTAGAGGTTTTCCCCCTTCCTTAATCCACTGCAGGAAAGGAGTAAATCTCCATCCAATGTCCCTGCAAGGTTGAGTGTGCTTCCTCTTGATATCCACCCATGACTCCAAAAGTGCAAGCATCTGCCTCTATTTCCAACAATCAGGGGCTGACTATAATGTGGTTCATTCATTTTGTGCAAGAATAGATTCTGGCTTGTCTACCTGATAACAATCTGCTCCCATGATTTTGGTGGAATGGGAGAAGAGTGGAGGAAAGGCCATTGCTTCATTTAGATGAGACTGGTTCAGATAGTTACACAGAGTTGATTTCACTCCTCTCCCTTAGGCTTTGTGCATCCTATGGGAAAATATCAAACACATTGAGCAAGGCAGTATGAGCAGCTCTCCAAAACAGGAGATGGAAACACTTGTGCCCATATACCAAAAAAAGAAAATTAATCTGAATCAAAAAAATTTGAAGCCTCAGGTTGAAGAGCCCTGAATAAGAGATAAGAGAAAATGTAAAAATTGTATTGTAGAGGAGTGTGAAAAATATCTAAGAACTCGATCTAAGAGTAGTGATATAATCAAAAAATCAAAATAATTAATCCAGGAAGTACACAGCAATTTAGCCAAAGCCTGTTCAAAAATACCATCTCAGTTGTATTCTGCTGTAATGGGAGGTGCAGGTAACTGAAGAAAGGGCAGTAACACAACCTCTGCTTTTTCACTCCAGTACAAGTAGATAAAGAACACATTTCCAGTAATAGCAATTAGCAATAGCAATACTTTAAGAACATACAAAAATATTTGCATTTATTCAGAATGTGCACACCCAAGCATCTTAAAATTCTTATAGTTTGTGCATCTCATCTGAAATTACAAGAAATTGTTTAGGTTTTAGCACCCAACTGGGTATTTTTAATTGTATAAAATTTAGAGAGATTATTTGCAGGATTCAGAAGCACTTCTAAATTTATACAAGATAGGGCTACTGGAAATGTATTTTGATTTTATATATATTTATGCACACACACACACACACACACATATATATATATGTATATATATATATAATATTCCCAACTGTTTCAAGTTCAACAAGTTAAAAAGGCAGAGTTAGTAAATTTGATGGAAAATAAGCAGTATGATGCTCATTTTTAAGCAGGAAAACAAAACCAGAAAAATTAAGCAGTGTGCAAATGCAGATACAGCAAATTAGTGACCAAATCAAGATTTCATTGAAGTGTCTCTTACTTCAAAGCAAATGCTTTGAAGGCTTCCCACATGTAAAGTTCAGAAGAAATTGATAAGCAGAACGAAAGACACTGGAACTGGAGTTTAGCTGAGCTAAGAGTTGTGCTTTAGTAATTACAAGTGATCAGCACACAGAGTCCAAGGGGTCTAACTGGAACTCACAGCAGAATACTCAGCACCAATTCAGGACTAAATTTAATGGACATAATGAGCCATTATCATCACATCCAGGAGCATGGTACATTTTCTTTGATTATTTCCACAGACTATCCAAAACTCAAGTCCACTTAGCTTGTGAAGTCTGATGAGAGCACAGCCTGAGGTAATACAGACACAAAAACAACTCATAAAAGATTAGGTCAGCTTGATTTAACAAGGAAAAATAAAGTAGAACCACACTGCAAAAAAAGACGGGGGTTTTTGGGAGGGGAAGGATTTGGCTTATTTTGGTTTTTGGGTTTTTTATTTTTTGTTTGTTTTTTAAGGCAAAACAGTACAATCGCACATTTGGATAAAAACATATTACACTGTCTGGCTTTTTTACAGGTTCTGGGAAAAACCACCACTGCTACATAAAAGCAGAATCACACAGCATGATAGAAACACATTCAGAAAGCCTTTTTTATCTTTTTTTTTTTTATATGACTGGGAAATGCTTGTTCCCACACCTTGAAACATACTAAACTCTACTTTAAAATCAAAAAGAAAACTGGATTTTCAAATAATCAAAACTAAATGGTTACTTCAAATTCATATTATAAATTCTGGGGTAACCAGAATCAGTAGGGAACCTGTTCCCCATGAGAGATTTTCTCTTGTATTTACTAAACACAGATACCTTTATCATTGAAAACAAAAGAGAAATCCCTCAGTTCAATTAACTCTCCAGCTTCAACAAAAGTACATTGCAGTAGAATCTTTTTTAAAGGAATAATTTATCAGCATTCTCTTTAATGCTTTTTTATAACACTGAAATAACTCAGAAAAGAGGATGAAAAATTCAATTGTGTAGAGCTGATCAGAGGAACAAAAATCCATTCTGAATGAAGGTAAGCTGATTAACTTTTTTTTATAAAAATCAATGCATTTGATACTGCAAAGAACAAATAATTTGTAAGAAAACTAGAAATGAACTTATTTTAAAAGCAAATTGCTAACTAAACGTACACAGACTCTGTTACCATATTTTCAATATTGTTATAGTAGTTTAAATGTGTTCCCTAAATCCCAGAAGTGCAAAGATGACTCTCTGGATAAGGAAAATGTTGTTAATGTTTACAAAGTGGACACCAGTATTTTCTAGGTAAGTTCCATTAATAGTTTTTTATGACATTTGGGAAGAAGGTAAGAATAACTCTAACTTCTATTTTCAAAAATGGATCTGAGCATTTGTAACAACTGAAAATGAATTCTGAAATCTATATACATGTCATAGAGCATCTAAGCCACACTTGACAAATACTGCCTTGTATTATGGGGTCTCCAACATTATTCCAGTTTAGGTAATGTTGAAAAATAGCTAAGTTCCAAGTTACTAATCTTTATGAAATCCTAGTAGCAGGAAGCAGACAAAAGGATTATTTTTACCTAGCTGCATTTTTTATGTCATGGGGATTGTTGCATAGGAATAAAAACAGGGACATGAACTCTCTCTTTACTGATTTCTACTCATAGCCTAATGGCCAGCAGATCCCAAAACATCCTAATAAAATGCATTTTGGGATAAGACAGGAATACCCATAGGACACGGAAGAGCCGTCAGTCTGAAAAACTCTTACAAACTGTATTCCAGAGGGTTACTACCACTGTGTAAATAAAATCAAAGTCTGCTGATGAACTATCAGATCCTGAAACCTTTAAAGCACATTTTCATGTGTATAGGAACTGCCAGTAACCATCATGGCTATTTGATACCTTGGAGCTTTTCCTTTGAAACTAAAAATCTTGTGGTTACAGGTTCTTTCCACTCCACAGTATTGTCCTGCTGTATTTTCACACAGAGAAAACCTCAATTTTCAGAAAAATCTAGAAAGCAAATGAGAAATGGGTTAGAACCACAAAAATGTGAAACCATTTGTCTGTTCATCCATTTCTTCTTTGCAACTTCTACACACCACAGGACAGATAGAAATTCAGCAAATGCCCTGGCTGAATTCTAGGGCAGGGACTTCTGGTAAGATCCCCAATCTTTTGCAGCTGCAGAAGGAATCAATGAAAGACAGCTGAAGCACGAGACAGCTAATCTAATGAGCAAATGTAAGCCTGGAACAATGGACTTTTACACTCAGCCCACTTCTATATAAAGACTTCCTGTGAATTTAGTCAACATTTTCGATATTAATTTGATTTTTTCCTGGGAAAGATTTTCAATAGCGCTTCGGTGATTTAGAAGCACAAGTCCTATTACAACTCGGGAGGATGTGAGCTCTCAATCTCCAGGGTGATTTTAAAAAAATCTCACTCTACCTGTACAATGGAAAAACAATCATTGCTTTCTGCCCTCTAACTACAGTGATACAAGGGCTAAAAGAATATTCAGGACTGCCCCTGTGTGAACTCCTCACTTTTGCAAGACTCTAGAGGCTAATATAACCTTATCATGACTTCAGGTCAAAAGATTGAGTCTAATGGACCAATGGAAGGAATTAATTTCAGAGCTCAGGACCTTTAATTGAGAACAGATGGTGCCTAGTCCCTATAAATTTAAAGTCTGGGGCCTGTTAACAAAAGCATCTAATCTCATCTCAATTGCCATAAGCAGCCAGGACCCAGCAATATTGAGTTTACAAAACAATATAACAATCTCCTAGAACTCTACAGAAAGCAAACAAGCAGCAAGGACAGTTAATGAATAAGACGTCATCTGTGCTCTGCAGCTAAAGTAGTTAAGGGAAGGAGCAGCAGAATTCCCCACTGAGTGCAGCTTTTAAGCAATTTGAAATAAATCTCCTTACAGAGCAAACAGCAATCACGCAATGAAGAACTTAGCAGCTTGAACAATCCTAGTTACATCTACATGGAAGGAGACTGGACACTATCTATTTAACCAAGGCCATATTCTTTCAAAGTCATTTTGACCCAGGTATCTTGTAAACCTTGAATATTCCAAAGAAATTCAAAGATTATAAAATAGCTTGATAAATTCAATATTTATTTTCAACAACAGGAAGAAAAGAATTCTGAAACCTAGATTTTACCTCAAAGTATCACAGACTTCTCACTTTTGCTATTTTTCTTTGAACTGCACCAGTGACCAACATAGTTCAGTGAAACTCACTGCAAAAAGAAACTCAAGTTTCGTAGAGAAACAAAACAACCTAAATTCTTTAGACTGCCTGCCACAGGTGCAGACTGAGACTCCATAGCATTAGTCATCAGCACTTATCCAAAGCAATTTATTTGTAACTTTAAAGTCGTTTATAGAAATATTACATTAATAAAACCCCAGCGACTGGGGGAGGGAGGAAAATCAATCTCTCCAGCATATACAGTAATTCAGTGGCAGATGTGAAATACCAGAATAACTTTCCCTTGCCCATGCTCATGACTGCACATGTATTCACTGTGAAAATGCTTCAAAGTTTCTAGGTCATTTGAAGAAGAAAACTCTGGTCCTCAGCCCTGTATGTCTACTTTAAGAAGACTATGCGCATGACAAAAACCTGTGTAAGAAAAGGTGCTGCAAGGATGACTATGTATGCATAAATATGGCTATATACACACATTTATGAATCTATGGCTATATACACACATTTATGAATCTATTTCACCACAAGGACAAAAAGCAACCATTAAATAGCCAACTAGAAAAACAGCCTGTGGTCTGTCTCTACTTTGCTGCGGCTGACAATCCAGAACCTGGGTTCCCCAGGCCAGTAGCTTCTTTTTCCATTGTGAACACTGAACTAGAGATGGAGCTGCTCACATTTTGTCTCAGATGTACCTAGCCAGCAGCCACAGTACCCCAGGGAGGGACTGGGCAGCAGCAGAATGGATCTGGCATAGCAGCTGCAGAGAATCATCAAACTCTAAGAAAACTACTATCTATTATTGATGTTATTACACCAGTTATGAGATAGTCACACCTACTAAACATTCACATATTTGTAATTTAATCCATAATTAATTTACATTGTTCATTCTTCCTAACCAGATGCTGTGGGTTCATAATTGTAAAATCTGAAAAAAAAAAGAACAAAGAACAAAAACCAAAGTAAGGTAATGATATGAACTTTGCAAATTTCCATGTTTGATACAGAAACCTGGACTAAATCACAGTAGTATCAAAGGCAATTCCACTGAAAGATTTCTAAGTTGCAGTGCAAAAAACCCCCACAATTATTATTCCTAGTTTCAGTGATCTAAAACCACATTTCTTCTCTACAACATACAGGTGAAAACCATAGATAGCTAAGCACCTGACACAATTTAGGAAGAAAACGGGTATACTGAATGAGGGGGAGAGTGTGGAATAAAAATGAAACCCACAGCTTCTTAACAAGCATTTCTTTCCTGAGATTTCAGACTTCATCCTCTTCTTACCTTAAATGAAGAAAAAAACCCCTTTAATTTTGCCAACAGATCAGGCAGCATATTATTGAGACTCAGAACAGTTATGGCTTGAAACTTAATTTTATACTGAATTCTCATCTGTATCAAAGAAAAACACCTTTATCCAAAAACCACCAAAGTAAGTCTTTAAATGGTTTTAATAGGAGTTAAAGAACTATCTATTCCAAAAGCTTTTGCAGTGTAAAAAAAAAAAAAAACTTGACAAATTTTCTCCAGCTGTTATTTGACCAGCATACAAATGCTGTTACCTATAACTATGATTGATACTCTTACAATTGCACAGCTTATATTTACTTTAAAGTTCAAATCATTATTAGATTATTTCTCAATATGACATAATTATACAAGGAAATGCAATTAAAATCTTATTTCACATCAAAATTAGATTAAGCTTAAAAACACTTTTCAAACAACTGAATATGAATAATCCTACTTTTTATATAGGATCACTACTATTTAGACTTTATCTCTGCCATTCAGTTGGTTTTAGCTGATGAATATATAAATATCTGTGTCTGCATATACACCTCCACCCTGATATTGAAATACCTATACAGGAAATTAGAGAAGCAGTAGCTGACGAACTTGCTTTCTAATGATAACCAGATAATCTCACAGTTTTGACAGATTTTTTTTCCTTCTTTTTATTTCAGTAATAATTATGTCAATAAGCCTGATTCAGCAAATTTGCTGCTCTCTAATTCATTAATTAAAACAATTTACTGCTACCACTGTGATTTTTCAAGGACATCAAAACCACATTCCAAATCAAAACATCAGATCATCAGTTCACAGATGTGCAAAGCATACATTACTCTTATGGCAACCTCACATATAAAGCCTTGCACATCCAGAAGAACACATATGGTTTAGAGGAAATGAACAGCAATATTTTTATATCAAAATTAAAATGAGAAGGAAAAAAGTCTATGAAAAGTTAACCATTTCCAGTTAGAAGAGAAAAACAATATATAAACATTAGTATTATATTAAATTGCAGAGCAACATTTTTATAGCCTTAATTTTATCAACATGCTTCCTGCTGACTAAATTGTGGGTTGAGTAAGACACTTGACTCACAAAAAACAAAACCAGAAAGGCAGTAAAGAATTTATATTGTGCTGCACCCGCTTTGTCACGGACTGACAGCAACTACAGCAGCATTTAAAAATTGTCTTGGAAAATACATTAGATGATTAAATATCCACATGGTCCCCAGCAATCTATTTCTCTGAGTTACTTTAGGAATGCCATTGTCTGAGCTAACTTCAACTTTTTGCTATTTACGCTGCTTGCTTCTGGTCCTTTTTGCCTTTTGTGGCCTTTGTAATAGCCACAGTATCTAGACAGGACACACTGGGGGCAACAGGCTGAGCTCTCTCCGAATCTCTTCAAATGTCTTGTATTTCAAACCTCTGGTTATGCTGGCTAACCTTGCTCTAGCCCTCCAACTGGTTGGCACTGGCCTCAGAATGTAGCCCCAAACCAGTCATAGAGATACCATTTCTGTCCTAGCACTGCACTGAATGCAGCAGACAGATATTTTCAGTAGTACTATGTATGTGTACAAAGACATAAATTTGTGGAAGAAACCCTCACATACCACAGCAAACACCACTGCCCAATGACCACTGTGACTCTGAGGTCTACCCAGGAGGAAACAGAAATGTTTCCTGGACATGCAGGATGGGGATGGGGAAGCCAAAGCTCAGTGATGGTTAAGAAGCCCTTGCTCTGCAGAGGAAGTGGGAGCTGTAAAGCACCACTTCTGCAAGCTGGGCATACAGAAACCCAGGGGCCCAGACTTGCAGCATCCACTGGTCCTGGCAGAGATGACCAATGCCACTGAAAGGCCACTGTCTGATTCCTTGAAATGTAATGGCAGTGGGGGAAAATTCCTGCTGACTCTTTAGAAAACAAAGATCATGTTATCTTCAAGATGGGCATGGAACATATGAGGAAGCACAGGCAGCAGCCTCACCCTGGTCTCCCAGGGAAGATGACAGAACAAATACTGCTGGAGTTTATCCTTCATATGCTGGGATAGGCTTCCAGGAAAAGAAAATGAATGATAACAGCTAACATGTATTTACCAGAAACAAATCATACCCAAACAACCTGACTGCTTTCTACGAACAGCTAGGCATCTCAGCAGATAAAGGGAAAGCAGCAGACACTGTTATCCTTGGCTTTAGCAAGGTTTTCAGAGTGAGCTCCCACAGTACCCTGGTAGCCAAGCTGGAGAGAGATGGACTGAATGGGTGAGCTGCAAAGAGCATTTTGTGGAAAACTGGTTGTATGAAGAGGCTGAAAGAGTAGTGTTCTGTAGTGTAAAGAGCAACTCTTGGTCAACATTAATGGCATTAATCTGGAGCTAATATTGGAATGATGTTTTTATGTACTACATTTAACATCTTGAGAATGAGTAAGATGGAACGTGCCCTTAGCAAGTTCGTGGATGACACCAAGCTGGAAAGATTGATCAGCATACTGCAGGGCAGGACTGCCTTTTGAAGGGATCTCAACAGGCTGTAAGAAGTGGCTGAAAAAACCTCATGAATTCCAAAGGCAGAGTATCCACAGTAACAGTACTTGCTGGGAGCCCACTGGAAATCACCTTTGTAGTGAAGGAGCTGGGCAGTCAATGTGGACAAGTTCAGCAGTGAGCCCTTTCAACAATAAGCCTAACCACACACTGGGCTGCATTCAGAAGAATGGAGCCAGCATACCCTGGGAAGTGATTAGTCCCTTTTATTCAGCATTTGAAGGCCACATCTAGATGACAATACTCTGTTTGGGGCTTGCCAGTACAACACTGATAAACTGGAATGAATTCAGTGAAGACTGCCCATGGTGACTGGAGTGCTGAAGCATACAAATTGAGGAGAAGCTCAGTGAGCCTGAAAGGCGAAAGGTAGAAATCCAACTTTGGTCTTCCATTACCCAAAGCAATGGTCCCAACTGCAGCAAGGGAAACTCCAATTCGATATAACAGGGAAAAAATTCACAACTAAATTAGTTAAGCACCAGAACAGCTGCCCTGAGATGATGTAGAATGTCTCTTCTTGCTTGTTATAAAGCATAAACTTTTAACAGATTTTTTCCTAGGATGCTTGCCATCTAACTGATTAGAAAGGTTTCTCCTCCTTTCTCTTTGCCCCTTCTGAAGTTGTTCTGTTTGTTACCTTCCAGAACAATATACATCATCAATGATTTCTCATGCATGAATCATAAAAAGCCCAGAACCCGTAGACACTCTATACATGCAGGAAAAAAAATTATTTATCTAAGCAACGTCTAATCCTTTCTTTAAGAGTATAAATATTAGCTCTGTGATCAGTTACTGAGGTAGCAAATGCTGAAAAAGAAAAGCAATCAGAAGAAAACATATCAGCAATATAGTCTTCTTTCATTACTATGTAAAAAATCAACTCCCCCTTTATCTTAGTATTCATGTTTCAACTCGACTTTTTTACTGATTCTGTCTCAATTTTATTTGTATGTCCAGACCTCCCCAGAGTCCTCCTGAAACATCTTTGTAAGCTTTTCCTCTGAAATTTGACCTTCCCTCCTTTTTCTGCATGGTGTTTTTTCCCTTAAAATTCAGATTTTTGGAGAAATCCTGAGATATGACAGTTGGTCTTGAAACATCACTTTTACCATTCCCTAACATTAGAAAAATTTATAGACTTAAGAGCCAAGAGCAAATTCTCTGAGATTTTCTGCTTTGATTTGTTTTTTCTTGCAGATCCCAATTCTAATTTCATTTGTGTCAGTGTTGCTAAACCTACAGTTCCTGCACATCAGAAAATTTATCCAAGTGTTGCCAGAGAGCCTCACCCCCTGGCCTGATAGTCTACACCAAACTCCACCACAATTAAGATGGTCCTTTGGAACCTAAGGCCTTTCCTTAACAGCAAGTTCAGTGACACTCAAATTTATGAAAGCCAGGAGATCACACAAAATTACTGCAAAAAGATCAGCCCAGCTGTTGCCTCTTTGGCTACCACTAGCCAAAGGAATTATGAACCTGATTTTCACTTGCATTAGCAATTAGATTGTTAACTGAAATATACCCACAGGACTACTATCATAATAGAATCTGAAAACTGGCATAACTATAGAAAACTTATAATATTTTACAAAACCTGAAATTACTTTTGTTTATAGATTTCTGCTACATGTCTCCATAACCAAAGAAAAATTTGTATGCCTGTTAAATATTAAATATTATTTCAGAGCTGACTTCTGTCAAAAATAAAACAGATTGATTTCCTGGTCATGAAATTTTTTGGCAGCAAAGCAAGATTTAAGGCATATTGGCAGGCTTAATGAGGAGCAGACAATTGCTAGATGGAAATCTGTGGGAAAAAGTGAAGAAATTGTAATTGGTGGCATAGCAGTAAGATGAGGATTAATTCACCAGCTATGTGGCTGGTTTTGATGAGTAGGCTCAGCATTTGGCTAGCAGGTGCAGCTACTATTCAATAGGGTCCATTTAAATAAAGTTTTGTGCCTTAGCATAAAGAAAGATGTTAAACGGGTGAAAGCATGTGACACTGCTTCCTGAATTATGTGCATTATTTAATAATGCAGAGTTCAATTATATGCTATAGATGAACTGGGTTAGAGACAACAGATTAAAATGTCTTGGCAAGTATCTTACCAAGGTATTTCTTGGGTTTCAGAGATCTGAATGCCAGTAAATTCATCATTCTGGAAGGACAAGACAGTATTATATTCACAAGAATGCTATCTTCAGAAACTGTCTGGAGTTGCAGAGGAAGCAAGTAGGTGCCCATGCAGTTAATAAAGTGATATTTTCTCCTTATAAGAGCCCTCAGCAATAAACAATCTACCAGCAATATCTACTTTTCTATATCCATGAAAAATTGGTCTAAGTTTCAAACCATTTATCTAACCAATTCAGAATGACTGCCTGAGGCCATGAACTTGACTCCCTCTTTCCCTTTATTCTTTATATTTTGCTATATCCTGATCTCCTCTGGTTTTCTAATAAACACCAATCAGTGCAAAACTTTCACTAAACAAACACAATAAAAAAAAAAAAAGGCCCACCTTCTAATCCCATCAGAGCTACTTTCTGTGTGCCCAGGTAGTTTTTGTGGCAGGCAGCTACGTGGCATGCATGTCTCTGGAGTGCCTCACCCTTTTTCAGAAGCACCATCACTACTGCTTCCAAAGGAGTAGAAGGTGACATGGACTTGACCAAAGACTTTGCTCTTATACGAGTGACTTTCCAGTCAGAATCAATGCCTGACTTTCAGGCCAGCACACAAAAAGCACAAATAAAACTAGTTATATAATTTTATAGGGAGGAATAAATAAATAAATTTAAAACAAAACAAAAAAAAAGGTGTTGCACTTCTGGAATAACTTGCTCAATTAACTTTCGTGTTTTGTTTATTAACCTTCTGATGTCTCATTAAGTCAGGGATTGCAGTTTAATGGGTTTAAAAATAATTTAAATATAGAAGTGGATTCTAAGATACCCTAAAAATATATTGACCCTTTAAGCAAATGGGCCATTTGAAGCCTAACTATGACTTCGAGCTCATACTCTCCTGGAATATTTATCCAGTTTAAAAGACAAGCTTTAGTAATCTTAGAACAGCTTAACAACATAAAATTACTGGCAAGCTTGTAAGAGACAGCCGGCTTGTATTTCAAAGCAACAGCTCCTAGAACAATTACCAACATAAATTTCTTGATGCAGCATTTATGAAATAACTTGCAATGAGAATAGAGAAAACCTGAAAGAGCATGTGCATGTTCAGTGTCCTCCAACTGATACATCACCCTGTACGTGACCCTGGTTGGTTGCTCAGATTAACAGATGCAGGCCCTCCTTCAGGCAGGCTGACATGACAAATCTCTCAGAATATGATGCCAAGAGAATTATTTACTGAGAAATATCCTAAAACAACCTTTGATGTGAGACCATATCTATTAATCTTATGTTTGATACGTGTTCTGTTTTGATATTTTTTTTAAGATCTGCTGGCAGCCACAGTATGTTCTTAGTATATTTAAAATTTTCCAACTTGATAATGTGCAATGTTATTTGTTTAAAGAAACCTCTAAACCTCCCAAGATTATTTAAAACTTTAAGTCACTTTTGTAGGATTTCAGAATCATACTATTAAGACTTTAACAAATGAAAGGTTAGTATTTTCAACAAACTATTTCTTCTTGCTTTTTGTAATCATGCAGCAGAATTGCAAGTTTTGCCTTCCTTAGGGATATGCAATCAACAACTATTTCAGAAGAGCAAGTACATTACAGTTGCAAGGAAGGAAAGGAAATGCTATTGTGATGCTGAGCTTCTCTTCCTGCCTAATTGGCAAGAAAGAAAACCCCAAGTACGTTCAGCAAATTGCTAATCCTGAGATCATAAACCCATACAATGAGTCAAAGGTCTCATCATTTTGACAAGTCCCATTAACTCCAATAAGGCCTGATGATGGCAATGGACTATTTAAACAGTGAGTAGTTCCAATGGGTGAACGGTGGGATTGCTGAAACACTGAGGTCTTTAGGTGAGGGAAGTACAATCTGGTGGTGTTGTGCTTTGCTTATTATCACCAGTTGCTCCTTTTTTACCTTAGAGGCAAACCTGCTGCATAGAAATGCATTTACCTGTAAAATAATTCCAACAAAATGCAGTCAGGAATCTTTCCCACACAGCAGAGGGGGATGCAGTACAGAGGACTTGTAACTCTCACTTTGGTTTCAATGCCTTATCAGATTTGTTAGATTTCAACAGCACACTGGCACAGCTGTTAACTTTAGGCCATAAATTAACAAAACTTGCACCTGCAGTTTAGCCCTTTGATTAGAGCACCTGTGCCTGCCAGGGCAATACCGTTTCCCTGGCTTTAAATTGTATTTTCTATTCTATTGTGAACATTAAATGTACTGAGTCCCAATGACGTGTATAAAGCAATTTCTCAGCCAAGTCTTCCATTTTCAGTGGAAACAAAAATTCAGAGAAAAAATACCAAAGAAGATTAAGCTTTTCACCCTTTTAACATCTCCACTGAAACGGCGACCCGTGACATGGTCCAAGTTATAGATGTTTCATAACCCTAGGGAACTCTCAAGCCATCAAAATTTCATTAGCTTCACAGCAGTCCCAGTACATTCTTAAATTGGACCGCTGGCCTCCCTATTAATAAATAAATCAACTTTAATCCTTTTTAGTGGCTAAACTTTTCGCTGAAGTAGTATCAAACACCAGACATTCCTTCCATAATTTTAATCACTTCAGAATAATGCATTTTTTAACACATTCACAGTCTTCTCACACATGTGAAAACAAAACACTCTAACTTTCAGCTGATGGAGGATGTTTTGGCACATTGTAATCAGACAATTTCCTTCTCAAAAAACTGTAAGTATAAAATATATTAAAAAGTATACCAAACCTATGGTACCTCTGAAGCAGTCACCTTTTTAGTAATGCAAAGATATGACTTCCTATGGAAATAGTGTGTGCATGCATGTGCACATAAAAATAAATTTTCAAGATCAATTACCAAGGGTTTTACAAGAGGGTCAAGAGAATTTGTTTCACCACAGACCTTTCAAAGACCTTCACAGAACTGCTCAACAACTTATTCTAGATTGCTCTGCAGTTGAAATACCAAGCTTTATCACACAGAAACTCCACTGCCAAAAGGTGGTAGGCAAGTACTTCTGTCTTCCTCTTTCAGAACCTGCCTTGAACTCAAAAAAAATTTTCCAAGCATGACACAAGACACCTGTGAACACTGAGAGCTGCTCAGGTATCATGTAGCATTATATCCAACCCAAAAGGAGGGTCCCATTTGAGACAGTGGTTTTGCACAGGTATCTTACAGCCACCAGCAGAAAAATAAATATGAATAACAGCGAATTATAGCTTTAGTTTTACTTTCTCAAGCTGAAGTTAAAATAATAAACAAGAAGGACTAAATTTCACTGCTTGCAGTTTAACAATGCATTGAATTTTTAAGCATTTCCATCCATACATACCTACATAGCTGTTTCCCACCGTATGTTACAGTCATTGCTGGAGGATAGCAATAAAATTGCTCTAATTTTTGTACAGCCAAGCAGACAGGTTTGATAAATTAATAAAAAGACATGTAGACATGCAGGCAATAGCCATCACTAATTTTCATTGTTACTCATTTCTCTTTATTCCTCTTTTGGGTTTTTCACATAGAAAGTCATGAAGTTAATAGAAGAATTAATTGTTTTAATTCTAGCAAAGCTGAAAATCTTCTGCAAATAAAAGTTAAGATTGGTATAGTTAGCATTTAACACCACATTAGATTCTGTTCATAACCTCAAGAGGAGGTAAAAAAAAAAAACTTTGAAAAGCTTTAAAAATTAATCAGTCGATTGTATTAACCTATTTTCATTTAAACTCTTAAGACTAAACATACAATGGTCATACCCCACATCCTACAAAGCTGCTAAGATTTTTGTTGCAGATTTTAATTGCACAGTAATCCAGTCCCCCAGGCACATCAAAGGCCACATGTCCCTCTTCACCACAATTCCAATTGCTCTCATCGGCTAAGAAGTTTAAAGCACAATCAAATTTCTTTTTCAATCACATGAGCCTTGTTAATAAGCTATTCTTTGAGTTCACTCATCCATTCTAAGATTCTGCCACTTCTCCAAGATGTCCTGAAGAACAGTTTACAATGAAACTTTCGAATGCAAGCTAGCCTGGGGAAAAACTTTATCACCATTTAGCTGTTCCCCAGAGGGTAACAGGTGACATGGCCTGAGATAACACAGAATAATCGTTTTTTGTGATTAAACTCTTTCAAAATTACAGCTAAAGCATCATACCCAAAGATTGTGTTAGTTAGGACAGATACTGAATATTGACTTTTATGGGAAGAGGAGAGAAAAAAAAACCACAGAGAAGGTAAAAAAAAAGAGAAGGCAAATAACTCAAGGCCATTCCTTTAATTATTTAAAATTACTGAGTGTCAGCCAAAACAGCAAATAAACATTTATTAATATATGGGCATATGCACAAGAACTTACCATTTTCACTGTCGGACTTGTTCTCGTGTTCGGTATCAGTCAGAGTGAGGGCTGAGTTGGAACGGCTCGACAGACAGGAACTGCGCCCTGATTTGACCCCCCTGCCCCAAAGTCTCATGGCATGCTCTGGAGACATCACTCCTTCATTTTCAGTATCAGCATCTGACCCTGCACTGATAGAGTAACCTCTGTGGGGGAGCCCCATTTCCGCACAAAATGCCAGTCCTCGACGAGCTGCTGGTTCACAAACTCCTAACTGCCTTAGGGTAAAATTCTGTCCTGATTAGGGGAAAAAAAGATAACAAAAGATGAGAAATTTTTAATTATTTTGTTTTAAAGAATTTTAAAGTAAAAAAACTCTTTATGTGTTTAATTGTCTTAGATATCACATAAGGTGTGTTGTCAAAACTCCACCTGTATTACAATCAAGTGGATTCTTTTGTCTCCAGCTCTTCTCAGCAGTATTTTGTCAACTGCTTAAATGCATCAAAAGTGATCCTGGCTAGCAAATAAACAAAACAGAACCTCCCAACTAAGAAAAGCCAATTCAGTACATGAAAGGATTTTTTAAAAATTACAAACTTTTCCTTTTTTTCAAAGAAAAACTATTTTTCCAAGCATAAAAGCACTTAACAAGGTATTTGTCAGAATTTTTACTTCGTTCGTTTTGGGGAGAGTGTTTTGTTTGTCCTTGTCAGAGGCCAAAGCAAGAGGCTATTTTCCCCATAGAAACATCACCTAATGTGGTAATGGGAAAGCTAAACAGGAAAAAAATTCACCTGGTTTTTATTTGATTTCCCTGCCCTACTTTATTACACAATTACAAACAGAAATACAACCACCTGTTACCTGCAAGTATTACAGTAAAATAGTTATTTTTGATGTCATTGTATTTTGAGAGGCATTTTACACTTCTACTGCTGAAGCAGAGTCTGTGCATTTTAACAGACTTTTAGCCTGTTTTGGGGCAGAGCAGGAGACATAAGTGAATCCCAATGATTGTATTAATAAATTAGGTGCAATAAACTTGTGACACTTCAATAACTTAGAGTGTCTAAATTATGCGACACTCAAAAATGACTGCCTTTTTAATGGCTGTGTCTTCATCCCACTTTTATGTCTGTAGATTTAAGACATTTTATGATATATAGACACTTGGCAAGCTCCTTAGCATACCTATATCTATAATACCTTTCCACCCTGGCTCACAATTATTTCGCAGCTCTGAGAATAAATTAGGACACACATTCAATTTTTGAATCTGACAGGCATCCTAATTTCTCCATAATTAGTCATTTAACATAAAAACACACTAGCAAGGTAATTATAGTTTATAATATGTCAAGAACAGAATTCTATACATGAAAAAGAAATAAATTTGCAAAAATATGAATACAGAAGTGAAAATAATTCCTGAAATATTAACAGTTAATGCACTGGTCATTGACTTTTTTTAAAGTGATCTGGTTAATTATTTTATTCCTGCAGTCACCTGAAGCTGTTGCAGCAAGTTTCTTTGCAGTCAGAACCATAAATGAATTCTGACAACGACTTTCATAAATTATGAAAATCAATTGCTACAATTAGATACAAATCAAACTACTTATTATGCAGCTGTGAATAGACATTTGAATGAAAATAAAGCCGGGGAGGTAAATATAAAGGAGCAAGCATATTTATGACTCTATCTGAACAGTGTCAAAGGTATAAGAAAGGGGATTATCATGCACACTGACAGTATCTTGTAACTTTTTAAAGCTGTCATGCCATGTGACTTCCTGGGTTTTATTGAGAGCTGAAACTAATCAACAAAGGATACAGGCCAAACAAACCGCCCAGTGGTAATAGGGTCAGAGCTGAAAGTAGTAAAGTGTCTAAAATGCTCATTATTTTGCATTTCTGTAGATACATGCTAAGGGTGACACTTTAGAACACTGGTTTATTGGTACATTAGTATGTGAATCTACATTTTCAAACAGTTGCCTAAAATCAGATACAAATACAGAAGAAGCCTCAGTGCACATGTGTATGTATACAGGTGTCTCTACACACACGTGGGGTAGATAAGGAGTAAACTCAGTTGCACATGCAGCACCTTATTTATTCTAAAAAGAGCATTTTGAGGAGCAAAATGGAAAGGAAAGAGGCATTCTGACCAAAGACAAGGTTACTGGAGTCAGTAACAAAACTGCTGCTGACTACAGTGGGACAAGGCGTTACAGCTTTGGTCCCCAGAGCTCAGGGTGCTGAGGTGAAGGCAAGGAAGGATGCAGACAGACACAGCCACTGCCCCCTGAGCCACAGGCAGGGCAGCTGCAGCAGCAGGAGAGCATCACACCCTGCAGCTCCCCCAGCAGCCTGCTGCACACAGCCCCTGCTCCCTCCACTGCAAAAACACCCCTGCACTCAGGCACAGCAATTTGAAAAGACTCTTACACACACACACTTCCTTCCTTGTCATAAGCACCTAAGTGGAACCACAGGAGGCATTCCAGAACATCTTCAGGAGCTTCACAGGAGGCTTGGTCTCAAGCAAAACATACCACCTGCCATCTAGTCATGGATTTTTAACTTGAAGCTTACAATGTCCTATCTCTATGTAAAATCTTTTCCCCTCTCTTGTGAATGGTAAAACACCTCACAAAATGACATTGCACAGCCAAAACAGAAAAGGGGGAAGGTTTGAATACTGTCCCCTCATTCCATTCAATATATTAGAGCTTTTCACTACACTCAGAAGTTTTACAACATAGCCCAGAAATGTTGTAACAGCTTTAGAATCATCAGGCTACATAATCTTCTGACCTAAAGCCTTCCTAAGAGCTTCACTAAGAGGATTGTAGTCCATGTAAGTTGCCTACACAAATGAAAAAACAAAACAAAACAGACCCCAAACAACCCATGAAACCCAAACTGAGAAGTTGACATGGAAAAATGAAATGTTTATTTCTGTAGAAATTCAAAAATTCAAATCCCAAAGGAAATCATACACATGTGATAGAAAAATTTTATATCGTCTTAAGGTTTCTGGACAATGAAAACAGGAAATCTTCCAGGATCCAGGGGAAGCTGAATACAGCTGGGAGGCAGACCTTGTGGGTAGCAGACTAGCTGGGAGCTTTTACCTGATAATGGACAACATTATGAAATCAAATTAAAAGCTGAAAAAGAGGTTGTATGAGCTCAGTGAGAAAAAAGAGCATGAGGATGTTCTTCTTGTGTTCAGAGTTTCTAATTCATCTTTCCAGAATTATTTCCATGTGAGGGATTTACTCAATGGTTTCTTACACTTTAACATTTGCAATTTCTCCCACTGACAGTAAGTGCCTCAAGAGCTCATAATTACTTAAAAACAGCTTGGCCATTGTAATGAACCAATTCCTGAGAAAAGAATGGAGGTACAGAATGAACAGGTACCATAATGCTTTATGGATTTTTTTTTCCTTTCCTTTAAAAAATTTATGAAGTGAAAATTAGAAACAAAATTAGACACAACATTTCAAGGAGACTTGTTCTGGAGACACTTTGAGTGTTTTAGACTATTTGGGATGGTATGTCATGAAGTGAAGTTTTAAAAACTGACAGTAATGCTGTTTTAGTACCACTCAACTATTAGATGCTGCATTTCTCCTGGCTAGGAATGTC
The DNA here is from genome assembly GCA_024362935.1 of Setophaga petechia. Taxonomy (NCBI): domain Eukaryota; kingdom Metazoa; phylum Chordata; class Aves; order Passeriformes; family Parulidae; genus Setophaga; species Setophaga petechia. Next base: position 30,525,395 of record JANCRA010000001.1, read on the forward strand.
AGTTTATGGGTATTGTAAGGATTGCTGACACCCTCCGTTTGTGCTGACAAGAAAAAACTAATTAATTAATAACTCTAACATAACTTCCTATGACTGTGCAGCATACATGCCTACCTGTTATGTTGCAACTTTCTGAGTAAGCAATGATCCATGTAGGATTGCTGCACCTCCTTTTCTCCATTACTTATACAAAAAAGGATTCCAACATACTTTCAATACATATAAGTCTATATATAGAATTATTATTCTTAGAAGATAATGTGCTTATATATATTTCTCTTCCAGAATCACATTACATCATCTAGAGATGTGCTTTTTTTTTAGTTTAATCAAATACTGCTATAAGAATTTTTAACATATGCAGAAATGGTGTAGTTCTTTATAAAGCTGTAAGTTAAAAACTGGAATTAAATGGAAACTTGCTGCACTTGTGCTACATTTGTTTCCCCATCCTATTTTGGGGAAGTCCTTCAAAGACCTCCATAATAACTTAAGTTTCAATTTGGAAATGTTATCTGTGGAAATGGATTTTTGAAGAGGACTACTAAACAAAAGAAAAGGTCCCATGGTTTTTCAGTTGTCAGTGTCTGCTTTAAGTTGGATCTATACTAAATATAAACACAGAGATATTATCTTAAAAACCATGAAAAGGAGAAAGAATCAAACAGAAGGAATGAATAAAAGTTGCCAAAATAAAATTTGTCAGCATCTCCAGCCATCAGCACTGTCCTTACTAATTCATTAACCACTGATAAATTGACAAGTCAGGTTTTAGCAACAATAGACCATAGAAAAAAAAACTGAAAAGCCTCCAAAGCACCTGCCTAGTTAGCATAAAAATACACCAAACTCCCCTAGCTTTTAAACAGAGGAATTACAATGTGAGTGTCTTTGCTGACTTTGGTTTTGTCCTATCGGCTTGGACACAGTACCAAAAAGGCAGAGGTCCCAAACATATCAAAGTTCACACTTTAAATTCTGTTCAGTTTGGCTCTTGATAATGTTTCACATCATATCTGCCTCTCTGCATCATTCATTACTTGTCAGTCCCCTTTCTAATCTATCCTTCGTTTTTATTTTACCTTTTTCTACCTGCCTAGAACACATTTGAGGCATTCAAAAATCAAGCACATTTTCCCTATCATCGCTATGTGATAATGCATGACAAAAACACTTATACCAAACTTGGTAAAACTGTGAAACATCTAAAGCTGTACAGAAGCAAAACAATATTCATGGTCCTTAGGAGAACCAAACTTCTCCCTTACATTTCCTTGACTTGCTACTTAACCCTAATTTTTCGTTTAAATTAAAAGTAGTTTCATTTCTTTAGAAAGCAAATGAGGAAAAAGATCTTTCTCTAGTTTTTTCTGTCTGTAGATTACTGCATAGAAATACATCCTCAATAATAGAACATTTATTATATAAGCTTATTGTATAAACAGCACTGGTATCAAAGTGTTCCTGCAAGGACCATACTGTTTTCTGTTACTCTGATATGGGAAAAGTACTTACTTTCTTTTTATTTCATATTTAGACACTATGCAGGGGATATATTTCTCCTGTTGAAGCTCTTTATGCAGAGCTCACACTTAGAATAAGGTCAATTCTAAGGAAATGACTTGAGAGAAAGAACTCAAAATGGAAATAAATGTACAGTAGGATAATAAATTTGCTGAAAATAAAAAAACATAAAGAGTTTTTTAAAAATAGCAAACCAGATACCTTAGATGCTCTAGAAAACTCTGACAAGGGGTGTACAAACAGTGTCTCCAGAAGTCAGAATGTTAGGTGGGTAGAATGCAATTGCACAAAAGAGAGAATGACTAACAGATGAGATACATCCATTCTGTCACAAAAACTTCACAATATATTTACTAAAAGGGAGCTTTCAAAGCTGTATGTGCAGAATTCTGTCCACTAGGATGCAAGAAACTGCAGTGAACACTGACAAGTACTGAGCTTTCCCTATGCTAACATTTTCTTTCTGATTTGCTATAGTACTTTTTTGTTATTACTTTAACCTGATTTTTGCTTTTGTGCAAATTAGCTGTGAAATTTAAACCATCCTAATCCACTGTATCACATTTTCCTCCTGTTCTTAATTCCTGTGTTTTTATTTCACTCATCGCAATCATCTTCCTTGTCACCTTTTAATCTCTTTTTCTTGACCTTTCTGCTCTATTCACTTTGCCATCTCAACCACTTTTTCTTTTCATTATCTGATTTAGACTGGAGCTGTAAGATTCATATGAAAGACAGTTGCTTCTCTAATATATCCAGTAAACTATATAATAACAAAGAGCATTGAAATACATTAAATCTCATCAAATGTGCATATAATTTTCAAATGCTCATTATTCTCAACAAATATTAATCACAGTTCTCACATTCCTTATGGACTTTTAAAAGCATTTGGGGACATAAGTCATGGTCTTGGTGACTTCTGCAAAGGTGAGTGCCAGATACAGTGAATTCTCTGAGCTCTATTATTGTGTTACTCTTGAGAGAAGAGCTTTATGCAAGACTCAAACCCCAAGTCAATTATTGAGAAAAAAAGTAAAAATTCACACACATATATTTGCATATTTGCGGGAAATACAGTATTTCAAACTTGATAGGTGTTTTTGTTACTACAGAATCACAAGAAAACATTAATTGAAAAGATAGCCTAGGAAAGTTTTTATTTTCAGATGTATGGAAAAATTAATGTTATGAAACACAGTCATCCTCTTGTCACTGGTCTACCCAATGAAGAGTCAAACACACAGACTCTCCTGGGCAATATGGGAAACTCATAATTTTATTCCTTGTTATCTTGAAGTGGTGGGGGATCTACAGTCCTAATCCTCAGACTAGAATATAAGAAGCATTTCTTAAAGCAGTATAAGGATAAAGGGCTGTTCATCAAGCCCATCTGAAGTTACCACAGAGTAAGATTAGAGCCAGCTGAAGATAATTTCACAACTGCAAAATTCAAAGCAGCAAAGCAAACATGTTCCACTAAATGAACTAATAATTTAAACATTATGGTTCCAAATTTGGGGGTTTTATATTAAAATCTGATTTTATGACTATGATTATACAATATACAAACTAAATTAAGAGAATCCAACACAGCTGTTCCAATCATGGGCTGCAAGAGGTGAAAAAAATAGGATTTGTGGATTTAGAAAAGAAATACAACTCCATGAGTAGCAAAGAACACAACATCTTGATCACAAGCAGAATGACAGTATAGACAGTTTAGGCATCTCTCTTAATCTTTGGATCCTGAGACCAAAACATCAACATTCGAGCAGCCATTTATTACAAAATAAGAATTACAAAAAGCCTAAATTTGATAGATGTGAACAAAATATGACCCAAGGGTAAGCAATGTAGAGATGATGGATATCCAGTCTGCAAGGAGCCTACAAAGACAGATCTGACAGGTATGAACTGCCACATTAGGGCCAGTACAGTGCTAATGACATGACATACAGCTTGAAATGGGAAAGGAAGGTAAGGAAGAGGGAGGCAGCATGAAGCATGCACACAAACTGGAGCTCAGGTTTACTGCTATTCCTGCATATAGGGGGAGTGAGAAACTCTACTGTTATTTATGCCTTTCCATGAGGGAAAAGCATATTTGCCACCACAAGTGACCAGATGGACCAGACCCAGAGGGATATGTCTCTCAGCATGGTAGAAAACTCAATTAGTTCTACAGGCTGGGAACTGGTACAAAATAAAAAGTAAAACCCCAATGTGCCTATTTGAAGCCACCCACACATTTCAGTTTGTGGAACTTCACACAGAAGTATTCCACATGTATGGGAATTGACTCTTTGATGCATGGACAGAAAGAAGTGCTCAGACCAATTTTGTAGCTAAATGGAAGCAATAACCCAGAATACTGACCCAAAAGTTTCTGCAGAAATGAAAACCTCTCATTCCCTCTATCTCTCATGCTTCCTGTCACAATCCCCCAAAAGGCTTTCCACTCTGTGAACCCCCATAATAAATGTAGTGTAGCAATGTTTTAATTTAGATGTCCTAGCAAAATGTCCATTATGCTGAAGACATGAAAAGATTTAGCACTCAGCAATATTTATGGCACTAAAAAAAAAAAAAAGGCAGAAAAACAAAGCTTGGAGCAAATGTGCTCCCTTGGCTCTGCCATTTCCTCTTTTGGCTTTAATAAGCTCAGTAACACCGAGTACTGGCTCTCAAGCCTGTAAGTTGACACTTCACAAAGTAATTTCAAAAAACATCAAGGAACTTTCTGAGAAATTACCCCCATTTTACATCTCTGCTTCGCTTTTTGCATTTATTTGCCGTCTGATGGAATAAGCAATCACTCACAGCTTGGCCTCCAGCCCTGACTCTCAGCCCTAAGCACTAAATCAACAGACAGGAGAGACAGGACTCTTCAGCTTCTTTCATTCCTCTCCTCATCCCATCTCTAACTGCACACTGCTCTAGCTTTATCCTCTCTGTAGATGTTAATATACTGGAGTCATCTTTTATAGCCATGCATGGGATCCATTCATCTCCCCAGTCCACCGTTTAGTTTTTATTATGAACAGAAGCAGCACATACATCTCCGTATATGAGCTATGGAAAGATATAAAAGCACTTACAGACCCTCTACATTATCTTCCTTTCCATGAGGCTGAAAATCCTTGTGAAGGCCTCTTGGTCACCTTATAAATCCTTAATCATTATGATCAAGAACTTAATTCTCCTATTTTGCAACTGGACTAGTTGAAGACAAGGTTTCTGCTCTATGGAGTTGCAGTGTCTGTGTATAACTACCTGAACAAGCACTGTGCTGCCAGTAACCAAGGCTGATTTCTCCCAGGAGAATCACAATTACCCTTTGTCTCTAGATCTGTAGCTCATCTACAGGCCATGACTCACAAGGGGCCAATTTCACCTCGATGAATACCTTAGAGCATGTGTGCATATCACTGAGTATGAACTAAATATACTCCTAATCAAATAAAAGTGAAATGTTTTTCCTCATACCACTTTGCAGCTAATAGAATAACTTTAAAAGTCAACATATCCTTATCACCTGGAACCTGAAAACCAATTAACTTCTTATTGTTGCTTTAAGAAGTTACTAGTATAACAATGAGAGATTATAATACTACTTAGCACTTACAGTGCTTTTCATCTTCAAAGCATTTTGCAAACATAGACTAATTAATCCTCCCAAAATGCCTGTGAGGTAGGTAGGTATTATTATTCCTGCATTACACAAGGTAAAAAAGAAAAAAACCACCTCTGGCAGAAGGTTATGCGCTTAGCTCAAGGCCACAAATTTATCCAGAACATACTGGCACCGTATGCTGCTTACAGAAGTTCCCCCCTGAAATCAGGCAGACACTGCAGGTGGCCATGTTTCAGCATAACAAAAAAGGATCTGTCATGATGACAATCAGGACACATCTTGCACTGCAGCCAGGAAGCATAAACCACTAATTCTAATATCTGCCTTGGATTTTGAGAGACAGCGCTTGTCGTGTCACTGAATGGTAATTAATTTGCTCATTGGGAGATCACAGAGTCACTAATATATTATTTCATGCCTTCATATAAATACCTTGCAAAGCAAGCTGATGCAGTTCTACTGAGAAGCACTTGCCTACCCAATAGGCAAAATTTGCTCATCAATAAAGCCCAGGTAGTGGAAAGCCAAAATGTTCTCAGGTATCTATCCTTCCACTGCTTCAGACAGGTAAAAGTACTCAGGCCTTAGGTTGAAAAACATGACCATTTAAATCCTTTCATCCCACAGCTGACATTTACAGTGACTAAAAAGTATAAAAAAAAGATTAAACATTGTACTATCCAAATAACTCATTTTGGGCAGCTAGTATTTAAAGCAATAGACTTTGGAGTCATATTAGGATAGTAGTTGAAATTAGGATAGCAGTTTCTAAGGTCGTAAAAATGTATCCTTGACAGTATTTAATAACTTATGTAATTAAATAAAATTGTCAAAGCCTGTATATCACTGCTTCAGGTCCCTCTTTTTCTGAATGGTGATATTTTTCTAGCACCTAAATCTAATTTTCATGGAATAGCAGTTGAACAATAGCTGTGATATAGCCACACGCTGCACATACTGCACATGGCTCTACTTTTTAGCACCCAGGAATGAGTTGTCCAGCATACTGTGAAGCAAAAGAAATCTTTTTCTTTACTTATTTGATACATTTGCCCTCTCTTCTAGCAGCTTCAAGAGGTATTTAGGGCATTTAATCTAATTTAGGCACTTAAGTATTCCAGAATAGTAAAGACACAAAACTATGCATTCGAATGGTTTCTCCAGCAAAACTGAAAGTGATAGAATGCAATTAAATTGATCTTGAGACTTGGCTGACAGTGAACTGTTCTGATTGATAAACACAATGAAGTCATTCTCACTGCCAACTAAGAAGACCAAATAACTTTACCCACAGTCTAAATGATATTTGACTCAAACTTCCAAAAAGTAAAAATTTAACAAAACCTGCACTACCTCCTCAGGTCTTCTAATAGAAAAAGGTGTCCTACAATTCCGTTTTCCAATTTACACAGTTTGCAAACAGTGCTGTGAAGATTTTGTAAGAAAAGATGGACATGCACAAACCTGCACTGAATTCTGCCACCCGTGTTTGTGGGTCAGCTTTTGTTCCTGTGCAAAATGTCACTGACATGATACATGGATCCCTCTGTAGGACCACTACACTGTTCTGCAATTACAAAAGTCTTTGAAATGGAACAATGACTTCTTGAAAGGTATTTAATAGCCCCCTCTTCCCTTTAACAGGTATCCAGTGGTAAATAAAACACAGTTTTTGCATGCCTGCATTTTATTACTAAATTGATACAAAGTTTTTCAGTTATTGTGAGTCCAGGTTTGATTCATGATCTTTTTTCAATTATATGAATATTACTAAATATTCATACTAAGTATTAATTCACTTTTTTTTTTCCCAAATGCAATTTTAAAAATACTGCTTACTTTCTGTATTTCCACCATCCTTCCCACCTACACTGTAGTCATACCACACTTTCAGACATTTTTACATAGCGGTCTCCTATGTACTATCACTTTATATCACTTCATATAGGAAGTAGTATAAAATTTCTAAACACAGGAACTTTTCTCTGTACAACAGAGAAATTCAACTTCATACTGTCAGCTTTAATCTTGAATTGAGCAAGAGACTTGGGCATAATGCAATACACAATCATAGAATCAGTCACATAATCGTTTGGCTTGGAAGGGACCTTAAAAATCATCTGGTTTCAACCCCTCACCAATGGCTCCAATCTAACTACAAGTATTTAGGTTGCTGTATTCAATTAGAGAAGTACATTTAAATCAAGTAGAGAAAAACATTCAAATATAGCTGGATACTTTGAAGTATATGAAAACAGGTGTCATCTCCTTCTCTAACACATAAACAGAGACTATCATATCATCACACCTTTAAAGTAAACAGTCTTTCATGCAGCTTCAGCCATTGTCAAGCATGAGGTTTGGTATTTCTCAAAGTAATAAAAAATTGAGTGACTTTCTTGAAACTGCTTTTAAGAAAAAAAAGGCTCACAGCCTTCACTTACATGGCTCTCCTGTGAGGTTTATAAATAAAGAGAAAATAAATAATTAATTGAAAAGTTCTAAAAGTAGTAGGCTAAATAATCCTCATCTAAAATTTTTAAAACAAAACCAGTTTTTCAACAGGCTGAAGAAAAAGAAGAGACTGCACTAGGTCTTATCTCTCATGGATGTTAACTGAAAGCATGTTGCCTAGATATAGTTTGAATTTCCTAAACCAGCTTACTTGCTCTTCTAGTTCAGTCAGTTGCTTTTCAAAAGTAACAAGATAGTCTCCAGTTATATAATGATTTCATGTTCAAATATTTTACAATGTGTTTTAAATGCTGAGAATCATAATGACATAATAATTTGAGAATCATGATGACAATCATATATATTTTTGGGCTCATATTTCTATTTATGTAATTAATCTAAAGCAACAGAAATTCAACTCATGAGGAAAAATATCATGAGACTGGAACAGACAATTGGAGAATCTCCTCTCCATAAGAAGAGATCTCATGGAATAAAGATACCATGAATAAAGCACACCTATCCCCAATAGCAGTATCCCTTTCTGAATTCCTATCACTGGATTTTGGGAAAGAGGAAGCACAAAAAATGTGTGAAACAACTCAAGAAGAAGTTCTGGTTGCCTAGCAGAAAGCTTTCCAAGGATTTACCCTAAAATATCAGGCATAAAAAAACATCCTGACATTTTAAATGTGAGTCAGCAGTGCCCTGGCAGCCAGGAGGGCCAGCCCTGTCCTTCACAGGCCCAGCATGGCCAGGAGGGCCAGCCCTGTCCTTCACAGGCCCAGCATGGCCAGGAGGGCCAGCCCTGTCCTTCACAGGCCCAGCATGGCCAGGAGGGCCAGCCCTGTCCTTCACAGGCCCAGCATGGCCAGGAGGACCAGCCCTGTCCTTTACCAGGCCCAGCATGGCCAGGAGGACCAGCCCTGTCCTTTACCAGGCCCAGCATGGCCAGGAGGACCAGCCCTGTCCTTTACCAGGCCCAGCATGGCCAGGAGGGCCAACCCTGTCCTTTACCAGGCCCAGCATGGCCAGGAGGGCCAGTCCTGTCCTTTAACAGGCCCAGCATGGCCAGGAGGGCCAGCCTTGTCCTTCACAGGCCCAGCATGGTCAGCCAGGCACGGAAGGGATTGTCCTGCTCTGCTCTGGGCTGGGGCAGCCTCAACTCCAGGGCTGGGGGCAGTTTGGGTGCCACAATGTAAGAAAGATGTTAAATGTTGGACAGCATCCAGAGGAGGGCAGTGAGGATGTTGGAGGGCCTTGAGTGGAAGCCATGTGAGGAGCAGCTGAGGGCACTTGGGTCTGTTCAGTTGGAGAAGGGGAGGCTGAGGGGAGACCTCAGTGCACTCCAGAGTTCCCTTGCGAGGGGAAGAGAAGGGGCAGGCACTGATCTCTTTCTTCTCTGTGGTGACCAGTGACAGGACACAAGGGAATGGTCTGAAGCTGTGCCAGGAGTGGTATAAGCTGGGTATTAGGAAAAGGTTCTTTATCCAGAGGGTGTTCGGCCACTGGAACTGGCTCCCCACGGAAGTGGTCACAGCACCAAAGCTGACAGAGCTCCAGCAGTGTTTGGACAAGACTCTCAAGCACACAGTGTGACTCCTGGGGTGTCCTCCACAAGGCCAGGAGTTGAACTCAAGAAATCCTGATAGGTCTCTTCCAATTTAGAAGAGTCTACAATTTTATGATTTTAATTCCTCCACTTTTGATGGACTTGAGAATCTTGCATAACTGCTCCAGTAACTTTCCAGCTGACACTGAAAATTTCATATTGTTGTTTTACACAGCCAGGGCAGAAAGTGAAACACTGGCCATGATTAATTTTTTTAAATTAATTCCTAATTAAAGGTATTTATTGAAGGTTGCAATTTTTATTTGCAGAATAATTTCCTGTTGAATTAGGAGGCTGTCAATTACACTGTCAACAAAGCCACAAATCTCATACTATTTCTAGGCAGAGAGGAAAAAACTAACAGGGAAGCATCTTTTATATATTATTTAAAAACCTTTGAAATGACCTTGAGGACCTTTTGCACAAAATACTCCCAATGCCAGAAGCTGTAAATTCTCAGTTAAAGATGAGGAACACACTACCTGAAACAAGCCCTTTATTACCTGACCCTATCAAACCTGCAGGTAGTCCCCAAAGGGGCCAAACTGCTCTGCAGTACAGGAAGCCAATAAGCCATACAAAAAGAATTGAAAGGACAATGAGGGAAATTAAATGAGCACAGAAGACAGTGCTGAGACCACTGGAAGGTGAAGAGGGTATTATCCATCCTAGACTGCCATTTTAGGCCTATAGACATGGAATTTATTGCATATTAGGTAAGATGTATTAGCTAAATACTGTGTGCTTTTCTGAAGAAAGTGAAAGGGAATAAAAATGAAGCCCCAGTGCACCATCATATGTGACACACCAGAGCACATAACTTCCTCCAGTTTGTTATTGCTATTTAAAAAAAGAATAATATTCTAGTCAGGCAGTAGTTTATGAATTCATTAAATAAATGGTGCCTGTTCTGACATAATTTCATCCCTAGTACTAAGACAGTGTCTAAAGTACAGATCTTAAAAAACTTCCTCTTGATTTTACCTCATTAAAGTAATGATGTCAAGGTGACTAATGACTTAAAAACTAGAAAACTGTGATAACCTGAAGTTTCAACACATTACAGAAAGGAAAAATAAACAGCAGAAAGTAGAGTAGCAGCAAGCCTCAGTTACATGTGCATAAGAGAAATATTTTTATTTCCCTTGCAAACATTAGTAGGCAAAGAAGTCAACACCATCTGCCCAGCTCTAATTTTAATGTAAAGTTATTCTAAATGGAACAGAGAAAAAACATCAATGGAAAAAAATGTTTTAGATATTCTAAAATTAAAACTAAGGACTGTCTCACCAGGAGTGAGATTTCTAAGCCTACTTTTGTTTCTACATAAAAGAGGAGATTGCCTTAAACAGAAAACTGAGTCATAGGTTCACACGGCTCTTGGCCTAGCTTTATCCTTTTAGATAGCTGGGCTGAAGTACTCTACACATTTCATAACATTTTTTTCCTCTTTACATTAAATAGCTTAGTTGTATAAATGCAGAAACATCAATTCCAGACACTACAGTTTTGAATGCAAAAGTTCAGCATAAGTGCTGAACCCTAATTGGAGCCAAGTTTAATCACACAGAATCCCTGGGATCTAAAGGGATCTCTTGGGATCATCTTGTTCAAACCCTGTGCTCAAGCACAGTCAGCTACAGTAAGGTGCAGGAGAACTGTATTCAGTCAAGTTTTGAGCATCTCGATGGATATTTAGACTTCTCATGTCACTCCAGTCCTGAACTGAAAAACTCAACAGTGAGCTTTAGCAACCTATTACCATTTGGTTATATATCAGAGATAACCACTGAAAAAATCATCCAACACACCCAAATGCACAAATTGTGAACTAATTGACCTTTACTAGTCACTGAGCAGTGCTCTTTTACTGCCCTTGTAAGCTAAAATGTAAAAGCAAGGAGCTAATGAATTATTTTTATGCTCATCCACACATACCATGTTTCCACAAATCTTGGGGTCTTCTTGGAACACTTGTATTTATCTATTTTTTCTATTAATTTTTAAACTATTTACATTTTAAGATATACTAGAATGGCAAACTTTTGGGCAACCTATTAATGAGTCAAATAACTGGGGGTCTATTTTTAAATTGTAAGGCCTGAATGCTTCACACTTGACTCTGCAATATTGTCACTGACTCACTGCCCAAGAGAGGCCATTTCCTTCCTGTGCATCATCTATTATTTATTCCAAAGATGGTACACAATTCTTCCTCATCTTTGTAAAACATTTAGAGAGCTACGAGGGAAGTGTACTACATGTGTGGAGTATTACCAAAACTGATGGAACTGGTGAAATAACATTCTCTTCCTGCAGCAAGAATGCCTTGGAACTAATGAATGATACACTCTGAATTCAAACATCTTGCCTACCTTGTCGGGTATACTCATCTGCTTCTCTGTGGACCAAATCTTTTACCCGGTTTCCATACAGCAACCTAGAGGAATCATGATCAAAAGCTTTCAAGGTTTCACTGGAGCTGTAAGACTTCTGAGTAGGCACTCTGCACTCCTCATTTTCTGCAGAAGAGTTTGTATAGCGCCGCTCCTTGTCCCGTCTGCTCTTTGTCAGGGAGCAATAAGGCCTACGTTCCTTCACATCCATACTTCATTCCTTCTCTGCGCACATCAGTCCAGCTTATTGGCAAGTCTTCTCTACATTCAGCTTACATTCACCTATAATAAAATTAGAAAGACAACCACTGATGTGTTACAATGATCTCTAATGGCTGTAATTGATCCCTAACTGTCTGGAACAGAAAGAAAGAAAGAAAGAAAGAAAGAAAGAAAGAAAGATCTGCTCAGCAGTGGGTCAGAAGCACTTCTGTAAGACTTGCCAGAGCTCCATGCAAAAGCTACCTCAATCTAAAACATTAGCAAAAAAAATTCTTGTGAAAAACATCAACACATTATTACTCATTTTTATACAACAGATTAAAAGATCGAAAGCAGAGAGTGATTGGAGCAGAGAACCGGTTGGAAAAATAGCAGTTTTTCAGCTTTAGGAATGTGTTAGTTGTCTAAGGTCTATCTGCAGGTAAGCTTTTTTTTATTTTGTCTGAGAAGCCTGCATGCTTAAATGGCAAATCTGCTTTTCTTCTGCTTGTTGGAAACTTGTGGTATTAATGTTTGGGGTTTTATACTTCTTTGCAGACTTTTAGACTTCTATAATTTCTACTGCAATTGCTATTCCAAGAAAATTATTCTCAGAGAACATGTACACATAATTTCACAGCAAGCTACAAAAATAACACAGGTGATATACAGTAAGGTTTATCCAAACCAGTATATTCTATGCAAGCTGTGCTAGAAGGCAAGAAAATATTTGATTTGCAAATGACAGTCAGAAATAGTATTTTCCCCTCAAGATTTTAAGTAATATTACAGTAAGAATCATATTTCTATTACTATTTATTTTGCTTCAATATTTAATTCATGTGTTTTCAAAACAAAACTTCTCAGTTTTCAAAACAAGACATCTCAGTTTAATTTCTTGGATCCTGCAACCTCAACCAAAACATCTACATTTCTGACAAAAGACTGGAAATTCTGCTTTTGTTTTATTAAGAGAAGTGCTAAAATAAAGTTAGGAATATAATTTGTATCTTTAAGCAGCTGAGAAAGCCTATGCATATCACACACCAACATGTATCACAAATCAGCAGCAAACTCCATTTGTACTCTTTTCAGTGAAAATAAGGTTGCTTTACAGCTCTTCACTTATTTAAACACTTAATATCAAACTAATTAGTTGTCACTCCTTAAAATATTTTCAGAGAGTATCAAATTTACTACAGAGCCATAATTCAAGTTTGTGAACAAGAGTCAGTCCTTTATAATTTTATTTTGCAATTTTCCAAAAAGGTTTTTGCATTTCTTGGCTTATCTGAATCTCAGTTTAGACTCAAGAATAAAGTTCCAAAGACTTCCATTTAAGGAAACAATCTACTTTTATATTTTCAAATTTTAAGTGGTTAACTGATATTTCTACATGATCAAAAAAAAAAAGTTTTACAACACAACAGTTTACTAAATTGATGACTGTTTAGTTGCTTGCATGCCCACATAGCACATCTTTCTAGCTTATACAAAAGACTCAGATTTTAAAACATTTGATTTACTAATAAAGGGAAGTACTTTTCAGGAAAAATCAGTTTACTAGAAATATTATAAACTCTGTGTTTTATTAATACGAAACTGAGCTGTGATGTTTAAAAATCATTATTAACAAATACACACAGGAATTCCTTTGCAGTGCAAAGCCTATCTCCCCTTTCATCTAAGCATGTCAAGACTTTAAAGGGCCACTAATTCCTAGTGTCTCTAAACTGCACCATGGGAAAACTGACACACTATTCATCATCATGACTGTTCACATCAAAGAAGAAATAATTTTTATTGTTATCCAAGTTTCCAAAATCCTTTATAATGTTAAAAAAAACAAAAAACAAGAAAAGCCCCAAAACTGTAACAAAAAAGCACAACAAAAGCCAAGCCAACAACCCAAACTCTTATTTGCACAACACATTATTATTATAGCAAGTTAAAATCCTCCAAGATTTAATCTATGCTGTAGCATGAAGAAGTACTGATCTGCTTCCCACAGAAGTCAATGAATTCAATAAAATTTCAAAAAGCAGTTCTCTGGGTTATCTATTGCTTTTCCAGGCAAAGAATGAAAAGGTTAAAACAATACAAGCTGTTTAACAGCACCACTTTATGGAGACACTTAGCAGTGATTATCCTGCCAGAATATTGAGGACTACTGGATTAGTTGAGAGCATTTTTGAAAAAAAAACCCACAAACAAAACAAGCAACAAAACAAACAATAAAACAAACCTTCTAGGTTTTAAGAACATGATCTTTTTGAATCTAGCATTATACGGATCACCTGTTTACTTTCAGTAGCCTTTAACTTTAAAAATAATTAGTATCTCTCAGTAAGTCTTAGGAAACATCCTCAGGCTTGTGTCTGAATTTATTTCATCACTGAATTAATACACATATCTAATAGACGACAGAATAAAAGCTATCTTAAAGAAATGTCTACAAATAAATGTTTTTTACTGTGATCACACAACATGCAGAAAGGGAGAGCACAAACATATTTACATAACACAGCAACAAATATCAGAATTAATGTTTAAGTAGGGTAAGTCAGCATTGACAAGCCAAACAAAAGGAGACCTGCAGACAGGTTTACTACATCTTTACTTGAATCATTGATACATTATGAATCACCCCTACCTCTTCCCTAGAAAATACTTCTCAATGAGAAGAAATGAGAGAAATATTTTCAATTATTGAAAAAATTATTTTAATAAAAAACCAAACTGTCATTTACTGCATCTACTCAGCCCCTTTCTCTGAAAGGTCACTACTAAAATACTAACAAGATTTCCCATTCACATCTTCACAGATTCAAATGAGCCACTGCTGCACAGATTTGATCATATTTCCTTTTTTTCTTCTCTTCTGTTTCCTACAACATTAAAGCTGCATCTCAGGGTCTTGGCGGGGATAGACAAATGCACAGCAACTAATTTACAAAATCAGATTAAAATCTTAAACCAAGGAGAATACATTTATTTTGAGATGTATTATGAAACACTTGCTTTCATCTGCAAAGAGTTTTTGCCCATATGTCAATATTTATGGTCTATCAGGTTGCTTCACCCCAACTAAATGAAGTCATTTACACAGAGCAGTATTTACAAAGCTATTGAACTACTAACACACTCACAAAAGGATGTCAGTTCAGCTCTGCTATACATTGCTGCATGTGTTATATTGCAAGGCTAACCTGAAACAGCCTGCATGGACTGCAGAAAATAAAAAAAATATTTCACTGGTGCATGCCACTACTTCAAGTTTCTGTGCAATACTTTTGAAAGTATACAAACTGAGGATGCTGATCTGTGTCACTGAGCATTGGGATCTCCCATGACCTCTGCAGTGATCTCTGCAGTGCTGGGGGCTCCTGGCTGAATTCCACAGGAGGGTGTTCACTGATCACCAGGCTGACATGTCAGCTCTCATACAGTCACGCTCAGCCCTCTTCTCTATCGGCTCAGCTGATTGCACACTCAGAATCTACTTCCTCAGTCTCACTCCAAATTTTAAAAACAGCTTGAAATCATAAAGAGGTGATGCCCATTTTAAAAATAATACCTAAATATTTATTTCAACTTATTTTAGAAGGAGAGAAGAAGCAGAGAAGCAGTTCTTGTTGTTATCAGGTCACTGGGATCAAAAAGCTCATTCCCTTATGAGTCAGGCTACATTGTAGACCTCTGCCCTTATTAACACTTTTAGTGCAATATTTAATTACAAAGTCTGATAAGTTATGAGCAATTTATAATTAAAACAAATAAACAATCGAAATCCCTTCTTTTACTCTAAGTGTTGTAGAGACACCAAGTGCAAACACTAAAACTGAGCACAAGGCATGTTCACACATGAGTGTCTAAGCTACTACAGGAGCTTCAATGACTGATGTCTCACACAGACAAAGCTGACTACTAGTGTAGTTTACACTGCATTTAAAATTTACCAGGACAGCCTTTCATCAGTTTCTCTTAGTCATCTACAGCAACATGAAATAAAGTTGACATAGTGAAAATCAAAACAAAAAAACCAAAAAAAAAACCAAAAACAACAACCAAAAACCAAATCACAGTTACTTAGCTTTTTTTCAATAAAAACCACTTGATACTTAAGTTCTACACTGTGACACAGAAAAGCCATTTTTAAATTGGTAAGATGCAAAAAAGGCATTAAGGTCATGCTACAGAGTTATCCAAAACACCAAGGTACAACTTTGACATGCCTGCAGGCATTTAAAATGTTTCAGAAAATGACTGCATTTCATTCAACACCTTGAATTCTGAGTTCCTCAAAGGGTTGTTGCAGTTTGGCAGCAGAATGGCAATCGTGCCCAAGGTACACAGTGCTCCCTGACCATCTCTCACTTGGAGAAACTTCTCCCAGCATTAAACATGATTCAATGAACATCAATGTACCTAAGAAGTCTAAATATACCTCAGTATTTTATGTCCTTTGATATCTAAGAATCTACAGAAGCACGAAACAGTAAACAGGTAAGAAATAAAACAGGTAAGAAATAAAACATGTTTGTTACTGATCTGACAAGATAATTGTATAGAAAAGATTATGTCACTGCTTAGGTTCATTTATGGATCTACTATAGTCCCTTTCAACATCTATATCCATTTTAGACATTTCTAAATATACAAAGCAAAACTGAAATTAATTCTAAGAATAATGAGAGTCAATAATATATACAGAGCTGGAATAGAAAATATTCAAAAAAAGGAAAGATAAAATTTGTACATTTCTCTGTTACAGGAGAACAGTAAGAGTTTGAAATACAAGGAAGCACAAACTCTCCTCCTCAGTCTCAAAGAGAAGCAGAGCAAGGAAAGCAGCATGCTGTTGGAACTGAGCCCTTTCCTCCCCAAGGCCAGCAAAACTGAGACAGGGAAGGAACTTACACATTACATATCACAAACTTCCCTCTCAACATCTCAATCTAAAAACTTAGACATTCCAAAGAATCATACTATTCCCAGCTGCAGAGACCTACATTATTAGTGAATTATTGTTATTATTGTTATTTTTGTTATTAATTACCATTATTACAAATGAAGAGTCATTGATGCTTCCACAGTGACTCCTAGGTGAAAGCACAGTCTGAACACTTGCTGAGATGGGGAGCAAATCTGCTTTCATGATTCTACATAAACACAAGCAGTACAAGAACCCTAAGATTTCTGGGAGAAGAAGCAGGCTTGAGCCTCTGTCTGGAATAAGAGCAGAGGATTTTGCAGGCTGCAAGCTAAGAGAGGGCTTATTCTCAGCATTGACAACAGTTGCTGAAAATAGCATCTAAGTAGTGCTGTTCAACAGATACATGTCTGCAAGTGCCATTACTTTCATTTAAAAATAATTTCCTTTGTACCTGTAATTGTTGACCTGGTGAAATGAATGTAAATACTGCATTAGTTACAAATTGCAGTAGGTATAATATTTCACACCCTTTTAACAACAGAAGAACAATGCAAAATTCAACTGATACATGTTAACAGGTAGATTAAAATGCTAGGTACAATATGCAAAAATTAAGAAAATCTTCTGTCTAGAAAAAATCTTCACAATTCGCACAACTAATCACCCATAAAACCTATTACAAACAAATACTAAGAAAAACTCAAAAAGCATAAAAGAGTGATGAGATTTCCACTTCAATGGCTGATAAAGTGAGATATGTCAGAAATCAACTGAGCTGGAAAAATGACACTTTGAAGAGGTGCTTAGGATGATCTGTAGCCATGGTGTGCCATTAGTCAAACTGATGACTCTTAATACATGGACATTTCAGGTCATCATATCTAGAAACTCACTTAATATAAAAAGTCTGTCTTCCAGCATAGAAACTAGAGAGAATGTATCCCAAGTCAGCCTTCCTAAGGGGGAGTGAAAAACAGATGGCCTGTCAGACAGCTCACAAACTACAATTTAAAAGAAGTCTCCTGAAGTCACCAACTAACCCTACATTTTAGAATCAAACTAAAATCAAATAAACAAACAAACAAAAAATCCCAGCAAAAAACCCTAACAAAAACATGCATGCAAAAAAAGAGTAATAAGTAAGACAAGTTAAAATTATTTTGTATTTTTCTGCAGCAGTCAGAGGAACAGAACACTCATATCTACCATCACAACAGGATGTAATGTTAATATAAAAGTTACTTTACATAGTCTATCTGAAAATCTTAACTACATTAGGGACAGAATAAACAACAAATAAATGTACTCTATGTTCATTACAGAAGTTTCTTCCAATAAGAGTCAGGAAAATCAACAAGATAAAGAGTTCTGCAGCATCCTGGTTAGTCACAGACATTGATGATTGTATAACAATATTGGTGCCATTACTTAAAATTTAAATCCTTGGGAGTTGAGGGAAAGAGGGAAAGAACACCTCATAGTTTCCCTCATATGGGCAGAAAGACATAATGTAATTATGGGAGTCAAGGGGGCACATCTCAGGATTGCATTTTCTGGGAGGGTGTGAGGACATACAGCAGCATTTGAGATGGAGCTACAGTTATTTCTGCATGCCAGGAGCCCCTCCACAGCAAGGCTACAAACCTTAAGACAAAACTGAAAATCACCCCAAGCTGGCCACACAGATGCAGCCTGGGGCTGTGCTGGTTAAGTCACCAAGCAGAAAACCCAGAGCTTGCAAGGAGGGAGGGCTGAGACACTGCACCAACTGGAACAGACTCTTCAGAGGAACTCAGTCCAGGGTTACACTGACAGCTCCTGCTCCTCCTTTGGAGGAACTGTCATGAACCCTGATCTTGAGGAGAAGCATCTACCTCTAATTTGGGGAATTTGTATAAAAAGTTTATTATCTCAAGGGCTGAAAGAGCTATATGAGAAAGGGAAAATGAAGACCAAAAGACTCTAATAATACAGTGTGCTCCTTTAGTAAAAAGCAGGGTGAGAACATGTGATGAAAAGACAAAGGGAAAGGAAGTTAAGTGAGCAGAAATGCCGCAGTATAAAGAAAAAATGAATAACAAAACAAGCTCAAGACACAAAGAGGAGAGAGAAACACTCAGTAGCCATCATTATGGCACCACTGAGGAAGACAAGTGACACAGCAAACCCAGCAAGAGAAAAGGGTTTAAGAGAAAAAACAAGTGGAGGAAGAGAACAAAGAAAAGTTCAGAAGGGAAGAACTTTGTGACTCATTTACTTCAGCACAGAGTATTAAATTCGTAGTCAGCACTGGGCAACTCATAACTCAGCAGCAACTAAAAAGGCCCAAGTACTTCCCTCTACTCCTTTAAACTTGAAATCCATCCTTTATGCCACCATCTCCATCCCTTCTCATCTTTTACACTCTTTTTCCATCACTGTGTTTTTACTCAAGCTATCTTAATGGTTTCCTAATATATGCAAGCATAATTCCTTCTTGAATCATGTCTCCCAAATCTACTTTTGCACCTGCTCAGAGCTCTTCCACAGAGTCCTCTTTTGTTGTGGAACAAATACACAGAAACCTAGGGATTTTGTAAAACTAAAACAAGAGGGACAGAGGATCTGACACAAGAACAACATATAACAAACCATGAACATCAGCAAAGGTGCTGCAGTCCCTGTGTCCCCAAGCAGGGAGCACAGCACAGTCATTTCTGTATTTCTGTTTGGAGAACAAAGCTATCAGTATGTCAGCTTCACCATCTGAAGAGGCTGTCGATCATTCAAGTCCCCCTTCAACAACTCAGAGTTAATTTCAAACAATTTGACAGTAGTGAAGTTTCAAAAACAATACATCTCAAGTCACTATAAGGGAAATGAAGTATATTACATGTGACATGCAGGGGCTGGGCATACAGTCACAAGGCTGAGCTGAAAATATTACTGTGAAGGTGTCTGGAAACGAAAGGAGAACCTGAGGAAACTGTAACAAGGATGTCATTGCAGACATCTGGGAGAGGGAAGAAAGAAAATAGCTACGTGTAGGTGCTGAAGCTAATGCTTTGGTTGCATGACATAGGATACACAGGCAGCACCAGCCTTGGTTTCCAAGTACAGCTTTTCACAGTGAAAACTGAAATTCCACATAAACAGGAGTCATTCACACGAATTTCCTTTCCCTTATGATCTGACAGGTAACCAGATTTTTCAGTTCCAGTGTCATTATAATGACTGCTGCAGCCTGGTAACCTGGAGAATTATTTAGTGACTCATCTCTATAAAGAATGACTAGTAAGATTTTTAAGGCATACTGACAACTGTTTTAATGCTCAAGAACTCTGTTTTATTCAAAGTTATCCCCTTGCCCTGCCCGTTGACCTTCTCAAACAGCAACAAATCAAAACCACAGAAATACAAACAAGAAAACTCCAAAACATAATGAAAAATCGCCACAGAAATGAGTACTCTATATTCATATTGTCACAACATTCACTCCTAATAAAGCAGTGTAAAATATTATTTACGAATGCAACCATAAGATGTAATAAAGTACTGCTTAAATTGATTATGTTCACATTAGCAATCCCTACTACTGTATTTAATATCCTATCTATTCAGATGGCATCAGCTGTCATGTGTTCCTCTATACTCCCCAGGTTCCTGCTTCCCCCTCTGCACAAGCTGTGTCCTCTTGTCACAACCTCTAATTGTCTCTTCTTCAGCACAATCCAACATCAGCAGACAGTAAAGGCTGGAGGTTGTTTGCCCTGCTGGATCACTTCCTCTCTGTAATCCCTGCTCTAACTCCTTCAAAGCATCCCTTTCATTGCATAAGATTTTTAGCCTTACCTTAAAGGTCCTGCAAAACCTTTATGTCCTGTAATTACCCCATTCCACTCTTACCTCCCAGGTTTTGTCTCCAGTTTCAACAGAACTAAGACTCTGATTAGGGCAAACAAAAGGGTAATGCAGTTTTAAAATAAATTCTTTGGCTAACAATGTGAGACACAAAATTTCCCACAGTAATTAGCAATTGTGTTCAAAGGAGCACATCGCCCTCTGGAAGTGCCCACACAACCTCCTCTGGCATGACCCTACCTGGCTACCAACCAAGGCCCTCCCTTGTAACTATTTAAAGAACAATTAACCCTTAATAATTCAAAGCCTCCTTCAGGAAGCTGGGGAAGTAGGACAAAGAACTACGTCCTGCTGCCCTCCTCCTTGCCTGATGTGTTACCTACAAGTAAGGCACCTGGCTGTGCTTCCAATGCTGCCTAATTTCAACCATGGACATGAAGCTGACCTGCTGCTGGAGAGCCCAGGGACAGCATCTGCACTCACATGTCAGACAACCAAAGTCTCAACTTTAAAATATGCTCCGCTGCCAAATGATTCCAGTTTTGTAAAACAAGCAGAGGCTTCTGCAGGGAGTATTGAGCACTTTCATATTATGCTTCTTTAAATTCTTTAAATTACCACTTCATATAATACTCAGAATATCTCAGTGCAAGCATTGATTAAAAGTCCTACTAATTAACGTTGCAATCCACTTCAGCAACAGATCTGAAGGTGACCTTTAAAGAATGGGCTATTTCTATCATTAACAACATAAATGAAAATTTGGTCTCCAAACACATGCACAATTAACTGTAACTGAATAATGAAAATATGTCCCAATTACTGACTCAGTCCTTTTTGATCCAATAGGAATTTGTAGAGCAGTTCCACAGGTCAGTCACACCAGAACTAAACAGTGTGTAGTTGAATTTCTTATCAATTAAGTTTAGCAAGCAGAGGTGCAAGACAAAGCCAAAAGTACTGGAGGCTTCCACTCATTTCCAGGACACAGAAGGCACAAGAAGAAGAAGAAAGAGAATCTTTCCTATGGTGACAGTCAAGATGCCTCAGACAAGTCCACGTGGGTGGATGAGCAGATAGTTTAATTTCTATCCTGTTTCAAATATTTATAATTCCTTTTTAATATGAAACACAAAGTGGATCATTGATCTTTTGCATGACCTTATATGAAATGACTTATGATTTTCTTATTCTGTATTTAAGGGCAAAAACATCAGTTCCAGTATAGGCACTTCCAAGCATTAACTTTTTGCTGAATTGTCTAGATACTGGAGATAGTTTTGTGGAAACAGAAAGAGGGCATGAGATGCATGACAGGATAGGGTCTAGAAACTTTCTTGATCTACACAATGCAGCAGAGGGGCTCATGTCTCTCCTAAAGTGAAGAACTCTAGCATAGTAGGAAATGCAAGGTGAAGTTCTTTAAGTACATTAGCTATGTTCAGATGAATTTAGAAAACTTTTACAAAATAAATTGATCCTGAGGGGTGGTCCAGGACTGAAGAAATGCAGGTATTAGAAAAGAAGGAAATCCCTTACACCTGCACCTGAACTTAATGGCATCAAAATCTTGTCTCTGTATTTGCACAGCTCAAGAACATGCTTAAAAAAGCAGTACTGAGAGATCTGGTCTGTAGTGAAAAATTCTGGCAGCACAGTTGAATTTACTAGAAGTCATAGCTTAAGCTAGCAAAATCTATTGTGCAGATGCAGCAATGCTGACAGAAGAGTGCACTTTTAAAACCACTGATGTAGATAAGCTCTGAGACTGGAGCCGTTCTGATTAATATCATAGGCTCTTAACGCACCCAGGTGAAAGGATGAGCACACCCAGCAGGGTGAATGAAGGGGTTCAGACTGCTCAGCTATCATTTCTGGACATACTCATCTTCTGGGGAGGGCTCATTCAGCTGGGAACAATGAATGTGCTCCTCCACACCTTCAATTCATACCCAGGCTGCCTGGTAGTGCTGCACAGAGCTGCCAGGTAGGATTAGTAACATAATTTTTGTGTTGAAGTTAATTGAGGCTTCCAAGAAGCAGGCTTCAGAAAGAAAAATATTTAACAGAGGTTCTTTGCTGGTACTGGGAGAGTTTATCTTTCATATGGGAGAACAGGAGAGATAAAGGAAATCTTAATATTCCTGTTTGTCAGTTGGGGCCTCCAAACAACTGAATAGAAGTATATGTAATCAAAGATTTCTTACATACAATCAGCAAGCAGTGCAAACAAAACCCAGAAAAAAGACCACAGCTGTAACCGAGACAGACAGAAAGAAAGACAGACTTGTACAGAGAGTTTGAAATACACTGATGGAGACTAGAGCAAAGAAGATAAAAGAGAGATTGGAAAGTTAAGACATATTTTATAGCTCTGTGGAATGATTAGGTATCTGGATACCTATCAGATCTTATGCCATTTGCAGCTCTTACTTAATGTTTAAAAAGCTTAATTGAATATTACAAAGCTCAAAATGTGTATGTGCACATACATGTACATATAAAAATAGATGTTTAATCTATATTAACAAAAACCATCAGTGACAGACATGCTATAGGGAAAGTATTAGTAGTAGTAGTAGCCTACTCCTAAATCTAAAGTAACAAAGCCCACTGTGTAGCTAACCTAGGTCAAGACAGCTTGGGAAATGTACATATCTAATCTAACTCCCCTGTGCTTTCAGCAACCTTATATTCAAACCACCAAGGTGCTGATAAATTGTCTCTTCACAAACTTAGGGTAAAAGTGACCAAATCAAGAGCACCAGGGAGCATTGGAGGGACAAGGCAGGAATGTACTTATACCTACGTAAGTTAAGTTTTTCAGTAGTTACTTTTCCATCTCCCCTGAAGAATAACAGGAGATCCTCACCATCAAAAAAAAAATAAAATGTGTAGAAGTTTTTAAATATAGGTAACAAAGCCATTAGTAAAATGTGCAAAATACCATCGATGAGAAAAATTCTCTATGCTGGTTTTGGACTTTGAAACCAGAAAAACATAAAATTAAGTGCCTCCAAATTGCTTTTATCTATTTAGTCAACCAAAAGAAAATTTATTATGGGAACAAAACCAGCATCACTCAAAAGAGTGAAATATAGATAATTATCTATTGCTTTGTGTTTCCTTACCTGTTATTCCCTCAGGGCTATGTTCCTCATGTTCCTCTGTACCTAAGGG
Source organism: Setophaga petechia (assembly GCA_024362935.1). Classification (NCBI taxonomy): domain Eukaryota; kingdom Metazoa; phylum Chordata; class Aves; order Passeriformes; family Parulidae; genus Setophaga; species Setophaga petechia. The sequence goes on from JANCRA010000001.1 coordinate 30,549,175, forward strand.
AGAAATTAGAAGCTTTTGGCAAAGGTGCCAGATTTATTAGGGGCTGCTGCCTGAGAAATACTCTCAATCAGCAAGTCAAAAACATTGCTATGACTCTGCATCTCCCATGTCCTGTTTAAAGCATTAATTTACCTTTCACAAAAACATGGCATGATCAGTAAAACCATTATGGGCTGGTATATGACTCTGATTTAAGAGCACTGACTGTCCTGCAGAATTGTTAAATTAGAGATCGTGCCACAGTGACTTGGTAACAGCTGCAATATAAGGAACTAATGAGGTAGCACCTTACCTCACCAGGATATCAGTGCTGAATGCTTGCACAGACCAGCTCAGCCAGGGCCATGCTTGGGACAGGACACAATGCAGTTTCCTTAGAAAGCAGTCTGTCAGTCGCAATTTCTGAATTCAATTGAATTTCTGAATGCCTTATCCATAAATCATGAAGCAGTTTGGCTTTGTGAAATGAGACATAGTTCAGAGTCAAAAAGGTAACATTTGCCAGAACCCTGGTGATAAAATTCTAGAATCTGGGTCTTCATGCAACCTGAGGGAAAAAAAAGGCTTGGGAGTCTTTTGAGGGAGTCTATGTCCTCCCTACGGACTGAAGAAGAGACAAACTGGATCTGGCAGATGCTTACAAGAAATTCAGTTTAAAATTTATTTAAAATAAAAGAAATAAAATAAACAAGAAAAGGTGTTCTTTTTAAAAAGCAAAATGAGGAACAACAGCTACTATAATAGCCATCCCTTCCCTTCTCTCCCCCTTGCAGACGCTCTCATTCAAACACTCATCCAACCCTGGATCCTGGTGCTCTGCAGCCTAACGGGCCTGAGCACCCCTGGGATAATCCCACCCCTCCCCTGCTGATGCTGGGCTTGGTGCACCCACAGGATCGTTCTGAGGCTGGGGAGGCAACAAGGCAACAAGGAAGGATCTGATAGAGTTTGGAGAAAACAGGCACTACAGCATTAGCTCATTGCTTGCATCTTCTTTGCTTTAGCATTAAAAAAAAAAAAAAAAGACCTCCTTAGCCAGATTTTATTAAGTTTCTGACCTGCAGCTATGACTTCAGTCTGTTTTGAGTGCATTTGGTAGTGTTGACCGACACAGTTCTCTCAGACAGAAAATACAAGACAGATGCTCATGATTTCAGAAAGCTTTAATTTAATTTTATTTCTATATATGAAGTAGAATAATAAATAGGATTCTAGTTAATGCTGGTGAAAGGCCAGAGGCTTTGCACTGACTGGACAGCACAGGGTCTCAGGAGCTGTCTGGGCTTGTCTTCACCTGTCTGGTTTTAGCAGGTGCCAGGTGGTGGAGCAATTATTGCCTGGCCTGACCCCCAAAACACAGAGGGAACGTCTGACAAGCTGTTCTAGTCTCGGGGTAACAGGAAGAACCCTTTGTGTCACCTGAGGCTGGGGAAGGCTTTGAAGCAAACCTTAAAACGCAGGCTGGGGCCTGATGCAAATAAAGCAGGGTACAATAAAGCATAAAAAACCAGCCCTAAGTGGACCAACATCAAGTAAGATGCCAGACCCACTGTGAACACCGTGCTCTCTGCAGTGGAAGGCACAGAATGCTGGTGACTTCATGGAAACACCTCCCCACCTGCCAGTTTATTTCCACCCTCACAACCCAGTGGAACAATTAACACCAAAAATGGCAGGTACTTGGAAGTTCTGTTTAGCACTCTTAAGTGTATTATTACAGATACTTAAATGGTTTTATACATTCTATGGAGTGTAACAATGTTGAACTAATAACTGGACCACTAGGAAAGTCTCAGTTCATTATCTATGGCACATTATCTAAGAAGATTCAGAATGTATCTACAAAGCACACTTTCCTATCCACGAGAAACAGTTTTTAAAAGCAAAGAGAACTGTAAATGTCTTGGAAGATTTTTAAAAACTTGGTTTCCTGAGAGGTGTGGACATTAACTTTCCAGTCCCTTTGCACTGCTTTTCCCCTATTTTACCATATGCAGAATCTTTGTCTTTAGAAGCTCACAGTAGAGAGTAACAGTGATAATGGATGCAGCCACACCAGCTCTTATTTGGGCAATAGCATCTGACTGATGAGTGGTGTGTTATAGGACACTGACAACACGCTAAATCATGGCATAATTATTACACACTGCATCCAAGTTCCTAGTTTCCAGTTTCATAATAATAAGCTTCAATAGATTACAGAATTTAAAAAGAAGAAACTTTAGAGAATATGGTACAAAATTTGACCTGCTGAAGCAAAAGAATTTTAAAGACTGTAACATTAGAAGCTAACAATTTTGAGGAAACTATAAACAGTCTGTATTTTAGGTAGGCAAAACTATGCATGAGTTAAAAAAAAGCCTTACCTTCCACTGTGTATCAGTTATACCCAAGACAATGTTACTATCTTTGTTTCAAGTTCATTTTGCTACTATGGGTATTAAATTATTTGTTTAGATAAAGAGGTAATTTATATATCTAGTAATTACATTATGGGTTAGAAGGTCTGCTTTATTACTAACACTAATCAAGTCATTGGGATTACTCACTGAAACAGCAAACCCTTTTCACAGACGTTCTTTGTTCCATTACTGTGCAAAACCTGTAATTAATATTAACCTTTATCTTAACACTGATCCTTACAAAATTCAGAAGAAAATATTCTCTTTCTCAATTCTTTGGAAGAAAATGTTGTTTCTCCCACAGATCTTGAATACCCAAATTCCCAGAGACTGTTTTGTGAAATGAAACCTTTGATGAGCTTCAGAATAAGGCATTTTAACAAAATGCTCAGCCCTGTCTCCACAGTCTGCTGCTGCCACCATTGCTAACGATTATAAGCTTCCAGTACCGTGAATAATTCAGAAACTCATCTGTTCCATTCAGTGTAAAGACAATGTTGAGAGAAAAAGGTCACTTTTTTTCCCTCTTCCAGTCACTGACTTATGTATCCCAGCCCTGGTCTGATCTCATGATACACCCAGTGTTTGACAGGCATCCCCTGACAGCTTCTTAGCAGCAGTCAGTCTGTTTAGCTTAGACTCCAGGAATAATAGAAGCACAAAGGACTGACAAGTTTCAGCAGTCACACACAGAGTATCAGCACTCACGTTTGCAGTAGCTGCTTCAGATACTTGATGTGCAATGGGCCTAATGCTTAATTACAAAAGAGACAGATGCCAGCATATGTATTGTGACCAGGCAATCTGATGCACAGAAGCAGTGGCACTTGATAAACATTTCTTAAACAAAAGTATGAGCAGTATAATCACCTGTTTCCCAAAGACAAACACTTGAAAACACACTGCTCCAAGCCTTTTTTGAAAAAGCTTTAAATCCAGTTCTACTTCCTCTTTAATCTTGTGATTAACAAGGACATGGAAGGCTGTCAATTTATACACATACAATACACAGTTTTATTTGAAAATGATATCTGTCAGAGCAAGACAGACTCATGCAACATAGCATTTAAGGGATTAACTACTGTTTACTTGAAACTTCTCCTCCCTTCACTTAAATAACCTTTTAATTTTGCAAAGCAAGCTCATTCTAAATACATACACAAATAATATTATAATGAATATTTCATCTTTCAAAAAAGATGAGTTATAAATCTGACATTGTATTGAATGCATCCACATGCACTGACTCACAAGTTTGTGTTTAACCATGAGAAAAGCTAGAGTATCCTTTGACCCTAAGCGTTTTTATCCATCTCTTTAATTCTTTCCTTCCTCTGTCTGAAATCAACTCAATTGTCAAAGAAGATGACCACCTAAAGGCAAAGGAAAGATTATGACACTCTCCTTCTTAAATAAAAAGTGAAACCCATAAAAACCCCAAACACTCTGCAGGGAACAAACTAACCTGTTCCCCAAATCCTTAGCGTTCAAAGAAGGTCTAGCAGGTCTTGGTTTGTTACCTGACATCTTTCCCCCATTTCCTTCTTCCTCAGGAAATAACTTTAGATACATCACAATGTCAAATTTGGTCTCCCGGTTTTGCTGAAGGACTTTTCAATGTCTTCATTATTGAGATCAATGAACTCCTCTCTCAGGCTTCAGCAGAAAGCAGAGCAGCACTTTATCCTGAGGATGGTAATCTTTGTCCCAAGTGTCCTTCTCTCAGAACCACCTCCCCTAAACATGGCTAAAAATTTTATTATCAATTTCCCAAAAATTAAAAAAAAAAAAATTAACAAACAAACTCCCCTGCGTTTGCACTTACTTATAATTTATTTTTTTAATACTTTCTTGAGAGAAAATACCAGAAATAGATATTTGTCATTCTGACAGCAGGACAAAGCTTCTGTTTCTAATTTAAAATCTCCCTATATATCTTGAGTCTATACAGACTATCACCAGCATGCCAAAGAGTCAAAAGTGGATATAAACTTCCCACCTTTCAAATGCTGCATGTCTGCTATCTCCCATTGCAAACATCCTGTGAAAAACTGAGTAATCCAGACAGTCATAAAGCAATTCTTGATCATTTTATATGGTCATCTCATCATCTCTCAAAAAAAATTACATTACTACCACGTAAAGTTTTGGATTATGTCAGGTACTAAAAGATCCTAATAAACATGTAAGCTCTTTTGCACAACTCTAGGAAAACAAGATTTTTTGTTTGTTTGTTTGGTAAAGAGAGCAATTCAAATACCTGCTCTGGTTTTTTTTGGTAGAATTTACATATCCATTTATTCTAAATTATAAAGCAATTTTAGTAAAGGATTTCTTTTTTCTCTTGAGACAGGCATCCTGCCTGAACATCCCATATACAGAGAGAATACTGAGGACTGCCAGCCTGCTTTCCTACCAATTAACAGAGCAGCTACTGCACCTGCAAATGGGAATCAGACAAGCTGCTGATCACAAAAGCAGCTGCAGGCTCTCCTTAGCCACACAATCCACAGAATCATACAATCCTTAAGGTTGGAAAAAAACCTCTAAGATCATTGAGTCCAAAGTCAAGTCCACAATAAAAATGTGCTGCATCTGCATTTTTTTAAATACCTCCAGGGATGGTGACTCAACCACTTCCCTGAGCAGCTTCTTCCAGTTTTTGACAGCCCTTTTGGTAAAGTATTTGCCCTAACAACCAATCTAAACATTTCCTACTCCCAGCACAGCTTAAAACTTGAGGCTGTTGATTCTCATCTTCAACAAATACTTCAGCCCTAGAAGCCAGCCTGCCCCTTCAGGACAAAATACTTCCCCAAAGGCCACAGCAGAGTAAGATGACCAGCATACAGAAGATATATCTAGAAATTCATACCACAAGTGCAACAAATTACTGCAGCTATTAAGCTTTTATAAACAACAAAAAACATCATAAAAGAAAAAAAAAAAACCACAAACAAAAACCCCCATGATATAAAGCTCAATATAAACTGCATTCAACTCATCATTAGGCACAGTAACTCCTATTTAGAGCAAAACTTTTAACTAAGAAATTGAAATAACTCTCTTATTATTCCAATATTTTGTCTCAAGGCAATAACATCACTATGCTCTGTAAAATTGTTGGTGATTTTTTATGTTGGAAAGGAAGTCAAAAGTTTGCATTTCTTACACTTCTGCTGGTGAAGGGTGAAAAAAACCTGAGCAGAAGAGCAAAAAACACAATTCATTCAAGGCAATTAATTCAAATTAACTGATACCATTAGGTTTACCTGTCCAGTTCAGCCTCCTGTTCTCAGGGCTGCTGTGATGAGCACAGATAACCAGTGCTTAGGAACAGGGATTTTTTTTTTTTGCTGGAATTGCTTACCAGCAGTAATCTTCAAGGCATACCATATTGAAAAGGAAGGCAAACAAAAATGGAGAGCTAAGAATTTATCTTCAGCTGTAAACAAGAAATACCAACTGGTATAATGACTGCATGTACAATACATTTATTGTGTCATACGCTTCACAACAAGTACCAATGCAAATGATACTAAGAAAAAAAAATCAATTAAGTATTTCTAAATTATTGTTAAAACACAGCCAGAGCATACAACAGAAACACTCGTGTAAGATACTATCAATTTCGATATATTTTTTAACTTTTTGTATTTAAATTATTGCCTGATTCCGAGAAACATCTAGGAAACATACACAACTGTCTGTAACAAATCAAACCAATTAAATCATCTCAGTTTAAGGTTCATTTTTAAGTACCGAGGTAACATGAAAAAATGAGAACATGTAACATGATGAATGATGGAAAATACCTATATGAAAGATTTGCATTGTTACTTGTTCTAAAGTTTGTAAGCTCTGTGAATGCATTATCAACATAAAGTCTTAAAAATATATTTGTATTTTTTATTTATGAGATTCCCATTGTCTCCTCCTTATATGTTCATACTATGAATTGTGTGCTAAAAATCAGAAGAATTTTCACAAATTAATTGCTTGTTTCTTTCTCCTAAGATCATTAAACATTACTGGTAGCAGTAAAAAACACTGTTGATTAATTTTTATTGGAGGGTGGAGGAGGGAGGAAGAGGGTACTAGGGTCCAGACTCAGAGGAAAACAAGCATTAAATAAAAAATGAAACCAAATTCATTTTTTGGAGTGTGTACACAGCCATATGCCACTAAACCTGCTAACACTTACATATATACTTAATCTTACTACTTTGAAGGGTCTAATGTCTGGAACAAAATTACACATACATTTTTCAAGGTCAGACACATGTGTGAGTCAGCCTATCACTATGAAAAATTTGTTTTTCTTGTTGAATGATTTACATTCCAGTATCCAGTTTTAAGTAAGCTTTGACATCACCTTAGAGTGATTAGTCAGAATCTCAGAATCTGTGATGAGTAATAAAAAAACCCACTGTTTGTAACATACTGGATGGAAACTATAATTACCACAGCTGTTTCTTTCATAATTGTCTCCTATAATAATTTACAATCCACATGCAATTAGGCATCCTTTAAAAAAAAATTTTAGCAGTATTGTAGGAAAATCTTCAATCCCCCTAATATTTTTATATCGAGTTGCTCAGGTTTATAAGGTGCTTTTCAAGAGTTTTCCAAACGTACTTCTTCACGACAACAAAGCAAACCTAAGACATCACAGATTAGGATTTATGGCAATTTTTTTATTTTTAAAAGTTCTATTACAAACTGCATAAAGAACACATAATAGCTAGCTTATTTAATGTAAAAAATACTTGTCAGTGAAGCTCCACTGGTGCATGATGCTTTGAAAACCATGTTTCAAACAGAGAGAACAATCAGAAATCACACCCTTCACTAAAAGAAGCAACATGTAAGGTATAACTGGAAGCACTCTCTTGAGAAATGTGAACTATTTAAATATATAAAAATTTACCTTTATGTACCAAAAGAAGCCTTTCTCTTCCAGTCTTGGAAACTTTACCAATTTATATACCATCTTCACTGATTTTTCTCCCAGCAGGAGCCAGCAGCAGCAGCAGCTGGAGGAAGTAGAGTTTGCCTCCCTTCCTCCATAGCAAGGTCAAGGAAAGCACAGGTCAAGGTTTGCTGCAAGCCAGAAGCCCCAAAGTCAAGCTCACAGAGAAGGGGCTGCCAGCACTCTATTCCTGCAGCTCTCCCCACTCCATCTACTCTCCAGGCCTCACTACTAATTACTGAATTTAACTCAGGTGAAGAGCACAAAGATTTCAGGCACACGTAACAGACACAGAACCCAATGGATTTGTTAAGAGGGTGGTTTTTGTTCAAGGGTTGCCTAGCTCAATATCCCTCACTACTTGTTATATAAATCTTGCTCAGTTTACAAAAATGTATGCCTTCTCATAAGTGATCTCCAAACATTCCCTTTCCCTTCCTGGCAAATGATCTGAATGATCCCATTTTGATCATATTCTGAGAAGATTAACATCATGGGTATAGCTACCCTGTCTCATCTTGGGAGTAGAAGAGGTGACTTTCAAAGTTTTCTATCAGTTTCTTGAAAATAAAGTTGAAGACCAGACCTATCACCCAGCCCTGAGTATTCTGGGTAACTGAAAAAAATTAAAACTTCATCCCTTCATTCAGAATGTTTTGATCAGCAAAACAACAAATATTTTATAATTATTATATTAGAAGATCTTCTAAGATAATAATATTACCTTAGGAAAATCTGCTTCTTCCTTACACATAGCAAGATTCCTTAAAAAAAATCATCAACAGGAACAATAACATAATTGAAAGGAGGCACAGACATTTTTTTCATGCCTAATTATCTTCTAACCCTTCCAAACTGAAAACTATTTGAGAAGATTAGGAAGTCATAAGACTGTAAACACAATAAAGCACAACCATTCCCCATCTAATGGGAAAATCAGAATTCATATCATGGAAGGATTTTTTTTTTTTTTCCCATTGACCCAAAAATTTGATAATATTTGAGAATAATGTTCTGGAGACTTCTGTCAGACAGCTGCCTTAGAGACAAGATGTTCAGATCTTAGACTCCAAAGTAGCTCTGTAGCTCCTTGAATTACAATGTTCAAATTCAGATTTTTAAAAAGTAGCAGTAGTTGCCAAGAAATGATAAAAGTACCATTTGTTGCCCCATACACACACAAGAAATACATCTAACACTCCATTGATGCAGCGGAGAATATTCAAACTTCTGATTTTACACAATTGTACAGTTCTCTCTCTTCTAGATCTTTCAAATTTCTGGAACACTTTTACAGGAGTAAAATGAATGCGATAAAGTAGACATTTGATAAATTTTTTTCAAAGGTAGGCTCCAAAAGTCTAACTTACTGTGGTGTAATGGGAGAAATACTCTCTGAGAGAAAGTAACAGACAGATGATAGCCAAAGAGGGTACAAATAAATGTTTTCTCTATGGAGAAAGGTCCCACAGAGTTGTGCTAAAAAACATCAACCTGAGACTGAAGATGTAACTATTCAATGTCTCTTAAAACTAAAGAAATAGCAATTTCTTCATTCCTCTTCACATTTGAGTACAGAAGGAAGCAGAACAGTAAACCAGCTGAATGCTTGCCCTAACCAGTATCTTTGTTTTTATGCTTTTACAGCAGCACAATCTACAGCATTTCTTAATTCAAACTGCAAAGGCCACTGTCAAATGTGGTACCCTTGTTCCTTTCTACCCTTTTCCTACACATTTGCAGTGCTTTATGTAGCAGCTGTACATGAGGATGAGAGAGAAAATCAGCCAACTGATTTTGCTGGGTTTGTCTTTCATGAGTCCACAGAAGCAGTATATGTGGAGAGGGAAAACTCTGGTTTCACACCTTCACTTAGAATAAGGTTCTGTCCTGTGAAAAATTTCAAGACATGCAAGCAGCAAGCAGGTGGTTGGGAAAAACAGTGGAAAAATGGAAAGCTTCATAACTTTGACCTTCAGGTAAGGAGATTATGTTTTTTACAAGCTCCTCAACTCACACAGGTTCATAATGGGTCACTGAGCTGAAGAATTTCCCCATGCTGAACACCAGAGCTGTGTGAGGAGTGAGGGAAATGGCACAGCTCAGGGAAAGGTCTCTTTTGGTGGTGGACAAGTTATATAGTTTGGTTCCTCAAACACCAGCATATATAAAAGAAAGAACATGATTAGATACTCATTTAAAATTATTCATAATAGTGACAAACCACTGGCTTTTCTGCATAAAGTCAGGAAAATTAATGAAGACTAGAATATAACTGAAGAAAATTAAAAATCCTATAGGTAAATGAAGATTATTCACCAGCAGAAAGTATTTTGTTTAGCTTGAAAAGCATATTTATCTAACATGCAACGTTGCTGCTTTACAGCTGTGCACTGCTCATTATTTGAGACATACAGAATAAAAACAGGTATCCACTGAAAAAATATTTCCATCTCCAAACTTCCGAAGTAAAATCTACTGCTTGTAACTTCTTCATAATAGATGACTCTTCAAATCTAATTTTTTGCTTCAAATATTGTATATTTATCAAATCTTATGTTCACAAATATTGTTCTAAAGAAATCACTTCCATATTAAACATTTTTATTTACAGCAACTTCTGTAAAGTAGAGAATTTTACAAGGAATGTATTGATTTTGAGATAATAATAAATGGAAGCTGTGTTATCTACGTAGATTTTCCTCAGAAACAGGATCAAGTGATAAAGTAGTGCTGTGATTTGTAAAGGTCACATGCTGGCAGATCAAATCAATCTTAATTTTGAGAATGGTGTAAGATTAAAAAAAATGCAATTTATAAATGCTGGATTCTTATCTATACCTAGCTTGAAAGAGCAAATCATACCTGTAGCTCTAATTAAGATATTTTGATGAATTCACTGTATTAATTCCTACTACTAAGATAGAAAACTGTGTTGTGAAAAGTCTGTTCGCAGCAAGGTTATCTTTTTACTCAGATATTTTCTGTCTCCACATCTACCCCAGCTCCAGTATTTTTTCCAGTATTGTACTATTTTTACTAGTAATAGAAACACTACACACATTAAAAGAAAATAAAAGAAAAATTAGGTAATTGCAGAAATCTATTGATATTTGGATTTAATCTATTTAACAATATTCTGCAAAGTGCATCTTGAACTTAGATATTAAAAACCAAATCTTTAGGCTTAAATGAAAAATTCAGTACAAGATAAACAAGGGACAGAGGTCTGCTCTACCTCATTTGAACCTCCTAAAAATGGTTCAAGAAGAAATGCCATTGAAATGGACAAACAAAAGATGATGGTTTAAGAGAAATACATATATTCAGTCCCTTTGAAATTAGTAATTCTTAGATTTGGGGGGCCAAGTAGAATTTTAGCAGCATGAAAAGTGTCAGTTCTAATTTCCTCATTTCATGAATATTCAGAACACACATCTGAAGCAACACTTACTCAGAGTTGTCTATTTTGTATGAACAATCTAGCAAAACACTTGCTTTACCACAGCCTTTAGGCAAAGGATGCCTAGACAGACTAGGTGAGAAACACTGCATATTTATTTTTTTAATTTCCCCAAGCTTAATGATTGCTTTAATAAAAGTATTTTGCTGTTGTTTGTTAATAAATACACTAGAAATACTTCTATATTTATATTCTATATGATGATTGCTGAGGAGCCTGTGTGAGTCTCTTGCATTAAGACTTTATAAGACTTTTTTAAAGAAAAACAAAAACTGCTTATGGATGTCTAATAGCATAACTATGAAATACAAATACCATCCAAGATTCTTTCTTTTTAATAAAAGTTTTACGCCTTCCAGGAATATATATATATATATTTTGTAAATCTAGTGATCAATATCAACACAAAGTGTTTGGTAGTCATTGATCCTGGTCACAAGAAGGCAGCAAGTACACTTCAGATTACTGACATCCTTTTGTCAAGACTGAAGGAAGTTTATTCCTCTTGCTTTCTTGCAGATCCCAGATGCCCAGGTGTGGATGCCAGCCACAGCAGCCACTACCAGCATGTCACAGTCATTTAGCACCTTTAACTTTTGGATGTGAAAAATACCGAGGTGTCTTTAGCCAGGAGGCTCCAAGTCACACCTGCCAAAGGCAGAGCACTGTTCTGAGCACAGCTGCTGAAGATGCTGCAGTGATCCTGTCTGTGACAGCATCTTCCAGCAGATGGAAACACAGACAACTCACACAGCTGCTGGCTGTAGGAGCAGCTCTCCTACGTGCAGTAGAAAGTGAAGGACAACAGCAGCTTCTCCAGAGCTGAGAAGATGCTTACACTATTGCTGACAAAGTGATGGCAAGGAGCAAAGCTTGGTGTCTGCAACCCTGCCACCTGCAATACGCCACTTATAAACCAGGAAGAGGGAGGATGTGTTCCCCAGGACAGAGCAGACACTGGGTAGGAGCAATGCAAGTAGCCAGGGAAGCTGAGCATCCACCAATCCAAATCCCACAGTGAGAGGGGGCTACCTGGATGTGTGTGATGGGGCACCTTCACTGCCAGAACAACTGTCTTATGGACACAGCAAGGGAAGAATAAGGTGAGAAAAAAACACAAACAAGCCAGAAATTCAGCAAAGGGGAAGAAAAAACCCTAACTCAGAAATAAAACAGGGCTGTCACTGAGCAAGCGATACCAATTTCCAGGAAAGAACAAGGGAGGTTCAGCTAACCACTGTCTGCTCCCTCTAGACCAGTACTCACATGTAGAATATTTCATTCTAGACCAATAGTGAAAACAGAATAAAATTAATTGCTTTTTCCCCTTTACACCAAAATGTAAAGTCAACATAAATCAATTTTCCAGATTACAATACAAACTAACTTAATTTTAGTCATATATTAAAACTAAAATGTTATTTCAAAGTAAGTCAGTATGCAGGTTAGTTTAATGAAAATAATAACTGTATGCCTATGCTGACAGAGATATCACAATTTCATACTGTTATTATGACAGAAATTTTTGACCCCCAACTATTCCAAGACAGGTCTTAAGGATAATTTATCACTCTTGCCTTTATATCTAAATAATAAATAAATTACTGTCAGAGCCTTGCAGGGTCTGTGTTAAGGATGCTTGAACTACTTTTCTGTTTAAAAGGAGAACACTCATTTTGAAAATTAGAAGACTAATCCCAACAATAACTTCTCTTAATAATTACCTGCCTGCACTGTGGCTACTAAGGAGATACTAAATTACATCTGAAAAAACCCATCCAGATCTCTGCATACGCATAAAATATTGAAATACTGTATACGATAGACAAAACATTAAAGTGGAAAACTGTTCCAACAAAAAATAAAATTTTCAACTTTCAAACAAAGTAGGAGACTTTAATGTCTCTTAAAGGCTTCTGGATAAAATTTGTCATTTGTACTTGAAAAGTTGCTAATACTTTTTAAAGGTTTAGACAGAACTAACTTCAAAACATAATAGCTTTCAGAGCTACTCTCTGGTCAGTCAGTGACGTCTAAGTGAATTTGTCCTGACATGTAAACACCATTTTGGAAGGAACTGGTTTTCCTTAGTTCACATTTGAAGCTAAAACATTTTGACTGAAACAAACACAAGCCTCCAAATAGGCTCTGACCTTTGCATAACTGATCACCCCTTCCCAAGTTCTGCAGCTGTAGCTAGCAACAACACGCTAATGAACCATTTGCCTGTATTCAACACTCTCCAAAATGCCTCAACCCTTGACACTTTAAAAACAGCCCCACATTTTCTTTGGCTGGAATTCGATGGTAGGAACATTCTATCAGCTCTACAGATGTGACAGCTGATTCAATGTCAGTATAGGTAAGACTCAAGTTGAGAGCTAGAGCTGTTGCTGCTGCTCAGCTCTCGGGGTACACAGCACCACAGCTGGGGAGCTGCTCCCTTGTCTCTTGCCCCTTGCTCACGGCGCAAACTGGCAGCTCCCACCCTGCTGCAAGATCCAAACACTAAAGGACTGTAGGAAATGTCATGTGAATCACAAAAAATGTACTCTCACCTTAAAATCTAACAAATGAGAACCACAAACAACTTCAAAATGAAGCTTTAAGAAAATTATTCACCTAAATAAGATGATAGAGTAGCTACAAGAAAACAGCCTTAAAATATTTTTAAGCAATATGTATGACACAAGAGCTTCAATTAAAATTCACTTGACTCATGTAACTCATTCACCGACTCATGATGTGCTAAAATGAAAACACTGAAAGTAAAATATACGAGACAGCATATTCAGATTATGAGTAAGAGAGAATGGTTTCATATTGATCCCCAAAATTAATTGGAAGCCAGCCAAGTTATAGAACAGTCAGAAAAAGAATGAATGCCTCTTTCATACACTGCAAATACAGAGACAAAGAAGGGATGGAGAGAAATGAAACTGTCAAGACAGGAAGTTCAGACCACAGGGTACTAAAAAAATGCCAACGTTATATATAGTAAATGACATTTCCAGGTAGAGGAAAAGTATCAGTTGAGAAGTTCAGGATCAAACACACTACCAAGGTTATTCATGGAAAGTCTAAATAGCAACTATACAAGAACAGCTGATTTGTCCCCAGGAGAAATACATTCATGAGAAGTATTTAGAGGGAAAGTCAGAACCAGCAGGCAAAGAGAACAGAGAAGAGTCATTAAAGGTGTCAAGGAATATGTACAGCTGAAAATCACAAGCACAGAATTGTCACTCAGCAGCATAATTTAGATCCTGTGTAAGAGCAAATGGCCAAAAAATGACCCTTGTGAGAAGGACTCGAGAGAGCAAGGGTCTTGTCACATAAGAAATGAACAAATACACACCTTTAATTTTTTAAGAGATGTGTAGAAAAAAGTCAACAATAAAAGGATAGGGCAGGCAATTGGATGAGAGACTTGTAGAAATACAGTGGTTATATAAGGAGAAGAAAATGAAAGAAATTATACCTGCACGGAGACTGCACATTGTTTCTCATAGCAGTCATCATTATCCTGAGTTAGGTCAATCTCAAATGTAATTTCTTAACAACTATTATGGAAAAGACTATGAGTAAAGTCTAACACTGACTTCTCTTTTTACTATGAAACAATTCATGATAAAAATGTTTCTTAGCTGGAGGAATTTTATATTGGACCTTCTAGAGACATGACATCTAAAACTTTTATTAACTGAGCAATCTAAGTCAACTCTTAGAAAGCAGAGCAGCAGGGAGAATAGCTCACTCCAGATACTGGGTACATTTACCCATTTATTTGAATTACCTAACTAGATAAAAATTGTAAGGCAAGAATATACTTGTCAGCACATATCAGCTACAAATGGTGCTGCACATTTCAGGAACAAACTAGAAAACTCTCTGAGCATCTGACTAACTAGCAAATCAGTCTGTGCCTAGGGTTCTGCTCAGAGTCTGAACAGTTTCTAGATCATCTCCTTCAGCTTCTCTGAAGATTTGATAGAATACGCATAATATCTGAAGCAACTAAGTTGTCGTCACAGGAAACAATAACAGTTATTTATTATATACAATACAATCACATAAAAGTAAAAACCAGTTTATGAGAAAATGGAATGACTATGAACTTGCTCAAATCTACTTGTAACAGTAAGAAAATAGTACTTGTTTCTTTAAGAAAGAAGCCTTAACTAACAGCACATTTTGGTAAAAACAATTTTGGGAGGTTTGTTTTGGTTTTTTTGGGGTTTTTTACTATGCAGATATTGGTTGAATATCAGGGGTTGCTTTGCTGCCTGGAAAACAGACACATGTGACATCCATTTATGGCCTATGTTTGTTTGGTATGTACACACAGGTTAGAGGTGAAAACGGGAGAGGTCTCTCCAGTCTCGCAGTTCTCACATGAATTAAGCAGAGGCCATCTAAAGAAGCATGCCTGTAAACTCCTGCATATTTTTGCCAAAACTTTGCCTTCCAAAAAACCCACATCAAAACAGAATACTAGAAGCTGCCTTTTATTACTGAGATTAGAAGAATTGAAATAATAATTTAAAAAAGCCCCAAAACTAAGTAGATAAAAAAATAAATGAAGATTTAAAGGTTTTACATCACAATGATGCATCACATGCACAGAGTACATAAATACATAACATCCTAATATTACTACATTTAAGTGTTCTATAAGGATATGTGTATGATACACTGTGACTTAAAACATTTTAATTCCTTTGGAGAAGTTCTATAGCTTTAAAGCCCGCTGCAATTTTGCACGGCTGCTGCCTCTTACATTCCTCAACATGAAGTGACAGATTCTGCAGAATACTTACTTACTAAGAGCCTTGGCAGAATATGCAGGCTCTGATTTTATTGTAGGATTGTAACTCTATATATGCATTACCCGACCTTCTGCTTAGAATAATGGTATCAAATACTACAGTAATCTCAAGCAAAGTTTTTGTTCAATTGATTTTTCTCACTGTCTGAACTCCTCTGCTTAAAAATCTTGATGCTTTGAAGCATCTAAAAATTGTTAATGTTCAGTACACAAGCCATCTCTGCTGTATTGCCAGACCAAGACTCAGTGGATAAATCAGAAATACAAATATGTTACAGAATATAGATATTTGTATTTTATAGGACAGATTTTTATCCCTGCCTCAACTGGTAATGACAAACACATGCTAAGTACTTATACAAAAACTTAACATAAATAAATGTTCAAGAATATACACTATATATGTACCTACATATTATGTGTGTAGTTGCTAAGACATAATACTCTAAGAATAATCTTGCAGTACTATATTAAAAAACCAAGACGAATGAATGAATATTGCTTATTTTCAAGTTTTAAACAGTGCAGGTTTCCAAGCCAAACATGAAAGCTGGGAATGTAACATATTGCTCTGAAAACACTGAATAAACCAGCAAAACAGGGAAAGTTTGTTAAAAACACAGATTGCATCAAATGCCACAAGCAGGAAAGTAGCTTTGCCAGTGTTTGAAAACCAGTAGCACAACAACAAATAAAACCCAAGTTTCTTTTTATCAAATATTATTGCAAGTCATCGGATCTTGAAAAACAAAATAATAACTCAATTATATTTCATTCTTAAACTACAATGGAGAAAGAAATTTAGTAAGTACAGGGATCAGTTTATGTATCACACAATAAATCAGCAAATCTTCTTTATCTGTTATGAGTGCATAACGTTAGCAACTGTTTCATATTCAAATTGAAAAGGTTACTGTCAAGCAGAATAAAGAATGCATCTAACATCTTTTCACTGATTTTATTTACAGTGTTTCTGGCTGAAAAAAATACCTGCATAACATATAGAGCTATGCTATTAATATACCACAATTCTCCAGTTTCCTTCCAGAAAAAGTAATGCTTATCTCAAAAAAACTCCCAATCTCTCTATTTTGTACCAGAATCTCAATAGGTTCCACAGTCAAAGACATCAAAGACTCTTTTCTTCAATGAAAAAGGCTTGAGTAAAAAATTGGAACAGCAGAGATATCCCTCTCCCAATCTTTTAATCTCTGCCAGTGATTTTCATGAAGCCATGCTACTAATTAAATGTACTGTCCAGATGGGCATTCCCTATTTTCTGGGCAGCTTAGCACCACAAAGGCCTGGTGCTAAAGCCCTCCCTGCCTCCTCCACAGCAGCTTCTGTGGCTGCCCTGTGCCATCCGTGCTGCAGGACCCAAAGTGCACAGGAACATTCTCAGCCCAGCCCTCCTTAACACGGTGGCTTCACTCCACTCTCACAACACACAGATACAGAGTGGCCATGTGAACCAAGAACTGCTGATGTCAGACAACAAACATGGGCTCATCTGCTGACAAAGAAATCAGATTTATGGGAAACCAGAGACCGAAGAACATTATCACCCACCCATCCAATGAAAGCACCTCCATCCACATGGGAAGGACAACTGAACAGCCATCAGAAATATAAGCCATCTTTCACTTTCCATTGCTCCCTGCAGAAGAAAAGCAAGTTATTCTTCAGTCCTGAAAGCTTTAATCAAGGAATTTCACAGATATTTTTATTTTTAGTTGGTTTACTGTTTGTTTTTAATCAAAAACTTTCCGTCAAAACAAAGTGGTAAGTTGATGGCAAGATAATTCTGTTTGAATATCACAACATTACTTTAGCTGGTAGTCAGCCTTCAAAAATTCCAGTTATTCAAAGAGAGAAAACTAGCTTGAGAAGTAAATACATTAGTAAGAAACAATCAATCACAGAGAAATAAAACAGGCTAAGAGGAGGATGGTACTTTCAGGGGAGGCAAGCAATCCACAGAAAGAAATCTACTTTAATAACTACATTTGCCAGAATGCATGGAACTAATTATGGTTCCAATATACATAATGCATTCAGAGACCTCAAGTAACAGACATTACTACCTGGCATTTTCAGCCCAGTTGTTGAAGTATACTGATTGTAAGCATAAATGTTCATATTACAAAACAGGCAGATGGTCTGCTTCACCAGAAACATTACAGTTTGACATTTGTTATCAATTGTACTGATTTAATACTAATGAGAGTAAATGGAGACAGATTTGCAAAAATCTGTCTCTTGGGAAGATATATGGGTACCTTTAAAATCTTTTACTTCATATTTATCATGCTATGGTACCAAGAGGAATAATGATATACTTTAATAGACAGCATCACTCTGATACTTGCAGAGAATTCAGACCAGAAACCAAAATATACCTTAGAATAAATTTCTTCAGGAAAAGAAGCAGAGGTGCTGCTTCACTAACTCAGCCACAGCAGAAACAAATCACCTGTAAACACACTTTTTATGATAATATAAAATACCATTATATCCACTACTGAGGTTTTTGTTCACAAGTGCAACAATTTGAAGATATCACAGCAAGGGTAAGCAGTGCTTATTCTCCAAATGCTGAAGTGCTCTGCCCTTCCTCAGTGTGTCCTGCTGACTGCATGCTCACTGTGGGCTGGGGAGAGAAGAGGAGCCACCAGGTTTACCCCAGGACCATGAGGTACCAGGAGCCCTGAGCTGCCAGGAGCCCAAGCTGGGTTAAGCAGCAGAGCCTGCCCCATCACAGTCTCTGGCTGCGTTATGGGCAATGGCATAAATCAGAAACCCAAGCTGACAAACATCAAACAAGGGGCATAAATTATCAGTGCTTTCTCAAGCCTAACACCTCTCCTTACACTTGTTCTTCATGCAATTGCTGCAGGCCTTAAGAACAATTAGGGCTGGCTATATTTCCCATAACAAAGCAGCAGTGAAAGTGTTCCTTGTAAGTCAGTGTCTGGTCATCAGCACGTTCTCATCCTCTCAGACTTCTGCTGTTGTGAAATGCCACCAGCATTCCTTGTCTAGCAAGATACAGCAAGGCAGGGACACAGAGCCTCTACAACAAACCAATACCACAGAAGCTCCTTGCTTGCTTTACTTCCTTCAGATACTTTCACATTTCCTGCTCCATTTCTTCTGCAACACCATAGTGTGATCAAACATACAGTGATTCGTTACTTTCTCATTAAAACAGGAGATTTCCAAGTTTATTCAAATGACTTTGAGTACCAGCAAATTTAAGACTGAGGTGTAATGACACAGCATTATGTTACAATTCAGTTGCTTCACTTCTGTTTATGACAGACACCAGGATTTGAGAACTGATTTGGACAGACTAATAGTGAACACCTGGATTTCTTCTTTTATAGCCAGAACTATCAATATGATTATTCACTTACTTACTATTTCATTGAATGCCAATGCCTGTTTATAATCCCAGGTTAGAATACTAGAGGCTTTATTTTGAAGCAAAAATTATATTTTTTTAAAATTATCCATGTACTATAACAAATAAATATATTCAATATAAAGGTACTAAAAATAAGCCCTTTAACTTAACCTTCCCATAAACTATTGATAAAAAATAGATTTAAGTGTATTTTTCATTGCTTGGAAAAACTGATTTCAGCTAGATTACAAGACCCTGAGGGGCAGGCATTAAATATTACACTTTCCCAATTTTGTAATTTTTTTATAGCAAAGACATGGTCATTGCCAGTAACTTCTAAAGTAAGATTAAAAGCAAGATTCTATTCCTTGCACAGATTGCTGTATTAGCATACTGCAAAAAATACGTACTGTACTTCTAGCAGAGATAAAAATGCCTCTGGTATGAAGTCAAGAAAATTGAAAGTAAAGTCAGCTGTACATGCTGTAACACACTTTCTCTGAAGCTTCTACACTGGAACACAACACAAATTAACTGTCATGTTTAAGCAATTATCTTCTATCAAAACGATCAAAAAACTAATTTACACAAGAGATACAGTAGATGCATTTCCCATTTTCCCTCTAGCTTCCCCAAGACAGTGCAAGTGATCTAAACAAATACAGTCAATCATTTGTGAGAGTGTGTATGCAGGGAGAGAGTGCTTTTTTAAATTATTATTTATTCTTAAATAAAGGGAAGAAGTGTGATCTTCCCTGTAAGGGATAGACTGGAAATACAGAAGATATGTCAGTGAATGTTTTATGTATAGGGATGTTATCCAGATCAATATCCTACTTTTAACAGTAAGAATTTTTTCTCACAGAAAACTGATAGTACAAATGGATAGTACTCAATTTTCCAAACAAGCTTTTTACAGGGTAAAGAGGGAACTAAGTGGAGAGAAAAAAAATTTATATTTAGCATCATGAAACAGATTTTTCTTCTTGTGACCTTGAGCAAGATGTCTGCTCCTATCTAACAAACAATAGTATCTACAACACGAGCCATATCACACCTGGGTTCCTAATCAAAACATGTAAACAAATCATTTGGCAAGGGGAGAGGGGACTGGTGTCCACAGATGACACAAACAGAGGGGAACAAAAATAATTTTTTCTTTCATTCTTTCTAGTCACTCTTGGGGATCTACAGCAGTAGAATCTTCTAATCGCATTTTTTTTAAGTGCAGGGCTAAGTGTTATTTGTACAATTTTCATACTTTAAAGTGATTTGCTGTAATAATTTAATATACCTACACTGTTACAAATATACTCTATTTTCTGCATGCAATATGCCAATTCCATTAAAATCTACCACAAATAGCCTAATTTTGAAAAGTGACTGCAAAAACAATGTTCGAAAGAACAAAGTTTTTTTGTTACTAAAAATATGTCTCCTGGAGATATGAACAACTACTTCTCTCATATTGTTTTTTGTTTTCCCTCATCTCTTCATAAATACCATCTCAAAGTCTTGTGTTAGCATTGCTATTGAACCTAGTGCTTTTTGACTAAGAAACAATATATGAGTCGTTTCTATTCCAAACTTCATAACACTAAGCTATTTATAAATTATTTCTTTTAAATTGAATCAGGTGCTTAAACACTGTCATATGCCAGGCAGTAAATATTTTTTAATTGCTAAAGAGATACTACAGTTTTTTACCTTTTTAAAATCAAAACAGAATAAACCCCACCAATTCCATGACCTCCCCAAAACTGTTGTGGCTTATGAAGCAGTGATTTACAAATCTGAAGAGCAATCATCCTAAATAAACTAGAAGAGACTGATACAGTGACGTATGAAAACAATGATGAAGTAGTGCACCATTCAAAATACCTTCAGGTTTGGTTTTGCTTAGAAGGTAAAGCATGCTCCTTGGCACAGAGGCAGTAATAAAATAGGTTGTCTTCTCTAAAAACCAAAGCAAAATCAGAAATTAAGAAAGAAGTAACAAATTTTACTTGTATCACTTAGTAAACGGTTAAGAGGTGAAAATCACTACTATGAAACATACAGAGGTAAAATCTATTGCTAAATCATGAATGGCAGACAGTTTTTATCAGAAACCTGAATCTTTTGGTTCTAATTTTGAGATACTCTTGAACCATCTTCCTTGGACACAGACACAGTAGCAGCACACAAATCAGCAGATGCAGGTGCTTGAACCAACGCTTGCAAATCTGCGAGTAAGCATGCACAGTAGCTTAAGCTTTGAGCAGACAACAGCACTTTCCTCCTCTCTAAGAGCTTCCCTTGGCTCTTAAGGCTTTTTGAAGACCATCTCCTGATGGTTCTGGAAAATCACCAGGTAAAAGTTCATAGCCTTCTTAGAAGCCTTCACACTTCAGTAACTAAATATGTAGCACATCAGTTATGACAGCCTGTGTGTGGTAAACTTTCACTGCATTCCCCAAATACAGAGGTTCAGTTTTGAATTTCGATCAATACTTACATCATCTTACAAATCAGATTAATTGGTAAAAAAGCTGCAACATATTCTTTGAGACAGTTCTGAGCAACAAATTATTTGTTACCCAATGTGAATGAATCTCCTGTTTATACTGATGATGGTTAATGGAAGTATCACACTGTTAGAAGAGCCTGCAGACTACATGCATAAGTAAGAATCAATGTTGCAAGTAAATATCTGAGCAAAGACAACTGAAGTAATCAGTACATTCTATATATTGTTTAATTAGGACCCATCCCTTACTTTATCATCTATAATCCTAACAAAACTCTGGGATCTGCACATTAACAGGACTTGCACATCAATCACTGTCATCTTCTAAACCAGAAAGGTGGATATGTTTTTCCACAACAGAATTAAGATTAGTTTTCATGAAACTTTACACAAGGGCAGCAACCCTATCTTCTGCTACTCCTAGCCAGGTCTGTGCCCAGCTCCTCGTCCCATCCCAAAGTTTGGGGTCTCCCTGTTACCAAGGCTTACCTAAGTTAAATATTTACTTTCATAAAGTAAATATTAAGGTGGGTCCATTCCCCTGGCATGTGCATTCATCCCCTGTAAGACTCAGTCAGGCAGGTGTAGGCACAGGCAGGGACTCTGACAGCATTCATGAAACTGTGATCCTCACCCCATAACCTGGCTTCATCTGAATCCAGCAAGCATTACACAGTGAATCCAGACCTGGAAACTGTTTCTGCTGCAGTTTCTTTAGTCACTTTTCAGTTCACTTCAGTTTCTACAGTCACTTTTTGCTGAAGCACTCATCTTCTCCCAGCAAGAGCACAGTACAAATGTACGAGGACAGACAAGCATTGCTCTGTCTTGTCTACCCCTGCTCTTCTACTGTCCTGGTGACCTCAAGCATTTACTAGTGAGATTCTGCACATAAGTCAGGTGTCCATACAAAAATCAATTTGGAGCCTTGGTAGCTAGATTTCTACTGTTTATTTCTCATTCTCCTCTTTGCAACTAGAGTTAAGCATCACTACCAAAGGCATTTCATCTTTACTGATACAAGCTGGAAAATGTCACATTATCATACTGGTCTGAAACTTGGACTTTGTGGAGAATGCAAAATTAAAGTTCAGTCAAGGGTAGGGAAGCTGAACAAGGCAGTAATTGTTGACATATATATACATATATATTTGCCACAAAAATCTGAATGCAGTGGGGAAAAGCAGAAGATGAAGGAAATAAAAAATGGATCAATTACTGCCCAGGAAAAAAGTGCACCTTGGGAACAGGGCCTATGACAAACAAGCTCACTAAACCAGCAATTATCTGAATATATTTTTTCCCCCCATATCACACAAGATAAGACAATATTGTGGGCTTCCTCCTACTGAAAGGCCACTAGCAGTTTGGAATAATGAAAACTCTTTGAGAGGCAGTAGTTGTAAGGCAGAATTACAGAGGCTTGGTGGATCTATCCATGATTGATATAAAACTGAACATATAGAATATATTTTCAGGTCTTATCATGTGTGTAAATCCATAAAGGAAATTCAAGGGACAGTTTTAAACAGATTCAATATTTCTGTTACAAATAGGCATATATGTTATGAAGCGTCCTCTGGCTGAAAGGACAAAGTATTGTTATTTGAAAATAGTATCTCAAGTTATGTTTTATCCTGTCCAGTCACAGTAATTCTTGCAATGATTTCCCTTCCTCTTTTACCAAGGGGAAAAAAATCCATGGTCTTATTGGATTCTTTAAGCAGAAATGACATTCTGGCTCCATCTAAGTGTTTTAGCTTGATTCTTCCAGAAAAAAATGCTATTATGAGATGACTAATCACAAAGTCATAAAATTTGAACCATGTTGTCCAAGTTCTATCAAATTTTGCAAGATACTAGATGTCTCAGATATGAATTTCACTGAAGATAGAACCCTAACAGAAACAATAGGACCCAACAGTGATTCTTGAAGGAAGAGCAACCACAGCTTTGCCCCTCTTCCATTGAAGAAAAGTCACTCTACTACTAATCAACATTCATGTTCTATTTGTTGAAACCACAAGCATGACACCCCTAACACACACAAAACCCCTTGAAAGAGACTAAAATGAATGGTACATTTGAGGAACATGGCAGGGAGCCAGAGCATCTAACAGTGGGGACTACAGTACATACGCAATGAACCTAGAAAGAAAGTCAGGTTTTAGGTCTACTACTCAGGAAACAACTGCACAGCTGTGGAGTATTCCCAAGTCATTGCACCTAAGAAAGAAAACCAAACAAACAACACTTGAAGAGGAGATACATCTAAAACATACACATAGATAATACGAGTAAGTCAATGCCAATTAAAAAGAAGGGATGAAAACCACTGCAATTATTATTGTGACTGGATAGTTTTAACTTTCTTGGTAGCATGCAATATAGCAATGTAGATTTGTGCTGAGGTGCCTAAACAAAAGACAGAGCATATCTCTCTACATCAAAATGTCCAAGTAATATGATAAACATTGAAATAGAACAGTGGAGAAAACCTCCCACCATTTATTCTTCATACAAATAGACACTCTTTGTATATGAAGACTGTAAGCACACATGCATCCCTTTAAAGACCTGGCTTTCAAAGTAGATTTCATTTTTACCCCATTCCCCTAAGAAGAAAATATCATTGAGAGAAGTCAAATAAAATAAAGAGAATAACTGATGCCCCCCAAAATCCAGAGCAGATACAAATTATTGTTGACTCATATTGTAAATTGCCTGTCCACTACAAGCTTTTAGAGTAATGCAACAAGGAAAAAATGTTTTTCAATCACTGCCATCCATCAACTTGGTAAACAAGTAAAATGAATACTCTGCCATCTGCTAGCTATTAGTCTATGTAATCACAAAATATCATATAATGTAATCATAAAAAACCACTATTATTACCTACTCTTTCAATTTATAAGCAAATATTTCTATCTGTCAAATGATTTTATGCTAGCATGAGGCTTGAACCTTCTGTGCTGCTTACCATCAATCTAGTCGTCAATCTAAGATAAGTCTGTCTCTTGTTCAGTCCTCCTGCATTTGGGAAGTGCTCAGCATGGCACTGCTGTGTTTGATCCCAGAAGAAATCACATGAAGAGAAGGGTCAGTAAATGATCCAGCTGTCAAGGGTCTGAACAGTTTAACAGCAATGGCTATGGGAGTAGTCTTGCTCTTGGTCAGACTGGCTTAGATGGTCAGAGAAGTCTTGTTCTTGGTCAGACTGGCTTAGATGCTGCCAAGAAAGAACAGAATTCTCAGTTCTCACATTATTTCTTTCTGCATCATATTCTAGTTAGTCTTGATACTTATCTTTAAATATATTTCCATGAGAAAGAGCACTAGGAAAGTTACAGTTTTCTCAAAATGCCTCTTTTAAAGGTAGAAATAGCTGTTCTAAAATGCTTAAGTCAGAGTAATACTGCTTTTTTCCCCACAGATTTCCAACCAAAACTATCTATTAGAAAGCAAACACATTAGTAAGAAACTCTGCAGCGAGACTAAAAAATCATACTGAAAGTTTTTTCAGTGATATGTACTACTAAAATATGTTTAAACAATGGAACTTGATCTTGTTCCTAGAAATTTCTCAATAAACTGAAAAGTCTTCACATAAAGAGACATTCACTATTTTTACCAGCTCACAGAACTTGCCAGAGTTATTACAGCATCAGACCAATAGCAACAAGAGGTTCAGTTGGCTAGAGCTGAGATACTTATTCCCTATTAACTACTTTTAATTTATGGCAGAAAACCAAATATTTTTACGGGCCTACTTAAGCATATTCTTTTTCCCACCAGGTAAATGTCAGAACCAAAGGTAATAGTGTAAGTGACACAGAAGCCATTATTTCAGCTGTACATGACTTCCATTTGTTCTTGAAGGTGATCCTCTGCCAGCTTGAGGGCTAGAATCTGCTCCTGCAGTGACAGAACCAAGTGGAACAGCATACCAGGGGAATAACTGGGGCGCTGGTGGCCTACCAGGTGTCACAGTAAATTAAAATGGCAACTTTTTAAAGACAGATCCACTGGGCTAAGATTGACTTTGAAACCCTGCATGGATAAGTCTCTCAAGCTACAAAAATATCTTTTCTTTCTTCAGATCAGCTGTTTCAGAGCTAATTTCCATATAACCTGTCAGAAACCTTGATTTTCTTTCATGCCTTGGTCAGTAAAATTCTGTCATATTCCACAAACACTATCAGTACACCTTAAAGATACAGTCCAGGATCCCAAATGCATTAACAGTGTAGTAACACACCTGCAGGGACAGGAGAGAGATGATGCTTTTTAAAACACAAGTATGAAGTCTGCACCACTGGAAAGGGCAACCTTCTTTGCATCTTGGGTAAACACCTGCAGCAACCAGGTTTTTCTTTGAGGCAATTGCCACTCAATCTGGCACATGGTGCTGCCAATCCAGTTTTGGAGCCCTTCAAGTAAACAGAGGTCATCCAAACTACTGAAACAAGGAGCAGACTCAACCAGATCTCTCAAACACATCTGTCTCCTGAATCTAAACTTGTCATCCTTTTCCAGGTGTTTGCTAAATATTTCTGCAGTTTGTATGGCAGACTGTCCTGCAATGGAGAGGAATTAAGAGCCCAAAACCCACATTTAAAAACTACATTATCCATGCTGCAAGGTGACCATTAAAAAATTATGGAATAAAATGTGTATAATGGCAAGTGAGATCTTCCATTTAAAGCTAAATATTAATAAAGAACGTTTTCCAGTTTATGAAAATTTTATGTATTTTGATGCAATCTTTATTACATGTTTGCTACAGAGTCCATGACTGATACCACAGGAAAACAGTAGCAAGATTTTATCTGCCAGCATCACTCTCTCATTTTCTCACTTCCTAAACTTTGTGTGTCTATTGTATTTGATTTTGATATCTAAATGTATTATATATAAGATCTATGAAATTTTAAAATTAATACTGTCATAAAATGTATACATAAATAACAGAAATAAGATAGTGATTTTAAGGTGGTTTTCAGTCTAGGAGAGGTTTCACTTCTTAGAGGTACCCTCTAGGTCTATTCAACTTGACCACTATTGCCAACCTCTACATCAGTGACTAAAAATTCAAAGGAAGTCTCCAAAAGCAAAGGTATTTTCTTTTTTTTTCCTGGATCAATTCTGTAATTATGCCATATAGTATACGACACAAATAAAGAAATTTAGTGAGTCACAGAAATGGAAGACTTCAGTAAATGATTGCACAATATTTTTCAATTAGACAAAGGCACAAAGAGATAAATAAATGTGGGGGAGGAAAGGTAAGGGGGGAAATGAAAAAACAAAAATGAAACAAAAAACCACAAACCAAAAAACCCAACACCCCAGTGACGAACCAAACCTTCTGGACTATGCCAATTCAAATTCCCTCTGTGAATTTTAAAACAGGCTCTTTCCCTAAGCAGTAAAGCCACATGCCTCTGTCACCCTTATAATACATAAGGCAAAGGGAATGTCCCAAGAGAAGAACATACAGTGGATACCTTCAACCAGAGAAGCTGACTTACATTAACCATTATCATGTACAGTAAAGTCATAAAACAGTTTGCTGGCATCAATTCTATACTTTTACAGAAAAAAGTATTTTTTCATTTGTTACAATACCTCTTATTTAGTCTATCTAGGTATTTGTTTTTAGAATTAATAACTTCTGATTACTTCAGAAATTCTAAGACCAACTCCACAGAATCACACCCAAAAGGTTCCGTTTGTGGCCATTGCTGGTTATTGTAAAAAATAATGCAGAAAAATGCCTGCTTGGCTATTTTCCTGCTGCATTAATATAGAGAGAAATTTACTTCTGTCAATAGTTGACATGATAAGCTGCCAGCACTCAAACTAAAAATGTTTACTAGGCTAACAAGGCAGTGATTCTCTGAACAGTGGCAGCAGAGAGGAGCACTGCTCTGTTGTCTAATGGTACAAACTTGACTTCAACAAAAACGACTGCTACATCTGCCAAACTGGCCAGAGTGAGCTTAGGCAAGTGCAAGCAAGACCACTCTGTCCTGCACCATGTCAGAATGGCATGAATAAGAGACACATACGTCAACATAAAAGTGCTTCTGGGAAGTAAAAAAGAAGAAACCCAAAGGAATGAATTGCTATCGGCTCAGAATTGTATTTTGATCTTGTACTAGGGTACTGGACACTCCAGTGATTGATTTATTGTACTGTTAAGCCCTAAGACATTTTGAAGACAAAGAAACAGAGGTATTTGACTGAAGAGATGGAAAGTGGGATGTGATGTGCAGGGCTGGAGCTATGGAGAAGTCACAGCAGCAAACTGGAGGGCAAGCTCTCAATGCCATGGCTGAAGAGCAGGTGGCAAGGGGATGGGGTAAGGTGAAGTAAATGTAGAACTAGAACTCTGCTTTCTCCCTCCCACACTGCCAAATGAATCTCCACTAAACTTATTACTTTTTACACATGAAAAGAAAACATAACTTAATTGCCGAATGAGAATGTGTATCTGCAATAAATATCAAAGCACATGTATTTTCTCAGAAAGAGAAGGCAGCATAACCAGAAAGTAAATTACAGCTATTAATTCCCCACCCAAATTTCTGACATTATCTATTATATGCAATTCTATTGTGGATATGAGTTCATGATAAGTAGATTGCTAAAACAGCCCACTACTTTTAAGTGACAATGCTCTCATTTGAGACATCAGTTAGGGGAGATACTAATAATCCAAGTAGAGTTCAATTTCTTACATTGCAGTCAATATTTTAACTCTCCAGAACAAATGGCCAAATAAGATTTTAACCCTATAACAAATGACTCTGCAGCATTTTAATGACTGGTAACAAACAACTGTGAACACGAGTGTAAGGTATCTTCCCTAGCTTTAGATGACTGAATAAGAAAGATGAATATTGAATCTTGGATGCAAGATCAGCACACCTATTCATATTTTCAAGAAACATCATTATAAAACCAAAACTACGCATAAATTGAGGGTTTACTTGAATATCCTTTAAGATACAAATAATACTGTATTATCAGGAAAAAAGTATTTCTATTCAGCATTTCCGATTCAATTAAGTATTTAGTAAAAGTTAGGTAATAGTGTACTTACTAGGACTACCTAAAGGAAAATTTTTTCATACAGCTAAATCTTTAAATCATCAACTGGTTTTGTTAACAACCCATACTCCACCTTTCTCAGCCTGGACTCACATAGCTGGTTGGAGTTCTTCAGCAGTACTAGATTTCCCTTTAACACTATGTAGGAGCAGATAGATACTCACATACTTGACAAAAAAGAATCAATATATGATTAGCAGCATGATTGTTACAAACACACAGGGTCCTGCAGTTATCAGAAGGGTTTATCCAGGATTCTCAAAAGTCCAAATGCCTGATTCCTACCTAATAGGGTCTTAACCCTTTTCTCTTGACAAGAGATTACCAAAACTCAGGGGCTGTGCTCCCATTTTCTAAGGCAAAGTCCATGCTTGGCAATTCAGTTCAAGCACTTTGAGTTCAAGTGGTTTTTAACAGGATCAGAGACCAACAAAAAAATCTAAGTATACCAGGTACATAGCTGTTGTTTGCTTTGTCCCCTGCAATGGTGATCCAGTGACCTACCAGGTTAACCTTAGGTGAACAGAAGTGTGGTAATAATTCACTGCATCACAATCCATTCCAACTTCTAGGTTTACATTACAGAGAAGACTTAATTTCTACTACTATTACAAACATGTATTAAAAGATACTGAAAAAAAAGTAGTTTTGGGAAAATACACAACAAAGTTTTCTCTAAGAATATATAAAATTAGTAACAGTAATGTTAGAATTTTTCTTACAATATTTTAAAAACAGTTTCTCAGTCAATTGGTCAAAACTTGCAGAGCACAGTACATGGATGGGTTTTTCTGACAAGTGTTTGGAATGACTGGTGTAATTGACCAGTTGCAAGTTCCCCTAAGTAAGGGAAGTATACTAAACACATCGGTTTTACTTTAAAAATATGTTCCCAAAGTACGTACCCAAAGTTATATTTTGGAAAAGACATACCAGACAGACTACATAAACACCTCCTCTCCCAACACTTTCATCCTAACTCACACAGACAGCACCTTAGACTTTCGAAGGCATTTGCTATGAGATATCAAGTAAACTAACTTCTTGTTCCTGAAAATACCATTTGCAGCAGTGACAGCTTTAGTTCTCTACACTTCATTAGCACTGCAGTCAAGTCCCTTTCT
The DNA here is from genome assembly GCA_024362935.1 of Setophaga petechia. Lineage (NCBI taxonomy): Eukaryota > Metazoa > Chordata > Aves > Passeriformes > Parulidae > Setophaga > Setophaga petechia. The sequence goes on from JANCRA010000001.1 coordinate 30,578,995, forward strand.
TCAAAAGATAGTAGTGTTCATACAGAAAGAAAAATAATTTTCAGAGACATGAAAAGTGATATAACCTTTTGGATAACTTTATCTTCAATGACCTATGTTATTTTAGAAGCTCCTGATTAGCTAGAGGTTACATGAGAAAAACCCTACATCTTCCCACTTTTATTTTCCCTTCAAGAACACACACAAAAGCAATTTCATGTTTTAACTAGATTATCAACTACTTTCAGACCCTATATTCCATAGAGTATATATTCTCTTATGAATAATACAATCCTCAAGCTATGCAGCTTGATGCACACATTACAACTGTTGGTTTCTTTTTTTTTCTGAAGACAGCTGAAAATAATAGCTCTTTATAGAGATAGGTGCAAAAACCAGAGAGATGCAAGCTCCTCATCTCAGCCAAGAATGCAGACTCCTCTTATAAAGAGGAGAAACAAACCCTAAATGTGTGTCAACTGTGTTATAAGGTAACAGAACTCAAGATCTCATGAGTTACAAAACACTCTCTTGCAGCTCCAATATATCAAAACAGATGCCAACAAGCAAAATCCTAACAATGATTTAAAAACAATTCACTATTCTTTGAGTGCATCAGTTTAAAAGCTCTAGATCAAAAACAAACAGGCTTGGTGTGTTCAATTAATCTGCATCTTACCCTGAAGTAAAAAATGAGACACCCAAGCCTGCATCCCCACAGCTTCGTAATGAGAATGGTTAAGGGCTGGAACTGCCTGCCAAGAGAGGCTGTGAAATCTTCATCCTTGGGGAATTTCTGAGTTTGACTTAACAACACCCTCAACCACCTGACTCCACTTTGAAGGAAGCCCTGCTTTGAGCAAGGGGCTGAACTAGATGACCTGAAGAATACCCAACAACTGTAATTATTCCCCAATTTATCATACCACACACTGGAGAACCCTTTAATGAGACACTAACAAGAGCTGATAGAACTACAAAATACACATTCATGACCTGAAATATGAGTTTCCCAAACAAGGAAAAAAAAAAGAAAAAATTATATATTACCCTGAAAAGGTGATTATTGGTCAAAAGTCAGATGGAATATCATTCAGTGAACTAACAGAGATGCACTATTTTCACAGTGGTGCCAAGAAAGAGCTGCAGGTCCCAGGAGCTCAAGGCTCTGAAGAGAGTTTGGCACAGTCCCTCTCCTGGTCTGCAGTGGCAAATATCCCTATTCTTCCCTTAAATTAGGCATTGCAGTAGAGATGATTAAGCCTCCTAGTAAGAGCCTGACCTCATAAAATCCTGTTCACTGTGTGCACAGTGCTTCATAGGGCTCCAGAACTTGAAGGCATTCTAGATTAATCAGTCATACCACCAGGAAAAGGAGTGAAAAGGATAGCACTAAACCACAGTGATTCCAGATTAGGGTTTTTATTTCAGATAATGTTAAAACAAATCTATGCACATACAAACAAAACTGTAAAAGCACACTCATCTCCCTGCCTCAGTTTCCTCAACAGCAAGAACAAACTGCTCAAGCCAAAGCTATTTTGCATACCCAAGCTTCTCTTAACATAGCTTTTTCTTGTCCTAAGGGACTTTCTCAGCTCCCCTGAGGCTGTGTTGAACAAATTTCTCCTTTCTCCAGGTATTCCCAGTGCTTTGGGAAATACTGCTCTCATTAGAATTCTTTGTTCACTTTGTATGATGACATGTAGATCAGACTCATAAATGTCTTCTAAACCTCTTAAAAGATGATTAACTGCTTCTGAGTTCAAATGTGAAAGATCAGTTTAGGCAGCAGCTATTCCTTTGTAAAAGATGCTCCTTTAATAATAATTTTTAAAAAGGCAAACATTGACATCATTATTAGTCCTACGCCAGGTAAAAGTTTTGCACCCCATTATTTGTGGATTTTATTTCCTGTGGTGTTTTCAGCCCAACATTTATTCATTTTCCACAGCCTCACAGCAAACAGCATCAATGTGCAGAAGACATGAGATTACCTGACACCTCACAGCATCCTGTCAGCCACACACTGATGAGACTTACAAGTATCACAGAGTCTAATGAAGTTTATGAATTTTGTAACAATTTAAATCAGTTTCCACTACTTCTGTCCATCCCCTTTGCCATGTCCATAGAATTGTTCTTTTGCATTGGCATTTTAATGATGCAAGGTGCACAGTTTCAGGAAGAAGTAACAATACTCAAGGAAATAAGAGGAGCTTAAGGTTAATATTTGCTCTGCACAGCATTCTGAATCAGCCTTGATTTGTTTTATATAAGCACAGGCAAGGACACAAAAAACCAGTACAACAGTGCACCCCTGCCTTACTTTTGTTTAAACAACAACAGAACACCAACCTCACAAATATGAGTTATAGTTAAAAAAAGACAAATACACCTTTTTTATTTTTCCAAAAGTAGAAGTACTCGGTGCATCTATATCAGCATCTCCTCCCTGAAACACACAATCATTGAATATACTGTGCCTCCCTGAGTTTTAGTTTTTCTGTAAGTATTTATTTAACTCCCAAATGACAATTTTTTGGCTGAATTTCAAGTCAGCTGTTTTTTTCAAGTTGAACTGGATGTTTTGTATTGGATGTCTTTTTCCTGGCCTCCAACTACACGTAGTAGTAAAAAAAAAACCCAAACAAATTTATTTTATCCATTACAGAGCCAATCAGAATGAATGCCTATAGTCTATGACACAAGAGAATTTTTCCTGAAATCTCTAAGCTTCTTCTGCAGCTTATTTTTTAATCTTTTCAAACAGATTTTTTTTAAAGAAACTTTAAAAGGTTAATGTCAATCCCATTATTTCAAATAGTCTTTACACAACTTAAGAATGTTGCCATTCAGTGTTGCCCAGGAATCCAATTAGACTCCAAATCAGAGTATCCAAATTACAAAAGTACCATAAAACCTACTGTGCTGCTGCTATCAGCATGCTAGAAGATCATGTTTGTTATGCATTTTAGGAAAAGTTAATTCTCATATACTTTCTATTGCACTATACTCTGATTCCACCTCCCCTGCCCACAACCTAGCTTGCACAGATATTCTCCTTTACAAGAGTACAACTGTGAAGTCCCAATTAGACTGAATAAATCTGCATGTGATATTTTAGCCCATTCATAATATTGAAATAATTCTTTGAAGTACTGTGCAGCACCATATGGTATTTTACCCAGTTTCATCATTTGTACAGAATAGCTTGCAGTGATTTGTTACACAATATTCTGAAATACACTGCAGCTGTAGTCTGCAGGAATATAAGCTTTCTCCTTTTTGCATTTCTTATTAGGATCTCACGGATGCTTCAAAAACCTTAGCAGAAGATGCACTTATGTGGGTAACAAGTTCCTGAAAAATCAGCTTCTATCCAAGAGGGAAAGAGATGGAAAACTAACAGTTAAAAATTAAGGTGTACAAAATTAATTTTATGGTTTCTCTTTAGATACCTATAGCTCTTAAAATAATAGAAATCTTGGAATTAAGGAGATGGGTATCACCTAGAGATATTAGTATGCTTGGGACTATGTGCAAACTTAATTTCATTAAAAGCATTGTCTGTTACGCTTCCCACCACCAGCACTTTCTTCATTAAGAAGAGCAGGTAATGACTTGAATTTGCTTTAGCATTCAATGCACATTGGATGCATGTGTTCAACTGCCTTGATTTTTTAAAAAAAGATGAGCCTAGCAGAACTTCAGTGTGATACATTAACAAGAATGGATTCATTAACGATCTTCATTTAAAAAGTACTTTTTATGTACTCACACAACAAAGGGGATTTTTCTGCTCCAGCCCATTCACTCATCCTTTCTATTGTTGCCTTTGAAATTCCTTTCAGGAGTTCTCTGGAATGGAAATTTCTATACAGCTGTTACCAGGCATCCCTGCATGCTGTTGCATGCCACCTCCAAAATGCTGGGCATCCTTTTCCTTAAATACAAACTGAAAGTGCTTGGCACCACGGAAAAAAAAAAGCCCAAACACACCTATTTTAGACTTCAGTAATTCTTTTCACCTGTCTGCACTGTCAGGCTTTACAGGCAGTGTGATTTGCAAGCCATGAGGATGTTGTGGTCTGTGCAGCAGACAGGTGTGGGCAGGCTGGCAGCTGCAGGGAAAGCAGCACCACTGCCCCACCTCTACACATCTCCCCTGCACTTGATGACAATTACTCACAGTAGCAAGGCAAGCAGATGCACCAAAGCAAAGCTACCACAGTCCCCAGTCCAACATCCTCAGTCACAGGGTTGGAAACTTCCCAAAATATCACTGAATGAAAATCATTCCTTAATGGCAATGCAGTCAGTCAGACCCTATACTACATGTTGTAATGATTAAATCTCTCTGTAACCATAGGTAAGAATAATTTTGGATAATTTCAATATATTTCAAATGAAACACAAAGATGAATTTTTTTTTAAAAAAGTGAACACTAGTGAATATAAATAGGTAGAATATAGTTTACAGAGAAGACATCAAAGCACTGCCTGTGCAAATTGCAGATAACAGCCTTATAAAAAAACTGGCAAAGATGGTGGGAAAATGCCATTTAAAGACAACATGGGTCCTAGAATATTAGCTGTAAATACATACAATAAGTAGAAAAAAAAAGTTTATCAACCTTACCAACAAAATCTGAGATAATGCAGGAAGGACAGAGTATTGTTTCAGGTATTTTTATGATTTTGTTCAAACTGTCCAACATTCCATAAATTAATCCAAAGCACACATTCCCTCTTTATTTACAGGTGCATTATGATGTGCAGGTCTAACAGTAACCTAACTGTGCACATGGCAATGCATGTAAGCATGGTTACAATTTTCATTCCTATGAGTCCTTTGTGGTTACAGACCAAGCAATGAATTTTATTACTATAGTGATAAAGCTCATGTATGAATCCTACAAAAGATGAATGACCTCATTTTTCCTCAAAGGGGAGTTCCACTGCTACAAGAGCGACGGCTGGCAAAATAATTATGCCATCAAAAGACTAAACTGATTCAGCTGGAACTCAAGCTCTGTCAGTAATGCTGCTCACAAATATTACTGAAAACACTTATGATCCTGGCAAAAATGGCACTAGAAGACTATGACAGTTTTTCAGATAGGTAATATTCCAGAGAATGCTGGGTAAAGTTAGAAAAAGAAATAGTGAGAGATATGTTTCACCTGATCCAAAGTGAAATTTGAAATTTATGTAAAAGGATACATTCATATACTGGCATTAAAAATTGTTAAATCTCTAAAATCCTGCCTCTGGGGAGGTATGCAGCAAGCATTATAAACAGGAGCAATACTTGTTTTCAACGGATTGCACATTTAAGCCTTGAAATGTAAAAGTTAAAGCTTGCAAAAAATATCATGCATTAGTTCTTTTATGATAGAATTTATTATAATGGCAAATTCTACCATGCACAATGGTTTTGTGTACTTGGAATAGTATTTCTAAGGAATACTCATGTATAGCATCTGAACACTCCCAAATTAAAGAATGCTTACAATAGTGTTACAAACAAACAAGAAACCCACTAGGCAGCTACTTAAAATGAAATATAAATTATCTCCCCCAATTTACATAAAGACGCAGTTATAAGTGAAAACACCACATACAACTAGGCAGAATGCTAAAAAGCTATTTTACAGGTATTACTAAAAGCAATATTCAGCTTTTCAGCATTAAAGAATAACAACACCAGACCCTCCCTTAAATTGATTGTTTCTATTGTTGATAGAGCAGTAACTGAGATTTCAAAACTTAACCTCTGACTAAAAGATATCAAGTCTTTTTAGGTCATGGGGTCCTACATGAGGTCTCTCAGAAGAAAGCATAAAAGTCCTAAAATAACAAGCACACACACAGGTTTCTCTTAATTTGCCCTGTTGGATTCCCATAATAAGGGCTTAATAGCTCCAACCCCACAGCAACTCTGCAGTCATCAACAAGACCATTTACCACATGATTTAGCAAACGTGTTTCCAAGGTTTTCATTTACATGTGCTACACAGAATTGAAATTAATGTAGGGCAATTTATGAGTAATATTATTCTGGGATTCACAGATCTTTGCATAGTCAATCCAAGAAAGAATCTCAGTTTCCCAGAGGCCTACACAAGTCACACAGTACCATCCTCTTCCTCGCCACTGTGCTATGGGAAACTGTGCCCATTCCTTTTCCAGGTCAGGACTTGGGTTTGAAGAAAGACAGTGAAAAAAGTAATAAAATGTAGTCCCATTCACATAAACCCATGGTGAAATTCACAGTTTTGCAACACCCAAACAAAATACGCAGCCACCTTTCAGAAAATGTGTTCTCCTTACCCCAGATTACTGTGTCTGTCTGGGAACTGGAGCACCGTGCAGCCATTTGATTAACAGCCCAGCTAATTGTCAGCTCTGCCTTCCTCTGCAGCACCAGCAGCTGAGCACTCCAAACAGCAGGAAGCACCAATGCAAGGCAGTGTGCTGGATGAAATCAGGGATACCCAGAAGATTGCAGAGACTATTTAAACTGATGGATCAACGCTGTTCCTGGCTCTCCCATTCACTCTACCTTTTCCACAAACTTGTATGAGGGGAATGTGAGACCATCATGCACACTGAGAGGTGAGGGCAGGAACCCATTTTAATGGTCTCTCTTCCCCACCATCTTCTCCACTCTTAACAATCTATACAAATTAAGTCTACCCACATAGCTGGTATTATTCCTTAAAGAAAGTAGAGTCCTCCAACAGAGGACACACAACTCTAGCTCAAGTCTTTGCAGTACTGATTACCTTATAGATCTTGCAACACAAACTTCGGCTCAGCCTTGGGGTTGCTTATGTTTTTTTTAACCCCTCTCCCTCAGCTCTAAGGCAATCTACTCTAATCTTACATATTTCTCTTTAGTGAAATGACAGTCATGGTCAGTGCATGCTCACCACCCTGGTTTTATTTAGTTTATTCCTCCAGCCCACCAGCAGTAATTGAAATACACGCAATTCAATGTGTCCACACAGAATGATGGTCTAGCACTTCAAATAAGTGCCTTCTGAAGAGAGAAGTCTTCCCTCCTAACAGACTGCCAATTGATCTTGTCAAAATTATTTTATTTTGACTATATTCTAAAGGATTGACAATTATGTACAAAATAAAATATTCCATTCTGACCATATTCTAAAGGATCCACAACTAAGTACAAAAAAACCCTACAGTCTTTTCCATGATCTCATAAAAACAAACAAATAAAAAAAGATTCAGTGGGGTTTGAGGTCACTACACAAGACCTAACTTGATGCAACCTTCCATGTAGGTAATGAATTACTGATAGTTACCTTTGCAAGCAGAGTTCTCCAAGCAGTGCCAAATCCACCTGGCACTGTTTCTGCTGGAGAGGAAAGTAGCTGTTTATTTCACATGAGGAGTCATCAGAAGTCTTTAAAAGCCCACGCCATCCAAAAGGACACAAAAGGGAAGGAAGTTAGACACTGGTGGTGTCTCCCTATGCACCCAGAAAATCCACACAGATCTTCAACCCTAATTTGTATTTGAGACATACTCTCATCATCATCTTGACATGTGTGCTTCTAGAAACAGAAGAAACTAATTTGTCTTAGTTAATTTTTAGTCTTTTGGTACATCACCTTCTAGAGTTTTTCAAAGACCTCTCATTACAGCATTGAAATATTCGTGACTAGATGGACAAAAGAAAATCATCAACAGAAACCATGACTTCTATCTTCTCCTCTCAAAAAATGGAAAAAAAAAAAAAAGGTAGCAAACAGGAGAAGCAGGAAATAGGAAGCAACAGCTTAACATCAATTAATTTGTTTCCAGAGAAATAATAGAAATAAATAGTGCAAGATGGATAAATGACTGAGCTGCCATCTGCTTCTGTACTCAGCAGCACTTGGGAAACACAGCTACTACAGTGAAGTGTTCTGCAAACACTGCAGCAAAGAGGGCAGTATGTAAACTGAGGGGAGTGAGGCAACAAAGCAACACTGATATCCACTCATCTGTAGGAGTTTCTTACATGTGTCACCTTTCTAATCACAAAGCAGAGAATCTCTTCAGATAATGTGAGCCCCACGTGTGTTTCGGATCTGCACTCACCAGCTTGATGCTCCTACACATGCTGATATGCAGAACTACCCACACAGAATATTTATTTTGTCCAGAAACATTCCTAGTACCTCAGAGTAACATAGCACTGCACAGACAGGCATCTACAATTTTGGTTTCAATTTCCTTAAAATATAACTAATCTGATCACAAGCAGACAAATACAACAGAATAATTATAGAGTACAGAAGTGTAAATATTAGCTTCTCAGTTTTTTGGAAAAGTATTTTTCAGCTACTTTTGTGACAGATTATTAGCTAATTTACTACATGTGCTATCAATCAATATAACTATATGTACATATAAAACTATTTAAAAATACATGAAAATTTATAACTATCTAACTATACTAACCATCCAGAGATGTAATTTCAAAAATTTATTTCTGCAGGTACAAATTCCACTCAACTGGCCACTATCTTAGTGACTGATAGATAAGAAAACTACCAATATTAACTTCACCCATCAGGTTCTCACAAATGGCAATTGCCCGAAGAGCAACTTTTGTAACTTCAAGCATGTCACAATTATGCACATTGGCTCATATTTCTTGACTGTTTCTGCTTCCTGTCCCCAAGGTATGACACCAAGAAATCCTAACACCTCAGAAGCTACAAAATACTGCTGAATTAGCAGCACTACACAGTAACTGAGATGCATAAGTGCACACATGCAGGAAAATAACTTAATTCAAATTAAATTTCAAAATCCTCTTTAAAAAATTGTAAAAATTCATCCAGAGGCATACATGTTTAAAAAAAAGGAGAAAGTGAAAAGCAGAAAATAGCTAGAAGAGAATGCTAGCACACACAAGTACAGGCAGCAGGAATACAGCAGAACACACTTGATTTCTTTTGCCTGTTCTAAGTGCTCATATGCATCAGATCCTCCACATCTCTCATGCAGAGCTCCTTTTTCTCACACCACTTCTCAGGTTCTGGTGAAATAACTCTCCTGTCTTGTGCTTGTTTTCACATAAAATACATGAATACTGGACTTCTAGACAAACATGCAGATGACTTTTATAATTTACATCAACTTAATGATCTACTTTACCTCAGGTTTAGACAACTGTGAGAATTACCATTTCGGAACAGTGTGTATTCACTCTCTGTGAGGAAGTAGCACCAGACTCTCCCATGATTTTTTCTAACTATAAAGAAGAATCCTGTTAAAATGTCTGGCTCAGAAACAATGGCAGAATTTCTAGACAGGAAAAACAATTTATTTTTTAACCAAAAAATTCTAATACAAGTATTACCTTTCAAATTAAGTTATTCTTCCCTGTTCTGAAAAGAACTAAAATAAAAAGAAGTGTCTCAGACAGTTCAGTTGATGATTAAGGCATTTACAATGCGTACAACTGCTGAAAGCAAAATCGGCAAGACAACAAATCCATCCAAACAATCTGGTGACATATTACTAAATTGTTACTCAAAAAACTCAACACATCGTTTGTTATCTTAGAACCTTTCTGTTTAATTGCAATTAACACTACATGAATAGAGCTGTCTTAGGCTGTGCCACCCAAGCTTCTAGAATTATTCTAAAATTATCCTTTTATCCAGTTTTCATAGAAAAGCTTCTTTGAATTAAGCAAGTACAGTAACAAAAAGATTAAGGAATTCTGGGTTCAAGAAATGGTATGAGAAAGCATTAGTCATTAAAGAAATAAGTATTTCTCAGGGTATGCCAACCTTGAAAAAGCTAAATGCTGGAAGGTCAGCTTTAGGTCAATGTACACCTCATTCTCTACCCTGCAACACAGGAAAACAAAGCTCCCAGGCTCTTCTTGAGAGACAGCTAGGGCTATCAAAGAGACATCTGCAGATTTCTTAACAGCGACACTGATCTAAATCAAACACTCCTGGATGCAAATAGAGCATTAAAGTCAGATGACTTATGGAGAAGTTCTAAATTTATCATGGAAAGATAGCAGCGGCTTAATTAAGGCTGTTATCAGCTTCCACTATGAATATTTGCTATCAGCTTTCCATTTCTCGCCTCAGACATCTGACTTGATTTAGCAACTAATACACATTAAAGACAGAGTTCAGTACTTATGGAAAGGTTATGTACAAATATACATTTGTCAGATTCCAATTTTCATATCTTTTACCATTAATTACTTATTTCTTCAAGGAGATTCGCACAAAAAATTATTATTTTAATTAAAGCACCTGCTTTTGATAGTTTAACTGGCGATGCTAGTGGCCTGAAAAGGAACATTTAGCTCACAAAGGCATTCACTGATAGCTACACAAGTTTGTTTTATTAATTTAACTCCAAAGACTTTCAATAAGCAGAACAAAGCATTGAATTTGTGAATACCTCACAATTTTACAAGATTACAAGAGGTCACGAAAATTACTACCGGGTCTCTCTGTACTGAGAGTTCTGTAAGCTGCTCCTTTGTTCTGCAGATAACTGAGCTCTGTGTGTGAGCAGTATTCTATCTTGAACATTGGCAGTGCACACATAATTGCTAACCTGCTTCCTTTAGTTAAGGCTCCTTTTATCCTTTAAGTCTGTCTTTTCTCCACCTTTTCTGCTTTATCATCCTTGCCAAGAAATCCAGATGTTTACAAAACCAGATTACAATTCAATAAAAATTTGCACAATTTTTAGGTGTTCACAAAGCCTGACTTAAAAAAAAATAAAAATAAGGCAGCATGAAAAAGACAGATTTTTCCTCTTCTACAGCATTTTTGCACCCACTTTGTGCAACACATGAACTTAGCCCCTGAGGAGCCAGTAGGCTGCACAAGGCGACAAAAAAAGCAAAGTACTAAAACACAGTTACAAAATTATCATCACTTGGAAACCAGACATGATGTCCCAAGGTGACACTGAAAGGAAAAAGTCAATGGTGGATGTGGCCTGTTCTATCATAGCCCTGCTGTCAGCAGATTCTCTCTAGGAGCAAAGAAACGAAGGTGATGTATTGTTGCAAACCATGTTCCTTACAAAAAGCAAGCCCCAATCCTTCAAGGTGATCTATGAAGCCAGAGACACAGGTTCTTCTTGCAGTGAAAAATTAACATGCATGAGATCACACTGCAGTCACACGTTTCTTGTAATGTTATTTGCTGATTATCCTTTAACAATTTTAAAGCTTCCAAAAGAATATGGGTGTTCATCATTAGCCTTATCATTATCACTTGTTTTTGCAGTACAGCAGTTAAAAATAGACAAAACAAGCATGAAAGAAACCATGGGAGGAAAGAAGAAGAAGAGCTTTTAGAACAAAACCAAACCAAAGTACTTTTCAAGAAGCAGCTAAAGCTACCAAATGAAGATTGAATACTTGCTCATCACATCATTTACAGACCTCTAAAGGAAAAAATTTGCCACTGTCAAACAACACTAAGCAGTCGATGGTAACATCTATATTTAGGCTAACTCTTTTAATTATAAAAGATGGTGGCCTTTTTTTTAGTCCCTGAAATAATCTAACAAATTCATTTTCTGGAGAAGGTTTTTATTACTCAATAGGGAGAAAGTAGTAACGTGCCTTTGCCAAGTGAAATTATCACCATATTGGTCAAAGTCAGAAACTTCCCAAAACATTCCTCTTCTGTCATCTGCCACACCAGAAAAATTAGTGAACTAGTGACAATAATAGCTTAACGTGGTCTTGCTCACACAAGGCAAGTCCCACACTGATTTCAAGGGAAATAACAGTGGTGTACAGAAAACCTTGAGAGACAATAAATTTCTGAAAGGCAGTAACAGGTTCTTGCTATTCTTGGTAATTTTCACAACATCTGGCTCATGATACCTATAAATCACCTTTAAGTGGAAAGCCTCACAAACCAGCCTAAACCTCAGACCCAGAAGACCCTAGACCATGGAATAACAGCCTCCTCCAGGTTAGTGCCTTATATATTCAGCTCTGCATTGAAAATATTCTTTAAAGCTTCACTGTGATGCCTCATTGTAATTACAGCTGTACAAAGCAGAACCCATTTACACCCCACGGGTGCTCCCAGACCACCCGTGTCAGAAACAAAGGCCTGGGGCTCCACAGATGCACAGCAACACAGCAAGACAAGCACTGCACGCTGCAGCCTGCCCAGGGACAGAATGGCCACAGATTCCCACACTGTCCTGTCGCCTTCAGCACAAGTGCTGCCATGCAGCTCCATTTATATGCACACAGATTTTTTTTATTTTAAAAAATAAAAAGAAATTAAATATATTCGTAGGTACTTCAAACTTCTGCCACAGTTCCCCACTCAGTCTGGCAAAACTCCATGAGAGGCTTTACACTGCATTGCTTTTTGCAGCCAAATGAGGATGGAAAACGACTTTGCTGTGTCCTGATCTCAGTCTGTTTTGAGGGTTAAACTGGAGATGCCATAAACCGGTACCTGGATGTTACAGAATTACACAGAATTTTTACCTCTCTGCCAGAAGTCATGTATGTTTTTTCCTGCTTTATTTCAAGTTTTAGGTAAGTCAGAATATATTTGAAGACTCACAATATATTACTGGATTATTTAAGAAATTTTATAAGGACAGAAATAAAAGCTAACCTTTTGAGCTTGAATGATCTGGAAAAAGAATCTCTTCAATGCTTAAAAATCTCTCCACAATCTTTGGGTTTTCCATGCAAGCAAGGAAAAACAAAGGAAATAACATTTTATGGAACATTTCATTTAAGGCCAAAACCATGTATTTCTTTATTTTTGCACTCTCACACCTTTCGTTACATTCTCAGCAAATACAGCAGATCTCAGCAAGATATTTAATAAGGCTAAAAGACAACCTGATTGAAGTTTTGAGAACAAAAGCAGGCTGAAAACATATTTCACTTTGTATTAAAAACATTCAGTTCTTCATTGTCTTATGCAATTCATTTTAAATATAAAAAAAAAAATTAAGATACACAAAATTTTCATTATGTATTTCTAATTTTTTTAAAATTAAAAATAGCTGATTTAATTTTCATCTGTTTAATGAATCCCATCAGTTATTCATACATTCTCTATCATTCAGTTCAGCTACCAATCCAAGTTATGCTTGAGAACAACAAGGACAAAAAGCAAGCAGGATCAGGAGTACAGTTAGATTTCCTTACACTAACAACTATCATAAATTATTTACTGAACTTCAAAGCTTTGAAACTGGTGATGAATATGGTAGGAAAAATAAGATGTGTTTGTTTACTATCAATTATTAATTACATATGTTTTACAGTATAAGATGAAGAAAATAATAAAAATGTATTGTGCTCATTTCACTGAAATTTACTGTTCCATTTCACTAAAATTTACTATATCCATTCAAAGATTATGCATTAATTATTTTGTAACTTTGTCATAATAACACATGCAAAAAACCTGACAAGTTAAGAAAAAAAAGGGATTAAATCCATACTTTGCAGGAAGAAACATACATATGTATACGCAAAACATTACTCAGGACTAGGGAAAATGAAGTTCTGAATCAAAACAAACTACTTATATAAGCCAACCCGAGTAATAAAACATTTAGAACCAGGAATACAAATGATAGCTGAACTAAATTCAGTTGCAAACCAGACAGATCAAAGAATTAACATGTCAGTCCCTCTACACAAAGCAGGAACCAAACTGGCCATTAAAGGTCCAAATTTTCTAGTGAATGGAAGTAAACCTGGGATGCCCAACTGTATGGCTGTCTGGCAGATAGCTGCTGGTTTTAATGTGCCTTAGGTCAGATGTGGCAAACTTCACACTTCTAACCAGTGCTGTTTGTAATAGATTGGATGAAACACGTTTACAAAAGAATCAATAAATGTAAAGACTGGAAAGAATTAGAGAGGCTTGCAGGCTTGTACCTATTGTCTGGGGGAATTAGATGTCAGTTTGAGCACTATAACTCCAACAAAGGTTTCCTAGTTTTAATTTACTAGAACGCATAATGGGCTATGTAGAAGCTGGGAAACACTCGTCTGTCCGAATATATTACTTAACAAACAGTTTAATTAATGTTACCAACATTATTATAGTCTGGCATATTCCTCTTTTGCTCATCCACTCCTACTTTGCAATCTTATCATCAAAGGGCATTTCTTTTGTGAGGCCGTTCCACTAACTTTCAGAAGCAAGAAACAATGTAACATGATCAAAATATGGATCTAAATTAATTGCAATGCACAGGAATGCTAAAAGCTAAAATAACTAGAGATACACAGCCTTCTAGTGTGTCTCACACAGCATATATATTGGCATAACTTAAGCACTTCTGCATGTTAGCTATACTATATCCTAAATATATATCTTAAGAAAATTTTCCATTTGTAGACTATTGTATAAAACAAATGTATAAAATAAGACAAGTAAATAACTGTTGGCTATAGTGAAAAGAAAAAAAAATCAAAAAAAACCAACCCAAAACACCACCACCAGGATTTTCTAAAAATTTCAAGAAGACTGGCTGATGTCAGAAAATATAGCTCAAGTCTGGTTCACAAAATATCTTTCCTGAGGTTGTTCAATTCTTCAAGTAGTTCTTGTGAAACACAAGATCCATACACTTTTAATATTTCACAATTACTGGATTTTTATACATCAGCTCGACCTGACTTTAATTCAAATGTGCAACCTAAATAAAAAAGACACAACTTTTGTGTTCCAATAAAATAAATAAGACATAAGGTATAGTTTAACACCATGCTGAACTTCAAGGGTTACCTTTGATATTCACAATACATTTTCTCACATTATCTGATCTACACAGTAGAAAATCAGGAAACAAAGATGAACAAACCATCCATAAGCTTCTCCAAATAAACCATATGGTCTAGTGTTCCAACAGACAAAATGAAATTTTAAACACAAGAGGATTGTTTAATGCCATATTCCACTGGGTAAAATTGGATACAGAAGGTTGGATTTCTCCATCCCAGGTTCCCTCTTCAAACCACAAACTGTTCATGTGCAGCTGATAAGTACAGTATCTCTGAAACTCCCTTTATAACCCAGTGCATACATTGAAACAATCACTGGAGTGCATTTTTTCCCAGGGAAATGCGCAAAGAACCCAATTTCTGAAGACAGAAATGTATTCTATCACAGGGTTTTGAATAACAAGTTATTGAGCTCTTGTTCTATCATGATGGGAAAGTCTCACTTGGGACTTTTTGGTTCATTTGACAAGAAGTTGTTATGACTGCAAAGGCAAAGGTATACATATATCTACATTACAAAGAATGTCCTTGTTACCAAGAAAGACTTTGTCGCAATTCCTAACCCCACACAAAGGAAAGCATAATGTGCTATCATCTTTATGTATTAAATGCTTGCATGTTCAGATATGAGAACACTGCTGTATGTGTCTCACTGCATGCTGCTGGATTTGGCTTCCATCCTGTCAGCAACAACCTGTGTGGTTGATGCCCTCACTTGTGCTTCAGCCAGTACAAAATACTGCATCACTACATCGACAGCAACACATTTTGGCATCCTGCTTTATTCTCATTTAAATCTACTTTAACAACTTGAGAGCCTTGTCACTTGGACAGCCAAGGTCATGATTTTTGAAGAAGGTTCACTGCAGGCAAATCCCAAAGGGATATATGAGTGTCTCTTTGTCTGGTCACATCAAAAGAAAGTTTTAAAAAGGGTTAATCAACGCTTTAAAATAAAAAGGAAGTGCATTCCACAACAGAAGCTCCTGTTTATGCTCCTTTGGGCTGTTCATTGTAGAAATCTAGTTGACAGAAATAGGAGCGAAAAGCTTAAAACCAGTTATTCCTAGAAAAAGCTGCCTCAGAAAAAGAGAACACCCAATCAATCTCTTGGTATATCCTTTATCCTTAGTAAATGATAGCATTCCACAGTGTGGTAACATATTACACAGTTCCTTCTCTGAAAAGAAATCTTACTAAAATTTATATTTCAGCATATCCTTTAATTTCTATAATAACACAAAATTAAATAATTAAGATGTTAAAAAATAAAAGCAGTACTTCATTCTCTTGGTAAGCCCCTACCTTTCCCAATAAGGGGAGAGTTACTACCACCTTTCTATAATTGATGAGTGCCCAGTTTTTAAAACTGAGGTACAGGGGCTGGCACTCCAGTATTTTGAAAACAGGCAAAACCCATCTTCAGTCAATAAAGTTTTCTCACAGTGAGAAACTTCAGGGAAATACGGTCCTGGCAAAAAATGTGATTGACCTTGCCTCAATCAGAAGCTATATACACTCCTATAAAATCCACTATCATCGTGGTTATATAACTGAAAAAATAGTTAAAGTACTTTTTATGCTGCCAGTGAGAGAAGGAAGAAACACCTATTTAAAATATTTGCCAACAAGAGGTGGGGTAAATAGGAAGTTCTGCACTCCAATGGATGAAGGGTAAAAGGTATGTAATTTTGGTAAAAGATAAACACAAATATTACTGGGCACAGACATCCACAGAAACAGGCAAACTGTTTTATGCATAGTAATGTCAGGTTTCTTAAACACCACTCTCATTTTTCCAGTTTCTTTTCACTTCCCTTCCAATACAATACCAAACAACACACTTAATGACAGCTTACCTCTAAAGTTAAAGAAATAGTTGCCTGATTGTTGCCAATGTCTCACAGACTTTCTTTCACCTTGCAATAGACTCCTATGGAAAACGGAAAGCAAATTACTGAAGCAGAATCAACCAGAAGTGTGCTCTTTCTTGCTAACACAAAATTAAACTCAGATTTACATTTTTTTTAAGTATTTCAGTGTAAGAAGTGTTCTCCTCTGCAAGGAGAACAAAGCAGTCCAACAAGAGCTGCAGGATGAAAGCAGCTTCTTTGGTTTATGCTCAGGTTCAGGGAAAGAGGAAAAGGATTCAGTGGACAACAACAGAAAGATGAATCAGTTGGTTCCTACTTGCTATTTCATCCAAGACCAGTCAGCATTTACTGCAGGGATGGGCAAACACTGGCACAGGATGCTCAGAGGGGTCATGGGGTCTCCATCCTGCCGGGATTCGAGACTCAGCTGGACCCAGCCCTGAGAAACCTCACCTAACAAGGCCTGCTTGGAGCTGATCTAGGAGATCAATCAGGAAACCACTGAAGGTCCCTCCAAACCTAAATAATTATTCGTGTACAACCAGAGAATAATTTTTAATAAAAAGAATATTTGTTTTTTCTAGTCGCACAACCTCTACGTTTAGGCACACTGTACTCCTGCCAGAGCAAGTAGTCTGAAGAATATGGCAGCTTTCATGAACCATGGAAGATTAATAAGTGACTGGCACATAGCAGAAATAACAAATTTTGGAATTTTCTGATACTAACACCCAGAGAGGTAAGAAGATCCAGGACACCTGAGGCATGCTATTTCTTTTATTTTCTTTTTTTTTTTGTTTTTTTGGGGGGGATATAACAATTATTTCTCATTTAATTTTTAAATATTAGTAAATGAGTAATTTTTGTTCTGCCACATTCCCCAGGAAGTTTCCAAGCTAGTATAAAAGCAGATTGATTGCTTTGTCTAATTATAAATTTTAGGGTGTCATTAAATACCACTCCAGAGAACGTTTCCATATTTTAGGTACCCCTGTGCAAAATTTGTTTTTTCTTCTCTCCTGTATGAATCTCTATGTAGCAAGAAATCCTGCTGCAAATCTTAATTCACAAGTAGATTTTCTGTCAATATATTTCCACTGTTAATCTAGACTACAAAGGCAGAGCAAAAGAATCATGCATCTAGGAGACAATACCTTAAATTTAGCACTAACGTGACAAATTTTTCTTTCCACAAAATTAAACCTGTCAGTCCACATCTGTTCATGAAGAAGGAAAAACCTCAGTATTCCAGCAACTTCTATTCCAGCAACCTTTCAAAACAAAAGTCTAAGCTTACTATACTCATCTCCAATACAGGAATCATTAACATAAACTATCTCTTGATTCATGAGCATCACAGCAGGCAAGACATTACTTTCTCCCACTCTGCACTTGCAGTTGATTTTTCCATGTTTATGCTGTTTGGATAGACAAGTAGTAGGGCACATTGAGCTGCAAACCCCTTCAGAAGCACACCTGACACTGCTTTAGATTAAACACTTGCTGCAAGTACCAGTGTGGGACATTTTGTGCACAGAAATCTGTAAGACCATACTGCTGTTAGGACATTAATATAGTTTAGCTCATTTGAGAGATTTTGGAATGCTGGTGCCCAATCCATTTGTCCTACATCCATGGTACTGGTACAGCTAATCAATAGTACTTGCAACTTAGCAAGACTGAAAAGGCAAACCTAGGGTCCAGAACAACAAACATGGCTTGCTTATGAACACTCAGTTATGAAGGATGAAAAAAAAATTATTTTGCTAATGATGCATTAACAAAGTATTCTGTTTGTTAAATATCATGCAGCCCACTTAGCATTATCTAGTGCAATCCTCATCTGAATTGACATCATTTATATAAGTACCATATTTCATAAAGGCTTAACTAAAATTTTAGAGCATTTTCTTGACCCAAATGGCACATTCCACTTTTGGCGATTATGTATATTAAAAAGAAGGAAGCAAATTAAGACAAACTAGCAGGGAAAAAAATAATCTTAGAATGTTCAGGTAGTTTCTGTGCTGTAGAAACCACATATACAAATGCCAGATTTTCTTTAATTATTTTTCTCCTAACTATATAGTTAAACCACCCAAGAGACCCCATGGTGGTAGCTATCTGAAGGAATCAATTTCAACTCTTGACACAAAATACAACATGCTAGGACATTTAGCAAAAATTCAATTATATTATAAAACATTCTAGCTAACAAAGATATTAACTTTTCCCATTTCAGTTCCCATTTTACAGTTTTATCATCATTTTAAGGAATCAAAAAGATTGTCCTTATTTTACTGTTTTCCAAAATCTAAAGACAGTTACTTAATGAGCAAAAACATTTGCTTGCAACCCAGACTGATCCTCACATCCAAAGAACCTTTCAGATAAAGTAGTTCTGTCAGGAGCCTGAAAATGACTTTTTTTAGTGGCTATCATATTTTCTGATTTGCAACTTATCACTGTTTATTTTTCCTCTACCAGAAAACACCCAAACCTTGGGCCTTATCTGTTAGTCCTACTGTATAATTTACTGCCAGAAAGATAAAACCATGTAGTTGATCTACTCACATCTCCAGCTCAGAGCTACAGTTCCTTATCACACAGCCTTATACAGCTTAAAGACTCAATGTACACAAGAGCAGTAGCCCAAACCAATTACTGTGATATCAACTACTAGATTTTTCTACCTAAGAATTCCAAAATCCACTCCTCAACTTGGATACCAGTTACTCTATCTTCCAGCTAAGTAACAGAAACAAGGATATTTCTTAGTTCTCCTGATCTGTGTTTCCACTGACTGACTGCTGGGAGGCCATGTGAGAGCATGTCAAGCTTGGGGTTTGGGTGTTTTTTTGCTTGGGTGTTTTGGATTTGCCAGGCTTTTCCTTGGGGGAGAGGTAGGTGTGGGATTTTTTCTGAGTGGTTTTTTTTTCTGAGTGTTTTTTCCTTTACAGATAAAAATAATTGTTTAAGCAAGGCTGTATTTTTTCCATCCCATATCAACACCTTTTAATATCTTACACTATTATTTGTAATTAGTAACCTAGTTTTTCCTATAAATGCCTATTTTTCATCTCTGAGGCATGTCAGTGAGTATTTCTTTTCCCCAATATACCTGTTCTCATAATGCACTGTAAAGTAGAAATCTAAAAGTAATCTAACACACACATACCTAATGGAAGTTAGTTTAAGCTCAGTGGGCTGTTTTACACCGTTAATACTGACTGCAATCAAACACAGAAGTTATTTTTATTTCCACTTAGGAAAATAAAGCATCAATAAGAAGTAAATGAAAGACAAACTTCTGACTGCAAGGACTGAGGTGTTAAATATAAAGCTACATGAACTACACTGAAAACAACTAATTAGCAAACAGCTAATTCCTATTCAATTTATGGAATTATGCTATGTACATCACAGTATTATTCAGCAGTGGGCATTCTGCTGATCAAATATTATGTAGACATGAGCTCCATTTTAGCCTTGAATTTGTATTCAAATGAGCAAAATAAAGAGCATGAAACCAAAATTTTAAAAAAATTGTCATTGCAAATAAATTCTCCTGAAGGAATTCTCGACATCATAGGGATAACACTGAACAAACACACAGAGCAGATTTATTTCCCACAAGCATCAGAGCACTTGACTAGGACTGGGACCATTCCTTTTTCATAAATAGAAAAACCAGAGTGAAAGGTTATTTTCATAAACTCAGCAGCAGGCATGAAAAGAATCAAAGTCCAAAATTACAATACTTTTACAGTATTTTGAAGAGAAAAATGTAATATCTTTAAATGCTAATTAATTGTTTGATTTTTAATATTAATAAAAATTTCAGGTGAAACATGCTTAAATACTTGCTTTACCCAAACATGCTTACAACATGCTTTACCCAAACAACTACTGAACACTGAACAAGCTGATATTTAACATTCCTTTCTCTGCACCTCAAAACCAAGAATGTGCTAGATGCAAGAAACAGAATATCTTGAAATTGTGTAATCTGCTTTTCAAAATATGGAAGACTTAAATAGAATTTGCTTTATATAAATCTAACATCACCCATCTCTACCGGAAAGGCCTAACATCTGTTACTAGTTCAATGAAAGTACTGAATAAAGAAGCTGCCCAGTACATCTTGGGGTATGTTTCTATCATGATGAAAACAATCTAAAATTGGAAATAATGCTTTTTTACATCATCAATATTCTATTATAGATTTTTTTCTTATTTGCAATTTTTTCTTTCAAAGTATCTTAGAATATTTTTAACAGCTGGTTCATTCTCTTTGATATCTATATATTTGGAATTTCATACCCAGAGTTTTTCTAGAGTATCCCAAATTAATTGACACATTTTATTTCTAAGTCACCCACTTACCAAAGAAACATGACTACCTCACATTAACTAGCTACATAGTAGCAACATGTTATGCTAGAGACCAATTATTCAAATTATCTTAGAGTTTACAGCTCAGACAGATTCTTAACTCCTGATGAAATCTCCAGTTTTCTTGCAGCAGTACATACTGAAAACATTGTTTTTAAAGGATAAGTCATCCAGAATATTTTTGTGCATTTGCCACAGTCAAGTAGTATTTTCTTCTGAAAAATTTGATCTTGCACTGTAAATTGAACACACAGCGCGTGTTTCACTCACAGATCAATTGGGTAAATGGAAGCAGGAAATTTTCTGAAAGGGAAGGATTTTGTTTTAAGATGTTCCACATCATCATTTTTTCACTTGGTCAGAAAAGACAACTGGACACTTACAGCATACAACGTATTTCACTGCTCTCTTCCTTTTGAAGGGCACAGAGCTGTCAGACCATGGGGAAGAGCAATAATGGATTTGTAACCAAGAAGTACTTTGTCTTTGGGAGAGCACTCAGAAAACATTAACTATACAGCAATGGCTAAGAGGTCTTTGTTGTCTCAGTAAAAATGAAAGTATTTTTGTTATCTGTGACTTCAGTCAAACTCTGACCATATGATCAGAAAGTCAGAGCCATGTGCATGACTCAGTAGCTTTGGTTAGATCCATGATATGGCCTCTACAGTGGATCACTGCAAGGATGGAAAACACCTTCTGGTCAAAAACTCAAGTGCTTGTGGGCTGTGCTGTTTATTCCGCTGTAGGGTGAATTTAAATCTTATTACCTTCAATTAACAGCTGAAAATGACTACATGCATATATACATATAGACATACACACATACATTAATATGAATGTACTGCGTGGCTCGAGCAACTACTTGGCTCAAGTAACCATTTAAACAATGTCACTGAATTAAACAAATCATTGTGGTATGCGCTTTGGTTTCATTTTTGAACCTTTTAGTATTCATTTTCATGAAAGAAATGAAAGTAGATTTTTACAGAATACATAAAGGATAACAAAAAAAGTGCACACAGCAGTCTGCTTTATTCCACACAATTTGCTAATCTTCGATACAAAAGCACCGTTCAGATGTTAATCAACTCAGATACACAGCTTTACAATAAGAACAAAAACTAAAATAGAAAGAGTAGTGAACAGAAGTGTTTAAGAATTGGAAACTGATAAAAAGCTCTCATAGCCAGATATTCCACAGCCTAAACTGCAAACCTGCCTTAGTTACCTATAACCACATGCAATTATTAGCATTATGAAATTCTGTATATAGAAAACAGAGAAGAAATGTCTTAATGTACAGCAGTGCTAAATACACCAAAATTAACCATTGACAGAAAATCATTAGATGGTATAAGAGAGGTTTTTATAGCATAAAAATATTTTGAATAATGGTATTATTTGTATAAAGTTAGGGATTCTACAGATAATAAAAATAAGTCAGTTTGTTCTAAAACAATTTTGAAGGAAAATAATAAAGGCACCTCTTTGATGCCCAGAAAAATATACCAGCACACATAGAAATAACTTCACCCACAGTCCCCCTAAAAAATAAACAAATACGAAGCAACACATCCAGACACTAAACAACCTGTCACAAAGAATTTTAGTCTCTTCAAAAAGCTCTTTAAAAATCTTGCCTAGCAAAGGTGAACAGAAAAAGGTGAAATGGGCACTATGCCCATTCTCTATCCAAACCAACGACTGCATATTTTTTCACTCACTCGATACTTTTTCTGGTCACTTCTTGTGTCTCCTCCCACCTGCTCCTGCACAGACCTTGTTTAACAGCTGAGCTCTCTTGTCATGCATGGCCGTGATTCTAAAGGACCAAAGGCTCAAACAGAGGATATCTACTTTCCTCCTACTAGCTGTTCAAATCTTTTCAACTGTGAGGAGTTGATATCCAACATATACTTTCACTACAACTGAAAACATATTTTACCTTAAAGTAAAATAAAACCCAGACTTGTGCAGCAGAGAGAAAAATCCAGCTATTTTTTGCTATATGAGTCATCCATTTCAATTTTTAATCTGAGATCAGTACTACCCATAAACTCTGCCCATGCAAAACAAGACACAGAAAATAACTTAATTGTTTCAAAAGAATACTTAACATAGCTTCCCAAGTTTGAATTTTAAAAGTCCACTTCCTGAAGGCAGCTTTCCACTCTCTTGCAATACTGTATCACTGTTTCATTGATATTTAATGCAGTCTATTGTCAGCGTGATGATTTTTTTTCAAGGCAGAATGTGTGAGGCTGACATTGAAATAATCCATTTCTTATATTTCATCCTTCAAAAACCAGACTGACCTCAAGTTTCTACTTGAGAGCCACGACTTTCAGCTTCACCCATCCCTAGGTACTTGCAACACATTGTCAGCACCAGCCAAGAAAAACAGTAGCAACCCAACCTCCTTGAGCTTGGCTTCTTCTAGGATTTCTCTATTAGGAAGTTCCATACATTTTCTTCATCTCAAAATACTTATTCTCAGGATAATACAAGCTCAATTTTCTTCCACATTGTTGAGTCTGCTCTTGATACAGATTGGCACTTTTTAAGTTCCCAAGTACCCCTAGGAGCTTCCTGTCTTACCCAAAACACGACAAAAATCTCCTCCATAAGAAAGGAGGAGATTTAAAATGTCAAAATTGACAGTATGACTCAAAGATTAAAAAAAAAGAAAAGGGTGAGGGGAGGAAGTTTTCATGCCTTATTAATACATATTAAAAAACCCTCTTGTAATTACTGAGTTTTGTGCAGCACAAAGGAAGAATTAAATATTGTTGCACAGTCTGCTAAGCAATTTTTATATCACCAAAACCGCAACATGCTACAATAAATTTTATTTGAAGACAATTTTTTTTGACAGATAAGAAGTTAATGCAGAACATTTTGAATGTTACTAATTTAAATCCAATAAATCACAAAAGCCTACCTTTTATCAAGAATTCATACTTTGGAAAAAAAATTGGTTTTACAGATTGAAACACAACCACTTAAAATGTTTAAAGTTGCATACTTCATTTGTGAATATTTCAGCCCTTTGAAATAGATCATTTTTGTACTGCAGTCCTAACTGGCTGTTGTCAGTTCTACATATAAGTTTCCTGCTAACAATGCATATATGTCCTTTCAAATGGTCAAACTGGGGATCCTGCTTTACAGTGCTCACACTTAAAACTGTTTAATGATCCCAATATTAGTGCTAACAAGTTAAAAAAAAAAAAAAACAACAAAAAAACCCAACAAAAATACAAACCCTGAAACCCCCCAAACAATAAAAAAACCCCAGAAAATATAATACATTAATAGCCCTTTCCCTTATTATTTATATTGCATTACTTATAAAAACAAACAAAAAAACCAAACCAAACATAATCTCTTAAACTTTACATGACAGATAATCAAGCAATAATAAAGAAAAGAAATTAGTTTCTGAGCTTTAAGATACCTCTGTCAAATCTCAAATATTTAGAGAGAAGGTCTGATTTCTGTTAGATGTGATTCTTTCAGCTAAACTCAAATCACAAAATACTTGGTCAAACACATTTATTTTTTGAGTCACAAGAGTCCTTCTCTTGAGGTTCTGACTGAAAACTTCTCCACTTCATGAAATCAGGCTAAAAGTAGCTAGGAATCTGCCAGATGAGCAACAAAAACCTCCCCTCCTCCTCAAATAACAATGATCCATTTATTATTAGCTTTTCCCTCCTTTTCGCCTTTAGTCAAAATGGTTTATCATTTTCTCTCTGATCAATACATTTTAAATGACCAAACTTTTGTCCAAGTACTTTCCCTCAGGCCAATCTTCACAAGTTCAACCTTTCCTTGAACACTTCATAGCAGTTATTTTCAACTAATTGAACTCAGAAATTTTTACTTTTAACTAGAAATACAATGAGAAAGTGTATCTCTTTAAAGTTCATTTTGAAACCAGGACTGTGATGTGTTTCAGCAGCAGCAAAATATGGTTGCACAACTAAATTTCCAAGTGTATTAAAACAACTCCCTTATTTTTTTTGGTCAGTTATTCTCCAAGTTTTCTGAAATGGCACTGACCATGTTCTCAGTATCCACCTTCTGCTAACACACTATCAGCTACTTGTAATTGTGGGTTTTTCAGAGAAGGTTTGCAAACCAAGATGCATCAGATAAGCCTCAACCAGCCTATTCAGGGAAGGAAAGAGTAGCAGAAATGATAGGAAGAGTACAGTGTGACCACATTATATAAAACACTGCAGGTCATAACTAATTCTCTGACAGATGGTGACATTGTGATTGGCAGTGGCAGTGAAATAGGGCCTCAGCATTTACAGAAGGTAATGGGGAACTTCACAGACCATTTGTGCTGAAGATGCTGGCCAAAGCTGGTGGAAAACATCACCATCATGCACTGGAAAACTTCCACCACAGTCCATGCCAATAGCTCTAGACAACTCTTTTCAGAAGTCACTGGCAAGGAGGAATTATTTGGACACACCAGGCTCCTGACTACCAAAACAACCAGCCCTGAACTGTGGGCCAAGTGGTGTGCTTTGAAAGGCAAAGCATCCCTCCTGCCTTGGACACGAGAGATGCGTCACCATCTTGACCTAAATGATTTATTCAACTCTTGCTCTTAAAAAGATCACTGCTTGCTCCTTGCTCGCTAACTATAATGAAAACATTAAAATGTCAAACTATAATGAAAATATTAAGATGTTTATTTTGTCATTCAGACATTTTTGGTATTGACAGAACATTTTAGAGAAGAGGTAGCTCCTTCCTAAAGGGCTTTCAGTAATTTTAAAATCTACCAAAGAGCACAGAAATTTCTTTATTATTTACTTTTGTGATAAGACTTTGTGATATCATTGGTGTGGTTAAACAAGAAAAAAACCAAATCTACAGAATACCATCAAGGACTCCAATATCATCTGTGCTTTCCACTCTACACCAGTGAGCAGCATGATGTCCTGTTATAACAATTCCCCTAATAAATATTTCTATTTCACAATATACACTGAACTTTTATTCTAATCCACAAATTTTTATTTCTGTTATTTCCTTGTTACTATTATACAACCTTTAAAGTATAGCTTTTAGTATTTACAATCTTCACACATCTGTATTTAGAAACATCCATCTTTTTTCATAACCTATCTTGAGATTTTAAGTTTTTTCTTCTTTGCCTAACCATTTACTGCAAGAGAGAAACAAGACTCAATCTGTCCCCAATTTCATGCAATTATCTTCCCTATATTAGACCTGATTAGCTGTTAAATCCATATGCTCCCCTCAAATTTATACATTCCCTTCTTCTTGAAAACCTTCAGTATAACTCCACTGTTTATGTACTTCAGATTTTACAATAACGTGTAGATAAAAAATTTGTAGAACAAATGGAGCGTTCTTAAGGTATACCTAATGAGTCTCTGCTTAATTCATATGTGGTAGGCACAAAGAAAATCTTGGAATTCTAAAGAAAACATAGCAAATGGTTCTGAATTTCATGGGAAAACCCTGTAAATTACAAAATGAAAAAGATAACTCAGGGTCAAAAGACAGCAATAGAAAATTGTGATTTAAGTCTATGTGATTGAAATATCTATAAAATGAAAAACTGCAAGCCAGATAACCTGTACCAACAGGAAAATCCAGAAATGGTAATAAAAGCAATCACTATAATTTTTTAAGTCACTGAAGGACTATACACAACAGCATGGTATACTAAGACCAAGAATAATCTCATATCAAGATTTCTTAATACAGTATTCCAGTCTAAATAAATATATAATGATGTGAATTACTTACATAAAGTAGAGGGAACAACTATTTGCTCATCAGGGGAATCAAGCAGTGATATATTGTAAGTACCAAGAACATCACACATCTAAGTTCTGGAGTCAAACTGTTCAGATCACTCAAATTACGTGTTTCCATGCAAAAAAACCCAAAAGGTAGCAGACAACAATACTGGAAAATAATGCTGTTCTAATACATTCATTCACAGAAACTTGTGACAAATAAGGTATTTTAAGACATGTCTCTTTTACCTGATAATTTTTATTTTCATAAAGGTCTGTACTTTCTTTACTCACTATTCAAGTGCTAATCAGGGAGGAGAACTTGGCTATCACCTCTAGCAGAAAAAATCACTAATAATACTTCCTGCTTGCAAATTGCAGTGTGACTATTTTGAACAGACAGTCTAAGCAGACCTCACTATTTTCGTAGCTGTTCCTTTCACTCCTAAGCTAGCCATGTCCTGTGACCCACTTTCAACAAGATTGAGAATGACTCTAGTAAAAAACAATACCAAGTTGTAAAAGCTGACAACTGGAATCGTCAGAAAAGGCCAAACCAATCAAACACAAACAAAATCTATAGTTTGATATGCTTGAAAAAGATAACAATAAATTTGCTTAGATTTTGACATAAGTAGTTCTGAACTACATTTAGAAAATGAGACCCAAAGTGTTTTCATTTAGTAGCAATGCTTTCAGAGTGAAAAGCTGGTATAACAGAATTGCATCAATGCAGTCCAGGTAAGTCTGTTCTATATGTTTAAGGAAGTATTTTTAATTTTAACAATGTACTATCATGCCATGTATATATAATGAAATTTTCACCCTGATATTAGATCTGTACTCACACCCATTAAGCAGGAACACATTTTTACAAATACTGTTCTTTCACACAAAGATCAAAGATTTCTCCAACATCCCTCTGTGAATCACAAATCCAAACCACCTCTGCAATATTCTTCAGTTTTCATTGCAAGAAGGTGCAACACTAAGTTAAATTCAGTAAAATCCAGGACCATGCACCAGTGACCTGCTGAGGTTTTGGTTCAACTTGGCTGTACATTGCAAGTGTGTTTGACTGAGCAGGCCTTATGTAAATGGATGGATTAAATAAAAGGCAGCCCTCATGTATTAATCCAAGGCCTGGGGTGTTTTCAGAGTAGGCTGGAGACAATCCCAGACACCTGGCTTTTGAAAGACCACCAAGGGAATATGCAAGGGGAGAAGGGGACCGAAGGTCAGTGAAAGCAGCCTGAAATAAAATTTAACTAAATTCAAGCCTATTTTAAAGCATCTGGATCAGCAGCCTTGAAAGTCTCTTTATAGTTATCAGATGCTGAAATATGCTTTTCTATCTTAAGGATACAAAATGCTTTCCAAAGCAATTCATATTACATGCTTCAGGATTCAGCAATAGGCACTACCTGGAAACATGATGTTTTTAACTATAGGTTCAGAATGCATTTTGCCTTGGCAGCTTCAATGTTTACAGTCTCTCTGGAAAAGTGTCAAAAGCCACTGTGCCATTCAAATTGGGGAGATGCAAATCTGAAGAGCACAAACTTGGCTATCAGATGGAAAAGCTACTGCTCTATAATCATGAACAACCAGGGGTTTAAGCTAGGCTGGGCAAATGAGAAAACATCAATATCATCAGCTATCCAATATTCTGTTTCATTCAACTGTCTCTTCTCTTTTCCCACACTACAGCCTAAAGCAGGTTCTCCAGAAACAACCCATAAAAAAAATTCAAGAGAAAATCAGTTCAATCTTATTCTTCTCTTTTTGACTATTTGCTTTCTTTGTAATGATTTTTTTAGGTGCTTTTCCTGGAACTCAAAGTAAATAGCAGCAGACAGAACAATTGCCTTTTCTCCTTTACATGATTTTCTTTGCCTCAAATTTATTATATTGCATACTTATCTATACGTTTCTCCATGTTACTTCCACAGAATTCATTTTCAATTTCAATTTCCTTTTTGATAAAATCCTGACTCCTCCTTTCTCCATATCCTTTTGCTGCTATCCTCTCACTTAGTTTCCCACACATTCTCCATCTGATGCAGACATTTGCTTGCCTGCCTGGTTCTGCCCTCTGGCAGCCCTGGGAAGTGGCCGGTGGCCATCCCTGTCAGCTGATGGCCAACAAGCCATGCACCACCCTGGCAGCTCCACATCCCCCCCAGCATCTGCTGCCTCCCACACTGCTGACCCAAAGCCAACAACTCCAAAACCAAAGAAAGGATAAGTGAGAAGCTACCGTGAGGAGAACAATAAAAGGAAGCTTTTGGAAGCCTATCAGAAGGATCTGGTGCACAGCCATCCATCAGCTCCTGCAATGGGAAAAGGCTGCCACCTGGTGCCCACTCCACCCTCCTCTAGCGAGGCACTTCATCTGCTCCTCTGCCTTTTCTGGCCATTGCTCTCCACAAGGTCACCTACTTTTCTACTGTGAGTCCTCAAAATTTAACATATTCCTATAATCTCTTAATCTCACGCAAGTTTTAACAGACCTTGAAACATTTTCCAAATTATTAGACGCTGAAAGGAAGAAAAAAAAATTCAAGTAATGTCCCAAACCCAATCCATACACCTAAACAAGTCACCAAGTAGGAAATGTCCACTTTTCTTCTCCAACAGGGACCCCATATAAATCAATCTGATACTTCTTGCTCAATAATTAACTATACAGCAGGCCAGGATCCTCAAAGGATAGGACAAGAGGAAATAAAATCACTAGATCTTTGCTCTACAAAACCTGTTAAAAAAATTAAGGATTTCCCCCATTCCTTTGCTCTTGATCTCTCCTACACCATACCCAGCTAAAGAGCCATTTTATTTCCCATGGTGCTGCTCACAGCTACCCCAACACAAATGAAAGCAAAGGCAGGTTTCTTCTGATTCTTTGAGGTAGATACTGAATACTTTCTTTTCTGTACAGGATACTTAAACTACATAAAATATAAGGATCATACTGAGTTTAAAGTAGATTTTGTAGAGTTGGTGGGGTTTTTTTTGTTGTTGGGGTTTTTTTGTGGCTCTTTTATTTTTTGCCTGTTTTTGTTTTTTGTGGGGTGTGTGTGTATTTGCAGTGAATAAAACCTTAAAGGGAGTGCCCTAACTGGCTGGAAGACCCTCTGAGACTGTCACTGAGTTGAAGAAGAGATACTTCCCCTCATATTTGCCCTTTTCTTATTCAAAGCACCCAGCTGAAATTCAGCTTCATGAGATGTGAATGCTTTCTATTATTCTAGATTTTCACATCTCTGCTTTCCTTGTCAGTTCAGTGGCTGCAGCCTAGAAAATGAGCACAGCTCCAACAATTGGCAACTTTCATCTTCTGAAACTGTTTAGTACTAAATACAATATTCATATGTCTGGGTGAAACATAGTTAAAGGAACAAAAATAAAACCCTCCCTATTACTTATTGCAAAATGGAATTCATACTTCATTTGTCACATTGAATTGAATCACTTTTTATTTCAGGACTCCTTTCAATTTAAAGACAAAACATTTCCAAGTACTTATTTGCACTTGGACTAGTTTTTGATGTAGAGAAGCTGGATATTTTGTGCCATTTCTAAATCCATGTTCTAACTACAGCATCTTGAGTGATAATGGGAATATATTTGACTTGGTTTTATTATTACATTTGGGTTGCAAATGAACTTCAACCCATTGATGCCTAAAGAGTGCTGTTTTAAAACAATGTTTAAAGTAGACTGGAAACAAAAAATAAATACATAGATACGACTCTATTATCAGGAAAATTATTTTTCCCTTTGTTTTTATAATTCAAATATTTTTAGACTAATTTCATTTGGGAAGGAAAAAAAAAAGGCAAACCACCAAGAAAAGTTGTATTTTCCATACTGTTTGCCTAGAGATTAACTTATTGTTATTAGAGCTTACAACAGCCTTTCACTGAGGCCCCAGTATAATGCTATTTAGCAAGTTGGCACATGCATATAAAACAATTTCAAGATGCTACACAACTGTGCTCTGTTTTAAGCTTTTAATTCTGCATTATGCACATATTCACACTTACACATACAGCACTGAGCTCTATAATTACATGATACCTGCATACATAAGCATTTATACACACACAATTATGCATGTAATAATATTACAACAAACACATACTTGTTCTTAAAAGATACTTTTAAAATATGTGAGGTCATTTCGGTATGATTGCTCTGGAAATAAAAAACAACTGAAACAGAATTAAGAACTGTACCCTAATCATTGCTGCAAAATAGAAACCCTAGAAGGGAAAGTGACAAGTCAAAGTTAGTAGGAATATCATATGAGTTAACAGAAATATCTACCTTTTTGAGTTTTATAGGGTAGGTAATTGGAAAAGCAGAGAAGTAACTGAAAATCCTATTCCTTAAAGATGAGGCAATTTCTTCCCAATCTAAAGTACATATTCCTTTTTAAATGTAAATGTTTGAGTATCTCTCTTCTAGTTGTAAAGTCATTTATCCCTCCCAATCAGACTACAGAGTTTCAAAAAGACAAATATCATCAAGTAAAAGTCTGTTGACTGTTCAATTCCTTAAAAAATGCCATTCCCTATGCTCTGATTAGACATAATTTCCTGACCTATAGGCTGATGAAATGATGAGCAGCTCAGAGAGAGCCCTTTTATGGAGGAAACATATAAGAACCTTAAAATTAATAATACAGGTGAAATTTAATTTAGAACAACATTACTAGCAAGATTGTAAACCACTGCTAGCAAAAATTAAGCTGCTTAGGGTGGAAGTGAGAACAGAAGCTCTGCTCCCCATCACTCCACTGCAGCTAATAACATGCCAGACTCTGCATGTATCTCTTGCTTTAATGCTGTTCCCATAAGGAAATCCATAGGAAGAGCTGTCAGAAGATTCCCTGGCAGGGCAACTTTGTTAGAAATGGCAGCCAGCCACACCCAAAAGATGGAAGATACAAGATATTGTTCAAAAAGTACTCATTAATCATTACAATACTCTATAATAGGCAGTAATATTTGTGTGTAAATTACGAGATTTAACCTGTGTATGTTTGTTAAAACTGAAGTATTACTATTTTCACACAAACAGTTCCCAGTTATATCTTACAAAAGCTAGACCTTTAAAATTAATTTCAAAATAAAAATTAAAAAGAGATAAAAGTCAAACCAGGAAATACTAAGTTCACGAAATAAAACAGATCACTGATTTTTTCCAAATGATATAGAAGTGTCAAGTCCAATATAAAGCATTTTTATGTATCTTCTTAATGCCATACATAACAAGCACCAGTGAAAACACTGCTTCAGTCACTTAAAGATTTACACAGCCTATAATATGGTTGACTAATAAGATTCTGTTATAGCTACTGATTGAATACTTCTAAGAGGGCTTCTTTTTTTTTAACTTGGAATAAGATCAAAATGCTTGCAGATTTCAGATTGCTATTAGACAGAATAATTATATGCTAAACTAATTACAACTAAAGCAAAACCTGACTTACAACTAATTAAATTTTATTGCATGAAAATAAAGCATAGTCCTTATTTAACACAGGGCACAGCCATAAATGTTTACAAAGTCACCAGTCTGTGTATTTATTTCCAGTACAATGCCTAGATCACACTGACAAAGTTGGAAAGTGCCATGATTTGGACACCAAATAGCTTGCTTAATAAAGTAATTCATATACAAGACAATAAAAATCAGATCAACGTTCCTAAAATTGTTGCTTATATGGCTAAGAAGCAATTCTAAATGAGAAATTCTCCATTAACATCCTATTTCATTTTCATGTAGTTCTTCATTGCAGTTTTACAACATGGATCAGGTTTAAATTTCAGGAGTAGATAAGTAACTTACGAGCTTAAGTTCAATTATCAAGGCTTAGAGCTAGATCCTTTTAAAAGCCTATTCAGACCTATAAAAATGCTGACAGGCAGCTTCCACTGAATATGAAGTTAGATATTTCAGTTTAAAATCCCATTATTTGACTAGCTACTATATGGCAACAGTATTTTTAACTTCAGCAGAACATTAGCATGCTTGCACAAGCCTAAGTAAATAATCAATGCTTTAGCAGAACAGAGCAAAGCAAGAGGATGTAGACATCAAGAAGGAAGGGTGAATATGATCTCAAAGAGCAGAGAAAGCAGAGTTTTAAAGAACCAGCTGAAACCACCAGACACCAAAGTTAAGCAGGAACAGACTATACCTTTCTTCTGGTTTTAGTGACCCTTTCCAGAATGCTGAAAACTGTTTTCTCTTGTTACCATTACCAAGCTATTTCTGCTGAGTCCATAACTCTGCTAATTTTTTCCTGCCCTTCTCCCCTTAGGAGCCAAGGGCACAACCACCATACTATTGGCTCAGGTGCTCGTTGGTCTTTTCAGAAAATCCTATAATTTTGAACAAATGTTGCATAATTCGGAGATCTTAACGTAAAGACTTCATTAAATAATAAAAACAAAGCAAATAACCTTCAAAAATATAAAGATGATCTTAAAGGCTAAGACAAAACTAAAGGCAAACTAAACTGTCATGTGTTCCACGTGTAAAATGGCTGAAACTGTCCTCCCCTTCAAATCATGCACATCTAAAATCAGCTTCCCACCATAAATATATTTTATTTATATAAATGTTCTAGTCCACAGCAAGTATAAAAGCATCTTGACTTCCCCCCATCGTGAAAAAGTTCTCATCAGATTGCTCAGGAGGGAATGGGCTAGCACTTAAGCAACTTTATGAACAACCTAATGAGCCCTGGTTTGCAGATATCTCTAGTCATTCCTTCTTTCTCCACAGAGCTCATTCTGCAGGGCACTGTTTCTCCTCTCCACCAAGCCACCTGGACTTGCACACTATGCAAATCCAATGCCTTTGGAATCCTCTCCTGGCTCTCTGTTTATTTGAAAGTGACTAACAGGTTCAAAATTATCATGGGGGACTGATACACACATGGCATGACTGTGTAAACTCTTTCTTGAGAAAACTAAGCAAAAACCTTGAAAAATTATTCAAACAACTATAAGCAAATAAAGCACACAAATAAAGAAAAAAAGAGTAGATCTTTGAAAAGCAAAATGTAATACAGAATAAAAAAACAAACCAAACAAAAGGAAGAATAAAGAAATAAACCACAGAAAAATATGAGATGAAAAGTAATCACCTAAGTGCTTCAGTTAGACCTATTCATTCTGCATGTGCATATGCTTCTCATGTTTTATCACATTTCACTGAAAAAACATGCTGGTTTTATCTGAGCAGAAGAAAAGCATCTAACAATTGAATAAGCAGGGAAGTTAATAATGCAGATATTCTGAAACAATTTTATGCATCAATGCCCTTGCATAACAATCTTTAAAATATAACCATGATCCCCTCCCTATTGAAGATTTTCATCAACTTGGTACAACTTAACTTATTTGCAACAGCCAGAAACCACAAGGGGCTTGCTACCTTAACTTCAATTTCCTAAAAAATGTTTACTTTCTTCCAGATGGCAAGATTAAATTACATAAACACTGTCAGCAAGTTGAATCCTCAAATGTATTCATTTCCAACACAGAAGCTTCAAAACCATCTATAATTTTGTTACTGATGTTTGGAAACAGCTGTAGCTGACACGGCTGCGTGTTGTATATGTCAGCGTTAAAGGATTAAATATTCTTAACCCCCAATGGAACAAGCCTGCTCTATTAGCAAGGCACAGTGTAAGGTACATCCGAGACCAGTGCTACAATAGGAGTGTCTTATTAGTTCACTGATAAACAAAAGAAGTCAAAGATAATGTATTTGGTCTTTCTCCGGAGGAATGCTGGGAAGAAAGCTGGAATTTCACATATACTGGTATTTTAAAATATTTTTTAAATTAAATGGTTTGTTGGACATTGAAGCTTACTTTCTAGCTACAAAAATATTTTCAGATAGCTTGATTTTTATCAATTTCTTAAAATATTTTTTTAAGAATGTCATATGATTCTACAATCAGAAAAAATAAAGGAAACCCTTATGTTCCGGTTTCGTGTAGGTGTATGTAAGAGCAGTTTATACAAATGATGTATAACCTTAGTAAATCCAAATGTACTTGTGAACAATCTTCCTTGGGAAGGGTCCTTGATGTGACTGAATTCCTCACATACATGACTGAAATCAAAACTGCGCTGATGTCTTCACCTAAGGCAGACAGGGCAAAGGCCAGCAATCAACTGCAAAGTTGAGTACTTGAGTTTTCTTGTTTTAGGGCTGAAGAATACAGCAACAGCTTATGACCAGAAGGAAAAACCCCAAGCATTGTGATAAAGCCAGGAAGGAAAGTACACACACTCCACAAAATTTATCCTCACTGAGCACATATAAAAGTCTCAAAGCCCTGTTCTATACACATTCCTGAGCCTACTATTTCATGGCATTTTCACATTAAGGTGAGTAGAAGAGGATGTTTGTAAGTAATGTTGCAATTTCCTTGCCTACACTTGTTTAAAAAAACCTCTTTTATAAAAAGTACCAGATCCTAAATTGTCCACACCAATGGGAGGCTACTCCCCAGCCTGAAGGGAAGCAGAGGTAGGTGCCACTGCTGTGAGAAAAAATGGGAAGCAGAAGAAAAAGCTGCATACAAGCGACACGATTTCTGGTACCTTCCTGGAAATTTTGTGAACCCTTGAAAAAGAATGAGATGATAAATTAGGACTGCCCCAGAGACTTCAGCACTTGAGCAGATCACATAGAGAGCTTGAAGTAATAGCAGAGATATTTTCCTTTCGCAGATGACACAGAATTTTTTTCTCTTAAGGTACATTTTAAATTCAACATGTTTTTTCATTAGATTTTCATATCTTCCCCTTTTCCCTTCATTTTCAACTCAGTTTTGGCTATTGCAAGAAAAGCTCTCTCAGGCTTGTCTGCTTCTACCCTCCACTAAATACTTCCAACTCCTTTCAGAGAGCTGCATGATAGGGTGGAGTAAAAGACTCATCTTTTTCCCCATATGAACTCCACAGGCATTGCCAATCCACCTAATTCCAAACTTAAATGAGATTTAAGATTTCATTTCCTCACTTTAACACATGGAAGATCCAGGTTGTTCCTTTTGTCCCATCAATTTAGGGTATGCTTTGGCAGCAGAGACGCTGAAAGCCGTATTCTGGGGCATTGAAATGAACATCGGCAGGAACAGACTGTTCCATCAATTTTGCTACCACTTTCCCACAGATGCAAGCTGTTCAGTGCCCTGCCATTGGGAGAAAGTTGTCCTGTGGCAAAATGCTATATACTGCATGATAAAAAAACCCCATCTTACTTGAAATTTTAGGGGCTTTTGCACATCTGACATATCACGCCCCAACTGTAATGCACAGTAACAATTTGGAGGAAGAAAAAAGAATAACAAAATGGTGGAACAGGTATCTGTAAAATTATTCTTTTTTCTTGTAAATGTTTACATACATGCATGCTATATGAATAAGTAAAACATTTTTTAGTAACATAATACTTTAAAAAGAATAGGCTGGTGAATTAAAAGATGAGCTTTGTTTCTTTCCAAATCCAATATATCCCTATATCTCATGTATTTCTGCAATCTAAGGTAAAAAAATGATGTTTGCACAAAGAATTTTGAAACAGAAAAATGTAGACTCTGCAGAAGGCACAGGCAACCTGATTTACAAAGAAAACAACACATAACATGACCCCTGTATCAAAGTTAGAGCAGATGCACAATTGCAAGGTCACTCTCCCGTCACTGCTCAGACTAGGTCAGCTGTTGAAGACATATTACTGAAGCACACTTGCTGCCGTGACACAGACCCCACAGGCACGAGCCTACCTTCACACCAGACAGCTCAACTAAAATGTCTGCAGTGCTTAGGAAGGTCACAGCATCCTACAGTGACACCTCAATACCCACATATCTGTGGAATATTAATTTCAGTAGGCATAGAGTCTCACGGTCAGACTTTTGCTTTACCAGATCATCTAGCCAAACCTTGATTCCTCAGCTCAGGAGGAAGTTTTTTGGTTTCACTAAAATCATGGGGACTGAGCTGCATCATTTCCATTCACATGGATGTCAGCAGATTCAATTATCTGGTCCTCAAATCTGGTGAAGTAAGTCTGTAAAGCCATCCAATATAATTGCTTGGCATCAGTACCAGAACAGTATGACTTCTCCTCCTGCCCACTGCATTTGTTAACCCCACACCGACTGAGCAAGCTTTAATCTGTCCTGAACACACAAACTCCTTGTGCAACAGCAGTAAGGAACACCAGCTCTTGGGAGTTCATTGTGCAGAGCACAAAACCCCTCTAGGCAAAGTCTGAAACAATAAATAATGACAACAGATAAACAGGGTCACTAGGTATCACGTGTTTTCAAAGAATAAAATATTACATCAAATATTTCAGTAAAGCTAAACACTAAAAAACTGTCTAGTCAGACAGATGTTTTGTTCACTACTTCAAAATTAGAAAGGCACATGGAAATTGGAAAGCTGTTAAAAATGACCCTAAAAAGTGGAGAAAGTAGTAAGGATTAAAATCCAGCTGGCACTGAGTCAGAGTAGCCTACAAAAGTTAAACTGAAAGAACCACAAAATATTCTAGCCGTCCTTATGGACAAATCAAAGCCAGCCATCTCAGTCCACAAATTGTAAATGATGAGCTGACAG
This sequence comes from Setophaga petechia, assembly GCA_024362935.1. Taxonomy (NCBI): domain Eukaryota; kingdom Metazoa; phylum Chordata; class Aves; order Passeriformes; family Parulidae; genus Setophaga; species Setophaga petechia. Next base: position 30,616,499 of record JANCRA010000001.1, read on the forward strand.
CAAAAGAAAGAGAAAGGACATCTCTTAAAACCAAAATTCAATCTTTTCTTTTCTGGAGGACAACGCATTCATTCCAGGGCCTTCTTAACAACGACCTGCAGACCAAGCAGCAGGCAAAGACGTGGTTCATGATTCACAGTTCACTATGGGCAAATGATTCTCTTTCTAAAGACAGCTTAAAAATATCTTACTTCCCTAACCTTACTTTTCCAAGTTAATCCAAGGACATTGTATCAGAGGAAAGGTGATGGATGAAACATTCTCTATTCAAGTAAATGGTCCTTAATCTCACAAAGCACAAGAGACTTTGGAGTCTAAATGTTTTACACACTACTTGAGTATGACTTTTTCATCTCAGTTGTCATCTGATCACTTTCTAAACATACAATGAAAACATCACCTTATTGGGAATTCTCTAGAGATGTTTTCCCCCTTTGCAATAATAATCCTGTTTGGTGAGCTGCATCCTCCACCCTATGACTTTTCGACAGATGCAGAGTACAGACCTGAAGAGGCCAAGACTGCACACCATCTTCCTTCCTCCTGCTCCAGGACAGTTCAGCCAGGGGCTCAGCCACCTCCACCCAGCACAGCTCAGCTCAGCTCACACTGTTTGAAGCCAGTTAACATGAACTACTCCAGTGTGTAAACTGGTACAGGTAAAAACACATTAGGTCTCAACAATATACACCTAGACTGGAACACTCGGATTCACAAGATGAAACAGAAAAATGGCAGAATTATCATTTTCTAGTCTTCTTTTAAAAAGGTTATTTGGACTGGCTCATGTGTAAAACACACTATTCTATGTCACAATCTTTTCTTTTAATGCTCCCTTCTAGAGAAGCATGGTCAAGCTCCAAATACTGTCAGTATCTTTATCTTTCAAATACTACTTTTTCTTGATAACTACCTCACCTCTGCGAAAACATCAAAATTTTCCTAAGTAGAGAAGTAAGCTTGTGATCCAAAAAGGTAACCCAAATCATATAAGGTCTTTACCAGACTACAGGATTTGGTAAAGTATGTTCATATTGCTGTTAATGCATATTTATATACTCTTGAGAAAATGGAATATGATAATTTTCTACTCATTTTAACTGTGATCTATACAAATCTGTGAAGTCAACTACCTAATAACAGTTCTGTAACACCAAACAACAACTTCTACTACCCAAGTTAAAGGACAGGAGTATCAGTGTCTAGATAGAAAACATTTCTCCTCAATGACAATTTCATCTTTGATTCATAGCTTTACAGGGTAAGGTGTAGCTAAGAAAAAAAAGCAGCCGATCTACATTCACAAGGCATACTGTACACCATCAGGGGAATATTTGTGAGGCCGCTTAATTTAAGGCTATGCCTGTGCTACCATGTACACTTTAGAACAATCGCTGTTTTCACTGATGGCACCAACAAGGAACTGATAGCACTAAAATGTGTGAGCTGCTATGCCTGTCACCTAAAATTATTAAAAACATGGTTAGTCAGCACCTTGTTTCTTAGTATATACCCAGCAAAGTTTTGCAAAGAAATTTTATCACACTGAAACTACAAAGCAACAGCGGTTCATGATTTTCAAATGGCCATATTTGAGGGCAGGCAGCTCAAAACCACAGCTTCACTTGATACAGAAGTATAGACTTACAAGAAATTGTAAGACAAATTAATGCAGCAAGTCAAAATTAAGGTCAAGCCGAAAATAAGCCCATAAAGAAGATGAATCATTCTCCATGCCACCTAAGGAGGAGTCAGGATATATGAGGGCCCTGCTCTTAAGTTCTTTCGGTCCTACAAGCAAATTGTCTTTCATTGCCACAGTGTTCAGGTCTGTAAAAAAAAGGATAACTCCACAGGTTTTGTGACATGTAATAAACTCCACTTGTAACTTCTATTCATGAACAACTGAAAAGGGTTTGGAGTGTCAGCTGTGTTTCAACCTGTACTGACAGCAGCTCTGTTCCCACTGGGGGGACAAGCATGCAAGCAATTACAAGGCAGGATCAGGTACCCATGCACAGAGGAATAATCTGCTGAATTACATCAGAAACACTGTGCCATTTACAGCATGAGAAATATTTTTTTTTAATTATATTTAATTTTGGAATTATTTACTTTGTCACATGATTTTCCTTTTGTATTTCTTCCCTTTGCATGTGCAAAACTAGTCCCATGTGGACCACAATCTGACCCAAAGGCCAAACTGGTAATTGTTTCTCTAGAGAAAAACAAAAGTCTAATCCAAAAAGGCACACATGCCTTTGACTTCAGATTTGGACTAGGAAAGTGGTAACAACCCTTATAAGCAGAAAGTGGTCATGTTTTTCCATCCTAGTTTTTCAGTATCTATGCATTCATATTGTAGGTACATATTTTAATACCATATAATGACTTTTAAAAGTGCATTTCCAGCCCTGTTAGCAATTTCGGAATTTCAGCTTCAGCTACCAATTCCTCCTCTTGCATGCCAGCTCTAGCAACTGTACTGTGGCAGCAAGAGACACTTCACAAATGGAGTTAGCAAAGACTAACTCAAAAAAGGGAAAAGGAAAATGAACTTCAGGGGAAAAAATACATATATCTCTGCGTGTATATATATATATATATATATATATATATATATATATATATATATATATATATGTATGTATGTATCTATGTGTCTCTTTAAGACAGATAAATTCTGGCTCAGCCCAAAGGCATACCAACTCTCATGTCAGCACCAGGAATGAAGGAAAAGGACACTTCTGGAAGATTAAAAGAAGCTGTAAGTTTTCCTGTTCTCAGATGCATACCCTAAGCATCAGGCTGCAATGACACATCTCCCCTTCTTTGCCCTCTTCTGATCCAATGAATCTGTTGTTCATGGGTAACAGAACAGCCCCAACAGGAAAAATAAAAGCATCAGCATCATAACCTAAAGCTAAGTGATGATGACCTTCTCCAGGAAACTGAATTGTGCTGCCTCCAAACAGCAAGGCTGCACAAGGCATAACCATAAGTCCATCACAGAATGCAGAATTACCTGCTGTCACATCAGCTGGTACTAAAGGGGAGGGTTAAAGTGTGAAAACCCCTATGATCCCTTTATATATCCATGTCTGGAAAGAGAAATAGGTGGGCAGAGGCAAAAGGTATATAAATAGCTGTGTCTCCTCTCTTTCAGGTTTGTTTCTCAGACAAAGCAATCAATTCCAGGTTAGTCCTTCCTTGAAAACTTCCATAAGCACAAACCACCAACACAAGCACTGATAGTACTGACACTAATGACAACATCTGCTGTTTCAAAAAACTCAAATACTGAAGTGCATAGGCTAAAGAAATTGGTCCTGTTACATCCTGTGTAAACTAGTGGTGGTTGCTGTGACATCCCTCCTGCTGCTGAAGAATTAATGTAATTTGAATACAGAGCAAGGGAAGCATAGAATCACTTATCACAGAATGGCTTGGGGGGGAAGGAAACGTAAAAGGACTTCCAGTTCCCACTCACTTGTGATTGACAAGGACACCTTCTACTATACCTGGTTGTTCAGAGCTGTATCATCCAGACTGGCCCTAAAGACTTCCAGGGATGGGGCATAAACAACTTCCCTGGGCAATCTGTTCAGGTGTGTTGCCACCCCCAGAGTAAAGAATTTCTTCCTATCATCCAGTGTAAACCTACTCCCTTTCAGTTTGAAGCCATTCCTCCTTGTTCTGTCACTACATGCTCTTGTAAAAAGTCCCTTTCCAACTGTCCTGCAAGATCCCTTCAGGTACTGGAAAGTGACAATTAGGTCACCCAAAGCCTTCTCCTTTCCTGGCTGAACAATCCAAATTCTCTCAGCTTTCCTCAAAGGAAAGGTGGCCCATCTCTCTGAACACCTTGGTGGCCCTCTTTTGTGGACTCTAAGTATCATTGCTTTTCCTTTTATAAAATGGTGTATTTGGGAGAAAACAACCCCACCAAGTACCCATGTGTCCTACTATATGAATACACATACCGTTATTAAAGGGGGGAAGAAAAAAGGCAGTCTTGTATTTCAATTTCCTCTCTTTTACTTATGGTTTCTCTTGGTTAGGTTAGTCCCAAAGATTTTCTGCTGTGATGATGAGTACGAAACAGAGAGTAAAAAACAGACATTGCAAACTCATTTCTAGGGCCTACTTTCCTCCTGTAGGTGTTTCTAATTTAATAAGTAAGGAAAATGTAGGTGGTGTGCTACTCACTTTTTAAAAACAAACTAAAAATGCAGTCCTAGCCTTATATTCCAGCCCTACACCTACCACTATGCTGTGGCTGTCTGTTGAACTGAGTCAGTGCTGCTACCAACCTGGCAAAAAATAAAAGAAAACTATAAAAATTGACAATTAAGCATTCAAAATCACTTTGAACTCTTCAGCTGCTCTGAATTCACTATACAGATAAGCAAACAGCTGAGTTTACAACAATGGAGAGGTCAACAGAGAGGACAGGATGCAAGATGGTAATTTTTTATTTCTAAAGGATGCACTGACAGCTTATAAAAACTTCAAATGTTAATCAAACCACCACCTTACTCTTTTTTTTAAGACAGTTATGAACCACCACAGAGGAGATGAAAGAACAAGCAGCTCCTGCACTTGTCGCCCAAAAATCATATAACCCATCTTCTGCAAGCTGAAATTGATATCTAACAGTCATTTTCAGCCATCAGGGAGGAACGCAACAGGGCTGAGTGAAGCAGTTATGTGAATGGCACAGGAGAGCAGGAAGACGAAATATTAACATCAAGCTTTTAGAAACCCTGGTACTTTTGATTTGTAGGATGTGAAATTAAACTAAATATATTGGTAATATTATGAGAGGGAAAAAAGTCCACATCTACTGATTATTTAGATTTTTGAATATATCAGTGAGCTAAAACAGTTTCAACAGTTATATGCAGTTAACCTAATTTTTGCACATTTTGTAATTTAAAATTATTTGAATTGCATTTAAAAAAAATATTCAAAATACCAGTAGATACAGTGCTTATGTGTTTATAAGGAAATAAAGCTTACATATAAAGCTTTTTCTCCTGAAAAAGTATCAATGCATATTAAAAACATGAAACCTTCTACATATTTGAAGCAAAATTTGCTTCTAATATGCAGTTCCTGTATGTTAAAGTAGAAGTCAAGGTCTTATTTTAACCTAGGGACAATACTCAACCTACAAATCATTGATGAAACAACAGTTTTCCAACATCCATAATGTGATTTCAGTTATAATATTAAAAATCTTAATTAAAAATTATTATTAAAAAATAAAACCTGAAAATACTTTAGTTCCAGTCAAAGAAACCCTTAGCTTCCACTCTATTTTTCCATGCCTTCACAGCTGTTGATGCGGTTTTGGCGGAGGCAGCACGGATGAAATGCCGTCTGTTTAGCTTACATCACTAAAGCGAGATTACGCTTCAGGCACCTCAAAGCAGAGACACTGCAGGAGAGTCCAGCTTTCAAAGCAGTGGGGAGAAGGTCACCACATGCCTCAGACCTTCACAAAGATGGCCCATTTGGGTGCCTAATCCCAGGCAGACCAGATCCCTTCCAGGCTGCCCATTCCTTTTCCTCCATGGAGTGGGTATGGCACTGAAGAAGCGCCAAGAAGGTCCTGCACAGAAACCTCCTTTAGGTTTCATTCAGCCTCGTGGGCTCACTGAACTACAGCCCACATGGGATTGTAAGTGGGTTAACAACAGTTCAATGTGATATCTGGTGATGTAGCTTTCATTGAGGCTAGATGTAAGCAAAGCCTCTTCACAAACAAAAAGTGATGGGTTAGTGGACTTTTTTTTTTCATTAATATTAAAAAAAATAGCATTGTAACTTTTTCCTCTTGTATATTCTTTAACCAGACACAGGAAAATAAAAACTTCTAAAAATGCCTACAGATTTGATTCTCATAATAAATCAGTTATTACCATCTTTAATCTAGTTTCAAAATAAAAACCTTAACAAAAAAGCTGTTAATCTGGTTTTCTTGCATGATGTTGCCCATAAACAGCTAGCTATTTTGCACTTATTATAACCCAGGAAACTTAAATTCTGTCAGGTTAGCAGTATGTAATAATTAGCAGGTGTATAGACTAAAATGAAGCTAGTTTTCACTTAATATCTAAATTAATTGCATCAAGTTTCTAGTGCAGGAAAATGTACTGCACCCAACAATAATTCTAACACGGACAGTCCTCTTTATGCTCGTGCACTCCCACAAATCCTCTTGTTAAGTTAACAGGAACAATCTTACACAAGCAGGCTGGAAAAAATATTACTCCTACATCAGGTTATAAAACACTAACATTTGTTTATTTCAACTGATTAAAACAAATATGATGATTTTACTTCTGAGCCTGATAAACAATTATTTTGGAAGTGTAGTAATAGAATTACCATTGGCAACGCTGAATTCAGGTGTGACTACTGAATAGTAAATTCCACACCCCCAAGGAGGACTGCAAGGAATGCAACCAAAAGGCTTGGAATCATACAATTTAGGTCGGAAAAGACTTCTGGAGGCCATCTTGTCCAAAACTATGCTTAAAGCCTGTATAATTAAATCAGCACAGACACTAGTCTGTGCTAGTAACAAGTCTTACCCTCTACATTAGGAAGCTGGAAGCCAAGTGCTTAATGGGAATGGTCCCCAGAATAAATACATCTCTGATCTTAACTGCTAAACCATGTTTGGGAGTCCCATGAATGAGTACAGATCAAGATGCCAAGAGGGAGCTCTTGAAGAATAAAAACCATAGATGATGGTGTCCCAGCACGTGGGAAAGTGACAGCGCTGTGTTTAACATGGCGGCGCAGGCGTAACCTCACGGTGCCCCCTCTCGGACAAGCGCGCTCCTTTGTGTGGCTCAGCAAATAAACAGTTATTGGATTTGCTTGTTCCAAATGCTGGGAATGGGGGTGGAAATCATCCTAAACACATTTAACAATAAAGTTTGACTGAGGACCAAAGTGCAGTCAGCCCATTCTGTTCTTTATGGGCTCTCCATAAAAACTGAGCAGTTCATCAACTCATTTCTAGTCAAGTATTTACCAGAAAAAGAACACAAAGCAAAGGTAGATTTATATCAAAGGTTACAGGCAGAGTGTGTAATCCCGTATCAAGAAAAAAAAAGAAGAAAACACATGCTGATTATTCTCAGACCCTCCTCTGAAAGCAATGAGCCTAAGCCTATAGAGCACTGATCACAGGGACAATGCCTATTCACTACACAATCTCATTGAAGTCCCTGAAACTACCAACTGAACAGATTCTTCAGAGGTTTTCAAAACTGGACTCAATACCACCCAATTTCCTATTTCTATCCTAAACTCACGTTTAAGAATTCAGAAGATGAGTTCAAGAAAATCTGTATGCCCTATGGCTCACGTGATAAAAATCTAATTTACAAGAGGAAAAATCTAAAGTACTAACAGGTTATTAAAAAATTAAATAGCCTTTTCTTCTGCACTTTCTTTGAAAAGTAAGGTTTTCAAATGAAAAATCTAGATTATTCTACTGGCATTTTAACTCTACCCAAATTTTTAAAAAATTCTGATATAACAATAATTACAGCTAAGCTAAGCAACCACAGTAAATTTTGTATCAAATAAGCAAATACAAAATATTCTGCCCTAGATCCTTGAATGAATTTTAATGAGCGCCGCCATTTTGACTGAATGAATATTTTATTTTGGACCTCAGGAATTCTGCCTCCTGATGACGACAAATTATGGGGAGAACACAGGAAACATTCCTACTCACATGCCTTTTTTTAATTACAATATTTAAAATCTCAAACAATGTTAAAACATCTTATTTAAAGAGAAAAGCTTATGTAAAACCCCAGATATATTACATTTCTATTACTGATCTGCACTGATTAAGTAAGGGCTGACTTATGCAGCTAATATTAAATTTAGAAATTAAATACATGTCCATATTATATGCAGCCTAGCTGGAATTCACTAGATTAAACATACTAATTAATTTGGTCATGGTGTGCTTTGTATTATAATTCAGCATTTATTTATGAGGCCCCATATTCAGTTTACTGAATTTAATGTCTGCACTGTTCTTAAACATATCATTAGGAGTGCTAACATTTTATATCATTAACCCTGTATCAATCCACAATTAACATGAAATTATCAAAAGAATAATAAGAACAGCTATGCATTTTTAAGCTACTTAAAACATTTCTAAATGTAACTATAACTATTTCATGCTAAGTGAGAGCTGATATTTCATTTTCATGCTAAGATACTCTTCATTTAAGAAAGAAAATAAAACACCAGCTTTTTAATCACTTACTACTTCCAGGTTTCCTGTAGAGCACAGTCATTCATAGTTGTATTTCTAAGTTACCATATCTCTAGATAGATTGGGTTACTAGGTGGGTCTTTTTTAATACTCTATCAAGACACAAATGACTGGAAAACTTCCTCATAGGTGATGAGCATTTCTGCTCCCAGCACTCACTGAGATGTCACTGTGCACTTCAGACCCTAAGGTTTTTTTTACACCTCCCAACACACTGGCCTGTGTTGGAATCACAAACTTCAGCAACTGACAGACAAATGAGGGGAAACGGACAAATCCTCCTGTAATTTTGTACTGTTCATTCACTAAGTCACTATTGAATGGTAAAAGCACATGCACATGCAGATACACATCTATATTTTAAAAAATCTGCCAGGAAGGCTTTTCATTCATCTGCCATCAATTTACACTAAACCCAAAGTACTAATATTGAAGATTAGACAATCCAAAACATGTGTGCATGTATGCATATTACCAGCAAAGCAAGATATGAAAAAGAATATTTCCTACCATACAATATGAAAGGGCTCTTTTCTGCCTAAATTTTTAATTTTCTAATTAGTTAGGGATGAAGGGAAATCAAATTTGAGGATTTCATATTTATCAGTGTGATATACCAAACACAACCTAGAATTCCCCAGCACTCTCAATTACCTGTTTATTTTCCTGGACTAAGTCCAATCATTTGAAGAGGTCCAGCATTTCTCCAGTTCCTTCATTACTTTAAAAATACAACATTTCTGCCTTCCAGCATGGAAGGGAACAATGGTAAACAAATGGTAATTTAGTAACTACTGCCTCAATGTTAAGACTTCCAGTGACTCTGCCTTTATTGCTAAAGTAATAAACAAACACTCCCAATTGTAATCAATATTTCAACCAGCTGATTTGCTGGAATATAGTATCTTTCCTCAGTTCCAGTTGCATAGGTTTGGATGCTGCCACTCAACCTTTTGACACTGAAATCAAGAATCTCTCTTAAAAGGAATAGGGAGATATCAAATAGCTGAATAAATTCAGTAGTGTGAATAAAGAATGTCTTTCTTTAAAAAAAACTGATTTAATAAAATGAATTATTTTCTGCTTTGCCAAGTAACAGAATAAGAGGTTTTTTCTTTTAATGGAAAACACCCATCTGAGCCATGATGCTTTTGAGAGGCACCAAAGCCTATTCAAATAAGCCATGTATTTTACAAAAGAAAAGAAGTAAACTGCTTATTAAAAAAAAAGTAAGAATTAAAGTAAACTCTAAATGGAAAGTGTTTCATGAGCATAGCCCTACATGTCAAGACCCAGAAGGTAAAAGGCAATGTCTTCCCTGAGGTGAGTAGAGCTATCCTGGTTTGCTTTAGCTGGTCATGTCCTAGATGCACAAACCTTCACACACTCAGCCTTGAAAACAAAAGTACCACACCTACCCCAGCTTTCTATAGGTACAAACCATAACAGAGCTGAGAGGAAAAATATTAGCAATACAATTTGGTTTTAGATTTTTGTTAGAGAACTGTGATACTATTTGCTTTTAATAAGCTGCTTTACACTCATTAGTCTCAAGTATTACATTGTGATATTTGAAAATAAATTAGCAATTTGCTGTGCAAGTAACATTTGATATATTTTTTTAAAAGATGTATTATTGTTCCTGTCATTAGAGTACAAACTTCTTGAGACAAGTGGTCAGTTTATTTATGTGGAATCCTAAGCATAAAGTTTCTGTAGAATTTCTTTAGAAAGGTCAGACAAATGTTCAAAGGATTATAATGAGAATGGATGAGGCCTTTGAAGGACTATGCAGTCTTTCATTTGCTAATCTAAAGTAACACTTATTAGCAATGATGATTTCTTCAACCACTACATAGTCACCCCCCTCCACAAACCAGTCAAAGTGTATCAAGGACTTCTATGTTTTAGGAATCTATTGCTGTATTATAATAAATCATGGAGGTGATTAATCTCTTTCCCTCTCCACTCAAAATTCTCACATGCAACTTTCTATTCCACTCCTGCCAAGAAAAATGTTTTAAATCTGTATTTTACCAATTTTACCCTGACAGTTTTCTTAAGACACTAAAAATTGTCAAGACTCAAATAAGGAAATAAGACACATTAGTTCCTTTGTATGTTGGTTAACCGCTGTCAAGAACACTATTAGAAATTCAATACAATGTCGAAAAATAACACCGCCAGCACAACTGACTTCAACACAACACATTCTAAGTTCTACACCAAGACAGCTTTTACAATAATAACTGCTGCTTTTCAGAATGCTTTTCATACTGTTACAGGAAAAACTGAAGTCATAATAACTTAGGATTTTTGCAATTTTACACTTCTGTAATTCAGATGCAAAAGACACGTGTAGATCTTAACTTATGAAATTTAAAGGTTTATAGAATACAGATTTTAGACCATCATTATAAAAGATATACTCCTTTCTTTCAAAATAAATTACTTGAAAGAGTAAACCAAGTTGGCAAACCTGTTCTGCAGTAAAAATTTCTGCAACCATTCCAGGATTTTGCCGGGGATGGAATGGAGGTATGTTGGGGGAGAACAGAAAAAGAGGCATAGAGATTCTATTATCACATAATTATAATCCATAGCTAGTTCATGTTAAGATTTTCATTTTGAAGATTTACTAGCAACATGATAAAAATATATAAATCAGGAAAGTAACCAGAAATAATTTAAAACATCTTTTCTCAAGTTGAAAAGGTTTTTTTTATACACAAAGATTGAATTTGCATTCATGAACTCCCAATGTAAAAGAGAACCAAAGTTACTATAACTTTTAATGCACATTTCAGTTATTAAGATATTTTAAAACAAACTTCTACAACAGCCTCCCAGTTCATGAGTACATGACAATCCAGGTGATTTGGTGATTTCAGTGGATTTGCAGAGTACGTTAATCAGTGCTGAATTCAGTACAGCACTTTGCAGTTTCTAGTTTACTGTTTTGCTTTCAATACATCTAGGCACTAATGTTTGCAATTAACTTGTTTTGTAGACACAAACATACACATCAAGTATCAACAACCTCAATCTGTTACAGACTTAAATTGCAAAATTTAAAATAATTGGGTCACCTAGGTTTGAACTCATATGTTGAATTTCAGTCTAAACTATAAAAGCACGCCCACTTCTTTGCAAGACTCACAGCATGTATCAGCACAAAACAGTTCCAGACTTAACTTTTCAATCATGTGTCATCCAAGTATCAGCTTTGCATAAAATGTATTTTAAAATAAAAGTAAATTGCCCATAAGTTGAAAGTATGGAACATGCAGACAGACTTGCATCTAAGACGGCAATCAGAGACGCAGCTTGTGTGGTACTCTCCATTTTATTATGTTTAAAATACTATTCCCTTCATATTTGTTCAGTAGCAGCTAATTCAGTTGTAATATTAAAATGAACCTGTACAAATAATGTTTATTCCATAAAGCCAGAGTGAACTAAAAGGTGAGGAGCACTTAGAGCCTGTTATTCATAAACATTTTGTAATTTTATTACTTCTGATCTGCATAAGACCAGAAATACCTTTATGCAATGCTTCAGTTGCAACGTTCTGTTACTGTTAACATGCACACTTGAACTAAAAGAAAAAATGTAATTAGTCCAATCTGCAAACTTAAAAAATTCACTGAATGCAATTAGTACATCTTGCAAGAAACACATAAATAACTATAATTTAGATTTAAATTACTATCCTCATAACAGATGCATACACCTATATTTTCTTAGAATTGTTTACAATTTTCAGAGGCTCCTCATTTATGTTTTTTAAATTTGGCCTTTTTAAACTTATTTTTCTCTCAATATTGAGGAAGCTTTTTTTTTTTTCCTGGACTTTAAATGTTTATGCATCACACTCAGCAGTAGTGTGTGACCATAGCCTAGTGGTTAAGAATTAAACAGTGGTGAAGCTCAGACCAAAAGGTGCACAGACAGAATGCGCAAATATTTCACTAGCTATTGAAACAAGCACAACCCTTGCTCCTTTTAAAACGGAAAAAAACAGCACTGGCATGTATTTCAATAACTGTGCAAGCAATATCCAGTAGGTGTGTACCTTGTCATCTGAAACTAGCCTTCCGAGTTTTGATTTCAAATGCTAAAGCTTTTCCTCCAAACAATCCAGGAGACATGCATTGCAACAGCACCTAGTGATGCACCAAGACACTGTCTGTGCCTCATACCTGTCACTTCAGACTGTCTGTGAAGCCCAGCACCACAGAAAGGAGCACCATTTAATATAAGCGGTTTGGCTTTAGGATTTTTGGAGTGTGTTGTGTTTTTTAGCTTAAAAAAAAAACAAACAAACAGCACAGCATTTTCTCCTAACTTCTCTGTCAAGCTTCAGTCAGGCCACAGAATGGGTACCGGGGTTGCCTGACCCTGTACTCAAACTCCTGGAACCTGTAACACTTGTTTTCTAACAAATCACCTCCCGAGATGGAGAAGGCTTCCTATCAATCACTAACAAGTTAATTCCACATAATAAGGCAGGTTCGCATGCAGACTGATACATTGTGAAATGCTGTATCTAAAATTGATTAGAACAGCACTCAAAATGAATGCAGCCCTCCAAACCACTTCTTTGCTCAGAAACATTAATCTCACTTATAAGGAGAGCTTCATAATGGTAATGCTCGGTATGAAAAAAGTATGAAATAAATCAGGTTTTATAAGACACAGCAATTAATCAGTTTTAGAACTAAGGAAAGGCTGTTAAAGCGGCACATTTTTACAATGGTGACTTCTTTAAAGCCTCTGTTACTTCTAAAAAATTAAAAGTTTAGGGTTCTCTTTTAATTGTTCATCTGACAGTGTGAACCTCAACCCTAACTCTGGGTCCCTGAAATGTTTTCTACAAGCTAAAACTCTGTTAGAAAGATAAAAGCTTCATTTTAAGACACTCTTCAGTCTAAGAAGAATCTCATGCAGGTATCCTGAAAGGACTTACTTAACTAGTTAGCCTGGGGTAGAAAAATTATTTAATCAAACCAAGGATTTTCTAATAAGCACTCTAAAATTATTTCTGATAATATTTTCTGCCCTTGATACTGCACAAACTTGCAGGTGATAGTCACATTATCACTACATTTACTAAAACAGTAAACCTAACAGGTTTACATGTATGCATTTAATAGAATGTATTTTCTACAGTAAAGTTATTCTTAAGAGACAATAATATTATATAGATATATTAATCTTATTAACAATCTCTACTATGTAGTACCAGTATAGCTGGAATCAGCCTCTAAATCTTACACAAGCGCAACTTACTTGCATAACATTTTGGAAAAAAAAAATTAAAAATTAAGATTTCTCTATAATAATTTTGCTCTATAAGAATTTTATAGTTTCTCTCGCACACTGACAGAGAGATGAGTTTTCAAGAATAGAAACAGAGCATTAAGTACAGTATCACTATAAACATAAGAGCAGTTCTGACCTGAAACCTTAGCATCTCTGGTCTTTTATGTCTGTACTGCACAATGCCCCTTCACAAACAGCACCTGATCCTCCGAGTTGCTGGGCACTCTCAGCTTTTATTGGGCCTAATCCAAAACTGATGCAAGTTAGTAAGAGTTTTTGCATCAATCTTCAGGGGTGTCAGTCTGCACAATGCTCACTGATTTTAACTGAAGGTAAAGGTTCTGAGGATCTCACTGAGCCAAGACTGTTAATTCTTAAGGCTGGGAAATGACAAAAAATACTTCCAGGTTATTATTTCATTTTCTAATATTTTATGGGGCTTCTATAAAACAGATGTTTACTACAGCAGCCATTATGTGCTCATTCATAACTTTAAATCTAGTTTCTATTAATATATCCTTTTCTTCTCTTTTTTCATTTAAACAGGGAATAATTACTCCCAGCTCTAAGAGATTTGACTGAAGTACCAGTCTTAACCTGCTAAATGGATTATGAATGCTATTTGGGATTGTTTTTCTTCAAAACATATTAAACAAAAGAATCTCAGTGGGGTCAAGTATTTCTCATACTTAATAGAATCTTTTATCTCAGTGTTCACTCCACTGAACCCCTTTCCATTTTTCATCAGATGTATGCATCTAATATTTCTGTACTATTGGCTTTTTTCCCTCCCCTTATTTACTAGACCATTGAAAGTAACTCAGCAAATTCATAGTAGCAAACCTTCAGAATTGTAAGCTAATATTTTTCCAAAATTTAAGTGATACAATTTTCATGTATATTCACATAGGGGCCCTTCTTGAAAACTACTCTTGTATTATATAAAAAGTACATTTCGTGAAAATTTTTCCCTGCATACAATATTAAACTAATCTCCTAGATGTGAATGCAGTAACAATTCTGAATGGCACTTGGATTATTTTAGAAGGGAAGAGCAGTGGTATTTTTCAGAGAGTGTCTTCAAGTGTTTTAAAATTAACTTTTCTTTAAGGCCATAGATGAACAACATTTATACTTCTATTTATTCTTTACTAGACAGAATTTTAGGATCCACACAGCCACAGAATATCACTACAACTCTTCAGTGGTATGAAGCAAAATACTTTGTCTGAGGAAGTAAATATAAAATGCAGGGTAACAGTCAAATAAAACTAAACAAGCATTGAACTAAGGCTTAGCTTAAGAGACACATGATATTTAGAAAGTAGAAAAATAAAACTGCCGAAGTTTTTCTTCAAAAATATTTTAAATCTAACTATTTAAAGGAGGCTACATCTACATGATACCTTATGGAAACTGCTCCTATTAAAAACGCTTAATAGTCTGTGAGCACATCAAGATGGGAGTTTGGGTATGTCCTCTTTTTACATTACTTTGTTTAAAAGTATTTTTAGAATATAGAAGTTTTAAGTCCACAGAACAGTGGATGTGCTTCCTACATACACATGAAGAAAAAGCCCACCAGACACCAGCAATGTTTGGAATTTCGCGGGGGAGACCACCCCTTTCTCTCCCCAAACCACAGTGACACACAATTTCTTTGGTCGCCATGTGTTTTCGCTGCACGGTAACACGATTTTCACTACACTTTACTGACTAGACCACTACAGATGCGAGGCTCAGAAACGCCGTCCTTTGGCAGGAGAGCAGGTAGAGCCCCGGTGGCAGCCCTGGAGCACAGACCACCCGGCAGCCCGTCACCGCCCGCCGCCGCTTGACAAACGCGCCGGGAGCGCCCCGCGCCCGCACAGCCGAGCGAACAAACACCAAGTTCCAAACCCACCATAAACTTGCTCGGACGAGCTTTCGCGCCTCCGCCCGCGCCGCTACGCTCACCGGGCAGGAGTGCGGACACTTCCATTTATCTTCCAAAAGTGAGGAGGATGCCGACTTGGGAAAGCACCGAAAGTGCTGCGGTGCCCAGTCCCACCGCCGCCGGGAGCGCGCTCAGCCCCCCGGGGAGCGCGCACAGCAGCAGCCCCAGACCCCGCGCCGAGGCCGCCGAGGCCGCGCAGCGCTGCTGCCAGACCCAGACCCCTCCCACCCCCCGCTCAGTTTTCCGCCTGGCACCGCGGAGTTTCCACGTGAAGTTGCGTCCCCGGCCCCATCCTCCTGCTCCCCCGCGCCCGCGTAACCCTACCTGGGGCCGCGCTCCGGCCGCAGCCGCGCGTCCCGGGACGCCCCGCGACTCCCGCCCACCGCCCGGCGAAAGTCCCGCCGCCAACGGTGCCGCCGTGGGGGAGGTGGGGAAGGAAGGGACGGAGGGCCGCAAAAATCTCCGCCGGCCCCCGCGCACCGGCCCCAGCCCGCTCTGGTCCGGGCGGAGGGCAGCGGCCCCGGCTCCCCGCTGCCGGCCGGACAGCCGCGGAGCGCAGCGCGCCACTTACCGCGGGCACGCCGCGAGCCTCGCCGCCTCCGCGCCCCGGCAGCAGCGCGGGGGAGAGCGGCGCACGCCGGCACTTTGTCAGGCCGGGCGGGCGGGAGCGGAGGGCGGGCGGGAGCGAGGGGAGGGCCGGGGGCCGGGCGGGGGGAGGGCCACGAGTTGCTGCCCGCGCCCCGCGCCGCGGGAGCTTACGCGTCCCGCGGAGCTCACTTTCCCCGCCTCCTCCCCCGCCGGGCGGGCAGGGAGTTTGGCCCCTCTTCTTACGGGAGGGGAGGGAGAAGGTACGCGCACAGCGACGCGCCAGGGGGGAGGAGCGCGGGGAGGAGCCGCCGCCAGCACCTACTTTCGCCGTAACGCGGGGGACCCGGCCGAGGGCCCCGGTGTTTCCCTGCGCCGCCCCAGGCCGGGACACGACCCACCGGGCTGCGGACCCTCAGCCTGCTGCCCCTCCGTCCCCGCCGCTCGCATGGAGTGCCGCGGCGCGGCTCCCACGCTGAGCCTAATCAGCGCATCCACGACGCCGGCGGTGATTTAGGGGTCATCCGCGAGCGGCACTTCAGGCTGATGAATGGCTCTTGGCCGCTGTCTGCCCTGATGAGGGTGTCTGCGTGCTCCTGATTGCAAACACTAATGAACTTACACGGCTCCGCTGCGCGTTCCCTCCAGCCGGCAGGGCACGAAGCATCCCTCCGCTGCATTTTGTTTTCCGCGGGGACCTATTTATTTTTATCAGGGGAGGGAAAGAATTTGGGGAAATAATCCGCAGCTCCCCCGCAGCACCGCACCGCGGCCGGCCAAGCAGAGCCGGCGCCGCGGGCAGCCCGCCCGCCGAGGCTCCTCGGCGCTGCCGGCAGCCCGGGCGCGGCGCGGCATCGGCGGGGCCGCCCGGCAAGGCCGGAGGGTGCCGGCGGCGCTCCCCGGCCCGGCAGCCCGCCCCTCGCACGGGTACCCGCAGCCCCCCCGCCCGGCCTTTCCGCCGCACCCCGGCAATTTTCGGAGTTGGGCGGGAGCCGGGTGCCGAGTGACCTGATTACAGCTTAAACATCTGCCTTAAAAGCCATTTCTCCGTGGTGTACAAAGGCGTTTCTGCTTATTTTTCTCCCTGACTCCTCAGCAACCTCTCGGCTCAAAGTAGTAGCTGTAACTTTTCGCACACTGAGATGTTACCTACCTACCTATCTAGGACCGCTCTCTTTTTACGCCTTTATCCTTCCCTTTTAAACTCAAAGGCGTTTCACACACGAGATGCGAAACACCCGGAGAAGTTAGACAGGCGAGCAGCTTTGAACGTTTAGCTGGCTACCCGCTGCATACTTTGATTTTCCTAACTTTATCCACCACATCTCTGACTCTGTAATGAAAGATGCACGACTTTGTTATCTTAAACGTTCCCAAGGAAAATCCCCGTATTCCTCTGTCCTGAAATAACTGGAAATACCTCCTAACCATGGAAACGTTACTGCAGATGTAACCAGCGGGCATTGCGAGGGAGCCAGCTGGACTATGATCAGTCCAGCAGCTTTCTCTCACATGCCCATGTTTTACTCCAATGTTTTTCTTAGCATTTGTACTTTGCTAGGCAGGACCCGAGAGACAAGGCGCCTGGGTATATAAACTGATTCGACAGTGCTGAGGTCAGCATGTGGGAATTACAGCAGGTACCACACACACAGAGCCGGCATCACCCAGCACCGTTATACAGCAAGTGCAATACAAAACCACAAATGTTTCAAGCCTTTTTAAGTCAACAGTCAATGTGTAATTCATAATATGAGCACACAGAAAGAAAGAGAAAAAAAGTATTTTATAATGGCAATGACGCATCTTCATCCCCAGAAAAGTTTTAATAAAAGTAACTACTTTTAAATAGAGGTTTGCCAAAGTATTTTAAAGATACAACAACTAAACCAATGGATTTAAATGAATACTCTCTACTGACTTTATGGGTGGCTCTGAAGTGGTGGCATTTCATTTCAAAAAGTAGGAGCCACAGAGACCTCGAGAGAGAGAGTTCTGTGCAGGTAAGTGCACAGACAATACAGGCAGAATTGGAATCATCATGACCTTGTCTTTCAAATAAAATATACTACAAAGAGTTTAGCTCTTACAAGAAAGCACTCAAAGTGTGAAAATGTGAATTGCACAAAATTCATTGTTACAAAACGCCTATAGCTAGGCACACAGGAACAATCAACCCTGAACTTACACCAAATACTGCAATTGTTGTTGTATGTTATACAAAATAGCATTTCTGCTAAACTACAAGCCAATCCTGTAGACTCAGGGTTTTACTTGCATTTTTTTTCTTTTGGCTTACAGTGCTAACACAATATTTAAAGTTATGTTTTGCAAATGCAAATTTAAAGCACTGTATTTTGCACTACTGCTTCATCCATTTGCAATACCTTTGCTAAATCCATTAATATAGTACTATTTTGAACTTTTTACTGCACTCAAATACATTGAGTTAAGATGCTGCTTTATTATAAATAGAAAGGTAACATCATACCTTCCTTGTCCAAAGTCTACTGGATAGACAACAAAAGTCAACTACTTATTGATGCACATTTGAAGTTCTTGAGCAAGAACAAGTTATTTTGGCACTCTTAACTTGGACATCACTGAAGCAGCATTACCAGGCTTACCAAAATGTAATTAAATTTCAGCCCTTAGAGTTTAAGTTAATTTGAAAAGTGTGCAGGCACATCTGAGTTAGAGCTTTGTAGGAAACTATCTTCCTAATGTCAACTATTAAATGTGACTAAACTCTCTAAAATCACATAGCAGCTATTCCTTACTCATTTGGATTTTTTTGGATTTCCAGTAAGCTCACTATTTCAGCACTGAAAGAACAAAAGGGTATGCGTTCGTCATCGACTTAGAGATTTTTTTTTTTTCAGATGGGACTATCAGTAAATCTTTTTGGGCGGTAGATGCTACTGAGAGGAAAGAGCAGGACGTCCTCTGATGTGAGACATGCCGCCTGCTGCACTAATCTACCAGTAACCCCAAAAGACGACACACATTCAAGACATTGTCACGTTCTTCGCAAACTCCCTAAATTGTTCTTAACGTGTCCTTTCGTACTCGAACAGTAACTCGGGCTTTGCCAGGCTTTTCGGCAGTTTCTGGTTCCAGGGCGCCACGCTCTTTAGGATATTCGGATGTCTGAAAAAAACCCCCCAGATCTCAAGATCTCTGCATTGTTAACGGTCTTGGATCTACCGCTCATGGAGGAAGAAATTGTTTCTAACCATCCATTTTCCTTCGGGGTAAGAGTCAAGATGCGCTTTACTGCAGCTAGGTAGGGATTACCTCTACGTAACGGAAACAACTGGCAGCATTGCCCTGTGTCAGGATATCTCATAATCACAATTCTAAATAAAAAAAAAAGAACAAAAAAAGAAGTTCTCCTTTCGACTCAGTCTTGCTGGTTGGTCATCAAATGGAAACAACTGTCCCCATAAGTTGGCGCGGCCAGCTCCGCGGCTCCCGCTCCTGTGCAAGCCCCGCGAAGGGACGGAGTTGGCAGCCGCTCGAGCGGCCGCTTCCGAGCTGTCGGCGGAGCCGCCTCGCTTCCCTCCCGGCTGCCGGGCGGGACGGCCGAGCCCGCGCAGCCCCCGCGCCGCGCCCAGCGCGGACCGCGGCGGGCCAGGTCAGAAGGTGACGAACCCGCCGTGACCGCGCTCTGCCCTAAGCCCCGGAGAGAACCGCACCGCTCCTCTCTGGGAACGGGGAAACTTTGCGAAGAAGGGGCCGCCCGTGGCGGGCGGCGCCAGGGGAAGCGCAGTGCGCGGGGGCGCAGTGACGGACCGGAGCGGCGGCGGACGCGCGGAGCTGCGCTGGGCTCGCTCCGCGCCAAGGGCTGCGCTGCCTCGCCCGCCTCACCGCCAGCAGCAGATCGAGAGGCACTTTTTCCCCGAGTATCGAGTTGCGGTAAAATTGTAAAACAAATATTCTAATCTGATCACTGACAAAGCCATAAAATTAAATAGCTGTCTGCGGAGGGAAATATGTCTTAATTACCTTAATTAAAGCAAGATAGGGCCTTACACACGTTCATTTTGAAGCCACTAAATGTACTGATTATCATACAAATCAACCTTTAAATGGGGGTCATGCTTTTCCACTACATTAGTTTGTGTTCCACTGCATAAAATAAAGCTATATGGGAAGCTGACCTCTGGTGAAAATGATGCACTTCAGCTGCACAAAACTGCTGACCCTCTTCATTGGGTCCTCAGGAAAGAACCTGAAGGAGTTCGCATACGATTTGGAATACAAAAATGCCTTTCATATTGTGTTAACACTGCATTAGAAACTACTGCCTGAGCTAAACTTATGGCCCTAAACCAAAGCCCATAATCATTTTAATCACCTTGTATTCATAAGTAGGAACCATCACAAAGCGCCGTTATTGCCATCACTGTGTGAGTTAGTACACAAAGCTGTGAAAAATGTAAGATTTGTGTTTGCTGGTACAACACTTTCCCAGCCACTATAGATAGGTGCAACTATCCATATTTTCCTTTAACAGGAGGAATGCAGAATATTTATAGCAATTCGGAAGTCAACATATAGACCTTATATGTACATACAGAAGTTTTTGTAATTAAGTCACATTCAGAATTTATGATATTTACAAGAAAGAAGAGGCCTTGTTTTACCTAAGCTTCATAGTGATAATTAACATTTTTGTTTTCCTTTCTAGCTAAAAGACATATTTTAAAAAAATAATATGAAATTCCACCAGAAAAACGTTCAGATTTAGGATATGTGCAGAAAAGATGATATAAAGAAAAGCACATTGCATGAGGAAAAAAGAAACTAAAAGCGCTTTTCTGTTGTCTGGTTCTTTCCTTTTCTTCTTCTCCTGTGCCATGCACTCCTTATAGCAGAAGACATCACTAACAAATGCAGTCTGGGAAAAATACCTCTCTAACCAAAAGCTCTAATAGCAATCTGCTATTTTATTCTCATAATTTGGATGTTAATTGCTCTGAAGTGCCGAAACAGAGATTTTATTAAAATACTACCAGTTTAAAAAAAAAAAAAAATCTTAGGCTGTTAGTAGTAAAATATGTTGTATTCAAGATGACTGCTTTCATTCCTGGAAGACAAGAGTTCAGGCAGTGGAGTGGTAACAATCTGTGTTTGTTCCTGTCTGCTCAGGAGAACTGTTTCTAATTGATCTGGCATGGAATTTAGTTGGAAATGTGTATGTTGCAACCTAAGCACAGTCCCTGTATGCTTTGTAAAGTGATCACCATATGGGCCTTATTTGAAACATTGGAAGGTTTTGGCTATTAACCTTGTTTAAATTGTGCTGTAAATTCAACTCTCAGAGCTGGAAAATACATGTAACTGTGTGTATATCTATCGATATATAAACCTATATGTGTCTATATGAATACAGACATACACACATACATGCATAAACACACATCTACATCGATAGCCATACATACAAACTGACCATTTTAGGTATCATGAACATGTGTTGGTTATTTGTATGTTATTACTTATTAATAAAGGTACTAGTTACATATTTAGAAATTCTGTTCAGTGGAAATATTGTTCTGATACAGACGTGGCTGATGTTACAGAGTCATTTTCTGTAGATGCCATTTTAATATTTGGGAGTATTTTTGCATTCATTTTTTTTGTGAACAAGATATGCTCAGATCTATTTTGGCACATCAGAATATTTTTTAACCACCATTCTGATGTCACAGAGATTTAATTAGGAAAGCCCAGATAAATAACAGGAAAACTGAAGTTCTTTCACAGAAGACTCTCAGGAGACAATGGGAAACTGTGATTCTTTCAGTTGCAGGGCCAATCATCATATTTTAACCCTCACAAATCTTAATAGTGATTTCTTCCTGTGAATATAAAATGAATGACTAGGCTTTGTTGCAGGTAACAGTACTAAGTTATGAATGCTGATGGCCTTCTTGTACAGCCTTAAATTACATTGAAAAAGATACAGTTTCTTTAATTAAAAAAGCTGCACTGAACTAATCCCTCTAGCTGAAAAAATAAAAGTTTTAAGCAATCTCTTTCTGCTCTGGGAGAGAAAAGCAGACAATACCATAACAGATCAGAAACATAAGCTATAGTGTGCAGCCAGGAGCACAGCAGGGAACTGAATACTGCTCCGACTGTGTCATTTTTTAATCCCCCATCCCAGTTTTCCCCGTCTGACCTCATGCTGAGATGAAGTTATCACAGAAGACAGCTTTACTCTTACCAATGAATCCAACCCTGGATCTGTATTATCCTCAGCAGATCAAAACACCGCTTTCATCAAATAGCATTATCTGCATAAAAGGCATGCAATTGCCTGATAATTTCACCCAAACTATGCTATTCATTTAAAGGACAAGAAGAGAAATGTAATTCATTCCTTTTTTCCCCCCTGGAAAAGCTAACTTATACTTCACTCATGGGAACTTTTCTTTTTTTAACATGAGATCCCAAGAAGAGGTCCATTAAAAGTTTCCCTCTGGTTTACAATTAATTGTTAGAGAACTCCTGTGCCATATGAGTGACACAAGTGTAGTTATGCAGAAAACTGGCAGAGAAAATTCACAAAGCTTGCTGTAGCCATGATACTGATTCCATTAGCCATGGTCCTGCTAACCCTAATAATCAAATCATATATGGCATAATTGTAGCAGCCTACAAATAAATAGTAGCTGAAGATGTTTACAGGACTTTCCTACAAATGGAAATTTGAAGTCTAATAATTTTGCCCTAGCTAAGAAAGGCTGCACCACAAGATCCTGAAATATCTTCACTAATGTATGTGTTGTTTATAAAAAACATGTACATATATTAAAAACTCATGCTGGTGCCTTGTCTTCCAGAAAGGAAAGCACATAATACTATGGCTCATTGGTTTTATTGATACACACAAAACATTAAAATCATGACGGAGGTGGGGCAGAGTGCTCCAAGTGAGTGCTGTTACAGCATCTTTTGTATTTGGACTATTAAATGTACTCTGCTTGTGAAACTATTCTTGGTATTTGTCTGCTTGTAAAGATCTCTGCAGATCTCTTCCACAATAAAAAACCCCTCAAATCTAAAAATAATGTATTCTCTTAAACGTTGTTTTTGTTTTCTAATACTTCTCTGAAAGAGTAAAGATACTTTTGTGTTGGAGTCTTGTGTTTTCTAGTTTGTTGAGAAGAGGCTTTATTGTTTCTTGAATAGCAGTGTTTATGTTCAGCACCAGAAATAAACACTGATTTGCGTCTGGCAGAGGGAATTTTCCCTTTCTTTTTTTAATAGTACAAAGCCCTTGGCATGTCATGGGACTGTAAATACTAAACTGAGTACTTGTTGTGGCCCAAATATTGCCTACTCCATACAATGACAGTTACTTTTCTTTGGGACCACTGGACAGGTACTGTCCTCTATTCAGAGGATAATTTTTTTCCCCCCAGCATGTCTTTGATACTTTTTAAAACAGGAGTTCTTTGAAGTGGCTCAGAGGTTTGGAATCACAGGAGTTGCTTCAGAAGAGCTGGATTATTGAGCCTTACACAGGCACATCACACATTTACCATGGGGCTACAACCTCTCTGTGTACACACAGACCCTATGGAACTTTATACTATAAAAAATATCAGTTAAGTTCACAACTTTCTGGTTCTTTTCAGCTTCAAGACAGAATCCTTTTTTCCTCTTGATTTCACAAAACCTTTGGATGTTTCAGTGCTTCTTTATAAAATTTAAAAATATAAACATATATACGCACTTTCCCTGCCTAGTGTTATCTTACTTTTAATGGAAACAATTTCCTATTATAACTTAAGGAGGATTCACATGCAGGAACTCTATATCTGATAGCTTGTGTCCTTTTTCCAACTGTATGAACTAATCAGAGAAAATAGCTGTGATTTTCTTTTTTTGGATAACCAATTCTCATATATTCTCAGAACATCTCATGATGGCAACATAAATGGTCTATTATTATTATTATTATTATTATTATTATTATTATTATTATTATTATTATTTATTGATTAATGCATGCAAGTACACCTGGGTTTGGATCTGTGTTCATCAGCATTATTTTCTATTTGAACATTAATTGTATATTTTATCACATATTTCCATGGCAATGGAATGTAACTTCTTATTGAAAAATTTTTTTAAAAATTATTTGTGTGGTTGAAATGACTTATACCCCTTGGCATTCAAAAGAAGATTCTTGTGGGAAAGAAAAGAGAATGGGCTGAAAATGCTGACTTCCAGTGTTGATATGGTATTTAGCTACACATGTTGGCATAATCACCTGTAGTGCCCCACAGGCTGTTAGCAGCTCTGGGGTCCTCCATTTGTGAAAAGCAGGGCAATCTGATGATGGGGGAACTTAGGAAAAGGAGGAGTGCTGGTCAGAGAGCAAGATGTAAGGTGCCCTTGCTCCAGGCTTCATGGCTCCTTCTTACCTACAATGTTGTGGAGCAAGGGCACAGATAAAGGGTGGGTCAGCTCTAGAACCACAGCCCTGTCCAGGTACCACGTGTGAAGGTGGCAGAGTATGGTAACTCCTGATTTACTAGGTAGAGATCTTGTTTCAATCCTTCCCTCTGTTGCCAGCCCAGTGATATTAAGGCAGCTATAACCAAGAGCTCTGTTAATATGGCACGTTAACTGCATCACAGCCTATCAGCCTTACCTTTTAAAAAGTTACAAGAAATATAATGCAGAAAGTCAATCCTTTCAAGAGAAATTTCCTTTTAGGAAAACCAAGGAAGTGACACAGAAAAGCACTGATAAATACAGACTGCAACAAAAACTTTGGCACAGATGTCAATATTGATGCCCTTGTACCAACTTTGCTAGACCAGAAGTCAATTTTGAAAAATTTATGCTATATCAGGATGTAAAAATTATCCTCATTCTGGATTTCCAAATCTTTTTTGTTCAGCTGTGCTTATTTTTATGGCTTCAGAAAAGTTCACAATACATTCAAAATACAGTTTTGTTCTGCTTTTTTGTTTTAAAAACAGAAATAAATGGAATTGAATATATAGAGTTCGTAAAACACTAGAAACTAAATATGGGAACTCCAAATGTCTTCAGTAATAAAAAAATTTAAAAATAATTGTCTATAACATAATTCTGATTTCAAATAGTAGTTCAGAACAGAATTGACTTCAGCCACCTAAGTGATGTAAACCTGGATTCCATGATATTCATCTCAGATTCAGAACATAACTTCCATATGCACAAATATCACAGTTTGAGTAGGTCACTGTAGTCTTTTACATATTTCACCTCAGCATTAGAGAACCAACAACAGCTGATAGAGTTTTGAGACTGATACAAATTTTGACTTCTGTAATCCTTCCCATCACATGCTTTCAACCTTCTGTTTGTGTTTTCTTTCAGTTGTCTGTTACACACAGCCTGTATTAGTTGAGGTGATGTTGAAACACTCACAGCTTCTGGATGTATATGTTCTCTATTTTAAAAGAAATATATGTATGTATGAGTTCCCTTTTTTCCAGAATTTAAAAATAGAAGAATGAAGTAGAATGCAAGATGACAACAGAAACCACAATTTTGCTTTCTCTAGCTTCATATTTTCAGCTCTCAGTTCCTATCATAGCAGTGCAATATTTGTACTGTTGATTTCATGGCAGGATAATTGCATGGAGCATGTCTGATTCTATATTACTTCTCCTGAATTATATTGGATCAACATCACATCCACAATAGTGCATTCATCAAAGCTTTCAATAGAAGACAAAATGACAGGATCTTTTAGAAGCCAAAATTGTCATCACACCACTGAACAGCTATGATGTGTTGATGATATCACAGCAAGTCCCTGAATTCAGACAAAAGGGTTGAATCTTAGAAAACCTAAATCCCAGTTCAGCACTAATGCCAATCCTAACATTTGCAAACTCAGAGAAAAGCTGTACCACCATTCTGTGAACAGGACTTGAAATAAGGCAAAATGGAAAAGGAAATAGTTCTAAGTAGCTCCATTTCACAACATAAATCTTCTTGGGAGTTTTCTAAAGCACACAGCTATAGTTCCTCTTTCTTAAATATTCAGTACTTGAAGAAAACTAGCGAAATCCTTTGCATGTGCACATTATAAAAATACAGCTTTTCTGTTCTTACACCAGTCATAAAGAAATGGAAAATTATAAAGAAGCAGCAGAAGAAATCTACAGCTCATGTGTTGGCATCACTTGAGCTCTGCATTTATATTTTTCAGTTATAAAATAAATAGTGCTCAAAATAATCTCAGAACAATAGACATGTAGTGTCTGTCAGAAAGAATCATATAATGGAAATTTTTAAAAAACAGATAAAACCACCTATTGATTCAGTTTTTATGGGGCTTATGACTTTCTCAAGTATAGCTGCAAAGGCTGTCTTTGTACAGCCTGCCACTTTGGCCATTTTGGGTACTGTGGTAACAGCACTTTCTTCCTCTGGCAGCCTCTTCTCTAGTACCAAACTTAAACTACTCATCTTCATTTTAAGAATCTTCCAATTGCCCTTTTCCATCCTGCCAGTCACCGCTTTCTTCCTGTCAAGAGCTCAACACCCATGTCAACCTGGCATATGATACCAGTAGCTGTTGCCAACTCCTAAAATTTGAAATGCATCTCTCTGCTTTCCCCCCGCCCCATGATTCCTCTCATACTTGGGAGAAATTGTTCTTAGGGATTTTCTTTCCCAGGGTAAGTTCAAAAAGCTTGGACAGTATTTGTGATTGTGCTGACCAGTACTCCTTGTGCTGCTGTGCTGCCATTAGCTGCACTGCCTTGTTGCTTTTGTTTAATGCTTAGATAGTAAAGTTCCCTGGAAGCAGGAAAAGTCTTTTTCCATTTATGCTACATGTAATGCAGTGTGTCTGAGAGCTCTCACAGTCTGAGTGCTCATGGAAGCCATGGCAGTACAAATAAGTAACAACACTGCCAATAATCAAATTCACACACCACTTCCTTTGGTAATTTGATAATAGGTTCTGTGTCTCTGCTGATAATATTCCTCATTTTTCTGCTTTCTATATGTGTAAGGACCACTTTGGCTTCAGGAAGTGCATCTGGAATGTGTTAATTCACATGTAAATTCCAAGCTATTTTGACACATATACTTTGCACACCCTAAAATAAGATGCAATATGCAAAGAGCAATGAGATTTCTATATCCACCAATAATCAACCAATGACATTAATAACCAAGGCTGCCCATGTAACTGTAGCTCTGTATCCTGCTTTTAGATAAAAGGATAGTCTAATGATCAAATACTTGGCTTTTGTAGAGGCCAATCTTATTTAGAGGAAAGGTAGTTAATCACTATTTAGTTTTATCCCCTAAAATCAATCGATTTTGCCAGGTCTTCTTTACTACATGCCACCATATTTACGCACTGAATAAAAAGGAGTTGGACTTTGATGATCCTTGTGAGTTCCTTCCAACTCAGGGCATTCTATAATTCTATGGAAACATTACCAGTTCTCTCACAGGCAGTACTGTGCTACTGTGGACAGGATGTTTTAGTATTTTACATAGAAAAGAAACCTACTGGGGCCCAGAATTCAAGCTCTAGAATTGTTTGAATAGCATGGAAATTTTGTGTGCCTAATTTGAAAGCCACAAGTAGACCTGAGAATGTGTGCTGCATGGCATTGGCAATGTTTCTAGAAAATACCTAGCCCAGCAGAACCACCTGGGAACAGAGGGCTCACCCCATGCCACATGAAAACCTTGAGCAGATGCAAACTGATTGCTGTGTTCTTCAGGTGACATGTTATGTTCCCTAACCAGGAAATCACCTTTTGCCTTGCAATCCATCACAAACATACAGTAATTCTTTTCAGCTTAAGGAGAAAAGATTCTAAGGAAAACCTATTTGGCACAAACTGGTGCTTCATTTTTGTAGCACAGTCACTCCATGCATGAGGCAATTGTTTAATTAAATCATGTAACACCACCACAGAAATAATATTTCAAAGGCACCCACAGTTTGCTGTTGTTTACTTGTAGAATATAGTTTTGCAAATTTTAAAATTAATTTATTTTATGCTTATAACTTATGAGCAAAAAACCATAAAAATGAAAAACTTATTTGATGGATAAACATTAGCTCTCACAGCAAGTACTAAGAAATGTTAGCCTTTGGTCAACACATCTTTATCAACAAAGAAATTTACATGATGGTAGACTAATGAAAAGAACCATTTCTCTATTCTCTTTCTATTCAGTCTCAGCTGTCAGTTTCTTTTAAATGTTTGGCTTTGGAATATGTTACAATAAAATAAATACCAAATTTTAGTTTGAAATACCATTCCTAGGAAAAAAAAAGAAACAAATCTGAAAGTAAAATGCTAACCAAAGTTAAACAATCAAATTTAAGGATAGGACTTTTCATTTTTGACTTGGGGAAAAAAAAGTTTGCATTAGCAAACTGATTCACACTCTCTTTCCCTGGTAACTTTAAACCTCTCCATTATTCTGTTTCAGTTCTACTTGAAACAGTACTCTTCTCTCTTTACTTTTTCTGTTTGGACATCAGACTAGATCAGTGATCACTCAGTCAGCTTCCCTGAGGACATTCACTAGGTTTCCCCAAGTACATCCCCTCCAGTTCACACATGTCAGACACAAATCCACATTACTTAAGCTATGGACTTTTTTCCACAGCTTTGTCTACCTCACATTCCTCTTAATGCTCTCTCATACTTGCAATACTTTCTCTTCTGTTTTACACTTTAATTGACCACAGGAGATGTGTGGGCATTGGCTCACTAAAATATGACTGTGCTGGGACCAGCAGACAGACTACAGTTGAAAAAGAAATCTCTTTTTATTTTAAATTCTACTGCTCATCATCAAGTGTCCTTTCAGAAACAAGACAGAATGTTTGAGATGAAATTTTTTCAATTTTTCAAGTAAGAAATACTTAGTTCAGACAGTATCTTCAGAAACCTCACCTTCCAAAGAAGACATTTCCTTCCCAGCAGGGGACATTATCCAGTCCTTAGTTCCACTGTACCTCTTCACTGCTGCTGGTTGTCAGCTGGTTAGGTTTGCATTAAAAGAATTTTCTATAGTGTACCAGTATCAGTGAAGTGATTCAATTTAACCTTGGCTCTTTGGGTAGCCCTTGTGGCATCATTCTAATCCATTTAATTCAAAATAATCAGAAAATGAGCGGAAGATTTTCTTGGACCAGTTTATCCTTCACTTAACGACAGAGGAGTGACTAAAAATCTTTCTCTACTGCACTAACTCTGAGTGTTGCAAAACGGGAGGAGATGGCTAGCAGAAAGGTTTAATTTTTGAATATAATTCTCAAGAAAAGGAAAATAAACATTTTAGGAAAACAGTAAAATTGTTGAAATGTTGTATTCAAAGCCAGTTGGTTTTAAACCTTTTTAGGCCATTTTCTCATTCAGCTGTAAGAAACATTTAGTACTGAGATGATAGATTTGAGACTGTTTAGTTTGGTGCATCTTACACATTTTCTAAAAGATGCTTTGTAACTTAGCTCACCACAGGATAAAATAAGTTACTCTTTTGAATATTTTATGTATAATCTCTCACTATTCTGACACAAACTTTCAATAGAATATATTGTACATTATATGAGATACAATACCCCTAGCTATGTCTCTACCAGTGGTAGAAAATAAAAAATAGAATAATAATATACATTCTATATCATTGTGAAAATGTCTAGAGGAAGACCTGAATGAACAAGAGGAAAAGTATCAGCAGTGCTTACAATCCTGAAAACAGTGTATCTAAACACATGTTCAAAATGCTATACCCTTCTCTCTGCTTTTTATTCTCCTGATCCTCCTTCCTAGCTTTGTTGGGCCAGATTGTTCCCTCACCTGTGCTGGTCAAGGGAGAGAAATGGAAGTTTTATTACGGGGCTTTCTTTGATTAGCTGTGCTAACTCATGAGTCTGAGCACAATCATTGATGAAATTAGAGGAAACAATCCTTGTCATAACCAACATGCTGGTTGATTTTCATACTAGATTGAACACTGCTTAAATTTGGCCTCCCCCCACTTATGTCTGAATGTTCACAATATTTGTGGTATAGCTTATAGCAAAACAAATAGATACCAGGATAACAAGCATGAATCTTAATATTTAATTTTTTTTTTCAAAAAAAGTCAAAAGACAACCCCAAACCAAACCCTTCCTAAGCAGGAAAAAAAAAAAAATCTAGAATAAATAAATGAATGAATGAACCAATTCAGCCTAAGAGAAAACTAATATAAGTTAGCTGAGAATTTCAAACACTTATGTTAGAATAAAATAGCATGGCTTTACTAATCTCACTTTGTACCAGTAACTAGTTACTTCACTTGTACTAGCAGCAGCTTTAGAAAATACTTAATAAAAACCTATCCAAAAGTTATGCTGTGGAAAGAACCAGTTTTTAATCTTACCTTGCCATGGGTCCATTAACTATTTTTCCTACCTCAAAATATTTTTCCTAAGTTTATGGGATGGAATTAGTCACCTTTCTTTGTTGCCATTATATAGAAATGTCAGTTACAGCTGCATGCCTTTCCATCAATGCATTAATAACTCATGCTTGTGTATTTTTACAGTATATATTACCATTTTATAATGAAATGTTAAATATTTTACTGGTATTTGTATTTTATTGTGATTTGTACTGAGTACTGAGCACTTGAAGTGTTTCTATTCACTAGAATATTTTATTTAAATGAATTTTTAAAATCACCCCTTGCTTAAAAACAGTATTGCTATTTTGTATACTTATTGTCTTCCTTTCATTACTGCAACCAACATTTAGTCTGTTATAGTGTAATATCCAGGCTAGTGTAGGACTTTAATCTACTTTTTATTTTGTAAATTAAGAACAGGTTCCAAACCTCTCTTTGCTGGAAATCATTTCCATTCTAACTATCATCAGTTGGTGAACTTCTCCCTTACAGAACAACCACTTTGATAGAAACTTCTCAACAACATTATTGCATTCTTTTCTCCAGTGCACTTTGCTACATCTGTTCTTACTCGGATATCTTAAAGTCTACCTACTACCCATTATTACAACTGAAAAAAAAAGAGAAAAATGATACACACAAGAAAGTCTTACTGAATCACTTCCCTTGATATGTGCGAAGTTTAAAAATCTGAAATTAGCTGCTAACAGAAATTATGCTGTTGTACTTCACACTACACAGAACACAGGATGCTTGTTTCCATGCTTATAGCTAAAATAAGGAGTGTGCCTCCTTGGCTCCTCTTACTGCCAACACAGCTACCATCACCCATCAGGCAGGCTTTCAGCACGTAGAAACTTAAGAGGCCAGAAGCCATGCAAACAGATATTGCAAATGCCATGCTTTGGTATTAGCAAAACTCAAGATCTACTTACAATTTTCCCCCTCTAATTGTTCAATGCACTTGTTATTATATATCTGATATTTGTTTATCAAAATTGTTTGAATTTCTCACAACTTGGGTAATGAAAATTAATAAAGCATTGCCCTTGCACATTCTTTGCAGCCAACATTAGGATTTTATCAATAAAACGTGATTAAGAACAAGAGTATTTAGTGGTCCAAAAATCCCAATGACAACATTTTTGTAGATTTTTCGTTACACTTGCCTTTGTGTGAAATCCTCTTCTAATAATACTATCAACACTTGTCCTAATATAAATATATTTTTTAAACCCTGCATAAATCAATCTTAACATTAAAAATGATCAAATTTATTCTAAGACTTTCATTAGACAGTATGTGCTTATATTTTGTACAAATGTGCAGTTTCTTCTCACTGTCAGCATCCTCTGCCAACACTGGCATATCCCACAGAGAAGACCAATTAATGTCCACTGTCATTCCAGTTATTGTATTGTACAACTACTTAATCATGTTCCAGCCCAGAGATTCTCTATAATTTCTTCTCACCCTCCCCTTCCATGGCAGTTAACTCTGATGAAATTCTCATTTAGTATTGAAAAGAGGACTTAAGAAATTGTAGCCTAAATCCAGTACTCTCAGCATAAGATCTCACACAATATTCATCACTACATTGTCTAATCCAGTTCTGGGTCAAAGTGCTGCCAGATTTTTATTGTACTTTTATTTTAAAAGATTATAGATTTTGTTGACCAAATCCAATCACAAATTCATCCAATACTATTCTCAAAGGCAAAGCTCTATGTAAGAGTATAGATGTGGTTTTGAAGATGTGCTCATATTTCATAGGACAAGCAGAGGCAATACTTTAAAAATAGATACCCCCAAAATCAAGAGATAGTGTTCATTCAAATCTATGATTTAAAGTGAAATCCTGTCATCTGACTTCAAAAGCCTATAGACTTTGCAGTTACCAAGGTGGATGTTTAGGTAATTGTGGTGCAGGTAATAGAGATTCCAGAGATTTACACCAAAGCACAGACACACCACGTGCAGTCAGACTGGTGTGAAAAAATGCATTGGCTTTCTGTTTTCAAGACTGATAACAAGCCTTTCTTCTGACACTACTTGTAAAATACCTCCCTGAGAAGTTCCTCAGATAACATATTTTAACAATTCAATCTGAAGCTATAAAGACATGGTTTTTGAAACATCCAAACTGAGATAAAATCTATAGGTTTTTTTCTTTCCCCCTGGGCAAATGGTCCTGTATACTGCTGTTACTTTGATCTGGTGCTGACTACAAGATACCAAACATTATTGTTGGTTCCAGATTAAGTAACCTGGAACAGATTACCAACTGTTTAGTGCTGACATGCAACTAAAACAGCATAATCTGTGTTAAAAACCTACTTTATAGATGTAATAGTAAAAATGATAATGTAAAAAAAAATTTCCTAGTAAGAAAAACTGTAGGTCATGCCTGAGAAACAAATTACCCATTGATCACGTCCACTTCCTGAAAGATCCAGTTTTGTAATTTCTGAGTTCTGAAATAATACTTTCTTTATATTTCGGAATTATTTGTACCTTGATTTGAAAGTGTTCTGGTGATAGATATTGAGAAACAAACTCCTCAGTCAGGAAACCCCTCAGAATCAGCAGGAAAAAAGATGTACTTTTGTGGAATCATTGTACCTGAAAAGAATGGATTGGTATCCAATGATGGCAGAGCTAAGGGATTTTCTGCATATCCTGACTTCCAAAAGTTCCCTTGTATAATCACAAAATAACTTCATAGTGAAGCTGTAATTTTTTGTACTTCCACTCAAGGACTAGAAAAAAATGGGCACTATGTTCCAGCACTGTTAGCTGTTTCAGAAGGGATGAGCTGCCTTCTGTGATTGCTGCCTCTGTAAAAGCTACAGAAGTTGTTCACACAACTAGATTGAAGCAGATGAATTATGAGTAGATGTATGTAAAATAGGACATGAAGTTAGACAGCCACCCCAAATAACCGGCCTGACAT
The DNA here is from genome assembly GCA_024362935.1 of Setophaga petechia. NCBI lineage: Eukaryota > Metazoa > Chordata > Aves > Passeriformes > Parulidae > Setophaga > Setophaga petechia. The sequence goes on from JANCRA010000001.1 coordinate 30,650,075, forward strand.
AACACAGAAAATCTGAGAAGCAGAGCCAAAATCTGGAGTCACTGCTCCCTACCAACCACATTGTAACTGCACATACTACCACTCCAAAGACAAAATCAAAATACCTCAAGTTTAACACATGTAATGATTGCCATTGTGATGGAATTATCAAATCAAAGATGGTCATAAGTTCCTTATCACTTAAACTTCTGAAAAGAGGGCTCACTAATCTATTCCATGTATATTTTGGGAGTTATTCTTAGGGGTTTTTTTAATAATTACAACCTTAAAAAATATCACATGAGTATAAAGCAGTTCTGGAAGTTGCAAGGGACTTTAAATACATGGTTAACAAATGAATAAAAAAAAATATAAGCAACTCTTGTGAGCTTTCTTTTTAACCCTTCACTTATTCTTTTTGTCTCATAATCCAAGTATTAAAAATTAAAATAAATTGATCAAAAATGTGGCTTGCTGCAGAAGAATACATATATGAACAAATACATTTATGTGATACTACTGCACTAAACTTGCAAGTCTGGGGGACTGCACAAAAAGGGATTTTGTCCATTTCCCAATGGCTTAGCAGGTTATGTGCTGCAGTGAGGTTTCCTGTTATGCACATTTAATTGTTTATATCAATACCCTGTAAGACTTTTTCTGGAAGTGTGAAGTATAACAAACAAGCCAAACTGAACTACATTTACCAAATGAGGCTACATTTGCCAAAAAATCTCCCCCCCCCCCCCCCCCAATTTTGCGATACACTGTCCTTTCATTGGACTTGTTTGTATATCCATTAATTCATTGATTAAATAATTTGAGATTGTGCTTCCACTTATCAATGAGAAATAGTCTAGTTGAACAGCATAATTACTTACATCTCTGTCACTTCTGAAGTAATACTTAGTGCTTTAGACATAGCTAAATTTTGTGTTTCCTAGCAGTTGGATTTATTGTAACCTATCTCTGTCATCCAAGGGTAGAGATATATATATATCTACATAATCTATAATTATTATTTTTTCAACAATTATTTGAAAAGTTGATGCAGAATTTCTGCCCAAATGTCTAAACTACGTCATGAATATAATTATTAATTTTTCTCAATATACAAGAAAAGGTCTTGGAATATAGGTCAAACCAAGGAGTCTCACTATTTAGGAGAACACATATCCCCCTTCCCCCCAAACCCCATGCTGATATTATAGTTTTATTTCCTATAGTGGTCCTTTCTTTATGTTTTATTTAAAATGTTAATGGAGTGTACCTGCAATTCAGATAATTTATCCTTAAATCACTGTTCTCCAGAATAATGCACTGTGAGCACTGTAACACACAGGCAAGTCCTCTTAAAGAACATGCATCAATTCCCTTCCCTTATGAAGCACACTGCAAATGCCCTCTAACAGGGCACAGCAGCATTACATAAATCATCTTATATGAAAAATTAACATGACATCAAATATTTATAAATATTAATGTGTATGTTAATATAACCAAAGCTGTAACAAACAATCATAACCTTGCCAAGTTTCTTAGGACAGGCGCCGCTGATAATGATATCCATTATCTCTGGGGGAACGCGCAATTATGAAAGTATACATGGGATGCTATATTGTTATCTGCTTTAAGTTCATCCATTAAACACTCCACCTCACACTGGATGTTAACCCTCCCCATAGCTCTTTGTCAGGTACTATTTTCTGTGTGTTTACACATCCATGTGAATGAAAGATGAACAACCCTTAAATGTATACGATTTCTGTACTTCGTTAACACACGCATCTAATTTCATATCACACATTCCTTTGCTCTACAGCAATTACACTTTATAATGTCTGATATACACCTAGCTATCTGTCTGTCTTTCCATTTATCCCTCTGTCCTGTGCATAGCATAGCTCTCAGAGGAATTTGCAAACTCCTTTGGTTTGTCTTTTACCATTTGCATTTATGCTATTATGATTAAAGGTCTACCAGTATTTCCAGTGGAAATTTTAATTTTTCTGGCTTAAAAATCATTCCATAAAAATTAGATTCACACCTAAACATAAAAAAAGTAGAATACATTTCCTTGCAATCAAATTTGATCAGTTGCTAGGAATTTCAAGTGCTTTTTATTATCTTTGCTTATCTACCATTGCAGTGAGAGGAAATAAAATTTTGAGCCAACACCACAAAATTAACCACGTTTCTCCAAGAGAAAAGACTGAAGGTTTTGCAGCTGTGCTTAGCACACATGAAAAAGAGATGATGTCCCAGGAAAAAATTCTTTAACCTTTTAAGATTCACACCCAAGGGTAAGTGAGGCTGACTACCATTTACAATGAAGTCTTGACCTGAACTGAACAATGAGTTGTGCCTCTTTTTTAATATATGGATTCAAATACATATGAAGACTTCCTTTTACTTACTTTTCAAAGATCATCAAAAATACAGATTCAGTAAAACTGGAATACTATACACTGTAAATATCCTTTATCATACCAGACAAAATCAAAATAAGCATCTCCACATAATAACATTCTCTTCCTTACAATTATTTCCAGTACTATTATCAAGTGCGAATATAGCAAAGCCCATTTTAGAATTGTTTGAGAAAACAGGCTTTTAAAAACAGGCTTAACAGCTAGAATACTACTATCCTTCACTGAGGAACCAATCAAGGTACAGAGCAGGCAAAAGACTCACTCAAACTGGGGGACAAAGGGTGCCTGGCTCAGCCAGGCAGCAGCTGGAAGCATGGACTGCAGTGGGACCATGTCCAGTGCTGCTGGCACACAAACCCAATGTCCTCCCAGAGTGGTTACTTTTAAAGGCTCATCTAGGAAATGCACATAACTTGTGTATGATAGTTGAATATCAGCCTAATGATTCAGCTTAGATTAGCAATATTTTTAAAATCTGGAAACACCTGGGTTTGAGTCATTCACCCAGGAGAGCCAGCAGCTCCTAAGAGAGGAAGTGAAAGGTGCTCATTTTATAAGAACTACCTTGGTTTGGTAGTTCTTAAAGTTTAAGTAGTTCAGTAGTTCAGTCACTTAAAGTATGTTTTAAGTTACACATTGGTCATTCTGATATGCAAAAAAAACATCACAAAAAGAAAACCAATAAGGACTTTATTACTTTTTGTGAGGAAGCAAAATAAAATAAAAATGCTGAGGTTTTAATGAAAACATGGCCTGGGGAATTCTGCCATTTTAAAATAAGAATTTAGACTGTTCTAATGATTAATTTCAATTCACTTTTTTATCAGATTGCCCATTCCAAAAAAGGGAAAAGAATCCTTTCTATTATTATTTGAAACCAGGCAAAACCAAAACACGAGCCTGAATTTAGAAAAAAATTACAAGGGACAAACTTATTTTTTCAGCGGATTTGTACCTTTAAATTTGTTTACCAGTTCCTAACTGACAGAGTAGTAATAATCCTAAACTAATCCTAGGAGATTTAGGTAAGTTTCTTTCTCTGTCCTTCCCCACTTCTGCCATTTATTTACTTAGTTTTTAAGGGAATGGAGGTGTAGTATAAGTTCAGGATTTAAAGATTTTTATTCAGTTACAGATCCCTAGAAAAATTAGGAGATTTTTCCCTCAGAATTTTATGGATAAATGGGATTGTTATCGGTTTTAGCAATATAAAAGCCAATTTACTTTTTGTTTACAGGAATACTTCACATTCATGTCATTTGAAGTTTTTATTAACCATTAAAGTTTAAGGCATAATTATGTAAAGATAAACAAACTTTTTTTATAAGATCATTATTCATACATCTTATGTTTTTTAAGACTGCAGATAAGAAAAATAATTCAATGCACATCTCAGATTAATTGCATTATAGACATCAACATCGTTTCAGCACATTGTGAATAAAATTATTTTTCAAACAAAAAAGCAGGCTAAAAATATCAGTCATTATTCTATGTATCAAATGTAAATCATTACATAAATCAAAGCATACAGCAGCATAGGCACCAAAAGCATCTTATTGTTTTCATCTTTATCTCCTGCTAATATTTAAGTCTGCCAGATGTATTTGCCTTTCTGATATTACCAATATTTTGTTATAACCACGCAGTCACATATTTATAATTCTTTCTCTTTGTAAAATGGGTGTCATTAGTGTATCTGTAAGTTAGATGCAGGAGATTCAAAGTTCAGAGCCCATGTTATCTCTCAGGATCAGAAAACAACTTTCTCAGAGTGTGACATACAAGCCCTTTTCCCACACCATGATGCCGATCTGAGCAGAACTTTTTGTATACGCAGTTTTAAATCTCTACTTATAAAAAGTCAATACTTGCCAAGAACTAATATCACTCTTGACTGAGGTTAGAAATCAACACTGTAGTTTCCCTATCGCATAAAACCCTCAGTACAGTTTTTAAAAATTACTTCTGTAGTTCGAGCCTTTCTTTCAGAATACTGAAAATGGAGAGTCAAAACTCTGGTGATTTACATACAGTACATCTAATTCCCACAGTAAAACAAGAACTTGGACTCGGTAGCTCCCACATGTTCCTTAGTTTTGTGAAAGGCTAACATCTAGTTGAAATTATTTGCTTGGTATCATAAGAAAACTTAAAATTGCATTAGATTCTTTCTTTTAATCAAGTCTCTTTTAATACCACAGTCCTACATAATAATTTCCAAATGAAGAAATACCATATTCCTGTACTCTAGATACATGTTCATTAATGCAGACATTTTACATAAAGAAATCCTACTTTTACATAATATATACCTCCTATATTCTTGTATTAATACAACCATGTGGAAATACAAATGCATTATCCAATTGTACTGATAATATTCAAAGTTCTTAGGTAAAAAGACTGACTGGAAAAATATAATTTAAAGAATAGAGATTAATCAGAAATTGCAAATTCACTTTTAAAAAAAGGTTTGATCTTTCTTACTGATGCAGTGATGATTCTAAAATTTCTTACTAATTTCCCTCTGAACAAAACTGTGATATTTAAAAAATATCCTGTATACAATTTGTACATTTTTAAAAAAAGAAAAGCTACAAAAGTGATAGCTAAAGATACACATATTATCTGATCCTTCTGCAATCTCTTTTCATTGTAGTATTGGAAAGACTGAAGCAATTTTTCATACAAGTGTGCACCATGAAAAAAATACTGGAAGTTCCTTCTGAATGAAGAAGACCTCAATTAGTCTTAGAAGATCCTTCAGAAAATTGTACGAACCTATGGGCTGAAAAAGGAGAATAATTCTAGAATAATATCCTATTCTAATGTGGACAGTGTGGCACCTGCATGACTAATTTAGGTACGACAAGAACACAGGTTATGTGAAGCGTGAGGAGAAATCTGGATCTTGTGCCATGGTGGACTGTGTTCAAAAATCAGCTACAACTGGGCTCAGGAGTGAATCAGGGATCTAAGGCTGATGAAAACTAAGCATGTTACCAAGGTGACATGCTTCAGCTTGGTGGCACAGCTGTACCATTATTGAAATATCCTAATTCAAACTACCTATGGTGTGCTGTTGCTCAAAAGACAATCAGCTTTCTCCACCTGACAGACACTAAGTTGGAGTAATTCCTACCAGAAACAACACAATGGGCAGAAAAGGATGTGTGTTTTGCACAATAAGGAATTAGGGTAAGGATGTGGGAAAAAAAAAAAAGAAATATAATAACATTTTGATGCCTTCCTCGTATTATAAACAAGCTAATATTGTACTTCTATATAACTACAATTCCTAATTGTAAAATAATACTTATGAAGTTCTTAGTGCCAAGGAACCGGCTTCAAGAGGGAGGGTGTTTTCAGAGAGGCACTAAGGCCATAGTCATAGGGATTACCCAAAGAAAGGGAGATCAGCAGTTTATCATCTGTGAGGGAGAAGATTTATTCCTGAAGAGCTGGGAGGCTGGACACAGGCACTGGGACACTTCAGTTACAAATAAGAGAGCCAAGGGCTGTACTCCAGCTTATTAACACACATTATACCAATTTCTACTCTCTTGCTTATAATGGTGTTTTTAAATTTTATTTGTTGCATTCCATTAACACAAGAACTTTGTTACCCATAAATATATGGTTAAGTAGAGGTTCTAGGTTTGTACACTCAAGGAAATAGCAATCAGACAAATGAGATGAGCTAGAATTCACATCTGTTTCTTCCTTGACAATTCCAGTTTCCCTTTTATTTTTTGGCAGTATTTACTTAAAATATTTCACGCTCCAGACTTACTAAGGTAACATCTAGTATCAATCAGAATGTAACAGTGGTTGGGGTACATTACTATTCATTTTGTGAATGAGGATCTTTCTCAAGGCAACCAGAATGAATCTTCTCAGTCACATTCTTGCCTAGATGTGATCAAATGAGTTGCTGATCATTTTTTTTGTTGTAAAGTCAGCATATAGTAGAACCAGTGAAGAGAGAAATACTGAGAAATTATTTTAAGGCAGTATTCATGAAGTTAACATGGTTTTAATTAAAAACCGATTAAAATTAACAAAGTGTTTTGTTTTGGCTTGATTCATTTGTGGTTTGAGTTATATATTTACCTCCACAGCAGGACTAAGATTTTTCAGCAGATTGGAATGGAACGAAAAGGATAGAAAATACCCAAATTTATCTGAGTCTCACTTCATCAATGTTAATAACCTTTAGATCTGGATTTGTCTTTTGTAATTTAGATTCATTTTAGCACTTGAGGATACATAAAAAATATTCTCATTTGAAAAATATTTATCACAGCTGTTGCTGACTCAACCCAGGGAAGGGCACTGCCCTTCCTCCTGCAGCAGAGATGGTGCTTCAGGAACAGTGAATTATCCTGCTGAGATGATGAGTTTCTGAACAGAAGTCTCCATCAGCCAGCCAAGGCAGCAGCTAGAGTCCAGATAGGAAAGCAAACAGAAGTATTGGAAAAAAAAAAAACAACAAGAAGAAACTAGATTGGATCTAAAAAGCAGTATTAATAATGCATAAGAGGGAAAACACACACAGGGAAATTTCTTCAGAGCCCAGCTATATTGCCTAGTGACAGACTCATTGTTACCAATACAGCAGGATTTCCCCCCTGCTCCAGAAAGGTCATAGTTTAAGTTTTCACTGCAATCTGAAGTAGGACTATGTCCATATTTCCCCACATCAGACAACAATAGCAACACTGGGAACATGGAGGGGTTGTGGCAAAACCAAAGGCAAATTCAGCTATAGTGAGGGAAGAAACAAAAAGGTACAGGCTAGGACTTGGGTGAGACTGGAAATGCAATTCCTGGAGAACTTGGGAATCTCTGACGTGCAGGGTTGTCAAAGACTCTTTAACCACAAACCAGCTCTCTTAGGCTGTACACAAAAAGCACGTACTCAGAGAAGCCTAACTAGAATGTAGGGCTTTAAAATTGCTAGAGTAGCTCTATATATGAAACAGTTTTGGGGAAGAAGTGAGGCTAGCACTCAAATTTCAGCCTTAGAGGATCACACTCAGCCCTGTTCTTAGGCTCATTATACAATGCCTGCACCTTTGCATAAAGATTATTTAAACATCACTTAAAAATTAGTACTTGCCTCCTTTACAGCCTTCTTCTACAGTATTAATTACTTCATGAGTTTCAAGAACCATCTGTGATTTGAAGCATTAACACACCGTAACTATGGTCATTTTTACTGCTGTACACACACTAAAATGCAAGAATGCTTCTGTCACTTTTCTGGGACATGCATAATCCCTCTGTCTGGCTGTGGAGTATCACACAAAAAATAAAATGATAAAATGGTATATGGGGAAGCTACATGTAAAGCTTCATTTGTGCATTCTTAGGAATTAATTAAACCAATTATACTCTCTATGCCCTTTTTTTCCCCACCCAACCACAGGGTAGGGAAAGAAAACCAGTTCTGAAAGTTTTGCAGCTCTCAAAACTCATGAAAACACTGTTCTCAGCAGACCTGTAATGCATCAGGAGTATAGTATTCAATCTCCAAGCAATTTCTCAGTGTCTTGGAGTATAAACTTGAACAGGAGATGAATAATTCTTTAGATGCTGAAATCTTTTGGGACTACATTGAGCCTTAAGAATTAAAAATAATTCTTCTGGTGGATGTCCAGAAACAATTTGGATCCTGATTCAGTATTGTCTTTATGCATATCACAGCACAAAAGTACTCATTTTTATTACAAAGCAATAAATGGCACCTTTTCCCTAATGACCCTGACAAGTAATTTTCTATAGATTTACACTGGAGATCCCTGGATGAAATTCTTTTGCAACCAGCATAATGATATACAAACAGAGAAACTCAACATTTCTTTCTGCTGCAGCTCAGCTGCTGGAGTTGTGCGTGGAGCACTGGTGATATTTCTCTATGGCTCCATCAGATTGAGCAGTGCTGCAGAGGTCAGCTCAGAGCATCACAGTGACCAAGTACAAGTTCATCTTAGCCAAGGTCACACAAAACTGTCCCTGCATTGAGAGCTGTTTTGTCCTCCTTGTTTATTAATGCTCATCTATCCATACTAATGGATTTAGCTCGTAGGGGGCTGGGTAAAGAATGAGAGTGGCTATTTCTCAGCTTCCATTCTTCATTAATATCGTCTGCAGCTACAGCACACTGCTACTCTACTCACTCAGAACTTACAGGAGAAAGGGTGCAGTGCTTAACAGGCACCTGCATTTATTTTGAGAACCAAACACACTCTGCAATGTGTTACTGCTCACAGATATCAGCTGTGGCATTATATGCTAACAAAGAACTTATTTCAGTAACATCTCTTCAGACTCTGTCCTCTCAAAGTGACAGCATAAGGACACATGTTTACTACACAAAAAATGGGTTTATTTTAAAAAACAGTGGTATATTTCAAACAAAAAGAAAATACGTTTAGATATCAATAACGCAGCCCCTATACTCAAAAAGCTTCCAGTTTGTTACCTAAGTGCTGCAGAATCCCGAGTCCCACAAGAAGGCCCATTATAAGAAGCAGAAATATATAGATCTGTCAGGTAAATCTGTGCAGATAAACATCTCAGACTGAATACTTATTTTTATAAATCAGAGGAATCTTTGCATATGCAGTGCTCTGCATTCCTGCCACTACAGCTAGGTAATTGAATTTACTAGCCAAACCTCTAGAATGTTCTTACAGAAATTCCCAAAGCAGAAGTGGTAGTTCATCATTTAATTCCCAGTGTAAATCCATATAAATTATGTGTTTCAGTGTTGAATGTACTTTCAGGAAAAAAAAAAAAAGCCAAAAACTCCTCAGACCCAAATAACTTTCCCTTGAATATTTATTAATTAAAAAAAGAAAAAAAATCAGGGATCTCATATACCTGAATAACTACATCAACAGAGAGTAAACTCTTAATCCTAGTAACTGAATGTAGGCAAGTGGGAGGAGAAGAGCACTCTAGGGATGAGAGCAGTGCTGGAGAGAAAAAAAAAGAAAAATATAAAACTGTATTAATTTTAAAAAATAAAGAAAAAGCCATTTAATGAGATGGTGATTTTGGAAGCCACATGTTATCTGAATGGAAACGCACCGAGAGCAACCTGACAGTGCCTGAAAATCAGATTCTATTAACAGAGAATTGTAATATAATATATAAAAAAAGAAATTGTCATATCAAACTCATTGCAATACTCAGTATTATAGAAGTGGTTCCGGATACTCCTTTACTAAAAGAAAATATTTCGTTTCTGAGAAAAATTAAGACAAGATTGAATGTTTCATTTTGGATAGTAAAAACGTGGCTAAAAGGCAGTTAGAAAATTAATAAATAAAATTCAGTTTGGTGTATCTTGATTTTAATAAATAATGGTGGAATAGTTTTCCTTTGTTAGAGTATAGCCATTAAAAAAATTAATTTATGTTTAGTTTGTTCTCATTATGCTAAATTTTTTTATTTACTTACTAAAATTTTGGGCCTCTCTCTAGTTTGTTGTGTAATTTTCTTATTTTAATTTCATCTGTTATCTGAACACACACAGAGGTATATTCAAATTTTTACTTGTTTCACTGTTGCTTGTTGGCAACAAATATTTGTATTTAACTCATGTAGAGTATGTGCAATATTCAATATTGTATATTAGATGGCCTAAAATGTTGATAAAGTCTAGAAAGTTTGGTCAAATTTTAACAGCTTCATGCATCTAATTGCAAAATATATAAAATTGGAAAAAAATATGAAAAAAAAGGAACAGCTTCTAATTCCATGCACAACCTTACCACACATGTGTGGAAAATAAACATTTCATATGAATTGCACTTCAGTGCTTTGCAAACTGAAGTAATATATGCTTTTCATTATTTTACTAAAATTAAAGAATGAGCTTACAGAAGTATCTTTAAAATTTCATATTGTTTAAGCTTGTTTGGGAATGGCAAATCATTTCAGCATGATGAATGCCTACGCAGCAATCAGAGATAACTTATATATCCTGCAACACTTAAATTCAGAGCTAAGAGAAACAAATACTTTCATTTTTATGTAAGCCATTATTAGAATTTACTTCAAAGAAGTCTGACATACTATGTCCTATTGCTTTAATATAAGCTATGTATTAGAAAATGTGTTTTTCTCTGTATTACATGGTATTTGCAGCAGCAAAAGCAGTTGCATAACATTGTAAAAGCACAAAGAGGTACAGCACATATGCCACTGTGTGCAAAGTGAAAGGATTTTTGACCTACACTCAGACAATCTAAAGAAAAATTACTATGATAAAAGACCTTGGGAAATCTCACTAAAAATGTCTACACATGTCTTTTGAGAAACAGTTTTAAAAGCAGTTTCTATTTTTACTTGAGAGCCACATACAAAATTTTTTTTGAATTTTCCTTCATGGCATTAGCCATGAGCCCAGCTTTACATCAGTACAAGCACATTGATTCCTCTGGATCCTGAACCTCAGCGCAGAGACAGCTCAGGTGCGACAGATACACGGCATTCATCACCCAGGGTGGGCAGCTCACCACCAAAGTGAAGGCAATTTGATTACCTATTACAAATGCTGCAATTTCAGACAGTACTTCAGAGTTATAACTTATTATCCTTTCCTTCTTCTCATTTGTTAAAGCAACTCTTTACAATTCATATTGAAAGGAAAAAAAAAAAAAAGCACTCCAAAGTGATCATTCACTGGAATAATTCTTCATGCTTTTAGGTTACACTACAGACTGGAAAGTTGCTCTGGGTTTGGTCACCATCTCAGACTGCAGCAGGCTTTCTGAGCTGGTCTCCAAGACACTCTTCTTTTCATTCACTTCTGACTGATAAATTGATGGGATTTTTTCTGTTTCAAATATATATAAATACCTCAATTTTAAATTAAGCTCTCTCTGTATTTACTAGAGGCAAACTTATCCTTATTTCCATAGATTTCCCTAAAGCTGCTTTCAGGTTACCCAGAAATGCTGAAGTATCCTGCTTATAATGTGGATTGTTTTCTTTTCATGTATTTGTCTATTTGGCAGTCAGTTTTAAAACTAGCAGTTCTCTGCTACATACTTATTATTTATTCCATGTATTATTTATTCCATAACATATTATTTATTCCAAATACATATTATGTATTACATATAATACACTTTAAGTTTCTTTGTTTTTAATGGAGAAAAAGTGTGAAAAACTTAAAGGCAAAAAAAAAAAAGGTAATGCTTTTCATTTCTTTTTCAGTAAGCCTTAATGTTAAACTAATCATCAGGGAGCTAAACAGACAACATTTCTTTCATCTTGGTGTCAGCAATAAACAATCAATGATATCCTTTCTTCTTTGCAGACAACCACTTAGAATAGGAGTGGACAGCTCCTCTCACTTAATGAGCTAATTATTTATCTAATGGGGGGAGAACAACCTCATTTGTACATTTGCTTTTCTCTTTTAGCAAACATTCTTCGCTGAGAACATATCTTAAGGAAAAATAAAATGTGGAACTTCCTACGGGATACATCCAATTTGAATGTTGTTGGAATGCCACCTTGATAGTTTATTACAGGCATACTATCTCTCCTTTTTTCCCCTAGAGGTGAGAAATGTCTCTTTCTTGTGCTATTTTCAGTGACTGTCCTTACACATTTGTGTGTTAGGTGACAGAGATGACTCCTCTGTAGCACCTGAGTTGCACAAGGAAAAGGTATTCAAATGGTACCTCTGTTCTCTGTGGCCAGCCAAAAGATGAGCTGTATCTGCATGATTCTCTCATTTCAGGGAAAAAGAGCCAGCAAATATATACAGTGAAAAACTCTACAAATTGAAAAAAATTCTCCTATCCACTTCCCAAATTTTTTTCTCTTGAAAAACTGCCCTGTGCTGCTAGAATTGAGAATGATACTTCATGTACGTGCTGCTATCTCACTACTGAGTCAAATTTCTCACAAAGGTCTGTCTATAGTTTTCAAGTACAAATTCCCAAGTCATAAGCTGAAAGCACAAAAAAAGGTTTATTTGCCCATTATTTTCAATAAAACTTGAATCTGTGAGAGGAATTGCAGAAAATTTGCCAGCTATACTAGTGAAGGAACTTTCTTCCTTTACTTTAAAACCAAAGCAAAGGAATTGAAAGGTTTTTCTCCTGTAAGTTAATATAAAAACTCAGAAAACACGATCCTTGATGTTGTATCTTACTGTAAAAATTAGGCATTTAGAGGGTCTTTGTTAAGCACTGTGATGGTACAAAACCAGCTAAAATACAGCTTTTGCAGTCACCATACCTGAAACACACGACTATAGACAAATCCATCCTGCACACTACTTTTACCCTCTTGCATTTCCCCCAGAAAATTCCATAGAGGAGGATAAATGGATGCATTTTATCCATGTATTTAAGTTTGGACAATACTGATCTTTTAAGTTAAAAATATGAAGTACATAAAGAAGCATCAATGCAAAATTCCTTTCACCATTAAGTATAACTATTCAGAATATTGCAGATTTGTTAATAATTAATCGTTTGATCTTGTTCATTGGCTTTTTATCTGACTCATGCTGAAGCTGTCAACTGTTACACATCTAAGAAAATATCATCATATGCATTCACTAGAATAACAGGACAGACTGAAATGAGTAGTTTTAGATAATTTAATTAGGTTATAGGGTTTTTAATATAATTCAGTAAGTATGTGAACTTTTAACTTGTGTTAACTCAATTTCCTCATGCTTTCATTTACCATTTGTTGAGGACATTACAGTGATTAGCCAAAGCCCTTCCAGCTCTTAATGTTCTCAATAAATCCTGGTTTAAATTGACTGTCACTTTCTTGCTATAATAAAGTAGGTATTTGACATCTCAGAAGGAACCTGACGACTGCCTATTACATTTTCTTGAAACATATTTTTCTAGTTCCACAAAATCAACAGAAGCATAGTTACACTAAAGATTGTAATGAGTAGCAGAGCAGGTAGATGAGGTAGACAAGCACATTCTCAGAGTCTCATAATTTTGATTCTTTTGGGAAATTAAAATGATATGGCATGCCTTTTGTTTGAAAAGCTAAACAACATTATAACAGTATTTGTTTTGTTACCAAGTTATTAGCAACTTCTGAACTCCCTCAGAAAAACCAAAATATCCAGCTTGCTAGCAATAATTCACTGTTCTGCAATACAACTGCAACATCAGTGTTTTTCTGTTGGGTTCAAAGATTAGTGTGGCCCAAGTGCCTTTAAAGCCAATCTGCTGAACTGCAAAATGGCACACGACAAATTCCACAAATTTATGTATAAAAATTTCCAAAGCCTTTTCTGTCATTTTTGAATTTATTCAAGTTATTGCAAGATATATTCATTTCTTGGTCAAGTAAAGATCAGGAATGCCATATGAAACAGAAAAAGAGGAGATTCATAGCCCTAAGTCTTCCTTATAATACTATGTATTCACATCACAGACATGTATCTCAAAAATATCTGTATTTTTCAATCATGGCCCACAGAGCAGTCAAAATGTGTAGGCAAACAGTAATGTGCTAAACCAGCATTTTTTGAGAGCAAATTCTGCCTTCAAATGAACTCTGCATACTGGTGACGTTTTTCCCACTATGACTTTTTCTTTCATTCTGTTTTGGCTCCCTCTCTCTAGTCTTCTTTCTCCAGACTCCAGCACACCTTGATCTGGTTTTCTGCCTCATTTCAACACTTGTGGTCCCCTAAATTAATCTCTGATTTATTTTCCAAGACAACTGCTTTTGAAAAGTGACAGTCTTTTGTCTTTCCTTTCTGGTAACTAGATCTTGCTAATGTCAACTTGAAATTTTCCTAAGCCTCTTGTTCTGGGTTCTCCATGGATTCAGATGAAGATTCCAGCTCTCCCCTGCAACAAATCCTTCCTCTACAGATTGTCTTAGCTTCTTTTGTACTGTGCTATTTATCAAGATATTAATGAAGCACCACAAAAATAGGAGCCTCGAGGGCCTACATTCACGCTTGGTTTCTAGGACTCTATTGTTCTAAACCACTGACCTCAATGGGAAAACTTGAGTGTTAGGCACTTTTCAAATATCAGCACTACTATAAAAGAGGTTTCAATCTGGACTTAGAGCCTAAACCCAGGTTGCATTTTTTTTTTTTAATTTTTCAGAACCCTGCCTTAGTTTTGCCTCATGGTAATTTCTCTTGAAAAAGTACTTTGACATCAGCAATTTCTCAATCACTCTTATACCATTATCCATTCCCCATTAAAAAATATAAATTCCTATTCTCTCACAAAAAACGTTTTTATATTCAATATTTTTATAGTTCCAAGCTTATTTATTTTTATGTGAGCCATTTTTCTTTCACACCAATACAAAAGGATCTGCCTTCTGACATCTATCTTCTCTCATTCTTAGCTTCATCAACAATAAAATTCGTAATATCCTGTATGAATAAAATGCAACAAAAAGAAATGGTCTTGTGTTTTATCTTCCCCCCTCTTCTTAGCTCATACTTTAAGCCCAAACCAGCATTTATCCAAAAATTTTGATATTAAATAGCTGAAATTTCACAGAGTAATTATATAAACAAAAGAAACACTATTTTGAAATAAGTCTCTAAAATAAATTCACAACATCGAATGGAATTTGCACATAATTTTTCATAATGTTAGACTTTGGGAATGTACAAGTCTTCTAACTGTCTGCCTGCTGTATTATGGTAGTAGAGCAAAACAAAGTCAGTCTTAAAAAGGCATCAGAACATTGTATTTATGTATTGAAGTATTGAGCACAAGGAGGAAGTAAGAGAAAAAGGCAATTTACCAGCAAACACAAAAAAGAAATGGCATAATTGTGATCTGGCTGCATAACTGATAATTTTTATTTCCATTGGAATTTTAATTTTGGCAGGATTATCAGGCTCAGAGCATATATAAAAATAGACATTTTAAAATATATTAGGTCAGATTCTGGATGTGCTAAAATTTGATAGTGTCCTTTAAGCTTTTTTACTGACCTTACTTATCTATTTATTTTTATTCAAATTCTCCATGTTTTGGCAGCAAGCAGAATTTTTAATTGCTGTGTATTTTTAAGGGAACCTAAAAAATCCCTCTAAAAATTACTTCAAAACAATAAAAATGCATCACATTTAAAATTGCTGACTGCATTCATAACTTAAGTTATTCTTTTTCATTTTCCACCATGGTCCTGTAATTTCTATTTTAAGCAGAAGTAAATCGCACTATCAATAAATCCTATATTTTAATTCTCAGAACATGCACTGCAATTGAAGAGGACTTAGAGCTGGGTTTTTTTGACCATTAGTATGTCATTTGTTTACCTGGATGCTCCATTCTATCTTCAACTCTGAATGTAATTTTCCATAACCTGATCTACTTTCAAAGGATGAAAATTACCTTTCCTGCAAACCAATGAAGCATGTAACATCTGTAAAATGGTATCGTTCTGCAGGTTTTCCATAGCCAATGAGAAAAGGATACTAGGAAGTTATTTGGAAGCTTTCTGTTCCTGGTGAGCCTGATGCCTGGAGTCTGTCTGAAGAGACCTTAATAATTGTGGAGATTCAGAGCAATTTCTGAGGACAGAGTTCTGATGCAAAGACACCAGAACTGATTAAGTGTAGAAGACACAGGACTCACTTTACAATGGGAATTGTCTAGGAGACTTCTAGAAAACACCCATCCAGTAAAAAACTCTGCATAATGTGCAAGTGAAAATGAGCTTGGATGACATGAAATCTGTGAACACAATGTTTATCAAAGAGGAAAGTGCTATTCCTGCACTACTGAAAAGCCAAATTATTTAATCTTAAGAGGTATCAAGTTTTGCACCAATAACGATTCAGCAGCTTTCCTGCCTTTATGCAGATAGAAATATATAATCAGTTATTAGAAACAGCACAGAAAATGAGAATCCTCATGAGATGAAAGATGTGCTTGAAACACCGCTGCATACAAATCTGACCCATATTTTACTGTGGAAATATTGTTAATAAAGTATACCTTGCAAGAAGCAGGTATTACTGTATCAAATAAAATGATAAAATGTTCCTGAGCTCTGGAAAAATGCTATAAAAGAACTGCCCTTTCCTTTACAGCTTCCAGGAGGGTTTGAATGGGTACATTTTTTGGTATGTAAGACAGAATATAAATCTTACGCATTTTGAGGCAAATCTTGATGATCTTTCTGTCAGAAAGAAATTACATAATTGTAACACACAGTTAGAAGTAGAGTGAAATATACAGCTTAACAATCACCTGTCTGCAAACAAGATGGGAAAGGAGAACAATCTCTTTTATAAGGAAATCAAGCTACTTTCTAAAATTCAAGGAATTACGTCATGTCTGCACAATACCTATGGCTTGGGAGGGGAACTATGATCCACCACATCAGTTTCAAGACAGCTGCATCCTGTCTTTTAAAAAATGATGGACTTAGTATTAAAACCCTCTAACATATTTATCTATGTATTTGGCTTCTGCTATGCTTCCTCTTACCCTCCTGACATTTCAAGAGTTCTCTGCCAGATCTTACAAATGCTCTCCACTAAAAATAACTGCTGACATTAGCAAGGGGCATGCACTAATCACATTCAGAATAGGATTTTTTACATACACTTATTAGTGCTTTATAATTTTTGTGAACTTTAGCTCTGGTTGTTAAAAAAAATAAAGGTGAAAAGACATTCCATAGCTGCATCAAAACAAACAAGTTAAGCTATTACAGTTGAATTATTTTGACACTAATATATTATGTTGGGAGTCCTGGGCTGTTTTTTTGTATTTTTTTTTTTTTTTTTTAAAACTGAAATACTTGCTTTCCTGTCCAGTTTTCAGCAGGTGAAGGCAATTGCAGGTTACCTCAATATGCAAGCAACTCAATCTCTAAGGGAGAAAATCATGCATGCTACTGAGTAACACAAAACCGACTTCTGAAGGCTGGCTTCTCCTCTGACAAAGGCAAATAGAGGCTTATACATTAATTTCCTGCATTAATCATCTAAACTTCACCCTAGGGCTTCAGGAGCCCCTCACTTAAGGTTGTTACATAAACTCTGAACTATAATGCTGCTGCAGGAGCTCTGTCCCTGAGCCTTGTAGCTCTATCCAGTTGTCACACTCAAACTGATTTCAGTTTGGTGTGGTTTGGATCTAGCTGCCTTACATATGTATGGAAGAATTTCATTTTTTTTTAATGGTTTTTAAAGAGTATGGCTGCTAATCAGTCACCAGGAGGCTGGGGCCTGTGCCCACTACAAAAAATTCCAGTTAGTTTGCTCCCATACATGGGAATTTTCATGTTTTCCCCTAGTGGATATTGGTCCTTCAGCAGTGTGAGGTCTTTGTTACCTGTAGTGACTAGGTTCTATGTTATTTACCTGACACAGGGCAGAAAGAGCATCCAAATCACTGGCAGGCTGGCTGAAGACACTATGCATCTGCTGTGAGATGGTATGGAAGGAGTCCTGCAACTTTCTGCACAGACCACATCTAATATTTGGTATATTAAATTAATAAACTTCCAACCTGCTATTCAAATCCATCTGTTTTTATCTCAGCCTTCTTTATGTCATAATCAATGTTTCAATCACAAATATTTTAAACAACACTCACAGACATGACATGTATAAACTTAAACACTGAAATGAAAATATCATGAAGACTTTTCTATAAATGTTTGAACAAATCTGCATACCATTTTGCAAAGAAGAACTTTTTTATGTTTTTCCTGAAAAGACCTTCTAATTCTCCTCTAAATCACATGATATGACTAAGAAACCTGATGTTATGTAACTGCACTGATCCTAAGGTGAACCGGGCAGACACAGAGTGTCATCCAACAGGAAAATTCCTACTCCAGGTCACATAAGGGGTCTGCACACTGTCAGAGTTTGGTGGTGTATATATCATCAAAAATACAATATATCTTTTTAAAAAACCTGCTTAAATAAGGGATTGTCTTTTTTAGTCCAGGGTGAGAGGTAGCATAGAGGAACTTCAGGTTACTTGAGACAGACATATTTAGTCCATAATGCTTTTCTGACATGGCTTCACCACTGCTGTGGCATCTGACTGTGTACTATTCTACTGAAACCATACAACCTTCAGTTAGAAGAGCGGAAAACCAATTTAGAAAAAGGGTGGGGTTTTTTATATATATTTTTTTAATCAGGAGACTATAGAATGCATGAAAAAAGAATGCTTGCTTTCATTACATTTTTTCTGACAAACATTTTCTCATTTCCCCATTAAACAAAAAAGAAACCTTATTATTAACTTTGTCTAAAGTTAGAGTTCCTGAATTATAATATCTCATTTGCTGCAGAACACATATCAATTACTAATTCAGATTCTGAAAAGTGAATGAATTATCACATTCTTAAATGGATTTCCCAGGAGATTAATACATTTTAGTTTCCTCTTCCCTAAATTTAAGATACAGACCTTCCTTCCTAGCTGTGCTCCTTCAAGAGAAAAGATATGGTTTGCTCAGTCAAGTAAATAAGATGTCTCAGTGCTGTTATCTGAAAGCATTAAGACCTACCATAAAAAAGAATCTTGTCACAAAGAGTTAAACTGGAGTTGAAAATTTTTATGTATTCTGGAACATATGAGACACCATTTTGGTTTTACATCAGATTCTGTTATGTACCAACAAAGTTACATATAAACATAGCTGAAATGCAAAGCACTTTCAGTTGAGTTCTAACTGGAAGAATCTTCTTGTTGGAGCTTATCTCAAAATCATTTGAAGTCCAAAGTGTCTATGCAAAACCATTAATCTCAGAACGTCTAAACACTATCCTGGAGACAGGCTGCAATTTACAGTTCTCTGTGACAGGCAAATCACTGGTAGAGCCCTGTCATTTAACCCCGATGATTTCTTTGGTAGGCATGGAAAGAAAGGTTTTCATATTGCCCTGTCATAGAAGGGCTACAGAACATGTCAACACTGTATAACTTAACATAAAAATTAAAGCAATATACAGGCTTTGCAGTTATGAAAAAAGATCAGCAAGGTGGGTTTTCAGATCAGTGCCATTGATGAAAACTCGCTACATGAAGAGAGCTTTGGCGTTTTGGGTGGGAGAAAATAAGGAAGTATTTTTGCAGCAGGTTTTTGCTCTATGTATTTTAAGAGGAAGGTGCTCTCTGGTTTTATATCAGCCCACAATGCAGTTTCAATCTCCAGTTACCTAAATGGTGCATGTTTGCTAGCAGTAGAGAACACCATCATAATGATTTATCTGCTCAATAAACACAAATCTTGTCAAAATTCAAAAAGCCCCAGTTTTCTTAAATTTGGATTATGCTTATTTAAAGAGAACAGTCTCTTCAGATTTACAGGTCAGATGCTTCTCTTTAAAATGTGTTTCATCATCACAAATTGAATTCTATGTAATCTAGAACCCATTTTAAAGTGTACAGGTATTTCCAAGAGGTTTTATAAACAGTATTTTCAATTGCCCTCACGCACATCTATTTAGAAACTGTTCTGTAAAACATAACAAGCCAAAGCAATTATTCATTTTACTTTTGCACCTGGTACATAACATTTGCATTTGAAAAAATTGTTTCAAGATATATAAATGAGAAATCATACTCCACACCTGCTATCATTGCAAGCTTTTTTATGCAGCACGCCAAGTAATTATGTTCCCATTGCGTAAACCTCTTCGTTTACACCTGTGTTCCTGAACATTACCTGACAGACACCACTGCTGGGTGATAGAAAAATGAATGCCAAAGAGACACACACGGTATTCCCAAAAGTAATCTGGTGCTTCTAACTTGACTTGCTCCGGTCTGCCTGCAGAAACACTCCCATCAGTTTTGAGGGATATATGTGAAAGTCACAGAACTGTATTTTCCTTGCAGGTCAGAAGCAGCAGGAACTTACCAATCAAGGAAATCTGGGGAAAAACCAGGCATTTCTGTGTGCTTAGGAAACTGGGCAGTGTGGCCTCAAGTTGGCTATAGGTAAAGCCAACCCAAGGAGACACACTGAATGTGCCCTAAAAACCATGCATTTCTCACACGAGTAGAAACTGGTGTAAGGATGAAGGGACAAATCCAGGTATTGGAGGGAAGAAGAAGAGGAGAGACCTTTAGTTCTACTTCTCAACGATTGTGGCTTTCAAATATATGTTTTGATTTATCTTATTTATTACTCACAGACATTCATAATAACAAACCAGGTCATCAATTCATCAGCACCTGAATTTGGTCTGTCAACACTGATAAACTCTACTGGACTACAAAATTCACTACCTTCTACTCAAGTGTGGCCAGATACTTGTAAAAGTTACATAATTTCAAGACTTCCTTAGATTTAAACAAAAGAAATGTTGCCCACATGCTCAGAAATTACAGTATGGTTTGACTCAATCTATGTAACTCCATATTTCTCTTCTCTGCCAGGGGGATGCATATGCTAATAGAGCTCCTACTTGGAAACCCTCCAAAATGTAACTCTTCTCCAGTTATGAGAGTAAAAACAGACAAAGGCCTTCATCCAAAACCCATGAAAGCAACAATGGCACCAGAGGGGGGACAGGAGTTAATGTGTTTAGGTTCAGTATCCAGGTTTAGTTGGCAAATTATTTGAAAGAGGAATAGATGAGGAAAAACAAGTATTTTGCAGTAGCAGTGATAAGCACGTAAAAAAACCCCTCTGATCATTAATTAATTAGCATCCGCTTATTCAAAGTCAGTTATCCTTGATTAATGATAATAGTATATTTTTTAGTATTTTTGATATTTGTTAAGCTATCACTACTAACTTAGGTGATCACAAAGATAGTTAACTACTAATTAAAAAAATCAGCAGCGCTGTACAGCAGGTGAGGTGTTATTATCCTTAAACTAGAAAAATATATCATTTTTACATTAGTAAACAATCAGTTTTCATAGCAACTGCCTGGCATTGTGCCTTGCTCAGTGAGCTTTGTACAATGTACCTGAGTCATGTAAAACCAAGTTGTCACACCCTGTCAAAAATCAATATTTTCTTCAAAGATTGAGAGCTGAAGATTGCGTGTACAAGTGCGACTGACGGCACTTGTAAGTGATATGGCTCACAGAAGGCACCTATTAGCATTTCTGCATACCAGTGTAATCCAGCCTCCTCATATGTGATTATCATCATTGCAAAAGATTGCAGTTCCGAGCCTTCCCTATGAAAAAGCACTTAGTATTGCTGAATTCTGACAGAACGTTCACTAACCTGGACAAAAGCCCATTAGGGCCAGGGTCTTAAAATAATTTTAATTTTCATTTTGTAGACTGTAACTCCTGAATTCTATCATCCTATTTTTCACAGCTTCAGGTTTTCTGTGTGTATGAAATTCCCCACTGCAACCTTAAATTATTCTGTCCTTCTGGTGTTCAGTGATGGTCTCTGAGGCTTGAGCTTTATTCTCCTTCAGGGTTCATTCTTCTTCTAAATACTCATCATCCATTGCATTCTATAAAGAGAGTTCCCAGCAGTAGTTTTTAAAATAAAAGATAAAATGTTCAGTATCTGAACATTTAAGGCTCTAGTGTCAGTACCTGGAATGCCTCCTGTTGACAATGATGGTTATCACTGGGGGCAACTGAGATCTGTTCATTCTGAACTGTCTTCAGAAATCAGCCCTATCTGATTGTTCTTTCAGATCAAAAGAAATAGGAAGACAAAGTAAGCTGTGCATATTCTTTCACTCTGCACTTTGTTGTTAAAAAAGGAGGAATCCCACTAGGACCCATAAACCACTTTTAGATACCACTAATCTTTGCTATGGATCTCTATTTTTCCATTTATTGCCAGCTGACTTACTGGATTTTGATATTTTAATGACATACTGCACTGTTAGGAATTATTGTGAAAAACATATAACAAAATCTAGATAGACAAAAGAGCATTTATTGCTTGAAGGGAAGCGACATGTAATTCTCAGCATTTACAGCTGAGATTAGACCATTTTTCCCTCATGACAGATACGTATTCAGTAACAGAAATACTTGCCAAAATCACACCTGGAGCTTCCATACTCAGGCATGGTTACCCTATTTTTAGACATTTGTGGAAGGTAGCTTGTATTGCCTCTCACAGCAGCTTCAGCCTCAATCACTGAATTCATAACTACTTTCATCAACTGCAGAGTGAGCAGATCAGGGGAATACAATCCTTCACTTTACTTTTTTTCTTTTAAAAACATCATAGTTAACATTGTTGCTGACAACTGGGGTCTGAAATACTATGTATCAAAGTTCCACTTAAAAAACTCAACTTGTAATCGAACTGCGCAGTCACATTGAGCTTCATATGTGCCAGAGTTGCAATTTTTGGGGAATTCCCCAAAACTCAGTAGGACCCTGTTGAAGATCCCTAATTTTATACCAAAAAAAAAAAAAAAAAAAAAAAAATTACCTGTGTGACTGGTTCATAACAAATTAATAAATTAGCATATATTGTACACTGTTTTGTAGTGTCTGACACAGCTATTATCAAGTGCATTACAATTTTAACGTGGGATTTTGTACATCTGGATTTTGGTACTTAATTTATATACTGCTGAAAAATGGTTGGGTAGTCTCATACAACCAACCATTTCCCTAATTTCTAGTGAGTTTCACCTGGTTCATTGACATGTGTCATTCAAATGATCTTTACTTATTTGTTTTTCTCTATTAAAGGGAAAATCAGATCAATCACCACCTTACTGACATCCATAAAGCTTCTGTGCTGCTTTCTGCTTGTCTGACTATAATGTTAAAATGAATGTTGTGAACAACATAATTTGTGCAATAGCCTCAAGCACACTGAGCCAGTGCAAAGCCTCTTCACAATATCTGATATCTAAACCTGAGACCAGTTTGCCATCAACTCAGAAGTGTAGCATGCACAAATATGTCCTTCCCTATCACTGTTAAATGAAGAATATGGCTCAAACTTCTTCAGACTTAATCTGGAGGACAAATTTCCCTTTCAAAAAACTCTACCCCTTCCTATAGAGATTAAACTACATTGAAAAATCAAAAATTCAAATGTTGTTTTCTATTTTACACAAAACATACAGAAATCACAATTTATTAAGACAGAATCAGAATTCTGGAGGAAAACATAAAGTCTTTTGTTCTTTCAAGAAAAATACTCACTTCATTCTTTCAACAAAAATTGAATTCTACAAGCTTCTGGTTCAGCTTAAAGAACCATTCCAGGTTTTCTTGATTTCTATCCTTCCTGACCTAGCTCCCTTGGGCTATTCAAGTTAGATGGTTTCAATAGACTAAATACAAAAAAATCACAGTACAAAATCTATCACAAATTAGCCCTCAAAGCTGCTCAAAGAGCCATAACAAACCACAAAAAAGATTTTAGTCTTGAAGGAAAATAACAAAATGCTTTTTTTAAACAATAGGTTAATCGGCTTGAAAAGAATTGTTCTTTTTTATCTAGTATACTACTCAAAACACCCATGCCCTAATTAGTTCAACTGCATTCATAATATATGACAAACCCCAAGTTCTATTCAACTGTAAACATTTTTCCTGAAAAAAAATGCAGAATTTTATACATAGAAAGAAAAACATTACTATTCTACTATCCAGTTAGTATAAATTTTTTACAGAAGGGCAATGACAGTATTTTCTTTTTCTAGATTTTTGCACCTGGGATATTTATTCTCTGATCCTGGACTGAATAACATCTCTATTAAAGCCAACAAGCCATTGAACTAAAATCAAGTTTTGCCAAACAGTAAAAGGTCCTAAAAGGCAGTACTGAAAACCTTGGATTGTGCTGATGCAGCACTTCCCTAGGCACAGTGCTTTTCCCCACTGGTCTGTACTCTGGAAGGCAACCTTCAGAGCTCCCTTTGCCTGTTATCTCTGCTAATGCATCAAAGGAGAGTCCTTCCAATAAAGACAGAAATGGTTCCTCAGGGAAAAAAGCAAATTTTCATGTTTTAAGAAGGAAAAAAAAAAAAAAAAAGAAGAGAATTACAGTATCATTTAGGCTGAAAAAGAGATCATCAAGTCCAGTTGTTAACCCAGCTCTGCCAAGCCCACCACCACTAACCCATGTCCTTAAGCACCACATCTGCAGTGGATGTAGTTCCCAGAATACTTCATAGTGAGTCACCTGATGGCCTGTATTCATTGGGGCATCCCTGTCCTGGTGAAACAGCACTATCTCTGCAGCTGCTGTCTCTTGCTTGTGGCTATGCCAGCAGGTTGTGCTGAGGTTCAAGAGTAAGGGCAAATATTCACTTTCTGCTCCAATCCCAAGATGTTCAGGATCTTGATTTTATGGCAAAATGAATTTTAGCACCTGGTTTCCATCTGAGTTTTACAAAGGAGGCATCTCTTCACTTTATTCTGCTCTTTAACAGGTTAAACCAGACATGCTCAGGAACTGCTTAATAACCTGAAAAAATTAAGCTTGTTACTGATCTAACATCTCTGGCCACTTCTGATTAAAAATATGATGTTGATTGTGATGATAACAGATTAAAATGTAATAGCTTTAATATCTTCTCTGGCTTGAGAGATTGAATTAATAAATTAATACATCTCAAGGAAAGGTTTTTAACAGGAACTGTTCACTGGAGGTACACCAAATTCCCCATGACTAAGAATGTTAGAAAAATTTCCCTTGACATGGTGAAATCTGACCAGGAGAGAAGAATCCTGGCTCCAATCCACATTTCCTGAAGTATTTACACAAAGCACTAGGTTAAATCATGATCCTTCCTCCTACAGCTCAGAATCTGAGGATATAGAAGTTTTTCCACTTTCAAGGAAATACTTTTATAAAGATAGAAACTAGCACCATCACTAATCCCATCTTGGATTTGGAATGGCAAAAATGAGAAGTAGTGTGTTCAGAAAGGCAATTATGTCCAGGAATTCAGGCCTGTGAGACCCCCAGGCTGAACTTGATTTGTGTACCAGGCCTTCACAGGAGGACCTCAGCTTTGATGGCAGAGATTTCAAACTCTTCAACCATTTCCTAAGCATGGCTAAGATTTTTATTTTGTTTGACAAATAATTTTGTAACACATTTGCAACTAATATGCCAAACAGTTCAGCTTTGTGCAAAGAAGATATAAATGTGTAAAAATATAACAACATCCATCCAGTGACATGGTGACTGACTGATTGCTGTGAGAAGATGACAGTCAAAAAGACTGAATATGATACCTCTTTGTTTTTTTTTTTCCTGAGGACAACTTGAAAAAAATTATTTCCGCGGCCATGCCTCTCTACAGCTCATAAGTATAGGTAGCCTGGCAAAAACTTGATAGTAATGTTCAGGAATCATACCTACATTTAAACAGTAATCACAGAGATAGTTAACTGTAGGAAAAAAAAACCAAAGCAAACCACAAAACAAAAAAATAAAGTAGTACCACCAGGGAGATGGGCCTACTTTCAGCTGGGAATTCACCCCTGGTTCTCTTATCAATAATGCAAGGATTAGGGATGCTGTAATATTTAGTGCACAGGCAGAGTTAAGTTACAACAGGAGAGAGTAAGTCACTGTAATCCTTACCTACTAAAGGAAAAATTCCATGGATGTCCAAAAATTTATACAACCCAGTGGAAACCATAAGCTCTTTGTACTGGGGTGAGAACGTTGTAATCTTAACAGACACTCAACACTCATGCACATTGTCATGAAAGGAAAATAAAGAAAGAAAGGCTGTGCCAATAATAACTTCTGCTATAAAACTTTATCATTAGAACTTCTATTCAATATTGAAATCTCTACTAAAAATGCAACCTTTAACACAACATACAACACATTTGACTGTCCTGAATACAATTAATACAAAATGCTAGCATTTAAGCCAAGGGAAAGTTGAAGATAAATGATCACAAAAAAAGTAATGATAAAAACTGGGAACAAAGACTTTTGGTGAAAGTAATGTTTTGTACAGAGTTATTGATTTTAGGTTACTATTTACTGTGGTAAATGCTCATAAGAATGGTCTGGAAGAATAGGGATTTAAACATATTAAAAATTGCAGGACTTTTTTTTTAATCCCTATAGTTGAGGTTTCTCCTGAGGAGTTACACTATTGGGAACTGCTGACAACATCAGAAACACAGACTTACTGGGACTAATGCTACAGGGCCTACCTGGCCAATGAAACAGAGCTGGATGTTATTATGGGGAGTACCAAAAGAAGCCCAAGAAGAACCAGGTGCATCACCACAGGACAGCTGCTGCATCAGCAGCAGGAGTTCTGAGGGGTTGGTCACATCATTCAGGACACACAATGTTTCAATAGTGTACCAGCCTTGGAAATAATTTGAAGCCATTACCTGTTCCTGGCTTCAGGTGTACTGATGAAGAGGAAGAAATTAGTTCAATTGTATTCAAACAAACAAGAACAACAAAAAAGAATGAACTAAATCACAGCATAACTGTATATGTCTGATGCTAGCTCTGTGTAAGAGAAGTACAACCCATCTTCCATACAAATATTTGTGAGATCTTGTAGGTGAGCATTCATTCAGTAAGGTATGCCAGTCAGATGGAAGATACAATGGGCTGGTACTTCCTTGGGGATCATAAAAAATATTTAAATTATCTTCTGGAAATAAAAATGAGTTTACTTAATGTTAAGATGCGTGCCTGTATTGCTGTCCTCATATGGTAAAGATTATTCCCTTTACTGAGCAGGATACAGTAAGTTACAGGTCAATTAGAGAAAGCTGCAGTAAGGGATATTTAGATTTTTAAAATCAAACTGGATTCCTTTAACCTGTAATGGCCAAATGGACAATGGAAGAGAACCTCTTACATTGCTCCATTTTACAAAAACATGCTAGTTTTGGCTTTCAGGTCTAGTCCAGGAATACATTTGTGCTTCTACATAAATGGAATTCCAAACAGCAGCAGGTACAGATATTATGAAAATAGTCTTTTAGTTTCTCTCTTATAGGAACATTACATAACCCACATTTGTGTTGGCTATTTTAGTTTAATTACTTATTCCAGAGTAAAGGAGAAGCACCTTCAAATATCTTAAAAGAATTAGAAGTTCTAATTCTCCCAAGTTTCACATATTTTATTAGAGTACCTAAGTGATGATTAAACAGATTATATCTGTTATCCCTATTATATCTGATATCCCTTCCTAAGTGATGATTAAACAGATTAAATTAAACGCTAAAAACCCAAACAATTAAAGCAATGTATTTCAGTAGTATAGAGCATATGTCTACAGTAACAAATAGCCAACCAACAAATACTCTTAAGCATTCAGCAGAACCAGAATTATATATACAACATAAAACAAATGGTGCATACCTGCATTTCTCTACATATCCTTTTCATTCTGAAATGAGCATGATCTAATCTAATAATGCATGGTCACAAACCACATTCAATTCAAACCAAAACAAATTTAAGAACATATCTGTAAGTAGATTTAAAAATATTTGTATAAATGGTACTCTGGACCTTTTTAGTTCTTATTTCTCTTATAGCCATAATAAGCACAAAGTAAGATTAACTTTACTGATTTTGCTAGGAAAATCACATTTAGAACCTACAAAGCTTTCTTAGTAAACGCTGTTTTACCTACCAGTGCAAGTCCTAAACTACATTCTGACAATAAAGCAATAAGGATGACTAATACAGCATTGAGGAAGTACATGGAAACATGAAAATTCTCCATCACTTCCAGACCTTTATTTCAATATTAATTAGTTAATACTTAAAAAGACCAACCAAACAAACAGAAAAAAAAACCAACCAGAAAAAAGGAGCCGGTCGGTTGTTTAAAATTGGAACTGCAAATATCTTTTCTTGGCAATACCTCTTATCTCACAGTTTCATGAGTGAGATACCATACCCCTCCTTACCTATGCCTATCCTTTTGTCAGATACAAGAAAAAACTGTATTACTCAGCAATTACAGAACACATTTAAATTAAATATGACAACATAACTAGGAAATGAGAAAGGGATAAAAGCTGGTAGAAAAAAGTCTGATAATGAAGCCTTTAGTTCTGATGACTAAGTGATTCAATATCTAAAGCCTTTTACAGGGTATTGAGATTTTTATTCTTTTACATAGAATGAGAGAAAGTGAGAAGAGGAGGGTTCCAGAGGAAGAAGAATCTGTGGTCTGTAAATGATCAGCACAAAAAATAAATTATGGTCAAGTAACTGAGCTTTTCTGATGTGTAAATTGAATCATTCCCACACGCTGATGTTTTATAATTAAAAGACTCTTTTCACTGTGGGAAATTTTACTGAATTTTGTATTAAAAGAAGAAACAAACCATCAATCAGGAGGAGGTAGGAGAACTCAAAGAGCTCAACCTATTAAACTTGAAGAGCGTAGTTGAATTCTGAATGACTTGCTCTAGGAAACTGTAGCTCTTTTAAGGCAGCTACTGTAAAAACATTAATGAGCAGAACACGTTTCTGATCGCTGCTCTACAATCTTTTGTAGTCATATAGAAGAACACACACTCCATTTGGTGTCACAAGATGCAGAATATGGTTGTAAATGAACCCTTTTTGTGAGGTTCACAAGGTATAAATTACTTGACTTTGGTTACCAGTGAGAAAAATCACTGAGCTAAAACCAAAGGAAGAAAACCCAAACTCCGTGTACTTGCTCAATACAGTGCAGTTGCTAGGTACACACTGATCAGGTTAAGGTTTGCTCACAGCCAGATTGCTGCCAAATTCAAACACTTTTGAGTGGACACCATTTCAGAGTTCTGGGACCTTATGTGCTTTTAGCTGAGTTGAGATCATGGCTAAAAATTACATTTTCAAATTATTAACCTAAAGAGAAGTATCATCAAAAAGCATCACAACATGGCACACATAGGCAGCAGTAGTTTCTTGTGGAAACTTGAGAATGCTCACAAGAGATTCAATAAGTAATTTTGAGAATTTTATAATGCATTCAATTACGTGCTATCCCTGATTGGTCTGGTGACAAGACAGAGAGTTTATCATTCTGGATATTCCTTCATGAACAATGCATTTACATCTCCTAAAGTTTGTGCTCTGTCAATTTCTCCCTGCTACTAGTTTTGGTGTACATTGTTATTGCAGCAACAATAAATTAGATACAGTAGCATAAACTATTGATAATAGATAAGCCAGTAGAAAAGTGCATATACTTCCATCAGTTAGACAATGTGTGCCATTTTAAAAACACAAATGCAATACATAGGTCCCACCAGAGCTTGAGGCTAGAAGATGTTTGATCTTACCTTCAGTTTTCCATGGGAGTGGATCTCTAATGAGCCAAGAATCTGCAATGAAAACAGATTATGAAGATCTTGGTCAAATATTTTTATTTTGTCATTTTTTAATGATCATTACAGAAAACCTCAGTAGATTAAAAAATCAAGACAAGATGTGATAGATGATATTTTTTTATTCTTCATTATTATTTTCCTCTTTCATTGTGATATATGGTACGGTCATACACTGTGTGTCTTTCCTAAAGTCTAAATGAGATGCAGATTATCTGTAATAAAATATTTATTATAGCTACTGCTGGACTGACATGTTACTACACTTGTAAAATGCAATTTTATTTCTCTGAACCATATGGAAGTGTTGATTGCATGTTGAATACTAAATGTAAAAATGGCATTTTGGAGATCCATGTTCATTATACCTCATTTACTTTCACATATGATTCCTTCAGGTCACACATGAAAATGTTCTTTACTTTCTGCCACTGTGGAAAACAGATCATGTATTCTGAGAATTAAAAGAAAGGTCTACCTAACTTTAGCACAGCTGACATGAATTTTCAATTGCAATTTTTTTAATGTATGAAACAGTAAATGTACTATAAATCCCACTGCTATAGCTTTGCAAAGCCAACGTATTTAATAGTAATAAACATAAAACATATGGAAAAGATAATGATTATTTTTTCAAGAAAAACAAACATAATGGCACTTAGAATATATATAAAGAGCTATTTTCAGACACTATTTTTCATAAGCATTGCAAGCTTACAGTGTTCTGGAGTAAACTATAAAATGATTTTTGATTTTAATAATCAGGAAGTTGGGAGTATTTCACATATAAAGATGGAGCTTTTGTAAATTAAATGAAGACATTGAATAAA
Organism: Setophaga petechia; assembly: GCA_024362935.1. Lineage (NCBI taxonomy): Eukaryota > Metazoa > Chordata > Aves > Passeriformes > Parulidae > Setophaga > Setophaga petechia. The sequence goes on from JANCRA010000001.1 coordinate 30,680,588, forward strand.
GCTCTTGCTGCTAACAAAAGAATCTGAAAACCTTGTTTCAGTCTTATCTTTTTCACGTTCCAATAAAGTTCACATTGTAACATCTGCCAAAAAGGGAAGGAGAAAAAGGTACAGTATATCTTGAAATGAACAGACACAATTTTTTGTTTCTAGAACTCCTCTTCAAACAAGAATCAAAACAGATTACACAATTTTTCTCTGAGCATTTAATGAAGCTGTGATTATGCAAGTGATAAGAATAAGTTATGCTGATGGTTCAAATGTAAAAAAACCTGCACACTTCCTATATTTGTGTAAATACTTTTCCCCTATGACAAAATGTTTTCATTTCATTGCGCTGTCAGCATTTCAAACATCTGGTATGAAGGTGTATTTCACCTATAATTTTTTTATTTCAAGCATAATAGGTCAAGTGTAAAAGCTGAGTATTTTCTGGGATTTATTTCTGTTTAAAGGTATGAGTTTAACTGACTGACCCAGGAATTAGAAGGAGTGGTATCAATACAATCCAAATAATGGTAGTGTACTTGTTTTGTCTGGAAGAGTTTTCTGAAAATAATTTTCTTCATAGTAGCTAGCAGCTTGCCAGCTGGCAGTACACAAGGATTTGGAAGATGACAGCTGACCAAAGGGATATTCCACACCATATGAGCTTGTGCTCAGCCAAAAAAGCTGGGGAAGGAGAAGGAGGAAAGGATGATCAGAGTTATGGTACTCTCTTCCCAGATAACTGTTATGCATGATGCAGCCTGGATTTCTTGCAAATGGCTAAATATCTATCTGCTGATGAGAACTAATGCATGAATCCCTTACTTGGTTTTGTTTGTGCTCAAAGTTCCTGCTTTACCTATTAAACTGTCTCTATCTCATGAGATGTCTCAATTTTAACCTTCTGATTCCACTTCCTGTCTCACCTGGGGACAGTGAGTGGCTGCATGGAACTTGGTTGCCTACCTGGGTTCATCCGGAACAAGCAGGAAAGAAATTCTAAATACTGTCTCCAAACTTCTGATAGGGGAGATTAAGAGGACAAGCATTCTATTTTTGACTTCTGGAAAACAGGGTAAATACTACCTCAGATTGTAAGACTGATTTGCTCTACAGCCTGAAAAGTGGGTGGGTATTTGATCTCTGCATCCAAGTTCTATCTGAACCATGAAAAGCATTTCCTATGGTATGTGTAAATACAAAACTGGGTAATAAAAGTCAGTGAAAACTCTCCCACATGTTATTGAGGCACAACATATATCTCCCTAAGTTTAAATCCTGGACTGTAAATATAATTTTTTTCAAATATATGTGCAGACATACATACAAATGAATACACAGCTTGACTGTACAGACAATATAAATGTAAAAGAAGATAAATACTAAAAATATAACTGTAGCAATGTAAGGGCAAGGTATTGAAAATCTAAAGGCTCTATACTAAAAATGCTCTAATTCATGGTGAACAGTTACCACATCATTGAGTCACACTATGTGAGAAACTCTGAGTTTGGTATAAACTCAACTACACAACTACAAAACTACACTACTACACAATTACAAAAAAAACTTCCCAACTGAGTGTCTAAGCATCTGTGTCATCAGAGTACTAGCACCACAGACCTTAACAAAGCGTGCACTTGAACCCCAGACAAAAAAGAGCTTGAAGGCAAACCTGAAATACTCATCCTTGTGTTTTCTATTTATGTTATCACTTGCAGGAAGAAGCTCTAAGCTATGGCTTTACAACTGTCAATAAAATATTTTAATTTAAGAAAATGCAGAAAACTTTCTCTGCTCTCTTGAATATTTCCTTTTTCTAGATTTAGGTGATCTTGTGTTCAAAATTCTTCCCTTCATGATTCCATTTCTTAGGTGCTTAACTGTCCTGATTCACTTAATGAGCATTTCTGAATATATTCTTAGCATTGCACACTTGAAAGTCAAGCCTGGTGACACTCACTGCCAACATATTTAACTCCCTTTGATGCTCTGATCTTCATTTACTGGAGCGCGATCAAAGAGTGCTGCCCTCAGAAACACGGGAAGGAAAACTGAAAATAGCAGCCAAAATGCAACAAATAGCAACACAGGCTCATCCCTGATCAGCTCTAAGGTGCTCAGATGTGGAATTCATCAGTTTCACCTGATTCAGTCCAAATAAGCAGTGTGGTGGTTTTAAAAGGAAATGTACTCTTTGCCAGTTAATCTATAGTAGCTCAGCTCATGCAATCTGAGCTCTCACAACACACCTGGGAAAAGTCTCCCAGCACTGCACAAGGTACTGATGTGTAAGAAAATGAAGTTGTTTTTATCAAAATCTGTAAAAGGCCAGTCTTCAACAAGAAAATTTAAATTGCATCCAATTGTTCCTAACTAGGTTCTGGAAGAAGACAACAGAAAATAATATACAATGACTCTGGTTCAGGCAACAGGGCAGCAATACGGCTGCCTCCCCTCAGATGCCTTTCCAGAAGGCAGCAGGTCTCAGTACATACAGAACACACGGCTTCTAGCTTCTGGCATTGGCTTCTAGCAGACAACCAGACAGTGATTCTTGCTCACCACTCATCAGTGGAATATTTATTACACATTCTCAGATGGAACTTTTAATCCCAGGAAAAAAATGGAAAATAGAAGAGATGGAAAACATCAATTCTATTTCATGTAAAAAAATGACTCAAAAAAGCTTATAAAACTTTACTGCTGCCTGTCAGATAAAACACTGAAATGATCCATTACATCCTATCTGTTTAACTATCAACTTTAAAGATCTACCAGCTTGGAACTTGAGTGATTATATTGCTATGCTAACATGTAAGAGAAAGATATATTGTTTTGAACTGGGGAAGAATACCTAGCACATCAGAAAAATAGTTTCCAGTTTCAGGACACTGAACTACAACTTCATTCTGTTTTGCTCTGTTATATGATGAGATGGTAGAAACAGGTAGTGAGTTTTCCCATATAAACATTCTTTCTCTGCTTTTGTTGATAATTTGCCAGTAAAAACCCAAAGCAACGACTCAAGTTTTTGTAAACTGAGGAGTTAGATTAGTTAGATAACAACATCAACTCTACATAATGCTATCTAACTTATCTATGGCACAGAAACTAAGCACGTAAGAACCTTCTCACAAAATGGGGTCCTCCACATAGAACAAGTTATACAGAACAGAATAGATAGGGCTAGACACTAAGCACCAAACCAAAGAAGCACCCTGACTACTTCTGTGACTAGTCCTCTTTTCTAAGTTGTATTTAAGCCATGTTCCTAGATGCACCTGGGAAAAGTCCTGAGCCAAAGATAATGTAGAGTATTTTATTTCCTAATTTATTGAGTTGAATCACTGGCAAATTGATTCAAAGCTCTTAGTAACAAACTAATATAAACACCCAAAAATTGCAGTTCTGTGGAGAATAAATAATACCAGGTTTTCAGAACCAGCCTCATGCAGTATGAATGGATGGCCCTTACAGCCTGTTGTGGTAAGCAATAATCTGTTGCCATAATCCCAGCAGTGCCAGGATCCAGGGACCACAGTGGTAAGAGAAGCTCTGATGTAAAGGACTAGTTCTGCTGTAGAGGACTGTCTAAAACTGAAAGATCTAGGAAAATCCACCCAGGTAAAATTCATATAGAAATTACAAAAAAATACACCCAAAATTAAAAAATATAGTTATAGTTCTGTGCAAGGTGCTCTAGGATGACCCCGCTTAAACAGGGACCAGATGACTCACTGCAGCTTCTTCCAATCTTACCTAGTCTGGGACTCTGTGATATCCATCTATCCATCCACCCATCTATCCATCCATGAATATATAAGACTTTAATCATACATATAATTTATACAACAAACATAAATGGAAAAATATGTATAAAATACTACAGTTTTTATAGTTACAGTATAACTAGATATTTGTGTCTATATTTGTATAAATCTAGTTTTATACGTCCTCAATTATATATAACAACACACAGGATTGTTCTGTACAAAATTTTTACATTGACATTTGTGTGAAAAAAACCAAACACTCTGTAGCCACATATTTTTTTATAACCTTGTCACAGTAAAACCCAATAACAGAACAGTATATTAGTAATTACGATTTACCACCCTCTACAAAAAACCACATTTTTTATTTAATTGCAACAGAAGTATATCTATATGATCTCTATGGAACTTCAACATGCTGTTAATTAATTTGGTTATTAACAGTGATGTGCATTCACTAGAGCTCATGACACTAAATTTGAACAGTTTTGAAAGAGAGCCTTGGAATATGCAACATTTTAACCTCAACATGTAATTACTTAGAAATAATGTACTTCACTCCTGAATGACTGCTGGGTTTTTTTCTTAAAGGTTGTTTAGTGCTTTTTCAATGTCTATGATACCCTTTTCCACAGAACAGATTCTTAACATATTATTTTCATGTTCACAGTGCTACTGGTAAAACCTGCTGAGATGCTATGAAGATGCCAGCTACCTGTCATACATGCTTAAAATAATTGGTATCACAGGAAAAGTAACACAAGGAGAAGCATCATTAAAGAACAGGTCTCTCTGTGATATAATGCAAAACATATGTGTAATAATTAGAGCACTGTCCATCCGTCTTCATATCAAACCTGGCACAGCTGAAACTATTTGTAAGTATAAGTTCATGCTACAATACTGGCTCCTTTGAACATAAGACCTCTTTCTTCAAGTATATGTTCACCCATACCATGCAAATTTTTCACATTATCCCACACGAAATCCATTATCCAAACCAAACAGGAAAACAGACTATACTTTTGCTATGAAATATCTGTTGGATTTTTTAAAATAGGAAATAAAGAGTAAAGCATGAAAAAAGGAGGATAAATGCAAAAGAATTTAAGAGCACAAAGGATATTTAATTGCTTAAATTACTGTGAACAAGACTACAATAATTTATACACTTTTATTAGCTTTTCAACAAACCTCTGAATAAGTATAAACCAAAATTGTCCCTCAGTTTTCCTACATTAATTTATTTCTTAAACAGAAGAATGTATTTTGTGTTTACATAGAATACAAATATTTTTGCTGCTGATGCCAATTCTAGCAAGGTTGTGCATGCAAAAGTCAATATATACTCTTGAAAAGCAAAAAGAGGACTGCAATGAGAAGGCAATGTTGAGGAATATAAAGACTGCATCTTTACATTTACTATACTTAAAGTTTCATAATTATAATTATTAAATGCAAAAATATATTTTCTGCCTTTCCCTTGATTGTGTTTCTATAGATCATAATGAATATTCACATGAAGCTGAGAACAGCCAATGTGCATAGAATGAAGGATATGATGAGCATATATGACCATAGATTACCACTGAATGTTTAGCAGAATAAATTTTGGCAGTTTTGAGAGAATATATTTGAAAGCCAGTTGTCAGAGAATTTTAGTACTTTAAAATGTCTAAAATCACAAATAATTGCCAATGAAATGGGGTCTGGCTTTTAAAGGAACTCCATCACTGCTTAATGAAATAATTACTTTTTCAATAAATTTTGTGATTAAATTCTGGCCCAGTAAAAGTAGTGCTATTCAGAAGAGACAACAAAAAGCAGAAAATTATGTTTTGGAATACCAGGACCTCTGCTGTTAGACCCCAATGCTGATCCCAGCCCAAGTATTGAACATGAAGTGTTTACTGTCCCCTCAATCCAACTTCCAGCATTACTCAAAGCGGTACATTGATTTCAGCAGTTCCTGTGTTTAAATCAGACATACTAACACACAGTAATTAATTCAGACTCTTAAGTACTATTTCAAAATGTCAAACTCACTTCTTCCAGTTCAGATTCACTAGTGGCATTATTTTTCTATTATGCTTTATCTATGTATTATATGTGGGATATCCACTTAACTATTTCTACTGAACTTATAAATTGTAATTAACAACAAATTTCTTTCAAATAATTTAATTGGGATTGTATCATATATTTCTACCAACTTTGCAAGTTGTGCAGAAACATAATCACTGGTAGGTGATCAGGTTAGTACTAGGTAAGTTGTAATTAGAAGAGAAAATTCAGTAAGAACCGCTGTCATGTATTTTAGAAATAACTTAAAAGGCTCAAATAAATAAAAATGAATAGAATACAGTAGAATGAAATTTATTATTTTCAAAGATTTCTTGCAATGGATGTCACAAAAGTAATTTCTAAGGCTAAGTTAGTTTTGAAATATACAAAGTCAAAGGAGACCTTTTTCACTAAAACTAAAGATAACCACCCTAGGCTAAACCTGTGTGTGGTTTTGGATGCAATGTCCTTTGCATCTCTTTTTATTTTTAAAGTCTTTTTAGGAAGGTGTGAATCAGTGAGGATGAGCAAAGAGGGCTAAGTCATTAAAAGTTTTGACGGTCTGCTCTTCAACACCTATAACTGGATTTACTGAAAGAAACCAAGTCAGATATTTAAAAAGCTTATGCTGAACCACAAACATATGCCTCAGGCATACATTTTTAAAATCAAACTTTCTAATAGTACTTAGCAAAGATGTAAATGTTGTCTCCAGATTATTTTGGAAGTTTTGAATAAAATATGTAAAAGAGGGTAGGCCTTTAAATCCAATAAGTGCTTTGGGGGAAACTAATGCTCTAGGCAAATACGATTCCTGACAGAAAATGGTGGAATATAACTGTATAACTGCTTTTGTCAATTTTGGACACTTAGTGACTAAATATCAAAAAAAGGTCAATATTACACCAACTGTGCACTTAACTATGGTGTTTCTGTGTTCACATGGGGAACACAAAAATCAATTAATTGTGTGAGAGATACAATCCTTTCAGAATTCAGCCAATTCACTGATTTATTAATGCTATTGATTACACTGAACTAAATATGCAATATGAAGACCTGCCACATCAAAATGCAGCTCACAGTTTCCAGGTTAAAAATTTGATTTTCCTCTTTATCCTTCTTTTCTTTATCCTTGAGACCAACTCTACTACTATAAATTGGAATTCCTTGAAGAGATCTATGCCAGTTATATTTCTATAAGTCTGCAGAAAAGTGCTTGATATTCCCTTTTACTTTCATACTTAAATATTTATACCCAGAAACCCCTTTTCTAAGATCTGAGACAAGATGGACACAAAATATAATTGCAATTAGAGATATGCTGAGCTTCCAGAAAAAATATGTCTGGAGACTAAGTCATGAAGAATACCTGCTGATTCCTAGGTAGTGTAGGTACTTAACTCACCTGCATGCTGTGCATCTAGTTACTGTTTGTATTTCACAGGAGAGATCTATTACCCATATCAATAGTGGGCAACCAATTATAACCAGAACTTATTACTTCAACTATCATAATATATTAGATTGCAAGTGGCAGATCATGAAGATGATCTACAATAATTAGAGCAAACTGACAGCACGTTATGCACACGTGTGATTAATCAGAAAGCAACATTAAGTGCAAAAAAATCAACATTCACTGCCACATTAGGCAGGCTGGAGTCTTCACCTTCCTCCTGCAGTTTGCAGTGACAGGAACACCGAAGACCAACTTTCATTGTTTACACAAAAGTACTAATGCTTCTGCTTATGAATTATGATTTTTACTGCCAGAATTCCTATTCTCCTAATGGCATATACCTTGTGTACATCTCTAGGGCAAATCACATTATTATGAGTAAAATACCAATAGAAAAGAATGCAAAAAATATAGTGTTCGTTTCAGTGCAAAATTTCACCTATTCTGAAAAAATTCTCACAGACTATATCTAACTTGTGTCTTTTTATTGGTCTGAAATGGTTTAAAAAATTCAAGTTTCCTATAAAACAAAGCAAAGTCTGATTAATCTTTTTCAATACAGATTTAATTAATACAGGCAAGAATTAGCATGTTCAGCTGGAATGTGGGAAAACAACTATGTTTCAAAGGATTTGTAGATGAGATTTCTTGTTATGTGTACATTCAGCATTAGAAACCCAATACAGGTGTCTGTGCACTGAGGTATATAGAAAATACATTGGCAACAAAGAAATTACAGTCAGTGAGGCAATCTCTACTAAATTACACTCTTTCATCATCACTGAACTAATGGTGGTGAATACAGTCAAGTGCTGTCAGAAGATCTCATATACCATATAGTTATAGTATGCATTATAATATATTTTATCTTCCTACACATAATATAGAGATTTTTGTAACTAAAGGTACATAATTAAGTATATTTTCTGATTGTTATATTTTAGTCTTACCAAAAACAAGGGTAAGAAGGGTATTTGAAGAAATAGGGTTTGATTTCTCGATGATTCTTTCATGCGTATTTGGGGTATCTTAAAAGACAAAGAATTATTATGCCATGGTATAACTGGCATGGCATTTGATTTCATTTCTTCATGTTGAAAGATAACATATCTTTCATTATTAATTTGATTCTCCATTGATACTAATGATTTTTTTTCTGCTAATCTTAACTAACTGCTAAGACATAACTATATAATAATATGTAGGACTAACAGAGATGTCCTGAAAATGTCACAACTCCACCAAATTTAAAACCCAAACAAAACCCTGAGAAAACCAATACTGTCTCATATCACTTGCAGTCTGAAAATTTGCATTTAGGAAACAGGCAACACTAGAAAGTAGAGTGAATAAAAATTGAAGGACCAAAATGAAGACAATTCAGTTTTAGCACTCCTTGGGGTTTATCTTGTAGGCAAGTTTTCATTCAGCCATATAGTATTATAGAAAAAGTTTATCTAACTGTTCAGGGCCCAAGTATTTTCCATATAATTATAGAATGGTTTGGATTGGAAGGGATCTCAAAGAATCTAATTCCAACCCCCTGTCATGGGCAGGGATGTCACTCACTAGATCAGGCTGCTCAGGACACCATCCAACCTGCCTTGAACACATCCTTCCTTACCATAATGATTTTAATGATATTCTATTTTCCTCTCATAAAGAACAAGAAATTAAAGGTTACTTATTTCAGTTGCATAGTGTGGCAGTATCAGGGTGGCAATTCCACATCACTGCAATTTACCATTTCTCACCTCAACATTACTGATTAAGGGTACCTTAAAAGGTCCATTGTTACTGTACTGTGATCTCCTTTATTAAAAGGGTTATTGAGAATTTCTCTGGGACCATATAACTCAAGTCCTCTCTGATAAACTGTTTCATTAGGGACAGCTATTTGTTTGAAACAGATGTGAATGGTGTTCACAGAAGAAGAATGAGTGAAATGGTGTCAATAAATACAACACAGTCTATGTGGGAATAAATATCACTTTCTGTACATTCAAAACAGTGGATTCTAAATTCTGCTTCAAAAAAAGAATAAAAGACTAATTGTGGCTAGTTCTCTGAAAACACCAGCTTGCAACCCCAGTCAAAAAAACCAGAATTAGAACATCAGAAATTATTAGGGGCAAAAATATCCAAAGCAACCAAAAAACAGAGAAGGAAACATTTTTTTAATGCAATAAATCTATACACTTTATCTTCATATTCAACACTGAATTTTTGATCACTATATCTCAAAAGAAACTCAAACAAACTAATCCCCATAAGATCTAGGAAAGAGGCCAAAAAAAAAAGCCAACCAAAACAACAGGAAGAATATAGAGGGATTTTGAAGTCATTCTGTATAAGAAGATGGTGGAATGGACCAGAGTTCATCAGCTTGAAAGAGACATAATTGAAGCATTTGATAAAGGCCTATATAATGTCATAAAAGGAGTCTTCATTCCTATTCATTGGAATAGGAATCTTTCAGTTCTAAAACTACAAGAGGTTCTGACAAACAAAAACAATGGTTTTAAAGAGAAACATAATTTAATTGTGCAAGTCACCATCATAAGATAACACACTGCAAAAGCATGAATAACAATTCAAAAGGTCTAGTGGAATCATTAGTACATGTTGAGCACAACCTGAGTCTGACCTCTGACACAACAAGACTCCAAACCACTGCCTGCCTGGATATGTTTATGTACTCTTCAGAAGTCTCTTCTTCTACCCAATGTGTTTGTATCTCATGCATCAAAAGCGAGACCAACCTGCTCCTCTGTTTAATAAAATACCTGTTTCCTTTCTGGAAATAGGAAATGCAGTAGCCCTCATCCATCACCATTACTAAACTGATAGGATGCCACTTTAACTGAGTTCATTGTAATAGAGGTTAGATAGGTAAGGAATTGTCAGAAGGTAAGATAGCTGACAAAGTGGTGAAAGCCATACATGGATGAGTTTCTCAGAGCCTGATTTTTCAGTTATGTGATTTAATATTTTCATTAGTGGTCTTGCTAGGAAAAATAGTAGGAGCATGCTGATGACATTTATGTATGATACAATATAAGCAGAGGTGCTCCAATACAGACGATGACTGTCAGATCATACAGGAAAGAGTGGATGACCTTGAATACTGGTGTAGTAGAAATGGGATGATGTTTACCAATAAGGATTATATACAAACAATATTTCTGTTTGGAACTAGAAGCTTAACATCAGGAAACAACTGAGAAGAATCAATTATAATGGTTGTTTTCAAGACAACCTTACACCTTGATGTAACACAGGAAAAGCTAATAAAACAGTAAAGGTTAATAAATTCTTAATCCTTTTCAGTTATAGTTTCAGTTCTCTGTTTTATCCTGAAATGTCTATAGTTTGATGTATTCAGAATTTCTAATTTTAAATTGCAAAATAACCACCTCCAATGTTATCAATAACCCATTAACTCTTTGCTCATATAATAAGCATACAAATCTGAGAAATATTTCTTAGGTTGTAACAGACTTCTATCCCTGAAAAAAGTATTTTTCAATACTGAAAAGCTAAAGGCAAGGCAGATCTTAGGAATGTATAAAAAATGCTAATCTTTTAAAGATAAATCTGAATGTCATATAGGAAATAATTTACCATCTGGAATACTTATGGCTTCTTATGCCATTTGCCTTGGAATGCTTTTGCTTTCATGAGGAAATCCCAAGACTTATTTTGTAACACTAATTTATTTTTCAATGTCACCACTTTCAATTGTTAATTCCATTATGACAAGTGATTTTATTCAATAAATATTAGATGCAGAAGTCTAAATGAATTACAAATCACATCACTGAGAGGCAGAAGACATAAATGTCATGGTATTCCATTTGCATGTTACTTACAAATTGTGAAAATTGCCCCAAAACTTTTAGCGAGAACTAGGGAGGGCTCAGGTGCTACTCTCAAGAAATCTGATTTATTTCATGGAATTGGCTGTACATACTTGCTCTGTTCTTGTATTCTTACTATGCAACTTCTACAGAGAGTGGCTTTGGAAAGATATTTCTGCAAAATCAGACACCAAATTCAGCATAGCAAAACGGAACTGTCTGAACTGTCAGTCTTACACTTAAAGTTTTTGGGTAATTGCATTAATTTATTTTTCTTCTTATCCATTGTTGCCAAAAAATAGTTACATTGAAAAATATCTTCTAAACAGAATTTCAAAAGTGCATGTATTATAGAGTTTGATACTCGATTTTTATAGCGTAATGAAAACATATTTACACACACACACACAGAATTTCATGCACAGTATGTAGGACGGTTTTATCTTGACTAACTTAAAAGTTTTTTCACCTTCAGTTCAACAATGTTTCAACTTAAATTTCATTTGAAAGAAAGGACATTTATGTATGATACAATATAAGCATCAGCCATGAAAATTACCAGCTGAAGTTCTGTTGATTTTTGCTACTAATAGGAGTATGAAATGTGTCTCTGATTCAACATCCATGCTTTGTTATGATGGTCAACAAGTTATTGAGTATTCTCAGTCTGATTAATTTTTTTTTCCTCCAAGAAAAAGACAAATTTTTCTAGTAAAGTTCAACTCAGGACAGCAAAATGACATGTAGGATAGGTTTGTAATTCAGTAGTCTGAAACCTAATTAACTTATTTCTTGTAGCAGAAAGTATAGATTCAATGAAAGAAAATACTCTGGATGAATTATGAATAATTATGTTAACATGATATGCTACCAATACACTACTATAATAGGTATAAAAAAAAAGTTTCTGTACTCTTTAACATTTGCTTCATGAAAGTACTTCAGGTACACAGAATTCTTCACAACCACTTTGAATATAATTTCATTCCATGACATAAAATAATTTTAGACCTTATATATAGACTTGATATTGTGATGCATAACTGATAAATTACTTTAAAAACAGGTCGCATTCTACGGCATTCTTCAAGTAAATGCCTAAGAATGAGAAGTAAGATAAGTTATTTTATCAGTATCCAAAGTGAAGTTGAAATTTTTTATTTTCAATTGAATCCTCTGAATCAGGGATTGATTCTTCAGTGTTTAGTATTTTTTCAACACTAAATTCTGTGCTTTTTTGAGGAATTGCTATAATAGCTAAGTTTTAATTTCTGAAGATGCCCAGACACCTTTGCAACTCTCCATATTCGTACAACTTTAAAGTTATGCAGGGATATTTTCACTACCATAAATTTGTATATAATCCTATTTTGAGCAGTCTTTATAGTTTATTGATTCTTAGACTGTGTGATGATGCTGGTTTAAAATGGAACTATCCATCCAATAACATAAATTAGACAACAATTTTTCTTTTGTGTACTGCAAAATATTCACATTTAATCTTAAATGTGTTTGGAAAATCAAGGAGCAAATCACAGTCTAATCTGCTAAAACCACACTAATGATTTGGTTTATCACATTCTGTGTAAGAAAATTAGCAGAATAAAAGAATAGCCCCTCAGGAATGCTGTCAAAACACAGGACGTACCTTTGCAAACTTTATCAGATCAATAAAAAATATTTCTGAAGGCAGCAGAGTGAGAAAGAATCTCTGTTAAACTTCATACATGCAGACTGAAATTAGCTCAGCAAAAACAGACCAAAAACTCAACTGACTAGCCAATAGAGTGATTTATATATCTCCAGGGGTAATTCCAAAGATCTAGATGAGGAGCTTCCCTCCTGCAATCAATTACACAGGTTTTCCCAATTACATCAGGAGGTGGAATCGGTTAACTGTGTATTTAAATTAAAAGGCTGAACCTAGATCCTAAAGTCAGACAACTACCTGTGGATGATACCCTTGTATTTTGTTCTTAATATTGCCTGAAGACTCTAGAATTATTTCATGGATATTCTGTTGATGTGAGAGACACAAGTGACTGCTCTAGGAAGGAATTAATTTGTTATTTCCAGTGCAAACCTCTTTTTTCACAGCACAGCTTAAGATGTCATTCTGTCTTTTTTTAATGATCAGCTAATCAGCCGAAGTACAAGTGCCTTACAAAATACTAAACATTTTATCATCATGCTTGTATCTGACAAATGAAGAGAGAAAACATGAACAGGGAAAATCTAAGGGCAGGATTACAGGTTGTCTGAAAGATATTCAATGAATAAAGTTTAACATCCATAGTCAGGAAAAGGAAATAAAAAGTGCCAACCAATATTCCCCCTTCCCCCTCCTCAGTAAAACCTTATCAACATGCCTATTAAGACAATGAGAAAAAAACTAATTAAAGTAAATTAGCCTAATGTGCACAGGCTGGATAAAGACAGATCACTTTTAAAAATCCAAGAAGATAATGGTACCCATTTGGGATATGTTTTTGGCATTTTTCATATAAATTGGACAGTTTTAGAGGATAAATATGGTTAGCGAAGTCCTTACAGGCAATTATGTCTTTACAGTGCTGGTGGCTGACATCATAAAAGTATAATTTTAATTGCTATTAATTGTGTTAAGTCTACTTTTATTGAATACTTAATGCCATCTCTGACAGTTGTTGTAATTTATGTACTTTAATGAAACTTCTTAGTAGAAGTTTGGATTTCGAGGGTCATTTCCACGATGTTCAAAACAAGGCATTTTATCAGCTAGAGAAGTGCAGGTTATTAGGACACTGATTTTTTTGTCTTCTCAAAATTTGTTCATTTTCATTAGTCTTATATGGATGACCAGAAAACCAATTTGTGTCTCATGCTTCAAATGTCTCAGAATTTACTAAATATTATTGTAAGAAGTTGTTACAGCACAGTTTTCCCATATGAAGCAACCTTTCTGTTTAATAAGGGAATTGAATTAAGAGAAGCTGATGAATGACTAAATGACACCAATTCACATTAATATATTGCCTTTTGGGAATATAGAATGGATAAAATAAAACCTTGCAATGTCTTTGGTATTCAACTAAAAACCACTTATGACTTTAGCTGAATAGGGTTGTCTGCTGGAAGAGTTTGACCCCAAGATTTGTGAGCAGATAAAACAGCAGAAGAAATCCTAAATAATGAAGATTAACCAAAGAAGTATTTAACAACATAATATTGTGCAATGCAGAGAAAAAAAATTTATTGAGTTTACATTTGTGTAGTAAAATTCACGTTGCTCTACTGCCAACAGTTGTAGGTCTTCACTGCTCCTGTGATTAGCATTATTAAATTATGAGAAATTAATTTATCTCTATCAGTGCTAGTTTCAATATTTGTAAATTAGTAATTGGCCCAGCAGCACTAATGAGACAATATATCTGTTGTGGCTCTTCTGTCTGCTAATATGCCTATTTAAATTAGAGCATCATTATATACAAAATAAATTATTGAATCGGGCAGGAATGTATCTCAAAGAATTTCCAGAGTCTTTGGAAATCCTAGCCTGTTGTCAGCTATGTGCAAGGCTTACTTAAGAGAACAGACTACAAAATAGCACAAAAAAAAGGAAAATTAGACAAAATATACCTGTATTTTTTTTTAATTGTTTTTTTTGCTCATCTATCAGAGGACCTTACAATTAAGGTGATGCTCACTAAAGAAACTTGTAGCAGAGGGTTTTAAGTAACTGTGGACTGAGATTTTTGTGTGCTAGTTCCTAAGACATAGCATAGAGAAATAAAGCTACTGGCTATTTACCATCACATTCACCTGGCTATCACTGAACTAAGTCAAAAAGTCTTACAATTAGGTTTTTGCAGTCCTGCAGGTGAGGTAATTGTCTTTTAATTTGGTCCTCATTGCAAAATTATCTGAAATTCTTACAGTTAATTTTTAAACATCTAAGGAACGGACATCTGTTGCCTTTAAAAAAAGCACCACCAAAACACAATAAACCAAAAAATGTTAGAACATTGGAAAGCCAAAAATATCTAAATGTTGAGATGTTTTTGCCTGAAAACCAGATGAAATTTATATTATTTTAAAATTAAAAATATAATAAAGCTCATTACAATATTGGTAAGAGATAACTTGAAGGCAATACTTTGTAGATATAACAACTGTTCTACATTCTTCCTGACCCATGGGTCATTGCTTTATAGATGAATCTCACTACAAAATACCTGTACCTGAGAGCTGTAATAAAACTTACATTTTTATTAAATGTACATTTATTAAAAAAAAAAAAAAAGTTTATTAAAACTTACAGGCTCTTAGATTTCCCTGAAACCAGAATGTTTGATAATGTAAAAAATCTAGTTCTAGGAATACTCAATTTTAATGTGACTCAACAATAAAGGGTTATTTCTGTTTTTCAGCAAGAAGTTTTCTTTCAGAGTTATTTAATGACTCATGTTGTATTTGCACTCAAAATACTTAATGCCAAATTTATCTAGGACACCAGTTAGTTTTACTTTTTAATCCATATCCAAACACATTTTTACCTGTGGACACAGGTACCCACAGGTCACCACAGATTTCCAATTCCTGAACAGCTTCGTTAGTATTAGTTATGGCAGTTGTCTTCACACTAGTAAAATGAACATTAATGTAGGGTAAGACTGTGTTTTTGCAGCACATAAGGAACAGACATTTAATAACATTTTAATTTGCTTCAAATGTTCTTATGTTATTTGAGCAGAAGCTTTATTTGAACAAAGTCTTATTTCTCATAACAATATTAACCAAATATGGTTAATATTGTTAGAAATGGAGCTGAAATGCTAGAAATGAGCTGACTCTATTATTAAGCCTTCCTTCTTCTTCCCTGCTCCCAGAAATATTTCTAAAATTTTGTCTCTTCTCTATTTCTTTTTCAGCCTCTACTATATTTTTCTTTCCTTTCTCCCCTCAAACTCTCTCTCGGTAACATACCTATTAGCATATATTCAATTTAATGGCTGCACATTTATTTACTATTTATCAAGTGTTTTTGTGAACTATCTCCTTCTCCATCAAGCAATCTTTCAAATAAGAGCCTATTAGGTAAAGTTTATTGTAAGTAAATGGTTATCTGAGTAATTACTTTTATATTATAAATTATGGAAACTACAGTATTTTCCTGTAACTTATCAGAATTGAAATCTTCATTGATTCCAAAAAGTTTTATACACTTTTTGTTGTTTGTGCTTACATCATGCAATTGGTCCAGATGATAGAATTAAAAAAAAAATTCTAAAAAAATGGATTTCATGAATTATTACAGGCAGAAAATGAGACGTGAAAAGATCTGTGTTAATCAGCATCAAATTTTTGTCTTAGAAAATACAAATTCAAGGACTTACAGTGCAAAGTTGTTCCTATTGCACACACTCTGGAAACCACTTTTCCATTTTAAACTATTTGAGATTTTAATTTTTATCTTTGAGTTTCTCTGTGGAACAAATGTGGGCAGATTTATGAGAATGAAATAAGATGTCTGTGAAGATGACAGATGAATTTCCTTTTGCAGTCTAAATAAATTAATTAGGTTTTGATTGACTGTATGGTTTACTTTCTCTTCTCATATCTATCCACAGAAAATGTCCTCATCAAAACTATATATGCTAATATATATGCTATCCCCAGCATTTAAGAAGTCTCATAACAGGGTTTATGTTAACAGAAAGGACAAAACTAAGAGGTGAAAGAAATATATACATACAAAAGCCTTGCAATCCAGTTTTAGAAATAGGTATTTAGAAAAAACTATTGCCAAGCTGTAACATTTATTCTATTTAACTTCTCTCTGGGAATAGTCCATCTTTTATCACAAAGGATTGGAGAGAGATAAATCCAAATTCTGACCTCCTAGTTCAATGAACCTCTCAATTATATTGCTAATTTAAGAACAACTTGACGGAATCAAATGGAATTATATTAAAATAGATGTAATTGGAAGGAAAATCAAATACTGTCCACAGTAAAAACCAATACATTCATGTCAAGGTCACAAATACTGCTACTGGAAATCATAAAAGTGGAATGGTCTTCCTCATTCATGAGGTTTTGTGTATTTGATACTCTCTATTGGTAAAAAATTCAGGTAGACAATCAGGTAACCTTTACATACAAGAGAAGATAGAAGACAAAGACTAAGCAAAGCATGAGGGACAAACTTTCTCTAAGCAGCCTGACAGAATGGGAATGGCACAAGGGAACTGGTGGAAGATCAAAACAGAGTTCAGAAAAGTGAGAATGGGTTACATGGAGCCCAAGACACAGTGAGGATGACAGAAACATGGAGGGGATGAGAATGAGGAGAGGTAGACTGACCACAAGGAGTATTTTAATGGTGGTAAAAATGTACTAGTGATAAAACAAAAAAACATGACAGAAAAGGAGTTAATAAAAATATGTGGGTCTGTTGATCTTAAAGATTGGTCTGAAACACAGGAAACAGGAAAGTAAGAGGAGCTCAGGAATAACTAAGTGTATATCTGTGGTGCCTTACAGCAGTAGAGTGGGGAACTATTCCATTGTCAACACACTTCACTGAGTTTTTGATTTCTAGGATATACAGGGTGAGACAGTGGAATGCAGAGAAAAGTTCCTCATATAGAGATATTCACTGCAATACAGCTATGTCTCTATTTTTCAGATGGAGAAGGAAATAGAGCAGATTTGCAGGAAGGTATCTTGATCCCAGGGGATGCTGATCAATAGACAAGGAGAGGTATGTTGGAAACAAACCACCTAAAACCACTCAAATGTCTAATTTAAAGTATAATTGCTCCCTTTATACCCTACTCTACCCCCCTTTTTTAATTTAATCAATTGCCAAGGAAGGTTTGACTTTTATTTAACTGAGATTGCTACATTAAAGTACTCCTGCTCTTTTGCAGACAGACCAGTTACAGCTGCACGGTGCAAAACGAGGTCCCACTTGTTCCCTGTGCCCTGCAGTTCCCTCCCACGGACCTCCCAGGTCCCAGACCTGTGGGGCTCCCAAGGTGTTAAGAACAGCACCTAGGAGATGCTGCAGATTCTGCTTGTGGTGCAGTGAAAGGGATGGACAGGGAGCAGCGCTGCTGGCTCCCCCTTGTTGACACCTCTGGGGTGGTGTTAGATTATATTGCCAGTGTGAAGGGAATATGAGTCACTGAGAAAAATCCCAAGGTGTGCCGATCAGCAGTCTTTCAGTAAGTAAGCCCAAATCTTGATAAATCTGAAAAGAGGTGATTTTACTTATTTTTTAACTTTATTTTTAACTAAACAGTCACTAGGTTACTCAGTCTCCACATGACAAAATAATCAAAGAAGACATTATTCAATATTGGGGAGTAAAAATAAAAATTAGAAGAAACATTGAAACCCAATGTGTTTCCTCTTTCTTCTGTTTAAAATCTCTTGGAAACAGAAAAATCTCAGCTTTGTTCTTTGACCATTTTTGAAAAGCCTGTCAAAGAATAGAGCTGAATCTTCAAAAATATTAAGATAAACATCCATAATAATGGTAACAAGAGCATGCTGTCATGTATCTTCTGTGAAGCATAAAAGTTTAGTACATTATTTAAATGCTTGTTTATTGCTTTAGAGATGTCATTTCTTGATTTTGCAATATTCAAAGCATTCCAATTGTTATAATTTTTTATTTGGAAAGTTTTTCTCCCATAATCTTTTTATTTTCAAGACTTGTAATTGCAACCACTAGTTGCCACATTTACCTGGCAAATTGCTGCTAACAGAGGGATTACTAGGAATAGAAATAGAAGCAGTGTTTGTGCTTCTAGGACTGACATCTATAACTAAAAAGTTGTCCACAGGGTAGAAATGTGCCTTCCAAAGTGCCTAAACTGCCAGAAAGGTTTGGAGCAGAATGAGAAGGGTCACATGCCAAAGGACAAAACCCCCAGCTGGTGCCTGTTACTCGGTAGCCCTGATCCAAGCACGGCAGTTCTGTTTCTCCCACGTTTGGCAGCTGCCTGGGGACTGCCCCACCCCGCTCATATTCAGAAACCTGATAGATACACAGCTGTTGCCATCAGAAGTAAAATTCATCCTGGGCTGGGTGCCAGCCTAAGGACTACTGCATTACTGAAGACCCGCTGAAACCTTCAAAGGCTTGCGCAACACTTAAGACCTTGTAGCATTTGGCTGAGGCTAACTCAGGCTAAGAGTGCAGCACTGGAACCAAATTATTTCTTCTAAAACTAGCGAAGGTCAGCCAGGAAAGATTTTAAGATGGTTTTATTTAATCAATTTATATATTTCAGGGTAAACAATTGCTTTTAATTTTATTGATAATAAAAGACTTTTCAAAGTTTTCATTTCAGTGTCATAAACATACAATACAGTGTCAGTGTACTTGTTTGATTTCTGAATTGCTAGCAGACAACAATAGTGTATTTGAAAGTTCACCTATTTTCCATCCAAAAATGGAAAAATCCGTAAGAGCTTAGATGTGTGTATGTATGAAGAGAGAACAGTTGGAAAACAGTGGGATAGAAAAAATCCATATCCCCATCTTGAAGTGATAATTTATATACTGTATGTGCTAGATCAGCCTTTTATGCTATAATTATTACCAGAAAATCTGGTTGAAGTCAAGTAGCATGCTCTGCTAACAGGTAACCATACAGAACAGCTGTGTCCTGCCAGCTAATTTTTTAACATCTCACACATTCGATGTTTCAGTTTTCTGACTTGCTAAACGGGAGCAGCAGTGCCAATGCACCCTCAAAAAAGGGCTTGCTACGTACAGATAGAGAGCCATCTGCAGAGTGAGTATTGGTGGGCACCTGGTCAGTAAGAGATATATGGCTCTTCAAAACTCCCATGGTCCATGAAACCAAAATTCTATTCAGAATATTCTTAGAAGAATAGGGTTGATACAGATAAACATCAGTCAGGTGGCAGCCTGCTGTCTGGTTCAGACAAAATTCTGTTTTGACGTTGCACCAAGGTGTAAGAGTGGAATTATGCTGAATGATTCAGGCAATTCCAATAAACTGCATCAAAGACAAATGATATTTAGTTTGTTTTAAAATGAGATCTGGCAGTTAAGAACTTAAATGCTATTGTTTTCAAGGAATTTTTTTATATGATGCTATTATCCTACTCCTAGTTACTATGACCTATCATTTCAGTTTTATGATATATATTTTCTTTTATTCATTAAAAGCATTGGCTACTCTGAAAAACACAATGTGGAAGAATTTACATTTCTCCTTTTCCTCATATTTCTTTCTTCTATATTATAAGTGTGCCTATTTTTTTGATTTATTATGTGCTCATAAATCAATACATTTGTGCAGTAATAAAAATAACTTATTATAATGGTAACAGCTCCAAAGGACTCCTGACTATGACTGGCATTGTATTTAATTCAGATCTATGTTCCATTCCCCAACTAATGGCACACTGTGGGTTATAAAGTGATTAAAATTGTTGTCAAACTGGCCTCCTGGAAAGAGGGAGCCCTTTTCCTGCAGTTGGTAGATCTGCAGGATCTATATTTGATTTTTAGAGTGGGAAAGCGAAAAAAGTTAGTGTAGGAATAATAAGCCAGGAAATGATGGAAAAATGGCTTTTTTTCCCCCTCCAATCCCTCTAAACAACAAAACAAAAGAAGTAAACAACAAAAACAAAGAAGGAGCCAGTATTGCGATTTTTTGAAGGTTAATGGAAATACAAAGAGATTTGCCTACAACTACACAGGAAAACATTAGACGAGGTAGGAGTATAACTGATCTTTTGAGGCAAGTCTCTAGTGTCTTTATTACTGTATTTCTAGCTTTGGTTCCTTAAGGGTCATTGGATTTCTTTCTTATTTTTTAAAATTTATGTTTACTCTTTTCAGTATTGCTGAAATTTCTCTTTATAATATTCCCGAGAGATACGCAGACAATACATAGTACTATTTTTTTGAACTTCAGCACTTTTATGCCGTTTTACAAACATCATATTCCTTGGATAATGAAGGGAAATTATTAGGAATACTGGACTGATCTATTAATGGAAGGTTCAAAAAAAGATGATGAAGTTGATTACTCTTTGTCATAGTTTTTTCTAAGGCTAAAAAAAAGTCTAAATAAATGACAGTTTGGAATCCCAGCAGCTGATTCTCAAGTTTGCTATGCTGGTGCATAAAAGAACTGCCATATAGCAATGCTTGTTAATTCTAGACAGTGTTACTGTGCATCAGAAAGCTCTAAAACTCCAGAGACACTTTTCAGAGAAACTGTGCAAGTTGTGGCGAAAGGGAAAGAGAAAGGCTTGCTGTCTGTTATGGCTTTCTGGTTTTTACTGTTCTAAAGGAAAGATCTAAACATCTGTGGTCAATTAGAGGAAAAAACTGTTTCTGAGAGAAACAATACACATGGGTCCTGCAATACGGCCAGCTGTATATCTTTGGGTTGTGTGTTGATCTATCAGTATATATTGAGTGTCACAAGCAATACAAAGATAAGAACTGCAATGACCTATTGTATGCTTATATTTCAGCGCCAGAGTTCCTCTCTTTTCTTCCTACAAATCTGGATCAAGATATAACTTTAACCCATCAAATTTCATTTTATCCACCTGTAATGTCAGCTTTTTCTCTGCAGAAAAATGTTATATACACACTCAACAGCCATGGTAAAAAGAAAACAAAACTCCTGGATACCACCTTAAAACCTAAGCTCCCTAAGCCTTAAGCTTGAATCTGATATATCTGTTTAACATCAAGCACTTTTAAACACTATCCTTGGGACTTGGGACTCCCCATTTCCCCTCACAGCTTTCTCTATGACTCATGAAATACCTTGTATCTGCTCATATAATGAATCTCTTGAAGTTCAGATGTCTAACTAAGCAACTCTTCTAATAGACACTCTTTTTAATAACAGAAAAATAAATCTGTTAAAATTACAGGTATTTCTTAAGGACTGTTCAATTATAGCCACCTGTTTTATGAATCCTTAGCAAAATAAATTCTGGAAAAAAGGACATTTGACCTCCCCTTCCAATGAGTAACAAATAGTGCATATTCTTAGGGAAATGGTGTGCATTTTAGAACCAAAAACCAAATTAAATTTCTGCAATGATTTTTTTAAAATACAATAGAATTTAACACTGAGTTTTTTTACTAAATAGGTCTCTGCTGATCCCCTGCTCTTGAGTCATGCTTCAAGAAAAGCTGCAAAAATGAGTTGAGCTAAATTATTTTCTTAATTTTTTACCTATTCTTCTATATGCCAAATTCAAATGAGGCAGCGCTCGTGTAAGTGCAGGAATAATCACAAGTGAAAGAAAGTATCCAGGAATTCAAGCTAGGCTCAAGTTGGTCTGGATTCAGTTTCAGCTTTTGATAAGATTTCCTTGTGACCATTCCTAAATGTTAACAGCTAGGCATCTCAGAATATCAATTATAAGTGACACACGAGCAGGTCTGTGGAACATAATCATGCCATTCTTATAGCCTTGTTAGCATAACACTGTTCCCAGGGAAGCATGTGCTGAAAAAAAGATGTGTTATGCATATGTATTCTGCAAGGGTTCCTGACTTCCAGCAGTGTTTCATATTCCCTTTTCTTGATGTAACTTCTCGAAATGTACTATTAGATTTAGGACAACACCCATCACTGCAGAACCTGAACACACTGAAGCACTGCTGCATAGAAGTTAAGATTTTAAGATTACTCAGGCCTTGAAGCTGCTCCTGGCCCTTACGTCACCATGAGTACACACTGGAAAATGGGACAAGAGAGGTATTGTTGTGCTTGTATAAGTTGTGCTAGTTATTTTTCATGTTTTCCTGCTGAATGTTCTTCCTGTATCTATGTTTATTCTGTGACCTATAGCTAATGCTTGTTTTCTAGCAGAAAGCCAGCTAAGCCTCTGCTGGTACTTGTCATATGTTGACAGCATTCAACAGTGCATAGAGCATCTGAACTACTTCATGGAGATAAGGGGGGAAATATGCATCTGCATTCACAGTTCCATCTCAGATTCTCTGCCTAGATTTCAGTAGTGGAAAAACTTGGAGAAAAGAGAAGGAATAAAATTGTTCTTCATAGACACATTAGTCACAAAAGAGAAAGCACCAAAAAGCAATTTTCTCAGACTGAAATGGGTGTCAAAGAATTTTAGACAGAGTCATCAGGTCCAAAACAAGCAGAAGAAGGGATGAGACTCAGAACTAAATGTAAACCATGGTTGACTAGTTGAAGAAATAGGGATAGCAAAATCAGCCTTCAAACTTCAGACTGGATCCTCTCAAAGTTCCTGGCATGGGTAACTAAAATAGTAGCTTGTGACCTGAAATCCTAGAGCCCTACTCAGTACAAGCCTTACTGCTATGAAACTTCACGATCACATAGTTTTACATTTTCCTTACAAATGCTGTTCTTGTAATGCCTCTGCTTCCTAACGACATGATTTATCAAATCTTAGTTCCATTAACTTGTAATTTTTTCCCCTGCTGAATCCTTAACAATTTCCTAAAGACGATTCAAGACAAATGGGAACTTTGCTTCACCATATTTCCTCATATAGTTTCTGTTGTTCCCTAATTATTTAAAAATAGTTACTGCAGCATAAACTAATTTTGCAGTTAAGGTTACTGGACTTAATTCTCTTTTGTGCTGCACATTGTTTAATTACGTCTGGGTAAATAAACACAAAGGACCAGCAATTCTAATAGTCACTTGTACTGTTTTCAGCATTTTATGCATCTCTATTCTGATTCAAATGGCAGAACATGAGGTAGCTAGGAACTGGTTCTGTTGAACCAGTTTGTTCTCCACTCCTTGGAAAAGGTTTTCCACAAGAATCTTAGTGCAGTGTCTATTTGCCTATTCACCTTCACTTCCACTATGCTCACAAATAAACAAACCACAAAGAAGCTATTATCTAATCAGCCAAAAATATTGCACATGCCACTGAGAGAAAGCTAAACTTTCACTCATACTGATATTGAAGAGACTGCTATTTTTAAAACTAATGCATATGCATTATGGATAATATTAGTGCTTTAAATTAGATTTTTAAAAAAACATTTACTAGAAGTTATTGTTTTTATGTAAGTCTTAAAATGGTATAAAAAAAAGAATAACTTTTTTTATTCTAAGAAAGAGTCTCTTAGGGTCACACCAAAAAAATGAAATGATCTATTGTATTTTGCCCATATTATGGCAAAACAATTCTGTAACTAGAAAAATTAGTTTAAAAAATGACATAATTAAAAATAAGATGAACACATTGTTAACATACTGTGATAAACAGCTTCTGTTGGTTGCAGAGTCCATCAGAAGGATGTTTGGAAAAATAAGCAGAAAGTTGTCTGATTATAAGTTAACTCTTCATAAAAAATAATAATCACAAAAACATAAAAAGGAAATTCAGATAATTTTATACAGGTCACCCCTGAAGTATTTGGATTTTCAGTGTTTTATTGGTTCACACACAGCATTCTTCCTCTGGCCTCTGCCATAGGAAGGTGCCTGGAATTAGAGGACTGACATCTGAATGACAGATAAGATATGCTTGGCAAAAAGTCAGCACTGCACAGTTCAAGATCAGCAGTGATACTTTTTGTGGGCTCAGCTCTGTACTTTGAATTTATTTTGAAATAGATAATTCTTCTTTCAAGATAAAAGAAAAGGCAATATGAAGTAATGTACAACCACACATTACAGCTAGACTCACTTCAGCATAAACTTTATGGCAATGTTGCAAAAAACAAGTTCTTATTCTTAATCCCTCTGAAATTTGGAGAAAGAGTCTTTGGGATTGTGCCAGATCGTGGCAAACCTTCATGGACACCAATCAGTAATAACACTACTTACAGTTACCAAAATAGGCAACGTACACATTGCAGGAACAAAACCGAATACTGAAATTCTGATCAAAAGCATTAGCTTTGATTCTTGATTTAAAAACAAAAAACAGTGATAGAAATATGAATTCTGTAACTTCAGATATTGTTAAAAAGCCATTATTCTAACGTTTCACTAGACATAGGTAGAAAATCATCCCAAAAATAAAGAAACTTGGAAGAAAACAGATTTTTTAGACATCATCTCTGTAGTTCTCACTGTATGTAGATGGAACAGGTGGCATTATGTCCTGCTATAACATATTAACAGGAAAGCAAAGAGAAAAGGAAATCAAGTAAGTATATAAGTCTTCCTAAAATTATTAGTATTATACAAAGAAAATGGAAAAAAATAATTCAGTGTTTTTAGATCCAAGATCCTCTCTCTCCTCTCTTGATGATAAAATAAGGCAGTGGCAAAGGGAACATTATAGCAAATAGTTGTTACAATACTAAACCATTCTCTACACACATTAATGTTTACTATTTTTAATGATGATTAATAACATCATAAATAGAGCTGACAATAATCATAATATACATTTAGTTCTTCTTATTGGAAGAGACTAAATTATTCTCTCTATGAATAGGTATATAACAGGTGTATGTGTCTCTAAAGCACTTACAATATGCTGGATAATCCAAACATTAAAAAAACACATTTTAAATGTAACTCAGTGTACTATCTACATAATTGAAAGCATGCAACATATCATCAGAATTTTCTTAAAATTCTTAAATTTTTAATTTTATTCTACTTGCAAGTCAACCTTAAATTTGGAGGGAGAGCTCAGAACCTTTAAACACCAAAATGAAGCATACAGGTTTTTGCCCAGAAATCAGTAATGCCAAACAGTATAATCCTATTTCATTGCTGAAGAAGAAAGTTTATATTCTTTTGTATTTCTTAGGATCCAGCACACCAAAAATGTAATAGGATACGTTTGAAGTAATCTATAACAAGAACAATCATCATACTAGATACAAAAACACCTCCCATTCGAACTTGTAATGAACTTTCATTAGATACAAGACCTGTGCCTTGTTTACAACTGGAAAAAATGTGTGTTCAAAAATAGCAATAAGAGTTATTCTATTCTTAAAGAAAATACACTGTTGATCCAATTATTTTGAAATAGTGAGCAGCTACAGATAATTGCTTATATGTACATAGCTACAGCTTGGTGCTCTGTCATGACTTCCTCCTGGTGAGATCTTTGTATCCCCCTTTGGCTGAATTACTCTGTTGGAATGATATTCACAGGAAAGGTGTTATAACTAACAAGAAACTTGAAGACTTTTCACAGAACTGGAAACAACAGGTGGCATTCTGCAGAACCATCTTCAGTAGAAAAAGAAATTGGAGTATAACACACCAGTGCGAAAAAAAGTCTAATAATCCAAAAGTTATCAACAGATCTTCTCAGATTCTTATAAAAGCTGCCCCTGAACAATACTCACATAGAAGAATGGAAGCTGGTGTCTTCTGTTAAAGTAAAAAAATTACAGATGTTGAGAAACTTCCTCACTGCTCAAGCAAACATCAGCCTTCCTCAGACATAACAATTTCCCATAACTGTGCCAGAATCTGCAGCAATATACATACTGTTTTATAACACTAAGTTGGGATCACGACAATCAGTTCACTTGCAACTCGACTTGGATTGAAAGTATATAGACAGAAAACAGTTGGCAGTCATAAAATGTATTAAATTGCTTTGGAACCTGCTCTGTTCTCACTCTTGACCTGCTGATCACACATTGTGAGAATCTGGTTGATTTTGGAAACCTATTCTATTGTTAGACAAATCATTAAATTACTGTAAAGACACCAAAGACTGCTCAGAAGTGGATATGTCATTTTAATCAATTTGTTCTACTTATTGCAAAACATTTCCCCCCAGTACTGCTATTAAATATACAAAACAAAGAGGAATGAAAAGCATATACTTCCATTCATAAGATGCTACTGCTATCAAGTATACAGCAAACTATAGCTACAGGCTTTCCTGTGTATATTTAGAAATGTGGTATTTCCCCAACATAGAGCAAAGAATCAACCCTTAGAATAAATGTTAAAGCAACTGATGCTCTTCTGAGAACTCAAAGATGTAGACACTGAAAATACACCTTCCAGATGTATAGATATTTCTATCTATACAGTTTGTTATGGCATCAGAATAGTCATAGCTAAGAAATGGTCTAAAACTTCCAAAACTGTCAATGACAGCTGCCATGGGATATTTGACATCTTTGTTGCATTTGATTGTCCAAATCTATCATATAAAAAAATGTTTTGTTTTATTTTTTTCCAAAAGTTGTACAAGGAGACATAATTTTTATTCTAATTGAATCTCCTGAGATGGTTCTTTGGAAGGGAACAAAATAAGAATTTAGAAAGAAGTTCAAGTTACTTCTCTCTCCAGTATCCACCCCTGACACAGTTTCAGTGTAATTATTCTTAAATAAGGGCAGTTGCCAAGAGAAAGATGTGAGCAGAACAAGAATGAAAAAAAGGAAAAAATCTCAAATGATCCACTTACTCTCAGAGCTTTCACTAAGCCAGTTTCCTCAGAGGGTGATTAACTTCGGTGTAGCAGAAGCTGAGACAGTAGGCTATTTTCAGTGGTGTCACTACATTCCTCAGTGACTTTTCTGGAAGCTTAAGCAGCCAAGACTGGTCTGTAAATGACCACACTAAGACAGGCAGTTCTGCAACAAACCCATTGAATTAATAGGAGCAAAAAATGTTACCACCTTTCCATAGAGTGGAATGATATGTTCAGGGTAAATGACCTGTTTAGCTTTCTTCAGCTGGAATCACATGCTATCACCCTGCTGCCTGCTCCTTACTGGATAACTGACCTGGAGATTCCTGACTCAGGTGCCTGGAGCTGTGAATGTTCTCCAACACACTGGATAAGCACTAAGTCCAGAATTGGAGCATAAGCAACAGCTCTAAATATAGTATATAATAGCTACCTATATAGGATAATATAATAGCATAGTATATATACACTAGATACTATATTTATAATATACCTATGCTATACAATAGTATAGTATAATAGCTAGCTATATAGTATATATAATAGCTGTAGCTCTAAAAGAAGGTACAGACAGGACTGGTCAGTCAGAGGTAACTTAATAATAGTAACAACAATCATAGTGATAATCATAAGAATGTGAGAATGAAGAAATGACGAATAAGCTTACAGTGTTTTCTCACAGAAAGAGTTAATTAGATTTGCTGTTCTAAAAATTACAGCAGAACATAACCACATCAGGAAAATGTGATTGTAGCTCACCCACCAGGACTTGCCTTACTGGTTCAATTTCTCAGCAGGCTTGTGACACTGGGCAATCAGCATCTTAATGATGCAAGGCCCCAGTGCTTTCACCAAGCTATCTTGTCATCAATAAAGACACCTGTCCTCAGTCTTCTAGGAAAGAAAGGAGGAGAGGCAAAAAATAATAGCTCCAACCAACTTTTTTCTTCTCTCTTGTGCCTCAATGGCTTTTGTTTATCCTGTCAATGAAAAGGCTTCCTGTCTCATGCCTAATAATTGTGTGTTCAATAATAAAGTGCATTACCTTGCTCTCCTCTAGTGTTACTAGTGTTACTGATTTACATTTTTTGCAGGTTTTTGTTGACCTTAACAATGTAAGTATTGCAGAAACACGTGAAATAATTATAAATTTTCTGCTTCTTTTGTGTTACTGTCAATTATATGGCTGTTCATTTCCTCATATTCCAAATATTTAGAATTCATCTTTGCAGGTAGTATGAAAGGGTTCACTACCTCATCTGTGGAGGGTGGCAGGAAAAAAGTTTCTTTCTTTAGCAGCTGACATTTCTCCTCATTATTTTACTTCTGCTTCTCAAGCATTTCTAGTTACACTGACTGTGTTGCCTGACTTAGTTTCTTTGCACCTTTAAGTTTCCCATCTTCAAAGACTTAAGATTTCCTGGAAATGGGCCTGTACCCCTCAGGATATCCAGTAGGGCTGAGGAGGACCACCAAAGTACAGCATATATATGAGGGTGCACTAGAAACATAAAAAACGCAAACCATCCTCTACTGTCATTCACAGATTTCTTCATTAATTCTCCTTCTAAAAGGGGAAGGCTATATCCTCCTTGTGGAAGGGAGAAAGTGAAAAGCAAGAATTTCTGCATCTGGCAAGAGACAGAACAAACTTTCTTCCAGAAAAACAGATGCTTAAAACAAGCAGTGGTGGGATAATACTTCAGCCTGACACCACAGTATCTCTAGAACTGAAAGGAAACTGTAGCATCTGACTCCAGAATTACTTGGGGATGCTGTGTCACCCTCAGCTCAGATACTTGGCCTGTGTTCTGAATTGTTTAATGGCTGACACACGCCTTTCTCTTGGACTGTGACACCAGTTTTATCCCCAAGTGCTCTCCCACATTATTTCCCCCTTGAGACCATGATTCCTACCTTACACAGTGAACACTGAGATGTACTGGGCAAAGACCTAGTTCGCATTTTTTTATAGCTTTCACAATTCTTTTAAGGCAGAAAACAGTATAATAAGTCAAAGCAGTATAATAAGACAAATAAATACTTTATATATATATATGGCCATTATAAGACTGCAAATTCAATTTTGTCACACAATGTGAATGAAATTACTCTTCATACCAACCTTCTAATTAAGCTTATTGTGAAATGCTTGTACTTGACTCAAAGATTCTCACACTGGGAGACAAATGTAAAAAAACTCATTGGAAATGCAAAGTAAACTCAAAATTTCAAAATCCACTTTAATGAAACACTCATCATCAATTTTTATAAATCAAAATATATGGCAAGAAGCTGAGACATTAACAATAATGTCATCTCTAGTTATTTACCTTTGAACAAATTAATTTTCACTTACAATAATTTCCCTTGGCATGACCAAAACCCAGTGTTGCTGCCCACATTAGTTAGGTAGATCTGGAACAATCACAAGTCATGATATGATGTGTGACAGAATTTCACTGAAGAATGACCTGTTTTCCATTTTGTGTTTCCTCCACAGTAATGAAAATTGGCTTCCTTTTTAATGATATGTGCAACTTCTAGTTGTACATCATGCAGAAAAATGCAGTTGATCAAACTGAAATGGCTTTTTCCCAGTACTTCCCAAAGAATAATGTTAATTTTTTACTTTCCTTGAAAATATTAAGCATAAGTGAAAAAACCCCTCATAATTAAATATAAATTTAATATAATCCTTTCCCAAACCAAGACACTTAATAAGAAATAACAAATAATCCCCAACCAAATCAACACAATCTTATTGCAAGTTAGAATTTCATTTGGGATCTGAATCCATGAAGGACAGAATAAAGAGGAAAGATTAACACATGAAGTTGTAACAAGTTTCATCTATTGCTTTTCATCAAAAAACATCAAAAGGACCAATGGATTTAGTGACTTTAGGGAGTCCAGTTTTTCCAGGGTAATGTTTCATGGCAGCACAGTACTAAGAAGTGCATGTGCTTGAATCATTTGGATGTTAGAAGTAGTTGATCACCATCTTAATGTGCAGTATTTCATGCTAATAATAAGTGTTACAAAGTCTTTCACCAAAACCCGGTGAAATATT
Source organism: Setophaga petechia (assembly GCA_024362935.1). Classification (NCBI taxonomy): domain Eukaryota; kingdom Metazoa; phylum Chordata; class Aves; order Passeriformes; family Parulidae; genus Setophaga; species Setophaga petechia. Next base: position 30,711,230 of record JANCRA010000001.1, read on the forward strand.
AGGAAATTTAACTCATTGCATTGACCTTTTTTGGCCTTTCTGAACAAAAAAGAAAAAAAAAGTTTTATTAAGCATTTGATACTCACAGAAACACAGAAAAATCATGCTTTTCTTTGTTTGTTTTGTTCTTATATATCGCATGTATTAAAAACGAAAGACACAGACATCAGTGTCTGACCACAATTAATTCTGCAACTTTTGATCTAGCATCTTGCTGAAGCAGCTTTTTAAGGCAAAAGAACTCACTATTTTTGCTAAGGACAAAAATAGCAGCAGTATTAACTTGGGTCTGGTTCATACTGCTGGTAGCCCAGACCCTTTGTATTCCAAATCTTTTATATTCAACAATATGCAGATTTTGTGCAATAAGATGAAGAACGCAAAGAAAGAACTCCTAAAAAGGGCATGATCTTTTTTACAATATAAACATTTTCAATTGAGCATGTGCCTGACTTTGCAGACAGCAGTGTGTTTTCCATATAGAATGTATGTGCTTTTACAGTGTAAACAGAAGAAAGAATGAAGATATACTATGAAATCTGTGAGTAAATGCTGTAAAAGAGTGTTTTCTCACGACTTTAAAATATAGCTTATATGTCTTGCTAAAGTAACAGTAATATAAATAAATGCAATGTACATATTTGCTTTCTACATAATTCCACAACTTGGAGAAGTCTTGGGAGATTTTTCTGGCCTTGCAACAACCTTGTTTACAGGCAGAGATGAAGCAGTAGCCCGTGTTTGTATACATTGCCTGTCCCACAGAACTCTTTCAGAGAACTGAGGCCTCTGCCAGGAGTGCCAGACTAGAGCTCTTTCCCTCAGAAAATTGATGCTCCTTTACAGCCTCCCTAAGGCTGGATGAAGAAGAACAAAATCACATTGTTAATCTAGGCAATCACCTGGGCTTTCATGATGTAACTGGCGTTTGCATTGGTGATGCCATAGAGAAAATTTTGAATTTTGAATATTAAAAAATGGATAAAGTTTGCCTCTCCTACCTGTCTCACTGTCCATCCTACAGATTTATTTTATCTCTCTAGCAGGGCCTGCAAGGATCAGCAGGAGAATATATTAGTTTGAGGATGTAGAAATTATTGAGTTGCAGCTGGCTTGATGGCAACTGAAGTTAAAAACATTTTAGGAACAGCCTCCTCAGTAGGAAATCATCCACAAGGATGTGTTTTTTGTGAAACAAAATAGGAATCAAAAAAAGCCTTCGGTGCTTCCCCCAACCCTGGCCTTTCCAAAACCAGCAGCTGGACAGGATTTCCACTGCACCTCACACATAAACAAGAGGCTGATAGCACGGGTTCACAGGTAGTGTCTTGGATCAGGGGAGAGTGGCATGGAATTTTTAAGCACCAAGTTTGTGCCACTCATTTAAACAATGAATGATGTATGAAAACATCTAAGCTCTGACTGCCACAAAAGCTGCTTTCTGTGCACTGCAGTAGTAAAACAAGTAGAGAATTGCCCACATTTGTTAATCCACCAGACACAGGAGTACATTAGCTACAACAAATGTTTAATATTCTTGATATACCATTCTAGTCAATGTGAGGAAGATTAATAAAATCAAAAAGTCTTATTTGATTTGGATTTGAAAATACAAATTATTTAAGTCTTAAAAGTGAGATGTGTAATAACAAAAACCTAAATATCACATTTCTAATTACATTCTTACCACAAGTTTTGTTTTGCTCTTCCAAAAACTGTGACCATAACAGAATAAAGCTGCAGTTCTAAGGAGAGTTATATCCCATGGATGAAACCATGCTGGAGCAGGCTGATGGGCCCAAAGGTCTGCAGGTCATGTGCCAATGAATAGCAGAGCAGGTGAAAGGAGTCAAAAACAAAGAGCAGCAAAAGAAAAGAGCTGCTGTAGACCAGCCTCCAGGACCACCTGCCCCAACACTGAAGGCACCAAATGCAACAAGTGACATCAGACACTGGAGATGAGAATGGGGGAAGGAGAGGTATGTGGATGAAGGTGAAGAGTTTGCTCTAACATTTGGTTTGTCTTCACTCTTTCTCACAACTGGAATCAGTAATTAAAAGCTTATGTTAATTGGAAATAAATAAGTGAATTTCCCTGACTCAAGATTGTACCTGGGATAAATGCTCATGATAAGAACATAAAATTAATTCTGAGCATGCAAAAGAAGATTGAGAATCATGCATTTCTTTAACTTTCCACTGGTTTAGGATCATACAAAATTAAGTTTGGTACAATATTCACCTGTCTGTAAGAAATTAAATGATTCAGGAAAACAGCCACAGTTGGTTAGATGATGGAGATCTGTAAGATTAAAAATACTTTTCTTTTATTCAAATTTATGGTTAGAGATTAAAGAACATTGTGCTTCCACATCTGCCATGCTGATATTTGTGAAATGGATGACTCAATTTTAATATTTGAAGTAAATACTTGTAATTAAGTTTATAATAAATTATATATTCTATTTAAAAAAATCCTCAGTGAAGTGGATTAGCCTATGTGTTAACCTCCATTGAGTCATCTATAATGTCTTTAGTAAAGCTGAAGTAAATGTCACTGCATAGAAATAACATTACTTGGTCTACTGTTCAAACCTGGCCTGTCTGTGAGATACATTCAGTGTCTGAGCAGTTAATGTGCTTTGGATGAATAAGATAGCCCAGGGCACGTGACCAAATGTCTATGGTGGATCATACTATATGGCCAAATGTCCCAAGTAGGCATCCAGAAGCTGGAACAGTGGGGTTTTAGTGGGTACTCTGAAACAAAGATATGGCTAATATCCTGAAGTCTTCAAGTGCAGGAGTTAAGGAAGGAAAATGGTAATTTAAGATGAGAGATTGCAGAGAGGAGATAGCCAGAGGGCGTTCACACTCACCAAGGTGTCAAATTATCAGTCTTGCTGAAGAATTTATCATTAGAGAATAAGAACAGAAAGATACAGGCCTGGGGACCTCTCAGGCTTCAGCCTTTCAGGAAGCCTGCATCCATTGCTTACCTTCAGATAACACAGGAATCAATATAAGACTACATTAAGAGATGGAATAAGATAACACATGTTATTGCCTTAGCAATTACAAGGCCCAACAGCTGGGCTGAATCATGCAGCTTACCCTAATTACAGCAGAGGAAAAAAGGTGACCATGGAACATTAGAGATGAAAAGACTATCAGAAAAGAGCCTGTATATTAAAAAGAAAACCAAAAAGGCAGCTATTACAAACTAGCCAAAAGAGGAATTTGATTTCTGGCTTGGAAAACTTTATATTATAGTCTTTTGGATTTATTTATTACCTTGAGATAATTTAACAATGGCTTGGAAAAATTTATACTAGTGATAAGGTTTCAGAACTGACACTGGGTTCATCTGGCACTTAACTTTTGATCATTCAATGTCCATCTTTGAAACTTTCTGAATTTAGTTAAACAAGACATTCCCTTATGGCTTCATTTCCTGTTAGCAATCTTGGTAGTAAATATTCAGTTTTAAATATGAACACCTATTCCACCTTCTGTTTTTTGCTTTTATTATTATGCCATTAATCCCAAAATGCTGACTAACAGATGAATCTTCCATATTCAGTCTGGATCGCCTAGATCTTTATTTGTACATCACGTTGTATATTTAAGTAAAAATATTTTAAAAATCAGTTACTGGGACATTCTACTTCCCTTGATTTTTCTGGATTCCCAGATGCCATCATAGAGGCCAAAAGGGGACTTAAAACATAGAATATTTCATGGTTCTTAAGACAGTGTCTACTAATGCAAATGAGATGTAATGGTCATTGATAGTTTAGAGGTATTAGTAAACCAGACGGTAAAATAAACAGCAGGACAATGTGTTATGGTGTCAGAAAAAAAAATTCTGGCTACACTTTCAAAACTTGTTTAGCCAGACAAATTAAGTACAAGTCTAACTAGACAATGGCTTCAGATATTCAAGAGATCAAGAAAGCTGTTACTTTTGGTTTTTAGACACATAGAAAAATACCTTGTAATAATCTTAAAAAAAAACCAAAAATGCAACAAACCTCCATGATTCACTTCTGGTGTCAGTTTTTAAGCAGGCTACTAGATTTCACTGGAAAGGTACTACACATATGTACATGGTTTAAAATAAAATTAATAAGCTAAACCAAGCATATGGGGTTTATCAGCTTGTGGAAAGAAAAACTTAAGGGGAAGTCTACATTTTCAGACAGGACACCTTTCCAAGAAATATATAACCTAGAAAGAACAAGTTTTAAAGTTTCAAACAAATTCAAAGGGAGGCTCTAGCTTCTCCTGGAACTTCTTTTATATAATGATAAATTTGCCTTTTCTGTCAAATTCCCAATGTCAAAAAGATATGGTCTTACTTTTCTGCCTCCTACTCATTCAAGCCACTTAGTAAACTAACTGGGATTACCTGGAAGCAAAGGAGTACCCTGATTTCATCACAAGAGTGACCATAACTGGATCACTAAACAATTTTTACTCCTGAATGATGAGAATGAAACAAATGCATGTCATTAGTAAAATAAATCTGCAGGTGGTGATAAATTCTAAACTTTAAAAAAGAAAATAAAAGTTTTTTGAAATACTTTCCAGCTGGTTGTGGTCATGCTGCAAATGTCATCTGCTTACACATTTCACAGTACAAAATGGTGGGTTACACGCAAACTCTTGTGATGCCTTAGATAAATAATATTAAAGTATTTCTATACTTATCATATGCATTTTCTTATCTTCTTCTTCTTCTTTTTTTTTTTTTTTGGAAGAACTCACTAACTCATTCCTTTTTGTAATAAGTAATGGGTGATCTCTACGGCAAGAGTTTTTATATGGACTATTTTAATGCCATATTATTTTTCCAAGCAGTAGAAATCTGAATAGTAATTGAGAGCTCTATCCTATTTCCTCCCAGTATTAATTTCTATCAGTGAATACAGTAAACATAAATGATACTTCATAGGCTGTGATCACAGGACTTAGTAAGAGCTGTATTAACTTCTTTCTTGGTAACCTTAGGAGATTATTTCAGAGTCTGAAAAACAAAATTAAAAGTACAAAGACATTCCAGATATGTATTTTTGTAAAAATGGAAATCACCATAAAATGTAAAGATACTAATTAACCATCAACACCTGCAATGAAGATACCGATGACTCCTTATATGTTTCAAAATACTATAGGACAATGAAAGGGCAGAAGAAGAAGGTTCTCAATGTACTATTATTAACTATTCTTGAGACACAGCTCTAACTTTTCATCATAAACTGTCAAGCCACTAATAGCAGCAAAAAAAAAATCCTAGTAGACTTAATGTTAACATTCCCATGATTTTTTTCACACTTTCTGGATATCATTACCATATAAAATAAAGTGTTAGTCTTTAAATTTGTCTTAGACTTTCTCAACAATTAAACATAGTAGTACCTTTTTATTCATTTCTAATGCTTGGCATTTTTTAATGTCTAAAATAAAAAATAAAGAATAACATAACACTATCAATTCCTCTACTAATTTAAAAAAGATATCAAAAAAACTCTCCCTTATTTCTTCTCTCTTTTTTCAATCCTTAGACATAGTGGCAACCAGAATTATGATTTGTTTAGAGGCCTGAGAGACTCTAAGAATTTCCTGGGGGAAAAGTCTGTGAATTACTACTAGATAACTAAAGCTGGAAGCTAAGTTTAAATCTACCTCCTCCCCCCCCCCCTTTTTTTTTTTTTTTCTTTTTTGAGTGCTATCAGATGAATCTCTCAGTTAAGATTGACTCCATCGTTCTATCAGGTAGTCACCCAGGGCTTAATCCTTACAGAGTCATTTTACAATCTGTCTCTTGGCCAAGACAGCAATTCATTTCACACCCAGATGTCCAGCACACTGAAAATCAGTTGAAAGGTGAATTTTAGAGCTTAGGAAGTGAGGAATAAGGCCAAATCTCTAACACATACTGGCTTTAAAGAAAAGTCTCTTCATGCAGCCTATTTCTAAAAGAGAACCTACTAAATTCTCTAGCCAGTGCATCTGTTTTTCTGCACATGTACATTCTTATTTGAGCCAACACATAAATGATGGATCATTTGTTTAGTAATGCAGAGATTAACATTAATATGTACCATAGAAAAAGTGACAATAAATAAAATCAAAATGCCACTGATCTAAATTTTAAAGGAAAAATACCCAGAAGTATCTAGGAATGTTTCTAAATCACACACTGCAAAACAGCTAATTTGATATAAGATATAAATTTTGATTAGCTAACCAGGGGGAAAAAAGGAAAAAAAAAAAGCCCTATCCAGAAAACGGCTTCTATTTTATCTCACTTTGAACTGGAGAGTAAACTGGCATGGAGTACTGCATGTAAAAGCCATTTAGGTACAATCAAAAGTCATTTTCATCAGCACAGATGCCCCAAATTGACCACCATAATGTGGTGGATTAAATGGATCTTGGAATAAATCACATATGAAAGAACTTCTCTTGAATGGTGGAATCACATGGGACCTCCTCATACTGAGATGTTATCAATGCACTATTCGAACAGCTTTCTAAAATGCTGAAAATAAGTCTTTGTCTTGTAACATTTTTCACTCACAATTATATAAATGCAGGCAAATACAGTGAGGAATACTAACTGTATGTAGTTAACTATTTCAAAAGGCAAATAACTCTGGCATAGCAATGTCTGTCCAGTCAAAATTATTAGTTATTTCTAATCTTGATGATGAAGAGTTTGATTCTATAACATAGAACAAACAAAATGAACAACAGAAGAAAGAACCATCAGAAAGAACTGGTAAGGAGTACAGTCATGTTTTCCTCACTGCTTTTCTCAATCTGCAAAATCTATTCAAGCTGGGGGACTGAAAAGCAAATGTCATGTTTGCAAAACAAAAGAGGAAAACATCCCCAGAATCATAGGGCATATGAATAAATTTAAATCTATTTGAACTTCTGTGCAAAATATATAATGAGGTAATGTAATTTCCAAGGTGGGTTGAAGAAACACAGCAGTGTGGTAAAGTGTCATCCTGTGAGCCAATACAGAATCAATGAGCATCAGTCATTAGTGGCAATGGCATGAAGAACACACTTTAAAATATGACCTTAGGTACACAGGATTTATTTTAAAATTTAAATCTAAAGGGGAAAAAAGGCAATAATAATTTAAAAATAAGGCTCTGTCTAAATAAGATTCCATATGTATTAAATATTTAAAGTACCTACAGACAGAAGAATATTGCACAATTTGCTTTACATATTTAGGATCTTTAAAGAAATCAAGCTAAATGGCATACATGACTGCTGCAAATTCTTTGCCACCTCTCCATTTTTCATGAGGGCACAATCATGCTTCCCACAACTTATGCGCAGTGACACCCCACAACATTTTCAGAAGATTCAAGAAGTTTCCTGCTCCCCATACATGTTTCTCCACAGTTAACACTTCTAATCTTAATCAGTCCTTTGTAATATTTTTTTCTGAATAAATAGGAATAGATCCAAAGTGATTTTTTTTTAGTCTTCCTCTAAGTCTTTGAAATCTGCACCTTGCCTATGTTGGGGAACAACCATCACTTAAACCAGGAAATCTGACCTGATGCTAAAGAGAAAATTCTAGAGAATAAAACTGACTGTCAAAACCATAAAAGAGGACAGTGATTGAGGGAACCATATGGCAAGGACTAAAAGTCTTTCTCTCCTTAAGTATAACCAAACACCCCAACTGCCTACCACACCCACTGAGGCAATCATTCTTCCCTATCTATCAGGATACAACTATTTATACAATGTATAACTGTTCTAACATGAAGCAAGTGAGAAAGATCATCCCCCAAATGATGGAGAACTGTTAAGTCATTTCCAGTGGGTTTAAATTCCTGATTTCATCTTCTGCAATGAGATTTGGAATATATGTCATCAGAGGTATTTAGAAAGAAAAATGAAAAGCAACAGACTTTGAGATATTGACCATGAAATACCAATATAAAATCAGGTGCAACGTTTTAGACCAGTGTTTGACCTAGCCCAAAGTTCTGCTTTCAGTACTGGGCATTAATAGGGCAGTTGTACAGAATGACTTTTTCCAGATGACTGCGTTAGGCTCCAGCATTTTCTTGGCCATAGTCTCCCTGAGCAGGGGGGTGTTGTTTTCTGTGGACCAAACCTTTGGCATTCCATGTATGTATTTAAACTTGGAAAGTTTTTACTTTTACTATAATGGAAAAAAAAAAAAAAGACACATAAAGGATGAATAAATTTCTAAAGTCATGTTTGAACAAGGTTGAGGCTTTCACATTTGGGAGGTGTTGGCGTCAACATAGCTGGCAGCTAAATTCAAAGCTAAATTTAAAAAGCATATATAATGTCCTAGTCTTACATGAATATTTATTTACAGGAGCAAAGCTGAGCTCTTCCAACTCTACAACCCCTGTCATCTTAGTGAGGGAATCATGTCTGAATTTTCCTCTTCATTGTAAGTAAAAATCTCTCCCTACAATGGAAAAGGACAAAATGTAATTGTTTTTGTAATTCTGCCTTTTATTAATATTTTCTGTGGTTGAGAATAAGTAAGATCTAAATATCTAAAATGACATTATTTAACCTTCTGCTAGCACCTCTTTTTAGAGCAGAGAATTCACTGCCTCAGTTAACTTCCAGCAAGAAACCCAAGAACATTTATATACACAATGGCAAACCCTTAGTTTACAATCAGAACATTACAATTTTATTAGGAGACATTCAAGTAAAATAGATTTATGTAAATTAATTTTGTATTATACTGGTAACTTGAAAATCTCCATAGGGCTTTGAACAATACTAGATAAGATAAGAAAAGATTACCTGAACCACAGAGGGAAATCACATATTTTAAGAGACTTGGCTTTAATCAACTAATTTAAAGTTAGATTTTATTAAACCTTGGGTTTTTTCAATCAAATAAGCTTAACAAGGAGAAAAGTCCTATTCCATTTAATGACACTGTAAATGCAACAGAAACATAATAGGTCTACAGGTTGTAAAAAATTCTGTATTTCAAAGAATTCTTTCAGTATCACCAGTGAAAAAGTTAGAATGAAACATTAAATTTTTTAACCAATTTAGAGGTATTCTTTTCCTCTAAGTGTTCATAACACACTAACTCTAGTCTACCAGGAGAAACATCAGGTGTTCATGTGATTATGACTTGTCCATTAAGCTGTTTAAAGACAGTGGAAGCTCTGAAGGCTTTCTTGCAGTTAAGGAGTTTGTACTGCTCTTTTCCCCCTAAATGGATTCTCCAGTGTCTAACTGGAGATTAATCTCCTGTTGCCTATTTTCTGTCTAACAGGGCATTCAGAGGTTATATATGTTCTTTTTTTCCTGGAGCTTGTAAGAACATAAGTATTTTTGAGACCTCTAGCCCCTGTCAAATTTAGTTGAAACATTTGTGCTTTAAAGTTATTAAGGAGGTGGGAGAGAAGTGGAGAGAAATCCACAAGTGCATAATGTGGCTGCAACACTTTACATCCACAGAAGATCGGTTGAAAACGTTAAACAAATATATAGTACCACTGCCCACTTTTGGATTGATAGAATATATCAAAAAAATCATATTTTAATGAGGCAAATACAACTCTGCTGACAGCTGACAACTCCCCTTATGGAAGAATTCAGATAATCTGGAGCTGGCACACCCGGCCCACCCACCCCCATCTTCCTGGGATCACACACAGTACGTCAGACATTTCTTGGCAGGGTATTTTGATAATCCTGAACAGACCAACCTTTTGGAGCACTTCCAGGCAAACGTGTTCTGAAATAGCCTCTTTCTAACCTGTTTCCAGAAATCACAAGAACATTGCAGATCCAACCAGGGAATTTGGCTCCATGTCTTTAAGCAACCGGGTTTTGGTTACCCTGAACAGCAGAACTGCCCTGAATGCCTAGAGATATATAACACCAATATAATCCAGACACATTTTGATTTTGGATTCATTACTTTTTAGTTAAAAGAACCAATACTTTCTTCTACCTTTAAACATTTAATATATTTTAGTACTCCATTTCAAAGTATTTGATGTAAAATATTTTGATGGTTTATTTTTAAAAAGTGATCTCATTAAATATAATGTTCGACGTAAGATAATTAGTTTTCAGTTTGTCCTTATGGATTATCTAGACAGGTGTAATTAGGGATTTCAGATTATCACTTTATTCTATTATATGCTTTGCACTATGTCGTTCTTTTGACATGAGGACAGCATTGTGAAAAAACTTTCTGCTTATCTATTAATTCATCTCCTTAATTTCAGGGTGTTTAGGCAAGCTAAAATAGAGGCTTCAGAAATAATTTTGTACCTAGTCCTCATACAAGGTATGATTTGGGAGTGTAAAGTTAGTAGCATCTACAAAAGTGCCAGTATGTAGTAACAAATTGTTATGATTGATGGAAAATAATGTTAAAACAACAATAACATTCCAAAATTTTGATTCAACCAAACAAGCATGCAAAAATTACAAAGAATCTGAATAAGTGGAATTAGAAATAGAAGCTGTTTCCTTTCCTGTTTCAAGTTTTCTTCTATTCTGTCTGTATTTCTAATATAAAAATCAAGTGATATAATATGTAATTTTTCTTTTCTGTGCAGGTCCATCTTTTATTTACCATGCATTATAGCAGGCAAATCATCATTTATTTTCTCACTGAACTATCATCCATAAGAATAATTTAAAACCAGCTAATAAACATTATGGTTTGTTAGAACTGCTACTGATTAAATCTTAAGAGTCTAAAACATACAAATATAAACAGAACGCAATTAGAGCTATTTAAAGAATCCATTTTTAACTTAGATTAACCATACTTTCCATTTGCTAGCGATAAACACTCATAAATGAAACCCATTGCTGAACAAGAAGCAATTACTTCAGTTTAAAATATTAATACATATTGCCTTTTAAAAAGTCGAGGAAAATCATTTATGTACTGTACAATACAAACTCAGTTCATACTGACAATGAAAATGGGATAGCATTCTGAATCCTAAGTGAGTTGCAACAATTTTGAGGTACAGTTTGTTCATGTCCATTTATAAGCCCATTAAACTCTGTTCTTCAGTTAGTATTTGCAAAATAATAATGATAAAATACATATACATGGGTATTGTATTTTTTCAGCTAATTAACCTGCCCAAATTTTTCAACTAGCTCTCTTGTAACGGCCCTTAAAACATCTGAGACATGCCAGTAATGCAAACTAATTATTGATGTACAGCATGCTAATTCTAGATCAGGTAGACTATCAAATTTAGTCCTGATTGCTGGTCTAGAAATGTACACATACATGCATATACATATATATGCACATAAATGTGCACCAGGACTAACAGGTATATGTTAGATACTAGTAACTACTTGATTATGAGATACTTCTAAGTTCTAAAGACAGCTGAATTCAGGAAGATTATTTCTACTTTGATGCTAAGATTTTCTTCTGCTTAGACTTTACTGGGTTTTCTCAAAGCATGGTTTTATAAATTGCATTTAAAGGTGTAATTTTGAGCTATTATCATACACTGTTATTTCTGCTCATTGATGCACTAAACAAGTATTAAGTGTTTTCCTTTCTCTACAGTCATACAAGATTCCTTCAGCAGAAAGGGCAAAACCATGGCTCTGACAGTGCCACAAACCAGTCCTTTATTATCAGCTGGTGGTGTGCCAGAACTGGGGCCTTCCCTCTTCAGCCTCAGCACAATAAAGTCTGTATGTGCAGAGAGGTTAGAGTAAGATCATTCATATTTTAAACCAAATCTTTTGTTTATTATTCTGATAAGCTGTCACCTCATTCACTACAATTTACCTGGTTATGTAGCTCTGAACTACACTCAAGTGTATAGAAATTAAGCATGAGAATTTATAGAAACAAATATTCATTTAGGTTGTAAAAGGCCTTTAAGATCCTTTGACCAAACACCAGTAAAACCCAGAATTTAGTGCCACACTCAGTCATTTCTTGAACACCTCCAGAGATGTTGACTCCATCACCTCCCTTGGCAGCCCATTTCAATGTTTAACCACCATTTCAGTGAAGCAATTATTCCCAAAGTTCAGTCCCAACCTCTGGCACAGCTTGAGGTCATTTCTTTATATTCTGTCACTAGTTGCCCAGGTGAAGAGCCTGAACCCCACCTTGCCAGCTCCACAGCCTTTCCCTCATCCAATAAATGGGCCACCTGGTCATAAAGGGACATCAGGTCAGTCTAGCAGGACCTGCCTTTCCTAAACTCATCCTGGCTAGCCTTGCCTGATCCCCCGGATGCCCTGTACATGCCATGTGATTGCACTCTTACCTGTTCCATAGCCTTCCCTGGCACTGGAGTTGGGCTGACAGGCTTGCAGTTCCCTGGATCCTCCTTACAACCTTTCTTGTAGCTGGGCACCACATGGTCCAACCTCAGTCATTCAGGACCTCACCAGTTAACCAGGACTAAGGACAAATGCTGGAGAGTGTTTTGGAGAGCTCTTCCACTAGCTCAGTAAGTACCCTCAGGTGAATCCCACCTGGCCCCACAGATTTGTGAGTGTCTAAGTTACAGCAGGTGTGTAACCACTGCCTCCTGCATTGCAGGGGATCTGCTCTGCTCCCTGTCCCTGTCCCCTGACCAGCTCAGGGAACTGACTGCCCTGGTCTCTCTGTTAAAGACTCAGGCAAAGAGGGCACGAACTACCTTAACCTCTTTTTCTCACCCTTGTGGACAGTGTTCTCCTCTGTGTCTGATAAGGGCCTCCTAGTTTACTAAGTCATGACCTGCTGATTTAACACTTTCCAATCCCTCACTTTATGAAGCCACAATTATAACAGACACAAAAAGTTTAACAAACTATGTTCCTATCCTCTTTGAAGTGGTATTTTTATGTTTATATTTAAGTGTATGTTAAAAGGCAATTAGCAATTGAGCAAAGTGAATAATTAATTATGTGCAATTAGAGTGGAACTGATGACAAATAGTACCACATTACTGGAAAATTTTAAAAATGTGATAAATTATGGCAATTATACACAAAATAATAATGATTTTCAATCAAACAATATAAATGAGAATGTGTTCTGTAGTCACAACAATAAAAATTCAATCTGTTTGCCTGTGTTTAAATTGACTGCAATTCATATACACCCAAATCATTATTATGACTTTTCTGATAAAACACATTTCTTTTCAGCACTACTTAGTATTAAATATTTTTGCATCCCCAGAAACATTTCCCTCTAGAAATGCTCAAAGGGCTTTGAGGATTGTCCTCAGTTCAGTCTTCTAAGGACACAAAATCCCTCACCTGACTGCCTCGTGTTTCTGCAGTGTCTTGTGTAGTGTGATGGACTGCTGAGAGGAGCCTACAGCTGAAAGGAGCCTTCGGACTCTCCAGTTGGTACCCTCCTGTAACACAGCAAGTCTCCTCTCATTACTTATTAACTTTACATACCAAGCTCTCTGCTGCAAAAATTGAGGAAATATTCCCTGCAGTTGTCTCCCTACACTGTCAGTAACCTTGAGGAAAAATGTATGATTGAGTTATGGAGTTCCAGGAGTACAAAGTTTTTGCGGGAATTGGAGCAATCCCGTCTATAAAAACCCAGCAGCTTTGTGAATTTTGGATAGGGAAAGGTGACCTGGAATTTAAAAGTACAAGCAAGCACCTATGATTTCAGAAGAACAATGCAAGGAGGCGCACACACACTCCGGGAGACAATAACACCCACAAAGGGCTTGGGACCAAGGGCTGGGGCCAGGTGACAAGCGACTTGTGCCTGCGGGGGCCATCGGAGGGATCCAGGCGCCGGCGCACCAGAAGGATCCCCGGTGTGGGTCCCGCCCTTCTCCCCTTGCTTGCTGGGAAAAATCCCTGGACTTTAACAGCCCGAGGGATGTCCGGAACCATGCCACAGCCGAGTGGTCACATTTTGTTTCCCGAGGTGCGGCTGCGGGACAGCGGTGCCAGCCGGGGCCGGGGTCACAGGGAGCGGAGGGGCCACCTCAGGGCAGCGCAGCCCCGGGCCCCGGCCGAGACTTGCCCTCGGGCCCCGGCCTGGATTGCCCTCAGGAGCCGGCCGGGATTGCCCTCGGGGCCCCGGCCGGGATTGCCCTCGGGGCTCCGGCCGGGATTGCCTTCGGGGCCCCGGCCGGGATTTACCCTCGGGCCCCGCCGCTGCCCCGCCCGCGGCAGCCCGGCCCCAGAGCCCCGAGGGTGCTCGGCCGCGGCTCTGCCTCGGAGGGAAAACAAAACGCTCCTTGCCCCAACAACGCGTTAGTTGTACTGCAGCCGCTTTGAGCACCGTTCGCGTCCTGGTCGATCGTTCGAAACAAGTTTAAATTATATTCAAACCAGTTCCAGGCAGTACTACAACTGCCCAGTATTATATATCTTCATTATAGAAAAAAACTATATATTTAAAGGGAACTATGTAATATGAATATGAGCATTCACTCAAAAAATTTTACTAATAAAGTAATTTTAAGAACATGTACATAAAACATAATGATAATGTTCTACATATTCATAGACCTTACCTTACTTTGATTTTAATTTCCTGCACTGTATAAAGACTATATAAACCATTCTTTAGGTAATTTCTAAAATTAATATCTAATAGTTATTATTTCAGCTACATGACACCTACGAAGCTAGAAAGCTGGAAAAGCAATACACTAGAATCTCTTTTTAAAACTAAGACTTCTAAGTAAAATATTTGCTGTTAACACAATATGCACAGGATAGACATGGTTCAGGCTCCAGTCTAATTTTTTCCATTAAGTAAACAAGAAATATACAAATGTGTGAATGTGCTCAAATATACCCCCCTTATTTTTTTTTTGTAATCTTCTATTTTCTTTATGGTGAGATTAATTTATTTTTTTGACCTACAAAAATGACTAAACAAATTACAGGAAATTAGACTTTTTTGATTGTACTGCCTTTATACTTGTAGTGTCCACAAGGGAACTTCTGAACTTCTTGGCTACTCTTAACCAGTTTGATGATAAGCTAGAGTTTTAAAATAGGACACTACAAAATGTCTCATGAACTCAGACACCAAGAAAGAAGAGACACTATCCATGCCCTCTCAAGATGTACCATGATTGTGTCACACATAGAATCCAGAGAGGAGAAATATTTTTGGGGAATCCTTAATCCATTGTCATGCTTTAAGGTTCAGTCTTACTTATAAGGCTGCTCCTAGAATATCTTTCTGTATGTCCAGAGAAAATGGGGCATTATGGACTAACAAAACCTTAATACAAAGCAATGAAAATTCAATTCTTCTGTAGGAAACTGGTATGCAAGTCATGCAATTACTTCACTGAATGAAAGATGCAGTTACATCTGCATTTTTAGTTTTAACCTACTGGGTTAAATTTTTCCAGAGAAATTCTTAAGTCAAGAATTCTATATTTCTAACCTACCTGCTGAATTTGAATATTCTGATGTAGTTTCAGATTTATTCTATTATTATGTAATAATAGAGGAAACTATGTAATTTTATCCTTATTTCTTGCATTATCCGTTATTCCCTAGGTAATATTTCTCTGTTTTTGTACGCCAACTTTGCCCCCTTAGAAAAAGAAGTCTCACTTTTGCCTCACTTGGTTCATAAACAATTTTTGTTGCTCTTAAAGCTACATGAGCTTTTCACTTTCAGGGCATTCCCTCAAAACATACTCTTACTTTCCTTTCCTTATGAAATCAGCCTCATAGGAAAATTATTTTTATCTTGTTAGAGAAACCAACAGACAGTAATGTGTTATTTGTATCTAGGCCATTTAAATGCTGCTTTTTCTTGGGTTTTGTGCTGTGCTTGTTGGTGGCAGCACTTCCTTCCTTTATTTTGAGGCTTTTGCTCATTTTATTTCCCCACTCCTTTGCTGCATCACAGACTTCCACTTTCTATCCTCTTCATATCAAGTTTTTCATTTTCCACTCTGCATTTCTTTATCAGTAAGTTGCTTTGTATTTATTTTTTCTGGCAAAATCTGCATACCTCAGTTATTTGCAGCACAGGCTAGCTCAGATACCAGATATTTAAAAAGGAAAAATATTATAGTTCTTTTAAGATATCACTCCCTTTCTGTGTTAGATGCCCATTCTATTTACCAGAAAATACCTAATTCTAATGTTCCACTCCACTAAATCATCTCTATATATCTTCTCAAAAGTATTTGAATCAGCAAATTTACATTGTGCAGATTTCTATACATCTGTCTAAAGCAGAAAAAATGATTCATCTTTCGCTTTTAACCATAGCACCAATTGCATCTCTCAGGCTTCCTTTTGGAGCCCAGTTGCAGCCCGCCAGCTGTTCCACATCCATCAGGCTTCCACAGCCTGAGAACAGGCTTTATGTTTCATCGTTTCAGCCAGGAGGCCCAAACAAAAAACCTCTTTTTATATAACCTGGAAAATATCACAAGAGGAAAGCTCAGCTACATCAGTGGAGGTCAGCCAGGGAAAATAGAAAAAACCCAGTGGGTATCTATTTATGTTTACCTCTTCATGAGGATCAAGGCTTCCATTCTCCCCACATTAAGTACATTTATTGTCACAAGGTACAATCTCCACTGGCACAGGCTATTTTTTTTCCTGACATCTGTAAACTCTGATGAAAAGTTCTAACATCTGAAAAGCTGGTTTTGTAAACCTAACAGTACTAAACAGAACAATTTTATTCGACTACTGTCTTAAGAAACTTATTTGTACTGCAGGAGATTAATTTCACCCACTTGGCATTGGACAGACACAGATGCTGGGATGAAAGCTTAAGGACAATGCCTTGCTCCACCTCTCAGAACGGAGATCCTCCACATTAGTTAAGGCCAACACAAAAGAGCGAGAAGGATCCTGGCTGCTCCTCCTCCACCAGTGTCAGAAAAAGTGTCAATAGAGGAAAGTGTAAACCACATCCAAACGGGACCTTTGGATTCTGTGTATGGCAGAGCAGCACCATTGACAGCCATCAAAGTTGTGTGAGTTATAAAAAATAGTGCTGTGTATATATAGGACACTTACATTCTTTCATTCTTTTGTATTTTTGCTATTAACTTCCATAAAACTGTACCATTACCAGTCCTGCATGTGTTACTTTCCTCCTAGTTATCATTGCAGCTGGTTGCAAATATTATTTTACTCTTATAATGTTATTTTTCTATTTTAACTGGAAAACAGCCTTGAAAGCACAAGCACTATTCATAATGCAATGTTGAGATTATTAAAGCTAGAGATACACAAACACGTTAAAATATGAAAAAAGCATATTTGCATTAATTTGTGGGCTTCTGTTCTATAAAAATAAACTTTGGAAGTCTCTTATAAACCTCTTGTGTATTCTCAGAAACATCCTTAACTCATTATAAGCTGAACTGTCACTTTTATTATTGTATGTATTAGACCTTGCTTAAAATTAAAAACATTAATCAGAAAACTGCTGTCCTAACCAAAGAAAATATTGCCCAGTCTAAAATTCAAATATTAAATTATTTAATTTAGTCTGGGGTGTTCACAAGATCTGGATGCAGTGTGCAGCACCTGTGCCACTGAATGCATGTACAGATGTATCGTTATCCTGGAAACTGCAGGATTCTAAAATTGAAATTATGCCAAATCTGTGGCACATACTATTAAAAATATCTTTGCAACCTCCATGAATGGAGAACATTTCTGGCCAAAATCCAGAAGCTGTGGGATAAATCTGGGCACGTGGGTACAGAAATCTATTCACATACAAAGGACTCCAGGGGCAGGGGCTTCACTCACATATGTAAATAATGCAAAATTATTTTTCTTTGAGAAGGCAGAAAGTCCTTGTGGGGACAATGTTGGTTACAAGACAGTTACAAGACATAATAAAAATTGTTAATTAAAGAAAAACAATGACATTTCCTTGGGATTACTGCCTGGCTTCTATGGATATCTGTGAGACAGATAACCCCATTCACACAGTAATCAGTGACGCGTAACTTCAGACATGAATATTCCTCACTGAATATAAAAGGATGTCAACAAAGTCACACTTCTGTAGACTTCCTAAAACCTGTTACAGTTTCAATGAAACCTTCCGCTGCTCTAAATTGAATGGCCCTACAGGAAGGGATTCTCAGTTTCTCAGCTTATTCATCTTCAGGCAACTGACAGGATTTGGATGCAGAGTTATTTTCACCTCTTCACTTTTAATATGGAATAGACAGGCACAGTGTCCTCCTGTCAGACTTTATCCAGACAGTAACAGAATTTAAGGCTAGCTATGTCCCTTTTAAAATTTGATTTTTTTTTCTTTTGCAAAAAGATGTTACTGATTTCACACTGATATGTGCATCTGTGCCTTTTAATTGTTAGTAGCAAAAAAAAAAAAAAAAAAAAAAGTAGCCATATCCATCTTGCAAACCTCTTGCCTTCCTGGAAAAAACTGCATATAGAGATAGCGAAATCAGGCTGAAAAAATCATGCTTTTTTCCTGAAATACTTTAGAAGACATTGTTTAATTTATTCAAATGTACTTTGATACGTATTCTACTTGTTAAATAGATAAAGAGAACAAATTGAACAATTATAACAATGATATTTTATGTGTGTTTGTTTATATTTCCACCCAACACACACTTTTCTATCTGTCCATAAAATAAAATACTGTTTGAAACTTCAAGCACATAAGGAATCATCTGAAGTCTTTGTAGAACTTAGCTTAACGGAGTGGGGAGTAAAGCCATGATCACTGAGAGATATAAGGGCTATAGAAAGATTGGAGACAGGCAAAAGGGTCTTATAAAATTTGCATAAGGAGTCCAATTACTCTGTTAAGCTTTTGATGTTCAAGCACATGTCATTAAACACTTTATGTTGCTGTCCAGACTGCTCCTACACAAGTAACTTGAAAGAAAGATTCCTATTTTGCAGGAAATAGTTTCTTTCTTTTTTGTAACTTCTCTAACTATATATTTTCAACCATTTTACAGTTACCATGAAGTACACCAAAGCCACAGCTTTGATAATGTTTTATTTATGCATAAATATTATCTTTCTGTATAAGAAATGTAACTTCAGATCTGTCCTCACAGCTATACTTTTTTTTTCTGTAGTATTACATATAAAAATAAAACACAGTCTCTGTACAATGCTGTTTCTATATAGAACACTGTAAGGTGGTATATAAACATATATGTATAGTAAGTAAGTAAGTGCTATAGGAAAGCATAATCTAGTGTCTTCTGGGAGCCAATACGAAATACTTTTTTTTTGGAATTAGATGATTTACTAAGTCAATCTCTTCTAGTATTTACTGCTTTGTAACTTGTTATTTTGGTTTTGTAATATAACTGCATTACAGGTATCTATCAAATAGTTCAAGACTTCAGCTTCATGGCATTTCAGAACAGAAGTGCTACTTCTAAAGAAGTAGAGTGGGGGCATCCAATACAGGCCCTTTACAATAAATTGCACTCTTAGGTGAACCTGCCTTACACTTCTAAAATATGTTTCTTGTGAACATGTGAAGGCTTTGGTAATTACAGTTTTATTACATTGAAATTCTTACAGAATGTATCAAGATGGTGATGTTAAGATCTGATTATTATGATTATCAGAGAGATACCTCTTCTTGAATTAAGGTGCAAATGAGATCATATGCTGAAGTCAAGATAATGGATTTTATTTAGCAGTAAATGTGAGGCAGAGAGAGAGATAGAAGGAAATAGGAAAAAGAGGGAAGGGAAGAGAGAGTGAGAAGGAGACAGATTATAGGAACAATATCTAGCCAGCACCTCCCAATACAAATCAAGCATAGCTTTCACTGGAACCACCATCCAAACCACTAGAAGAGGCAGGCCCACATTTGTGTCTCTTATTACCAGTTCCTCAAATATAATGCACTCTAACTCATTCCTCTACAGTAGATCCCTGAATTGTTTTTGTAAGAAACATTGATTCTATGAATGTAGGTTTTGTTGCAGACATCCTAGAAGTCACATTCTTACCAAATTTTACATAGATACTTGTGTTGGTTACTCCTGTCTCAATTGACAGATCTTAGAAGAGGCCATAGATGTAATTTTACCTAAATATGTGTGTACTCCCTCCCTCCCTCCCCAGCACACTAAAGTCTACACAAACAGAAAGACAGCGGGATTCAATGATTAACATAAAAATGATGAAAGTTCTGAAAAGGATGTATAGCAGAAGGAGATACAATTTCTAAAACTGTGTTCTTGAGCTTAAGGCAAATCCCTTGTATACCTTGCCTATGAAGATGGCCCAAGTATCAGAGAGTACCATGACAACTCTGGATCTGCCCTTTGAAGAGGACTACAGGTATGCTACAGTTAGAGCGCTGAATAATTGTATTTAAAGTGAATATATGAGGAACATGAGAATGTGGTCAAAAACAGGCATCAGGACCATAATGGCTTCACAAAAAAACATTGATAGGCTTGTCATTAGGAGAAGGTAAGATATATGAATCCCAAGTATAGAGGGAGAAAATTGTCCTGTGAAAAACCCAGTATAATTGGTGGTAAAGACTTGCCTTGGTCCCCAGGGAAAGGGGGGATGGGGATGGAGGTGGGGTGGAGGATACTGACCCC
The DNA here is from genome assembly GCA_024362935.1 of Setophaga petechia. NCBI lineage: Eukaryota > Metazoa > Chordata > Aves > Passeriformes > Parulidae > Setophaga > Setophaga petechia. The sequence goes on from JANCRA010000001.1 coordinate 30,731,830, forward strand.
ATTTTACTGACAGAGAAATCTTTGGGGAAATGTTAAATAGGTTTTTTTTTTTTTTTTAATTGTCTGGATAAAAAGCTATCAGAGTATTTAAAATTGAATGTAAAAAAAATCAAATCCCCTAAATGTTATCTACATCTTTATTTAGATCTTACATCTGAAACTCTGCTTTTACTTTTTTGTAATATTATCCTGTACATTTAAACTGATCACCTCCCATAGTATATAGGCAAAAGTGTCTGGAACATAAAATAAAACACATTGAAAAAAGTAAAGAAGACAAAGTAAATTGCTTAAGTACATGCATGCTATATATATGGTTATATACATATGTATATATATCTGTTGTCTTTCAAGGAAGGGGTAAGAAGAGTAAATCCACCATCTATTTGTGACTGCAAACACTAACATGTGTTATTGGAAATGAGAGGGGAGAAGAATTTCCAGCCTTCTTGCTTCATGTCACTGATGTGAGGGAGACAACTTGGTAAAATGTTCCACATTCTTGATAAAGCCTACCATTTATGAAAAGTCAAATTCACTGCTGCAGCTACAGAGTAAAGAGATGACCTTAAAAGAAGAATTAAAAAAAATCTACTTCCAAACAGTCATTGTCTTTGTGAATATTGTTAACTCTTGGTTATTTTCTCACACTTCCTGACAGAAACATTACTCTTCGAATAGTTCTTATTTGTCTGTTACACCTATTGATGAGTTTATCTCATGTCATTCAATAATGGAGGACTTTTCTAGTGAAATCAGTTATGTCAGGCCTGTAAATGAGAGCATCATTATAGGGAATCTATGCAACACAACAAGGAATGCTCTGGTGGTAAAAGGAGTTTTTAGACCTTTGCAAAATTTTCTCTCTAAGCTACAGTTGGAATGAATGGAATTGATTTTTATTTTCCTTCTGATTTCTAATAAATGTGCTTAGTGTAAGATATTTTGTAGCACTGAGAATTTCCTGTAAATGAAATATAAATTCAATTATCTATGTATATACATATGGTACAGCTGTGTCCCAACATAATTAGCATTTTATTCCAACTGACTTGATTACCTATGATAATCTCAGAATATGAACCTATACATATGCAACAGCACACTAGGAATACAAACCAAACCTTTATTAAAAAATTTATTCTAAAACAGCTGAGCAGGTTCAAAATGTGTATTCAGAATTAAAGAATTTCTACATTCAAGTGTGCTGTATGCTCTTTCAAAGATTCTGCTGAATCAAACGGGCCTCTACCTGCAACAAGAATTCTACAGTTTTCTGCAAAGAGTTTGGTTGCACAATCTCCAGTTCTGTAAGGAGAGCCTCTGTGAACATAATCCTCTTATCTAGCCTTGTTCTTTGCTGCACTTAAACTCAATTTAACCCAATTAATTTATTTTTATGCCAGCTAACTTGGTACCAAAAATTGGCTTCTAGATTTACTGTGAAGTGAGTGGAAGAGTACCAGAAACTGGAATTTCTTGCATAAAAGGAGGAAAAAATATAGGGGCCGTTGTAGTCAGCTTGCAGCCTGTGGTTAAAATGAGGAAAAGGGATTGACTGATTTTTCTGCAGGAACCTTTCACTCTTGGAGACTATGTCCCTGCAACCAGCAAGGGTGACGAACTACCACTGAGTGAGGAACTCAGCAACATCTGGGGACTGGAAAGAGCTGCCTTAGAAAATCTTGTTTGCTGTATTTTTGATGGGTTTATCACCTGCCAGTTGGAAATGTGTAACTCTTGCTCATTTATCACCTCTGTGATAATACAAGACTTTGTCCCTGAAAGACTGGAATCTGTTCAGGACTCTCATCTCAAAGTGAGGGCAGAATTATGTCTGAGAGCCAGATTATAAACCTAGGTGAGTGGGAAGTATATTAGAGTGATGTTTACATTTTTGGAGGCAAAGAATGAATGACTGGGCAACAAAGAGAAGTCAGGCTTTTGGAAATATCAGGCTGATAGAAAAATAGGGCAGAAAAATGCAGAACTTGCCAAAGTTAAATGAGTGGAAGAGTAAGGTTTGTGAATCTCTGACAGTAAAACAGATTGGGGCAAATAATGAGAAGGGGGAAAATGTACACTCTGGCTTTTTTGAAAGATGGGTGAAGAATAGGCCATTGAGGGAAGCACTGAGAAAAGGTAGGAGTGTAAAGGGAAAAGTCAAAAGGACATTGTGTGAGACAGAAGACCCTGACAAAAGTTGCTGAGTTTTCACTCTGTTTTTGCTGAAACTATTATTATAATATGTGGGAAAGAAAGACAAAGAAACTGAAGAGAGAGAAAAAGCTTCATTTTGGTCTGAGTAATGTTATATGACAACAGTACATGAAATTACTGGCACAAGTGATGTCTTCAAGAATAAAAGAGATTTTTGTATAGGTGGCAGAATGAAGGAGAGATAGAGCAGAAAGTATTAGGGTCACAGGAATATGTTGGTTTGATCTCCTGTTCGAAATAGTTGGCAGAGGAGGAAGTGAGAAGAATTAAGAGTAACAAACAGCCAGCAAGACTTGCTAACATGATGTTTTACTGGAAGGAAAATTCCCCTACTGAATCCTACAGATGAACAAAATGGAATTTAAAAAAGTCACATTCACTAATCTTTCCTGTGAGAATGTAACATGTCAGCCTGCACAGCTTTTCACAAGGAATTCTATATAAATATTTCCAAATTGTCTTACTTATGTTCCTACTGTAAACTGACATGGACAAAATAGAAGAAAGGAAACATGCATGGAAAAGTGGTTGCAATTTTGTTCATACTGTAACTTTGCAAATTGTATTTCTTACTGTGAATATTTTGGAAGGTACTTACGTAGGATTTCTCTTGGCACCGTAGTAAATTTTTTTGATTCCTTACTGTGTAAGAGATGGTGCAAAAAGGAAGCTAACATGATGGTGTTGGAAAGAAGTTCCCTGTTTTGCATTCATTTCACAGAAAGTAATTTACAAGACTTCAAAGACTTTAAAATACAAATTTACAGTGAAATCAATATGAAGTTGTGGGTATTATTTTCATCAGTCTGTTTTAAACCAAGGAATAAAGAAATAAACACACATGAACAAAAGAAATGTGGGCTTTATCCAAATAATGAAAATAGCTGCATGTAGACATAGTAATGACAGCAACATGTTTATAGAGCTAAGTTTGGTTTGCCTCACTTCAGTCATGATGTTTTGTCCATCATGACTGAAGTGAGGCAAATCAAACTTAGCTCTATAAACATGTTCTGGTTCTGATTTGCAGAACTGCTGCTTAAATCTCTGTACCAACACATTTATGTGGTTTCCCAGCTATAGCTGGCTCGTGTCCCATCAGTTTAAGGCTGGGCAAAGTAAGCTTGCACCTGTCAGGTTTTATCCATGTAGGAGGTTTCCTGGTCTCTATTGCAGCAGCTTGTTGTTACTGCATGCCTTTAACATTAGGATGTGTCACGTTACATTATGCCTACAACATGACATAATATAGAACTTCATGCACTGCTATTGATAGGCAGCAGCAAAACTTCTGACTGAACATAAACCATTCAAGCCCAGCTTATTGCAGCACACTGTAAGAGAATGTGCAGTAAGGTGTTAGAGGAGTACACAGCATGCTGACTAGTCAAAAGTACTTTTGGATAGTTCCATATATTTCTAGTTTTCAGGTTTCATTTGTGCTGCCTCAAGGGAGCAATCTCTCTATCAGTGAAAAACATATTCAGCATTAAGTCAGCTACTGAGAGAAATGTCAAATATGAAACCAAAAAACAAAGCAAAAAAAGCTCCTGCAATACAGCAGAGCAGGAGTGTCTTGGTGAATTAAACAAGAATTGAAAATAATTAAATTACTACAAGATGACTGCTAATGTGGTTTACCTTGTATTTTTTGATGCAAAGTTTGCAAATGGATTGTCACAGTAGAATGTCTGTGTTACAACATACTGTGTAGAACATAGGCTAATTTTAAACCTGTGAAACTCAGTTTGTGAAACTGGCATGTACAACATATGAACCTTGGTGGGGTTAAATAATCTGCTATGTATATTCCTAAATTAACAAAAGACACCAGCTATGAAAAATATGTAAAGGGATAATGGATGTATAGAGCATTTTGGACTACTTACTAATTCCTTTTCATGTTGTGTTGACATAAGTTTACCGATAAAAGCAGGGAATTTTTTTTTTTTTTTAATTTGAAAGCTCACTGCTTTCATTGGAATGGTGAGCCTAAAGCAATAACCACAGGAAGAAAATGCTATAGGGAACTCCTGCAGCATATTGTAGCAGGCAATGGAACTGCATTTTAATTCTATATTTTGTAGCAGAATTTTTCCCCCACCCTGTTAATGTTTATACCCTCAGCATTTTAAAACCACCACAATTTACCTTAGAATTTTTAAGTCTTGTACTTAATCATTAATAATATTTTGTTCTTAGGTTCAATCATAAGTACATTACACTTGCTGAACAAATTATGGTAATCATTACAGTTCAAAAAACATACTACTTTCAACTCCTTGTACTAAGTCTGAATAAAACTATCTTCTTATCTCTTTTCCAAAGAGTAAATACTTCTTATTTATCAATATAAATATTACACACCCTCACACCCTGTGGCAAGAATCTCTGGGAACAACTTACAAAACCAAAAAAAGTTAGTGACAACTATATTGAAATAATTTATTCCCTGTCAAATTTTAAAGGAGTGTTTGCTTCATGAGTTTGTATCTGGGGTTTAGAATATATTTCCTGTAACTGAACAGATGCCTGCCACGAAGGGTTTTCCTAATGTTGCAGTACCACAACCTGGGGAGTCAGAATACACCAGCTTACCTCCCACGTGAAACAGCATGACTGAGGAAGTCCTTGAAAACAGATGTTGTTTCAACTAAAGTTTTCATGCTGATGGGGTTTTTTGTGTTTTTGTGGGGTTTTTGCTGGTGGTTTTATTTTACTTTAATTTTTTTTTTTAATTCAGAAATTATCCAAGGACATTGCTCCAGGTAATAGCTGTCTTTTGGGGTTAACAGGAAGCAATCAGTCATTTCTACTGATGCTTTCAGTTTTTACTTACAATATTAAAATAAAAAAATCATAAAAGCAAATAGAAAAATAGGTTTAGCAGTTACTATGTGAAAGATGAAGAGGCAATATCAAAAGCAAATACTTTGGTCCTTTGTGTTCTAAAGACACATCTTCCCCTGCAGCTCATGTTCTGCCATGCTTGGGCCTTGGCCTTTTGCTGACTAATCTCTAACTGACCACATTTCTCTTCCATACCAAATACAAAACGAGATGTGTTCCCCTCAGCAATGCCTTGCCACCATACAAGAGAAATTAATGTTGCTTAGATCCTTTTCCAATTATAATCACAGGAAACGAAAAATCAAATATAGCCTTCCTAGTTCAAGCCATTACTTTTTGCTCTCTTAGAACCCATGTCCAGAGCAGTTTGTGTGGAACAGAGTTTCAGAAATTTGAACACATTCAGTGTTAGACTGTAAAGGATAATAGCAGTGGGAGACATGAATTCCATGACAACAGAAAAAAAGAGGGTCTGGGTGGTGTGCTGCTGTCAGGAGAATGCTCTCCTGCAACTTTTGAGAGTTTATACATTTGAGCAGCATGTGATGGGCAACAGCCGTGGAACTGACCCTCCTCCTGGTGTAGTACCAGCTCTTTACATACGTTAATGACATTATATCCCCATCTGGAAAGCTGTTAGTGCTGTACTGTGAATTTTCAATTTGGACATACACTTATCCACTCAGAAGGAGTTTTACTTTCTCTTCTTTGCTGAATTTTAATATAGCACAAGTTAGCAGACTTCAGCTGTGGTGTGGAAGACCTGTGCCTAGGTGTAATTTTGGCCTAAATATAATAAAACAGAGCCTTCAGGTGGAGGTTGTCGGGATGGATTTGGACACTCACTCTCAAATGTGCATCTTGAAAGAAAGAAAGGTGAGGACAGCTACAGTTGTCAGTAGTATTAGAAATGAAGGAGAATTGTCTATCTGCAGTGAAGGTTGTTATATGTGTCTGAACCAGCAATGAATGAGTAGAGAACAAAATGCCTGCACAACAGTCTAATGGGGAAACCTCTCAAACTTTTTCTGGGGAATTGGAACCCTTGGGTGTGAATAATGTTCCTCTGCAATGCTTGTACACTGATGTGTGCAGCATGGGGAACAAACCAGAATCAGAAGTCAGTGTGCAGCTTCAGGGCTATGACCTTGCTGGGATAGTGAAGATATGGTGGGATGGCTCACAGGACTGGAGTGCTACAGCTCTTTAGGAAGGGTAATATAGGAAGGCAATGAGGCAGGGTTCCCCTCCTTGTGATGGAGAGCAGCAGGAATGCATGGAGTTCTGCTTTGGGATGGCTCAGGAGTCACAAGAGAGGTAACGGGGTAAGATTATTTGGCAGACCAATACAGTCTGCTCCTTTAATTGGTATCTGCTACAGACCCACGATCAGAAAACAAAAGTAGATGGGGTCTTCCTCTAACAACTGGAAGAAGCCTCACATTCACAGACCCTGGGGAAAGTCTCACAAGGGGCACTTTAACCATTTGATGCCTGCAGCTGGTAGAAATACAGAGGGATTTTTAGAAAAATACAGAAAAAGGTTTTTGAGTTTAAGAACAGCTTTAAAATGTTTGCAGCTGAAGAAAAAGTATCTTATTTAGCTTAATCCATTATATTCTGGATTGCATTGCTTCTAAGGAAAAGATTGTATCACAAATACCTGGCCAGAAATACAATAATCACCTCCTTCGGGTAACCTACACAGGTCAGTCTTAAATGTTTTACAAACTCACCTCCCCTACCTTGTATTTTCAAATGACACATTTAATGACCAATGTTTGTAACTGAGAAACAAAGGATGAAAGGCCCTCATTTTCTTATAATTAAACTCAGATAATATAATTAAACTTATAATTTACTTAAACTGCATTTAAGTAAACATTCCCTCAAAATACTTGTTTAGATCTGTATTTCTGCAAACATAAATGTGAAGTAATTTTTAAAGGATTTAAAGTTCCTTGCAAAATATTTTGGGCATTGTGATAAAGAAAAAATACATAAATTATAAATAAGGATGATTTACAAATTGAAAAATACCCTTTCTATTTCTATTCAGTTTACTGGTTAGACTAGTATTCACAATTGAGAAGTATTTTTGACCTATTTAGCTAATGAAAAGACCAAATCAAAAATAAGATGATGCCTTGTTAAAACTGCATCTTTAAGAATAAAACTCACACTAAGGGAAGTTTTAAAAAGTCATTTGCAGCTAGTGTTACTGGGTAGACAGAACCAGAGGTAGCCCATCTGTTATCAATATTACCATTAGTTAATTGTCACATTTGCTTTTCTGTCAGTACAGTCTAAGGTGAGAACCATATTGCAGTCAAGCTTCTAACCTTTTTCCTTCTCTGTAACCTTGTTTACATGACACAATGACTCAGGAAAAAGTGCCCAAAAGACTGCTAGATTTTAGAAATTCCAATTACATATTATCTTATAAAAGTGAATTGTAAGGACTTAAAATATTTGTGTTTGACGTGGCTTTGAACAACTAATTTTGTTCATTTGTTCATTTTGTTGTGTCAAAGAAAAATTATTTTGGAAATTCAAAATATGAGAACACAAGTTTGTTTGGTTTTGTTCAGTTAAAAAAAAGCAGTATTGTCTTATGCAGCTGGAATGTTTTTGAGAATACATGGCTGAGGGGAGAAATTCGTTTTTTGATATACTTAGAAACTTGGGGTAAATATTTGCATAGCTCTAAATTTCCACCAAGCAATAGTAAAAAAAAAACAAAACACCAAATTCATATTTGATGGATATTTAGAAAAATTCCTTACCTTTTGTATTATTAATCTGTTTCCACTTGGCTGTCACTAGAGTTTTATAAATATAGTTCTTTCATGCAAGTATTTTGTTATAGAAAGTGGTTTTACAAATTATCACTTGAAGTTTTATTAGTACTGTACGCAATTAATTGAAACTGAATGGAACATTTGATGATATGATTTAAAGAATGAAAAGTAGGGAGTGTCCCTGAATTATTTCAGGTAGATTTATGATTCCACTTGCAGATATAATGACCTGAATAAAGAAGATTTCCCTGTAATCTTAAGAGTCAGCTGCAATTTCATTTCTTTTGCTTTTCTGCTGCCTAAACAGAAAAAACAAAAGCCTGTCTTTGGTCCTCCCTCCTCAGAAGGTAACATAATTTGCCAGCTCTGGAACAGGAAAAAGTGTCACTGAAAGCATCTCCCAGAGCTCCCCAGGGCCTCTTGCAAAGCCTGGAAGCTCTTTGCTATCCCCGTGGCAGGCGTCTGTCTCCAGTTCAAGGCAATATTCTGCCCCTCCACTGCAGTCTAGTTGCCTGAACAGAGCAGGGGAAGGACGCTGCAGGCACACCTTCCTAACCCAGAGCAGAGTCACAGGGAAGAAAGAGCTGAGGATGTGGAAGTAAATGAACATATAGTACATGTTTAATTGCATAGTTCTCACAAAATCCCAGAAAAAGATCATTTGAGAGCCTTGTTGTCTTCTTTCTTGCACATGTATTTCTGCACTCCAATTTCTAGCAACTCATGCCCTGGGAAAGAATACTATTTTGCAAATGATTTCTTAGCTGTTAAAAGAAAATATTAGAACAGATGATGCTGTTTCACCCCAGCAGTGAACAAACTGGTAACACAGGTCAATTTAATTTCACAGCAAGTAATAGTATGATTTAGCCATTTCTTTGTTATGAAACCCTGCATGTCAACTTGAACTTAATTTTCATGACTGAAGTGTAGTTTTTGAAATGCTTTTGTAAAAGTGTTCTGTTCTTTACTGAGATGCTCAAGTCTACCAATTAGTGAAATATGAAGAACTTGATAAAATTGCAAAGCTGCTGTTAGTCTAGTATAGGCTGTTAGTAGTATAGGCCTCTTTTTGGTGGCCAACTTGATATTCCATATCACTTCAGAGTATGAACTCCTCAGTGAAAAACTGATTTGAACATTCTACATTAGAAGTAATTTTACTTTTTGGCCAACATGCTCTTAAGATTAGATTAAAATTTAGTGTTAAACTATGATTTTAAGAAGCTTATCACTAATGAAAGCCAGCTAAGATTTTGACATGTAAAAGGCTTTATAAAGCAGATTTGTATTTCCAAAATTCACATGAAAAATAATCACGTTACTTTAAAAAGTTATGCTATTGCATTAATTAATAAATCATTTATTGTTAAAAGTTAAATTTTACACACAACGGGTAGTGAATAGTCACTTTCAGTACTTTAGCTAAGAGTGCCTTTAAAAGAAAAGTCCTGGGATAAGGTTACTTAGGTGGTAGAACCTAAGTAACCTAATCTGTCAGACGCATAAGATGAAGTTTTGGATGAATGGATCAAGCATAGGACAGTTTTGAGCCACCATTGTGATGTAATTTTGGAGTAAATTTTTGGCTGAAACTAAGAAGAAGGTTCTGACTATCAGCACCATCAGGCTTTGAAACAATTTTCAACAAGAAAAATGGGAACAAGCAATCTAATGACATTCAGATATTATTGGGATGGCTACACAAAACAACTGTAAGATACCACTGCCTGTGGTGGCCTGGAACAGATGTCTTCCTGTTCTCTGTTTTCTATATAGTTTTACTGCCCCTCCTTAGAGGGCAGTAAAATTCTTTTACTAGGAAATTACATTGATGTAAAGCAAATCCAAGGAAAATTTTCATTTGCTGCTCAGTGAAGAGCTGAGTGAAATATCACAATCTATATATTTGTGATATAGTGAAAACAATGTAATACCTCTTTTTCATTAGCCTTCATGAAAATATCAACTGCAAGCAGACACAATTAACACCAGCAAAAAGGGATAAGATCTCACTATGTAAAAAGAATAGCAAAGGTTACATAGTGCTTAAATAACATAGATGTTCTCAGATCATCCATGCTGATAAACTTAATTCATCTTAGGGGACTTAACTGATTAAAATAGACTCAGAGGGCTTAGTGATCTTTGAAAAATTATGGAGGATAGATGAAATGCTGGAGGACTGAAAAAGAGCAAATGGATTGCTGTTTTTAAAAAAGGGAAAACTTATAGTTTGGTCTACTTAATTTCACTCTATGCTAAATGCAACATTGTTCAAAAATAAAAAGGAGGGGTATTATTACATTGGCAGATGTCACACACTTGGTGAGACTGTAAATATCTTGAGGAGTGGGTTTAAAATCCAGTTATGTCTCATATAGATTGAAGGGTGATCTGGGGAAGAAAAATGACATTGCAATAAGGACAGGGGAAAGTATTACACACAGGCAGACATACCCAACTGCACATGTATGGAAGGGGATCAATTAATTACACAGTAATCATTCAGAGAAAGATCTCAGGGCTGAACTGGAAAGTGATGAGTCAGGAGTGAATATGACAACAATCTTACACTGTGAAAAAGGCAAATGAGAGAACTGGGATATATGAACAACAGTACAAGTGACAAGACAGCAAGCACTATCCCTTATGCCACTGATTTTCAGAATCAGTGGCGGCTCAAGCAAGACTGTGTGCTCAGATTTGAGTGCCATACATGAAAGCAAAGGGGTATGTTTGGAAATATTTCAGAATAGAGAGTGATCTAGAAGATGTGATCTATGAAAAAAGACTGAGAAGACTGGGATTGTTTAACCAAAAAAAGAAAAAGAGAGAAGGAGAGGGACTGAAGAAAGGTTTTATAAACAGAAAAAGCTGTTGCAAACAAGAGAAAAGAAACTGTTCTTCATTTAATGTGGTGAACACAAGCAGAGATAATTCAGTTAAATTGCAGTAAGAAAGATTTTGTTTTGGCATCAAGGAAAAAGACATTCTATTGGAAAGGATTAGGAACAGACTAGATTCTGAAGTTTGAAATACTGGAAGTCAACTATGAAGTCTTCAGTCAAGAATGACAAGAATATAGCTGATTCTGTTTTGGATAACTGGGATGGAGTAGGTGATCTGCTAAAGTCCCTTTAAACTACCTTTCTGTGATTAATAAAAAAAAATATGAATATGGCTTGAGTAATTCACAGGGAAACACTGTGAACCTTGAAGAATTAGAAAATTGTTAAAACACTTTGCCATTTTATTTTTTTTTCATTTAGAGAGTCCAACCAAATCTAATTACTTTGTTCTTCCAACGAACATACAAAGAAAAATTTCACTATCTATTTCCCAGTAGTAGTACGCATATAATATATTCCAATACTTCCATTTTACCTGAAGAAAAGGTAATTTTACTCAGACAGTATCATAGGGTCTAATTCAGTGTGGACAGATAAATTGATATGAGTTGGAATTTGGAAGAAGAAAAATTCAGTGTGTACTGACCTAATAGTAGGCCTTTGTTGTCTGGCCTAAAAAATCGTTAACTTTTATAAACAAGTAAACTTTCACATTTAGTGAAATGTCTAAAACAGTATTGTAGGCTCCCTGCACTACTTTTTACTTTTCTATTCCTTTTCTCAGAACATTTAATTACCAAATAAATAAAATGGATTAGTTCTTAATATCCTGAAATCAGAAGTCTGTATAGGACTTAGAGAATATGTATGAGCTTTCTTCGGAAGAAGTCAGTCAGTTCTACTTTTGAGAAAGCTTTCAGTGATTGGAGGCTCCCAGAGGCAGAACAGATACCAGGACTGTCCACACGGGGAGCTTACCTTAAATCAGGAAAAGCGCAAGTTTACAGTGCATTAGACTCACCAAAGCACTCCCCTGTGTGAGCACTGCTAAGTGCATGGGACGGGCTTCTGCTTTGAGCCCAGACTGACAGATGGATGGATGAACAGAATGCATATACTTGAATCTAATTTCATTAGACAGCCAAGCTAAAAACAACTGAAAGGAAAATACAGCGACTAGATCCTGGAGTTGCCAAAGATTAAGGGCAATATGCAGGAATCAGAAACCACTTCTCTTAATATAGAAAGAAAATAGGTTTTTTTTCCTTGTATTAAAAGATTTAATGAACTACTGATCAGTGTCACTCCTGGTTAGATCAATAAGGAAAATACTGACTCACTTTACCATTGTTCACTTGTGTAAGAGAATTGTGCATTCAAGCATTCATGGACTAGAGATAGAACACTAAAGGGATTGTCTGAGACTTTCTTCATCAGCACAAAACGTAGCACGTACATAGTTAGAAAAGCTCAGTTATCTTTTAAGTGTCTTTTCTATTTTCCATAAAGAAAGAGAACCTCAAAAGTACTCCTTTTACTTCCTAACAAAAAAAATTCTAATCTCTTACTGACTGGGTTCTACAGAAGAAGTGTTTAAATAAGTTTTAGGTATTGAAGGATCAAATATTACCAAATCTATTAATCTCATTTAAATTCAACGTAGATATTAATGCATTTCCAATAAATGAGTTACACCATGTAGATTCAGTTAGCCAAGCACAGGTTTGGTTGTTTGGGTTTTTGTTTGTTTGGTTTTTGTTTTTTGGGGGGTTTTTTTGTTTGGTAACGTATTAGGGTTACAGTCACAAATGGCTGTTCTGGGTTTTCAAATATCATGAAGGAAAATTGTCATAGCAGGAAAGCAGTAAAACCATAAATTGCGAGAAGTTAGCACAGAGCGTTGCTTCAGCAGGTTGGGCATTATGCCCAACGAGGCTGAGTGGCACAGAAATCTACTGCCTGTGATATGTGCTGGCAGCTGAGGGATTTAAGAGAGGCTTTTGGATGCAGCAAGGGGGAAGGCTTGTGCAAGGAGAGGGGACCAACTGAGGATACTGATGCAGGGTATGTAATGAATTACAGATACGCTTCAGCTCCTTGTCTCAGGGTGACTTTTGCCACCTGCTCACTCAGTATTCTGCCCCTTCGCTTTCTCCTGCCACAATGGAAATTCACACTTTGCCCCAAAGGAAAATCTTTTTCTGTCAAAGTCCTTGCAGAAAATTGCTCCTGCCACACATGCCTTCTTTCAGAGTCAGCTTCTTTAAACTCCAATTTAAATTAATATATTCTGTAATCAGCAAAATCCACTTCAAATAAACATCTTCCTTAGATCCTAGATTTCTTTATACCTGGATTTTGTCTGCTTGAGACATACAGTCTAGATATTTAATAGAGCTTTTGGTACCTTTCTGGTCATGCCAAGACTCATAATCAGCCTCTGCATCTCATTCTTTCTATACCATACATTTCCAGGCAGTTATTTCTCTGTACTGTTTTTCAAGTTCTTTCTTTCCTAGCTGGCAAAGTTCTTATCTTCCATGAAGAAAATACCTTTTGTTTTTCCCATCTGCATCCCATAATAATTTTGACTAAATTATTTCAGATCTTCCAATTCTCAATTAAATGAAATAATCACTAGTTTTAAGAATGCTCTCTGAAAGTTAAGAAATGATTAGGCAGAGTATATTGAGAGTCTCATGTTACCTGCAGACAAACAGGTATGCCGTGAAACAAGCTTAAGACTCTTCTTTCTCATGCTCATGAAAAAGCTTTGTTCCTCTGTGATTTCTTGCTTTCAAGTGCAAGAAAAATGTAAGAAGCTTTACTGACTTTAGTTGATAAATCTGCATTTAGGAAAAATGTAGATTTAGAAATTTGAATGTGTCACATTTTCCACATGTATATAATTTTCCATATACATGATTTCAGCAGTTCATTTTTCATGGTAATTTTCACTAAAAAACCTTATATTTTTGCATTCTTTCTACGCTTATTTCTGATTTTCCATGTTTCTATATCAATGTATTAGTAAGGATAAATCACTAATATACAGAATGAATAATGTTTATGTTAAAAATTCATTGCTTTTGCCTCTATGAAGAGATTTCATATTTTAAAGAATGTGAATAGGCCTTAAAAAGCCATTAAAATACCATTTAAAGTGTATAACTTGGAGTACAGAAGAGAATCCAACCTTTCTTTTCATTTTGAAAAACTAATGCATTTAATCAAAGGTTTGATTCATTTTAATGCTTCAACTTTCCCAACTTTTCAGAGTAGTGTTAGAGCTGAAATGCTGTGAGCTAGAGCTTTATGCAATTCCATTGACACAGCAGACAGTTAAAATAATGTCCTTTCACTTAACCACATTTAACTGAGATAAAGCAACACAAGATTTAATAGCTTCCAGCCGTGCCCAGTGATGGAGTGGCTAGCCCAGACTGCAGCAGCAGGTCACAGGTTCATTCAAAGGGCACTGTCCACATAACCCCTCTCACATGGTAACGGGCACCAAAAGCAGATTTAATATGACTTGAAGCAACTACATCAAGTAGTTACAGTTGACTATATCAGCCCTGGATTTGGCTGAAAGGTAGAGTAACAGGAAGAGACCATGTAGGATCTACTCTAGCAGTTTTCAGCAATCCTACTTTAGCCCATGAATGAAGACTGGGATGCAATTTACGTCAGCAATATCCCTCTTGCAGAGAAACACAGGAACCAGAAGTTATTTACCAAAAATTAATTATGAGTGGAAGCAACCTTAAAAACATTATGTACACAGGATTTCACTCAATAGCATGTCCAAAATGAAGGAAGCAATAACATAAAACATGTAATATCACTGATTGTCAAGATATATCACGTAACCAAAATATTGTGAGTAGCCATACTATTCAGTGTTCAGGGCCAGTGATGAGGGGGTAAGAGCAAACAGCCAGGTAGTGATTACAGGGCTCAGCAGTTCCTTACAATGCTCAGATTTTTGCCTATGTGATGAATATTTCAGATACATCCTGAGATCTTTACATTCTTCACTGACAAGGAGACAAGATGCATTTTGCAACTGCTAAAGATTTCTGATTGGCACATATGTTGAAAGACTAGCCCAGCATTGAAAGACAGAGTGTTCTTCAAAAGCTGTAGCCATGAAATATTTATTCTTTTCTCTTTCATAGAAATGCATTTGATGACTATATGACATAAAGTGCCACTAATAGCTCTGGACAAAATTATATGGCTCTAAAGACTATTAAACTATTATTCTTGGAGGGTGGAAAAGGTTTTATTTGACACATATGATCACAATAGTATTAGCAAGGCTTTGTTTACAGCCTACCATGACAAAATGTTGTACATTATGCATTTTGCACTGGTAAATTCAAATCTGACAATCACAAATAGCAACAATGATAATTGTCATATATTTAGTAGGTATTTTATCTCCCAATACTTTAAATGGGATTTTTATTAATTTTTAAAAACGTTAAGTATGCAACTAAGGGCAAGTGAATACTAATGACAGTGCTCAAAACATGTGTTGTTTGTATCCAAGAGTATATATTTTATAGAGCACAGGCAAATGAATCCCCAAATGTTATTTAAATCTCTGAAGTCGGCTGAAAAGCAAAGATACTCATACATACATAATGCCTAGCATGACAACCTGAAAATTATGTGAAAACAAAAAGACTCCTTTGTAAAATTCTAACTAATTTTTTTTATAAAAAGACCTAGAAAGCATTGCTGGAGTATAGAAATCGTATTATGAATTTTACATGAAAATTTGTAGGACTGTTGTATCTGCAAACATTATAAAATACTAAAAACCTTAGAAAAACTT
This sequence comes from Setophaga petechia, assembly GCA_024362935.1. Taxonomy (NCBI): domain Eukaryota; kingdom Metazoa; phylum Chordata; class Aves; order Passeriformes; family Parulidae; genus Setophaga; species Setophaga petechia. The sequence continues at coordinate 30,747,399 of JANCRA010000001.1, forward strand.
AGAACCCTGATAAAATACTAAAATATTAACAAGCTGAATGAATACAGTTATCATCCTGTGAACCACATTATCTCAGTGCCCATTTACAATCATATGTGTTTCATAAACCTCCTGCTACTGCAAATCCCTCAGTTGTATTTGCCATTGAATTGCTTGTTTCTCATTATTAGTGAATGAAGAAAGGCAGCACAGACACGCCACACTTTCTAAAATGGGCTAAAAATGCATTCCTGAAAACACAGTTTGTCTTTCTCTTACAAAGGGATAAGTGCTGTGTTAAATATTTTCTTTTGCCAGAACATCCAGGAGAAGGGTAAAAAAAATCAAGCCAAAGTCAATTACTCAGTGGCATCATGCCCAAATCAATCACGGACATCACCTTTAAATAGTGAGCTGAAACTTGCCGACTGTATTTTAATACTCATGAAGAATTTTTGTTTTGAAAAGTTACTTTGCTTAAAAGGCCTTTTAATATATTTAGGCAGTTGTTCAAATCTTGCATGTTGAGTGAAGTATACTGCTAATTATGCATATATTCGCCTCTGGAAAAAACAGAGGGCCACATGAGTCTGCAATTTAAAAATGGCGTGCAATGAGGAAAGCCTACAGTACAACAGGAAGTGACAGCAAATATTGCTTCTTCTTGCTCTCTGAATAGGCTGCTAGATTTGCTGTGAACATTTTGTGGAAGGGGCAACATTGACAACTGGAATTTGCCACATACTTTACTTCTTTCAGAACACCAGGTACATGTTTTAGGTTACTTAGATTTTTACATGGTTTAATATTCATATTTGAAGAGTAAATATGGATTTTTATTTGGTTTTTACATTTGGAAATGTATTTTGATGAGGAGCATATAAAAAAATCACATATCAAACAAAATAACAAAATTTCATTTATCTAGAGAGCTATATTTATATATGTCTTAAGTTGCTTTACTATTCTAATGTAAAATAAATGGCATATTTCAACGACCACTATATCTTTATGCAGTATAATAAAAGGAACTATTTTCATCTTGCAAGGGTCTTGCAACAGTATGTGAATGTCCTGAACTACTAAACCTAGTGTGCCTGCAACTTTGAAAGGGAAAGGCAAAAGACATGGTGAAAAGGATGGACAGGAGAGTCTGTTCAGGAAGTTCTCTGTGAATGAGTGGTAGTGAACAGGAACATGTCTTGATCCTGATTTTTCTTTTTCTTTTCCTTCTTTTTTTTGTTTGTTTGTTGATTTGGTTTGGTTTGGGGGTTTTTTGTTTGGTTGGGGTTTTTTTTGTTTGTTTGTTTTAAGAGCAAAAATGAATGAACAGAATCTGTTAGCAAGCTAAAACAGTGCAGCTATATAAGAGATCAAGCCATGAAACTTGAGAAACACAAACTGCAAGAGAGGTTTTACTGCAGGAGGTAGGAAGCGACCAGCTGGCCTAGCACTTGCTTCACCAAGAAACCAAACAGAAGAGTAAACAGTTATGGTTCCATGGTGGGGATGGAGTAATTAGATATTGTATGTTTCCCTGCTGTTCTTTTTGATCCTGCTTTCAATAAAGTACTCTTGGCTGAGCCATCTGATTCATATTTGCAAGGAAAGAAAATTAGCTGACTGAGCAACAGAAAGACTATTTTAATTTCCCCAATTTTCTGTGTGGGTGTTTGAGTTCCTGTTTACTACTTCTGAAATTTGAGACTGGTTGTTGTTGCTGCTGCTAATCATGCAGCTAAGTAGGTGGGAGGGCTGGTCCAAATGCTGGTTGTGAATGACTGCTCGTAAAAAAGCAGGTGAAATTCAGGTGGGTGTATCAACTACAAATCCATGCAAGTACATGAAAATACCTAAGTAATGCCCTTTGAGGACAGAATGATGCAATCTGACTTCTGGTGGCTGGCTCCTTTTTTACACATAGGCACATGCTATAACATTTCATTGGAGAATTCTCTCATGGAGTTTAAGGTATGTATACTGTAACATTAATTGAGTTGCATAATTTATTTGCTGTTTTACCAAATGGCATTCTCTGACAAATATCAAGGTTTGTAAGCCTCTATAATACTCTTAAATCTATGTGTATGTCTTGCTATCTATCATTTATTTAGTTTGTGATGCTACAGAACTTGCACAAGAAAGTCACACTACATCTATACATATGATGAAAATCTAAATATATGTACTACTAATAAATGGTTATCACAGAACAGAATCTAATCTATTGATTCTGGTAATTGCTATGATATACTTTAACACACTACTCTTTGGATTTCTGGGTGCATGTTCAGCACTTTATCTGTTCTTTTTGCAAATTTAATTTCTTATATTGCTTCACTTTTGCTATTTACTTTGGCAGAGGAGCAGTGTGGGTGACATTGCAAAGACTCCAAAGTCAACAGAAGATTTTTCATTATCATTGTCATAACATCAGACACTGCTACATTGCACAGATGACTCACTTTGTGATAACTTCAAAATTCACAGGTGGCAGCAGAAACACAATGCTGGTGAAACATCTGGATTAACAAAAAAGAAAAATTCTACTTCATGGTGCCATGCTTTGGGCTATAGCAATTTTACAAAATTACTCTAGTCTTGGATAGGGAACATTATGCTTTCTACTCCTGTTGAACATTCTGTGCATTGCTTGACACACAGACTCCTCTAGAAATCTTTCCTGATGTTTGTTTTGGACTGTGTGTTGGATGAAAACCACATGGCAAAAACTTAATACAGGCAAGTAGACATTGTGCTCACTGATGTAGAAAGCACTTCATAGCAGCCAAACAAATCCACTACTGTATGTATATTAAGGGCCATTGCTTCAGCTGTTAAGGACTCTGAGTACCACCAGCAATTAAAACAGCCCAGCAGAAGGAAATCTGCATAATCAAACTATTGGTGCTCACATCCTAATGCCCACATTAGGCATGCCATGAAGAGGCAGTTCTAGAGGTACATTAGTTCCATGGACTGAATGTCCAACTCAGTTGGAGTGCCTCAGGTGCATTTTGGTGCATCTTCTAGCTTAGTTTTAATTCATTTCAGGCATACTGAATAGATAATGAATAGGAACAAAATTTGAACAGTGGGTGGGACTGATCAGGAGACTTAATTTAAAAACACACATCCAGATCTCAACAAAAGCATTACAATAGACACCCTCAACAAAGGGCCTCTAAAATTATCTCCCTTAATTTTCACTGCTTTCACTCACTTTGTTTTTAAGATTAATAATACTTTTCCTCTTTATGATAATATGCCTAAAAAACTCTGTATAATTTTTGCTTGAATAATCTATCCATAATTACCTCTGGACTGCATGAATGAAAAGTTTTTCCTGGCTGTAGTTAGAATAAAAGACTGAACATACTATTAAAGTGCAGCTGGTTGATTTCTGAGTAGCTTGATGGAGACTGGCCAGAATGCAGGAAACTACTGGTTACTTCCAGGTGAATTTAATTCTTCAAGCCATTGCTCACATTTCGTTCAGATCAAAAAAAGGTTCCCAGAAAGACTTAAGTAGGGATATTTATTTACCAAAAATGTTCATTTTTCACTCATTTCACCTCTTTGGTTCACTCAAACTCTAGACCAAGCTCTGTAGGAGGGGAGTGCCTGCCTCATATTTTCTGCATCTTCCATCTGACATACCAAAGTAATGAGATTCACCACTCATTTTTGGGCATCCTCCTTCCTAAGGTCTTCTAACCAGAGGCAATGAGAGCCTTCATGTGTTTTGCACAGCCATCTTACATTTAATTTCTTGTTATGTGACAAAACTGAGAATTACCCACACAACTGTCTTATAAGATATGTGCACCAGAAAACACAGTGTCAGAGAACAGGATTTTGACTGAGTAGAGTTGGTCTGTACTAGGAGATCAATAGCACCTAATAGCAAGGTGAAACTCTTGGGGTTAGTAATCTATTTATTACCTCAAAAAATTCCATTTTTGAGTCACCCTAGTCTTACACAAAAATTGCAAAGTTCTTTGATTCTTTTGCTTGCTGTGCTCATGAAGACAGAAATACTCTGCCAGTGGCCAAACTTTTGTCTCCTTCTTCCATAATGAAGGACTTGCTTTCTTTTCTCCTTTTGCCTTTCTTTTTTTAATACCAGCAAATAATGTGTCACTGGCCACAAGAAAGGCACATGCAAATTGACAGGGTTGCATCCAATGGTATGATTAGACTCACTTTTTGCTTCGGGTAAAACCTATTATTGCTTACTTTGTAAAGGGCATGTTCTTAATAATATCTAACTAACATTTTCCCCTTTCATAATGGAATAATGGGTTATAATTTAGGTCGCAGTTAATATTATTGTGACTGATACCATATTAGTGATAAAATCAGGAAGTCACTGCTTTTAAAGACAGCTACCCTTACTGAAATATTTGAGTTCCTCCTATATGAAATGAATAGTGACAACAAAGTCCCCAGTGGATTGCAAAGTGCCTCCAGAATTTCCTCCAGTCTCTTAAAGACTTCTTATTTTCCTTTCTTTTCTTTCTGGCAGGTATTTATTGGGTGAAAAGAGCTGTCACGATATCACAATAGTGTTTATGATGGAAATGTCTTTTCAAAGATGTTCATAAAGCTCTAGACACATCTGCTGTTACCTAGATTTCTGCTCTTTCTATGGACAGATGCCCTTGATTTTGGACGTTTTATTTTTACTATAGATTTAATAATCTGTTTTACTTGACCAGAGAACAAGAAGAATGGGTTTATATATATCAAAATTAATTTTCATAATTTAGCTAAGAATAAATCCATGAATTACATTGAAGATTATTTTGAATGTCAACGCTCCAGAGTGGTGTGGAAGCTTACTGAAAGTGAGCATGACCTTTATATACAAAAATGCAATCGTGGAAGTGCTCAAAAATCTTCTGTATCTGTCTATGTCTATAGACTAAGCCTGTGATACAGTGAGATTCTTTATTCCAATTCAAGGATAATAGATGTATGGCTCAGAATGGAAATTCTTCACCCAGCAACAGGAAAGATATTTTCTAGAAAGTTGGAAGGGAAAAAAATAATTTTGAGATGCTTATGGACTTTGTTATTCAAGTGCAGTAGAAGTCCAATTAAACCTTGAAATGAATAAGATTTTGACCTAACTTTAAAAGCATTTCCTTTCTGATTAGCATAAATTTTTCTTGATTTAAACTTGTGATAGTGATCTTTGTACAACAGCTGAATTTTTCATAAGTGTGTTCTGGGCTTCTTCACAGACAATGAACTGACTTTCAGAACTAATCCCTCCCCCCCAAAAAACAAACCCAAACCAACCAACCAAAACCAAAAAAACCTGCACCAAAGCAACAGAAGCTTCTCCTCCATGCTCTGTCCTCAGATTTGTTCTCACATGTTCTCAGAAACCTCCAAAAAGGCAGAACTTGGAACTGAATTTTTGATGACTATAGATTTTCTGTAACCAATACACTGAGATGCATATCTCATGACTGTTTGTACTGCTGAACACTATAATGAACTGTTCCACTGCCTCTCACCCCTGTGTCAGACAGCAGGTTAGCCGTGGTGCCAAAGGAGAGTTCACAAAAACGTGAGAGTGTACAGGAAAAATAGAATCTACAGCTGTCTAATCACACAGCAAGATTTTACTGAGTTTTTTAGAAAAGAGCCACACCCTTAAAAATTTCAAAGGAGATATTTTGATTAAATTTTTTACTTCATTTATACTTTGGAAATTTGAAAAAAAAAATCCTTAGGTAAATAAGATAAAATTTTCCTATCATTTATGCAAAAATGTTAGCTATAGAGATCAAAACTGAAGCTGAGAATGAGCACAAAATTACTTAATAGAGACAAAATAATAATATTTTGTGGGGAAAAAGGATTGATAAGCTCCTAACTGTTCCATTAGTAGCTTTCTCTCCTATGCATTTTGTGGACTTTTGTACCTTTTTCCTAGTAAAACCTTTACAAGTGAAAGGATTTTTGGTAGCTGTTAAAGTGAAATAGCATCGTCTTCCTTAAAATAAAAAATTAAAAAATAAAAAAGAGCTTTTCTCCAAAACTAATTCTGAAGATCAGCTGGAGAGGGTCCACAGCAGCTGAATTGAAGTAGCACATAAGAAGAAAATGAGTCTTAAGCCCCCCTAACCTCCATTTAAAAGAAAATCTTTCCACGGGGTATTTAGTCATTGTTTCACATGTAGATAATCCTTTGCAAATGGCAAAGAACTAGAAATTATAAAAATAGTAAGCAATAATACCACTGGGAGTCATTTACTTGGGGTTCACTTACCCAAAATTACTACAATTATTAAATATGTTGGAAAGAAATAATGAAACACTACATTGCCTCCACAAAAATGTACAAATCAAATTTCCTCTTACAGAAATTGTTTGAGAGATATAAAAGACCATTATGTCATGATTCAGCAAGTAAATTCACAATTTACTCACAATTTAAAGCAAATTAGATTCACACACTATCATTTATTGCCAAATGGATGGCAAAGAAAACCCAACCAAACCAAACCAAAATATATTCTCTGTGTCCAAAAAGAGACTTTGCATTTGGCATGTGTGTAGGTTTCTAAATTAAAGTGTTTTGCCAATAGTCTTCCTATGAGTATGTGATCTTTGGACTGCTCCCACTGCCTGAGGCCATGTTGACTTGCAATGTTTCCATCACAGCAGATGATGCTCAACAAGGTTGTAATGCTCTTCAGAAGTTTTTTTAGGAAGAGCTGTGCTAAAGAGCTTTGATTCATGCTGCAAATTGGAGACACTGATATGAAATAAGTTGTGACTGATGATCAGTCAGTGACCATTTCCATAACCATTATGCCATCAGTAATTTATCAAGGTACTATTCCTGATGTTACACAGCTTGGGTAACTGAGGGACAGAAGTGCATGCTGTGATTTTAAAATGCAATTCTAAGGATATTCCTTATGCATAATCTGCATAAGAATTCTTAAGAAAATAACTATACCATGCTCTGAGCATTTATAGATCAGCCAGGACTGTTAATAAACTTTTGACAAAAAAATTTCCCTAGAAAAAGGTGGTATTTTCATTGGAACATTTAAATGAAAATATACTCATCAGATGGTTCATCATAGTTTGCCATTGTGGTCTGAAACAAAATAACTTGCTGTGTAAAGCAATCTGTTGAGGAATCTCACATAAGCTCCATTAGATGCTTCAAAAATATGTCTATATCCTCTTTTTGTGTTATTAAATATCTACCATAGATCAGTGATTTTTGGTTTGCTTTTTATTTTGTTAGCACAAGAGAAAGATGCCATATGTAAAAGCACCCAATATTTGAAAAATGTTCTCTAATGCCATGCTTTTTTCTATACAAAAACACTAATGACAAAATGATCTCTAAATTGCCACAGCTACATTTATGTCTGTGAAGGGCTAAAATACACACATATGGACACGAACTAAGTCAGAAAGTACCCTTTTTGGTATTCATCATGTCTAATTTATGCATTTAACTTCAGGTCTCTAAACTGGGAGCCAAGTTCTGCAGGCAGCATAGAAAGAGACAGGCTGTGCCACCACACAGTGTAGAGCATGAGCATGGAATGAGCTCCCAGAGCAGCCTCCCTCTCTCCACTGACTGTGGAGAGCTTAGTGAGGCTAACTTGCACACACACCTTAAATTAGATACCTAAAGCAGATGGACTGAACACCTGTCTTTGTTTTCCACAGAATTTTTATTGTATTTGGCTTTGCATAAGGTCTTTTGCAACAGCAGAGAATTTTGCTGACCTGAACAAAGTACTAAAAATATTGTAACAGTGACCTGATGTAGCTAAGCTCATCCCCAGAATTGTCTTTCTCTCCTTTTCATTTATAGTATCCAAATGGCAGGTTCGCATTTAATATAAAAAATAGTACCTTGCTTTGATCTGTAGTTTCTGAGCTGTCCCATTTCCACAAAATAACATTCTGTGGGCTCAGTCTCATTGCACTATTCCAAAAACTTACATGTAAAATCTAAATTAAAGAACATGAATGCTTCTTCTGGACTTGAAGCAATGGGAAAATAGACAGATACTACAAAGCAATTTTCTCAAATGTTTTCTGGCTAAAATGAGGAAAAACTTCTCTATGATTTGAGTTGCAAGGTTTTAAACAAATATTTACACTTACAAGTATAGATATATTTTTAATACTCCTTACAGTTGCAGATAACACATTTGAAACAACTCTATATGCAGACTCACAATATATCCTATCTTGTTGTCATGTCTTTTTCATACTGTATAACTTCAATTACATTTTTTGGCTTACTCATATAAGAGGTGACCTTAAGAGGTGAGAAGGAAAGGGAAATGGTGATTCGGAAGGGACAGGACATAACAAGTCCTGTTGTAAACACAAAGACTAAAAATTTACAAAAGACAACAAGTTAGTACAAGGGTAGATAAAAGTTGTATTACTTTGTTCTGCCTGTCTCTAGACAATAAAAGGAAGAACTGCTTTTTGGTCATGGTAGAAGTAGGCAGCTAACTCCACTGGTGCCAGCAGGCAGGCTGCATTCTAGTAATAGAATTTAACTGCATTAAAGAAAGCTTTTTATGATTTGAATTTTGTTCAGGATTCACACATACTAAAATTCTACAGAAAATTCAGCAAATTTCCCAGCAATTTAAAGAGTGAACCAGCCTCCATGCAATTTGAGGAATTTACAGTTTGGAAAGCATTTTGGCAGGGAAGGGTTGTACACTCAGGATGATGGGTACAGAAAGGGTCAACTACATTTCCTTGAGGGGGAAGTGTTGTAGAGTTTAACAAGAATACAAAGATCAGCTCTCCTAGTAATTAATAGCAAATTTCAAAATCGCTGTTATAAAAATAGATAGAGCTCTCTGTAAAGAAAACAGAACTGTCCAGTACTCTTAAGAACAGGACCAATCTTAGCTGGATGTTTTCTTTGGTGAGCTCAGAGTCTTGTTAATGAAAAAAATACAAATTAATATACTTCACATATGCCTGAAATGGGCAGGAAGTTGGGTGAGATGATCATTGTAGATGTCTCCCAAGTGATATGATCTGTTCTATTCTATTCTCTCATATTTTTGTGAAGTTGAAGGAGCTGCAATGTTTTGCAAATGAATTCACTGCTGCCACTGGTGAAGTTTTCTTCACTGAACATTCTGTAGTATTCCAGGAGTTTTAGTGCACTTAATCTTTAAGTTCTTAGACAGCTTTCATAAAGCTCTATTTAAATTGGTTGACCTCTGAACTAGAGTTCCAGATAATGACCTACATAACTAAAAGATCTCAAATGTTCACAACAACTTGCCTCTCTTTCAGGGACTATTTATTTCACACAACACTTCCTGTGAATCTTTTACTTATTTATTTCAGCTGGCCTTTAGATTACTCACCCCTTTTTGGATAAGGTTATCAATAAAAAAATTCAACATAACATTAAAAAAAAGAAAAGAATGTATTGTTTCTATTAAAGATTAAAGTTCCTCAGCCAATGATTTTATACTGCTTGGAAATGAAAAAGACATTTAATGCTGACTATTAAAGTAAAGAAACCTATGCTTTATTAAAGACATAACAAATGTCTTTCTCTTCTTTATGACAGAAAAAAATTCTTCTCTAACATCTTATGATCTGGGCTGGAACTGAATTTCTGTGACAAATGCACACTCGTTATCTGCCGAGATTAGAGAGCTACTTAAATCAAAACCACTCAATGTATATGTATTGGCTCTACATACCAGTGTGTTGACCCCTCTAAGAGATTGATTTTGAACTTCAACACTGTTGAACAACAAATTATTGTTCACTTGAACAATAATTTAAGAGTCCAGTAATGTCAAGCATATCAGATTAACATGAAAACCTTTATGTGAGCCCTTGGGTAAGGTGAATAATAGAGACATGAAATTCTTGAAGGAGAAGAGCTTCAAGACACAAGGAGAACAGATAAATAAACATGTTTGTTTGGGGAACAAAAGATCAGCCAGACCTGGTGCAGAATTTTGGAAAAGACCAAACTATAGATGTTTAGTCAGTCTAGTAAACTCTGGGTGCATTCTTCAGTGATAAATAGAATAAATGCCTAGATAAAATTATTACAATGCTGTTTTACTCAACTAGCCTTTTTTTAAGGTAATCCTAAAAAATTTTCTGTTTGCTCCTGTTTCACATGTGGTTCTTCTGAAGAGAGGATTTAAAAAAGAATATTTCAATCTAATCTCCAAACACTTATTTTATTAAAAAACATAACACTGATAAACTGAAATTCCAACAAAAAATAAATCAAAAGCATCCCGTCTGTAACTTTGTTTTAATGTCAATTAAGAATATATATTTGAAATGTCTAGAAGTCAAACATTCTCCTGAAAAAAAGACTAGAATATCAAACATTTGTGAGAAAATGCAAGTGATAATAAAATGCTGATACAAACTGCAACTATTATATATAGAGCCAAGAAAAATTGTGGGTTCTTTCTTAATGTTTCAGGTTTGGAAGCTTGTTTCTTTTAAAAAGCCATGCAAAGCTGCAGGAATTATCCTCTACATCCATCAACTGGTTTGATTAATCTCCTAGAAAAATTTCAATAATGATCCACAGAAATTCAGACAATAATATACAGGAAGGTCTAGAAGAATAGAGAATACATCACTTTCAAGGATGACACCATGCTCCATTAGTCTGAGTTTGGCTTGACTTTTTAAGTAGCTTTTAAAAAATATTTCTGAATTTTTAAACACATTAGAGAAAAACCACAATGCTTTTCAGATGATAAGTATGTAAAGCATATTTTTCTGTAGCATAATTGAAACCTAATTAATCTTTTCCCCTGGAGATCTCTTAGAGATGAGGGTAGTGACTATCATAGAAAGAGGACTCAGTAACAAGAGGCACTTTCATTCACATATATTTCCTCTTGGAGAATCAAAGGAATGTTTGGAAATACGTTGCAACAATTTGACTTAAATGTTTTGATTATGCATTACACATGCCATTTAACCTTGCTGAACCTCAATTTCCACATATATGAGCAAAAGAAAATAATATTTACTTAATATGCTCACACGGCTTTTGCAAAAGTATATTAATTAGTACTTGAGCTATACTTGAGAAGTATTATATACTATCTCAACTGAAACTTTCATGAATCCTGAACACTGCCTTGGGAAATAATGTCAATGTTGTTTTTTTTTAATGGCTCTTAATAAGATGTCACATTCTGATGAAAATTATATGTGAGCATATTTTACTAGAGAAGGGAATTAAAACATCTTTTTATTTCTCTCTAGCCCTTAATAATATTACAATATGAGAATAATATATGAAGAAATGTTATTTGAGAGCAGAAATTAAAGCATAAGAGTATCTTTCAGAGAATGAATGCAAATCCATAATTATCTGGCAGCAAAACCTGTGCATAGGACAAGCAGTGTATTCAGATACTACTAATGCTTTTACTTTGCTATCAGTTCATTCATATCACACATTATTAGTTAAAATAGCAATAGAGATTAAACTCTGTCATAGTTCCTTCCTGCTTCAGTTTTTTTCTGTTCTGCATTTGAGTTTTCTAGTCACACAGAAAAGGACTAAGAAATGTACTTCAAACTTGGTTTTGGATGTGTTACACAAAACCCCAATACCAGTGGCTGTGAACACTTTTCCTTCAAGCCCAAAAAGGCACTGCTTTTAGATATGTATTGAATCTAAAATTAGATTTCTACTGGAAGAAGTGGAAAAGAGGTTATCCTACTTCATCCTTCCTTAAATACACAGATGAAGACCAGTATGTGCTCTATAGAACTATGCCTGTGAACATGGCCAGAGTTTTATTACCAGAACGTAAACATGGGAGGTTGTATCTGCCAAGCATTTTGTCACATTATCACTTAAACATTTGTAAATAAGCCAGCAAAACTGATGATGAAAGGAAAAAATGCATCTTAACTTTCACAATTTTTTTCTAACAATATATAAACTATATAATAATAATGAAGCTTGAGTCAGTGCTGAAAAATATTGAAAAATGATATTTCCATCTAAGATAGAAAATAATGTCTTTTAGAAAATTGAAAGAAATTATTTTCAACATAGATTTTTCTACAAAGATTTTCACATTCATCCTTCAAAATTTTCAATTTGTCTGATAACAGGATTTGATTTAAAGTTTAGAAACACATTTTGAACACTAAAATGATTTCTTTTGGTATTGTGGCAATACTTGCCAGTACTACTTGTGGCCTATTTTTTTATACTTTAATCTTTCCAACACCAGAGAACAAATTTTGTCCTTGCATTTAATTTATTTATTTTTTCTGGTGTGTGAGGTTGGTGTTTTGGAGGGTGTGTTTTGTTTTTTTTCTTTGCCTGTTTTTATATTTCAGTACTAAATTATTATTGTGACTAAGCATTCAGTTACATCACCTTTTTTTAAAAAAATGGTTTAAATTACTTTTATTTTCAATCTATTTTTTGCCACCAGAAGGGATTTGAGTCCTTTGGATACTGTTCTCCAAACACAACAGAAAATGAGAAAGAATTAATAATATCCACTATTGTACCCCTATTAGTGTAAGATCAGTGCTCAATACCACTGGTCCATACTGGCGTTTATATATATTTTAAATAAACATAGAAACACATGAAAAGTATTATGCATCTAATGTGAATAATTTAATTAAAGTATTTCTTTTAGCATGGCAAGGAGCACTTGTTAAGTCACAGGTACTTAATTTTCACATCTCTCTACGTACTCAAGAACACCAAATTATCAAAAGTACTCTTCTCACATCACATACACTTCCTGCTTCAGAGCTTCCAACTGGTAGGCATCTGCTCTTGGGTAACACTCAAGAAGTAAAGTCTGCTGGCAGAGAAATCCCACACATCTCAGAGGCTTTCCCTGTTTATGAAGAGGTTTTACTCGTTTCTGCCTTCAATAGTCTTCTGGACTTGCTCTACAAGCTAGCAAGTACTGATGACTCAAATACATTTCTTAATCACTGTAGCTTTAAGTATCTATTAACATCAAAATATTACCTCAATTACTAAGAAAGAAATTATTGTAGGACTGCTGCAAGTTACACATTTTTAAACTTACAGCCATCTCATTTGAGATGCTATTCGGCTCACAATGAAGTCAATAAAGTCAATAGAAGTCTTCTGAATAATTCTCCAAGAAATAAATGGCATTTGATGTGGCCATTTCCCCCCCGCAAACATACACAAATATCCATGTATTTATCTCTAAACAAATTATTTAGATGAAAACACCTAACTACAGAGCACTGTTCTTTCATTTACATCTCGTGTAACTTGCCATTTTGCATAACATAATAAAACTACACTTTCTGTGTAGTTTTGTATTGAATGTGTTGTTAAACATACAAGAAGAACTAATGAGACTGCTTAGGACTGACAGGTGAAGTTCTAAGAAGACTGGTTTAGTCTTTTATCTACCTGAGATGTCTAACCAGAAATATAAGGCACTTTGCTGCATGATGGGGACTTTTTCCCCCACGTTTTTTCAGATGTCATCCTGAAATAAACATGCCAAAACTCTGCTTTGCTGACTGCGTCATCAGAGCTTGCAAACGCCAGCACTTCTCTGACAGGCATTGTGAATCACAGTTATTTTTTCTCCCAATGTCTATGAGGTCTGCCACCTGAACTGGCATAGTCTGTAAGTGCCATCAACTTCTCCTCAGGGCTTACAAGCTATATTTGCTCTTTCAGAAGAATCTGAAAATGTTGTGAACCATAACTATGTTTCTGAGAGAACTTACAAGTTCTGCCATCTGTGCCTGCAGTGCTTCAGAGCATCATAATATGGATATAGAGATATTTTCATCATGGGGTTTACGATCTCTACCAGCTGCATCAGCAGAGATTGTTAGTGCTGTGAACCACAACCATTTATCTCTCAGCACAGATGCCTGCTTTACTTTTTCATTAATGGTCTATATGTGTTTGACCACTGTTACATATACATGTACAATTTTCAGCATAAAGGAAAACAAAAAGCCAAAATAATCCTTTAAAGCTGATCTTTAATCACTGTAGATCTGGATAAATTTCCAAATATTTATGGAAGTTTAACTATGCCTTGTTTAGACCAGAAATTTATTGTAAATGCAATTATTGTGATTGCCATATCACTTGTAAGCCTTTCTGCAGTCTGACAAAGCTGCAGCTCTTATTGCTATTCACAGATTTTTGGGAAAGTATTTTGTTTCATAAATTTGATGTTAATTCTCTTTAGGCCATCCTGACATTTTCCAACTATCTTTGGTTTAGACCATGACATGAAAAAACCTGTCCTTATGAAGGAAACTTTTGCTCTCGTAAGCTGTCATGAGGGAGTTTTGGCACACAGCGATACATCACTACTTTCCCTACATTGGCCCTGGGAAAGAAATGTGCTAGGTGTCTGTGAGGAGGAGCAGCAGATCCAGATGGGTACAACGAGGGCTGCGTGTGTCACAGGGGAATGTAGAAAGAAGCTCTAGCTTCTCCATATGTTGACAGAGAAAGAAGCCATTGACATGCCAAGAAGCTCTTGACTGGCTGTCTAAATGGGGAAGCCAGGGATATAAGGGAAAGTAGTTTGAGATTTTACTACTGATGCCATTGTGTACCTGTTGCATTTCAATGCACCAGTATGGATCAGGAAAGTCTAGTAGTAAAATGCCTATAAATTAACAACTAATGAACTTTCCAATTACAGCTTTGAAGATACTGGGTTTATATATTTATAATTCTGTGTCTGTGTGTGTACACAAGCCTGACCTGATACAGTTAGACACAATTTAATTTGACTGTGATGAAATGCCCAACCAGAAATACTTTGTGGATACATGGAGTTTTGAGGAAAAAACCTTATTTGTTATCAGTCCCATGGAGACTGGTTTGGTAAGTGGGATTTCACAGATCCTGCCTCTGGGGCTGTCTGACTGTGTTGGTTGCCCACAGTTGGGAACACAAAGGATCCCAAAGCATCCAGGCAGAGAATCTGGCACTCAGTGGTTCCAAAAGGCAATTAAATCTGCCTCCTGCTAATCCTAGACCTTCAGACCAATACTGAGTTTGCTTTGGAACATGGGTTTTGGAAATCAATAAATCGACTGATTTTTTGAAAATATTTGCTTATGTTGAAGGCAAGGATGTTGGATTTCCATTACAAATGTAGAGATTTCAAAAATGAAAATACTAAAGTCAGTTTTCATTATTAAAAAAATTTTATCCAAAAATTACTTATAGGTTATGTTGTTGTTGAAAGTTTCTATATAAAACTAGGTCTTAATTTTTTTCTTTACTGAATATGAGCAAAAAATCCTAGAATTTTTAGCATTAGGCGTGTAGTATCTAAACCACAGAAAGTAACAGAACCTTGTAAGCTTAACTACTGTTTATCAACTAATACCTATCTTGCCTTCAAAAAAATCTTGTCGCTTCTGGTCAGTGTTGGAAAACTACATATGCTACATTTTATACAAAAGGCAAATGTTCAAAGGGAAAACAGGACTATCAATACTTTATAACTCTCTTATATGCTGATTCTACTATAATATTTACTAAGCTGTACCTTTATCCAACATCCTTGGGAACATTCCAAATTTAAGTTCTACTCCCTATTTACAATGTAC
This sequence comes from Setophaga petechia, assembly GCA_024362935.1. Taxonomy (NCBI): domain Eukaryota; kingdom Metazoa; phylum Chordata; class Aves; order Passeriformes; family Parulidae; genus Setophaga; species Setophaga petechia. The sequence goes on from JANCRA010000001.1 coordinate 30,763,026, forward strand.
CAGTGAGATACTTGATATTTTGTTCCTTGCTGGCATTAATATTTTAGCAAACCTGACATATGTTTACATACATATGTTTCTATGTCAAATTACATTGTTAATGCTTTTAAAAGTTTATTTTTGTAGCTGTACTGCTTTCTGCATTTTAAGAAAAGGAACACCAAAAGTTTTGAAGTAAAATAATTTGAAAATTTGAATTGATGCTTGTTGATTTTTTTCCTGCTTTTCTACAACATATGTCGATTGAGCACACAAAATTTTTAAGTTTTAAAAAGCTTTGGAGGGAAGAGTATGTGTTCCTTAGACTAATACAAATAGACAAATACCCTTTCTGAATCAGTGCACAGCCCTTCAAAAGACAAAATCAAGATCAAAATAAATGTGGAACTGCACCTGCTTCTTGGAAGTAGGTGGTATTTAAGCTGAATTTAATCTTGGTATTTACATACAGAGAGACAGCACACTGGCAAAGAATCCACATGAACGTGGTCCAGGTATCTACAATTAGGGGATCATTACTAAACCAAATTATTTTCATGAGTAAGTGCATCTGGTCATTATGCCATTGTTTGGAAACCTGCAGTCAAATCTGTAAGCAAACTGGAAGAAAACCTGTCAATTGCTAAAAACCCCCAACTTCATCCTAATTGACTATGTATTGGGCTGCCTGCAGGACTTTCCTTTTCTTCCTAATATGAACATGACAACATTTAGTGGGCTTATTGATCCCCAATACTTAACTGTTAGGTCATATGAATAGCAAATGAAATATGATATAAAATATGCAAAATAATAGTACATTAGCCTAAACAACACTAATAAATTGCAAAGCTTAGCATGAAATTGAAAATCACTAATGGAGCACTGTGCAGTTTGTTGAAGCAATGAGCAGTCAAAGAATCATACATAATGTAACAGTACAATTGCTAACAGCAGGTTCATAGAAGACAATTTAAACTTATTTTTTATGGACAAGAGGAATTGATCTTTGAAGCGGTTCCTAAGGAGATTCCACTTAGCCCGAACAGCATTTTGGGATTGAGTTCTGCTCTAGCCCTTGCATCAAACGCATATTTATGAACTTCCAGAAAACACAGATTTAAATGAAATATGAGATTATGGTTTATGAACTTAAACCAGAAGAGGTAAAAATATTAGACATGTGGAACTAATACCTGAGACTGCTATTGAATTCAATGGTTATGACAGTCCTGTAGGTTCCACTGAAAGATAGGTAAAATGCAATGACCTTCACTTCTTAAAATTCTTGGGAGATCCAAATATTAAAAGCTATAAAAACAAAGGGTGAATGTTTCAAAATTGTAATATGCTAGGTGATATTCTATTTTCTCAAGGCCATCTGCATGAAAAATCAACTTATGTTTAATGTAGTTGGTAACAAATGCATTTTTTCAAGGAGCAAGACTGCCTTACAAAATACAAGTCTTTACTATGCACTGATAGGAAAAGTTCTCACATTTGTGAACATTCAGGGGGAAATTTACATCATATTCACTTTTTATTTTTGCAGCATTTCCCATTGAAATATTAAATTTTGTGTTGTCTAGCAAAATAAGTCAAAAAGGTTTTATAAAATTTAGTGTGTCATAATATCTGATGTATTTTAAGTACATTTAAATTAAGAACCGAAAAGGCAAATGTGACATTCTTGAGATCATATGCAGAAAACATTTTTGTCTGCTAAGAAGTATTGCAATTGTAGCACAGTAACTGCTCATTTTGAGTTATAAGCAGCCAATATTTTCCTTGATAAGCATGGCTCTGTTCTTCCAATTCCTTTCAACTCATTGTATGAATCTAGGCCCTTTTAATGCTGTTATTTTGCATTTGGGGGTTGTGTAGGCCCAATCTCTGGCCTCATTAGCCTATAGGTCTCATAGAAATGCTGAAAAAACCTGCAGAAAAATTATGTATGAGAAAACTGGAGAGCTGGCACAAATGGGTCTTGTTTATGAAAATGTGAAGTGCTGAATGGTGGAGGATTTTTGTATTAATAAAGTTTTGTGAACAGACTGTTACTACTTAAGCCTAGTCATATAGTTAAACTTAAAGCCACAATTAGTTGAACAGCAAGTCAGTTGCCTAAGAGCAACAGTTCACATACTGACTGGGCAAACAGTATTGTAGTTACACTTGTTGAGATCTGAGGAATTGTTTGTACATATAGAAAATACAAAACGATCATCCTGAGGTTCTCCCTGATATAAAGGTGGGATGACTGAGGGAATGCAGGCTCATTGCCACATGATAATGTTTGATTGCTCCTAAAACTCCAAATGCCATAGCCTAAGTTCTTCCTGGAAGAAACAGTCCCAAAATTACATGTATAAAATATTTCTTCTCTTTCTTCTGAACATCCTAGATGCACCTTACTGAAGATACAGCACATTAAACTTTCATAGTACAATGCAGCAAGTAGCTTGTGGCTTCAGGGAAGCAAATGAAGACCTACAATTTTATAGCCCTATCCCTGTTAAAGACATAGGTTCCAATTTAAAATAAATTTCTCACCACAATAATTGAGGTTAAATTGTTCCTCCATACTTTCGTTTTTACTAAAATGAGATATAGGATGTTCATCTTGCACTTCTGAGCACAAAATACAGATAAAATACTTAACTTATGCGTCAAAACATTTGTCAGTAATTTAACAGATATTGAAGCTTAGAGTTTACTTTGTTCACCTCTGATCTCACTAGCAGCCAAAATAAAATAATTAGTTTATAGCCTAGCTGTATGCATGCTCCTCAAGCTGCATAGAATAAGAACTTAACAGTTAGATAGCTATTAATCTACTTAGCGATAATACGGCTAGGATTTTTTAACATGGCTTATTCTTAGTTTTAAGTGATTCAAGTATTTTCACAACCTAAACTGTCTTTTATATTTTTTTAAGGTCCATTTTCTTCCTGGGTGTCAGCAAAGCACAATTTCAGAACTTCCTTTTCTCCTAGCTTTTACATCAAACTATGAGTTGATGAAAATTATCCCATTTCCAGAGTGTTCCACTCTGATGCTAGTATTCAGGGTTTTTTCCCTCTGGGGTAAATTTCCTATCACACTGTGCAACATGTGACACAAGGATGTTAACATTTTCAAAAGAGGCTACATTAGAAATTGATCTTTTAGTTAATGATACCTGAATGAAAAAAACTCCCTGTAGATCTAAGAAAAATAAAGTATTCCCTATTTCTCTTATCAAATAAATAAAATCATAAAAATGAGAGAGCTGACACTGAGGCTGGAATATATAATTTGGAGAGTGAAAGTAAGCAGACTGATGCTGGCTTGAGGACACTGATACAGTGAAATTGGAAATTGAGGAGCTGAAGTGATATGGAGGATAAGGCCTGGGATGATACCAGGGAAGAAGAAACCAGAATACCAGGCATCTAACGCAGCAATTACTTTACCTTAGGCAATCCTGCTTGTCCCCACTAAGCAAAGTAGTGAGAGAAGACAAGTGAGTTATCAGCAACTCAACATGGCCACTGTTGTTCATTTCCTCTCTCAAAACCCATGGGAAGCAAAATGACAGCCAACAGGGCTCAAAATGTGCCTTAAGCACTTTCCTCAGAAAGAGCACAGACCCTTCAGAAGTATTGCTGAAGTCACCACCATGACAGGAGTGGTGACATGGCAGGGGTCAGGAGTGAGGTGGGGTCTGGGTGTGTCTGTGCATGTGTCTTTGCTCCTCAGGGAATATTGGGAATCTGTGCTTAGACTGGACCAGCATTGCAAGCCTCAGTACTTAGAAATGCTATTTTTATCTACTTTTGGAATATTCTCATAGAATTCTGTCTTAAAATATAAATAAGCAGGCTAAAGTAGAGTTAATCTAGATCTTCCAGCCCACTGTCACTTCCTCCCACCATCTTAAAAATGGTCATCAGAATAAGTATTAGACAAATTTTAAGACACAAAAAGTTGGAAATAGTTTTCCTTAAGTCACAAAAGAAAATATACCTAAACAAGAATCATGGCTTGTCTTCAAAAGAAGAGCATGAGAATTTTTCCAGGTCATCATCAGCATTTAAAAATCATCACTTACTTCTGAGAGATGAACAAAACTAAAACTTTGATCCAACAAGTTTCTTAGTCTACAAAAGGCTGAATTCTCAGTAGCTCAGTAGTGAGAGAGAGGAAAATCTTTCATGGGAGAAACATGCTTATTAGAACCTGTACCATAACCTAGAATATTTGCAATAGCAGAAGAATAGAATACTGGAAGGTCTGTATCTCCTGTTACAGCTAGGCTTTGGATAAGAACTAAACACCAAATAGTGCAGTAACGTCGCCTATATCCTAAAACACACAGAAAATCTGAAGTAATATAATTTCATGGCCCTTTGAATTTATCCAATAAGAGTAACTAAACACCAAATATTGCTATTTCATAATCTCTAATAGCTATTTTATTTTATTCTCCTAGTAGTTTTCATCATAAAGACACGAGCCATCAATAACTTCCTGGTTTGGGATAGACATGAATACCAGATAATGCAATAAAATCTGTCAAGCAAAGCAGTAAAAGAGAACCCATGGGGGGAAAAAAAATTAAGGCTAAACCTTTATTTGTTGTTTAGGAAGGACAGGACTCTGAATCTATTTTAAATATGGAAGAGTCCCCCGCCCCCCTTCCTTCCTTCTGCGTTTCCTTCCTTCTTCCCTCTCTCCCATCCCTTCCCTTCCTCTGACTCTCAGTCTCTCTCTGTTCACTTCCCCTCTGGTTTTGGTCAAAATTGTCAGCTCCACCAACAAGAACTGCTAGCATATGAAAAATCCCACTGCTGTGTAACTGCTTTTTTTTTAATTCACTCTATACTAGTGCTGTATAGATTTACGGATATAGTCCCTTACTTAATAAAAGACAGATCTCCAAACTTGTGTCAAAATTTAGTACACAATATATTCTACTTGAGCAGCAGTATATATTAAAAGAGTAGTACAAACAATAACATTTTTATTTTATATATTAATATATGTAAATACAACAAATGTATGCTACATTATTTTATACTCAGAAGGCCTCTTGATCACTGGAAAAGCTGTAAAGATCATTAAAATAGATTTAAAAAAAAATTATCCTTTAGGGAACTCTGAGAATATTTACTTGGTACACCCAAACATGTGGTGATTCAGTATGACAAATCTTACTTCTAATAGATTTTTCTTTTTGAAGTGCATTCTGCTTCTGTGAAAGGTGAAAAATGGATGTCCCTGAAATTCTGAGCATTGCATTGTTCTCATTAGAAAAAAGCTACCCCAATTTCCCACTGGCATACATAATTGCTGCCATTGAACTACTATTTGTGACAGTGTGACCGCAGTGTAGTCTATATACCCCATTCAGTGCTCACTGTTTCTACCAATAGTGCAAGCTGGAGTGCCATTTGTGGCATTAGCTTTTGTGGATATAACAACCTGTCAATTAGGAAGTGAATTAAGTAATTCACACAATAATCATCACGAAACAAGCCTTGGTCCCTGCTAAGCTGAGCTATTTTCAAACCGGCAAATCAGAGCCTCTGACCTAGAGCTGCGTGCCATATAGATATCCCAAATGTGTTCATCTTATGATGCATTTGTACTTGCTGCAGTGTTAAAATATGATAGATCCAGATCTTGTTATTACTTTACCATTTCACTGGTGTGACACTCATGGTTGCAGGTAATGAACAATCACAATACACAAGGGCAACCATCAAAATATCACTTTTCTTCATTAAATAACCTTGAAAAAGGTTACTTATTTTGCATTAGACTTGCCAATTTTAGCTGGATATAAAAATATAGAGAAGATAGCATTTTAAAACTTGTAATGAACCACCAGAAATGGATTGTTTTGGTTGTTAGAAGTAGCTGACTTTGACCATTCTTAGAGTAGTTTTTCAATGGTATGCCGGAGCTCCATTATTACCATAACTACTGTAATCATCACGACAATAATGATTTTGCTGGAACCTAAATGTGTGAAATTAAGCCTTTAACAACTGTAAATCTGTCCAGCAATAAAGTCAATGAAAGGTCATTACACTATGTATAAGAAGGATGTTGCATTCAGATGATGCATGGTTGCATTGCATCTATACACTGGCTTCTTTGGTGATTTCATAAAGAATGGGTGATCATAACACAGTGTAATACCAAATGTTTTCTAAGCTCAAGTTATTATAATGTAGGAAATAAACCTACACCACATTTTACTTACAATCAAACTACTGAGCTTATTCACTATTTTAAGGAAAGGTGATATTACAGGCAATTTGGTAAGTCACTCCAGTTTGACAAGCGCACATACGTGTATGTTAATTTAATCCACTTGGATCCTCGTACACAATCAGAACAGGATATTTCATTAAAATGTCAGCATTTCCAAATCAGAAAAAAGTAAACTCTAGAGGTAGTGAGGGAGACTTGCAGTCTGTAACAGTTGATCTGTACTGATGCAATTTTGCTTCTGGTACTAAATCAAGCCAAAAAGTACAAAGAAGAATGAAATACCATACAAGAAAGAAGAAATGGCATTCTAAGTGCTATGTAAATTTCAGGATTAGATAAAACTCTACAGAGAATCCTAATCTGTTTTTGTTTTACCATTACCATCTTTCCTTCTTTGGGAGAGACAGGGTGATAGAGGCAGAATATACTCTAGTAAACATAAAATACAATAAGAATGTGCTGTAAAAGTAGAAATTACTAGGTCCTCCTTACCAGGACACTTACAATCCTATTAGTCAAAGACATCATACTGAGAAGCTTAAGATGTTGGTGAGACCATCCTGACAAAGTAGAGAAAAAGAGGAAGATACAAGTAGAAGCCTGATGGAATACAAATGCAGTATAAAAGTTCAGATATAAAGAAAATACATATAAAAAAAGAGCAACATGGAATTAGAGGAGAAAGGAAAGATGTTTTCTGTAATGAAAGCTGAAACATCACAAAGAACAGAAAATATAGAAATGAGAATGACATAGACAAGGCAAACAAAGGTTATGGAAGTCAGCCAAGGCTAGCATGAACAGTATTTTGTCAGGTTTTATCAATGTGGCAAGAACCCAGTTTGTCCCTGCAGTAGCTGGAAGTTTCTGTACCTTGCTCTCAGAACCAAAGCTACCTGTGATGGTCTTGGGAGAAATGCATTTAGATCCCCACGATGCAGGCTCAGCGCTCAATAACCTCTGCTGATCCTGAACCAGCTGTGCAAGGAGACAACTCTGTATCTCTCTTATGGTCAATCTGGCACTCAAATAAATAATTGGGAGTTGACTTGAATTCGATGTCAAAGAAAAGATATCTAGACATAGATATAAACAAAAAGGAGCTAGTGAAGCATGCAAAGGAGAAAGGTAATAGAAAGTGAAAAGGAAGAGAAACTACTATCAAAAAACAATTTTGGGCAGATGGGTGGAGCTGATTTGATAGAATTTTTAAATGCTTACTTAGCAGTCAGATTATGTTCCTAAGCTTATGAAGAATGAGATCTGAATTCATATTCTCATAATAAAAATATGTATCAGAAGCCTAGAAATGCTGCAGTTCTGGTTGAAACTTCTTTTTGCAATAATTTACTTTTAAGCAAATAATATAAGGGTAAAAATAACCTCTCCTGCAGGCTACTATTTAATGGCAATGCTCAATTCAACTAGTTTAACTGAAAGAAAGTGTATGTCATATACTGAAATACATCACAATCTGGATTGGTCTGCTAAGGGTAAAGATCTCTTAGACAGGAAAATTTCAAATCAGATGGCAAAAATATTGTAAGAGTTTACAATTAAATGCTTTAAAAGCATTTGTATCATCCAGAACCAATGGTGAACAATAATAGAATGTTTTATTTATATTCCTTCTTCACCTCTGATGAAATGCAAGGATGAATTAAGACACGTTCTTTCTGTTCTATAGAAGAGGTATCATATACACCTGTATGTATTGCTTCTTCATCCATGGAAAAGTTGTACTTGTGGTTATAATTTTCTTTTGTATTCTGGATTTTTCATTCCTCACAATGAGGACTAGTCTGAATACCAGAGAAATTTGAGTAGTTTTAGACAGAGATACTAAAGCTTGTGCCTAGGATCCTCTGCCCTAGTATATCTGATGACACAGGAATCTCAGTGTGTACTATTAAAAAAAAACAGTCTTAATTGTCATAAGTGACAAAAAACCTCAAGAAATGTAATTGATATAAATGGAAGTCATCCTGGAGGGCTAGATACAGCACTTACTATAACTCTTACTTCCATGATTACATACCTCATTGTGTTAATATAAATGTAATTTATGAAGTAAATATCTCATTTTTCTTAGAAAGGAGAATTTGAATTTTATTTTTTTCCTCTAAAGAGGAAGGTGTCTGCTGGTACTTCGGTTATGTAACACTCCTGCATCTTGCTCAGCCTCATGGCTGTCAGAGTACTACGGATTCCACCAGGAATTCCAACCCTGCACTTAAGTAGGGTAGATGCTGAGATCTCCTTCTGGAGGAATTCCACTTCCTTCTACTATGTATGAGCACACACCTTTAAAGCCATCTAAATCGAGACAAAGAAGGCTGGGATGATTATCTCCAACCTACAATAGGGAAGAATCTTTCTACTTTTGTTTCAAACATAACACACAAGGCCCATAAACGGTCTCAACATATTTTAGAGAGGATTCACTGTGAGCTGGAAAAAAATTAAAGGAAAGTGAAAAAGAAAGTAAACCAAGTGACACATCTTTAGGGGGAGAAGGAAAAAGGTAATTGCCATAGAACCCTTAAACACTTGCCCCGTTTTTTCCATTACCTTTAATAAAATGAATGCTGGAACCAAGATATAATTACCATTGACACTTGCTCACTGCTTACTGTGTCTTGCTCTTTTTCTGTCTGCCCATTTAATTTTTACCATTGTCAGCTCTGATACTGAATGCAATTAGCAAAATTCACTCTGATCTGACCTCTAGCAAGGGAGAATGTAACCAATTCTCCCCAGTAGCAGGGAAAATGGATTCACCGATAACCTGGTAAGGGCAGTGTTTTGTAGTACTAGAATAGACACTGCATTTTGACTTATCTGCAGAGATTTGGAATTATTCTAATGACATGAGCAGAGAGATTAGGTCAACTGTAGGTTAAGGTTTTTGCAAATTAGAGGGATTTCAAAGAGGGAAAGAAATATTCCAGCACTGGAGAGATTGAAATCTAATAGCATATACTAGACAAGTATATATTTTAATTTTAACTTGCAATTTATACTAAGGCAGCTATCCAGGGAAATCTTAGTCCAGTCTTTCATGACACGTATCTTCATCAAGGATTCTCAACAATAAAGATTCTAAGAAAAATAATAGGAAACACTACAGCCTTGACCATGGGGACTATGGGGACTGAGGAGTGGCTGAAGAAGCAGCAAGCAAGGCTGTGACTTTTACCACTTCTAGTGAACAAAGGAGAAGCAAGGGATTAGTACAAGGGGAACACATAAAAGTGGGTTGTGTATTGTACAGGCCATAATATATCAGAAACTCCAGAAAGAAGGGAATTTAGGGGAAAAGAAGTGATTCCTTTCATGGCGATTCAATTTCTAATTACTGCTTACATTAATTTCTTGAAGAGGAAAAGACATGCTTAAATAGAAGGTACTTCAGAGGGGATACATCCAAACACAGCGAGATGGAATTGACTAAATGCTATAGACAAAGAAAAGGAAAATGATGCCAATGACAGCCTGTGTTGGTTGGTTGGACAGTAGCACCTCATCCAGCCTCCATTAGTATCAAGGAGGTTGATCTCAAAAGAAAGTACCACACTACATTGAGAAGCAGAAGTTTTTTCCAACAGATGATGCTATATCACTTGAGACATTTAATGGCCACACTGGACTAAGCATTTAAGGCATATTATACCATTTTGCTACAGAAGAAGACAGTGCAAACCATTTCCATCATGACTCACTAAGCATAATACAAACTTCAGACACTAAGTGCATTAAATGTAAATATTAGCAGCTCAAGCTGATAGATTGATGGAAAAGAATTCATCTAAGTGATGGCTAATGATATTGCCCTTATTTTGTGAGGGACTACATATGTCACCCTCCAGGAAATGAAAAAGGACATTCAATACATTTATCTCCTAGGAAGTAGCTGAGAGGAATCCCTTCCTTCTTACATGCATTATGTTGTAGCTATCAAAGGGTACGTACTGTCTACATTCTGTTTATCTACCTTTATCTGTCTATAAGCAGAAGCTTTGATCAAAACAAAGTGGAGAACAAATATTTCATAAAATACATTAACATTAAACCTCCTTAATAAAATAATTCCCCCTTATATAATTTGTGACTTTTAAAATACATCCCCAGTCTCTATTTAACTTTCATTTAAGCCAATTATATTTTAGTAACTGTAACAGAATTTGTGCTGAGGATCTCCAGATCTGACTTAGAATTAATTTGGTTATAATAAGACGGTAATTTTAAGCAATATATAATTTAAAAAAACCCAAAAAACAAAGATTCATACTGTCTTAACAAAGAACTAACCTGATCTTTGCCCCTAACTTACTAAAGAGAGAGCTAGACAGATCCCAATAGGGTTTCATTGAGGCAATGCAGGTCTTGTTGGAATACCTTTACATTAAAATGCCTTGATATATCACTTTTTAAATGCATCATTCCTCAAAACCACACAAAAGCCATCGCTTCAAAAGCATCTGATTAGTCTGAACACAATCAAGGGCATGTGAGATAGCTGCCATTTAGTTCAGCCAAAGCAATCCATGCCAACTGCAATAAACCCATCAAACTGTCATAGAGTCAAGCTGTGAGAAAAAGACCACGGTGATTACATACAATAGTTTCCTTGGGTGGTTTTATAATTTCAATTTTTCAAACATTTCAAGATTTTCAATACTTAGAGTTGCAATCCTTTAGTATAGGATATTTTCCCTGGGAGTTACTATCAACAACTTAGCCTATTGGTTTTTTTCCCCATCATTGAATCAAGCATACAAACTCCATATAAGCTCATCAGACAAGAAACATTGTGATTACAGTTGTATATAAATTATTTAGAGAGATTCAGCAAATCAAAACAGACATTTAAGTACCTATTTTCTCTCATATGTGCAGATAATTCCCATTAAAAGGACACAGGTACACTTGAGAAGCCTGAAATGCAACCTATACCTAAAATTAAAACAAAATTCCTTCCTTCACCCTGAAAGTCAGTGCCCCTCTGGAAAAGTGAAAAGAAAGGAGACTTAGCGGTCATGTTCTAAGACATAAAATGTAAATTGAAAAATGCATTGTGCTCATTATGAAAATCACAAAGCATAGAGAAGAATGACATTCAAGATTAAGGAAATTTAAGACAAACTATTTAAATTGTTCTTTCAAAACCACTACACTATTTATAAGAATACTTCAGGCAGATGGAATATTGGAACCTCAAGATGTATTTTCCTCTGCACAGATGTATTTTCTGCAGCACAAATGCTGTTGGTAACTTTGCAGCACACTACAAAGAATATAATGCTAGTGAAGGACAGAGGGGCACAACATTGTGATTCTCTGCTCTACAAAGCTCTTGGATTAGCACTATGTTTAAACAAGCCACTGTCAGAGCAAGACAAAGACAGTAATGAGGATACAATTCAGGAGCATTGCCCAGACTGCATCTTGCTGGGCTTATTACTTAGCTGACTAAAATCATGTCATCTCAACCTTGTACACATAGCAGTTGTGTCAGAACACTGACCTATGTTCCTGGTGTTAGCTCATCTGTGTAGACTTAAAAATGTCATATTCCCTTTCTGCCAGGCACCACTTTTAACCTGCCTTTAATATGATGTACTAGGACATGATCTATAAGCTTTAGTAAGATCTATGAATAGGCATGTAAGAAAAAAGCAATTTTTTTCTGTGTGATTTTTCACAGATTTTTTTTTAATGAGTTTGAGGGTAGAAAGAAGTTTCTAATGATTAAGGCTATGTGACCTTAAGATGGCTGGACTCTAGCCTGCTAGGATGTAAACAGACACTCAGATGCAGCTGATCTCTTCCTTCTGCTGAGCACTCTTGTGCTGATAAGAGTTCTTACAAAATGAAAATTGTAGAAAAATTACCCGAAGGTACTATGGAGAGTAAGGATAGTTATACTCAACAAACACTTAAGCACCAATTTCATTCTAATCAGTATGGTTTCAACCATATTCCTGAGCTACCATCACAGAGGAAGAAATTTGTTCCAATTTTAGTTCTGGGTAGGCGAGGGTAGGGATGGTAAAAAATTGGTCTCAGAGGTTCAGACATTTATGTCTATAAAAAAGAGAAATAGCACAAGACAAATCCACCACCTTCAAATATTTCATAATGAGCAGTGCTATTATTAATGAAAGCAGTAACTTCTCAGAATCATATAACATTACCATGCAACCAACAATTAGCTGAAAACACAGCAAGTGCTATATGGGTATTCCATTGTAAAAGAAGAGTGAGACAGTGGTGAGAAAGTAAAACAAACAAGTACTTCCATATAAGCAGGGTTAATAATTTCTCTATCTGAATTATCTGCCTTCTCCTGGACCATGGTAAGTACTACATCAGAGCTTTGATTGCTTATAGCATGTCTTTCTATTTTTTTTTTTTCCTCCTTGCTATCCTTTTCACAGGATCACAGAATGATTGAGGTGGAAGGGGCACACAAGTATCACTCAGACTCCTGACACTGAACAGAACAGCCCCAAGAATCACACCATGCCTGAGAGTATTGTCCAAATGCTGCTTGAGCTCTGTCATGTTGGTGCTGTGACTACTTGCCTGGGGAGCCTGTTCCAGGGCCCAACCACTCCCTGGGTGAAGAACCCTGTCCTAATATTCAACCTCCCCTGGCACAGCTTCAGGCCCTTGGGTCCTGTCACTGGTCACCACAGAGAAGGGATCAGTGCCTGCCCCTCTTCCCCTCACAAGGCAACTGTAGAATTCACTGAGGTCTCCTGTCAGCCTCCTGTTCTCCAGGCTGAACAGACCAAGCGACCTCAGCTGTCTTCATATGGCTTCCCCTTAAAGCCCTCCAACATCTTTGTTGGTCTCCTTTGGACACTCCTGTCACCCCATGGCACTGAAATCTCCTTGTTTCCTCATCTGTGTTGGAGACATAGGCAAAGAATGCATTAAACACTTCTGCCTGGTCCCTGCCCCTGTTTGGGAGGTGGCCATCCTCATTCTGTAACAGTTCTTTTTACACTGCCTATTGCCATCAATATATTTGAAAACTCTTTTTATTAAAGATAAAGAACTCCTTAAAAATATGCTTTAAATAGACCTTTGAATCTTGTTTAAGTTTCTGTCTTGTATTTTTAATTTGTGATAACTGCTTTCTTTTTCTATTTATCAGCTTTCCTAAAGTTTTCACACATTCAAGACATTAATCTCTGATTCTGTTATTGCTGCTGTATTTTTTCAATGACATTATACAACATTATTTAACATTTACATTGATTGAAGAAAAACACATTGAGTAATAATTTAAAGAAGGGTCTTTACAATTTGCATATTCTTTTTCCTCCCTTTCCCACTTTCCATTATATTCTATTTTAGTGATGATCTATAAGTAACACAAAACCATGAAACTATTACATTTAATGCCAGAGGATTAATGTTGTCATCGTATTGCAAAAGCTCCCATACCTTCTCAGTGATTTCTTATGGGCATCTCCTCACAGCACTGACTCCTTCTTCTTCACAGCACAGCCAACAAACTCCAACTCTCCCCCTACCCAGCTAACCAACTCTTTTGTAGCACTCATCTTCTTATTGGACACAGCTGTGGCCTGAAGGGCAGGCCTGTTCCTAATCTTTGGTGATTGGTACTGCTGCAACTCCTCAGGTGTGAGACTGCCTTCTGCACTATCTTTATTTTCTTACATTCTATCCCTCCACAGATTCATAAAATAAGAGAGAGCTGGCATCTAGGCTCTTCTACTATTTGACAAGTAAGCTTTGAAGGCAAGAATTCTGTATGATGGAGATGCAATTTTTCTAGTTTGTCAACATTTTAAAGCAATTACACTCAAGACTGGTTATGTACAAAAACATTCATTTTAAAATATTTTAAAGAATTAGAATTTAAGAGGAATCATTACCTGATTTTTCCTTCATGATATGAATATGATTTGATAAAGCTAGCTTCCCACTTTGGTTCTGATCTTATAATGTAAATAATTTAAAAAATTATATAGCTATTTTAATTCTCATTACTTTTCATTTAGAATAAGCATTTTCAATGTCTTTACTTTTTTTTAAGAAAAGCACATGACCTATGACCTTTATATGTGTTGCAAATAAATAAACAGCAATTAACATTCATTGCAAATACCTAACTCTAGATTAGGTATTTGCAATGAATATACCTAATCTAGAGTTAGGTATTTGCAATGAATGTTAATTGCTGTTTATATATATCTGCAAATACCCTTAACATATAAGCATTCTTAATAACTGTTTTAAACCCAATCAAACTAAGATTTTACTAATTTTCCAGTTCTCAATATAGAAATTCCAGTATCTTAGATTTAAAAAAGAACAAATATTAATTACTGGCATAACATACACATATTTTATATGTAACAACAAAGTAGTATATAATACTCCATAAAAAGATCTCTAAATTGGCTTTGGTTGCATTATATGTATCTTCATAGATTTGGATTTTTCATTTCACTGTGAAAGCTCATGCCATCTCCTACACTGAAAAGGCCAAGATGAAGGAAAAATGAAGATCTAGGATTTAATAAGACTGAAGTATCTGAAAGAACACATACAACATTAGAACAGGCTTTCAACCTAGAAAAGAAATTTTTTTTCCATTCTTGGGTCTCACCATAATTGACAGTGGCATGAGTTTAACACAGCTGAAACTGTGTTAGGGCGGTCTGCATTTGTTGTGTCTGTTCAGCACATCCCTGTGTATTTATATATATTCATATATATGAGATATACATTTTATCACACTTCAGAAGGGGCAGGAAAAGAAGGAGAGGTGTTGAAGAGCATGTACATGTAGTTATGTACATTTGGGGGTGTTTCAATTGTCTAGAGCTTGGTGGTGGTGTGTTACAGACCACTCCACCAGGGTGAAGGTGCAGAAGAAATATTCTATAAGCAGCTGGGAGAAGTCTCACAATTGCTAGCCCTTGTTCTTGTGGAAGACTTCCAATTTACTAGATGTCTGCTGGGAATACAACATGGCAGAAATAAAGTGGTTTAGGAGGTTCCTGGAGTGTGTGGAAGAAAACTGCCTGACATAGCTGTTGAGGGAGCCAACTAGGGAAGGCTTGTTTGTGACCAGAGAATGAATTGTGGGTGACATGGTGGTCGAAGGCCATCTTGGGCACAGAGACCACGGAATGATACAGCTTTCGATCCTTGGAGATGGAAGTGGCTCAGCTGAACTGCTACTTTGGACTTTTGAGGGCAGATTTTAGCCTATTTAAGAAACTGATTGACAGAGTCCCTTGGAAAGCAGTCCTTGAGGGTGAGGGGGTTGTGGAAGGCTGGATATTCTCCAAGAAGAAAACTTAAAGGTGAAGGAGCAGCAAAAGACAAGCCAGTAGGGAAGAATGTTTTCACTGAACAGAGGGCTTTGGCTAGAACTTGGGAAAAAAAGAAGTGTTTGTGACCTCAGGAAAATGGGGTAGACAACTCAGGAGGACTATAAGGATGTCATGAAGTTATGCAGGGAAAAGAGGGGAACAGCCAAAGCCTAACTAGAACTTAATGTGGCTACTTCCGTAAATGACAACAATACTATAAATAAATTGGCAACAAAAGAAGAGCTAAGGAGAATCTCCATCTTTATAAGATGGGGAGGGAAACACAGTAACAAAGAAAGAGGAAAAGGCAGAGGTACTTCCATGTCTTTGCCTCAGTATTTAATAGTAAGTCCAGCTGATCTTAGGGTACCCAGCCCCCTAAGCTGGAAAACAGGGAAAATGGGCCAAGTGAAGACCACATAATTCAAGATGCAACGATAGTGACCTGCTGCAGCACTTTGACACACACAAGTCTATGGGACCAGAGGGCACCACAAAAGGGTACTGAGGGAGCTAGCTGAAATACTCACTTTTTTCCAACCTCGCTAATTCTACAGCTTTGCAATTAGAATACTATTTTGTACGTGACTATCTCAACAAAATAAGTATTTTGTGTCTCTTGTCAATCACTTTTTTATAAACCCCCCCGTTCTCAGGAACAACAAATGCAAGAATTTTTAAAACAGCTATTTGAAAAAAAAAGACATAAATATGCCAAATTTTATTTATGGATTATATGCTGATGTCAAGAAAACCCTTCCAGTTTAGTATCACCACAGATTTATGTATGTACACACTCTGGTTTGTTTTAGTGAATTTCCACCCCACCTGCTCTGAAACTGCCAACAGAAATACATGTTGGGAAGCATGAAGTACAAGTCTCCAAAGTCTTTGACATTCCTTAATCATTCAACTTTGCACAGAGCAAACGGAAATAGGGTGTATTTTAGCAAACCACATATGTTGAATTTTTAAACAGAGGGCACTCTTCACACTATATGTATGGATGACTGTCAGCAGTGCAAGGGCAGGAATGAATAAGCCCCCTGGTTCTCAGAAGACAGAACTGGCAGAATGCCTGCAGTTAGAATTCTTTGTGACAAGTATTTCCCAAAGTTCAATTTCATAGAATAGGCATATCTAATGCATTTTTAAAAATTATAAAAGAAAACAATTATGATGCCATATTACAGGTAATTCTGCAGCAAAACCAACTGTCTTCCTCCAAATGAAATGCAGGTGATTGTCACACCTGAACTATCAGGAGGTCTACAGGTTTCATGTTAGCTTGAGATATTCCAGTAATAAAAAGCACAAGTCATAGAGTACCTTCCATTCACTTCACTAGAATCACAGTTGGGCTCAGGAAAACTGGGTGAGCAATGAGAGCAAAGAGGAAATTTTCTTTTTATGAAGCGCATTTTAATACGCACAGTACGGTGCGTAGGGTTGCTAGAAGTGCTTCTGCAGGGGGTGGCCACAGTGGGCTGCACTGGCTAACCTCTCTGGAGCTGGGATAAGAAGGTACAAATTAGACCACTTCTACCCCCAGCTGTTCTAATCGAGGATGGTGGTGGTGCAGAACTGACCTCAGAATTAGGGAACTGTGACTAGCTTTCTGTACTGATGAAAGGGATTATGTGACATGGATGCTCATGATAGCAGGGGACTGTGGTTAATGGCAGGAAGCTAAAAATCCAGCCACTCAATTGGGCCTGTGCCTGCCTCTCTCTAGGCTGCAAGACACGATATGTAAAGAAAACCTGTGAAAATATTTTGTACATGCACAGTATGATTATGATTTAAAGGTGATTATAGCTACTGTCCTACAAGGTCTCTGAGAAATTTTGCTCAAACAAACTGTCTTTTCTGTCAATGTCACTTAAACCAGCCTAAGTTCACAAAATTCTGATAATGCCATCTTCAGAGCATTAAAAAGATACTTATTTAAATTAAAGTTTCTTAATATCAATTTTCACTATAATGAATATACTGTGTTTACCTTTTTTTAGAGAGGATTTGTGCTCCTTTAATAACATACTGTGAAGACCTGTGAAGGTCTACTTTATCTCTGGATACAACTTCTCTGACTGCAGAAAGGATTATATTTCCTACCATGGATACATTGAAGACATCAAAAGTGAGAGTTTTTAAGAAACAAACAAACAAAAAAATCACAGAAAACATGGGTAATCTCATTAAATTGTTCATAGTGCCACTGGAATAGAAGTGCAAGAAGCACAAACACTTTTGATACAATTTTGCAGCCTGGAACACTTCACATAGAAAGGAAGCAAGTTCAAAACACTATTTCTTTTAACAAATACATGTGCATTTTCTTTATTTTTTTTCCTTGTATTTTTGTGTTTTCTTTGAAAAAAACCCAGGGCTTCCAGTTTGGAACAGAATAATTTAGAAAGAAAACTACATTTAGAGGCAGTTTATGCTGCTGATGGAGCACCTGGTCTCATGACTGAGAAGAAATAGTACTGCCCCAGGAATGAACATTACCCTGCACCTCATTCCTCACCACCTCCCCGCTTGTCCCCTGACACCAAGGGACCTGTTGGATGGCCCCGACCAGCTGCATCTGCTCAGTGCCCACCATCAGTAGCCCCACTCTGCTCCCCATGACAAGAACCACTACTTTTCTATCAGTAAAAGAGCATGGAAATAGCAGAAAATTTGTGTACTGCAGTCAGCTTAGTAGTGGTGTCAGCTTGGCAATATTGTAAAACTTTCACTTGAGTTAAGTGGATCCTCCCCAGTTCAGCTTTTATGATGTAAGGTGACTAAAGCCTGTTCCTGTTGTGTGCAAGTTCAATTTGCCTTTAGGCATAGAAAGCTTACTAAGATTTTGTAATACTGCTAGCAAAGGTAGATAGGTGCTGCAGGGAAAGTCCAAATCAAATAGGTCTAAAAGATCTACTGCTCCTCCTCAGCATGAAATGATAATCAGGATATGTCATACCTGCACCCTTCTTAGTTTCTGTGAAGAAAATGGTTTGGCTACATGAGGAGAGAGCAAAAGAACAGCTTTTCACACCTTTGAACATACTGTCCTCCAAAGGCACAGGAATAACCTGGCTGCCACAATGCTTAGCAAAAAATAAAATACAGTTGGAAAGTTTTAGAGCCTCTGAAATCTCACCCTAGAACACTGATTTTTTTACCTCACAACTCTTCCAGCTTTGTGTTATAGAACAAAGCAGCAGTTCAAGCTTCCCTCTGCAACATTATATCCCAGTAATATTCTGGCTGCTAACAAGAAGGTAGAATATAGATTACAATACTTCCCATTAACATAAATCTAGCAAAACATATCTTTCACTGGCAAAAATTTTAAGAGAGCACAAAAATAACCCCATAAAATTAAAACATCCCCGTACAGTTTTGTGCAAAGTGAAAAACAATCAGTATTTCTCTAGCAAAGAAATAAGAACATAAATAGGAATTGAAAATATAAAAGATAAATTTTATATGTGTTTTTGTTTCAAGAATATGTTTACTACAGCTCAAAAAACAGTGGCTTTTCAAACTGTTGCTAAAAAGCTTAATGAAAATTGTTTGTGTTAAACAGGATTTAGATTTTAAAATATCTTGCATATTAAAATGAAAAGTATTTTAATGGGAGCCTAGTAAGACCTACTTATATGAAATCAGTACCTCTTCTTTGAAAATTGACTTTGTAAAAGAATTTATTTCCTCATCATTCTTTCAATGCAATCAGAGACATAATTATAGAACAGATCTCCTATAGTCAAAAGATTCAGTCTTAAAGGTCTATATTCCTTGCATTATGCTTACTATTCACCTTGGAGGAATTGTGTTAATTATGATTATGCACTATGTAGGCCCTGACAGCAGACAGATATTTTACTGAATACTGCTGTCATTCATGCCCATAGTGAAGGAGAACTACTGAGTACTGCTGCAGTGACACTATACTGAATGTAATAAACTTTTGGTCCAACCAAGGGACATATCATTTCCTCTTGTTACCTCCAGAAATCATTACTACAAAACATAAAGGATTATTAGAAGACAAAAGTAAAAAAGATGACTGCATGCAAATTCTCTTTAGGAGAGAAGAATACACAGCTTTTGATTGATAACAGTGAATACTAAGATTCCTATGCAGGTGTTTCTCTGTTATTTCCAATACAACAGAAAGACATCTGATTTCTCACAGATGCCTTGTTAACCAGTTATAATGACATTAAAGATCTTCTGGAGCTATTCAATGGTAATACGACAGGTCTTATATATGTTAGCTTCATATTTAGATCTATAAATAATATTTTTGTTAATATTGCTATTTGGGGTTGTTTTAATTTTGGAGCATAATTATCTTTGATCAGCAGTTCTGCAAGACCTTTTTTATTTTTTTAAACGGAGAACACTGAAAAAATATGTGTTTCCCCAGATGGAAGATATCAAAGATCCATTCACAATATCAAAAAGTTTCAGAAACACATTTAAAACATCATATGGTATGTATTTGGATTGTCTTATTTACGAGCAATTAATCCTTGGATATCTATGGAGGAACAAAAAAAATGCTTTACATCTGAACTGGAAGAAAAGAAAGTCTGTCTGTATGTACTGTGAACCTTTGAATTTTACAATGCTAAATATCATCAACATGAGCTTTGAATTGATTCAGGTTTTGAAATATTGATTGATCTGTTGATTGACTTGTTTATTTTTTAGCAGAAAAAAATCACACTACTCCTTTAGGCAGGTGGCTCCTTTCAGTCATTTGCTGTAAAAGTGCAAAATAATGACAACTCCATGCTGTATCTCCAAATTCATACAGTTGAACATTTCTTTTCCACCATATCTGATATGGTGTGCAGGTCCTTCAGGTTCTCTCATTGTGAGATTCTACAGAGAAAGTAATCATTTGAGCCACTCATGTGATAAACCAGCACTTGAAACACTCAAATGTCAAGTTGTTTTCATCACATCGACAGCAGGTCTTAGACTTAATCTTTCCTTGGTTTATGCTGCTGCTTTGTCTTTACTTTGCTGCAAAATGTGAAACCGCCGTGTATATGCTAATGGAACTGCCTTGCCCATTAGTTCTCCAATTTCATCTATATTACCCTTCACCTGTTAGTGAACAAGGCAATGGTGCATATTATTCTCCCCTCGATGCACATCCCATTAGACTTCAGTGGAGAATACACCCCCCTTGTGAGTAACCAAGATGAGATTCATAGAGATTTCCATTTGTGTTTACAAGAGCATTGTTTCTTTAGTATAGAATCCGTGCTTTTTATATTCATACAAGCCTGATTCCAGCTTCTCTTAAGCTCAAAAACTTGTGCATTCATAGTTATGGCTACCTTCTACCACCTCCAGAATATGCAGCATTCCTTCCAATGACATAAATGAATTTTCAAGTAATACTGATTACTTTTCACAAAGTCCTTTGCTACAAATTGACACCAGGTGAACACATGCTTTTAAGAGTCAATATATTTTCAAATGCAAGATTGCACTAAAAAAATTTTCTATAGATATAACTTAATATATATTTCTGTTCATATAATTGTATGTGAAATTTTGAATCGTTAGTTAGCAGTCTGATAAGTTCAATTTAAGTTGATGATACTGCATTGTAGTTTAAATACTGCTGTGAATTAACACTGAATGCTTTCCAAAACAACACGATGTAATGTGATGAAAAAACCAATTATGTTTTAAAATGGATAGAGAGCAATTGACAATGACATCATGTTTAAGTTCTGTTCTTTGATGATAGCAGGTAGTACAAATAATTTTTTCTATACTTTAGGGTTTGAAAGTCAGTGCTATAAAGAGATAACTTTATTTTGAACAGTCTTTAAAATCTAAGTCGCTATTGCAGCAGCTTACATTTTCAATGTCATGCTGAAATTCAGAAATATAAATTGTTATCTACAAACCTCTGAAACCAAGAGAAGTGTAATCAATTCATTTTACCTGTGGTAGGACACTAGAAGACACGCTAGATTTTCAGTCCTCTTTCTAGAACTCTCTTGTTCAAATATTCAGGTGACCCCCTGGGGAAATGCTATACTGTGGCTACGTTGACCCTGTTTACATTAGAAAGTGAAAGAACTTTTTGTATCCTTTTAGTCACAAACATTTCCTAGTCTCATCCTGTCACTTCCCCATGGGGGTTCCTGGTGCCATTCTTGAGTGTACAATACCCAGTTCTGTTGAATGGCTATGCTGATTGCTTGCTTCATCCTTTTCATCTTTGATTAAAGTCTGAATACAGAAATTTTTTTACACAGTGCAGTTTCAATTCTATAGGGACTATATAAATTCAGAAGATAATCTGAATTCTAAATTTAATGTCCAGCAATTGCAATCATGGAGGAAATTCCCCCATAAACTACAGCACATTCAGTGTATTTTTGGTGACCAAAGAACCAGAAATTTGTTATGTATTCTGAAACGTGTTTATAACTTGGATTTGTAATCTAATGTCTTTGACTGAAAGCTGACTTCAAAATGTGCCCTCAGTATTAATGCAATTTACTGAAATTAAGTTTAGAAGAGGTATTACATATTATTTTTTAAAAAATCAAGATGAATTGTAATTTGCAATGTAAGAGTACATTCATTTTGAATTGCACTATTCTGGTTTGAATATTTCTAAAATGTCATAATCTGGGGATTTCATTTTTTTATTAAAGCCATAAACATTCTGGCTAGACTTTCTAATTCCAGATTTACAGATATAATAATGTCTAATGAAAAATAACAGCAAACTACATGCCATTTGAATGAAGCTTAAAGATTGTTTCTCAGCATTTGGACAGAATACTTACTTCAGGCTTACAAGTATTAGGAATCTGCAAACACAGCTCTGAAATACCTAATGAGTTCTCAGTGACCTAGAAAATGCAGTGTGTGGAAAGCAGCTTGAAATAGTGAGGTCTCTTCAGAGAGCAGCAAACAACCACTTTCACAGAATGATAATATGGGTGTATTTGTCTCTGTGAAAGAATGAAATACCCACTCTTTCCATTAACATTGAGTTGATAGGAATTAGGAAAGCAAATTGAGAAACTGTATCACAATAGTTTTATATTTGTGAATTCCCAGTACTCTTTTCTGAGTGACTAAGAGAGAGCTTCATGCTTCAATAAAAAACAAGTGCATAGCCTGATCTTCAAAGAGAGGGAAAGAAGGAAAGTAGAAGACGGAGGAACGAGACAAGCTGAGGACATATCTGCACGAATGCCTGCACACAGGCCTTGGGTAAATGTGGCCTGAAGATCCAGGTGACTGCAGGTGAGAAAACTCCAAGAAACTGTGTAGTAATGCAGTGCAAAGCTCTCAGATCATAAGACCAACTGAGATTCATTTTTAAAAGTTGCACAAGTTCTTTTTAGCACATACATTTTTCTATTAATACAGTTTGAACAGAAAACTGTTCAGCATCCCCAAATGAGAAACTTCATATTTTTCTTTCTATTTGTTTTTCTGGAATAAGACTAATAATTTTTTTTTTTCTAGAACTAGTCATCTAGATCAAGTAAGTTAGTTTATGTAAATAGTGAATTGCCTAACAGTTGGAAAAAAGCTCTGAATTAAGTGTGGAAATAGAGCAATTTAATGTCCACCTTTGAGAAGTTATTTATGAGTTATTAGTTTCCTTGACCTTTTTTGGCTGACATAATTATTTTTAGTGCAGTAATATGTTTAGCAAATTAATATTTGAGAGAAAAATACTTAAAGTAAACTGGAAATAAACACACCATTTCATTAAATTAGTCATTATGCACGAATAGGCTAAATAAAAGAATAGATTAAATATTTCCTTGATAGAAAATGATATCACTACATTCAGATCTTGAAGGAATGGGTAAAAGGGAGATTTTTTAATCCATGCAATAGAGACCAAGAAGGCAACAATATAACAGAATCCTTCGAACAAAGTATATATATGAAAAACTGAGCACTAACAGACATCTTACTGTTTCTACCTAATAGAAGAGGTTATCAACAGCAAAACTTCCGAGAATTTCTGAAGAATAATTACATTTCAGAATATGAATTTCCCCATCTGCTTTTACAAGTAGAGATGAGTTTTACTTAATGAATAAAGGAGAATTAGAAGATAAAGAGCTTTATTAAATTGCCTAGAAAGAGGGTTGAAGATCCCTTGCCAGATTTAGGAAAGCAAACTGTAGATCCAAACAAGCTCAAAAACTGAAACTTCAAGCAGGATTTGGGCTCCATTCAGTACACTGAATACACACAAATGGTAACAACTAGCTTTTTCTCCAACAGGAGTATGTCTGCTAGAGGTTTTACAAGGAGAGATGGCTATAGGCCAAGGGGGAATAATTTTAGAGTGAAAGAAGAGAGATTAATATTAGATGTTAAGAAGCAATTATTTACTCAGAAGCTAGTGAGGCACAGGAACAGGCTGCCCAGAGAAGTTTTGAACACCCCATCTGTATTCAAGACCAAGTCAGAGGAGCCCTGATATAGTGGGTGGTGTCCCAGCCTGCCCATGGTGGTGTTTGGGGGAGTCTGCAACTAGAGGATTTTTAGAGTCTTTCTAATTGTTTTTTAAACCATTCCATGTTTCTAGGTTAATTATTTCCCATTTTGACCAGAATTAAATTCTGCACTTTCCAAAAAGGATAAGCAAAGGTAAAACAGGCACAATATATAATCTGCTCTGGCAGAAGTGATTGAGAGTGCTTATGACTACATGTGCTTCTATTCTACTATATAGGACTGGGGAATTAAAGGTGAAACATACAGGCAGCCCAATAAAAGCTTCTTTGCAGAAAATTTCAAGCTTGTTTAACAAAGATATTCTTCTTGGGGAAAAGTAATTTGTGCTTGAAGTACTTGGAAAAATAAAAACATAGGTCATAAGTTTAGTTAACAGACTTGAGTATTCAGCTACTGCCATAAGGTATTTGGAAATTTTACCAAATTTAAAGTTTCATGAGCAAGAACACACTACAAGTTCTTCCAGCCAATGATTTTGTCTTTTACTGTGGCCAAAGGTATACGCAGATTGTAAAGATATAAGAACAGATTTACTAGGAAACTATGGTTTCATGATAATATGGTGAATCACTACTAAGGGCTGCAATTTTCATGATAAGCCACTCCATTTTTCTTGGGTTACATCTCAGGTTCTGTTAATACCAATGTCTAAGTCAAATACCTCCAAACAGATAAACAGATAACAATTAACAACAAAATTGAAAAGGTTAGGTGAATAAAAAGTAGTTTATAAAATCCTGAAAAAGATATTAATAAATATGATTTTACTATTGCTATGCTAATACTATGTGGAGAAGTACAAGTAGTTGCTGTGAAATGGATTTCTGAAACTTTCAGTTCCCCAAAATTCTGCATATTAATATACAGTCAAAGTATGGACAATATGTTAAATATAAAGGATGATAAATCACACAAAATAAATATCCTGTAAACATAAAAGTACACTCAATGAATTTTAATTTTGCAGGCAAAAAGCACCCAATTGAAGAATCACACTTAAAAAACTATAATTATGGAAAAAGGCACTTAAGCTCTTGATCTCAAACCATCAGAGGATGATTATTTACTTCCATAAACTCAGAAAGCCTGATGCAAACCCTCTCTTTACGGAGCCTAGTTCTTGAAATTAAGTACTAACTATAGAGTAGTGGTACAAATAGGCAATCTTTCAAAAATTGGTATATTGTCATAGCCTGCATGGAACAGAGAAAACAGCACACTTTACATCTTGAGAGTGCACGGAAATCCCTCAGCAATACTCAGGACTGCAGACACTTGTCTCAGCTTCAGCAGAGATGTAGGTCCACCTCACAGGAACACAATGACCATAATAGTACCCATCACAGAGGTTATTCTCCTCAATTGTACAGGCACAGTGAAACCATGGGGCCAAATCTGAGCTTTCAAATGGCTCTAAAATTGCAATCGATGAGAAATGTTTGTGCCATAATTTAAAAGCCAAGGAAGGAATGGCTGCCCTGGTGTCAAGACAGCATGTATACACTATTAAAACTAAAACATCTCACCTGGAAAACTGAATTGCTTTCTTTGTTAGACATCAGGCTGCACTAGCAACTCTGATATTTTCGTGTTATCAGGGATCTTTTATGGAAGTACCAGATCAAACTTTAAAACTTTCTAATGAAGGTCAGAAAACAGGCAGTGTTTTTTCATAGGAAGTGTTTAATAATATCCTTCTGGTACATGCTGATATAATTCTTCTGTTAGAGAATTGAAAAATAAAAGTAACATTGTCATTATAACCCCAGTCAGCATAAATTATGGAAAATTATGCTGAAATATGTCTCGTATAAGCTTCTCACTGTGAAATAGTATCCTTCTTCCTCATGAAGATTTCAGGAATCATGTTTTTCAGGCTTTTCAAGAATAAATTTAAGGACACTTATTGAAAAGAAGATACAGAGGGCAACTAAGAGAAGTAAATCTCTACAGACACTGTGGGAATTGCAGCGTGGAAATTATTTAAAGATACCACATTGGACAAAAAATCCCAGGTGCATATTGCCAATCAAAAAAAGGGTTAAAGAGGTTATGACAAAGAAGGAATTACACTTCAAATACTTGAGATCTTATTAGAATGAATAAAATAAAAAGAACAATGAACTCTGTCAGATTAAATGTAAAAGCAAAACCGAACAGTCTAAATATTGAGTTTGAGGAGCAATCAGTAGAAATATATACAATAATAATAAACCTTTCTTAAAATGCATCAGGAGAAAGACACATTACGGGGATTCTGTAGCACCAGTTTATGAGGATGGCACAAAAGAATTGTCAGACAACCTAAGGTCATTCCAGGAAAACTAAGTTAATTCCCTGCATTCATTGTGGAATAAACTAGGAACAATACCTTGCTAGCAACTGTCTGACAGAGAATCATCAGATGATCTGACATTACATAGATTATAGAGTTTATTAGAGAATACAGTGACAAAAAATGAAAGGCAGTAAACACCTCAGGCCAGATGGTATTCACTCAGATTTTCTAAAAGAACCCAGAGGTGAATTGTATGTACTAATAAAATCTCCTCTTTAAATCTTCCTTGATTACAAAGAAAATGAGGGAAGGGAGGAGAAATCTGATGAACTGCATACCTATATGTAATCCTGATGTCTGTGCCAGGTAAATGAATATTCTGATTAATGGTCCCATGAATAGAAGTTTTCTACTTGGAAAGCATAACTTTGGCAATTCCTGAAGCTCTTTTGAAGAATCATGGAACATGTGTGTGATCCACTTGAGGAATAGAGTGGTTCAGTTGAGATAACATTCATCTCCAAATGACTTCTAACACAAAGTGCAAGTTAAGGTTTTCTTAATTAGAAAGTGCCCCAGATATTAGGAGCTGATCAGGATGAAACACAACAAACATCACCTTACTAATTTCATAGCACCCAAAATAACTGTTCTCCCATGCCTTGAACACCTTGTGTCTTCCCATCTCAGAAATTTCAGAAATGTTCAGATATTCAGGGAGTTCAGTAGCTATCAAAATAGTGGGAGCATGGTTTTGTGAAGAAGAACAACATAGATTATCTGTTAAAAGATGCATTTATGTGGGTTTCAGAAGTCTTATTGAGATAGTGAATAGGGACTGGTCATTTCTTACAAAAACTAGGGACCAGTAATGAATCTAGAAGATACACTTGAAAGAAAAGAAGAGAATACTTATAAAAGGCACTGCTAAGAAAGGTTATACATATGCAAAGTCTTCACGAACTTGAGGGGAGACTGGAAAAGAGAGACAAAAGAAAGACCCACAAATAGCTCTCTACAGTTCTAAGCATGAAAGAATTGGTAATTGGAAGAGTACTAGGGAATAAATGACAGGCCTTGCATAGCTCTCCTCCCTTGTGTATCTATCCCTGGCCACTCCTAGTGACAGACTCAGAGGTCAGACAGAACTACTGGCTCATCTGCTGTGGCTTTTGTTATATTCTGAAGAGTTAAAGCACTTCCAGACATGTGCCATATTGGAAAGGAAACAACCTGTATTATCCCATGCAATTTACATGGCTACCAGCTTCTTTTTTCTTGCACGCTAATTCTCAGGTCTGAGACATCAAATAGCAACCTCAGCTTTCTTCAATACTCAAGTAATTCTGTTAACAGAAGTGTTTTATTTTGTTAGTTACGGTATTGCAATGATTTGATGTGCCAAAGTCTTTTAGGTCCTTACTCCCTTGGACAGCTGTGAAAGTCTTCCACTTGCTTGCATAGCTGAGCTATTACAATTGTAAAAATATTATCTATTTGATTTTGGGAAAGCTTTAAAAAGTAATTGTCAAACAACAATTATGTTCTGATTAAATAAATACTACTATGACAGCACTAGTTAGGGCCTAATTTATGCCATGAATAATTTGTTACTATATCTGTCATCTCAAACCTCTGCACACATTTAATGGAAATCTTTCCTTTTTTTGAGTGTATTCGACATTTTTTCTAACATTATTTTATTACAATTACTCTAAATAGCATATTACTTTATTGCTGAAAATGGCAACATGTATTTATTCAGCTTTTTACTTTAAAATCAGCAGGATATCATTTACTTTATTAATCAAATCCAACATTGAGGGTTATAGCCACCAGTTTCAAGTTTATTTAATTGCTGCTACTCAGAAAATGAGAACTTAGTAATTCAGTTACATTTACATTTTTGATGAGCTGCTGTTTTACATAACTCGTTATATTTGGAAAGAATAGATATTTTTTGTCCTTTCTCACTGCATATAATATAACTTACAGTATTCTAAATCCTTTTGAAATTTTATTTGTTAAATACATACTAAGTGTAAAAATGAAATATCGGATTTAGGAATTACGAACAAAACACTCAAAGGTTAAATTGTTCAGGGAAGTTCCTAAAGCATCTCTGACATAGACATCAGAGTTACAACAATTTCTTCTCAGAAGGGAAGAATCTTTATTAATACAAAATAATAGAAAACAGCTAAGGTTTATTTCCTTAGACTCTTCTTCCCAGTACTGTTGGGTGCTGAAACACCCATCAAGGGCACTTCCAATTTCTTCCAGATTTTCTGCAGTTTGTAAGACAGTTACCAAATTACTGATACGGGTAAATAAACCTACACAAAACAGAAGAAACTATGGCTATATCTTCATACTGATGTGATTCCATAAAAGTAGATTTGTACAGTTCAGTAGTGGATACTGAGACCCCATCACACATTATACATATTTCAAGCTCTGTTATGGACTATCTGCGTCTTTGTCTTGACCCCACAGACTAAATATTTAGGAATTGGAGCTCATAATGCATAGCCAGAATATCTCCAAATTTTGTTTTAACCAAGAGATACATAGTTTATGTGCTGTGAGATTGCTCTGCAACCAAAAGAAGAGCATTCTATGAGTGGCAGAAACGAGACAATTTAGGAGTCCCAAACAGAATCAGATGGAGACTGAGGTCATGCACATATTAAAAAGGAAGTCATTTTACTAAAATTGATTCTTCAGTGCTAGCTATGTATTTCACAAGAAAGCAGGATACACTGCAAAGATCCATCATGCCCTCTGATCCTGAAGTTCTACAAAGAATAGTATTGCATGTATTGTGGTGATCTCTAATTTCAACTTTGATACCTGCTCATTAGACTTAATGGTAGCAGTCTAATGTAATAATGAGCTCTCTGCTGCTGACCAGTGTCACAGACATTCTTCTTGAAAAATCCTTTCTTAGGATTTTTCCTTGCTGGAGCTGAAAGGTTTCAGCAGCAATGTAAACAATTATTATCTGCTGCTGTGGAATGCAACAGTTCCACCCGTGATTGGTCCCCTGTAGATGTTTGGACCTACTGACCACTCACGATGGACCTGCTGTCGTCTCTGCCGAGAGACAGAGTCTTCTTTTTCATTCCTTCTATCTCTCTCTCTAGCATAGCCAGCTTCAGAAGAAGACTCTTTCCTTTCTATAATTATGTAGTATAGTTATAATGCTGTATATATATCCCAACATAATAAATCTAGCCTTCTGATCATGGAGTCAAGATCCTGTCTCTTCTATCCATCTACAAACCCCTGTGAACACCGACAACAGACCAGTACCCAAATGAATGCTTGATGGTTGTTTTTTCCCCTTGCCAAGTTTTCCTATACAATGCTTATATTACTCTTCAACAATCATCCAGGCATTTTGCTAACTCATTAAAATAAGTTTTTAGAAGAAATTAACATCTCTTTGTCAGCACTATCACCAGAAGCAGGATAATGTTTTTCTTAGAGATGTAAGTCCAGGCAGAAGGTGATTAAAAAAAAAAAAAGAATTTTTGGATTCTCCTCATCTCCTCCGATCAATGGTAAACCAAAAAAATCTTTGAGCTAAGCTGCTCTTTCTTCACATTATGCATGGAAAATTTCTCCTACTGATCTATTAGTTCAGGAAATAGGAAGAGGGAGAGGGGTAGAAACTGTTTTTACATTCACTAACAGCAGAGACCATGTGAGAATGCTGCAAGACTCAAATCTATGCTTAAATATGGAGTACCACAGATCTTAATTTTCCCAGACCTCAGCACTACAAAGGAAATGAAAAGTAAAGTGAAAAGCATTAGGCAGGATGTTATAATGGAAGGAATTGAGGCAGCAGTACTATTCATTGCTAAGCTCTTGGTTATTTTTAAAGGAAAGGCTTATATCTTCTGAGACCTGAGAGCCAGCCTGCAGCCTGCTGCAAAGAATGGAGGGAGATAACAAAGTCCAGACAGGATACTGTGATTGACAGCACGCAGACTGGTCCACGAGTACCAAAATCATAACCAGTAATTCTCTCATCCAAAGTCATATGGAAAAATACAAGACTTGCTAATTCAAGTTTTAAGAGTTTGCATATGAGAACAATTAAAAACAAATGTGATTTATAATAATTGTGGCATTTTGATCTTCTTAATGGCATCCTGACTGCAGTTGAAGGACTATTTTGTGAAATCCATTTGGTCATCCCTTAATAACAATGCTGGAATTCTTTTGCTGGTTCACTTTGTAATTGACTGTGTTAACTCCTTACTGCTATCTAAAAATATTTACAGTGATGAAAGATAAGTGGAAGAAATGTTTTATATTTTAGGATAATGAAGAAGAGAAAATGGTGCTGCACTCAAGTTAAGCTCTGTTATGACTAGACTCAGTAAAATTCAAATAAGCTTAAGGCTAACAAACCACATTAGTAGATCCAATGTAATGCAATTCTCCATAAGTAACTCTATACCACAGCAGCAGGAATGACTCCTCAGCCTACTGCTGTCTTTTTACTTCCACAAAATATCTCATATTAAAAAATCATTTAGGTTGAAAAAGATATTTTAGATCATTCAGTCCAACAACCATTAACCAAGCACTGCCAAGTCTGACACACCATATTCCTAAGAGCTACATCTACATATCTTTTAAATACTTCCAGGGTGGTGACTCAGTATCTTCCCTGGTCAGACTGTTCAATGCTTGACAACCCTTTTGGTGAAGAAATGTTTCTTAATATCGAAAATCTAAACCTCCTTGGGTACAATTTGAGGTTGTTCCATTTGATTATGTGGCTTACTTTGGAGAACAGACCAACCTCTACCTCTCTACAGTGTCCTTACAGGTAGTGTAGAGATCAAAAGGATCTCCCCTGAGCCCCCTTTTTTCCATGCTAAACAACCCTGTCTGCCTCAGCCACTCCTCATAAGACTTCTTCAGCTTTGTTGCCCTTCTCTGGATATGATCCAGCACCTCAATGTCTTTCAGGAGGGACCCAAAACTGAACACAGTATTTAGGGTGCAGCTTCACCAGTGCCTATCACTGCCCTGGTCCTGCTGGCCATGCTATTTCTGATCCAAACCAGGATGCCATTGGCCTTCTTGGCCCCCCCCCCCCCCCACCCCATGTTCAGCCAGCTGTTGATCAGCACTCCAGGTTCTTTTACACCACACAGCTTTCCAGCCACTCTGTTCCTAGCCTGTAGTGCTGCATGGGCTTGTTGAGAGCCAGGTACAGGACTTGGGACTTGGCTTTGTTGGACCTCATACAATCGGCCTCAGCACATCGACCCGGCCTGTCCAGATCACTTTGTAGAGCATTCTTAGCCTCCAACAGACCAACACTCACACCTAACTTGGTGTGCTCTGAGAACTTACTGAGAGTGCACTCAACTCCCTTGTCCAGATCATGGATAAAAATATTAAAGAGGACTGGCCCCAGTACTGTACCTTGGGAAACACCCCTTGTGACCAGCAGCCAGCTGGATTTAACTCCATTCACCACCACGCTCTGGGTCCAGCCATCCAGCCAGCTCTTAATCCAACAAACAGCTAAGCCATGAATAGCCAAGTTTCTCCAGAAGAATGTTGTGGTGATTAATGAGAAAGGCTTTACTGAAGCTCAGGTAGACAACATCCACAGCTTGTCTCTCATCCAGAATGTGGATCACCTTGTCATAGAAGGAGATCAGGCTTTATGCCTTTCATAAATCCATGTTGGCTGACCCTGATCACCTGTTTTTTTTCTATGTTCCACATAATGGAACTAATTTTATTCCTTCTGAATGATCCAATTCTTTTTGTCTAATTTTAGACATCTATCCCTACCTCTAATATTTTAAGCCCATACAGGCTGGTGTAGTTCTACAAGAACAGTTTTTGCTCCACTTTGTACTCAGGTTTCTGTCACAATTTTATACCATGTTAAAAAGCCTTCTAGACATGCTAGAGGAACAGTGGATAGAAAATAAAGAGTGTAAATTCTGCCTCTTTAGTTAAATTTAATATTTAGAGAGATACATAAATTTTGTGAGATTTAACCCCTATCTGTCACAATCAAATCTTTATCTTTTTTTATTGTCTTGTGCAGCCACAAAGATTTGCCTCGAATACTTGCTTACACCGGGAATATGCGTACAAGTCAGCCAAAGCACAATTACAGTGTACATTGGAAATATCCTTTGAGAAGGATAAGCGGGAAGAAGTTTTCCAATACCCACAATTAATAAAGTGATTTAGTGATTTTACACAAAACCACAATCACTAAAGAGAACATGGGCTACAAAATTCTAGATTTTCCTATAAAAAATGGACTTTTTAGTTATCTCCCTAAGGAAGCTCACAGATTGGCGTGGCTGGCAGTTTGACAACTTTCAAAGAGATGAAGTAAGTCTGCAGCATCATTATTATAGGTCAATGGAATATAAGCCAAAAGCAACACAGTATTTAGGAAATGGATGCTGATAATAAAAGAGCCACTCTAATTTCCTGTGGAGATCTTAAATTAGCTCTTCCCATATGCATACTGGTTCACACTGATAGTTCTGCAAGATAAGCACTTTTGCATACCTCATTGGTAAGTAACTGATTTTCTTCTTAGAGAACAAAAACTGTTGCATTAATATTATAATTGTGGATTTATGCAGCAGGAAAGGCCACCTATTTGTTTTCTGGTTAAAAATATGCCCATAAAGTCAGAGAGAACTTAGCCCTGTTTCTAGCTATAAAAACCAGTAGTTTGCAGATCAGAGACTCAGTTAAATATACAGAGTCATAATAGTATACTTTTTGAAAAAATTCTAATTTCCTGCAACTGAAAGATATTCATTGCCTTCTACTGCCAGAGCTTGGGTTAGACGAAACATTAAAAAGAAATACATGGAGTAGCATAGACAAATATGTATTTAAAGCAATTATTTAAAAGCAAATAAAGTTTGCAAGGCAGATCAGACTGCAGCATTCACAGCGCTGTTAGTAACCTCACAGTTGCCAGAATCGTATACTTCACACAAAATTATTCAGAGAAAAAATTCCTACAATATCTTTAGGCAACAAAGGATACTTCTGGTCATCGTGTGAATTCTGTGTGCTCAAACTCTGATACAAACCAAGGATTTTCTTCTTTGTACTAAGTATGGGAAAGCCTGCTCCTTTGAGAATTAGAATAGCTTTCGAAGACTTCTGATTTAAATTTCAAACTCTTGATCATAGTCAGGGAGCAAATGTTTGTATCCTGAAATTGAAAATTGGGTTCTTTAGCTCTATACCAAGTGAAAATATTAAGCATTTTGTTGCACCCACTATGTGAGCCAAGTTCCCCACTGTGCCTTCAAATCCACAGTGAATGAACCATATTTGGATCTGCTTATCAGAAGGAGACATTTAGAAAGACAATGAGCCTGTCCTGCTAGACGGAGACTCCTGATGCTTTTAGATAGGCCTGCGGTGAACTGCAAAATGGGCCCTAAAATCAGGCTGACATGGTCGCTTAACAAGCTGTGGTATTAGCTGCTGGCTCAGAGAATTTCTAGTGTCACCCACAGGGCTGATGATGGCAGCCATCATAATTAGAATGCATGAATCAAAAACACCAGGTGAAGATTTTGCCTTGGAAGAAAGAAAAGAGAGAAGGAGGGAATTACCATGCCCTTTGACTACTAAGCTGCTGCATGCAGCTGGATCAGTGACCAACAGTGACTGGGAGGATTATGCTGTGGAGATACTTGCTATAGCCTTATGCTTCCCACACCCAGTGGCTGTCAAAGCAAACGCTGTGAACGACTTCAAAGGAAGTGATACAAGAGGCTACATGGGGGGGAAAGGTAACCCCACTAAAGACCGTGGGGGTGGGGGTAGGGGGATGCATCCAGGCTTTTCTTTGAGTTTAGCAAACAATTTCTTTTAGAATTGGTTTATTTTATTAATTCTATCATTCTGAATTCATCCCGAAAAATGAAAAACCTCTACTGTTTGCTGAAGTGGAAAATCTATGTAATCTTAACTGATATGACCTTGAAAGGGATTTGCTGAACTTTTGTATGATTGGATTTTTCCCAACCTTTGCAGACTCTTGATTTTAAAATCTCCCTAACAAAAGCTCTGCCAGGAAAGCTGTTATTACAAAGATGCTTCTCAATGGGGAGAAGTGGGCTAATTGCAAGCACTTCAGTGAAATAAAGGAAGGTTTTGCAAACAACTACAGAATTGACAAAATGCACCACATTGCTGTTAACAGAAACTATGGGGGAGAAACATCAGAAATGGCAAAGATGTCTAATATAAATAGATGCTATAAGACTAGCTAGAAAAGGCTATACAAGATTTCAGATAATTCATAAACAGTAATTGCTCGTCTGACCTTGATGTGACTACAGAAATTCCATTAACTCACAAATCTTGACATTTAATTACACACTAAAAAATATTCTACCATTTATTTTGACAGGGTCTACAATAATCCTGCATTCAACTTTATCCATGTTTTCAGCTGCTTTTCCCACAATGCAATTTATTCCCAAAGTCACAAATAAAAGCTGTAATACAGAATTTACTGTTACCTAAAAAGTACTTTAGTTCTTTCTAAAATTAAAACTCGAATACTACAAAAAATTGGGGCTCAGAACAGAATGACGTGATGCTCTTTACTTGATTTATGCAGTTGAACTGAATTGTCCTACAGATTATTCACCTGAGATAGCAAAAATTCTCTGAGGAAAACTGCAGCAAATTATTTTAAAGAGTAATTTAAAACTGGACAAAGAATTACAAACATTATATTAATAGAGATTAAAAAACAAGGAAAAAAAGCTTACTAGATTTGGAAGTGCTAAAGTAGTGTTTGAATAATCATTTATAACAATTAAAAAAATAAAGTAAAATATAATCCATAAAATGTAGCCAAGACAACAATTGGTGTGATGAAAAATGTTCTTTTAAGTCCTAATGAGGAAGATTTTGGGTTTTTCATTCACATGCAGTCTAAATAAAGTAGACTCTAAGGAGGTAAAAAGAATACTGTATATCAACTGTATTATCATACTCTAGAATTACTGGATTATAGCAATATTTGAAGGGTTTTTTCCTCATTTTCATGTAACTGCCTAAAAGAGTAGGCTTTTTCCCCCTCTTTATATGCATAGTTCAATTTTAAGGCACTTGACTATCCTACATTAGTTGCACTATCTCTACCTGCTATTAGACTAACAAATTCCAAATCACCATATTAATCTTTTAATTTAAATACACTAGATTTATTTTCCTGCCTCAGAACAAGAATAAATCTTTTTACTGAAATTTCCTTGACTTTAAGGAATGATTTCACATCATCAACTGATTTAAAAAAATTAAAAAGGGAAAAAAATGAAACCAAATATTTTTGCTTGTCATGTGAACCAGGAAATAGAACAGCTTTCAAAAGCAGTTTGATTTTATATCCACATAATTCTACATATTCTATCTCCAAACTAGTATGAGGATAATAGATAAGACTAATTGCTGGGGTTTTTTTTGGTGGGGGGATGTGGTTTGGGTTTTGAATTTTTTGGCGCACTCAGCAGTCTGGAAAAAGAATTTCTAGTAGTTTCTTATTGCAAAAAACCCACAATGACAGAATTCTATAGGATTTCCAAAATTGTTACCACTCATCAGTCTGAAACTAGGTCATAAGCAGTATTTCAAAAATATACTAAAAACATAGCATTCTACTTAAAAGATCCATATTAGCGTATGTATGTGTATATACATGCTGTGACAGAAAAACCTGCAAATGCAGTACTTTATGGGTTACAAGATTCATTATACTTCATTTTTATTTCTCAAAAGAAACAAAGGATTTACACTTAACAGCACCTGCATGCATATATATACACACATACAAACGCCAGTAGCTTATTCTTTACATTCAAAATGTGGCTGAATATATAGATATAAAAAAAGATATTTAAAAACGGAAAGATTTCCTTTACTTGATTTTGCTTTTTTCATTACTCTTCTACCTTCTAGTTTTTGGTAGGAGCTACATCTCAATTTTCTTTTGTTCTTTTTTGAATATGTTATTTTGTAACAGACACCTTTCTGAATCACTGAGAAAGGAACCACTGACTTCTGCACTGGCTTCTTGAGATCTGCTCCCTCCAGTCCATCTGAAATCATTCTCAGCACACAACTCTTCAACATGAATTTATAAAGTGCCTTCTTTTCCCTCACCATAACAGGTTTTATTTGTGAAGGATCTCTCTGCAGCTATAGACCCCTGTAATGCTTTCCCCAGTCTTGGTGCCTACTATTCCCTAATTTTGTGGCACAACTTAATAAACAACCAAAAAAAAAATTTTTCCTGCTTATTAAAACTTTGCTATTAGCATTATCAGCAACATTGTATCTCTCCTTTGACCAGCTGAAGTCATTATATACTATGGTAGCTCTATTAACTTCAATACACTTGCTATTTATGCCAGACAAGCTCTTTGCAGGTTTTTAATAGGAAACATTAGACCAAGAAAGAAGAACACAAAGCAAATAAAAATTTTCTTTACTCCCCCCCACCACATCAGTTGCACTCTCAAAGGTAGTTTCCATTTATACTCATCTAACATCCTATTTCTTCCATTCCAGGTTTACAGCTCTTCCGACTGCTCCCAACAAATACTAAACATACCTTCTATTTGAGATCAAATCCTTGTACATTCTGGGGGGAATATAGTGAGTTTTCTGATTTGTTGTTTTCTAAACACTTCAGCACTGTAGCATATAAAATACCCTTTTCAGTACAGTATTTTTTGTCTGTAATTATTTGGTTTTTAAATACCTAGTTTGACAGAGTTTTCTTCAGCATTTGGTCCCTTACATTTTAGTGGCCATTGGAACTCATCTCCCAGATGAGAAATGAGGGGGTAGACATTAACTACATGAGGTTAGATACATAAACAATAAAAACAGGCATGTGAGTCTTACTGTTTCATTGATTTGGCACTTGTAAAAAAAGCAGGGATGATTCATATTGCACCTTTCATTTTTTTTCCTATACCACATTCTTGGAACTTCTTGAGGAGAAAGGAATATTCAAGGCTTCTTCCATTGTCTTTTTTTTGGTCATAGTTGCTGAGATTTTCTGCTCCATCTGCCTAGTCTGTCTGACTGTCCTCCAAAAACCAAGTCCCTTAATGACTTTATCAGTCAACACATCCTAAGGAACATGTTGGTGACCATCCTACTTCCCTCTTATAAATAAAAACAGGATGGGAATACTGCCCTTCAGATCCTTTTCTCTCTGTCTCAGATGGTGAGGGAGAGAAATAGATGAACTCAGTTCAGCAAATTTCCTTGCTTTTCTCAGCAGGGAGGCTTGCATATGGTTGAGCATAGCAAGAAACATGATTTCCACAGGGCCTCAGGCAGCAGCCAAATTTCACAGCAGGGGATGAATCCATGGCCACTCTGAGTCTACAGAACTGCACATAACACAGGGCTCTCATTATGAGGCTGGACAAACCTCTGGAGACTTTCTGCTGTTGCCATATTAACAAGAAATGAGTGGTTTGCATAGGTCACAGGAGCACTCTGTTAAATAATACTGCCTTGTACTATGCATAGTTGTATGTGTGCATTTCTCTTCTGATAAGGCACAGAGGAATCAAAGGGAGAACAAGGATTTACTGTATGAGGCTTCCAGCCCCATGTGCAAGGCAACACAGCTTGTGACAGCCACAGTGACATCACTGAGCTGGAAAATAAATGGCA
Source organism: Setophaga petechia (assembly GCA_024362935.1). Classification (NCBI taxonomy): domain Eukaryota; kingdom Metazoa; phylum Chordata; class Aves; order Passeriformes; family Parulidae; genus Setophaga; species Setophaga petechia. The sequence continues at coordinate 30,801,183 of JANCRA010000001.1, forward strand.
GCTTGAGGTTCAGCTTATTTTTCAGCGTTATCTTACATGTTTCAGAAGTTGCTCCTACCACTTTCATGTAATTCTCTAGTAGATTTCTCACACATAGAGTCATTTTTAATAGATTTGAATTTTTTTGATCTTCACTAAAGTCTACTCTACTCCTTTGAGAAAAATCTTATTACTTTGAAGATATTTCTCTGCTCGCCTGAACTTTGAAATTCTTTCTAAAACAATAAAAGCTCTAAATATAAATTAGTCTTCAAAAAATGACCGCATACGTAGGTTGCTGATCATTCACCATGCCATAAAAATCATAAAGCACACACTGCATGAATAAAGACTGGTAAACTATTTAACTTTCAGGTACTAAATGTGAAGTCTGAAAGAGAAATATATCATGGTTCCTTAAGAATAAACACTTAAGAAACACTAATGAAATCAAACCCAGTCACAAGTACATGTTAGGTAGTTGAAATGAAACTGAAACTGTCCATGATAATTAGGAAAAGCTGACAATTAGAAGAAACATGTAATAAAAAAAAAGTTAAGAAGAGTATGTACAAAGCAAAATACTATGGCCAGTACAAATAAAACTCTCAGAGTTATCAAAAAATAGTTTCATTCTGTACTTAGGCAGAAAGCTTCTTGTATATACATGATCGTGGTAATGAAATCAGTTATTTCTAGTTACTTGTTGACAGTAACTAGAAATAATGTTTAGCATCATTCTTAAACCTATAATTTTAAAATCAGATTGTCAGATAAGGTAGAAGAGTTTTGAAACGATGAGTTCGAACAGTTTTTTTCCAGTATTTGTGGGCATTAATTGGGCTAAAATTTTAAGAGTGCACAGCCAAAGCAGTAACATATCTGTGAAATAATCTGTTGGGAAGTCTTTGTAAGTATGGACCAGTGGCCTATCAAAAATGCCAGGCAACACACTGAAGATTTAAAGATATTATAAAAGAAAAGAAGAAATATAATGCGGCTGATGTTGGATTTTTAAAGAATAGGTTTCATCAAAAGAAAACTATAAATTTTTCATTTATTTATATATTTGACTGATAAGAATTTTACTGTGGACACAGGAGATTTTGACTTCAGTGATATATATGACTTGATAAAGGACTTGCTCTGTATTACCATTTTTACACATAGTTAACAGAGAAAGCACTGGTTAAATAATATATTTTAGAATGAGAAAAAAGGGAGTCATTATCATGCAGATAGTGTCTAAATTTTTACTTTCCCTCTTAATTTATTACTTTGTGAGAGTATACAACGGAAAAAGAGATGAATTCAAATATCAGTTATGTAACTAATCTAATATTTCTCAACCAATTTTTATACAATAGCCATAAAAGACATTAGAAATGAGACTGCAATCATTTAGTGTTTGTCTCCCAATGGATTTGTTGTACTACTTGTACTTTGTGATATTTAAGAACCACTGCAAGTGTAGCAATCAAAAACTGTCTAATGATCAACCCATGACACCAACTTAATCCATTACATATCAGATGGAATCTTGCCAGGCAACTGAGAGCAAACTTCAGTTCAACATTTTTCTCATACTTCTTATGCTCAGAAGCTTACTACTGCTTTCTACCTAGATTTCTGCATGCACCTCATTTCTTCCCCTTCAACACTTTTTTGAAGTTCAGCAAAATTTAGCTAACTCAGTTCATGATATTTTAGAAGGGAGTAGGTTGGACAAATGTTTTCATTTTATAATTTAAAGATAGACAGACCTCAGGCCTATCCACCCTTGATGATCCTTCCTATTTGCATTTGCATGTGATTAAAGAGTATGCTTGTTAGAAATTTTAAATGTAAACATAAGGCATGTTTTACTTAGATTTTATTCTTTTTAAATGTTGCTGTATGGCTGGGTTGTAGTATTTTTCCCAGGATGAAGATGAAGACTAGAAGGAACTCTATTAATTTTTCCAGGAACAAATACCAAGGAAAACAACATATTATTCTACATATTGTAGAAGTAATAAATTGACAGTGTAAAAATATTCTACATATTGTAGAAGTAATAAATTGACAGTGTAAAAAATCAGAATTTATTAAGAAGTCCTCACCTTTGTAAAATAACATTTCTAACTCAAGAAAATAGGAAAGAGAAACACTAAGGGGGAAAACCAGGAAAATAAAGGAAAGCAAGGAAGGTAGAAAGAAGGCTAGTGAGCCTTTTCCTCATTTTACTTCTTTTTGTTCTGATGTATAATTGAGCAGAAAATTGTGACAGGATCTTCCACTATAATGTCCTTCTATCAAATAATAATAAACCATTTGATAATTTTACTCTTTTCTAAAAGCTATTACAATAACTGACCTATATTTCTAGCCATTTAAAGTCTTCAACATACGCAAGTGAGAAGTGTGCACACTGTCTAAAACAGGTCTGACCACTGTAGTCAGCTAAGGGTATTTAAATATATTTGAAAATATATTTATGCAAGTGCTCTACAGGAGCATTTGGCTACTGGGCTGTTCTTAGTGCATTCTTAATTGCTACTCTGCCATCACAATCTGAAAAGTATTCCTGCAAAACATACAGATACAAGTCTAGGGAAGCAGCCTCAACAGTTATGTCCTCTACTTTCCTGTTCTTAAAAAACTATTTGTCACAAATAGAAAAAAACCTATTCATAGCATTTAAATAAATACTTCCACAAAATGCAAATTGAAAGAAACATATGGTGCTAAGTGCTAAAGACAATCGTACATTCCATACAAGAACATGCCTCTAGCTAATCTCTCTATCAAGACTGCAAAAGGGAAACATCTAGTTGAGACTTTGACTACTATTCAGAATTTCATATTTCTTTTTACTTTTCTTCCTTCTAAGCAGAAGGAAACTCCAGGTGCCCTTGAGTAACCTTCCTTTTTCCTCTTCATACAATTTTCACAGAAGAGTTGACCAAAATGGACTTTAACAGTCAAGGTAAGGATGTACATCAATTTATGCAACATTGTAATATTTTTCATAATATTCCCTACACAGCCCAAATATTATTCAGTTTTTTGACCTCTGATACATTTTAAGCAGATTTCTTCACTGAGCTGTCCACAGTGATGTCTAGATCTTTGTCCTGAGAGGCTATGTCTAATTCAGAGTCCCTCAGTACATAAAAGATAGTGTAAATCACTCACTGCACTGTGGGCTGTTTCCCTCTTAGGGAGGATGAATTTCATCAGTCACTGTAGAATTTATTTTCATTTGATGTGTCAGATTGTTATGGTGTTCTTCATATTTCTCCTTAGTCTTCAATAATCTGTAAAAACTTTCACCACTGGCTAATACTTCCTCCTTGGTAAACTGCTCCCCACTTGTAGGTTTTTAGCAGCACCAGGTGCAGCACATATTCTGGAGAAAAGCAATTGTTATCATCCTTCCAGACATTCCTTTCTTTTGTTATTTGCAGTAAGCTTCTGCCAGATAACATGAGGAAACAAAGAGATTTCCTTTGCATATTTATGTAATTACTACAAAAAGATTTTTAAAATGTTTGCAAAGTCTGAGGGATCCATGCTGAAACTTCATAGTCGGCTACATATTAATAGGAATTTCATTATACAGTCTACAAAAAAATGGCATCTATTTTAGTTCTAATCTTCTTATCCCTTATTTTTTATCAGTAAATCTCTTTGCATTGGGAATTCTACACTGCTGTGGTGCTTGGGAAACACCCTAGTGTTCTGAAGACGGTACTGAAATTTAAAAACAAGTTTTAAATATTTTGTCAACTCTCATGCTGATGGAAAACTAATCAAAGAAAGAGCATTTTTATTAAAACTCTTCAAATTTTTATTACATTTCTTTAAATAGAATTTTTTGGTCTTCTAATAACCACATATGGATATATGTTTTGCAATTTTCCTTAGTAGTGAAGGAAACATTGACTCGACAACAGAAGAATAATTTGCAAATATTTGAATATTGAGTAATTTCTGCTGACATCAGTAGAATGCAGGTACTTAGCTGTAAGATATCCTTTTGAAAACCAACTGACTTCAGCACACTATTACAGTTGACGTAAATGCAAATTGCTTATGCTCAATATGTTATCAATACAGACAACAATTTAACCAGAACTATGGATACTTTTCACAATGTTTTCTGATGCTCCCTATAGAAAATTAACTGGTAAAAAGAAATCTCTGGCAAAATTTATAAAGCTTTATATATTTTTTTAAAAATTCAAGATTTTTGTTTCTTTTTTTTTTTTTTTCAGTCACATGGCAGCTTGTCTGAGGTTTGCTTTGCTCTGTTAGCCCATACTTGATGCAGTAACTTTTTAGAGATTAAGATCAAGAATTAAACTGACACTGGCAACAGTCTCAGAGATAGTTCTATTTATGTAACTTTGGTGACTGTATCAACTAAAGTCACATTCAGTTCTGAAAGTGTTTCCACATTTTTTGGAAGTTCATTAAGTGACACCTATGGCAACTTTGCAGGAAAATTAGACTGTCTGGTAGTCACAAGTCAAATTCTACGTCTGCATTTTTCTGCTATGTTCATTGTTGATCTGCATGCTGAAGTTCCAGTAAAATCTATGAATGTGAGACATAGAGTAGCACTCAGAGAATGCTCATGGTAGCAGAAAAAAAAAGTATATAGGCTACCTCTCTGGGTGCTTCAAAGGAGATGTTTAGGAAAAGGATCTTATGATTACTGATCCATTACCACCACGGGTCTGAATTAATGACCCCTTTTTTGGTCATTTTACAGTTTCCTTGTTACTGCTCCTGGTTTATATCACTAGTGGCCACATGGCCCAAGGAAGAGAAATTCCTTTATAACTGAAAACCTGTTTATTATATCCAAATTAGAGTGTGAATAGCACAGTCATATGATTGGCATGGTACTATTCTCACAGATGAAGATTTGTTGAGGCTGCCAAGAGGCAATGTTAGTGCATGAAAGCTTTTCTATTAGATTAGAATACCAAATCTAGATTGTCAAAAGGGCTGTATATTCCTATTTTTAAATTTATTTATTGTCATTTGAAATAGAAGACATTTACTGATCCCATGGTGTCCAGTTCTGCAATGAATGAAACCAGAGAGGGGAAAAGAGAAGCTGAATACATACAGCTCTGGCTTTTGCAGCCACAATGACTGGGCAAGAGTAGTGATGAAGAGACACAGCACTATTAATGAAGGGACCTCAACCTTTCTGCTTTTGAAGAAAGATCCCATTGATTGTTATGCTGCTAGTGACTACATCAACCCTGAATAAAGTTTAACAATTATGAGAAAAATTTCTGTTCAATAGTAGCATCACTAGTGCAGCTTGTTTCAAGTTCTTTTAAAGCTGTTCCATTTATGTGAAAAGGATATTTCTCCACAGGTTTGAGAAATAGCAAAGTAAATCAGATCACTATAACACAAGTAAATTTTTATGTTTACGTTAGTCTTCATATATACATAGATTATAACATTTAAAATCACATTAGGAAACTAAACCAGGAAAATTAAAATTCACTGTTACACTCCTGGTGAAAGTTTAACTTTGGGCACTTCATAGTGCATGTCAAATGATTTCTATTCTGGAGTTTTTGTAATTGATAACAGAAGTCTCCAGGAAGTATGAAGCCTCCTCTCTGTGTTAAACTAGTAAGGCACCTTTTTCATATGTTTCACTGATATTTTTATTAGTACTTATCCCCTATCTCCCTAAGTGCATACATTCAAATGACAATAAGCACCAGTTTAACTTCCACATATGTTTGTTAGATTTTCATCTTAAATATCAGAAACAGTGCTACATGCTTTGTATTAAGGTGATGAGAGATAATCAATTGTCCTTGTGTAAAAATGTTATTTTAAACTATCAATAACTTACAATAAACAGGAAATTACTGATAAGGTGACTTTCTTAAATCATCTCAGTAAAATACATAGTGAAAGTGAAAAAAAACTCAAATCAATATACAGCTGTGAATAACTATCATGAAAGCTTAAGTACTCTCCAGATTCAAAAGGAACTCATTAATGTTTGTATAGCTCTGCTGATGGATGGCAAGTAGCTTATTATAGCTAGATAATGGCTGTAACCTAGATATTATCTGAAATAGTTAAACCACACTTTATGTCTTTAGGAAGGATACTTCAGCTCCATGAATGAGCCAACATTGTTTATTCAAATGGGAATATGTTCAGCAGTCAGGAAGCAATGCAAGAGGATGAAGTGTTCTCTATTGGATTAGAATACCTAGATGAGAATGTCCAAATTGCTTTCTTTCCTCAATATATATGTCTGTTCTTGATTTTATATACTGCTATGCTGTGATTCACTCATTAATTTCCTGGTGTCTAATACCATAAAAAACTGCTAAGCTAAAAAGGCTGCAATTAGAAAAATTTTTCTTTTGAGTTCATTGTGGATTAAAGCTTTGGTAAGAGAAGCCAATTGCAGCTCTGACTTCCTTCCCACAGAAAACACATGCTCTCTTCCTACCTAGTTAGATGAGCATTTTGATGCTTATATTGCCATGCTATTTTTAATGTACTTTACCATATTTAACCGTCAAAAAGGTTTGTAAAAAATAGTTCTTTCAAATAGCCAAGAATATTATTTGTCTTTACTGCTCAGATGAACAGAGTTTGAATTTATATTAACTACTAGGCAGCATACAAAGACATACAATACTCTACGTTACTTCATAGGTTTTATTGAAGGGTTTTCCAGGGTATAAATACAGCAATTGCAGTCCTGGAGGATTGACTGTCACAAGGACAAGAACCCGTGCACTCTGAGGCTACCCTGCTCTCTACTTAATGACTTTTAATTGTATTTAAAAATGAAAATAATACATCCCACTACATAGCAGGCAGAAAACTACAGTGAGACTAAATCTAGGAACTTCTGCAAGGAGGGAGATAGGAAGTCTAAAAAATAAAAGGAGACTTCAAAGGGAAATCAAAGAACTTAAAAAAGACAATAAGAAAGGAGTACAGATAGTTGAAGAGAAGGTAGCAATTATTATTTTTTTTGGAAATGCAATAAGAAATTAACTGCAGGTTTTAATGGATGAAATGATGGTAAATTCTAAGCAAGATTGCAGATTATGTCTTTTCAATTAGAAATACATTTTCTACAAACTGGTAGCACCAATGCAGGCTTGGAATTTGCTCACATTCTCTCCATTATCTTAGCTTGGAGAAAAAAAATTAAAAGATTGAACATCACATGTAAACAGAGGAATTTTTAAAAAAACCTATATTGGTCAGACTACTATATGCAATTCACGAAAAGAATCCTTGTTCAGATACTGGACACAGCCTTTTACACTGAACAAAAAATTTAAGTTAATCACTAGACATCTCTTTCCACTACTAATAGCACAAGAGTCTAACAAAGTAATACAAATGCCAGAAGATCCTTTGTGATGCTGTAGTGTTTAGACAGGTAAGTAAAACATCAATGAAGTACTCATCTATGCACACAAACACACATAAATAAAGAGAAAAAGGATTATAAACTAGCATTGCTGTATGCTTGTGTGTGCATACACATGCACACAAGTGCACCAGGTGTGTGTAAAGGGAGGAGGAGCATTAACAGAAGGATAACATCTGGCTTCAAGAAGAAATGCTAGATTAATGTTCAAACTCTGAGAGAAAATTACATTAAATACTCTGACATATTTGCAAGTTTGCATTTAGATTAAAGCCAAGTCCTAGTCAAAATATAAGAACTGATTTACCTACTAACTGTGCTCTGCCAGGCAGAATTAGATATTAAACAGGTCATTCTAACACTTAAATACTGACTAGCTGCAGGTCAGAAGACATTTATAAAATTCATACAGATAAAGTCATTCCATGCTGCCTTTAGATCTGTTGAAGAGCTTAGACAACGTAGAAATGTTCTTAGATTTCACAAATAATTAAAAGCACTCTCTTTATTTCTCCTCCTTCACTTAATTCCAGTGAAAAGGCAATTCTCTATATGAATATCAAAATGACTGATGTTAAAAAGCAATAATATATTAATTTTTATATGACCACAGTTGTACAAATCTCAATGAAATACAGAGAGCTAAAAGCTATTGTGGTTATGTAATTTATTCTTCCTGTTTACTCAATGTATTGGACAATGGTGTCACGGCATGCTAAACAAACACAATGCAATCTCGCTCATTTTATTCCACCCTGACTGTTGTCATGTTCTGAAGAACACTCAAAGACTGAGCTCGAGAGCAGTAGTTAAAAACGGCAACTGGCTGTCAGTGGTGTAGTTTGTCATTGTTCCACAGACAAAAGGCAGACTGTCACAATAAACAGCATTTATTCATTTCAGATTTGTGGCTTAGGGCTGAGGAAGGGGAGGTGTCATTCGTAGTAATTGTAAAACACATAAATAATAATAGTAGTCTGCAAATCACTTATCAAAGAAAACAGTGGGAGTTGGCAGTGATGGAGGCATGAAAATGGATGCTTCCAGCACAACCTAATTTACAGATCCTTTAAAAAAACCCACATTTTTTCTTTCATAACAGTAAAATGGAATGCTTTGTATTAACTGCTTATGTGACGGGTAGGCAAGACAGAACAACTAAATCATGACTTTAACGACTTATTTTTAACAAATCGCTGAGAAGCTTTCTGAAAATGATTACTCTCAGCTGCTGTCATTTTTATTAATGTAATTTCACCAATTAAAAACCATTACATATTGATATTGGCATCACTTCCTCTAGCTTTTTTTGCTTAAAAATTGCATCATTTTAAAGAAATTACACTTCTCTGTGAAAATACTCTGAATTGGTATATGAATAGAAGAGACTTCTTAACTGAATGTTTACGTCTGCTTTTTCAGGACGACTCTCAAATCCTAATAATAAATTTTTGTTAATAATTTAATGGGCTGAAATTATAAAGCAAATAAATTAATGCTGTTGTGGTTGGCATTAATTTTTTTTTTATTTAAGTGCAGATTTTCAGGCAGCCATTATCATCCTTCTCTCTTGTAAGTTCCTGTCCTGATTTAAAAGGCTGAAGTCCTAGCTCAGGGACACATTTTAAGTGGATTATGACACCCCCCAGCCAACCCTGTGAGGATCTGCAAAAAATCTGGGAAGAGAAGTGAGAAAAAAAGATACCAGCAGCTGAAAAGGTGCTCCAAAAGGAAACTACTTATTTACTACTGCATGGTCAAAGTCCTGCTTCATCTCATAACCACTCCTGCTGCTGTCCACAACACTGATAATATTTAGTAGAGAGCAATCTCTTCTTACATACCCAGAAAAGACAGATGGATATGAGTTTTTCTCTGGCGAACCACACAATGTTCACCAGATGGAAACAATGCTCCCTATATGGTTTTTCAGGCATTTTTGCCTACAAATCCTTCCCTCCCAGCACGTCTCAAATCCTATCAGGGACAAGGGCATGAAAGGGCTAAGGAAAGGACAGGTATGCTGACAGGAGGAACTGAACTTGTGTTTCAGAATGGATCTCTTCCGTGAAAACTCCTATATACTTTTCCAGAGAAAGAACAGAATGAAAGAAATTGTCTGAATGAAAGAGTGTAGCACCATCTCAGTATCTCAACCAGGAAATGGTATCTCAGCTGTTACTACTTTGGGTATAGCAGAGAAGCAGAGCTCAGGAGTTGCAAGGGTGGCTCACTGAAGATGGGTGCACATGACCAGATCAGAGATAAGCTTTGCCTTATAGATATTCTTGCCTTAATAAGATAGGATGTTCCTTGACTGATTTTAGAATTGAAAAAGATGCTAAGTTTGGCAGTCAGGACATGAATTTATGAGAATGTGAGAAAACACATGAAAAGCTTTAGATGTTTAATACCTACAGCTACATGAAATAAAAGAAATAGTATGCTGAAAAATAAGTGTTGAAAAACTAATTGATAACCAACTTTTAGAAAAGATTAGTAAAAATTAAAAATATTTATAGACAAAAACATGTTCTAAAAAGAAATGGCAAAATTTTGGATTAATTTTAAATAAATAAATACAAAAGGAGGGGTTAGTCCTTTTAGAAGGGACATTTTCAGCCCAACATCAACTACACCACTGTAACCTTCAATTAAAGTGAGACAATTTTATTTAATCTTATTACTAAAAGAAACAAACCGTTAACTTGAAGATTTTAAGCCAGAATTTGTTCAAAATTACTTATTTTTTGTGAGAGCAGTTAGAAATCTAAGTATAATATTTCTAGATGCAGAAAAGATGTATCTTGAAATAATGAAAATATTCTTACCTATATCATCTTGCTAAGGATTTTGCAGAAATTCTCTTGAACTTTTCCCAACCCCTTTCTACCTGCTTTAGGATAATTAAATATATATATATGTGGGCATACAGTACTACTCTTCTGGGCTTGGAATACAATCTTAATTCAGTTTAAAATGAGAAACAAAACACTCATAGTTTTCCTCTCTCTTATCAGCCTACTAAGATATTTAGCTTCCTTCTCTTGCAAAATTTCCCTCTCCTGTTTTGTCACAAAAGCCTGCAATGCTACACTTGAAAAGACTGAACTTTGGAAGGCATTTTCTTGGTTAACTTTTGCCATATAAGGAATATTAAAAATTCAAAGTTATTATTCTGTAGTTTTCTTTTAGTCAGGCACTTTTAGTCAGGAATGAAAGCTTTTACATTTGAATATATGATTTTATCCTGGGCTCAGTCAGGTGCACAGTGTTTGTTGTTTCCTGTACACAGTTACTGAGAGTGACAAACACGTGCAATCATTAAAGAGTGATGATAACCTTCACTCTAATTGCATTAGCACAGCAGCTCTCTCAAAGGCAGGGAGATTTCCCACAACAGGAACAGCTAAGCACAGATGTAAATGGATCAGCGGTGTCACTCATAAACGATGATCGCGGGCAGCGTCCGACAGTGGACAATCACTCACGCAATAACACAATCACTCCGCAGTTAATGCATGTCACTACTCATTTGCAGGGAAATTTTTGAAACCAGAATTTGCATGGGCTATTTGAAACTTCCCTGAGCTGAATACCTAGCTCTTAGCTTTCTAGTGGGAGTTGTGACAGTAGCACTGCTCGCAGCAAACTGCCACTGTCGTTTGTTCTGCTTCAGCGCTGTTTGACTGTCACAGCCTGTCATGTAGGAAGAAAGCACCGCATCTAACCCCCTGTGACAAGGTTTAATCACCCCTATTACTCCTATTGGCTGTTCAAGCCACCTTGGGGTGTGCAGCACACAGTTATAGATCTCAAAAATCCTTGCTTTATAAATGGAAAGGCTAAAATCTGGTCTGAGTCGATCAATCTTCTACCACACCATTGAAAGGAAGTAGAAGGATTAGATAAATAATATTAATGCAATCAATGCTCAAGATAATTTTTTTTTGATTTTCACATCATTAGGAATAATAATTTTTTTTTTTACTTCGTTATTATTTTTTTAATGGACTCCAAGTATTCAAATTCTGAATGTTATTGCTTTCTAGGAATCATTGCTAGAATGTGGACATACATGCAAGAGTGTTACATCTGGGATTGATTTTTTATGCAAAAATTAAGTCACAAAAGTAATGATTGTGTCACAAGGCATACCTGCCAAATGTTAATGCTGAGTCAAAGGGCAAGGAGAGGAACACTTAGAATAAGCTTTGTAGAAAGGAAAAGTTGAACACCAGTTTTCCTCATACAAATCAGCATTAACTAATTAAAACTTCATGTATGCCTGATCTATCTAAGGAAACAATTTGCTGCTGTTCTACATGGAAAACTGTATCTTCAAGCTATTTTTAAGAATTTCCATTACAAGACTGCAGTCCACACTACTTATACTTAAAGCCTGAAGGACACATGGATCAGCAACTGAGACTAGCTCAGCTGGTTAGAGCACGGTGCTAATAACTCTTCTGGTCCTTTTGCTCACAGCTGGTTACCCAGAAGCCCAGGTAACATACACCAAGCACATCCTTGCACATCAACAAATCTGTTTGCTTGAGCTGGTCTTATTATACCCAAAGTCTCTTTACTGGGACAAAAGAAAATTATTGCAATAAGAAAACATATTACTCATTGTGAAAAAAAAACTTACCCATTGTAAGTTTGGCTTTAGTGAGGTAAATAGTATTATGAACTTCTAATTACTCCATCAGGTTAATCTTAGGCCTAATAAATTATACTAGTGGAGTCTTTACAATGGGAGATTCTTATGCTTGAGATCACCATTAACACAAATGTTATTTCAATTCACATATATTTGTAATGATCACATTTGCTTTGCAGCGACTGGGAAGGAAATGGATTATTTGACAGAGCAGACAACTTGGTGGGTCAATAATTAGCACCAGGATTTACATAGAACAGGGATAACCCTTACATCCCTGCTTTAGCCCAGTTCTGTAAACAGATGAGCAAGTGCACATCCTGCAGAATCAGAATAAATATTATTTCTATTTTCATCATATACCCGCAAAGGCACCTACAAATTAGGAATGAAATTTTCTAAAAGACAAACATAAAAAACCCCTCACTGTCAGGTAGAGCTGTCAGTACTCCTTTTTATTTAAACAAAAAATTAATTTTCATTTCTAACTAGTATTTCAGGTGAAATAAAACAATCTTGGGCCAGAGCATTTCAAAACTTGCAAAGAGCATGAGAATGTGTAAATGGGTGGAAAGCGCATTACATAAGAGTTTTAATTTTTCATGAAAATGCTTTCTAACAGGAAGGTGGATTTTTTTTTCAAATATAAACACTTATCTATGTTTCTTCTGGCCATCTTAGGGAAAAAAAATCCCCAAACCAAATTCCAGCTGCCAATGACGTTTCAGTATTCCTTCGATACTTTTCCTGAATGTCTAAATGCAAATAACCCTTTTCTGTGTGAGATGAGTTTATAGTGCTGACAGCAGCTTGTGCCACTCACCCAGGTACACTTCTAACCTATGTCCTCACTCCCACTCCCCTAGTTTGATAATGTCAATTAGACTCACACTACCATGAGTCTTACAGATTTTCTATTACTAAAGACAGAGAGCAATTTGTTTTCTTATATCTGTCAAACACCTGTGAAGTTGCACCTAGAAATAACCAATGATAGCATCTATCCTGTTTCATATAGATAGATGTAGGTTGTTCAGCTAAACCACCATACTCTTTATGGTTTGTTGCAATGCCAGTTCATCAGCTACTGGTTTACACTACACATGCTCTCCTTTATACCTTCTGTCTGCTAATTTGACTGATGTTCTCTTCCCCCAGTTTGCTTGTCACTTCTAAATGACAAATAAGGAGAGGTCAACACCACACTGTATTTTCTTTCTGTACAGTATTTTCATCCTCAAAGTAAGTTCATGAAATTTGAATCCTAGGCCACCTATCTGAGAAAGCTGGTTTATTGAATTGTCCGCTCACATAGAATAGTTTCAACAATTTTCATAGTTTGGAAGGAATAAATGTTTTTCATAATTCTTCTGCCTCAAGGTGTGGCATTGAAAATGAGAAATAATAATCCTAAACCTTTAGATCCAAGTTTTCTTTTTATAAATAAACAAAAAAGAATTCTATGCAAAGATATTGATATGAATCTTTGGATATGAATCATAATAGCAGATTTTCACATCAGGTATTTGATTCCATCTCTGAACTCTGAAGCCTCTGCAGAGTGAATGGCAGCAGGAAATGGCTTTCAAACTCTTCCTAACAGATGGAATAAAATCTGCCAGGTTATTAAATTTCTACACAACTATTTTTAGTTTCCATTTCTAAATCCTTTTTCTTCTTTTGTCATATAATATTTCATTGCTAATCACATCTCTGAAGCATTACTATTTTGAAAATAGAAGCTTGAAGTGGTAGTTGATTATTCCTTGCCCTGAATATTTTTGTTGCTGCTTGATTTTTCTTCTAAAATTATGCAGTATTTATACAGATTTGTGTACTAAAAATGAAGAAAGTAAGTCAAAACATCAGTTGATAGGACCTACAAGCATTAAAATTATTTTAGTGATGAACAATTGCTGTGAATCCTTACCTAGACTGCAATCTAATATTAAAACAAACTGTTTGCTGAAAGCTAACAGGTAGAAATGGCCTAATAACTATGAAAATAAAAGCAAATGCCTTGACTGTCTGGGGTAAAGCATATCAGAAGTGAAACATACTTTATTTTTTGATGAATTGTACTCAGGAAGAATAGGAAGCTACTCAACTGTTGAGAAAATTAAACCAATTGTTTCCTCCTGTGAACTGTGTCATAGTGACAGATTTTCTCAGTGTACAAAGAATCCTTTGAAGCAAATTTGCTTGTAATTCAAGTGTTATGGAAAAAAATTTTCTCTTTGTTCATGTTACTAACAGAAACACCCACCCTTTTCTTACATGAGGTTTATTATTACTGCTACATCTACACTACAGTAGTGATGACAAAAAAAAGGAGCATTAAACATGGTTTGCAAGTATTATCATAGCAAATATTCCAACACTGAAAGGAAGTATATTAGCTGTAACGTGACTAGGTCAACTAGCAAATTCTGGTTTCACTTAAGGACAACAAACTTCAATCAGCTAAGGAGACAATCTTGCAAATTTCTCCTGTATCTGGTATTCAGTAGTGCATCGGGCAACAGTCAGCCTGAGATTGAACAGGAAAATGCAATTGGAAAAAAAAAAAAAAAGAAAATAAGAACACACAGAGATTTAGATTGGAGTGATACTGCACACCAGACCTGTGACATCTGGAAGATGTATTGATTTGCATTACTGCTGCAAAAGCAATGTAAAAGAATGAGAAAAGCCCCTATATTTTAGTTCAGTTCTATTGAATCTAACAAGTGTGAAGAAATAGTTTTGAGATTTTTTTGATATCACTAACATGACTGATGTCACTCAGCTACAAACAAATGTATCAATGGATGAGGCTTCTAACTTCTCCCAGTTAAGGTACAGAACCTGCTGAACTTTTTCCAGTCAGGCATGTAAACTGTGAAATAACTTTACAACATGGCCCATCAGGTACGATTTCTTAGCATAATATTTCTGTGGGAAAGATTATGCATCATAAATTTTAACTACATGGGGTTTTCTTCTTATATGAATGATGAAAAAGCAGAAAAGTATCAATATTCATCACTTTTTAAACATTTCCAGCTATTTACAGTATCTTTGACTTTGTGCTTTGGAGTAGAGGAGTATAATGGGAGATCTTTCACAATCCTGTATTTTTTTCTTCCTATTTACTTTGCTTTTGAAGATGGGGGAAAAAATAAAACAAAATACAACTTTTTAAAAAGCATTAGTCTGAAAGATGAATTTGAAGGGCTCTATAAATGATGTGTCTTCTGAAAAGGTGTCAATAAGAAAGAATGGGAAGAAGAAAAAAATGTATTTTCTAAAAGTAAAGGTGATAAAGCCTACACTAAATACAAGTCTCCCAGTTAAGGGTAATTTCACAAAGCCCTTTCTTTTCATTGGACAGAACTAGACTACAATTCAAAGTAAGAATTTAGGAAGAATTTGTTCCTCAGAACTGTATGTTTTCTGTTTATTTTAGGAAAGAATGGTATCAAAATGGCATCTTTCAAATCTCTCAGAAACAACTGTGTTTAAAGTTGATTTGCAATAGAAACCTAAATATAATATATTAAATAGAAATGCCTCTTTTCTACGATAGCCTTTGCAACTAAGTAGTTTACTCAAAGAGCAATTAGGTATAAGAAAATCATAATAAGCCTTTTTAAATTTAGAATGTAATATTTTACAGTTATTGGAATATGAGACTGAATTGTTTAAAGTACAGCATAATAATTCATTCCTACAGCATTCAGTAGCACTAGGCCTTTGGCCTCTTGCCTAACAATACACTAGACAAGAATTATTACATTGTAATTCACACCCTGTCACGCCTTATTGCTTAATTAAAGCATAACCCTTCATGACATGACAAGCAATTTGACTGTTACCATAATAGATTATTATCCCACATAACTTATTTTAGTTTTACAAACCATTCTTTTTTCCTTTGTACATGATTGAGAATTATCAGACCAATTACATACATGTGTCTTTACCTGTAAAGTGTGACTAGGTTTAGGAAGAAAAGCTAATAACACAAGGTTGTATTTTTTATTGGAACTATTACTTGAGTAAACTTGGGCACCTCTTTATCTTTTTTCATTTTGCTTTGGGAATTAAATCCAGCAACACCTTGTAAAACTCAGATTCAAGATCTCAGATTAGGTTGCTGCCTATATTTTATTGTTGAGCTTAGCTACCTAAATTATAAAGTTACATCATTTTTGCAAATTCTAATGTGGTACTGAAGCAACAAAGTGGCTGATGTTACGGTGTCTTTGAAATTCCAGACAAGGAAGTTGCCAGTTTAATTTTGGTGCAATACAGCAGTTAGCTACTCTGTGTAGAACATTATGTAATATGTAAAACATATTTTTCAGAAATAACTCTTTGAATCACTTTCTTACTAAGGTCCCTCCCTCTTCATGTTTCTCAGACTGAAACTTGTTATAATAAAGAAAAGCTAATCTGCTGTTAGTAAAACACATCTGATTATAACTAAAAATTGACTAGGTGAAATTCTTTTGCAAAAAGTCAATTACAAAGCCCATTGACTTAAGCAAAACACTGTTCCATGAGATGAAATGGAAAAATGTGTCAACGGCTGTGAAAACACACTTTAATATTCCAGCTTGCATTCAAAATATTGTAATTACTAATTCATATTTTATTAATGCCTTCACATGTGCAATGCAACACAGCCATTTGGCTATGAATAATCCTCGGGTTTTGGCAACCACAAGATCAAAATTAAAATATGTAAACATGGAACTCTGAAGATTTGTGTGAACAAAACCCTGGATTTCTTGAGAAGACATACAAGCAACGCATAAAACACGCATACAAAACAATTTTAGCATGGGAATTATATATACCATAGCTAATAGTTGTCCTACCAGTTTCATATAATAGCAAGGTGCAATTTAATGAGGTTCCACTGAACTCTCTAGGTCTTCAAGGTGACTGGGTTGTCCCTGGAACGCTCTCTGCTATAACTTTAAAATGTCTATGATGTGACTGTGATATAACTGAAACAGCTGCAGTCTTTGATCATATGCTGGCAGTTTATGTACAGATCCAGAATGTGTAATAGGGCCACACTTTATTAACTTGACTGATGTTCTGTTATTTTACTGGTTCCAAAAGCCAAAGGAGACTAGGCTCCACCATGTTGCCCTGAGAATAATTTATTGTTGCAGCTATTCAAAATGAAATACCTATCATTAATGTCTAATTGATTACCAAAAGCAAGAGGCATACATTGGCCTCAGTTGATCTGACATTTGCTATGATCTTTAAAGCTGCTGTTATATCTAGAACTATTATTTTGAATTAACACAAAATACATTTTAACTACAGTTCAAAACCACTGCCAGCACTCTGAATGTATGCATACATTTCCTGTTAATAGCTATTTCTACATAGATACAGTCTAGTGAAACTTGCAGTGAGTTTTTACCATTTCTTAACTATAAAAAATACACAAATTCTGAAGGCATGATAATGAAGTTAGACCTTGACAGGGTAGTAGATGTATTATGTTGTACAAAAGCATCTTTGTTCTCCTTAACAAGCTAAAATATATTTTTGTTTCTACCAAAATTTTTAAACAATTCATCTTTATCAAAGCAGCCAAATCAGAGAGGAGATAGTACGCACTTTAATTTGGCTATTTGAGGAAGTTAAATTGTATGGCCAGTAATTAAAAGAAAAATGCACTTAAAACCTAGGTATTTTTCCTCATGCATGCAATATGGAAATTCACAGTAACATTGTAAATTATAGGTACATTAAAAAATTTGCAATGCGTTACTTGGTTAATTTCATCTTCTTTGTGAAATAGTTCTGTCCATTCTCATAGAAGATCTAGTAATACTTTTGCACTAATCCTAATAGTATGAAGCTATTCTAGGTATGAAGAGCATATAAAAGAGACCCTTTTCTAGTGATTTATTTTTTAATTCCTACTTTTTCCCCCTAGCCTCCTTTTACATCCCTGTATTCTTAACTCTAAATTTAAAATTTTACTTTGTCCTTTCATTTTTATTAGAAGAAATAAAAAAGCCTGAACTCTAAAGTCATTCTGTACCCATACTCTCAGTTTGCCTCCTTCTGTAATCTTGCACAAAAATTACACATTTTAAGAACCTTTTTGGGCACAAAGGGGGTGTTGCAAAATTATTGTACTGCTTTGATGGGATGGCTTTTTCTCCAGGACCTTCCTTATGTAATCCTTGCTTTAGTTTTCTTTTCAATCCCTTTCTCTAAAGCCTTTACGCTGCAGCTGAGGGGTAAAACATCTCAAAAGTTAAAGAGAGCCTGGACCCCACAATATACATGTTTACTTTTTTCCCATGGATCCCTTAATCTAGATACAAGCAGCTAAATCTGTTTCAATTCCAGTTTTAAGCATATGTCAGTAAGCATTTATACTTTAATCTTCTTCAGTATGGACAGTCCCCAAGAAAGTCTAATTCCTCTAGCCCTCAAGATTAACCCACCTGATTAAATGCTGGCTCCTTTCTAGAATCCTAAAAGATTGTGAAATATGACCAATTATTTTTTCCCCACATCTTGAATGCTTCCCATTTATAGAAACAAGCAAAGATACCAAGTAAATCTAAAATATAAACATTGAAATGGAACAGATTTCTTTCATGAAAATCTGATGTCTATTTCATGAGCTTCATTTTCACTTACATTTGTTATAAACCACCAGAAATTAAAGCTGTAAATAAGCAATAAATAAGCTAAAGTGTTCTAAGTTATCCAATCAAAAAAAAAAAAAAACCAAAACCAAAACAAACAACAAAACAACATTGCCAGAAAAGTTTTTTGAGACTGAATATCTTCTTATTGTACCCTGGATAACTTGTAAAAACATAGATAAATCTTTAAGTAGGCATATGTTTGGCCTCCTTTCTACTTTTCCCCCTTTGGCTGCCTCTTATACTTCCTATATACCATTTACAATGCAATTGTTCTGCCAAGTATCTCTGATACCTTCCAGCACTCTTTATTCCTTTTCATCTAACATGTTCTTCTCAGTACCTTTTTGTGGGCTTCAGCTCACATGAGTATACTGGACTTTATTCAATTAATTCATCTTAACTGACCCCAGAAAAATATGCAGTTAAATTAATCACAAAGAGAAGTTTATTATTGAAGTGCTAAATTTAATCTAGAAAGAAATAATCACTTTAGAAATATTATAAAATCTCTGATACCAACTCTGGGTCAAAATTAAGAGAACATTTCCAGATAAGCTGCTACTCACCCATTGAAATATCTTAGTTTAATACCACACAACCTCTGTGCAGAAAGTACATATCACTATGCAACACTATTTGTGATGCAAAACATTCCCCACTGACTTACAAGGTATCCTTGTTTTTTAATATTGAGTAGTGTACCAATATTCAACTGTATATATATTAACAAAAACGCTATAATTTTCATAGTAAAACAAATCTTGCATCTAAAATCTGAAGGGTTGACTCCTATAGTTAAAATTTTTCCATAGTTCTGCAAGATTTCCCCCCCCTCCCCACCCTCAGGAGAATATGGATGGCTAAAAAATAACTGTTCTTATGTTCATCTCTTCTCCTACCTTTTCTGACGAGCTGGCTGCAGAAAAGTGTATAAATGGAAAGCTCAATTAGTGCAATTTCTGTATCCTTGGATGTCAATCATGACTGTCGAGAGGTGGGACTTTCAGAATCTCTGTGCATTAATTAAGAACTCATCTCAGAAGAGTAGTCATTACACCTAAGGACCAAAAATAAGTTTTAATTAGAGTCTCGAAGACAGTGTGCCATCTACTTATAAAATTAGTTCTTTAGTTAAAAATGAACAGCTATGGGACTTGGCTAGTAACAATGCAAAGGCCATAAATCTGCTGCATGCCCTTCAGAAAGCAGAAATATTCTTGCCTTTGTAGGCTGGCCTGGAAAAACTGGACAAGTTCTGGAATGCTGTGCACACCACTCAGATTTCAGTCAGGTTGTATGAATGCCAATGTGATTATTAGACCCTTGTGAAATTACTGCTGCTAGGCTGATGCTGAGTGAAGGCTGTAAAACAGCTGAAGCTGGATTGTATTCCCCTCTCCTAGCCCAGACAATCTCTGACTGCCTGTGCAAGAGGCAAACCAAGGCAAACTCAGCAGAGGGGGGAAAGGGAGTGTGCACATAGCACCAGGGCCATTCACAGCACACAGGCAGCTTTGGGTGGCCTGAGACATGGCAGGGCTCAAGACAGGCTACAAACAAGCTGGGCTAACTGGTGCCAGCTGCCCAAGAGATCTTGCCTCCTGGCATGACTTATCTGAGGACAATCAAATATTCTGCCTAGGATTCTCTAGGGAAATAAGGTGTAAATAATTGATTATATAATTTATAAATTAATGGTAGGAAAACAAACTTTAAAAGCTGGTCTGGAAAATAAATATGTCAGCTTATAATTCAGGCATGAAAAGGGGTAAAACTTAGAGAAAAAATAAGTGTACATTCCAGAGAACAAGAAAAAAAACCTGGTTTGTCTATGGCTGAAATAAGAAATATAATGTGTCAATAAAAAAATCAAAATAGCATTCAGATTTGTCTATGAAGGATGAGACAAGACAAAAAAAAAAAATCAAGCTCCAGTATGAAAATAAAGGAGGAAAAACAGCCATAAAAATGGTCATAAAAATTCAGTGATACAAATATTGTAGTTTCTTGAAGGACACAATTTAACATATACTTAAAATGATAGAAGTAATAAGAATAATAATTATAAAGGTTATCGCATAGAAAAAGAATGGAATGGGAAAGCGTGTCAAAAGGAGAATAAGATTTACTATGCATCCAGGAATAGTAGAACAAGTGTTATGACCTTCTTCATTGCTTTTATGTTTCATGGTCTTTTACTAAACTATCTGTAAATACATTTAAGAGACACATACTTTTTTGAAATGTTTGAGAAACACATACTATAAATTTCCAATCTAATCAGTATACCTGAGGAGTAACGAAAAACAGCACTGAATTTAACAGCAAAAAAAGCTATTGCTGCTAGGTAGTTTAAATTATTTTATCCTAAATAACAGTGAATGATAAAATTAACATTATAGTAAGGAAGCAATCAGTCTTTTAAAGACATTTAGAAAAATGTAGACAATTTATGCTGATGTCATTTAGAAAAAAATATGTAAATTCCATTAATGAATATTTTTAATATTTCATGCCCAAATGAAATTTTATAATATTTTTAAAGCAATATTTCTGGCAATTTTTTTCAGCCAAAAATTGTTTTTTAGAGAACAGGCACAGAAACACTCTCCAGATTGTACTGACTTGGAATATTACTGTATTTTCTGGTAGATTTCAGTGGGCTTCTTCAGGTTATCAGATATGCTGGCAGTACACACCAATACACTCTTGAGAGTGTTAAATCTGAAACTTGCTATTAAAAGTTCAACTTTCATTCCGTGAAACAGAGTATATGCTACTGCTGTGGATATATGCGTACTACAAAATCTGGTATTTACTTCTCTGGAGGTCTAAGTTATTTTTCACATGATAACAGATTTCAGGAAAGGCCATGTTTAATATTGACTGGCACCATGGGTAGGTTATTTTAAATAAAAAGAAAAAGGAATTTATCCAGGGCTTGTCACTTGTATGCTCTGAAGTAAAGAAAAGTCCTGAGTCTTGCTACCTGGGGTTTCCTACTAGTAACATTTAACACATTTCTTGTCATCTGCTTCTCTTGATTAGGAGGACAGAGATAATAGATACACTAGGCTCAGAAGAAGAGACAGAGAACCTTTGTTCCTCTGTACAATTATATCAATTTTTATAATGGTTTAATTTGTTGTTATTCATAAGGGACAACGCCAAGAGCTGAAGCAAAGGACTAGCAAAGTACAGATTGCATGTTAGCAGCATGGTGCCTTCTCAGTCCTTCATGTTTCCAAGTTTGCCTCTTCTAAACTCCTACTCCAATACGCTATTTTGGAAGCCAGCCATAAAAGAGGCTAACTCAGACAATAAAATCTGAGTGATCTACTGAACTGTGACTGAGATTTGTGACCTGCCTTAAACTGAATCAGATTCAACTACAAGACTTCTTACAAGCAGCTCTCACCAAGAGCCTGGCAGAATGTCAACACAGTTGTACTAAATATTCGACACCAAACTTGCTGAGAACCACATGATATCATGTATTGTCATGAAAGTAACTTAAAGCTGGATTAATTCACAGGACAAGAATAACAAAAAGCAGCAATTAGAAAATGTTTCTTACAGTGGAGAATGTTATATAGCAATTAAATTATATTGAACAGAATAGCAAAAAGAGGAATAATACTAAAATTACTTCAGGCACCCTCCTGGCCAACTTTGAACCCTTCACTGAAGTTTGAAAGTTTGATGCCTTGTCCAAAACTTCCCCTGTGGTCAACAAAGAAAGGGAAAGGCACTTCCAGATATCAAGCTGGACCTAAAAGAGCTCCAGCCTTTACACTTGTAGTGGGAGTGTTGAGCACAGACTTGGACATGTTGGTAAGTACTTGTATTTACTTCATCTACATCCTACAGTTTGATTTTCAGCAGTGTCTAGAAAATAAATTTCAGGGCAGCATTGAACATTTGCCTACATATTTAGATGCTACCAGAGATATGGGCAGGGATATCAGTTTCTGTAACACTAGCCAAATATTGATGGGCAGTACTGTGCAGAGGTCCTTATTCCTATTGATCAGTGCCTTTCCTGCTCCCTACCACAAAATTAATAACAAAAAAGTAATATTTTTTCCTATTTATACTGAATTGTAGTTACTGTCTCTCATATGGTTAATATTTCAGTCTTTGGGAAAAAAATAATTTTATCCTGCTTTAACAGTTTTATTTTTCTTTCCTCAAAAAGAGACGAGAACAATGAAAATATTTTGATTAATTTATCACCATAGATGTGTTCTTTCCTCCAGTTAAACTAACATTTTAAGAAAATATCTGAGACCCCTATAAAAAATAAACCTCAGTGTGTGATCAAAGCCAAGAAGCCTACAGCACACATACTTAGCTTTCAATCTAGAAATTGACTATGGGGTTGGAACTGGAGTACCACAGTTTATTCTTTGCTAACTGATGAAACATTTAATTGATTAGTCTTGAAAAATAATAAGAATCTGAAATTCAAGCTGAATATCAACGTGCTCACACAAGGAGCAGAGATAAGCCAATAAACATAAAATATAGCTTTTAACCCCATGGAACACGTCTGATCTTCAGTAGTTTCTGGCTGAAACTATAGTGACAACAGAAAAATATTTACTCAAGAACTATACAGACGTGTGCAATAAGGCACTGGAAAATACAGAAATATAAAGAAAAATGAATTAAAATTTGACTGAAAAGAAGTAGCAAAATTTATTAGAAGTAGCAAAACAAGGAGAGAGAGATTTCTCCATGGCCAGCACTGTCTACAGATCCAGGCCTCTTCCTGAAATCTATCCATTTATCATACAGCATTGGAGTCACTTTGAAAACTATTCCATTGTAGTCAGCAACACCCAAATTGCAAATGGAAGTTATAAATCAGACAGCAGTACCACAATGTTTTCTACTGTCAAGACAAAAACCACTGCTGACTAATGAATAAGAGAAGAGTTTGTTTTAAATTAAGATACACCTGTATGTGATAACTTGGGTTTCAGCATTTTGTTGCCTCATTATGGCACACAATTAACTTTTTTATTTCTTAACTTTTCCTTATCTCAATTTCTGTGTTAGTTCACAGGACCTCGAAATTTCCCTTTTCTTCATTACTGATTGGGAAATTTTTGATGGCTTTTAATTGTATTCTTACGTTTTTAAAAAATGGAGAAGTTCAGAGCATTATGGTCTTCATTATAATACAAAAATGTATATTAATTTCGGGGAACATGAGAGGCAACATTTTAAAAATATTTTCTGTTCTTCAGTTGAGCTAACTGATATCATTACAGCTTGTTGGTTAAAACTTTGTGAGAAAAAAAATCATCTCAGATATAATATAGGAATTCTAAGATATAATAAGACAAGAGTAGAAGAATTACTAATTACAAAATTTCTGGCTGTCTGATTTCAGCTTGACTAATGGGTTTCTTTCATTCATTGAAATTCTATGATCAAAAACGGTACAAAAATGTTAACAAAAATATCACAGGAAGAAAGGGATTAAGGCAGCACTGGCAAAATGATGCAAGAGTGATACTGAGAATGAAACATGTTGTGCAGAAACAATTAAGGGTAAAAATGAAGAACCTGAGCTTGCCTAAATTTGAGAGAATAATATGTTTTAAGCAACATTATGCTTGTACTGAGTCATGCTGCCATGCTCATAGAAGGGTTTAGGTGGGAAGGGACATGAAAAACCACCTAGCTCCAACCATGGGCAGAGACACCTTGTTGGCATCCCTTCCATTTAGAGATAGAAGTTAGGATCTGGAAAGTATTTTCAGAAACCTCCCAGATTGCTAATGCTCTTATATGCTGTCCCTTTAATGGATACTGGGGTGGTTGAAGTGCCCCATGAGAACCAAGCCTCCTGAACATAGCACTGCTCCTATCTGTCTCTAAAGGGCCTCATACACGTGGTCAGGTGGCCTGCAGCAGACCCTCACTATAATGTTACCTGTCCCTGCACTCGCTTTATCCTGAGCTGGAAGCTTTTGGCTCACTCCTCATCCATCCCCAGGCACAATTCCATGCATTTCAGCTGGTCATTGACAGAGAGGGCAACACCACCACCTCCTGGCCTCCCATATCTGTTCTTCCTAAAGAACCTACATTCTTCCATTCCAACATTCCAGCGACAGAATCCAGCCCACCACATTTCTGTGATGTCAGTAAGATCCTATCTCTCCAGGCCTGCACATCTAAATCCTCATCTATTACTCATGCTACTTGGTCTTCCATAGAGGCATCTAAATTTTGCCCCCATGGAGACAACTTATTGCTGAAGTGGCTGGAATTCCTTTGTGCTGCTCTTCATGTGCTCTCCTGTTGGCCTGTTATACCTCTGCAGGCTTCTGGGCATCTATTGCTGGCACTAGCACCAAACTGGCAGGAGCGGAACGGATTAAAATTCCCCTTCCCTGGAAAGTTTCAATTAAAGTCTTCATCATCTTGTCAAAGCGACAAATGAAGATGCTGTTGTCCTCCTCTGATAGATGAGCTCCATCAGCTCCCAGCAGACCGGGTTTCTCAAAGTGAGTCTCATGGTGTAATGGATAAACCCCTGGCTGTGCCACCATTTGTCGATTCACTGGAGTCAGCAATCCCTTTCAAACCCCTTTCCTCTGACTAGCAGGATTGGTGAAAAACCTACCTGTGTTCCAGAGTCCCTTACTGCTGCTTCCCAGACCCTAATCCTTCTTGATACTCCTCAGACTGCTTTGGCTGCATCCCTGGTGCCCACCCATCCCTGGTGCAGTGGACAGTAGCCAGGAGTGCGTACGCAGCTTTGTAGTCTCTCTGCACCATCCCTGACACGAGCTTCAGGCGAGCAGCACACCTCTCTAGAGAGCACTTTAGCCTGCAAAATGAGTGCCTCCATAGCTCTCAGAAGAGTCACCTACTGTTTACTACCTGTGGCCCCTTCTTAGCTGCACTGGTTGTGGCACAGGGAGCATGTCAGACTGCATTATTCAGCCCCAGCAGCTCTCCTGAGGTGATGGGTCTTTCCTCTTCAGTTTGCAGAGCAGTGAACGGGTTCTGTAAGGGCACCTCAGGCTTCAAGGAAGTCTCTTTCTCCTGCTGGTCCTTGCCATTGCAAGCTTTCCTTCTCATGTATTACTGACCCCCCTTCCTGCAGTGTATGTGCTGTGGGGGAAGTTTTCATCTGTTTGGCTGCAGGCTTTGGGTTCCCTGCAGACTGTACTTGGAAACAGCTATTTAACTCCTTCTCAGCCTCCCTGATGTTATATAGCCTTATCACCACCTCCTGCAGTTCAGCCACCTGCATGTTCCACTGACCTGGGCAAGTGAACCTATTGTGATCAACCTTTCCTGTACTTGTGATGTGTTTCTGACAGGAATGGATAACACATGTCTTTTTAGGGAGATACTCTTTGTAACTTTGATCTTTGTCACAGAATCTTACAGAAATGTGTCACTGAGACAAAATCAAAATTTACAGTTGGGCTCACCAGGTTCACCCTATCAGAAAAGGGAGCAGTGTCCTAGTATCAAGACTAAGAAGAGTAAAGTAAAAGAAGAAATGGCATCATAGTCTATCTGAAGAAAACAATTGTAAGGGTTGTATAAAGGATGAATCGATTGACATGAAACTGGAGCAAGAATTTGAGAGCACGGCTTCAGTCTGAAGTTACGTCAACTGCCATATTCAATCCTGCCAAAGCGTTGTTAAGGTTTGTTGCTTGAAATAGAAGCCTGCAAGACAGACTGGGGAAGAGACCACAGGTGCAGCTTGCCCCTGTACTGTCATAACAATAAATAAGGTTATCTGTCATGATCGAACCATCTGGAGAAGTCCTTTATACTGTACTGAATAGATGTTGCACATTTATTTAAGGTT
This sequence comes from Setophaga petechia, assembly GCA_024362935.1. NCBI lineage: Eukaryota > Metazoa > Chordata > Aves > Passeriformes > Parulidae > Setophaga > Setophaga petechia. Next base: position 30,827,789 of record JANCRA010000001.1, read on the forward strand.
AGAAAGAGTGCTTAAAATAGCACTGATTTGCAAGGAATAGTCTATGTCCTATAATTAAAGGCAGCATCACTGTAAATGCGCAGGCAAAAATTGTAGGAAGAATTTTAAGAGCATTTTGGTAATACTGATTTATAAGTGATGATAGATAAGTTTAAAAAAGAAAAACAGATGACTGTTCAAAATGCCATATTATTCAGCAGTCTAGAACTGAAAGCAGTGATCCAGACATCAGTGTCTGGGTATTTATTCCTTTTTAGAAAAGTTATTTAAAACAGAGGTTGGTTTCATCATCATATATCAACAAGTCAGATTGTAATAAAAATTATCTACCCTGCAGGTAACAAATTCACAAAACCCAAAACCAAATCTCTTTTTCTTGCTAGTAAGGTATATGCTCAAGCTTTGCAATTCAGGGTATATCCAAGGAAATCCAGCTAATCATGGGATTACCTACAGGACAAAATTAATTACAGATAAAAGAACAGGATCTATATTGAGTGGTAGCCTTGACCTACCCTCCTCTTTCTGCTATAGAACACAAAAGTTGCATTAAAGGACGTATTTTTTCAGAAATCGGAAAGATCATAATGCTTACTTTTCTATTGCTATCTCTGTAATGTAGTGCATACTTCCTAAACATTGTAACAGGAAAATAAATGATAGGTAAAATTTCTTTCCTTAGAAGCAGGAAGAGGTAGATTGAGAAATATTATGTACTATGTTGATAGTCTACAGTTTGTGCAAGTGAAACTGAAATTAATTCCAGTTCCTTTGTTTTCTCCCTCATGACCTATCTTCTGACAGACTCAAAATCCCCTCAACTTTACATATATAGGAGGGACCACAACATATTTGGTACTCTGAGAAAAATCTGCCTGTTATCTGTTCTCCACATTAAGTCCACTTCACTGCAAAAAGCTCCTCTATCAGCATTTCTGTCTACAATCATAAGGTTGTTACAGCCTCAACTATAAAGTTACAAGAGTAGCTCTTTCTTTCTATAGCTATCAGTTCTTTTCCCAATAAACTTGGCATGTTTCTCAGCAACACCATCTTTTTTTGTGGGCTGCAACATATGGGGCTTAATAACATAGCATCAGATTGCAATTTTTAGCCTAGCCTCTCCAGTTCTACTTCTACACAAAATAAAAGTGTCTGCTGCCCACCTTCAATGACCCTCAGACAAGAGCACCTTGTCAGAGATCATTTTGTAACAGATAAGCAAACCTTCAAAACAAATATGAAAATATGATGTCTTCAAACAAACACATCTCACCCCCTTTAATTTAAGCATACTGTTTAACACAGCTTAACTTCCCAAAGATATTAAACCTGAAAGGTTCCCTGGCTTTACAATCAGAAAGACCAAGCAGGGCTACCACAGCTTTTCTATGCTACTATTTAGCACCTCTGAATCAAGCCACCAGCTGTTGGAGCTTTGCCTAAACAACAGTAAACCAGAGAAGAGTTGCAAATTAGCACTTCTCCTCTTGGGCTGGCAGGCTGGTTGATTCTTTAAGGGGAGAAAAGTAAAGGCCTCATTAAAGTTGCTTTTCTTGGTGAAGAAAAGCAAGTCAGGGTAGGGTAATACCCTTAGAGTGTTTACAGATACAAAAAGAAAAACAACAACCCACCACACTTTGCAATAGGGCCATTTACTGTAATGTAATTATCTCTCTGGATCACTGGGATGTTGGGGAAGATGTGAACATCTTTTTCTAATGATCACCAGCTGATTTAACTTGATGAAAAATGAACTGGCACTTACGAGACTTTTTTCTGAGTTGCAAGCTGCAATCCAGAGTTTCAGGTTTCTTTGCATCTATAGGAGCATATACCCACCTCCCTTTCTGAGCCACATCAATCTCTCATGCATCCTCTTTCTGGAATGTCTAAAAATTCTCCCCTTTTTCTCTAATTTTTTTTTTCCATTTTCACTTGAGAATTGAAACTGAGGAAAAAAATTAATTTTCATAGTGTGTAGAGTTGTACATGCCACTTTTACTGACCACCTTTATAATTAGCCTAGGTAATACTGACTACATACCCTTTGATTTCTGAAAAAATACCTTAACTGAAATAATTTACTAGAATTAAGTTTAGGTTGAGTTTTTTCCTCCCCTCTTCTGCTTGAACTGAGCACTGAAGGAACTTGAAGACATTGGCACACAGCCTTCCCACAGCGCTGCTCTCCCCCGGCTGCAGGAATATCCTGTAGCAAAACACAACTGATTCCTTTAGGGGGAGAGCAGAAACATTTGAGTTAAGTTGTTGCTACTATCCTCTATTCATGCACATTAATGCCACAAAGTTTGGGAGTTATATTTCATTGGCAAACTAGTAGCAAACTTCATGCTCAAAACATTTCTTTTCAAATGACTTCTAACCATAAATATTCTTTGCTTACTTCCTATTGCTGATAAATGTGGTCACATCCCAAAGTCAAATCGGTACTATGTTAACTCTGTAGCATCAGTGCTTGGTGGCGAAGAGTTTTCTCAAGGCTTGGAAAAGCAGAAAAAAATTGTCATCAACCTAAACTTGCAAAAGTGTTCAAGTTGAACCTGGCAGTAATTTTTATAGTGGTAACCCAGTTGTTGACAGCCAAGTACCACACTCCCGGTTCAGAGCTTTATGAGCCATGATAAAGGACCACATCACTAATTTCTGTTGCAAAACAATCACGTAGATGGAATATATTCACTCAATTTGTTGTCATTACATTGCAAAGGTTCCATATTGCTAGAGTCTCATACCTCCTTGATGTTTCTTGTAGGCAGCCTGTCTAAGCACAAACTCTCCCTTCTTCTTGCAGCACCCAACTGACTCCAGCTCCCCTCAACCAACCAATCCACTCTTTTATAACACTCTTCATATTTGCTACAGCTGTGGCCTGTTAAAGTCAGGCCTGCTCCTAATCTTTAATAATTAACCCAGCTGCAACTCTTTAGGGGGTAAGATTACTTTCTATACTACCTTTACTTACTTATATTTTATCCCCCTACGTAGAATGTCAGTGTTTCTTTCCTGTATGCTCTTCCTATATAGACCTCTGTGTTTAGACAACGCAGTAAAACATCTAGTTTACTCTTCAGATTTAAAGTAAAGGAATCTGAACAATGATGGTGAAACTGCCCTTTTAGCCAAGTAATGATCTGCAAAAGTATCTCCTTCTCATCATTAGAGACAAATTTGTAAACTGTCTTATAAGAAAGTTGATATAAGAATAGCCTCATAGGGTGTTCAGTCGGACTAAAGCAGCATCCTTGTGTATGTACCACAAGAGTTACACAATATTCAGCTTTCTATTTACATCAGTTAAAGGTGTAAGGCAGTAGAAAAATAATGAAACTATATCTCTGATTGCTTATGCCCTGTAGGAAGCGTGCTAATGTTTTTCTGTGTGCACGACACTGCTTCTGCTTAGTGTATGTAACTAAGTAAAAGTGTTAACCATAGTAAACTTTCTGTTGATAATTCCAACAGGCTGGCTTGATTTCTACTTTAAAATATCTATGCACATATTTGTTATTACACTTCTCTTATTCAATCATTATCTAAGTCAACAGAGAGATCTTCATCAAGACAGCTTGTATTTATCACACTTCATGTACTTAAATTGTATGTCACCCTGTTAAATAAAGTCCAAGGAAACTATTGATTGATTCTGAAGTCAACCATATGGTTATCTAGCAAGTCAGCAGAAACTAAATTCATTACTAAAATCAATTTTATGTAATTATTATTAACTAGTGTTGGTTAAATGCTTGTTTTCTGTAGTCTTTGGTTGGGTTAAAACAACAATGATAATTTAGTGGCTACTGTTTGTAATAGAACCAAAACCCACTAGCGTGTGAAAAAGGGCACAAATCTCAAAACAGTTCAGAGAGCTTGTTTTCTGACAGCTAGACTGAAATAAAATGATTATGACATTATGTAATCGTGTATCTTTTAATGAACCTCTAAGAAGTGAAACCAAGCCTTTCCTTATGTGCTGCCCCTTTCCACCAGAATAAGGATAAGGGTGGGGAAAAAAATAAACCTAGTATTTTTCCCAACACCACCTAACCACATTCAGTCTCTTTTTTCTTTTGTAGGAAAAGGAAAAGCTCAAACCAAACTAAAAATAATTGCAAGAAGTATTACTGCAGTTGTAAAAGCAACCTCTAAGAAATGATATTTTTCTTTCTTGGGTATCTGCATTTTATTGTATTCCATATTTGCGTGATCCTATATTGTTTTTCCCAAAACACTTCCATGTCACTGAGCAAGGATGCGCTCTGGGCATGAATAGGGATCAATTCTCAAAGGGTGCTGTTAGTCATTAGACCTCTCAGATTTCTGGCAGAAGTTGCAAAATGTGAAATAAAGAAAGCAGATGCTATCAGAAGGACTTGTCCATTATTAAACTTCTGCTATGTAGAAGTGGATTCTAGATCCTATAGTAGACTTCTTACAGGGTACTGCACATCTTCTACAATGTATTCTCAAAGTTGATATCAAGTGGTGCATTCCCTGTTTCTGGGTCTCTGGAGCTGGCTTGAAATTTTGTTTCCCATTTAAAGAATAATGAAGATTCACAACTTCAAACATTTCCATGGTTGTAATATTAAGCTGTGTCATGAACTTAGACCTATATGATTCTGATTTTCTGCACAAATAGGGCTCAGCATCATAAATTGTGTATGCAGATCTTTTACTTTAGTCCCTATGACTACTTGACAGAGAATTTTAGGCATAGCCTTAAAATAGTGTAGCTTCCTGGACTTCTGAAGATTTTAGCTTCAAACTAGGCACTCAAAATTCTCAAATATTTCTATCTGTGAAGCAGCTAAAAGGGAAGCATTAACTTTTCACTAGCTTGTGTATAGATAGACAGACTCAAGACTGACCTGTAGATCAAGATGGAGTATATGTGCTGCCAACAAAAGAGCACAAGAGCATGATGTAGGTACTGAAGTGTCAAACTCTTATGAGGCCAGTTTCCTGTGCAATGCCATTGGAATCACAGTAAAGGTGACAAGAGCACATTCATAAAACCATAGTGGACTTGGGAACTTCTAAGCACTGCACTTTCTGGAATAAGCGAGAATAATCTATATTAGGATTCCTTGTAAATCATTCATTTTTCTTCTGAGTCTTTGACCCATCCCCATCCATGTACCCTGGCTCCTGTGACATTATACATAATAATCTCCTGCCCCACAGGTGGGGTTTGAAATTAAATTGATAGCCATGAGTGGAACTCCTACAATAGTGATGAGTATCATGTACAGCACAGAGGGTAGCAACTATACAGTCCAAAAATGCCTTGGAACACTCTTTGTGCCAGGGTGGTTGAAAAAGCTCTTTGGTCATCCCAGCCTGCTCTTTCGGTGTGAACCAGGGGTAATTTGGAAAAAAAGGAGGAATCATGTAGCTGAAGATTGTAGCATTTGACATATAAAAATCACCTAGTTGAAATTTACATGGTCAAATTTAATTCTACTATTTGTAAGTCCTGATTACTTGATCTTGGAATTTTGAAGTTTTGTTATTGCAGTTGTTTTCACTCTGCTGGCAACTCTGTACATAGTTCTATATGTTTTGGCTCCCATTAAAACTATGTAACAAGAAAGAAGAAAGTAGAAATCTCCTACCCTTCCTATGTTCTGAGAAACAGCATAAGAACAAAAAAAAAAAAAAACCCAAAAAACCACCAAACCCATAAACTGCCCCCCCCCCCGGTCTGAGATTTTGATAAATATTTTTTATATCTTTGAGAACTGGCAGTGATGCTTTATCAGTCAAACACCTACAAGTTTTTAATCACTAGCCAATATACTTCAAACTCATATGTCAGGTTCCACTTGAGCTGATACACTTACTATGTCATTCAGCATCTGGTTGGGATCACTGAGTAAAACTGGATATCATGCAGATTTGAGAGTCATTTGATGGTCAAAAATCTGATATATTATTTTTAAAATGGACATAACCCTTCAGGGCTTTGGAATGAATTTGTTAAATTGGCTAAAAATTAATAAGTCAGAGTTCTGTCAGGTTTCTCTTCTTGCTCTGCATACCATGAGGATATCGAGGCACAATGAGTAAAATATTGCCCTTATGAAGAGTTCAAAACACATTGGGCAGTGCTGCCTATATTCAAAGCTCACCCAGCACAGGCGTTTTTGTACTGCATGTTCTGGCTGTATTGGCTGTCATGAAAACAGGAGGTCACTTACTCACACCCCATTAGATTCTGTCTCTAGAAATATTCAATCTGCAAATAAATGTATTAAATTTATCAAAGATCAGATTTGTTTACCCAAACACCTTTTCGGAAGCTGTTATAAATTCATTTTTTCAAGCGTGTTCAGTCACTTTTGCAAGAATGATACTTTTGTATTGCCCACCTAATTGCAAAGTGATACCCACCATAGGAGAATCTCTTGTACAATGGCAGCTAAGGTGATACTCTTGCCTTTTGTAACTATTTGAGGTTTTTCAGGTTGTACTGAGAAAGACTACAAGGATATTCAGTACAGAATGTTACAAGGTGGAAAGGTACAGAATCAAAGACTTGCCTGCAGGCACCGATGCCCCTTGTTACAGCTGTTCTTTCTACTTGTACAATTAGGATACTTGTTTGAGCCTGGTAAGATTTCAGTATACATCATGGTATTTCTATTTTTTTATTTATATTCTGTGACAGGGTATAAATCCATATGGAATGCACAGGGCTAATTGGTTCATGTCCTAAAATGAAAAAGTTTGTTGATGTTGCTTGTGATAAAACTGTTGTGCATTAAAATTTGGCCTTATATAGGGGAAATATATGTATAGTTAAAGTAATGAGAGAGGCTGTTGCTAGGATCCTATGGCATAGAAAGCATATTACTTTCTTTAAGTGCTCTCTAAAAAAAAAAAACATTTTAAGGACAAAAAGGATGACAATGATAATGTTGAACTTTGAAGAGATTCACATTAATGTTAGACTTTCTCACCCTCACAAAGTGCTAAATCTGTATAAAATAAAGCAAGACTTTGTTCTACATATAGTAGTTTTCAGTTATCTGAAAATACATGTTTTAGTAGCATGTTCAAAAAAAAAAGAATATAACTGACATTTCTGTTAAAAGAATTCTGTCAAGGTAAAGAAGAAAGGAAACTAAAGAAGCTGTACATCATTGGTATGTGGTATAATTAGCTGTGGCAGGTCTTTAATTGTCATAGACAAGATGACAGAAGCTACTTATGTCAGTTTTGTGGACTATTTATATACCAAAGTCATTATGACCCCTGAGCTTCTTTAAAAAAATGAAATTTCACTAATGAATTTTCAATTTTTAGGCAAAAAGCATATGTTAAAGCAATTTTGAACAGTCTGTGATGTGTAAGTGAACTAAAACTACCTAAAAGAAAGCTGGGAAATCCTTTTAGGAGAGGAAACACCACAGTAATGTGGAATAAGCTATGATAGTACCTGGTGTCTGTGCTTCTCTGTGTGCAGGAGCTGTGATGGAAGAGGGGGCATTTCTGCTGGAAAGAAAAAAAGAAGTGGTTCAAAAAGTAACTGGAAGTGGGGAAATGGTAAAGAAATTTACTGTTACTACAGTTTGATAGTTGCCTAAGATGGTTTATGTTCCCAAGTAATACATTTATGCAGATGAGCTTGGAATCTTTGGAAATAGGCAGCAAAAGCAATGTGTGAACATTAGAAGATGTGTTGGAAAGATTCCTGAAGTTGGCTGTAAAGATTTTTAATTCTGCTTAAGTAGCTCATATGTACAACATTCAATAGGTATGTTTCTATAAAGAGACAGCCAGGATGCACAGAAGAGACAAGGATAACATGCAAAAGATGAGCATACTTCTTTGAACCTTAGAGACTGGGATGCAGGAAAGAAAGCAGTGGTGGCAGGGGGAATTGGATTATGCCAGGGGAAGGGAGGATCCAAATGCCACTATCCTTTTTGGGCCACACACAGCTTCAATGGGAAACAAACTCCTGAAAAACAGATTCTACTATGGAAGAAAACAGAGATATGAACAAAAGTGAACTAAAAGAACTGTGAAAAACTATGGAAGAACCAGAAAACAAGAAGTTGTAACTCCTGCAGATTTCAGAGATAGGATCTTTTATTGAGATAAAATCTTCATTACCTAAGGGGAGAATCTGAAAGCAATGCCACACACAGGGTGAATGTTCCAGAGTCTTTTGATCTTTTAGACACTTTTACAAAGAAAACTTTGATAAGCTCTTGATGTCCTAGCCAAAGATGTTAGCACAAACTCTGAAATAACGAAAACAATTTTATAATCTATAGTTTACAGAGATAAAAGTCATACAGTTTTTTACAGTAATATATTTGCACATATACTTACTTTTCAGATTATTCTTGTGCTTCTTAGATGTGATCCAGCAAGATAACCAACAAAATAATTATAAGAATGCTGGTGTCTGCATAAATTCCTATTTACTTAGAAGTCAGCAGGCAACCTCCAAATTTAAATTTACGCATCCCTGAACACATGATGTGTGTCGAGGGATCAGAATCAAATTAAAGCTCTAAGTCACAGTATCAGAAATGGCTATACAAGCCAAGGCTGTTTATCCACTAAAGTTAGGAAAGATATATGTTAATAATCCAAAACTGAAAGAAACACTGAAAAAAAATTGGTTTTGGGTGAAAGGAAAATTTGCATCATGTTATATAATTTGCTGATGGAAACCTACTTATTCTATAATGATATTTATACAGTGGTTTTTTACTTCTATGGTTGTCATTTGTATAGGCTTCAAATGAATAAAATAGTCTTTGCCACTACAGTAAAAGCTCTTTACATCATTATAGCCCTCAGAGAAATCTGATAGAAAAAGTAGTTATGCACTTTCTGTTTTATTTACAGTATAATTAAAGTAATTATTGTACTTTTTTACAGTAGTACACCTTTTATAATTTCATAACTGAAGTGAGATCTGGGATAAATAATAGCTATCTAGTGCACTTACTGAGGACATTATTTACTTTTACAAGCTATTCATTACCTTATAATTCACAAAAGAAGCAAAACCACAAACTCACTTGCAAAGGACGTCAATAAAGACTCTAAATAAATATTAGGTCCAGGTACAGGTTCAGTGGGTTTTTCTTCAATATAATACAATTAATACATGTTTACAAATGCATATGCAAACCACTTAATTTTTAAAATACCATTGTTACAATTGATATCTGTTTTTCATTTTTAAATAGACTAGGTAACTTCTCCCTGAATGAACTTCTTTGCATCTGTTTTTAACAACAAAAATTTCGTATGTACTTGCAGCAGAATAATAATTTTTAACACCTTCCCTTTGTTTTTTATGATCTTACTTTATCTCTGCAAGTCACACAAACCTGACTGTTTTTCAGTCGAGTCCACACGTCCTTAGCATGAAACAAAACCCTGTATGACTGCAGTGAAATAACTCACATTTTAGAGACAAACCAAGGCACAAAGTTCTTCACTGTCTGCCAATAACTTACAGAGCACTTGCCACTGACAGTTCATGATTCTAAGAGTTATCAAAGCAGAATAAAGAAAGAGCTGCAGTATTTCCCTAGTCCTGGGGATCTAATGCAACAAAATCATTGATATAGCACTGGTAGGCCATTATACTCTAAAAAGCTTAACATTCCACGTGGTAAATAAAAAAAGTGAGATGTTTTATAGAGGACCTTTTTTACTATTCAACTGAATTTTCCTGAACATGAAAATGCCAGCTGTTCTTTTGGTTGCATAGAGGGGGAAAAAGTGCATGAAAAAAGAATCATGAATCTTTTTTCACTTTCCCTGTAGAAATTATTTCATAAACTAAAATGCAATGCTTCTCCAAATACTTATTAAAATCTTTGATTGCAGCATCTAGTGAGAATAGAAATAGAATGTTCCCAATATGGTTCCCCTTTAAAACAAACGTAGCTATTAAAATTTAATAGACAAAATGTTTGTGTTTTTTAGAAATTCTAGATAATGAGCATACTACTTTTATTTTGATCAGGTGATATTGAACAATTAAAAAAGGGTTTGATGCTTCTGAATTTCTAAATCAAAACCACAAGAACACATTAACCTTGAAATATCTTTTTCCATCTACCATTTCCATCAACACTGTGGTCATCACTTCCTTCTGTGGACTATACCCATAAAATTTCCTATTTGGAGTAAAGCAAACTGATTTTCTACCCAAAATGTGTTCAAAACCAGAAGTCTTGAGACAAATTGCATGGTCTTCTGCAGCTCTTTGAACTCAACCAGAAAAGGTTGTAGTTCAAGGATTCATTTTGCAGGTCCTTGACAATTCACAGCACATGTTTTTATCTTTTTTTTTTTCTTTTTTTTAAAGAGTGCCAAGGAGTCTTAAGTGTCAAAAAATGAGTTTTAGTTTGACCTAGTTACTTGTAAGTCTTAATTTTAGTATAATTATAAATAATTAATTTTATTATTTTTTTCCTGCATTTACTAATTAGTACATGTCCAGTAAACAAGATTATGTTTGTTTATTTATAGGCTATCTTTCTTCTTCAGGGCCATCAGTCTAGATATGGTTGCAGCAGTACAATCAGTAAATTCAAAGCTAGGATTTCAGTTGTGCATTACAGAAGTTTCTAAATGGCATCTCTGACACTAGTATAGCACTAGGCACATGCAGCCACTTTCTTTCAGCTTGAGCAAATACCTAACTGTCTCTGTTCAAATTTTTCTTTCTCTTTTGCTATGGTTTTCAGAAAAATATTTAGATGGACAACAAAAATATGGTAAAATACTGCAGAAATGTAGTTCTTACTGAAACACATGGTTCTCCAGATATGAACAACTTTATAAAACTATTTAATAAATTCTGAAGAAACAAATAAAATTTTCAATTATCCCAATCTAATTTAAATATCCACCTGGATGCAGTATCATTGCCATTCTGAAAATGTAAACATGTTTTGTGCATCCCAACCCTTTTATTAAACACTAAAACTATGCCATGCATTTTCTGGCTGAGCACATATTTGACACTTGGCACCCTACAGGTCTCGTTATGTATAATCTCTTCACATGTCCATTTTACACCTTCCCAAAATCCTAGCACTACTTCCTTTAAAAATATTTCTTTGTAACTCCTCTCAGATAAAAATTGCTTCTGTGGTCAGCAAACAATCCAGATAAAACTTTTTCTAAAGCATCAGTTGAGTTCCACTGGCTTGGCAATGTTCTCACATGCTACCCATTTTTGCATTCTGACCTAAAATTTCATTTGTACCATTAGAAGCTTTAAAAGTTGGTCTCCAAAGGTAACCTGTTATATATCCTCAAATTCCATCCTATGACAAGGATGTCAGTATGCAAGATTACTTACTAACAAGCAGCATTCTCTGCTTGTTCAAGAAGGGGAAGCATGAAATGCAATTTTGATAGAGACTGCTGTACCTACGGAGGAGAAAAATCAGCACTGCAAAAATGAATTCACATCATTCATTACTGTATTACATGTCTTGTAAAAGTCTTCTAAGAAAGGCTAATCATGAATCCTGCTTTCAAGAGTGGAAGAGCTGTGGGTGAGAACATTGGAACACTATCCTATAAGATGCAAGATGCAAGTTACAGGAGATTTTTTTGAGCCAACAGAATTTGAGTATCTAAAGCAATCCATGGCAAGACGTTCCATGTAATATAGACTCAATCTGCTATATAATACTAGTTACAGGTACTATACTTTTCTAATTTGTGTTTTTGTCTGGGAAAAAGTTCAGATCTGTGGAACTGTATGCATGTGTACAGACATTTATAAACTGCAAATAGCACAGTGGACCGGGCTGATGTAGGCAGTTATACAAATGCTTCAGTTTAGATTAAGATGCCTTAAATTAACCATAGGAAATCTATGATGGAAGGCATTATGAAAGAAAACTCTTTCTAGTTCACCTCCAGCCTTCATTCTTCCACATACCATAAAGCCAAAAGCAATACATGAATGGTAAAACTATTCAGTCAGCTATTGCCTTGGTACCTGCTGGATTTTTTTTTTTAACCTCGACAACTTCTGAAGAATTAGCAGGTGAGAATTGTCAGATATTTTCATAATGAAATATATAAAAAGAAAAAAAAATCCATACTCTCTGACCTCTTCTTGTCTCTCTCTTTCACACTACGTAAGATTTTTGTTGATTGAGTTCCTCCTAGAAACACGACATTCTATTGAATGTCGCTCATGCTGCTTGACCATAGGTTGAATGCTAAAAACAGTTCACGCACCACAGAGATAATGTTCTATGTTGCAAAATATAAACCTTCAACACCCCATTCCTCTAAATAAAAGCAAAGAGTAGACCCTTTGAGCAAAACTGAATTTAGTAGTTGCTGAAGAAGCCAAGAGACATATACTAGAAAGTACCTCATTCTTGGGTTTTAGACAGTACTACCTTTCTTATTAAGTGGTGGAGAGAAATGTTGGCAGAGAATATTCTACTAGCAGATGGCACTTAAGTTGGAATTAAACACTGCAACAGTATCCCATTTGGACACTATTCAAGAATGAAAGCTTCCATGCAAGAAATTACTTAGTAAACCAGGACTTTTCAGGCTGGAAAAAAGATGGCTGAGTAGGAATGTGAGAGAAGTTCATAGGCATGAATAGAAATTAATTATCCCATGTATTTTATAACAAAAAAATTTAGCTTGTTGGTGAGGGTTACTAAATGCAAAACAGGCACATCTGCAACTAAAAAGATGTAAATTCTGTCATGGCCCAATACTAGAAAAAGGATAGATTTTTCAGAAAATGAGGCACTTAGGGGAATACAAACAAAATTTCCTCAAGTGAACATATTGTAAACATTCTTAGAAATGCCATATTGAGAAAACCGTATTCTATGAAATTCAAGAAACTTATTTCATGTTTGAATTACTAACAACCAGTATTTTTGTGTCATAGCTCTATAACTTTAGATATGCCTAATTCTACTGCCAATTCTGATTGCTCAGATTAAATGAGGCTCAAATCAGAAGTGGTATGCACCTAATCTGTGTATGATCTGGTGCCATCATTCACCATTTTCAAGGCAAATGATCACTCTATACATACAGACCCAATTATAATTTAAATGAAGACTGTTCATAATAATTTATCACACTGATTCTTCAGCAATGCTAAATATTTTTTCCATTATAAGTTCTTTGAATTTATTTTGTACATTTTTCCATTGTCAATAGTTTTGCTTTATCTGAATTATCCTGTACTATTACCCTGAATAATCATGAATTGACTAAACCCAAGAGCAACTTATATCTGAACATAAGAAGCCTGCAACTAATAATGGTATTCTTTTGTGGTATTTCAAACAAAATGGAGGCATTTCCAGCCACCTTTAAAAACCACATTTTGAAGAAATTTTACTGCTCTAAATTCTTATTTGCTACATATTTGAGACATGACATGAGTAGGTTTGAGTCCTGAATTTTGTTTGACTTTGCATTCATTATTTTCTGTAAGTTGCAAGTTAAACCTATTTGAAAAACTGGCAAATAAAACACTTCCATTACCAGTTGTTCTGTGATGTAGGTGATGGATCTGAAACAATCACACTAAAACTATAGTTTACTTCACTGTTGTTCTTGCTCTCCTAACTTGCAGGTCAGTAAGATCAAAATTTTGTACAAATACAGGAATGGAATCTACTTCCCTTAGTAGCAATCAAACTCTGCCTTATGCTAAGGAACACCATAGCAACTCTATCAGCTTAACTTTTGTAACAGAACAGAATCTGTCCAGGTGTTATACAACATGGGGCCATGATACAAACATGTAAGAATCTCTTTCTCTGGAATTCTATTGTTGTGTTTCTAAAACTGCTCAGTTTTCACTGAAGTTTACAAAGTTCAGATGGGAATGAAGATAAATTTATCCTAGGAATTTCAGAACATAGAGAAGACACATGGAATAATTTCTGAGAATATGGAAAATGTATTAATTAAAAATACTAAATAACAATTAACTTAAAGTATAAAACTGTTAACTTAATCAAATATTTATTCAATTTAGTCATAAGCAAACTTACATGGGAACACATTTCCTACCACATTTGCAAATGTTTAATCTAGCGTACTTTGTTGTGACCTATAGCAGTGCTGAAGCTGCTTAACATTATTAGAACTGATGAGACAAATTATGTAGAAGCTAACCTTGCTATACAGGTAAAAGGACTTGCCCTTGGATATTACTTAACCTGACCGCGGGGCTATCTGGAAACACCAAATGTTTTATAAGTGTCAGCTCATGGCTAAATCAATGTTTATGCATTGATACCTTTGAATAGCAAACACTTGCTGCCTGCAAGCTAAACAATGTTTTTATCTGTTTGCCTATTTCTGGTCCTTCAACCACAGCACAGGGTGTTGCAAATCGCATTTAGTAACAATTATCTGCTGGAATTTCGTGAAGAGGAAAGTAGCATGATTAATGAGAAGTGACACACAGAGATTACTTTGCTATGCCAGTCGCCCTGGTGAATGGGCGACTCTGCTGAACTGAAGCCTGACCTTTGTTACTTTTAACGAGGTCATCGTGAATGCTAAATGCATGAAAGATTAGCCACTACAAATGTTCCAGTACTACTTAATGATGCCTCCACTAATGAACTGCAGGTAGCCAGTTAAATATAATGATACAGTTTTCACCTTTGAAACAAAGGTTGAAAAAACCCCTCCCCTCCCTTCCCCCCCAAAACGGGTTTCTGTCAAGGTGTTTAAAAAACAACCTTGGAACTCAGAGCATGTTTTCTTCACACATAGGTTACTAAGAATCTAAATTTGAATAAACCAAAGAGTTCAGCATTTAAGGAACTTTGTACCCAACTGACACTGGATAATTGCTCAGTAACTGTAATGTTTGCATATAATTTTCATCCCTAAACAGCAGAGGGGTCAATATCCTGTACTTTGCTGTGAACGTGTATTGTTATAAGCACTAAAGTTTTCAATTGAACTAACTGAACAAGCATCAGACCACCTGTAGTAAAGTCGTGTAAATGTGAGATAAGCCTCATGGTAAATAGCTATAAAATAAAACCACTAGTGGGATTAAACGTTTCTGTTATTGTATTGACTCATATCAGCTACCCATTAGTGTAGGTAAATGTGACAAAGTGAAATTGAGAATGGAAGCTTGAAATCAGATCTTGAAGTAACATTTGACTGAAAACACATCAACCCTGACATGAGGAAAAATAAAATTGAAAACAAAGTTTCAAGATTATGAATATTTGCTTTCACAGCCATAAATGAATCTTTGTTCTCTGTGGGAAATATATTTGATCATTTAATCAGGCAGCGACACCTTCACCTTTCTTTTACTGACAAAGTAAGTCTCTGGTCATGAATTTTGATTAAACATAAAACTGTGAAGATACAACACCAGAAATGGAATAATGCAAAGTATGTGAACAGACATTTCCAACAGAACACAAAGCATAAAAACATATGGTTTGTTCAACCACAATCCATATAAATATATGCAGTAGGCTGCAGGTTCAGTGAATTTCATGACATGGTGCACAAAAAAGCAGAACAAACTTGAGTCCTAACAGTACATCCAATAAAACTCTCTGCAATATACCACATACTTTATTTGCACTAGTCTGTCATGATTCCTCTCTAACTGGCAAACAGAAACAGCTCTGCCATAATCTGCAATGTCTCCATAAATTACCAGGATGGGAGTAAGGGGGCACAGATTTCAAGCTCATAGTATTTACAGTAGTATTAGTTAATAAGCATATGCAAGCCACAGACCTGAGGCTATATCACTGGTCCCATCCTAGAGAGAGGTAAGGAATTTATTTCTGTTAACCTCTACAACTACCTGAAAGATGGATGTGGCTAGGCAGGGGGTTGGTCTTTTCTCCAAGAAACTAGAGAGAGGATAAGAGGAAAAGGCCAGGGGTGGTTCAGGTCAAATATTAGGAAAAATTTGTTTGCTGACAGAAGGGTTAGGCATTGAAATAGGATGCTGAGGGAAGTAGTGGAGACAGAGCCATTTCCAGTTCCATCCCTGGAAATGTTCAGAAAACCAGTGGATATGGCACTTCACAATATTAAGTGGGCATAGTGGTATAAAGCCAAAGGTTGGACTTGATGATGTTTTACAACTGTAATGATTCTATGATTTTATTATTCAAGGATAAGAGATAGAACATTCAGAAGAAAAATTTTTTGCTGTAAGGTTTGGCTTCTCTCTGTTTTCAGTAGCAGAGAAAAGAACTGAAAGCAGATATTATGATTTGTGAGTAGGAAGAACACCTTGTAATTATCTTTCATACCAGAAAACAATGCAAGACTTTGAACATGCTACAATCAGAGATCGCTCTGCATCCATGCAGAATTTTGTGTTTTATGACTGATGTATCAAGACAATATTACACCAAGCTAAAAAAAAAAACCAAGAGAGCAAATGCAGAATTAGAAACATTATACATGGCAAAAGAATGTATTTTTTCCATAAGGCCTCAAAACTAGGATATTAAATAACAAGATTTTACTTTTACTTTCACATGGAGATCTTAACATCTTTTCATAAGCATAAAATTTACTGTAAAATCTTTTAAAATTAACCTATGAAAAATGGTTATATGGGAGTTCTATTCAACAAAGTCTTAAAATATAAAATAGAGGACTTATTACAAATGGCTGTAAAATATCTGGAGAAATTCATTAGCAAAGGTTATACATCAAGATTCTGAGGTGTTTAATATTTATCTAGATTAGAAGTGAATCTTCTCCATAAAATTTCATCTAGAGTTATTTGGCTTACAGGAAAAAAAGGAAGCTACAAATTCAGAATGATTTGCCCAAATATTGATGTTGGTGCAGGGTTTAGAGAAGTAAGAAAGCACGAAGTTCTTGCACTTTCCACTTTAGAGTACAGAGGAACTCAGGTCTTAGAAGAATAGACAGAACCTGATTTTAAGTTTTCCTGCACCAGCACAAGAGAACCATTACACAGGGTTCTCATAATTTGCCTTTCCAGAGTCCTGCAGCAATTCATTAAAGTTTTAGGAAAAGTTTTGGTTTTCAAATTTTAATTCAAATTAAGAAAAACTGTTCTTGGGGCTCTTATCTCTTAAGTCCTTTATGTTCAGAATGTGCCTAAAATTAATATTACAAAGCTGTAGAGTTCAAGGTCTGTGGCTTTTGAACTTTAGATTCTGAATGTACATCTAGGTTATTTCTTTCTTTTGTACTAACTCAAATCTGTATTTAACGGGAAAGAAGAACACAATGCATCCACACTTTACTTCATATTTACATGTCAGCATTTGTACCACACTGGCAAAATTATTGAAACTCTATTATTTTCATTTAAAACCTACTAAAACCCCCCCCAAACCCCACAATAATAGAAACATGGATGACAAGAGACTAAGGGAGTACATTATTGTAATTTGCTGTTACCTTTATCTAATAACCATTATAAAACTTAAGCAAAAATAATAAATGTGATATTTAATCCTAAATATGCCTCTTCTAATATACATTAATATTTTAAAACATATTATAATGGGAACGGCTGTGGAATTTTAACATTACTGGCTGGTACTGGAAGTCTATTTCGATACCTTTCTGCTTCCTGAAATGAGAGGAAAAGCACAATCTACAATAAAAACTAACTGTGTATAACAAACACTTATTAACAATTACTCTTTTTGGGTGGTTGCCTGAATACTTTTGTTTGAGAAAATTTTACATTGTTGATTATAACTGCGATATTTTACCTCTTAATACATTTTACAATTTGTGCATAACAGTTCCAAAGGAACTTGTAAATGACAGTAAATCATAAAATTCATTTTGCTTTGCATCAGTTCATTCATCCATGTTCCAACTAATCACCTCATTTCAAAATTCAATAAGCCTAAATACCTGGATTTATGATGCTTTGTCAAAATTAACATGGGAATATCAACAGTGTAGAATTAGAAGTCTATTTCAACTTAAAGACAAGCACCTAGTTGAAAACAATTAAAAAGACTCTGCAGCAATAATTATATCCACAGTGTATGCAAATAAAATAAATTAAAACTGATTTTATTTCTGTTTTGGGAGATTGCAGGAAACACTAAAAAGCTTTAATTTAGTCACTTAAAACAATGAAGTTGTTTTGAAGTAAAACTTTCAAGAGAATGAATTGAGCGTGGAGTACTAAATATGTTAAATTGTACATAAAATGTGCATGTAGATGTATTTTTAAAAGTAGACTATTTCTGTTTATTATTCCAGAACTATAATAGATCAGGTTTTTATTCAGATAGACAACATTTTCCTTACAAGTTATCACCTGTAATAATATATTTAAGGAACATAATCATGCTATCATATCAAAATGGAAAAATAAAAAAGTGCAACATTTAAAAAATATATTAACAGTAGCATTTAGGAAACACATTGTCTTTTTAAAGACTCAATGGTCTAGAATCCATTATTTATACAAGAATTACCTGCAACAAAAGTTATAGCTTTTTGGTTTTTTACCACTGTAGGCACTCTAAAACTTACCAGAAGTTGTGCAAGTTCTGGAGACATTCATGTTCAGTATTAAAAAAGAGCTTTAGTTTTTTTTTTTTTTTGGAAATAGTTGTGACAAACCCAAGTATTTTTTTCAATAATTTCGCATCTGTTTTTCAGATTCTGTGTTGCAATGATTACATTTAGGAAGTTTATTCGATAGGCAAAACTAAAAATTAAATAAATCAAAGGAAAGAAATGTGTCTGTAGTAGTGTATAGCTTTTAGGGAATAAGCAGAATTAAAAAGAATGAGCAGGTGATAGAATTTATTTTGAAAGGATTTAAAACCTACAAATTTGTTACAGTTTAAAGGTCTGCAGTCTTCTGTTGCTTGTTTGATTAAGCTCAGATGCAAAACTGCTAATGATAAAAAGACACTATGCCATGCTGCATATTTTATCACCTATTCCTATAACTCTCAAGCCACAAAAGGCTGGTTTTTATACAACACATGAATAAAAAGATCCAGTAACTTTTTGGTGATTCTTGGTAAATTATTTCCTTTCTCTTTATAGATATTTTTTCTTTCTTTTTCTGATTAATTTCTCTGAGTCTGAATGAGCAATATTCTTTAAATGAGTATAGATATAGCCAAATATAAGCATACATGCTATGAAAACACAATTAGTAGTTCAAAACCTTGTGTAAGTTTGATAATCATATCTTTCTGTTTCCCTCACCGAATGTGGGCTCTTCTAACCCGTTTTTTGCAATATACCCCTAATATCTTCTTCTATCTCTATCTGAGCAACTGTATCCTAATCTGGGTTTTTTACTTCTGAATATGAAGAATGGAAACATCAAAGTGCTCTAATGAGATCTATCAAACACTTCAATAATTTGCAGAATATCCCAGTGCATAAGGTATTGGTGTTAATCATCACATTTTAGATTCTGATAAGAGATAGCATTTCTATGAGGTTTCCTAACAAGTTCTAGTCTTGCTGTGCCAATAAAGATTTTTGGGAAAACAGCAGATATTTTACTTCTGATGCATATTCAAATAAAGGTTTTTCCTGTGTGCATATTCCAATTCTCTTTTATTTATAATACTCATAATGGAGAAAAGGCCACTCAAAATAATACAGAACAAGTTTCTAGTGCAAGAAAAGGTATGAAAATATTCAGGTTGTTATCTCTACATAAGTCGATGTATGCAAAAAATGGAGACACCTTTTGGTACTTTTAAAATCAAACCATATGTGCTATGTTTTGAAGGAAAAAACCCTTACGTTTTGATCTTCATGATCATTTGCTGTGATGAAATATAGATGTAATCTATATTTCTTTAATTTAGAGTGCAAACTAGTATTTAAGCAATGGATATAGTTAAATAACTGTTAAATAATTCTATATTATTTTGAAAAGACAGTATAATTCTTTGGATACTTTAATTAAAACCAGAGAAAAATGTAGTTACTCATGGACATTTTCAGAATCACTGTACTCTTCCCATGTGTTCAGCAATGTGTACAAATATTACTATAAAGATTTAACATTAAAAAATATCTGAAGTCCTAAATTTCAAGTAGGTATGCCAGAAGTTCTGTCTCATACAAGTTCCTTCAGTTTAAAGACCAAGTTCATATAATTATGAACTTGGTCTTTAAACTGAAGGACTGAGGCTGCAACCTAATCGAGGTCTTCCTTACACTGGTTGTGAAGGAATGCAATAAAAAACGTAACTTACTGGTAAAAATCCTCTGGAGCAAACCCATGCTTTTTAAAAAAAAAATCAAAGCATTTTCTTCTTTAAAAAAATGTAAACTGTTACGCAATTATCAAGACTTTGTAAAGCTGGAAATACTTTTATTCTACACAAACCTCTCAGTGCGTTCTCCATTTCTGAGCATAATGTTAAGATGTTTTATACTAGAAAATGCATGTAATTAAGAAAAGGCCAGCAACATAAACAACGTGTGTGCAGGAATGGCAGCATTTCTTACTTTATTGTTCGAAGGCAGTTGCTGTAGCACACAGCTGGACTTGCTCTAGTATGGGGCACATCGTTGAGCCATTGATGGAGGGAAGCCAAGAAGGATTCAGGGCTGTGAAAAGGAGAAGTGGCTTGGAAACAGAAATGATAATCCTTGTGTTTTTCAAAAACTGTCCAGCAACTTTGTCCTCCTGTGATCTCCCGCTCAGTGGCTGATGACATGCTTTTAAATCCCGAGTGCTGCAGTTTCTCCTGACTGCACACATGCACACATTGTCACAGGTCCCTCCTTCAGAAAAAAAAGTGTTATCCCATTGTCCATTTTACAACAGGAAATGTTGAAGTCAAGATGCTCAGTGGACCAGGGTGACATTTATGGGTCAAGATGCACATTCAAATGCAAGCTGATTTTCACAGCAGGGATGTGAGACACAATGACACCTATAAGCAAACCCCAAAGCACTGTTCTGAACAAGCACTTTTTCCCTTTTTTCTTTTAGTTTTAGCGACTGGATACAGCATATCAGTTGGTTTCTGAGGAGAGAATAACTTTCAGGGATTTCAGTAACTTGAAAAGAGGAAAGAAGATTTTGGATTTCTATCATCCATTTGAAAAAAACTCCTGAAATTTTACTTGCATTGTTTTCACTGTTGGGACAAACTGCATGGAAGAGTCGGACACTTTGAGATCCAGCTTGTGAGTTCTCTGCCACTTGCTTGTTAAGTCTGTGTTTTGCTGCTTGGTCCTTTCCACAGGATGAATTTATCTGATTGCTTCAGGTTTGTATGACAGGCAGACTACTGACAACACTCTCAGTAAAAGCCTTGGTCCTTACCTAATACAGTTTTTATGAAATCAAGGGATCAAAAAACCAGGACAAATAGCTCCCTATGGAAATTTTAGAGAAAGAAAATAAGGAGCCAAAAGATTTAAATCTTGGTAGTGCAGGAGAAAAGGTCTCTACATTCACCTTTGATATAGTGTTTTGATTGGGTGTTTATTGAAAAAGTGGTGAATTGAAGAAACATTTATTTATAATCATATCAAATAAGTCATTTGCAGGTGGACTTCATTAACTTTATTATGAATAAAAGCCAATATGGCAAAGTCCTCTATCTTTTTCCTATCATGAACATAACTTGTGTTTAACTAATCTCACATTAGGACTAGTCTCCCTCAAACCAATTTTGGGATGAAAGTGTTTTGTGAGGCTAACTGAGGAAGCTACACATCACTTTTCAGAGGTCCTGTAGGAAATGAGTAATTTAATTTTCTCACTAGCTTTCTACAGACCCTGGACACTTTGAACAAGTGTTAGATGCTCATAGGTTTACTAAAAAGTATAATTTTTAACCTATAGGTTATACTAATAAATAAAAAAGCCTTATGAATTTTACTTTTATATTATTAGCTTCCTTTTTACTTATTATATGTTATTTTTTTGAATTCTCAAATGTTTGGTTTATTTTTTGCTGATATAGAAGCAGAATTATGAGTTGCATATTTTCTAATATTCTATGGCTTTTGATAATGCTTTGAATATCTTATTTGATTTTCTAAAGTCACAATTTTTCTTTGAAAATATCAAAATTTATGCAAGTAATCATAATCTGAGCATTTCACATTTTCTCATCAGTACTAAAATAATTTCTGGCTTGAAGTCCACTAATCAAGGAGTATTCAGGGAAATAAACCTCATTTTTATGAGTAACTGAATGGTGAACATAGGAGCATATTTCCAAAAGACATGAATGTAAATCCTTATCGTTTTCACGAAAATCCATGCAGTAAAGAAAAAAAGGACAAACCTAATCCTCTTTAATACTCAAAATCCTCAAAACTCACAGAAAATATAATTTATAACTTTTTTGCAAGGATATTACTCAATACTAGTTCCACTTGCTCTATTAGAGTATACTTACTCACAAAATAGAGATGTTAATTAATAAGAAGCTCAAAAGAGGATTTAATTTTGAGTGTGTGATATAATTATTTTCCCTTTAGAAAGCCTACAGAATGTGTCAACTCTCTTTTTAAAATTATTGCACCAGGAAATAAAGGATAATTATTTTGGCAGCATGCTTCTTTTTTCCTTCAGGTCAAGCAAGATGTCATGTGGGAGGAATTGCCAAACAAATTCCATGATGAATTAGATGACGCAGTACGTGGAACGCTGAAGAATCTTCCACATTGTAAGAAGTCCATAGCTGCTTCAATTACATGTAAGTGGGAGAGAGGGGAAAAAGAATTCCTTGTATAGACACTTACTTCAGTAAAAATGCATCCAGTGTGGCACTGGCAAGTTCACTAGCTTCATGAGAACACTTCTAGCAGAACAATGCTGGTCATTTGGAGCTGGCCTGCCAACATTTCTGCATAAGCTTATCGGTATTTGAGTCATTTCACCACTTGGCATCAACTAAAATCAAAAGACTGTTCTAACAGTAGACTTTATTGTACTGAGACTGCACAGAACAGTAAAACTAGTTTGTCCTCACACAGCAAAGGGCAGAGTGACTCAGAATATGCAAAGTGATTCTGCTTGGTTGATTTTCATTTGTCTCCAAAACAAAAACTCTTAATCACTAAAATGTCATAACAGATCAGACAAATGGTAACAAGTCCCTTGAAACTATATTTTAAGTTAAAAACTCATCTGAGAAAGGTTCACTAACAGATGGGGAAATGTTTACAGGTTTTGGATTCTGCTTTACATACTAAAAAAAGGGAAAAAAAAAAGAAAAAGAAAACATTCTGTAGAGAAAGACTGAATTTATGAAAAAATAGTGGGTTTAAATAAATGCAGGTGGTATGCTTACAAAATGCTGAAACCACATCCTCATAGATACATTTTATTTCTCTTCCTTTATGCTGATATTGGATGGTCAACTTTCATAAATTTTGTTTCATTCACTTTTTTTTGTTTGCTTGTATTTTTTTAAAATATTGGATGTGTTTAATTATGTACAGTTAATCCCTTTCATAAAGTTTAAAAGTGAGCAGGTTTTTTTGTATAATTTTTGACATAGTAAATGATTTTCCAAATATGAGGGTTTTTTGTTTGTGTTTTTCTGTTTGGGTTTTTTTTTTTTTGGTTGTTTTTTTTAGGTTTTTTTTTGTTTTTTCTGTACTGTTTTGTTTTTTGTTATTGTTGCTGTTTGCATCTGGTCTGGCAGGATGCTCTTTATTGGAATCATGCCTATGAGAGATAAGAATTTGAACAGGTTTTTGTTTTAATAAATTCACTTATATTTATTTTTTTCAGTGGTCTGAAAGCTCTCAGGAGTAGCTCTTGGTAGTCTCTTTACTTGTAGAGAGTGAGAGATTGGAGAGATTCAGGGAAAACCAAGCCTGAGATGTAACACCATTACAGGACACACTGCCTTGGACTGGGTCATCTACTGGTTCTGCTTTCTTCCAGACAACATTGTTCAAATAGGATAGGACCTGGAACAAATCTCTAGATTCACAAGGTACACAGCTTCTATTGCTTAGCTTCCAAGTCAGATTCAAAAAGCTGAGTACTAAGGATGTACTAGAAAATTCAGAAGCCACCCTCCTGTGCAAAGCAAGGAGGAGGTAAGGAGAAACCTGAGAGCCACCTGGGTGTGCTGGAAATCAAGATAGGCTTCGATGCCTGATCTGGGGCCTGAGGGGCATGTTCATCATACAGATCGAGATTCAATTTTTCAGCAGAAAATCTGCCAGAGATTGCAAGAGGAGGGAGAGCGTGGGGAGACAGCAGGAACAGAGCTGCATTCCCAAGGCAGGTCACCCAGTTCATCCAACAGCACAGTCACAGCTGGGACAGATGCCCAAGACATTCAGGTGTTGGCTGCAGGGCCAGAGAGCATTGGCCAGGGCAGAGCATCAAGCCACGTCCACAACTGTGTGAAAAACGAAAGTGCCTGGTGACAGGATGAGGGGCAGGCAGGTCCATTGCAGCCCTGGGGCGGGAACAAGGGCCCTGGCTGGGGCAGAATGCATCCTGAACTGGTGAGTGGGCAGTGTTGGCAGGGTAGGAACAGTGAAGCTGGTTAGTGCCAACAGGGCTTGGACAGAAAGTTCATTTCAAAAGTACAAAAAGAGGTTAGAGTGCCATTTGATACAACTTACTATAGCAGTGACCCAAGAGACAGCGTTTCTTAATTCAGCACTTTCCTCTCCTAAGATTAGCAGAACAAGAAAAATCAATAGCTTCTTCTCCTGGCAAAGTAAGGGCTATGGGTGTGCTTCTAAGGCATCAGTGCCAAAAAGAAAGAATCAGCAATTTTCCAGTCTTATATGTCCCCCCTGCAAGGGTTTTTGGTGTTTTCTGGTTTGGGGGTTTTGTTTTTTAGTTTTTCTTTCATTGTTTATTTTTGTTGTTGTTGGTTGGTTGGGTTTTTTTTGGTGGGGATTTTTTTTGCTATTATTTAATAGTCAGAGAGTTTTGAAACCAGACTGAGGTGCCTGAAAATTTCTGGTGTTACCAGATATATGCAAAAGATGGAGGTAGAAACTTGCAAATTTAGGATAAGTAGTAGGGTTAAGACAGAAGCAAACACTGAATCAAGCACCAAACCTACAAGTAGAGAAGAATGGAAATGAGAAAAAATGATATTAAAATTAGCATGAGAAGAATTTCAGAAGCAAGAAGTGTAGGAAAAAGCTGGAGTGACCAGCAGGCTCCTATGCCACATATTCCCCATGACGGGTGTGCCCTTCAAGTCCCATTAGAGCAGTAATGCTCTGGAAGAAAGCAAAGGGACATCTGGACAGCAAAATTCATGCCATCTCACACTGCTTTTTACAGTGCTATTTGAACTGAAAATGCCTTGAAATATAATAAACATATAAGCATCTGATCTGGATAGCAAACGCAGTACCTGAGGAATGAAATGGCTCACAAAACAGCACACCAGGCAAAGGCAGTGGGTTACTTCAGAAAGACTTAAGTGTGCATCCTCATTAACTACAGTGAAAATATGAATAGCTACAGAAGTTAGCATAATATCATCTGATTGTCCTTTTTGTTTCTGACTTATGCAATATTAGTATGAAAAGAAAAAATTACATGTTTTATTTTCCTACCAGTTTTGCACAAACCTTTCTTTGTTACACTAGAAATTTGTAACACCAGTCAGGGCCCTGTACAAACTATTAACTTTTCTTGCTGCACACTTTGGACAAAAAGTGTGCCTATTTCCCAGCACAGTTTCTTGCCATCTTCCCTGTCAGATAAGGAAAGACAAGACAACAGCTCTGGGATATATTTCTTTCTGAAATATCTACCTTCCAAGAACTACTAAGAAAAGACACAGGAGAGCTCACAAAGTTTCATCTACACACAAAAAGTATTTGAACTCTCACAGAACTGTGGCTCCTTAATCTAAGGCTTATAGGGAATTTACAAAGGGCACATTCCCTTCAGGACATGCCTGTAATTCCCATTATCATCAATGGGGGTTATGAGCAAGTTGTAACAAAGAATAAACCCTTGTGTGTTAGCACTGCCCCTGTTTAACAGTGTCTAAATCAATACCAATGATTTGACAGTTATACTTTAAATATATTCTGACTCATTTGAAATTCACTTTGCACTTAACTAATGAAAGAGTACATTTTAATCCTCCTAACAAAAGCATATAGCACAGCCATTGGAGCCTGAGCCAAAACTGACAAAGTCAACGGGAAACTTTAACTTAAGAATACTTTGGATCGGTCCCTTAATAAATAAGATACAGCTCATGCTCACTAAAAATATTTCAATGTTATTCTGTTGCTTAACCTGGCAAAACAGAGCTGCTGCATTAAAAAGAAAGCTTCTGTATACCTTTATCCAGACTTGAGCCAACATAGATAAAAATATGCAGCACTTGGGACTTTAAAAAAGCAGCGTAACTGTGGGAGAGAGAATATAAACGGAAGGAACTTAAAAATGTTACTGTTTCTATCTGATGCCATGTGCAAAACACACTTTGCCCAATGCAACCTCTAGTATGTTTCTAAAACCAGAAAAAAGTAAAATAAACATCAGCCAGTAATAGAAAAAACCCCAGACCGTGGAGGAGACAACCATCTATAAAAACATACGCATAGGGAATGGGGAATTTTATTACTGATATAAGTAATTTTCTAAACTGTCCTGGAAAAGATGAGACATGGAGGAATGTGTTCACACATGAAATTAGAAAGTTAGAACAGATTTACAATATGAAGGCTTTTCTGCTGTCTCAGGAGGAAATCACTGTCCTTCTAGATGTCAATAAATACAGCTATTACAGGCTGCAGAGTGGCTAAGATATTCTTGACAGGATTCTTCCCCAAGGAAACATGAACACATAATTCCCAAACAATTTCCTATTGGAGTTTAGTCACAGACGCAAAGATGATCTTACAAGTTCAGTGTAATTTGGGTCAGGTTTCCATTCAACCTACATAAAAATGTACACAAATTCTACAAATGTATTTCTAACTAGAGACCTGAACAGCATCAGAAATACAAGCAGGATCTCTGAAGTTTCAGCAGTAATCAGACTATATTTTCTGTTGCTATCTAATGTTTCACACCAATTTTAAAAAAATATATTAAAACACAAAATAGTTCACAGGCTGGAAAAGGGAAGTTAATACTGTGCTTTAAAAAAGGAGTTATCAATCTGTGCCTTCAAAATGCAGGTTTTGATTCAATTCAGTTTAAGTAACTGCTTAATTTCTTTAAAATTATTTTATTCTGAACTTTTTTTTTTTTTGGAGAGAACATTATCTACGCATGTTAGGAGACCACTGTCTATAAATTATGTACAAGATAAATAGTAGTCTATAATAGCTCTACTTAAATAAACATGTATTATTGATAGTGTCACAGGTGAAATACTAAAAGAAATTATACAGTCTTCCATGAATCTTCTTGCAAAAATAACTTCTTCATGCTAAATGTTTGCAGTATTGGCTATTGGCTCTTTTTTTCGTTTTCTAGAACTATTTGGATACTTTTATTAAAATAGTATAAAATATACATACATTAATAAAATAAATGCAATGATCACATTACAACTTTTTATTGACTCTAAGGCAGCTGTGGTTCTTTCATTTAAGCTCTTTGCTCTTATATTATATACAATAGAGCAAGTCCTGATCTAATTTATGGTACCTTTTAAAACACAGGAACTTCATGAATGTTGTAGAAACAACTCCTGATCTACACCACTCGAGATACAGACAAATGAGATGCACCTTTTCTGTACTGGCCTCTCTGTTGTTTCTAGTTCTAAATCTGTGCTGAAACTTGAAGTAGCACATTTAGTATTCAATGCTCTAAAATGAATTTCAATCAATATTTTTGCCCTGTATTTCTGCAGAAAACCGCACTGGTGCTTTAACAACGCAAGGCAGTTTCTCTAACATTCCTGGTATTTCACAGAAAGTAAATGTATCTTGATTAATTTATCTCTAATTTCACAAATTCTTTATACTTTCAACACTTGTCATTGTTTGTGATAAGAAAACCAGGATCAATCAATTCAAAACGGGACATGTTCCTTAAATTACATTATAGATCTCTCTCCTCTTCAGAGGGATTAATGTATCAGTATCACTCTGTAGTTTGGGGCACTAATAAGGTTGACCTAACAGGAAAGCAAACATAGCAGCAAATTGGTTGTTTCCTTCAGCTGCTGCCATCATGCAGAAACTGAAAGATACAACTCAGGAACATTTATTCATGCTTACTAAAGATGCTTGCTCATTAGTAAGAAGAGTACAATGCTTAATTCACAAAGAGTATAAATCTATGATTTCAGTCAATTTACTGGGAATTAGAAAACAGAGATCAGCTCTTGTAAGAAAGCTTCTGGCTTTCTACA
Organism: Setophaga petechia; assembly: GCA_024362935.1. NCBI lineage: Eukaryota > Metazoa > Chordata > Aves > Passeriformes > Parulidae > Setophaga > Setophaga petechia. Next base: position 30,856,147 of record JANCRA010000001.1, read on the forward strand.
TATTTTATAGCTAAAAAAACCACATAGGTTTCTAACTATTATTATTAACATGCTACATCTCTTGTTTCTAATATACTTAAACATTAAAGGGCTCAAGGTTTGTTACAGCAATCTGCAGGCACCTCTCCAAGGTTTTGGCACATCTCTGCCAGTGAGCAAAACGATAAAAATCATGCCATGCAGAACTTGATGTGCACATCTGGAGCTTTCCAGATCTGCCACCTTCAGTGTTCACCCAATCACTTACCTGGTATCTAAATCTAAAAATGTGCTATTGGCTCAAGGTGCCTTATACTGGATTTCAACTGCACAATAAGATATTTGGCAGTTTTCCAGCTCAATTTCCATAATCGAGAACAGTATTTTGGGAAGCACATTTATAATTATACTGTTAGACAACATCCTAAGAAAAATCTCAAAGAATGTAATGCATTAGTTAGTTCTCCAAAGCTGGTAAGATCAAGTTTTTTTGCAGTGTCCTCTGAGAAGTGTAGAGAAGACAACATTTTGCCTCACTCATGTCGGTGAAATTATGTTTTTGCTGTACTTTTACTTTCTGGTTATTGACCACAACTCAATATTTTAATATCACTTCAACTGAACCTTGCAATGACAACCTAGGAAGCAAATGGATCCAATAACATGAATACCCATGTGACACCTGCTCTAAAAACAGTTTCAAAAATTAATAAACTAAGAATCCATTTTTCTTATCCTGGAATAATCTCTATTTTTGTAAGAGAGAATAAAGCATAAAATGATTATGTATGTAATATTGAAGTTACTGTTGCTGGAAAATAAAGCTTCTCATCTGAAATTTTATGTAAAGAGTATGAAAAAAAAATCACATTTTAAACTTTAAAAAGCATTAGGTATGTGGAAGAATTTTATCTGCTTTCACAGAAAATGTTTCATGGGATTAAAATAATTCAAATATTTGTCCAGATCCATATGGCATTCATCTGAGTTACACCAGCCCAGCAATCTTTATGATAGGGGAACATGGGTTTTAAATTTCTGTTGGGGAAAAAAAAAAATCTAATCCCTCCATCTTGGAGAACAGTGGTTATGCTTCAGGGTTTTTTCATTTCTAGTACAGCTTTCATATAAGGTGGTGAAACAACAAGACCAAATCACATTGCAGATAACACAATCAAATCAATTAGTTACACTCTCTTTCAGAGGCTTACTTTTAAACCAAAGCTTTCTGCACTTGTGTCAGCATACAGTTAAACAAGGCAGCAATGTGTGCTGAATATAAGAGAAGATCTTTGCTTGTATTTGTCTTCTATCTTCTAGGTTGTCTCACAACCATATTTTCCTGGTTTAAGCTGGAATACCAAAGTCAATTTTCTTCCTAGTAGCTGGTACAGTGCTGTGTTTTGGTTTAGGATGACAATAATGTTGGTGATGTTTAAGTTGTTGCTGAACAGTGATTACACCAAGCCATGGAATTTTCAGCTTCTCACCACACCCCACCAGCAAAGAGGCTGGGGGCTCAACAAGCTGGGAGGGGACACAGCTGGGACAGTTGACCCAAACTGGCCAAATTCCATACCATGTGGCATTATGTTTAATATATATACTAAGGGGAAAATTGCCTTGGAGCCTCTGCTCATGAACTGACTGGGCATCAGTCTGCAGGTGGTAAGCAATGGCATTGTGCACCACTTGTTTTGTATATTCTAATTATTTGAATATTATTATTATTATTATCATCATCAACATTTTCCCTATTAAACTGTCCTTATCTCAAGCTATGAATTTTATTTTGTTTTTTTTTTTTTTTCAATTCTTTCCTCTATCCTAGTGTGGGAGGGAGTGAATTGAGCAGCTGTTTAGCCACCTGTGAGGTTAAACCAGAACACACATTTAGCTAGCCTCAAAAGAGACACTAGTCTATCCATCTCAAGGAAGCCCATACTATCCACCTCCTAGTGAGGTCCAAAGTTTTTATTCACTAACCCCATTACAGCCAAGGCAAGGCCCCTTGTCTAACCTGTGCCTGTATTGCTATGATCTCTCTGTAACACCAGGGGCTGTATTTGTGTCTCAGTCTTGATGTCTTCAGTTCTGTTAACTCAATATCCATTCCTCCTTAACCAGGGGTTTCCTTTAGCCAGGAAGCAGACAGCTCTGTTAGTTTCCTTTCCTCATTCTGCTACACTCCCATCCCCATCCAGCTTCTGATTTATAACTGTCCCACTACCAACACAGCTTTTTTCTTTCAGCCTGGAAAAATTCTTTTTGTCTGCTATGCTGAAAAGCCTTGAAAGAGTGTAACTGAGGGCTTTGATTAACTCACAACAACCAAAGCATCAAGCATCTACTTATATCAGCTCTGCTGTATAAGTAGCAGAGAACCACATCTGTGATCTATTTCCCCTCTTCTAGTTTTATTTCTTTATTGAACCAGTAAGGCTGTGTTCACTGATGCCTAGAACATTTCCTGAAACCTGCAGCCGATTTGATCCAGAAATACCCTTATATACAGAGGTATATAATTCACCTGAGTATAAATTTAGCCAAATATTTGAGCTAAAAGAAGACATACCCAGGAATCAGCATACTGCTGGCCTCACATGAAGTGAAGCTGAACAAGGAAACACGCATTTTCCTTTGTTTCATTGTTCCTAGTTTAATCTATAGCTTACATAAGAGAATATCCCTACATTTCCTTTCTTGTTCACACGTGATTTACAAGTACACATAGTAGAAAATTTTATTGAACCTGATGTGAATATTAAAGACGATATTTGGACATTTGCTACACCTTTTGAAAGAAAGGACTCAATATAAGTGTAGCACCATTAAGCAGTATTAGCTACACCACATTGTGATTGCATCCTCTTCTGAGAGGAATCTGATTTCCCTGTTTTCATGACTCTCTATTACTGTCTTCCAACAGTTATTTTTAAAAGCAGCAGGAACCCTGTTAACACAGTAGTGTGAATGCGTTTCTGCACAATCTTCTGTTAGACTGAGAAATTACCTTTTCTCTTTATTTGCTATTCTAATATTGCAGCAAAGTCTCAGACAGTACAAATTTTCCTCAGAAGTGCAAGGAATAAATCTCTCAGAAATCTGCCAAACCAGGTTCAGTAATGGCTACACATTGCTATCAACAATCCAAGATTTATTTTTGGCATGGGTACAGCATTTCAACAAGAGTAAATAGTTCGGAACTCAGGATATTTTCAGGGTCATTATTTGTTACTACTGTATGATTACTTTGGTGAATCTTACCAATTTCCTTAAATCCCTAAAAGTCAGAATTCATGTGACAGTTTTAGCCTTTAGATCTTTTTCTCCTACACCCTTTCAACTCAGAAAACTGTTGATGGAAATTTCAAAATTTTTTTTCCTGACACAATATAACAATAAAGACTCAAAAGCTGGAAAAAAAATCAATCTCAATATGCACTGTGGTACAAAAATCTCATGATGTTAATAAGCAATCTTGTTATTTCTCCCCCAGACCAGTGTAGCCTATCAACAGTAATTTTTCTCTTTACCTGTACAATCCTCTCTGCTATGAAATGTGGACTGATTGGGAACAACAGTATATTGGTTGTGTTAGTTTTCTTTCTTTTGCTGTATGTGAGGAACCCATACTACATACTATGGTTCATTCAGTTTGGTAAGAAGAGGGAAAAGAAGTCTATTTGAAAAACCAGAATTTGAAACGGGCTGGCCTGATTGAATTACTGTGTACAATCTTCTTTACTGAAATAAAGCTGTTGGTTCTTCCACAGGCTGTGTGGTCTTTCAGTTAATGGCACAAAGTGGCATTTATGAAAGATTATCTGAATTAACAAAATGTGGTTTGCAGTTATGATATAATCACCCATTACCACACTAGACATGCATTAAAATACTTAATCCATGTTTGTTGAACTAAAAAGATGGTCTATCAAAAAAACCCTCGAGAAATCAGAAAGTAAAAGCACACAACAGGACTTTTGTCTCTGCATCCATGGCTAAAAAAACCCCAAAGTTTAATATATTATGCACATTAATAGGAAAGGACACAGAGTAGGAATAAAATATGGGGAAATTTTAAGAGGAAATCAAACAAATGGAAAGTTTTATCTAGCAAAAATGCTTTGCAGTGCTTAAACTGGGAGGTACATAACTCAATAAAAAACTGTGCAGTCAAACCTGAAACAAATTCATAACCTCCTCAACACTGGAAGGCTAACTGTTGACAAAACTTATTTATTCTAAAAATAAATATATACACACTTTGTTCTATATATATAATATATATATAATCTATATATTTTATAACTATTATTATTAACAGATTTCTCTGCTATGAATAAAAAACCCAGAAGCAATAGGAGACACCTAGATAGATTTAGTTGGTGTAACAGCTTTAGAAAATTTATTAGACAATTTGTTGTCCTTTATACTTACTGTAAAAGCTCCCCTAAAACTAACCAGAAGTGATAATGTGAATGAATAGTTTAAGAATTGAATTCTTAAATGCCCTCTGAACAATCTATTATCCGTTTGATAGGCATACAGGATACTGAAGCAGTTAATAGGGAGTTCAGCATGTTTAAAAACAAAAGATTTTTCTGCCTGATAAAGCACAGCTGCAGAACCTTATTGCTCTTCTGAATGTGGATCGACATGAAAAGAGATTTCCTCCCTAGTTTTTAATATTTTATTAATTAAAAAACCCCAATCTTTCTTTGCTTTCATTAAGTGTGGAAAAGTTTCATTAATACAGAAACCACTGTAAGCTTCTGGCCTTTACAACAGTTCTCCCATGACAGCAATAGTGACATATCAACAATCAGTATTCTGCATCCTAATGGTGGTTTTCAAGCAAGTCTCATAGTTCAGATGGGGGCAGTAAAAGCTTATGCTATCCCTTTAAGGCTTTCTTGATGTCTTTTGGCATTCTCTTATAATTACAGCTTTTACTGTAAGCACTGTACTGAAGGCATTGTTCTGCAATTGAGTCTTTTGAAATTATTTGAGATCACTGTAAATGCCACTTTTTAAACAACTAAACTGGAGAACATTTACTTTCCTTTAAGAATACAATCACAGCTAGAGCAAATATGCAATTAACTATCAAAATAAAATGCTGGTCTGGGAGATTTGGACAATTTTCACACAGTTGCATTAACAATAACCCTGTCCCTCTCAGTTTCCAAATTCCTTCTAAAATCTCTAAACTAAAAGAGTTTACACTCACATATTTATTATAGTTGCAAAAAGTATGTATAATGGTAGAAAAGTACTAAAATTGTGAGCTTTCATATCTGAAGATATTAGGTTTGTAAGAGAGAAATATTTAAAATAGTGGTGCTGTGTGAATGAATGGAATACCTCAATATGTGTGAAATACACTGAACAAGGATTTGCAGGAAGATGGAAAGGACCGAGCAGATGTGTTTTGTACCAAATGATTTTCATATTTCAATGTGACAAAATAGATGAGCCACATAAAGCTTAATTTCAGTTGCAAATTGCAAGCTGGAATAAGTTCCAGAATAGTAAACAATTAGCTGCTTTATTTTCTTTTTAATAAGACTAAATTACCAGATAATATCTACTGGCATCAACTTGGCTAATAAAAATCTGTTTAATAGGATTTGCCATTTTTCCAGTTGCTATCATGATCAGCTTTGCATTTTGATTATCTTTAAACTTTGCCTCAATTTTCTCATAGAAAAGCTCTCAGTAGTAATTGCTTTAACATTTATTCCAGGTCAAGTGGTTAAGTATGAATAATGATGTGTCAAAAATGTACAGTAGTGCTGTCAATAGAGCAATTACCATTTAGCTAGAGATTATTATGGCACAAGAGCACATTAACTGGGCACAGTAAACAGAACAACAAAGAAAGAAGGGGCAAAGGGAACAAACTGATTTCAAAACCTGCCAGTGTTCTACAGTGTGTGTTACTGCCAGATATTAGTTGTTACATAAGAGCAATTAAGTCTGCAATCAGCTTCACTCGGCAGCATTGGATTAGAATGTTTCCAATTAGAACAAGAAGTTAGAAACATGTTTCTAGAACATTAGTTAAATTTTTAAAAATAATCTCACAATAGCTTTGTTCCCCTTGCATATTTGGCATTGCTGCTTGAAAGTGACCACCAACTGGTATTGTGCTTAAGGCTTACCCAAGTCACTAGGCAGCACACTAATGAAAATCCAGTGTAAGTCTGTCCCTGGTCACTGGTAGTGGTGTAAAAGCTAACATTTTTTCCCCATGTGATTTTATAACTTGAAATGTAATGCATTACTGACTTACCTGAAAAAAGTTAAACAAAAGAAAAGTTTAGAGAGACACATGTCAAGATGTTTTTTCCACAGCCTCTAATAGCTAGTAATCATTTTGGTATTATTCCTTAAATTATAGCAAAATTAAGAAGTTCTGCCTACAAAAGCTACTTGATCAGATAAATCTTTAAAAATACCTCTAATCCTATCAAACACATGAAAATTACAGAGCACAGAAGTGTGTCCTCTCAAGAGCTGTCTCCTCCAAGAGCAAAAGCCATTTGTGTTATCCAGTCTGCACACACTGGCTTGCAAACTAAGCAATCTCTATAAACTCCCACATTAAAAATTCAGGTGCCATACAGCCTCCAACTTAATGTATTTAAAATTCATCTTGTAAAACATACATACATACACACATACATACATATACATATATATATATATATTTATATATATGCACACACACACACAAGCTTGTTTTCTGCATGTCTTAGTATTCTAACTCTTCTGCTTGGCATAGGACAATTACAAGCTGATCCAAGTTAGAGAGTGTTGCTTCAATTGCCTCTGAGTGGTAATTAGAAAATTTCATGACATTCCACTATGGTTGGGTCTAGAGAGAAGTAGGAGGCACTCTTCATCCTGAAAAATTTGCATGTGTTTCACAATTTTATGACATTAAACTTATAATGGAAGTGCTGGTACAATTCCATTAGCTTATCTCTGTACATCCTTTATGCCCACAGCTGAACAGAAATTATGAGCTATGTTGTGTTCTTATAAAAAGAGCTGACCTTGGATGCCACTTCCAGATGAAGCCTTTATTGAATATTCAACACCTGTGAAATAAGGTCAGTTTTTGAGCTCCATGTTTTGGAAGTACGAATGTCCTCCCTAGATCCAATTGATAATTATTTTAGTCAGCCTCCACTGCCAAAAAACTGGAACCCTGAACAACCCAAATTGGAAAAGATAAACATGTACCTTTGTCAAGAAGCATTTCATAGGAGTGTTTTCTTTTTGAGGTTAAAAAGATATAAATTTATAAATACATGAAGAATTTATGAATGAGAATAATCAATACTACTGGAATAAAGTAATTTTTGGCCTTAAATCATAATTACCAATAGTTTTTATGTTTAGGTAAACCTTAAAATCTCAGGCTATGTCGCTGCCATTCAGTCACTTCCTCAAGATAAGCTAATAGCACTTTGAACACAAACTTTAATTGCAAATGAACTAAATCCTTAAGCTTTCCCTGTTTCCATGGCTTTACAGTCTCCTGTGACACATTCTCTGAATGTGTCACTCAAAAAATCTGCAACTTTTCTTCGGCCCTCATGAATTTCTGATGCAATTTCTGCCTTCTTCTTCGGACAGTGCCTATAATAAGCACTGTGATCTAATGACAAGCATCTTCAGAAACCATGCAGCCACACACAAAGTTTTTGAATCCTGATTATTAGTTAAACCTACTGTTTTAACTGCTGAACTTGAACAGATTGCTAACACAACTTAAGCAATGAAAATTGGGAAAATCAAGATTTACAAAGATAAAAAATCTATGAAAAGTTAAAAATAATTTATTATGTGCCTATATAGTGTAAATCAGACTGTCAATAACCAGGATATCGTATAGGATTGTCTTCTATTGCATGATTTGTATTACAGTATACTTTAATACAGTGTCTGCTCTATTGTAGTGGGCAGTAGAGTTCTATTACCATCCTCCTTGATTACAACTCTACCTCTACTAAGGAAGACATCAAGTGGACCATTTTAACCTTCAGGATTTTTAAAGAATACATTTGTCTATCACCCTCATAAATAATTTGAAAGTAGCTTCTATTTGCTGGCACATTAGAGAATGGGATTCTCTGAATCAGACTCAGGACTGAAGTACTCATAAACCTGTGCAAAACAGAAGAGGGTACAAACTTCCATGTAAAGAACTCAACCCCATAATTGAACTCCTGCATCCCATAGCTCAGCCATGCATATAGGTTATATGAGTGATGACGGAAATAAAATTTGAAGCCCTTTGGATTTGACATAAGACTTCATGTTGTGCCATTCCTCACTAAAGGAAGCTAGACAGATTTCATTTTATTGATTGAAAATTAATTAAAATTATTTTGAGAGAGTATAATTATTATGATTTGAATGATTAAAAAATAAGAACAAAATTTGTCTCCCATTTTGCAGAATCTATTATGAAGAAATATAATAGACCAGTACTAGCAGAGTTAGAGGCAGCTTTAAGGAGACTTGAAGAGTTCTGAAGGAATATACCATAGAATCACAGAATAGGATGAGTAGGAAGGGATCCTTAAATATTATCGAGTCCACCTCAGGCCCCAAAGAGCACCATTCCCAAGAGTCTCTCACCATGTCCCAGTCTCAAAATCTGCTGCCATAAGAGACTGTATTTATGTTAATCAAAATAAGTGAGAGGTAAGTTTAAATTAAAAGAATGGATACAGAAATTACAACTGGAAAAATGTACTGAACTACATTATAAATTCCAATAACCAATTTTAATCACGAATAATTTGCTAGATTCTAGCATTTGTTTTCATGTTTTTCTGAAGAGACAAATGGTGTGGTAGTAAAACCTATAGTCGTACTTTAGTAAAACACAAAACACTTTTGCATCACAAATTTTAAGTCTGAAGGCTAAACCTTTATCCTTAACAAAACTAGACTTGAAATTATTCAATAAATGAAAAATTAAAGGCTTATGTCAGTATGAAAACACTTCAGAATGGAAGAAATATATCTCCAGATGTTTTTTTCTTATGTTGCCTACTTGCTTTTTTTTGTGTGCAAGGTGCTTTGCAAATATAAAAGAAAAATTAGGCCTTTCCCATACAGAAATAAAAATTAAAAATATTAAGGTTGTATGAAACTGGAAGCTGAAGGTCTTTGGTGGATGTTCACACAGATGTGGTGATGGGGAAAGCTTGGGAAGCTGTAAAAGTTTCTCATTCTTTTCCTCTTCATGACACAACTGAAGGATATAATACAACCTACAGTAGGAAAAGGTCTTGAAATGCTCAGAACCATGTAAATGAAAGATAAGAACGCCAATTGCAATAATAATTTAGACTTTTATGGATCTCTAACTCCCACTGCAATCTTGAATAGCCAGTTACAGAATTAGGAAATTGAGGTAATTTGTGATCTTCTTGTAGCACACTAGAGACCAAGAAATGTGTGAAATACTGACTTTGAGATATTTTTTATTGGGATTTCTGCTTCTGATTTCCCTCTAGTATTTATTAAATAGATTAAAAAAAAAAACCCAAACCAACCCACAAAACCTGCTATTTCCCTAAATATCTATAAATATGCCATCAATAAAAACCTTATCAGAAAAATCTGCCAATAAACTTAAGGATTAAGTCACTCTAAGGTAACCCATTTTATCCTATTAATATAATTGCAGGTGCCATTCTTCCAGAAAGTCCTAATCCTTAAAAAGGAGAAGAAAAAAAAAAAAAAGGGGGGATTAAACCATTTCATTGAGTAATCTGCTTTTTACAGTTCAATTTAAGTCAATTTCAGAGGTTTTAAATGTGGATTTTGATTGTTTATGAGCACCAAATCTAACAATCTCTCATCATGTCTTAGATCAATTATCACATTGAATGAGACAACAAAGATGAGTCACATTTAAATAAGTATCTAGATAATATAATGTAAAACAGAATAAGATAATATTTGTCTCATGCTCGACAGTTAAAAATTCAGTACTTACTCCTATTTTTTTCCATTCTCCTGGACTAAGCAGCAGAAGTGGATTTGCTGTGGCTTTATTAAAAAGAATTTCAACTTTCAGATTCATGTGCTTATGAAACAGTGATATCTACACATAAAAATATCACTAAACGTCCAGATCATTGCACTTCTTGCTTTTATCCTCTCCCTACACTTCTGTATATCACAGGATACTGGAATCATTCTGGTGGGAAAGTACCTCAGTAGGTAGCCAGTTCAGTCTCCTGCTGAAAGCAGAGCCTACATCAATGTCAGACCACATTGTTCAGAGCTTTGTCTAGTTGTGCCAGAGCTCTCACAGGCCTACTAGGTCCAATACTTGATTCCTCCTTTAGAGGAAACTTTTCTTTATCTAGTCAGAGCCTGCTCTGCTTCAGTTTATGACGGTTTTCTCATTCACTGTGAGGAGCCTGCCTCAGTTTCTCACTAACGTCCTGTAGGTATGGACCGGCTGCTATTAGGTAGCCTCAAAGCCACCTCTTCCTCCAGGCTTAAAAATAACAACTTCCTTAGCCTATCCGCATAGCACCTTTAAAAACTGATGTTTATTTTCATCACAGAAGGAAATTCATCATGAGTCCAAGTGGAGAGGGGCAGGCACTGGTCTCTCCTCACTGGTGATCAGTGACAGGATCCAAGTGAAAAGCATGAAGCTGTGTCCTATTAGGAAAAGGTTTTTTACTCAAAGTGTGGTTGGGCACTGGAACAGGCTCCCAGGGAAGTGGTCGCAGCACCAAGCCTGAAAGAGCTCAAGAAGGTTTGGACAATGGTCTCAGGCACCTGGTGTGACTCTTGGAGATGGTCCTGGGAAGGGCTTAGAGCCCTCTGCAGGGCTTTGTATATTGCTTGTTTTTGTGCTCATATCCATTAAAGAATTGCTCCTGGGAGCAAAATATTATTTAAAATAACATAAAAAATTTCTTTGAATTGTCTGAAGAATTTGGAAAATAGCATGTTAAAGTTTCTCTGGTGAAGATGAGTACCGATACTCAAAAAAATCATACATTCTGTTTGTAAAATCAGTGGTCATATATACTTCTCAACTTCTTCCTGATTTTCTCATTTTGGTTGCTGAAACACTGACAAAAAAATTCAATCAGTCATCCAGACCTAGATTAATTTGGATTCCCCTTTCTTTTGAAGAACAGTGGAAGAATACTATCATGCCATTCATGTACCACTTTCTCAAATTATTTTCCAAATCTCATTAAAAGACTATAGCATTAGATGGGAAGAGAGAGAGAGCATCACTTCTGGCAGTATTATCTGGATTCAATAGGATGTAATAATCCTAAACAAAGTCCCCTCAAACACAGGAATTTTTAACAAAATATCTGCATCATTTTGGTAATAAAACTTAAACCCAATATCACTACTTCAATGAAACACTAATTCTAAATACAGTTATTCTGTAAAAGAAAAAAAATCTTTGAACAGATCAGAAACAAATCAATGTGTTAAGTAGTCCAAGAGGCAGACTAGCATGCATGGAGTCAGAATTCAGCTCAGCCTTGGTGCATTTTTATGACAGATTTACAAGATCCCAAAATGCGTTTGAACATCAAATGCATTCAGTGCTAAGTGCCTTTAATCTGGAAAACTTCCCAGCTTATACATCTGTCCCTTTAGCTTGTGCTACACAGCATGTATTCTCTTACCTCATGACGAAAATCTTTAACAAGAATTAAAGTATATCAGCTTGCAACTTGTAATAAACCAAGAAAAGGGAATATAACAATATTAAAAGTCTCTTTAAAATTCAATGCATCCAGCCTTGGCAGGTGAAGAATCAACTTCACCTTCTGTTTTTGACAGCTTTTTCTCACATTTCACTTTTAAACAGTAATTTATAAATTGTTTGACCCTTTTCAGTCAGGTATGCCTTTCAGTAATATGAACTGACATACATATTCTGATAGGAAAATGGTTTTGTTGTGATAGAAGCTAAGTGAAATAAGTAATTAAACAGTTTAGTTCTTTCTAAGTGATAGTAGCAGAAAATGAGCAGGAAACGTTCCTTAAAACTTCCTGAAATCTAGCCCATTTTTCGTAGTCTAGGGATCATTCTCAAGACTATTAAATGTTGCAAAATACTACAGAAATACTGAAACAGATGTAAAAGAAACCTGCTATTCTTCCTCACCTTGGTAACAGATTACTTTGAAAATTATACTTTTAAATTTAACATCAACAAAGTGACATATTTTTATACTGGAAAATCAAAAACTCCAAGAGTGACCTTTTCCTAAGAACAAAATCATTTCTCTTACCATGAAAAAATACTGTGCATTTGTTTATTTTGTATTTTTAATTCAGATTCAGACATAAGTCACACTACTGTTTCAGATCTCTAGGTCTGGATGACAGGGGTTTGTTTTAGGCTTTCAAGAGTCAATAATAATTTTAAATTATCCTAGGCAGGCATCAAAATGTTCCTTCAGAAACTTGAAATCAGCTGTATCCAGCTTTTCAGACTTTGAATAGTAGTATCTCTAGTTATTCCATATTTGGCATATAAACCCTTTCAGACTCCTTGGAAATTGCATGTAAGTACCACTTTTTCTATCCACTTATTATTGACATCTGTTCTGAGAGATGGTAGCTCTGGATAAGAAGAGTATCTAGATGCAAAGAGAAAGAGAAGCAAAGAGAAGCTACCTGAAGAGAAACACACAGCTCTAAGTGAAGGGCAGTGGTGGAAAAGGGAGTCTCAGTTTATGCTTTGCAGCATGTTGAAAACACAGCATTTATTACAAATACAGCAGCCACTAATGCTTCTTAAGTCATGATTCAAGAGTTCCTGGATGTGATCCTGGAAATTACTCGGTGAAAGCAGATGCCTGTACTCATGTTTCTTGCAGTACTGGGGGTCTGCACCTGAACAGACAATTGCAACTCAACACATTTAATCAAAGGTGTATTATTATTTAGACATAAAAACTCAGTAAGGACTTATCCTGTAAATTATCATTCAATTATAACCTCTCCTGTGAATATAGACAAGAGGACTAGGTGGAACTTTGCAGTTTGATCATTGTAAGTCTTAGCAACCAGAGGACATAAAGTATATATTTTGTTATTAAAAAAAAACCCATCTACTGCAGATATCAAGGAGGTTTTGGAAATGCATAATTTCCCTTACATCACTTCTCTGATTAAAAATTGGATTAACAGCTTCAAGATCACAGCAATTTACAATTTGCAAACAACTTTCATTTACATGTTAATGTAAAGCCATTTCATCCACTTTACATTAACATGGGACAGCACAAAGATTTCTTCATCCATTGGAATCCCCTAATATGTGGCTTATTTGTCATATCTAACCCTAAACCTCAGACTGCAGCTATCTTCCAGCTAGGCAGTAACCACCAGCCTAGTCTTCAGATCTTTTTTCCTGCCTAACATTACATGAGACTTTTTCCATAAGGAACAAGCTACTGCACTTTTCCACTGTTCCTACATCCTTTGGCCTATTGTCAGTAAGGGAATGAGGACAAAAATTGGAGATTTTCTCCGTACCTTTTACACTGTTCAGTGTAGATAAGTAAAACTGAAACATTTAGAAAAAATGCGGGAGAGGCAGAATAGCACCACAGAACAACACTTCACGATTGTACTGAAGTATCATATTTCCATCAGAAGCATCTTGCATCAATTAAAATTAATAAAGGCAATTGCTAATATGTAATTTTACAGCTGGCACTATTATAAAGGTAGGTAATTTCTCTGTTTTTTTTACAAATCTATTACTTCTTAGCAAAAGCTCTTAATACACTGATCAGAAATTGTAACATTGTACATTTTATGAAACATGAATGATGTCCCTATTGGGTTGCTAAAGAATGAATAGACTACAAGATAAATCTACACCAATGAAATAAGAATATAAGGAGAGATAAATATTAGAAAATCCGTTTAAAAGGTTGTATTTTCATGACAATTATATTAAAATAGGGTTAATTTTGAAGTGTATTTCACAGTATTTTTCTGAGAATTTCTTCTAGATATGAACATTGAGAAGTAACACAAGATTAAATAAAGTAGGGTATTGCTTTTATCAGCACCTATGAAACTTGACAGTTACCATCTCTCTAAAGTAAATACAGAGCAGCAGATATGTGAGTCATTTACTGCAGCTATATTGCTCCTGCTAATTTATGATGTGAATGATTTAGCAATTACTATGAACACTAGAGCCTTAGGGAGTAGTTGTCCAACATGTTTCCCTCTGACAAGAGTCATCTATCTTGCTCTTCATGTGTCAGGACCTTTAAGCAGATGCATCATGACCCAGCACTGTTCCTGTGGCTGACCTGTGGAAAATCCCATGTGAATCAATGGCAAATAAACCCCTTAAACTGCAGCGGTAACTCTTACATAGTTATGAAGCTTCAATTTAACAGTAGAAGCCTGCAAGGAGGAAAAAGAGCATCCAGCATCTGTGGATCTCTGTCTTGTCCTCTGCTCTTGAGCATTTTTAACTCCTTAAAATGTTCTGATACACCACTTACACACAAGATGAGATAAAAGATATCAGTTGTTTTATATGCCTGTAACATTGAGGGCATTTCTGTGACACTTTGAAAAATAAGACTGTTCTACATTCCTCTTACCTTCAGTTTTGCTCATAATGTTCTGGTTGTCTGCCCACAGAGACAAGGCCAAGTATGATCAATAATTAATAATAAATGCTTCCTTTTAAATGGCTTCATCAGTTAAGCTAAGTTGATGGATATGTGAAAAGTAAAAAAAAAAACCTAGTTATACTAAGTAAAATACTGGAACAACCATAACTGCTGTTTTCTATGATAACTAAGTGATAGTATACTAATAAAATTCAGTAGATAAGCACCCAAATTAAAACATGACTGTGTATTAATGAAAGTTGTATTCTTCTACTACAGTCAAACAGCTTCTCTGCACATTAACCTAGACTGAACAAAGATTGTTACATGGTTTCCTATGAAAGAAAATTATAATCTGTATTTCTTCAGATTTAAGACTACAAAAAGTATAATGTAAAGTTTAAGACTGATTACAGATTATTTTCTTCTGTGGGGTATATTGTTTAACTCCTATACACTGCATTTTTAAGTTTTACAGAAAACCTGTGTAAAAATTATGATGTTCATATAGAAAAAAAATGTATGATCTGTTGAATTACTTCCAAGAAGAATAATTTCTGGAGGCTTCATCAAAAGCTGTGTTTCACTAAGTTATGCAGCTAATTGCTCTCAGCTTGAAATTGAATTCAGACACCTAGAGCATAAGTACATGACAAGGAGGCTGTCAAAGTTTTAGATTAGTAAAAAAGATAATTTTTACCTTGGAAATACATATTCTAGATACTTGGAAAGAGTGAATACTGTATATGACAGTCTTCAAATCTGAAGTATAAGAATTTCAGTTCAGTTTGTAATACATGCTAGAAGCACAATGCCAGTACAGATCACTCCGGTTGGCAAATTTGGTTCTCTAAGTTGCAGGCAATAAAAAAATTTTTTTTCTAGTTCTGAATGGACATATTTTCTGACACTTTTTTAGAGTCCATAGACCTTTCTCAACATCCTCTATTAAATGCAAGACCTGTAGGAAAGACAAAAAGCTACAATCATGCTATGACACAAAAAGAGAGCAGGAGAAAATTCAATTATCAATGTACAAATTTACTGTAACAGTTATAAATCTGAGAAGTATAACTCCTTAATGGCTCTGACAAATACTGCATATTATACTTTTTAGAAAAGATAAAAAAAACCCCAACCCTCCCCGTTTTTACAAAAGTTCTTTTCTAGCTTCAATCTAATCTATTGATCTTACCTTTTACAAAAGCTGTTTCAAAAGCTATGTATTTCAGGAAACCTAGATTTCAAGAAATTGCGATGTGACAGTATCTTGCCAGCCTGGAGATCAACCTGTCATTTTTCTTGTCAATAGATATTTTAGTTTTTCTGTTTACACTAATTTCAAATGCATTAGTGTCTTTCAACAGTGAATCAACTTAGCTTGACCCTGAAGATATCAAGTGAAGGCCTACTTTTTGTAATTCCTTGGAAAAAGGTTTGTTTGTATCCAAAGCAAAATCCCTTAGTCTTAGAACTTTGCATCACAACCATCAGAGGTCATGATTTTGGACAGGGTGTAGCTGATTGTAATAAATATATGTCTCTACAAGGTGAATTATTTGACATTAGATATGACAAACAGTAAAAAAAAGAATATTAATTCAATAGATATAAATACTTTATCATATGTGTGAAGACCAGCTAGTGACTTGAGACAGCTATTTCAAGGCACTAGAAATAAAAAAAAAATGAATGCCACAATAAAAACTTCCATGTGACAAAAAAGAGATAAAGATCCTATGTGCCACTGTTAAATTTCAGTATCCAGCTTGTAAAATTCAGAAGTCTCAATGAGATTTGTAAGATCTCCTAAAGAAATTTGAAGAGAAACACCTCAGATGGCCAACAGATGACTATAAAACCTCACTGGGAGCTTTAGGTGTTTGAGCATACAGCAGAACAAGATTTGCAATTCAGGATGCACCCCTGATTCCAGTGTGGGGCATGATTGAGCTGCTGTTCCATACCGTACACATCATCACCGGGGTTGTGGTTTCAGGGCAAAGAAAAGGTGAGTGCACCCCCAGAAGTGCAGCTTTGTCTCCCTCTCCCCAGCAGGAATGCTGCCAGGGTCTGCCCTGCAGACCATGTTCCCTGCTATGGCAGCCCATCCCCAGCGGTTCCTCTGAGACACAGTTCCAAGGCAGGGCGATGGAAAGCAGCAGTGGTGTGAGAGCACCGTGGGGAACTGAGCGAGGAGGTGAGCCCAGGTCCAGCTGAGTCCAGCCTGAACTGGAGGGAGCTGAGTGGTGCCAGAAGCAGCCATGTGGGATGGAGTGCAGCGTCTGGGCAGCAGCACTGCAGGACATGGACAGTTGAGCTTTCAGGGGTTTGTCCCTCGTTGTTTTTTGTTTTGTGCTCAGAGACAGGAGAGCTGGCTGTGGGAACAGCCGCCATCTTTGTCCTGGGAGCCACCTGGACACAACCTATGGGCAGCATCTGCCATCATGTCTGTCCCTGCAGCCACAGAGAGCTAAGTTGAGGTGAACACCTTGTGTGCGTAAAGCACTTGTTTGGGGTGTGCTCTTCTGTTACTAACATGGCTCTGTTACTATGCCTTCCTAGTCCATTGCTTTTTGATTGCAGTAAATTGTTATCTCAACCCAAAGTCTCTGCCTTTGTCCCTCTTTTACCAGAAGGGGTGGGAGTAAAGGGGAGTGGCTTATTTGGAGTTCATTTCTGACTGGTGTTAAAACCACTAAATCTTCTCAAATTAGAAGCATAAATTACCTCCTCTCAGGAGAAGAAGGATCATGTCTTTCATTTAAAACATTTCCAGAACAGAAGCAAATTATAGTATTAGTATTCTTTTTCTCCTTCTCCTATTCACCTCCATCCTAACTCAACTGATCAACAAGCAAAGCATCCACCAAAATATGGCGAGACTGTATTTTAGCCTAAACTGAAAATCATATTTTGTCTTTGAAGGAGAGTAACCAAATTATTATTTGGGTATCTTTTCTTCTCTATATATAGAAAATGGCAATATGAAAGAGGAAGAAAAAGATGAGTATGATTGTTGAACTCATTGATTTGAACAATTCCCTGTTTCCTCCTCTGTGCTTTCAGGACTATTCATTCATTTTACATTAAACAATCACTGGAGGATATAGAAGGATGGGAAACCCACGACTATTCCTCTTTCATCTCCTGATTACATTCTTACAGAACTAACTCATGCTTCCTCTCTCTGACACACAATAATTTATTATTTTCTGCAGTGTGACACAGCAGAAAGAGTTATATCAGTAAATCCATCAAACTGCCACTGTAAGAATTCAAAACCTGGTGGTCCTCCCATATGAAGAAAGGATTGATTAATTACTATTCTGCCAGGCTGAAGAGAGAGAGGAAGCACCCATTTTAACTCTAACATTTCAGTGTTCTTTTCATTCGATATGGTTGTGGCTTTTGGTGAATCCAATCATGTCAGCTTGAGTTAGGCCTGCAGTGGCTATTGTAACTTACCATTACTTACTGAGCTCTTACAACTCTATATTCCCTGCTCCCGACATACTCCCTCTACTCTATCCTGGCCTATTTGTAGTGCCAAGATTTTAGTCGCTGCTAAGTTGAAGTAGAGGACCAGAAGAAACTAGAAGAATTATTTTTCTTGACCTGAGTCCAAAACAACTCTTGGATGCCCAGTGAACACATATAGGACATATCATACTAAAATAAGGTACCAAAGGAAAAAACCACACCAAAATACATAAAATAAGCATTCCATTAGAAGATAAAATATTATACTTCTTCTGAAAAAAAAATAATAGCATAGAAGTGACCTAAGACACTCAGAAAAAAGGGAAACTACACAGAAGAGGCATTTTGGGAACATGAAGGAACAACAAAGATTAGTGATAGAGCAATGTAATACCTAGCATTGAACTATACAGGAAGGACAGATTAGGTTGAAGAATAATATCCATGAATGTCATTAATCCTAAAAAAATACATTAATAATCTCACTTCAAACTCATACTTCTGCTTTACAGCACAAATGACAGCTTTCTTTAGCCAGCTCTTCACCATTTTATTGGTTTTTTACTGATCCCATTTTTACTGATGGCTTCCATTGAGGCAATACATCAAATGTTGTCTCAAAGTCCTTACAGATCATATCTATCACATTTGCCTTATTAAAAATCCAAACCCATAAAGTGTGTCTTTAAATTAAAGCCACACTACATTTTATGTGATCCTCAGGTTGATGCTTATGCATACCTGAACTACTCTTAATTATTTTTTAAATGTTCCCAGGTTAAGAAATTTCTCCTTTTCCTTGCTGTTTTTAAACTTAGGTGTAAACAACTCTCCCACTTATCTGCTACTTGTCTCTTTAAGGTTTCAGACCAGTCAGTTTATGGAGCCAGTGATATTTAAGCCAGTGACAAGTAAGCTCAACTATGAAAATATAGCAATACTTTGTGCAGTGAGTTGTTGTGTAGGTAAAAGTACTAGGTGCTAGGTTATGGTACTAGGAACAAACTGATGAGCTCTGCTAGGTGGTGCCAGTTATGTGCAGTCCCTTCACATACATCTGTGTTTTATTCCAAAGGTTTCTAGGGCCTCTCGTTATTTTTCCACACCTAATTCATTGAGGAAACCAGAACACCACAATACTGCATTTAACCCTGCATTAATTTCACACTACACTTAAATAAAAAGACTTACTGCCATTCCTAAAATAATAAACTTCCATAAGAAGGGTACTATGCATCGGATGTACTGCCCAGAAACTTCCAAGAAGGTGACCAGAAATATGTTCTTTCATTATCTGGGGCATTCCAGCCCAAGCACAAATTCAGATGATGAAGACCATGAGTGAAACATTTACTGTTCTCAAATCATATTGTATGTCATACAGTTCAACAGATTAATTAAAATCCCTTGTAGTGGGGCTTCTATTTTTCCCATATTGTTCTTATTCATTCACCATTGTGCATGAGGGCTTTTCTCAATTTCCCAAATGATACATAACAAACATTTGCTTGCTGTCACCTCTAACTTGGCATCATGAATACTACATGAAAGTATTGGGAGCTGTTGTTATTTTGAAAGATTTGTCTAAATATTTAAATAATCTTTCTGTAGTGTCCTTTTATAGACAACTTTAATGTAGTTGGGCCTATCAGATGTTTTGTATATTTGCAGAAGTCTTAATAAAGATGAATGAGAAGATCCTCCAAATACACTGATGATTATGAAATACAACGAAAACAACCAGTAAATGTTGTTTATAATAGCTAAATTATTGCATGTTTTTCATTCTGTAAGTCATCTGAGGCTTTTCATTGATGGAGAGAGAATACTGGATTACATGCACTGCAAGATGAGACTTCATGAATTCTTACTGAAAAAGCCCTTACAACCAGAACGATTTAGGCAATCTATATCTAATTCAGTCTATAAAATAATAAACCAGTCTACAAAAACATGTAAGTCTGAAGTTCTCTTTTGATGTGGATCAAGCATTTGCTGATAGGTTGGAACACATATTCTTCAGTCTACATGCATAAGGGAACTGCTAACCTTAGAAACTGGTCTCCAACAACCAAAGGATAAACATCCTAAAAAAAATCCTGGGAATGAAGCGATTTGTGTCAAGATTGATTGGAAAGAAGCGAGTGGCTGGAGACACAGAACATTTTCTGAAGAGAAAGAGTGCTACATAAACAAGGTAAGGGCTTTTAGAAAGAAGAATAAAAGTCCTTCATTTTAAAAAAAGATATCTTCTTTAGTCAAAGGTCAGATCGTGGAAGTGCAAGACAAATAATGACTGAGGTGTTTATAAAAGAAAGACTACACATGCTCCAGAAATTTCTGTAAGTCAACAGGAGTAACATGAAAAAGAGGAATGAAAATGTAGCTAAAATTTACATAAACATAGAAGAATACCTCAGAAAATGATTTTGTCCCCCAAGTCTTATATGCTTCCTATCCCAGTATTATTAACAGGTAATAAAGGAATTCTAAGGTCTACTGATTGACAGAACTTGGAATCTAAACTATTGTGTAGCTCCCAACATGAAGACTGGCCAGCTGGAACATCAAAATTTCAGCTTTGTCCACAGAGAATTAATTCTACTGCATGGGTTCCAGCTAGACTTAGACGTGCACACAATCATCCAGAAGTTCTGTTGTGCTAAAAAGAGTCAACTTTGTTCAAGCTACAACTGTTTATTTTCAGTTTTACTGTCAGCTTTGTTCAGATGGACAGATCAAAGTACTAGGTTTGCATGTCAGTGAGTGATATCTATAGTCAGCAGTCTTCCTCACAGATATTCTCAAGCTAAAGAGGTTGTATGTTTCTGGGAGAAGGCAAGTACTTCTTGCAAATCACAGGAAGAAAGACTTTATGAGAAAGTCCAACTTAGTCTCTGTAACTCTGCTGGATTTCTAATATTTACAAACTTCCCAGACTTTCGCATTCTAAACCTGGGTATAAATAACAGCTTGTATAAAACTATTAATGTTAACAGTGTGTCTATTACTAATTCATATCCTTCAAGTTTTTCTTAGCACATCTTTCTTTTCATATAGATTATACATGACAAGGGCTGTAATTTAGGTAGGTATTTGGGTTTTATTGATTTAGAAAATCATAACTTTTGAATAATAATTAATGAAGTTGTAGTGAAAAGACTTATTGTCTACCTTATCATCTCAGTATTTTCTTGCACTTCACCTACTCTGCAAAATACAGGTTTATATTGTAAAAAAAAGCAACAGTAGAAAATAAGTCAGAAACTGTCACACACTACCACATTGTCTGGAAAGAATGAGGAAATGAAGATGTTAAATGTTTTTTGATCCCTCTCTCACATCTTACCTAAAGGATCATTGAAATCCATAAGCTGTTTCTAATTAGTTTCTAATGACCTGAGAGTTCTGCAAGTTTAGCATCTTCTGTATCTCATTTGATTTCCCTTTTGGACTAAAATGATACCAAGAGGGCTAAAATGAAGATAAACCATACCTCCATGATCCCTCTGGTTATTGGACCAGAGACATAAATACAGGAAGGGCTAAGGGTAAATACCATCATCATCAGTAGTTTTATAACCTTTATTAACAAAGAAACTACACAGTGATTGCATAACCATAGAGTCTATTGATTTACTCTATACAAAATTCAGAGTCAAGTCCAGATGGTTCTTTAACCTCTTGAAAAAGATTGCAAGAAAGTTGAATCTTTCCTGGAAGATTCAATAATTAATTTGCTACATTATAAAAAAGTATCTCAGCAGAAATCTGTCTCAAGTGTGCTGGGGAAAAAAAAAATTGATAAAGGACCAGATTCGTATTTTTTATTCATTGATTACTATTTGGTGTCCTGATAAACTTAGCAGTTTAGGAAGTGATCGAAGTAATTATGAAATTGGCACTGACTTTGGAAAATGCATAAAATCCTCTAAGGTTTCAAAGTTAATTAGCTAAATATTAAAGTAATCAAAGTGCTGGATTTTCAAATTTATTGATAGCAATATTTGCGAATACTGTGGTTATATACCTGTTTCCTATTTGCAAATAAATGAAGAGCGGGTAATGTAAGTCCTTAGTAATCCTTAGTGCAACATTTTTTATTTTCTTTTTCAAATTTGGACTCATTATAGCTATATAATTGGTTATATATCATACTAAGAACTCACTCAGTTGTAAAACATCTCCAGAAATTTTAACTTAGAACTGCCTCAAGGTGATGAAATAGACATGATAGAAAATTTCAGGGTTGTAAAGCAAGGCAGAGAGTCTTTGAAGAGCTGTTGAATCTATAAATCTCACAAACACTCTAAAATATGCCTCAAAAAAGTGACCAAACTTGTCATTTAAAAGGAAAAAAATACTGACAATATTACATGCCATGACTGAAATGGTAAAGTCACCATGATTAAAACAGAGTAATTCACTTTGAACTAACTCTAGTTGACTCCTCTAACGTGCCTGAGGATTGTCTGTGGCAAGCCCAGAGGAAATCTTTTGTGCTTCAGTAAGCAATAAGCCCTGCAAATCATTATTCTTTCAATGACTAACATAGGGGATACCAGTAATATTTGGGCTTATTCTTGAGCCTCTGGATGTCCAAGGTACTAATCCAGTACATAAACCTTTAACGTTAGATTTCTATTATATGATTTACATTATTTGCCCTTCTTAAAACATAACTAGGAGTGTCTCCATGGAAAAAAAAAACAAGACAAAACAGAAGTAGTATTGTTCAATAATCCATCCAATATAAGAAATAAAAATAAAATTTCTCTAAGCAATTCACACAGTATGCAATCCACTAAAAACAGTGTTATCAATGAAATCTCCATCTAAATGGTATTTATGTTATTTCAAAGGCACTGCCCACACATTATTATATATTTTTGTCTTGTTTTCGGGCAATACCAAGCAATCTGTTACAATCAGCTGTTTCGTAATGCTTCAGTGGCAGAACTGGAGTGGGATTAAGAAGCTCTTGTGATTCTTGTACTTCTTGCTCTGCAGTGATAAACATGCAACTCCATCACAAGCATACAGATGCTGGCATATCTTGCTATGCACACTGTAAACAGCAGCCCAATAGTACATTGTTCCTTCTAGGGAAATAAATGCTTTTTGAATTCATCTTGCATCATAATTTTACAGGTTAGTTACTGTCACATCTTCCATTTCTAGAATTTTTAAATGGATTTTTCAGCTTTGTGCGAAATGAATTCCAACATGCATGCTATAAAGAGTAAATTGGTAAAAAACTTTAAAAACTTAGCATAGCCTAAACTTTGACTATACCAGATTGCCAAAGCCCAGAATTAGTTATGTCACTTATGTGGAAGTATAATAAATAAATGAAAATACATATTATGCCCAGTGAAGTGGTGGATGCCTCATCCTGGGAAGTGTTCAAGACCAGGCTGGATGGGGCTTTGAGCAACCCAGTCTAGAGGAGGGTGTTCCTGCCCACAGCAGGGGGTGGGAACGAGGTGACCCCTCAGATCCCTTTGAACCCAAGCTAGTCTATGATTCTATGGATATAGCTGCAACACTGTCTTTGTTATATGGAACCCAAATAGCAACATCGTCTCATATAGACCTCACGCATGAAATAACATTAGAATTCCAGGAGGCTATCCACTCACAACAGGACTCAGTGAGACCTATATTTACAGATTTATCCTATTCAAACATACTGGGTTTCTAGAAGCAACTTATCAGTCAAAGATAGTACTCCATTTAAAGCTGCTGCAACATTAATGTTGCAGCTTGTCTCCATTTTTCAGCTAAATAGAGGTTTTCTTTTTCACATCACATAAAGTCCTCAACCAGCTCAGGCCTTGTAATAAATTGCTGACTCTGTTACAGTATATCTTCTATTATGCCGCTTGTTACTTTAGTAAGACAGGAAATTAAAGCAATAAAACACTTTCAAAAATGATAGGGCACACTCAGGCAGTCATTTTTCTTATGTTCCAGTATTATTCCTCAAAAGACCTTTTATGATACTAATATTGAATTCTTTGAAGTTCGAAAAATCTGTTGAAAGTGTTGAATTTCTAAGATATAATGCTCAAATATTGCATCTACTCATGCATTTATTAAAACTGGGAATGTGGGATGGAATTAAAAAAAAAGCACAAAATGCAATACACCTAAATAATATATGACCTGATACATTTTAGATCCACATTAGAGAGTACAATGTGTGGAAATTTGATTTAATGCTAAGGAAAATCTATTTTGTTTTTGTCTCACCTTACGTGGCCAAACGCACACCAGATGTGGTCATTCATATAAAAGGTTGGTAACTGCACACTGCAGCACAGAAAACCAGACAAATACTATAATGGTCACTTATTCAGTGTGCTCACATTAAGGAAATTGAATCAAGCTTATGAAACTATGCATTCTTTATTAACCCCGTAGAAGAAGGTCACATTGACTGCTCTTCTAATGGCATGCACACTAAAAAGATTGAAAGACATTACGTGAAAGAAAAGCACAGAAAATGCTAAGCCTCCTGATGAAACATTTCCAACATGAAAATAATAAAAATATTGAAGGATTTTTCTCACTTTTAAGAACTAAATACACTTAAATTACATATATTTGAAGGGGAAAAAAAAAGGAGAAAGAGGAAAGGGAAGAGGAAAAAGGAATAGAAAAATGAAAGAAAGAAAATTAAGAAGACAGAAAGAAAAAAAAGAGGAAAAATAAAAGTAAGCTAAGCTACCAAAGATTATACTCAATGTCTGTTACGTATTAAAGATTGGACTCAATTATCTTAGAGTTCTTTTCCAAGCTAAATAATTCCAATACTCTGTACACAAAATGCAGGTGTTCAAATAGGAAGTCTAAAAGAAGAGTGAATATTCACTATATAGATCCTGATTTCTCTGTGATTTAAAGTTCAATATTAATTTTCCATTTTACTGTAGCTATGAATTACTTTTCCAGTTTCATTTCATCTGTTTTACAGAGAATTTAAAGAACCTTCGGTGGCAGTTGTAATTTAGTACATGGACACTTTCATTTAGCAGTATGTTACAATATACTGTTAGAAGGTTCAATGTTGCCATACTGACTGAAATTTACTGTTTCAAATTAAATATAAGCCTTCTACTTCTAGACGGTAAAACAAGGGAAATGAAGTGTAAATACAAAAGGTAAAAAACTAAAGGCTATTTTCTCAATTCCATCTAGTTCTGCAATGACCACTTTTTCCTTATTTATCAAATTATTTAATTTTTGTTTTTTATGCATGTTTGGCTACTAATTTAGTGGGATAAATCTAAGATAAAACCACTCAATAACTTATGTTTCCTTTCTTGTTTTTGACACATTTCTTCTCTGTTGGAATTCCAAAGCAATCAACTACCTGGGGATATATACTTCTTCAGAGATCTCTTCTCCACTATATCAATTAACTCAAAAGCAATTTTGGATACCTTCCAATGTACTACCACCATCTGGTCTCCCTTAAGCCTCACAAGCTGGAGTAGACTTGAATTGGTCTGAATGATGGTAATTTTCTAAATTACTAACAAATTAGGCATGTTTCTATGCTGTTTCCTTTCTTTGATTTGTTAAGAAATTTCCTAGTGACCTAAAGAATCCTTGGGAATATTTTTAAACATTTAAAAGAAGTCTCCAAGACAGGATAGGGATCACCTGACTCACTGCAATGTGATACTCTTCAAGAGCATGTTCCTTATGATTGTGATGGAGGAAAATGGCAAAATGCATTTCAGCTTCCACCTAATCTGTGAATCTACCTGCAGTTTTTATTAAGAACAAGCTCATGAAGCAAAAGGTCAACTCATTAGTCTCTTTCAATATAGAAATAGGAAATGGCTGGGCAACATGAGAGGCCCAAAGAAATTGAAGGTACTTTTAGACTTAGTAATGTGGAAACACCCATTAAAGAAATTTTTCAGGATTAAAGAGTTGTCTATCTTCAAAGCTAGTAAAACTATAGCTTCTTTTTTCCTTTCAATCAATACAACATCATTTTTTCGCTCAGTTTAGGTTTTATATCATGTTTACTACTTGATAGGTACAGAAATATGACTAAAATATGGCATGTGATACATGTTTTTCTTCCTCTGCCCAGGAGAACAAGTCATCTCAACACATAAGCCCTTCTGTGTTTGTGCAGGGGGAGGAAAGAAGAAAAGTAAAAGAAATATTTTTACTTTATTTTGAATTCCATTAAGATATTTTTGCTTAAGATGGCAAGGAAATATTGCATGCCACACACTGACCTTGTGTACTTCCCTGTCTGTTCCCAGATGACTCTAGGTTGTTGTCCTCTACCTTTTACTCCTTATTTTTGCCTCTTCCTACTGTCATGTATAATAGATTAGGAATCTCTTCATAATTACCAATCCCTCAAGGCCAGTGTGTCTTGTACCACCAGATCTGAAAACTGCACTTTAATTATGCATTCAGAATTGGAAAAACAACTGTGACAATAACATCACCAGTAAAATTATGGCATAAAAAGGCTATGAGAAAAATTTGCTCTGCCACAGTTTGGGCTCTAAATTCTAACAGCTTCAGTGTATACTCTTTTACTAGCACACTTCCAGCACTGGAGATTTTGTTAGTAAGAGGGAAGACTGCTATAATGAATTATTGTAAGCCCTATAGCTTGGAAACCCAATAGACTCATTGCTAGAAGGCACAGAACTTCCAGGGATTCTGTCATTGGCCAGAAGCTTTATGGCTTGGTACTGGGGAAACAAAATGTTTTATTGGAGTCTTTCTTCCTAAAATATGGTATAATAATTGACCATTACATAAAACTTGAGTTTTAAAATACAGTATTGTGCATGAATACAGGTGTGCAAATATGCATGTATGAATACATGCATTTGGGTATGTGCATACATGCAGATGGTCATACCTACTACTAAGTATCACCGGTCATGAAAAATCATATTTTGGGGGTGTTCTGTTATAACAGGTTTTTTTTGACAATTCTTTATAAGAACTGAGCACTAAAGAACCTATCCATTGCTAAATAGGAAAATGTACTAAAAAGAAAACTGATTTGTAAATGTTGTTATGTACCACATACCCTGAAAAGATAAATGAAATATGAACTCAAAGTAGGATTTGTGTTCTATACCCAAAAATAAGATGAACTGGGAAAAAGAATACCTGAAAATCTGAACAAAGAAAAAGGGAATGTAAATCACTAGAAATAAACTAAATGTCAGCTATGCCCCTCAGTTTGCTGGGGTAATAT
Organism: Setophaga petechia; assembly: GCA_024362935.1. Taxonomy (NCBI): domain Eukaryota; kingdom Metazoa; phylum Chordata; class Aves; order Passeriformes; family Parulidae; genus Setophaga; species Setophaga petechia. The sequence continues at coordinate 30,883,540 of JANCRA010000001.1, forward strand.
GAAGGCAGTGAGGTTTCCAACTTAGAGAAGAATGGCTGTGAGCAAGAGGATTCTTAGTTCTAATCCCCAGTGAGCCAACCTCAGGCAAGCCATTCAACTTTCCTTTGCTTCAGTCAATCCAGCTTAAAACCACAAAAAGCAGATCCTCCATGAAGTCAGATTCTGCAACTATGCCAAGCTATCTCTCGGGCAAATAGGGGAAAAAGGTGTAAGAAGCACACTACATAAAGAAGGGAGAAAAAGTGTTTTTAATGGTTTGCAAGAGGTTGAACAGAGGCCAAATACACCACCATGCTGACATGAAACATTTCCTAACAGAATTTGAGATGTCATGTTAAAGTTGGTACATATGCTATTGAGATTTTCTCAATTTATGATACTGTACCTTGCATAAAATATTTACTGTGCTTTGACAATAATGTACAGTCAAGAATTAGGACACTTCCAGAGTTACAAATATTGGAAAAATACATTAGTAACTTAAGACATTAGAATTTTTAAAATACAGGGATTTCTTCTCACATAAAGTGAATCAATAATTCAGTTGTGCAGCACATTCCCCTCTGCCTCCCAACGTTTTACTAGAAAGATGAATATGAGAATAAAATCGACAGCTTTAGGGTGTGATACACAAATAAAAGATAATGAAAACTAGAATTAAATTCATGGGCTGCATTTGTTTTCTCTGCATGCTTAATAGAGTCTCCCATTGTTAAGGACTCTGTAAGTAATCATAGATTTCTTATTTAGTCTACTGGAAGAAAAAAATGAGGTACTATGAGGATTAAAATGACACAAATTATAAAATAGATAAAATATACATGCATGGGCTACTCAGTTGGTATTTTTTCTGCCAGCATGTAAAAAAATTATAGATGCAGTAAATATTTGAGAAATCATTCTCTTTACAGCATTATGCATGGAGTTGTCAGTTTTCACCACTGAGCTTTGTTGATTTATATCAAATACCTAATTTAAATATAAAAGGGATGGTTACATTTATAGCACACTTGAGTATTTAGGAATACCTACTGATATTGCAGCACTTCTTTTTTTATTCATATAAAAGTAATCTGTACAAATAAGTAGGAGCAATGCTAATCAGCAGAAGAAACAACGGCCATTTTTTGCTTTTCTAATACATTTCATTGCAGCCTGTAAAAAAACAGAGTAGCCAGTGTACTACACAGTATTCATTCCAAACATATACTCCAATTGTCCTGATGAAGAAACTATTAGGTGAGACTATTCTATGAAATCATTACTTTGGCACATATAATCATCCTGTGTTTCATCTAACTTGAGAAAACATCCTTGCACTCAGCACACTTGTGCTGCAGTTTGCTAAATGAAAATTATTATAAGGTATTTTCTGTCACATACTGCAAATAAAATTTTGAACCGCTCTATTTCAGTGAAGAATGAAATTAATTTACTTCCTTACGATACTGATAGGACATCCTTGCAGTAGGGTCCAAGCATTCCTCATGCTTTGGATTCTTTTATCTCATCTTTTGGAAGATCACTGTAGGTCTGCCATGCAAACTGCACATTTTTTCCTCCCAAGGAGAGCAGTGAGGAAAACAAAAAAAAAATAGCTGTTCTATGACTTTGCAGTGGGGGCAACAGGTTTGAAAGGAAAGGACATGAAAAAGTGAAGTGTGGACGAAACAGTTACTTTCCCACCAGTTTGGTTCTATGGGAACATACTATGTTGACAGCTGGCATAGACTTTTATCACTGACTGTGAAGTGAATGAAATATAACCAGAGAAGCAGCTGTCATCTAAAAGAAAAATAAATACACTAAAAGATACGTGCCATTTTGTATGCTTAGAAGTCTGCTAACAAAAGTAAGAACTTGAATAACCTAATTTAGGACCCAGTAACAGGTGATACAGAATCTCTGGCTCTACTCTCTAATCTGTAAACAGATACAAGAAGAAACTTCATCTATTTCTTCATGCCAAGTCATTATGGGATTTTGAAAAAGGTATGGAGTCCAGTATCCTGAGAACCAAAATTGCCTACTCACAACAGACAGGAAGAAAACCAGTTCTGCAGCTGGAAATCAGAAAATGTCAGGCCTGCTAGATATTCTCAGCGCCTTCAGCAAGTCCCAAATCAGTGATCCCCAAAAAAACCAAAATTCTTTGGAAAAGTATGCAAGAGTTTAATCCCCGGGATTAATCCTTCATGGCAAGAAAACTGCATGCTAGAAATTTCAAAATGTTTGATTAATTCTGTATAAATGATTCCATCATCTCCTCTCTAACTTTCAATATTGTACATAATGTAGAATTCAATTTTTGACATTTTCTTCCTTTTTTTTCTATTTTAAATGCAGAGCTATACCAAATCAGTCATATGGAACAAGAAGTGCTTCTGAAATCTGTCTTAACAGATTTGGTTCCAGTCGATCCTCAGTCCTACTCAAGGTTTAAAGACTAATCATTTTCACATACAGTGCTGGATCAAGTTAGAGTTTTGGGAGTAGTACATATCTCAAGTTATGCTTTCAGGAGGCATTAAAAAATACCTTGATTTCGTGTACTAAATCAAGCAGTAAGTCCTACTGCTGCTCCCAAAAACCCCCATAAACGTATTCTGGTAAGTGTATATTATAATTAGAATATATTTTAGTAATAAAAAATGTGTAATATATGAATAAATTTTTTGGTAAGTGACAAAACACAAAGAAAAGGTAACTTTCTTTCTCCCTCCTCATTTTAAACTTAGGGCAAACCAGGATAGAATTACTGGTGAGGATGAAGGAATATGCTCATGTCTGCTAAAGATGCCACATGCAGGCATCTGGAACTGCTTAATTATCTTCCATTCTGGATAGGAATAAAAGGGTATTTTCTGTTTCTAAATCAAATCTGTTCAGACATGCCACATGCACTTGTTCTCATCAAGGATTAAGTGCATGACAAGCTTGAACTTTTAACACCAAATACTTCTGAGATACAGGAGAGCAAAAAAAGGTCACAACACTTCCGTAAAACTGAAATATGTAAATTTTTCACAACATTGTCACTCAGAATTGATTCCCTATTTTTTCAACTTTTTCAAAGTAACCCACTGTTGATCTAAGATTAACAATGAAAAATAACAAATTGAACATGCCTTTCCTCCCCTTGGAAGTTAAAATGGGTGAAAATAAACCTTGGAATACAACAGCTTGTGTTACCTTCCCTTGTGAGTTGTTGCTCAAACTACAGTGCAATAGCATCAAATTTGAATTCTGAGGCCACAGCCAGACATCATCCAAAAATAAAATGGCATATTTCAGAAAAATAAAAGCTAGCTACCTGCTTTTCCAGCTCCTTGCAGAAGCTGGATGTGTCACTGCTAGAAGGTAGGGGTTGTTTTTGTCAAATGAATGACAATGGTGACCATTAAGCTGGGGGTAAAAGAGCACAAATACATTTATTGATATTTCAGGAGGTTGTTATAAAAAGATGTCTCTATTGAAAATTAATCAATTTTCCAATTTATTCAATTCTCTATGATGTTTTTTTCAAGTATGATACTAGCTGTTGAATATTAAGAAAACATAGAGCTGGATAAATATTTGACACAAAATTAACTAATATTTTAAAAATTCAGTAATAATAAAAGCCCAAAATAAAAAAAAAAAAAAAAAAAAAAAAAAAAACCACCAGCAAAAAACCCCTCAAACCGAATCAAACAACAACCAAACAAAAATTAAATGAAACCCCCAAACTTTCAGGAATTATTGGTTTGATCCAGAGCACTCCATTTCCCCTGCGCCCCTCTATTATTTACCTGTAGACTACCACACAATGGCTCATCATTATGATTCTCACTTTCAAAACAACTTTTTGTCCACTTTCCTTTTGTAAGTTTTCCATCTCCACAGAAAAAAAGGAGGGGAAATAAGGGTGTAAGCATTTAATTAGCTCATCCTTTCCTCTTGAATAACCTAGTAGCTACCAACTCTTAGACTGTGGTGATAAATGAAATAAAAATGGTCACTTAAAGCCAAGGCAGATGTAGTAATTCTAACTTCTGTCTTTTCCAAAGAGTTCTAATGTTACCACAATGGGCTCTAACTAACTAATCCTGTACTAATCCTGTAATTGTACAGCATTTTCAGTGCTAACCTAACAGGGTGATTAATTTGCATTCTGCATTCAAACCATTAAAAAAAAAGGAAAAATAACTTTGCAGGATCACAAATGACTGATGAATCGGTAGAATATTAAAACTAAGTCTGTGCATTATGTGTGGGGGTGCCAGAGATATAAAGCTCAGTGGAAGCTGAACTGAAACATGCTATGATTTCAGTAAATATTTACTGAATTCATTTAACTACATCCATCAAACTTTCTACCAGAAATCAGCTAGCAATATTTTGTAGACTTTTTCTCAGACACATGTGCCCATTTCCTACTTCTTCACAGGTGAGAGATGTCACAGAACAGTTTTTCCACCGCCATTGTTATCTTCCATGCCCAGGGCAGCAGGAGCAGGGCCTGCCATCCCGAGCAGCCCCACAGAGCAGCCCCCTGCCTGAGCCAGGAGTGCCAGGCCAGGGCTGACCGAACACAGCTGGCATCAGTTCCCTGTGTGGGCATCCGTCCACGGCTGGCTGCCACAGGTGCAGCCCAGGAGCCCAAAGGGAAAATGCTGTCCCTACCTCCCCACAGTGTCCTGTGTGTTCTGAGGATGGCAAGGTGGGAAGGCAGGGTCTGGCTACCCCTGGGGCAGCAGCACTGCATGTCTGCCCTCCGGGCAGGGAAGGGCCCGTCCTGCAGAGACCCTGCTTCTGTACTCCTCTGAAATCTGCACGCTTTAATAAAACACATCCTGAGAGAACAGAAGCTTCCTGGAATCCCTTTTTTTGTGCCCACTGTAAAAAAAAGTGGGTGGGCATTGGGATTACTCCATTTCAGAGCTGTCATGATTCATGGTTTCAACTTTGCATATGTGTGTTTTGCAATACTTTTAAAATTTTGACATCTCTTCTTTATGGAGGCACTGCGGAATGTCCGTCTTTGGCCATTGTTTCTAAGGCAGCTGAAGGGCAGAGTAACACTCATTGTCTTTGCACTTGGATACGAGTAATACAAGGCATGTGTTTACATCATGAAAGACAGATAAAAATCATCAGCTTCCATCTTCCCACTGCTTTTTATCCTCATGTTCCTATAGCAAGCATGTGATAGGTAATTAACTACGAGCATGACCAAAAAATATTACAGCACCAATTCATCAATGTACATACACTTAATGTGTAACCAAACTTCCTCCAGCTCTTCTCAAACTTGTTTATACATCCAGAAGACTTCAAGAAAATCTGCTCTTTAGAAGCTTCCACTTAGAGCTTCAGCAATCATCAGCTCCTTTTTCTAGCTGACATCCTCCCTACACAGAATTAGATACCAGGCTTTCTCAGGGCTGACTGTATTAATGGTTTATATGAAAGGTACTTTTACTTAATATGAAAGGGACAGGAGAGTGGATTAACTTTTTAAAATAATGGAGTAACAACTCAAATCTGAAGGACAGCCCTCGTGGGAACATTCCCTAAAATGTCTCTTAAAATTATATGGATAGGTCAAGAAAAGCATTCTCTTTAACTATATTCAACAAGTCCGTACACAGAAAGTTTTAGTTTGCGCTTCTTTCCCAGTTCTTATGTCCCTTAATTCTAAAACAAAAGTATAGCAAGCAGCACTGGAAGAGCTCCATCTTTCATGCACCGGGAGTTTTATATGAAAGGCCAGAACTCTGACTGTTTCAAAGAGAATATTTTCAACAAGATTTCTGATTTTGTAGTGCGGTGCTGTTCATTTTTATAAGCTTTTATGGCTGTCAGCATACTGATTGTTCACACTGACACAAGGTTTACCCAAATAGCAAATAAAAACCACCACTATATGAAGAAAATCTAACTGTTAGATTACAATCATACTACTATGAAATCAGTCAGGCTTGTGTAGGTATTATAATAATTTCTGACTATCCAAGTTTTAAAAGGGAAAGTTCTGAGGGAGCTGGGCCACTTTAGCCTCAAAAATAGATGACTGAGAGAGGATCTCATTAACACATATAATTCTAAAGGGGGGTGTCAAGAGGATAGAGCCAGGCTCTTCTGGGTCGTGCCAGCCAATAGAAAAAAAGGCAATGGGCAGAAAATGATGCTCTAAAAGTTCCACTTAAACATGAGGAAGAATTTCTTAACTGTGTGAGTGACCATGCACTGGAACAGATTGTCCAGACAGGTTGTGGAGTCTCCTACACTGAGGATATTCAACAACTGCCTAATTCTGCATTTTGTGCAATTGTGCTCTAGGATTTTTCTGCTTTAGGTAGGTTGGACCATATACCCACTATGGTTCCTTCCAACCTGGCTCATTCTGTGGTTCTGTGATGTGCTCTAAAAATGTCACTACAAAGAATTTTTAAAAAATCCTGGTCAAGAGACAAGACCACAGAGTAAATTCACAATACATGCTGAGAGTAAAGTGCATAATTGTCAGTGAATAAGTAATAATTGTAATGCCAGTTTATAAAATTAATCAGTTGAATGTATATTTCTTTCAAATTATTGTTTAAATGTGACCATAAGATTGCTAGACATCTGTATAATAATACCTTCTTTATTAGAACTATGAATGACTAATAACTATCTGCAATAAAAAAAGCTAATTGTTACTAATGGTTAATGGATCTTAATTTTGTGTTAGTTTGGATTCAAAAATAAAGAAGTACTTTCTAAGGAAAAAACATGTCCTGCTGATTTTTCTTGTCCATCATTGTAAAAATGTAATCTTATGTCATTTACAGTACTTGTAAGTAGAACTGGCACATTTACCTGTGTATGCAGCTTCTATTTTCAATAAATAGCTCAACTGCCGTTTGGTAATGTAAATTTAGCACCCTATCTGGCTCCTACCTCAATGATGCGTACAGTATCCTGCAAATTTTGTATTTTTGGTTACAGAGGTGATCAAGGTCTGAAATTTCTCACAGATACAAGAATATAAGAGGTCCTTGAATGTCATGGTGTATCTTCTGTCAGATATCTCTAGGTATATTGCTTGGCACATTAGCTATCTAGTTGCACAATACAAGTGTCTACTAGTTTCCATTCACTAAATGCAGATGAGATACTGCATTTAGTTGGTGCCAAGTTTAATTGTATTCTCCTAGTTCAGGACCTAAACAGATCTGTTTGGATATTGGTCAAAAGCTTGGGCTAATTTTCTTTTGGAGACAGGCTGGATGACTCACCTGTTTGCTAAGCCTCCTTAAAATCCTGCAGAAAATTCTGTGCATATTCTTATTGAAAACCTATGGCAGCAGATACAGACATAGAGGGAGACTGTAATGATTATTTCCAAGGTGTTGAACGGCTGTGGTAGATTTACCACAGGGCCACAGAATGAACACTTTAGAAGCTAATGAAAAGTGTCCAAACTACAATTCTCCACATGTATAGACTTGAACATTTTGGACGATGTCTTTACATGATGATAGTATTGCTACTCGGTAGAAAAATCACTCATTTACCTAACTCAGCAACAGAAGACGATATTGACTGCAGAAGAAAACCTTATTGCTTCTAAACAGAACCTTAGAATTCAAATAAATCTGGTTTTTAAAATGTCTTTTTTTCTTGAAATTTTTTCTGTTTAAAAAAGTAAAGTTCATGAGAGCAGCCTCAGCTACAGCTTGAAGAAAAACTAATTTGTGTAAAAATGTGATAAATGTCTTGGTTCCACTTGTTTTAAAATTTGTTGTACAGTGATCAGTTTGTTGACAGAACATCTGCTCATTTCATCCTTTGCAAGCTCAAATCTGTATTCCACTTCTGCTCTGTTTTCAAGAAAGAATATCTTGACATATTTTTGGCTCTACAGTCATATTCGGTGTCAAGAGAAAGATTTCCATATTTGTCTGTTGCTCCTATGAAGAAGCAGTCATGGAACTGATCTTTCAAACATATTTTCCCCAGATGTTAATTCAAAAGCTGAACCATCCCAAGTATGTACAGAACATACAAATTAACTTGAAAAGTCTTAGCAAAGACTTAGATTTTTCAATAGCAGGACATGCTTAGAAGCCATTACCTCTTTGGGATAAGTTCTAAGGTTGTAGAGAACCAAATCTTTGAAATATCAAAAACTGCCTCTACCTTTACTTGAACAGGGCCAGTGAGAAGTCTTAGGCTCTGGAGCTTTCTAACATTGGTAAAATCTAAAGGGTCTGTGCTCCTGAATCACTCTGCAGTCCTCATTGTGTTCATGTGTTCTTTAAGATAACTGTGCCTCCTTTTGCAGCACCGAGGGCCTGTGAAGGCTGCACTGCTGCCCCTTGCAATGCTGCTCTGCTGTCAGGACCCGGGGGCTGGTGCTGCTGGCACACAGCAGGGTTGCAGGGTGCCAGGCAAAGTGATTAGAAAATGTATATTTGAAGTGGTTTCTTTTTTGTAACTTGTCAAGAAAGTATCATTTTATTGATTTATTAAACTCTCTGGGACTTATTAAAACCAAATAATAGTTTTTATAGTTGCTTTTCTCTTCCATAAGAATAGTTTAGATTTTTGCATAGTTTAGTAAACTTCATCCTTAACCAAAATGAGAAATTGAGATCTAATTTTCTCAATAAGAGTTTTATGAAAATATTTGCAATAGTGAACATTTTCCAAAATTGCAAAATTGTTAGTTGTATTTATTTTAAATAGAAGTTAAAATTTATAAAGTAATCACAATTTCCATTTGTAAAATTTAAAATATAATTTTAAAAGGAAAAATCAATACTATCAGAATATCTTTTTTGACATTGAAGGGCATTAAAGGACATTGGCATCTCACCTTACTTTTTTAATTTACATTCAAAACACGTATTCTCAAACTGCCATCAGTTTCATTATTAAATAGTCAGCATCTGAAAGGGAAAACCAAATTGTGCTAAGCATAGATCCTGACTATGCCTGAATGACGAAGCATTTCACTGAATATATTGAGTTTATAGACTTCTTCTAAATCTAAATGGATGATCTCCCCACTTTGCTTTTTATTTAATAGCTCACACTGCAAGAAGATACAGGACAAGGATTCTATTTTGTCTTCTGCCAAGGAGCTATCAAACCCACATCTCCTAAGATATCACCATCAATCTACAATGCTTTTTTTATACAAGGACTCTTAATCCTTCCTATTGTGGCAATTCTTCTGTATATGGATAAATCGAAAATTACAGTGATAGAAGTAAGAATGAGAATACATTTCTAGCTTAATGTCTCAGCTCCTCAAAATCTTTACACTATAGGACCCATTAAAAAAGTTCCACGTGGCACTTAAATGTTGGTAAAATGCATAAATATGTTTTGTGCTAAAAATTGCAACTATCAGCTTCCCTCCCTGTACAGAAACTTCAGCCATTAAGATGGATTTTTATCCTCACACTCCTGCATTCTGTCTGACCTAATTAATATGCAATTGTGTCATGCAAAGTAGACTATCTGAAGCAAGACAATGGAAGCATTTCTGTCTTATGATATTTCAGAGGCTGGCTCTTAGACCAGTGCTCAGAGAGTGGAAGGTTCACGTCTGTCTATCATCTCCTCAGAAGTTTTCTAATAATTGCATTTGCATACAGAAGGTTATGTGAGGCATTAGCAGAAAAGTAATTTTCAATTCCAGCTCTCCCTCTTCCTTATTGAAAGCTCAGAATACAGTTCAGAAAATTAATTTTATGAATTTTAACCATTTTTAAATCTATATATGATGAGGCCCATCGTACTTCAAGGGAGACTGGAAACCTTAAATAGTGACCCAAAGGAATAGAGTGTCTGACATGAACCAAATTACTCAGATTCAATTTCACCAGTATAAATGATTTAAGAATATGAGAATATGCTTACCTTCAAATAATTATTGACTTAAAATAACTATTGACTTAAAATAACAGCATGCATTATAAACAGTAACCTCAGGAATAAGGATATACCTTGGCTGCTCATACATCTCAGCTGGATATTAGATTTTCTGAACACATAATTAGTCTCTGAAAAGTCTTCCAAATCTATGAACCTTGAAGTATTCTTACAGTAAAATTTTTGTGCTCCTCCTGATAATGATAGTAACCAGACTCCCCAAAATAGTCACTTTAAACCACCTCCACTTTTTCTAGCCAGAAAAAATGATGGGACATTGTTTATTTCCTCCTCTGCTTCTATGTTCATTGCATCACTGAGATACCACGCGTAACGGTGGGAGATAAGGACATTATTCTTCTATTCTTCCTTGAAGCTGCATAATTAACATTTCTACAAAACTTTTGATTTATCCTACCTAAGGCTGGCTTCCTCCTCTTTACAGCCTTCTAAACATGGTGATAAAGCTTCATACATCATCTAATGAGAAATATTACATTCTCAGGCTCTTAACAAATTCAAATCTATTGCCTACTTAATAATTTTTTAAGAGAAGTTAGGGTTTATTTTTGGACAGAATGGTTACAGATACTAACCTGAGAAGACAAACTCAGAGCTTCAAATTCTGAAGAGTCTCTTATTCCTAAATACAACATCTAGAGTCCTGCTCAATGTCAGATTTAGCATAATAAGTATTATGACACATGTTTTCATATGAGATCATTAGAATTTGTCAAAAGGTGGATTTTTGCGTGATGACTTCTGTTGGTTCTCCATTCAGTACCTGCAAATTCTTTGGGAACTTTTACCTCTGCATGGATCTGCATGGGGACAATACAATCTAGTCAAGCATAGCAGAGGGGAAACCAAGCTTGAGCAGGCACTGAAAAGAGGATCAGAGTGATAAAGTGCCTATCATACAAAGGATGAGTAAAAGTGCTTATCCTCCTTAAGTTAGCAAAATAATGGCGTAGAAGACATATTGCAGTTACAAAGACATATAATCACTCCCTATAAATAATTATGTTTGGAAAACAATTATATGCCATGAAAGGAGAAGGCCTACTTAAACTAAAGGACACAGTTGGTAGAAGAAAAATATTATAAATTGTCCATGAATAAAATTAGGCTGGAGATCAAAAGTATTCTTAATGATCAGACAGCAGTGATGACCTGGAACAGCCTACCAAAAGCAATAGTAGGGGTGAAGAGAAATACTCAGAAGCAAGTTCCTATTAAGATGGAGTCTGATCTGTTAATGGAAGTTATACAATTATATTGAGTAACAGAAACAGGCTCCGGTGAACAAAGAGATGTACTTTCTATCCTATTTTTCTGTAGCATCTAATTGCTCTGCTCAGGACTAAAAGTACAGTATAGCAAGGCTCATTATATTAGTGGTTCAGTTCTCTTGTTGGTAAGTCTGTCAGTGCCAAAAAAAGAATCTGTTTTACTAACAGTTTTAGTTACACATATTTTCTCCCTCTAGATGTAAAGATATTGCAAAAGGGAAGATTTTTCAAGCTGATTTATTTACCCAGTTTGGGAAAATCCAAAGTACTCTATACATATTACTTAGAGAATAAATCTACCATCCCTTATTATGCCAGCTAATCATTTTATTGTTCTCTTAAAAAAAAAAAAAAGAAAAAGTATGAAAAAAAAGATGGTTAAAAGTCACAACTATAAAAGATAAAACAAAAGAAGGCATCTTTAAGCATGAAACACTATAAAATAAATTTTTTATGAGAACAGAAATATTGAAAAAGTGAGACCTAAATTTGTGGCCTCTATGGCAGAAAATTAGCTCTTGGGAGCCGAGGAAGAGAATGGGGAGAGGAGGTAGACTGGAATTTTTTTAACTGCATTTTTTACAAAGATCCCTGACAAGAATATCTATTAACTGCCTAATTTGCATAAACCTTCTACAACTTAAGCTCAAGTAAGCCTTAAGCATTTAATTCTGAATCATCTTATTCAGTATTTTTCAGCACCACATTTAGCCTTCAATTCTCTCCCATTTTTTCCAGGCATACTGGTGGTAGTTATTTCCCTGTAACACTGGTTAAGATTATCCCTTATGAAGTTTTCTGGAGTGACTGAGGTAAAAAACAAAAATGTTCTGATATTTTCCCCTGGGAGAGTGTGAGCAGTTCCTTTGGCTTAAATAGGCTTTAACTGCATCCCACAGAGTGATGCTTCATAGCGTATTATTAGTGTGATCAAAAAGAATGTTACGAGGAGAGGCTGAGCGCTAGCCAGTGTTAAGCACCACATGCATATTTCTCATCTATATTTTACAAAATCAGAAATTTCAAAGTGGAGTCTGTTTTTCATAACACTGTCCTCAGAATTTTTGCTGGTTTTGCCTTGTTGATTTTTTTTTTAATTACGCATTTTCAACAGTAATGTGTAATATGTAAGGCTCACATATTAAATTTACACACTGACAGAACCAGATGCATGAATTTACAGATTTTGTGCTAAAAAAGGCAAGATATCTTCTGCAACTCAGTGGGTCAACTGCAAAGGATTTTGTTGTGATTTCTAGGACTGCTCAGTTTAAGTTATTTTGAAGGAATATTTAAAATCTATTGGAAGAATAACTGTACATTATTTCTTGATAATGAAAAAAGGTGCAACTTACTAAAAATTCCAACAATTCTAGTGAATATTTGGAAATCACTCCACCAATATTTTGAAAGTATTCTAATTGTGTTATATGAAAAATAATGGGAACAAAATGGGTTTTTTTCCTCCTTTTTTAATTTAAAACATCATGCCATGAGATTTGTATTTTGGGACTATAGAGATGACAAATGGGCGTATTGCATTGCAGCTCCTGGGCAATTCATCTGTCACCTAGTTTTCCACTGAGGCTCATTGCCACAGAGTAATCCTTCTTCTAGTAGTCATACAAGGTCTGATAATCCATTTTTCCTCATTATCAAGCTTGATTTCTTGTGGGATTAATTTTCATACATGTTGTTTAGAGAACTGAATTCTAGTTGTAGCAATAATGTGTGAAATTCTCTAGAACATCTGGAATCAAAATGCAGTGGGCCAAATTCATCCCTTGACCAGCTTTACTGGCATCACTGCTGTTAGGACAAAAATTAATTTGACTCTTCAGCTTTAGAAATAATATGAGCAATGTTCTTACAAGTCCCAAGTTATTGTTTGAAATAGCAATATAACATGCTAGTCATCCTTTATTGATGCCTTTTATGCTTGTAGTAAAACCTTTGAAGTAATTTCCATTCACTGGAAGCCATGAAAGGTAATTGTTAGACCCGCCTTAAATACCTTAAATAAGTCCATGTCTCATAATGAAATGTTACTTTACTTTAGTAATCAAAAAGATGCTGCTCCTGCATACAGCTGAGTTTTTCAGGAAATGAATACAAGAACTACTTGTTAGCATTGGATGTAGATCTACATGTTAGTTGTTATAAAGACATGTCTGCTTAAAAAGAATTAAAACTTTACGGCATGATAGCAAATCATTCAACTGACTGCTTTGAAAAAAACTTTAATTTCCATTGAATCATCTAGAAATATAATGACATATAATTGTTTTGCAATAATTTCAGCAGCAAAATCTTACAAAGAGATTTCATGGATTAAGGTTTTTTTTTGCATTCTAGAGTTGCTGAATATGTTCATTCATATTTACAAAATAACTTGAAATTAATATATCCCATTGCAATTTAACCACAATTTACAGTAGTGAGAAATTAATTTTATTTTCTTCCTTGCATTACTATTCTTCCAGTTATGTTTCAGAATACTCCAGTTAAGTGATCAAGTACTGTATATACACTATATGTTGGAAGAGAAAGGTCTTAATTAATTTTTTTTAATTAGCTAATACTTCTCTGGAGTGTCCCAATCACCATGTTTGACTTGAGTTGGACTTCTGAAGTCCTGAAGGAACCTGTGGACATGCTACATAAATCGGGTCAATTTCAGCATCAGGTGTGTTTTCCTTTACATTGGTGAGGATATGAGATTTGCTCTCCCACAGTATTAACATACAAAGTCTAACAGTCTTACAAAGAAGGCATTAAACTTCTTGTTAGATATTTTTCTTCCTCCCCTTATGTCTTAGTCTATTTTAAAATTATGTTTTTCTGTGGTACTTCTGTCCATATATTCTTCACCTTTTTCTAGACTCATCTGCTGCACAGATATTTTCAAGTCCAAACATTTCATATAGAACACCTTGTTAAGGTGTTGACAAGTAGTTAAAACAGACATTTCTAAATTAAAGCTCTATAAATTTGTTTTCCAGCTAAATAAGATGAGGTAAACAGGATATATAGTGAGCAACTGAGGAGTAAAACAAAAAGTCAGTCTCTTCTGAGACAAACCTAATAACTGGCTCCAAAAGCTTTCATAAATTATTAGCCTTGAAATCAGTCAAAGCGTCTGAAACATTGTATGTGTCACTGATGTACTTGAAGTTCACCTAAGTAACTGTATCATCAAAATGTGCCGACAAAAAATGCCAGCAGCTACGCCACCTTGCAATCAATCACATATCTGCTTCAGAGTTAACAAGTGTCAGAGGATGTAATTTCATCTGCTTCTGCTGCATGCATTTAAATGTTCGTATTTTTACTAAGGAGGGAAAAAGATTAAAAACATTTGTAAGTTCTGTTTCCCTCCAGCTGACTATCTTTTTTTCCCCCCCATAAAGCTTATGCTTTCTTGTAAATTAATAAAATGCATAAAAAAGATGGTATATTTTCATGTGAATGTATGAGTTGTGCAGCATTACTGCCTTTCAAGAAAGTTACATTGTCTATATAGTCAGTAAAGAACTAGAGAATGGCCAGATATCTGTTCAAGACATTGCATAGTTGGGTACAAGGAAGACTGGAAATTTGGGTTTGTTGAAAGCCTAGAAATACAATTTGCCAGGTAAGGGAAATAAAGTGGAAATAATGTTGACTGTGTCAAGTAAAAGCTGCTCCTGCACTCCAAGGAAGGGTTCCATACTATTACAATGAACAACTATTTGATAAAAATTGTACTGGTTTAATCAAATCCATACAAAGGAAAAGCTCATTTGTACTTGGAATCTGACATTGTATTAACCATTACCTAGTTAATGCATCCATAACAGTGCCAAGAGTACTAAAATAAGTAACTCACTTTCAGGAAATAGATCCTCTTCAGTTAATAGTAAGTATACTACTTCATTTCTACACTAAATAACAGATATTAGTAACCTATGCATCAAATTTCTTTCTTTGTCTCCCTCCCTTCCTCGTTCCTTTCCCTTCCCTTCCTCGTTCCCTTCCTCCTTCCCTTCCCTTCCCTTCCCTTCCCTTCCCTTCCCTTCCCTTCCCTTCCCTTCCCTTCCCTTCCCTTCCCTTCCCTTCCCTTCCCTTCCCTTCCCTTCCCTTCCCTTCCCTTCCCTTCCCTTCCCTTCCCTTCCCTTCCCTTCCCTTCCCTTCCCCTCCCCTCTCTTTCTCTCTTTTTTCTCTCTCTCTCTTTCTATCTTTCTTTCTCTCTTTTTCTCTCTTCCTCTTTCTCTCTCATTTTATTTCCTTCTTTTCCCCATGGACATTTCCCTCCTCCCATTTCTCCCCATGAATACAGAGTACCAAAGTGCTTCCTGTTCTGAGCTACAGGACACACGCTGGGTGCAGCTCTTGATGTTTGCTCAGCAAGAGCTAGAAGTAGGCAGCACAGTGAGTTAATGGAAGAATAATTTAAAGTGAGCTTGGGTGGTTGAAAAAAGGACCCACACATAGTGGTAATAAAGGCTTGCCTTTTTTCTTTCAGTTAGTAGCTGTTGAAAATTTCAGATCTTTTCTTTCAAAATCTATTTAAAATGAAATCTGGAACAGCTAAGTCTATTTAACTCTTATCTGTCACTTTTTTGATTATTTCTATTAACGTTACTCTATGTGTATTGATGATAACTATACAAAGAATAATTAAGTATAGCTAAGAACAGTAATTTGGAATATGTACATTTATTATTGTAGAGATTTCGGTAAAATATTTTAATTTTTCTTTTGCAATAGAGAATAGTATATTCATTACAGTTCCTAAACAAATCCAAGGACAAATGATATTTTTTTCTTTCTATTAAAGAGACTTTTGACATTAACCTTTCGTACTCCAAACATATTTTAAGCATAAATGTTTTCATAGAATAGTGAAGATAGCATAATCAATATTTCTGTGGTCGGGAGTCTGCTGATTTAGCATATCTTTTGATTCACATAAACAGATACAGATTTCCATTTCAGAAAATTATTGTTTTTATATAGTTACTTAATAGCTCCAGTACAGAGAAACCCCTTTTTCTTAGTTGTTTATCCTTTGCCACTACTTTTCTAATACCTTTTTATTCTTCCTCAAGTCTCATTACAGAAAAAACCAAAAACCCTAAGTCAATTTGTAATGCAAATAATATAGAAGAGAAATTCAATTCTTGCAGGTGTGGATAGAGATGTGCAGCTTTCAACTTAAAAATGCAGAGATCTGGACAGGAAAAAGTACCAATTAATCTGTGGTTACTAGTCACTGCACTGTTTCCTGGATGCAGACATGCTTAAGATTCTCAAAACAATCCACAGTGTACAAAAGGCTTTTGCCATGCTAGGCTAGGGCAAGTCAGCAATTATCAGAAAGAACCTGATGATAATGGTCTCAGAATTTTGCTGGTCTTGGGCATAACAAAGATGAGAGGACGGTCAAAAATTTTAGTTGTGAGGAAAATTAAGGGGAAATTTCAGTCTCCTTGGTAAGGACTAACTTGCAACAAACTGTAAAAGAAAAAAAAGCTATAAAGAAAGATATCTTTGGAAATTACTACTCCAGTAGGTTAAAAATACCTTCAACAAGTTTCACGGAACAGGACATATTGTATCTTCTTAGTAAGAAATGGAGAATGAAATTATCAAGCAGCTAATGAGCAGGTACAAGAGTGGTTGAGTTTTTCATATCCTCTTACAATAAACCAGTTCATTTCTTACATGACAGAAAGACCACGTCTGAGACTGAGAGAATACTGAAGCTATTGACTATTTGTTTCTCTACTAAATTCCCAACATGCTTTCCCTTAGCACTGACTTTTTCTGTCCTAATGCAATGGCTGCTCCTCCCTAGGCATCTTGCTTGGTACTGGTTTCAGTAGTCAGTAATAAACATGTTTGCATTACAGGATCCTTATGGCTCTCTCAAAAGGATTTATGTGACACTTAAACAAAAAATATTAAAATCTTTTGCAAAGACAGCCCAAGAGAGGAAATATATTGCTTTTTAACTCCTGATGTAAACTGGGGGAAATGAGAATTCAGAACAATTTGCTCAAAAATAGAAAATTTTGTGAATGAAAATTAAAAGACTAATTTTAAAAATTAACACAGAAAATATTGGACAAGGTTGAACTTTGAGATTTAGATTGAGGGTGTTTTTTTCTTGCAGAGTTGTGTACCTTAAAAATGTGAGAATCATATAAAACAACATATTGATCTGAATCTCTCTTGAAATACAGGCACAAAAAAGAAATCAGCTTCCTTATTTGATTACATCAGCACTCAGTTTTCTGAAGTTAACAGCCGTATTGTGTGTATCACCATCTCAGACCTTGAAAGGGATCGACTTCTGCTCTAATTAGCTGTGTTTTAGTTAACATGTTTTGTCTTTTACCTTGAAATTTCTAACATGTACACTAGCAGCAATTATTTCTCTAGGGTTTTTTAAACCTAACAATTAGTATTTGCAATTCCAGTCTTTATGCTGTGAGCTATATTATGCAAAGTTCAAATACTCCAATTGTACTTTTAGGGTTTTATGCTATTTAATGCGGGCTTTTATAGTTTTGGCTTCATACAAAAAAAAAAAAAAAAAAAAGGATTTGAAAAAACCTGATAGGAAGATGCTAATCCAGAGTTGAGTGGGCTAAGTCTTTTCCCTAGGCATATCTACACATCTGGAAAAGATTATGGCTTTCAAGCCACAGGTTTTTAATAAGCAAAAACATCTATATAAATGGTGATATAAGAACAATCACAAAGCTAGATCCAGATAAAGTAACCAGGGCCTAAATAGGTAATGAGTTATATCCATGCTTAAGAGCAAAATATTTTCCAGTGATTTACTGGCTTTTTCATTTGAGTTCCAGTTCTCTAGGAAGGCTTTACAGCTGAATTCTTACAAAGAATATTGCATTTCAAGATAAACTTTTCCTGTTTGTGTTAATAGACATTAAGATCAATTTCCCTTTTATGTTATGAAAAGCTACGCTTACACTGAAATGCTTTTAAAAAAGCATAAAAACAGCTTTAAAACTTTGGTGCCATCTCAGAATGCATTGGTTATTTTTTGAATTATACAACTGCCAGTGTTTTAAAGGGGCTTTTAAGAGCTCATAAGTATTGCTTGTTTGGCTTTCTATGCAACTGAAGAAGAGAATGATATAGAAAATAAAGAAGCACAGTCAGCACAAATTTAAGCAACAGCCTAAAATCTTCTCCTTCACTGTGACAGCTTATTATTCAGAGATCTCTTCCAAAGGTCATTACTGGAAATAAATTCATTAGTAAAAATTAATCTGTTGATGCCCACGTAGTAAGAGATTTCAATTATTCAACCATCTTATTTATTATCTAACCTGTCATTTAGTCTTCTTGCTGTCCTTCCTTAAAAAGAATATTTTAACACACTTTTCCTTCATATTTAGGATGAAGCATTAAAAACCCTAATCATTATTTATTTCCTATCTAGTGGTCAAATTAGGGAAACATCTATGTATAACACTCTATAAAACTTGCTGTGGTTTGTGAACTATTAAAGAGAGCAATGGTTCTTGTTCTAGGAAGAGTAGGTGAATGCAGTTCTTTCTGTTTCAGTACTGTAAACTCCTAAAAGTTTGCTCTTCAACCCTGTGTGCTATTTGCCATTTTTTTAATAGCTTTTGGATCTCCCACTGGATTAGCTTGCCATCAGGAAATGAGGAAATGTCAAAGTACATACAAAAGTATTGCAGGACAAAATTTACTAACTTTGTTGTTTTAATTTCAAGATAAGAGGAATGTCATTTTGCCCCAGCAAAATCTTCTCCCCAGGGAGAAAAATAATGTTGTACAAACCCACTTTTCTCATCCATATTCTTGTCATACTAAACTAGCATTGCAAAGAAATAGTAGGAAAATACAATTTTTAATGAAATTTGACTGTCATTTTACCATGTCTAGTACCATAGGTTCTCAGCCTGCACCTGTAACCTTTTTAAAAGGGCCTCTAACCAGTCAAATATTAGTTCAGATTCTAAGATTTGAAGCTGCAGCAAGAATGATATAGATACATTATTTTTCCCACCAGTCTGCAATAAGGTTAAAAACTTTGACTAAAATGTCCTGTACTGTTGGTATATGTGTTGGTCTTAAATCATTATACAATTTGATACCATCAGCAGTATGAATTTCCATTTGATCCAAAAAAGAAAGCTGGAAGTTTTTTCAGTATATCAGCATGGATAAATTTCACATCCATATCTGCTAAGATTAGAGTAGTGGAAAGAGCATACTCTTCAGAAGATATTTCTCTTTAACAAGCCCTATAAAGGTGTCTGCCAGCTTTGTCTGGGATAGACAGCAGCTTCACAATAGCTAGTGTTGGCTGTTTTGGATCTGTGCTGGAAATAGTGTTGATAATACAGGCATGTTTTAGTTACTGCTGAGCAGAGCTTACACAGAGTCAAAGATGTTTCTGGTTGTCACTCCACCCCTTCAAAAAATGCCTACTGCTTTTTGGTTTAGTTTTTTTTTTCCCCAGTTCTATATCAAGTCATTTCCATCTCCATTAAAGGATGTTCTAGCTGTACTTTTTACCAAGACTCTTTTCCCCCTCCTTGTTTGAGGTTAAAAAGCATGGTTTGATCAGAGGACAGCAGTTATGCACAAGAGACTGCTCTGTGCTAAATTAGAAGACTTCTCATGCCTTGCATTCCTGCCTCTTGATTGGTAGGATGCATATTTTGATTTATTATTTAGAATCACCTCTCTACCGTATGTGAAATGTACAGTTTTCAAAAATAAAAATTCAATTTAATGTCATTTTAGTAAGAAAAATGGTACATGTGTAAAAGTTCTGTGGCCATACTCATCTGAAAAGATCAACTAAACTTACTCTGGTCAAGGTACAAGTTTTCCACATTTCGAAACAATGACAACATCATCTATCTTAATGTTAGGGTGCTTGATATCTGGATTCAGCCATTATTGTTTTGATAGGAAAGCAAAAATAATGATGCGAAATTATTTTAAATTCAACTGGAGAATTTGAAGCCCTCTTTACACACATGCAATTCAAACATCAGATAAAATCCTAAAATAAGTGACAATGTTTGGCTGACAAAAAGAAAAAAAAAAGAAAAAAAAGAAAAAAAGAAAAGAAAAAAGAAAAAAAAAAAGAAAAGTCAAAAGTTGAGATTGTAGGTCCCCCAAAAAAATACTTTAGATGAATATTTTAGCTGATTTAACTTCACCCAGAAAAGGCTGGAGAATGTACTTGAGTATGATAGTAACAGGAATGTGCTCAAATTTCCACATAGCTAGTTTCAGACAAACACATCCTACTTCTCCAGTCCCTTATTGTCATTAATGACGACAAAGGATTGGATTTATATATTTTGTTTTCAGGTGTCCTCAAAGGCTCCATACCTTTCTGATTTTCTAAACAGTTTCAATATAAAGTGCAGCAATCTGTACAGTAATGTTTATTCTGATCTTGCAATATTTTTAATGTCCAATTCTAATGGATCTAATTTTCACTTTTAAAATCTTCTTTCACTTAGGACAAGTTAAGTTTGTTTGTACACATGTAGTACACAAAGTGCCTCTATACAAAAAGAAAGGGAGAGCTATAGTGCAAATAAGGCTCATAGACTTCTGTATGGATTACTCCTAATGATGCTTATTGCAGATATAAAAGTAACAACAGGCCAGTATCAGGTGACTCAGTACCAGACACTTCACACCAGTTACAGAAGTTTGCATCAGAAAAGGAATTATAGAACCATTTTTGCAAAAAAAAACCCCAACAAACCAAAACCCACAGGATTAATGACACAGAAAGAAGATATTTTTTTTTTTTGGTAACAAACAAGCAATGAATTTTAAGAGAGCAGTTGGCCATTCTGGACGTGAATGTTGGAGATCCATGTTTGAACAGTTTAAGAGGCAGCCTTGCAGCTCTGATAACAATGGGGGTCTGCCAAACTAAGTCATGGTATT
Organism: Setophaga petechia; assembly: GCA_024362935.1. Taxonomy (NCBI): domain Eukaryota; kingdom Metazoa; phylum Chordata; class Aves; order Passeriformes; family Parulidae; genus Setophaga; species Setophaga petechia. The sequence continues at coordinate 30,904,713 of JANCRA010000001.1, forward strand.
TATCCAAACACAATCCCTTACTTTTCAGCTCTGCTACAAGTCAAGGGGCTGCACGTTTCAACACTTACCTTCCTGCCCCATTTTCTCCTTTAAAACAATTTTTAATTAACAGTTCCAATAATTTGTATTTGATGTGCTACACAGAAATAGGCTTTATATGCACTATATGTCTAGTATTACCAGGACCATATAATTAAAGAATTATACATCTGCTTTGGGAATATACTTCCTAACGCATAAACTAGAACTATCAGAGCCACAGGGACTAAACATACCTTTCAAAGCCAAAATGAACACTGATAAACCTTCAAGGTTTGCCAGGTCTGCAGGGCTCTTTATCTGAACAGATGGATTGGTTGGTACAGTTTAGGAGTTCTGCTTTTTTTTTTTTTTAACATTCCTATTTAACAGTATGCCCCCTACCCTGTAAACAAGCCTCTAAGCAGAGAAAACAAAAAAATGTATTTAATGGCCCCCTGTTTGGTTTCATTATTTACACCCTTCACATGTACTTTCCCAGCTGAGTAATGCTCTTTGATGATTATATCTCCAAAGAACATTGCTGTGATCACGTAATATGCTGTGGAACCATAGATAATCAATCAAAAGGACAGAAACAGAGAAAGCAACTTTCTGACTTTTTAAAAACTGATTTAGTTCTTATGAAAATGCAAAATTGACAGCTTTGGGATTGGAATAATCTTTCAAAAGATGAATAGGAATGGTGCAAATTATACAGCATTAAAGCAGTGTGTTCGCCCCTGCAGGGATCACTCTTATAAGCTGAAGATGTATGTCTGTCTCCACAGTCCAGTGAGTCTAAGTCCTGATATATTTCTTGATTACTAGCATGGGAGCACCCTGGTAGTGGTTTTGTGGTATTGGCATTAGAAAACTGGGTTTTCTGGGAATATAGATATCACCAATACATTTCAACTACTGTAAATGAGGGGGCCTTTGACACCTTGAAGCTGGTGAGATCAAAATTCTGACCTACTGTCCTCAAGAGGTGAAAACACTTTTACTATTAAATGTGATCTCACATGGCTATAAATATATTTGAAATTTGGTCTAGTTTAGCTTTGAGTTACAATTTCTCCACATAAAGAATTTGTATTGCTGCTACCAAAAGTGACAAGAGGCTGTGAAAATGCATACCTTATAGGTTTATTGGATGAAATCCAGTATGAATCACAAAGATTGATGATTAATCCTTATAACAATGTAAGTAAAGGAATAAAAATAAACATCAAAATAGATTTACAGTGATGGTTCATGCTAGAATAATTTAGTCATTACTAATGCCACTAGGACAATTTACTGCATTTCATTTAAAAACATACTCCTGAATATTTCTAGTTATCAATGCCCAAATTTTATTTAAAAATTTTCTATTGTTTCCACTCCACCCCTTTTAATTGTGTTTTGTTCTTCATCTTTTCAGGAAGACTTAGGGCTGGACAGCCACAGGTGCAGCTATTCACAATTCAAAATCAAAGTGGTATATTATTAAGATGAACTTCTTCGAAGTTTCACTTGGTTTTAGTTTTTTTCTCCAGCTATTAACAGATGTATTGGTAAAACTGGCAATTTCAGTAAAGCCATGGATTTACAATTATGATAATAACGCAAAATATTTTGGGGCAGATCAATGCCTTTTCCCCCCCAAATTAAAGATTAGAAAAGGTTCTAAGAATAGGACTTGAATTCAACCTTTTGGAACCTCATAAGCAGATGAAAGTTTGGGGCAGTGTTACTTCTAAAACTTGCTAGTCTTTGATGCCAAATGTCCCTAAGAGTCTAGATCTGTCAAGGTATGTAAGGGAATTAATGCTCACACAGTTTGAAATAATCTGTGATTAACAGAGTCATACCACAGGTCTCATCTATTTTTTAAGAGAGATACCTTTCACGGTTTAGAAATGGTATTTCTCAGTTTAGTGCCCCAAGCATGACTCCAAAACCAGACACTGCTCACTCTGCCCTTCCTGCCACCTTTTTCTCCTTCCCCTCCCTCCTGCATGCGATTGGAGAGGACTGGAGGAACATAAAGAAAAAATCACAGGTTCCCATAAGAACAATTTACAGCAACAGCAATGAGATAAGGGAATGGACAATAACAACAAATAGAAGGGTATATTAATAATGGGTGCACAAAACAAGAGTGCAGAGCTTGACCCAGCCACAGCCATGTCACCCAAACTGCTCCCAATGGCTCAGGAGCAGAGTTACCCTTGCTTGCTCCACTGGAAGGACCCCCCTCTCCCGGGAAGCAAAAGAGTTGCTTTGCCCCTCCTCTGGGAATGATGTCTGTGTCCTAGCTGACACACCCTTCCCAACCATGCCCCCTCCCAGCTACTGCAAAAGACTTACTCTGTCCTGCACAGTACACAGATGTTTGTGGTCCTGTGACCATGCACTGAATCAACTGAATCTAAGAGGGTGAATGCATGTGGTGACACCATAAACTTGTGTTTCCAGGCTAGCAATACATTCTTTAGTACTGCAGATTTCACAGGACACACACTGATATAAAATCACAATCAATGATTAAGTTAAAAAGCAGTCACCCCACCTCCTCTGCATTTTATTGATAAATTAGGGGGTGAAAAGCATCCTGTTGGGAAGAGAACTAGCATAGAGCTATGCTACATGAAGAATCTGAGCTCACTTCATACTTTTATTGAGTAACATTTGCAACTGATTTTGCCTATTTAAAGTTGTAAAATCTTCTATGGCATTAGGGTTTTTTTCTTTTTGGGTCTTTTTAGAAATGGAAATTAGCCTCTCTGGTAATATAATGTTTAGATGTTTTTTGTACCAATGATAAAATAGATACCATACAGATCGTGGGCAAAGCAATAAAACTTCTTCTGTTTGGTTGACCTATCAGTGAATTTTAAATGTGAATGGGAAAAGCAAAATAATTGATTCTCTAATTAATTGGATAAGGGAATCACTAGGCAAAAAAAAAGAGAAATTAGAAATCTGGGTAGGGCTTATGCTTGGCAAAGCCAAGTGGAAGAAAGGAACATGTTCTTAAATGAATATGACTTTAAATGCAGAATTCTAAAGATGGAGTATACTTAGTATTAGGTGTTTATTATTCTTGTAATATATCTTGGTTAAAGGAACAAAAGTGAAACATACTTTGGTAAGTTTTCTGGAACACTTTCAAGCCTCAAATCTCTCCCTCTTTCCACTACTATCTCTGAAGAAGAGAGATCTAAAACCAGAATGGTCACAAAGTTTGCTAGCTCGGGAAATCTCTATTAAGTTATCTCTATTAAGTTACCTGGAAAGTGCCAGATGCCAGGAATAAACCCAGTTTTTCAGCATCTAGGATCTCTGCAGACAGAATACATGTATGGCAGCCATTGTGCCAGAGATGCAGAAACAGTGACAAGGGTCTGTCTGCACAGTTCCAGTGGCCATAAAACACACAGGTGTGACATGATGAAATCTGAACAAAGCATTTGTGTGAATGTTGACCACATTACCCTTTCATATTGGCCATTCAGCCTGTGTGCATTTCTGAGTGGGCATACTAACAGATCTTTCCATATCAGTTATCTACAAGAAGAAATATAATTATGGTTGAGCAGAGTAGTGTGCCTACTTCAGTTTTCACCATTTGCATTTAAAGCACAGTACAGTTTATGAATATCAAAAATTTTTGCACACATTCTTTACGAACTTATTTTTTTCCTGAAGAAAAAACATGTCATGCAGTCTCCAGTTTCTTCCATTGTGTCAGGTTTCTTTCCTTTTGTTATAGAATTTCAAAATAGTATATGAAAACAATTTCAAACTACTTTTATAAGAAAACAATTTTGAACTATTTTTATGTAAAATCAAGTAATACATAAGTGGTTTGTGTAATGGGTAACAAGTAAATACTAAAGCTATGATCCTTGTAAGAGATACTGTTGTTCAAAGTACTAAGTGTTATGATTGTCATATAAAAGAGTAGAAAGAAAACAAAATAAACCCCACTTGGCATAAGAAGAGCTGGTGAGCTACAACAGACACACAAAATGTAATTCACAGTAAGTCCTACAGGACATGGCTTGAGTGCTGTAGAGTCACTCAAGCAGTATATTACCAGGGTCAGAGACTCAAACAGATGAATTCTGCCTTGGCCCATGGCTGCTCAAATAATGCCTTTTGATTGATTCTGAAGCATTCAGATAAAAGGCCCTAGTGGCATATGCTTCCCATTGAAAAAACCTATTTTTTGAGCTGTTAAAAACTCCAGAGAGACATGAGTAAACGTGCAGCACAATTTAAAGTGTGACTTTAATTCACATTTTAAGAAAAAGCTTTAAAACTTCCTGAGATGCCCAGGGCTTTCATGTTCATGTACTGAACTTATGGCATATACAAAATGCACTGCCTTAAGTTCAGTATAAATGGAGTCTTTGGTGTGTGCAAATTGTCAGTGGGACAAAACAAAGGAAATGTATTACCATTACATCATTTCCACAATATCCAGCTTTTGAGAAATAAGCTTTAGCCTATGCAATTTTACTTTACTCTTATCTTTGCTTTCTTGAGTTAACTGATACCATCACTTTCCAGGGGTAAACTCCACTGTAGTCAGATTCTCATCTACTTTTAACTCAGCATGTACAAATTTAGTTGTGGCTGCTTTTTAATCCGTACCTTTTTAGTTATCTGCTCTGTCCTTCCACTGAATATTTGACCTTCTTCTAGGAACTGTTGTGGAGAAGTAGTTTCTTCCTGGTAGAAACATGCCAAAAAAGCCAGATCATAAAGTCACAGATGAAAGTGAACAAGCATTTTCCCCATTTTGTTACTACCACATAATATCAGTCTTTGTAGGATGTGGTTACACACATCCTGTCTCAGCAGAGACAGCATTAAGCAAATCATAGAATTGTGGAATTACAGAATATGCTGAGTTGGAAGGGACCCAGTCATGACTATCACAATCCAAATCCTTGCCCTGCACAGGACACTCCAAGAGTCACACCATGTGCCTCAGACCATTGTCCAAACACTTCCTGAACTATCTCAGGCTGGTGCTCTGACCACTTCCCTGGGGAGCCTGTTTCCCAACTACTCTGGGAAAAAAAAAATTCCAGATATCCAACCTAAACCTCCCTTGACTCAGCTTCATGCTGTTCCCTCGGGTTCTGCCACTGGTCATGAGAGGGAAGAGATTGGTGCCTGTCCCTCCTCCTCCCGTCACGAGGATGTTGAAGACTGCTATGAGGTCTCCCCTTAATCTCCTCCATGCTGAGCAAACTAAATGTTCTAGTTGTTTACAACTGTGAGATTCTGAGTTTTCAGGTGCTTCATTGAATCGTTCTCCCTAAGGATGTCAGCTGAATCAAGTCAGAAAATAATTATATATTTTATTATTCTTGTTGGGAAGTTGTTTGTCTGCCAAGTGCTAGCCAGTCATAAGAACAAACTTAACCAATCCTTCCTTTAACAGACTCCTGTTCTAGGTATCATATTCTGCCCGTGTCTGGGTTTACATTTACATATACATATCTGCTCCATTTATTATTGGAATTGGTAATGCTTCATTGAAAGTCTGCACAAAATTGTTCAGCTGTCCCCCTCCCCCCCATCTTCAGTCATAATCACAAGAATTGTGCTCTCCTTGTCTCATTATCTGTTTTTTGTTGTTTCATTATAATTTCATCCTCTGGGAGTGGGAAAGGTTAATGCAAGACCACCTCTCCTGATTATATGTGTCAGGCGATCCTACAGATGATGTGCTGAAGTCATGGAATAGCAACTCTGCACCCTCTGGTGTCAGATCTTTCCAGTGTGGTCTGACATAACCGCTTAGATAGGAATCAAGAACAGTTATGGGAAAGAAAAGCAATGAAACATGTTTGGGAATAGGTTAAAAATTGCAATACAAAGTTACATTCCTTGTAACTTCATTTGATCCATTTATGTATGGTTCAAGCATTCCGGCTTGCTATGGACGTCTACAGCTTGTAGTAAGTTAAATCAAGGGCATCCTTTTGAGTTACATTTTAATAGCCATTGGAATAAATTCCATCTGTCTTTAATTTCTATTGGATAGTTCAGTATTGTTTTAGAAGTGCATCCTGAGTTTGCTGTTTTATGCTTCATTTTGAAGAAATTAATGTTTGCTTGTGACTATTATTTAACTCCTTACAAAAATAATTAAGAGTGACAATTGTGTACAAACAAATGTTTCATTCCAATATGCAGATCACAATGTTTGATCTGGTTTTCACTTGTTTTTACTTTAAGTTCTGTAACTGACATTGCCTCTGTGTCCAGACGAGTGATGTAGTGTCAACAGTTCTAAAATAAGGGTGGAAAGGTATTTTTTTCAGAACCCTTCATAGTCAAGATTTCAATTAAAAAATGAAAAATCATACCAGAAGCACTCCCTTACTGCATTCATGGGTGAGACATAGTGGACCATGAAACATTTTAATGGAACAGTGCAGAGGCATTTACCTTCCACTTAAGTGGAAGGGCAAATAAACCTTTACCAAGATTTCTCTTGCCAACCTTGTAAATGTTTTGAGATCAGCTGACTTATCCTTGGGAGGCACATGTCTCGGCCTTGACTACAGAAGGAAAACCACATGCCTCAGTTTTATCTGCTGTGAGTTAGGTTAAATGAGTCTTACCCTTGAATAGACATAGAATGTAAGATCAGGAAATCTGCACGTGATTCCAAATTATCCATAGATGCTGTGTGATCTTGATTTGATATTGTTTTGCCTCCACAGGTAAAAACAGTAAGTGGGAGAAATGGAGCCACATTTGTCGAAAAGTCTGGTGTACAGTGGGAATAAATTATTATTGTGTGAAAATAGTAACATTCTATCAAAAACACTGTAGGAGGTTGAAATAAAACTAATGGTTATTTAAAAATGAATGCTATGAGATGCACTTATGGAGGTAAACTAAAGATTCCTATTGGAAGCACAGCATTAGAGAATGATAATAAACAGTGACTAGAACCATTTTGCAAAAAACCTCAGTTATAACATCTTGCCTTGTGCAAAAAGCTTGCTTCTAATGGACAAGGATTTTTTTCAGAACATCACTTAAACATGATTCACATTACATAAAAAGCATTTGAAGGGTTTTTTTACTATTATTTGTGTTACGTAAAAATAAATTGTTGCCATTAAGGGAGAACAGAAGATTAAAAGATTAAATCAGCCCAAATCACAAAATTATCACAACAAAATGATTAATGATGGCAAATGGGACCCCACCCCTTTTTTTTCCCCTTAAACTTCATGATTATATTTAGTGAGGAGAGTTAGTATTTTTTAAACTCCTTGCTCCTTCAGGCTAATGACTTAAGAATGCTATCCTTGTAACCACAGATATAGCTATGATCAATTATTTAAAATGCCTTTCTCTTCTCCCACACCTTCTGGGGTTTTTTTTTGTAGAATTCACTGTAGCACTCACTCAGACCCTGCTGGTACAAATCAGTTTTCACAGAGAGAAGGTGATTTACCACTGGATGTGCTTGGCCATCTGCAGTTTTCCAGCCTAAATATTTTGTGCAATTCTCCTTTGGCACTTCTAGCAAATATTTTATTTCCTTCTACGCTAAACACATTTTTGAGGTTGACATTTAGTCCTTATTCCACAAACTCTTAGATTGACTTGATGTTATTGCTCCTTATGAGGAAATTTTCCTTTCTACCTGTTTAAATGATGACACTTCTAAGCAGCAGGTGATTTTTCTGGATTAAAAAGAAGTCAGTCTTGAGTACTGACCTCCTAGAGATTTAGAATAAACCCCACAGCTTTACATTTCCTAGGGTTGCAAAGTGAAAAAAGGAAATTGTTCTGAAAACCCTTACTTCCAGGAGCTTGCTGCTGCTGGGAACAGACAGCAGCAAGAATATCAGGGGAATAGGTATGCCAGGGTCCATAGCCTGCAAGGAGGTATGTGGGCAAAGGTGAGGAAATGTGGTTGCACTAGAAACTTGTCACATTGGTGGAAGGAAGGGAGCAGTATTTCCATTACCATATGTAAGGATAATTTAAAAAAAAAGACTTTAGTAATGTGCAAGAAGTGAAACGAGAGGATGTAGGAATTGAATTTGCTGCATTCTGTGTTTCAAATTCAATCAGCAATTACCACTTTATGTAGCCATAGAACCAAGAGAAAGTACAGATAAGAAGATCATCCATCATCCAAGTGAGGAAATGTAAGTTGTTTTTGTGGTTCTGTGCTTGTGTTTTTGGGTTTTTTTTGGGGGGGGTTAGTTTTGTTTGGTTTTTTTTCTTTTTTTTTTCAAGTTTTTATACTGCTACATGCAGATCTAAGGGTTAAATAGATCTACAGTTGTTACTGTAAAGGTAACTGGCTAGCATGTTTTATATCAAATATGACACACAGTATCCTTGATATTTACAGCATAGTATTGACTTAGCAGCATTGTACATTTTTTCTTTCTATTCTAATTGTCTGGCAAGCAATGCATAGGAGCAGAACAACACATTCCCTAATGTTTAATAAAAAAAATGCCCAGAGTGTGGCAAACATTGTTTGTTAATAGGATATGTAGCAAAATACTTGAATACAAATAGCATTTGTATTCAAGTTCCATGTCTAATTATATTTTAGAACACTTAAAAACATTGACATTTACATTCCTTAGTGAGGAATACCCAGTTGAAATTTTACCACAGAAGCTAATGACCCTATTAACTCTAATTTGTTTACTCACCAGTCTGGAACAGTTTCTTCCACAGGTACCCCTTTGATGTTCAAAATTAAGCTTCCTAGAGGCTTGAGAAATTAAATGCTAAAGGAGGTCAATTATCCAACAGTTGCCTTAAAGATAAGGACTGCCCCTCCCACATTGTTTTAAAATGATTTTTTCTGATGAACACAAAAAAACCCATGATTGCTAAACACATGTCAGGCTCTCCCACAGGTTTGCTAGGACATAATAGGCAGTTCTAAGTTTGGTCATTTAGGAGAGTGCCTAATTATATCAGGCAATACAAAGACACATTTTTTTATTATACTGAGATTTAATCTTTAATCAAAGTGCAAATGTAATTAATTATTATTTCATAGTCTGTATTTTTTGAGTTTTGAATTTACATAATATCTCAAATATGACCTCCAGCAGCTCCTGATTAGCATGAGCCTCCTGCTATGGCAAGTTTAATTTTTGTATTTATACAGAATATACTTAGTCATAGGCTTACATTTATTACTAAGTAGTTTATTCTACTTAGTACTGTCCATAAGTACAGTATAGTCCAACCAATGTAGGAACAACCTTAGAAAGAGTAATACAGTTTTTTATTTGCAAGGAAACATGAAATAAAAAAGGGTCTGTTCTTCAGCTACATTTAAAAAAATTGTGATAGTCAGCTCGGCTTATTTTGCAATTATGACTGTTATCTTTGCAACCATGCACCAAAAGTGATGGGACATGGTTTCAAATCCTGAAGACATCAGAGGATTTCAGCTTCATAGGACATTTCCTTGAATGAAGCACTGGATCCCACTGAATTCTTTACTAACAACAGAACCTGAACCCATGAATCATTTCTTGCTAGATACAAGAGGTAAAAGCTGGCACCTCATATAAAGACACAACAACCATTTCCAGAACAGGCCAATGTTAAGGAAACCCAGCATGCTCCTAGTCTGGACAGCTACAGCTGGGGAGGCTATAATGAGTGCAGCCCAGACCTTGCTGAATGCCTCTCTGCAGTATGGAGCAGCTTCCTTAACAAGTCATCAAGGATCTACTACAGCAGAAAACTCCAGCAAGTTTCTGCTGGCATTGAGTCAGAAAGAGGCTGCTCATCTGAAGTACAAAGATACTGTACAAATCCAGTAAAAAATCCCCTGACTAAAACATGCACCCCTAGTCCCCCTTCCAACAGCAAAACCCCTAGAAGAATTCAGAAGACAGCAATGCTTTCTACAGCAAAAAAAATCCTTGTGTTTAAAGAGCCTCAAGAGGTGCCAGATGGCTAGTCCTTTTTCCTATCTTTGTAAAAGAGCATTCAGTATGTTCAGCCTTAATTTGGTTCAGAGTTTTCTGGTGGATGGGACAAGTCAGGTCTTCCATCATATTTTGATGAGAAGAATATTTATCTTCTGACAATATCATGTGTTGGTGGTATGGAGAATCACATCACTATCTCTTTTGAAAAGAGTTATGAATCCAAATCCAGCTACAACTAGTGGGTGAATGACGTCCCTCTGAAAATGTTAAGTAAATTCTGGGAGATCAGGCATGAAAAAGAACTGCAGATAAGGAAACATAAGGCTAAGGGATTCTGAGCAACCCTTCAGCTCTCATGCAGCAGCTGGTGGTTGTGAGAAAGAAAACAGCTCCCTGTAATATCACAGTGCCATAAGGAATCATGTGGGCTGTATTGGTTCCATCCTAAAGACTGCAGAAACTGACAGGAGCATGTTGCTTGGTATTCCATCTAATTAAAAAAAAATTTAAAAATATATATGTTCTTATAATTTTGGTAAAATGCATAGTTGAATGGAAAAGTATTAATAACAAATGGAAGATCTCGAGGCATTTTTTTTTGGATTTGAGAGCCAATGATGGTTCCCAAGAGAATGGAATTTTCCACTGAATTCAAAATTTAGTTTTGAATCATTCATATCTTGGGATTTAAGGGAATTTCGGAATACCAAGTTTCAAGGTCTATGGAAACCTGTTTGTCTTGTGATAATAATGTCTGATTAAAATCCTTAATTTTGTGAATTGTACAAGTGAAAAAGAATTGAATTGCATGAGTGAAAAAGAACTGCTTACTTCCTTGTTTTCTTAATAAAGATTATAGTTTAGTTACAAAATTTTATGGCTCTCCAATATAGAGTTATTTCAGTTTTTATTGAGCTCCAAACTTACTTGTGTAATGACAATGTGAGCAAAAAAAAAAAAATTGTTTTCCTAATTTCACACCAAGTAGGAGATCAAGTACAACAGCATGTTACACTGTTGACAATAGAACCAAAATACCAGGGTAATGTGAGGTGAAGATCCACAGAATTTATTTGAAATTCAGTAAATGTCATTTTCATTCCAGATTGGGTACCTTCTGCTTCTTTAGAAAACCCTGAACTAGGAGTGATTTGAAGTGCGACTATCAGAAATATAAAATCTCTAGGAAATTCAATATGTTGTGTTTCCTGCTGCTTAGATTTAGCTCAATAACGTCTTTAAATCTTAGTGGTTCTGGAAGTATATTTTATATGCCTACCTGTATGGTAATCTCAAGAATACCAGTGCATAACCTGATAGAATAATATACAAAAATTTAGCTTTTTCTCTGCAGTTCTGATTTAATTCTTCTTTCTTTCTGTATGAAAGGAATGGCTTTGTAGCATTTCATCTTTTACTGAAAGTCTTATAACTGAATAGGTTTTTTAATTATTTATAGACTATCTTAATATACTTATGAACTCTGGAATAATATTGACTTGTCTGTAATATAGTAATATTCAGAGAATGGGAAAGTAAACTAATAATTTGCTGGAGAAGTAAAGAAAATCTGCTCTGTCCCTTTGCAGGTCTTTTAAATTTATAATTATCAGACCAGGGACACTTCAAAACTCCACAGTTTCTAAAATATCCACTTGTTTTCAAGGAAGTTGTGACCATCAGAAACACTTCAGGTTGATGTCAAGTCCCTAGGAGGATAGTTGTATTCCCCTCCTCTCTTAAAAGGACAAACGTGTTTTACAACCTTTTTTGTCTTTCATTTTCCCTCTTCAGTAAATAAAATTACTCCACATAAGTTGTTCTATAAGATTTCCTGGCATATATGGGCTCAGTAGCATATAGGAGTTTCAAAAAGAATTGAATCTGGCCAGAGATGTAAAAGACAGGAGGAAGGGCTGCTGTAGATGAGATGAAAAAAGGAAAACGAATGCCTGCTGCTTAAGGTTCAACAACACATGGAAGATGCTGAGGTATGGCATTCCTTCTCTGCCTCTGTTTTTACAAGGGAGTCTGTCCTTCAGGAAACCCAGGGGGTAAATATGGAGCATGGTAATTATAGTCTTGGTGGAAGAGGATCACTTCAGGCAGTACTTAGGGAAAATGGACAGGGAGCCCTGATGGTATGCACACAAGTGCTGAGAGAGCTGGCAGATATCATTATGAAACCATTCTTATTAATCTTTGAATAATCATAGAGATTAGGAGAAGTAAATATCACTCCTGTCTTTGAGGAATGCACAGAGGAGAGCCCAAGGAGCTACAGGTCAGTCAGCCTCACCTCATTCCCTGAGGAGGTGATGGAGCATGTAACAATGGAAATCATTTCCAGGCACAAGGACAACAAGAACATCATCAGGATTACTCAATATTGTTTCCCCAAAGGGGAAGTCACGCTTGACCAACTTGATAACCTTCTATGACAAAATTACTTGCCTGGTAGGTGAGGGGACAGCAGTGGACATTGTCTTCCTAGACTTCAGTAAGGCTTTCAACACTTTCTCCTATAAGATCCTCTTGGAAAGTTTGTTGAATTGTGGGCATGAGTCCACAGTGAAGTGGCATTGTTGAGGCCACCTACTGGCATTGTTGAGGCCACCACTGTGTCCAGTTCTGGGCTCCTCAGTATGAGAGAGACGTGGATTCAGCAGACAGAATGGAATGAAAGGCTGCAAAGATCAAGGGATATAACAACTCTCATATGAGGAAGAACTGAGAGAGTTGCATTAAGGCTCAGGTGGGGATCTCATCAAAGCATATATTCCAAGGTCTGATGGGAAGATACAAAGATGGAGTCAGGCTCTTTCCAGTGATGTACAGTGACAGGATGAGGGACAGTGGGCACAGACAAACATAGGATGCTCTGTCTAAACATAAGGAAACACTTCTTTTGCTGTGAGAGCTGCTGAACGCCAGAACAGGGTACCCAGAAAGGCTGTGGACTCTCCATCCTTAGAGATATTCCAAAGTCAGCTGGACATAGCCCTGGGCAACTTGCTCAAGGTGGTCCTGCTTGAACAGAGGTTCAGAGAGGATGTTTTCCAGAGGTCCCTCTCAACCTTAACCATTCTGTGATTCTATGAAATACATGCTCATTTAGATATTCCAGAACTAAAAATCAGCAGAAGTTCACAATGAAGTGAGCATGTCTGTGTTTATCTGACTCTGGAAACTTCAAAACCATAAATACAGAATCAATTGAGAGCACCATGTGTGTGTCTCAGCATGCACCAGCCAGCCAGTAATGTGCTCAGAAAAAAACCCAGCAACCTCATGTGTTCTGCAGGCCTTATAACAGGAATTTACAACTCTTTCAACACTTTGTTGACGACAGATTAATAGAAGAATACCTTTATAATGTAATTTTCTTTCTACAGCCCCTGGAAGTATATGGGATGATTCAAAACAGACAACAGTTCTTTTCCTGGTGACAAGATAGTGATTTAGCTCCTCAAGGTGCTTCACAAGGCTGGAATGACTCTCACCTTGAAGAAGGACTAAACTACTGCAAGTCCTGGTAGGCAATATGCAGAAACTATAATAACATTACTAGCAAGGAAGTGTCTTACAGAGTTCTCACCATATGCTGCATGACAGTGCTCCATGGGCACTCTGCTGCCCCTAATCAAAGATCTTCATGGAGCAATTTGGATTTTTCCCAAACAGTGGGTGTGTAGGAGAATGTTGCAAGGTTCTTTACAAAGCAATGACCAGTTTTTCTGTTTTCCAGCATATAATAGCTAAACACTATTGCTCCTACTTTGTACAATATTTTCTTTCATAAACCTTCATTGGTCTAAACATGTATTTGTGCACACATGCACATACAAAACCCCACATAAAATCTGCTGAGATTCTCAACAACTAAGAAGCAATAGGGGCAACACCGTCACAAACTGAGGAAGAACAGTTTTCATTTTAAATTGTCCCAGGTCTCAAATTTTGTCCAAACTCATATTCTGATAGTGTGCATGAGTATTTCCAGCTCTTGTTCATAATTTGCTGTGCTTGGAAACGAAGCTGACAATGAAAGCACCTTCTCAACCAAAATTATTGCACCACTGCTTTTCATTTGAACAAAAAGAAAAAGATGCTGAGATCAAAAGAATAAAATAAAAGGTTAAAAGGAAATGAAACTTGAAAGAAGGAAAGAGAACAGTTAATTGGAGGGTCTGATTCAGATGTGTTCTTGCAGTGCTCGTTCTTAATTTACTATCTGCTCCTCATCTCGGCACAGCAGTCTAACAAGAGTTCCACTGCCTCCTCATTTCCCCCCTGGCTGTGCCCCTATTTTAGACCTGTGCTCAATGTTACAGTATTCCCCCCAGCCTTTTTCTCCTATATTGAGCTTTGGGACCTTTACACATTCACCATCATCCCTGTAATTCTAGGGCACCAGACTTGGATGTCGGCACTGATGGCCTAAGGATTAAAATATTGTATAAGGCAGGATTCTGATTTCAGCTCTGTGAACTCAGTGCTAACACTAGGGAGATCCTTACAAAGGCATAAACAAAAGAGACAAATCTACACAAAGAAACTGAGGAAAGGATCTGGCAGGAGGAGGGCAGAAAGAGCAAACCAAGGTATTTTAGACTAAGACAGGGGCCAGCTGACTTAAACATCTCTAAACAAATGAGAAAATTTACAAAGTAAGATTTCAGCTTGTAACTTCATTTAATGACTAAAATTTTAGAATACCAGTAGATAAAGCCAGGCATTTGTTTCACACAGTATAAATTAAAATCTATATTACTGCTTTGCTGAATTACTCAGAATCAGCATCTTTTGCTTTCAACAATTTCAGGCTTTATAGATGGTATATAGCTACTTACAAAAAGACTTTCCAAAATGTTTGCTTTGAAAGACAGCATTGCTGGTTTTTTCATATGTCTCTTTTCCTTAAATAAATAAATCAACAGGGGATGCATTGTCATTTATCCCATATCCTTCCATTTCTGCATGCTTCCAGTTGTCTGCTGTGCTTCTCAGTTGCAGAGGCTACTCAATTAAACCAATACATTCTAAACAACCCAGAATACACTGACAGAAATTGTAGAATAATAGATTGTTGATGCTGATTTGACTTTGACTTCAACTGTATTTTGTTTTTATTGCTATCTTGCCCAAAAAGGTGTGGTAGTAAACTCCTTGACTGCCCTTGATGTCAAAGGTGCTTTGTGACTCAAAAAGAAGAATATGCTGGCTGCCAGTAAAGTGAGTAAGTAGTGGTTTGACCTTCCTGATATCAGGTGAACTACATGAAGACAGAGTAAACTGCATGCAACATGATAAAAATAGAACAGAAATGTTATAAAATGTGGAATAGTGCATTATTTGTCATAATTCAGATTTCTCTTTGGGGACCATTAGCAGTCTAATCCTATGCCAGAAAGTCACCTTTTCTAACAGGGTAGACACTACGGTATTGTAAAAAAGAAGGGTGTAGCAAATCAAGTGTTACGCATAAAGGTTGTTAAGAGCATAAGTAGTGAATTAAATGGCAAAATAAATAAACGCAATTTCCAATTCTTTAGCAGCCTTTACCCCACAGTCAGCCCTAAAACACCTCACAAAAGACAAAATGCCCTCTTCACTCATGTCCGCTGCTGATCAAATTGATTCAGAAAAAGACAATATTTTATCCGTCCTCTTTGGAGTTCAAGTATGAATGGTGAAGCAAAAGAGAGTGAAACTGAGGGAAACATGAAAAGCTTGATTTGTTAGGACCCCTGCTGTCTGAAAAGAGATCAAAGCTCAGGAGGAGGCTGTAAAACAGCCGAATGCACTGCACAGAAACATGGCCTGTGGCAGCTGCTCTGGGCACGCTCTCACAACACAGGTGTACCTCCAAGTCTGCTCTGCCAGCTGAATCATGGGACCAGGCTACCTCTTCTCCTTCTTCATTATTTCAGCTGCAGTCACTGAGGAGATGTGAGCTCCATCCATCACAATGCACAAATTCACAGTGCGCAGATTCAGCACAGGCCTAATTAAAGCTTTTCCTTTCATTTGTGGAGATAATTAGACTTTCATCTCACCAGGAAGCTTCAGAAAGATCTATTTCTTTCTTCAATAAGAGCTACATCAAACAAAAGCAGATTTTAATCGTCTTTTCTTTGGGGCATGAGTCAATAATGAAAGATGTCATGGGTAACAAAAATTGTGTGCAGGGGGAAAAAAGGAGGGAAAAGAGACCAAGCTATGTTCTTTAATTAACACCATGTTTGCAAACATCATTAATTTCACTCATTAAAATGATTTTTATCTACAACTGATTGTTGATAAAACAATCGATTTGAACATCTCATCTCTTTCATGCTATGCAGGAACCCATCTGCTCTGCTGCAAAGCAGGAAGAATGCAGACTGTTAAGCAACATGTGAGAACAATAAAAAATGCATATGTGTGTGTCAGGGATTTGTGAGGCTCACTGCAGGGCAAGGGCCACCTTTTCTCAGAACATCTATAAAAAATGACTTGGTAGCAGGCCAAAGGACAAAATGTCACAAAGATCAGAAGTGCATAAATAACAAATGAATTAATATGTGCAGGAAGAAAGGTTCCATCTGTGTTGGGATGCATCAGTAAACAGGCTTGGAAAAATGAGGATATTTCAGACATGTTTAACACTATATTGTGACCTGCTCTGATGTAGTATTAGAGAAAAGACATGCCGAGCTTACAGCCTTCACCTTTTTCACCAGTAGTAGAACAGAAGCGTCTTTTCCTGTTACCTTTCACACTGGTGCAAGGGGAGAGAATTTTTGGCTCCAGGCCCAAGGCACATTATTTATTTATTTAACCATTTGACACAGTGCTTCTGTATGGGCTGCCTGATGCGCAGGCTCATAAAGAGGGTGCTGCTGATTGTCTGTGGGAATTGAAGTCTGGCAGTCTAAGGCAGAAATAAAGCACTCTTCCACTCTAGAGCTTACAGCAATCCCAAAGAAGTGTTAGGCTGATAGCATTAAGGCATTTAGTGCAGAGAGAGCTTGTTTAAGTATCATTTTAATGATAATACTTGCTTTGCAGCAGGCACAGAACTGTATTTCATATTGGAAGAAACAGTAGCAGTAAGGATGTACTGGAGCAGTGCAGAGTTCACTGACAGTCTGGTTAATGCCTTCCTGGATAGGATAAAGTGTCGTGATTCATCAGAATCAGATCCACAGTTCTTTTAATAGCAAAATAGCACCAATCCAAAAGAATAAAGGATTAAATGTGCATTACTGAGCACTCTGCTGCTGTTGTGACCTGCCGAGGAAATTGATGAAATGAAAAGATTTAATGGAACCTTGTTTAAAGAAGATCTACAAACATCCTTAAATCTCACAATGTTGATGCTTGATTCATAGTGCCTTTATGCAGTTAGTTCTGGCATATGGCAGTTGTTTGGGAAACCAAAGTTTGTAGGAGCTTGACAGACATTTCTTCTTGATGCATTGAGCCAGTAAGATCCCTGGTGAGTATCCAGATTCTAACAGAGCTGCACATGTCTATTCTCATGACTGTAAAAGATGGAAGTTTTTCCTGTTTGGGTTCTTTTTTCTCAAGTTCACTCAGTCACTTAAAAATACTGCAGTTTTCTTCTGTGTATCATACTTTCATGTTAATACGCTCCCTCCCACCAGTAAATGAGGACTGTTTTTATTTTAAGTTATGATAAAAATATATGCACATGGCACTGAGTTTATCCATTCTGTTAAGATCTAGTAGTTCAATGTGCTGAAAAATCTCTTACTGCTCAAGATAGAAGGTTTAACACAGGATTTTCCCAATTCTCCTTGAAACTCTCAAAAAATACTGAACTTTGTTATGTTTCAGACAACTACCATATTTTCTCTCTATCCTGGGCCAAGATTTGCTTCCATTTACATCCTTTTAACCATTTACCTCAGTGGAAGGCCTATCTAATCCAAGTTATAGAGCAGTGAGGAGAAAACTCCAAATAGTAAATATTTGTTGAAGAATTTAACTTGAAAAAGAAAATAAAAAATGGTGAAGTAGGGAAAAAAAAAGGAAGAAGAAAACTTTTGACCATTTTCTGGGGGTGATATTCACAACTACAAGGGAAGATAAGCTTTTCCTTTTTTTTGCCTTTTTTTTTTTTTTTTTTTTAATTTTCTTTCTTTAATGAGCATGTTGCATGCAGAAGGAACAGTGACTCATGGCCAGAACTGTGAAAGACCCAACAGCACTATAGCACTTCCATTGTCAAAGTGTTAAAAAACCCCTTTGTCTAAAATGGAATTCTACTTTGGAATGCTTCTGATCTCCCTCATTAGAATATACACGTTTCGGATTCAGTATTTTTAAATAGGAAACCATCTCCCCACTTATTTCCAGAAAAGTTAGTTTCTGCAACACAAGTATATTGTTTATATTTAAACAATAAATATAAGAGGATGCAGCTGATCTTCAAAAGTGAATCCCCCCACGAATACATGAACCCAATACATGATACCTTTGCCAATGACCTAGATGATACTGCTGAGCTAGAAACTGCTAGAGGAAATTAGAGGAAACCTTCAACCAGATACCACATTGGTTCATCCCTTGTAGTTCAGATACTTCACTGGGTAGGTCCTCATTTCATGACAGAGGAAAGGGATACAAGGTAGGTAAGTGACCTTTCAGAGGAGAAGGAACAGAAGACAAACAGAAAAGACTGTTCTCAGTTTTAAGGGCAAACTGGAAATTTACTCCTGCATTGCTTGTCTTAAACTTCACTAGGCTGAACTCCCCTACTGCTATTAGCTGCACAGGAAGAGACAGTTGCCGCTGCTCCCAATGTTTGGAACAAATATAGAGTGATATTTAGTTTCCAAAGAGCCTGTCACACTGTCAGTGGGACTGGGACTGAGTGGGCACAAAGCCGTTGCTAATGAATAGGAGGCTGGAGGCAGACGGTATCCAAATGTAAGAAACGTGTCACGAAATGGTAGAATGGGTGAAAAACTCATTTACACAACCCCTTCCAATCAAAACACTATCCTGCATTTGTGTGTCAAGGGAAATCCATTCCAATTTAAGAAATACCTGAAATACTATTCCAGATAGCCCAAGGACTGGACTTTCAGATACCTCTACCAAGAGGAATACATATATATGTCTGTATTTACATATACACTCAGAATAAAACATGGAAATTACAATGTGTTTTTTACTATTGTTTTTTTCTTGAATGAGTTTGAACAACCAACAATTTTCAATTGTTTAACTCAAACAGAAATGTAAATATGTAGGGGCATAAAAGCTCAGCAGGTAAAGTATAGGGAATTTGTGAATGCATATTTTGATTGCAGGAAAGTCCAAAATATGATTACGTTTTTTCCTGCAATTCACCAGCGTTATGTGATAAATATTTGATTTATACAATGGAATTCACAACAATGGTCAGATCATTAATATCTTAAAGGTGTAAAGCTTGACTAATGATGTGGCTTCTCTTTCCTGCACTTTTTGCATATTCAGTCCCAGAACATGAAGCCCAGACTATGCATTGTGTGTGTATTCTGTGTGACATCACCACAAACTGGCAGTGTCTGCTCACCACTGTGTTTAACACACAAGGAATATTTCTGAGTCCAACTACTGTGTTTACAGGCAGAACATTCCTACATTTAGAAAGAGCTTCAGGATTACTACACTTTCTCTCATTTTGAACTTGAAGTATTCTGAAGTGCATTCCTACCTCTTTTTTAAGCATGTGTCATGCAAAGCTTGATGTGAAGAGTGTTTAATGGATGAAATTAAAATGTGTAATTGATGGCCCATTTATCAACTCCAATTGAGACATAGATAGAACATCTCACAGTTTATGTGTGTATATCTCATTCTAAAATACTGAGTTAGAAAGAAAAGCAATACCTAGATGATTAGTAAATTAGATTAATGACTTATATGATAATAATATTTTATGAATGGCTTATTATTATTAGAAATGAGTTATGACAAATTTTCACAAAGATTACTATTGTGCAGCACACACTGGCTTGTTCACAAATGTACAAATGAAGTGGGAATGTGGCATTGCAGATGAATTATAAACTGATTAAATTGCCTTTGTAAGAGAGTGTTCAAAAGAGCTTTTAGACATCTGTACAAGGGTTATATCCAATAGTATAAGTTTTTACATGCACATATCAAACTCCTAAATAAGTCTGACATCAATTACCTTACTGTTGGCTTAAAAAAATAACAAGCGAGCAAACAAAAAAAGACTAGAAAAACAACTGACATCAGGCTATCTTGTTTTCAGATTTTCCCACTTAAGACAACAAAATGCAATACTTTGGAATAAAAATATATAAATTACTAGTTATAAATCTGTGGGGAAAAAAAAGTTTTTCTTTTTTACCTCTTATTTAAGCTGTGCTCTATTTCTTTTAGGGCACGACATATAAAATATTGGGTACATAACTGGTATATGTTTTTTAAGCTCTGAATGGAAGCACACATTTTTAACAGTGTCAAGTTAACTGATCTAAATATCATAATAAAATCCCAATAAAATCCCTCCCAAACCCCCAAACAAATAAACAGAAACAACAATAAAAACCTCTCATCCAAAACAAAGGTCAAGTCAAATAGTCACAAACACTAGGCAGAAAAGAAATGCCCTGAACAAACCAGGCTGACTACAAGCAGGCAGAAATCACTGACATATTTCCCAGGTGGAGAGCTACGTACAGAAAAAACAATGAGAGGTTTACCTCTTTAATCTTAATCTCTTAATTTTTAATGCAGACAGACCTAGAGTTCAAAAACAACACTTTTAAAGAACTCTAATCTCATACAGAAGAAATTATGTGAGCCTATTTTAAAGCTAAAATGTCTTTCCTGACTGAAAACTGGAAATTATGATTTTTAGTATCCAAGTGTCAATGAAATATAAGTGCCCACCAGATTGCTGGCCCACCCATAGATTATTAATGCACAATTAATCTACTAGGGCAACGGTAGAGTGTCATTTAGCTTCAGAGCCCATAAGTATAAAACAGCAACACACTGTGAAATTAATGGTAACACTTAAAGGTCCCATTGTTATTAATTCATTTGACATTCACTGTAATCACACTGGTCTTTAATGAATTCATTTGGCATGTGAATATCGCATGTACTTTCAAACGCACTCCAGTGCAAATCAGTGTTAATTGATGTCCTGAACTGAAATAGTTTTTCTCTCTCTGTAACTTATTTTTAGTGTATACTTCATACATTTTTTTTTTGTTAAGGGTGTTTTCCTCAGCAAAATTTACACATGGCATGGGCAAGCACACGCTCTTATAAAAATGGGTATGGCACACAAAAATGACCAAGCAATCATTTGGTACTGAACCTCCGCAGTAACTTGTCCTAAGGCAATAAACTCTGAACACCACTGAACTTTGGTAACCTCCTAGTGCCACATATCCTTTGAATATTTTCAGCTTACTGCTCTCCACAAACTGCCTGTGAACATCTTTGGTTTATGTGAAAAATGCTGTGGCCAATGGTTATCATCTTAGGGAGTTCAGTTTTACAGCAAGAGCTGGCTGCATCTCTCACCCTGCATTCAGCAGTTACAGCTGTGCATATGGATAATGTCTGTAAATGTGCCAACTGAAACCATCTCCCTCCCTTATAGGTAAGCACTGCTTCCAAGAACTGTGGGGTGCTGAGAAATTCCTCTGAATGTCACATGAAAGCAGTTTATCTGGAAAGATTTAATACATGGGTGGTACAACAATTCCAACTCAGTAGCTTGTCCTAGACAAAATACTTCAAACTGGAAAACCCTTCATGCTAATAAAATAGTATTACTGTTATAATTCATAAAGTTGCTGACTTACTTCCTCAGATAGCAGTAACAATCTTCATATGTTCTTGTTTCCCAGAAAATTAAGGGAGTCCCAGGGGTGCCAAAGGAATTGCTGATGTCAAGCCATTTCCTAAGTGAAACACTTCTTTCAACCTGTACATAAGTATATCAAGGGATCTTTAAATTAGCACAATATGGGACTATGGTGTTTGGCATCACATTTGAGGAAAATTTGTAAGGCATTCCTAAAAATAGCACACAAACCAACAAAAATATGGATTCAGAATGCCTCAGATATAATTACACTTGAAGATAATATCAATAGCATTATATAGATACTTTTATTGTATCAAGTACAGGTAAACTAAATTAATAACATACAATAAGCCCAGACTTACTGAGAAATGCTTAAAAAGTTGTGGCGCCACTAATTTTTGGCTGCCTCAGAGGGCTTGCATTGTTTTTCAAAAATACAATGTTAATGTCTTCTCTAATTCCAGACCTTCTTGATTCTCAATAATTTAAACAAAGGTACCCCAAACTGTGACATAAAAAAACATTTCAAGCATCTCTACTTGGGTTGAAAATAAGTAAACAGAAGAGGTCCCACTGATTTAATTTATCTCAATACTACTATCTGCTGGGCAATGTACTTTAAATGCACTGGGGTTTTTTTCAATTAATGATTCCTATAAAAGGTTTCTAATTTTTCTTTTGTATTTTATGTTAAAGCTAGAGAACATTATTTAAACTTATTCAACACAGCATACATATTTTTGTAATACTGAGTAACTCAGGGGATGCAGAATATCATAAAAATTGGAAATGATCCTGAAACTACTTCACAGAAATAGTTTCAGAATAGTGTCTACTAGACTTTTGCTGCTGACATGCAAGACTTTTCTGTGCTTCCATTGCCAAGGAAGGCTCAATGAATAAAACTATTTTAAGAATTAATATAGACACATCAATCAGAACCACAAATCAAGAGTGCCTGGCCACATAGTACTGATTAAAGTTCGTATTTGTCTTCCCTCACCTTCTGTAACACACTCAGAATGATGAACGTACTCTAAATGGAAAAGCATGATTGCTGAATCTTCATCACTTGCCATTAATATCCTGGAAGTAAAGAACATGTCTTGCCATTAATATCCTGGAAGTAAAGAATATGTGTTGAGGTCTAACTATGTTTAATTCTATTAGGCATTATTTTATTTGAACAATGACTGAGTTATGCTCCTCCTTAGTTCTTAACTTTAAGTCATCATTTTCTTCATGACTTTTGAGGAAAGAACTTAACATTTCAATTAGCCAGCACCTTCCCATTGTCAAAGATCCTTCCCCCAAAACCACAAAATTGTCAGCCTTGTTTCACACAGCCATGGAGTAGCAATATATACAATTAGGTTTGTCAGACAACTTCTATTCTCAGAAGCAGGCTGCTGAAATCTTAAATGGAGAGACAGTGAATTTTTGTCATTGACCTTTTGAAAAACTGCAAAATTTGACATGAACTTGGACGTGTTGGAAGTCTCTGGGAATGTCACTTGGCTTATGCTAACTAGAAGTTTGCTAAGAATTTAGAAGTTGAATCATCTGAAAACTCTATAGACCAAGAATGTTGTAGCCCAACACCGTAAAAGAGCCAGAAAATACCTCCTGTATGGTTGGTTGCTTTCTTAACCTATGGTTAAGAACAACCACTATGGGTTGTTCCAGGACCAGGTATGAATAAGGATATTTGTCTCATTAGTTCTTGGAGAGAGAGGAAAAATCTGAGGGAACAGTCTGGCATATAGAGGAATCAGGAGGACTCTGCATTAAACCACATTTTGCCAAGGGGGATTGATTGTGGACTAAAATTCCTAACCCTGAAAAGTGTTTTCACATTGCTTCCTGACTCACTTCTACAATGCCAGAATACAGGATATGTGTAGACCTGTTTGGTTAATCCACATTTCCTTTGTGCAGTGTCCTTCCTTGTCTGCCTGGAACTGGCTCTGCAATCTCACTGCCAGGGTAGATGGGACACCCATGTTTCAGCATACAGATGGTTTGGACTTGCCTACATTGCAAACTAATGACAAATGTTGGCACAGATGTAAATTTAGTGTGCTAATGAGTTTGCTTAAGGTCTTGTCTAAGTTATATCCTGACAGGATAATACTTCTACAATGTGATTTACATAGGACTTTTGATTCATTTTGCGCAAAAGTGGGTAAACACTGTTTATGGAAAGGATTTCTACAGAACTTTCTACTTTCCTAATCAATGAATGAAAGACTACAGAATGAAAGAAAAAACACTCTGACTTTCCAGAATGTTGAGTGATCAAAATATGAACTTCCAAAAACTGAAAATCTGTATAAAATGTAAAACCTCAGAGAAAATGACAGTTATTCACAACAAGCAAACAAGCAGACATGATAATATTTAAGCAATGCAGCACAGTGGTACTCTTAGCCATTCTCCAGACTGAAATGGAAACATGGTCACAGATTAATGAGATTATAAAATGAATTTAGCAAGCTTATTGTTATCTGGATGTTTATCAGAAACCTCTGAGGTTTTAAGAATTGCAAACCTCTAGCAGTGCACAAAGTATTCTCATGAAAAAGATACCGGCTTTGATTTTGTTGGAGAAAGATGGATAAAGAAATTGGATTCTTCAATGGCAGAAATATTCCCAGCTCAGCTGTTAGGAGAATCCTCCATATACAGACAACATTTTTGAAGTATGATTTAGCTGATGAAATTTTTGTTGCACCTTAACATGAACGATAAAATATTAATTTAGGTGTAAAGACAGCGCAACATGCAGAGAGATTCAAATTAGCACAGATGCAAAAAAAAAAAAACCAAAGTGTTTTCAATATTAGGTCCACTATTTGCTTCTCATCTCTGCATAACCAAATCCAGAAAAGAATAAATATTTTGATGTGTGGAGAAACTGTTTATATAACCAAAAGTTGACTAAGAATTATTAAATATTTGCTCTATGTTATCATCCAGCTATATCAACTATAGAAAAGGGCTTCACTATATGCATACTGAACTTTTTTGAAGTTAGCTGCTATTCCTGTTCTAGAGCTAAAAATCCAAACCTAATTACAGAAAGAAGGTAGGAAAAATGGCAAGAATAAGCAGTTAGAAATGTTCTCATTTAACAGATGAAGGCCTTATAAGATAAAAATTACTTGCTTGGAGTCACATTGTATGTCTGTCAATGCTTCAGTATTTATAAATTTGAGAGACAGTGACAGAGCATAAAACTAGTATAAATAGTAGAAAAACCACACAGGTTTTCTATAATTAAGTACAGCATACAGTGGTGTAAAGGTTTCTTCTTGCTGGAGATGAAAGGATTTATATTGCTTTGAACAGTGCAGTATCTAGGCAGTACAAGCAACAACTAGCTACAGTAAGAACAGGGGGGGAACATTTGGACAGGGAGCATTTTTCCAAGTAATTATTCAAATAGTCTATTGCCTCTCTAAAAATGAGTTTCCATGAAGACAGACTTTCAGTACTGTCAAATGGGATACAAAATAGTTGACACTAGTTTATAACACTCAGGCTTTCTTAGTTGCTCACACTGAGTTATCTAGATCCTGTCTTACTGCTGCAATACCCTTGTGCTCTCTCTTATTGTAGTATTATCCTGATTTCTACATCTTTCTTCTTATCTTTCTCCTTCCAAGCAACCTTTTCTTCTCCTTCTCCCTAGTCCTCCCCACAAACCTCGGAGCACATAGCAATTTCCCTTCCCAAATACCAGAAAAAGGCACAGAGATTGCTTTGGCAGAAAATGGCAATGGGTACAAATACTAAGTGAATAAAATACAAGAGGAGTAAAATACAAGCTTTTCTCTTGAGCATGGGTACTCCTATTATGTTTATGAAGAGAGGAAAGCCAACAAGTGAGAGTGTAGGAGGCAACATGTTTCTCCACCTAACCTACACATGTGAGCATCCCCCCTGGCTGGCTGGCTGGCCAGACAACGTGTGGGCTGAGTGCCTGTGGCTGCACCAATTCCCTTCAGCTGGTGCAGCCAGGAGCCCTGCTCAGCG
Source organism: Setophaga petechia (assembly GCA_024362935.1). Taxonomy (NCBI): domain Eukaryota; kingdom Metazoa; phylum Chordata; class Aves; order Passeriformes; family Parulidae; genus Setophaga; species Setophaga petechia. The sequence continues at coordinate 30,930,582 of JANCRA010000001.1, forward strand.
TGGATGGTCGGCCAGGCAGGCAGGACACGCTCACAGCTCTTTGGCCTTCACAGAAGCAGAGCAGCTGTGTATCTCCTTAGCTAGTTTTTAGGCTTGAGCTGACCTCAAGTCTAAAACAGCTTTCTTTATGGAAACTAATATGTGAGGTGTATATATCAGCTAACCTCAGGAACTGCACATTTGATGTAATTTAATTGTGTTGGTAGTTTTTCACTGCTGGGACCGCTGGGATATGTTCCTTGAGCTTTATTGTGGCATCAGTCTCATTACATGGCTGAGACAATTGAAAGATGCCACCAGCTCAAGTCTTTGCAGCAGCAGCCAAATATTTCTTTGTTACAGACCATTTTAAAAACTTTCTAGCCAACAGCATATTGCTAAAGCTTACAGATAATTGTTCTAGCCAACCACTAAAAGCACACATACACTTGCTTCTGACAATGCTTGCTTGTCTCCTTTCTATTAACAATACACAATAAGTTTAAATAATGTTCTCTAGCTTTAACATAAAATACAAAAGAAAAATTAGAAACCTTTTATAGGAATCATTAATTGAAAAAAATTGAAAATTGCTTTCATTCTCCTGTCACACTGATCAGTAGAAGTTTAAAACCTTCTACTATATTGCTAGGCATATTTTTCTGCCTTAAGGTCTGAAGTCTTAAGGTCTATCTTAGCCAAGCCTAAAACTCAAACTATTGTTTCATGTCCTTGCTCGCTGTACTATTGTAACTTTTCTAATTTCAGCCTTTGCAGCTGCAGCTAGCTCTAATTTCCCTGCTCTCTCTGTTTCTGAGGCCTGCTTTCCCAGCTTTCTCAAAGTCTTCTTACCTTTATCATTTCCCACATTTAATGACTTATTTGTTTAGCTCTGCAAAATGCAGCTGCCTTTCTAAAGGTGAAGTTGCTAGAGATGACCCTTTTATAAGGTAATCAGTTCAGAAAAGATAACACATTAAGGCATTAAACCTGTTATTAACTCAATTTTTTTACTTGGACACTAGTTTTTTCACCTTATGAAGAGGTATGAGGAATATTTTAATTTTTTATTATTATTCCATGCTGTTTTAAAAAATTGCAAATATGAGGATTACAACCTTGAACAGGGAACAAATTACTATTCTGACTCTTAGACTAAAGCAGACCTTAGAAATTCCAGTGATTCAAGTATCTGCCATGATTACTGAAGAGATAATGTTGTTTTCAAAATTTTAATCAGCTGCACCTTAGGCAAAACAAGCAAGATATAGCTAAGAAACAGGTAAACACTCTGTAGAGTTTGTAAGAATTGTTACATATTATTTCCACCCTATCCAGTCTGCATTATGCTAATAAGAAGGCATAAAATACCAGAAGAAAAGTAGATGTATGAACAAGAAAAAAAATTTTACAAGGAGCTTGGAAATTTGACATAAAGACAGTGGATAATAATAAATTACTAATTGTTTTTACATCATGTTTTTTGAATGCAAATCTAGAATGTATTTTAGTGCTGTCTTGGGAGGAATGATTTCAGCAATGCTTTCTTGTAAAAATAAGTTCATAGAATTTCACTGTGTGAACCAAACTTCTTCATAAAATTTTAAACACTACAATGTCTTTTTAGCCATTATGCCAGTATAAGAGCAAAGGAACTGGAAATGTATGGGTATACATAAATATACATACATATATATGCATATATCTGGTGGGAATTTATGGAAAATGCAGAAGATGTTCAAAAGCAGATGACTATTAGCATAAACTGTAGAGTGAGCTGCTCTGCAATATCTCTACCTTTCTTGCTTCTACGTGCATTGAACTTTTAAGCTTGCTGATTCTGCCTTGGGCAGAAGTGGCACAAATTTAAAAATGGAAGGTAAAGCAGGCTTATCATTTGATCTCACTTATTTCAGGTACCATTGAAGTAAGACCCCATGATCTTGTGGAAAGCTTCACACTATTTAGCTTATTGTAAGGATGAGAAAGCATCTATTATGGTCTAAGGTAGAGAGACTGTTACACTCTCCTTGTCTGTGACTTGCCGCATGCAAATTCAAATGGAAAATTCTTATGTAAGAAAAGCAAGAGAATTGCCTAATTGTAGATGAAAATTATCACAAGCCAGAAATTACATATCCATGTGCTCTGAAATTATTATATCACGTTTGCTTTCATTCTCCTGTCACACTGATCAGTGTATTTGTAGGAAAGAATGGCAGCAGCAGAAGGGCATGCTAGTTTTTATTATAATGTTTGTTACTCTAACGATCTTTCACGACAACAAGCTTATTACATCTATAAAGGAAATTATCTTTTTTTCCCACTAACAGAGCACTGTTCTTGAGAACACCAACAATATTGTGATATCAAGGGCACTTTACAGACAGTAGTCAGATTTTAAACCACAACAAATAAAATTCCCCAAACTTTGTGCAATCAGCTGGTTTATATTTGAAAGCTAGAAAATGAAGGTTACTGCAGGATGTCCCATTAGAAAACTACTAAGTGGAAAAACACAAAAAGAAATTTTTTTGGGGGGAAGAAAACAAGAAACCACCAATTTTAAATTTGCATACTTCCATGCCAGTGAAGAGTTTCAAATAAATTTGACTTGACATTTATTAAAATTTAGCTGAAACCCAAGCTGAAGTAAGTAGTACTAGTAGATTCCTGATGACCTAATAGCTTTGAAACTTCTAACACACAGTGTATAAAAAAGTCATTTTCTTTTATTTTTTTTATGGTGTTATTTTCTATAGGATCTAGGGTTTTTAAATAAGCTGGATCACACCAAGGATATCAATGGTACACCAATAATGTAGGAATGGCATAAACCACACTGTCATACTTGCTAGACTTCTATATGGCTTTCGTATCTGCCCCTTCCTAGCTTGAAACTTTATAATTTTTTTTAGGTAAGGTTCTTTGGTTTTGCCTATTTACTTAAATGATTAACTTAAATTCAATTTTATAAAGAAAAGCTGAATACATTCAGGGACACAGAGTCAAGGCAGTAGCTAGGGCACTCATTTGTAGTCAGTCTACATTCACTTGGCTGCAGGAACAAAAGTAATAGGTGAAGGACAAGTGAAACTGACACCAGCAAACTCTGGAGTCAGAGTATTCCTCTGCAATGAGTAAATATCTATTTGGATTTCTTCTGAGCTGGAAGAAAGGATTCAAGGAAATTTATGTGGTGTTCCAAAATGTCAGTGACCACTTGATCATTAGACAACAGAGGAAAAATGAGGGTAATTTGGACTGCCTTCCTTTTCCCTGCTGGTCTTTGTCTTTTGATGTTTTTTGGTTTCTTTTTTGTTCCTGAATTCTGAGCAACTTTCAATTTCTATTAAAATATGATCTTCAAGTTCCAGTGTTTCCTAGAAAGGCATATGCTAGAAGTTAAGGGTCCTTAGGACACAGAAACCCTTCAGGTAACTTTTTATTCTTGGGAATACTAGATATGGCCTCTAATCTGGCAGTTCAGGGAAGCCAAACAAGTGCTGAATGTTCTCAGTCTACTGCTGCAAACTGCTAGGGTTACCTCAATCTTACACAATGCTTTAATTGTGTTTTAACCTAGTATAGGGTATAAAGCCAGACTAAAAAATATGGCAAATTTCTTTGCTGAAATCATGCATATCATACTGACTAATCAAGCTGCTTTTGCTGATGAACTGTGCTGCTGACTCTTCTAAACTTGCAACCATTGGCAAATGTGCTGTAGGTGGAGGGTGATCTAGGACTCTTTAAACATTCCCTGCCTAAGCCTGTCTTTTCTAGGAAACAAAAATGCATCACAGATGATTACTGTTGGGATAACAAGGCTGAGGTATATGCTAGGTTTAAAAATGAAACTTGTGAATTTTACTGATGTTACTCTCCATCTACATAATTCTTCAAGTTTCACTGCATTAATTGTGCTTTTCCTGTGCTACTTCCCCTTTATTTTATTTTGTAGTCTTGGGTATTTGGTTACCCACACAGTATCTCCTTTCCCTTCCCTGTCTTTATTTCTTTCACATACACTCTACTTGAGATGGGTTAAAATTCTCCAGGTGCTGAATTTCTTTGCCTTTCTTTAAAAAAAAGAAAACAATAAAAATGACCTTTTCCTTGAAACACCAAGATTGGAAACTAATCTGCTTGTTACAGTTGAGATTTTGACCTGCCCCCTAAACTGCACATTGACTTCTAGCTCTGAGAACTGGTTTTGATGGTGATGTGTGTCACTTTTTTGTAATGCTAATTCAGGCAGAAGCCATTTATCATTTCTGAATATAGAAAGTGTCTGGTGTGACACTGTGCTGACTTATTCATAAAATGATAAAAGAGCAAGAGAAGCAGTATAGGTTAGCCTACAAGGACCTAGACCAGGACCAGAACATCTACTTTCTATTCTTGCTTTCCTCTATGACTACAGGAAAGACAATTGTTTTCATGTATTTTAATAGCTACCTGCTGATAATGCGAATAATGTAAGAGTAAGAATTATTAATTTTTACAATCAATACTGAGGTAGATAAAAATCTGTTCTCGTGCATCTGTATTTTATTTATGCCCTTCTTTATCAGCAGAAAAAAAAAGGCAATGATAAAATGATTATTTTTATTTTTTTTTCCTTACTAGAACAGACATAATACCCCCACAATGTATCAACAGATTTCTCAGTTTCCTGGCTTCTGTGCAAAAACCTCACATGGGAATATCACTATGTCCAGACTTAGGAAGATGGAATGACCAGAAAATCCACGAACAGGATAACAGACAGGTTAAAATCCTTTCACATAAGACACCAAAAAGAAAATCCTGCTACTTTTGGAAAAAAATCCCAGTACATTTAAAATCAAATAAAATAATGAAAAGTTTTACTATAACACATAGAGTTTAGTTGATTCTATAAAACCAATGTTTTTCTGAAATACAGTAAAGTTACTGAGATCCATGATGACCCTCTAGAGATATAAAATTTATGGCTCACAAAAATTTATCTATTATGAGTACCTATTACAAAATACTCTATGATTGCCAGGCAATCCACATTGGCAGCATGGCAAAAAGCTGCAATGTCACTGCTACTCCAAGATGGTTTAGCAGTCACATACATATGTGCATACATACATATATATATATATATGTATATATAAAATTTCAAATTTTGCCTCCTGTAGAAAATTTCCATTAAAAAAATCTAATATTTTTTGTTCTTTAAATCAATATTTTGCAAAGGTAGGTAGTAATTTCTAGTATTCCTATCATTGCTTTACCTGAATTCAGATGTGCAGGCAATTGCTTTGATTACTGCCTTTTTCTTTTAACTTTTTCAAAGACTGAGAAATTAATTCATCTGTAGGGCTACATGCTCTTTTAAAATATAGTTCTGATCTTTATACAGTAATGTAATTTAAATTAGTACCTAATTCTCTAAAGTCCACAATTTAGGACAGTGCAGAATCTACTGCAGCAACTAATTAAACACTTACTGTAAGGTTAAGTTTTTCATTAAATCAATAGGCCCCTAGTGTCAGTTACAAAGCCCTAATTACTATGCTGTAAATTTAGATTGAATTTGAATTAAGGACTGATTTCAATCTAACCACAGCATGTAAATATTGTAAATTACCAGAATTACAGTTCAATAAAATTGAATGGATTTCACTTTAGATAAACTAAATGCAAATGAGCCTAAGGAAAAAAAAAAAACCTGCAGAAATTTCCCAAACATCTGCACAAGAGACTAACATGTACAGTCTATAGTACACCGCTTTGGCAAAGAGCATGCCAGAGCTTCAAAATGCTGCCACCGTTTACTCTAAAATGTTTTAAATATTTCATTATCTGTTCTGAAAATGAATAAATTTAATCTCTCCCAAGTGATCAAGTAAAATGATGGCTAATGTGCCCACTTACTGTGTTGCTTTAGTTTGATGACTGTATTGTTGTGCTAAAGCACAGTATGAAATCAGGTTATCAGGTTATAACTGGCAGGGATAAAAAAAAAAGCAGTGCTGGGAAACACAAAACAAGCCATTTTCAAGGCATGAATCATGCACTTTGAAGACTCAAAACAAGTGTAAAAATTACAGACAATGGCACTCTAATCAAACGAGTGCAAAATTGAAAATAATTGGGAGTTTTTGGACTTTCATTCACCTTCAAACAAGCACTGTATCCACAGGATATTAATAAATTTGGGAAAATAGGCAATATGCTAGGTTACACAGAAAATGAAAAATCAAAACTGGCTATATTGAGGGTCACACGTATGATTATTAAGAGCTTTCTAGTCCTCTGCTTATGTTATTTCAATATATGCACTAAAAATATATTAATAGCCTTAAGATGTCCTTAGAAAGTTAATTAAAACAATGGGTAATATTTTTTTACACTTAACACTTCATTAATACACTTATATAGCAGAATAATAAAAGTTGGCTGCAAAACTAAAATCCATTAAATTAATATTGTCATGAAGGCTCAGAAAGGGCATAGATTAAGGAAATTAATGATAATTTTCATGATTGTGTGCTTGAGTGGCGCTGAACATAAACTCGAAACTAAAAAATAACAAAGAGGTGATAATAATCCTCCTTCAAGAACAATATCCACTATCCTCATTTCTACCAGAAATACAATTATGCCACCTGATTCTTTAGAACAGTTATGATTTTATTTCTTTTTTCAGAGCACAGTTTATGAGGTCTTTGATCTGTTCATGCCTCACAAAGTTACACAGTGCCAATGCAGTTTGGAGACACATGCCGTGTGCCCGATAATTTACAATCTGACAGCACCACACTTTCTGAAACTCTTATTTCCTGTGAGTGTTAAAATTACATCTCAAACCACAGAATGTTTTAATGACTTCATGTCATCAAGAAAAGTAATAATACTTCAGAGCTCAACTTCACCAACTGAGCATGGTAGCCAAAGGTAGCAAGTAATTTACTACATATGACCTATGTGGACTTTTCACATTAGGAAAATCAAACCATTCTCTGAAGTGCTCATCTTACCAATGCACAGGAATGTTAAATTACTGACTGCAAAGGAAATTATGCCTCATTTAAGTTTGGAGTTTTGAGAAAGTGAAATGAATGGGCCAAGCTGCAAAAAGCCCCAAAGTAGATAAAACTATTTGTGACACTTGCCAGAATACAAAATTATGTATGTTTATACCACCTACAGCACATACAGTATATTTCTAAATATAAGAAATATGTAGAATGAAAGAATAGTTTTATAATTGTTCTTCATGTCTATACGGTGCCCTTTGCTTATGAATTTTCCACCTTCATGTCATACCCTCGTGCATAGAACAAGATATTCCCTGATGTGATTCTGCTGCTCTGGCTCCCATGCTTACTCCTAAGGCTATGAGAATCAACTCTTCTCCAAGGTGTTTTTGCTGGAGCAAAGGTAAGCAGGAAATATTAGTGACTGCTGAAATAAATGTCTACCTATTTAAATCAACAGAAGCAATAAAGGGATGGCACCACTTGGATCTTGCTCTCTAAACTGCAAATGATTTAATCTTTCCGGTTCTGGAATTTAGATGAAGTTAGGAAGTTACACAAATTTCTGGGGTACAGCTGGTTTTGTTTGAGATAATTTGTCTTCATGTTCTGTAGAATTATTTTTCCATGAAAAAAGTCTAGGGACTAGCTAACACGTGATAAAGTGGCCACACTATAGGCTTGAAGCTTGACAACTGATCAGTGTTTTAACATTGAAGGAAATATTTTGAACAGTGTCCTAGTGAAATAGGAGTCTTCTTTCAGACAACGACTAAGATTTAAATTTTATTTTTGCACAGTTTTAAAGTTTAATGACAGTTCACAATCAGCTTGTTAACAAGTCTCAGCCTCTGTCACTTTGCATGGTGAAGAATTTATGATTTTATTCTGCCTTATGGAGCAATGAAATGAAATTGAAAATTTTACTTTTCCTGGTCTTCCTAAGGTTAGAGCTGTTTGAAACTGCAGTGTCCAGGTTTGTCATTCATCTTGTTAAATGGAAGGCTGGCTATTACACATGCAAGATTCAGTTCATGTCTGTCTGAGTGATAGGGGAAAGGCATAATTGCAATAAATTTAGCAGTCAATGGTTTGGACTTATATATGCACAGTCATCAGGTTGCATAGCGTATAGGCAAACACTCTCCTGCAGTCATGCCCATATTTCATACCTGGAAAGATGACTGCCTTATGGAATATTTGAAGTTTGCCATTTTATGATTGTATAACATCTGTAATGCCTATAATTAGAACCATGCAGCCTAAATACAGTGAAGACAAAAATGTTTATAGTCTGTAGATTGCACAGCAGAAGCATGAAGTTTAAAAAAGGAATTACTAATAGAAGACATTCTTAATGGTGTGAATCTTGGAGTGAAAATTACAAAATAAAAACATTTCAAATACTTAGCAATTCATTTGTTTGATGAATTACGGATCAGAATCTCAGAATAATTTAGATTGGAAGGGATCTTTGGAGGTCATCCAGTCATCTCCTATTTCAAAGTTAAAACATGTTTCTCAGGACTTTGTCCAATCCAGTTTTGAATATCTGAGGACCCTCTTCCATAGCTTAGCCCTTCCTCCCGCATGGTGAAAAAAATCACATCAGCTGGGACTTTCTTTGCTGTTGACCATTAACTCTTCTCCTTCTACTCTGCACTTCTGAAATGCTGCTCCATATTCTCCACCACAATACAGCTGGAAGCAGGAAATAAATCTTTCTCTAATCCTTCTCTTCTGCAAGCTGAATAAATTTACTTTCCTCAGCTTCCCTTGTTACATCACACTCTTGCACTTGGGGGATAGAACTGGGCACAATACAGAGGAATAATCACTCCCTCAAGCTGCTGGTTGTGTTGTTCCCCAGTATGCTGTAAGCTTTCACTGCTACAAAACCTAAACCTTTTTTATCTGAGAAATTGTGATTAATTGTCATTTTTCTAGATATGGAAAAAAAATGGCAAGGTAAGTGACAATAACTTGACCCTGTTCTGCTTCACTTATCAAGCACATGATTTTAGTTAGTAGTGGGAATTAATCCCATAATTTTTACTGCAGAAGACCTGAGTGTTTTTAGTACCCCCTCATTAAATATTGAAATATCTATTCATAACAGGTAGTTCATAATTCTGTTTTATGGTTATAAAGTCAATTGTTCACATTCTGTGAAAAACATCGTGCTCCAAGTATGAACCTTCCCTGAATAGTGAGCATATAAAACTCCAAATATTGTTACTGGAAATACTAGACAGCATGCTTGGAATGGTTTGGAATGCTAGTTGAAATTAACATTGCTTAAAAGTAAACAAACACCCAGGAGTCTGGGACAAAGGCAGTAATAAAAATATCAGTTTTTCAATGTATTTTTTAGTAACAATTATTATTGGTTTGAATTAAAATATAATTTAGCATAGGCATTAATTGAGCACACTGGCAACATGCACTGATGTTCTTTCCTGTCAGCTTTGGGTTATGTATGCATTTTAACATTTAACTTCACTGCATGCAAAATCCAGAAATGAAAAGTGTGCATAAAAATATACAGGGCATTACTTATTTATATGTAAAACCTTTATTCTATTTTGTTATTTTAGATTAAATCCCGTTTCAATTCTATTCTCTCAGGGAAGCACTAACAGTTTGAGCTCAGCGTGAAAGCCATCAAACACTTGAGCTGAAATTTAGATTGGGCAATTTTGCCTGGTGAAGTAGAAAAGGACATGTGGAATGGCAGAGAACAGAATGGCTTATGGAAAGGCAGATGTTTTAATAACTTGTTGTCTAGTGGGAGCCTCAAATATCTAAATTTAAACACTGCAATATATTAAAGTGCATTGCTGTCAGGGAGGGCATACTCCTTTATCTTTATGAAACAGAGGAAATGTGCATATTTATTGTGTGTGTAGACTTTATAAAACACGTGTTTTACAAGTGAAATTAGAATTAATTGGAAGGTGTTAAAAATATTATCTCAGACTAAAAAAAAATAAAATTATACAAGTCTGCATTGCAAAATGCATCAGGTCAAAGCCTGGGGAATATTCAGTCTTGAGTTTTGACTTGAACCTGTCTTCCTGTGTGAGTGGAGTAGAGAGATACTTAAAATCTCCTGCCTAATAAGATCCTTTTTGTTTCAGCACATCAATCTCCTGTTAATTTACACTAGGTTTAAATGGCATTTCTCCTTCAGCACATTGTTGGAAGAATGCAATGAATTTACCTACAAAAATGTCCAGGGAGAAGCTAGAAACCTCCTATGTTAAGTCCTTTATGGAAAGAATCTCTCAGGACGTCTCTGGTAATAGTGAATTACTCTAATTCACCCTGGCTGTATAATTTACAATCTTGCAGAATTAAGATGACTAGGGAAGAAAAATTTTATTAATAAGCCAGCTTCCCATATGTTCATGAACAACTGGGTCCTATTAAGGAACAATGAAGGCCCTGTCACTTGACTTTAGGAGACATTACATCAGTATTTATAGACTGTTTTGTGACACAAAAAATTAGAACTCCTAATTGATGTTGCCTTTCACATTTGTCATCTTGTATGCTGTCCCCCTTCTCTGGAAGTATCAGGCTATATTTTCCTTATAGCTATTGAAAATATTACAGGTCTACCATGAAGAAATATTAAATGAAAGCTATTTTAAAAATGTATTTAATATTGAGTGTTTTATTTATGGTTTATTAGAGAGGTATGCATTAAATAAAAAGGCATGGAAACATTTCTACAGATATGGTGACAAAGTGAAATTGAGGGTAGTATTTTATGAAAGTTAATGACTTATTGACTATACTGGAATGATTTTAAAGGTCATAAATTTCTCTTTGAACTGGTATTTACTTGACAGTAATTACGGGACAGATGCAATAAAAATCTGCATAAACAAAAATGAAATAAAACCTTGCAAACTTTGTGTCTCTGCACATTTTCAGTGGTATCTTTAATTCTCTTTTAGGGAGTGGATTTTCAGTAAGGGTTAGCAGGGCCTGATGGCTAAAGAAGACATAAAGACTGACTCTGTAAGCTTAATGGAACACTCTCACACAGAGATATCACTTCTGGATCAGGAAGTCCTTATCTAGATATTATTTCAGGATAAAAATAAAATAATGGAGAAAAGTATTTTCTCCTTTTCTTTTTTATCCTTATTTTTCCCCCAACCCTTATCTAGGTGTCTGGTGTGCCATGCTAGGTGGATTTCAGGTCTGGCCATTCATGTTCTTATAACCCAGTATTAATGGATGCAGTGTAAGAGCTTACACAGAAATCACATGAGAAGCACAAAAAAGCAGCACTGAGCTGAAGAAAAGACAAGATGAAAAAACATAGAAGCTGAAAACAGGTGGGAAAGAGAATTTGTGAGCAGGTTGTACAGTCCTTACAATCTATTAGAGACAATCCTTGAGGATTTATCTTCTTCTGTTAGTAAGAAATACTGCAAGTAGAAACTGTGTATTATAAATAGACCCTTTTTATGCCTTTGTTCAAGAGGACAGAACTAAAAAGGCTCTTAATGTTTCTGCACAATCTTCCTGTAAACAGATCCAAATCACTTTGCTGCATTGCCTTCAACTGAGAAAGCAGACTAGAGCTGCTGCATCTGCTGAACACCACAGACTGCAGCTGGAAAAAAAAAGCTGCATCTCAAAGCTTCACTCCTGCTCACCCTCTTTTGTTGGATGCGAGTCAAGTGGGCAAGATTACATCCAATCCTCTTGTTTCAGGGAAAAAAAAATAACTGTTTATCAATTAATAAAAAACTGAAGGAAGGAAATGTGTGACAGGTATTTTGCAATAATAACAACCATAATTACAAGCACCTTAGTTAAACTAGCTCTGAAACAGCTAGGATTGTGTTTGGGAGCTGCTTGAATAACATTTGCCCCACTTATCCTCCATTTCAATTTAATATTCCTAGTGCTAGTGTTGCCTATATCATCAATGTCAAAAACTAAAAAGTCTTATCTTCAACTTTCATTCCAATGCTTCAAAAGAGCTTTGAATTTGCATCTTACTCTAGGGAAGATGTAGTTTAAAAACATTTTTGCCCAGCTTGCTCCATTAATTTCTGAGGAAAATGCACCTACTGCTGTGAATATGACAGTTCTCAACCTTGGTGTTTTTACAGGATGTCCCTCCCTAGGGAACAACCAACACCATTCTGACTTACCCTGCTGGAACTGCACCTCCTGCTGGGTAATCAGCTACTGCAGCACTAAGGGAGAGACCTCAGTATGATTAACTGGATGCCCCTTGTGAATGCTAAGGAAAAAGAGAACTGCAAGTTTTCTAGGGGGAAAAAGTGCTTTTAGTCATCATCTGTTTTCAATTCAAGCAGCTAATTTACAGTTGCATAGAGCTGCTCAATTACCAGCAGCACTTAGTATTTTATACATCTCAGTAGGCTTAACTTAAAATAATATTCATCAATCTATAAAAAATATTTTCCTCCCAATTATTTCTGTGAGTCAAAAACAAAATTAATTTTGTAATGATTATCTGACTCAGGTAAAGCTGATTTTATGTTACTCTAGGCCAAAGCCACTGACAAGGGCACAAAAAGGATTATTTTTCAGCAGTTTTCAGCTCAGCTAAATCAGCAGATAATGCCATCTATGATGCACAGTGATCCTGACCTAAAGCCCTCCTCATTGTTAATGTTTTTCACATCTCAAATATGCCTCAATGGCAGAAAAATATTACATAGCCATCTCTGAGAATCAAGAAAAATTAATCTTTTAGAATTCTTTGGATTTTATGCAGTTATTTTATTTTAGTTGTCTCCCGTCCCAAATTGCACTATCACATGAACACAGTATATTTTATATAGTCAGTGGTGTAATTTGGTATATGGCTTTATTATATGCAGACCATAAAATAGAGATGCCTGTACTCCTATTAAAAAATAATAAAACAAACAAAAGATGTGAAACACACAAAAGAAAACTAGTTTATCTGCCAAAGAGCAAATAAAGCAAAAAAGTTCATTGTTATCGACTGCTATTCACAACAAAAGCAGTTTCTCTTCATCAGCAACAGAAAAGCATGTGGACTTTCAACTGAAAATATCATTTACAGCTGAATTTATTGTTTGAAATTTTATACCATGACATATGAAGTGAGTCGTTCTTGGCTTTAAGAGATTTTTAGTCATTAGCTAAAAGAAAAACTAATTTTCTTTACAGAAGTGTTAATCAATCATTTAGAAACTGTTTAAAATCTGTAATTTTTGTACTTAATTAGATATGTTAGGAATAGCACACCAGTGCCACGTAGGACCAACAGTCTCCATTTTGCTAAGCATCCCTTCCACCAGACACTGCATAATTTTAAATTTCCACATGATTTTTGATTCTGCTAATTATGTCGATTATCATCAAAACCACCTGACAAACAGTAATGAACCTTACACGTGTTTATCAGTCAGTAAAGAACTATCATTCTGTTTTGAATCTGGGGAAGACAAGATACATAGAAATATAAGCAAGTTTATAGGATATTCTGAAACAGAGCTAAGCCCAAAAAACCAAGGCTTTTTGTGATTCTGGTGGATGACTACTCTAATAAATGGGATACAGCCGAAGATTGTTAGTGTGACAGCATTTGAAAGTTATCGGATTACTCCTTAAATGTAGTTATTTATTGCAAAGAAACCTTTAGGTCTCAGTAGGAGGCTTAATATACTATGAAGATATAATTTTGTTCTTAAAAATCCTTTTTAAAGATTTTTTTTCCCACATTCTACAGTATACACAGAAAACCTCGGCAACAGCTACTTTGCAACTGTCTGAGGCCAATTCCTATCACACTGACAATATCTTGTCCTCTTGAACTTTGCCATCTGACTCTGACTTGCCTTGACTCTGACATGCTTCATTTTTTCCCTTTAACTTTCCATATTACCAGTGCCCTCCCTCCATCTCATTCTTGGTAGTCAATCCAACACCTTTTAGACAGGAAGCAGATCCAGGAGGAAGGCAGAGAACATGCTACTTCCTAGTTCCTTTACAGCTGCTGAGGGGAGAGTCATTCTGATGCCTTGTCTCCTTTTGGAGCTCAGGAACACTGAATACATTGATATACAGCCATGCAGTCTGACTCAAACAAGTTTCTTGTGCAATCCACTGTCATTTATACAAGACAATGTAATAAAAAAATGATCATTGTAATGTTTCCTAGTTGTCACATGCAAACACATCCAGAGAAATGTTACATGTTGCCATGGATTCTCTAGAATCTGTGACAAGAGTAGTACTAGGTCTCATCTTCTGATGTCAGATTATTATAAACTATTTTATAATTAGTTTGAATGAAAATTATTAAAAAAAAACCTCTGAAATCATGTCTAACCCTGCTTTGATCTGGAGGCTGGAGTAAGGACTCCCAATATTGGTTTCCACATAAATTATCCTGTAATCTAAAACACTGCTTTGTTTTTCTCTTCTAAACCTAGCGGAGAGCAAAGCAGAAAGTTGCTTCTTTCTATTGCACATGTCCACATTTCATAGGAGTAGTATTTCCTTTTACTTTACATACTTGGGATATATCTTCCTCAAAATGAAAGATTTTTTTATTGTTCTCTTCTTTCTCCTTCCTTATTTTCCCCTCTTTCCTTATTTTTCATATGATGTTTCTCATCTGTCTGTTCGAAATTCTCAGTTCTCCTCCAGCTGCAATCCCCCATTCGCTAAGTAACTTCAGTTAATCAAAACTCCATTACTACGACCTGTTTCATCATACCATCCAAGTCATAATTCCTTATTTCTGGTGTTCACTAAAAATTCAGTTTTGGTTTTTGGTTTTTATTTTATGTATACATTTAATCACCTGTTTGATCATTTTAGTTTAATAATTTGTATCTTTGCTTCCGCTGAACTGCCTATATGAAACAAGCTCAGAGAAAAAGCCCAAGCAGTCATTGCTCAGTAGTACATAAAGAGCTGTTCCAAACCCACTCCTTTTAATGTTCATGGAAAATTACCAGGAGATAATGAGCAAGGTAGAAACTGGCCACATTCTGTTTGAAGAATAAAAATAAGGTGGTGTTTACATTAGGTTTTCTCTCTGCTCTACCTGTCAGATGTGTGTTAGCATGAGTGTTAATCTTTCTGGTACATGGGCTGTCTTTGATTTTGGAGAATTCACACCACAAAAGAGCTCTGAAACTTGCAGTGATCACTAAACATGGCTGCATTACAAAAACTAACAATAATAGCAGGGTTCACAAGGTGAGGAGAGATACAGACAGGCTACAGAACAACATAGCAATTATTAGTCCTTGGAGACAAAAATTGTATCTGTAGGTACAGGTAATCACTATTTTCCAATTATGTCATGCTGGTCATTATAAAGAAGTCAGTCTAAAAAAAAAATCTTACCAAAAGAAAAAAATGAATAAAATAATAAAGACAGTAAAAGCACAGTGAAATGAATGTATTTCTTAGTCACAGATAAACTTACACCATCAAAGGGGTGCATTGTAAAAGGTACTGTCATATTACATTAGATTAATAAATAATTTAAAGCAAATTCTTTAAAGCTCATCTATTTGACATTTTTTGCCAAAAAATTAATAAAAAATCTGGGCCAATGTCATGATGGAAATTAAATGTTTGCTTACTCCTCCTGCTAGATCTAGAAACATAAGATATGCTGCCACTTGTCAGTCATTTCAGGGTCAGCCAGAAGCCAGCTGACCTGCTCTGAGATTGCCAGTCATTTTCAAAAAGTGTTTATTGATTGTTATTAAATGGAATAGAAAAAGCATCAGTGAGTAAATAAGGATAAACATATCCAAATAAAGTTATGGGTTGAGATGAAAATATTTTGATTAGGTTGGACATAGTGGCCTCTGTAGCCTTGTATCATGATATTGTTTTGTCATAAAGGTGGTTATCCACCTGTGAAAACGGTGTCACTTTAAATTAGAAATACATTCAGCATTTACTCCTTTGTAAACTGTTTTCATCCTCATAGCAACTTCTGAATGGGACTGCAGGCTTGCTTTGGTTTCTGACTCATTGATTAAACCATTAAACAAGAGCACTGTACTACACAGCATTTAGCATCTCCAGCAGGACTGTGAGCACAGATCGCTGCAATTCAGCCTCCTTCGAAAGAGAAGGAAGGCCCTTCTCACCACTGACAGCAGGCACAGTAGGGCTCTGCCTCCTGCATCTGCACTACAGCTCTAAAGTCACCTGTTGACCTGGGGCCCAGGGATATCTGACAGCACAGGTCCCTCATCTTTATAAGCTGTACACAGTGCTTTGCACTCAAGGTGAAGCAGCAAGGGCTGTGCCAATGGAGAGAAGGTGCTGGCAGTGCTCTGAAGGTGTCTGCAGCTGCAGCACAGACACTGAGGCAAAGGAACGTCTGACAGGGAAGAGCAGCTGAGCTCATGCTATTCAGTCATGAAAGAAAGGGAAAAAATAAGGCAAAAAGCAGAAAACATTCAGAGGTAGTATATAAATTGAGAATGTTTTATAAAATGGCATAGACTACATGATAAAAAAATATTTTTACTTGCAACAGACATAGCATTAATGGGTAATTTGATTGTTGCATAGTCACACTTGATTGCTTGTAGCCTGTAAAAGGGTGCGGGGGAGAAAAATCCTCATATTTCATATCACATAAATTAATAAATTATTGATAAAAAAGTAAAAGAAGTTCAATAAGGTACTAGAACTGGTGCAGATGGTGCCCCACATCAGGCAGGATCAGTTATGGCTTAAGCTGATTTTAATGCCCAGTTGGAAATAAGCTTTGATGTAGAAGAAAAGTTCATGGGTTGTCTCAGAACAGTTTAAGAAAGTGACTAGTGAAGGCTAGATCTGTGCAGATGTTTTTACACTTTAAGCAGCCCAAACAAAATGTGAACTTATTGCTAATTCTTATATGAAACAACTAGGTTCTTACTTGATCACACTGCAGAAGTAAAAAGTGATTTCCCTGGCATGGAGAATGAAGCAAAACACCAAAGAATCCTAAGCTAGGTGTCACTGCTGAAAACCAGGTTTTCTAATTTTAACAAGTTCATAAAAACAAGATTTTAATAATTTAACTGAGAGAAATGCAATAGCCCATCTCTGCTCAAGTAATGCATTTGACTGAACAAGAGTTTGGAAAAAATACAGGCTTGTCTGTTGCACCTGTTTATGGAGCATATGTAAGTGATTTAAAGAAGGAAAGAAAACATTTCCAGCGACACATTTAAAAAAAGACCAAAAAATAAACTATGAGAGTATTAAAAAAAATTGTATACAGAGGAAAAAAAAACCCCAAACCTCTAGGGTCATAAAAATATCTTAGCACTATTGTATTACTATTATTTGCAATTTCCTATATAAATAGCAAATGCTTTGGCAAAAAAACCAAGCCAAATCAAACTAAACCAATATAAAAATGTGGGCTGTTAATATCTTTAATTATAGATAATGTCAACAATTTTATTACTGTTTTATTGTTTACAGTTTCTCAACTTTTTCCAGTGGTTCTGGAAAATATTGCATAACTGCTGCTTAATTTTACTCTGCTCAAAAGAAAAAATACTTCTTATGAAATCAGGCTTTGTTAAAGAATACAGCATATCCATAAGTAATTTTATGGATTTTCTCTCAAGTTGGACAATACTAACTCAAATACCCCACATTGCATCAGAAAACTAAAAGCTATTAGTATACCTATATACTTCCATGAAAACAAATCTACTTGTACTTCAAACTTGTTGTGCTAAAGTATGTTCAAATTCCATATATGCACTCAAGGATTGAAAACAGATTATTCAATGAGGTTTTTTTCCAGAACAAAAAAATCCGTGGGGGAAAAGCCCAACAACTACTCTGAGATAAACAAAGCACCAAACAAAAGAGAGGATGAAAGCACAATTTTGCCCTTGATGTTTCTAGTTGGTCAGTCCCTTGATGACTGTATCTATTCTTCTGAAGAGATGTTTACTGAGTTGGTGAAAATGCTTTAGCATTTAAGAACTTTGTTTCCATCAGGCTGTATCAGGGAAAATTAAATTAGGTTTGGTGATAGCAATTATTCCTTCCTATCTCTGACATTGCCAGGTATTGTTTTATTGTAAAAGGAAAAATTATCCAAAGCAGCATCCTAAGGAGCATGTGGTTATCCCCCATACTGGGGTTTTTCTACAGTACCATTTTGTGTGGTACACCATGCTTCTGTGTACCTATTCAGGTTTTTGTACTGAATGCTAAAAAACCACGAAGATTTCTATAAATTCACATGGCATGTGAAGGAAAAGGAAGCAAATGTACACTGGCTGCTTAACATACCCAAGAAAAGGGTAGGCATATGGTAGCAAAGCAATAGGCAGTTTCAAAAAGAGAGTATTTCAGGCAGAAGAAATTACTTATGCTGGGAGGTTAAGGAAGTGACTATACTGATGTTAGAACTGTGGAAACATTAAATATGAATGAAATGCAGAAATAGCTTAAGGAAAGGTAGTAACAGGCTAGAAGCAAAGGATGTGACAGAAAAGAGCTCTGGGAATGAAGAACAACGGTAATAGAAGAGACAAAGAGGTAAACTGACAGAGAGGAACATTTAGGATTTGTAAATGAGCTCCGCCAAAAGAGAAAAGGGATGTTCATTGGAGTGGAGTCAGTGAGTGACAGGCAGAAGAGAACATTTTGTGGAAAGGGCAGTTTAGAAATCTACAACAAAAGAGGTTTAAAGGATTCTAGAATCAAAACCTTTTTGTCACCTCTACTCTAGATTATGCATTTTAGAAAATTAAAAAAAAAAGCAAAATAGAGAAAAGAATTGAGTCAGAAGAAATGAAGGACATGGAATAAAATCAGAACATTACATCAACGTTTACAGTAATTTCCTCCTGTCAAAACAAGAATCTGGATGCCTGAGGAAGAAGTATGCAGTTACAAAAATTGGTTTTATCCTGCA
Organism: Setophaga petechia; assembly: GCA_024362935.1. NCBI lineage: Eukaryota > Metazoa > Chordata > Aves > Passeriformes > Parulidae > Setophaga > Setophaga petechia. The sequence goes on from JANCRA010000001.1 coordinate 30,949,521, forward strand.
GAAGATAAAAGGACAATAATTTTGACAAAAATTGCTCTAATTTTCCAGGACAGTAGAAACACAAAAACAAGCTGTGTCCTGAAAGACACAGGATAAAAATTCCAGAGGACAAAAATTATGGGCCATGTCCTGTACCTAAATCAAGACTGAAAAGGTGAAATTGGACCACCAGCTGGAAGTCTCAGTTTGGTCCACTGAAGGACTCTTAGCAGCCTCAGGCATTTCTTTCTTATACTGGCCCTCTCCTCCATGATACTTAAATGAATTAAAAAGCTGAGCTACAAAATCCCACCCTGACTATGTCCCTCCTACCCAATGAAGAAGTCCATAATGTTCCTATATTAAATATCCTTGTTTTCAAAAAGACAAATAATTGTACAGTTGGACACAGGGATGCCATCAGACGTTTTTCATACACTATGGAGTACTTATGTGAGGAAGAGACAAATTCTTATGCAGGAAATAGAATACTTTTTATAATTTTTCTTCAAAGTGGAAATTTTTTTATTTTACAGTTTTATATTTAGTCTTGCATTTTTGGACAGTTACGATCATAAACTATCTCAACATGTGTAATAGTGTATTTAAGTTCAATCACTCTGAGACCAGAAAGCCCAGTGAAATGCTTAAAATAGGTAATTGAAAAGGACTTGTTTTTCTGATGTAAAACAAGCTGAGTGAGTTTAAATAGTCTAAATAGTCATTACAGTCTGACTGTGATGTGTTCTTTCCTCCACACTTGCTGCAGCATTTCTTGTATTATTTTAATGGTTTCTAGAGCAATAAATTACAGACACAGAACCAACTGCTGAAAAGTGTAGGCGGCTCACACAGCATGATGCAAATCACGCTGTTGGATACTCCTCCTTAGTAACAACAATTCCACTAGAGCACACGTGATCCTGCCCACCATAATACAATTTTGCTACACAGCAGAGTTTTTGTCGGAGCAATGGAAGTGGAATTTTCCATTGTCAAGGCCTTAACTCTGCAAAGTTATTTTTTGCATGATTATGTAGTACTCTAGTAACTGCGTGTACGTAAAATAAGCAAATTCATCGTCAAAAACAATTAACAAAAGATGTGGTCACCTGAGAGCTACTTACCAGATTATGATAAATAAATCAGTGATTTTCCAGCCTAATTTCTTGTGAAGTGATCAAAATACCACAAACCCCCTTGTAATAAACAAAATTTAGCAAGCAGAAGACATAGTCTGGGTCATTGAATGAAATAAGGGATAGCAGTTAATGGTTGTCCACTAAATCAGATTTCTTTAAATTATGAGGAATTATGGATTCCAAAATGCTACTCTGCCTATTCAAGCAGCTAGATCTCCATATTTGTAAGTTATTGTGCATTAAGTATATTTACATCTTCATTTCATCCAAATATAATAAAATATAGAAGGTAAAGATATCCTTTTACAAATGTCACTTAATTATAATAAAAAATATGCTTATAAAGTGGGAGTCAGAACTAATTTCTGCACTACTCAAAAATAATATTTCTAGGATTCATAAAAAATTTCTAGGATTCATATAAAATAGAATTAGAGGTGACAAAAATGAATGATAAATACCATGCAAAATTTGGCAGCTACCTAATTTTGAAAAAACATCAAACTGGCTTCACTAGTTCATCTGGAAAAGATTTTTATTTGAGACATATGGCTTGCAACTGTCCATAAAGCTCTTATTTTGCACTAGAGAAGGGAACTTTCACAACATCCATTGTGTGTACATTTAAGCAGGAGAGGAACATGAAACAAGTTATGGATGTCGTTATATCAGGATGTGGGAGAAATCCCAGACCAATCACAGACCTGCAGAAAGGGACAAGGAATGTTTATGTCCACGTTCCTGCGCGCTTTGACACCAAGTTGCACGTAGTACCGTGTACAGGTGGTTTTCTGAGGTGATAAACAGAATTCTGGTATTCAAACTTCCGTCTGTGAAACCAAAGCCTTTTCTCTTCCCATTCTTTGGAAAACACTTGACAGTGTATGCTTCTAATTTTAGGGTTTTTTTAGTGATGATTACTTATTAAATTTTGAGCACTATGTGTAAGGGCTCTATATCCACCCATCACTGATTCATCAATTTAGACCAAACACCAGGAAAACACAGTTGAAAATATGGCTTTGTGGCATATTCTTGCTCTTTTCTTTTTGTTTTCCTGATAGCATGATAAGATTTTACAATAATAATAGTAAAATTTCTATTCATCACTGAGCTGATTTAACAACTTCATAGTGCTGTAGCAGAAGTATCTTCCACAGCATCTGCAAATAGTTCATCACTGTGCTGGCAGAAGGTAAGGGAAGGAAAGGTGGTATTTTAAAAAGAGAAATAGGGCAAAAGATAAAGTAATGTATATTCTGGGAATGACTACAGGCTGTGCCATCTACATGTTATTTTCAGTCATTTAGCAGATACTCTGGTCCCTCTCTTTTCTAAGTGCTAATTTTATCCTGAATCATTTCCTGTTAGGTTGTCCTATTTACTGATTTTGTCATAGCTGCCATATTCTTTTTCTTTTTAATAGATGCTCCTGGAAGACACAAACTTCCTCTAAAAATGTTTGGTGCATCTTCCTTTGCACCTACTTCCTGAAATTTCTGTATTACATTCAGAGGTTTATCCTTTACCACAGTGAAGGTACTTGTTGGAACTTTCAAGAATAAAGGTGTCAAGATTATATTCTAAATCATATTGATTAAACTCTGTGACATATAAATGCTTTTTTGATGATTGCTGCTTATTTTTTCAGCTCATTTAGAAATTATCAGGCAGTTCACCTTATCTTCTGTTAAGAACTTTGATGCAAAGCCATATATATATCCAGAAGAGTTTATTTTCATAAGGAAATTATAAATTTCTAAAATGGACTTCATAGTAATACTAAGCAATAGCAAGATATGTTGTGACTTGATATGAAATGCCCAATACTTTGACATATTTAAGCTTAAGTTTAGCTTGCTTTTGTAATATTATGTAGAATAGACACCTGACATGCAAAAAAAAAAAAAATCACAGAAACATCTAGAAAAACCCTTCAAAGTGTACTTATGTGGAATCATGTCCTTACAACTTATAAGTGGCTTGTTTTATCAGAATAATTTTAAAATAATCCTTAAAATTACAGGGTTTGCTAAAGGTTCTGAAAACTAAAACCTTCATCTAAGGAACATGGATATGAGCAATTGTGATCTTTGCATTTCTCCACTACTCATCCTGCTGTGGATCTCAAGTATAATTTATGGCAGACTGCAGATAATTCAGTTTATGTTGGTTGCTAACAGATTCAAAAGGTTGGTATTACATCCATAGATCAGAAGGATATAAGAAATCTTTGGTTTAACTTCAGCTTTTGCCGGGCTTAAGAAAAGTCTTTAAAATACATTCAGAGTTTTAATCAGCCAGTGATAAACTTGGGGCATGGGGTGGGGACTGGGGAAGGACAAGGAAAGGAAAGGAAAGGAGGCTTTCCCATTGCAGTGTGAGCGGTGTGCACTGTCACACAACAGCACATCTGCACAGCTCAACAGAAACTGCTGCTGCCCACCACACAGCACTTCCCTGGTGACGAAAGAAGCAAAGCAGCCACTCCCCTGGGTTAGCTATTCTGGTTTCACAGACACAATCAACAAATGATGAGGCTTGATGCATTAACTCTGCCCTTGTGCTATTTCTAAGTGTTAGAATGCTAGAAACGTAAACAATGAAAAAGAAATAAAGTATAGATATCTATGTAAACACATTTAATTAACTTTTGAATGCCAAAAGCCAAATAAAATTGCAAGTAAATCTCTATTTTTATACAGAAACTCCTACAGATATTTTCTTATGATGTCTTGTTTTGGAAAAGCCAAAAATACCTGTCTGTATTTAAAAATTGTTATTTTATAAATAGGAAAGATAATTAATAAGTTAAAATGAGAATAACCAAGAAAACATATAAAGGTCCCTGCTTAATGCATCTTATTGTCACAAAGGCCTTTCCAAACGTTCCATTGCGTATGGAATCCTTGAAAAGAGCAGTACCACAATTTAGAGATTATGAATTCTGACAAACTTATTTAAAGGGGGTAAGTAGAATTGCTTGGTTCTTTGGCATCACAAATAAGGATAATGATAAGATACTGAAATACTAAAAATAATTACTTTGTTTAAATAAGAAAATTATTAAAATATTACTACCAAAACCAAGGGAGACTAAACTGTGAAGACCCGGTATTATTTATAAATGAGAAATGTTTACATTTGTGAAACAAAAAATCAAACAAACAAACAAACAAACATATAATTTTATATATATATATAATATATATATATAATATATATATGCTATTTACATGTAATATATGCACTATATGTATTTTATAAAATCTCTATATTACATAGATATGTTCCTATATACAGGTTTGTCCTCTCTCAATCATCCAACACCCAGAAATAATAAAAAATTTTAAAGGGAAATACAGTGGCAGATGTGGGTTTTTTTTATTACTTCGAAATATTAATGTTAATTAATTAACACAATGCAATTCAAATAGAAATAATGTCTGTGACAACAATTCAGTGGTTGCCAGTGCTGCAGAAAAAGGAAAAGTAAAAGAAATATAATTTAAAATGGGAAAATGTCAATTTTCCATGTGCTCTGAGGAATCTATGCAATTGCTACAAAAAGATATTAGAAAGACAGGAGGTGAGATGTTGACTTCCAGATGGAAAATCACAAGAAAATATTTAGGAGTGCTCAGCACTGACGTACAACAATCTAGGAATGGATTAACTCACTGAGACCATATGGGCAGAAAATAACTTGAGTTCTGTACGCCAACATGAATGTAGTTGGGTGACAAGAGAAACAGAAGGGCGAGGAACTACTGAAAATAACTATGACAGAGAGGTTTATAAAGCATGAGAATAACAAAAGGTCATTGTCATGTAAGTGAAGCCATTAAGATTTTGCATTCCCTATGGAAATGGAAGGTATTTTGCCTGCCATAAGGCCTGGGAAAATTTCCTGCAGTAGACAGGGTTCTTAACCAGTGATGAAAAATCTTTCTTATATTCTCACAATGATCACTGATCAACAAAAAAGCCAAAAGAGGCTAACAAAACAGGAAGTTAAATAATGTATAGTTAATGTTTTGCCAACTGGCCTGCAGTGTGGAATTGAGACCTCCTTAAGAGAAAGCTTCTGATGGAGGATGTCAAAGTGAGGTTCCTAAAGCACAGGACCAACAGACTGAGTGGGGGTCACTTAGGGGTGTATGTGCAGGTATTTACAGGTAGATAGTGGGCAATATCTAAGACAGGCTGTTTGAAATTTCTGAGGCCTAAAATCTCAGAGCATAAGGATATAACGAGGCTCCTCCTTCAACTTGGCATCTTATCTCTAATAACATTTTTAAAATTTGAGCCTATAAGCCATTATTTTTTCCCAAAATTGAGGAAGAGGACAGACTACTTTTTTTTCCTTTGCAGTACTATTTCAGGAGGATACACTTCTCTTCAGTTTAATGCATGTTCTGTTAAGTGTGTCTGTTTGTTCAGGGGAATTGCCCTGGGGAGAGGGAGGAAACGGGGACTGTAAAGGTGCTGACATGTACTACTTTAACATGGTTATTTCACAGGAAAACAAGAGTGGTAAATGCCAAGCCTATTTTATTTTTCCATCAGTACTGTTTTTGTTTTGAGGCCAGAAATTTAAGGTTGGTGGAGTTTTTTTGTCATTTTGCTGGCCCAAGGAACCTTGAATTCTATTCTGCACAGCACATAATTTTGGGAGGAGATGAAGAATTTCTAATTATGCATCTCAATCCAGAAATAGCATGTAGCATCTAAGATCTGCAGTTTTCTTTAAGAAGGCAGATGTAACCCAAGAAGCTTTGCTGGACTGATTGCTTTTTTGGCCTTGGAAAAAACCACAGGATCCCTAAAAATACCTAGGAATTAGCTAGACATAACATTACTCGGCTCCCAACATCAAGGCATTTTTTCATGCAAAGAAATATAGGCTGTTGTTATTTAATGTCAAAAAAGCCAGGGTATTTGGAGTTAAGGCTCCTCCAGAGTCAGGCATTAACTAAGAGAGGAATTTCTGAAACTGGTATTGGACATAGAAGCCTAATTTTTTCCTAAGGAATAATTTGGATCCCATTTTCTAGACCTTGGACTAATACTTTAGTTTGCTATAGTTTGAGAAATATGTTTCAGGAAGTGTTGGACAAAGTTATGTATTCACCTGTTTCTATTGCATCCAGCTAAGATAGTAATCACACCTGTCAAAGGGCTCAGATTAAGCTCGCATAAAATTCTGAGATCATAATGTTACTGGGTACTAAGCAACAGGAATCTAAAAACTTGTAATCTCATTTGTTTAGGAAACAGATACTTCCATGAACAGCACCTTTATAAAAGAATTTATGTAGTTTCATTCCAACCGTCTAATACCTAAGAAATTACCATAATATAGTTACATTCATTTTACTCCTTCTACAGAATTGGGATATAATTTGGATCCCTTGCTGCTACTCAAACATCTATTTTCAGGAGACTTGCAAGAAAATTACTTTGTATTCCTATTCCTCTGCTTTATTTGTCTAAAACTGATGAACACTTTTGATGTATTAAAAGCATGATGTAAAAAACTAAAATAAAAGCAAAAATTACTCAATATCAGTTATTCAAGGAAACCTTGTGAGCTTTTTAATCCATAAAGTGGCAGCATGTTGTCCACAATCTTACTGTTTTTTGTGTGTGTGTCTCCTGTGCGTATCAATTAACAGTTCACTGTTAACAGAAGTGTGAAAACACACAAAGCAAAGATAATTTCAGGTGACAGATTTCTCGCTTCAGGGCTGTGCATGAAAAATTTAACAATTCTTAGGTAAGCATTTATCCTAAAAAGCACTTTCCTGTGTAAAGGCTATGCCTTAAAAGGAATTTTAAATTCATACCATGCTCGCATTTTAAAAACTTCGTAATTTTACATCACTCATCATTCCTATTTGTACCTAAAGTTTGTATCTTCTTAAACATATCATAAAATGGTCCATATTTATTTTTCTTTTGCATTAAATATTTCCATTACTCACCTTAGCCCCAAATATTTAATCTAATATGAAATATTTAAAACTTTGAACCAGATTAAAAAATTCGTATACAGTTAAGAAGAATAAAGAGATATTCTGTCTCCTCTTGTTATTTTAACAACAGTATTCCACTTCTGAAAATACCAAATTTCAATTCAAATTCAAATTGAGATAGAAAACAAAATACAAACAGAACTAGAAACTGGTCCTTTAGCCACACATTTGCAAGGACATACACAGTCCATAGGATGGCTATACTCTGGTGAAGGGAGCCTTAGTTTTTCAATTTGCTTTACTGATTACAGGGAACATATGCCTGGTGTGTTTCTTTCTACCAATTAGTTATCCATGCAAGGACCTTCCTTATGTCACAGCTGTTTGATTTCCCTAAAAGCCTTTGACAAGGGGTTTTCATTGAAAGCCTTTTGGAAGTCCATACATACACTATTCACCAGATGATGCTTACCCAGTCAAAAGACATTTATCCACATACTTGGGTTTTTAAAATTTATATTTAATTAAAAAAAAATAGACCTGTCTAGCAAAAAAGGCTGTTCACTGATAAAATTACCATGCTTTGTAGTAATGATCCGTAAAATCTCTGTTTTAAATTTACAGACATCATATATCAAGAAAAAAGTATTTAGTTGCACTATCAGCTTTAATAGAGGTGTGAATTTAAAAATGATACACAAGTCATTGTCTAGAAGTGACTATAAGTAGCTTTTAAACTAATGCTAACTTTAGTATACTGTGGGAAATCTCATAATCATTTTGGTTAGGGAAGAATAAGCTTTTAGTATGCAAATTTGTAAGAAAAACATTTTGAAGAATTGCATCAGGTTAGAGATGTAAATGAGGCCTAAAATGTCTCATTAGGTTTTGAATTGCCCTTATCTTTTTTTGCCATTTTTTTCTTTTTGTTTTCTAAGCATTATGAATCTTGTGGGCTTTGGGGGTAATTTTCTTGCTTGACTAAACCAGCACGGGTTTTTCTAACAATGAATTATGAAATGCTTCTCCAAACTCAATTCTGCATGGAAATAGATATTGAGTAGAATAGAGCTATATAGTTTTATTTATTGAGTATTTCTCAAGTTTGTCGCCTAACATTTTTGATTATATTTCAAATGACACAAACAAATTCTGTAATACATTTGGTGCGATTAATAATTCATGTTTAAATTGAATCCAGATATCTAAAGCTTAATACAATGAAATATACATACAATTTATCTCTACTGAGAGACATCTGAAAATTTAGAATATGGGACTTCTTTATCATAAAATGCTTGGTTGGTAGGCAAATCATTTAAGCTCCTGTTTTAAACAGAAAACCTCGAAAAGCTTGCTAAATATATTAGTTCACTCATATTGTGACTTATTGTACATACTCCTTCTCTCTGTTAACTTTTTACCAAAATAAAATATTTCATTGCCATGTCCTAATGTTGGTGTGAATGTACTTAGGTGTATTTCAAATTATTACGCTGACTTCTATTTTAATAAGTTGTAATTCTGAATAGTCTACATTATTGGAATGATATCCTGAGGTATTTATTATTTGTCCTTATTACTTAAAATAACTATGCTTAGGAAAGTTTGTAAACAGATTTAGGCATATGCGCTTGTTTCCACAATTAATAATCTCCTAGATAAATTGCACTAAGTTATCTGCTAGACAAATTGAACTACTTTGAACTAAATGCATGATAACATCACAATAGGAAAGAGATTATTATGTTTCTTGTATTTCATTTTTTAGGGTTCTATGAAATAGTGTTTATGAAATAGCTCCAGATAGCTTAGATGACATGATTGCAATAAGGCAAATTACTTGATGCATTTCTTTGCAGAGATGAGAGATCACCCATATTATTGCAACTAGCAGAAGGAGAGCTTAAGACATTGCCTAAACTGAATTAGACTGAGTATTCCTTCAGATGAGAGCTCCATAAGCCAATTGCACCAAAAGTCTGTCACTGCAGAGTTCTAATGGTTCTAATTAGTTGCAGCTTTGTATTTATGTTATCTATACACAGATGTGCATTTTTCCACTGACAAACATACATGCACATGTAAAACATGATGGTAAATTTATCATTCCCAAATATTTAACCCTCACCCATTATCTTCTAAAATGAAATCAGTCCACTGTGTGAGCAGTTCAGATGTTAAAGGTAAATATTATTCTTTATTTAGATAACAGTGGCCACCGATTTAGTAGACAGTGGATTTTGGTGCAATTTTTCCTTCTTTAGAGGTACTAATCCTGTTTCTTCAGCAAGCAGAAACTTTCTCATTGGTATAAGATACTCAGTGGATTTAATTTTTCCCCCTTATTTCTTCTTCTCATCAAGCTTAGCAAATAACTTGGAGACTTAAATGAAAAATAGATATGAGAGATTACAGTAACTTCCATGACTCTGGCTAAGTGATAAGAAATTGATTCTTTTTTCTTTAGCTAATTGCCCACTTCAAGGAAAATTCTTACTCCCACGAAATCTTTGCCTTGGGACCATGGTATAGTAGGAATCTAAGAAATGTACATACTTCTAAGTCAACTATATTGAGAATGTCTGAGTGATTTTTGAAGAGTACAATCATATGATGGTATAAAATTTGCAGTTTATTTCCTGAAATATGCTGTACTGCTCTTAGGCACTATGTCTAGAGAGCCTATACTTGTTGCTTGGCTATAATTGAAAATGAAATTTTATGAATATATATTAATTCTTTAATGGTGTTGGAGATAGATCAGCTAATGTGAAAACAATCAATACATACTCTCTGAGCTACAAGATGTAAAATTACAGTCCTGCACTTTCTAACATTTACTTCTGTTCATAATCATATTGTATTGCAGAGCTATGAAAAGACAGAAAAATCTTGTAATGTATATTTTAAAATGCTCCTTTGAAAAGTTTTTAATACTCTTTATAAGAAATTCCTACATATTGCTACTAATCTTTCAATTTTCTCTCTGAACCTGTTGTTGTGGGGGATAAGCAAGCAGCTAAATGGTGCTTAGTTGCTAGCTGGGGTTAAACCATGGCACTGAAACATATATACAGAGATTTACATACAAATACATAGACATACATAGAAATAGTATGTCATCAAACCACAGAAGTATTTTTCTTGAGATAAACTTGTAATGAGTCTTTTGAAACATTCAATGTAGACAGTTTCCTCTGCAGATGGAGACCCTTTTCTTTGTGTTGCAAAATCAACTGCTGTTCAAAAATTGCTACATATATAAACTTTTGTCACAACCCATCATTTGAAAGCCTACTTTATCTTACCAAGAATGTTGTAGCAGCCTTTTATTAGGTCCAATCTTATATTCAGATTTCTTTTCCTCTTAATGAGACTGATCTTGTGAGGTCCTACTTCCTACTTAGAGATGTTCTTTGCATCAAAATACCACTGGCTACAATGAAAGTTGATTTTTTGCAGTATGTCTGAGTAAACGTATTTCAAAGTAAAAGTCAAAAACGACTATGCTTTGCAGTCCTATGGTTACCTGCGGTGCATCCTTTATAAATTAAAATTGAGCTTAATAAAATTATTATATATTTTTAAAAATTGAAATAATAGTATGATCCTTTCAAAATTAATCTCCAAACTTCTGGATAATTATATCAATGTTTCAGCTTGATACATGAAACAGCATAGAAATCAGGAAGCAATTAGAAGGGAAATTCCATTTTGCCAATTAGATGACTATATTTACACCTATATTTTTCCAGAAGAAAACTCACATTTTCACAGAGTACAGCGACTTAAGGTCTATGATTCCAAAGCCACATAGCACAAAATGCTTTGGACCAGGATGTACAGACAAAGGTCTGGAGACTGCTCAAGTAATGATGTGAAAATCTGAAGAAGACATGTTAGCCTGCCAAACACCACCTGCATGGCAAGTGCTAGCCGTTCCTCCAGGCATGTACAGCATGTTTGCTGCTGCTTTTTTTTCCCCCAGATTTCCCCTTGAATGCCACTCCTGGTTCTGGAAAGGACAGGGTTAATTATTACCATTGGTGTGGAGGGGCACAGCCAGGACCCAGAGATTATTCTGTACCACCTCATACCGTTGCTGGGGGTGGGGGACAGGGACTCTCCTCTGAGGAGAAGGGGTCCTTGTGCGGTTGAGTAAAGGTAGTGTAGGGAGCAGTCTGGTGTTGAGTCTTGTCCTGGCCTTCCCATGTGAATCTGTTCTTTCCTGCTCCCTGTGCCATTACTATTGCAGCTGTTACTGTGTGGGTTTTTTTTTGTTTCACTGCTGTTCCCATAACTTTGTCCTTATCTCAACCCATGATCTTTTCCTTATGGACCTCCAAGGCTCCTCTCCAGCTTGCCACAAGGGGAGGGGTGAAAGGAAAGCAGGGAGCAACAGAGCAGCACATGGTTTGGAGAGGCTCACTGGGGGCACAGGATTGTTCTTTACTGCCATTAAAGTTCACATACCTCGAAAACAGAAATAGGACAGACTAGGGGAGAACAGGCAGTGGTGAGATCATGTTTACTTTTTCAAGGTCAGTGATGACAACTTGGATTCTGGGATCAGTGATACAGTGTTCTCAGCTATGGATTCTTACCCCTAAACTTTATGCTGCCTGTACTTTCATCAAAGACTAAATACTGAGAAATTCAGATTGTACTAATCATTGTCTTGTTCCATCTGTTTTTAGGGGTCAATAAAACAACACTACGTATTAATTTCAGATTAGAGAAAGACTTCAGGACTCCTGTAATTTTGGACCAACATAATTGTTTTTGTAGAGACAACACACATATATAGATATACTAATTAATTCAGAAGTGGAGCTCACTGTGTATCTGTAGGAAATGAATCACTTAATCACAGAAAATATAGCGAGTATGCTCTATTTTGGATAATAAGAAGCAGAGATACAGATGAAGGATCCTTCAGGTTGATAGGTTTATTATATTGAACATTCCTTGCTGCCTGCTGTTTCAGTATTGCTACAGAAGCATGTGAACCTGTTCACAACAATCACACTTCACAATTTTTGTTCTTGATATTCATCAAGGTCTGCCATGTTCAGTCATGTTTATACTTGTCACAAGAAATCTACTCATAGAAGCCTTGGACCCACATTCTTATTAGAATTGCTGCCTGACTGGTTCCAATTCCTTTTTTCTATGTCCTTCCTAGTACTTATCATTTTCAAAACATCAAGTAGAAGCAGAAGAATTTACTTCTCTCTTACTCAAAAATTCATTATATCTTAATCTTCCAACTAAACAAAAAAATATTTTACACTTTTACTACCGTCATCTGCGTGTCTTTTAAATTAAGATCCAAGATACCTTTCTGGCATATTGACAGTGTCCATCTTTGTGTCTTAAAAGCCTAGAGATTTATAATTTTTCTTATTTCTTAATGGTCAAATCTTGGAAAATAAAATGGGTTGGTTTAATTTTAACCCAATCCAATTTTATTAAAATATATTGGGAAGTAGTATAGATGTCAACCAATACTTGCAATCACAGTGATTATTTTTACAAGTTACCTTGTTTTGCTATGGACCAAACACAAGGAAGTCACTAAAGGGATTTTATTCCATATTGTCATAAGAAAGTGTTATGTGATTTTTAGTAAGATTCATATTTGAATTTACCTAATAGCTACATAAAAATACTTTGCTCTAACAGAGTGAAAAAATATTCACTGAAGACTCTCTACTAACTTAGATATTCAAAATCCAGCCCTGATGGTTCCAACTGACCTCATTTACCTAAAGTGGTATTTTCAGTCTACCAAAATCAGGACAGAAGGACTGCCACAGAAATATGTATATCTGTGCATTCCAGTATGTCAGACATAACCATACATTTTTCTCTTATTTAAAAATTTAGACAAATGTGTATCGTCTGTGATACTGTAAGAAAACACAGGATAACACACAAATTTTTGTGTTAAATCAGACAATAAGTCTGGTTCCTATTTAACAAATGCCGTATAAGTATAGGAATCAGATCAATAAAAGTTGTTCTTTTAAAAATGCTGAATACAATTGGAAAAGTATCTTTTGAGATAAACACTCCAGCTGAAATCACTGTTATCATTCAAGGTAGTTTAAAGAAGGCAGAAAAAATTCTGAGAGACAGCAACAAGAGGACATATGTAGTTAGATAAGAAGCAATTGTGGTGAAGGGTTATGGTGAACAGGTGCTAATTTGGTAACATGCAGGTGAATCAGCACGGGTTTTCATCTATGCTCCCTGTGGATTTTACTCTTTCATCTGTCAGATTCAGTTATTGTAGGGACAAACACTAGTACAAAATTTTATCAGTTAGACAGGGAAAAGAAGAGTGAATTTTGCAACAAGAAGATGTTTTTATAAAACATGAGAAATACTCCATTTATTAAGAAAACCAAACTGAACCAAACAAAAAGCCCCACAAAACCCAAAGCCAAACAAATCAGTATGCTTTAGGATGTAGTAGCTACAAGCAGTTTATTCCCTTTTGCCTTTCCCTCTGTGTTTTTCCCAGTAGCTGTACAGTACCTATGCTCCAAGAACCAGGAGGAATTTTAAGTCAACTACAATTTTGGCCTGACAACACAACAAAAATGCTACCTGAACCAGATCCATAACATCTCACATAAGGCCAAGGATATTCATACGCAACAAGCTTTCTTGGAGGGGGCTAGTTTGATGTTGTCTAATGTACCTGCTCCTCAAGACAGAGATTCTGGAACAAGATATCAAATTGATCAGTAAGTCAGTAGAAGCTGGACCTTGTAAAGCAAAAGCACAGTCTCTCAGGAAAAGAGTTTGACTGTTGCATTCGTAAGCACCCCTTGCTGGATACAGTCAGTCAAGAACTTGTCACTAGCTGTAAATGTGCTATGCTTTTACTGACACCATCTCCAGCTGGGGAAAAAATATACTGATGGCCATTCTCAAAGGATAAGATGTTTTAAAAATTTTTATGAAAATAAACAGAGAATACTACTAACTTTCTGATGTAAAGTGCCAAGTGATTCAAAAGGGAATTTGCAGTTTCAGATCATATTGGTAATGTTTCTTTCCCTAAAATGTTGACAGACTCTTGAAAACCTGGTGACAAAACTGATAATAGGATTTATCACAAACAATAGGATCTGAAGTCACAACAGAGGAAGTAGCAATGCTATACAGAAATGGGAAATAGGAAAATACATGAGATTCTCATCTCATTAACTGACTAGATGAGAAACAGAGAAAAAAATTGGGTAAAATGAAGCGTTGTTCAGGTAGAATTTTAGGTATTGAAAACCAAGAGAGCTATGCATAAGAATCATGTCTCATTCCATAGTCTGTTCAGAAACAGCAAGCACCTACAGTTCTGCTGCCCTGTGTGACCTTAGGAGCTACTAACTCACCTGAGTGGAGCATCTCAGTTCACACTTCTAAGGACACTACTGTCAAATGAGCAGCTTATTTCCATGGAAAGGAGTCTTGGTTGCCTGAACCTTCATGGCAAAATGGTTATGCTTTCTGCATATAAAATAAAAAGGAGGGAAAAAAAAGTACCTGAAAAATGATTTCAGTGTTTTCCCCATAATTATTCCTGAATACTGTGGTATAACCAGCACAGCACTGGACTCAAGTAACTAGTGTTTCATTCCAATTTTTTTATAAGTGGTTGTTACATAAATGTATTTCTCTGGTGCAGCTTTTTCATTTTTCCTTATCGTGGGAAATTTTCTTTTTTGTTTTTTTTTTTTTTTTAATCTGTGGTATATTTTTATTTTTCACCTTGAGATAATTAGCATATGTAATAAAATTATTTTCAAAAAAGCAGCAGAATTTAAAATATTGAGTAGAAGAATGGTATTCACTTGTTTCCAAAATAATAATTTTACAGTCTTGGCAGTCCTGGTAACTGCAAAACAGTTTCCTCACATTTAAGACAAACAGAGTTTCACCTTTAGCAAACAAAAGAACATTAAAATCCTTTATTGTAGAAGTGTGACAGTATAAACTAATTTGAAGGGAGTGGATAACATCTCCCTGTCCAAAAGTTAAAAAAAAACTTTAAACTACCTTTGTACAAGTCATAGTTTCCTGTAGTTTGATAAAATGAATCAGTCTAGGAAATGTCCTTTTTGCTTTGAATATTACCTCAGATAACTTTAGAAATTTAGGGAAGCAGAGGTAGTGAAAATATTTGATTATTGCTGACTTATTCCATGCTGCTGGTTAGTTGAAATACAGTCTCTGGTTAGCATGAAAATAACATGACCTTCAAAGTAGTGTCAGGACTTAAGAAGCTTTACTGTTCTAACAGACCCAGTAATAGGTAGGGTTTTCTATGAAAACAGTGATCTTAATACAGCACCTGGTTTGATTGATGTTATCCCAGTATAACTATTATTTATACTGATTCAAGTACAAACACAAGAGTGAAAACTATGATAAACTTTGCTGGAACTTCCTTACAACATCCCAAATGGAATTCAGTATAAATACTCTTATGTCTGCGACTAATTGCTTCAACATTATACTGTAGATAAGTTTGATGAATAGATTGAAGAGCAGGACACTCAGTGATCATTCTTTTCCTAGCCTCTGGTTAAACTCTACATATCCACAGAAAGGGTACAGCTGCCAGGGAAGATTTAATAAAACATGAGCACATTTGTGCACAAATTATCACACACACACGCTGTACATATCATTGTACATATTTGTGTATTATTTTTATCTGTATGTCAAAAAAACAGAGATAAGCAGGCAATAGTAAGAATGTAAACATCAGCTCATATTAGGATGTTTACCCAGAAAATGAGTTAGTTCACCACATTTTAAATGTAACTTAAGTGCTTATAATTGTGCCACTTTCATGGGTAAGGTCCTTTTAGGGCTATTTATCTACCTTACAGCACCTAATATCCATGTAACAGTGATGTATTAGACACAGTACAGAGACACTGTACTAATATACACAATAAATAGTCATGGAAATCAACATAAAATTGAAACTGGACATAGCAGTACAACATAGCTAAACTTCGAGTCATTCTAACTCATATCAGTATACTTCTCCAAAGGTATCTCCATAGCTTACAACTTTTAAGATTATTTTTGTTTGATTGATTTTAGTGGAAGAGGCAGTTGACTTACTGAGCTGATAAAGCAGTTGAAGTCTAAATATTTATATCAAATTTTGCTCTTCATTTGACTTTATGGACGATGTTTTGGATTATGGTAAATGTTTTGGATTTGACCACACCACAAAGCCAGGGAATAATCATTCTCTAATACCTTCCAAAAGGGTATAGAAATAACAAAGGGAATAGTTTTCTGAGCAAAAAAGCTTATATTCCTTTCCTAGGAAAGTACTGAGTTTGAAACAAAATTACCTTAAAACTTCACTGCCAAGGGAAGATGAAATTATTCAAGTAAAGGAGGCTTAAATTATGTTTTATCAAGGGTTGGAAGCATGACTTTATGTGAATCAGTGAATTTAGCCGATTAGTTTGTTACTTTGTAATCACCTAAAAACAAAGATAAAGAATTACTAAAATAATGTTACAAATTTTTTGAGCTATACTTTATGCTGCACTCTTAAAAGTAGGAGGAAATTTTCAGCAGTATATTTTTTAACAACTGAGATCACACTGTTCCTCAGTTTAATAAGGAAAATATTTTGTATGAGGCTAATAGAGCTTTAAGAGTATTTTTGATATTTAGGAGTATTTTTGATAGACTGTTACAATAACAAGCTCTTTTATCTATTGTCTTCAGTATTTTGCTTGTACGAGGTTGAAGACAGTTGTTATTATAAAACTTATAGTTCATGCTAAATTAAAAAAAAAACACAGTAAAATATTTTAGTAGAATTGTGAAACTGAAAAGCTTGGGACCATTACCTAAATGAAGAGTCAAAACAAACAGATAGTAAAACAATATATTATTCCTTACCAACAACTAAATCTCCAAGTTCTGTATAGAATGACTGCAAATGCAATCATGGATGAACATCTACCACCTATACTTACTTGAAAAATTAAGTACATATTTGCTTCCTCAGGCAGTAATTCTTACCTCAATGTGCAAATGAAAAAAAAAAATTCATGAAGTCTTAAATTTACCACTCATAAACTTTCAGTAAATCTCTGAGTTACACTACACCACAGAGCATGGTAAAAAACAAAACACTATGACTGAAATTAGTTTTTGGCATATGAAGTAGAACTGTGCCTTCAATCTATAATGGCTGAATTTACAGCTTAGCTGAGTGAATGTAGCATTTTTACATCATTTTGCAGGTTTAAGAATTGCAAGACTGGCAACCTTTTGGGTATTTTGATCACTAGTACACAAGCATGTAACATACTTTGTGTTCAAGGGGAACCTTCATCCAGGATGCAAAGCTGGTGCTGAATTATAATCACCTTCAAAAAGATTGCAAGCCTGTGGGTATTAAGCTTTGCACTCACCAAGCTCAACCAGAAAGATTTATGCAATCTGCTTTGGGACCTGACACTTATTCATACAGTAGATCTGATAAGTGCATTCTGAGACCTTGAAGTTTATTCTCATCACAAGTTTTGCATTTAGGGACTCAACCAGTAGACCTTTTTTAGTGTTGATCAAAAGCACTTCATTATGAGCTCAAGCAAAATCACTGTACAATCACACAAAAAAGGAAAAAAAAAGAAAGGAAAAGGGAAAGAGGAAAAGGAAAGGGAAAACCCATATATGTCTAAAAATAAAAGTGAATCTTTAAAGCCTAAGAATAATCTCCAATATTTTAGGCAACAGTCAAGTTTTTATTGTCTTTGCTCTTGTTAGTCTGGAAATAGTTTGTCAGACATGTTTGCTTTCCAATCTTGGCCTATGTAAATAACAGAAGACATCTGAATCAAAGGACAATAAACCATCTTCTCCTTAAATTTATGGCACCCATTGTATCAGAAAGCTAAATAAGCAAAACCAGAATTTGTCCAAACATTACAAAGATGAAAAAAGTAATTAAAAGCATTAAAAGATTTTACTGTTCATTTGCAGTTAACCAATCATCCAGACCATGCTGAACTGGATTTGATTCAGTATTGACCCATGGGATATACCTGGGGTTACTGGCCTTCAGCTAGGCTTCAGCTACTGGTCACAACACTCTGACCTTGGCCAGTCACCCATTTTTAAGCTCACCTCACTGCTCATCCAGTCCCTACTTCCACAGCTTCTTTATGAAAATATTATGGGATTCAGTGTCAAAAGACTTACTGAAATCAAAATAGACAAAATCCACTTCTCTCTCTTCATGTCCACCACACCAGGCACTCCATTACAGAAGGTTATCAGTCTGCTAATGTCTGACTTCCACTGGTGAATTAATGCTGACTTGCAATGATATCAGCTGCCTCCATCAGCTTTAATGGATGCATCCCATCACTGCTCATGGACTTATGAAGTATTCCCTGAGCTGATCCTCTGCAACTAAGGGCACACCTTTCCTGCTCCAGATTCACCCCCTGGTTCCCAGTAGATATTACAGAAGGCTTTTTTACAAGTAAAGGCTGAGGCTAAGAAGGCAATCAGTACTTCAACCTACTCCATGCTCTCTATCACCTCTGCCCCTGTCCCAGTTATCATCAGGATCCTGATTTCTCTTGTCTTCCTTTTGCTGCTTATGTACCTGTAGAAGACCTCATGGCATTTGACATCCTTCACCAGATTCAACTCCAGCATAAACATTAGCAGTGATGGCTCAAGTTTCATAAATCTAAATATCATAGTTACATCCATCTAGTCTGGAAATACAGATTTTTTTTCCCTTTTGGTCACATCAAACAAGATAAATTCTGTAGAACTGTGGACTGTTCTGATTCATCCAGCTTACACAGATGATCATATGTTACCTTCTGTGTACTTTTCAGACAGATCTGAAAAATCTTCTCAAAAAGCAAAATAAATCTATTGCTAAGGTATGAAATGTATCATGGGAAGTTTTCACTGCTCTGAGCCATAAACTCAGAATGCTGATTTATTTTACGTGAAGTCTTGAGCTTTTCCACTACCTCTTAAACTGCAATTTTTCCCAAAGCAAAAGTAATTTCTCACCCCTATCTTCATGAATTCTTGTTGCTTCTTATGAGAGAAGAAAATCTGTGAGCAATATCAGCTAATTTTTAGAGACAGAGAATAACATTTTTATGGTAACTTCCAGCAGAGTCTGCCAAGAGTGCAGGAATTCAAAACAACTACAAAATCTCTACCTTATGTAACAATGCAAGTCAGTAGCCATTAAGTTAGTTCAAAATATTCTAATTCAGTCTTCAAGTTCAAATATTCATAATTTCTGTCAAGCACTTATTTTGAAAGATATGTTTTCCCCTCTTTGATCTAGAGTGCTTGTTCTCTGAGCTTTATTTCTTTGATGCTCACCAAAGACCGATAATTGTCACTGAAGTATTGAGGATGGTCATTTGAAGGAAGCATGTTTTCATGAATAAACTCTCAAATCAGTTCTATATAGTAATACCTACAGATTCATACTATATATTTACATTTCTTCTAAAAAAGTTTTCATCCTTAGAAAAGTTTGGTGTAGCTAAAGAAAGTAACTGAGCACCTGGTCTATAAGACCTAATTTTGCATTGAAAACTGGCAAACTGGCATGCTTTGAGCTTTATTTGGAGTTGCTTTGGTCACCAAACACAATACTTGTGTTTTAGTGGCAACCCAAATGACTGTTTTGTCACCACAGACTTGTATACCAGTCTTAATAACAAATAACACTTAAACACATTTTTTTTTCTGCTGGAAGTTGAATGATTATGATGATAAACAATTATCTCCTTTACCATTATTCTTGACATGTGTCAGATGCATGATGTGACAATTCCTTATTATTAGCAATTCCTTTAGAGTGAGATCACAGAACAGAACCTGAGCCATTAGTCACTAAATCAAAAAAGATGCCTCAAATTTGAAAATGTATGTCAAATTTTGCACATATCAGCTGTTTAATGTAAGAAAAACTATTAGCTGCAAAAATCCCTAGAAGACATCAGTAACCCAAAATTTAGACTAACATAATAAAAAAGTAGAATACACACAAAGCCAAACAAGAACAGCCACCCCATAAAGAACTAAAACCACACATAAAAATGCAAAAATAAACAAGAAATCCAAATATCTGTAGAACAGAGGAAATAAGAAGAAAATTAAGCTAAACAAACAACCTAAAAGAAAAAAAAGAAAAAAGCTCCACCAAAAGTCGAAAGACACGAATAAACAAATGTGACTGCCAATATCCATTATATATTAAAAAAAAGAGTCTTAATTAATGTTAATTATAGTCATACCTTTGAATTAAATGCAAATTTGAGCTGTGTGTGTTTTGGGATTGCGTCTTGCATGTTTGTGAAAATAAATTCAAGGACTGCATCTCCTTCAATTTCCAGAAAGAGACTGTGTTGTATAAAAAGGAGTAACATTCATTTTCTAGTGCTAAATCATTATTTGTAGCTGATGAGTTCTTCTATTTGATTATTTGATTATGTTACCTTGTTTGTGACAACAAGAAAGTACATCTTGATTAGTATACATTAGGGATGAATGATTTACAGGTTAGGCAAAAGCTGCCTTTTGCCAATCATCATTTTGAAGACGTGATCATTTATGGAGATAAGGAAAACAAGACTTGCAGGGAAAGCAGTATTTTCATGCAGCTTAGTGAAACAATAGCTGCAAAAAAAAAAGCTCCTAAACCAACTAAACAACTCCTGGTCATTAAAAATCGTTCCTGCATTCCACCCTCTTCCAAACTATTTTAGCATTGAGCCTCTCTGAAGGCAGGTAGCACTTACTAAAATGGCAGCAAAACTCAACCTGGGTAATTTTTTGACTTTTTAAAGTGTTCGGTGGCTGAGAGAAGAATCATAGAAATAATGTGGCTAATGAAAGGGCAGACAATTGCAGTATGGAAGCTGGGAAAGAAAAAGTGAGTGATGCAGAAAAGGAAGAAGAGAGGCAAATGATGCCTCCTCTTTTTGCTGAGAGAGACAACCAGTGGCTGGGAAAAAACACAGGCACCTGCATCGCATGCACCATTCTGAAGTTCTGTCAAGCACATATTTTTAAACTCATGTAATGAAAACAATTATATTTAAAGAACATTATGCTTTCAAATAAATCCAGTATGGGAACAAGCACATTTTTCTAAGTGGCAGGCTACTAAGCAAGTCTCCAGAGAAAAAAACTGCTGCATTTGAAGAGATACATGCAAGACCCACCCCCAAAATGTCATATTTTAAATCCAGAACTTCATGTTGATAGGGTCAAAGTAAACTGTTCAAAACCAGTCACACCTTAGTGTGGCTGAATACAGCCTGAGGAACTTTTACAGTTGTATGTGCACATGTTGAACGTAAGACCCCTAGCCTATTTTTCTAAAAATAATTCTTTTTCCTTGGCTTCATTGGTTTATGCCAGTTTAGAAGAGTTTGAATTTGGGAGATGAGAAGAATTATTTTAAACTGAGAATAGAGCACAGCCAAAAATGTAACAAATTTTCTTGGATTGCAACTTTAGATCCTCAAAAACAAAAACCATGACATAATTATTTAGGAGGTCAACTTAAAGTAAAATGCAGTGTTATATCTTTAAAGAATCCAAGATGAAGAAGTATCTTAAAGGTAGTCATTGATCTCCATAGTGTATAAGTCTTGAAAGATACTCTAATAAAATCACTTTGCTGTCAAAAAGGCACACTTCTGTATTCCTATGATTACAGTTTCTACATAATCATATAGATCTGTGGGGTTTTTGTCTTTGCATATTCCATGTTTGATTCCTCCTGTAATTAATTTGACACAACAAAGGATTATCTTTTTATGAAATGAATTTTTAAGAGTAAACTAATAAACCCACAAAAAAAACTCTAGAGATGAAATGAAGACTAGTTAAATTATGAAAAGGAAAAGAAGTTGACATTTATGCTTGATAATCTTTTAAGTCTTTTAAGAAATCTGACAAATGGTAACACTATAATTTTTTCTGCCTCTTTTTAAAGTGACTACTATATGACAAGGATCTAATAAGCAATAATATTGTATGTGTGTGTATTTTAAATATATAATATATACATAAAGATATACACATCTATTTACAACTCTCAGTGAAACCTTGAATGTCTGAAAACTGATAGAAATTATTCACAAATGTTACAGAACACAGCTTCCAGAAATCTGTAAATTACAAACATAGCAGTGGCTCAATTTGTATGATTATACTTTTGCAGAAGTCCTATGATGAAATATTAAGCTGATCATGTGCCTGTTCATGATTAAAGTTATTTATATGTCCCAGAGCAGAGGCAAGGAGATCAAGCAGCTGATCAAATCTTTTGATTGAGGATACAGCACTTAGGCAAGAATGATCAACTGCATGGCAGGGATTATTTTTTGATAATTATGTAGAAAGAAATACGGGGTTACAGAGGATCACACATTCACATAAGTCAACATACATTTTACTGCTATGAAAACAGCAACTGGAATGGGAACTGCAATAAAAGGTAACTTGCAATACATAGGAAATCAGTCTTCCATTCTCTCTGTCATTGGCAACACACCAGGTGCTTATTGGGTCCAATTTTAGGAATGGAGCTTTGATGAAGATATAACTCAAAAATTACAGGAAGCATGGATTTAGGAAAAAAAAAAAGATTGCTAAATGATACGTGAATGAGGAGAAAAGAAATATTCTTTATAATCTGGTTGAACAGGGTAAAATTTACTGAATTTAAACTGCGACAAGAAAAACTCAAATTACAAACTACTATCAAAGAACCTTCAAACTGTGATTACAGAAAGACATAATAAAAATTTGTTGGAAGAGGTTAGAGGTCTTTAGAAGCAGGTTAGAAAAATGTTTGACAGGAATGACTTAAGCAGAGCAGATTCTGCCTTTGGCAGAAGATTAAATGACCTCCTGAGATACCTTCAAACCCTATTTTTCTAAGATTTTAATAGCACCTAAAAAGTGAATAGAAATTTTTAAAGATCACCTTAGAAAAGTAAATTAAAAGAAACTAAAGACATGGAATCTTTTATAATAAGAAAAAACCAAAACCAAATCAAACCAAAAACAACCCTCAAAAAACCCAAACCCTCATAGTTAAAAATTCCAATAGAGATATAAGAGTTACCTTAACTTTGATTATGCTTCCTGTGATAATAAAAACTATATTATCAGAACAGACTTGGAGCAGAATAAATACAAGATTAGCATGTGTAATGAAAAACTAATTAGACAGTCACAAAAGATGTGGTATCTTGGAAGAAAATTTTACTAGAATTGCTACCTCCAGCTATGGCTCTTAAACCTGATGAAAAAGTTAGACTATTTGAGAAATCAAAAATATTGAAGCAGACACTGAACTCTTGTCTTGTCAAGAAGGGGGGAGTGAAAGAGAGAAAGGAAGTGAACACAATTAAAATAATCTGATTTAAGGGATGACGGAGCAAAGACAATGGAAAAAAGAAATGTGCATACTTTGGCACAGCTACTGTATAGAAAACATGGTTTTCTGTTTTGCATTGCAACAGTGAATTGTTTTACAATTTTCTCCTGAGATAAAAGTTCCATGGGGAGTTGTGGAGAATGAAGTCTAATTTATTTTAATGATCAGAGCAGTCAATTAAGTGCCTGCACTTACAAGAGAAGAACTTTTTATGTCTGGTCATTTTCTTCATAAAGATTTCTCTAAACATTGGATGACTGCATTTGGGAAATGTGAGTAGCCATTATTCTCTTAATGACTAGGAAATTCCATACAAGTATTGCTATTATACATCCATCAAAATAAGACTCTTTTTTGCATCCTATGATTTTTACAAAATCCCCATGTTTTATCCCAGATTTTGCAATCTAGATAATATAAACATGTTATTCTTAAGTAACTACTAGCTATAGTGTGTAGAAAGAGGAAAACCTATTTCTGAAGATTAAAACAAGACAACAACAAAACAAAAAAAAAAAAAAAAAGAGAGAAAATGTTAGTTTTCATCCCAAATGCCAGGAATAGATACATTTTTAAAGATTTGTTCACATTTTTCTCCAAGTTTTAATGGAAAGATATCATTCAGAATGGCAATGTTCTTTAAATTACGTTCAACACAACGCCAAAGAAGAGATAAAAATAATCCCATCTTTCGGGAAAATGATGGGAAATTGCAGTGTTGAGAATTATGATACTGAATTTGAGAAAGAGCTACATGTAAAGATTGATTTCAAACAATAAGATGCTGGCACTGATATTGACGGGCAGTTACCTCTCACCTACCATATCATCTGAGAAGACAGCAACCCAGCCCTCGAGACCCCTCCGAGTGCAACTCTAGCAGGCACAGGAGCTGCAGGATTTAAAGTAGGCAAATAAGAGAACCCCTGAGTCCTCAACTGCAACAGACTTCACCAGCATTACACAACTACAAGCAGCTTTCAGCTAGTAGAAATCACATCTAGTAAAAAGTATTTTTGGAAATTCTAAATATTACTGATTGAGAGTTTAAAATTTAGAGAATATGGTTTTGGGCATTTTCAAGACTATGTAGGTGCTTTCCAGAACAGTCCTTCCATTAGCTCCTGAATTTTGTTACTGTGCTTTATGAGGAACTTGTTTAGTACAGTGGAGCAAATTCTTCTGCCTCATCAATCTCAGAAAACAGATGCTGCAAGATAAGGAATATGCAGGTGTTACAGAGATGTCCTCCCTTATTTTCTTTCTCATGCCACTTGCCTTCACTTTTTCTTTTTGGTGATGCCTTGTTACATCATGTCATATTCTCCTTCTCCCTATAGCTCTCACCATGAGGTGTGTCTCAAGGTTCACCCTGCTTTTTCCCCTCTTGCTCCTACTAATGTAGGAACAGCCTTTCCATCTATTTCCTCTATTTCTTCACTGTCTAAGTAAAATGAGTAGCTGGATAGATAAGTAGATATGTTAGTGAAAAATAGACTAGAATTATCAAGATATTTTTCAGTTCTCTTATTACCTGTTTTTTTATTTCTTCATAAAAGAAACTTCTACTCTCCTTTTTTCTTGCTATAAAGATATCTATTAACCTTGCTATCTTGCTTTGTATTGTCCAATCCCATAGTGTCTTATGATGCCAGTATAATACATGTTATGTCAAAAAAATAGAAACCAAATGCAAGACTCATCTAACTTCATCACAGTAACATCAAAGCACTTGCAAATGCCAATGACAAAAACTTAAGACTGATAAATATGTGAATAATTATTCATGCATTTAAACTAAGAATAAAACCCAAATACCGTTTATATGATAGGATCATTTGTGATTTGGAAATCTACATCATTCTGAGAATACAGTGTAGAACAGTCTATTCTATATATAGAATATGCAATAAAATATTGTATCTTTCTCAATTATTTATTATCTGTCTCTTGACTTAAATAGGGTGCACTAGAAAACTTGTGGATAAACAATTTAAAATTATCATAAATTACAAGGAAATGAAACTAAAGCAATTGAAGATACTCAACCTTAATGCTATCTGGTCTACCTTTAACCAAAAACTTGTCTTAACTGTAACACAGAGGCAAATCTGAAACAGAGTCTCACCATGTTTTTCTCCTTTATGATTCTTAGAAACGATACCCCTTACCATGAAACCAGAAATATATGGGAAATTAATGGGCTTTGGCTGCAGATTTAAATATTCCTCTTTTCTAGATGGTGTAAAAAAGCTTTCCTTGGCACACCTCCTTGGTCTCGATTGCAGAAAGCATTGCTTCAATTACAAGGGTGTAGTTCTATCAAAATAAAGAGATAGCTGTATTTATAGATAAACATATATATTTATATATAACACACACATGCACACAAAAATATATATATATATTTTCCCCCCCTGGGGAAAAGAATGTGTGATAGCTCACGTTCAGAACACATCTCAAAACACATATGCAAGTGCCTTGAGTCATAATGGCACAAAATGTGAGTTCTACATTTTTTAGCATTGTGTCAAGTCCAAATAACTTGGTAATTTTCAGCTGACATAAATATATACAAATTTGAATTATGTAACTAAAATACATTACATGAAAAAGCTACTTCCTGCTGTTTGGAAGTGGTCCAACAATTTAAAAAATACTTCAAATATATAGCATTATTAAAATATTAAAAATAAAGAAAAATTCCATAAATTTCATTAAAGCATAATTCTAAAACACACTAAATAGTAACTGATGTAGGAGCAATAATAATTTTAAACCTAAACATGCCTATTACAAAGGCACTCAGTCTCTATAAAAGAAAAATTGTACTTCAGAAAATGGATTTTAATCATCAGTGAAATTTCACTCATTAACATTTACTGTGCAAAGCAATAATAAATCAGCATGCTTGTCTTTCTTAAGGAGACATTTAACTGAACCAAAATATTGCAAAGCAACACTTACATATTGCACCATGAAGGAGGAGGGAATTTAATTTTTGAAAAAAAAATACAATGATTCAATTTAAAAAAAAAATTCGGCATTCCTAATATGAAACATTATTCAACTATATTAACAACAATCTAATTAATTTTTAATTGGTGAGATTCTCGGTTGTCAGACAATTTTAACTGCCAGAAGTCAATGGGATTCTCAGGGCATTACTATGCAGAAATGAATTTGTTGCATATTTGGTCATAATTATTACAGTTGTTTTCAGGCAAATGTACTACTAATATATAAAAATATAGAAAGATGACTGCTTTCATTGCTATTTAAATACGCTCATAAAAGTTTAAATTTTTTATGAAAAAAATTAACAGAAGAGAAATTCATGGTAGTAATTTTGTCAGGTCTCTTGGATGTTGCTGAAGAATGTACTTTATTTCATATGCACAAAGGAAGCACAAACAGCAACTAGCTATGGTAGCATCAGTGATGAACTTCAGTCATAATTCAGGCACAATCTCTCTGTAAGAACTTTATAATGTGGTCTCTGTGCTGGCAGACTAACTTGAAATGGCAAAGAAATTAAACTTAGAAAAGAAACACAGATAACCAAGGAGTATTTACATAGACCACATCCTTTAACAAAAGCCAACTACTGTATCAAATAAGGTACAAAAGGGTGCATTCCAAAAGAAATACAGGGGAACCAGGCTCCGTTTGGGCAGACAAAGAGCAAGGGGAGCACAATGGAAGCAAAGCAGAAATAGGGAAGGTAACTCACTAAATGGAAGAAGGATTTCTGAAAAAGAGCTTTTGTTTCAGTCTCGACTGAAAATCGTAATGGAAAATAGAGTCCATTAATTGTAGAAAAGGAGTAATGAGAAAGCCTTGGAAATGACAGTGTATTAAAGACTCTGTACCACTAAAAAATATTAAAAATAGCAGAACCAATAAATTCAAGCTATTGTGCTGAAAAACTCTAGCAGTATCCTGATGTTAAGCAGTTACATGAAGTAGCAGAAGAGTAAGTGGTACATGAAGGAATGTACTGTTGGGGGGAAAAAAGCAAAAACTCTACAGGAATAGTGGATCTTCTTTCAAGGCCTAGGAAATTGATGGAATAATGAAATCTTTTTAAGATTAACTTAGACAGAAGTAAAAATATGAAATTATATTGATTAATACAAAACAGATTATGCAAAACTAAGTAAATTTCCTTCCCAAGAAAATTTTTAGAAAATAAATAAGCAAGGCTTAAATTTGATGTTGGTGATGCATGTAAAACAATCTGCGCCGTGGTATTACATAAGAGCAAAATCAGAATCACATGGCATAATGATGTCATGTTGCAGATCTGTCACAGAAATATGAATGTAATAAAGGATTATTTGAAAATATAGCAGGCTAAAATACACACAGATTATGGATTAAATATTTCATTTCTAGCTAAAAAATATGAAGTTCATGATGCTCCTGTTGAACAGCCCTGCGCTCATTTTAGTTTTGCTAGCAGACTGTTGCACTCTTTCCAAGTCAAAGGCACACGCACTGCAATAGCTAAATTCCTGTACAATTTCAAGCTGAAAGGGATTACAGTTTCCTAGAAAAAAATACAGTCCAATGCTGAGGAAAGGGCTGAAAAGCAACAAAAAAAGAACCTTCTAAACGTAAGCATATTCCTGTTGCAATCATATCTAAAAGATAGATGGGTTAGCATGTGCACTTTTTATCACTAACACATATCCAAAATAATTGGAATCAAAAAGTTGGTTTGATTCCACTACAAACTTATATCAGATCTGACTCTTTTTATTAAATGTGCAGTATACGTGCTATATTTTTACTATATAGCATAATCTTCTGAGCATTTTTTAAAATCTCTGCAATGACAATATATTAAGCTTTGGCAAAGTGAAGAAGTCTAGGCATTTCTAGTGGGATCAGAGTTGAAGTATGTGCATTTTAGTTCTAGAACTCCAGCTAAAATATCCTGAGATGTTATAAATACAAAAAAATGCCAAAATGCTACTAAATGCAAATATGGGGTGTGCATTTTTTTTACAGAAACCTAGAACATACCGTGTCCTGAAAATGTCAGTAATTAGTCTGTGGTCCATCTTGACTAGCTGCAGAATTCAGGTCACTCTTTAAAGATTTCAAATGAACTGGTCAAAACAGAAAATATAGAAAATCTTGTGGTGTGCCACAAAACGCTTCCATCTACCGACCCCCACACACCCCTTTCTCACATAATTTACAAAAAGCCTAGTGTAATAACCAATTTATGATAATCTGGATGTTTAATTTAAATCTGCATTTCCCTAGTCCTGTCACAACCATCAAAGCTATCTACATGTTGGAGAATGGAAAGGATGGGGCCAGACAGTAAAGGCAGATACAGGAAAAAACATGATGATGTACATTAGGAGTTTGCATTGCTGCAAAAGAGAGGAAAGAGAACTTAAAATTCAGGTCTGCCTTGTAGGTTCCTAAATAATTGTTTGTATCTAGTACCTTTCATTATAGCCCTGAGTCCAGTTAGTGATAAAAAGATATTAAATTTACAGCAGCCATGAATAAAAATTTATTGCAAGTATTTGATTTGTTAGTGTCATCAGATAAGCTCTTACGTTATTTTTACTTATTTATTTCAACTTTCACTATCCTTATTTTGACAACAGCCCTGTTCCATATTTTAAATCACAAGAGATCAATTATAATCAAAATATAGGCCATGAAAACTCAGTATGTGGACCAGGCTATGCACAGCACCAGGATAAGTCTAAATTATAAAGAAAGCAGCTTTGTATTTTGGCAAAGTATGCACCTAGAGAAGTTATGTGCTTTGGAAAAGTAATCTAAGCACAAAGGACACATAACATCACAAACACTCAGTGAGAAAGATGTGCTCTTTACAAGACTAGAGAAGTCCTCTCTGGATGAAGTTACTTTTTCTCACTCATAAATTAAACAGGAATAGATCTACATTCACATGAGGCAACCTCAGAAGAGAACAAAAGACAGAACAGTGTAACAAAAGCAAGGAGATTTCATGTGCTTCACACAGTAGTCTCTTGGGAGCATTTTCAGTCCTTAGCCTCAGTTTATTTCTGCATCTGGAATGCCTAAATTTTCCTAGCAGTAAGTAGTACTATCTAGAAAAAATATCCATATCTTTTAGTGTTTTCTCCTAAAAATACTCATTTATCATTAAATATAATGGTAAACTTTATGACCTGTTGTGTTTCCAAGGTCATCCCTGCTAACATAAAGTCCAGGAAAATGGCCAAATGTAATTTGGACAATATTAACTAAACTATTTTGAAAAAAAAGATTTTATGTTGAAATTTGATTTAATTAAATATTCTTAGAGGGTTTTTTGTTCTATTTTCTCAGAGTGTGACATTAGATGAAGCTGGATCTATGGGCTGAAATCTGTCAGTTTTTTTACTGATGTCAAATTTGAATCCATCTGCTTTCCATCTCACTAGTTGCATTTTCAAAGTTGGGATGACATAGGCTGCTCCACTGTAGTTGCTATATCTTGCTTTCTGGCTAGAAATTAATTTTTATTATGAACTGTTATGGCTTCCAGAGAAAATCTGACTTGGGATCTTCTCAATAACTGAAGCAAAAGCAGTTCTCAGCCACGAAATTAAAGAAAAAAACCACACTGCCAAAAAGTTTATATGGTGAGCTTTTTGGTAGCAAAGCCAGACCTCAGGCAAAAATGAGTTGTCACAATTCTGATGTTACCAAGTACTCAGGTTCTGTTAGGTAGCAGAAATAAAAAAAAAAGAAAAAAAAGAAAAAAAAAAACATTACAAATGACTATAGCTTACTGACTATGAGTGGATTATATTGAAAAGCAATTTATTCTTTCAGTTTCAGTCATAAATTTACACCTACAGCTATTTTGTGTCTTTGCAATGGAAATACTATGAGTCTTATTGCATAAAAACACCTAATTTCAAATGCATCTAAATATAAAAAAAAAAATCTAGGAAATGAAAAAAGAAGGTACAGTAATGTGAAAAGGAAATTTAAATGCATTTGTTTACAGAAAAGCCCCAATGGCTTCATTTTACATAATCATGTTTTATAATTCTTTCCCATTTTTAAGTCTCCGGTTGTGACAATGCACAGGGTAGCAAACACCTCCAGTTGCTTCTTCTCTTGTGAATTTTAATTTAATTGAGTATTAAGTATTCCTCTATAAAAATTAATGTCATATGAACATACTTGAGAACTCTTCATTTCCCTTCTGAGGCCGTTCTTTCTCTTTCTGTGTTCTCAAGTGTGTAAATTCTGTGACCCCAAATCTTGAACTCGAAATACAGACCTGGATTGAATATCTTCCTTCACCCCTCTCCTCAATCCCTTCCTTATTTCATGCATTTTCACCTCATAATGGCTAATTCAAATTCAACTCCCCTTTCAGTCAGTCTCAGTGACAAAAACTACCACCACTATAAGGACTTGTTTTTACTTCAAGGAAATGTAAATGTGGTCATTAGCTCGGTATATAATATAAACCAGGGCAGACAGTAGAAGGGGGAAACATCACTGTCCTGCTGTTTGCCAGAGCACACAATAAAGCTAAGATTCCTTTTCCTGTGCTCCATGGAATGAGAAAAAACAAAAGATTGGGATTCTTGGAGGACTGCTTGTTGAGGGTATCTTTTCCCTCTTAAGCAGAGAAAGAAATTGTCTGTTTGGTGCCCAAAGCCCAAAAAAAAAGTGGACTTTACAACATGGCCAGTATAAAACCTAAATGTAGGCAACATGACAAACCTCTGATTGATCTCAGTCTCTGACTGAGCTGAGAGATATCTGATGTTCTTAAATTGCATATGAACTCTTGCTAATAGATTTACTCCTTCTATTACAATTTTCTCTTTCCAAACAACATTTGTTTAGAACGACACAGTGAAAATAAGCTTTTGATTACTCTTTTGGAACAACTTTTACAAACTAAAATAGAATTCCTAGTATAAACAACTTTTTAAAATGTCATTGAAATGTCTTAGATAAATACAGTGATAGTGTAGACTTCAGTAATTTCAAAAAGATCCAGTCATTCCAAGGCCATCTTCTCAGTACGACATGATGCATGATATTTCTGAAGCAGCAGAAAAAAAGGAAAGTATTGCCTGAGGAAGCAAAACTGAGTCACTTTTCACACAGGTATGCTATTTCATGACTGTCAGGTGGAAACTCTTCAGGATTAATGCTTTATAATTCTCATATGGCTAATGCTTTAGAACTTCAAAGTGTAGTAGAACATTTCAAATTTTCTTCAGCCCATGAGGAAAAACCTTTTCATTGAAAGCTGCTGTCAAGTGAAATCTTGAATTTAATACCATACAACTGTTACACATTTTATGAAGATTAAAATTATGCACAACGTGTACAGTTATCTTGGTAATGTGAGTTTGTTTTGGTATAATAAACTGTCTTGTCTTAGAGCAGAAAATTAAAAAATGTTACTCCTCACATCTTTTAGTATTTAATGAGAAAGCTTTACTAAGCTATTCTTAGTATTAAAATCAGTATTTACTTATGTATAACTATGTCTTCTTCTACCAATATACAGAAATATATAATTGCTTAAAAAGATAAGTAATCTGAGCATATTATGTAGAAAATTACATTAAAATCAATATATGGTTTTTTTGCAGAAGAGACTTAAGCAGTTTAAATTTGAATTCTAATAGTGGCAAGTCATGAATATAGAATTTGCCTGTCTTAAAAATAATCTGTTTGCTATAAAACCATCCCTAGTTATCTAATACTTCAAGATACAGTGCATTACCACCCTCTCCGAATCTGTGTGAAGCTGGCTCCCTTTGGCAACTAAAGAGCTCTTTGAACCATAGAACAGATGTAATGAAAATTGGTTCCATTAAATGCATCTGGTAAATTACAAACTGAAAAATTAATGCACCATACCAAGACTCTGGGGGCATCAAGGTGTGGTTGCCGGATGTTAACAGTTTTTCTTGCTCCTCTTTTACTTCAAAATAGAAAATACAGTATCTTATAAATGTGCATTAAACCAGGAACTGAAACTGTAACTACAACATAAATATCAAAAAGTAGGCCAATAAAAACAATGAGATTGGAAGCAACCTCTACAGCTAACCTCCAAATGTATGTGACAGCATGGAAAATACTAGGACCATATAATCTTACATGGGCAATGCAATGGAAGAAAAATTAATGAAGGACAAGTAAATTCAAACAT
The DNA here is from genome assembly GCA_024362935.1 of Setophaga petechia. Lineage (NCBI taxonomy): Eukaryota > Metazoa > Chordata > Aves > Passeriformes > Parulidae > Setophaga > Setophaga petechia. The sequence continues at coordinate 30,982,323 of JANCRA010000001.1, forward strand.
ACAACTTCTAGCTCTAAATTTTCCCTAAATTGTAGATTTCTGGAAGCTGAGGAAAGTCATTCTGCTCTTTTCCTCCTTTTCTAAATATCTGTGGCTGGGCACAATAAGAACAACAGGTTTGTTTGAACAGAATAGACTATCCCGCCTCTGTTCAAAACCTGAATGAGCATAAAGGAGAGGGTGGGTGTTCTCAGTTTTTGATTTTTTCCAAAATACTTGAAAGTAATACTGCTTTAAGAGTAGAAAAACATTCAGGCACCCAATTTTTTTCCTTTGCGTGTGAACATGTTCAAGTAGACTTATGAAAGAAGCCTGAGTAGCCAGTGGTACAGAGACTGCAACAGAGGGGACTACTGAAAGGAAAAATTCCATTACATATGTACATGTCATACACACATGGCAGAAATGATCTACAAAATTGATTTTGTTGTAGGCTGAACCATGTGGAAGTCTACCAGCACTGATATTTCTTGATGATTCCAGCCTGCTTCAGATTTATTGATGAGTTTCAAGACTTTTTAAAATGCAATTAAGTTAAAATATTTTTAAATAATACCTTAGTGCCATTGGCAGATCTGCATGTCTATGTTTGTCAGATACAGCATTATTGTATGAGCATGTTAAGGTGTAAAAAATGCCTCCAAACTTAAAGGTTAGTAAAAACAAAGGCCAAAAGAACGAAATTGCTAGGTGACTTTCAAAAATTAGTACATGAAATCAAGCGGGTAAAACAATGAATTTAGGTGCAAGCAGACAGGAATACACCTTACCCTGAAGTGCACTAAGAATGCTCACAGTTTGTGGACTTCTGCAGTCCATTTGATTTCCTGATTTCCTGGTGAGTTTTGTTCTTCGGGGTGTGTGCATGTGCAGTACTTATTTGCTAGCGTTCATAAACTGGTACTTCTATTTCAGTGAATTTTCAGTATGCCATTGCTTTGCTTGATGATTTTTGTCTTTTCAAATAAAGCACGCTGCATTACAAATGATTCAGCTATTGCATCTGCCATGCTTAGCAATAACCTAGCCTCAGAGTATGGTAAAATAAATATTTTTGTAAATAATCCTACTGTTTCTGGGTTTTTTTGTTTGTTGTTTATTTTTTTTTTCACTTTCATTCTTAATGCAATTGTTTATGGTTTTTCTAACTCTGACATTATTACTTGCAATTCCTACTTTTTTAGGCTGCCTCATGTTTTTTCTTACAGAGGTCACAAAGCCTTTTAAAAACCAATGTATATCTACTGTTGCAAATGGCCATCTGGTCAAACAATCTGAATTCACTGCCTTGCTTAATGGTGAAGCTAATTCCTTTAATGATGAATTTTTGGAATACAATACCCCATAATATGCTAAACATTCCCCCCTGGAGGCCATCATACCCAGTTTTAGTCATAAGGAATTGCAGGTATTAATTAAAATTAGATACTTTGTCAGGCAAACTTGCTGAAGTACAGATAGGTAAGAAATACATGGGTCAGTAGATGGAGACACTTAAAAGCTACAAGCATTTAGTTTAGCGTGAAGCTTAACCTGTTGTTAAGTCAAATTGATACATTAAGTACAAAAGGTGAAAGAAGTTTGGCAAACTAATTTTTGGATCTTCAAAAGCAGACTATGAGGCTATTTTCTGAATGAATTAGAAGCGAACATGCACTTTAGTAAAAGAGGGAAATGAGTAAAATGGATTCAAGCTGAAGGATTTCTTAAGTGGCTATATTCCAAACTAGAGAGCCCTATCAAAGTATCTATCAGTCTGTAACCTGAGATAAAAAATGGACACAAAGACTAAATTCCTGGCAATTGAATCAGGAGGGCATATCCAGCAAGTATCTCCACAAACAGGAGGACAGAAGACTCTCCAAATTACTATTCAGACAACCAGATTAATTGCAGTTTTATCTATCTTCTCTATCTGTTTAGCAAAAAATTTCAATAGCATCCTTCATTTGGATCACTGTAAATAAATGTATCATACATTTTGAATTTTGATTTGAGGGTAATGGAACTTATCAAAGGTTATCATAAACTTACACCCCAAAGGTATAGTACTCTTTTGCAATGGCCTGGATCCCAAATATTCATCCCAAACTTATCAGATGACATGGAAGCAGCATAAAGCTGTTTGCAATATGTGTGCAAGGAAGGATATACCCTCAATCTAACTCAACAATACTAAATAAAGAGTACTGAGCAAAGAATATTCATTCATATAAATGAAGTAAATGTCTATAAATGTGGGAACTCCAACAGAAGGTGCAAACTTCTCCCTTGATGCCTTATGCCATCAAGATCACAGAATGGCTGCAGCTGGAAGGGACACCTGAAGTCACCTTGGCCTAGTCCCCAGCTCAAGACAAGGCATGACAGTCCTTTGCACACAGAGACTATAGACATCATTCAAATAAACTCATAATAAACTGTGACTTGACAAGAGGGATGCATGAAAGAGAATGTGGTTCATAAATAGTACTGAAATAGTGTTTTTAGCAGAGATTCTTAAAAGAACAGCTTTCATTAAATGACAATTGAGGTTATATTACTTAATGAAATCAAAACTCTCTGTGCCCTTTATTCAATCTGAATGGGGTTGATAACAGACAATATGTAGTAAATTAAACTTCTTGAAAATGCTCCCTGGGGTTTCTTTTTTGAAAAGCTAAGGAAATGAAAATTTAGTTAATTAATTAAAAGGGAATGAGTATTCAAAAATGCCCGAGACAAACCTGTAGCATTTGCTGGAAAGCATAAACTCACTCTATATTTGCAGCGTAGCTGTTTTTTTTTCTGCTAACTTTTCAGGCTGCTAGAGAAAATCCAGCAAAACAATAACCTCTGTTCATAATTAAAAAGCTATACATCTAAAAAAAAAATAGAACTATATTTCTAGAGAAAGCTACGACTCTAACGTTTTGTTGCACGTCTGATTTTTGATACGCTTATGGTCAATACTGGAATTCTTTCATAAGTATCAAATCAGATGGAAAGAAATCTTTAATCTGCGTTCTCTTAACCTCTGTCTCTAACTGAATGCAAAAAAAAAAGAAACTTCCACATAGTTATTAGAGACTGACCTCATTCATTCCTCTAATACTACTCAAAATTATGTCACTGGTAACAGTAAAAGGTTTAAGTAAATTCTTGTAAAAGAATTTATGCATACTTGAGTATTTTACTAAGAATCTAAAATTATGTGACTCCCTTAACACCCATATTTTTAAAAAAATTAACTTGACAATTAACTAACTTCTTCAAAATTTGCTTAAATTATGAAATCATAATGTCATTTGATTTGGTTTAGAAAAATCCAGTCCATAGCATTTCCTGATTCCTAAGTGAAAAAGAATACTGTAGAAAGTGGATTCAACAATTCTTCTGTAAAAATAATTTAAACAATCAAAATGTTTTCTGCTAAGAAGTAAATTTAAAATAACCAGTAAGTTCATTTATGTTTGAGCGGATGGAAATTAAAGTCATAGACAAGCAGGCACAAGAATATAGGAGAACACTTCAGAAACCATGCACAACTGTTCCAGAAAACTGTAGAGAGCAGGGACATAAAAAAAAACTAAAATAAATCAAAAGTAAGAAAAAAATTCCACTGCTTTTAGCAACAGCAAACTTATTCTTTGGTTCAGAAGTGCACTGCATCTCTTCTCAGTTGTTTAAGCCACTAATTAGTTTGAAGAAATAATAATGCAGTAGCAGTGCTAAAATTTTCTAAGATGTAATACCAAAAGGGAACAAAGTACATGTTTTCTGGTGGCTCTATAAATGGTCTATAAATAAGCCTCTCCTTCTCCAAAAACAAATCAATAGAAGTACGGAATTCTAAAATACATTCACTGTCACTAAATCTGCACACTTCTTTTTGAGCAAATTACATTGACATTCTCTTTACAGAATCAATAGGCCTACTGATAACTGATGAGGAATTAATGATCTTGTAATAAAAATGTCATGAACCACTGTTTATTTACAGATGTATGTACATATAAGTATAGTAAGATAGTAAGTATGCTGAATTTTTAGGAGTTAGTTCCTATATTTAGTTATTTAGTTCCTATATTTAGTTATTTAATTTAATGCCATTAATATATATTTATGCATGCAAAATTTGAAAGGACAATGAAATAAACTCAATGCAGTACCCCTACTGCTACAACCACACCAAATGTAGGTTATAAAAAAAGTCCAATTTCATTTTCTTTCTTTCTATTAAACCTAATCAACCTAACAATTCCACTCTTCATCTTCATGTCACTCAATGAACATGAGTATTAACACTGTTGTTTGATAAGTACCACCTAGGCATTGCATGAGGCAGTAAATACTTCCTTCAAGGCCATTCCTTACATTTCTTACAGATTTCATCTTAACAAAATGAATCATACAACTCCTGGTAATGAAAATAAAAAATTTCATGAACTGCAACTGCTGTGATTTGTACTGCATCATCTTTCACCATTACTTTTTGTACTGGGTCATCTTTCTGCCATTATAATGAGAACTAGGAATTAATACAGAATTTTTGCAGAAACTACTCTGCCTGGGTGTTGGGAATTTCACTGCAGGTACAGGGCAAGCCCATTTTCTAGAAACAAAATCAAAGTCTACTCCTTGGGCAGAGAGAAAAGATAGATTATTTCCTCTCAAGCTAGAGATCACATGTAGAGCTGGCTTACATCTGTCTCAGCAGACAAAAAGCAGTTCTTCTCTTAAGGGGACAGTGGGAATATATGCAGAGCAGTGGATAATGTGTTTTCTTTTAAGCCAATCCCTTGACTTTACCACTATTCAAATTCCAAATAAAAGTGCTGATATATCTGTAGGAGATTGGAGAGATTTACATTTAGCAGTTTTATTTTGCATTTCTCCATTTCCTTTCTTTCAGTCCATAAACCAACTTGAGGACCAGAATTATTTCAGTAGGGTTAAAGAACTCAAATGATATAAATAAAAAATAACTGATTAATGGATGACTGTGATCTTTCTTCACTTCAGATAACACTTCTGTGCTAAATCAGAGCACATTACTGAAAATTATGATGGCCCATCAATTCCAGTTGTCACCTTGCTGCAGGCAGTGACCTTTAACTGGTATCTCCTAAGAGAAAAGCCTTACATGTACCTATACTGCTGTACCATGATAATGCAACAGCCTCCAGAGGCAATTATTTCATATCCTGAAGCAAAATGATCAATATATTTCCCATCACTTTCTTAAAAACAATCTTACACAAATCTAAATATTAGTATTTAATTCTTGCTGAACTACTTCTGCTTTTAACTCATAGATGGGGGCAGAAGCCTATTACTACATGCTTACCACTAAAAATTTCCTCAGATATTTAATTTATCAGTCTTTTCTTCTCTTTGGTACTACAGGTCAGTTAGAAAAATTATTGATATATTCAAATTCTAATGATGGGGTCATTATTTTTGCATTCTTAGTAACGATTCTGGTATTGGTCAAAAGAAATAAATTTTTTCTGAGTATATAATTCTGAGGAAAAAAGCCACAAAGTAACTAGAAAAGACAATTCAGAATTTCAATTAAAAGCAATATAAGCGAATATAGGGAAAAATATATTTTTTAAAGCGTTATGTTTTCCAATGGTAGCATCTCTACTTTTGAAAGTTTTTATTGAAAATTACTAGCTTTGTTTAAATAACTAATCAACTATTGCTTGACAAGAATTCTGTCCACAAGAACAGACAGTGCTATTGAAAATTTTCCCTTCTTTTCCTTGCTTTTTTCTTATAACATTATTTAGAGTTCATATGTAAAAAACAAGTATATTGATTACTTTTAAAAAAAAAATCTATGTTTCTATGACTATTCTGTGTTTTTTGAAAGCTACCATTCTAAATAGGATTGCATTGCAATGTAGAGTAATTATGTTTTAATCATTGGCAACCTTCTGAAATACAGGAACAGTTTTATAACAATAAAGAAGCTTTCACTTCATGAACAGTGATGCAAATTTTAATGAATTGAACTGATTTACAGAAATGTAATACATTAACAAACACACATGAGAGCTACTGAGGAAAAGAGAAGCTTTTGAAAAGGAATATTGGATGACAGAAGACAAGTTGGACAGATAATGACCACAAGAAATCACCTTGAATCAAATGACAGAAAATAAAGTGAGTGATTTAGAATTCAGGAAGAAGATTTATGACAATACTGGGATATAGTATCTGAAAAGAGAACAGGAAAATCAAGAGTGAAGGGGAAAGAAAGCTCTCATTTCTACCTTCCCCATTTGTAAATATTATCTTTAAATGATGCCTTATAATCAAATTTGTTAAGAGTCTAGTAGAAAGACTAGATTCAGCAGCATCCAGAGGAAAAGCAGCCTGACAATATGGAGAAAGGAGAGGAAATTCAAATGAAATATTGATTACCACATATTAAGGAGAATGTACAAAAGAGTAAAATAATGTCATTCACATCCACAAAACTGGCACCAGGTATGAAAAAAATGGACAACAGGAAAACACTTTTTCCTTAGAGGAATAAACAAAATTGGTGCACTAAAGAAGCTCTTTAGTAATTTTTATGCTTATCTTTCTGTTAGAGGAGTGGGATGGTAAACAAGTAGACGCAGAGAAGTAAGAGGAAGAAATATCTTGGGCAAAGCATTCAAACTTAACTTAATATGACATTTGAGGTTAATTAAGGTTAAAGAACAATGGCACATTGCCACGAGTAATTTTAATCTTTTTGTGTCTGTCACCCACCAGACTGCAGAACAGTAATAGACTTAGCAAGTATCTGAATCTAAGATACACTTCTGTGAAATTCAGAAGTAACCAGAGCAGCCTCATGTGCTCTGGTAGAGTTAAGATCACAAGGATATGGACCAGAGTAAGGGTTTCACAGAAAGCCAAGAACCCTTGGCAGGTGGGAAATTTGCGTGTTAGGACGTACATATCTAAATTCCTAAGGTTCACAGAAAATTCATGGCATTCCTATAGTTAACAAGAAAGTATGCATATAAAGAAAAAAATATTCAAAGTTTTCAGCATCTTCACTTGAACCTGAAAATGCAACAAATTAACCAATAAGCTAAAATCATTACTAGAAAAAAACCCTAGTTTTTGTAACTATGGTCCTAATTAAAATACGTTATTAAAACAAGCCGTAAAGCTGTTGCTTTATTGCACCTTGTTTCAGGCACAAAATGTTTTCCTTCATCAAACAAAAGAAACATTAGGAAGCAAAACAGGAAAAAAATGACCCCAAAATGTGACAGGGAGCAACTGCAGACCACTGCCAGTGTCACACTTCTGCTCCCAAAAGGCAAACCATGTTTACTTGGTTGGTCTAATAGACAGAATCACTAACTACGCACACGTGCACAAAGGGAGAGGAGGAAGTCAGTCACACAGAACATAACAATCCATTGGGACACAAGGTCACATCAAGTAGTGTAACAAAAAAAACAAAACCAAAACCAAACAAACAAAACCACAAAATCATTCCAATGAGGTTGTTTTGAAGTGAAATAGCTTTTGCCCTAGTGGAGCCCAGTCAGTTTCATAACAGTGGTTAAGTCACTCATTCAATAAAAAGTGATGAAAAATTATATTTCCAAATTGTTTTCTCCCTCACTGCTGCTACTCAATGATTATTCTCTGCTGTTGAACAAACATGGCAATGGACCAAAATAAATGTAAATACCACTCCCTACTGTCCTCATATATATTAAACATTTGTATGCATTAACATGGAACTGGAAGGATGTATTACATTATAATTCTTGATTTTCATTTATCTAAAATATTCTTCCCTCATTTATTCCTGCATTGCTTTAAAAATTATGTAATGCTATTGTATTGATAAACATACATTTTCCATGTAGTCATAGAAAGACAAAATGCAAGGCAAGAAGTCAAATTTGACACAAAATATAACTGTAGTCTTGTATGAACAAAGTACTAAAATGAATAAAAACCCCCTCCTCCTAGAACAAATTATGTAGAGTGACATTTTGGCACAAGGCGAGCCTGTGAAATAATGAATTTCTATAAATATGACTCACAGAACATTAAGAGTAACAACAGAAGGAATTCTTTTTTTTTTCATATTCTGTGTATATATGTATAGATTGCTACAGAAAAATTAAAGAAATTAATAATTTTTAAGTCTCTTTATTTTTGTCTCTATTCTTTATTTGTAAACATTCCTGGATTTCACTTGGCACAAAACCAGGAATTCTCTTGAATATATTTTCTACATATATCTAATGCATGTGCATGCATATGGGTGTGTGATTTGTCATAGCCTGTGGAACAATAAGGAAGATGCAGCTGTTCAAAATGGTGGATTTGATGGAAAAAGCAGGAATTATGCTGACCAGTCTATGGTTCTTTAAGGCACAGAATGAGACAGATAAAATATTGTGTTGGTAGTTTAGTTATGTTTACTGGAAGCCAGAACAACAGCAAGAACCTATCACCAACAGATTATCATCACAATCTAAAAAAAAATTCATGCCAAAAACAAAGTGCAAGAACATTAGGGTACGTAAATTCTTGTAATTAGAAATCATGGGATACCTAAATCCAATACAAACAGGAGACAGAAAAGGAAGATATAATGCTGGTAAACTGCCTTTAAGTAAGAAGAGCAGTTGAAACTTCTTGGTAGATGAGCAATCAGTGACAGTCATTAGCACATTTCACTCCTACTGCAAGTTAGTGTGGCCCAGGAAATGCTACTCCTCATATGGAGGGCTGGGGGTTTTCTTTATGGAAGGGACACTGATGCTCTGTGCACTTGGGCTACGAATTCTTTTACTTGTTATTAGCAGTGGGGTCTGTGTTTCTTTCTTTTCTTTCTGTGATACACAGAGAACAGAAAAATGCTCACACTATTACAAAACTGAATTGTTCTTTGCATCTAAAAGAAGTCTTGGAAATCTTTAATCACCTGATTAATTTAGCAACTTATTCTTCTTGCTTTCTTTATTTCCCGGTAAGTCAGGGAGGTACAGATTGTTTCTAGGTGCCCGTGCAAAACCTACACAAGACCGGTTATAATAAAACAGTGCTTTAGAATTTAAATAAATATTATAGAAAAAGCAGGCTCAGGTAGAACAACAATATAAAATTAATAGTGTTTAAATAGCGCATCTGTTTTGAGATACTATTTTACGAGGTGTATCATTCAACAGAAATTGCATAACCATTATTTTGGACACAGAGTTGAAGGTCTAAATGCTGAAAGGAACTGGCAGTTTCATTCTGGTACAAAAGAACTTTCTGCCATCATCAGAGCTGAAATTCTCAATACAAACACACTTTCTTGAATAACACATAACCCCTGGATTTTCAAAATTTTTCCTGTTTTCTTATCTATCAAAAGACTTTGAGAGAAAAGACTGTTACTAACCACCTTGATGAACAGCTATGAGTATCTCTGATGAAGACCAGATAAACCTTGACAGAAGGATCTTTCTGTAGATGAGAACATTCCTACCATTCTCTGTTGTGGGAAGAATGTGCCCAATGATTAGGTTGGGACACCCAAATTTTCATGCATATCAGAACAACTCTGACCTCTGAGATCATATGTAGGAAGTTTAAAACTAGACCAGACACAGCATGGTGGCAAAACTGTTTAAAAATTAAATTTCAATCAGGTTACAAGAACTGTGTTGTCATATCAGTGGGAAAATTCAGGAAGTTACTTAAGAATGGATAAACTGTCTGGTACATCTTGTATGGCAACCAACAATGTGCGGATTTAATGAGATGAAAGATTTGAAAGGGTTATTTGCAAACTGTCTAATAATAAGTAATTTTAGATGTCTCAAGGCCAGCCATAGGGAGAATGCAGTTTATAGTTTTATAATCTTTGTGACATGGTGCCCTCCAGCAAGCACAGAATGGGTCCTATTTCAGTTGTTTTAAAAGACCTGCATGTATCAGAATAAAGTTGGTCTCAGCATGTTAAAACAGCATGAAATACATTCCCTTGCAAATTGTTTACAGAAAAAATGTGTTTATGGAAATGTATCACTGATTAAAATTACCAAAGGTAAAAGACTCTCTCTGAGTCTTTTAATTGTATTTTTTCCTAGAGAGTGGCTGGTAAGGATGCTATTCTAAACTCCCACTATGAAAAAAGTATTCTTTTTCTTTGAACTACTCTTTTCCCTAACTATTTTGAAAATTTTAGTTTTTGAAAAGCTAACAGCTCCCTTGAACAAAATCTAACTCTACTCCCGGAATTTTGGTCTCATTAACAGGCACAGATGTTTTGTCGCTTGAAAACAGGGCCCGTCAGAATTATTTATTGAAAAATATATTTGCAAAACACCTAATTTGATTCTGAATATGATTGTTTGTGCTTGAGCCTGAGCACAGAAACCCAAGTAGCGGGTTTACACAGACCAGAATTTAAGGAAAACTCATAAAGAAAGTAAATTGAGACCTCAAATATATTCCTATTCCAGTTAGTCCAAAAGTTGTCAGTTACGTAAAAAAAGTGTCTGTTTGAAACAATAATTTTTCACAGAAAGTGAAATACCTTACTTAATTTATAAATTTCTTCTTTTCTTAATTTAAGCAGTCATAAATAGAAAGTAGATCAACAAACACAACTACTCAGAAGTTCAAAGATTCAGATTAGAATTCTGTAACGGATTAGAATAGTGTTACTTTTCTGGATTTCATCTAGGAAGTGAAACACAGGATTATTTACTGTATATATATATACAGGATTATTTACTGTATATACTGTTACACAATCTATGTGTTTTTTTATGCTTTAATCTACAGTGCTATCAAAGCAATTGCAGAAGTAGGCTTTGCAACAGGTTCTATTTAGAGTTTAGTTGAAAACAAGGCAAGTCATGAATAGGGGATTTGTGTCCTGTGTCACAACGCAATAACATTGCAAAGTTATTTTTGTATGTTTGCATCCATTCTCCAGTTCAGTCATATCACATAAGAGACATGTGAAACACCCTTCCTCAAAAACCTTCTAGGTAAAAACAGTATAAAAAACATTAAGAAAATTACTTGTATTGAACTGACTGAACTATGATCTTTTGCCTTCAGAAATATTTGACTTTCATATTTTCAAATTAAAGTCCTATTTTCCTCAAAATAAACATCCTTTACTCCATTGGATTTCACCCAGATATTAAAACTTTGGAAAGATCTGTTTGAAATTATTTCCACTTAGTTTTCAGTTGGGAAAAAAATAGCCATAAAATTTATTTTCTCAATGGTATGCAAAGACTGTCTTCTAAAGCTGTTTGTATTCTTCACACTTAGCTTTTCTTAACTGTCAATCTTCTGTGGAGAACAGGACTGGGTATGGGAGGTTATACAATAGGATTGTTAAAGGGAATAAAGTTCCTGTTCAAATGTAAAAAATATAAATAAATAATGCTGCCAGTCAGAATTCCTTAGCATCTTCTGACACACATAGAATCTCTCATCTGAATTTGGAGGAGCAGCATTATTGCAGACTGAAGCGAATTGATACATCTTACATTCTCAGTAGTAAGACATTTACAAGTAAACTACTAAATATACAAGATTACAAGTTCGCTGAATCAGAAGAACCTCAGCTTTTGGTATGATTAAGTTTTAATTGTATTTTTCCTTAGGGATCACTAGTAGCTAATAAGCTCATGAAAATAGGACTTTAAATAGCAGGAGTAGTAAAAATCACTCCATGCACCATATTTTGATATGCTTGGCAGCCTAAGGCATCCTATTGCCTGCAGTTTCAACAATTTAGTTTTCAACAAAAAATCTATTAAAACAACCTCAAGATTTTTTTTTAAAGGACAGCTGGCTCAGTACATTATGTACCACTTGTGAATCTCAGAGATGCTGGTACCAGGTCTTACTTTTACTGTGGTTTATTTGTTAGAAACACTTTGTGACTTACAAATTCTGAATCACACACTTCTCAAATTTAATTATATGCATCTCACTCTGATAACAGTGATTGCAGTGATAGCAGTGAATAGGGATTGAATCCATAAGCATTTAAAGTAACTTCTAACCTTATAAATACTCTTTTGCTTCATTTTTTGAGACTATTTGGTCTTTCTGCTAATGAGTACAAATTTGTTCCCACCCTCTCCTTAGCCATGTCAGGCAACTGATCTGTAGAATGTGCTTCTTCCAGAATAATGAGCAATGGGAGCTCCTATAGGTATACCCATTTACAAAGTGTGTCAGATCAAAGATGGAAGCATCATTCTTCAAGCAAAAAAAGTGTAACATAGACAAAACCCAAATCTGTGGCATAAATCAGCATGACTGAAACAAAGTTAATTCCCGTCTCTCAAGAATTTGCATTTTTTTTGCTATTTCTAGGTGCTCCTAAATGGAGTTAAAAACCTGTCAATTAAAATAGGCAGAATCAATACTGTACTACTTGGTAGTTAATTACATTATAAACTGCCATTAAAACTGATTTGAGAGTATTCATTTATTCCTTCTACATACCCTAATTAATGTCTCCTTTGCCAAATCAACTAGGGTTTCATTCATTTCTAAGGTTTACTTTGCATGGTGTGGGAGAAAATGCTGCTGCATAACTTAAAATGTTGTAACTACATTCCTGTAGCTACATTTTTGCACTGAAAACATTCAGAAATCTTGCACATACAATCATGTAAAAAGAATAAATATTTTTTCAGTATCTATGAAAAAATATCTTTTAGATTGAGGAACATGGCACTAATAAATTAATGACATCTTCAAATTCATCAGACTTGAATAACAAGATAACAATACAACTCTAATTAATTAATTGACAATAGAGCTCTTTACCCTTACGAAAATTCAGTTCTATCAGAAAATTGATACTGGCCTATGGCAACTGAGATGCAGAGGAATGGCTTATGGAACACTGGTGCTAGGGACTCATGAAGCAGAGAAAAGAATAAAGTGGAAATATATTGAGCTTCAGAATGAACAAAATTCCATGGACTTGCAGGTCCCGAGGCACTGTAACAGGTGCAACAATTATGTATGGCACAGCTTGAGGGACATACTAGCCACTCATCTGTGAGCTCAGCAGTTTTGACGAGAGAATGAACCGTTAATTACCAAATATTAAGATCCCAACTTGTCAAGCAAAATTAAACTCCAGGGAAGAAGCATGACTGCCTCCGAGAAGCTAAGCTATCAAAACTAAACCAGGTCAGAACTAGTGAATGACTCATGGAAAGAGTGAAAAGAATTATTTCTACTGTTTAATTTTTGGTGGCTCAAAATACACCATGAGCACTCAATTAACCTTTTTCTGTGAAGCCTCTGAGACACAAAAGGCCCATGGGTATGATATTTTGTAAAAGGCTGGAGATCCACATTAGCTCTGAGCTTCCACATGAGGTGGCCTTCTTTCCCTTCTTTCAAGACTTTACTGCACTTGACATCCTATTAATTCACTGTAATAGTAATTTGAAGGACAATTCTACAGCTTGAGAAAATTAGCCTTTCTAAAGAACCTCCACATCCCACCTGCTGCCCTGTGCAAACACCAAGAGAACACTTCCTTAGCCTGAAGATAGAAAATGTGGTTTCCCAGAATTTGCCTACGCAGAGCACATTTCCCTCCCTGTGAAGATCTGCGTGTTACAGTGTGTGGAAATGCACACAATGTGCACACACGTGTGAAGATCCATACTCCTGGAGGAAGTTGCTGCACCATGTAACACTAAACGGGAAATTTGGAAATGAGAAAGCAAAGTTATTCAGCTGGCTTCCACTTATAGGAAGAATACTAAACATTGAGAAGAAATATGTTCTTTTCAGCTTTCACTTCTAAAATCAGGGATTTGATAATTTCATTTTCTTAAAAAAACTCCTAGTACCTGAAAAGTCTAGGAGCTGTGCAAGTTTCCTCAGTGAGGGATCTCTTTAATATTTTCCTTTGGAATTAATACTGAAATAAAAATAAGGTCCAACAGACATTCTGCTCTATTTGATCTAGCCTGAGTTTTCTTTTAGTTTGTAGTTAGAACGTTTTGGTTTTCCCATCTTTTAAGCTCAAAATCAGAGCAAACTACTTTGGTTTTTTTAAAAAAGCATATGCATGAAACAGGCCAGGAGAAAAACCCCAAAACAACTTCTATTAGAACACATGATGTAAAGCTAAGTCCATTGACTCATAATGAAGAAAAAGTCTCAGCCTGGGGTAAGCAATCAGCTGAAAAAAACTCATGATTTTTATGTGCTTCTACAATGAACTGAATTGCAACTGGCCTGCATCTCTGAAGTAAGTGTTCCTTCTCAAGATAATTTAGAGGACGGAAAATGTACAAAATTTTGGGAAATAAAAATTGAATACACTGGTTTTTTCTGCCTTTTTTTTTCTTTAATCAGTAAACTGGAAAATTTCTTTTAATATTAAAAAAAACCTGTCATAAATTTGAATCATTGTTTCTGCTGCATTGATTGTGGATGTTGATTATTTGAAGTGTTAGTTCACAGTCCAAATAAGAAACTGTATTCTTTTGTGGGCTCTTCTCAATACTCAGTGTACAACTATATTAGGATGTGACAAATAGAAGTGGGGTTTTTCTACTAGATATCTGGCTTGTTGATATTCAGACATTAAATAACATAATAATATGGAGTCATATTTCCATTTTAAATAAGGACTGAAATTTGGAGAAAATAAAAAATCCATACACAAATGCCCCTCAGTCTTGTCTCTAAAATATGAAGGAATGCTTAATAGATTTTAGTACAAATCCAAGTGGAAAAGGTCACACCTATTGAAGACTTGCATTTGTTCCCACATGAAGGCAATGCAGAAAACTTATGGGAATGCTGAGATAACATCTAGCAGGCAAAAAACCAGGCACATACACACAATTTCTGCTATTAAATGAGAAATGTTGATGCATAGCAATTGCAAATATTTTTCAAATTAGCTAAACTATGTAAAGACTGGAAAACCAATATTCCATTCATTGGCAAGTAAGGTCTTACATAAAACACTACAAAGGAGCTTCCTCATAATGCAGGGAAAATTATGTCACTAATAATCATCTGGAGGTGAAGTTTCTCTGTAATTTGGAGAACCAGTTCAGACCTTTCACCAACTCAGATCTAGGTCTCTCCACAGCAGGAAGGGACAATTCTGTCAAATTGTGTTAAATGAAATACAATTATTTGTCTAACACTCCTGCTACTAGGGTAGAAATCCATGTTGAAAAATTGCTGTTTTTCTCTCTTTTTATATGCTGTGTACAATATCACCTGCAGGATCACTGAAATTCAAAATTCTTAAATTCAATTTTCACCTATGTGACTGGGGAGGCAGGGAATTGGAGTTAAATGGAAGAAGTATTGCCAAATGATTTACTGAGCTACAGAAACCTTCTCATTCAAATTTCAAGCAAACCTTTAGATTCACATTCATTTTAAGAAAAGCCTTAAACTCTCCTTTATCCAAAATGCTTCAGACCAGGGCTTTTGGCTTTAGTCAGACATAAGATTGCCAACTTGTTAAAAATTCTCTCTGATTTCAACTTGACTGCCTCAAAATGATCCCATGTTGCCTTTTATCTGAATGTTTATGTCTGAAACCAGCAACAGAAGAAACTCTATGTTATTTGAAGGAAATAGCTTTAGGTAAAATAGTATGAAAAGAACACATATGACTACATTTTAATTCTGCACTCTTTTAGACACTTTCTGTACAACTCAGTCTTTGGAACAGGTCTCTGCTGTATGGATACAAATGCATTGTATTTCAGGACAGCAAACTTCAACCTCCTCAGTTCTGAAGTTTGTCAAAATCGTTCTTAAAGCATGCTGATAAAAGTTCTACATCTTTCTGCTTCCTTAAGTCTTCCCTTCCCTTCTTGTGCAAGGTAAACAGAATGGAAAAAAAGAAAGTGGCACAAAAGAGGGATAGTGAATGGGACAGGAAATGGGACAAAATGCCAGTTAATGCATAAGTTATCAGATGCTACTGAAGAAAGATCTTATATACATCCCTCCCAACACCAAACTATGATAGAACCAAGTAGAATAGATGGAATGAATTAATAGATCATTGTAGAACAGAGAAAATTTGAGATGGAAGAATTATGTCTTTGTACTTTTCTGAGCAGCAAGTATGTGGCACGGAAAATATGAACTCTTCTTCTTTGTTCTGTTTTCTTTGTACCCCAGAGAAGATTCAGTGAAACATGAGGAGAGGCTGGTCCTATGGAAAAGAAAACTGCACATGCAATTTGTCTGTTCACTGAAAACTTAGGGATAGAGATTTCCTGCTGCTGAGGAAGATGTCATCAATTCACAGGGGAAAAAATTATACAGTAGCTTTTTCATTTGTGCTAGATGAACACTGTCAGAAACTGAGCACATGAGCACAGAACAGATGAGCTTCTAGGTACCACTGAGGTGAGCAGGCTATAATATATATAATGTACCAGCAGCAGTTCCTCTAGGTCAAAATACATTATACATATCTATCTATCTATATACACACACATATAGCACATATATACATACATATAGTGTGTTTGTGTGTAAAATAAACAAAAAATAAAGAGCTGTAGATATATAAAATAGAAATACAGTCAGACTGCTTAATATATACATTGATGTCCTTGACTTAAAGTTTTACTTAGAGGTAGGTGTTGTGCATTTATATGAGCAAACTTCATTTGCTCATGGTTTTGTTCCTCCCTTGCTGAACATTTTGCTCTCTGGTATTTCACAAAGTACTCCTCTGACCTTGGCTACCCTCCTCTCATTTTGAAGCTTTAGTTTTCCTTAGCAGGGTAGCCACTTTCACAGCCTGTTCTTTTACCAGGCAGCTTCTAGTAGAAAAATGCAATCTAGACTCCAGCATGTCAATAATGGAGTCAGGGAGTGCCACAGCATTAAATGCAGGAACACAATTTCATCCGATTCAGGAGTAATTATGACTCCACACAGGCTAAGGGCATTTATTAGCTTTGCCATTCAGTTGTGTTAGAATAGGAATGGAAAACATTATGTAAATGATTTTCTATTCCTGTGAAAAAAAAACATGTAAGGATTTGGAGTATTTTCCCTACACATTTTTTAATGTTTACATTTTCATTTTAATTGGGAAGCAATATTTGATACGGACAACACTGTCAAACTTTTGAAGGCCACCTTAGAATTCAAGAACTCTTTTACTTTCTACTGAAAACCTTTTAACGCTGCATAGCATACATATTCATTTTTTGGAGACAGTTCAGATAAAGAGAATCTTATAGATTATTTTAGATGAGGGATTTACAGTTTTTTTTGGAAAAATAAACTTCTGAAGCTCTGGCCAACAACAGAAGTCTGCATAGTTTTGTATTTGTAAGTAATGTAGTCCAGGCTTAGGCTTTCCCAAATTGCATTTTTGAATTGATGTCATAAAAGTACAGTATTACTTTTGAAAATACATAAATCCATAGAAAGTTCAAAGTACTCATACAAAAATATTTTTAAATGCAGGTCTGTTTGGACAGCTTTTGTATTACACCTTTTCCAAAAATAACTTCAGAATTAGACTAATAATAGTCTTTAAATTATCTGGAGGAAATGGACTTTTGTTAACAGAGAAATAATTCCGAAAGAGCAACTACTGTACTGTTAGAACTTTTCTAGGCTTGCCAGTGTGGGCATCTGTCATATGAGTTTCCCCTTGCTACCCAACAAATGGTCTGAACTTAATTCAGGAGGGAACATCCAAGCTGTCAAGTCATACAGAAGCTATTTATGATCACCAAGAAAATAAACAGATAAATATATGCAAAAGGCTTTATATATTTTCCCAGTGAAAGCACAGTAATGTCAAAAGCTTAAAGGTATTTTTGCTCTTTGCATGTAAACCATGAGAAAAAAATGTTTCACAATCTTTGAATTAAAACAGTAACATAGTGAGGAAAAATAATTTTAGCACTTCCATCATATTTTTGATAAACCATGCATGACTTCTGACACCAGCAAAGGTGTTATTCTTGACCAGATCTGAGTCAGAAGCAAACAAGAATTTGTAGGGGTATTTAGCAGCGAACATATAAAAGCAAGGTCATCACTTTTGGCAATTCAGAGGGGAGTTTGTAATTCAGTTTTAGTATACGTGAGAAGAGCAGCATAATAAACAATAATGTAATACCACTTTCCAGATTTATCATGTAGCTTCTAACACACATCGTGTAGAGAAATCACATAAAATATGTACGCCTGTAAACAATCACACAAAACACACATACACGAACACACAAAAGACCATAAAAAAAAAGAAAACAATCATTACAACTAAATACAAGTTTCAAGATTTCCATTTAGCATTCGGGAATTGACATCAATGAAGCCTACACAAACAAGCATAGAGACTTGATTAAAGCTTAGAGATATAAACTAAAATTTGACCTCATATTAATATGCACCTCTAAAATCAAACTCTTGTATATCTGTAATATGTAGCCATGGGTTATTTCAGGTTAGAAGACATCTGTGAAAACTGTTTAAAAGTACTGATTTAGCTATCTTTATAACTACTGATATTAATAGTAATTTCTATTATTTACATTATCTGCTAAAACTGCAATGAATTCACCATTTGACACACTTTCATGAAGAATGAAGTAGTAACCAATAATTTAAAAATCAGCACTTTTCTAAGTTTCAATATCCTATTTATACCTCCTTTGTAGAAATAAAACATGGTACCAAATAATGCTATGTGCTTTACCTTGTATTCATAAGAGATACAATTCAATTGAAATCAAATGCATTTATATCTTAACATAAGTGTCTTGGGAACTGAAAAGTACCATTTCTCTAAGGCTTAAAAATATTAATCAGACATATGACAAGAAAATACTAAACCACCACCTAGGTTAAGGGTACCCTCCTGAATACAGTAGAAATCCTAATTCTGTTGATGGAATTAAAATAAGCACAAGAAAAAGCCATCTTTGTGATGTACAAACCAATAATTATATATTGGTCTTCAAAAATAGAAGCATAACTGGTTAAGATAGAATATTGTTTTGAAGTAGTATGGTAAATCTGCTTTCTTATGATATGCTTCTCAGGTCTTTAAACTGTTAGACTTGGGGATATCACAAACCTTGATTATAAACTGATTACTAACTGCTTAATTGTAATATTTACAACCATCAGGTTTTCTGACACATATTATTATTAACCTGTGATATTCATGGCCACAGAACACTTTAGAAGAGCTGCAATCAAGATGAGAGCTAAGAATAACTTTTATGGTATATTACAGTCTCATACTGTACAAATCTGTTCATCCTATTCTACCTAGGCAGCACTAAATAAAGAAGTCTGGGACAGAAAAAAGGAAAAATTTACTTCCTTTAAGAGACATTCTCACTGACTTGATGTTAATGGAGGATTTAGACCTGACTTCTACATCACTAAACAACTGATCACTTACTTACACTGATCAGTGAAGTGCAGTGCAGTCTGTGCTGGATGAGGCAGTGACAATTCTCTCCCATTGTGACAGGTCCCTCTGTCCACTGACTCTAAGTTCAAGTGTCTGTTTCTTTGGAAAAGCAAAAAATCCTTGCCACGCTTTACAAAGAAGATAAAACAAAATCAAAGAAACAACAAAATCCCCCCATAGAACTATGACTGCTACCAACTACTAGGAATTGGAATTTGACTGAAATGTGTATCTGAGTTTAACTGGCAAACTTGGCAGATTTGCACATTACTTTGAATGTATATTAGAAAATACTTTGAATTTTCTGATGCTGGAAAGACAGTGAGAAGTAGACTCTTGCATCATGAACCATGGAGGTAACTCAGTACTTTGCCTCATGTTTAAATCTGATCTTTAGGTCAGTATAAACATTAACAAACAATATGTAAATAAATGTACCTGCTTTGAGAACTGTTGCTAGGGGAAAAAAAAACCTGCTCTGGAACTTTGGAGACTTCAAACTGATCTATGTTATGGAAAGATGCAGGTCTAAGCAAATTCTGCTACTGTAAAGGAAGTACCTATGCTTGGTACTTGGTCTGGCTACAAAAGAGGTGACAAGACTTTATCACTACCTTTATTAGAAGTAGATTTAGAATACATTATCTTCTTTTGTTAAAGAAGGCACATAGTCATATCAACACCTGTATAGCACTGGCACACAGGTATAATTTATAGGATGAGAAGAAAGATAATGCTGTAATCTTTACTTAAGATACATTAGTTCACACTACAATTACCAGTTGGCTACCAAGGCAGTTACTAGCATTGGTATTCCAACTGCTTTAAATTTTTGCACTTTCTATTAAGACCCTTGCCCATGCCCTCTATCCACATAGTAATAAAAGAGGCAGGTCATATTCCCCATTCTCAGTTTCTCTAAAAGGATGCATCTAAGGAGTTATAAAAGACTTTGAAATGGATAGTGATGTGAGAGAGTTTTGAGTATATATACTAACATCTTAAAGATGACAGTTCAGAAGAGAAATTTTAATTTTTAAATTTACACAATAACAATTCCAAGTAGAACCCCTTGCAGTGAACTAGAAGACTTCTATAAAGACTCAGTTAAGTAAGGACTCAGGTATGAACTTCTCAAGGACTGTAAAATTTCTAGACACTTCAGGAAGTGCATAATATCTAGCAAATGTGTGAAAGGAGCTCCAGGTGGCTGTATGGCAAATGTCAAATATGTGAAAATCCAAGGGAAGGCCTCTGTTTCTTCATGAATTGCAGCCAAGTGGACCTTTCATAGGAAAAAGAGAGTTAGTAATGATATTCCCTTACATACTAGACATCTTTGAGAGGGGACTGGCTGCTCCTTGAATCTTTCAGCTTCTGATGAAAAAAGACTGTTCTTGTAAGGTCATGTCCTCATTACAACATTAATTTTTAGAGATTTGTTTCCAGAGACAAAAGTGTGAAGTTTAAGAAAGAATAGAGGTAAGTTAACTTCCTTCAGTACATGAAAGTCAGAATTCTCTCTAGGTAAAAGCTTCAGATGGATCCTACCACTTGTCCTTATGGAAAACAGTGCAAAGGAATTAACTATAAGAGTTTGAATCTCAGCTGTCCTTGTTGCAGAGGAGAGATCATAAAGACTGTTTTCAGAGATAAATGCAGAAGACAGCATTCAAAAGATTCAAAAGGCTGTCACATCAGAAGATAAAGGACATGAATTGTTCGTCTTTGACAATAGGCCAACTATTAGTAGCCTAGCATGATTCGCAGGGATTTCTGATGTGAAAACTGAGTGATGGAGCATCCTGCAGAGCGTGAGTTGCAAAGCAATCTCCCTTCTGGAAGCAAGGAGGTTCCTGAACTTCAGTGTAAGCATTTAGATTCTTATAAATTCTTGTTCTTTTAAATAAGGATTCAGTATGGTTCACTTTTTTTTTTTTTTTTTTTTTTGCAAGTCTATATAAGGTCGTTGTCATAAAACTATTCTTTCTTAAGGGACTTGGGTTCTACAGTCTCTAAACACAGGTAAGATTATATCTGGTCTGAAGTGTGTATTGTGAAAACTGTCTCTGAGAAGATGGCATGTCCAGAGGTTGGGCTGCAGCTCTGGGGTACACTGTACAAAGCCTGTTTGACATATGTACTAGGCTTCCACAGGCACTGCAATTTTGACTGGCAAACTGAAAACCTGAAGAGCACTTTAAAAAGGAAACATAACGTTTGCTTCTGTAAGAGGGGAGAGCATAGAGTTCTCTAGTGTATCTACACATTTATACATTATACATTTCTTAAATTGAAGACAGACTTTGTAGTGCTGATAGCATAGGTGCCAGGGTACACTTGACACTCATCTCAGTTATTAAACATTGGGATTCTGATTGCTTTGTCTGGGCAGAATTTATACCAGAAGAGCTATAGCACATATATTTGTAATCTAAGAGAAGTTATAGTTCTTGTTGGGAACATAACAGAAGATGTTGGGTAGAGAGTGTGGCTGACCAGAGATCTGTTGAGTATCACATGAAGACTTTACACAGAGTAACATGTTCTGAGGAAGCATCTTCTCAGGGCAAGTGCTGCCACTATAGATCACATGGCGGTGTCAAAGGCATTGACTGGTGTTGTAGAGACCAATTTACTTTTAGGTAGTACAAAATCAAGGTGTCTCCTAAAAACTGGTAGGACAAGATCTGAAAAGAACCTATTTTCAACAGTAACTTTTATTTTTGAAATTAACAAACCTGTTGTCAACATGGAACTGAAACAAATCAAAAAGAAAAGAAAAGCAAAATTACATTGGAAAAACATCAACTTTTTTATATACCCTGAAAGAAATAGGTTAACTTACTTCTTCCTATAGTGGGAGCTTACTGTAGAGAACAAAGAAAAAAATCTCAGCATGTTCTCCTGGCTTAGTCTATCTTTTTGTTTAGATATAGCACCACGAGAAGCTCGGCTTTACAAAATGGTCGAAGCAGTATCCAGGAGAGAATTGATATTTCCGTTTTCAGACTAATGGTTTTATTTTTAAAAGAAAAAAGAAGTGGTTAGAAGTATCCATTATCAATTGACATGATTCCAAGCAAAGCTTAAGGAAGAATGAACTCCTCCATTCTTGTAAGCTGTGCTTTTCTTGTGTTTAAGACCCAAGTTCCAAGGGCTCTCACCACTGACAGTCTGCTCTTCAAGATGGCAAAAGAGAGGAGGAGGAAAAGCTTAAGGAATGAGTCCCTCAACTTCATTTCTACATTAGTTGTAGACAGATGATTTAGCAGCTGATGAACAAATACCATTTTCGTCAGCACTGCTAAATTTTTAGGCCATGCACAACTGACAAAAAATGTCAAATGTGTGCAGGCATGCAGGGGCAATATAACTGATATGCATTGGGATGTTCTTAGATTTCCTTTGGAGGACTTTTGTGGTCTCAGAAGAATTACAAGGGTTTACTGCTACTAAAGGAAGCTGAGTTTAACACGTGATGCTGTTTCTTCTTTCCACATGCCTATAACTTAACTGAGGTGCTTCATGTGGCTTTGAAGTGGCTCAGATGGCAATATCTCATCATGTCCTGTTCTAAAGATGGCATGACAGAGTTAAGAGAACAGGTCAAGAGACACCACTATTTTTCTTGATTTCTTCAAAGAAACTGGAGCAGGTTTGTGGGGAGGAGGGCTTCAAAGGCTCACACAGTATTAATGATATATGCATGAAGCTAGGAATTTAGTTTGGTTTAAAAGCCAAGCTAGGAAAAGAAATGCCTAAGACTGATGGAAAAGCAGGTAGCTAATGCAGAATCATCAAGATGCTACAAAGAAGCAGTGGACTAGAGCAGACTTCAAGAATCACAAGAAGAAAAGCTCTGATCAGGCCATGCACTGAGAGGAATTAAGTGGAAACAGAAGCTCTGTTCAATATGTGGACAGTGTGCAAAAAGCATATGGTTTGGAAACATTCCCTCACGGAGACAGCTTATACAAAATCTTCATGACATGACTGGGATAGTGCTATGCTGAGTCCAGTATCAGCAAACACAAGTAATGTAAAATTAAGGCAATTTGTCACAGTTGTTTCCTGCAAGAGAAGTATTCTCATGTTTTTTCTTCTCATGTGTATAAAAACATCCTTCCAAATGTCTGGTTTTGTTCGAGTCTCCTTCCTTTCTTTCCTACATGTATCACATCAACAATTTGCCATAATAACACTAAGCAAAACACAACTGCAAGTTAAATTATAAAATATAAAATATTTTCTTCATAAAATTATGTATATCTGTGTGATTCTGAAAGCATCAGACGTTAAGATCACATTCCAAAACAAATTAATCCTGCTGAGAAATTAGCTAACCTCTTAAAAGGAAGCAAAACCAATGCTCTCCTTGAGCAGCCAGTAAAAAAACCAAAATGACAAAACTAACAAAAAAACCTGAAAGTAAAGACTATATGCAGAATTTAAACTACAAATGTCCAAATGCAATAATCAGGTTTTGGTGTTTGTACAAACATTGTAAGAAGGCAAGTATTTGCAATTGTTTTCATGTCCTTAATTACACTTTTTAAAAAATAATTTTTAAAGTTTTATAAAAGCAATGTCTATACTACATTCAGAAATACTAACACAGTTCATTGAGAGAAACCAATGAGAGCTCATCTAAAATGGAAAACACACAGGTGATTGGGCTGAACCAGATCTGTGCTGTAATGCACATCTGGAATTTTGGAGAGCAAGCTGATGAACTGACTTGTGAAAAGTACGATTGAGTTGACATAAACCCAGGACCAGTGACAATGGTATGACAAGGAATTCATGACATCCTTTCTTTTGCCTCAGGCTGAATTCTGAAAGTACTGATAGCAACATGGAACATGAACCTGTGCACATGATAGTAAGAAAAGGGAATACATGTAATTTTAAAAACATTTTTTCATTAATAATATGCGATGTTATAACAAAAATTATCCTTGTTACTACATAATAAAAAGAGAGTGAAACAAAGAGATTTCTTTAAGTTTCCAAGCAACTTAGCAGGAAAAAAACAGCTAAAACAGAATGACTTCTAAGGAAAGTTGTAAACTACATGATACAGAGCACTGCAGAGCCCATTTTTAGTGTCAAGGAATTTTAAATAATTACCACTAAATTATGAATTTATATAAAAAGATTAATATAGGTAGGTAGTTTTTATTTGAAATTGTTTGAAAGTCACACGTTTAAAGAGATTTAAGTAATTTTAAAGATATAAATTCAGAGCTGCTGTTTGTTCAGAGAAGAGTTATGCAGATATTATCAGGGAAAATAGGAAAACAAAAGAGAAATACATTACAACTGGTACTACAAGTTATGGAATGCCTGTGTTAGGCATGAAACACAGGAAAGTATGTGTTATACACAAATTTTGCCCACAGCTGTGTGAAAAACTAGTATTTTTGGTCTGATGAATGCTAAAATTCCATGAAGGTGTCTTAACGATATTTGGATTTAACACTTGTTCAGACATTATTATTAAGAGGTGTAACATTATTAGCAAGGAGGATCAATTTCCTTTATTGTTAAACATTTCAGGTTCTGTTTTTTATCAACTATCTGAATTGCATTTCTGGGAAAATCACTCAATATCTGATGCACTTGCTAGTTAACACCTCTTGTACTGCAGGGTAAAAGTACAGCAATTAGGTGTGTAGTCACCAGACTTTATTTAACAGAGTTCATTTTGGTGCATATCTATGAATTTTTACAGTTCTTGAAATTACCAAAGTAAACCCTGTTTGTTTGGTTCTCAATATAATGTTTGTTCTAATTCTGCTGAAGCTTAACTAAAGGAGTAGTTGCAACCTTTTACTAAATGATGGTTAATATTTTTTGTTGTATTCACATAAATGTTTTGTTTTCTTTTTTTCAGTCTTTTTTTCCCAAGGAAAGAGAGACTGAATTGCAACTTATAGTCATCAGTAAAAGACAACATATAAACTACAGAAACAGTTTCTCAATGTAGGGTTTTTTTGCTTGCAGAAAAGACTCATATCAGAAAGATTATTTCCTCTCTATAACACTACAGAAACATTTAGTTGAAAAATTACATTCTTTTCTCTCTTTTTCTTGAAATTACAGGAAGCTTGGTCCTTCCACATAGAGGAGAAAAAAGAAACATTTCATTCTTTTGTTCACTTTTGCAGGTGGATTAGGTAAATGAAAGAAATGAAATAATTCAAAAACATGGAATGGTGGACAACAGCTGAAACAAGCAATTTGTCCTCTGGAGATTTTTGTTTTATTTGTTATTTTCTTTAAAATTCAAATACTCATCAGGATGGCACTACTAAAATAACAACCCATTTACTTCTAATTAGGTGGTTGTATTGTCTTTAACACAAAGCACAGAGGGAGAATTTCATTTTCACTGAGTGCTTTTTCAAGGGCTAAAAGCACTCCTGTCTTTAATACACATATTGTCAGTACTTCTGCTGCTATTTGAAGGTATTACATGCCCATAGATAAAAAAAATATTGGAAAGGCTCACAATTTAGACACAATAGTGATATGTGAGAACAGACTCATTTGACACAGTCTATCTTTGATACTTCTGGTAAATCAAGAAGAGTCCACTGTTAGCTCAAGAAAATCAGGTACCTTCTTGTATTCCATCCCTTTTTAGGATGTATGCACTGAAAGGGTAAATGTAACCCTAGAGAAATTAGACAAAAGAATTATCTTTGTCCCACTACATGAAGACACTGTATTTGTCCATGGATGTTCTGATGCCCAAATATTGGAGAGGCCTCATGTAGCTTTTCTCTTCACATTTCTGCTACCCAGGCAACAAAAACAATAAACAGTGGTATAAAATAATTTCGGTACTTAGGTAGTAGGGCTTATCACACAGTATTTGTAAAAACACTCAAGGAATCTTAAACACATCATAAAGGAAACTGAGTCATGCAAAGATTACATCATTTGCAAAGTGACAGCGAAAGCCGGAACTACTTCATTCATAAGGGCAGAGCACAATCTGTTCTTTCCTTTCTGAATTGAAGGTCAATTTGGATTTTGATTAGTTTGAAATCATACTTTATAGGTAGATTCTTTAGGTTTAATACTCTACAATCTTTAACATTACACAATATTATTAAGATGCATTAAGTGACTTTTCTTCTTAATTGCAAACAAAAATGGTAATTGTGTCCACAAGATTATGGTCAAGCTGTGAACGTGACAATAATGTAGTTACTGTGTGCCTCATCTCTCCCTCCCTGCTCTTTATCCAGTAATACAGTAAAAAATCAAAGAAAATCATTCTGTATCTGAAAGCAGCAGCAATATCCAGCTGAGTCAAAAGAAAACTCCATTGGGCCGGTAGGCGAGTGGAGAAAGGCTACATGTAGGTTGTCTCCACACTGAGTCAAATTTTATTCTGACAGAAAAGAGTTGAAAAACCAAGAGATATTTTATCTTTCTTTTGTTCACCCTGAGAGTCTACAGTTCTCTGCTAAATACATTGCACTCTGTTCTTTGCTATAAATAAAATGAATGCTTAAAAAAAATTAAATTAGGCTAGAAGACTACAAGAGGATAGAAGAAAAAGAATACATTAAAATATTTGGAAAATTTTGAAAAAAACTTGCAGAGTTAAATGCATCTGTACTTACACTCCTCTTGCCAAGGAAGTAATTTATAGGTGTAAATATGGAAAGATGTATACCTTTTTTTTCAGTCATGAAGTAATTTGTTTAAGTGGAAAGTAGGAGATATTACCTAGTAACTAGGTAAAAGTAGGACAAATGACCAAACATATAAAAAAATTCCATTATTAGACAATCTGGATAGAGATCTCAAATTATTTCTATTGAAAATAAATGAATTCAGGTGGTCACATGAAAGGCACTGATTATTTTACTGTTACTTTGAATGTGCAGGTCTCCTGAAAGGTAATTTCCTAAATCTGTATTGTGAACTGGGACAGATCACTGCTTCAGAAAATCTGGTCCATTAGAAGCATAGAAATGAGTTTTTCCTATTATTGTAGTAGTCAGCAACTGCCAGTGGTTTTAAAACAAAGTAATTTAAGACAAAGGAAAAAGAGAAGTGAAGAAAGAAGAAGCAGGGAAGATAGAGAAAACAAAAGGTATTCTTCTACACAGTATGACAAGGTACCTTCTGAATTATAAGTTGAAAAGCATTAGATTTGCTTAATGAAAATATTTATGCACTTATATTCTCAGAATTTTTATCATTTTTCCTCTTCTCTCTGCCTAAGCTGTTGAAACATCAGACCTAAGTCCTGCAGCAGAACTGTTGTAGTTTGATTCATTTGCTGCATACAGGTACAACTGCACATATAAAATCAGAGATAAGCGTTATTAATTTTCGATGCATGGCTTAGTTTTAACCTGTTTTGAACTCAGACACTTCAACAACTGCAGTGAGTTATGAAAATTTAAAAATTATGATTATTTTGAAATACAGAGAAGTCACATTTTCAAATTAAATTACTTTTCAAATAATGCATAGGAATTTTTCCACTGCGTTTTAGATAACTTTGCCTCTTTTACAGTATTGTTAAGAATACTAAGAAACTGTAATTTTGTCATTAAGGAAAGCTCACACATTTTACAAGGTGATGTATAAATTATGTGTCACAAGCATCGGCAAGTTACTGCATTGAATTTTCACAGTGATTGAACACGGCTCTGCTATTCCAAAGGGTCAGTGTAAAACATCTAAGTGCTCACACCCAGAGACTACCATCAAAACACCCATTCTGTTTGCCAAGTGATGCGCCAGAGCGTTCTGTGAGATCAGAGCAAATGGAGTATCTTTAAGTCCAGCTACCCGTACACAATGCTTCCTTCTGGCCTGACATATCCTGAGCAGCTGCACCAGCATGTGACACATCAGGCACAAACTCACATTAGATAATCAGCAGATATCTGTAGCACATGTTGAAGAAGGACGCACCGCAGTGAGTACTCTACTACCCTGAAAATCATTACTGTCCAAGAGGGTTGTGACTTACAACCACACTGTAAGACAGCGAGGTATACTTTAAGTAGAACTAGCTGAGTGGAGTCTCTAGGAGAGAATGAACATTTCCAAGCAAATTTCTCCAGATAATTCAAAAATGTCACTTCCTGGGAAATGCCTAGGAAATGGCAAATCAACAGACAAAAAAACCTGCTGCAACACTGGGAAAATTTGTCAGGAAACAAGGAAGTACTTTCAAAGTACGATAGTGCTAATATTATAATTACGATTGTTATAAAAATGCCTATGAAATGTAATTGAAGTTAAGATTAATAAACTGTTCAAAATCAAAGATCAGTCTAGTAAAAACATTCCTACTGAAATTGCTGTATAAGAGTAAATATGAAGCAGTGGATTTTCACTGGAGAATTAAGCCAATGCATTGCACTGCTTGCAAAGCCTTCCGTGTCCTCCCATCCAGGGAAAATAAAATGGCTTCATTTCAGAGGTATTATGACCAGTTTTCTAATTTTGAAAAGATTATGAGATATTTATAGATAGCAAACAAGGGAATCAAAACTAATGGTGTTCATTCCCGAGACAGTTGAAAATATCCTTTTCTAAGTTCTGGAAATGCAAGTCTCAAAGTATCTGAAAGGATATCTTAGTTTAAAATTTCACAGTTGAAGAGAAGAGCATGACAGAAATATAACTGGGTAATCAGTGTTCTAACATAAGGTGTTCTAATCTTCTACTTAATTTTATTTAAAATGCTATGTCCGTAATCATAAAATGATCTTTTCCAGATTATATAACTGAAAAATTAAATAAAACACATAATGAAAATTTGTTCAAAATCAAAAAAGTAGGTTGTGTAATTTCAATACATAAAATGTTTGGGGTTTTTTCAATGCTAATTACATCAGTAATTAGCTTGAAATGGTCTTCAGCTATTTCTCCAATATATATTTTTTAATGAATATACAAAACTATTCTCATAGTTTAAATTAATTTCTAATATTAGTTTTTAATCCATAATGCTAAGTGACAATATTGATTCAGTACCTGCCTATACACATTCCCAAAGCTGCCATTAAAATTATGAATAATCACTGTAAAATATTGAGGGAGAATTTGCGACAGCTATAGCTAAGCTACAACAGCTTTAGCTGCAACACAGCTAAAATACAAAAACATTTAATTAGGTTACCACAAAGATAGAAAAAAATACTTCACTTCCAATCAAACACAAGGCACTTTGAACAGAAGCCATGGACTACCCCTGCCGTTGTTGTTGAAACTACACTGCAGAGAGCTATACTTATGGTCACCTTTAACTTGTTTCCTTTTGCAGTCCCAAATTAGTATGCAGAAGCAAATAAGAGAACAAACAAGAACTGAAAATAAGGAATTAATTTATAGAAAATAAAATGCAATAGCTAAGCAGAAGAGTAGTTGCCTTGAAGCTGTATGGTATGCCAGTGAGAAATAGCAGCATCTCAAGTTGCAGCTCAGAGACTTCCACAAATGACACTGGCCCACCTGCTGTATGTCATTTAACAGCAATTCCACAAGCATTTGAATACAATGGAATACTCATCATCTTCATGTAAAATGCATGACAAAAATTCCTCTACTTAAATTGCATAATACCATGAGCAGAAATAAGGTAGGTGCCTTTTTTCTACAGTTTGTATAAAAATAAACCAGCTAGAAACCCTGCACTTAACTTACTTAACATGGTTTATTTGGTAGGATTCTCGAATATTGAATGATAAAATGGATATATAGGGAAACTATTTCCCAATATAATAAATAGACAAAAATTAAAGAAAGTCTAAAGAATAACTTTGAAGTGCATAACAAAAAAATCCCTTTTTTACCTTGTATTTATCAAGGGCACATCCTATAAGGAAATTGGGGGGCTGTAGGACCAGAAGCACTGAGGCTGGGAAAGAGCATTTCTAAAAGATGAAGACAAAAATGAGCCATTATGGCAATAATTTACAGAATGCAATGTATTAATAAATGTAATCTTAAAATGCAAATCAGATGAAAAAAAAGTGGGAGCTGTGATTATACCAAGGCTTTTGGAAATCATCAAAGACTGAATCTTAAGTCTGCATGGCAAATGGTAGAAATTACAGAAATTCTGTATTACAGAAATTTCTTCTATTCCCACAGATATACTAAAGGTAAAGACAGGAATTTATGATTTAGGAAAGAGGGGTCAAAGAAGATACCTTCCCACTATGGGGTCATGAAGGGAGGGTAAAGAAACCTTCGCTCAAAAAAGAATCACTACCTGATGAAAATAACTTGAGAGTAAAGCCTGCAACTTTTTGCAGAAGGAGTATGTATTCTATGAGGAGAATATAAATGCTCTCAATGTTCATTCTCTGTCTCTCTCAAAGCCAAGTCCAGGAAATTCTAGACCACAGCCTACAAAACATTCTGAGTTGTAAGGGACACACAAGAGTCATGGAGTCCAGCTCTTAAGTGAATGGCTCATGCAGGGACTGAAGCCACTGCCATGGTGGAATCATGCTGGAAGCAGCTGTCATATCCAATCACAACACAAAGGAGAGAAACAGGTGAGTGTGTACAACCCTGTGTCCCACAGGGGTACTATTGTCATAAACTATCTGAAAAAAAAGGGGCTGCTCCATTTTTTACCATTTAAAAAATTTAAAAAATAATTAGCATAAAAGAGAAATAATAAAAAAAATAGCCTCACAAAATTAAAATTAATAGTTTCTCCTTTCTATATATCTACTGTACTATGTCTTTATAGCACAAAATTATTACCTTACATGTGGAATTATTACCATATAATTACACATGTGAGGAGGGAAGATCCCTTCAGTTTCAATGTAGAGAGGTATCAATGCTGAATTTACTGTTACCTTCTATATTCTATTTTTGCTACATATTCAAATAATAATAATGCAAAAATCCACATTTCAGCTGCCTATGAGAAACAGACACTAATCTTTCATTAAGACAGCTTTAGATTCATTTGTTCACCTCTGTATAACATACAATTTTTGATTTCTTTAATACTAGGTTTTACTTTATAGTAAAGACTTAACCATTTTGGTATTTAAAAACAACAGAACATAATCGGATTACTGAGAATTTAGAAGTGCTTTCACATCCCATACTTTACATGCATTTTTAATAACCATTTGTTATTACTGTTCTGTAATATGGAAATCCATATTATTGTTAATATTGCACAAATTCACAGCTAATCACATTATAGCACCAAAGGAACAATTATAGTATGTGAGTGTGTATAAAGATTAATATACATATCCTAATAAATCTCAGCTGACCCATTAATGTATAATGGGCCCAAAGGAGGCCTCATATCCTAGGTATATAAATGGCACATTTCTTTCCCCCTCCCCTCCCTCATTTTGTTTTATATGTACAAACTGCCATAAAAGGAAAATTAAGCCATACAAAACCACTCTGAAACATCAAGAGGCTAATCAAAAGCACAAACCACTTTCTTTTCTTATTATACTACAAGAATCATGCTAATATTTGACATGCATGTACAATGAGATGGGTTTTTTTTCCCTCTTCCTTTTGAGAATAAGGCTTCTGAAATTGTGGACAGGCATCTATCCCACATGCACTCCACAATGAATAGCTATTACAAGTGGGTTAAGGGGGGAACTTTCAGTTTTAATTGTAAATTATAATGGCTTGTTCTTCGTTTAGGGGTGATACCTCCAACTGTTTCAATTAAATCTCTTGTAGTTTAAAATGAAAGAAAAAGAGACAAATGATCCTTTTTGTTATGTAAGATATGCCTTACAATATCACTACATAGTGACAACTCCTTGTCCTCCTGTCACATCCTGTCCCTTAGACCATGCTGCAGAAAAGCAATTTTCTGCCTCAAAAGCACTCTATTTTTTAAGTTTGTCTCTGGGCAATTTTCAGGTCTACTAGAGCTGCACAACTGTATACAGATGAGAAAGACCCAAAATAGGGCAATTTATTTGATTCCTCCTCTTCAAAACATTTAGCTGAGATTGCATATCCAACAGAGAAACCCCAACAAGAATATTCAGAGATGACCTGCAGTGACACGCATCTTTTTTCCACAAAAAATTTGCATTAAACATCTTCTCCAGACTTCTCAGAACGTCTAGATTTGACTTTTGTTTAATGTGACCTTTAACACAAATATTTCCCACGATATTATCAGCTAATTTCTTTTTTAAAGGAAACAGTAAGAACTGGTCAGTTAAATAAAACATTTATGGAGCTTTTCGGAGAAAGAACTTTTTTTTTTTTGTGGCCTTTTCTATTCTTTAATTTATTTTTTTTTTTAAGATTAAATGCATTTATTTGAATCCAGTTCCTCTCTTGTTAGAAAGTAAAGAAACACTTGGATGGGAAAATACATCCTGCAAGTGTTCAGCTGCTGGTAACTTAGCATTTACCAATGCCTGAAGCTACTTCGACCTCAGTATTCCCCTGGTACAGCTCTGCCCTAACACAGTAAGGGGACTTCTCAGTAGAGCAAAGGCCTTGCATTTATAACTGCCCACAAGCTGAAAACTACTTTGCCTGCATGGAAGTGTTTAAGGAATTAGGATAGCTTCAAGGCTGGGACCTTAGTTTGCTATGAATGTAACATTCACTAATGTATCATCTGAGGCAAAAACTTGACAATGGTTCTGAGACTTTTCATGGAGCTAAGTGAATTTTCAAATCTGAAACAAACCATAGATTCCTCGGTGTTCAAAATCATGTTCAAATTTACTATCTATAGTTTTTAAAATTTTTAACCAGAGTGATAGCTCATTTAGCCCTTAAGACATAAAATTATCTATTTCATTTCTCTATTGTCTTTTTAATTGATTGATATGTACAATTAATTTCAGAATTTCATGCTGACCTACAAATCAATTACATATTTTAAAAAATCACTATTAATATTGGCATCAGAAAATAGTAACCTATAACCTTATATGGTTATATACAATAACCATATAGAGTTATTAAATATAACTCTACAACCTTATATGGTTCTGTTTAGACCTCATCAGCCAAAGTATGTTTTCTGTGCTGGCATGATAAAGATCTTTAGTATGAATGAATTTTGAATTGTTATTTACCTGGCATGTGAATATATTTAAAATTGAACTGAGAGGAAAAGAGCCTTTTTCTTTCTTTTTTTAAGGTAGAGAAATAGGTTTGGACTGGAAGGGATCTTAAAGATCATCTTGTTCAAACCCTCCTGCCATGAACAGTGACGCTTCTCACTAGACCAGGTTACTCAGAGCCCAATCCAGCCTGGCCTTGAACACCTCCAGGGATGCAGAGTCCATAACCTCTCTGGGCAACCTGTTCCACTGCCTCATCACCTTCACAGTAAAGAGTTTCTTCCTAATATCTAAATATCTAAATCCAAACCTATCCTCTCTACGTTTAAAGCCATTAGCCCTTGTCCTATCACTTGGCCATGAAGACAGAATCTGGCTTCTGTTGTGTCTGTCTGAATTTCCCTTTTATACTGGCCCACAGAGTTTGTGCAAGCATACACAAACTGGATTGCATTGGAGATAAGAGAAACTTAGCACTAGCAGAATAGAGAATTTGATTGAGGGCGAATCCGATTTCCAGATATGTGTAAATTCATGTTTAAAATTACTGGGGTGAAAATTTGTTCACATATATTACATAGAAGAGAGGAAGACCTTTATGATTTAGTCCTTTATGTCTGCAAGTGCTAATCTTACCTTAGCACATCTTATATTCAGTTCCTGAGCTAGGACTGTAAAATGTGGTAACACAATTGTGTATAGCCAGAGACAGAGATGGATAAAACTGTAAACCATGAAAACCTTGCAAGTGGCTGAAGTGGGACAGTAAAAGGATATAATTCTTTTAAAGTATTTTCATCTCTGAGATCTGCTTAAGACTGCTTGAATATTTAGCCATGCAAGAAACTCATTAATGTAGATGCAGCTGGCTGGCAAACCTTCAGTTTGGTTGCTGGTTGCTGTCAGTTGGTCACAGCTCACTGATGATTCAAAAGTCTAAGTGCAAACTGATGCTCCATTCATTTCGCTTTAACAGTAGTGCAATGGCTGTGTCAATCAGAAGTTACCAGGAATAAAAGCAACAACTGGTACTGAAAAAACCGCAACTCCTTGGCCTTAAATTCCTCATTTTTGCCTATTAATTATGCTTTATTTGTTTACATATTTTTTGCTCTTTTGGTATGGATAACCAGCATGTATTCAAAACCAGAATGTCATTTATACCAAAGAGTCACAGGAATTACTTCACAGCAAATCTGAGTATTGCCAGACCACTTTGATAATGTACAGGTAAAGTTTCTTTAAGCAAATTTTACACTGTCAAGGGTCCAGTATGTTTTTTAATCATAATTTTGTGAAGCAAACAGAAAAGCATGAATAGAAAAGCTGTCTACCTGACAGAAAAAGATTGAGTATTGAAGAAAAAAAAGCCCTAATTGAATGATTCATGTCCCTGACATGAATCCCTGGATTCATGTGAAGCAAAATGCACTGTAGGATATAGAAGATATCTTTTATTTTCTTACCAGTTAAAGTTAAAAAAAACAACAAAAAAAAAGACAGTTAAAAAAGTGCATTTGCTTCTAAAGGCTTGTATCTATAACATACCAAACCAAATACAATCTTAGCTCTATTTTATGGGTTTTTTTAGGTAACCTTTGTAAAGTCAACATTTTCTCTGTTACAAAAAGCCAATCTCTTAAGTTGAAAGGTCTTTTTCCAATGACTATTCAGTAAAATATGCATGAACAGTCCTTAAGACTGAGACTGGGACCTCTCCCTTCTTCTCTATGGAGACTGCACCAACTGCAAGCCTGCAGTTGTGCTCCCTCTGATCCTCCTATTCCCTTTCATTTCCTAATGTTTCTCAACATTAGTGATGAACAGAGGAGACTTCAAGAATGGTGTCTAGACAGAGTGTCTAAATGGAACTTGGTCAGAAGCTTGATTCCCTTTTGATCCCATGGTCGGACAGCCAACGCCTGCCACCAGAGATGCACAGACTGCCATAGCATGGACAGAATTCAAAGGCTAGGAATGGCAACTGAGCTGAAGCTTTAGTTATTAATATGGGCACCGTTAACCTTGTAAATGTTCTCACATTTACTCTACTTTTAGTCAGCTGCAACTCCTGCTCTGACAAAGATGCCTCTTGGTAGCTCAAAACAATGAGATTTGTGGCACATCTCTTTTCCCCACACTTAGGGCACAACTCCTTTTAGCATTTTATGCTGAAATTTGTCACTTATTCCACAGCATGTAATACAGAATTGGGTGACAGTCCAAGTAGTAGATGCTTGAAACCTAGGTGATGTAATCATTCTCTGTGGCACTCATACACAAGTCTCTTATTAAAGTCACCATAAAATCATAAAATTCACAGTTTCATAGGTAAAAATATTTAGTTGATAGTGCATTTAGTCAGAACTAAAATTAAAATAAGAATAAATTTCTTTTGACATAAAATAGAAAGCAAAAAGAGAAACAACAGAAACAAATTTATGAAATATTTTCTTCCCTCCTCTTGCAAAGAGACATCTGAATAACGATGACTTTATTTTAACTTTGCTGTGTAATTGTAACCAAGTAAGAAGAATATATGCGTAATAACTTTGACCTGAATGTTTGAATAGCAGATCAGACAGCTACTGAATTACCTGAAAGTATTACCATATGAAGAGCTTGTGCTTCCTAAATGCTGTCACTCAAAAGGCTTTTGGCATCTCTTCAGAGCCCTCTCATTTACTTCCTTTACACAGG
This sequence comes from Setophaga petechia, assembly GCA_024362935.1. Classification (NCBI taxonomy): domain Eukaryota; kingdom Metazoa; phylum Chordata; class Aves; order Passeriformes; family Parulidae; genus Setophaga; species Setophaga petechia. The sequence goes on from JANCRA010000001.1 coordinate 31,018,563, forward strand.
AGTAAACTTAGACAGCCTCATATTTTCATAGAGAAAATAACACCATCATTCAGATTTTAAAGTTTTCCTTGTACTCAAACAAATCTTATAATCAAAATTATGTTTGCCTTAGAAAGGAATAACTTGGGTTCACGATTGTCATATGTGCATATTTCTTCTATTTTGTTAGCAATTAAATAAAATTAATTTTTATGACACATCTGAGGAATTGCAGATGTTATTCAAGTATTTACTAGCATTTTTGTGATTTTATATTTTATGACTTAGAATTATTTATTAATTGTTTTCATCTCTGAACGTTTAATATACACAATCACTACCAAGTCTTCTCAATTCTTATTGGTTAATTAGACTTTCACATGAGCATTTAAGACAACATAGCTAAATAATCACTAAAATCTCAAGTAAACCTCAGTAATTGACTTTAACATACTTTTCAATTTAAAAACCTTGGACAGGAAGAATCATTTTGTTTTAGTTACTATTTGAACAAACAAAATATCTAAAAAGGAATTAAGAATTATAGTATCATTCACAAAAACTTGCTGTTTAATTTAAAAAAAACCCAAAAAATTGTGGTAAGTTTTTTTTTAATTGAGCAGTCTCTTAATCCCAATCTCAGCATGGGGATACCAGCTATTTCTTGTATCTTTTTTAATGCCTGCATATTTTAGCCTTAGCTAAGGCTAAACCTGCAGTCTGTATGTATGTCCTATCTCCCTTCACCCAGAAATGTTTTAGCTGGGTGATTGTCAAGTGTTAAGCAAATTGGAGAAAAGCAGCAAGTCTTAAAGATAATTAAGACCCTTAGAAGTCTCAAGGATGGAGATCTAAATTAATATCCCCAGGGAGTGGAATGTGGATAGGAGATGCTGGGCTACTCAGCATTCAGGGAGCTGCAGACTAAGCACAGCTCTATTGTTTCCCAGGCAGAGTAGGTAATACGGGGAATAGGGAGATCAGGGCTGCAGTTGAAATTGGCGACCTTAGAGTACAAAGAAAGCAGAGCTGATTTTATTAGTTCTACCTCCTCAAACATCATGTTTTTACTAGTTGGCAGACTATGCCACTTCTTGTCGGGTTCAGGACATCCCTTTGGCTGTCCTGAGCAGCCAAGACCCTTGCCGGGGGGCTCAGAGACCCTGGCACAGAGCCCAAAATGCCTCTGTGAGTTTGATTATGGCCCGTGGAGCAAATACCAACCTTCTATGAAGATAGCAAGCCACAAGAGTTTAGGTAGAATATTAGTGAAATTATCACAGGTGAATTATGTATTTTAGGATTACTGTACAGGGGGGTTATATCCCTGTACAGGGGGGTTATGGAGACAAGATGGAGGAATCGGGGCGTGCCTCGTGCTTCTTCTTTCCTCTTCTTGTCTTCCATCTTCTGTAGTGATGTTGGCACTTACTTATTGGTTTAGAGTAGAAGCTCACTGTCTAACATAGGTGATGGGTATTGGGGAGTAATTGTAAATATTGTACACGTAGTTTGCACTATAAAGACATAACACCACCCCGGGGGCAGGCAGAGTGCCTGTGACTGTCCTGCTGAGCTGACCTCGGCAGGGCAGGAGAAAATTTTTTATAGATAAGATAGAATAAACAACGTTAAGACCGAGGAATGAAGAGCTCTGACTCCTTCTTTAAGCACCGGGCTGGGAAAAGAGACTTTGGAATTCTTCTCGGGGTCATTCTGACAAACAAATGATCCCGACAACTTCTCTCTGATCCCAGTTTCATCAGACTCCAAAGAGTTTAGATACAAAAAACCCCAAACAAACCAAAACTAAGAAAACCCATAAAAACTGAAAGAAGAATGTGCATTATTTTACAGCAAAGTAATTTCCTTACAGGAGAGCACCACTCTCTAGGACTAATGACAGTTTATATTTCTGGAACTTGATGCACTGTGCACATTCAATGGATATTTGAACCTAGTTGCAAGGAAATGTCTTTATAAATGTTCAGAGCTACAGGCTTCCCAAGGGTAAACTTGGTTTTAAAAGTTCTGTGCTAGAATTCACACTGGATTTTTTTTACCAAACTCCTGATAAATAGTTGAGGTTTCAAGAAAAACCAATAAAATAATCAGAGGTGGATTATGTCCACTTTGACAAAAGAGGTTACAACCAAAATGTGTTTAATCCCGCTTGGTTCACATAGAGGGAATATTTAAATTGATACAATATTTTATCTATTTATGAATGTATGCCTATCATTTCTTTAATTAAGGCCCTTTACCCTTTGTAAAATATCAAATTTGAAGAAAATATCAAATATGTGCAAAGTGCATTAGAGGCAGTGAATTACTGAATCTAGAACCATCTGGTGGATTACACTGAAGCACATGGTTGTATAAAAAATTAAAACGGGAAAAAAAAATTACAAATTTTTTGCATACTTGGTCACTTCTTTTTAATGTGGATGTGGTCAAAATTAAAAAAGGCACCTTTTTTTAATAAAACAGATATGTTATGTACTGATAAATGGTTATATTTGATTCTTTCAGGTAACATGCTAACTTCCACAAAGATTCTTCACTCTCCTTGTGAGGACAAAGCAGTTGCTGTGATACCTAAAGACCTTATAGTCACCTAAATACCTGCTATTAGTATACCAGTTGGTCTTGCAAGATTTCAAAAAATGTCATCTTAATTTAAAATAATGAGTTGTGAACTCATTATATAGTATGCCTATACTTGGAATCTGGCATGGAAAGAAGAGCAAAATCAGGGTCCTTAATTTTTGGACTGTGTATAGTTCTGTCCTGCCCATTTCAAAAGAAAGCAGCTACATATGCAAAATATCATAGTCTGATCACACAGCAAGTTATTCCAGAAAGCTACTGTAAATTGATAAAACATCCTCTAAAGATATAAAAAATTAATTGACAGAGAAGTTTAAAATGGAAACACAGTTAAAGGAGGTCTTTCTCAAAAGATGACCACTCTCTCTTATTGCTTCCTATTTTAAATGGTACATAGCCTTACCATCATATGAGACCAAACTACATGTTACAGTGGCTGTAGCAAGTGTGTAAGTGTATTCATGCATTTCTTTTTTTTTTTTTTGAAGCTGTTATTATGATGATCCCATCCAAGACTGAAGACCTACTTCGGTTCTAAGAGATTCACACAAATCCTCAAAACAACTCCTGATGCTGATTTACCTTGTTTACCTGTACCCAAATCCAAACCCCCAAATGACTACATAGCCACAACTCCATCACATAAGTTGATACAGAAACAAAGAAAGAACATTGATAGAGCATACACATTTATGGAATTCTAGTCACTTCTTCCCCTCTTCTTTCTCTTCATTCTCTCCCCTGATTACAAGTAGTCACAGAAATTAGTGACAATTCTAACACATACTTGAGGAACTTATAAATAGCACAACAGTTTCACTCTTTAAACACAAAGAGAGATATAATAGGTACACCAGTCATTCCTTTTCCTGAAAATGTTCCATTAATCATAGGGCATTATTTTATTAGGCTGATGCCATAATGCTCCTATTAATATTTCTTTTGAAGAATCTCTAGTCCTTTAAACTGACGTACTTCAAGTACCCATATGGTTAAGGAAAAAAAAAAATTAACAGTACATATCATATAGTCATAAATGAGACATCACTTTTGTCTGAATGGGAGATGATTGCAATACATAGTTAATACTGAATGACAGCTAACTGATTTTCCTGTCCATGTCTTCGTTTTAATACATATAACCAACACTTCAATAATTTTTAGCCTTAGATTCTGCACATATTTACAACTTCCAAACTGTCCCAAGAACGGGTGAATATTTTTCAGTACCTGTTCCTGTATTTTATATTGTTATGTTTTATGATACTGTAAATATTCCTGAGCCATGGGTGACTATTTCACTATCGACACATCTTGTTTTAAGACTGAAAATCTCTTAATCTCAAGTAGGGTAAATCTGCTGTGATAGCCTCAAATGACCTGAAAAGTTTTCTCAGTACTAACTATGGAACTTAGCCTTATGGAACTACTAAAATTATGACATCATCCCTGGACTGGCCTGAAGGTATCAGAATTTCTGCAGTGCTGTGATTTCACTCTAGGCATACTTCCCAAACCAGAAAGAACTAAAAGGCCTCTAATTATCTTCCTTAATTCCTACACTTGGGAAACTTTCATCTTCACATATTTGGGGTGTTAATGATAAATTTATAGCATTCCAGACCTCTTAACCATGAGAAAGTAACAGCAAGAGAGGAAAAATCTTTTGTGCTCTCAGGAAATTCTTCTCTCTGTAAAGTAGTATTTTGAAAGGCTGGTTCCTATAGTTTGAATAGTTAGCACATGAGAGTGCTCTATAAATGTTTATAAGACTAGATAAATCAGTGATGTTAAATAGCTGAAGTTATTATTTAAAGAAGGGAAAATCCACCCTCCCCAAGCAACACCTGCACACGTGGGTTTTTTTGAAACTTTGAGAAAATGGAAACCCCTCAGGTCAACACAGCTTTTTGAAACAAGTTTCTTTGCACGAAGGAGCTGCTTTCCCCATGTGGTCACTCACCAATATTTATGAGGGAAGGTCACTTGGAATGCCACCAGCAGATGAAAAACAGGAGGAAAGGAGGGGTTTTCTGTCTTCACTGAGCTGGGTGATTCTGCCAAAGTGATAGCCGACATTGACATTACACAAGGGAAAGGTTGGCGTAGTCTCACAGTCCCAGCTCTGCTGCAGAAACAAAACAAAACCAAACCAGTGTATACTTTTCAAATAAGCGTAATGTCAAAACATTAAAAGTCTGATCTCCGGAATATAAATGACACTTTAACCTTGGCTTTGAAACAGCTATCTCAAATCTACTTTAAAAATAAGATTTAAAAAGACCCCTATGGAATAAAATGTTCTTCCATAAAATTAATCACTTTAAGGGTTTAGTGGAAAGAAATGGACATAAACATCTTATGGGCTCAGCTGGTGGTAGAAGGCAGACAAAAATTTTAATTCTGATAAAAATGAGGAAAAGCTGAGATTTGAAGGGAAGACTGCATGCAGAATATATGGCAGGGAATGACAGGAAATTTTATAGGTGAACATGGCCTACGAAAAACTTAAGGGAAAACTGAACGATTAATGAGAGGTCCCCATTAATTTTTTTTATTTATTCCATTTTCTTAGCATCTGTGCGAATTTTTACCTATACGTCTTATACGTCCTAAAAGAAAAAACTGTGATGAATAAATAAACAGCTCTAGAAATCTTCAATAGGGTCCTTTACCTTGCAGGGAATATTATCACTGGCTTTTGATACAATTTCTGCTGCAGGGAAAGACTTTCAAAGCTCAGAATGCTGAAGTATTGCCAGGCACTCAAAGACCCCCTGCTGTGCGCGTCAAACTAAGAAATCTCTCTGAACTTGTCGAATTAAAAGTCATCTCTCTCTCTCTGTAACCCCTGCATGAGCTGGGAAGCTCTGTCCTCATTTTTTCAGGCCTTCCACGATAAACAAATGGAGCCTGAAGCATCTTTATTCTTTTCAGGCACATAATTAAAATTCTTTTAAAAATGTAATTGAAGGCAATGAATTTCAAAAGGAGGTTCTAGTTAACAACAAGGCTAGAACAGTTTCAGCACACCATACTACTTTACCATCCAATTTTCTTTCAAAGGTAAAAGCAAAACAGCTTGTTATGATTCTGGGTATATTTTTTTTCTTTTTTTTTTTAAATTTTGTTTGTACATCAATAGTTTGCACCAAACCTAAACATCTCAGCAGGCTTTATGCTTTCTGGAATGTCATAAGACTTAATTACTGAAAAAGCAAAGAGAAGTATACTATAAAAGTATGAATAAAGCAAAATTTATTCTTGGTTTCTCAAAATTATTATTTATATATCCCTAAAATTTAATAATATACTTATTGAAGTATTTGTATTTTCTTGGCAACCCTCTTTTTTAAAGTAAATACTCACAACCTCGCAAATTTTTAGAAATCTGCTAATGCATAGAATGGTAATTCTCTGTGATGACTATTGCTGTAAAACATTGTAACGACTAGTTACAATACATGTTTGATGTTGCCAAGGAAAGAGCAAGTGCTGATATAATTAATGATCTCAAATGAATATAAAAGGAACAAAAACTATCTCCCTGGATTTGAATCCCAGGGATTATCATACAAAATTAACTTAAAGGAGGCAGGAGACAAGATAGTGTTTCAGAAAGTCATTTCTAAGGTGACTTCCTAGAGAGCATAAAATCTAAACCAATTTTATTTTTTTAATATCTCTTCTAGAGTGATTTTCAGTACCCCTCTCTGTTGCAAGCAAAAAGATTCAGTTTTTACCTGTTTTATCCACGCTGTGTTTTTAATACTGGTACTTCTTGATATAAATGACCATATGAAATGTATTTTTTTAGAGTTTTCCCTAGAGAAACTAGAGATGAAGATGTTTTAAGGAACGTTATTTACAGTTCTTGTAGCATTAAAAAAAAAGCCAAAAAGGTGTAGCAAGGAAGCACTACTCCCACAACTTCGGGGTAGTACTCTGCCTCTGATAGTTATGATGCCTCTGGGAGACCTGAGACAACACAGCAAACAAAGCTGCTTTTCATCCTTGGAGGGGGAAGCACAGTATGTGTTCTGCATGGGTCAACAGCAGCTCTGACTAGTAGAGAGGTAGAAAAAGGACCCAGTCAGCTCAACTGGAAAAGGCAATGACAAAGCAGATCTAGCAGGAGCAAACTAGGGGTTTGACTACACCTTCAAGTTATACCTCTTCAAGTCAAATATTATTTCTTTCCTAGGTTTTTTTGGTTTTGTTTTTGTTTTATGTAAAACCTGAGTGCAGTGTAGGCAGAGCCCATTCCAGAGGTCACGCTGAACAGGCAACACAGAACAGTGGACCAAGGTTGACCCTCTCCTTTTCCTGCGTTTGTCTCACATTACATCAGCAGGTTGGAAACACTCACATTAGCACATGCCTTCATTTCACACACAGAACATGTAACATACACAGAGCCCACCCATTATGCCCCAATCTGGAAAAAAAATTAATAACAAATAATGGTCACATCTTAGATCCAGTAAGACCATGCTGGCACAAGAGCATCATCACCAAAGGCTATTCATTAATTTCTACCAGTGCATTGTTTACATGGCTGCAGTATTATAATTACAAACAGTCAGAAGAATAAGGCAGTCCCTACTATGCCATGCATTTTTCTTACAAAAAACCTGCACCCTTCTTAGCTTTCTCTTTGGAAAACTAGGGAGATTTATGACAGTGTATTTATCATGCTTAATTTTACAGAGTATCTCAATTGCCATGCAATCAGCAGAAAGCATAGGAGTAATCATCAAGAAAGATGAATGAACAAAAACCATAAAATAAAAACAATGTAGGCAAATTAGTATTTTCAAACTTCATTTCTGCCATAAAACTGAATTAATGAAAGCACTGTGATTACAAAAAAGGAACTCATCTTCCATCACAATTTTTTCTGTAGAATGCAAAGGACATTTGACAAAACAACAAAAGAAACAAAAACTGCAACAAAGAGACAATGTCTGATATATAAGAAAAAAAAAACCAGTGTGATCTAGCATGAGTATTTAATGTCTGTTTGCAGAATGAGTAAAGGCTCCTTTAAGTTCACTGAGCACTTACTGTGAAGTTTAGGGAAGATCAGTAGCTTAGAAAAAAGTGGCTACTGAAATATGAGTCACATTTATGAACAAAAGTGATCAAAGTCCACTTGGCTGCTAGAGTGTCTTCAGTTTATTCCACTGCAGTACACATATTGCTTGATTGAAAGGTCTGTGAATATAAGGCACCCAGGTCTATCCACTGTCATTGTGCCTGAAATTGTCATTTGTTATGTCTGACTTCCTTTATTGATTTCTTTTTCCTAAACAGAGGCTGAAATAATTTTTATGGCACTTGGGAACACAAATGTTTACAATATTTACAATACAGTAAACTTAAAATACTAAATACATTCACATTAATTCCTTTTTCTCCTCCAAGCTAAAATTATTTTAAAAGCTGTGATAAAATAAAAATTATTCAAACTTTGTTCCGAGTCATATACTGCTACTATGACAGCGATGTTATACAGACATATCTTACATACCTTTAAAGATTTCAGACACTTTTTCAGTGGAGGAAAAGAATTGCTTTTTACATCATTGCCAAATAAGAGATTAACACAAGTAATTTATTTCTTCAAATGACACTTTTGCTTATGAACACCTACCTCATATGTTATAAAACTAATTTATAGTTTTATAGTTTATATATTTAACTTGGGCAGAAAATTAGGATACTGATAGTAAACTCTCCAAGATACAGTTTTGATCCAGTAGCTCAGTGCTGTGGAGACAAAACTGTTGGCAGATATTGCTCTGATAATTTGGAGGTAGTGCTACATCAAAAGAGGGAGTAAGTGAATGTAAACCTAATTAAGACTTCAACAAGAAGAGCAAGACAGAATATTTCAGCTGGTCTCTCTCTTCTGCAAAACAGTCTGATGCCCATATCCTAAGACAATTTGCCAAATTTTGTACAAAGTTATTGTGCATCAGAATTTTAAGTTTTTGAGGACTGAAATGCTCCTCTGTTTTATTCCTGTGTCTTGATTCCTTAGATTAATACAGATATGTGGCTTCTTGACTGTACTGTTCAATCATATATTCTGTAATTACAACAAAACACCTTTATTTGATAAATATAAAGCAGAGATTAATACAAAGCAGTGAGGAATTCCTCAGTGAAATTTGCTATCAAATGACAAGCTGTATAGGTTTAAATAAAAGTGTTAAAAATAAAAGTATAACCTTATAAACATGTTCAATCTCCCACACCAATACTGATTTTAGCGTTCTATATGAGGCAGTAACCTCAGAAAAAAAATCAAGAAGTATTTTCCTTTGCTTTTTCTATCCCTCTTGGATATGGGCAATATGACTGCCTCCACAAAAATCTTAAACATTAGAAATTATCTGAAGTACTTGAAAATTGAAATTAGCATTTATTTGCATGATGTATGAGTAGATGCTAATGAGGAGAATAGATAAGCAATAAAACAGACCCTAAATTAATTACTTTGCACCTAATCCAGCTACTAGGTTCCAGGCGTTACAAATAAGTTTAGAGTAGGAAAGAAAAAAAGTTACTTATTTTCTGACAATTCTGTTTGTATATAAAATTGCAGTATTGAAAGTAACATTAATCATATGAAAGAAAACTGCGTGATCTCTTTCTGATGACTTTACAGAGGACCTATTAAGCAAGCATTTCTACAGAAGGAGGTACAAATTATAGAGTACAGAAAGTCTGGTGGTCTTGCTGCCACAAGAGCAAAGACAAAACTGATAACACTTTGCAGAAAAACTTAAGTGTGTGTCAATGTAAGTCATTCCTACCATATCTTGATGTATTTAATGCTTTCTTTGGGTTGACATTCTCTTATGAATAATCCTTCCCTATCAGTTGTATAGGGACCCATAATTCCTGCTGTGTACTCTACCTGTAAAGAGCCTGAGAATGAGGTAAGAATGGACTCATTTCATATTACCTGCAGAAATTTCAAGTCCTTCAAAAAGGCCTGATTAATAGTTATAAGTCTGATTCTTAGTAGCTGAAATCTAAACCATTTATATAAATGTTCTTTAAATGTTAAAAGTCAATAGTAAAAGATTCCTACACATTGAGTATCTACACTGCTGTTCGTTCTCACATTTACAATAACGCAAAATGGGAAAACAACTTGCAGAAGTAATATACAAATAGAAAAAAATAAATTTTTGTATTTTTTCTCATTAAAATATATAAGCAGTGCTGTTTTTAAAGTGTATTCACAATTGCAGTATCTTTTCTTCTAGATACATTACAGTGTTACAGTCAAGTTTGGAAGTTCTTTGAAACAAATTACTGTGGAAGATTCACCTTTATACAGTTCAGAGCAAGCCACTAATGGCACAGAGTGTATATCTGTCAAAGTCAGTGCTTAAGAACAGAACAGCAAACTGACAGAGTCAAGGCAGGCAAACACTTTACATCAGCAAGAACTTTATGTTGATTATTGCATAGTTCTCGTTACATACTCATGTAAATAGCACTGCAATAAAAACTGTGAATTCTGAAATACCTTTGCAGACAGAATTATGACTGGAGAAAACTATGGAGAAAATGGAACACCTTTTAAAATTATCACATTTTCTACTGCAATCCTAATATTTTTATTGAAAATATGTTAGCATAAATAATTACCATATGTGTTAATAATAAGCACATAATATTTTTCATTTGAATTCAGAAATATGTGAATTCCTTGAGTCAAAATTAATAAATAAAATGGATAGCACATACAGTGTTTTCAGTGATTTTTTTTTCAGTGATCTGTAAATTTAGGCTTCTTAACAGTTATTTATCGTATTGTTTAGAATATTTTTTTATTCTAAATGAAACATGTTCATATTTGAGTGAAAGAGAATTTCTGGGTTTTTTAATCAATTTTAAATTGTATCCAGGGAATAAACATAAAATAGAACTATGTATCTGCTCTTAAAAATGCTGCAAGCTCATCACGTTGTTTAAGGGCTTAGGTGGCAGAACAGATTTTAATGTAAATAAACTACTTAGTCACTGCTTAGTCACTAAGTACATAAGACGGGAGGCAGTCTGAGTGGATTAGCTACAAACAGAAGTTGAAATTCATCACAGATCATGGCAAACATATTTTCTTTTTAGAGTATTTCCACAAAAAACTTGCTGAGGTTTACATATGGTAGAGATGCTCACTGGAATTATTTTGGCATTTATTTTGTTTTCATATCAGTTTGCAACTTTGTTTTAGGTATGCATATGCTCAGGCAGTGTATAATTTATTGACACATTATAACTAATGTGCTTGTCATAGCTTCATGTTAAGTTGTATGCAATTATTGGAAACAAACAACATACAGAGTGAGGTTTTAGTCAACACTTTCTTTGTAAGGATTGGAAAGAGTTCTGTGATCCATGATAAATGGATGCATATAGAGGGGATGTTCTATAGGACTCATTGCATGTGGGTTTAGCCTGGAGCCTCAGCTCACCTATTTGTCACACATTATGTGGTTGGCATACAGCTCTTTTTCAAACTCCACCCCTTCAAATAATCTTTCATTCTAGAAATTGTACAAAACATGAAATAATTTTCTAAGTATAACAATAAGTACTATATTGTTATAGACTAGAGTAGGCATTTTTGTTTATTTTTATTTTTCTAATGTCAACAGATGTAGTAGGGATCATGAAACAGAACCATTGATAAGGTCCTTGTTTAAAGAGTAATTCAGTAGTATGTATCTCCTGTAACTGTAATATGTTAAGAAATGTACTATAATTTTATTTAAGCTTTTGGGATGAATCTATGAAAGAAACAAGACTTCAACAAATATTGAAGTAAAAAAAGATTTAAGGACATGGTAAAAGGAAAAAAAAAAAAACTTACCAGAAGGAGATTTTAATATTTACCATTTGCCATTTTCTGTGATGGCAATCTGACAGATTCAAAGTGAGCTAAATAGGCTTATTTTTAAACCAGGAATGTGATAGATTTAATATTGGTTCCAGAGAAAGTTAAGTTGAAGATGGGAGTGGAGAGAAGAATTATGATATAGAAAAGAATATGTCTACAGTATGAAGCAAGATTTCTAGTGGAGCTCCTTAAATAAGGTGGACTTTCTGTAAAACCTTAATGAGTCAGGTAAAATGAAGTGCATCAGTGTAGGTCGCTTACACAATTTCTGTATTTTCAACAGATATAAACCATGAAAGTTCTTTCAGGAACTGCTTTATGAGTTAGTCAACTACATTAACAGTACATAACTAAATGAAATCAAATGTAAAAATGCAAAATTCAGAGTCATGTACATATGAACTAAACAACCAGAATGTATGCATTAAGTACTGTGTTTATGAACTGAAAAGGCTGAAAATATTTATTTTGTTTAACCTTCCCAAACATAACATCTGAGAAAGACTATAATCACGATAGTGGTAAACAAAGGCTGTGGAAGAAACTAAGTCAAAGACGTGAAAATAAATGTATATAACTGACAGTAAATAGCACAGGTAAAGACTCAGAGGAAATGTTCAAACCACCCAAACTGAGTTGTTCTGGAACATTAATGCATTCTTCAATATTAGAAACAAATCCTGACCAGTGAGATCCATTTATAGAATGTCATTTCCTGAGACAGAAGATGATTTCTTAAGAAAGAAGAAGACATCAGAAAAATATATGTTAAAGACACTCTAAAAAAACTATTTTTCAAAGACACCAGACATATTTTTAGGCGTCATTTCTATTTACAGTATTAAGCATCATAGATGCTCTACATCAGGTTTTATTCCCTTCAAGAGGTTGATTTAGACTGAGATACCAACTATTATTTTTTTGAGTATTACACTGTGCCCTTTATAGCTAACAGCATGTTTCTTTTAACATTTGATTTCTTCACTCTGTTCCCTCATTTTGCTTAAAACTTCCTGAAGTTTATCTAGATTCAGAATTTTTTTTTTAATTTTCATAAAGTTGATTTTGTAAGGGATGGTGTGGCACATTCTATGCCAAGAGCAGAAAAAACCCACTGTAATTTAACAGTTTCTTTGTTCTAGGGAGCAAATACTTTGCATTAGGTTACATTCTCCCTTTATGAGGTTCATAAAGCATTTCAGGGCTATTAGGATAAAATGGCATAAAAGAGGAGAGACTGCTATAGATTGCCCATATTTTCTGATTTTAATTTACCCAAGCAACTATGGCAACCTAAGATTTTGTACAATATAAAGGTAAATACACTTTGATAGTAATTAATCTCTATGAACTAGAAAAATCAGGAATATTTTACTTATTCTAAAATGACAGTAATAAACTATTATCAAACTACTGTTTGCTCATTTTCCCTCTTCATCTCATTATACTAAACCTTTAATCCACATGAAGTTAGAAAAATTATTCATTATTTTGCACTACAGAATCAGAGCTTATGATTATAGATCTATACTATTCTGCCCTGTTTCCCCAGTTCAGTTCTTATTATAGGATCTAGAATTGAAATTCCAAGTTTTCTTAGGAGTAGTAATTTAAAAAGAAATTTACAATCTCAATAGATCGCTGGGTCTTTTTCAGCAGGAATGAATTCTCTCTCCATTTTACATTCTAGCTGAGTGCAGTAGTTGGGAAAGTTGCAGTTTCCCCACAGTTCATGATCCCACTTCACAAAATTATTTTAGACTCAGGACTTGGCCTTTGCGTATTCCAGGATACAGCAATGTATCTGTGATTTAGTGTCTACTGTCCTGTGTTTCAGTTTACAATATTACTTTGCTGCTTGTCAAAAGGAAAATGTGCTAAACTGCATTTTACCAAACTAATGAAAAATAAGGAATACAAAAACATGTCCAGAGGTGTCTGAAAATCTTATTAAAACAGAAGGCAATAGTGTGTCTAACTGCCCAAGTCACCTCATCACCTGCATTCACAGCATTAGAAGCACAGAACCTTTAAGGCTGGAAAAAACCTTTACAATCACCAATTTCAACCATCAGCCTAGAAAACTACTGTCACCTTCACCATCAAACCATGTACCCATGTGCTGTGTCCACAGTTCCTTTGAACACTTCCCGGGATGATGAGTCCACCACTTCCCTGGGCAGTCTGTCTCAATGCTTTACAACCCTTCCTGTGAAAAAATCATCCGAATACCCAATCCATCTTCCCTGGTGCAACTCAAGGACATTTTCTCTCATCCTGTCACCTGTTATCTAGGAGAAGACACGTACCCCAATCCCAATACAGCCTCATTTCAGCTAGTTGTAGAGAGCAATACGGTCTTCCCTGAACCTTCTTTTCTCCAGGTTAAACACAATTTAGGGCACCTGGCCTTGCTGAATAGCATGCAACTGACTTTGGCCCATTAATCCAGTCTGTCCAGATCCTTCTGTAGAGCACTTCTACCATCCAGCAGATCAACACTCCCGACCAACTCAGTGTGATTAGTAAAGAGGAATTACTGCTACCTCTTAGTTAAAGATTCTCATTCGGCACAGCAATATCCATGGAAGAGATCAATTCATATGATACAAACTACTGTAAAATTACAAGTTTTGAACAAAATTCCAGGTTACTAATTTGCAACATCTTTTCTTTTAATAGCACAAATTTGAAAATTAACATCTCATTATCAAACCAAGTATAAAGAGTATTTTAAAGTAGTCTGTGCTGGTTGAAATTTTCTTTCATGAATTTCAGATAGCCAAAAGATGGCATCAAGATGGAACACTGTGGATTATTAAAAGAATTTGATTTCAACACAGAATGTTGCATTTTTGAAGCACCCTGGGGGCTGCTTACACGCAGAAGTCTGAGAACAGTGGTAGTTTTGCATGAGCTCTATCGAGATACTATGTATTTATTTATTTAACCAAAAGAAGTATCAGAGAACCTAGTTCAAGTATTACATCCCTTGAATGTCACAAAATACAGGAAATAAAAAAGTATATAGACCATTTTATGCTAGAACTCTAACATTCTAATGGTGTTTTTTTCTTCGGTTCTTCCATTCTAGCTACTAAATTTATCTGATATTCCTGTCTCCTTTTTCACAGCTGATGTTGAAATGTCTTTCTGTGCAGTGCTGCAGCAAGAAAATTCTCCTCAAAACAGTAATAAACCGTTTGGTTTTTATGGTGAAAGAAAGAAAATTGGAAAAAAATAGAATGAGACTGCCAGATAGTCACATATGTCAGCAAAATATATCTAATCACGACAGTACTGATTTTAAAAGTAGAAAAGTTCCATCTACAAACTGAGACATACATCTATGTTATCAGTGCTTCCTTTTGCTAAAGTTTTAGAATGTACTTTTCAAGAAAAAAAAAAAGCGCAAAACTCTATGATGTGTGTGCATATCATTAAAATACTTCAGGTCAGAGAATTCAGAGCTTAATCCAACCTTAATGAAAACTAGAATTTTCAAGACTGTTTTACAGAATTGTATTCTGTATCTGTACTTAGACAGTTAAGGCCCAAAACACTGCAGTGTTTCAATCTGTCTCATTTATATTTTGTTCTAATTTTTGCTTTTCCTCACACCTTGACTACACGTCACATCCCTCAGCCAAAGAGGACACTGGCACAGTGCACTATTTCAACTTAGTGCCTTGGCTATACACGAGCAAGGTAGTGTTAAGACCAAATTACAGAACAAAATGCTGAAAATACAAAAAGGTCCCTATGATTTATAACACAGAGATAATTGCATTCAATTCCATACCATACATGCAGTCGAATTTCTCTGTGACTAATTCATATGTACATCTCTATACTCAGAAAAATACTGGAGATTTATATTACATTCTCAATTTTATACAATTTCTTGACCAACTTTTTCTTTTTATATTTTACATAATAGCTGTGAAAATTGATTCCATATTTTAATAAAATAATATATGCATAGAAGCTTGGTAATATTATGTCCTTCTTAATTCAATGAAAGGTGCTTACATATGTTGAATCAGGACAATGCAATCCAACACAAAATGAAATCTTCATATTTTGAAGACAATATAAATTGGATACAGACCATGAATTGTTTGTACAAACACTTTAAATAATTCTGTTGAATAATCAGTGCTCCCAGCATAATTCATATACTTTACAACATGCTGTAAATATTGATGATGAAATTAAAAAAGAACACGAAATTCTTCAGCCAGCTACAAATACAGCTTGATCACTATTCCTTGTATGGAAAAGAACCCCAAACTGCATATTCTAGTGTATTCAGAACATGAGAACTTTCAAGCTATTTCTTGACGTTTAATTTGTAAATATGGTGGTGGAACACACACCTTTAATGCACAATAGATTTACAGAGAAAGACTTTTTATGGCTTCATAGGGTCTTCAAAGAATAGAACTCACAGTTTATTCAATGAGATCAATTGTGAGTTCTTCTAGCCAAGTGCAAAACCATTTGTAACCATGTGTTACCACATGGGGTATCAGTCTTTCCCTCTTGCTGATGAACTCAGACTGAAAAAATCAATTTTTTTCCTATAAATAGGAACTTATTTTAGATATAGGCAAACTTGTGCCTAATAATTTTCTATGAAAAAGTTATCCAAATTATCAGACAACTATTAAAAAATACTCTCTGTCTCTAGCATGTGGTACATACCTCCTAAGAGCAACACACACCAACATATATCTTAAATGTACGACATTCTCCTTCATACATAACCTTGTGACTGCTGTAATTCCTTATAATACATCACATCTGCCAATTTTCTCTGGATTTCTAACTTATCCAACTTACTCTTCTTACCACAGCCTGTGAGGTTTATGAGTACTCACAGCTAGAGAGAAAGTTGTGAGATTTGCATAAAACCCATGAACAGCAACTCAGAAGCAGTTTCTTCTGAACTGTACAGCTGCACTGAAATGGAACCAAAACACACGTACTCTTAAGCTACCTTGCTTATTAGGATAAATACAGACAGAAAAGAAACAGCTCTAATAACTTTTATCTCAAATTTTATATATATACATACATAAATAAATGATTAGTAGTACTCTCATTTACTCCGACTGCAATTTATTATATGCGTTCCTAAATATTACAGAACTACAGAATGAACAAGGTTGGAAAAGACCTCTGAGATTATCAAGTCTATCTATTATTATTTCAAATTGTAAATACAAGTATGTTTCTAACAGCAAATTATATTAATCTCTAAATAAATAATTAGATTTAAAACTATTATGATATAGAGGAAATGTGAGACATTGTTCTGAAAAGCTTTCGAAGACCCAGGGATGAAGTTAACTTCAACTGATAAAGCATGGTATTAGATGTGTTCTTCTGAGATGATATCAAGTTTCAAAGCCAGCACTATTAAAAAAAATAAAGGATGGCTTTTTTACAAGTAGCTAAGAAACGGTCCTTTGTATGTTAAATTTGAATTTCTAAAGGTAATCACAAAAAACATTTAACATCCAACTTACATATTTATAAATGGATACAAATGCAAAAAAGAAAGCATGCATATTTATGAAAGTAAAATGCCAATAATTCTTTTGAATACAACTGTGTATTCAATTTTCTACACGAACTTTGAGTGTTCCTTCCATAGTTTGTCCTTTTCATAAATACTATAGGGACTGTGCATACATGTGGTAGTCCTGATGTACATTTGAGGGACAGAGACGTGTCTTTTTTCTTTAGATCTAAATCCACTTGGAAACTCCAAATCTATTCTGGTTGTCCAAAAGTTTCCCTTTGAAACCTTTTTTTTTTCACCAGAGTATGGTTTACAAAACAAAATCTTTCACAGGAAATCATTATTTAAGAGTGATTTATTTTAATCCTGATTAGATGTGAACACAACCAAGGTGAAATACTTTGCAAAGTAACTGAACTAAAACAGTGTAGGTCTGATTGGGCAAGAATTGAGACTGATAACAAAGGGAACTTGTGTTTGATGTCTATTACAGGCTACCAGATAAGGATGATTATTGATGAAACCTTCCTGCTCCAGCTACAGGAGGCATCATGCTTAAAGGCTCTCTTCCTACTGGGGGACTTCAACCACCTCAACATCTGGAAAAGTAGCACAGGTATTTGTAGTGGAGAGCAGCCCTGCTGAGGAGGACTTGAGGGTGCTGGTGGATGAAAAGCTGTACATGAGCCAGCAGACTGCACCTGCACTTTCAGAAAGCCAGTCATATTCTGGGCCACATCAAAAGGAGCGTGATCCACTGGTTAAGGGAAGTAATTGTGCCCCTCTACTCTGCCCTCATGTGACACCATATGGAATGCTGCATCCAGCTCTGATCATCAGAGCTCTTGGATCATTTTTGTACCACAAAAATGATCCAAGGGAAGGGACACTTCTCCTAAGAGGACAGGCTGAGGTAATTGGGGTTGTTCAGGCTGGAGAAAAGAAGCCTTCTAGGAGACCTCATGGGAATCCTCCAGTATGCAAATTTGGCTTATAGGAGAGCTGGAGAAAGAGCCCTTTTAACAAGGGCCTGTAATGAGAGGGACAAGGAGGAAATGGCTTTAAACTGTAAAAGGGCAGATTAAGATTCAATACTAGAAAGAAATTCTTTCCTGTGAGGCTGGTGAGACACTGGAACAAGACACCCAGAGAGGTGCTAGATGCCCTTCCCTAGAAGTGCTTAAGGCAAGGTTGATGGGCTTTGAGCAACCAAATCTAGCTGAAATGTCCCTGCTTGTTTAAGGGGAGTTAGACTAAATGACTTTTAAAATTCCCTTCCAACCCAAACTACTTCTATGATTATATGACATCATGAAGATCTTCGAGTTCGTCTATGGCAGTGCCTGAGGCCATGAAAACTATTTCCAATCCACATGCCATAAACTCTCTTTAACAGAAATGCATCTGGCAGACTCTTGGCCACAACTCATAAGCCCAGAAATTCTAGGTCTGGAGTCTGCTTGATGACTATCTAGAAATTCATGTGTGATATGTCATGGGGGAAGTCATCTGGCAAAACTTAACTAATTGCCTTATCTAACACAAATATTAAGGAATTTTAAACGAAGTTAGGGGGTCACACGTGCAAAACAACCAAAATCTTTATCTCACAAAAAATTAGACTGCAAATTAATTAGACATATTGACAGAAAAACATTTAGCAGTGAATTTGGAAGTGGATTCAGACACCTAGTGGAAGGAGGCATGGAGCTATCAACACACACTTGCCTGTTTCCATACTATTCTATAGGCATACATAATTGATCAAACGCAATATTGTGCAAGACAGAGCTTTGATCTGGTCTCAGTACTTTAAGTTTTTCATGTGTTTATGCTGTACATCTCAGTTTTTCCTATAGCTAAACTGCAAAGATATATCAGGGGGGATACAGTCCTACTGCTATCCTGACAACGCAAGTACATTTTTTACCAAATCGCTCTCTATTTTCAGATGTAGCATTTGAAACATCAGATTTGTCCAAAACTGCATTCTCAGTATTCAATTTTTACATGACTTCAAGAATTAAATAATTCAGTGAAAAGTTTCCAAATGCAAGAGAGGACAGGGATATGGTGAAAATTATACATTAAAATATCTCATTTTATCATTTCAGGCAGTTAATTGTAAACCAATCTGCCTCAGTTTATATTTTACCATGTAAGACTTCATCAAGTATTAGGTCTAAAAGATGAGTGATTAGATTTGTTTACCGTTAAGAGGAATCTTATGATTTATTAACCCTTGTTACTTTTTCCTCTACCTAGAAATATATTAATTATAAAAGAAAAGGTCACATTTGATTTCAAACTATCAGACTAAGCTCAATTTTGAATTTATATGTCACCTAAGGATACACAGTACTAAAGACTAATTAAAAACAGCAGAAAATTATATTCCAATTTTGTTAGACCAACTGCAATTAATTCACAAGTGTTTGTGACAAATAAGCAAAAATACTGAAATGTGTGTTCCACAGAAAAAAGGAAATAATTTGGAAGAATTTTCAGTGTGACAATAAACAATATATATCACATGTAATAATTTTTGGCTCCATAATGGTCACATTTCAAAAGATTTGAAACATTAAACATATGTTTATTGTTTTTTATAAACATTACTGTTTTCCTTAGGTCTTCTGAAAATAGTCTACATACACTACTTCAAATGAATTATTTTAAATTTCTTAAAACTACTTGTTAGCTTTGAAGATTACAGAAGTATCTAACTATTTAATTGATGAAATAATTTCTTTAGTCATCATAGATGAATCAGAAAGAGCACAATACCTCATTCATTAAGAATTTACTTCTGTTATTTATTTTTAATTTGGTGTTATTATTGAACTGTCTCTTCCTGGAAAATGGTATAATACAGCACTAACTCTTCACCTAATTTTTTTTTCTTTTAAGTCTTTTAAGTCTGTCTCTGATGTAAAGCTATTGATGTGCATCCTACAATCCTGTTGATAACCCGTGTAGCACCTCATTAGGCCACACCATTTCTTGACTCCCAAGAAGAGTGACATAAAGAGGATATACTGTTGTACAGTGCCTCTCTGAATGAGACCTTTAGTGTGAAATAAAAAAAATATTTTTCAAACTTGCCAAGTATTTGAAGGCAGGGGTATGAATGAAAACACAAATGTACAGCACCTTAAGGGATTGTGGATCAAAACCCTCTTGGGGTTTGCCCTGAAGTTCTATTACCAGCCATCTCTTTCAGTTGATCTTTTCAAATATTGGAAGAATTTTTTCAACTATCTAAAAAAATTCTTTCTTCAAAAGATCTGTAAAGACAATGTTATGTCTTCAAGTAATGAAAGAAGTTTGAAATGGTTTCATCTAACAGAATGGGTACTTTTTTGTAACATTTTATGAAAAAGTCTATAACACATTCCTGGTGAGAACTCTTATAATCTTTGCTATGTACAAGATTCATAAATATCAATGGTCACATTTATAGGGACAATGTCATCACAATATGTTTAGGTGACACTTATTTTTTAGCTAAAAGTGCTTTATAGCTAAAATAACAAAAAATAATCCATTTTACCTACATATGTGTATGTGGCTATGAACAGAATGAAAGCAGAGATGTAAAGAGTGAAAAAGAATTCAATAAAATTCAGAACAAGTTAGTTTCACAAGAAAAGAGGTGCCAGGGTGATTAACTTGTTTTGTTCATTTAGTACTGGGAATATATACAATAAAACCTTACTTGAAAATGTTTACTCAATCAAAACCATCATTAGACTACTCTTCCTGGGCAGCATGCAGAGTAAACTAATACATGCACAGTCTCCAGGTGTTGATTGGACATCTCAGTTTAAAATGGAAGTAACACAAACATTCTTACATCAAACTACCCCCTTTATACTCTAGAACTAATGAATTCCAGAGGGACAGAGAAATACAGAAAATTTAGGATCCATTGAAAAATACAGGCTGAAGAACAAAGAAATGGGGAAAAAATAGGAGATACCAGAGTAATAAATTTTGGATTTTGCATCAGGCTGCAACAATGAACTTTCCCAAACATTTGGTCTAAGTACAAATTTAAACTAGATTTTACAGGACACTGTTTCCAAATAAATACTCAGGTTTACTGCTCCAGCTATAAGCTTAATATTCCTTAATGCTGGACAAATCCATAGACGTGGCTGGCAGAAACTTTTAACGACACAGAAAAAAAAATCTTATTTTGTTTGGTGAAGGAAGGAAGATGTTATTAAGGACAAAGATCATTTGATTCCTATCTAGGTATAACACTGAGAACAAAATATTTCTGTCTTTGACAAGATAACCTCAATCTGCACAGAGGTGCGTTTCTGCCTATGCTGCTATCACTTTGCCAAGTCCTGCACTGGGGTCAGACGAATCCCACATCGCCCTGCAGATGCGGGGAGAGTGCTTGGAAATGATCCAGTGCAGAAAGACCTGGTGCTGATGCTTGGCAGCAGCTGAACACGAGCCAGCAGTGTGTCCAAGTGGCCAAGAGGGCCAATGGCATCCTGGCTTGTATCAGAACAAGTGTGGCCAGCAGGACCAGGGAAGTGATTCTTCTCCCAACATGGGTGACACCACACCTCAACTGCTGTGTGCAGTTCTGAGCCCCTAATTTAGGACGGACATTGGGGTGATGGAGCAGCTCTAGAGAAGGGAAACGAGGCTGTTTAATGGTCTGGAGCACAATGCTTATCAGGAGTGGGTGAGGGAGCTGGGGTTGTTCAGTCTGGAGAAAAGAAGGCTTGCAGGAGACCCCATGCTCCCTACAGTTACCTGAAAGGAGGTTGTAGTGATGAGGGTGTCAGTCTTTTCTACAGGTAACAAGAAGACAGAAGAAGAAGAAATGGTCTCAATGTGCATCAGGGGAGGACTAGAACAGATAAAAGGAAAAAACTCTTCACTGGAAGGGTGATTAAGCCTTGGAACAGGATATCCAGGCAAGGGATAGAATCACCATTCCTGCAAGTCTTCAAAATATTGTAGACTTGGAAACCCAGTTTAATGATGAAGATGGCAGTGCTAAATTAATTTTTTGACTTGATGATATTAAAGGTTTTTTCCAACCTAAACTATTCTATGATTCTATTTAGCTGTCAGGAGAATACTTCATACTATTTTGATCTGACATTTTGCTCTGAAAATAAAGAAATTGGTTTTAAAAATATATTCATGATTCCATCCCCACTGACATTCCTCAGAGACTGAAAGTTTAGGCATGTGTCTTTGAAATATTGACCACAGTCCTATTACATTTACAGCTCCATTTGCTAATTGCTTAATAGGTCACTATATTTCTTAGTTTAACAGACAGGAAGGTTAAAGAGCGTCAGAAAGATAAGGTGAAAAAAATTCATACTTAACCTTTATTTCTGACAGTTTTCAAACAGCATCTATTCTGAACATTTGAAATTATTCTGATTAATATGATTTACAAAGTCAGAGCATGCAAAAACTCTGGTAACCCTTTTAAACACCTCAAAATTTCAAAAATCTAAACCAGATTCCTACTGATGAAAATGTGTAAATTTGATTACTGTTAGCTCATGAAATTAACAGAGAAAACCACTGTGTGCCTGGAAATCTGTAGCTAAGGTTCTCATCCTTTTTTAGGATACAGAAAACAGTCAAATCCTAGCTTTGTAGGCAGAAAAGAAATGTCTTTTCTATAACTCAACAAAGAAGCTAGAAGTCAAATATGTTTTGAATTAAGTAGTTTTTATCTAAAGTCAGAATCTTACATGGGAAATGCAATGCCCCCAGTGAACACAAAAGGTTTTCTAAGTTTTAATCTGATTACTTCTTGGTTTTAACCTTCATGCTTTTCTATCTTCATCTCTAATATCTGCACAAAATCTATTTAGTTTGTCTAATTCTCCTTTTCCAAATGGGACATGTATCCAGCATTTTAGTATTGATTTATGTATCACGAAAACTTGCATGTTTTTGCTGTTGTTTAATATCGGGACAATATCTGTATAACATCTGTAGCTACTGGACACTTTTTAAATTTTGTTCTTTGGATATGACAGAATCTAATTTTTAAATGCAGGCTGTGCATGACTAACAATGGCTTTTAACACTGTACCATTATAGTATTGGCATTACTGTAATGAATATTTAAGAAATGAAAATTTTCTTCTTCACTATCTGAATGGTAGGTCAGTTGTCACACTGGCATTTGAAAATTTTCCTTGTACATTAGAACTCAAATTTTTATTCTATTTTTAACATATAATTCTCACATGAACACAGAAAAGTCTAAATCGAGGCTCAGTTTATGCAGATTTCTACATCAGACAGTGGATATTAATTGATGCACATAGAAGTATTTGTAATGCCTTTCTAGCTTCTGTCAGTCCCTGGCACACACATTTCTAAGATAGAAATTAGACCAATCCCTTTCTAAAGTCATCTATGGTTCTGGCCTCTATGACATCATCAGGCAATGTGTGACAATTTAATTATGTCATAACATTTTAACCAGAGTTGCTGTTTCTTTGGCTTAAAATTTAATTTGCTTCATTACCTGTCAACCCCTTTTGAAAAAATTCATACAAAGAATTTCAGAGTGTGGGCTTGTTTACTACAAAGGTACACTCATGTTGTGCATGGCACAATTTACACTAACCTTTTCCTCTTCTAACCTTACCCTCGCATGGGTACTGTCATGGATGACCTATGGAATGGGAATTTAAACCAAAAATTTAAACAGAATTAGAAAACATTAGAAGTGGTCTAACAATTGTACCAGAAATCAGGAACAACCACAGATGAAGAAGTGAATCAGCCATGTCTGTGCTGGAGCTGAACAGCACTGCCACCACCCTGAGGCCTTCTCTGAACAGGACTGAGTGTGTGTGCTCTTGAAAAGGTTAAAGGGCACTGACACTATACCCCAATGACCAACACAAGCTTATTCCTGCATCTGCGCTGGCTCTGACAGTGAATGTGCCTAAGAACCAATCTTCATTTCTTCAATATAATCCTTGTAACTGTTCTTTAACATCTAGAGAAATAATGACTACACTGGTTCCTGAAAGAGTCATAGAATAAGCAACACTATATAGTGCACACAGGTATAAAAACATTTACTTGTTGTGTAAAACACTATGCAAAGAAAATGAAAACTCTAAATGCTGACTTGCTAACCCCAACAAACTGCTATGAAATCACTTTCTGGACTGAAAAAGAAGCTTAGAATTAAATTGAATATTCAAAGAAATTTGGATAGGAACTTTTCTATAAAGGAGCATCCCTGCACTTTGGAGAAAATTAATTAAAATGAGCACAGATAACAAATCCTATCTATTTACAGTTGTCTGTAGTATACAGAATCTTCTCTGAGAAGGCAGACTCTAATATGCCTCATGTCTCACGAAGCAATTTCTCATTTAATTTTCTATCTTTTGCTTTCATTTCAGTACTTGATGCATAAAAAGTAGAGAAATGGGCCAGCACCCCTCTAAGGGAGAAGTGTTTCCCAGTGATTTCTTCTGTTTCTCACAAGGAGCCCTCAGTGATTGCTGTTCCTCATAGTCTGCCACTACAGGGAATTATCTAGCTCCACCAGCATTCTTTTCACCAAACTTAAAACAGCTGGCTGCCTCAACCTCACTTCCCAAGTCATCTTCCCATAGTTCCTCACCTGCCTTATGGAATCCATGAAATGTCTGAGACAACCTTTTTCATTTCTTTTGAGATAAATATGATGCCCTGAGCCTAAAGCTGACAACACTGGTATTTTAAAATTTTGCATGAAATGTAGCATTAAGATGTTGATGAGATTTCTAGGAAACCCTACTTTAAAACTGTCCCCTTGGAGATTCTTCCAAGCAGCAAAAATAACTGCAAATTGGAGGCAAAATCTTCCTGTATCATCACTTTCTTTACATGGAATGTTTCCTCAGTCACTTCTGAAAAAGAGCAGCCCAGGAAGAGCAGCTGCAATTTCTTTATGTTACTGCTCACTCAGAATATTAAAGTCAGACGTATTTCATCACTTCATAAATTGTCAATGACTTAGCTTTTCTTCCTCTTGACCTTCTAATTCCCTTTATGCTGTCTCATATCATCTCCTCTCTCATCTCACCAGATTTGACAAAGTTCTCTCCCTCCCAATTCAGTAACAGTTCCTCCAATTAAAATGAATGAATCTCTAAAAACCCACAAAAACAGGAAGTGAAAATTGTGAACTGAGTGACTACATTTGTTTCAGTTTAGGTAATCTCAAGATAAATTAATCCGTCTGCATTCCATTGCTGTTCTGATATAATATTTTTTAAGTTAAGTAAATCTGATACACAAAAACAACACATGCAGGTTACATATATACCAATTTTCACACCTTTTAGCATGTGTAATTCTATTTTAGAATAAATTAGCATGAAGGTTTGTATACATTTTCACTGCTTTTGCATTCTACTTAAAAAATAATTTACTATAAACAATCAAAAAGTGAAGAAAACATATTTAATGTTAATGCTGTTAACCTTAGGATCATGATAGCCTTTGTTGTGACATTTTAGGTATTACTTTTTGAAAAGGAAAAAAAGGGATTTTTTTTTTTAATTGAAGTGATAGAAAAAATATTCAATTTTTACCTAGTTTTAAAAACTGCAGAAAAATAGAAAACACTAAAGCTATGCATAACTTCATTATACTTATTCTTAAGTTTCAATTTGAGAAAAAAATATATTCTTTTATCTGCCTTTTTTTATCAGGAATACTGGTTTCAGGAACACTGTTTTCAACCAAGAGTATAAAAAAGGGCAGGTTTCTCAGACCCAGTAACAGTGCTGTGATTTTGTTGTGTTTATCAGAAATTGTGTGTTTGGGACAGATTTGTCAATGATTACACTCATACTTTTTCCATTCAAACACACCTCGTCTTTAATTCTCTCCTAGGGGTAATTTCAAACCTCACCCAAGAGATATTATTTATGCTTTGTGTTCCACCTGCTCTTATGTGTGCTAAGTGTGCTTAATCTAAGGTAGATGAGAAAGGCAGATGACAGTGTTTTAAAATATTTAAAATATTTAAATTATCTCTGTTTTGCAAAAGAAGATCTGCAGAAACAGACAATTTTTGTTACGCTTGTCTTTTTCATTTTATCACTTCACATGCATTCAGACATTCCAAAAATATCAATGCAATGGGTAAGGATCATGGGTACATTTAAAATTATAGTTTAGAGGTGGATTTGCTGGGTTGATGGTAGGACTCAATGATGATTAACTTATTTTCCAATCTAAAAAATTCCCTGATTCTATAGTTCTATTGGAGCTGTGACCTTAACAGCCAGTTTTTATTTTGTTAGGGAATACATAAAACTTTTAATTCATTTCAGAATTTGAACAGACAATTTCTAGCCTGTCTCTTCTAACCTCAAAAAGAAAAAAACAAAAACCCCAGATTATTTCTATACATTCAAATCAACATTCACAATCATTATTTTCAATATTAAAATATACAACACCTTTCTTGGGTTTTGTTAAAGAATTTTGACTAAAGTTTCTAGACTTGTTATACTAAATTCACATATCTTGAGTAAGTATGTAGCAAGTGATTCTGCTCCTTGGGGAAAAAATTTTACAAATTAATTTATTGAAATACTTTCAATTCCAAAAATCATAGGATAGTTACAAATTTTTCCTAACACCCTGCCCTATGTTATTTCCTTTTTATCTGCATAGTGTGAAAATGTAGTTGGTTTATTTTGTTTTTTTTTTTAATCTACAAAATCTGTCTTTGAAACAAAAACTAAATTCCTTTAAGTTCCACTACTTCCAGGATCTTTGGCCAAAATCTGTGCCCATCCTACCAAATGAAACAAGAATAATCATCATATCATGCTGTGTATAAATACATTGTTCCAAGGCTTTTGGAAATACCACTTTACTTAGTGTGTCAAATTATTGTGTCCTTTTAAAAGTATTTTATTGTTTCACTAAAATATTTTACACTAGGACTACAGATTCTAAAATCTGTTGAAAATGGCCCTTGTAATGAAGACTATATAGAAAGTAGCTGTGCAATTTAAAACTACTTCTCTCCTAAGATTAACAAACATCCCTTAAGGGAAAAAAGTAGAAAAAATACAGAATCATCCAAAGATATGGTAGGTTTGATACTGATAGGTTTGAAAACATATCAGAAATTCATGGAAAAAAGCCTTCAAAATACAACCTTCAGCTTGGGAAATCCCTGAGCTGTGGACTGCCACATGCCAGAAAGTTTCATTTTATGCTTGATCTGTTCTTATTTTTCCTAGGCATTTTTGACTGGCCACTATTAGAGACAGTGTATCAGACTAGGAGGTGCTTTAATCAAACTGAAAACAGCCATTCTTTTCTCTTGTGTAAAAAACATATTGAGAAGATTAAGACTTAAAAAAAAAAAAACAACTTAATTTTGCATATATTTTAAACTCCATCAGTTTACATAAAAAATGACTAGGACAAAACTATATACCCTAATTTTCTGCTAACTGTTGCTTCAGTAAACAACAGTATTTAACTGTGAGACTTATTGTTCCATTTCCTGTGATGTCAACAGAAATCTCATCTATTACCAGGGGTCAGGAGCGGGGGGTAACAGTGAAATCATAACAAGAGGTTACTGATATTTTGCCACTTGCAGTAAATCCAAAAGCAAACAGTATTGCCTTACCATAACTGCTGATAAATTGCACTTCAAAAATCAGCTAGGCAAAAAAAACTTTTCAAGGCCTAATATCAGAATTAAGATCACTAGTGCCTTAAAAGTTTAAATTTTTCTTCCTGAGACATATTTAGCCCTTTGGTTTATGAAGTATTAGATGGATGGAAGTGTGTTTTAGGAAGGTGTCACTTCACTGCCAGCTCCCCTAACCTCCTTCTCACTCTCCCCAGACAGATACATTTTTAAGGACACTGTTCATTCCTAACAAATTTTCTAGCATTAATGAGCAGTTTCAAGTTGTGAAATGGCTCACGTGAAAAAGAAATGTACTATGTGTATATTCTAAAATCTATACTGACTGATAAAAACAATCAAATGCAGTTGTGGTCTCTCAATTGGAAAACAACATTCACTGCATTACAGTTTTATTTATTTGTTACCTTTCAAATCCAATTCTCAATTTTTAAAGCACTGTCTCAAATCTAATGACATATCATAGTGAAAAAACACAGGATATCTAGGCTGACTTTCAGATCAGTTTGCTGTTTTCAAGTCTGTTGCTAGCATATCTGATGTGTTAATGGATGGAAAGAGGAGACAAAAATGCAGACATTTTTGCTCTTCCTTGCCATTTTTAAGTGAGTTTAAAAATCTCAGTAGAAGCTAGCTTAGCTGCCAGGAAAAGCATCAATTTCTTTCCTTTGAAACATCTACTGACTAATCTTCCAGTCAGGAAGTATTTTACAAATAAACCAATAACATCTTTTCAGTTTAGCTGTAAATGTTAGCAATATCTGAGAAAGAAGATTTTTTTCCTTTTCTTCACAGTTGCTTATAAAGCATATAAAGAGTTAAAAATTTTGGTTTTGGGAAGGGGACACATAGAAGGCTGGAAGCTAAGAGAACATAATGAAAAACAAAGCAGCCTTTAAAACCCCCCAACTATTCTCCTGCAATTAGCAATTTTCTCAGACTGGCCACTTTCACATCACTTCAAGAACTCTGTTCAGTTGTCCTACTTAATCCTACTGATTTAGCATTGTCAAATGTGGGAAAACAACAGACTGCATTCAAGAATGACACATTTCAGGCATGACCCATCTATGGAGTTCTTCCTTGCTCCCACTGGCACAAGAGGTTCAGAACAGACCATTCCCTCACTGTCCCAGAAGAAAAGCTGGTATGCATCACACACCCCTCAGGATTCCTAACCAAATATAGTCATGCCAGAAGAATTTCCTGATATATTTCAGCAATATTGGCTATATAGCTTGCTTTGTGAGAACTGTTTTTATGGAACTACTCCAAAGTAAGTTAGTTTGTTGCGCTACCACCAGTAGTGCAGCTGCATTTAGTGGACAAGAAACAGAAACTGAAGCAGTTAATATCCTAAGAAATTATGTAAATCCTTCTTCAAAAACCAGCAATGAAGTTTTCATGAGGTCACCTACCAAGCCTAATACTTCAATTCTTAATATCCACGTAAGAAATTAGGACAAAGGAGTCCTCCATAGTAACAAAGATCCTTTTATTAAGCTTGAAGATGGGACTGCAATGCAATGTCTACTTTCTTAACAAGTTTACAGAGGGTTAATAAAACCTTGACATCAATTAAAACTGCAAAACAGTCCCAGCTTGTTGCTGCAATTTTTTTAAACCTCAGCCGTCCCATACCCATTTCCACCTTTATTTGGAAATCTAATTCATTTTATATTTTGGAAGCCTTGTTAATACAAATCTTCCACTGAAGTAAAATGCAGCTATAAATTTATTCTAAGCAAGAGAATCTTCAGCTTGCTTTTTAGCAGCCAAATAAAAACAACAAAGGAGAAAGACCTAGGTTTTCAAGCTGTTAAAAATATTTTAAGTACTGTCTTTGCCTTTAAACAAAGACACCCAATTCTGAAAGTCATACCTGTACAGCATTTTCTCCATATTGTTTTGCAATATTAAGGCTATTATAATATAAATGCTTAAAGAACTACTTCTGATCATGTGGCATGACAGAAATAATAAAAAAAAGCCTCTAAAAATGTATCTAGTATTATAAAAAAGAAAAGCAAGCGCTGACATATGGAGAGAATGAGAGCAATGCCATGAAAGATAAGGTAGACAGAAATATAAATCAAGTGTTTGGAATTGTAACATTTGAAAATGATAAAATGAAAACCTTTAAATAATGATAGAATAAAGGTGGGTGAGACTAGCATTATTGGTCTCAAGATGGCAATAATATTTAACAATGAAAGTTCAGAGGTACCAGGTAATGTGAAATATACCCCAGGAACTCTATGTTTTGTAATACTAATGTAAAACAGAATTGGTTTGCTCTGTTTTATAATGCCTAATAGTACCTTAGTACAATGACAGTCATTATGTGTAAGAGATACTGTGCTACAAAAATACAATTACATAATTCTAAAAAAAAGATCTTGTAAAATAAGTATTTTTGTATCGTTAGGTACGACAAAGTGCAGAAAACCCTGTAATTTTCATTTGTATCAATATTACAGTACTAGAAAAATAAACTTGGCAGCATACTGGGAAGTGCTGGTATCTCCCAGCACAGTATGTGACAGGCTTGCATCCATGCTGCAGTGGTGGTGAATACTTACATCCCAAGTACAATGTGCTTTGCATGTGTAAAACTCCCAGCAAACACACAGAGGAGCAGCACAGTGAATGTGCAGAGATCTGACATGCTGACAATACATTAGATCCCTGCGCTACCAGCCAGGGCTGCCTGACAAGAAGTCTCTATGTGCAAATGTGGTTAAATATGCATAATTTGGATGTGCAACTATAGTTTTAACCACTTGCAAATATTCAGCACAATAAGCATTTTATACACACAATATTGTTAGTGACTTGTGTCTGCTATACAGCAACACACTGCTACATGCTTGAATTTTATATGGGAGGAGGCCTGCTAAGTTCCACTGAGTTACTTACAGGAATTATGTTTAAAAAATTAAAAATGGAACAGATATCCATGTGATTTGTTGAATCAATGATGACGCTTAAAGGCAAATTTTATACTGTGTGCTGGACTCTTGTCACTTTACAATTAACAAATATATGTATGCGTTGCTTCAAATTCATGTCCTTAAAATTCTAGTTTCTACAGGAATAAACTTACGTTGCACCAATAAAAAGTATTCTCCCTAAAGTTCAGTCTAGAAACACAAGAATGCTATAAAAGGTTTTCTCAGAGAGAGACTTACTCAGGTAACAGTTTAAGGAAATGAATGCGTCTTTTAACTTACAAAAAGATTAACAATTGATTTCTTAATGGGTTCTGATGTGAAAAGATTTGAATCAATTCTTGCATTCCACAGAAAGGCCAGTTAAAAAAAAGGAGTAAAAAGAAAAAAAAAAAAAATCAAACAAATATACCCTATAAGGAAAAAGCATAAACTCAACGGAAAGTATCAAAATCTTTAGAGAAATTGTAAATTGTTAAAAAATAATGAGACTTTGCTTACTTAGTGTGTATTTGGACATTGTTTGCTTTTATAAACCAGCCTTCAGCTAAGACAATCTGAGATATTTCAGAAGGTGAGAAAACTGTTCAAATCAAAATTTAATGCTTTTCCAATTTTCTTAAAATTCAGGTTTTGATGACTAGTGGCTAACAAACATCACTGCAGTCAGAGGAATTTAAAGATCTCAGAAAACTGAACTCTTGCAGTTTTAATCTACTGTTTGTTTTAGAAGTTATTATAAAATTTCCAAAAAATCAAATGTCTATTTTATAATAGTGCTTTGCATTAGGTAGCACACTGTCAATAGATTTATCTGCTTTAAAATGAAAGGAATATCCTAAGGTTCACAATCCTGCAAACCCTTAAATAAACATTCAACATATACTCAAGGCATATATTGGAATGCATAAGACTGCCCATTTCCAAACATTTTGCAGGCACTTAAGTATTTCCTAGAAGAGTAGTTTGCACTTTCAAATCTTTAATTTCTTCAATGTAAATTCCAATTTAGAGAGAAGCATTTGTGAATTGAACTGGTTTTACATTATTCTTAGGAAAAAACCCCAAAACCCTAACAACCAAAATAAGCAAAATACAACCCTTAGATTGGAACGCTAAAAAAAAAACCACCAAACAAATTAAAACATCACTAATTAGCCTTTAAATAGAAACAAAGTAAAGAAATGAAGCACTGTCTTTATCAGATTAGCAGTTGGAAAAAAACCCCCAAAACCTCAAGAGCACCAGGAACCTAGCAACCAATTCCTGCTCACTTAAAACTGTATTTCTAGCAAAATGTGCTAAAGTAGTATAGTGAAAAAACTGAAAGTAACCATACAAAATTGGTTCTTGCTTGTAAGTAAAAAAGCAAAACTTCAGAGTTGTTATTTTTCAAATGGTATCTAATTAGAGACAACATCTCAGTAGTTCAAATGAATTTTCTTTTTCTCAAGTCTCTCTCAAAGTTTACCAAGTAATTACAATCTTTCAAAGAAAGATTCATTCAAAGAAATTGAAAAGCCTTGAAGTCTTTACCCCAGTACTCCTATGATTTTGCCAATAAACAGTAGCTCTAAGATTTACAAGCAAGACAGGTATTACATGTATTGCACACCTGCATATCTCACAAATTTTAATTCTATTATTTTTGGGAAATTAAATATCTTTTCAAAGTGAATGCTATCTAGGTACATCCAAAAAGTGAGCACAGTCTGAAGGTGTCAATGAACATTCTTGACTTCTAATATAAAGGAATGGTTTGCGGATTGGTGCTACAGAGAGGAGGGCATGACTTTAATGCCATCAAGTCAGATGTGACTCTAATAGTTTTAATTTAAATACTGAAAATCTGGTTTTCATTGGGCTGGAAGAGTACATACCCTTTCTAGAAATCTTTTCTTTGTGTGAAGTACACAGGAACAGTTCACACACAATGCCAACGTGACTTTTTATAGGGCATTTGGTGGCAAACATCAAAGAAGGTAGCACACCACTCAGCTGTTTCAACATGATCTCTACATAGTTCTCAAGTTTATTTTAAAAATTGCCTCAGGTGACTTTTTCCAACATCTGCAAACACTTTCAATCTTTAATCAAATCTCTTTCCAACTGATAAAATTCAAATATCAATCACCACTCAGACATGTTATCCAGAAATGCACACTTGTACACGGCAAACCATTCTAGATGCTACACAATCTAGTTTTGAAAGAGTGTATAAATTCTAATGGTCCAAACAAGCATGTCAAATCTGGGGGCAAACTCAATAAGCTTCCTGCTATACCCAGGCCTTCGAATTTATTCCAGTGTGCTGGTTTTAACCCCAGCAAGGAAACTGAACTACTAATAAGCCACTCACCTTTAATCCCTTTGGGTAAGGAAAGAAAATAAATGAGGGATTATGAACTGAAATACAAATTTACTAAAAGCACAATAACAACATCAGTGTTAACAGCAAAAGTACACAAAAGAGGAGTTTGATCGCCACCTGGCATTTCCTGCTGAAGCCACACCCTCAGTGATGATGTGAGTATTGCAGATTAAACACTGTGGTCACACCCACACCATGCTAAAACCTTCCACCACCTGTCTCTGGAACCAGATCATCCAGCATAATTCAACTTCTGAGACTATTCCAATAGACAGAGTAACACACGAGGCACTTACAGAACCGTAGTAATGTAGGACTTAAGTACAGTATCAGTGTTACCAACATGGCATAATATTAATCTTTCGCTCACATTGTGTTATAAACTGATCCTATATGTAAAAAACCCACCACCAACATAAGAAGCTAGAAAAGTGAAATAAATATTTTAGAATAAATACCCTTTATTTTAAAGAGAAACCATTAATTTGGAGGAGGACTGAATTAACTTTTTCACACAACACGCACATTCAGTGAAATGAATGTAACACCTCCAAACCTATTCCATCTAGAAATTAGATTATCCTATTTAAACATTTTATTCAATTACATTATTTTCTCTCAAAAAAATGCAGAATCACCCCCAAAACGTCCAGACTCTATCAAAAGTGTACCTTACAATGGCAAATTCTGTCCACATCAACAGTTCTGATGGGCTGAGAATTACTTTCAGTCAGTTTATTTCCTAATCAGTCCATTACAGAACTACTTATGGACTCATTCATGTGTAAAGGAGACAAAATCTGTCTTCTGGTTTAAAATCTGAAAGTCTAATATTCCTAATTTTATTACATGGTTCACCATTCCATTGACACAGCTAATCTAGATTTTTTTTCTATCAAAAAAAGCATAACAGGCCAGACATCACAAAAAATACAACTCCTAATAATAAGTCCTGTTTAGCAACACACATACACAGATAATGATTTCTCTGAAAATGTGATGCTCAATTTCACTTTTAATGTATAAGAAGCTAAAATAATCTTAATGTGGAATATTTATGGAACATATAATGGTACGGAAGTCCGTGATGAAAAATACTGAGACAGATGAAACCACCAGTGTTTCATCTGTGTCAGTATTTCATGTGCTTCATGAACAAAGATATTCATTTACTGTGTATGTTTGGCATAGTTATGCTGATAGGAGTGTTTCATGAGACAAAAAGAGAACTCACATTGCATTCTACTAATTAAGAATTAAAGTATAGGCACAGTAATTTCTATTAAAGATAAAATGGGTAAACTTTGAAAGCTCCTAAAAGAAAAAATTATTTGGTACAGGATAGGCCTAAGAAGGGAGGCAGAAATAGACAGCATAGTTTTTGCAAACAGAATACAATGGATGTCTTCATGTTTTCTCAGGTTTTTTTTTTCTGTTATTTACAGCATAGCTGAAAAAAAAAATTGCAAGAATATTCAATATGCTTTGAATTTTGAGACCTTAGAGCAAGACATTTAGTAAGGATTCACCTCACAAAGATGAATAACACAACTCTGTTCCTGACTAACAAGATACAAAGTTTGGATTAGTACTGTTAGCTACCTGAGAGGTAAGAGCCAAATGCACCACAATCAAAGGAGAGAATTCTCAAGAAATTCCTGCTGCTGTTTCATCTTGGTGTGAGATGGAGAATGCTCTTTTCTATTCCTTTTTTTTTTTTCTTTTCCTCTAGTGAAAGGAAGATAAGAGTCTACATATTTAGCCATTACGAGGAAACTGCAAAATTAAAAATTTGTTATTACTGTATTTAAAGCGGAGTACTCCTTTTATATGTAAGGTTAAAATTTCATACCCCAGGCCAAACAGCCCAAGTTGATGTTTGTAAGCACTCAGTACATGCTCTCCATGAAATTTTCTGCCCTGATCAACTTCTGTAACTCCATACGTGAAGAGAGACCTCTGTAGCATCAACTCTACTTCCAGATGCAAAGTGGGAGTAAAGTATCCCTGGGAGATCTATGCACCCTTTTAGAAAAGTGAAAACTGATTAAGGCAATCAATCAGCAGATGCACTCGTCAGCTCCATTAGCAATATCTTTCACTGTTAGTTAGCCAGCAAAACTTCCAACTCCAATTCATAGGGCAGCTTTAGGGTAGGAAAGTTTCTGGCTGCATTGTTACATTGGAATTGTGCTATTAAGGAACAGTCAAAAGAGCAAAAAAGAAGGATGCCTTGTGTACACAACTGTAAGGCTACTCTATGCATTAAAACTTTTAGGTTCCTCCATTTTTTAAAACACATTGTCTTAATAAAATATTTACAGAGCAAAAGTATTTAAAAATAAGAAAATTCTTCACTATATAACTGTCCTTTTTAGAAAGTGAGTGAAACATGTAAGTTTATAATACAAAATTGTTCAAAGATCTAAAATAAATTTATACGTTTGGCACTCATCCTGAAGACATCAAGTAAGATGTAAGATTCAAGTAAGCAATCTCTTACATTCGGTGACACTAAGCCTTCTCAAAAGGTACATGCATATTCATCTTGGTTGTGCATTTTCAAAATGACAAAAATAAACTGTTTCAAATGAGCAACAGTTTGTGTAACATAAATATTTGTCAATTCAGGTTCTGGAATTATGACAGCAGAAATATTTAATCCTTTCCATTTTTTGTGCTACATGACAGTGGGGACCAATTGAAGTGCCTCTTGCTAAACCTGAGTGCTGTAAAAAGTATCCCTGTGCATCAATAAGATCATCTTTTAATATAGCTAACTGGAGCTGCAGAGAAAAATCTCTAACTTCAGCTTCCCTGCTTTTGCAATCAAACTTCTGGCACCCCATTAAATGCTTCTGCCAAGCTCTCACATCTATGGAGACAGACAGCCTCACTGCGTTCCTCAGCCCAGCGTCAATGCAAGCTGTCAATAAAAGATAGGTTTGCCAGCTGTAAAATACAGTAAAAGAGCTTCTCATCTAGCTCTCTCAACAGACCAAAATCCTCTCCTGGGGAACTCATAAAATCTTGTGGAAAGCTATAAAACTCTTAATATACCACAGGGAAAAATCTCCTACAGACAGAAGGATTGGCAAAATGACCTTATAAGTTTTTACAATCTATAAATCCTATGACACTTTTTTTTTGAAGTCAAATGTAAGCCACTACTTCATTTTCTGCTGTTGTTTTGGAGTTCACTTACTTGAAGTAAACAGAGAAATCATGTATTAATCAAAAGTCCTTTTCCAGTTCTACAATGAATATCTTTTTTTCTAGGTCATGTGAATTACAGTGTCTATATTTTACACCATAACACAAACACATGTGCACACAGACACCCACAATACGAAATTTCTTTTATCTGTAACTTATCAACAGAAAAGGATGAGGAAGATATTAAGATACAGGAAATATTTTATTTTGCATCTTCAAGACAGTTTTAATTTTGTTGAGTTGAAGAAGCTCTGCACTTACTCAACTGTCTTATTCTGCTAACAATGCAGAATACTTATTCCACTGTCTAAGAATTTTAAAGATGAAATATTACACCTGCACTTTGCAAATAAATAAGGAAAAAGACAAGTTAAAACAACAGCTTTCAAAAGCTTTGGTTTTCTGAAGGAAGAAAGAAGATTATCAAGCATGTTATTATGCACACTAATAGGTAGGTTTCTTCCATATTACACAAGAAAACTAAATCTAAAATCAAGTCTGAATATCAACAGGAATTACTGAATTTGGTTTACATTGATAAGTGTTTTGGTACTCCATGTGTAAACAAATAAATACTAAAATCTAATTTTTCAAAAAAACGTTTTCATAAATATGTAATATAGTATGGGTCTTCCAGACTTTTGGGAAAAAGTTCTAGGATAAAGGCTCACAAGATTTAATTGTTCAAAAAGGATGAAAAAAAGCTAAAGCCACCCTCTCTATTTAATACACAAAAGAATACTCTAAGGAAAGAGTATAAAAACACTGAATATAAAGAACACAATTATAGACCTCATAAATGTATACCAGTACCTGAAAGGAAGGTGCCATAGGGATGGAGATACATTCTCTTTGGTGGTGCCGAGCAATAGAACAAGAGGCAATGGGCAGAAACTGACATACAGGAAGTTCAACCCTGAACTAGAGGAAGAACTTCACTGTGGAAATGACCAAGCATTGGAACAGATTGCCCAGAGAGGTTGGGGAGTCACCATCACTGGAGATTTTAAAAAACTGTCTGGATGCAATCCTGCGCCATGTGCTCTGGGATGACCCTGCTTG
Source organism: Setophaga petechia (assembly GCA_024362935.1). Taxonomy (NCBI): domain Eukaryota; kingdom Metazoa; phylum Chordata; class Aves; order Passeriformes; family Parulidae; genus Setophaga; species Setophaga petechia. The sequence continues at coordinate 31,055,904 of JANCRA010000001.1, forward strand.
AGCCGGGAGATGGGACCAGATGACTCACTGTGGTCCCTTCCAGTGTGCCCCATTCTGTGACTATAAACAGGCCAATAATATGCTGATGCAGGAAATAAGAAAACTTTTGAACAGCTAACCTATTCTTGTCACAACCTTCTAGTCATAGTCAGTGTTGTTTTACTCTAATTCACCCTAAGGGATGTATTAGTGAGAAGCTCAGTTACCCCATCTCTATGATTGGTTGTACCAGTGACAAAAATACGAAAGAGAAAAAAAGAGAAACTCTAACATGGTGTCAGGGTAGAAAATAAGCCTTTAAAAATTATTTGCTGAAATATATTTTGTCCTTTTTGTCTTTTTCTTAATCCATAATTAATCTTTAATGCACAAGTGTAACCACAGAATATCGCTAATGGAAGACGCACATGTATAAAAAGAAATCATTAACTTCTATAAAGCTTTTTTGTTATTGTGACTTAAAAAAATTCCAATACAACATGCTTTCTACCATAACTTTGGAACTATATTTGAATGCCAGGTTAAATTTAGATAACACAGCATCCAGTAACTATTACTATTAATAGGTATGGAATATTGCTTTGTAAATAGGATGTATTTTAAGTAAAGACCTAAGTCAAAATATAGCCCTATGCAAAAAAAAAAAAAGGTGTATGCTCTGTGGACATATGAAAGAGAGACTGGCCACTGAGAGAGAGCTCTGACATGTGGGATCAATAGGATCTGTGACAAATGAAGGGAAACACTTCTCTAACTATGTATGGTAGTAAAAAAAGCCATGTAATCAGCTAGGCATTTATCAGCCAGCAGTGTTAACTCCTTAACAATAGCTTTTTTGAAAAGAACATTCCAATTCAACCAAGTACTTTGGAAAGCTGAATTGCAAAAAAATACCTAGAATGAAAGAGCTCCCAACAAGTTTGTTTCATTTTAAACACCAAGATATAGCATGTAAAAGTGAACATTGAATGGTATTCCAGGGTACAGAGAAACCTAAAGGACAAGTTTCACATGTCTAAGGAGCTGTCCAAATTACTTTGATCTGAAATCTGGCAATAAACTGAATTTAAATTTCAAAATGCTATGAAGTATAAACGTGGATTTATATTTCATAAAGGTTTATATAGTCACTGTGTTGCCTCCGGCAGTGGCCGGTGATGTGCCTGGAGTAGGGCAGCATAAAAACACATCACAAAAAGCAAAACTTCATAGCCCTACCCTCCATGGGAAATGGAAACCTACATATTAGGAATTTTCTCTGAGCCTGACATAATATCTTTAGATTTAATACTCCGAGAAATAGTCTGCTATTCTTAATTGTATTTTATAGCATTAAAAGCACCACAAAAAGACAGCAGAGTTTGCATTCTGCTGCTGAGCTGCCTGCATTTGTTGCAAAATGCTCTTGGTAATTCTATGCTTGGCTTCAATGAGCATTTGTCAAACACCAGGTTTTCTTTAAAGAAGTTTACATATAAATTATTCCAGTCTTTCAAAACTGGTATAAAGTCAAAAAAATATAAGACACAGACACTAAAAATAGTCCCAAAAAATATGATTTCAAATACGCTAAATGTTATTAAAGGCCAAGCAGAACTAACCAGAATCAACACTGTGAGAACCATGCTATGAGCATTTTCTGTGCATTCACATAGGGGAAAAAAAAAAAGAAGAATATGCCCAGCCATGAAGGTGAACAAAACTATCCTGCTATTCTTAATTGCTACTTCATCTCACCACTCTTCAGCAAGGTAGAAAGTATTTTTCCAGTAGCAGCATGTGGTTCTATGACAGAATCCACAGGCAGTTATGCTGTGAGTTTTGGAGACTCCTTTATATTGGGATGGTGCTCAAACAGCATTTTATTCTCTTTTCAGACACTGAATTCTCAGGATATTCCCCTGTTTATATAGATACATGTACACACACATAAATGGAAAAATAAAGAGAGCTGTATATTGTTCTCATGCACTGATAAGTTTATATTTTATTTTGCTAAATAAGAACTACTATGTCAGGATAGGAAATTATATTTTCATACAATAAATAAATGAAGCTAATTGATTCTTTTGATGCAGTTCAGGTTTTGCTTTTTTTCATTCCATTTTTTGTAATCTTCTCTAAATTTTAATTTAAAAATCAAAAAGTGAGTCTGTAAACATAGACATATGTGTCTTTTTAAGATGAGACATGGAAGAAACTGAAAGCACAAAAGATCAGCAGCCACTTCTCATACCTAATTTAAAATAGTAATTAAAACATAGGTCATCTGCCTTAATATGGAATCAGAGGGTCAGCATAAATATTTGGACAGCTATCTGCTGTAAAGATATGTTACAGCTCTCAAATGGCAAAAATTTTGCATTTTACAAATCACAACACTACATTATTCAATGGAACAAAGAAATCAAATGCTAAAGATATGAAAACAGAATTATCCCAATTTTCTTTAGCAATAGATATGTAAGCCAGATCATTTACACAAAAGAATGTAAATGAGTCTGCAAAACCAGTCCTATATTTCAGTGGTGAATCAGGGAAACACCTTAATTGAAAAACTTTATATACTAAAAGTTTCTTTACAGCTTAAAAATACAAGCAATATTTTTCCTCTCTTGAAAACATATAAAGAAAAAAAAAGTGAACCAACAAACCCCCCCAAAATAAATACAAAAACATCCCACCATTCTGGGTCAAACTGAGACCTCCCTGAAGATACTGAGTTTTAATGGAAATGCCAACACTATATGTAGTACTGTGAGCAGATATTGTTTTAAAAGAATTTATCATCTCTGCTGCTCTTTTCCATTTCCAAATTGAGCCCAAGAGGCCCAAGATCAGTCTGTTAATCAAGTTTCTTGTCAACTAGTATTTTCAACTTGGTGTAGATTTTCTGACTGACAATATAATTTTGTGGCTCCTGTGTTTTCCTACTTCTGTTTTAATTTATCACTTGAAGTAAGTGCACTTGGTGGATACTTATCAAGTCTCTGCTTCCCTGGAGGGCTACAAAATACAATTTCCATGTTTGCTGTTGATGGCCTAAATACAGTACACGTGAAAAAGCAAGAATGGTCTTCTTAAGCTAGTGGGTAAGCAGTCCATAAAACAGTGCCTCTAGGGGCTGGATTAGAAGAATAAACAAAATAGATTTCACCTCAATGATTTAGATTTCTAAAAGATTTAGTGCAAGAAACCTCAGGAGTCTAATGATATTACTTGTAGAAATATTCAGTGTCTAAATGTCTGCAAATTTTTTTGCTACATGCTATTCCTACTTGACAAAATTTCATAGTTTATTCCTTTTTAAGACATGGTCGTTTTTAAAAATCCTTACAACTGCTTAAAATAAAAAAAAATGTTGTTCCTGTAGGGTTTTGCTATGATACTTATAATTACTTAAAATGTGAAACAGCACATTCCTGTGTTTGCACAAATATATTACATAATGTATATTCAACCTAAATTTAGAAGAAGTTTCTGTCTTTTGCTGAAGACATTCATTCACTTATTTTGATGTTTCAATTTGGATTAATTAAAAAAATATAGAAAGAAACTGAAGTTTGAATTATTGGCTTATAGTTAAATTTTTCATTTATTTAATTGATATTATCAATGGCAAAATGCAACTATTTCTGTTTCATTCCTGAAGTAATGTTTCTGTTTCATCTTTATTTTTCAGTAATTCAAAATTTCTGGGAAATGTGGCCAGACATCAGGTGACTGTGGACAAAACAGGAACAGTGAAACTTTCTGTAAAGATTACATTGGTTCCCTACACGCCTTTACCTCAAGGTTGAAAATCAAATAATCGATATAAAGTCTTCAACTTTATATCTTATCTCAGATCTATCTTCAACAACACTGTGACCCAAAGCCATGGGAAAAGAACTAGTTTAATATTGACCCAGATGGAACAATGACATTTGCTGAATTTTGAAGATTAATTTTTGTACCAGCTAATTTTTCGGGAAACTCCCTTTAGACATATCCTGTTAGATACTACAGTTGTGAACAACCATCATAAGACATCACCAATATCATAAGCTGATTTAAAAATAAAAAAGTTTTGCCCTTCAGGGTTTTTTATATTCTGTTCTGCACTGCCTTTGGCACAGGAGCATCAGTGAGTACACAGCAACACCTTTGTCTGCATACAAATAAAGAAACAAAGACTTCAGAAGTGCTGGAACCCAAATGTCTTCCTCACTGGTAGAAAAATAACCTGAATCTTCCTCACTGGCAGCAGCAATGCTATGTGTAAGAGGCTACTACCGCCAATAGTTAGTAGAAATCTAGTATTTTCTGTACATAATTATGAAAACAGTGAGGGGCACTGCCAGTGGCCATTCTGTAATAATTTCTCTTCGTTCCCCTCAGAGTTCGCACTCATTACTTTTCAGCACATTTGAGTAAACTCATTTTCATATTGCTATATTCACTGAACATAATTTTCAACCACAGAAATAATGAAACTACAACTAAAAGGTGCACTGAAAAATGCAACCACCTCAGTGACTATGCAAAGACACTAATTTTGGGTTATCTCTTTTGACTCAAGAATTACACAACTATTCTGGAGATGGAATAATTCAATCACTCTGCTCAAACCCTGCTAATGCTGAGGATTTTAAGTGTTTCATTATCTTACAGACACTACAAAAGCAATGCCCATTTTATTTCAGAAATTTGACTTGCTGAAACTGTGAGGTAACAGACTCTCAGGTTCTTTTATGAAAAAATCATATGTTATTAAGCTTTCTTTACCATTTTTTACTTTCTCTTGTACTTACTTGGGATCACTAACAAATAGTATCTCTGTTTATCATAATTTTAAATTTTTCTTAATTGAATATGTGATTCTACACAAGTAAAGAACTCAATATTCTCTAAGTTAAGAAATGTGCTGGCAGATGAAATCTGCTTATAACTGCCGATCAGAAAATTAAGCCTAGTACACTAAAAACTTCAACCCTCAAACCAAAATACTGATGTTCTCTGAACTTTCTTTCAAGAAAATTTGTGTGATGGTTTTGACAACTTGGAGATTTCTATTACACTTTCAAATTTCTTCTTAATTGTTTAGGAAAATATTTTTACATTTGTGGACAAACTGTGCTCTACCTGTTCCTAATTCTGATTTTCTGATTCTGACTATACATTGCTTCTTAAACTACTTGAGATTGAAACCACTCCCTTTAAACTTCATTTAATTCTCATGATGGCATTTTAGCATATGTCCTTAAAAGCTGTTGCTATATCTGTTACCTTCGATATAATTAATAAAAACGAACTGCTTAATCACATTATGCCATTAAAATTAAATTACTAGAAAAATAAAAATGCTAGTCTTCTTTTTACCTTGTTCTCTGGGATTTTTTCATATTCTATATTTAGATTAACGTGTAGTTGTCTTTTGGGGAATTTTTGGTTCTGTAGTATCAGAATTTGATACATGAACTAGAAACACATGTAAACAAAATTTGGCTTGCATATCAGTAATTTAAATCAGAAGATAAATGATTTGTTATTCCTTTAACTATATTACATATGGGTATTTTATCAGCCTTCATCCAGCCATATTAATTTCCTGTGCAATTTTTAATAGAAAATATGGATTACTTTTCACACTTTTAGAAAGACAATGCTTTCTGATATTATCATTACAGCTGCACAGTAACAGTAAGACACTCTTAAAAACCCCTCAATAAATCTGATTAAAATACTCCAAAATGTAGAATAACAGGAGTTGCATTGTGTACATCAATCTGAAAGCATACAGTGAAAGGAATGCCCTGCAAAAGCTTTGAGGTTTATCCAAATCTGTTTTTTTTTTTTTATGAGCAGATTCTGTACAGAAATTAAGACATGTCCTTTCCCCTCCTTTCTTCCTTCTTTCACTCTATGACAAAATGTTCTCTATCCTCTGATTAGAAAAAAGCTTCGATACCTCTGCAGGTTCCCTACAGCACAGCTTTACCAAAGCCCATAACTGATCCAACAGCATTTGTCATCTCTGCAGTATACTTGCCGTAATTCTCCTCCTCTGGTTTTTCTTTCAAACTAAATCACACAAAGAGTCTTTGAACAAAATAAGGAAAACAAACTATTTTAACTAAGGAAAAATGAAAGATAGGTGTTAAGAACTATATATAAAAATTACTTTCCTCAGGTCATGTAAAATACTATTTGTTCTGCATAAACAGCCTTTGTTTTTTGGGTTTTTTGTTACAAAATTAGATTTCATCTGATCTTTCAACAATCAGTTTTTGCCTCTTAAAACCATCAAAAATAACGTTTCTACTAAGTATTTTATTAGATTTATAGATGACTTTTTCTTTGAACGATTTATTGATTCTATACAATTAAATTCTATACAATTAAATTGGATGAAAGTTTTACTCTGACATTGAATTCTTTATTCATTGATCTATCTTTTATGATAACTCCCAACAACAATTTTACCACTAGCACAGAACCTAACATAGAATTTACTCTTTATTTGGGAAAGTCATAGAAATAAGATGATTTGATTCAGGCCAAAATAAGCAAATCAAATCAATCCTGAATTCTGATATTTTAAATAGACCAATTTTTGCATCTGCATCATAAATCTTCCCAGTCCAATTTCTAACTTAAACCCTACTTTGTGATTATTTGCTCATTTTAATACTTAAAATATTTTATAGAACTCTTGCATAATACCAATATTACCAATGAATTATTTGGGACACCAGTATAACATATTTATATAGTCATCTTTTATGTTACTAATACAATTAACATATATGAAACACAGCTATTTTCAAGGGGGAAAGTTAAATTATTATCTTTAATCAAAATAACTATAATTTTAAATATATAACACTTCATTTATACTCAAAGATCTTAAAGTAATAAGTCAATCCATCAAGCCCATCTCAATGTGTAAATAAAGCACTCTTCCAATTAGTTACTGATAAAATATAATTCTTTCCTCAAGAATGGTCATAAGTATATTTTCATCACATTTTTGCATCCCTATTACAAGTCTAGTTGTATGGGAAATTACCAGTTTACCCATGAATTTCCTCTTAAGATAATTCTTCAATATATACCTGATGCAGTCCTTACAATTAAAAGACAACCCGGAAATAGCAAATCTAATGCTTAATTGTGACAAGTACAAACAAGTGTATTCCATAAATTGAAAAGAAAACCTGTTTTATTGCTGAGCCTCATTCCAAATTCTACTTTATAATGTTATTTAGCTTCCAAAAAATTATTTTACTTCAGTTTCAATATCAGTTCAACTGGAAAAAGAAACAAAAACAAGGAAGCAATAGCAATCACAAATTATATCTCATCACTGTAATTACTGAAAATTTTCCAGTGCTAGACCTTCTACCTTCATTTCATCTCATGAAATTTTAATGACTATTTATTGCTTATAACATCAATGAAATGGAGGTTGAAATAATTTGTATGTGCAATTTTGGTTTAGAATTATATATTCTATTTTTTAATCTGTTGTGAAACCATGATAGGCAGTCAGACACATTTTTAACATACTTTAAAGAAGAATTTATTTTAGTCTAAAAATAAGAAAAAGAATATTTACTGGTGTAATCTATATATTTATAAAAGTCATTTCACCTAATGTTCCCACAGTACAAGAGTAAATCATCCCCACTGCAATTATGGAAAAGAATTCTAGGCTCACCTCAAGGAAAAGTAACAGTAACTAAACTAACCAGAAAAAGCACTAACTTTTTTCAAAGTCTTAAAATATTTTTCAGCTTTAAAAGAGCCTCCAAATGTTTAAAAGCAAAGAAACTTAAAACACTGAATTAGAATTTATGAAGGAGAAATAGGAACAGGAATGCTTCTGCCTGAGGTGCAAAGACCACATCAGATGCAAAGGACTAAGAAAGAAAACTGCTGGGTTTTGGATTCCTCTAAAGAGAGAATTCTAACAAAGCACAAGCTTTGCTCTGTTTCCCATAGGTTGTAGGTTTAGAAAAAAGTGGTAAAAGAGGGAAGAATCACTATTCCTTATGACAGGCAACAAGGACTGAATATGGCTTCTCATTATTCCATATGCCACTATGATATCCAAATTTCTTTTCTCCAACTATAATAGCAAATCAAATTGAGGAGTTTATGGCAACTCCAATTCTATTAACTCAAAATATTTTCTTTAATCCAAGTTTCGACCTCTGTACATTTTAACAGATGCTGTTATATCCCATCCTGATGTAGTCTTTAGACTGAAGTAAATATTTCTGAACAGACAGTTTAATTTCAATTTACAGCTTCTTACTTCAAAGAAATACTCCATGGTAAGACTGTGAAGATGTATTATAGCTATATGTGAACTATACATAAAGAGAGATTGTATGCACACCTGTGCTTCTGAACAGGCCATAATAGTGCTTAATTAGTATAGAAAACAGCTTATAAAAACAGTTTTATCAACAGCACCTATTTCACTGGTGGATTTAAAATCATAAAGAATACAACGTTTTTAGAAGACAAAAGAATTTCATATGGGTCACTCATTTTGCGATGAAATTTCAACTATGACTGCTTACATTTGGACTTCTGCCTTCTGACATAGGGAATACAGCAATGACAGTTTGCTTACACCTGTTGTTATTATTATGGTCTATGCAGATTACCTCTGGTTTAGTTATGAAACCAGCTGGGAAGGAACAAGCCAAGACCTGACAGTTTAGAGGGGTCATTTGACAGGAAGATGATATGAGTTTTGAGAAAAAGCACACAAAATTCCAGTTAGGAAAAAACCCACAACCAGGTAATACATTAACAGAACAGAGTGAAAGCCCTCCCCAAGCTCCAATTCTTCTCATTCTTTTACTGAGGGAAAGCAACATATTTCATGCTGTCAGCTGTGAAGAAAAGGGATAGAAGGTGCACATACAAAAAAGGACAGTGGAACCCATGTCAGTATTCCATCCTCCTGCCATCCACTGTCTTTGCCACTGGGTAAGGTAGCAATTGAATACAATTGAAGTTGAATACAATTTCAACACTTGATAGGTGCACTCCAGCAAGATTTCTCTAACAGTGAGAGAAAACTTTGGAAGAAATAAAACAGTGACAGGTACCTGTAAAACTGTGAAAAATTTCAGGCATTTCTCTGAAGGGGATGCACTTATAAAATGTCAGAAAAAAGGGAAACACAATGTCCACATATAAGAAGGGAAGAAAGGACAATCCTAGGAACTACCAATGTGTCAGCTCCTACTCCAGAAAATGTTCTTTATTTCCTCTCTGGGAAAAAAATCTTTACTGTGAGGGAAAAAAATCTTTACTGTGATGAGGCACTGGAATATAGGTTTCCCAGGGAGGCTGTGGATATACCATCCCTGGAGGTGTTCAAGGCCAGGTTGGAGGGGGTTTTGAGCAACCTGCTTTAGTTGAAGGCATCCCTGCCCTCAGCAGGGGGTTGGAATTAGATAATCTTCAAAGTCCCCTTCCAACATTTCTATGATTCTATGTCCTGACTCACACTTCTAGTAGGGTCTAGAAAAAAGTAGAAGCTTTTTTTCATCATCTTATTCCTTCCTGGTCCTAGAAGGATATGAGTCAAACAGAGAATACCTTTCTCTGTCATCTGATCCAAGAATTAAATGCACATGCACATGACCTGCAGATAAGGTCATCTTCAGGAGGCAGTATCATGGTATATAAGACAGAGGAAAAGACATTTAGCTGGACATTGAAATCCTCATTCCCCATACATAGCATGAACAATTGATGAAAAAGTACCTTGGAGCACAGGCCCAGATAATAAGTGCTATTGTATAATAGCATTTATAATTGTATAATAGAATCATAAATGCTATTGTATGATGAAGAATAGAAGAGGAGCAACTACTGGTAAAGGAGACTACCAAATCAGTCTTTACATGATAACCCAGTGTCAGTGGAGAACAGAATGATGCAATTTTGCATCTCATTATCTTCAGCTTAGTCAGATGAAATTGTATCAAGACAATTGTTTCATTCCTCACAGTGACTTCATGGCCCTGGCAAGCTCCATTTTTATATCATGATGTAGAGAAGGGAAAAAGAAAGCAGGTATCTACTCAGAACTGATCCTTTCCCCACAGCTCTCATAGCCCTTTGAGACATCAAGGCCTGAGAGATCAATGCAATTTGGCTGCACTAGAGCAGTTGTCTGGTTCTGAGACCAGATGAGACCTCTGAGGTTGCTAAACAAATAAGCTCTAGAGCTGATCCCATTGCCCAAAGGTTGAACCACGGGCAGGATTTTGACCATGAGTTTCTGAGGCAGCACAAAGACCCACAAAATAGGTCGAAGCAGGATGATTTGTCACAGAGAGTACAAGTTAAAAAAAGGCTTTTTTGAGAAGTCTCCAAATACTATGGAGGAAGAAAAGCTAGTGATAGAAGTAGAAGGATTCTGTCTCAGCAGGGTAGGCAAACTGAGATAGGAGCTGAAGTGGTGGCAGTGTTCCATTTTGGATGCCAAACCCTTGGAAAACAGAGGAGAGGTTAGAAAGGATCTCCTGTGGATAATGAAATAGAAATCTTCCTTATTTGAAATTGTGAGGCATAAACATGCCTACATCCTCTGTAGGATGTATACATGGCCTCCTGAAAGAATTCGCAGTATATATCTGTACAACTGTATTCACGCAAACACATACACATATGACATCCAAAATACATGTTGTTCTGTTAAGTTTCTAGAAATATTAAGATATAAGACCCAAGAAAGTGAAAAGACTATCCAAAATTTAACAACATATTTTAAAAAAAAATATAATCGCTAACTATAAAGAGAAAGAAATAAGATTATTCTATGAAGTGGATTCTATTAGTGTTACAAGAGAAAGGTAGCTCATCAACGCATTAGCTGTGAGTAAATGTTCACTTTCCTTGTCTTGAAAGTGTCTATAAATCATGATAGAACATTTCGCTATCAAATTATAGGTGCCTTAGAAGTAAAGTAAGACCTCATAATCAATTTACTGATTTATGCACTTAAATACCTATTTAGTCATAATTCATACACTGTCAAGTTTTTTAACATATATTGTAGTGTGCATTCTTGTCAACATTAACTAAGCAATCCTTTCAATTTTTAAAGAACGCACATCTGTGCAGACTCATGAAAACTGATTGTACAGGACAGAAGAGGAATTGCCACACAAAGTATGACACAACAAGACTTCTATAATATATTTTATTTTCAGAGATAAATCTAGTCAATTTCAGACTAAGCCCTAGTCTTTCACCTTTTAGGAATTTGATGAAATCTATGCGAAAAATCACTCCTAAAGTTGTTTATTTGCTACTATCATCTTTATCAAGACTGACAGACTGGCAGCATAGCTGATGAAACATAATATACAGAAAGAACTTCAGGTGCCTGAATCACCATGCCATAAAATAGAAACAGAAGGATTCTGTTTTAAGAATTCTGTTTTAATTACTTACTTTAATTATTTCAAAAAATGTAGAATGTTAAATCTGATTATTTAGTTCTCAGTGGAAAAGAATGAAATTTGTGAGCCATAGTGGAGATATTACTAGAGCACAAGGCTTATGAGGAGCAGCTGAGGGAGCTGAGGCTGTTCAGCCTGGAGAAAAGGAGGCTGAGAGGAGATCTTAGTGCTCTCTACTACTACCTCAAAGGAAATCATGGCAACCTGGGGATCAGTGTCTTCTCCCAGGTAAGAATCATCAGAATAGGAGGAAATAGCTTCAAGTTGCAACAGGAGAGGTTTAGATTGGCTATTAGGAAAAGTTTGTTCACTAAAAGGGTGGTCCAGCATTGGAACAGGATGTCTAGTTGGAGTCAACGTCCCTGGAAGTGTTCAGAAAGCATCTGGAAGTGGTGCTTAGAAACATGGTTCAGTGGTGAAGATGGCAGGGCAGGGATAAAGATTGAACCTGATGATCTTACAGGTTTTTCCGGCACTGATAATTCTATCATTTTGTGATTAATTCCTAATGTTTTAGTCAATGAAGAAAGTGCAGAGTTTATATTGAGCATGCACTAAGTTTTGGAACGTAAAGATAAGCCAATCTGTATGAACAGTTGAAGGATTGTGTATGGGATACAGGATAGATGGGGTGGCAGTCTGGCATAGGGCTGAGACTCTATGCTTACATTTTTTCCCCTTATTATAATCCTGCTATCGCTCACCTGCAGATGGCTGCCACTGTGGCCAGGGCACAGAGAACTTCCCAGAAGGGCAGGCAGAGAGGCCAGACCAGTCACAGCCAGGTGCCTGCAGCCAGGGGAGCTTCATTGAGGCAGACCCGGGTATGGAATTCCTGGCTGGTGACCCTGGGGGCCCCCAGAGGCTGCTGAGGGGGAGAGCTGACATCTTAAATCGGCAGCGTTCCTAACAGCCTTGCTCCGACTCCAGGCTTGAAGAGTTTTATCTGGAGGCTTAGTGGACCACAAGTCAATTGTTTAACTTTAAAAAACCAGGAGAAAGCCGCAGGCCTTAGAGTACAGGGCAGTCCTTGTCAGGGAGCTGTGAGCAGTCAGGTGGCTGGGCCCGCTGGCGGCCCAGGGAGCGCTGCCGTGTAAGCTGCCAGGAGAGCAGACAGGTTGCCACTTGAAGCTTCCCACCTTTCAGCAGAAATGTATAGGAGCTGACATGCCTCCTCCAAGTGCTTCACTCCTGATGAATGAGCACACGCATACCAAAGGGTGACACTTCACTGAAAGCTGACTTCCTTAAAGTGTAAAATGTCATATGGAAACAGAGGGGCATCTGCTGGGCAATAGTATGCATATGAAGCACATAAAAAACTTAGAACTAATTTGGAACATTTTTTAATGAGCTCAAACTCAGGAGACAATCTACTTTCTGACTACTTTTTTTCTATTAGAAAATATTATTCTGTTATTACCCTCCCCTAACTCTTGTTTTGTGTCACAGAAACACTGAGGAGCTATTCCTAGCAAGTCTAAAGTCTGTGTCCTGGCTTTTTTTCATAAAAGACACGAAGAGAAGAATGTAAAGGCAGAGGCTGATTGACATTTAAATGGTATTTGCAATAGTGCATGCCAAGAAATGGAGAAGGAAAAAGTGAGCAAAAGTCAGAAATAAGAATTTTTAAAAAGAAGTTCAGAAAATATAGTAGCACATATGTTCTAATTTATATTACATTGTTCAAATCAAGACTAAATGACATGAAGAAGGGCAAGTAAAAAAAAAAACACTGAATGAAAAATGCAATGATCATTCAGTTAAGAGCAATAAATTGTATCTCTGAAAACTTGCTTCTCTCTATCATTCCAACCACAAGATGATATGAGAAATTTTACACTACAGACTTATCTTTACTCCTTTGCTCATCTTAATCTCAGAATACCATATTTTTGGAAGGTGTGCATTTTGGTTTAAGTTGGTTGCGCTAGATATGCATATGACTATTACAAATAGAAAAAAAAGGGTATTTATTTATAGTAATTTAATTCTCATGCATTTGATTTTAAATATTAATATTTCTTAAAATATCTGAACTTGGAACACCTAAGCTGAAGCCAGTCTTCTAAAACAGGGAAAAAGAGAACATGCATAACCAAGCTGAAAGTGCATCAGTATCAGTGAGATCTTTTTGGAGAGTATCTGTGTTGCTTCTACAGTGATATGATTGTTCTACTTCCAAATATTTTATAGAAAAAGGTGAATTTAAGAGCCTGATTATTTATCCAGGTCACTGTCTTTGTGTTCATTGTACCAATAATTAAACAAGTTTTAAAATAGAAACGGTTCTCTTTTAGCTTTAGTTCTAGTATGACAAAATGACAATAGCAGAATTTACATTCATATATTTGTAATCAAACAAAGCCTGTTTCATGATTTCTGCACAAAGTTGCTTAATGTGAAATAAATGAATTTACATATTAACGAATACATAACAGTGGCTGCAGAACTATTATGACTGTACATGTTGAGTATTACACTGGCACACTCATCAGATCATTCCTTCATTGAAAACAGAGTATTTTCAAATATTGTTGCAGTTGGATATTCTATATGATGTCTATTTATAATTTATTTCTTCTGAGATACATGGCTCTAATACATATTTGACACATCAGATTCCTCTACAGCCTATGTTTTGCAGAATTTACTGTTTTTTAATATAAGATGGGGAAAGACAAATTTAAAATCTTAGAAGTTTTAAACAAAATATCTTTATGATATTTGCCAAAAATGCCATAGGATGCAAAAGTAAAAAAAAAAATCAAGAAAAAGGTGGTATTTTTCTTTTACCACAAAGCTTTCCTTTTTAGTTTCCTAATTTTTTTCTAGACTCCAGTTTTTATACATTAAACATGCAATATATTAGATTTGATTTAATTAGTTAGAAATCTCTTAGTTTTATGAATGTCTTAGTTTAATTAATCTTTTAATTTAATTAGCTGGACATTTATTTTTCTCTATGTTGTTTTTTTTAATTTCTAAATCATTACCATTGCACACGTATATAGATACTATTTCTCTCCTTATTTTACTTTTTTCTTATTAAGGTTTAATTGACATCCAAATTCAACCCATATTGCATAAAACCAAATTCTTTATCAAAGAGAATTAAAAAACATATAAATCTATTCAGAATTGGGAAACCTCATCAATAAATTACTCTTGACATTGGACAAGAAACATCTCATAAATTAGTTGTAAACCAAACAAAAAAAATTCTATTAACATTATTTTCCTGTGTTTTGGAAAAGGACATTTTGGCATCCCTCTGACCAATCATATATTCTTGCTAACAAGGACAGTACAGCCTTAATGATCTGAAACTCGTTTTTCTGGGAGACATAAGATTCAGTCACACAAATGAATTGTTGATAAACTAGGGTCATTGAGCAAAAGATCCTGCAGAGTCTGTAAGCTCCACAGGATGGAAACTCTCTCCTGCAGAGTCTTTCTTCTGAGAAACAAGTAAACTCTGCAGGCTCAGACATTTCTGTACACAATATTTTAAACACAATAAAACAGATGCATTGAAGCAGTCCCGACAGACACACCACAGTCTGAGATAACTATGTTTTGGTTATCACAGTTATACAGTTAGATGTGTGTTGTGTTAGATTTTTTGACTTTTTTTTGGTAATTAGTGCTGCTAGTCCATTTTTAGATTTTGTTTTACATTTCTTTAAGGATTCCTCCTGTTTTTTTCCTATTGTCACTCATACTACACTGAAAGGCAAAAGTCTAAACTAAACTTTATTATGCAATGCTTTACTCCAAGAGGTAAAAAGCAGCAAGGATCAGTTACCAAGTCAGAATTTGCCTGTATTCCCTATTGACTTCTCTCTGTGTTCACCGTTTTTATAGAAGGACAGCAAAAAACCAGTCCACCTATGACAACAACCACAAACCAGCAGTGTGTGCAAATGACTGAAAATTCTCGAGCAGCATAAACCATATATTACATTAGGGTACAATAAAAAAGTTCTATCTTAATATGAATTATTTTCCTGTAATTTCAAAGTATTTAGGTTTTAGAGGAAATAGAAGAATTTTCCTGCAGGGGACGTCTGAAAGTAGAGCCATCTACTATTCTAATACCCTATAATAACCAAGGTAAGTGAGATTTAACAACTCTGCAGGACTTAAGTTTATATCCTGCCTGGAAATTATAAAGCAGAGTTGCAGACAGGCCTCTCTCTTTCCTGCAGCTCCTGTGAAAGAGTTGTAATTTTTATTACATACTGAGGTTTTTTCCACAACACAGTGCATTTCTGATACTGTTGATTGTGCATTTTAAGAACTTAAGTGTACCAAAAACATAAAGAACATATTTTGATAGATTTAAATAAGATAGTACACACTGGGAAGCAGGAGAAAATAATTAAGGATGTTTTGAACATGCAGTTTAATTAAAAGTGGCTTTAGGTAGTAAATATTTCAATTAAAATGGAAGCTGGAAATTTTTGAGTATTTCTTGGCAAGATCTCTGCTCTTCACAGCTGACCTATTAATTCATATCAGTAGAAAAACTTCCATGAAGACACCCCATTTTTTTTTAAACAAATTACAATATTTTAGTGTGTCAGAAAGGAAGCTAAGGTAATCTAAAGTATTTTAGACCTGCCTGAGAGTAAGTCTTCTGTCCAGCCTTTCAGCTGCCATCTTAGACGTTGTAGAAAGCAAGTGTAGCTTTTTCCTAGGTCAGACTTCTCATATTCCATTTTACAGCCATGAAACCTGTTAGTTTAGCATAGGCCATTCACTTTTATCTTTTTTACTGGACCAGTAGCTCCGCTTCCTCCCAGATATTTTGCACATGTAGAGCCAACAAATGGAAAAGGAAGGGTGACAACTCAGCTGACAAGCTGGTGCAGCACTCTGGCCACAAAAAAACTGGCAGTGACAGAAGAGAGGGGGGATTTAGACATACTTCAGGCAGACATGAAGACTGATGGAAGGCTGAGTAGCTGAGCTGGGTAAGGGCAGAAGTCATGTGGAGGTGGAGCAGACTAGGCTGATTTGGAATTTGGGGATAGGAATAAATAGCTAGGCAGATGAATAACTATGCCAGGCAAAGCACAGGAGGCTAAGGAGAAGAGCTTTTGTAACAAAGCAAAATTGACAGTTCTAACTGCATTTAGATGAGTCAGCAGCACTGATTGTCACACATGCACATGTGCACATGCAGTCAGACGCATCTATACAGCAACCACAATTTTTAAAGACAGAAATTTTTTGGTCAATCTCCCATTGGATTTTGGAACACTGCAGCTGACATTACAACTGCTCCTCTACCAAGGAAGAGCTCTATCTCGAGTATTTTATCTGAAAATCCATAACTGTGTATAGTGTATACTAGGACAGAAGTGGCCCTAGTTTAAAAACACTTAATACCAATAAAGCTAAATATTGGGAGAAATCTTTTACAAATCTGTTATAATTTTTTTTTTAGTAAGAGGATAAAATAAAAACAATACCCAGAGACTCAATTCCAACTGAATTCTTAAAGAATAAGTGAACTGAATATAATTGTGGTGGTAATACTTTTCCTTCAGACTATATGCAGATATCTGAAAATGAAGAAACTACTTAATATTCAGTATATTTAAGCAGAAAACCTACAAAAATATGAAAAAATGGCATTACAGAAAAGCTTCACCTCTTCAAATAATGGCAGCAACACAAGGAGCTATAAAGAAACTGTATTCTGAGACAGTATAAACCAGCGCTGTTCACAATCAGCTGAGTCTTTGGGATAAAATTAGTGGGAGTTACACTGTTTACTTTAATGGAGCTATGATTTTACTCCTTTTCCATAGTAGTTGTTTTCTAAATTGCTACTTGCATTCACTTATCAATTTTCTTTAAGTAGCACAGTACTTACAACAGCAGCATGTAGTAGCATGAATTGGGTTAACCACACTCTTGTGCTCTGGGCTGCACTTGCAGTTAACACACCAGTGCCACATAATCATATGGTGGTGGAGCAGAGATAACAATTTTTTAACATGCTTTCCCTCTGAAAAGAAGTCCTCTAATATTGTATAGAGGGGATTCTGGGCCATTCTGCTGGCCCAGAATCAGTGGTGGAAGAAAATGATTAATTTCTACCTCAGCTGCATCCAGATCTAGTGAGAAGCACGAGCATTTGGACAGGAGGTCATTAAAGAGTGCCCTAGTAAGACACACTTGTAGCAGAACTAGGCTCATAGGTTTGGTTTAAGCAGAAGGGAATATAAGTTAAGCCTGACTTAACCTCTAACGTGAATATATGTTATCGCTATTTGTAACAATTGTTTACTTGAAGTATTTTTTCTTGACTGAGTATTTTTTCTTGAAGCAACTAAGTATATTTAAAATATATCCCTTTTCCATCAGACCTGTTAATTACATTTTCAGTTTGTCTTACATTTTACTGAAAATGTCTCTGTGTAGCTGGTTTCCACTGTTTTAAAAAAAACCCAAAAACATGTGTACTATGATAATACATATGATGAGCAATTTATAGAATATTTAGGTTAGAAAAGACCTCTAAAATCACCAAATCTAAGCATTAACCGAGCACTGCCACGTTTATAACTAAACCATATCCCTAAGCAGCCCCTCTACACATCCTTTACATACTTTTAGGGATGGTCACTCTGCCACTTCACTGGGCAGCCTGTTCAATGGCTGAAAACGGTTTTGGTGAAAAAGTTTTCCTAGTACCAATCTAAACTTTTCATGGGGCCAGTTGAGGCCATTTCTTGTCCAATCCCTTGTTACTTGGGAGAAGAGACCAACTCCTACCTCACTATCACCTTTTTTCAGATAGTTGTAGAGAGTGATAAGGTCCCCACTGAGCTAAACAATCCCAGCTCCCTCAGCAACTCCTCCTTACACTTGTGCTTTATACCCTTCACAAATTTTGTTGCTCTTCTTTGGGCATGCTCTAACACATCTGAATCAGGAACTGATAGTGATCAATTTACAAGCATCTAGATTCAAGCAGATTACTAAGTTTTGCTGTGGAGTGTAAATTAATTGATCAAAACTAAAAAAATTGTAATGTTGATATAATTAGGCAAAAGAGTGAATCATGAAGAAGAATGTAAACCAGGGAATGTATTTTGTAGAGATTTGGATGTTATCTAGATCAGAAATGATGAACTACTAGCATCTCTACAAAGTTTGGCAGTGGCAGAGATTTGCACTGGTGCTGACAATGCTTTATATAATTAATTTGCTAGTGCTCTCAGGAACGATTTGTTGCAAATGACCTTTACTGCTGAAGATGAAAACAAAACAAAAGACATGAGACAAAAATGTGGGAACCAAAACCAAGGTCAAATAAAACCTGCTGAGGATCACACTTTCAAGTCACTGATAGGCAGTGATAGGCTTTGTAGAGATTACTCTATAACCACATGAATCTATAGGATTTGATGGGCCTACAAATTTTTCTAGCATGTAGCCTGCAAATTTCTTAAAGCAGATGCTCAAGTAGATTTACATGCAATTAAAGTTTTATGCAAAAAATTCATCACCTCCCTACAGCTTTTCTATTGAAACTTAAGTGTACATTTGAGATGATAAGATGTATTGGTATTTTCCCTTTTACCTACATGGCTTGTGCATGTAAATTGTAAACAAATGTAATAACACTGGTGCTCATTCCCAAACAATCCATTGCAGCAATAGAAAAATAATATAGATTAAGTGCTTATTTT
Organism: Setophaga petechia; assembly: GCA_024362935.1. Taxonomy (NCBI): domain Eukaryota; kingdom Metazoa; phylum Chordata; class Aves; order Passeriformes; family Parulidae; genus Setophaga; species Setophaga petechia. The sequence goes on from JANCRA010000001.1 coordinate 31,075,096, forward strand.
CCCAGATTATACCTAATAACCTATAACGTCATTTTCAGTCACAGTTCACTAGAGTTAATTTCAAACCATAATATTAAAGTCAAGGTGTATTCACAATTAACTAGGCATTAAATAAAAATGTGGTCTGATATATATTGAGTTAAATATATGCAAGTAAACACTTGCAGGTAAATGAGAATAGGCTTAATAAAAATTAAAAATGAGCTCTTTGTGTAGGAGTACACTCAGTGATGTGCATTGTTACATCTCAGTTATTATAGCAGAGCGGGAACATTTGAACCAGGTTTATGTCACTGTGAAGAATATTCAATTAGTTATTTTTTGGAACTGGTGACATTTAAGGAACTTTTACAAATCAATTATCTCTGGGCATAAATTACTATACCACAAATTGCTGTAAACTATCTTTAGAAAGAGCAGGAAAAAAATTTCAGACAATAGTTTGACATTTTCTGAGTCCACTATATATGTATCTAACTTTGTACGAAATAAGTTTCCATTGTATTTGTATTTCATATTACCATTACTAAGCAGAAGTGTGAACAGAATCTAGAATAATTTAAAAAGGGGAGAAGTATGCAGAAAACAATTCTTTCTCTATCAAACTTATTATCAACATATTTTGCATAAGTTTTAGTGTAACTCTATTATAAAAGAAATTACACTGAATTCATCAAATTTAGAAAGCAGGGAATTTTACTTTGATTATGTGGTCAGTTATTACTTTACTACTCTCCCATTTTAATGATTCAATAGAATAGTATTAATAACATATAACAGAAACTCCCTCATCTGTTAATCCTAGTTTACTTCCTGCCTCTCAGAAGAAAAGGAAGTATTTCAGTGATGACCATGAAATTTCATCCATTTTAGTTTTCTCTTCTTACAGCTGGCTTAGAAGGCAATACAGGAAATGGAAGAAGCTATTTCAATTTTTTAACTGCATAAATATGTACATATTTCTTAAGAAATGTTCAGTTTGTCCTTGGCATATATGTTTCAGTAAAAAAAAACCTATTTGTAGCATTGTAAATACAAAGCTAACTGGAAAGAGGTTTGTGGGTTTTTGTCTCTAGAAAAAAATTGTTATAAAGCCAGTAATCTTTCTTTGAAATATGTCGTTTTTCCTCTGATAGTTCTGAAAACAGGCTTAGCTTGGCTGGTGAACTTCTGGGTCTAATTTAATCATGTTATGAATTGGTGTGAAGGTTTGCAGGATATAAATGAAACTGTTGTTTAAAGCAGTTTCAACAAGGGAAGCATGAAAGGATGATGTCCATCAGAAATGAGTTTTCTGAGAGGTTTGCAAAGCTGACTGCAAGGTTTTTCAATGCTATTTTTTTTTCTACTGCAAAAATGTCATACATACCTCTACTTAACATATGAAAGAAGAAAAAAAATATGAACCAAAGCTGGAGGATTCAAATCAAAACAATACTGCACTGCCAGCCACTTGTTTTGTACCCTAGTCTGAGGCAGAGGCTGCTTTGAAGACTGATAACTGCTGCAAGCTTGAAACCTCTGGGTAGTTTTGCATTTCCACAGGGTAGGCTCCACTCCACAGTACTTCTGAATGAGGGCTATGCTTGAACACACAACTATGCACTAAACAAGGAGTGGTGGAGTAACACCCCATGCATTTGACACCTCTGAGGTATCTGTTTTAGCTGAATCCTAATGGTTTCACATGCAGATGCATCACTTGAAACAAAAAAACAGTCAGCAAGTATGAATACTGCTAACCTCAGGACACAGTGGTATTTTCTAGGTTATATTTGTAGTCACTGAATTTGTTTCATAGGTTAAAAATTCTGGTAGATTTTTTACTCTCCAAATCACAATATTAGATAAGCTAAATATAAGTGTAAAAAAAATGCCTTTCAGATAATGGAAGCAAGGTGTAATAGGAATTTTACTGTATCCATAGCTCAGGATGTATTATCTCATCAAGGTAAAAGTAACAGTTTCATAATGACCTGGGGCTTGAATTAGTAGTGTTGTAATAACTTCATAATGGGGCAATTTGGTGAGTACTGTTGTAAGAGTTTAATCATGGGGGAATTTGATATGAAATGAAATGCCTTCTCTCACAGTCTCTCCTGTTGAGAAACATGACTGGAAAAACCAGGAAAGAACCATAGCCATTCCCAGATCAATGGATAACTTCCACCATCATCTCTATCAAAAATGTTTAGCTCAATGAACAATTCTTAAAAATCCAAACCAGAAAAATCAGCAGAGTTGCAAAACACAGGAAACATGGTGGTTTTGGTTCACTATTATCACAGATAAGAGTTCTTTATCTCGCTTTTCAAGATAACTAACTACAGACACAGCACTGAGGAATTAAAAGTATAATATTGAAGATATAGGTGAAAATAGCAGAAATAATCTCTCTACTCTGACTCAAACAGTAAACCAGAAAATTATTTGTTGTTTCTGAAAAACGTAACATTGCAGAATTATAAAAGAGTAATGCAGAAATCACTGCCTAACTGAAATGCCATTTTAAGATGAAATAAAATAGGGCTTCTAAATATCAGTTTTCATACAAATGGGAAATTTAATCTGCATTTCTTATAGGTGCAAAAACTTTGGAAATATAAATGGATTCTAATTCATAATAATAAATTACCTGTAAATATATAGGTATATTTAACTATAGTGCTCCATATAATTCTGTGGCCCTATAACTGACTAAATATGAGAATGAACTGATCACTTTTAATAGAAACACGTTAATATAATTGGTGGATGTACAATAAAAGAGGTTCAGATGTTCACTTTACTCAATTAAGGCATTTAAAGGCTAGTGTGGGAAATAGAAAAGGTTTTTTAATTTTCCCCCCAAACCCCAGAAATTACTGCAAGTAAATTCTCCTTTGAGCCAAATACATGACCTTTGGAACACAGAAACCAAGAAGCAAAGCTACATTTCTTGTTCAATAAAGTCAGGAATATAGTTGTACTATATTTCTTCTTTTTCCACTTTCTTCCACTCAGATTCTACATCAATATTTCCTTTAATACAATTATAGCCACATGAAACTACTACAACATAGGTTAAAGAAATGCAAATGCATAAAAGAAGTGCAGTTATGCATTTCAAAAATACAAAACTGAAAATTCCTATTAGGATGAACTATATAAAAAGTAGAGTTCTGGTGTGAAAGATAACAATTTCTGCTTGACCACAGGTATGGTTAAACAATATAGTTTATATGTATAGATACAGAAACAGGCCTTCCTTGAAAAAAAAAAAAACAAACAAAAACCAAAGAACAACATAACACACTTCATCCAGTTGTTGAAATACAACAGAGCTTACTTCAACATATCAGCACTTCTAACATAAATGTTATTGAGATTATAATACTGTAATTTCACTTTTTTTCCCCCAAAGAAGTTTCTACTGCCAATTGTGACTATATTTTGTAAGAAATATAATTTTATTTGCTAGAATGCAAGCTCATCCTAAATTGATGTCTTGCATTATATGTCTGGCAGTTTTTTGGGGGAACATTACATAGCCATTTATTAACAACAACAAAGTCTGTTTTATTTCTTTAAAAAAGTATGACTATTTAGAAAAATGTCAAAAAGGATGATAAACATTTCTGCATAAGATAGACATGTGCTATCCTGTGAAAGATAATTTGGGTAGTCAGTAAATCCCTACTGGCACAAATGTGAGGAGACACTGGCCAGAAAAATCTGTCTGGTTTTCAGAATGTGTAACACTTCTCTAAGAGAAATAAAAGGGTCTCTCACTAAAATCTTAGCTGTCACATTAGCATTAAATCAGTGCCTGCCAGCAAACATGGTAAAAGGGTGTTAAAGGTTCTCATTGTAAATACAATTTTTCTGAGAGCTTAAACAATACTACAGAAAAGGGCTCTGGGCTGAAGCCTGGAATATTGCATATCTCTCAGAATGTGTGTCTTTAGGCACTTATTTTTTAATTCCTTTACTGAGATAGGTCCTAATCTTGAAAAGCAAAGCTTAAGTGAAAGCAATAGGACACAATTCCTAAGAATGTTCAAGCACTGGGCACACAACATGCAACTTGCAATCTGATCCTCCTTGCTGGGATCCCAGTCAGAACCTGGCTCCTTAGAACTCCTTTAAATTAAATTGATTCAAGACTACCACAGTTTAAATGTATTTTAGTTGGATTAAGAGCTGAATTCATATATTTCCATATACTCTTCACAAGCATTCACACATAGGCATTTCTCCATCTTTCTATTGTAAAAGAAGAACCAGATGTACCACTGAGAGACCAATCTCCACTGAATTAATCCCATTTCCCCAAGGACAGCTCCAGAACACCCACCATGAAGGCACTTAGAAAGGAAAACACCAGTATCAGTCATGAAAAGAAAACCTGTGAATACGAACATAGAACTTAAAAGGTTCCAAAAGCTGAATAATGCACCAATTGAACAAATGCTAGAGTGACACCAAATCTGCAAATGTACAGAAACAAGTTGAGCAAACACCATGTATCTATTAAAAAAAAGGATTATTGCCTGAAAAAATACAAATTAACACATCAGACAAAAAAGAAAAGCCTTATTATTATCTATCTCAGCTAGTCCATACCAGAAACATAGGAGTGAACCTAGACTGAAGATGTTTTTATGTGTGCCACAAAATAAGCATTAGTACAAACCACAAAGAGAATGCCCCCAAAGTATGTGTGAAATACAATACATTAAATTGTTCCTAAAATTGGCATTTTTTTTAACCAAAAAAATTGAATGCTGTTAATTTTGTCATTGAAACTTTAATGTTTTGTTTTGCCACTTGTCAAGATAGTCAGAAACAGAATTCATCCCTACAAGAAAGGACAAAATAGTGTTTTATACAGGGTACCATCTATTTAGGAAAACCAGAATGAAAGGTTTAAACATTTTAGAAAACATTGACCAGCTCTATGTGTTAGTAATGGTATCTCTACAACAATTTAGAGTCGACACCTCCCTTTCATTTCAAGCATTGGACTGCAAACAGGGTTGTAAGTCCCTAACAGTAACTGGATCTAAATACTTTGGATCATTAATTAATGAAAAAAATATTGTAATGGCATGTCATGGAATAATGATAAGGTAGACAAGACTACTTTTAACTAAGTATCATTAACCTGTAGGAAAGAATTTAGTAGACCTCCCCAGAGGAGGTCTAAGGTCATATCTAAACAGAAAAGATCTTGATGGCACTGAAATCTGGAAGGTATACAGCAATAGCAAAGGAGGTACTGAGAACAGACTTATCTGGTTTGCTTGAATAAGCCAAGCCTTGAACATGTTAACCTAAACATTATGTAGCTGAGGATCATTAGACCTGATCTGAACTACTTAAAGTTTAATGCTGCAGTCTCCCTTATAGAGAAGCAGGAAGCTAGCTACTGGCTGAATTGATTTTACCTGAGAAAGGGAGAAGGATACTTTGACACCAGAAAGACAGAAAAGATTGCCACACAAAAAGAGGACAAAAATTTCATTAACACTTGACAAGTGACAACTGTTGAGTTCAACAAAGGGCAGTGCTTGCAGTGACTGTGCTGGTCTACTTTAACAAAAGAGATTGAATTCCTTATTAATACATCAACTGAAAAAGGGTAGTTTACAAAACCATTTGTTTTAATATTTTTTATTATTCTGAAGTAATAAAATAACTTTTTTTAAAGATCTAGGGTGGTCTCAAATAGTTTCTAATTCTCTCTCTCATAACAATACTTACTTCATAAGTATTAACATTTGTTTTATTAACACACTACTTGATAGAAAAATTTAATTACTTTCCTAAGTGTGAAATAATAAATAAGAATGCCCAGCCTACATGTGATCTGTAAAATTCAACAGAAATGAGACGTGCCCAAGGTCAAACATATCAGCAGAAACAAAGTCAGAAGTTCATAGATAAGGTGAACTCTTATTAATTAGCATGACATTGACATATTTTGTAAAACTACAGGTAAAGATTGCTTGCTGTAATAATGTATCCTAATAACTCTCAGTGGGAACATCAGCTTGCAGAAAGGAAGTGATGAGAAAGTGAATAGTAACAAATTATTAGAAAGATAGTACTCACTAAACAGTTATAAGAAATTAATAAATGATACATCTTATTGACAAGCGAAGGTGCATTTATCTCTCACATCTAATGCAATGCTAGAATTACAAAGGTACTGAGAACTGTAAGACGTAACTGCAGTGAAAATAAAATTTAATGTAAAGTTAAAAAAGCAGATATAAAAAAAGTGTCTTTTGTCAGACCTAAATATACTGAAGTCCATATTGGTAAAGTCAGTATAAATTATAATACAAAACTCAAGTTGGACATTTGATAAATATGCTATATTTTGGACAAGTGAAGATAGCTTTTGTAAAGAAAAATATTCCTCTGCAGAACTACTGAAGCACTTTTTCTCATTCAACAGACACATGAATGTGAGTGATTTGGTTGCCTGGAGTTGCTCAGTAGGAGTCTACCTTGGATTTGCAGAAAGTTTTTCTTAGTTTCTCAACAAAGGCTATTATAAAAAGTAAGCAGGTAAGAAGGCAGACATTTATAACTGAGACTTGAAAAGCAAAGTAGTAGAGAGGAAAGATCCAGTTCCTGAAATTGTGAGACATTGCTGCTGGACTTTTTCAAAGAGTTTTTCTAGTGCCTATGCTGTTCAACATTCATAAATAATCTGGGAAGAGGGATGAGGGCTGTTGAAAAATGTCCCTGATTGGAGTTATTTGGGTTAGCCAGGACAAGGACAGACAGTGTAGAATTCCAGAAATTCTGTACTCACAAGCCTGAGTGACAAGCAAAACAACGGCGGAATAAATGCCCAGCAAATAAATGTAAAACAGCACACAAGAGAGGGTGAGGGAAGGTGGGAATTTTAACATGGTGGGCCTAGAGTTGACAGTCACCATGGAGAAAGGAGTCCATAGTTGCATAACCATCCATTACTGGTAATCAGTAAGAAACTAAGAAGGAAAAGCTGAAGGAATGATTTTGAAATAATATAAACCTAAGAATGTCTCACGCTTAGAAAGCAATGGATAGCATGCAGACCCCAAAACAGGGCAAGAAAGATAAACAGCTTCTACACAGAGTAGGATACTTCTCTTGAGGAGACCATCTCCAAAGAAGGATATAGATGAGGCTGACAAACGACTGGTGGCATAAAGGGAATGGATTGACTACAGGTCAATCAAATCCAATACAAGGTAGATTCAAATTAAGATAGAAGAAATCACATTCAAAACAACAATAACAAAAAGTTCTTTATGCACAAAAGAATGAACAGGGTAGTAGACGCATATAACTCATACTTGTTCTAAGACTTGAACAGGTTTGTGGGAGTAGATACAGGCAACCAAAATACAACAAAATTTTGATCTTTAGAAACCACATACATCTGATGAAACTTCATCAGCTAAAACTACTAGAGGCTGGGGAATCTATTTCTAGTTCTTACCCTTCCCTGGGCATATATTTATAATCACTGCCTAGAGACAGGATGCTGTCCAGACAATTCTTACCCTAATCCAATATGGGCATTCTTCTTTTGCTATGTTTCCCCATGTCATTACTTTTAGGCAGCTGACTGAAGTGGCCATGGATGCCTTTGAGGCACCTAATCCTGTTGATGTGTGATACCTTTAAAATACTTGCTTCTCAGTTCTGGATTACTCTTGGAGGACAGAAGGGAAGAAGAATCATAAAACGTAAATGCTACAGGACTTCACTTATAAACTCTGGCATCTTTTATTGGATACTGTCTGAAGTGTCAGAAATTTTTCATGCTTTTAGGATAGTTCAATGAGTTTTTTGCATTATCATGTCCATGAAGTATCTTGCTTCAAATTCCAGTATCTTATAAGTGAATCAGTAGACAAGTGCAAAAATGGAATCTCACTGAAAAGTTAACAAGTCTCCCAAGGATAATTGCCCTTTGCCATTGAAAAATATCTCCTGGCAACAATTGGAATACCAATGAGATTAAACGTAACTTCCTCTAAAGCTTTTCAAATGAAACAACATGGCTTTATCATAGCACTAAGTAGTAACACTTCATTTAATATGTACATTAATTATTGCTGAATTATAATGGATTGTCGAAAAAGTTGTATAATATTCACATTAATACTAAATTAATTCATTATGATGAGTGTAATTACAATGAATACTAACTAAATTAACGGCAGCTAGACATGCTAGAAAAAGTGTCAGCCATTTACTTGACATGTTCCAAATAGAATATATTTTGTTAATGTATTTAGAAGAGTAGTGTGAATAGTTTGAATAGTAGTGTGAAGAAGAGTGCTTAGCAGAGATTTTTTTTTTAGTATCATTGAACAAATTATTTTACTGCATGTTAGGGTTCTCTGTACATATATATATATATATATATATATACACATATATATATAATGCAATCTGAATGCATTATCTGAATCAAATAAAAATAGTAAATCATCAAATCAGTCTTATGCTTCTGATTGTATTTAGTTTCACTTCTATACATATATGAACAAAATCCTAGATGCATGGTCAGAAAATCAAGAAGTCAGGAAACAGACTTTATATGCTGCTGTGCCCTAGTTTTGCACTTAAGTATTCATTCTGGTCTGCACTCTACAGATCAACCATGTTCCAGGAAAAGCCTGATGTCAGGTGGTATGTTTAGCATGCTTCTGCATTTATATTTCTTGACCCGTTGGCCTAAGCCTTACATAAACTATTCTTGCCGATGGCAAAAGAAATCTGGCTTGGGAATTGTATCTGTAGCCACATGCCAGATGTCTCACAGGCTCTCACAGGGTATTAATTGTTCACCAGTTTTCAAGGAAGAAGTCAGTTTTATCCACAAGATAAAAATTTAGTAGATTTAGAAAAATAAATTGCGATGCCTAATTCAACAGGGGAAACAAAAGGAGTTACTTACAATGCTCTTTTCAATCAATGAAATGCAGTTTTGCTGCCATCTGTGAAAGCAAACAAAGCAAAAAAAATGTTATTTCACATAGGTCACAGAATTATAAAAATTTTAAGTACAAGTAAAGAGAGCATAATTAGATGTTATAGTACTAATAGGCAACTAAAATATTATCATACTTATTCTTCCTCTACTTTGATTCAAAGGCAACATCATTGACTGGATTCATTGTTTTGCACTAACATATCCAATACAGCATAAACTGTAAAAAACATTCATTGCTTTGTCCAAAGAAAAGAAAAATCAGTGGATTAGTAGGGCAAACAAGAATTGAAAATGCTGCCAAACACTTGACAAAACATCAAAACACAGCTTGATTCTTTGTTCACACCACAGAAGATACAAAGAAAAAAAGTATCATCCTTTAACTTTTCTTGTATTGTATTTCAGAGGAAGATGAACTGTAGCCTCCCGGCAATCGCTAATGCAGTGTTTGTCTTCTGTGTTGAGATTATCCACTTGGGTGCTGCACTGGAGCTCCCTGGGCTATTTTGACACTGCATCCAGATGCTCCAATTTTGCTTCAGTGACTCAAGAGCAGAGCCAATATGCCTTAAAGCAATGTTCAAAGGGTTAGGTCTTGATGAACAATTAAAGCACTCAGAAGTGTTTCTGAACATCTCTGACTGGTGCTGAAGTGACTTAAGTGGCCCTTGTGTGACATCCAGGCAGGGAATATGTAATAGAAAGTCTCTGTTCTACACTCAAGGTGAATGTGGATTCTGCCCCACTTTTATAGGAAAAAGAAAAAAGTGCAAGTAGAAAAGAAAAATATTCATGATTTTAACAGCAGTAGATCAGTTCTAGAAAGGGTGAATATTTGTCTGCTTTATATAAACCACTTTAAAAGGCCTTGCAAGAAATATTTTATTAAAGTTGCATTTTTCATATATTCCCACTTTCTTGTTTGAGACCAAAATAATTTACTGTTTGAGCAAGACTTTTTTAAGTGAATGAGCACTTCTCTTGAATCTAAGCGCAATTTTACAGAAAATAAAGATCTATGCACTTCAACATACTTCAGTAGTCCATAAATGAAAAGCTAACTCAAGCACTGAGTGTTATTATTCCAACTGTTTCATATTTATGGGATTGGAACTCATTTTGGAAAATATTCATTTAATTGGATAATAACTTAATCTATTAAATGCCACAAAACCAGAGAAATACATAAGGCTCCATCACATCCAAATTATGGGCTCTGAATCAAAAAAGTAAAGGCACCTGATGAACAAATGCTAAGACCAGTAATACATTTAAAAAAAAATCTTACTTATGAAGAACAAATAATTATAATTTTATATATGCTTCACATATTTTTTCTGAAAAATGCATAATTAAGCTATTTTATTTATTCTTTCATATTTTCACTTTTCATTCTTGAGGTTTTCCTTGGTATTGAGAAAAATAAGCCAGGGAATGTTCCCATGTTTGCAAGAGTTTCACTGTGGGGTTTGTTATAGGGTTTTGAATTTGGTTTGTTTTGTTCTTGTTCGATTTTTTTTTTTTTTTTTTTTTTTTATGTTCCTGAGTATCAATTTTAGTTTTCTGACATGAGATGAAGTAAGAAAACAATTTCAGGTGGCAATTGTTATTGAAGAAAGTTTTATCTGAACAATGCCAGTGCAATACTTAGGTTGGAAGACACAGATTTGATAAAGAATACAAACTGTGTACCAGGTGGGAGTTAACTGCAGGAAATCTCGAGACACAAGCTAAGGCTGAGGGATGCCCTGAAAGAAATTTTATGGGGGTAAAAAAAACAAAAAAAGAAAAAAAAAATCACTGAAAAAAATCACATTATGATCTCTCCAGCACCTTCTCCTCCTTTTTTTAACTTTGCATGTGGTTGCAGCTGCCAGTGAGCTCACCTACAGTGCTGACTGGGCATGACAGCAGAAACACACTTGGGTTTGCGTGCCCTGCTGATCTCACAGCCAGGTTACAGGTTTCATCAAACCCTGCATGCAGTGCAGAAGCTGTTCATGTACTAAAGCTTCATACTTGCATCTGCTTTATATGAATGGAGAATCACTTTAAAGATTTGTATCCTGAATGCTTATTTTGAATGCTGCTAAATTCATTTTTTCTCATTTTGTGAAATCCATAAAGTAAAAGAAGATACTTAGACACGAAACAGAACACACAGAAGAATTATTATCAAAATTCTTACCATTTTTAATACACAGTTTAAATCTAAGAATGTGCAGGTCAGAGGAAAGAAATAAAGACTGACTATTTATATTTTATAATTGTTTTTACTTCTGTAGTTCAGAAATAATTTTCAGTCTTAAAAATGAAACATTGGCTGAAATATCCCAACTTCTCCATAAGGGAAACTAGGTTTACTTTTATGGACTGAGTTCAGAAATAATTTTCAGTCTTAAAAATAAAACATTGGCTGAAATATCCCAACTTCTCCATAATGGAAACTAGGTTTACTTTTATGGACTGAGAAGGTCCAGCATTATCAAGAAAGACAGATGATTAATTAAAAATAGAATTCAGAATCTTCTATTAGCAATAGCTTTTGCTTGAACATTGCACTCTATCTTTTTGCACAAAGGTCAACAAGCAACAAAGTAAAAGTTAGCAAATACACCTGACTCTTCCAGAAACAATGTTGATATCTTTGGATGTTCTGGTTAGAAGTCTTCCAGAAATATGCGTTATTTTGGGAGAAACGACGCATATGAACAACACTGAGTTCAAGCACTTTTCCTATCAGCATTTAATAAAAAAGCACAAGCAACACAAATCGATCAGATATTTCAAAACTCTCTCCTCATTTAAAGTGAGGGCATCAGGGCTGCCTAAACACCTACTATGGCATAACCAACTTCTTAATGTACAGAGAATATTCCCTTCCCCCATGAAATGCATGGTGGATTTCTGTGAATATGTGTAATCAAAAAAGGAATGGATTTTGTTTTCCTGGGTAAACTTCTGAAAGGGAGAGCTGAAGAAAACTAGGCACAAAGGTTTAGGGAACTAGACTTGGTTATTCAGCTTGTGTCTTGATCATTCCAGTGTATATCTCTAGGAAAAGGAAGGACACTGTGCTCTTGACCATTACTCCACTGATATAAAGTAAAAGCTTGGGAAATCAAGATTAACACCAAGCGTTCCTTCTAGGTAAGGAAGCACATGTTACCATTCTTGTCCTTTCTTACTATTCTAAAGGAAGGGAAAATCATTCACTAAATTAGGACTCGGGAATTCTGGATTTCACAACTGCTATCAAAGAACCTCCTGTATGACTCTGTGAAGATTTGCAATATTTGACAACGTATTGTGTATCTGTACACTACGACTAAGACATTTTCCTGCAAGAGATCAACAGCTGACCTTTGCAGGTAAAATTTTTCTTGCTTGATTTTTTCCCATTTAAAAAAAAAAGAAGAAACCCCCCCCCCCCCCCCCCATACCTTGTTCTGGCTTTTACTCACATCCATTGGCACTGTAAAAGGTAGTGAAAAATGACTCATTTCATAAATGGTCAATGTTTCCTTCATATTGATCCTTGTGTCTGAATTGAAATAAGCACTTGTGGCCAGCAAGTTCTACTACTCCTTCTTAATAGAGGCATGCCAGCTCAGCTCAGTACAGGTTCTTGAATTGGGAAGTGTTAGGACACATGAGAGTATATGAGAGAGGGCTTTAAGTATTATGGAAATTGTTTTCAGTTAGGATATTTTACAAAAAGGGTATTGAAAGAAAACCATCATCTTCCTACTCCTCTACAATGCCCCAACACTTCAACTAAAATTGTGCTTTTAGGGACAAAGAAAATCATACTTTGATTTCCTTTGGAACTGACAGAAATAGTCAGGTAATATTTAGAGACAAAAAAATGTGGGGAAGAACTATCCTTCTACATTCCCAAAAGTAGCATTTTTCTCCAGTCATTAATTTGTGTACTTGCCAGAGACATAGGCAACTCTTCAGAAGCTATTTAAACACAAAACTAAAGAACTGGAAATGAAAGATTAGGCTTACACGCTCTTTGTAAATCATTCATGAAAGTAAAGAGAATCCCCCTCTCTTCACTTATTCAATAGCTCTGCGGTTAGGGCCTCATCTGATATACAATGTGGGACAATCAGGTTCAAGACCTTGTCTGCACATTCTTGAACCCACATTTTCACTTTCCCAAAAGAGTTCTTAAACCAGTGAGAAATCTATAATTGGCTTCTCTCAATCCCCATGGAAAAAGCTGTTCTGCATGGATTATTTAAATACTGAGTCAAAGAGAGAGAATGACTCTTTGGTCTGGTGGTTAAAGAATTCACTTGGGAGGCACACAGCTCGGTCAAAGTAGCAGTGCAGATAGTTCAGGTGAGAGCACACCCCTGCAGAATATCCAGTGGTTAGGTGGTTCCCTTGGAAGGCAGAAAACAAAGGTTTAAATCTCAGTCAAGGGGAAGGGCTTAAAACCTAGTCTCCTATATATAGGAGTTATTGCATTAAAAAACATATGGTGAGATCTTCAGCTTTGCGGGGGTAGAGGTGAGTGGGTGGAGACGGGAGGATGAAGAGAAACAGTTGTTATCACTTCACTAGTTTGTGAATCTATTCCTGTTCCAAAACCAAAAAATAAAGTCATCGCAATTTCAGTCTGAATTTTGACAGCTTTTCAAATTGCTAGCAATCAATTTATTCACTAGAGCTATATTCAGATAGTTAATGCAAAACATTGTCTTCCTTGCAGGCTCAGATTAGACTCTCAATTAAAGACTGAATTAAATTTTTTTGCATGTATGAAGCTGCCCTGTACATACAGTGTACACATGCAGATTAATGCTTGTGGAGCTAAGATTGTCATTAAAGAACTATTCTATGAATTACATTCTAAAATTCGATAGGATGAGACAGAAATATTATAGTAGGAGCTCACTTAACATTTCAAATTGTTCAGAGTATATTCATCATACTTTTTATAAGAAAGCAATGATTATGCTCTTTTATTTTTTTTTTTTTTTCTGGAGATTATATCTTGACACAAAAGAATTCAGTATAGTCTATCTGGAACTAGTATTTTCCTATTTCTTAAATCATTATTGTCAGCCCCCTATTTAAATGCAGTCTTTTATATTTCATTTATTATGCAGGGTCTCCAAACACACATTTGAGTGTATTTTATGCAAAGCTTAATACTTGGATTGAAAATCAGAAAAGTAAACCTGAAATCCGGAGTACTTGCCATCAACACTGATCTAAGGAGTCACTGCTTACCCAAACATTATTTAAATCTTATTTTTCTTTCATTATCAATATTTCTCTCCTAAAACCTTCATGTTTTTCTGACGGCATTCAGAAGTTCCAGGGATATCAATGACAAGTTAAATGGATGTAAATCTTTCAAACACAAAGTGGGTTTCAACAGGAAAAGGTTGGTGAAGTTGAAAAATTAAATTTGAAATAGCTTAATACAATCACTCCAATAATTTAATTTGCCTAATAAATAAATGTTACATATTCAGAAATACTCATTCTTAGGCCACTCCTACACAGTATTATTGTTTGATGGCCTTTAAAAGCACACACAGTCACTATTTAAATCTTCATGAGAATGTAAGATTATGCTGCTGCTTTCATATAGCACTTTTTTTTTCACAATATGAGAGCAGGCAAAAATAATAAAATATCTTCAAATTTTCCAGCTAATAGCAAGCGTAAATTATATATATTTTTTTAATCTAGCTTTTTGCCAATGAACATGTTCATTTGCATAAATTTTGTTTCTTGTGGGAAGTCTAACTTTTTATGATTCCCATGTTAGATTCTCCCCTCAGCACTTCCAAAAAAGTGAAACATCTTTTCCAGTTAAGAAGTTCATACATTTTTTAGTTAAATGTCTTGAGGGAGGGGGAATAAAGCTTTAGTGTTGGAAATTCCTAATTTTCAACTGACTCAAAAAGAAAATAATATAAATCTGCTTTATGAGAGTATTTTTGATGTGTAATGTAAAATGAAGAATTACTGAAAAGTGTTGCGTGCTAATAACATTAATGTTGGTTTTAGTTCAGATATGTAAGCAGGAGGTATTACGGGGAAGATCACCCCCTTATGACTCACAGTTGGAGCAGGTGTCAGTGTTGCTAAGAGTGGGAATTGTTATTTGGATTTAATTGGCTATTGTACAAAGCTGCTTATAAATATACAGTGATCTAAAAGTACTCGCACATAAAGGATAACTTGACACACTTGATGAATTTTGTTTCAACTACATAACAAGTATTTCACAGAAGAAAAATATTGCCAATCGAGCTTCAAATATTTTTTAAGATGTTATGGATCAAACTGTAGCAAAACCATCAAACAAATCATAACAAAAAGTGTTTCTCATCATGTTATTCAGATATACTCATAAAGTGAAAATATCATAATGCATTCAATATGTAATCAAATTGGAGAGGATTAAGGTTTTGCTAATTACTTCTGTTAAAAAACTCAGTTCACAAGTGTATTTGTTAAATTCACAGATATAATTTTCCAAAAGCACTCTATGATTTTTCTACCTGCTCACTACTGAAAAATATTTCACCTAAACTTGCCTCAACTCCAGCATCACTGAAGATAAAAAGCAGTAATGAAAAACTCAGTGCCAGGCAAGGCAGCTTCCATCACAGAAAAGAAGGTTTATGGCTAAATCCTCCATAATCACGATTTGGCACAACATTTTATCTGAAATAAAAACCCCATACATCAACAAAAATCTCACCAACAACTCCCAGGTAGACTATTTTTTGCATTGTATTGCTTTTGCTGTTTTTTAACTCTGAAATAGAGAAGGACAAAGTAAAAATATACAGGTCGGTATAAAAAAAATCTAAACTTTTTTGGTGAGAAATTAGTTCAAAAACCACACAGTAATGTTTTGCAATTAAAAACATAATTAGGTAAAGAAACCTAATTAAGAAGTGAAATATAAAAGGATGGTTGATGTGTTGCACCCTACTCTTATCCAAAATTTTTCACTCACTTATACATATGAAAAAAAGAAATTCAATTAGTCCTGGATTATTGGTCTCAGTCTCGCACAATAATTTGAGCAGTGTACCAGCACAACTAACATCAATTATGTTTTTCTTAATTATATAGCATTAAACTCAAATTTCATTACTTTTGTTGCTGAGAAAAAAGAGGAAAAAGCCACTGTATTTGTACTGTCATCTCATTTCTAGTTCTTCTAAGGCTCTTTTTTCTTACCAAAGTGAGAATCTTTCACAATCTGAAATATCAGTTTTGATTTCTTTAATTGGGTGTTTCTATCAGGACCTTTTCACTGAACTCTTCACATTTTAATATACTTCTGCTTCACTACTCTAGCTGATTGTTTCAGAGGTTGTGCAGAACACATTCCTGATCTTCACGAAAGCCGCTTTCAAGGTCTTTCATATTCTGCCATAATCCCCCAGTAATTACAAAGGCTCTCTTTGCAACAATAAGCAAGTCTGAGAGGAGTCCTATAACCCTACATCACACACTAAATTGTACTTGGACATTTCAGTTAAATGTGCTTCCCTTGAGCCCCCAACTTGCATACGAAATCTGCGAGATGCCAAAACACAAGAACTGAAAGGTTATGATGATGGTAACTGTCTCTACACAAAGCATTGATTAAATGAAATACAAAACACAGCTTGGATAAAGGCTTTAGCTGGGGAGCAGTTAAGTCCTCATTAGAAAAGCAAAGTTGACAGAGCTTAAAAACACTTATTTTATGCCTGATAATCATTAATCATTTTTACAGATCTTTTTCTCCCCTAGGACTTTAAAAGTGTTTTTGAATGTTCCTCTGTAAGTACTCATACTTTTAATTTTATTTTATTTTTTAGGGAAAAATGTCTCTTCCTGCCAAAGGAAAGACCTTGCCAGACTTTTGACTTAATTGCAACCATTGCTTTCAGGTATATGACTCATGAGCTACCAGAAGTCACCTTTCCAATTGCTGTACATGTGTAAAGAAAAAATGTACGATACATATCTTAAAAAATACAAAATCTTCTTTGCCCTCCTGTCTTTTTCATTCTTTAAGTTTTCTCTATTTATTGCTTGCTGATCAAGAACATAATCATGTGGATTTTTTTCTATCTTCAAAGGGCTACACCAAGTACCATTTATAATTCAACCCAAAGATTGTAAAGGTCTAGAATAAAGTAAACCACTACCATACACCTGATCTTACCTTGGTCTAAAAAGCTATAGAAAAAAATAAACTGTTTTATGCAGTTTTTTGCCAATAGAATTGGCCTAAACTATGTTAAATTACACGGGATACGAATACTGTACCACAAAAATGATTTGACAACAGTCTCTACTTTTGAAAGCCATAAATAATGTGAAGAGCAATTTTGTTTAAAAGCTTGTGATACTAATTTCTGATGTTGTGGCAGTATTAAGGATGCCTTCTGTTACCTGTTACCTTAAATTTTCCAACTTAATATATGCTGTGTTTTTCACTCAGTAGAGGAATATTCCCTACAAAGAACTGGGGAAGTCAATATATTAGAAAAAAATGAGATTACGGAACCGTGCAAATGATTTTTTAAAATTCTTTGAATGACATCTGAAAGAAAATCAAATTAACTGTTTTTTTGTTGACATGGTAAACTTTAACACTGATACTAAACACAGAAAACAAGGAGAAAAAAAATTCCATTTCCTCACTTTTTGCTTAATAACGTTTTTTTTGAAAAATCAACAATTATATGGAAATCTTACCTTTGCATTTCAGCTTTACCTGAAGGCTATTTAACCCCTATTTTCTAGGAACTCTTTTATCTTTATTACTATAGGCAGTTTGTTGATAAGTATGTTTCTGTCTCCTGATAAAACTTTTTATTACTTTCAATAAATATTCATATACTCAATGAGACAGAGACAGTAAAAGTTATTCTATTCCCTGTTTGTTGAACCAATTTACATGGGAAATACAAGTTTCTAATTACTATGCTAATGAATATTTATATACTACAAAGGAAGTGGAAACACACCCACAAAGTCAGTGTCTGAAGGTGTTACAATTAAGGTACTTGCAGGAAAGTAAAGAAGATGTAGTTTCAAGTGAGATTTGACTTCCCTTTCAACATGTGAACTGATTATTTTTTTAAAAGCTTTTTCCTTGAATGAAATGGGTCCAATTAATTTCTTTAATTCAGTTCATAACTTAATTCTGGATTTACCCATTTTGTTACTTTCATCTAACTTTGCTGCTTTTAAATTAACTGTAGTCACTTACTTATGGCTAATGTATTCAAATAGACACACTTGCTGCAAGGGCAAAAAATACAGTTTGGAAGAATTTCACTATGTTTCTGAAAACATTTGTAGGTAAAAGCTAGTATGGAACATCCACATTTTAAATTGATAACAAGTATATTAGCAAGTTCAAACTTCGAGTTCTGCCTCCACTCATAGTCACTTTATATTCATCTTAAATCAAGAGATATTTTTTACCATGAGCAACATCTTACTCCCTAAAAGCCTGGAAACCAGTGCAAATGTGCAATGGTAGAAGGCACTTTGTAAAGTGTTACTTAATAAATAAAACAAAGGCAACACAATAATATATGGCTGTTCCACTATAGGAGCCTCTCCAGAATGCATTTTACTTTAGTAAGAGTAGGATGTGATCAATCACGGATGACAATAATTAGGCTTGTATCAGAAAAAGGCAACTTCCTCTTCCTCATAAAGCATGAATGGCAAACAATAAGAATCAGGAAGTACCCTAAATGTATAGAAACAAGGAATAAATATGATCTTCATAAGAATAATTGAGTGAGTGTCCATGGGCTGTGTACACCTAATCGGGAAGGTGCACAACTTTGCTTCCTTCAGTAAAGCAAGCATTAGGGTCTGGAACATAAGGAACAGTGGTTATTTAGCCTGGAGAAAAGGCAGCTCATGGGAGTCCTTACTGGTCTCCAGCAAGTCTTGAAAGAAGATTATAGTGAGTTGGGGATCAGCCTCTTCTAGTGGCAGCCAGTGACAGGGCAAGGGGAAATGGCCTCAAGTGGTACCAGGCAAGGTTCAGGTTGGATCTAAGAATCAAATTCTTCACTGAAAGAGTGTTCAAACCCTGGAATGAACTCCCCAAGGAAGTGGTAAAGTCTTCATGCCTGGAAGTGAACAAAAAAGACTGGATGTGGTACTTTGTGATATGGTTTGGTTGGCATGGTGATCTTGGAGGTCTTGTTCAACCTTAATGATTCTGTTCCATGATTCTATGTGCACTGGACTCGTGCAGTTAAATTTTGTTAGTATAGGTTAGTTAATATTTCCTATTATGATGATTGGAATTTTTAGGTTCAAGAACATGATAATTATGCTGGTTTATGAAGCCTGGCATTCAAAGGGAGAAGAAATAAAGGAGAAACCAAAGAGGTTACCCTGTGTACAAACTATCCTTTTTAGCAATGTGACTCAACACGAAGCCCTTTCTTACATTTCACTTGCATGGAAATCACACTCTTAGGATGGAGAAAGTACCAAATATTTTCCCTAAATGGCTTTTGTGTACCACACTGGAACACAGCGCATACTGACTAAAATAAATTGCATGAAGGAATTACTACAGGAATATTGTCTATACTTAAAAAGCTTATTCAGTCTCATCATTAATTACAGCATCATTTGTCATCATTAATTACAGCAGCTAACATTTTTGGTGCAAGACCTATTTACAACTAAAATACTGGTATAATACTTTGGAATGGTACTTTTGTGCACATACTTTAAATTTTCTACGGATTTAAGCAGATGTAAATTTCAAATGCTGTGTTAGCTAAAGAAAAAAAAAAAAGGTGCAATAACGGGACCAAAAGGTAAGATTAAATAGTATGTATAGCATTGTAGTGACCCTTCACCTGCGCACAAAATTCTTCCCCACAGACATTCTCAGATTTCAGACTGGATATGAAAATAGATGTAATCATTAGATATTCCTCAGACTCCCATGTTTGATTTCACATAAGTAAATCCTCTACATATTAAAAATAAATTGAAGCTTTCAGTAACTCAAATTTTATCAAGATTTCAGACATAACCTATGAGTAAGGACAGAAATTAATCATTCCATTTAAAAGACTTAAGTAAAGAATTACATGCCTTTCTACAGTGCATATAATCAGCTTTGTATCTCTGTGAAATGTCAGGAAAAGTAGGTGATGGATTATGGGAACCTTCCACATGGTTCCTTTAGATTAATTTGTACTGATACTAGAATATGGTGGTTCGGGTTTTTCTTTGTTCTTCTAAACTGATAAAGCAGTTGTATGGTCCCTACATCTGTGGTTTGTTCTTCTGTGTGTATTTTTCCATTTTTTTTTTTTAATTCACCTATCCCAGAAAACTATTAACTGTCTGCCACCGTGAAAGGGTAAAATCAATTACAATCTGGCCAGTTTTACCCATTATTGTCCTATCAAAATTTATGAACTTATCTTTCACAAAATGATTAATGAATTTTAGTCTTCCAACTCAAATACTTAAAACAGGAACTCCCCCACCCCGAACCAGCTTCCTAAAATTTAAAGATATTAATTTCAGCTTCATCTGCTGTACTAAGTGGCGTCTCTTGTGGTCTAGTTATTGGAAAGAAAGAAAAAGGACAGGTTCTTACAATTTAAACAGTAATGTATAAAATGAAATAACTGTTTATACACACAACAGATAAACATAATCCCTACTGAAGTTATATTTACATTATACCTATACACAGAGACTCCTGCATTTATTTGTAAAGATCTGTCTGGAAGAGTTTACAAATTGCTATTTTATTTATTCCTATCACAGTGTTGGTGATGTTCTTTCTAATTTTCTTTGCTCCTGTGAAGCAGCATACCGAACTCTTAAGGGAACAGAAAACATACAAATGCTATTACTGTACACATTTCTAAGCAGCAGGAAGTCTGTAGTAAGTGTCAGAGATTGATCACGATTTTATTGCACATATAAACAGCCACTACCAGTTGTTCTGTGCCAAAGGGTCATGGTATGCATCATCCATGCTTTATGTTTAACCACCTCAGCTTTTCAGAAAGGTAACAGCAAACTTAAATTACTGAAAACGAACTGAAATCAATTAAATCTTTTTGATACATGATAATCTTCAGAATCAGAAGAAAAACTTAAATCATGCTTCTTTCCCCTGGAATGAAAAAGTGAACTAAATATATGAAAACATATTTGAACAGTGAAAACTACGTGCACTTACACAAATGTTTAAGATAGACACATGTGCAGCCCTAACTAGGTTCATTAAGGAAATACAGTATGCCATAGATTTCAGACATGCACTATAGAGTTTAAGGGCATGTTTTTAACCATTAAAATGTATGAGAAGTTTGCTATCAAGCACTCTGTAAAAAAGTATTTTATTCAAAGAGTGTGAAAACTGAATGAAAATTGGAAAAATTTCAGAATTTACACTACAATGATTCTAAAGATTTTGTTTTTTTTATTTAGTAGTGATGATTTTATTAATAAAAACTTAAAAAATTAAAGCATTGAATTCATACAAATGAGACACACTTCTAAGTTATTAAAATAAATTCCTTACTCCAGAGTATCACCATTTCTGAGATCAGCTAGGATTCTTGAACTTAAAAAAACACCACCGCATGGTGCCAGGCTTTTATGAAGTCATTTCTTTGTACAAAAGAGCTTTACTGCAGAAAATAAGGAATTTAGAGTAATTATAGAATCCTATTAAGATACTGTGAATTGAAAGTACCCAGATATAGCAATTTTATTACATTTTCAACAAAACAAGGTCCTTCGAGTCATAGTTTTCTTATCCCTCAACTCATCTAAACATCTAAGTGTATTTGAAAGCAGTATCACACATGCATTGGCTGTTACAAACACACATACTTCTGAGACTGTCTCACAAATCATGTGAGAATTTGTCCTTCTAACAGAGTGGTTGTCAGCAACAATTACCTTGATTCCTAACCAATATTCAGAATACCACTACAAAATACTTTAATTATGAAAATGCTATATAGTTATCTTTTCTCAAACATTCTCAAGGCTCTGAAGTATTTCTCAAAATATTCACAAGAGAATTCAGGGATAAGGATTTTTATAAAAGAGTTCAATTCAAAAGAAACATTACCTTCCAAAAAATAATTTTCCCTCCTATAGTAAAAAGACAACATAAATTTAACTAACTCAAATATTCAATAGACAGGTTTTAAAAATTATAGTCTTCTCTGCTTGAAGCATGTTCCTAACCCCATTAATATGAATGAAAGTTAACCATGCACAGGAGAAAAAGAACACATTTACTGTATGTATACTTGCTCTTTGGATTCTTTGAATATTTCATTTTAATAAATATATTTTAGAAAGATGTCTAGTTTATCAGAACAAAGGCTTTGGTTTCTGTTTTAAAATTACTGAGGCGCAAGATAAGACCAGAAAAGTTCACCCGGCCATGTATATTTTACTGCAAACATGTCATTTTAGACATCTTTCAAAGATGTATCTGGATCTGAAAAGCAATCCTACTGAGGCATTTTTTTGCCAGTGCTCATTGACATATTCATGTAATGTAAAATCAATCACAGCCAAAAAGCCCTTAAATAAAAACCCAAAACTGAACTAAAAACAATCCCGAAAATCTATCTACTTGATATGAAAATAAAAGGTTGCTTTATTTTGTTTTCCTTTATCTTCTCCATTAAGAAAGTTCATCAACCAAATGTATGCAATAATTATATTAAAAAAAAAAAGATTACTACTACAGTATCAACGTACAGATTTAACTCATTCATCTGGGGACTCCCCTATGTGCACAGAGGAACAAGTGAAGCCATTAATAACCAGTAGCTGTTGGTAGGAGCAAGGATGTAGTGCCAGCCTGGGGATTCCAGCTCAGATGCTGAGGTGTGACATGGAAGAGATTTACTCTTTCACAAAAGGGGTGACTTTCAAGTCTCTAAATATCTTTCACAACCTAAGGATTACAGAGGCCTCCAAGTATTTTCAAAATTATACTCTGATTTCATACCTATAGAAATTTTAAATAAGTTACATAAACAACTGTTTTATCAAAATGGAAAAGGGAGAGTGATGAAATACTGGAGGTTGTAAGGAAGTAGCAAGGTCTGGAGGCCATCAAGCTGAACCTACACAGAGCAGAGACAGCTTAGGACTGCTTTGTTCAAGACGTTTTGTGAACAAAAAGGATTCTGAGCATCGCCAGAGATAAAAAATTAATAGCACCTCTGAACAGCCTGCTGCAATTTTTAACCATCCTCACTGTGAAACTGTTTTCTCCTAATTTTTAGTAGAAATATGCCCTCTTGAAATCTTCACTCATTGCCCCTCATCCTTATATGATTCAGAAGATTGAGAAAAACATGGGTCCCTCCAGTCTATGTGTTTACTAGATGGAGCCAGCAGTAAGAATCTCCACATAGCATGATCATGCTATGTAAATAAAAACCGTGAGTCTAGGCAAATCTATCATTTTATTATATGCGACAATTTGTTGTCTAAAATAAGCACTCATATATTTTTACATCCAAATTTTTGCTCTAATTGTGATGTATTTTGAACACAAAGTCTCCCACATCAGCATTTAAAATTACATGCAGAATTTGCAAAATATATATCAGTTGTAATTTTGATGTTAGACAAGGAAGACGATATTTAAAGAAAATGTTACAATTCGGAAAAGCGCATATGAAGATGCCAATCAAAGCAGTAAATAACTGAGAACAGTTGCAGTGGGGGCGCACCTGAAACTTTGCAGCTATCGTATCAAAGTTGCATATAAATTTTTATGTTGCTACTTTCTTCTTAAACATTGCTAGCTGATCAAATTCAACAATATTTTGGCAGCCTAAAATTACACTCTTCTGACCTTGACATTAGTATTCAACAGCACTGATGAGAGAATGACAGCTTCTCCATCCTACTGGGTGATCCTGCAAGCTTTTACCTTCATGACTATGGAGTTTCTGTCAAATATGCTTACAGCTGAATGATCACATTCTCTTGAATTATGAAGTGGCTGAAAACTGTGCTAATTGGGTCCATATTGATGTCACTCAAAGATTAAGTAGCCCTAATACTTTTTGAAGTTAGATAAATACTTGTAATTTTACTGCACATTAGCTGTAAGATATATTCGCCTTGAATGAATAATTTACAATACCTACAGAACACACACAAAGTATCACTGGAAATGGAAAATGTTGGAAGTTTTAATGCATTAAAATTAGAAGAATAATGTTTCTAAAAGTAAGGAAAAAATGCAATTAAGTGCTAACAAAAAAAGTAAAATGACAAGTAAAAACATCTGTAAGATCTTGTGTGTAGTGCTATGGAATTTGGCTGAATTAAAAATCAGAAAGAAAAAATGAGCTGCAAATCAGTGTTTCCTTATGTGGAATCTGGGCTCTGGAAAAGAATTACACTGTTCTTGAGTACACTGAAAAATTATCCTGTGATAATCTCATTCAGGCCATCTCGCCTACCTTTAGTGAGTCCCATCGCAAGGTTTTAGAATAAAAATCCATGAAGTTCAATTGAATTGCATTGAATTGTGCCATGGATATCTTTAGTCCTTCGAGGCTCAGCCATCTGCTTCAACTACTCAGAACCTGAATTACAAGTATTGCTAAATCTATAGGAACACTTATATAATCAATTTTTCTGTTACATCCCTGGATTACATAATCTTAGATAATATAAAATTTCAAAAGTACAAAAATGGGCAAATGCATTTCTTAGCTGTAAGAAGTAGCAGCTGAGCTATTCTTTAGCTTGCCCCTGTAATTTACCCAACTTTTGACATAGTCTGAAAAGTTTAAAGATACAAGTTTCCTGCTTCGGTTGATTAAGTGATGTTAGCCATTTAGACCAAAGATTTTCAACATCTTGTTTCTTTTATACCTTAAATGGATTTCCCTATTTTCCCTTCCCCTTCTTTCTTTACAGTCTTGTGCTAGAAACTGGCATTTCCATGGTATAAATGATACCTGTGTCATTTCCTTCTTCTGCTACCTTTAAAGCTACACATGAATTCTATTACATTGCTTAGCACAGCTTTGATTACAGATGCCTGCATTTTTTTTCTTTTTAATGACATAACATACATATCCTGGGATATAAAGAAATATGACACATACATGATTTATTTTTCCATACTGTATCTGAAACCCATTTAATTTCTGCTGTTGATAGAGACTAAAAGACCTACCATGCTCATTAAAGTGCATGAATTTGTAGAGTGAATACACAGCTTAAGTAAATTCTGCTGTCAAACCAATAAATCTTGCTCTAAAACAGTCAAGTTAAAACTGTCTTTATGTTGTAATTTTGTATTTTTATGTTCCCCTATGATTTTTGCTATATAGAATGCAACAATTTCTAATTTTTGGACCAACTTGATTTTCATGTAGAGAGTTATTTGGACCCACACTAGTCCTAGACACACTTTAGAGTACTGGGAAAAGATTCAAAAATTAATTCCAAGCATCTGACGTTATCTCATATCCTTCATACTGTACAAAGAATAGGTTCATTTTTCATTTTTTTCCTCCAATATTTTTGCATAAACTCTGAGACCATTTTGCATGCCTTTGCAGTTTATACCCTAGAAGGTGAAAAAAAAGCACATTTTCTTATATAAAGACAGGCAGCCTGTTTCAGTCTGGATCAAGAGAGTAGTGCTTTCTCTGTTAATTTATTAGTAGCATAAACAGTCAGCTGGTCAAATAAAATAGGACTTCAAAAATTTCTGAAAAAATGAGCAAACTAGTTAGAAAAATCAAATATCAAAATTTCCTGTTTCTTGCAGAGAGAATCTCCTCATCTAAACAGTTATCAGCATCACAACAGCATCTCATGTATAAAATGAGACTGAAAGTTTTGTCTGTGGCTTTTAAAAAAAACTGAGAAAAATGTGGAAGAGAAGGCAAAAATGAATGAACTTAAGTCAGCTTGACTCTTCTGGGTTATTTCTAGCATAGTAAATACAGTGGTGATTACATTTCTTCACTCTCCTTAAAAAACTTACCACCATTTAACAGCTGCATTGGGATCCAACAGTAAAATTAGGGATGTAATCCAAAATTTAGAAAGATTTTTCTGTTCCCTTACAAGCAGGAAAGATTAACACTTTTGGACAGAATACAAGAGAGCAGCATGCACAGCAAAGAAGGCAAAAACTTCTTGAAGGGCTGTCGAGGACAGCCCAGAGGATGGTTTAGGGACAGAGACCATCTAGGACTCCTTAAACTCAACAGCATTATTCAGGAATTTAGGTAGACATATTTAAGCACTTGGGAACTAATCCCTCCGATGTTAGCACACCTGTACTCTCCTCTTTTATAGAGCTGAACAGGCCTTATTTTCCTAATTTACTATGTGGGTACTTTCAATTGAGGAGTTGACCTTTAGAAGAGCAGCTGGAACATCACTCAAAGAGGAAACCTTTGCTATACCTCAAAGACTTAAATCCAGGTTCTGTCTCCTTGGAGAGCACCCAGTCCAGGTTTTCAGATGGTTAGGGACTGATTTATGGATAATTGAGAAGTAAAATGAAAATACCTACTGAAATCTCAGTCAAAATGAGCCATTGGGTGGCTCTCCTGCCCCAAGACAACCAGTGGTCAAGAATCATTATACCAGCACAAATGAAAACTCCCACCTGATGATCCACTGGCCATACAAAATCCCAGCATGGAGTCTGAACACTATTTTAAGAGTGATAAGTAGCCCACAGGTCAGAATTTCTAACTCCACACCTGATTGCAAAATATAAAATCAAAATCATGGAATGTGTAAGGCTGGAAGGGATCACAGTGAGTCATCTGGCCCAACCTTCCTGCTCAAGCAGGGTCATGCACATGGCACAGGATTGTGTTCAGACAGCTCTTGAATGGCTCCAGTGAGGGAGACTCCACAACCCCCTCTGGGCAACCAAACAAATTCCTCATTTGGATGGAACTTCCTGTGCATCAGTTCCTACAAGGGTAATTGTCAGGCAATAGCAATCCAGGGGTTTACAACACATTCATGCTAGATTTGGATTCCTGTAGTCCACCTACACTCTTGTTTAGGTAAAAAATAGGACTTTTTTTTCTTGCTTTTAAAATTTATTATTAAATTAAGTATTTGACTCCCAGAACCACTAAAGCTCTAAAGGTTAAGTCTGTATAGCTCACTTTAATTAATAACATGTTCTTCCTATCATAGACACATCTCTTTTTTCTGTACAATCAGCAGCTTTCAGCAGCTTTTTTTTTCTGTATTATCTCTATAAGACAGCTTGATAACTTGATAATTTGTTAATGACATAATTGCTTCTTATAAAATCTATCAAGTCTAGTAACCTCTAATTGTTGCTCTCTGCAGCTGATTTTTGAAATTGAACTCAAGAGATAATATTGATTATTGGAAAAGAGCCAGATGTTCCCATTAAAGCTGAAGGTAGAAAAATTCACTGATGAAAACCTAACTTGTCAAAAAAATATTGGTTGATTATTTCTTGGAGGTTTTTTTTGAACAGGAAGTCTAAAAGCAAATTTCCACTAAAACTTTAAAAGCTAAACATTCTAAAATATTAGCAGATGTGTCATAGGCCTGAAGTTATTTAGTTTTATGGCTTTATTTTGATTTTTTTTAAGCTAAACACACAAAAAAATAGCAGAAATACCCACTAACATTTTACAAACCTCTTGAAAGTGGCTTGACATGTTCAGTGTAAAGCTCAGACATCAGTTCAGTGTAAAGTTGCCTTTGCTAATGTTTAATGTTTATATTTATCATTTTGCTAATAGGCTATAGTGTATCTGTGTGCCCCACTCCAGTAATGTCACATACACAACTGTACTGCATTGAGGTCAAGTCCAGACACAGCAGCACTTGGCATTATGGACCACAGCTAAGGATGAGCTCCCTTACAATCCTTTCTCCTTTTCAGTGGTCTAAATCATTAGTTCAAAATTTTCTTATGGGTAGCATTTAGAATAAAAACACATTAAAATTATTACTGCATTCAATGGTTTGCTTAAAAAAAAAATAAAAAATCCAGCCATAAGAACCCCCAAAGCAAAGCAAAGCACTTCCCCCTCCAAAAACAACCAAAGAACAAAACCCAAAACAAAACCCCCAAAAAACTAACCAACCAACCAAAAAAAACAACCAAACCCCAAAATCAAAACAAATGAAAAAACTGCCTACACCAAAAAAACCAAGAGAGATAAAAAACCACCACACTGGCAGGCATTTACGAGTGGCAGCAACTTCATTTTGAAGTAAAATAACAAAAGTTTCATAGTACAAAGTTGAATGATGATACACCTGCAATAATTTTGCAGCAAGAGCCTGCTAGAGCAGGTCTGCCAGAATCTGTGCAACCCGAAAGAAATGCTATGTTTCATTTTAAAACATTTGAACTCAAATTGCTGTAGTTCAAACCAGCTATATTGCTAAAATAAAGGGAGACTATAAATCTTGCTTCACAATGTAGTTTTGTCTCCATATAAGTAATCTAAAACTTTGTTTGCAAATATTTAAAGGAGTTTGATTCTGAACAGTATCTTGGCAAAGAAAAGTTTTTAAGTACTTTCAGGCACACTGACCTAAGTTTTTCAGACAAAGATAAGTCTGCTATTCACATCAAGTTACTTTAAAGGCACCATTGTGGAACAAAACCTAATATGATCCAGAAAGAACTTAACACACCCTAATTCTTGGTAGTGTATCTTGTTAGGGAGAAATTTTAATCTGAAATATTTTTGTCTCTTATTGGAACGTAAAGTTACAAGGCTGTGTTGATTATGAACAAGCTGTTACTAGCTGTTGATAATGAACATTATCTGGACAATGAAAAAGTGGCAAAGGGAAGGAGAGGAATATGAACCTAGGATGCATTCATGTCAAAAGTAACTTTGAACCTGTGATACAGTCTCCAAGTCAAAGCATTTCCTACTCACTAGAGCTCTTAAAGGCTCTTTACTTAACCTGGAGAAGTTGTCATCCTCTTAACTTCTAATTCTCTATAGAAAGAATCTGGATTCTTAATCCTGCCCTTGGATAGTACAATATGTATAATCTCAGCTACTGCAGGACCTACTTCAACATTTATTGTATGTGTCCTTCAGTGCTTTAAAAAACTCCAATATTCTTTATGCCCGCATACAGCAAAACTTTTTAAAAAGTTTAAGCTACAAAATCATTCAGAATTTGGAACGGATTATGTTTATCAAAAGGTAAAATAAAAAGACCCATAATGTTAGTTTATGAATCTAAAAAGTGTTAAGGATTTCATCAGACTTCAAGCACAAACTATGGTATTTACTCAGAGCTTCCTGCCCCCTTAATACCATGCCTTGTAGGAAAATCAAAATGTAAGTATTGGTACCAGGACTCCATGTTGGTTTTACCACATTTCTTGATCATCTGCTAGAGTAGATCTATCCTTAAAACAACATTACATTTCTCAACACCACTGGTTAAATGAATATATTTTGTTCATGCAGCCAAATATTCTATTACCCCCTGAACCAAAAGCATTACATCAAAAATTGATCTTCAGACCATTAGTTCTTGCTGACACTGGGTTTTTCCTACTTCAACATATTGTCCTTCTATCCCAAGTGTATCTTTTTACCTCAGTTGTACCCCCTTCTTAATAATAACCATCTTTTTCTCAAATTTTGATAAAGACAATGATACAGTGAAATTTTGCTGCTCTAATGAGCTCTGAACTGTGACTTAGGCTTGTCAAGCAACAGCTGCTGCTGTCCTTAATATATCAGCATTTGACATCTCCTCAAAAATTTTTACTCTTACAGAGAATATGAGCCAAATACTTCTAGCACAAAATTTTCTACAGCTCAATGGCATTTGGATTTGGTTCTGCTGAGTTTTATAAAAGTGCAATATAAAAACATCACCAATTTACACTCAAAGATTAACAGAATAAACTGAATTTTAAATCTACATGAAAGAAAGAATGGCATTTCTGGACAGGCTGAATGACAACAAAAATGATAAACATTACTCTTTATTTCAATCAAGTAAATAAATATGTAACTCACAAATCCTGTGCTGTCACCTCCTCGACTCCTACTGTAGCAATCTTGAGCATTTATTTGTGCTCTCATAACAATATATCTTGGACATTACTTAAATAAGTGGTTTTATCTCTTAGCAGATTATGAGAATCCCAAGGGGGGAAAAAATATAAAAATAAACTAAGCTTGGGAGGGGGTTGTTATTGTTAGCTTGTTTGATTTTTTTTGTTTGTTGGCTTGGGATTTTGCTGTTCATAAAATAAGAAAGAAAAATATTTAATTTGTACTACAGAAAAACTTTTGATTTACACTGAAGGAAGACCTCCTAAATACAGAAGCACAATGTCTAAATCACAGAATAGCAATAAAAAATAATGTTTTAGATTTCTTTATCAGGTCATTCAGACCTTGGTGTTCCAATAGGTCTGTGAACAGTAGAAAGAACAGGGGATTCCCTGCAGGAACACAAAGAAACTAGGTTTGTGTTTCACCTGCAATCTAGGTGTTCATTTCAGTCATTGCTTCCTGACTGCAGCTACCTCCAGAGTCTGCTAGATTCCTCTTAGTCTAATGAGCATTATAAGTTCAGCTGGTCTTTGCAAAGCACTTACTTTTTCACTTTATCCTAGCAAAAGGACTAGAAAAATCAACCATGCGTTTTCCCAGCTATTTCTTTGCTTTCTGGTTTTGTTTAAATGCTTGAAATCTCTTGGTTCCACTCCAATTTAATTAGTGGCCCAATGTTTTCACAAGCAAAAGTTTTCATTGATACAAAATGAGGTGAGTAGTGATCTGTTAATTCAGCAACACTTCAAAATGACTGAACATGAATGAAAAGGTAAATTGCAATTACATTCCTAAGAGAGCACATATGAAATCCATATTAATACCACATTAGTTCATCATGACTAACATTATTATAGCTAATACTAAATGATAAAATAATGACTACCTACTTATAGAATTAGCATTTCTAATCTTCCTCCTAAAAGGAATATAATTATGCTTCTCTAGAAAGAATGCAAAGATTTGCCTACTTAAGTGATTATTTAGGCGCAAAATATGGGTTTCAGCTGACTCAGCATGCATAGCCTCATGTAGGGTTTCCTGAGGTAAACAGCACAGTTAAATGTGCAGGAGTTAACTTGTTGAAATTTTGAGGGAAATTTTGTGGTTTATGTTTGTAATTTAGAAAGAGGTATTTGCATTCCATTCTAACATTTAGGAAACAACATTGAAGATAAGAAAAATAGCTGCATAGATATGCTTTATCTTTCAAGTAAAGTAGATTTAGCATTTTTCGTGGTCTTCATTTCTCCCGTGTTCAATAGACTGTAGGACAATAACTTTGTCCTATTTAAGTGCCTAAAAAACCCCAAAGAAACTGAAAAAGAGTTAAGGCATAAATTAAACACATGAACAACAGAGGCTAACAGACACATCTGGGGATACTGGCCTTCCACATACTAAAAGTTGTAGTTTGGTTTCAAAATTATGTTTGCAAAAGGATGAAAGTGAATGCAGGATTTTTTAAGTCCTAAGGCCACTGCTTCCACATTACATTTGCTTTCTATAATGTTTATGTTTTACACTCCAGAAATGAATCTTATGTGAGTGATGGCTTTACCAAAGAAATTTTTGTAGTTATAACCCGCGACTAAAATGAAACTGTGTAGAAGAAAAGGAGGAACATAAAAAAGCTATATGGCTTTGCTTTAAGTGGGACGCTGCAGTAAAGCTCTGAGCACATTTAAAAAGGCCAACTCAGAGGAGGCTTTCATAGAAGCATCTGTGAGGCTATAATTTTGTGTAATTTATGAGGGACTTAACAGAGTGACGAAGAAGAGAGAAAACATGAAAGTAAAAGGTAAATTTAAAGGTACAACTTTTGTCTGAGAAAATTGTTAATCTACAAATTAAAAATGACAAAGGTGTAACGACCCATCCATCAATATGACAACCAGCAGTTTTAGGTTGTTTCTTTTTCAAACTAGAGATGTCTTTAAATTGTTAAAAGGAAAAATTATTTGAGCCTTGCATACCAGTTAATGATTGTGATTTTCTCTGTCTTGTTATGATATATTTGTTACCATGACATATTTGGGTCAGAAATGTTGAGGAACACAGGCTGCTGTTTGATAAACAATGTCAACTAATGCAGTCTTTAAAGTTCTACAGGGTTTACAGTATTTGAGAGAGCAATTAACACCATGTTGAACCATTCTCAAACAAGCATGCCCTTTCAAGTCGACTGCCAACGTACAGGCAGGATAGGTATGGATCTCCTGTGAGCAGCCTCTTTGGCTCCTTCTGTGCAGTGACAGGAACAAAGCTGGGGGTGGCATGGGAATCTGGCACTCTGCATCAGAAGTCAAGGAAGCTTCAGGCTGCCAAGACTAGAACCTTGTGTTTCTCACAAGGCCCTCACACTTGAATTGCAGGACTATTTGTTTATTTATTTTGAACACTGTTAAACAAGGGAGTATTAAAAGATTTCTGCTAAAGTTGCTGGGAGAAGCCCTACTGTTCAAGACAGAAGTGCAACTAATTGCATTAAAATTAGCATAGATTTTTTACATATTTATACATATATATTAAGATGCATTTTTAAATATGATAAGATATGATACTTAGTCAAAACTAGTTCCTGTTGAAACAGCACAGGAAATCCACTGAATACTAAAACACATAAGTAATTCTTTTAATAGTTTTGTGCTTCTTGCAAAAATGTAATACAGCAGAAAAAAGCTGGAGTAACAATGAGAGGACATTTATTTTTGCACAAAGAGATGTTCTCAAGGTAATGTGTAATTTAAAGCTCTTGACACATTTTCACTCTTGTGAACAGTGACAGTCTCACTTGGAGAAAACATAGGAGTTTTTTCCTCAGGTTGCCTTGACTCTGCTAGTTTACTTAAATCACCGTCTAAATGCCGTAGTTCAGCAAGTTCTTTTGCTGTGCATAGACAATAACAACTGCTGTCAAAAATTCCAGCAGATATACCAGGAACAGGAAAGAACCTTCCCACCTATATGAGCACAAAAAACTCACATTCACTTGTTAGCTAGAAGCTGGAAACACAAAGGTTTGCTCTGCTTTTCCCACAAGAGTTAATTCCAGCTCACTAGGAGGTGAGGACCTTGCAAGGGTAACCTGCTCCTCTGCCACACTGTCAGACTTCTGCTGGGGACTCAAACCCCTGTGTCAGCCTCACTGACGCCTGATGAGTTAACCTGGGCTGTATTCTGCCTCACAGAGCTGTTGTGTTAATACTACCAATTTCGTCCAGGCTTTCCTGAGAAAATCAAATGGCCTTGAGAACTGTTGTGCTCTCAGATCAGAGAGAGTCACAACATGTACTTGATAGTGAATCTTTAACAATTTTATTAGTACTTTCACATTATTGTAATAACTATAAAACTCCAAGACCTAAATAAGGTAATCAAAATAACGGCAATGTTTAATTACTTGAAATACAGGTGTTAAAATTATTTTAGAAAACAAAAGGAAAAATCCCAATCTTTATATTGACAATTTTTCTAATTAATCTGCTTCCATAATTAAGCACATGTGAATCAAAAAGAATTACAGACCACAGTGTAAAATAAAGAAAATCTTTGCACTCTTTCCTTTGGCTATTTTCTTCTATCTTAAGAACAATTTAATGATCCTTTAACCTTTTCTCATCTGCAACTAAGCCACAAGTTTTACTGATTCTGATTAGGCTGCTTACTAAATGTGAAAGTGAAATGCTCAGTCAGAGCATTGGCTTTGAACCACAGATAGCTGAGATTTTAGAATGAGGGTCTCGAGTTCTTGCTGGGTTGTGCTCAAAGCCTATACACACATACAGCCTTTGTGAGTCCAGTTGCCAAGTAAACTTTGCATACACTTCAACTAGGCATGATGGTAAAGGCAGATGCCCAAAAGAACTGGAAAAAAGATGAAAGAAAATACAAATACACAAAGCTGAAATGGTCAAAAGCAAATGGGAAGTCAGTTTATGCAAAGCATGGGATAATAAATGAAAGAAACCAATTTTTGAGCTGTTAAAATGTTGAAAGGAGCCTGTAATGAAGCAATTTAACAGTACCAGTGGGAAAACTGTAATTCTACCTTTGTACAGTACTGTGGAATTAGAAGACAGAATAAGCAGTACTAAAAAGACAAATTCTGATGAAATTAATTTACTCACAGACTATTGCTCTCTCATCCACAAAAGTGTACAAATACAAACTCATTAAGGATTAGCAAAAATGGTTGTGAAAAAAAAATATAAACAGAAGACACCCTCAAACTTACATTCATAATAATCTAAGTACATACACAAAATCTTTCCCTCTCTCTACCAAGACAAAAAGAATTAGAGCCTCAGAATTACAAACATTAGCCAGACAGTCTAATAGGACTCCTAACAAGAAAGAGTAGGTGATAGGTATTTTCAAATGCCATGGAAAAATCAGGCAGCATTATACATACAATGTATACCATGGATTACAACAATATTACAGTATAAATTTTCTTCATTCCATATATGTATTAATGGGAAGATAAACATTTAACCAATTCTATTTGTCAGTTACTCAGTGGAATGATATTTAAAATAAAGAAAGCAAAATAAATTAGTATTTCAGTTGAGTAAAGAGCAGAAGGGATTTTTCCATGCAAAACGAAGTACTTATGAAATGTACCTGTGCAAAGAACCAGTGAATATAGAGACAATTTGGTAATAAAGGTAAAAAACTGCATATGGGATGCAGCTATTTATGCCAATGAAACTCTTCCAACTGTAGACAGAAATCAAGCAAATAATGCTAATCTTTCTAATTGGCTGAACCAAATATCTATAAAATGGACCATCACTGAACTTGGACTCAGATCCTCAGACATATGTGCGTAGGAGTTGGGTGACTAAATACCTTTCAGGAGCAGGCAGCCTCCATGTGCAATATCTAAATAAAAGTAGAAGGGTAAGGTTGATTTGTTTTTCACAGATCTGTCATCACTTTACTCCCAACCGTCTGCATAACAAGTATATGAGACTTCCTTATTCACAGACCCTTCAAGTTTATTCAAATGGGATGATTACTGCTCTATCAGCTGTCAGAAAGTAAAATATCTAGGAGAGACCTGTTTGCTCTTTAAAAATAGTTTTCCTTCCAGAACTATGTAGAAATTGTGTTTTACATCCATGAGATTAGAAGCCATGAACGAAAAAAGACAGCGTACTGTATTTTAAATGCATTACTGCTGTTACTAGCTGGCCAAGAGCAATGCCTGCAGTGGAAGTAAGGACATTTGTGCTTTTGCTATATTTTGTGGTGATTATTTAAGTTTAAATAAAAGAAAAGGCACAACATAAAACTAAAAAAAAAACCACCAAAAAACAAAAACAAACCCACAAAACACAACAAAACCCACCAAGCAACAAAACAGCTAAAGAAAGAAACAACAGTGGAAGGAAGAAACAAACTTTCACTGCAGATTTGCTTCTTGCCATTTTCATGATTAGGAACAAAACAACCACAACAACAAAGCTTGCACTGTTAATTATTGACTCTTCTTCAGAGATAGTCACAGTGAACTTTAAATTATAAATGGTCTGTATAATTTGAAGGAGACGATGAATAAGGGGTTTGCAGAGGATGTTAGAAAAAAAAGATGCAGCACTTTGGCAAGCCAAACAGCTAAGGATGCTCTATTTGATCAAAGTGAGAAAACCACTTATGCCAAACTGTCTGCTTTGTTTATAGTCATTGCCACTCTCTCACATCATCTGCCTTCTTGCATTATCGTACTGTCTACATTTTTTATTTACTGTTGAATGATCAGTGAATCAGCACCCAGTGTATTTTTCTATGACAGATTTATTTAAATCTACTGAATTCACTAACATTTTTCTTAGGGCAACTACTGTAATATCTTTATGAATACTAGTTCCTTTACTCATAACCAAAAGTGGACAGCATATAAAGAATAACCAAAGCATAAGATATGAAAAGGATTATGAGAATTCTATGTCAATATGAACACAATCCCTGATATTATGCTGTAAAAAAAATAATGGTATTTCTGTCTTTTGGGCAAGGAGAAATAACTTTTCCACCACATAATAAATTTATTAACCTTCCTGACCTCATCATTCCCACCTTAAGTTAGATATAGCATCAAAGAGAAGAACATCTGTTTGACAGCCATATTTTCAAATTCAGCTTGTTACTGGCCATAGTTACTGCATTATGTTTAAAATTTATTGCTTGAGCACCACCTCGTGGAAATTGTTATAATTGCAAAATTTTTCTCAAATTTACCCATGTGCATGTATGTACGACTAAAAAAGGCAACCGTGATATGTAAGCAGACGCAAAATTGTTGTATTAATTTTAAATAACATTGGAATAATAAATATGAATGCAAATATTTAGTTGTGGAGAGCACTTGTCCTCTGAATCTATGTTGAAACGCAATTATATATTTAAAGTAATTTAATGAAAAATTTTGTTCTCTAAAGGACCATATAACTTACTCATTTTTTCAGATAATACTAATTACTATAGCCAAATAGGTTTTGCTGATTTATTTAATATTGCCAAGTTGATTGCACATGTCAATATGTCTTGTCTTTTTTTTTACAGATAAAACTCAGTCTTCTCTAGTTATTTTGACAATAACGCCTGAACATTTAGAATAAGGACACCTGGCAAATTATAACATATTTCAGGTGGATTTTTTACCTTTTATTTATTCCTTTTACAAAATTTTAAAAATATTTTTATGTCAAACAGTCCAGAATTTACAACTGGAATAACTGGGTCACCCATTCATAGCATACTAAGACAACTGCACATCTGAGATAAGGTCCCTTTTAAAGCTCTAGATAAAACAAAATGAAGCCAAAAATAAGACACTTGGAAGAAGAGTACTATAGTGATACAGTGTGTAATCTCTTTCAGTATTTTTTTAAACAAAAAAAATCTGATTTGAATCAACGCTTTAAAAAATATTCAAAGAAAGCAAATTTCAAACAAAGAATAAAGAGAAAGAGACCCATACCTTATTTTACTGAATTGCAATATAGCCATATGTTTTTCTTACAAGCTAGTCAGCAGGTGTACATTTTTCAGGAAACCCCTGAAACTATTTTCTGACTAAAGAACAAAGGTAGCTGATAAATTTTTTGTAAGACTTTTGCATTTACTTTAAAACACTTTATATCATCTAAACCCAAAAGATGACTTCAGTCACTCCTTCCAAAGGGACTGGTCCTAGGAAGCAGCAACCCCTAGGAAGGGGTTTTTTTGGTCAGAGACCTCAGGACAGCTTTTGCTCTACATATATACTCATCTTGTCTAGGACACAATAAAATTCCTTCACACTAGCTGGCATAGAGATTTGCTTTGGATTTGTGCTGGAAACACATTTGTGTTGATAACACAAGGATGTTGTTAGTATTGCTGAGCCACACTTGCACAGAGTCAAGGCCTTTCCTGCCTCACACTCCACTCTACCAGTGAGGGGGCTGGGAGTGCACGAGGAGCTGGGAGGAGAAGCAGCCAGGAGAGCTCATCCCACTGACCAGAGGATATCATATTCCATTCTATTCTGTAGGGTATCATGCTCAGCATCCAAAGCTGGAGGGAAGGTCAGTGGGGGAGAATGAGTCTCCCCTGGTGAACAGGGAATGGCTGGCATTGGTCACTTGGTGGCAACCAATAGTTTTTGTCTATATCACTTGTTTTCTTGGGGTTTATTTTACTCTCCTTTTTTTCCCTCACATATTAAAATTATTTCTACTATTATTTCTTTTTAATCAATTTAATTACTGTTTTGTTATCTCAACCCCTGAGTTTTATCACTTTTACCCTTCTAATTCTCTTCCACCCAACTGGGCAGGGAGAGAGTGAGCAGCTGTGGGGGAGTTGATGTCCTGTTGGCTTTAAACCACAACAGTATTTCTAGATACTGTCAGTATGTGCAATAAAGTAACCACTAAAATAATATGCACATTAAATATGAAATATATATTGTTCAAGAACATGCACAGAGAGTAAAATGCTTGCAATGGAATATATATTCTTTGCTAGTTGAGAATAATGTACTCTTACATATCAGTTCAGTTAGGTTTAAAGCAAAACTACCTTGTTTTGTCCCCAGATATACTACTGAAAATGCACATCAAAGACAACAATCTTTCTATCCATACAAATCAATATAAATATCAAGCATTTAGTACAAATCCATTAAACTTTCCCATCTAATTAAATTAAGCAGTTATATACTAGCCCATCAAAATAATCTTTAAATTGTTATATTACTTTCTACAAAAGAAAATAAACAAGAGAAGCAGCCCTACTAAATATTCAAGACAGATATCAAATAGACAATACCACATTTGGTAGGTTTTGTAACTTCTGCTGCCTGTTTTACCACCATATTCTACATGTCTTTCCATGACAAATATATCTAGGGGTCCCAACAATCCTCAGTTCCCCTGCCTATACTAACAATAATCCTAATCTCCTGAAATCAACTAAGTACCAAATCTACCAAACTCTGGTAAAAACTACTTAACCCTTCAATATCACAGGTCCTGTCAATACAGATGCAATTATCAATGTTTTCCTCAAATAAGTCTTTAGTTCTCTATAGTTAATAATTCTCCTACCAATATTTCAACACTAATTGTATCAGTATATAAAAAGTTGTGGAAATATAGAGCAATGTACATCAGTAACTTAAAATACTCACTTTTTAAATATGTGTTTACTCTGTAAAATCAATACTGTCATTGTTTAGATTTAGTAGTTTAGAGTCCATGAAAAGCTGTACAGGTAACTGCTTTATTACCAGATTCACATTTAAAAATACCCACAAAATAATAATAGCACACAAAAATGTCTGTTAAAGGCAATAGGTAATGAGGCACTCCAAATATAAAAATCCCAAATATCCCGCCTTCTCTAGATGTAAGTTTCTGTGTCTGATGGCAAAAAAGGCAAAGTCATCAGTAAAGTACTTTGGAATCAATTTATGAAAGAAGGAATCAACAGGATTAAATAAAATTTTACAGCACTGTTAATTAAGTCATTACTCAAGGAAAGATGGCAACATTCTTACTGGCTTCACAGCTATTCCACACACTGATCAAAGTTGCATGTAAGGGAAATTCTAACCACAAGATGAAGGACTCATTAATAGAGGTTTTGAATAAAGCACTTTAAAAAATCTTCCAATTTCCAAAAAATGTAGTTATAGGCAATAAACAATACACTGGCACTCTTAAATTAGTTCTGTGAGCAACAGCTTAAATGCAAAGTCATGATAATGTAGTTTGCATTTTAGGTTTATGCCACCTAATTTTCAAGGCGTTATTCCATGTGGACGGATTATATCTTCTGTAAAACATTCCCTTAAGCCATTTAGGCTTTAAAACAAATCAAGTCATAAAACTGCTGGTCAGCAAGTTCCTTTCAAAGCTAGTTTCAAATACTTTTAAAGCATAAACTGTGCTTGGGGAAATGAGGAAAAACTGCTAGAAACTGGTTTGCCTGTGTCCACAACTACAGAGTGTTGTCATATATTAAATTCAAAATCTTCCAATTTAGCTTCTTTCTCAACAAAGGCCAAAACTACTGACTCTCCTTACAGGTTAGGCAGTACCCATTAAAGGTACCAGAGGAAGTGTAAAGTGACCTAGAAACACTGGTATCAGTGACCTTTCTCGAACATGTAGTGAATGTTTTTTTTTCCTTTGTTCTGAAAGGACAAACACACTTAGAGTCACTTTCAGCAGACTTTCAGTTCTTCTGGGCGAGTGGACATGCCTTTTGATTCCACACTGCACCTCGTGTGAGCAGATTGCCCCTGCACGATAACAGGTAGGCTCAGAGTCACATTAAGGATTTTGAGATTTGATTTCATAGCTTTTTCCTCAACTTGCACAGATGGTGTCTGCCTTTTGATCCACCTGCAAATGGCCATTTGAGTTGAGTATTCAAAGCTGGCTTCATGCGACACCTGTCATAGCACTTCCTTTGATAACACTGGCTAGGGAAATTGTTTCTGATCAACCTAGCTGCTCTATGACTTTGCAGGTCATATTTGCTCTGGACAAGGCTATACTAGAATTTTGTGAACTTTTGAAGCACAGTTGCCACTTGATTTTCAAGTCTTATTTATTTATATTTTAGGGATGAGGGAAAAGGATGTTTTTCAGGTCTTGTCACCTGAAACAAAAAATGTAGGAATGTATTCTTGCATGCAGGAGCACACTGCACTCCAGCTATGTTATTGCTACAAAGCGCATAAGAATTTGGCCAACTTCTAAAAAAAAAAATAATTTTACCCATCACCATCTAATAAGCATCATCCAGTGTTGCAATGAACTTGGTATGCACAGCATCTATCAGAACACACACACTGTTCTAAGTAGAGATAATTAATTTAATTACCAGAAATATTAAGTTATCTCTCACATTTTTTTTACTACTAGAGAAGAAAGATTTTTAGATTAGTATAAGCTATTGCCTTGTGATGAGGTATGGTGAGCTATAAATAATAAATTCGAGGGCTAACATCTTTTCCATTTTACTCTCCTTCACTTTACATACAGATTTGGAGGCATGCCCCTAAGCAAGTACCCATACTGAATGTCCACCTAACTGCATCAATCTTGCATCAATCTTTTATTCTGTTTCTGTAGCAAATACTTGAAACTGAACGATGCTTATTGTTATTAAAGACAATCTTTACACGTGAAGTAAGGAGTGGTTATAGCTGATGTAGCACTGGCTCCTGCTGGATTAAACAATCATAAAACATTCTGTCATCCACAACATTTTGAATTTACCAAGAGCGATAAATGTGGATCCAGATCACTGCTACAGAGATGATTAGCAAACCTGTAGTTAAGTGCAGCTTCTCGTGGTAACCTAAAATTACTGGGTGCTAAATGGGCATGTACATTTTCTTATATCTAATCAAATAGTATTGGGATTGCACAAGAAAGTTATAAAGTCCTTATATTAAGTCACTTATTTGACTTTTAAAGGTTGTGTTTTCCAGTTTAACAAGCAGTTAATTCACTCAAATGGCTAGGTAGAGTAAGACCATATTAGTTTTATGTCTTCAAGACTTAGCTGAGAAAAGCATGTGGCACCAGCGTATAAAGAAATTCACAAAATCCAAACAAAAATTAAAATATAATAAATAAAATAAAAGAGAAGGCTGTTAATTCTTCTTTCAATGCTTCATGAATTAAAAAAAAAGAAAAAGGAACTTTTTTTGCATTAGTTTCAATATATTATTCTCTAAGTTTTCATTTTCAAATCAAACAGGTATGTAAATGCCTTTAAATGCTTACTGTAGCAGACATTTTAATAGCCTTGTTCACTTTCTTTTTTTCTTGGTTCAACACAAAGTATTTTCCCAAAGTAACGATTAGATGTGTATTCCCATCATGCTAAAAAATCATTTAGCTCACTGTGTTAGACATTAAGGAAGTTTTATTGCTATAATGTCTTCATGCAGCTCATATCCTCCTGCTCACATTTGAATGAGCTTGCAAGTTTAACCATCAGGGAATGCCACTCCAAGTAAATTATGTTAGTAAAGACAATCTTAGACCTTCTTCAGTCTTTGATTATACTGAGGTATTTGAGAAAGAGCCCAGTATTCCCATCTTCTACAAAAGGAAGGAGAAAGACTGGCTACACACATTTGTGTCTAATTCCCCTGTCTTCACACTTTGTTCTGGACTGGCTGAGTAGATTTTGCCAGCATATAGTTTCCTAATCTTGATGCTTGCAAATTGGTAAATGCCAGTATTTTCTTTCCTATCTCCATGTCATGTATAACAGGAATTGTTTACTAGAAGTAGTAAAGAAACTACATTATTCTCACCAGTCTTATGATCAGAAAACAGTGCTTCAAAGTTGTGATGTAAAAACATATTATGCACCATTTTGATGAGGCTAATAAAGGTCAAGCGGACAAAGAAGTAGTCAACCACACTTGTGATGTTATTTTACACTTTTCTTTCCTTAGCAAGATGCATGAACTACTCTGTAACTTACAAAAGGAACACCATGTCTTAGAGGCTCCCTTACACGTTTCACTTTCCTTAGGGTTATGAAACCTTTTTCTGCATCCATACAAATACAGTAAGCTGAAACTTTAGATGATCCCTTTCCAGTACAGCTGTTATCCATTCTAAACTTTGTGGAATCATCTTATTATAAAAAAGCATATTCCAGCTGCAAATGCATTATGATTTATCAAAAATCATATTGAATTGATACAAACTTACATTTTCACAGTCTATCGAGTGCCCTAATGTCAGGATTTAGACAGATAAACAAAAAAAAGACTAGTAGCAGGTTCTATGGTGCAGTGTTCTATATTTCACTCTACAGGACTTAATGTATTTTGCAATCTTAAAATCCGAATAAGAAATTTAAGCACTTGGATGGCACTGAGAGGAACAAAACTTTTTCCCAGAATAGCTAAAATAAATAAAAAAGCTAGATTATGAGTACTAATGTGAATCAAAATCAGGTTTCATTGTGTGTGGGCAAACAATTTGCATTCATAGGGTTCTTTTAAAAATCGACCACAGATTTAAAGAGGAGATACTTTTTCCAGTCAATTAATTACCAGAGTTAAATTAAACTTTCCCAATGTGAGCATCAGAATGAACTCCATGTACATTGGAATTATGGTGCTGGAGGTAAACTGAACAGCATCACGTATTTTATAAAAATACCTGTGTTTTGTTAATGAGATACATATATCTACCCCACAAAGCAGCAACTTTACCTTTAAAATTCAGTCTTGCCTATTAAAAAGAAAAAAAACCACGGTTGCCTTTTCAAGATAACCCATCTTAATATGAATAATAATTGAATTTCACTTTTGTTGGCTAGAAGCTACCTACATTTGATGTTTGCACGTGCCAGACACTTTTGCTGGAGGCATAC
This sequence comes from Setophaga petechia, assembly GCA_024362935.1. Lineage (NCBI taxonomy): Eukaryota > Metazoa > Chordata > Aves > Passeriformes > Parulidae > Setophaga > Setophaga petechia. The sequence goes on from JANCRA010000001.1 coordinate 31,118,125, forward strand.
ACACTCCATATAATGGAAAAGTATGCAAAGTATTTAGATGCAATGGGATGAAAAAAGTGACAAAATAAAATTCCTAGAGCGTGTTTCAAGAGTGCTCCATCTATATATAAGAAATTAATTAGTAGTGTATCAGCAAACAGTGCTTATGTGTATGTATATATTCCATATTTATTGTAGTAATAATGTGTACCACCAAGGGAAATTACACAGTGCTGAACACCTGTTTTACATAGGGAGCCACTAAGATCTGCATTTATATGTCTCAAGTTTCTCTCAGGAAAAAAAAAATACTTGGAGACAATACCTTAACCCCTTATAGTAAACTTCATGTAGACTCATTTACATGTTTTTAGCAGACTCACAGAAGCTCTCTGGAAGCTACAGCCATAACAGCAAGAAAAAGAAAAGAACCAGAGAACCTTACTGGTACTCATGTTAATTACCCATCAGTAAGTACCGGCTGGAAGGAAACTTTAAGGGAAGGGTGTGGGTTTTTCTTCTTACAGTCACCTCTTTCTCTTTGTTAAAGAGCCTTCTGAAAGAAAAGCTTAGCAAAGCCTTAATGCTGGACAAAATTAACTTATTTTCATTTACTAGGAAAAAATTAGTGTAAGATAAGCATTTTTCTGATACAAATGATCATTTTTTTCCTTAATTCTACTTTTGTTTTCCAGAAATGTTGGCAAAGAAGATTAGAATAATTTTAAATATGATAATTTTAAAACTGTGTCCACATCATTGCCATGTCTAGGCTAACGGAGATTAATAAAACTGGAATATCTAAAAAATAAAATGGTATCAGAATAATAATAGATAATGACCAATGATCTTTTAGTACAGCAGATTATTTTCATTACATTTTAATAATAAATATTTGGGAGATTTTTATGTATTTTCAATACATCTAAAAAAGAAGAATAGTTTTGAGAAAAATTCAGATATTAAATAGAAAAATTGCAAATTCCTTTCACACAAATAAATCAAAGATCATTCATAACAAGCTAAAGGCCAACTCTCCCCTTTCTTGGTTATAATACATGTTTAATTACTTATAAAGTATCCAAAATAACACATTTTCCCTCTCTCCACAGTTGTTGTTCTATTCCTAGTTAGACAGTGGGTTTCATTAGAAATCAGCCTAGCAAGCAATCAAAAGGCACACGTTGAATTGATACTCTATATATAACTTAATAACAAGTAAATTTTCTTTGTCAAGCCATTCTGACAAACTATATTCCTTTGCCAAGTATTGAAGCTGTTAGTTCAGGAAAACACATTTTTGCCTTTAAATTAGCAGAGGTTGTAGGGTGGTGTTGCTTTGGGTGTTTTTGCTGGTTTATAAAATTGCAAAAAGAACTACGTGGTTTTCTGCAAGATGTCCAAGTGTGCAAATTGCACTAGATCTTGCAATGTTACCTGGCCTCTTAAATAAATACTTGTATATAGTCTAGGTTTTACATCTTATATAAATTTAGAAGCTTCAATGTTGTCAGAAATTAATCAACTGATAAATCACGTGTGTGTGTATTGTCAGTAGATTGTTCTTTCACTGTGTACATTACAAAAAGAGTAAGAAACCCCTTCCAACATGTGGATGCTTTCCAGGAGCATGGGCCAAACACAAAGTGATGCATTAAGATGAAGGAGCCAGAGCATTTCAACAAAGCCAAAATCAGCCCAGCACCCACCACCTACCCCGGTCAGGTCAACGGGCATTGCCAATACTGCTCTGCCCTGAGCTCCTACAGTGATTAAAAATGGTAGTGACAGTGTCATTTATCAAAGCCATGATACGTTTGGAGTTGTTTCTTCATATTGCAATCCCCAGTCACACAAAGCCCATTAAAAGGAGAGGCGCTATTCTAGACTGACAACCAAACAAAATATCCACGTCAGAGTATCATGCTGGGAAATTTCCGTGTGTTAGTATCATGCATCTCTGGTAGCCAACCAAATCTGAAATTCATGGGGAAAATAAAATCATCCTGCCCCATTTCAAAGTTGTTGCATGATGGTCTTTCAAAAAATGTAATAATATTTTAAAATTATCTAGCTTATTAATATCAATGTAGGGTGGGTTTTTTTTGTAATAGCAATGTAGGAATCTGACTAAAGATTTTTTTTACATTTTAAATAGACAGATACTCACTTATGACTCTTTTTGCAGTGTTTACAGAATATTCAAGATAATAATAAGACTATACAACCAATTATTACATTACCAAAATATGAAGTCAGAGAAGACTTAAGGGAAGGATGAAAAGAGGTGATACAGACTGCCTAGCACTATGGAAATTAAAGACAGAAATAAAAAATGGGGAATACAAGTGGAGTTGCTTTCATTTGTAACAGATAAAGACTTAGAAAAATATCCACAGTATCTTGCTAGAGAACTAAAGTGTAAAGATTTGCTAACATATTTTTGTTTGCAGTCATGTCCGCTATGTCAAATTTACAAAAAGGGTGATAAAATTCCAGTTTTGCAGTTTTCCTGTAATTTTTGATAGTATTTACAGACGCAGATATTAAAATACCAGTAGAAAGCTCACAGTATTATCCAAAAGGTTAAGGAAAAAAAAATCTTTGATACATTTCCACAGCTTCTCGTTGCTACATATGCTTTACAAACTAATTGTTCCTAAAAACTGGGTTGATCAGTAGCAATATGCAACCAATTTATAGCATAATGACCAAGGCTGTACAGGAATCTGATGTATTTACATAAAATTTAAGGAAACAGCAACGCTATCTTTTAATTTAGGAAAGAGTGCTATGATGAAAACAGATAACACTGTTGTGTTCTCATTATCTCTGTGGGCTCCTGAGACAAAAATAAGTATTTCCATCGACTATCACAAAACTTTCATCTCTGAAAAAGTAGACCTGTATTAATGCCCCCTTTCCTTTACACTTTAGATAACAAGGAGCCCCGAACTATTGATATTTCACAAAGATGGGATGCAAATTTGAATCCTTCTTGGTTTCTTTTCATTTGTTTGTTTAAACTATAACACACAGCATTTTACCCATCCCTCCATTGTCTAAGCCTGAAATGCTTCTGTTTACTTTTGTGGTAGAAGCAGCCCATAACTGCATGTTCTAAGTGAGAGGGGTCTCCGTAGGAACAGCAGCTGAGGTTAAGGCAGCTTCTCAATAGTGGTAATGCCTCCTACATATTGAAACAGTAATACCAAATATTAATCACTGTTAACATATAAGGTAGCAAGCTCATAATTTTCCCAGCAATACCCCATGCTGTTAGCAGGTGCTTATCCTGCTGAGAAGAGGTTAAGTGGATACTGCTGATTCACTGAGGCAGGTGGATTGCTACCTCTGTTGCATGAAAGGGAGAAGGAGTGGCTCCCTAGGGAAAGACAAGATTTTAAGATTAGAACAACCATTCCTACCAGAGATGTGTAGGTACAGCCTGGCCCGGGCAAAGTCTTCAGATGCATTTTGTTGATAATCTCTTAATAATGACTAATCTCCAGGAAGAAAATTTACACTACAAGCTCTGTTCATTTTGCTTTTAAGCCTGCTCACATAGTCTATTAGGTGATAATAGCAATTGGAAAAAATAAATACATCTCACTAAAAGCAATTGAAAAAAATACATTACAGTATGCAAAATTAACATCTAGACCTTTCAGTTTCACAGTTCACTATATTTTCAGCTATTTAATACTTGAAAAATAACTAGAACCATGGATGCTATGACTGACTCAAGTTAAAGTACTCAAGCTCTAACGATGTGTCACGGCATGGATAACAGACTCAGACAGGTGAGAACAGAAATCAAGGACAATGCCCCAAACTACCCCAATATTGATACTGAGCAGGTATGACTCCAGGTAGGTAGGCATAAAATCTGGCCTCTTTCTGGTTAGCTTCATAGCAAAGATTGAAAAAAAGCAGCAGCACAGCATACAGCATACTGTCCTGGTGGGGATGCTGAGTATTGACAAGCAGATGGAGCTTGTGCTGTATCCTGTGTTGCAGGCATTAACTACCACAAGGGTAGCTTGGTTCTGCTGACTCATGCTACAACATCCCAGAACATGTATGCAGAGATGTTTGGTGGGAAGCCTATCAGAAAAATCATGAAAGAACAGGTAAGCAGCAAGTCTCATAACACCCACTACCACTCTGACAAAATAAATATAATACAAGCATCATATTTCAACCCTTGTAAACATATCTTTGGCATGCTTAAATGTCACATGAACTACACAATGAAAATCCTCTTCTTAAAATTGTATATGGTTACAGAGAGCAATGCTTCCAATTAAACTACTATAACCATTACATTTATATATTGCTGTTGATTCAGAAAGGCCAGTGTGCACTTCAGGAAAAGACAACCAGATTATGAATGGGCAAACTCAAAAGGTTAAGAAATCACATGCTTTATAAAATACACTTACCTTAAGTGATCATTTGTCCTACGTTTAATTACTTTAGTGGTATATTGACAATGTGTAGGCAAAGACTGGAAAATGAATTGTGAGAGAGCTATTTTGTATTATTATTTAAGTAATCATCTCTGCTTCTTTTTAACTTTGTTAAACTTTGTAAAAGAAACTTTAAGTTTCTTTTTAACTTCACTTTGGTGTTAGTTGTTTTGTTCGGTTTTTTTCCATAAAGAGTATACAAGACAGCACTGTACTCAGTGCTCAATAGCTGCTGGCCTTGAACAGTTTATTTACCTGTGTATCCCTTGTGGATTTTTTGTAATAATATACAGAGCTAATTTAAATACCTGAAAGGGTTCACGAAATACAATTTGAGGCACATTTATTCAGCTTACTTTAAAAACTTCTAATAAATTCTCTCAATATGTAATTTTATCTGCAGCATCTTGATTTGAATTAAATGTCATTGAACAAGGTGTTCATATTGAATACAAACTATGATGAGAGCAATAGTAACTTTTAGCATGGTAATGGGTTAATTTCCTTTTCTTTTGAAGATTTATTTCCTATATGCGTTCTTTATTTCCCACCTTCACCTGCAAATCTGCCCTAAATGTGAGAATTCAGCTTTATCAGTCCCAACTATACAGAGGCTGGGACTATTACATCTCCCTTCAAAACACCAAATATACCCTCCCACTATTGCACCGCCAATCAGCAGCACAAAGGTGCCACAATTACGACAAGCAATGAAATACACACAAATGCTATGACGGGACTTGATTTTCACAACCATCCCAGATGCACTCTGGCAGCCACACTCACAACACCTGACCCAAGTCCATTCACAGCTGCACCCCTGCCACTCATGCTTTCCTTACGGCCTCGACCCCAGAGTCCCATAGCGGAGCCTCAGACGCCCAGATCCTTAAAACAATTTCATCTTGGTGCAATAACTGAATAACAAACTGACAGCTCGAGCTGGTGCCCCTGAGATGGAGCCCTGAACAAAGGAACCTCTGGTGTTTTGTACCTGGTGGCACCACTGGTGACTGGGCCCTTTTTGTACCAGGGGTCAGCAGTTCACAGCCCCCTGCCCGGGCTCTCCCCTCCAGGGCTGAACCTGCAGCCAGCACTGCAGCTGCACCCCGAGCTACCTGCACCAAAGCATTCCCCAGCAGTCACCAAGACAGGAGCATTTTTCAGAGCCCACACACAACAAAACCTGCCTAGCAAGCCTCTGAAGCTAGAAAACACAGGTCTTGTGTACACACTGCTAAGAGCATTAATACCACCTAAAAACAGAGATCCTGTGCTGAATCCCAAAGAAACTTAATGTAAATAGTTCAACCAAATTGAGAATGGCAAAGTGGAGTCTATGATGCAGATAAGGTTTCTCCAGTCCCAGTAAACAGGTTTTACTTGGTGTTTTTTCTTGGTGTTGAAAAAGAGTAACAACTGAAACAAAGACTATGCAAAACTCAGCACAAGCCTGGATTTCATCCCGAGTCAGTATCTGCCATTGGGTTGTTGAGAAGTTATCAGAGGTGCCATTCTCTCTCTTTCATGCATTTGAAAGGACTCCTTGCAAAGCACAAGATTTCTTTTCCTTATTTCTTTCTTTAGTGGAAGGAAAGGAGAGAATCATATTTCAAATCCAAGAAATATTCCCTGCTCAAATCTATCTCAGGAACAGTGCAAAAATACATGTTCTTTGTCCAAAAGTCTGTAAGCTTAGCTGAAAACAAGCAGCGTTCTGAACAACCATGTCAGGAAAGAAGACTAAAACAAAAGAATATTCGTAAATTATTGTAATTATAACTTTTGTTATAATCCTTCTGGTTAATCCTCTTATTTACCAGGTTGGAATATACTTCTATCTTTAACTTCTTTTATGATAAATCAGAAGCATTAGGAAGGATAATCATATGAACGATATAATAATTACATTTTCTTCCCATACCTACAAATATGAATTCACAGAATTACAACAATAGCTCTATATGACCCTTTTTTTCATAGGAATACTGTTATATTGTGTTGATACCATAATGTTCTGCCTTCATTTTTCCTACGTCCAACTGTTCAAATTTAACCTTTACAGAGACAGTTTCCTCATAAAGCAAATGAATTAGAAACTTTAAATCTGTTGAAGGAATGAGAAATTATTCCTATAATTTCCTATCAGTGGTCTGCATAATTATGCCCTTCAGGTGAAAATTATTAATGAAAAAGTAATCTTTTAAAAATTATCCTGATTCTTCCTTTGTATTTGACAACTGACCATTTTTCACTTACTCTTTTCTGCACCATGAGTTTTGCCTATTTTAAACACTGTAATATGGATATACTATGGAAAAATATTAGCATGATTACTCATAACTAAGTCATAGGAACAGAAGCTGCAACATGCTGTTTTAAATTAACACACTATGCTTATAAGGTCAAAAGAATTATAACCTTTACATTAAAGCATGACTTAACAACCTTACTAACAGTGAAAGACTTGCCAAAGCAGAGCTCCAAGGAGGACACTACTTTGAATGAAAATAAAATGTTCAGTGTTCTTAAAACATCTGCTACCCTTTGAACACGGCCAAGCAAAAGCTCAGAATCAGGCACTAGAGTTCACAAACACTCATTTACTTCAGCTATTTCCCACTAATAACTAAGTTTGAAAATAAGTCAAACAGAAATGGAAAGCTGAACAATTAAGATTCTCCCCATAAGCCCATCTCTATCATTTTATTAAAGGCAACTGGGAAAACCCATACTGAATAACTAATTCAAAATTATATTTGTAGAAAACAAATTAATGTAATAATTTTCTTTCTGAAATTAATTTAAATCTCTGTGGATGTTCCTGCAAATTTACTCTTTACTATGCATACAAAAAGTTATGAAAAGCCTTACTATGCTGCTTTAGGCACAGATTCATTGCCTCATTGTTGACTGTAATGGCTATTCCCATCCAGCAGGCTTGCTTTAAAGCAAATCCATTTTTGCTCCTATGTTTATATCAGAAATTCTGGATATTGCTCAGCTGTCTCACTAGACTATAAAATGAGATAATTTCTAAGCCTCATTAACGAGGATGAGTAAATCATATATTAAGTTCCAGTTTTTCTGTCTTTTACAATCTTATTTCAATTTTCCCCAACTACATGGCTGGCCCCATTTTTACTTTATTCTGTGTTTTCTAGGAATAACATTTTTCAACTATTTCTAAGATGCAAAAGAAGATACATCAGTTTTAGTAATAAATAAACAAAGCTGGAAAACATATTACCTAAATCACAATCTAGATATACAACATATTCCATAGAAAAAGTATTTAAACAAGAAGTAGTCTTTGGCTCAGGTCTATATTTATTTCTGCTATACCTGAAGGCACTGATCAGGATACTGTTTTCTGCTTATGAACATTTTCCTGCCACCAATAGGGTTGTAGTTGATTTAGTTGGTTTTGGTTTTTTGTTTCTTTTTTTCTAGCTAACTTCTGATTTAGCATTTGTTGGCCTATCAATACTCTACATACTTGCAGGCAAGGAGTTATGTTTTTTCTGAATTTTGTATTGAAAGGTCTCTGTATTATTATGTAAATTGAATCAAAAGAACTTAAACCTTTTTCTATTAGGAAGAATTTATATTTACAAAGACTTTTGCAGATAATAGAATTTACTTGCTTTATGCAATTCCACCTCTAAAGTAAAATACAGAACTTTAAAATAATTTTCTTAGCACACTCAAGCAGGAGAGGAAATGCATTTTTTTTTCTCTAGTCACTGTGAGTTCAGCATGGCTGACTAAAATAGAACCTGAGAGAACTGAGAGTAGGTTTAGCTAAGATATCAAGAATAAATTCTTTATTATGAGGGTGATGAGGCACTGAAACAGGTTGTCCAGAGAAGCTGTGGATGCCCCATCTGTGGAAGTGTTCAAGGTCAAGTTAGATGGGGCTTTGAGCAACCTAGTCTAGTGGAAAGTTTCCTTGCCTGTGGCAAAGGGAACATCACTTCCAACACAAATGATTCTATCATTCTACTATCAAAATCAAGAATCATAATGAAGCAAAAAATTATATACTTCAAGAGACCAAAGTTATGAAAAAAAAAATTCATTACTGCGCTAGTTTGGGCTGGAGTAGAGTGGCTGGCCTCACAGTGGCTGGTATGGGGGTGTGTTTTGGGTTTGTGCTGAACACAGAGTCGAGGACACAGAGATGGTTTTGTTAGTGCTGAGCAGAGCTTCCACAGAGACAAGACTTTTTTGTACAGCCATGCTGGTGAGAAGACTGGGGGGTGCATGGAAGGTTGGGAGGAGACCCAGCCTGGGACAAGCGATCCCAGCTGACCAAAGGGATATTCCAGACCATAATACATAAGCTGGAGGGACATACAGAGTAACAGCATTTGTCTTCCCATGCAAATACTGTGCGTGATGGGATCCTGCTCTCCTGGGGTGCTGAACACCTGCCTGCCCATGGGAAGCATTCCTTGCTCTGCTTTGCTTGTGTGTGTGGCTTTTGCTTTCCCTGTTAAACTGTCTTAATCTCAACCTGTGACTTCTCTGTTTTACCCGTTCAAATTCTCTCCCTGATCCTGCTGGTGGGGGAGTGAGAGGCTGCATGGGGCTTGGCTGCTGACTGGGTTGAAACAATGACAATCACCTGCCAACCTTCAGATTTACATCACTAAATACTATGTATCTCTGTAAACACAAGTATTCAATTTCTCTTGAATTATGAGGTAGTGTACTATGACCATCTGAAGAAAAACATGTATTTTTCTTATCCAGACTGGGGGCTGATCCCGATTATTGAAAAATAACTTTTCAGATCATTAATATTTAAAAATTGGCACAACATGCTTATGTACTATTTGATATAAAACTACTAGTGTGGATGATGGTTGATGATTATTTATCATGAAATTGGGTCTTTTAAACATATGACTTTTAAAAATCCTTCTAAATCTAAACTACTGTCTGAAACTAAAGGCTCAGTTTGAATAGTCAAATGCAGTTGGGAAAAAAACAGTGTTTATATGATTAATCTGAACACTTATAATTCTGCTAGGATTGTAGTTAATGTAAAAAGTAAGTTTCAAGTTAGCTTAAAGGTGATCAAGTCTGATTCTTTTGTTAATATTAACAGTAGCTGTTTTTTAAATTATTCAAACCAAGCCTACATGCTAGTCTTCATTCAGATGGAAAGATTAATAATATAAAAATAGAAGGCTCAAATAAGAACCCTTTGAAGGTGGAGAGCAGTCTCTTTGAGGTGTGTGAGACTTATATCAGTTTGTAAGCATTTGAATGTTGATAAAGGTGAAAATCAAGAAAGAGACCTACACTGTCCCCTCTGAGATATCTATATTCATTAGATTCCTGTGGGTATTTAAGAAAAAATAATATTACTGATAGCAATAATTTACTAAGTTTCTGCTAAATATGACCTACAGCAGCTTGCAATGCTGCTTTCAGCTACTGTGTTTAATTACATTGGATAAAAAGTGAATCAGAATCAAGCATATCAAGTTTTACTTTCAAAAAACTGATCACATTATGCCACTTTATTAGGTAACAATCCAAGAATCTAATCCATCCCCTCTTCCCCTCCCAATTCTTTGGTTCAATGAATGGAATAAATTTTGACTAAAATATGTTGATCGTTCATAGATAGACCCATTATTACAATTGTATGGGTTAATCTATGCAAAGAATACAAAGGAAAGGAATTAAAAGACAAAAGAGGTGAATGTACAAAAATACTTTAATAAAAACTTGCTAGCACTATTTTTCACAATGAATTGATTTAGACTTAAATAGAACTAAAACTGCAGATACGAACTTCTTGCTGACTCATGACTTTCAAAAGCTCTGCATTTGATATATGTCATGTATTTTGGGGTTTAAAAGATTAAGAACTATTATTATGAATAATCACAAGTTTTCCTCATTATGTCTCTTATATGTGAAGATAACACTGTATGCATTCTTCTTGCTGTACTCCCTGTATGTCCCTTCCACTGCTACATCTCTGAGAGAGACTGAAATGATGTGGAAAACAGAGAATGATATTATCCTTTTACCCATGAGGAAAACAAAATGCTTTGCATCACTTGGAATGGACTTTATTCAAATAGTTCATTCCGATCTGAAATTTGAAACAAATATTAATTCTACACAAAAATTCCAATTTTTTTAGCATTATTAAAATATGACATTTATTCAATTTTTCTGAGATTTTACTGAGACACTCATAATTTGCATTTATCTAAATTTCTGAGATTTCATAGAAAACACGATTAGGCATTCAACTGGTATTTCTATTCTCTCCAATGTACAATGGTAAAGGTTTCTTATTGTGTTACATAAAGAAAGATTTTCTACTTTTCTGCTTTCTACTGGGAGTTTTTGCTTTCCTTCTCTAAGTCCAGCAGTGAACCACCAGGATGATTATGTGGCTCTAGCCTGGTGTACAAAGAGAGGCTGACAGAACTGGGTTCGTTTTGCCTTAGGGAAACAATGATAAGGGGGAATCTTATTTGGTCTTGAACTACCCAACAGGACAGTATAAAAAAGACAAAACACACAGTGAAGTGCACTGTGGAAAGGGCATATAGGCCTCAGGTACAGAACTTATTTCTGTTTTCCCCCAGGGTACAGCTGTGTTACTCATTTTAAGATGTTATTGAGTACCATGCAGTATTTAGTGTCTGTAAGGATACACTTCTAATTTCTTAGCAGAACTAAGAGACCCCAAACATGCAGTGCGTGTGTAGTGCCTTCCCTTTATATCCTGTTTCTCACTGTAAGGTCATCCCCTAAGGGGACAACTCTAGTTGGTAGGACCAGGGAAAAATACACCTTATTTACCTTTTTTCCTGCTCACACTAGGAAAGAAGATAATTTGATGCCCTGCCTTGAAATTCAAAAAGCTTCAATATGGCTCTCAAAGCAAGTTTTATATTGTTAAGTTGTATGCATAAGCCTAACTTTTGGACATGAAAATCCACAATGAGGTCAAAAGAACTCTAAATAGCAATTCAATGCCCTGCCTACATGGATACCACATCTTCTCCTTCTTTTTGTATTCTTCATTAGCTCTAACACCCAAGAAATTTAAGTTCAATGAAAATGCCAGAGCAGAAAGCAAAAACAGCCATGTGACATTAAAAAAACCCTGCTCCTTGTAATATCTGTCCCAGTAAAATCAGGTTCACTCATCACACAGATGTACTGCACAGACTTCAACATTTAGGCAAAGAAATCTTTGAAACCTACTTAATGATTTCATTCCCATAGCAGGGAAAGAAATCATTAAGTAGGTTTCAGAGTTTTAATCATAAAGGAACTATAAGCAAATTAAACCTTTGCTATTCTGCCATAATAACAAGAGTAGTAGACATTGGAAATCACTAGAAATGGAAGTTATCTATTATGTTTATAAAATCTTTCAGTAAGAGTACAATGTTCTTCATGTTAGACTTGGAACTATATTTATTTTCATAGACTGTTTTTCATTCAAATCATAGTTTTCATAATAGCAGGACAGAATTAATTATTTAGCTAAAATGCAACAATATGCTTAGACTACTTTATCACAGGAAAAACAGTATTTTTTTCAATATTATGTTGTGCGTGACAAATTTCTCAGGCCCAAAGCTCTCTATTAAGAGTTGTCCTTCTTATGCGTTATATATTAAGAGTCCAAAAATAAATTTTTTAACCTTTGAGAATTAGACACTCCAAAATTATTCTCTTGCCTTACAGTGCACCTCACAGGGAAAAAGAGATTAATTCATTGAAATTTGTGATCCAGCAGAACACAGTTTGTATGAAACCTCATTTTCCATATTTGCACCACAGGTTTACAACAGTTTTCTGGATACCTGAAGCCCTCTCCCACGAAGAGCAAACTCTGTTACCTCTGTGAGCAGATGAAGCCATCTGAATACGTGCTTCATATTGTTTATTAGGCTTCCATACAGCAAACTTCCTCATTTCACACAAACACCCCTGGTATGCCTATTACCAGCAGCCTAAATAGCTCACAAAGGCATTGTAAATTTTTAATTAAGGTAAAGGAACATACTTAATAGCAGTTCATTCAGGCATTTCAGAATTCTGCTCTTAAGCAGCTTGATTTGTACAACCTAGGCATGTTTAGCCCAGCCTACTGTACGGCCTTAAAGAGAACAGTTTCCTGTCTCAAACAGGCTGTCCTAAGGCCACAGAAAGTCTCAGCCATGAGATAAGCACAGAAGGGAGAGACAGGATGGCACTGACTCCAGGCCTGGCAGAGGTGAGAGCTGGCTGCCACCACTGATGACCTTGAAGTGCCCCCCACCCCAAATATGACCTGAAACTTGGACTGAAAGTTAAGCCACTGCAGTGGGAACTTGAGATAAGATAAAGGTGGTTCTCTTGTTCAGGTTAAGCTGAAGGGAGGTTAACAAAGCTGGAGGAGAAGACTGCATTACTGATAATGGACACACAGTACGTGGAATTTATGGGCCACAATGAAAGCCAGCTCAGCAACTGTGCTAACACTACTTCAAGCACAAAGTGTCTTTAAATACAGGAATCAAAGTGTATAATAAATAGTGCCTGTTATCAGGAATCAAACATCATTTGCAACCAGAAACAATTTCCTGATGAGAAAGATGTGAGGTTGTTTTCTGATTCTAGACACCTGCACTACTCCTCTCAAAAAAAGCAGTGCTACTCTTTAAGCAATACAAATTAAATATATTGCACTCACAACGCACATGTTCGGTGTCGGTTAAGAGCATCAAATATATTGATAGATTACACAGACTTCAAGACATATTTTTTACCCAATTCAGAAGTAGAATAAGTAGGGGGTCAGAAGTGGTTTTTTTCCCTTAAGTGAAAAAAGGAGCAATAACAGAAGAATAATCTAAAGGACTTTAAAAGGTGAGTTGATTTAAAGTCATGTATAAAATTTTAATTTAAAAATGTATGTGTAACATTATAACTCACATATTTAGAGATACTTTAATTTGAACTGCTTGTAGGATGGAATTTCACAATCTCACAGGACATTAAGGAGCCTCTGACATTCTGCTCAGAGATTCAGTCATAGCCTTTTAGTTTGAAAAGCCAACACTGAAAAATCCTCATCAATTTTTGTTGACGAATTACACAAAGTTAGCAACAAAGGAATATTTTCCATGATTGGAAGTTTTTAGAGTTAGTTCTTATGTTTGATTTAAACTGTTCAAATAATAGTAGTCATTAAAGAAATAAATAAAAATTGTAAAAGTAACTAGCTTACATATTTCAAAAATGTTGGGAAAGCATGTATTACTACATTAAAATTTGTCCTAAATATTTTATTCCAGGTGAGAATCAGATAATTGGTTTCTGGATCTCCATCTGTGGAACAGAAAATTATCATTTAAAAAAATTTTAACTGTTTCAAGGGGAATTGGAAGCAATAATAAAAAGGTTTGAGAATTCTTTGTATAAAACTTGGAACAAAAACGGGGAAGAAATGGATAAAGAAAATAGTAATTACTAAGGATAAGAGCCTACAGCTTACATCGTTGCTAGGTACACTGTCCCTTTAGAAACAGCTTGTGGGACTTGAGTTTTGGAGTCAGAAGTGCAAATCATCCAACAGCTGATGAAAGCATGCAGAAGGTTCCACCAGCTCATGTTAAGGAAGATATATTCAACCAAAACTGGACAAATGAATTTCAAATAAAATAGATCTGTAAAACAAGCCCATGTCTGGCAGGTGCTCTATTAAATCCCTGAAAATAAACTCCAAGCATAGTGGAAAGTGCATTTCAGCCACAAGGGAGAGCTTGAACACTTCTTGTGTGAGGAAGGTTCAAAAGGTTATTTAGTGGAATCCTGGGCCTCTGGTGTTCGGAACAGACAATCAAAAATCTAATATTTCCTTCTTACTCTCAGCAGCTGAACCTCTTTGTGAACAAGTCTGAAACCTAGCATGGGAAAACTAAACATCAGTGCTCATCTAGATTACTTTTTAATGTTTCCCAGACAAGTGAGAATAGTGAGACAGAAGCCAAAAGGTGCAGCATGCCCACCATGACATTATGCAGATTTAAGAGCAAGTAATTGCCTTTTTTTAATATGGTTTAGTGTTTATGCCACTTATATCATGGTCAGGACTAGAGTCTACAAGAATATATACACATACACAAACATATCTCTTTATATATATGTATAGATAGATCTCAAGCAAGCATTTCAGTATTTAAAAGGTATGGCATTGAAAAAAATTATAAGAGCTATGAAAGATAAAATAAATAAATAAATGTAATAAAATTAGTAAAAATACATGCTGAATGAGACTAACAATTTTCTCAATTAAAAATCAGTATTATGTGATGCACGACATAGTCTAGTAGAAAAAATAACATTTTATCATAAAAGTCTGATTAAATTCTTGGTGAAATGGAAAAGTAATAAAATTTTCTGCTAGGTCTTCTGGCTTATTTTTCCCCATGAATTTAGTGACGTTTGACCCTTCTTTCTCACAGAGTAAGCATTACAGAGAAAACTCTACACTGCAATAACAGCCAGTGAACCTAATAACAGCACAGGTGGAAGGTGATGGGAAGTCACAATTTTATTAACTATAGCTAGAGTTAATTTTAGAACAGGAAAAAAAAAAACTTTCCATTCTCTTGAGCTGCCTGAGAATATTGGAATATCTTCAGTCATTTAAATATATATTTACAGGGTTTTGTTTTTATTACAAATGTCATCACTGTATGACACAACTATACACAAACAGAAAATTGGAACAGAAGAGATAATAAAAAGTCAATCTGGTAACCTACATCCCTTCAAAGAGCAGATACTATCTAACTAGAAGGCAGGTACTATCTAACCTTTCTGCAAAGACCTTCCTTCCCAAACAGCTTTGCACTTACCTTACCTTGGTTTTATCTAAACCACCATCTCCTGGCTTGCCTATAGAAATCCCACCTGAGACAGTATTGGCTGCTTTAATGACTTCAATATATGTGAGATCCACCACCATGTTTGAATCTAAAAGGCCCATCATTCTCTATAAATTTCATATGGTTTGGTCTGAATTATTCTTGATAAAGCTATTTCAGCTGTTATTCATTTCTCTGTAAAAATGTACAACAGTTGAAGGTTTTTCCCCAATTATTTACTTCATTAAAACTGACTGGTGTGTAATTGGCATTTTTCACTTTTAAGACCTTCAATTCTGTTACTTTTGAAAATACCATCCATCTTTGTTAATTTACAGACAACTAACATTTCCGTCACATATATTACTTTTTAATTTAAAAGAGGCTTCTTTCCACACAAGACCATTTTTCATCTCATCTCTTTATCATGAATTTTGAAAGAAAAAATTTGTCTGAGTAAGAATAAATCATTTGAGGGTTCTTTGGGTCTTTTAAATTGTTTGGGAGGTAGACTAAAAATCCATTATTTGCACAGCTTGAGTCATGCATTTTTGTATTATTTATATCCATGTGTGTATACAAAATGCATCAAATAAAAATATTGCTATGACTTATACAGACTGAGAAAGAATCATAATTGGTGGCATTTTTCTCAGCAAAGTGTCAGAATTTGTAACTTTTTTCAGACAATCTCTCTAAAAGGGTTTTTAAAATAATAGCAGCAGTGCAGAGGGACGCAGCTGTTATGGACCTGATTACAAAAATGTTAAACATGCATAGAATCATAAGAATCATTTAGGTTAGATACAAAGTCCACAGAAGATTTAGATGACAACACCTTCAAAAAAAAAAAAAAAAAAAAAGTAGGACCATTTTTGCAGTATTATTTAGGACAAAGCCTTGACTAATAAAATCAACTTTATCTGGGGAAAAGATTATGACTAAGAAAGTAGGACGAGAACAAAAAGTATTTCTTCTTATAATATCTGAAATGTGCTATAAATTCTGCGCTGTTTTCTTCATTTAAAAATGCAAATAAAGAATTCATGCTTCTTGACCACAATTTTCTATAGATTAGCTTTCTCTTTACAGATGTTAACTTTATCTACCCTGGTCCTTAATGTTTAAAGTAAAGTAACTGTGATTCTGATGACATGCTATAGTTGGATTTCAAACTGAAATCTCTTCTGCAGTTGTTTTTATGTCCTTTCTGTTTACTCTGGCTTAGCAGGGAATCCAGTATTAGCAACGAATGGGTGATCATTTATAAGATTTCTTGTACTCTCAAAAAATCTTTTGCTGTGATATCAGAGAGCACTCAAGGTTACTGTTTATGCTATACAACCCCATCCACTATTTACTTGGAATAAAAGAGAATCCTTTTCTTGCAGACTTAGTAATTCACAGAAGAAAATTCAGATTCTTTCTGGTTATATCAATGTTACAGTGCTTAGTGATAAAGGAGAAATATATTTCCTTTTCCAGGGAAACAGAAATGAAAAATAAATGTGCATTAAGCATTGTAAATGTAGACCTGGAGTGTGCTGCCAACTCCAGTCACCATCTAGTAAAAGAAGGGGGTCCTTTATAAGAGCACTGGAAAATGAACTGATTTTAAATCTGATCTTTTTCCTAAGTGTATCTGCATGTGTCTGCTGCAGCCAGCATCCTGGCTATGCTGTAAGCATAATAAGCTAAACAATCTAGTATACAATTCATACTATAAGTTAGAACAATCTAGTATACAATTCATACTATGGCTGTGCTAGCACATGTAGGCTGTGACTCAAAAAGCAAGCTCAGTGGATTGTTCCTATATTCTTCCCTCCGCATCAGCACCAGATCCTTCCTGAATTGGGACCAGTTTGGGAATTTAAACCAAGTAAAACTATTCCTTCTCCCCTTCCTTTTCCTATTTTATATTGTTTTTTCCTTCTTTTTTGTGTTGATTGGACTCACTCATTTGGCTAAAATGGATGCAGCCTAAGTCAGTCTAATAGAAGTGTGAAGCAGCAGGCAGGAGTGGCATGGCCATGAAACACGTTTTAGTAGCTGTTAGCAATTTAATCGGCTTAGGGGTATGGCAGTTCTTCAGTTTGCACTTCTAAGTTGGAGTCAACAATGTAATTAAACACAGACTCAAGATGGACTAGCTATCCAAATATGTACTGTTTCTTAGCTGGATTTTACAGCTTACGATAAATTCTGTAATTCTGTAGCAAGGAAATGCCTGTAAATAATTTTTAATTAACCACATTGTCATTCCAATAATGAGTTTGCCATGGTTATAGCAATGTGCAGATACCTTAGCCTCACATTGTGAAACTTGAAATCAAAGTAGAGGGGTGTTTTTTTTTTTTGTTTTGACTTTTGAAGTCCTTTATTTTGGCTACTTTAGAATATTTTTATTTCAACATCAAGTTGTTCAGATTGAAAAAAAAAAATCCAAAACGATGCTTCAGATACTAAGGTCAGACTGTTGGTCATTGGTGTAGGTGAACAAACTATTTACCTACTGCCTCTGTTATTCAATTAGTATTTAAACAAGTGTTACTCTAAAGTGCCCTTATTGTCTCAATTACAAGTGCTTTCACTGATGATGCATGATGCACATGCTCAGCCCTTGAAACCTGAAGCTCAAAATCAATCCTCTCAGCACTTAAAAAATCTTCAGATCTGCCAAGACATGCAGTATGATTGCTTCTCATAAGTTGATGCCCAACATAGCACTGGATCCTTCAAAGCCGACTTTGAAGGGAAATAATGGAAAAAGAAGCAAAGTGTTTGCCCAAGGCACCAAAATTTGGGAAATTTGCAGTGTCTTATTCAGCCAGCTACAGGTCTTTCTGCTGTGTTCCAGGAAGCCTCAAGGCTTCACACTTTGAAGTTGTATCATGGTACCATGACATAGTTAGCAATCAGGATGCCTCAGGATAGCCTTGAAGGAGAGAAAAGACCCTTGTGGCAAATAAATACAGTGGACAAAAACCTACAGCAATTGAGTGGTAGGCTGAGAAGAGAAAGGTGATTCTTAATGGTATCAGAAATAAAACTTGTCTTTAAAATTCACAATTTACACTTGCCTACAGAAATGTCGAATTTGAGGCCATCCTGATCCTAACTGCTATAACATTTCACTTCTGAAGCACAGAGCTTAAATCAATTTACCTTTCAATCTGCTACTGAATGTTGATTTTTTTCCATCTCAATGCACTGAGAGAACTTCAAATTGAGGTAGTGCTAGAAGTTGTTTTGTTCAGTCCACTAAATTCAGTTAATGAAATCCTAGAATGTTCTTTGCTGAGCTACTCAAAGAGGCTTCCTGCAAGCATCACTCCCCATACTGCATGCCTTTTTCTCGAGAGTCAAACCACCCATGCCCAGCAGTTGTACAATGTCTCCTCATACTTGTGTGGCTTTTGACACAGAAGTCCCCTTCCCTATGGAAAAAGGGTTAATCCTAACTAATTCTCAGCACAACCTAATTCTCTACACAAAACCTGCTGAGATTTCTGACAACACTATAGGATTATTGGTAGAACCTCCTTAGGCTTTGCACCAGTGAGAGAAACCAAAATCATTGAAATTAACTGAGAGGTAGTACTAAGAAACAGAACTATTGAAAAGATAGAGTCTTAATGATTACTGCTGCTATAGGATTCAATATAATATAGCAAACCATTGGTTGGCAAGCTTTCTTGCTACAGCAGTGATCTACCTCTGCTGATTTTTTAAATTAACAAGCACACTGTACAAATTCTCATTCAGAAGTGGAAAAATTATTTCATAAATACTGGGGGCAGAAAAAAAGAAAAGGCAAGTAATAAGACTGCAAGAACTTGTTAGTCAAGATTAAGAAAACAAGTGAATCGACAGTAAAGAGGAAGTACTAAAGCAGTACTACCATCATTCAGCAAGGCAAAGCAGTGGCTACAGCCGCTATGCATGGTAGGAAAGAGACTAGAGCAAATTTCTCACATGTCAGATGAGCCCCAAGGAACCATCATATAGCTGACATTCACTGCCTGCTGAGTGAGTGTGCATGGTTCATGGAGCATCTTTGCCTCCATTGTAGCAAGCGGCTTTAGTTCGACACCCCAATTGGATCAGGGGAGAAGAGCCTTCCCCTGAAGCAAATCTCTGGTAAATCAGAGACACCAGAAGCTGTGACTAATGGGATGGACTAAATGCAGCATCTTGTGATTTGAGATGTAATTTGAGCAGCTATTGCCAAGTCCTGTTTTCCAGGAGAAAGGCAGTCTGTCAGATTTCTCATAAAAAGAATTTTCATAAGGGACAGTGGAGTGCAGGAGACAGGCATATCCCTGCCCATATCCCCAGGTCTTTAAGGAGCTCATGGCAAGATCAGGGCATATGAAGCTCTCTATTCAGGTGCTGTGACTTGTAGGTCACTGGTAGAAAAGAGAGGTTTTGCCCAATTCTAGTCACCACATCTTGAAGCGACTGTGTCTTGTCACAAGCACAAAACATGGAGGTAACCAAGTCTGGTGCCATCCAGGCTCCAGCCCCAGAGATGGTATGGGAGGAAATACAAACTGCAAAAACTTAGGCATAAGAAGGAGTAAATTTTCATCACTGCGAGAAGACTCCAAAGAATATAGAAAAAGAAACAGAGGAGAAAATTAAACATGTGGGCAAAAAATGTAAATAAAATGTTTCAGAATTTATACTTTTTAATTCTTTGCTACTGTTAATATACAGGTGAGTGTTGTAAATTATGTATGAGGTGGACTGCATGAAGAAGCCATTCTGAAGGTGTATAACTTATCTCATATGGAATGGAGGAGAGAAATGGACCACAGCTGCAGATAGGAGAAACAAAAAGGGGGAAGACAAGTATGGCATGAGAGTGGCTTGAAGTAAGGCTGAGACAAAGGTCACAACTTTAATGGTATTGTCTAAAAAAGGATCTCTTAAAATCTTTATCCATGAATTGTTAGAAATGAATTTAAGATTTAAAGCATTTCTGTAGAAAGCATGGCACAAATGGCAAATTCAAACTTATAAGCAGAATCTCCAAGAGAGTAGACACTGTGTGTACAATACTTCATTCCTATACACCCTATATACACTGGAAAGTAAAACAATAAATACAATTAATGCCAGTACCTACAGTAGAAACTAAATATAGTGCATGCAAGCATACACACAAATGGATGCAAAGCTGTAGATATAAGGATAAAAGGCTGAAACAAACCCATTTATCACAAAAGCATGTTGACTGCATCTGAAAATACACATGGAACACAATATCTATCTATACACACAGATATATATGTACACATGCCCTTTTTAGAGATCACACAGAGAATCATCACATTCAAGATGGTTGTTTCTACTTGTATGCCTACTTTATCCAATATTCCTTGTGAAAAAACCTGTTCCTGCCTCACCATGACTAAATGCAATTTAAAAAATGGCATTACTTGTTAATGTGTAAAAGTAGCTAGACCAGAATTACAATTTTTATGAGATTATGAAAAAACACCAAGTTTTTAATGCACCTATAGTTGCACATGTTAGAGAAATGCAGTCATCATATATGTAAATATAGATATTTCAGATTTTATGTCAGATTTTTTTGTAGGCTCTTAGTAGCTTTTTTGAATTTTGTTAGCTGCAAGCTCTTCTAGGCAGGGACTTTTGCTTTCCAGTTGTTTGCCAAAAGCAATGCATGCTGTTTGCATAACGTTAAGTACTAATATCAAATAGTAATTGAGGTTGCTATGTTAGTAATTTACATTTTGGGATGAAACACAACGTGTTTTGGCCAAGAACGTATACAGAACATCCTAACAGAAAATCTGTTCCACCAGCTGGAAATAACCAGTGTAGTTATCAGAAATCAATAAACACTGACTATAGATTATTAATTTGGGGTGGTAAGGTTTTTTTGTGGGTGCTATTTTGTTTGTTTGTTTGTTTATTGGTCTATTTTTTTGGGTTTTGTTTTGTTGGGTCTTTATTTAAGAAAAACAATGCTGTGATTGCTGTGATCAACTACAGTCCAAAAAGTCACAAAACAAAACAAGAAATCACACCTTGCAGAAAATAATATTCAAGTACAAAACTCAAAACAAAGGTCTAAAAGCCAAAATCACGTAAAAACAATCTTCTCGATTTACATTTTAAAAAAATCATAATTGTGGCATTTTTGTATTGCTATCTTCAAGGAACAGAAGAATAGCTAATGCTCACGAAGCATACTAGAAAAGAAACCCTAGGTACTAGAGGCTTAATCCCAAACCGGCAGAAATTAGCAAGGTATTCTCTGTACAGACCACTGTTCTTTGGCACATGCAAAGAACATCCCTAAACATGACAATAACTTCATTTCTGTCACTAAAAGTAGTGATGTAAAGGCATATTTACATCCTAAGCATAGTAAAACACAACTACTTAGATGAAATCAAGTTATATGTAGTAGCAGTACTAATAACTCAGCAACTGAATTAGCACTGGCTGAGAGTTCCCTCATGGCTTTTGCCTGCAGGGATATAGATATTTGACCCCAAGTATTCTATTATTATGCAGTATTATTCACAGTAGCAAAACAGGCATGAAAACATCAACAGGAAAAATCTCTTCACCTATTGGGAACTTCTAAAGTCTATCCACACCTCCCAAGGTGGAAAAAACACAACTTCATTTTCTTCTTTCAACCCTATTCTAGATTTAAGTGCCATTGTGGAATTAAGGGGGTTTATTAGCTTCTATAGAGGTGAAAGCAATTTATTCCACATATTTGTTATGATTGTACTTGAAATAACATTGCCTCCTAAGACTGCAAAAGAAATATCTATGTTCCTACATAAAGGTATTTTTTTATTCAGAGACCAATTTACCTTTTTTCCTCTGAAGTTGAGACCTCTCACTGATTATTTACTGTACTATTATCAATAAGGAAAGGAAAATATCAGATAGGAAACTTGGATTTCTCATGAATTAATGAGTAATTAATTAGCACAGAATTTTTCACAGAATCACAGAATGCTCTGAGTTGGAAGAGACCCAGAAGGACCACTGAGTCCAGATCTCAAGTGAATGGCCCATACAGACATTGAACCTGTGACCTTGGCATTAGCAGTGTCTTGCTCTAAAAGGTTTCTAAGAACAACACAACTATTTTCAGTGTACTGGGCTTGAAAACCCATACCTTTGAAAATATTTTCATTTCCATTTTCTCCCTGTCAGCTTTAAAAAGCAACATAACACACAGAACTTCCTGGTACATTTTTTTTTTTTCCTCTAGCTAGAATTAAAGATCTTTTAAAGAAGGCTACAAAATTATATGTACACACACACACATGTATGTATCATCTTTAGTTGAATTAATAATGGGCTGTTGTGTGGTAACCCTCACGGTTCAACCTATACTCTTTGGCCCCCTTCTTACAGCAATACTGTATTATTTATTTATGATTCCTGCATGACAAAACAATCTATTCAATCAATTGTGTCATCCATTTACTCCCTAAAATCAAGATAAGCCTTAGAAAAGGCAGCTCTAACACACAAAGACAACCTTCCGAACATAGAAAGATGCAATGTCTAAATACAGGAGAACAAAATTATAGTAATGCAAACACAATATTTATAGTAAATGTGAAGTCTAAACTACATGCTAGAAAACTGATGAAAAACTGAGAAATTAAAAGACTATTCTGAAGAACTTACTAAAGATACAAATTTCAGACTGAAACATATTCTATGCACGGACCAGAAAGTTTGCCAGAAAATACAATTGTAAAATCTATGTAAATAATTTGTCTGTACTAGATGGGTTAGGGAGCCACAGACTGCTGCAAGAGTGGGAAAAAGTGTCAGAAATATTTCATATACAAGACATACTTAGATAAATACAGAAGTTTTATGTTTTACTCTCAGAGTACTTCAGTAAACAAGATAAAAGTAATATCTTTTTAGAACTGAAACTGCACCACTGTTTTCCCAATAGAGTCCAATGCTCTGACATTTTGGCCTAACACACAAGTACCATCATCTAACAATACAACTCACATAGCCTCTAGGCCAACCTCTTAAAAGATCATCTCTTGTAATTAAATAATTTTAAAATGTAATACCTATCTAGATTCAATAGAAGATTTTGTCATTACTGCTAATCCTTATTAAATCTAGTGCACCATTAGCAGTGTACTGATGCAAACCCCAGGCACTGTCAATCATAGGTTGCTTCCTTCATCTAAAATTCTTGTGACCTTTCATAACAATAGTCAAAGTTTTAAAATGCTGGACATGATTAGCTTGGAGGAATGTTTGTTTCAAAACACAAAGTCTGAGACAAGACTTTGCAAGGATCTTTAAAATAACAGAACCAGTTGGTGTTTAATAGCATACACATCTGAAAGACAAAATCTGCATGCTGCTCATATTATGTATACACGAGTTCTGTTTGCTCTCTAGTACCCAAACGCATCTTGCAAATCCCTGTTCCTTTTGAATGTCCCATGAAAGGAAGGATCATTAACAAGCTGGTTTACTCAGCAGGTTAACAGGAAGAAAAAACACAACACCCCTCAGAAGAAACCCTCAGAACTCGCGCTTGCCATTTGATATAAGCAATCCTACAAACCTCCAAGTGCTGCTGAGGCATCTCTGGCAGGGATCAGCATCACCATGACACCTCAGAACCAGGGTATGATTGTAACTCCAGCACTGCCTCCCCCCTGCCCGCTCATCTTGTTTAGAGCAGCATCAGTTCATAAATTGAGCTGTTCTGTCTTCACACACTTACAAGTCAGACTATAGAAATGATTCCAGCAAAGAGGTAACAGATTTATTACATTTGGTAAGGATGACTTCCTCCTGGCACACAACATATCTGAGCTGCCCACAGTTTCACCCACATACTCTGAAGGTGAGAGGAAAAAAAAAACAAAACAACAAAACAACTCGCCCCCAAAAAAACCAAACCCAAACAAAAAAAAACCCAAAAAACCACAAACCAGAAACACCAAAGCAACCGCCCCTCCAAACCCCAACAAACACAAACAAAAAAACCCAGTCCTATAGAAGCCAATTGTATCTATACTCAGTCTTACCATGTTTAAAGATGTTTCATCAAAATACAATTACATTCTTGAAAGAGAAAATGTCAAAAAGAAAAAGATGGAAAAGACCAACTTAAATTTCTCAACTGGATTAAGTTTCTCAAATCAACAAGAAGTAGGAATGAAGATTGTGAAACAGTTGATGAAACAAAACTAGAAAGAACCAGATTCCCTAAAGCAGTCATTACTCTAAAATTTGAAATAATCTTCCTGTGGTTACTAAAAATAACCTTCCACAACAGAAATATGATGGTGAAGTCAACAGAAGAAATATAAAGCAAATACTATGTCCTAATGAAGGACCAAACAGAAGACAAGGCCAATTTTATCAAGTGCTAAATTTCAGATAAAATTCACATTTTCAGTGCCTTTAGAGACATTACAGAGTGCAGTTTTACAAATGTAAAAGAAAGAATTTCATGTATTAAATATTAAAAAAATGCTGATTCCCTTGGTTGTTCCTGAACTACTGGTAATGATCAATTTTTGTTAACAGTTTTATATCTCTTTATGTGCTTTTTCCTTGAGCTTCTTATGGCAGTTTTCTTACAAAATTATTTCCTATAAGTTTTCTGCCACTGTTTTAACCTTCAGTCACACATGCTGCTGTATCATGTCACTCCTATTTGATAATGGACAGGTTTCTATTTAATTAAAGAGATCGAAAGTGTTATATAAAATTTTGGCAAAGAAACAATATTCTTTATTTTTTTATGTTTCTTTATATTACATAAAATATACAACCTGGTGTATTTGCGCATTTTAATATGTAATATTGGATAAATAAAAATTAATAACATTAAACTAGCTTTCAAACAGCTAAGTAGCAAATGGCTTCTTACTAAATGATAATGACTTTATAGCATGAGACTTTTATAGCTTTGTTATAGTTAAATTTTCAACATTTTAAAGGGAAGTTATACATTTTGAAATGGTAAGATTTGGCATTAGCTAAATCTTGTATTGGACATGCCCATCTGATAAGATGAAGAGACATGCCCATATTTTTTTTTCCAGGGGAAAACATTTAGTTCAGAGAGTCCCTCCGTAAGTAACAAGGCAAACATCATAAATCTTGGTCATACTCTACTCAAAGTAGTAAATTATGCTTTGAAACAGTTGCACAGAATTTGATAGTACATGTATCTGGTAAAAAAAAAAGCATCAAAGTCTACTTTACACTCGAAAAGTGGTAAAAATGTAGATCATTTAAAATAATATAAACACAGTTACTTTTCATAGTTTCTTCCACAAGGAAAAATACCTGTAAAATCTCAAATTGGGCAGAGTTTGACTCCAGACATTAAGGAGTTTCTCTGTCTAGGATTTTTGAGTGCTTCCTTGCCTTGGCTCTTATTTCATATTTGTCAGATTTTAGGCTGACTTTTTTCCCTCTGTATTATGAGGTCTTTCTGTAAAAGGTACAGCTGTGCTGTGTCAACTGTCTAATTCAACCTTTTCCTGTCTGTAGCTAAAGACTTCAATATATAATTCTGACACTTGGGATCTTACCCTTTCCCATTATAAAATGTCTCTTTTTGGTTAATAACTAGGAAGTATTAAAAAGCATAGGGTAAACTTAATGTTGCTTTGCACAAGATAAATGATGGACTATCAGATGACCTTTTTAGTGGCAAAATATTGTGTTAAATGAACTTAAAGAAAGAAGGATAAAATAATAATTTCGCATAGGAAAATTGTATAAAAAAACTTCTCTCTGAAAAAAACCCCAACTTTTCTCTCTGAAAAACTAAGGTTTGATAAAAATATACTACATTTGTATTATTCTGCATAACTATCATGCATTTTTGTGTTAGTGCTATTTCTGCAATCTCTATAAAAATACCTATATTTCTGGAATAAATATTAGTAGAAGTTACACTGGAACATCCCTTGAGATAGGAGAAAATACCTTCTTTAAAAGTAATCTTAGGAATAAGGATTAAAAAGATAACTTAAAGCTTCATTTCTTTTATCTTATCACATCTGAGCTCCCTCAAAGGAAACGCAGCGATAACTACTGCTGGAAAGAAAAACATACTGCACCCTTCTTCCAGGCTGCACCCTTTTAGGTTTGGTGATGGAGAACTAGAAAGGAAGAAACACATTTTCTTCTTTTTAACTACCACGATTCTCTCAGTAAAATGTTTGTAAGTCTACAGGATTAGAATGTAAAAATTTGTACAGAATCCTACAGGGAAGGGCACTGAGTATTGGTAAGATGTATGCATAAAACACAGAGGAGATCAGAAGGTGAGGCTGAAACTGGAGAATTGAAGACCAAAAACGTTTTTTCTGACTGCTGCTCAAAGAACGTGTGAAAAATTACATATCACATGTCAATAATGGGCTGTGACTCATCACAGCTATGTGTGATTCTAGCTGTACGTCCAACAAGGTGGTCCTGGGATGCCTGCAATACACACTGTGCAAACTGTAAGTTTCACTTTACTGAATTTTTCTTCAACATTTGGCAAATATTTCTAAAGAATGAGTTGATAATATTCTTACACATCTCATTTCAGAACAGCCACATTATCTTGTGGATTAGTTATCAACCGTAAGATATTCTCAATTGTATTTTCTGTCAACAATTTTGTCACTGTTGTACACCTGGAAGTGTACTGGGGGTTGTGCCCTATTAGCCTCTTCACACCGAGTAGCAGATCAGCAGAATGTAATTATCTGTAAAGTGTTTATCCATATGAGCTAGGATTCCACACACTAATGTTTTATGCAATCTACTCGATTTTTATGGTAGTTATATCTACTCTTTCTGTTTTGGGAACTGTTCTGAAGCATTAATAAACACAGTTTCTGCTATCTTGCCAAAAAGATACTGTACTGCATTTAATATTCTTTTAAAATTATATTAACCCATACGAATGAAAACCTGAACTTTGTATAATGTCTGACACAATAATCTAGTTAGCATTTCAGTACAAAACCAGAAATACTATAAAGACAAAATATAACAGCATGAAGCCATGAATCCCAAAAGATACAATTCGGCAGGTTTTAACTAACTCCAAATTTTATTTTTTCCCCCCAAAGAAAAATTACAGACTCTTGACTGCATTTGAGGAAAAATATTTAGGAAAACCAAATTCACTTAAAGCTGTAGACGCATATTGTGGACAAGTTAAACATGAGCCAGCAATGTGGCCTTGCCTAAAAGAAAGTAAATGAGATCCTGGGTTGCAGGAGGCAAGCCACTGCCAAGAGCTCAAGGGAAGTGAAGTCACCCCTCTTGGCAGAGCACTTCTCAGATGCTGGGTCCAGCTCTGGGCTCCAGGCCACAAGAAAGATGTGGAGCTGCTGGCATGGTCCAGCAAAGGGCCACAGAGACAAACTGAAGCACAGGAGAGCCCCTCTGAATATAGGGGAAGATTTTATCATCCTGAGTACTGGAACGCAGCCCTCAGCAGATGGAATGTGGACTCTCCACCACTGGAGATACTCAAAGGCCACTGGACACAGTCCTGAGCAACCCGTCCTGAATGGTCCTGCCTGAGCAGAGCTGTGGAAGCAGATGACCTCCAGATGTCCCTGCCAACCTCAACCATCCTGTGATTCTGTATGATTATCTTTACAAAGGAAAACAATGAGTTTGTTCATCTGAAAAATGAAAAAGATCATTGACTTAATTATTAGTGGGCTGTGAAACCTCTCAAAAGGCACCTTATCTACCATGGAAGTTAGGATTTAATTATTATCAGCTGAGATTGACAATTATTTTAGGGAAGGAAATATTTTAAAATATACTCTAAAAAAATATAATTTATTGATAATACTTATTTTTTTCAGTTCATGCACCTACTGCTCCAACATATCACAAGAAGAGTCTGTATAACTTAGTAAGCTAGTTGGCAAAATAATGAATTCGTACTAGCTGGGTATTTGACAAGTTTGTAGTTGTCATTAAGCAAACAGAAGTAACAAAAAGCAACTAAGAATGGTAACATAAAAAGAAACAGTAAAAATACGCCACAGCAAAATTCCTACAGCATCAAAGACCTGTTTAGAACTTATACAGATGACTGAAGATGGTTTCCATAAATACTTTATTAATCAAGTATCTCTAAGTAGTAGAAGGGTTCTGATTCTGAAAATAATTTTTTTCTTAATTTAAAGCATAGAATTAATCCTTCTAAAATCTAAGTTAGCCAAACTAGGAATATATGCATACACACATGCATTAGGCATATGGACAGAGATATGGGCAATCAGCAACATTTTTTTCATGACTCAGGCCTATGTTTTTCACTATGAACTACTAAAATCAGTCAGATTATATATTTCACTTCTATTTTCACCTTCTAATACTGCTATTCCTCCCATATGTGCACATGACAACTGAAGAATGGTCAGTGGAAATAACAAGTGTTTTCTTTTAGGCTAAAATGAACTTATTTACTCTAAAGCACCTGTTTGAAGCCCTGCCTCAAATTATAAATTCTATCATTTAAGTACTGCACACAATTACAATTTATGCACACAAAACCCCTTGCAGTCACGTTGTAAAGAAGAGAAATTTTAAAAGTAATTTTAATATTTTTCCTTTTATCATTAGAAGTAGAGTCTGTGTGTATACATAGCATTTATAATTTGATAAGAAACTAGCTTTTTTGTAAGCTTACAAAATAAATTCTTTTATGTCTGGGTCTGCTTCTTAAAAAAACCAAGCAATCAAAACAACTGCAAAAAATACCCCCACCAACAAAAACATGCAACAAGCCAGAATGCTGCTTGTCTGACCAGCAGGATGTTCCAATCTCATATTGCTTCAAGTCTAAAATATTTTTCTTAAAAAAAACATAACCGAAAACTACCACCCCAAACAAAAAAGCACTTTTACAGAGATATAATATACAAACAGATTGAGAAACAAACGAAGGCTGTGCAATAGAGCAAGAAAAATGTAACTAAATTAAATTCTTCTGTCTGTAAAATGACATTTTTTTCTCTAAATATTAAGCACTATACCAAGAATCCTAAATTATATCAAAGGCAAAAA
Organism: Setophaga petechia; assembly: GCA_024362935.1. Classification (NCBI taxonomy): domain Eukaryota; kingdom Metazoa; phylum Chordata; class Aves; order Passeriformes; family Parulidae; genus Setophaga; species Setophaga petechia. Next base: position 31,147,592 of record JANCRA010000001.1, read on the forward strand.
TATCAAAGACAAGCACACACAGTGCTTATTTTTCTGTCTTCTTTTAGGCATATGATTATTTACCACCCAACAGGTAATTATCCACTTTTCCTTTATTCTAAGCATCTATTCACTCCTCTGGAGTATGTGATTTGCATAAAGATGATCTCCTGGGAGTTTTGGCTCTATCTTAAAAATCACGATCAATTTCTGTGTAATCCAGCTGGATATGAAGCGAGATATGGCACATAGACGAATGGAAATGTAAGAAGCACCAAAGCGTGAAAGAAAGTCACCTTGAAGGGATGATACTGCAGCAGATTTTGCCTAAGGTTTCATAGCTACATTACACATGCATGTTCAAAACATAAACTGCCTAAGCGTAAACTGTATGAACAATCACCTAACAGAGCAGCTAAACATTACCAGAATGTACATCCTAGCAAGGGTAATGTCTAAGTAAATTATGCCTTACTGATAATTTGGGGCTTTTTTTTTTTCTCTAATTAAGTTGACAAATAAACTCCTGCAGATGACTGAGATAAATCTGGATAAAAACTGTTTTTTTCAGCAAAGGGCATCTGTATCTAATTTGCCATGAAAAGGCTACAGCATCTTCCTGAACCACGAAGAAAAAGTACAAGGTTATAATTTTTGATTAATAGTTTTAAACCTCATAATGATGTTGTTCTAGAATGTAAATGTCTCCAATTTTGGTTGTAAATGTTATCTCAGAACTTCACTTAGTCTCTTCTGCCCCCTTCCGACCCAAAGTCTGGTAGGTCAGCCCCTTCTGCAAAATAGGTGGCTTGTTAAAAGTGTATTTCCAGGAAAAAATTCAGTACAGAATTCCTCACAAAAAGCATCAAAGTTCGGATTTTGATTTCATGTAAAAGAACAAAAACTCCAAGGAATTGAATTCTACATACTCCCAGCTGAAAAATGCCTTTTTATACTTATGAATAGCACATTTCAGAACCTTATTCAGTTCTCGGGGAACTAATATCAAGTATTTAGAAGAATCCATTCCTCCAACAGCAAGCAAGAAGAGGTAGAAATCTTAATAAAAGTCTTGTTACAGAGATAGTAATCCATACCTAATGGTGAAAAAGGTATGGGTTTGAAAAGGGAAATGACTAAACCCTCAATGTTAAAGAAAAACCCAAACCTTTCTAATGATTAACCATGGTACAATTTGTCTTAATAAAAAATCAGTGGTTTGGACATATCTTAGTCTTCATTATAAAGGCACATTGATGACATTGAAAATACAGACAGGATAGAACTGCATCGAAAAAGAAAAAAAAAGGAAAGCTGAAATAGTTCACATTTTTTTCATACATTATACTTCATCATGTGAATGTTTATTGAGAAACATATTACAGATACCATGAGGTTAATAATTGTTTCATAAATAACTGTAGAATGGTGCATAAAATTGTGCCAAAAATCTTACTGTTTAGAAAAAAGAATGATTTCTCTCAACAGAAGCTTGAAGTAATTAAGAAAAACTTACAAATAGTAAAAGTCACTTATGTAGCTTGATATAGTTCTAATAATTCTGAGACCTAACCTAGAAGTCAGAGATTTATTTCTTTAAAGATATACTGATTCTAAACCTCCACAAAATAGGCAGTGTATAAGATAGATGTGTGTTTGAATAATTTTCTTTTACAGGTGCATAATAGAAAAGGTATTTAACATATTTAGCCAAGATCTGAGAGCAATGTTTATACTTTTCATCACTAGACAGATCACACCACATTAAATTATAGCTTTATTAAAACTTTCTTCCAAGTGAACATAAATATGTATACCACTGTACATATGTCACACAATAATATAACTTATTTTAGAATTCCAAAGTATAAGAGGTTTAATGCTAGTTAATATCTTATTATGACATAAGAAGGAAGAAAGAAGTGTATTGCCTTAGACATGTGCCACATATCCACAGTTTTTCCACTTGTAATTTCACTCCAGAAGAATGTGGATTTCCCAGGTAAGGCATACATAAACTTGGAAATAAAAAGCAAAACACACCAAAAAAAAATGCACAAAAAACACAAAACCAAAACAACAAAAAAACCCTTGAAATTTTCAAACTTGAGTGCTAGAGAGTCAGCTTTTCAACACAGCCCTATGCCTAAAACACACAGACCTTTTGTTGTCTCCTTCCTTCACAGAAAGACTCGGCTCTCAGACAATTTATGTGAAACATATTCAAGAATATTACACTAAGAATGCCAGGAAACGAAAAACTGAGCATGTTGGAACTACAGCTTTCTTCAGCATTGAACATCAACCTAAATGAGAAATAATACTCTGCTAGCAATTTAGCCAGCAGTATTAGCAGAATAAAGGAACAGAATTTGAAAGATTACTGTTGAATGAGATAAAATATGAAATTTAAAAGCCCTTTAAATAACGAGTTTCTTGCTGTTAAAATTTGCTACAGCTAGATAGCAAAACAATTACTTTCTGACAGATTTTGGGGAAAATAGCAACTTTATTTAAAGGGTAGACAAATTTAATACAGCTATTTCTTTCTTTATTTCCTCCTTTGTGTTGTCACGCTTTCTGTGAGAGTGGCTGACAAGGACTTCTATGGACAATAACAATACAGTAACAAAGGACTGAAAAACATGGTGTTTCTGTAAGTGAACTACCACTGGACATGCACAATGCTTCTGCTTCTTTTATAAAATTCCTGTTAAGAGTTGGTCAGGAAATAACATTTTGCCTTTTGAAAAGACATAAAAATTACCAATGATTCTGCTCCTCTTGTAAGCTGCTCTTTTAGGGCACATCAGCCTCTTTCTTTTAACTCTGCAACAGCAGCTAGAGATTTCTATATTCTCTGAAATACCACTCAACATTTTATAAAATCCTCATCTATTTGAAAAAAAAAGGTAAGGACAGTGTGGTGGATTTAATAATATTGAGTGGTCAATATCCCATCCTATTTCTTGGAAATAAATTCATTATTTGCCCAAATATCTTGCAACAGTAGTCTGTGTAAGTTTTCTTTCCTGCTGAAACTACAGACATTTCTAGCATATTTGCTTCACAACATGAAAAACTTGCAGTTTTTGAAGTAGAGTAGTAACTTTTTTTTTTGTGCATTCTTTTTTTATTCAACTGGAAACCTCAGATGGGGCTCCTGTGAGCATGAGTTATATTCCTCACTTATAGGTGTTTTTCTCAAAAAGACCATGAAGGTACACTACAGCTGTCACTCCCAAACACAATTTAAAAAGCATTTTTATGGATGGAACGAGGAGTTCTGAAGGGGAAAGCAGGAGAAGAACGCCAGCTATGCAAACAGCACAGATGGAACAGTGTTATAGTGAAGAGCCAAAATGGACTGGGAAGTACAGATCAGCCTGTAGCTTCAGTGGGTTTCACCAGACCCTACAACCTGAGCTTGCATTAACCCAAAAGCTCCTCCTACCCCTTTCTTGTGACTGAAAACTTTCAGCTGCACACAAACACTGATCCACTAGAGAATGGAGAACTACTCAGCAACAAAACTATGCACAAAACCCTGCCAAACTTTAGGGCCTATCTTCTCGTATTTACTCCATGGAAATGCACCTACAGGAAATCTAGAAATGCTTGAAATCATGCTACACCATCGTTGAGTTGATCATCCAAAACAGTGGGTGACCTTGCACATCCATGATGCATGAATAGCAGAAACGCAACACTGATCATTAGCAATAAATAACTATATAAATATGAAGATTTCTGAGCTTCAGGAAAGCAACATCAGCACAAAAACAAAGAGCCAGTAAGGAATCTTAGGGAAAATAAGATGTGTAAGGATTTAAGTGATTTCAGAAGTCTCACATTGGTTCCCAGAATGATTTTATGTATTTTGAAACCGTATGATTTCTGGAAAACTGGTCCTGCATTATAGTAAGCTCATAGCTAAACCTACTTTGAAAGAAAAAGACCAGGTTTACTATGTGTAGTAAAGGAAACCCTACTTTGTTAGGCTTCAGCAAATATCAGAAACATTTCTCCAAATTGTAAAGTGACAAACTGTGGTTTACTAAAAAAAGTGGACTGCTCATTAGTATTTAAAAAACATTCTAAACATATTGATTAAGAACATTTTCTAATTCTATCTTTTCATATTTTAGTTGCTAAAAAATCATAATTCATATGCAATAAAAGTGGATGTTCTGTTTTTTTCATAGAAAAATTTCAATTAATTTTGATCAACTGTGGAACAGCATATGTCTACAAGTCCCTCTAATAAATGCAATTAATTCAAGTATCTTTTACAGTGTTTGGCTAAATGTGATGACTGCTTTTGGAGGTGATGAGGGTTCTGGCAGTTTTTTGTTTCTTTACTCTGAAAGTGAATGTTACATTTCAAGAACAAAAACAAACAAAAAAAAATCCACTTAAGCATGCTAATGGGGAAAATTCAGGGATCTGAAGGACACGAGAGAATTTTTTTAAGTAGTATTTTGACACTTTTCTTTGCAATATAATTTTATAAAAGTTTTTTTTTTAAAGAGATTAGAAAACAATTTGAAATACAGCTGCAAGATCTACATCCAGAGCACTTAGCAGGCAGTGTCTCTAAGGGAAAATTGCCACTGCAGTGGGGTAATGTCCAATCTCCAAAAATCTAGCAAAACTACACAGAAGAATTTTAAGACACTGATACCTGCAAGACTCATTGGACCTTATGCCTGTTTCTTGAGCTTTATGGTCAAGAGGATGCAGCCATAAAACAGATTATACCTTCAATGAATTGCTTGAATCAAATTCTGTTAAGCCCTTTGCATCATAAAACATTAAATACAAGTTTCAGTTTAAAGTCAAAAGAAGAAAGAACTATGTAGCTAACATCTTCCTTTATCTCCATTGAAATACATCAGATTAAAAGAAAGCATGAACTTTTGCAGTTGATTTGTTTCTATTCTTTGAGAATACATGCAAAAATTTTACTCAGACCTTTAAAGAACACTGAGCTACAGCTGTTTCACATGAGCAATACTTTAAATAAGGCCATTTTTTACATATTTTTCCATTTTTTTACATATTACTTCATAGTTTGAACGGGCCATGTATTTCACAATTTTTTTTTTTGTTTTTAACTCTCCATCTTTAAGTGACTTTATCTTTGAGTTCTAAAAGCTCCTACATTACTTTTTTTATGGTTTTACCAATTTTCTTTTCCATCTTTCACTAATGTTTCTTACACCATCTAGGACTATATACACACTTTTCCTGTACATGGTTTCACACGAGGTACCAGGGTATCCTACAGAATTCTCCCTAAAATTTAATGAGCAAGTTCAAGTAAATCAGATGGGCAAGACAACTAAATTTCTCCTTGTTGCACTGTAAGAGTTGACTGAGCATAATGCTAAGAGATCCTTAAGAAAACAAAAAACACTATAAATATCAGTACTAACACTGGAGAACACATCACACCTGTAGCAGCCCATTTAGACAGGTGGTTTACTACGACTTCCCATGTAGTTGATAGGTAAAATATACACTTGCTCCAAAAAAAAGTGCATGGAGCTGTTCCCAAATTTTTCTTTGTAGTTGTTTTATTCTGTCCACAAGTGCAATTCCTTGAAGCAATTAGACACTCCAAGTACTCTGACTCTGCTGTTGTTTAGGATGTGCAGCTCTTGGATCAGATTAGGAGGAGGAGGAGATCTGTTTCATAACAAGAACTATGGGTTTTATAAGACACAAACCTAACGACTACTATCTTTCTTCAAGCATCCCAAAACCAAGTTTTGAAAGGGACATTTTAAAAAACAATAGAGCAGCTGAGGATATTTACAGAAAACCCCTCCCAAGTATCTGTGTGGAGTGAGAATACATCTTAAAGGAAAACAAAGAAAAGTAACAAGTAGACCATAGAACAATCTGGTGTGTGCACTGCTGCCATAATGTGAATAATGATAAAGGGGAGATCAGCTGCAAGTAGATGCCAACTGATGAGCCAGACATGTAAAGTGAGAAACAGCTGGCTGGAAGAACAAAGCATTGCAAAGGGCCACATGTGGGGCAAAAATCCCATTTGCCATACCCATCAGAAATGAGAATGGCAGTGCTTGGGAAGATGGATTATCGTGAGCGATTTAACCATATGCATAGAACGACATTATTCAGAAGAAATCTTTGGGAGTAGGACACATTTTAGATGGAGGAACTCAGAGCAATCATAATTATTTGGCACAGGAACAGGTTGGATATTAATACTGTAAGTAGTAACTGAAATTATGAATGCAACCTCTGCAAGGCATACCTGCCAATTTCTCAACATTAGTCACCTATAAATACTTAGTAAAAAATATATATTGATTCAGATCTTTTATTGGTCATCTCAAATTCAATTTCAATTTGACTATTAAGGTAACAAAATAAAACTATACTTTTAGAAAGGCTTTTGAAGTTCTTGGACAATTAAATTCATAGCGGACAATTCAAGAACATTTTGATAAATACCAAAACACTGAAGTAGTCGTAGTTGAGAACTCTTGTATTAGAAGGAAGACACAAAGCTACAAACTTCAATGGCTATATGTTGAAGCAAAATAAAAAGGGGACTAAAAGTATACTCTATAGCTAAGCTTTCTAATATTCCTAACCTTTCTCATTACCTGTGTTGAATTGCTTGGAAGTCACTTTAAATCTGTAACAGGTAACTTTCCAAACAACCTTTTCCCACAGAAGTCCTAATCTTAACCAAAGCAGCATTTATTGTAATTTACTAATTGTAATTGGTTTTTACTAAATGCTATTTATAGCACAAGAGTGGTTCTTGCTTTCTGTGATTATTTCAAGCAATGACTTTGTTGTTAGTTGTGGGGGTTTTGTTTGTTTATTTTTAAATAAACTCGCTCTCTTAATGCTCATTATTCAACATGTACCACAACCAGTTTTGGAGTCTCCAGGATAAGATAGACATAATGGAGGAAGTGCAATCGAAAGCTACTAAAAGAGTCAAGAGCAAGGAAGCTGAGGGAAACAAAGTTGTTCAAAATTAAAGGAAATCCAAGGGGAAAGCCTGTTGATATTTAAAACTACATAGTTATGATTAAGTTAAATGCTTTTCAAATGCATAGAGAGGCAATGAACACTTCAGAATATGGGAATTTTTAACTCAGTAAAGGAAAAAGCTTATTCACAGGGAGGGCAGTTGCACATGGAACAGGAGCTAAAAGATTACTGTGCTGCATCTATCCTTGGAGACATTCAAAAATCCAATAGTGCAAAGCCTTGGACAACTTGACCGAATTGGCCCCACTGTGAGCATGAGGTTACAGTGCATGGCATCCATGTGAGTTTAGATGGGCAGGCAGCCAGAACAACCACAAACCACTGCTGAAATGCAAACAGTACATTTCAATACCCTCACTACTCAGAGGATCCCAGAGCAACACCCAGGCAGAGGCACACAAGCAGGAACAGAGACCCTGTCAGGCTCAGTTCACCCCAGCCCACACCAGGGCTGCTGTCTGCACCCATTTATCGAGGTTCCACACACACCATGCTGTGATCTCCCTGTGCTTTTTATGAGCTCTGAGCTTTGGTCTCTCTGCCAAGACAGGGAGCTCAACTCGTCTGTGAGAGTGCCTCCAAGTCCCTGCGAGCACCTATGTTATCTCTAGACAGAGATTCCACACCTCAAAACACCGAGGATAAATGATAATACTTGGGGTTTCCTTCACTTCTATTCTCCAGACCTCAGCATCCCCAGCTGCAAGGTCACTTAAGACAATCTATCATCCTCCTCATCCTCCTGCTTTTAACCCTTTCTTCTGAACAACAGCCACAGGTCCCTTTCAACCTATATAATTTCTATGATTATAAGGTTCTAATTGGGCTCACTGAGAATGCTGCCATGCAGCTAACCAGGCTTATTGAAAAATATTGTTATCCAATCTAAGAATTCAAGTTGTAAGGCTTATATAGGAAGGCTTTAAAGAAATCAGTAATAACTTTTAAATATGTAAAAGATTCTAAATATGAATCACCTCAGTGAAAGTTTTGCTATTGTTTATGTTCTAATTTTTAAAGCCTGAGATGCCCTCTTCAAATTTTTTTAAAACCTTAAAAACAATTAAGCACAAAGCTAATAAGGTTGGTAGAGCACAAAAAATAAATACACATTTTCTATCCTTATAGGAAAAGGTTCATATATAAACCATCCAAATAAACTGAAGACTAATCTTCAATGAAATCATTGGCAATGCAAAGCCTTCTCAACATGTTAAGTAGTGAAGTATTGGAGTTATTTTTATTCTCATTAACTCTTGTCTTTAATTTATGTAGCAGTAAAGATAAGGAAACTTGTATTTACCAGATAAAATAGTCTGACTTTAGAAGCTGATTCAAATTGAGTTTAAAGCTTTTTATATCTTCGTTTACTATTCATACATCAAGGCAAGAGTTCAGCAAGCAATCAACATATAAAATATAAAGGGAAAGTACTAGAAGTAAATCATTTAAAGACTACTTAAGACAGCAAAAGCACCTTAGGAAGAAACTGGGAGTACCTCTGAAAATCTCAAAAATTACTTCTTAAAAGCTAGAAAATTACCATATGATAAGGTCAAGAGTGCTAAAGTAGATAACACGTGTTTCATGAGAAGTGTGGTTAATGTGCAGCTGGGTTTTTAACAATTCTTTAAAGTATAAGATATGGGGTAAGAATTGGTGTATTTAGTTCCCTTCAAAATATGACATAATAATTGATATAATAGTTGAAACCTGATACACAGTCCTTCAAGTACTTACTAGAATTAATCCCTGATCAAAAAATATTGCATATAACAAATTTTTTTGCTAAAGAACTATAAATTAGCAAGCTTCTTTAAAAGTCTGCATTATTTTATATTAATTATAGATGTCTAGTATTTCTTTATCTTCACTTAATAGCTTTATCATCTTCACATCTCTTAAAAAAAAATGTTTTGATTTCTACATAGACATTTGTGTCAGACTTTCCATAGCATGTCCAACTTTCCAGGACAACAAAATTAAAAATATTTGGAAAAAACTTATTTCTGTATTATTTTGGAAAAAACTTATTTCTGTATTATTTTGGTCTCCAATGCTTTGCAGCATGCATGTGTTCACAAATAACACAGAGGATATCTTAGCAAAAATGTGACAAAGTGTCCGACTGTGACCATCCACAGGTATCCAACAGCATTTTGGCCACCTGCTGACTTACATGAAAAGTCTGGAAAAACTCCACAAAAAATGTAGATCAGAAAAAAAAATAAAAAGAGGGGGGAAAAATTAAGTATTACTAAAAATTATTAATTTAAAATTCTTCATCCTAGGAAAGTGGAAGACATAATTCTCTTTACTGGGAGAAAACTAACTGCATGAAGAATGGTTCCTTTATTAGGTTGTACAAACTCTTGTCTTTATTTTTGGAGAGCTCCTTTCCTTCTGGAATGTGTTGGCAGTTTGATGTCTGCTGGCTGACACAGCCCAAGAATGAGTATCTGAGACAGCACGAGGCTAACCCTGCTGACACAATGAGGTACTTAGGATTGTTTGCTGGGCCAATGCAGACCTACTCAAAATACAGAACACAAAAATCACTGCTTAATTCTCAGTTAAGCCCACTTGTTGTCTTCTATCCTTTGAGACTTTCACCATTTGAAAAACAGGAGATAAAAGTAGGCAACCATGCACACTGTCAGGCTCGAACTGATTAGTGAGCAAGTCACAATCTCCACAAGAAATATACCTCATTTGTAAACAATGCACTTCAAGCAACTAAACCACATAAACAACTAGAGCAAAATATAATGAATTTCGGTATAAAAAAAAGAAAATTACTCTTTCATGTATTCATTAATGGCAATAATAAATTACCTATGTTTTTTATTACATAGGACAGTATATTTCATAGCTCCATTTATAATTTCATCTGAAAAAAAGCCCCAATGACAAAACCCTATGATATATACATCCATATTGCTGCCATTAAACTTCACTACCTCCCCAATTCTCACCTCTGTGTTCACATTCCCCAAGATCACACTCCTGCCACTGAACAGAGTATGCCCATGTAATAACACTGATCTTTAAAAAAAGAAAGACTTTTCCTGTTTTTCTCTTATTTGATTAATTTCCATTAGCCTTATACAAAGTTCTAAGAGAGTGGGACCACTGCTGGGAGTTTCTGCTCAAGACTTACAATGGAATAGCAGTAAAAACGTATATTTGAAAGGAAAATATTCCTCAATTGCATAATGAGCTGTTGTGCCAACAGCATCCTAAAATCCACTGCTCCTTCTTAATGACCTCCTGAGATGCTTCTGGCCAAAAGGAGAGAAAATAAAGACAAGATTTAGAAGAAATTAAGTGCTTCATACTTTCCTAAATGGCGCTGACTCTTTCCAGCATATATCATTCCAAAGCAGCACATAAGGCAGGAGTGTTACTTATTGGCAAAATTACTTTAAAAGCATTGCTCATTTTTTATATGCTGCCCACACCCAGAGGAAGAATAGTGACAGAGCACTAAGAAAATTAATCCCTAGATGGCACCGCTACTCTGTTATTTTTACTGTGTAAATCCTTCCTTAGTCTGGGAATGAATTCCGGTGGTGGTTTTCTTGTACAATTTCTAAATGGATTTGTGGCAAGCATCAGGGGAATGAGTTCACTGTCCCTATTACTTTAACTATTCTGTTCACAACTCTCGTCTTTCACCCAGGTTGCCTGCATATTGTTTATTTTCATATTTGTCACAAAACCATTGCATCTGTGACAATGATTTGCGTTTTACATACAATAGTCATGGGCCACAAAAGACAAAGGAACAATTTGCTAATAAAATAGAAATAAAACTAATTTTATAATCTAGTCTAAAGATGCTCCGAAGAACAAAGGCTCATACAGCACAAAAAGCAAAGCAAATTCTTTCCAAGCATTTTTTTTTTTCATTTCACTTCGTTTGTGATTTTCTCCCAGCTCCTACACTGCCTTCCATCGCCACCTGCTGACACACGCGGAAATAGCAACAGAGCAATGTCAAATTTCTGCCTGTTGTATGCTTTCCTGTTGGTGAACCATGCAAGAAATAGTTACAATTTTTTCCCCTGGCCAATGTTTAAAAGGTTTTAAAAAAGCATAACCAGCGGGCTGGTATTCCCTCTAGCATGGCAGCTCTCCATTTATGAAACAGTGTCTCATTGGAATCACTCTGGACAGAGCACGATGCAGCAGTCTTGAGCAGCAGAGACTGACTCTGAAGATGAAATTTGAAGTAAAATGGATAAGTGAAGATGAGAAACGTATGATAATTATGATTGAGAGTAAAACAAAACCTTTTTCATAACGACTGCTATTGAGATGTTTAAGCACTTCACAATTCTATAGAGAATCATATAAAATGAATCTTCTTTTGCTGAATAGCAGCATAAACACCAAAATACCTAACAGTGGATTGAAGGGGAGTACTAGCCATTGTGTCAGAGCATATCAGGTACAACAAGATTATTCCTTAACAATTGTACATCCAGTTATAACCTCTTAGGAGCTCCCTTTTATTAACATTTGTCAGAAACAGGAAAGGAGAAAAACGTAAAATGAAGAAAATGAAAAGTCCATTGTCATAGAGCATCTTCACACTATGAAGCTGGGAATTACTATAATACTTTGAATGCTGTATTTATTCTAAAACCTCAGTCACATAATCTTCCAATCATTAATCTAAATTTTTCATACTGTCTTTTGCAATGTTATATTTGAAAACAAGGCTGAAATTGAAAATACATAACTCAGAACATTTATATTTTTTATTTTAAGTATCATATACATTAGTATTCCTTGCGTAAATGCACCATTTTATGAATATTATATATTGAGGGTGTGGGTGTATGTTTGCTTGTAGACTGATGAGGGTTTTGTTTGCTTTTTCAGGCTTTGCTGTGCATATTTCTTGCCACCCCCTATAAATTTTGCTACACAGAGTAGTTTAAAACTAAATGGAGCTTCTAGAAAACTCAATCTGTGTGACATATACAAACCCCATAATTTTAAACTACAAAAAATGCCACTAAATATAATTTATGTCTATACTTAATATCTAATATTTGCCTGATACTCTTATGCCTTGGAGTTCATCAAGTCAGAAGATGCTATATAATATTAAAAACATTAAGGGGAAGCATTTCTTCTACCAATTACCAGCCGTAATAGCATGAAAGCTTAACACCTGCAACCAATTTGCATCTTTCACCTAACTTTCTATTAGAACGAATCACCATATTGTATTTGAATAGGAAAAAAATATTTATACATTGCAGAACTTGAAAACAAAATTTTTCAGTTGCTACTGTTTAAAAAATATGGATATACACTTGCCTTTTTTTTCTAAAATACACAAATAGATTTTCACCAAATTGGTATTTCAACACCAAATCATGTATTTCTACAAGATTCAGGGTCTTCTCCTCTCCCCTTAATTTTCAAATTCACTCATGTCTTAATGAAAACAATAAGGTAATATAATTTCTTACTGTTACATGTCCAAAGAAGCATGTGACACACGAGATTATTCTTAGAATAAATATTTACAATGCTTTGAAGAAGAATTCCCAAAAGGAAAAGCAATTACAAAGTCAACTACAGCAATAAATGGGAGGGATGCTGCCCATACTGTACTTACAGTGTGTGTGTGCTCTGTTGAGAAAACTGAAACAGCTGAAGGAAACAGAAACCAAATCTAAGTGGTTGCAGACCAAATATGCAAGCATTTACTATATAAAGAAAAGGGATTTGATCTTAAGTGCTCATTACTATGCCTCAATGGACAGGAGGGTCTAGATATTACTCTTCTAATTTAAGAATTAATTTCAAGGAATGGAGGATTAGCTAGCAATTCTAAGTAATCATCCTGAATCAATTAAGAAAAGCTGAATTATTTTTTAATCTGCAACTCTCCAAAAAGAAATCGCAAATTCAAATATATAAACAAGTTTTCTTAGAGTTACAGTACACACTTCCCTCCAAACTGATCAGGGATAAATTATATTTATCTGGGTAATTTTCTGATTAATCTCTTATTTTCTGAGGATTAGGCAATAACTTTGTTTGCCAGATCAACCACTTGAACAAATTTGCAGACTTGAAATTAATTACATTTTTTTTACTAGGCTTTATTTACCATTTGTCAACTTGTCACATGCTGTATTGAGTTTACAAGCTGCCATTTTAATTTAGATTCCTTTTATGCATGGAAAATTGACTGAGTGTATACGTTGACTTACACTTGTATTAATCTTGCCACGTCACAACCATATGAAAGCAAAAACTGAGCACAGCAGCCAACACATAACCATATATTTTCTGTTGTTTTAAAAGGCCCTTAAATAATTATTGGTATTGCTTTAAGAGAAAATAAAAGAAAAAGATCTGAAAGAGGCAGTGAAAGAAAGAGGCATTTTTAAAATGCAGAACTACACAGGCAACACTAGAAAACATGGTCTCTTCCTCATCAAGCTTCCGAGATTAAACTTCAACTAACTAGACATTAAGTCTCAGTATATTTTATGGTAAACACTATAGAATATATAAAATACTAATCAAATTAAAAAATAACACCTTCACCCATCAGCCATGGTACAGAACATTCAGAATAAACAAAACAGGAAGTCAAGGACAAAGGAAGGACAGATACAACAAATGCCTCAAGTCAGCAAGAGACATAAATGCTCCCCCAGCCCCTCGTTCTGCACAAAGCTAGACAGCCAGCTGCATGATTTTGGGACACATTTGGCCTAGTGCCAGAGCAATGCATTTTCCCACAGCTCTATTTTGCAAAGCTTTCCTGCTCCTAGAGTAAGGCATTGTCATGGTGACAGAGAAAAGGGGTGGAGCACTGTCTATCTGATACCATCTCCACCATGGCTGGGGACATGGTCTCTGAAGGCAGAAGCCACAGCTGGAAATAAAGTTTGCCATGTTGCCTGCCTGGCTCCTGCCAGAGAGGGTGTGGGACCAGGAGTCAGGGCCAGGCTGCCCCTCAGCACCAGGAGAGAGCCCCACGGTGCCACCAGTGCTGCCACAGCCCCCGGGAGAGAGCGCTGGCACCGGGATCGCCACAGTTGGCATTTTGGCAGCTATTCTAAATATTCATCCTAAATCAATTAAGACCAACCCCTTGTTCAGATGAATTATCTTCCATGTGTTTGTTATGTCCCTGCTTTCTGTTGTTTGTTTTTCCAGGCTGGGAGGGGTGGGAAAAAGCTAAACTGTGCAAGCTCTTCTGTCACCAGTTTGTGTCTTCGTTGGCAACCGCATCAAGCGCTGCCTGGAAGGACGGTCAGTAGTGCATATCTTATTTGCAAGTAGAAAAGTTTCTCTCTCTGTTGTACACTCCTTTTTATTAATTTTGTAGTGGTTATTGCTCTTTCCAGCAAATTGTTATTCCTACTTCTAATCTCTCCTTGTGTTTCCTCCATTATCAGAAGGGGGTGTTGGAAAGGGAGCAGCTTTGATTTTCCAGCTAGGTTTCGACCACCACAGTCATGTAGAACCAATGGCTTGGAGAGACTAGATACAATTATTTTCAGTAGGTTTGCATAGTGTAGTGAAGCAACACTCTACTTCTCAACACTAGATGATAACATTAGGCAGGTTAACTGCATTTCTTACAACACCTGAAGGCTCACACTAATCTATAGAGCCTGTACTGTAGTGTGACTGATGGATTCAGCAAGAATTTTTATTTAGGCAGCAATGTACAACTTGATATTATTAGTGTCACATTTCCCAAGCTTTTCTCTGTATTCTCTTCCTACAACAGATCCGAAAACATATCCCTGTTTGTAATTAGTGTAGGCATAGGGCTGTGCTGACACAGCTATTCAGTTTTGGTGCAAGGAGACAGCTGATATCTTAAACACTTTGCTTGCTGCTTCTACCACTTAACCACACACACAGTCTGTAAAACACTGACTCAATGTTAACTTGCTTTGTATTAATTCTGCTCTCACAGCATATTCTACACCACACTGTTCTATAAATCAGAAGATTATTGTTTGGCTGCTGCTGGAGTTCAGACTCAAGGGGTGTTGTAAGAAAAGAAAGATTTTTTTCCTTCAGAACTTCACACCCTGCAGAAGATCTAAGATTAAGAGAGAATGCTTCCTAGGATGAAGTTAAAAATCTAATTCCAAAGTTATGAAAGGAGGAAGATGTGTTTTCATTCCATATATTATCCCTAGGAAATAAAAGATGACACAAGTTTAAGTAAATTCCACCAGAGGTCTTTCTAGGGTAACTGAGACACAAATATAAATTACAGTGACTGATTTGATGCCACATGAGATTGGTAAAGCCTTTTTGCATGAATGCCAACACACTAGTTTTGGTCCAGAGATCTGAGAGTTCTGCAGGCCACAAGGCACTTTTCAGGCTTCCCTGGGCTATCTGTGACCCTCACCATCCATTGTGAACAATATTGTGGCATTAAAAACCCCCAAAGTGCAGCAATTCTCTCTGGGAGTATTAAAAAAACCTGACAATGTAAGAAAACACCTAGTTACTGATCATGGAAAAAAAAGCAAGTTGTATCAACTTTTCTGCATTAAAAAGGCTAAATTTTTGTTCTGGATTTCACAACACTTTGGAAGATGATTTATAATTTTCAATGTATATGCTGCCACCGTGTCTGTAGAAACTTTCATTTCAGGAACTAGCATATAGCTCATATGATCCTTTAAAATCCCCATAATACTTCTCCATTTGGTCTGCATCTCTGCTCTTCTCTCTGTAATATAACTTTCTTTTTGCCACCACAGAATCACATTTTGTCAATAATACAGCAATCCAAAAAGTAATATACAACATAGAGATGAAAGTAAGTGCAAATAATTAGAACCACATCTATCTCATGGAAAATAATCTACTTGGTACCACTGAGCATTTGGAGTTCATTCTCATTCAAACATATTTTTCTGAGAGACTAATCTCTTAATCAGGCAAATCACCACTGCTGTGAAATACAGCTAGTGGAAAAGAAGCTAATAAATATTTTATGTGTTTTTACTGATACTCTATTTGAGCGACTTAAAATAGCATGCTAAACATATGGTCATTAAATATCTGTTATAATACAACATAGATTTAGCTCTGTCCTTAAATAATATTTCAGAAGTGTAGTAAAAGCAAAATGAAACCAAACAGCTTCTTGAAAGTTTAGAAAAGAAATATAGAGACTTTCTTGGATACAAGGGAAAAAAAAAAAAGCCATACAAAAGCACTGCTGTGCTGGATGAGCACTTTTAATATTTGCTAAGCATTTATTTATTTAGATTACCTGGAAAAAGTTAGTACATTGGACTAGCCATCCTCTATGTAGTCTTTTCACTACATCAGAAAACAAAACATGGGCTTGAATGTATTATCTAAGTCACTACCTGTGCTGCATGTTTATTAGAATCCCTCTGCACCATTTCTTTCTGCACATACAGCTAGAAGCAAACACGAAGTTTCAGTACATCCCCTAGAGAAAACTAATTTAATGTGGAATAAACCATGTTGTTTTAATGTAACTCAATGTTTCACTTGCTGAATTCAGCAGCAATGAACTCTTTCTTTTCTTTTCTCCCACCATAACCACACTAGTCCTGAGCTTTGTGTGTTTTGAGGAGCTTTCTGCTGGCTACAGACTGACAAATGCAACTTCCTGCACAGGGTATTCTCATTGTCTTGAGCCAAATAAAAATCAGGATTGCTTGACATCAATGCAGCTTAGGGATAAGTTTAACTTAAAGTTCTTCTTCTGTTCCCTAGATATAACAAAAAAGCTGAATTTCTGTAAAATTTATTTTAAAAAATAGGTTTTAGAAATACTTATTTATTCCTAAAATTTATCAGAAAGGGTGAAAAAGAAAGAATATTAGAAGAATGAAGAGAGGTATGAAAGAAGGAAAAAAAGAAAAAGAAATTAAGAAAACAAATTATTAAATAAAGTTGAATTTCAGGATTTTATTATACAATTGTTATTACTGTTAAAACCACTGTTTAAATTAGATCCATATTTTTCAAGTGAGTACTGAGTGTCAAGCTAATATTTTAAGATTATACTCATTAGATGTTTAAAATTAGTCCCTCACCACTAGCAATATTTTATACTTCTATCCTATACAAATAAACCTGGACAGAATATTAAATTTCATCTGCGAATATTGTTATGATATCCATAAAACTTTAACATCCTTCTACATTAAATGAAGCCTCTAAGGTCTTAGAAATATTCAGAATCTATAGTTCCAAGTAAAAGTCAAGAAATTGGACAAAAATCAAGAAAACTACTCAGCTTTCACTACATGTTTGCCTGGGGGAATGAACAGGGTGAAAAACTTGAGATGACTTTTTTTCATTTAATATCATTGATTTGCAATAAATAATATATACTTCAGTATTTTGTCCTCTCATTTCCCTTCTAGATTCCACAAGGTACAATGAGTCAATATATTAGATTTCTGTCAAGAAATACTTTTCCAGATTTATTTTTAAAAACTTGTTCTTGCTTAACTCTATAGCAAAAATATTTTTCCTGGTTCTATTTAATAGCCAAATGTATTTACATTTAGTGAAATCAGAAAGCAGTTTCACCAATGCTGAGGGTCATTAAACTAAAGACCTGAATATGATTCGTAAGGAAAGCCAATACTTTAATTTTTAGCTAAGACCTAATTTTAAATAAATCCTTTTACAATGCTACTACGAAAATTTTCTTCCAAAACTATGAAATTCTGCTTTTTATGTTGTAAATCTTTTTCCCCTGAGGAGTTGTACATGAGCCACTGAAGGTTTGTGTAGAATTCTCTGCCCTACCCAGCCCAGTAAGTGGCCTTGGAACTAAGTGAGAACAGAAGTGATGAATGGCCACGAGGGAGGATCAGTCTGGCAAAAATCTGATTCCTTTCTTCGCATTCATGAACAAGAAAAAATTTACAAAAGTAAAATATTTATCATTAAACAAATCCAACCATCTATTACCAAACTTCTTTTGCTGTAAAGTTGTATTTATTTGGACAAAAATCTAGACAAGGAAGAAGAATTGCAAGAATTGCATAATGCCAATATAGTTAGACAACATATGTGTTATCACAAACTAATCTGACATACAGAAAATAGAATTTCGAATTTTTAAAACACTTACTGACAGATGAATAATACCACTGACTAGCTTTCAAAGAATGGAAGATAGAGGGTTGAGTTTTGTTCTTGCATTTTGGTTTGTTTGGGGATTTTTATGGTTTATATAGGGCATATGGTCATCTCTTAAATTGTCATAGGCTTTGGGGGGTTTGTTTTTTTCAACATTTGAAAATCCAGGAGTTGCAAAGATTACGTGCTAAGGAATGGAATGGAATGGGCCAATCTAGAAGGGACAGGAGATCGTCTTGCAAAGACATTGCTCCCAAAGCACAATTGAAACATGCTCTTGTCCAATTATTAGCTTCCCAAAGTGGGTAATTTATCAACATTATTTTTATCATTTTAATAACTGAATTGCAGTACATGATTGCTATCAGAGATGTTAAGGCTCTGCATAATTTCTGGGAAATCAAGTACCCATGCTGAAGTTGCATTACTTCTGACTTCAGGACATTTCATTTCTGAATAAAAAATATTTACAAGCACCACAACAAAAACGTAGTTCTGAGAAACAAATGAAGCATCAAGTTCTTTAAAGAAAATATACCAAAATTGCATGCACAAATCTGACCTGAGCTATGTACCTAATTCAGTATTATCCAAACACTTTTGTGCCAGTTCCAAGTAAAGAACAAAGAAACTAAAACTAACATTTTCAGGGCCAGATAACAGCTATTTGCACTTTTGCAACCATATGTAGAGCAGATATCGAGAGGTCAACTATGCCATCTCCTAAATTGGGATAAACACATTTCATTTAATTCTGCTTGCTTCTGTGCATGACAGCAATCTCCAGGACAGAAACTTTAGGCTGTTTTCTTATTCATTGCCCCCAATTAAAATAATAAACTCCTTCTTAATATTTGGTACCTCAGCATGCTATTAACCCTTGTGTTTTCCACTATATTTTAATGTCTCAAAATTATTTTAACCACATTTCAGTTACTAAAGTTCTGTGTAAAACAGAAAACATTTCATGCTGCATGCATATTTACAGATCAGTGTATTTTCTAAATTAATACTTTGAAAACAGGCATTAATTTTCTCTTTTTTCTTCTTGCAATTTTTTTAAAATATCATGCATTATCTAGAGTGATTCTTCCTCCTTGATGCTCTGAAATTACTTTTTTTGGAAATGTATTATGAAATAAGATTTTCTGTATTTCAGAATCTTTGCTCAAATAATTTATTTATAATGAAAATCGGTCAAACAGAAAGGTTCAGCTGTTCAACACAGTCCATCTATTTAGGCTATTTATTAGACCTATTTATACTTCTTTTATTTTGGTTTATTTTTCTCTACTTATTTAGGAGGACAAAAATATCAGAATTGAAATTGGGTGTTCAGATTTTTTAGCTTGTATAAATCAGTAAAATACATCTAAATTGTGGAGGCTTTTTCAATATAATTTCCAGGTGCTATTAAAAAAATATTGACCAAATACTAGATTAAAAATTTTCCAATTTGCTGTTCCAGACTCTCCAATATGTTTTTGCTTATTGCATTTGCACAGAAGCAATTTCTATTTGCATTGCATAATGTCTGTAGTTAAACCCTCTTGAAACTTTTGCTTGGTCAGTAACTGTAGGAATTAAGTTTTCAAGCAAGCTGCACCTAACTGTAATAGTCTGTGTATAATTTGGTCCCATGTGGCTAGGTATAAACTTGGAGAAATCAGTGTCTTTTATATCAGCAACTGAGTTCATTTGAGCCACATGTAGATATGGTTGTAGAAACACTCAACCATAGAGAGAGGAAGAAAATTTTAAAATTAAATCTTTTTATGATACAATTTTCTCTTTTAAATGTGCATTCTTACTGTTTCACAACACACAGTGTCAAAGGAGCACTAACAAACACAAGTTCAAGTACTTGTATGCTGGCCAGGACCAAGTATAAGGTGAGATCAGCTCACAGTTTAGGAAGAACAGGAGGGAAATTACAGAAATTGAGCTCCTTGCCAATAATTTGCAGACAATTATACTACAGTCTTGTTATTCAATTACTTATTTGTGCAGAACGTGCAACTTCAAATCAAGACTTAAAAATTATCTGATTTCCGTATTTTCCCACAGTCATTGCAGTGCAATTTGAGAACTTTTGCAACAAATCCCTCACCTGGATGAGCCACTAAAACAAACCATTCCAAACCTGCTTCACATCTTTCCAATCATGTTGTCTTTTGACTCTTGCATGAAACAATTCAAGTTCTTCATTTTGACAAGAGCCAAAAAAGCTACTGAGATCTTGAGAAACAGAAATTCAGAATGAGCTATTACTTCTACTTTTTGACCATGCCCTGCATAAACCCACTGTACTAAATACTAACTGAACACAATGTGGATTAAGATTTTTCTTTCCATGGAAAAACAGGCCCTGGGTTAGCACATACTCTAGCAGACCACACACCATGATGGAATGGAAGAGTTCATGCACAAACTACCCAGCAGTAAGATTTAAAAGTACTTTTAGTTACAAGAAGTTTTCTGTCTCATTGCTGTCCCAGAGACGTACCAACAGAAGATGTTCAAAGTAGAATTTCCTTTCCCAAGTCTTATAGCAATAAAATGGCAAGAGACACACTGGGCACATATCCCAGCACTGTGCTAACTTGGAAATACCTACTAAATAACAATGACTATAGGCAGTCAGAAAGAAATTTTTCGAATATGCCAAAGCAGCAGTATTTTTTAGTTATGTTCTCAAAATGATTAGGCTGTTCCTGTCTGTTAACACAAACAGGACAAAAATCAACTCACCTTAACATGAAACACAGCAACTACACTAAAAAAGCCTTTTAGATCTATGCTGTTATCTAAGAAGACTTAAGAGCCTACTTACAGAAGTAACAATTTTAATGTTCATAGAAAGGAACATTTAATTGCAAATATCTTATCAGATATGAAGTATATTTAATATATTGAAGTCCAAAAAGATACACAAGCTTAAATGAATCTTATAATTTAAAGTGACATTCTTTCAAAATTTGGCAGTAACTTTCTTATCAAGGCTTAGAAGGGCACAGGCCTTGTGTGTCCAGCAGCCTGTCAGAGGATTTCTCTATGGGAACTATTTTAAAGACAAACAATGAAAATAAAATCATATCAAAAGACAATCAAGAAAAAAATCATGCCATGCATCATGTGGTTCTTAAAAAGTAGTTTTTTTAATTAAGGCACAGTGATTTTGAGTGTATTCAGCAATAATAAAAATCATAAGTAAACTAAATCTGTCATGTCCACAGTTCCTTACTAAATGATACCCTATCAGGATATTTTTGCTTCCTTGTATAGAATAACTTCATTAAAAACAAACAAATGAACAAACAACAACCAAACAAACATTATATATATATATATATATATACATATACATATATATATATATATATATATTTATTTAACTCTTTTGAATGTACTTTAGCCATTATGGCAAACAGAAATTTTCCATTATCTTAAGTTTATCAAAGTAAGTCTTAAAAAACCCCATGAAAAACATCCAACCAGCCTTGAATGTAGATTTTAGAAAATCAAAATATGCTGGAAATTTTTACTATGTGAACTACTGCTGCACATACTGATCTAGCTACAAAAAGATAAGAAAAAAAGAAAATGCTTATTTAAACATGGTAAATTCAGATTAGTTGTTTATAAGTTGCAGTTATATATTAGCAAATATATTTTTCTATCTACTACTTGAAGCCAGTACTGTGCTTCAGGCCTGATAAAGGAATATAAACATAAAGGAATGAAGTTATGTTCTGCGTTCTCCCTGCTGGGGGCAATATGACTCCACTTGTGCTCAAGGAATGATCAGAAATTGCAGAGCAGTGGAAAAACTCAGAGCATATTAAAATACTACCCTAAGTCCCTGAAGAACTACTGGGGCATTGGGACCAAAAATGTCTTAATGAGGCTTATCAGGAACTGTAAATGTAAAGAGTCACTTCAAGTGGCTGGAAAAGGCTCGGTAGAAATACTGCCACGTTTTTTTAGTTGTACTTGTGTCACAGAAGGAATAAAAAACAAAACAAAAAAATCCACCACTCTAATTAGTAAAACAGTCAAGGATTGTGCATATCAGGTATGATTTATCTACGACTTCAATACCACAAAATAATAAAAATGTATGTCCTCCAAAACCTTTGCAAACCTGGTATTTTTTGTCAAATTCTTGTGAAATAACATTGATAAAAGAAAAAATTATTGAATGAGATAGGAATAGATAAAAACTAATGTGAACAAATATATATCAGATGAAAAACAGATATTGGAAAACTTTCAAGTTACATCGGTGATGTTCCATTTTTCTTAGTAAAGAAATTGCAATTTATGATGGGCCTTATTGAAAGCTACATCTAAACACATAATTAAATTCATTTATTTCTATTTAGATATAAATTCAGTAATCTGATTGCTATTTTCTGGTTTATTATGAACTACAAGTGTGTGCCTACATGTAACTCCTAGGAAGATTCTGATACCATTCTATTCATCTAACATTATCCGCTTTAAGACCAGGCAAATTTGGATTTTAAACTTTTTTTATTTCTCCTCTAGTTTCTTATAAACTTTGCCTAAAGTTAATCTTTCATTTCAAGTTTTTATGCAGCTATTAGCCTTCACACAGTCCTGAACAAAATAAGGACACTTCAGCCTGTTTTCAGAAATATTTAGCTGTGGAGAAGACATTTATTATTTAAATATAATAATTAAACAATATTTTAAAAGACTGTGGAATGTCTGCTTGTTTCAGAGTTAGACAGATTTGTTGAACTCCACATGAAACTGAATGAAAAAATTAAATCCATCTTCCCTTGAAGCTCTCCCTTCCTCCCAAGAAACGCTCACATTTCACATACAGTGGCGTAACGGTTGATCATTTCTCAAACATTTTGTATGAACTAAGCTTTTTATTACTCATAAATACTATGCAAAATAGCTGGTAGCTTACCCATGCTCCAAATGTTTGGTGGATTGGGAGGAGGATGAAGATCAAGATATGCAGCATATGGAACTGAACTAATTTTTAGATCTACTTACTTTTAAACCTATATCCCACTCTTATAAAAGGAATGCATTTTATCCTCCTTTCACCAAACACAACAGAGCATTCTTAGATCTGTTGTCTTTTGAGGACTGAGGAAGTAACAGTACGTTTAGAATCACAGAACAACAAGGGTTAAAGGGCCCTTGAAATATCACCTGGTCCACCCTCCCCACTGCAAGAGCAGGGGAGCTCTTCAACAATGTTTTCATCACATCACGTTACCACATTTAATTGGGATGGTGGATACAGAAACCTTGAAGGTGGTAGTTTTTTAATAGCTTTAAGGAGAATAGTGACCATATCCTTAACATATAAATTACTGCAATATTCTGGATGAGTTAAATCATTGATCCTTGGCAAGGTAGTTTCTTAAGGAAAAATTAAGAGAAAATAATTGCTTGCCTCTACAAAGCAACAGGAAGAAGATACTGTCTGTTCTTTCCAAATTCAGACTTTGGCCTAGTTTTGTCTCTTTGAAAGGTTTGCTTTGGATTAAATGTGCATAACTTACATAAATTTTAAGGCCAATCTGTTATAGTCTTTTTGATGAGAAAGACAAGAAGACAACATCATAACAGTAGCACCTCAATTACCTCATCTCTTCACACCATACAAATCTGCCCTGTGATAACTCTACTACAAGAGTACTAGAACCTTCTTTTGATTGACTTTGACTCTCTGGAAGCTACTAAACACATAATTGCAATTTGATAACCAAAAAAAGGAGTCCATTTTCCCTCCTCCTTCTACTCCTAAGCTGCTGTTCATTTCTTCCTTCTTTGCCATACCTAACCTTGTTCTTCTATTCCTTCCTAGTACTAATTGGATCTCTTCAAAAAGATGACTTCACCAAGTAGGATAGTTCAGAACTTCTCCAAACTACAATGAATTAATATAGTGTTAACCAATTATTTTATTATTTTCTGAAGGTATCCTTTTTTGTTGTTGTTGGGTGGGGGAGTAGAGGGGCAATTGCTAGAATATTTTTGAAAGCATTTTCCAGCTCAAATTAAAACAAAGATAAAACTTAACAACAGATTATTTCAGCTCAGGTGGAGATGACAGTTTAAGGACCAGTGGGAGTATAAAAAGAACACCGGTATCCTCTCTCCTTCCAGGGACCAACATTTCTTGCTGAAGGCTCTAAGGTGAACAGAAACTTCTCCTTAATATCTCACACTACCTTATTATGCATTCCACTGGTTTTCTGTGAGAACACCTGCAGATTTGGGGTTCATTGCCTTCCTCTTTCTTGACAGAGAACAGCAACATAAAAACAGGTGCCTTCATGAAGATATATAGAAAAGAGATAAATGTCAGCTGAGACCTTGAAGATTTCGGTCTTCAGAATACTCTGACACATTATAAACATTAAATAATAAGGTCCACTGGAGAGTTAAATTAACTAACCTAACTCAGTCATTTGTTTCTATGCAACAAGCTTTTTATTGTCTCCTCTCCTACCTCCCCCAAAATATCAAAACCCCTAGAAGGTTACTTTTCAAACAATATTAAGAGCCATTATATTTTTTTTCATTTTAATGAAATATTATGCATAGTTATCTTTTTTTAAATTTTCTGACAAACAATGCAGGGTTTTCTACATTAAAAAAAAAAAGACTAACTGGTTGAAAGCCTATTAGAATACTGAAAAAAAGGGGCTTATTCTCAAAGGCCACTTGGAAAGTAACAAGCGTCCTTTCAGTTGTCTTACTTTCTACAACTTCATATAAAAGAAAGATTCAAAGTGACCAAATAGAGCTAAGTAAGAAAAATGGCTAAAGCTAATGAAATTATTAATTAAATAAGTTTTAAGTTAAAAAAAAAAAGTGTAAAGGTAAATAACAGTATATAAAACCAAGACCAAAAGATGACTTGAGTCTCAGAGCACAGCATGATAAAAACAAAACAAACAAAAAACCCCAAAACCCAAAACACCCCCAAAAAACAAAACAAACAAACTAGCAAACTAAAGAGACATGGTAGGCGCAAATATCTCTACTGCTAAAAAAGAGAGGTCTTGCTCTGCAGCCTTTTTTCAGCTACCTTCGCTGTTATTCTTTATAGTTCAGTCTGTTCCCTGACATTTGGATAATAAAAATAACAAAGCTTTCTTCTATGGAGGTATCTGTGTGGTCTGGGTAAGAACAGCTGATGTAGCAGGGATGTGAGCACAAAAAGCATGATGTGAAAAGATCATCCAGAACTGCCCCTCAGCTCACTTGCCCAAAAATTATAATGCTAGAGAAGACTACAGCCTATGATGTCAGATTAAATATCTACCAGGAAACGACATTAAGATTTTAAGGAGTTAGTTTTTTTAAAAAAAGATAATTAATATTTGCAATAGTAGGACAAAGAAGAAATTAGCTTATTAGAAGAAAAAGCCTAGTTTGAATTCTGTCAAAGACAGAAATCACTGACCTTGTCACATCCACTTAGATTCACCTTTCCCTTCAGGCACTGGGACAGCAGCCAGCAGAAGTAGTGACAACACACAGTGCAACCAAATACAGGTACACCCGTGTCTATATACAGCCCTATCTGCATCTGAGAGGGCTTGGGTGCTTCCTCACCAGCATGTGCATTGTAGGGGCAACTGGAGCACATAAAATAAGCATTCACCTCCAATATGCGGTGTGTGTAAATAGGGGAGATCAGCTTTGGAAGAGGAACTGTGTTTGTTTATTGTTGCTTACTCTACAACATTCCACCTGAAAGAGACAGACAAATCCAGACCTGTAAATGAATTTCACACATTAAACTTGGACCAAGTTGCAGTCCCACTACACCCTGACAGTGAGCTGGTAGAAGCCAACATCCCGTCCTTTCCTTTGATATATTCCACTTTAGAGCTGGCACCAATCTCCAATGTCCCAGTGAAACATTTCTGGAATTACTTCAGTGGCAGACATTAAACCAACCACAGTTGAGTGTCCAGGTACTTCAGGTGGGCCTGAACACACGGAACTAACAGAGGCGATGCAGTCCCTGGTTCACATGAATCTATACAGTCTTCCAGGACTTGGAGGACAGGTCTGCTATGCCACATAGTTTTAAATAGAAGCTGAACCCTTCAAATTCCTTCAGAATTCAGCAGCTACCAGTTTGTTTTAAACCACTCCCAATAAATGCATGTTGCCTTCTTTAAATGACTACGTGCTACAACAATTTCCATGCAGCACTTCTCATTTGATTCCCCAATACTGCTAAAATTTTAGTCCCTTTCTGTCCAAAAAATGCTTGAGGTTAATTTTAGGAAAGGTAGTCAAGTGAACAAAATTCTCCCATTAAAGTTGTGCCACAATAAATGAAATCCACTATTTTCTCAGTAAGGAAGAAAATAAAGTTTACCTATGACCAATTCCCATGCTCAAGAACTTCAGGAATTTTGCACTAAGCAGCCCATGAATGTAAGTAGGTAGTTGAGAGACAGAACCAAGGTAAAAAATGAATGCAAAATAATGTGTGATCAAGCTGGGGGAAAATAAAAAGGAAAAATAAAAAAGAAAAAAAAAAGAGCCCTTCAAGTTTATTATTCCAGTTTCTCTTACAGTTGGAAGCTTCGTGTAGCCAGAATTTAAAAAAGAAAAGTAGATGTCAGTAGTAGCAATGTGTACATCTAGAAAGAACCAATCCTTAGGAACCCATTACTTTCAAAATTACTTAATTTACTCACCTAAAAGTATGCAGGCAGCTCTTTGTTTTACAATTTCAAAAGTTCCCTTCCCTTTTTGCCCTCAAAATGTCTGGTCTACAGACCTTTACACAACAAACTGGATTTCATACAAATTCCAGTAGATCTCTGAAATAACCCCAATGGGAAATACTTATTAGAATGTACTAAAGATTCCTTTCAAACCTCTTTACTGTTCTTCTGAAGTGAAATCTTGTCTCTAAAATATATACATGATGCAACTTGGTGATTGTAGTAGTGATAGACTAAAATACATTTATATACACACACACCTATGGCAGACCTAGTATTGTAAAGACTGAGGTAAAAAAATAAAGGCTTTATTACATGCTACACTTTAGATTTGGGATTTTTAACCTGCGAAAGTAAAGCTTCTACAGTCATTTCATTTGAGCTTCTCCACAGCTGTTTAGAAAATTTTGCCTCCTTTTTAATAAATACTGAATATTTATGATATTGAATTTCCCCCATCACCAGTCGAACAGGAAGCATCTCTGGAGAAACAGCCTGAGAGTTGGATCTGGTGCTTAGGTTGCTGGTTAGCCTGCAGGATCCCTAAGCAGCTTCAGAATATCTTTTCAGAGTAGGTTTTCCCTCACCTATCTGGCTGAGGAGTGGCAAGGGAAATAGCTAAACATGCTGTCAGGAATTTATAAAGTGCAGGGGTAAGACCCTGAAGGCGCTGTGAAAAGATTTATTTCTAAGGAGTTTTAGAGATGCGGATAGGATCTGTACTTCCTTCTGCCTGTAACTAAAGGGAAAGAGAAGTATTAAATAATGAAGTAATTTAATAATATCAAAATGGATATTGAAGGCAAAATTTTTCACTGAAGTCACCAGACAACCAGAACATGTTAAAAATGCCACCCATTCCTAGCTCCGCTTCCAAAAGCTTCTGCCTCAAATTTATTCTTTCCCAAGTTTCTCCAGAGAAGAACACACCCAGAAGTGAAGAAAAAAGATCCATCAACTCTTGTACCTTTAGAGTTTGCAGACTCTAAAGAGAGTCTGGTCCTCCCAGCAAAGGCAATGCATTAGGTACCTTGAAGATTCTGTGCTAAAAAAAGCTCATGTAAAGAATAACCAAGCAGCTTCCTTTTAGATAATACCAACTCAAGAACCATCCCCAGTGATTACTTCATAGTCTGCAGTAAATAATTACTGCATTTTTGGTTCTACAAAAAATAATTTTAGAGAATTTCTTCATAAAGGGAATTACTCATTCAGTTGAAAATGTTTTAAATAAGTAATTAAACTACCTTTGTTATTTAAAATCTGAAATAATATACTCTGGGTAGTACTTAAAAGGGTTCATAACCTCTGCTACATTCTCCCTTTAGGAATCATGCTAAACCTGCTGAAATGTGTGGGTGGAGGTGCACTGCCTTATGTCCCTAGTGTATGAATCTTGCTTTGAAAATAAAAAAGAAAAAATTACAAATAGCATTTGCTTATAAAAAAACCCAAAACCCCACAACTTCCTAACCAAAAAAGATTCAGCAATTTTCTTGCAATTTGATTTGCATAAATGGTTTTATAAGCATTGTACAAACACCAATTCTATTCAACAAGTGCAGAAGAGCCGAAAATTTTTTTTTTCAAATTTAAAGCTAAAAAAAAAAAAAGAAAAAAAATTATAATTTCTTCAAATGGACTGAAGCATCTAAGGAATGACTCAACATAGCTACTTAGAAACGAAACTAAAAGAAATAAATTTGAATAAAATACCCTAATTCTTACACATTAGGTAAAGGCATTCAGTTATGCTACATGGCAAATTAATTTTCTAATTTTGAAGATGTCAAAAACTGGTCAGTTACCAGAGGAACTGGGGGAGAACATAAGTACTGCCTAAACAACCCACTACAGTACTCCTTGGGAGATGTCAGAGAGCACAATTCCTGACACTCTTCGGAGACCAGGGGTATGCAGGATCTCAAGCTCTATCCATGAACACTTATTTAGGAATTCAAGTGCTGCACATCTAGGAGCTCTGGACTTCTTTTCACCTGTGTTTTCAGGATTTTTCAATTACCTGGCACAAGCAGAGCAATTGCAAACCCATTCTTCACGTGAATTATCAAATGAAGAGCATATGCTGAAAGCAAGGACTGAAAACAGTGTCCCCCTGCACAAAGGAAGATCCACAAAGTAGATGACAACAATCCTACTCTTTTCTAGGACTACGAATGCCAGGCTGAGGCCAATTGCATGAGGGTCAATAAGGTGAGGCACCGGGCCCTGACCACACGTAGGGATCAAACACTGCGTAGATTTGCCAAGATGGAAAACAAAACCTCACTTCACTGAGAGCTGCCAAGTCCATCACTCTTGTCTTCCTTTTCAAAACAAAGGGGGAACCAGTTTTTCTACAATATTTTGGCTTTCAGACACTGCAAACCAATCTTAAATGCCACAGCTTTTTGTTCTCTCATCTGCTACAGCTATACACGAGTTTCTCTCGTTATCTAGCTTACAGCATATTCAAATAGAAATTAACCAACAAAAAAGCCCAAGCTTATTATTTTGAACCAGATCACTGTTCAATATTAAAACAGTGCTGAACACAGGGTGTGGTTCTATGGCAGTCTAAGACAGTGGAGCAGCTGCAGCAGTTCTGCCCTAGTATCTTTCTTCCTTTGTATTAATCCTTGTGGACTCCTAAGGACATGATAGCACAGCTATAATAGACAGAAATAATAAAAAAAATAATTAACTTGAAAATATGCTTAACATGGTTTTTAAGGTACCTGCCAACTCAGTGCTATAAAGCAGCTAAGCAGCAACTAAGCACAGGAGTAGAAAAGCATTTACAGATGACACACACAACTCCCATTCATCTCTAGTAAAAAGACCAAAGGCAGACAGAGTCACATAGGACTCCTGGAACAGTAGTTACAGAAAGGATCTACAGATCCATTGCTATTACAGCAGGACAGACAGGAATTTAAGTAGAGCAGAAGGAAGCATTTTGGAGGAGGTTTTTTTTCTATCTAACTACACCACTAACCTCATCACTCTCCACGCCCACCCCACCACGAAAAAAAAAAAAGGCATTAAAGTACACAGTCAAAGTATAAAAACTGATGGTGAAGTAGAAACTATTTTGAGTCCATAACTTTTGAAGTGGACTTAATTAGTGGTGTAGTAACTAGAAATTTTCTCATATCTGTCCTTCAGAATTGAAGAAATTGAAGACACTCTGTAATAGCAGTTGAAAGATGACAGTATTGAACACAGGCATTTGGTAGCAATGCAGTAATCCACTTGTGTGGTAAACATTTTTGAGTACAAGTTCACCTCCTGTACTTAACTGCTGGGACTGAGCAAACTGAAGGCTAGCATTATTAGGAAGAGTAGAAGATCAGCTATGACTTGGGAAAAGAAGGGTTTTAGGAATTTGGGCTGCCTAGGTTTATATGCTGATTGTAGCTAGGGTGGAGTTAATTTTCATCCTAATAACTAGGATAGATCTATGTTTTGGACTTGTACTAAAAACAGCGTGAGTGAAAAATAAATGCTTTTGTTATTACTGAGAGCCACTTACACAGTGTCAAGATCTTTTCTGATTTTTTAATCGCTACATCAGTGAGAAGACTGAGGTAGACAGGAAGCTAGGAGAGGAAAGAACCAGTACAATTTACTTCTTCTGACCAAAGGGATATTTTATACCCTCTGGCCTCATACTCAGTATGTAAAGGTCCAGAAGAAGGAGGAAAGGGCTACATTTGGAAGGATGGCATTTGCCTTCCCAAGTCATTATTATATGTAGTGAAGCCCTGCTTTCCTAGGGATGACTGAAGACCTGCCTGCCCATGGGAAGGATGGAACAAACGCTTTGTTCTGCTTTGCTTGTGAGCACAGATTTTGCTTTCCCTATTGAGTTGCCTTTATCTCAACACACAACTTTCTCTCTTTTCCAACTGAACTCCAATTCCCCCTCCCATCATGGTGAGGCAGAGGAATGGGCAAGCAGATGGCTGGTGCTATGCTGCCAGCTGGGATTAAACCAGAACTGTTTGGTTCAGATCACAAGACACATTTCAACTAAGGTCTCTCCATGACGTAATACTGAGGGTGGGTAAATAAGAATTCAGTTTGTGATATGTATAAAATAGGGGTTGTTTTCTTTCCCTTTTATTTTCCACAAGCTATCTTCCACTTATTGTCACGTACTTAAGTCAATATTCAACTACCTTCCAGCTTGAAGGAAGGTTTGACTCAATAAGAATTAGAGCCAGAGATATTACTCCATAAGGCAAGGGGTAAAAAACCAAAAACTGTTGTAGGAGGTGCCATAGAACTTCAGCTATCTGTAAAGTAGATGCTAAACTAAAACAATATTTTTAAAAAATCCTGCAAAATATTTTCCAATTGAATGGAAACAATGTGCATTGTGAAACATACATGAAGAAAGCAATCTTTAGAAAGTTCTAGAGTGACTTCCGCAAAAAAAGTTTGCACTAACTAGGAAGGGAGAAAAGAATTCAGAGAAGTAGGAAATTCAACGCTTCATTTTGTGGTTATAGACTTTGGAACAAGCTAAACATTCAACTCTTCTCTAAAAACAAGCTTTCTGCTTTTCATATGGGTTGTGCTGACAGCTGGGGTAAAAAGAGTTGTTTTAATTAAAACTCCACTCTAGGGAAGATCTTGTAGAACCAGCATCTGTACCTGGCCTGATGAATCTCCAGTAAACAAACAGACGGGGGTTTAGCACAAGCATCAGTGTTTTAGAGGATTACAAAAAGCAATTTTGCTGGTATTTCTGAACGCTCTGAATATAAAGCAGATGTAGCTGTGTTAGAAACAGCACTAAAATGCAACTGTTTCAGGAGAAACAAATGCAACTGAAGTAAAAGCTGCCTTATCTGTGTATTCGTTAAAAACATCTCGAATGGCATGGATATAGTATATTAATCCCTCTCTTGAAACACACTTTGACTAATCTGACTCGCACCAGCATCAAGTTTAATATATACAGTAATAGAAAAACAAATCTGCAGACATTTTCTCAAGGGTAAAACAATAATTTGGAAACAATTGCACTTTTTGTCAGCTTGGAGTACTTCTATGTAAGAGTCAGCATTTATTGAAAAACCCTCCACTTAAGGCAAAAAAAAAGATAGCTGCATTAAAAAAGAAGAAACTTCAAAATGCAACAAAACCACCCTTCACCCCCCCCAAAAAAACCCTCAAAAAACCAGAACATACACATGTATATAAACACATCCTAAAAAGGCATATTTGAAAGAACATCTGGGAAAACCATGGGCTAAGAGTCACAGGTTTGACTACTTGTATCAGATAACTTCAAACTACGCATTTCACAATTTTAATTGGGATATTCAAACATTTACCTATTTTCTACTCTGTTTTGAGATACTGATAGCCTTAAAACTTCTCATTTTTAATATGGTTCAGATCATAATTCTCATATTTGGAAATTATTTGAGGCTGGACTTCTAGTCAATATTTACATCACACTGCATTATCTCAACTAAAGATTTTCTTAAGGAAAAAAACAGCCTGTAACAAAATATCTTCCAATATTAAGAATTACAAGCCACTTGACAAGTGATAATACACCCTCACCAATAAGGATAAATTGAGCAATACCACACACAATGGTTCTCTTAAGAGAGCCAAGACTTGATGCAAAAAGCCTGATTACAGGATCTGTGTTTGAACAGAGAAAAACATTGCAGAATAGTATTTTCAGGTTCCAAAAGAGAAACTAATTGGCATAACATCTAGACAGTAGAAGGCAGAACACCCTAATAGAACAGAAACGTCAGAGCACATTTAGTATTCAAACAAAAGGTGTGTTTGTTTAAAATTTCAAAGCACAATCTGTCAAGATAGCATTATTAATAAAGAACCAAAGGTAAGAGTAAAGAGCAAAATAGTAGCTAGTTTGAACGTGCATTATTTCAAATACTTACCACTCCGGTTGATTCAACACCAGCAAAAAAAAAAAAAAATCATAGCGCAACATACAAAAAAATTATTTTATTAAAATACTATATATCTGTTCACTCTACTTATACAGAATTCAGCAGGAATATTGTTTTCACTAGTAATGTTCCTTCCAATATAGCCTGTTTTAGACCAAACCACAATTTAAATAATATCATGTGCTTAAAAGTCCACACAAAAATGTCAAAAGATTAGAGATGCTCCAAGTCCTGAAATTACAGAAATCATATATTTGATAGGAAAACCTATTGATGCAAATTTGCAATGCCTTCAAAAACCATCTAAACATGGTTACTGTTTAAAACTCAGTTATGAATGCTGGCCTCTGTCTACTGTACAAATGAATTACACATGTACATGCAAAACACATTTTTATCTTTGTTATATTAGAACTTGTTTGAATTAGATGCAATGGCATAAGATTGTTGGTAGATGGATGCAGGTATGCTTGCAGTATATCAAAGTCTTCCTATTTTCCCCACTGATTAATGCTGAAAAAGATGAAGCCAATAGCTTCATTATGTTGAATATCACTGAACCTCAAAGTTCACAGTAAATACTGTTAGAACTAGGAAGCAAGATTCATTGATACATGCTGCTTTGTCATATATTTCATTTCTCCCAATAATATTTTCTTTCATTAACGCAAACATGAGACATTCATGTTTGCTTTCTCTTAAGGTATTACAACCAAGAAACGGACAAAATACTTTTTACTTTGTAAATACTTAGTTATTTTCAAACATTTGTGTTTGTGATTTTTCCATGTATTTGTTAAATAAATACAAATTGTTCTGAATTCATTTCCTTTGGTTCAAGGGAAGCCTTTTTCCTCTTCTAATTATGTGTTTTCCTCCTCTTTCCAACTAAGAATATTATCCATTTTGCAAAGTGCTCAAGATTACTTATCAAAGGGTATAGTTAAGTCCCAATTTACCACAATCATATTTCTTAACAGCTGTCAAATTATGTTTACTCAGGCTTTGGAATGGAGGCATTGCCATGAAAAGAAGACGCCCTAGAGCTCTATGCGTATAACTTTGGTAGACAGTGTTTATGCTAATATATAAAACACACCCACCACTGGAAGCATATCCTCACAATAGGTTTCTGAGAATAAATTCCTGTTTCATTCTCAGTTTGCCACTAAAAAAAGAAAACAAATACTCATAACATGAAATAAAAACTGAAAAGAAAGAACATTTAAGTTATACTCAACTTTACAGCACAGTTTTTGGAAGCTCCTGTACTTCAACATGAAACCTTAAAGCCATCAATTTTAAAGATGACTCTTGCTTTGATCCTGAGATTAGCTCAGTTGGTCAGAGCATGGTGCTAATAATGCATCAGGTTATGTGGAGTCAAACCTTTTACATTCACTTGAGTTGGACTCTGTGGGTCCCTTCCGACCCACAATAGCCTGTAATTAAGCATAATTTTCACTTCACAAAATACACTAGGGAAATCAGAAATACATGTACTAGTCTTGCATCTTTCAGTCAAAATAAAACAGTTTCTATTCCAAAAACATAGAAGGGATACAGACATCTTTCCAACTTTTAATGGACTGAAAATAGCTAGACCTGTCACATAAAAGTATGAACTGTTTCCTTCTTCTGCCAATACACCGTTATGCATAATATATGAATTTTGGTCAAAATTAGTCAAGCAGAATGCAGCTGGTATTTAATTATTATAAATGAGAAATAAATAAATTTAGGTGGTGTGAAAAAAAGTTCAGTGATTTTTCTGACTACCATTGCTAAAGCACATAAATGATAGCGATGTATTTTTTTGGAGTCCCCCAAAAAAATTACATATAGAGGTGTACGTGTGTGTATACATGCACCATACATAGGCATGGGTGTATGCAAGTGCATTTTATGCCTGCTTATCATTTTATGCCTGCTTATCATTTTATAGTAGTTAGATGTCTTGTTCCTGTTTCACTCTAGGGGAATTCAAGACAAGAACATAAAGATAATGAAAATGACTCTGAGAAGCCTGCAGAAATCAGTCTCTATGATTTCCACTGGCCATTCAGGAGGTCTCATAACTGTTCAGTTCTCCACTTGCTGCCATTCTTCTTACATCCCTATCTGCGAAATTAGAATAAAGTGAACCATGGAAAGAAAAAAGATTAAACTGCAAAGAAACCATGGTTATGCACAGAGAAAAAAAAGTGTAGAAAAATTACATCAGAGACCAGATTTAATTCCAGGGCATTATCCTTGAAAGAAAGAAAAAAGAAAAAAAAAAGGGGGGGGAGGGGGGGGGTCATTCTAGGGGTTATGGTGTTGTTAAAGTGGAAAGTATATCTGATGTCTCAGAATTGCTAGGGAGAAACAGAGAAAATAAAGCTCTTCACATCTCCAAAATCTGGACATCACTGCCTACAACGATGTGGCACTCAAGAGAAATTGTAAATCTAGATTTTATCAGCATTTTTCATAGAACATTTCTAAATAATGCTAAACTCGGGCCTTACCACACATAATATTTGCTGCAAAAAATCCTCTTTACAGGATTTAGTCAGTCATCATAATTACCTCCTTTGTGTAAAAATTCTCTAGTAAAAGTCTTCACCTATAGTAACTAACACTGCACTGTACATTTCATCACTACCTGAGAAAAACTAGGGAGCTAATGTTTGACTCAATTTGATATTTTAAAAATTTCTGAGCCTGACATGTTACACAGGTATGTATCACTTCAGACAGAAAGCACAACACTACATTACAGCTGTAATGTTGTCTGCAACAAAAGCAGAAATAAATTTAGTGAAAACAGCAGAGAAAACATACTGTCCTTTAGATCAAGCATAATAAATCATAGCCAAAGGTAAGCATTTTCTATGTACTGATTTTCATGGTATTATCCAAGTATTTTCATGCTACATTGATATAAAAACTACTCTGCTGCAACATAAAAGTTGCCTTGTCCCAATAGCTCATTAGTAACAGAGAACCCCAAGAGTTTCAGAATATTAATTCCTAAACTCTACCAAAATAAATGATCATATTTTTATTCTTATTTTTACCCACCTTTTTGTGACTTTATGCATATGACATGTATGTAAAGTGGAGTGGTGTGGTGAATACAGAAAGAGCACAGGTTAAAAGGCAACTAATTGTAATGAACCCAAAACACCATTCACACTGTCCCACTCAGATGTCCAGAATGTTGTGCTATCCCCATGCTTTCACACCACCATGTATGTATGCAGGCATGCACCTGAAGTGCTGAAGGTCTTTTGCAAAGATATATGTTCATCCTACTCCTAAGCAGGAGACAGCAGTCAGAAAAGTGTGTTCTCAAGCTATAGCTCCATAACCATGAATATTGGAGCTGTGCACTGCAATACAGATCTGATTGGTATTAGACATGAGAACACAACCACATTTTCCCCTCAAATTAGATGGTGCAGACAATATAGCCTCAGTGATAGCTTTATGCTCTGCACTGGTTACATGACAGCCATAGAAGAACAGCTAATAGTCAATCTGGCATAAAGCCTGACAATAATGTTGACTTGTCAAAATTCCCAGAAAACTGTTGAGGTAGTAGAATATGTTTGTACCGGATCATTGATTACCATCATGTAGTGGCAACCTTCTTGATTAGAAGCAGGAGCCCTAAAGCCAGATTCAGTCTGCTGTTGAACTGTGGCCTTGGAACAGCTTATCCCACCCACCTGGAGGACAGGGCTGAGCTGTGGGTCTTGCTCAGGTGAGCCATTTTTTCTGCCTGCAATCCACCGAGACCAAATCGCACAGAAAGCCAAGTGTTAAATACAAGCAATAACTTACTTCTTGTGGCTCCTAATTTATGCTAACAGAAAGCACGTAACAGGTAATTTCACAGGTAAAAAGTATACACAAATGTTTTACAGCTTAGTTTTCCTGAGCAATATATCTAATTTACCCTGATAATTTAACTGTGCAGAAATTGAGGCTAACAAAGCAGTAAACAAATGATCATTTATTACACCTCATGAAGCAGTTTCTTTTCCCTACACTAAATACTGGAGTGCTTCATCAAAAAGGAAAATACTCCTTCCTTTGTGAATGTCACAGGCCTTACAGCTAGCCCTGAGAATTCCACAGATTCACATATAAAGTTGTGAATAAGCTTATCTTGCAGGCACTAGAAATAAATGCTTATGCTTTATCATGCTTCATTTCAAAAGTACTAATGCTCTCAAAGGGTAGGAGCAGAGATCTCTTGAGTAATTTGATTATATTTCAGGTAGTACATGCAGGCTTTAAATCAGTACCAAAATAGAGACTAAACCAAGTCTCAGCCATCCCAAG
The DNA here is from genome assembly GCA_024362935.1 of Setophaga petechia. Classification (NCBI taxonomy): domain Eukaryota; kingdom Metazoa; phylum Chordata; class Aves; order Passeriformes; family Parulidae; genus Setophaga; species Setophaga petechia. The sequence continues at coordinate 31,184,796 of JANCRA010000001.1, forward strand.
GCCTGAGTTCAGTCTACGTTCTTATTCTTAAAATGAACCATAATTCACCTGAGAACCAAAGATTAAGGGAAGAATGAGTAATATCACAATGAAAAACTAAATTTGGACTTTTCTAGGTGTAAAATTATGTTTCTATTTTTGGGGAGTGAAGATTTGCATCAAAACAAGATTACACTACCCCAAATAGTGGACATAAATATTAAATTTAAAATAGGCATATTTTTGCACATACATGGTGGGGGAACGCTGGCACAAAGCAACCATAAAGGAAGAGCATTTTCTTAATACAATAAATTTTCCACATTAAAAAAAAATGTGGAAATGATACCGATTTGGAATCTGACCATTTTTTTTTCCAAACACACTCATAGGCTCCCATTTAACTTGATGTCATGACTTGATACTAATACCTGTTCTGGTGTCTGAAACAGTCCCCGAAATCCCATTTATGTTGTGAGTAATTACTAGTATCCCCTGTGATGCTAACACCGTGCAAGTTCCCAGAATAATTAATTCCCCCTGAGGCAAATTCCCTGTCTGCTATTGTATTCAAAAAATTACTTTTCCTTGCATTTTGAGAATTGCAGGTTGAATGCAGGTATTCCCATGCAGCACTTTTGACAAACAACCCTCTTGGGAACACCCCCAATCTCCCTAAAAGAGCAGAGTCCATATAACAAAGTAGGGAAAAACGGAGTTTCATAACAAAAAACTCCAGACAGAGGTTGAAGCTTCATTGAAAACCTTATATTGCCTCAAACTTGCTAGAGTTCAAAGGAAGAAGATAGTAGTGGTGTTTTACAGAGCCAAACAAACACAGAGTGGAAGTGATTTGCCCAATACAAGACTAATAGCAAAGCACAAGAAACAAATCAAACACCATTAGTTTCACAGCATCACAAGAGCTGTTATGCTAGTTCAAAATTATCAGACTTTTCTGACCAAATGTATTTGGAAATTCACTTTTCTGTCCATCAGAAACCTCTCTTAGGCACATCCACAACATCTATTACCACAGACTAAATGCTGCAGCTCATTAGGCTATTACTGTTTGATCATCTATCTGCATCCACAGTGGTGCATAGAGACCCAAGCCTCTAAAACCAGATTACTATTATATACTTATCTTTAAGGTGAATCAATACTTACTCTATTTGGCTAGGGAAAGTGAAGAATTGGGGAGGAGAAAAAAAAAAAGAAAAAGCCTTCACACAACTGCATTTGAAATACTGCAAACACCAAGCCTAGCAGTTACAAGAATGACAGTTTTAGGAAATAATGTTGTATGTCTATTAGGTGGATATACTCACTATCACAGACATTGAGGCAGACCTCTGTTCAGCATAACTTCAGATAAGTCAAATTAAATTTATTTTTTTTCAATTTGATTAAGACTTCTCGCTGCCCCCACTCCTCCTGTTGATGATACATACTACAGAAGAGTTTTATATTGTTACAGCAATAAAGTGACCCCTCTTCTCTTATTAGCAGAAGTCTGAAGCTACTTGCATGAACAAGTACACATCACCAGCAATCCTATATTAAAATACTTTCCATGCGTTTGTCACTTCACTCAAATTCTTCACTTTTAGACTTGCTTTTCATATTGAGAAAACCCTTAAATATAAAAGCTGCTCTGCAGAAAGTCTGGCACCAAAGCTCTAAGATGGAAAGAGCTGCATTCAGCTTGATGACTGAGCCTATTTTACCTACATACTTAAGGACTTGTCTGCATTATTAACTATTTAGTTCCTCATAAAAAACAAAAATCAATGAGATACTTACAAGTTTTATTGTGCAAAAATTTATGCTTTTACATATTGCAGTAATATTAAGAACTATACCTATGCTGATTAATTACTAATGAAATTATGAACAATTGAATATATGAATACTATGAAAATGCTCTTTAACAGATGTTTCTACAGAACTTATTCTACTGTCAGATAAAGAAAAATCAGCCTAAAACATTTTCTGCACAGCTAAGTTACAAAAATTAGGTCTTATTGTTCCCTTAATTTTGAAAAGTAATGAGCCTTGTTTGATAAGGCAGAGTCTGTGTCTTTTTTAACAATCTGCATCTGAATCACTTAAAAATATTCAGCTTCATTTAACTTGACAGCTCAATAATTTAGATGCCGACTGTTCTCACTTTGAGTACTTGGAATTCAGTAACACCTCCATGGTCCTGCTTACCTGAGCTTCAATGAGCTTAACACAAAACATATTTTAGTCAAATTTAGTGATATCAGTTTTTAAGTGCATTTAGATTTTAAGGAAGTGATCTGAAGATATGTACCATTTATTCAGTCAATCACATAAGGACAGCCTTTCTATGAAGAGAATTCCTAAGTTTAACTTGGCTTGCAAAGCATCACAAATTGTAAGATATAATATGGTCCTGCAAGATTTGTATATATTTTCAAAAATAATTTAACTTGTGTAATAATTTATTTCTAGTATGTTGAGTCTGCTTTGGTGTCAGAGGAGAGAACCTCTGAAAATACCAATCACTAGATATGAAATACTGAATTTTTTCATATCCCGTGTTTTTTTCTGTGCAATTTTTGTAACAGGGAAGATTATCCATCTGTAAGTCCCAGAAGGTTCTCAAGCAACAGGGCTGCTGCATAGTTGAAAGATTTAACTGAAGAAGGAAACCTCTGAGTTGGGTTGAGATATCCAACATAAGCCTTGGAATAATATCCCCCAAGTACTGATCTGTAGCTGTATAATTTGAAGTCCCCTCAGGAGTAAAAAGTGAACTGGAGAAACCAGAGACCTCAGTGACTTCTGAGCTGTGGTGGATGGAAGATCAGTGGTAGAGTTGCTACACAGTGAGACAGACTAAATAAAACTTGATAATTGATTTTCCTTTTTTTTTTTTTTTCCAAAATTATCTGCCATATCAATCTCTACCCATTAGGCAGCTGTGGTCAGAGAAAATAATTGATTTGTTGGAACAGAAAGCCACTCTCCACTAGAAAAGCTATGATTCTTTACATAGCTCCTTTACATAAATTCTTCTGTGAAATTGCTCTGATATAATGCTTTTCCAGTTCAGGGGAAAGGGATGGGTTTTTGCCAGCTCCTTCTGTATCCCTTCCAGCCTTCAGAAAAAACTAGCAGAACCCTATAATTAGCACTTCCCCTCCTATCCTACCCACAGGTCACATTTTTTCAGGGTTTACTGGACATAAAAAAGAAGACAGAAGGAATGCAAGAAAGAGAAAACTAAGATACTGTATAAGGTATAAATTCGAATACCTTTTTATTTTGTTATGCAAGCTAAAATAAAATTGAAATCTTGTATCTGAAACAAGCCAGAAATTGGAAGGAAAAGTCTAATTTATCTATAATTCTAAATCTTTCCATAGAAAGGATCACTTCAACATGAGAATGATGAAGAGCAATACAACTCCTTGGGGAGTTTTTGTGAAATAATTTAAAACTGTGACAGCAATTATTTATGAACATGTGCCTCATTGCTGCTTGAATCATTTCTACTGGTATATAGAGTTAACCTTAGATTCCCAGAATACTTTAACTGATATAGGAAAAAACCTCCACTCCCATGAGAAAGAGCACTGCATTATATTATACCACTTAGTTTTCTCATCTAAATGTAGTCTTGAATTGTTCTGAAAAATATTTCTTCTCATGCCTGCTTGAATATGCTACGTTGCAAGACATGCTTCAAAGTATAGTCAAGTGAAATGATTGTTCAAAACCCTTGAATGTGTCAAACAACATTACAGAAGGATGCAATTATTTAATCTTGTGTAATAAACATGAGCATGGGAGTGCATGAGCACAGAATACAGACAATTTTTGAAGCCTAAATATCAAGAAAAGTGTTTTCCTGATTTTAAAGGGCAAGACTAATTTAAACAGATGAGTAATCTAGAAGAAAATGAAATTTAAAAAAATACTTGAAGTACAAAACATCTGGAAGAAATTTATGATGTATTTCTTCTAGTAATCTTTATAATACTTGCCTTACGGTGTAATAGGTTAAAACATTCTTTTTGTTACAAGTACATACCTTTTGTACAAGGTATCTGATTTGCAAGTTGCCTCCCACTGAATAATATCCACATATCCTATTAGAGTTACCTTCAGGTACTAGAATCCCAGGCAGCCTGGATATTTAAAATTATTTTAAAGAAAGTAGATCCATTTAAAGAAACTAGATTCAGTCACTGTTTTGCTTCCAACTTTAAGGAAAAACTACATACAGAAAGGAGAAACTGAAAAACTTTTGTAGTTTATCAGTTTTGAGTAAATTAGAAGACTATACACGTGTTAGAGAAGATGAATTTGTTGTTTTGGGGAATTATCCTTTGTTCATGTCTTCTACAAAAACCTAACTAGTTAAATCAAATGTGTTTAAATGCTGACATCTCCATCATAAATCTCTGAATTAATCCACTAGACTTCACACAAGTCTGAATCTAGTGTCTTTGTAGTGCTCAGCACAACAAATCTAGAAGCAGGGAGATATACCCAGGAACACTTGAGCAGAGGTTCAAGTCACATTTGAAGCCATTTAAGCACATTTTTCCTGGTTGAGCTTCCCTGATCATGTAAGCAGATGCTGTAACTCGTACTGGGTAACACCAGCTAAAAAAATAAAATGAACATGACAACAATTCACAGTTAAGAGATGATAACTGCTAACAGGAGTGACTTCCCTCCCCCAGATTCTACTGTTATCTTGATCTGCATAAAGCCACAGGCCTGCCAATGTGCCATAAAGGCACATTGTTTACCATAAGGACCAAAAAACAGATTCCTCTATGCATCACTTGAAAGTTAGACATGCCCACTTAAAGCATCAAAAACATATTCACAATATTTTCTCGACAACTTTGAAAAAAGCTCTTCATTTTCTGTATTGCAAACATCACCCTCCTCATAAATAGGGTTTAGATGAGGATGTACAAATGATAAATTTTCCTCTTCAGCACACCCATTGACCAGTAAGATATATTAAACAAAAATAGCTCCACTGGATGTGTAATGGAACTTGTAGGAGTTCAAATACCCACATATTATTTATCACTTTATCTGAAAGTGACATTTAATTTTACAGTATGTAGAGTATGTAGCGTATGTTTGTTTGGAATTTTTTTTCAGTAAGCCTTTATATCTTTTAAACTGGATGAAAAATTTCAATTTAACATTCCATTCAGCATAAAATCAGAAGACTGTCAAAATGAGACATTTTCTCAAAATTTTCAAGAGAAAATCCAGCTGTTTGTTAATCTGCTTCCTTCCCTGTAAACTGTAGCAGCACAGGATAAAATCACTGTTTGACAGGGATCTCATATTTCAGTGGGTTTCATATTTAGCTTAGCTTGTTACACAAAGAACCTAGGGTATATTTTTTGCTTTTAATTGTATCAGTGGAAGTTGGTTAAACTTGGACATTACAACTGATCACCATCCTCAGAGAGCAAATAAATCCTTTGTAAAGAAATCTTTCCAGTTTAATGTTTTAAGCAGGGAAACTGTTAACAGTGCCTCAATTATCAGCTTTTCACATAAATCCTCCACAGAATTCCATTCTTGGGGTGAAAATCCTGCCTTCAGCACTATCTTTGTCTCCTGAGAACTTTTCCCCTCTACTTGACAATTAGCTTTTCCCTCCCTAAAGCTACTTTATGTTCTTGGTAACTCCTGTTCTTTTGCATTGGGAGAAAGAAAATCCAACTTGATGTTCAGTGAAAGCTGCTGTTTCCCTGCATCAGTTTCAGAAGACTGTCAGTATTCTGTACTCTGCTTTTCTAATATTTGTCTTAAGACAAAATTCTTAGCTCTAAAACCAAAATGCAAAGAAACAAGCAAGCATTTGGAGATTATGTGTATTAATAAATAATGTATTTTAAAGATAACATAACACCTAGTGCAACCTCTGAAGAAGTTTTCAGGTAAATTATAAATCATTATTAAACTAAATACTGCCACAGTGTAGCCCTAAACACTCTATTAAACTGTTAGAGTAGGTAGACTGCCAGGTGCAAAACACTGTCAATATAAGAACATACCAGTAATTAAGGAATATTCAAGAAATAATTTTTAGTTTGCTAGAAACTTTAAGTTAATAATAATAATATTAAATACTACTTAAATTAGCTCAGCTAAAACTGTAATGTTTTTGGAAAATATGAGATGTGTTTGCTTTGCAATTTACATTCATGTGTAGATATTTACATTAACTTTTATTGATATCTGCATGCACATGCTGTTGATAAGCAGCATCTTATGAAAAACTTCATTACTTGTGGACAAAATCCAGTACTGCTCACCAGCTCAGTAATGCAAGGTCATTCTAATTACCTCCTCCAAGCTTCATACTCCCCTCCGTGGCACTAGTAATCATGAGGACACTTTGAGATGCTGATGCAGCATTATATTGGTTTATTATGAAATATGCTATATTTAATGCTAATCATTGGGACTGCATATTGGATATTTGCTGAGTTTACCTTTAAAATGACATACTATGAACAAGGAAGTCCCTCACACCTGAAGGATTCATAAGCAGTCCTGTTAGTAACACTGGAGAAAGTTACAAATAGTTCCTTAAAAAGTCTGCCTATTGGGCTGGCCATCTATCAGCAAATCAGTAGCTAGTGACTACTTGTTCTTCCTAGTGAAGTTAATGATCTTGGTGCAGCCTAAGTGCAGGCAAAGACTTCATACATTCCCCATCCATTTGACACATGCTAAAAGGTAAAATGCACTCCACCAGATTAAGATTACAAAAATATTCCCAACTCCAATAAATGTTGAAAAAGTGTAGACTGTTTTACACACAACTACTGGGATGCTTTAGGGAAAGCATTGTCAGATGATCTGAAGAGATCAAAATCTCATAATCTTAACATTGTGGCTAATAGCTGAGCATTAGAAATGACAACTAACACACTGTAGCATGATTCCCAAAATTGTCACTCTATAACAAAGGGCTTCCAGAAAGGAGGCAGCATTTCATATACATTTTTACTACAGCAATCTAAAATAATGTTTTTTAATTTTTTTTTCTTGTGGTAATAGTCATGTGCAGTGAATCAAAGGTCTGCCTTGCCCAACAAATCATATTCTCCCCCTCCCTGCAATTTGACCTAAAGTAGATGGCTGGCAAGTAGATATCAGAAAATATGTATCATTCTTGCCTCAGTGCTTTCCCAACAGTCATTTTCATTTAGAGCCTTTTCTGATTTGGAAATGTTTTCTGGGTTTGAATTTTGTGTTAATTACCTCACAGCTCTTAGGGCAAAGTTTCTTTTTATGCTAATCAGCACATGGTAACAGAAGCAGAAACTGATATTAATTTCAAATTTTACAGCTAATATTATGAATGCAATACATTTGTGTCCCATTCAATTTTGCAGCCAGCAGTGACTTTGTTGATACAACATGCAGCCCTTTCCAAAACAGTGTCTTTTGAAAATTTCCAATGATTTATATGCTCCAGTCTTCATTTCTGTGGCAAGGGGAAGCTATTTTATGCAAAACCAGAATGAGCTGATTTGTAATACAAAATTACTTTTATGTATAAAACTATGAGTAAGAACATCCAAAATATTATTTTATTATTACTTACATACCTTATTTAGCAACCAGTGCTTTTTCCTCCTGCTATATCTCTACTGCAATTCTAAGTCACCAATTAAGATTTCTTTTATTGCTATATATAAGCTCTTTAATAGCTTAATTCCATCTTATTTGAAGAAAAAAAAAAGCCAAATTATTATATTTCACTTCAGTATATTTGCCACAGATTTCCCCATGACAGAACATTACATTTTCCTTAATGAGGCAAAGTTCCCTTGTTAGTAGAATGACTGACTGCTCAGCTTCAGCCAAGACCTAGACACAGACACCCTCAGAGGCACAGTCAAACTTCAAGCCTGAGCATCATCTTTTATGTGACCAGAAGGGCAGCTGTAATAACCAAAGCTTATTTGCTTGCTGAAAGAGTAAATTGTCCTCTTGCATAGGGCATTTGTCCCCAGCTACAGGGCAGGAAGCTAGCCCAAGTTACAGGCAGGAAGCAGCTGCACCACTGCAGGTTTAACTATTGCATCACTAGTTAAACCTGTGTATCACAGAACATCAAAGAAGTGCTTACATGGTGGACTACTGTGCTTGTAAGTGGACCTCCTTTCAGTCAAATGAAAAGTGAAAAAGGCTTACAGAAGAATGAGACGTAAGGACAATTCTTCTCATTCACTCGTTATCTATTTGAAAGAAGTTCAGCTTTAAAGCAAAGAAGAAAAAATGGTTGACAAATCTGATTGAGTCTTCAGGCCATAGATTGTCACCATGCAATCTAGAAGCACCTCGACCTGAAATACTTTAAGTTAGCAATCTTACAAGAATTTATGTTGTGAGTGATCTGTAAAAATAAACTCTAAGTATACAGAAAGATATTACCTCACTTTCTGCAGCTGTTATATGCCTTATCTATCTACCTCTACATGGACAGATAGGTACACACGAGCATATTTTATACATGCCAGATGCAGTCCTCAATGTTTGATTTACTTTTCTAGAGTTAGGTGAACAAAGTACAAGAGAACTGGCTAAAAATTTTATTCCCATTAGAACATAAACTCAATTATCCTAAGACTGCTAACACTTTGCTCTCTATCCCATTAAAGTTCCAGCAAATGAGCAGCTTTTTGAAGGAAACTATGCCAGCAGCTAAAATAATCAAGGTCTACATGAAAGCAATAAACCAGAGGAGAATAAGACGGAAAGATATTACTACAATTTTGATATTTAGACCAACTGATCTTCTAAGAGTATCTTTTATGCTTGTATTTTCTTTGATCTACCAACAAGCTTTTTTGTTTGTTCTTCCAGCTTAATGTGCTCTGTGCTAGATGAAGAGCTTTTACTTATGACTCATTTGTGGAAGCAACCCTTGAAAGCATGTTTCCCAGACAGTCATCATCATTTTGATTACATGCCAACATTGCTTCTTTATGCAAAAAAGGACTAAACTCCCCAAATCCACAAGTATCACACACTTATCTCAAAGCTCATCTGGTTGAATAGCATGACAGACTCTTTTTCAGTTACTGCTTTACAAAATTCTCACTATGTGAATTAGAGTATACCAATTACTTTATATCTGAAAGTAAAAAAAAAGGGAGACTCAAAAATTACTTAATTTACTGTAATTGAGGAAGTTTTTATTTAAATATAGCAGCATTTTAATTAAGGACTCGGGTTTCTGCACTCTGGGTCTACCTGTATCACCAGGCTTTTGAACTGTACAAGAACGATACACAGCTTACTCTGGAACACAGGAAAAAAGCACTCTGAAAATATCTAACAGATTATTCAATTTCCTAATAGTTCAGAGAAGTAAAGAGGCACATTCGTGTCAATGCCATGACTTTTACATTAGCAGCCCTTCATTCTTGAAATAATCTTTGTAATTTCTTTGGTAAACAAATCAGTACTTTTAACTTTTCTGAGATTTTATTTGGTTGGTTTATTATTTCCCCATCCTCAGGATGAGCAAACCAAACAAAGAAACTAAACCTTGACAAACTGAACTGAGAAGCAGACATATCAAAAAACTCCAAAAAAAAAACAACAACAAAAAAACCCAAAAAAGCGAACAGCTATTAGAATCACCAGAATGGACAGAACTTCAAAACACAGAAGATGCAAGATAAAATAAAAAATATTATTTAAATAATATTACTAACATATTGCAGTAATGATAAATTATACCCTTTCAAGTTATTTATCTATCCAAATTCTGAATGTTAATGTTTCCCTTTCCAGGGAATACAGGTATTTTTCTCATTAAAGTTGTTCTTTTTTTAGGTGTTTCACTGATCAAACTTCCAGGAAGGCACCTGAACCCACTGATTTTTAGAGACATTAGATTATATCATAGTCTACCACTCTCCCTTTGTATTTAAATATAAGGCTACTATTTCTATCAAAACCAGCTATTTAGTTCTGTGCAAATTATTGCAAATGCAATATCCTATCTAGTAATAAACCTTCTCCAGTGAAACAAGAGTATGCATAAGAACAGTCACCTATAGAGATGCCCAGATAATGGGCTCCCTGCTGTTCTTCATCTCCTTCAAGCCATAGGGTATTTCTACAAAGGCAAGAAATATAGCTGGACACAGGGAACATAAAAGTTACCCCTAATCAGTGGAGCAATTCTCAAAAGGAGTTTTTAAACAACATGTGTTAGAATAGTTGAGTTTTCAGGATAACGTACACATGAGCTTCTAGGTGTCATCAGAATTAGTAAAGAAGTAGACAGAATAGCTTCACTATTTATTATTTTGCACCATGTGTTGGACATCGGGATATATTCCTGAAAAGCCACCGAAAATATTAGTCCATAATTGGATTTTTTTTTAAAAGTACTTCTTTACTGATAGCAAAACAAACATTTCCATATTATATTTAGGATAGCAATGGAATCCTCCCTTTTTATGGAATTGAGAGAACTTCAAGTCATGAAGCAGAAAACAAATCTTTCTTTGCAAGATCAAATACTGTCTCTTAAGCAACTACTGTGAAGGTTTAAATTTCATTTGGCCCTCTGCTGGAAAAATATATAATCTCTACTTCTAGCTGACAGTACCTTCTTTGACATTTCTTCACTGCTTAGTTGAGAAGCAAATGATGTGTGTTGGCTCAATATTATCACAGCATGTGGGGACAAACAGACTGACCAGTTAAAAATAAAAGCAGATATCAAGGAAAAGTAAAACCCAAACAAAACAGTTTGCCACAAAACTTTAAAATGAAAGCCTAATACTTCCTATTCATTTGTCCAGAAATCAAAGTCCAAGTTTTCTTTGGAAGACACTTTACTGTTCCTCCACCCCCAGTCTTATTTCAATTTAAAAAAGCCAAAGCTGTCCACCCTCAGCATATTTCAAAAAATAGCATCATGTGATGCAGAGGAACCATTTTCCTCCACAGAGAAGACTGTAATCAGAAAGAAATTTAAACATTTTTGTGATTATCAGGAAAGATGCAGTTTGCATTTATGTAAATATTTATACAGAATCCTTCAAAAGTACTCTGCTGCTTTCAAATGTAACAGACCACTAGCAGTAAATAAAAACCTCTAAAGAACAAGCCCTATAAAAAGAAATCGACCAAGAAAAAGTTATAAAGCATTTCCTAAAATGCTGCATCCTACCCAGCCCATGATCTTCATATTACAAATTAAAGCTGATTCTCCCCCTTAAAAGAATAGTGAAGAAATGATTCAACATTTGTGTCAACTTGTATGTACCCCAAAATCATTGGAGGTAAGTTGTTTTAAGAATACTCAGCATGTCTCTTTCTTAAAGGATTTAATCAGATCTCAGCTCATTGTACCACAGCTCGAAGAGGTGCAAGATTGTGTAATTGTTTTTGATAACTCACAAGTAGAGATGAATTTAGGAAAAGAGGTAGGAACTTAACACTACATTCAAAAACAAATAACCAAAACTAGTCTTAACACAGCTTTGTAAGGACACTGATTGTTACAGACCCCTGGAAACACTACAGGGCTTACTCTTCTGATCTTGATCAGACATTGCCCCAGGCGCTGATGTCCTGAGGTCACAAAGCCCTCCAGCAGCAGCACACTCTGCTTCTGAGTGCAAGACTGCCTGTCTCCCTCCAACAATCCTTAGTCAGTATCTAATGAAAACTGAAGGCAAACGTGGAAGCTAATAAAAGATATAACCTTCCTAAATCAATCCCTTGGTAATAAACACAGCAACTGATATAAATTTACTTTTATATTCAATTTTACAGCAGGTGTGTGTTCAAAATTCATTTACAAAGGACATAAAGCCTTAATGTGGACAGCAATTTCCAATTGCATTGTTTTGCATGGAGACTGTTAAAAGTGTTAAGAAGAGCGGTGTCTTTATGAAAGACAATGAAGTCTTTTTGAAAATTACTGTTGATGGATACAGCCACCTATTTTTAACCCAGGCTGCAAAATCCCAACACAATAACCTAAAAATAGTCTATCGTGAACTACTTTTGTACCTTTGTTCAGTCTTTCAGAACACTGACTTGTTCTCCATCTAAAGATTAATTTTCTGCTTTTCTTGTCTCCTGTTATCCATTAAAATATAATAAAACTCTCTTTAAAGTATAGTAACTCTTCCAACTTCATTTTCTAATAATTTTTAAAATCTCAAATTGTTTCATAAGCACAATTATGCCCATTCAATGAAAACACTGGGAACTATAGCCAACTGAAACAGAAATCTTTACTCTTATTGGGTTTTCCCTCTCATGAAAAACAACTAAATGTTCTGAGCAAGAGCCATCTGATCCACTGAGAGAACCTACTTGCATATTTCAGCACTGGCAATATAGTGGGTAGTCATAATAGCTTCCTGGAGCACATTTAAAGTAAACATCAAGCACTTAAAAAGAAAACTTCTTCATTAAAAAGAAATTATAACACCTCAGTACTTACTGTTACTTCCTGGCGGTAGAATCTATGTTCTCAGTGAAAGCATGAAGCTGTAGTTTGAAGTTATTGCCTGTTAAGAAGTCAAAACAACAAAAAACATATTAATTCAATATAGAATAAACTTTGAATTGCAAAAGCTAATAATAATCTTTTCTTATACTATAAATAAGAAATATACCCACAATAAGGTCTATGTCTCTCCTCCCTCCCCTCCCCATACGAACTAAGAATCACAAACTTAGGACAAGTGGAATTTATAGAGACACTGTCACAGAATGAGGTAACAAACTCTGCCTTGGGACCACAGAAAAAAATTCTGAACATGCATAAACAAAAACCTAATGGAAAAAAATAAGCTCTAATATGTTCTAATACTCCAGCAGCAGACAAATTACTGCAATATGGACGCTTTCACTTATAAGTGGCAAAATAAATAGAACCAGATACTAAAGACATGCCTTAAATACAATTATCTCAGTTCCAATGTATTAAAAAGTCAGCAGAATTATATCTCCAGATTATCACTTATTTCACTGGCCTTACCAAATGAATCAGATCCGAGAAAAATTTAGATCTGGTTGCATTGCCAATGCTCATTCTTGTATATCAGCTACAGCAAGTGATTAAATAGGACAAAAATAGGTTCCTATACTGATATATTCTAATTTTGACAAAAAAAACATAAAAAGAGGGTTTGCATTAGAATAAAGAGAAAGTGAAATCATAGAAGAATTTTTCATATGATTTGTTCAATCTTACAGGTAATCCTACTTGTATTTTCTCTTCCATCTCTAGAAATATCAATTGCTAGCAAATGAAATAACAAAAACATCAACTGTATTACATATTGACAATGTCAGGTCTTTAGGATTCATGAAAATAGTTAAGGCAGGAGATTCTTTCTAAATTAGAAGTTATCTCTCAATTCTTTATGTGACGCCTTGCATGCCACAGTGGAATGAATAAAACATGTCCACGTGCTATTGAGATCCTACAACTGTAGGAGCAATGTGAAGGTAAAAAGTTGTCAGTCCAGATTATAATGCAACTCCAAAGTAACCATGAATTTTCACTCATAAAGGAGACATCTTCGTTTCACTTAGCATTCCATTTTCCTCCTAATCATAGGCAAATTCTATGATTCTTTAAGTAGAATTTTGTTTTGTTTTAAATCCTGCCAGTATTTTACATATTTCATATTACATTAAAGCTGAGAATTCATACTAAAGATGAGACACATAGCCTGCAACATAAACCTTATTAGCAGGTTTATTAAGAAAAGTTTCATTTCATGAAACTGCAGGTTTCATTTCATGTGGTCTCCAGATCAAAATTGGGAAAAAGTAGATTATACCAGGAGACCTTGGGATGAAAGACAGCAAACAAGTTTAGAGCAGCAGAACTTTGGTCAAGTGATGGCAAAGTCGCATGATAAGATTAAATAAAAGTCATAAATTTCTCAGCAATGAAGCAATGACATAAAACCCTTCTACTTTCTTATACTTTTCACTACAAGAAAAGCTAGAAACAAATTCCAAAGTGAAAACACATTTTGTCCATTTTAAATGCTAATATTATGCACAAGTAGTGTTCTTAAACATAGGAGACATGATGTCATTTTTTATTTTTGTACAGGGTGAAAAACATATTATATGTAACAAATCACATCATACATGTTTTTTCCCAATATTACTCAGTAGTATTCATTCACATCATAACACTTGGACAATTTAGGGGTTTTATTACTTCCATATTTGTTAGGTCATTAAAATAGGCTGTGTTATGGAACATATTGATATGCCAGAATGCAAAATAAACAGTTTCTGTCTCAAAGCTTAGTGGTTCTCTTTGTTTGCTTTTAATATTCTCACTGAACAGAGCTAACTACTGTTGTGAGTCAAGAACCAGATTTAATTCAATGCATGAGTTAAGAAAGGATTGCCTTAGTTCTCCATGGTATTAGCAATACCTGCAATAGAATTCTTTGTTTTCTCTCATTTCCTACTTCCATTTCATACTTCCATATATATATATATATCACCTTGGGGCCGGCCTCATGTGGAAGAATGCCAGAGATCAGACAGCTACAGAAGCTAAACTAGGTAGCACTGCAGATCTTTTAGCCCTGGTACAGTGAAAGCCAAGGGAAAGAAACTCAAGGGAAGAAGAGAAGTGAAGACATCATGTCTGGTCACTGACCTCTCTGACATAAACTAACATAAAACAAAGACTTCACTAGAAAAAGAGATAACAAAGGATATTATTAGCATAAGAAGAACAATCAGAAGATTGTGTTTCTAAACAGGACCAAAAGAAAAGCATCAAATTAGAAAATTTTGTACAAACATAGTGACCTATACAAGAGATAATGCTGCAGCAAGGAGGAGGATGGTGACCCCAGCAGAGCAGATTCTTATACACTTCAGGCTGCAGGCAGAGAGCAGAGCTAGAACTTTGCTACAATAACAATGGACCCTTTTTGCAAACCAGAATCTGACAAAAAGTGAAATACCAACACAACTGAGAAAATTAGGCCAGTAGTGTTTGCTAGACAAAAAAAAAATAAAAGCACAGAACTGTGAGTACTGGAAAGGTGTTCTGGTAGTATTGATGTCATTTAAAAATATTACAGTAATTTCTTCACATTAAAGCAATTTTTTATTACAGGCTAAAATGCCTGTATTTTTTTCCTAAATGAAAGAAACCTTGAGATTAAAAGCTCCTGCAAGCAGCTGCAACTAGAGTACTAGATAACGAGCCGAGGCACAACTGCAAAACACGGGTATGCACAGATCAACCCTCTAGTCTAGTCTAGCCTGCAGTACTGCAGGCCCATAGAGCTCCCCACGCCCACAGTTAGCCCCATGGTCAGTGTCAGTCCCCCAGGCTTGGCAGGAGGCCCCTCCCAGGGCCCTCCCAGCCCATCAGAGTTCTCCCATCTCCTCCCAAGTCTGAGCAGCAGCCTGTCTGGAGCTCCTGTGTGGTGCACTCTCCCCCCTGCCATGTTGCTGCTATCTCAGTCACAAAACTTGGTCCCTTTCCTCCAAAATGACAGAAAATAATGTTTCAAGTCAGAAGAGCAAACCAAACTATGGGAGATTACAGCATGAACTGTAAGATTTTAGTCTCACTTTTAAAATGCATGTCCTACAAAATAATTGCTTTTCATAAGTAATGACAATGCAACCTGTGCAGAGACTGCGGGACTATTGGAGGTGTGCCTGCTTTGAAGAAAGATCAGGTACCAGCAATTAATTATTATCATATCCAGTCAAGTAATGAGCTACATTTTATTCTTTTTGAACAGTTATATCACAAATTATTCACATACCACATAATGTGGAATGCCAAGTGCAAAATAAGACCTGCAACGTGCTGGTACAGATGCTATTTACTGGCAAGGCAAATGGAAATTATGCATTGCTCTAATAGACAGGTACATGCATTTGTAAGAGACTGAAGCAATGCTTATTCTAATTAAATGGTCAGACTATTTCCAGGATAGAAACCAACATAAAGAACGAATTTGAAGTGAAAAGAATGAACATACCTATGAGATTTGGGCAGACTGAAGAGGAAAAATGAATGACACTCCTCACTGACCCTTGCTCACAAGGGAAGAGTGGCCTCTTGGAGTTGAGAGGGGACTTTCAAAAGAACCTCATCCTGACTATATCAAAACTATTTATTGATTTTCACATTTTATTGGCCTTTTAACTAAGTTGCCCATTTGGAATCTAATTTAGAAGTATTCTCATTTTATATTAGTTTAACTGTCTTTAAATTAAACTATTCCACAACAACCACATGAGCAGCAAGCCTTTTCTCACCCAGGGAAGATGTACATCTTCAGATTAGAGCAGGTGAGCACATAGAGAAACGTCCTACCTGCCAAGTACACCTTCCACTTTAGCTTATATGTAGTAATGTTGCAGCATATGTCACAGTTGAGACAGCCACAACACACAGAGTATCACCACACAATTTCAGAAGGCTTTAAGCATTCCCCCATACAGAGTAACGCTACACCACATCAGAAGGCTTCAGACATCTGCCCATACACAGTAACACCACATCACGCCAGAAGGCTGCAAGCATCTGCCCTTCTTGTTCTTTAGCCCAGCCTTTTATACCCTCATGCTCATGCACTGCACCTGTGTGCCCTCTGCTCCCTTCGGTGGTTGGTCAGTGCCCCTGGGCACTCCATGGCTCATTGCTGTCAATGCTGCTCACCTGCTGCTCACAGCTGCAGCCCATTGGGAATGAGGCTCGGCCACAGCCCCACTCCCAATGACCACAAACTGCATACCTACATAGCAGTGCTACAAAACCCCTTGGTCTGAGTTCCCTGTGCTAGGTAGATCCAGCTCAAGAGAAACTGGAGCAGGAAGAATTGAATGCCAGTGACTGGTAATTAAAAAGGGTTGACAGGGCTCAAGATACCAAAGTGAACACAGCATTCTGCTCTGACAAGCTTGAAACACACTGTAAAAGACAAGAATTTCCACAGAACAATCAGTTTCTTTCTTCAAGTCTGCTGCTGGTGGGAGCTTGCTAGCCCAGTACCTTTTGACCAGCAATCGATTTAACATATGAGCATAACTTTCTATAAAACCTTACACACAAAATCATGCAGAATAACTATAAGTACATCCAAATCAATTCAAAGGTGTTAATCAATGGTATATTAATTCACATTTAGTCTGAAGAGGTATTTAATACTTTTGGGAGATCCCTTTATATAACAATTGCATGAGCACATTTAAGAACAAAAGCAGAAAAAAAACCCTGCTTTGAGGAACATTCAGGGATGAACTATATCTAAAAAGCAGTAATAAAAGCAGATAAGAGTCATTGAAAGGGTTCTATAGAAATCAGCTTTTATATAGTGAATCATAAAGAGGTGAAACTTTTTTTATTATTCATAGGCAATTTATCACATTTATATCAGCAACAGTACGTTCCTATGTGATAGGACACTGAAAGGAAAACCTCACTCTATTTCTGACTCAATACAAGCCTTGTGCTTCAATCATATTTTACATCTACTCATTTAATAAAGTCCCTCAGTCACAGTTCATTCACAAAAGCTCAGAGACAGGGACAGCAAGAACCTGAAATGACTGGGTAAGCACTTGTGTATTTCTGAAAATGTACACATTGGTAAATGGGAACTGAAACAGAGAAAACAAAACCAAGTGAACTGGACAGAAAACCATAAATTTTTGAAGCAAACCATTATCTAGAAAAAGGCTTGGAACAGCAAGCACATTCCTCGTACAACACAGCAAACTGCAGAGAAGTGCAGTCCTGAAGGTTATTGACTCCCAAGTCATATATTAGCACAAAAATCTCAGTACAGTACTGTACCTGACCTAACAAATCCTGCACTTCAGGGACAAAGCTTACATTACTGCAGGCCCATCACATCACTAAGGCAGATGTATTATCAATATGCACTATCATCCTAGCATGCTGCACTGCACAGAATCATCAAGATGCAGGAACCAGATGAAAGAAACCAGCAGTGGCACACATACCCACACCACCCTCTACTCAGTAGTATCAATATTATCATCCTGTGTTGGGGTGCTCTTTTTTTTTAGGTCTTCTGTTTGAGGTCTTTTCATTTTTTGGAGAGAGGACAGCTTGTCTTTGTTTGGTTGGCTTTTTTAGAATGTGGTACAAATAAAATCCAGAAGTCATCCATACCAGTAAATACATCATAACATACCACAACACAGTGCACCTCCTTCCTTTTTTGCCCCCTCACTCTCCCCTAAACCACATCTACTGTCTATTCATACACTGTTGAGAGTGCATGAACTACAGTAAGTTTATTGCTTGTGTTTTTCCTGGGGTTTAACCTTTTAACCAGTACTCCATTACCAGAAGGAGAAATAATCTTGAGAAAAAAATACTTCAATGATTTTAAATGAAAAGAAACTGTTCAGTCCTAAAGTAAAGAGCCATTAAAGTGCCTGTGGTGGGTTGACACTGGCTGGATGCCAGGTGCCCACTAAAGCTGCTCTATCACTTCCTACCTCAGCTAGACAGGAGAAAGAAAACAGAATTAAAGTCTCATGGATGGATAAGGTCATATATTATCTCTCTCACTGCTTCCTCCTCAAGGGGAAGACTCCTCCCACTCCTCCACCACTCCATTTTGTGGTCCCTCCCATGGGAGACAATCCTCCAAGAACTATTCCAACATGAATTATTCCCACAGGCTGCATTTCTTCAGGAACTACTCCAGCATAGGTCACTGCCATGGAGTGCAGTCGTTCCGGAAGAAGGGTCCAACACAAATCCCCAGCATGACACAAGTTTTGCCAAGAGCCTGCTCCAGCATGGTTTTCCACGAGTAACAGACTATTTCAGGCATGCCCCTCCTCTCTCAGCAGATCTACCTTGGAGCTGATTAGCATTGGCTCTATCAGATACAAGGGAAGATTCTGGCAGCATCTCACAGATACCACCTCTATAATACTCTCCCTTGCCTCACTTGTTTAAAAAAAAGAAAAAGCAGCCCACCACTACTTTAAAAGAAAGTTTTAAAGTATTGATGATTAAATAATACTTCTGAAAAGCAGAATGTTTCCACTGTATAGGTTACAGATCTATAGTGTGCCATTTAAAATACAGATACAAGAAACAGTGGCATGGTTAGCAATAATTAGTGGAAAATAGGAGTCCGAAGAAGAAAAGTTCATATTTCAAAAGCATCAGAAACGAAGACAAAAAATTTTTCTTTCACCTCTATCTGACATTTACAAACGTGTTCCTATGCCTTTGGAAAGTTGATTTTTCTTTTTAAAGACAAGATTTCTTACAGGAAGACTAATTGGTGTGACCCAGCTTTCTTTGCCTATTGTTATTAACAACTTCCAAAGTCATAGACATAACTATGAATTGATATTTAATTTCATCCCTTAAGCGGCCTTAAAAAAAAATATCCACTTCATAGTTAGCTTTCTAATTCACACTGTCTCAGGTTTTTTCCCCACACTTCAGCCTTTCTCCCACCAGGCAATTATTTGTTGGCCAAGTGGCTTTTACCAGACTAAGACATTCACTTACTCTGAATTTTCCATATGAATACCTACAGTTGGAAACTCTGCCCACCAAAACCATCACTTCCTCTTAGAAATACTAGCTTCTTGCAAGCTTTCAAATAGATTTCTTTTCTTAGGCTTGACTGTGTCATAAACCAGTCTGACATTTCATACATAAGTGAATTTCAAGTGAGTCACAGGAGAAAGCATAGTTTGGCAATTTGTTTCAGCAAGTACAACTGGTTTGCTAGTAATTAAAAGATCTGTAGAAGGGAACTGGCAAAGCATGTCTCTCTTTTTCTTTTCACCTTAACAAACTCTCATTGAAAGACACATAACAAGAGCAGAGTGAGGTAAGACAAGAAGATGAGATGTGGGAAAATGGGAGTAGAATGGAAATTACACAGAATCAGAAGGACAGGCAAAAGCAGAAATGAACAGTAATAAGAGAAAATGATCAAGGAAAAAGACATCAAAATGTATAAAAAACTAAAACACATAGCATAATGAAAGAATTAAGCAACAAGAGGAAAACAGCAGGAAAGGTTTCAGCAGAAAAGAAAGGTGAATGTTACAAGGGACAGCTTAATACAGTGCAAGAGCAAAAGAAAGCATGGCAACAATAGTGCTTGAAGACTCAAGCAACAGCAGCAAGGCTCCTCATGCTTCATCTACTCATAAAGGCTCAGAGCTTGCTGATCTGGGAGAGGGGAGCTGTTCCATAGGGCACCCCAGCTGGGGAAGGACTCTCGTCACATCACTCATTCACAGCTATGTTTATTATTTTAAGAATACTCCACAGAGCAGCCCAGCATAAGTTGCAGAAACATCAACTTCAGCTCCTGTAACTCGCCCAGCAGCCCATCTGCCTGTTCTGCTTCTCATTTACACTTACCTTGCTATTCCAAAAACATTTTTGGCTTAACAGAACAAGCTTGCAAACAGTTACTACACTATGGCAGAAAGCACAGCTTAAGAGCACCTCACTTTTCTCCCCACACTGACTTCCCCTCTTTGCCATGCCCAACATTTCCGTGCAAATCTCCATCTCCTGCCTCACACTGCACAAAACCAAGAATGTGTTCAGAATGCTCCTGTCCTGAGCCATTGGCCTTACTCCTTAGCCTCAGTAACCAGCATATATTTTTGGTCAAGATCTTCTGCAGTTCAAAAAAGCAATATCTTCCCCTCTGCCAGGACTATTTGGGGGACACCAGGTAAAGTGAGGGACGTTGCAAACACCCCCTCTAAGATTCTCCAGAATACATATTACTGAGCTTAATAAAGCACTTGGATTTATCAGTCAGACCCACACTTACCTATCTCCAGAATCATTGAGGTTCTCTTTGGTCTTCTGCTCCACATCTTGGAAGTACTTTGCTGCACAGGATATCTACAGGACATCTTCTGCTAGGTCACAAGGTGTGCAGCCCTGGTGTTTTTAGCTGACTTTACAGGAGGGAGCATAAAGGCTTATTGAGGGTTTGGTTTTTTCCCCCCATTGTCACAAATAGCTATTCTTACTGTTCTTCAAGGAGCAAAATCTGGTGCATACATCTTCCAATTCTTTTTCCAAATTTCTCTCTTTTCTTCTCTGCTACTTGAGAGTCTCCTCCATTTTGCGGTCATCTTCACAGAATATTGATGATCTGTAACTTTGTCATCAGCCTGTTTTCCTGAGGAAGGCTACTACTTTGCTCCATTTGTTTTTAGAATGTAGTAGACCTCATTTAAAAAAATAAAACAAAACTCCAAGCTCTCCACAGTAGCTCAGACCTCTGGCTCCTCCAGCTAAGAGAGCAAACTCCAAAAGGGAGTTGCCGGCCTCAGGGCTCTCTTGAGCTGAGCTGGGAACTGCCCCTCCCAGGTGTGCTCAATCAGCCCTGATTAGCACCTGCTACTCGCCCTCCCCCTCTCACCCTCTGCCTTGCATTTGCTCCAAACTCTCCAACAGTCCCTTAATGCTCCACACCTGTTTGATCTCTCTTCCCTTGGCTCTGCTCAGGTGAAACCCTTCTGAGGCCTTCTAAAAAAAAAAAACAAAAACCAAAAAACACCCTATGAATAAATAAAAGTCAGACTTTATGCTAGATTTGCCTTGCAAGGGAATTTGAGTATTCTGTAGTAGAGCAGTCCTCCTAATCTTTTGGGAAAGGTTCTCTTATGGAAATCAGCTGCAGACTGCAACAAGCAGCAGCTGCAGAGATTGCTTCTGCAGTTACCAGGATATTATGAGACAATGATTTTTCCTCTGATGTTGCACTAACTCTAAATTTTGAACAATGATCTGGAACAGCCTTTTTTGCCCACACTTCAGTTTTTTTCCTCATTTTTTTCCTCTTGCATATTTAGTTACTTTCTAAATTCTATTTTTATCATGTTTTTTCTAGCAGGCTTTTTTTTCCCCCCTGCATGTATTACTGAATATCAAATTATTTATAAAATAAAAAAGGAACAATGAAAGTATATTTAATAAAACCTTATTCGATTCATGATTCTTTTAGTTTTAGCAACCCTTTTTTCACCTGATATTTACACTGTCAAGTTCTTTTATGCTGTTATATAGCAGACACGAGTGTAATAGCAGCAGAACTATAATAATAAATAGTTATGTGCTATTGCTTTTCTGCAGTTATTTAACACAATTATTACCAAAGTAATAACAATAATGTCTATCTCCAGATGCTTTGCTGAGAAAATTGAGACAATAATAAGAAACATGGCTTACAATTAAACAAAGTGAAAATTTATTGTTGGGAAAGAATTGCAATAATGAGAGGGAAAGTTGCAGCATCGCTCATCACATTCATTTCCTTTGCATTGGATGTAGGAAGGTGTTGGTTTAGATGTTACTGGAGCTACCAATAAGGGAATTGGGAGAAGCTTGATGCACAGACAACACTGAGAAAGTGCATTCAGTGACATGGAAAGCTTCTTATGATAATGCTTAAGATGTAGGCTTTGGCTTATTTTAGATTAGTCATGCACTTAATGCCCTTCATGAATACACCTTTGTTCATCTACATATACTTTATGCTTGAAAGATAGAGACTGACTTTTATTTGTATTTTCCCAAAATAAAATTCCATTTTGCAAACAAGTCAAACCTTTGAAATTTTAAGTATCTTTCTTAACCATTAGGAAAACAAAGTTTAAAAAAAAAAAAAAGCTGAATCTTTTCTTCCCTGTCAATGTCACTTATGCAACTGTGTTTAACTTTCCTTTTCCTGAAGTATTCAGAGAAATTGGATTTCTACCTTTTCCTCTCTTAGAGGTCTGAAATAAAATGAAAAATATTTTCTAAAAATTTATTGGGTTCAGAATTAATTCAGGATTCTTGATGAAAGAACTATAATTGCAAATGTCAGTATAATACAGAAAATCAGTGCAAATAGTTTCACGTTTTGTAAACTAGTTGCCTTGTCTTACTAATCAAACGAGTCTGAGTATTCATGGGAAGCTTTTTTCTTTTTGTACATTACAGTGATATAAAGGAAAGACATTAAAATATACATGCTGAAAATATTCATGATGAACATGGAAATATGTTTGAACAAAAAAAAAAGAGGAAAAGATAATTCTTTCTTTCAATAACAAGATGCTTACACATATACCTGCTACCAGTTCTGCTTTTCTGTCATTTTGTGACCACAGTTTTAGCACGCTGCATCAACACATTACTAGATAGAGGTTTAAACTGGCTATCACATAATCTACTTTTATTCTTTTGATCATGTCTAGGTCTGCTTACCAGACTACATTATGCATTTTCTAGGAAATTAATCTTTGCTTACTTGCTAATATCCTGTTACCATCAGAAAATTCAATAAAGATTTCTCTCCCAGTTAGATTCAATGAAAAAAAAAACCAAACAAACCAAACCAATAAATCCCTCTGCATGTTTTCTAAAGCAGTTTGTATAAACATTTCTTAATATCAATTCCAGTGAATGTTCTCTTACATTACACAAGATGTAATATTGCCTTTTGTATACTCTGTCCATTGGCAGAGAAGATTTTATATTTTTAACACCTATGTTTTTTCAGATCTACAGTGTTTTCTATGATTTTTTCTAGTCCCTATATGCACTACTCCAAACAGACTTATTTCAAAATCTCTGTGGTTGTAAAAATTACCTGAGTTTACCTCTGAAAGTTAAACATTGCTGGTAAAATATTTCAACAATGTTTCCATTCAAAGAATAAAGGATACTGATGATTATTTTTTAATGCTTGAGATAAGATTAGTGAGTGCAACTACAGTAACACAAGTTCCTACATCTATCATGAAAATCTGTTACAGTGAATGTCGATGAAATGAATAGAAGTTTACAGGCTGAATAAACACTACCACTAAGCTGTTAATATGCATGCAGTATTGTGATACTCTCAATGTTTTCTGAGATTCAAGAGAGTTTTTATAATGGCTCAGTTGTCCACTGTAACCATTAATATCCACTACACAATCATATTCTGACTGGACATGAAATAATATTAGTTGAGGGCTTTGCTTACAGAAAAAAGTGAAGAATCAGTTCTAAAAACAATTTGTTGTTATTGTATGGAAATACCCTCTATTTGCATTCTTATCAACTTCCCTTCCATATAATAGTAATAATACTTACATAAAAGTGATAATTTTGCCTTAAAAAACAGTATATAATTTCTATATTGGAGAGAGACTGAAGAGAGAGAAAATGGAAAAAAAATACTTGGGTAAGCAAGTGAGCGATTCATGAAGTGACTACTGCAATGAGAAAGTTTCAAGACATGCACAGTTTTAGTAAATAAATTATGTCAAAGATGTTAGTTCTAACACCTGAACTTTAGAAAAGTACTTTGCAATTTTTGTCCATTTAACATGATTTGAAATTATACTGTATGCTTTAGAGGTGCTTTGGAGGTAATTAGTGAAGTAAGTAATGCAAAGGTAATTTTCCTAAATGCGGTATGTACATTTATCCAAAGCGTAAACAATTCTTTCTAAATTCTGCAAATTAAACTGCCTTTGACAAAGGCTTTTCTGCAAATGTCTTTTTTCACACTCAAGAATTTTTATCATAAACTAAGAATTTCTTTCGCTCTCAATATTTTTTCCTCATATATTTCCTTTGTTAATTTCTACAAAAATATTAGCAAATATTGAGAGAAAAGCATTAGTTATTATTGCCACTGTCTTTTACTAGGGAAAATATTAAGTTTTAGAAGTATTATTTTATAAAAGTAAATATGTAAAATATATAGTCTCTATCTTTAGGTGTATGTTCTCTGGAGTAATTCTGGCTGAGTGTTTCCTTATATGAAATTCCTCCTCTAAACCACATGGCACTCTTTTACTTCACACTCATAACCTTATGAAGTCAGCAGCTTTATTCAAGGCACTCATATTTGGCATACTTAGAAAATGTGAAAAGCTAGATCAAATGCATTGCACTCCTTTCTTTTTAAATGCCTTAATTATTAACTTGAAAGCAACTTTTATGTTCAAAGACTGAAAGTTTTTAGGAAGCCTTTCTAGTGAACATCAGATTTTTAAAAACAGAGGTCATGTCTGGAGAGTAATTCAATTTAGGTATCTAATCCTGGACTCAGTCACACTCACTCAGTCAAGCAACTGCTCCCACATCAGTAGCTTAGGAGGTACCTGCCCCATCAGTTTTGTCAAAGAACAGAAAGGATTCTGGTAAGTTAAAAAAATATTGTTTGCCTGCACATCATGCACACTGAAACAACGATGCTCAGAAGCACGGATTTTATCAAGATGTAGCAGCAGTGGATTAACTCAGCAAAAGGCAGGTTACACCTTGTTACTGTATCCTCTCTGGAACATACTGATCAGTGGTTTCACTGTCCTCTTTGAGTGCTGTACTAAAACAAACTGTGTGCGCTCCTTGTCAGGTGCACCCCAAAAGGTGTCCTTACCAAATTTCATACATATTAATGATATTTAATCTCATGGCTTGACTGTGGCTACGCCTCTTCAGGAGACTTAGCCTGTGAATCCTCAGGGATTACAGAATCTGATTTATGAATGCTGTGCAAGTGTGGTCACTAGTACAGGCTTAGAACCTTACTAAAAAGCATTGTGTTTGTACAAACTGAATTTTCTCTTTAGGAATAGATCAAAACAGTTTCCAGGCAAACTTTAAAATATCCAGATCTTTCAAATTAATCATAGTAAGTAGAGTCCAGGTATGTTTTTTTTCCTTTTGAATGTGAAAGATCTACTTAAGACAGGTATCAAGGAGGTAGATGTATGATCAGGCCTTTTGAGCAGCATCATCTAACATGATTAAAAGGTCTCTTCCAACCAAAAAAACCTTCCAACTCAGGCCATTCTATGATTCTGTAGTTTAAAAAAATTTTCCATTTTCATTTTTATTCTCCATTTTCATACTCCTAAACTTCCTGAGTATGAAAATGGAGAATGAATAAATTCTATATTTACCCAGTGCTTTTCTTAAAAAACTACTACCAGGCTTAAAAAATTACTATTCCCCACTGTCCAAATTGACTGGTGGGGAGGCCATTTTAAAAACACAACTCCAGAAACATCTAAATCAGGGTTAGTCAGTCTGTTTGGTAAGAAATCTACCTCATAAGTCTGCTTTCTCTATACCAACTTTCTCCTAAATAATATAATTTAGAATCATTCATATTCAGTGTCTTTACAAAAGAAAATCAACATTAGTCTTGTATGCTGCTTTACTCCTTCTCAGTGCATGACAAAGCAATGTAAAAACCAACAAGTCTTCTAAGATAACAAAGAAAATGGAAAATTAATTTTTGATTTAGTACAATTAAGCAAATTTTTTTCCTGTCCAGAAGTGCTTATTCACACCCATGAAAGCTCCATTAACAGCCTATATTTGTTTCCAAAAGAATAATACATTCTAGCCATTATTTCCTAGAACCTCTTCAGAGCAGCCTGTGCTGATAGTAGGATTCGAAGCTTTGCTCAGGACTCAGAGACCTGCTGTGTCTACACTGCTCAGTGCATTTGCCCCAGTTGAGTGAAAAACTTTAACTTTATAACTAAAGATTAGCAAAGCAACCTGGTACACTCACACAAGGACCAAGCTGTGGCAGTTGTGGTGGCCCTGCATGCACTCTGTGGTGCACTGTGGACCACATAGACAAAATAACCTTCCTTTTGTGTTCACCTTTTCAGCTCAGGATGCCCACAGACTGTAAAGGCAGTGCTGCAATCTACTTCAGCCTTATTTCTGTAACAAAAACCATAGGACTGAATAGAGACAGGCCTCCTTGCAACAGAGGTCAACCACACTATCTTGGAATAGATAAGTAAACCATGCTGAATCCTCTCTCATGTGTACATGCATAGGTATCTGAGCTTCTTTGACTTGACAAAGTACTGTTTCTAAGCACACGCACTTCAATGTGAGAAGAATGTTTTCTGTAACCAGGATTGAGGCCTCTTATGGGCTACAAGTGACATTATTACCTGTAAAAACACAGACACTTGTGAACACACAGTCCTGCTCTTTATCATGGTTAGTTTTGTTTGTTTAAAGTTTTTTCCCCATTGTTTGGAAGGGTATTGTATGTGAGTTTGGTTTGTTTAGGGTTTTTTTTTAATCTCCTGAAAGTGCTCACCTTTTTATCTCAAACTCTAAGGGAGCAAGCAACTAAGGGAAGCAAGTCTCCTATATAACATCCACCAATGCAGCAAAACTATTCCTGTTTGTGTCTCAGCCTTTTCCATTCAGTTGGGTGGCAGATTATTCTGTCAAACCTAGCTCACTTTGGATTGGGATAGAGCAGTTCAGTTCAAACAGGTCAATCAGTCTCAAGGATGATGTATAAAATCTACTAGCAAAGTAAAAACAAAGAGAACAAAAAGAACACAATTACAATGCATAAAGAAATTAATGAAGAAACTGGTATGTAACTAATTTGTTTAATAAATAAATAAACATTTCTACTACTGCATTTTCTAAACCAAGGATATGGATATTCTCTGGATTCTGAGTATGACCTTTGCTCTGTGCCAATGAGCACCTTTGGAAAAAAATGAAGAAATCACAGTTTTCCTGATATGTCAGCAAACTCTCAGGTTTGAAGTTCCTGATAGAAAGGGCTCAGAATGCTAAAATATTTTCATTATCTTTCTTCTTTAAGAATAAATGTTGGGGATTCACAGACTTGTACATCCACAAATCTACCAATACATTTATTTCTTATCCTCTGACTACCTGAAGAAGTTGAGGTATTTCTTTCCTTGTCAAAAGTAATATCCAAATAGTGGTGCATATGTTAATGCATGCATTTTGAAACAATAAACATAACACACAGGCCCACACCTTTGAATGTTTCTATTTTATCAACTTTCCAAGTGCATAGGGTCACACAGAAATATAAAGCCACCTTTACATCTCAAAATTATGTCTGTGACCTTTGTTCTTATATGAAATACCACATGAGAGCAAATAGGAAATGTATGCAAAAATAGAAAGAACTTAATAACAAAAGAGAATTATAAGAAGCATTAAAATAAATAGTGAGTGTGGTAAGGAAAAGAAAAAATCTAAGAAAAGAGAAGAAGAAAACAGAAATAAAAATATAGATACATGAGTTAGGAAACGAAGTAAAAGTCATAAAATCAATGGGAAGATTTTGAGAATGGACTAAATAACACAAAATATGACAATAAATTACAAATCTATGAAGCAGAAACGGTGAGTGGCAGGAATTATCCTTAAAGATTGAAATCAAATTTGAAATCAGAATATATTCATATTTCTGAAGTTAGTGTAGAAGAAGCAAAATTAGGGCAACTTTAATGCAGCTGATCTTGGAAATAATTGGCAGAAATCTTTTGGTGTTTTCACCCCTAGCATTCAGTTATTCACCTTTGTTAACTTCCCACAAATTGAACAGATGACACAGTATATCAAAAGCCAATAAAGTACTATATGGCCAGAAATAAGGTCTTTTAGCTGGTTCAGGATATGCTGAAGCAATTATGATAATGGCTCATCATTAAATTTATTCCTTTTTTTTTTAAGTGGTCATAGCTAAAACCAGCTTGTGATTATTTGAAAGTAGCCAGCCTTCAAAAGAAGGGGCAAAAGTATTATTGTTTAAGAAGTCAATTTAATGCTCATTGTGCCTTTTATCATCACCTTTTCCTTGCCTCAGAAGGGTTATTTCCTCATTTGTCACCTCATTATTATTCCATAGTGCAAGGTTCATTGATTACAATCAGAAGACACACTTACAATGAAGTAAATTATTAGTTTTATTCATAGAGGTGTCTAGACTTGCAGTAAAAGTTGCAAATAATATCCCTAGGCTTCTGAGATACAGGATGGCAGAAAATTGCTTCATATTGCTTAATTTGGAAGCATTAACATAATGGAAGACAATCAATAGGTTCTAGTAATTACAGCAAAACCACACAATTCCCACAAGCAAACATGTGCTTTGTGTGGTATACAAGTAGCTATCCTGAAAAATGCATGCTTACAATCTCTGTAAAGCACTTCATCAGGAAACACAACTATCTTGTTATGCTGCTTTTGAGTATTTCAAAACTTCATTCGTAGTACCAGCAGTATCAGTTAAAATAAGGTCTAAGAGTAAATAATAGCAAGCAGGAGCTGAGATAGTTTCCTCTTCAGGCACCTGAATACACTGAATGAATTTCACAGGAATAAAACTCCTAAACTCTGTACTTTCTGTAAAGAGCTGAAATTGAAAAAAAAAAAAAAAAAAAATGTTCTACAGGGAATGCTTGGACTTTGCAATGGGTGGGACTCCCACTGTACTCAGTGATGATGGATGGCTTGCGGAGACATCTCCCAAGGAAAGGGAAGATGGCTTCTCATGCCATTAAAAACCACAGAAACATCTAGATAATACCTTTCTGAGAACAAGCTTACAGTGTCAGAGATGAGTAACAAATTATCCAGCCTTTTTCTCTCAATGCAAAATTTTTGCATCTCCCATATTCTTTGCACAGGTACCAAGGACATTTACCGGTTTTATATACTATGAACCATTACTTTATTTTAAAAATACTGCTGGAACAGTCTAGTGATAAAAAGACTCACCGAAGTACCCCTAATTTTGATGACCTGCAGTTCATCAGAAGTTACAATGTAGCTAAAAGTGGAGTACTATGTTTTATCCTTTATATGTGAGCTGAATGCTGAAGCACTTCTCAAATGCACAAGCCTGCATAGCTTCAGGGCACATTAGAGAAGAGACACAGGAAGAGAATTGGGATTTTGACTTACAAGTGCATACCACAGAAATATCTCTTCCAGGCCCAGATAAAACCTTCTAAATACTTATCCACAAATAAGTATTTTCATGAAGCAGGACTCATGTATCTCAGCTGATGGCTTTCTCACAGTTTATAATATTCCTGGTTTTAGGTTTGATCTATAATTTGGTCAGTCATTTGCCTTACTGGCAGAGCTCCTGTGTGGTCTATACACTGTGAGCTATCACAGCATAAATTGATTTAAAGATGCTAAATAGTTCTTTAAATGCAGGTAAGTTAAAATACAATCAAATATGTAATACACCTGGATTTAGGAAAGCAAATATGAGGTTAAAAGTGGCAAAAACTTTCCAATACTACAATTAAGCATGGTTTTGCTTTGGTCACTTTCCTGCTATGATTTTCTACAGTTTGCAATTATTTGATCTGATAACAATTTGATTCAGGATTCCTCTGTCAACACTATCCTAAGCACTGTCTTGAACTCAACAAACACATGCATGTGGGTGACCCAAATTCCTTCAAGTTCTCAGCTTTGCAAGGATAATATCAAATAAAAATAAAGTGTTCGTTATTTTGTATTTATTTTTCTTTATTAAAAAAAAATAAAAAGCCTTAGAAAGCTAAACTTTTGACTATATTTAACCCTTACTGATTATAAAGAAAGGAACCTTTACATTTGAATACCTGTCTGCTGCTGTTTGAACTAAAACATTAACACTGCAAAAAACTTTTGGGGTTTGGCTTATTTGGTTTTGTTTTGTTGGGTTTTTTAACATTTTTTTTTTAATGTGAAGCAAGCACTACTGGAAAAGGGAACATAATTATAACAAAAATTATTAAACTGGTGGGGACTCTGAATTTGGTTCCTACACGAGGAATGGTCTTTAAGAGTATGGACTCTACTTCTTGTTAACTTGTTAACAGACTTTATGATTATTAAATTCCAACTAAATGGGGCAGCATATTCTGGTACAAACATGATAATAAGAGAAGATGGGAACCTGCAAGGCAGACAGCAGTTGTTACTTGATAAATGGGTGACAACATAAAAACTACCTTCCAGTGTTTACAGAGTTCTTGCCCTCTTCTAGTTCAGTGCACTCTATTGAAGATTTCACACAGGTTGGACATGGACCAATATATGCCCAATCCTATGTTTCTGTGTCTTTTCATAGGATTTTAATGAACAGATCATAGGAATTTAACTGGTTCAAATTGTATCATCTCTTTTCCTCTTCTCGCTTTCCTCACTCCCCAATTAATTGATTTCTCTAGAACTATAATAACTTCAACAAACACCAATAATACTTTGCTTTTGGACACCCTGCTGTTCTTAATGGGGTGAAATTCCATTTGAACTCAATGAAAATTTTGTCTAAACAAGAACTGTAAGATTCTCTCCCTGATTATAAAGAACAATTTTCCAGATCATCTAGATGTTATCTTGAAAAATTAAAAATAGATTATACAAAGCTACTCACAATATTTAACAGGCTGCTATTGTCACTAAGAATATATTTGTAATCTTAGAGCTGGTGGCAGCAGGAACATTTAATTTCTCAATTTTTGTGATTAACATCAGTAGGGAATATTTTGCCTTTTTTCCTGGCTATGTCTATTTTGCAGACTCTTCACAAGTTAACAAGACCGTTACTGAAGACTGATCTCTGCAGGTTTAGTCTTCAAAGCGCAGTAAAACTTAATTTAATCACAGCTTCAAAATATCATACAATAAAACTAATTTAATTACACTTAGCAATGGCCACTGGTCTCATTAAAATGCTAATGAGGCTTATAATTATTAAATTCCTTAATGATTGTTAATAGAAATAAATGACAAAATAAAGCTTAAGCAGGAAGTCAGAATGCCCTCAGGTAATTTTTCTTAGTGACAGATTCAAAGGATATAGTTTCTTTGCAGCATTCAGAAAAAAGCAGATTAAAGTTTGAGGTAAGAGGGTAGAAAAGAAAATAATGCAGTTATAGAATGCACATATGGTCAATCCACTGTTTCCACTTAAAATATTTAAATATAACTGATATAAACCTTCCTTGTCAGTAGTATTTTTGAGTATTTGTTTTCATGTCACGTGCCAAATATAGAAAAATTAAATGTATATCTAAAACTCACAAAGAAATCCTATTCAGAACAAATATTTTTCTCACCTTATTTGTAAAGCTCTATCAAAATATTGGTATCTATATAAAAAGAGTCATAATGAAGACTAAAAATGGGACCTGTAAATACTCAGAGACACGGCTAAAAATTACTCTGCATTCTGTTTCAGAAATGAGAAATATTTTACTTAAATCAAAAGCAGCATTCGCACATATAATTTGCAACATATTCAAAAGATGCTGTTTGTGTAATCTAAAGCAAAAACACATTTCAGAACCTCAAAAGGCAGTTGTTGTCATTTGGCCAAACGTAAAGCAGCCTCTCCTATCCCCAGAGTTTGACAGCTATTCCCTGTTCCAGGGTGTCAGGCAGGCAGCAACGTGAGCAGCTCCAGCTCATGAGCAGGCAGCACTGAGCTCAGCCGCAGTGGTTCCCTGTGTGCTCTCTGTGTGAGTGCTGAGGAATTCCCTGAGCTCTTATTATAGGAGTTTCAGAGCCAGCAGGCAGCCAGGGAGCTCCTCCCAGAGGCTTATGAATAGTGACAAGGAAGAAAAACAAAGGACCAAGCAAATGAAGACCAAGCAATGATGACTCCTTTTAGAGTCTTCTAAGGTGACTGCACTGATAAAAATGCCCATTGAATGGCTTTTCTAATCTTTGAGTACATTTGGGCCCTCAGGACATAATGCTAGGCTATAGCATATTCCACACATGCACATTATTTACAACCACAAAGGAAAGTGGTTTCCTTCCAGGTAGTGGACAGAAGTGCAGTGGCTTCTGCACAGCCTTACCAGACAGAAGCCACCACTGGCACTGGAATGGCCAACACTTTACTTTTCCAGCGACCAGGCATCATTAAAAACCAAAACACAAACCCTTTCACAGCTTTAGAAAATAAGTCTCCCTCCTGCTCATATCCATCTTTTACAAGATGCATACATATATTATTATTTCTTCATTCCCACAAAGCACTGTTTCTTGCTGAAGTACTCTCAGTCATCATTCTAATCAAGAGAACATTGTCACACATCAACACCTTGACAAAGCAGAAGAAAAGGTTAAAAAATCAAAGTCTCTATGCCAATAGAAAATTGACTAAAACTCATACACATTAATTTAGCAGTCTAAATCAGCATCTATTAAAAAGAAAAATATCACTATGGGAGACCAAGGGAGTTAGAATTCACAATTTTTAACTGTTCTAACCCTCATCTCCAAAGTGTTATTTTTTGTGCACACACCCTAACACCTCCTATGTCAAAGCTCACATGACATCAAAATGTAGCACTGAATGTCATTTTCATCTCAGAGGTGTGTATAGTCACTTTATACACATATTGTCATATTTTTCTTGTATTACATTTTTGAAGTACTGAAAAATAAATGGGCTTGGGTATGTGCCTAGTCAGGAACTACCAGAATCGATTTTGATTATGCTAGACTACAAGCAGAGTTTAAGTTATTCTACTGGAGAAAAGTATTAGTTAATGAAGACTTTTCCAGGATATCCTACTGGACTGTGAATATTTCACTGACTTTTTATTCATTTACAGCAGAGAGCAACTGGAATTGCTGTGCTCTCCTTTAGCAATTCATATGCAGAGAAAATTCACAAACATAGATTTATTCATTTGGCTAAAGGTTATCAGTAACTTTCAGATATTTGGACTTTAACTTCTCAAGGTAAATGCTAAGAAATCATTTGGGGCACATCCGGAATAGCATATTGCAGTAAAATTAAACATCCATGCTTTAGCCAGTCATATTTAGGTAGCTGCCCAAATAAAAACTAAAGCTTTAACAAGTAATAATTTATGTCTTGTTCACAGCAGAGTGAAGGAATTAAATTTCTGAAGTTAATGTGTTATTTCAAATAGTTTCTGAAACTGGAAAAAGAAGAAAATGTGATTTCCCAATCAGTTGTTAGGAAAAAGAAAAGAAAAGAAAAGAAAAGAAAAGAAAAGAAAAGAAAAGAAAAGAAAAGAAAAGAAAAGAAAAGAAAAGAAAAGAAAAGAAAAGAAAAGAAAAGAAAAGAAAAGAAAAGAGAGAAACATAGAATTGTTGAAATATTATGGGAGGATTTAGACTGGATAATCAAAAAATCTGTGGGAAGGAAGAAGAATCAGAGTGCAGACAGGACTGTGGAAAAAATTTCATATGTGATACAGGGAGGAATAGGAATGTTGATTTCCAAGGTGTCCGCAGCGGAGGAGAATCTAAGCTGATCAAACAACAAATTCAAGTGTTTATAGCAAGGAAAATTTTGTTTTTGTGAGCTAATATACCCACTGCCACACAAACTGAAATTTTCCATAGCTTAAGAAAAGGGCAGTGAAGATGAAAACATTAAATATTTTGAAAATCTCATTAGCTCAAATTAAAGATGAAAAATTTAGAAAGTGGTGTTCATTTCAGGACTTAGGGATGTGAATAGGTTATTCCACAAGTATTAAAAAAAGCCTGAAGTGAAGACAGGGATGGCCCATCTTATAGCCAAGGGCTTCACCTACTTAGAGCCAATATAAGGTTCTTCCTGCTCTGTCATTCTGGCATGTTGATTTTTAAGGAAGCTTCTCTTGGACACATCATTTAATCCAGTGCTGTGTCCTTCATGTATCACAACATACTTGCTTGGCATTTCCTAAAACACAATTTATGTATAAAAACACTTCGGTTATTGTAAAGCATGTCTTGTGGCCAATTTATCTTCCTTCAGATGCCTTGTATGAAAGTGCTGTCTTTTGTAGTTCAGTAGCATAGGAATGGCAGCACAGGATCCATGCAGAGAGAGGAAAAATACACAATGATTTGATTCTAAAAATAGACTCAGCTAAGCTGAGCAGTAATAGATTGCCAAGTAATTACATTCTAAGTAAATATATGCAGCTAAATCATATTCATTTATGTGCAGAAAGCTTCTATAGTAATTATGACTCCTCTAAAAACCTATTTAAATCATTTGTTTCAAATCTTACATGAGGCACATGCCTTTGCATTGTCCAAGAGCAGTCCTTTCCAAAGGATTCAATTCTAGTCTAAGAGTTCACATCTTAAGAAATTAACAAAAAATAAGGTGTTGCACATTGTGTCAAGAGTAAATAACATTAAGTTCTGTTGGGGCATTTTCAGGGGAAACTATATATGAGATATTATGTAATGATATTTTGACATGAAGAGTCTAAACACATTATGTATTCATCAGAGACCATACGTACAGAAGAGTACAAGATTATTGGAAGCTATTGATTCCAAGATTTACAGCATCACTATGAGTTTTTAAATATGAAGATTTTGCTGCTACATGGGACTTAAATCATTAGAATAAGATTAGTTTTTAGAAAATGAAGAAGTCTTTAAAAAATCTGCAAATGCTGAAACTGAAAGACATAGAATGTAGTCTTGCTTGTAGTAAAAGAAGTGGTACATATTTTCATTCCTACTGAAAAAAAAACTAAATAGCTAAGAAAAAGTAAGAAAAATGGGAAAAGGGAGAAATTACAAAAATTGCAGGATTTTTTTGCCCTCTGCCCAACATATAATGACCAGTCTTTTCCGAGAAAACTGGAAGTTATGAAAGAACACTCAATTTACATTCTGCACTAGGAAATACTCTGTAGCAAAGATAAGGAAGTATTAAACTGGAGACTAAATTCAGAACTTTCAAAACACACAAGCCTGCATGTTTTTGAGTGCTTTCTACCCAGTAGCACACACTTTAGTTTTGAAGTCATGGATCAAAACCCTACTTTTGAAAGCACTAGACCAATAGAGAGCAATAATATCTGTCTTCAAAGCATATGACAAGGCAAGTAAAAGTGCAAAGGAAGAATGGAAATCTGAGGAAAAAGTAAAAAAAAAAAAAACAAACCAACCTATTAATATACATTATGTTACATCAGCAGCCTAATTATTGTCAAGTAAATACAGTGTGGATATCTATAGAAAAAATCCCCCATGCAAAAAAAAGCATGGAATTGATAGTTTGAAAATGTAACAAGAAGGCTGAAAATATAACAGAAGCTGGCATCATAACGTGGTAATTATTTTTGTACTCATACCAAAAAAAGAAAGCCAAAAAAACAAAAAAAAGAGGAGAAAACAACAACAACAACAACAACAACAACAACAACAACAAAAAAAGAAGAAAAAAAAGAAAAAAATAAAAAAAAGTGTCTGCCTGACATCCCTGAGCTCTCACTGGCCTAGTTTGCACAGCATCCCACAGCTCCAGTCTGGAAGCAGCATGTCTGCATTGCTCTGTTTGTGCCCATGAGCCCTCTTTCCTTCCTGTGTACATGAACATCTTTTTCCATCTCAATTGTCACTACCTGAAAGCTGTGCCTATCCCCTCACAGGTCCTCATTGCTTCCAGCACCGTTTCCAGTTCAGTTGAAACTTGTACCAAACATCCACAAGATTTGCTTGCTGCAATTGTAAACCTGTCTCCCAGCTTCCCTGCAACTCTGACTTACTCAAGGCTTTGTCAGAATGTTCTTGACATGCTGACTCGGAATGACTTTTAGTCAGTGTCTGACTGAGAACCAGGGATGAAGGTGTCAGACACTGATAGCAGTCCTCTAACTGCAGCTGAGAAAGGAAATATATTTGTATCATGGGGCTGCTGTTGAACAAGAGGAGGGAAAAAAAAAGACAGAAGGCATCTTCTCAGACAACACTGAAACCAAATTGTACCACAGGTGTAAAAAGATTTTTGTATTTTCACATCCTCTTCTTAAAAACTGGTTCAGACTTTCACATCTGTTAAAACCAACATTTATACTCAAGACAGTGTGATAAAAAATGCTTGGTCATTTGTCCTACAAATATTTTGTCTGCAGTTACTTTTTCATAACTAAAAATGGCATGATGTCCTGACTATGTTTAACATCCACATTTTTCATTTCTTTATTTATTTGTCAATGTTGAAAACAAATTTCATTGTAGAAATTCTTCCTTTATGTCCCTATATAGATGAGGGTGCACTCTAACTACCAACAGTTTTCTCACATACATTAGTCCAACTCTTCAAGTCATTCTTTTCTCCCTGTATAATATTTTACTCCTGTTCCTTATCAAGGAAGATCTTGAAATTCGTGCTATTATAAAATATTACGAGCTTGCTTCTACCTTTTTTATCATCCTCCATGAAAATATTAATCAACCATCAAGTCTGGGTATTCTGCTGCTTAACTCCTCTTCAGGGCAAGATAAAAGTACAGAGTGTGCTCTCACCCTTTCTTTAGCTCAAAATGTTAGCCATATTAAATTGCTTTAACTTGCATGTTTACTAATATTCTATTAGCAGACACTTTCATTGTGTTCAGTGAGGCATAACTACAAAATATGTTTTTTTGAAAACTGGATTGACAAGATCTAGCTGCTTTGTCTCATGTAGAAATTGTTTCAAATAAATTCTCTGTATACAGATGTGTGCATAATCTCATTTTATTGCAATTTACTGATGGGACTCCAGGTCTAAATTCATATATAGCTGAAAGCATTATTCTTTTACATTTTAAAACTGTATTTCACATGTCTCTCATTTCAGTGGTTTTATGGCAGAACAAAAAACAAAACAATGGGTAAATGTCACAGAATTCAGGTATGAAAAAAATCCAAGTGCAATTTCATGCATCTGTGTGTGTATATGTATGCACTTATCTTATGATACATATTTTGAAATTCATGGATCTTTTAGGATATCCAAAGAGGAAACACGTATTTTGAGAGTTGCTACAATATGTATAAATGCCTGCCTATGGCACTAACATACAGAAAATCATGATAGAGGCAGATAAGACAGGATTTGCTCATCTAGCTTTAAACAAGTATCCAAAAAAAAAGATCCATAGAAAATTCAGGCTCTGCAATATAGGCTTCTGTAAAGCAACATGCAGACCATATTGCAAAAATCCCTTAATTAAGATGATCTAAATATGATTATGTCCAAATTCACTACCTCTTATGAATAGTTTGGGGAGATTGTTTTTTCGGAGTTTCTTTTACTCAGCACAAAGTAATGAGTAAAAGAAGTATATGAAAAGAGTATATGAAAAGCTTTAACTGGATTTCAAGTTTGAAGCTATTTCCTAACCCTTGTGAACATACTAATTTTTACCAGGGGATCTTGAAGATGCCACAGTCAAACACAGCAATGATATTTGAAAAAGACAGAATCATAGAATCACCATGGTTGGAAGAAACCTCTATGATCATTGAGTCCAACTGTTAACACTGCACTGTCAATTCCACCACTAAATAATGTCCCTAAGCAAAGCATCTACATGTTTTTTGAATATTTTCAGGGATGGTGGAACTTACCTTGGGAAGACTACTTCAATGCTTGACAACTCTTACAGTGAACAAGTGAATAATTTCCATAATAACCAGCCTAAATTTCACCTGGTGCAACTTGAGGCCATTTCCTCTTGTTCTATCACTTGTTACCTGGAAGAAGAGGCCAACTCTCACCTGGCTACAGCCTTCTTTCAGGTAGTTGTAGAGAGCCATAAGGCTTCCCCTGAATCTTCTCATCTCCAGACTAAATGGAGAAGAGAAGCCACTCTTCCCAGGACCTGTGATCCAGCCCCTCACCAACTCCACTGCCCTTCCCTGGACACCCTCCAGTCTCTCAATGTCCTTCTGGTAGTGAGAGGACTGGAACTGGACACAGCACTCGAGGTGTGGCCTCAGCAGTGCTGAGCACAGAGGGACAATCCCTGCCCTGATCCTGCTGGCCCCACCATTGCTGATCCAGGCCAGGATGCCATTGCCTTCTTGGCCACCTGGGCACAGCTGGCTCATGCTCAGCCACATTCAACCAGCCCCCCCAGGCTCTATTCTACTGGGCAGCTTTCCAGCCACTCTGCCCCAGCCCTGTACTGCTGATAGGCTTGTTGATACAGTGGAGCTTTTTGGTATCTTGAAGTAAAGTATTTTTAACTTTAGATTTTGTAATGTTGCTTCTGTTTAAATACTTCACTCAGTAAGTGAGCAGACATCAGCTTGCATTCAGATGATAAATTAAAATGTGTTATGTATTAGTTGGAGAAAACACAATAGCAATAACCCACTTACTATATTATTTCATGCTTCTATAGATACTGAAGAACAGTATTTTTTATTTTCAAACTCTTTTATCTTCTGTCTTTTCTAAATTTAAGCTCAGCTTTATGGCACAACATAAATAAAAAACAGTACTATGCCCCTCATTCATCAATGTATTGAACATGGATTTATGTCAGCAGTTTCATTCATGTCTATGAGTTTATGACAATGTTTAAAAAGAAATACATATACACATGTGAGTTTCTGCATAAGTCAGCATCTTCTGCCAATTAACTTATGAAAACTTTGCTAAGCATTGCTCCTATAACAAACAATGAAAAATTGTTCGGGTTTGCTTTTTTCTTTCAGGGAAAGGAGGCATGTGAGGAAATCTCAACTTTGCTGTAGTATGTGTAACTCCAGGAACATGATCATTTTCTTGGTATCTCTGCAACAGTTCCAGAATCAACTGAGCAGAGTAAAAAAGTACTTTATCCATAGGCACTGAACAAGGGCCTACAAACTCAATCTTCCAAAAGGAAACTTTAATTTCCACATTTTAGTTCCTGGTTGTAGTTGCTTGAGGAAGGGGTTGTCTATTTATATACTTAGATATTTTAAATTAGACACAACATATAAAATGTCACAGATTGAAAACCTAAAAATGTGGTATTTCTTTGCTCATTTAATGTGAAGCAAGACATGAACAGCATAAGATTAATTCAGCATGAGGGACTGTTCAGTACTGCCCTTCACTGCCAGGGATAGAAGCCATCAATTCTAGCCCATCCTGCCAAAGAACAATATTTTCTAAATAGTTTGTCAGAAAATTAGGTTAACGGAGACAATGATCTCAGTTTTGGCTCCTAAAGGCAAGGAACAAGCAAAAGCAAAGCTCTTACTTACAAGTAGGACTTAGTGAATAAACAGGGCAGAATAAGGACGACAAATAAACCACTAGAATGTTCTTTTAAGTGATCCTTGAAGAACGGGAGCACAGTACTAAGAGTATGGAAACTTGCACGACCAATTCTTTTACCATATTTATAGACACTGATTTGACAGGAGGAAGCAATCAGTAGATCAATGACAGCCAAGCCAGACTCTGCAGACAGGTGATACCATAAGGTATAGTTTCATATCTGCCTTCTATCCTGAGTGGTTCACTAACATCAGATTTTTTAAGGATCACAAACCAGAAGGTCTCAGACCAAGTTAATGAGATGAATACAAAATAGAGGAGTTGTTAAAGTGCAGCCCAAGGATATGTTCAGACACAAAGTGAGAAATTACTAATGCTAATATAATGCTTGAGCTTTCCTCATGCCTGAAATAATCGTAGAGATAATTATAAGAGAAGAAATTTAAATAATCATTTCCCTCCCACACTTTCTATTCTGTTTTGACTGAGAACTTCTTTACTGACACTTGAGTGCTCTCTGACTGGACAAAATCTAGCTGACCTCAATTTGCACCTTTAATATTTAATTGGAATATAAACAGCAATATTCTGAATTACTTTTTCATAGGTATGTTCATAATGCTGTTTAGCTTATCAACTCTCTAGACTTATCTCTGCCCTACCTAAATCTGAGATTACTTTCACCACAATTTCAGAATGATATCTGACATGTATTTTTCACATAAATATAATCAAATTATAAATCTTTTACCAAAAACCAGATATAATAATAGGTTTGTTCGTAAACATATTAATTTTTTATATAAAGTAGCAAAGACTACTTTGCTTTTATGAAGTTAGCATATCTCTAAAAGTAAACCCTTTTTTAATTTGCAAAGAAAATGAATCCATTATCTATGGAGTCTATACATTCTGGAACATATTCTGAAAAGCACTGACAATGATCCAGATTTTTAGAGGATAAATTGTTAATTGCTTCTCACCTACAAAAAAAGTGATCATTGACACCAGAGGTGATTCATGAAGATAGCATTTCACTGTTATGAATGAACAAATGAAATATATATTGGTCAAGATTATAAAAAGCAAAGTAATAAAAAAAAGATATTTTTAAAAAAATACTCAGTAGTATTTTCTAGAAGATAAAGCAAAATCCC
Source organism: Setophaga petechia (assembly GCA_024362935.1). Classification (NCBI taxonomy): domain Eukaryota; kingdom Metazoa; phylum Chordata; class Aves; order Passeriformes; family Parulidae; genus Setophaga; species Setophaga petechia. Next base: position 31,225,843 of record JANCRA010000001.1, read on the forward strand.
AGTACGAAAAAACCCCATTAGTGGTTTTCCTTGACTTAGTATAAATCTAAGATGGGTTTATTCAAGTCTAAACACCATAAGATATAACAGTAAAAGGTGGAGCTTGTGATTTTCCCCATGGTGAATATTTCGTGTTCCTTTTTTATAAATTCTCACGCAGCGCAAGAGAAAGCGTTCCTCTGTCTTACTCCCCTATGTAGCTAAAATTATCATTTACTCTTACAGAATTAAGTACCTGAAGTTCCTTATATGGTCCCTATCCTCTCCATATTTTTGTTAGCAAAATCCAAAGGGACTTATAAATATTTTTTGTTGTGCACTCAATTACACCTGAGCTTTGGGTGGGGCTCACATAATGACTTTATTAAATTCATTCTCAGATATTACTCTGTTTCTTACTTCCAGCAGCATTTCCACTTGTACCCCCTCCAAACTACTGTTCATTCACAAGTCTAATGCCAACTCTCCTTCAAGAGGTTCCACTTTCTAATACAAAGTCTTTTTGATAGAGCCCAGCTGTATAGCCTCATCTGAGAAAATTACTTAGTTAAGCGGAAGAACTTGGTCAAAGACCACAGAAAACAGCTACAGATGGTAAGAAAGGCAATCAAAAGTCTCACATTGGAAGTTGCTGAGCATATTGATCCTTATCCTATAGGTTTGTTAGTCCTATCTAGATAATGGGTATATCCTGCTAGCATGGCTTCTTTGAAAAGCAAAAAAAAAAAAAAAGAATACCATGGAACAGTAAAAAATTAAATAAGAAAGTCCCAAGTATAACTTTTAAGCATGTTACTGGAAAGAACAGAAAAAGAAAAAACTGAAATAGTACTGAATACTGGAAAGAATCCATAGATTTCAGCCAAACTCTCCATTGAACACATCCATATTGTGGCACTGCATATTTGCTAGTGACTTGACTTTTAGCACACTATCTCAAAGGCTTCTGTTTAGACTTCCAGGTTGGGGCTGCCATATTCTGTTTTAGGAGTATAGGTGTATCATGGCAACCATTCTTTCTTAAGGTATTTAAGTGAGGTGGTATTGCAAATAAATCCCAGGTATGGCAGCATCATGCACTCTTTTGGTTGAACAAGTATTTTTAAATAAAAATCCTGTAATTAAAATCCACACTCCAGTGACATGAAATAATCAATAGTTTACAAGTTACTTCAGTTCTATTGAAGATAGTATAGAAAAGGCCAAGAGATTAGGGCTTTTTATCCGTGTGGGAAAGAAAAGTTTGTTTATTATGAGATAATTCTATTTCTTTTAGAAGTATAGTACTATCATTGTTACAGTGTTGTTCCAAGAGATAAAACACAGTACCTACTCAATGTTCCTATACTTCGGTCACTTGGAAATCAGATTAATTTCATGCAGAGGGGCAAGTATGTTACTCTTCTTGCATAAAAAGACTTTACCTCCTCCAGCAATTTTTTACTTTATAACTGAAATCTGGTGATCATCATGAGATAATAAGAGATTCCTTGATTTACAATTCCATCCTCTGATTTTTGGTCTTTTCTCAGCTTGAAATGCTTTTTTTGGCATTTAGATGACTCTAAATTATCTTCCACAAGTTCCCAGTTATAGTAACATCTGTCAGGATTTTGTTGGGCAGCCAAAATTGTCACAGCAACATGCATTGCTTTAAGCACTAAAAACATCAGACAAGTCTTTTACTGGACTAGCAGAAAGTTGTGGCTTCATTGAAAAACACCCCATATATGCAGACTATAGTGACAGCAAATAATGGTACCTTCCAAAAGTTTCCACCCTTTGGTTCTTCCAATGTGGGAACCTGATCATGAGTCCATCATCACAGGTATGTCATGAGACTGTGAGATAGCTTTTATGATAGCCTTCATATTCCAAATAATATTTAAAATATTTTAAAAACATAATAGTAATGCACTAAGCTGCAAAAAGGGTTGATATAGGAGAGGAACTAATTTTCCAAAGGTAACTTAGAATATTTCCACTATTTCCCTTGTTATGCAATAATGAATATTATAATACAATAAATCAAGTAGCCAAGCATTGAGTGACATGGATAAAGTAGATATCTTTTTGGTAATCATCTGTCTAGTTATGTACTGGATAAAAATAATTTTCAAAATTAATAATCCAGTAAATATTTCAGTAAGATATTTTAAATTTGAAAAAATGATGATAAAATGAAGTATACTTTTGAATTAACAGCAAAATATATTAGCTTACAGGGTACTGCTCAGTAGTTTAGTGTTCTGTGTTTGCACAAAACAAAGTGTTTTCTATTACTCAGAGAAAAGTTTCTCTGAGCAACAGAACAGCTTTCAAAGCGTCTTACTAATATAAGTTTCCTGCACCTTCAAGCACCCCTTGTCTCCAGAAACACAGGTTTCTACAGATTGCTTGTTCCAGACAAGTTCAGCAAAGTTTATGCAGCAAAAAATAAACACCTGTCAAAAATGCGGTCTGCAAACAGTGTATATTTAGTTTCAAATGTTATATTTAATACATGAAAACTTCAAATTGGACTCTAGAGACAATTTTGAAAAAAATCAACAAAACTGTCCTTGTAATAGGGTAAGAATACATTTCCAGTGAACTGTGGTGATCAGTTTAGATCCCTAGATAGCAAACACAACCTAATACCTTGAGAAATGTGATTACTCCTTTCTGTAATTTAATTTTATTACTATTTATGAAAAAAGGTACACCGACTGAATACTCAGCTGCAAGATCAGCTGATATAAGTTTTACCCTTGTTAGAACTGGCTTTCATGACTTTATCTCATTTAGAAGGTCACTCTAGGGCCAGGTTACTCTCAATGTCATACTGGACGCCATGTGTGTTGTATGAGAACTAAGCATTAGCCTCAAGGATTGAAAGGATCTTCAGTTTAGGTGAATTAAAAACTGTAGTCCAAAATGTGGATATAACATCAATTTAGGCTACTCCAAAGCTAGATGAGACATAGGATTTATGGGTTGCTTTTGGTCTTAACTGTCCAAATTTCACCTAATCTGTGAAGTTGTTACTGCAGCCCTTCCCTAGAGTTTTCTGTTGAAATGTGCTTTGATGGAGCAGTATTCTGCTCTTCATCCATAAAACATTTCATCTTCAAAACTACATCAGCATCTAGTCCTTGAGTTACAGTAAATCCCAGGCGTATCTACAAACATCTCTACATACATATCACAGTATGCAAATGATACACTTTTCATTAAAGAATAGCCGTCTCTTTTTCAACAATATCAGTTTATCTTATTTTTACATTCATGTATCAACTTAGAATTTAAAAAGTAAATGCTGAGGATTCCCCATGGCCACAGCTCTCCTTCCCTCTGTGGAAATCTGTTTCTAAAATAACTCACATTCAATTACACAGGTCACTTGTGATAGTGGCTTTTCTTGGTGTGCCTGAAGAAAAGTCTGCAGCATTTGAACCATGAAAAATTATGCACAGTGTTTCATTTTTAAGATGTGCCAGATTAACAGAAGGTAATTGGGGTAGACTGTGAATGGTACCAGCTGCTTATTTGCAAATGCTACAGACACCATTTATTTTTGCTTAGAATTTCTAAGTACTTTCCTAACAATTATTATAGCTTATTTTTTCTATGTCATCCTCAAGCCAATACTTCTTATTAGTTGCTTTGTCTTGCACCAATTAAACTAATTTCTTCTAACTGTTACATTTACAACTCCAACTCTTCTCCTACCATTTTATGTAAGCAAAGGAGAAACAAGAAACATTGAGAGAAAGTTTAAGATGACTCTCCTTTTTGTAATATTCTCCCAGATTCAAAACCTGCATAATTCCAGCATCATTAAGTCTATCTAAGTTGAATATTAACAAAACTACTTGACAATGTAAATCAGTAAGATGCTTATACTGAGTAGCATTTTGGAGGGAAGACTCCACAGGCAGCCCCTCCTCCTACCCAACACACATCACTGATTATATTTGCACAACTACTTTGAAGTAACTATTTGGTATTAGTTTGGACGTTAGAAATTAGCACATGACCAGAATGATAATGGAAGGCATTGTACTTTCCTTATAGCTACGTGCACAAAAGATGAAAATGGGGTCATTTTGAGAACTTTCTCTGGAAATGATATAGATAGTTCTGCACACAGTGAATTTTCTTGACTCAAATTAATTGTATTAATAATAAAAGATTCTATTTAACTACATCCTGAAGATGCTGCAGTCTTGACTACATCTAGCAATACCCACCACATCAACAAAAGCTGTTGAATAGTAGCATCTTTTAGGTAAAAAGAAAAAACGATCACTATCAGATAACATTCCCACTTCTTGTTTGTATTGAAAGTATTTGAAACCTATTTTCTCAGCAGATTATCAAAACTCTAAATTATAAATCTTCCTTGATTATCTCAAAGATTTTTATTTAATATAAATGCAACTGAGAAGAATTAAGATGCCCTGTAATATTATATCAAATATGCAATTTGCAATGGCATTCCTTTATTAAAAATGCCAATTATAATTGCACATAAAATTTAATTGAGGTCATTACCCTCTTGACAAGTTATTTCTAAATTCTTTCATCTAATAAGATTTGTTATTTTAACATTTTCCACATCAATGCTTCTTTCACATCTATATACTTATCTATTTGTAAGGGTAATAGAAATTACCCATCATTTGATTGTATCATTGTGCTATTAATAAGAAAGCTATCTATTTAACTGCTTATCAGGGAGATGATATTATCCTTTATGTGTGAAATTGTAAATACGATCCTCTTAAAGCCATAATTCATTAGACCATAATTATATTTGTCAAAATATTAGCAAGGAAAAATAACACCAAGTTATGAATGAATTATTAGGATTGTTTTATTTTGAAGACTTGATTAAAATGCTCAGGAAATCTCAAAAAAATTTTCTTACATTGTGCTTACTGCATTATTAAAATGTACTTCACCAAGTTAAATATGTCTTGCCAGCACCTTATGTAGGTAAATAAAAGGAGGCCGTATTATTCACTAAAAGATCTCATCTACTTGCTCCTATTTTATTCAGAAATAGTATATTGGTCAGGACAACTAAGATTATTACCTTGGCTGTTTCCTAAGCCTCATGGGATGCTTTGCTTCATGTAAATGCATGTGGTGGAGGGTACCTTGCCTGAAGGGCATAAGGGTTTCCTTTTTCACAATAAACTTGCCTTGGGCATGTTTGCCACTGACATGCAAGTAGTCAGATACTGAAGACAAAATTAATTTTGTTTTCAGTCCTTCAGATGTTGAATACATTTGGGAAGGTCATTTATGCTGAAGTTTAGTATAAACCCAGCTCCAGACTAAAAAAAAAATAATAATTCTACCTTCAATCAACCTAATCTAAATATATTAATTCATATTACATTATTATTGCATTTAAACCCTAGGGAAATTAAAAAGAGGGAGGTTTTTTAAACTACATTTTACTAACCACAGGCATATAAAAATAGGCAACAAGGAAAAATTTGGTCTCAGTACATAACATTCTGTCTTGTACAGTTCATGTACTGTGAGCGTGTCACACCTTAGTGCACACTCACCTAGTGGAAATCAGCGCTTCAGTGTAAAAAGGGTATGAGATCACAGAGCAGTATTTCATGTTTCATGTTGGGCACTTCCACTTTCAACACAGAACAAAGTGCTGCAACTGATCCACTCTCCATGATAAAAGAGGCCGTGAGTCTCCCCCATTGCCTCACAGAAAAGTAGGGCAGTACTTGTTTCTTCAACACAGGACAACCTCATTTTATCCTCACGATGGGGATAACTGAGTGAACAAAGTAATGGGGTCTTAAGTGGACCAAGTGGAGCATATAATTGAAATTAACATCCCTTTTGAAATTTGCACTTACCTATAATTAAGATCTTAGTATGCAAATAGTGGCTGATGACCTAATATTCCCTATGTGTCCTTTCCTGATTTCTATTAAAAAAGAGAACTATTTCATCTTCTAGAGCAGATGAAACAAATAAACCATTCTGTCCTGTCAGAATCTCTGAAAGCAGGATGGATGTACAGAAGTGCAGTTTGCTAAAGATTGCAACTCACCTGGCTTGGGCTGGATTAGCTTGTTCCTAGCTAGCTATCACCCCAAAAAATAATGCCAATGTAAGGTATCAAAAAATCAAAAACATTTTCATTAATTAAAAATAAACACACTGATCTGTGATAAACAAAACAATTACACCATGACCTATTTTATTTGCATAAATTTCCCTCTGGAAAAATCTAGTCTAAGCTCACTTACTAAGTTCAAGGTTCTTCCTCTGATCCAGTAATACCACTCTGCCTCTTTTGAGGATAGAAGTTCTAAGAAAAATAAAATCAAAGGAAATTTGATGAGTATGTTTATTGAAAACATACTTTAGTGCCTTCAGGTTTTAAAATGCTAGTCGAAATGGGTAGGAAGATGCAAAACTTACCTTTGAAGGCACAATACCTGCCAGGTGTGAGAACCAAATGTACTAAAGATTTTTTCTTGCATCAAGTGCCTTGGTTTTTTAATATCTTTCTGAATTTCTACAATTTTTTTTCCTTCTATTTAAATATATCTAGCTTTGGTAACAATAATCACTCTGTATTTTTAAATTGGGAACCAGTCCCCTTAATAATCTATTGGCTCTCAGATGCATCACAGTGAACAAAAAACACCTCATCGTTTGTCAACTGTCAGAACTTGATCAAGCATATCCCAACTGATAATGACAGAAACTTGCATGATCTGTTAGGTATGGAACATAAAACTTATGTTCATTTCAACTACTCTGTGAAGCCTCATAAAATTTTGAGAGAGTTACCACTAAGCTAATAATATATTGCTGCATCAATTGAGCCAAAAAACATCCATAAAAGTGTTCCTTTTACATGCTCTAAAGCCTCCTGAAGAGAGAGGAGGGAGAGAGGAGAAGGAGAACTGGGTTTTTCAGAGCAGCCTAAGTAATGAGGTCAGAAGGGCTTTGTCCAAACACTAGTATTTGCCTTCTGAGGAAACAACTTACTTACTGGGAATGTATGAGATTAGAATGTTTGAGTATCACAATAACTGATTTGAAAAAACCAGATACTTGAATATAAAGGAATTTTCCTTACTCCATTACGTGATTTTCTAAATATGCCTCAATGCTGTATACAGTTTTACTGCCACAGGTTTATGAGGAACAACTGAGTGAGGAAGGTGACATTATATCTCTGCTGGATTGCCAAATAGAGTGGTTACCACCTATATACAGAAGGTAGTACTTTAACACAGAAAATAACAAAGCAATGAAATATATAGTCTCTCTACCAAAAGAAGTATTTTTTTCATCTAGTTGAAGGGAAAATTCCTTTTTACTTAAAAGTATTTTCATGCTATCAAATCTGTATTGTCTTTTACATAAATTAATTAACAGAAAATATATTCAAAACAGACAAAATTTTACATGCTCTGTTACAAAAATTAGTTTATAAAATCTAGATATTCACTGAATTTGGGAGGCTCATTCCACAATTCTCTCAGAGAAGCAAGTAAAAAGATCCAAGCTAAGTAACTTGCCTATCCAACCCCGGTGTTCAGATCACTGAATTCTGCTTCATTCCAAACTCTAAATGAACAGTGCTGAGGCAGTTTTTGGCACAATCATCAAACGTTATCCTAAAATACAGTGTTCAGAAGATAAGGGACTTATCAATACTATCTATGAATTTTATGTGCTGTACGCTATCAAACAGCATTCCTAAGACAATTTGTGTAGAAAAACTCCTCGTGATTGTCTAGTCCTCATATTTTCTAAAACACACATTAGTTGCAAACACAATGATCCACCCTGTACTCTTCAGCTGACTGTATTCCTTCTCCAATGAATCTGGGACATGATTTCTGATTATGATTTAGTGAGTGATTTAGTGAGTTCTGGCATCTTCAGCACACAGTTGAGGAACAGTGAATTATCACTGGTGTCATGGTTTTATGTCCAGCTCGAGATGAAACACTAGGCAACCACTTGCTCAATTGCCCTTTATTCCTTTCCCCCCATCCTGGTGGAATGGGGTGGAGAACCAAAGTAAAACTTACATTTTGAGATAAGAATAGTTTAATAATTGAAAATGAAATAATAATGGCTCATAATAATTATAATAATGATAATATAAAGGGGAAAATCCAAGTGATACACAATACAGTACCACACCACCCACTGACCAATATGAGACCCCCCCTTCTAGAACCCAGATTGACCATCCTTCCAGGCAATGCTCCTCAGTTAATATACTGGGCATGAGATTCTCCAGTGTGGAACATCCCTTTGGTCAGTTTTGGTCACCTATCCCAGCTATGCTCCCAGTCTCTTTTGTGTACCTCCTCACTGGTGAATAATAGGACAAGGAAAAAAAAAAATGTCCTTGACCTAGGATAAACACTACTTAGCAAAAAACCAAAAGATCAGTGTGTTATCAACACTATTCTCATTCTGAATCCAAAACACAGCATTATAACAGCTACTGAGAAGAAATTAACTCCATCCCAGCTGAAACCAGGACAGTTGGCCAGCTGCTGATGCTTTCCTATGTCCCTCAACATTGACCTGGGGCATCTCTCAGAGCTTTCCACTCAATATTGCACAGCTGCCAGGACTGAAAATATCATTGGAACAGGTTCTTATGTGGCCAAACGCAGCAGGCTGATGATGATCACAGTATCACAGCAATTCTGCATTAAACCAGCCTGATGGTCCCACAGCTGAGACACAGTGTGACTACTAAGGTTCTAAGTGATTACTTAGAACCTAAGTGACTACTTAGGTTCTGTAGCTTGAGGGCTCAGATTTAAGTCAGGATGTTACTGAGGGCAGGTCACATAAGCCTCAAAAATTACTAGGTGATTTTAGGACAGTCATGAAAGTCAGCCATGTGTTGATCATTGCCAGAGCCCAGTTTCAATGTGAAACCCTCTCATGAATATTGGCCAGCATGTCCAGGATCAGCTCCTTGTATCTCTCCATCATGCTAGAGGTCAGCTGCTGGTGGGGCCTGGATGGTGGCTGCTCCCTGCTGTCAAAAATGTGTTAGCAAAGGGGTACACAAGGGCAAGGCAGGGCTGTGTGCTCTTGAGGGGCTTTTTTATACTCTGCTAGCAGAAGGGCAAACTTGAGGCTTTGGACTCAGCTTTCTGGTACACTCTGCATTACACTACCATTGAAGTTAACTAAGCATCTGCACACAAAAACAAACCTTTCTAAAAGAAGTACGGATACTTGTTCTCTTTCCAGCTGAGTTAGGTGAGAATCAGGATTGAAGTTGCTTGTTCTACTCCTGACCTATAAATTTGTTCGCCTGCCTCAGCAATAGGACAGAAATGCTTTTAACCAGAATCCTTGGTATTCCCTAGCAATTTGGATTCAGTTTGCTCTGGGCTATGAAGCATTCAGAGTTCAAGTCCCTATGCCAGGTTATTCTGCTCCAGCTGCTAGGTTAGTGTGAAAATGAAGTGAACAAAACGCCTGTTGCAGCCTCAGAGGATGTCTAAATGAAGACAGACGAGAGAGTGACAATTCCTGTTATTCCCATCTACTTCCAGTGGAAGATACCTTAGCACTATATCAGTTAAGAGTAAATTAGAGAAGGAAAGCATTTGAGTGGACTTGATTCCTCTGATAACCTCAAGTTTTTAGGGTCTGCTCTCTAATTCTAACAAGGTCTACTACTAACTAGATGAGAAGTTTCAGAGCATTGCACACTGTGCAGTGGCTGTGTGTACTGCCTGTATACCCTACATCAGGAACATCTGACCCTGCTCCTGATATCCCAGTGAAGCATTGCCTCAGTTACAGGGGAAGTTTCTCAGCCATGACCATCAGAAGTACGTGCAAGCCTGGAATACCACCTGCACTGACACTTCCACTGGCTACAAAAAATAGGTGATGTTTTAAGAGAAATTATAGTCATGACCAAGGCACTGAGATCTGTGTTGGCTTTTATTCTCATCTTTTAATTTGTCTCACCCTGAAGTATACATAATGCTCTTCCATACTTTTATCTAATCTTTTGACATACTGCTGCAGAGATGAGAGGAGAAAAATGCACATTTTTTATGGAACTCTGAGACAATATTTTCTCCAAGTTTGTTTTCTAGTTTGCAGATGCAATATACTTTGGAGAAACCATGAATGGAGAGACAATCTTTTTTCTTAATTTTTACCTTACAAAGGAGTTAAACCACAAAAGATGTCTGTGTCTGACAGACACTTGCTTTAAAATAGGAATAATTCTTCAGGATAAACAGGGACAGCTGAGCTTAAAAACCATCCACACAAAGCAAGAAACATATTACAGGAGCTTGTTTCTTTCCTGGTTCAAATGTTATGACAAGTCACTTTATCTCTCTTTGCTGTTCTCTACACATGTAAATAATATTTTGCTACTTCACAGACATTTTTAGAAGTGGAATTAATGTGGTCACTGAATTGGAGTAGCCTGTCATTACTAAAGTTTGTTACATTGTTTCAGAGAGGAAAAAAAAAAGCAGAATCAGTAGCAACTGCACCAGCAGCAACATTGACAGCATATATAATAGATGCAAAAGCACAAAAGGAATTAAACAAAATCTGGAAGCAATTTTTAAGGAGTAAGTGCCAGTTTGAAGTACTTAAAATGTTTTCTGCTCTGATAGAAATAGGAAGCTCAGCTGAGGGTATAACTAGAGGAGGCGAGAGCCATTTGACAAATAAAGGAATAGAACCAGGCTTGCTGAACTTTGGAGGAAGCACAGGTGGAGTTGCAGGGGGAGGCAAACAGCTGTCTGCCTTCTATGGGTGAGTTCCAGATCTTCAGTAGCTAAGAGGAAACACGAGTACATGAGAGGTACTCTCACAAGGAGACAGATGCCTTCCCACTCAGACAGCTCAGGATGTGGGTGGTATGGAAATCTGGAAGATCTGTATTTGAACATGAAACATTCATACAAGAACATCCTGCTTACAGTATAGATCGCTGCAACTCATCAATATAATTGAATGGATGGCTCCTAAATAGTAATGTTTTGTCCTCCTAATAACCCAAAATTTCACTTGTCTCCATAATTACATTGCAATCAATCTTTTATTTATAATTCCATTTTAGTCAAGTCTAATTTCATATTAAAATAAAACCCCTGATCCAGGAAATTCCTGTTCTATTTAAAGGAATGATTTTCCTATTTAAAAATATAATCACAAATAGATCTTTATACATATTAAGAAATGAGGAAAAATAATTGGATAAGACAATAACTGGAACCTAAACTACATATTTAATAAGATTGTTAAAAGGAATGTGCAGTAAGTCAAATATTTGTTCTACAGAGCTATTCACCATATTACTCTGGAGGTAAATACTAGCTAACAGTAAGGAGAAAAGAAGTGTGATTGTTTCAAAATTAAGTATAGCCCCAGTTTTTGATCCCAAAAACTAGAAGAGGGAAGAAAAAAATATTTCTTTCTCTTTTCAAAATATTATACTTATACTATTAATAATATATAAAAGGAGATCTACTAGGAGCACAGGCCTCTTTTTATTCCTCATGGGAGAAGAGAAGAGAGAAAGAAGGTAGGCTGCCAGTACATAAAAGTGTGTATCAGATAAGAAAATCCTAGTCAATATATTTTTTCCTGCAGTCGAGCTATTTTTAATACATACAGTCCTGTCTCTTTCTAGGAGACATATGTTATTGGAAAGATTAGTTTTGCTGTACCTATTGCTTCTGCCAGCCTGCATCAAAGTAAATTTAGAGATGTGCTGACAATCTAATACTTGCTATCAGGTTCTACCTGTAGATAAGAGTTGAAAAAAATCTGTTGAATTTTTTCACAATAGTCAAATGCTACTATGAGGGATATTAAAAAATAAAAATAATAATTTTAAAAATCCTTTTGATTTCAATATACACAGTGATAACATCTGAAGTTATTTCCCATAAGTTTTAAAATAATTACTTTGAAAAATAATGTAAAATAAAAGTATGTGAGCCATTGACCAAAACTAATGAAATGCATTTGCATAAACCTGATTTTGAAGATTTTCATCCCTAAAGGTGTCTGGATGGAAAGCAGCAAACATTAGCTGGACAAGAAAAGCAAAGGATGAGTATGCAGAACCCTCATTATCCCAGAGGTGCTCAGTTCTGACTTTTCCTTGCAAAAACAAAGGAACAAAACCCTTTTCTCCCTTCCTCTTCTATTTCAAACCAAACTAGACGAACAAAAATACTGACACCACTCCCATTTTAGTTCTTTGGAGAAAATGAACATGTCATATATTTCCCATTTCTCAAAACAGATCTGATAAGACTCCCATGCAATCCGAATGCACACACAACTCCTCCTTCCAGATCAAAAGTTATTCTTCTCCAAAGGATTTTGAGGGAATGATCCATAGGACATTGCATAGCTATGCTTATGTTCTTCATTTACATTTCTCAGTTCCATTAAAATCTTTGCTCAGGGATGTAGTATTTTTGGGAAGAAAGTCAAGGAACCGTCCAGAGAAGTTGTGGATTTCTCATTGGAAGTGTCAGGTTGGACAGGGCTGGCTTTAAGCAACTTGGTCTAATGTGAGCTGTTACCCATGGCGGGGGGTTGCATATAAAAAATACCTAAGACATCAAATATCTTGTTGTCATATGATATCTCATACAGGCAATCCAATTTCATGTAGACAAAAGGACAAAGTTCCTCCAGTTCATCAAATTATACCAGGTGTTAGAGGGGGTGTCTGATACTGAGACCAATAGCGAGCTAAGGAGAGCAGGAAGAATTTTAAGGACTCCTAAGCAATCTTTAATGAATTTAAATGTACAGTTTCAGTGGTGACTCAGGTGTTTGAAGGACAGCTGATATTAACTTTCAGCCTAGACAGAGAAACCATATTGAAATTGCTGTCACAAAATTAATGAACTCACATTTTGCTTTTTATAGGGAAACGAACCCATCAGAAACCTCTACTCTGCATGGATTTCCTCTCTTCAAAGTAGTCAAGAGTCTGGTAGGGTCAAGGTAGTAAAAACTGTTGCAGAAACTTCTCATCCAGAGAATTCTACAACTGCCATCTGAGCACTAGAATGTATTTTATTAACTCATCTATTATTGAAAAGAAGTGTAGGCAGCAGGAATGTCAGATTGGTAAAATTCCTTTAATTTTTTATTGTAGATACTTGTCTCATCAGTCACATTTGTTGAGTTTCAACACAGTACAGTTTAATCACTGAGGACTGTAAATAAACTTCATTTTTGTACAACATAATCTTGTACTTAGGTTTTACTTGTGTTAGACTAGAACAGAGGCTTCATACCTGCAGGGCAATTTGATACTCTGATCAGAGCTCGTAATTTCCTTTTTTCCCTCTTTAATTTTCCTAGAAAAGTATTTCTGTTTCTATTATTTACAGTTAATTATGTATGGAGTCTAAAAATAAAAAAAAGGATTTTTCAAAAATGCTGGTGTTTTCATCAGGACAATAGAATATATACTTTTATAATCTGTTTGGAGAGAATCAATGTAGTTCTTAAACCAATACAACACATTCCTTAGCATGCCCTTGGATTGACTTGCATGAGCTGTAGTCTAAATCCTTGTTTTCTCCAATAACAGGGATTCAGAACATTAGGCAGACCATGCAATATTGTGCTGTATAATCTTTTCCTCAGTGGTTAATGTGCTGTGCATGGTGGAAATTAGATGACTGAAATGTAACAAATACAGATGAAGAAAAGCGACACATTTTACTTTAATCTCTCAGAGAGTCTCTGGCTTTCTTTGGCAACATAGTTGAATCTCTCTTATTTTTAAAGCTCAGTGGTTTTTTAGTCATCCAGGCACTGCTCTTGTGACAAGACAAATTGGTCTGGGTAGCATCTTCTAAAAAGCCAGTTTATCTCCTCTGCCTAGGAATATTCTCGTCTGTTCCACCTCAGATGTTATGGAAAACTCAGGACCCATTGATTCTGATTTGAATGTCACAGAGTTACCAAAAATAGTGGAAAATCAGTTTCTAAGATAACTAGGGTCAGTGTTACAGAAATAGCCTAGATCAACAAACTATTGCTTATGCCAATTTAAAACCCTTTTAAGGCTCAGCCTTAGCCAAAAATATTTCTGGTAAGGAAACAAACAAGTAAAAAACCAAACAAGAATTACAAATGTCTTCCTGGATCATAAACAGAACATTCACATTGATTCTTCCTAATTTTCCTGTGTATGACTTGTATCTTTCACAATTAGATATAGCTCTCCATTATTTCTCTCAGACATTATTTCTGTCTGATGTACAGGTTACTATCTATAGACAACAATTAATAGTATAGACTGCAATAATGTAACACTTATGTGTGATTTTTTTTAATATATGATGTTTTTCCCTTATACATTTACTGCCACTCTTTCATTACATGAAGGGTGAAGGGTCTCACAGTTACAATTTGAAGGAACAAGATTAGTGAGAACAGCCCAAAATAATAGGGAATATATTTTAGTTTCAATCAAGAATGTCAAAAACATCTAGAAAGTACAGGATAATATCTGAGAAGCAAATACTGCAAGAATACTGCTTGAAATAAAAAACAGTCTGAGTTTTATGATATTTGAAAAGCAAGTCTCATCACCTTTACTTAGAATTCAGCAAAAAAAAAATCAGAGTAATACTCAGAAGTCCAATTTCTGCAGCTCAAGACCACAGGAAAATATGACTAGAAAAAAGGAAATAAAACATATCCATAAAAGTTCTTAGGCAAGGAAAGAAAAGGATATCTGAGAAGCCTTGCCACATCCACTCTTGGATCTACTAAAACTTTCTGGGAAACACCTTGAGCTACTTGACCAAATATTGCCATTGGTCCTTCTTCGAATAGTGTCTCAGTCAAAGTCCCCTTCTGGCCTAAATTATCCTAGGTTTCTTTGATTCTAATGTGGAGGAAGAGGTGGTTTTAAGAGCCAGGCTGTGCTTATAATGCAAATACCTACAAGGTGAGCTGCAAAAAGAACCTACTCATCATTTAAGCTACAGGTATCAGAGGTCCTACTAACTAACATCCCTCTGAATGAGATGCTGAAAGGTTCCCTCTCCCATATTTCTACTTAGGAAAGTTCTAATCACTTGGAAATTGAGTAACCTTCAAAGCCTATCCAAGGTCACTACCTCCATCAGAATTAGAGAAGAAATTTGATTCTTGCCAACCAACCTATTCCTCACACAATTCACGAATTAAGTGAATTATGAATCAAACAGAAAATCTGCTACGTTCTTTTCAACATACAGCAAAAATAACTGATCAATTAACAGCATTTGCACTGATACAACATCACCAAGGGAGGTGACTCAAAACAACTTCAACAGTTCAGGAAAAAAAACCCTTGGAAATAATGTTGCATGCTGCTCAGTACTCTTGGATGGCTATGAAGACAAGAGAATCCTTTGCTGACAGGTTTTTTGTGGCATATGGTCCTAAGTACACAATTAGTGATACCTCACCCAGTTAAGGATATCTTAAATTATACTTTTATATTGGTTGTATTTGTGTGCTTACTTCTGGAAGGAGAAATGCTCTTTAAAACATCAAGGTTTACAGAGGAGATGGAATTGCTTTATTTACAAAACACAGACACACAGACATAATGTAAGCTTACATATACTACCTTAATGAGCTACAAGCTGTATTATGGATATTTAATATTTTACCTCAATTTAATAAATTACAAAAATACCCCACACACACCTCAGATCAAGAAGATAAAAAAGTTGGCCACTGACTCATCTGACATAAATAAGAGCAGAATTATGCAACAATATTTTAGTTGAAACCATCATTGGACAGTAATAGACTTGGTGAAAATTTTCACATATGAAGAGAAAATCTGTTTGCTCCATTTATAAATGAAACAGCTACAGATTATATATACAGACACATGAAGCTAGTATTTTTTGTAGTCTAGGCTTAAATCATGTTAATGAATCATCCTTCAATTTAATGCATTAATGTTATACATTGTTTTATTAGTGTGATACTATTTATTCTGAAATGTACAGAAGATAGAAGAATCAACAGTTTTGGAAGTGAATTCTGCTACCTATAGTTATTTTAGAAATGTTTTCCTATTTTTCCTAAAATAATGGAAAGAACTTTCTTAACTTTCCAATGAGATTGAAATGAGGTTTGCTAAAGGGGAGTAAACAAGCTGTGTTCATTAGACATGAAAGTTTTCTTTGAGGATAGTAATGTCTAGCTATGAATAAATTAAAATGATTGCAAATGTGCTATCATAATTATTATGACTATTATACATCAGCAAAGTATATAATGACCAAAAGTATGCATATAAATAAAACCTTGTAGCTTTGTATTTCCTTGGTAGAAACTAAAGTGAAAAAATATTCACTGAAGGCTGGAATTACCTTAATGTGGATGGAATTATTCTTGTGGAAGTAGGATCTCAATCAGCTCTAGGAATTAAAGACATAAGCTGGGAAATTAATGCTTACTATAATCTGTAACAAAAATACAACTGTTTTGTGAAGACCTACACCTACACTGCAGATCACCCACATCTGGATAAGAATTCTAGTAACATTGAGAATATGTAGCTTTGAGGCCTACAAAAATACCTACAAAATGCTGAAAAGGGGGTGGCAAAATAAAAATATAAAATGTTTCTCAGAGAAAACATAGTCTTGGGACTATAACACAGAAAACAAACAAGTATCTCTATGTTTTGTTTTGTTTTTTTCTTTTAAATTATTCGAAAGCCTTTCCTGTAAACTGCTATGTGACTTTTTCTTACCATTATTTCTGAAGTCAAAGTTAAAAATAATTCATGCACAAGTATGCTATCTAATTGGAACATGCAGTTACAATGTTTGACCTTGAAACTTTTTGGTAGAAATAATCAGAAATGTAGGTGGTTTGACAGAACATGATATGCTCATTATCATACACTTTCTCAGTGTTTTATACTTGCTTTTTGTGAGTTCAGAGATTTGAGTATAAAAAAGTGGGGATGTGTCCTATATATTCATGTTGATTAAGTTTTGAGATTTTCATAATACATTTTTCTGAGCAAACATTTGGAGCAAACACCACAATTGCTTTCTCTTGTAAGTCATGATTCCCAAAGCCTTTGAAAGCATTTTATAGGACTTTAGAATTATTTTTGTGATTCACCTGAAAACTTCTGGATCTTACTTTCACCCAAGTTCCAGAGTTTAGTATATACTCCGAAAAAAACCCTTATGGGTCTGTCTCTCCTGTATTCCACACTGTACATGCATGTGTGTGTAGGGATAGGTGCGTATAGAAAATGTATGTGCTTTGCAGTGCCAGTACCTACTTCTTACTTACAACTCCATCAGATTAACTTTATAAATAAGTATTTCCCATTTTTAACATAAAATGCTCTTTTGAAATTGAATATGAAATGGGAGAACTAAATAAGAAAAAAGAAAACCAGTAAAATCATATTTCACCTTGTTATTATTAGAAAAGCAGCAGTTCAAAAATATAATGTTATTAATCTTCTACCTTGTAAGAATACAAGACGTCACCAATCAATATAAATAGGAGTTTATGAGTAAAATTAGTATATTATGATCTTTCAGTCCTTACAATGGCTGATAGATTAATAAAATGCATAATGTCTGAGAGATGACCAAGATGTTTGGTCAAAAGCTCACTTTCGCAGTGTAGTTTCACTACATCCAAATGTAGAGCTTTGCTCTGCTTTATACTGTGGAAAAAAAATCTACATTCTTTTTTTAATACTTAGAGTACATAGAAAAATATGTTTTATGTGCATCTTCCCTCATGACATTGTATTTCTTGTTTTCAAAACATAAGGCAACCTAAAGCTTTAAGTCTCTTTCTTCTTTTTTTTTTTTCATGCTAAATTACTCTGCAATGAAAGCACACTGTTACCATGTGCATGCTGAAAAGCTTTTACAGGTGACTTGATTATAAATGAGAGTATTTGGGGATGGGGGTGGGAAGAACAGATGAGAGATACTGATACTGAGAGTTTTCTTATTGCCCAAATTCTGTGCCAACATGATGTCAACATGAAGGGATTTATTCTATCAGACCTTTTTGTTCAGCTATGCACTTCCTGCTAATTAGATCAATACCTGTGTCTATTAGGAGCTGGTTTAATATTCTTAATGAAGGTTCATTTAAGGTTCATTCTGGTCACAAGGTAGTTATTTTCTCACATTTTGCAGAACTCCTCTTAAACCCAGTATTCATCTGTAAGTTGCAAGGGATCTTCATTTAAGATTTGTATTTGAAATCTGGAGTAGCTGACCACTAAGCAGTGGACACAATAAATTAAAAATAGTAATAATGCTCAAAGAAATTTTATTTTTCTTTTATCCCCTTTAGATGCATATGCACTTTCATTTCCTTCCGGCACTGCCACTTACCAGTGGCAAGTCCACTTCCTGAACTTGCATGGAAATATATCTAATACTATGGCAAATCATTCTCCCTAAAAACATATCCCATTCTTTGATTTCAAATGGGAAATCTTTCTCTGTTATATTTCTGACTAAGAAAAAAGTATGTCATAACTGGAAAGTAGGACGAGGCACCTGAAGACATATATGCATTTAAATACCTAACTACCAACAAAAAGGACTAGGGACACCAGGTTCACCAATTTCAATTAATTTAGTCAGGAAAGTTCGAAGGTACTGAAATTTTCATAAATCAATTTTGTGTTATAAAGTTAATCATGGTCTTGGTTCTGATACATACAGTTGAAATGTGGCTATTCTGTATTTAGCACCCTTTGCAGTCAGACTACTGTTCAAGAGATTAAAAAAATTGGATTCAGTTTTTAGGCCTTAAACATACAGCTGACATTATTTATCACAGACCAAAGAAAACTAGTAGAAGAAATACATCCCAGAAGTAGTTCTTCTAGCAGAACAGAAATCTGAGTGTATACTGGTTTTGTTTTACTGACTGTCATCAGAAACTACCACAATGCCATTTCAAACTGAATACAATCCAACTACTTCCTGTGAAGAGATCAGTTAAACTGTCAGTTTAAGGGCTGGTCTTTGGATGATTGATATCAAAATGATATCAATTCTGATGCTATCTTAGGCAAATATTCTAAATTGAGTAGATATTATGTACTATTATATACTATTTGAGGAAGCTTCATAATTCTAGTTGCATCATATAAAAAACCCCAAAACTTGGAAAAATGCAGAAAAGACACTACATAAAAATTTATTTTGGAGGATGGAGGCATCCACATCAATTTATGCTGACTATTTATTTTTTACTTTGTTTAGTGGGGGTAAGGCTTGGGAACCAAGAATTAGACTTTTTGATTTCCATGAGATCCTCGGGTCCTTTACAAGAAAGAACAGATTGCTGCAGCATAATTTTTTCAATATTTTCAGTCTGCATCTCTTTATTTGATAAGCACTAGTTTAACCAGTCACAGACATTTGTACTAGTGAATTTTGTCTGTTGGGAAAGAAGGCTTCATGATTTCATATAATTTTCAAGATTTTTGGACATTTAACATGGGATGCGGAAGTCCCTGACTTGAATTAATCTAATTTTGGTGTCTAGCAGCCTGACTTTGATCCCTCAAGGCACAATTAGAAATACCATCTTATTAAAATCACCAGATTTTTAATATTTATTTATATGGAGAGAGAAAAAAATTCTGCAGAGGGCAAGTCAGGAAAGTGCACATACATTTTTACTGTTAGTTACTCAATGTAATAAAGTATTTTTCACAATGCTGAAAGTGTTCCTGACATGTATCAGGAAACAGAAGAAAAACTACCCAAATCTGGCAGTCGATATAAAGTATTCAAGACCAAAAAGGTAAATAAATTGTTTTACCTAATCTACCTAATTATTTCAGTTTTGAGGTTTCTTTAATCCTTTCTGTTGTTTACAGCAAGATCTTTTATTATATTCTATGTACAATTCCCAGAGTACAAATGAAAGGATGTAAGTATAACATATTTTACATAAAATAAAATACGGCCTAAAATGTGCCAAACATGAACACTCCCTGTCCTGATATCATTTATCCAGAAAACAAACAGGAGAAAGTAGCAATTTAAACACCACATCATTAAGAGGGAATAAATCTACGCTGAACATCCTACCTTCTGCAAAATTCCACTTTGCAGTCTGAACTGAAGCACACTAATGATAATAACCTCAAATGCATAATGTTGTGGGTTTTTTCAAGGATATTTCCACTCCCTTCTGAAGGATAAAATAAGGCTGTGTGAGTAAGTCTTTGCTTGCAGAACAAAGATAGCGTGTAATAATTTTAGTACTTCCAGGCTGGAAGAGATAAATGTATTTGCAGCACTTCAGCAAAGCACTCTAACTTCATAGCAAATACAAGCTCTAGGAAATGCATTGTTTTCTCACCTTGATTCCCTAATTTGCAAGAAATTCCTATGAAAAGAGTAAAAATTTATTATTTTTCCATCATGAAATGATAGTTACTCTTTTCTACATTACTTCTAACAGCATTAGAATTCAACTTTCTTGCCTCAGCACAAAAGTTTAATTCTAACATTAAAAGGATTCACGAACATATGTAAAACATATGTAATATATTACTTGCTCTTCATACTTCAAAGTGTTTAGACTACTAGCTAGTTCTAAAAAAAAAGATGGCTGGAAAGAAATATAATGGGATGTTTGGAAGAAGCATTGACACTTTAAATGGATTGCAAATTTAGCTACCCACTTATGTGGACTATGTTTTTTTCTTTATAGCTACCATATTTAATCCTACCTTTTACAAGAAATAATGAATTTTGTCATTCTCTTGGAATTCAGGAGAAGAATTAGTTTTTCTGTATTGTGGCACTTTACACTACTGAAAAAAAGACATCTTAAAAACTCCAAAACTTATTTTCATTATATGATAGTCATGCAATTATTTTTAAGAAAACCTTGCCTCAAGACCTAAAATCAGTTTACTGGGCAATGTTCATTTCTTACAAGAATATCTTACTACATTGGATAACATCCATTTATTACTTGAGTTTAATTTAGAATTTAATTTCATTTTAATTAAATTCTTCCTACATGTTGAAGAGACCTATATCTAACCTCATTCAACTTCACAAATGACTATGTGTTAACAACCAATTTATCATCTTTCTCCACAAGGACTATATATACAGAATGAATACATAAAAGCAAAAGGTGAAAGCAAGACAAAACCCATTCAGCAACACAATGCACACTAAGGGGGAAGAAAAATTGGTCTCCTTAATACACCTAATCTAAGTTAAAAGAATTTATGACATCTGTTTATATAGAACATACTGCTTATTATTAAATATAATGTTGAAATAAAGGTGGGTAAATAAAATCAAAAGCCAGAGAAAAATAATGACCTTTAAATTTATTACATTTAGCTTTACTAATTAGCATCACTGATCCTTAAAACTTTATTTTGTGAGCATACTCCAAAGAAAACTCCCTATCCTAAAACATGAGAGACAGCATCACAGTGCAGTTGAACAAATAAATCATGTATGGCAGCCAAAGAAGAGAAAATGTAAAACAACATTAAGGTGTATGTTTTCCTTAGATCACCAGCAATTCTTCTCACAAGTTGCCAACTGCCATCATAGTGTTACAAGTTGTTGTATAAACACTGGAGGAAACAGTCTGAAGTTTATAAAATTATAATCATCATGCTTCAAGCTTTTATCACATCTTATACTTCTCTCAAACACTGAGATGGAGAAAGTCTAGAAAAGTGTGATCCAGCTTTAGACTGCATAAATTCCACATCTATAATTCTGTTTAGTATTTTTTTTCTTTGTTTTTTCTCTCAATCATATGTGTTTGGCCTAGATTATTAAGTATTTACTCTAAGTATTTACCTAAATCTGAACTTTATGACAGGAAGATGAAACAACTGAGAATGACATCAAAAAAGACGAAAAATTGCTGATAAACTTGCAGTAAGGAAAATGTCCCAACAGCACAGATGACCCAAACCCTAAAGAGGTTTATCAAGTAAAAGCTTGAAATATTTAAACTATGAGAAGATGGATGGGATGTTGTTAAAAACTACTAAAGGTGTTTTCATGTCAACAGTATCTAACTTTAGCAACTGCATTTTGAAATGCCTCTGCATCAGAAGCCCTAGGCCAGACAAGATAAAAGGAATTTTAAATGTCATGAATTGGCTAATTTTAACAACTGAATCCTGAAATCCTTTATTTACTTACTCTCTTCATCTCCTGTTTTTAGCATTTTTGCAATCATTTCTAGAAGATAAAAAAGGCATAGAACCAGGTTCAAAAGCAGTCTCACTTCTCTTTCATGAACCCAATAAAATGTGCCAATTTACACTCTGGTTTTGTTCAAATTCCTTTATGTGACTGAGAAGTTAAAAAAAGTTTCAGAAGTATGTATTAAGTAGTCTGAAAGAACATCCCTTACTTTCTTTTCCAGACCCCTTCATCACAGTCTCACCTCAGGCTTTGGGTACTTCTGCAAAGGTGTGCAGAGCCCTTGAACTGGATGGGTCAGCAAAGAGAGGGAAAGAAGGTGACTTTACTGCAAGTTCAGCTGAGGGGGAGACCAAAGGGGCAAAATGTTAAAGTAAAAAGTAACAGATTACCTCAGCTACAGGACAAATAAAGCTCCCCTCCAATATCAAGCACAAGAAACACAGACATAATACTGAGAATGAAGGAATCGTTCCAAAGCACTATAGAAAACTCCCATTTCCAAATTAGGAGCTGTTGTCTTGTGACATGGAAATGTCTCTCTAGTAGAAGAGGAAAAGGTGACAGATTTTTCTCAAATGTTACCATGTGTGTCTTGTAGAAAGGAGAGCCTTGCTGAGCTAGGCAGCCCATGGGAAAAGAGGCAGCTGGTTACAAGTGTGAATAATTCTGCTCTTACACATCTAGGTTAGTTTGTAATCTTCATCTGAAAGAAATGCACAGTGACATGGTCTGTGAGTACAAAAGAAGAGGACTACACAATGCATCTAAATGGGTTTGTAGAAAATCACAGAGTTGTGGTCCATGGTTCTGCATTACAGGTAAAAATAAACCAGAAGCTACAGAAGCAGAATTGGACCAAGCTGCATAGAAAGCTAAAAAGAGAAACCTGAAACTTCTCCCAGAATGCAGAAGACAGGACAGAAATGTTATAGAGGATGAAAAGCAGAAATGTATTTTTGATTCATACAGTGAAAAAAGAAGTATAAAGATTATCAGAAAGGGGTCAGGAAGGGAGGAAGCTTATACAGGAAGGCCAGGCTTCCCTTCAACTATTATGAAATCCAAGTTGCTGCATTTTCATATCAAGACAGTAAAATCAAGATTTTAAAGTTAAAAAAAAGGAATGCCAATGTATATTTTAGAAAGCCTTCAACCAAGATGTGCTGAAATTTGTTGTACTCATGATGTGCTCAACCACCACAAAGTCATAATATTCTGTATCCTAAAGCGAGGGTTAGGACAGATGTTTGAAATATTCGAGCAAGAAGCAACAGAAAATTGTCAGAATACACTGACAGTGAAACAGAGGAGAATGAAGCAATGATACATATGAAGTTTAAGAAATAAAATTATGACATGAGGATAGCTGCTCTTACACAAGGCTATTGACAGAATAATCAGATCAGAAGCTGCAGGGATGGATGACAACTATTGGGATATTAGTACTGGAAGGCATGGTATACAGGTAAGACAGAAAAGGATGTTATTATTGAACAGATGCTCTTTATCAGTAATCATAATGCACACATTTCAATATATCCTTGCAGAAATAAAACCAAACTAAATAGCAATAATAATAATATCATTGTGGTTATACTTGATTTTTAAAAAGTACACTATAGTAAAGTGTGAGGACTGATTCAGAAGGGAAAAATACAAGCTTAAAGCTGAATGTTTAAAGGCATTGTAGAAAATGTACAAGAATTAAATCCTCAAGATTCAGAATGACTACAACTGTTCCACAAAGAAATAAAGAAGGTCTAAAATGAAACCAATATGTCTGTAGGGTAATGACAAAAATGACAATGAGCAATCAGAAGAAATAGTGAAGCTGTGTCTGAGTTAGGAAAGGACAATCATAAGTTCTCACAGTTTCAGTGAAAAAATGCAAATAAGACAGGCCATTAAAAAATTCATAGAAAAAGTAGGAAAGTACAAAACCCAGAAGTAAATCCTTGTTAAAGCACATCAGAAGCAGAAAGCTCATCACAGTGCCTTTAAGGTCAACAAAGGATTAAGGTATAAAACAAGCACAAACAGCCAAATGGATGTTTTGCATCTGTGGTGACCCAGAGGCTGGGAAGCTGCATATATGGCAAATCCTTTTACAGAGTACTTAGAAAGTAGAAAAATGAAGCTAAGGGTCAATGGAAGAGATCACAGAATAAATATATGAATCAGTAGGAACTCCAGGATGAAAGATCTTAACAACTAATGACGGTGTGTAAACTTTCACTTAACACTGTTTCCATACCAGAGGCTTTGACAATAATTAACCTGGTGAGAAGTTTTAGCAGAATTCCAAGGAAGACCTAGAAAACTGCAGACCATTAAGACAACATTTGCAGTAAACAAACAAGTGCAAATTACTCTGAAGAAAAGTATTAAAAGGCACCCAGATAAATAAGATGTTATGGACAAGAGTCAGTATTTGAAAGGCAAGGAATGCCTAGCAGACTGACTGGAATTTTTTTAAGGAATGGAAAAGTCATAGGATCCACCCCATCTGATTTACTTAGGCTTCCATATGATGCATAACTTCCATCAGCCACAATTCATCAAAGAAAAATCAGGATCAGGCTGTTTAGAGAAAAACAGTCTCTCATGTGGAATAGTAATTTTATGAAATTATGTCAAGAGAAAGTATGGAGTAATGGTGAACTGTCAAAGAGAAGATTATTACTAATTGAGTTCCACAAGGGTAAGGATTAAGACCTATGCCATTTAAGAGACTCAGGCCACAAATTACCCAGAAAGGACTAGTGAGGTGACAAGTCCATGAAGTTATCCAGGATCATAATAACAATTCCTACCTGTTACAGAGACAATAAAATGGAATATCCAATCTAATGTAGAGAAACGCAGAGCAATATAAGGAGAAGAAAAAAGTCAAACTCAACCTTAACTATCCATTGACTAATACTACCCCAGCTTGAGGTCTTCAGATCTTTATAGATTTTTCTGTACATTTCTCAATTCTCAGTAAAAAACAATAAAGTATTATGAAATATCAGGAAAGAAATAGAAAAAGAAAGAAAACTGTTACACCTTCACATAAAAACACATAAATGCTGTTCCAGCTGTGTTGCATTGACTCCTAAAAAAAAAAAAAATTTCAACAATAAAGAAACTGAGGATGAGCCAGGTACAGAATGTGCTAGGAAAACATGAGCAGCTGGAAAGGTACATGATTTTGAAAGCAAGTAGACAAATTATGGAAGAAATATCTATTCAGGGTATACATTCTGCCTCCTGAATCTCAAACACTTTCTAATGGGGTAGCCTTCTAGCACAGTATCATTATGTAATTTCTCTCTTCACTAGGGAAGTGTTACTGGTTACTGCCAGAAACAGGATACCTGACAATATTGACTTTTGGTCTTACCCAAGGGACCATGCATTCTTCCATGTTCCTGAACAGTAAAGGAGAAAAACTTTGCACCTGTAAAATCTTGATTCCTTTTTATCTACACTTTTCCATTGTTTTTTCACTAGTGTAACCTTATAACCAAACATGCCCACCCTGCAAAGCTTCAGAAAGATTTTAATTATGGATAAAAAATGCTGTGGCCATTCCCTGAGTAAACAAATCCTCTTTGAAACTTCTTTTGTTACGCAAATGCCTGAAAACATGCTTGTTCAAGACATTCTGTAAACCTGGGAATCTAGAGATCTTGCTGAAGCAGCTTTAATCTAGAAACAAAGTGGTGGGGGGATATCCCCTACTATGAATAAGTAGAAGTTCAGCTTTAGTTAGAGCTAAGGATCTGGTTTTGCTTTCTATTGCCCTCCTTTGTGCCTGAAGGTGGCAGAATCAAGATGGTACAAATTTAGCAGTTATAATCAACCAAAACATCAGTTACTCTTAAAATTAAATTTGATACGCAATTTAAAAATGAATAGTTTAACTAACACATCCTGAAAGGGATACATGGATTAACTGCAATAGGCTATACTAATTTTAAATAATGTCTTGATTATTTTCTTGGAATCATGCAAAATATTTTTTCAATAATAGGTTTTAAAGAATAAATGCAAGTTACTAAAGTATATTCATAAAGCAAAACTTAAAACTTAATATAATCTTGTATTTATTACATCTGTTCATATCCTGTGGCATGTCAGCAAGCAGAGAGCATTACCTGTTCATTTAATTTATCACTTTTAAAATCTATATGTAATGTAAATATTGCTTCATCTCTTCAAGATCTTCAACTGAAGCATAACTGGCATCTTTCATATGGTAGGAGATTTGATACAAAATTTTGGGAAATCAGACACGAGGCTCAGCACAGCTGAATAATAACACATTTGAGGTCTGTGAGCAAATGAGGCAGCAGTGCAAGCAAACACACAGGGTCACTTTGGCCAGATATTCTGCTCTAAAGTGGATATATCAAGACTCAGCAGAAAAGCAACAATGGAAAAGAGCTTTAGCACTTATACCTTTAGTTTTTTATGGATACAGAAAGTGCTGCATCCATTCAAAATTCCCTTCCTAGAACAGACCAGTCTTGACTATGAACTTGCAACAAGATTTTGGAATTATGTTAAATTGTGCCACTTAATATCACATTAAAAAGGGAGAACAATTAAGTAATTTTACAGATGTTTGTATATAACTCTAGAAGGTAATAGCAAAACACTAGTGTACAAATATGTAATCATGGACCATTATAATAAACATACAAATGGTTTTGTAATGGAAATATTAGGACATGGTATTGGCAACCTGCACAACTTCCATAATATCTTTCAGTATTCATTACTGCAATAGTAAACATAC
This sequence comes from Setophaga petechia, assembly GCA_024362935.1. Classification (NCBI taxonomy): domain Eukaryota; kingdom Metazoa; phylum Chordata; class Aves; order Passeriformes; family Parulidae; genus Setophaga; species Setophaga petechia. The sequence continues at coordinate 31,252,894 of JANCRA010000001.1, forward strand.
CCAGAATTAACACCTGACATTTAAATCACAAAATAATTCCCTTTAGTAAGGCTGTCACTTCAATTCCCTCAAGCTTTATTACCATAATTCATTCTGTATGAAAATATCACATAGCCAGGTTCTTATTTGAGCTAAAATTTCTGGAAATATTTTGTCATGAGGGCTTAAAAATCTTCCCAAAGAAAAACGACATACAAACTTGATATTGTGCCTATTACAGAATATTATTTAATTTAAGACCTCTAAGCTTTGAATCAAGGGCTGTAACTCAGCAGGTAACTTCTGTGCTAAGGTTTTTCATGTGAACAAATTTGTATATAAGTTGGAGTGCAGAATTCTTAGAGAATTTACCTATATTCAGTGCTTTTATAAAAACAATGTTCATAGAGAGGAATATTTAATTTAAAATCTCAAAAGATTAAAACATTATTGCTATGTTTTCAGACATTTCAAAAATCCTTCCACAGCCAAAAACCACACAAACACAGAATCCCTCAGAGCTAGGAGGAATTCTCTAGCCATACTAATGACTGTTCTTCCCAAAAGTCTTTCCCAGTTACACCCACTGAGGTAGGAGCCATCTACAGGAAAATTTTGGTACTAGTGGATTGTGAATTTTGAGTTTACCACGAAGTTGATTAAATACATTCTTTATAAATAAAAAATATTCCCTTCATGGAGATTTTTTACCTTTTATAGTTTGCCTTTTCCCACACCTCTTCAAGTCAAGGAACGAACACAAAGAAATCAGCAGTAAAAATAACTGATATCATTGAAATCATAAAGTCAAGCACTCAAGCTGAGTTTCTGGTTTTCAGCACAAAATTAACTAACCTACATTGGTGAGGCACAATATCTTAACTACATGATCACATACACTGTTTCTTAAATGATTCCGTTTTCTCCAGGACGCTGAGTAGATCCTCCATGGAATCAAAGCACAGTAATGAAGGAAGTCGTTCACTCTAGGACCTCTGTCTGGCTTATTATAGAAATGGAAACAATATAATATATAAACTACAACAGAAAGAAAAAAATACAGAATGAAGAAAAGAATAGCTTCCTGGCTCACACTCTAGAATTCTATTCTATGGAAGAAGTTGTTCTTCCTGACTTCAGCGACTGAGAAGAGCAGATTTCTCATGCTTAATTATTACTGAAGTTTCTAAATTGTTTTTATTACTATTATCTGATGCAGTGAAATGTTTCTTTCTTATAAATGAAATAGAAATGAATAGAAATTTTCCATAAATGAAGCCTTATGTAACACTCAGAACACAGAAACCAAGCAGTAAATGTTACCCACATTATGGACATTTGTGACCTTTCACTCCCAGTAATTCTGCTTCCTTTCTACGAATTGGGGTTAATTCCACCCCTCCTTCAGAAGGATGTAATGAAGATTAATTAGTGTTTGTGAAAAATTCAGATAGTATATTGATGCACACTGCTGAAGAACACTTGAGGAAATTAATCATTTCTTCTTTACAGCAGGAACTGAATAGACCAGAGTAAATAATATATGGGACAATGCAATGAACAATTAGGACACAAGAAAATATTGAGAAGCTGCTTATTATCCAAGCAGTATTTATTTTGTATATTCAATAAGAAAGGGATCCTGTAACTAAAGATTGCTCTAATCCAAATTCAAAAGGTACAAACCAAGAATGAACAATAATTCTGAATCCTCCCCTTCCTAATTTCCAAGTTCTTTGCAACCATAATAATCTTCCCTAATATTTCAATATAGCAACAATAATTATACTATATTGCTATTTTTATTTTAACAGATTGAAATTTCTGAACCATTTTTAGATCCAATAATTGAAGACAGAATGAAATATCTAATTACCATGTTAAGAAGCCATATTGACTTCAAAGAAAGAAATAGTGTCTAATTCACTGTCAGACTTGGAATCAGAGCCAATAGAAACCCACTCTTCCATGCTGGTGACTGATGATTATCTCTCCCTGTCCACGAGTGATAATATTGCAAAAAAAAAAAAAAGCAAACTCTAATTTTTGCCTCAGCAGACCACAAGAGAATATAAACTATATTTAAATTTGAATATAAAAATAAGCATATAATTAGTGCAGCATTTTAAATAAAGTGTTTTTAATTACTGTAGTCAAAAGGTGAGACTTATTTATAATTGTAGGGAGCACATTTTTTCCTGGACTCCTGTTGTTACCGACTATAATACTTTATCTGGTAATCTTCACCAATTATAAGCTAGCAGTATTTAGCAACACACAATGGTGTTAAAAATGTTTTTAAATAATCTTCAGTAAATGCAAGTTTCAACTTTTGCTCCAATTTTCAGGTTTCTAATAATAGAGCATTTGAGCCTTATAAATCTTAGAAATCTAATTAGACAATGTTAAGTTCTCTCTAGCTGAAGTCACAGATGTTTCATACTGGGAAAATCAGCAAGCCCCAGGGTTTGTTTGGTCTAGTATAGTGTCAAATTTTCATGGATAATTTAATAGCTAATAACTCTAATTCTTTCCCGTAAACCAAGAGATGATAAATAGTAATTGCTCTAAAGCCATAAAATCAACCCTCCAGGCACAAAAAGAAAAAAAAAAAACCCTCCAAAAAACATTGAGGAGATTAATTTCTGGTACTTAATGTTTCTTTATTACTAATTGTCCCTGAGTTGTATATATCTTACAATATGAAAGAAAATGCAAATAAATCCACTAGATTCATACAGCTGAGAAAGAAATTACATCAAGGATACTGTATGTATCTTTGATCTATTACACACACTGATTATATGGTAGTGAAATTATTTTATTTCTTTTTCTCCTCAGATTCTAGTAACAGCTTGTGGACACATCCCAGAGTACCTCCAACAAAAAAGCAGTTTCTGTCTAAAAATTGTTATTTTCTGCTCTTTTTTTAAAAAAAAATATGTTTCTCTTTTGCAAAATTATAAAATGAAATATATTTTTAATATTTACACAGAACTAGACATGCAGAGGTAATTATCCAGTTTGTATTTGAGAGTATGCATTTTGTGAGAAGACAACTTGGTATTTTTCTGAAGAATGTCAGAGTAACATTTAGCTGCATTTTAAAAGGCTGACAGCAGGGTGGGGTTTATTTGCTTTTATAAAATCATTAGCCAGGTCACTGTGTGGAATGAACTGGGTGCCTCAGTTCCTCAGTCCTTGATTGCAAAGGTTTCCCTGACTCTCTAGATGAGTCACCCCATAAATATGATGGGTTTGTAGATATTCCTCCATTTCCTATGTTCCCTTAGACCAACTGGTAACAGCTTTCTGCTCTCCTTTTTAATGCAGAGGAGATGGCTTTAGTTTTGAGCAGAATGGAAACAGAGTGCTGGCAATAAACAAAGAATGGGAAAAATGCTTAAATGTGGAAACTCAGCAGAATTCAGAAAACATAAATTCTGAAGATGTGCTACTGTACTTGGGAATTGCAGTTTATCTAAACAAAAGTTATCTGGAAAACCAATGACAAGGCTCTTAGAAAATTATGCTACCACTGGAAAAATGTGGCTGTGAATATATAGTCTTTGAAAAAAAAGGATTTCAACTGGTCATATATTAAATGACAAAAAGACAAAACTAGAAAGTTATAAACAACAATTATTCATCTCTGTTTCTTGTTACTGCTATTTCTAATTACTCAATAGAAGAGTATTACAGATTATTTTAAAGAAAGAGGAATATGAGGTGAATTACAAGGTTAATAAGAAATAATGTTTAAAGTTGATTAATTGAAAATTGAGAGAAAAATAAAATATCCAAAGAATATCTAGTATTTAAAAATACCTAGAAAAAGTTCACTGATTATCTTAATTCCATATTCATATCCTGTCACAGAATCAAACAGGTATACAAAGGTGTACAAAACATGCAAAAGTAATGGAGAATAGTACAGAGGATGTTCCAATACCATTATTATGTATATTAATCTTTAATTTAAAACAGCATTAGTAGTTATTGTTTCCCAATTTCAAGAATCAGACTGTACAGTTCAAAAAATGATGAAGACAACTGCCAAGTACACCAAAAACTCCCTTAAGAATAGAGATCAGAGACAATTAGTAACACCATGAAAACAAAACAAACCAGAGAATTTAGCAGAAGTTCTTAAGGAAGTTAATAGGAAGCTGAGTACAAAAAAAGTTATTTAAATAATTGAATGACAAAAATTTATATGAAAAATTTTTAGTATAATTTTTTAGATTTCATATATGTATACACTTTCTAGCTGCAGAAGAACTTCTATTTGCACAAGATAATCAGGTAATTTCCCAAATATATCTGTGCTCACTGATCTCATTTGAGAATGCAAAATGCAACATAATTCACTGTGCCAACAAACAAAAACTCAGTTTTTTCTTTTTTAAAAATCTATATGTTGTCTATATGATTTTGAGATATTTGAAAGGCAAAAAAGGATTTTTTTCTTTTGTTTCTAGTTCATATTTAGTTCATCTTTTTTTTTGTTTTCCTAAAAGTAGCATGTTTGCTAACATGATCTTCCTAGGACATGATGAAAAAATATTTGAATATATATATATATGTATATGCACTGGTTGGAATTTGTAGCCTGGGGAAAAGGCTAAGTTCAATTGCTGTATGATACACTGATGGAAATATTGTCCAGGAAGACAAAAATTAGTTGAAATATTACTTTTGAGTTTGTTTTGACAATGCTTTTTTAGTAGTTGAGGAAAAATAAAACCATGAATAAAATGGGGTGACTCTTTCTGTGTGTGTTCTCAAATGCTGAATTAACATGTAAGACTCAGAACAAAGAGATGTGGAGCTGCCACAGAAGCCTGGAAGTCAGCTGCCAGGTATATATACCCCAACAGATAAGACAAGGACTTTGATCATGTCTTTTTATTCATGAACATTCTGCATTTATTCTCATAGTAATGAATTTGCTAAAAGTTATTCAAGTGCTGTGCCCTTTCAGTGGGAAGTAATTTCTTTTTTTCCTTCCAATGAAGAGGGATCTATTCCACAACACACTCAAGTATATTAAACAAGAACTTAGTCTATACATACTTAAGATGTAGCTATCTTAGTATGCTATTAGTATTAAATTCTACTTCTTTTCTTTACAAAACTTTTTGGAAAGAGAAATGGAATTACCGGCATGCAATGAAATTAAAATCAAATGGAAGTCCCAGTTCTGCAAGACTACAAAATATTCCACAGATTAATTTTTAAAAATCTGTGATGATGTTCTTGTTATATTTTCTAAATGCTCAGCCTCAAAATCATCTGGTTTATGCTAAGAATTCAAAACATTTAAATTATTTTTAATTAAATCTAACTTGGTATATTTATCTCTTTGTGCACTACTTTGCCTGCAGGTTTAGGTAGATAAATAATTTATTGGTTTAACAACACATGACAGATCAACCGAGCTGTGGGAACTGTGTGCACAGCAGATGAGAAGCAAATCCAGTTAATTTGGATGGCAGCTAAGGGACAACAAAATACCTTTTTTACCTTTTGCTTAAGACTGTACACACACAGAGCTGCTGTGCCCCTGTATACACCCAAGGTAGCACAATATCTGGCTTCCTTTTTCTTGAGAGAGATCTTGTGCAATCAGGTCTGTTCTGGTTTTCCCTCTGTCACAGACCACGTCCCTTTACATCTATTCAGGTTTTGCAGAAGTAAATATCCTAACTTGAACACATCTGTTTCTCTAATTCCAGCTGATATGAAAAAAAAAAAGTATTTGTCTGAGGAACAGATTACTAAAAGAGCAATAGAAAGGAGGGTACGATGTGTAAGAAGTCTAATTCAAAACTGAATCACAAAGAACAAAGTTAATTACACATTTAAGTTTTTTCCTAATGAAACCTGTCACATTGCCCATCTTCTGTAGTTTTAAAAAAGCCTCTGATCATTGAAAATATTTCTTTTTTGCTAGTCTTCTATTACAGCTAAGGAACAGCCTTCTAAAAGATGTATACATTGCTCCTATTAGCCTACCTGGCTCCCAGAAGAAATTCCTCTCCAGCTGGCTTCTCATTCTCTCTGCTTTGGCTTAAAAGTATTGATCAGGAAGTTATCCCCAAACCAGATCAGATATAATCTAAAGTTATTTTAAAAGCTAATGTAGTTGATACATCAAATAGGTTTGGGGTTTGTTTTTTTTTTTTTTTTTTTTTTTTTTTTTGAGTTCTGGCATTCATTTATCTTCTTTTTATTTCTCATCAGCTGCGTGTGTGGCGATGTGGTGTCTTATAAATCCTTACAATTCTTCATGGATATAGAACACTCTACTGAAGTGCTGCCTCAAGATATTTTTTGCTACACTGATGGTGTCTAAAGAGCTTCTAAAATGTTATGTATCTATGTATTTTACATAAATAATGAAGTATATTTGTATAAAAGTTAAAGTCACCACGAATTACTCTTCCTCATAATTTAACATTGATAGCCTTGCTGTTCCTGGAAATGCAGATTTCTAGAATGGCTGGGAGTCCACTCATCCTCATCCACTGCTCACATGTGTGTGGGATGCTACCCCTCTGCAGAGGGACTGGAGAAACAGGACACCCTGCAGGGCCAACGGACCTAGAGCGCACCCCAGGAAGAGCATGTGACTGAGCCACATGCTGGGTTTTGGACACTCTAAATTTGCTCTGCCCTAGGTGAGGATTGCCTGCAAGTCAAAGGAAGGACATGCCTTACTCCCCAGCTAAGGAGCTGTTCTCAAATGCCCATTTGGATTTTCATTCCTGAAAGATCCTCTGGCAGTAATCCCTCATCGCTTCTTTTGTCTTTCTATAAACTGTACTAGGCATCTTTGTCCTCACAAAAGAAATAGACAAGCATCTGTGCAACTTAGGTCTAGGATAAGAATTTTCATGTCGTAAGTCGTAACAAAAAAAATCCAGTCAATTAAATGAAATAACATCTTCTGTTGGGTAATTTGCAGGAAACAATTTGATTGCTTTGAAATTATTGCTCTAGAAAAGCTAATTTCTTTGTGTGCATATTTTAAAACTTAAAAGTAATTAGGAAATATACTTCATAAGCAATTTTAAAATTTAAAAGAACCTAAACCATAATCATTATTGCTATAAAGCATTTTTGCAAAAGTGCACATTCTTGTTAACTGTTAAAGGAAATTATTCTTCTTACCAATTTCGTGGATTTGAACAAAGGCCCATCATTAATTAAACCTAGCTGGCATCATCAGGTTATCAGATGTTAGACTATAAAGTGAATGCAAAGTAAATTTTGACTAATCAGTACCTACAGTTTTTTTTTTTTTTAATTTTTAATGAATCCTTAGAAAGCCTGATAGCTTTTTGCAAGATAGTAACTCCCCTTTGCTCATTCCACATATCTCTGACTTGGGGAACTTCAGAAGGCATCAAAAAAACATCTCTGTAAGAAAAACAAAGCTCCAATCAAATCAAGCTCTTGCTGGTGGTCAGGGTGTTAACGGGCACAGAGCTGCAAAAAGTTTGTGTTGGAGTTGTTTAAGAATTCTTTTACCTATCATGCACTGGCACATACATGTTCAATCACATTTCTTTGATCAATTATAAATTTATTTTTAAAGCTAAAAATTTTCAGGTTTTCTTAAAGCTTTTCCGATTTTTTTTTCTTTTCTTTTTTTTTTTTTTTACATACAGATAGAATAAGCAGCAACAGATCTAAGTTTTAAAAGTCATAGTAAAAAACCTAGAAAGCTATACTACTACAGAGGGTGAAAGGTGAAATATCAGAGCAATTTCCCAATTTCCCCAGAGTTGCTTTGGAGTACCCTTAAACTGTTTAAGAATCAAGTGGACCTAGATGTGAGAAACTTGATTCAATAAGAACTGGTCCGAGCACATGCTTGAACAAAAATTCTGGGGCTCCTTTCCACACTCATTTATTCTACAAAACTGTGGAACCATTTGGCTGTGTTTTCCATTAACATTATTTTAGAAGATGTGAAACTGCAGACATGGGGTGAGGAGGACACCCTATTTCTGCAGTTTCACATAAGGGCTTGTAAGACTTTAGCCTTGCAATGAGTCCAATCCCCAGAGCGATTTTTGGTTCTTGCTCTCAACACTTCTATTCAGTTTCTCTTGAAGGCAAAGCACATAAACACAAATTAAAACCAAAACTCCTTTCATCCTAATCAGGAAGACATATAGTCTATGTCCTTCTTTGCTCTCATGAATCTTAAGACATGTGTGGCAGTTACTTCTGCATTTTTCACCAGTAAAGGTGAAATTAGATTTTAAGTAGAAAAAGAAAGTGATCTCACTACCTCTAAGAGAATTCTAGAAAGCTTTTCAGACCATGAATGATTATTTCACAGATGCAACTAATAAAAAGCTTTAGCCTAGTATCACATCCAATTGGGATTCACAAAGAGAACCATTCTCCATCAGCCTGCATGGTTTATGTGTCTTCTGTATCCTAGCTCCTGTGAATCCTCAGTCCCCATGTAGTTTATACTCAGATTGCAATTTGTGACAAAAAAAAAAGCCCCAAAAAGACCATCACTGAGAGGAAGCTTTCTTACTTAAAATAATCCTGATTGAGCAGAAAGGTGGATAACACTATGCTTTTCTCCTTCTCTGATTCCCCACTGCTCTTTTGTCCTGTTTCTGCCTGTGGCAAAGCCCAGCTCCCAGCCTGTTCCACTACCAGCCCCTGGTCCAGGTCCCATTCCTGGGGCTGTGCTGGTTCTTACAGGAGCCAGGCAGTTGGATCCATTGTGAATCTGGCTCCAGCCTGCTTCAGTCACTTTAAACCTGTTAGATTGGGAAATCCTCTAACAAAATCCAGCTGCTGATCCTTGGCTTTGTTAGACATACTCAATAGGCAGAACCAAGGAGAGTTGTCTTTCTTTTCATTACCCACGCAGCATTATCAGCAATTCTGTGTCCAACATAGTCTGTAATTTTGAGCTTCAATATATACTCAAAATATTTAAGTTCACATTTTAGGTAATGAAATGAGGTCCAATTATCTTATGAAGGCTTTCATTAATTTCTTAAATTGATTTAAAAAAACAGTAGTGAAAACAGCAGTCAATTCTATCATTGGCTGTTCAGCACAACAACAAAAAAAGCTTCACTACTGAAAAAGCACTGTGGATATCACAGTGCATAGCTTATTAGAAATACAGCTAAAACACAGTTTTGAAATAGAAACTCAAAATTATATAAAAACTATACAAAACCTCAGTAACTAAAAAACCCTCAATAATGTATACATTTTTCCTTGTCATAAATGAGTTTTACATGTTCATCTAGTATACAGACAGAACTCAACAGATGATATATCAACCTCTGATAATATAAATGCAAGCTTTGCATTTTCACTTGATGATACAAGTAGTTGTACACTGACTTTAAATCTAGTCTTTTAATAAGAGTGTATTAACATTGGTGTCACTGTTTCTTTGCTTTAGCCACGACCTTCAGCTGTAAGCTTTATGAAGCCTGACTGATTATTCTTGTCCACAAGTTTGCACTCATCTATAAAGGAATCCTGTATTACATTTGTGTTTGGGCTGAAAAACTTGCTTTTCCTAAGACATAAAAATGTATTTGATGATAATGTCTAAATATGAAGAAAATGCACATAAAAGCAATGTGATACTCTAACTTGGTCAAGCGGGGTTTTGTTTTGCTGTAGTTTGAACACAGGATATTTCTATCTTTTCAAATGCTCTCATTTTACGAGCCAGAAAAACCCATGAAAACAGATAATTGTTCAGCAAGCACTTCTGTCAATCGTGTTGTGCCCTGTGCTGATCACCACAATGTCACATCAGTGTTTTGCTGTTGCCTTCAATGGCACCAGGCTTATGCACAATGCTCGTCTGCATGAAGTGTCCCCTGCTGGCTGGCACAGCTCAGAAAGGACCTCTGTTGCCAGCAGCTAACAAGCTCTCCCTTTACAGCGAGTGCTGCAGGCCCACGTGTTTGAAGTGGAAGGATCAGAGTTCTTAGATCTCAGATTTGTGACGCTTGTTAAAGCTTTTTATTAAATTCAGCTAATTTCAGACTGCAGGATGGTAAAATTATTCTGTTTTTGCAATCCAATGATACAGTGTTCTTTTATTTTTTTTTTTCTATTTACATAATACTTTTGGAAGCTGAATATGAAAACTATGGTGTGTATTTTCCCAATATATTCTGCAGTCCATGCCAAGCTGGTGTTATTTATTGACAGGGGTTGTTTGGACTGTCTCAATTTAGGGTAAAAATATCTTACAAGCACATCTTTTGATTGCACTACAAGCTGACATAATAAAAATTAAAGCAAAATGTATTGAAAAAGGCTTAGATACAAATCAATATAGGGGAAACCAGATACAAAAATTTTCTACCATGCAGAAGGCAATGCATCTGGTGTTGTATTGCAAGGAAAGATTTAATTCTTAGCAAGTGAAATCATACTGTCACTTTCAGAAAAACAAAAAAATAATGCTCAGTAAGAATCACAAGAGATGTGCTCTAAAATACCAGTCACTGAGACAAAATGTCAAAAGAGCATAAAAATACACAGACTATACTTTTATCACTTTAAATTACTTCATAAGATTTCTCAGACAATAAAGGGTGACACTACATTTTTACATCAGATATCTTTTTCAGAAGGGGGGAGCAAGGGATGGGAAGAGAAAGAATTATCTTTCTGACACTGATATTTTGAGAGCTGATTTTAAAATATATATGCACAGTTTCATTACTGCAATCCAAAACTTCTTAAATAAGGTACATGTACATAATTAAATTCTTTTTATAAGGGTTTGAAGTTCTTCTTAGTGTCAAATATTTTAAACTGTGTCACTGACAGTGCAGACAGCTGTTTAGTAATTCAAACAGGACACTGCTCTGTGAATGTCACATCAGGATATTGACATTTTTCTGGCAGCTTAGATATTCCCAAACTTCATATTTAACATCATGATGAGGTATTGCCTTATCATTGTGTAGTGTCTACAAATAACAGTCTAAAGATTAAAAAAGATACTTGGATTTAAATGCAACTGACATAAAACATGCTCAGATATTTTGAATTTCTGTATTATAATAACCAATTATGGCAAAAAAAAGCTTTTTCATACCAAAATCTGGGTAAAATCTGATTTGAATTCTACATGAGAGATTAAACACACCAGCCCAAGCTACAGAAATCTATGAACTGATGCTGTGCTACAGCATCATGAGGAAGAGTGCTGCTGTCTCTGAACTGCACACACCCAGTGCCTTTGCTGGTGTTGGGAACCTTGCTGTACCTCCCCTGAGATGTCTGTAGCCAATTAAAAAAGAAATAAAAGCTTCTTTACCTGAAGTTATATCTGTGCATGGTAGTAAAACTTTCCAGTCTTAAATCTTTTTAATAGAGTTCAAGAATTAATATTTATGTGAAGACAAGTATATTTAAAGAAAGCTAGTAAAACAGATATCTTAAAACAGATATTAAACCTATTTGTTACAGTAACCACAAACTACATACACACAGTGTTTAAGTGTTCTTTGGGCCAAAAGGTCTTCACTTCAGGGCATATTTGAAATAGTTGACACCATCTAAGATGGAGCTGACTAATCCTGCCTGGTAGCATGTATTTTGAAGACAGAAAACACTTTTCTGCAATATCCCTAATTTTACTTCTCCTTCTTGTCTAGCTAAATAAGCTATGGAGCAAATCTCTAAGGGAAGGAATGCATAAAGCAGAAAGAAAAGAATGAAAATTAAAACAACATGCAGAATAATAAAATATCTTCTACTAAAGAATCAAGCGTGAATTTAAACAAAAACCCAACAAACTATCAACACATCACCAACTTTTATCAGCAAAGTATATGACACATTACACAGCTATACAAATGTATTTTATATTTGATGTCTTTTGCTTACTTGAAAGTAACATTGCTAAGATTGAGCTGCAGCTACATATGAAAGAACTGATTTTCAAAGATGGAGGTGTTACTGAGATTAGTTTTTACTATCTTCAATAACACCAGGTGATGGCAGGTGAGAGCGAGTCGTTAATTTTTGAATTTCAATCTTATATCATTTTGCTCACAATAATGAATTTAATTAAAAACATTTTATGATTTTTTTGTTAAGTTACATGTGAATGAAACAGCCATCTCTATTAGTATAAGAATATTAAAAATCTTTGAAAATCAATCTCTCTGTGGCCAAAATAATGTTTAAACTTTGTGCAACAATCAAAGCTACAGCTGTAGGTATGATAGGTTCTGTCAGCATTCTACTGCCATGAATCTAGTTCTTCTGTAACAAAACCATTATGTCCTGCACCAGAAAAATACAACAGCTTGCTGAGTTATGAAATTTCAGTTTCTCCGGATGAAATCCTTCACACACTGTTATTCAATATATAATGCTAATTCCTGTATCATCACTGCCAGAACTGCCAGCCTCTTGGTACTTCATGAAGATTAACATATAAGCTTTCAAATAATTAACTAACTCCTCTAAAAACTATTTCATAATGTGACTTTCTGAAAGAGAGATAAAAAAAAAAATCCCTCTCTTGGTTATTTGTTTATTTCAAGCTCAGATTAAAGTATCTGTTAAGCAGAAAAAAATCAGTAGAGAGATACTATCTATGTGTACAGAACTGAAAGGTAAAATTTTAACCTTAGGGTTAAGAAGATTATGAATCTGGGTTTCCCACATTCTAGAAAAAGACTGGAATCACCGAAATGCAACAAAAATGCAAATCAGCATCTCATCTGTCTTAATGGCTGTTTCTTAAAATACTTACTTTGCTCTTTCAAGGAACATGCACAGATGCTTGTCCTCAGTAAGACACAAGAGATTCGAGATTCTGCATGAGAGAAGTCACTAAATGCTTCTCAGGAATAACAATTCAAACACATCCCCGTGCTGAGCATTTCCTGGCTTCACATCTCTCTGCACTGTGCGTAGATATTCTTATATAGATATGCCTTATCCTGAGAGAAGGCTGCAGAAACCACGCAGGGATACAACATTACTTATGCTAATCTCTGTGATTTTTTTTAGGAGATACACTGTCTCCTAAAGACACACTCTGCAAGGCAGAGAGTAGAATTTTCTACAAATATGAAAATATAGAAGTTTATTTCACCCCTCCAGTCTGTTAGTGCCCACCCTTTAATTGAAACTCTATTTTACCAGATAACATGTATGCACTCCACATCACAGTGATAACTGGAATAATCAAAAAAAGTATTTGTAATATAAGTTTATAAGTATGTAAGTTTCAAAGGTTATGATAGTGCTTAAATAATGTACTAAATCTGAAACTCTACATTCAATTAACCGTTCACTACACAGTTTAATCCTTAAAGAAAACGCACTTAGTTCAAATCTAAGATGTGAAAATTTTCCCGGCTAACATCTTGGATGAGATTTACTGAAAAACATTCACCCAAACCATACTTTGCAACCAAAGCAGTTGCTTTGAAATCTTTAGGTATTTCCAAGAAATTACTGCAAATGAAATTCCAAGATGAAAACATTTTTGTTATGTTAACACCACAGTGATAGCATTTATTTTGGATTAGTTTGTTTAAAAGTTGTTATTTCTGCACTGTACAAGTGCTGTTTCTATCATTCATAACGATCAAGATGGATGGTTGACTGAAACAGAATGAAAAATGAACTAATTTGGAAGAAAGAAGCAAACAGTATTTATGATCAGAACATCACTCATCCAAAAGACGATGCAGCAAGGGTTAGATAAAAGGATTTAGAGCTCCACAGCTTTCCTGGTCAGGGCAGCTGCCATTGAAGAGGAATGCTCTCAGAAGAAAGGTTAAGAAAAATTCAAGATCTTTCAGCATATTTTCAAAACATTTAGGAAGCTTATACAAGCCAAGACAACAGAGATTAAATGCCAGTCTAGAAGTTAAGCTAACCTTTGAAGTGTGAAAATGCATATATTTTTACTTCCCTTTACTAGTTCATGAAAATATGTAATAAAGGCAAGTATGTTATCAATTCTAAGATAGGGAGACTGCATAAGACATGGAACATATTGACGTTCAGACAATAAAGCTAATATTGATTGTTCCTAATTCTCACATAACAATGACCTTCAATTTCCTTATAATAAGTCAATGGAAAAATTGAAGTGGTTTCTTTAAAGAATATTTATGTGATTCTAGATGTAATTTACAGATCAAAATTCCCTAGATTTTTGAGTTTTGTCCCATCCCACCTTTGGTAACTTTTCACCAGCTCTATGCAAGTACATTACAAGCATTCTACAACAATGACAATCAAAATGACATTCTTCAACCAATATCAGCATTTTCCCCATTTACATTAGGTGCAAGTTTCATTCTTAACCTTCAGGTATAATTGTAATTGTAACAACGCCAATGAGACAAATAAAAAAACAGCCTATGGTGTCACTCAAACAAGAATCACTACAAAAACTACAGAGAACATATTTAGGCACCTTCCAAACCAAAAAATCTTAAATGAACACTTGAAGGGACAATTCAGTCAAACACACTAAAACTACTAAATAAGATCTATGTGAGGTATGTCAATAGGAGGGATAGTAGTATTTTTTATTAATTACAATTTATGCAAAGAGAATATAACACTCTTAAAAGCTATTTCAACATTTCTGCTGATACTATGTTTTTTTTAAGGACTATTCCTTTTATACTTCTTCTCATTATATAAAAATATTTAAACTGGATCTACTTGGCCTTTTTTTTTGCTTTTGAGGCTCATCTCTCAGTCAGTGTCCCCAAGCTGCTTGCTGCAGCCACAAGTACAGTTTATACTGATGCTCCTTGAGTTAGGCTGAGCCAAAGCCCACACCAACATCCATTTCAGATTTAACACATTTGAGAATTTCTTATCTCGAAGACATTGCATGTCTGAGTGATTTACACTCTTTAAAGAAGATCTGCAACTCTTCCATTCTGTTTGGAAATGAGACTAATACCACAGAACTTAAGAAAAAAAGTGTGGAAAAATAATTTGCCAACACTCGTAATTCAGTGTGATCACAGTTCTCCAAGTGCACATGAATGGTTCTAAGGCAAGAAGGTAAGACAGACTTCCAATCTATATGAATATTTAAATGTAGAACACTATGCCAGATTTTTCATAAATGAATGAATCATCTGGATACTTGTAACATAAACTCTTTCGTCTTTTTACGGAGTTCAAAATTCCAGACTGCCATTCATGCTTTTCTCAGTTACAAGATCATGCTTGCCAAGAACATCCACATTCATCTGTCACACAATACATCTAAAACAAGTTCTCCTTCTGAAATTCAGTGTTCTTGCATTACATCTAAGATAGACCTTGTGTCAGTCAAGGCAAGATTTAGACTTCAGTTGTAAAACCATAAAAATACAAATATAGGAGACACATTCTAACCTTCAAAAGAATTCAGAAGAAATAGAAGGTTTGTTGTAAATGAAAGGTATGCACTACACAAGAGTATTAAAACTCATAAAAGTTTTTCAAAGTGTTCTTTCAAATGAAATTTGTTACATCTGTACCTGACAGCAGAATTTTCAACAATTCTAAGTTCTAAAACACTGACTCATGAGAAGAAGGGGAGTAAAACTTTCTCTCTTTCTCACCTCTTCTCCTCCCCTACTTTGTTGCTGCATGTGAACTTTTTGCTATTGTCCTGTATATACTTCTCACTTAGATGCTCCTTAAAATCCACAGGAAAAAATACAGGAATTTCAGAGGATGCATAAATTTAGTAGTCAATAAATTCCTTTTTTTTTTTTTTTTTGCAAATAGCTTCGTTATAGAAAGGAATAATGCAAAATAAAATAAATAGATATTATTGTAATGAATTATTGCATTAAAATTCTATTTTGCCTGGACATCTGTTGAACAGGCTTCTAGGAGTTAGGCAGTCATTAATCAGATTTATATTTTCTAAGAAGGGGCATATGCTCCTCTCATTTGTCCCACACATTAGCAGCTAGTAAGTAGCAAACCAAATGGCAAGACACTAGTTTAGTTTTGTCTAAGATGGGTAATTTGTTAGACTGCAATTCTCCTGTAAAGAGTTATTTATATCTCACTATCCAGTTGGCTGACATCTGGGGTTGGCAACACCTGACAGTGCACTTAATGAGTTCACCAGTGCTTCCACTGGAACTGCTGACTTTCGTAATTGCAACATTACATTTACTGTAGAGAAAAAAAAGTACAAACCTGAATGCAATGAATTAAAAAGGTCAGTGAAATAAATATTACTTTTAGTGCTAATACAGATAGTCTGTATAGAAAAAGCAAGACAAAACTTTTCATACATAGATTTTCACTGACATATGTTCACAAGAATATTTATTTCATAACATTGACTAAAATTTTTTAAAAAGTACTTTCCAGTCATGAACTTTTTAAACAGTTAATAAATCATAGTCAAATTAAATTAAAAAAGATAGGTGTTTATCCTCTCTTTAAACATTACTTGGCCTTTATATTCCTGGTCAGCAAACATTTGAAAATAATTCCATTGTTTGGCTGCAAGCTTGAGTGGTTGAAAAACAAATGGAAAACAAAATCTGCACATTAGCTGCAGGCTTCCTGGAATATGTGCCCATGCCAAAGGATACTGTCATCCTAAACTGAGTCAAGGCTTTATTTGAAGGGTGCAAGAATTACTGACAAGCCTCATTCAAAGCAGCCTATTAAAGTGTAAGTGAGGACTTGCAGACACTGGATTCACTGTCTTAAGGCACCAAGCTCTTGTGCTTCCACAAGTGCATCTGTGCCTGCCATCAGTACTGATGCCATCTGTACCTATTGAGGAGGGTAACAGCAGCTTAGGACTTTTTTTTTTCCCAGAAATTACAGAATTTTATAGTGTTTTGTGCATAATTAACTAAAATATAATTAAGACAATATTCTATTAGAAAACCTATCTCATGTAAGTTACACTTTTCCCAGTTTTTTAAAAAACCTAAATGTATTTATGTAAAATAATTGGTGCAGTCATAAGTGATAGAGTTTATTCTAAAGGATTATCTGCTTTGTCCTAAATGGCTTGTAAAATGTATCAACTAACTTTAGCCATGATGATAATTCCCCTACTCCCCACATCTACAGCATTTTAGCTATGATGATAATTTTTACCCAAAACACAGAAAACAGCAAAAACCCTGTCCATTTCTGGATTCTTAGCATTATAGTCTATGTAATCCTCTAAAAATTAATAAACAATAGAATAGAATCTACAGTTTATATCACAAAACCATTTTTCATGTATTTATGAATTCTTTAGGACCACCATTAACATGAAATTGAACATGAGAACAAATTCATTTTTGCAGATGTGCTTTGACAGCTCTAAATCCAACTCAAGATGGACAGCATATCCGGAGGCTCACACATCAGAAAGAAAATAACATTATCCATTCAGGAATTAAGCCTAACATACCTATCTTTATGGCGGCAGCAATCAACATTTTAGAAATCTCATGAGGAAAAAAAAGAAAAGCCAATAAACAACAAAGACTTCAACACAAAATTGTAGTATCTTTAAAATATTTTTACCAAAGTTTAAGTTCTGTGATGAAATTTTTTATGCTTTCTCATTGTTGAAGTTTAGTTTGAATATTTTCTGTAATCTAACATTGACAAATATAAAATAGAATTAGTTTTTTATATATTAACATTTAAAGATATCAAGAGCTTTGTTTGACATTGGAATTTTAAATGAAATCAGAATTTATAATCAAGGACATTTTCAAAGTCACTTTAAAACTATAATTTCCCATCATTTTACATTATAGAATGGAATATTCATTTGAAGAAACTAAATATAGGATATCTTTTTATTCTTTCTCATTCTAAGGCTATCTTTGGTATCAAAAATGCTCCATTTACCCATAATTATCTTTTCACGCAGTGTTCCCAGATGTAGAACTCCCAAAATGCAATTCTACTCAAGTGCACCATGGTTGTGAAGAAGTTTGAAGTATATTAGAGATTATGGAATACATTCTGTACTTTTTATTGAAGTACCTTACGAAAATATGTACACTGTGATTTAGCACTTAAGCAAATTACCCCAAAGACAACATCAAGTTTTTCACTGATGAAAAAAAGGAGAAACTAACATGATTGATGGTATTGGAATTTTCCTATATATAGGATATATTTTTCTATTGTCATACTCTTCTCAGTCTCTTAGGAGGGATAAATAATCTGTAAAACCATGACAGCCAATAATGGCTTTAGATCTATGGCACATTTTGTACTAAAGGTCTACTGAGGGTTCTGTATAAAAGAATAAGAGACATAGCAACAGGTAAATGGCAAAATATGCAAAACCAAAGAACAAAAAAACCCATGAATAAGTTTACAGAAGAATCACTCACAAGTTAATATTACTAATGGACATGCAATTGTTGCACTGCATCTAAACTATGATTATGTCCCCCTTTAATCTCCCTGGCCTATAGAATCAATGTAATATTCAAGTACACTAATTAAATTATTTTTAAATTAGATTCTGCATATTTTAATCAGACTTAATATTTGAAATAGCTTCACAGAAGTAAATAAATGAGGGAAATAGTACTATTCCATAATCTGCAGGATTCTTACACAGGTACTGCGCTGCTGCATCTGAAGAAAATTTTGCTAAATACTGTAGAACTTATTAAGTGCCATAATATGTAAGCTTATTCAGTAAATGCAGATAAATAACAAAAGCCTTTACAAAAAGAGAAAATACATGACAAAAGGCAAACTCTTGCCATTCAAAAGAAAGAATTAGGATAGTCAGGAAGTCAGGCATCTGGACTTTACATTTCAATAGCTGAATATGCATGATTAGCAAGAGAAAGAAGCCTAATGTAGTGTGTTTCATTTTACAAGACAGCCATGGCAGAGGAAAGATTTACCTCATTATTAAAAGAAAACTGGTTAATCCTAAAAAAGTACAGATGAAGTTACAAAAAAAAAAATATATATTAGCAGACAAAAAATGTTTAATAATCTTTACTTTATAACCAGAACAGTAAAAGCAATGCTGAAATATCACCCAGAAAATTAAAAACCTAAAGCTTAAAAAATTAATTGCAGAAATTAATAAAAACTTAATAATGAGTGACATCCCTGCACATTTGACATAGGTTTGTGCATAAGACCTGGCCTGTAAGCTAAGCCCCTCCTTTACGTGACAGATTAGCTATGTGGAATTCTTTAAGGCATCACCTCATTGCCTTTCTTCATATTTGAACAACTATAACAAACCACCTCATGGTGAAAATGGAAAAGAAAGGCAGATTACTTCTAATTAAAAGACTGCACAATATTTTTGACTCGGAAGTTACAATAAAAATAAAAAGCTAATCAATTCGAAAACCTGAGGCCACTGCTTTCTTCCTTATTTTCCTGAGCAAAGTTCTCTTTCACATGTTCAATTGCAGAATTAGTGTGTACAATTCAAATGCATGCTTTGGATACTGTGTTCCCAAAAGAAAATCAATTATAAGCACTGCTTTGTGCAAAAAAAAAAAAAAAAAAAAAAAAAGAAAAAGAAATTTGATCAGGTTTTTTTGATATTTGTGTAACATATATGTATACCTCTGTAAAAAGATCAGCATTTGCATGTGTACTGTAAGACAAGTGAGACACATAATAAAATTCCCTTTAATATAGAACCTTCTACTGCAAAGGCCATTGCTCGCATACAAAATGTTCTAGTTTTCTCCATTCACCAATTTCTATGAAATTCACTACAACTGATTTTAGTTAGAAAGAATTTTCTGTACATGTGAGTTCCCTAGGCAATTAATAAAACCAGCTCACATCCACTACAGAGTGGACTAACATTGTCTTGGTAAGGACCAAAATAGGAATTGCAACAGCTCCCTAAATGCTCAGAAAGTAATAGAGAGTTCACTGAAAGACTGGGGATCAGAAACCAAGCTGCCTCTTTTCACAGGGTGGTGTAAACTACGAAGGAGAAAAGAGACACAGATATTATCTTGTAATAATGTGGCTTTTAAACTTGGTTTAATGATTTGATTAACCTTTGTTCAAGGTAATTTGTCCCCAGTTCAGGGGAAGTTTTGTCTGGATCACACTGGATTCTATTTGAGACTTGCAGCAGGAGATGAGTTGTTCTTTTGCTACAAGTCCTAACAGTTCATTATTGCCACCATTTGCTGTAACTCAGTATCCTTAGGGCTCCTCCTCCAAAATGCTTTGAAATGGTTAACCACTTATTTTCAGAACATTCTTTCCAAATAAGATATGATCACATAGTTAAAAGAATGGGAGAAATTAAAAAAGAAAGTTTTGTAAAGTTAGTCACCCTAATATATAATTAATGATGAAGCAATCTTCATTTTATGGGAGTTTTAATTAACTCTTTGAAAACTGCAGATGTCCATGTAGTCCCATTTTAAAGGGGAAAGAGACAAGAAAGTGTCAACAGACACACAAACAGAAGCAAATATAAAACAGTAAGATGTATTTCGTAAGGTCTACTTACAGTTTTCTTATTCCACCCCTCTCCCCAATTACTAGTGAATTGATATATAATATATAAATAATATATATATGGAAGTCAAGAAATTATAGCATCTTCCTATATATTATAGCATATTTTGCACAAATAGTAGTGTTGTGCTATAGATAATAGGAGGAATCTGCACATACCCCAAAAAGCCTTTGTCACAAGAAAAATAAGTGCAGCACAACGCCAAAAGAAAATACTGCTCTAATATATTGTGGATATAAAATATAACCCCTTCACACTGACTTAGTCACCACTTGAAAATACAAATGTTTGTATCTTGTTATTTGTGGTAACCTTAATCTTAGTCAGCTTCTGTCTTTGGTTTGATATTAAAGACCTGCAAGAAGCTGACTGATCTTGCACTGCCATCTCAGTACTGTTCATATACCCAGCAGTCACTTTGTTGCTTTCAAAATCTGCTTCTATGTTGATGGTTTTAAGGTGAAGAAGTACTTCAGAGATTCTACCCACATCCTGAATGACTGTATATTTAAGTTGCTTTTTTTTCTAATAGCTTTCTTTGTGAAATAAAAGCAGGAACACTTGGAGAATTCACACTCTTTATGCATAGAGTAAATCATTTAAATTATAGATGCTCTCTATGGAAAACAGAACATATTTAGACCTAAGGCATTAGAAAAGAAAGATAGGTACTTTAGATTTATATCCTCAATAGAAGATACTTTGAAATTTTCAGGCAGAATATACTGCAATGTCTACTATTATATTACTGTTTCCTGTCAATGACTACACAGATTATTCAGTCTGCCCAGAATGAAATACTGGATGTATGATCATTTCCCCAGGAGGAAGATAAAAAGCAGCTAACTTTCAATCCTGCTTCCCATTCACTCTGAAAGTTACTTTGTCTCTTACCTTGACATCCTTTACCTTTTACACTTTACTAAATTCCTTCTGTCTTAGCTAACAGCTGCCTTGTGTTAGGAGAGGGGAGTGAGAATTTCTTCAAAATAGACACACCAAAATTTCACACTTGAGTCCTAGCTATAACTGGCCATCAGGACCACTTTCCAGTCTCCTACAAGTGCCCACTGCCTCATTTGCAGCAAAGAGCCTTGAGTGTGCCTGGATTTCATACACCCATCCTGGTATCGACTGGGATACAATTTATTTTTCTTCTTAGTAGCTTGTAGTAATTGCTTCATGTAGCTAGTACATACTGTGTTTTGGATTCAATATGAGAATGACGATAATTCACAAATGTTCTGTTTATTGGGAAGTAGTGCATGCCCTAAGTCCAGGACTCTTCTATTTCCATGCAATATTGTGAAAGCTGACATGAACTGACCAAAAAAATATTCTGTTCCATAGAATGTCATGCCCAGTGTATAAAGTGGGCTCAAATGGGCCAGTCACAGCTTGAGGACAGCCTGGACACAAGTCAGTGGGTGGTGAGCAACTGTGTTGTGCATTTCTTGGCTTTTTCTTGACTTTTCTCTCTTTTTTCCTCTCACTTTTTATTACTATTATTATTATTATTATTATTAGTAGTAGTAGTAGTAGTAGTAGTAGTAGCAGTAGTCTGAATGATTTGAACTGTTCTTATCTCAATTCATGAATTTTAGGTTTTTTATGCCCAATTCTCCTCCCCATCCCACTGGGTAGTTGGAGGTCATACATGTGCTAACGAGGTAATCAGCAAGCAGCTGTGTGACATTTAGTCACTTTCTGGGGTTGAACCATGACAATACCATACGTGTGTGTGTATATATACATACACACACACACATGCACAATCCAACAGAAAGGGCTTAGAAGTTGTCCACAACAGGTTATTTGGGACCAAGTGCAACTGCTTTGGGAATAAACCTGAAGCACTCATGTGGAGTATTTCTCTAAGCTTGTGATGAGTGGGAGGGGATTGTACCAACTTCCTCAGGCAGAAAGACACCACCAGAAATGTTCATGCAATATCCATAAGCAATAATTAATCATTAGAGAATGAGTAACACGTAGTTCCTGTATTTGTATTATATGATCCCAGAAGGGAAACTGCAGATTTTGCAAACACACTTAAGAACAGTAAGTTAACAAGAGCTTTCTGCATATGATGACCAAGACTTCGTAGAGCTGCCATGACTGTCGTGGGTTTCAGTCTAAAGGAGAGCCACAGACTGAATTACATGCTGCAGTACTAGTCAGTGATACATTTCTTTCTCATCTGTGCTTTTTTTTTTGATAAACAAGCAGTTTTGGGGTTTATGGAAAATATTAAACAACTGTAACAGTTTTCAAAAATATTTTTTTCTTCCAAATTTACTGCTATGATTATTTGCTCTCTCAGCCAACTATAGTTATGATACTGCTCTCTAATCTGTGAATTTTTATAACATGCATTGCTATTTACAGTGAAAGTAATAAAGATTTGAAATTACAACTTTTTGTATGCAGTCTTGTGAAAGTATTTTCATGGACAGTTTGTGATACTTCGATGTATTCTTTGATACAGAAAATACCTCAGGCAAAGGAACCACTGTCAGTCCAGTGCAAGACAGTAACTGTTCAGAATGTTTAAAAAATAAAACTGTATTGGATTCCATATGTGATATGCATCCTCACCACCCCTGTTTGTCTGCCTCCTTAATTCAATATATTGTCAAGAACTTTTAAGTATTTTGATACTATGTTCTAGTAGCAATAAATATCTAGACGGAGGAGAAGAATAATAGCAGGGAGATATCAGCAACAACATAACTTTTGAACTCAAAAGCCATCATTTTTAGTGCTTACTGCTGCATTACCATTTTCCTCTGATTTAGCCTGAATTTAACAGTTTCGTTTCCCATTGCTGCTTTTAAGAACGGCAAGAAAACTTTTCTGAGCCCCTTTTAGACTCTGCCACCATTACTTCAGTAACAGAATTATGAACTTTCTTATCAATCATGGATATATAGATATAGACAGATATAAAAAACGTTAATGTAGAATTTCACTGATAGCTTCATTTGAGGTAGTCAAGATATCAAATTATGTTTTCAGTTTATAGTAATTTTAAAAGATAATGATAAAAGTATTGAAATCCAAGGCTTCTTTATGCCTGAAGACAAAAGAATTATTGCTGTCTTCCTTAAGAAGTTATTTTTTGATGGCTTTATTACAGCATTTCCTAATTCCAACAGAGGAAATGAACCCCCAGATAACTGGGAAATATACTAAATATAAAATCCAAAGAGTTAAATATAGCTTTCAAATAAAAGGTTTGAATGAAAAGACAGTACACTAGTAAAATCTGCTCCCATGTTTTTAAATTACTCCAGGGAGGAAGAAAAAGCATATTTCTCTGTTTGGAGAAATATGGGAGTTCTGTTCACAAACTATTGAGCTTTCTTCCTATTACAGCATGTTGCTGAAAAGAGGAAACAAACTTGCAGAAAGAAAAAAAATCATATAAAATTTTAAATGTAGAAAGTTAATCACTTCTAATAGTTCAAATTACTTGCACTTAAACAATATATTTTTTAACCTATCGGGGACTGTGGTGAATTCCAATCAATGTAAGTAGCCTGTGGTCAAAGAGAGCTTTTATCTTTTATAGACTCTTGCTAAACTACAGCCTTTCCTGTTGCATCCTGACCCGCAGATTGAGTGCTTTGCCTCTATCACTTTGAGATTGGATTACTCACTGAACCCTGCACAGCTCTGCCTACAAAGCTCTTCTGCCACCAAAGTGCAGAGGCAGGATTTATGTCTTTACACAATAAAATAAAAGTGCCTACCACCCCTGAACTGATAAGAAGGAGTTAAATACTAAATTTAATTAGCTCCTCATTTAGGGTGTTGCAGCAGACCTGGAAATATCCACCACACAATTTTTTTGTTATTTTCTTATATCTTGAAGTTGATTAAAACATAAATTCTCATCTAACTTCAGAAATAAATAAAGCAAGCAATCTCCAGACTTTGCTCAAGAATATCCCACTGATTTGTAATCTTCTGCCATTTGATAGACACTCCAGTTTTAGAAGGAATTTGATTTTACATTTATATGAGACTGTTTCTCAGTTTAAAATAGAGACTGAAATCAGTGGATTCCCATCAAGAGTTTCAAGAGGCTCATAGTGAACATATACATAAGGCTTGATCATTAAACATGTCTTTTATCTAACAACTCTGGAAATTCTGACAAAAATATATCCAAGTGGAAAACATTGAGAAACAAATTCAGAAGCTAGATTGAAGTAAATATTATTACAGTGAACTCCATGTCCAAATTAATTATTGCCACTCTGGAGCATTTCTGATTTGTAGCAGTACATGAAGTCCAGTGTGGTTCTGTGGACTTAGAGAACACGCCAGCTGTAGGGCTGACCAGGGCTGTTGGTACATGAATTTTTAATCATGGAATGGAAAAATTGGAATTGAGACACTGGAGCAGCCTTTCACTTTTCTCTAAATGAGGAGTGATTTTGGAACACTAGCCATTAGTACACCCAAATTAATTAAGAAATAAGAACGAAAGCAATGAGCAGAACAATAAAACAGTTTTTAGCTCCAAGGACTTAAACTGTCTAGGCAGCTGGATGACATTCAAGCTGATTCTCAATTTACAACTGCATGAAATGCGTGCCTATGTGGGCACATGCTCTAGGAAGTTGCATTTTTATGAAAAGTAACTCTGATGCACTTCATAGTTTTAAGTAATCTGATAGGTTTAAACATGGAGTAAAACATGAAAAATGAAGTATAAAATCCTACACAGGCAAGAAAGAGAAAAAAAAAAGTGGTTGGAATGAGGACATAGAGAAGACAACATGAATCTACCCATACATTTATGACTGATCTGCTCTGGAAAACAACCTTGAACATTTGGGTGTGAAACATAAGTGACAAACATTTGTAAATATGGAAAAAAAAAACCCCACCAAATCAGCATGACAAATTCATGTTAATTTCTCAACACAGCAAAGGGCATTAAAGTTTCAAAATGAAAGCAATAGCTATTAAAAGGCAAACAATTAGGACCATGACCTTATTTCTGCTGAAGACATAAAATAATCAGAAAAGAGAGAACTGGAAAGGTCAAGATTTGAAATGACTCAATGAAAACAGGTGCCCTATTTGGTTTCAATATCTGCCCAGCCACAGGTTTAATTCAAAGGACTTAGTCCTTGAAGTAGGCAATGAATGTAAGTGAGGAAGTGCTGTAGAATTCTTACCATGGAAAGTGTAAAAACGTACGGCTACCCTAGGTTGTAATTTCATCTAGAAAAGCTGAGTTTTTTCAAGCTTTTTGATAAGAAAATCTTCTGGATTTGCATAATAGTATGATTGCGTTGTTATCATCTAGCAAAAGTTGTTGTTATCGTATAGCAAAGGTCCCATACCTTCTCAGTGACTTCTCATGTGCAGCTCTTCACATCACTGACTCCTTCTTCTTCACAGCACAGCCAACAGACTCCAACTCTTTCCACAGGTGTGACTGTTCCTGGTCCTTGCAGCAGCCATCTCACTCCTCAGATCCCACCAATCCACTCTTTTATGCCACTGTTCTTATTGGCTGCAGGTGTAGCTTCTTAACATCAGGCCTGCTCCTAATCTTTAGTAATTGGTACAGCTGCAACTCCTTAAGGGTGAGAATACTTTCTATACAACCTTATAGTGTATCCCCCTACATGATTGTGCTGGCTGCTTGGAAAAGCGGGTAGTTTTAAAAACAGGAAAATATAGTGATATAGGTTGTCAGCAAAGGTTTTGGGTTTTTTTTAATCTCTCAGATGTCTTATCATCCTCCATAGCAAGATATGCATGGTCTATATATAGCAAATATTGAATTTTGGAAAGCATGGTTTTCATAGACTTCCATTTGTAATGTGGTTGGCTCCTGACTTTCCACTGGAAACTACATTTTTGATGACATCTCAAAGTTTTTGATCTGAAGGAAAAGTGAGTCACAGTGACCAGCTGTCTTTGGACAGCTTTGTGGGGAAGAGAAAAAAAAAAACAAAAACCATCGGAATAAAATTAGGTTAATGAAACATTATTGCATTTTCTGAAATTTAAAGGAAGGTATTCAAAGTGTAAAATATATTTGTACGATGCACTAGAAAGAGACATTGTTGAAAGATGAGTAAATAAGGACTGGCAAGGATATGAAATATCTAATTGTAGAATGGTGAAATACCCAGAAAATCATGTGTCTAAACAACTTTCTTTCAGTAAGCCCAGAGGCACTGCTGTATAAAGTCCAAGAAATTTCCTTCTTAATAAAAATCTTGAGCAACACAGATATTAATCAAAAATACATGCTTCCAGGCAATAAGAACAGAACAATCTTTTAAGCAGATATCTTCAAAAATGGTACTAGCAAGGTAGCCTTAAAATGCAGCACAGAATATTAAGTCAAGTGCCTTCATGAGAAGTGCAAGAGCAGAGAGTTGGGGCAGTGACCCATCTGTCAGTGGTCTAAGCCCATGATTCAAAGCCTACAATGTCAAATTTACGAGGTTACTCTGGCCTTTGTTCACAAATATAAACATTTCACATCTTTATTTACGGGAGGCATAAACGATTTATTTTGATTGCCCCAAAGCACCTGACAGCTTCCCTAGTCTTTTGAGAGAAAAGAGAATTATTTTTCTGTTACAAATGTATGCTGGAAAAGAAATGAAGTGCAAGCTTTCTATCACTTAGGCTGTGATTAACTTGCTTACAGCAGATTTTGTGTTGCATTTCATTTGCTTAGGGCTAGTTTCTGGCACTGTCAATTAAACTGAATAATACAGAAATATTCAGTTATAGAAATTACATGATTTGTTAGAGCCTCTGCAAGTGACAAAATCAGCATGCATAAAATGGTCTTATATTTTTCTGGTTCCCTCATGGGGGACAACATAATGTAAAGAAGCAGCACAACTTAAAGCTGAGCTAAGCTTCCTTTTCACTTTTCAGGGGCTTTGCTATCTGCATTCACCATCTTACTAAGTGCTGCAAGGTAAGGTAAAGCAAGTGCAGGTGCTAAAAAGAGATGAATGACCTGTGATCAGTGACTTGTGCTTTAAAGTATTGGTGGCTTCAGATCTTGGGTCCTGATGACCAACTGACATACCTTATTCAGATATGACACATTTTTCAAACATTCAGAAACTTTGATGGCTTTCAAGGAGCTGTTTGCATAATCCAAG
This sequence comes from Setophaga petechia, assembly GCA_024362935.1. Lineage (NCBI taxonomy): Eukaryota > Metazoa > Chordata > Aves > Passeriformes > Parulidae > Setophaga > Setophaga petechia. Next base: position 31,280,560 of record JANCRA010000001.1, read on the forward strand.
TGTCTCTGTGCTGCAGTTCCATTGCACCCAGAATACACAAGAAGGTTTTCAAAGTCTGTGTGGAGATAACTGTACCATTATTTTAGTGCCCAGATGTTCTCTGTAGAAAAAATCCAAAGCTATGTGGCTAGAGAAGATTTAGAGTCTCTTTCTATTCTTTAGCCTCCAGTTGCACAATACTTGTCTGAAATGGCCTTCTTTGAAAATAAGACTCCTGGATAAAATCAATTGGCATTTATTTAAAGCAAGTGTGCATTTTAAAGATTACTTTCCTCATACATAGCACACTATTTCCTGAAAAGGTCTTGAACTTCTGTTAAAAATAGTTCATTCTGTCAGGAATTTTCAAAGACAAAAAATACCTATTTACTCTGTATGCACACAGAGAAGCTTGGAAGATGAAGCACTGTTCTTGGTAGCTCTGGGTAATCTATAATTGCTTCAAGTATATAAACAGCAATTTAATCTTTGCATGGGGGAAAACCTAGAAGAAGTACATAAGTTGCATTACTAATTCATTAAAGAATAAAATATCCCATTTAGATTAAATTAAAGCCTGTTAGGGTTGATCAGCACATTTGGACCAACCCTCAACTAGAGTTAGCAATCTGCATGAATCATGACCCACTAACAAGCCTCACTTGTACTGTCACAGCTCCACAGGCACAGAGACAGGAGCTGGCTCTCAGCTGCTGGTGGAATCAGGGTGCAGAGGACACATGCTTTGTTACCAGACTTTTGAATTTACCTGGGATCTTGGCCTATGAGCCAAGCTGTCTTTAAAAAAAAAGACTAAGAAATAAACACTTCCTAAATAGTGAAATAACATTCAGCTACTCTGACAAGAAATATACTGGATTGTCCCAGTAGTGTTGTTCCTGGTTGAGTAATGAAGAAATACAGCAAAGTGACTGTTTGCATGCCAGAATGCAATGGCTCCCATATAGAAAACATAACCTTTCTCCGTGAATGCAAAATAGAAATCTTTGCGTATATTAAAATGCAAAAATCTCTCTAAAACCATCAGAAGTCAAATCCTTTAATTTTGATAATCCCTTAATAAAACTGTTACCAAACCACATAGTGTCCTTTTTACCTGTACCTGACAAATCGACAGGGAATGGGTAGTTTAGACATACTGGAACAGATAAAGCTGACTGATATGTGGGACATATACACCAGGTGGTGAAGTTAGATAGCACAATAAAATGAGATAAATACATACATGATATAATACATACTCTCTTAGAAAACAGATTTCTCATAAGTTTTGAAGATAGAACGCTTATATATTTAGCTTATTTTTAATTCTGAAAAACCCTAGAAATTTTAGATCCTTTTTGGGACATAGGGTCTTGGCTAGCAGAAGCTGCAGAAGAGGTACTTAGCTCTCAACTAAAGAAAACAAGTATAAGACAAGAATGTTCACATTTAAACAATTTTCTAAATAAAGATAAAATTGTTATATTTCACCAATGTGTGATCTTGCCCATTTTAGAATTAGCACCCTTTGATTTCAGGGTTATTGGTATTTTCTGCTTTTATTCAGCATATGAAGATTGTGATGCTACATTTGTCTTTGGCTGCATTTAATTCTATAGCATTCTCTACTTTCACACTGCTGTCATTTATCTAGATGGCCAAAAATATCTCAATCCAAAAATACCATCTCTGGAAATTTTTATTACCCAAAAAAGAATATCTGGTCATGAAATGGAACCAACTGTACATCACATAACGGAAAAAAAAATGGTGACATTGAGAAGCAATAACTTGAAAGATTAAGTGCACCATTTTATGCCAATTACAAAGAAATAAATTAATCTAAATCTGTACTGTGCATGCTATGGCACATAAAGTGTGACTAACCAATTTGTGAAGAATTTTCTATAGACTTGTTACATTTTGTAATCATTTTCTCCCCTCTGTATCAAATAAGAATTTCTATTTCCTCACAAAGTACTCACCTATCAGTTTCTCCTTTCAGATTCAAAAAGCAGTTATTGACAATAGTTTAAAAAGCCAGAAAATATTTTTTCTGATTTCTTCTTGGTTTTTAGGGTTTTTTTATGTTAAGCTTGAATAGCCATTAAATAAAAGTAAAATCTGTGCAGCAGCCATAAGAAATGAATAATTAAGCCATGTTTTCATATATAGGCAACATTAATTTGTCTACATGTGTGTCAAGTGTTCTCACAGACCTTGTCACAGAGGTACTTTTACATTTTCACGTGCAAGGCACCTCATTTCCTGTGTCCAATGTATGAGGGAATGTGAAAAATGAAAAGTGCATGCATGTGATATTTCCTCTGGCTTAAAAGATGCCATAATTGAATCTTATTTTTTGGAAGTAACTGCATCTAATTAAAAAATATCCTCCGGTTTAAGTCTATTCTCAATAAGATAAAAGATATAAATAAGGTTAAAGACATATAAAAAGGTTATTTTTTCTGTTGTTGCATGTTTCTCCTTGACAATATTTTATATTCTTTCATAATTAATATTTCATGTCAAAAGTAGCTTCCATTATTCAAGAAAACATTAAAAAAAAGAAAGTTGGTGTACAGACAGTACTATCAATGATATAAAAAACAAGGTGTTAAGAATTTCAGTTCTTTTCTCAGCAAAACCATCTTCTAGTGCTTGAATGAATAGACAGTTCATCCTCTAAGGCATATTTCTTTGTTTCTCTGTTAGAAATGCTTTTTTGCATTTGTATCCACATCTGCAGAAGACATCTGCAACATCTCTATTTGATAAAGCGCTAACACACTATTGGTTTAGTCAAATTTCTATTTTCCTTTCCACCATTAACTCCAATATAGATGGCCAGTTATTTAATTAAATAAAGCAAGCCTAAATCATATAGCCTCTACACTTTGTTTGTAAAGGACTTTGCACAGTAAATGAAAAGGTTTCATTATTTGCACTCCCTTCAGTGGAGAAAATGTTCAAGTTAAACAACGCAATTAAAGGTGAGAAGAGAGTAATTTTCTACATACTCTCTCTGGTGATTTTATCAGTAGGAGTTCTAAACCTTTAAACACTTTCACAGTAGCAATCTGTTCATTTATCACTCGCAGGTTTTATTTTAGCAGTCATTACAACCTTCTTCAACACACTTCTTCTAAATGTCATAGGCCTATAGGAGGCCTGACATATACCTATGACACCAATTTTTAATTCTAACGACTTTAACAAACAGTAGTTACATTGTTTGAAGCCAGTGGGGTTCCACGAGGTTTTGTTTAGAGCTCTAGCCTGTGATACCCTGGCTAAGAAATATGTGTTAGTTTTCTTCGAATATAAAATTCACAGCTTTCACAGAAAACAAAGAAAATTCTAATGAGAATGTAAGTTATATTTGCTGTCAATAGCTAATTCAACACATTATATAAACTGTTCAAATAGAAAATTATTACTTCCTGTACAAGTCCTATCAGGGGATCATAATCTGCAGTAGCTTACTTACATCATGAGACTGATGCTGGAGGCTGAAAATCTGATTTCCATTGAAAATATACACAAGATATAGGACAAATGTGAAAATTTCTCCATTACAAATTCTGATTAGTATTGTACCCAAAATTCTTCAGATGCAAGCAATTTCCTTATCATTCTATCATTTATGACATTTAATTCTAGAAGGCTTCCACAGTTTTAGTTCTAAAAAAATTTTTTTGACTTTGGGTTTTTGTGGGGTTTTTTTTGAACTTAAGACAGTTGGATGTCTGCACTGGAGAAAACAGGGAATTTCAACAAACAACACCTGCTAAAATGACTTTAGATAATTAGTCCTGTATTTATGACAATTCCTGTATAGCAAGTACTAAAATACAACATGACAGAATAAATATGAGTCATAAATCCCTGGAACAAAAATCTAGACATTAAAAAAACTAAGCAGATAGCTTGAACCATTTAAGAAAAGGTTCACAGAAGTGCAATGGATTTGAAAACACCTAAAGTTAACAGACAAGAGATAATTTCTAAAAACACCTTACTAATTCTATAAAGCAATCTTGAATTTTAGATTAAGTTAGTTATAAACTTGTACTTCTGTATTAAAATGCTATATATGTTTGAAGAGGAAAAGAAAATAAATGAATTTCATGAAGAGCAAGAAATTGGGAAGCTTGTTTCTCATAATAACAACAATGATAATAATAATAGCAGTAGTAGTAATAGTAATAACAGCCAAATATATCTCTTAAATTTTTTTTTAATCTCAGTAATGTAAAGAAGTTTTGCATATCTGTATTAATTTCAGTTGAAAGCAGACTTTTTCAGCAACAGTCTGAAAAAATGGTCAGAGAAGCCTTCAAGATACTTCCTAAAAATCAATTTAGATATCCTTTGAAATGTCTTTATTTAGTTTACATAATTCTGTTTCTGTACAAAATAGATGGAAAAAGTAAAAATACACTTTAAGGAAAGTATCAAAAGGAGGAAGCATGCACATGGGGGAATTGAAGACTATAATGTGAGTTTTTCTTCCTAATTTGTCTCAAACTGAGACAGGATTCAAATTAAAACATGAGATTTAATTAACAATAATTATTTTGAACTAATGCTTTCATTTCTAGTTTCCTTTAAAGCAGAAATAATATCAAAAGGGTTTAAAATAAAGAGTATATTTCTTTCTTCTGAATGAATTGTCAATATCCTTTTAGGAACCTAAATGCTAAGCTTTGGACATCCATTTATCCAACAGTAAATATCCACATGTAGCTACACGGAAAGAACACTCATACAAACTATGAAAAACTTCTGATTTCAAGCACATCAAAGCCAAAAAGGAAACAAGTGCTTTACTTATTCCACCATTAGAGAACATTTACAACACTATAATTCATTTATTTAGATCTTCCAATAACACTCAGTTTCCAAGTTGCATATTTGAAACAAAAATTCTAAGCACATGATATAAAAACTCAAACTGCACACAAAATGCTTACTTATTAGTGATTTCTAAATGAGGTTTTCTGATGTTAAAGAGAGTAAATAAAATAAAAAGGGACTTTATCTTGCAATATGATGAAGTACATATTTAACAAAACTTTTAATTCGTATGCGTCATTTCATATTAAAACAGGGACAATAGTTATTTCTGTATCGATTCATCAAGCCTCTCTTACTAATTAGTCTAATAAAAAAATTGTTATGTCAATAGAGTTAGAGAGATGCATTCCAGCTGATAATATATTTGCTCTGCATAGATCTGGGTTTGGATTTTGCTTATCCTGTGATTAACCATGCCAGTGAGTCTTCAGTTAGACAGAAGTTATGTTTGCAACACATCCCTTCATTGCTTTCTGGTGATGGTGCATGGGATTTAAGTCATTGAAACACACACATTAAAGCCAAAAGCACCAAATGCATCCACCAGTTTCAGTACATATTGAAGAATTTTGATAACTAAGAGGAAGTACATACAGCACCTTATAGAAATTAAATTATTAATCAAATATATATTGAAAACTTAATGTAAGGCAGACAATCATCAGGAAGTCCTTTTAGTGGGTTTGTAGTTGAAAAACACAAAGAAAGAGACAATTCACAACTTTGGTATAATCAAAGCCCCTGAACAGACTGTTAAACACTTACTGCCATTCTTGTAAAAAAATTAACCTACAGACTATAAGCCCATAACTCAGACTGAAGTTTTGGATGGCTGAAATGCCAAGGAAAATGAGACCTATATTATACATGTGTATATATGACTATTACTGGGACATGACTTGCCTATTCTGCACCTTTTCATTATGTTCTACAAACACCACTGGTTCAATTAGAAACAGCGCTGTCTCCCTCTGGGCTCTCCCATTTTTGCTGCCATTCAACTGCTCTAAGCTCCATGGATAGCTTTAAAGCTCATTGCAAAAGTAAGAGGAAGCTATTTCACATTAGCTGACTGGTTGTTGCTAACATAGCAGACAGGAGCCAAGAAGGAAAAGAACAAAAGGTGAAGAAACCTTCCTTCTTGACCTGTGATCCAGCTGCCATTGTCGGCGCAAAATATTGCAGAATGCAAGATCCGCCTGAGTTCTGAGCTCATGGGGAGCCTGGGGGTCATGCCATCCAGGAAAGATTGATCTCCCAGGGTCATCCAGCTCCCACAACTCAGATGGATGTGGAAGCTAAGGGGTCTTCCCTGTCAGAGTAGCAAGATATTGCTGAGTTTGTAAGTGAAATCTTGCAACTATGACGAGAAATTGCTGCCTCTCAGGTGAAGGAAGGTTTCGGAAATAAATGCTAGATGTGAGACAGGAGTCCGTATCTTAGTGCTCCCACTGAGCTCAGCAAGATCTTCCTTCAGTTTAGCTGTAGTTATTTATAAGGTCATTTTTTCCACAGATTTTCTTTTACTTTGAGCACTGTATATGGAGAAAAAAATTAAATATTAGGCACCTATCTTGGCTTTTCCTCCTGTACTAAAGGAAAATTAGTTTTTTAGACTAGTTTATATTGATTTAATCTGCAAACACTTTTTTGGAGTCAAAATAAGCAAAGGGTAATGCATGCAAGCCTGTTCTCAAAGCAGAGGTGAAAAAATGATTCAAAAGTTATAACCTCCTTCACCTCTACATTTTAGTCTCAGGCAGTTGTCTTGGAAAACATGCCTTTAAACTATGCTGATAAATTCTTTGGGCAGGTGATGCATCCACCCTCTCCACACGCCAAGGCCACTGGGGAAGAAGATCTGTAAGGGCCTCAGAGGCTGTTTTGCACAATCACGGTACTTTGTCCAAGGGCAGCATCAGTGCTGAGGACTATTAAGGACAAGACAGTCTCCTTTCCTCTTCCCTTTCCTTTTCCTTTCCCTTTCCTTCCTGTTACCAGGCCATAAATGGGCCAGACTTCTAAGAAGGCTCATCTGAAGTTGTATGTCAAGATGCATCCCTTTAAAGACATGTACAAACATAGATATACAACAATTAAACATCTGGGTAATGCCTATATCACGCTTCTACTGTAATTTGCAAATAGCTGTTTCTACAGATCAGTGCAGTGTATGACTCCATTTTGCTTTTTTGACCTCCATTAAGCCTTTATTGATGAATCCTATTTTATGTTTCGGTGCCTTCATTTTCCTGTGACTTCCTTCCTGAACTAAAAGCATGCAAATTGATCTAAGTTGCTTTGATCAAGTGTAGTCATGAGTCAAACTTTCAGCCATGAGAGAGACTGTGAGTATATTCTGAATAAGCCAAATAAGGTTTTTCTGTATATAATAAGTAACATATTTGTGTCCATAATGCTTTTTATGTATTCCAGGTTTCACATTGCACACTCTGTGAGGCTAAATGTTGGCTGTGCATGGAGACAAATACTGCATTAATGTCTATAAGTGATCTTACACCAAAATTTACCAGAAAAAAATTATTTAAGTGTTAGCAAAATTAGGAGTACTTTTCTATAACAGGCAATTATTCTGAACACAAATTTCTTGGTAGAAGTAGCAAAAAAAGTGTGGTCAGATACATATTTTCATCTCTTATTTCCACTGTCTGAGGCAAGTGACTACAAATATTTTCTCACAGTTATAGCAGAAGCAAAACCAATACATACTGAATGATATTATTCAGCTTTTTATTTGTTTGATACTTGATTATGGTAAGCTATAACACATAAGAAAACTTTCATGTTTTTTCAGAATATTAATAATGCTCTGTTTTCTCACACACATCTTTCCTTGATCTTTCACTTTCATTTCTTTGCAAAAATAGAAGTAAATAAAGATGCTTGTGTTTGAGAGGAAAAATACTGAAACTATGAACTGCATATACCCTAGAGATTCAGTAACAGGAAGGAAAGAAAATAAATACTCCTCCAAATAAACATGTGTTGCCTTTATAAAATGTCATTATTTTTGAGGGAATCATGGATTCTTTACAGGGCAATGCAATATAAACAAAAAAAGAATGATCTGTGAAAAATATGAGCTGTGGGCATGTTTTCTCTCTTCAGATATATTAATAGTGTTTTGAAGTTATTCTGTGGTCTAAATGAACCATGTGAGTACATACAACATAAAATATATGGAAGACGAAGAAAAATATGAAGAATTTTTCAAAAATGAATATAAGCAAAAGACATATTTTAAAAACACTGGATGCATTTAAATCAGGAGAGTAGGAAATACATTTTAGAAGAAAATCTACCTGTCTAAATGTAATTTATTTTGCTAGACCATGGAGGCTTTGAATATATGTCTACCTAAACATTTTGGTACTACACTACAGGATGGGTAGACATTAAACATAAGAGAAATATTTAGTATTTGAGTTATTTCCTAATAGTTTCCTACTTTTGATTTCGATTGCTCTTAGACACAGAGTTTTTTTCCTACATGGACATATTTCACTTATTTTCTAAGACAATAACTCTGTTTAACAAGTAAAAACCAATCAAGAACAAAGTTTAAAGTATGCAAAAGGGCTTTAAAGCTAGAGTCTTCATTGGTAGATTTATTTTTGGTACCTGAAAATGTAGATGTGCTTTCAAACTGCCCTCTTGCTCTTTAAAAGGCACCACGTAACTTTCTCCAAAATCAAGAAAATGCCATGAAAGTTCTACAGCAACAGAGCTTAGTATATCAGTAATAGAAAGAATGACAAGGTAGCATACAAGTATATGACTCATAGCCATGAGAGCTGCTGTGATCTTGTGCCATTCCTACAAAGCATTTTAGAACTTGTGAAAGTAAAAAAAAAAAAAAAAAAAAGCCCATAGTGACTGGTAAGGAATATAATTTAATTGTTTCTCAGGACCAGTTAAATTATGACTTAACATCTTAAGCTTTGAAGAAAGATAATCCTTTGGAAGAAAATGTAACTTTATGAATGATTCTTTAATATTTTTTTTGCGCAAATTCCTCCATACACACTTAAAAAAATAAATGTTCTTTTTCTACCAAATTTTCTTTTGCTTCACTATTCCACCTATTTAAATACCCATCTACACAAGGGGCTGAAAGAGGATCTGAGCAACTACAGGTAAGATGTGTGGATGTGGCACTTAGGGACATGCTTTAGTGGTGAGCTTGGCAGCGCTGAGTTGAATTTGATGGAGGTCATAGGTCTTTTCTAACCTAAATAATTCTATAAAGCCACTCATGTTTGAATAATTAGGATGATATTTTTCTTCATATCTTTTTATTAACAAGTGTATTTGGCATCTATATTGGTGGATTTCATTCAATTTATTCTTTTTCACAAAAGAAAAATCATTTAGTAGCAGTACTTGTATTCTAATCCCAGGCTGCAAGCTGTTCTATTAGCTCAGCATAAGTCTATAACTTCATCAATTCACTAGGAAAGTTTACTTAAAATTCTTTCTTGATAAGTATAAATAAACTCACATTTAGGCTACAGAATTTTTTTCCCCCAATAGTTACATTCCTACAGTATCTAAATCATGCTTAACATCAGGTAAAAGTTGGAAAAAGGATCCATAAGAACATAGCTCCATCAGGAATAACGCACTTAATGTACTATGACATAATTAATCAACCAAAGTTTTAAAAAGAGCTCTCCCTTAAGAAAAAAACAAACATCTCATTGTCGTGGCAATGCAACCTGTGCTGGAAGGACACTTCATTACATCGATATGAAAATCTGGCTTTTTTTTTCTTTTCCTGTACTATAAGGAATTAGAAGGCTATTAGCATTGAAAATTATTCAGCCATGGAACAAGAAAAAACAAACTGCTTCTTACTTAGCTCATCTGAAGTGGTTGCACAGAAAATCACACTATGAAAAGCCAGTGTCCAAAAAGGAGACAGAGTCCTGCAAACTTGTTAGAATAAAGGGAGGGAGTCCACTGGGGCACATGCCTACAAGGTTTTCACAAGGTTTCGGAGGGCGCAGCCTCCTTTGATCCTTAACTCCCGGCTGCACGCTGCCCTCTTCCTTTCCCCACTAGCTGAGCTACTGGAAAGGTCCAGCCTTCCTGAACAGCCTACCATGTATTCCCTCTGGCCTGAATGGGTCATTTTAGCCCAAAGTTCAGAAGCTCAGGATTGTCCAGATGCACTTGTTCATTTCAGGAGCCAAACTGTCTGGGCTCCGTAATAAACCTGCTGCTTCAAGCTAGTAGAGATATTAAGACCCATTTCAAAGATGCTAATGCCCATCCCTTCACCCATGGAATTGTTTGCAAAGATTTTAGCACATATGTTCCCTCTCAGGGTAAAATGTGCTATGAAGTTTAGAGGGAATGTTATGTCCATTGATTTTATGTCATGCTATTAACGCTTCATGAAAACGGAGAGAGACAAGACCTTCTCCAAAACTGGACTGTAAGAATTAAGGTAAAATGTGAATAACCAAGAATAATGAGAATGGAAACATGAATAATTCTTATTAACTGGCCATCTCTACATTAGTTTCATAGGAAGCTCTGAAGACATCACTAGCTTATTGCCTAAAAGAAGAGTTTATAAATCAAGCTCATGTACTCATCTTTATTTCTAGTTACCCTACCTTCATGGAAAACAATTCTACACCTTCTCCTCAGAGATTAAGAATTTACTGCTGATTTCCAACTGAAAATATTGCACTTTTTATTTAAAAAGAAAAATATCCTTTGTTAATGCACAGATTTATTTTCTCTCTGTTGGTAGTGGTTATGCTTTCTCAACTCATGTAGTGATTGTATTTCTTTTTTTCATGGCTGGTCATTGGCATCCTCTGACTCATAAAGACAGGTCTTCTTTTTTTCTGCCTTTATAATTCCAAACCAGAAGGCTTATAACAAGTTCTAACAGAAATTTCTTTGTCACTCTCTGTGTAACACTGCACTTCACAATATCATACTCCTGTGAAAAACATTCTGACAACAGTGTAAAAAAGGAAATAATAAGTGTTCCCTATATTGCTTGCTGTCCAAATTCTGATATGAGAGCATTACAATTTTCCATCCCTTAAAAAATATTCTGTTTAAAATGAAAGCTCTGACAGAATTTGTCATCCCATGGCTTTTAAACCTGGACATCCTGCCTACTGAAAAACTTCTCACACCGTGAGAATCACATCCAGCATTTAGAACACTTACATGCTGATTTCTCAGAAGGGGAAAAAAAAAATCCTGCTACCGTCACTATTTCTAGAAGTCAAGACCCACTAATATTTTTCTGTCAATGGCAGCGGGGTTGTTACAGAAAATTCCCAGTCTGATCATTCATGACTTGCATTCCCAACACCAGAGACTTCCATGGCTGGGGCCAATCTCCCTCCACAGGGGGGTCGGCAGTGACCCCAGGAGTTCCCACACATCCCATCCCAGAGTCAGAGAAGGTTTCTCACTGGATCCATCCCAGGTTTGCCATGGCAGAGGCTCAGATGCCCATAAAACCATTCCCTCACAGCACAGCAGCCCAGGAGCAGCCTAAGCTGGTGCCCTCCAAGGAGGGACCCCGAACCAAGGATCCCCCAGGCTTTTAAACCTTCCCAGCCCAAGGTCACAAAGGTCTCACTGTCTCCCTGGCTCCTGCTGTGTGTGCTGGGCCCACCTGGCAGTGCCACAGCTGCCCGGCCCTTTGTGCTTCCAGGGGCCAGTGGAGCGCGGCCTCTCAGCTCTGCTCTCAGCGCCCTCAGCCTGGGCTGCAGCTGCCCCCCAACACCTGCACCAAGGGGGACCTCAGCTAAGGAAACACGAGAAGGCTGAGGCTGCTTAGGCTTTTTCTAAGAAAGGGTCCAACAGCAGAGGATACGTGCTAAGAGGCTGCATAACCTTGTCCCGAAGACTTGCTCTGTGTGAGAAGTCCTGGTTTTCAAATATTTTGATTGTTGCAGCCTGTCTTGAAGGGATAGCATTGGAAGAAAAAGCAATTCCACCTCTATAAATAACCTAGACTGGGATTCTGCATGGTAACATATGCTTAGGCTAGAAAAAGTTCATCATATGACTATAGTACATTGCATATTCCTCTGTAAATTCAGTACAGATGAAAGCACATGTGGATTACCAGTTACTAAAAACATCCTGCACTACCCTGAGATTTAAACTCAGTGTATGCCATTCACACTTTATGTAATATTACTGCTATTGTTTGGTTGCTGTCTTGACATTTTATTCCAGCCATAATCCTGAAATATGTACTTAGAGCAGACTGAACTGCAGAGTTCACAGCATGAAAATTTTCAGTGCAAAAACAAAAAACAGTTCTTTGACGAACATCACTCAAATTGTTCACATGGAATTAGAAAGCACTATCAGAAGTGCTGTAGGATTCTTTTCTGGCAGAAAACCATTACAGTTAAACAAGGAGAAATAGGACATATGGCACAATGAAAGGAAGCAGTAAGCAAATGGAGAAGGTAACAGTGAAGGCAGGAGGGTAAAAGGAGAACTAGAAACAATGAATGGAGAGATAAGCCAAGAGGGAAGCCACAGATACCAAGAAGGAAAACAGAACTATGTGAAAGAATTAAAAAAGCAGAAGAAGCCAAAGGGGGGAAAAAGTGTTAACAAGTGTTAATTAGGAATAAGAAACATGAAAAGATTATCACAGAAAAAAAATGAGAGGCAATATGAGAAACAGAAGATGAAGAAACATGGCCTTGGGCTCAATACTATTAATTTAATTACTAGTGATCTGCCAGTCTCTGACTTTTCTGCTACAAGGCTGTTCCTGCTCAGTGCTGACTCTCACAGAGTAATGTTAGCTTTCAATGACTCTCTAGGCTTTTGACTGTCGGACTGCAGTTTCTGGGGTTTAGTATGGCACAATTGCTAAGAATAAATTGGGTTTTGCTACACTTAAAAACATCTGTTTGGCGAATAAGCAGATTAGGAAAATGACCCAAACCCACAACTTCTTCTATACAGCAATACTCTTTTCTTTTTTTCCACATGGCAAACTCCAAATTTCATCACAATACTTTTTTTACTTATTCAAGACTCCTGCTTGCAACGGTTACCCTAAGTGCTTCTTCAAAGAATGCATTCTTTCTGCATCTCAAGTAAGAATTACTGTAAATTCTTCCAATCAAATTTGCAAAACCTCAGGCTAAATGTTCCCTCTAAAATGGTGGAGAATGCAGGTTTAATTTGGAGCCTGTTAAATGAGACTGCAACAGTTTAAAAGACAGCTAAATATAGTGTTACACATCACTGTAGTTAATTTCAGTCAGAGTACCAGTTATTCATATTCTATTACTCATAATTTCAAGCAAGTGGAGGGAAAAAATTCATTGACCTTGAACAACCTCAAATATATTTGGTCTATAAACTTTGATATATCCTTCCTTCTGACTGTAATACCTTTTTCAACGTGCAAGTTCTTTTCTAAGAATAATAAAAAATGACCATTTCATCAAGATTTTGAAACCACTGAGACTGAATCTTTAACTGAAAAAAGCTCACTATAGTGCCTGGTGACTAGTATTAATTACTAATTTTATGCAAAATGACATGGTAAATTAATTAGCGATGAGCTATTTTGGTGGATATATGCCAAACCTCAGATTGTTTTGGGCAGAAGTAGCATGGCATTAAATATTCAACATGCTGTGTGATGTTCTGGTTACACTGGTCAATCATTAATTTCCTTTTATCCCTAGAAAGTAATTTTTGTTGCACTCAGCTGTAACTGATTGCGAACAGCTTTTTTATTCAGGCTCCTAATGTACTTTTCCCCAGTTGCTTTCCTCTGATTGAAACTGTTTGTAGTTACACACTTTATCACACAGCACAGCACCATTGTTTTTCTGTGAATATATTTTAATAATCATTTAATATTACACGTTAATATGATTTGCATTTATAGTGTTAGTCTAAAAGAAACTCTAAAAATACAGCAACAACAAATATTTAAAATGATTGATGGAAATCAGAGAAAATCACAGAAGTGCAAAATACCTCTTTCATATGTAATAACGAAGAGTCATACCAATATGTTATACTCTAAGCAGAAATAGCAATTAAAAGCAGACTTCTTTGCTTCAGTCAGGATATTGTAAGCATTCATTTTGTGTACATTTGTATTACCACGCTATTTCTATACCATCAATTTTACCATTTTTACCATTGTATTGATTTGATTCTAAATCTGGGGAATCGCTTTTCTTTTAAGTAGCCCTCAAACCTGCTCTCATCAGATTTCTGGAAGGAGGAAATGTGCTTTACAGATTTTTTTGTCCCCTTAATTAAAAATTCTGGTATACTGGAAATCAAGCCATATTTCAAAATAATCCAATAATGTAGTTAAATCAGTAAAACAAATAAGCATTTGAGTGATAAACTTAAATATAAAATCATAAAATCATGGAATCATTGAGACTGGAAGGGTGGAATAAACTGGAGCTTGCCTAGACCAAGTTCCTTGCTCAAAGTATGGTCAGGAAAAGCAGGTGCACAGTGCTCTCTGTGTGTTCCAAATATCTCCAAAGCTGGACACTTAAATATTTACTTGCCAGACATAGTTCAGTTTTTAAAAGCTAACCAAAAAAAAAGCCATTTATTTGACATGCAACTTCTATCTTACTTGTCTTTACTATTTTTGCTATCTTCCTATTTAGTCATAATGCAGTATATTATGACTTAACTATTATTATTTGATCATCAAAATATATTCACTTTACTACATATCAAAATAGTACTATAAAATTCTGCAAATATTTAGGGAAAAAGTAGTATTTACCCAATTATGCAATGAAATGATAAGTTAATACATATTTTATGTGAACAATACATCAAATTTTATAGGATATTACAAAACTTGTATCATAAAGCATTTTTTTTCATGACCTTAGGTATACTTCAGTTTTAGCTGCTCATTCCAAATAAATCTTACATTAGTAAAGCTTTAGCATGACAATGTCTACCAGCAGATGAGAGAAGGATGAGAAGCCTCCCTAAGGAAACGTCTCCACCACAGTGCTTACATCAGCAGTGACAGATGACCTGTTGGCACACTGAGCTCTTCTCTCACTAGTCACATTCAAGTACGATTTATGCTCTATGACAATTTTGGAATCATGGAATCAGAACCATCTTACTTTCCGAAGAAGGAATGCCTTCCAAATTTCTGGGATGTGACACTGGAAATAAAGTTTCATGAGTCTTCAGATGAAGTCTTTAGTTATTACCTCAAATATCTCATAACCATTCCTATCTTGTTCTATTATAATCGATTGGTTCCTGAAAGTTATTGCTAGTTAACTTTTTGCTTTTTACTTCAGCCTGTTTCACTCTGACCTTCAGACTAAAAAACAATGCATAAAAGGATACATCTATCAGTCAATCTTTTCTCTTTTCAAGAAGATAAATGCATGAAAATTAAAAATTAGAACTTTTATTTATTTATAGATTTCTGTTTTTAAAGAGTTTAAAGGTTTTCTATATAGAAGTATCATTTAAGTAACGGACACAAAGTGTCCATCACTTATATCCCTTACTTTTTCTGAATATTTCAAATTTAAATAGGTATTCATGTCATGTAGAAATTGAGACCTGCTTACTTTAAGTAATTGTTCCACTATAAAAGTGAATGTATTTTACCATTTGAGATCCAAATAAGAACTGGTAGGGCACTCAATAAGTATGATCTTTCTAAATAGTTAATGGTAAGGAACAAGCTAAAACTCAAGATATTTTTAATTTTCAAATTGCTTAAAATATTGTGAATTCTTTAACTCCTTGACAATGTCAACATTTTAATGGAACATCACTTGACCAAAATGTAAAAAAACCTATTAATGGTATCATGTTCACCAAAGTAAGCCACTTTTTTTCTTAATTCTTGTATGTAATAGAATATCTATCGAAGCAAATTGTTTGGATGGCATAACTGTCCTAACTTAGAAAAACAGGCAGTGATACAGGTTACTGTTAGTATACTCAAATGGTGGGTGGACTGGTGAATTATTTAAATATCTTATTCTAGCAAGTTAAACTTAAAATATGCATGAATGCATTGATTTTCTTATTTTACTATCATCCTAATTAGATACATGGTATATTTCAAAGAAAAAAATGCCCCTTTTTTTGTGATGCACATAAAATTGTCACTGATTTATTAGTAATTTGACATAACCAAATTAACACAGGAAGCTTAGCAACAACAGCAAAAATATATATATGCTATTTGCTATTGAGGATATCAATTTGTGCAACATTCATTATTTCTCTATTTGCACACTGTTCAGCTCTGCAGTTCAGTCATTATCTACACAAAGATTCTTGAAATTGTTTTGGTTTAAATTCAGTAATTTTAAGAAAATGTTCTAGGATACTTTCTAAGCACATAAAAGAAAATATGTCATCACTCTGTTTTCCTGGACTTCTTGTCCATCTTACTAGCTCTCCCTAACAGTTTCATCTCCACACACAGATAAGTAAACTGCTCCAAGCATGAGTTTATTTTCCCTATTTGCCAATGTTGTTTCTCAGCTTAGTAAGTCACCAGGAAGCTGCAGCATACATAATGTGGATCACCTCCTGTCAACTACTATTCCAATCATATTTGATCCCCTTGGAGAAGTTCCAGACTTCACAATCCTGGAAGCCATGTTCTGCTGCAATTCAAATCATCCTTTCCATCATACTGCTCCAAGCATTCAACTGGCTGTCAGGACAGTGACAGCTGTTTATCTCTAACCTTGCTACCTTTCTTCTGCTATTGTTTGAGGCCACTTGAGGAAAATTCACACTGTAAAACAGATATGCTAACCACTCCAAAGTCTTTTCCCTAGAGCTAACTACATACTTGAAGTGTTATTAAACGAGAAGAAACAAGTTAAAATACTGGGAAGAGACAACATACAAAAGTATTTTCTGTATGGTACCAAATATTTTCCTGGTTTCAAGTCTTGTATTGACAGATTCTTCGCTGGATTTTTCCCCAAAAAAGCCTGAGGTATATTATATGTCAATTTTCCTTTTTTAAATTTTATTTTTATTTCTGAGATGGAAGAATAGAGGTTTCCTTTTCTGTAAGAAAAAAGATTTCTCTAGTTCTCCAGAACAGCTGTAGGAATGACAGATTGTAAAATCAGTTTTCATTGCAGATGAAACACCAAATAGATGAAACATCTGAAGACAGCATTTTTATTAGTGATGAATGAGTAACTTCCAATGAATAATTTACTGAGCAAATTGAGCCAATTTTTCTACTTTCAGAATATACACAAGCAGATCCCAATTTTCTCATTAACCGAGATCATTTGCCAAATTCTTGTAAGTTGTACTTGTAACTGAATATTGATTATGAAGGGATCTCTTCACGCCCTCCACAGAGAAGTGGCTTTTTGTTTTCAAGATAACTCAGAAGGTAAAGCTTCTGCACTGAAGGGATGAGTGCGTAAACATTTCTGGCAATTTCTGAATGTGGACTTTAATTTTGTTTTGTATATATTTTTATGGATGAAACATTTCATTTCACCTTCTTTGAACTTTATGTTTTGGAAAAATCAGTAGTACACTGCATACTGCAAATACAAGAAAAACACCAGTAAGCATATCAAATGAACCTTCAACATCTGATTTCTATTTCTGTTTTTTAAAGTTATGTTGATTTTTTAAAGCATAACAGGTGAAAAGAAAATTAAAAGCTGACAAATCACACCCATCTCCTGGTTTTCTGAGTTGTACTTTATAAATGTTATTGGCATAACACAAAGTCTTGACATGGCCTGCAGAAGGTTTTCTGTAGATAATCTCTAAGTATATAATCATGTTATAAAGAGATTTTTACTTTTTAAATCCCAGATCTTTTTGATGAAGCCAGCTTCATAAAACAGTTTTTGATTGAGATAAAGCATAATATTATTAATCATGAAAACAAAGCAACACTGAGTGGCGCATGTATGGAATGAGTTCAGAACTGGCAGATGTCAAATCAGAGCTGTCATCATCAAGATCAACATTTTAAATCAGCTTCTGTGGGATTAAATCATAATTAAATTACCAGAACTAGGCAATGCTATGCGCATTTTTCATCAATAACTTGTGATACAATACATTTGAAGCAGACTAATGAATGATTAAAATAAATGATGAACAAGAAGTGATTAGCAAAGACAATGCAGAATGCTTATTTAGCATAAGTGCCCATGCCCTGAAAAGCAGTGATTTTCTGATACGGTCTAAGGCAAATCAGTGTACATAACTCTGTGGCAGAAAGGTGCAGTTTTAAAAAACATGTATAAAAAATGATATGCTTAGACTTAACCAGTGCATAAAAATTGTGACACTAACACAACAATACTGTATGCATAACAATATTAGTATCCTATATCTAGTTAAACAGAAAAAAAATTCCCAAAAGATATTGAGGTTGGAAAAAATGCCTTAGAATGAGAGAAAGGAAATGTTTAAGAGCTAACTTATTCAGATTATTAAAACCCACAAATACAGTTGTTTTCTTTCATAAACAAATAAATACTGCCTCTATGTCAAAGAGGATTTAAACCTATTTAAGGTAAAATCATCTCATTGGAAACATAAGCCCTGATAATACATAGTCTCAATTACTTAGAGAACCCTGCCCAGAAAGCGCTATATAAAGCCACAATGCTAGTGTGATCACCAAAAAAATATTTTCAGCAAGAGTCAGAACTAGTGGTACACTTCCATATGCTCTTGGGGAATAAATTTTAGGTTGGGATCTGACTGCTGTTCAATTTTGCCTTCATTGGAAGAGGAGGAAGGCATGCAGAGGTGATGTCTTCTGGAGACACCAGGCTGGAGTCTTCATGTCAGACAGAAGCCCACATGAATTCCCCAGGAAATGCTGACGTGATACCATACACGGATGGCCACCAATTGCAGCTCTTCGCAGGAAATTCAGAGATATCAAATGAAATTCAAAGATAAAAGCTTTGAATTTCAAAGAGACAACAGAACTGTGATTATCTGTATCTGTGCTTATAATACTAAAGCTTTCAAGACTTGAACAGAAATAATTCTAACCAAGATACATAGCTACAGTCAGTTGAATGCAAAGCATGAACTTCAAAATAAAAACAGTTGACCACTGGATCAAAGTACTGGAAAATTAGATTCTCTGCCCATTCTTATACTCAAAGCAAGACTGGATACCCCTCTGGAAAATATATTTGGGCACTCACGTTGTGCTTTTGTGAAAAACAAGCTATTATGTTAAGATCTGTGGACTGAAAGTGCCATCTAAGAAAGCAGTTAGACTACCTGGCTGTTAAATACCAGAGGTCAAACATGAGCAATCTCTTAACTTGATTTCATTGCCACCAGCCCCATTCAATCTCATGCCACAGGTTATGGTCTTGACCTTGGTGCTTCCACAGTAAGTTGTGCATGAGTGTGAATCTGACCTCTGTCCACAAATGAATCACATGGAATAAAGCCAAGTCATCAGTGGAGCTAAGACTGACTTCAAAACTGTACTTTCCAATTCTATGTATCTACCCAGATTCCACAGAAAGAGCAGTACAAACAAAACACAACAACTTGTTTTGGTCTGAATTCCTCAATACACAATAATTTTTATACTACATAGTCAGATCTAATTATAACATATTATAGGTCTTCTTATACATCTAAATAAATGGGCAGAAGATTTCTTTAAATATGAAAAAAAAATGCTGATTCCACTGGATGTTGTTTTTTAATAATTTCTGATTTCCAATTTTGCAGCATCTTCATCTGTTAATGCATCTTTAACAGAGCAATAAAACAGAGTTCTAAAAGTAATGAGCTGCTACAACATTACATAAATCTCCTGCACCATCACCTTTTCTGTGCACATATGTTTAGAATACCATAGAGAAAGCATCTGTCAATAGCTGTAAGCCAATCTTAAAAATAAATCTGCAATTTACTGCCTGTGGTAATCAGGCACTCCAAGAAAAATATAAATCAATTTTTAATAATGGATGCTGCCCATGATTTAACAACTTTCTGTATTCAAAAATGCAATTTGAATGACTCCCATTTAATGGAAATAGATACCTTATCTTTAATTAACAAGCCAATCCAGCTTGTTATCACAATGTCAAAGGGTAGGTTTGTCTGGATGCCAGACAGCATATAGACATTGCTATGATTGGTCTGACTTTATTGACACTTCTCTACTCTCTCTAGGACAAGGAAATAATAATACTAAAAGTGTCACTAGAAGAAAATCAAAAGTGACAGTAACATATAGAAAGCACAGAGTTATATATCACATATCAGATCAACTGTTATCCAGCTGGAGTTTAGAATATTTGACACAGAACAAGAAACCAGTGATATTCTTCAATGGTGAAAAAAAAAATCAAGCACAACTTCTTAAGGAGGTACTCTTCAATTTTTTTCATAATGATCATAGAAAAGAAGAATCCAGGATATCTGCATAGTCCATAGATATGTGCAGATGCTCTTCTACCCTCTTTAGAAGAGCAATATATGAGTTTACTGTCGACAGCCTAAAAGGAAGAGTCTACGACATCTGCATAGACAGCAAAGTGAAGAGGTTTAAAACATGAGTATTCCAAGTTGTACTTTTCTGAAGAGGGATAATTACACGTTCTGGAGCCACAGGAACCAGAGCAGCAGGAATAAGCAAAACCAAAGCCACACAGAATGGCTTACTGGAGATGAATACAAACCACATGTACAGACCTGGGCACACCAAGACAAGTCCTATTTGCCACCAAAATAATTAGGTTATATAACCATTTGCAATAATTCTAGCTACTGAAATAATAAGACACATTTTGCATCAAACACCAGTAGTTTATCCAGCCAGGAAGTACATGATGGAGTAGAAGACACAGCTGATGACAAAGAATTAACTGTTTGAAAAAGTAAGGTCAGCTAGCAACAGTGACAAAAAATATTAAACCTGATTCAGCTACCTGAAAAGCCTTAATGTATGAATGAAGTTTCTCAATGTCACTACAGATAAATGAAAAACTCCTTCCTACACAAAAAACAATGCATAGCTGTTGCAATTCAAAAAAAGGTTATTATTTCCACGTTAATTCCTCTTGTAAGATTTTATATTAGCAAGTGTTTGTTGGAAAATATAATCATCTATTGACTTCCAGGATTCCTGACATAGTAGTCTTTGGTAGTAATTCCATTAAAACTAAGTTCAGATCCATATGAACATGTCATTGCTGTATTCTGTATTAACAAGGATAACCTTGAAGCACATCTGCAAAAAGACTTTGCTAAGATGGACAAGAAGACCTTCCAGCCCATTCTCTTTCTGCCTGTAACTTTACAGTTGCCCTTCTTTTATTTGGTTTAATTTTACTTGGTGCTTCCTGGCTAGCAGGGTTGTTGTTCCTATCCAGTGTGTAGTACAATTATTGATCACTCAAGAGGAAGAGATTCTTTGTCAGGGAATAATTTTGAAAAAGGGGAAAGAGTTTAGGGTTCATCGCCCTCAGTAAGAAAGGGCAGAATTTACTTGAAATGCTTCACGTAACAGAATACAAAACCCCCAAAAGGCAGACATCTTAACTTCCAAGAGAATAACATTGTACTACTCAAAGGAAAACTAATACAACTTTTTAAAGAAAAAGAACAGAAAATACTTATTTTGTTCAAAGTAGTTAAAATGAGAAAGTTCAGACATCATAAGAGGAGCTTCTTTTAAAACAACTTATTTGTTCATGTTTAATTTTGTGCTATTACAATTTGTCCATCAGAAGCTACCAAAGTGCTTTCCAACCTAAAGTCAAGTGTCAAAGTTTTATACAGATTTCCAAAAAAATTACTTCAATTTATTTCCTTGTGTGATATGTCAGTAAATGTTAAATATACATGTTATCTGGAAGAAAAAACCCCAAACTAACACTTGAAAATGAAAGCAATAAAAATTCCAACTGTACTCCTGGACAACTTAGAGTGCTATAAAGTAATCTTGAGATGAATTGAATTATTCTTGTTCTACATGATAGATAATTTAACATATGCATTAAAAGTGATAATGATCAGAAATGTGATTCCACAAAATTGACATTTATTAATGTATGGCTTCTGAGTAATAAGAAGAAACTTTGCATTTGCTGAAGAAATGAATATTTGAACTCCAGTTTTAAATCCATATAAGGCACACTGATACTTAAAAAATAATAATGTTCAGGAATTTATGCAATTCCTACTTTGTACAAAAAAGATCATTATCTAGTGTTATAGATGGAATAGTTGAGATAAAGTCCTGTAAAATTCATTATGCAAAGTCCATTGGCAGGGCTGGAAATGGAGCCACGCTCTGGGAAATTGTTCAGCAGCAATTATTATTAATGAGAAGTTGTTGGCAAAAACAGTGACAATAAAGTCCAGCTTTGATGTTGCATGATTTGTGTTAATACAAAGGATTTATCTTTTTACTTCTGATTTCCCCCAGACAAAAAGATGAAGAGTTGAACAGACATACACTATGGATAGATAGTGAATTAAAAATGACAGGTTACTTGCATATGGGATAGGAAGTTTGCTGCTCCCCTGTTCTGTCCCTATCCACCTATGCCCCTCCACCCATAGCAGAAAACAACTGGGATTTTATTTATCTAGGAATAAAACTGGTATTAATTGTGGAAAACTACTACAAGATCGTATGTCTTAGAAAGTGAGTCATTTAAAAAGTGCCATTTCTGTGTCATATAATAATAAAAATACCAGACAAATGAAAAATACCAATTAGAACATTGAGCGCATCTGCAGGTTCAATGCCCACAGAACAGTCAAGCAAAATAACATTACAGTGGAAGAAAACGTAATGGACGTTATTTGATAAAGTCAACTACCCCATTATTTGATAAAGTCAACAACTGGTATTCTCATTAAGATTTATCTTCTTTTTTTTCTTCTTTTTGAGCTATAGTTTCAGTTTTGTTCCCCCAGTAAAAACCTGTGGTCATATGATAAACTGCAAGGAAAAGACAGCAAAAGCAGGGAATCTATCATAGTACAGAAGTAATGGTACTGTCCATAAGATAGTACAAATTTCTCAAATTAACTATTCACACATTATACTAGATTTTAATTATTCAAATACATGATGAATTCCAGAAAGCATTATAATAAAAAGACACTAAGTGAAATAGTGACTGCAATTTTGCCAGAACTGTTTTTATTTGTATTTGGATGCCAAAAAAATTTAAAAAATGAATAAGAAAATAATTTTTGATACTAGTGAAATTAAAATGCAAAATGCTTTATCTGAGAGAAAAAAATAAAAGTAGTGCAGCCATTCCTCACAGTCTGAATTGGAACGATATTGAAGTCTGATTTAGGTTTTGTTTAGTAAGTTGCTTTACTTAAATGATATTATAAAGATCTTTATTTAGTCTACTAAGTAATCATTGTGGATCATTATCAACCATTAAGCAAAGCAGGAACTGTGTAAGTTTGACATACTACAGAGGCTGAGGCCCTTCTCATTCACTTAGCTGAAACAATTAAAAACCATTTTTAAGGGAATATACCCATTTCTTGGTCAACATTCTGCTATAAATTGCAGAATGTGAATCCAATTAAAAGCGTGGAATGAAAAGTCCGATGCTAAGAACAGTCATGGAATTTTCATTCATTAGAAAAAGAGGAACTAAATTAAAAATATATGGTATATCTCACCAATTCATTTTTTTGAGGCAAATGCCTACTAGATATTCATGTAATGTGGGAATCAGAAGCCACTAAAATGTATAAGACCTGCCTTTGAAATTTGGCATGGAATAGGAGAAAAATCTTCTTTTATCTTGAAATACATATTCCTACTGAGAAATACAAAGGATGGAGGACAAAGAGAAGAGCAGGTTGATAGCTCTGAGAACAGACGTTCCTCCTTTTTCTTTCCCTCCAGAAAACAGAGTTTTTACCTTCTCTGGGCTAGACTCAAGAAACTTAGTCATAACTAACAGTATGTGAGAGGTTATTAGTTCAAGAATACTTTTAATGTACACCTTCCATGGAAATTTTTTCCATGGTTTGTTTAAAAAAGGAATTTTTCTTTTCAGTGAAAATGTATAATAGTATAGATATTTCTACTTTCTTTGAGTTTCATGGGAAATTCACCTTACAATCCTAGAATATATATGTCCTTATATACATTTGAATTTTATTTGGTTTTACCCTGCTCCAGAAAAGACAATGCAAAATAAACACAAGTTCTAAGCAAAAAGATATCAGGTTTACCTTCTCTGGGACTGCAAAGTGTGCAGTGAGCTTAAAATAAAGAACTAGGTATAAAGTAAGTAGTATAGATCATGTTTGTAAAAAGCAGCTTAACTTTTAAGTTCCTTGGACATTTTTAATGGCCTACATGCAATGCTTTTCTAGTGTTACTTTTTTGTATGTTGGTAATAAGAGAACCGAAGATAACTTCTTTGCATTGAGGAAACAATTTTGTACATTGTTATTTCTAGGCTGTTACTGTCAGAATAAGGCTGCTAGTACATCACAAGCATTAATGCAACCAAAAATTCAATTACAAATACAAATATAGGTAATGAAAAAGCAACAAAAATAGGAAAAAGAATGGTATTGATGGGAATGAACACTTTACTCAAACCCATTCTTGAAGACAAAAGGCAAACATAAGAGAAGCACACAGAGTATACGAGCAGAAGGCACTTTCCCCATTATGCCTAGGCTGCAAAAATCAGTCACAGTTCCTTTTATACAGTACTCAGTATTGCAAGCAGTAATGAAAAGATAAAGAGGATCATAGATTCTCAAGGATAGAAAGAAATCTGTAATTCTGATCTGAAGGTCAAACTTTTTAAAATTGTTATTGAAAAGAGTGTTCCAATTTTACTGTTAACATCTATTTAAATAGATAAGGAACAAATATTGCAAATAGTTTTCTGTTTACTTACTGGAAGCATGAAAGGGTTTTGGCTGGAAGGGACCTTAAAGATCATCTAGGTCAAATCCCCAAATACTGTAGACTATTAATTTTGAATTCAGGGAGTTTTTAAACAACTTTTGTAGTCATAATTCCATGAAATGGACAGTCTAGCCCATAAAAATATCCTGATTATGGAAATTAATATAATACTATTGTAGAAAGATTTTTCTGTACCTTACATTTGGTCCTAAAATTTATGGTATTGTAAGTTTAAAATACTCTTCCATTCTTTAAGGATAATTGAGTCTTTGTTGTAAAGTTTCTAATAAAATTGCAAACATGAGGTCAACACCTACTCTTTTCTAGCTCTGTTGCTTCCTTCTGAAAAATGCAAATTTTCTTGGATCTTATTCACCTTTGAGTTGCTGCTCTTAAACCAGTGCTTCTCTACCATTTTTCTAGTCAGAACAACTGCACATCTTCAAAGTTGGTAGGATGCAGTCCCTCCCAATCAAATGATGTCAATAAATAGAGGAAGGTGTCTTCCTTAATAAAGACAACTGAAAACTGCGTTTACACCCAGGTCAGGATATCAGAAATGACTGTGAATGGAACAAATTGTGAACAGAGAAGCAATATGGATAGCCCTGTACAAGTCTGGAACATTTCCTGTGGTAAAAGGAGGTTAATTACATGTTGCATGTTCCTTATTTTATCCATTATATCACTTCTTTATCCATTTATTACTTATTTTATATTTTCATTTGCTTTCCACTGATACTGAAAAGTTTCTAAAGTAGGATTACTTAAGTTTATAATTGTTTCAACATACCTTGTGTTTTTCTATTTCATTGCAACACAATTCGGCTAAATTTAATTTTCTTTATTGTTCTTAACTGAAATTTAAAATACTTAAAAACCATTTTTTAAATTTATTATTTAATTAAAAATATTAAATTTAAAATATTTCAGAGGAATATTTAGCTGAACTTTCATATGAAGATCCCATAGTGGAGATTCTAAACTATTTCAGACCTGATTAGTCCTCAAAAGACATTTTTGTTGTTGCATAGATAAAACCATAATTCAATTCTATACCACTATTTCTCATCTCATTCGCAACATAAATAAAAAATTACTACCTTCCTTGTAGAAACTCTTTATTTATCAGAAAACTATTTTTTGCAACCCTTTAATCTTCTTTTATCTGCAGTAAGATTTCTTTCATGTCCTTCTCTTCAGTCATATTTTCTGATCTCTAATCTTTCATTGCGAACATAGGAAGTACTCCATAAACACTAAGTATGCCTACTCATCAGACAAAACAATTTTTTTCTTCACTTATGCTGATTATTCAGTAACTGAAAAATGCCTGTATGTCAAGGGAATTTCATGTTATTGAGAGAAATTACGGTTTACTGAAAGTGTCCAAATATCACCATGATTTTCACCATTGACACCAAACACCATATATAATTAAACACTCATTGCTCCCCTTGAATACTGAAGATTCTTATCTCAATTTTATTGCTTTAGATATGCACACTCACTAAAAAATGCCACAATTTTCACCTGTGGGAATTGACTTAATAATTTGATTATTCTTTAAAAAAAGAAAATAAAAATCATTATATGATCCCACAGTTTCTTAATTGTGGTTGTGTTATTCTATTTTTAGAAGGAAATACAACAATAGTTATGATATGGTAACTCATTAAATATCTGTATTTAAAATTAAAACCTGAGCCAACTGGCTTCAATTAAGTCTCCACAGGAAGTAGTGACAAAATAATACAGAAAATACTACTTCCTTTATGTTCAAGATCATAAAAAGCGTGTGTGCAGGAAAATGTCTGTGCTCAAGCAGAGCATCTTGCAAAACCAGGACTTAAATTAATGACTGAGACTCAGAACTCAAAACAATGAACAATCGCTTTTATTACACTTCCAGTGTAATAAGATGGAAGAGAAAAATACTTAAAAAATGAAAACGAC
The DNA here is from genome assembly GCA_024362935.1 of Setophaga petechia. Classification (NCBI taxonomy): domain Eukaryota; kingdom Metazoa; phylum Chordata; class Aves; order Passeriformes; family Parulidae; genus Setophaga; species Setophaga petechia. The sequence goes on from JANCRA010000001.1 coordinate 31,307,327, forward strand.
TTTTTAAACAATGTACTGTCCTGAAATACAATAGATCAGAGTAGCAAGTGAGCTATGGAAAGAACTGCAGGGAGATAGAGCATAGTGAGTTTTCCATATTACTATCAAAAGAAACCCTTAGAATCCTGTTGAGGGGAGGGTGAATGAAGAGAGAATGTTTTCTGTGAACATACATTCACAAGGAACTCTACACTTCACACAAGCTCTGATAAAATACTCTTTATCCTACACACTGCAAACAAAACCTACTACTAACATACTTCAGAATCAAGTTGCTATTCTTAGAGGCAAGAATAAAAGCTTAAAGTTTTTTTTTATTTTCATGAATTTTTACCATTTATATACCTATTATTCAGCATATTAAGAATTAATCCTAACCCAAATACATTGTTAACACTGCTGAAATTAGGTAGAGATATGCCTGAGCTGTAAATTTCAAGGGCATTTCCTTATTCCATGATCTCTTGTTTAGAGTTAATTGAAGCAGCAGGGGACCACATTAAGGTTACACATCTAAGCATGACTCCTTTTCTGCCAGTTACTGCGCCCTAACATTACTAATTCTTTTAAATTTCATTGTCATTATCTTCTATAGCTCCACCAGATACCAACTACCTGCTTTTTGTATTCCCTACACCGTTTCTTATCTCTCACTGCACCCTGAGTGCTGTGTGCAGTTCTGGGCCCTCACTTCAAGAGAGACTTTGAGGTGCTGGTGCAGGTCCAGAGACGGCCAAGGAGCTGGTGAAGAGTCTGGAGAACAAGTCTTATGAGGAGTGGCTGATGGAGTGGGGTTGTTTGGCCTGGAGAAAAGGAGGCTCAGGGGGGACCTTATCACCCTCTACAACCACTGAAAGGAGGTTGTAGTTAGGTGGGAGTTAATCTCTATGACCAGTTAGGAGGAGACAGGAGAGAAGGGCCTTAAGTAGCATCCAAAGAGGTTTAGACTGAACATCAAGAAAAATGTCCTTACCAAAGGGGTGCTCCTGCATTGGAATAATTGTCCAGGGAAGCAGTGGAATTACCATCCCTGGAGATAATTAAAGAACATGGAGATGTGGCACCTGGGGATGTAGTTTGTGATGGACTTTGTACTGATGGGTCAATGATTGGATTTGATTATCTCCAAAGGTCTTTTCCAACATTAATTATCCTATGATTCTATGATCTATGTTATATCCTAGACCTTGGAAGCTTTTCTCACAAGTTTTCTGAAAATAAATCTGTAGGAAGGATGCATGAAATATCAAATGCTCAGTTTACTAAAAATTGTTTTTCTGTTCTCTTTTTCTTGAAGAAATAAAACTCTATATGAAACAAGCCATACATTCATTCGCATGCTAACTATTTTAAAACTAACAGGTATTTCTGTGCCCTAAAATTTGTATATCCAAGAAAGAATGAAGTTAATTACAAGAAACAATAGAAAATATTTTTTTTTTATGAGTATTGATAGAAAATTAGAAATAAACACTTATATTTTGAAGAAGATACAATATGTTCTAATGTTTTTCATTGAAATAAAATATTTAAACATATTTAGAAAGAAAAAGTGGAGCAAAAAGAGCATGTATATTTGATACTATCTTTTGATAAAATGCCTTCCAAATCTCCTTACTCTGACAGTTGGTTCTGCAATCCATTAGTATAATGACAGTGCTTCTGTTATAGTAGCTAAAATTTTGTCAATTGTGTCAATTTTCATAAAACACAGTTTTTAAAGTTTTACAGCTTTTCCCTAAACAGAAAAAAAAAAAAACCAACAAAACAGAACAAACACCCCAAACCCAAACAAGCAGAATTTGAAGCTGAAACTACCTACAAGGCATTTAAGTGTTATTTATTCCTAGAACATTGGAAAATAAAACAATTCATAGTGTTTCAAGTAATTTATCCTGGCAACATTTTAAAATTTTCTTCTATTTTTAATGTCTTCTCATTTTTGTTTTGATAAGCCATACACTTCAACTGTGCCTCAATGTTAACTTTTTTTCTAATCAGGTTTTTATCAACAAGCACCCCTCTGTTGACAATTTTCCCATTAGTAAAATTTCAAGGTCAATTCATTTAGGCAGAAGTTGAGTGAGAGGCTGAATTTTCACAGGTGTCTACCCAGTGTCCCTAGAGTCAATTATCCAATGTAGTTCCCATACAGTACAGAAACCACAATGCTTTCCTATATTTACACTGTCACCAAGATTATTCTTTTTGTGAGTAGGATGCAGGGTTACCACAGTCTTCCCAGCCTTTTTCCAAGTCAGGCAGCACAAACTGCTCCTGTCCACAACATTATTTTCATTAACTGAAGAGTTGTTAAGATGTTTTTAGTGCTATTCTTCCATGTCAGTCACCTTAACAGCCAAATTTTCCTTCCATTTTTTTTTCTTGCTCGCTCTGTTTCAAAGCTCCAAACAGCCCAAATGGATGTTCTGAATCTTCCAAGCAAGAAGTTTTACGATCAGTCTATAACAAGTGAAAAGTCATATGTACTTTGTGAAAACTCCATGGAAATCATATCAGAGATACTGGATAGAAAACTGTGAGTAACTACAAGGGGTAATGCTACAAGTAAATGCACTACTCTGTTAATAATTCCTGATAGTCTACCAAAGCAGTTACCTGAAATATTTACTTATATAGCAGTAATGAAATCTATCCTATTAAATAACCTCAAAAAGACCTACTTTGTATATCTGCTGAAAAGAGAATAGACATTTCTTGCAAGCCATTATTTGAAGAAGAGTCACATACAAATTCTGCTCTGCACTTTGCTAGTAGTAGGTTTGCTCAACCAGATAACGGCCCTAGCAATTTAGAACTACTGCAATGGAGTAGGGAAGACATGGGCTGCTACACAATAAACTAGCTCACTGATAATCATCAAAAAGAATATATGATATTTTCTGGTGGACAGCAAACAGCAGATCAATTGTCAGTTGTACTTTGGCAGTTGTAACCAGATTAGAAGGTTAAATTGTATAAGATTAGAAGATTAATTTGCAGCTTGATTTGTTGTCTGACAACCTTGTTTGTGAATTTAATATCTTGGTCACTTCAGAATGCACTGGGCTGGAACAGGCCATAACTTCATTTACAAGCTGCTGGCATAGATACATTTTTCCTTAGCATAAATGATTTCAACACATTAAGTTATTTTATTTTTAGGCAAATAGCTACAAAACACTAATTTGCAATGTAATTTGGCTGAATGCAATCTACACTTGTAAACACTCTTGTTCTGCCTTTGACTGATACTCAGTCAGATAAATGTCTCAGATATTTGGGACTTTTAGTTTCTGCATAGCAGTTGTTGGAACTCTTCCAAATGTAAATCACAAACCATGTGGAACTTTTGAAACTCATTCTTCACATCGCCAAGCCTCAAAATGTACTTTATATCCAACCATTGATATGGGCATTCTAATGCTCTCTGCATGTCATATTTGGCTTCTGCTTGGCTTTGAAGGAAAGGTTCAGCTGCTGTGCTTTGGACAAACTTTTGGGATTGTTTCTGCTTTCCTACAAATAGGAAGAGAAGGAGTGGAATTTTCCAAATATATTTTCCTGGGGCTGCCACATCTATGATCTAAATTCAGCAGTAAACACTCCTCACAGCATAGTGCTTTCTTTCCTTTTTTTTTTTTATATTTTAATTTCTGTATACTTTAAGGAAACTAATGAATAATATATATTTGTATAAAAATTGTTGCCATTTATGTCCCAACATGTAAGCTAGAAATCTACAAAAGACAGGTAAAAGTAGTGAACAAGAAAGTAATCGTCCTAAAATGGTAATTAACACATATTTAATGACTCTGAATGTTCTCATGATTCAACTACTCAGTTTTTAATGCTAACTGTGCCAAAAGGATGAATACTTAAATATTTTATTCTACCCCATCTGTTCAATAGTATGAATATTAACAACATTCTCTTTATTCTATGCTACACATAAAAAATAGTAATTACATTGAATTTATCACTATTCTCCAAACCACTTCTCTCAAAAATAAGCATTCCTTGATCCATTTCTGTTACGGACACCATTTCACATATGGGAAATCAAAAAAGAAAATACTGTCAATAGACACCAGGTTCAGCAAGAATATTCTACAAGATATTTTTTATAGAAAAGAGTATTCTAAGCTATTTACAAATACTTTGGGATATTATTTACTCATAAATGTGGACAAGGTACAATAGAAAATTTAGGCGATACCCTGCTTACTGAAACTGATGATTTCTCTGCTTCAGATTTAAATTCTTTCTCCCTTTTGAAATTGCATCATACTAGGTAGCATAAATATAAACCTCTATATTTATACAAATATTTTGCAGCTGATACACTTTATTTTTTGTTTGGTTTTTTTTCCATTTGTTTGGGGTTTTTCTAATAGTAGCCCTTTCTGAAGTTTGAGGGTAAGAACACCTCTGCAATTGAAGAGGGATTATGCTAATATGGACTTAAACTTCCTTCTGTTACTGAAGTATGACAAATACTACCAAAACTATTGTGAAAGTAAAGAAGTTCTTAATAAGGCAAAATTGAAACAAAAAATTATCATATTTTTGATGACCAGTTTTAAAACTTGAAATATTAGAATTTTTAAATTTATAATTCCTTTTTAACCTTCCTGTGTTGGAACTATCCCTATTGTAAAGCCAGTCTCCAAGAAGACTGAATGGAGATCCTTATTTCCTAACATGAAGAAGCGTAGGTGAGACTTAAGAGTATAATCACCATGTAGAACACGATGAAAAAGAACTTACCAGCACTGCTTTTCATCCCCAGCCTAATATTTTGCAGTCTTGTTAAAACCATTATTTTGTGGTCTACTTCAGAGCTATGAGTGCAAAACTGTCATACTTCTTTAGAGGAGGATTTGACTATGTTATTTCATAGTCTCTATTTGCAGTAGTGAAATGCCAGTATTGATTGCATTTAATGCTAAAATTCAAGTGGCAAAATCAAGCTGTTTACCCTCTATCTGCAGAATTAACAGTGAAATCTATTTAAGATGAAGAATTGCCCATGTTAGGGATGCTTTATCTCATTTTTAGCTGGAATTGAAAATTCCCAGTTAAGCAGTGGTGGCATAACGAGATTTCATGGCAGTAGATTTGGTGCTGAAAGAGACTGGGCCAAAGTGACACAGGGATGAACTCAAATCACAGAAATTAGTTACTAGAATCTCAGGGAGATGATAAATTATTTAATTTGTTTTGCTACAGTTAATAAAACTGTGGTCAGTTTCTACCACAGTTCATTAAAGTCTTATTTTTTCATTTACCTTGGTGACCTTCATATAATCCTGGCCATGATAAGGTAAGGATGTATTTCCCTGATGTCTTACTACCCTTTAGAGTTTCACAACTAAATTCTTCTACTACATGCTAAAAAAAAAAATTGAGTGTAATTCTGAAATATATGGATTTTATTTGTCTATCTACTTTTTATTTATGCACTATAAAATATGTTCCCTACCATTACTTTGTAGCAATAAATACTTTTGCAATTGCATATATGGGAGAGATGAGGTTGGTTTGAACTATAACACCATCATGCTCATCTGCTTCCAAATTTTTTCAACCCAAATGCTGAAATAAAGTTTAATTCCAGACCATTATCAATATATGTTAAATCCACAATGATCCCATATGTTAAACATAATAAACAGAAGTTAATTATCAATTGTGTCTTTTTCTGGTCTTTTACATGTCCCCTTATATGTTTTTAAATGAAAAATAAAAAACTCTCCTCACCTAATCCAACATCTGAGTACTGAACAAAGGTTAAAGCTAAAGTTTAAATTTAGGTCTGCCTCTAATGTTGACCTAAAATTTCTGCATTTTAAGATTTGTATTTACTTCTGTTCATCAGGAGGGGAAATGCTGGAGGGTTATACAGATCTATTTGATCTGCAGGAAAAAGGAGGACACATGAAAATAGCTGATATTCTTTTTTCCTAGAGAAAATAGAACTCTATAATAAGTAGAGAAATAAATTGCCAGTGTTGTAATGACATCCCTCATATATTAAAAAAAAAAAAAAAGAAAGTTTGCAGTTGAGACTGTATTGGTTACATTTATGTGATATATAAAAATGGATTAGATTTAAGAACTTTAACAGCAAAAATAGGTAAGGACAATCTTGCTAAAGATGGAGACGAATCCTAATACAAAGTCCCAAGAAACCAAAACAAATGGAAAGATTCCATGGACTATCTTGAGTTTATTACTTTCATCCATTCATATAGCCTTCCTTTGTTTCACTTCTTATTTTTACCTGATCTCACAATAGTTTCCAAAGCTTGACTATAATTTCAACAAGTTATATAAATTTATAGCAGATTTAGAAATCCCAGCTGGAAGGTGACACATCAAATTTCATGTTTCTGTGCAACTTTTGAAACTTAAAAGGGAGAGTAACCGGTGCCTGAAGGAAAAATGTGTGACTAGCAGCACCAACAGAGCAATATAAGATTTTCCAGGTTCCACAACATCTTCACGATGCCTAGCAGTTACAGTTCAGATTGGCTAAGCATCATTTTTTAAAGCACAACAGAGTGTTTCTCAATCACAGAAGGAAGTATGAAAGGATGGATGGTTGGAATTCTCATGGAAGGATGAGGATGTCAAAAAGGAAAAAAAACTCAAGACAGTTCAAAGGACAGTTCATATACAATCTTTTTCCTGTTTGAATAATATTTGAGAAAATAATGCAATTTGTACATGCAAAAAACACCTCAAATACAGCCAAAAAGAGTTATTAAATTAATTTAGTGGGTATTTGTGAAGATTGAATGTAGCTACAGATATCCAGTTTATCTAGAATAATTACTGCGTGTCTAGAAAAAAACACATCAAGAATACACATAGATGTTTACACAGATGGACATAATTATTTTAAAATATGAATGAAAATTGATTATTTCAGCTCATGAAACACATTAAATCCAGCATCTTATTGTAGTATTTCTAAGTGAAAATTCTCACATTCTCTTTACATATGCTGTTAGATACAATGACTTTTAAATGCCATAATGAACCCATTCCCTCAAAATGCCTGCAATAGCACTGCCATGAAGACCAAAATAAAATTCATATATAAGAAATATACACACTTATATATTAGACTTTAGGTCTTAAATCTTAACCAACATTGAGTTAACAACAGCCCACTGCCCATTTTAGCTTTTCTAGAATGAAAACACAGACGACACTGAAAACAGCTATATTAATCTATTGGCAGATGTGTCAAAATTTCCAGTTGAGTGCAATGAAGGAAACCTATACTTCATACATAAATCAGTTTCTGAATCCACACATAAATGTCGTTATGATCTGTGTACGTTACATCATGTTTCTGAACAAAAGAAGTATTATTAGGCTCAGGAGTTGTTCTTATTTGTGCTCCATTAATTCAGGGATTTGTCATTCCCATCTGCAGTGGTGTGAACAGTTCCATGCTATAACAGTTCCCAGGAGTGGCTCAGGAATTAATAAAATATACTGAGTTGTAAGGGACCCGGAAGGATTATCCATCAAGTCCCACTGCTATTCAGGTACCTTTAAAGCACCAGGTTGACCAGTTGCCTACTGTCCCACACGGTGAGAGCACACCTGGAGTACCATGCCCAGTTCTGGACTCCTCAGTAGAGCCAAGACCTGGACATACTGGACAGAACCCAGGGAAAGGCTGCAAATCTCCCCTCTGAGGAAGGCCCAAGAGAGCTGGGACTGTTCGGCCTGAAGGCGAGGCAGATTTTACCAGTGTGTACAAGTGTCTGAAGGGAGGGTGTGAAGAAGATGGAGTCAGGCTGTTTTAGTGGTGTTCAGTGACAGGACAAGGGGCAATGGGCACAGACTGAAACACAGGAGCTTTTACCTGAACATATGGAAACTCCTTCTACTATGAGGGCAACGGAGCACTGGCACAGGCTGCCCAGGAAGGTGGTGGAGTCTCCACACCTGGCAATTTGCAAATGCCATCTGGACCTGGGTCTGGACAACCACCTCTAAATGACCCTACTTGTGCAGGGGAGTTGAACCAAAAGATCTACCGAGGTTCTGTACTACCTTGACCATTCTGTGTTTCTGTTACTATTGTCTAGAAGCTACAGCTTATTGCAGGTATTAGCAGACAAAGAAGTGATTCTCTTTACTATTGTAGAGAGACAAAATTAACCTTTTTAAAATCCTGTTAAATTTAATGTTTAATGCAATATTTGCATGCTAAAGAATTAATAACATACTGTTCTACTAGTCTGCAAATACAGTACACTGGTATTCATTTGATAAACAGAAGGCAAATTATACCTTTCAAAATTACAATTCTTTGAACGACAGGACATTCTTTTGTGTGAAAATTTCTAGCTATGGAAATTTTGATCAAAGAAAAGCATCATTTTCTAGGAATAAATAACAATTTTAAAAATAACCTATATTTTTCAAATATCCTACAGTCAATATGACTTCAATTCCAGTCAACCAGCCTCAAAAAGAATACAAGGGACATTTTTCTGTCTCGGTTGTTCCTAGAAACTGCTAGTGATTAGTCTAAACTGTGATTTTGACATTTTTACCCTCGGCTTACTAACACATACTTCAAGGTTGCAAAAACTAGATTAAAGCGATAGCCCACCAAGTTGCTTCAGGCTACAGTTTCAGCTGACACAAATCATCTTTCACTGGACACACTTTATGATTTCTAACATAAAATGATTTGTTGCAAAGGCAATGCTTGCATTTTACAAGCTCATCATTAAACTCTTGTACTGATCTACAAGTTTTAAGCAGGTACAATAAAATTGAACTTATCTAGATAAAATGCTCTAGGTTAAAATTGTGTAATCCTAGCAGAGTTACTGCACCTCTAAGAATAACAGTTCACCAAAGCTTACTTGTTACTTTGTGTTTGGTGCACTGGATTTACCTAGTAGTTTTAATGGTGTTATTGATTTAAAAAAAAATCTTCTTAATACAATTACATTTTAAAAGTAAGTAACATACAGAACTTTCGATATTTAGTGGTGAAATGGGTGTTGGCAGCATTAAAAAAACCAAAACCCAAACAATAATAAGTTAATTTCTTTATACATTCAGCAGAAAATAAGCCATATAAGTTACAGTGAGTCTTGATGACAGAAGATTTGAATGTGTTATTTCCTTATTAAGATTGCTGTTAATTTAAAAATAGCTTTAAAATAATAAAAAAAACCCATATACTACATCCAGAACATGTTAAAATTTCATAAACCTGAAAAATACTATATTTGATATATAGGTGTGTGTCCTTTTAAGATAAAAGACAATTCAGAGACAATTATGACTATCAGCTGAGAATGTAGTGATGTTATTAAATTTTTAATAAAATAAAGAGTTTTAAAGAGGAAGCTAGATGACATTCCTAAAAACATACTGGAGCACAGTAGACCTGATTTGTCCAGCCTTTCAAAAAATATATGAAATTACTTTTTCATTAGAGATTATTGACTAACTAAACTCCAGCAGCTTCAGGGGAACCATTTTGGATGCATCATATTCATTCTGTAATGACCTGTGTTTCCTTTTAATTTTTCTCAGACAACCTGACAGAGTTACCATGAATGATGCAAGATAATAATTCAAGCTGTCAGTGTTTTTAGGCAGACTTCCAGAGCCCATGCCATTCAAATCCTCACAGTCAATCATGGAAATGAGCTGAAGACAGTTCGTGAAAGGAAGTATTGACATCCATAGAAGCAGTAAGTAGTAAACAGTTATTGAAAAATTGTAGAAGGAAGTTAATGAAAACAAGTGCAGTCCATTTGTCTGTGCTGTTAACAAGTGGCTATATCTCCTGAATTTTCTAAAATGTGTTTCTTTGTGGGGAAAATAAATCAGCAATGTCCATCCCAGTCTGGTACTATGAAGAAGTGTACAAAAATGTTAGTAATATCTTAGAACTGCCATTAAATTTGTAAATTGACACTATCTAGAAACTGTGATTAAAAGGCACTCTCAGTTTTCCTGTTTCAAAATGTTTTGCGGTTGCGAGACAAGATTTTTTTCTGTGCATGAGTTAATTACAAGAATAAGCTTGGCATATAATATTTTATATCAGAAGCACCCAGTATTTCAGATAAATCTTCAAAATTTATTTTCAACAGGTACATATTAGGATGAAGCTAGATTAAGTTCAGAATTTAATTATTGCAGGTCTACTAATACTGGTAAGGGATTGATACATAATGTTGGATTTGTTAAAATTCCATTAATTTGGAAGCAATGTATTTATTTACATTTTAAAAATCCAAAACACAAAACAGAACAAGAAAATCAACCAAACTGCCCTCAAACCCAAAACCTATTACAGCTTGAAATCCAGACATTTTGACATAATAAAATATCATAGTTTAAAAACTGGTAAGATTATGAAATACAAAAGACTACCAGAACCAGTTTAATTATTATTAGGGCAGCCTGCTTGCTTTTCACAAGATATCCTATTCCTCCAAACTACTTGCCCAGTTGAATAAAAAAGAAAATAGAGAATGAGAGAAAGAATGGTAACCACTGATGAGGATGATACCCAGTAAATCAAGATGTCCTGTTTCTGCTCTCAGTGTTAACACTGACATGACTGGTGACTTAGAAGCAAAATCAATTCAGTCTATTCCACAACAGCTTTACTACCCATACAACCAGATATAATATTGCCTCTTCTTCCTACAAGATTTTATTATAATGTTCTACTATATACTAATTATGCTAAGTATATCCATGTTGTCATTTGCAATCAGAATGGCCAGGAAATGTTATTCATCAAAGAATATGAAAAATAAAGAGTGTGAGTGAATCATAATGGGCATTACTCAAACAATGGTTTGATGAAGATTTACAATGCTCCAAATAATTTTTGGGGGAGACATTTATCCTTTAAAACATAACTTTAACAAATCCTCATTTGCCATCCTTCTGTAATAGAAGAACACCATGTGTGGCAATGCTCTAATAACATCATACAGTGCCCCCTGAGACTAATAAAATACTTGAAAACCAGTGTTATCAAAATCATTTAATTATCTTTGAAATGCTTTTAAATGACATTTCAAAACCTTCCTCTGTTGTATGACCAAATCAAAGCTCTACTTTCTAAATTAAACATTATTTTAACAGTACTTACAGACATCAATACCTATATTACAAAGTTCTATGTTCATTTTACATAGAAGTGTGCAGTTGGGAAATCCTTTTTCTAAAAACCCAAATCCATTCTCTTTAAAAGTGGCTTGAATATTTATGTGTGCAGAGACTTCCATAATTTCTATTTTTGACACTAAGTCATTATATGACCCACTGAAAAAGCTTAATTAATTGGATAAGAAAGTGTCTGTAGATTCTCAAATTATTCTAAACATGCTTTAAATATTTTAAATTACAGTTTCCAATTAAAATTGTACATGTCATATTGTCTTATGTAATTCTATTGTTCATTTTTTGAAGATAGAGCTTCTGCTAAAAAAACTGCATTGATGTGAGCTGAGCTCAATTAGTTTCTGATGTTCTGCCAAATTGCCTCATTACCTGTCATAGTAGCACAGTACCGACACTGGCAAAGCTGAATTCTTTACATACACATTAATCTCTTTCTGCATAAAAGTCTGGTGAGTAAAAATACAAGATTTGGAATGTGATTTATGCAAATTATCAGCTACCTGATGAAAAATTTAGATTAAAGGAGGTGATAAGTAGGGATACTTTGCACTTCATTCTTTGGTATTTAGAACTGTTTCAAGCAAATGACTTGCTAAATCTCACTTAAGAGTTTTAGAAGCATTTGTTGCTCAGCAAATTCATGAGTATTTTAATAGCATCCAAAACTCACAAGTGCAGAATGCCCACAGTTCCAATTGCTTTTATTCACCTTGATACCCTTTGATTTTAAATATCATATAGATGTGAGACATATTCTCAGCTATGGCATTGTGATCCCACAAAAAACTTTTGAAGGCTTGACAAACCTGCAGATCCATTTAAATTTCAAAATCAAAAAGACTAGGCTGCTCTTAGGTATTTTTCTGTTCAGTATGTAGGAAACCACGATGTTAAATGGACTGTTTGGCAGACTCAGCTTCAGTTCATTTGGGTTTGGCTGAATCAATGCAGTAAGGGCATTCCATTAGGAAAACAGCAATCAGCCTGTCTTGGCAATATGCTGTTCTGTGTAAAACACCGTGGAATTGTTGAACAATGCTACTCAAAAGATCAGCTTTCTCAGATTCAACCACAAAATTCAATGTGCACTCCATTTTCAGAAATATTTCTTAGTTTCTGAGGATATGAACAGACAAACAAGACACTGCTGTCAAGACCTCTCTTTATATGTTTAAAGTTTGAATAAATTCCAACTCTTTTGCAAATCTGCATTTTTGCAATAAGGTGTTCCTATCACAGACCTGGTTTAAGGTATGTCTTGCAGGTCCTATATAACACAATTCTATCTTATGGAGCATGAACAGAGCGTGATTGGTCTCCTAACCTGCATGATCAGGTAACTAGAATTGTAATGTGCACCTCTGAAGGCAGGGATTACATATTTTGGACATGGCACATCAGAAAGCTTTGAATTACCTCTCTGTTCTTTTAATTATGATCATGCACATAATGCTTTCGTATCTGTAAATTAATCTGTAAAACAACCATTAATCAAAACTTTTAGTGACTTAAAAAAAAAAGCTCGTGTATTTTGTATCTAGATTGACATAAACAAGTATCTTACAGGAAAAAGGTTTGAGAAATTTTACTCTTAAGAATTGTTGGCCAAACACTGGAATTTAAATCAAAGACAAAACCAACAAAACTTAACTTCCTCAGGGCAACTGAAAATATTCCCAAATTTTACATATGAAATTCTGAAATCACACACATTAGAAAACATTACTACTCCTTCCACCATTTCCTACTACTCTGTAGAGTAAATTCCACATACAAAATAGAGAACCATAATTTCCTATCATAAAACCAAGGAAAAGAACAAGAACCAAGTCTCCAGAAACAGAGTGGATAAACTGGCTTTTTAGGCTATTCACAATTTTTTGTTATTTTTTTGGATTCCGTCAAAAAAAGAGGCGACTTGCAACAGCTGTTATAGCCCCCTCCCATATTAAATGCTAACATTAAAGATAAACTGAGGGCTAATAACTTTATTTGATGCTAATGTAAAATATTATTGCAACATTTCTAAAGCCTCTAAATACCTTTTTCTTGAAGACAACACAGTTCAAATATAAAGAAGGAACCTATTTCCTTGAAATTTCTTTGATTTCACTTATTTTGAATAGTGGTCAAAAAGTTCTACTCTGAAAACTGATAATACTTATTCTGCACCAATCAATGATCTGACCATCTAATTTTTGAGGATTAGTACATGATCAAAATTTCAATTTGAAAACAAAGGGAATATATGGATATATTTTTCTTCCATGTTTAGCTAAAATTCTCAGACAGCAGTGAAGATTTATGCTTCTGTTGGTGGAAGGGAGAGGTTTACTTAGTATAGCTGGAGTATGAAATAGGTTTATGTATTTTCCCAGTGAAATCCATACCAATTTGAAACATTAGTATATTTTGATACAGAGGTCGCACAAGCTGTCTTGTTTATTTTTAAGCTTCTGCTGATTGTAGTATTTACCTGGAAGCTTGAAAAACATCATTTTCCCAATATCCTTTTTTGTCTTTTTTCCACTTAGCAGATATTAGACTCTCCCCAACCCCTTTGTTTGAGTAAAGTGACATTAGAATTGATGTCTTTAAATGAAAAAAAAAAAAGAAAAAATAAAAACAAGCTCAGCATAGCACCTATCTTGTCAAATATCTTAACACACAGAGATCAAACATAGACTAACTGTGGGAATAGCATTTGTTAATTAATTGGTGCTGCAAAGCCAACAAGAGGAGCACCAAGCATTGGGGATTTTATTAATGTCTGTCAAAGCTGTCTTACAGCTTTGTTTGTCTGTTATTTTAAAAAAAATAAATTTGCTGATTGAGTGCCAGGTCAAAAAAAAACATACTTAAAATTTGGAAGATTTTTACTGTAAGAAAAGAACAACTTTAATTTACAATGCCATCCATCATTTTAGAACACAATACACTTTTAGGTGATGCAAAAAAAGGTTTTGGCTTTTTCCAAAATCAGCACATATGACTTTATCATTGAAAGTGGGCATTTCCTTTTCTACATACATACCAACTTTACATACATATTAATTTCTAACAGTCATAACTATCTATATATTAATTAAGTCATGAAACTGAAATCTCATTTTCCTAAGTCTGTGCTTTAGTTCACAGATTTATGCTCAAAATATATTTTAATCTCCATGAATATTTATCTCCAGAAAAGGCATCTACCTATATGCTACCTAATTTGACTTCATTTTCCATAGGTCTTACGATAAATATCCAATGAAACTCTCTTTCAAGAATAAAGTTTGGAGTCTGGAGTTTCAGACCTCTGCCATGCGCAGAAATCTGTATTTCAGCTTGGACACCTCTGTACTGCAGGAAACTGCTGGAGCTCATATTGGCAAACAGAGGAACTGGTGAGGAATATGAAGGTCAAGGGCAGTCTTGGCTGCAGTGACCATCAGAGTGTGGACTTCAGAATGCTAAAGAATGGAATGAGGTGACTAAGGATAAGGTCAAGGTGTTCTTCCTGTAATGTACTAGTAAGGTCTTCCTTAAGAAATTCAGTCCTCCTGAGAACAGCGGGCAAGTCAGGCGTAATGAAGACTCAGTCCTAGTGGAGAAGTATCAGGCCAGGGAACACTTGAACTACTGGGAACCACGAGCCAATAAAACAAAATGTGAGCTCCAACCAGCGCGGAGAGCTGGGTGATGCCACTCAGATGACATTCTTTGAAAGGTGGTAGAAACTGGATGGTGTTCCTCAGGACTTCAAGAAAAACAATGCCCCTCCCATCTTTAAGAAGGACAAAATGGAGGATCCAGGAAAGTATAGACTAGTCAGCCTGAACTCAGTTCAGAGAGTGGTGTTGGAAAAACACCCATCAAAACTATCCAAACACATTTAAGGGCAAGAAGGCAACAAATCCAGGCTAGGCTGGATTTAAGAAGGAGAAATCATGCTTGACCATCATGACAGGTTACTATAATGACATAACTGGATTGGGGGACACAGTAAATAACTTGGAGAAGGCTTTCCACACTCATATAACAAAACACAATGGTCAAAAACAGAAACACAGGACATTCAATTTAAACATAAGAAAAATCTTTTATACCAGAAGGTTGATCAAACAACGGAACAGGTTACTAAAAGAGGTTGTGTAGTCTCCATCCTTGGAAAAATCTACGACCTGACTGGATATGAACCTGAGCAACCTGCTCTGGTCTAGCTCTACTGTGAGGAGGGAGGCTGAAGCAGTCCATCTCATGAGGTCACTTCTAACCTCAGCAGTTCTGTGATATTTTGATGCTGTGAATTAGTAGTAAATCTCATCAAACAAGGAAATCTCATGTGTCTCATGAAAAGCATGGTACATGTCATGACTGAATTGTGGTGGGTATCATTACGGCCTTACAACTGCATGGGTTAAAATGCCACTGAAGAAAATTATACATGCAATTATATATATAATTACGACATTTATAAAAATATTTAGCTCTGTCAAAACCCCCCTGTTTTGTAAATACACTGAAAATAATTTTAAAACACTTTCAGAAAAAAGCACATTGTTTAATATTGAAAATTATACTTCTATTAGAAGTTCCATTAATGGCATTAAAAAATAAAACTTGAAAATTGATACGTTACTTTTCAAATATAGAAAAAATTAACCAGAAATTGAGAAAGAAAAGCAAAAAATAAACCAAGAAATCTGAGAGTGAGAAACTATTATTTAAAAAGCCTGAGATATATAGAATGTACAGGTCAGTTAATGAACTTTTAAGGTAGGAATATAGTTTCAGATGGAAGAAGTATTAACCTCCGATATTAGATACCTGTCCAAAAGAATGAAGAAAGTAATGTAGAGTTCAAACACAAAAATCATTTAAGATGACCAGAAAAATTATGTGTTCCAAAGTTACACTATTTCAGTTGGTATTTGTCTTATACTGAAATCTTTGTTTCATTCAAGGAAAATAAGATTGTATAAAATAAATTTTCTTCACACTTTCAATCTGGTTTTCATGTTGTCAAGAAAACTAAACATTGATCACTTCCTGTGTGCCTTAAAAAATTTCCACAGTTTTTGATTTTAGTAAGGATAAAAATACAACTTACTCATCTCAGCCTCACTAGAGCCTATACAGGATATTTGTAACTATCAAGAGGCCTGAAATCATATCATTGCTGCCCTACCTTTTAAGTTGTCACTGGGCATAAACAGGGTGAGTAGGGTCATTGAGAACCTGTAATTGCATTTACAACCTCTGCAAGAAGTAGAGATTGTGAATATAAACCTTGTGCCCCAAGACAACAAGAGAATGAGGAGTATTATGGTAATGAGGTATAAATTCAGGCTTTTTCTAACAATTTCTGGTCTCTGAACTGTGGTAATGGAACAAGTTTTTAAGTCAAATATTCGGGGTGAATTCCAGATCCTTTGTTTCTTTAAAGTATTAAACAATCCTCTTGGCTTTAGATAATAAATTTCTATTCACTTCATATCCTCAGTCACTGAAAAATACTTTTGAGAAGGATTAGGTAATAAACCCTATTGTATTCAATGGTGTAATGATGCTACATAACATAATATTATTTTACATCCAAGGAGAATAAATCTTTGGTATTCACTATCAGGAAGGAAGTGATTTCAAATACAGATCACCATAATTTCTTGTTACACTATAAAAGAGGCAGTGTAAAGGAATTAGTAGTCATTGTGATATACTAGGGGCTATTGAATACAAAGAATATGAAGCTAAATGGACAGTTATTGAATTTGATACTGGTCAGGGAATTCTCCATTTTAGAACAATATGGAAAGTACATTTATGCTTTCTACTCCCTCCCTGTGCACTGGACAACTAAAACAGTGATGCTCTTTTTTCCCCTTCCTTTATTTTCAATGGCATTATAGTGATTTTCCTGAACAAACAACAGCAAATCAAAAGTCACCAGACAGAGGGAGGCATCCCCATCTCTATATAGGTTCCTCATAGGTATGTAATAATTTTTAAGCATAATATTAACTCAACATGACCCTTCAAAGGGCAGGAAATATTGTAGTAGGTGAGGAATTTAAAGCAAAACCAGGAAGACATTTCCTTCATGTAGATACTCACTACTTGTACAAATATATGTCTGCAGAAAAAGCAAAACTATTAGCAAATGAATTTTATGTCTAAGGATACCCTTTTTTATTGTGACCAAATGCTTTGTATTAAAATGAAACAGTTGTAATAGAGATTCTGTAAAAAAAAAAAAAAGAAAGTAAATCCCAAGGTCAAGCAAGAATTCTACAGAGCTTTCAAAATATTTGGTGCTAACTCTGTGTTGAAAAATCTCAACTCAGTTTTCAATCAAGCCCAAAGTTTTCCTCTGTTTAATGCTATGGCTCTTCAAACACATCATTCCAAAGTAATATTGAATTCTATAAGACACTGAAGAGAATGGGGTTTCAGATCTGTAATGTGTTGTGAAAGACCAGGAAACAATTGTCTCTTTCCTGAATTAGTATAAAAATCCTTTTTAAGACTTTTAATATACATGTACTTCTGAAGTGATGTCATTGTTTAATTTAAGGGAAGGGCAGAAAGAGAACACCAAGAGCATGACTGTTTAGCCTGATCTTGAGGGCACCTAAATAGCCAGAGCAAGTTCTTGGCCCTTGTTTCATCTTCAGGACTTTCAAGATGCATTCCAACTCAAAAATTTTGAAAAATGCTGCACTTCAGGGTTGGTTATGAATAATTTTATATGATGCTTTATATCAAGAAATGAGTTACACCCTGCATCTTTTTTCAAAAACTCTGCAACAGATAATTTTTCAGAAAATTCTGGCAAAAGACAGTTGAGATACAGATCTGTGCTAAAGTTGATGGTGGCAAATGACACTGATAAACACTCATGACCTACAGTAGTTTGATAAACATCAGAGAACCAACATTCTACCATGAATTGTAAAAGACAAGTTTACTTTTTAAAAATTCACACAAACCAGTTTTTTTTATATCGCTTTCATTGTGCACACATCATACTTTAAAACATTTTTAGACAGCATTCAGTTGTAGATATTCTTTTCTACAGTTGAACAGTCAAAGTGTTTAAATTGCCATAACTAGAGCAAAGAAAACATTTTCTCATCATAAGTAGCTGAAATTCCAGTGTAATTGAACTGAGGTCCATTAAAGGGTATTACACACCTGAATGGCGAGAAGGAAAGAAAACAAAGGAAAGAATACATGAAAAAAACCCCATCTACTGACTTGATCAGAAACAAAATTTAATGAAATTTGAGAAAAATATAATTGATTCTATTTTGATTCCTGAAATCAAAAATGAGTTGTCTGTTGCTGAATTACAATGCAATTCTCTTTTTCTTCCAGACTTTCAGTGTAAAGCCAGGAACAGTAAATACTGCTTCCCTTTTAGAAAATAGTATAATCCTAAAAACCATGATCCATTTAATGTTGAGAAGCAATTGGCTGTCTGAATAATAATTACAACTCAGACCAGTATGCTATGTTCCTCTTCCATATCACAACATTGCTGCTATTATTAGTAGAACACATTTAGTAACCTTCACTCATTTCATGAGGAGATGCTAACTGCTTAACACTTCTAAATTAAAAAGTGCAGTTATTCTGGCATGCAAACCAAAATGTAGGAATTTTGGCTTAAGCATCCTTTATTAAAAGGAACAAAGGAATTGTGCACAATCCAAATACCATTGTTCATTTAGCACAGTGCAAAAACAAGTGCATGCCTCCCCCCCAGCACTACTTGCATCGTAAACTGCCACGTACTTTTAACTGGAAATGTTATACCTTGGTCAATCCAGAATTTAAATGCCTTGTGATGCCAGGGGTTTTCCAAATGAGTAGGACCTATTTGATTTAGCTTTTGCTTCACTGTGCACAATTATGTTGTGTGATGCCCATGTTACAAATGCTTCATAACAGTGCTATCAAGACTTTTTCTTCATGGAGCCTCCCTATGGCCCTTCATTAAAACAGCTTGAGGAGTGCAGACACAGGATGACAGCAGAAGACTTGAAATAAAGGCACTGATTGAAACCAGGAGCTTACAGACAACTGCAGTCAACTTCTGGTTATGAGGGAAAATTAAAGTTTCAAGGATAATAAGTAGACAAACAGCAAGAACCCAAGTATGTAAATTACAGCACATACATACAGTGACTGAGAGCATGCTGAAAAAAACCAAAACAACAATGTCCCCGCAGTGACACTGAAGAGAAAAACAACCATATTCATAAACATTACAATTCCTTGAGGGGAGGAACCTCCCTACTATGAAAACTGGCCTTCTCCTGCTGGAGGACTTGAATGGTGGTAACTCATGCTAATCTTTTCCTCTAAGGCAGAAGCCACCAGTCTCAGAAGCCAGGGTGGCCCTGGATGGGTGAACACAGCACCAGGAAAAGAGCTAGATGCTAGGAAGAGTTTTTTAGTCTTAAGCAAATCTAATTCAAAATAAAAGCATTCCTATTATAAATGGACTACTAAAGGCTTTGAAAAAAAAATGTAAGACTTGAACAGATAGTAAATTCTTTGTTTTGCACAGCTGGTGTGCTCCTTTGGCCTCACATAAACTGCAACAGGTTAAGTACAGGAGTCTGATGGAGAACTCACACAGCCTCATCTTGGGGGACAGACAACTAGTTGTCAGAAAAAAAAAATAAGAAAATAACTATCAGCTTGTGAACAAAGTCTCTGTACAGAAGATAGAAAACAACTTCTCCTAACAGAGAAGATATGTCAGCTGTGAGAGGCTCATACTTTTCAAGTTGAAGAGGAAGATCATAATAGAAACATAAATGCAGCAAAATCTGAAAAAACCCAATCACAATAAAAGGAGGTGAATATGTCTGTACTATTTACAGACCACTGGAAGGGAGTGATCTTTAAGGTCTGCATGCAATGCATATGATATAATCAGATTATACCAGTGAAAACAGAATTTTATAAAAAAAAATAGAAAGCTAGCAGGGTATGAAGAATATAGGGTGAAAATTACAATACCAAGATTACAACAATTTTGATGCTACGTACACGTTTCCTGTTAGTTACCAGAAGGAAGCACCATGCAATGCAACTACAAAAAGCAGTTCTTTGCAAACATAAATTATAAAGAAAAGTGAAATTGAATAGACACTTCGATAACTAAATCTCAAACTGCAATATTGATTAAAAGCAATGTGCTTGTGATACCAGGAAGTAAAAAAGACTACTTCAGAAGCTACAATGATTGCAAGTACCATTTGGCATGCATCAGTTACAGAATTAGACTCACAGGAAGGGGGGGACAGGAAAGAGGATAATGATTGACTAAACCTCATATTTGGGCGATACTTTGAGAATTTAAATCCCACCCCTAAGTCTGAAATAAGCAAATCCCTTCAGTTTTGCTTTGCTTTTTATTTCATGTTTAGTTATGCATTATGGCTCCATTTTTTCCTGACAGACACCCTTGACAGCTTACATAGTGCGCTGAGCTGTTTTTACAACCACCAGTGAAGCAGAGATGCACTACCTCTGAAACAGACACGACTCTGATAATAAGACCTCCAGATATTAACAACAAGACAGGGGGAAAAGTAAGCCTGTTTTCAGCTTTAATTTGTTTTACTCAGTTGAAATGTGATAGAATGAATAAGAAAAGATAGCATAAGAATGAAATGTCAAAACCCTGTAAACCAAAATATCTCAGGCATGCATTCATCTTGTTTGGTTTACCAATTCAAATCTGGGGTGGCAAGTAAGAATCCTCTTCTGCAAAAAGAAGTTAAAGAAATAAACTGGAAAATGTAGAGGTTTTGAAATGCATAAACATTACAGTTGCCTCATTATCTGTGCTATTAAATAGTGTCTAATTACACAATAGCCTTGCTTTGACAATAACAATTCTTATCTCACTTTTAGGTCTGGCAGGAGTAAACTTTTCCAGTTGGGTATTTTATTCTATCTCCTTAAATCACTTTGCCTGGATCACAGCACTTTGCAATATTAATTTTTTTTTTGGCTTTTTCCAGGTAGAATAATGCAATATTTTTAAATGAGTTCAGAGTTCAACTGTAAAATTATGTAGCATAAAATAAGCATAGCTTGTCATTTATCTCTGATATATTATTGTGTTCTTAGGTTACTGACAGCTACAGTCCACAAATTGCGTATCAGTTTGAAACACAATACACTCATTTTCTCAAGCCTTTTCTATAAATTAGTATATAGCCTCTTAAAAATGGTGTACCAGAAAGTTGAACTTTGAAATAACAGAAAGCTCCAAGACAGACGTGTAATGTGAAACTCAAATTAGCAGAGCATTTCAAAGAGAAACACTCACAGTACAAGATAAAGAACAGCCAAAGGAGATATGCTGTAAAGAAAAATAAATTTGAAACCTTGTACCTCGAGCTGGGGAGGAATGAAGATGTGGGAAGGGGTTAGAAAGGAAAGCAGTTAGGGTACAATTCAACTGGTAGAGTCTAGACATGTTCTGAGTTTCACGCTTCAGTGGCATTCATAGGAATCATAGAGTCATTTAGTTTGGAAAAGACCAGATCATCAATTCAACCACAAAACTAGCATTGCCAAGCAATTGCTAAACCATGACCCCAAGTGTCACACCTATATATCTTTAAAGCACTTCTGGGGATGGTGAACTAACCACTTCCCTGGGCAGCCTGTGCCAGAGCCTGACACCTGGTTTCATGGAAAAAAGCCAAAAGGGGCAGGAGATGTAGGCACTCTTTTTTTCTGGACTATACAGCAGTTCCCAAACCAGTTTGCTCCATAACACTTGCTGGAACTCAGGTGCATGACAAAATTCAGACACAACTATATGAAAATGCACACATCCTGAATCCCAAAGATAGGAGGGATGGAGGAAAGAACTGAACCAGAGAGATTAAATAAGCAAAACCCCGAACAGAGAAGATCAGTAATGTATTACTGCTTACTGCCAAAACCTGCTACTTTTTTCTCCCAATGCATTGTAGAAATTTAAATTTTAATCTCTCAACTGGCATACCAAAAGCCAACAAGAAAAAGCAGAGTAGATTCCTGTCTTTTCTTACTTTTGGGCAAGTGAGGTTAGCAGAGGAATTTCTAAAGTAAATTCCTGCTCCTGAGTAGAGGATTGATATAAATCCAGCTAATGAGATTAAGTTGTCAGAAGCAGTTTACATTAAAAACAAAAACAAACAAAAAAAAACCCAACAAAAACCCCAAATCCCTCAAGTAGAAAAAGTAGCAGAAACTTTGGGATTTATTACTGTTTTATAAAATTCCAAAAGAACTAATTTTTCTACTAAGATGCCTTAGTTAATAGATAATGAGTGAGAAAACATTTGTACATTTTATACAGTTCTCAGGGTTAGTATCATGCTAGACTCTTAAAGTTCATAAAGCAAAAGCAAAAAACCCTGAATTATTTCCTCTCTCTGAAGATTCAGGATAAAACCATTTAACTGTACATATTCAACTGATGACACTGAATCAAATAGTGTCTGCATGTAAAAATACCACAAATAGAAAGTAATTGATTTTTTTGTAAATCTATTTTTTTTAAATAGGATTGAGTGTCCAAGAACAGGCCAAGGGAAGTTCACTTATCTAATCAGTGAGTATTTATGTAATTTATTATATATTTAATGTAAATTACATATTGAATCCATATGCATGGAAATAAATCTGAATTCTAATTCTATTCTCCAAATTTAACCACTGAGCCCAAACCACTTTCTTTTCCGTTTACTGTGCCTGGAATTTTGATTCAACTGGACAGAAGGAAATTTGTATTGCCTGGTATAACTCTCTACTAATGAGGATGACTCCCACTAGATGAAAGGTAAGAATTTCTATTTGCATGGAAAACTTGCCAGGGTTCTATTATAGTCAGTCACAGGATTCTGTAGTACAGTAAGTAGAATGCATATTAATTGTGTCCTTCAGGGACAGATCTCCTATTACATTTTTAAACAGGTAACCTCAGTTCCATAACCTAAGAAATTAAACAAGAACAAGGTTTAGTCACCAGAAGTAGCATTAATCCTAAACCATGAGAGGATCAGAAATCCTGTCACTTCACTATCATTTTCACCATACCTTAGGATTTCATAATGATTAACTACAGGTTAATGCCTGCTCCATACATTCTTGACTGTGGATTTCACTCAGACAGGCATAACTCTTTTTGTGCTCTATGTAGGCAGTGTAGGTGTCTAAGGATGGTTCTGAGTATTAGCTGTTGAAATATCTAAGTGTATTTATGGATCCTGCCTGAAATAATTTTGGCTGCTGGGTGATGTCATCTCCTAAATTGCATTGATTTTTCTTGAAACTAGTCTTCCAAGTCATTTCAGTCCTTTGAAAACCACTATTATAAGTCTTTCAAGAGATTTTCCTGACCCTCATCTCTTTTTCATCACAACAGCTATTTCTGTCTTAAAGAGAAGTAGTCACATGGATGAAAATGCTACTGGTGGCAACTGTATTTTTTCTCCTAATAGAAACACACCTGCTTGACAAGTGACATTTTAAACTAAACTCATGATACATGCTTGAATTCAAAATTCTTCCTAACATACAGGCAAAATAATCTCAACTGAAATGCTCTGGTACTTAATATATCTCCTCTAAGGAGAAAAAAACCAAGGCAATAAGCCATGCAATAAATAAATATTTAGCATACATACTCTCAAGGCACTTCCATCACATTTTACCAGGAAAAGGAATATTTAAAGTGCTCAACAGAGACAGGATTGGTCCAAAACTGAATACACAGAATTGCTCAACTGTGTTAGAGAAACAGGATTGAAAACAGCACTTACTTTTTCTTTTCGATTTTTCACTGAAATTCAGAAAAAAACCCTCACCTAGTATTTTAAGAGGTAAAAAAATCTCTCCCAAATTGTTTTATATATTAAAACTGCTGCATTAATATAATAATGGCATTCAGAAAGATAGAAAGCTATCTTCTTTGGAAACAATTGTCCTCAGGATTCAACTAGCATCCCTGAAGTAATTCACTGCAATGAGAGGTACTCATTTTGCTTTAAATTACCTCTAAAACTTTACATGCCCCAGAACTACAGAAGGGGGAAGCTCAGATTGCTATAACCACCTGTACAAGATACAGTATGCCCATCCTTGCATTCCACACACTCATGACATAATATGCCAAAATAAAGTTGATACTTGCCCTTTCTTGTCCCTGTTGTTGGATTGTAGTCCTGCTGTCAATACAAGTTGTCCTCAAGAAAGAGCACAAGATTCTGTTTAACTCTCTTCTAAGCATCTCATGTCAGGCTTGAAAGGCTGGATTCCCTTTATCTCTTGTCCTCATTGCCTATCATGTACATGTCATGCACACGTGTTCACAGGATTTGTGTAGGGAAATATATCTATATGTGCCAAAGCTCAACTGGATAGAATAAACTACTTTGCACCTGGAGACTTCATAGAAGCAGTACTCATTTAAAGTGCATCCTAAAATAAACCTCATACTTGGGAAATAATATTATGTACAAATTAAAATCATGCATTAGATATACAGAGTAGCACGAATTGATGGCCATTTTTCCATTCCAATTAGAATAATTTATAATATACAGCACATCCTGTCAGGTACAATGTGCTGACATCTTTACATGAAAGGACAGAAAGAGTAATACATAACAATAAACTCCCAGGACAGCATCAATTAACACTGCCAGACTAAGCAGTTCTTCTTACTTATCTTACTAGCGTGGCTTATTTAATAAACAAAACAAGACTTCTCAAGAGGATTGTAATGTCATTAGTTCTATTCTTCCTTTAACCTCCTATGCTGAATAGGGCTTTTTTCTTCCTCACAGTTAGATGTACCTGTCAGAAACGTGACATGTATTTTCTCATCCTGATACTTTATGTCCTTCAATGATGATCCTCCTAGGCACTCTCAGTGGCATTCAAATAGGACCTTGGAGTATGGCACCCTCTCTTTCTCCTCCTTTGTGCTTTTTCTTAGCACACTTTTTTAAACCCTCCTATATTTTTCACCTCTAACATTCTTTTTTTCCTATTTTTGCTGCAATATTTTCACTCAGTCAATACCATTTCAATCTTGGCATGATCAAAGTCTATCAAAGGTACTTTGGAAAGTAAAAAATTACCTCATCAATTTTATTTTATATAAAGAAAAGACCTGAAAAGAAAAAATAAAAAATGGAACCAACTTGGCAAAACATCTGCACACACACAAAAAAATATCAGCCATTTTATGATATGATTTCCTTCATAATTTCCAAAGTAGAATAGACTACTCAAAATTTTGAGGTTTTGGATGAATCTAAGCATTACAGGTGTATGGGAAGAATAAAAGAGAGGGTTAGGTAGAAAACTGAGGCATAAGGAAAGTGGCTTCCCATATCTCACAATGCCCTGGAATTTCATTTAAGAAAAGAAAAAGGAAAAGGTTATTTGAAAGAAAGTTTAAAAAAGAAAAAAAAAAAAAAAGAGCAGGACCAAAGTCAAAATACTGAAAAGCTGAATATTTCAGGAATTCTTCTGGGATGTAAAGACCACGCTTGAAGTCCATGGTGAGTGTGGGAATACAGCATGTTCTGAAATGAGCCTTTGACTTTTTTGTCTCAGCTTAGATACTCTACCTACATGCTTTTGCCCCATAAATGTCCACAGCTCAGATGATATCTGGCCCAATCCCCAAAAACTTGTGGAACTTTCTCAGAACCTCTCCATTAATATCTGTTATTAATTAGCTGTATTTTGGGAAGACAAACAGGTTATGGGACATGTTTTTAAGGCAGGGTAGAAAAGTATGCTACATATTAATTGATATATGATCTCTTATCCTGTCAGTGTATGCATTAAAACATATGCATAAACGACATGTGACAGGTTTTTAAAATACCTAGTGTTTTAAAATAAAATACTGTTTTAAAATAAAGTAGGCACAGAGATGATGAACAATAATTACTGTTCTTTCCTTCTCTCTGTTTAGCAAATCAAAATTTAGGGCAGACCACAATGTCCTTGTCATCCTCTCTAACTTGATGACTTAGAAATAACAATTTTAGTGAAAACTTGTCTTCTGTCACCTGTGCCCTTGAGACATAGGAATATTTTCTGTAAGGGTGGACAGGAGGGTTTAAAAATCAACTATTTGTTGCAGGGAATGTCGCTGAAGAACAATGAAGTACCACAAACAGAATCTGAACACAATATGACACTGAATTATTCCTCACAACTGAATGCAAACCAAATGCATTCTAAATTGAAAGAGCTTCCAAAATTAATTAAATCTCTGAAACT
Source organism: Setophaga petechia (assembly GCA_024362935.1). NCBI lineage: Eukaryota > Metazoa > Chordata > Aves > Passeriformes > Parulidae > Setophaga > Setophaga petechia. The sequence continues at coordinate 31,333,835 of JANCRA010000001.1, forward strand.
AAACTCAAGTTTATATTTCTTAGAGGAATGAAAGAAAGTTGCAGCAAGTAAAAAGTCTTCAAAAAGTGAAGATTGAAAGCTTTCATATTGACAAAAAAAGGATCCTTGCCATATCTATTTTTCTAGTATCTTAACAGTATCCTTTAATCTTGCACAAGGAAAAATATGGTAAAATTTTTATAACCTTTTAATATTTTATTTTCTCACTAATCCTTTTTGTTTCTGCTGTTATGAAATTAATTGAGCTTATCCTTTTAATGAAGGGTAACTAGAAAAATTTCTTTTATATGTAAAGAGTTTCACAAACAGGAAGTCTATGTCAATTAATGCCATCTGCAATTCTTTATCAACCAGACAGTCAAAAAGTCATTTTCTTTTCTGATAAATCAGAAGAAACGATCATATGAAGGATTTTTGAAGAGGTCCTTACCTTTGAAGTCTCTTGCAGTTTCTTTTGGCAGTCTGTGGAAACGGGATATTTACCTGTTCAAAAAAGATAAGGTATTATTAGTGATATCTCAGAATACATACCCTAAGTAAACCACATTCATTAGTTAGTTAAATATATATGGATTAATCTTAATTAGGTTCCCCTCTGTGTGTTTCTCTGATTCTCATCAAGGGAGCTGCAGGGTTCATGAAACACGATACGCTCTGAGAAATGCAAAAGGTTAAAAGAAATTATCTCAATGTGATTCGAGTAGCTTTTAAGTGCTGACCTCCCACTTATTTTTGCATTTATGGGCAAAACACATTTATTAGTCTAAGCATATTTCAGTACTTGTTTTAAGTGCTAGCAACAAAATTTTCAACAATATCTGAAATCCCAGTGACTACGCTTACAGAGAATTTTGTAGTCTAGCATTTTCTTCTATCCTTTTCCTTTTTTCTTCACCTGCTCTCTCTTGTCTAGCACCTCTGGTTTAAGTTCTGATGGATCAAGGCCATTTTTTATTTCTCCAATTGGATATTTTCTTGCATAACAGTATTCTGACTCAGAGGCATTATAACACTAAAGATATGAAAATAAACACTTAGCAATTTAGCATATGGTACTGTTATAAGGTGCATACAAAAACTTAAGAAAAATATTTACTAATTGCTCATACTACCTACTTAGTAATCTATTTTAAAAAGTTCATTAAATTTTCTGCATCAAATAGCTTATTCTGAACATACAATATCAGGAAACATACAAAGAGACAAATCTATTTCCAGAGCTAAAATTAACTTATTTTTCATTCCTTTCATGACTTCAGTGATCACAGTGAATACATATTTCGTAGAAATTTCACCTTATTTCCTGTTAGGTTGTAGCATTTGGAGGCATATCCCAACAGAGTGGAAGCCTCATGAATTCAGCTTTCTGATAAGAGCACATCAAATTTACTGTCTCACTTCAGTGCATCTGTTGTTTTTCATTTCTTTTCATCACTTTAAAAGTACAGTAATGACAACTGAAACTTTCCTTTTGCCTTCAACATGAAAAGTTGAAATAATGCCCCCAAGATTGCATACGCAGATGATAGCAGTGTTTCACTCTATTTCAAGAGCAAAATTTGCAGGAGTATTTTGGTAAAAAATAACTTGCTTTCATTGCTGCCATGAAGAAAGTTTTTAGTGACAGTGTTTCCAGGAAAAAACCCCAAAAAACTAAACCAGCAGTTGAATGGGAAAGTACAAGTAGGGGTGAGAAAAAAATTATTTGTAAACATAAGGAAAGAAAAAAGGATTTTACTCTTTTCTACACTATTTACTACACTAGTAAGAGCCTTCATATTTATGCTACAAAACAATTTGCAGCTAAATATCTTTTATATTTAAAACTTATTTTAAAATATAAGTTACTAATCTGTAGTAAAGAAATTATTATATAGTAAAAAATGGGGCAGATTTACCCCTATGGGCAAAAATGGGGTAGAAACTACTCTTGTGTCAGTATGTCAGCCTTTATAATCCAAAAAACTGAGAAATATAAGATAGATAAGAAAAAGGAGTTTAGTTTCATTTGAAACACTGTATTACTGATTGGAATGTCATGTAAAGATACATTGCATTCCCAGCTCTGCTCAGAAAGTTTGAGAACCATATTTTGGCATAAAGACATTCAGCACTAAAATCTGCTCATTATTTAACACAGCTTTTGTCCCCTTTCTCAGAAGGACTTATGACCTTAGGAATGACTATAAATGTTACTTCAATGACATAATTATCTGCTACTGACTATTCCATAATGAACAGAAATACTGAGCTGAAATTTCAGATATACACAAATGATTAATTATAGTTTGGGATTATAATCATAATTTTGAAAGAGATATCCATGTATTTCTACAGCAAGTATTTTATTGCCTACACACCTTAAAAACAAACAAACGTTTACAAAACCACAAATATAGAAATTTACATATTATGCATATTTGATGAAGTTTAAAAATTTACTATTGAAAAAACATGCGCTTGTTTATCAGCAGAAATCAGTCATCTTTTACGCTTACAAATTCTCCTTATGTTAGCAATGATTATCTGAAATGGCTTATGAGCAGATAATTCCATATTTTGGGAACTGCAGAATGGATAAACTACTTATTTTGCGTATTGCAAGATGGGATAGCTACAAACATTCTCAAAGCAAAGATATTCTCGCCAAGGGATTATGTGCTAAAAAACCACATTTTAGTCTGAAGGATAAGAAAGATAAAATCATGTAAACATACGATGAAAAAATAGCCTGGGAAGTTCACATTTTTTTGGGTGATCTTCTCATTATAAAGGAAGAAAGTATTTTTAATAAACGTTACTTCCTCTTTTTGTTCAGTTGCATACTTAAAGAACAAGAAATTCTATTTGTTTTCACCTGCTGTTTTTTTAACTATTTGATACTGTCATTGATGTTTTACTATTTGGGGGTGTTGGAGTTATTTCTGTAGCAAACAGAAACGATATTTTTGCTGTAAATATTGACTAATCTTTTGCCATTCTCACTGCAAGGAAATACTAGTGTTCCAAAGTTGAGCATATGTTTTTGATTGTATGGGCCTTTTCATCACACAAGCATATGCTACTAGGTAAATATAGAGCTGACACATCCTTGCATTATCTAAAGTGATTAATAGCTATAATTATGGGTGGCAAACATCTATTCTAGCACTGCTCTTTGAAAAAGATGTTCATAAAACTGAGGCCAGAGTAGATCTGAAGATTGCTAAATTAAGTATGTTACCATGGTAGCCACTTATTGTACACTGTATCAGAGCAGAGTGAGCAGGAAGACCTTTCCAAAACATTACCAAGTTCTTGTGTCTTTAAACATTTCTATGAGTTTTTGAGGTGTTAATTCAGAATGTGTTAGTCTGTAATAGTCCTGTCAAATACATTCATTTTACATACTGTGAAGTCTTCTAATGTATTTTAGAATGCAGATTTTCTATTAAGCCTCACTAAACATTGAGGAACTCAGGCATTAGTACAAGTGAAAGATAAGGCATTTTGTTTAACAGCAGTTTTTGAATTACAGCTATTACTTGAGCTACTTGGTGGATTAACAGTTTTTCTAACTGTTAATCTTCAGAGTGCATCTCAGGGTAGTCTGTTTGGGTAGGTGACTGCAAGGCAGTAGAATCTGTACTCTGTCAGTGTCTTTGCTTCCACATGTGTTTGATTACGTGCACCTTTTCAACATGCAGACTGCAATTCTGATAGTTTATCAGTGATTCACAGAATGACAGAATGGGTGGGGTTGGAAGAGACCTCGATGATCATTTAGTTCCAACACCCCTGCCAGGGGCAGGGACACCTTCCATTAGACCAGGTTGCTCAGAGTTCCATTAAACTTGGCCTTGAACACTTACAGGAATGAGGCATCCTCAACTTCTCTGGGCAACCTGTTCTAGTGCCTTAAGCACCCTCACAGTAAAGGCTTTCTTCTTGCTATCTAACCTAAACCTACTCTCAGTTTGAATCCATTCCTCTTGTCCAGTCAGTACATGTGCTTGTAAAACCCCCTGCCTATCTTTCTTGTAGGCTCCCTTCAGATACTGAATCAATTTGTATTCATTTTACTGCATTTTAAAACCATTAGAACTTTGAATCTATCAGAATAATTTATGCAAGAGGCAACGTACCCTGAATTATATGCCATAATCCTGAATCCCTAACACATGCCCATTCTTCCACTGGATTTTACTTGTAATCAAAGTAAGAAAAATAGAACCATTATCTTCAATTTTATTCTCAGATTCTCAAAAAAACTTCTGTAATTTTGATCAAAGAATCACAGAAAGAGCTAGGTTGAAGAAGATCTCTGAGATCAAGTCCAACTACCTCTTTTATATTCAGGGTAGAATTAAGTAGGAAAATCTGACTTAAGTGACTCAAAACTTAATCAATGTCAACTGTTTCCGCAGCTGCCAACATGAAAATCCTTTTGTGGTAGATCAGACACTAATCACTGGACTGAAAAAGTTTGAATAAATAGATGTAACTTTTACTTAGTCTGGTTTTGCCCAGGATTTCTAATTTTTCTCTCTTAAATGTTCTCAGCTATAAATTAAAAATTCCTGTATTACATAAGATATTATTTTAAACACAATTAGGTCTAGATTATGTTTTGAAAATTAAAATCTAATGAATAGCGATAGGTGATATTATTATGACTGCATGACAGACATCAGTCTTGGGCTCAGCAGATCACTCGCATTCAAAGTCCAGTAAGATATTAAACATCTGGAACAATCTTACCACCTCTCTAACACGAAGATTTGCAGTGACAGAGCAGAAAAGCTTTGAAGTTCATTTCTCTGACTGTCTAAATAGTCAGTCTCATCTGATATGTTAGGACCAAAAGCACATAACTCTCTTGGCCCTTAAGAGTTCCTCAAGAGTTCTACAGTAACTTGCTTTGCATATGCTGGAACTGCAAAATTATTCCCACTCTTTGCTTTGCCTGCCTCATTACAGCCAATATTTGTGTGTGAGTGCACACACACACTGGGAGACACATGGTAGCATTGAAAGGGAACAAGTGAGAGAACTGATCTTAAAAATTTGTTGTTTACACTATAGCACAGAGCTCATTTAAAGATGATGGGAGTCAAATAACTGTTAATAATTAAAAACAAATGTAGTTTATCTTCATAATACTTTAAAAGAAATTTAAATCTTGACAACCAGTCCCCTTCTATTTTTGAGAAGATTAGAAATACAACTGATAATAGGAGTACAAGCACCATAATTTGGATCTACATAAAGTCTTTGATAATATCTCAAATGATAGTCTTCATCTTAAACTGAAAGTAAAAAAGATTCAGGTTAAACATGGGAACAGATAAAGAACTGATTAAAGTAAAGTGATTAGAAAGTGAAGTGTCGAAAAGAGCCACAGGGGAGTCAGTTTTCAGATCTTCATTGCTTCTAATCTGCATAAATTACTAAAACAGAGAAACTAGCTGTAGAATTGCCAAATGCACTGATGACTTAAAACTGAAATGAAGTAGTAAGTGGAAAGCAAAAGAATTAAATGATAATTCCCCTTGGAAAATCGTTTACATATTAAAAGGAAAACAAAATTTAAGAATGATAAATATAACATAAAAAGCATTGCCTGTTTTTACTTCGAGAAGCACAAGAAGCTTACTTTTAAATACTACACAAACTTTAGAGAACTTTTCTGAACCTGTCTAGATTATTGAAGTAATAAGAGAATGACAAGCAATTCCCATATACTGTGGCTTGGGGAGTGGGGGGGAATAACTATCTGTGATGGTGGTCACAGGGTTTTTAGAGGATGGAAGAGACAGGAACCTTGGTTCCATGATCAGAAGGCTTGATTTATTATCTTATGATATATATATATAACATTATAACTATACTAAATAGAAATAGATAGGAAAGAGCTTCTTCAGAAGCTGGCTAAGCTAAGAATAGAATCAAAAGAATGAATAACAAAGGTCTGTCCCTCAGCAGAGAGCGATAGCAGCTCCACCGTGAGTGGTCAGCAAATCCAAACATCTACAGGGGACCAATCACAGGTGGACCTGTTGCATTCCACAGCAGCAGATAATAATTGTTTACATTTGTTGCTGAAACTTCTCAGCTCCAGCAGGAAAAATCCTAAGAAAGGATTTTTCACAAAAGATGTCAGCAGCAACTATCAGTTCAGCAAAAAAAAAAAAAATCTATGATGATAACACATGCAGTGATATAATATGGTACAACAATAACGTTAAATGCCTTTCTGTTTGAAATCTCAAACCACAGAACACACGAAGAAGGCTCACACTCTCTTACACTAACAACACCAAAAAAGTTACCAGAAAATGGGAAATACTTCCACTAAAGTTACTCTTGCCACCTTTCCCATCTCCTAGTTTTTCAACTCAAATAAAAGTTAGTATCTTCTAGCCTCAATGGAAACACAGAAAAATAAAGCAATACTCAATACACTGAAAAACATCTGTGGACATTATTATGGGCTGTTTGGTTTTGGTTTTTTATTTGCTGGATTTTGTTTTGGGTGTTATTATTATTATTACTTTCGTTCTCTTTTTTAACTTACACACAGTAAAATAGAATAGAATTATTGAGGATGAGACTTACAGGAAAACATCTATCTGTACATTACTGATAGCAGAAATATAATCCACTCATAGCCTAGTAACAATGCATAAAACACTTCAACAATTAGAAAATGCATGTTAGAGATGATGAATGAATAAGAAGTACATTGCAGGAAGCCAAACACTATGATGCTCACCATCACCATAATATGACCTGTGCACTATACCACAGAAATAGTATTGTAATTATGTTATTTATATCCTTCTGAAGCCTTTGAATTCACTACTCATATGTTAAATATGTAAGACAATTAAGAAAATATAAGTTTCAAAAATCTAAGTAACATATCATTATATTTTTTCTTTCCTGTAACTGATATTCCAATGTTGGTTCAGAATCATATCTTGCCCCCATCCCTGTCTCTCTCTCAAAGTCATAGTATTTGGTCTTAGTTTGTACAGAGACCTGTCAGAAACAATACAACTAAGTGACTGCAACACAAATGGCCATACTCAAAAGAAGAAAATAAAGAAAACAGGAAGAAAAAATATGTGTAATACAGCCATATAATTTCATGTACATATGGTCCTCAAGACAGCTGCATAAAGACAATGGAAGCAAACAGATTTTTAGTGCTGATGAAATTGCATTGCTATGTCCATTTAAAAGGTAGCTGGAGTGACAATTTTAAATCCAGCACCTGCAAGGCATCTTTACACACTACACATAAGAAATTATGATCAAAAGATGTTTGTATCAGTGCATATAGCTAACAAGGGGAATGAATTTGTATGTATGAAGAAATTAAGAGAAAGTCTGAGAGGAAGTTTTTATTGCCTACATATGGTTTTTCAATATCTGGTTAACAAATTTAATATCTCTCTCTCCTAGTGCTCACCATTTTAGAAATAGTTGTAGTTTGACAGAAAACTTGATATCAAATACAGAAGGTTTCTATATTTAATATTCCATTGCTAATACTTCCTTTGCTTTTTAAAGGTCATTAATGTTATTGACTACATTAATTTGAAAGCTGCTTGAATAACACTGAAAATTAATGTAAAATGAACATCTGCGCCAGTTGACAACAAACAAAATTGCTGTGCTCTTCAGAGATGACTCGTCCTGGGTGTTTTCCCCACTGATCAGTTCAGCATAGCAGGAGCAAAAGAGTCCAAATGCAAGTTCTCAATTACTTTGATATTTCAGTAAGTAGACAAAGTTGGCTAATTTTTCCTTCATTTATATCAATGGCATCCAGCAACAAGACAGCTTCCTGGAGAAAATTAGGGACTGCTTAGCTTATAAAAGCAAGTCTATTAATTCTTTTTGTACTTAAGTGTAAGAAACAAAGTGTATGATCTGATAACAAGTGGCATAATAAGTTTCATGAATCTGCTCTAGCACTTGTAATTCTTTAGGAAGCTAACCATCAAGCAATTCTCTCTCCATTTAGAATTTGGCTCAGTGAAAACTTATCAACGACATAATTATTTAAATTAAAAAGAGATGACCTTCTAAGGCCATCCAAACCAAGACTCTCTTCTCAGATCATCTAGTGATATTCCTGGTGTCCAAGACAAAAGCAGAGAATTACTTTAAAGAACAGAGGTCAAATGTAAAACTCACTATCTATGTGAATGTAGCTTTTAGGAAATCACTTTATAATGGAATTCCCAGTCGTAAGTCTGGACATTTCTCTTTACATATATTCTGACTTTTAGGAAGACAGTATATGCCTTCAACTCACATAACTTCTTAGTTGTGCTGGCTATGCCTTAAACTCAGATAATTTCATAGTTGTACTGATTTTAGGACATAGATTTATCAACTTAGTTACCTAGCAGTTTCATACGTTTAAAGACACTAGTATAGCATCATATTACAGAATTACTGCACATAATTGTGGGGTTAATCATTATCCTATGGTATAGGGGATAACCTGCACACGTACTACTATAATTAGGATCAGTTCAGTGAGTCTACTGACATCTACTCATGTAATTTAATGAGAGATATTCCATCAACATTTATTTTATGATCTATTAAAGTAATGCATTTGTTGCTGCAAATTCTAAAAAGCCCCTTATTCCAGTGCAAGGGGACATCCAAACCACACAACTGTTGAATAAGCTAAAGTTTTCTAAGATTTTTTTTTATCACAGGCAAGTTTTTGGTAAGAGATTTAAGACCAGAGCTTTAAGAATTATGAATTGCTCTAAGTGATTACTCTCGCCTTGCAAGCTAGAAAATATAAAAAGAGTATATAAATTCTTTGTCAGCATCAGAAAAATATTTATGTCCAGTGAATCTGAATGCTGAACTAAGACATGTCACTATTTCTTGCAGGAAATTTGCCATTTTATCTCCTTGGTTGAAATTACTATATGAAGACAAACTATTCCTAGAAGTATTGAGTTTTTCTGTCATCAATCTCTATATATTGAACAGAACATTTTTTAATCTGAAATTCTTTTCAGATTAACTGAACCTAAAATCCCTTATTTTCTTAATGTTTTGGGAACTATGCCTTCAAAACAGCAATTTAATAGCCCTGTTAAAATCATAGGAAAAAACTCCTGTGTTACATTATCCATATATAGAAATAGATGGTAATCTCCCAATGATGAACAATTTGAAGAATTAAATCTTAAATGGACTGTGAGAAAACCAAAACATGTAAGAGTTTGGAGAGTTGATTTCAAGACACACTTGGTGATCTCTTACAGACTCTGTTGTTTAAAAGTATTTATTTTGAGCTATTGGCATTAAAATTAAATTAAACTAAAAAAAAAAATTAATTAATGACAGTAATACATGACCAGAATAACAAAATGGGCATATAGAAAAATGTGAAATGACATACACATGAAAAACACTATGCAAACAAAACGCACTTACATTTTAAACAGAAATTATTATTGTTCAAACCCAGTGAAAAGCCCAATTTTATTTGCTCAGAGATAGCATGAAGGCTCTCAGTTTCACCATCTAAATTGATATCTTTCTGAACTTCTCTATGAATCTGCTAAGTTACAGAGCCCACTGCCTCAAGAGACACATGTCTGTTGCCTCAGTTCAGAAAGTACCTCCAACATTTTTCAGCATGGGAAAATCAGAGTATAAACATTTAGCTAAAGCTATACATCCCTGAATAGCAATGTATATTTAATTTCTCCCTACACTATGAGTAACTGTAATTTGAATCCTGTGCTAATAAAAGAATCCAGCACATTTTCCTCAGTGGTCCATGGAACTGGTAGTATTTGGTTCTTTCAGGCTAGACAAAAGATGTTCTGTGAGCTACAAGCACAGGCCATCCGCAACAGGATTGCTCTGCTCTGAGTTCTGCCTCAGCTCACAGAACATCCTCACTCTGTATTATGGAAAATAAAGAATAAAATCAGGTTATTTTTACCCAAGCAATTTTTTCTTTACATAAATCACTCTACCTAAACCTGAATCGTGTAAGAACCTATTATTTCAGACCTCTACTCCTCTGCCAAGTTGCAGAATTCAGCTACCAGATTTGAAGAGATTCAGGAGACTGTAGGAATCTGGCAATAACCTGAGAACACAAATAAGCCTTAGGAAACTGTGTTAGAAGAGAACCTGAAGATAACTAATTGTAAAGTATCATTTTACTAAACTGCATTAAATTGGTCCTTCTAGGCCAAGAAAATTATTCAAAAGTCTTGCAATATAGAGAATACTACATTTACAAAAGTGAAAATGGCTTTTTTTTGCATAGCAAGTACATCAACTAAACAGTAGTAGCTATGGAAACTGCAGGCATAATTTTTCCTCAGAAAATAAGAAATCAAACTTACGTTGCCAGATTAACTGTAACAGTTACAAGACACCAAAGTATAACATATGAATGGTTCAGCACCTTATCCACAAGTACTATGGTGGTTTAATTCCTGTGAGATCTGCATTCCTTGCAAGTTGCAACTAATTATAAATTGGCTGATACACCAATACTCTTAGGCTGTGTTAACATTTTGAATTTGTTTGCTCACCTTACCTTCTTTACTGCAAGTCCAGCTACTTTGAAAGAAACAAGTTTTGTCAACACTACAGTTATAAGCTATTTTGCAATAAAGGCTATTCTATGCACATTAATAATACTGACAAGAACAGATGGCAATTATTGCTTTTAACAATTATTTTTTTTCTGTTGGTATTAATTATGTGTGCTTAATTTCTGTGGTTATGTCCACCGGGCACCAAGGTAAGGTGCTAAAAATCTGCCCAAATACTTTCATTCCATTGACAGCAGCAGAACAGCAGAAATCTTGTTAAAATGGAAACATTACTGTCATTTTAATTAACTCATTCGGGATGCATAAAATTAATCATTATTGATAGCTATTTTTAATGCTTTTCTAATATTAAAGTGCTTTATAAACTCAGAAGTATTATTTCTAAATGTATAGTGAAAACATCTGTTGTATTTAAAAACAGAAATATCTATAAAATTAGTAAAAGTATCAGCCATGTGACTTAGTAGAAAAATTCTGTATTGTTCCTAACTGTGCTGAAGAAAGTCTGTTTAATTCTCTTTGAGTAAAATTCCTATTCAGTGATTACCTAGGAACAGTAATCTTTCTGTTGTGTCTCTAACAGAATGCTTGTGTCCAAGTTAGGCAGCTAGGCAGTTCTCTTCTGCAGTTGTATTAGCAACGGAAGAATAAAATTCCTAAGTTAACATGGTCTGCAACAGCCAACACTCTTAGCAGGGTGCTGCTTAACCTTTGTCAAAAGACAACACCAAAACCAGCCTTAAACAAACAGCCTTCTCAACAGGGGCAGGCCTGCTTTCAGTTCAGCTTCATTGCCACAAGCTGCTTCAGTTCATAGTTTTAAAGCATTCAACCAATGATCTGAAGACACATTAGGGATATTATAGACTTCAGAGCTATCCATTCCCACACCTGAATAGCAGCACATAGTTTCAGTAGTGTGAAAGAAGACTCCGCCTGGATCTCTCTAAAGATAGACAAAGAGATACAGTGGTGATACAATTTATTCTGAGGTTAAATAAAAAGTGTCCCTGGATGCACTGGCACATCAATTTCCCTAACCCAGCAGGTTAAATACACGGGCAGCACAAAAAACTCAGGATATTCCAGACGCAATCGGATATGTACAGCTTGATACTCCAGCAAAAACATTGACTCTAACTGCCTTGTATTTGGATTTTTGTAGAGTTCAAGCTAGAGTACAGACCAAACACAAGGAACTTGCTGAAATCCTAACTGTTCAGAAAGTCTATGAAAAAACCCCGACTTCAGGGCTTTACGTGAACAGACAGGAATCCAGTTACCTCTGAGCGTTTCAGGCATTAGTTTGTGGATTTTGAAACAATGCTCTCTGGTTCCTTTACATAGAAGTTTACCAACTTTGGTGTACCCCTTACTGTATCAGAGAGGAATTCACAGAGCAATTGTAATCTCATAGCTGGTGATCATGTTGGAAATGGAGTCATGATTTCAATGAAATCTGGTGAAAGCGCAGTAACTTCATGAAGCACTCATTGGAGCAATGCCAGTTAGTTAAATACTTAGTTATTAAAACAAGGTTTCTGCTTTACAAGGCATATATTTTGGCCTTTTACTCACTTTTTTTATCTTACTCTTAAATCACTAATGGATGTTCCTTATCTAGGAAAAAAAAAATCTTTGATGAAGGTAAAGAATTTTTGCATTAGAGTCTTCTAGTATGCTAATTCTGGTGCTAGCTTAACAAAACGGAATGAATAAAAATTAAAATTACATCTTTAAGATTTGGTAGCAATGTAAGATGTGTAAATAACAAGATTAATGATTCATCTATTACAAAAAAAATTAAAATTGCTTTAAAAATTGTTAAAATAATACTATAATATTACATGATGGGTGGACCCTGGCTGGATGCCAGGTGCCCACAAAAGCCACGCTATCACTCTGCCTCTCAGCTGAACAGGGGAGAGATAATATCACGAAAGGCTCATGAATCAAGGTAAGGGTGGGGAGAGATGACTCAGCCCTGACTTGGCTGAGTCATGGGCAAAACTGACTTGACTTAGGGAAATTAATTTAATTTATAACCAAGCAAATTAAAATAGAATAATGAGAACCAAACCCAAATATTAAAAGACACCTTTTCTCCAACTCCTACTTTCTTCTAGGCTAAACTGTACTCCCAAATTCTGTGACTCCTCCCTGCTCAGCCACACCCGGGGATGTGCAGGGGTTGCTGTCAGGTCATCACACGTTGTCTCTGCTGCTCCTTCCTCCTCAGAGGTGGACTTCTCACACTCTTCCCCTGCTCCACTGTGGGCTGCTCTCTCGTAGGTTCTGCCAGGGGCTTCCCTGGGGCCACATGGTCCAGGCATTCCCTGCCCGGGCGCGGGCTCCTCCCTGTGCTGCAGGGCACAGCTGCCTGCCCACGATGCCCACCGCATCAGGGCTCAGGGGACTCAGCCCTGGCGCCTGGAGCATCCTCTCCCCCCGCTCCTGCACTGCCCCCGGTGCCTGCCAAGGTGTTGCTCGCTCCTATTCTCACTCCTGTCGACAGCTGTAATTGTAGAGGGGTTTTTTTCCCTTTCTTTTCTCTCTTAGCACAGAGGTGGTAACGATGCGGCTGATGGGCTCAGCTTTGTCCAGCAGCAGATCCAGTGGGTGCCGGCTGACATTGTCTGCACCGAACCCTGCAGAAGCTTCTGGCAGCTTCTCTCAGAAGCCCCCGCTATCGCCACCCCCCTCGTTACCATATACTTGCATGCAAACCCATAAAATTATAGCTCACAGTTTACCAGAACATTGAAAATTCTTAGTGTATTCAAACAAATAAAACTAAAGAATCCAAATTAAACTTTATGATCTATAAAATTATTCCTGTCTTACAAGATGTTTTTTTTTTTAAGCACAGAAACTAATTTTTAATTCAATGAGGATTCACAACAGTTGATACTGTTTATCATAAATGTTTCAGAAACAAGTTTAGTAACTTGAATAAGCGTCTTGGCAACATATCACCAAGTACTATTCTGGAGACTCCTAATTTAAAGCAAATATATTTTAAAAAATCCTCTTTAAAAATATTTTAAGTTTAAATGGTTTAAAAATATAATATGGTTATTCCCTACCTATTGCTCATATTTGGACTCAAAAATTATCATCTGTTTCTGCAGCAGTAGACAACTAGTCTGGACTGAAGATCAATCTTATGAAAAGTGGATCATATGTGCGTGCTTAGGAATTACAGGTATCAACTAACAGCACACCCAACACAAAAATTTAGTAAAAAAGTAGTACTTCAAATGGAAATTGGTGAAGAGATTATTATAAGAATCCAAAAAATTAAAAATTAAAATATATGCATACATATATACCCATACATAATTACATTTACAAACAGGTCTAAACTATATGTGTTAGTTTTTAAAGCATTTACAAATGAAAAGATCTTCCTTAAAATAAAATTTGAAATAATCAAAAAAAAAGGATTTCTGTCATTGCACACAATTGCAACCTAAACAATTATTCTGCATCTAGACTTGTATCACATACTTATTTTTAATACTGTTGTAGATCTTGGAAAACAAAACCAGAAAATCTTTCATTTCCCAATTATTTTATACTGATGCTGAGGTCAGCTAATGATTCTTAGGCTGTATTTTGAGGCAAGTTAACAAAGACAAATTCTTTGCCACGGCTGGGAGACTGTTGCCATGACTGCTGAGTTATTATCAAATGGCTGGCTGCCACCTGGTTAAATTGGTTCTCTTCAAATTGTGTAGGACTGTTGTGCAGGATTCTAAATAAATATAAGAGAGGCTTGAACTGCCTGGTAAAGAAGCATTGGAAATATCTTTCATAATGCTCTCAACCTTAAGTAGACAATCTAACATCCTTAAAATTTTGAGCTACTGGGAGGACTTCATAAAGTTACCTTAAACCTCATGGATTCAGGGGGCTTAAGAGGCAATACAGTGTGATGTTATACCAAGAAATTTTTTTACACAGTGCAATTCTTCACTCCAAAGATTTAATGTGAGAGCACATACCTAGCAGGATGATGGTAGAAGCACAAGCGACACCAAAAAAGACTTCAAGCATCTACAACCCCTTGTTAGCCTACAGTACAACCTTATATACTCTTCATGCCTTACACCTGCGTGCCCTCTGCACCCCTCTGTGATTGGCCAGTGCAGCTCAGCATCCTGTGCCCCATTACCCTCCGTGCTGGTCACCTGCCCTGCACAGCTGAAGCCCAGTGGGGATGAGGCTCAGCTGCAGCCGAACTCCCAATCAGCACAGACTGAGTGCCTACAACACATACCAGCTTCAATGTGATTCTCAAAATACAGCTAAGGTATAAAGCTAATTATTCTTACCTTATAAATGCTTTGACTAACGTGATTCAATGTGATTTCACACTCTTGTGGCTTCATGTAACCTTGACAGTGTTCTCTGACACTGATTGAATGTTTATGGAAAGCAAAGTAGACTAACTGGAAAAGCATCTAACCTCTGTTTCATATGTATTTCACAGCAGTCATAACACGCTAAAATAAAAGGGTGATACCAGAGCAGTATCAACAATTCAGTAAATGCCACACAGGTACCTATAAATTCCTCTTTTTTAGGCTTCAAGATCTTCTCTTTTGAGAAAAAAAAGGTAATTTGTAGAAATAAAACTGTAAAATCACAGTCTTCTTATTCATAAAAGGAGAAAATATTGAGGTCAACTATTGTAACATTTTCAGAAATTGAAAGATTTTGAATGTTTTCCAGTGAGCAGATATGGTCTCCAGACTGCAAGTTATTTTTGCTTTCAGCTTACCCTGGAGTTGAAGACAAAAATTGGTCTAATATACTGAAAGAAATTTACAATATCTAAAATGCTAAATTCACTAAGTGGCAACATATTCAAGGGAGAGCGCAAAGGCAGCATGGCAGTCTATACTGTTCCAAACATAGGCCAGAAGAAGTTGTTAATGGTCTTAGTACATAACCCAGAAGAAACTTGACCATCAAAAGACCTTGTAGGTCATTGAAATTGGAAATTAAATGCCTATTATTTTGTGAGAGAAGGTTTGTATGAATAGCTTAAAGTGCAATGAAAACGCAGGCACCGACATTTTCTTTCAGAAATTCAATTCATGAAACATGCCATGTTGACTGACAGAACATCCCTTTGCAGAGGACACAGAAATGGGCATTGGTCTGCAGGTCAGGAGTGGTGAGCAATTACTTTTGCATCACCCCTTTTTTCCCCCTTCTTTGATTCCCATCACTTATTAAATTATATTTATCTTGACCCATTAACTTTTTTTTCACTTTTGCCTTTCCAATCCTCTTCCCCAAACTGCTGAAATAAGTGTGCAGCTGGTGTGTTCCTATTTCCAGGCCAGAATCAAAACTCTTAACTTCACAACAGTAAAGCCCTTTCAGCTTGGTCATGTAACAGAAAAACAAATATGAAATCAAGTTATTATTTGAATAAACAACAGCCAAGAAATGCAGAGTTCAGTTGATTTGGTGGACTTGAGTGCTTCTGTCTGAAAGGACATTTTCAGAACAACTGACTTATGCTGCCATTGGAATGCCCATACTACTGCTCTTCCTCACCCACACCATTATGAAAGAATATTGCCACTGCCATAATCTGAAGCAGGAGTTCTCAAATCATAAGGTTTGGCTTCAGAAATGCTATGCAGATAGGGGATGCAAACAATGATGGTCTCAATCTTTCATTCATATTTGATAACAAGAGAAATCTATTATTCTAAAGACCAGATTTGTAGTCATAATCTCATTGCTATTAAGCTGTTTACCATCCTGCACAGCTACTCCATACAGAAATACTAAATCACTTTACAAAACTGATGACAGCTACCCCAGAAGCAATTACATGAGAAAATACCTATGGGCAATCCTGAGCATAATTTTTTTATCTTCAAGTATAAGAAGTGTGCAGCAATAGGCACTACTGCACCTGAGTCTGTCTAGCATTAAGGAGTTTATCCAGAATTACAATTTCTACAGTATGAATGTCCTTTGTCTTCTGATAAGAAGGATGTATTTCTATTATCTCAATGTCGATCCAGCTGAATCTGTGGAATCAGGTGGTGACTGAGACACAGTGCTCAAAAAGAATAAACCTGACATCATGTATTAGGTCTAGTAACTACATGGAAAATGAAGTTTGCATTTTTCTCCAGGGATAAGGCTTTCTACAAAGCTTAAATCTAGCAGATAGCTTTTGCAAACATAGACTTTTTGAAATGTGATCTATGGGAAATGTAGTCTCTAATTTAAGGGATGGGACCAGCAGTTGATTTCCACAATGCCAGTGTCTCTCCTGTCTCCCTTCCCTCATAGCCCTAGTGCAGATGACTTCAGAAAGACACCAGAAGGGACAGAACCAGAGAAAATCAGTGATGCACACAATCCCTAAGGATCACCTGAATTCCTCTACAGCTTCACTAGGCTACAGGATAATGGGAGTGCTGAAAGAGTGGAGAAGAAACTGACACAAGGCACAGAGAGATGGTAAGGTGTGCGAAGCATATGAGGAAGGTAGTGAAGTAAGAGATGAACACGAATGGCTGAAGCCAGCTGCTTCTCTTACATTTGTGTGTACAGTGTCCGAGTAAACCAATGACAGCAACACGTGCTAAAAGTGCAGTTTCTTCTATGACTTCTGTAGTTCCTCTGCACTCTTCCTGTCTTATTTGGAAATAACTACACAGATACAAGATATCAAAAATATGCCTGTAATCTCAGTGCCTTAAGTTGCCACCCTTTTTTAAAAAAGGTTTAATTAATTATTGTGGAAAATCTGATTATTTGTTTGGAGTTCACATAGCTCATCAAGTGTAATATTACAGTCCCACACAGCAGAATGACCTTCCCCTAACTTAATTTTTCATAAATTTAATGTAAAGTATGGAAAATTTACACCTGTGGATCAGCAGATAATGGTGACCTGATATATTTATGAATGACAGAAATATTACAACAAATATTAATATAAAGTTAGCCTAATGTTAAGTCTTGAACTTAAGTCTTTGGTACAGCAGTTGAATTATTCTAATCTAAATTAAAAATTGTCACTCATTAAAAAAACTTGTTGAAACAGAAAAAGATTTAATTTGGCGCATGAAATATGGGGAAAAATCCATAGGAAGTGCTGAAATGAACTATAAAGACTAAAGTTGCAGCACTGAGAGAATTGGCTAGAGAAAATGGTAAAATATTCCATTTAAAGTCATATATTGAAAAATAAGGGTTCTGTTAGTAAAGAACAGCTATGGTGGAGGGGGTTCTTAATTTTTTAAGTTAATAGCATCTTAGAGTAATTGCCATAATGTAATTTCATTCATCATTTTCTGAAACAGCAAAGCTCTAGTAGATTTAGGATAAATAGATGATTTAAGATAATACATGATACATTAAGGTAAACATGATATTTCTTGTGCTTTATTTATGTATGGCTCTAGGATTGTTTTCTATCTGCTGTCTATGTAACAGAACCACTGTTTTCTGTAAGGTAATGAATTCAGAATTCTACACTTTGCCATGGGTAGTAATCTGAGGTAAGTAATGATGATAACAAAAGGAAAAATTTTACTGAGGAAAATAAATTACAGAACATATATTTATTATAGCAATTACATAAAAAAGGTCCAGAGTTTCTCCTTCCTAATCTGGATATTAGTTATTTTAAAAATTTACAATCTGTATTTAAAAATTAACTTCACTGTGTCTGGCATGACATCACTACCTGAATACCAAAATGAATGTGAGTGATAGTTTTGAGGTGTTTTGTCCATTTTTAAATGAATTTTACCACCCATCCTTCCTTTTAAAATTCCAGCATGGATTACTGGACAAGTACATCACTTGCATTCACATGTCTTACTGGTACTTGCTCCTATGCACTACTTCAGCAACACAGAACAAAGCTTTTCTTTCCTGAATTCCTGTATTCAATACCCTTTTAGGCAGACAGATCTAAAAAATACTAATCCAATTAGAAAAAAAATTCTGTTATCCATCAGCCCAAGACATTTCTCCTACTAAATTTGAGTTTTTTCTGGTAAGAAATTTAGAAAATCAGTGTATACAACAGATGTGGGACTGAACTAACTTAAAAGCAGAGATCTCCTGAACTGAACTGAAGGATTACAAAATACTTTCAGGCTAACTACAGGTATATTATGAAATAGAACCTCAAAATTGAAGTCTTACAAGTCATTAGTGCATTAAAAAAGCACCATACATTTGGAAAGAGCATGCCAAAAAGAAGGATAAATAAAAACCTTATAAAAAGTATAAAAAAAAATTAAATCATATCTTTTTTCAGTATTGAAGAAATAAAAATTATTTTGTAAATATCACATCACTTTACTCCATGTATTATATCAGCCTCCTGGGTTATATTTTCAGGATTTTTAAAATTTGATACTGACCAATATACATTTACATGATTTTTTTAAGATATAAAGTAAGTTTACATTCTTTTTTATATTTTTCAACAAAATGCTATTGTACTCACAGTGACAGATGTAAATTTCATCTCTAGTAAAGATTTATTAGAATATCATATTTGTGAAATCACATTTTGGGATTCTCTACTTAGTTTACTGTTGACTCTGGAAAACAACTAGCACACAAAAACTACAAAGAAAAACAAACTCCCACAAAGAAGATAGTAAATTTTGATATTAAAATGTTTTCATCCTTTGGAAGAAATGTTTTAAACCAGTCTGTTTTACTAGTATGATCTTTCTGAAATCAGTGGCATCACACTGACAATAAAATCCATGTTCAAGCTTCTCACGTACAGAACATTTTCCTCACTCATAGAAAGCTCTCAAATGTACGAGTCAGTCTTTTTATCTTTCAGCTAAAGTTACACACTAAAAACCTCAGCAAGCAACAGCAATGTGATATTTTTCTTCCCCTTTCTTGTCCTATGATTATGTTCATTAGCAATCTTATTTCATGCCTCTTATTCGATTGCATCTGAAATATCTATGTCCTTGACACAGGCACCTGTTATCAACACTGTAATCAGAACAGTTAGAACCTATGCTCCTTTCAAAGCATGTGGTGTTGGCTGAAATATGAATTAGAAAAAAAATTGATGAACAGAACTTTTAAATATCTTGATAATGGTGAATTTAATGGAAATTAATTTTTCACATTAAGAAATTTGTGTTATTATGGATTTTTCTTTAAGTTGTATTCAAAGGGTTTAAGCTATTAAAAAAAAACCTAAACAACCCTTGAATTTCAAGTATTCAGGTGAAACAAACCCACTAATTTGAGAATATGCTCTTGCAAATGTACACCTCAGTTAGTCATTTCCACACAGTTGTCCTTCCATGCAAGGAAATGTGAGGTGTTTCATACATTCCCTTCTATTGACCCACCACCACACAATTCTGTGAAAAGAACTCGTTTGTACTGCACATATTTCTCTGTTATCACTAGAGTAAAAAATGCATGCAATAACTAGAAATTCTTCAAGAGAACCCACAGGGCAGCTGAGGGTTTCTCAATTATTATCTTGCTAACCCTTAAACACATGCTATCCAATCAAAGGAAATTTTTATTTAGTTTAACATTTCTTATTTCAAGACAGCTTCACTTTTCTCGTAGATATGCTAAATTTTAATATAAAAACATCAGATTAAAAGTATCAAGTTCTGCTGGTAGAAGAAAAATTGTCCACAGCAGCCTGATAAGGTCAGAATGATAGGGCTCCTCTTATTTCTGACTATCAGCCTGTAGCCTGCAGATATTTCCTAATGAAAGTTTAAGATAAGGTAGAAATTTTCAAGCTGTCAAAAAGTGCAAGTGAAACAGAAATAAAATGTAGATGTGGTTAATGTACACAATGAATGATGCAGAAGCACTGTCATAGAAAAGCTAGCAAACTACTTTAAAACAAAGCCCAAGGAATAACAGTCCTGTATACTAAACAAGCATATTTTTCTAACTTTTGGAACACTAGAAATTCCTATTTAAAAAATACTTTGTCCACAAGGATACCAAACATAAATATTTCATGGCTCAATGTATTCACTCAGAATCAATTCATATTTGTTACAATGTGTTTCTTCTCTTTATCAATTGCCCATGAAATGTTTGATATTCCCAAAAGTGTTCCCTATTCAAAATTATTTGGCAAACAGTTCATCTAAATCCACTTCATCTGCGTACCACTTAGAAGCTCTTTGTTGCAACTGTCAATTTGAGTGCTCACTATTTAAAAATTGGTGTTTCCACATTTACAGCATTCTGCAATGTGTTGCTGTTCTCTAAACAGCATTCACAGGTTGATGAAGGGCAAAATCAAATGAAGTGCCTTAGAGCATTGTCAACTTGAATTTAATTCCAATCCCACCTGGTTAACCTTCGTAAAAACAAGTTTCTTTTTCAAAATAGACAGGCTGATACTAATAGGTCCCAGCCATGGAGCCCAGTAGGCTCCCTTCTACATCAAACACGACTGCTGATGAAGGATCCGAATATTGCTAACATTCATATTTTAATACACATCTGACATAGGAAGAAACCCTTTTCCCAAGCAAGTTCAATCTCATTTGACTAAGATTAAAAGAAATTGCTTTAAGATTGATTTTAATATTTTTATTGCTTTAATATTTTTATTGCTTAAAGTTTTTACTGTTTGCTTTTAAAACATTCACTTAAAATGCATTTTATTATTATTTATATTGTTTAAGGTCTTGCAAAACAATCACATTAATGATAACATGTATATTGGTTACCTTGTTTAAGTTAGTTATCATCTCTTCTTTGCAAGGGGAAATATAATCCCAATTTTAATGTACTGTTTCCCAACTTTTTTTTTCTAATATGAAATAGACCTTCCGTCAATATGAAATTATTTATTTTCATAGAAAGCAGCAGTGAAAGCAGTAATTTATGTTGTCAAAATCATATCTAAAAACATATAAAAGATGTTCAGTTAATTCCTGTTAAAATATTTAGATATTTTAGCTGAGTTCCCAAAAGTTGTAGCTGAAAACACTATTGAGTTTGACACCACTTCATATGAAACTGATGTCATGAACTTCCAGACCAAGAGCAAGCTGAGCATATTTTGACTTGTAATCTGAGCCTTTAAGAGAATTCAAAAACTGTTTATATACAGCCTGATTTTATAAAGAGAAATTACATCTTTTAATGACAGCATTTCATAATAACAGTAAGTCTTTCATCTACAATTAACTCGCACTTTTCTCTACTATAACAATATTAGAACAAAGCTTTCAGACATGCAGATATTTTCAAACTGGTAAGAGATAAGAAACTTTTATTTCAGCTTCATTCCAACTTGACATTCATTAATTATTTCTGGGATGAGTTCTTGCTAATCATTACCTGATTGCAAAAATAACAGAATGAAGCCTCAGCTGCCTAAACCAGTATAAATCAATCTGTGAAGGTGTATCAATACAAGCATCAGGACAGTTGCTCAGTATTAGCACTCTTTTTGAGTTAACACATATATTCCAGAATAACAAAAAAATTGCCAGGATACAGATAACTTTTAGGGTTAGAAGGAATTAATAAAAAGTGTATGCTTCCAAAGAACCACATATAGCTTGAACCACAGATGAAAAACATGAGAATTAGATATTCTAAAGAGACTAATGATACTCACAAGGTGTAGTAGCTACTTGGTGCACAAACTATGCAGAATGAAACATATTTGCATATGGTTCTCACACAATATCAGTGATGGAACATGAAATTATGAACTGTGCTTTATTAATGGTAAAGAAATGTCTGTACATCTGGCAGCAGAAAGAATGCTGAGTCTGTGCCCCAAGCACTGGTGGGTCATATACCAATATGCCTCCTGGGAAAAATGTCAGTGGTCCCTGAGGATGTTCAGTTCCAAGTTATGCATTGTTCTCTTCTACAGAGGAGAACTGAGTATACAAATTAGATTTATTACAGGGTATGTTGTAGCTGCAGTTTCTGCTCTCCACAGTTAAAGAAAGAGGTCAGATCACTTAGATAAAGAAGATCTCGACAAGGGAAAGGATTTTCAAATTGCACATAATGCAGACATAATTTTAACATCCATTTTGAACACGTACTCATATTTAAAAGATGTGCATATGTATGCAAACATTTGTATATGAGTATATACATGTATAGATACATAGGAAATAATCAGTGGACTATTCTTGTCAAAAGCTGGGTTAAGGAATGTGTGTTGCTGAAATATTAGAGTGACAACATAAGTCACTTCATTGTGATTTTGAAATGGGTAAAGGCAAAAGTTTGGAAAAAACACTAGGGATTACAACTGACACAACATTATTAAAATCAGTATTGCATGATAAAGCTTCCCTAGCAATCAAAAACTGTGGTAGTGTTTAAAAACTAACTAGGGGCAGAATTGATCTGGGGCAGCAAAGAAGGAATGTAAATCAATAATAACCTGAATATACATTTCAACTGGTTTCAGGGATAATATCAGTGAGCCAGAGTTTTCAGTAAATTCTTGTACCAGCTTTTGAGAAAAAATAGCTATACAACTCTGCCTAAAGCTTTTCACTAAAGCTCTTCTAGGTTAAATGGTTTGGGACCTCTATTTTTGCAGTGCAGGCATACCCCTAGTTGTTTGGGAGCAACAAACAGATGGTTTTAAAGAGAGATTTATTAAGTGTCCAAGATCTAAATTAATTTTAGGTTGAGATTAGGGTCTAACAAGGTAATTTGGGACTGTCCTTCTGGCAGGTGTTCATTACCAGCACTTTTCCCACAGAAACTAGTTCCTTAATAATCTAGAGTTACAAATGGAGGAAAGGGAAGGCTCTGAAGAAAGCTGGGAATATTTTGTCAGTTTTCTGCCCATTGATAGTGAAGAAGAATCCCTTTGCTAATATCCACTTAAGCTTTACATGAGAAGGGAATGTTTACAAGTTCTTTTTTTTTTTTTGGTTTTTTTGGGGTTTTTTTGTAAATATATCTGGAGCCCTTAATTATTAGCTGGGGCAGGATGGGAGGCCAGGTAGTAGCTCACCCTAATGTTGCAATGGTTGGATAAAGAATGGATCACTTCCACTGTTTTAACAACTCAATACAATTCCAAAATGAATTAAAGTTTCCACTCCTTTGTTTTAATTTCATGTTTGATGAAGAAATGCCTTATGGTAGAGCAATGTCAGTTTCCCAAAAAGCATTTTAAAAAATAGTTTGCCACCTTTATCTCCTGGGTCGTAAGAAGTGAAAGCAGATAGTAATTTTTTCACCTAAAGCTGTTAATTACACTTAAAATTTCTCCTCTCAGCAAAATAGAAGCTTTAGAAAGTGTTTTATAAATTCTGCAACAGAAACAGCAATTGATACTTTCAAAACAAGTAGGTACTGTTACTTTCAGAGTATGGCATCTTTAAAAAATATTATCCATTCTTTTTTATTAATTTCCATAATTACATTATAAGAAACAGCTAAACTATTTTTAGAAAAGTAAATGCAACTGATGTTTACATCTTTTGTGTTTAGTTCTTGTGGTGGAGACAGTTGTCTAAAGCAAGTATACAGCACTGACTTAGTAAGATTTAA
The DNA here is from genome assembly GCA_024362935.1 of Setophaga petechia. Taxonomy (NCBI): domain Eukaryota; kingdom Metazoa; phylum Chordata; class Aves; order Passeriformes; family Parulidae; genus Setophaga; species Setophaga petechia. The sequence continues at coordinate 31,358,002 of JANCRA010000001.1, forward strand.
GCATTGTCTGTACTTCCTAATACAGAAATACCAGCAACAATTATTTATAAGGATATGACATTGGTTTAATGTCTCAGCTAAGCTAAATTTGATCAATATGTGGGGCAGTCATGAATAAAATTTAATTGATGAGCTATTGGGAATATTAGCTACTAGAATTAACAATATTTTTTTTACAAAAGATGTTTTACAATATAAGTTTATCCCAGAAGTTATTTTTACAGCAAAGTAACTTCTCTCTCCAGTTTAAAATATGATGCTTCTTTAAATACTGCATATTTAAAAAGTATAATAATCCTGCAATGCTTTGATATAACACGTATTATTGCAAAAAAACCTTCATTTTTTACACAAAAAACTCCTAACCCCACCTATTCATATTTTTAGAGTTTTTTTTTTAGTGGCTGTGATTTTTGCATTGTCTAGATAGAGGACTGGCTTTGCAGGATAAGACATGGAGTACTATTTCAGAGCATTTATCAAAAGCATGTATGAAACTGACTTAAGAAATGAGTCTCACTTCCTCTGTGAAGTGGACTGTGGGTTATTACTGCTCCCAAGTACTGGGTGCTGAAACTAGAGGGCAAGCTGGCTTGCAAAGCAGTGCTTGCAAAACATAAAGCCAGCCAGCCCAGTAAAGATACACAGTTGGCATCCTGTGGAAAATCCTTATTATGTAACTTTTCTCATGAGAAATTTTGATAAGACTAATACTTTAAGGGGGAAGGTATTTTAAAAGGAGAACTGGAGAAATTGGATAGACTGAGAGGGAAGAGAGGATTGGTGTGGAGAAGGTTAGAGAGGCAACAAAACAGCAGAGGATGGTTGAAACAAAACACTCTCCTGCCTGTTTGCTCCCACTTTGATGCCTCAATTACCCTTACTTCAACTCTATTCCACATACAGGTGAAATGGTAGCGAACAGAAGATCAATTGTAAAACTGAAGAACCATCAAGAGCCAGGAGAAATCTCATAAAATCTTACCAATATAGGAGATTTAGTGGATTTCTCACAGAGGATAGAAAACCTATTTGCTCCAAAAGTCTTTCCCAAGAACATGATTTAGAAGAGGAGTGTCAAACAATTGAAAGGACACTGATGGTTCAGATGAAAATATTTTGCTTTTCTCCAACACCTGGGAGGAGGGCAGCTAATGGGGGAAGTGTGGTTGAACTATTACTCTTGCTAAGACTTTGGAAAAGGGAAAACTGTAGAAAGTGGGAACTCTTTTCTAAAACTTATGGTACACTAGTTCCTGCTGAGTTTTTCTAAATATTTGCATTAAATAGTTAGTAAATACATTGATATGATAAATATGAGTGAAGAAAACAGTGCTGTGATTCATACTACCTGAAGTTAATTGCAGGAGTCAGGCTTTTTAGGTTATTCATCTACCTTTTTAACATACAGGCAGAAGTCAGAAGAGTAAAAATCTAAAACAAAGGCAATTTTTTAATTGGGAGAAAACAAAAGTGTCAGTGCTAATATAATGTCTAGTAACAGTCATTGAGATTGGATAGTAGATGATTTTATAAAAGTAAGTTACATTAGGAGAAAAGGAATGTGTTTACTGACTTTAGGTCTATGTCCTTAAGCAGGTGAAAATAATCTCATCCTCAAAAGAAAAGTATGTGATGATAACATGTTTATTTATAGCAGTTAATGAGTTCTAAGGTCATGAACTTGATTTAAATTCTGTGAGTGACAGGATAATAGAAATTCTTATTGCACTAAATGGATACCTAAATGTTTTGCATCAAGAGTATTATGTTCTTCCTCAGCCAAAATTAATTTTGTAGTCTTGCTTAAAATAGAATTCATAGTCAAGTAGTTTAATTTATCATTTCTCAACAAAAAAAATTAAATGTATTTTGATACACTTTATATAAATACATCAAAATATTTTATAGAGTTTCTATTCAGCTTTAAAGCACTTCTAAGAGGTAGGCAGACATTCTAGCTGTAATGTTATTCTGAACTAAATTGAGAGACAGGGAAACTATGACTTGCTCTTGTCATGCTGTGACACATGGAACTGTGAGTTGTTCTTGACATGCTATTGACTAAGGAAAAGCCTCAAATTTCTTATCATCCAATATCAATGTGGAATCTGTTTTTTCTGTTGTCCCTTTGCATGAAGTTTACCTGTTTCTTACAACTGCTATGAAAGAAAAACAAATTAAAAAAGGAAAGAAGAAAGTTTAATTCTATATAGGTAATTTTAACTATTTCATTTTTTCCCACTTTTATGACTCTATTTGTAGTCCATGACTTGAGAGTTACATGGTATATTAGCAGGACAGTAAGAACTATAATATAAAAGCAGTTTTTGGTGAGTTTTCAGCTAGCGATATCTGCAAGACCTATTATAGTATCTTTAATTAATTACAGTAAAATGTATGACTGATACATGCAGCAACAGTAGCACAAAATACAAGTGCTTTTCATTATTAAAATAAATATTTAATGAGAAAAAGTCTGCATTATTTTTAGGAAACAGAGCTTGGGAAGATGAGATTTGCAGTCCAGCAAAAGGGCATCTTCTATTTCAGACTAGGGGGAATTTTCCTGCAATCCTTTTCCCTATTATGGAACTGCTGCCATGGAGATTTTATGTAAGCAGAAATCCCAGGGTGATGGTAACTCCTACAGCAGTTAGGCTGCCATAAGAAAAAAACTCCAAAAACCAAATGGCAGAAAGATGCAGAAATCCTCCATGTATTAGGGAAAGCTTCAGTATTTCAAGAAATGTAAAGCTTTTCTGCAGGATCTTGGTTTCATATGTGCTCCCACAGAATTTTTCCAGACAATTTCACTTCCAGTCTTTGATCTTTGGGAGAGAATGGCCATTTATCTTGAAATCATTTTTAATATAAGCTAAACAAAAGCAAAATGCAAATGCAGGTATTTGTTTAACAGCAAATTATTACATACAGTGATGAAAGATCACACTTTTACAACACTTGTATCAGTAACTCTTGCTCCAGTATTTGGCAACCTGCAGAATTCCTGACTCCCATTCTCAAAGAATCTATTTTCCAGTTTGTTTCCCATTTCTGGTTCCATTTCTCTGAAGAGAATAGCAAAGTAGCCAACTCTTTCATTTATTTATTTTTGCTTCAATTGTGAGGAAGTTAGATTCATACAGTCTCCTCAAATCTTATTTCTTCCTTAGGTATTTGGAAGAAGTTCTACATCAGTGGATAATCATCTTTCTGCAAGTGTAATTAGGGAAGACTAAGTGCCATTTACCGCCCTCAGTGATTCCTTGATTCTGTAAATAGCACGATTTCTTTCTGTATACATTTCAGTAAGAAGTATCTCTGTTCACATAAGGTTGTGAATTAAGTTGATATAAAATACTGCATATAAACATAAAAATTAATATAATTTTATGAATAAACCTTTTTACTCACTTATGACAAGACGATTTTCATCTGAAAATCCAACTGTGCTGAAAAATATTCAAAACTTACTTTAAAGGCATACTTTAACAGACACACAAATCTATTTATAAATATCTGTCATTTAGATTTCTATATTAGAGGCAGAAATTTGTCATATTTTGAACTAGCTATAATACTTATTTTCTTAAATATATTCTAATTTACTGATTTATTTCACTATTGATCTGACTATAGTAAATGACATTTAGGAAAATGAAAAGAGCAGCACAAAAGAATTTGCACAGATCAGTGTAGGTCAGATTACATTACAAACTCTACTGAGAATTTTTTCACAAAACATGCAAAGGCTTCTTATCAAGTACCATAGAAAACCTAGTGAAACCTGACCAGAAGATATCTGATAAAAGACTGAAAAATAAGAGTGCCAATGAATGCCTCTTAAAGATGCTCTAGTAATTTTTCAATTTTTTTCCTCCAACTTCTTTAAACTCTTTTTCTAGAATATTCTAGTTTTTAGATTCACAAACATATTTTCTCTTGTATTCAGTGGTAGAAATTCAATAAGATAATTTCTCTTAAATTATTTCATTGCTGCCATACAAAATACGGCATATGTAAAAATCTTTTACCTGTCTATAAGTAGGCAGAGTCTGTTGCCAAGGAAATGTTGACCACCCTATTAAAATGCTATAAACTGTACACAATTAAACCACAAATTCATGTGAGAATGATGACATTAACTTAATTGTGCTAATGAAGAAATAAAAATATTAAAAGCTTTTTTAGACCGCAGTAACTGTGCATATTTCACCTCAAACAATGAATTGAAAAGCTGAACTGAATATTCATGAAATCCTTAGAATAAGATTTTGCTATTTTCTTTCTATGTTATAATGCTGCATTTCAAGCAATAAATACAATTCCAGAGTTATTCTCCATAGTGTATATTAAACAAAACTTTTCTATCTAGTATCATGTCAATTTAGCTATCTTAATAAATGATAACATTTTTAACAAACTCTACTCTACAACTCAAACAGTCCTCTGTTTCTCAAGACAGTACAGAAATGCACACAACTAAAATACTTATCAAGAGATCAAGAAGTGAGAAATCAGAAGGAAACTGTATATTCTCAAATGCTTTTTACCTGCTGTAGATGTCAGTGTTATCATCAGCAGGCTCAAATGCCAGATGAGACACAAGTGATGGGCTCTGAATCAATACAGTGCCATATACCTTACAAAGACATTGCAATTACTGACTCAGAAAGCACTCTTGCAAAATTTCAATATTAGGTCAATATACTAAATGTCTCTATTTTGATCCATGTTGTGTTAGCTCGAATGAAGAAATATATTTTAAGCTGCTTCTTTAGATGAGTTAGTAGGTATATGCAGAGATAATAATTATTAAAAATGCACAAGTGCAGGAAGTGTCATAGCACACCCAAACTCCAGATCTTCCTATTTATATAAAATAATAATAAAACCCTAATGCTTTTTAATAAAGCAAACACTATTTTTTAATTATATTTTCACACTTCTTTGTTATGTCTAGGTGAATTTTTAAAATTTCATTTATTTTTCAGAAGTGAGGGCAGGTTGTATATAAACAATGACTTCAAAATTACAGTATACAGATATTTAAAAAAGGTTAGATAGACATTATTATAATAGGAGCACATATAAAAATACATGATAATTGCAAAGCGAAAGACTTTGAAAACAAATGAATTAGCTGTAATAGTGTCTTCTAGGTAGCCTCTCAAGGCATCAATAACATTAATTCCAGGACACAAACCCAACTATTTAGGGTTAACAGAAAATTCCATGGTGATTAAAATATTTATTCTATTGATGCACTCCTAAATATTATATACTTTATTAAGTGGAATTTCTCTGTCTTTTTAAAACATTGGGTTTTTTCCTTAAAACTAACAGGGGAGGGGGTTTCATTATGAGAATTCCAGATCTGGCCCTTTGATTTTAGTTTGGACTCTAGCCAGTTTCCAAAATCCAAACCGAAGCATACCCTTGGGCAGATTTTGTCATAACCCCAGTTAATAGCGCTTTGCCAGCCTCACCAGCTGAGAATATGCATTGAACTTTAAATATTTTCACTGAATGAAAACAAGGATCTAAACGATGTCATTTCCCACTAAACTATCCTGAATGAATAGTGCCACCTGCTGAAGCCCCAAACCAACAAATACTTCACTGTAAACATAAGGTTTGAGTTTAGTTGCTCGAAGTGCTTTACTGATTTAAGGCCAGAATGGCAATTATCAGTCCCAGAAACACTCTCATGTTCAAAAGAAACTTCCCTTCCAAGTGACAGCTTTGTGATTCCTTCTCAGTTTCATAGCATGATAGCTGCTTCTCAGGCTAGCCATGAAAAGAAGGAAGTCCAACCTGTTTCCTGTTATGTGATTCTGTCTTTGGGCAATATCTGCAATTCATATATGGCTATGGCCTCAGTTTAAATCTTCAGCTGCCCTAAAACATTCAGATATCAGGTACATCAGAAGAAAAATCTCAACTGCCATTTCAGCAAGGTGACCTAAGCAACAACATACATTTGCATACAGCGTCAATCTAATGCACTTTTAAAATGCTTTCTGTGTCAATTAATCTCATTTTTAAACAAATTAGGAGGATGATGTTTTGGGCAAGCATAGCTCTATTTCCCGCTTCAATCAAACTTGTTGGCCATTCACACATGCCGGTAATAACTTGCTTTTGGTTTTGGTAGTTTTGAAGGAATAGATGGACATTTACGAAGATGAAGAAGCAAATTCCTTCACCTTTCATCATGCTACCAAGTGAATACTATACTCGTAGAAAATGAAACTTCTGTCATCACTTTCTTGCTGTTGCACATTGAATCTTTGCTAAAATAAAGCAAAGGTTGTTCTGTGGGAATTACTCAAAAGGAAAGTTTGGGTTTGAAGGCAGTATGATAAATGTACAAAGATATCTTCCCTTGTTTCTAGCCACAAATTGAATGAGTACAAATTGAAATCTACATATTTGAATCTCTAAACAGTTTTTATGAAACATTAGATACCAAATATCTTTCTGCATACAGATTTCAAACTCTCCACAGAAAACTCAGAACACTATGTTTAAAAGAACTCTACCAAGTGTTCAGAAAGAATAAATATAGATTAGACATTTGAAATGTCTTGTTAAATTGATTTCTCTCATTCAGTCTTTAAAACTCATAACAAATAAAAATGCAATCATCAAGTTTATTCATGTTATTGAAGTTCAGAAAATTCATAGATAAACATGGGGTTTTGACAGGGCAACAACACTGCTGTAGTGAAATTTCATATCAGGAAATTAATTTAGCTTCTTTACTGTGTCAATAGATCTGTACCCACCAGGAAAATGGTGTTAAAGAGCAGTAAGTACAACTGTCAATCAAGAAAATAAAGCAAAAAAAGATTTCAGCAAGGGTCTGAAAATGCAAAGATCTTAACTGCAGAAATTACTGTGAAATTTCTCAGCACAAGTAAGACCAGATCCATAAAAAATCATGGAAACAACTACTGCATTGAATTTCTGAAGAATTGCTGAATTAGGAATTCAATGTTCACTTGCAATTTGTGCCCTGTAATTTTCTTGAAAACATGTTTTGTGTACTGCAGAATGAAAAATTTGATGAAAACAATGCAGTGGCTTAACTTCATATGCGTTGTATTTTTCAAGATTGCAATACCCATGAAACAATTTTAAAAAAGGGTCTACACATTATCAGGAGGAATCTGAAATTTTACACAGCTGTATAAATCCAAACCTTTAATATTAGCAAGAAATCTCCTATTTCCAGAAGCAGTATTACAAACTGTATGAACAAAAGGCAGTATTTTAATCAGTGAAGTGGCAAATTACAGGAAGATGTGTATTTCTACCTGAGTTAAAGAATGAAAGGATAAAGATAATAGACAATGGATGGATGAATGGATGGAGATACTCATGTAAATTTTCTCCATAGATTTTAGCTTTATATTGGAGCCATAAATTTTATAACAGTATTTCTCTAAAAGTATAAGGTGTAGAAGATCATAAAACCCTCTTTAGTTTTCCCTGGAAATCTATGCCTGATCTCTATCTGGGGAAAGTGTTACAAATCTAATACTTACTCTAACAAAAAAATATTTAAAACCAGAAAAAATCTGTAAAAGTGCATGTCACATGCTTGTGTAAATTCTTTTCCTGTTTTGTGGTGTATTTGCACAAATAGTCAATGTTTACAGCATCCTTAAAATAAAAGGATTTTATTTTGGTTTTGTGTAAAAACTGTTTCACTGAAACTATTAGAAAAACGTTTTTTTCACTGAAACTATTAGTAAAACTAACAAAACGGTTTTTTTGCCCAGAACTAATGAAGTGATTTTCTGCATTTGACTTTGGACTTCCTTAATCTACTATTATGTCTGAACGGACTGTGGAGAAAAATAAGCAGCCTGTTTATATTTTTGACTAGCATGTTTACTGTGTCAATTTGTATACAATATTTAGAAAACCAGAATCAGAAAGACTTAGCAAAGAGAAGGTGTCTGACTCCATAAATACATTTACTTTTCTGTATTGTTTTTGTTAGAACATGTACCTTTTGTGAATTTAGGGTTATTATTGAAAAATAAAGTGCATTTATTTTGGTTTTCACAACTGTCAACTGCATGTTGAGCCAATGGCCTGGACATGATGCATAATTGTGCTTCTCAGCAAGGACTTTCAAAAAGCATTTAATAACAGAAGACTTGGACATGATCCATTTTTGTTGTTCTCACAGCTTGTAATATTAATTTTTAATTTTGTTAAATATTTACTATATAGGGAGGAATAATTACTGTAAAGAAAGTAGTAGGCTTAAGAAAATATAAACCACAAAATCAAAGTGATCCGGAAAGGTTATGATGACCCAGATGGAGTACCCACAAAAGCATGCAGTGGTCCAGGTCTCAGGCTCTAGGGAGGGACAGAGCCTGGTGCTGCTCCCAGAAGGCTTCAAGGACAACACCAGCAACAATATGAGGTGCCATCAGGCAGATAATCCGCTCATCCTAGTGGTGGAGTTGAGAAATGAAGTGGAAAACTACAAAGTACTGGAGACTCTGAGGAGGAAATCGAATGGTCGAACCATTCATCATGATCTCAATTAACAAAAAAAGAAGAGTAGTAGTTATTGGAGACTGCCTTTTGAGTGGTCTGATATGCCCCCTGAACCCAGCGCACAGGAGGTGTGTTAGCTCCCTGGAGCCCAGGTAATGGACAGTAGGAAGGATCTTCCCAGCCTGGTACAGCCCACTGACTATTACCCTCTACTGGTTTTCCAGATAGACAGCAAAGAGGAGGCTGCAAACAACCAAGAGGGACCTCAGGGCCTTGGAACAACTGGTCAAGGGATGTGAAGGACAAGTTGTATGCTCCTCTGTCTTGCCAGTTGCAGGGAATGATGTGGCAAGAAACAGGAAGATTGTGCAGATGAACAACTGGTTTCAACATTGGCGTTGTCAGTAGAATTTTATGTTTTTGATAAGGCATAAATTTATACAACAACAATCCTGCTGGCAAAAAAGTCCACTTGAAGCAGAAAAAGGATTTTAGCTGAGGAATTAGCAGGGCTTCTTGAGAGCTTTAAACTAAACTGAAAGGTACATAGGGAAAAATGCAGGCTTGCCAGTGATAGGCAATAGGAGACCACACCAAAACTTGGAAGAACTGAGCTCTAATGAGATCCTTCAATTTGTTCCAAGAGGTATTGGTTAGAAAAAGTCTCAACTGAGATGTTTCTATACTAATGCAAACAGCATGAGGAACAAACAAAGAAGCTCAAAGCTTTGGCCCAGCCCCAGAGCCCACTCACTGGCATAAGAGAAACCTGGTGGGATGAATCCTGTGACACAAGTGCCATGTTGGATGGTTACCGGCCTTTAGGGAGGATAGGCAGAGGAGGTGAGACAGGGGGTGGTGTAGTCTGTAAGGGAAGGGCTGGAATTTATGGAGCTTACAGCTGCCAAAGGCACAGATGGGAGCCTCTGGGTAAGGGTGTATGCACAAGCCAGGCAATGAGGAGCTGGAGAGAAGTACCATGGAAAGGGACCTGGGGGCTCTGGTTGACAATAAGTTGAATCTGAGTCAGCAGTGCCTTGGCAGCCAGGAAGGCCAGCAATGTCTTGGGGGGCACCAGGCACAGCATCACCAGCCAGTGGAAGAAGATTGGCCCACTCTGCTCAAAGTACTGTAGGCAGTTTTGGGTGCCACAGTATGAGAAGAATATTAAGCCGTTAGAGAGCATCCAAAGGAGGATTATGAAGATGGTGAAGGGACTAGAGGGGAAGCCATGTCAGGAGCAACTGAGGTCACTTGCCTTGTTCAGTCTGGGGAAGAGGAGATGGAGAGGAAACCCTAAAAGAATCTACAACTTTCTCACGAGAGAAAGTGGAGAGGCAGGCACTGATGTCTCCTCTGTGGTGACCCATGGCAGGACTCAAGGGCTGTGTCAGGGGTGGTTAAAGTCAGACAATAAGAAAATGTTCTTCACTCAGAGACTGAGCACTGGAACAGACTCCCCAGTGGGGTGGTCACAGCATGAAGCCTGACAGAGTCCAGGAAGTGTCTGGACAATGCTTTCAGGCACGTGGTGTGCCTGTCCTGTGCAAGACCAGGAATTGGACTTCAATCATCCTTGTGGATCCCTTCCAACTAAGGATATTCTATGATTCTATGAAAACTGACGGTTTGTATTTAAATTCACAACTAATGGATCTGCTAAAGTGTCTGATAATGTCTGTAATAGAGTACAATGGATATGAGTATGATAGGAATCATCCTGATGTGTTTAATGTATTTTAAATTTCATTATCAGAGATTCTAAAGTAGCTTACACACAATCAAGACAAACAAAATTTCTGGATACAGATAATCTAAACACAATTATCAGTTTCTTATATCCTACAAGTGTGAACACTTTTCCAAATTTTTTGGTAACAAAAAATTGCTTCATGCTCTAAAATGCATCACATTATTCCAGTAACGATTTGAAATCTTCTTGAACACTTCAGTTGATGTCTCTTGAGTTTTACATCAGCCCTTTCCGGTTTTAGAATATCTTCAGTTACCCATTACAGGAGGAATATCGGTGGGATAATGCAGTTGCCATGGTGCCTGTGCAAAGAAGGGAGTCTGCCCCTCACTCTACTGTTCAGACGTTTCTGCATCTACCTTCTAAACTACAAGAAAATTATGCCAGTGTCCCACTGTATTACATAAAAAATACAAAAGCAAATACATTTTTACTGTTCGTAATGTCTAACTAACACTGGATGCGGTTTTCTTTGAAAGAAATTGGAAGACAAAATGCATAAGATGAATGGCAACTGAAGGTATGGAGCTATTATTCTTCAAAGACTTAAGAGTAATTTGAGAAAAAAAACCTTCTGGATTCAGAAAATAAGAGCACAGATATCAGGAGTGGATTGAATAGCTTCAAAGGTTAAGTGTAAGATCAGAAATAAAAGCAGAAAGTGAATTCATGGGCAAAATTTCGAACTGGAAAAAGCAATTTTCAACTCAAATCTGCATTGCTGCTGACAGACTCAAAGTGCAAAATACATTCAATCTATAAATTACATCATTTTAATTCCCATAACATAAAGATATTTAAACTATTTTAAAAAACAGGTAGATTAATGATCTTAATATGAATTGCAGCAACATAAAATGCTTTTTCTTCAGGAAAACATCTATATTTTTTCCTGCCTTAGTTTTCAGTGTAGCTCTCATCACCTGTTTAAACAGTGCACTTACAGTGCGCTGGGTTGACCTGGGCTGGACACCAGATGCCCACCAAAGCTGCTCTATCATTCCCCTCTTCAGCTGGACAGAGAAGAGAAAGCAGAATGAACGGCTCGTGGGTTGAGATAAGGACAGAGGGAGATCAGTCAGCAATTACCAAAATGGGCAGAACAGACCTGACTTGGGAAAATTAATTTATTACCAATCAAATCAGAGTAGGATAATAAGAAATAAAAGTAAATCTTAAAAACACCTTTCCTCCCCCGCTCCTTTCTTCTTGGGTTCTTTGACTCAATTTTCTCTAACACCTCCCTGCCAGTGGCACAGGGAACAAGGAATGAGGGCTGTGGTCAGTAACTACAAGCTGGCTCTTTTGCTCCTTCCTACTTAGGGAGAGGACCCCTCATACTCTTCCCCTGCAGCAGTCTCGTATCCCTCCCGTGGAATACGGTTCTCCATCAAGTTCTTAGACCTGAATCCTTCCCATGGGACAGTCATTCACCAACAGCTCCAGCGCAGGTCCCCTGCGGGGTCACCAGTCCTGCCAGCAGACCTGCTCCAGTGTGGGCTGCTCTCACCACACATCCCAAGGTCCTGCCAGGAGCCTGCTTTGGTGTTGGGCCCTGAGGGGCTGCAGCTGGATCTCTGTTACACCACTGACTGTACTGGGCTGCAGAGGCACAGCTGCCCCACCATCCTCTTCACCATGGGTTGCAGGGAAATCTCTGCCCTGGCATCTGAAGCACCTCCTACCTCTCCTTCTGCACTGACCTTAATGTCTGCAGAGCTCTCACATATTTTCCCTCTCTCCACTGGCTGAAATTTCCTTGTGAGCAGTACCTTTTATCCTTTCTTAGCGGTGTAATTCTGAAGGCATTGCTGCTGTTGCTGATGGGCCCCCTGGGCCAGCTGCAGGTCCCTCTCAGGGCAAGCTGGCATTGGCTCTATCCAGCACTGGGGAGCTTCTCACAGAAGCCACCCCCAAACCCTCCCTGCCCTCCACTGCCAAAACCTTGCCATGCAAATCCAACACACACACAGAGAATATACCTGCTTAGATTAATCTGAGTCCTCTGATCACATTGAGCTGTATAGTAATCTTTTTGCTGAATACAAAATACATTTAATGCAAAACTGTAGCCAAGCTCAGAAGCCTATTTTGCCTCATCATTTTCAATTGCTAGTAGCACTACAACACCAATTATTTATTACTTAGATAATTATTTTTAGTCTTTCATGCTGATATGAAGTTTTATTTCCCAAGTTACGACTTTAACACCTTAGTCTCCCTGGCATTTCTGCTCATTTTCCATGGATTATGGGGCAACACAAATCATTATTCTGCAATTGTGCAATTATTCTGCAATAAATTCAATTCTGTACTTATTCTGCAATTTTTATATCTTTTAAATTAGTTAAAGCATCTCTTGGACTCTAGATAAGATACTCCCAACAGAGATTTTTTTCTGAATCTGTCTGAATTTCTTAACAGGCAGTAAAAATTGGTTATTTCCAATAACTTTAAAATTTAAGTTAGGAAAATGTCAGTTGTAGTAGTACAATAGTTCTCTTGACAAGCTTCCTTGATCAAAGACAATTTAGTAAAAACAGAAAAAACACTCCTGTGTGTTGAATATGTTACACTCTTGTGAGTGCTCTTTTAGAGATGACAGGAAGGCTTAATTTATTTACCAACTCCTTGTGGTTAAAGCCCTTTGGGAATTGCAGATTCTTCATTTTATTAGGCATAATTTCTCATAGGAAAGTATCAAAGATAAAATAAATTGTTAGGTATAAATGAATCAAATTGATTTTCCTAAAATCTGAATATACTATCTAAGTATAAAACAGTCTTCTTTCCTTCACTGCAAATTTCTAGCTGCTCCCATGGTAAGCGCTCACATGCCTGTGTCTGAGAGGCTGATTCACCCAAGAAGATTTCTTTGTTGTTGTTTAAACTTAATTTTCAGCCTAATCACATAATTGACCACGTGACCCCATGAATACAAGCTGACAATTTAAGAGAACCAACAGAACAACAGCATAGAAGTATTACTCTGGGAGTCACAAGGGAAAATTAGATCAGTGCTTTAAGAAGCTTGCTTTCTTGTTTGTTTTTTTTTTTTTTTTGAGACTTAGAAGAGAGACAGCTCCAGAAATGCCTCAGAGTTGATCTTTGTAGTCATACCCCTTGCAGTCAAAAGTCACTGTAGAAGGATAAGCAAGACAATAGAAGTAAAAGGAGGAAGAGGAAAACACCTCATAGAATGGCTGTGACCAGATCTTGGCAGACCTGGACTGATAGCACCTTCAAGGGGCTGCTGAGGACAAATGAAGTGGTTAAGAGACACCAAAAGGTAAGAAAGAGAATTAGGGAAGTGGAGGAAGAGCTCCAGAACAGTGAGGGAGGCTTAAGGGAGATGAAGCTGATTACACAGAGAACTGTGATTGTGAGGCAAGGTATATGAACTTCTTGGGGCAGCACTCCTCTTTTCCCACCCAACACCTACCTTGGTTCCATCATACTTAGTCTACTCCCTCACAAACTCACATTACTTCAATTTTCTTCTCACATACTTTCTATTCACAGAAGTTCATAACCTACAACTGCACACAGTAGGTATTACAGTAAGATTTCATCCTCATTTGTTAATTCTTCTCCAAATAGCTTAATAAAATATACACCGGATCTGTATTTGGAACCACAGGAAAGACCTACAAGTCAAATGGATTTGTAATCACATCCAGTGAATTTCTCTAAGGTATTTATACAATTTGCAATGATTTTAAGGCTATCTAATGATAAATATAATATTTATCTGTTATAAATAGTAATAAACCTTCTTATTACTACTGGGTTATTAAAATAAAGATGACTTGGTTTTTATTTCATTAGACCATTAGCCTGAGAGGAGTTTTAAAGGATAGATTCAACTAGCAAGTAGGACCACAATTTTTTCATGAAATGAAGAATTATGAAAGAATTAACACGTCTTATTACATAATTAACTTGTTAACTATATAATAATAATAAGGCAACTAGTAGAGAAGGAGTTGTCTATACTGTAAGATTGTCTGTAATAAAAGCTGGAATCTTCTGTTAGATCTGCCATAGCAATTTCTTCCATCAAAACTGACTGTCAGTAAAGGGTTGTTAAGTTTAAAGGTAATAAGATTATTTCTGTCTATCTACAAGCTATACAAATGAGAAGCATTTTTGGATTGAGTGACTTGAATTAAATGAAAAAAAAGGAAAAAATATCTAAAGCTTATACTTTGCTTATGTCCATGAAGCAAAATAATGAAGTTTTCTGAGATTATTTAATTTCTAGATACAAAACTGATATGGAAAAAACACTCTGTTGAAATAATTTATCTGCATGTTGTATTACTATTTACTGTGCAACCTAAAAGAATATGCCTAAAAGAATAATACATTTCCACAGAATTCTCATCATAAACATTTTTGAAGATTCAATATGTTATCTCAGCTTTGTTCAGATTAAATTCAAAGACATTCCTACAGCATTCACCAAACTACTGAGAGAAACTTCAAAAGTACCCAATTTAGTACTTGTTTCCTCATATTCTCTTTGCCAGTTACAAAATTTGAGCCAGAGCTCTATCCCGCCACAAAAACACAGAGGTTTTCAAGTGGCTGTTCTATTTTAAGAAGAGCTTGACTGTTGAAGGATGTATGGATCTTCAACTCAGCTTGGTCCTGATGAGGCACTTGCACCATCTCCAGTGAGGAGAGTTTTCCTGCAGTAATGAGACTATCTGAGAAAGCAGGTGATGCTTAAGAAAATACTTTTCAATTTAAAAGGAAAAACTCTACAAATATCTGATTTGGCTAAGTGATGAGATTTATCTCAGAGTATGTACGAAAATATCTTGACAGAAGTAGGAGCTCATGGAGGAGAGAACCAGAACAGAAGCTTCTTTGCATGTTCTATGCCACTGACAAAAGAATTCTTAAGTGCCTAAGTCTGATCTTTCTTTAGGGTTATGCAAACATCCGCTCTCACTGTAATAAAAGAACAGTTGGAGCATCATGCCTTTGTTCTGCAAGTTTCTTTATACACTTACTCATTAGCAGGGAAAAAAAAAATTCTCATTTTTGTGATTTTACTTCATACTAGAGGCCTTCAGTCTGCTTTTCTTAAGAGAAGTGGCACCTGCCTGTAACACACACTGTACTTATGTTGGAAAAACTGCAAAATCCTTGGCCTGGAAAACCAGAGTAAGAATCATAAGCTTTTATTTTGCAGCTACAGGGGAAAATCAGCAATTCTGGAGTGAGCGGCTATTATTTGACAAAACCGTGTTTTCTAGGACAAGACATAAAGAATCATGACTAAAATATAACTTAGCATTCCTGGCAACATTTCTGCAACACAAACACAGCAAATTTAAAGACTGAATATGACCTCTATTACTTACTAATTAAAACCTTTCTATTTTTATTTAAGCATAAATTTATTTATGCAATTATAACCATTTCCAAAGTAATCCCCAGTATTCATTAAATACATGAACCTACTGTTTTCAAGTGAAGTTTAGTTGTGATCACTATTTTCAACTCCTTCTTATAATTCAGTATAAGAAAGCATTCAACAACATCTGCTGTTCTATTTTTTTCTATTAAAAACTGATATATGAGCATTTGTTCAGTCTAAGTCTAATATAAACAAAATTCAACATTTTGAAAGTATGAATTGATGAAATTGATGTTGAAGTTGATAGAATCCATGCTGGGACAGGTATTTATTAAAATCCTTTCCTACTGCCAAATCACTACAATCCATGCAATAAAAAATGAGATGTGCAATTAAAAGTTCGATTTGTATCCTATATGATGCTCTGTATCAGAATTCTGTTAACATTTATTTTCTTTTTATGATGAGTGAAATTTGTTCTATGCACCCAGCATGTTTTAATGCAAATATTGCTACTGAAGTATATACTTACATGGTTGATTTTAAAGAAAAACATCCGGGAATGTAAGCATACTTCTTACAGTAAAATTACAGTGCAAAGTGCACCAACAGCATTAATGCAATTTAGAAGTCCTATGACACATCTTTTGACATATTTAAGCTATATGGAGAAAATCTGTAACTCTCCCTTTCCACAGGCTTACCTGTTTTATGTTCAGTCTGACTTAGCTAATATAATAAGTATTCTAACTTCACCTTCAGCAATGGTGAAAACCTATATTAATTTTTTGTTAGAGGGTTCACTCCAATTTTCTCATTATTTATTGTGAAAGTAAAATCTGAACAATTATCACTGTAGCTGTGTAATGCACTCAGTGCAGGCTGACATTCATACTAAAGCTACTCTTCTAATATCCATTTTCATAACTTCAAGAACAAACAAACAAAGAAACCTCAAAAAACCTCAAACCTCTCAAACCCTACTCTAACTAAACAAGTAGTCATAACTGTAAGACTCCTTGAGTCCCTGTTAACTGCAGCTTCTGTTTCTTTGAAGTGTTCACCACTCTTAACTTGCAGAAAAATTTGGATGTTGGGAAAAGCTCAGAGAGGAACAAGGAGAATAAATGCAAATAGGAAACAAATGATGGAGAATTAATTTCACTTACAGGAAGAAAAGGAGCATTTTTCACTGGTGCAAATAGGAAGGAAAATAAATTTTATCAAACAGCTCAGAGTAATTTTGTGGGTCTGAATTCTGAGACTCCTCAGTGTTGTGGATATGATTACTGCAGTGTAGTCTACTACAGTCTACTCTCAAACAAGCTTAAATCAAAATGAAGTATAACAAGTAACAACAGGAATAGTTGATAGTAGTAGATGATAGAAAATATACCTTAAACACATTGACATTCACTTGTTTTAGACAGGGACCATTATTGATGTATGAGTATCTGCACAGAAATGCACTAAACTGACAGTAAATCTGTTTAGCTGAGCACAACCTCATATACAATCTGCTGGGGCTGGATGCAAACTGGCTGCATTGATCTATTGCTGGATTATACGAGGAGTACATGCTTAGCCTCGAGCTTTTACTGCTGTGGCTGTATCTAGACCTGAGTTACTAATGTTGATCATATTGTACCAACACGTGTAGACAAGATAATTGATGTTTCTGCTAGCTCTGAGTAATTTCCCTATTCTTCACTCTCTACACTTAACCAAGAAATAACAGCAATGATAGCTTAGGCTCAGATCTTCTACTGGAGTCCAAGACATAACAGCAATGATAGCTTAGGCTCAGATCTTCTACTGGAGTCCTAGGTTTCATAACTGCACATGGAAATAAGTGAGTCCTGTTTAATGTGGCAACTCAGTTTTTCTTAATATGAGCGCAATAATTAGCCTCATAAGTAACATAATCTTGGATTTCACATTTGATTAATATTTTTAATATCTCTACAAAATAAAAGTAATTTCATCTTTCTGATGATTGAAAAAATACTTTTGTTTCACAGAAAGACATAAAATCCCATCCAATTTTACTAGAAACCTTCTGTCTTGAATAAAATGTACTTGAATTACGTCTGTTACCATTCATAACATTGAAAATAGGGGGCACTGTATCTATCAACATATACTAGTTTCATACAAAAGCACTGTATATGCAATAGCTTCTTTTTGACAGGTACTTATAAATGCCATTATTATAAACTAAATTCAAAAATACAGAATAAATTCTATGTCACTAACTCAGGGAGACAGTTTTAATATACAGATATTTTACAGAAGATGAGATATTTTTATTTTCCAGATTGGAAAACAGATGCTGAGAGTAATTAAGATTATTGTTTGCTAAAACTGTTGGAGTCACTTTGATATACATTCAAAATTGCCTCTCATATTCATGTGCTGTTCTATCGACAGAACCCAAAGTGGCTGTTTATTCTCAATCTGAGCTTTCTTCAGTCCATAGGTGTGTCCTTCCCCACTGAAAGTGTTGTTCCTTTACTATTTTTTTAGTAAAAACTTACTCTCACCCTCTCATATCATAATCATAGAATCCAGAAGCATTTTTGTGAATACTGGCTGACAATCAATCAAAAAAATTCTGCTGAAATTTCAGACAGACTACCACATCAGAACTACAGTGGAGAACTCTGCAAACTGCCTAGCTCATATTTTATGAGCATCCTCAACTGGTAGGAGACTGAAATCAGTAAATCTATTTCCTCACCCTTTCCATTTATATTCACTAAAGACTTTGAGATCCAAACTGTTGTAATTACAAGCTCATGTAGAACATGGGTAGTGCACAAATTATTTACCTGTTTTCACCCCCGACTCCAGATTTCATGCTCACTCTCAGTATTTAAAATGAAGTACATGAAAGGACTGCTTTCTGCTCTGAAAGAAGCTTATGGTAATACTTAACAAAGCAACTGGGTATTGGCATTGATACAAAGTTAATCCATTGTCTAGAACTCTCATCTGCCATTTATTTAAATCTGATTTGACAATCTAGACTCAGAAAGTTAAAAAAACCACTTCACCTTAGTAAGACCCTATTAACCTCAACAATAAAAACGCAGTAGCATTATGCATTTCTAGCACATTACTAACATATTGTCAGATGAAGTTTTTAAAGTATCTTGAGATTTAATCTTGAGGTTCATAATTTTCTATTTCCTGTGAGATTTCCCTTGTACAGTGCAGAGTCTATTTGTTTTGGTAAGAAACTGTGCAGACTTTTATATAATATGTGTCCCATAGTAAAAGAAAATTCTCCTTAATTTTCTTTTCTTATTTAGAATGTTAAGCTGACTGTATATTGCCATATGTCTCTGTGTAAATAAAAAGTTTCATTGAATGATGTCCTGTGCAGGACAAGTAGATCATTGCTATTTGCTATATTTGTTTCTGTGAACTTTATGTGTTTAAATTATGTTCCCAATTTTTTTTTTCCTGAATGTCTGATGGTAATAGGGAGAGAGTGATTTGTGGTGGAATTTTGAAACATTCTTTCACCGATGAAATATAAAGTAGTTAGTTTTTAGAGTAATTTACAAGAAAAATGGGCTCTTGAATACACCTGATTCTGTGTGTATACCCATACAGCTAAAAGTGATAATTTAATTTATGTTAAAATATTTATGATATATATACAATTCACTTCTGGTTTCTGACTTAGACATAGTATTATTCTGACTTCCTTATGAGACCATAAGTCTCCCTGAAAATTTTGAAAATACTTAATAGAGTATTAAAATTGTAAAGGATTAAGTGAGGTTTACAAGCAGGGACAGATACTTTACAAGTCTTGAATAGGAAACAGAGAAGTCACACAATGCTGTTTACTAGTTTACTTAGTATAATTTACAATTAACTGACAATAAAATACAAAAAAGGAGACCACAGAAAGAATACAGTAAAAAACCAAGACATTTATTGTCAATCTTGTTTCTTTTAATTGAGTATTTTTTTATTTCATTTCAGCATTTTCAAAGTTTGAAATTCAAAGAAAAGTAATTTTCCTCTAAATAGATTGATCTTTTCTGGGAAGAGTAGTCCGGATTTTGTTTATATAGTCCCACAGACAGAAACTCAATATCAAAATTGGATAAAGAACAAAACACGAGTTTAAGAAAAAATCTGTACAGAGTAAGTGCTAAAATCAGCAGGGAATCACTACTGCTCCAAACAACTGCCTAAGCAGCCGGTTAGTGATCACCAAAATACAAGCAAAATGATAAAAAGCAGCAGGGAAATAGGAAACAGGAGACAATGCAAATCACCAGGGGGTCCATTGAGAAGTTAATTGAAGCAACAAGCTGAGAGACACGTAAGGCAGACTGCATCAACAGGAAAGAGAAAAGAAGCAGTCACTGAAGCAACCAAAGAAAAATGTATGTCACTCTGAAAAAAATCATATCAAACCAAAAAAACCATACCCCATACAACAGGAGGTTGTCAGATGTAAGAATCTTTCACAAAATGACAAAAGGTAAGTACCCTGAAACCAGGTGAAGTATAGTATATAAAGTTTTTAAAAAAACTCTAGACCAGACCTAATTTCAGACTTCAAATCACTTCTCCTGCATAGGCTTAATATCCTAGATCCATGCAATACCAAAATACTTCAGTTAGCAAATATTGCTTTGGCTCTTATTTTGTGCTTTGGTACTTTAGTTTGGTTGGTTTGTTCCAAGACATGTTCAGAAGTCTTATAAATAAGGATTACAATTCTCACATGTGATAACATTAGAGACAACAGTAGAGCACAGGGAGACTTTTACTCCTCTGGAAGCAGGAAGAAAAAAGGGACATGACCCTGTTTTGTCTGGAGAACAGACAGGATGCACCATAAGTAACAGCTGAGAACCATAAAGATGTACTAATGATAGTGTAACACTCTGAAAGCTTTCTCATATTTTTTTCCTGCCAGGTAATTTGAGCTAATTGAAGGAATCATTTTCCTATTGTTTATTATTCTACTATGAGGGAAGGTAGCTGTCTTAAGGTTCTTTACATGAAAGCTGACACTGAAAGTAAAAATAAGCTTTCTTACATGGTAAATGACAACTTAAAATTACATATAAAATGTAGTAATACATCTACAGTTACTGAAACTTGTGCAGAATATAAGGCACCTGTCCAAGTCCAGACAGATAATGGCTATTTTTAATCTTATATTTTTGTGCATATCACAGGCAAAACCAATTTGTATCACTTATTTAATTTTTTTTCCTCACTCTTGCATCAGAGTTCAGTTTAGATATGTCTATCTGTATTTTATTTACTAGAATTTCATAATTTTAAAAGCTTACAGTAAATGAGATCTAAACTTTCAGCACCTGTGAACATATGTAGGCTGTTCATATTCTATTTGATAGAATTCTATTTTATTTCCACAAAACACCCAAAATACAAACCACGAGTGGCAGCAAGTCACATAGAGCTTCCTCCATTGGAACTGCAATATACCCATCTGAAAATGTTTACTAAATGAAGTCATTCAAAGCACCAGAAGCTCTCTGATGGCAGCAATTTTTTATCTGTTAATGAAACTAACTAACACTATATCCTTTCTAGCTCATGTTTCAGTATATTCCCTATAAAGTTTAGTTTAAATGCAGATAACACATGGTGTAAGTACCAATGAAAAATGAGAAAACATTGAATTTTTTATGTGAAAAGAGTGGGAATTCTCAGGAATGCCTACAGAAGATGACAGGAACACTGCAGAAATCTCTAAATTAGGAAGAATGTACTAAACCAAGGATCCTCAGCTGTCTCATTCTGGAAGATACAACATTTACTTTTCTCCACAGTAATGTACATGACCACAGACATTATTTTGGGCTGTAATTTTGGGCTGTATTAAAACAGTCCATCATTTGAGTTAACATTTTTTTCAGCCACAAAATTCATACACTCTCTGTGGGATCACAGCAGCATCATGAAATAGCTGAAAATATAAGAGGTAGGTTTCTACTAGTTTTTCACTAGTCAATGATTTTAATTTTGACTTCTACAATATATACTATCTGTAACTATTTAATTAAGATTTGTTAGCATAAGTGTCACTCACGTTTACCAACAGAGATATTTGGAAATATGTATTAGAAGTAAAACTGCCAGAAAGTCTTACAGGAAAGAAATGAAAAATAAAGGAAAAGGAAATGAAAGGTTTTGAAAGTTCAAATGAAATTTGTAGTCTTGCTTTGAAAGAGAGAATAAATGCTTGTGTGCGTATTTCTGCACATGCAATAATGATTTTTTTTCCTGTTGTTCGACTAACAAAACAAAAGCAAATAATTCTTATTACTGAGAAACCAATGGGGTACATAGTTCAGATTTAGGACTTTCAGCACATAACAAAGTCCCCACTGTGAATATGGCACTGGCAGAGGCGTGACATGAAGTTTTTAATGTGTGTGAAAAAATACTGTACAGCTGTAGGTTGAGAAAGTAATTTTCTACATTCAGAAACAAGGTTCACATCTCGTGAAGATTGTTTTTTAAATCTAGCAATGCCAGCAGCCACTGGTACAAAAAAACCAAAGAAAACTGATAACTTAGATCGCATGTTTACATCAAATTTGTTACTTTGTCATATATCATATTCAAAAATCTTTTTAATTTGTGTGTCCCTTCAACCTTTTATATGCTGCACACATATGTCTCTGAAACAATTTACACAATAAAAGCTCTTTACCATTCAAAAATATCATTAGGGTATGTGCAAAACTTCATCTCTGCACCCACAAAGGAGAGCAGAAAGATAATGAGAAGCCAGAGGAGCTCCTCCAAGTCCCATCCTCAGCCATCCATCCAGCAAAGGCCTGTTTCCATATCCAGAGGAGAACAGGAGTGTGACAGACTGGGTCCCAGTGACCAGGCAGACCTGAGTGAGTGACAACAAGTGCCAGCCCTTGGGCTGGGACCAGGGGTCAGAGCCTTATGCCTGTGGCACTGCACCTGGAGTAAGTGCGAGGGTGGAAGACAAAAGCCATAACTGGAAAATACTACAGAGGGCATCATAACAATTCAGAAGTATTCGGATAAAATTCAGTGTCCAGGAACATTCCTGGAGTTGTTTACTTCACTATCAAAGATGTAATCAGAAATCGCACATAGGAAATTCCCAAAATGAAGTAGTGGTCACTGTGAGGAGACCTGGTATAAGCTCAGCAACAGCCTCCCTGTTGTCAGAATTTAGCAAATATATATAGGCTCATTTTCATCACCCAAACCTCAGGGTCATATTCTGATTTGATAACATTGTATACCCAGTCTGTCTTCACAAAATCACACAGGATGTGTAATATTACTGCAGAGACTGCAAGACAAAGAAGGATCAGACTCTAAATCCACAATCAGGAAATATTTTAGAAGTACCTTATTTAGGGAATGCAGTAAATCCTTTAGGCAATTTGAGAGTTATGTAGAATATAAAACACAAGGAATGGGTTTCAAGGTAATGAATCCGGCAAAAGGACAAAATGTGTTATTTTGAATGATTGCTACTTGATGAGACTATAATAAAATCTCCAGCTCCATCCTATTAGACTGAGCAGGAAGGTCAAATATGCGACAGAGATTGGATTGACATGAAGCAGTTAGCAAAAGGATCAGCAGTACCAATTCTGCCTTTAGTTTTGCAAAGTTTGTTGGATTATATTTAAGCTGGGCAAAAAGATGAAATTGTTACAACAGATAAAGAAGAAAAAAGAAATCTCCAGATCTATACACAATAGGCTGGAAAAAAATGTAATATGCTGCACTGGAAAAAGGATGCAATAAATTAATATGAAGTATTCCAATTAAAAATTAATTAAATAGAAAAAATATCAGCCTCCATTCAGAGGTGGAATTGATGCCTACTGTACCTGGATCCCAGGCTGAAGCCAATGAGAGCTGAGATTCCTGGGCAGCTGGGCATAAAAATTATGACCCACAATCTTCAGCCTACTTTCATAATGACAAGAAGTTAACCAGCTGCTTACAAAAGTCATTAATATCTCTTGGAGCATATGAAGTATCCAAAATCCAGTCTATGCTGTTGCCCAAGAAAACTGACAGCCACAATGACAAAATAAAGTAAAAAAACTAAGTGGAAAAATTTACACAGAAACAAGAAAGCAAGAGTGGTGTGTGGGGTTGAGAAGGAAACAAACAAACAAAGAAAAAAGAAGAATAGAACAGAAGAAATGTCAGTCTGAACTCTATCTGAAAACTACCCAAATCTCCTTATGAACTTCTTGACATGCATGTGCTGGCTTTGCACTGTAAGCATACATTAATTAGGTGACAACTGTGCAGGGGTATTGCATTTATGGTACATGAAAGCATAGGAAAAAGATGTCCGATGAGAGAACATGCGTTGGAGTATATTTTTAAAAGCTGAAACAATTCATCTTCAAATATGTTGTATTCCCTTCTGTTTTTATCTATTTTTAAACATCTAAATATATTCAACCCCACATTTTTATGTTGATGTTTTAGTAGATGTTTGTACAAAGCAGAATGGTGCTCCAGAAGTTTGTTTTCAGAGGTAGACTGGCAGAAATTGCAAGCAGATGGAGTAGCATTAGCTTTACATGATATATATGTATCACCAGATTTTAAAAGGTATGAATGCTTTGGAAGTCTTGAGATAATTGGAACAAAGATTTCTTTTAAATTATGATCATTCTAAAATGAACCCTTGCTCTCTTTTAAACAGCAGGATTTCTCTAATACTGTACATGCTTTTATAATTACTTTACTTCAATGTAATACTTTAATGAAGACCAGTTTAATTAAATTAAATTTCTCCCTAGTGGTAACTCAATCAAAATGCATTCTACCCTCATTATGTTATCCGTAGGAGTCCAGCATTGTAAGTGCTATAAGAGAAGCTGGTTTTAATGAGATTGGTCATGACGTATTATACTTGAGAGTCAGGTTACAGAAACTTTAAATGCCATATAACAAAGAACTATATATTAAGATGAGAGGGTAGACATTTCTGTGCTAATTGGTTCTGTTTAATATTGTCCTTTAAATTATAATGTTATTTATTACTTATTTATGACAGGCATTTACTTAGAATGTTATACTGCATTCAGGTTTCAGTGATTAAACTTTTATAGATAAATATTTGTCTCTTTTTTAATGATTAGGATAGCAATCACTGATGTTTATTCTGAAATGACGTTTATCATCATCTCCTGCAGAGCTGTTTAACAGTGGCACATCAGTAATTATATTACAAGGACTCTAAGTTTAAAAACGTTTTTTTGGAAATGTGTATGGTATACATCCTGGTAATACTAAATATCTCTGTAAACTGGACATCCATAGTAGACTTTGTAAAATACCTTTTTTCCAGCTGCTAATCTCTGGTTTTAGTTAATGAATGTGTTTAATTATAAAGGTGGCCAGAAGTTAAATCCCAGAATCATAGAATGGATCAGTTTGGAAGGGACCACATAGGTCATCGAGTTCAACCAGTCCCCACTAAAGAAATGCCATCCTAGGGTACATGGCAGAGACATTTTTTGAAAATCTCCAGTGAGGGACCCTCCACAACCTCTCAGGACAATCTGCTCCTGTGCTCAGTCACTGGAACAGATAGAGAATAGACAAATTCTTCCTCTTATTCAGGTGGAACTTCCTGTGCATCAGTTTCTGCTCATTGCCTCTTGTCCTTTTGCTCATCACCACCGAGCAGAGCCTGTCTCCACCCTCTTGGCACCCTCCCTGCAGATACTGACAGACATTGATGATCACCTCTCAGACACTTCTCCTTGAGGCTGAACCAGCCAAACTCTCTCAGCCTATCCTTGTAAGAGAGATGGTCCTGTCCCTTAATCATCTTTGTCATCCTAGGTTGGACTCAATGCAGGTTCTCCATGTCTCTCTTGTCCTGAGGAGCCCAAAATCGCACTACAGATGTGGCCTCACTGAGTAGAGGGGCAGGATCACATTCCTCGACCTACTGGCAGTGCTCTTCCTAATGCACCCTGGACACCATTGACCTTCTTGGCCACAAGGTCACACTGCTGGTTCATGGACAGCTTGGTGTCCACCAGAACCCACAGGACCTTCTCCACAGAGCTGCTTCCTAACAGCTCTTTCCCACGGTCTTTCTGTTGCCTGGGCTTTTTCCCTCCCCAGGTGCAGGACCCTGTGTTTGCCTTTGCTGAATTTCAGCTGGTTCCTCTCTGCCCATCTCTCCAACCTGCCAAGGTCCCTCTGTAGGGCTGCACAGACTATGGGGTATTGGCCACTCCTCCCAGCTTTGTGTTGTCAGTCAAGTTACTTGCTGAGGAGGCATCTGCCCCTTCATCTAGTCATTGATGAACAAGCTAAACATGTAGTGATTCAGGAAACCTTGAACTTTGGGAACACCCCTAGTGAAAGGTCTCCAATTAGACCCTGTGCCACTGATTACAACCCTGTGGGATCTGCCATTCAAACAGTTCTCAATTCACCTCACTCTTCAGCCCACACCTCCCAGAAGACCAGGTAATGTAAGGCTTAAGCATGGAGTCCTCCTTCCCATACAGTTCCATGAAACTGGCTACAGTACCTCTAAACTACATCAGTAGGTTCTCTGTGTCAGGAAACTTTGCTGCTATCAAGGTATCACATTAGGTCCAAAAGAACATCTGCTGAATATCAAAGTGCATCAGGTCAAATTAAGGCAATTTTAAACACAAGAAAATTACTTGCAAGAGATCATCAAGAAATAGACTGTGCTTTGCATAAAATCAGCTCAGTATATATTACAACCACTGAACATCTCTGCACCAATGCTTAATGGGCATAGGACCTGTCCAAAAATTATTGTCTACTGCTAGGGAACAAAATGAAGCAGAATATTTCTTCAAACATCTTCAAAAATAACTCAAAACTGACCAGCTTGACAAGCAAAGCCTCAAAACTGACAAGCAAAACAGTGTATTTCCTGAATCACTAAACAATCACATAATTACAATAAACCGTAGTTTCCACCCTTTAGACTTTCTGAAATGTAAATGTATACAATATATGTCACATATACATTATATATGTACAATATACATTTAACAATAGGTACATATATATACATGTATAAATTATATATTAATTAATATACATATTTCTTAATATTACTGGTGGTGTTTAAAGGAACAGCTTTGCATATTTTTCTGTATATATTTCTCTTTGGCCCTTCGAGATTGGGTAACAAACAACCAAATTTTTCAGAATTGATGTTGAATCAGTCACAACTGTGGACCTTTATAGCTTTGAAAAGCTGACCCTAGAAAAAAGACATTCACAAACTTCATAGACAGATTTCTGCCTCAGCTCAGTAATTAAATATTAGGATAAAATTTACTAGGTAATATGAAGTAACTTATTTTAAATGAAAAAAAAAATCTCTTCTGAAGGATTTTACCTGTTGTAAAATTTATGAATCTCATTAACTGGTTACTCGATTATTTTATGTGAGATTATGTCAACAGAGGATTGAATCTAATTCTGACACCAGAAGGACAAAAAGTAAAGAATGTAAGCAAGTTTTGAGGAAGTTCTTATTTGTGGAAAGAAAAAGGAAAAGCAAATTCAGTATTAATTCCTGTAGACTTGTCTAGCTTAGACTTGTAGAAATAAGTAAAGGCTCAATAAATGCCACCTTTTCATTTTAAGTCTTCTTGATTGTTTTTAACCTGCTGGTGAAGTTGTAGGTGCTTCTGCAGTAGATTCTGTATTTCACTCACTGACAACATTCCCATCTTTTTTCATTTTTAAGTGACAGGAGTTATGATTTGAGAAGTATCAGTTGGATTTAATTTCTGTGCTGCAGAGTTTGAAGTGCTGCTGCTATATTCTATGCATTCTGTGTAGACACAATGTGTTCTTCCTTCCTGGGTTTCTTTCTGGTTAATTTTATGTTTGCAGTTCACTTGTCCCAGTCTATTGATCTTTGCACATTTCTTTTGCTCATTTGCAATCCCAAACTGGTTTTTTGTATTTGTTCACTGATTTTCAACTTTTCTCTCAACTATTCCTTTTTTTCTCATATGTTTTCTTAAGTTAGTGGCCCTCAGATGTTATCCATTTTAAGATTACACAGAGACAGGTAGGAAGGTGAGAAAAAAGAAATTCTCAGATAACACATTCACAAAGGACAATATTTTAAAATGAATTTAGAAGTAGCAGCTGTAGCTCAGAATATGACAGGAATAGGTAATAATGTTATTCTTTCACAGAGGCATATACATTAGAAGCAATAGAATTCCACCTATTTTCTTTTGGAGAATAAGCAAATGTCAATTTATAAATAATATAAAAAGTGAGATTTAAATAAAAATAATGAAAAATTCTATTTTAATTTGACAAACTGCAAAAAAAATCAATGCTTATATCCTAAGAACATGGAAATAGTACTAAATATTATGATTTTAGGACTACATTTAAAATTAGCTGCATGTTTATAACATTATTTTCCCCTGATTTATAATTCTAGTAAATTGACATACTCAGTATTTATTCCAGTCATATCTCAATTATGCTCTTAAGATAAGTGGAATGGAATACAAATAATTGAGCCATTGCTGAAACTCACTGACCAGCTTAGTAAGCAAATGTGAACTTGGAATGGAAGCGATATTAACATGCAATGCAAAGTAACCAGTTTGCAGACTTAATTGCTATAAACTACTATTACATGAGAAATATGCCACCGTGAATGTGTTTTAAAAAGGAATTGTAAAGTGAAGGGTGAAAGAAATCAATTATTAACTGCAATGTAATCTTCATGCAGACATTTTGAATGCTTTGAAGTCATACTAAGCCCACTATAATGAAATACAGCTATAATATTATCCCAGTTGATGTTATTTTTATTTTTGTTTGGTCCTCCTAGCATTGCTGCTTGATGCACTACTGCGTTATTTATCTTTTTCTTTAACATTCTAATAAAGTAGACACTTTAGAAAATACCTGGGAGAAAAAAAAGAGATATCAGAAATATTTAGTAAAGAGTAAGACTACTTAGTATGAGGATATCTCTTTTCTGCAGAGTGGAATAGAGCCCATATGGTTGCTTTATAGTCTTTGTGTGGCCTACCTATCATATTCTAGAAAAGCTTCACTTAGTGGCACCTTGTCAAAAATTTAGTGATGTGTTATTGTTGACAAAGTTTATTGGAATTCCTCTCTGACACTACGTCTGTGGTGAACAATTTCTTTTTTCTTTCTTCTTTCTTATTAAATATGGAACAGTTTGGCTGAAGAATTATTGTATATACATTTTCTAGTCTGTTATTAAAAATAAATTTTAAAAAGAAGCTACTAATACTATTGGACTTCTCCATAGGACATAATACCACAATACACACTCCAGGTATTGAAAATATTTCTCTCTTGTACAGTCTTCATAAAAGCAATGTATATTTTGTATTTGCTTATCTACTAAGGCCATAAAATTCTCATTCAACAAGAAGCAAAAAGGTGACACTTTCATTATTGCTGTTGAACAACTGGTCAACTCCATGCATTTTTTCCTCATTTTATGTCATTTTCAGGGAAGAAATGAAGCTAACTGTCCACGTGATCTTCTACAGCTTATAAGTAAGCTAAAAATGAATGAATTTTAATGAGGAAAGCAACTGCTGTCCTGAACCTGACAAGATTCTGCATTAAATATCGAGTTCTGCTTCACAGTCAGGCACATAAACTCTAATCCTGGGCAGTAACTGCTTTGCACTGCGAACCTTGACCTCTTGTGTAATCTAGTATAACAAGCAGCTTGTGGTAAAGATTGTTAACAGTGCATTTCCCTTTCACCAGTATAAAAACATAATAATCAGACAATAAACTTTTACGGCTTTCTGAAATTTAGCATTTACAGAGAGATGAAAATAGAATGCTGATGGGATATAAGGCTGTCAGGAGCAAAAAATTGTACACAAGATTCCAAGACATTCACTAAGAATGATACAAGTACATGTACAGTTTAAATGTCTGTGCTGAAGGTTTATTTTCTAAACAAAGGGTTCTTTGTAGCTAACCAGCTTTTTGAAACAACAGAGGAATAGAATTAGGACAGAACTATTTTGTCACAAATCGATAAGCAACAATTACACAAAGAAAGCAGAAACGTGAAGCCAAAGGATGGATCTCAGAATGAGATCAAGGCACATTGTGAACCACATTATAAGATGTATCATTGAAAGCAAACACTGAAAATGCTGACTTGAATACAGTCAACAAAAGAAATAAGAAAACTAATACCTAGCAAAGTATGCAAAATGGCCATCATAGTCAAATAACACAAAAAAAAGACTGATAGCCAGCTCTGTTCCTTAGGGGAGCAGAAACAAGAACCAGTGTACTACCATCATTTAGTACAGAGTACTAAAACAGTATTGCAGCAGTGGTACTGCCTACCCAGGTATCTTTTTCATATCCATTAGGGACTACTTAAATCACATCCTATCTTCAGATGGTGAATAAATACCAAAAGGTCTTGTCATAAATTGATCACAAGAAATTGATAAAAAATATCACACAATCTAAGTATAGCTACATTCTAAAAAATTATAATCTGACATGAAACTTAATTCAAGGCTATTGATTCATTAAACATAGTTCAGTTGTATTAGAATATGAAAGAAAAATATAAATAAATATGGTTGATAAACATGTGAAAACAATAAAGGTTTGGAGTTTGCTTCTCTGATATGCAGACTTCATGAGAGAGTAGGAAGAACATGAAGATAGTGATAGGACAGAAAAAACACTCATTGAGAATTTCTTCCTTCTTCTGATACAATTTTGTTCTATGACATTTTTTTTAAAAGCACGTAATTATGATTTACAAGTGTTTGAAATTCTTACACCCTGTCCTCCAAACAAGCTATTCAACTTTTTTCACAGCATCTCAAATCTCTTAAGTTAGAGTGCTTCACATTAGATCTGGAAGCAGTAAATTCCCTTTCCACTCAGTCTCCTCAGCAAAATCTTACCAGCAGTGAACTTGAGTATCAGGCATTCTTGAATGACTGAGTGTCTGGAAATTAACAAGACCCTTGCCTGATTTTGATGAGAAGTCTTTACAGATGCCTTTACTTTTGGGAGGAATTCCTTTACTTTTACATAGAATCACTTTTACAGATTTAATTGTTCATTTTTCCACATTAAAAGAGCTTTGATGTCTCCTGTTTAAAAATGAAGTTGTTGAGGGTATGCAATAGAAATTACTGTCTCCTATTTTATAAAGGACAGTTATCACATCACATTTATCTAAAGGGGACCACAGGACAAACATATATCCACTTTCCATACTGATTAAATAAAAAATCTGTTTTGTAAAATCATTATGACTCATGGTCACAATAATATATAGATCACAAGCAAAAGAAAACAAAAACAGATTGAAAGATGGTTATTGTCAAAAACCTTTAAACTGTTCAGAGTGTGTTCTTTTGCTGTACTGTAATGTTACCATAAATGTGACAAAGAAATTGCTTTCCATTTATTTTCTCAGCAAAAATATAGCAAATTCTTTAAGTGATATATTTGGCAAATTGCAATCAAGTCAGAAAATATTTCAGAACATTTTTTATACTCCCCAACACAAAAAGAAAAAGTTAGACATTAAGTATCTCATAAAGAATAGAGATTTCTAGTAAAAAATATCACAAAATCTGTACACTTGATCAGCTTTACAATCAAGAACATTATTTCATTGTCTAATCTATGGCAACAATTAAATTTCACAAACATAAGGAAGTTCAAAGTACTTTGGTACAGCTTTAAAGGTTAAATATGCTTAGATAGATTCTGATGATCATTATGCCTAATTAGAATGAATGCGATCACTTTGCTGTTTCAGGACTTGTCTACTTTGAGGCAAAAGTAAGCACTCTGGGTGCTCACATTTGAGAATTATTCCTGAAGTGACTGATAGAGATAAGAGCAAAAGTCAGCCATATTTTAAGTGTGTAACCTGTTATTTATGGTTTTCTCTTATAGCATTCTCTCTCCAGTTTTACAGCTTCAAACATTTCCTTTCATGCCAGGGTAATATTTATAACAGACTTGTGTTAATCTCACAGCCTATGGCTTCCTTGCAATAGACCATCCAAGTCACCCTGGAAATGTCAGATCCCAAAGATTTCAGACACTAGGGGCTGCAAAAGTCAGTTAGGGAACCAGCACCACTAACTGCTAGAAAAACAAACCAAAAATTATCTATTCTGTCCTCCTGTACAAAAAAGCAAGTTGTAGCTGACATCCCATGGTTCTGGAACAAAGCCACTAATTTAATTGTTAATGAGCTTCTGGAGAGGCCACACACACAGATATAGCACCCCCTGTCTCCTTCCAGGAGATGCTGTTTGCCTTCTAGTATCTTCCTAAATAAATAAGTTTTGCCACACTCTTCCAGGCTACTGTGTATGTGAATAAATGACAGCCACTATCAAGGCATTTTACTCAGAAAACAAGTTATATACAAAAAGAGAAAGACAGTGTCATTCGTGTTTTGTAAAAGGAGAAAATTAAAAGAGAAACTATAAGGAGGAAACTGAGAGGAGGTATGAGAGGAAGTCCTCCAGTCTGATCTTATGACCTGTTGCCAAAAGCATGCAAAAAATATGTGGTACAAGAATGACAAAAGAAAAAAGAAATTGATTTTATGCTCAAAATACTTTTCTAATAGTCCATCCACATTAGGAAGTCATGGTTCTTATTATCAGAAAAAAAAAAATCTATGCTTAATCCAGTAGCACAGTCTTGAAAAAAAAAGAAAATGAATACAGAGAAATCAATGTAAGCATATTAATTTCAATTCAAGGCTCCTGATGAGGGTAGCTCTCAAATACACCTCAAAACACACAGAGAGACTGAATGCTGATGAATAATACATATATTTTCCAGCTTCAAGTAAATCATTTATCTTCGCAATTACAAGTCAGCAAAGATACTGAATGATTTTTAACATGTGACTCTTGACTTTTTTTTCAGTACAAGAGAAGCACATTGAAATTTTTCTTCAATAAACAATTGCTACTAAGATCAGAGTTTTTTTGCAACTTTGATAATATTGAAACAAATAATAACGGGGTATTATTTAATGTATAATTATTGTAGTTCACACATTTTTACAGAATTTAGATTAAAAAAATTAACGCTAAATTGCAATGTTGTGCTGGAATAAAAGCAAGACAATAAGTTAAATGATAAAATTCAGGTTGATTTCTTTTGGTTTTATGTAAGGAAAATACACTTCCCTTAAGCCTCACATGAAAAAGGTAACCCAGTTTGTTTTCATTAAGAGGTAGGAAAATAAATCAAAGTGAATCTGCCTGAGTAATACTGATGTTTGCTAAGATTTAAAATGTATCCCCTTTGAGAAAAACGAAAGAGATATTTATCCTTAAATTCGCATTCATATAAATTGGTTTAATTCTATGAATTCTGTGCATCCCAGAGAAGAGCTGATAATCAGATATTTCTATCTGCTTTGAGGGGAGGCAAGTGATTTCTAGTTAGAATATAGTGAGTCATTACCCAATCCATATTACATATTTAACACACCTCAATTTTATAATAGCAACTCACATCCTTATAAACAAAAAAAATTCCATTTCAGCATTGCTAAACAAGCCCAAACTCTAACACTGGCTCAGGAACAGTTAAATAAAAAAATAAAACTAAAATCATGCAAAATATTGCTATTATTATGTCGTATAAACTACAGATTCTTGAGTTATACCTATGACTTCTTGGGAAAATGTGATTCTTTACCTCATTGGAGGGTTTTAAAATCCTATTTGCTATTGTTTGGTTGGTTTTCTTTTCTTGAGAAGTATGAAGGATGAGTTTTTGAAGATACATTTATCTCAAGAATGTAATATAAAAATTCCAAAACTCTGGATAAAACAGATGTTCTGTAGTAAATAATAGCTATTTTTCCCCTTGGAAGCATCTCTTCTCTTTGTTAAATACATATAGTGATTTTTTTAATAGACTCCAAAAGATTGTACACACATTAAATTTCAGACCACAATTAGCATTCTTTGTGTCTGCATTTACTTTGCATTTCACATCATACTGAAGAATAATTATGAATGACTGCAACTAATTTGCTTTCTTTCCTAAATTGCTGTTTCACACTTTTGAGCAACTGCTAAATTACATGCAGGAGGTTTATTAGTATTTCAATACTACATATTAAAACATATTCCAAAAGTGTCCCATGAGCACAGGAGGATACTGCCATTTCTTGTAAAGTAACTAATCATTTAACTATGTGTATAAGATTTGCTTATTTAGGTAAGAATAATCAACTAGAAATTTTAGAATAGTTTTTTTTTTTTTTGCTCAAGGTTATAATATATTCTTGCAAAAGGGATATGGGAACTGTTAATCACAACAGAAAATTGCTGGTTAACCTAAAACCCCTGGGTTTATTTTAACATATTAAGAAAATACACAATCATAATGCATTTAGTCAAAGAGTTGCAACCAGTCAACAACCAACATTAATGCTGAATATATGGGTTTATGACCCTGTTCCATCGTTGTGGAAGACAATAGGCAGTATGGTATGCAGATATATGATGTAGAGATTAATTGCAATTATTTAAGAGGAGGTTTCCTAAATTACCCAATGTAAAAATCAAAGTAAATACATGTATAGTCTAAAAAATAAATGTTCCAGAGATCTGTATAGATATAATCCCAAATTCTATATAGGCAGTATTAAATGAAAAATGTAGGCTTGCTAAAACTGTTGTGTACTAAAAGCTACAGAATTAATAATTACAGAATTTAAGATGCAAAAACTGTATTTTCCTCTACAGACAAATATAGGACAAGAGCAGAAATGTTAGAATAGTGTCAATGTTATCACTAATACCAAGACTGTTCCTAAGGCTAAGCATGATAACAAACCTTTTAGTTCTGGCCTGCATTTAAAGCTGCAATTTAAGATAAAATTTGATAAATATAGTTGCAACATACTTTAACAACAGACTACTAAACTACAAGAAAGCATGCACATGAATCTGAAAAATGAGATTCCCAGATTTAATTCTGTTCCCAATTGCATTAGTGAAGCTGTTTTAAGTGGGCCTAAACTATGCCAGTGTTCTTTTCTTAGTGACTACTGACTAGAAACCCAGAAATATCTTATGCAAAATAAATCAGTATCAGTCATATCCTATACATAATAGCTTATCAAAATAACTAACATCTATTGGTTAAAAAAAAAAAAATTACAATATTCAGCGTGTGGAAAAGTTTTGCTAAACCAAGGAAGAGGAAATTTCGCCCTGGTGCAGAAACACTTGTGTTGGGGGAAAAAATAGTTATCAAAACTCCAGGTTCAGGGTAGGCTTCTCTCTGGGTAAATAACTGTCCTGCTCATCCAGATCACTAGCTTACAAGGGAAATCAGCAAGAATCACACACACATATATGTAGCAAGGTAATTTTGCCCTTAAATTCAATTGATCCATCTCTACTGACTACACCATAGATGAATCAGTTCAACTCACCTACCAAATCCCATGCACTTATAGAATAAATCATTTCAGAGTATCTCCTTAGAGTCCAAATGAATGGCAAGTCTATTGTATTAGGTAAGAGAACTATATTAGAGAGAATTCTGTATGTATAGCAACAATCAATTGTACTATTATCATTATAGGAAACATTTTCCCCTGGCTGAAAAAGTACGCGGTAATTTTTATCTGTAGGTAACATTTCAGACAGGAAAAAGATATAAGGTTTCTCCAAGTCATCACACTGACAAAGCAATTAAAAAATCGAAGTAACACTTTATGCTTTCAATGTAGCTCTTATAAAGCATGAATTAAATTAAAATTTTGCATAATAATACTCTGGTTTCAGTTTGAGAAACATTGTACTGTGAATCTGCAAAGACTTTGATGAATACCCTATTAAGATAACAGCCCAGTCAGCTGCAGTATTGTTTATAATCTTAATGGGTTTCAGACAGCAATGAAGGAGCAATAATTTCGTTCATTTCAAATAATGTAGCATTGAAGGGCATTCAAGGAAACAATTCTATTATTCATTTTTGCATCTCTTGGTATATGATGATTACACCACATTTTTATGTCCCATAAAATAATGTTAAAAAACCAGTCTGAAACAATAACTTTTCTCATGATGTTTACTTACCTACAATACAGCTTCTCTATTATTTGAGTTTAAAGTTACATTTATGTGGACAAACCAAATTACATTTACTAGGTAGCATTTTGAGAGCTACTTAACTTTACCAAGTCTTTGTTTCCACAGACGTAATGTAATCAGGACTGAACAAAGTGCTTCTTTCACTAAGAATCTATCTAAATAAAGAATGAAGAAGCTGTAAGAATCCCAGGATTCCGGTATAACACTTTTTCCAAAGAAAAAAATTAGCTATCCAACTGTGCAAACTTCTCTTGGAGTGACTTGTCTTTGGTGAAATAATATTAAAGGTTACTCTTAAAGTTTTGCAGAACTTGTCTCCAAATTTTCTAAAGGACTAGGAGTTCACAATTGAAGCTATTTCTACAGGAGGGCATTTTTCAGAGGTGTTACCTTTTTAAATACTGTGTTGATAGACAGCTTACATACCAGTACAGAGAAATATTTTTTAAGATTACACATGCAATTGCATTAACCTGTTATGTTAGAAGATTTCTTTTTTCTGTAGTTTCTCTTTATGCTCTGAATCTTGTTTTATTGGCACCAACAGGACTTACGTCATTCATGTAAATACGTTAGGAATGCAATTTTTATTCTAACTTAAATCTAATAAGCAACACTCATAATCATGAGAAAATAGGGTACACCCCTAAATTTTTGTAGGCACTGGGAGCCTGGACCAGCAAGACCCAATCTTTCAGCCATTCCTGGGGACAGTACAGGGTAATGTGGGTGCAAAATCATTCCAAATAGGCACGTTACACACAGCTATCTTTTAACAGCACTGTGAGCTCTTCTTCACTGTTGATCTCATTGCCAAAGCAGTCTTTAAAATTTACTGCTATAAAATATCAGGGTAGTCCACTGAAGAGTTCTGTACTAGATGTACATTATGATGCAATATGGCATATATGTAATTATTTCTAAATGTCACAGTCATTTAGAGCACATTTACATTAAAAGAAAAATAAACGCAATTACAGGGAGCAGGCTGTTCAGCAGATCACTAGATCCACTGAAGTCTGATTTAAACATTTACCTAATACTGAGTCTTCCTCTATAAATGTGGAAAATGTTGAGGGAAGTGGCACACTGTTATCTGTAATACAATAAGGAAGTCATCTGAATATCTAGAAACAGTGGGAAATCTGCAGTTCCTCCATTTGTGTGAAGGTTCTTGTTACCTGTAAGACCATGCTAACTACTGGTTTAGTGGCACTGTGGAATAGATCTATAATCCATTTTTTCTGTGGTGTACAGGGCACGTGTAGAAAGACAGAAGTGGGTTTAGTCAGACCCCTTCACCTCACTGACACTACTTCTAACTCTATTGCCATTTGAGAGGGAACGAAATTTTGTTTTCAATGTTTTATTTTTTCAGTTTGGTTTTTTTTCTTCAAAGTAGCAACACTGCTGCTGGTTCTGTACAATCCAAAACTAACATGAATTCAATGCTGTTTCCCATTATGATTATGAATAAGTAATTCTTTTGTTTAAAACTCATTTCCTTATTTTTATTTTTTTGTGGATTATTAATTTTTAAGTCTGGGAGTCAATTCTTATTTAAATAGTTTTGAAATAAAATTTGATAGCAGCTGAGTTGCGCGGGGTTTTAAATACTTTTAGAATAAAATTTGATAGCAGCTTAGTTGTGTGGAGGTTTTTTCTTAAATTTTTCTTTCCTTCCTTTTTGGAAAGTTCTCTTATTACCATTTAGTATATTAGCTTGGTCATATATTCTGCCCTTTCACACTGAAGCAGAATGCCAAGTAAAGAATATTACTTACTGGCAAAGGTTTTCAGAGAGTGTAATTAAAAGTTTGTCTCCATTTTTATATTTAGCTTTTCCTGGCATTTGACTAATTTTGCAGCATATGGTAGGTTTGTTTATTACCTTGTGCATAGTAATTAAAGCAGTACTTTAACAGAGACACACAAGAAATGTGTTCCATTTATATTTGGGGTGAAGGCATTTTTTCTGAAATCTACACATAATGAAAAGCATTTTTGAATTTAATTCTGAAATGTGGAGATATCTGGATGAATTTATATCGCTGTATAATAATTCATTCTTTATTAAGAAAGGTCTTAGCAGATATTTTAGTTAGTGTTCCAAAAATGTGGCCAACAGAAATGAATCACAATTTTTTTTTGCTAACATGTACTTCAGAGACTGACAAAATATCCTTTGGCACAAAGACTTCCAGTTTTTAGACAGCCTATGTTCTTATGCAGCTGTTTAGTAATTCAAAGTCCTCAATATTTTCCTTCAGAAACAGATTTATGTCCATGATAGGTAAGTTTCACATTGTCAGTATATTTATTGGTAATGTGCTGATAATAAGTGGCTATTTCTTCTGGAAATTTGAATCTAATTTTTTGTGAATAATAAAATAAATTCTCATGGATGATTAATTCTGTATAAATGAATGCATACCATTACATATAGTAATATAATTAACAGTCCAGCTTCAATGTCTTTTATTAATACATTAGCTACTTATAATGAAATTTGTCCATTCCAGTACCTATTAAACATGTTACTTTCTTTTTAATCTTCAGTATTTGTTGCCCATTTAATTGTTTGCCTTAAAGATAGATTTCTATGTCATAAAGTTACACAAAATTTACATTTTCAATAAAAATGTACTCTTTTGCATTGTTGTTGCTTTCCTCTCTATCACTTAGTATACAGTGAAAAGCCAGTAAATTTTATCCAGTAATTTCAGGAGCCAAGGTTGATGCTTAGGATCTGATGCACAAACTGCCCTCTACCTAGCAAAGAATCCCAGAAATCAAAAAAAAACCCTAAAAAATAAAACACAAATATGTAAAGTATTTATGATGGGACCCAGTGACAGTGAGATTGGAACCCTGAATGAAGTTAGCATGGTATGACAAAAATGAATCGTACTAGGATGCACAAAAGATAAATTACTTTCAACACAGGAAGGATGGATTTCTTCATTAACTGTATGAACAACAGGAGAAAATGATATACTACCTTACAAGTCAGAACAGACTTATTTGATAGTATCTGAAATCCCTTCATAGATTATACACAAAACCACTAATGACACTTTCAATGCACTGAAATAACAGGTTACATGTAGGGAGAGCTCAATCAGGATTTTACTGTTGCCATCCCTCTTGCCAGCCCAACAACTTGCCAGGATAACAAATGCAACCTAATAAAGTTATATTTGCTTGCTCAGATTTCCAGGGCAAGTATGTCAGCCATCTTTTAGACTTTTACTACGTGATAATAACAAATCTCTTACTACAGTGATGAATGATAGCCAAAAATACCTCATGTCAAACTCAAAATACATTATCCTATATAAATGTTGAAACCATGAAAGTAGAAAAGAACACAGGAACTTTTTGCTTTTGTATGCATCCATTCTAGGATGGGATGTAATCTCCAACGCACAAGCCTCACCACTGCCTCAAAGTCTGCAGGAAAATTTAAGGCCATTCATAAAAACTTAAAGTGGTGTCTATACTGGACTTATTCTGTTTGTTTTCCCAGAGCTGCCAGAGACTCTCCAGCTGTCCTGGGGTCAGATGCTTACCTCTACAGATTTTATTTCACAATGCAAATATGAATATTTGTAGGTCCTCACACTACCAAAAAATCTACAGAATACTGGGTGTGTAGCCCCAGTGAATCCCAAAAATATTTATTTGAAACTGTAGCAGTAAAACTTCCAAGTGCAAGGATTCTTTATGCTTCTACATTGCTTAAGGTATCTCTAAATATTTCAACTACAAGAATTAAATAATAACAGTTAGAATAAATATTGATGCATTTTGTGTAGCAACAACTATATTCTTTCAAAGAAGAAGTAGTTATCTCCCAGGAGAGAAGTGATTCTAAGCAGCCAACCCACATTTTTGTCTAAAGAGGTGTGTCAGCTCCTCTTGATTTTAAATATTGGCTTGCATGTGTAAAACCCAACTTGTGCATCCTCAGAAAGCAGAACATGTAAGGGAAAAATTTCATTTTGTTGCTTAAAAAATTAACAAGTCTGTTTACTTACAAACGTATGTTCAAATATTCAGGAGTTGATTCAGAGGACTTGCTATGTAAACAAAAGTAGTTCTGGGACAAGATTTAGATAGCACATTTGCCAGAGATCAAAGGTTTTCTAATAATACTTTTAAAATAGTAGTTCTATATAATTCTATTTTACCAAATTCCTGTAACTCAGTCCTGGGAGCTTTTAAGTCATTTGGAATATGGATCACATATGTCTTTGTAGTAATATCAGCACTGTGAAAACTTACTTGCTTTCAGCCTCACAACTGAGTCCTGGTGTTTATAGCAGTCAAATGAAACAGAACAGCAATGCCCACAAATTCCTCTGGTGGCAGAAATTCCCATCTTTTTTCTAAAAAATTCCTTCAAACCATATGGAAAGCACCATGACTGTGAACATAGAGAACGGGCTGTTGAAAAAAGCACAGAAGATTGAGCACTAAATATTGAAAAAGCTCAAGAAATCACAAAGGACCTTGAAAGTAAATTAAGATATACTGGAAGTATAAATTAATCCCTACTAGATGGTGAAAAGAATACTGCTAGCCAGATAGAAATATTTAACCAGAGAATCACAGGATAAGTGAGACCTCGTGACCTCTGGAAGTCATTACTGTCCTATGGGCCCATTTAGTGGGGGACACCTAGGGAAGGTTGCCCAGCACCACAGCCAGGCTGCTTTTAAGCATCACCAAGGACAGGGGTTTCACCACTTTTCTGAACAGCTTATTCTAGCTCTCCACATAGATTTCATTAATTTATTGACTTTGTGAGAGCTGTGTTACCCAGAGCAAAAATCTAGTTATGGCCTGTGAAACCATGTTAATTCGGGTCCTGACATGAACTGGAAAACAAAGTGACAGCTTAAGTTGCTACTTGTAAATTTAACTACAGATAAAACAATCCATCAGGTAACTGAAGAACCAAAAAAAGAAAGAAAGAAAGAGAAAGATTGTTCACTAAATTAAGAAGTTGCATATTGAATTATGCAGTTTAAGCGCTCAGCACTTCTGGTTCTAAGATTCTGAACTTCTAGTCAAAATAATATATGAAACCTAGTGACATTTTTCACATGGAAGAGGCATTCATTTCAGTTATGAAACTCACTTGAACTTCTTTCTAGTGTCTTGGTCCGCTGATCTTGTGCTTTGGTTTCAACAGGTTACTGCTCACACCCTTGAAATACTACAGCTTTCATTGACTCTATCTATATGGCCTCAAAAAAACCATTGTTAAGGTAAAAGTATATTTTTACAACAGGACATAAAAGGATGAAAGTAGCACCGAAAAAGGTAAAAACTTGAAATCTGAACTATAGCTTGTAGACTTAATACATCACAGAAAAACTACACTCCAAGTTCAAAAACTTGGTAAATTCCTTTTATGGAAAACAGGCATAAGTGGATCTTTCTTCTCAGGTGCTATTACAATGTATAATGTATGTATTTTGATGTGTTCTTCCCTATTTTTTATATTACCAAAAAGGATCACTGCTTCCTGATTAGCGTATATTTCAAAGTGCTTATTTTGCTTATTCCTACTTCTCACAGGACCATTAGAGACAAAACGTTTTTTCTTCCTAAAAATCATGTTTCACGTGAAAATGTGAAACTCCATAATTCTTTAGACCTTACTTTGAAAATCTCTGAGAAAAAAAATAGTGAAAAATTAATTATTCTTTATACAAGATGTAAGAAATTATATTCCTTCAGTTAGGTGAAAATTTTGTTTTAAAGTCAAAAGGCACTGTAGTGGAGATTTCCTGAAAAATTCACTTTAGGATCGCACAGAGCCTCAGTCATGTGAGATGTGCACACAGAAAGAACCAACAGACAAAAAAAATTTTTTCCTTTTTTTGATTCATCATTTCACTGCACACCTTGTATTTACTTTTACACATAAGCGTGGTTTGAATGTGTGATGAAGGCTGAGACTGTAATGTAAACAGAATGTAAATATTAAGAACTCATCAAATTGAAGCTACATTTACCACTCCCATCACCCGAAGCTAATGTCCTGTGTGTTGCAGTTGCAGTGATGAGGTAAGGATTTGGAATACAGCTACAGAAATTGTGAGCATCACCCTCTGTTCTTAAGGAAGAGAGAGTAGTCAAACTTACCAGAGCTGAACAAAAAGCAATCAAAGTATCTGTCAGTGTTTAAACACACACAGGGCAAGTTTTAAATACAGATTCTGGCATACTGAAGGAGAAAATATTCACATAAATAATTAGAAAATACAATTGTGTCTTCACTGGAAGTATTGCTTCAGTGATTTCTAAGCAGGCACTGGGGCATGTTTAAATGAGACAGAAAATATGCCTTTACTACAGAGTAAAACAAGCCTGGGTAAGTGTCAAAGGGAAGTAGAAGGTTCAAAACAACTTTACTGAGAAGATAATGGAAAAATACAATTGGAGATAAAGTTTTGCCCTCAGCTATCAATAAATATGAATTTTTAATAGCTTTGCACTCTTCTTCAGTCCAGTCACCTTCAAAACACCAGAATTCATCTCATCTGCAAATTCAAAGGTTTATTTAGGAAAATGTTCAAGAGATTTGTGGCAAGTAATATCATAAGTACCTAAAATAAAATGTATAGTTCATTAGTTTCTTTCTCAGATGGCTTCTTTTCCCAGGGTGACATGAGGATCAGGGTATTTAATTATTACAGACTTTTTCCTAATACAATTGAAAGGCATCCAAAAATCTTAGCTTCTGTTTCCTTAATTATGCTTATTAGTGCACATAATTATCAACATGTATATACACATACACATAAGAACAAACGCCATCTAGCTATCTAAGTCTGGTCATTTAATAATTTTGTAAATGTATGGTTAAACAAAACTGTAGCATTCTAATCACTAAAGTAATACAATAGTGTCACTTTAGTTTTCATTCACATGTTTAAAAGCCAACCTTTCATTAACTTTTTGTCATTATACAAGTATGTAATTTTTCTGAATGGAACTAGGTGATGTTTAAGGCTGCTTCTAACCAAACTATTCCATGATTCTATACTCATACATTCAACTGCTCAGCTGAGACAAGAATATTTAGGAAAGACCACACTACAGATATATCCCTGTAGGATTATTGAAATCCTTTCGGGGACACCATCAGTCAAATTTCTGGGTTCTCTCAACCATGTGCAGAGGAAGTTATTTTAATACTGTATAATAATGTAATAGCCCAAGGAGATAAACTAATTTTCACTAATTGTATTATTCGTATGGCTTTTGGCTTTATGAGTGTGTTTATGTAACCACACATGCACTGTGGGTGCAAAATGATAGTAGGTTTATGTATCTCCCATTGTAGTCTGGAGGCAGACACAGTCTGCAGTACTGCATGAAAATAATTTTGATGTTAGTGAACTGAGAACCAGTATACCAAGCAGACAACTGAACACCATATGGACTCAAACTACACAGTACTTGCATTGTTTCCCTCTACAGAAAACACAGATAACAATTCTGAAGCGTATCTGTGAAATTCTGACAATCAGAAACTTCAAGAAGCTGTACAGGAAAGAGTATTTTGAGAGTATTTATGAACAAAAAGATATCCCTTCTCAAACTGATAGGGAACTAAAAAGTTGCCTATTGATGAATTAAGCAATCTGCTTTGCCAAAGTACTTATCTTTGACATACACTGTGTCATGCAGCATGATAAAGTAAGCTTTACCTATCTGTCTTATGACTCATATCTATTTAGCACTCACAAAAAATAATTTGTTAGCAAAAATTATGGATGAGTATGTGTTACAGAATACATGTGTGACCCTTAAAGGATGAGGCT
Source organism: Setophaga petechia (assembly GCA_024362935.1). Lineage (NCBI taxonomy): Eukaryota > Metazoa > Chordata > Aves > Passeriformes > Parulidae > Setophaga > Setophaga petechia. Next base: position 31,401,709 of record JANCRA010000001.1, read on the forward strand.
TTCTCAAATTCTCAGAGAATATTATTCCCATAACCATGCTCTCAATACTACAGACCACAGTTCTTGCATTCTGATTTGATCAAGAAAAAAGCCATCAGATAAAGAGATTGTTATCTGGGTTGAGATTTTCAGAATAATATTCCATTTGGTACAAAAATGTACCCTAAGGAGCATGCATTTGTGCATTCTCTCTTCTGCCAAACTCACAGTATGAGTAGGAGTATTTCTATTCTGGAGCTTTGATTCCTAGTCTGATGGCTAAAAAGTGATCTTCAAACTTTTTTTTCATGACAGATACTTTATCTTTGTTCTCCTTTACTTTTCCACAGTATTGCAATATGCTACTCTAGTCTTTGTTTCTCATTACATATACATTCCTGCACAGTTTCCACCTGGTTTCTATTTAAGCATCAACTACATTTTTCAGTGCAGTGGTGCACACACACTCATACCAAAAACTTGGTGTTCCTTAGTTTAGGTGGCAAAGAGTTCTATGAAAACCAGACAGACACACAGGTGCATGTAAATGGGATTATTTTTTATTCACCTTTCTCTTTTAATGTGCAGAATATTTTAATTTCCTATGGTTTTGAAATTGTAAACATAGTACTCAAATATTAAGTAATAACTTCCATGAGCTCATACTATTCTAATATTGCAGTGAATATAACTTAAACAGGTACTGATGAAAAGCCAGTATGCAGTATAATTAATCCAAAATATAAAGACATTTATTTCAGTGATATGGATAAATGACATTATATACATTGTTTTGTAAAAAGTGAAGTACATTCCTTAACTTCAATTTTACTCTCTGCTCCAAAACTCCACTGCTTTTCATAGCAAAAACAATATTGATTAGGTTTATATTGCTACTATTTTTTGTACATGGCAAATTAATCTCACTACTAACTTGAAATATTGACAGGAAGGTTAGGTTTCAAAAAAGGAACAGTTAGGATTTAAATCCTTATTGGTTACAGCATTCATTAATCAGTGGTAATTTACATTAATATAAAAACATTGATCCTTCTCCGAGGGCCCTCTCTTGTGAGTAATTTCATCCTCCAGCAGACATTATGAGCTACATTAAGAACTGGCATTTCAACAAATGAGAATAGCTTAACTGTAAGAGAAGCATCCATTTAATGACCAAATAGAAAATTATTATTTTTTTAATATATATTGCAATACCTAATGACATTTCAATTTTCAAGGATTCCCTCAAAAATTCCACTGGAGAAAAAGCTGTCGCTACATTCATGGCAAATAAAGACTTCATATTTTTCATATGTTATTTTAGAAAATCTTTCTCCTGTATGTGTATTTTTATTGCACTAAAGGTAGAGTATCAAACAACTATTTATCCAAAAGAGTAGCTACAAGAAAGAACTAGATTCACATTCAAACTGAGCTCTTCTTGAAATGACAGAGCCATTTTTATTCTAACAGTTAGGCAGGATTACCTCAATGCTCTTCCCACTTTGTTACCTTCTAAAAATTATCTGTTAAGAGAAGCTGGCAGAAACTAGATGTAAACCTCTCTGATTAACTGGCAGCAGTATTGCCCAAAGTGCTCTCTATAAATTTAAGTTTTCACCTACGCAGAGACAAAGAAATTGAGATCTAAAAGAAGAAATAAAACCTCTAATGAGGGGAAGCTGGGACACCTTAAAAACTTTACTGCATACAGACATGGTAACAAGCCAAGACAGAAATGATGAGTGATTAAATCAAGAGAAAGAATTTGGTCTATTTACTTGTGTCATATAGCCAGTACAAGCCTATAAAATACAGTGATAATACTTGTCCTCTATGTATCTCAGTTTTTATTTCTCTACAATGTGTTGACCACTACAACATGGGTGTAATATTCTAGGGGGAAGAAAGAAAAGAAATAAAAATATCTGACTAGAAATTCTTCCCAAGTAAATCAAGTGGACTTGTGTCAAAAAAAAAAAAAAAAGCAGAAAAATTATATTTAACATATATTCTTCAGATGATGCCTTAGAGACAGAGAACACTCAGCTCCAATTTCTGGAAGATGTTCCAGAGTTCTGTTTTACTGTACACTTCATCTTGTCAGCCTTAATTTAAAAGTACAATCAGCATTTAACAAAACATTAAAATAGTAACCCAAATCCTGAAGTCGAATACCATTATGTTTTAGGTGCAGATTCCTTAATAATTTTGAAGCGAATCAAAAATTAAAAATTCATTTTGCATATTCATTGTAAGACACTGTTATTCAGATAATATTATAATCACTGTCATCTGACCAAAAAAATTGGAAAACAAGAAAACTGACAAAAGCTGTCACTGTAACACAAAATACATTATCTGAAATAAGCCCTGCTCAGTAGGAAAGAAAACTAGATTTTGGCAGGTGGCAGACTATGGCAAGTAGGAGGAAAGGTGAAATGAGCACCTAACTGTGATCAATGTCATTAAGACACAGATTATACAGAAGAAATTATTTCTACAGTTCACCTAAGATTTTAACATTGACTGGAAGAATAACAAAGTAATGAAATGCAAACCCACCAAAAATAATGTCCTGAACTAACTTCGGGAAAGAAAATAAAATCAGGGAGTGTCACAAGGATCACCACCAGAAAAATATGGGAAAGGCTCTTCTGTGGACATATATAAAGTCTGCTTAAATCTTACCTAACCACTGTTCTGCCTTTTTGTCAGAGAGTGAATTTGTACAAAATTCTCTTTTTCTGTGATGGGACATCTCACTCTGTATTTCCTTTGTTCTGCCATGGTAATCAAAAAAAATTCTTTGCGGTCAATTTAGGGCTTCTCTTGCTTCCCAAAGAGCAACTGGTGAGTCATTTGAAAACACTCCTCTGCCACTAGTGAGGACCAGCTCAGTGGTGAGTGATGGTTATCCTCATTGGTGATTCACTTTGGCACCCTACTTGGCAAGAAAACCGAGTGGAATCTGACACGCTGCATAAAAAGATCTACTTCCAACTGAAGTAGCACCACATGCTAAGAGAAGTTTGCCCATGTAAACTCTAAAACAAATGAAGACTACGAATGTGGCTAAAAAAAAAAAAAAAAAGAAAGAAAAAAAGAAAAAAAGAAGCAGGCACAAAAAGCTTTGGGAAAGTTTCTGCACCAAAAGACCATACTACAAACTGGTTCAGAAAGAAGGAAGATTATTCACTGTTTTCAAACTCCTGAAACCTTAAGATTGAAAGATGTAAGAGGTTATAGCTTTTTTTTTTTTTTGCTTAATTTGCAGTGTGGGTAAGGAATGTCTTCTGATACACTCAGTTTAGCACAAGAACTTTAGAAAGCTTAATTAATTTGGGCATATGTTTCAGCCGGTAATAACAACTTCCTAAATATATCTACTTACATGATTTGGTTATTATTTTGCTATTATTATTTTTACTAATTCAGTGGAAGGAAGTAAAAAGAAATCACTGTGACTGCATGAAAACAGTTGAGAAACTCAACAGTCCTTCCTTACATCAAAAAAAAAAAGTATACTTCTTGAGAAAATGTATTATAGTTACTATTGGAAATATGATTGCCAATCAGGCTGATTGAAACTCTAAGAATGATCACTGAAACGTTTTAAGGAGAATTTGTAAAAGACTTTTACAAACACAGACATGGGTGGGAATACACAAAAACTAAAGAGCAATTGAGGAAGCAACTAAAAGCTGACCAGTGAAAGGGACAGATGCAATTCTTATCAGAATGGGAGGGTGTCACACAGGCATAGAGACAGTAAGGAAAATTCAGTTACCTCCCATTAATAAATTTATCCCTGAATTAATAAATAAGGAAGTGGCTGAATTAGGGTGATTGTAGAACACAACATGTCTGCTAATTGAATTCATAATAAAAAAAAAATACTGACTATATTGTCAATGTAATCATTGAGAAAAAATGGAAAAAGGAGTATTTCTAATGATCGAATGCTTTCAGTCATTATACTGGAGGCTCTCAAAGGTACCAGACACCATTAATAGTAGTAATTAATTAGAAAGAATAAGGAACCAATTATTTGTTAGCTTTAATTTTCAGAGAAAAGTAGCATCCCATCTCTGTTTTGGTTGGATTTTTATGCTCATAAATAATTTCACAGAGTTCTAGAACATCATGCCATAACATAATCTTATCATTCTTTCTAACAATCTCCTAAATAGTTTGAACAATTTCGATGCTCAAACACTCTATTTCACTGTGCATTCAGGGTTCTACTGTGTTTTGGGTTCTAATCCTATTCATAAATTGTATAACTGCTATGGCTTCTATATGGAATACATTTGATTGTTTTAGATGAGGTCTATTAACTATGTTCCTCAAGCTCACAGCATGTTTTTACAATCTTTCCTTTTTGTTTTAGGTATTCAGACCAGTTTTTTCCTTACTGTATATTTTCTAAGGTATTTCTAGGTGTTTCTGTAAGTGGTACAGGTGAATGTTTTTACTTTTTTTTTTTCTATCAACTGTAATAATGTTTTCCTTCCTCTTCTTTGTATTCCTTTATTTACTTTCAATTCTATATACCTCTGTAAGAAAGGTAACTTCCAAAGGAAGGAAGCTTCAGTGGCCACCTATGAAAAGAGCTTGACTCCATCTTTTTTGAGCCCTTCTTTTCAGATGTTTACATAGACCAATGAGACACCATCTCTTCTCTAGGTTAAATACTCCCTCCCAGCAGAAGAAATGTATGATATAAATAGTATGGGCAGGAAGATGAATATGAAATTATTATCATTTAGTAAAACAAGAGCACAGCATGAAGTTGAGAAATATTAAAAGCAAGCAGTGATTTAGAGGCTTTTGCAAAACGTTCACAATATGTTATGGATTTAAGAAGTATAAACAACTTTAAAAGTATAACAGCTTTAATTGTACAGAAATTCATGATTTTAAAGTCCAAAACTTATCTTGCAGGGCATCTGTACTAGCTAGAGATTACACAGGCGTTTAAAATATCTATGTAAAAAATTATCCATATGTAAATAAGGGAAGTTTGACATTCCCCATGGACATTTGACTATAAAATGTTGTAGTCTTTGTTATGGTTACATGATTAGATTGATGTAGCTTAGCCTAGACTTGGTGAATGTTGTAAGTAAAGTCGAGGTGGCATGTGGAAAAATAATGAGAAGAGAGATGAATATTGAGCTAATGGTTAGTGTACATACTTAACTAAGCTGTGCTACAAATCAAAAGTAGGATGAGCATTTTGAATAACTGCAGGAAATGAACTTCACAAGACCTCTAAGATTCTCATCACCTGAGGGTGGATGAGCCAGACCCAAAGAAATGTTGTTATTTCAGAGCAATTATCCATGTATCTCTGATCCTGGCAGTCTTGGTAGTGGTGATGTACTGTTTCAGTTACATCAGCCCTTTTACTGGACAATCTCTCAAAAGTAAAAAACTTGACATCCTGGTTGGAAGTTACAAACTACCACGTATGGGGCAGATAAATTTCCAGCTCTGGAAATCTCTCACTGATGTTGCTGGAAGTGGAAGAGGACACCACAAAAGAAGTCATTCCATTCTCAATAAAGTATTTGTTAAGTGGCTGCATTTTTGACAACTGTCTGAGATAACAGAACTTAGCTAGTAGAAACATGAACTTAGTTATATATTTCTTTTATTTTTGCATTATATTTTCTTGTTTATGACACACTTTAATTCTTATACAAATGCTCAATTTTTTTTTCCAGTACTAAACATAAAAGTTAATAAATACTCTCAGAAGCAGAAAAATATTTTACAGATCAGCCGTATAATAGGGTAGTTTAAAGATTGCCTAGAATATCATGTTTATTGCTGACCATGTATGGCAAAGTTAAATTGTTTGAAAAGCAGAAAGCCTAAGTCTACAGGAGGGTTGCAGTACATCAAAACTTTAACACTCCATTCCAAAAGTAAATTTGAAATGAACAATTATTGAGAGAAAAGAAAACCCTATCAAATATTGGAATGTAAGGATTACAAAAGAACTTCAAATTTTTCAGAAATTCTAGCAAAATATGATTCAAATTTCCAAGAAGACTACTAAGATACTAGTATGTCAATAAAGTTCTATCAAAACCAAGTCCTGCTGTTCTACCCACTTATGCCAGGACTGAAATTGGCCCACAGTGATTAATTTGAACTAAGTAGAGTATGTACAGTATATATGCCTCAGGTATTGACCCATAGCACTCTCAGGTCCCTCTGAGAATGGTAGGCCTAGTGGTTCCAGTGCTGATGTGTGAAATGTTATAACAAACCTGAAATCGATGCAGAGTGCACAGTACACAGACACAGTCAATGAGCTATTCATTACCTTTTGTAAACCTCCAGTATAATTGCCATGTGGTCAATTTATAAACTCTAATCAACTGAGGCTTTATTTAATCCTTATAGAGAAAAAGAACAAAAGCTTCATGCTTTATATAGTTTTAAGAACATAAATCTGGAGAGATAAGTAATTAGAAATCAAAATGCACCCTCTATTAAAAAAAAAAAAATCTCACTTGTCTGATTTCTAACAGAAGATTTTTAATAAACACCTCAGTACTGTACCCAGCAAAGAGAGTTTTTGGGTGTGGTACTTCCAAAGGATTTTTTTTTCTGATCGATAATTAAAACCTAAATCCCATATGCACTTTTTAAAATTAATTGTTGCCTTCAGAAAAGCAATTTTTCATATCAAAAGAGGGCACATATTTAATAATTACAGTTTATCCTTATTTGCTTACTGATAAAAACCTTTTTAATGTAAAACTAATAACAGCTGGTAAATGACAAAGTTAACCTTTTCATTTCAAATTGAAACCAAAAACCAAACCCCATAATCACATTATTTGATACTAAATGCTTGGCTAGCTCCTAAAACAAATCAGACCCCAAATAATGACTGCCTTCAGTAGAGAGCACCTATGTAGGATTTAGTTCAAAATCCTGAATACAAACAGCAAGTAGCAAAATATGGACATTTGTACTAGAAAATTTAGAGGAAATTTATTTGCTTTACCATTCACGCATTACTTCTTTCCCATAAGCAGCTCTTTTTTGTTTGGTTCAGTTCACCATGCTTGGCCTTCAGAATACCTAGGTAGGTTTTCAATTATGGAGTCCTGCACAGCCCCTTTTCTCCCTTCAGTGAACTTTTAGAGTTCTGCATGGTCAACAGATGTGAAGGATTTAAGTGTCTTACAACACAGATCATCTAAGGGAATGTTTACACAGTTTTCCTAGCGTGTTCATTCATACACTGTGCCAGAGGAAACCACGGAGTGTTATCACATTGCAGAGCCTAAGATATCATACTTCATTTCATTGCTGGGTTAATTGCAGCCATCTGGTTTCATGGCTCAGTGCACAAGCAGAATGGACTTCTTTCTGCCTGAAAAATTAGGCAAGTGAAGTTGAAAATGTCTATGTGGGCACTGCCTTTAAGTGACAGCTTCTCCCCATGTAAGCTCACGGGTAAGAGTGAAATAGAGGAAATTAAATGTTGTGAAAGGTAAGCCAAAGAAGGCTGAGCAACTTACACAGACTCACAAACCCATTAAGATCATATCTAAATTACAAAGATAAAAAATATTTATGCTTGATATCTATCTATCTATCTATCTATCTATCTATCTATCTATCTATCTATCTATCTATCTATCTATCTATCTCTGTCCAGGTTGAGTAGTTATATTAGTAGAATTTTTCTTTTGTTACTTGAGTTGAATACCATGTTCATTTGCTCTGACAACTGTGCTATGGATAACTATAGCCTATCATGCTAAGACTAATCAGAAAAGAAATGTGATGGGAGATAAGAGCTACCTAAACAATAGTGTATGTACAGTAGCTCTAAAGCACAGTTTAGAAAAAACTGCATACACAGTTACTCTCAAACTTTTTTAACTAAATGATTTGTATATCTACAAAATTAATAATCAATACTTTATTTCAAAAAAATTAAATTACTTCAGCTACTGCTGACATCACTTCAGAGTAATTGTATGATGTGCCAATGAAGACTGTTAACTATATTATAAAACAAAGACATAATTTGATTACTGGCTGTTACATTTGGAAAATTTGTTGATTACATTGTTATATTAAGATAATAAATGGAGTAATCTGCCTGTTACAGTCATTCATTCTATGGTTACCTAGTTGCCTATTAGCCCTGATAATTGTTACTAGCTTTCTAATTTTTAAGAAATAAAGGAATTGGCTGCACTTCCAGGTTATACAAACTGCAAATTAACATGTTTGTCATAAATAAATACATAACACATTTTCTATTACAGCTTTATTAGCGCTTTGAGCAATATTTAGTTCAGCAGTTCTTAAGAAGGAAATAAAAAGAGTACTAAATGGTGGAATATCTTCTCTCAAAAAGATTTAGGATTCAACTATAACATGAGTCTTGCTGAATCAGTCGAAGAAGCTCTTTTCACTAGAGAATTTACTCATCTAAATTGTTACTTTCTGAAAGCAATTGGAAGACCTGAATTTGATTTCATTATTTGCTCGTATGTTCAGCAAAAATCAAAAGAGATACACAATAAAGACTGGCTGGATGGCAGGACTCGGGAAGTGCGGGTGAGTGGTGCTGAATCTAGCTGCCATCTGATCATTAGTGGTGTCCCCCAGGGCTCAGCCCTGTTTAATGTTTCTGTCAATGAACTGGATGTGGAGATCGAGCACACCCTCAAGTAAATTTGCAGACAACACCAAGCTGGGTGGGAGTGTTGATTTGCTGGAGGGTAGAAAGGCTCTAAAGAGGGATCTGGACAGGCTGAACTGACGGAACGAGACCAACAAGGCCAAGTGCCGGGTCCTGCTCTTGGTTCACAACAACCCCATTCATCAGAACACCTTACTTTGCTTTTCTAACCACCTACTGTTGCCGTAAAAACTCACTGTTGATGTACCATCCACCCTAGATTTATCATTAAATAGCACACAAAATATTCCCCCATACCAGATCCACAAGTAAAACTAGGAGTGTGTCCAACACAAGAGTACAGGAATTGACAGTAAGGTAGAGAACATGAGAGCTGTCGAAGACTCTGGCCCTGCCCAAATCCTCTGAAACTTTAGTACCTCTTTGAAGGTGTTCAAAGATTTTTATTTTCTGATGAAGGCAAGTTCAGCTGATGAAATAACAATTTGAAAATATATAGGTATATTTTACTTAATTTTTCTGGGACATGAATCAGGCTACAAGAAGTAGCCTGACAGTCCAACACAAAGTAAAGGAAAGCAGACAAGACAGCATAAAATGAAAAAAGAATATCTATAATGAATGATAATATTGAAAATGCCAAGGTATTACATAGAAACAGAGAAGACAGTTTTGATGTAGCACACCTTTACTCTGGGAAGAGTTACACACATGGACTGACATTGATATGGTACTACCTATGTCATCAGAAGAATCAGATGGCTATCAGTTATTATTCTGATTATACAAACACACCATTTTTGGAGAATACCATGTAGCTATTGCAAAAAGACCTGTATTTTACAGGATATATAATTAACACGACTACACTACTGCTTTCATATTTATTCATTTACATTTTTTTTTCAAGAAAGCATGAATTTATCCTATGTTTCAACCTAACAGTTTTGTATGGTATCAAAATTATTTAAACAATGTTGAAAAATATGGATTATCAAACTTAGTGATGAAACTTGATCCTTATTTGATAATATCAATTTACAGGTTGAGGCATTTAAAAACAGAAGCATTGCTTGTTGAAACAAGATGTTTACAATCAGGTTATCTGACTAGGTCCCATTAATGCTGATTCTATCACTATTAGAAATGTTTCTGACAACAAGAAGAAAACAAACAAACAGGAAAAAAAAATTGGTACACAAATGCTACATGGATAAACCATCTGCCAGGGCAAAAAAAAAAAAGGTAAAAACTTAAATTCAAAAATTTGGACACAAAAGATAAGAGTGTCTCCTGAAGGTCCACCTCACTGTTACAAAGTGATGACAAGATGAAGAGAATAAGACAATATTAGATCTCTGTTTAGTTTCCCCAGAGTAGGTAGCCTTCTAAGCCAGTAAATACAGTGCCATCATCCCTTGCAACAAGCCACAGGTTTTGTGTTACAAGAAAAATTTCCAAAAGAATCATAACTAAAGTTATAAAATTCTAATTACTCCTATAATCAACTCTCTCCATAACTCTCCAAGCCACCAGCCTCAGGACCAAGTAAAGCAGTGGAGGCCTGAGCATTATACAGGGATGCTGGACAAATACCAGAAAGGAGTTTAAAATGGCATTACCAGAAATAAGCTGTAAAAACTGAATAATTTACATTATAAGAACCTAGAATCTTTCTGAACAGGTTAACAATTCTCTGTTTAGATTGTTAAGACCTGTAATTAGACTAAAACATCCTGATTTCACACACAAATCTCACTTTGAGTGCAAATTGTATTACAACTACTTCAAGGATGTAATTTGGATGCAAGAAATTGGTAACTTTTCAGGGAAAAACTCTTCCATTTACATAGCTAAAATAAGAATTTAATTAGCCTTCTGATTTATTAATGAGAAATAATGAACTAACAATCAATGAATTTTGCATTCATTATTAACTAAAACAGACAAAATACAATATTGGACATTTACAAAATGTTGATAAACACCTCTTAATTTCTAAAACCCCTCTCTACTCAATCCCACAAAGTTCTAAGGGCAATCACACCCACAGAACTATGGGAACATAGTATATGGTTTACAAGCACAATATTCTCCCCTGGGAGGGCAGGTTACCCAATTGACACAAACCTTGTGTGAGGGAGAGAAGAGCTCCAGCTCTGTGTGAAGCTGTGTCTCTCCCCACAGGCTGCAAACCCACACTGTGGTGTGAAAGCACCAAATGGAGGATACACACACACCCCCAAGGTCTGAGTCCCCACTTGTTTCATCTCACAGTGCCATGATGGAAGACTTGCAGCAGGAAGGAGGTCCAGCCACCATCACTGCAAGGTATCTCCCTGCATGCCAAAGGTTTTCATTTTACGTATTTCTTTTAAAGTTGACTCCTTTATTTCAGAAATTCCTTCAGAGTTTCCCGGTTAGCATTTAAGCAAACATCTGCTCAGACAGTTTTGGGTGCTTCCCTTCACACCCACATCCTTGTCTTAACATTTGTTGTCAAGGGTGGGCTGTGCTGGCATTCCTACAGTAACAGATTAGTGGATGGTGGCGTAGGCAATTAAAGACCTAAAATTTAGTGCAGAAGAAAGTGAAAAGAACTCAAATACCTGTAGAAGAGGTCATGGGAAAAGAAGTGAATTAGATAGTATCAGAGGAGCTTAACAGAGATGCACCAAGATCAAGTAGAAGACCACTCATGCTACAAAATATCAGATATATCAGAAACTGAATTGACAAAGGAGACCCAAGTAAAGACTGCCCAATACTGATGAATGATGTATTTCATTGTAGATTACTCTGGAAGTCTTAATTACTCTAAATTACTCAATATCCTGTTGAAGTCTTGTTAAATGAGATGCCTTTTGGTAGATTCTACATTTGTTTTGAGTATGAAATTATGTTAACACCATAGGAAACAATCTCCTTTTGTCCAGAATTTACTTAACATACTTGTCCTTGTTAAAAAAAAAAAAAAATTAACTCCAAGATCAAGTTTTACTAACCATTATCTGAGACTGCTATACCTTTATTAATTTTATTTCCTACAATGATCATTGATTCTGAAAGGAACGATGACCAGTATTAGGATTAACACAGAAAAGACTAAGTTACAGGGAGTGTAATATACTAAGAAAACTGAATCATAAACTTAAGCTGAGGTATTTACATATAAATCACATTTTACATATAAATCAATAGATTTTCAAAAGTAAATGCTCTTTGAACAAAGAAAAAAGTTGGTCCTTGAACAAAGCTATGCTCTTTGATGGCAAAATGCAATTTCTGTGAAACAAAACAAAACTTCTACTGTGAGATCACCATATAGCCAAAAACATGAGCCTGGAAGATCTGTTGAAGATATGAATTCATATCAGACAGAAGACATAGCTACATTTCTCTTTCAAGACCAAAGGTGCAGTTCTACAGAATTCTACAAAGACGCAGTTCTACAGAATTGGTCCCTGCTAGGGTAATATATTCATTCACCATACAGAGCACAGAAAAGAATGGGTGTAACTATGCTTAATCCATGGAATTCAGAAATTAAAATGGTAATCAGGGATTTATACAATGGGGAACTATGTATCTGAGACAATACTTTTCCAGAAATTCTGTGTGTTCTGTCTTCAGTTTCACGACTTAAATGATTCAGTAGGTTTTCTTTATTTTATTAGAAATAATATAATAAATGCATTTTATTTGTACATATTATCAGGCAGCTAATTTAAGTAGCACAATTTCCATGAGTAGTTACACCAGTCTTAAAGGGAAGTTATCATTCTGTGTCACATCCAAAAGCAAAAACTCCTAAAACTTTGGTACTAGCATAGGCATATTAAAATGGTTTAGCAATATGAATCTATGCGCATATATATTCAAGGCATCATCCTTTAGAAATACGTGAAGGTCTAAAATTATTTTAAGTTTAACAAGCTGGACAAAATCCATATTATCTTCCCCACTGAATAGTATTAAAATAGCTGTAATCTCTCAGAATTGACTTTAAGTAGCAAATACACATTCACTCAGTCTGCAATGAAATCTTGCTCTATAACCACAGTGCAGACCTTGAAAATTCATTTTATTGGTTTTCCAGTTTAATTGCAAATACCTTTTTTATTTTCACACATATGTATGTACATATATGTGTGTGTATAGATGGATGGATGTGTATGTGTTTGTTTCAGCATTAAGAAATTTGTTTTAACATAGTGACTCAAAACAATAGAAACAGAAAACTCTACATAAATACATAATAAATTTATTCAAAACAGCCAGAAGTAGTCTGGCACAGTAGATAATCTGTAACTGTATTATTTTCATAGCAAATGCCAAACAGATATCTGGATACAAGATGTTCTTGAAGATGTTAATTTATGAAAGAAAAGTCAACAATTTCAAGAAGAAAAATTGCAATATTTTCCAAAGTACCTAAGCGGCTTGCAAACTACTAGACTACAGGCCCTAGACTCTGACCCTGTTCTGCAACCTGGAGCCCATTTTCCATACTTACCTGCATGCTACAGCAGAAACTGTGGCCACTTATGTCCTACTTTGATCAGTACCCTGTATGCAACTTTTTGCCTTCAGTGAGGTGGCAAATTGCATAGAGTTTTAGCCCATGTCAAGGCTGACAAGTGTTGCTAAAGGTATGATGGCTTTTGAGAAAAATACCACACAGGCTTAAGTAACACAAGTAAGGTTCCAGGCAGAAGGCTCAACTCCCCAGATACAGATGGCGAGCAGAAAACTGAGGGGGTGTGACTGGCATATACCCTCTGAGTACACTCTAGGTGCATACATACTTCAGAAATAAATGTTCTGATTAGTGTGAAGAGGAAAAACTGAGAAGTTTTGCTTGGATACCCTTAGACTTTAACCAGAAAAGAATTTTATGCAGAAATTACAGAAGTTACATAACTTTCAACCAAAGTTCAGTCTAGGTATCTGAGACAGATAAGACAGCTCACACAAGATGAGAGGAAGTTTAACTCCATGCACTAATGACCAAGGAATGCATTTGAACTCCTAGAAGCCTAACTTAAAGGTTCATTTCTCACAATGTAACTCATCATACTATATCTTCTATTTTCTTCTATTTTCAAGCATAGAATCAAAGAACTGCAGATGGTTTGCAGTGGCAGGGACCTTGAGGATCCTCTAGGTCCAGCCTACCTGCTATGGGCAGGGACACCTTTACTAAACCAGGCTGTTCAATGCCTCTCCAGCCTGGCTTTGAATACTTCCAGGTATTGGGCATCCACTTTTCTGAGCAACTTGTTGTAGTGCCTCACCACCCTGACAGTTTAGAATTTCTTCCTAATTCAAACCTTCCTAATTCTAAACCTCTTTCAGTTTAAAGCCATTCCTTCTTGTCCTGTCACAGAATCATAGAATTATTGCAATTTGACCTCCAAGATCGTCTAGTTCAACCTTGTAAACTGAATCACAGAACCAGACGTCATGTCCAGTCATTTCTTGACCACCTCCAGGTGACTCTGCCATTGTCTGGAGTAAATCAAGCTACTTTGTTTACTTCAGGACTGAAATGCTCAGTCACAGCCTCAGCTGTCGAGACGCTGCTACCTCAGACTGCTAAGGGTGACAGCTCTCACTAGATTTTTTTGTGGTCACTAGCAGAGAATTTCCTATAGTGATTATAGAAGGATTTTCCTATAGGGATAGATATTTCCTAACATAGAAAAATGTAAAAAAGCTAAACCACAGAGGCCACAACATTTTTGTATTTTCTAAATTTGGAGTGCTTGACTTGAAGATTTGATATTCTTTTAATTTTTCTTGGTTTTTTCCTCTAATAACTTAATTGCATCACAAAGACCAAAATATTATCTATAAATTATCCACCAGTTTTTCAATGGTTACATAGTAAATTATAGATATGGCACTATGAATTACCTAAATGATGAATGCATAATATGCCTTGATTCTGTAACTTTTCAAGAAACCATAAAATTAACAAAAAAATGAGCCTAAATGAAGTTGACACATTTGGCTAAGCAAACTATTTAAAAACATATTTAAATCACACAAATAAGAATACTTGTAATACTTTCAGACTCTTTAGAATAATCAGCATGTTTTGTTTGTGTTTTCTTTTTTAAATTAAAAGGCTTATTCACCATAAATTATATGCTTTTGACACAGTATCTCAAATAATCCACCTGTTTGGAAGTGTGAATTCAGTTCTAAAGTTTTTCTACTTTCTGTTGGAATGGGATATATATTTCAGAATCTCATATTTCAAAACTATATGCACTTTTTAAACTCTGTTTACCTAATGGAGTAGCATTAAAATTAATACTTAACTGTGAATAAAAAACAAAAAACACAAAAACCCAACTGCTTTGGTTTCTACCACATAACTCTCTGCAGGCATCAGGACAGAAGTTGATTTACCAGAAATGTATCAGGAATGTGATTCCTTTCACTGTAACAGCTACACTCTATAAGTACTAGCATGGATATACACTTGCAGAGCAATGCAAATGCTAAGGAATTTTTACAACAAAATAAACAGCATAAAAATTAATCCCCATTAAGCAGCTGACTGATCTTTCTGTTCTCACCTGACATTTCTTCATATCACTACAAGTAGTTAGAAGTAGAACAGGACAGATCTAGAGCAAGCACTCTATGTAAGTCAGACAAAGAAGTAGCTTGAGCTGGAATAAAGTGCACACACACACCCCCATGACTTAAGAGCCTGTGATATTTCATAAAAAGTTTTAATAGTTGCACAGTTAAGAAAATTAAGTTCAATGTTCCAGTGATTCTCTAATGGCTAAAACCCACATAATATCCTTGCTAAAATACACACAGCATGTGATTTATTTCTTTTTTAAAGTTTTGAATTTCAGGATGGATAAGTATTATTCATTGCCTTTGTGAAGTAGATTTTTATGTATTGTATATTATACTGGCATTTATAGCTAGAATTTTCTAAACCAAGAGTAAGAAAATTCATTCGAGTCCTATTTTCTGATTGCAGAAATTAAAGGGACACAGTGCTAAAGTCACTTACATGGAACTGCAAAACCAAAAATCACCATATTTTAATGCAACCTCCCACTCATAGATGAAATAGAATGTTTCATTTCTAGCCCAAGAAAGAAAATAAGGTTAAGTATTTTTAATCCAAATCATATTCCTAGCTCAAAATTAAATATACAGATAGAGCTTCTACTTAATAAAAGTTGAAGTCAAGTGATTGCTTTCCAGTAAATACAACGCAACTTGGAGTACAGGGAAAAAAAATTATACCTTGGTCACAGTAAGATTTCTAAGATAATTTCCCAAACAGTTTCAAAAGACTGGCAAGGCCAAACCTGAGCTGCTCAAATTGTCCCAAGACTCCTGAGCAAATTTTTGTGTTTTCCAGGAGAAGCAGAACCTCCATTGCACACAGCCATAACTGTCACCTGTTTCCAATTTTGAGACTCCTCAAGTATCAGCACTGAACTCCTGGTTTTTGAGAACTGGAGTATCTACATGTGATCCTAGAACCCTTAATGTTGGCCCAATTCCTGTGCAAGACACACACTTATGAAGAAAAGAAATGCAATAAGGTCCTGGTGCCTGCCCACTAGGGAGCATTTCCAAATCTTTTAACAAAAACACTTCAACTCTTTCACAGTATTAGCTACCTGAACAAATGAATGGTCAGTGATATAAGATTTATCAGCAGGTGCCCATGAGTGGGAAAATGATTACCACTGCGTTCTACAGTCGTCTCCTCATTAAAACAGTTTGTAGGAGTAAAGACTTCTATTTGTTTTATTACTTCCTATGTTCAGGGCATATACAGTGCATTTGGTAGCTGAAGCTTAAATTTTGAGAAGCTGCCATGCAACACGAGAGCAACTAGTGTCAACAGAAGGTTCACTGTGAAAAATTAAAGCCAAATATAAAGTTAGGTAACATAAAAAAGCAAATGTTATACAGTTCAATTTCATTAACTAAATTATTTGTATGGTTTTGCATTTAATTTCCCTGTTTTCTCTGCTCTTTACTTGTGAAATAGACTATCCCTTACCCTCATAAGTAATGAGTTTATTAATTTTATGTTTATTACAGAGTTACTAATGTCATGAAGTACTCCAGAACTCGCATGACAACAGCCACACTTCTCCTATTAAGGAATCAACAATTTTGTATTCAGAGCATCCTTTACATAATAAATGATAAATATGACATGTTGACACAGTGTAAGCAGTGTATGAAAGCAAAAACTGAATAACAAATACTTTTTCCTGTAGTAATCTTTGTAATTTCATACATAAATAGTGTTGTGTACCTGTTAAAGAAAAAATAAAAAGAATAATTGTATTTAAAAAACTGCTCTAATGCACATGCACAGGGGAGCTGAAATAAAGGTATTCATAATTTTAATTCTAGCAATTTCTCAGCCTGGCTTAATTTATTTTAATAAAGCTCTTTATAGAGAGGATAGCAATATTTCTGAAGGCGTCTTTGATAAGCAGGCAGCACATTCTAACTGTCAGAACAAACAGTGGTAAACCTTGGCAGAAACTGTTTCAGATTATGCTAAAATTAACAAAGCCTCATGTTTCTCAGCTGTACAATATTGCACACATAAGGAAAGAATGTCTTTCAAAATCTCTGTGAAAATCATATAATCACAGCTGTCACTTAGTAACTGCAATAATTTTTAACAACATAAAAGAAAGTATCTAACATATCTCATTATGGCAATCATCAATAAATACTGATTTTATTCACATTAATCCCTGAAAGGAGCAGTATGACTCTTACTAAAAATATCAATATCAATCAGAGAAAATAAATTCTCAAAGGTTTGTAGGGGAAGTGGTCGCATCCAATTTGTGACTTTTGGAATGGAGACAGATCTCTCTCTTGCATAGCTGTGGTATTCTCTGGAGATAAATGGCCTAGCACTGTGGAATCCTACAGCAGAAAAAGTAGAAACACAAATGTTCTTACCTCAGCTCATTAATTATAATGTTGCCTTTTTGTTGCTTCTCCTATGGTATTTTATTGCTGCAGTGGTCTTTCAACACTCTGGTCTTACAAATTCTAGTATTATTGTCAAAACTATCTCTGTGGGGAAAAAAATTGAATGGACAAAAACCTGGCCTTGAGTAAGAAGAGCATTTTGATTGTTCGGATTGGTAACAGTAATTAAAGACACTAATCCACTCAGGGTCAAAAATGTGGATGAAACACTGAGTAGTCTATCCTAAGGTCTACCTAATGGATTTGTTTCAGATTCTCATTTCCTGAGATTCTTCATCCTGTGTGTGCTGATCCTGTGGGACTGAACTACCATGACAGGATGAATATTCAGTCTAATCAATATGGACATACTGACTGGGTTTTGGATGCATGTAAGTAACACTGCTTAAAAAAAAGATGTAAATGAAAAAATCAGATCCCTACTCAAAACCAATACACACACTCTCTATCTGTTTCTAGTATAAAATATCTGTATCTGTTTACATTCCTAACACAGCAATTTTTCCAAAAACAAACAAACAAAAAAAAAGTCATTTTTTCTTTGAAAAATTTTTAAAAGTTATGACTGGGAAAGGACTAACTTTAAGTTTCACAGTGTAATCAGGATAAGGTTTTAATGCAAAATATTATTTTCTCAGGACTCCATGTAAATTAACAATATTATTATTACCACCACCACTAATAAATGACAAAAGGTTTAATTATAAAAGATGTACAGAGCAAAATCAAGCTGGTATTTAACTACTTCCAATGAAAAAGCAATAAAAAATAGAAGTCTGCCATTTCGCCTAATTAGTGCTAAAACACACATTTTTCTTTCTTTTCTCTTAGCTATGATCACACTAACATCTTACATATTGTAATTACAGTGGTAAGGAGGCTTTATTTCAAACAAGTGCTATGAGCTACTTATGATTTGTTTAGCTAAGTACTCCCAAACCTCTCTAATAGAAGAGAATATAAGCCACAATTCTCTGACAAAGCAGTCAGTGAACTCTGAATAAATTCTTTAATTATTATCTCCTAACCATAGTACAAGAACATTATAAACTAAAACTGAGAACAAAGAATATTTTAAAAGCTATAGAATTATACAAATTGAACAGCTGTGAAATAAAAAGACCTTAATCCCTCATATGATGACAATTTGATCTTTTCCAAAATATTGTTATACATATCCCTTTACACTTTTATAGATAAAGCTTTTATTAACCCAATTATGTAAAATTGTACAAAAAAAAATTCAAATATTTTATTCACTGTTTCATTGATCCAAAAAATTATTTTCTATAAACACATATGCATATGTAGGTGCACTTCCTGCTTTTACATTAAACTGTATTCCTTCAGCAGTTCTAACATTTAGTAAACTTTTTAAAGATTAAGCATATTGTAAGTGTACTTTTATGTCATCCCTTCAACTGTGGTGCTAATCATAAAGGTATTTTATTTAATTAATTACTCTTGTCTTTTATCTTTGTGTGAGATATTTTTACTTAATGTAAACTTATGAGATAAAAAATTAATCAAATTCAATATTGGTAGCAAAAAAATTTCAACTCCATATCAATCTAAACTGAAAAGATGCAGTATACTAACATTTTTACAAAATATTTTTATTTGAAATTAAATAAAACTGACAAATATGAAAAACAGAACCATCATTTTAAAGCATACCTAAAGCAATCTAGATAATTCAAGAGCTATATATCTTAGTTCTGATATATACCATATGAGTATATAGGCCCTACAATCACGTCTTAAATATAGGGCACACTATCTAATATGCAGTAGTAAAGTTCAGAGACTCAAAAACAGATGGAGGGACTTGGAGAGCGACTGAGTAATAACAAAATCACATATCAAGTTCTCCCCTCAAGGTTTCTTTGTGATTCCTCCTGTTGGCAACAAAATCTAGCAGTATTTCTGAAACATGTATTAAAATTCTGCAGTACTTAACTGTATGCACAGAGATAAGCTCATATTTACCTGTTTTAGTCAGTGAGATCAAAGGTAAAGAAAAATTAAAAGCACTTTAATAAGGAAGAAAGTAAAACTACAACTGTACTGTAAAATCATTTTACAATGACAATCACAGAACATTAATTCCCCATACATTGCATCACCTCTCATACCCACGTGTGGATTCTCCGCTATTCCAGAATGTCCAAAACAACAGTAGATATCTAAATTCAAAGAGCTGAATAAACTGTATTTCTTTGTATCATTGCCATCAGTAAAAGAGGAACTAGAGCCAAGTGACTGTTCACTCAGCCCCTGCTCTGATTTTGGCTAATGCAGCTCATGCTGACATACGCTGGAAGCAGTGCCATTAGGTCAAACTGAGAGTACCATGTAGGCAGGACAGGTGGCCTAAAAGAGCTAAAAAGCCATAATGCAGCCATTATCACCTACAGATTGCTGTCACCTGCAGCCATCAGTTTTGCATATTTATTCTCTAGCAGTTTCCTCAGAATCTACTAATTTACAGAAATAGTATAGATCGAATTTCAAGGCTGAAAAGTATGAATAACTTACTCAAAAAAGTTTTTTTAAAGAAGCTGATCTACCAGCAGCTAGACTGCTGAATATTTCCAGCCTCCCAGTGTGAGGAGGTGCCTGCATTGTGACAAAGGAGGATGAATCAGCACTCTTACTGTTGGCTAGGTAACAAATTTTTCCTCACACATGCATGAATTAAGAACTATGGGTTATAAGTTATGAAACCTCATGAATTAAGTGGAAAGGGAATTCATGCGAGAGACTAGTCTGGGCCATTGTTTGCTCTTGTTGTATTTCTTAATGAGCTCATAAAATAAAGCCTAAATCACTGAGTACATTGTCCTGTAAATCAGAGAGATTCAGACAGACTCTGACACTATGGTTGCAGGATCACACCTCCCAGGTGGGTAGGTTAGCAGGATGCACCTCACCAGTGGACAACAGCACGTACAGCTGTACCCATAAAACACTGAAGAATGGGTAAGCACAATTTACTGCAAAGGTGCATTAAAGGAAGGGCCAGGTTCAGCAGTGGAAAGAATTAAGGGCAGTGGCCCCACAAAACTACAGAGAAAGGATGCCCTGCCTGTCCCACTGGGGACGAGGAGCCACTCATCTACCTCATTTGCTCACCATTAGCAGTCTAGGCCCATGATGCAGCTTACTCGAATGAGGAGGGCATGTGAAAGGCATAACAACAGAAAGATCCTACACATTTTCTATAAATAGCCCACAGGAGCTTATCTGATGCAGAGGAGAACACACCAGCTGCTAGGACGGCTGCAAGTATGTCAATGACTATATCCACTGTGCACACTCTACAGCCAGCAGTACCTCTTTAGCCTCTGGCTGAAAAGAATTCTCATCTTTCTCTGATTCCAAATGCCAACTTCCCTGAACAAAAAGTTCTCTGAGATGTATAAAACCTTCCTGCTGCAGGAAAATTAAATTAGTATTTCAGTGTGCCACTGGAGCAGAGGCATATGAATTCATCTCGCAGAAATAAATTTACAAATTGGTGAGGTTTTTCCCTCCCCTCACAACTTTAGAATAATGATACATAATGCAGATTTTTGTAGAGCACATGCAAATAAACTCTGATCTTCACAGAGCTCAGAAGATAATCTCTCATTCATGTAGCAATGTTGGCACTGCTGGTAAACACAGTGGTATTTGTGCTAAGACTAGACCCTTGGAGCCATAATGTTACCAAAATTAGCTTTTCTTTAAAAATACTTCCTAGCATGCTTCAAGTGTACCTCTTCTTCTCAATAGCAGAAGGCAAATTAACATTTCCATAATTTAAAGATACTCTGTACCTCTCAGACACACAAATATATATGTATATAGTATACACACACACATACATAATTCAGTAAATTTCTAGCTTAAAATAACTTTAGAGTGGACTCATGATTTCTGAATGTTTCACACTGGTAACACCGTATTTTTCTCAATGTTATCTTCATCTAATTTCTAGGATATATTCAGAAAGTACAGTTATTTTAGGTACCATCTTTCTTTCAAAAGAGCTTACCAACAGTAACTCTGCCAAGAGTATCTGCTATGCATCATTTTGTCATGGTGTTCCTTACTGCTGTTCAAACCTTCCAATATTTAAAAACTATAGATGATAAGTATTGCTGTAGGGAATATGCCTGTAACATGAAGCCACAGAGGAATACCTCTTGGTATTTTTAGAGGAACAGCAGCTATTGATGTAAGGTCTTTAAGCACAGAAGAGCAGAAATCTGATAACCTTTGAAAAAAGAAACAAATTTGAGGAGATGGGGAACAGATGATAGTACAAAATAGTAATAATACAATCACATTTAAGCTTGAGATCTTTACAATAGACATAATCATTAGAAAATAGAAAGAAATTAAATTTTTTGAAAGAACTCTATACTGAAACTTGCTATAGATTACTTAGGGGAAGAACATTACTTGACAGCTGTTTAGACAATTATGGTAAGATAGTTGCCAACATTTGGACAACTACAGTGACACTGTGCTGGTAGTGTGAGAAAGGTATAGCTGGTTTTATGTCCTGATTTGGCTGGGATAGAAGTAATCTTCTCAGGGGAGAGCTGTGCCTTGGATTCAGTATGATCCTAATGTTGGTAACACACTGGTTTTGGTTGTTACTAAGCAGTACTTACCTTAAATCAAGGATTTTTCAGTGTCTCATGCTCTGCCAGTGAGGAGGCACACAAGAAACTGAGAGGCAGCATAACCAGGACAGCTGATGTAAGCTGCACAAAGGGATATTCCATAGCACAGAATGTCATGTTTCATATATTAACATGAGGAGTCACATGAAAAGGGGGCTGACTGCAGCTCAGGGACACGGTGGATATTGGTCAGCTGGTGGTGAGCAGTTGCACTGTTTCACTTGTTTTTCTTGAATTTTAATTTCCTCTCTCCCTGTCCTTTTTTTTTTTTTTAATGTTAGTGTTAGTTTTAGTACTTTAATTATTATATTTAATGTTTAAAAAATAATTAAACTGTTCTTATTTCAACCAACAGGTTTTATTTTCTTTTCCTTCCTGATTCTCCTGCCCATTACACTGGGATGGAAGTGAAAGGGGGAGTGAGCTCTAGCCTGCGTGATTGCCCACTGGGGTTAAACCAAAAGTCTTTTTGGTGGTTTAACCCCCTCTGGCAACCTGTGCAGCTTGCTCATTCCCTGCTGGTGCAGCAGGGGAGAGAACTGAAAGGGTAAAAGTGAGAATGCTCGTGCATTTTAATAGGGAAAGCAAAAGCCACACACAAGTAAGGCAGAAAAAGGAATTGATTCACCACTTCCTATGGGCAGGCAGATTTCAGGCATCTCCAAGCAAGCTGGGCTCCATCACATTTAACAGTTACTTGGGAAGACAAATGCCATCCCTCCAAACAGCCCCTCCTGTCTTCCTCCTTCTTCTCAGAGCTTTATATACCTTGCATGACACCTCACGGTATGGAATATTCCTTGGGTCAGATGTCCTGGCTGTGTCTCCTCCAAAGTCCTTGTGAACTTCCAGCCTCCTCACTCTGGGGTGAGTGAGAAGCAGAAAAGGCCTTGATACTGAGCAAGTGCTGCTCACCAAACACAAAAACATTTCTGTATTATTAATGCTGTTTTCAGCACAAATCCAAAACAAAGCCCCATAATAGCCACTGTGAAGAAAATTAACTCTACCCCAGCCAAAAAGCAGCAAACTTTACAAGTGTGTTATCTTGACAACAGAATGGATTTCTTGTGAGGAAAAATGGTGCCCTGATGAATTTCTACCCCTGTATTCTAATAAAATATTTTCTGTAATCAATCAAATGCTATGCTATGGGATCAGTGGAGGTTAGTGAATCTTCTGTGACAGTTATTATCTGCTTTTCTTCCTTGAAGGGAAAGAAAGTACTTTTGAATTTGAATAAATGTAACAACTTAAAATGCAGTAAAATTCCTAAAATTCCCAGATTACATATGACCGATATTAATAGTGAAGGTAGCAAAGGGACACAACCACTTAAAACTCTTCAATTTGGCACACATATAATTCAATAGGTACCATGCTTACAAAATACAATCAAAATAAGGTAATCTTAGGTATTTATATGCCCCTGTGCAATGTTCAGTGAAGATATGAATGAAAAAATTAACATCTTGTTTTTCTGCTTCTGTTGTTTCCTCACACAGTGACAGAAACAGCTCTGGACAGAGAAAGCCTCTATAATCCTCTCACATGTTGCAAATTATGATTCATCAAAACAAAAAAAAAATCAGGCTGTAGTTCAACCATGTTTCTGGACTTTCACACAGAACAGATTTTTTTAATGGTTTTGCTCAGACAAAACAGAAAATCCAACACTTGCAAAAGCTTGTCAACCTTATAGTGTGATCATAACAAGCACAGTTTTAATACAAGAATTTTGAGGCTTGCATCTAAGTGCATTTCAATAAAGGGTTTTTTTCAGAAAAGTTTTAAGGAAGTTCAGTGATTTGTCTCATGGAATAAACTGTAAACTTAAAGGAATTCAATGTCATTTTTTCACTTAGGGGAAGTAATTGCTTCTCCTAAGCAATAAATGAAGCTGCCCTAATTGAAAAAGAATACAATGAAGCTAATTGTAAAACCTCAAATTTAAAGCAATTTAGTGGGTTTGAACAATGGGAGTGGATTTTTGGAATAAGAATTGAACTATGCAGCTAAAAAAAAAAAATGTACTGGACTTAAAATTCTGTGAATATCAATCTATGAAGTTAAAAGCTGTATAATGTCTTCCATTTCATTAAATAGCAAAAGCCACTAACAATTTTTTTAATTATAACTTTATAGGTATCTAGTTCTGGTGTTTTAAAGTTTTTCTAAACAGGCACAGTATTGGTTTATGTCATCATGATATTGGTTTTGTCATCTGCTCCAGGAGTTAGGATAATGCTAATTGTCATAGGGGTCTGATTTACATTCACTTAATAAGGTATTAATGATGGTGGCATTTTACTTTGTAATAACAGATCTGTAAATCTGTAAAGAACAAACAGAAATCAGATAAGGCAAGAACATAAATGAGAAATACTAGAAAATAATCCAGGCAGGCAAACATTTACTCCATTCACACTGAATATTCTAACAAATATCAATTTAGCATCCCGACTGTGTGATTTCCTAAATGTTAAGCAAATAGCATGATAGAACATTTGAAATTCTTGCTCCATTTCTCATTAACTTGACAGGGGACCTTTGGTCAAGTGAGGTCAACTAATTTTGAAACTAAACTTAGAATTCTTTATATTTTCAAGTATCCATTGTGATCAGTTTTTCTCAAAGTTTTTATCATTGTGTCAACAGAGTCAAACTGTGTGGGATAGAATATTCATTTTAAAATACAGAATAACTTTCCACTTCTTTAATGCAAAATAAATTGCACACAGCTCAGTTATTCCAGTGAGGTGTAAGTTATTCAACCTGTTGCCCAATACAAAAATTCAAGAATACTGCTGGCCTATTCAATTCAATATTTTTGAGTAATAGCTAAAAAAACATCACAACACAAGAATAACATCCTTTATGACATGTAAATCTTACACTCTGACAAACTATAGAAGCAAAAAAAAAAATTAGAAATGGTTTTATTGCCTATCAAATCTGTAAATGCCTAGTGAATTACTACTATGACAAGGTCTTGCATCTGTTCACAAAAGTACCCAGGCAAATCCAGTTATTCACTGAGATTCTAATTTCCAAAGAATCCTGCTTTTTTCCCTACCAGATGTGATATTTAGAGGTTTACATCCTCACTGGACAAGCAAGGAAAGGAGAGGCACAAATTTATATATTAACATTACAGATTCCATAATCCAATATGGGCAATTTCCAAGGTATACTGGGAATAAAAATATTTCAAAAATGGGACATTCCTAAGAAAATTAATGCAAAAGAAAGAGAAATCATATGAAAAGTAACAAACAACAGTTTTTAGGAGGAAGAGCAGCTTCAATAATAAGGTAAAAATTCAAATTCTATTCAATACTGCCTACATTTTTTATTGTGGCTGCAGATAAACAAAGCAATAGCAATTTTTAGTAAGCATACAGCAATGAAATTGTGCATGAATTTTTTACATAAAAAGCATCTTTTTTTCCCCAAAAACTTTTTTTTTAATGTCCAATATGTTATAATTTTTTTTGTTGTTTTTTTTTAGTTATGTTAAATTTTCCTGAGATTTATTCTATGGAGAAGAAAAAGGGTTGGTTTCTAAGCCACAGAACATACTATCTAAGGAGAGACAATCAGCTCAGAAGTTTCTCCACCAGGAAACATGACAACAGTTTTGATAGAAGCCTGGTGGAATAATCACATTCATTGTAAAGGAATAATTATAAGAAAAATGTTTTCCGAGTTGAAATCCAAAATTCTGTGTTTTTAACAAGATAATCACAACTTTCTTAATTATGACTGGAGACAAAATTGTCACTGACAGTACTTGGGGTAGGTCTACATAGACCCTAAGGCGGATAAAAATGCATAGCAATAAACTCGATTGCCTGATGTAAATTTTCTTCTCTTAAATTTGTGTAGCTAATTGGCCAAAACTATTGCTGCTATTAAGCTAAGAAGGAAATTGACTCTGAAACATTTCTTGACTGCTGGAGAGCATCTGGAGTTAGGAAACTGAGGTCAGTTGCCTGGCTACTGCTAATAGTCTCTTTTGTCTACCATAAAATAGCTAATTTTCTCTTTCAAGTAATTTATCCATGATCTGCCAAAACTGACAAACTGCTCTTTGATAACTAATAATAATAAAAACTAACAGTAAAGAACTAGCAAGTAACTAAGGAATTTATTGATATATCAAAATGATTACAGAAATTATTGTTATCTTAGACCTTTCCAGGGCAAAATTTGTTACTCTATATTGAAAAAACCCATGAAATCAACACTGCCAAATTTAACTTCTGGGGCACATCTTTGGTCACCATGACTCCAAACTCTGGCTTTGAAGAAATAGTATATTAAAAAAGAAAAATAAAGGCTAAAAAATCCCTTAAAATGCTTAAAATCAAGGTGGAATTCTATAGCTTTATGATGAAAATTAATAGAATTAGTCACATGTTTTTCTTAGCAACCTGACAGAGAGAAGAGCCACAGAATCGGATTCATGAGTGCTGTGGGTTGGAAGGAAATGTTCAAGATCATGATGTCCAATCCCCCTGCCATAGGCAGGGACACCCCTCTCTAGATCAGGATGCTCAAAGCTCCATCCAACCTGAGCAGTTTCAGGGATAGGGCTTCCACAACCTCTCTCAGCAACCTAAGATATTGTGTCTGAAGAGAAACAACAAAATTTCCTAGAAATTACAGAAGCAATTAATCTTTCTCCAGCAGGTGACATCCTCTCAAAAACGGTGAAAATGGACACTGAGAAAATTACTTGGACACTGATGATACTTTTAAGAGGCAAAGAGTATGAAAAAAAAAAAAAAAGACAGGAACATACCTTGATTGTTTCAAGTGGATAGGACAGACACCTAGAGCAATCTGATATTGAAAGTTTAGCTACCTTAAGCTACAAAACCACTGGAATTTTGAGGACAAGTCTGTAATTCAAAGCAGCCCAGAAGCTCTTAGAAAAATTGCTGAGGCATTTGTTAAATATGTAACAACTTTAACTGAACCTCTAGGAAGCATCACATAAAATTAATGCTAACTGACACATCAAGGTTGTTTTTCTGATTCTGTTTTGATAAATAAAGTGAGAGAAAAATAGCTTGATGATGGCAACTGGTAACTGGACAGGCCTGTGTAGTAGGTGAAAATAAACCCCAAAACCATTGTTGCAATACTTCTACTCGAAGCTAACAAGTAAAAGATTTAATTGCTGAACATTGAATTGATCAAATATTTAAGTTGCTAAGGAACTGGAAAAAGCAATGAGAATGAGCAAAGAATAGATTTCAGGTGAAACAAGAAAAGATTAAATATAATAATTTAGGAAGACACACACCAAGGCTTCCAAGATAAAGGCAGAAATCTTAGCAGTTTTTTTCAGACTATAAGTCTGAAATTATATTTTATATAATTGACTATTTATATATAGTCAAATTATAAAATATGGAGTTGCTTGGAGACCACAGGGGTGAAAGAAATAAAGACAATTGTTTGGAAAATAAATGTTCTAATAATACATTTTCTCTAATTAAATGATTTTCATAATACTTCCAAGAATTTGAATTTTGTTCTTGGACTATTTCTTTCACTGACTAGTTTCATAAAATTAATTTTATCACAGCTTTCTTATATTGCTATAAAGTATATTGGAAGTACTGAGAAGCTTTTTCTAAGGAGTTCTCTGAGGAAAGAGTTTATGTTTTTACAACTATTATTAACGTGTTCATTGTAGTCAGGATTCCCTACATGTAGAATTATGGAGGATTAAGCAAATTCTTGTATTCAGGTGTCAACATTCAAGTATAGATGTGTGAGCAGCCAAGTGGTGACAAGCCAGGCCAGACACTCAGGCTCAAAGGGTGGCTCAGGAGGGCAGCTCTGCTCAGAAGCCGGTAACGAGTGGTTCCTCCTATCGCAGGCGCCTTCATAGGCCCTGTTCTGCTTCCCTCCTTCCCAGCTGGAGGGGGCAACGGAGGACCTGTGCAAAAAGCTTGCAGGTAACACCAAACTAGCAGGGAGATCACTATTCTTGAAGGAAAAGACCACCCAGAGGGTTCTAACCAGGCTGGAAGGAAGGGTCTACTATGACACGTGACGGGATCATCAAGGTTCCCATGAAGATTTCTGAGCCAATAATTTTTTTCTCTATATTCCGGCTTCATGTGCCTGTCTCCATCTCTTATGTAGAAATGGACCCAGTTAACTTTTAAAAAAGTATTTTATTTCACCTGAGAGTCTCTCCCCATATACTTGCATTAATGTTCAAACCACAAGGAAAATAAACTCTATCATTTTATTTCCCTGGAAGCAAGAACTCCTATTCCTCCCTCATGTCTGTGCTTTCAACACTTAATAATAAAGACACCAAAGGCGCATAGTTTGCTGTACTATGCGAGTGAAATCCCTCAAGATGCATCAATAATTTGGAACTATTTAAAACATACTAATAGTGAAATAGAACTTGCTAGTTAAAATATATATATATATATACACACTACATAATACAATGTATCCAAGTAATGTGGAAATAAAGGCAAAAAATGTATAGAATTACATACAGGGGTGGAGCAGTAAACACATAATGATACAGATGTACTTGCATAGAACTATTTCACACACCTGATCAATCTGGCTGCCCCCCTCTGGCATGTTTTGTATCTTTGATTGCTCCCAATGACCTTTGCCAGTTTTGAATCACCCAAGTTGCAAACATACTGGAACAAATTTGTTTTCCTCGTGTTTCTGAAGCTACTCTGCTAATATGCTAAATACAAATAAAATGCTTGACCCATAAAGGAATCGGCAGGAATCCTGAAATGAAGGCATTAGCCAGCATTTCATGCTCCTTAGTGATGCCATTTTAAATATTTTAGACAGCCTATAAATAATTAAAACCTCACCACAGCAAATTATGTCCTATTATGCAAATAAATAGCCTCCTCCCTGTTTTCATTAAAGATTCTAAAAGAGAAGCTGAGCAGTTTAAACACAGCAAAATACTGCAAGTCAGGCGAGAAATCTTCCAATATTTTTTTTAATTGTTAGTGCCAAGTTTCATGTGGATTTTTACTCTAAAACTTTAATTTGCATGAGCAAATAAACCTTTAATAAACCTTTTCTAAGTGGTGAAAATGCATCATTTAATTATATTTGATTTGTTGTGAAACTATTGTGCCTCATGAATATTTAAGTTAAGAAAACTCTATAGCAGAAAACGCACAATTCTATTTTTTATAGAAAGTTCTATTTACATACTATTGTTTCTTTTAAATTTTTATTTATCTATATACACTATATATATTGACAATGTCAAGTTTTTATGCAAAAAATTGTTAAACATCTGATTTTGGTTCCCAATTAGAATTCAGATTTTATTTCAACAGAAATGTAATTCAGCTACATTCCTAGATGCCTAGAGCAAGGAGACTTACAACATTTAAAATATTTTGATATGGGATGATAGTTTTTGCAGCAGTATTTTTCCAGAAATCTTTTTTCAAATCTAGTAAGTTTATCAAGACCTGTGACAATTTATATTTTTGTATACAGAAACATGTACTGACTAAATTACAAAATTATTTAATGAATTAAATAAAAGAAACTAATCAAAATCTAGGATCAAAAGGAATAAAAGATTATTCCCTTTCATGTTTTCATCTTCCAATTTGAGATTCCAATCTCATTATACCCTTAAAATATTGTAGAAATTATAAACTGCACACATACCAAAATATACATGGTATTTCAAAATTAAAATGAAAAATCTTCTACATTTTATCAGCTCAAAACCTTTTAAAAATCTTTATCAATAGTTTAAGATAAATTAAGTAGATATTATCAAAAAACTGAAACATTAATGTGTGGATACTTATTAAACTTTAAGGCTGACCAACTGCAACTTAAATACCAGGCAACAAGTCCAGTGCAACAAAAAAAAAAAAGTTTCAGAATTCTTTTTCAGTGTAACCCTAAAATGCATTGAATTCAGTTTTGCTCTGAGTAAAACACATATATCTGTACCTCCAGTTCTTCAAGTAAGGTTAAAAATATACATTAACATATTTTTGTCATTAAATAAGCCTATGTTCAACTATTTCTGTAATTAATAACATTAATTATGTTCAACTATTTCTGTAGTGGTGCTAATTTACTTGCACAATAACAAACATTTCTAAAAGTTCTCAAAAGAGCAGGTTTTGAATAACACCAAAATGACCACAAATCAAGAAGTTATGGTTGGAAAATATTAATTGCATTCACGGACTCTTGTAAGATGTAAGAGTTGGTTTATTTCTGTCGTATTTCTGCCTGGTCTCTGCTAAAATCCTGCCTCTGACTCCCTCCCTTACTAACACCCTTACACTACAGAGCTGTTTTTTATTGTTCTTCAATGCTTTGCAAATGCTCTCATTCCATCTTACACATCAACTTCATGCTGGAATGCCATTTTTTGTTACCATCTTCTAAGGACATCAGTTGCTCAAAGGAAAAAATACTTTGTCTGTCCTCTCCTACAAAAGCATTCTTTACAGTCACAGTTATTCTGTTACTTGTGCTCATTGTCAGACTTTGCATTACACTAAACGGTGCAGCTGGATAATTTGTTCTCTGTCTTTCCAGCAGAGATATGGGTGCATTACAAGAAGATAAATCTCTCTGTTGTTTTCTCAGTGTATATTCAGGCATGTGTACTGAGCCTAACTACTCAGAATCAAGGGCATTTCAGGGGTTTGAATACCTAAACCTGTTTAACTGCATGTGTTTTACACGGATGCCTGCTCCCATGAACAACTGAAATCAACTCCAAAGTACTACCAAGCAGAATAAATTAACTATGCAGTGTTTAGGTAAAGAATATAAGGAGTACAAGGCCAACAAAATCAGTCATGAAAAGAGCAGCAAATTAGATTAAGCTGAATGTTGTACATAATCTTCAGCTTGGAATCAAGCTTGTTTTTCTGAAGAATATTAGCAAGAAGCTTGTTGGAAAAGAAAAAATCTGACATCAAAATTAGGAGAAGTTTTCTGCTTGCAGTTTGGGCTTTGGGTTTTGTTTTGTTCTGTTTGTTGTTTTTTGTTGGTTTTTTTTTCCCCCAGAGACAAAACTTCCTTGTATAATTCTGCTACACAAAGCAGAATTATACAATAATATTAGTTGAAGTATGGAAAATATCTGTATGACATTCAATAAAGAAAAGACTTGGTGCAATTATATTATATAGGTAAACATTAAATCATGTAACTTCTGGTGAATTTAAATCTGCAATTGGACATGATCTCCAAGGAGAAAAATTTAGACGAGCAGTATTTTGACTACAATATAGAATACCATCTACTGTATTTGGACCATAAAATTAGGATAAGGAGGAAATCTGTTCAATGAAGGGAAGAAATTAAGCATTGAATGTTAAAAGTTAATATTTCTACTTTTAATTAATTTTCATCATAAAGCTATGAAAGCTATCAATACCATGATGAAGTAATAGGTTTTAAAATATGGTAAAAATTTTTAAATATTAAAATAATCCTTTATACGTAGAAGCAATATAAATATGTAATTTTAAAAGTTTCATCTACCTAAATGCTTAAAAGTCCAATGTTCTTTTTGTAAGTAAAAATTTCAAGTTGAAATTCAAAATGCAAACAAATGAGGATTTTTGCACAGAAACTATCAGTTATAGTACAGTACTTGTTGCTTTTAGTTATTCCATTTACCCATCATTCACTCTCTAATCTCCTTTAAGCCCGTGTTTCTCCATTCCATATACAATAGAAGGATTACGTACATTTTACCTCTTAACTTTCTCCAGAGGATAACAGATTTAATTACTCTTCTTCCTTCCATGCCAGCTTTCAAGTCAGCAAATTTTGTACAGCTCTGTAGCATAATCTTTAATACAGAAGTCTTATGTGTCTGCATTTGGGTGATAGAAGCAAAGCACATGTTATGTCTGCAGTGTTGAATATAAATCTATTTGCTACTTTTACTTCTCAAAAATTAAATTTTAAAAATGCATGGAACCTAACAGTTTTAAAATTCTGCTTTCTGTACTTTTAAAAACAAAAGAAAATTTAATGCAAGTCTGTTTTTAAGGTGTTACATAGCAATAATAAGATATAGGAATAAAATCATAATGTAGGGCATATACTCAGCAGTTGTCCCAAAAGCATACTTTTCCTATGGACATCCCATGCTTTGGGACATGAAAATCCTCTGTACTAAGAGATCGCCTCCAGGAAAAGTTGTTGCACGAAATCAATTTGTTTCTTCAATACAAAAATAGCACTAGTTCTGCTCTTCATGACAAGCTGCTTAGCCACAAAGCCACAAAGGCAGAGGAGCATTTTCCTCTTCAGTGTAGATTCCCTTGACCTATAGATATATATGAAAACAGCTTTAATTGCAGTTTAGTGAAAAAAATTCTCTTTTTTTACCTTTTTAAAAAAATTTGTTTTGCCTGGAATGCTTTTAATGTAAGAAAATACTTCAAATGAGTCTCAAGAGATATATACTATAAAAAGTTAAATATAATTTCAGCTTTACCACAAATATTTGAAAATTAAAAGGTCAAGGTAACACACAAACATCATAAGAGAAGGTGAACAGAAACAAAAAAAAGTGCATTTCAAATTCCTTTTGATAATGAGATTTTGTTTAAAAAATACTCCATTACAAGTAATCAATCCCAAAGTTAAGTTTTCATTCATAACCTGAGGAACTGAGAGCAACAACTAAGAAATCAGATGCATAGCAATATACAGAAGCTGCAATTCACTGCTGATTGTAGAATACTCTAAGTTTTTACACTTCAGAATAAAATAAGCCATTAGCAGTAAAAAGCCAATTATGAAAAACCACAGCATTTTTCAGGTACTACTAGTTTTCTCCCTAAAATTCAGAAGTCGACACTATGGGTAAAAGAAAACAGAAAATAAACAAAATGAAAAAGAACTAATGGGAAACCATGTAAACAAGGAGCATGCAATTTAGTAGATTTGTGGCTTCCTAAAATCTGAGCACAGATAGAGGAAGTAAATCTAGTTTTCGAGGTTGTGAACTCATACATCCATGCTCCAACAGTCATATGAGATTTCACACATCCTTTGCATTTACATAAGGTGAATTATTCTATTGCATTCCATGTCCTTTGAAAGCAGCATAAAGCACTATCATATGCTGTAACTACTTAGAAGGAAACAGGAATCAGCACTGCACACTGGTCAGTTCTAGCAGAGATCACAGTACAAGGCTAAATTGCTTATCATCTAGAACTCAATACACACAGTAGGGTTTTTCTCATAGGAGAAATAAAAATACAAGTATGTAGAGCAGATTTGTAGTTAAATCATCAGATACGCTTAGCAGCCTAAAGTCCAATATTCCTGTAATTTTGAGCAGTGTTTTAATACCACATAATAATAGCAGAAGTTACTTCATCAAAAAAAAAATAGCTAATTGTATATTCAACTATGCCCATGAGAAAAATAGTTCTAAAGCTAATTGGATACAAGCTTTCAGCCACAAGATACATTTCTAGCAAAATTACAGAAGGAAATCACTGAAACAGCATCTGGAATGAAAATTAAATGCATAAAGTAGAGGGAGAACCCTGAAGATCTACAGCAGGACAGGTCAGCCTGGAGCTTTCATTGCGGCTGATGCAAAAAATGTATATACAAAAAATGTACATGATAAAAGAGCTGCACGATGTCCTCTGCAGCTTAAATGAGTAGTTTAAATAAGTAGCTTAAATTTAAAAGATACAGGCATATTTTTAATTAAAGGAAGCATGTTAGGGATATTAAATTAACAGTACTTTTAAAATGCCTTTTAAGTTCAACAGTAGAGAGTGTGCTAACTAATAAAAACTCAGTGGATAAATATTTTTCCTAAAAGCTTACAAAAGGAAGCAAAAAATACATACAATTTTATTGTATATCTTCAACTTGCTATCTATTTTGTATTTGCAGATAATGTGGATTTTACTTTTACTACTATCACTACAGGAAAATCTACAGTAAAATCAAAGTTAATATCTGATTTTTATATCATAGCACATCTATTAAAATGTGAAATTTTGTTCCCCACTATTCATCTTCACCAGACATTCACAGATGGATTTGCTCCTTAAACAATTATGTCAGTACACCAAAAACTGAACGTGTGATACACCAACAATCTCAGCCTCCCCATATACCTATATCTTATGTATAGAGAATTAATTTACAGCAACACATGTCTAAAAATAATTCAGTCCGAGTTTGGTTTGGGCTTTTTTTGTTTGTTTGTTTGCTTTCATTTAGCTACCTCAATATGCAGATTGCAGGACTCTAGAGTGTAATACGAATCTTGATCTCATTGGCTAAGGATGCTGAATGGACTTAAGTTGCAAATACTGCTAAATATTTTGAGTAATCAGATGACACCTGTTTTCACCTTTTCTGAAAATATGCTTTCTATGCAGAAAAATACTCAATGATACTATTTAGCTACAAATTCCTCAATCTGCTGTCAAGGAATTATGGTACCACAATGCAATTTGAATTAAGCCCTAAATAAGAAAACCAAGTTCTTCATAGAGTTCTATGTCACACTGAAGTCTTTGCCTGAGTGTGAAACGTTACTGATGTTTAAGAAAAATAATTTTGACGTTGTGTTTATGGTGGAAAAAAGCCCACCAGATCTTTACACATAAGTAATTTTTGAGAATTTTAATATCCTACATAGAAATATATGTGTTATATAGTTTGCTTTTGAATTTTTTATTTGCAATTCATATTGATTTAACCTGGATAGTATGTGGTAAATAGAGGAAAATGAGTGTATAACATTATAGCTGACCTCAATCAAATTAAGTTTTGTATTTCAGTGAAAGGATTCTGCAGACAGTATGATATGAACCGTCAAAGTGTGATACAAACGTTTAGTGAAGTTCAACTCCACTGGGAGGGTAAAACACAAACTTTGCATTGAATTATCAGTGTCTGAGATGCAGTGTCCATGATAACCCTAGGCACTATGCACAAAAAGCTAAAAAGAAATTGTAATTTAAAGTCTTTAAAAATCACAACTGAGTTTTTTTCTATTCCCAATTTAAAAACTCTTCTCTATTACAAGTTGATTATCTATTGCACACTTAGTAATTTTAGCCTTACTTTCCCTTACCAAATTTCTTGGTATAATCACAAGAATATACAAATAGAATTCTTTTTTATATTGTGAAAGTAAACTATTACTTTATATAATAGGGGAATTTTACTTTTCAGTACATTTTTTTCTTATTCAATTTCAATATCAAATAACTATATTATTTTATGTTACTTAAATTCAAAACATGAAGTACAGTCCCACAGCCTTAGAAGACTAATTTTAAAAAGTCCCCATAATTAATACCTACACAGATTCTCAAAATATAACAGAAGATTTGCATCACTGTATGAAGTACAAGTGTGTACCAAACAATTTATGCAGATCTGTAACTATGATGGCTAGATAAAATAAAATCTTCTATTCTGGACTTAGCTCTTTGTCAGACACCGCCCAGGGCTATGACATTTTGTGGGTTTGTGCTGTGAATCTTCACTGTTGCTTCTACAGCTTGTTTTTCTTGCCTAGCTGTATAACCTTTCTAAATCTTCAGGAACTACAGATGATTATATCAGATAAGTATATCAGTATGTGCACAAGAGCAGGGAAAGTCCTCTGCTGAAGGGACCCTATTTGGTGTTCATAATGTGCATGCAGTGTTGGATTGTAGCGGGATGAAATGCAACATGAATTAAACACATTTGGAACATATATGAGTGTAGGGAGCAATATTTTTGCTGTGAAAAATACTTAATTTCTCCAATTCTTCGTCGTGTTTTCCAATCTTATATGACTATTAAGCTAGTAATTCCTTTAAATAACAATGTAAAGGAGGAAAAAATGTTTCAAGATTTTCTCAGAATCTTCTCCTAATGGGCTGTTACGGCAGGGAGAAAAAAGTCCTGCTGTGTCTAATTCCAAATGACTAAAAACACTTTCACCTTCCTCAAGTACCAAGTTGCAAACCCTTTCATATATGAATTGGTAAGAATAGTGAATACAATTTCAAAAGCATGATTGTCCATATGTGTTAAAATTACATACCTACATATTTTACCACATAAATAATGCACACCAGTAGGAAACATCTTTAATTTACCATACTTATAAAATTCATATTTTTAGTACATTAGGATTTTACCTATAATAAACAAATTAAACGTTTTGTGAATGAAGACAGTTAAAATCATTCTGGCTTGAAATGTCTCATGACAGAAAGCTAATTTCAAATAAAATTGCATAGTCAGAATATTGTTGGTTTGGTGTTCTTTCTCAAAGTGGTCCCTACACACTCATTCAATTTCTTTAAAATAAAGAATCTCAATGAGATTACTTAGGGGCAAACCCACAACTTTAATAAATGTTCCATAAAATATTTCTCATTTTTAAACAAAAAATTTTACCAAGAAACAGTTCACAGTAAAAGCCCTTCACACTGACTGACTTTTCTCTTTCATATGATTTACCTAACAACACTTGAGTGACTGCTGTCTTATTCAAGTCTCAGTTGTGTAGGTGCAAATCAAATCTCATAATACATGGGAAAAGTTTACAGTACTTGTTATGCTTTACACATACTGCAGCTAATGCTCTTGGAAATAAATTGCCTCATAGACTGATGAAAGTGACAGCCTTTAGAACACCACTGTTTGCACCCAGCTGAGGCCATTATCATTCATTACAGGGTGTGGAGGTTTTTTTTCCTTTCTTTGCTAAGTAGCAATAATTTTTTTTCTAAACAATTAAGGCTCTTGTATATTTTTTACTCTTTAAATTACTTTCAGCATTAAAGGTGTCACAGGATCATTTATCCTCTCTTGAGCAGTATTTATTTCAGTGACAGTTACTGCAGAAGATACAGGGATGCCTTTTCCTGATTCTTTTCATTAAGAAACTCCCCAGGATGAGCAACCACTGCATTGTGTACGTTCACCAGACAGTGTTGGGTACCATTGCTCAAAAGGCCTCTGAGCAACGAAGCGGAGGAAAAGGTTCAACAACGATGCAAGAAAAGTACTTGCAGCCTTGTAGTCTAGTCAATTTGCTGTTGCCATTGTTTGTCTCCAGACTTGTGGTTTGTTCTCTGTCTCTTTCTTCAGTAACTTCCACTATTTATTTTGCTCTAGGAATTCAACACTCAAGCAAGGAAAAATCTCAAAAAAATTTATAGGTAAGAAAAAATTTCTAAAACTCTCAAGCTATAGAAACACCAACTTAGGTATTTTTCTTTTCAAGTGACACAACACATAATTTTGTACAAACTCAAAATTACAAACAAAAATCTAAGATAACACTAATCAGAATATGGTAGGAATTATTCACTAGAATATGATAGGCTTGTGGCACAAAACTGCTGCACACATACTATTACTGCATACACTTCCTTATGTGGAGCCAGAGCTCTCAACTGGGTTCGAGCTTAGAAAGGTAATTTTCCTAGATAACCGGGGCACCATTCTCTTCTCTTCCACTGCAATTTTGTGCTTTTCAAAATGACAACATTTTTACTTTCCATTCAGGGAAGTAAATGCATCTAATGTACAAGGTGTAAAAATTACTGTATCCACATGAACTTAATATAAAATTCAATTTTATAAATATAAATTTTAAGAATCATGCTTCTTTTTTTTTTCCGGAGGCTAACAAGATTGTAGAATATTTGTGGTATGTTGCGCAATCACAGATTAGTCAATACTTAAAATTACACACTGTGCACTTGAAAATACTTGTAGATAATTTTTAAAATTCTTTCTTTTTCAATTTATTGGTAACTACACCCAAGGGAGCAAGCCAAAAGAAGTGTAGTAAAAATTATACATTTAAGAAGTGATATAATATTATTTTCTTTTAACAGCTCACATTAGTTTAGCCAGCTGAGCTGTAAAACCTTTTTCCAAAGGTCATATGCTGATGCTGCATAAGGAAAGAGGCCAACTCTCAGTGACCGAAAACAGGAATAAAATGAAATGATAACTAAGTGGCAACATCACCTGAAACCTCACTAATAATAATAGTAGAGAAAGACAATATCCCCAGATTAAATATCTCAGGCAGCATGAATAAGCATTTAATGTTCCTGTGACATCTCCAAGTGCATATATACATACTAAAAAATGGTGCTTCATCACCAAACTCTTCCAAAGAAGACGATCATTATCGCAACCTGGACTGAAACAGGATTCTTAAAATGATAGCTAACATGATAACCATTACTATGACGAGTAATATTTTGCATGAATAGTTCTTCTCTTTGCTACATTTTCTTTAGTTCTTTTAATGTATCTTCAGGGTGTACTGTCTAGAGGGTGTTCTTTTTTAGGTCATCTTAACTTGCAAATCCTGAAGCCCACACATTTAACAATGCAATATTAAGTAAGAGAAATAGGATATACTGTATTTTCATTAAAAAGGAATTCTAATGCCTTCCAAAGTGAACTTCAAGGATTTTACATTTATAAAAAAATATATAGAATTTATTCTAACATGCTTTTCAAATAGCATCTATCACAAGATTGACAGAAAAACCATGTGATTAAAAATCTTTTTCTAGCTTTCTGCATTTTGATTCTAAGTGCCAGATGTATCGAAAAGGTAAAAAATGAAAGAGTTTCTATTTCATATGTTGTGTAAACAATATATCTGTAACCTTTTGACACTATAAAATTTACTTTTTAGAAGTTTTAATAAATTAAATAAGCTGTGCCACATATTTCCCACTGGTTGGTCCCACCTTCTAGCATTTGGGAGACCGACATGGAGACACTGCTCCAGATGAAGCACACAAGTGCAAAATCAATGAGAAAAATCACTTCCCTCCACCTTTTGGTTACAGTCTCCCAAAGCAGACAGGTATGGCACTAACCAAAAACGTGCACTACTGACTCACACTTGTTGTCCTCCAGGATTCTCAGGTGTGTTTCTGCACACCTTTCAGTCCAACCCCAGGCTGTGCTGTTGCATAAGGTTAATTAATTCCATGTAACTGATTGTTAATTTGTCCTTATCAGACTCCACAATGTGTCTAGCAGCTCATTTCTCCAGCTTAATGAGATTGCTTTAAATGGCAGCTCCTCACAGTTTGGTGTCACCTGTCACCACTGCTCTGGCTGTAGTCCATCCCATCTTTCTCATTGTTGATGAAGGTGTTAAATAACAATGGTTGCTGTAGAGAGCTCTGAGCAATGCCACTAGAAAACCACATACCTTGCACCAACACCTTGGCACAACCATTTCATTTCTTTTCCATTTGCATAAAAGGGTACCACAGCTATGGGATATCATGTCAAAGGCCCTAGGTAAATCAAAAAGATTACATCCATTTGCCCCTCCTCATTCACTCAATCATCTAATCAGAAAATTTCACAAAGGTGAAATCTTTGCCCTTGCTGAGTCTGTGCAAGTTGCTTCCAGTCGTCTTCTTTTCTTTGACATTTCCAGAGATTTCTTCCAAGAGAATTTGTGATCATCCTGGGAATTATTCATTATCTTCTTGGGAATCCAGGTGAGGCTGACCAGCCTATGGCTCTCCAATACTTTTGCTGCCCTTCAGCAGAATAGGCATGACATTTGCCTTTTTCACTCACTGGGAACCTTTCACAGTCAGCATGAACTTTCATAAAGAATACAGTGTGGCCCTGAAGTTTCAGAATTTGCTTCTGCTTATAGGTATTGACATATTTCCCTTCCCTCTGTTTATCAAAAGCTATATTCATAACGATGATTAAAAAAATGTACTCAAGACACTTGGGAAGAAAGCTGCTTAAAAATACTGATATTTTAAAGACTTACATTCTTTTTCATACTATATTAAAACTGAACATATGTTATCTAGCTGAACTCACGGGAGGTAACTTCCGTTTCACTATTTTGTTATCACTAGTTTAAGAAAACTGCGGTTGGGGCTTGATTTTGATCATCTTCTCCCAGAACACCCAAAAGAGCTTCAAACTTTTAACTACAGAAATGGTATAAAAATGATCTCTGAATTTGCGGTCTTACTGAGGAGCATTGATCAAACGAATACTGATAAACATAGCTTTAGCTGAGAGGATCTGAGTATGAAATTAGAGGTTAACAAACAGAAGAAATATGATCACAGAGAAGTATGTCTAAAGCAAATTTTTTAGGAATTTTATTCAGTAGACTTGGAACTTTCTCTAGTAAAAAATTTGTCTTGTCCACACACCCAGTACTCAATTTAGACTTTCTAACTCATTTAGCTCTCTTCAATATTTATCTCCATGAGATTTCTCAAAGTAAATAAAGAAAAAAGTATTTTTCCCTGCACAGATCAATGAGGATGTTACTTTGTATCTCCTGGAAGGGTGCACTTAGTAACTGGATAATTTGTCTTCCCTTTCACAATTAAGTGAATAGAATTAGTACACTTTCCATTGAGACATTTTCTGACACAGGGAAATTATCTGATTCAAACTATCAGAGCAGCCACTCTTCTCAGTATGGTACAGCCTGCAACAGGATACTAACATGAAACCTCTGTCGTTGGGTCAACCAGTTGATTCCATTTCATGCGCTCACATCAGCGACACGTGCATGGCCACGACGAACACTGTGGCAATACTGATTTGTGGCTTAGACAAGCAGAAACAAAATGTACAAATTAAACCTCATGCTTCAGGTATTTTTAAACCACTCCAACTTTGCAAGGAGATTCTGAGGCTGTGACTTGGCTTTCCAGTCAGCAATTCTCCTTGTGCAGGGAACTCCCCGTGGAGCCCAGTGTTTAACAGTGACTGCTGTTCCATACAGCTGACTGACAACATGAGCCATCTAGAAAATCCATTCCTTTATGTTACTGCCAAAGCCCTGGCTTTGGACTGCTAAATTAGCAGTCAACCTACAGATTCATGACAGCCACAAAAGCAGGTAACAGTTCTCAGCAATTATGTCACTTCAAAATAATAGAAAACAGCTTGCCCCCAAGCTCAAAACAATACCTACTCTAATTTTCAAAAATCCTACATTAATAATTTTTTTTTAAAAATTCACCAACTGCATTTTTCCCTTTTAAACATTTTGATA
Organism: Setophaga petechia; assembly: GCA_024362935.1. Lineage (NCBI taxonomy): Eukaryota > Metazoa > Chordata > Aves > Passeriformes > Parulidae > Setophaga > Setophaga petechia. Next base: position 31,443,179 of record JANCRA010000001.1, read on the forward strand.
CAATATGTGCCTGTGTGATACATATTCATTTCCAAAATTCATAAAGAAAATGAAAGCCAGTAAGTGACTTTCAATGTGAATCAATTTTTTTTTTCAAGGATATGTGAGCATATAATATTCAAGATCTACTCTGATACCACAATATCTCAGATATAAAAAAACTTAATCACCGATTTTTCTCTCCCTCAGATAGCTAGCTTCCACCTCTTTACCATCAGCAAGAAATACCAAGATGAACTGTCACTAGACATGGTCTTCATAATTTGGGTTTGGTTTTGCGATGAAAATATTACACACTTCCAGCAAACTGGAATTTCAGTCATTTTGACCAGTAGAAACAGCACATCCATGAAACTTCCCTGCAGGGAATTTTTTAGAAAACTTAAACACCCACTCATTCAAAATGACAGATTAAATGGACATATGTTTATGAATTGTAATGGGGCTCTTGGAGATACATTTGATCTTCTCAGTGTTCGATATTCCAAATGAGTATAAGAAGTTCAATCTCTTCTAGGCCTACAGTACCTTGCTCATATTGGAGTACCTCACAAACTATATTACAAAATTCTTGTAAGTACTATGCCTAAGTCTTCTTTGTAAAGTGTTTCCTCTCACCCATAAACACTTAAGGAAAAAATTGGTTTATTCTACTCAATTGAAAAAGAAAAACTTACACAAAACTGCAGATTTCTATATTCATCCTCAAGAAAACTCTTGAGGATGAAATGTAAAGAAACCTAAATGAAATATACAGTTGATAAAAGTATTTCCTTAAAAAAATTATGTTTTGAGTGCTTTCTTTTAAAAACACATAAAATACAATAAAAATGGCAAGATGGCATTAATAGTGATGAGAATCTTAGTATGGCTTGGAGATGGTGAAATTTTACATTCCACTTCTGGCTCATTTGAAGAAGGCAAGGAAAATGAGAAGAGGACGACATGGTGCCTGCCACTATGCCCTTCTCCTGGTCACCCCCCACAGCATCTACAACACCTTGGCTGCCTTAACCTCATACACCAGCCCATGTATCTATCCTGCTCTATTTACCTTTAAGACCCATAAATACAAAAAAGCACTTCATTGTTTCGTTTATTTGCAAACCTCATGAAAAAGAACATCAAGATAGAAAATTCTTGTGAGTATTAACCATTTATCATTTATCTTATTGACTTGGACTCAATACTTTGACTGATTTGATCTATCTCAATACACAATAAATCTGTTTTATCGTTGAGTTCTTCCACAAAACTGAATGTAGGAATCTTAATATTTAGAATTTGACAAATTAGAATCCATTGGATGTACAGCTTTTCAGTGTAATTTTTCAATTTCCCAAATACTTTATATATATATTTGGAAATACAAAACACTTTTCCCTTATGTTTTCACCTGTATTTTTTTTTTCAATAAAAGCTAAAAAATAGGGGTTGCAAGTTCCTCCTACTTTAAGCTGTATAATTGTTTAGAACTCTTACAGTAAATTCTTTGAAGTTCTATTAAAATCACAAATTTAACTTTGAAAAAAATCATTATTTATTCTTGATTCAAATATATTTTAAATTCAGTGTTGCCCAACTATCTTTCCTACCTAGGGCTCTCAGTGTTAAGCAACCTGTGGCCCGTTTTTTTTCATTTAGAGCGGTCTAGAATAACATCATAATCTCTTAATTCTCAAGCTTTAATGACAGAAGGACCATCATTTCAGCAGGATCTTCACCTTCATCACATAGCTAAAGTGAGGGAGGAATACCCTTTATGAATAGCTCAGGACTATCCAACTACTTTTAAAAATAAAATTAGTAATATAATTCAAAACTCAATTATATTGATGAATAATAGGTTTTGTTCCTTCATTTTTGTACCAAAGCATATTTAATGACATGTTTCTACAAATGCAAAGATTATTGTCAGTCTAGAGAAAATTAGCAAGGAAGGAGAGTGAAAAACTGTAACCATCAAGCATGGAATTTAATTATTACACTTTAGGAGAAACAGCAAATATCTGAAATTGGATTAAAATACTTGGTATTCCATACCAAATAGTCATTAAAATCTTACAAACTAAGCAACAAAAATATCTTTACTTTCTTCAAACCAATTTCCCAAAGACTATAAGGAAAATGTGACATTTATTATGATGACATATGGTCAATTTTACATGAGTAAGACAGGTTATGCTTTACATCAGTGCCTCAAGGAATGCAGACTACTAATACTTGGTTATTACCAAGCAATTTAAATCATGGTATAATTATACAGACAGATGGATTGCAAAAGCACACGAGCTCCCTTTAAGCATTTAAAATGGAAAAAAGATAACCCAAGACATTTTTGTCATAAAATGCCTAAAAAGTAGAACATGAAACAATAAAATCTACAAACTAAGGTTACCAGAGAGGGCTTAAGAAAATCAAATACAGTATTTTATTCATGGTACAAGTTAGCCTTAGCATAATGTTCACAGAAGTAATTAACATATTTAGAAAATCAGGAGGAAAATAAGTGTTTTCTTAAAGATATCACTTCATCTTTGCGGCTTTTCATTTATTTATTTACTTTTCAACATTTATTTACTACACATGTGGAAATTCTGTTTTCAAACACTGCAAGTTAATAAAACTCTTTTTAATAAAACTCTTTCCCCTAAGACTTTATTTTTAGTTTCTGTAAACTGTAACAAGCTCATAGAATACTTGGAAACTACATTCTTGAAAATATACATGAAGAAGGATAGGGAATCCATACATGAAAAAACACATCCCTTTAATTATTCTTGGGTAGTATACAGGGATTTCATTAAAATCTGACCATCAGAAAGTTGTTCTAGGACACCAGCTAGAATACAGCTAAATTCAATACATCGGTAACAAAAAATTGCACAGTCAGTATTGTTTCCTTTCATTTTTATGATGGGTCATTTCCATAACACTTGCTTTTGCAAATATCTTCATTTTGCAAAACATTTTGAACTAGGTCTAGAAAAAAAATTTGTCTTTCTTTTGACTTGATATTTCTTAGAAAGGCTTGAGAGCATGATTGCTTTGGTTATCTCCCTGGCTTTTCTAGAGATCTCTTTTTACTGTCTGCTCAACTTCAAAAAAATTTGAAAGAAAGAAATTGCAGAGAGATTAACTTCCTTGAAACTTTACAGTTCTGTGTTTAGTCTTTTGATATCTAGATTTCATTTCACTGAGATATAGTTTTTTCCCATTTAAATCAAAACTAAAGCTAGTTTATTAATTTATGTATACTTAACTGTTAATAGAAAAGAGTTATTCAAAAGAGTTATTTTGACTATTTGAATTAGTCAAAATATAGTAGCTATTATCAGTTTCTCTGTGTCTGGATGGATGGCACTTGAGACGGTAGTTCATGTTCGGACTCAGGTGTTTATTATCTCTTATCAGTAAAACAGTCTCTCAACCGTGAGTTCGGCAGCCTTTCAATAGGAGGCACAAAATGGCTAACAATCTCTTGTTACAAGGTCTTTTAAGACTTAACTATCCAATTAAGAACTGACACTTGGATTATTTTCCCTTTTAACCCAATAACTGATCCCACAGAGCCCACAATGCAGACTTTTCTCCCCAATTACAAAATGCCACCCAAACTCAAGAAGAAGGAAGAAGAAGCACAAAGAAGAAACGCAGGATGACATCCTGTCCCATCCATCCTGCTTCCATCCACAACAAACTAAAACTCCCAAAACATAAATTTTTCACATAAATGATACATCTATGCTACTCTCTATGATATATTTCACACTTTTGTGGATTCTAGTCTACCCTGAAGTCTAGGAAACTTTCTCCATGAATGAGGGTCAACGTCAGTTCTCCCCTAGTGGTCAGGACACCCCAGATCAGACAGAGAAATATTCCTGGTGCCCTGGGTTTCCACATACTATATTCTCACTTACTGATAAAACAAGGAATATAAATCCCTCCAGAGTGTTAACAGAACTTTACTGAACACATAAGAATCTTATGATCCTAATCTAAGTTATATCAGGGTGTCTCTCAGATCATTTTTTCTGTACAAATCAGCAGTCACCCATTTGTAACATTCCGCATACTCCAGTGCTACTTTTGCAAGCTTCATATCCTCAAACACCCTCCACAAGGCTTATGTCTAGTGGTACAAATTTTTGGCCACAAAGTATGATATTGCTAAACTACGCTGCAATTGGATGTGGCCAATATGCTCTTGAGAATATTGAGCAGTGTGACTCACGTTTTCACTCCTGAGGGCCAGGAGTCATCTGGGATGAAAATCTTAAGCAACGTGCTTACAGTCACAGGCCAAGCTCTGTCTGCAGCAAACCTCACCACCTTGGACCAAAGTATGGCATCTGCTGGGAATGCAGGTGGTTTGTTTTCACTGTGATGTCAGGGAAAGAAAATGGTACACCCTCAGGTCTCTGTGCCAATATGGGATCAGGATCATCCACCAGATGTATTCCAACATTCCTTAACAGTAATCTATGTGTAACTGCACCCACATCATGCATCTAAATCCTTAAGATGCAAGTGATTTTGTGCTTTTCTTCAAGGAGAAGCACGCTACGCCTGGATGTGAAAATGCAAACGTGGAAAAAAACTTTAGATATAGCCTGAGAACTAATTGCCTTAGGACTGTCACAACATGCAGAAAAGTTGATTTGTCTTGTTGATCTACAGATAAATGACTGTCTAGAACTGCAGCAGAAATCAGCACTGTCTCCATGGAAACATACTTGCATGAATAAATGAACAGGAAAATGTGTTGAATGTGTTTCAAAAAGTACAACTCTTTTGGGAAAGAAAAAAAGAAAGAGAATCACATCAGTTTAAAAAGGCACCTTGTGATCTGACATGATAGAATGACATCTACAAGTCACCATGGTCACAAAAGATCACGACTGTACTGTTGCATCTTGCCAGTAATTAAATACTGGGTCAAAACTAAAGCATTTGCCTAGTATTCATGTATCCTAAAACCTGTTCCTTTACTCTAGCAATTGTCACTGCCACCAACAAATCAGCAAAGTTATGCCTCCAGTAATCACTAAATCCCCAATGACAAGAAATTAACAGGTCTGGAAAGTCACAGGTTTTATGTGATGAACTTAAAAGATAGATTAGAAATTATTCCTTACGCAAAAGCTGATAGTACACACACTCATTTGTACCTCTATTTCAAAAAAAAAAATAGTTGGGAATCTGCATAAATAGGGCACCACACAATCCCACATTTAGAGTTAATAAGAGCAGGACAGATAGGTCAAAATATTTAGAAATCATTTGATGACTGCATGACAATTTTCATACTTATAGGAAAATAAAACAAATTTCCTATTTTTCTAATGCTTATGGTTTGACATTGCCCTTGAATGCCTGAAGGTATACACAATTCTCCTAAATATTAGTAGAATTTGAACACACACAAGTAATTAACATCATAAAACACCTATTAATTTTAAAAAAACATACTTTTCCTTTCTTTCTTACAGAATGTTAACTAGGACAACTTTAATTTACTGCATGTTACAGGCAGAATCAATACAATGCCTAGAGTTCAATTTCACCAGTATTTTCCAAAATAAAATGTGTAAGTTTTTCAAACATTCTCTATAATTTAAACCAAAAAGAACTTCTGCAATTACTGCTTCTGTACTGTGCAGTTGCCACAGTGTTCACAATAACTAGAAAGAAAGCCCATATTCAAGTTTAATCTTTTTCATGGCAATAAGAAGATTGGGCCATCTCTCTGACTGTAACAGATGAAACACAGACAGACAGAAGGAATATATATAAAAGGATAGCAGGAGGTAAGCACCCAGGAGAGCAGGAGGTAAGCATGACTGACATGGCCAAAGAGACTAAAAATGGTTTGGGAGACTGCCCTATGAACAGCTTACTCTACGCATTCCTGTGTTCCAAGCATCCTTTCACTTAATACTCTGTTCCTTTCCTTCAGGTTTTGCACAAAGTACTTTGGATCTTTTCACTACCTCTGAATCTGTTTTTACTGCTTATGACTCACATCTCACTGTACCCCGGGCCCTCAGTATCCCGTACACACACGTAATTGCCTCATAATAATTTTAAAAATTTAACATGCATCCACATTGGCATTTTAATTTTGATTGGGAGTGGATTTTTGAGGTTCGTCTCCTTATCATAGTTAATTCTTACACTTTTCTTTCCTTGACAGAAACGTCGTGGTGCATTCAAATCCTTTAGGATGAAATTAAACTAGAAAGTGCGCTGGAGAATAGAACTAAACACGTTCCAAATGCTACCAGGCATTCAGCCCAAGCTGGTCTGAAGTAAAACTGGACTGTAGGTGGTATGAATGTCAGATTCAGATGTCTGGCCCACCTTTCTATTAAGCCATTAACTTTCTGAAAACCTAAAGGAACATAACAATTTTCAGAAATCTATTTCATTATGACAGATTTTTGAAAAGGCTCAAAAATTATTAGATGGAATGGAAAGAGCATTTGTTCAACCTCACTTCCTTAAAAATTAGGCTAAAATTTCTGGGGTTACATACTTTTTGAAGGGTTATAAAAACAGATTCATTTGACCTTTTTGTTATAACTCAAAACTGATGAGCTCAGGTTACCCTTTTTCTTTCCTGTTGATGGCTGCTTTCCCACTCAGCTGTAAAGTGAGGATGGTCATCAGCACCAGGTAATCAAGCACAACTTCTAATGATGTCAGTTACTTCATTGTCATATGGTATTTATTAAGCATACAGACATGACCAATCACCTTGGCTTGGATGGAATTTTGACCTTGACAAATGTCTGAAAGGACTTCAGCAAGATTAGAATTTTAAGCAGTCTCTGAAGCATCTAAATTCTTGAGCCACTGCGATAAAGAGCTAATGAAAAGCCAAAATAACAGAACCACAAAAAACACCTGACTCATGTACTAAATTTAAATTAATTTTTATGAGAAAATTAAATTACCTAGATAGGTTGAAATAGATTTGGGAATTAATTTTTAGCCAATCCACTTTTAAATTCAAATGTGTTTCCTATATATTTGAGCAAGTTTTTAAAGACAAGAGAGGCATAGTAAGACTCTGAACATTATAGGAGTGATTTAGAAGCCTGATACGATGAGTTATACATAGAAAATTAATATTTGTCATTGATTATTTCAGCATAAACCCCACAATTTTAATATCACACATGAAATAATCTGAAATGTGTAAAGCCAGGAAAGCATTTAACAATGCTGAGAACAATTCAACATCAAAGACAGACACAGCTTTCCCATGTTCTTTGTGAGTGGAAATTTGTCATTATTCTGGAATACATGGCTGTGTATAATGCAAAAGAAGGGTCAGAAGACTCAACATCTATAAACCTCTGAAGGGAGAGTGCAAAGAGGACAGTCTCTCCTCAGTGGTGCTCAGTGACAGGAGAAAAAAGAAAAAGGGCACAAACTGGAACACAGGGGAGTCCCTCTGAACAAGAGCAAACATCTCCACACTGTGAGGGTGAACAAGCATGGACACAGGCTGCCCAGTCCCCATCCTTGGAGATATTCAAAAGCCACCTGGCCACAGCCACAGCCCTGGGCAGCCAGCTCTGGGGGCCTCTGCTTGAACAGGGGCGTTGGATCAGAAGACCTCAAAAGGTCCCTCCCAACCTCAACCCATTCTCAGCAAGTATCTAAAACTGAAAAACATGGTACCTAAAGGTAACATACTTCTATGTGAGTAAAGCAAGTATTTGGCTAGAACTAAAAATAAGGTAAAATGACATAAGGAGATATGCTGATTGAACTACTTTACTCAGTCCAACTAAAAATACACTATTAAAATACTCTGAGTTATACCAAAATTCAGGAAATGAAGGCCAAATATAATATCCACTGATCCTAACAATAGATTAGTGGATAATTTATTTTTAAAGAATTTATGGCAACAGGTTATTAGCTGGCTAAGATTTGGATTACCTCATTATTATTATTATTTACAGTCTATCCTTGGAGCAACCAGAATTTTCTATCTTAAGAAATTACTTTTAAACCAGAACTTCATCAATCATTATGAAATAAAATGTAGTTCTAGTAAAAAAAGAAAAAAAGCAAAATAAATTCTTTGCTGAATTGTAGTTATTACAGGTAAAAATCTGGATAATTACAGAAATTTTAGGTATTATTTGTATGCAATCATGTAGTTTGGGTTTTTTTTTAATATAAACTCTATTTGCAATACTACAGCTATATAATCCAGTACATGTACATTATTTATAGATGCATTAATGTGTTAACTGTCTCAGGACCTTCATTTTCATGTTTCACATTTTTGAGGGGCACATATGAGTCTCTCCTTGATGCTTTTGGATTACTATTTAGACATTTCAGTGCACCAGAAAAGTAATTTTTATTGGAAATAGTAAATACAAAATACTAATTATAGATACGTATGTGTGTATATATATATATACACATATATATTTATATATTCTAAGCAACTAACTTTTGGTTTAATATCCTGGAATGTTCTCCATGAAGTATTGTTATTCTCCCCAAGAACAAAATAGAATCATTTAGTGCATCCATAATATTTTCTGTTCCAAATAACATTTATTAATCTTTGCTGAATATTATCTCTGAACAATTTTCATGGCACTACAATAAAAATGCATTGTTAATTCTTCTATTTTATAATCATTTTGGGTAACTAAAACCATTTATACATATATATATATATATATGTATACACACAAGCACATATACTTCAAAAGTATGATTGAGACATTTCAGCTACCTTTAAACTTTCTTGAATTTAATTTCCTGAAATTAATCCATCCATTTTCTGGATATAGCTCCCTGGGCTAACTAACAGTACATTAGAAACACATTCTTTGACTAATAAAGAAGGGACTGAATTGCAGTCTGAATCTTCCAGGTGAAGAATAACTGCCACATGCTGAACCATGAAATATAAAATCTTACCCTGCATCTAAGCATCAGGGAGAGTGCACATTCTTCCTGAGAACGAGCACAAAAGCCCTGCAGCTCCATGGGCAGTGGGGGTCCTTGCTACCAAGACCTCATAAATCTTGGTCATGGTATAACCAACACTGGAAACTGCCACTTTCAGAAAGACAATCAGTGTTGGCAGCAGGTGTATAACCAGAACGTGCAAACTTCCAGCAAAATTCCCTCTGCCTACAAAAGATGCACTGGAGTTTTGATGGTCAACCACAGGAGTGTTGCTGTGCACTCCTTAAGGCTCCAAATTACAAGAATTGTTATTCCAAGTTCATTCCAAGGGGAGTAACATCTGTTTCCATCCTAGCCACATGTACTACTTACTGAATACCTGCGTGATGTGGATTAGGTTACATTAGCTTATACTTAGTTATATTTTGTTTTAACATTACAGATTCTTCATGGTAGGAAATACAAAAATACACATGAAAAACTGTATTTATACTAAAACTTGCTGTTCTAAGGAAAAAACAAGAAACCTAGACATAATTTTTTTACAGACCAGATGAGAGGTCAACTCCCCCCATCAAGCAAGTAAGGCAAAGTGAAGATGCATGTAGACCAGCCAGCATATCTGAAAGATCCTTTAGCAGCTAATTTCCTAATTACTTATACCCAGAGAGGTCAACTATGGGTCTGCTTTTTAAGCAGCAGTGTCTAGACTTTAAAATCATATTTCTCATCCTGCCTGTGGAAAACAGGCAGACATCCAATTATACAAACTGCCTATGCACCTAAAAATCATATGCAATTATAGTGTGCTTTGCATGATTAAAATGGCATACACAGAATAAAAAGACTGGTTTTAAGATACTAAAATTCTGTTCTTTTGCCTCTCATTTAATTAACCCCAAATAGTGTAGATAAAAAGTTATGAACATCTTACATTTTATTTCTCTACTCAGACTTCCAGCTTGTAAAGAAGCATAACCAATGTTTACTTAAGACACAAGATAAATACATAATAAGAAAAAAATTCTCTTTTTTTCATCTTAAAAGTTCAAAAGAATGATGTTTTTTTGATCGAACATAGTATCGAAGACTGGGTCACCTCACATGAAAGTCACACAAACTCTAAGAAAAAAGGTGCTGGAGAACTTTTCTTTGATTATTCAAATATCAAACATACTCTCTGAGAAACTCGTTCAAAAATAGAGTAACAGCACTGCACCTAAACTGTCATCATTTAATATGAAGTGACAAGAAAGTGACAGATAATAAAGAACAGCCTGAAGATGGAATTGCTTGTCATTAAACCTTCATTTCCTCCTCAGGCACACAGAGAAGATCACAAGACTCCATTGTGCTGGAAGAAGTTCCCTAAAGAGAGAGTTACCTGATCTTATTCACACAAGGAGACATATAATATATTTAAACCAGAAAATGGAGTCTGAGTAATCAGGCAACAGAAGCTCCCTTTAGAAGATGGGCAGGGTTTAAGGAGATCTGTTGAATTTCTTTGGGAGGGTAATGCACTTTATTTTGTTTTCCTTTATTAACTGTATTGAGAGTCATCATGGATAGGCCACAGAATCTGATTTGTAAGTACCACATCATGATAAATAAAGTATCAGTTAAAGGAAAGTCTATAAAAATCCAATACTGTTAACAACTTCTCCTGCTAGGTGGTTGTTAACCATCAACATCCAGATTCAAAACTAGCGTGATGTTCCTAATTTTGAAATTAGAAATATCTGGGCTCCTTACAATAAACTAGTAGTTAGGACTGACATTATCTACAACCTCTTCCAGCCACTGTCTGTTCTATCAAAATAATATGCATCATGACAGCAATGATTTGTGTCCCAAACAAATATTTTAATGTATGTTGTTTGCAAAAATATGAAAACTCAAATCTTTCACTATAGGTACTTGCAAGGAAAGTTTTTGAAAAGAACACCATTGGGTCTATACCAAGCTATTAATTTTTTTTTCCTTTTTTCCTGCTTAATTCCTGAGGCACTTCCAATTCTCTTCAAAGAGAAGACTCCCTGGTTTAACCCTGCAAGTTTAAAAAATATAACATACTGCAGTCCTTCGTGTCTTCAAGGTTAGCTTTACAAAAGAATAATGAAAAATTGTATTTTATGAAATTTTGCTAACATTTGTAATCTGAATCATTTAGTCTCCCAAAGTATCTGAAATCTTATTTTAAGCAATCAGTTATTTGCAGCATTTAAATTAAGATATCCAGGGATTTTTTTTAATTTTAATTTAAACTCTTTGTTCAAAGAAAATTTAAGTTTAGGAAAAAGGTAGAAAGGAAGTATTTAAAGAGCTCAAAAAAGAAAACAAACCAGAAATTTCAGCTCATTTAAAAAAAGGTAAATCTGGTAGACACTATGTGATTTTAGTTTTATGATCTGCAAGCAGACAAAAACCAATAGGCCAACAACTACTATTATCACACTCTTGGTCTTGTATACCAAAATGTCCTGCCTGGTGATTAATTTGTAAAACTCTGATTCCAGACACACTGTGCAATTTCCAATGAATCTCAATCCTCAGGATGTCAGGAAAATACATTATAAAATCTCTGTATTATTTGACTACACTTTAGAATTTTTACATTAGAAAATTGGGTTTTCAGATTCATTCTGTTAACATTCAGTACAGTTCTGAGTGTGGGCAAGGCTGTGTTTGTTTATTTTGACAAAATACGAGGAAGAAAAATGTGAAATCTTTTAATTATGCTGAAGGAGTAGAAACTCATTACATGTAAGTTAAAATTATATATAGTTCTTCCAATCTCTTACTTGCAAAAGTTGCATCTATATTACCAGATTAATAATTAATGCCAACAAATGAACAGCTATCACTTGTTATTATTAAAAACCTCCCAATTAAATCTCAAAGCAAAAGAAATTTTTGAAAATACTTCAGTAAGTGGTGTTTGAACACAATGTTAAACCATTTAATTAATCACTGCCAGTAGGATCTTAGTACATGCTTCCCCCATATAAACATTTTAATACCATTACTCTTCAGGTTATAACATTTCCAAACCATAAGAGAAAAGCTCCTGTTTCTAAGAGGCCTAACAGGACCTTGAAATTCCTGGTATTTTTGATTTGATTAATATATCCTGTGTAATGATATATATAACATAAAGTAAATTTCATTGCAACAGCATTTATTCCCTAATAAAATGCAAATTCTTGATCCATCTATATTAAATTCAACCATTTTTACAATCAGAAAGTACCACTTAGTTGCAAAAATCTAAAACTTAACAGTTATATTATTGCCTGGAAAGAACATGAAAAATGAACCATAGAAAATAGGCCTAGAGGGAATCTTAGTAATTAATTTGGTCCATTCTCCTGCCCACACAGTCATCAAGCAGAACAGAAAGCTACACTCTGGTAGGGCATCACTAGCCAAAGAATTCTGCAGTGCAACCGCAGTGAATTTTTTATATTTAAATAAATTTGGTAACTGTTCAAAGATTCTGCATTTGTTTGACATTTTCTGTTACAATTTAAAATACGTAGCACATTTGGAGGCATTTTAACAATTTAATATTTTCTATTTCTAAAGAAGAATAGCTTTGAACCAAATCCTTCAAAACTATGGCAAATACCAAAAATTCAAAGTGCAAGACAAACAGGTAGAAAAAAATAACTAAGAAACCACTGCCTATAAATGGTAAATTTTAGCAGGGACTTAAATATCAGTTTTTCCAAGTGTTATACTCAAGGGAAAACAATGAAAGTGAGATAGACTGGAATCTTGAAACACATCATTGCAGAGCAACAGAACTTATAAAAGTTTTGTGGGTGTGCTAAGGCAAATGGAGTGAGTAGTTGTATTAGTACCTCCCTTAATGAGCTGATGTGTGATATGTGCTGTACAGCTCTGTTACTGGATTGCTGCTCTAGAGAACAGTCCTACTGAATTCTAAAAAAATGTTATGCAATCAAGTACCTATAAAGCAGTTTGATTTTCAAGTTAACAGGTCCCAATGAAATTAGAATTACATTTTAACTAGATTAGGTCAAAAAAATGTAGGGAAATAAAAAAAAAAAAAAAACAAAAACAAATACAATAAAAACATTATTCCACCAGTAGTCTCATTATTAGCTGGAGGTGTAACATTAATTTTGCATTTATGAGTTCTTTCTTCCTCTTCTCAATTAAAAACATAAATGATATCTACATGCACATGTCTTCATATCCACTCTAGCATATCTCAGGGTGTGCATACATGCACGTGTGTGCATGTGTCCATCCTTGCTGAGGTCACTAGAAAGTAATGTGAGTAAGATAATTATCCTTCTAGAGAGACATACAGGACTATGCATGTCTTAGGTCCTTTACTAGTTCCTTAGGTCTTTTATTAAAAATCTTAGTATTAACATAAGATGACAGCTTCCATCTTGCTGTTATAAACTGAAAAAATTGCTTGAAAAGATTGAAAGTGTCAGTCATCAAAGTAGCTTATAAAAAACAGCTATGATACAAAACAAAATAAAAATATTAATAGTCTCCACATCTCTACATGTTTGTGGAACTGAAGCTAAGTTTAATGAAGATGACAGGCATTTATGTAGAAAACGCAACCAAGATGTTTTTACTTAATGTAAGATTTGCATAATTAACTTTGAATTTTTTTATTTTATCTTCTAGAAATCAACACAAATGATGATGCTTGTGTGGTCAAATTATTCTTGGTGTTGTTATGATAACAGTAATGCAACTCTATTTTCTTGCATGAATTTATTTCCTAGTCACAAAACAAATCTCAACACAGAGAAGTTAATTTTAAATCTACATAGACACACAAACATGCCTATGCACAGTGTGAAATTTATCTGCATGAAATATTTCAGTATGAAATGTATTTATGTTAGTGTTCAATATAGAGCACACTAAAGAAAACGCCTTATCCAGTTTAACATCTGTAAAATTCCACTGTCTTAACAGCTTTTGTATGTTTGTTTACTCTATAAACTTCAAGTTATTGCTTATTATGGTCTTGTATCTTTTACACAATATGTTTCCAACTCAGCCAAAAAATAAGTTCCCTCTTAAGATAAGTTATGAAAATGTTAGTCCTTTTGTCTGGCTTTCCCTCCTGCCATGGTTTAACCCCAGCCAGCAATCAAGTACCACACAGCCCTCACTCACCCCCAGCAGTGGGGTTGGGGAGGGAATCGGAGGGTAAAAGCAAGAAGACTTGGGTGGAGACAAAGACAGATAATTAGAAAACTAGAAAAGGTGTTGTTGGTTAAATACAGAATCAAATCTTCTTAGAATACAAGAGAAGCCTGTTTTCTTCAGTCAAATACTATAGAAATATATCTACTAAAAATGAAATGCACATCAGCAAGATCAGGTAAAACAATACTCCAGACTCTTGTGAATCTAAAACTGCTTTTCCTTAGAGAGGTTATGCAATCACTTTCACATTGCAACAAGTAGAAAAAAAAATTATTCCTTTCAGAAATTAAAATACCATATTTTTTTAATCTATCTTTTCTTTCCATCTTGTCTACCTCTCAAATTAATTTCAAAAAACTAAAACACTATGTATTTATTAAGCATAGCTTGGTGTGGTGCAGCTGAGGGAAAATGCAAAGTATTGTGGCCTACTGTGCAAGCCCTTCCACTGCAATGGAAAATAATTGAAGGAAACCTAGTGTAAGTTTATCATTCAAAGAAAATGACAAAATGCAATCATGAAGGGAATAACTTGATTAAAGTTTACCAGAAAAGGAAGGTAGGTAATAAAACTCAGTTACTAATGATGTGTGCACACAAATCTATGAAAATGGACGTGTATAGAGATATGAAAGGATGCAAAATATATACATCTATATATTTAATTATATTTGAAGACATTTTTAGAGAACTATATATTTATGTTTGCTTTGCTACTACCAAATGATGCATCCCATCTGGATTTACTAGATATTAAATACACACTCGCTAGTACAGCATTCCTACACCAGTTTTTCCATCTTTTCATTTCCTAATTTCCATTCCTTTCAGGTGAAAATCGCTTCAGTAAAACAGATAATTGCTTCTGCTTTGCAATGTCAAACAGTTTGCCTCAGGTTATGGCAGTGTCTAAAATTAAGATGGGAAAGAAAGTTCTCATTATCTTTCTCTGTTTCGAGAACCCTTTCATCTCATCCTCTTTGCTGGTGTCCAAAGTCACACTCTCTCTATTGTTTATTCTTTTCTACTGTTTTCTTCCATTTAGTTACAATTTTAGTTCTTCTCTTCCCCACAATTCTTCACCTTCAGTCTCAGTTACGAATGTCAACATTTTACAATGGCTAAAGAGGAAAGCTAGAATATGTGCAATCCAGTTGCTTAGTCCACATCATTTTCAGTACTACTCATAAATCTTTATGTCTCTCCACTTAATTGTTGTGCTAAAAATTCTTCCACATCTCGGAAGAGAAAAACAAAAGACTCCTTTAAGACTGTTTATATATACACTCTCTTCTCGAAATCTTGAGAAGTCTTAAGATAAAACTGTCACTCATTTCTATATGCAAATTTTTCCATAGTCTTGCTTTAACTGTCATCTCTTGGCAATGAAGTTCTAAAACTCTGTCCTCACTGTTAAAAAGACAAAGTACAGAATGACAAATGTGAGGCAATGGTAACAGTGGCTTCTGCTGCTGGGCTGTCAAATTTTAAAGCATCAGTGAAGCAACCAATCATTGAGTCTCCTTCCATTGTTACCATGAAACCACACTTTTATCTTGGAAGGACTGAAGAATAGTTTTAAGTTTTCTATTCAAGGAAAACTAGAGCACGGTGCTGATAATGCCAAGGTTGCAGGTGTGATCCCTGTATGGGCCATTCACTTAAAGTTGGACTAGATGATCCTTGAGGATTAATTTCAACTCAGAATATTCTGTGGTTCTGATGTATCAATTTTAGGCCTCCCTCCACCTGGATAGATTGGCATGACTGGGATCTTTTGCCGAATATGTATTTGTGGGTTTTTTCACTTTAACCCAAAAAACTAGATTTTAAACCCCCAAAGACATTATGTGTGAGCTTACCCATACATAGATTTCTGTTTTCTGTATTTGTGGAATTTAGCAATATATAATAGAAACAAATTTAAAAAAAAAGTTATCTGACTTAACAGGTTGCCTAAACATACGCTTTTCTTTTCCCAGATGAGCACTAACATTCTTTATTTTGACACCAGTTGTGAAGAATGACTTTTTGGTCCAGTCAGAATGCTCTCTCACAAGTGAAATTCTAAATGTTTTTTCTAAAACCTGGAGAGACCAAGACTCAAGGAATGGGCTCATTAAGATTCTTTTGACTTTTGTTTCACAAATCCACAAGCATCTTGTTCACAGATGTTCGGTAAACCCAAAATATTGCTTGTTTTAAAATACTCCCACTACAATTTCTCACAAATGTAATTGTTTGATTACTTGAAATAGGTACTAATGAAATATTATATGACGGGTTTATATTTTAATTTTGTACTCCCCTGGTATGCTTACACAGCAGAACTCAGCTCATACAACTGTCATTCAACATCATTTAAAAATATTATTCAGTTTTAAAAAAGAAACAGCTGAAATAGCTGGACAAGCATCACAGCACTTCTTTATTACATTCTGCAAAGGGGTTTTTTTGAGTAAAAAGAAACAACATCCAAGCAATTTCAATCCTTTTGCAATTGGTAAAGTCATACATTCAGATAAATACAACTGACTAAAGCAGTAGATTTAAAATTATACTTCTATATGTAGATTACAACTCAGATTTAACTGATTATAAAGAAATTATGCAAGCGATACCTAATGCTAAGCTTAGTCAAAAATTATTCAATACTCTAGCAGAAGTACTAGAAGCAAATTGAAGTAGAAGCAGGGAAGTAGAAAAGAAGTAAATTGATTTAAAGTGCAATGACAATGCAATAAAACTCTCAACATAACATACATGTATTTTCAAATTAGTTTTTGGTGATATGGATTTTCTTTGGTGATTTGACATAGTATGTAATGAAAAATGCATCATTCTTCAGCAGTTTACATAGACGTCATTGTACTAAATTTCTTATTTATTTTAGTCTAAAGAGAAGTAATGAGACCATGAAAAACTTACATTTCAGTATGCTTTCATATTTGTTAAAAAAGTTTGGTGAGACATTTCAAAGTAATTTTTTCAAACGACTGGAAACAATTACATTATGCAGTACATTATTAACCTGTAGCTGTTTTCCTAAAAGTAAAAATGTATTCAAAATTAATTTACACATTGCATATTTAGTCTATATTTACAAGAATACATGCATTGCGCATACTTTGCATATATTTAGGGACTATATTTCTATAAAGTCTGCAATCATACATGCATGTTAAATGTATTCTTAAAACTAATGAATAACTTGTAAGCCTTGACTCATCAAGTAAGTGCAGTTATCAGAAACGTCATAAAAGACTCATTTCTAGTGATTTACACCCATCATATAGAAACATACTGGATCATACAGAACTGAACTCAGAGAAGGAAACAGAATTTAATTTCAGATGCAGTAATTTCTGATCTCAGTTACTTTGTTTGACAACATGGAAGCTCTAAAGGGTTGAACTAAAAAAGGTTGGTTTGGTTCTTCTATTTTCGGGTATAAAATGTTCAAACAGATATAATTTTAGGATATTTCTATATAACACATATTGTCATCCTTTTGTTTGCATTTTTTTAAGATCTAGCACATGGCCCAGTTTTGTTACCTGCCATGCGAATGTACATGTTAAATGTTTTCACTTTTTTCAAAATGCTTCAGAGATTGGCTCAACGAGATTGTCATGACAGTTTTGAAAATGCTTGTGGCATCTGACATAAGAGGGATTATTACACAGCTGAGAACAGAAGAAGCAAGAAAAGGGAGCAAAGCTTAAACCAGGAAATGCATAGAAAGGTCTTCTTTCTAATATAAATGTTTGCAACTCTACTGTGTGGCAAAGAGGAGATAAAATTCAGTGATAGTTTTAAGCCCTTCATCATTTAATAAACATAGGTTACTAGGATCATAATACATTTCCTAGACTTATGAACGTCTCCTTATTTCCAAATTCTGGCTAGATAAGAAGTCTGTAACAGTCATGGATCATTGCTCAAATTCTCTCACAAAGCATATTTACTCTCCTTTCCCCACTGAGATGATATTCACATTTGACATTCTTGAAACTGAGCTGTTTGATGTGAACATACACCAATACTTATCTACATGAAGAAAATAATCTAGATTTAGTTTGTGACAGTGAGAACTAAGAACAAAAAGCACAAGGGAATAAACTTTAGCTATTCCTTTAAGAATTCAGAAAAGAGAGGGAGATTATTCCCTAATTCAAGGCAAAGCAATAAAGAAACAAATTAGCAAGCACAGTAGCCTGGGAACAATAAATATGTCCGCTGAGTTAGACACACTGCATATGTGGCTGATAATTTAACACCATGAAAGGGGATTACAAATCTGCAGTGGTGCAATGAAACACTAAATTCCAAAAAGATTTAGTGCAAGCAACACAAGGTAGCGTTAAACAGCTGACAAAAGATAACGAGGAAAAAGCACACACAGTGTAAGAGATTTCATAACACTGAAAGACATAAGGCCATCTAAACATGTAGACATTGCATCACACTTAGTGTTGGCTTAATCTCTACCCTTTCAAGCAGCAGCTTGGCTGGCAGCTAGAAAAAAAATTCATTAAGGACAAGTTATCTCAAAAAATAAAAAGCTTTAGAGTAAGCTTTGACAATTTGAAAAATCAATTCATGTGGCTAGATTCATACTTTAAAGAAATATAAATCCCTAACCTAATCTATTACAAAGTAGGATTAGAAATAAATCAAGTGGTTTTGATAGTTTCCTGAACTACTTTAATGCTGAGCTCTGGTGAAGAGCTGTATTATTGTGAATCTCACACAGATTAATATTTTATACTTCCAGGAGTAACATTTCAGGCTAGGACTGAGACAAATAGCCTGGAAATGAAATCATAAGATGCCCTAAAAGTATTTGCTATTGCTAACCATGTTTCATTAACTGCTTCTGGTCTTTTTCCTTTAAAACTACAAATCCGAAAGACTAGAGTTTTCTATTTTATCATGGGAGGAGAAAAAGTGAGGAAACAACAATTAAACTAAGCTGATGAGTCAGAAAACACACGCATACTGACATTTACCACATAATGATTCAACAAATATTTACCAAATAACATTTCAAAAAAAGTGTGCTGATGAAAGGGCACATACATAGATGTTCCATCAAGTTATAATACTGAGTGGATTTTCTTAAGTGTTTCAAATTACAAATTTCTCAATTCCAAAATGTTCTCTTACCTACCTAGGCTTTCTCAATAAAGACCAAACAAAACCCCAACCTTCCAGACTATAACATAGTGGCAATAAAGCTTCATAAGAACAAAGTTATTTAAATGGCATTATCTGCTATTTGTCTTATTCTATATTGCCATTTTTTCCCCACTGAGTGCTAATAAGTGCTTGCTGTTGAAGAGGTTTACATTTAACATCTGTCAGTTGTATCCAGAAGTAGCACCTACAGGGATCTGTTTAATAGATTGCTATTCTCCTCTGTAGCACCAGCAAATCTGTCTCACATCATTTACATACAGATAGTTATAGGCATTCATCATTTCATTATGCTGACTGCCTCACTATTCTAATGTATAATGTCTCTTTAATGAGTCTCAAAAAATACAATATTCCTTGATTTATGACTGCTTAACTGAAAAATTATACAGATTGACAAAAACTCATCATAAAGCTTTTTTGTGTTCCCACTACCTTGCACTTTAAATTTAACAATTACTCTCAAGTTAATCTCATGATTTGCTTCTTTGACAAAAGAAATTATCAAATTTTACCACACTAGGCTTCACAGTCACTGCTATTTTAATAAATATACTTTCACTTACATGAGAAAGCAGTATAGAATTCGACAAATTAAAATTGATCAGTTTTTGTTCAAGAAATACAATGTATTGGGCAAACTATTTCAATATTATTATATGCCAATTACGTTACACTTCCTAAATTATCATGTGGAATACTGTTGTACTAGTTATGCAAGAGTGACTCATGAATGAGCCAATTTACACGTTCAAGTAAATTGAACTATGGTTTATTGTATGAACTTCAATTATTTTATACACAAATGCTTAGCACTGAGAAACAACTCTGCCATTAAAAGTACACTGAAATAATACAAACATACCTAAAACACCAAACAGAAACCTGAGAACACCAAGGGAAACACTTCATTCATTTGACAGCATCCAGGCATTTCAGTTTCCCCAACTGCGTCTCCCCATGTTTATGGATATGTCAGCATTCCTCTTGTTTCGAATACTCAAGCTCAAGAGGTTTACAAACTGCTTATGATGTCCATTAGAAGCATAAATTCCCATGAAGTATGAGAAACCTTATGATACCTTGTTTCTGACATATTTACAACTTACAGCTGAATGTTTTTAGCATGTGAGAAAGTGTTGAGCTCTGACAGAAGTTTCTCCCATAAGAGAGATAGCTGCAATTTTTTACTCCCTCATCTACTACAGTTTAACCTTACCCTATAACCAGACAGTTTGCAACTCCCTCTTCTCTGCTCAGTTTTTCTTTCCCACAGAAGTTTCAGAAACACCATAGCGAGACCTTTTCCTTATCAAATGCTGCTCCTTACAGAGGGTTCAAATGTAATGAGTGCAGATAAACAAATGAGCACTAATGCAATCTTGCACTGCCTTATCTCAGAGCATCATTTTCTATCTCCAAATCATGAAACTAGGAAACAAAGGCTATCCATTCAATGCAGAAGAGATGTACAGGGATTTAAGCAACAGATGGCAAGCTACATTCCCTAGATCCCTGCAAAAAAGTCAACTTTAAATGAAAAATCAAACCAAACAGCAATACAATACTACTGAATATTCAAGAGCTGTTTCAGTAGGTGCAAATATGTTGTGATATGACAAAAAATAAAGTGCAAAAATGACACTGATATGTTTGACAATGACAAGTTAAATGCTCAATACAGTAAAAATTTTTATTTCATCATTTTTAATCCCTATTTTAGTTCCTTTGCACTGAATATTCCAGTTAATATCAACATGTGACTTTCAGAGTCAAACTTCTAAAAAAGTTTGGTATATCACAAGAATACAGGTATGTCATTTCCTAATCAGCACCATGTGTTTTTATCATCTAGGAAAATTCACACATCTACACATTTCAACAATATGAAATGTCAGTCTATCAAATAGGCCAATACAACATTTTTTATAATTTTTTTAATTAATAAATCACAGTAATTCCAAAATCTTATTGCTTTGCATGTGGAAGTTCTAACTCAGAATCCAGAAAACTGGTATGTCAATCTAAATACCTGTTGTCAATAGAAAGCCTTAATTTATAAACCCAAATGCTTCATTAATTCAAAATATCTCAAAATATCCATTCCTTCCCATAACAATAAAGAGATCTATATCTCAGCTTGTAGTAGTGATAAAATCCAAATTAAGAAATATTTACTTAATTCCCAAATTAAGTAAATTTGGGAATTAAAAAAAGTCCCAACATATCCTTAGACTGTCAGTCTGACCATCTCAGAGCTATATTTCTGTGTCCCTTGACAATAACTAAGACGCACAGAGCCAAGGGCAGCCATGGACAATGCTTATGCTCTTAGTGTTCATATTGGGCATCTCTAGCTGGAAGAGACTATGACTACTTGTTATCTTAGTGACACAGAAAGAAGCTGATAAGAACAAATACAGATATCCCTATAATCCCTTCATGTTACAATTCTATTTTCTTGCTTTTCTTCTATACAAATTCATTATTTCATCTCCTACAGTATATAGAGTTACCATTTCCAAAAGCTATCTAATAATGCCTGTGACTCATGATTTTCTTTCCTCAACCTGAATTTCAGAAAAGGCTGTGGAGGAACATCAGAACAAGCTTTAAACCTTCACATTGTTCTTTCCTATGTGTGCATATAAATATTTGTAACTGTTTCTCTGGCAGAATACTAAATTAACCATTTTCCTTGTAGAGTACTGAATTACACAGAAACCCAACAAAATTCTGTTTCCATTGACTGAGCCTACTTACAGGAAGGTGATCTTGCAAAAGGATTCAATACTTCAATCACTGTAGTCTGCACATCAGAAGAAAATCCAGAGTGTGTTCTGTTCCTGTGATCAATTTTCTATCTTTTGGTAGCTACACCTAGGAAATAACCAGTACAGAGTAAGTACAACTAAATACAGGAAATAACATAACCCAAATTATTAGAAATTAAAAAATGAGAATATCTCCAACAATAATTTATGGCAAATTCCATATGATTATTCATCAATATGGCATTATAGAAGAGAAAATTTAAAACTTTATCTTCATTGAATTTTGTAGTACCCAAGTGATTCCAGAGTTCTACAATCTCAAGACTGCTAAGCAGAATCAAACAGATGTCATCATTACACCTAAAGAGCCATCTGGTAGCCTGAGAGGAGAAGCATCATGCCCACAGAGGGAACTGGTCCAGCCGTCCAGAACAGCACAACCGCGGTTCCATTCAGCACGTAGAACAAATGGAATATACAGAATATGTGAAGTAAACAGACACAGTTATTTAACAGTAGAATTAATTCATAGTTTTTTGTCTTTCAGTAGAAGCAGAAGAAGCAGCTTCTCTTCCTTCTGATTCTTATTTACATAGTTGGCAGAATTCTACAGAAAGCAGAAGAGCCAGGAATGAGGCATTAAAGATGGCCTGTTCTGGTGTTTCTTAAAGGAAGTGGGATCCAGAGGTATCTTCACATCCAAACCAATACTGACACGGGCTGGTACTGCTCCCTTTATGTAGCTGAAGTCAAAGTTGAATCATCCTCCAAAAAAAAAAAAATCTACCCCAGGAGATAACCATTCTTCCTTTATCTTTTACATCTAGCCTTTGCTGCAAATTAATCCCTCCCGCTTCTTGTCATATCAAAATCAGTTCATGCTGTTCTCCTTCCTCAAAAATTTTATATACTGCAACCTCCATTATTCCCATTTTTTACGCTGAATAAACTTGGTTCCATTTTTTTTTTTTTTTATGCCTTTAATACTTAATTTAATGAATTATCAATTACCAGATACATTTTGTTTGACAACTTGAGTCTCCAGGTTATTTTACTGGATCCTTACACATAATCCTCCTAAAGATCTTTAGAGATCAAGGGGATCTCGTTTCAGCAGTTTCTTTCCCTTGTGCCTTTGCCACAGACCATCAATCCAGTAAACAGAAATGTTTGTCATGGCTCCAATTCATATAGGGTGATAGAGGAATGAAGTGTTTCCATATTTGTCAAAAGATGTCTGCTAGGCATTTTAGCACATCTTGAGTACTGCTACTGCTAAAAGGAAGGAAAACACTTGTGTAAGAAAGCAAAAAATCTGGAATTGGCCACACATGTAACAGTATGGCATGGTAAATATGCTGTCCCCATATTCTTCCCTGCAGCACTAGAGGGAATTCCCCATCTTCCATTTGCATTGTTAATTATTCCTACTTAGTGCTTCTGCTTGTTCTCACCAAACTGAATGTCTATTATTTTCTAGTACTTGGATTATTTTAAGCCTGGGACAGCAGCAATATTAGAATCTACTTTATTTCCAAAACTACAACAATACCATAGAATAATATTATGCACAGTGTAGAATTTTAGAGTTACACTCCTCCCCCACAACCCCAGTCACTGTGGAAAAGAGTGACTGCAACTAAATATTACATCTTTTTTAACTCAAACTTGAATAATACTTTCAGTCTAATCTTATTTAGATCACAGTTCCCTAACTTGCTTAAAAGAATGCCATATATAATTATCAAAACTGCAGTTTACTAAATTAAAGTAATATCTCCTAACCCTTAAGGCTTGCTTCAGTTTTTGAAGAGACAAAATAGGACTGACTTATTCCTGAGAAATCTATGCTTTTCAATCTCAGTATCTCTTGAAGATATGTAGAAAGAACAGTTTGATAATTTCAGGTCCCTCAGGGAAATTCAGGTAAGACAATTATGCACAATTTTTTGGATATTTCTTCAGGTCTTACTTTCAGCCCTTTTCTGAGCTTTTGAAATTTCACCACCCTTAAGTTCTCAAATACAATGCTACTACACATCACGGAAAGACTTGTTAATTCCTTTATGCATATTTTATGGCTTTATAAATCAAATAATCTTTGCACCTAAGACGCAAATAAAACATAGTTATTTGTTTCTAGTTGAGCTTAACCTCACAGTAAGATAATTTGTATTTAGTTGTATGAGAGAAGTTTGTCTTTTTTTTTTGTAACTAATTTTTTATATTTACTAAAATCATTAGATTCTATCATCATCCATCCGAGACTCCAATACTAACTCCTGAATCTTCCACTGCTTTCTATACAGAATCAACTAGGTTGGAAAAGACACTTCTTACCTCACACAAAGAGGTTAACAGATTGTGAGATAGTTTATGTTTAATTTTTAAGGTTTTACATAATTGTATGTAGATTTGTCCCACCAGCTCCTTTGATATTTAAGTGAAGATTTCTTTTAAAAGCATTTTAGCTGTTTAGCTTGCACTAATTTTCACACACAGAAGGGATTTTCCAAATTTATGAGTACATTTAAAAATGAAAATGCAATCTGTTATGTTTTTAAATACAACAGATTTTCAAAATGGATATTTGTGTTTGAGACATCTATATTAGATTGCTGGGTGAAGCTCTTTAAAGAGAGAAGTGCAGAAAGTATTTTAATTACAGCAAAGAACACAGAAGACAAAACCAGATAAATCTAAGACCACTCAAACCAAGTGTCTCATCTCTGCCCAGGTTCACCTGTGCCAGTTCACAGGAAAGACAATACAGGGAGCTCTCAGTTAACCACATGGGTACATGTGTGCATGAAGACCTCCACAACATAGCCTATATCTCAGCTGATTTTCCTAACAAGTTGAACTTAATAGCAAGTTGTCAGGTGTTCCTTTATGATGCCACAGAAACTGGTGGAAGGCGCTCTTCCTCTTGCATAAATCAATGAACTACATGTTCACGATAGCAAATGATTTTATACGCTTTTATTGCCCATATTTTTCAGCTTCTCTCCTACTCCTGCTGAGTTGCACCCATCTTCTTCTCAAAACTTCATCCTTTCTGATGTACAATGTTAATCTGCTTTCTTTAATATTAGGATGGAAATTAGGGACAACAACTTTCCACAAGCCATAGTGGGCACCATATACTTTTAGAGGACTATCAACAAAAAATACAGTCCACTGTCTAAGAAAAGTTTAAAACAGGATAGTAAGTCTAAAACAAATATGCTGCCTGCACAAAGCCTTGGGATAGTTGTCCCTTTGGCATATGAAAGCAATGAGAAATATCAGCTATCCCTGGAAAGAAGACTATGTTAACATCTGTATCTCATTTTGAGTAGTAGATTAATTTTTTTTCATAAGACTTGCTCTGGCTTCTCAGCTCTGTAATATCCCACCCTTAACATATAAAATGACCCTAAGAAAAGCAGTTCAGCCCTGTAATTCTACTACTTCCATGATAATAGCATCCCAGATAAGGAATATCTATCAAATGTGTCAGAACATTATCTCTTCATTCCAGTCTCCCTTTTTGCCTTATTTTCTTATCTTCCAGGAGCACATGCCTTGGCTTCTACTCAACATCACTCACAAAGCTCACAGATAAATAAATCAAACAAATAAATAAAACCTTAAAAATAAAATAAAAAGAAATACCAACACCAAACACACTCTCACACACTCTTTTCCAAGACTGCAGTTGTTTAAACTCTATCATTTCCTTTTTCATGACAAAACCCAACCTGCCTAGAAAACTTTACAGTATTCTAAAAGCCTTGCAGTGGGAAAGGGAGGTAGGGCAGGGCAGGGCAAGGCAAGGTGTGCTGGCTCTGTCTTTGCCAGGAGCAGCTGCGAGCCCTTGGTGGGCACAGCAGGGTGAGGCCACAGGGAGCAGCGGCACACCAGGGGCAGGGAGGCAGCAGTGGAGGTGGCTGCCACTGCCTCATGGGACAGCAGGTCTAAGAGACAAGCCATATACAAAGAGCAGCAGTATTCCATGCCTTTTTTCCATTGGTAAGGCTTCTCCTCAAGCCTCCAAGATCCCTAAGCTTCTGAAGATATTCTCCAGACATGAAGCAGCACATGCAGGAGACGAAAGAGGAGTGGATCACTTACTTAACCCGCTTAGACTTATGTAAGCTCACAGCCCTGGTGCACAGCATCCCCAGAGGTGCTCATGGAGGTGGCAGGTGTCTCTGTGAGACTGCCTGTCCTTTTTGAAATGCTTCTGATGACTTGAAGGCAGTTGCTGTCATGCTTCTCTTTATGGCAAGCAAAAAGCAAGATCCAAGGAACTACAGGCTGGTCAGCCTTAACTGTGTCCACAGAAAAGCTGTGGACCAGGTATTTGTAGAAGCTGCTTCTTCTTGCCCGAGCAGATCATGCCTGAGTAACAACAGCACCCTACAAACTATGCACTATGGCTATTATATATTTAAAATAGATGGAAAGCTAAATTCCTCTGCAAAAAGATGGTGTTATCTGAAATGGACACGCACAGGTTATGGATTGCATTGAACAAAAAGCAGATGTCAAATCCGAGAAACTGGGTCATTTAAAATTTGAGAAGAGTTGCTATTTATTTTAGCAAAATGCTAAAAAAATTAAATTTGTATAATTTCTTAGAAACACCTACTTTGATGATTTCTTACAATTTTAAAATTGTTTTCCATGCAGATAATTAGGGAAACCTTCAGACACATTTCATCTGGTTAAAGACATATAATTTTTGGAGTAATACATTTTCAGAGTTTTTTTAAATCACATTTATTGTTGCTATCCTTTTTTTTTTTTGCCTTTTAAAATATTATTTCATTTTCTAACAGCTTATTTGTACAGTGTATGTTATAGAAAACATGGCATCTCTAGAAAAAATATGTCCAATGACTGGTAAAAATATGAAGCTCACTTCCAATAGATCTATGAGAAAATGCAGTGAAGCAGCCTAAACCTGAAAAAAATTGTCATTTTAAGGTGAAAATTAAATTCACCTTAATTGATGAAAATATCAAATATTCTATTTATGAAAAACCTAATCATAATTCTTTTACTGCTGCACGGCTAAATTTCATATTTTCTGAATTCTTCACATGTATATGTGGTCTCTGGAAGCCCACATACTTCACACATGTATACTATAAAAATATAGAGAAGAGTTTTTAAACAATATGCATGTTGTAAGAGACACAGATATATATTTTGAGATGATGCCATAAAGAGCTCATGACCTTAGAGCTCTTTTCCAACCTTAATGATTCTATGATGCAATAATGCTGCTTGGGAAGAGAGTTAAAGCAATAGCAATTGAATCAATATCTTATTATAAGCATGATATGAGAACTTGTGAACAAGGCTTTCTACCCAATACCCACAAAAATGTGAACAATCCTTACTTGTAAACTTGTAGAGCTTATTAAAACTAAATGTGTTTCCCTAAATTAAACATTTTATCAAAAACAGGAGGACAGTTTCTAGCCATTTCCTTCCCTTGTAGATTTTTAATCAAATCCAGGTATGACTGAATGAATTCAGAATACTCCATCTACCATGGAGTATTCTGGATATGGACAACATATTTCAAGCACAGTGTTCTGAGCTGACCTTTAGCTACTGAATCCAAAAGATGTTTTAACATGAAACAAAGTTTTATTTTTTCAAAATTAAGTTCCTGATTATTGCAAATTGCAAACAACACGGTGAAAAGCAATTTAAAATACACCTGAAACAAACAGTACATTCAAATTATGAAATAAAACTTCGCTTTAACCTAAATTTACAATTTAGACTTCTTTTTATCATGTATAGTGAGAATTTTCAAGGAACTCTGGAGGAAGGAGAAAATATGCCTTAATATATAGGAAAAAAAGGAGTACTGGAAATGATGGTAACAAAGACTTAAATTTTAAAGTTCAAATGTCTATAAAAACTGGCTTAAGGTGTAGCATTCATGCTTTAATATTTATTGTATTATGTCAATTTAATGTAATTTACACTTTCAATATATTTCTTTTATCTGAACTGAACAACCACTTCAATACAGCGATACTGTGTTTCACTAAGTTTTCTTTTCCTCTAAAGACTTTAGGGTGAATTAATTATAGCCAAGACACCAAATATAAACATCCTGATCTCACTAACGCTACAGTTATTTTATCTTTATTACAGAAGACCTTTGCCTACATGCAACAGTACATCAAGATTTAGTTCACTGAGACTGACAGGCCACTCTTTACGATATGACAGGATGTCACTGTAGTAGGTATGTTGACTATTTAATGGCTTTGGAAAGTCTCTTATGGCCTTCAGTAACTCATAAAATTAACTTTCATTGTCCTCTTGGATGACTACTGATGACAAAGTGTAATCTTATTACAAGAAACAAAATGTCTAATAGTTTCTTAAGTAAAATATTTTTCTTCAGCGATTTAGTGTATAAAGTTTTGCTGTGCATGAATTACATTCAGTGCTTCAAAGCACATAGCAACCTTTCATTATTTCAATGGTCCTCTTTTGGTGTACTGAACAAACCCTCAGAAGTGCCTTTGTCAAACTGTTACAAATCTACTTGATGCATGTCAAAGCCTCACTATTCGGAAGGGGTGACTAGACACCTGAGCAGTAAAAAACCACAGTGAATTTTACTCTGCATCTTCACTACAGTGTGTCCATGTATGAGTACTTCAGCAAAGTAGTATTAGCTCTTGGCAAAAAGCATTCATCTGGGCTGAAAGGCTGTCAGCAGCAATATGGTAGATGTCAATTAGAATAAAGTATGCGATGCAAACACATTTGCCAATTACATGCATTAAACCTCATAATGGCTGATGTCACAAATGTAGTTTGGTGATAAATTATCTTAAGGACAGTAATTACAATTTTCCATCAGTTGGATATACCCATTTTGAAGTTACAAAACAAGATCCACAGAAAAAACCTCCCTTCAGACAACAGAAACAATCAAAATGTCAGGGTGGGGGGTTGCTTGCTGTATGATGTTTTTTCAAGTTAGACTCAGCTTTCTCTTCTAAGTATTCAGAATTATGTTAGAGAGATTGAAGAATAAATAAGTAACCAAAAAAAAGGGACTCCAAAAAAATTACATGGACCAGATCATTTGAATCCAATCCAATCCCCGATCCAATATGGGGACGATGGGATCTAAGATAAGAAGAGATGAGAGCAGTGATGGAGACAGTGGCAGTCACACATAAAGCCACCTGGCAAAATACCCAGTATTGGCTATTTTTAAATCTTTAGTTAGCCCAAGATGGGGAATTAGACTCAATGAGGCTAATGTATCCCTTTCAACCTGAGATAGTCTATAATTCTATGGTTTAATACTTTCCTTAATGTTCAAATGTTAATACAAACATCTTCGTTTAAATAGAACTCAGAAATATTCTAGAATCTGTGTCATCTAAATGATTGGAACTAAACTTTTTTGGCCTAAACGTATATATTTAATTACATTTATAAAATTAAAGGTATCGTGCAATACAGTACCAGACAACTGTAAAAAGGTTTCTGTCATAAATACAAGAAGGGTGAAGCTTGCATAAGGATAAAAAGAGTGCTGCTTGCTCACAAGACTCTCAGTCACATTCCCAACACCAGAGACTTCCATGGCTGGGGCCGGTCCCCCTCCACAGCAGTGTCTGCAGTGACCCCAGGAGCTCCCACACATCCCATCCCAGAGTCAGAACAGGTTTCTCACCAGATCCATCCCAGGTTTGCCATGGCAGAGGCTCAGATGTCCATAAACCCATTCCCTCATGGCACAGTAGCACAGGAACAGCTTGAGCTGGTGCCTTCCAAGGAGGGACCCCAAACAAAGGGATGTACTGGTTCAAGGATGAGGATGTACTGGTCAATGGAAGCAAAACTCTAAAAGAGTTCAATAGGGTCATTTTCACAGCCAGATCTTGAGTCCTTTATTAATCTGAATATCCCCAAATCTCACAAATCACTGCCTTCTATTGGCAGCAGAGTCTTGAAGAAGAATGTACAGAAAATCAGACTATGAAAAATCAGTGTCCAAAAAGGAGCCAGAGGAGTCCTGCAACTTCATTGGAATAAAGGGAGAATCCACTGGGGTGCACACCTGCAGGGTTTCCTCTCTCTGCATTTTGGAGGGCGCAGTCTCCTTTGATCCTAAACTCCCAGCCAGACATTGCCCTCCTCCTTTCCCCACTGGCTGAGGTACTGGGAAAGTCCAGCCTTTTCAAAGAGCCTATCACGCATCTCACCTTGAACCTGTCATTTTACCCCAAAGCTCAGAAACTCAGGTTGGTGCAGACACACTTGTCCATTTCAGGAGCTAAGCTGTCTGTGCTCTGTAACAAACCTGCTGCTGGAAGTTAGCAGAGACATTAAGACGCATTCCAAAGATGTTAACATCCACCCCTTCATCCATGTTGTAAAGACTTCAGTACACACCTTCCCTATCAAGAACTGAAGCTCTACATCTGCTTGCTTTCAGTGGTTCAGCAGAGAAGACATAGCAGGAGCTTCTCCTCATCCTCTGCATTTGGCTCAGCTATACTCCATAGCTATCTCACCCTGGGTGAAAGGGTATCCCTAGGTAAAACTTAGTAAAAGGACTAGGACACGTCTTGGCTTTAGAAAAGAATAACACTGATTTAATTGTAACTGAGTACGAGAGGTCTGGCTAGCCAAAATTCAAACTAGGTAAAAATAACCTTTTTTAGAAAAGAGTTATTGTAAGCTATGCAAGAGCATTTTAGTGAGGATGCAGTGATGGCATGCACAGACATATGGTAATTGAGGCATTTGTAGAGATAATGTGCTAAAGCCATGTAGTGTTTCATGAACACTTTGTCATATATGGCAGGAGTGTGACCTTTGCAGCAGGATATAAATATGTATTCACACACACATACACATCTACACAACAAAAACTGACTTTAGGGTCAAACAATGATAACTGTTGCCACAACTAAAATCCAGCAAGTACTAAAATTATCTGTTGCCAAAAAAATGGGATGAATTATTTCACTGATGAACTGCATCCATACAAAATGGAAATAACCGTATTCAGAAAACAATGAAAAAAATTCTTATCTACCACAAAAATGGAGTGCATAAAAAACTGAATATAGGCCTAAAACTTCTAAACAAGTGGTTAAACAGAAAAGAAAAATGAGGCAGAAATTACTTGTATTATACAGTATGTATTAACACCACTGGTAATATACAAGGGAGTGTAAATTGAGCATCTAAATTCTCTATATCATGAAATGGAAAGAGAGCACCTTTAGAAGACATTGAAGTTTAGGACTCTTAAAATAGGTGCCTCAAATTCAGACAGTGTGGCTAGATCTCAATGTATATTTCTATCTGATGCTTACTTATTGACATAATCTGTTCAAACTATTTAAAACAGGAAAAGTCTTCCACCAAAACAAATACAATTTAAGAGCTGAATAACTAATGAGTTCAGAAAAAAACTTAGGTAGTCAAAAACATAACTAGAAGTTGTTCTAATAAGATGCAAAAACTCAGAGCTGAAAATATTTGATTTATTTTGTGGGTTTTGATAGGTACTAGACATGTGTTAGTTAAGGAAGCAGAAAGAGAAACAAGCAAGAATAAACTGGAGATCACTGTTCAGAACAAAAATAACCGAAATACTAATTCTGAGACAACTATTGGATTCATATACTGCATTTGGAAAAAATCCAAATCAAAGAGCAAATATCACATAGCAGAGTTAATGTACATACAGGAAAAAGCTAAAGCCAATTTTGAAATACTGTCAGGTAATAACGTTTCATAAAAAACTTGAACTTTCCACAGAGGTTCCGTCTGTATTCATGTTCTTCCAAACTATTTTGCCCAACCGAGGTCTTGGTCACTTGTCTCCTCTATCTCAACATCCCTTTGCAATTATCTCAGCATCTTTCTGCAATTATCTTTTCAGTCTTTCTGTATCAACACAAGTTTATTACCAAGTAAACGGCAATTTCTACACTTACTTTTGGTTTTAATAAATGTTATGTGCATTATATTGACTACATGCTATTTCAGAATTGTTTTCTTCTAGGTTCTCCTAAACTTTGATGTAATTAATTTATACACTAAAGACAAAGTTGGGAATTTGGAAGAAAATTTTAATTTTTTTTAAGAAAGTAGTCTCAGGAAGGTTTGCAAAATGCCTATTCTCAACTTCTTTTTGGCAGCATTGGTTAGTTTCTAAATCAAACTCATGCAAACATTCTGTTGTGTTTTTGGTTTTTAAGAACAAGAACAGGATAAAAGGATAAAATAGAATAAAAGAATAACCTCCTTCTGTAGAAGTCTTAACATATCTCTGCACCTGTTATAGATCTCAGCCTGGAAAGAGAACAGAGATTCCATGTTCAGTTTCCAGTTCCTACCAGATTTATGTTCATACATTTTTAATAGGAATACAAGGACAGATTCGCTCCTCTTTCCATCCTTAAGAGTGACTGTAAGAATCTGATGAGGGCTATTCCCTTGATGGATTTAAGTCACACAGCTAAAGGGGATTTTCCTACACATTGTTCAACTCAGAATGTAATCAAGTCAAAGTCAGCTGATGTTTTACAGAGCTTAATTCAAAAATGTGACTTTTTTTGCACAAGAACACTATAACAAGGTAGAACAGTTGAATAGTAGCTCAGCTTTTGGAGAATGAAATCCAGGTATTTTCTTTAAATTTAAAAGGGGTAGTAAGATTTTAGGGGAAGACTGGAAGCAATTGAGTTAGCACCTTCCACCACTTGAATAACACAAATAGGTAGGTCTAGCTTCCTGAATGTAAAATCTTTTATCCCAACTCTATTTAAAATGCAGCATTGATTATTTCAATCACACTTTATCATTCTCGACATGAACTTAGGTGAATTGTTTGACACTGATTTGACTATTCTCTTCCAAAGAATACACCAATAATAATCTAACTATTTTTTCCTAATTCCTGCTATATTTCTCCATTGATATAACTTCTTTTTACTGGCATATAAAAGAAAGGTTTTATTAAAATACAGCCTATATACCACTGTGTTAGTATTGACACAACCTTCTTGATTTCCGTTCTATAAACTGAATCTAGAGAATGAAACAGAGACAGAATGTATCTGACATTATTCCAAATGCACATACTACCAAGTTTTAGCTGCCTTATAAATTAGTGACATAGGTAATTTTGGAGAAACAGACCAGTGGGTTAGATGACTGCTCATTCTAGGTACTTAGCTTAATATCTCAGGGTATTTAAACACTTTGTAATGCAAAGCAAAATAATTAACCTCTCCCCCAAAACCCCCAAACACCTCATCCACCACAGATTAATTATGCTGAGAGTTAAAACTGTGATAAGAGAAACGGTCAGATGATTAAAATCTAAATTAGGCGATGTAACAGTGAGAAGAGGAAAACTAAAGAAAGGCTGGTCAGTAGAACATGGGTATCACCTAAACATGCTCTGAACACCCCTGTTAACTTCACAACTGGAAGAAAAAAACCCACATGTTTCAGAATTCAAAATAATCTGTTTAAGCTAATAAAACCTATGGAGGGTAAATTACTTTATATAGCTGAAATTATCTATCTGTGCAACACTCCCATCATACCATATGAGTTCTTATATCACACAGGCCATTTCTAACTCATGGATATTTAACTCACTCTGGTTTGTGCATTTTACCTTCTGAGACTGCAGAGTCACATACACCACAGTTTGTAGGTAAAGAAATCCATTTTAGCCACCTTTCTAACTCCTTTATCATTCTTTTCCAGAATGCCATTAAGATATAGTCTGCTGATGGCTATAAAAATGAGAAATCTGAAAATGACTGTATGTGTTATGTCTTGAAGCTATACTGAAAGTCATTAAAATTATCCAATAAAGAATGGAGTTAATCATTAGTTTCAGGTTTGATATATTAGTGGAATGCTCTGTCATCACAAGAATCTTCTTTTTATAATCTATCCCTATGAAGTTTTTACATTAGCTGCAAAATTGGTTGTCTCAATGACAGGTACAGTCTTCTTAAAGGACAGGCAGTTTTTGCTCTTAAAATATACTTGCCTAATCAGGATTCTGCAGGCAACATATGAACACTGGGCTATATATAGCCACAAAAAAAGTTTGAGTAAGCATAATCACTTTAAATTTAAAAATATACTTTTAATTAATGTTTAAACAATGAGAATTTCATTATCATTGCTCAAGGTATAACATTCTTGCCTAAAATGTTATCATTTGTTAAGTCATATGCTACACGTGGTGTATTTTTATGCAAACTTCCCATTAATCAGAAGAAGAATACATGCACATAAATACAGGGGGAAAAAAATATTTAATCTATAAATTGTATTCTGAAATAACCAAGAGTTCTCTTGGTATTTTTTTCTTTTTGTTTTCCCTGCTAAGAAGTACATGTTTTCAGGTTCAATTAATTCTACATTAGAAAATCAACTGGCTTGTATAAAAGAAGTCTGCAACAACAAAATTGTATGGAAATATTTAAGTAGAAACTTTTTTCATAAAGTATTCTCTTCTAGAAGGTCAGCTAATTTGAATATTTTGGAGGTGAAAAAACTTGATGCCAAAAAACTGAACCTTCATTGCCAGAGGAAAATTAAATAGTCCAGTAGACAGAAATGTAGCAAACTGTATTAATAAAAAGGATCCCCACGTCCTAGAACTAACATCTTAAAACATTTCATAGATCAACCCACAGAATTAGGATAGTTGTGACTATTTCCAAACAGTTCTATGCATAGGTAATCCACACAAAAAGCAACACTGAACACTTAGTAGCATGTTACTTTGCCAACAGTAATCTCAAAACAGGTTCATCATTCAAAAAACAATAAATCTTTTTAAATCGGGTTGTTATTTACTTTTTAAGGATGCTATTCACTTTAAAATTTAAATTGATTTCATCATAGCATATGAATGACAAGCATGTACTTGGCAGTACCCATAGAGTAGTTCCTTAAAAAAAGAAATTCTTCATATTTTGCCTTTTTTTGATGGGATTTTTTTTCCTTAAAAATTCGTCAAAATGTTTGATATACTGTTTTACACCCCACAAGGGTCAGAGGCGCCAACATGTTGTATTTCAAAATTTCTCCAAAACCGCTCGTATTAGTTATTCTGTGACTGTATCATAGACAATGATACAGTCAATTGAAAATTAATGGAGGAAAAGTTTAAATTACCAACACACTTCAAAGGCATCTAAATTAACTGACTAGAAAGCTGAGAAACAATATAGATTTTTTTTGTTAATTTTCCTGTGTTTGAGCATGATTAAGAAAGCAATGAGCATATTAGAATACACGCAGAATGACTTGAAAAATTTCTCAGGAAATGTCATGATGGCACACTCAGGGATCATGGATACAATCCTCTCTGGAATTGCTTACACAATATTGATCACCTCTTCTAAAATACCTCAGCGATTGGAACAGTCCAGAGAGGAGAAATCAGAAGTGCAACTATTCAATCTGTAGGATTTGCAGGCAGTCCTGAGGCAAAGAGTACTCAACAACAGAATTTGACATGAGTGTAGATAATAAAAAAATTCAGTCTCAAGAATTTGAAAGAGAGAAACATGAAACTGACAACCAGTTTTAACATAAAAATTAAATTTGTGGCAAATTTATAGGAAAAAAGAAAAAGTGGCAACCCCAGAAGTATGTTCAGACTGGGGAATGAGACACTGGAAAGCAGTGGCATAGAAATGGACCTGGAAGTCCCGGCTGACAGAAAGTTGAACCTGAGTCAGCAGCACCCCAGCATCCAGCAGGGCCACCTATGTCCTGTGGGGCATGAGGTACAGGATGGCCAGGGAGGGGATTGTCCTGCTCTGTCCTCATGGCATGAGGCAAGGGAGGGGATTGTCCTGCTCTGCACTGGGGTGGTCTCACCAAGTGCTAAGGGCAGCTTTGAGTACCACAGCACAAAGAAGATATTAAGCCACTAGAGAGTGTCCAAAGGAGGGCAACATGGATGGGGAAGGCCCTTGAGGGAAATCAGCATGAGTGGCTGAGGTCACTTGATCTCTTCAACCTGGAGGAGAGGAGACTGAAGGGAGACATCACTGGGGTCTACACCTGCATGGTCACATCACCAAGCCTGAGAGAGTTCCAGAAGTGTTTGCCAATACTCTTGGGCACAGGGTGTGATTGTTGGGGCTGGTGTGTGCAGGGCCAGGATTCTGACTTTACAGTCCTTGAGAGTCCCTTCCAACTCAGCTTATTCTTTGATTCTGTGAAAATACTGGCAATACTATTTTTCACAGTCTAGTTTTGATCCATTTGCTCT
The DNA here is from genome assembly GCA_024362935.1 of Setophaga petechia. Taxonomy (NCBI): domain Eukaryota; kingdom Metazoa; phylum Chordata; class Aves; order Passeriformes; family Parulidae; genus Setophaga; species Setophaga petechia. The sequence goes on from JANCRA010000001.1 coordinate 31,479,638, forward strand.
ATGATTTCAACAGTCATTTCTTCACAGTGACGGATCTTCTACTTTAAGTAGGAGTTAAATCAGACAACCATTTGGCTGGAAAAGACCCTTTAGATCAGGTCCAACTGTTAAGCAAATGCTTAACCAGGTCCACTGCTAAGCCATGTTGTTAAGAGCCATGTCTACCCACATTTTATAATACCTTTAGGGATGGTGACAACCCCTTTCCTGGGCAGCCTATTACAGGTTTGGTCCCCTTTCATTAAAGAAAATGCTTCTAATGTCCAATCTAAATCTACCATGGTTGGAGTTAGGGGTAAAATGTTGTTTGGGAAAAGAGATTGTGAAGTTAAGAAACATAATTGAAATAAATACTCAAAGGAGATTTTTATGTGAAAAATGTAACACCTCTTGATTCTAGATCTTAGTTAATTAATTACTTCCTTAGTTAATTACTTAATCCCTTAGTTTTTAAAGCCACCGATACAGCAGGGCATACAACACAAACCTCTGCCCATGACTAGTGATCTCAATGACAAGGCCAATAACAGTACCCACGCATAACAAAAGGGTTACAAAAGTAACAAAAGGTGATATGCCAGAGTTATAGAGAAGTTTTTAAACTGAATCTTACTTCAACCAATGTAAACAGATTTCTTAACTACTCTTCAAAAATATGCCCCCTCTGTATTGGCTCCAATTAAATAGAAATCAGTGAGACAGAAATAAAGATTCCAAGAAGCCAAATGACGAACCCCCACAGTGTGAGAGAGTTTATCTTTTCAGTCTGTCATACTAAAAGGATGAGCACTGGAGAAAATATAAAATAGATTTGTTTGAAAACTACTTTAAGATTCTTTAAGCATTTTTTGTACCAAGGCAAATAGTAATACAATAAACTTCTCTTTAGCAGTACAGTGTCTTGAATTCTCCTCCTCCTTGTGACAGCAGCACATTGCTTACATTAGTTTCTGCAAAGCAGAAGTATTCAAAATATTGGTGCAGAAAAACACTATTTCAAATACCCTACTTGTAAGTGAAAATCCAATAGACTGTTGGGAGGAACTGTGGAAAAAACTTCATAGACCAACTACTTCACATGAAATGTAAAGTCTAAGTATTCTTGTCAGTATAGAGCAGGAGTACTAAAATTTGTAAAGTAAATTAATCCACACACAGAAAAGTATATAATCACAGCATGATACAATTTTCAGCCTGAAATTATTTTACTTAAAATGAAATTAAGCTTTGATGAACTTATATTCTTCTTTCATTGTACTTTCAAAGTCAGTCATTCAAAAATAAATTCTTATTTAACATTTTTTTTAAGAAATACTTAAAAATATTTAGCAGGAATATGAGGCATGTTCCTCATATCTTATTTTTTCCTCACCAACATATAATAATTTCCTATTTATGGTTATATATATCAGCTAAGGTAAACTATGTGAACATAGAGACATGTGATGGTGGTTCTTTTCTCAGCAATAAGCAAAAAACAGGTCAAACTAAAAAGCCAGTAATTTGCTCCATATAAAAAAAAATTGTGTAAAGAGAGTATACATATTTATAGGTGTATTTTTTAGAGAATTTCACTTGCATTAAATATAAAACAAAATTTAAAAATCATTGAATTTATAGTGACAAATTATTTTTTAAAAAAGACCACAACTTCAAATCTCATATTCTAAACAACTATTAGTTACAGTCATAAGTGGCTACAGAGATACAGTTGCCTGAAACATATTTTTCTAGTGATTTTAAAGAGCTGACATCTGTGTGAATCCTATTTCTATGCTGAAAAAAACAAAAGATCCACACAGTAAAAATTACAATTCTGTGTAATGAGGCTTAACATTGAATGGCAATTATAATATTTAAAATTACAACTTTAGGAAAATTTATTGTAATTTTTCAAAAGCCATTTAATGACTTGTTCTTCCACATTTTTGGTGTATTTAATTTTACTCCCGCATATTTACTTCTCCCTGACTGAATTATAAAAAACCAGAAACCTAAATATTAAACATTCAAACATAAATATTACCCCGTCTTAATGATCATATTATTTTACTAATCTAAAAATTAAATTAACAGGTCATGTTTACTTGTGTTTCCTATTTACCTGCTAAAGATAGGAATAATAAATTTTACCTACATTGATGTTTACTCATCCAGTATTAGTTAATTGTATACAGTTGCAGTAGATCAATGCACCCAAAATAAAACTACTCCAATCTCTAGGGAAAACATTAAATCTCTAATTGATGTCTGAAGCCAGAGAACTGGCTGTACGCAATAAGTATTTCATCTGTTCTGAAGTAATTTCCTGGGCTTCTACCTTTGAACCTGCAATAAATCTCTCTTCCCTCAGTCTCTCTTTCAGCACCTAAAATAGACCACATACTTTTGGTCAGACCGGTGCTGAGCTAAGAAGGCACCATAAATATCCTGTGAAGAGATGTAATTTGCATTAACACAGAAAACAAGTCACTATGAGACCTTGTATTTCTAGTACTACCATATCTTTATGAAAGAGGGATTTTTAAATTTTTTTTTGAGCAAAGATCCTGCAAAATGAAAAAGGAGATCATAAATACAATGTTTTTACATCGAAGTGCTTTTCCTTTGACATCAAGTAGTTTCTACAGTATGTACCACGGTTGGAAGGGGTTAAGTAGGAAAGAACATTTTGCACACCAGTTGTCTAACTTTTTCTGATGGAAAAGTAATGAATGTATGGTTTCAGGAGAAACAACACTACCCTGTCAGGGATTTTTATATTCTTTAGAGCATAGAAACTACTCAAGAGTCTTTTCAGGAGGGATTTTTTTCCTGAAATGGCTACAGATATGGAGATGAAAATCAGTTTTATGGAGTGGTATAACCCAGGGTAATCTACAACCTTCATAATCCTTACAATGGTTTCATATATTTAATTGCTTTCCACTGCCTTTTTTTCATTTGGTCAGTAACTTCTAATGTGATTTTTTTTGGGCATTGCTTTTTTTGTACAACTACTAATGATTAAGCCAAGAACAAAAGAACCTTTTTTAATGTCAACCAGAAAATACTGCACTACATTAATTTTCCATATTTAGAAAGATTGAGACCCCCAAAGGAAAAATTGTCCAAGTTAAGCTAAAAAACCAAGTCAGTTGCATAAACTTAGTGTGGAATATTTTTTTTCATGGATATGGGGTGCTAGTACAGATCTATCTGCATTATTACTGAGACAGTTTTCCTATCAAAATGCGTTTTGGGTGCTCTTAATATATTACTTTGGCAAATTCAGAAAATGGCTTTCCTCTGTTAAATAGGATTCAGGAAGACAATCGTTTATACTCAAGGATGTAGGAAACACATTCTACTACGAATTTGTAATTTTGTTTAGTTATTGTGGATTTTCCAACTATTTTTTTAGAGTCTGGTTTCTAACAGGACATAGTGAAATCAATGTGAATATGTTTCTGTAGTGTAGTATGCACTGTTAATAGATGATGCAATGCTACTCGTCATTTATCAAGCATGGCACTAAAATTACTCCTTCAAGTACTTAACCATATTTTTTTGGTATCAGAAAAATCAGTTCCATCTAAAGGTTCATGTGTGTTCAAGGGTGTTCTACAGGCAAGTTTTATTCATGAGTGTCCAAAATTAAGTGTGCTGTCCATAAGAGAACTTATTTCAGAATACACAAATCAACATCTATCAAATTTCATTTTGATGAATGACTGAGAATGAAGAAGAAACTGTATCACAATTCTGTTTCTAAGGATTTTGCCATGAGCTTGAAAGATAACAGGATACCAGCATGAACAAGGCGATTTCTCTATTGCTATTATAACCCAAAGGTTGTAATAGCACTCTCCTTGCTGTATTGTGACCACAAAGATATGAAGTACATACAGTTAGTCCATGGTTGGAAAAATACTTCAGACATATGTACATAGCACAAAGATTTAAGGATTAAAGCTATAAAGGAAATTTGATCAATTTATGAACAGTATCAGAGGATCGGCTGCTCATTACAATGAAGCTTTAGATTAGGTGACTTACAATCTCTTTTCAATAGTATATCTTGAAAATTAAGGTAAGAGCTTCCACGTTTCTAAAACATTATTTTCAGTTGAAGTTAACATCGCAAGAGCAAACAGACTCTCACTGTGTTTTTCAGCACATTTATTCTCACTTCATACTGTGATTCATCACAGTCCGGGTGCAGTGATTTGAAAGTCCTATAATGCAGTAATGCATTACTGATAGCTATTTTCATTTATTAAAAGCAGTACCAGAATTCTTAGAGCATTTCAAAGCCTTGTTCCTGTATAGCAACTTTGGCAGAGACCCTGACATAGCTGAAAGTAGCTGAAACACTTTAACAAAAAAAAAAAAAAAAAAGAAAAAAAAAAAGAAAAAGGCAACGACATGAAATGGACTCTTTCTGTTCTCAAGATACTGTATATAGAAAGTATTGTCTGTTCTCACTAATTAACAGGAACAGGCCTCCTCCTTCCTTAGATAAATATACAATAGACAGAAAAGAAAGCACCCTTCTACACAGCGCCCTCATAAGGGAAGTTAACCACACCAGACATCTATCCTTTATCCTGCAGTGCGTGAGAGAACAATTGCATTGAAGGAAAAAGGATATTGAGGACTTGAGGTTGCTAACTGTCCCTGGCTATAGAGAGAAAGTGTATTTCAGTGTTTAAGATCCAGAAAGCATTTAACAATTTTTTTTTCATTTAAGAACCTGACAAATACTAGTAAGCTGAAAGATCTTGTACGTTGCACTTCCAGGCTTTGCAGGGTTCTTTGGTTGTTGTTAGTGGTCTGGTTTGATTTTCTCTTACACAAACCCTTGAAAGTACCATTAGTCCTTTAGTATCACAAAACCAAAACAAGGAGTGTTATAGTGGGCCATCATTATATTCTTCAGTAAAGACATGAGACCAAATTAAATTTTAATAAAAACCAATTCATTGCATATCCATTAACGAGGTACAGTATTTATCAAATAGACATTTGCATATCATGAACCTAAATTGGAAAAAGTCAGGGTAAAAACCATAGCTCTGTGATCACTAGACCAATCCACAGTGATGGGACACATCTAACATCAGGTCAGCAAGGTGATGTTAGGATAAGTAAAGGCCAGGGTAGAATCCAACAACCCATCTTAGGGAAAGAGCAAGGGTCTGAGCTCACAGCTGTGTCTTACAGAGCAGCTGTTTCACACTGACTGACTCAGGCCAGCTCTGCCAGCTCCTGGGCAGCTGGACCCATGCTGGAGCTGGACAGTTTAGCCCTGGGCCTCAGGGCATGCGGGCAGGATGGTGCAGACCTTGGGGAAGAGCTTGGAGTGCTGACAACAGCTCTAACAGTCAACAGTACTACTAATGCTTCCTATTTAACATATCTTTACTTTAGATCATAAAATCATTGCAAATTATTGCAGTAAAAGTCTCGGTGTCTTAGCTAAGGAACCCAAATACCAAATGCGATCTTCCCAATTTAACATATATTAGCATTCTTTAATAAGAGAACCTATAATAACACAACAAAATACAAGGAGAAGCCATCATGTTATCTCTTTGAGTCTGTACTTACACTAGAATCCTAAAAAAATTAAATAACTACTCTTTTAAAAATAATTTCAAGCTAGTAGCATTGCTAGTAAATAAATTCAGCTACATTTAAGCACAACTGCACTCAAAATGCTGTAATAAATTGAGAATTTATTTAAACTTTTACACATTTTATCCATTTTGATTTAGAATATACATCTCATGCCAAATTTCATAAGCATTACTAAAATTAATCAAGATATAAGTCACTAAAAATTCTGCTTACACCCAAACTGTATTGTGAACCTTGAATTCTGCTGGGTTTTTTTCTTAATTTTAGGCATGATCCTGGTTTCTAAAACTGATTGATTTTGGTGTTTCAAGCTGAAATAACACAGAGCAAATTTGGAGGAAGCAGACTGTAGGAGCTCTGCACTGCAAATCAGTTTAGAATTCTATAATTTTTTATTGGTAGAATTTTTTTCTAGGCTCTTGGTCATGAGACTCAGAAATACAGCAAAACCCTTATTTGAATCCTTTCTACTGTACTGTTATGGTCACTGACCAGTGAATCAGGAAATGTCTTTTGAAATCTGTTTTGTTTGTTTAGACAATCCCTCAGAGGAAGGTGATTTACTTAAGAATACAGCTTAAAGCATGTAATTCAAACTTAATGATATTTATTTATTATTATTCTATGCCTCCTTTTTAACTGTAGGACACAGCTTTAGGTAGAATTCATTCATTAAAAATAAATTTTTAGTTGTTTTAAGAAGTTGAATAAACTGTACAAAGCATGCCAACTGCCAGGCACAGATGCCCACAATACACATACCAATACTTATAAAGCACTTCACAAATAGTCACAAAAAACTCCAAAAACTACCAAAAGAAAACCTCCAAAAACCCCACCAAGCAAGGTGATAATATACATTTTATTTAAATTCATAGTGATATTTTCCAAATAACATAAAACAATTTTTGTTTTATCTGCAGATTAAATGTAGCAAAGGAGCGTATACTAACGCAAGTTAGATAGAGGAGAAAAAATTAGAAGGCACTCAAAAAGAACAAGAAACCTCACTTTATATTATGGAGCATATTGTCATTATTTCTAACAGCTCTAAGTATTTAGCTTCAATAGGACAGTATATTTTGTTTGTGGCATGCAATCAGTTCCCACATTCACAAAAACAAGTGAAGTTTGGGAATGGCTGAAGCCGTTTTAATCCACCATGAAAGACAAATGTTCTTCCCCAGGCTTCAGCATTTGTATCCAAGTTCCTAATTGCTTTTCATGCCCTAACAGTTTTTTGTTTTACACTGATGTACTTTCCTGGACTTCTCATCTCTCCCCTAGGCCCAAAAATCATTATGGAGTTTTACATATTCTGTCCAAAATATTTCTTTTCCCACTAATTATTTCCCTACCTCATTACTTGCAATATTTCTACAACTACAGCTGAAATGAAATAAACTTGCAATATTATCAGTAAATGATAATATTATTTAGGTTTGGGCAAGATATTTTCAAGATGGTACATAGTATATTGCAACATCAAGTTTCAGGTAACATATTGCAGTGCGTGGGTATTTATGTTTCCTATCCATTGGAGAAATTGGGTCTACAGTGAATAAAATGTCCTTGTATATTTAAGATCAACACTTAATCAAGCTTATATTTGACAGAACCAAAAGGTCAGAAAACCCCAAAATGCATTGCAGAACAAAACCCTTTGTTCTCACATTTGTTTGACTAAACATTTAGGCTGAATTCATAGCAGTGTGTTTTACTGAAGGTGAGCTAGCAGCCTATAGAAATCCTGAGAATAAATATGATAAAAATATAAGTTATCACAAGCATTAAACAAAAGCCTAAGGGATAATTACCGTATATCAACTATTAGCACAATATCCTGGAATTATATTATGAAATAAAACAACTGCAACAGCAACTGTTTATCAAGTAATACATTTTTGAAAACAATTTATTCCAAATAATAAATACCTAGTGGAATCTACAGTACATTTGCCATTGATATCTATTAATTTTCTCCAAGTTCTCGAATTATGAACGTTCCCTACATACTCTTTCATTATTAGTTCATATGAATTTTTCTGACTTCTCTTTGGCTTATAGTATCTGTAAGCAAGAAACACATTTGACATTGGTATACAGCAGTAGTCAAAAAACTACTTGCAAGAGCTGAAAGTGAACCAAATCTTCACCACCAGAACCCCTAAAACTAAACCCTCAAAACAGTCTTGCATTTTCTCTGTAGCGTATTATGCTCATTAGAAGATGTCAACTTCTCTAAAAGTTCTGTTTCCTTCAAAAAAAAAATCAGTCTAAATTCACATCTATGAAAACCAGATACACGAAGAACTAGAATGTTTATAAAATAACAAGGGAATTATTTAAAAAACAAAAGACATAATGTGCTTTAAAGCGTACACTGGAAGACTTTTTTGAGCAACTTAATGGAGATTGCATTACAAAGCCTGAACAGACTCTTAAGTTGGGTCAACTCCCTTACCACACTCCTAAGAGTCTGATCACAGGATATATCCCACTGTGGTTCAAGAATATCAACACATTCTCACCTCCTTTTAAGACTGCATTGTACATGTCATTAGTTAGACATAAGTTGCCCTAAGGATTATCACCAGTCAAATAATAAAGAAATAAATAACTTTGGATGATGCTAAATGTATGGAAGTGAAAGATTGTACACAGTGCACAACATTATAGTTATGAAATTTAGCAGCATATAATTTGACAGTATATCATTTTTATGTTGTTTTTATTCTGTACAGGCTAAAGACAAATGGAGATGTATTTTACAGAGATGTGTTTTGGGTGCATTAAGTCTCCTCCACAGACAGCAGAATGAGTATTGTGGGGTTATTCACTTAATTTTGTATTACCTAAAGTGCCAGTTTTGCTACAGATTGATGTCTTGGTAGAGTTCAAGATCACACTGGTAAACCTCAATTCCATCGGATTTTTTTGTTTGTTTTGAACAACAATAAGAAGTCTATTTTTGCTACTGAGTACTAGATTCCTAACAGTGTGAAATTTCTGCTACATTTCTGAGATGTATAAAATTTAGCTTGTGTAGCAGCTACTGTCTTTTGCCACATTAATATCTTTAATAAGTTTAAGGTAAGAATCTGACTCTTATGTGATCCTCTCTCCTATAGATTTTATTGCATAGAAATGGAGAAGACATTTGCAGATTAATGGGCTTGAAACCTGCTGTTTGATACAGTTATCAGTTTTACAGAACTGTACCAAAACCCTGGCTATTGCAATAATATTAAGCATGTGAAAGATGATCTTTTTGTTTCATGCCCCACTGTAGTGTGCGCCCCCCTGCCTCACTTCCAGGTCACTACCTCTGTTCCATCTTGATCATCAGGTTTAGCTCTTATAAAACCTTAACATGCAAAAGGTTAAGAAGGTTCCAACACAATTTCAAAGTCTCTCTGGGATCATTCCGCCTTCTAAAATAAACAGATCAGAAAGGTTTAAATTCTTTGTAAACATATTTTTGAATGCTTAATTCTCTGTAAACATATTTTTAGGCAAGTGTAATTTTCTTCTGATTATTAAGTACAGAAAACTACACAGCTTACCACCCCTTCCCATTTTTTTAGTCTATAACTATAATGCCTTATATGAAATTTGTTGAGTACTTATTGGAATGAGAGTAAAGCAAGCTGTGGACAAAGGAAGAGCTACAGATGTCATCCACCTGGAATTCTGCAAGGTATTTGACACGGTCTCCCACAACACCCTTCTCTGTAAATTGAGAGATCTGTATTTGATGGATGGAAATTGTTCAGCCTCCAGGGTGATCTAATGGGGTCGTGCAGTATCTAAAAGGAGCCTATGAGAGAGCTAGAGAGGCACACAGTGACAGAACAAGGCTTTAAACTGAAAGAGGGTAGGTGTAGGTTAGATATTAGGAAGAAATTCTTTACTGTGACAGTGGTAAGACATAGGGACAGGTTGCCCAGAGCAGTTGTAAATGCTCCACCCCTGGAAGTGTCAGTCCAGGTTGGATGGGGCTCTGAGCAACCAGGCCTTGTGAAGGGTGTCCTTGCCCATGCCATAGGGCTTGAAACTAGATGGACTTTAAGGTCCTGTCCCAAATAATTCTATGATTCTATGACTATTTGGTGGGTAACAAACTGGCTGGATGGTTACATCCAGAAGGTAGTGGTGAGTGGCTCAGCATCCAGATGAAGATCAGTAATGGCTTATGTCCCTCAGGGGTCTGTACTGGGCTCAGTACTGTCTAATGCCTTCATCAATGTGGGATTAAATCAATTATTCATTCCATGGCATTCAGAGTATTGTCTTCATGTTTGCAGACAACACCAGGCTCAGTGGTGCAGCTGACAGCCCTGAAGAATGGAATAACATCCAAATGGATCTGCACAATCTTGAGGAGTGGTCCCATGGCAATCTCATGAGGTTCAACAAGGCCAACTGCAAGATGCTGCAGATTCTTAAATAAGAGTACAGCAGGTGCTTTGCTAAACTATTTTATTGTCTTAACACTAATATGCAATACTAATTTTAAACATTTTTGAACTATAAAGGAACCCAATGGCTTCCAGAAACTCCCCAAACTAATTTCTTTGATTGGTTGCCTCAGTCCACAATAACCTTATAGAATGGTGAATGCATATTTTGCTACTTAAGCATAGCAAAGTTGTGTCCTAAGAACATTAGGTGCCACACTTGAAATAGATTTCAAATTTTATTTGAGAAAGAAGAAAATTTGGATCACTGCTGGACAGTCAATAATTCTCATTACATTCCTCTATGACTAATACAACACAACTGGCGTCTTCTCAAACCTAAAGCATTTAAAGACTACGAATGCTTGAAAAAACAATCTCAGTAAGCTTTGTAGTTCTCAGACATGTCAACACGTGACAAAACAATTGTTAGTCTTTTAAAAATTTCTCTCCTCCCTCCCACTTCCAAAAACATCAACTTAAATTATATGGGAAGTCATTGTTATCTGTAAAATATAAAATATCACCTGACTCAATCCTCATAACTTACTGAAGAGTAAAATCAAGTTTCTACCCCTTCAAGAAATGTTACTTTAGTTTTAAACTATTCAGAGGTTCTGGTTTAAAAAATTACTCTACATCTTACTTTGTCAGAATATAGCACAGTGATAGTTTTCTTTCTTTTTTTTTTTTTTTTTTTGAAGTATATGCTCAAAAATAACATGACTTTCCATTTCCACCAGTTTTCAGGCATAGTGGGAAAGGAAGAAGGAAGAGAGAAAGACCAAATATGAGTCACAAAATGTAAGCAGCATATAACCGTGAATAATCCATCTGCTGGACAGCAATGTAGCACAGCCAGACTTCCCTTCTGTATCACAATCTTAACTTAAATCCTTCTAGTTCTCCTCTTAAGGAACTGCAGAGGTATCTGCCCCAGACTGGTATTAAGACTGATATTCACTTACAAAGTCAGAAAATGAGCAAAAATTGGTTGTCCTTACATAATTTCCATGCCCCTTCAGCTGTGCTAGGTACCTCCTGAAAACAAGTATTTTAGAAATGAAAAGCAGGGGATGAGAATTATTGATACAGACTGAACCAGTACAAGTCTATTACCTTTCTTGGAAGTTGCATGCAAGTGTGCTAGTGCAGGATGTGCTACTGAAATTGGTAACAGAGCTCTAATATTGTGAACACTATTACATATTTGATTCTGTGCTGAATGGGTTAGATTATGCCATATCTGAAAAATGCCACCGTGAGAAAGGATCCTTATAGTCTAAGAAAAAAAAAAAAAATCATACAATGTTAACTGATACACACTGAAGCTGTATTACAAAAGATCAGAACTGATTAATACAGGTCTCATTATTTATCCACTAATGGGATAGCACATTAATGCCTCTAGAGATACATGATAGGGAATAATAAAAGTAGCAGACATGGTCCCAGTATAAAAATGGCGACTTGCCAAGGAGAAAGCATACAGCAATGAAAATACTGGCATGATAACAGTTTTGTTACTTGGTATATTTATTGATTCACTATCTCCATTCTTCAGATTCCATTTGCCACAGTGTTACAAGGTCCCTGGCTCAAATGAATCTTTTTACTTGCCAAAGCCAAAAGATCCAGGAGAGGAGGTACAGACACTGACTAGAAAAAGCCTTTTTTTTCTATGTAACTGCCAGCGAAAAATGGAGTTTTACAGAAGCATGCAGAGAAAATGAATATTCCCTCAAGCATTTAATCAAAAATCTTTTAGCTCGATTTGAACCTTTCAAGCTGCTTATATTTTTTACAATGCACCTTTTCTCTTACTTTGTGTAATACTATAAATTGTTGAAAATAAGAGGAAAAGTACTAATGCAAATATATTATGTAAATGATATTCCTATGTTTCCTATACAGCACCTGTATTAAAAAATATTAGATTGATAAACCCATAATAGAAACAACTAGTAATAAAACTGGATTCTGAACTCCAGCAGAAGAGGGCTCACTTCAAATCTTAAGAAACCATTTTCTACTCAAAATCAGACTTTTTAATAAGTGATAATTTGAGATTAATTCACAATTATCATTACAGGTGTCTGGAATTTACCTCATGCTTCCAAGTTCAGGATCCAAAAATCAGAAAAGAAACAGAAAATCTAACACAGATTTCTCAAGGAAGTGCCTTGAGCTTCAGTCACACTCAATTTACATATTTTCCAGAAGTGTAAAGAGACAATGCTCCAGAGAGTTGGTGTCCATTTTCAAGATCAAATACTACAGTGTAACTTACTTTGACAGGAAAATTAACTGGTGAATATCAGGTTTCCTCCATGCTAACTCCCGGCAAATATTCAATAAAAACTTAAAGCATTTATTTGAATTTTTTTTAAGTTCTGTTTCTTAAAAATTATCACATCACTTAGCATAAAAAGTCTCTATGAGGATGTTTGCTGAGAATACTCCTCCTATTACCATACTTCAGTCAGTGACTACTCATCCTGACACGAGATGTATTTCATTTCAAAGATCCCAGTCAAAATTGGAAACACAGTACTACAGTCATTTGTGTGACAAGCCTTATCTTTGTCTCCCATAATTAGCTCTCACTTGTATTCATCTCTTCACCTTTCACATAAAGTTTAAATCCCCTTTTTTAAAAAATAAAAGCAATCATAATCCTATTTAACTTCTATATTAATAATCCATTTATCTTTCCCAACTAAAATTATTAAAGTTTTGCAGTTACTATAGGCAGTATTTTTTATTCTGGTCCTCAGAAAATTCCAGTTTTACTACTGGCCCACGCACTTCATTGAAAATACTATATTTATCATCTTCGGTAATTTAATTTTTTATGAACTCTTAAAAAGATACATAGTCACATGTGTTAACTACTATGTTAGTCAAATATATCGAGAGACTTTCTGGAATTTAGTCCTTGTCCAAGACTTAAACGCTCTAATCCACTCAGTATTGCTTTCCATTTGATTATGGTTATCCCCTTAATGTTCCCACCATGTTCTCCAGTGCACCTAATAAAATTTATTTCCATAAGTAACATAAATTTCCATATATTGATAAAGGTAAGTCACACCTTGCACTGGATAGTTACTCCAGCCTTGCAGGCTACCCTTTTCACTTGAATTCCCACAGGCTAACAGAAACTGTTCCATTTTCTCATTTAAACTTCTCCTTTAAGTGGGCACAAATTCCAGCTGACAGAGGTATACAGCTTTAGGCCTAAACCACATTTCACAACCCCATCAGAGCCCTTACAACTGGGCTTGCAAGACTGCTGTAATTTTCAAGCTGCCTATAAAGATATAATTGCTTGGAGTTTAGAGTATGTATTACACACCTGTAAGCAAACAAATACTTTAAAGTAAAAAAATGTAAAATTATATTAAATAATCACTGGAAGAATACAAAGACATTTTTATTTTTTACTTTATCATCCTAATTACTTTCAAGTAATACAACAAACAGTGCATATTGGATTTGATAGAATATTCTTTGAAGGACTGATACAACAGTCTGATCTGTTGTAATTTTGACTGATCTCTCCTGTACCTGCCTGAAGGAAAAAAAATCTTATTTTCCCAGATATGACAGCCCTTTTAGGCATTATAAAACTGCGCTTAATACCCTAAAAGTTGCCCCTACATTACGTACACATTACCACGTTGAAACTAGCAAATGTACCAGTTTTAGACAAAGAAATCATGATCCCCATAAACTTCACAGATAACCTCACCACTTTTTATGTGCATTCCCTAGATCTTCTCTGGTAGGAATTTTTGTTTCACAGCTTTCTACCAATAAAAACGTTCAGCTTTTGACTCTGCTTTGGATGTTACTGCTCCTTCCTTCAAAAAAATTTGAAGTGCATGACTGCAATCCAGTAATAAATTTTAGGGTTTTTTTTTAGTTTTAAATAGTCACATACCATTTCAGTTCTCCCCACGACTGTTAAAAAACATGTTAAAAATACTGAGAGCAAAAATAGACTTCTGAACATAGTAACTGAAGAAAAAAACCCTGCCATGTTCAACAATTTCTGGACAGTGATTGCACTTCCATGTATTTATTATGATGCAGTGCAAATCTGGAAATTACTAATACTGGCATTCTCTATATAAACCTTCAGAGATAAATGACTGCAGGTCAGAGAAGTGAAAACTGCAGCAGAAGGACTTCTGCATCTCAAAATTTAAGACTATGGAACACTGCTTAGCTGGTGTATTTAACAGAGGTTGCCTACAGATCAACATGGATACCTAGAGACACCAAACTTTTGAAGAAAAGATAAACCAACTTCTTTAAAATTGCATAAGAGGAGACTACACAAAGAATAACACATGTGAAAGTTGCTTGCTAGTCCATAGAACTAGATTATAGAAATAATTTATCATAAACACCATGGCTCAGCAATCCCAGTGTTTACTTTTACGCCATTTTACTTTTTGTGATTCCTATACTACTGAAACTCTTACTTTTAATTCATCACTTAGAATTATAAAACAAAACAGAGGGACACTTTATTGGAATAGAAAGTGGAGATCATCCTGACCAGTGTGGATACACACACACTGTTACAGCTTCCAGGACTATGTACCTGGCTGCTATTAACTCGAAAGAAATTCTGCTTAACTCTGGCAGTGTAACCACACACATCTGAAAAGAAGCCCAGTCAAAACTTCAAACTGGTTTTAATGTTTCCTTCACAATTACAAGGGGAAGAATGGCATTTTAATTGAAAAGACAATTTCAAGGGTTGTACTGCAGATCATTTAGAGAGACTATCATCAATCAACTTAAAGATCAGAGTCCTAAGTAGGAACTTCTATTCTTATAGCATAGCAGTAAAGGGACAAGAACAAAAAAATACATAAATTTATTTCATAATAAGCAACTAAAAATTAGTTGGTCACTGATATATTTCAGTCACTTTAAATGCCTTAAACATACTATTTTTTCCCATGTTTTAATCTTTAAATTAAGACTGCTGCTTTCTTCTCATTGAGGAAATATTATACATACCTGTTTAGCTATGTGCCAAGAAAAATCAGCTTTTAGGTCAAGAAGAGGTACAACATGAAATCTAGAGGGAAGAGATCTTGGGACTTCTTCTCTCATTCTAGAAATATCTCTAGCTGAACACGAGACAAAATATTTTACATAGAGAGCAGACTGGTATCCCTATAATCTCTATTTAGGACTTTCACATAGAAAGAAACAGAGAAGCTTAATATAGCTGTAATGAAAATTTCTTAATTTCCAGGGTAGCAAAAAGAAAAAGAAACACTAAGTGACTATCTGGTTCTAAAAGAGTAGAAAAATGTTTTAAACATCAGAAAATAGGTTTCGCATCCTCAGATTTTAATGTATTAAATCCTAGCTGTTTACACAGGAAGCAGTATTTACTAGACCACATCCAGATTTCTTCTAATGAACTCTTATTCAACAAAGGTATCATTTATTCTCTTCATCTTCTTTCCTCTTATGCTTTGCTTTTTTCTTTTTTGCAGGGGGTGGAGGAGGAATTACCATACAAACATTAACAGTAAATATTATAAACATTATGTTTTCACCAAGCTTTGAAAAGCCACAACACTGTTTCTCTTCATTTTATTCAATACTCCCCCCAAAAAACCCCAAAAACGAAACTAAAACACAAAAAACTACCCCAAACCCAAACAAATAAAACAAAAACAAATCCCACCCAACAACAATGGCAATTCTGTTTTGAAGTGTTTTCACTTCAGAGAATAAAGAAATTAAAAAAAACCATTTTGAAGAAAAAATAATATGATATTATGTAGGTATTATCTTGTGGAAGAGTAAAAGTCTTGTAAAGCAACAAATAAAACCCTGCTGAAAATAAAACCCAACTACTCAACACCTGGTTTAAAGCCTTATGCCACTAATAGAGAATCACTAGCCCTGCTGTCACATCACAAAACAAGCATGATGAAATATGATGCACCTAATAAAGAAGAATATCATTTAAGAAAAAATTATGAGGTAAATTTAAGGGTTGGAGAGTTTTTCCCCCTAAAACCAGGCATTTTGTTAACAGGGGATGTTATTGTAATGAGCTAACATGACCTATGATATTAAGGATCAAAAAACTTTCTTGTAAAATTTATGCAAAATTCATTCATTTTTTTCTTTGTCTCAGCTACAGTAAAAAAAAAAATCAAGTGCACTGGTTTCTAAGATACTCAGATTTGATGACATAGTTTATACATGTCCAGCCACATGCCAGTCATTGGAATTTCTAAAGTTGCAAATAGAATTATTTATTAATATATTCATAAAATATATTATATACTTATCATCAGATGTGTGTTACAACAAACTATTTGCAACTTAAACAATATTTCCTTGTGTTTCCCACCTACAAAATCCCTAACATTTAGAGGATAAGTAAGATAATACCAAAACATTAACTGAAATTTGCACTTGTCTTTCAATTCTTAATAAAGCCTGCCTATAGAATAGTTAAAGCACATTAAAAAAAAAAAAAGACAATATTTTTATTCAAAATTTTCTGATTTTGGTCTCAATTTTAATAAAAAAAGAGGTAACGTATTCTGATACCAAAAAACATACTATGTTATTACAGTTATACTGTGTTACACTGCAAATTACACTGCATTCATGATGAACTTAGTTAAGTTCAAACAATAAATCTCTCAGAGTACTAATTCTATTCTCTATTATAATACAGTCATAACTACACATTAGAAAAGTCAAAATCGCTTTCATCTTTAAAGAAAAATAAAATGTCCTTCAAAATGAAGCACACCTTCTAAAGATATCAGCCACTTCACTGGGAAAGCTTTGCAGCTTGTACCCAAGGGAGTGCTGCCAGTCTGCAGGCTGAGGCCACTACAGAATCGCAGCTCACAGCACATTATCAAGGCCTGCTGTGCCCTCTGAGAAAGGATGCTCTGCTGGCTCAACTTCCCAGTTTGCTCCCCAAGGCAGAAGAACAAAACTTCCAAGACTATACAGTACATGTTTTTAAAATGTTCTACAGAGACGAGATTGTATTTATTAGCAATGTTAGCTTGTACTTATTTAGATTAGATTGAATACTATGCAGAGTTCCTTCGTGTATAATTAATACCTCAACCAAAAAACCTCAAACACTTAGAAATCTACCAAAATTATGGGCAATGCATCCAAGAAAAACAGTTTAAAAACAAAGCTGCCCACAAATAATTCAGACTTGAGCGCTACAAAAAAAAAATCTACTGAGCAGGACTAAATACTGTATCAACCACATTGTATGCAGACAACGTGAAAGCGTTTCACTGCTGCCAAAATTTAATTTACCATCATCATTCTCCTTGAAACTGCACATTTTAACCATCTCTAATCCTGTAGCCATTTACTAAATAGACAGATATATTTATGAGTTTAAAGTTATTTAAGTGTAAAAAGAATTCCATCTTTGCTGTTAGAAAGAAGAATATGAGGAATTTTTCTTCTGTTTTGTTAAAAGCCTCAGTGTCAAAAGATTTGCAAGACTTTAAACCAGAAAGAATAAAAATGTATTTGTTCATCATTTGCTGACATTTTGAGCAGGTGAAAAAGGATACTTGGTAAGTCTTTTTGAATAAATACTGTTGTGACCAGAATCTGTAATCATAATTAAGTTCCACTTTTCCTTCCTATTTCCTGAATTTAGATGGAGGTGGGTGGGAAGATGAGGTACAAGAAAGGTGAATAAATCAGGAGGGCATAGTGAGAAAATGGGACTGTTACTGGTACATGATGATTAGCATTCCATCTGCTCAGCAAGCCTGGCTTTACCTACAAGCAGCAGTACAGGCTTTAACACAGTCCTTACTCTCAATCAATTAAGTCTTTTGCTTTCTAAAGTAGCTTTACGACATTTACATTTAGCCTTTCCAGTTGCTTCTCCTATTGCATATTTTTGCATTGTTCAGTTTTCTCTCTTTAGATAGACTGACCTTCCATAGGAGTTGAATCTTGATTTTGTATCAGGCAGGTCTAGGATGAATACTTGCAAGAGCCATGTCAATTCACAACTCAAACATTCCTCTTTGGATCAAAATCTGAAAACATTAGGCATCTCCCATTCTTTTTAACAGAATAAAGAGCTACAAAAGACTGATCAAATTTGTCACCTGTCTTTCTCTTTCAAGGAGACAAGTTTCATTCCTGCAAGGTATACTGGAGAAAAAAAAAATCCAAAAACTTCAGTATGCTTCCTAAACCCTTTTACTTTACAAAAATATCCATCATTTGTCATAAGTGTCATCTCTTCTTTAATGGATAAACCAGTAAGTCTTCTTCCTACTCAGTTAACTTATTAAAAAAAATAAAAACTAGGCAAACATACTCTTCTCTGAAAAAATACATATTTTACCAAGTTCCCCTGAAACTTTTAATGGCATTCCAGACACTTTATTTCTTCCTACAAAGAAAACAATAACACAATATACATTTGTGGTTTTAGCAGAATAGAATCTGGAGGGGAAAACAACACTATGGCAGCAAAAACTGGCAACTGCTGATTGATCTTTCTGCCTGAATGCATGAAAAATAATCCTGTATGTCTGGATTGACACTTTCTAATGAACAGACACTACTATTTCCTCTGATTTTTCTAACTTTACTGTCATTTGTTTGAGCAAGCCAAACCTGGTGAAGAAAGAGGAATGAAGGAGAGGAGGAACTGGAGAAAATGAAGGGAAATAACTAAGATGGAAAATACTGACACATTATTCACTGGAACTGCCACTTAGTTTACCATACTCAAACATCCTACAATTACAGAAGTCTGCTGCAACTTTAATATTAAAAGATCAAAACAGTTCAGCTTTGCTCCATATTAAGTCCATTATGTAATTGTATGAGAATTCCTATCTCTATGTTTTGATAACTCTTTGTGAGAACATAAGAGATAAGTCAGTCCAGATTTAAAGAAGTTAGGTCTTTCGTGGGGCTAGAATTTTTCCCAGATTCCTGTTCATTTCTCCTGAAATCTTGGCACATGACATTGGCAGCAGGAATAACAAAAAAGGTCTTAGATGCTACTAATGACTAAACTGATACATCAGGTCAGTACAGACGTGTCCTTGGCAATTTCTGAGTTAGTAAAACATAAGCACCATTAGCAGATGCCAAAGTTTCAACTCATTTTTCCAGCACAGGCTACCAGACATCTGAGCAGTTTAAATGAACTACAAGTTTTAGAGGTCTCAGAGAATGTCCTCGTATATGAGTAAGGTAATAACCAAACAGCTTTTGTACAAATGCCTGATTATTCTGTAATTATTCATGTTCTGCTTTTATCTATGAAGAAGGTGAGAAGCCACTGCAATATTCACTGGGACAAACTGCAGGTATCAGCCCTAGCAAGACTTCTGTGTGACTGATTGGTAAAGCAGTAATTGCAGAAGCAGTTATCTGGAAGAATCAAGTTAGCAGTTCTCAAGAATCACTATATTGTCACAGCATATGTTGCAGTACATGCCACAGCTGAGATGGCCACAACACACAGAGTATCACCACACAAGTTCCAAAGGCTTGAAGCATTCCCCCACATGGAGTAACCACATACCTCATCTGAGGGCTTCAGGCATCTGCCCATACACAGTAACACCATCCCACTTCAGAAGGCTGCAAGCATCTGCCCTCCTCGTTCTTCAGCCCAACCTTTTACACCCTCACGTTGATGCACTGCACCTGTGTGCCCTCTGCTCCCTGTGGTGGTTGGTCAGTGCCCCTGGGCACTCCATGGCTCATTGCTGTCAATGCTGCTCACCTGCTGCTCACAGCTGCAGCCCATTGGGGATGAGGCTCGGCCACAGCCCCACTCCCAATCACCACAAACTGTGTGCCTCCACTATAATCACTGAGTATTCTTTTCAGCATTGCTGCAAATATTTTTCCTTACATTTATATAAGTAACTTACTTATATTCAACTACAGAACTATGCAGAAGTTTCTCTATATTTTTCATTTCAAGACTTCAAATAAATAACATCTATCTATAACTTTTATCATCCAGAGCATATAGTGGTTCAATCAAGTAGCCCTTAAAATCTGCCTACCAGTGTAGCTTGCTCCTGGTGTATTTATAGAATTCCTCCTCTTCACTTAAAAAATAAAAGCAGTAACAACCATCCTCAAAAGAAAGAACACTTGACTTTTTCTAATTTCTACCTTTAAAAGAAAAATATAACCAAGCAGGTAATGCTTGCAGAATGCCAACTAAAATCAACAAAATTACTGAGGTAGGTCACATATACATTTGCCAAGGTGTAGTCTTGTTTTGCATTCCAAACAGTATTGTTTAAACAAATTTTCAATAATTTTAATTTCCAAATAAATCAATGCATGTCCATACTTAACTGTGTCAAATTCCTTTCTCTTTTTGTATGGTATTTCCTTGAAAAATTTAAAACCTGCCTCTTCAGAAGGACACTTTCAAATTCTTCTCTAGGGTATCAGGGTTACTTGTTTTTAAAAATTAATTTTCATATATAATTAACATTTTTGGTTTTCTAACTTACTCAAAATAAGCAACTCTTCCTATAAACCAACTTCCTGTACAAGTTGTAACAGTGCCACTAAACAGCAGAAGTTTTAGAGCTGCGACCTTTTAATAACTAGCTGAGACATTACTATTAATTTGGATCCCACCAAAGCTAAGCAATTATCTCAGTTTTTTAAGAATAGGATGTTTTTGCCTTTTTAATTGCTAAGATAATAAGGACTGGATGAGCAAGCTATCTTTTTCAAGCTTTCCTCTAATGACCCCAATACACAGCTCTGTCAAAAATCTGACATCTATGTTCCTGAAGAACTGGAAAAGGAGAAACTAAGGGACATTATTGTAGTCCATACTGATTACAATCTCTGAGGAAAGAGTTTCTCCAGTTTCTCACAGCAATGGATTAAGTGTGCATACTCTGGATGTTTCTGACAGAAAGGAGTTATAGTATCTTTCTCCTGATCCATGTGGCCAGCAAAGCCACATGGTATCAGGAAAAAGAATTAGGTCACTCCACTCTGCTTTACAGATTCACGATAATAAACTGTAGGAGGCAGCAGCAGCAGCAAACTGACTTCTTACCACTACTTCAGTGGTAGTTTTTCATAGGAAACATTCAAGTTGGCTTTATGCAAGGATCACCCAGTGCCCTCTGTCTATACTGTCAGAAGTACTGAATTTCTAGAAAACTTCCCTGACTAAAAAAAAAAAAAACTTCGAGAGCTAGTGGAGATAGTGCAAGGTTTTTCTTATCTTTTTCAGTTTTCATGACTTTTCAACATCACCAGCTCCTTAAGGACAGCGTGCTCCTCTGGTTCAGCTGTACTAGCAGGCTAGGGTACACTTTTAGCACAAGTTATCTTGTTTTGAACTTCAGTATTCACTCAAGCTCACCACTGATGCACACAGAACCAAAAAAATTAGCAGGTAAAACTGCAGTCCTTCTTTTGCCCCCAGCCTTTAAATTCCTTGTGCTCTGCTGAGCTGTAGACTTCTGTACTGAGGAGCATCCCAAAATGATTATAGACAAGATGCTAGATGGGACAAGTTTTTGCAATACATCAATTTTCAGAGGTAGTTTGAGTGGCTTTGATTCAAACAGTAAAACTATATGCACAAACAAAATTTGTAGACTCTGCTAATAATTTAAAGATCCATTAAAACTGCTATTAGGATATTCAGATAAAATGAAAAAACAGTTTGACACTTAAGTAGCATGCCAGAATTCAAACCTAACATACAATAATATTTCAGAAAAAAAATCTACTCGTGTTTGAGATCATGATTTCCAATAAGCCATCCCGATGTATTTCAAGTGCAAAATGTCAATTACATAATTGCTGTTATTATTAATACATAGTATTATTGTGTATTAATACATTAATATATGTAGGCGTTTGAACAACAGACGTGAAGCAACTATTTTAAAATAGTAGCTATGTGCAAATGAAACTGCAAACTTGCTTACTCTAGTTCCTCATGCCCTTGGTGTTATTTACTACAAATACTGCCATACTATGGAAATTTATATCCAAGATAAGCCTCGCAATATAACAGCTGACTTTTCATTCACACACACTCTGGCTATTCCAAAGTAAGAGACAACATGTATATCAGGATTTCCCACAACTGCAGGTCTGTTACTTGGATTCTTCTTTACTACAAACTCAATGTTTTCCTCCCATAATGTAAGAATTTCACGTTACATTTTCTGCTTCTTGAATCTCTCAGCTAGCCTGTGAAAGAGACCTTGGGAGCACTTTTGAAATTCTCCTGAAAAATCCACCCTTCAGACAAAGTGCAGCAGGCAGCTCTGGGTAGTAACCAGTCTCACTGTTATCCAGGATAGATCGTGGTATTGATTATAGGGAATAATCATTATGCTATCTCTTCAGTTCTTACTGGTCATTTCTCAAACACTTATACTACCTTCTAGTAAACTGGCTGGCACACTTCTAGTGGTAACATTCTAAGACTTTCTGCATTTCAAGGTGTTTTTTCCTTGACGAAACCCTTTTGCAAAGAGTAATTTTCGTGTAGGAAAAGTGCTTCATCTAAATCACAAAGAGGAAACCCAATTCTAGACTTCCAAATTTGATTCTTTAAAATTCTTTACCACTGTGCTTATGTATAGTTATAATTCTGGTTATAGCATATTAGTGCCTCAGAAACCTCCTTTAATACTTCCTCCCTACAAAAAGCGAGTCATAATTTTACTTCACACACATTCACCTGTATTAAGACAGATGAATTTTACAGAATATGCTCATACATCTTAAAAACCACAGTTCAGCCCCTTATTGTTATAAAGAGAAATAAACAGTACTTAGCATTTTTGTTATGGCTTATAAACTGAACCTCTTTCTTGCTCTGGTAATTATGCAAAAATCTTGTTTTTTATTTGAAGCTAAAGCACACAGAAATGTAACAGCAAATGATCATATTAAATTGGGCAAGATACTTCACTTTATGTGCCATGACTGAGAACTGACTGGAGGTATATTTTTATCCCCACATATACATTTTTGAAATACAGAAGGCATTTATTACTCACTGTGTGAGTGTGAGGGACACACATTAGCACCACATGGTTTAGATTTACACCTTTTCAGTATCTTTTTTTAAAGCAATTTAAGGCATTACTTAGAGGTCTTTGGTAGGACTGCTAGTATACAGATTCCCAACAGTCTTAATTTTCTTTCTTTTACAAGGAGATTGCTAAACATTATCATTTGGCAATAAAACAACACAGAAACCTTTTCACAATGTTTTTCCTAGTAAGATAGAGTTGTTTGAACCCTAGAGCTCCTGTCAAGTTTCTGACAAAGTTCTCTGCCAGTCAAATTATAACCGTGAGTCTCCCTGACACATTAAATAAAAAAATACATTCTGTTTTTGTAACGCATGTTAGAATATTGTGATAATAGAAAGGTGGCTTATACACTTCACTACACTTATTTCTGAAGCTATCATTCTTCAAGTACAATAGTTGACATTTACTAACAATGCCTAAATGCTAGAGCTTTTATATCCAGCTCTGACATTGAATGCCTGCATGTCTACAACCTTAGCAATCAACAGCTTTGAAAGTTTACTGAGTTGAAACCTAGATTCTAGCTCCTGCTCATAGAATTCACCTGTTAGCTATAAATTGGGAAAAAAAAAAAGTGCAGAAGCAATCCAGCGGTGCATCCAAGATGTCCTCTCATATTCACTGCATTTTAGAGTGATTATTTCTTGGTTATTTTTCTCTCAAAATTACTTGTTGTGCTGTAAAAACAACAACCTGCTGTTTCGGTAGGATGCAGGAGTTATTAATTAAAGATGGCAGACTGAGGCATCAGTGTTTCCCCTGTCTGCACAACCCTAAGCACTAAGAAGTGCCTGCAATCACTATTACTGTCCTTTTAAGGAGAATAATCACCTCTCATGGGCCTTTACTCTTATAAGAACAACACGAGATTTCTGGCTGTTGAATGAAAAGACACTTGAAATTTACAGCCCTGAGTCAGTCTCCCAAACCCTAAAGAGATGTGACATTCAGACTAAACACTGTACACCTGATATTTTCTCTTCACCACCTTGCTGCAGCCACTCAAGGAGCAGATCTCAAAAAACAATTTCTCCATGAAGCACAGAGAGCTGAAGTGCTCTAACCTGGCAGACTAGATTGGACTGCTTAATTTCCCTCAATTAAAATGCATGCCTGACCATACTTGGTGTATCCAGAAAAATCCTAACTGTACACAACAAAAGCAGTCAGTGACAAATATACATTTACTAAAGAGCATCTTTAATGTCATTTGGACACTGGCTTCAGCAGACTATTGAATGAGGAGAGCAAGGACAGTCAGGAAGCAAAATATCTTGTAAATCAGCATTAAAAATGACATTATAATAAAGCAATAAAGGGTACCTGATAAACAAGAGAAAAAGCTATTCAGATTGTAAAGCAGATTCCATTGGCTTCCCAAGCCTGTGCAGTACCTAGTTTACCATTAATCCACTGAGAAAATATCAATGACAGACTGAGAGGATTACAGAGCCAGTCATCACCTGTCTACATATATATCAAGAAATTGATTCACCACATTGCTGGATTTCAACCAAATAACTGGCCAACCTAAGAAAATTCCTTACAATAAAGCACCTTTATATGATAATTTAGCTACAAGGTAAGATATATGTCTATTACATAAAGTGATTATTGACTATGAGAAGCTTTCAATTTAGCAGAAAATTACTTTGTATGAGAGCTCTCCAGAGCTAGTGACAAAGGTTACATTTTGCTCTTATAATGCACAGTAAAAGAGAATGAGGCTTCCACTGGCCTACTCTATATCAAATCATCAAAAAATGGAAAGAAAGTTAAGTAAGGATAAAATTCTTCACACAGATTTTCACATTCTGTTCAAAAGTTAATTCCCTCCACTCTCCCCTTGCCCCCCAAAGGACTGCATTGGGAATAAAATTACTTGAATCTGAAATCCACTGGCAGTATTTTTCTCACCAGCTACACATGCACTTTAGCCACAAAGACTTCCTGTTAATGAAGATGCAAAATTCACTGAAGTAATCAGAAATTAACATACTAAATTTTGATAACTTTAAATAAAAAATAAACAATTTTTAAAAATTAAAAGCTATACTCCTTGCCCATTTAAGTTAGATATAAATTATTTGAACTTTTTACCAGCTGCATTAGAAAAAATTAAAATATGGAGGATAGATAGGACAGTAAGAGAGTCTGATACTTGAATCTAAAACTTGTTACCTTGAAACATTAACAAAGGTTTGAAAATTTAAATCCACTTACAAAAAAAATCCACTTAAAGAACAACTTTACGTCTTTTATTTATTAGTATTCTAATAACTTCAGGGATTGTGTGGAAAAAAAATCTAACAAAAACTTTCACAAGATTAAAATAATGAAAAAAATTACTGGTCCAGAAGAAAACTAAAACTTTAGCTTCCAATCTGGTGTAGTTTTGCATTCAGCATTTTCATATTGGATAGTGGATTTCAGGCTCAATGTGCTAAGAAAATATGTGCATATAAATAACTTTTTTCTTTTTAAAAAGGCTTTTTTATGTACTGGATATGATTTGGTTTAATAATGAGATACTATTAGAGGTGAAGGATTACATACCAAGAGTAAAAGTGGTATTTCTTTTAACTACAGATGGCTTAATGAAGAAAACTCCTGAGAAAGAAACTGAAAAGAATAAGGTATTTGAAAACTATGTAAAACATGAAGAAAATTAGATTTTCAACAATTTTTCATCAGCAGTCCTAGCCAAAATACATGTCATACATAGTCAGTCCTCAAATCCTGTAAATAAAAAAAATGTAATCAATTAAAATTAATTTCTCATTAAAACCTACTTGTGTTTAGCTAATTTAACAGAAGTGACAATAGTTAAATATTAAATAAAGAGAACCTACCACTGTAATATTTACAATATGCAGTATATTTGACAGGTTTTGCTAGTTCTGAGGACCAGAGAGTTCCTGCAGTAGAAAAATCACACAAAAGTACATGCAATTTTTACTTTGCAGTGTTGCACTATCCTTGTACTTCCCTGCAAAAAAATGATTGTAGTGTAAAAGACTGATTATTGATTTTGAGGAATTGGAGGTATAATACAATATATTAATTCGGCACATTACATAGTACAACCCCTTAGAAGACAGTAAATAAAGAATTTAGTCAGGTTTGGTATTACCTCTTCACAGAGGATGGCACAAAGATGGAAGCTTTTGTTTTGTTCTGTAAATGTTCATGATAGTGGCTTGAACGTCTAATTTCAGAAACACCTTGCTTATGACACATATTTTCCCCCCATTTAGCAGTGCTTCTACTGTGGTTATTGAGGGCTTTCCAACAAAAAACATTCCAACTGACATTTAAACTTCTATTGTGAGTCTCCTCAGTATCCACACTTGGCAAGCTTTAAACACGTAAAGACATTTATTCACCATCTCAAAGTACAGAAGGAACGTTAGGAAAATGCAGAATAACTTCAGGAAGGTTTGTTGGGGTTTTTTTGTTGTCAACTTCGTTTGTTTCTCCTTTGAAACTACTGGAGGTTCAGTATGCAATATTATTTTCTGTGGCTTACATTTCACTGTGTATGCTTTGTCACTGTAGATATTTTACAAACATGATAGACATTTCAAAAACGCTGTCATGTAATAAACAAGGATATCTTCACTGCAGTGAAGAAATAGCAACAAGGTATTCACTGAAATGCAAATTGACATTAAACCTAGAAGTGGCCTCCCAAAAGAAAGATTGAAATGAATTACCACGACAGTGATGAAATAAGAGTCTTATACCTATGCACCCAGTGTGCATCTTTCCTCGGTAAGTTGACAAGTGTTTCATGTGGCTACCACTCTTTACTGGCTTCAAACTGGCTTTCAGGAAAAAAATTAAAGAGGAATAGGCTTATAGATGTTATTCTGAGAAAGTGTAACTGCTGAGTATCCCATCCTCTTAAACAGATCATCATTTGTATACTAATGAAGAAACAATTTTGGTCAATAGACAGTATTTAATCGGAAAAACAACATCTAGTTTCCTCATCTTTTCCTCATGATTTATTCCTTCTATGAGAAACTTAAGAAAGAAGAGCTGCGACACAGGTTTCACAATAAATCCTTTTCCAGATTTACAGGTTATTCACAAAAAAAGATTGCCTGAGACTCAGATTTGGCTCCCAAAATACCAGCTTAGGAGTATTTCTATGGGGAGGTTAAGGGCAATGACACAGTCAGACAAAGGCTCAGAAAAAAGACAGCCACTCAGCTTACAAAGATCAGGATACAGCACGCAGGGCTAAGCACAGTGAATTCAATTACACGTTATAAATGCAGATAGCTGCAATAATAGCAGGAATACAGTCACACCTGAGAAACAGGCACAACCAAAACAGAAGACCAAGAGGAAAGACCTGTTGGCTGCCTGGAGAAATTCATTCTAGTAAAGAAAAGCAGCAATAGAATATTTCTGTAGGAAAAAATTACTACAATAGCTAGCTGCACACTGCTTATTCTATACCAAGTTATTTATACACAAATAGCAAATAGGATCCTCAGTACATGATCTGAAAACCATAAAATTCCACATACAAAACAGGTGGTACAATGGCGCATGGGTGAGAAAAAAAATCAAAACCCAAACCCAAGATAAAAGTGAGAAAGCTTAAATGTTAACTACATTTTCTAAGGTTCCAAATAGCAAAAAATGTTGTTACATGTTTTATTAGATCGCTACTTACATAAATGCATACATTTTGACAAGACAGGGGAATCTCATGACCAACAGAAGGATATAGCAGAATCAGTACTCATTAAATGCACATGTCATATACAGCAAGAATCCTGTCCTGCTCTCAGACCAGGTCTCTGGGTTTTATGGAAGAAGAGTTTCATAACTATTTTTTTATCTGCTATCACAAAACCTTCTGATTTCAGAATATGAAAGATACCAAGCATGAGGCTGGAGTGCCACAAATCTTTCTTCTAATGACAATTGTGGCTAAAGCAGATTCCATCTTCACCCCTACTCTGCACCAGCAAAACTAACTGGAGGCATTGAGGTAATTCACTGTGGTTGAAAATGTTTCAGGGGTTTTTTGGATTTTTTTGGAGGGTTTTTTGTACCTCAGAATTACTAATTTTTGATCAGTTGGTTGTGTCTATAGTCCTCCAATTCAACTGAAAAGGCTGTTAGAGAAAAGAAATAAATAGTCAAATAATTTGAAGAACTTAACTTTTCCATCAAGAAAAATATGTATAGAATCAAGGTTTCAAATGCCATGTACAGTTTTTGAAAATCAGACACAGATATTCAGGCAGGAAAAGAAAATATTCCACGTGAAAGTTTTATAATGAGGAAAAAAACTTTGGAAAAATACCAGTTCTCCTTTCACTAATGAATTTCTCATCCACTGCCTAAAGAGAGATACTCTCTCTGTACCTCTACTAGTATGACAACTAGTAGCCGAACCAAAAATGGACAGAATCATTCACAATATTACTCTACATGACACTAGCAGCAGTGTGAAATTGAGTGTGATCACAGCACCAGTCAATTCTACTGGTTCAGGGAGTTTTCAGTTTAGGTCAGTTTTATCTTCGGATGCTCATGTTCTTCAGTCCCAAGGTAAAGAAAGCAGATGGAGAAAAAGACAGTAGAATGAAAGACTTGAAATAAGAAACAAGCGCAGAAAATGGCAGAAATTACTAAAAGCTCTTCTCCAAGAACACAAAACTCACACAGCAGCATCAGGCAAACTGTACATATAAAGAGTAGCACTCCCTCACCTAGCTTAAACCTAAAAAAGCCTCATACTGTTTAGGACATTCACTACATGTCCTCTAGGAGGTTATCACAAGGTCTTCAAGAGACAAACTTCATACCAAACTTATGTCTTACTCCAAAAAAAACCCCAACAAACTAAGAGGATTTTTTAATAAAAATAATTTTAAAAAAGAAATCCAAACTTTCCACTCACTCCCTTCTCTTGGTGATTAACCTCTTTGCTCCAAGAACTGTCAAGGTGGTATTTTAAAGCCTTCTCTGCTCT
Source organism: Setophaga petechia (assembly GCA_024362935.1). NCBI lineage: Eukaryota > Metazoa > Chordata > Aves > Passeriformes > Parulidae > Setophaga > Setophaga petechia. The sequence goes on from JANCRA010000001.1 coordinate 31,508,851, forward strand.
CTTCTTACCACTCCCCCTTTTCTTCTTTAGGTTCAATCCAATCCTCACTCCTTCACTTCCCACTAAAGAATACCTACTTGCCTTCTCCCTTGATTTTTTTAACAGTGCTAGTTTGCCAATCAGTCCCATGCAAACTCTTCTCATTCTCTTTCTTTAGTTTCTACCCCGCCTGTTTGCATGACAAATCAGAAAGCCTATCTGAGAAAATACTAAGTTAAAAGTTTATTCGCCAGTGAGTCTAAGGAAGGGGGGTAACACCTGACCCTTATTCTAGCCTCAGTGTAGCTAATCCTAGCTATTGCTGAAGTCAACCCTAACTAGTCAGTCGTTAAGAAAAATATAAAGTAAAATCTTCATTCTTGAGCACTTTACAACAATCTACAATTCTTTCTCCCAGGGCCACATAAGCCATAGTAAATCTCTTGCAAAGTGAAGTAAAATTAATTAGGTTTGCAGCTGCAAATGAACATATTTTACTTCCTACTGAAATGGAATAGGAATACATTTGCAGTTTAGTCTGAAAGGTAGCTAAAAATCCAATTAAATTAGCAGTATCTTTTAAGTGAATGGACAGTACCTTCTTACCCATGCTACCTAATTCACAGGCTATCCTGTGTCTGCACCCTAAATGAGCAGATTTTCTGAAATTAAAAAAATCGTATGAATCTCTACTGACTACCGCCTCTTAACTTCAAAGCTTGATTTCCCCTTAGACCATCAGCTAGTCCATTTCGATTCTCATCCCTCTATTTTATCCCTTTCACTGTAGGAAATAGTTAGAAATACTTAAAAATTGTGGTGGTAGGACTTGTATGTTCCTTGAATACAGACCTTTAATTCAGTCTAAAATTAGGGTTAGTAATCTCTGCTGTCCAAGAACAAGCTATACCCCAATGATTTACAGGGGTTAGCACGTAACTGAAACAGTTTTTCATACGCTTGCTGAGGTGGGACTTACTGCAGACATCCACCAAAATGAAAACTGTATTTTTTCCAAAAAGAAAAGCATGGAACAGACTTTGCTTCCACTAAGATTATGCCTCATATCTCCTGTTATATCAAGTTGTAATACTAAAAATAGAAGCAGGCCTCATCATCAGATTAAACATGCATGTAGCATCTGCAGGAACAAGTTTTGAATGGGTTTTCTCACTGATAAATCAGGGCAATTTCTGATAATTTTGCTAGAAGTTCAAATTATTTCATCTGAAATCATATAGATAATGGTCAGTCTACCATAAAGTGGAATAATGTCTTTCAGAGCTGAGTTGGTGGTGTTTTCAGTCTAAACTTCAACAAGTTTCCCTCCTGCTGTGACCCATGGGCAATACCCACTGTCAATTACTACATACTTCATCCTTTCTTCCTCACCCAACTTGCTCCAAAAGTGGATAAATACAACCTCAATCCTTTCTGGCTGGCTGTCTTCTCCTGACTGCGCCCTGCTCCCTGCCCTTGGAAACAGCTCAAGTCCTTTTGAACATCATTAAGGCTACATCTCAGTGTTTCCCTCTCCCACGGAGAACTGGCTTACAATATAAAGGTAGAACAGGTGCAGGAGCAGTACCTCAGCCAGAATGATGTGCCACCATATATTTCTTCAGAGATGAAATCAGTTTGATTTTTAACACCACTTTAAAGATAGGATGACTCTTACACACACAGAACTGTCAAGGCGTAGTTGTCTATCTGGAGGGAAGAGCAACTTGACCACTTCCCCATGTGTTCAAAATGCTCCTGCTCCAGCTATTCCACAGAGGTCCAGATCACACACAGTGAGATGGCTGCCCATCTGCCCTCTGCAGAACTGCACTGTCAGCCACAGTGCCACACACTGGAATACAGCTCACCGTTCTTGCTTTCTTTTAGCCTTGGAGGAAGTAAAAGCGTCAGCTGGTCTTAGGTATTGGGACGGACTAGGACTGTAGCAGAGAGCAACCATGTGTGTGACTCCACAGATTTCCCTAAACTGTCCTTGCATTCATTCCATGAAGAGAAAGAGATGCTGCTCTCATTAGATTGGTAAAATAGAAATATTATGACCAGATTTCTCTGGGCATCTTATAGGGCACTATTTAGGACCTCTGCAGAAATGCTTCCCGTTGAACAGGCAAAGTTAAAATATTCTTGTTTGCTGAAAGTATGTTTGCTTAGGCATAGAACTTCTAATCAACAGGAGAACATTATGCTGTTGTAACATTTGATTCAATTTACATTACTGCCTAATTAACACTGGAACATTTAGCAGCTATTAGAAGAGACATTCTCAAGAGTTCTAGATTTCACCAGAGCTCTGAAGCAGAGTTTCTTTCATGCAATACTTCACAGTTAAAATCTGAATCAACAAAACTAAATTATCTTTGACTCTATTTGAGTTTCTAGAGGAAAAGTATTTGCAAATATTCCATGCTGATCTTTCTACATCGAACAATAAAAAACACTTCCTGTCTTTTAAAACAATCATTGCAAAATCTGTCTTATTTTTTTATTAGATGGAGTCCAAGTTACTTGGGGTAGAAGGTGCTAGATAAAAGGAATCTCTAAAGGAATTTGTAAAGCAGATAATGTCTCTTGCTAAGATAATTAAATAACACTGTTTTCCACACAGAAAGCATACATAAGCATTTTCAGGTATGTAACAGTGTATGTGTGTGTTAAATGAAGAACAGTTTCCTCTGTTTTGAAGACTAGCATTTGATAAAATTCTAGTCTTCAAAAAACCTAGTTCTTCATCATTAAATTCCTGAAATCATAGTCCAGAATTAATGGGTCCACATGTAAGGCTTGGTTTCTTTACAGACCTGAACAAAAGAATATAATTTCAAAAGTGAGAACATATTCATGACTTAACAGAGCTGCAAGTTAAGTTTTGTATGAAATTATCTTTATTGCACAAATACAAGCATAATTTAATGCTTTAGTCATTCTGATAATTTGCAAACTGTGACTAGCCTAAGCTAATAGAATGTTTTAGTTCATAACTTCAATTGCTGTCTTTAATGAAGTAAAATAACAGAAAAAAAAATCTCAGCATATGTAAAGCAAACATATTTTAAAAATCCCCATAAGTATGGCTTCCAGAACTCTTATTCCAGTATCCATCACAGGTTGTTGTTATTATTATTATTATTAAACTACACTAGAAATATCTCAGATACTGAATTTCACAGACCCTTCACCTCAACGCATCAACAAACATTTTGCTTGTTTCTTAAATATGTGTTTTACCTGGTATGAGTTGCAGTTGCAGCTTCCAAGTCAACCATAGGGTATTTTACTGTTATGACAGAGGCATGCCCAGAAGCTGACATTCCTCATTTAACAAGCAATTTATGGTAATTAGACAGGATTTACGCACTTCTTTCCCCTCAATGTTCAAACTGAATTTTCCAGGATTAAAATTTTCAGATTTATCCATCTGGAATTTTCAGTTTAGTAAATACAACATTTCTAGAAACAGTGTATAAAACTCTGGTATGCATTTTGTAGGTAGTGTCAGAAGAGCAGAAAGGAACTTTCATTGTAGCAAGGACAGTAAGAACAGTAAATTTAACATTAGCATAACAAATGGTAGGGTGAAAGAAAGATTTCAAGTGCTACAAATTGGAAGCAATACAAAAGAACATGCTTAATAATGCTAGGGAACCTTCTTGCATAGATTTGAAGAAAGAGAACTGGGAATGATCGGGGGGAAAGTATCTACATGTTATACAGAAGAAACATGTCTGTGTTTCACTTGAACGATTTTAAAAGCAGAGTTAATTTTCTTGTAAAACATCTGCTGGCACCATTTTAATATATCTGCGGAAAATAAACAAATAACCTCCCCGTCACCCAGCACTATATTATCCAGAATGTCATGGAGAATACTTTTTAATATCCCTTTTGTCTCAAAGTTGTGGGGTTTTCCCCCTCAAAAAAAATCCCTCTACAGCATTTTTTCACACACTTGGTTTTATTAAAGATACATAACAAATCCAGATGTCAAGACATCAATGTTTTGTAAATCTCTGATAACACATTCAGCTATCTATTTATCAGCTGTGTGCAAAGTCATATTTTTGTTCTGGAGGAAATCCAATTTTAACATTAAACACTATCTTCATTTAAACTAACATTTTTACAGGAACTGAGGAAAAATCCAGAAGTTCTACTGTCCTGATTTTTCAGAAACACTCATTTGGACAGCATAGACTGGAATTCAGGTTCAGAAGTCAGCAGCAATACTCATAAGAAATGTTTGAATACTTTGGTGTGCAAGAATAAAGGAAGTCTTTGAGAAATGTATCTATAATAGTGAAAAGAGCAAAGCTGGGATACAGCACAAAAAGATTTCTAAGTAACAGCTATAGCACCCAAGACAAGAAGAAAATAAATTAGTTTCACAATTATGAATGTAACTTCTGTGAAGCTCACCATTTTCACAGCCCTGGGAGACACACACTCCAAGCCCTTTCAGTATTTAGGCCAGCATTTCAGGAGCTTCTTTATGCATTTTTATACCTCAAAGGAGGCACAAATCTATATTGGTAACAAAAACTCATGATTGACTGAATAAAGCATAGGTATATAAAAGTCCAGACATACTTTACAATTTTAATTATGCGCTATTCTCTACAGTACCTCTTAATACAGAATATCCTATATAACTTGTGAAGTTAATCTCTTATTAAATTCAGTTTCTGGCACTTTCCTTAAGTATATGCCTTTGATTAAGATAATGGAAAACATTTTGTCTCTGGAAAAAAAAATACTGCAAACGTAAGATTACATTGTGTTGCTTTTTGTTATGCCAACTTTATTACATTAAGAAAACTTTTAAAACAAAATGCAACAAGTTTATGCAGTCATTGTATGAGTTTCTCATAGAAAATTTTCAAGTTGTGCAAGAAACACGAGAAATGTGAAGAACCAAGAGGTCTGAAAATACAGTTTAGCTGCACTAAATTGATTTACTTATCACTTTATTACTGAAGTAAAGTGTTTAACCTGGAATATTATTTTAAAAAAAGAAAACAAACACCTTAGCTGTTTAGTTATAAACGGATTACAAGAAAAGTGTTGTTACACCACCCCATATCCGGTCTCCACAATATTAAACAGCATTTTTGTCTGATCAATGTAAGTGACACAAAGAGACATAGAATTCAAGTATTAAGTGGTTAGCAGCATAAAATTCAAGTTCAATTATCAATTCAGTCAAATGATGTCAGTTGAAGATGGAAAGAGATTTCACTGGACAATATGTAAAATATTGCCACCCCTTTGGTCTGTTTCACGCATATTTCTACACCATTTAGCTATATTTAACTATTAAAGAAAAAGTGATGAAAATCCAGCCTACTCTTAACCAATGCTCTAAAATTGGGCAAAAGCTGTCCCAGTGCTGCTGGCCAAGCTAACACCTTAAGCTCTTGCAGAAATGTTACCATCACTGTAATATAATTATTTAGCATTCTAACACTTTATTCAGCTCCTTAGAAGAGTGGAGCTTCCTATTTTAAGAAAACCTGCCCATTTAAATGTCATTAACTATCCAATTAGCACAGTCTGTTCCTTGCTAGCTGCAGAGTACTGGGATAATCTTTTAATTGTTAGCCACTATTGAATAATCTTAGCAATTACACTTTTATACATTCTCTGGTAATTAAGACAGAATACCCCTTGAATCTGATCATTCTCCAATACTCAGTGACAAACAGAACGAAGGTAGAAAAAAATACGCGTGTGACCAGGGGTAACGCTAACACCGCAGGGCACCGCGTCCGCCTGCAGCGCCCGCAGGAACGCGCCCACCGCCGGCGTTCCCCGCTCCCCGCATCCACCTGAAGCACCCGGTCCGGCTGCTGAGCAGCGGGTCCGGGGCTACCGGGCCGCTTCTCACCGCGCCTACGGGCTCCGCTCGCCTCACTGCCTCAACCGAGATAAACCATCGCCGCCGCCGCCGCTCCCCACGGCTCCACCTGCCGGGCGCCCGCGCCCCGCAGCACCCACCCGCTCCCTCGCTCGCTGCCTTCCCCGCGGCGCTGCCACCGCGGGGCGGGCAAAGCCGCCCGGCGCGCATCTTCCGCGCAGCCGGGTGGAAGCACCGTATCCGTCCCTCTGGAGCATCCGCAACTTTCTCTCCTTCCTAAGAGGAGGCGTGCCTCCGGGGGCTGCTGCCAGGCTCTCACAAGCAGCCTCATGGCACAGGCTTCCCGCAAGGCAAACCCCTAGAGGTGTTGGAAACAAAGCGGAATTACCTAAAAGGGCACACGTCTGCTCGCGGCCGCCAGGAGCCCCACGCCGGCGGGAGCGGCGCCCTCCGCCCTCCCTCCGCAGGACGGTGCCTGTTGCACGGGCCCCGCGGGCTCCCTGCAGGGCAAAAACCAACTTCGCTCCGCCGGGCACCCGCGCCGCCTCCGCGCCGCCAACTCGCGCGGGGAGAGGGGCCGGGCTGCGGCCCCGAGAGGCAGCAGAGCCCAGCGGCTCGGACAAACCCCCTCTCCTGACAAGGCTCTGTCAGTGCTCGGCAGAGTGGGACCCCCCTTTCCCGCCCCCCGCGGCTTCCCTCTGCGCAAAACCAATTAACCCCGAGCGCTCGCCCTCCCGCAAAAGGTAAGACGGGGTGCGGGAGCCGGCAGGAGGCAAAGTTTGATAAATGAGCAGCTCCTGCAGTGACAGGTGACTATGGAGCGGAGGCACCCTCCGCGTCGGGCTGGGCAGAAGTGCGGCAAAGAAGCACTCACCTGTCCGTTGCCCTCCGGCAGGCGCGGAGGGGAAGGCTGGCAGGCGAGGGACACAGCCCTGCGCTCCTCTGCCGTCCGTCGGCCCCAGCAGCAGGCAGGATGCCGGGCAGAGGGCCCGCAGAGCAGCGGGGCCGCCCCGGGCAGGCACCCGTCAGCGGAGCAGGTGAAGCGGGGCGGTCGCCGCCGCCGGCAAGCAACACGTTTGGCTCTGAACTTTGCAGCTCCAGTCACAAACAAACAAATAGAGCCCAAGAAGGACCTCTCCCATCCGATCCCAGCCTTCTCGGCAGCCGCTGCCTCTCTTATTGGTGCGGAGGTTATTTATTTATTTGATTTCTCCCCCTCCTTCCCCTCCTCCCCTTCCACACACCCCCCCTTCCCGTTCACTTCCCCTATCCCTCCCCCCTCCCCGGCCTTCCCTCCCCTCCCTCACGCCGCGCAGACAGCCCCGGTCCCAGCGCGTCGCACAGCGCGGCCGGGCTGCTCTGCGGCCGGCGGCAGCGCCGGGTGCCGGGCGAGGGGCGGGCGCGCCGCGGGGAGGCGGGAGCGGAGGCGGGCGGGAGCGGGGCAGCCGCTGCACCGCTGCCCGGCGGTAGCGGAGAGCGGGCGGGAGGTGGTCCCGCATGCCCCGTCCTCCGCGGCGGGGGCGGGAGGGCGATGCTGCTGGTCACTGCAGGGACAGGGCAGCCGGGTGATCCTGCTGGTCACCGCAGAGACAGGGCAGCCGGACAGGGGATGGCTGGTGATCGGGGCCGGGCAAGAGGTTTAGCCCGCATATACCGGGCTGCTGCCGCGTAGAGCCGGGGTGCCCCTCCGGCGCTGTTCTGCGGCCCTCGCCCGTGGGGAGCCCCGGCGGCCGCGGTGCGGCAGCGGCGGCGCCCGGAACGTGCGCCCGGGGGCCCCGGGCGGGAGCGGGGGCGCAGGAGAGGATGCCGCGCTCGCGGTGTGCAGAGCCGGGGCTTGTAAGTGCCTCTGTATGTGTGTTTACGTACGTGTGTCTCTGGTAGCGTTGCACGCAGCTTGCTTTCAAGGAGACCCTAGACTCCCTAGCCGCAGTGTACTTTGTGTGCAGAGCTTTTTCGTTTTCCTCAAGCTTATGCGTGATCAGTGCGGCGCGAGCTTTATTTTGCCTGTGTCTTATCAGAGCTGAACCTTTGTTTGCTGGTTTGTTGCCCTTTTTCTCTCCCGTCTCCTAAATCCACGTGCAAGTCGAGCAACAGAGTAGGTCTCACCTGTCAATTCCTTAGGGCCAAGCACACCGCTCTGGTCATTTTAAGGAAAGGAAACATAAATTAAAAGCTGGGAAGGTAAGACTCCATGAAGGATTCCTTTCACTGCTCCTGCAGTATCTGTCCTAGCTCAGTTTCTCGTTGCAGCTGACAGTGGAAAAAATACTACTGTCCCACAGTGGCTGTTTTTATACTGCCGTACATACACGTGACGGACAGAATATTGACATTCTTGTCTTCTCTTCCATCTCTCTCCTTTTAGAAAGTAGATATGCCAGTGGAAGGCAACAGAAGTGTAAAATCTGTGAAGTTGGTACAAACTCTTCAAAATATTTGGGAACGGTATATGGGGGTGGGTGTGTGTTGTCTGGTTGGTTGGTTTCTTCTAGCTAAAATTGCCACCCTGCTCTCCTGGCAGTAAACAGGCATTCTGGATGTTCTTTTTCACTTCCAGGGGAAAAAAACCCAAAAACCAACCCAAAAAAAAAAAAAAAACAAAAAAAAAAAAAAAAAAACAACCCACCAAATCATCACTACAATAAACAAACAAGGAAATAAAAAATGTACTTAGAAAATAAACAGTTATTCAATAATATTACTAGAAAAGAAATCATAAATTATACTCCTATTTCTGTTCAGGTGACAAGACATAGAGATGTAAAGATTGCTTTTAAGTCTGTCGGTGAATTTATGTAGATTCGTCATTTCAAACGGACGGTACAAATCTTTCTTTGTGCTGTAACTCTGTAATTCTACCTTTGTCAACTGAAGACTATAAACTAGAAAGATTAATGTACATTTTGTCTTCAGTAGTAAATGCTATTGTCAAATGGGGAGAACTTCTTATTCAAAGAATTGGATCAATAGTTGACTTTGTTTTGAAGCATTTATTTAAGAAGCTACTTAAAAAGAGTGAAGTTCATGCTCTTAACATCCTTAAAGAAATCTCTCAAAGGCAATTATTCTATTTGCCAATCTAGCGGTCACTGCCACGTAGCAACAAAAAGCATGAAAGCTAGATGTGGAGAAGTCCCTTTGGGTTCAGGCAGTGCTTTCTCAATGGAAGAAGAACAGTAGGAAATTAAAAAGTGAAATGCACTTTAAAAAAATCTATTTGAATATTTTAAACAGGCTGCTTTGAATAGGTGAAGTTTCATCTCTAACCAGTAAGCTTCAAGGTCAATGAAATGCAAATGACAGATGCGCTCCGTGCCTGAAAGAATGCCACCCACTTGAGGTAACATTTAGTGAGAAGTATTTAAAAAGTTGACCACCTGTTATTTTAATCTGTAAACTCTGTGTTCAGCAAGTATTTGTTCAGAGGAGTGCAGAGTGTCTTTGACTGGAATAAACTACTACATTTTCAAAATATGGGAGGTTAATGAAGATACTGTTTTATTAATGAAGGGCCTGTAACGTCAGTTGTGCACATCAGTGAGAGGACACTGAGTGATGTCAGTTAAATTCAGTCTGACACACTGGAATACACCATGTGAAATTTCAACTGTTACACAGATCTTAAAAAACCATTATATGTAAACCAAGACTCTTTTTTATTTTTATAGAGATTCCAAGTAAAAGAAGCAGTATGTAATGCCCATAACAAAATTGATCCTATACCAGCATATTATATCTGCTTCCATGGAAATTATTTTGTGAGGCTGCTGGATACACCTTAAAAGAACTTTGATTTGACTAAGTCAAACTAATAATCAGTTTTGGTGACTACTTAATATATTAACTGATCACTGGAATTATTCAAGCAGAATATTGTTCTGTGTTCTGGAAACTGAAAAATGTGTAAGATGTAAAGAAATGAACAACTAAAGTTAAGAAAAGCAGGCATAAGAAAAGGAATAAAAACAGAAAGGAAAAAGGAAGAAAAAGCTATAAAATTTACGTTTCCTAAAATTTCATCTTGTGTTGTTTACTTGCCTTCATTGGCTTCTTTCATCACTTAAATCCCTGTGATCTCACACTTGGCATTTTGGAGTTTTAAAGAGCTTCAAATTGAGACTACTTAAAAAAAATAAATAAAAGCACCCCCCCGCTGCCAGCCACACACACTGATACAACCTTAAAAGTACCTTTCTTTATTTTCTCTTTTAATAGCCTGAGTTTTGTTTGGACTCTTTAAATTACCCTTTTAAGGGTTTAAAGAGCTGCTAATATTCCATGTAGCTATGATACACATCCCATGTAGTATGTTGTTTCTCAGAAATCCATCTGACAATCTCAACAGAAAATTAAGTGTATGTGTTAATATTTTGAAATTGGTTAAATATGACCAAGTTCTAGTTAAATATCAAGAGAGACAGCTAGTCAGTAAGTTTCTACAAAACATGTATTTTTTTACCCTTGGCCATGTTATCTGTTTAGGAGGCTTTTTACAAAAAAAAGATGGATTTTTCTTTCACATCTGTACAACCAAGTTTCCACTCCTTTTTAAATTTTTTTTTTGTTTGGGTAGCTAAAATGCTTTTGATCACAATTTTTAAATATGTCAGGAAAGTCTGTGAGTAAACTATCAAGAATATATTGGGCAGTTTGAACTTTAAAATTGTGTCAAAATTCACATGTTGCCTGTTATAAAGACTCAAGGATTCTACATGACTGCATGTTAAATTTAATGATAGATAACATTTAATATGTTATGGAATCGTACTTAGTTATTACAGTCTTATAAAGATTTAATGAATAAGCTTTTCAGCTAGCCAGAATTTGAAATATTTTGCTACTATGAGCATTTAAAACTCAACAAAAGGCACGAATTTTCCCTTTTTCAGGCGCAATAATCGGTGCATGGTATTTACCTTACCCTGTGAAAGGGTTACTAGAGAATTCAGTCTTTGTACTGGTCTCCAGTTTATATAAACAAAACTGAATATATAAAAGTGATCAGTGGTGTACTAATGCTTTATATTTTAAAGAAAATGGATGCCAACAAACAGATATGTAATCAGGGAGAAAACACCATACATTGGATAAAAGAAATAAAATCTGTAACCTTTTAAGAAAAGGCTGCTTTGTTGGAAGATGATGATTTTCTTCCCTGTGAATTAAACCTTTAAGCTGAGATTATATGAATATCTTTGTATAATGAGTTCATGGTCTGACCACTTCTTGCTTTTCCTGTTTGGTTAGGGGAAAAATTTTTCTTCTAAGGAAAAATACAGCCACAGGGCCAGGTCAATGGCTTCTAGATAAAAAAGAGCAGCTGCCTTTGGTGGTGGGAATTGCTTGTTTCTGTTCTGGTGACTATGAAGATCTTCAGCTTCTGACCTCATCCCAATCTACAGCTTCCTCAAGGGGCACATGGGAGAGGCAGGTGCTGATCTCTCTCTGTTGACAAGCATTAGGACATAAACAAATGGAATGAAGCTGTGTCAGGGGAAGTTCGGGTTGGACATTAGGAAAAGGCTTTTTGCTGAGACCACAGTCATCACTGGAAGGAGCTTCTCCAGGAAGTGGTCACGGCACCAACCATGTCAGAGTTCAAGGAGCATCATAATGATGCTCGTAAGTCTTAACAGTTTCAGTTTTAGTTTTAGTTTAGGAACAGGGAGTTGGACTTGATGATCCTGATGGGTCCCTTCTAATGTGACATATTCTATGATTCTATTCTATAAAAGATAGGGATATCACATGGACCATTATTATAGTTTCAAAACAGTTGTGTGTGGCCCCAGGTGTCACCAGTGTCCGTCAGCAGCCAGGAAGACCTTCTTATCTATGTCAGATGCACGGGCAAATTTTTGTGTATGTCACAAAGGAAGCTGAAGAGTACTTTTTTTGTATATTTTGAGGATGCTTGAATACCATTCACTGCAATATATTGTAATTGTCATAATCCTCTGGCATTTGTCCAGAGGATAGTGCTGCCCAGGCCAGAGCTAGTTTTTTCAAATCAAAAAAGCTCCCAAACTGGTGAGTTTATGAGCATGTTGATGGGTGGTCTACTGCTGCAAAATGCGTCTGAAGTTGAAACTGATGTGCATTGCATCAGAAGTGTTCTCATGATCCTGTTTGAGGTATCATAGAATCTTGGAGTGGTTTGAGTTGGAATGGACCTTAAAGACCACTTAGTTCCATCCCTACCCCTGCCATGGGCAGGGATATCTTCCACTAGACCAGGTTGCTCAAAGCCCTATTCAGTCTAGTCATGAGTACTTTCAGGAATGAGTCACCTACAACTTGTATGGGCAACCTGTGCCAGTGCCTCATCATCCTCACAGTAAAGAATTTCTTCCTAATGTCTTTTCTAAACCTGCTCTCTTTCTTTTTAAAGCCATTCGCTCTTGCCCTAAAACTATATGCCCTTGTAAAAAGTCCCTCTCCCTCTCCCTTGCACGCCCTTTTTAGGTACTGGAAGGCAGTTGTAAGGTCTCCCTGGAACCTTCTCCAGGCTGAAAAACCCAACTATCTCAGACTGTCCTCATAGGAGAGGCGCTCCATACCTCTAATCATCTTGGTCGCATCCTCTGGACTCACTCTAACTCAGGTCCATGTCTTCCTTATGTGGGATTCTAGAGAATTGGATGGATTCCAAGTGGTATCTCATGAGAGCAGAGTAGAGGGGCCGAATCCCCTCTCTCTCTCTGCCAGCCATGCTGCTTTTGGTGCAGCCCAGGGCACCTTTGGCTTTTTGGGGTGCAAGTGCTCATTTGTTGGCTCATGTCAGTTTCTCATCCACCCATGCCCCCAAGTCCTTCTCCTCAGGGCTGCTCTCAGTCCCTTCCCTGCCCAGCCTGTATTCATGCCTGGGATTGCCCACACACACACACACACACAGTGTTGCACTTGGCTTTGTTGAACTCCATGAGGTTTGCAGAGTCCCAGGTCTCGAGCCTGTCCAGGTCCCCCAGCACATCCCTTCCCTGTAGTGTGTCAACTGCACCACAGAGTTTGGTGCTGTCAGCAAACTTGCTAAGGGCACCCTCAATCCTACTGACCTAAGTGTCACTGACAAAGGCATATAAGGGGCTGCAGCCTATATGTATAAGACACTGTTAAGCAGGGAACCTCAGATTAATTGATGCAAACATCTAGGAAGAGATGAAGACAACCTTTCTAAATCTCTGGGATAGGGAAATAATTGAAAGTAATAGGGATTTGTGGCAATATATATGTATATATATATATATATATATATATAATGAGTGCTGACTGTTTAACTGTGCTTAAATTTTCTTAGGAAGGAATACAGCGAAGGATATGCAAACATAGGCAACACCTTTGACCCAAACTCTGTTTTTCACCCTTGTTCCAGATGTTGAGTTTTCAAGCAAATAATCATTATATGCTTGTCTAAGCCTAATCTTCACCTTACATGGCCAACAGCTTTTTGACAGGGGGAGGTGTTGAGTGAGAAATGTCTTTGATTTGGTCCAGTCTGTCAGCTGTTACATGGTTTTGGAATGTCTTCTACAACTCATATTGGAATTGCAGTGTCCCTCCTGAGTGCCTTACAAAACTACACCCACTTGAGAAAAAAAACACTCTTAGAAAAAGTCACCAGCAAGGCTTCAAAGGATTATGAACATATGAAATCCAGAAGTTGCAGTGGAAATTATCTGTCACTGTAATAGGGAGGGCTTATGTTAACAAGCAAAATTTAGAGATGAAAGCTCATCTATAACAGAGGTATCTGAAAGAGAATTTAAATATTAAAATTACTTGTCTGAAGTCATACATTTCACAACTAGAATTTTGATACAATGATAGATATTAGATATTTATAAATAGAAAAGAAAATGTCTGGATTTCTACCACATTTCAAATAAATATTATAATTTTCATTTTAGTTTATTTTGGTTATTTTTCTGAAATTAGTGTACCTGTTGGCTTCATATAAAGGGATGAAATCTCACTTTTGTTGCATTCAGCGCTGTTGGACTGTTGGATCTGAAACTAGTATGTTTTTCAGACATATGGTCTGTATTGCTCCAGTGTGCACAAATAGCAGCCAAAATGAAATGTTTGCAGAATGATTTATATGCACGACCCATATATATCTATATATCTATATATCTATATATATAGATATATATATATATAGATATATATATATATAGATATAGTGAAGTTACTAGATTGCCACATAGAAGAACTGCATTGTATAATACTTTAATTGGGATATTGGAAACAACTTTCTTTTTGAAATCCTAGTAATCCCTTGGTCATGGACTGCCGCGTCTTCAATTATTTCTGCATGTGCTCATTTTTGTTAACTGAAATTTGGTATGTAGACAACTTGTATATAGCTATAGGGAAAAAAATATCTGATTAGACTATTTCTCTTCTAAATCTAAAATAAACGATTTCTTTAATTTTTTTTTAATAATTTTCTTTCATTCTTAAGAAAGATTTAATTACTATTTGGGAATTAAATTTAGGAGATGTATAACTAGATACTATATATGCATTCATTTATCTTTGGACTTTATTGGGCGAGATAAAGATGAATTAATCATTGTAATGAAAGTTTACAGTCACCATGGGGCCAGTGTTTTTAAGTTGCTCATACTTACTGTTGGTAAAGAGTGGAAGGTCCTTAACATTAATGTGGAGAATTTATTCTTGAAAGAGGTTAATTTCTGAAAGTTAAACATGTTGGAGATGAAGTGTAAATAGATATGAGATTGTGACTAAAAGGGAAATTAAAGAAGAGGAAGCTTAGTAGCCAGCCAAATAGCACTGTACCATGAATGAGGAAAGCAGCTTCTAAAACCCCAACTTTATTGGGCAACAATACAAGAACACCAGCTGGAAAAAACACATATATAATATCACAGTGTAAAATGTAGGCAGGAAAATATATTTGATTTGGACTAGAAGCTATGAAGTAGAGTGGAAGTGAGACCAAGGAACAATTTCTGGCTTAGCTAAGGACATAACATATACATTGAATTATATTAGGCAGGGAGAAAAAGGGTATCTCCTTATATATATAAAAATGATACCATTAAAATTTTAAGAAAACTAAATTGCTAGTAGTGACAGAAAAAAAGTAAGTGTTCAATATCTATTTCATTTCTGTTTCTGGAAAGAAGTAGGAGAGTGCATTGTACTTCATAATGATGGTGAAGTATTTTCCAAGCAATTAGTTTCTAAGGAAAGCATCAAGTGGTATTTTTATGATGAATTTTGAAAGCAGCTGATTCAGATGAACTCAATTCAGATGTAGACATATACAGTATTCATTTCAGGGGAATCTTGGAATACTCTAGAAACTCCTAGAAGCAGTGAATGTAATATTAAAGCTAAAAAAAAATAAAAAAAAAAGGAAAGAAACCCAGGTAACATGACCTGTGTTGTAAAAGAGAAGTTAATAGAATGGTGAGGTGGGTTTCTATACATAACAGTTCAAAAGCTTTGAGTGCAGAGCATTACTACTAGAATTCAAAGCAGAAGGTTTTTGGAAGATAAAGTCTTGTCAAACAAATGTGAATTCTTTCTTTGAGAATGTTAAAGTTTGTCTGATAAAAGTAAGTGCTTTTGTATATCTACTTCAGTAGTTGTATGCTTAGAAATTAGATATATAAGCAACACTTTCAAAACTGGGATTGTATCCCTGAAAATATTTATTTTCAAAATAATTAAAAGGTCATAAAATAGATAAGTCACTATCACACATACACACAACACCACACTGCATTTAAAAGGGTTTTTCTCTTTATTTGTTATATATAGAAATAAGTAGTGGTTAGGAGAACAAGATTAAATTGTTCATATGTATAGTATAGATAGAAGTGATAAAAGAATATTGTATCACCTCTTTATGCTCAGAGACTAAAATTAAACCAAAAAGTATAAAACTTATAGAAAAAAGCCCTGTGCTTTGAAACTCGAGAAAATTTCTAATTTTCATTCTAGTGGAGAAACATTTCATGGCCTTTCTGAAGACTGCACTAAAACTCCTTACAGTGTAAATATAGTAGGTGTTTTTCATTTTGAGATCAACTATAGAACAAGCTGTGAGAAACAACGATAAATTCATCACCCCTTCAGGTTCTCAAAGAAACTCTGAATCTGTCTTTTAATTAGGTGAAGACTATTCTGCTTTAACCAAATAAAACATTTAGATTTAAGTCTGAGGAAAATACAAGGGCCTATGATATGTCTGATTCTTTCTGTCCTTGAATCTCTGTTTCATGTGATTTTAAAATAAACAATTTTATTGCTTTAAAATAAGTCTGCATGAGTCAGGTTTGTGGAACAGCAGGCTAACTCACATTATTTAGCACTAAATTTGCATGTAACACACTTTTCTTGTACTGATATGTCTAAAACTAGTGTTTTCTCCTCATGCTCCCCTTTCACCTTCTAATATTCCCTTAAATATTTTTAAATAATTTTAGAAGATTCTAAACCTTATACATGCATAAAACTGGTCACGGTTATGTCCATATATTCTAATATTAAATTAAAATAGGTACTAAATATTCTAACATTGCATTAGAATGGATACTAAATTATTTTATAGATATGTTAAAGTTTTAAATTCAGAGGTAGTTATTGCATTTTTAAATTTTAGAGCAAGGGCTTCTATTAGACAATTATATTTCCCTTTGAATAATGTGAAAGTAAAATATACAGTATTAGATCAGATCATCCTCATAAGATTTTTTTTCACTCTCATTTTCCATCAGCAAGAAATATCATACTGGATAGTTGCAAAGTTCCCCATAATGGTTGTTTTTATTCTGCTGATGCCTCACCCTCACTAATGAACAGTGAAGGATGCCCAATAGCCATATGTAAAATCATGGTTTGCTTTGCCTTATTTTTATTTCTCTATTACTCTCATCAAGGTATCTTTGTCCTGCATTTTCTAAATTTCTGTGTTTTGTCTCTTTCCAATTAACCATTGCTTAATCAATGACTAAATTCTTCCTCTTTCATGCACAGTCCCAGATTGTACTGTCAAAAACATTTTAAAACAAAAAAGTTATGATTATATTTTAATATTATTTTTACACCATATAATGTCAAAATATATATTTTAGCCCTCCCTCTAAAGGTGCAGAAGGAAGATATTCCTTCTGCACTTTCAGTGTATAAATTAGGCAGAAAATTACTAATTGGTTTTTAATGTTTTCCTATATGATACCCTCTTAAAAAAGCAATCATTTTTGACTGCTGTTATTCATGATTTTGGGGTCATAGCTAGCCTAGGATAAGTAGATTTGCTACCCTGAAGCCTTTTTCATTTTCTCTTAACTACTGCATTAGAACTCACAGTTCAGCCAGATGACTCCAAGGCTCCAGCAGAATTCGTGAATAACTGGACCTAGACCTAATGAAGTACAGCTCTCCATTTATCTGTTTGTTCCATTATTTTCTTCTTGCTAATGTTCAGAAGATTTGGACATGATTTATTCCATCCTCTGGATAAAAGTGAATTTAATAAATAAAGTATTTTCTTGTTTTTTTCCCATATTGTATTTTAAAATCCCGCCATTCCACCAGTCCTTTCTTAACTTTCCTTTGTCTTTTATTTACACTTTAAAGAATTGTTTATGTCCTTAGTTATATGTTTTTTTCATGGTCTGCTGTGGAGTCCTCCTAATTTACATCTTACATTTTAACCTGCCAGAAATTATGCTCCTTTCTACGGAAGAAGGATTGAATTATACAAAAGAAAGATTGTATCTGTCAATGACAGAGGAAAATAGTATATTTATGGCTTATAACATATGGATCAGTATCTTTATTCATTGATTTATAGTACTTAAGTATTCTTAACAAAAATTCAATAACTTTCTAGACTTCCCTTTGACTGAGGGAAGGAGGGGTATCTGGCTGGGGAGCATCCTTTGTAATATGACTTTTCCAGGAGACATCAGATGAACTTTTATTTCAAATTCTACTCACTTCATTAACTCAGCTCCACTTTGGGGTTTTTTATAGAATGAAGAGTAAGATTGTGGTAAATTCATCTCTAGTTGCATTCAGAACTAATATTTTCTGTATAGAATCATTATTCAATAATTTGTGGGGTACCTTGAGATTGTGTACAAACCTAATCCTTCCGTATTTGTCTATAGATCATATGAACTGACATTTGAAGACTTTAAAAAAACAAAAAGGAAAAATATCTGTGTAAAAACCTTTTGTGATATTTTCTATTTCAATGGCAAATGGAATTTATGGGAAGTCTGTTTGTAGGGAATGGCGTCTGTAAGTCAGTAATACCATGTCTTTTCCTTGTTTGTGGGATAGACATAATTTCTGTTTTACCTCCTCTTCATCGTTCTCTTTATAGTCCTGTGCACAAAATTTTTTGATTTAACAGTTCTCCATCTGTAGGATAGTGTTTGATATACAGAAAAATAAGGACTAAAAAACATTTTAGTATCGTTTAGAGAAAAGCAGAAATTCTAAAAATATGTTATTTTTAGAAAATACCAATATACTATTGTCCATATTTAATGATTATGCCTTGTGGACCTCAAAAAACTGTTAGGACTTGATATATTTCTTAAAATCAAGGAACATAAAGTATAAAATAGAATGTATTAAATTTAAGTAGTAAAATGCTTCAAATATATTATTTTAGACACAGATAATATTTTTCCGTCTTCACAGAAAAGTGCAAGAAAATGACAGTATTTATGTATATTATTTATGTATAATTACTTGTACTGCCTTTTGCAGTTCAAAACTTGCTTTTACGAATTACATGTTCTAGCTACATACTAGCATTTTTCTGCTGGAATGATTGCGCTCATATAATAAGATATGAGTGTGAGGCATATTTAAGGTCTAAAATGTATGTTTATATTTTTATATCTGTGGAAATGTTTATGTATATTTATAGTTTGTGCAATTTTTAGCCTTTTTTTTTCTTGCAAAGAACTTCAAATGAAAACAGAAAATTAATTAAGATGCACCTAAGCTTTTGAATGGATGCAATGCCATTTTATTGCTACTAAAAACAATCATAATTGTAAAGTGTGTTAACATGGAAATAAATACTTCAGGTCTCTAAATCCAAATTCCATTTTCCTGTGTCACTGCAAAAGCCACTAGACAAACATGTAATAATTAAATTGCTGAAGTGTCATGTGCATGGCATCCACAACATTGTTAGACTTTTCCCCTATAAATGTTCCTGCCAGCTGTCGAGATCAAGCTTGTCAAAGGTTTTGATCCTGGTACTTCTGTTGATTTGCATTGTTCTACAGATCAGGCTCTGTGATAATACCTGTATATACTGCAATGAGAAATATTATAGAGAAGCCATGGCAGTAATGGAAATGAAAGAGCTGGTTCAGATTTAGGACTAATTCCAATGGCTGTAGTTGTTGTACACCTGGTACCACTATCAGATCAGGAGTTCATATATAAACTCTGAGAGATCTCTTTTCATGTGTCTGTCCTGGTTGCTGTACGCTGTTCCATACGACTGCTTTGCATCCACGGAGCGTGAGGCACCTGGGAAACATCTTTAATACAATCTCTGTTTTGGCAGAGTGGCAACAGATAGCTTAGAAGTTTCTCGCTTGGGTACTGGTAACGCCACAGCTGTGTAAGAAATCCCTTACTGGTTGGTACAAAGTTGATTATTTTATTTCAGTAAGTTAATTGCTTTTATCCCCTTCTGTCCTTTCCACCTTTCCACTGTGTCGAAGTTTGAAAAAATCTGTCATGAACAAAAGGAACAAAAAATTAAATTTGAAAAGCTTAGATGTGCTCTGAGACAATGGGAGAATTGGAGTGCTGAGTGCTGTATTGCTTATTGTTCAGCTAATTCTTAAATGTATTAAAAACAAATGCTGAAAACAATCTACTATAGCCAATGATTATGCAGAGTATAATGAAACAATCTCACTTAGCAATTATTTTTTTAGATTGTGATCTGATTTAAATTAGACAGTTATTTTCAAGCTACAACATTCAGTAGTAGTTGGTCATTGTCCCCTACACACTGGTCCTTCAACTAACTGCTTTTCCTCCTATTTCATATGCTCTTCTTTCTTTACTCTTCCTTTTGTTTTTTTTCAAGAAGATAATAAAGAAGTGTGAATCCTTTCAAAACCTGTCACATGTTGATTGATCCTGTCTATTTACCAATTCAAAATACATTTTTAACATCTCCAAGATACTGAAAAAAAGAGGTTCATATTAAATCTATATATTGATACCCAGCTCTGTTTTTTTTTTTTTGTAAAGAGTCAAAGCTGTCACTGCTTGAGTGTAGTAAAGAAATGAGAATTTGAGGGAAGAGCCACTTCAGGCTTAACCCAGGCCAATGAAGTTATGTGAGTTGTAAAGAGATGCAATTCAACAAATTGGCAGAGACCATTACTGTTCCTTGTATCAAGGTTATTTGTGTTCTGACTTTCAGAACACTGCGTGTTGCCTCAAAGACCCACTGTCTGCCTCCCAGGAATTTCCCTGTGTCTGTCCTAGGCTGAGATAGATTACAGAAATAAGATAATTTATCTTTATGTCAAAACAAGTGTATATACTTAACATATTACATTTTCCATTTTAAAAGTGGCTAAAGGGCAAAGTCATACAAAAAATCAAATCAATAGATAAAGTGGTATTGACTAAAACCTTTTTAATCTACTTTAAATAAAATTGTAGATCCAGTTTTGTAGCACTTACAAAAATATCAAAGAATCAAGTCATTAAGAACATGTGGAACCATAAGAACATTTAAGAATTCAGAAATCATGCTTAGGATTTCTGGGAAAGATTTATTTTTCTTCCCACCGGAATTTAGGTTTTTCAGAGTATTCTTATTTCTTTCACATAACAGGAAATATTACACAATCTATCATGTATTGAGGAGAAAAAAATATTGATTTGAAACCAGTACTTATAGGTGTTTAAACACTTTCATCTCCTTTCTCTGCTTTTTACTCCTGCAGGTGAAGTACAGATCTGCATGTGAAGTCATTAGGAAAACATTTTTTATTAACATTTAATTAATACCTTATTTTTTAACTTCTGTTCTTTTGGTAAGCAATTGGGTTTTTTTCTTAATGACTAAAAGAAAAAAATGATTATTTTAAACTATTTTATTAAAACAGGAAAAAAAGAAGAAAAAAGACATTTTGATGGTTTAAATTTTGCAGCACTTACAGAAAATTGAAGAGTTGATACAGTAACTTTTGAAGAAAAAAATACAGAAAAATGTACAAACATACTTAGATTCAAAAGGTTGTCAAGGTGCAGCACTTTCTATATTTGTTTGTGTTTTAGAAGCAAATAACTTTTGGGTCAAATATTTGTTGACTGACTTCCCGTTCTATTTAGATGTGTTTGCAACACAATGTGAAGGAGCATGTTTCTTTCTTTTATATTTCTTGTCTGCTTTCTGATGTTACCACTCTGCAGATTATAAGAAAGACTTTATTAAATTTGAGTTTTCTAATAGGATTTTTTAATGCTTTCTTTTAATATGGTGGGGTTTGCTTGCTGGTTTGTTTGTTTGTTTTTTCCCTAAGTCTCTGCTTGAAAACTACTTGCACTGACAGTTTCATTTCCTTCCTTCCTTACTGGAAAGCCTCAAAGAATCAGAAAGAGGTTTTTCTTTGAACATCTATTGTCGCAGACATCTTTTATGAAAAATCCTTTCCTTGGGATTTTTCCTCCTGAGAAGCTGAGAGACCTCAGGAACAAAATGTAAACATTGATTATCTGCTGCTGTGGAACGCAACAGGTGGATCTGTGATTGGGCCATGCTGGATGTTTGTAATTAATGGTCAATCACAGCCCAGCTGTCTCGGACAGAGAGCCGAACCACAAACCTTTGTTATCATTCTTTCCTATTCTATTCTTAGCCAGCCTTCTGATGAAACCTTTTCTTCTCTTCTTTTAGTATAGTTTTAATGTAATATATATCATAAAATAATATATCAAGGCTTCTGAAACATGGAGTCAGATCCTCATTTCTTCCAAGGACCCCTGTTAACACCGTCACAGTCTATAGGCAAAAATAGAACATTCTCAAACACTACCTATTGAACCTGAGTTTTCTTTACTCAGTTATACCTTCTTACCCTATTAAAACAGAGTCTCACAAAGATTTAAACAGTCATTAATTTAAGTTAAATTTCAAAAATCATCAGAGATTCTGACTGAGAGTCCTTAAGAAAGAAGTCTGTATTGCATGTTCCAATGCAAGGAAGCTGTCTTCAGTAAAGTTAAAGGGGGAAAACCCCCTACCTTTTGGGATGGAATGTCTTTCTTCCTGATATGAAACTAGCAGGTAATAATTCTGTTTCTGGATTTTCTATTGATTTCCTGCATGGTTTTTCATGAATAATGCTTCAGTTCTGCAGAGGAAAGCCCTGCTTCTTACATGCTCCTCAGCTGCTTGTATTGACTATTTGTGAAGTGCAAATCCCAGTCTCTCTTACATCTGAAAGCCGTGGACGATATAAATTATGTTGCTTATTGTATTTTATTTAATGTAGTGTAAAAAAGGACTGCAAAACAGTATACAAAGACAATATGATGACTCTTAAAAAGTATGCAGCAGATATTGGATATGAAAGTCTGAATAAATAGTCATGGATGAGATAGACAATACTAAATGTAGCAGTTGTATGTTCATAATCTCAACGTACCTATGTTTTTGTGTTCAGGAATTTTCATGCACCTGAAATTTCCATATAAAGGAACAGTGCTTTCTTAAGTGACCTCATTCCACTGAAAATAATGGGTCAAATTATAATTTAAAGTACAGCCACACAAACTGATTCCTTGAGAGAAAAATTTAGGTTTTCAGTCATTCTCTAAGTTGATGTAAAAATTCATACAATAAAAGGGAACTTATTTAAAACAAGCAAACAAAAAAGAAACAGGAGTGCTGTTAAACATCAATATTATTGTATCACTCGGAAAAGAGTTAGGAAATGAACTTGGATAAAAATTATTTTTTAGGAGGTATCAGTGGTCTAATCTTAGAAAACAGTGACTTCATTCATTTAGACCGTAGAAGATTTTTCCCTCAGAAGAATGTGTGTGGATTTTAGCCCAGTTAATCCAGGGCAAGTGGAATCTTTAACCTTTTAAAAGTTTGTAATGGTCCTTCTTGCTTTGTAGTCACTAGTACCAGGAGACACAGGAGGCCTGGCTGATGGACATACGGTGTAGCAAAGCTCATTAGCTCTGTTGTCTTTAGCAGAAAGGTTTATTACTTAGAGGTTGATCTGTGGAAAGAAAAAAGCTGCAGGAAAAGTAATGAACGTTGTGTTGTGTTTTGTATGATTTTAAGCTTCCTTCACATATGATTGGGCAGTTGGCTCATGATGACTAGGAGCCTTGGGTTATCCCAGCTGTTCAAAAAGAAACCCCATTACTCAGTCTGTAAGTCACACTGATGTCACAGGAGAGAGGAGGACAGTCCAAACTTCTGTGCAGATCTTTTCCTTTGGAAGGACTACTTGTCCTTATACAAGGCTAACTGAAAGCCCACCAGTATCTTTTCTTGCTCTGGTCAGCCTGGTGAATGCAGAAAAGTTCATTTATTTCCATTTGAGGAACAGGGAAGCCTGTGGCACTGTGGTACAAAATACACTTTAGAAACTTAAGAAAGGCATTATAAGTTAAACAGAATTACCCACAAATACTGAGTCTGTATGCTGTAAACTGCCTTATGCTCCGATTTGTACAGTACACCTGTATCAGATTTGTACAGTACACCTGTATCGTGTTGCAATGGATAGGGCAGTGTGCCTTGACTATTTTGGCAGAAGGCACCAAAAGATAATCATAGCTATCTGTGAATAGGACCATATTGTCTAATCATTGTTACAGCCACGTTTTTGGGATCAGGACATGAGTATAAATAATAAAATTTGTTATTATTAAGGGATTGTCGTGTTAGGAAGATGTAGTCATTCAGTTTTTCAGGTATAGTTAGAAGCATCGCCTATGCAACTGAATTTCCCATATGGGGAGCATGACCTGTGTCTCATGAGCACATTGCAGTGGCTCTTAAGCTACATGGTTTATATTTCAATATTTCAAATTAGGATTTATGCAATGTGGCAGCATTTTCACAGTGTGTCTTTATCTGAACAATGACAAACTAAAGAAGCATACCATAGGCTTGAGAAAACATTCCTAGGTGCAAAAATGTGAGTGCACGTGCTTGTGTCGCTGTGTTGGTTGGTTTGGTGCATCCATTGTCTTACCTTCACAGAAAAATAGAAGGATAGTGTGCCCAAGGAAATTCATCAATAGTAAATTGAATGATATTGACTGAGTGAGCTACCAATTCACAGTCATCATCAAAAAGAAGCTCGCTTATGAAGAAATCAGCCACACGTGTCTGCAGACTGAATAACTTGCATCAGTAAGAAACTGAATAAATATAGCTCTGCCAGTGGCACAATGTTTTTCCATCTGCACAATAGAGAGAAGGTGTAAAAGAATACAGAAACTCTTTATGATATTAAAGATATATTTCAGTTTTCTACCTATCTAAACACCATCTAAATTACTGAGACTTAGATATGTCAGAAATAAAATTTGTAAGGCATTCATGGGCCTGCAAAAGCTTCAAGAGTCCCCTATAATTCACATTCTCAAAAAGTTTAGTTAGGTCAGTGGTCAAGCGAAGACAGTAATTTGAACTGATGCTACTTGAAAAGGATTGTGTGTGTGATGCTACTTTCCAAATAACTTTACATGCAAGTATGGGAAAGACAGACTGCACAAAACAGAATTTGATTCCATCACTTTAGGTATTTTCCTAGCATTGGAGAAAAGAAATGCCACAATAATTATCACAGTTTGCATCATGATAATTTGTAATAGATACTGCTGGTGTCTTTGAATTGCCGTGAAATTGCCTCCTGCTTGCAGATGAGGTGAGAAGACCATGTGGTATTTGTGTTGCTTTTTCAAAAGTAATTTGCCATAATGCCTTTTCCAAACCTGTATTGTACAAAGTCACTGAGGTACTGGTTCAATGTCAAGACTTTGTAAAAGAAAGAAGGTTTTTGATTGAAAAATTTGACAAGTTGTCTTGGCATTTTGAACACAGGAGACGACAAATTTCAGTCTATGACAAATTTCTGTCATTCTCACAACTGTGACTAAGGGTATTTTTACTCTACACTTTTTCTACCAAAGTATGGCATTCAGTTTGTTGAGGTTACATCTTGTAACAGGTGAAAAGATATGTGTGCTGTCACTCTCCTACCTGTGCAAGAAATATATACTACCAGGTGCAGAAACTGCATTGAGTAGGTTGATATTGACAAATACAGATTGGGTTTTGAGCATCTTTTCTCTAGTAAATGGTATTGATTTCTCTAAATTCAATGTTACTCCGGAGTGCTTTCAGGAATGATGTTGTTTTTATGTTAATTTAAAGTGTGTTTATACCATTTTGTTCCTACATTCTGTGTTAATGAACACCTACTTCCATCATGGTCAGCACAGTCTTGGGCATCTGTCCTATATGTAATTTGTGCTACTATCAAATCTTATTACCTGCAACTGCTGGTTTGTTGTTTGTATTTTCAGCTGACAATCCAAAATCCGCAACAACACTTGAAGACAGAGGTATAGTTTCTGAAAATTGACAGGAGCTCAGGATAAGTTAGAGGAATTGAAGAGGAAAATAACAGCAAGCTGTGTATTGGGTTTTAAAGTTTTAGTTTGAGGAAATAGTCTGGGTTTTTTACCACAGCTATCTAAACAAAAACATAATGAAGGTTCATCTTTTGAAGTTTCCAAAAATAAAGCAAAATGTAATTCTAATTCAGAATGAAACATTTAAACAAAATAATCAGTGTATATCTGGCACAACTTAAATAAAAATTATGTATCATCCATATATGTTGAATGGTATATTAAACAGTACAAAACTAAGTGATTAATAATGATTTTCTGACAGTATTTTTTAAGCAAGTGGAGAGCTATTGCAAAGCTTTCCTAACACGAGTTTGGCAAATGCACTTATGTTTTATATCAGAGTTGTCTGGTTTCCATCATTTTCCCCAAAAAGGTGTGAAGCAATGTGTCCATCTCTGTGCACCTGCAGAAGAAGATTGAAGCAGCCTTCCAGTCCTTCCAGGGCGGTAGAGTAACACACTCTGATAATAATATACACATAAAATATGGTAGAGAAACTTGCGCTGTGCAAGTAATGGATAATAAGCATATGGACACCATATCTAAAATGATATCCTATAATCTTTTTATACAACATCCTTTCTATTAAAACAACAAATTAAACACTTACGTTAACTTGGTGCCATCTCCAGACACTGAGTTTTCAGTCTTCACTTACTCCTTATAATTTTTATCATTTCCATTCCCCCTCCTCATTCTTTTAGAGTTTTTCTGCAAACAGAACATCCTCACTGGGAATCAATCTCCCTTCCTTTTTTCTTCTTTCCTTTCCTCTTTTCTTCTTTCCTTTTCCTCTTTTTCCCTCCCTTCTTCTCCTCCACTTTCTTATTTTTCTTCTTTTTCTCTTTTAGCAGAATTAATAAATTGTGTGGACAAAATCTCAGAGGCACTGACTGGTAAGGTTTTTTTGAAATGAAATGGAAGGAAAAACACCAGGCAAAGAAAAAGCAAAACATCCTTTGGTGCATTTCAGAATAAATGCTTGTTAAGACAAGCTGTTCTTATTACTAGGAGAAATAAGGCCATGACTTGCTCCTGCATAGCTAACAAGTGGGATTTCACTTCTGCAGCACACCTGAAATGTGTAATATAATATACCAATGGTACATAAGATGACATTCATATAATTGTTTTGTGTATTATTATGTATTTAAATAACTGAGCATGTATGTTAGAAGGTCTCAAATTGTGTCTGTACTTCATAGGGAGCCTCTTGATCACTTAGGACTGGTGTCCTCCACTCCTCCTCCTCTCTTACCCTGAAGATGGAGGAAATATATTAGATACCTCTTCAGTAATACTTTACCAGACAGCGAATTCTTATATTCATTCTATTGTCCAACTCTTGATTGAACTGAGTTGGCATATACTGTGAGTAATGGAGAGAAGGAAGGGAGGGACATTTTGCTAAGAAAAACTGTTTTGAGGAAGTGAGTTAACTTTCCATACAGGGTCACTATCTCCACAACAGCCACAGGAGCTGGACTTCACTTCTTCCGTTACACTCTGACTTTCATTAAAGTTGAAGTTCATGGCTCTGCCAGGTGATTCCAACATGGGCATGTGCCTGTTTCTGGGATTTATGCTACTGCCATTTAGAAAGAATTATTTTGGAGCTCTGCAGGGGTACATTTTCTCCTTCTTTTTCGATGAGGGCAGTTTTCTCCACCCTCTTTCCTTCTTTCCTCTCCCTTCCCACTGGGAAAGTAGAGGCAGTGACAGTACCATGATGAAGTGCTTGGCTGGACCAGCAGCAATTAGCTGCTCAAATAGTTGGTTCTCTTCCCTGGAGAAAAGGTAGTAAAGCAGATGAAAGCATCCTGTGGGCTGGACTTGATCCATGGACTACCTGTAGAACCTGCAGAACTCATTAGCATCTTCTCTATTGCTTATATTCTGCTAGGTGTAAAGGTATATCTAATTTAATTTTAAATTTTATATTCCTTTAATGAGACACAGTGTGTTTCATAAGGACATTACCTGCAATACAGAGAGCAGTTTTGTCAGGGTAAAATGATGTGTGTCTTGGACATAAAGAGCTTACTAGAGAGCTTAATGGAATAAATATTTCTACTGCTAGAGAAAAAGAAAGCTGTAAGAATGTCTACCAGTAAAAAGTCAAAGAATATGCCAAGTAAAATCTTAAACAAGGCTATATTCAAAAATAATAAAATTTCATTACTTAATTTATAAGCTGCAAAGAAAGGAAGGACACAATGTTTGGGTAAAGATTCTCCTTACCTATGATTTATTATTTCTGAAGACTGAAAGGCCAAATCCCAAGAACATCAGTGGGAGTTACATGTAGCATTCTGGCAGAATTATACTCCAAGACAGTAGTTAACTACCTTCTAAGATGTTATAAAATATATTAGAGGGTTAAATGTTCAGCTTGTAGCTGTAGCATTTAAACTTGAGCTTGGGAAATTTGCATTCAATAAACATCCTTGCTAAGTTCTTTTCAGAAAACAAGTCTCATGCATTTTTATGTGCTTTTGTATTATTTAATATGCTACACCTTACTTAGACTTAGTCAAGGTTCTGAAAGAAAATAAAAAATACAAGTGGGATAGTTCTTAGATGTAGTTTGCCAAATATTATTTTGCCCAGGTCATGTGTAGTGTGCTATCATTAGTGTTCTGTGCTGGAAATTCTGTTGTTGTTTGGGCTTTTTTGTTTGGTTGGTTTGTGTCCTATGGCATGACCTTGGGTCTCAATCAGCTCATTAAAAATTAAATTGCTTATTATAACCTGGGTTCATTTCCCACTTTGATCAGAAAGCACAATAGGTTCCTTAAGTGGATTTACCCATAAAATATTCTGGTAATGAGAAGACGCAAGTTTAATAACTTTAATATCAAAACAAAAGCTACAGAAATACCACCCAGAGGATAATAACAAACATTTTTTCTCACAAAGAGATAAAACTCCTTGAAATATAAAAATTCTGTTTTCTATCTTTAAATAGGTGTAATTTCTACTTCTTCCACGGCTACTGCTCATCTCCATCAGCCTGTCAACATTAGGGGATTATTTAATTTTTACTTCAAAAATTTGAATTCAAAGAATGAGAAAAAAATGTTTAAAATCATGGAAAAAAATTGCTGAATGGCATTAATTATCCATTTTTAAGAATTTTGCAGTTTTGCTGTGTTCACTTATTATTTACTATGCAGGAATACTTCAATATTTTATCTCATAGGTGTTTCCTCCCACAAAGATTTGGGAATGGGTAGTGGTAGAAACATAACACAAAAATATTTGTGCTGTGAAAGCTCCTATTAGTCTAATCTCACTAGTCCACTGAGTCTAGTTTCCCACAGGCTGTGGGGGAAAGTGTGAGAATAGGAAAAAAATAAAATTATACTTTTCCAGAATCTTAACTGAGCTTTCTGTGACCCTTAGGTGCCAGTGATCTTTGTGTTGCCTATATAAACAGCAAGGATCTTTAAGCAGAATATTGCCATGTAAACATGAGTGTTTGATTTTTTAAATAGTATTGCCTTTTCTTTAGTGTTTTTTCAATTATTCCCTTTTCATTAGTCTCCTTTTTCGAAGGTTTTGGTCATTCTGAAAGGATATCAAATGTCTGCAACTAAAGTGACCAATTGTAAACCATAGAGGCTGAATAGTTCAGCCATGGTTCTGACTGTTGAAAACACACTGGAAATGTTTGCAGTAAGAGATGGAAAATAATTCATAATGGTGGGAGTCAATCAACAATGAATACAAAAACCTAAAACCAGTCTGTCAAATGTAACTTGCACTTGCTAATTGTAAATGAATAAGGATCCAAAGGAAATCATTAAGAATAACTTCAGGAAGAAATATGAAATAAATTTTCTTACTGGTAAGACAGCTTCTGAAAATTGAATTAATATTAAAATCAGTACTAGTTTTAAATAAATACAGAAAGATTAAACATTTATTTTAGGATGCCATAATAATATTACAGCCACCAGGCAAGGGTTGGCAAACTAAATGTTTGGCAAGGGTAGCTGTTTGAAGACTGGTCTACCTCACCTTGGGAAAATAAAAAGGTTTCAAAGCCTGTCTGTCCCAAGCGATACCTTGAAATGAGATAGAGAAAGTAAATGGGGATTTGTCAGCTCCAGCTAAAATCGCTGAGCATGCCCACATGTGACAAAGGGCTGAGAAATAACATTTTCTTGCTATTATAATTAGTGTTTTAGTCAAGAAGCAAGTAGGATTTTTCCTTCTTTATCACACTTGCATAGTTACCTTCCTTTTATTTTCTTTTGTAAGCACAAATTGAATATTTACATGTAAAGACTGAGGATGCATTTCTTTTCAAGATGTTTGTATTGTTTTCAGATTTCTGGAAAATGTTAGAGGTGAGAAGTTACGTACTGTCATGTAAACCTTTTATAGATTTGAAACTTTGGAATTTCAGAACTTTAAGGAATCTTCTTTTAGAATTTTGCAAGAAAAGCTCAAGAGAGAAGCAAAATATTTTACATAACTGTTTTCCCATTTGTAAATCTCCTTGCTACTGTCTAGAAAATTATTAAAATGTGATTGTTTTCTTCAAAGTATATTGTAGTTTAAAGGGGCTTTTCATGACATGTATATAATAAAGAGTCCTTTTATTTTTAAAAAAGTTTTATTTTAATAACTTATTTAGTTGGAAAACAAAGCTGCTTTGTGGATGGAGTTTATTAAGACTCATCAGCCATCTCATAATATAGCACATTTTGTGAGCTCTGAAAATGTCTCTTGGTATTATTTCTTGACTGAATTATTCACTTTTGCAATCTGCTATTCATATATATATTTAAATGAAGACATTTTCCTTGGAAAATCACGGTAGCCTAAATGGAACTCTGATTTCTGTAAATAGCTTGAATATATTTCCCCACATGATGAGTACACTGTATGCAGAACAATTTTTACAATAAATCTATTAGAATCTTTCCTGTGTGCAAATATGGAAAATGGCAAGATTTTTTATATGTTCATATTATTTAAGGTCACAATTTATTTTATGGGTTATTTACTATATAGTAGTAGCTCTGAACATAACAGTATTTTTCAGTCTTGGGTTGAAGAGTGTATTAAATAATTCCTATTCAGAACAATATCCTGATTCGGGTCAATGATTTTAAATAAACTTTGATCAATCATTAATAAACTGCACTTCATATATATTTTATCTTAAGTAATGCTTTTGGGTGTGTTCTGTATTCATTGTGAGTAGATTGCTCATTAAGGAAAAATTATTCTGTTCTCAAATTCTCCAGTCACTACCATTCAGAAATGATTAAATAAAACTCGTTTTAAAATTAAGAAACAATATCAGTAACTTAAGGAGAAGTAATAAGCAAAGACTGTTAAAACCCAGATGATTCAAAATTAAGATGTACATGAATGTAGAATAAAATTGATAAGGCATGTATGCATATGCATTTTTATATTTGCACATACAAAATTATATCTATTTACATTTACATGTCTGTTTGTACGGACAAAGTAGAGATATTCTTCAAATACATAAACAAATGAATAAAGGGCATATATATTTTCAATATTAAAAAAATACGGGCTAATACCTAAAATAAGACTTTTTTTCCTTGTCATGGGAAATATCTACAACTGTCTTTATGGTTTGTTCCATATATCCAATATCCTGTAATAATTGTGTTGCTTTGTTGACTGCATTGGCTTTTCTTGTCATTGTTTAGGTTTTATAAATAAAACCAAAGGGGTTTTGATATATTGCAAAGCATTAACGGTATCTGGCAGTACTTGGATTGATTGTTTCTCACACAGAATAATAGCACTTGGGTTAACTTCCAGGAACTATATAACACTTCATAACATCTCTGTTTCATCTGACATTAAGATGTGTGCTGGCATGCAAGTATGTGCGCAGTCCACCCCAAAACAAAGCTCTATAATTTGCATCCCATATCTTAAAAGTTAATTTTGCTAAGGTGCTTGCACCTTTCCTGTTGTTTTTAATTATAAAATGATTAGACCTTGACTTTATATTTAGCAGGAAAAAATAGGAGTTCAGAAGTATTTAGTTGCTAGATAGGGCCTAGTGTTTAATAGGATTCTTATCTGAGTTTATAGAAGCCGTATTACCATCATTTCACCATTTATAAATTAATCAGCTGCTTTGCCTTCCTTCCCACCCCTCACCTTATGCAAGACTGAAATTTATCTCTTTTCATCCAGGAAGAGAAAGTCATCTCAAATTCTCTCCTGGTAAAACAAAACTCTGCTCTTTTGGCATGACGTTTATACTTCGTTATTTTTGAGATAAACCTTTGAAAATTCTTTTTGTGGGTAGACCATGTTCACCTGACAGAGGGAATGTGCATTTCTAGTGTATTAGGCTGTTCTGAAACTTCGAGCAGTTTTAAAGTAACATGAGGGAAGGATTTGGTCCATTGAGTCAAATCAGTTTCTGATTACTTTTCTTCTTGTGGAGACTACCCTGTTGTGTTGAAATATGTCCCTGCATTGCCGATGCGATAATCGACTCACTGAAGTACCTCTGGCTTGTTAAAGGGCAGATAGCTGAAGGACCAATAACTTTCTGGTCTTTCCCTTCCTCCATTTACCATCCTAATAATTGCCATTAGGCATCAAGATTCTGTATATGGAAGTGGCTTTATTATTGAAGCAACAATAGCTGCTTTCAGTTAGCCTAACATCTGAAACTGGGGTTCACAGTTGCCTGACTTTACTATGGTTGTTATCTAGATTGTTGTGCTTTTTGAAATTATTTCCTCTGCTTCATTCTCCCCATTTAGACACTTTTATTCTGAATGTACAGTGAGGCTGCATGACATTCTGCCATTTCCTGTTGCTGTATAGAAACCATAAACATAGCTATGGCTTTCAGCTTTCCCCATTATCCTCAAAATCATACAACAGAATTTACTGTTTGGTGGTTTTTTGCCATGTCCTTTATGTGCTATTTTTGAACTTATCTATAATCACCATCTACACTTTGTGGCAAAATCCACAAGCTAGCAGAGAGATGCTACGTGTTTGAAAGACAAAGTTACCATTCTGTAGAATCAATATTTCCTTTGGCAGAAAATAATAGATTATACATGATTTATATATTATATTGTACTGGATTGATTGGAATTTTCATGACAGCCTTTTAACATAACACAACAGTCATTGATAGCTAAGGTGCTGAAGAGCATAATCTCTGTTTTTCTTTTCTTTTTTCATTTTTTTTTTCTTTTTTAATAAGAAAAATACTGGCTTTGATACTTTTCAAGGTCAAAAACTTTTCAAGTGACCTATAAGGAAAAAATCATTAGGAGAGATTTCAGGCTCTTGGAGAAAATTTCTCTTATTCTAGAAAAGAAATTTCATTTGGAGTAAGAAGCAGATCATGGTCTCTTTTACAGTGCAATTACTTAATCAGTACTTCTGAAGATTAACCTGAAATACTGCATAACTGAATGAACCTCATTTTCCCATACAAAACCAAAGCTCCATTAATTTGAACTTTATTTTAAAGTATATCATTTTAACTACAATGCAGTACTCTGCAGTGTCTAATTTCAATCAGTAAAAATCCTAATATAATAAAAAAAATATTCTGAATTAGATCTGAAAAAACACATAATTGTCAAAGGATATACTTTCAGATTTATTTTTTAGTCACATAATTTCATTTTTGGGGATATTTTTGAAATGCATTTTACTTACTCAGAAATTAAGATGTTTGTTTTCCCTAGTACCATTTCACTTAACAGTTCAAATGATTTCCAGTTCAGTTGAAGTAAAGAAAAACATTTTTCACAGTGTAAGACATTTTCTACAGCTTTTTATTTATTTCACCGCAAAAAGAACTTTGAGTTGAAAGCTGATATTTTTCAAATTGTAAACCTCAGTGAGCTTATAATGTTTTTGTAAGGTACCAAAAGTTATACTCTATGTATTAAAACTGTACAGTTATTTTGTATATTCACATTTAACTATGAAAAATTACTAATGTTGTCCACAGTGTGATGTAAATGCCTGCCAAGAGACCTGGTCTTAGAAAGTAATGGTACCAACACTTTGATGAGGGATCTGCAAAGTTTGTGCCTCCTCAGAGATGCGTTGGGTGTTCCAAAGTCACTGGAATTAACAGAAGATCTGAGGTTTTAAATGCCGTGGCAGAGGAATCTTGGGACACCCTATTATTTTATTCCCCAGTTTCCCAGAAGTTTGCGGGACAACACAGGAAAATCCCCTGAGAAAAATACAGGGGTATTCTTTTTGTTGTTCATTGATCAGTTTTCAATTAGTTAGACAAATGAATTCTATACTATTTTTTTCATTTTTTATTATTCTCCACATTGCTGAGTCTATTTATTAAAATACAGAATAGCTACACCTTTTAGATATTTTGGTAAGTATTTTTTTCATAGTTCATACATAATTGTGCTTGTGTATTTTAGCAATAGAAAAAATAAAGAGTTTTTTTAATTTGACATACTGCTTGATTTATACTAATACTTAAATTTAAATGTTACTTCCTATTTAAGATCTATATTGATGTAAAGATGAGTGTGAAGTGGGGAAGTGGGATGTTAAGGTGTATATTACTTTCTTCCTCACTTATAATATCAGACACTTTTTAGATTTATGATCAAATATTTTGTCTCAATTTATATTAGTTGCTACATTTTTTCTTACAAACCACATGACAAGCAATCCCAGTACATGTAATGACATGTGAGAAAAAATAAATCATGCTTTAAAAATACATTGATAAATGTATTTTCCCTAAAGCCTTTGTATACTAGACATTGTTGAGAGAATGTAAAATTTAGGTAGTTGGTAACAGGTTTCCACTTTCTCTTTTTCTCCTTCCTCCTTCCCTCTTTCCCCTTCCTGTCCTTTCTGCTTGATAAAACACTGCCTTTCTTTTTGTGACATCCCCTCAGGCTAGTGCTAATTCTGGAAGGAATTAAAAGCTTGAAATCAGACAGAGAACTGATTTGTTTACAGTTTAACCCGCATTGAAAGTTGTTGACACATGCAACAGAGCTGGTGATATTTTTTTTCCTTTATTTCCTGTGAATAGAGACAGAATTTGTTATTATGAACACAGACAACTCCCTGGGATCCTGAGTTCAATGAGGTCACAGATGTGAAGTTTCTGAGCACTTACTAAAATTTTATGTCAACTCCTAGACTGGCTAGCTTCAGTCATGGAATGGCTGAAAAAGTTGGTATTAACTCCAACACCTAAGCACTCCTCACTACTGGATAAGAACTTCTGACTCTGCCAAACATTAGCAGAGCTTTTCTAATAAGATCTTTCAGTCCAGCTGGCCCACCGCTGCTTGTTTAATTGTGGTTTTGGATAATGAAACTCATTCTATAACGGGATTAATCACATTATTACCATCTTATTTAAATAGAATAGAACATTCCAGTGAGTAATTTGTTATAAGTGAATACTAATTAAAAATATTTCAAAGGATAATAAATATTTATGTATTACTTTATTGTTCCCAAAATGACAAATAATATGTGATACAACTGCTGCCTACAGTATCAGCTTGAGTGACCTACTCTTTCTCTATGGAAATTAGAAGAATATCCCTTTAGATGAAATTCAAAGTTTGTCCTATATTTATGTGCAAATATTCAAGACACAAGTTAATGTATTTGCACACTTAGCATTCCCTGGAAGTATTTTTGCCACAGAATAGGAAAATAATTCACATTCGGTGAATATAAAGACCTTCATATACACACACTAAAGAGTAGTACATCTTAAGTAATAGGAACAGTTTTTCCCAGGGAAAACCTTTGTGTTACAGGTGACTTTTTTATTGCATTTTCTTGAATTAATGTGCCTTATGATGGTAATTCAAATACTAGAACAGCTGCTTTTCAGATATAAAGTAGTATTATGACTGCAAGCAGTTGCTTAAAATTTTCTTTGCTTTTTTATTTTTCATAGAAATCATAAAAAATACAATGAGTAGGGACATCAAATGACTATTCAGGCAAGGCTGCTCTCATTCTCTTCCAAATTAAGGTCAGTCATACCAAGTTCATTCCAGGCAGATGTCTGTCTTATCCATGTTTATTTTGGTTTTTTAAAAAGAGTGGTTTCAATTCTTTCTATTATACAGATAATGTACTCCAGTGCTTTCTTGAAAAAACAAGAAATAAATGAGAGTAAAATTTTAAAATCATAGTACTCTAAAAAATACCTACATGTCCATTCATTCTTCACCTGTGTAACTTATTTCTGATTTCATGTTCTCCTTTAAAACAGTTCTTTAAAAATCCTGATATGACATTATTTCAGGAGGCAAAGCTGCTACATTTAAATGAGAAGTAGTTATCTTTTATTGGATAACCTAGTGCTCTTCTTTGACTTAGATAGACTTTTGGAAAAATTCTGTAAGATTTCACTGAAGTCATGGTTTAAGTCTGAGTACCTCAGGCCAATGGTGTACTTAAATTCTTCATTTTAATTTGTCTTGATAGGATTTAGACTCCTGCTGAAGGGGAGGTTCCGTGCAAATATGTGGTGTACTTCTCACTTCTATACCTCACCTCCTGAACACTTCAAAATATTCAAGATGGTGCATCTGGGTTCACAAGGTGATTGATCTGGAATGCTGTGCAGCTGAACTGAGCTGGGACTGGGACTACAGTCACCAATTAAGATGGAGAGAGGAGAGCACCAAACTCAAGTCCACAAATGTTCCCTTCCTGCAGAGGTCAGGCTCTCCCCTGCTCACACAGTCTACCTGGGAATGTGGCAATACAGATCAGGAGCAACTGGAAATGAATTGGAGCTCTCTTTGCAAGAATATAAGCTGTAACCTTTAAAAAATTCCCAAAGTGCCAGATTTTTAACAGGTGTTTATAGTGTCTTTCCAAACATATGGATGTTTTTAAGGATTTCTCCTGAAGGACCTACCTATATGAATTACTCCCATTGCACAAGACATTTCCTAAAGATTCTTGAGTTACTGGGTTCATCTCCACCTCTTTTCTTAAGGGATACTTTTCTTGATGAAAATTTCATCTGTCAAAAGACAAAAAGGAAGAATCAAATCCATTCTAATGGACTTTTATGTACCACATATTATTTTTTTTAAATAGGATGGTATCTTTTGCCACTGCTGATTTTTCTCCTGGAAATTGTAACATATCTCCTCATAAACTGAAATTTCATATTTCAGTTTCTATGCTCAGCTCTTATGAACAGCAAAAAAACATATCTCTATTATCCCAATAGACTGAGAGTGCTGCAATTGCTACTCAGAAGAACACAAAGCTCAGGGTTTGAAAGGGACATAAAAACTCCTGTATTCCTTTGCAAGGATGGATTGTGCTTAGTACATATGAATTGTCCGAAGCAGCAAGTAAGAATGAATCATTTCTTACCATGAAGCACAAGAGACCAGGAAATGGGAGGATTTTTATTACTTCCGAATACAGAGATAGTTTTAAAAAAGGTGTTATTACACCCTAAAATACTTAAATGTGAAGCTTTTATTCTGTGTTTAGCTGTCACTAACTCTAATGGTACTTTTTGATGGAATCTTTTTTTATTAGTAAATATAAAGTTACACTGCTAAAAATAGACAAAGCAACCTGAATGGGGAGGTTTTTTTAAGTTTATTACTACAAAGAGACATTCCTCTTTAAGTAGTTTCTGTAGGTTTTATTGCATGAATAAAAGGTAAATTCTGTGTACACTGCAGTTCCAGAGAATAAGTTTTATGAATTAAATAAAATTTTTCATTTGAATGAAGTTTTACATTCTCCAAGTCTGTGAAAAAGATGGAAATTGATAAAAAGCCACTATGCCCATTTTTAATATTTAAGAAATTTGCAGGTTTAATATTTGATGATCAAATTTGATATAAGTGAAAGGTATAATGAAATGCTCCTGCAAATATTAGTGGACAGTCATGGGCTTACCTTATAGAGATACTTGATCAGCAAATGTCGCAGACATCTTTTATGGAAAATCCTTTCCTTAGGATTTTTCCTCCTGAGAAGCTGAGAGGCCTCAGGAACAAACTATAAACAATGGTTATCTGCTTCTGTGGAATACAACAGTTTATTGGCCCATGTTGGATGTTTATAATTAATGGCCAATCACAGCCCAGCTGGCTCGGACAGAGAGTCTGGGACAGCTGCCTTTGTTATCATTCTTTGCTATTTTAGTCTTAGCTAGCCCTCTGATGAAATCCTTTCTTCTATTCTTTTAGTACAGTTTTAGTGTAATGTATATCATAAAATAATAAATCAAGCCTTCTGAAACATGGAGTCAGATCCTTGTCTTTTCCTCAATCTGAAAACCCCTGAGAACATCGTCACAAGAGAATACAGTGTTAAGTCCACACCAAAAAATTTAGAACTTCACAAGATATAACTATAAATATGCAGTCACTGTGTGTCATGCAGACTTTGAATCATTAACAATAATTCTGCTGTAACTTACAGAGTTATGGAATCAAATGTATTTGCAGTAGAACACTTGTTATGAAGATGATATCATGCATTCATGGGTAAATCTGTTTTGTACTGGTTGCCTGTAGATACATTTTTACATTTTATAACTTCATGCTTTGAAAATTAGACTTTTTAGAATGAAAGTTCAAAACTTTTCTGAAGACAGCAGTGGTCAAAGCAGTACAATAGACATTATCTCTAAGCAGTATTATGGGTCTCTTAGTAGTCTTAGAGCACATAAATGCATTCTTCTGAATTCAACTGGAGAACTTGAAAACATCAAGCTTTTGGCTTTGGTCTATTAGAAATTTTACCCATTGACTCAGTTTGGACTGTGGCTGAGTGTGGGCAGCTGAGATTTGGGGACTAGAGTACCTGGGCTTATGTGTGGCAATCTGCCTTTTCTATTCCAGTAATATAGTCACAGTTGTCTCTTATGAGGACAGACACAAGTCTAATGCAAGTAATTCTGCAAATGCAAAGGCATGATCATTCATGTGCAGGGAACTGATGCAAAAAGGTTCCAAGATATAGATTGTCTCAATAGAATTGCTATTCCAAAAATTTCTCTACCAGGGGAGAGGAATTATTTTGTGAACATTTTAATGACAACAGGGAACACTGTTTTTATACATGGCAACTCACAACTATGTTGAAGATTGCTTGTGTTCATAGCAAAAAAGAAATTGTATCCTTGTACTGAGTTCCCTGTGACCTTGTGGTTGCCAGGTACATAAGAAATCAATCAGCATATGAAGTTAGTGTGGGTTTTTGTAGGGAAATGAAATATTTGCATAATAAATAAGAACATGAACCCACATGAATTCCACATTAATGTCTAGTTTACCTTTCTATTTTTTTAATTCCAATTATTTTCTGAGTCAGACTCAAAATTTTAGCAGCTTGAATGCTTGGAGTTCTGGCAGCTGAGCTTTATATTTGCTAGTCTCATGTGGCCTAACATTCAGTCCATGAGGCAGAGGAGTTCTGAAGCTGAGCCAGGAAGATTACTGTGTGAATTAATCAGACTTGTTCAACAACATTTTTTCTAATGTGGAACACTAAGAAGCTTTTTTCCATTAATCTCAACCTTTTAATTTTGGAACTATTTTGCCTTTTCTTTTGCCTGTTTATATAGAGTAGTAACATTTAACTTCATTTCTTTTTCCTGTGTGAATCAGGTCATGGGATGATATTTTCTCCTTACAACTCACCTACCAGATGTGAGACTACCCAAGTCTTTGTGCGGTCAGTGATCAGTAACTCACTGCAGAATGGTGTTTTCTCCACTTGACCACACTGTTAACAGAGATGTGTAGGAGAGGGTTTAAGAGCTGTAGGGCCAGTTGATAGGTAGTCTTCAAAGTAGAAACTGGACCATCAGCTGGAGGCAATAGCCTTGAGGGCTCTGTGAAGGATTCACTCAGAGTTCTCAAGGGCTTTAGCTAGATATTCTACATTCAGTACCAGCTGCTGCTGCTTTCATCCATTGGCTTTAATTCCTCTCCACACAGAAAATATACTTCAGTTTTATCCTTCAACTTCATCATTTATTCTCCTCCCTCCTCACCTTAACATATCCTTTTCTTCCTTAAATGGACTCATGCAAAAAACCCCATGTAAGAATTTTAATATTGGTTTTATTGTGATGATTTAACCATATGCTGGGGTCACATTATGACCTCTGTTTATATGCTAACCCTATATACGTGGTTTAGATTTTTAGATTTTCAAGTGTAACAGGGTGAGTCTTTCCGTTGTTATTTCTACTATGTCATTTTATATGCATCAATATATTTGGTATGGTATATCAAATTCTAAGTAATTTAGGGATTGAGATATTATGTGCTGATCTTTGATTATTAAACCTTGCAAAGCTGGCAAGGCTTCCAGCTTAAGTGGGCTCATTATACCATAATAAAAGGATATATTATGAGGCCAAAGATTAACTGAAGTGGGGATATTGGCATAATTTTTGTGGCAAAATCTCTGATATCAGAAATGTGTGATCACAATATGTTTCTTCATCAGCCAGGAAGAAAAAGTATGATTCAAAATAAGAAACACTACCAATTGTAGTTAGAATAATTGGAAAGTAATTGTTGCTATAGATAGAATTTTAATGTGCTCTCTCAAACTTTCTTCTTGATGAAACCTTCCTTTCAGGAGGTTTTAGCTGAATTTCAAATGTTTTTTTGATCTAGAATAGCAGTAGAAGAGGTCTTTATTTTTGTCTGAAGGTTTGAAACTAACATGGTAAACCCTCAAACCTGATCTACCTTTAGCTACAATTCCTGTACCTGTTGGTCTATATGCCTCAGATAGATGGTTCTATTGTCCTACCTAATATGCTGGTTATTAATAGGACATTATTTCTTAAACATCTAACACTACTTAGAAAACTGGAGAAATATGTTTCATCAAAATATTTTATGAGTCATATGTAAATGTGTAACCTGAATAATCTTATATGGATGAAATCTGTCAAGATTTTGATCAAATGTAGGAGAAAAACCAGAAAACATGCATTTGAGTCCAGAGAGATGTATTCATTCTTACCCATTACTCTCACAGTAAAGTCATGAACATTCTTTCTGTCTTCAGATTAATTCTCTTATCTGTGATTGATTTATTTAATTCATCGGTATTCTCCTACATTGAGATAAACAGAGTGAGATACATGGTGTTGATCAGAAACAGAAAAGTATACCATTGCAGTAATTTGGGAGCAGATTCCTTTTTGCCTGAAGTCCAGGGCCATCAGTGTTACTAAGCCAACAAATTAAATTCCTTTCTTTTAAGTTGATTATTGTCTCTTATATAAAATCTGAAAAAATTGTATTCATGCTCGTAATTTGACAATGAAACAATCTCAGTCTTTTGAGATCTGTTTAATAAATTCAGACTGGTTTTAAAACTGCTTGTGAAAAAACCAATAAGTAGGGAAAGAATTTAATAGTGCTTAGTCTGGCAAAAAATATGTTTATGAATACTTTCACTCTAGAAACAGATGCTGTGAATACTACTCTACCAGACATAGTGTACAAATCTGTTGAAGTGTAACAAGAGTCTGCAAAACCTCCACATTTAGAATCTTCCACTTCTTTCAAAAAAACAATGTATACTTTTGGTGTTCCCCTAGTTATATTTTAACTTTTATAGGCAAGATCATTACATATTTTGGGGTTATGTAAAATGCTTTGGGAAACTGTCTGTGTAATTGAACTGAAAACTGATCAACACTCAGTCAAAACCCAGGCCTACGCTGCTTATATAATACGTTCCCCGGGCACTGCTTTTTTCTCTGCTTTCATTTTTATTTTTATTTCCACAGGCCAGCTGGGGATGAGGAGCAGGCTGGGAGAGTGTGTGTAGCAGAACTGATGGCTCAACAGGAAACTTTCCATTGCTTCAGAAGTTAAAGGCAGGTCTCAAGAATGGGGGGTCTGAATACAAAATGCAAAGAGCATGTAAACTCTTACTAATCCCTTGAAATATTCTGTCTAGTGTTCCCCTCTGGGCAAGTAATTGCAGATTATTAGAGGGGACTGATTTAGTTATTTCTATCAGGAGATAGAGTGGGATCAACATAGTAAAGTATAATTTATTGAAGGTTAAACTATCTATCAATTATTTATGTGGAGGTTTGTTTTTTTTTTTCCACAGTCCTTCTGTGACATGGAGCAGTGTGAGCCTTATTTTCATGTCAGAACAACTGAGAAAGAGAGAGATATGCAGGCTTAGGGATATGTAAAGAGTTTGTGAATAGCAGTTCCAGATTTTCAAACTCAATTCAGTATTTTAATCATTAAACTGTCTTCCTCTCTTCCCCACTGATACATTTCTGAAATGTATTTTATCAGTCTATGATCACTTGCTGATTTAACAATAGAGAGCATATCAGGTGAAAACCACAGGTATTTAATTTCACATCAGCGTGGCATTGCAGGAAAGAATCTGCTTCTGAAAGACAAATCTTGCTTATATCTGCTAGTAATTTAGCAGATGGCTGACATCACTTTTGCTTGCTTTTTCAAATAATTATGTAGCTAGGTAATCACTGTATAAATCGAAGAATGAAGTAAACTGAAAGAAGATCTGAGAGATCCACATGTACTTACTGCAATGAATCATCATTATGTGCTCTTTATAAAACCCCATCTGCTGTTAGGTTGCTACTGCCAGCAAATTTTATTACAAATGCTACTTTTATAAAACACCTAATCCACTACCTTCAGTATTAATTCCAAGAGATATGGTATAGAAGTGCATATTATGCATGTTATGGAACTCAGAATATATTTATCAGGGCAGTTATACTACATCTGAATTCATCTTAACACAGAGCAGGCAGAACAATAATATAAATATCTATCTCCTGGTTCACAGGACTGAACTGAGAATAAAAATGATACATTGCAGGCATATCATTACTAGGTAAATAAAATAATAATTTAAAAAAATCAAAAAACAAAACAAAACAAAACAACAGAAAGAAAGCCAAAATCTTTAATCATCTAGGAAATATATACTCAGTTGTATCTTTGTGAGCAATGGGAGTATAATAAAGCCTGATGATCTTAAACAGAGAGACCTTAATGGGAAAATACCTTAAATACTACTGAATACTTCTGTAACACGTATCACCTTTCTAGTAAAAAGCACTCAGTTAAAGAGTTTCTGTGAGGTCCATCCCATTTAGTTTGAATTTTTTATTTGGTATGAAAAAAGAATCTTATACACAGCTAAAGCCAGGTAATCATGAGGTAGAGGCATTATTATCTCATTAAATTCCTCTGGCCAGGACAGGAGGATTTAAGTATAAACAGTATTTTTTTTTCAACCAAATTTTAGAATTGTAGTGAATATTGGGAATTTTTATGTAGCATTCGCTGTTAAGACACTACTGCTGACGGTCAACCTTTTTAGAGTCTTGCTAAATGTCTATCCCTTATCCTCTTATCCATTCCTAAAGTTTTTCTCTTGGCAAAATTCTGTTTCCAGTTCAGTTTCCTAAACTTTAGAGTGTGGTTACATGCATTCTGTTAGGACATAGCTCCCTTTTTGGATGAATAAATCAATTTTATATTTTATTTTATAGACACCTCAATAGTGGTTTTGAGGCTGTATGATCATCGACATCAGTAGGAAAGATACTTGTCTTGGAATCCATCAGCTGCACCAAGTGTGATGCTGTAGCAAGTTGAAAGAATGGTTAAATCTATGTATGTCTAACAGAA
The DNA here is from genome assembly GCA_024362935.1 of Setophaga petechia. Classification (NCBI taxonomy): domain Eukaryota; kingdom Metazoa; phylum Chordata; class Aves; order Passeriformes; family Parulidae; genus Setophaga; species Setophaga petechia. The sequence continues at coordinate 31,552,135 of JANCRA010000001.1, forward strand.
GTTTCAGATAGTAGAATAGTAATAACAGTCCTCTGTATGGGTTTGAATTTTGGAGTAACGTGTGCTGTACTTCTGCCATTATTGTATGTTTATGGTCGGCCTGTTTGGATAGGGCTTGCCAATAAAAATAAGTTGTTTTGATAATGTGTGGTGGAGAAATGACTGTGCCCCCTTGGTCCCCAATGTTTAGAACTTACAGAAAATAGCTGATCTTCACTTGCCTGTGTTGGCAATGTTCCATTAAAAAACTTCTTCAACAGGAACTGGATGGCATTAACACTCTCTATCATTACAAGCCAACAGTCCTGGGAGGAATACTATTCCACTTCCCTGAAATACAGTGAATTATCCTAGGTGATACACTTAGCTTGCCACTAATGTGCTAAGCATCATGCTTATATTAAACATTATGCTTATGCTATTTCTGCCCTCTCTATTAAAACCTAGAGCTTTGTAGGCACTAGGGAGTTTTCTATCTATATGATTTTCCATATCTGTTGGATAAATTAGAGATCCAAATGCAAAATTTAGAGCTCATAAACACTAGATGGATTTGTGAGTGACAGTCCCTGGAGGGCTTTAGGTCCATAAACTAATGAGACATAAATATAGTGGAGTAAGGAAGGGTATTTTTATCTGTGATATACAAACTAGTTCCAAACTTGTTCAGGTCATTACTGGAAAACTATATCCTTTTTCCTAACATCAGCATTACAAAGTTTTGCAACATAATTAACATCTTTAAGAACTAATACATTATGAATTGGAATTATAAGGGGAAAGTGATTTGGCATCCTCTTTTAAAACTTTTTAGTCAATAAAATGAGTAAAATAGGCACAGATTTCCACTAATTGTCATATAAAGGCTTACAGTGGAAAGGGAATCATACCGTCAAGTGTAAGATGAGGCGTTAGCAGTTTGTGACACATGGCATCCCTGTTAGAGAAGGGAGAGGCATGTCACAAAAGCAATAATGATTCTGCTCCATGTCATGCCACAAGGTAGCAGTGTTGTGGTACAATCTTGATAATTTTCTGATGCAAGTCACTGAGCATGGGATCAGTTCTGTTTCTATCAAAATCAACAGAGGTTTTGCTGTTGACTTCTAAGGACTCTTTCAAGTATAAACAGTGAAACCTCCTTTAAATGCCTTGTTTGCAATGTGTCAGTTAATATCACAACACCTACTACACATTATTTCATTGAGTCATTATTGGACAAATGCTGAAACAGTTAAAAGAACAGAAAAAACTTCTAATCAATGCAAAAACTATAATTTGATTTTCTTTTTCTTTGTTCTTGTTTTTTTCAAGTATCTGTGAAAATTAAAATTACCACCACGAAAGTTGAAATGTGAAAAAAATTACTAATAGAGTAATTAAATTAACTTTTTATTCCATCAGTAGGAATTTGAGAATACTGTTCAGGCAAACAATTTTCAATATATGCTTTTTCAATAGCTATTTTTCCTATTTTCAAAGGCATGTGTAATTACATATGAAGGCTTTTTTATTCTGAAGATCAAATATCATGGAAGATTTTTGTTGTCTGGTGGAAATGAACATTAGTTCTATTTTATATTTTTTGTGGTTTGGGTTGAAAAGGGACCTTGATGATCATCTCATTCCAACCCCCCATCGTGGACAGGGACACCTTCCGCTAGACCAGGCTGCCCAGAGTTCCACCCAGCCTGGCCTTGAGCACCTCCAGGGGTGCAGCATTCACAACATTGCTCAGGAACCTGCCCAGTGCCTCACCTCAATCCCAAAAAATAATTTTCTCCTAATATCTAATCTAAATGTACTCTCTTTCAGGTTGAACCCATTCTCCGTTGTCTTGTCACCACCTGCTCTTGCAGATAACCTTGCCCCATCTTTCCTGTATGATCTCTTCAAATCCTGCAAGGCCACAATTAGGTCATCCCAAAGCCTTTGCTTTTCTGGGCTGAACAATCACAGTTCTTTCAGCCTTTCCTCACAGGAGAGGTGCTTCATCCCTCTGATCAACTCAGTGGCCCTCCTCTGGAGCTCTTCTAACACAATTTCAGCTATTGTGTTAACATAAGTAGTTGTTTTTAACCAAGCAGCCATGTATTTTTCTTTCCTGATGGAGCCCTTTTTCCTCGGTCTCTGGATGTTGATGGCAATTAATTTTCACTGGAGGTCAAGAGACTCACTGTTTCAGATTCTTTCATGCTCATGAATAATATAATGTGAAGAGAAATGTTCAGGATTATTAGTTTACACAGGGACATATGGATGAAAAAAGCGTGTTAGGGGTTTATGACAGAAATAAGGAATATTATGGTGAAAATGCTAAGGCCTGCCAATTGCCATCATTCTATCAATATACAGACAACAAAGCTTTATGGTGTGGCCTACAGATTTTTATTGGCATGACATAAATAGTGTAAATTAGACAAAAGAGGCAAAGTGATGAAGGACTAGAGAAGATCCGGTCAGATGGTCCAGCCTGTCTTCTGCGTGGAAATTCGCCACACATATGGGATACTAAAGGTGAATGAAGAAGCATTTATTGATTATTTTCAAGGTTGCTTTTTATCATACCCTTATAAGAATATGTTTTCCATTGCTTGTTTTTCTGCAGTATCATTTGGTCTGAAAAATTCAGATGGCGATGATAAAAGTCTATAAATGTGAAATTATGTGGAAAATCATGCGGATCATCCTCATTTGCCAAAATGACAAATCTTTTGCTTACAGGGACTATAGGGAAATGTTGGTTTGACTAGATATCAAATAGAAATGAAATTGAGAACTGTTTTGTCATGACACTTTACAACATCCGTTATCTACACATTTTGGATCACATATGGTGTCTTTCTCCACCCTCATGAAAACAAGCTCTTATCTGAATCTCAGTGCATCAAAGGAGTGTCATAGTACTCTGATATGCTAAATTCAATTAGGATTTTCTCTGTACCAAACACATGCAAGGGATAAGCAACAAAAGGACAAAGGACTCACTCTGCTTGCTACTGGGAGACCATTTTGGCATTGGGATTGGGACTAAAATGATGTGGAAAATTGCAGGTGTTTATAAGACTTTCTCTGCTAGGTGAAGGAGTGCAGTGAGGAGTGCAAGCTAAGAGTATAGGTGAATAAAAAAGAAAAACAATTTGGGAAAAATACACAGACAGGACATAAAGAGAGAGTGATGGCAGCACTTGGAACAGAACAATAAGGGGAGGTGTAGTGGGTTGACCCTGGCTGGACACCAGGTGCCCACGAAAGATACTTTATCACTCTTCTCAGCTGGACAGGTGAGAGAAAACAGAAAAAAGCTCGTGGATCAAGATAAGAACAGGGAGCCTTCTCTTACAGATTATCATTACAGGTAAAAGCTTGACTTGAGGGAATTATTTTAATTTATTACCAAGAGTATCAGAGTAGGATTATGATAAATAAACCCAAATTTTCAAATACATTTCCCCCACCCCTCCCATCCTTTCAGGAACCACTTCACTCCCGATTTTCTCTGCTTCCTCTTCCCCACTGGCCTGGAACGAGTTGCACCGCAGGGTTTCCAAAGGGTCACAGCCTCTTTCAGTCATCCACCCACCTTCTCTGGCATAAGGTCCTCCATGTGCTGTAGGGGCACAGCTGTGTACCCATGATCTTCACCTCAGGCTGCAGGGGAATCTCAGCTCTGGTACCTGGGTTACCTCCTCTCCCTGCTTCTGCACTGACCTTGGTGTCTGCAGAGCTGTTTCTCACACATATTCTCACTGCTCACTAAGGCTGCTGTTCTGCTGCTATTTTCTTTTTCCCCCTTCTAAAAAAGAGGTATTGCCACTGATGCTGATGGGGTCAGCCTTGGCCAGCAACAGGTTTGTCTTGGAGCTGTCTGGCATTGGCTGCTATGGACACAGAGGGAGCTTCTAGAGACTTCTTGATGAACCCACCCATGAAGTCTCTCTGCAAAAACCCTGGCATGAAAACCCAATATAGGAGTTTTTAATTAACCTAGGCATTGAAAGAAATTATAAATTACCAGGAAAGGAAGGGGACAGGGTGATAAAAAATATCTACCCTTTGAAATTAAACAGTTATCCTGTAGGGAAAAAATACCCATTAATGTGGTTACACATGGACTGTGTCATGGCCCTGTGTTCCCACTGGGATCCAGATCACCCAATCATTGTGACAGATCAGAACAGCCAGTGTGTGAATATAAAACCCTGTCACAGGGCATATGTGGAATGGGGGAAAACATAGGCATAACCATAAAGATATGCTTGGCACTTCATAAGTATTTTTTGTTTATTGAAACTTGACTCTGCAAAGTTTCTGGTTTTTTTATCACAGTTGTTTTCTCCTGGATGTAACAACATGTATGTTCAGCTAAAAATAATTTCATCCTCTGTGTTCATCCCTGCAAGATTTCATTAAAGAGAACTTACAGAGCTGCCCTAATAACTTGACTGTGCACACCAGTTCAGGGATAGACAGATGGCTGAAAGGAAAAAAAAAAAAAAACAACAGACTTTTATCAGCAAAACTCCTTACTTTAAGTTTATTGTAACTATCCTAATCTCCTTTGAAGAGTAGTGATTTCAGTTTGTTTTGTATTTTGCCTAGCTCAGGTAACAAGCACAGATCAGTTTTTTTCTTTTTTTATAGACAGAAGTATGCTGATTTTGTAAAGTAGAAGAGGGAAATTAAAAATTCAACTTTTTTAAAATACTAAAGTATGGTTAGTATCTATTTTTTTTCTTAGTCACAGTCTCCTTTTCTCTAGCATATGATTTTTAAGAGGCTTCAATCACATTTTTATTGTAATAATTATTTTTATGTGTGTTTACATATATTTGCAAAGAAATATCTTGCAGCTAAACATACAAACACAGCAACAATTTTTAAACAGTGAATTATAACACTGAGTTTCACACCTGTGTAGCCCAGTGCATTTAACTCATTCATGGTAGACAGTTCTTCAAAAAGAGCATTTGGAAAATGTTGCTTGATGGGATCTTAAAAAAAAATTATAAAAGTTTATTTAATACATACAGTGGTCTTGTGATTTTAATAATGTAATAATATAGAGAATTTTTTGAAGACTGTGTATCAAATATTGCTTGAAAAGTTGTGAAATTGAATGTGAGTTGCTGCTTTTGTTGCTCCTCGGTTTTGTCACAATTTCAATTATGAAGTCATCCTAGAATTCATGTCTCTCTGTAAACACTTCCTATTTATGCCTGGGCAACTTTATTTTCTTCAGTGGGCTTCCATAAATAAAATGGATGACCAGTTGTAGCCAATCAGTAGAGCAGAACTGATCACAGAACTGATCACAGTCTGACTGGAAAAGGTTTGTTAGTTAAAACTGGCTACCTATTAGTTAGGAGGGTAGGTCTTGTTGGCTGAAGCATATTATTTTACTGTCTCTTTCATACTGAACGTGCAGATCTCATTGCTGCTTGGGTAGGGGGTCTTCAAGACAATTGCTATGCTGAAGAAAGTAGTACTGACTTGATGGATGCAAATCATGCGTCAAAGTGCTGCAAATGATGTCCCTTGATAGACTAATATGCAAAGACTTGTTAAAAGCTTTGGATTTGTATGAAATCCAAACCAGAATTCCTGACGTTTTCAGGCATCAGACTCCCCTGAAATTTGGTTTGGTTTGCTTAACAACATATTTGAAGGATGGCAGGATCCTGACGCAAAATATTTGTGTGTTTATATGTGTGTGTGTGAAGTTGCTAACAGAAACCTGTTCTTCTGTGTTTACTGAATTTTTATCATTCTGAAAGGCAGAAGCATAATCAGAAAAATATTCTATAGAGCATAAAAAGATTTTTGCTGGTAGAAGTGTAAAGAACAGGCAGCTCTCTTTCACAGGGAACCCCTAGGATATTGCAGGGTATGGAGCAGGAAAGGATGAGAGGTATTTGCCTGGGAATCTGATAAGTTCTTTTCAATTTCTAGTCTCTCTTTATTCAATCTTCTGGGTAAGTCAGTTCTTTGGAAAATGGGAAACCTGTCTGTGACAGAGCTTTTGATTGTTCCCCTGTGAGAAAAGTCAACTTTTGTTTCCCAATTTTGACTGTATTTATGTCTAGTAAGAGTCTGAATTCTCTACTTACCAAAGACAACGTATTTCTATCAGTAGGGAGAAAGGGAGACCCTCACTCTGGATGATCTTTGAACTCTGGGCTCACCTTTTTCTTTCTTCTTTCCCACTCCTGTATTACTTAACTATTCAACACAAAGTAGTAATTCACTTTTACTGAGAAGCTGATTTAATCCCCTCTTTCATTCAGCCTGCCAATCTTTCCTCACACTCACTAGCTGGTAGCCTCATGGCCTCAGTTTGAGATTGATTGTATGCAATCCCCTAAAACCTCAAGCCCAACCTTTTGCACTGAAGCAAGCAAGTGTACAGCAAAACTCAATGCCCCTTTCCTGCTCACTGCCATTCCTCTTCCTTTTAGAACCCTGGTGATACTAGTTAGAAAAAAACCCCAGATGGTGCTGGTCTGGATATGGAGGATCATAGGCTGCAGGGAAAGGAGAAGCAGCAGGAATAATATACTACTATGGAAAGACAAAAGAACATACCCAAGATTTGTGGAGTTCCTATGGGATGTAAAAGGCATAGGGAGAGAGATAAAATCTTCTGGGTTTTTGGGTTTTCTTTGGGTTTTGTTTTGGTTTTTTTGTTTTTTTTGGTTGTTTTTGTTGTTCTTTTTTCTTGTTTATTTGGTTTTGTTTTTGGTTTTTTTTTTTTGCAAATAAACTTTAGTTTCTTAAAAACCTCTCTTTCCCACTGTAAACATAAATATCTATTTTGTGCTGCATGAAGCATATGCCCTGCAGGACTAGAAATTGTTTAGCAGGAACAAGTTGGATAAGAAGCTTTGAGGCATGTAACTAGCATTCGTACTAAGTATGCTTAATTGACAAAACTTCAACTTCAGTAATAAAATTCTAAAATCTAAAATATAACCTTGCAATTTCAAGAATACTACCCTTCATCTTAGTTACCAAAAAGATATAAAATACTTTTACATCCAGCATTTTAGAAATGTGATTAGTTTTATGAACACAGATTTATATCTCCATCTTACTGGGTTTTTAAATCACAAGACTTGCACTATTAATTTTGCCACTTGTCAAAAACTCAGGTAACTTTTTCCATAAGTAGGTTTATGTTCTAATATCTCCATGGAATAACACAAATACAGAGAAATGTTTGAAGACAGTAGAAAAAAAAAAGGAATTCTCATTATAACAGTTAATGCTCTGATATACATTTGAATATTTTAATTTAAACTTGTGACTTAGGGGACACAACTTGATATTTTTTCATTGATTGGTATTGGTAATAAAATTCATAAGACCCTGAAATAATTCTAAAGGTAAAAATTTGCTTTCTGCAGTTCTTTCTAAAATCTCAGCAGCTAATCTGGGCAATTTTGTGAAGTGTATCAGAAACATAAGGATAATAATGAAATCCTCTATTCCTTTAAAAATGTAAACCCACATATTAAGTATCTAAAAGTCGTTTTCAGTTACTGTCTAATCCTGGAGATGCTGTAAGCCCATTATTGTGTATTTTTTGTAATGATAAAATTTCCTAACCAGTGAAATTCTGTCCCTATGCATGCTTATGACTATGTAAGCCTGAAACACTATCAGACTTTATTAAAATACATTTTACTAGGAATATAAAAAGTAGAAGTAGACCTTTGGGCTTCCTGCCTGAAAACTCCAACAGGTATTTTAAGAATATCTAATAGACTAACCCCAAGAGAGAGAAGAAATGCCTTTCCATTTTAGCTAAAGGTAGGTAGATAATGCATTTGTACTCTCTCATACCTGCCTGAAGGGTTCTGAATTTACCAGTCCTATCTTACATGCCAATTCTAACTGCTGTAATGATGAAGTTAGATGATTCCCTTATTCTTGCTCACTGAAACCATTTTACTTGACAGAGAATAATTAAAATTTACTGTTATACAGAAGAGAAGGAGAAAAATGGTGAATTGCTTGCTAACCAGTGGGAAGTACAATTGCATAGAAAGAGAACCTTTTATTCTTTCTTCAGTTAAGGTTTGCAGATTTTAGGTTGAGTGTTAACTCAGTTTGAGAGAGGAATCTGCAGCTTCATAATGAAGACATTGCCCCAAACATCTCTGACTGTGCAATCTTGTGGATATTTTTTGCACCTAGGGGCCAGGGAGCAGTAAGGTCAGGCTCCTCCAAAGGGAAGGGTTGCTGGGAGTTGGGGGTTACAAGATCAGCCTTGTTAGGCAGCACACCCCTCCCCTGTCCAGGAGCCACAGCCACCAGTGGGGGCAGTGCTGACCTCATCCAGTTTACTCTGGAATTTGGGGGACAGATGGCAACACGGTAGCCAAGAGCTGTTAGCCACAGTGCCTCGGATGCCTTGCTGGTACTCGAATATGACTCTAAGTCAATCATTTTACTCCATAAACAGCAGACAGCCCAGGGCCCCCTGGGCTCTCTGGCATGGTAGCTGGCTGCACACCAGGCTCTCCCCTTGAGCAGGGATGCCTCCCAAGGTTACTCTAAGAGCTTGAGAGATTTCTTGCCGCAGCCAATTCTTGGTAATTGATAGCAGGCTAAACTTTAAAATCTTAGTAAAGTGATATAAGGGATTGTCTGTGCACATAAAATCTCTTAGGCATAAACAGTTGACCAAGTCGTGGCAATGTACCTTAAACTTGGGAGGAAAAGTCTGTGCTGAGATTGGTACAGACTACGGATTTATAAACTGATTTTTTCTCTTATGCTTTATAATTACAACCCATTCCAAAGATATTAGTTGAGACAGCCATAAGGGTAAGCACTAACGATAAAATCTGAACAGTGCAGTAAGGAACTACATAACAGATGATCACAGAATGACAGAATATGCTTGTTAGAAGGGACACACAAAGATCATCAAGTCAAACTCCTGATCCTGCACAGCATCATCCCCAAATGTATATTAATCCCACTTTAAATGCACTAAAATTGTTATTAATACCTATTATTATGGTAAATATATTTAAAACTCACATTATACACCTGAGTTTATAAGTAGACTTACCATCTATGGGCTTTAATATCATGCTTATACTTTTAAATTATTACTACCAGTGTAACACTGTTAGGCAATGAAATAGTAACAGACTTCTGGCCATGGATCTTAAACCCTTAATTAGCTGTAGTGTAGGAAGAAAAAAGAAATAAAAAGGTTTTGGGAGATCAGCTACTAAAGCAAGTTAGTGTTAGTCAAAGTACTCCTCATTTGTGTTTGGAATAAAGGATCAAACACTTAAGATCCATGGAGTCTGATATTTTATCTGTGATGCAATCTAACATCATACTTTAAAGAAAGCAAAAAAAATCCCTTATTGAACAATTTTGAAGCAATTTGCCTTTTGGGAAGTTTTATTCTTCTTTCAGTTGAACTTCACTCGTTCCATAAAATATGAAGCTTATGTCTCTTCAGAAAAAGTGATTAATCTTACCTAATGCAACTACAGTTGTTATCACTATCTCTGTAAGTGTCTAATCCTTTAAAAGCCTAAGCCTCTGACCTCAGTGTATCTAATTAAAGAAATTATACAGATTGCATGAGAAATGAAAGTCATAGGTCAAACAAGGCCAGCTGAAAGGAGTAAAGTAAATGAGGAGCATATAGATGCATAATATTGCAAGTCCATAAATACACCATGAAAAATTCCACATTCTTATAGCTAAACATTTTTTGTTGTCTTTTTTCTTATTTCCTAACAGCAGTATTCTTTTCTCCTGCCTTTCTTGGCCTCTTTCTTCTTTCCATTCTACTAGTATTTCTACAAAGAAAACCACATTCAGTTGCTCAGTCCACTGCTCAATCCTACCAAACTAAAACTTTTTTTCTTTTTCCAAGCACCTGAAAAGAGGGCTTATACAACAGATTTTAAAGTGCTTTGCAAGGTCTGAAGACAAAAGCCAGTTAAAGGCTTAAAGGAAAAATCCAACACAAGCAAGATAGTAAATTAAGATGATCCAAGTCTTTGGCAGACATAGGAGCTGGAGAAAGAAGACGGAAGCTGTAAGGCATTAGCTTTTGTTTCCTGACTCTGAAAGTGGCAATGAGCCAAAGTCTGAGATGCTCTAAACTGTTGTGGGTTTAATTAGTCTTCCATATAGCTGTAGGCCAAAGATCTGGTCCTGAGATTCTGCCTGCTATCATATCTGCTTGCTTATGTTTAAATCTCAGTAGCAGGATGGAATTGAGAATACATGGTAGCTCAGGTCATAGTGTTCTTTTCTTTTTGGAATAAAGTGTTTTAGCCTCCAAGTAGCTCATTATGGGTTGTGAAACTGGGAGACAGGGAGGGGGTCCTGAATCTGTTCAGTGGGGTGTTTCTAAGACCTTCATGAAGAGTGAGGGGAAGATTTTGCAGCAACACACAGTGTCTGTGGCATCACACCACAATGACGTCCTCAGAAGTACCAGGTGTCTTTTGAAAGCCATTCCCTATAGAATGAGTTCGTTGAACAGTTATTTCTGTTACATGGGGATATACAGCCCTGGAGGATACAGATCTGTAAACATTAATAAGTGTTCAAATCCAGTGCCTCTCTGTGCAACCTACTTGCTCTTGCTTCTTTCTTTATAGAAATGTTTTATCTTTCCCACCTGGGATTAACAAGAGTTAATACTTAGAATTTAAATTTGTCCCTACAAGGTAATTAGTATAATCTGCTATGTACAAACATCCCACTGGCGAGCCTTTGACTTTACTCTTGTCCCATGGTATCAAATCAACTACTTTGTCATTGTGCTTACCAAATGCATGGATGGACAAATATGGATTTTTCATTGTGGATTTTATTGGCTCTTAAATAATATCTCAGTGTTCCTAAATAAAGAAAGAGTGGTAACAGTAACTGTATGCCAAGCTTGAATGCAGAAGAGCTGGAATGGAGGCAAGAGCCTTTGTATACAGTCTCAGAAGGACTCAGAGGTCTGGGCTTCAGCTTTAGTTTTCAATTAAAATAAGATTTAAAAAATTATTTATTTAAAATAAGATTAAGTGATTAGAATTTGGAACCCAGTTAAACTGAAACAGTAAGTATTTTTAAATTGCAGGGTAACATGGGCAAGAAAGTAATTTGGCTGCTTTGTATACCCTCAGGAGGTAGAAGGGATCTCAAGGACCTTATCTCTTTGTCAATAACAGACTTGCCTTTAGGATTGGTGCTGACAAATATAAACTTCTGCAATAGAAAAAAAAAAAAAAGAATGAGTCATGTTGAAACATAAGCGGTCATAAAATTACTGATAGTATTGAAATTTTTAAATTTCTTCCATAAAATAACTCTGAACGGAGTCTAAGGATCATTAATGCTGTCATGGTTTTAAATTTGAAGTGTATCCAAAAGAATTACACTATTTAAAATCAACATAGTTAATTTCAGTAGTGGGAGAGTAAGCAAACACTGACTCCTTATGTAACATTGTTTTAAGGGCAACATCCAATCTCTCAGCACTACCAGCTTTGCTTGTGTCACAAGTAGAGGGAGAAATTTTAAGTCTGCAATCTCTTCACAAATTACTTTCATTTCTTTGGTCCAGAGAACTGATTTACCTAGGTTTTTTTTTTTGTTTGTTTTTTGGGATTTTTTGTTTTTTGTTTTTTGGTTTTTTTTGAGGGAAGTTCCTTCCTTAAAACATTGATGGGACATTATTGATCATTGTCTCAGAGAAATTGCTGTAATGTAGCATGTATTTTTTTTGCAATTGTTAATGCTGGAGTTGGTGGCTACATCAATTGTCTTCAAAAAATCCTTTTTTTTTTTTTTTTTTTTTTTTTTTTTTTTTTTTTGTGAAGTTTGATGACATAGTGAGTCATTCCAGGAATGTAGATATATAGGTAAGGGTGGCTGTGAAGAAAATAAGTTAGTATGTGTAGAATTTTCCATTTTCTTTTAAACACAACATTTTGCATACTTTTTCTTCTTTATCCTGTGCTAATAACTGCATAGTAAAAACTTAATATTTTTATAAAAAGCACCATAAACCTAAGTACTAAATTTGCTGTAACTGTAGGACCAACTTTTCATGTTATTTCTAAGCTGTAAGAGTTGGATCATGTAACAGTTCCATGCTGAGACATCTATTTTGCCTTTACAACAGCTAGAGGAAGTCCAAGTAGCTACACACATTTCCTAGCAAAAAGAGTATTGGGATAGTGACAGCTGCCACCTATGAAGTGACAGAGGTATCCTGGGTGTCTCTGTCAAGCTACAGCCTAAGGCCAGTCTTGTTGGAGATACAAGGAACTGTTAAAAGTACTGACAGGCATTTTAAGCAAGAAAGAACTGAGGAAAAATGGGGAAAAAAAATCAGTGGGGAATTGTATTTATTATCATTTGTTCTTAACACAAAATAGAGCAGGAAGGCAGAACTTTTTTTTCTTTGAGTGACAGAAATGTAAACAAGAGAATTATTATTCCTTTTGAGAAATTAAGGTTGTGCTTTGTTCATGACAAAAATATAAAACTTCACGTAGTGTGCTAGTAAAATATTTACTAGAAGACATTCTGTTGCCTTGACACAAAGGGGCCTTGAGGCTGAGAAACCCCTTAAAGCTATAAGCTTTTAAGTAATTTTATGATTGATTTCTTCTGTACTGTGCAGGATGAGAATATATTCTTACAACTTTGAATAAGTTTAGGATGGGGTAAATTTGAGCTCCTTTGAGTTGTGCTAATTCTCATTTTTTTAATCCACAGACCTGATTCGCCTCTCAAGAGTGACTCTTCATGAACTATCATAGTTCAAGTAGCTCACAACAGTAACAACTAATATTTTCCCAGATGCTCGTTTTTGGCAGCTAACTCTATTTGACATGAACACTAGTTAGATGCCTGTACACTAGTTCTATGCTCATGACCTGGGGCTTCTTTTTTATGGATATCTTCCTGGTTTTAAGCCTTTAATGACACTAGAAGTGAAAACTTTTGGGGACTTTATAAAAGTGTCTCCTTCCTGTTTATTTTTCTCATTACTGCTGTAGTTGCTGGAGGGGTGCATGGCTTACCAAAGGGTGGCTGTACATTATAGCTGTCTCAATTGTGATGACCCACCAGACATATTATAAAATTTGTATTAGTGCAGATATCCCAGCCTGCAGGAAATGTTCCTGTGTATCAGCACAGACACAGAATGAAAAGAAATGCTGACTTTAGTTCAGAAATATCCACAGGCTTTGAGATCAACAAATTTTAAAACACTACCAAGATGACTTCAGCCTTGCTTTCTGAAATGACCTATATTGTCTGTCACTGCTATTTCTCTAAAAATAGGTATTAAAAATTCCCAAAAGGGCTGTGGAATGTGGCTTGTTGGATTGCTAGTTAGTGCAGACACTAGTGTATTTGTTAGTTGGCTGTTAGTAGAAGCTTCTGAGTAGCTCCTGGCTCATTGGAATTGTAATTGTCCAACAGCTTTATCACAGAGTTAAGTGACAGAAGCCCAAGTAAAATGGAATAAAGGGCTATTTTTTGCATAAGTGTGTTGAAATCTAATGGGAAAAAATTAATTTATTGAGCAGTTGAAGTATAGTAGTCCTTCTTCAGGCTCTATTTATCTTGACATTAAACCTGATAACAAGCTGGCAACACTGAAAATACAGTGCCTACCTATATTCTTTATGGAATGACAGCCAATGGGGCATGAACAGGAAAAGGAAATAAGATTAATGATTACATAATGTAAAGAACATCTGTGTTATCTCTTTTCCATTTTGAAAACACCATCTTTCTGTATGTTTCTATATCTCATATTTAAGTTGCACAGTATGCCAGCCTGAGTGTGCTTGCTGCAGTTTGAGTGCACACTGAAGCAGCTCTTAATCCTGAAGAAAAATAACATCCAGGAATATGTGTAAACAGGCCTTGAATAATACCTGGGTTAGCTAGTTTCTTTCTTTTTTTTCCCCTTTACTTCAATGCAAACCCTTTAACAATGGGAATTGGTTAAAAATGTTACTTAAAATACTAATTTCTACTAAAAGGAATAGTAAAAAGTGACTCTGAGTGGTTATTTGGTTAATCAGAACAATTGACAGTTTGACAAATGTCCCTTGTCAAATGAGGCTGCCACATATATTCTTCAAGCTCTTCACATTTCATGGCAATTTATTTCTCCTAACCCTCATTTCCCCCAGACCCCCCCATCCCCATTGCTAATAACAATGTAGTTTTCCTCTTGCATGGTAATAATTAGTCACCATCTCAGATGAACACAGACACAGCTACCGTGTCACAAAAAAATGCTCTTGTACTCCAAAATAGCAAACAGGGAATTTACTGAATTCACTGTAGTCAGAAGTTTGCACAGATCAGCAGCAGCATGCCCTCCTGTGTGAAATATCTGTAATAAGTTACTGTTGTGGCGGCTGATGAAATAGTAACACTCTGTTCTGAACTTTTTATATGATATGCACATTTGTTCTTGAAAACACAGACTAAAAGTAGTTCCAGTCTTAGAGGCTGGCTTTCTGCACAGAATCCAGATTCCTTCCACACAGTGTGTCTATTTGAAATGCAGGACAGTATCTCACAGCTACACACTGATAGCCTTCTAACACGAAAATGCAACAAAGCAAATTTAGCACAATGCCAACAGTAAAACCTGCACTGTCGAAATAAGCTTCTGTTTATCTCTTGAGCTGGTCAACCTACCGCTTCAATTGTTTGTAGAAAGGATAATAAACTTCAGGTTTTCATGTAAAAAGTTAATAAAAATGTAAATATAAAAAAGAGGTACCTTTGGAACTGTAGGCAAAAGAGAGTGGCATTATGACTGTGACATGAAAAAGTTATTGTTCAATTCTGGCCAGTCTCTGTGTTCTGCAGCTGATAACATTTACCTTGGCAAGCTCAAAAAATATTTTTATTAAAGTAAAACTTATTTGTTAGTTTACTTCACAATAAAATTGCTACATGAAATACAGAGGAAAATGCAACAAATGAAGCAATGTACAATACTGATAGCTCCAGAAGTTCAGGTTCTAGTCTTAGCTAAAAATCATAACTTTGTTTCCAACTGGTTTTAAATAATTATGCTTTTAAGAAAGAAAGAACTCTGTGAATTCCTAACCTGGTTTTATTGATCAATATTGGAAAAACAATACAAAATTGTATTTTTTTTCACAGTTTGCTGTCTAAAACTATCACTCAGAATAAAGCCTGGATTAGTAGTAATTATAATAGAAATACAGAGAGATGGGGGAAGAGAGAAGGAGGGAGGCAGATGTTGTCATAGTACAGACTTTCAATGAGCATTCATTTTGAATATTATAAAGATTAGTAGGGCCTGAGAAATTATTCCAAGTAATACCTAAATATATTAAAATCACAGTAAGTCAGAATAAATAATTGACTTTGTAACTTCTCAACCAAAATTCTAATGTACTAGTATAAAAGTAGTAATGTTTGGAAGGATGTGTTTTGTTCATAACTTAGTAAAGAAAATCCTTGTATATTTTCTTGAGCCTAAAACTCATCTCAACCTTCAACACAGAATGCTCCAGGTATGATCCTTCCATAATATTTAGTCATGCCACGTTGAAAGGATTTTATGGCACCCCTAAAACACTCCAACAATATTAGGCACAGACTAAAAAGTAATGAAGCTCCTCCCCTTTTCCATATCAAAAGATGGATTTCTAGGAGCAGTAGCCAAGTCTGAAAGTAATTATGATAACTTCATTTGCATGAATAATGATTAATATAGTCTTACAATCATGCTTGTGCACCTTGTCCTCACTTGTGTTTCAAAGCTCATGTCTTCTAAATTCAAAATACTTCTAAACTTCTAAATTCTTCTAAATTCAAATACTGTCTGGGAAAAAAAAAGAAAAAAAAAGAAAAAAGGAAAAAAAAAAGAGGTTTTGGGGGATAAAACCCCAGAAAGCCTATTTTTTGTTTATTTTTTTTTTCCTGCAGAACTTCCCCTCTAATTTTTTTTTCTTTTTATTCTAATGCTAAGTAAAACCTGAGCTTTTCTCAAAATATTTATATCCTTTATGCCCCCACCCTAAACCATAGTCCATTCTTCAGTAACCTATTGGATAAGACTTTCCTCAAATCTGAAAGGATCTCCAGTTTGGAGGATTTGGAACAAAGACCAAAACTTTGATTTCCTGCCAAATTCTAATCAAATCCTTTGATTTCAGGTGCCAAAACATGATGCTGTTGTGCTATTCCTTTTTTCACAGAAATGTCACTCAGGGCCTTTAAAATTTACCTGATCAAACATGTACCACACACATATAAACATTCATGGAAAACTTAATTTCTCTTAAAAACCAGACATCAATAACCACTCCAAGATCGAAAGTGCGCAGTTAGGCCTGTAATCTAATTTGTATTTGCTATTTATGCACACTGACTTTAGAGTAAATTCTGGTTAGGATATTTGAATGAGGTACCCTGTTCTGTCAGTATTGGCTGACGTGGCTCAATCAGGGGGCCTGTCTGACAGCTTTGGCTGTCTTCTTTTAATGCCTTCATACATTTCCACTTCTCAGAACCATATCCAGTTGTTTCAGCTACAGTAGAAAAGAGGGCACTCAGTGATATCAGTCTGAAACAAACAAAAAAAAAAAAAAAGATAGAAATAGTAAATAAAAAAAGCTGAATAAACTCTCTGAATTTTTATCCAAAGGAATATGCTTAAATTTTGTACACCTGTTTATCTTTAGACAATGTATCATTGTGCAAAGTATCATACTGCTCTTTCTATTCCCTTGTTCCTATTCTGCTGTATTCTTTGGACACTTTTCTTCCTGCATAGCACTTTTTGTCAGTCTCAAAACTCCTAAGTGCAGGCTGAGAGTCAGTTACGCATTTGTCCCAGTCCCAGCCAGGACTGAGGTATTATTTTTAAAAGATCCAGGCACAGTGGTGAATTCCTGCAGTCCCAGCTAGTGGGGAGGCAGAGCCTGCTGGATCACCTCAGCCCAGGAGTTCTGGGCTGCAGTGCACTGTGCCAAGTGTGCACAGACAGACCCTGATGTTACTCACTAACATCCCACCTCACTTGCCAGATGAGGGAGTAAGGGACTCTCCCTTTTTGTTCAGGGTAGAAAGCATGGTGAGCAAAATGGTCCAGTATTTTTTTTACTTTCTGTGTAAATCACCCCTGTGTCTCATAACTTTTGCTGTTAATATGGTTGCTGTTACTGTTTGTTTTCTTATCTCATTGCTGTTTCCATTAGATTGTTATCTCAACCTATAATTTTCACCTTTGTGCCTCAAATTCCCAACTCCACCTCTGGAGTGGGAATGTAGGGAGGAAAGAGGGTAGAGAAGAAGTGTATGAGTATGCAAAAGTCTGACTGAGGGTCTTGTATTGAGGAATATTCCTGAGGAATATTCCTTAAATCACGACACTATTGCAACAGAGAATTTTTCTTAGTGGCCTTTGAGAAGAAATTCTGAGAATATTTTTTCAGAACCTCTTTGCTAAGTATTTTTGAACCTGAAATATTAGTATCTAAAATCTGATTAAACATTCAGTAATTGATGTTTATCATGCTGAATTTCATAGAGTTGTAAGGCAGAAACTACAAGACAGTCTCTTGCTCCAATAGCACTGTGGAAGGTAGTGCTTACCTTTCTAGACAAAATAAAGCACTTTCATAAAAAAATACTATTAGGTGCTGAAAAAAATATATTATGGAGGAAATAATATGTGGTAAGGAATCACAGACAAATTAGCAGAAGACTGCAATCCCTTCAGGGCTCCAAGGATCCATAAATCACAATTCTTCCTGCATCTATTGCTGAAGTTGTCAGTTCAATACATGTGAGTCCTCATAAGGAACCAGGACACTTGTTTCCCTAAGAAAATATGTATATAAACAGGGCTTTTATAGGAAAGTGAAATACTGGAATAGAGAAGGCTGGACCAAGCACATGAAATGAAGAATCTTCTATCAGATATGATCTCCATTAAAATAAAAATGGTTGAAAAGATGCTGACTCTAGGAAAGAATGAAGTGAAAACAAAATGCTGACATACAGTTCTTCACGGAAGACAATTCTGGCTCTCTATTTTTATTCTTAAGGTCAATCTCTTAAATGCCTTCTGTATTTAGTGAGATTTAGTATTACAAGAATTTACAGCCAGGACTGCAAAACTTAGATTCTTGACTGCCTTCATACTAGTAATTTCACTGTTGTCATTAGAACTGCTCATGGTAGAGTCTATGAACTTATATAGATTGTTTTGTTTTGTATGTGTTTTTTCGTGTCAACTTACAGAAGAATAAGTAGCTGGGTTAAAAAAAAAATTCCAGGTATAGAGCGCAAGTAATTTATAATAATCAAGGTCTCTAAGTACACAGAAAATGAAGAATTCTAGGAAAGAATTTACAGTGTAAAAAGGTAGCATTAGTGTCACAGAAAGATTAGATAGTTAACAGTTTTTAGCAGCAAAGTGCTGCCTTTTTAAAGTTCTTCTCAGTTTCATTAATCTAGTCCATGACAGAGCAGGTTTTGAGCAGCATGGGAGCTGCATGAAGAATACGTAGACTGTTACTGTTCTGCTGATGCACTGTTGGGTCATCACACTATGCCTCTTTCATCTTTTTATGATCTCTACATGCCCTATAGCTATTGCTACATTATATTTAATCATCTTTAACAGCATGAATGTCAAAAAGTTAAATAGTTTTAAGTATCTTTTTTTTTTATTGTAACAATGTGCAACTTAACAGCACCTGTGCTGAGCTCATTACGAGCTATTGACAGACTCTGTGCCATCCTATGCCAATGTCCTCACCATTCTTATGATCATGTGATACACTTCTGCATTATTAAACTTACAGAAGCTGGTTTTATTACAACCATGATCTTCCTTTGATACCCTTCTGCCATCTAATTTGGCTCTCAGTAATTGTTTAGGTCTTAGTCACAGTTATTCCATATGCTTTCTATAGCTGAAGAGAGAAGAAATAATGAGGCAATCCTTTTATTGTAAAAGCTGGTGCCCCCGATTTTTCAGAATAATTGATCTATTCTTATACGTATACTAAGAGCTTTATTCAGATTTTCTCCCCCAAACATTCCAGTTTCAGGCCTGTCTATTTCTGTTAATTTCTATATAATGTATAAATTGTGATCACTGATGATCAAGACACATGAGCTAAATTTGCAATAGATTGCTAGGTTGATAAGAAGAACAGAAATTAACTTAAATAGCAACTAGATTCACAAAGTATAGTGTAGGAGTAGTTTGGGACAAGACAGCTCTTTATGTTAAGGAAATCGATGAGTTTCTTTTCATGAAGGAATAACTAAAGCTAATGATAAATAAGTTGAAAGTTCTTCTACTATTATCTTCCAAGTGCAAGAAAACTAAGACGTTTAACCTTAAAAATAAGTAAGTTTCTGAAATAATTTTTTTGCAAGGTTGCAAGCAGGAACAGGGGCTGGATTTGATGATCTTGATTGCTGACAAATTGATGATCTTGATTGCTGACAAATTTCCATGGTTTCTAATTATTTCTTTTCATCTTTCTCATTAACATGGAAAAAAATTGTTGCTTCTTTCTCCTAATAAACCGAAGGCACTTACACCTTTCCATTAAAGGCTTCCATCAATATACTTCTAACTTTTTTTGAGGTTGATGTAATAGACTATGAAAATATCTTTGTGACCTTTCCAACTATAAAATGTTTTCAGATCCAGTTGTGCAGCCAGCCAGACTCAGCAGCACAGGACAGTGCAGGATTTGCTGTGCTGGTCAGGCAGGTTATGAGACTACTGATGTACCAACTCTGGAATTGCTCCTCTAGCATACATATCAAACACCAGATGCTTTACCACTCCTGTTTCACTGCTTCATGTCCATTTCATTTCTGAATAGAAAAAGGTGGGATGGTACACACCTGTGGCTGTTGGATGAGCTGTTAATGGTAGAAAGTCTGAAATTTCTGTCAGATATGTTCTCCTCCTTTAGCCTTTGTAACTGTAAAAGTGAAATGTCTATTAATAACTTTGCACCTGGACTACTGCATCCAGTTCATGTCTCTCCAGAAAAAAAAAGAGACATATCAGACAAAATCCAGTGAAGTCCCACCAAAAAAGTTCCTGGGGTATCTAATCTATGAGGAGAGGCTGAGAGAATCATCATGGAGAAGAGAAGACTTGAAGGAATCTCAACAGTATATATAAATACCAGAAGGGAAGGTTTAGAGAGAACAGAGTTTGGCTCTTTTCAGTGGTGTTCAGTGACAGGGTCAGAGGAAATGGACACAGACTGAAACACAGAAGGAACCTCAAGAAACACTTTTTATTGTAAAGATGACAGAGCACTGGCCCTGGGTTGAGAGACTGTGGAGTCTCCATCCCTGAAGAGTCTGTAAGAACATTTGGACATGGTCCTGGGTAGTTTGTTCTGGCTGGCTTGAGAGAGGAATTTGGACCAAATGAACTCTAGGACGTCCTCCCAGGCTTGACCATTCTGGAAGTCTGTGAACAAAGAGTCTCATTCAGGCAACAGTGTTTGTAGAAAAAGAGAGAGAATTACCAGTTTGGAAAGGAGAAATAATTAATCACTGTCTACATTATCATTTTACCTGGAAATTTTCAATCTTCAATCCATTCTCATTTCCCAGTTACCATTATTTTTGCTTCTATTATTAGTGACGTAAGTATAAGTTCAAAGTAAATCCAATGTGTCTTAAAAGCACTGAACTTAGAGGAAAGTTAATATTTTAGGCTCTACAGTTTATTGTATATTGTGTGGTAATAATTCAGAATTTATACATTGAGATTCAAATTGATTCAAAGAGTATTTTATTGAAAGGGGTCCTTAATTTTACTATTCTTATTAAAATATTTCTTTGATTTTTCAGTTTAAATTTTAGAAGATTTCTTTCTACCTCCAGAAATTCTCAGAAATGGGTAAAGACATTTCCTGCCCAAAATCTACTCCCTCTGAAGGCTTCTGCCTAAGCTCAACTTTTCCTTATGTGAATATATGAATGACATTACAATGTTCTAAATCACATGCAACCAGATTGTAATCTCATGATTAAAACAAGTTTCATGATAAGATTAAGAGAAATACTATTTTCAACATGAGGAAATAATTATGTTGCCATTGAAAAAAATGGTAGCTACTAGAGATCCTTTAAATGCATCAATACAGAATTGATCCTTGTACTTTCAGTCTGTCTCCAGAGCATATAGTAATAATATTCTCCATAAACACTTACAGATAGCTACTTCTGCCTGCTTGAATTAAATCAAACAGCATGCAGTACTTTCTCACTCATTAGAGACCTTCCAAAAGTTCTTCAGGCAATTTAATTTCTAAACCAACATAATCTATCTGTACATTTTCCTACCTAGTTCCAGAAATCAAGTTGCCCTTCAACATGTTTAGATGTTTTGATTGCTGAATTATTTGTTTGACTAGAAGCTCTCTCTGTAATGGTTTTTTCACTGCTACATCTGTTTATGTGAGCAGACACTTCCATTAAGAAATATCCCTATGCCAGCAAAACATATGTATTTTTAGCAGCTTTTTAAGTTGAAAGGTTATGCTTTTGTCTCAAGCTTAAAC
The DNA here is from genome assembly GCA_024362935.1 of Setophaga petechia. Lineage (NCBI taxonomy): Eukaryota > Metazoa > Chordata > Aves > Passeriformes > Parulidae > Setophaga > Setophaga petechia. The sequence continues at coordinate 31,573,752 of JANCRA010000001.1, forward strand.
AAATAAATGCTGCTTTATGGAGCATGGTAAGCCTGTAACATAATGTAAGGCAAAGTAATTAAGCATAACATAATGTAATATCAAAAATGTTTTCAATTATGTGCCTTTAATGACTGTCCTTATGTTAGGGATACTGCTTAAACATAAACTGGGACCAAAGACAATCTAGATTTTTTTCTGCTTTCCATTCTCCTTTCTCAAATACAATTTTTTTTTCAGGAAAATCACAGGTATCTTTTGTGTAAATGTCTACTTGAGGTTCTTAATACCTACCGCTTTGCTGGTAATTTGTTTTTGATAACAAATTTTGTACAAGGAAACGTAATTTCTGAAATAATTGTTGGGTCTTTCTCAAAATCAAAGGATTTGATTCATTATTAAGCGAAAGTACTTCACACAAAGTGCTTACCTATGCCAGCTTAATGAATTTTTTATTTAAAAGAGAATTATTTAGAAATACATATGGCTAGTAGATGATTATCAGTTGATCATATTATGACTACTGAAATTAAGGTATGTTCATAATTAAATTGTCTGGAGATAGACAATGAATTGTCGTGTGTGACATTAGAGATGATTGGCAAAAATCCCCCCTTTTCTAATCATGGAACAGGGGAACAGGTATTGCAGTAACCAAGAGCTAGTGCAGATTAATGACTCTGTACACCTTTTAACAATATAAATAAAAGATTTTGGTTCCAAACACCTAGTTACTACTATATCCACCTACAATTTCATCATTACTTGACAGACTTGAAATATATTCCATTCTCTGAAGCTTATGATCTAGGGCTGATTAATGGGAATATATTGATCTTGGAGAGGTGGGTTTTGCAGCATTGCTCTGTACACTGAACATTCAATTGATTATAAACAGAATGATTTCCAAAGTAATTCAAAGTTGGTTCGTTCATGAATCCATGTGAATGAAAGATTTATTTTACTTTTTTTTTAATATATCCGAAAGATGGGACCTGAAGCAGAAAACTGGTTTTGACATACAGATATTCAGCTGACGTTGCTTCTTTAGGCCATATATCTGAGAATAGAGATTATCAGCCAACAGATGCATTTTAAACTCAATTGAAATACTTGTGCCACAGGCAGAGGACAGTTATCTAAGAGGAGGCAGGGAGCGAGTGGCACTGAGGAAATCACACGTAATAGATTTCCAATAGACAAAGAACACAATTCTCTGTGAAGTATTTAGAAACATTTTAACTCTTCTGCTGTCTTGCACTTATAACAGAAATACCATTTCTGTTATACACAGGCATGTACAAATACATATACAAATACTTCTCATACAGTTACTGTTGGGTAGCATCTTGTTAAAGACTGGGTTCATAGAGTGCTGAAAATAGTCTGTAATACCAGATCAAACTTCAGAAGAAGTTTGACTGGACCAAACCTACTCTGCCCATTAAACTTTCAATATTTCCAAAATAATTTGTAAAAGACAAAGAATTTCAAGTATAAAGTTACTGATGAATTTGTCTTCTTGAGTTGCTTGGTTGTGTCATGCCAATAACATTAAAAATACAGATATTACATCACTTGTCATTGTTATTTTGTTATAGGTAACTATCAGGTAGTACTATTAAAACTACCCAGATACAGAGATCTACAGAAAATGCATATTGTGAGTTCTTATGCTGTAGCCTCCAGGCTGCCATTGCACGCATTGCTCATGTTTCCTTACCCTATTCAAGGTAACAAATCAGCAAATTTCAAATCCATGATTCTGCAAAATTCAAGTCTTTCCTTATTCTTAGACCATTAACCAGGCTAAATGCTATTCCCAGTCTTCATTGTCCAATGCAAAGGAAGAGAGAGGGCCATGATTCATCCACAGATGCAGGAAGCAATAATGAAGACATTTGTTCAAAGATTGAACTGAGTCATATGCTCATCCATATTTATGATGACAGAAGATAAAACTTTTATATTTATAAGTGAGGTCAGACATGCATGTTTGGAGAGCACACACAGAGATGATCCTAGGTATTGAAGAAATTATTGAGCATATTATAAACCTGAGGCCTATGAATGTTGAAAAAAAAGTCTGCAGTCCTTTACAGAGATCTTAAAATTCTTATCCTTTAAGCATGATAAACATGGGAACATGAACAGAATTGTATTTCTCTAGAGGCTTTCATTGGCAGCATATTGAGATACCACTCTGTACATACATGGTACTGTTACAGATCCCACACGCAGAAATTACTGGCTAAAGCCAGATATTTCATGAACAGAAAAACCTTGAAAACACAAAACAGGTGAAACAATTATGTTAAATTCTTTGCACCACTTTACACTGTCAACACTGAATATAGAGAGCTTGTTTTGTTTCACAGGAGTTGCTTCCTTCCCCATCACTTTCTACTTCTGATTGATAAGGTGCTTCTTACAATTTGAGGTTCTAGAATACATTGCCAGCCCTCTGTGGTTTTTTAGTCAGATAATGCAGCAAATCAGTTTGATCTGTCATATATTGGTCTTTAACTTTTCCTCTGAAGATAGTGATGTTGCATGACAGTGTTGCATGAGTAATTCTTAGAAGTCTTTTGAAAAGCATTATAATAGCTTATAATGCACTTATAATTTATCTGAACACACTTCTGTACTATGAAATGTTGTTTCAGTGGCCATTCAGATAAATCTTTGAGCTTCATTGGAATTTATCTCTGAGTGTGTTTAAGAATAAGAATCACAAGCAAGTTTTACTAAATACAGCAGCTCTCAACTAAAATATATGGTTAGTTGCCCACAGTGGATTCATGATATGGAAGTAACGGACAAGTTAAAAATATTTAATAAATGACTAAGATCTAATGTAGGATCATACTTTATAGGAGGAGTTTTTATAAATGCTTTTTTCTTGAAGACAAATGGCTGTAAATGTGGAAGCCACTACTGCTTTTTCCTGCATGAAGATTTGTGCAAAGTGTTAAAGGTAGGCAGATAACTTGACCCTGAGAATTCAGTGTTTCCAGTACCTCTAGGATTTTGAATTTTGTTGGTATAAAAAAAACACTAAAATTCATGAAATGTTTTCTGATTATGAAGAATAGCTTGAAGGCAGAATCATGTTCTGCTACATCTTGGTATTGGTAACAGAAAATAAGCAGAATTACATAACTTCACTTGCTGTGCTGCTGGCATACTGCAATGTGTCCGTACCTTTCTAATACAGTAATTTATATTTCTTCCCCTGCTTGTGCCTGTTTTTCTCTGCTCATTTGCAAAACATTTTCTATTTCATGAACCACTGAAGGACTCAGGGACAAGGAGCATGTGCTTTTGTTCATAATGTATCGTTGCCATTCAGCAATGAGAGCTGTTATTTATTCTGAAATTGTTGCCTGGTCTTTACTCACCCTACTTGAACTAATTTCCATGGAAGCCACTAAGAGAGCTGAGTAGAAACTAAGCAAGAAGAAGCTCTCAGCCATAAAGGTTTGAAAAGAGCATATGGTATTTTCTCTTAGCTTTAGCACTTCAGAATATATCATCAAGAAGCTTTTTGTCTGTGTAGTGAGTGACAGGCATGGACTAGTGAGTTGGAAAGACTTCGCCCAGAGACTCAGGACTATGACTTTAACAACTGGAATTTATGTCTTCAGCAATGTTTGAGTTTTCAGACTTCTTTTAAACTCCTTCTAGAGGTTTATTAAAGGTTTTTTTATTATACCTGCATTTCTGAAATATTGTTTAGAGCTTGTCCAGGTATAAACCTTTTATGCATATGTAATGGATATGTATAATATATAAATATTATCACTCTCACCTTTTACAAATACATAAAAGCAGCACAAAATAGTAGATTTTATTATCTATAGCATGCTGAATATTTTTTGCCTTATCTTTTCCAGGATTTATGTGATATAATCTTTTTACTACAAGCAAAATGTGCTTACTTTTAGGCAGCAATCTGAAAAAAATTTAAACTTCCGCATCAGACGCAATTGAGAATATATTTCTGAAATCAGCCTGGCCCACTGAAGAACTGGCCATATGTTACAGACTTGAATTGACATCTAACAGATCCTCAGAAGGTAACTCTGCTCCTGTTCTGGCTCATGTTTGTACTTCCCTGCTTAGGTGTGCTTTCAGGTTTTGACATTTTTCCAAAAGCAAGAGCAAACCTTTTTTAAGTGTAGGAAAAACAACCTTTCACACTGTTATTAGTTTTTGTAGGCACATAGAGGATGCAAAATCTTGGTCCTGGCTCTCCGTGTGAATCTCTAGTACCATAGAGGGCCCTTCCTGACCTTAAGATATGTTGACCCAGTAATTAATTTAGTTGTGGATTATTTAATTTGTTTGCATGTGTGCCATAACTCTGTAAACATCTCCATGCATTCTATACCCTCATGTGGGATCAAGATTTTCATTTTTTTTTTCTTTTTAATTTCTGGTCAGAGAAAAAGAAAAGCTGGTAAAAGCATGCAGCAGCTGGAGATGAAGTAGACCCGGCATACTCACATTCCTTAGGCTATCTGCTAGCAAACAAGAGCACTCAAAAAATTCAAAGCACCATTGAAATGACACATACTATGCAAATCTCTTTATCTGTATTTATTCAGTAGGTAGCAAACATCTTCTAGGACTGTGTGAAGTGAGAGCTCATGGTCATGAGCATTTCTAGTACTAAATTCTCATTTGAGGTATTGCAATAGCTGCCAGAAAATGAAATAATTTACTGAAATAATTTAATGTGTTCATCCAAAGGGAGTATTATGATTTACATGTGCTATATTTAGCAAGTGCCAACAGAGTAATAGAAAATTTTCTTTTCATTTTTTCTTAATCCATACTGGATCTCAAATGTGAACTGCAAGCAATTTTTGATGGAAAGACATGTTGGAGTCTGTTAGAGGTACAGATGCTGTCCTATTTGGCAACTAACATCAGGAAGGCTCACGCTGCAAAACGGAGATCTTGGTAATAAAAACCATTGTATAAAACCTCCACTTTCTAAGAAATTATTGACAAGAGATTATTTTCAGCTTTAAATACTTAATGCAATAAAATAATGAGCCAAAGCAAGTCAGGTGCTTGAGTGCTACTTTGGGGAAATAGTTGCAGTGTTTATTGTTTATGGATGAAGAAACAGGAGTGCTGTAAACTGTTTAAGAGTATTTTTAAAATTAAATTTGGAAGCCAAACACCTTTCTAGATTTGGATTATTGTGAAGTTAATTATTTACAAACCCATTGGTTTATGATGAGCAATTAGAGTAAGTGTGATGGCATCATGAAGAGAATAAAAAAGTGCACATAATTCCTTATAAATATCACAAACATTTCTAATCATCTGCTTGATATATCTGCCTGACAATGCAGAGTTAAATCCTGGAGACTCTTAGAATAGATAGAGAAATAATTATCAATATACAAGAAACAGAATGAAGAACTGTCAATTACAGAATGGTCCAGCTTGGTTCAACACAAGCTAGTAAAATTAGAGTTTGAAGATTCTGAAAGAGAAAATATCATAGAATTATCTAAACCACACCTAAACTGTTCAATAACTATTCATGCACTCACAACTTTAAAAGCAACACTGAATTCCTCAGGCTTAAACCATGGACAGAATTCAATCCCACCCAGGTAAAAGGCTGAATAGTTTGCCAATAATTACAGTAGATTTCTCCACTCCCACTGAGTGTGTTTGACTTGGCTTCTTAGCCTATGTCTGACATGTCACAGCTGGGTCTCTGGTGAGTCCTGTGTTCCAGCTGGGAAGGAGCAAACACCAGGCTGACTAGGAAGTAGGAGCTCACAGCCTTCACTGTCTCTCAGAAGAGCTTATTCCCTGCAGCCAGATGGTTTAACATCACAAACACTGCAGTCAGGCAGCACTGGCAGGTTGGAGGCAGTGGTGGTCATATTGACTCTCTCTGCTGAGATTGGGGTCTGCTTGGAGGAGTTTTCCTTGCAGTATATTTTGTTTTCTTGGTGGTTTTGTGCTAGGTATTCAGCAGTGGAATGTGTCAGAATAGAGAATGTAGTTGCTCAGTTGTGCTGCTACTTTTCTTATGCTTCCAGGAAATATGCTCCAGGTAGAAAATGATCTTGTAAATTTCTACATTGCAGCTCAAATGAATGTGAGCTCTGCACATGCTTATTTTCCTCATGCTATTTCTCACTCCCAGCTGAGTATGGTGTGTAGCAGGACTGATGCTGTTCTCACAGCTGAGTATGGTGTGTAGCAGGACTGATGCTGTTCTGCTCCGTGCTGGTCAGAGTCATCCGTTGCTTGGTTTCGGGGGGAAGTGGTCAAGCAGTGTCACTACCTTACAAAATTCAGGGAAGTTAAGGTTAGAGGCAATATAGAGTAGCATTCCTATTAAATGACAGATTATTAAAGAAAAATGGCTATGTGTAGCTATGACAAATAGGCATTTGTTGTTCAGCATCTATTACTGACCTAACTGGGTCTTTGAGATGAATTTTAAAATAATTCCTGTTTTTCCTTGAGGTTTTTCCTTGAGGTTTTTCCTTGAGATTCTTTAATAAAATAAACCCTTTTTGAATAATGGCTAGTGAATAATTTAAGGATAGGAGGGCCAAAAAGAGTTGAGAACTGTGGATCGCTACTTCTGCTACTGTGAAACAATACGATAAATGCAACTTTAAATTACAGTATAATTAAAAATTCAGAATTATACCAACATGGAATCTTGCACCAAACTTAGTAGTAGTGGGGAAAAAAAGGGTGTATACTTAAAGCATTTGGGAGATTCATATTTCCCTTCTATGCCTTTGATGTAGAATCTGGGCGTATCTACAACCTACACATTTTCTGGAGTGTAAAACCTGACCCTGATTATTAGGGCAGTCATATTAAGGAAACGTGAAAGAAGCTTAGATTCACTGAGTAAGGAATCACAGACTCATAGAATCATCAATGTTGAAAAAGACTTCTAAGATCACTGAATCCAACCATTAACCTAATACTTCCATCTTCAAAGTAAACTAAGTACCCAAGTCCTACATCTACACATCCTTTAAATACCTTCAGCTATGGTGACTTTCCCACTTCCCTGGGCATTCTGCTCCACAGCTTAACAACCCTTTGGGTGAAGAAATTTTTCTTAATAACCAATCTGGATATCTGAATTCCTTGATCGGCTTAAGGTCACTTTTCTTGCCCTATAACTTTTAACTTAGAGAAAAAACCTGACCCCTAACTTGCTAGTAGAAGTAAAGCTGTGCAAACTGTAGCTGAGAAACTGCTAAATCTGTGCTCGGTGCAATTACCTGTGTGGAACGCAGATGCATGCAACAACATCATATCAACCGAGTCACCCACAACTCTCTGACAAGAAGGGCATCAAAACATCTGAGTTGGATACTAGTGGTTCTGAAAATAGGTGATTCTTATTGCAAATTCTGAGATGACAGACAAGGAGAAAACTGTTTTGTTATGTGCCTGTACAAAGGCTTCCCTAGGAACTAAGTGTCCCGTGTGTCCTGTGGAACTTCAAATCCATTCAGGAATTTGCTCAGTCTGGGGGTGTGGAAAATCAATTATTTTCTTCTAGTTCTTGAAAAAATTACTTAATGCTTTCTATTCTTTTTTATTATAAATCCTGAAGTGTTGAACTGATATTAAAAAAAAATAAAATTCTTCTTTCATCAAATGTACTGACCTCATATATCCCTTAAATCTAACTTAGGTGTTCTGGTGAGGGAAATGCCTAGCCCAGTAGTAATACATAATACATAACAAACTGCAGAATGATATAGTAGAATGTAGAGAAATTAAGAAGAAATGAAAGTGAAGAAAGACACATCCTGCCAGATAGAAGTAATATATATGATCAGGAGAAAAAAAAAAGGAAAAAAAATTAGAAATTCAGAGTTAGATAATAGAATAGGAGAATAATTAATCACAGTAAAAGGTAGTTAGGGTAAAATCTTAGTTCCACTGAGGAACTGGCTGAACTCCTAAAGCAGAAATGACATTTCTATATAACAGTGGATATAGAAAACATGACAGACTGCATTAAAGAAGGTGAGATTAAGAAATTTTTTTTTTTTTTCTGGGGTATGTTTGTGGTGTGGAGTATAGCTGCACTCACATACCTCACATATGGCCTAAAGATGTCTTGCCTTTTTTTTGTTTTGTTGTTTTGTGGTTTTTTGTTGTTTTTTTGGATTTTTGGGTTTTTTAAAATCTGGAAGCTGCTGTTAGATGAATCACCTGCTAATAGCTGCTAATTTAGTCTGTGTAACTGGAGCATATTGGCTTTTTTTTAAAATTTTTTATATTTTAAATATCTGTCTTCTGTCCATTAACAAATACTTAGGAGTTATGAGTTTGCTATTTATTTGTAGAGCTTTTATAATTGTATAGGGAATAGAAAAGTCTGAAAATACATTTAAATTTGTTTAAAAACTTTTAATCACTCTAATGCTATCAAGAAATTGTCTGGTATCTTTAAAAGTATAACTCTGAGGAACCTTACAAGTGTAGGACAGACTATATGAAAAAAAAATTGTAGGAAGTTCAGAACCAATCATAAATGATCATGATTTATTGCAACCCATCAAAACCAGATAACCACTGAAATCCATAATTCATTGTAATAGTATCATAGTCAAGCCTGAAAAAAAGTCATCATGTTTATATTTTGATAGTTCAGACGAGTAATTTATTGGTTCTAAAAAATAATGTACTGTAAAATATTCTCGGGGCTCTGGACTCTGTCAACAATAAAAGTCTGTATTATGTATACAGGACCATGAACTGAAAGTGTCCTTCAAGTAGCCTCCATGAATGTATTAAGGATAAACAGTGTCTTGATATGCTAAGCAATCTTACTTGCCATAAACTTTTAAAGTGCTAACTTTTTAGTAAAAATACCATCCAAAATAATAATTTATCAGCGCTCTGAGCTAGATCACTTTGTACTCCCTGTCTAATAGAGGCTATAAGTAATCTCCCAAAGTTTTACTCTCATAAAGGGAAGCTCAACTTTTCACCTAAAATACCTGTAAATGTTTATTGATCACATTGATGATTTGTAGGCTGTTTACAGAATTTTATTAATAATTAATGATCAAAAGTTAAATTTCTAACAAAAACCAGCTAAGCTCTTAAAACTCAAGCCGTTCTGAAACGGGGACAGTTTATCTTCATTTTGCATATCTGAGTAATAGGCAGAAATGGCACAATGGACAGAATATGGACAACAGTTTTTGTTCTGCAAATGAGAAACTGACTGTAGGAAAAACAAACTGATGCTTATAAATGTATGAGAACAGAAGAAAAACAAGTAAGAGAAGAACAGCGTTTCAGGAAATGGAATAAATTTCAATGAGAAAATAGCATTTCTGACTTAATAGGCCTGCATACTATTATGACAAGAGAATGCTTAAAGATTGTTACTGGTTGATTATCCAGCTGAATGACCTCTTGCTATGAGAGTACTTGAAACATTTAATGTCAGTTGGAAGTTCTAGCCATAAAATCCCGATTAATACTACATTTGAAAAATGACATATTTCAGTCCATATTTAATTTGTCTAATATAATTTTTACATTATGCTCATTAGGGTGGTTTATAAGCAAATTTGATTGTCATTTGGCGATTTTTTAAAAAAAATCTTTTTTCCTTCTGTGTCATACACTGTTATACTGGACAGGGAGCAGCCCATCTCTTCTTTTCCCTGCATAACCTCGTGACATTCCTGTAGTCCTCCTTAGTTACCCACCCCTTCTTCCAAAGAACATAAACTGTCTTTTCTTCCCTCAGGTTCCAGCCAAAGCTTTTTGTTCTTCCAGACTGATCTTCCTGACTAGCTTGTAATTCTGCACATGGGAAAGGCCTGATCCCGTGCCTATGAGATTTCCCTCTTGAAAGGGCCCCAGCCTTCCTGGACTCCTTTGCCCTTCAGGAATATCTCCCAAAGGATTCTGTCAACCAGTGTCCTAAATGGGCCAAAGTCTGTCGTCTGGCAGTCCAAGTCTGCTGAGCCCCTTCTCCAAAGATCAAACTCTGTATCATTCCATGCCCATCGTGTCCTCAAACCACCACATTTCCCTCCAGTTCTTTTTTGTTGACAAACAGCAGGTCAAGTGGGCACTTTGCCTGGTTGGTTCCCTCACCAGCTGTGTCAGGCAGTTCTCTTCCATGTGCTCCAGTAACCTTCTAGACTCTTCAACCCTTCAACTCTGCCATGTTGTATTTCCAGCAGACACCTGGTAAGTTGAAATTTCCCATGAGATCAAGGCCTAGGGGTTCCAGCTGCTTAAAGAAAATTTAATCTTCCTCTTTGTCCTGGGTGGTCTGTAACAGACTCCCACCATGATGCTTGCCTTGCTAGACTTCTCTGATCCCTCCCTATATGTGCTTAACCCTATTGTCACAATAAATAAACTCTCAAAGTTGCACCATTAATGTGTGAAAGGAAAGTATTTTATATTTTAAAGTTATAAATAAATTATAAATATTTTATTACAGATAGCAGAAAAAATAAATTTGTAATGAATTTTAAAAAATTGTCTGTAATATGAGTAAATATAACTGTCAATTATGCTGGAGTATTTTTTAGAATTTCATAATATTTTTAACCTCAAGGAAAGCTGCACACACATATCCCTAAAGATTGCCTGTTTTAATTTGAATGGTAGAAGGGGTGGGGATCTTGGAATAATACTCCCAAATGAAAGTTAGCCACAAAGACTGTTAATCTTAAGACTATGGCTTAATAAACCATAAAGATTTTGCTAAATGTGCTTTGTTAGAATATTTTGCATGCTTACCAATTTGTTCTGAATTAAAATTTGAAAACATATTTTAGATCACAATTGCTTAGAAATTATCACAATGAAGTATCAGCTAAAATAAGTAAGATTTTTCCAACAAATTACTGATTTTGAATTTTTATCATGAAATAGAATGTGCTTTATATGGTTTATGTGATGCTCAAAGACTACACTTCTTACAGCAAATAAACTGTACTAAAGGAGAAAAAACAACAGTACAGGAAAAAATGCACATGGGAAATAAAGTGGTTCATTATTGCAATTTATCTTCCCTTAGTTCCATGTGTTACACAGCATGTCATAAAAGTGCGCTATGGAATACTTGGAAGGAGTTTAAAATGCAGTTGTCAATAGCACATCTACAGCTTTCTAACAAGACCATGGATGAACTCCAAAATTTGCAAGGCTGAGAAACAGACTGCACAGAAACAGAAAACAACAGTTTCAATGGCTGATTTAGCATATTTTTCATCATTATTATTTTAAGAGTTGTAAATTCCAGCTCCTGTTTCTAGCATTCATCTTCCTGTGCGTTCAGCAGCTCACAAAGGCTGAGAGATGCCCGAGAAAGAATTGTTACACATTTGTTTGTTAGCAGTGTTCCAAGTCATGATAAGTGACATTTTACCCAGTCATTCCACCTTAAAGCCATATTCTAAGGCTTCTGGTTTTGTTTTGATTTGTTTTGTTTGTTTTTTTAAACTGAGATTGAAAGAGTATTGTCGTATTACTTATTCAATGTAGATTATAATTTTTTAATGTCTAATACATGTATTTATATTAAATTATTCATATGATATAATGATTAGACAAAGGTTTTCCTTGTTTATGCATTTTTTAAGTGTCATTTTTAGTGTCTGGTGTACAAAAGTTTGATATGAAAGTAAAAATTAAGAGGCAATCTTAAAGAAAAAGACGTATTTTGGAGGTATAGTGTTTTAAAATAACAAAACAAGGTGAATGGTATAAAAGTCTCATATGCCACAACTCAGAACTGTGAATCAGACCTAGGGGCAGACACTGGCAGCTCTGAGGTACAGAGTATTTCCTTCACACAGGATCCAAACACTAGTAAGTTTGAATTGCATTCATAATGGAACTTATGGTAACACTATCCTGTATTTTTACCGTCAGCTCTTTATAATCACAGGTAACAATCATAATGTCAACTTAGGATAACTCAGGGGAGGTTTCTTTCATTACTTTTTCTCCTTTTTAAACTTTGCTCCCACATGCTATAAGACTTGCTTTAAGGATTATGAAAAATGAGTGAAAATAAAGAGATGCTCTATACAGATAGAGTGCTAAGCTGCTTTGGTTAGTTAAACTCAATTCATAAATTTAAAGCTATTGTTTTATATATAAAAAAATAATAAAAAGCTGTATTTAGGGTTAGAGATTCATTGTATTAGATGTGTTGTATAAATGAAGATAAATCCTTTAAGGGTTTATAATCTTATCTAAATAATTCACTGAGCAAAAGTAGGACAGAGGTAGTGAGCCAAGGGGAAAGCATGCAGGCAGGCCTGCTAAAAGGCACAACCTAATGGAGGCAGTTTGTTTAATATTTGTTTACTTTCCTAAACAGATAGTACTGACTAAATGAAAATGCTACTCACTCTATTAGTGGTAAGGAGCTCAGTGTTTTAGATCTCAAGCAAAAGGGGGGTTGAAGAGACAGCTTCCATTTTCAGTTCCATGCATGTGTAAGCTGCACAAGAAAGTGTAAGAGCTAGCTGCATGAGATTACCGAGAAGCCTCATTTAAAATGTTCCAGTCCTACTATTTATCTGCCTCTGAAAAACTGGAAAGACTCAAATCTAAAAGTCTTCAAGAGAAGACAATAAAAATATTTTTCACCCTACTTTACATGTGCATACTTTGCATACTTTTGCATTTTAATATGCAGTCTCTGAAAAACAAATTTGCCCCTTTCCTCTTGTAGAATGTATGTTGACAGAGGTTTATCTTTTGTACTGTCACCAAGAGTATGATAGGTCCTAGATACAAGTGTTTTACGTTCACTGACTGCTGAAAATGGAAAAAATGTTGTTACTGAAAATAGATACTGAAACTAGATCACATTTCAATTAAAGAGTTTCTTTCCTCCCGTAGCAGGATGCTCTGCCAAAGTGGGGGTAAAACATATCCAGCTTTACACTATTTGCAAAAGTTACCAATGATTGGTGGAGAAGAGAGGATGTATTGTTCTTGGCGTTGAAGAATGCAAAGCTGTTAAATCCCAGGGCTGATAGTTATATAAATTCACATTATTCAGATTGCCTCCTGGTTTGACAAAAGCCTTTCCATAAGGCAAACTTCATCTCTTCACTCATTAAGTGATTCTTATGGTATGCTCTAGGAAAACAACCCAAATACTGTGGTCATGGGAAGGATTGTCCAAAAGCCCTCAGCTACACCTGCTCAGATCTAGCGGTTTAGTTATATACAGGGTGGGGGGAAATGAAGGACAGGTGAACTTTTGACAAGTGCTTCCCTGTGATGTGTTTGAGGCAGGAATCCAGAAGGTGATATCAACCTAAGTAACAAGAGCAGATTGGCTTTAAACCTGGGAGGTATCCAAGGGACTCTCCTGGGGTGATATGACCAACGGGGCCAGTGGAAACTGATGCCAATCATCTAAACTGAAAGAAATATGTAATTCAAACAGCTCTGAGTATCTGAGATACATCTATAGATGCTTCCCACATCCATGGTGCTGGGCATAGAGTGAAGGCCTTGACTAGTGGGAGTGTGTTTATGTGTGGATCAAGTGTGTAAATGTCTGTGTGTGTGATAAATTAGAAACTTCAACTTCACCATTCTTAGAAAGGACTTCTCAATCAGGTGGGTGGATCTGTTCTTGTGCCTGTCTTGTTCTTAAATTCCCATCTGACAAAGTTTGAAGTATAACACATTTAGAAAATGAGATGACAATTTGAGAAGACATAATTATACCAATTTACTGGTGAAAGTATAAACAAAATTTTAAAAATTAAAGTAAGTACAAAAAATAACAGCAATACTACTGTAATAGAATAGATTTTGACAGTCTGTATTCTGATCCTTGGACAAGATAATTTAGGTTTTTTTTAAAGACTAAAAAACACTGGAATTAAATCTTTATTATGGTAAAGATGTAAGTACAGGTTTTAAATGAAAAGAAAGGCAATTAACTCATACTTCAATTAAGTTAGAGAAACATTCATTAGTTTTAACTTGGTTGAAAATATCACAAAATTAATGCAATTTTTTCTACTTTTAAAATACCATTAAGTCAGAGAAAAACAGCATTTCCCTTCAACTGGCCTGCACTTACAACTTCCATAATATTGTGCAGTGCATCACAAACTAGATCTCTCATAAATGCAAGGAAATACATAGTATTAATAACTTGACATAATGTATAACCATAAAATACAAACTGTGCTGCAGAGAAAAGGTTTGTGACATCAGTATTTGTGATTAGAATCAACAATGTAAAAAGTCTGACAAGACTACCAAAAGTAGCATAGAAAAGTGTGTACAAGAAAAAACATTTCAGTAAGTGGAAGAGACGGTAAATACCAAGGAAAAATAAACTCTGCATAAAGAGTTATGACAGTAATGTAGATAGAAAAAGTATCACAGGTTTCCAAAGTCACATGCATTTCTGCAAATCAGATGCTGGACATAAACATCAATCAGCAGAGAGTTTTCCACACAATTATTATAAGAAGGTTCTTTCAAATTTAATTTCCTAGCACTATGTGAGACTGTTATAAGAAAGAAAGGAAAACAGTGATCTTTAATTACTCCAACATTAAGGGATTGAATTCCTTTTTCCTTATCCTTTGTGCCTGAAACACGTTCATACTTTTGGTTTTATTTTTAAGTACTTCTTGCAAATTCCATTGGCATTCATATACCTTTGAGGAGCTAGGCAAAAATACCAAATTGTCTTTGATATGCTGGTCCATTGCCTGCTTTTTAGTTTCATTGTATAGCTTCTGAAAGCATATTCCAGTGCTTCACCAGCTGATGTAGCCTTAAAAATTCATATTGTGTGGATACACACAGGTGGGTGATACACTAAGACTGGGATTTTTTTAAATTGTCTTTCAGCAATCTTTCTCATGTCGGTCAAATCTCTACTTTCTGTCCAGTTCTTTTTAGACAGTTTTGTAAAACTGTCATCATTTCATATGACCCCAAATATCTGCAATAAGCTGAATAGTTACCAGGAAAAGATCCCTGGAGAGAAAAAACATTTTTACTTGTCAAAAATGAGTCAAATGCCAATTGTTCACCTTCTTTCTAAGATCCAGGAAATGCAGACATCTTAATTAATTTCCCTCCTATGAACTTAAAGGTTTTCTGAGTGTAAAAGGGAACAAAAAAATTAAAAAGTATTCAATGAAAAATATGCCTATTTTTTTTAGTTTTAGTAAAAACTAAAAAAATGTTATTGTTTTAGTAGAATGGTAAAATAAAAATGCAGAAATTCAGAGACTGTAATATGTTCTCTATAACCACTGAATAATTTATTAAACAGGATCATAATAATCTTTTTTTTAAAAAGATATATAATTCATTTTATGGAAGACATTGTACTCTGTGAAAATAATTGCACAATTATAAAAATTACAAACATTTAAAAAACAATTTAAATGTATTTTCAATGAATATTTATGTAGATACACAAAGATGACTAATAAGGAAAAAACTAGTATTATGATGCCAAAAGAATTATGAAAAATTGTCTGTTTTTCTCAGTACATAATACAGTAGTAAGTAGAATAACAGAAGTAAGTGGGTTGCTTTGGAAAAAAAATGCATAGAAAAATATAGTCACCAAGAAATGTTAAACACATATATTGAAAATAGTGAGATACCTGAATGTCTTTGATTTACCTAATATCAATCCTGCAGAATCCTAGTGCACATTCCTATCAAACTGACAGCAAAGTTATCAAATATAAATGCTCTTGTGACCCAAATTAATATATTTAATTTGTAGTCTGCTTTTCTTGCTAAAAACAAGTGAAAATAAAACAAAGTAAATAATTGAGCCCCAGCTCCAAGCTGCTCTGCAACGAGAAATTTTAGGTATAATATGGAAACACATTTGGCCACTTCAGCATTGACTGACAGGGTGTGTGTCTGAAAAAGAGCCATGAACAGCATGGATTACTGCTTCTGTTGTAGTACAGTTCTGCTGAAGACATTCAGGAAAGCTACCATGGGCTACCTGCTGCTATGCAATTTTGTTTTATTTTGGCACACAGAAGTAAGAAGATTTCCCTGGGACCAAAAAAGAGAGTTGGTGGCTGACTGTGACTGACAGCACAAAACATTGAAACAATAATCCACTGAGATCATTTATGTAAAAAAAGGAACCCAGAGATATTCAGCCCCTGAGGCTTGTCTTGTAAGAGGCTATTATTATTTGTATTGATTTTAGTATGCAAGTTCCCTTTTTCCTTCTCTCTCCTGGCCCACAGTGCAAACTATAAATAATAAACTAAAGAAACCTTGCCCTGAAACTATCACTACCTATGCAGCACAGTAATTTGTGCACCTCCAGTTATAAACCCAGAAAAATCATGGGGAAAATGGGCAGGCTGAATGAAGCCCTACCTCCACAAAGAAAATTGTTTACAGTATTTTAGCTGCCACCAAGGCCTACTTATACAATACTTACATAATACTACTTAAATGCAACATGAAAATGTCCTATTTTGTTGCTAGTTTTCTTTTGAAGACTGATGCCTTGATTAGATACTTTTTTGTGTCCTTTCATATGTCTGGCAATTTACTACTAAATCCCAATTTTGCCAAGGCTACTATACATCTTGGAAACCAAGACAATTACTTGCTCTCACTTTTCCAGGACACAGAAATTAGCATTAATACTCATGACATTTCCACCCTATTTGTCTGCTTCTAATAGTACTGGAATAGAATTATAAGAATGATGGGAATTTTCATAGCCGAAATGCTGGCTTCTTTTGACTGCATTTGAATGTTGTCATTAGCTTTAGGGATGGTAGAATTTCTCTTAGACAGTATTAGGTATCTAATCGATGTGTATCTCACCTTCCTGTTCATTTCCCTGTCTTTTTCATTTCTGGTCTTAATGTGTAAAGTGATATGTCTACCACTACATAATTGAGAATTTCAGGGTTTTGGGTAGGGTATAATGTAATCAAAGGATAAGATCTTCCTAGTAAACATCTCTGCTGAAATACAGGGATACATAATACAGGGCAAGGATTCAGGTCCTTGGCAGTGGGTTTGACCCCAGCCAGAGCTAAGCACCCACCAGCTGCTCGCTCACTTCCCCCATTTCATTGCTGGATGACACCTCACAGAGCATGGAATAGTTCTTTGGCCAATTTAGCTCAGCTCTCCCAGCTCTGTCCCAGCCAACCTCTCCCCCACCACTAGCCTGCTCTCTGTGTGGGCAGGGTGAGAAACCGGTGGCCTTGATGCTGTGTGAGAATCAATATTAGCCCTGCAGTAGCTAAGGCTTTGAGGTGTTATCAAGGCTGTTATAGTCACAAATTTAAAATTAAAAGTGCCATATGGACTGCTATGAGAAAAAGAACTACATCACAGCCAAACCTAGTACGCTTGGCAAGTATTAAACCTTTACTTATAAAAAGCAAAATTCTAACAACTGTGAATCAAGCAGTGGCATTTTAACCAACACAATATCTAGTACATCTCAACATAAACTTGAAGAACTCTGTGAATGAAAAGCCTGCACACAGTTTATTTCAGTAACCTGCTTGGGAAGATCTCACAACTAGTGGAAGTCAGCCTGAGAACAGAAATTGATTTAGTCTGTTCCTGGCTTGAACAGGATAGTACAGTGTCTTGATATTTCTTAGAAGTTGATCCTTCACTGATGGCAAGAGAAGAAAGTGGATATACAAAACATTTCTATTCCCCATAAAAATGCAAGTGTTGAATGTAAAAATTTTTGTTGTTTTGGTTTTTTGTTTTGGTTTTGATGTTGTTGTTGTTGTGTTGTTTTGTTTTTATTTTGTTTTGTTTTGCTTTTGGATCGGGGTTTTTTGGTGGT
The DNA here is from genome assembly GCA_024362935.1 of Setophaga petechia. Classification (NCBI taxonomy): domain Eukaryota; kingdom Metazoa; phylum Chordata; class Aves; order Passeriformes; family Parulidae; genus Setophaga; species Setophaga petechia. Next base: position 31,591,603 of record JANCRA010000001.1, read on the forward strand.
TTCTTTTTGGGTCAGAAAACTTAGGCTTCCTTAACAGCAAACTTTCCACGTTTTCAGTCTGGTATGTACAGATGTGATCTGCTTTTTCATTTCAGTCGAACATTCAGTATGAGCACGTGATAAATCCTGGAGATACTGCTGAAAGCATTCAGTAATTTGTGTGATACTAGTGTAGCATCTGTGTGACATTAGAGATGTGGAAATAAACTGAAGAACCAAATAATCAGAAATGGTTTTGAAATGTTCTTGCTAGATGGATCTAGCTAGATGTTACACTAGGGATCAAATTCATCCTTTTCAGTGTCGGCTTGGTGATGTTATCATTCAGGTGAAATATGAAAGTAACAAGATGTTGCCACAATAGGGACCCGACTGAAAATGAATGTATCTTATTCCTTTCTCAGCTCCAATTGGCTGGTTCACATAGTCTCTTACTTTCCTGCTGTAGTTCAGCAAAACCCTCTTAAATTTACAATCAAGACTTGTTTCATAGTTATTTTCTATACAATCCCCACCTGATTGGATATGTTTTAATCACTTTTATTTCCACAAAACTGAGTTAGGCATTAGTATAGCACAAGATGTCATTTCGATAACAAGCTATCCCAGAAAATGATTTTGCAAATCTTTAGGACCATGGAAAAATAAAGATATATTGAGCCACAAGGTAGTATATGCAATGCCTTTGAAATGTGACGTAGGAAGATTTAATCATCCTGTGACACTAATGGAGTTAAGCATTCTGTCTGCTAGAAAGTGATATAATCTTTCATCGAGTTTCTAAGTGCCTGTTTATGGTTCTTTTGAAGATGCAGTATTGGTGATAGCATATTTCCATCCATTGCAGATGCTATAGAAATGAAAAAAACTACTGCAAAGCATGCGAGATGTGTCAGATGCCGTAAGATAAATATAATTTCACAGGTGATAGATATTAATTTTTAAAACAGTCCATAATGTGTGGTGCCAAGTACTCATACTAATGTGAACGAAAATAGATATGCATATATTCTATATTTTATTAGTCAAAACAGAAATCAGAGTACCTTTTTTACTTTAAAATTTAATACCAATTATCAGTGTGTGCTGCTGATGTTTTCTTAGAATGGGAGCTGCCTGGGTCAAGCTGTGCTCAAAATTATGGAAATGGGCAAATATTTCTGCATACCACAGTCAGGTGTCTGAATAGGTCTGGACTGTAATGTCATTGTGAGGGGTAAAACACACTGAATTTCTGCCATTTTACCAGCACTTCACTCACCCACCATCAGCTTTGGAAGTTTCTTTGCAGCAGTCTGCCTTCAAAATATTTAGCATCCAAATTGCAAGAAAACCTCCTTTTGTAAGAACTTTTTGAAAAATCTACATTAACAGCTCTTAGGCAACTAACCTGCATTTGCTGTGCCCTGGTATCATTTGTTTTGCGAATTGAAGCAAAACCAGCTTCAATAAGTAGTTGTTTCTGAAGCATATATAGCAAACTGGTGCTCAAAGAATAGATGATTCGAGTGCTTATTTTCTGATAACCTGAAGAAAAAAGAAAAGTACCTGGAAAGACAGATGAGTGGGGTGTTTGGACAAAAGCATGGTACATGTGAGATTGCATAGTGCCAACATTTTGGAAATTATTCACTTGGCTTACTAGAAAATTCCATGTATAATGTCACAAGAATACATGTAATACAGTAATAAAAAAAAAATCAGCAAAAAACCAACAGTTCTCCAGCCCCCTCTCAAAATAAAACCCAAAACAAAACAAAGGCAAGAAACCAACCAGTTAAGCAGATCAAAATTTACATGCTTAAATAGGATCGAAATAGCACTTAGAACCTCTGATTGTTTTCTTGGAAATTGTTCAACATGCAGACTGTCTTTCTGAAGCCCTGTTTACTTTTTCTAATCCAGAACCGTAGTTTTGTTTCAAGGTTGCAGAACTCACTGCAGGAGTCACTTTACAATGTTTGTACATTTGTTCAGAAGCTTAAAGTTTTATTTCTGGGCATACTGAGACATGCCTCACAGTTGCTTGAGATGAGCAGGTCAGCACAGGTATATCATGCCTAATAAAATATACATTCACACCTTTTTATGCCTAAGCTAATATTAACTGAATAGCTTAATCAATAGAAAACATTAATTGAATAACAGGAGAGTATTCATCCCAAAACTCTCTAATTCTACATAATTTAACCTGGAAGGTAGATTACTCTGCTGTGAGGTGTGTAATTCCTCATCAGACAAAGAAGCAGCTCTAGCTGTCATGTTTAGAAGTGATTAATTTTGTTTGGGGCAATACTATCCCCACAATCTTTTTGTGGTCATATTTTTAATGAAATATCTGATTTTTCTTGCTTTATTTGTGGAAGAAAATGCAATGATTTTTTACCAATAGATGAAGTCACCTGATTCCCAAAGGCGAGTGGCCTTTCACATGAATTTACAGTGCATCCTATTGGCTGTCTTGGACTCATTGTTTTGGGTTAATGAATTTTCTTATGGACACTTAAAGAAAATTCTTAATGAATTTTCTGCTATAGAGGCCAGTATACACTCCAAACCCCTATGAATTGATTTCAGAGAGGTTGCAGCCCAATATGTACTAAGCAGAAGCAATGAGACTTTTCTCATCTGGTCTGGTCAATAACCCAGGGTTTAACTAAAAGACTCTCTCAGAAAAATAGCTCAACCAAATAAATTTATAAGTTGCTAAAATATTTCTGTTAATGAGTTGTTAATTTGGATATTGTCTGTGAAATACTGTGGTAATATAACACCTGTGTTCATGAAGAGCAGAACTCTCTACTAAAAATGCAATGCAGGCTTTTGGCAATGAGTTGAGAATAGAACATCAGAGGAATGAAATTATTTACATTCTCTTTAACACCTAATGCACCTGGAAGCAGCTTGGCCATTTCATGGACATGCTACAACTGGAAGGGGACAAGACACAAAATTCATTCTATACATTATTTGTCATTAAATGTTGATTCTGCTCTAACTCCGTACTGATGCCAAGGAGGAGGCACATAAAATAACTTTTACAGTTGTATATTCTCAGTATAGAGGTGTTTCCAGAGATATGGAAATAGAATAGTGTTGTATTTTTTTACTGCTCCTGTATTTTTGAAGAAGCAATATGCTAGGTGACCCTCTTGATTAGCTAGATTCCTGTACCAGAGAGTGTGTGGCATACTACGTATCTCATTCTGTTATTTCAGATGACAAAGTTAATTTGATTGTAAGAACCCCTGGGATTTATGGGGACGTCAAAGCTCAATTTTTAAAAAGCTTAACATAGTTGCTGTAAAACTTAATTGTACTGGCTGGGTCTTTTAGTGGTAAATTCTAATTAATATGAAGCGTGGAAAGGAGATGGAAGACTAAGTTTTTCTAAAAAAATTGCTTCCTTGTGTTCCTGTCTATTTCTTTCTAGAAATATTGTATTTCTTGAATATAATCTAATGAGACAATATTTGTTTAAAGCTTAGCTTGAGCATTCTTTGCAAGTGGTTAATGTAACAACTGATTTTATTCTTGTAACTATTTTATGAGCTCTGTAACATGGATAAGACTATTGATTTAGTCAATAAACACTTATTCACGTCTAACCAACCCTAACTGGGTGTACATAAAATAAAGTGTAATACAATAATTATTTGATTGCCTATAAAAAGACCTAAACACATGAACTAAAGACTTTTGCTGTCTTCCTGTGGGTAAGCACTATCTGCAAAATTGTCTTTGTCTGAAGTGCCTGGGATTTGCTAAAACTGGGAAAGGGTAAGGTATAGAAAATTAATTGGTCTGTTGCAGTAGTTCATTTGGGGTCTTAGATACTCCTGCAAACAAGCAAAATTGCCTCCTGTCTAGTGAACATAATTTAACTACACAATAGCTGCATGAATTTTCCCCAGGCTCTGGACAGCATTCCGACTCTCAAACTTAGACAAACAAGTACGTCTGGGGTGGAGTGCTCATTTTTCACCTGTATTTGCCGTGGTGAATCAGCATGGAAATTACCTAATGGAATTAAAATGATTGTTTTAAACTCATTTGGGAAATGTGGTCCATTCAACTCCACTCTACTAAACTCATGGTCAGGCTTAAATGAGTTTTCAAGAGTGGGCACTGTAGAACTAACTAGACAATAATAAACGGCTATCTGGAATATTTTTAATCAGAAATACAGTGACATGTTTATGCTGCTTGCAGAAACACCAGATATGTAGTTGTCTCAGAGATGACTGAGAACTCTGCAAAAAAAAAAAAAAAGAATTTCCATTTTTTTCCTGTCCCTGCTTTCTATTAGAGGTAAAAAATGTGGAAAGATGAAAGCTGTAACTACTTTCAAACTATCTTTCTTTTCAATGTGGGAGGTAGAGAACAAAAAGATTTTCTCTGTATTTTCTCTGAAGTGAAAGGAATGAAGCATGTTTTCCTATACAGACTTTAATCTCTGGTGCTGTACTGCAAATGACACTATTTGAAACAGAAATAATAGAATCCAGTAAGAGATCTGTTATGCTAAAATCCAGGGTTTGGACAAGCTGTTTCTCTGACTCGGAATGACTCTGAATGAGATTCAGTGCGGGTGCAGGGATGGATGATAGCAAGGTGGAGTGCTGTATAGGGTTGACTGTTTTGAAGATTTGGATGGTAGGAAATTGAGGTCACTTTGGCAATCTTTGCAGTTTTAAAAGCTTTTTTGGGGTCAGTCCTGCTTTTGCTGCTGTCTTTGGTCGTGCACTGAATGGCACCTATGCCCACCTCTGTGTGATCCCTTCTGCTGCAGCCTCCTCACTCTCCACAGGGTTTGGCTGCCTGTGAAGACCCAGAATGGATAATATGTAGCTTCATAACCTTGGCGCACACCTCCAAGGAAATTTCTGAGTTGAGAGGAACTCTGTGGAGTAGAGGTATGCAAGATAAGAAAGGAAAAACTGTGAATAGAGTAGGATTGTTGGGAGTGGATGATTAGAAGCTCAAGTTTTCAAGCAGAAGAACATCAGCATGAAATGTTATAAAACCCTGGAGGGAAAAGCAGGGTCAGTGAAAAAGGATCTGTTTCAGGGGCAGTGGAAACTGGCCCTTCCCTCCAGGCTGGTGCCTGCCTGGCCAGTGGAGACTCTGGGTGCCTTATCGTGCCAGAGTGCATATTAGTCCCTGCTCTGGGAGCTTGTTAAATCCGAGATATCTCTGTGTGCATCAGCCAATAAATAACTGCATTATGCTTTTAAACTATCTTGCTGGCAGATGGTCTTTGTGCAGGGTTAGAAACACCTGAAAAATGACCCAAGAGTGGAGGAGGGTAACACACCTTGGCAGAATATTCCTCCTCCTTTCAAAGAAGAGATTAGTGTACATGGCAAGAAAGTTCTGTATTTAGAGCAAAACATTTGCTGCAACCTCAGATTATTGCTTTTCCCTGTGATGGTTTCATTCCCCCCCTGATGTTGGAAGTGAAGCTATTGGAATGACTGATGTATGTAATCTGTGACTGGATAGTTCTGCTGTATATACGTGCACTTACATATGGTCACTTAAAAACTGAAGCATCAAAAAAACCTGCAATACATCAAAATAATACTGAACACTGGCTAATATAGGCCTATAACAGGAAAGAAGGAAGATCAGAGATGAAATCAAAATTTCGGCTTTTAGTGATCTCGCTTCTTCTAGGTATTGCAATACTTCAGGTATGTATCACTCTAGATGATGTAGCTGTAGGGAAGACTGGCTTTTCCATTTCAGCCCTGAATTGCCAAGTTCTCCTGAAATGCTTTTTTTCTTTCCCCTGCCTAATTAAAACATGTACAAAACAAATATGATGAAATATTGAAGAAATAGGAAGAAGTGCAAACCGAATTTCCTAACATAAACTCAAAAAGATAACTTCTGGTAGCAATCCTTAGTCCATCATTGTGACAGTGTACAAGTATAACCTACCTGAAATTTATGTCATGGCATACAGAGCATCTTTCCGTCATTTGTGGGAGCATATTACTTTTTGATGTATCTTACAAATCCATAGAAGAGTGTTTCTCTAAAGTCACACACAATCACGTTGCCAAGGAAGCTTTTATATTTTTTAGCTCAAATTAAATGACCTAAGGAGAGAAATCTTTTAGCTTTTTTAATTGGATCATATTTAGTTATTTCCGCTATTCAGCTAGAAATACACATACTCAGTATTATGGAGGTAAATTTCTAATGCATTTTAGGAGAACTATTCTAATTTTAGCAGTTTTACATAGGTAGCTACCCCAGTGCCCTAGGGCTAAAATTTTGTCTTAAATTCTGGAAGGCAAAGTAGGTAAAATGTCTAACAAAAGTGAGTACTGAAGCCTTTCTTCTTCCTGAGCTAAGGCAATTTAAAATTAATTAATTGTCCATTAAAATGTTTTGTTTTGGATTTGGCCCTGTAACAGAACTTCACCCATTGTTCATATCAGTTATTGGTGATCCTGCACCTTCTCAGATTAATGCAAATATTCCAACAGTGCAAATGACCTAATTTCTTAGTTTCTGCCTAGAAATTAAATGTAAATTGTAGGTATGGAGTCTAAAAATATATCTTACATTAAATGCTAGACAAAAAATATTGGATTTATTCAGTTTCCTTATTTTGAGACAATTTGGAAGACAAGTTATCTGTACTACGTCTGAGTAGAGAAAATATTTGTGGGTTATTTAAGGTATTTTTGTAGACTAAATTATCAAATTAAACTGAAACCTGAAAGAAAAGAAAATTCCTAAAATGTCCACCTTCATACCGGCCACAAATGCACTTGTATCTCAATGGAAATAGACTATGATTTTTAAGGCTCTTGCATTTTCACAGTTATTGGGGTTTTTTCAATAACAACAGAAGAGTGTGACATTTTAAAACTATGATTTTTGAGGTGTTCATATTTTATTATAGTGCTTTCCTTCCTGCTTATATGGAGCACTGTTTTAATAACTGCATAAATAGACACCCCTAGCATTAGTCAAACATTCTGTTGCCAAGCAACATTTAGTCCACATTTTGAAGTATTTTTTTTAATTTTACGTACATCAGTCATTTAGTTTTATATTAAGTTTGTTGTGAATTTTGGTTTTATATATTTTTATGCAAGTGGTTATCAATCATTACTTGGAATATATTTCATTGCTGAAATGACAATGTATTTGCTAAAAGCAGAAACAAGAATGTTTCACTTTGCGTCATATCAAAGCTCAGCTTTTCCACATTTATGAATCTTAACTTACAGATATTTAATCAAGTCAGATTTCCTAAAAATAACATAATATTTGAGACCTGACAGAAATTTAGGTATCATGCATACTGGCTTCAAATGTGCTTGCAAAAGGAATGCTTGGGCTAATAAACAGACTTTATTTCATAGAAATAAACAGACTGTATTTCATAGAAATAAAGCCAGTGTCAAATATGTGCTTTATACTACTGAATACTAAAATTTTATAAAAAAGAAGACAAAACCCTGCCTCATATCAAAATGGAGCTGTAAAATAATGGCATGAAATTCTGTAGATCCTATACAACATTTGGAAAAGTTTCAGTGTACCTGCTTCAAACATCCCTGTGTCAGACCCTTTTGACTAGAGAACAAACACATCAGTTTTGAATTACAACATCGTTTGATAAAGGAAACACACTCCTGGAATCCCAAGAGGTGCAAGAGAACAGTGAATACTCTCTTGAATATCTAAAAGGCAAGAAAAATGGTTGGATGATGTCAGTGGTGAGTCCAAGTAACTGATCTCATAGTTGACCTCTGATCTCAGAGCAGACCTTGCTCTGAGCAGGAGTTGAACTGCGTGCCTGCCGAGGTACCTGCAACCACAGCAGTCCTCTGATCTTCCATGTGCACAACTGGGGGCTCAGCTTCCTCCTCACGCCCACCACTCACCAGCTCCAGATTTCCTGCGGGGTTAGCAATAGCCTGCAATGCTCTGCAGGCTTGCACTCAGGTTTCATCTTCACTACCTGGACTAATTTACTACCATCAGCAGACTAACAGTGCAATTCATCATCTTCCCTAGGTAATTTATGAATATGCTGACCAGCGTGCGTTCCTGCGTAACTTGAGTGAGATTCCACTGATGTTTCTCTACCAAATCCCCCTGTTTATTTGGCATAGTGCTTTGTAAGTGAAAATAAGCCCAGAATATACACCAAAAACCTGTGAAAAGACAGTGAACTGAGAGCAGTAAAGACTTTTTCCTTTGAAACGTCACCAATTCTTCATCTCAGTTTCTAAGAAAGTAAATTTGATTTTAAGAAAGGTGGCTTTTTTTTTTTTTTCTGAGTTGAAGTATTACACTTATTTACACTTATTATTTATCTCAAATAGAAAAATAATTTTGAAACAATTTTTTGCTTATTTATCCTTCATCTATGTGATTTTATACTTCTATGGTTTAATAAGATTTTAAAGCTTGAGGTATAGTGTAAAAAATATTCTAATTCATGAAACTTTCATTTTTAAGAGCATAGTTAATGGTTTCATTGAACTGAAGTTGCTGGAATTAAAATATTGGTAGATTTTTTCGCAGTCCTACAGCATCTGCCATGGAAACTGGATATCTGCACAATTAAAGCTAAACAAAGCCTTCCAGTTGAAATAATGAGATTATTCTGTACAGCCAGAAACAGATATTCAAATAAGACCTAATGTCCTAAATTACTTTTTCCCTCCTTTTTGTGTGGAGGGTTAATTGGGTTCATGACATTATCTGAAGGCTGGAGACATATTGACTCAGTTTATGTTTCACAGGCATGGGAAATATTTCTCGATATATTAATGGGGATAAATATGTTACATACAAAGAGAAAGATTAGTAAAAGGAACAATGGACTAAAATCAGGCTATGTGTAATGAAAACTGTGAGTTAAAATATTCCACTGTTAATGTTGAATTAGACCAGGTAAAGGTTGAGGAAACTGGATTACCTGCCTAGCAACAGAGACTACAGCCTGAATCACATGAAAGACACTGTAAAAACTGCTTTGCCTACATTTGACTTTGAAAATAGGCAGAAATGCTGTGTTTTGGAGAACAGCATGAGCTACCTAAAAAACATACTGGAAGAGCTATTTTTCCATCTCCGTACTCTCAACTTGTGTTTTCAGTATCTGCAGTAAAGAAATTTTATATTGATTATTGTAAAGTGTAGAATTATAACAGTAGGTATCAACTGCAGAGAATGTGTTGGATTTGTAAGACTTGGTAAAACAAAAGCAGAATGAAAAGAATCTTGAGAGAAATTCCTTCAGGAGAAAGTTAAAAATGCAACAGGAATTGAAAAAGGAATTTTCTGGACAAAAAAGAGAAAATTCTGACATTAGGATTTTCTGCCAATGGGTCTATTAATACAGTTTTCTAGGTGTACTGTGCTCCACAAAAAAAACCCTCTAAGTACCCATTTACATGTTTAACATTTTATTCAAGGACTTCAGATTGCTTAATATTTGAATATAAGCTTGCATATATTTCAGTGCATGTGTATTTTGTACTATTAAGTACATATTAGTGCATAATCTGTGCTGAAAGTAAACACGTAGAAAATAACATAAATCTGTGACTAATCTGGTGGCTCTTTATTTGGTAGTGGTTTAGTTATTCAAATTAAGATCAAGAGAGAAGTTCAATAAACCCCAGATTAGTTTTATAAGCTGAACTTGAACAAAACTGAAAATGTAATTACAAATACTTCTTAGATGGGTTTATTCCTTTTTCAATACCTGGTGTCAGCACCTAGAAAAAGAATTCTAGCAACATAACCACTCAAGTCTTTTGACTGTCTTCTGACAGTGTCAGGGAGCAGTGAGGGCTGGCTGCTCATTTAAAAAGGTGAGCTGGGAGCCAATGCTGGCCCAGACCCTGGTACAGGGAATTGTGCACAAGGCCCATGGGACATCCAGGGAGCCCAGACAGGAGCAAAAGACAGTGGGACCAAAGACAGGGCAGGACCAAAGGCTTCTGACAGGAATATCCACGCTACAAGTACCACAGTGTAGGACTGAGGTCCACTGAGGAGGCAGGAGACCCCCAGGCTTTGCTGAAATGGGGTATTGGTGCACTGGAGGGGGCAGAGGGTGAGGAGGGAGGCTCCAGTGAGGCTGAGTAGGAGCAGTATGTCATGTCTGTGCACACAGGGCCAGTTCAAAATGTGACATGAATTTTTATCAAATCAAAACCAAGTGCCAGCTATTATTTACGACACCCTATTACTACAGAAGAAATGCCAGTTTTTTCCTGCATGTCAAAGGTAGGACAAACCTTACTGAGTGACAGAAATTATACAAACAGAAAATTATCAAGCTCAAATTGAAAACCGTGTCCCTAAATACTGTGTAAAATATTCATGGTAAGTTCTTGTCAAGGAATATCTAACAAACCAAGTAAATAAAACTGAACAGCTTTCAGTTGTGGATTTTGGGGTATTATGCTGGCAACTACTAACAATGTATCTCAGTAGGTTCAGCTGTGGAAGTTTTAGGTTAATAAAACCTAAAACTGTTCTTCTGTTCTTGCCTTAACTACTGCATATGTTCAGAGACTAAATAACCAAAACCACCTGAGTATATTTTATTTTTTGTAGCTACACAGCAATGTTTAGTTACAAGAATGCTAGATACTAATGATCATATTTCTTAGACGTCATGGAATAAAATAGACTTTTTAAAATTAGGACTTGAGTTATCATTCATATTTTTTAGCAATCTTCCTTTTTCAGAAAGGTTTAAAACTTTGTGAGAATGGACTGTAAGATTTTGAAACAAATAGCTAAGTATATGTCTTTGTTGAAACTTTCCAAACTAATTTTTAATAATTTGTAGAACCATAATTTCAAGCTTGCACATTATGAGATTTTTTTTATTTGTATCATCTATATAAACAAACATCGGTCATTTTTTTCATCACTTCAATATGGATTTTTTCCCTCCAATTTGAAATGTTAACAATGAAGAAGGAAGGTCAAACATGAGAACCGGTCAAAACTTTCTGTGAACTAGTATTGTGTCTCTAAAGGTAGCCACCTGCTAGTCTGGCTAACTATGGAAAAAGCAGATAAAACAATAAGCTCCAAGTGAACCCACAAAATCCAAGCAGTCAGTGCGAGGCGCATGAGAGTTTATAGAAAATAACACTTCTGGTAATCTCTGTTGTGCTAGCCTAGATGTTTTAAAATTCTACTATACTGGTATAAAATGGGATTATATCTTCTGGTTTGTTCTGTATAAATTTACTGATTATTCCTAATATTCTTACTAAATTTCTTACTTACTGCTGAGTGCTTAGGTGACATTTTGAAAGAACTGCTCGTGGTGATTCATGATATGTTTTCCCAGTCACAAAGGCTACTTCAGAGTCAATTCTGCAGTACTTTCCTGTGTGCAGTTTTATTTTTCCTGACGTTGTTCATCTTGCCTTTCACCCGTAATTCTAAGCTTTTGATGTCTATATAAAATTTTAGGTTCCCATTTTGATATGGGAGAGGATATTTTGAAAGGTCATTAGCTTTCCAGAGACAGTTTCATAGGGGAATCATAATTACTGAATTTCTGTTGAATTGAGAAATTCCAGATTTTAAGTTCAGATGATTAAAATGTCATCTGTGTGTCTTACATAAAGAGTAACTTTGGTACTCAAGTATATTGAACTGTTTAGGGAACTTATGATAATACTGTCACACTATAAATCTATCTTCATGTTCCCAGCTGGGGTTCTTTGTTTAGAGAAACTATTCCTTGCTGATAACACATTTAAGAGTTATTCTGAATGAGTCTTGATTTGAGTATTTTTGAATTGAAACTCTGACAGTTTGTTTTATCTTTGTAGATATTTCAGTCGGGTAATGATATAGCCATTATGTAAGATATTAATATGAATATTGTATTGTCCATATTGACAGAGGGTGTTGACAGATGTTGTAGAGTGTGTGCAGGACAGCTACCATGTCTTGGAAAAGATCACTGTTGTCAAGACATAAAAGAATTTTTTTGTGAGCATGATATTCTCAAAATGCCATGGTAGAAGATAACAGGAGTTTTTTTGCTTGTGGATTAGTTTTCAACTGACCATGTCTTCATGGCAGAGAAATGCTGCTAAACTACAGAGGAACAATTTAGAAAAAAAATTAACGGAGAGTTTAACAGTCTTGTGATATTATTCTTATATAATTTGCTTTCTTGAATCACACAATCTCACTCAGAAAGTTCCGAAGATACCTGCTACATAGAAGTCAAGATATGCAAACAGACATACTAATTAACTTATCTTAATTTCTATAGTTCATGATTTAGTAATGAAATGTGGTCTTTGATTGACTGGCATATCTTGTTTTCTGTGACAGAATTGGCTGCAAGAGTTACACTGTGAAATATTTTAAGATTTTAAAAAAAGTAAAATATTACACACCTATATGTCATATATATATATATAATATATACACACATACATGACAGCCTTTTGTCTTGTAGACAAGCATAATTAAGTTTACAGAATGAAGAGCATCTGCTGTAGGTCATAGCAAAAGACACCAGCAATATTTTTATATTGATTACATGGAAGAGGATAAGGACTATTTCTCTTAATGTCAGCAGTAAGTGAAAATAAGAGATGTGTTTTTCACAAAAACCATGTTCAAAACCACTCTATCTAGTTTATATGAAGTCTTAAATGAATCCAATTTCTACCATAATGATAGTAGGTAGTTATGAAAAATATCTTCTTGCTTTTCTGCATTTAGGGAGGTACACAAATGTGTCTGTACACAAAGACTATGAGGAAGGTAAGAGCTGGTGAAGTGTGAGCAGATTTTGTCTTTACCTATCCACATCTAAAAAAGCTGAATATCAACAAGTTTGAGCTTTTCTGGCAACACTGAAGAGCAAGAGCAATACAAGTAGAAAAATTTACAGTGCACAGGAACTACAGCTGGACTGAAGTACAGCAAGAGACCAGTTCCTGCTGAAAGGCTTTCTTCTCTCCTGCCTCTTTTCACAGTGTCTGAAATTGCCATGCCTATCTGCTATTACCATTACTCTTCTTTTCCTATCAGTTATGATCAGAATTAACAAAAGAAATGGGTACATTATGCAAAGAAAAAAAAAACCCAAATGGAATATAAAATTATTAATTAATAATTAGTTAATTAATCCAAACTGTATTCATTATATACTAGATCCTTTAACAAAACTGTCTTTTCTACAGCCTGTTTCTATGCTTTTCCAGATTTTAAGTGATATGAGATTCTAATATATCTTTCCTTCATATTTGTACAATGTTATTTATTTGATTGAATCATGTGTGCATAATACCAAGATAAAGACATTGATGATAATCAATAAATATTATCCCCCATGGAAAGTAAGGCTATATATAAATCTGCCCTTTTTTTCTAGGGTAAAAGCACTTAGAAATGTATAAGCTTTTGAAAAACTTAGTTCAGTTTCTTGATACATCTGTAAGATTTTCCTACATTCTACTTTTTCTTTTTATTCTGGGTAAAATAAAGCATGGCTAAATCACAATAAAATAGTTTATAAGCATGCGCACATATATCCCATTTTAGCTGTTGAGGTTACTCTTATAACAGATAATGCTTAAACAGCACCAGCAGCACATGCAGCAGAGCTGTAACAGATGACAATAAATGTGCTACAGAATGGAAATGGATAGCTCTTTTATCAGGAAGAAGAGGAAATCGAAATATGAAATCCCATTTTGACTGTGGTTTGGCCTTTAGCAGAATATAAGAATTATCGTTATTGATGTTGTTTTATGTATTACCTTTCCACACATTAATTTTTACTGCAGAACCTTTAACATAAATGAGAAAAACAAATATATGTATATATGGCCAAAAACTAAGTCCTTATTTGAATTCTTATCAGTATGGATAGATAGAACATGGGATAGTTGGAAAATGGTTTAGGGACATTTAAAAACACTCAAATATTGCAGTTTTAAAATTTCCCTTTTGGTATCACTCACAGAGGTTAAACTGCTTAATTGTTTTGTCTGAGGTCATTATGGAGAATGTATCTCTGCATATCTTGGAAAGACATTTTGGTTTACATAAGCATGCTTGTGTAGAAGGTGATTTTGCAAGTTGTATGGTGACATTACAGCATTAAACAAAGACCTGTTTGGAGTTTATGCAGAGAAATTAGAATTTTTTTGTAAAATGGGTGTATAATGATATTTAATTATTCCTTTCGGTAAAACACCGAGCTTGGAGGAAGAATAAAATTCTTCAAATACAAGCAAAATGCGAAAACAGAACGTGGAATGACGCAAAGGAAGAAATACATGACCAAAAGATCAAAACAGGATGATAAATGTTTCACTCAGTCAAGTGTGCTTTCCCCCTATTTATTTGAAAGGTTGCCTGTTGACAGCCTCTTTGTTTTCAGTTCAGTTTCACAGAATCCCAGAATATTCTGAGTTGGAAGGGACCCACAATGTTCGTTGAGTCTAACTCTTAAGTGAATGGCTCATAAAGGGGTCAAACCTATGACCTTGATGTTATTAGCACCACATTCTAGACATCTGAGCTAATACAGATTGCTATTCACAGCCACATAGTCCCTACCAAATAAAAAAGAAAAAAAGAAAAAGAAAAATAAAAAGAAAATAAATAGAAAGAGAAAAAGAGAAAGAAAAACAAAGCTCTAATCTCACTGAGAAATGCATCCAAAAAGCATATAAATGGCTTCAGAATATTACCCACCTGCAAAAAAGTTCCTAAAATGCAAGGAGAACACACCTCAAAACCCTAGAAGATAATTATGAAATCCCTAAGTAAAGTCTGCTTAAATACTGATTATGGGAATTGAACTTTGCATTGTACTGTTGTTATGTGCAGCTTATTTTTCCAAGCAAAATCAGGTTAAAAATATGGATTTTGAGGAATTATAATTATTTCTAATATATAGAGGTTTTTAAAATTCTTTTAGTACCAGATGTTGCTGCTTTCATCTGGAGTATATTGTCTTTAAACAATTTTATTTTAAAGGGGAAAATGACCCTGGAGGTTCACAAATTATTTCACTATTTTGCAAGTGCAGGTCAAATTGCATGTGGAGGGGCTGAATTGGAAAACCCTTTTGTGAAAAGGTTCTGTTCTGATAATGGCTCTGTATCAATTATTCAGAGCTCTTATCAGAGAAACAGAGAAAAAATGAGGCTTAGACCTGTGCAGTACACAAATGGAGTGTACAGTTCATAAAGGAAAAATTAATGTCTGGTTCAGACACTGAAAAAGTGACTAACCTTATATTTATGACAGTACTAGGCCCTGGAGTCGATCAAAGATCACAGTCCTTTAGTTATGTGCTTACTTGCATGTTAAAGTTCATGTTTGATCTATATGATCATTGAAGCAATCATTCCTTATCCTTTTTTGTCCTTTCTCTTAAATATAAAATAGAAGTATTACAGTGAAAGGACAACTTATTTCTGCTATATGAAGACAATTATATTAGTGTTTAATTGGGCTTGAGCTTCCATAGTTTCCATTCAAATTTCTGCTGGAAGTCAAAAATATTAAGATTTCTGCTCCTCATTTCCCATAAGCTTACAATAGGAAGGTTGGAGATAATATTGAGGCTAAAGAACACCACAAAGCTGAGGAATTCTGCAAAGGAGTTATCATAAACCTACTGAGCTTACATGTGGTTTTTTTACACTGTAGAAGGGAAAAGTGAATTGAATTAGAGAAAATTTTGAAATAAGAAATCCATTAAGAGGGACTATTTTTACAAAAGTCTCACAAAGCATCTACAGCTTCAGGAAGCATGGCTTTTATTTACCTTCTCCTCTTGTGATGTTCTTGTACTGTATGTGTCAAAAGTATTAATTTTGTTGTTACAATAATTACATCAATTTCCAGACTATGCAGTTAACATGGCAATATTTTATAATGAACCAACTACTCTTAATCTTAAAATAGAACTCACAGCTTTTGGTGAATTATTGTGGAATTTATTTTGCCCTAATCTACTAGGGTGACAAGTACAATATAAATAAAAATATTAAGAAGAAAAATGTTCCATGAAGCCAAGGGTAAAAGTCAGGAGATATAGGTTAAGATTTTTCAAAGCTAGAACCTAAAGTTCAGCCCAGAGCCCTCTAATTACACACATAAAAAATAATCTGAGTGCTCAGTTGTTCTGAGGGTTTATTAAATTTCAGTTAAGAAAAAACACTGTGCATATAATTAGCAAAAGTCAAGTTGCTTGTGTAGGCAAGGCACATGAGTATGGATGTAAAAGCTCACTTTTACCTTAATAGAGTAAAAATATTAGGAAAAATGTTTGATTTTAGTTCTGCTGTGTTGGATTATTTTAGTATTTTTTCCTTTGCTTGCTTTTTTGTGTTTTTTTGTTTGAGCATTAAATAATTTGTTGCTCTGCTTGAAGTCTGGGCCACTGGGGATGAGTTTTGATGTGCGAATTTTGTCTTTCTCAGTCTAGTTTAAGGAAAAAAATTTCTCTAGGCTGTAGAGAGCAGCCATTAAAAAGAACTATTGAAAAAACCACTGAAGTCCAAAATCCATGAAAACAAAATTAAACTAAAAATACCATGGAGAAATATAAATCATATGATTTTAAATATATATCCTAATTCTAGGAGCTGAAATTACTCTGAATTTGTTCGTAGTTCTCCTTATTCATACTGGGTTAGGCAAGTTATTTCACCTTTCCATACCTAAATTCTCTGCTGTATGTTCTATCTGGAATAATAGTATTTTCTCATCTCTAAGGGTTTTAGGAGATTTGATTTAATAATGTCCATTAAGTACATGATTAATAATAGAGGGAAATAATACAGAAGCAAGGATTATTACCATTATTAATTAAGTAAAAGTATCTCCCAAGACTGGAACTATTATGGTTATTTGGTTTATTTTCTATGAGTGTACTGTACTATTACTTCCAAAAGGATTTTTGAGCACGCTTGGAAGAAAAACACAACTGTATTGTTAGCAAAGTTGGATTTATAACCTTATTAAAATTTTCAGGTTTTTAAAAGACCCATTATTTCTTCAGTTGAATTGATGAGTAATTATTATGCAAATCCTCTTGCGTTGCTTTATGGGCAACCTTGGGACTGGCATTTAACTAAATATTATGTGAGAATTTTGATAAGACAATTGAATAGTAATAGAAGCAATGACAGCAGTTGTTGCATATGTAAAATGTTCTGTGGAGTTAGAATGTTTTTAAATATGACAGGTTGAATACTTTCACAATAAAAACATTCAGTGATGCCTTCTCTTGTTCTCAAATACACCATTCAATTAAAAGTGCTTGGTTTCCAAGCTGATCACATTTTTTAATTAGAAGTGAATATGCTATTCTATGAAAAATTGCAGTACTTTCTAAATAATACAAAATTAAGCCACTTTTGAGGGCATTTTATCCACATCAACATCATCACTATTAAAATAAAATAAAACTTAACATTTGGAGTGATCACATATTATGTGATGCATCCTTTTTCTACTTAAAAATTGCAAAACAAGGATCAATTTCTTCTTACTCAACTGCAGCAAACCATTACCTTTCTGCTGCTAGTTTCAGCGCAGTAAACTTTTACATCTCTTCAGTACTCTAGAGCAGCTCACTACATGCAGTTGCATTCAGGAGTTTCACAAAATAGAGCAGGATTGGCAAAAAACTGCCCAGAGCCTCGTCTTCTGAGTTTTCCCTGGATCTGCTGATCCAGGAAAAACTCAGCCACTAAACAGAGCCACCAAGCAGAGAAAAAGAGGGAAGCTAAATACCGGACCAGGAGTCTCTGAGATGAGATGATAGCTTGATAGCTTGAAGATCCAGATATTTTAAAGACTCCTCTTTGAAAGTCCACAGAACCTCAAGCCTACCTGCCCATAAGAGGCACTTGGTGAGAATTTTACCATATTCACATTGCTGGAGAATCCATTCAGTGCAGGTAGCTTGGTGGAACAGCTGCAGTAGGAGCTGCAGGCTGAGCTCCAGGAGCCAGGAACCCAAACCTGAGCCAAGGAGCTGTGAACTGCCCACCCTTTGCATAACAAAGGGGAACAGGGACCTGTAGTCCAGCCAGGAAACTGGACACTGGGAGACATGGCAGGAGCCGAGGATCCCAGACTTCTGTGCCCCCTAGACTGTGAGGGTTG
Source organism: Setophaga petechia (assembly GCA_024362935.1). Lineage (NCBI taxonomy): Eukaryota > Metazoa > Chordata > Aves > Passeriformes > Parulidae > Setophaga > Setophaga petechia. Next base: position 31,609,780 of record JANCRA010000001.1, read on the forward strand.
TAAATCCCAGGAGTTTCTTTATTCTGCATCCCTCCTCAGAGGCAGCTCTGAGGAGCATAAAATAGCTGGAGCTGCTATTTTATGATCTAGTTGTTGCACTATGATTAAATTATTTGAAGGATTTGGATGCTACAGGAAACCTGGGGTTGAGTTGGTAAGGGAATCTTGTGTGATTGTGTGAGTGTGGGAGGTGAAAATGGGAAGGGTCCTTGGTCCCAGCTCAGGTGGTGTGAGTGGGACTGACAGTGTGGGTTCTGGATTGTCAGACAGGGGAACTTCATTGAATTGGTGCTGAATATAGTAAGGCAAGTCCCTACCTTCTTGAAAATATTTTATTTTCATGGTACTCCAAATGACAGAAAAGTTTAGATCTTTTAACTTGCCCTCTGTTTTCAAAAAAATCCTATTTTTTATTCCTCATAGTCCCTCTTTTCAAGCTTGTTTTCCTGATGATGAGAGCTTCACAGTTTAATTTTACAGAGAATAAAGAAGTTGAAAACTACAGAGTTTTATGATTGTGTGATCCCAGGACTTGAGCGTTTATGAAACATGTCAAATACTATAAAACTTGAAAAAAAAAGCCTCACACTTACAACATTTTCTCTTTGTTTTGGTTCTCAGCATGCTTTTTCACATTACAATAATTAATCCATTTTTGTCACAATTGATGTGCTTGTTTGTTTTTAAAGGAAAATAAAAATATAACACTTTGTATCTTATTTTTTCTACTACATATAAATAAAACATTATCTGTTTTCTCTGTTGCCTACTGAAAACTTGAACTGTTCTTTCTGAGATTATGATGTCTATGACAACTTAAATCCTTGAAGGCATTATGTCAGACTACTTGAATCATGTCATCTAGGATGTGAAGTCTGTTCTTGTTGGCATGTCAACAAGAAAATGAAGGAATGAAAGACAATTAAAAAGACTGAAATTGTGTTAGACTAGCTGACTTTCTAAAACAAGGTCTTTTTGATACTTTCTGTAAAACTATTCAAGAAAAATGTAGCTGTATGTATTAAGATATTTCCAAGTCCAGCAGCCTATCCTCTTGACCCTTTCATTCTCGGCGCATAAAGACTTCTGTTAGGTTTAGGAATGGTGTTCTCCACTTTTGTGCTCCCACTGATACCATGTACTGCTCTCTCACTCCTGTAGGGGCATACACTATAAGGTTGTATAGAAAGTAATCTTACCCTTGAGGAGTTGCAGCTGTACTAATTACTAAAGATTAGGAGCAGGCCTAATGTTAAGAAGCTACACCTGCAGCCAATAAGAACAGTGGCATAAAAGAGTGGATTGGTGGGATTTAGGATCAGATGGCTACTGCAAGGACCAGGAACAGTCATGTCTGTGAAAAGTGTTGGAGTTTGGTGGCTGTGCTGCAAAGAAGAAGAAGGAGTCAGTGATGTGAAGAGCTGCTCATGAGAAGTCACTGAGAAGGTATGGGACGTTTGCTATTTGATAACAACACACTCTCACCCTCCTCCTTCCTTTGCAGGGGGCTGGAGAGGAGAATTGGAGGCAGGTAAGGTAAGGATCATGGGTGGAGATAACAGTTTAATGGGAACAGAAATGAGATAAGAAAATAAAGAGTAACAGCAACGGTAGTAATCACAGATGGTACAAGAAAGAGGCAAATTACTCAGATGGAAGCAATACCCACTGCTCCATCCATGATGCTGTGCCAAACTGGAAAGGTCTCAGAAGGGACTCTTTCTCCCCAATCCTGGTGATGACATGAGGTAGTATAGAACAATCTCCATGGCACCTCCTGGCTACTGCAAGAATTAACCCTGTCCTAGCAGGGACAAGGACAATATCCTAAATAGTACTATATGGCATTACATGTGGAATCATTATGGGAAAAATTTTCTATATATTTCTTACATGGCTAAATATGATTAAATTACAGAATCCATTGAAATCAGTGCTTTCAAGGAAGACAATGGCTTTTCAAGCTACAAATTTCCTGAGAAAAACATGCTTAATCACAGAAAATCCATGTATTTCCAGCTCTTAGGCAAATGAACAGATAGGTTTCATGATTCTTACTATCTCAGTTTTCTCACTTTCCCACCAAAATCTCTGAAACAGTACAGTAGATTGTTTGAAACAGCTTAGAGTGCCTTGGGATATATTCCTTTAAGCAACTCAGAAAGAGAACTAAGATTACAAGAAGAAGGAGTTTAAGAATTTCATAGCAAATATAGTGTGTTGTGGAACCTCAAAATGATATTCTGGGTTAAAATTGTTGTGCTGTTGTACTGTTAAACTGTACATTAGGACAGTTTCATTATGTCCTTAAAATTTTAATTTAAGAAGAAACAGAATGATGGCATGTGGAATAAAACCAGTCATTCCACACCTCTTGCTCATGATTGTACACATTATTTGGAAGGCAAGTTAGTATGTTAGAAGGATGCTACAATTGTCAGAACACTTAATAATTCGCCTTTGTTAAATTAAGAATGCTTTCCTTTTCATTATAATATAGCCCTGCTCTCTCAAATATTTCCTTTCTCTTCTTTCAAGTTGCTTCATTTCATTTTACATTAAATTTGAATTTCTTAGTACTTGCTGGATCATGCAGAATAATCAGCTCCAAACCAAATGTCTATTGATGATCCCCTATGTCCTATGTACTGTCCATTGAAATTATCATTTATCCCCATGCTTAAAAGCAACATCCACCACAATAATTTTGCAGTGGGCAATGCGTCACAAAAATGCCAGGATAAGGCATCTTTGAAAAGAGAGTATGAAAAGAATATTGTAAAACAAAACTGCAATAAATTTGTGCATACTAGACACATTCTCTTTTAGTTTCTGAGTGTTTTGAAAATTTAAATTAAACTTACCATACCACCTGCACAGACATACATCAACCTCTTTCAAGAACTTTCAGTTTTCCTGCCATCTGTCGGTGTATATGTTTGCCTCTACCTTGCAAAGGCAGAGAGGGATCAGCATGCTGCTCAACCATGTCACTCATCTTGATTTTATTATTTTCTTCCTTATGATACTCTTTATTGCAATTTTATGGAGGCTTGTAATATGCTGTAGTAGGATAAGGAATTCTAATATGATAAGAAAATCACATACTTATGAGGCAAATGTTTCAGTTTACACTTTGCAGAATTCCTGGCTTTTGACTTTCTGTACCCATAGATGAGCATTATTCATACAAACTATTTTAGCTGTTCAATAAGTTTGGATTTAATTTCAAAAATATTTCTGCTGTTTTCATTTTCATAAATAAAACCAAATGAGACAAAAAATATTTAGGTATGTAAAGATTTTTTTTTTATTTAGAGTCTTTATTTTAATTTTTTAAATAATGAAATTCATTAAAACTATTGTCTTTCAGCCTAAATGCCTCTTTATCATAAATATATTTTCTAAGGTAGAGGAAAAAAAATCAAAAATCAGGGCTTCAGGATTCTTTCTTTTTTCTTTTTAAAGAAAATAGTCTGATGTAAAAATGACTCAAGAAGCACAGAGATGGTGTATTTATGTTTAATCTGATCAAAGTATGGAGACTGCCAGCAACTGCCAGACCATGAGTAGTAGCAATATTTTTCCTTTGCTTCCATCATTCGGAAAAAAAAGAATTGACCTCCTCAGGAACTCTGTTCTCCGAAATGAATAATCTTGCTTGACTAAATTAAAGTTAGCTGGACATAATGAAAATATCTTTTTTCAAAAGTGGGCTAGATAAAGGATGAAGTATATTTTCAGTTTTTTATTTTCCTTGACTTCATCCTAATTAGGAAAAAGAATCAAAAAATTCAAGTTTTTATAGGGAAAATATCTACTTTTTATTACTATAAATGTTAAAACCATTAATTGAATGAACCTCTCAAGCCCAGTGATTTTTGTTGTATAGAGCTGTCAGAGTGGTATTTAAAATGAGTGAATATGGTCAGTGTATTAAAAAAAATCAGGCATTTTAAGTAGCAGTGAGGCAAGAATAAAGGCCAATCTTTTAGTTATAATTGCACTTGAAAGAATGCCAATTAAATTAAGAATTGTAACTACAGTTCCTATTGCATATTTCTAGATCTGAGAATATAAGTAGTTGGTGGTGGTGGGGAAACGGAATTCTTTGAAAATGACCCCTGGGAATGAAATGTGCAGATATTGTGCATTAGAAGAAACTAACTGTGATGCTAACTTTCTTTTCATATTTCTTGTGAGGAATGTGTGTGGGTGGAACCAAAAGGTGCTTTCATACAACCTTTGTCCTTTCTAGATTAAGAGTGAAGAGTGGGGGGATGTTACAGCTTTGCATCAAGTGGCTCCATAATTCCATTCCTGACCTCTGGATGTGCCTTCCTGCATGGAGGGACTGAATGAGATGTTGCAGTGCTTGTGCAACACAGCTGCCTTAGCTCAGGCAATCTCCAGTTATTTTCTTCTCAGTATCCTCTCGGAGTTCATGTGCCCTTTTATATAGAAATATGCAAGAAATCAACCAAAGAAAAATAGTGGTGATTATGATAAAAGAAATGTTGTTTATAAAGAGGAGACTGGTGTGTCAGCTACTGATGCATAGGCTTAAACAGCTATGCAGCCCTGTCAGAAGCTGGTATAGGATGGAGGGTAAACCTCTCTCTTATCCACAAACATATTCCTTGTGCTAGTAAATACATCTGTAACACTGACAACACCTAATAGCCTGCCAGAGATTTCAAAATTAGCATTTCAGAATAATTAGTCTTGTTGATAATCCACAATTCTTTCCACTGAAATGCTGAGAATTTAATGGATAGCTTGTGGTTTCCACGCTCTGTTTTCCATAACACAATTCATCTCTTGACCCCTTCCAACACATCTCTCCTAGTCGCATTCTTATTAGGAATGACTAAATACCACCACTGCTTCATACCCATTTATGCAACTACCAGGTGACCTGCTTAACACAGTTGTAAATAAGAAATAGTTCATAGCTGTAAAACTGCAGGGCAAATCCTCAAGGACAGCATTACTTTTGACAAACTGGCAAAATACTTAAAAACCTTGAAAAACTGTGTTTGGAAATCTATAAAAATGAAGTTTTCAGCTTTAGTGTTCTTCTAAAAATATATTTTCCCTTTTTACAGCATGAATTCTTTTCCCTTTGTATTCTTCTCTACTCTTTAAAGTGACATTTAGCTAATGTAGCAAGAAGTCACAGCTGTTGGGGAGGGCTGCAGCCCACAATATTTTAAGCATATGAAAAGTGAAGACTGAGAATAAGGAATGTTCTGCTGGGTCACCAGGTATTGTTCTTGGAATGTTCCAGAGAATCACTTCCCTGATGACTAGAGATTTTTCCCCCTTATTTCTAGCATAATTTTTTTCTTAGTTAGTGCTTACACATTTATTTTCATGCCAACAATATGCTTTGTCTTCTATAGCTCTTTTTCCTCCTAAGTGGTTACCCAATGATGTATTTAAAAAAGCAGTCGTAGCCCGTTTGAGTCTGACTTTTGCTGAAAAAAAATTGAGAAAAGCAAATGAAACAGTCTTCTGGCCTCATAAGATTTTTAGTTCCTTTGATGAAGAGTGTTAACTACCTTTTTTTCCTGTATCTTTTTTTTTTCCTTAAGTTTATGTAAATAATTTTTCCTTTTTAAAAGCAGTTAGAAAATATCAGCATAGATAAAGTTTCCTCTTTTTGTAAACATTTCCACATTGATGAAACAATGCAGTTAGCCACTGGGATAAATACAAGGAAGGGGCAGCTATGCATATACTGCACATGAAAAACAATTGCCACAGAGCTGGAATTAAAATTCTAAATTGCAAATACGGAATAAAAACTGTGCACAATTAGAAGGTAAAATATGCAAATGCTTCTGCAGTTCTGATTATTATTATTTAACATGATCCATATTTCACCCTACCTTACTTGTTTGGTTCTGAAGATTTAAGAAGATTAAAAAAGACTATGTATAATAGTAAATTTTGCTGTTATATAATATGAATGCTACATGATACCTGAAATATGTGTTTATGCAAATTTTCTAAATAGTTTAGGGCCAAAAATACACTGGCACAATCTTGCTTTCCTCTATATTGTGTTAAAAGTACACAGAAGGTTGTATATTATTTTTAATAATTTCTCTCTTGTAGCAATAACTCAATGTTAGATTTTTAACCTACTGTGAATTATAATTTATTTTTCAAATCAGAGTTCAGAACTAAGCGTAATAAGAGACTTTTAGCTAAAGAGCTGTAAAAGGGTGAGAGCATACAATATAAAGTTCTTCTCTGTTTTTGAGAGATAGTCCAGTCTCTTTTGTTAGTGCACTTTTCCTGGAGTCTCTCCAGTAACTCCATCTCCCTCCTGTCCTTGGGAATCCAGGACTGGACAGAGGATTCCAGATATGACACAGTAGTTCAGGTGCAAAGATAAAAATATTTTATATGTGACAAGCAATTTTATTACAGGATTTGTATGTAATAATACCCTAATTTTTTTTAACTTTTATATTGTGTCAAATGCAGTTTATCTGATTGCCAGTAAGGCAGTACTTTTACATGCAGAAATAACACAGTAGAGATCAGAGGATTAATCAGTTTTAGGTAGTCTATCAACATACACATATGAAGCTAGGAAGACAAATGTGAGGAATTTAGAAAAGGGATTAAAAGTTTCTGCACAGAATCATACCTCCATGTCTGGTGAACAAGGTTTTTTGGCTTGTTTTTCTCATTGAGCTGTTAAACCAGGGTCAAAGTTTAAAGCTTAATATAAAAAGAAGCTTCATCAGCTTCTGCAGGTGGGTGAGATGGCTTAGACTGAAGATTAAGTCAGGCCATGTGTTTCAGGCCATAATAAAGAGAGAAGCATGGCATGCCTTAAGGACAGAAACAAGTGAGGATATAAATTATGTATATGCCAAACACAGAAATGAATATTTGTAAATCTGGATCGCTGATTTAATAGTGGAAATTACTGTTTAAGTAAAAGTTATGTTTGAATAGCTACCAATGATGTTTCCAATTGGAGTAACTAATTTTTCAAACTCATTATAAATTTCTTTGAACACATATGTTTAAAGGTTTGCCTTGTCAAAAAGAAATACAATTAGCCACTTATCATTTTAAATAGGAATGTAAGACATTAAAATCTTCTGAGTTTCAGTCAAATTAGTTTTGTTAATTTAAAACATTCTCTAATGAAAATAGCATTTAAAGACCCGACTGGTTTAACAGGAAATTTGTCTTGCTTCCTGAAATCCTGCTTTGAAAGCTCCTATTTTTTTTTCTCTCAGAAAATAATTAATTTTGTTTGCAATGTTATTAATTTGTGTTCGCAGTAGAGGAAAATGTAAGGATAGCAGTTTAAGCTCATAGCAGATGTAAATTCTGCTTGCTTTAGGAGTCTCCATGAAAGCTATGAATCAGGAACCTCTGCAACATGTATCTTCAGAGTCAACAGATCCTGAGCAAGCCCTTTATGCAACTCTCTCAGGAACGAGTTTTTCCCCTAATTCTTAGAAATAATCTGCAATGCAGGCTCTACATTTATTTTCAAAACAGAATTGTGGGGGAATAGAAAACTGAAGCTTAATCCCTCCCTTTCCACACTGTTGTAAGATACACTGGTCTGCCATCAACACCAAATGGATTCAATAGTATTTTCCACAATTTTGACAGTGACTTCATCACAGATTCATCATAGAAACATCCACATGATAAACAATTCACACACAGAGAGGCAGAGATTTATGCATTTATATCTATGTGTGTAAAGATACCAAAAGTTCCCCTTGGGTTTAATGAAATATTCACATTCCTAGTGCTTCTCTGCAGGCATGGGCTGCACCTCGAGCAGGGTGTGTGTGTGTGGGTGTGAGCCTGGGTGTTGTTGTCACTGATGGCCTTCCAAGTGTTGCAAACCTGAGAGTTCTCAAGCTCTGGGAAGTGTCCCACTGTCGCAGACACCTTTTGTGAAAAATCCTTTCTTAGGATTTTTCCTGCTGGAGCTGAGTGGTTTCAGCAGCAAATGTGAGCAATGGTTATCTGCTGCTGTGGAATGCAACAGGTGGATCCGTGATTGGTCCCCTGTGGATGTTTGGATCTACTGACCACTCACGGCAGGGCTGCTCTTGCTCTCTGCCAAGAGACAGATCTTTGTTATTATTCTTTCTATTCTCTTCTTAGTATAGCCAGCTTCTGAAGAAGCCTCTTCTTTTCTATTTCTATGTAGTATAGTTATAATGTTATATATATATATCATAAGATAATAAATCAAACCTTCTGATAATGGAATCAAGATCCCTGTCTTTTCCATCCATCTAAAAAACCCCTGTGACCACTGTCACATCTTACTCAGAGGGAGGTCTTGGCACAGCCCACTGTGGTCCAGCAGAGTTCAAAGTGGGGGGACTGGTCATTACTGGGTTGCAAGGCGATTGCCTTTAGTCATCAGCTTCATCCTGGCCCTATCTCAAGTCAATAATTCCTGAAATTGCTCAAAATTCTGTAACAATGGTATCATTTCACTTGACTAAGATTAATTGACTAAGATTACTTTTTTCAGAGGTCTCCTAACAACCGTACCATTTTACTTGGATGATGATTCAGGAAAATGATTTCCCAAGGCTAACACGGTTAGTCACTTATCCTTTGTTCTCCACCTTGGTCAGGCAGCTAATGTTCATGTTACAGCCAGAACTGGTCCCACCTTTACTATGCAAGAGCTCCTGGTGTGGTCAAGAGACATTTCACCCCTCAGCTGGTTGGGTCAAAGATTATCAGGAGCTCTTGAGGTCACAGAGCAGGCACAAGAATAGATACCCTACCACACTTTGTTAAACTGCATTTAAACAACAGTATGTAATGTATTAGCTAATAATCTATTTTGAAAGAAATATATTTATGTATCTTCACTGAAAATTTCTCTCAAAATAACTTAGGTTTTTATTTGTAAGTAAGGCAAGTTCCTATTTCAGCAAGTAATCTTTGAGTGATAAAACAGAAAAAAGGCTGGGTTGTCTGGTTGACAATATTATCTATGTCAAAGAGGCAGATACCTGGGGGAGAGAAATCCTGTTGGTTGAATAAATTGCTTCCACAATTCTTTGACCTGGAATCTTTTTCAAACCTTCCATTAGGACCACCAGAGGCACATGTGCAAGACCTTTTTCTTTTTTCAGGGTTTTCATTGAAGTAATAGCTCTTCCTGGGCTGGGTCAGGGCCTGCTCCATGGCGCAGGACGCCTCTTCAGCCCCAATCCCTGCCTCAACTCTGTCTCAGGGCTGTCTGCCCCTTGCCCTGTGCTTGGGCAGGTTGATTTCCTGCACTGATCTCACAAGAGGCTTAGTGCCATCCTTGCTAATGCTGGCTGACCCCTCTGCTGCCAGCTGGGTTCCTTTCCTGCCTGCCTGCAGCTGTGGGACCCTGCCGGTGACGGAGGTGACAGCCCAGCTGCCTCATGCCTGCCCACCCTGGAGGGCAGCAACCCTTCTGCTGCTCCTGATGCCCTGCCCAGTTACTCTGCCTGGATCATCCCAAGTCTTGGGCATCTCTAAGGCCAAAAGCTTCTCTTCAGTTCTGTTGGTTAACCTTGGAGAATTGAATTCTTGAATTGTTCCTACTACGAGCATGTGTGTACTTGGGCAGCCATTAGAAAAGGGAACTATCTAATTCTCAGCCAGCATGATTGAGAAACTAATCCCATGCTCTTGCACACAAAGACATTTGAGAAACCTACAGTTCGACTTTCCTGTTTCTTATGGATTTGGCTGTGCAGTACTACTAATGCCAGGAGTCCACAGAAAGCACAATGCAGAAAGGAGCTTACAAAGTCTTGCAAAGTATAACAAATTCAAAACAAATCAGATTTTAATTAGGCTTCTTGAACGCATCAAAGTGCCCAGTGCACTGTGGATTGGTGCTGTGATGGTACTTAAATGAGATTAGAGGGCTGGGATTTCCTGCAGTTTGGGTGAAAAGGGTGTTTGTGCTTCTCTCATCCTCCTCAGCCCCCTCACAGTACCACCAGTGGTGTCAGGCAGTCGTTGTCAGCCCATCCTGCTGGGACTAAATCTTTGACAAAACAAATCCCAAATGAATAAATAAAATCTAGATTCATTGGACAGCAAAGAGAGAAATGAGGGCATCTTGTGAGGAAGAAGTAGATAGATTTAGAAACAAATGAACTCCCTTGGGATTTGCCCTTCTCAGGGAAGTATCCTGGAAGCTGCCATGCTAATGTACGGCCAGCATGCACTCACTGCCCCTTGAGCTGGGCTTTCCCTCCTGCTCTGAGGGAGAAAGGTCTGATTCTGGGGTCTTGGTGCTAGAATAGGTCTAACACAGCAAACTGACATGTTTGCTGAAGCAAATATTGGGGCATTTATCACATTAGAAAAATGGAAATTCTTACAGACTTTAGACATATCTAGGGAGAGGTGGCTGTTATAAACTTCAAATTCAGCTTAAAATAGTTATATTCTAATGCATTGAAGCTTCATTAATTATGTGATCTAACCACATGGTCCTAAAGTTCATATTTTCTGTGAATTTAAAGTTTAGGTCTTGAGGAAACTGGCGATTTCTCTTAGACTATTTTGTATTTCTAGTAACCATTTTACCTTGGTAACAGGATGCTCAGGAAACCTGGGAAATGTTTTTCATGTGTCTGGAAAATATTTCAATGTGTCTGTAGATATGTAATTAATTTTCCTGTGCATAATTCTTGGATTTATAAAATGAAAAGGCTTTTGTATCTTTTGTATCTAAAAGATCTATCTATTTTTTAGATATAATACCATCTGGAAGGAATCAAATACACAAAATAAAAAAGGAAGTTAGCAGCCATAATCAAGAAAAATGTGCAAAAAACTGGAATTAAAATAAATTCTGTGAAGTGATCATTTTGAATGTAGATCCAAATTTTAGATAATGAAATATTCACTGGTAAAAGAACAGGGGACACAAATGCACAAATATTGCTGTTTACACTTGTGTATTGTAAACTCCAATCATTTTGTTCAGCTGAAGCTCTCTTCCTCCAGTCAATGTATAAAATGCAGACCTATTCTTCACACAGAAATCAATGGAATGTGAAAAAACCTGATAAAATTCCCCCCTCCCCTATTTATAGAAATAGTTTTTGAAAGTCTAACTAGAACAAATAGAAATAAAAGTTAGCCAGAATTGGGAAAATCCTGCACATTCTGATTATCTGTAATGATCTGTGACTCAGGGACTTTAAAATAAGGAATTGGGTCATAACAGAATATTGAACTGGGACTTTCACTAAATATATGATGCCTGTTGATTTGTATTGCCTTCCATTCTAAGCCAATTATATATACTTTTTCATTAAGAAAAAGACATTTAAAAATGTCTTAATTTTGCTCAAGATGATTTAAATCATTAATCAAAGTTTATGCTGTATGATATAGTTTAGACTTTAAAGTAAACATATTTTTACCATTAAGAAGGACAAGTAGTATCTCTACCCCCTCCTTTTCTCTTTTAAATGCTCTGCTATTTGATCTTCATAATGGGATGAGCATTAAAGGGGTAAAACCCAAATCAATATATAAAACAGTTATTTAACTCAACGTAAATGGTGTAATTCTACCTAAAGTTTCTAAATGGAATTTCAAGAGGCTCTTCAGATAAATGGAATACTGTTTCTTCCACTCATGCAAGTCTTAGGTTGAAAAAAGTTGCCCGAGTTTGAAAAACAAGGTGAATTGCTCAAAAAGCTGATTTATAAAGCATTTCATATATATTTATAAATTGTAGCAATAATTTCAAATGTTCATTCCTTCATATTTTTTTCACAGAAGTCAGCGTGCAGGACCAATTTAAAAGAACTAGTTTATTATATCCCTGCAGTTGTTCTAGGCCTTAATAAAAAAACCCATTTTATAAAGCACTTAAAACTTTTAATCAGCCCTGTTTTGTCACGTAAAAGGAGCATAAGAGTAAAAATGTAGAGTTTTTGTAAAACTATAATAGTTGTGAATTAATTGCAGTAATGCAGAGAAATGAATACCATGAAAGTTGGTATCAATAAAAAAATTATTCTGAGACAATCTTTACAATGGACTATAACTTGTGATTAAGTTGCAGGATGAGGTAAACAGATTTCTACAAAATCTAGCATTTGTGTCTCGAACAGGAACCTATTTGTTAGTGGATTCAATGAGAACAAATTTGTCTGAAGTAAAATTTAAGATATAGAAAAAACTGGACAATTGCTGAATATGCTGAAAATGTATTCCTGAAACAAAGGTATCTGTATGCATAACACACTCTGTGTGGGAGAAATAAATATAGTTCCATCTTCCATAATGTAATCCCGTGGAACCAGGATGATTCATGAGAAACTATACACCCTTCTCCCTAGACTGGTCATTAACCTTAAAAAACCCAGTGGGGCAGTCAGAGGGGAAGAGATCACCAGAGGTAGATACTAGGCAGTGTTTGTTTGTACAATTTTAACTCTGTGTAATTGAAAGTATCAATATTAACCTTGTAACAAGGGAACTAATAAGAATTCTTCATTTAGAATACAAGGACTTGCATATAGAGTGTGCTCCTTAAGTTGATAGCAAGGCTGCATGCAATGTGGGGGTAATTCAAGCAGCCTGTTCTGGAGCTTGAATGCAAGAGGTTGGTGATACTGTCATATTTTTTGAGTTAGTAAAAAGCAAGGATAGGAGCACTCCACTGATCCCACTCTGTCAGTTTGGCAACTGGGGCTGGAATATGCAGCCCAGGAAAAAAGATGTGTTTAGTTTGTGGATGGCAGTTTGGAAGGAGAAGTCTAATCTCTGCCTCCAGGTTTTATTTTATGTATTTGATTTTTCTAGTAGTCCACAGGGAAGATCATCATTTGCAAGGCTTTTGGAGGCATTTTTCAGAGTTCTACTTTTCTAAAATTCAAATGTTTGCATTAACTATTCTACTAAATATTTTAATGCAACAAACATGTTTGGAAATCATCCATGGAGCTTACTTTTTATCTAAAGCTTTTGAGAAAAGTAGTTATTTACAGCTTTTAGTCCATTTCTGTTAATTCATTTCATTCTGTCTTAACCACATATGTCCTTGACCATCTGTAAATCAGCAATAGCTGCCAGTAAAATCATGGCATTTTTTTGTTTAAAAAATATCAGAAACTTTTTAAAGGGGTAGTAGACTTAGCAAAATCTATTCAAGATTTACACTTAAGACTCCCTTCTGCATTTGAAGTCTATACAAACATTCCTATTTGATTTGAAGAGGAAAATAATGTTCTTAGAAAAATATAAGCTAAATTACAGTATTATATTAGGATGTGGTTTTTTGCTCTCAGTTACCAATATTTTATACTGCAGGCATAATATACAAGGTAGACTGAAGAAAAAAGGCAATGTCCTGAATAACATCAGTCTCACACTTAAACATCAGTTTCAAAACAGGACATTTGAAGACATAAAAGGAAAAGGTAATGACATTATCCTTGAATCTTCATAACTTTCCTAAAGGTGAATGTGTTAAATAAGAACTGCTGAAGTGTTGTTGGCACTGTTTTATGCATCCCATCTGTTAGTCATAATATTACATCAGCTAATTAATGTGTGTTACCTTGTGTGTAAAACAACATGTACTCTGTTGATTGCAGAGTCAATCCTAAAGTAGTTCTCAATGGAGCAGTTTGATTTTTTTGTGTCAGAATGTTAGGGATTTTTCCTAATAAAAATATCTGTTTTCATTAATATCTTCAAGATTTAGAATTCTACACTTTTGTAAACTTGTGCAGAATTTATTAATGTCATCCCTTTTTGCATTCCAGAAAGCTTTGTCTTAAAATTTAGAAGAATTTTGTAATGCAATGTTTCCTTTATTTTTGTGTGCAGGGCATTTGATCTAGCTGGTGGTGTACTTCCAGTGACATGTCATAGTGTAAATAGTCAAAAATTTTATTATGACATGACAGTAGCAATGGTGCACAACTAATTAAATCTAATAAAGTCTGTCATTTTTGCTTTTTTTTTTTTTTTTTTTTTTTTAAATCATGAAGGACAGCTGCTACCTAGTACCAAAAAAAATCTTCTAGAGAGAAACTGTTATTCTTTGTGTTTGCAGTGGTGTGGTTGACACTTCTGAAGAACAGGATGTTGTCTGGAGAGACCTGGAGAGGCTTGAGAAGTGGGCACTTGGGAACCTCTTGTGGTTTAAAGAGGCCAAGTGCAAGGTGCTGCATTTGGGCTGTGACAAGACAGGCTGGGGGATGAACAGATCGAGAGCAGCCCTGCTGAGAAGGGCTTGGGGTTACTGGTGGATGAGAAGACAATGGATGTGAGCAGACGATGTGTGCTTGTAGCCCAGAAAACCAAACCTGGGCTGCATCAAAAGAGGTGTGGCCAACAGGGCAAGGGAGATGACTCTGCCCCACTTTTCTGATCCCATCTGGAGTGCTGCATCCAGCTCTGGGGCACTCAGCACAGGAACATTGATCTGTTGGAAGGAGTCCAGAGGAGGGTCACAAAGCTGATAAGGGATGGAGCTCCTCTGCTATGAAGGAAGGCTAAAGGAATCGGGATAGTTTAGTCTGAAGAAGAGAAGGCTTCAGGAAGAATAAATTCCAGCCTTCCAGAACTTTACAAAGGTGGGTAAAGAAAGTCAGTGAGAGAGTATTTACAAGGGCATGTCGTGACAGGACAGGGGCAATGGGTTTAAACTGAGACAGGTTCTGATTTGATACTATGAAGAAATCCTTTACTATGAGGGTGGTCAGGCACTGGAATATGTTGCCCAGAAATGCTGTGGATATCCAGACCTGGAAGTATTCCAGGCCAAGGTGAATGAGGCTTTGAACATCCTCGTCTAATGGAAGGTGTCCCTGACTGTGGCAGGGTAGTTGAAACTAGATGTTCTTTGTGGTCCCCTTCAGCCCAGGGCATTCCAAGTTTCTATGATGATTCTATGAGTCAGTTGAACCAGTTCTAAGTTCCTCTAATTATTATGGAATAAGTTTGAGGTGAATATCATACGTATCTTGTAGCAATTAAGAAAAGTCTATTTGGTTCCTAAGTAGCAAGTTTGTTCATCATTGGTATAACATTTTATTTATGTTGGATGTGCAGCTCAGTGGAAATATCATTTTATTTCCAGACAGGAAGGAAATATGAAAGCAAGAAAGTTTCAAACATGATCGTCCTTCTACCAAATCTCACCTTCTAGGGTAACAGTTGACTGCCAAAGTACTTCACATTTTTTTTGAACAATCACTTTGCTAGAGACTACAAACCTGTGCAGCTGCAGCCACATCTTTTTGGAGAGCCATTCTTCTTTTATGGACCTAGTGAATAAAATAATTTTTGATTCATCATTTTTTTTATGAAAGTGTTTTTACATATAAAAATGTATGGATTCCATGCTTAACTGTAAAAATTGAAGCTATAAAATATCACATCATTTTCTCAACTGTATGCATGGATAGTACAGTTTAATAGCTTGTGATCTGTCTTGTTATTGCTTGCTTTCTTACTTTAAAAAGTAAGCCATACTTTAAGTAATATCAAATGAGGATTTTGCCATTTGATAGAACCAAACCTGTTTTTCCTTTTGCTATTTTCAAAGCTATTAGTATTTCTGACTATTGCTAATACGTCTTGATACTGCCACTTGTAAAAAAAAGGAAGCAAATTTAGAATTTTCTGGTGTTCCAGTTTAACCCCAGTTGGCAACACAGCTACTCTGCCTGGGGAGTTGGGGAGATAATTTAAAGGGTGAAAATGCAAAAAACTTATGGGGTGAGATGGTGACATTTTATTAGGTAAAGAAAAAAACACATGTGCAAACATAGCAAAATAAGGAATTAATTTATAGTTTCAGACAGGTGTGTAGTCATCTCCAGGAAAATGATAACTTGAGAAGAAAAATGACAGATCTCTAAATGTTGCGTGTCGTGTCGTGTCATGTTGTATCGTGTCATGCCCTTCCCACTCCTTCTCCTCCTTTATTTCCTCTGCTTTTATTACTGAGCAAGATGTCATGTAGTCTGGAATGTCCCTTTGGTCAGCGGGGGTCAGCTGTCCCAGCTATGCCCAGTCCCAATTTCTTGTGCATGCCCAGCCTCCAAACTGATGGGGTGCTGCGAGAAGCAGAAAAGGCCTTGGCTCTGTGTACACGCTGCTCAGCAATAATTAAACATCTCTGCTTCATCAACACTCTTTTCAGCACAAATCCAAAACACAGTCCCATGCTAGCTACTGTGAACAAAACTTGCTCTGTCCCAGCCAAAACTTCAGATAAAAGTATTAGATATTTCTGCCTTTATTAAAAGAAATATCATGGTCAGTTTTGTAGATATAGACTTTTCACAGAATCACAGAATGATGATCTACCAAAAAAGCCTCTAAAACTGTAAATCATGATGACTAAGGTTATGTGAGGCATTTGGCAGTTAAAAGAAGGGTGCTAGTCATGGAATACATCAGATACTTAAATAGAGACAGGATTTTATGTTGTTCTAGATATGGAGTGAAATGGGAGTATTGGCCCACGTTTCTATCATCTATACATGATAAATATGTTCATCAATTTGTAGAGTTAGTGAGAACATGTCTATTCTGGTGCAATATTATCCATCTGTGTAATAATGCCTTGAAACCTCAGTCTCTGTCTGCCAGTGGTCCTGTCTTCTAAATCAACCTCCTCCATCATATCTCTAATGGATTTGTCTCTTGCTTTTTTGTCCAAAAAGAATAGGAAAATAGATAAATACACTAAGAATTTGCTAGTCATCTTTTAATGAATTTATAAATTTATAGGAAATATTTTTGAATTGTAAATTCACAGATGAGCAAATCAGATTCACCGAGAGGAAGAAGATTAGTGACTTCTGAATTTTTAAAATTTTTTTAAATTTTTTTTAGTGATGGGGTTTATTTTTTGCGTGCTACAAATCTTTCTTGTTTTTAAATTAGGACTATAACAGCATTTATTTTCTATTAAACTCTGTAATAGTGAACAAAATAGACCACTGTAGATTTTTCAATATAATAATGTTTTTTATTTGCATTACTAGAAAGATCTATTATTAATGACACTGGGGTTAATTTTTTGATGACTATCCTATTTCTTATGTGTTCAGTGCAATGTCTTTACAAAAACTTTGTTAACTTCCTATCATCCTACTCATGGTAATATGTTTTGTATTGAGATGTAAGTGTAAACCTACTGGTAAATAGGTTTTGTTATTTTTATAACAGAGTCCTTTTTTAATATATCTTAACACAAGTTAATTCCTTTGGTTCAACAGCTGCCAATAAATGTATATAATTTGATTAAGTTGAAATCCAGCGTATACAATTTCACAATCTCCAATTGTAGAAAGAGTTAACATTTAAGTCGGAATCCTTTGATAGCCCTACAGGTTCACAGCTTATGTCAACATCTCTTTGTGTGCTGACTGCAATTCCAACCATTACAACTGCATTGTTAAGAAATAATAGTTTGTACTCCTGAAGGAGTAAAAGGCTTCTAATTTAAAAGCTATGATACCTCAAGAAAATAGAAAAATATTTTATAGTAAATGCTCTTAAGCAACTGACACTAACAAGATTTGAATCTGTGATTTGATCTGAATCTGGATTTTATTGTTCCTAAATAGGATTAAACATTGCCAAACTGATAGGTGCTGATAGGTGCTGATTGCAAACACTGACTGCTGATAATACGACCATAGTTAGAAACAACTGACTTTTAAGTAGATTAAGCAAAATTTAATTAGGAAAAAACTGACCTTTGTTATTACCTGTTGATTGGACCTTCAAAACAAATAAAAAATTGTATAATTAGAGGTGACAAGTGAAAAAGACTTGAACTTACATCTTAGTTGAATTAACTGTTCTGTGTAGGAGTCTTCAGTGTAGCACTTTGAGACCAATATAGTTCTTTAGCTCACATGTAAAACCAAAGAGAAGGCTGTGTGCTCAAAGAAAAGGTAGATGCTTGAGTATATTGGCCTGAGAAAAAAGGATTATTAAGGATTTTTAATTCATTAAAGCCTTCCATTAGGTGCCTGAACAAGAACATGTACTATTTGGTTTATATTATTTTGTTCTCTATGTGAAATTGGTTTGGATTCCAGACATGGGAAGTATTTCTGCTACTGAGTATATATATGTCTGTGAGCTGTTACATGTTTTTCGTCACCACTGACATCTGTGAGAGACAGGAATTCATCAGGAGGTCTTCTGCAAGATTAGACAACAAAAAAAGGATACAGGAATATTATTATCAATCATCTTGCTGAAGACACAGCATTTTGCAAACTTTTAAGAGCAGAAACTTGGTCACTCTTATCAAAGAGCAAATGCGCTGTCATTGCAACTTTTTTGCCCTAACACCAGAATCTGGTCCTATCTTTATCTTTTTCACTCTTTCCTCTTTTTCAAATTCCCTCTTCTCAGATTTTTGAGTAATTTAAAATTGAATGAACTTTGGATTTGCTAAGCTGAATGGGATAAATTAATGCTTTGTGAAATGTTTTATGTTGACTGAATGCTGATCTAAACTTCTGCCAAAGTGCTCTGATTTTCTGAAGACATCAGTAAAGATTTTATTGTTTTGACCTCTTGAGACTATCTTTTCTATGTTTTTCCTGTGTGTCTAACTCAAGAGTACATAATAAAGAATAATCCCTTTTAAGAGCCTTGTAGAGCAAGTTTTGGGGTCTTACAACTCCCCACACGCCCCACACTCACTGTCAGGTCAAGTTTCCTTATGGGTTCAACCTCAGGTTTTCCAGAGCAGAGTCTCAAATATTTTGATCCTTGAAATTAATTATGGTTCAAAAAAACCCCAACAGCTTGATCTGGGTGCCTCTGAGGACAGACCACAAGCAAAATGAAACCTGAGCTTTTCTAGCCTTACAGCCTTAGGGGGTGAAAACCTGAGCTTTTATACCCTGACAGTCTAAGGCAGGGCAAGTTTGAGAGACAGGCTCCTGTCCTGCTGTGTCTCTGTGTCTGGTGCTCAGGCCCTTGGATATGTTCAGGGTAGCCCTGGATAGGTACCAGTTCATGGCCTCTTGCCTCCAGCTCCCATCACCCACAGCTCAATCTGCATTCCTTGCTGCAGTTGAGCACTGACCTACCTGCGCTGTGTGTATTCCTCAAAAATGTAAAGGTATTTAATCCATCTATAGCACTACACCTCTTTACTAATGTTGCCCTTTTCTGACTACTACAAATAACTTTTCATTTTCAATGCCTATTCATTCCTGAAATAACAAAGTTAGCTTTCATATTTAATTAAGTATTTATTGAAAGAGTAGCCTATTAATTAACAAATATATTACTTTTTAATAAAATCAGATTAGAAGAAAGTAGTAAAGCCAAATATTAAAAAGGAATCTGTCATAAAATAATGTAGATTTTTTTTTTTTGTTTTAAAAGGCAATCTTCAGGGTTATCAGAGGAATTTGTTCAACTTGTCAGCCTTTCACTTCTGAGTCTATAAGAACAGAAAATGCAACAGTAGGAAATTTTGTTTAATGTTATACTTTTAATTTTTATGTAGTAGAGACTTCAGGATGCACTAAGGAGCATATACCCAAGGGTTCCTAAGCTTCAAAGTTTACAAATCTAAGTCTAATTTTCACTTTAGAGGATGCACATGAAGGACTTCAGTCAATATAATGAGTTTCATTCTGTTTCTGTATTCAGTATTTGATAGCCTTCTCTAGTAATACAGTCACATATCTCATTTGCATGAAGTTTGTTTTAAATGTCAGAACTGAGATATGACCATTAGTATTCACTTTGATTAACATGTTAGAGATTTTTTTCTTGACCTTAAATGGAGATGCAGCTTCAAAATGTAATCAGATCTTTAAAATGGGTGGAGATTGAGGTGGGAGGTGGAGATTGAGGTGGGAAATGCAATATACAGACATCAGAGCATGATGTACACAGGCCCAGGGCCAAAATACTTTGTTATTTTCCTACATAATCTCTTATAGATCTGGGATTCAGAGTTTTCATTCAAATGCAATAGAAGGCGTATTTGGATACTCTTTTTATCTCTCCTATTGAGAATTCACAATTTGGGTCTAACAATGTGAATATGTTTCATTGGCAGTTGATTTAGTATCTGCAGTTTTTAGTTCAAATTATCTTCACTGATTTTTGGGTTAGTGGGCCAGTAGGAGGTCTGCATACATATCTATAAATTTGCAAAATTTAACACATTTTACTGTATTAAAGTGGTTGTGATGGGTAGACTACTGTAAAGATAGCACCTTTTCAAGGTGTTTATTTTGCTTCTTATATCATATTCCACATGCAATTAAAGGACAGACATGATGCACCAAACTTGATACTAAATATCTAATGTATTACAATAAATTACATTTCCTTGCAATGAGTTTTCAAGTTGAAAGTGGGAAGGTTAAGTATATCCTAACTATCCTAATGAGACCTTACTCTGATAACTAATACCAGATAAAAATAAAATAAAAAGAGAAAGCAGAATGTAGGCAACTGAATATAAGATGTAATTTAGTGCTAGTTTTCAAATTTATGATTCTCTAGGAGTCTAAAGTTATCTTTTCACAAGAAGCAAGAATCATTTCAGTCCTGAAATGACATTGCTGAGCTGAATAGTTTTAGTTCAAATTATGCCCAAGTTTGATGTGTGCATGTGTGGGGAAGTCAGGGTTATATGAGAAAGAGAAGCTTTCTCTACACTTAAATACTAATAGATTCTTCTGCTCCTTAAAAAATACTTCATAGCTGCTTATGTTTATCAGCCATTTCTGGACAGCAAGGTGGTAGAGGGAAATATATCATACAATGCATGTTATGCACATGAGGCCAACATATCTCATTCAAGTGTGTCATTAGTAGTGGCTAGACTGTTCCATATTCATAAAAAAGGTGTTGGTAAGTCCCATCTAACCACATAACTTGATTCATAAGTTGCATCCAGACCCGAAGAACTAAATTTTGGGTCATGGATTCTGCAGGAGTATCCAATGCTCAAAGCTTACAATTTTTTTCAAGCTCACTTTGTGATGCTGTATACTTTGATGAATTTTTATATCCTAAATCACACAAGCCCTGTTCTGCTTGTCAAAAAATCAGTAACACCACATTAGATACAATACTAGATTTCTGAATCTATCCAGTTTTTTGGGGGGAAAAAAAAAGAAAGAAAGCATTTGGCAATCATATGACTTGCTAGGAATAATTTGGGTACAGATGCCTCATCATTGTAAATTTCCTATGCAAAAAATGGCTGCGGCCATCCATACAGTTTCAGAAGTATTTTAAAATTTATGTAAATTAGGTTAGAATTTGAAGTAGTTTAACAAAGGAGGAATAAGGAAAGCTGATGTGTCATCACATAAAAGCTCCTGGGCAAGGTTCTGTTCACTTCTCTAATCAGAATTATATCTGGCTCATACTGTTTATTTTGACTATCTTTTAAAAGCTAACTCTTGAGTTCACTATATATGAATTTGATTTGAGAGAAGTTTGACTTCTGAATAGAGCTAAACAATTATTCTATATATTTGACATTAAATATATGTGATTTTTTGATCTTAGGCTATTCAGTTGAGCTAGGGATAAATAATAGTTATTTTATATTTTCTACTGATTTGCAATATGAAGAAAAGGTGAGTTCAACTATTTCTGTTTTGCTGCTATTGAAACCAAAGCAGAGAAAGGGAAATTATTTATCCAAAGTGGCAAAGCATTAGGGCAGATCATCCTAGCCTGAGCCTACTTCTCTAGACAGTGGCCAAGCTACCATTTGTAATCACTGCCTCACTGACTTTTCTTGAAAGTACAACACTCCACATTTATTGGGGATGTCTCTCTTCCATTGCAGTATTCTTGGCTTCTGTTTCTTAATTTCTCTTTAAAAGTTTAATTCCATGAGATCTGTACCACAATTCAGACATTTAGTGCTGTATAATCATCTGATATTGAATCATCTGTGAAAAACTAGTCTAGTAATCAGAATGCACTGCACGCACTGCACAGGCATTTGGTGTGTGAATGTGAACTGGAAGGGGCAAAAATTCAACTAAGTCTGTTGGGATGCAGCTACACAACTCCTATTAACATTAATGAGAATCAGACAGCTAAATATCAGTGTGTTGTGCTGATTGTGCTCCCTAACGTGTTTGAAGGAATGCCACTTTCATAACAAATATTTGCAAATGTGCTGGTGCTGCTCCATAAAATCTAATATCCTAGGAAAGGATTCCCATATCTTTCATACTCTATAACAAAGACAACCTCCTAAAATTGTCGACTGAATAACTCTACAGGATGCTGTATATGATTTTTATTGATGATGAAGTTATCATTTTAGTAGGCTCTGTTGAATAGTCATGGATTTCTTTACAGCATTATGTTTTTGGTCAACCATCCCATTGTCAGCAAAAATTAGTTGATTCATGTACAGATTTTTTTCCCCCTTCTGGCTCTATCCATAAACTTGACAGAGCCACAGGTCTCTACGGATTCTGGACAACTTGCTAGTTGTTCAGATGTTCCACCATAAAAGTTTAGCTACTTCTGCTGAAGATAGCAATGGCAAAGTTGTAGTCCTTAGTTCAGTAGTGATTTGTGGACAAGTATAAAGCAGTGGAGTGAATGAGTCTAATTTAGAGCCTGTTAGAGAGTAAAGTTTATTGAGGATGATACAATGCATAATTGATCTCTCCTCTCACATGAGGTATCCTCCAAACATACTTGAATGGTTTGGGTTGTAAAGGACAGTGAGAATTATCAAGTCACAACCCTCCTGCCAGGGACAGGGATACTTTCCTGTAGTCCAAATTGCTCAAAGCTCCAACCAACCTGGTCTTCAACGCTTTAAAGGATGGGGCATCCACAACTTCTCTGGACAACCTGTTCCATTACACTCACAGCAAATAATTTCTTCTTAGTATCTAATAGAAATCTAACCTAAATCTACTCTCCTTCAGTTTAAAGCCGATCCCTCTTGTCCTGTGGTGATGTGTCCTTGTAAGCAATCTCTGTCCAGCTCTCTTGCAGTCTCTCTTAAGGTACTGGAGGGTTGCTACCTAGTGTATTACAAGGGATAACAAGTAGTTAATAACAGTATAACAGTAGTTAATAACAGTATTATAATTATTATTATATTATTTTAGTCTGTACTCTATGAGAGACAATTCTGGAAAAGGAATCTTTTCATGCTCATTATAGGGTCTCAAATAAAAATGCATATGCATGTATTTCTAATTAATTATATATCAGATAAAAATTTTTAGGAAGTATACAATATAGAAGACTATAGTAGTATAGTATACTTTTAAAGTATACAGTATAGAAGACTAGAAAATGTCATCAATCGCCCACTAAAAGGTAAGTACAGGGGATAATCAATAAAACTTCTGAATTGTAGCTCAGAGAAAGAAATATTTATGATTTTCTGTAGTTCTGCTCTCAGTCTCTGCCTTCTGCTCTTGTCCTTCAGAATATTCTGAATATTATCTTCACAGTTCATAGCCAAGTCTTTACCTTTTATTTGATTTAACTATATCATTATCACAATGTTTTAACGTTGAAAACCAAAAGTAATTCAGAAGAAATAATTTGATGAATTTTGCATTTCTCTCTTTGAGAGTGATTCATTTCTCAAATTTATTCATTATTCAGAGTGATTCAGTAATTCCTTTAGCAAATAATTCTTAGTGAGTAATTTTAATTGTGAATTATGGATATTACAATCAGTTTGTGCTCTTACTTTGGTGCCATAGCACATGTATTTGACTAACTTAAGCATTTCACTTTGAATTTCCAACTGTGTTTGATTATAATAGGTGTTAGCAATGTATGCCAGGCAATCAAAATCCAGATATAATATGATTCATGGTATCTAACCATCCCAGCATGAAGGCAAACCAAAAATTTGATAATCAGATGTTCAGTTTAAAATTTGCTTTCCTCAAATACTCAAGCAATCAAGCCAAATGTATGCTCAGTAAACTCTGGACAACTGAATGCTTTCAGAAAATGATCATGAAAAGATAAACTAATGTAAAAACAGAAAGTCAAGGACACCTCCTTCCACTATTTTGAGGCTTAAGTTGCTAACTGCCTTTGGTTTTGCCTTTTGTATTCCTATAGAAAAAGGAATTTATTGAAGCATCAGATATTAAGGACAGAGACATTTGAACATCAGTAAGGATGTTACTGTTCCCGGGATAAGTAGGGAGACATTTATTCTTATGCAAATATCCAATTTTTGCCCTTTCAAAACTCAAATCATGAAAAAGATGAATGGAGATGACTTATACAATCTCTGTATTTAGATCCACATTTTTAATGTGACTACATTCGATTCTAATGTGACTACATTATGTGAACAAAATATACACACAAATGTAGAAATTTGTAGAAATGGAGTTAGACAAGACACAAAGTATCGCAATGTAAAATAGTAGCAAAGTAATTAGTACCAAACTCTCCTGTTCCAATCCATAAACATATTCAGGGGTCTCAAAATATCTGTGTGGCCAGTATCTAACATTTAGTGTGGGACACAGAGGAACCAGTTACCCAGTGCAAATTATAATCCTAACTGAGCCATGGACGATGTAAGCTTTGACATCTTCGACCTCCTGGTTCCCCAGCCAGACCAGCTGTGAAACCGATAAAAGCAATTGTGCAAAAACAGACCCAAATGGAAAACAGGCCTGCCACTGGCTTAGGCAACCAATATGAATGAACAAAGGGCAAACACATCAGGGTCGTCACATCTGGTTATGCTTTAAACTTGAATACAGAGCCTAAATCTGAATAGTTGATTCATTACATATTCCTGAGTAAAGGAGATTTAAAAAAGAAGATAACACTGAAATGTAATGATATTCCACCCAGGAGATGCAATACAATTTCAGTATTTGTTAACACAGAATACAGAATAGTTTAGTGTAAATCAGCTGGATTTTTGCTGCTCACAATTGTCTCACTGTAAGGGATACTGAGAATTTGACAACTGTGCACTCTTAAAAGGAAAACATCAGCAACATTTTCTTCCTAGTTGTAAACACTATCTAATATTATAAAAAGAAAGATATCTTAAATTTAAGATTTCGAAGTTTCATTTTTCTCAGAGCTTAAACAATGTGAATTTCTTGACTACCATTGCAGTCTGATAGATTTTCTATCATTCTCTGGAGACTCTACATTCAGC
Source organism: Setophaga petechia (assembly GCA_024362935.1). Lineage (NCBI taxonomy): Eukaryota > Metazoa > Chordata > Aves > Passeriformes > Parulidae > Setophaga > Setophaga petechia. Next base: position 31,634,975 of record JANCRA010000001.1, read on the forward strand.
TCTAGTACCAAAGATTAGTACATTACTACTCAACACTTAAGCACTCATATTTTGGAGGCTTATTACTGTATCTGACATATGTATTTATCTAATGTGACTCTTTAATCTGAAGAAATATTTTCCAGCTATTTTCAAGAATATATATAGTTGTATAATTTAAATGAGCCATGTGATTACAGTAAATAGCTTAATCATTCATTAAAACTAGAGAAAGCCACTGTGTTGTGCGTAGTCAGTGATAACTAATTTAATTTCCAGCACTGTTTTGAAGTTCTAAATCTATAGAGGACACATTAGTTGATGTCTTGTTATTGACTGAGGAATAAAACAACACTAATATTTTTTCATTCACACACTATTACTTGTGCTTTGTGAAGAACAAGTGATACTTATGCTGTAGGTTGGAAATATATCATTCAATGTTATTTAAAACGGGAAACAATATAAATTGTGTAAAGTAGTCAGAAAAAAATTTGCTTTTGCAAAAACCTTTGCTCTAAATTTATAATGGTATTTATTACACAACGTCTCTTCTTGTGGCTCTTGTTGTTGAAGATGCCTTCACTTTTGACTCCACAAGGGATCAGAGTATTTCTGTGCCATATTCCAATGTGTACTCAAAGATTTGACTCTCAAAAGCAAAGATTTTTGTTTTTTTTCAGACATTTCTAAATAATTAATTACTAGCATAATCATTGAATTGATTTGACTTTTTGCTGCTGTAGAAGACAACTTTGAAAAAATAAGTGGTTGTGTCATATACTGTTGTCTACTATGGTTACTCTTTCATCACAAAAACTTTTTATATGCTCACAAATACAGTCACATATATCTTTATAACTCAAAAATCAGAAAATCTTGTAGGCATACCTGAGTTTAGAAATATGAGTTATTATTCTGCCTGGCCAAAATTGTTCAATGCAGTTGTAACTGACTGTCTCAAATTGTTCATATTTTAGCTACAGATTTAGAATTATTTATGTAGCTTTCTTTAGCTGTCATGCTAAATAATTTTTCTGGACTGCTTGGATACAGTGGCACAGACCAAACCCAGTACCATACAGTACGTCACTAGGATTAAAACAAGAGCCATCAACACTTCCTTTTTTCTATTATCTCAATTTTAACATCCTGTGCTGATCAGAGCCCAGAAATCACGATGTGCTGCAATAAAATGAAATCAAATTTAAAAAAAATGAATTTTCAGAGATCTTTTCCAGAGAAAGTAATTATTTTTTTCTGCCTCTCAAATAAGTAATTCAGTGGAGGGAGGCAGTTTTTATCTAATTAGTATCCAAAACCTAAGAAATGCTTACAAAATCTTAGGAGCAATGTTATGATATTCTAAATAATTAGATTTACCTCTTTGATAGCTTCAGCAAATGACAGAAAAAAATATTGGACTGTCCAGTTTAAAGCTTGAAGCTGTGAAAACTTTGTAGAGAAGGAGTGATTTTTCTCCCTAATCTATATACGGGATTTTAGATTTCTGATATTGTACAGAAAAGCTTTATAATAGAATTTCTTGATAAGCTTTTTCTAATGACAGGAGAATTACTTTTAAATGTGCCCTTTTTGATGTGAAATGCTCAAGTCTACAGACATAACTTTTACACAGGACCTTTCAAATCCTAAACTGCCTTCACTGCCAAATATCCCTTCAAGAGAACCTGCTGTTCTCAGTTCAGTGCCTGAGTAGAGAGGTACTTCTGTTCCTTTCAGCCAGCTCGTTCACACCTCACAGTTGTAAGGGGGCTGTACAAGGTGAAGGAACAAAATTTGCCAATAAAGCATTCAAGTCCAAGGATTACTATTTATTTTTAAATTTATATAGAGATGGTTCAAACCCCAAACTCTTTGCCTCAGCTTTTATTGTAACTGCAAGAAATTCTGGTACATAACTGATATTGTGTCTGAAGTTTTAGTTTGAACTCACCTCTCCTTCAGTGCCTACCTACATAAGAATAATAACAAATTTTTTTTTTTTAATTACATTTTCCTCTCTTCAGCTTGATTTTCAAAATTGCTTCAGTCATTATGCTTGGACATGCATGTGAGTCCAATTATTTGCTAAATAATATCAGTCTCTAAGGAACTGAAAGGCTGAGCAACACTTCTGCTTGGTGGCTTAGGAAGAAAAATTCTCTCAGACAAAATGCTCACTAAAGTAGCAATAAATCTATCATTACTGCCAGAACACAGTATTCAATTCACACTATTGTGTGAAGGGTAATTATGAGTTTAGTTGGTACTAGTTCTTTCACTGTAGGAAATTATTTTTGCATTGCAGCTCTCATAATTTCAATGAAAGTCTTCATAATTTTTCAGGTCTTTCTATTTGTAGAACTTAGCAAAGAATGAAGAATATGTTTTCATCAAAAGTATTGCAAAAACCTGTGTTAACTTCAGTCTGATAAGTAAGAATAGACTATGTAACTTCACACCCTGGGGTTTTTTGCACGATTTCATCACAAAAATTTCTAATACATTTGTATAATTTAATGTCTTTCTCTCCATTCAAAGAAGAAAACCTTCCTTAAATCCTCTCCTAAGGGATTTACCAAGAGTCTTATTGTATCCTTTTATGTCAGAAAGGAATTGTTCAAAAGTGTTAAAATAGTGCTCTCATATGTAGGAGGGGTCTTGGTGTACTTGCTGGGGTGCCAGGATGCTGTGCTTCTCTCCTTGGATGCTTCCTTACTTCTGTTTCCAAGCTTCTCTTGCCCTGGTGTGCAGCTGCAGTAGTCAACAAGCTAGCATTTTGAAACTTAACTCCCCAGATTTTTTTGGATAAAACTCTGAGTTTCTTGTCATTTTCTTGAAGTTTTCACTGAAGGAGCAGACCTGAAAAGCTCTGTTTAACATCTTGGATATCTCTAGCAAACTTTGCAAGTCTAGAATTCCTACTGTAGTGCCTACCAATTATTTTTAAATAAAAACAAAAAAATAGTATAGATTTTTGGATTTTACTTTCTTGTCTTGCTCACTTCATTTGAGTCTTATTAGTGGATATATGCAGCTCCTGTTAGTATTACAATGGTGGCCAGGATTATTCACGTCCTAAAGAGGAAATAACTTTCTGCAGAGCTCTCTGGCCTGAAAATCCTTTTGTTTTACACTTTGCTACAAGCATGTACACACTTCAGTATGTGCTGTAAGAACTACCTCTCTAACTTTAAGCCTGTTACTTGTCTAAAATGTTGGGAAAAAAAGAAAAAAATTATCACAAAGGTGAATGCTTAGAGAAAGAATGTGGATCAATAGAAGAGCTAGAGCTGGTTGTGACAGCACATTTTCCTAACATTTGGGAGAATGGCAGTGTGTGTGTGAATGAACTTTGGATAACAGGTTTCAGAGAAGTAATGGCTGCCTGGCAGCACGGCAATCAAAAGAACATGTTAGAAGCAGTGTGGCTTTACCCTGCTTTTTGCTCTGATCTTTGGGTAATTCATAGCACAGCAGTGCCTGCAGTGACTAATAGCATCTAGCTCATTCACTAGTGCAAAATTCTTGTGGTACAAGTTAACGTGATATTGTGCCTGCCAATTGTGCAGCAAAATGTGCACACTTTCAGTATGCCTCCAGGTTTTTTAAAGTACTTTTTCCACCGTAGCAGACACAGATAAATTCAAACAGTGAAAGTGTTAATTTTCACCAATTTCCAATTCACTATTGTGAATATATTTCCTATAAAATAAGTAACACAGAACTGGCCCTGTTTATGATTGTGTTATCTATTTTATGTGCATTCATGTGCTGACACTTACCTATGGCATTTTATGGAGTATCATGAAGCTCTTATTCATTTGCATTAGGCATATGAATAATACATAACTATAAACTTTGAGGCAATAAGAAAAAAAATTACCAGTTCAAAATAAATTCAAATTACAAATATTTGATTTATATTTGGCTTAATTTATGTAATATTTGGAGGTCACTCACACAAGAAGGAATGTAGTCAGTTATGTGCAAGTATACACAATGAATAAATACACAATGAAAAGAGTGTTGTTTGAATTAAAAATAAAACTAGCCATAAGAGGAATAAACTTTTTGAACCTGTGACTCTGACTCTGGGAAAATTAAACTCAATTAAACTTTACAATGAATAGTTCCTCAGATGGCTCCAGAGCTGTGTCAGTTTTAGACTGACATTTATCTCAATAAAATATTAGTCAATAATGGTAAATATTGAACAGAGTAAAATAAGTCCAGCATTTTATTAATTTTTTTAAAAATGTATGGAAACAGAAAGCTTGACTTCATTTCAAGTATTCCATCAGCTCCATGACTGACAAGGAATGGATACTGGGACAAGGAAATAATTTCTTGTACCCATTTATGAAAATTCTTTGGGGTCTAGAAACTAATTTTTTAAAGTGAAATCTAAATATTTTCCTGTGGATAATTCTGAATGAAGATATGTTATATTACAGATGCAGTTCTATAGATCAATATTTGTTTACAGTGCTTGAAAGAGAATAATTGCTTTTTAAGAGTGTATTTTGTGATGCACCACTTTGAGATCAGATGTACTGGTTTTTTGGCTTTTTTTATTTTTCTCTTATTGATTTTCCTTACATCACTTGTGTGTTATGGCTGAAAGTTTCTACTGCACTTTTACCAAAGCCTCATGTGGAAAGTAAACTCATATATTAATCTTCATGCATAAAAAGATTTAGAATCTGTGACCTTTCTTCTTTTTCCTTTGATTGGAGGATGCAATTAGGATGCAGTTTTTTTTGAATATAATTTTCTTCTTGATGGCAATTTCATAAACTTATTAAGAAACATTTGAATGGAGCATTGCTCTCCAATCTGCTTAATATCAGATGTGAATTAAGTGCAGACCTTAACTTTGCTGTTATCCAATGTATTAAATACACATTTAATACTAAAAAAAAAAGGCTAAAGTTTGTGAAAGTCCAGCTGATTTATCAATCCAGTTTGGGACACATTAACTAATAATGTTTTTTCAGCATGCACGATTTGAACTCTGTATTAAAGCTATCTTATTTTAATGGATTAGTCCTGCTTTTAATGGAGAAATTCACAGTCATGTAGGTATAATACTAACAGTAAAGATAGAAAGGCAGTAATAATATTTAACTTGCATATAGCAGGTCTCATTGATATTTCCAAGCGTACAATACACCATTAGCTGCAAGAAAATTACTTGAAAAAGTCTGGTGACCTCACATTGAGTTAAAATCCTCAGGAAGAATGACAAGATAATGAGAGTCTCAGTTGGGTCTACAGTACAAATCTCCTTGAATCCAGTATTTTCTCCACAGAAAAAAATATTGTTGTAAGATTAATAAGTGTTACTCCTAATGGCCATACTTTGTGTACAGGATAGAATGGAGAAAGAAGTAAAGCATTATTTAACACATCTGGAAAAATAAATGACAGATTATTCTGAGTTGGAAGAGACCAACAAGAATCATTGAGGGGATCAAACCCACAGCCTTGGTATTATTAGCATGGTGCTCTGATGTGAAATGTAGAAATTTAAAACATATAAAAGAGCACTTGATTTTCTGTTTTCCCTAGGAAACACAGATACAACCTAAAAATATTTTTACATTAACCTCCGTTCTCCATCACTTCAAATCATTACTTGTGGAAATTATTAGTTGCATACTGTCTGGCACCCTCTGCTGTACACAAATATTCCAAGCATAGATATTATATTATTGCTGATGCTCTGCTATAAATATACTACAAAAAGGGAAAATATGAAATTAAATTAAATTTAATTAATTAAATTAAATTAATTAGGCAAATTAACAGATTGGTCTTTATTTGACATGCGTTCTGCCTGTGTGTCTGTTAAGTACTCTTTAATATCAGTGTCCTCTTTCACCTAGGGTGATTTTTTATAGTCATTTCCAGTAAAGATTTATCATTCAGATGCTCTACTTGTACCTCTGTGGTGTAGCTCTCAATTTTCTCCCTTAGTTTCAAAATACAAAATTAAGATGATGTGCAGAGCTTTACATATCTTCCTATTAGACTCTTAGAAGAAAAAACATTTAATGGGAACAAGCCATGTAAATGCACTAAACACATGTTAGCCTTACACACATGCTAGTCTAGCTACTTCCTTTGGAAGGAAAATCAAGTGGTCTTAAATGTAACATGATCATAGTACAATGTGATAAACTGTAGGCATCTGATTAACATGGCAGCTCAAGGAATGAGATATCCATATTGGAATATCCCAATACGGTTTTCAAATGGTTGGATGTAGCCAGTGAGTGCATTCTCTACTGAAACAAGCCCTTAGATATATGCCACTATCAGAGTCCAGTATTCTTATTTTAGATAAGGCCACCTCATTTTAGATATTTTTTCTGTGGAAGTTGCAATATTTACTTATCTGAAGACAGATTATTTTACAAGAGACTTCTAATTTAGCAAACTACTTTGGAAACACAATACAATACAAACATATGTATTAGTTACACTTCAGAAAAAAATATAGCAATTGCAAGACATGATTCTCTGTTAAGAGCAATATAAGTCCCATTATTTGTCTCTCTAACACGCTCAGTGCCACAATGCCGGGATCCCCAATAGACAGGAAGGAATGTTTGGTTTAAAGCAAGCTCAAGCCCATTGCTCTCTTCAAAACTGTATTGTTAATTGTTTTCATTCCCACGTCAAGCACGTTAAAAGATCCCAAGTAGATACCCGTAGGTTTTAATGAGATTGCAACAAAATTTAGGTGAGATTCACCAGAATGGAGAAATACAAGCAACAAACTTTCATAATTCTTGCAGCCCTAACAGCCTGTGAGTACGACTTAGCCTAGGAAAGGAAAGAGTATAGATGCCCTCAGATCCCTGCCTTCACCATAATCTTTGGGAGCTCCAGGATGGTCTGTGACAGGTCAGGCTCCATAACAGAGTCAGAAATTACTATGACAACGTGCTCTAGAAAACTTCAATTTTCTGTCTTGTTTGTTGCTTTTTGTTGCTTTCTTCCTCTCCTCACCATGCCAAATGAATGGTGAGTATTCAGGAAGCATAGATTGTTTTCTCTTTTTTTCCCCCGTACTGCTGGACATTTCAATTGAAAGAGAGACAGGATTGTGGTGGTTTTTTGGTGTGTTTTTTTTTTTTTTTTTTTTTTTTTTTGTTTTGTTTTTTTTTTTTTTTTTGGTTGGTTGGTTTTATTTAAATAATATTTTTATTTAAAGTAAATACGACAAAGCCAGATTTTTCTGAATTTCATGAAGTGACATCAAGCCATTTACTTTGTTCTAAATGAGAAATGAATGCTAGCAGTGTGCTCTCAGGAGGGGTCTTCATTGTGATCCCTTTTGGTGTGTCATCCCTCAGAGTTCTTAACTTCACAAAGCTTATTAGTGCTTAAAAGTTCATTCCTTGGGCTGCTAGGGAGGGGCTTTTCTGCTGAGGTCGAATTGTGTGTTGCTTGTGTTGCTATAGTATCAATCTTTGGAAAGTAGATGGTTATATATGAAGACTTCTCTTTTATTGTTCCTGTTTTTAATTTTGTTTCTAAAAATCTAATTTCTACACTATACCGTAGCATGCAATAGATGTTCTGAAGAAAACATACCAAATACATACATAACAATAGTTAATTTTTTATGTTATTGTGGAGTCCTAGCAGTAACATGCAATGAAGTGAGGTAGGGTTTGCATCTTATTGCAATTTTAATCCCCTTAGAATAATGAATGATAGAAAAAAAAAAGTGTTATTAACTAAAGGTTTAAATAAATAGAAAGCATCTCTATGTCCTGGTCAGCGTGTTGCAAACAGGCAAATAGTAAGTGTTGGCCCATAGACATACAAAAAGAATTTTATCTCTATCAAGGACTATTCCATGAAGTTTAAAATAAAACATAATCCTAATTATCTTTCTTATTCAGATTTTTCAAATGCTGAACTGAAATATCTTTATCTATAAATGCACTAAAGGAATGTCTACTTTTTATTTAGGTGAAATTTCAATAAAGTAATCCTGGTTTGAGTATGTGCTACTGTAACATGAATCAAGATGTTACTCTTGTTGACAAAGATAAAATTAGTAAATTGATATGGACTTTATGATCTTTAAAGGTCCTTTCCAAATGAAAGACTTCCATAATTACATGATAATTTTTATCAGTGCACATTTAGAAGTTTTTTCAGAAAGCTAAATATCAGGAAGCTAAATAAAATATTATTGCTCTTTACCTTACTGTGCAACTGCCAGCTGCACCCTCTGGCCATAGATTAAGAACCTTTGCACTATTGCCAAGTTAAGAAGGGAAAATTTTGCCTGCATCATTGATTCTTGATCAGTTAAAAGTAGAGGATTTGCTTGGAACCAAAGTTATACTCTCCCTAAAGAAAATACATTTAGCACAGTAAAATTCAAACCGTGTAACCTCTATTAGTCTAGAGCACAGGCACCCGTGGAAAAGTGAGTCATTGATACAACTTCTGAAAAATGAAAGCGTGTTACTACTGACAGAATGCCTCCATGACTTGGCACCTGGAACCTCATGTTGCTATGAAATAGGTAGGACATGCAAAATTTGTGCTTACTTTAAGGAGCACAGAGGAAGAAGGATCTCTTTATTATGTAGGGTTTTAATTAAAAATCTTCACATCTTATGTTTGTATGTACCAAGAAAATTACTACATTTTATTATGCAAAGTGTTTAGCTAAAGAAATTGTAGATTTGTTTCTTTTAATGCATGTAAGTCTGGTCCTCTTCAAATGTACTGAAATTACACTGGATTAAAACTCAGGATGATCTGGTACAATCTTCTTACTTTTAATATTTAAATATTATGGTTTAGATATATTTCTAACTTTAAGATTTAGTTTAACTTTATTATTTAAAAATTATTTATGGGCTCTTTTCCTTTCTGCATTGCTTTATATTGTGACAAAATACAGGTGAGTGTAAACATTTATTTAAGATTTACTACTGGCTTATTTACATGATTGCCATAGCTGAATGAGTATTCAGTTTTGTATTTTCTTCAAGAGGTTATTGGTTTGTAAAAAGATATGAAAGGAAAAAAAAGAAAAAGGAAAAAAAAGGCCACAGTTTCAAATGAGACCTGACCAAAACTGCTACTGTGGATTCTGTTTGCAGAAAAAGTGCAGCTCTGGGAGGATGTCCACATCCTTCTGAGCTCAAGTTCTCTATTCTTATTCTGAAGAAAAAGTAAATGTCACCTATACAGGGGAATCTAACAGCACCTGCCAATAGCTAATCCCATCTCTCTATATATTCTATGGAACAGCAAAATGAGGAAACTAGCCATGACTCAGAATAAAAGAATAAATATTGTTGTAAGAACTATTTGAAGAGCTGAACAGAAAGAATATGGAGCAGATGGAGGACAAATCCTCCACGTTCCTTTCAAGAGTGGAGAGAAAGGAAAGCTTGTATTACTGATTTAGCAGAACTCGACATTGACCCCAAAGTGCTTCTCTAGCAGAAAATTTTAGATAAAGATAGGTAAATTTTAGAGATAACTAATTTTTGTGAATACAATTCAGTGTGCTATCTAGCTGCAGTAAGACTTAAAAACATTCAAAATGTACACAGGACCCCTCTGCAGTACATACACTTGTGTGCATTGCCAAGGCACATGTTTATAATAACTTTAGTGCTGCCTGAGCACTTCTGCTTACAGGACCAGTAAGCAGAACTGGTACTGTTCATTACCAGTTTTGATCAAGTGAGTTTCCTAATTTAAGCTTTAAACTCTTTGGAAGGCCTAGAAGAGATCTCTGAGTGTGAGTCATGCAAGAGTTATTTTGAAACAGTTTGTTGTGCTGGCGACATGGCCACCATCTTTCCTAAGCCTCTATTATTACTTTGCCATTGGTGCAGCAGACAAGAGATGAAGATTTGCATCCACAAGAGACAACACAGTGGGACAAGACATCCTGAACATGAATGGTTGATGGGTATCATGGAAAAAATTTTCAAACTGCACATTTTGTGGGCCTTGAGGCTTTTAACAAAGGAAACTGGCCTTATACAAAATCTGCTACAATAATGGAGAAATGAAACCACAGATACACAACTTGGTTTTTAATTTTGATTTTTCCTTTTTTACCTATTTTCAGGAAGAATAATCTTGAATATATTCATAATCTAAAATTCCTTTTTCTGCAAAAATTTATACAACTTAGTAGGTGTACTCATATGACTTAGAGTTAAGTATAGGGCAATAAGTGATGCAGACATTTCAGGAAAATGCAACAAAATTTAAAAGGGTTACATCTTTTTAAGAAATTATTGAGTATCTTTCTGTGTGGTTGTATCAATTTCTAATTTCCTTATATGAAAAAGTCATTTAAGCAAACACCACTGAAGTCACATTACTACATTACTTCAAGAAGAAAGTAGTCCTCAATGGAAAGGTAATCCTTGTTTCCAATTTAAAAATAGATGCAAAATGTATAGAAATTACAGAGAGAGAATTGTTTCATGACAATTAATTAGAAATATCCGGACACTCACTGTAGAGTTTTGTACATACTAAGTCGATGTAGATGGATGTCAGTGTTTATATCTCTTAAACAAAAATCATACTGCAATCATTCCAGGAGATCTAACAAAGAATTTAAGAACTTCCTGCTCATTTACTGCTTGAAAAAACTAAAAAAACTAAAAAAAAAAAAAAACCTAAAAAAAAAAATATTAACTTTTAAATATCTGAATCTTGTTTCGATCTTGTCTATATGACCACGAAAATATATAGTCTGTGGTAAACTGAAAAGTATGAATTTTCAGACAGACTTATCAGTTAAATTATTTTTCCTGAGGCAAAGCCAACAGCTAAAACTTTTCTATACAGTTGGCAGTTGGGACAGGAGAACAAATCTGTCAAGCCTGTACAGCTTTCAAAAAATGAGCAGGCCAATTATGATTGAGCTCTTTCTATAATTCATATGTTTGTTGGCTTTTTTCTTTCCTTCAATATAAAAAGTTTTCAGCAGTAATGCACTCCAGTTTTAATATATACCTTAATACACAGTTATAAACTCGTTGTTTAATAGCTACATATTTCCTTTGTATTTGAACACTTGATTTATTTTAATTATAATATACTGCATGCTAAAATGATGCTCACATAGAATTAAGTTTCAACTATAACCTGCACCATTAAGATAGCAAAAACAATGTGGATCAATTGCCAGACTAGAAACTTACTTCTATTCTGCTTCTTGTACAAACACCTATTCTATGGAAGGCTCAAAAATATTCCATAATAATTTGTTTATTGTGTGATTTATTGAAATTTTCTTGGACTTTATCTGAGAAGACAATTATAGCATATGAATATTTCATTCATCAGTCCCACTGAAAAGGCAGCAAAGCTTTGGTAGAGTGAGATTGCATTGTCCCCTAACTCATAACTCTTGAAAGAATAATGATATCAACAAAACCCACATGAGGATCCTTGACTTTAATAAGGTGTTGATATACAAAGCCTTCCAAAGTTTTATTGTTTACAAAAAATCATTCTTTAATTCCTAGTTCTGTAAAACCCCAATCACATAAGAATTAAATTTTCTCATAAAGTTATAGATAAAATTTCCCCATTTACATCCACATTGATTTGTTTCACCCTTCCCTTCCTTTGAATGCTTCCATATCTTCTAATATGCACAGCTGACTTGTGTGACCATTAACACTGAGTTTTTAAATGGCTGTTTTCTGGAGTTTTAAAAAAAATTTTCCATGTTTAATAGGCATTTTATGACATTTTTGAAAGAAAGTTGCGGTAACTGGTGGGAACCTAGACATTGTTAAAAGCCTTGTGTGGTTATAGAAATGCTGTTTTCTTCTATCAGTGGAATTAGCAGCATCTTATTTATTAAGGTGTCAATTGGTGTCAACTTCTTACATGTCTAAGATTTTCAGGTATTGCAAGGTTAGAAACACTGTTTTGAAATATAATTCTATGTTGATTTCACCATTACCTTTCTTTATTAGCCTTCTCTGAGTTGTGCTTTCTCCCACTTCATTTATAGCCATAAGTGTTCCTGCAGTGGGAATAGTCACAAAGATCAGAACATTTCATCATGTGCGGGCTGCACTTCTCCTAGAAAACTGTAATAATTTCACAGTCCAGATAAGCTTTTCCTCCTGGACCACAAGCAGATACTCAAAGACCTGAGGGACGTAAAATGGAAAGTAATATATGGTAGCACCACACTAACATATCAGTCCAAATAGAGGAAATTTTTGCAAAAGCTTTTCTCATGACTCATAACTAGTTTTTACAAGGAATGCTAAAGAGATGGGTAGTTAAAAAAACCCCCAAATATCAGATCTGTAACAGAATAACATTAATAGGAGCTGCTTCTGTGACTGCATTTAGGTGTGACTTTTAGGAAACTGGAATATAATATCTCACAGGACTTCCACAGAAGTCCCCTCCCATATGTAAAAAAAAAAGTTGCTAGAGATGCAACAGACATGGTAAATGTTTTCTTTATTTTTAATGTCGTTTAGTCTTTATGGCATGTGTGTGAGTAACAATGAAGATTTTGAAACAAGGATAAATTATTTTTGAATTAGCTTCAGTATGTAGAGAAATGTACCAGGAAGAAGGAGGTCAGTAAGTTAAATCTATGGGCTTAAAATGGATTTTGCAAAAGATAAACACTGGCATAATTATTACTTCTAGAAAGACAAAAGATTTCCTAAGGTGGAGGACAAAATAATTGAACAATTTTTATCAAGTTTTTTGGGATTTTTTCCTCATCTATGCTGTTTGGGATAGGATATTGGAAAAATTCTAAGCATTATTTTATCACATGGCATTTTTAAGGACTGCTGAAGTAGCCTACATTTCAAGTAAAAGAGTATAATATATTAGCAATATAAGCTAGAGGGAGAGAAAGATATGAACAAAAAGAGGAAAGAAGAAAGCTTCTCAGGGTTGATTTATTCTAAAAAGTTGAAACCTTTGTTAAAAAATAGTCAGATTTTTAGCAGCAATTGTATTTAATTAAATGCTACAGTTAATACAGCAAAGACCACTCCAATGAGTCCAGATGACATTTTTACCTCTCCCCTAAAGTTCCTCAGTTTTGTGCAATTGATTGTGTGAAGTCCTCAGATCCATATGACACACTGGCTTTAGAGCTTTGCAGAAAGGATATATTTTGAAAATACAGTTTAGCACTTCCCTGAACACCACACACAAACAATCTGTTTCATTTAAATGATTTTTTTTTTTAAATCAAAACTGTTTGCTTTTTATAATTCTCTGAATGACTGTTCTTTGGCTGCTGTTCTTATGAGAAACACTGAAAAAAGATGATAACACTTAATATGTCCTTAAAAGTAATTTATATTTAAGTGACACTAGAAATTAATTCTATACATTTCAATAAAATTTGGAATTAAAGGAATGTCTGACTTCTCTAAGGAGTCATAGTTATTTCAATATTTTGTATATTATTATGTAAATTACTGCTTTGAAAAAAATCCTTTCAAAAGTCTATAAGAGAAGACATCTTATTTAAGTTCTTAAATTGGTCCTAATGTAATAAGCTGATACTAATTTCATTATTTCAATACTACTTAAATAACCATGCCATTCTGTACCCAAATAGCGACTTTGAATATTTCTGAGAAAACCACAAAGAGTTATTTAAATTAATTTAGCCTGAATTAGTGTTAATAGAAGCTCAGTACAGGAGCTACAAATTAGATGCCTGTTTTATATTGAAGTGAGACAGGTATTGAGCAAAAGTCTTTCTGCATTAATTTTTCACAATGCTTTATATGAACATAATTCAGGACTTTATATCTTGACTCAACCCAGTGACCTGTGAAGTTTCATGGTGGGTGCAATGAGTGTTTCTAAAGAAGACAGAATAAACTTTTCTGAAAATACCTTGTTTTTGCTCATGGGAGAGCTTTTGTCCATGCCCTCCATCAGTGGATTTTGATATGAAACATAGATCTGATGAAACTAAATATTCTCTGTAGTCAGCATCCCTTATTTGAAAATTTATCCTTTGAAGAGGAAATTCAAAGGCCTGCTTAACAAACTGGAGTCATAGTCAATTTTTTCTAATTTCCTTGCAAATCTTATGGGAAGGATGAAGAAAGTAAGGGCATTTGGAAAATATTGAAACTACAAAATAAGATGTGAAAAGGATTAAAACAGACACAAGAATTCTGAGTCACCTCTATCATAAAAATTGCTTAAAGAATAATTTTTTTATACGTGAATTTAAAATCTCGGAGACGTGTTTCTAGTTTCGTTGACTAGATGTGATTATTGAAGTATGATTTCATGTAGAACATTCCTAAATGCTCTGTTCTGTTCATTCATTTTTCTCAGGTGAATTAACAGTCTTTTTAATTTATTCATGGCTGGCATCCACTGTTCAGGAGAGGACTGTATAATTTTTTGCATTTCCTTTTTTTACCTACAGCTAAACCAGAGGCCACCCAAACTTGATTTTACTGCGTACCATGAATTGACTTCATGGATTATAAGCAAGTTTTCTAAAAAATTTAAAATGATTTGCAGCTTAAATGAAAAAGAAACCACATTTTTTTTGAATTGGTGTGGTGAATCTTTCTATGTTCAACTTCATCAGTAAAGACATCACAGACCTAAGGAACCTTGATCATCTGTAAAAGGTAACACCCCAAAAGTATTCCTATAAGGCACATTTTCAGTGTATCTACACTAATAAAATATGTCAAGGAAAAAAAAAAGAACCTCCCCCCCCCGCCCAAATCCATATTTCTTTGTGTTCTTAACAATTTTTCTAGTTTCTATAGGCATTATTATCAGTTAGCTGGAGATACATGCTTATTTCAGTCAGCTGAAATGTTTGAAAGAGCTGCAAAGACAAATTTATTTGACAGTATCAAAGTAGGTATGATTTCAAATATTACAGTCCTTCACAATGAAAATTATTTTTCTCCTTGCCTTAATCTCTCTTTAAATAATTTCAGGAGTGACTTATATTCTTGCTTGGTCTCCTCAGCCAGATCATTTTCAGTGTATTATTTAGCAAGGACTCACCTATGCATATTTAGGAAGTCTGTATATATAAATATATACACATGCACATATATGACATGAAATATAGATTCAAGATTTTAGCTCTTGCTAAAAGCCCAAACTAGAAAAAGATAAAAAAAAACCAAACAAAAAACAAAACAGAAAGAAATATCAAAGCAGGAAATTTTATGCTGGATTTAAAACTGTTACCTTGTTCTTTAATCCTGAAAAAATGCTGAACATTGAAGTCAGTAGAAGCAGAGCATGTGTTTAGCAGAACTGGGCTTGACTTTTACAAATACAAACTGAAAACAAGAGGGTTGACTCAGCCAAGATATACAAGTTCTATTTCTCAAATAACATTCATACCATGTGGGAATGGTTCTGTCAACATATTTTGGTACATGATTAATCTTTCTTCCCCCTTCCTATCAGCAGAATCAGCTTGTCATGCTACAGAGGCATTTAAATCTGTGATGCCAGAGTTGCTTGCATGATGGCAAGGAAATTCAGTAACCTAGAAGCTAGCTCATTAGGATAATAAGGATGAAGAACTCAGGAAAGCATTAATGATATATTTTGGCTATCAATATGCATTAATTCTACATGTTATAGTAGTCAAAAATCTGTTTGTGTAAAGTTATTGAAATATAGTATATTGAAAATTCCTCGGCTCTTGGGCTTCTTCCACTGGCACTAATGAGGTAAACACTGTGTGAAATGTGGCATGTGGATGAGATGTGTTCTGAGCTTTTATTGTGAATCAGTTGTAAAATATGCTGGATCTCTGCCACAGGAAAAAATGTAATTTAACTTATGCCTATAAACCTATTCTGAGTGAATGAGGTGTTTAAAATGTAAAAATCACAATCAGGGAACTATCAATCAGCATGCTTTGGGCAAAAGAGATTACACCAAATATAGTTAGCTTGACAATTCTTGATTTCTCAAAAATAAATTCAGTCATGATGAGAATTTTAAGAAGTGTGATTTTTTTGTTTCTGTGTTTGTCTAAAGCAGTAGATTCTGACTGAGTAGAATGGCAATTTCAGAACTTACACAAAATTACAGAATGAATCTGCTGGCATTTACAATCATGGGGCACAATGTCTTATGCTAGGGAATGAGAGAGAACTAGTTTCTTAAACAGTCAAATTGGGAAGAAGGTGCACGCAAATAGTAATTTACAATGAATAAATGGAGCTCTAAATATGAGAAGAATACTCAGAAATTTGTGATAACTCAACAGCTATCTAGCTATCTACCTACTGCCACACACCGAAGCACAAACTTTTGAGTCAAAAGAGTAACATCTCTGTTCAATCAGGATTCAGGCTCCTGCAGTCCAGGATGTAGCCTTTGTCAAAT
Organism: Setophaga petechia; assembly: GCA_024362935.1. NCBI lineage: Eukaryota > Metazoa > Chordata > Aves > Passeriformes > Parulidae > Setophaga > Setophaga petechia. The sequence continues at coordinate 31,651,373 of JANCRA010000001.1, forward strand.
GTGTAGTCATTAGAGCACTAAGTTGGAAAAGACCTGGTTCCTAGGCTCAGTTCAAAAGGAGTCAAACACACCTTGCTGACTTGCCAGGTGCAGTTGTGCATTCTGGTCTATGAAACTATTAAAAAGCTGAAAAGGCTCAGCTTCTCCTTTTCCTACTGATTCCTGGCAGGAAACTGGAATTCATTTCTGCCTCTGATGAAAGTGCTTATGTGACACTGAGCACATCTGAAGTGTTCACAAAGCATGCCCTTCCCCTTCCCTATGATGCAAAAATGGAAGCTGTGCAATGAACAGCAGAATAACTAAGTATTTAAAAAATTACATCCTGGGTGTCTCACATTAGGACCATGATATTTGATATTTGAGATACAACCTCAATACATCTGTGCTTTGATTTGAGTGTTGGATAATTTTAGATAGCGGTCTCACAAACTGGTGTAAAGTTGGAGAAATATTGGATTCTTTGACAATGAACACCATAAAAACCCATGAAAAGCAATTATTCATAGCAAATAAAATGAAAAAAAAAAAAAAAAAACTTGTCATGATAGGGCTATATCTCAGACAAAAAGAAACTGAATTGTGACATACGTGTGCACAGAATTAATGTCACTCTACACAATGCATAAAACAGCAAAAAGTCTCTCACTGTCAAATTAAGTACTAGACTCTTGTGGATATTTACAGTCGTCTGTGTCCATGTTAATATTTTTCATTTGAATTCTAGAATGCAGAGCTTTGTAACCCTTTAATATTTTTGATAAACGCACATTATATTTTGAGCTCATGTACAATTACCCTCCTTTCAACATACATATGTAGGGCTGAGCTAGGCAGAAATTTAATTCTCTTCAGTTTTATTTTATAGTCATCCTTAATAACTAAGTACTTTCAGTGGTGAAATCTAAAATTATTTGCAGATTTTTGTTCTGTTCTCCTTATAACTGTAACTCTTTGATGTCCTCCTAATCAGTTCATCAACAAAGGTAATTTAAATACAGTAGGTATACAAAATAGAGCAGCAATGGGCTCACAGTTCTTTCTGTACTACAGCTAGGAATACTTTGTTCCAGGTCTGTAAAATTCTGATATCCAAGAAAGGGCATTCTCTATCAACTTCACACCCTTTAAAAGAAATTAATATTTGAAATTATTTGCTGAACATGTCCAAAGTAAGGCATATATAACTTTTACTGATGACTGATTACTGATGACTAAAGGAAATGCCATCTATGAAGCAACAGCAAAACTTTTTTAGTACAAAGGAAAATATTTTAGTTTAACAAATAATGATACCCAGCAATGGCAGTGTGGGAACAATAGAGGATCTTCACTACATTGCTTTCAGCAGATACTGTGCTACAAGTATCTGAAAATCCAAGAAACTATGTAACTTCTTGATCAGTACAGTACCCAAAAAAGGAATAATTTCGAACACTCAGCTATAAAAAGCTTTGAAAAATATTCATGTTTATTTATATTGCTGTCTCTATTTTTCTTCCCTGTTTCTTAGTTTGTGATCTTTTTGTAAAAGGTACTTTGGAGAAAGTAGATAACTTGACAGTCTTCTCTTCTTTTCAACACACAGGGCTCCAAATGTGCAGTTGCACACCATGTTTGTATAAGCCCACAACAATTCTTTATTGAACCCAGGCAAGACAATGGATGGCGATGCAAGGTTTGAAATTTCTCTTTGTTAACCTTTATGGAACTCCTGGTTGCCATCTCTCTGGGCTGTTGAGGTCTTTTCAAATGGCAGCATAACCATGTGGTGTATCAACCTTAGCAGCTTTGTATCATTTGAAAATTTCTGGGGATGCACTTTGTCCTGTGTACTTCATTAATAATTTTTTTTTGATACCTTTAGTCCTTTCATCTCTCAGACAGGCAGAAGATCAGAACTGCAGAGTCATTCAAAAATAGTTGCTGAAGGGGCTCTTTTTCAGTTCAATGACTTGAAAGACAGGGAAGATTTAGTCTAGCCTCATTTCTTCTAGAAAAATCTGCAATGTTTTATCAGTGTAGAACGTTTTTCATATAGTCTACAAATACTCCATCTAGCAAAGAGAATTGTTCTCCTTTCTAACCATTGCAGGGAAAAATGAAAATTTTATCAACCACAGAAAAGTTATTTTCTGTATATCAGCACAATGTCCTTCAGCACAGGTGTTTTCATAATGATGATATATTGTAAAAATTCATGGTGTTCAATGGCTCTCACACCTGTATTTCCACCTCATCTGTCACATGTCAGTATAACTCCACCTTATGCTCTCAATAGTCTTGAAACTATGTTGATAATACAAAACAAATGTCCATTCTAACTTAATTTTCATCACTAAATTTAACTTCATATTACAAGGAAATACATTTATTTATTAGCTGTCTAGAAAAGAGGAAGAGTGTTGTGTTTTTTTTACATGGATATTGCAGTGAAATTCCTTTAATGAGACTTCCAAAAGTACAGCGAGTCTTCTCTAAATGACCAGCATCCACAGTCATGTAGGGGACTTTCCAATTATTCTGAGGTAGTCAAATGTACCCCAATAATCTAGACAAAAATCAAATGACTCAGTGTCTCTTGCAACTCGCAAGATAAATTACCTCCAAATTATTCAAATTCATTCAACTCCTAGTGACTTAATGCATCCTTTAAATCAGAAATTTTTACTTAGTTTGTGTTTCATTTAATATGCCCGTGTTTAAGGTTTAAAAGAGATAAAGTCCAACCTTTAGTATGGGCTTTTGAACATCAAATAAAATTATGTCAGTTAATCGAAATTTTATGATAATGTCAGAGAGGCAATATTTGTCAACACAGTATGTGCCAGAACAATTTCTTCCCTTTTTAATATCTGAAAAAATATTGGTTTATAATATTACAAAATCTCATAATTGAATATTAGCAGAGTATTTATAAAAGTATTTCAATGCCTGTACTTAGCAATATCATTTTGCAAGAACAATATGACAACAGAGGTTAAGTAGTAAATATTATTTTAAAGTATTTTAAGTTCAAATTTTACAAGTTAAGCTCCTAATTTGCTATTGCATGAGGGGAATATTTTCTGGCATTGTAAGCTGACTATTCTAATGTTTTGCTTTAAGAACTTTTAAACAGAACTTTCGGTATGCAATTTTAAAAAAGTTTTATTTATTGAAAAAAAGAAAAAAAAAAGGAAAAAGATAGAACTTGTTAATTTAGTGCAGCTCAGGGACCTCCTGGTTAACACTGGATTGGATAAAGTGATATTTGACTAGCTGGCCACAAATCATTTTTCTCACAGTAAGGAAAGAAAACAGAAAACCCATCGAAAAATTGTGCAGAGGTTTTTCAGTAAGATCGATAGTCACATGTGTGATTATTAAGAACGGAGGTAAATGTGTGTGTTTAATGTGAAGCATAGTAGTTAGGATGTTGTAATGCAATGCTAGGACTGAAATGTCACAGTCTATAAAAGTTATTCACTGTAAGACCAGTCTCTACCAGCCCAAATTAAAATTAAGAAAAAAAAAAAGGGAAGAATTGAGAGGGTTTGAAGCACTTTAATTTTCTAGAAAATAAAATAATTATTGATATAACCCCTGAGCCATTCTTGTATAACTGCTTGTACCACTTGTTTTCTTGTCCCCTGCTTGCACTGCTGTTTGACACTACATGTGATGTTCAAGAAGTAAATAAATATTTCAGAGGCAGTAGGCAGTGAAAATACAGAGAGAGGTACTGTAATCTTCATCAGTGTGCAGATGGCAAAAAAGGTGAACTTCTTTTGACTCTGTTTATACTGACCATTCATTTAATTTCAACAACAAATTTCTGTTATCAATTTAGTATCTTTCCCTTGCCTCTATTTATCATCATACAGTTCATGTGATAAACACATTTATGCATTAATTTAATTTCATGCACAATACCAGTACTTTTTCAAATGTGTATCTTTCATGCTTACGTTTGGATTTAAATTCAGAGATTCTATAAGATTTTTGCATCATGCTTGAAAAAGGCAGATTCCACATGTTATTGCTGAAATAAGTGCAAAATTACTGCATAATTTTCTGTAGGTACGTTGCTATAGAAAACTGGGAAGAGATGTGATAGTAGTCTTCAAAGAGAAAGCAATGAGTGTTTTTCATTCAGTATAGGAAGAAAATGAAATTATAATTTCACATTCCTATAAAGATATACAGACTAGACATTAGGAAAATATTCCTAAGCACTCAACTAGTCTGTGGCTTTTGTTGAAATGTTATAGCTAGAATTTTCAATTAAATACTAGATAAAATTTCCTGGTAATCATCTAGGGATTCTTAGCCTTGCTTTGAGTGGGTGGATATATGGTTTAAATCTCAAGCTCTCATCTAGGCAATTTTTTTTGATTTCTAGTTGTCCACACTTTCCATAACTTGAGGATTTCTGTATTGGCACATAGTCATGTAATATTTTTATTCTGCTTAAATCCAAATAATTATTTGATTATTATGACACTATTAAAGGTTTTTTTTTTCATTTTTTGGTACCTCTGTTATGCAACCACACACTGACATTTCTTTGTTCTCATATACACAAAGAGGAAACACTCACACATAGAATAATACTTTTGGGCAAAGGAGGAGGAAAACAAAGTGAATAAAAATGAAATTCTGCACAAGACAACACAGACACAATCTTCATTAAATTCTGACAACTTCAGTATTGTTCTTTTCATTTTTTCAGTCACTTTCAAAGTGCAGAGTAGATTATAAAATGCAAATATTCAGAGAGGTCATGTTTGCTTCTATTTTGCAAACCATGAAATAGGTCCAAACAGAGAAGTAGGTCCACAATGTGTGGAGAAGTCTGAAAACATTGCAAGTACGTACGAAGATGTGAAGGCAGTACAAAATATTTAATATCCAGTGATTTCATTATAACATTAGGGTAAGGCAGGAGTTTTTTTATTCAATTTTCTCAAATTGGAGGTTACATAATAGGAAATAAGGATAATTTCAGGTGATTTTTTTAGAGAAAATAGTCTTAAATGAAGAGCTACAATTCTAATTTCCCACATGCTGTTCTCATGGAAATCGCACATTCAGAATTATATTAAAAAGCTGGGAGTATATGTAGGGTAACATTGTTTTTAAAGGAATATGGGAGACAGCTCTTTTGCTTGTCTTGAATTTGATAGTTTTGTGACTTCTGTAGTAAATCACATTTACAAAAACTTTGGTATGGATCATGACAAAGGAAAGGGAAAGCCCTCAGAATTTTTGTGTTGATGTAGTTAGTTAATCAGCTATTTTCTCCAAGATTCATTAAAAAGAGGTCTTCTAGTCTGTGACTTTTATTCAAAAGACAAAAACTATATTGAAATATTGCAGAAAAAAATTTAGAACTATAGCTGTTGTAACTTTGCTTGAAGTAATTTTACTAGAGAAGCCTCCTAGTGCTTTGTTGATTTCCACTAGGAGAATATGAAGGATGCAGGTACTAACTCTCCTTAAAAAGTTACCAATATATTTCTTTAAGAAGTTATCTGAATTAATCTGGTTTAGGACTTCCATTGCTGATATTTGTGTCCAGAAAAATATTATCCAGAGATGCAATTAGCAGGGAATTATAAACATAAATTTCATGAGAAAAATCAGGCAGCATAAGCATGTACATGTGTATAGGAACCTTACACAAAATACAGATACACCTTACCCTTACACAAAAGAGGATTAAAAAATGTCAATGTATAATAATTGAAATTCAAGATGTGGTTGAGACAGTAATTTTAGTATAACTGCAATAACTTAAAATGAAGACTTCCTTCTCAGCAACTTACCTGCAGCAACCTATTATGTGAATCATCTCCATTCATTTCAATATAAAATTTAGCTGTAGTTGGGCTTTCTCCGAGTCAACAGTAACAGTTGGAATCCCTGCTTCTTAAGCTGCCCCAGTTAAATCTGGAAAAGATATCTGACTATGCATTTTTGTTGTAAAACAAGTCAAACAGAGTAACTATGTAAAACTATAAGCTTTCCTTGGAACAAAAAATTAGTATATAATAGATTTAATGTATCTTATAATATAATGGGCTTATTATAACGTATCCTGGAGTCTCCAAACTGTGTGGATTCTGTTAGAAGAGCAGCCTAGAAAGTCTCACTCAACATATATGCAATGGAAGACAGATCAATTATAATTTTACCAACATGCAAACTCCATTATTTTAATTCACATATCTCCAATCTAAGCAAAAAAATCAGCTGGTGTTCTGTTTTAGGACTGTAAAGCAGCCTGGTGTACAAAATATAAGTATGTTCTGCACACAAATTTCCCCTGGCAGTGTCTAGCAACTGTTACTGTCTTGTGAAGAGAGGCATTCAAATATATATCTGCAAATTGTTCTCACAGCTTTTCCCTGGGAAAATTCTAGCAACTTTCACACTTTTCTGGAACCTTGCCACATCACTGAGAATTTCGAGGAACAAAGGGTGATTAATTAAAAAAAGGGTATTACTGCCAATCTGACCTCCTCTAGCTTTTAAAAACAAAGGTGGCCTAGATATGGTTGTCTATTTTATTCCAATATTCTTAGGTATACTCAACTAGTATTAGTTATGGCTGTTTCCTTAGTGTATTACATCAATCATTACCGTATATTGAAGCTGAAATGCCAATTACACATGTATTCATGAATAGAAGTGCCACTGCAGTTGTTTTCTTTTCCTACTTGATTAATCTCATGCTTCTTAATGTTATAATGTAACCCATAACCTACAAAAATTTTACATTATGTATATATACATATATATATATATATATATATATATATATAAGCACAAATGCATGCATCTTTTATTTGTGTAAACATAAACAAAAACTTAAGAGGATCTACATGTTCTAGAACATTTTTATTAGTCAGCTGAGTATGACTGGAAGACCTAGACCCTTTAGAATCTAAACTTTTGACAGGCAATGCTTAGAAGATGGTTTTGTGACCAAGTCACAGAAAAGGAGATTAAGATTTGTATGCATTTCCAGGGCAGTGGTTCCTTCAAAATAGCTCCCTGTCTATTTTCTCATTTCTTCAGCAATGAAAAGCAGCATATCACATTTACAGTGAAGAATTTATTGCCTCATTTTCTCATTTGGTATGACATAAGAAAACTCACAGCATCAGTACTACTTATAATGCCCTCCACAGTAGAACTATCTCATGTTAAATACTCCATAGCAGCATGCCCTTGGTATTCCAATCTGACTTCCTTGCTTTCCATATACAGCAGTATTTCTCTACAATAGTTATTTCCAGAGTGTAATTCCCCTAAAATCTACATATTTGAGTTTCTGTCCTTGGTATGTACATAAAACATAAGCATTTGATAGTCTCATTTATTCAGACCCACCCTCTCCCTCCCATTTTATGAAATAAAGTGGTCAGGAATTTTTGTAAAGCACATAAAGGAGGAAATAATTATTAGAATGAAAAATCTTCCTGGCTTTTATTTAAAATTATGGATCATCTAGCAAGCCAGCATTCCAAACTCATGATCATATACTTGCCAGGACTTATTTTTTGAAACATAATGTCCAGAAGTAAACTAGGACAGGAAAATATTGCGATAATACTTTATTTTCCTACTTAAATAACAAAAATAACAACAGAATAAGACTAAGCATAAACAGTAGGCACACATTAGATTTATAAGGGAAATTATGAGAATGAATCAAGCCATGTAATTCTCCTTTTGATGTTCATAGCAAATGTTATTGAGTTTAACAAGAACAATATTAGGCATTAATCACTGCTTTAATATTAAAATTTAAGAATGGGTTATACCACATCAAAGTTCACAGAACTTATGAATATGTTTCTAGTTAAACATACATTAAAGTCTTTTGCTGACTAGGAATGGCTTCCTAAATGAAAACCTGATACAATAAATCTCACTTTTTCTCTAAACTAATTAATTTCCTGCTGTTATCGTTTCATTGTTGTTTTTCAAGTGCATGGTGACATTTTGTCATATTCACCTATTTTAGATGAAAAGATGGTTTCATTTTAAAAATCAATATTGGCTTTTTGGACTTATCTTTGCTTGCATTAATACCTTGCTGTGCAGAATATATGAAGATGGTCACAGCAGAGATCTCTTTAATCCTCACACTAGGTTATGTCTTTGATCATCTATTAACTGAGACTATAGTATATTAACTTTCAGCTGAGTCAAGATAAAAGGTTTCTGTGAGTGGAAAGTTTTCTTCTTTGCTGTTCAGCTCTCTTGGATATTAATAACAAGCAATATATGAGCTGTCTCTCATTATAAACAATGTAGACTGGAGAGAACTAATGCTCAAACACATTTTTCTGCATAGATTTACTGTGTTTGATACATTGACAGAACTTCATATGACTTCATAGCTCTTAAAAGAAGAAAGCCCTTGAAAAGAGTGAAAAAAAGAAAAAGCAAACATAGGCTTTGAAGATGTAAGTAAACCGATGTCATTATAGATTAAAGTGAAAGAGTAATAGTCCACACAATTTTGTAAAAATTAACTTTACCAAGTGGTTTAAAAGGCTTTTTCAATTAGTTCTTTTGAATCCTACACCATCTTTGAGTTAATGAGTCAGAAGAACTCAACCGGTGCCATGCTTGGACAGACTAAAAGTCTGTTTTATTCCCATATCTTTAATAATGACCAGAAGCTGATATTTCAGAGAATAAGTTGGATAAAATTGGCAGAAAGAATTAAATGTTCTTATATTAATCTTCCAATTAGATATGTAGTTTAATATTTATTTCAAAAATGTTGTTAGAATTTTTATACCTCTGACTATTCTGCATATGCTAAGTATCCTAACATTAAATAAAAAAATACATTTAGATTTCACTGTTGATAAACAAAATATATTAATTATAAATTATGATAACAAACCTATAATTCCTTTGATATTTTTAACTTTTATTCTTCCATTTGGAAATAGGGAGAATTTATGAGGCAGACTAATACTTGTCTGTGCAGTGTTTTGCTACCGTGCTGTAGCAATGCTACCTATTAAGTTAAACAAGAAATTACTACTTTCCTTTTTTTTTCCCTCTGTTAATTAAACTTTATATTTGCTCAAAGTTTTGCTGTTAGAAATTTTCTGTACGTCCATTTCCTTTTTCTTACGGCTGTAATGCTTCCTTTAACATTTTCTCCTTGTGAAACTAAATGTGAAAACCAAAATTCTGTGAAACAGAATGTTCAGAAAGTGAAGATAGGAAAAATTGTTTTTTGTCCAACATAAAATTGTTGAAAATACACTTCTTGTAGATTTAAGGACTTGGGTTTTACATGCCTCTTCAGTTGTTGTTGACGTAAATAACCATAGACAGTAATGATCATTAGGAATACTTTTTGAAAATTAGTGCCAGGAGAGTGTTTATATATCCCTTGTCGTTGAGCTGCGTTCTTTTTATTTTATTTATTTTTCTTTTAAATATGTAATATGTTAACTTAATACCGCACATTAGTTCTTTCTAGCAAAGGAAAAGGTTGAAACACTTATATGCACATTTTTAGTGTATTTTTCCTTTCTATCAAATAGAAGTTTGGGTGGGGTTTTTTTACTTCAATTTTCTGCAACAAAGAAATCTATGGAAGGAAGAGTTACTAGGAAGTAATAACTGTTATCCTATTCCTGGTTTCAGTGTATACAGTTTCATGATTTCTTTTCATTTGATGAGCAAAGAAAAATAATCCAGGAAGTTAAAGAGTGTTTTATCAATGCATCTGTACTGATAAGTAGGGTTAGTAATGCAATGGGTAAGCAGATCAAAGTCCAGAGTCTACTAGGTTATGCAATAGCAGCAGTGGATGAGAAAGGCAAAACATAATTTTCTGAAAGTTCAAGATACCTCACGATAACCAGATGGAGATCAAGGACAAAAGCCTTCACACCAGGAAGAAAGCTATATTCTTGCTAGCTATAGGAAAAGCATCAGATATGTTCTCTGACCTTTTTTCATCTTACAAAAAGTGGAAAGAGGAAAGGCAAGGACCATCTTTTCCAACAGAATCAGTTCAGGAAGTTGCTAGAGAAAGATTCCAACTTAATCTGAAAGAGACAAGTAGAGGCTAGCTGACAGACCGAAGAAGGTGAAGATATTTTTTGTTATACATAATCCTAATGTGCTTTCTTTAGGGTAAGAATATTGCTACCATGAAGCTAAACATATTTTGGTCTTTAAATTCAGCCTAGAGAGCAAGTTAACTCTGACCCCTCTCATGGATAACAAAATGTTCACAACTCTGCCTATGGAGATCATTAAAAGTAGACTAGGGGTCACTAGCAGGAGCTTGGTTCTCCTGTTCCCCGTATTTAAAGAATAGTGCCATGTGCCTCCATAGAATTCACAAAGCAGTTGGAAAGCAAGGAACACAGAGGTCAGGGGAGGCACATTCATATTTTGAGGATATGTGAAAAGTAGAAAAAATTTTTTGATGGGCTGCATGTTAAAGGTCTCTGAGACCATCCACTAACATTTTGAAGAATGCTACAGGCTATCGGAACACTTACATGGTTAACATACGGGTGACCGGTGCAGCCCCTTGCTCCAGTCCTTTTCCTTCACTGCCATGAAATGGGAAATAGAGGGGTTTTGGCCCCAAACATAGTAACTGTGCATCATAGAGGACTCTGTGCTCCAGAAATATCTCTGCTAGTACAGTTTGCATTCCAAGATTATGTGGTCAGAGACATTCTTCTTCTCTCTGTCATTGTTTCCTGTGAATCTCACTTTGGAATTTGACCCTTTGGGCCCCACATGCTTAACAAATTTGTTAACCCAAACTTTTAGATGCCTAAGAATATGGGAAATTTACATGAAAGGACAGATTTTCACTAGAATAATAAAACCCAAAGCAAGTAAACAGTAGCGATCTAACGCTAATCCATTTACCACCTTGTATTTATGCTTCTCATCTTGGTATTTATGATTATACTATGGCACCTTGTGAAACAGTTACCTTAGGGACGACCTACAGTAAAGCAGAGGAAGTATTTTGTTAGCACAAGAGATTTTGTTAAGTAAGAACTGAGATCATTTTGTAGTAATTTGAATTTCAAATGCACACCAAGAGACAAAACTGAGAACAGATTTTCAGTCAAACTGTAGGCTTTTTCTGATGAATGTGCTTCAATTCTTTTCAACCAAAAATCCCTACTTCTCCTGATGGAAATCATCAGAGAACAGAAATTTAAAAAGTATCAGACAAATATTCAAACATGTTCAAAGTGACATTTTTAGCTCTAAAATATTTTATGTGGGAAATACACATAGTTGGGTTGGCCTTCCAAACACCAAATTAGAGTTAGCAGAGCTTATTCACTTGAAGTCATTTGGCCGTCTGGAGCATCCTCAAAACATTTTGTGTACTTCAGAAGCCTTTATAATGACTCTGTCCATTTTCATAGTACACTAATACTGATTTATAATTTAAAACCTAAATTATGCAAAAAAGTAGTTTGACTTAAATATGATGGAACTTGGCTGTTGTGAGATATTCTTTAAACTACTGAACCCAAATTTAAGAAAATTCAGGGCTAACAAAATCACAAGGCTATAATCTGAAGAAAATGATGGCCATTTCCTGGTATACTTTGGCCAGATAAATCACCTTTTACTGTAATTGCCAAGAACTATCGGAACATACAAGCTTATCTGGCTTGATATTACACATGGCTCTTGGAAATGAAACTAACCACATTTTGTCGAACTGTATTCTTTCTTTAGCTCTTAGAATTTTATGCTTTCTCCTCCTTGTGTAGAAGGCACCTCCATGCCTTTTATAAATTTTTGGGTAACATGCCATTGAGGTATTTACAAGAAGGGAGCTATGATGGATGTTATTCAGCTATCAGGCAGCATACTACTATTACTGCAATTTGTTGGAAGTTAGCCAAAATCCACATGCTCTAAGATGCCTAGAAATCCTTGTACAAAGTGTATAGTCAGTAATTATATTTCTCCACCTTGAATTTCTTATAAGAAAGCAATCAGTTTAAATTACTTTCAAAAGATCGTTTTGGCTTATATTTTTCCACCTTGAATTTCTTAAAATAAACAGTTTAAATTACTTTGGAAAAGTTTTTTTGGGTGCTGTTTCTTCAACTTTAAAGCATTATTCTTCTTTACAGTTATCTTAACTAATTGATCTATATATTGATCACATTCACTTTCATTAATGACCACTCTAGTCTTCCCATCCTGAAAATAAAAATAAAAGGATACAAAATTAAATGTTTTGGAAATTATGCCTCTGATGATTGCACACTGCCAAATCTGCCTGATCTTTATTTTTGTCTGATTATGTAGCTTTATGGGTGCCTGAGTAGAACACCTAGACAGCTAATGAGTCAACATTTCTGAAAGCAAACAAGATTTGCTTCACATACTAAATCTGTTTTCTCTTGAGAATTTAGAAGTGTAAAACATTTTAATTTCACACACTGATAACACATTTTCTCAAGTATATTTTGATGCATGTAGTTTATAAGGAAATTACTGATTTTAGGAAGTCAGTTGTGAATTCTAAGGATTACAGTTCCCCATTGTTGAATTTTTTTTGTCATCAAGTCAAAAAACCATTGACATCAATTTTTTATAAGCTAGCATAAAGAATATTTCACTTCATAGAGACAACATATGTGACAGTGTTATGGTCTGTGAAGCTATCTTCATAAAATTTGACAGCAGGAAGCAAAAAAGTTATAGAAGAAATTTGAGGGGAAAAAAGCATCGAGGGCTTTTTTTAAAGTAAGTGTCTTGTCAGTTTCTTAGTGTTTTGTATAGTTTTATGTATTAGATTCAGGTGACAAAATCATTATAATAACACCAACATCTTTCAATATTAAAATACCTATTTTTATGTACTGAATGGATTTGAGCTCTATATATCACAGGAAAACATTGAGAAAAAAATAATTTTATCAAAAAACCTAAAGCAAACTTCTGCAATGTAGAGAAAGAACCTGAAATCTCAGGTCAATAAATAAATTTCTGAAGCTGAAAAAATGATCACTGTAGCAAAGATGCATGATCTTTTTCAAACCTTCTCAAGTCATGAACCTAGACAAGTAATGGAAGTTTATTAGTAAACGTTCCCCATAAGTTTGAGGGCCACATAGTACAGATAAGGCAATTCCTCTAATTACCACTGGCTTATAGAAGATATGTTCACCTGCTCTTGCCAAGACTCCTCCTGTCCTGCAAGATTATGAGTTGTTTAGAATAAGATGGAAAGGGACTGATTTTTCTCTGCTTCGTTTCTTCTGTGATCTTTTCTTTGATGAGGTTCCTGCATATCTGCCTCTCCAAAAGACCCAGCTTTTCCTTGGGCTTCCTGATTTGGGAAGTTTATTGATAGAGAACTAATTGGGGAAAGGCTTTTTTTCTTTTCCTTTTCTTTAACTAGACTCTTAAAATGGAAAATAATTGGAACTAGAAGGATTAGATGGAATCTTGCATTGATGGTGGTAACTACTGCTTTCAGATAAAACAGATTAGGTCATCACAGATTTTTCTCTTAGTTCTGTGATAAAAAGGTTTCTAGCAGGAGAGTGTGATCGAAGATGGCAGAGAAGGGATTGTAACTGTGTCCATAGTTCTGATGGCACAAGCTAAAGTAAGATTCTGTTAAAAATGGCCCTAAGCAGAATGAAGAAATTTGCTTCAATTTTCTGGTGCCTTGTAGTTTATCCAGAATCCAATCCTCCTAATGGGAAGAAGTGGATATACTCATTCACTAGAATATTTTTTCTGTTGAAGGAATATTTCTGTTGTCACAAAGATGATCTCATGATCCTTTGCAAAGGAAGGAATCCTGTTAAAGTATAAAACTGCAAGCAAAAATTAAAAAAAATAATGTCCTCTTAGCAGGGAAAAATATCAATAAAAGTGTAAGTCTTTGAGAAGTCATATTAATTGTATAATCTCAAAATATTATTTTTTATGTAGTAGCTTGGGAAAATACCACATCACTTACTTAGGTTTATGAAATACTGAATATTTATTTTCACTTTTAGTCATAGATTTTTCAAATAGTGTGACTTCAATTAATTTAAACTGAAATGCAGTGTTCAGAAGGAAAAACAACTTTTCTAAAAAAAAAGTTCTTGATTTATCAAGTTTATTCAAAACTATGGATTAAGACAAATAATCAGATCTGTAATCATTAATTTGAACTGTCCACTGCATTTCTTTTGGTTAGCCACTTCTCTCTGTAAGAACAGAAGTGCCTATAAAAATAGAAGTGTCTATGATTTCAAGTAAACTTTTTGACCTTTCCTCATTCTTCCTACTACAAATAACAATTTTTATTTAAAAGAAACTTACGTGAAAAATATAGACATTATTTTCAAAGTGCAGTCATTTTTAAAATAGCTCTATAAGCTTTATTTTAATGTCCTTAATTCTATTACAAAGGGCAGAAGCAGTAAAAGCTAAAGTGAACATTCCCATGGATAAAAGATTCTCTTGCCTATACTCACATGACATTGTGAATTAATCAAATAATCTTGTTTCTTTTCCTTTTATTCTCATTCATGTTTTTTTTTATCCTTTTATTTTTTAGCAGGACATACATATCCCCAGTACTCTCCACAGCAGTTAAAGGGACACAGGTGACCACTGCAAAAATTTTATATTGAAGGTTGGACTAGACTGTATGTTTTGGCTTTGATATTAGATGTTTTTCTCTTTATGGTACCTTTGTGGAATACATACAAAACAGTAAACCAAGATAAAGGTTACTTGGATGCAAGCAAAAAGCAATTGAGAAAACTTCCTTTTGCTATAGCAGCCTACTGATTAACCCAGTGAAGTGTTAAGATTTCTTTCATGTCATAGTGACATGAATCAAAAGGAAGGAAGGCAAAGCAGAAATGTTGGAACTGCAAGAATCACGTTTCAATTTTTTTTTGTGTGCGTTTTAATTTGCTAACTTTATCTAGACATTGGGCAGATTTCAGGAAAGCCACCGTTTGTATCAGTGCTTAGTTTGGCCTGGTGATCTACAGTGGCATAGGAAACCATACTGCACAGAGATCTTTCACACTTTGGGTGCATAATGCCCTGTTATCTGTGCTAAACCCTCTGCATTTACAGGTGATTTCACAAATCCAATTTTCATGGTCTCAGTTGTTTTGTGCAATATTTAATTCTGATCATCTGACAGAATGGAAAACATAAAAAGCCCAAGCAGGTGGGCAACACCTGCATGTAAACATAAGCCATTGCTTCTACCATTTATATTGACAGCAATTGGGAAAAAAATAATTTAGAAAGCTTCTCCTTGGAAAAAACCTGAGCATCCTGAGAGTTTTGAAAGAAAAAGAAGATGCACATTTAGTCATGCCTGCTTAATAATATCTTCATCCTGTGATCCACATGCTTTTTAAATAATGTGGGCATTTGGGTCAAAGGAAAAGATGAAAAAAAGAAGATATTAGTTTTATTAAGGTTACTTTTTATTTTTACTTACATAGAAAGTACAGAACAACAATTCCTATGTGGACCTCAAATTGCCTAGAAACAGCACACCTCAGCTACAGTTTCTGACAGTGTACAAAAAAAGTTACTGTAAAGAAATTTTCTAACAAATTACATTCGGTCACCTTCTAATGTCTGACTCAATCCAAAACAGAGGTACATTATATAAAGAGAGGAGTTGTAACTTATTCACGTAGTACCAGCAGGTTGGTTCCAAAAGCAACAGCATTCTTCACAGAGAACTGCTATTCCAGCTTTAATTACCTTCAGTGAAGAGAATATCTGGCAGATAACTGTATGATTTCATTAGTGAGAAGCAATGAATTGTTGCCTTATGTTTTCATAAAAATCCAGAAAATCCACATTAACTGACTGATTTGATGGGGAATTTTGTATCTGGGGAAGAGAAGTCAAGTACAGAACCGATAAAATGAAGAAGTAGTTCTTGTATACAGTGGAAGTTTTATGGAGATTCTGAGAGTTGGTTTACTGTTTTTTAAATTCTGATCCCAGTAGCTGAATCACTTTGTGCAGAAGTTTTGGATTGTTTTTCTGACAAGCTCCTGTGAATTCTTGAGTGTTTGTTTTTCTGAAAGTTTAAAAATGCTAAATGACACGCTGTTTTGAAGTGTAACATCATAAAGACTGAGATCCTATCTCTAAATAAAAATTGCTAGAGGTGAGCAAGAGGGGAACTA
Organism: Setophaga petechia; assembly: GCA_024362935.1. Taxonomy (NCBI): domain Eukaryota; kingdom Metazoa; phylum Chordata; class Aves; order Passeriformes; family Parulidae; genus Setophaga; species Setophaga petechia. The sequence goes on from JANCRA010000001.1 coordinate 31,667,581, forward strand.
TCTATGTGTGCATTGAAGTTCAAAGGTGTTTTATGTTTAACTCCATGTGCTTTGTGAGCTTTAAGAAGCAGCAATAAAGTGGGAAGTTTCTGTGTCACTGTCAGCAGACTTTTAGGTTAACTGTTTTCTTTTTACACTCTCTTGGAGAATGTAAAAAGAAAAAACCCCTTACTTTACAGGGTTTTATATGTATTAAATATTATTGTTTTTATGATAGGTTCTGTTGTATTCTCTTTCCAAAAGTTATATGACAATCTCTGAGTTCATTTTATTTGGACACTGCAAACAATGGTCCTTGCATTTATATCATGTTTTTTTAAAGGTAGTGCTCTTGTACATGTACTAGTCAAAACTAAATATGAGATTGTAGGAAAAAGAAAATGTGATCATTTATCCAATTACATCAGAATCCCTTAATCTCTTTCCCTCCTTTTATTGGCTGTGTAGTAAACCCTTAGATTTACATAGTATATGGGAGTAACTATTTATATGGAAGGACCACATATGTCTAAGGACAGTATCATATAGAATTTACTATCCATTGCAGTCTCATACATATTTTCCACCCCTTTGAAGATGCAAGGAAAATAATCTGTACAGAGGGTTGGGAGGGTAATCTGTTTCCCACCCTGACAAAGGTGTATAGATTTCTTTTTTCTCTGTACACTAGTTGTCTGTAATGTTTGACAGTTTTGCTAGTATTCTCGTGATGAGATTCTTTATTCTTATCATTATGTTTCTTATTTCAGAAGTTTTGATTTACACACCAACAAACACTGCAATCTAAAAAGAGAAATATTTCAGGCTGTCAGTGATCTGTTGTAGACATCTTTTATAAAAAATCCTTTCTTTAGGATTTTTCCTCTTGAGAAACTGAGACGCTTCAGGAACAAAATGTCATCATTCTTTATCTGCTGCTGTGGAATGCAACAAGTGGATCTTTGGCCCATGTTGAATGTTTCTAATTAATGGCTAATTACAGCCAAGCTGGCTCAGACAGAGAGTCTGAGACACAAGCCTTTGTTATCATTCCTTCCTGTTCTATTCTTAGCTAGCCTTTTGATGAAATCCTTTCTTCTGTTCTTCTAGTATAGTTTTAATGTTATATGTATCATAAGATAGAAAATCGAGCCTGCTGAAACATGGAGTCAAATCCTCATCTCTTGCCTCAACCTGAGACCCCTGTGAATGCTGTCACAGTGACCTTCAACTAAGAATACTTAGAGTGATTTTTAATTTCACTGAAATTGCTATTTTATATTTGAATAAATGAAGATGACTCTTGATGTATTTTTTTTAACCCAGAACAAGCCTGCATCCCCTCTGAGGAACAGCTGTTTTTAATAATAAGACAAAAAAATCATAAATAAGCTGAGTTGAAAAGGAACCACAAGGATTGAGTCCAGCTCCTCACCCTTCACAGGATCATCTCAAGAGTCACATCATATGCCCAAGAGTGTTGTTCAAAAATTTCTTGAACTCTGTCAGGCTTGGTGTGCTGTGACCTTTACCTTGGGGAGCCTTTTCCAGAGCACAACCATCCTCTGGGTGAAGAACCTTTTTCTAATATCCAGCCTAAACTCCCCTGACACAGCTTCAGGCCATTCCCTTGTGTCCTGTCACTGGTCACCACAGAGATGAGATCAGTGCCTGCCCCTCCTCTTCTCCTCACAAAGAAGCTGTAGAGTGCACTGAGCCTCCCCTCAGTCTCCCCTTCTCCAGCTGAACAGACCAAGCGACCTCAGCTGCTCCTCACATGGCTTCCCTTCAGGGCACTTCACCATCCTCATGCCCCTTCTTTGGACACTCTCTAATAGCTTTATAACCTTCTTATATTTTGGTATCCAAAACTGCACGTGGTATTTGGGGTGAGGCTGTACCAAAACAGAGTAGGAAAGTTGACTCCCTTGACCAACTTTCCTTTGAGTGGCTGAGAAAAATCTGTAAAATATATTGAATTAATTTAGACACAAGTAAAAGTCAAAGTATTTGCTAGAGGTTTAAGCTCAAAGCTAATTAGAGAGAATTGCAACTTGAAAGTGTGTTTCACTTCCTTTAGGAGGATACTGACTACTCGCTTACTAAAATACATAACACCTGGAACTTTGAATTTCAGGTATGGTTTGTACAAGACTTGGTTTAGTGGGTGTGGTCACAGAATGATCAGAGGAACCCATTGCATTAGCTGGTTATTTAACACAAGATAAACAGCCTTTGGGTCCCGGGCAGTAGGTATCTGACCATGCATATGTCAACAGATCACTGCAGAATGCAGACATCTTAGGAAGGAAAGTTACACACTAAATCTTCATTATGTTTTGATGATCTCAATATGTCCACAAGTACATGAGACATAGTGTGGCTGGGAACTTTGGATCTCATATCTAAATCCTGTCAAATATTTCTGCAATTATTCTTCCTCCATCTCATCCTCAAAGCACACCCATTGGGTAGATTACTCTTTGTGGATTGAAGAAATGCATTCAAAATATAATATGAGCTCACCCCCTGAAAATGAATGCAATCTGGATAATCTATGTAAGGTAGAGGACTGGTAGCTTCTACTTTTGCAGTGACTTGTAACAAAGGGCTACTTCAGCTTCAGGATATAGGGAGGGTTTATAATGCTGATTGAAAACAGGCCTTTCCTGGAATACCATCTAAGGGAACTAAGTCATACAAAGCAATATTTTCAGTGACTTAAGATTCTCTTTGGTAGCTCATATTGGATAATTTATAAGACACTGACATCATCTTAATATATTCACTTTTTTATGCCCTTATCTTAAACAGTTCGACTTCTAAGTCATGAGACAGGAACAAAACTTGATGCAATAGACACTATGCTTAGAAAATTTGTCCTTTCACTAAGGAAGAATGAATGGAAAACACATGGAACAGAACATCATGTGACTTGACTGAAATAATTTTAGTGAATCTGGAGTATTTGCTGAAAACCAAAAACCCTTAACTTAAAAAGGATAAATGCAAAATGCTATATCCACCAAAAAATAAATCACATATATAAAATAAGTAATAAATGAAAAGGCAGAAGATAAGATAATACAGCAAACTATTTAAGTTAAGTCAATACTGGTTTGTGGTTGCAAGACATTTCAAACTGAAAGGTAATTTACTATAAAAGACAGAGGGGATCCAACTCTGTTAAGAGTTAGTAACTTTACTGAAATACTGTCTGGTTTGGAGGTGAGAGGCAGACAAGCTTCAGGGATTCCACCAGAGAAGTGTGACACTAATGTTAACACTTTAAAACTTGAGGTGTGAAGAAAGAACAGATTTCTTTTCATCTTTAAAGGTTAAGTCTGCAGAGGAATATGTGATAACTCTTGCAGTGTAGTGGAAAGGCTGAATAACTTTTTTGCTACCAGTGAAAAAAGAGGAAATAATTTTGTTGCTTTTTTAGGATGAGGGTGGGTTTTTTTTTTTGGATTTAGTGTAGCTTTTCTTGTTTAAAAATGGTTAAGTTTGATTAGAAAATAAATTAATTTATTATCATTCAAAAGAGGTCAAAAAATGTATTTCAACAATTATTTTTCCATAAATTTAGCAAACATCTTTGACAGATATATTTTTCTTCCACATGTTCTTCTGTTGGTTGTCTTTTTTTTTCCGTAAGAATAGTAAATTAACCAGCAATTTGTCAGTAACATCGAAGTTAAAAATCATCTCAAGGCAACAATTTTTATTGATTACAAATGGCAGTCTAGGCACTGAAGAAAGATGTAAATATTTCATTTGGTATTGTTTAGAAAAGGACTCATTATTCTGCCTGTATCCTTTAATAATGTAACAAATGAAGAAATAAAAATCCACAGTCTATTTTTTATACACATTGTGGTATTTTACTGGCAGTGAAAATCACTATATTTGAGGGTACTCAAAGTCAAGATACTTACATGGAATAATATATGAACTGGAGTAGATTTCAGGAAAATGACATCCTTATCAGTGTTTTGAAACACAACAGATTTCAATGTGAGGTATTTCAATGTCATCTGTGTGCCATTGGGATAGTGTTATCTGGGCAGTTATGTGCATATTGTGCAAGAACATAATCTTGCTGAATGTATCAAGTGGCAGTTTGAGAAGCTGAGTGTATCCGCACCAGAGATGGACTATCAATTTTGATTCACCATGACAGGATATGCAATGAAGTGCAGTTTGCTTGCAAACAGGATGTAGTTTGGATGTAAGCCTGGAAGTTCTTTGTCCTTGACTCCATGATCAAATACATGTCAAATAGCTCAGCGTTTCTTCAAGCAAATTTTCAGGCTGTAGCCCAAAGGAAACAACTGTCTTGATGGGCAGTATTATACGATGTTTCTGATATGTCAGTGGGATGAATGGAAAGTTATGTGTGGCGGTGCCGAATCTGAGCCCAGCTGGCTCCACAGAGTGCACAGCCCACAGCCTGAGTCTGGGGCACAGGCAGCTGCGAGTCCCAGGACCTCCAGCGGGAGCAAGCTGGGAGTTCAGTGCCCTCTTTGGAGCTCCCTCCACGTCGGTGGTGGAGGAGGCAGCTCCAGTAGGCCGAAAGGCAGAGACGACGTCGACACGAAGGAGGCGAAAAGAACAGGCGCGAGGCAGCAGTCCTCCACAGCAGGGTTTATTTAGGGAAGGCGAAGGAAAGGTGTGGGTGGGTAGGGAAGCTGCAGAGAACTGCCCCGAGGGGCGGGGTGAACACAACATATATAGAGGGACCAGGGGGAGGTGAACCCCTTCCCCTGGCCAATGAACTTAACATACAACATGAATGACATGGGGTGACGACAAATGAAATTACATAAGGGGTGGGACAGTCCTCTCCTGCCCAATCACCCTCTGCCCTGGGGAGAATGTTCTGGAGAAGCAGGCAGGGACAGAGAGTGACAGGCAGGCAGGCTGACAACTCAAGATACAGGGGTGGAGACTACTTGATACAAAAAGGCGGGAGTAACCAAGGCAACTAAAAGATGGACAGCTCTGCTAGGGGAAAAACAGGGGGAGGGGAAACCCGGCAAGCGCCATCTTGGGCAACTGAAATTAAAGGGAACAGAACCGGGGGGAGGGAGACTGCGGGGGCACACCGCAACAGTTATGTGCAAAAAAGACTAACAGAAACACAGGACTCATAAAAGTCTGGTGAAGCAATAATGTGTGTGGAAAGGATGATGTCACTGAGAGAGCTTTTGAACAAAATTATTAAGGAATGAAAGAGCAGAAGAGGAAACACTTTAAATTTAAAAAGAAGTGGGTTTTGTGGTTTTGGGAGGAAAATGCAAGCATGGGAGACCTCAGTGTGATTCAGAGGCTAAGAAAGCAATCAAATTATATGTTTTTCAATTCATTATTTCCGACTGCATGGAAAGATTTGCTACTTTTCTTCAGCGTCCTTGAGTACCTTAGGATTCCCACTCATTGCTGGCCATTACTGCAGCAATGCTTATAGTAGTATTTTGCTTAAAGATCTGTACTTGTATAGCTGGTAAAGTTCACCATTCTAAGAAAATCAGATAGTTCAGGTAAATAAACTCCTTGAACTGAAAGAAATATGTATTTACCTGCATTGCTCATTTTGCTGCTATTCTTGCCAAGAAGAGCAAGCAACAAGACTGTTTTATGCAGCTTCAAATAAACCCTTACATGACAACATTATACAAATATTTGATAAGGAGTGTTTTTCTGTGTTTTTGGAATAGTGATTCCCCTTTCTTTTTCAGCATTCAGAAGTCATAAATGTAGCTTTTAAGTATGCAAATATCACACTGTCCTTCTTTAGAATCTTTTTACTGAGAATCGCAAAGAAAACAAACAACCCAATGGGAAAGTCTAGTAACTTTATATTATTTTTTTCCTTAAATGTCCTCCAACAGACTTCTACCAAAGAAAACAATTAAAATGTCACAGAATATTTTTTTACCATGTTTTTTAGTTCTTGTTTTATTTGTCCCTGCACAAAATGCAAAAAACTGCCTAGAGCTTTCACCATGCTCATGTTGATTATGGGGGTCTAATCCTTTAACAAAAAAGAGTGAAGAGGGGAGAAAATTTATACAGATATTTTCAGGGCAGCCTCCAACTCTATCTAAACATAAATGTGAGATCTCCCTGCAACAAGAACTGTGGGATAAAGCAAGGAAGAAGTGAGGAGGAGAGAAGAACCTTCACAGAAACTAGTTATATACACCTTCATATGAGAGTATTTGCAGTGTAGAAACTGGGGAACAGGACATGTAAAATCAAAAATAGACTAGGAAAAGACATTATGTTTTGCAACTAGGAAAAGACATTATGTTTTGCATCTGCATTTTCTGCTTCCTATTCATGATTTCACATTTGGTACACAATTCTAACATTGAGATCAGTGTACCACTGATGTATACAACACAAAGTGTTTATTCCCATAGTATAAAAAATTTAGATCAGCAACTCCACCAACTTCCATGAATATTCCTATGAAATCCAGTCCCTTTACATATATATATATATAAAGTCAATTTCAAATGTATACCAAATATTCAATGGTTCTAAAAATATCACAACACTTTTGCTTGGATTTATTTTGGTACCAGATGTTTGCAGTGTTTTAGACACTGCATGCTACTGGACATTCTTGTCAAGCTTTCTTGGGCACCACACTGTTTTTTTTTCATCTTTCTCTCTGACTTCAAATTTGCATTGTTTTGCTAAATTTATTCTTTCAATGTGGTTAAACAAATTTGCATAAACTGTCATAAACAGACAAAGCTGACTTATATGTGGATCTATATCACCTTAGATTATGACTTAAATATTTTTCAAAACCAGAACACATATATATATATATATATGTATTATAAGTAGGTCATAAACCACTTGAGTCTTCTTATGGATTTTCTTTGCCATAACTATAATTTATTCTTTAAAATTGCTGGGGGGTTCTGAGATTTCACATTAAATAAATCATTGTGTCTTTATTACTTCCGGGTTTTTTTCTAGTTTCTGGGGCCATTCTGGACAACACACTTTCATTCCATTATTCAATTCCCACATTTATAACTATAACTGTAAATAATAACAGTATTTCCCATGGGTCTTTATATAAATCTGCAATTGTTTCTGAAAATTTAGGCATGTAGGAACAGTAAGATAGAGATGTAAATAATTTTTTAGTAATATGCATTAAGAAAAATAGAAGTGCCAACATCCAGGTCAAGGAGAATTATTTCCTTGTTTCCATTGAAAATTTAAAAAATTAAATGCTGGTCTGTCCAGAGAATATTGAATAAAATTGAGAAAAGAAAATAAAGAAATGCAACAGGAGCAAAACCCAGTCTTTATTCATTGTAGAGATTTGGAGGAAATTTTTGTACACTCCTTTCAGGAAGCTTTCCTGGCCAAGAGCGGATAACTGCAAAGCTTTATAAGCATCAGGTAGATGAAAAAAATTGTGAAAGGCATTCAGAGTACATAGAATTACATTTTTTCCTGTGACTCACACCTGTACTTTTATAAATCCTATGGAGGAGGTTCAGGGTTTTCTGGTAATCACCTGAAGTAGCAAGGGTTACACAGAACCTTCTGTGAACTCATTACCTCCTGCTGAAGTAAAACCCATGTTTAGGACTACCTCGTGGACCCACGACACTCTCAATTTCAGGCAGTTCTAAGAAAGCTTGTATTAATAACTTCAACATAGAAAAGTCTAGGTTTAAGATAATCCACAGTAAAAAAATGTAAATATCTTTGCTTTTAAAAACATGTATAGTTGATTTTTAGAGGTAGGATGCATGCTTAAAATGATTGACAAATGTTTTGATGGAAGAACAGCTTGTTGAGTGTCAAAATTAAAATTCTGCTGATGCTGTTTGCTCAGTTCATGGATGTGACCTTTATACTGTTCCTGCTGTCTTCTAAACTTGCTTATTCTTTCTAAGGCCAAAAGTTATATGCATTTACATAAAATGCACAATTATATAATTAGATACTTAAAGAATCTAAGCAATGCTGATACCAGAAGTCAACTGCAAGCCAGAAGAAACAAAGTTTTGTTCTATTTTATAATAGTATTTTCTATTTATTTCTGTCATAACTTTAGGGTTTCTAGAGGTACTCTTATTCAGCTGATAGTCTATAAAGCTTACTTTCTTGTCTTTCCATTTTTAAATTAAGTAGTGTTTCTAATTCTTCCTATTTGTTCCTATTTTAAATAGTTTTCATTTGTCTTAGCATTTTTAAAGATGTGGTTAATCTTTTTGGCTCATAACATGTATAATGTAAGTTTCAAAAGTAAATTACATATTTCATCTGCTGTAATGGACTTGAACATGTACTAAGTTTGCTATGATCAACTAAAAATATTTTATTTTTTTTGTCATTCTCATATTTTTCTACAAATCAGTATACTCCTATTATTTAAAATGTTTCATCTCTTTAGGAATCAATTTTGTTTCAAATATGAACATGAATATTTGTTCAATCAAGTTTTTTCCTGATATGTGAAAAAGCATTTTCTGTTTCTGCTGCTGTCAGGAGTGGGGAGGTATTTTCCATTCTTTTTAAGATTGCTACCAGCATTTTTGAAATTAGCTCATATATCAATCACCATCCAAAATCTTAGGGAAAAAATGACCTGGCAAATCCCAAAGATTGCTTTGTACTTACCTACCTATGTATTTCTATATCTACCAATGGATTGATCTCTATTTGCTAGTTTTCATGCAAAGAATTTTTAGCAAACACAGGCAGAATAGGATGTCAGAATACAGACTGAAATAAAGCTGAGCTTTCATATTCTTCTTTATATCAGGGACAAATACTGAACTTCAGACTGGAAAGTTCTTTGTCTTTGAAAGTTTTGATGGGTGTTTTTTTCTTTTTTTTTTCCTTCTGATTCATACGGAAGGCAAAAAATATCAATATCTAGTATCTGGACCTGTGTACTGTATGTTTTACCTCTGACATCTTAGTCTTAGGCATACAAGAGGTGTTGTTCTGAAATCCAACTAGACAATTTAAGCAATGTTGAAGCTTCTTGCTGGCATCTTTTACTACGTGCCAGTTTTGTGTTATCCTTCTTATTTTTCATCTCCCTATTAAGTGTCAGCAGTGTCCTAGCCGAGTTTTTCATCTGTCCTCTGACAATTTGCCAGGTAATGATGGTCTTCCAAAGAACACTCTTTGTGCCCTCATAGAGGATTGTTAGCAACTCTCATGAATATTTGTTTTGAAGTGAGGATGCTGTATCACTGAAGTATCTCTGGCGTAATTGCAGGCCAAAATGAAGCTGAGAAGTTCAAAGATGATGATTAGTTTTAGCACTTTAGTTAATAGGATTGCATATGAAGATAAACATGAACTGTACTCTTAAAACATCATGAAATTTATAGGGTAAAAGGAAATAAAGAAGAAAAATTGGATTGCTAAACAATTATCAATAGTGCATTACTGCAACCTAAGTCTGAATGAATTGCTTTTAGGGAAAAAAATCAAACAAACAAAGGCTGACATGCTGTGTCCATTTCTAACAATCGATGTAGTGAACAAACATGTGGAGCACAGAATGGTGCCCATAGCTAGAATCTTTATGTGCATTTAAGCAGATTAAAATGTGAAGTTTTCTTACATGTAAACAGAATAATATTTGAAAACACATATACTCTATTAAAATACATTTTGTAGTTGAGAATTTGGTAGTGTGTTATTAGCATTTGGGCATATTTTTTATTCAAGTGGGTTCTTGATTTAAAAAATTATTTTCTATGATCTACAATCTACAGATTGTTCTTGAGATAATTTAAAATCAAAAGGTGGAGATGTTCCTATATATAGGATAATCTTGGCTGATAGTTTCCTTGATATAATATGTGAAGATTTATGGATATAAGATTTTATCTTTACATATTATAGGAAGTTATTTTCTCTGTATAAAACAGGAAGATTTTTATTAAGCAAAAAAAAAAACTTATCGAAAATGTCTCTATATTCTTTTCTCAATTGAAACTATTTGGAGATAGAGAAAACATTTAAAAGCTCAGAAGAATAACATCTTGACATACACCAAAACTTTGTTTTTAGGTAGCTTTTGGAAGGAGTCAAAGGTTGATTTAGGGACTACTTAAGCAAACTGGACATACAGAGGACATACAGAGTGGTGGTTTGGCTTTTGGGCTGTTCAAGTAGATGGTTGATGTCATTGCAAGTCTGCTCTTTATTCATTTTGAAATATCATGGGGATCTTCAATTTCACTGAAGACCATAGAAGGCATAAATGTCATATGCGTCTTCAAGAAGGGAAAAAAAGGAGTATCTGGGAAAATATAGGCTTTGTCAATTATTAAATTGTCTTTCTCTTCACCTGTGAGTTTTTTCAGTTTTGTTATTCCTATTCTGCACCCCATGCCACTGGGGTGGAGGAGTGGATGCATGGCCAAGTTAAGCTACAAGAACCTTGGTGTGCTGGAAGGTTTATGAAGTCCAACACGAGAAAATGCTACCTTCAGCTTCCTGCCACATGAAAAAAATGAAGAACAAACAAACATACTGAAATGTAAAGTTTGCCTTTGTTAAAATTAACAGGGATAAACTGACAGAAAGATGACCAGCGCCACCATTTAGGTTGCAACTTTTGTAATAGGATTTAAAATAGACTTCTGGAATATCCTGGCTAAAAATGTATTCAAACTGTTATGCCATCTCCTTATTGGCGTGCTCACACTTTAGGGACTGTTTATTATTCTGTGCCTCTATCTCAGGGAAAATATGACAGAACTGGAAAAGACCAAAGATTTAAATGAGGTTCCAAAATAATGGAAGAATGGAAAGAGTAAGCTAGGACTCCAATGTGAAGCAGTGAAGCAGATGTGACTTCCAGGATGTTTATAAAACAGGGTCATCATGGAGAGAGAGGCTACAGAGCAATCATTCACCAGAAATAGGTGACAGAATAATAATATACAAAAATAGCAAACCAAAAAAAAGTGGTTTATCACTAGGTAGGTGATAGACATACAGACCTCCTTGTCAAAGTGTGGTGACTTTGTAAAATGCTTGCCTGTGTTCAAGCAGAATCCAAAAGAAGTTAACAGGCAAACAGAAAATCAAATTTTCAAGCCAAAAACCTGAGCTGGAAATAATTTGAAGCAGTAATCAGAAAGAGGTATAATATATATAAAAGGAAAATGTTTATTTATTGAATATATAAAGCAGAGATTTTTAATCATTAATCTTTAATTTTAATTTTACAACTGCTGTTAGAGTTATAGAACTCCTTATGGCTTTTTGTGTTAAGTGGTCAAAAAAACTATGAGAATATTTGCATCTGTTTCCATGAAGACTTGAAAGTAAACTGTTTATTAAAAGCAATGCAGAATTTAGCATGAATGATGCCATTCAGGGTTGAAGTAGCCTGACTATTCCAATTTGATTTGAACTGACAAAAACAGATTTAATTCACCTTGAAACAAGAACTTAAGAGCTGTGACTGAAACTAAGTTTCCATAAGAAATATATTTGTTATATCCATGTAGCTAGTAAAGTTTTTAGAAATAGATACGTAACCCAAGCTCAAAGTAGACACTTTTAAGAAAGATGTACTTTCAGAGGCTTGGTTAATCAGCTTTTGCCTGAATAATTGAAAGGGAATAAAGGCAAGCACAATGCTCCAGAGGTTATTATTGCTGCAGGAGGTGGGAACCTAAGTAATGATATGTAAAGTGAAAGTAAAATTAATTTCAACTAATTCTAACTCAAATTCTACTAGATAACAATAGGTCAAAAAAGGAAGTGCTCATTAAATTTCAGCAAAGTTTGCCCTTAATTAGTTTAAAATAAAAAAATATATTTTGCCTTAGTGTACATATAAAACTCGCCATTTGATATATAAATGCAAGCCATAAATAACATGAAGAACAGATGTGATAAAATTTTCTGGTGACTGCATTAATTCAGAGCAGCATCATCATCAGAAGGAACATATAGAAAAGGAATAAAAGCTAATTTTAAACTTAACATAAGAAGTGACAATTATTAGTCAGCACGACTCTGTGTTGTAACTTGCTGAACCAGATGTCTAAGAGTTTTCCAAAACACTGAGAATAAAACATTAATTTCTTACCTAAAATTTTCCATGGATCATCTAGATTGCTATTTTACATCCAAAGACATAACAGCATTTGAGAAGCTCTAATTTTTGTAGGCAAAACAGTTGAAGTCCAAATCTCCAAATTATTTCATGATAATCTCAACTGTAACACAAAAATGCTACTGTGGTATGGCACTTTTGCAAAAGGAGGTTGTGAACACTTTATTGACAATTGCAGAAAAAGCAGACTCAGGGAACACTGACATAGGCCAAGGCTGAAATTTATTAACAGCTAGTTATTACTGCAGCAAGAAAGCACTGCTTGATGCCATTTATAAAATAGATAGAAAACTATTCCAAGGGCACCACAGTGAATTCTACCAAGCACAAAGGTGTCCAAGTCAGTGAACATGGTGGTAATTTTAGGCATTATGTGAGCAAGAGACCACATGTTGCTGATGAGATCCACACATGTCACTGTTTCTCCAAGTTTACTTCATAGTAAGCAGATTATGTGGCTGAAGACAAGCCTGCCTTCTCCAAAAAAAATAAAAAAAAATATTGTTTTATAGACACATCAAGTACGCTGCTAGGACAAGTAAAGAAGACTTATGATAAATAGGAATTAAAAAAAATTAAAGCATCAGGTTTTTTTAGTAAGAATTATATCCCTAAATCTCTCTTCATTTGCATGACTCTTCAAAAGATATAAAGACTTCCCAGCCTTTAATGTCTAAAATTTCAGGTAATGTAATGTCCATTGTAGAAGTCACCACCTATATAATTTCTTACATAGGAAATAAGTCAAATAACCCGATGTTATTATTCATATTTGTTTGACAGTAAAAGATTAGATATTATTAGAGCATTGAAATTCCATTATTTTATTACTCCTTTACCTACTTGACCTAGGGGCAAGGTTTTCTTCTGCTGTTTTTTTTTTGTTTGTTTGTTTGTTTGTTTGTCTGGTTTTTAAAAGTTTTTTTAAAATTTTTAGTGTCTGTGATGTTATACTGCTGTCATTAATAGATGGCATTAATTTGCCATCTTCTCAAAATGAGCAAGGCAGTGCACTGTGAAATATGCCAGGTAATTTCAGCCTTCAGGATATTCTTCCCTTCTTTCAGAGGGGTTTTAAGTCCTGATCCATTACTTTCAATCTTAGGACTAACTTAAATTAAGAGCTTACTCCCTGTATAACTAATGGAAAGAGACTGAAAAATATATAAACAGTGAGATGCATTTCAGATGTCTATTAACTCTCAGAGGCATTTAGCAATGTCTAGTAAAGAGAGGAAGGGAGCTAACGGTGTCTTTTTTTCCTAATATAGATGCCCTGGATAATTGTCTGGGCAGGATGACCAAGTCATTCCTTTACATTCAAGACAAGACAAAAAGTTAGACATTAATTAAAGGCACCCAATTCTCATCAGATAGGTTCACTGCATATCTATTACATCAAGCAGAAATGCAATTATTTAAATCCATGGAACAAATATTATTTAAACTCATGGGCAAAATTATTAATGCTTTTCCTGGCTGCACTTCAATACTTGCTTGAAGTGTCTTTAAACTGTTTGGAGGGGCAATATACATACATTATTTTCTTGTGAATATAGGCTTTTGCTCTCCCCACCTCTAGACAATCTAATTTAAAAAGTTAATGAGACTTAACACTAAGATCTGTGGAAATTACATACTTAATCTATGTGTAGTAAGTGGTAGGACTATAGTATATGGGTCTGTGCTGAACAAGATTCTGTGCATTCTTACAGAATTTGACTTCTCATCACCAGTAAGGACAATTATGTGGCTCTGCTGAGGAGAGGATATTCTAAATATGTATCAAGCTTAATTTACAAGCATTTTGATGTATGCTTAAAATAGACAAAATAATTGGAATGACATTTGTATAAACAAGAATGAGGATGAAGCCTTAGAAGGAAGTATTTATGGAATAAAATATAGCAGGAAAAGAAGTAAGGTTTCAATATACATTCTATGATGGTTATTTCATATCATTAAAAATGAAGGTTATATAGATTCATTTTTTTCTCGACAATTATTAAAAGGTTAGTTTTAGCTCTACATTAAAACCAAAACTTTCCTATCTTTAGAAGAGAACCCTAATCTATGTTTCTGCTTTCTTTGACCAAAACTCCCATGTTCAAACAGACAGTAAATTTAGAGTTAAATCTCATCTGGAATGTGAAGCTGAGATTCAAATCCTTATTTTTGTGTATAAACTCTCTTGTTCTACTTGTCTCATCCTGTATACATGTGTTTTGGGAGTTTGGAAAACATAATCATCAGTGTTACCACAGTTTGTTTCTGCTACTTAAAAGTTTTAAAGCTTTAAACTAACAACAGCTTTAAAAAGAAGGATTTTTCAGGATGAAGATCTCTTCAATTCATGAAATCTGTATTTCTAACTCATCCAGTTTGCAGTAATTGTCAGTCTGCCAAAATGCCTTATATTCGTGCATGCATATGCATATATACATTTCTATGTGCTGCACAGATACACACGTGTGCCTACACACGTGTGCAGCCACACAAACATATAAATATACACACACTGAAAAGTCTTGTGACTTTTCTGGATTTCTGCACCAGCAAAGAGGCATTAGGCAGCTGCTTATTTTATGCCCTAAGTTTTAGTGAAAATGGTGGAATAAAAATAAGCAGACTATTCTGTATTTCAGTCATGAGTTTTAGTTGACATTAATTAAATCAGCTTCCAGACAGCACATTTATGTAGGGAACCTCCCCATTTGAATAATTATTCTATGTTTGTAAAACACATTAGTTCTGGTAGAAAGCCAAATTCAAAAAGAGGAGATACAGACCAGGTAAGTGTCACTCTTAAGTGCTCCTAATTGTTTTGCAGTAATTATTGGGAGCTTTTATTATGCAAATGTTAATAGTAGTGCAGCTTTCTTCATTAAGAAGCAGTACCAACACGCTTCCAGAATGAACATATCTCTTACGCTAACAAATCTCCGAACAAAAACATGACAAATATGTAGAAGTGTCCAGAAATGGTGTTGAGTCAATAGGTTTTCCTTTTCCTGCAAAACTTCAAAGTAAATGATTTTTCATTTACTAAAGCCAGAAAGTAATTTTCTCTAAAGCTTGTTTTGTTTATCACAGAAACAATAAACTTTTGTGTATCGTTTTGTTTCACTAGTTAGTAAAACATTGTGTGGAAACTGTAAAATATTGAGGCTTGGTATATTCTGCTTGACAGACATGTTTCCATAATAATGGAACTCCCTTCATTTCCAGCTTGAGGCTTAGAAAATAAAAAAAACCTCTTTCATGCTCTTTTATTTCTGAAATTTAACTTCATTCTGAAAAATATAGAGAATACAAAATATATTCAACTGGGTTTTGTTATCAGCAACATGACTTCTACCACCCTGTGATATGTTGCAAAATCTTCATTTAAACATCTTGCCAACACACTGAAAAGATACATGTTAAATTATTTCTCTCCCAGCTATTAGTCCAGGATTCCTACCAAAAAAAAAAAAAAAAAAAAAGGTAAAAAAAAACCCAAAAAACCTACTTTTAGGATCAAGAGGTTAGAACTGAAATTGTTAGATGCATGGAGATCTTTCCCACCTGTAGATAACCAGTGAAAAATATTTGGTCTCAGCTTTCTGAGTGCTAAGAAGGAATAATCTATTTCAGCAATCTGGGGAATGCAATTCTTTTGAGCAACTAGAAGAAAACAGCTTTGTTTTGCTTTGTTTCTTTAAATTAATGGTGTGTTCTAGTGTTTCAGAAGTGATGTTTTAAAAATGGTAGAATCCTCCAATGCTGAAAGTTATTAAACCATTGACACTTATCAAAACAAGGCTATGACTCAGCAAATAGATTAGCACAAAGAAGAGAACACAATATTGCTAGAAAATCTCTTCTAAGTTTCAAGAGAATAGTGATAATTCAAATTCAATAACTTTTGAGCATAATTTGAATGAGTTATACCTAAGTTAAGATAGTATTAGTGTTCAGTGATTTTCTGTATTCAGTAAAAGAGAAGAAAATGTGGCAGCCTAATGACTTTTGAGCATCTAGAGGGACTCATTTTCCATAAAGGATATTCAAAATTCAAGAATTTAAATCATGCTTAGATCAACACAAGATGATTAAGTTATTTTTATTTTCTAGCAAAAGTCCTCATAGCCTTTAGCAGACATATTTTAATTTGTTTAACTGATATTTACATTAAGGTTTTTTGCTTTACTATCCTTTCTCCAATAAATCTTGGTTTAAGACAGTAGGGATTGGCATGTTCACTGGGAAAAGTTGCTGTGCAATACTGCACAGTTGCAGAAAGACTGCCAAAACATGTATTTCCCTAAAGTTGTATTATTCTACTTCAGAACTGTCTAGACTGCAACCTGTGTTGGTTTTGCACCCTCTGGTTTTTGGTAGCAAGTGGGCCACAGAGGCAGCTTTTGTGAGAAGTGTCTGGAGGCTTCCTCCATGCCTGGCAGAGCCAATTCCTGATGGCTCCTGAAGATGGACATGCAGCTGTCCAAAGCCAATGAGAGAGGTTGATAAGGCCTCTCTGATAACGTATTTAAGAGGGAAATCAAAACAAAGTGCACAGGGTTTTTTGGGGTTTTTTTTTTTGGTGGTTCTTTTTTTTTTTTTTTGTTTTTTTTTTTTTTTTGTCAGACAAGAGGAGGAGGAACAACGGAGACTCCAAGATCAGTGGAGAAGGAGGGGAGGAGCTGCTCCAGGTGCCACAGCCATGATTCCTCTGCAGGCCGTGGTGAGACCAAGGTGAAGCAGCTGTGTCCCTGCAGCTCAGGGGATCCACAGGGAATGCCTTTGGGGGAAGTGCTTAGGCTGAAGGTGGATGCCTGGAGGAGGCTGTGATCCAGTGGGATACCTGGTGGAGAGAGAGAGGGCCCTGCTTCCCGGCTGGAGCAGCCTGTCCTTGGAGGACTGCACCCCGTGGAAGAGTGACCCACACCCAGCAGCTTTAGGAGGACTGTGTGCCCGTGGGAGGGGCTCACATGGCAGTTTTGGGAGGACTCCTGCTTGTGAGAGTGGACCCACTCTAGAGAGGTTCATGGAGAATTGTTTCCAGTGAGAGGGACCCCATGATGTAGCAGGGGGAGGACTCCTCTGCCTGTGCAGCAGAAGAAAACCTGGGGTGATGAACTGAACAAACCCCCTGTCTCCCTGCACTGTTGGTGGGAAGGAGGAAGGGGTTGGGGGAAAAAAGGTGTTTTTAAGAGCTTATGTTACTTCTCATTATCCTCCTCTGATTTTTTTAAGTAATAAATTCACTTTCTACTTCGAAGTTGAGCTTGTTTTGGCTTTTTGGGTCATTTTCTCCCAGTCCTTATCTCGCCTCATGAAGCCTTCATGAAATTTTTCTCTCCTGTTCAATGGTGGCAGGGGAGCAGTGAGTGAGCAGCTTTCATGTGTGCCTGGAGTTTGGCCAGTGTCAAGCCATGAAACAACCCAAAGAACCTGGTCTGTAACCCTTCTCTTCCAGTTCTGTAGCCCTTCCCACAGACACTCTCTTCTCCAGGCATATGCTTTTGTCTGCTGCATGCTAAGAGGCTCTTTGCAAGCCATGTACGTACACACAGAGAAAAACCACAGCAGTACATGTGTCTGATGTGTATAGCAGATAGGTGCAGTGCCAGGTTAAGCATTAATGTACTTATCAGTTCTGAGACTCTTGTATGATCTCTGCTGGCCAGTAAGTGGTCATTCATACCAGGAGTGTCATCTCCTGTAATCCTGGAAAGTCTGACCTTTGATCTTGCTGATTCATTGTGTTTGGGTTGCCTGCTTTTTCCTTAAGGGGATATATTTTCCACATCGGTGTTTTTCCCTTGTGGTTCCCTGAGCTGCCAACTATTGTCATTGCAACAATTTCTCTTCTGCCTGTGTTATTACTTATTTCATGTGGCTCCTGTTCATGTACTCCCAAAGCTTAGCAGCCACCTTCTTGTTAAGACTCAGCCAAGGTCACCCAGCTATGCTGCACCAAAGCCTCTCTGGGGTCAGGGAGCTTGACTCAGAGTCTGTGGGTTGTGCTCTATCTGTAGTGTAAGTTATCTAACTGCTTACATTATAACAACACTTCAAGTAGCTTACAAATCAGCTGTCTTAAATTAAAACTCTGTAAATATTTCATTCTGTCATCTTTATCAGATATGACAAAGAATTTTATTTATAGGCTATAGTCCTGAATTATTATTCTGTCTCTGAGAAAGGGAAACCCTTATGATGTCTGGAATATGCTTGCCTGTGTGTATATATATATATATATATATATTTATTTTTTTTTTCTTTTTTTTTGACAAATCTGATTTTGGAGGAGGGATTCAGTAACTTTCCTGACATCCAAAGGAACATAAAATTATATGTTAGTAGCACAACTTAAATGTAAACACATTTTAAGATTTTGGGAGTAAGTGTTACAGGACAGCACAATTGCTGTATTTTCTGAGCATTTTGAGCTTTACTGACAGGGATGGGAAGGCACAAGGAGCATGTTGCATTTTGTAACAATACTTGCTTTTCCTGATGGTGATTTCTAGACCTGATTCGTCTAGACACTGTCTCTCATCAGAGGAGGGGAAAGATTCCTTATGAAGACTGTGAAGGGAATCAACTGTTTCATACCCTTGAGGTCAATGTATAGGTGTAAAAAACAGGTACCTAGAAAAAAATAAAGAAATAACAGGAGATTAGTCAGCTAGATTTTGGAATATGGAATAGAGAGGCATACTGGAGTGCGAAAATTAAAATGAAGAGAGAAGTAAACTTGGAACAGAATGGGAACAGCAGCACTAAATCAACAGTACAAGTTCATGCAACAAAAACATTCTACTTCCAGAATGAAGTAGAATGTAAGTATTTATACCATGACAAAACATTGGACTTAATGTCCAGTTGGACTGTCTTCAGACATTTTTTCCTCTCTATGATACAATTCTTCAATGGGATTTAGCATGTGTCAGGCTGTGATTACATATGCTTGTTTGTTTTCAGTGAGCACCAAACTTCCAGCCAAAGTTTTTTGTTTTATTCTGAAAATAAATGAGTCTCTGTGACATTGGTGTGAGTCTGGCACTTGTTCCCATTCTGTCATAACAGACTGCACAGATTTCCATTTCAGCCATTGGCAAATGAATCTGTATGCCCAGTTCTCACTGATCTGAATACATGTCAGGCATTTAGGGATGTTTCATGGGCTGAGAAAGTTTAGAAAGGAGAATGACAGATTTGTTTCTTTCCTTTTTGAATAGGAAATTTTAAAATAAAAATTTTCCTTTTGTTTCTGTGATGAACTTAGTAATGAGAACTCTGGGTTGGTACTTATAACTTCTAATAGTATTATGTAAAACCAGCATGCAACATAGAAATGTCTTCATGAAGGAAGAAGAAGGATATCTGCAGTAGTGGGCAAGATGCATGTTATTTATTGTTCAAAGAACACTTTTCAAGTAGAAATTTGATTTTTCTCTCTTGGCACGGTGTAGAAATATATGAACAGGATTTGTCTTGGTAGAAAATTGGATTGTGCTGCAGAGATGCATTGCAATGATAGCAAACGGGCAGTCAGTCCTACTACAGCCAGTGTAAAACAAATGAACCCCAGCAACAACTAAACAAAATCCTGGAATGTGTACAGCCTTTGTCTCAGCACAGCCACAGTTATTGGTCTGCACAACTAAATGTCTATAGTCTCACAATTCCATCACATGAATTAAGTCTCAGGTAAAACACTTTACTTCAATTCAACCCAAGCCTCTAAGGGGCCAGTTGCCTTGGGTAGATGAAGCTGTTGTCTAGGGTAAGAAAACAGCAGGAATTAAATATTGTATCTGTCTTTTGTGTTTGTCTTCAAGAAAACTGACTTAACCTCCTTTTGTCATAGGTGATGAGCTGAACTACACTAACTGAGGTGCAAGAAAAAGCATTAATAATAATGTAGTGCCTGGCAGGGTCATGAGCCCAGTCTTAACCCTGAAAAAGAGCAAACAATGAACTCAATACTAGCAGTCCTTGACTGTAAACAGATATTCTGATGCTGGTAATTCAAGTATGTTCTCATCAGACCTCTCTATAAAATTCCAGCTCTAATTTGGGGTTGTCTGTTCATTTGTCGGACACCTAAATTTACATCTTCATAAATACTTCAAAAATTAATTCTCTTAACAATTCTCATACTGCACTTCCTGACTGCTGTAATCATTCAATAATGTCTTTCTGAGCATCTAATGAAAAGATTAGGACACCTTTCCTTCAATCTCTGTAAGTCACAGATTGCTCTCAAGGTTTTTTTTAGTGCTCTAGATTTTATTAAATAATTTGGAGCAAAAGGTCTTGTAAAAGTAATAAAATAAAAATCCTACGCTGAGTTTTTTTATAATGAAGTCATACACAAAGAAAAGTTGTACATTTCATCAGAGTATTTTAAAAAAATGTCTTAATGAAAAAAAGAACATTATGTGTGGTGCATTTGGGAACAGTTCTTATTATTCATTTAAGAAGACAGCATTAGATTTATGAATGTCTCTAGAGAGGAGTGACAAAAACAGTTCCAAGTTTACTCTACTCAGCTCAAGTAATACAATTCCGTCATGACCAAAAAACCCAAACAAAAACTAAAAACAATCTCCCAATACAAAGAACATTTTAAATTTTTCACAGAAGTGCAGAGTAAATTTAAGAGAAGAAAAAGTACAAGACGGTTTTTTTTTCCCCTATGGAACAGAAATATCTCCATTGTCTAAATTTTGGGCTGAAAATATCCATTTTATTTTAATTGTATTAATCTATTTTTTTCAGTTTGTGGGATCTTTTCAAAGGCCAAAAGTAAAATTAATACATGATGAGAACTATGTTTATAAAACAGAAATTTACAACCACAGTATACTTTTGAATACTTTTTCTGTAAGAAGGTATATCAGGATGGTTATATGCATTGCTTTGGATCTGTTTCAGGTCTGTGACTTCAGCTTGTGACTTCTGATTCATGAATGAATATATTTATTATTCCAATTATAGATCATTGAGAGCTGCTTCTCAGCAGCTCCAAAAAATTTATTTTTTCCCTGCAGATATGTAGGTATGAGATAAAGATATATAATGTTCATGCAGCTCTATAGTGGATTATGCAGAATTATTGCTCTGTAAGAGAAGCATTGTAGCAAAAGATTTTTCATGTTCTGAATATTACAAGTTTCTTTGTCCCCTCAATTTTTTTCTGTTGTTCAATTCCCACTAGAATCTGCTTATACTTTGCCCAAAGCTTCCCCCTGTCAATGACTGCCTGTTGTTTATTCCACATTTATTTGTCTATGGAACATGTAGTAGGAAAATGGTTTTGTGTTGAATTACATAACATGCAGTAATCACCTTGTAACATGAT
Source organism: Setophaga petechia (assembly GCA_024362935.1). NCBI lineage: Eukaryota > Metazoa > Chordata > Aves > Passeriformes > Parulidae > Setophaga > Setophaga petechia. Next base: position 31,689,060 of record JANCRA010000001.1, read on the forward strand.
CATTTTTTTTTTAATGAAAGAAATTTTTGTCTTGGTAATTTCAATCCTGTATGATAAGTATTTATTCTTTTAAAAGAGTAATTTCTTGCTGTCACTGAATAATGCCTGGGGCTATAACATTCTCTGACCTTGAAACCAGTCATGCAAACTAAAAAGGTTACCACCTGTAAAAGGCCTGTTCCTTTGACAGATCAAATACATCACCTTGAAAGTATGATTTCAAATAAATAAATAAATAATTTTTTTTAAGTTAACCATTCAAAAATTTAAAAGCAGGTTCTTAGCTTTAAAAAAAACCAAAGAGGGTTAAAGTCCTGATGATCCATGGATTCCAAGATTTTCAAAAATTTTGGTTCAGATGTAAAGGTCTTTTTTTTTTTCCTAGAATACCAAGTCATAAATGCCTCTTTCAGTATTATCAGACTGACATCCTTTTGGTTTGTTGCAGTTAGATATTCTTTGATCATGAAGGCTTTTATTGCATTATTAAACAAAAGTACTGGGGCCCTCAGGTAGGGACATGAGAAATTCAACTGGAAGCAGTTTCCATAAACTCCTACTTGATTAAGTTATTTCTGAACAATTTGTTAAAGCCCATTAAATGGAAACATTTGGGCATCACATACTTGTGTGATGTCTGACTTGGTTAATTGTGTCTTCAGGCCTCAAAGGCTTAGCTCAGTGCGAGTGTGGTGCATCTCTGATTGAGTCAAAAGCAAAAGTGTAGGAAAAGGAATTCTGACTCTCTGCCTGCCGTGTCCTTTGCTCCCAGACTTCTTGCTGTGTATCAGCCAGCGACAAGTTGTTTCTCAAAGCCTTTCTGTGTCCAAGAGGTCTCAATCAGCATTTTGTGATGAATGTACCTGTCAATTTGATGCCCACAGCCATCTTATCAAAACCAGTCATGCATGCATAAGCCAAATGCAGGACGATGGCAATAATTTGAATTGACAACAAGAGTCTATAGGCTTTTTTTGCAGTTAAAGAAAATTAAAGTATATCATTACTATTTTTCTTAAATATTAATTAGAGAAATACAGTTATCACAGTACACAGAATGTATAGGTATGTGTGCATATTAGATATTGGATAAAGTGTTGTATCTGTTAAAATAAAAAAAAGCAGCCTATATTCATATGGGCAACTTGAAAAAAAGTTGGTATCTCTGTGAGATGACTATATATTTTCACGTAGCTAAAAAAAATCTCATCATTTTAGTTGGCTTTGCAACAGACACTTTGGCACTGACAAACTGATGCAGGCTTAAGAGGGAATCGAAAACACCAAGGCTGAGGTGTCAGAAAATAATTGCTTCATAAAACTAAAGTTTATTTCTCAGAGGTCCCAGCTTTTCTTAAAACAGACCTATCCTTGATTGCTACAGGGGACTTAACCTTTTAAGTCTTGCTTTATGTACAAATAGAGGTGATCTGCAGATTATGCCTTTCACCTATGAGAGTATAAAAATGTGGGGGAAAAAAATAAAGGCAGTGTGTTTGCCCTTAAGAAATCATGAGCAAGACCACTAAAAATCTTTACATTGAATTAATGTAGCTGACTTGGTAGTATATATAGCTTTATGGTTTGTTTTACAATAATCAATAACTTTGAAAAAAGCCATGAGGAGAATAAATAAGTGCACTAGATGCTATATTATTTAAGCTGTGCAAGAAACACTGTGAACATTCGGTCAGTTACCAGTGTATGTAAATATGCCCTGGAGTGCTGCTTCACCAAATATATGTTTTGGTACTTTTGTCTTGTTTGGTTTTGTTTGGGGGATATTATTTCATTTCATTTCATTTCATTTCATTTCATTTCATTTCATTTCATTTCATTTCTTTAATTGTTGTTGTTTCTATGTATAGATTGTGAGTCTTAGTACTTCATAGAAAAAGGTTATTATTTGAGCTAGGTGACATTTGGTAGCAATGGGTATATTCAATTTTTCCAGGGAATGATTGGCTGGGTAGATACATCAGCTTAACCTCCAGTGAACCATTGCAAACTTTTCTCCTACAATACTAATTAATTTCTTAAATTTAAGGCAAAGTGCCTGAAGTTCTAGTCTGCTTTCACATGTTTTTTTACAGGAATGGCAGTTTTAAACTTTGCATGTATCAAAGATAGCAATTGTCATATCAGAATATTATTTTTGCCTGTTAGGATTTGGGAACTTTGACTAATCAAAAAGGCACATACAATTGACTGGGGATAAGTGTGATTTGGAAGTCAACTAAAAATACTTTCTGAACATTTTTAATACTGTCTTTAAATGAATATTGTACATGAACATGAATATTCCTAAATCAGCAAACCTGAAATTAGCAGTTATTTTAAAAATATTTCTTCTATAACATAAGTTAAGCTTTCAAAATCCTTAACAACCAATTTCTCGGAAATTGACAGGTGTAAAATTGTGCAAAACACTTCTGAACTGTACAAAAACAAACCCAAAATTAAATAAATCATAACAGAAACATTAGCTAAATAGTTTGCTTGAAAAGGGGATCTAACTCAGCAGTAGGAAAAATGCCTCTGGCAACAGACAAGTTAAAATTACCCAAACTAATTTTTATCCTATATTTTGAAGCAGAAGCAGATACAGCAAGAATTTTTCTCCAGTTTTACTAGTCAGAGGATTGATCCTATATTTTATCAAAAAATACGATGAAATTATGATGACAGTAAATAATTGAATCACACAATGAATCTGTGTGAGATTAATTTAAAAGTAGCAAAGAATAAACCTGGCTGTTTTGAGGCAAAAATATTTTTATTTATATCTAGGAGTGTGCTGCGGGTAACTCTAATTAACGCCTCACATCAAACATGGACAAGATGGCACACATGCAACTATTTGGGACCTATGTTAGATCCTCAGAAAAAGCTTTCTATCCTGGCAACTAATCACAGAGGTGAAGAGAGTGGGAAAAACACTTATATTGAAATTAGTCACACCAGTGAAGCCTTTACAATTGAATCAGCAATCAAGAAAAAAAATGTAGCTGGACTAGAAAAATGAACACATTTGTTTTCTAGTCATAAAGCAGATATCAGAGTACTAGATGATCTGCAGAGTATTTAATTGCTGTTGTGGTGAGCATCTATCACCCATTAGTGCTGTTATGGATGTTGCTTAGGGTTTCATTTTAGTCAAATCACATATCTGTACTTGTATGAGTTGTACTGAAATAGATGGCATTACTCACCTGACTAAGCTTAGCAATATTTTACCCATTAGCTCTTAATTTGTGGGTTAAATTTCTTTTCATAAATAGTTTATAGGCATCGCGTTGCTTCTTGCACATTCATTTCCTTTATCAGAAATCGTCTTTGTGTTGGTTTATACTGAAAGCAAGTGGCCATTATAATTATAATTTGCATTTATGAAAAAATTACTAAGTAGCACTAATTCTGGTTTCCATGGTTAGAGGTTGTCAATAAATTGTAAACATGAGAACAACTGACCTTGGGGAAAAAGCATGGCTGTAAAGTATATTAAAAATTATGGGTATTTTGAACCATTTATGATTATAATTTCTGTGGGTAGTGTGAAAGACTTGATTTTCAGATTGGATAATTTTTTCTCTTATATGCATATTTTCTTTAATAATAAAATTTCAATGCTAGCATTGTGAGTCAAGGTCCGCTAACTGATTTTTTCTTTTATGCCTCTGTGGTTTGGTTTTTTCCTTCACTAAACTATATTTTCTCCTAAAATAAAATATAGCATAACTGACTGTTCTCTAGTATAAATAAAATAACTGTGCACAGACACATTTTATATGACTGTTTTTTGTGTGTTTTCTCATTAAGTTGCAAATGACACCAAGTTGGGCAGGAGTGTTGATCTGCTGGACAGTGGGAATGGTCTGCAGAGGGATCTGAACAGGCTGGATCAATGGGCTGAGGACAACTGTATGAGCTTTAATAAGGTGAAATGAGGACTCCTGAGCTTGGATTTCAACAATCCCATGCAACACTACAGGCTGGGGAAGGATGGTTTGAGGGTTGTTCAATGGAAAATAACTTGGGGGTGCTGGTCAACAGGCAGCTGGATATGAGCCAGGGTGTGCCCAGGTGGCCAAGAAGGCCAGTGAATCAAGAATTGAGTGGCCAGCAGGACAAGGGCAGTGATTGTCCCTCTGCACTCAGAACTGGTGAGGCTAGGCCTCAAGTATTTCGAATCCATCACTTCAAAAAGGACATTGAAGTGATGGAGAATGCCTAGGGAAGGGCAACATAGGTGGTGAAGGATGTAAAGAGTATCACAGAATCATAGAATATCCTGATTTGGAGGGAACCCACAAGGATCAAGTCCAAACCCTAGCCCTTCACAGGACAGCCCCAAATACCCTGCCATGTGCCTCAGAGTGTTGTCCAAACATTTGAACTCTGTCAAGCTTGGTGCTATGACCATTTCCCTGGGGAAACTCTTTCTAACAGCCAACCACCCTGTGTCTGAAGAACGTTTTCCTAACATCCCAACTTAACTTCCCCTGACCAAGCTTCACGCTGTTCCCTTGGGTTTCCTTGGGCCATTGCTCACCACCGAGAAAAGTGCTTGTCCTGCTTCCTCTCATGAGGAAGTTGGATATCTCCAACTTCCCACCATCCCTTTTACAACTTCATCACTGTGCCCTCTTCATGTACTCCTCAAAATTTCTCATCTTTCTTCTGTGTACTGTGAGCAGTGGCTGAGGGAATGAATCTGTTAGCCTGGAGAAGAGGAGGCTCAGAGAAGACCTTTCTGCTCTCTACAATTGCCTGAAAGGATGTTGTAATAATGTGGGAATCAGTCTCTTCTGCCATGTCTTGTGGAAGGCTGAGAGAAAATGGTCTTAAATTGCACCAGAGTGGTTCAGATTAAATATTAGAAAAATACCAAAAGATTTCTCTGGAAGAGTGGGTAAACATTGGAATAAATTGCTCAGGGAGGTTGTGCAGTCACTGTCTCCGTAAGTGTTCAAGAGGTGTCTGGATGTGGCACTTGGTGATAGGTTTAAGGGTGATTATGGTGGTGATGAGTTGACAATTGAGATAGATGAACTCGAAGATCTCTTCCAACCTTGATGATTCTCTGGTTATGTGCTTATGTCCTTCAGAACAACAGAATAATTACTTTGTCTGAGTAGTACAGTAACGTGTGGCACTTATAAATAGGTACTACATAAATATATCCAAAACTTCCATAAAGTATACTATGCTTGTATGCACGAATCACAGTCTTTTACTTGAAACTCTAGGTTCCTTCAGTGAGATGTGGTCTAAAGCAGAGGACTAGTCCTATTTACTCAAGTGGTACTGCAGTGCAAGAGCATGTGCAGGGCATGTGTCCAGGTTAAATTTTTTCCTGGGGTTGCTGAGGTAACAGCACACCAAGTGACTAAAATCTAATTTTGTTTCATAAAGAAAGAAGATGCTCCAGGAGCAGATAAGCCGAAGGTTGAATTTTCTATCTGATTGTGAAGCTAGTTTTGAATACCTAATAACAGACCCTATAACTCAGTGCTGGTGAGTTTGATCAAGTGTTTCCTTAGGTTGCCTAATATATGAGCTATACTGCTTTCCAAAGGCTTTTACATCATTTGTCTCTAACTCCTGCAATGATTCTTCCTTTCATTCACTGTTTACTTTCATTTACCCGTCATTTTAGTAGCTTGGCTCATTTAGTTTATGTGATGGCACTTGTTTATCCATGACAACTCATGTTATTAATTTCACATATAAAATGCACCATAATGAAAAAAAATCTGCCAAAAAGCAGGAGCTATAATCAAATACTTCATACAAAAGTGAGTTATATCTCTGAATATCATAAGAAAGAATCCATTTTTCAGTACCCAAGCCAACTTAGAATTCATCCTTCATTTTGTTTTCTCATGTACTGTGGATACCAAATTATTAGCTAACAGAAATCTTTTACATATCATGTGCAAGTTCCAACTGGTAAGACAATTTAACCCTACTATTAAAAAACCAAAACAACAAACCAAACAACTCCCCCTTCAAAAAAACCCAAGCAAACAAACAAACAAAAAAATCCCAACCCCCACAACTAGCCAAAGAAACCTCATCAGCATTTATTTCCATGTTTTGGTAGACTATATAAAATTCATATTTTTCATAGTCAACTTAGCAGTTGCTTATTCCTTTATGAATAAGTTCTGTTGCTTTTGCTCAGAAAACACATATGACGTACATATTATCAATTTTTCAACAGACAATACTCTGAGGTTTTGGGACTATCTTTTTGTAGAACATGCAGTGCCTTACTGGTTATCTCCCTTTCTTTGTTCCAGATTTAGTGAATCTAATATACTGAATTACAGACATTTCCTTATCATTGAAGGAGGAAAATGTGGACAAATGATAATAGTATTCATTCCAATGGACACACCTTTTCAGTGGATACCTTTATTTTCAATTCTGCTTTATTTTAAGCAGCCTGGTTTTCTTCATTTTGTTAATATAACATTAGGATGAATCCTTGCTGCTTCTTAGTATAACCCATATATATTTATATGTATATACATATGCGTCTATGTGTGTAAATACATGCAAAGCAGAGGTCTAGATTTTTGTAAAATACCTGGAGTTCCACCCACCCATAGAAGAAATAGCTGTATCTGAGTTCAAGGTAGAGAGGGAAAATGTACAATTGGACTGCTGAAGAAAAATGTCCAGGAAACCTTGCTGCAAGGCATTTAGAATCAGAGGATCCTAGAACAGTTTGAGTTGGAAGACATCTTAAAGATAATCTAGTTCCTACCAGTCTGCCCTAGGCAAGGATATCTCCCATTAGATCAGGTTGCTCAAAGCCAGTCTGGATTTGAATGCTTCCATGGATGAGGCGCACAGAGCTTGTGTGGAAAACCTGTTCCAGGGCCTCACCACCCTCACAGTAAATGAATTTCTGCCCAATATTTAATCTAAACCTTCTCTCAGTTTGAACCCGTTCTCCTGTGTCCCATTACTACATGATCTATAAAAAGTCTCTCTCGTTTTCTTGTAGGCCCCCTGTAAGTACTGGAAAGCTGCTCTAAGGTCTTGCAGCCTTCTCTGCTTCAGATGGAACAACCCCAGCTCTCGCAGGCTGTCTCCATAGAAGAGGTGATCCAGTCCACTGAGTATCTTTCTAGCTCTCCTCTGGATTTATTGGTCTTTTTATGCTGGAGCCCCAGAGCTGTACAAACTTTAGATGGGGTCTCATGAGAACGCAGTAGAGGAAGAGAATCAGCTCCCTATGCCTGCTGGTACCAGTATCTTCAAAAAGAACAGTTTAGAAAGCAGAAGGGTACTGAGAAGAGCTCATTTTACAATCAAAAGACCTGACTATACTACTTGTAAAAGAATTACAGAATAACCGAATGTGCTGGGTTAGAAGGGACCCACAAGGATCATCGAGTCCAGCTTCTGGCCATTCACAGGACCATCCTCAATGCCTCTGAGTTCCTGATGATAAAAATCTTAACTGGAAAATATTTTCAAGTCATGAAACAGTAGTAAACATTGTTTTAATACAGCACTAGTAAAAAAAAGGCATCCTGTTTGGCTCATGTCACCTCAAACTTCATTAATACTCATGAGAAGGAATTCGTCAGAGCTAGAGCTGTGCATAGTTGAGCCGTCATACTGGATTTTTTGTTTAAATTTTAATTGGTATTTTAAAAAAGATCATGGATTATGTCAGTATTTTTTAGGTATGATTGGTGACTTTAACTTAAGTCTACATTCCATTTAACTAGCACTCTGGTCCTGTCATCAATAAAACTTTGAGTTTTGGGGGAAATCCATGACCAGATTAAACTATTGGCAGCTCTGACAAGGCAACATTGTTAATGTTGCCATGGTAGAAATTCCACATAATTTAGTACTGAAGGCCTTTGTTGTTTTGGTGTTTCTTGCTTTTATGTATTGCCTGAGTCCTGTGTATGCAGAGATAACATTCATATGTATCACATTGCAACTCTTGCTTTACTTTGGATTTATAAATGATTCACAACAAACTCAATCACACTGTATGTCCTCAAAAGTGCGGTGCTCTGTGAATAACCAAGTCCCTGGGGTAGGTGGAAAATTATTGCACATACATTTGAAATAAACTTCAGTATTATACAAGTGAGGATGATGATGGAGTTGTATGTTCTAGGGTATAAGAATATGACAATGTCATATAGTAATTTGAATAAATGATAAATATGCTTCCACTATCTTAACAAATGAAGCAATTTAAAATGTAAGTTGAACAACAATAAGGTCTCAAGAGGGATAAGAGAAAGCAGAAAATAAAACCAGAGCTAAGACAGCAACAAAAGACTAAAAAAGCAAAGAGCTCCAAAGGAAAAAATGGAAAAAAAACCCCATAAGTGTGATCCCAGTGTGGCCCTGTTCATGATTATGCATACTGAACAGTGTTTATGGGCATTTCGAGCACTGAAGCATTGTCCATAGCTCTGACATGATGAGTCAGAAGATATTGTAGGTCATGGAAGTTACTGGCACCCAGACACTTCTCTGCAAAATATGACTGACCAGTCACATATCAAGGTTAACAGTTCTTTGCAAGGATGTATAAGATTCTAGAAAGAAAAAAGCTGTGTTTGGCTATTGTTAATATTTAAGTTTCACAGAATATGAATGTGTGATCAAAATGGAACAAATATTATGTATATATGTGTAAAATCCTTTTTTCCCTGTAAAAATAAGGGTAAATTTAAAAATTATCAGAGAAAAAAAAAATCTCAAGGAGGAAAAATATGAAAAGTTTAATATTCTTTAGATGATGAAATAAAACTCTCAAAGGTAAATCATCTTTTCCATTAGACTAATTATCTCAGGGTTTACCAAACTCAAGCAACTCCTAAGAATTAAACAGTTTCTGGCTAAATCTTTCCAATGCACATTTGTTATTCTTTATTCACTTTTACCCTGAAGTTTTGACCCACTTTTCATTTGAGTAAGTCCTTGTTATGGTTCAATTATAAGAGATGTAATAAAGTGGCTTGATTAGTGAATTAGAAGGGAAGTGTAAAGCCATCCCTCCACTGTCAAAGCACGTGTGCTAGTGTCAGAAATTCTAGCTTTGGGTATACTACAATTAATGCTGCAGCTGTTAGTAAAGCCCGAGTAGTTACAACTTTGGAAATTTTATTCTGTGTTGCAAAAAAGTCCCAGTATTGTGATAATGGAGTCTCTGGGTTTTCTTTGGGGTTAAGATTAACAGATTTCTATTCCTCACATGGGAGCAGCAGGTAATCCTTGCTTTGTTACTCCAGTGATTTTAACTCTTTGCTGCCCAGGAAGTATTACCCATCCTCTTGGTTTTCCACTTCTTAAATACTGACTGGATTTCAATCTTGGCTTATTTATGGCCAGATTTTGACACCACAGTAGCTGCACAGGGTACCATTTTAGCAGAAGTTTGCTGAACTTGATGATTATTTATAGTTTCAATTTTAATAAAGGGTCATAATATTACTTCCTTGTCATCAGATGCCAACACAATTTATCTGTCTTGCTCTTTATGAGAACAACAGATTCACTCACTATCTATCTCTCAACTTCACCAAATGAAAAAAGTGGGAGTAAGAAGACCATGGTTTGAGTGTTACAGGTTCTACATCCTGCAATTCTTTCCCTGTGATTCTTTCACACACATTCCAAAGCTTCATCTGAAGTTTTCTAAAACAACCATAATCAGCAGCAGGCAGCAGCCTTTTAATCATTTTCCTCATTTAACTGAGAGTGCAATTCTTTCACCAAATCTTGTAAAAATAGTACTGTTTTGTTTTCAAGTTTTTGGATAGCCAATCACTCTTTATCCCAATTATCTTATGCTGACTCCCTTCCAGAGGAGGGTTGGAATGAATTGCCCCTCTGCCCCAGGTACAGGGGACACCAACAAATTTTCAAGGAAGAACAACAAAATATTATCTTTACACTAGCCACCCAGGATAGCCATTTTCTCAGAAACTCCCACAGATGGAACTAAACAACCCACACGAAAATTCTCTCAGAGGAAATTTGTCACAAAATATTCAAAAGTTAACACAACCTACTCAGAACAAAAACATGGCAAGGTTTCCAAATGTTAATACAGAAGAACAGCATTCCCATTCTGACACCAAAATAATTTTATGATCCAATTATAAGAAATGACACTGCTCAAATTAAGGTGCAAACAAGACTATGTGCCAAAGTCAATAGTTCAGATTTTATTTAAAGGGAAATATGAGGTAGAGAGAGAGAGAGAAAGAGCTATGAAGAGAGAAGGTAAGGGAAAGAGACAGTCAGAGAGATAGGAGAAATTAATAAAAAAGTATTACTACCACACAGATTCCTGTGGTATCCTGCTGGTCCTTCTTCACCTTGTCTTTGTTGTTAGAATCCCAAGTTGTTCTTCTGGAGGTACCACTTTTGGACACTCCATAGCCTAGGTACTCATGGGGTGTAGATGCTGTTCTCACAATTGGAAATGGCATGTGCATAAGCATTTGCTCCCCTGCCCCCAGTTTTCCAGGTGGGAATTTTTACCAGATCCTAACCAAACCTTTGCCTCAGTTAGGCCTGCAGTGCCTTTCTGCATTTACCTCAAGTTCCATTGTTGTGGTGGCTTACCTCACGAGCATAGTGAGAAAGTTTTGAGAATGTAGCTTCATTCTTTAAGTTTTCATAGTCTTTAATTACTTCAGCTAAAAAGACAGTAGGTTTACTGTGATGCCCATCATAGTAATTTTAGGCCTATATATGAAGTTGTGACATTATTATCAAGCATTCACCTGTTATAGTTGTGTCTATGTGCCAGTGCACTTATTTTTAAAAAATATTTTATGTTGGTTTATAGGTTTCCCTGGCCTGAGGAACAACTTTATAAAAATTTCCACTAGCCCCTTTTTTTTCCTTTGAAATTAATTTCTTCGCGTTCAACTGCAGTCACACATCTGAGAGCAATGCAATATAGCATTAGGTGACAGTTTCTGTACTGAGAGCCAATTCCTGAGGGGAGAAGGCTGCTGGTGTTTCTCTCCTTGTTCTTGTTATCTCCTTCACTGTTAGTGACCTTTGCTATTTTGACAAGTGCACAAGCACAGCCTTGTAACCCAGGGAGTATTGAGGTACAGCTGTAACAGGCTTAGAGGATTTATGTTAAACTAACAACACAGACTTCAAACACGCTGGTCTTGACCAGCTTGGAGCTGTGTTTTAGCTTGTAATAGCAATGATCAAATGACAGGGGATTATTACACCTTTGGTTTTAGCTTTTGCTTACTTCTGTTTAGCTTTGTGGTGAAATGTCATGTTACATATCTTTTCTAATGAAGCGACAGTAATAGCAAGTATTTCCACTTTGTATCTGTGACCCTAAATAACGCTACAATATTGGTAAGTACAGGCATGGGGTGATTGGAGGAACTTCAAATGTATGGGCACCAGCTACTACTGGGAGCCTGGAGATATCACCAATGGACATTACTAGTCATCAAAAACATGCATCATTAAGAACTGTGTAAAACCAATTTAAATATCACAAAGAAATATTTAAAAATCCACAACACACACCTCCAAATAGGTAAATACACCATACACTGTAAATTCAGATACAATACAGACTTGCAAACCAAAAAACAGCAAGCCATAGAGCATATTAGCAAGCATATGAAAGTGACTCCCAGCAATGCTAAAGTGAGGAAGAAGATACTATCAGCATGATATTTCTCTGGTGAATGAACTTGGAATTTTCACAGTTCACTCTACTCCCTTCCCAGACCATCAACTTTAAGACCCAAAAAGATAGTAGAACAGTGACCATAAAATCAGAGAAAACAACAAAGGGGTTTAATATCTTTTTTATGTATTTTGAAATATCTTCTATATTTTAATTAATATGGGGTGAATTAACTAATTCCAATAAATGTTTGCATTTCCCAGACTAAATTTTCTTAATGTTTGAAGCTTTCCATTTACCATTCTGTCAATGCTGCTCTTTACTGAGTTAAAAGAACTGATTGTCTGTGTATTTTCAACTTCTGTTTGAGTTTCTATTAAAATAGTCTCATTTGGTTTCGCATTCAGACAAATTTCTCAACTTTCCCTTAAATAGCTGTCATTCTATCTCAGAAAAAGACTGTATTTTTAGACAACTTCTTTCATATTTTCAACCAACTCTTTTTCTTCAGTGAATTTAATACTTGTTAAGACTTGCCTGGAATTCCTGCAATCTCTAAACACCACTTACTACAGAAAAAAGCATTCTGTAACTTAATGTTTAGATTTTGTTACATTTTGATTTAGATTCCCATGACAATGTCTGTGTAAATTATTTGTTTTTTATGACAGATATTCAAACATTAGCAATAAAGCAATTTATGCATTTTAGGATTGTCTGTCATCCTCTATTCATAAAATATACACAATAGCATGTATCTACTGTGCAATTTATACTGTGGGAACCAATTTTTTTTTTTTTTAGAATGAAACAGGCTTTAGAATGTGTTCTGATATTACATAGCAGCCCTTCCCATTCCTATGACATCACTATATCACCTGGTATATCACTAAGACATTGCTGAGTACAGTGATATACCAGGCATTTTTCTTGCAAAATGTACCCCCAGGGGAAAAAAATGATGAGATGAAAAAATATAATGGGGAAAAAACATTTTTACATAAAGCTGGTATTTTTGATGGCCTGAAATCTCACATGATTTCCAGTTATTATAATCCCTCTGAGGCAGCCCAGTCCCCCACATTATGTATACTCTGTTCTCTTCATCTGCAAAAGAAGAGTTGCAAGCTCCTGCTTTGGTGATGATAAACATAGTAAATTTTTTTTCCTGATGTATCATTTTCTGCTATTTTACTGCACTGAACTCTGTTCAATATTAATATCTTCCGACTGTCAGAATTGGTCACTAATTTTTATTCTGCTTTGGGGTACATATCTGATTTGTCTCTAATATTTCAATCTTTTCACTTTTTATCTTCTACAGAGACCTCTAGCAGTGAACCATGTAACTAGATTGCCCTTTACCTCTTGAAATCTGTAACTTAAACTCACAGTAAACAATTTTTTTTCATTAATTCTTTTACTTGTGTAATTATAAAAATAATGGCCTGTATTAAAAAATAAGGGAAAAGTTAGTTGGGGCAGTAGGCAGGACATCACAGAAGTGATCCATGCTTTATAAATATACTTCTATATTTAAATATACTTAGGTTTAATGATGCCTTCTCCCACTTTTATCTGTCTGCTTATTTCTATTGCTTTTATAAATTGTACGCATAAATTGAAGTGGGTTTGATAGCTGTTCTGGTTTAGGAATGCTGCTCTGGAATTTGGTACTCCCACTGAGACTCTTCAAAACATGCACTGCTCACTTGCTCCCCTTCTTTCCCATCCTCATTTCCCCTGAGGAGGCTGGAGAGGAGAATGGGAGGCACAAAAGGTTGAGATAAGAATAATTTACTGGAAGTAGCAATAGAATAAGAAAATTAACAGTAACAGCAACAATTCAAGAAAGTAATGGTTCACATGAATTCTCCAATTCAACAATAGCCAATAGCCCTCTGTCTCCCCCACCACACACACTTGCCCTGAAAGGTGCCCTTTCTTCCTGGAAGAAAATGTCTCCCCAGTGTCTTTGAAGTGATGTGAAGTGGTATAGAATAATCTCCAGGTCCTAGCCATGCCTCTCCCAGCTACAGCAACCATAAAGTCTGTCTTGGCCAGAACAAGGACACAGACTTAACTTATTTGTGCAATGTGACAACAACTAGTTACTGCATTCAGGTGTCTAATTTTTTTGTGTGAAGATATGTTTAAACATTAAAGGTGTGGTTGTAACTTGAAAAAGAATTCATACTTTAACTTTATTTTGGTTTTTTTTAGAGTATCACTGTTTAACTTCCAGCAATTTACCATTTTTCAATATAGGATGAAATATACTTTTTTAACGGTAGACACTGTGCCAGCATACATCCTATTTTGAAGAATTTCTTTCACTGCCATCCCAGGAAAAAGAAACCAAAGTGCAAGAATTCTAACTAGGGAGAAAAGTCAATGTACTTATGTCTTGAAAAATTAAGTCTGGCAAACTGTTAAACCAGATGTAAAGTCTATTAAAAATAAAGCAAGTATTTATTATCAGTATTTTTCAAAACCAACTGCAGTGAGGAAGTTTGTTTCCAACAAAAAAATGTGAAGGATACTGACAGCTGCCTTTACATGTACTTTTCAGCAGAAGAAGCATTTTCTGAATATTAGCAGTGTTTGAAATACTGTGAAAGTTTTGCCAACAAAACAGTCTGTAGTGAAAAAGGGAAGAGTGCAAATCTATCGACATAAATATTGTAAATGGGTTTAGACTATGAGTTCTACTAACTTTGAACATTTGCAATATACTGTATTTCTAAGAAGTTTCCTTTAGCTAAGTGAATTGAGTTACTGGTAGAATAAAATGCAAGACCATTATCCAGAAAAGTTATCTTCTTTTTTTGCTGACAATTGCATGAAACAAAATGAAACGCGGGATATTTTCCTGAAGTTTTAATTTTTGCTTTTTAGACTTTTGATTAGTAAGAAGTGGCAGTTAAGCTGTGATATCATGGACTGGATAATATATTAAGAGTGGAACAAATTAATTCAAGTGGATATTTCATTTTGTAATAAAAATGGAAACTAATTAAATAGATACAAGTCATAATTAGATCCTAAGAAATAGAGCTAAAGGAAGATTTTGAAATATAAGTAGAGTCTGTCAGAATCTCAGGAAGCCAATATGTATAGATTCTTGTAAATGGAGTATTAATAACAGATATTTTTAAAAAATGAGACTTGGTAAAGAAAAACTATGCTAGCTGTCATAATAAGCATTATTTTGTCATAGGCAGATTGATATATTATATATTGATTTTGGCTTCCTCAAGTTGGTTTAAGTGGAAGGTAGTCAGCAAATTTCTGCTTCAATTGCAATGGAATTCCCAAATAGCTTAAAGTCATTAAGTTGTTCATAGCTTCCACTTTATATTTCTGCCCTTTCTTACCAAATTAACTAATAGTTCTTTTTTTTTTCTACAGTTGCAATGAGGTTACTTCATAACCATATTACAAAAATAGTCTGTGCTTGATGACTCATTTTCATCAAATACCGTCATTGGCCTTGAGAACACCAAGGTCTTTTGAATTTAATGGAAAATCAGATTTTTAGCATAATTCAAATTTTACTTTTTAAACATGTATTATTACACTTAGTGCACTTATTACAGAACACTTATTGTTTTGTTAGTATATAAACGATCATATAAATATCAGCAGTAATCTTACTGCTTGTATTTTTTTCTTCCAGTGCATACTTCATCACTATTTTAGTTGGGTCTTAGCAAAATTTTGCTCTAATAAAATCATTCAGCCTTCAAACCAAGCCTGGATATAAATAGCATTTTTCTTTTTCTTTCTCTCTCCTTCTCCTTCTTTTTTTCCCCCTCTTCTCCAGAAGAAACAGGGATCTAAACATAGTTCTGACTGCCTTTTCACGAGGCTACAAACAGAATTTGCTGATCTAATACATAGAGGCAGTTTTCTAAACTTTCAATAATAAAATGTATCAAATCAGGAAGTTTCACGTTTCATTGGTGCATTCTTTTTGTCTTCTTCAACATTCATTTTCATGCCTTTGCTTCCAGGACTTTGTTCTGTTCTGGACTTCTCTTCCAAACTGTCTCATTTTCCCCAACATAATTGTATTTCTTTTGCAACAAACACTATATTGTATGATTTTAAATTACTGGTAATGTAATTCTTTCTGGTTCGTAAGTCTTGTCGATTCAAATTATTTTTACTTTTAAAATGTTGCAGTGAATGTTATCTCCTACATGCAACTAACATTTTGTTCATTTCATTAAAACTGTTTCATTCAATAAAGTTTTCTCAGACAGTCTTTGCAATCTGCTTATAGTTACTTCACCAAAGGAAAATGTGATTTATTTCAGTATGCTGATTCCAGATGGTTGCTAGAGAAGCATATGTAGCTATGACTCTTGTACAATCTTTTATATTGCTATAGTCAGTACCCTCCTGTGTGCATCTTATTTTCAACTCTGAAATTTAAGAAACGTTTATAACATCTTGAATCTTATGATCTACACGTTATTAGATGGAGAGTCAAAAATATTAAATATACAGCTGTAATTACTGGTGTTGAGCAGTTTTGATAATATAAGTGATAACTTAAACCAGGAGAATTTTATACCCAGACTTTATCAGAGCACTGTGAGTTTCTCTACCTGTGTTTGTTTTCCTTGTTGCGCTGATAAAAAAATATATATACTTATGCTGTCATAAAATTACAGCTTAAAAACTGTTGAAAAAACACAGGGGATTGTAAGTAGCGTCTCCAAAAAGACAAACATGAAATTATAACATAAATTGAAAATGCAAGCATGGGGTGGTGTCAGAGGTTCCATGGATATAAGTAAATAAAAAATGATCAGTATTATGTCATTAAAGAAATACAGCCTTGGGACCTGTTTTGTTTTTCAGGATTTGGGGATTTTTTTGAGGGTGGGGAAGTCAGAGAGGGAGGGATTATTCTTTTTTCTAATGAAGACAGGAGAAAATGTTAACCATGTCACATGTAAAAAAATTAAGATGCAACATGGCATTATCAAGTAATGAAGTCAAAGCAACTATGCTAGCTGTGTTAGTAACTGGGAAAAGATGACCTAGCGACAGTGACTTCAAGAATGAGAAGGAAGATATCTCTGACATAAACACTGTATTTCTCCTGCCAATAGAAAGTAAACACCACCCTAATCATAGTTAGCAGCAATTTCCTTCCAGAGAAGAGCACAGCATTTTGATTTGCTGCAGTTCCTTCTAGTACTCCCTCCCTGGAGTTAAAAAGTTAAAATCATTAGAGAAAGGCATCGATATTTGAAAGTATGTGTATTTCGATATCCATTGAGCCAGTATTGGGAATTATCTGAATAACTGAGCAATTGGAACTGTAAATGCTAATACAATTGTGCCAAAATTACTATTAGCCATATGATTAGACTGCTTAAACTTAGACTAACTGTAAACTTTTGACTTTGTTTAGAGTTGCCCAGGTGATTGATCTGGTAAGAGTGGCCCAGAGGGCAGGTTGTTAACATGAATGCAATGCCATTTTCTTAACAGGAATAATATTTCTAGCAGGCAGCTCATATATCTGCAAGGAAAATGTTAGGTGTGACCTTCTGGAAGCAGATAGTAAAATTTTGCAACAATAATGATGATTTCCAGGCTCGGGGTCCTCTCAAAATTTTCATACTAAAAAATAACAATCAATTTCACTGAAAACTGATAAATACCAGATCCTGCTGAGAAATAATGTGTTTATATATGAAGAGATTATTACATTACACATATTTTTCTCATTCATAATTTTTCTCCATTCTCTGATATTGTAGTCGATGAAATTAAAAGATTATAGTTCTCTGTGATACACAGAATTTGCCTTCTTTGAAAAGTCTACAATAAGAGTGATTTCAGTAAAATTATAATTTATTTGCTAGCATTCATAATACACTAAAGAACAGTAAGGGTTTTTTTTTGTGTTTTGCAGATATTTTTTAAAATACAGAATTTGTAGGAAGTGGTCACTGTTGCCTTCTGGTTCCGAAGGCTGGCGACCTGGTTCAGAGAACAGCACGGTGACCCCAAACCATCCTTGGGTCACTCGGACCAAATGACAACGCTGACACCAACGTGGTGGACGGTCAAAAGGCCTTTATTAACTCATCTCTAGGGGTTTTATAGTTTGGGGGGTTTCCTATGTCAGAGAAGGGGCTGGGGGTTAGTACAGGGGTGGAAAGTTACTGGTATCTCCTATGTTAGGGGGGCTACATGTCTGGCTACATTCCAAGGGTGATCCTTATCTCTGGGGAAGGAGGGGGGAGAGGGTTTTCTGTACCTCTCCGTGACAGCTCGAAATCTTCCGAAACGCCTGTCCCTGCCACAGGTCACACAGATCCTCAACAAATTAGGAAAAAGGTAAATGGCAACTCTATAGGATGGAAGGATGAAGTTCCCTTTCCTGTTTTGAAATAGGTGGTGCTACCTGGGACTCTTGGGTGTTACCATTACTGCTGGATGCAGTGCTCCAGGTGGGGTCTCAGCAGAGCAGAGTGGAGGGGCAGACCTGCTGGCCATGCTTCTGTTGATGCAGGCCATCATGTAGTGTCCAGGGCTCAAGAACCACCAAGGTGGAACCGAGTCCTTGCTTGGAGTGTTTCAGCTCCTTAGGGAATATGACCGGTGAAGCGAGGAGCACAATCTTCTGAATAGTCTCAATAGAATTGGACAAGCTGTTTTCTATAAATGTTCAATAGCCTCCAATAAAAATAATTTCAGAGTTTCATCTGGGGAGACAGTATGTTTCTACTTTTAACTCTTTAAAAAGCAGGATACATGTGTAGCAGGCAGTTTATCCCTGTACTCTTGTAAGGGAGCATTAACAGCTACCTCAGGAAGACACAGTGGGTAGGGCTCCTATTAACTCCCTTTTGACCTCTGCAGATAGTGGATTATCAGAGACTTCCATTACAGTTAATTGAAAAAACCCAGCATCTTAAGTGACTTATCTGATTCTGAAACTGGTATTTAAAATCGCTTGTACTACAGAAGTAATTGTCTCCTCTTCTAACTGTAAAAGGATGAGTAGCAGAAAAATAGTATGCTGTGATTTTTCTATCTCCTATTTGTGCAAAGCATCAAGAAATTCAGTACTCCTTTTGAAGGTTTGCATTTTTTCCATATATATCAAAATGATATCTGGACAAGTAATTTCCTATATATATAATATAATCCTGGTAAGGGTAACTTCACAGCAATCCTATAATATACTCCCTGTGTCCTTTGAGATATCATACAAAAATATAAGGTTTCTCATACTTTGGAAAATATTTAGAAAGCATTCAACAGCCACATTTTAGCCTCTTTCTTTCTTTCTTTCTTTCTTTCTTTCTTTCTTTCTTTCTTTCTTTCTTTCTTTCTTTCTTTCTTTCTTTCTTTCTTTCTTTCTTTCTTTCTTTTTCTTTCTTTCTTTCTTTCTCTCTTTCTCTCTTTCTCTCTCTCTCTCTCTCTCTCTCTTTCTCTCTCTCTTTCTCTCTCTTTCTCTCTCTCTCTTTCTTTTCTCTCTCTCTTTCTCTCTTTTTTTTCTCTCTCTCTCTCTCTCTTTCTCTCTTTCTCTCTCTCTTTCTCTCTTTCTCTCTTTCTTGAAAATTTTAAGATACCTTTGTAATACAAACTTCTGCCTTTACTATTTTTTATACCTGTTTAATTGGGTGTGTATATCCCATTAAAAATCATAATATAAGGACAGGTTTCCAGGTGTTTTTGTCAGCTCTCTTGCGTTTATAAGGACCTAAATGTCACAGTAATCCTTGTGTTTGTACCTATATTGAAAAAGGATGCCATTGGCTTCCTGGGCTGCAAGTGCACATTGCCAGGTCACGTCCAGCCTCTCTTCCACCAGCACCCCCAAGTCCTTCTCGGCAGAGCTGCTCTTGATCTGCTCATCCACCAGCCTGTGTTAACATTAGGAGTTGCTCCAGTCCAGATGCAGCACCTTGCACTTGATCTTGTTAATCCTCATGACAGTCCAATAGGGCCCACTTCTGGAGCTTATCCAGGTCCCTCTGGATGACATCCCATCCCTCAGAGTGTCAACAGCACCACTCAGATTGGTGTCATCAGCAAATTTTCTTAGGGTGAACTCAATCCATTTGTCTACGTCATTAATGGAGATATTATTAAATAAACTTGGTTCCAATACAGACCCCTGAAGGTCACCACTTGCCATTGATGTTTGTGACTGAGCTCTTGATCACTACCCTGTGGAGGCAACCATTCAAGCAATTCCTTATCCACTGAGTGGTTGACCCATCTCTCTCCAATTCAGAGAAATATGTTGTAAAGGTCTGCGTCAAAGATTTTATGGAAGTCTGGATCAATGAAGTCACCTCATAGTAGAGGGCCACTGGGTTAATAATGTAGAACTTGCCCCTGGTAAAGCCATGCTGTCTGTCTAGAATCTCATCCCTGTCCTCCACGTGCCTTAGCTTGGCTTCTAGGAGAATCTGTTCTATGATATTCCCAAGAACAGTGGTGAGGCTGACAGGTTTGTAGTTCCCAGAGACATTCTTTCTACCCTTTAAGTATATGCATACAATACCTTTTAAGTATGTGGGTACTTTTTTCAGTCACCTGGGGCTTCACCTGACTGCCACGGCTCTTAAAATATCATGGAGACTGGCTTGCAACTACATCATCCAATTCCCTCAGGACTCTGGGATGTGTCTCATTGGGTTCCATAGACTTATATACATTCAGGTTACTCAGGTGGTCATGAACCTGATCTTTACATACAGTGGGAAGCATTTTTCTCACCCTGATCCCTGCTGTCCATCCAAATAAGATGTGTGAAAAGAGAAGTTGCTGCTGAAGACTGAGGCAAAAATTCTTGAGTACCTCAGTGTTCTACTCATCTGTAGAATCTCCACTTCAGCTGGGCTTTCAGCCTTATTGCCTGTATAGAGGAAGGCTGCTAAATTCCTGTGAAGTATTTCCCTGGTATTTCCCTGATATTTTCCTGGTTGGTTTACATTATTTATTTTAACTTATAAATATTTAGTATTTTAAAAAAATTAGCATATGAATTAATTGAGATAACCATCAATAAATTTTAAGGTTTGTCAATCATCAGCTCTAGATTTAGCTTTTTTCACTTCATCTATTTGAAAAAAAAACTCTGTTGAAGAAGATTAAGTAGGTTTCCACTCTTAAAACTCAGTTAACTGAATCTCAACTCCTTTTTTTCATCATTTTACTTTAGACTTGATGGCAGTAGCAGCCTGCAGTTGCGAGGGTCACTTCCCTTATTTATTAAGTAGTTATATAGTTACATCAGTCTTCAGTCTGCAGGAAATTCCATCATATTCCAAAATTTATTAAAAATGAGTATCATCATTAAATGTTTACAACATGTAGATATTGTTTTATACCTCTTTGCTCACTAATGGATTGGAAAATACTTTATCCTCCTTGTGTGATAAGGGGATTCATCATGTTGTTTCCTTCTGAGTAAAGAATAGAAATATACATTTCTCTTCTATCTTCTTCCATCATTAACTGCATTACCATTGTATTCTAGCATTTAGGTTTTTTTATGTATTTTTGCTTCCATATTTTTCACACACTTATTTCTGTTTTCCCTGGTCCCACAGTCCATTCATTTCTCTTTGGTGGTATATCCTCCCTTAATCAATTTTCTGAAGTGATAGCTGCATTTTTTTTGGTAACTCTTGTATGTTTCTTTTTTAATTAGTTGTAGCATTTACCCCCTACAGAAGCAGGCTATTAAGATAAGTCATATGGCAGGATGAACAAGATGTTTAGTTTAGATGTATTTGTATAAAACCTGATCAAACCTTTGTAAAAGGTCTGATCTTCCATAGCTAGTAAGATGGTTTTATTTTCCAAGTCCCATTCAAGCTCAGGAATGTCCCATTCAAGCAAGGAATATTCAAGGGATTGGTAATTTAGAGTTGAAAATACACATAACCTCCATTTAAAACCAATTGTCGTAATTTAAAATTTGAATTTTCTTTTTTGGATCTTTAAGGTATTAAGGATATAAAACTGTATTTTTCAGTGTTCTGTACTTGCAATAATCTGGATTAATTTAGAGTGAAGGAAAACTCACAAAATCAATCACAGAATCATTTAGATTGGAAAAGAACTCCAAGGTAAAATACAATGTGTAATCACTACCTTGTCAATTATACCAGAACACTACGTGCCAAATCCAGCTGTTTTTTGAACACCTCCAGGGATAGTGACTCCACGACCTCCCTGGGCAGCCTGTTCCAATCCTTAACAACCCTTTCCACGAAGAAATTCTTCCTCGTGTCCAACCTGAACCTCCCCTGACACAGCTTGAGGCCATTTACCTTTCTCCTACTGCTGGCTGCCTGGGAGAAGATGCTGACCCCCACCAAAGCCTCCTTTCAGGCAGCTGTAGAAAGCAACAGGGTTTCCCACAAGCCTCCTTCTCTGCAGTCTCAACAACCCCAGCTCCCTCAGCCACTCCTCAAAAGATTATATAAGAAGATTGACTCCTGCCATGCTACAGGCTAATTGCAAACTCTTAGCAGTGCAATCTTGTTTCCCAATTCCTTTGCATAGTCCCAGAATGCAGTGAATACATAGCCATCATGGCAATCTTCCATCGTACTTTATTGAGTGAGATTCTGGTATTGTATGCAGGATAAAAAGAACCACTTCTAATTAAATCATGGGCAGTTAAAATTCTATTTAGTATTGATCATGCATTTAACAGCAAAGACTCCAGGATACCAGCTCACTATCTATTGACATCCTAGCCCCTTGAGAGGTAATTAACAATGAAGCCAGAAGTATCGGATTAAACATTTTGCCTGTGGTTTATTCTCTGTGTGGGATTTTCTTCTGGCCTTCTTTGAAAGGACTGCCCTTGGGAATAAACCAACAGTTTTAAGTTTAGGTGTCATAACTGTCATATCAAATAAAAGAGACTGTAATTTCTTTTTGCCCTGATTAAATACTTTTGAAAATTTAAAATTATTTTTAAAAGTATTTTGGACTAAATATCTTGGATAAATAACAATTTTTGTAACTTCTAAACATTTACATCTGAAAATAATTTAGTGAGGAGAAATAAGTTTGGTATTTAGGAAATCTATTAACATATTTAATAACCACAATGTAATTTAAAGTTGCACTGTCAAGATAATTATGTATATTCAATATATAAATATATTCAATTATTTATTTATTTTTAAGTAGGAAATGAAGTGTAAAAAAGAGGCAATATACTCTCATGCTTTCATTTATCTAAATTTTGATCTGTATTGTTTTGAGATTGATTAAAATACAGAAGAGGAGCAAATATTAGAAAAATGAGAAAATATTACATACTTGTGTATGATGAAGCAAAAATGATATGTAATTCAAAGCTTTAATTAGATTTATAGTGTACTTAAAATTAATATTTTATTAAGTTTTGAAATTAATACTTTAGTAATAACATATATTTTAACATTTTCAATTATTCCTCACAGAATAATTTGCCTGTCAAGAACTGTATTTTTTTTAATAATAGCAAAAACCTTTTCGTAATATTGAGAACTGAAAGAAATCGAAAAATAAAAAACATGATTATGTCACTAAATAAATTAATAGTTTAATCTTGACTACTGTCTCATGTATTGAAACACAAAGCAAAATTATTAAGAATAAAAAGATAGGAAAAGGAAAAGATAACATTTTCAAATGCAGCGAGCTACCTGTGAGTACCTGTGAATAAATAGATCGAGACTCTTTAATATGGAGAAAGATATTGGTGGGTATGTTAAAAACCTAGAAACTCATGAAAGGTGGGGAAAGAGAACAGGAATAAAGTGTTCATTAACTCTTCTGTACAGAACTAGGTGGCACCAAACACAATTAGCGAGGGATAAATTCAAAATAATGGGAAGGAGTTCTTCAGACAAAATATGATTAAAATTGTAAAACTGTTTCATCTGAATGCTAGCCATCTACATAGTTTAAAATCCTGAAAGAAGAATCCATCAAGCTTAAAAAATAGCAATGATGTGTTCAGAATCACCAAAGTGTGAATTGTGTTAGGCTGAGAAAATATTCTGGGGAAATATCATTACATGCTTGTCCTGTTTTACTTTTCCCTACACATCACCCAATAGCTAACATAATATTATGAGCCATGTAAACTTCTAAGTCTGATGAGGACATGTTTGTCTTTTTGATCTAAAAGATTTACTGATCAGAGATGTAATTATCATCGTCCATGTCTTTAAAAAGAAAAATCACTCAATAAGCTTTTCACTGAGTTCCTATAGGATCTTACCTATTTTTAAAATTCAGGTAAAATAAATTCAATGAACTCTATATACTCATTCCAAAAGGCCATAACCACACTTCCCTGAAAAGCTCATAAAACTTTAATTCCTAATTTTAAAGATGATTGTTAAAGACTGGAGAAAATGGTACTGCCTCAAAACAACTAATGTGTGTGTGTGTAGGGGAAGGCATGACAAGTCCTGCATGTGTGGAACAGTGCGCTGCTCCACACTGCTCCACACCCCAACCCCCTGAAGCCTCTAGCCCAGCCCCAGAGTGGCTATCAGCCACTGGCGTGCCAAAAGCATAGCTGAAAGGGAGGGTCACAGACCACATGGATTTTATAGCAGTTGACATCATGCTAGAATTCAAGCAGCTAATATTTATCTCTCTCTCCACCTCTCTGCCCTCCACCTCTTCCCATCTCCCCTTCTTAGAATCTGGGTAACTTAATGTTGGGTGGGTTAGAATTTGCTGAGTCAACATTTCTTTAAAAAAATTCTTTATTTTGATTGAATGTTGCTGTAAAATTTGCCAGGTACCTTATCCTTTAATGCTTGTTAATAAAAGTTTGTTTAACCTCCTGAAAACTTCACTGTGTTCTCGCTTGTGCCCACCTCAAGGAATCAGAGTACTTAAGCCCCTTTTGAGAAACTTACAAGGCGAGTTCAAGGCTTTACAACTTTCAGCCAAAATCATGTAAAACTTTAAAAGTGTTGCATTACCTTCCAAACTATATTCCATTTACGTGAGTACAGAAAGTATTTATTCAGCCAAACAGTTGTGAGGTTTTTGTCCCATGCTTCTTCGGTCTCATGCTTACCTTCTTTGTGGCTTCTTTATCTTTTTTTTTTTTTTTCCTGAAGAAATGAACAGGTGTAGTGGTTTTGGTTTGTCAGTCCTGGGCTTCCTGGCCAATGCACCAATTAATGTAGAGGGTTGAGAGCTGGCCAAATGCCAGCGCATCCACTAAAATGATTTACTCTTTTATTGGTATGAGATAAGGATTAGGAAAAGAGCAAAAGCAGGCTCAAAATTTAAAGGGTGTAAGAGCAGTTTTATTAATAGAACTGAAAGAGAAAATAATAAGAAATTAAAATAAACTTTAAGAATACTTCTTTTCACTCCAACCCTCTTTGAAGGAGAGAATACATCTGTTCTGAAGAAAGGATCAAAACACTGGAGAGAAACCCCCAGAAACATACCAAAACACCACCAGAAAATATCCTCAACATGTGGTTTTATTGCTTATTGGAAAGACAAAATGAGGAAAAAATATGAAAACAAAAAGTGGAAGGACCTAGTGAAGTTTATATTTGAATAGGTGAACTGCTATATTTGAAAACAGTTTCAAATAAAGTAAAGATTAATTAAGGAAAACAAGGATCATGGTTCCTAACAATGTATATTTTTGCCTCTCATTTCACACCTATCTAAAAATCAGTATTGCAGAGACTATATAGTGGGGTTTGGAAATTAACAAAGCTTTAGGTATTAGGAAATATTCTTTATGCCAATAATTTTAAGTTAATTTTGGGTCACCTAGCTGAATTGTTGCTTCCTAACACAGGAATTAGTATTTCCCTAAACAAAAAAAAATGGTATAATTATTTAAAAATTTTTAACCTTTTATATATTCTGGTTGATGAAGGAGAGATTCTCATGTGGTGCCAATTTAGTGGTTAAATCTTACTCAGTTGTCCTGTTTGTTTCTTCCACTATTTATACCATAGATGCTTTCCATTTTCTACCACATTTATGGAAATGAGAGGCTAGTTTTACCAGTCTGGAACTGTCCTGATTAATCCAGAGGAGATCCTTGACTTCCATGGAACTTTTGCATCTACAGCAGAGTATGCAGCAGCACTGAATTTTAATTCATTCTTGAATCCAAAGTATTGTTCTTTGCAAACTAAGATGACCACAGAAAAAGAAATCAATTAATTATGGGCAATATTGAATTTGACATTCATATCTGAGAAGTCTGATTGACTTGCAAAGGAATGTCTTCTTGTGTGAGTAGAGTAAATAGATTTTGGTCCAACAAAGCATACTTTTTAATTTTTTCCTTTATAGGGAAACATTTAAATTACATTCTTAAGACAGCCACACAAAAGAGAGGGTATTCTAAATAAAGACTTCCTATTGAGATTGAATTCCATTGTTCCGAGACATTGCAGCACATTTTATCTCTTCCTACTGAGATCCACTCTCCCTCCTACTGCATTTACTAATTGGAACCTTTTTGTGGGAAAAAGTGGCAATTCTGCATTAGGGTTGTAATTTTAAATGTCAACAAATTGTGTCAGTAAGCAACCTTCAGAAGGGCATTTGCATTATTAATTGAAAGTTTCCTATGAATAGAAAAATGTGTAAGTATTCATCTGTAATTCCATTGGATTATCAAACTTGGCATGTTGGGGATAAACATTCTATTCTCAGAATCTGAGGAGAACTGGCTGAGAAGCAGTTTATGAAATTTTTGAGTTTTCCATTTTTGGCCTATGTCTGCCTGTTGACCAAGAGATTAGTTGGGACATGCTGTTCACAAAAATGTCAATGGTCATCCCATGCAATAGTATTTTGATCAAAAAAGCAAACAAGACCGAGTGTGAGACGGAGTAAAAATCCCCCTAAGTAAAAATCCCTTTTGAATTAGGTTAAAAGTCTAAAAAGGGTGAAAAGTCTGTAAGCCAAAGCTGAAGGAAAAACTGCAAGACAGAGATACTGTAGAGACTGATAAAGTAATCAGAGACATGAAGCAAGGCCAGGACAACCTGACCTAGGAATTCCTTTTGATAAAGAGGAACTAGCAGCAAATGTCACGCTGAAGTCCACAAAAATGAGTATGTATGAGCCTATTGTGAAACTGTATGCATATGCATGTAGAGGGGGGATAAAAGGAGACCTGAAATTCTCGAGGTACGCATGCCTTTTAGTACCTTTGGGGTACACATGTGTCCAGCGCTGCAATAAATACATACTGGATCTTTGCTATTAACAACTTTTACAAAGTTGTGTGGGTTTCTTTTTTTCTCCGCAAAACAAGTGTAGTTCTAATGCAGCTGAATGCAAACTGTGTCCCATGCAGAGGAATAGTGGTCCTGCGTTCAGAGAGGAAGCCAACATACATAAATATTGGGACGGCAAGGACATCCAACATTTTGTGTGTTGCACTTTGTGTGTCACATCACATAGATGTAGCCTAATGCAATCCCTGGATGTAAAAACATGGGATGGCTCTAGGAAGACAACCACCTGATCTTACCCCTAAATATTTATACATAAATAATTGCCATATATTGGCTTACTATACATTTGTTGTATAAATCAGGCAAGTATTGGAAACTATTTGTGATGATTGCCATTGAATCAATGAGTAAGGTAAATAAGGTGACACACACACATTAGTTTCTTGGATTTGGAGAGATTGAAAGGACCACATCTATTAATCTTGTCAAAATGAAGAGGCGATTCGATTACAGTCCATAAATATTTTTCCAGGCTCAAAATATAAGATTAATTAATTTAGCAGAAAAGGGCATAACAAAGCTGGCAAAAAGATGAAGCCAGACAAATTCAAATACAAAACTAGAAAAATAATTGAGGGTATATTTAATTCCCTAATGGAATACATGAGGAAGGAGTACTTCCTGTATCTCTCCTGTTTCAATGAGAACAGTACCTCTCCTAAAGATAGATGTTTATTACTGTGTTTTGTGGTAATCAGTTCACTGTACTCATGATGTTTTAAAGTATTTATTTCAGGATAAATAAATTACTTTTCTTGGTTTTTTTGGTTTTTTTTCTTTGCTTTTGTTTTTTCTTAAGTATAATAATCTACTTGTAGCAGAAAATGCTATTTAAAGCCACCTTATTTTTTAATATTTAGAATCAACATTATTTTTACTTTATATTAATATTTTAATTTTCTATTGTATTTTCTTTCATTTTTAAATTTCATTTCATTGTTGTTTGAGAATGATCTCAAAATATATTATTTTTCCATTTAATAATTATTAAAAATTAAAAAAAGAAATAAAACAATGATGAGATGATTTTCCTTTGCTCTTTTCTTTCCTTTTTCTTAATACAAACATAACAGAAAAAAAAGTGAAGAACAAAATAAAGATGATCGAAATATTCTTATTTCTTCTGGGAAAGAGATTTGGTCAAAAATGTTTTTCATACTCTGGATTTTTTAAAGTTTTAATTTAGATTGCAAATTGTTAAATTCAAGCTACACAGAAATTTAACAGCAAGTCAAGCTAGTCAAGCTTTAAGACTCTCTTTGGAAAGTGGAAGAGTTTGTACTGAAGATGTTACTAAACTCAAAAAAATAAAGGATCCCATTTTCAGGGGTTACAAGTTGTTTTACAGTATGGTCTAGTGTTCTGTTTCTCCCTGTTAGTCCTGTTAGTCAGGCTGGAAAAAGCTACAAGTCTGCTTGTGGAAGGGCCCACGCTGTATGTATGCAAATAATATTTCTCCAATAGTTAACCAACCATTCTGTTCATATTTTTACCAGAAATCTCAGATATATTGGCTTTTATTCTCCCCTCTTCTGAGTTTCAGATCAAGCAAGGGTTTCATTTATGAAGCTACTGGTCAGATGGGCTCTAGATAATGCTGTGGCACTAATGCCTTTTTAAAATTCTGCTGTGTTGTACTTAGTTAATAAAGCTGTTTAGTTTACAATCAATAAAGATGAAGGACTATTTTGATGATGCTTGTGAAGTGTTATGAAAGAAAGATGCTGAGTGAGACAAAGGAATGAGTATTTGCTGCTTGTGTCTTTCAGAAACAACATGGGCCAAAGCAACTTCTCTCTGTAAAGATCAAGATGTTATTTCTCTTTCACTGTAATTCATGATAATCCTTTTAAAAATGAGGCAGAGAATATGCTTCTAAAGAACTCTCTTACTATTTCCCAAACCCATCACAGTGGAAGAAATAGTGCACAGGGTTTGCAAAAAGACTCAGAAAAGAGGAGTTCTAGGAAAATAAGATAACTAGGTATCACAAAGCTTTTTTTTCATGGAAGAAAGAAAAGTCATATTTTCAATGGAGAAACTGTATTCTTCTCAATTCATATACAGTTGTGGCCTCTGCCCCCAGTCTTTCAATAACTCTGTGGACAACATTTGAATTTATGTGAAAGAGAGTTAAGAGGAGGAATTGAGAATTCTTGAGGGAATTTTCTAAGAGAATAGGTATTCTCTAAGTAGACATATGAAAACATTAACAAAAATTATAACTGAGTATAATATACTTCAGCAACTGTTAGTTATTAAATTGACAGGTCAATCAAGGTCTTCTGGGTTTATGCCAATGTAACTGCATAAACTCCCGAGACAATAATTTGGACCATTGATATATTATCTTAGATGATTCCTTAATGCAAACATGCAAACATGCATTGCTAACACTGAACCGCATTAATTAAACTATGTTTTATTAATTACTTGTAGACTTTTAAAAAGGCAGTCACATGTCTCAGACACCAGTTTATAATCTTTAATGATGCCCTGTTATAGGAAATCCTATTATGCTGCCATGATATCCTCTATAAATTGAATGCTTAATTTAATTGGCACAGCAGTATTACAGATCCTGTTCTGAATGTATGCTGTTCTGATCTTGCATTCTTTAGAAAATTTATACAGTCTGAAATGAGTGTTCATGATGAAAAATTTTTCTGATGTGAGGGGTATTCTCTATGAGAAAGATGAAGATATCATGGCATTACATACTTCAGTTTCAGCCCATTGTTGCTAATCCCATCCAGTTTTGCCACCATCTCCCTGTATTGAAAGAGAATCTGCAATATCCAAAATAAGAAGTTCATGCTAGCACTAGTGAAGACCTATCAATGTCGTATTTCCATACTGTCCTTTGGGACCTCTACTCTTCTTTAACACCTAGGGCATTTTACTATATTGTGTTATAAATGAAAAGGACCTCTTTTCTCCCAAACTTTTTTCAATATAGTCATGAGAATAATTTTAAATTCCTAGCCTGCAATTTCTGAAGCTTCATGTTTCTTTCCACTCAATAGATTCCTTCTATAAAAGTATGCAGTTATAAATTTTGCCACGTTTAATTTTGTGTGTAACTTCTGCAGGACAGAGGTGTGTCACTTTTTTATATGTGAAAGAGGCAGCACACACCTGGGATATAGTAAGATTCAATATTAAGGCATATTCCCAGGTGTCAAAGACTGAAATGGTTCATGCCTTAAACATTGTCATGGAGGAGTTTTGCCCATTAAAACAAAAACTTTATAAAGAAGATAGAACCATAGAAGCACACCACTCCTTGAAGATGCCTGACTGGGACTTTGGACTGTGAGTTAATCTGCCTAGGTAAGATAAAGGAGACGCAAATGTTCAATCATCTTAGGTCTAGGGAGACGTAAACAAGGTTGCAGGAAACGATTGCATCCATAAGAAAGCCAAATGCAGCATAAAATCATCCCTGGTTGGCTTTGGGCTGGGGGAGACCACAGCCCACAGAGGCCAGGTTTACACAGACTTACCCCAAACTGAGAGGGGAGAAGGAGGTTTTGGGTTGTGGTGTAACCTCTGGCCAGAGGTGGTGAACACCCATCCCATCCCATCCTAACCCCACAGGCCACATCCATGGGACATTCATGCGGGAGGCAGCTGAGGGGGGTTGTAATGCATCAGAGACTCCCTGAAGTGCTCCCCAGCCTCATTCCTTAGGCCTTGTACCCCAGCATCACACATGACACAAAGTGGTGGAACAGATCCAGGGACTGCTGCAAGAGACTGTCAGACTCCCCCCTGCAGGGGAGGTACCGGGGCACGCCCACCTGGCCTGAGCGTGGATTAATCCATTGGATTCTACGCTTTTTGTGGGGAACCCTCACCACCAAGAAGACCAGCTGAAGAAAATCCCCATGGATATCAGTGGGATCCACAGAGTGATGATATTGTCTTTGATGTCTCTCTGTCACTCCCTTTTTTGTTCCCTCACCTCTTTTCTATTTCTTTCTCTTTCTTTCCTTTTTTTTTGTTTTAAATCTCTCTCATATTCACAATTAAATAAAATTCATACTATTGACTTAGGCATGTGGTGTCATTTGCTCTTTAATCCAGGCAGCGATATTTCTAATAACTTTAAAAACTGGACTGCAACACCAAGCTAAGCACTGTGTTCCTAGATGTTTATGCTTTTTATCCTTGAACAAAAAAAGCCTATATTGAGATTACTTTGTGTATATGTTTTAAAATTAAAAAGTACATTCAATTTAGTAACATAGCTTGCATTTCTAAAACAAAGTCTAGCAATAGACACAGGTGATAATCACATGAGAGAGTGCGAGAGAGGAAGGTGACCAAAATAAAATTTAGCAGGTTTTGTGGGAGATTATAATAGAAGCTTTTTTAGACAGTGAAAAAGGATGGCTTTCAATGGTCAGCTTTTCTTCTAGGTTTGAAGAGGAATGAGCACAGAAAAGAGTTTTGATTATATGGAAAAAAGGATGACACGTTAAACTACATTTTCCTGACATAGTGGGACATAAAAATTCCATTTATAAAATAGTCATTAGGATGATTATTTATAATGAAATAATAATAAAAATAATAAGGATGTGAAGAAAAAGGGAAAGGTTAAATTTAGATTGCATTTTGTACTGAAAATTTAGCAGAAATCTTGATGTTGTGAAATTCCTATTTTTAGAACTTGAACCCTCACCAAATTTTGCAGAGCTCTGTGAAGAATGACTGCAGTCACCTCAGCTAGTAGTCACTTTGGGCCTTACAAATGTATAACCATGTAACTGTTACACAGTGCTGCCATGGCTTGAGATGGCTCACGAGGTTTGCACAGAGTTTGTAAGGCTTCAGGGCTGGGTTTCTCATTCTTGCTCATTGTGAACTTTCTTTGACATGCCTGCAGCTTTGTTTTCCTTGCTTTAGCTGTGACAGCAATTTCTTTAATTGACCAGATGCCCAAGGCTACTTCTTTTACTTTTTAGCTGTTTATGTTACAGCCATACACAGTTTTATTGAGCTAGCAGTGCATACAGTTAGTTTTTTGCAGGTAGAAATAATGAGAGGCTGCTGTAGGAAGAATAAGGTATTTACCACTAATACAGTGATGTAGTGCAGAGACATACCAGCCTCATATTATATCAGGGCTTTTGAGGAGACCCAGGGTTTCGCAGAGAAGAGTACCAGCACCTGGGACATAACAGCAGAAAAAAAGAGTAGGAACTCAAAAAAGTGTGTATATCAATTTTAACTGCATCACTATTATTTCTTTTTGTGTTACAATTTTGTCTGGACTAATGATGATTAGACTAGGTTTCAGTTATTCTGACAATAGTTTTGGCTTATAGGGTGTATTGCTGCTTTGCTGGTTTTAGCTTAACAATTGCTCTAAGATCTGATTTGTAAAGCACACCAAGAAGCACAACTCATGTCATAAATACATGGCTATGTCACATGTGGTATATTTTTATCAATTATTTTAAGATATAACCTAATACTTTTTAAAAGCTGAATTTTAGAGGTAAAGAACATTGGGTTCCAATATTTTCTCTGACCACAATGAAAAGAGCTTAGTATTAGTCTTTCTTAAGTCATTGAAAACTCTTCCTGATCATAGTTAAGTAAGTAACAACAAGGAGGAATATATTTTTCAAGATTTCAGTATAGCAACTAGTTCCCTTTTCAAATATTTGCATTTCTTTCTTCTCTTGCTGGTGACTTCCCGTGAAAGCACTATGGAAACTTTATATTTGGCAAATACAAGACCAAAACATTAACTTCCACAGTGCCATAAGCATTTCCCATATACACACTGCAAACCACTTACATACACTTAAAATCACTGACTAGATCACATTAAAGTTTTTTCTGGGAA
The DNA here is from genome assembly GCA_024362935.1 of Setophaga petechia. Lineage (NCBI taxonomy): Eukaryota > Metazoa > Chordata > Aves > Passeriformes > Parulidae > Setophaga > Setophaga petechia. Next base: position 31,721,899 of record JANCRA010000001.1, read on the forward strand.
ACACAATGAACACTGCTTTCTGACATGGTCTCTTTCCAGGACCTGCTGGACTGCCATACAAGTGTCTCGTTGAGTAAAAAGACTATGATGATTTTCTGCTCCCTGTCAGTAGGGAAAGAGGTAGTTTATGAATGAGTTAAAAGAAAGTAATGCTTTTGAACATGATATACTTGAAATAATTTATAAATTTCTCTCATGTGCTCTGGTGGTCACCGTACTTTATGGACACTTGAAACCTTGAATTTAGACAGACAGAAATGTCAGGAGGCTATTTTAACAGATTTGGATTAAAAAAATGGTGCATTTCTTTAAGGCTGTAATTAAGTCTGAAATCCAAAGTTTCTGCCTTTTTCTAAATGCTAATGGAAGGAGGGTGAAAGTTTATCCCAATTAGAAATGTCCAGACTCTCATACTATTTGCTTAACAGCAGTGCTCATTAAAAAAACAAAGCAAAGCAAAGCAAAGCAAAGCAAAACAAAGCAAACCCAACAAAAAACCAACCCCCCCCCCCAAAAAATAAAAACTCAAACAACAACAACAATAACAAAAAAACCACAAAAACCCCCACAAAACTCCACAAAATAAACAAAAAAGCCACAAGGATCCAAATCTATTCAAGGCATTTTTCCTTAGTGTGGTTGCATATATTTCTCTAAAGATGTAGAGAGGTATTATAATCTGCATTTTATAACTGGGTAACAGAAAACTCTCATTTTACTGAAATTATTAATAAAACCCTGACATCATATACACTCCCATTTTCCATTAGCTCATGTGGTGCCACTAGGAACTCCTTTTCAAATCAGTATGCTGAGTTGCATTGATTTTAGTGTCAGATTCCATTGCCTCCAGAATCAAAATCAGGAGCCAAAAAAACCCACCTAGTTATAAGATCTGTAAAGAATCTTTGATTCAGAGTATGGAAAGGCTGTTTCCTCTGCTGAGCTGCAAATACAAATCCAAACTTACCAGTGCACTGCTGATCCAGTGAAAAAAAAACCACATTTAATTCCATGTAAGTGTTGACTAAGATATTTATGTACTGTTTTGTGGAATTTTCAAATTGTGCAGTTTCAAGGAAGAATGGATTTGCCTTGTACTTTCCAAGGAGTGCCTGGTTTGTGGCGCTAGAAACAGATTTTGCTATGCTCTGGGGCTGTTTCTCATCATGCAGAAAATATTTTTCTATTACAGTAAAAAAAAAAAAAATCAGAAGAAAGATTCAATATTAATAAGCTAGACATGGAGAAATATCTTGACTTTCCTTTCATCTGGAAATTATTCACTTATGTGCAAATGGTTTAGAGTTCACCTCTTTTATGGATTTTTGGCCCACTACACTGTTCTTGTTGCTTGGCTGCCAGGCTGTTGCAAGTAAGAAAAGTGGTCTAGAGAAAAAGATCTCTATATCCAGGCTTCTGTTTAAGTTACTTGGGGTTGATAATTTTCTCTTAATTTACCATTTTTCTATTGTTATTTAGAAAACAGGATTGGATAATTTATATACTCCATATTTTGTTCTGTTTGTTTCTCTTTTATTTAGTCCAAACCCCAAAATAGTGGGTTATTTCCTAATTACATCCCTTTTTTGCCTTTTATTTTGAGTTATTGATTCGTGGTGGTTTTTTGGTGATTCTTTTTTTTTTGTTTGTTTTATGGTTTTGTTTTTTGTGTATGTGTGTATGTGTGGTGATTATTGTTTGTTTGGTTTTTTTGTTGTGATTTTTTCTACTATGCATTTTATATAATGAGGTTTGGGAGAAACTTTTGGTGGAATTTGAAGTCCATCAAACATTTTGATTTAAAATCACCCCTTGTGTGATTTCACTGCATTCATTAGTGCTATGCCAGAAATTAATTTAGCTTCCTCAGTTCTTATTTTGGCAATGAAAACAAATTATTAAGATCTGTATTTCTGGAACTGTTTCTTAGTGAAATAGGGAAAAAATGAATATTTAGTAATAACTTTGCAAATTATATTCTTTCAGCACTATTGTTTCTTTATATAACTACTTATGGGGCCATTACAGAGAAGTTCATAGAATCAGCTGGATTTTTCACCTGTGCCTTCACTTTCCTTTCTTTTCCCACCTGATGTAACCATCCCATATTTCTCTTATGAAACAGTAATAAAATTATTTTCCCTCTTTTTCAAACATCAGAAAGTATATTGAACTTCTCCAGAGAAGTTCACACTAGAGATATATAAGAAACAACGTTTTCTTTGACATTCTGTCCAATGATAAAATCATGTAATTTATCATTTTCCTTTCTTTAAGTGAACTATATCAGGATTTTTAATCGATAGTTGCCACCTCTAATTGCATCCTTTGTTTTTCCCATCTCTATGGATTCCTAATAAATCATTTAAAAGTCATATGCTATACCATTACTCATAAGACTACTGTGAAAATAGTGAAGCCCCTAGGTATCTTGTAAACAGATGGATAGAAACATAAAAGAATGGCACATTTTCTAGGTTTTGCTACAAGTATGTTCATTAATTTTTTTTAAGGTTAATGATTATTTTAGCCTTACACTAAAAGCACTAACAACGTGTAATACATGTCGATAATGATCTCTGGGAGAAGGGACTTCAGGAAGGGGAAGTTTGCTCAAAAAGTGACAGTATAAACCAACGAGCACAGCTGTATCTATTTTTACTTGTTGAATATTTTTTCTTGAAAATATAAAACCTTTTAAAGTAACATTGCTTTGAAAAGGTAGAAGAACTTTATTTTTAACTATGGTTGTTTCTTGTTAGGTAAGCATTAATACCAGCAGGGTGGAAATTACATGGGGTTTTTTTCTCCCTCTAATTTGATGCGAAAATTTCACTGGTGAAGCATGATCATAAAATGGTGAGTTGGGCTGTCATAAAATTGTGGGTTTGAACCTCACAATCAGTAAAATACAAACTCTTGTGTATCATAAAAAGTACATTGATGTCTGTGAATTAACTACCTTCTTCTCCTGCTAATTCACCAAGTATTATTTATAAAGCTAACTAGTGTATGCCAAATGTTAGTGTAATTAGATCATAATACAGTAAATTTACTAGCTAGTCATTTCATGAATTTTTTTATCCTGGATGAAAATGTAGATTAAAAAAAACTATTTTTTTTCTTATGAAAGGGATATGCCAACATCTAAAGACAAGTTACAATAATATGTGACAAAGTTAAGTCTGCAATATCATGACAACTTTGAACAAAATTATTTTTAAAGACACTGTTGTGCCATGGTAGTAGTCTTGCAAAGTTCAAATATACTAAGATACATTAAATTTTAGCCATAGATTAAACAATAATATTTTTATTCTCTAGAAAGCCCTTATGTAAAATCTATAACCTTATTACCAGTATCGTATCAACCTGCAGTAATTTACTATATGTTGTCAATTGTATTTTACACTCTAAATAACATACTGATTTTATATACTGCTTGTAGTGGGTTGATGCTGGCTGAACATCAGGTGCCCATCAAAGCTGCTTTATCACTCCCCTCCTCAGCTGGATAGGGGAGAGAAAACAGGACGAAAGGCTTGTGGATCAAAACAGAGGCAAGGAGAGATCACTCAGCAGTCACCATCAAGCAAAACAGACTCGGGAAAATAAGTTTAATTTACTATCAATCAAATCACAGTAAGGTAAGGAGAAATAAAACCAAATCTTAACAGCACTTTCCCCCCACTTTTATACTTCTTGGGCTTAACTTACCTCGTGAATTGTTTACCTCCTTCTCAGCAGCTATGCAGGGAGATAGGGAATAGGGGCTATGGTCAGGTCATCACTTGTCATTTCTGCTGCTCCTTCCTCCTTAGAGGGAGGACTCCTCAAAATCTTCCCCTAGTCCAATGCACGTCCCTTCTGGAAGCTGCAGTTCTTCAGAAGCAGACTCCTCCAGTGCAGGTCCCTTGCAGGGTCACAAATCCTGGCAGCAAACCTGCTCCAGGGTAGGCTCCTCTTGCCACAGGGCCACTGCCAGGATTTGGCTCCAGCATGGGCTTCCCACAGTCATAGCCTCCTCTTGGCATCCATCTGCTCCATCCATCTGCTCCAGCACCCATCTGGGTCCTCCATGGGCTGCAGGTGGATATTTCTTTCATAGTGGACCTCCATATGCTGCAGGGATGTATCTCCTTCATCACCTGAAGCACCTCCTCCTCCTTCTTCACAGACCATGAGCTGTCGCTCTCACACATTCTCTCTCCAGCTGCAAGTTGCTCCAGGACAGTAGTTTCTCCCTTCTTTAACTCTGTTATCCCAGAAGCATTAACACCTTCACTGATGGGCTCAGCCTTGGCCAGGGGTGAGTCTGAGGCATCTGTCATTGGCTGCATCAGACACAGGGGAAGTTTTGGGCAACTTCTCACTGAAACTGCCTCTGTCATCCCCCTGTTAGCAAAAACTTGCCATACAAACCGAAAAAATACTGTCCCATCCGAATCATAAATGAGAAGGTGTTTCTTCACTCAATTATTGTAGGATAATTAAAACAAAGATATATTGCTGGTATGATTTTGACAGCATTTTAAATTAGAAATAGTGAATAAATTTGGTAGATCACATGTGAATGCTACTGTCCTAGTTCAAATTTCATATTGAATCCGGTTAAATAGATAAAATTAATACACTGTAAAAAATAATATTGTTGCATGACAGATTAGACTAGAGGTAGAGTTAATTATTTCCTAAACTTAAACATTATCAATGAAATTCATAACATGATGTAAAACATTCAAGTTCATCTAGAGCAGTTTCTTTTAAACATCCAGTGAAATCCTAATGTACCCAGATAGATCCATCAATTTACAAGAGCAGAAAATCAAGTTAAAAAAGCAACCTTATTTTGGTGTTCTTTTTAATCATATATGTGACAGCTGCTTTTCAAAAAGTTGCTTAAGGCCTTCATTGACATATGATGTTAAGACTGTCATCTAGATGCAGATAATTCTTCATAAAATTTGGTATATATTAATTTATTTTGAGTATGAGAGTGGGAGGAATTAGATGCCCTTAAGGCTACTCTTTTAATCTAGAATAAAATTAGAGTTTTAGCTATAATCTTTGTTGTCAAAGTATATTTTTCCTTTTCATGAAGTAAAGAGTGGATGGATCACATAGCTAGAACTGTGTCAGGCATGGAATCTGTACCTGTTTCCTCCACAACTGATTGTGCTTCAGCCAATGTGAGTTCAAGATGACCATGTCCAAGAGTTTAGAGTAACAAAGTCAATAATCCTCTCAGACAGCTCAAAGAGTTTTTTGAACTATAGCTTCAATATGTTCATCTATCCAGTCTGGGAGAAACTGCATTTATCTGTGTTCAGAAAAAATATCTTTATAGGCAGAAGGAGTATAATTCTTTCTAAATCCTACAGTTCTGTTGTGAAAAAGAAAAACTGCTTTTAAAATATGTATCTCTTTCACTGTAATAAACCATAAACCAGTGCTATCACTAATGAAGTTGCAATGAGTGCTGTGTTTACAAAAAATAATTGTGCTGATTCAGTAGGTTTTTTTGTTTTTTTGTTTCAGAATTCTGTCTTCTATTCTGTTTCAGACTTTGATAATGACACTTCAGTAAAAAACAATCAGTACTTATCTATTATTTTTTGACAAACATTTACTTCTACTTTTTTCCTTTTTCTTTTCAATTTAAAAGAAAAAGAAAAAAACATGGTTTATATACTTTGGCCTTTTTAGAACATCACACTTACATTGGTGACTCCCTGAAAGCAGGTAAATTAGAGTTATGGAATCCCATAAAATTTTGAAGGGACTTCTAGAGGCTCTCCTATTTCCAGCTATGTCCTGAGGTGGGGGCACTGGCAGGTGAGCTGGAGCTTCATGTACATGACTATTGAAAAGCTCCTGGGTGGGTTTCACAGATTGTCTGGGAAGCCTGGCCATGCTGCAGTACCCTTGAATTGAAATGTACATTCCTAATGGTTGGCAAAGATCAAGCCAACGGTAGGACTGACTCCTTAATTGCAGGCACCAACGTGTCTTGTTTTCCTGTGCCCAGTCCTATGGAAACTGTTTAAATCAGACTCTACAGTGGAAGAAGTGCCTGCAGTATTCTCCCCAGTTGTTAATTTGAAGCATTCCACATGATTTATGAAGAAATCTGAGGCGAAATTTTTCCATCTGATGGACCCTGGTCCAGCTGAGCCACTTCTACAGAACCTTACAGCCATCTCACTGGTAGATTGCTTCACTTCTATGAGCAGTGAAACAATTTTTCATTGAGAGATTATTGAAAAGCTGCAGTACATTGCTGAGGCTTCTTGTCCTTTGGAACACAAACTGTGCCCATTACAATGTGCAGAAGGTTGGCACTTCCCTCACATATTGCTAATAACTGTAGGCCTGTGAGAAAGAACACAATTTTTCTCTGTAAGGTAGGCACAAAGTAGTGCAACTAAATGGAATTCATAAATTATTTGTAAAGTGGAGAAGAAAAATTATGAACTCAGTCAAGCTGTCTCGCTAGTAGTGTCAAGGAAAAATGGTGTTTTTAATGCAGTTAGTCTTTCATACCTTCTTAAATATTCTCATATTGCCAGCTATAGTATTTAACACTTCAGGCATCAAAACAAAGCATGTATAGTTACAAGGATTGATAAATTTTCTTCTAAAAAGCCAGTGAAATATATTTCTGCACTTGTGACTGAAATTTGTTTTTACTTGATGCTTACTTTCCCCCCCACCCCGGCTTTCTTTTTAAACAGAATAATGCATATGTAGAAAATAGTGAAATGAACATATAAGTAAGATCTTGTATTTTATAAATATATGCATACACATTTTAGAAAGGTTTAGAATTCAAGAAAGGTGTATCAGTGAATTACTGGGTTTCTTTTTGGTTGAGGTTGCATATTAGTCTGCAGTCAATTTTATACCTGAGTTTAAAAATCCCAATTAAATAATAATGACAATCTCATTCCACCATGGAGTTTATTGTAAATTGAGGAGAAATTTTCACCTTCACCTCTTCTCTTCAGATTAAAATTTTTTGACATTAGAGCCGAAAATCTCTTCTTTCTCACAGGACTCTCTGACATGAATCTGTGCAGTCCTATAGCTAAACTTCATCTAGTAGCTAAATTAGTATAATTGCAATGCTAGAAGCTGCCTGGATTTTCTAACATTACATTGCAGCCAAACATACAGGCCTGTCTGCAGTGAGATTTCTGATAATCATTCAGCTCAGGGAAGCATTACTACAATTATGTATAAAATTCCTTGTTCTCAATAAATAGGTGTGAATCAAGTCTTATAAATGTCTTGGAAGTTAATTTTAGTTTGTTGTAAGCTATCTCCATTTACAGAGAGATATGGTTTACCATTTTGAGCTGTGTTACATGCTTGCAAATATAATCAGTTTCTGGATGAGAGGTTACTTGTGTTTGAAGGATTTAGAATATATAGGATGACTGGCAGCTTGTGCTACATCCATTATTCAGACAATTTGTAGTCTTCTCTATTACTGGCAGGTGTATGAAGATATTAGCTTCTAATGTCATAGAACAAATCTCATTGAACCTATGTCCTGGAGCTATGTTTTTTGTCAAATTAAAAAAAAAATACTATGGGACAGTGTTTGGTTTTATGAACATTGACTGTTATATCTTTTTACCTGATAGAGCACATAGAAGACATTAATTCAATATTGATGTACCATAAAAGCATTATGTAATTGGAGGACCTGCTTCTTACCACACGCAGTAAAAGAAGACAAGACCAATTAATACATTACAAATAATGATACAGAAGTTAAATACTTAGAAAATACCAAGGTGTGGAAATGTATTATGGAATTTTGACTGTTTAATAACTAAAGTGTGAAATAGGCAGGCTTAAGTAATTTCATAGTGCTTAAATGAAATGGCTTTGAAAAGGAACATTCTCTCAAGACTTCTTTCACTTTGCACCCCATATCATGTCATATCAGTGTCTTTCCATGTTTATGCTACCAAAATAAAAAATGAACAGATAGAAAAGCTTCTTTATGATTAAGAATATGAAAGCATTTTTAAAGCTGAGAAAAATAACTGTAGCTCAACGGTATTTTCAAGTTTCTGAAGTAAAAAATGCTGGATTAAGGCATGTAGATTTCAGAGATAGGGTAATAAGACCATCTCTCTGTTTATATCACATTGTTCCTTGTAGAGAATTAGGTGTCTCATTTTGCTGGTATTTGGGTAGACCACATAAAATGAAGTTTAAACCACTGAAAACTTTATGAATCAATCAAGACAAGGTCTTATGACATTTTATAATATGATGACATTTTATCTTTCATGATAATATGCAAAAACCAGAAATAAGTAGATGGAGAAAAACTGGTATCTGCTGGGGATTAACTGTTCAAAGCAGAAAAGCAGATTTCTGAAGCTGTTAGTAAGGTAAATCTTTGCTATTTCTGTTTCTGACTCAGATTTGTTTTCATGTTTGCTCTTCACTGCTACCCATTAATCTCATAGAGTGTACCAGCTTTCATAGTTCCCCCCAGTTGTACTGTCCTGGTTCTGGTTTATTTTTCCCCAGATGCATTAGTGTCTTCTTTGTCTATTTTCTTATTTTCTGCTTGTTCTTCTCTGACTTCTCATGTCCCAGGTGTTGTCCTCAGCTAAATGTATAGTACTTCCCAATTAATACTATGTGTGAATTTAGTTCTGCTTATCTTCAAATCATTAGTGAAAATGTTAAATAACAACAGGCCTAATATCACACCTACCACAAAAAATACGTAGGAAATTTCAGATGACCCTCCATGATTTATGATTGATATAGACCATTTATGATAGTATGAAATTTTTGTTTCAGTTACAAAAATATGTGCAGGTATAAAATTGCACAGATGCTATCTAAATGCTTACATTAAAGATGCACAAATATTATAACTCTTCTGTTTCTGCATCTTAAGAGAAAGAATTACCTGCTTCTGGATAGTTAATTGAGCTAGTAATTACTTTTGAACATGTGGGTTGGTTGTTTCCTGCTTGAAGTAATTACCCAATGATGCTTATACTAGGGCTACCAGCAGGAAGCTAACAACTGGTGTATTGGTGGAAAGAGTTTATAAAGCATTCCTAGACTTCTTTTTCTTAATTTTCTTTTTTTTTTCCTTTGCCAGACGGAGGAACAGATGGATGTGTAATGCACACAAAATCTAAGCACATGATCTCAGCTCTCAACCAGCAGCCACAGTGAAATGTACAAAAATCAGGTGTAGCTACTCCACAGTTGTTGGCTGCAAAGGAATTGACCCTTTGCCTTAAAACAAAATTTCTAAGATTAGTAGTTCGGTTTTCATTTTCCAGAAGCTCAATTAGAAAATTTATTTCTGAGCAATAGAGGTGTCACCATCATTAGTGGGATTTATGATGGCAAATCATCAGATAACTGATAGCATGCTGCTTCATTAATTCTTTAAGGTTCTTTTTGTCGCTTTCCATAGGTGTTCTGTCCTTATAATATGCTTTCATATTTCTAAAATGTACATCTTTAGTTTTTATTTGTTCTCAGTAGTCATATGCCTATGTTTAGAGTGCTGATTTTCAGCAACAATAGTTTAACTTTCAAGTATAATCATATATGTTAATTTTTTTCTTCTATACATGCACTATTCCCTCGTTCCCAATATAATTGACATTTGAGTCTCAGCACGGTAAGAACACAATCATAGTTGTAAATGCATTGTCAGATTGTGCTTTGGTTTGCCAAAACTGTTCCTATATTAATTTGGGGTCATTGACTGTTAACAATATGAAATGTCATGAATATGAACTAAATCAATGTGATTACCACAGTGGAAAAATTAATCACCTAGCTTGTCTTTATCGTGTGACTACCAACAGATAGGAATCTATAAACATAAAGGCAACTAAAAAGCAGCCAGGTATGCTCTTGCATATTTATAGTCTAGATAATAATATCTTTGAAAAGAAGGCTGCAAAGGACACACTCAACTTTTTAATGTAAAAATACTGAGAAGTGAAAATATATTAAGTAAATTAACATAATTTACAATTCATTTTCTAGCTCATATTAAATATTCATTATGCTAAGTAATAAAATACTTCAATAAAGAGTCAAGAAATAAGTAGTGAAGGTGTAAGAGAATAAAAAAAATGAAGGCAGAAGTTTCTTATGCTGGTAAAATGGTGCCTTTTTTGTTTCCATGATCACCTGCAGAAGGAACATAAATATGCACTACAAGACATGATAAGAGTTTAAGAGGATTTCCTTTGGAAAACAAAGCCAAAAGCTTTTGGTAGTATTTGGGTTACAATGGCTGTTTAAAAAATAAATTATGATTATATATTTGGATTGTTTACTTAATGGTAAAGCCAAGATAATTACATGGAAGGATGATTCTGTATTAAAAATAGAAGCAAAGGAATTTTGAAAAATAAATTTCAAAGTGCCTAAAAGGCGATACATACTGGTTTCATCAGAGGTGCACAATGCTTCATAAATAAATTCTGGCTTTTGTGTATGAAATGTCAGATTGTTGTACACATTGCTTAGCGATAATTTTTGTGGTTGGCTTTAGTTACTATAAAATGATCATGTGCTACCTTTAAGTGACCAGATCAAGACCTATGAATACTACCTAAACCAAAGTCACATGAATGACTAGCTATAAGAACATGATTATATCTGAAAACAGGCATTTCCTGTCAGAATTGCTATCAAGTTTTAGATACTATAAAAAAGAAACACTGGAATTTGACATCCAAACTGCTAGTGCAAAACAGGGTGTCCTTGTTAGACATTCTTTTTTTTGAAAATGAGACTAAACAAAATTTTAAGAAGATGACACTAAGTTGGGAAAGGGTAATCGACTATTCTAAAGTATGAAAAAGTGTTTAAAACAATATAGCTATATATCAAAAACATAAAAAGCTACAAAGATATAAAGAACGTATAAAAAGCCAAAAGTCTAGGTATCAATTTAATATTAATCTATTTTTCTACATTCTCTCAATAAACCTAATCTAAATACCAGAATATTATGAGCAAATTAATTGACATATTACTGGCAACAGTATGTAATTGCCATACTTTCTTTAGAGCTTTTCCTATTCCTTTTAATTTTCTATTATTTTCATGCACCAAATTTTAGTTCAGGATTTCAGAAATTCTATGTGTGATAATATTTAATGCCATCAACCCTCCTGAGAATAGAAAAATATTGTAAATATTATGGTTAATTGCAGTCAGTGTTAAGAAAAACATTTGGAAATGGGAAAATGCTATTTCATATCTGTGATTTATGGAATATGTATCTGAATATAAATTTCCTTCACACTTCATCTAGAACATTTACCACTAAAAACATCTATTCCTCTTATTGTCTTTGTACTCTGCTTGTAGTTTGGCTTCACTTACCAAGGTTCAGTTTAGTGAAACTCCTTTTTAATTCTCACTCAAATTACAGTAGTTTTAATATGCTATATACACAACTTACATTGATACCTGGGGACTAGGAAGAGGCTCAAAAAATGAAAATTTATATTTTGCCATCCACAAGTTCCTCTTTCATTCATGTACCTGTATGTTTGCTTTTTGTTTAAAGTGTTCTCAATTCCAGTTTTAGTTGGCTTTGAATGTTTTCTCTATTAATGCAACATCTGATATCTTGTCTCTTTAATAATTGTTGGAAGATTAAAAATTTCTATTAGCATTACTTTTACTGTCAGTCCCCAATGCTTCATTGACTTTGAGAAGTTGAACTAATTACTCCCTAGATCAATTCCCAACCATGTGAACACATATTCACAGATCACCTCTGGAAGACACACCTGAATATGCTATGAATGAATATAACAAACAGATTTATTCCACAGAAAATCCATGGTTGTATATCATATTCTATTATGAGATCCAAATCCGGGATCTGAAAACTGAATTAACATTGGTGGGGAAAAAAAAGAGAAACTAATTTTTTTTTTTTTTTTGTGGTTCACCACTATGAATAATGTGGGGTCTGATCATGAATTAGTACACATTTTTATACTGACTTGGTAAACTGAGTAATCCAACATATTCAGAGTTTCCTGAAGCAGTGGAAATTTATAATTTCCCCACCTAAAAGATACAATCTACCTGCTTCTAAAATAATTCTAACATCAATAAGTGACATGCAGCTTAAGATTGAAGGAATATTATTATATAATATTCTAGTATCAGATAGTATATAGGACGAAAAAGGGTCAAATATGAGAAGCCACCAATGCAACTTGGATGTTTCTAGTGGAAGTCTGCATGTTGGATGAAATTGTTGAAATCCAGTGTCATTTTAACTAAATGATGAAGTAGTGAAAATTTGGCAGTTATAGATACTTAGATATGTCACTGTTTTCACTGAAGCCTAAGTCAGTGAATATTCATAAAGGGTTACATTATAAAATATGCCCACATGTATTATTTCAAAATATATACCTGGAACCTTATTCCCAGTAGGAAGGGTCTTCATTGAGACAACTTGATGTGAACTGGGAGTTTTACTCAAAGTTTTGTATTTAAGCTACATTTTTACTCACATTTTTTTTTTAGTTTGAAAGTATTTGTATGCTAACCATGTACAACTTGTTCCATTTACTCTGGCCAGTTTGTGACTGTCCTTTAGCAGACTGTGTTCCCGTAGGTAACAACATGAATCAAGAAAAGAGACTGAAACGAGACAGAATCAGGGCAGTATCCCCTTACCAGGGTAACTTTATCTCCACTGGTCTGGATGGTAACTTTTTCTCCACTGGATAGAAATGCAGGGGGCCAGGGTAGGTTGTTGAAACCAAAGAGAAATATGGGGGAAATGCTTTTGGGCTAGAATGGAATGAATGTACAAAGGTGTAATTTTCCCTAGAGCAGGATTATGTACATAGTGTGTTACATTTCATCCTCAACATGAAAATTAATTGTAGGAAATAGTAACTATCCTCTACAGATTTACTCTAAGAGCCTAAAGTTCCAATGCCTAGTCATGAAATCAGGCAATTGCTTTAAAGTAACAAATTAGGGCTGTTATTCTGTGCATTCAGATACTTCATTAAAAGGAAGTGAACGAGAAAAGTTCATTCCTGCTTGAACACTTCTCCTTTTGTACAGTGCATTGAAAATTTTGTCTTAAATTTCCAGAGGATTTTCTGCAATCAACAATTGTATATCTCCTGTTGGAATGTGTTTTGTTCAGTATGAAGATCTCATACAGTAGTCTTAGAAAAATAATAGATACATCAAGAACCAAGAAAGCACCAACAAAACTAAACCAACACCAAAACCAGTGACAAAAATCACCAAGCCAGCTAACCAACAAATCAACCCAAAGGAATAATTTTAAATAAAGAAAGAAGCCAGGATATTCCAAATATTTGCCAGAATATGCTTTTCGTGTTTTGTGCAAGTATATGGTTTTCATCAGTCGCTATAACACAAGCTGGACTGTAAAGACAAGAGAACCTGTGTAATAACTTTCATTTAGAATAGAAAGATTTGTATTCTGTTATTTGCCCATACAATATAAATGTAAATATTTGTAGTCACAATTGTGCTGTATTCATTAAAATTATTTGCAGAGTTGACTCTTGTCTGTGTGGATGGGCATATAAAAATAAAAGTAGGGCATATAAAAATAGTCACAATGGTATTATATATTCTCTTTATAACAGTGAATTTCCATGTCAAGTTTTTTACTACTACTACTAAGTACTTATACTCAAATAGAAAATTACTCAAAAAATATCATAAGTAAATTTCTGCCATTGTATGGAGTTCTCTATTCCAAACTGATGTTTTTGATAAATTCGAGATCCATTTTAAAAGTGTAATTCAAATATACATGGAGTTAAAGCAAAACTCTACATACATTACAATGTGTGGAAATTAATAACTAAGGAATAAAATTGTTTTTTCCCATCAAGACATGCTTCACCATGCTCATTCACTCACTTCTGTACCCAGGAGGATCACAGAGCAGGTCATCATCGAAGCAATGTTAATGCAAGTGCAAGAGGTGATCTGAGACTGAGACAGCCAAAGGAAAATCATGTCTGACCAATCTGGTGGCCTTCTACAGTAACACAGCAGTCAACAAGGGAAAACAAACTGATGTCATCTACCTGGTCTTCTGCAAGACAATGACATATGATATCCCTAAACTACAAATTGGAGAGATGTGGATTTGAGGGGTGGACTTTTCAGTGGATAAACCACTGGCTGGATAGATTCATCCAGAGAGTTGCAGCCAGTGGCTCTACATTCAGGTTGAGGCAAGTGACAAGAGTCGTCCCTCAGGTGTCTGTGTGGGGACTGGTACTCTTTGATATCTTTATCAATGACAAAGTGAGATTGAGTGCAGATTACATGAAAGTGAGTGGTGAAGTTGACATCCTGAAGGACAGGATTCCATCCAGGGACATGTGGACAAACAAAAGTGGGCCCATGAGAACCTCACGAAGTTAAACAAGTCCAAGTGGAAGGTGTTGTACCTGGATTATGGCAATCCCAGACATAAATACAGACTGGGAGAAGGACTCATTCAGAACAGACATGCCAAGAAAGACTTGGGGATTCTCATGGATGAAAAGCTGTACATAAGTCAACACCATGTGCTCACAGCCTAGAAGGCCAGCCACATCCTGGGCTGTACCAAAAGAGGAGCAGCCAGCAGGCTGAGGAAGGTCATTCTTCCTCTCTACACTGCTCTTGTGTGACTCCACCTGGAGTACTTTGTCCATCTCTGGGATCTGCAGCTCAAGAGAGATGCAGCTCTATTAGACTGGGTTCAGAGGAAGGCCATGAAGCATCTCAGAGGGCTGGAGATCTTTTGCAATGAAGGAACACAGAGAGCTGAGGTTTTTCAGTCTGAAGTAGAGAGAGTGCAGAGAGCTCATTGAGGCCTTGCCATGTGTAAAGGGGTGAGCAACCTTCATGCTTACTAAAAGGAGAGAGACTTTTACACAAGCAGAGCATGCTAGGACAAGAGGGAATGATTTTAAATATCAAGGGGAAATTAAGATTAGGTGTTAGTAGGAAATTCTTTACTGTGGGGGCTGTGAGGTACTGTGACCTGTTGCCCAGAAAAGGTGTGGGCTCACCATCCTTGGAGGCGAGCAAAGACAGCTTGTATGGGATCTCTGAGCAACCTGGTCAAGCGAAAGTATCTCTGCCCATGGGACCAGGTCTTGGTTATTAAGAACACAAACCTTTCCATGATTCACAATCGTCTCTCCTGTTGAGGACAAACATATTTTGAAGACTACAGTAGCAGATGTCCAAGGAAGCCATTTCTCTGCACTAATTTGAAAATACTGATGTTTTACTTTTTTACATGTTCTAAAAATTTATTTTATGCTGCTCAGCTGGATCTATTTTAAAAATTGATTGTGAAAAAGTGGGTTGTGAAGAATTATGTGCTGAAATTAGGGTCTATAACCCTCAATTCTCTAACAGCTTAATATTCTGCTGCCTTTTTAGAAAAGCTGCATAATATTTTTGAAAATTGCAGTATTTTTTCTGCTGCCAATTTGATCCAATAAACAGGCTTTCTGCCTTTTCATATATGGAGCTCCATATTAGCATATATATATATAATCATTGGGAGATAACTGCATCAAATTCACCATATAATTACTGGAACTCTTGGTACAGAAGTAGCAAAGACAATGGAAAAAATGGCAATTTTCTGGCAGTAATCCATAACTAACAAGAAGTGGTTTTCAGAATTGAACATATAAAGAAGCAAGCAAATATAATGATATTCAGGAAAAATAGATAGTGAGTTATTTCTGCGATGAATTTGAAATTACATATCTGTAGAAAAAGACTACATCTACCTTTCAAAATCATAGGTAGTGTAATGTATTTAGTTAAAGAAGAATTTTCATCAAAGAAGTAGCTGGTAGTACTTTGTTCATATTTCTCAGTTAAAAGACTGTAACATGGTATTTTTGACAATCAACAAAAAGAGTTAATTCCATGTTTAGAACCTAGCAAAAAATTTTGAAAATTATTATAGAATAGAACATTTTGTCATATAGCATTACCATCTTTCTTCATATTTTCTTTAAAAATGTGACAGCAGGTACATATATTGAGTTTTTGTAAACAGTGCATTTAATATAAGATGGATTTCAAACCCTTGAGTCAGAATCACACCTCTTACATAAAATCTTTAATTATGTAGATTTGCTTGTATGAAGAAATACTGAATTAGAATAAAAATCAGAGAGAGTTCATGTTTCTATAGTACTTCTTTTCCCTCCTTTTAAACAAAGCCAAAATAGAGCTCTCTTTCCTCAAACTAATGTGCCTACCTACAGCTGATGTAAGATGAACAGAGAGAGGTGCAGAAAGCATGATTTACAATTAAAACTATCTTTCAATTATTGTGATGGAGTTAGCTTTTCTGAAAGAAAATTTTCTGAGGAAAAAACCCAACACCTTGTTTTGAAAGCTTCTTAAGATATTCTATATGATGTAGGATAAAAATATAAAATATTTTAAAAATATATATATAAAATCTGGCTCGTGTAGCTATAATATTTATGTCTAGTATTAATATTGAAGACTTTGTTTAATCTAATTATTAAAAAAAACCAAAAACCCAAAAGCCAACTAATCATACTTCCTCATATGGCTTTGCAGAACAAATTATTCTATTCTTCTCATGGTTTCAGATGTGAGTCTTAAAGGCAAGGTACTGATTAATCTGGTAGTATAAGCACATGTGTTTAGAAGTATATAAATTCCCATAGTGTTTCTAGAAAATTTTTGAGTCTACAATCCCTGAATCAATACAGTATTATGCAATTTACCAGGAGAAATTTCCATCGAATATTTTTATCACCACACAAAAATTTAATGGGTTTCACAAATATCACTATAAAAAACATTGTCAATCACCCTCTGGCAATATTTTTGTTCACTTTAAAAATTAATTGTGCATATTTTTTTCTGGTAAATTTTATTACAAGTTTTAAAATGTATGCATTTCTCCTTTTTTTTTTCTTCTCTCTTAACTTTCTGGATAGTAGCCAGAAGTATTATAAACAAACAAAAAAAATTTAACATTTAAAAAATTTTAATATCTGAAACCTGGGCCTTCTGCCCAGGAGATATCGATAAAAGAAAACATTGTGGAAATAATTTAAGAATGGAAGTAATGCTTCCTTAAGGTCTAGAAAATATGTAACATTTTAGGAACCATAAACTGCATGAAGGAGGTTCAATAGAAGTTAATATGCATTACTATTCTGTACCCAAGATGTTAATTTGAAAAAGGTTATACTTTTACTTCTGTGAGGTGCCTTTCAAATGAAAAGTTATTTAAAGGCTATAATCAATTTGCTAAAGAGTACCATGTTTTCTGATGGGAATAATAGAGAAAAGATGACTGAAAGGTGTTTTCTACAATGATAGAGTTTTTACCTCTGGTTATTATCAGCTCATACATTCATCATTACATACTACTCTATTTTTTTATTATATTGATTTATTTTACTGCCTAATAAGTTTGTACTTGTATGAAATTCAGAAAACATTGATTTACTTAAATTATTCAATGCTTTACTATATGGCTATTATGTAATTTAACACTTTAGACAAATCAATACACAAAAATTACTTTCCTTATTCTGAAGATTTACACATGTACTTTTCTGGACTCATTCATTTGTTATAGGGTGATCATGTTTAATACATAATCTATTTTAAGACAATAAGAGGTTATATATATATACACATATGTATACAAATATATAAATAGTACAAGTAAAATGAATAATTTAAGCTTGCCTAAAACAAGATGTAATGTAGAATATGCTTTTACATTTACAGCATTATTTTCAGACATATCATGATATGGCCATATAAAGCTATTTTGTTTAACTTGCAATCATTGCTGGATGTTAAAGTTGTTTCTTCCAGTATTTTAAAGATCAGAAATTCCAACTTTTAACAGGGAACAACCTCCAGTTATCTAAGGCAGTAGATAATTCTTGAACACTAATGGCATTTTGCGGTTGGGTTACAGATGAGAAGTGTGTGATCGAATAGGATGAGTGAAAACATCACCTACATCTTGATAACTCCATCATAAAGAAAAAAATCTGTGCCATGTTCTAACTGAAATGCACAGTTCTGAGACAATGTTTTTGTACACTAAGGCCACTGATCCCTTATTCCACATACACAATCATGGTGCCTGAACAAAAGTTATTTTAGAAAATAAAAATTTTCCCATTGACTAAAAGAGGCATTGATTCACATCAAAAGAATCCATATTTTTAACCAAATGTATACTAGAAAAAAAGAAGATATTGAACAAGCAGTTTGTACGGCACCATTTCTCTGCAAGAAAATCCTTTTCACCTGCTAAAGAGAGCAATGAGGATCTTAGGTTTAATTCTGTGAGGATTTATTATTTAAATTTTATTTATATTAAGAAATGTGTTCACAATAGTATACCAGCTTTCATATTTGAATAGAAATTAAGTATTTCATTAGGTCGGTTGGTTAGACCATGGTGCTAATAACACCAAGGTAGGTGCTACAACCACATATGGGCCATTCACTTTAAAATTGGATTTGGTGATCTTTGTGGGTCCCCTCCAATACAGAATATTCTGTGGTCTGTGAATATTACTGTTATCTCCTCCACTGCAAAAATATCCAGGAAAACCCAAAATCGTATTTTGCATTCTTTATTGGTTATTTACTTCTTTAAAATTAAAGTGCTTGATGAATGTTTTGATTGGATAGTTCAGTTTTTCATTTGCATGTTGGAAAGCTGATGAATTAGCAGGATATTATTTTTTCTTCGTGTTTGAAGTTCCTTTTTTTCACCTATTTCAATCACAAGGAAAAATCCACTTTGCCTGCCAATTAACAGTTTCACTTCCTTTGTCTCATTCCTTTTCTTAGCAATGTTAGCTCCCATAGACTTGTGTTAAATCACATTAATGCTCTGGAGCTATCTTTATATTAATAGCAGTATACAAAATTATTTCTAAAGCTTAAAATTGTATATACAATCCATATGCATAATTAATTTCCACAGAGGTTTAAAGTTCAAGCTTTCTGCATTGTAAGATTCCTTCTGTTTTGCTCCAGGCTCCATGAAACTGTTTTAGATCTTGAAAATAAAAATACTCTGCAAGTAGAAGTACAGATCAGTTTATTCAATAAACAGTTCTGCCTGAAACTGTATAATATGGTTGTTAAGAAACACCTTTAAGAATCTTAAACAACCCCATTTCTAGAGGTCAGGACGCAGTTACATTTAAATGATATTGTTTTAATTCTGAAGGAATTGTCTAGGGTTCTCTACAGTAACATATATATTATCTGCAGTATTTGCCATATTATTGATATTTTTTCAGATGTAGAAATATTTTTACTGGAGGGGTGGAAGGGCTTATACTTGGGAATTATTTAACTCTCATGCAGAATCATATCTATTTATCCTGTGAGGTGGCGTAAGGAAGTACCCTTCTATTTCGCGTATCAGAAAAAAAGTGGCTGTTTGTAGGCTCTTACTGTGCAACAGGGGTATACACAATAACAAGTGAAAGGTGATTCTGCCCATGGCAGGTGGGACAGACTATTTTTAAAAGTTCATTTCAACCCAGACCATTCCATGATCCTGTGATCTCCCTTCTGGCCATGAAGAATTTTATCCTGACTTGGGAGGACACAGAGAGGAAATGCCGACTTGAAATTCCCTCTGCCTTCTCATCCCACTGAATAACAGTCCTAAAATGACTCAAGAATCATGATTAGA
Source organism: Setophaga petechia (assembly GCA_024362935.1). Lineage (NCBI taxonomy): Eukaryota > Metazoa > Chordata > Aves > Passeriformes > Parulidae > Setophaga > Setophaga petechia. The sequence continues at coordinate 31,741,697 of JANCRA010000001.1, forward strand.
AGACCTTCTCTTCCAAGCAATAGAAGGTGTAAGCTACAAAATGGGTATATAATGAATTCTGTGAATTATATGGTTATACCAGGAATTGAAATTTAATAATAATAATAATAATAATAATAATAATAATAATAATAATAATAATCAGTTCTAACTGAGAACACATTGCTGGTGCTGCAGAAGAGATGCGCAGTTTTTTTACATCTTTGCTGGGCATATCCTTCTAACAAACATAGACTATAGAACAATATCTGTTAAAATATCCATGGGCTCTTAAGGAGTTTTTACTTTTTACTTGTTGAATTAATGGTTTCAGTCGGAGATTATACACACAGGGTAACAATGGTCTTGACTGATTAAAACAGAAAAAACCCCTGACATGTCATGGTGAGAAAACCATGAAGATACGAGGAAGGAAGTTGAAGCTATCATTCTGACCCATAGTGGTGTGCTCCAATGTAATATAGACTTAATAACAAGACAGGAACAGAAAGCTTATCCAAACCTTTTAGTAGGGGAGTGGAATAATTACTTGGATTTCTAACACTGAGAGACATTGACTGGGCAAATCAAACAAAGGCACTTATTTCCTATTTCTTAAAAATCTTTTCCTTATAACCGGAGCATTCCAGTGGACTGAGCCACCAGCAGCCTGGTTCATTCCATATATAACAATCAGGACCTACTGCACCTAATTAATAAACAGATGGCAATAACCCTATGGGTCTTTAAGTCAGTGAGGGCTTTTGTGCTCCACTGGTTATGTCACAATATCCTTTCTTAAGGGATGCATATGCCAAGACTGTATAATGGCACAGCAGATGCTTCATCTTGGTTTCAGCAAGGCAGGAAGCCTGCCAAGATCCCAAGGTAGTGTCCAGACAGTTATGGAATGAGCTTAATCTTGTTACAGCGGGAGGCAGAGTCTGCCCCAGCAGCGATGAGGAGAATAATTCAGCATGGAAGTGATTTTGCAATTCAGACAATAAGTAGGATTGTAGTGGAGTGACCTCTTTAGGTAACACAGTGTATGACCAACTTTCTAGAGAAAGGCTTGGCACCCTTCACTCTGATGAGTGTGCTATGGACATTTCTAGTTTAGTTCTCTTTTGTGGCATCCCCAGATACTTTTTGGGGATAGCAATTCAAAACCAGCTAGAAAGTTTCTATCCTAAGATGTGGGCACCAGAAAGAGGTAAGTGTCTTGCTGCAATAACGAATATTTAGCTAAACACACATTAGCAGCATGACTGCTACCTCTGCCTATGGTGGAAAATATTGTTACTATTTAAGTTTGAATTTATGATGGCTTTTTTTGGCACACTCAACATATATAATTTCCAAATTATTGGCAAATAATATTTTGGTTGTAACTGTGAAAGGAAATATTCTGTGCACAACAATGGAAAAAATGATCATATATATAAAAACCTAGCTGGTTGAGGGTTAATAGCATGCCTATTTAGATGACTTCTGTACCATTCTAATATTAAAAAAAAACCTGGGGACACTAGATGTCAAGTAGCACATTGTAAGAGAACCCCTCTTTTCTGATTTCAGTTTTCACCAAGAAGAAATATCTGCGTTAATGCCACTTATAATGTCATCATGAATTCATTCTAAAAAACTAGGTACATTAGCTCCTTTCTGTTTGTTCACAATGGATCCAGCTTGTTGGAATGGCTATCCAGTTGCTACAGGACAGGCATTTGATCTATAATGATGCCAGCTTAATTGTAGCAGTCCATGAGAACTGAGACACAGTCTTGTTTCTGATCACTCTGTAACTGCAGGAACTTCTAAGGCAATGATTACTAGCCACAAACATGACCCAAGTTATCTGTAATTATTTAACCCAGTATAATACCAGGATTGACCAGATTGTGGGGGGAGTTCCCTATAATACAATTTAGAAATGTTTTTTCTTGGACAAGTAGAAAAGCCATTTATTTCTGGTTTTGCCATTCACAGATGTAGTTCATGTTTTACAGTCATTTTTATTAAATTATTATGAATAGTTGCAAAGAGACAGAAATAAACCCAAAACGTGATTGTTTAAGCAGCTACTATGCTTTGTGGCAAGCTGAATTAGACTGAAAGGCAGAGAAATCTTTTACTGAAGACTTGTTACGTGCAATGTCTGCTATGATTTCACTGTTATAGAATGGTAGTAAATAATGAAGACAAACAGAGAAACCTTATCATTTTCTACCACATCCCTACTTCAGTAGCCTCTTGCCTATGACTAACATCCTCAACAGACTACTGAGTTTACTTGATGCAAGAATCATAAGTGACAAGTACTGTTAATGCCATAAAGCTCTAGAAACAGAGTGTGTGCCTAGTTCCTTCCTTTGCTATTCAGGGAGAAAATTCCACCGACTCATGTTAAACATCCTTTTATAAGCATGAAAAATTCTGCCTTGGTTCTCATAATCTTTCTTCTTTAATTTAAATTAATACTTTTGACTGATTCTCTTTAAGAATCCGATGCAAAATTATGCTTACAAGTCAGCTTTAAAGATCTGAAAATTGCTTAATGTAGCATTTGGGCACAACTGTCTTTGGAATAGTCCTATAATTACAGGGGAGGATAGAGTCCATCGGTTCCCTGTACTAGAAGGAATGCTCTCTTTTTTTTTTTTTTTTCTACAGATGTGTTAAAATCAGAAAAGGAGCGAGCCTAGCTGGTAGTGCTTCAGCAGTCCTGGGAGTGTATCTACACTAGTGCTTTAGCTGAGACCAGTAATGCAGTTATGAAGCAACTGTCCCCACCATCCCACTTAGAGTATGCTTGGTCTCACATTATCTTGCAGCTGCAGAGCATACACACAGAATCCTTCTGGGAAGAAACTAAACTGGAAGACACGTTCCAGGAACATGCCTAATGCTTTTTACAGGCAGTCTGTACACGGGACCAGGCTGGGATTAGTCTGAAGTGATTGCTTTGATTCCATTTTCATTATAATGTCATTATTGACTTAAATTTCTCCTCTCTGGTACCATAGTCATATGGTAAAATCTGTTGCTTTAGTATCTTTTTGGCATAACTTTATGAAATTCCATTGTGTGAAAACATTGTCATTCTCAATTGCCTTTTTTCAGATGGTATGCCATGATGGCAAAACTTAAATCCCTTGCCCAGTTGGACAAGTCTAATTACAGAGTCATCATCAAATGTCACAACTTCCACATAATCTTTCACCTTGTTTGAACAATATCCTGAGCCCCCTAAATTGTAGGCTTTTTTGGCTGCCCTTTAGAGTGAGTGAACACATTAAATTCTATGGAATTTGGCATATAACAAAGGTACTATCTCCTCTATATTCTTTTCTATTCCCACCTTGGGTTGCTTTTATTAACTACATTTTCTTTCATTTGGGGATTTTTAAAACCTCCCATTTTTTAAGTAGCACCAAAACTGTTCTCTAATCAAATAGGCACCAGAGCATCTAAGATAAGATTATTGCAAAGGCAGGGTAACAACATTTAACAGAGAGACTTTTGAATGGGATGTCAAATATCAGGGGTCCTGCTTGCCAACGCTGCCTCTGCCTGCATTGGGAAGAGAAGAGTTTCTGTGGTAACTGGGAAGAAGACAAGAAAAAGAAATGGGATTCTGCATCCTAAGAATAAAAATATTTGGTTAGCTATTGGACTTTGGCTACATGATACAGGTCATTTATACAATACAGATGAATGTTTAGGTTTAATTTCTTCAAAACTTGTTTAAATGATATTTCAAATGCTTCAAATGGAGAAGAAATTTATCCACTTGTTGGGTAAGTGTCTCTATTATCAGTGGAAAAAAGCTTGCCAGTACCAAACACTTTTATATCACTCTGACAAAACAGAATAGGGAAAGAATAAGCTTTAACCAACAAGAAAGAAATGCTCTCGTGTAGTTATTTTGTGAAAAATAACACTGTTATCAAGCATTTCTCAGTAAGGAAAACTGGAGGTGAGTCAAGATACTCACAGAATGCTGGCTCCTCCCTGGATGGCAATTAAGTTCATCACTGAATTTTGTTGCAGAAAATTTACAAAAGATCTGCCTTGTGCTGTATCTCCTAATAATTATTTTGGCTTATCAATGAGATAAATACAAGATCTTCACAATATCCTTACCATAGTGTGCCTGATAGCCTCTAATAGCACAACAATCAAGTGGCTAAAAGAGGCTTCTTATAGCCGAGTTCATTCTTCCTAGGAAATTGGACAAAGATAAAAGGTTTAAACCAGCAATGACTTTTATCTCTTCCCCCCTTACCTCCAATTTACACTTCCATTTTAAAGCTCCCAACTACCTCTATTTCTGGTTGACAGAGCTGAATGCAACCTCTCATTGCAATGAACATTTTTAATACTTCTTTGTCTTCTTATTTGCCTTTCTTTCAGGATGAGAAATCATTTTTCCCTTGCCCTTTCTCTCCAACTCAGCAGGTCCAATACTAAATTTAAGAATTCTCTTTGATTCTTGTACCTATATCTGGTACGAGGCTCCAGCAAGAGGCTGATTTCTCTTTAATTAGTTGACAATTTTGTTCAAAGGACATGTGATACAAAGATAATACACCATACTTAGCAACATTTTATTTCCTGCTTGTCTCCTTGTTCTTTGCCTCCTCTGGCTCAATGCAATACTTTATTATATTCATATTGACTTGGTCCTAAGAGGGATAGAGAAATGGTTTGATATTAACCTTAAAATACCTTAAAAACACTTCAGTTCTGTATTCTTGCATTGTGAATGCATATAATTCATTAATTTAATTTGTAAAGGGGTTACTTCAAAGTAATCTCATTAGAGATGATCATATTACCAGATAGACTTACATGAGACAATCTTATTAACTGTGCCTCAGCATGTCACTTTAGATATCTCTTTTGTACCCCGATATAAATTCATTACATGCTTCAAATTGGCTTCAAACCTTAAACTGACAGGTGTTCTGTATGATGTGTGTTAACCAGGTTTAGAACATTTGGGTTTGCAATTTTTGAATATAGATACTTCCAGTAAAAATTTAAAGAATTTAAATGCAAGTAGGGATTTAAAGTACTGAACAACCATATACTGGAATTATTTTCTATCCTTGCTTAACATATGCAATCCATATCTTCAAATGCTTTAGATATGGTTGCTCAGACTGAGTTTTTCATCCACTTTTTTTATATTGCTGCAGGTATCTAATGTAGACTAGCTGAAACTAGTAATAGAAAATTCCCGTTGATTTTGAGATGATTTAAAATCCACCCTTCTTGTTCCTGATTTTACAAAGAAAATTCTAAACCAAATCAGACCAAAAAACCCCCAACATCAAGTGATCCTCTGCTTACTGTAGGAGGAACAGATTTATATTCCAAAATATATGAGGTGAGAACTGTGTTATGTATAACTAGAAGCAGCTTCAGAAATAAGACACTTTAAATTAAAAAAAAATTATGCAGTTATCAATCCTTTTCTTTACATTGGGTTTTAAATGCAAGAACCCAGCTGTCTTCCAGATATTCTTCTAGAATAAAGAAGAGTAATGTTTGGATTTGAACCAATAGAAAAAGAAGGTTGATACTGAACTAAGGAAACATGAAGAATTCATCCACATTCCTTGGCTGTCGGGACCCAGGACATCCCTCTGGCTGTCCTGAGCAGCCAAGACCCCTGCCGGGGGGCTCAGAGACCCTGGCACAGAGCCCAAAATGCCTCTGTGAGTTTGATTATGGCCCGTGGAGCAAATTACCAACCTTATATAAACACCAGCAAGCCACAACAGTTTAAGTAGAATATTAGTGAAGTTATCACAGGGTGAAATATGCATTTTGGGATTTTGGTACAGGGGGATTACGGAGACAAGATGGAGGGAACTGGGTGTGTCCAGCCTTCCTCCTTCTTCTTCTTAGCCTCCATATTCTGTAGTGATGTTGGCACTTACTTATTGGTTTAGAGTAGAAGCTCACTGTCTAACATAGGTGAAGGGCATTGGGAAGTAATTGTAAATATTGCACACGTAGTTTGTACTATAAAGACATAACACCACCCCGGGGGCAGGCAGAGTGCCTGTGGCTGCCCTGCTGAGCAGATCTCTGCTGGGCAGAAAGAAAATTTTTTAGATAAGAATTAATAAACGACCTTGAGACCGAGAGATGAAGAGCTCTGACTCCTTCTTTAAGCATCGGGCTGGGAAAAGAGACTTTGGAACTTTTCTCGGGGTCACTCTGACAAACAAATGATCCCGACATTTGGCCATGACTTTTAAAGCCTTAAAAATATTTCCCTTAGCACTCTGTAAAGCTGCCAGTGAACTATAGAGTTAAACTGCTCTATCAGGTTTTGGTGGCAGCTGAATTTTTGGTTCCAATCTTTCTCCTTCAATGAACAATCAGGAAAGGTTTTTCAAATGGGCAATCAAATAGACTGACTTCATTCCCCCTTCAAACTTTTACACAAAAAGGCAGTGGTTTCAATTTTTCTCTTTTCAGCACAAGCTAATATATACATCAAGGATGTCCTATTTACTTTTGGTTAATTGCCACAAGATATCAATTTTAAATTTTTTTGTAAGAGTAAACTTCTACAAGAACATACAATATTGTGACATATAATGTAGTGTAAATCATCTCATATAATGTCACAATTTTAGGTTATCAGAGATGATTTACACTTCAGAATTTTGTTCAAATTGTACTTCTGACATGTCTGAAAGGAAAATATTACAGAGCAGCATGAGCCTTGCATCCCTAGAGGAGGGCAGTGCAAGTGTGAGAAATTGCATATCTACCTCCAGACTCTTCTGCAGGACTCTGAAGAGAGATGTACGATTTTAGGCTGCCGTACCAAAGTCTGCATGCAGGCAATATTAGAATTGTTCCAGTGCCATTCAGACAAGTGCCCCCATTATAATGATAACATATAGCTCTGCTTTGTCTTTATCTCACAGAAGACTGCCACTGCCACAAGAATGGTTAAAAGTGCTTGAAAAGCTGTTCTTGATGAAGAATGGCAGACTGAAGCACTACCACAGCAAGACAGTGATTATAGGGGAAAACAAAGGAAAGAAAAATTGCAGAAATGTTCTAATACCCTGTTTGGAAAGCACAAAGAACAGCTCATTAATTTAGTTTAAGGTTTACATAAGGCAAAGCTGAGTTCCAAAGCACTATATTCTATCAGTTCTGGCTGGCTGGGAGACACTGCTGCATTCTGGAAACTGGGCTTGTTTTGTGGTATTTATGTTTGTTATTTTGTCAATTATTGGAAGGGCCAAAGTAATGCAATGTGATGAAATTCTAGGCTAACATGCTGGAATTTATCCAGCCATCCCAGATGTGTGAGAACAGGGCAGCAGAAACTATCAGTGTAAAATATTCCAACCACTGAGGCTGGTACTTGAAATTTGTAACATCTAGTAACCAAAACTGACTTTCTTAATTTATTTAGTGCTGTGACATTAGAGAAAATAATTTTGCTAAAGAGTTACACAAGTTTTTCTTTTCTTACAAAAATGTTTCAGACAGCTCTGCTTATGTTAGCTCCAGCAGCATCATGGTGGGAAAGACACAAGTCAGAGAGACAAGTCTCAAGCCATATACATTTGTGTAAATCCAAAGAGCATCCTAAATCTACACTGAATACACAATAGAAAAAAAAATCAGCAGTAATTTCAGAAGTTAGTGTGATGTAGGACAAAGCTATGTAATATGCTAGATCTATTTGCCTCTAATTTTAGACTCTGTGTGGATATGCAGTGCAGCCTTATAACCTTGATGGAAGAACGGCAGCAGGAAGATCAATACTGGAAGAAAAGACTGTAATATATTACTGAGCTGTGGAGAGAGCTTAGTGAAACACGATGACCTAAAAGCAGGAATTATTAAACAGTGGTGACTGATAGCAGATGAATTCCACAAAAGCAGTGTAGCTGAAATTATCACCTGTGTTCCTGGGAGAAGAGTTCCCCTATTTTCATTGAATTAACTGATTTTAAATTGTAAGATTATCTGTAAAATTCTATAAATGTCTGAGAAATATTCTTTTAGGCAAATCTTTACATCTGGCTGAATACCAAGGTGGACACAAAACAACAGTGTGTATGTGTCAGTCCCCATATACACATAGAAAGGCTTTTTTACCCTCCCTCACAGTTATTGGGGAAACACATGCCCACATTTGAGAGAATATTAGGAACATCTGCCTCTATATATGTGGGAAGGCATCTTAGCTTGCTCTGTAATTTTATTTTCTAATATACATTAATAATTTGTGTTGCAAGGGAATAGGATGTTTGATTTTGACGTACAGTTCATTAAATGAGACTCAGAATTACATTCTCTGTTCTAGCATATGATGCTGGAACTTTATCTGAAATATCTAAGAAAGTTCTAAGAACAAGTTTTATGGTATAGGAAATGACAATTCCATTACTTTAGAGAAATAATTATGGTAAATTGACATTTCTATAAAATCCTTGAAAGAAGAGTTACAAGAGAAATTCAGTTAGGCTTTTAATTAGGATACTGTTAATGACGAGTGTTAAATCGAAAAGAATTGGGGTCAGGAAGCCAGACTTAGTGAGCTGTGTTGGGGGAAGTGGCTTTTAGCCCTTTTGAGACGATGATTATTAACTCTTGAAGGAAAAATATCTCTTAAGCTGATAAAACAGAAGCAGGAAAACCCCATAGTCCTTACCCTAGGTGCTGTGCAGACACATGGTGAAGTGTAAGCTGCTCCATGAAATGTAGCATGAGTTTTGTGGGGAAATACCATCAGCACAGGTCATCCAAGCAACAAATGTCATGTTTTTGATTCTCTGGTTTAAGTCAACTTATTAGAGATGTTCCTCCTAGTGCAGTACTGCCCTATGTGTTGAGTGACATCTATTAACACTGGCCTTTTATGTCATGGTGCAGAATTTGATTCTTTTACATAACAGAACTGAATTTAGGACTCAGTCCTGTCACTCACGCCCCCAACTAGGAGTACCATTGCTATAACAATATTACATATTTGGAAAATGTCAGAATTTGCACTCTTTTATGCCACTATTACTCATAGAAAATGGAATTTTCTAGTTCACTAAACTAAAAATATGTCAAAATGAATACATAAATTTATTTAGTAATTTTCAAGGATAGTGTTGTATTATTGCAAAAGTTTAGTGAAATTGTTTGCTTAAGGGTTCTGATGAGACAGTCTTTTGCTACCCTTCCTATTTTTTAGCCTAGAGTTGTGCAGTAATTACAGTATATCAATATCTGAAGAACAGTCTGGGAGCAATTGCAGTTTTCCCTGTGGACTTGATAAAAAATTGAGAATCACTACCCAAAAAACTATATTACCTTTCTTTACATCTGCAGAATTTTTCTATCTATCCAAAATGTCAAAAGGAAGTATCTTTGAATTGTATCTCTTGCTTTTAATAATTTAAATCTCAGAAATATTTTTTATAAATAAAACAAAAACTGTAGCAGAATACTGAAACTTTAATGTCATTGTACAGTGAGCTCAGTCTAACATACTCTGCACTGTTCTGCAGAAATTTCTATCTTACTGAGTTACTTTTTGGGCAGCAGGGCAAACAAGACAAAGAGAGTTTTTTCAGAAACTAGTCTTCTGCCCAGTCTTAAACTTCTTCCCAGGTTTTCTCCAGCTCACCTATACCTTTATGTTTATTGTCAGGAGACTTCATGGCTTTGTCTTCCTCCCTAGCATTCAATATGCCATATGAACTGGAATCCTGTTTACTTCTGAGTTTGCTGCATGTTTGCTACAAATTGCAATCTAACATCTGTCCTCATATGTCCAGAAGTATAACTTTGAACATTCACTCAGCATTTAATTGTAGTAAAAGTAGGCACTACAAGTCAAAAGACATATTTTAGATTTATGTGTCAGCAGTGCCAGCTGTTTGTTCTCATGGATGTTGGTAGCTGCCTGGATTGGCGAAGTTTGGTTGTCCTAAAGAGTATGGCCTGTGTTTACTTATTTATTCACCCTCCTCACTTTCAATTTTGCATTTTTATTTTCTATCACTAGATTTAAAAATTATTACACAGTTTTACATGTTACTGATCAATTGAAATGCTCATTCTTTACCTTTGTAATTCAGTTATTTTCCGATCAACTGGATTAGAGAAAACAGAATACTCAAATCTTGAACTCCCCTCACCAAATGCATATCACAACCTCAAGTTTCACATTTTGGGAGACATAAAAATCAGCATTTTTCCCCTGAAATCAGAGCTTGGTCCACAAATTAAAAACAAAATTAAAAAAGAATATAATATAAGAACACATCAGAGCAAAGGATATTTTTTGGTCTTCTGTGTTAAATACACTCCGAAAGAATTTAATGACTAAGAATAATGAATTATTTTGTCTTACAATTATCTTTTCCCAGCATCTTGTTCATGGTAGGTTTTTTAGTGAATTTTATGGAACCATTAGTGGAGTTGCAGCTTTGAAACCTGATAAATGGAAGGAAATTGAATCTTCTAAGCTAAATTCTTTATGTCAAAATTCTTTATGTACTGAGCCACAAATTTCTAATATTTTTATCGGATAATTTTGGTATAAATTACATGAAGTAATATGGACATTTTTGTTGACTACATATAGAAAATAAAAAGCAACAACCCACCCCAAAATACACCTAATTACTTGAAAACCCTCATTATTATTGTCTTTGATAAATGTTTTCTCTTGAATAAAGAATGATTACATATATTACTTGAAGATTTTTTGTTGTCGTTTTGGAGCTTTCTAATAATTTAAAAAGCATATAATACACTGGCAAGAAAAAAATAGTTGTGCTACTGGTAATGCATTCCAACAGAAGCAAAATTTCAGATCCAGCTGCTGTTGTCAGAGATCTAATGTTTTCATCTTTTTTGTCTTGGTACTGAACCTTTCAGGCAAAAATTCTCATCTGCACAGAATTGTCCTAAAGCAAGGAAAAGAAAGCTGTGTTGCAGGTGGAGCTCTTGTGAGGGAATCTAAAGTGATGGAAATATTCTGCAGATTGTCATCAGCTTATCTATTCCATAACACAGGACTGCAGCTTTAGCTGAGGTATACATCTGGCAGAGCCATGGGTTTTGACAGTATATTTCTTCTTTTTATATGCCACATATTGTCTCAATTATCTCGGCCATTTGTATGGGGTCATCAGATCTCAAGCACTGAAAATGATGCACTAAATATATATAGAGGTATATGAATTTTTTTGCACATGCAATAAATTTCTGAGTTATGCATACTTCCACATATTCAGACACATTGACAGTTAGCAAAGTAAAATGAATATTAGCAACACATTTTCAATTCCATTTTCTCCTGAAGGAGTTGAGTTTTTTCATTTCCATACTCACAAAGGTTATATGGGGAAGTGAATAAAATTATTTTGAAAGTAGCAATTGGAGCTATGCTCAAGTATGAGAAATAGGAATATCGTTCTGGTGGTTAGTGGAAAACATACAGAATTCTTTTCATTTTCCTTATTGTAGATTTTCTCAGACAGAAATTGACTTTTTTAGACTGATTAGACTTCTATTTGCACTTGCAGCTGAAAATGTGTTATTTTTTAGGATATATTGCTTGGCAGCATATTAAGTACAGCTATTTTATTGATTTAATTATTTATTTCTTTAAATCTGTGAATGTTGTTTACACCTGTAAGTGTTCTAAATTCTAAAGTTTGCTCAGGAGAGAAAGAAATAGAAAAGGAGGAAAATATTTGACAAAAAGTAAAAATTCCCATGTCTCCAATATTTCCTTCTAGATTGTTTTTATAATGGTGCTTTAATAATTCTCCAAATGGTATTAAAACATTGTATAGATTTTTTATTTTTTAGAGTAGTATAATAAACCCCACACCTTTCAGTGGGGGATTAATAATGAAAAATCAATAAATAAAACTTACCTAGGTAAATTTACGCAGTATATTGTTATAATGGAAAAAAAAATTCTCTATAAATTTTGAAGGAAGCAAGAAAGAAGTTAACTGTAATATCCCTTACAAACATTACATTTGAGTTATGCTTTAACATAGTTCTGTGGGAACTACAGAATGAGAGAAAATGAATTGCTCTTTTACAGTGTGTCTGTCTTTAGCAGTCACTATAATGCCTTCTATTTTTGGTACTCTATTATAATTACTCCTACTTAAGTGACAATGCATTTTAACTCACATTCCTGTTATTATTATTTTTAATGTTTTGGTATTTGTTCATTTCAAGAGACATGAAGCTTATCTTATAACATTCTTATTTGATTTCTGCTAAAACTCTGCCAATTCCCATCCCTATTGAAAACAGGAAGATTTGTTTAAAGTACTCTCAATCCCTCACAAAATAAACTTTTTTTTTCTTCTCCTCCCTTGGGATACCTGGCACACATGGTCTGCAGAAATTTCAACAAATGACTACTTCAGAAGAGATATAGTACAAGTGTGATTACTGAACGGTTTGATTGCCAAGAATCAGAGATTAATTCTTTTAAGTGGCAGCTATATTGTAGATATAAGCCTCTGGAAGCGCTTGCACGTAAATATGATTTTCCTACAGTTCTATGAAGTAGTCAGGACTGCATGTAGTCTTTTATGTACATTATAATTATGAATACACAAATACTTGATTGCTCCAAGTTTCCTTAATGATACAAACACGGATAAAAGCAGCACCCTGAAACCCATTTGCAGTCGCAAGAGACTTTTTAATTAGCAGTCACATCTGTGTAAGAATACTATATTTTGCAAAGCTAGCAGCAACCTAAACTGTATTATTAAATTTTGGAAAAGATTACAAATCTCAGTAGACCCATTTAATGATTCAAGAAGTAGTCTGGAATGATATCTCTGGCCTCCTGAGTCTAGTTTGAAAATAGCTAAATCTTCCGTAATGATGTCATTAAATATTTAATAGTATAATATTTTGAACACCTTTCCAACATAAATGACATTAAATTTTAACCTGTTTAAACTGTTAAAGGTTATCTGAGAAAATTCCATTAGAATATACTTTTAAAGCCATTTAAAGATACCTTGGTATTAAAAGATGGCTTTTGTGAAGAAATTGAATGAATGTAAACAATAAAAAAAGATCAAAGTGAACAGGTAGATTTTTAAATGAAATATTTCATAAGATTATTAATTAAAATTATGAAAAAAATATTTTTCAACATGTTTCTATTGATTTTATGTAATCCTGATCAGAATGTAGCTGCTATTCATCCAAACTCTATTGAATCAGAACAAAAGCTGTGAAGAATCATCAAGATATGAAGAAATATTGCCATTTTAAGATAAAGAAAAATTTCATTATATGGGAAAATCATAAAATTTTTCAATAAAATAAAGCTTTAAATATGAAGAAAAAAACCTTATTTTTGTGTGTTCAGGGCATAAATTTTCCATCTAGTTTTGCTTGCAGGTACTCTAACGGGAGTCTGTGACTGCAGCTTTTATTTTGCATTTATTTTTTTAATATCCCATATCTTTGCTGCTCCATCAAAGTTCCGATGGCAATCGGCTGTGAGAATGCACAAGAGACTTTATTGGGGCAGCAGTGCCTTCAGTGTTAGCAGAGTGGCCAAAAGGCAGCTCATCAAACAAGTACCTGCCTTCAGCGTGTTGATGCTGATCATCTCCATGTAATGGTTTGATATTTCACAGAAAGGACAGAAAACAATTAGAAATCGCACATCAGCAGTGCAGAAAGAAAAAAAAAACCCTCAACCACAAGAAGAGGAAGGCAGTATTTCATCTCAGCAGTTCCGGCTTTAAGGATCTCCATCAGTTTGCAAAAGTCACCTTCATAATGAGCGTAAACATTTTATGCTTCATTTTAAGTAAAAAATGGAAATCTTATGGTAGAACCCCACATCTTTTAGAGTCTTGTTCTTGGAGGAGAAATAAAAATGCTTAATAACAAATTATTTTTTTTATGACTTGAAATACAGTTGCATCTATTACCAGTTTGACTTTTAAGCTGATACTGGTCAATTAAAACAGCACAAAAGCAAACCTTTGTGAGATTTCTGTTCAATAAGACTTGTAGTCATTCTTCAAACATTTTTGTATAAATTCAATCTAAATAATTGTATTGACTTTAGTGGGTTGTTCATGCATACAACTGCCAGAATCAAGTTTTATTATTAAATCTATAATGTAGTCAAGGATTCATGATATTAGGTATTATCTAATGTGCAGAATATTACAGTAATTTCTCTCATGGCAAAACTTTGTATACTACATTCATTTTTGTTTGAAATGTAAATTGGGAAAAAAGCTGCAAAAGCATCACGGACCGTGTATCACACTCACAGTGGTATCAAATGACATAAGTTTTAAAGCTCACATAAAATAATTCCATTTATTGGAACATCAGTCACAACTTTGAATACTGTTGTCTTTAAGTGAACAGGAGAGAAGCTCAAAGCAAAGAGCTTGTGAGACTTGGTTCTACTGAATATCATACACTACAGTTTAAATCCATTCTCTATGGTTCCTTGTACAAGAATGGGTTATCACCAATTTAATCTCAGAGACTGTGAAGGTCATAGCTGTTAGGCCAGTCAAAACACTGGGTTTATATTTGGTTGGTAGATAGAGACATATAAAAAAGCACTGAAAAAAACAGTGTTCTTATAAGTGCCAATTCAACGCCATTTTCTCTGAGACTACCAGCCTTTTAAGAGCTTTAATTTAGACTAACTCAATATTTTGTTTTCCTTCCAAAACTTTAATTTGGTGAAAGAACAGATATTCCTCAAGCTCCTTGGATGTTTTGAACACAGCATCTTGTTTGACTAAAAAATATTTAAGAACTGACCATAGGCAGAAAATTTTTTGTAAGGTGCATGAAAAATTTGAGCGACTATACGTGGTAAAATGACAAGACATTGTCTCCTATTGATAGAACCTCCTCATATGTCTCATTCCTTTTATTTTTGAATTTGTTTCTGCTAAGAATGTGTACTCTTTCCTGTGGGAAGCATTAATTCCTTTTGGATAATATTCTCTGTTCTGTAATTCTTAAATAGATCACAAAAAGAAGCAGGAAAGGTATAATAAATTTTGCTTATGACTGATCTCTAGATTTTTTGAAGAGGATCATTTCCATGCCAAATGAGCTTTCATATTTTTCCACAGTAAAAAATCTTCTTTAATTTTTGTTTTTTTTTTCTTTCTGATTGACAATAACCTTTCAGCAGCACTTCTTTCAAACCATTTTCCTACTTCTTCATGGGTAGCTTGTCTTCCGTACTCACTTCTCTCCATCATATTTTAACTTATTAACTTCAGACTTTCCAGAAATAAATGTATTGAAGACAAAATTTAAGGGATGATAATGTGGTTTTATTAGAGTTCAGAGCAAACAGTACTGTTGAAATTTGGGCTTTCATTTACTCTGCTAAGGCCTGCATCTTCAAAAGTTGCTGTTTGCAATAAGCCCTTCTGTGCCAGATTTGGTGTTTAGCAAGAGAGCTTGCCTCTAGCTATATAATTCTTTCCATTTCTTTCTCTCTCCCCTTCCTGCTTTTCTTACAGAAATATTTTAATCTGCATGTGCAACTATCTTAACATCTAACTTTTTACATACATATATATGCATATATTTGGAAGTAGTTTCCCATTACCCAACCTGGTCTTTCCAAATTTATTTTAGTTTTATTTTTTAAAAGAAATTGCCTATGTTGTTCTAAGTTAGCATTTACTCTAAACTGAATTCTAAGACAGTGAAAAATCAAACTCTTCCTTCATTAAGTAAACTTATTTGTATTTATAACATATGGTATTAATTATTTATTAGACAGCATGTCATATTTTAGTCCACAAGAAACTTAATGAGTTTCACACTAGGGTGTCAGCGTGGGGTTTGCCTAAGGGAAACTTGGTTATTTGAACAAGACAGAAGACCTATTGATTTAATGCTCAGAACTCCAACAATTTATCTACAGCATGATACTGAAACATTGTGTGAAGCTCAACATTAAACTGAACACTAATCTTAGAATTAACCAGCAGGCATAGGAAGAAAAAAGGCATGATCCTAATTACCTCATCAGTTATGTAATACAGTGCTTATTCACTTCAGCAGAAGTTATATACGTAGAAATAGACGAATGACATGGAGTTTTAATTTTCATTTTTCATTGTACAGCTATCTTTATTGTTGAACTAAGGTTCTGTGGAAAAAAAAGTAGCTTTGATTTAATATTGATGGGTAGGAGAAAATATTTGGGATGTTTTTGCAGCGATATGCCAAGTTTGAAAAGAAGTAAAATATTTTAAAGCACAGTTTAGATTTAGTTCATATAATTATTAATTCAAATATTCCAGTTAGATCTGTAATATTTACAGATTCCTCTTTTATCAGAGTAGCACAAGATATACATTCATATATGTAAGTCTTGTGGTCTCAGAATTACTCAATATATAACCCATTATTACTTTTAGCCCCCAGATATTCTTATAGCTGCTATGGTACAGCTGTAAAACAGACATGGCTCTAACCATATCCCAAGTGACGGTGGTCAGGAGCTTTTGCAAATGGGGATGCAACCTCTCTACACCTTCTCTCTCCTCTGTTTCTGTTTAGCCCTGAGGTTGGAATGATGAAAGTAAGGGGAATGGGGGTTTTAGCTTTAGTAACTCTAATATGTAAGTAGCTTTATCTTGTCACATTATGAGATTAGTAGGACAAGACTGTACTTAATTTGGCATTTCAATATAATTTGATTGGCACATTGTACTTATATTCATTTTGCCTTTTTTCCCCTGGATCTTGGAGAAAAAGAATACTCAGATCTAAATACAGATACTGGCTTCTTTTTTCCAAGAAACTCAACCTCAATTATTTGCTTTTTATGAATGGAACTCTATACATGCACAAATGTTTTCTTAAATCATTGCTTAACACACGCTGTTTCTAGCAACTGCTACTTCACACTGCAACTTGTTAATTCATAAATTGGTTCATTGAGTCTGGTACAATGGAACCACAGTGGTCATATATTTCTTGAAATAACAGAATGATACACATCATCAATCTCAAGACTTCCTCTCCTCTTTCTGTTGTAATTCAGTGCCCACCAAGCTTCTGTAAAAAAATGATTCAGACTTTTTTTCAGAGATCTAGGCACTATCATTAGCATCACAGGCAGTAAATTACACTGCCTTCTATCAGATTGACAAATGGAGGTTCTGATAAAGCATCTGGCATGCTTCCATTAAAAAGGAGATGCTTTTTTTTCAGATGGAAAAGCCTTTCAAAAAAGTCTATCCATCATAGCTGAGCTCATTGCATCTTGAGTTCTTTGGTATCATATACTTATCCTTTTCACTTTGTTTTATATTGATTACTGTTTGTAGACCCAGTAATTTTCACAGTTATATCCTTTGAACTCACTTCTTTGTATATGCCCCTATAGAGGGAAATTTTTGAATAAAGGAGAGGGCATTAGGGAATAAAATATATTTATTCTCTTTTAAAGAATTTTTGCCATAGATATACAATTTTGTGTGGGCAGCTCCTGCAGAACATGACTTAGTGTAATTGTTTTCCTCTATCTGTGATGAAGCAGTTCAGTCAGTGTGGCCTAAAATCCTAAGATTATAATGCATGAGGAGGAGATAACAACCATGAGAACATTTTTTTAAAACTTATATTTCTTAGATATTCCAGCACGACTTAATTTAATCACCATATCCTTTTATAAGTTTTCTTTCTTTTGTTCTTTAAATATAATAAGACCTAATTTTTCTGGTTATCTATGTAACAATACACAACCTCTACTATTGAAGACCTCCATAAATTTTGCAATTGCATAACTACAAAATTTATATACCTTCATGTGTTTCACAAAAACCTAATTTCATAATTCATTAGCGGTTTGAAAAGAAAAATTATTTCAGATCAGAAGATCATTCAAGACTAAGTAGGAAGAAGACAAGAAAAATTTGTTTCCTCTAAACTATGATTTGAAGCATGGACTTTAAGTAAAAGTTTCTAATGCTGAGATACACACAGGTGTTGGTGCTTCCATTGCTTTGAAGATCCAGAGACATATATCTAAATGAAGAAACTAACTAAAATTTTACAAGTCACAAAGAGGCAAGAAACATTGGATTTAACATGACAGAACTGTCTAAATCTTGGATTTTTCATTTACTAGATTAGTGTGCATTAATGAATGACACTTTAAATATGCTATTTGTGAGATATTACAAAATAGCTTCTTTCTTATCTTACATGGCATCTCTCAGAGGAGCAGAAGACAGTCTGTTGATGCATTTTAGAATTCATCTATATGAATACACATCCTTGTGCTTCCCAACATGCAATTATAACTAAAGGTGCAATGGAATTATGTTGAGGAAATCATTAAAATAGTTATCTCAGCTGGAGGTTCCTACATTATCTTTACATTTGAATACTAGTACTGTTTGAGATATCCTGTTAAAGATTACTCAGGAATGGATTTACTAGAAGAGGTTAGGAATGACATTTCATCTCTAGATATGAGCTGAGTGATAGCTGCCATGACAGTGCAGTTATATATGCACAAGATATCTTCAAAATGTAGTTTCATATTGACTAGAACTACTCAACTCCTCTGTGTTTATGTCCACTTGAAAAAACCTTTGTCAAAAGGACTTTGACAAGAACTGGTAACTTTCCTCAGTGGCAGGTTTGCAGGAGAAGTAATTCTAAAAATGAGTATTAGGGCACTAGGAAGATGTCAAGTCCAAACTATGGAATTCTAAACACACAGATGAATTCTTCACCAGTAAGTTTTGTATTTTTTGTTAAAATAGGTGGCTGTAAAGATTGAACATTTACCACAGAATAGAAAAACACATTTTTTTACATTTTGAGTATAGAAAATGAAGCCAAGACTTCTGCAAGAAGGCAATGCAAGGTTTACAGGCATTTCCAAGAACAATACATCCTGTCTTTTTGTGTAATGCAGAGTGGTTATAGACTTATATTTCTTGTGGAACAGATATTTTCATAGGAATTCTTGCAACCAACACTTTTATTATTTTGGCAATGCAAAAACCACCTGGTTCCAAAAGTTTTTTGACTCACTTCCTCTGTGCCTCTGCATTCACTGCTTCTTTTTCTACATGTGTTACTTAAACATTCTTTGAATAGTGCTAAGGCAATTTCTCTTAAAAATTAAAGTAAATCTCTTCCCAATATATATCTTCTAAACAATGTATAATTTCATATGCTGGGCCACAAAAAGGGGGAAATATTGTTTCAGTGTGGAAAAAACATTTTTTTTACCTTTCATTTCTGCAATACAGCACTGTACTCTCTATAGACACAGAATACATATGTCTTAAAATTAGCTGTGTGATACAACAATTTCATGTATGCCTGTGTTGTGAATGTTACTACTATTTAGAATTTATTTTTTTAATTTATGAGAGAATAATAAGAAAAGTAAGAGTTTTTGGGTCAAGTGGAAATAGAAATTTCACATGACTGCAGTTATATGTGCTTGGAAAGAAAAGATTCAAAATATGGATAGGTATGATTATGGCACAGTATAGAACTGAAATCCCTAAGTTTATGCAGCATCTTTGCTGCGACAAGAATGCAGCAAAGATCTGGGCCTCAGTTATGATGGAAAGAAAAGGGACAAAGAAAGAAAATTCTGAGGAGTGTTATGAAATTCAGAAAGTCAATAAACTAAACAAACCCAGGCCTTGATAAAAAAGGATCTCCTTGCAGGGACAGAAGTTTAAACACTTTTACCTGTTACGTCTTGCAATTTTTTTCAAATTAACTTGTGAAATGCATGGGATAGTGTCAGATATATTTATGTATCATGGTATTTTGCCTTGCCTTGTTTGCAAATTAGTACTGAGCAGAGGGTACATTTCCTGTGTTTGCTTGAAATTTGGTTGGCATTTTTGTGTATCTAAAATGAAAACTTATTATAGGAAAATTTTCTAACTGTTGCCTTAATAGTTATGAAGCTATACTGCAGTTTGAGTAGATTAACAACTTAGTATTTGAATAATTCTCAAGAAATATCTTCACATATCTGGAAAGACTCTATAGAAATTGCAGCAAAATCTTGACCAAGAAGGAAAGGTCAACACTTAGTGAAGTTAGGACTAGTGATCCTGGAGGGAGGTGTTTGCATTTGAATAAATGACTAGAAGCCATTACACAAAGATGTATTTTTATATATATACAAGAACAACACATATAATAGGAAATAAAAAACCTGAAAATTACTTCCCTGCTATGGTTTTCAGTCTAAAATTATCTTTAAGATTTTTAAATGCAAGCAGATCAAGGATGTTTAGGAATAAGATGTTTGTTAGCTAGTTAGTCTTTTCTTTTCTTTTCTTTTCTTTTCTTTTCTTTTCTTTTCTTTTCTTTTCTTTTCTTTTCTTTTCTTTTCTTTTCTTTTCTTTTCTTTTCTTTTCTTTTCTTTTCTTTTCTTTCCCTTTCCTTTCCTTTTCCTTTTCTTTTCTTTCTTTTTCCTTTTCCTTTTCTTGGCTTTGGTCTGGCTAACCAATATTTTCCCCCTTTTTCCTTACTGGCAATTGTATGCAAATAGTTTCCCAGATAAATAATTAAGAGAGAACTTCATTGCTTTGGTGCGGCATTCTTAAATTTGAATGTCAGAACTTTCCCCAAACACTGTTACTGTATATTACACCAGAGGGGTGTAAAAGGCAGCATGGTAACTCTCAGAGGCATGGGTAAATATTGGGCCTAAGATATACCCCTAAGATAAGGTATGTGAGAAATGTAAAGTGCTTGAATAATAAAGGAATCTACAAAAAGACATTGTTGGTACAGTTTAAGCTTTTAAAAATAATCTAGTTTCTGTAATTATAAGAGTAAGAGCTAAATTAGGCAGCATCAGTTTATTTCAAATGCATTTAATGATTTCTTTTTCCCCCTTTTAACCTTTATTCAATAAACGTCTTTTTCTTCTAATATATCTCATAACCTTGTATAAATATGAATCTATTCAGCAACACTAATGTATGTTATTTCTTACCGAAGGCAAAATGTATTTTTCACAAGTACATAGTAGTATGGAAACACGCTTGCAGGATTTTCTCCTCCTACAAATTAATTCCTTTGTTGCAATAAATTCTGTAAGCATGATAGGACAAACAATGCAGTAGTTCATTGTGTTTATTTTCTTCTCCCAAAAGCACATTTTTAACTTACATTCTGTTGCTTTTGAAATACTTAACTACCTTGGCAAAACATAAAACATTCAGTAGCCTTTGGAAAAAAAGTGACAAAATCACCTTGTGATGTCAAAGTACAGCAATTAAATCATTACTAAATCAAAGATTTGATCTTCTCCTGCCTCTAATGTAATACTGATAGTCAGAGGAAAGGAAAACTCTACTGATAAATTCATCCTCCTATTAAATATAGATGACCCGGATGTCTACTAAAATATCTTGTAATAGAGTTAACTTTAAAATGTTTTTAGTCTAAATAAATGCAATGTCTCACTGAAGAGAAGAAAAAGAAGAAAGCAAGTGGAAATATTTCCAAGCAAATGAAGAACCAGATTTTGCAAAGAGAGAAATAATCTAATATTGGCATCCAGTAAGAATTTTAAATTCAAATACTTGATTCTTTTAAGTTCAGATTCTTTTAAGTTCAGCACTGCATCAGCTAACTCTCAGCTATCCATTTTCCAAAATGAAATTCCTATATCCTGGTTAGTTTTCCAAATATACTGGACCATTCATGCAGAGAGCTGTGAATCCTCACAATGCAATTCATATTCAGAGCCATTGCATTAAAAGTCTAAATTATCTTATCTGGACATGTGAACAGGTGTTAGGCAGAGGAGGTGTTCAGTTCCACTTGCCTGAGGCTGACTTTATTGCCTTTCAGGACCTTGAAGGATTTGTTAAATTAGTTCGGCATTCACACAGCTTCGTGGGGCTTGACATATATCTATTCTGTCTACATAAAAGCAGAAAGTTTCTGGTTTCTTTTTAAAATTTTGAGGGATGGAGGTGCAGTTTTGCAGAATGAGCTGGTGCTAGGCCATTCTCACACACATATTAGTGTTCTCCTTTGTGTTAGTATATTAAATAAAGTCTGTCATTTCCTACAACACCTAACAATTAGACTTCAGGTAATTTTCCTCTCAAAGCTGTGCCGCTGTGCAGAAATAATTTAAGGCTCATCAGACCATAACTTTCTAGCTCAATGAGTAGAGCACTTACCTGAGGGAAGGTTAGACTTGGATTTGAATTTCTCCCTCAAGCTAGTTGTGAAGTTTTTCTTCAAATAAACATTCAATAAAAGACTGAAATGCATTTGTTCAAAAGATGAAAAGGTAAGACTCTTACAATGAGCCCAAGAGCCCCCTGTGAGACTAAAGCAGGTTATTTAGGGTCAATGTTGCTAAGCAGCTGAAGGCATTGCAGCTGGGGAGATGGTAGCTGCTGGTCTGTGCTATCTAAAGTTGAGGGAAAGAATGAAGTTTGATTTTCTTCTGCCAGATCAAATTCTCCAGCCAGAATTTTTTTTCAAATTAAGAAAGTGGGACCCTTATAGTTCTTCCTAGTTTGGTGTTTTTCTTTTTTTCTTTTTTCTTTTTTTTTTTTTTTTAATATAATGTGTTGGGTTTGTATGGCCAAGCTTTGGCAGAGGTTCTACAGGAGTGTCTTCTGTGAGAAGCTGCCGGGAGCTTCCTCCATGTCCAGCAGAACCAACACCAGCTGGCTCAAGGCTGGGCACATCAGAAATGGTGGTAACACCTCTGGAATAACATATTTAAGAAAAGGTTTAAAAAGAAAAAGTTATGTGCAGATGTAATTGCAGCCAGAGAAGAACAGGGTGAGAACACGTGGGAGGAAGGACTCTGTAGACTAGTGAGGAAGGAGGGGCAGGAGGTGCTCCAGGTGCTGGAACTGATGTCCCCCTGCAGCCTGTGGTGCAGACTGTGGTGAAGCAGCTTTAATCCTGCGGCCCTTGGAGATCCATGGGGATGCAGAGATCCACCTGCAGCCTGTGGCCAGGGCAGGGGGATGCCTGAGAGGAGGCTTTGGGAGGCTTGTGGAGAGAGGAGCTCATGCTGGAACAGGTGTCCTGGTAGCACTTGTGACCCTGTGGGGGACTGATGCTACAGAAGCCTGTCCTTGAAGCACTATGCTTGTAGAGATCTGTTGTTAATGGGATAGACTCATGTTGGAGAAGTTAATGAAGAACTGTCTCACCTGGAAGGAGCTGGGCATGGACTTTCTTCCTGAGCAGCAGGAGAACCAATGGGTGCTGAACTGACTGTAACCCACATTCCTTGTATCACCACACAGCTGGAGGGTGAGAGACAGACCTGGGAAGGAGGGAACAGTGGGGTGAAGGTGTTTGTAAGATCTAATTTTACTTCACATTATCCTTTTCTTGCTTTATTAGTAGTAAATTCAGTTAATACATCTAATTAAGTCTGTTTTGTCTGTGATGGTATTTGAGGAGTGATTTCTCTCAGTCCTTATCTTGACCTATAAACCCTTTGTTATATTTTCTCTTCCTTGTGAGAGAAATATATTTTCTCCCAATTGTGTAGGGGAGTGATAGAGAGACTTTGATGAGTCAGCCAGCATGAGCCCACTACATACAAATATCTTTAGCTGCATATTTTTTCTGGAGATCAGTGAATTTAAGATGTTGTAGCTGTTCTCAGACCAGGTTAACTACTCAGTCTTTCAGAGAGAAAGAAAGAAGACTGCCTGCTTTGAAAATCACTGTTCTCCAAAAATTGTGCTATTCAGACAGAGAAATGATCATTGTATGCTGTCCTTGAGAAAGTGCTAATAGATAAAGCCTGGAACTAAAGAACTTGTGGACTTTTAGACCGTAAATGTTTCTATTTAAGTACTCTTGACATACTTTACTTTTTTCTGCTCATCTTGGGCTATATATCCTTTTCCCTTTGATTTTTGCAATATTCAAGGGCATTTAAAGGAGTAAGAATTTGTCAAAGCCACACACATGTTTCTTGCAATTCAATGATGAATTTAATGAAGTGTATCTCCTTAATATCAGTGTGGTAATCAGTAGTAGGGTCATCCTGAGATTTACTTATAAATAATTTTGTTATTTATATCTAAATAAGTAATATGACTGCAAATAGGTATAGCTGTGGAATTTATTTTCCACTTGTACTCTTTGATAATTATAGCTGCATACAGCTCACATCTGCAGAATGTAATGGCTTCCTTCCAAACTATGCTTGAGTTTCCCTGCAGGACAATAAATGTAGTGAACAAGCAATGCCTTAAAGGCATTAGCATGGAGTTCAGGACATTCTAAAGATGCTCTCCAGAAACAGTAAGATTAGATACCATTAAGTACAAAAAGGTTCTACTAAACCTATTTTGATACATTTTCATAAGCTTTGTCAGCAACTCTATGGTCTGACCCTTCTCAGAAAATTTGACAAGCTGTCACTTGGACACAATATTTCTGAGACAAAAATTTCTTGCTTGATGATCTAATATTATTTGGATTGGGAAATAAAGAGCTAGGGGAAAGAAAAAGCTGAAAAGTAGAAAGTTTTTCATTCTAAATTGAACTAGAAAAAATATTTCTTTCTCCATGATAAAGAAAATAGGTCCTATGCATAGTATTATCCCAGAAATAAATAAATGAAAGTGAAAAATTCTGAAACTGATGTAATTGCAGAGCTTTATTACCACAAATGTTTAGGTAAGTCCTATTATTTTTTTTATCTTTTATTTGTAACCACCAATAAGAAGTAGTTACTATGTCTATTGTATTTAGTCCTTCATTTTGTACACAGTGCTTTTGGCCCCAAATTGCCATTTTGATCATTAAGATGAAGTTAATAAATACACTATTCTTTCATCTCCAGAGATTTAAAAGGAATGCCAAATGTAAGATGTAAAATCACAATTCAGGAAGCAGAGCATCCTCTTGTGTGAACAGGGTCTTACAGGAATAGTTAAAATGCTGTACTTTAGAATCTTATGGTTTCTGTCACAAGCACAGAAATTAATGTAGCCCATGCTTTGGAGACTTTAAGAAATTGAGTCTGTCTCCAGACAGAAGAAAGTCAAAATAAGACAGGGATCTATCTGTACTCCAGAAATCTGCCACTATAGTTTTTCCAAGACAAGGCTTCAGATCAGGTACCACTAGACACAGTTCGGCTCTAAAATATTGATCAATTGTAACAAACTTCCTTTTTTAAATGTTGGGTTATTTTAATGTAAATAATCTAAAACTGGAATCCCCAAAGCAAAAGCACCTGAAGTCGACCATGGAAGCTCTACAGCCCATTTAATAATGCTCTAAAGAGCATTATTAAGGACAACAATTTCAAAAAATAGCTATATATTTTTAAATCTGTTTGGATTTCTAGATGGTAATGAAAGTACTTATCTCCCCCTGTCTATCTGTCCAGCTATTAAAGATGCACTTCAAGACATAAACCCAATAGCAAGGAGCATAGAAATGATTAGAATTATTAGTGATGTCTCAGTTTGCCTCTGCATTTCTAACTGTACACAGAGCTCCTGCTGTGGAGTAGTGTTTGGGTGAAGACCCTAGGCAATACAAGAGTGAATTACAATGGTGCCGTGGTTTTAGAGGAAGTAAGTTTTCTGGGATATGAAGTGGTCAGGCCAATAGTTGTTCAGATTTGAATATTAGCACCTGGTTTGGCCATGGGGAGTATGGATACACCTCTGAGAACACAGGGGTTAAAAGCAGAGCACTCCCAGGGGAAGCTCTCTTGGGCTCTGCCGGGGAAAGAGGTCAGACCTCCCCTGCCCAGCTGCTGCTGCTGGGCGGGAGAGGGGAAGCCATGCGGCCGGGTGAGGTAGGCCAGGGCTCGGACGGAGACGGGAGGTGAGGAGGCTGCAAGGATGGAAGGGTGGGAGAAGCACCAGGAGGCATCGGGCAGCCCCCCACCCCTCCCAGGAGAGAGAGAGTACAGCCTGTGCTTGGGACTGTGCTACCTTGGAACTTGATAACATGTGCCGGAGCACAGCTGACAAGGAGAAGAAGGAGGGGGGGATGTGCGCAGTGAGAAGGTGTCCGGCAGGCAGAGCCCGAGTTTTTAACTCTTTTTTGGACAATGAAAACTTTGCAGAACATTAACCTTCCTAGAAGAGAGATAGAGATGAAATAGAGGAAGAAATGGGCAAGTACGATGAAGGTTCATGCAAGTGAAATATACAGAAGAGTAGAGAAGAATCTTAGGTGGAAGAGATGATGGAGTGGCCTTACCTGGACTCTTCTTGTTATAGCCATGGACAGAACCATGTTTCCTGTGACACAGAGACTGCATCCAGGAGGAGGCAATGGCTCAGAGCCAAGAGGGTTCAGTGTTGAGACGCCTCGGCTCCAGGGGGTGAAATCTGGGGGGGACAGGTATCCCAAAGGTGAGACTGTGCTCTTTTTGGAATGGGACAAAGCATCCATAAAAGGATGACGCTAGAAGCAGCTCTGGTCCATGTGCAGTGATGAGGGCATTGGACATGGAAGAGGTCATGATGGCAGATGTTCTCCGGGCAGTGCCACAAGTGACATGGAAACACACGAGGTTTCAACTGTGGTTCCTGGAGAAGCCTATGGCACAAGAAGGACTCCTCTTGATGAACTGAGGATTGAGTATCTAAAGGGTGGGGATGGACTGAGAGTTGGTGATCTGAGGGATGGATGTATTGGAAATATGGTGGGGGGGGGGAGGAGGAAATGTTTTTGGAAGGTTTTCATTTTCCCTGTGTGTTTCTTTTTACCTAGAGTCGTAGTTTCGTTAATAAAGTTTTCTTTTCTTTATTTCTAAGTGGGGACCTGCTTTGCTTATTCCTGGTCACATCTCTCAGCAGACACCAGGGAGAATTTATTTTCATGGGGGCACTGGCATTGCGCCAGCCTCAAACCATGACAATGGAAAAAAAGTTTCATATTACCTTAAAACAGCAGCACCCCTATTTCCTATGGAATGCCATTTATGCCACAGAAGAGTCAATGTAAAGGTGGATCTCTTTTAATCATCTTTTATGATATTGCATTTTATGTTAAAATAAGAAATTTTCAAATGTTATTTCATACCTTTTATTTATCATAATTTATAAAGTGTAGCTTTCTAGACTAATGTGAAATTAGCAGGTTGTGAAGTCCAGCCCTTGAGGGGAAGGGAGTGCCCAAATTCTGTAGGCACTTGTAGTCAAAAGGAATGATGGAAGTCAGAGCATGCACGCAATTCCACAAAGATTTATTAGGAAATTACATACTTGGCATGGAGATAGGTATGTTAGTATTTATATAAAATTATATTGGTAAAAAATGAATTAAAAAAAAGAGAAAGGAAAGAAAAGAAAGGTAAGTTAAGCTATAAAATATTGTCTGAAGAATCATTAGCATGATCTCTGGGAAATGAGAGAAGAAATATAGAAAGTAAAAAAACTGCTTTCTTGATTACCTACTTTGTTTTTTTTTGTGCATCAGATATCTTCAAGGAGGTCAGAAGATTATTGTTGCTTTCTTTCCCCTTTTTTAACAACAAATAAAAGTAGCTGTGATATATTTACTCACAAGCCATTCTTGTAGTCTTCTGTGAGTCTTCTGTGTTTAGTTTTCCATTTTGTATATTTGCATTCAGTTTTGAAGAAAGCTGCAGAATGATTTTTGCCTGCAAAATGAAAGAATCTGAAATAAGCAAAAATTCCCTGTTACCTGCAAAGTGTATGTTAACTGGCATTTTTTGAAATAAGCACACTTTATTAAGGGAAAAACATTTTAAAAGCTGCATTAGACTAAAATTAAGATGTACACTACATGTACATTTATTCTCTGTACACAAAAGAAACCATATATAGATTAATTTTAGCTTTTTTCAACTGGAAATGGCAACTATCATCAATATTAGATTAGTTTGTTCAGACAGCTAAGGACCACTATCCACATTTTGTTGTGATAAATGTGATTGTCTGACCCTAGGTGGGCAAAAGGAGCACTATGTTATCACGTGCATATTGGATGTTAAACCCCAGGTTCAAGGGCATGCCAGAGATGCAGACATTTATTTAGGCATCTAGAGTTAAAAGAAGGCTGTCAGAGAGAAGTAAGCTGCTGCTATCACTACTTATCTTGCATTGTTTTAGAGAGATTACGACAATTATTAAATGAAGGGAAAGGGAGAATTGTTGGAATGACTTTTGCTATTTCTTTGGGTTTAAGATCTCATCTTGAGAAGAAGTGATAACACTTCATGAAAAAATCTATGATTTTGTAATACTTATTACAATATCCCTCTGGCAGACTTTACTGCTGTTGGCATTGAATCAAATAGGAGAAGTCTGGTCTTACCATTTCTTTGCTCCTTTCCTAACAATTTGTTCCTGCTGCTTTTTGAGATATTGCACAAAAAAATTCACAAAATCTGTACTGCTACTCACATATCCTTTATAGCTGGATCTACTGTTCAGACTGTAGTGACAGAAAGAGGTATGTACTTTGAATCTTAATGTTACAAAGCTAATAAAGACAGTTCTAATATTTCAAGACACAAGTAGTGATGTAGAAGGTCACTGTACACATGAAGTTCCTCTTTGGTAGCTGAATATGGAGGAGTATTAATAAGAACTGGGATTGCTGTGTCTCACCACTGCTCTTATATTCTACCTGAGGGACATTATGTGAAGGAATTCAGCCAAGATAAGATTTTGTGTGCATGCATTGTGTATGCAGTGGCAAAAATTATACATTCATTCATTTATACAATATTCAGAGAAGCAATAAAACAGCTTATATTGAAAAGGAAAACACAATGCTGTACAGTGAACAATTCCTTGTGGCAGTTCACTCTATGATCATATTACCCCTATAATTCTGCCAAGGTCAGTGAGAGCTTGAGCTACGTGTTGCAAAAATACTGGAAATGTCAGTTAAACTTCCTCCTGGGTCAGCTGCTATCATTTTTATGCTACTTTGTGAATTTCATTTGTGAATAAGTATTCCTATTTTGTAGTGCTTTCCCCTTCTGCTGAATCTGTGGGTCAGTTTCAGCTTGTATCTTGTCTCCCAGCAAGGAGATATGTCCACATTTCTTTCTCTGTAATAACAAAAAACCCAAGAAAACCCCAAATCTTGCTGTACTGGTGAAAGTAAAGTTGATAATGAAAATACAGTGCATATTTTCTACTGTTGTCATTCAGTACATGTTTATGGTTCTGGTTTCTTCTGATCAAATAAAGGAGAAGGTCACTATCCCTTTCATTTTCCTATACCAGACCTATTTTTTTCCTAAAGAGGGTGTGCAAGTTTACTGGTCTGTAGCCTATGTCCATTCATTGTTTCTCTGGATGCAGAAGTATGCCTGGGATTTTTTAGAAGGTTTGACAAATGGAAATACAGCTGCCTTCAGCACCTGGCATCTAAGAAAACAAGATAGTGATTCACTTCCTGAACTCTATCAATATTTGGTGGCAGGGTCTTGTGCTTTCATCTGACTTCTGGGCAATGGTTTCTGTCTGCCAGTTGCTTAGAGAGAGCAGAGAAACTTCTTCAGCCTGGGGAAACATCTCATTTTCTCCCTTTTTTCTTTCCTATATGACTGAGGATTAGAAAAAAAATTGTCATCTAGGAATCTGTAATCTCTCTGGTATGCAGTTATGGGTGAAATAACTTGTAAAGAAGCTGCAAATTCAAAGCGATCATCACATTTTGGGGTTTGTGTATGGTCAGTGGGAAATAATAGTAGTGATCTGCTAATAAATAGGAGGTACTCTCCAGAAATACATCAGAGTGGCCTTCAGACACAGATATCCCAGCAATTTTCTAGGAGGATGTGGAAGCTGCCTTTGCTGATGCTGACATTTTGCAGAACCAATTGAGAAATAATGGCCTGCTGGAAAAGTTACATTAACACTTTCTTTTAGTTGCCTGCATCAGCACTGCCATAGAGAAAGGCTGTCCGGCAAAGGGCTCTTAAAAAAAAATCCTAGAAGCATTAACATTTGCACAGGTGAAATACGAAATGCAAAAATAAACACTAAAAAAAGCACTCTCAAGTACCAGCTCTTCGATTTACAGGTCAAATGTGAAGAATGTACACAAGTTTTTCAGAATTCCATTTTAAAGGTTTTTTTTCATTGTATTATATGTCTAAATACATCAGCAGTTCACTGAATATCACCAAGGTCACTTGTTCAGTTCAATTGCTATTTGTTAATATTCCCCTACTATCCTTTTATCACTCAATACTGTTATCATAGATATTGAGATACTTGATAGAAAGGTCATTTGATTCTGAAACCCTGGCATATTTTAGTATACTGAGTGTTCCTATGAATCAAATAATTAATGTGGCCTGTAAGCTTAATGTGAATGCAAACTGCAGCGTCCTGGCTTGTTTCTAATCAGCATTAGAGATGTGCCAAACTGTCAACAGCTCATGAGCAATATGAACACTACCGTTCTTCACACCCCTTTGAGTTCATATCAATCATTTGAAAATAACTTTTTTTTTCAGGATGAGCTGTCACTATCAATTTGAATAGTAGCTGTTCAGCTGGAATTTGTCCAAATTTTCAGCAAGCCATTTGGTACATTATGTCATGAAGCAAACAACTTGCAAAAGCAGATTCTTTTCATGATGCTTGTAGGACAGAAATGCATGTTTAAGCATTTCAAGCTTCCTTTGCCAGGTGAGACTCAGACTTTCATCTGTAAAATCTAGAGATTATTTAAAGAAAAGAGACTTCTGAGAGTTTATCTATTATATTATGATGCACAGATTTTTAATTTTTTTTACTACTTAATATTTTGATAGAATTAACAAGGTAATAATCAAAAAGGAGTTCTGTGAAATGCTACATATTTCTTCTTCTTCTTGTGCAGCATGTCATCTGCAAATTATTTTAAAAATCACTCTACATGATACTACATAACTCCCTAAGAATGTAAAAAAAACCCCAAAAAGTCTTTACTGGTCATTAAACTTCTATACTCTGCATATCTTTTGTATTTGAGGAAATTAAATATATTTTAATAAATTTTAATGCAAAATGGGACCTTTTCCTGCTCTTTCCTTAACGTCATGGGCCTTTTCCTGTTTTAATTTCCCTGGCTCTAATACATGTTAACAGTGACTGTCAATAAAACAACGTGGGAAGAATCAAAATATTTATCCTTGAAGAATACCAGGACAGATATTTTATACCTTTCCAAGAGACATATCCACAAAAAACATTAAACTTATGAATTTTCTTGCAAAAATTATAACATTTGTTTATCAGTGTCTCAGAGAAAAATCTTCTGAACTTTTCTAATAAAATGTTTTCATGACTTCTGTGGCATTTCTAACATACCACAGAAGCAAACCATAAGCAACACACTTTTTCCTGCTTTATCAGCAGTGAAACAGGGATTTGGACAATTTAAGAAAGATTTTGAGGCTTTATATCCATGCTCATTTAATTTTTTTCCAGCTAACTAATCTAATAAGCCTGAAAACCTTCCAAATAGTTTAATGACATGAAAAGTATGACCTGTTTGTCCTTTGATACCTCATAAATATGTGAGCTAAATTCTAATAAATTAATTTGATCTTTTTTGCTACAAAATCTATTTTATCAAAATTTGAGAATAAATCAGCACTAAGAGTTATAGCTGACTCTATTATGCCTTTTGTAAAAAGGAAATGGAAAAGGAAGGGAGAAACTAAAAAAGAAAATAAAAGACACTCATTAAAAGTACTAAACTTCAATGAACTACAGAATCTGATAGTATATTGCTTGATTATTTGAATTCATGAAAATTGGATTGTACTTGGGCACCATCTTTTAATAAGCAGTCTAGTGCTTGATTATGCAATGCTTGAGAATTCCAATCTCTGATTTACCCAATGAGAATAGATGCAGAATGAAATACAGAATCAGAATTGAGGCTTAATTTTTATTGTCTCTATACTAATATTTACTTTTCTAGTTATGTTGACCATATGAAAAGGTTTACTGAGCACTTGCACTTTTCTGTGGGTACAACATAAGAAAGTCTATCTAAGAAATTATACCACTGCAGACTTCTCCTAAGCAAAACTATTATCCACCAAGAGCTATTGGAAGACAAGTGATCAACCCTATTGTAAAATTATTTCACCAAGCTTAACCCAGTTTTATATGATTTTGAAAGTGGGAGCATCAACAGAAATGTAGAAAACAAGGTATATGATAAAGCATCTAATTAATCAGCTTTTCATAAATGAGGATCATTAAGTGTATGCATAATAAAGTACATTTTCTCCTCTCAGCTCTGTTCTCTTTGATTATGAAAATGTCTTAATATATTCATATCAACCTATTATTGATTTAATAGAATTATACTATATTTTCAATAAATATTACAGTGATTGCTGAGTGTGACACTTTAAGGCAAAACCCCCTTGTATTTCAGCTATTAGATATGATTTGTATATCATCAATTATTGATTTACTGTTCCATCTAGATAGCGTAATAGTTGATTTGAAATCTAGCAAGCATTATGAAATTTATTACTGTCAAGAGAATACAGTAAGTAATAGGAAACAGCTTAGTCAAATAAAAGAAATACAGTCTGCACTTCACTAAGTGAAAATTCCTGTAACTGCTCTTAGGACAGTGGTGAGTCATGTGATGCAGAAAGGTCATACAGGATAGCATCATCCCAAACAGCTGAATGCATACATGAATGCCATAAACGAACAAAATGTCTGTGCTTCCTGTAAGGCCTGAATTTAACATGGTGTGAAATTGCAGGGAACTCAGCAAACATGTGACAAAGATAAAATTAGCTATTTAAAATATTCTGAAACAAAGAGCATGTTGGAAAAAGCAGCAGGACAGTTTAAGATGAAATTCTGACCCCTGTAAGTTCTCAGTCAGGAAAACATTAGCAGCTGGTGGCAAAACTACTCAAATTTTCCACCGCTAGTCTGCATCTTTGTTTCAAACAGTTCTGGAGATTTTGTTGTGCCCTTCAGGTACTGGCAGCATCTCAGAAGAGACACAAAGAGGAAAATCCTAGGTCCACATAAGTTTTTCAGGGGATGCCTTCCAGCATTTGAAAATGTGGAATTACCATGATCTAGGTTCTGTCCTGGTTCTTTCTTGTGGGAAAATACTTCTGTGCTAAGGACATACAGTACTGTGTGTGGAAAGTGTAACAATCTTGCTGCACTGTTTCACTTCTGCCTTTTGTATTTTTGATCATAAGGCCACATAGCACTGTATTTTGAGAAATTGGATATTGCTGTGAATTACTTGCTACAAATACTAGTATTAATCTGTCTCTATAGGCACTTTGCATGCAGAATTCCTTCTGAAACAGTATAAATAATTGTTCAGAATTGCATTCCAGTTGAATGTCTGACTTTCACAGTGTCTGTTAGTCAGAGTAGATTTTTACTGGGAGTAAAAGCTGGTTGGCCATACTCTGTAAGGGTATTTTATTTCATACAGTTGATCATTGTATGCAAAGTTGCTAATTAGAGATATTAAAACAGCTAAAATTCTTTAACATCTCACTGTTTTTTTCAAGTTTAAAAAGATATCTTTGTAAAATACTGTCCTGGTTTAGAGGACCCCAGGACAGATACCAGACTAAATAAAAAACCCCAAAAACCAATAACTTCCCAAAACCTCAAAGGCCCTCTTTAGATTCTCTCTGTAACATAAGTCATCCTTTGTCTGCTCTTTTAATGTCATTTATGAAATTGACCCTTGACACACTGAGAAAAACTGCATTTTTATAAATACCTTCTTCTCTGATCAACTGGAAAAGATCATTGTGGATTTCAGAGGACTCCACTCAGGCAAAGGGTATCTTCTTGCCATGGCAATTAACTCTCTGTTCTCTGAGCATCTTCACATCACTATGATTAAACCTGAAAACAGTGTAGTTCTAGTTTTAGAATAAGGAAATAAACTAATGCCACTAGGAAAACCCTTTATTAGTAAAAGAGGATGTTGCAGTAACACACCTTCTATAGTTTTATTGCAACAGAACAGTTAAAAATTGTGGTAGATTGGTACTGTTAGGACATATCGTGCTAGGGTGCATTATTCACGTTTTGTTATACACCTGAAATGCAAGAAAGTTTTTGTCAAATTTATGAATTAGCATTTTCCTGGTGATGATCAGCAGTTCCCACACTCTAATTTTTGTGAGACTGTGTCTCAAGGGCCAAAATATTATAGATCTAGGTTGCAGTAACTAGATTCCAGGAAGTTTTTTTTACTTCAGTGCAGACATGGGTTATGTTGATTACAATAGTTTAGTATAATCAGGTGCCATTGTGTAATAAGGCTTGAAATGTCATAACATGTAACAGTTCCCTTTCTTTCTTTCCTTCTTTCTTCCTTTCTTCCTTCCTTCTTTCTTCCTTTCTTCCTTCCTTCCTTCCTTCCTTCCTTCCTTCCTTCCTTCCTTCCTTCCTTCCTTCCTTCCTTCCTTCCTTCCTTCCTTCCTTCCTTCCTTCCTTCCTTCCTTCCTTCCTTCCTTCCTTCCTTCCTTCCTTCCTTCCTTCCTTCCTTCCTTCCTTCCTTCCTTCCTTCCTTCCTTCCTTCCTTCCTTCCTTCCTTCCTTCCTTCCTTCCTTCCTTCCTTCCTTCCTTCCTTCCTTCCTTCCTTCCTTCCTTCCTTCCTTCCTTCCTTCCTTCCTTCCTTCCTTCCTTTTTTCACAAACTATTGAAAGCAAAGTCTGATTACCTTCTGTCTTTTAATGCTAGTCGTGCTGGCTTTCAACATTCTTTTCTTGAGGATTTGTTTGTTTGGGGTTTTTTTTACTGTTGTGGTCAGGCTTTTTTTGGGGTTTGTTTTGTGAGGTTTTTTTTAAGATTATTCAAGTTCTTAACTCATTGCCAGTTATATTTCTCCATATGTGCCTGATTCACTATTTCACATGATTATGCAAGATATGGTTTGGCCTATTCTTGTCAGTCATCCAATTTTACTGTCTCTGCCAACATTTCTGAGCTGGTCATTCCTGCTCTAATTGTGCCACGTCAGCACTTTCCAAAATGCTACAAGGATGCATCCAGTTGTTCTCTGTGCGGCTGATCTGCTGATACCTGGTAATCTTCTTTTCCAAACTTTAGCCTGTTGTTTTTCAGATGCACTTACCTGTTTGATCTAGCCTGGCTGGATGGTGTTTTTTTGTTTTTTTTATTTGCTTTGGTATTTTCTATTTATTAGCCTGTTGCATTGCATCTATAGATGCAGTACTGAAAGTCCAGATTTGAGCCTCAGATGATGAGATGCAAGTCCAACTACATGGTCCTGGAAGTTAATGGATACCAAAGACCAAAACTTCCAATCAGGGATTTCTCATATTAATCAAAGAATACTCAGTAGCTGTCTTTGCTGGAGAAAGATCAAGTGCACAGTAACAACTGATGGAAAATCTTTGCTGCTTTTGCTTAAAGTGATGGGACAAAATGTGCTTCATTTATTAAATGGAATTTACAAAAGCATTAGATATATATAAAAAAAAGAAAAGATGAATCTTTCTGTTGCAGGACAGCTGATGAATACCCTGGAGGTGTTTAGTAACTTCCTGAATGGTGATATACACAAAATGCTTTGAGAACTTAGCATGAGTTAGAGAGTTACATTTTAGTAAAAGCAGCTCAACCATTAAAAATTGTCTTGTGCTCAGAAACTGCGATTTCCACAAATGCAATAAATATTCATAACTCCACATTAAAACAAAAAATAAATACACTATGTCAGTTTCTTGCCTGTGTTCACTGTTGTCTCTTGTTTCTTGTGCAGTTTATATTTCATAATAAATTCCTGATACGCTGCAGGGTTACCGACATCGTCTTTAATGTAACATTTCTCTTTGAAGGACTGAAACCAAGTGATATCTCCAGGGCTTCATAAATCTTAGTTTCCACTTGGAATGTAGAAACAAGAAAAAGTATAAAACAATATTTAAGCTTCAGACTAGACTAATATTCAATATAAAATGGAATTGTTATGACAGTAAATAAATGAGCAGACAAGGGTAAAGATTCTCCAATTTACAAAACCCTGCCAGAGAGCAAAAGTAGGTAACCCTGGAACCCCAGGGATATTACATGATAGAGCAGAAAACTGAAATGCCCACAAGGATTTATTCATCTTTTTGAGGTGCATGTCCATACAAGGGAAAAGTGCCTGGGTTCAAACACTCTGTTTAAAAGTTTAATGTAGAATATAAATAACTTCTATTATGTGTCATACTAGTGCATGACATGATTTTAACAGATCAGAGGTAATTTTGTTAAGAATATAAAATATCTATCATAGAGTTTTTAAGAATTAGGTAGTTTTAGATGGTGTTCACTAATTGCAGACACCATGGTGATAAATTTAAGGCATTAAAGCACAGCAGGAGTCTTCTGAGACACATCATTTTCTGTAAGCCCTTTGAACAATTTCACTAGTTTAGAAGCTCTTGGAAAGTCAAGAAAAATAAAGGAAAACAAATCTTCAAATTGCTCAGGTCCCCAAAGTTCTGTCATGTTCTTTTTCAGAGGCCCTCTAGGATTTCTAGCTGACAACAAAAGCGGACAGGCTCACAATCATCAAAGGGAAGGCTAGAAAAATCATCTTTTTGATAAGATAAGAAATATGTTTATGTTTGTTTAAAGTATTAGTATATGTCTTAGCAGTGGGAATACTTCTAATAATGGTGTGTGAAAAAACATGTGTGTGATGGGGATGGTGTAGGCTTTTGTGAATCAAAATGAAGAAAACACCATATTTGGCCTCATTTTGTACTGCTGGGTATTGCTTTCTTAATTTGTCTACCACTGTAAAACAAACAAAATCATGAAGAACTAAAGTGGTTTTATTTATGTTAACCATCTCTGGGTTTAAAGGCTCATTGACAAAGTAGCATGCACAAGTCCAATTTTCAAGGCTACCCAAAGATAATTGGAAGCCCTTGGCCTGCATTATTTCAGTCATTTACTTTCTACCACACTGAATTATTTATATGGATTGAAAAAAGCATTGAGAGTTCTAAAAGGTTCCAATAAATTTTCTTCAGACCACATGGGAAGGTACTATTGATTCTAAATTCTAAATACTGTGAAGAGGAGAGACTCAAAGATTTTCATTTACAATGAAAATTAAAGTGGAAATACTCAGTTTGTCTAAAAGGAAGAATTGCCACAGAAGTAATATAGTAAGATATATTACTTCAGTGGAAGTTTTTATTTTTGCAGTCAATTTAAGCAAAATAATGAAAGCAGTGAACATCTGCAGTGGCATCATACCTGAGTCAATAAAAATTAGAAGTTTCTCAGCTGGGCTGAATGTTGGTTTTGATTTTAGATCTAACATTTTCAAGACTAGAGTTTTCAAATCAAACATATTTATTAGTCTGTGTTAAGACTAATGTTAAAAAGGGAAAAAAACCCAAACCCAATCCAATCAACAAAAGAGCGAACCAAGTGAATAAAGAAAAGAATGCAAAGGAAACAGTAACAGATTTTGAGAAGTTATTTCGTATCAAATGACTCAATTTGGGTTGGAATATTACCCATATGATCTGCAGGGTGTCTGTGAGAAACAGAGCAACAGCTGAATAGGAAATGGCATCTGTGGCTCAGGGAAAGGCTTGGCAAGAAAAACAAACAAACAAAAAGGTTTAAAAATGCTAAATAACCATACAATTGCATTCTTCTGTGAAGCATTGGGGTAGTCTAATTTCTTAATTTTATTTTCTGCTTTTAACTAAAGATTGCAAGATAAAAAGAGATTCAGACTGCTATTTCCACTGAAAAATAACATCCTAACATATTTTCTGCAAACACTTTTTAAGTTTTATTTTATACCTGGTAAAGTACACCAGTAAGGAATACAGTTCTGCAGCTTGAGAACACAACACATAGAAACGTAAATATTTAAATTATAGAATGTGTCACCACATCATTGTGGATGTGTAGAATGGTGGTAAGGAAGATCAAGCAAAATCAGATAAATGTAAGTGTATATAAAGGGGGAATGTAGCAATCATTACTCCTGACAGTTGTAAAAATCAGTGTAATGTAGGTAATTCTAAGATCCTCTGAGAAGAACACAGTTCTTTTCAAATATCCTGAAAATCTCACATGAAAAACAACCAACAAATCGAACAACAAAAAATCAAGAAACAAAAATTTCTGGTAAACATACCAGCACCAGCAAAAAATTTAAAGCTGGTCATAAATCAATCCTGGGAAATTATATTCTCTTATTTCTTTGGAGTTCAGCAATTTTGACCATGGAGGGTAGATAGGTGTCTTTACCCACCGCAGCAGCAGCAACCTGAACAAAATGTGAGGAGACCACAATTGTTACAGAGGCCAGGAAGAAGTAAATTGCAATAGCAGCAGTATGATATAATGAAAGCTCACACAAAATCTTATGTGTGTGGTATATATCTCACCTAAATTCAGCCAGATACTTAGGATGGGGAAGGGAGAGAGTGCTCATTCAGTCCACATATCAGAGGGGTCTATAATGACATTTTATTTCAGTCTCTGAAGAGACCTATTGCCTTACAATAACTAGCACAATTGTATAGACTAAATAGATAGTATTTTTTTAGTGGGATTCACAATGCACTCAGTTTCTCACTAATAAAAAAGGTTTGAATTCTTAAAATATTATTTAGTTGGCTCCAGTATTATACAAAAATATAAACATTAGTAGATACAAAATGGACAAAGCAGCAAAGACACCTGACTGTGTCTATTGAGGGCATAAATGAGTACAGCTTTTTTATCCTTATCTTTCTTTCAATGACATGCAAATATTGGAAGAACAATATATATGATTCAACAGCAAGTGCACATCTGCATTAACCATTACTGTGAAGTTTTACACAGAACATGAAAAGAAAGGTTAATTGTATGAAAAATGCAATACTCCCACAAAACTAAAGGGCTAAAAACCAAAGCTATAGCACTGATTAATTGACATAATACTGACCAATGCTGAAAAATTGCTGCTTTATCCCCACCCATCATCTGAGTACCAGGCAGTCACTCACTCCCCTCTGGTGCAATGGGAAAGAGAATCAGAAATGTGAGAAAACTTGTGGGATGAGACAGGAATAAAGCAAAAGTCACACATTCAGGCAGAGCAAAACATAATTCACTCATCCCTTCTCATCAGCAGAAAGGTGTTCAGTCATTTCCAGGAAAGCCAGTTCAGCCAGAATAACAGTTATTAGGGAAGTCAAGCACTATCCCTGCAGACATTCCCCCTTCCATCTTCTTCCCCTTGATTTTGCATGCTGAGTGTGGTGCTGTGTGGTATGGAATACCACTTCAGTCAGTGGGCTCAGCTGGCCTGGCTGTGTCCCTTCCTAATGCCTGTGCACCCTCAGCCTCACTGCTGGTGGGGTGGAGTGAGGGGCAGAAATGTCCTTGATGCTGTATAAACACTGATCAGAAATAACAAAAACATCCCTCAACTGCCGATGCTATTTCCAGCACAAATGCAAACCACTGCCTCGTGCCAACTCCTATGAAGAAAATCAACTCTATCCCAGCCCAAACCTGTACACAAATGTACAGTGTAACTGGTTAAAGAAATTCTCTTTGTAGAAATGTGAAATATGTCACACATGACGAGTTACTTATCAACATAGAAACAAAAGCACTTAATGAGACAATATCCTGACACTACCCTGCCAGTAAATACATAAGTAGCTAATTCCTAACCTTAGATTACAGATTTTCACAAAAGCAAATTTCTTTCCTCCTCTTCTAGGAGCAATAGTGCACCTAAAATTTCTAACTGTCAGAAAAAAAGTGAGAATAATGACAGGAATTAAAACATTCATATGTTCAGTGAGAGTGTT
This sequence comes from Setophaga petechia, assembly GCA_024362935.1. Classification (NCBI taxonomy): domain Eukaryota; kingdom Metazoa; phylum Chordata; class Aves; order Passeriformes; family Parulidae; genus Setophaga; species Setophaga petechia. Next base: position 31,781,553 of record JANCRA010000001.1, read on the forward strand.
TGATGTTATTGGGTCCATGCTTAATGTAGTAGAGCAAGCTCCCAGTTCCCTGTTTATTGGTGGTATGACAATAAGTAAGTAACTTAAAGCCCTCAGGTAAGAGGAGGGGGAAGCATAGCCTGTTGCAGACAGCAATGGTTTAACCATATGTGATGAATGACTGTGGAAAAATGTTAGTGATGGCATTAAAAACCGAGCAAGAAAAAAAAAAAAGAATACAATTAATTTAATTCATGAAGTTTGTAGGAAAAAAATAATTTCAAAAAAAGGCTGTAGTCTTCTAGCAGATCCATTATCATCTGATCGTACTTGAAAGCTATGTGTTCACATTACTGGAAAAATTGAGACAAAAACTGATGGTTGCCACATAAGTAGTACAAATCTGTATGACTCTTGCAAAAGGAATTAAAAAATAAAATTTCACAGAAAAAATAAATAAGACACATATGCACTTTTTACTTTCTTCCAGCCTTTAATTTCCAAACAAAAGCTAAATATTAATGGTGGGTGTAATAGGAAATCCCATCCCTTGCGGCTTTGGGGAATTTTAAAGTTATTTTTGTGTACGTTTTTTTTCCTACGTATTAAAGCTACCTCTTCACATTATCATTTTCCTATGAAAGACTTAAGACTGCAGTATATTTCTTTGACATCTTGACCCCAACTATAGTTATGTTATTTGGATACTGATATTCTGTCACTGTCATAAGTAAGCCTTGTGTAGTAAAGTAGATATATTATTTTTTTTTAAATTAGCAAACTTACAAATCAGAGAAGGTAATTTCCTTGAAGATGAGACAAATTTTATTAATTTATTCAATTTGACTCTGAATCTTTCAAGACGGAGACCAAATTATGATGTTTAATGATAATAACTATGCAGGGTGCTTGCAAATGATTAAGCAAAGAAAAAAATCTGTTTTGTGGATATTTGAGTAAACTAATATAGCAGAGAGCTCACATATAATCTAAATGCATACATATCTTCATATGTGTGGTCCATCAAAGATTTTAAATAGCAAAATGCATTAATAAAATTCATGAGTGCTCACTGAAAATTTGCAACCACACTCAGAAGCCAAATTCCAAGGATTCATTGTTTTCAATAAATAATTCAATGTATTCTGATTGTAAGCTCTTTAAATGAAATTTTATATTATAAATTGTTTACTGCTTAGCAGAAAATTTTATTTCATTTCTTGGTTTTAACTGCCTGTAAATTCAAATTAATCAGTTTTATTTGGCAAAGCAATCAGAAAGACAAAAGCAAATAAGTTCATATTTGTCACCAGGCCCTTATGAAGAAAAGGTTTTTTACCCAGTCCCTAATAAAATTTATTCTATGGGGACAAGCATTTACTCATTTAGTGTTCCTATTAAAAAAAAAAATAAAAAGAAAGGAAAAGAGAGAAGCTCCTTCATATTATTGCTTGTAAATGAAATAAACCTAACCTGCTGAGTTTTTTAATTAAAGTTTTACAGTTTGTTTGGTGTTGATTTTCAGTTTTTACTTTCTAATTTGTGGAATGGTTCCATAAATTGCATTCTGTAACTGCTATGTACATAATAATAAAATTAGAATTATTCGTTTTCAAATGGAAGTAAGAAATTCAAAAACTCCAGTTCTAATACAGAGAAATTGCAAAATTCAATTTAGAAGCGTGTATCTAATTTATTCTGAACTTGTCATTTTACTCTTTTTACTATCATATTCCTTAGTTTCCTGATAACTAGCTGTAATTTTGCACAATTCATTTGAAGAACAGGAGATAAAAAAAAAATTTACATTATTTTTTTCATTCTCTACTGCCCTTGTAAAATTCTGCAGGCACAGTAATATTGTTATATTTTCCTAATATATTAGACAACTTACTGCAATGTTTTTCTTGAAGAACATTGATATATTGAAATATCTTGAGAACATTCATATCTTGAAATAGGTATGGTAGGCATTCAAGTGTTTTCTGAGTTTTTTGTTTGGTTTTTTTTTCTGTTTTTTTTTAGGAAGGAAGATGAGACTTGGTTTGAAGCCAGCACCTCCAGCTGGAGCACTCCTCTGAGTCTCAATCCATGGTATGTGGGGTGGCAGCTTCCTCCATCCATCATCAAAAGTGCAGTAACCATCTCTGCTCAGAAAACTATTTAAAGACTCTACTTTGTGCTCTAGCTGACATCTTTATTCCATGGTCAAGGGTCTTCTGGATTGGTAGAAGCACTAAGGAAAAGGCACTTATCTTTTCATTATTCATGCAACTTTATTCACATTCCCCAGTGTGAGTCAGGCTGCAGGACAGAAAACGTGAATTTGAATAAGCTTAATTGTAAAAGTGCAAAATAGGAGATGCAGCTTCTACTTCAAAAGGAAGATGCTCAAATGTTAAAACCAATGAATGAACATTGAAAAAAAGCATATGTGGAGAAAGAAAACAAAGAGGTGCAATGAGAAAAAAAAATATTGTGACCTTGGCAATTAAAACAATGTATTTTCAGTACTGGAAACCATGGATTAAGTGACCAGAACTGCAAAACTGAAAAGCAATGCTTAGAATGGGATTTAACATAACAGCAACAGCACCAAAAACTGTTAAGGATGTTTCAAAGAAAGCTTCAATAGGACTAAGTCATGCTCAACCATCAGAGAGACTAATGAAGATGTGCATAGACCTTAAAAAAAAAAAAAAAAGGAAAACAGGAAAGACAGAGCCAGAGGCAAGTGTCTAGAAGATATTATGCCACTAAGTGACATCCCTGAAAGGTTTTTTACAAAGATAATCTGACAAGAGTAGCAGACCAAGCAAGCTCTAACTCAGTTAATTTGAAACTTTCAAATTTTCTTGAAACTTACAGATTAAATACCAATATCCCACATGGAGGAAAAAATATGGAGAAAACAGAAGCTCACCTGCCTGTTTTGCACACTGGAAAACAGGAGTTGTTCAGCTTGGTTCAGAATGTTATTCAGTTGTTCAGAATGATGTGATAGTGTTAGGAAAGTGATCTGTAGGAATAAAAGGTAGCCAGCTCTAACAGGGAAAAATTAATTACATGCCATAATTTTTTTCTCTGTGACAGTGTATAAGATGTGCCTGCAACACAGACAAGATTTCTGTTTCAGGTGAAAAGGAGACAGCTGCAGGTGGAAGCATCAATAAAATATTTTGAGAAGCATAATAAAAATACCAGTTCTTTTGAAGAGTTTTTAAAAGTCATGACCATGTCTACAATGGAAAGGAAACTTTTGGGACTTTGTAAAATAAGATGTCCACTGTCAATAAGCCTTTACTGGAAACCCACTCTCAATAAGCCTTTAATGGAAACAATCTAGCACACCAGAAAAGCCATCCAATTAGGAAAGAATTTTAAGAGACCTAGAGGAGTTTTAGCAGACAGGGGGAGCAATCAACGCAAGAGAGAACGTATAAGCCCAGGAAAATGACATATGAGAGCAGAAGATGAGATCTCTGCCCTAGGCACCTCCACTAGCTTTGGCAGGACGAAATGTGATAAACTATAAAGACACACTAAAGTGAATGTGGCAGGTCTTTAATCCTGATATGATTCTTTGTGCTTTTGTAAAAAGATCAAAATTCAATCCAAAAGGACCAGAAAAGTAATGTCTGCTGGAACAGGGTCTCTGCTGGCATTTTCAATGGGCTGCACACTACCCACCTCTTTAGTGTCTAGGTCTGAAACACCAGATTCTCAGTGGATTCCCAAGAACCACTGATTAGAGATGTCTAAAACCAGAGCATCTTCAGAGGTTTCCCCACTTTTTGCAGGAGTCACAGACCCTTTGGTAGCTTGGGGCTTCTAGAAAGTTCTATTATTTGTGCTCAACTACCTTTGCCCCCTCCAGCCTCTGGTCCTTTGCTGAATGTAATTCAGCTATGCTCAAAGATTATTACCCATAATTTTTGATCATGAGATTTCCAGTCACATTGCAGAGCAGTGAATAAATAAAGTGCGGGAAAAAAAGTTGAATGGTTTATGATGAATTTCTTAAGGTTATATATATTCATTTATCTGAGATATATTCATTCAGCAAACATAGAATAATTTTAAAATGAAAAACAAAACAAAGTAAGAGGTTGACATACATCTCAGAATTTCAGTGATCTGTTAAATCTTAATCTGGAAATCTAACTGCTCCTTTTCTGATGTCTGTTTATAAAGTAGATGTCTTCTGTCTCATAGACTGCCTTTTGCATTTGTGGGTATGGGGTCTCACCAAGCAGCCAAGAAGCAATGAAGCACTCAATGTGCTTTTCCATGATCCAGCTTATTCTGCAGTCAGGATTATGTAAACTCACAAATCTTAAATGCTAAAGAAGCTGCAGTAGCTATTCTATCTCTTCTGAAGTACAGCAGAAAAGTGGAGCCAAATTCAACTGTGATGAGAAGGATAGTGTCAGATCAGCTTGTGCACAGGGCTAAATTTGTGTTAGGGTAGAGGATTAGCTAATAGTGAAACAAAATAACTAAAGGAGTTGACTTACATCTCTAATCTTTAAGAATCTTGGAATTGAAAAGGATGAGAAAATAAGTGTGACCTTAAGCCTATTGACATATCATATTATGAAAAGAGTTTCATTTATATTCAACACAGATTTGCTTTCATGCACTCATCATGAAAAAATAGCAGAAGTTATAAAGTGAGAAAAATAGTGCTTAATTTGAACTATAACAGAACATTTTCATGCAAACTAAAATGTTTTCATTTTATAATAGAACAGTACTTATGCAGTTTTTTTTTCTAAGCTCAATGCATATTTATGAAAAAGCTGATGAGAAAGAATGTAGATTTTATTTTTTTATAATGGGGATAATTAATCAATTAATTCAAGTCTGGAAATCTTCCCAAATAAGAGTATAATTTTTCTCTGATTTTTTTAAATGAAAACTTAACTTTTAAAAATTATGTTGGATTGAAATAAATTGAAATATAGTAAAGGCTAAGATTTGACTTCTTATTTGAGTTGTTTCCATTACTTCAGTATATGTCATCCCTGAAATTAGATCCTAAACCAGTGCTAGTAACTGAGGGAGAAGACTTATCTCACATTGTCCTGGAGACAGTCTTGTACATGTTTATGGCAGTTTAATATATTTAACATATAAATAGTTATATCTTAATAGTTTAAAGGCCAAATATGAAGACCTGACCAACAGAACTTGTTGCAGCACGATATGTTTTTATTCGGAATATGAGGTTTTATCTACCTAGGTCTTTTTTCCTGGATAACAAGCATCTCTTAAATGTGAAAATCGCCTTGAGTCCCTACAGAATAGAAAATAACAATTAAGTATATGTCAAAAAGCTGGGAGAGGAGAGATGCATGTGGAAGTGAAATGGCACAATAAGATTATAGGGCGTGCAGACACTTAAGAAATGGAGTGCATAATAGACCTTCCAGACAGACAAAACAAGCTGTGATGGCCAGGCTGTGACATATAGCTGTAGAAAAAGAATAAATTCAGGAAAAAAAAGGAAGACAGAACAACAGAGTAATAGATTTTAAACAGGAGAGAAAGAGATTTTTAAAAAGAGGATAAAGAGGATTTTGAGATTCACATTAATAAGCCAAAATAACTGAAAAGAGTTTCAGATCTAGAAAGGAAGGTGCTACTAACAATATAGCTGCAGATGGCCTCACATATGACAGCTCCTTTACAAGATCCATTTTCACTGAATTGCCTGACAGCCATCTATCACTGAATGAGACTTATGTGACAGAAATTGAATAGATTTTCAGAACAAATCGTGTTCTTTCAAAAAACCACAGGGTTGATGCTGTTCTGAATAAATTGGTCACTCATAGCTGCTGATAACTTACACTCCCCTTAAACCTGTAACAATTACAGACCTCTCTAGAGGATGATCTGTGTGTCCTTTGATGATTACAACACAGATTGGTGCAATATTTCTGTGGAAAGCAGTGAAAGTTATTTTAATGTCTTAGGTGACAACAAAATGGAAGTGAGCCAATTAATGTGCAGCCCTTTATATTCAACTTCCACATAGGTCTAATAACTAAAAATAATCATTTCTGCTATGAAATGAACAGACCAACTGCTGACCATTCTACATGCATTGGTAATATAATTACACCACTGGATGATGATATGAATCTGCTATGACACGATGTCCCAGATCTTAGGAAGGAATGTACCTGCAATTCAGCTTTGCCCTCAGTCTGCTGTTGACTGGCTGCCTTGAGGCTGAGTTCAGCAAAAAATGTAAGACAGTTTGATAGTCTTGCCATGAGCATAATTTCTTCAGTGGTTGCGTGTTTTCCTATTCCTCTTTTGAAAGTTCCTTGAAGGCTCTCTTGGTAAACCACAACCACATAAATGAGATTGACATTCCATTTTGGGACAAAGTAGGTGATGGAGGACAGCTCTTCTTGAAGAATGGAAAAGAAACAAGCATGTGAATGTCCTATATGAAAGATGTTTTCCTTGAGAGCGATAAAGGGGCAGTTGTGATGGGGCTGTGTCAAAACAAAAACTGCTCTGCATGCAGCATGAATGGCTTTGGGATGCCCTGCAGATAAAGCATACAATGGAGCACTTAGTCTGAGTGCCTTCCACTGAAGCATCCCTCAATCTTTCCAGAGCTGGATGCCTCTTTTTATTTTCTCTATGCTTCTTCAATATCCTTTAAATTAGCTCTTCAGTAGTTACGTCTACTTTTCCTCATATCTTCCTTCCTTCATTCTTTCTTCAGGGCCTTCAAACGCTTCTATTCTTAAGGTTATTCTTTGGTTCCTTCTTCCCAAATAGTTTCTTCTTCCCATATTCCTTTAGATGAGATATTCAGCTTCCAGATGTTTCCTTTCAGCTCTCTTGTTCAGTCAGACACATTTCACACATGTAGACTTTACTTTTTCCCTTTCTCTACAACAGTGATTAAGTAATCATCATCATTCTTCTTAAATAAACAACAGAAAAATTTCTTTTACTGAACTACATTTTTTTTTGTTCCAGCAGTTAATGGAAGTGATGGTGACTCACTCAGAGAAGTCTGCATGCAGTTTTGATTTGAAATGCGTTGCAAGAATATTTAATGAGATCAAATAAGTTAATCTGAAATGATGAAGAACTCACTGATTATGCAGGTATCAGAAAGATTAAACAAAACTGGTTCATAAAATCAAGATTTATAAAGGTAGCTACTTCTACGTCTGTGACTTCCTAATCCAGATGTTGTATTTCCACTGTGTGGTCCCCTGCATATTCATTCACACCTGTAAATGGAGTAGCCATAGTAATAATAAACCTTATTTCACATCCTTTCTGAAACCATGTAGATGGATACGCTGTGGCATTAAAATGTTCACATATGAATATTTGCATATTGCATAAAGATGTATTTGCTTACCAAGTGATAAAAATCTGCTGAAGGCAAAACATTAGCATAAAGAAGGTGCTTTCATTCCATATACTGAAAAGACAACAGAATGTGGCATTTTCATAACGTCTAAACAGAGGATATTCTCAGGGTACTGATGCCACCTATGAGATTAGCAGAATATTAAGGCATGTGAAACTTATTGCAAGATTGTAAGCAGAGTTAATAGAAACTTGTAAAACTCTACATTAAGTAGTAAGGATCAATAATTAAGATGAAACCAGCATTTTATTGATCATATACCACTTTCTTTTATTAAACAATAAAATAATTTAATTTATTAGATTTGTGAGAGTGCTGAAGAAAAACCATTCTGTTGGAGATTTCGACTTTATTACCACATCTGTCTAAAAGTCACACTGTTCTTAACCTGCCCACTGTCTCTGTGAAGCATTGTGTTGTGTAAATCTATTTCAAAATCTCTATGACAATCAATATAAAAATACCTTACTCAATATTTCAATTCTAGTAATTTAAACATTTTTATACCATTCTTTAAGCAAGGATATTACCTTCCTCCTAGGAAGGCACTTGGGTTCCTTAAGAGTCTTTATCCAGTATATCTATCACAAAGAATTATCCTCAGGATGATGTTCTTAACTGCATACATTCATTATTTAATAAAGTAGCTATTTTTATGATGGAAATGATCTGGACATGACAAATAAATTATTCAGCATTATAAGGATATTGTCATTGGCACCAGGTGTGAGTTAAAATTTTTAAATTAGTCTGCTAGCACTTTTAACAGATCATGCATATGTTCTGTAAACTTTTTGCTTACTTTACTATTTTTACCAATTCATTAGTTTCTGTTACTAGGATGCCTTGTAGAATTGAAGAAATATTTAATAGAAACTATAATATTCAGCTGATTCTTTAATTACATTCCAATGTTTTGAAAGAAGAAAACATTAATTTTATAATTCAGGAATCAAGAATTTAAACTAGTAGTTAGGAAATGTTTAAAAGGGGACAGGAGAAAAAGTATAATGAGTTTAATTTAAATTTTTCCCTAAATCATTTTGCATATAGGCATTACCCTTTATGTTACACTTTTTGGATCTATTTAATTTTGCAACTGAAATAAAACACTTTTGTATTTTTTTAGTATAGTAAGATAAACAGTAAAACCAGTAAAGGACAAAGAGGAGATTTGGCTTCATTGTCCTACTCCTAGCACAGTCAAAAGATGAGATTTGCAGTGGAGTCACTGGATCAGCAGCACTGAACTTTCTGTTGTTCTTGATGGTCCTACTGCTCTGTCAATACTGCCACTGTGCACTGCATCTGAGAGAAGCCTGGGGCAGGCTTCCTTATTTGCTAAGGCACTCTCCCTGCTTGGAAACCTTATAAAAAGTACATTGAGGCTTTTCTGTGTCCCAGGTGATTTGCGTTTGTCCCTGAGGCATATATATATATATATATGTGCCTAATAACTATATCTTGAAGTTTCTTAGAGCTAAGTGGCAGCAGTAACAATACAGCAGCATGAGGTGTCCCACAGAAATGCTTTTAGGGTGACATCCTAGATGTGTTCAGGGAAGTGCAGGGCACACAATGAAGGGTTATGAAGGTGCTGGATATGTGCAAGTGTTTGTGGGATTTTGGAGCATTGGGAAGACTGGGATTTTCTCTTTTGCAAACAGCAAAAATTGATGCTATCATTAGGTAGATGACTTTTCAGTCCATTCTGCCAGCGTCCTCTTGGAGGGAAGGAATCTCAGTGGGGATTGTGAGTGAACTAATATTCATGCAGTGTGCATAAGGAAACTGCAGCCTTGACCAAAACTAGGAATAAGTCTCATTGACAGTATTGACACCTCCACAGATGGAAATGTGAATTTCTGAAAGAGGGAAAAAAAAAGGGAGAGGAATCAGGAAGTAGTGAAAAAATACTTGGGTAGCCAACAAGGGCACTGAGGAAGTGGGAAGGTAACTTTCTAATTATGTAATTGGCTTTCTTCTTGCCTACTTCATTGCCCATCTTCTGCCTGTACTATTAAGAAACATGTGCCCACAACTACTGAAAAATGGCCAGCTATATGACATAGAGATTCCTATGTAACACATTTATCATTCTGCGACTGTGACAGCTGTAGGACTGCCTGTTCATTAGTATTTAAATCAGTTCATAAATATTTCACTCTAAAATCCGGCTTAAATAAGCCTTACATCTGGTCAGGGTAATGCTGTAGTTTAGCGTCTGTTGTAAGCCTTAATTCTAGCCTGATATAATGCTACTGTGTAGTTATACCATTTCATAAGGGCACTTATACAATAAAACAGGGATTTAATGGAGCACTTCATCTTTTTGCAATTTTTAGTTTCAGCTGACCATAGCAAGTGAAGCTAAAGGTTGTATAATATTGCACATCTCCCTCTGGCAGAATGACTCTTTGCATAGAGAAGTCCTCCATTTTAAGAAAAGGATGTGATGTTTTGGAAAGTCTCAGTGAAAAATTTTCCCTAAGAAATGGGAATGCATTCCTCTCATTTTCTTCCAGTTTCTGTCTTCAATTTAATTTTTAATGCTTTAAGTGATGACTGTGAAAGTGTCAGAATGATGTGAATAATGCCATTTCCAAAACACAGAGAATCTTCAGGACGAGCAGATACAAAGGATATTTTAGGTCAGTACAAAAATCAGAAACTGAATATAAAAGAGTTACCCTTATATTTCCACATTACTCTGTGTTAACCAACATTAGAACCTATTCTACTCAAATACCCCAATCTCCATAATTTTCTCATTCTATATGAACTTTAGCAAAATAATTAATGGGAGGACTCTGAATTTGTCAAATGAAGATTAGAGAAAGAGAATAGCAGAAATGTCACCATTTTTCATTAGCAGTCATATATGTGCAACTAGTTACTTCAAAAGAGCACAGGAGGAGAAAAACAGTGGTATAGAAAGGTCAGTAGCCATCTCACTTTATAGAGGACAAACACCTGCAGAAGGCTGTCAGGTGCTTGGTTTTTAACTTTGCTCATTATCACACATTACAGTATCTCCAATCCAGTGACTCTCTCTAGGTAACTCAGACATGTTTGTTTTTCTGTAACCTGAGGTACAAGGAATAACACTAATGTAAATTTGGTGCAATAAAATCAATAAAACAGTGTGTTGTGTAATAGCACTAATAATAATAATAATAATATATATTTAAATAGCATGTTCCATGTAATAATTGTAGCTAATTTTAAAACATTAAGTCAGTAAACTCTTGTGACATTATTGCAAACAGAAAAGAAAACAAAGCACAAAAATGAGTAACTTGTCCACCAAGGTATGGAGTTTATTTTCTCTGACTTAGTCCCTCCAAAAATTAAATGCCCAGTAAAAGCTCAAAACTTAGGATTCTTCTATAATCAAGGCAGGGAAAGAAATATTTTCAGCAGTGGGTTATGCCATCTATCTATTAGGTAGTTATTCTGTGGCAGGTCTTCCTTCAACATCTATAGCTGAAGCTATAGGCATCTTTAAAGTAAAACAGCTAGGTGATATGACCCTTCAGTAGCTAAACGGCAAACTTTTAGATATTTATACCTAATTTTTTTTTGTTTCTCTAACTGCTAAAGAAAATAGTTAGCTGAATATGTTGCTTGCCAGGGCTTTTCACTGTCAGTCTCTACTGTAGTGTTACCTTAATTATAGAGTGCATGTGGTAAGTCAGCACCAGGTATTTATAAGTGGCTTTTGAAATGGTTGGGACATATTTAAAATTGCTGGGAGTCATCCTCTGGTAAAATATTTTGAAATGATTCAATACTATTATAGGCTAGATTTTTATGGTCTGATTTTTCAAAATTGCTAGAAATCCAATCTGCTGAAATCTTATGAAAACTGCTTACTCTGATACTAAAACTGGGAGATAAATTCCAGGGAAATTCTGGCTGAGAATATTAATGCTGAGCTCGTTTCAAAATACTAGAGATTTAGAATAATACAAGAGTTAATGTAGCTGAAAATATGCAGAGCCACAAACAACCAGTGCTTCCGTCTTGTGAAACCACCCTTGTTGAAATAGGAAACCTCTAGTGATTTTTACTACTTTCAAATTGAATCAACATGCCAAAATTATCATATCCTTTCCAGCATTATTCTATTTTGCTTAGATACTAACATAGATTTGGTGCATTAACTTTGCAGCTGAATGGCTGGAACTTGGTGGTTTAATTGCCAGTTGCTCCAAGGTTTAGTAGATAGACTCAGCAGCTGTTGTTTTGTGTTGGATGTGGTTTGGAGAATTTGCAGATACTTCAGCTCTTCTTTGAAAGCCAAAACACTTTGACCCAGCTGCACTATGAAAAAGAACTGCCAAAATTTCTCTTCAAGCAAATATATCCAATTCATTCATACTCTGCTCACAATATGTTTGAGACCAGACGCTGAAACAGCAGAAATACATGATGAATAACAGACCAAGATCAAATAAACTAGGAGTAGTGTTGGCTTTCTTCATACTGCTCAAGAAGTCATGCTTTTTACTAAGACTTTGGCTATTTTTGATCTCTCTCATGGAGCTATTCTTTTGAGAGTAAATTCTGATATTAAATCTGTCCTGACAGATACCAGGAATATACTTTACACATAAAGGAATTTTTAAAAAAAGGGAAAATAAAATCACTTTAGAAGTGCAATAGCTCCAAAAACTGTGAGAGAAAGCATGTTTTCTATCTGTTTAGAAAAATGGACCTGTACTTCAATGAAAACTTAGAAGCAATTAAGAATGGCCTAGTATGCAGAGTGAAAAACATTACATAAATAGTCTTCTGCAAAGAAAAACATTTGTCAGTTCTGAAAACTCCAGATATAAGCAAGTTTCACAAGCCTTGTAGTATTTTTAAATGCATTGTATGATAAGGTTTTGGCTTCCAGAATACACTGTTGTTCCACAGTCAGTATTGAACATCAGTAGGTTCTAAGATACTTAACAAAACTGAAACATTTCTTTGCATGAGATGCAGAATCTTACAAGGGATGTTAAGATTTTAAAAGTTGATTTAGTGCATTACTTGCACCACCCAGGTCAATGAGTGTTCCATTACTAACTCAGTGAGGACCCACCATCTGCTTGCTGAGCTCTTCCAGTGAAACATGACTGGAAGATTCTTGCCGTTATTTGGGACTCACGACAGATTACTTTATGTCCTGAACTACAGCTTTTACAGAATAAAAACTTAATGCCAGATGTACAATTTCTTGATGGGGTTCTTGTTGAGTTATGGAACCATAACCTGAGATGTACATAGGTACATTAACAGTTGGGTAATAAGCAGCTTGAGCTCCTATAAAAATAATTTACTAAGAGTAGGGGGTTTCAGAATAATAACTAGCCATACACTTGATACATTTTAAATACAATTAAAGAGTCTAGAAAGGAACATCTTAGCCTTGTGTAAGCTCCAGTGACTCTGAATGAATTTAATGCTAGGTCTTTAAGGTATAAAAGGATGAAATATGTAGGGAAGTGGCAGCTCCAGCTACTGAACTTTTTTTCCACCTCTACTGCTTGGCACAGCTTAACCTTTGAGCTTGTCTCTCATACAGGGAACTTCAATTTTCCTGTATTTCTGGACAAACCAGTCCCAAATGGTAAAAATACAGTTTCAGTTAGTGCTGTGGCCTTTCTCCAAAGTTTACATAAAGTAGAAAACACATTAGAGTGCAGGTTAGTGAAATCTACACTTAAAACCAAGGAACTGATAGAAGACCTGAGGTCCTTCAAATCTTTCCCATGTGCTGTTACATAAAATTCCAGCATAAGTTTCAATATTGTTCCTGGAAAAAGAGGTGTAAAAATATTAATAATAAGAACTTGAAGTGCATTCACATTCATACACGGAACTATTTGGGGACCAACTGCAGAGGATTTACATGAAGATGATGAATGTCAGAATAAAAAAGTATACCTAGGTTATTTCAGTCATTGAAAAAATGACTGAAAAAGAATCTCTGCATGAAACAGAACTGACAAATCAAATGTTTTATTGTTTTGGAAAGACATAAATTCCAAAGTTTGAGGTTCAGGACCTTAGAGATGGCATCTGTTTCAACTCAGCTGCCAAATGTGTAATACAAGTCCCCAAGTTACAAGTGGGAGTTGTACAGAAATAATGTTGATGATTTTTCTTCTTTCTGAGGGACAGATTACAGTAGTAATATTTCTTTTCATAAAAAAAAAAAATGAGTGAAAGTGCTTCCCAGCAACACAATTCTGAAGAGAACAAAAAAAATCAAGAGAGAAAATAGAAAATAGTGAAACAAAACACAAGCATTCTAACAAAAAGGGGTTTTTTTATGACCAGCTGTATGATTTAACTTCATTCAGATGGTATAAGTTGTGCTAATACTGTTAAAACATAGAATAAAATAATATTTTCTCTACAGAACAGGAACATAGAAGTAAATATTTTGATCATAAGATACAATCCCAGAAAATGATGCCTGTAGCTTTGCTTTAATTATTTTGAACAATATGATTCTAGGAAGATTTCTTTGTTTTACAGAACCACTGAATGAGTTTCCTGTCTGCCAGGAGGTTGTTCAATGGTGAATTCTGACTACCCAGGTTTTTAATATTCCCCTGCAGCTGTAATACATGACAATATTTTTCTACTTCATCTGTTATATGTTTCATTCATCATATAAAAAAGGCATTATGCAGGTTTTGGAACTGAGATCCTGAAGTAATTTATTTTTTCTGTTATATGAAATGTCACACACATGGAGTGAAAATCTGGCCTCACTGAACTTAACAGAAGTAGTTTCTATTGGCCTTCACAGTGGCAAGATTTTTGTCCATAACCATCAATAAAGATGTCAGTATTTGCTAACAGTTATAAGACAGCTTATTTATTTATTTGCAATGACAAAAAACTGAAGAAGCTTTGGTAACTGTGAAAATTGTTGTCAAATGATGACATTTATTAGCGACTCCTATACTGATCATGTTAAAATACTACATATATTGATTCTTTAATGTTTTATCCTTCTCAGCAATGACTGGGACAAAGTTTCCATTATGTTATCCTTTGACATTTAAATTAAATTAGTGACAATGGATACCTATAACAGATGCTGAATTATTTTATTGCCTGAAAAAAATCACATTACATAATACCTTTTTTTTAAATTTTAGCATTTTTTTCCCTGATTATCTTATTTTTTTCTGCTGAACAGGACCATTTTTATATGGTCATTTTTGAAAGACATGAATGGTTTGAAAAATAGTAGGTAACATGCATTAGCCTGACAGTAGTTCAAGTACTTCAATTATAAATATACATTAATATGTCATATTGCAATGACTAATTACATTGAAAAATGTTGATTAATTATCCCATAAGATTTCTATATTGTAGTATTCTCATAAGGTGACATCTGCAAATGTAAGCATGACAATTTGATAAGGAAAGTGGCTTGTAAATGGAACCTCCAGCATCAGTTGCTCTGAACAAATCCATGTGAACATGGATTTTTTTGAGTTTTCTGTATCCTCACAAGACTGAGACCCTTCCATTTTATCTTCTTAAATTTTGTTTTCCCATTCTTTTCAGTGAAGCACCTCGTAAAACCTTCCAAACTTAAGAAATGTAACCTCTGTTCCCCCTCCATCTCAGAGAGCATGACCCCACAACAAAGAGGTAGCTAACATTTCAGTTTCAGGAGAGAGAATAAAGTTTTTACATGATCATGGCACTGTCGGTTTTATGCTTACATCACTAAACTAAAAAACCCAATAAATAATCTTCCAGTGTTAGGGATTTACAATGTAAAAAGCACCTTGTTGATCTAATCCCTATTACTATGTTCACAATATCATAGGATTCAGTGCAGACTCTTTAAAAAATCTCAGCTATTTTATCAGATTTGCAAAGACAGAACTAGTGAATGCACTTTTTTTCCATCAAATAAATCCAAATAAATTGTGGTGATATAATAGTGTTTTGCATAATATTCTAGTCTGATGCCTTGTAAAGGCTGACCTAGAACAGAGGCTAGATAGAGCTAAAGAATAAAGTAGGTATTTATTAAAAGGCCTCAATGGACTCACCATGGGCAGTACAAGAGCCCACATGAGGCTAAACCCAAGATGATCCCAAAATGGTTCAGTCACAAGGTCTCCCACCTTCAAAAGTTTTGGTCCATTAGCATATTGGAGTTAATTGTCCAGATATAGCTTTAGGTTATGAAGTCCCATCCTTCTTGTTTTTGTCTCTTCAGCCCACGTTGTTAATGCTCTTGTACCTCATATTTGGGTGGTTGTCCTTGGTCCCAAACTAGGAAAGTAATTGTTTTATTCAGCTACTCTGTGAAGAGAGCTTACCATCCCTTACTATGAAACTCAGAACTATACTCTAAAGCAGTACAGAATCTGAAAAATATAAAAGCTAAGACCTAAGGCATTAGTCTCTGTGTATATTATGCAAAACCTGTATTGATTAAAAACAAATATTTTGTGCAAATATATACATAAATAAGAACCCTAATGATTAGTGTGCAATAACAACAAAATATAACACAACATCAGAAAATCAACAAAATATTATAATATTTTAATAAAATGTATTACAAGGAAAGCAATCAAGCTATTTAAAGAACAAAAAATGTTTTATTTCATGAACTTGTTATTTTTGCTTGAAGCTACTTTCTTGTGTTTTCAACTCAAGATGTCAGTGTTCATACCTTTTGTAGGGGAAAATTATTCTAAACCCCATCAAATTCATTTAGTTATTTAGTAGATTGAAACAAATTTCATAATAGTTAACATTCTTATATGATTGAAATTAAATCAGGTAAGTTTCTGTAGCTTTCCAAAGGTAGTTTGAATGAAATTATATTTTTAATATGAACTCAGATGGGAAGCAGAAATTCAAGAACAGGGGAAAGTGAATAAAGAAGGAAAGAAAAACACAGATCAGGGTTATAGATGTTCTGTCCTGGACATTGATGAAACAGTCATTACAGACAGAGATGGCATCCTGTGAAGAGATGAATTGCTGCTGCTGCTGCTACTTTGCTGAAGGTGCTTTGAAATGGAAATATTAACAGGCTTGAATGTCCTGACCAAGCAAGGTTGTGTGTAGAAATCAGAGCTGTACTTGGCAAATGATAAGAAAAATTGCAATCAAAGCTGAGTGGCAGAAGTGCAACATGCATTTCCACAAAAGAATTAGAATTAGGCAGTATGGCAAGGATCTAGAAAAGGAAATGTTCAAAGGCACAAATGAATTGTCTTTGTTAGAAAGAATTCAAATCTAATCTTCACTAACACAGGAATGCACATAAAAGATATCTACTGACATAATCAAATTTGGATTTACACCAGCATCTGCAGGGGCAATATTTGGGCCAGCCTGCTTTTATTTGAAGAATATGCTGTTAGACTGGATGAAATCTTTCTGACAGACACAGAGAAACGAATAGGGAAATAGAAGGGAGCAGTGCTGACAAAATTCTGTAAGATAGTTGCGTGAAGCAGTGGTGGCATCTCAGGTGCTCATAGTTACTGAGCAGCTTTGTTAAATGTGCAGTGTCAAGCATCTGTATCAGATGAGCCATCAATTATGCTGAGGTTCTGGAAATGGAAGAAACTCTAGTGGACTATGGAGCTGTCTTTGGAGCTATGACATCCCAAAATCCTGTTCTTGAGCTACAGAAATGGAAACCTGGCTACCACATTAACTTTCTGTCTAGGTCATGAAAAGGCAGAAAATGTCATTTGTCAAAAATGACAAATCTGGGGCTCAACAAAGAGATGGTTTTGAGTGAAATACTGCTTATAGTGCTAAAGTTCTGCTCAATCCTAACAAGCTTTTAATCTCCTTCAGTCATTAAGGAGCTGAAAGCACTGCAGGCTTGCTTTGAAAAAGAAAAAAACAACATATCGGAAGTATATGTAAGGCAAGTGTGATGAAAATTATATCACCAGTTATTTTGGGGAAGTCCTATGGAACTGCAAATTGTGAAGCAGACTGAGAGTGAGGTGAAAAGAGAGCATCATTGATAGTAGAAAAAGACAAAGAAGAGATTGAAAGCCAGATGGAAATTTAGTTTATTCTAATAGGAAATAGATCTGTGAGCAGGAAAAAAAAATTATTCCTCCTTAGAAGAAACTTCCATTGTTTTATGTTTTGTTCTACATGGCTACAAATTTTAGCTGATAATTTTGTTCAGAATGTAGAACAATACTGTGTGTTCATTCTGTGGCAATTTTTCCAAAAGAGATATCTTTTAACAAAAATATTTAAAAGAGTGTAAAGTATAAATACTGACACAACAGACGTCACTTTGCTGTTGTAGTATGTTTCCAGTAAAACTAAGTCATGAGAAATTTTGGAATGTGTCCTGTTTCAGTTAATGTCCCTTTCATTTTAAAATAAGAAATCTACCAGTCCTCATTAGTACCCTAAAATAATTTGCAATTAATTTGAAATAGTGTTTGGTGTGTAATGTTTGTTTATCCAAGTGCTGGTATTGTGTCACTGATCTGTGGGATGCAGCAGACTCTACCAGAGTTTTCCAGGGCAAACATGAGCCCTCTGGAAATAAAGAATAAATCATTAGAAAGTTAAAGAAATTAATTCAAAGCCTCATACTCCTTCCTTCTCCCTTTTTCCTCTCTGTTTTCCCCTTTTCCAATGTCTCTGAAAATTTCGACGTCTTTGGCAGTCTGGAGAACATTTCCTCAAACATTCCTTCTGCGAGGTGCAAGGGCAAGGAGACAAAGGCACAGCCCGTCAAGTGCTATCTGCACAAAATATATTGGGCAGTTGTTTGCCACCTTCTCACTCCTTCCCCTTCCCCTGAGAAACAAGCCAGGGTATGTGAGGGTGGCCCGTCAGGGTGGCTGTCTGTGCCTTGTCCTCGTGGTGCTGCGAAGAGCCCAGGCTAGGGCACGGCAGAGGAACAGGCAGATGGGAGCAATCCAGGGGAATGGGGGCTCCTCTGAGCCAGCCCTGCCAATGCAGAGAGTGAGCACTGACAGGGAAGCAGCCCTTGCTGAAATCCAGAGTTCAGAGGGTTGGTGGGTGTGTGTAGCTAGGTGCCTTAAGGATCTGGGAAAGGATTTGATTGAACGGAGTTGTGTGTCTGTATGTGTGTCTGTTTCTCTTTTTGGATGGGGAGGGCAGAAGGTGAAATCAATAAATTCTTATATTCAAGGTTATAAGTTAGGGATGTAGAGATTTAGAGTATCTAAGGACTTCAGGAAGGTCAGAGAAAGGAAGAAGTGAACTGAAAGGGCAGTTCTCAAAAGCACCAGGAGTCCTGGTGCTACAGTGCATTAGCAGAAAAACTATTTCTTTCTTACCAAAAACAAATGCAAATGATGTTTCTGATACATCAGTCAAGATATAACTGTTTGGCAGAGAAAAATGTCAACATAAATAAAGCTTCATAGATTTGTCTGAAGTGTATCTATGCAAAATAGAGATAAATGTTAACATTTTGAAGGGTTGTGACAGGTTTTAATGTAAAAAATTATTTTGTCATTTTTAATGCTTTAAATTTTTAAAATGTTTCTGCTTAAAGATAACTCTTTCAAGTGTTGACAAAACAGGTATGCAAAATTGAAGAAAGGAGACCGTGGAGTAAAACAGAAGCAGATAAGAGACCTCGGGTACCAGCAGTGATCTTTGCTCTCACTATTTCATCTTACAGCTACTTCTGTATCTTCTTCAAATTTCTACTCACTGTGTTTGTCTTCAAATAAAGTTCTTTACCTGTCGGAAAATATGACCAAGTTCAGTACATACATTCATTCAGTTCATTGTAGGTTTCTGATTTGTACTGCCACTCCTCACAATATAGAACAAGCTGGTAATTTTGTGATTTTCTTCTTAAAAAATGCAAACAATGTTCTTACTAGAGCAATGGAATTGGAAAGATTGTTTATTTTACAGTATGATATGTGAAAATATTGCTTAAAATTTTACTTTGATAATGAGAATACTTAATTGTTGTATGGCCTCATTTACCACATGCTTCTTGAAAACCTTGATAATGAGGGAAAGAAAGAAGATGGCTCTGTTCACCCTGGTTTGATAGAGATTTATTTACCTCATGTAAAGATGTCTTCTGTAGTTTTTGTCTTGACTTCTTCAGGTGTGGAGTTTTTTGCTCTCTTCCAGCAACATACACAACAAAAGTAACATGTGTACCATAAGTGTAATTAAAGCTCTCATTTAATTTTTGAAGTATGGAACATGGTAGGATTGAACACACTAAATAACATTTTCAGTTATCATTATGACTAAGTAGCTTATAACCAGAAAACCAAATAACTTAAACCTTCAAACCTAAGCCCTCAATAAGACTTAGCAAAATATTTCCTGTCCCCAAACTACTTTCCATTTGCTCTTTGAATTGAGCCAAATGTCTAAATGTGGCCCAGAAAGACAGACAACAGGGTATTGTGTTTCATTCAGACAGTGATATTTTAAGTTTCTGTGGGTGTATAATCAGGCATGTCTGTGTGCACCAACACTAAGAGAATCCTCAAAATGATCCCATCAAACTATTTTAATTTTCATGATAGATTTCTCCTTAGTGAGAACTAAGAGAAGTGAAAACTTCTCTCCTTTTCCACAGTCAGGAAAACAAAATAATTCTGATGAAATGCAGTTTCAGTTTATACCACTCAAGACTACATGCATGTGAACCTATTCCACTTCAGGTCAGAATGTGAGGCATACATTTTTCTATGTGATGAACCTGGAGAAAAGTCAAACCTTATTATACCTGTCCACAGAGGCAAATAGAATTGGATTATTTGTATTCCTTGCTGTAAAAAGGAGACCTTAAAAACTTGCAAAGAAACTATACTTAACTAAGATTCTTTACTAAAGAAGTTTTGTTTCCTTAGTTTTCCTACTCAAATATGAAAGAGTGAGGTTATTAATTGAACATTCCCATTTGTTGTAAAGATCTTTTCCTTTTAAGAGCAAGGAGTATTTTTTTTTACACGCTAATTAATTGTGTGAAGGAAATAAGGGAAGAAAATCTACTTGTGTACCGTTCATGTTTTGCACATAGATCATGCAATATGTAATGGTTGCCTCTCTTTTTTTATGTACATAAAAATATTCAATTTATTTAGAGTTAAAAAAGAAGAAAAGGGGAAGACTGTGGTAAGTTGCATTTATCCTGAATGATTTAATTTAGTCAGTGGGGAACTCATTCTGGATGAATGCTCTCAATTGTAGTAAAAATGGTGTATTATATGGATGTAAGATTTATCCCACCATACACCTTAATCCAGCACATGAATAAAACAACTATGAATAAGACAACCTATTGTGAATGAATGGATGATACAATAATGGAAAAAGTGAAAAAAAAAAAAAAGGAGAAAAATCCTTTTTAAAGAGCAACATATTTTTTATATCATATATATTAAAAAAATGACAGATTTGAGCAATTCCAGAGATGAATCTGTTCTGGCATTACAGGAACAGTGGCAGCACCAAAGCTCTCCTGTGTGGAATTTCTTTTGTAATCTCATCATTTTTTTCTATATTTGAAAGAAACTTTAAAATATATCTTGTCTTCATAGAGGGTCAGTATTACTTTTATGGTTTATTAAATGAGAGGGAGATATTTTGGAAGTAGCAAACCTGGTGTGAATTTCCAATTGATTCCTTTTTTTTCTTACACTGAGATGTAAAATAAGAAAGTTAATGTGCAAATTTCTGCTGTACTTGAATCACTCTCTTTTGTAAATGTCATTTCCAAATTCTGTGTGAAAATTTTATTCTTGAGATGCTGTAGACAAGGATAAAAAGAAAAGGACAAGAGGAAAAATAATAATATAAAGTTTGAAAAGATTATTTAAGAGTATAATTATATTAGTAAAACTCAAAACAAATATAAAATATTAAAATGGATGATGTGAATAATAAAAATATGTACATTATTCTCTCCCTTTATCTTTCCACTGTGTTTGTAAGAACAGACACAGGGAGAATTTCATGGCACACAGCTGGATTCCAGCACTGACATTAGTGATGCATGTGACTTTTCATTGGGGGAATTTAAGCAACTTTATGTATGTGAGCCTTGCTGCCACTATTTGACATTTAGAGAGGTGTAGGAGCACAAGAGCAGAGTTTAGAGAGGGGACATTTAAATTTATTGTTAGGTGTGAAATGACTTGAAGAGAGGGCAGCTCAGACTTGGTTTTTTGGGGCAGGTATGGGGAATGATACCAGGTTTTTGTCTCATTATTATTTCAGTTTAAGGTTTTCACACCAACATCTTCCTTGTTCCCATTCTTTTCTTATTTAGTTATGACATATGCTCAACTGATGGTCACAAATTAAAAGGCATTTTGAATATATTTTTTGCATCCCAAGTGCATTAATCCCAAATGCATCATTGTGCAATATTGTCTTGACAATCCTGATTGTCATCAGATAATCATACCACTCTCAATTACCCAAAACTGAAATATTTTTCCTTACATGATTTTATAATCCCTGTAATTACAGTGAATTAGAAAAGTAAACAAGCTATTTCAATAAAATGTGATTATTAATTAGGCTACAAATAGTTTGGGCTGTTCTGCTCTCTGATATCTGCTAATTTGGGAAGTTACTGGAAGCCTAAATTGTCTGTATTTATTAATTCCTGTGAAAACTCCTGAAACAAATCCTAGTGACCAGTATCATCATGTGAATGTTGATAATCAGCATGTCCATTAAGAGCTTTCCAGCTGCACCTTCCCATAGTTTACATTTTTTTTCACACATGCTCCATGTACAGGTCTGTGCTTACATATTGTTGTGAGGTCAGTGAGTAGACTTTGTCTTATACCTGGAGAAGGGCATAATCAGGGGAATCCTTTTATCATATGCAAAAAAGAATAGCATCACAGACTGAACTCCTCTTCAGCTTTTCATGTATGCCCCAAATTATTGGAAAGGCACAAAAATAATATTTACAGCACCCATATGTAGTTCAATCAGCTCTAGTTGCACGGAGCATGTACTTGGGAGGATCAAGATTAGAAATTATTCATTCAGTCAGTGATGCAAAGACAAGTGTTTGCAGAAAGGACAAGGCAGAGATATGCCCTGCGGCAGAGTAAAAGAAATGCAAGTCCTGTGAAGGTCCAGCAAAGGTAAATAATCCTTTGCTAAGGGAGAATCTTTAGCAAGGCAGCAGGACTTCTTAGCTCCATTAGCCCTCCTGAACCCTGCAGTGAGCTGTAAAGCAGGCAAAAGACAGCTGAAATGACAGTTGCTCCTTCAGAGCTGAGGAATTTAATGAATGTTGGGTGCCAGCCAGGTGTCTCACTCAAATTTACTATGCATGATAGAATTGAAAAGAGAAGAAAACTGAGTTACTCATTAGATTTTGCTATCTCTGGTTTAATTGTGTTCTATCTTTACATATTTGGATTTTTTTTTTAAAGTATATTCTGATGAAGAACTTTGGTTAGGTTTGGCTTATACATTGTTCTGCTGTTTAAAGACTCTCATTGATTGCTTGTTTACAGCCTAATCTGACCCCATTCTTGGTAATCACTGTTATCTTTGCAAATTTGACAAAATTCCCTAGTGGTTGAACCTGACTTTGAAGTCTGTGCAGCTGCAACAAAGGAGGAAGCAACCCAAATTCAGAAAGATTGCTTTGCAAAAATGATGAAATCTCTATGATTATATCCTTCCTTCCTTCCTACAGGGATGCATTTCATCTTATCAAAGTCAGACAACACAAGGAAATAGAATATGCTAGTGGTGCAATCAATTTGAAATATGGTAATTTCAAGTCTAGTAAATTTATGAATTTGTTACTTTTTTTTTCTTTTACATCAGCTGTGTTGCAGGGCTTGGTCCACATGGAATTCCAACATTGTGCACCAAGAAAACCAGGAATTAGAGCCTCAGTTGATATATCAATGTTCACCATTCCATCACATTTCAAAAGGTGAAAAATTCAAGGGAGTAGACAGAAAAAAGAGCTAATTAGAAGAGAATAATAAAGCTTGGAAACATGAGATTACTGCTGGCATTTTGTTAACAGCTCATGGCAGCAGTGTAAATGAAATACTGCAGCTACAATGAAATAGTGATGTTTCTATGGCTATTTAGGTTCTAGTCCATCCTCACTTTAGACAACAGAAACCTGAGTGTCAGTTTCCTGGGTACCTTAACTCATACAATACTGTGCCTTTTTATATCACTTTCCTTTTATGCTCCTTTCTGATGGTCTGAAAGGAGCATCAGATTCTGTACCAATGCAGTATTTCTTCACATTGAGGTTACTGCTCAAAATCCTTCATTTAAATTAAGGTTTACACTACTCAGACACACAATGAGTTATTAGTGTGCATATTCAGATCAGGTTAATGTTCAAGACATGCATTCTACAAAGGGTGACGAGTTAGAGATAAGAAATTTCGTTGATAACACCAGATTATTCAGGATAATTAAAACTGTGCAATACTAAGTGGCAAATGTCAAATATAGACTAATGGACTTGTATCAGAACAAGATATTGCCAGTCAAAGCTTTGACTCCTTTCAGATGTCTGAAGACACATAGTCAAAGATGAAATTATCAAATAATATATTTTGTTGTTGAATTTTTGTTGCATTTATTTGTCTGTTGGGGTTTTCTAGGAGGGAAGTCTTGTATTTAACATTAGTCTTAGGCAAAAATTTAAGGGATTATGAGAGAAAACTCTGTGGCATGATAAGTAAGGAAAATGGTTTTTATGTGCCTGATAAGTAAGGATTATTAAACAAAGTTACATAGCTTGTGTCTTATTTTATAATAATACTAAGATTTTGTATATATAACTGTAGTTTTAAAATATCATTTATATAAAATTCGCTTGATCGGCTGATTTAGCCATACATATGCATACAAGTCCAAAAGCCTTGCAGTTTAAGACAATAAGGAAAAAGATCTGCAGACCCACAAATTATGTTCACAATTAATTTTGCTGACCTCAATATTTTGCTGCTCTAGTTGGCAACCTATTCTGCATTTATGGCAGAGTCAGCCCTGTTTTCATGCTTATGACCTATTATTAGTCCATTTCCTTAAGGAAAATAGTTACTTGTTTGAAATTAATCTTTAAACCAGCTGACCAAAACCTGCAATATTTGCATTCTTGCAAATCTGATACACAAAGGCACATTAATTCTACTTTTCTACCAGCTGGCCAGATTTTTTGCACTTCTTTTATTTTTTTTCATAAGTGCACATTCCAATGTTATTCTTTGCTTACCTTTTCCATTTATTGTACAGGTTTATAAATAAGTTCTTAGGGAGGATAGGAAAAATGCATTTCAAGAGAATGGGCTTTTTTTTTCTTTTGTTCTTCAGCAACTTGTTTAATAAATCACTTTCTTCATACATAAACAATAAAAAAGTTTTAATATTTCAGAAATCTCCTTCTCTGACTTCTCTGATTCTGACACTCATTACTGTGTACTGAAACTCTCGTGTTTCATTAGTGATAACTCAACTGGCAATAACGAGTTTTTCATTGTTAACCACAAGCTTGAAGCTCTCACTGACAAGATACTTCAAATACATCCTTTAATCTGGCTTGTATCTCCTGTAAATATTAAACCAAATAACTAAAAATGCTGGTGTAAATCATAGTTTATATCTCCTACAAATATAATGTCTGCGGAAAACATATACATATTTCAATATTTCTTTGTGTTCTCACTCTTATTGTACACTGTCTTATGCTTCAAATGTGCAAATGATTTTGACTGTATCAGTACATTAATCTACTTACAACCCCAAGGATGTGGAAAAAAAATTAATGAATGAAACTGTTGCTATATACATTTTTTAAAAATGTATTAGTAGACATCAGAGTGAGATTTCTAAGTTTTGATAAAGACTATCAGAATAATGATTTTTTTTAAAGCGTGGACAAGCTTAATATCGTTTTTTGCCTTCTACAACAACAACACACTTTGAGGATTAAATTTAAAAAATATTTAAATGTAGACAATGACAGCATCTGTAGACATCAGAGAAAACTTACAGGTGTCAGATTCCCTTGGAGTATTGGGCATAAAAGTATAATATTAAAAAGGTAGCCATAAATGATACATATAGCCTTTGTCCAAAAAAAAAAATCAATCAATGAGATTTCATCATTTCAGAACAGAAAGAATATTTCCAAACAGCCTTTGAGGTCCCAGGTACAGGAACTGAATAGGAATTTACCTGGCTGAACACACAGTTTCACAGTATCCATGAACATTCAGAAATGAAGAGATCAGGCCAACCCTAGAGCCAACTCATAAGTGAATTTATTGTTAGCCAGTTTCAGCTTGTGTAAATTAGAATAGGCACATTAACTAATACCACCTGTTGCCAGGCTTGTTCTATATAGTTTGAATTTCAATAGCCCTGGTTTGTTAAATTTGCCTTTAACATTGAGCAAGCATCACTATCACTTGTTCAAAACTACTAATTCTTCCATGGATTTATTTATCAGCCCATTCTTTACCCTCCTGACTGTTAAACATACAGAGTTGGGAAATGAATATTTATGGAAGGTTTTGTAATCAGATTCAGTGTTAAATTCCTTCCTGCTGCTGTTTAGCCAAAGCCTTGAGCCTGCTTTTTGGTAGAGACTTCATTTTTATTCAGTTTATAGATTTTTTATTTTTTTTTTTAACATAGAGGCTACATTTTACTGAGAGAATAAGGTTTAACCTGATCTATAACAACTCAAGAGGGCTAGTATTCCTTTTTTCCTTATGGAATTGTGTTATATGTACAGGTTCTTATGAGTGCTTTAGATGTGCTCTGCACATGCCTTAACATCTCTGAAGACATTAAATTATTTCTTGTCACTCTGGTATTTCCACTGACCCTCACTCTCAGTGTTACTCAAAATTCATTAATACCTTTAGAAAATGTTCTTCTGCTGTGTGAGTTCCATTATCTAAACATACATTTAAAACAAGCAAAAAGCTACTCACCAAAAGTAAACCTCTTCTGTGCAACTAATTGTAATTAATAAAAAATATAGTTTTTTCTATGTATGCATTAGTATTTCTGCCCATCAGAAAGCAGCAGGGGTAGTAGAAAACAAAGAGTGAGTGACAGCTTCCAAGATTTTCTTTGATACAAAGATAATTGTTACAAATGGAACTCTAGCATTTATTTTAGTTTCTTAGGAGCTCTACTGGTTTCCTGATTTATCTTCAAGACTAAAAGAAAAGTCCATCTCTACTGCAGCCACATTTTTCTCTTTGAAACCTTGGCACATTAACACTCCCTGAACTAGATTCTACCCCTTCCCTGATTTCTGTGGCTACCTCAACATCTAGATTTACTGTCACGTCAGTAGAAACATGGGTGGTTTCTCTTATGAGAAAACTGAGCAATAAACTTTGTTTTTAATTCAGTGTGTGATGCTCTTATTCCCCAAACAATGTTGCATTAAGGTCATTTTGTCCATATTTTAATTATGATAACATTATCTCATCAATATTTGTCTCATAACTATCAAATTATATAATTGAATTATCAAAGATAAATTCAGGATCCAGGTGTACAATACTTATTTATGTTGAAAGTATAAAGCAAAAAATAAGGATTTTAGAAGGTACAACATTATGACTGTTTAGCTTAATAAGTGTATGCTAAGTGTGAGTCTATTTCAGTACAAAATCTCATACAGTAATGATATGTAGTAAGTCTAAAGGGTTTTCTTTTAGACTTCTTTGCAAAACCTGCAAGACAACATGCTTGATTTTTTATACAATTTGATAGTTAACACTAGAAGCAGCTTGAAAATAATTTGCTGAAATCTCAGTGCTATACCTTGTCACTGAAAATAACAAGGCTGTCTGTAACCTTGAGAACAAAATGATATTTTGCAAGTATATGGCTGAGAAAAGTACTCTTATTATGCTCTCTTCTTCTAAAGTTTTTTTCCTAAATTTAATATAAAAATATATTTGATTTTCACCTATTTTTATCCACCTCTGCAATACTATGTACTATATTTAAATGCATTTTCAAGTATCTTCTTTTGTAAAAACATCACATACGTCAATGAAGCATTTGAACTCTAAGTTTTTTAAGAAACCATAATTCCCTTGTCTCAACTTATCAGCCTCATTGAAGTGCCTAAGTTCTTGTAATTACCCATTGCAGAGTGCTCCAAAATCTTATTTTATGAAAGAAATTTAACATTTTTTTAATCAAAAGTGAGAGATGTTTACATTGCTGAAGCTGAAATGGCTGTTCTGAGAGATCAATATTTTGCTGTTCTGTCCAGTTCCTGAATTTGTGTTATAGCAATAGAGTATTTAATTTTGATTCTTTGTTTTCTTATCCAATGTATTGGTTCACACCTTGCAATATGAACAAATAGTGGGAAACATCAGTAGACACTGGGAAAAAAAGCAAAAGCACATTGATTATTTTCATCTTCTAAGATTTTTCCCTTTCTTTTCTTTTTTTATTTATTTTTTTTACTCATGTCACTTATTCCTTCTTTTGGTAGATCTCATATACTTTTGAAAAGAAAATTTATTTTGGCTAATCAAGAGACATGAAAATCAAGGATTCTAAGAGTCCAAATGTAATGCAAGCCTTGAAACCAGATCTGGATGTTCTCTTTGTTTTTAAATGAATAGTGTATTTGTTAAAAAATATAGTTTTGATCTTCCAAACACAGTAATGAATAGTTGCAGCTGTGAAGGCAATGAAATCAACAAACAAAATCCACAAGGTCAGCCTCATCAGACTGTCAAGGTATGAAATGCCATTTGTTATCCCAGTGGTTATGGATGTGGAAGAGGTGGATTCTTTCTTTCTTTCTTTCAGATATGGCAATCAGTTTGATCCTGAATATAATAACTACACCGAGTGAACACCTCCTGTCTCTATACGTGTAAGGATTATTATGTGATAAATCCTTCAGAGGCCAAATTATACAGTGGCAGTGTGAATGCAGCAAATTTCTAACCTGGCTTGTTTTCTTCCTGGAAGGAAACACAAGGCCTCATAATTTCATTAAAGGAATATATAGCAGATACGTGCTTTAGTTCTTTTCTCCCTCCAAATTCATTTACTTCTGGATGCTGGCTTCATCTTTGGTTAAGGAATAGTCTGGTGGAATTGCTTTTTAAAATATTAGACCTTTACTTAGTTACCAGGAGCAGTTGCTTTATGACTAAAATGAGATAACCGATTTAAGAAAAGGTAAAATATTCCTGTTTGCAGGCTAAACCAAATCTTTAAACCAAGAATAACTGAGGAAGCCAAGGTTTATAACAGAATATCCAAAACATCTGAGATGATAAAAAGGAAAGCATGAAGCAGCCAAAGCCATCAGGTTGTGTCAGATAGCCAAAAGGAAAAGCAGAAGAGATGGGAGTGTTTTGTTTGCAAGGGTGCTAGTGCTGAGGGGTCTGGGACTTGCAAAAATGTAAACTGCTTGACTTTTAGAAACTAGAATAATGACAAATTCTGGGAAACTCAGGGGAGTAAATCCAAATAGAGAAATGCTAGGCTTAAAATAAAGTACTGGAGTATTCTGTGAGTAGCATCTGAGAATGCAATTTGAAGCAGTTGTCTGACCAGAGTGAAATGGAAACACTAGTCATAACATAAAGAACATTCAACTTAATATTTTATTCAATCTTTAAATCATGAGTTAAAGGTTAGTAGCTGGTCGAATGAATGTGTACACCCATGTCCCTGGAATTAGAAAAAACATGTGACTATTCATCAATATTTGAAAATTAGTCAGAATTTTTGGATCCCAACACAGAGTTTTAACAAGAATATTGAAAATGGATGAGCAGAACTATAAATGACACCTTTCCTTCCTCCTCCACAGTACCTATGGCCCAAGAAGAAATCAGCAGCTGTCACTCTAACATCTACCACTCTTTTGCAGAAAACCATTTTCATCAATAAAACCTTCAGAAGTCTATTCAGAATGTTTAACATCACAGCAGCACAAAGAAGTATTAACATGAATAACAGTTAACTCTTTGAACATAAGAAACTTGTATGGATTTGAAATCAAATCAGAAAAATTTATAAAACTGCATTTAATACTAGCTGAGATAAAATATGTCTTTTAAAAATATCTGTTTATCAGCTGCTACAGGCAATATTTCTGCACCTTCAGCGAGAATTTCACAGAGTTTATTCTGAACTTGGCCTAATATAAACTTGCATGAAAAGTCAGATAAAAGTTACTTAAGGATGATCTCACAATATGAGCAGGAGAAAAATTCAACAGCAAATATAAATTGACATACTTCCCATGATTTCAGTGAAGCTTAAATTTATGTAAGGAATCATGGTTAAACACCTATCACTGTCAAGTCCTCAACTACCTCTCGGTTCTCATGAGAGCAGTTTCACAGAAACAATTAGTAGCCTCATGAAGAGGGAAATCTATTTGTTACTTCTGTCATTAACTCACTGGAAGATTTGTCATACACACCAGTTTGTTCATTGTGTAAAATATCAATATATGCATTTTGTGTATTTGTATCATCAGTTTGTTTGAATTAGAATCATTTATGATTCTAATTCAATCATGCTGTTTTGCTAAAGCTTTTATACAACTTGCTCACACTTATTAGGAGTTACAGAGCCACTTTAATATAAAGGAGTATACACCAAAGAAGTGAAAGGGTCATAACAACTAAAATTTTACATTTGAATTGAAGTCCATAAGGAAGCCTTTCTATCGTGTAACTGGAGCAAATAAAATACACCCACAAATGCATGCATATACACACAGAAATCCAAACAAAATAAATTCATAGCATATAAAATTTTTCAAGGATAACCTCCTTTTTTTTCTTCACAGCTATATTAGCATTAATGTAAAATAACCTAGAAATCTCTGTATGAAGCTCCTTGTATAACAGAAGACTGCCATGAAGGCACATGAATCCTACCTGAAGACACAGCCCAAACATATGAGGTATTGGCTACCTCTGCCCACATTTAACTCAGTGGGTTTATAAAATCCTAAAACCAAATAAAAAATAGATTAATTTTGTTACTGCTGGTAATGTTAAACTTTTCATAACAAAATCATAAATGAGTGAATATCACTCTTTCTTAGACCAGGAAAGGTGAAGAACGCATGAGTGAGTCTCCAACAGTGTGTAAAAGGTTGGGCTCAGACTGGAGCCACTGTGGCCAGGCCAGCACATGGGCCCTGGTTTGGAGCAGTGGCACTAGCTGGGGCAAGGGTCCCCTCTCTGAGCTGGTGTGGAGTGGCTGGGACTTTGCTCCCTGAGAAACTGTGGCCTGAATTTCAGTGGCCTAATTTCAGGTTAGAAACTGCAGAATTGCAATTGGAATCACTCACAGGGCACAGCCTGCTTCACCAATGGATTGGAGAGAAGGGGATCACTGTCCCTGAGTGGTGTGGTTCTGTTCTTGTGTTCCCCCAATTCCCCTGAAGCGAGAACAAATATTGATGCTGTCACCATTTTTAATAGCTATGTGTGGACTTTTACCACAGAAGTTTTCAAACAAACTTTTCATTTGATGGTATGGAAAAAGACATGGCAAGCATTGTGGTAAAGGTGTTGTCAGCAAAAGCCACAGTAGTTGTTGTCTCTTGCTGTCAGTAGGTTTTGAGACCCCTGCTTTTCGGGATGCCCACTAGATATAAATTGGGTTCTGCTGACTCCAGCTTCCTGATTCTTATTTTTCTGATATCTTCATATTGCTGAATGATTTATTTCTAGTTGGGGCAACAAATTCTTTCTTCTAGAGTTGCTGTCATAAATTTTTTGCTACACATTCACTTGTTAGGCTGGTGACATGTAGCAATATTTATTCTAGCTTCTGGTACTTCTATTTGTTGCCCAACTTCTTCAAACTTCCTTTCACATCTGAAAGTTTTTTGAACTTTTGCTCACTGTACATCACATTTCAGAGAGGGTGGATGACAATTCTGTAAGGTTGAGATGGAGGCTGACACTCTATGGGGGCTGGTGGAAAAACTTAATTTTCTTGTGAATGCATTGCATATGAAGATCTGTCATATTGGAATTTTTTTCAGTTCTTTACATGAAGATTATCTCACATTAGTCTCCCTTCTGTGTTTTTGAATCAAACAAGAATTACTTTCCAAAAATTATGAAACTGAATCATTCAAGATGGTTTTAAATGGAGGTATTAAGAGCCATGTGCAGATAAGAACATATATAAAAATGACTAATGTTCAGCCTAACAATTCAGAGAGAGAAAAAAAAGTGAAGGCTCTATTTATGCCTCTCAAGTGATAAGCCAAATCCAGAGATTTAAGAAATAACTATTAACTTTATGCACTGGGCTCAAGATATTTTTGTTTTGTCACCAAATCACTTCATGACTAGTGAGGCAACACCACTCTGAAGAATGGAAAAAAAAAGGAAAAAAGGAAAAAAAGAGAAAAATTCCCTCTTTAAGAAAGAATGAGAAGAGATAAGTATATATAAGTCAGAAAAATGGCAATTTCTGGAACCACCTTCAAGAAACAGAGCAGAAATTGAGGTTTCTTGCTGTCTGATGGCAGCTTCACAAATGTATTCTGATATACATGGCATGAAGTCTTCATGATGAGGAAAAAAACAGGATGTGTTAAGATCTTCCAGGGAGAAATAAAGAAAACCATGCCCATTTCACAATTAGCTCCTTTTAGGTGACACCCAAATTGATATATGCAGTATGGAAACTAAAACAAAAATAAAGAAAAAAGAAAATTTAATTTTCATAAGTGTAGCTTTAGTAAAACTTACATAGAATGAAAACATTATTTTAGGATCAGAATTCTTTTTACAGACTTAATTAGGTTTCAGGTGCCCTGGGCACCTCATACCTTGTCAAGACCTGTGTTTTAAGGCCTAGATTCTGCAAGCATATGGATGGAAACTGAAATAGAACTCCTTCTTCTTCCCCTACTTTTTCTGTCTATACAATGGAATACATGGATACAGAGGGAAGATATCAAAAAGAGTTTGATAGTTGGCCATACAAATTATCAATGTTCTTATGGAGCGATGTTTAGGTACTGCTCAAGAGGTAACAATGTTTACATTGATAAATGTCATTGGGCCTTCAGCCAAATTTTACTTGCAGACACTAACATAATACAAATAATAAATATTGCTGTTAATATTCTGCTCAGTGGCACAAGAATCATGGGTTCTGGACATAAATTCCCTTTCAAGTGTGAAGAAGTGAAAAGTGTGTTCAACATGTGATCCAAGCATTGAATTTAAGAAATATAAGATAGATGTTAAATTACTAAAATTTGAAATGCTACAGTGTTATAAAATAATTTAAATTCAAATTAATTTCTTTTACCACATTTAGATCTGGAGCAGAATGCATCTTGCAATTCAGAAGGGAAACAAATTGTAATTAGAATAGGCTGAAAAAGAGATTACATTCTGTGTTTAGATATAAGAAATGAAAGGACTTGTTTGTAAAAGTTGACACAGTTTTGACAGCAAACCTCAAGGAGGTGTATTTCCTGTAGCACAGGTGTATTTCCTCCAGTCTGTGTTGACAAGAGACCCACACAAGAGCAGTGGACAGTAGAGCTGGGTGGTGGCAAGACATGAGACTGCACAGGGGCCTGTGGGAGGAAGAGAAGCACAAAAGACAAAGACAAACCTAGAAGTCCCAGTTTTTCATATTTGGGTTCCCTCATCAAGTTTGCCTGCTGGTATGTGCTACTCGATATGAAGTATGTGGTAGAAATAAGGAGAGAAGCAGAGATGTGAAGGCTTTGTTATTGAAAGGAGGCAGCAGTGAAAGTCTGGAGAGATGGTACTTCTCTTAATCTTTCATACCCTTGAAAAGAATAAAAAGAAACTTTCTTTGTTGATAAGACCCTTAAGTCAAATGACATGGGATTAACTAGAGAACTTCGTGGATCAAAAATTTTTCTTTGTTGTAAAGAATGCTCAAGAAAAGCAATGTAAGATGCTTCTATTCAAAATTTCAAAAAGAGGTGGTTTTCTTATGTACCTTAAGTGTGTTTATTGTGGAGAACTCTGTCCTTGATTGTAGGAGCGCATTTGCCACTATAGTGTAAGGTAATAGAAAATAATAATGAGCTTACTCTTATTTTTAATGTGTGTGAAAGGCAATGAAGTCAGGGTGGTTAAAGTTTGTAAATAGAATCAAAGGTTATACTGTTCCAGGTGTTTTAAGTTCTACTCATGTTTGAAAGAGAAACACAGCCCCCACCATTTGAAACTGGAAGTTTTAAAACTGATTCTTTATTATTCCTTGCAAAGCTACAACTGAGTGAAAATCAGAACATGTTTTGTGATTATCATTATTCCAATTTTTTTCTTCCTTTTTTTTTCCCTTTTTATTTTCTTTTTTTCATTCTTTTGTTGTTATGAAGAATATTTTTGGACATATGAGGCTGTCAGATTTATTACTGTCTCCTGATTCATATTACTACAAATAGGCTTTTCTGAATAAAGTATAATAATAAGAGTACTGAAATTGCATACACTGTAACAAGAAAATCAGAATTTCTATATAATTTATCTCCATGTTGATTAGGAATTCATTTGCTTGACTAATATCTTCAGCTGAATGTGATAAAAGACAAACCAGGATGTGCTACTTTGCTTCTAGTAAACTTCCATTCAAAAAATATGTATATTGACAACTATAACAGCAATAAACTTTTCAGAGTTAGATGTGTATGAGGGCAAGCTGTGAGGAAAAAAAACCAATGTATTACTTCTGCAGATGTATTTTTACTCCTCAGACAATAAAATTATGTAAAAAATGTAAGGTAGTGTTGTACAAAGCAGTTACATCACTGTAGGTCCTACCTAAAATTAGAGTCCAAGTCATGAAACAAAGAGCATGTCTTTGTCTCAACATAGGCGGGAACATTTAAAATCCATTTTTCTGGATTCTGGAGCAGGCTGCTCTGGGGCCAGCATCCCTCTTTCCCCAAGCTGTCTCTGTCAGTGCAGATCTGGGGCTTAGGAGGGAGGAAAGCGGCAAAAATAAGGAATTTCCTTTGAATACTGTATGAAGGGAAAAAAGAAAGTGATTTAAGATTGAGGAAATATTGGTTTTCTGCCTTTATTTTTTAGGTAGCAAAACTTTTTTCACTCTTAGTTTGATATTAGCTTCATCAAAGACATATTTCACTAACAGAATCAATTTTCCCAGCTCAGAAAGACAATCCATTAGATCAAAAATACTTAGTTTCTTGGGACAGGAAGCACTGAAACTGGTGTTAGCAGAAAAGCATATTGTGTGTTCATATGGCTGTCGAATCAATATGCAATAAATAATGGAGATGCTCATAGATATAAAAATAGCCAAGAGGAATTGATATAGGACCAAGAGGAATTAAAACAAGACTTAAAACTGAGCCAGGAGACTCCACAAAATGATTTAAAGCAACATCTGGAAACTTTCCAGGAAGAATTGACAATGAACTATTGTTAGAAATGATATCTTCGTCTGAGTACAAACTCAAAACTACAGAACTCTGTCTAGTTCAATAAAACGAAAGGAAGACATGAAGTCCTAGATCAACGGGTTTTCCAGGAAGAGAGAAGACTGGGAAGTTTGTATAATTTGAAATTTCTTGACCGAAATAGGCACTCAGGGGATGGAAAATTAAACAATAGCTTTGGGAAGGAAATTATAGGGACTTTAGAAAACAACTGTCTGGGATTGGGCCATTGGAGATGGTGACTGATGCAGGGTGTTTGCAAGTTTTCCGTCTTACTTTTATTCACAAAGGCCTGGAGGGGAGAGGCTGGATTGGCTCAGCTTGGAAAACACAACCCTCCTCCCCTGTATCTTTGTGAGAAAACTCCCTGGGAAGCTTATTTGGCACAGTTCAACATCCTAGTCCAAATGAATGGTTGGGGAGATGAACAGATGAGCACCATATGGTCAGAGGCATGGAGCAGTTGTGAGAGGCACTGTTTGCTCTGAACCCGTAGGCACATTTCTGTGTTAGCGGCTGGTGTCTTGTCTGCCCCCTCATCAATTCCTTGTAAACACAGTTCTTAAGCACATTTGAATAATTTTGGCTAGCTGGAGGAGTAACTAAACACCTAAAAATACTGGCCATTTGAATTGTTTGCATAAGGTGCATTGCAGCCGAGCAGCTGTGCTCCAGTCAAAATTTATGATTCTTATCCTAAGCCCAGTGAAATACCTTTTCTGCCTGCTGTGATGTCCGCTTTTCCTCCTCTTTACCAATTATAAGATCAGAGCATGTGTAGAATTTCATTCCATACTGCTGAACTTGGTTAAACATTTCTTCAAGCTACAACTGGCTCTCTGCACAGGTGCTGCGCAAATGCTTAATGCTGAAAGCTAATGTAAAGGCTCTGCTCTTCCTTCAGCAGTGTGCTGTAGTTTAAAGGGTCAATCCCAAAGAGAATAAGAATTTTTTTCCCTGATTTTCTAGCTTTAACCAGTGCCCAGAATGCTTCCAACATTTTTAGCTGACCCCAGGATGATGAATGAGGTCATCTTGCTTAAGTCTATGTTACTTTACATTATGTTTCTGCACCTCAATAACCACACTTAAAGGAGAATCTCATTTTCATAATAGAAAAAAATGAAATGCCTTTCTGATATAGCTTGCACCATTTCAGGTCACCCTGATCTCTCTGCTGTTTATTGAACTGCATTAGCATCACCTTCAGAGGAAGTTGGTCACCTTTCCTTTATGTGAAGGCACAAAGTGGTGAATTGAAAAGGGTGGGTGAAGCAAAAATTGCAATTAGTTTAAGTGCTGCTCTTAGAGCATTCCAGTCAAAACTGAAAATTGAAAGGAAGAAAGGGGGAGGAAGAGGCAACAGTTCTAATTCAAATGATAAGTTTTTATTTACATTTCAGTGTCTAAGAAAAAGACAAAGATACCTTTCTATCTAGAAATGGTTGTATGCAAGTAGTTTACATGATTGAAATACACGTTGAAATTTTTTTCTTACAGAAATATTAATCTCTCTCCCCAGATGGAAGCTATAAATTAATGAAAGTGTGATTATTTTTAACAGGGAATTTGTCTCTAATAAAAAAGGCAGGATTATGTCCTGTGTGTTGCTTTTCCTATTAAGTGACAATTGTACTAAGGAAGATGACTAATAGGATCCTTGCATTCTTCCTTATGAATATGCTTATTTTGAACTCTGTTCTCCTTTTTCAGAAATACCACAGTTTTTAAAGACCTCATTCGAAAAAAGAAAGAAAGAAAGAAAATAAAAGTATGGATCATAACTTTACAGGTCCCTTCTGACTGTAAATGTAGCTTAGGATATAACTTGATCCTTTTTAGAGGGAATTTGTTTGTGAAAGCCATTATGAATGCTTAATTTTCTTGCAAAAAGATTAATCTTTTTTTCCTGTTAATATATATATATATATATTTTTTTTAGTTGCCCATTTCTGCGCCTCTACTATTTGAATCTGTGAAAATATTTTCTTGTATTTGCCTATAATAATATTTGTCATGTTATTTACACTTGGATTAAGGTGTGAAATTTTCTTTCAGAGGAAGTGTGTGCAACAATGATTGATTCATGTGACAAAGGCAGTATGCAAAGGATGACCAAAGGCTCTGGATCCAGGCAAAGCGACACAGATCAGTCTACAAGAAACTGAAAAATGTCTGTCTTTACACATACCTGCATTAACATAGCAGACTGTTATAATTAGGATGTCTAGAACTTCCCCATTTTTTTCTTCTCTCCTTGTGTCTGCAGAATTTCTGCAATTCTGTGAGACATGGTTATTGCTTGATATCGGATGTCCTTGATATCCTCTGAATGTTCCCTACGAAGTAAAATGGTACCTAATGAGAACATGATGACAACTTTTTCTCACGTATCAATAAAGGAAAACTCATTAAGCAAATTTCGTCTGCCAAATATTAGAATCCTGACAGTTCCTTTGAGCTCACAAACCTCAAAAGTTAAACTTAATAAAGGAATTTTTGAAAAAACTATTTAAAATAACAATACCACAGAATTTTTGATAAGGGAAATAGTATGAGTAATGAAAATGAAAAATTTAAATTTTTTTCTGCTGGATGTAAGAAAAGGTTTCAATGAATGTTGTAAACACAGCTGTTTTTTGATATTTCTGTTCTTGAATGTTAGTGTCTTTACTTTGTTTCCAGTTCTGGGCTCCTCAATGCAAGAAGCACAAGGAGCTAGTGCTGAGTGTCCAGAAAAGATTATCAGGAGTCTGGAGCACCTCTGTTATGCTTAGACTTCTGTGAGCTGGGCCTGTTTAGTCTAGAGAACAGAAGACTGAAAGGGGATCTCACTGATTAATATGGATATATCAGGGAGATACCAAGAGGACGGCGCCTGACTCTTTTGACTGGTGCCCAGCAACAGGACAAAGAACAATGGCAGTGAACTAAAACAGGAGAATTTTCACCTCAACATGAGGAAGAACTTTGTGTTGAGGATGGCAGGGCACTGGAACAGGCTGCCTGGGGAGGTCTTGGAGTTTCGCCTGTCTGGAG
This sequence comes from Setophaga petechia, assembly GCA_024362935.1. NCBI lineage: Eukaryota > Metazoa > Chordata > Aves > Passeriformes > Parulidae > Setophaga > Setophaga petechia. The sequence goes on from JANCRA010000001.1 coordinate 31,819,478, forward strand.
ACATTCAAAAGTGACCTGGATGAATTCCTGTGTCACCTACTCTAGGCAATCCTTCCTAGACAGAGGGAGTTGGATTAGATTTTCTCCAGAGGTCATTTCAACCCTGACAATTTTGTGATTCTGAGACAGTAGTTTGCCCTTGAAGGTAATATATAAAGCATATTTGTGTAGGAATTTCTACGGTGGGATCCATTTCTAGTTGTGCTATCCAAAAATGGATTACTTAAGTCTTTTTAAAATAAAGAAAAAGGTGTCTATATGTCTTCAAAACCTTTTTCATAATCTTTTGCTTAGTACCATATAGAAAAAACAAAGTTCAGTCACATTAAAAAATGTTAGAATTTTTTTTTTGAGAGATTAGAAAATATAGTATGTACTCATCTAAGATATATTGCATCATGTACCAAATTTTCAGTGTAAAATGTAATTTTATGAGACCTTTTATCATACTCATTCTGCCTCTTTTCCTTCCTCTCATTTGTAGTAATTCTGTGTACAATGCAGCTTTATATATACTTAACTGATGGAATGATAGACTTTCTGACTACTACTTACACCAGTTTCCAGCCTAGGATGAAATTTCAGAGGGCAGAAAGATAAGCAGGGCATGTGGTTAGATTGAGAGTCTGTTTTCCAGTACTTAAACTATTAGTATGTTTTGTGTTGTTCAAAAGTTACAGGTAAGTTTTTCCCAAACCTAGTTTTGTGCTAGATAAACATCTACAGAGGGTATATGAGAAATTCAGTAGGGTATCTATGGGCCTGAGAAGACAACCTGAATCTAAGGGGCTTCTGAATTGTAAACTGCTAGACACGACAAAGCATCTAATAATTTCCTGGAAATGCAGAGCCCAGTGCACATATGACACTGCTTTATTATGTGCATGAAGATTTTTGGAGAAAAAATCTGAACTTCCAATGTGGGATTTCAGATATTTTCTTTTGGCATCTATGTTAGCAATAGTAATATATGTTGAATGAACCCCTGCATTCTGAATCAAAATAGAATATTTTGCTTTTCCTCTCTTTGTAAGCAGTAATTGTTATCAGACTGTTGTTGGTCAGCCACCAAGTGCAACTGTGGGTGTCCCTGAATGATTTCTCCAAACCTTTATTTCTAAAAGCAGATTATAAAGTGAGTCCTTTGACCATCCTAGTTTTTAGACAAAGCCTTATACTAGGAGGGTTAATATAGCCTTCAACATTTCCAGCACTACAAAAGAAATCCTGAAGTCCAATGATGGGTATAATTGAACAAACAGAAGCTGCTTTTCTCAATCTCGATCTCGAGGCTCAGAATTGATGGATTCTCTTCCTGTTCCAGCTGACATCTTCCTGATGAAGACCCTTTCATTTGAAAGAGACGCTTGACTCTCTTTATCTACCTGGTTGAGATTGTTTTCACTTTCACATTCATTGCTCCCTGTCTAACTTGGCTGGGGACTTACAGAGAATTTGTTGCCTGCATCACCCTAGCAGATATTTGTATTTGCTTCTTCTTGTCTATTGCTACTTTTAATTACCACTACTCTTGAAACAGGCTGCTTATTTTCTATAAAATAGTTAAACTACACTGATTTTTCTCTGAATTGTTTACAAAAAATTTTTAAAAATCGAAAAGGTTGATTTTTTAATCTAAAAAATCAATTTAAAGGTATTCAGGAAAGTGGAAGACATCTGGGTAGCACTTAAGTTTGATAATTAGGTTCATACAGCAATAAATACTGTGCGATCCCATTACAGATATAAACATAAGTATGATCTAGAAGTCTGAAATAACTCCAGAAATTTACCACTGCTATCAACACACTGATGATATTGATTTATAGTGTCACAATCATCTTAATTGCCATTTTTTATTCCAATTAAGTCAATTGTGGCATCATTTTATTTTCTAGAAAAAAATTGCAAAATTTATCTCTTCTACATAAGGCCTAACTGCATCTTATTTTGACACTGCAAAATTTCATCTTCTTGACTCAAGGTTAAGTTTCTAACTGATGGTTCTCTGATAACTCTCAAAATTATGGTCATCTACCACAGTTAAATCAAATTTTGCTTGATGGACGCTTCTAAATAATTAGTAATATACACATCTCTTTAAAGACTGTGCTCAAGTACAGTGCACATGGGAACAAGGGGGAAATGGAATATCAAAGAAATAATTGAAATTAATTTTTCAGAGAAATTATTTCTTAGAATTGTATATTTGAGATAAGTTTAAACAGATAAACTTATGATAATTCATGTGGTGAGAATATTTTTCTTGAGATTTTGCAACGCATGTATGACTGTCACAGTGTAGCACAGAGTCTGTTTGAAGATATAACTTGTTGAAGTCAGGCTTCAGAAAATCTTGTAAGAGCACTGAAATTAGTTTGTCACTGGTCTTTCCTGGAACAAAGAATGTGTGTAAAATCACTGGCTTTAGGGCACATATTTCCAAAATGTATCTTTCCACAGAGTGCTCATCAAAACTGGTACCCCAGGCTGAATCAAACTAAGTCATCTTGGGTTTCCTAAAGGATTTAATAGCACCTGTGGGTTCATTTGATTCTAAGGATACTATGGACATATCCAAATATATGTTAATAATACATATTAAAAAATATCTCATCAGAGTAGTTTTGCCATTACTGACTTTGCTTCAGCTTATTTTTAAATTATTGTTATATTATGCATAATAGTGATGCCAATTTCTATTTTATATACATATTTTTCAATCTTAGAACTTGGGCTGTTGTTTTTGTAAACTGATATTTTCTAAATTCAGATCATGCTTCTATTTTTTCTAAACAGAAGCCCATAAAATTTACTATTTTATTATTCTGCCTTTGCATCAGGTACTTGAATTAAAGAAGCCCTCCTCCTTTCTAAGGTTTTAACAAATATTTTGCCAAGACTGTCACTGTTCTGTTTTAACATAATCAAGTATAGTCAGAAGGGATTTAAACTTTCTCTGACCATTACTTCTTCAGCTTGAAGTAAAGGCAAATATTTTGTTCCCAAGGACAGCTTCAAGGGTCTGCTACCACCATTGCTGGGAAGATCTCTCAATTCTTATCAATTTTCAGAAAGTCTTTTCATTTCTATTTCCATGACATATTTAAAAGGTGAATCTTCTAAAACACATCTACTAGGATTCCATGAGGAGCTTGTGCTTTTTGTAATAGGTGTGTGATGACAGAAACATATTCTTCATTATATTATACTGTAGGTAAGCTCAACAGAAGAGAAGTCTAGTTTGGAGTTTTTGTCAAAAAAGTAATTTTATTTTCTTGTCTGAAACGGATGTTATTCTAGGCATTCAGCCCTCTTATTAGATTGTTCTAGACTTCAGTTTTATGCTCAAATAAAATTTTCCACCCAGGTGCTTTGGAACACCAACAGGTATAATGCATTTTGGAGGTGAAGATGTCTGAGTTGCAGAGAGAGAGAGAGGACACTGTTCAGATTCCTTAGCTGCAGGAGGGTAAGGGACTAGCTATATCCAACCTCACAATCCTTCCTCTTCTGAATATTTTTGGTATATGGCATGTGACTGTACCATGAGTAATAAACCAGCTCTGAATGACAACTGTGGACTTACAAATAGGAGTGTAAATAATAATTATCTAAGCATTCAAAAACTGTGTATCTATATACCAGAGATACTTATCTCTTATGCTAGTTTCACCACCTAGACAATGTTATAGAAAAATACAGAGCATCAAATTTTTACTTTCACTGTTATATATATTTATCAATTTAAACAGTAGTAGCAAGGATTTTTAACAAGAAGGGGGAAGAAGGAAAAAAGGGAGAAATCATATCTCCTTGTCTCAATATGAATTAAAGGAAAATCCTACCAACATTTGGGAACATTTGTCAAAGTCTACTTCATTAGGTGAAGTCTAAGCTTCTTTACATAGGCTGCCCAGTAGCCTGTATGAGAAAACTGTGTTGAAAATGGGGAAAACAAAACCCCTCCATAATTTACATATGTATCAGTACATTTTCAGCATTTTTCTAAACAGTTAAGAATGACAAAAGAGTTAGAGGAGAAGCAAATTAAATCAGAGATGAAGAGACTATTTCCCTCACATATTGTAAGACACTAAGTCGTTAAAGATCCAGTGCCACCTACTACAAGATTTTGTGCTCAAGCACTTAAGACTTTGCCAATCTAAGCAGTCAGATTGAAACTTCTTGTGCTGAGTGTCTGTTTCAAAGTAAAATTATTTGTATTTTTCTAGCCAAGGTGGTTTAGTTCCTTGGAAGAAAATTATACCAATAAAAGAAATCAATTAAATTCATTCTTTCAACTTGAAAATTGGCAAACTATTACAGTATGTGCTTTTTCTGTCAGAGTGAAATCTGTTGGAAACTGTCTATGAGTATATGATTAAAAGAAAAGTAAAGTTCACATTAATTTGATATAGGAATCTTACGTTTCCAGAGAAGTTCTTTTTTAATGCTAAACTTGCCTCAGACTGATGCTAGGAAGGGCACCAGGCTCAGTGCTGAACAGCACTGGTTATTTCCTGACTGGGTGAGGAACCTGCACAGAAATAGCACAATGAGACTGTCAGGAACATAAGTGAAATATGAGTTAATTTTTGAAATCTCATATGTCTCAAACAGCTGCCTTGCAGACACTGGGGTAACTGGAAATAGGTGTTGGTAAGAGAAAACACCTGGAGAAACAGAGTAACCTGCAGAAACAAAGCAACTAGGCAGAAAGGAAGTACTGAGTCTACAAAAACTGAAAGGGAGAACCTGTGAACATGGAAAATGGGAAAATGTTGAAAGAGGGACAGGCAGTTCTGCAGAAAGAAGTTGATGTTCTACTGGTGCTGGACGTGGGATGAACATCTTGGTTGGGGGCCTGGAAATGTGTAAGTAGAAAGCGTAGAAAGAGGCAGAAGTCAGCAAAGGCAGATAAAAGAGGCAGTGGTGCTGTAATTGGAAAGAATAGAGTGAAAAGTTGTCACTTTAGCAGAGACAGGGTTTTGGCAGGGGGCTGGATCTTTAAAGTCTCTTCCAACCCAAACCATTTTATGACTCTATGGTTCTATGACAATTAGAGTTTGCTTTCCTTACAAGAGCAGAAGAAAACTCTTTCTGAATCCTAACTTTGTCAGTCAGAACTAATTTAAAAACCATTGGTAAAACAGACACTTTATGTACAGGACATTGGTGGGGATAAGAGAAGATAATTAATTAATAAATATAATTAATAATCTGATCAAGAGAGAGGCACGAATGGCTAAAATGTGCTATCCCGTGTTTTTTCTCTGAAGATCACAAGTTTGGAAAGAGTCTCAGAAGCATAAGCACTAACAAAGATCTGGATGCCATTGCAATGGGATGAGTTTTTACTTTTAAGGAATCTATGGGTTAAGAAAAATCTAGGCTAGAGATTGTAGCTGGGCTCCTTATGGTAACTCACTTCTGGTAGATTCTGCTGTGATAAAATTGAGAGCTAACATCATGCAACAAAGTGATTTTACATTTAATGTCTTTCTCATTTTCTGAGAGTTCTACAGTCACATGCGTGTATATATATATATATATATATATATATATATATATATATATATATATATATATATATATATGCACATTTAAGCCTCCATGGTGCAGCAGCTGCAATTTGAACATAACATGGAATCTGTACTGGAAAATTGTGTTCTGATGGCTGGGCATCAAGATATGTTTTTCTGACTACAAAATGTCCCTACAACTCATTTCTGCTTCTATAAAATGGACTAAATAGTACTTATGTCAGCAGACAACTCGGAGCATAAATTCAATTGAATAATCCTTGTGAAGAGTTCTACTAATATTTTTCTGATTGGAACAGAGAAGTTCCTGTAGAAATTAATAAATCTGTCTTCTGAGTTTCAATTGACTCCATGAAATGATTAGAGACACTACAACAAAATAAAAGAAACAGAGGATATAATTGAATTCTATTGAATGAGAGCTATTCATCCTGTGCATGAAAAGAAACAGGAATCTTAAAACACCATTATGTGATCAGGAGGCTAAAGAGTGTACAGTGTCAAATATGATCACATAAGGTTTTAGGCAAGTCTGGCATTTCCCGACTTCAAAACACAAATCCCTGGAACCCCCAAAGTCTACTGGCACAGTTCCTCTGCTTTCATGTGTTTTGATACATTGTAAGGACTGCGTAAGTCATAAGATCTATGCAGGAAAGGCAAAAATTTTTAAGAAAAATGTAATTGCTTCTGGGAATCTTTAGTAAAGCATGCCTTACATAACATAAAACCTTTCCTACTTTAAATGTATACAACGCTGAAAAGTTAGATGTATTTCCACTCAAATACCACATAAATGCTGAAATGGAGGACCAGCTTTTTAGTGATTGCTTTTGTATCCACATTCAGTTCAGCAAGAAGCAATCAAACAAGTTGCTTTTTATCTCTTTTTGTTGTATGAAGTGTGGGGAGAGGTCAGGGGAAAATTATTTAGGTTCATTTTAAAGAATTGCCTTCTTTCATCTCATCATTGTGGTTATAAATTGAATTTGTATTTCTTGTTTTTGCACAGCTTTCTTCGAAGGTCAGGGCAGGCACATTATATTAACTAGAGCTGTGCAAAAGATTGATTTTTTTGGTTTGATGACACAACAGTGAATAAATACATGTAATGGATCCAAGGGAACAAAACATTTGATGGCATTGATCTTTTTTAACAATTTAAATTAAATTGGAAAAGCTATACAAGAAAAATGCAGTTCCAAAATGAAGCATTTTTCCCCACTGTAATATTATAGCCCTTTAAAAAAGGAAGGATTTTATTTTGGTCTGGCACTGGAATTTATTTGCTGTGGAATCCTTTCCAGTTTTGATGGAAGTCTCTGTTTCTTTCCTGATGGAAATCTACATTTCTTATAGCAGTTACATTTTCACAATAATAATAATAATAATAATAATAATAATAATAATAATAATAATAATAATAATAATAATAATAATAAATAATAACTACTGACATGACAAAGCACACTTTATAGTTGAGAATTGGACATAATTCAGTACAACCTTATATAGTTTGATCCAAAACTCATGTAATAAAATATTTCTGTCTTTTTCAACACACAGTGTATCAGTAGCCAGTTTTACATAAGTTCTTTTAAATACATCAAGTTCTGAGCTTCCATACTCAGCCTTCTTTTAAAAATATGTCATGAGAAAGATGTTCTACTTTCAAAAAGTGAAATATGAGTAACTTTTTGAAACCACATATGTCTCAAACAGCTGCCTTAACACATATCAAATAGTTGCATAATTCTTCTGCTCTTATCAGAGACCAATTATGCAAAATTGCAGGAAAAGGGAAGATTTATTTTTGGAATTTAGAGGATGAGTCACATGCAAAATTTGTTATGAACTTAACTGAGGAGCAGCTCCAAATTCTACAGATTGCAGTAGATAATGTAGTTCCATTAAAAGGACTTATGCATAAAAGCTGAAAGTATGAAAAATATAGCTTTTTGAATTCTTTATTTTACAGTTCTATTGTCTTTAAAATTACTTTTGGCTTAGGAAGCATATTTTTTACCTGTCTGAAGAATGTCAGCATGATAGTTTTCTTGCTCATTTATATTTCAGAAGTCAATAAAATTCTAACCCAAAATTTCAGCAAATAATTAGTATATTGCCAATATTGATACAAAGCTTCATTTTTATAATAGGAAATAGGAATCAAAGCATAATTTTTCAAATTAATGTATCATTGTCATGGTTTGACACTGGCACAATGCCAGTGCCCCCATGAGAACATCCTCTCCCTGGTGTCTGCTGTGAGGTGGTGCCCGGAATAAGCAAAGCAGGCTCCTACTTAGGGGAAAGAGAAAAAAACTTTATTAACTAAACTACAAGAACTAAACTACAAAGAAAGAAAAAAAAAAGGAAAATGAAAACTGCACAGAGACATCTCCCCCTCCTCCTCCCACCAAATTCCCAATACATTTACATTTCCCAAAATTATCAACACTGGGTCTGGCACTACCCTTTGGATAATCAAATCCTCAGTTCATCAAGAGTAGAGGGAGTCCTTCCTTGTGCCGTGGGCTGTTTGTCACACGTAGCATCACCCAGAGATCCTTTTGCCATTTGTGACATCTTCCTTCCATACCCGGTGCTCTCACCACCTTGCATGGGGCAGGGGCCTGCTTCGAGGGTGCTCTTTTTAAGGATGCCTCGTCCCGTTCCAAACAGAGCACAGTCTCATCTCTGGGACCTGTGTCCCCCCCATTTCTTTTACACCCCCTGGGGCCAAGGGGTCTCAACACTGAACTCTCTTGGCTCTGAACCATTGCCTCCCCCTGGATGCAGTCTCTGTATCACAAGGAAACAGTCCATGGCTATACAAAAAAGAGTCCAGCAAAAATGCCACTCCATCCTCTCCATTCCTCCAACATCTCTCTCTCTCTCTCTCTCTCTCTCGTCAGACCTCCCCACTGGCCCATTTCCTCCTTCATCCTCTACTCTTATCTCTCTTCTAGGAAGGGTTAATGTTCTGTAAAGTTTTCATTGTCCACAAAGGGTTAAAAGTTCTCACAAGCAGCTGGGCTCCTCGCCGCACCGCCCCCCCTCTTTTGCCGCAGCAGCACACGATATCACATTCCAAGATAACAGTCCCGGGCACGGCTCTCTCTCTCCAGGGGGGGCTGTCCGATGGCTCCTGGGGTCTCTCTCTCTCTCTCTTCCACCCTTCCATCCTCGGGGGGGTCAGGCCTACCCCTCCCGGCCCGCATGGCGTTCCCCTGCTCCCGCCCAGCCAGCAGCTGGGCCGGGGGGACAGATCTAACACTTCCCGCCGGAAATTCAAAGAGGGCTCCAAGGGGGGAAAGCTCTGCTTTTAACCCCTGTGTGGGTGTTCTCAGAGGCGGATCCAATGCTCCAGTGGCCTAACCAGGTACCAATATTAAAATCCAAATACCTATTGGTGACCACAGCATAAACAACATATCCCAGATGTCCCACTTCTGGTTAAACCACCACAATCATTAAACTGTTGTAGATATCAATTGGGTATATTATAGGAAATTATTTCTTTCTTATTATGCCATTGATAAGAGATTATAAATAATAATTTTTAAAAGAGTATAAATAATCAATGTTATAAGCAGCAATATACTTTTAAACCATCATCAAGCAATGTGATTCAGTTGGCACTTAAATACTTTGAATGTCAGTATTTCTAAAGAATAAGCCTGATTTCAAACTAAAAATCTGCATTTAATAGAATTGTTATGAAAACTAAAGAATATCTGAAATTTCTGTTGAAGTTGAATAAATCACAAAGATGTTCATGAAAGATATTTAGAGGTGAATTGTATAAAAGAAAGAGGCTTAAGAGAATAGACAAAAAAGCCAATTGTGAGTACATTGTCCATACATCTGAATATATTTTATATTTTAATTGAAATTATTGTTTTGAAATTAGTACTTTGTTATATTATTTAGTAATTTCTGTAAAACCCAAAAATTTTCACACCAGTTTTACATGTCAAGAGTTTGTACCAAGGGAGGGCTGCAGAGGTCTTACAGACCCCTGTGAGAAGACACCAAGGGCTGGGCAGAGCCTGCTCATTCCAGCTCCAAAACAAGCCCACAGCAGGGCACTGCTGAGGCTTGCAAAGGGTGGAGAGTTAAATACACCAGGCAGCAGCTGTGACAGACAGAGGGAAAAATGACAGAGAAATGACTATGCAGACATCCAGGTCAGTGAAAAAGTGGGAGGATGTGTTCCATGTGTCAGAGCAAAGAATCCCCTGCAGCCTGCGCAGATTCTGGAGAAGCAAGTTATTCTGCTGCAGCCTGAGGATGACACAAATGGAACAATTATCCACTCTGCAGCCTCTGGAGAGCCCCAGTGGAATACATGGATGTGTCCTGAAGGAAGCTGCAGCCTGTGGACAACCCACACTGGAGCAGGCTCCTGGCAGGACCTGTGGCCTGTTGGTGACCTATGCTGGAGCAGACTGTTCCTGACAAACTGTAATCTGTGGAGAGGACCCCGCTGGAGCAGTTCTTGAAAAAGCACAACCCATGGAAAGGACTACGAATAGAGCAGTATGTGAAGGATTGAATCCCATGGGAGAGACTGCATGCTCGATCAAAGGGAAATTGTGAGGTAGAAGGAAGAATAGAGCAGGAGTGTCACAAACTGACCCTCAGCTATGGTTCCTCACCCCCTCTGAGCTGTCTTGGAAAGGAGACTGTGGAAGAATCAGGAATGAAACTGATGTTTGGAAGAAGGGAGAGGTTGGGGAAAGAAGTTTTAAGTTTTGTCTTTTATTGTCGTTTTCTTACTCTATTTTAAATTTGCAATACATTGAATTAATTTTCCCCAAATCAGGTCTGGTTTGCCTCTGATCATAACTGGCAAGTAAACCCACAAGCTTTTTCATCCTGTCTGGGAGGCAATGAGGGTAATGAGAAAGCAGCTGGATGGGTACCTGGCAGTCAGCCAAGGTCAACACTCCACAATAGTTTAAAACCATAAATCTTCCTTTAAGTCATATTTTACAGACACATCAACTGAATTATTAAAAAAAAAAAGGCAAAAAGCAAAACCAGGAAAGATGACCATGCAGGAACATTTGTAGCACTTATATCTTTTTTAAATGTACAATTTTTTCATAGTAATTGTACAGATGTCAGCAGATACATCAGTGAGGCTGACACATCTTACAGGGTACCTTCCCATATGGATAGGTAGTAGGTTCAGCATACCTGTGTGCTCTTTCTTGTACCTCAATTTTGTCCTTATTGGTACTTAGGAAATGTTAACATGGGGTGTAAATCTTTCTCAAAAGTGATTACAGCATTTACTTCTGAAGGGAAATAAAGGGCAGTAAAGGGCAGTAGCCAGAATCCGGAGTCCATGGTCTTGCTGTCTTCACTGCTGTATCATACACAAGCAATTGTTCTTCTGTGTGAGTTACAGGGTTCCTTTGCAGAATTATGGAAATCCTTTGCTGAAATGAAATCTAATTACTTTTCTAATGAATGACTGTCAGCAACCTCAGAAAATATGGAGCTCATGAGAACAGAAAAATCACTTGATGCAACAAAAAGGTATGATTGTGCACAGGCTTCTCTAGCACAAAGCTCATAACCTTTTGGTATGACAAACTAAAAGACAGGAACTTCTTATGAAGCTACAGAAAATACATCAACAACAAGCTGATCTCCTTACATACCTTGTTATAAGGGATTCCTGGGGTAATATCACCAGCTCTCCATATTTGTAGCTAACTATTTTCATTTCTCCTGGACATTTGGTTCAAGGCCAAGCAGCTTCAGTATGGATTATCACACGAAGTTGCTCACAAACTCTGTTGGAGACACTAAGAGAGCAGGAACCTGAACAGCAAGCAGAGTGGTGTTTGACTTTGAATTGATTCTCTGGCTTTTAAAATTGAATCCCTAGAGAAAGCTCCCACATACTATTGCTACGTTAAATCCTGAGCTTAATGATTAGTCAACCCCTGCCACTGCACACTGTTTGCAACAGAAATGTATGTAAAACCATCAGGCTGTATCACTGAAGATCAGCAAAGTTATGCTAAATCTGTTAAGGCAACAGGTACTTTCTTTATTTTTGAAAATATTTAAAATTAATACTAAAATGGCAAAAGTCGTTACTAAACATGTGAGCTTCAGATTGTTACTAAGAATTGATAATTTCCTATTACTGAGCATTTAAAAGTAGTTACAACTACACTGGAGCAGGGTATTAGGATGAAAATACTGCTGCTAATGAATCAGACATAACTAATCTGTCTCTCTAGATCAACACCCTCTTTCAACAACATAATCTGAAGTTCTTGGTTTCCTTGGAAATTAAGTTAATAAAAAAAAATCTGGATAAGGATTCTATTAGTAATTTTTATGTTGTTGCTTAGAGAAATAACATTAGTGAAAAGGTCAAAGAAATCATATAATCTCTCTTCCAAGAATACAAATAATTGTAATGACTAATAATTAATTAGATTTTCTCTTATATATTTTTTTCCACTCCACTGTGCTTCAGAACTCTTTTTCTAAGTGAACTGATTCCACTGTGTTATGTAGCGCTACAAAGGTTTTGTTGACTTATGCAACAGTTGTCAGTATAGTATAAAAAGCACCAATACAGCATTAGCATAACTTTTGGTATATGTTTTTAAGTTAGGTTACGTTTGTATAACTTCCATGAGTATTTCTGACTTTTCTTGCTCATTGCACTGAGTGTAAAACAAAACTTTTCATTTGATTGACACAGGAACTTGTTTTTCAGAACTATTCTTTAGAATATATATGTAACATTTTCGGTCCTGACAAGAACAGACCCGCAAACCTTCAGCTAGTCTTCAAATCAAACATTAGTTAAACCTGAAAAATTGCTTAGGATTTTGAGAAGGTGCTAATAAGGTTTTCCAATATTTCTTAGGTTACTTCAGTGAACTAATTAAACCTAATTCTTTGGGGTATACCATGTGCCCATTCAAACACTGACATGAATGCTGTGTCTCAGGGTGGAAAAGTTGTGAATCCAATATTATGTAGAGACCACTGAACCTGCTGGTTTTTTGAAAGTAATCAGCCTGTAAAGAAGAGAAGAAAATTAGAAGCTTTCCCTTAATAAACAACTGTGTAGAAAGTCCTGGTCAGAGAAAATGTTAGAAAATGCTAAAATAACAACAGTTTCATGTTATCTCAATATTAAGATAATTCTAAGAGAGATGTGAGCTTTTGACTTCAAAATATGAACTAAACAGCCTTTCAAGAGAATGAAAGGAATGAAAAAGTCTATTTGTTTATCACATAAGTTGTTCATCTACTTGTGACACACACAGTGCATGAAATTAAAATGAGCTTAAAAATAGTTATTCCTCTTCCTTCATAAAAACTGCATTGATCATTTTTGATCATATATTTTTGTGAACTTCTGAGCTGTGTTTAAATTTTCTTGTGGACATAACAAATCTGTAAGGGAAATCTGGCTTTTGTCTTGGCTTGTTATTTGTTAGATGATTTCCTTGCTATATTACCATTGGCATATAATGCACCCTTGCCTTTTCTGCAATCACAAAATTTTCTTTTCATTACTACATCATTCTCAGGATGCAGGGGGAAAAGCATCACAACTGAAACTGGAAAAGATTTAGAAAATAAATATTTATGGACAGAAATGTTGAGATAGTATTAGTCAGTGCTATGAAAGTAAAGTACTAGGCTCCACTACCATTTAAACCCTTTCAAATCAAGGACTCTGTGCAAATTAGTGACAACAGATACCCACTGGCTTAGAGGGGAGGTAATTTGGATCAGGAACCATATATATCCTCATCTCACTTACATTACTAAGATTAAAGAAAATCTTAAGCATCACTATCACACTGTTAATGCAAATGTTTTTCTGTCCTAATTATGGCCTTAATAAACAAGAATTTTAAAAAGACTTGGATGAAAGGGTATAACTTACAGTCATCCCATATTATCACTTTATAACACATCATAATTTCACAACAGACATGTTATATGTGTGGCTCTCTGCCAGACAAAATTTATAGCTTTTGAGACTATTCCCCTTCAAATTCACCATGTATTTTGAGTATGAAACTAGATGTAAATTCTGCTTTCTTTGTATTTTGATTATGAGATCCACTGAAAAGACAGCGGCCTCAAAGAGATCTAAAAGAAAATGTTCATCACTCTTCAGTCATCAAACTGGCTAGTTACTCAAACTGCAGGCATGGCTATATGTTAAAGCTGATGCTGATGTTTTAGGGACAGTGACTAGTTTAAGCACCAGCCTGAAAACCTGGATGATACATGAGCTGATGTAATTATCAGATAATGTAAACAAACAAAGCATCCCAGAACAATTTTGCGTTCCATTTCTTTGATTTTATTCAACAAAATATTGAAAGGATAAGAACTATAGAATAAGCTGTATATTTTATACAAAGAGAGAATTTTCTATCTTTTGAGAGTGGGGCATGGAATTACTTTGGCTGAAATTAAGCAGCTGTAGAAGAGCAATATTTAGTTTTGCTACCGACATATTTGTATATTTTTTAATTTGTTCATTTAAAGGAAATGGTTAAAATTACTTGGAATTTTTTTATACATACATATATGCAGCTTCTCTCTTGATATTTCAAAAGCTGGGGGTTTTGTATGTGAGTGTAGGCTTATTCTAGATCACAGTTAGGTTGTTATTCTCATTTGGTACATGGCACTTGTAACTAGCATGCTCAGTAGGAAGCAATGAGGAGCTTCATCATCACAGCAGAAGACTACAGAAGTTTTCTTGTAGGAGGTAATGAGAGCTCCAGAGGGAGGGGAATAAAATTTTCCATAGCAGAAAAAAGATAGAGCCCTCAGATTTCTGGAAGCTTTAGTTGTTCTTTTATTTAAACACCATTAATTTACTCATTTCTTCTGCATGCCTTGTAAGTACCTTAAACTGAAAAAATGAATTCTTCATCCTCCATTCTTAGTCACTTATTATATATATCAGGTCACCCTGACTACTGACAGCCACATGAATGTCCATGCCACTGAGGTCTTTGCGTTTTCTGTTACTTTTCAATTTTCAGACTCTGTTGGACACATTGGCAGTCTAATTGTCTCCCAATTTATTGATTCTTTTTACTTCTTCACATTCTAGATGTACGCAGGCCAGTAACATTCTCAGCAAAGGCTTTGCCAGTTCTGGCTTGGAAAACATAACTTCAGCATAACTACCATAGTTAAAGTCTCTTCCAGACAGCTGGTCCTCTTCCTTATTTCTTATTGTGTCACATGTCATCATCTAAGGTCACTGACTTCTCTGTGCTAGTAATGAGATCAGATTCATCCATATTTTTTCTGTGGTATTTAGCCATCAAGTAAGTCACTGCAAAGTAAAATAGTCCACCAAAACTGCATTTTCTCTCCTTCCATGGGCTTGGGTTGAAGGACTTATTCTAAATCATTCTTCGTAGTTTCACTGTTGTACGTGGGGTTAAGTATCCCACAGGAGGGAATGTCTAACGTGGTGGTACTTGACTCTGGGCAGAATCCCTGTACAATAGCACAAGCAAAAAAAGAGGATATGCAATTATTCTCCTTTCATCTCTTCACATGCAATCTTGTCCAGGGAAAAAAGAGTCGCATACATGTTTGCTTTTCGTTCATCTCTCATTTCCTTGTTGATTCAATAAAGAACTAAACATCATAAAAGAGAAGAAAGAAAGAAAAACCCAAACACTTCAGACACCACATTTCAAATGAGACAGTGATAAATGTCTGTTTAAAAAAAAGTACCTTAAACACATATGTGTTTTAAAAAAAGCTTATGTACATTGTAATTTGAATGTATGTTGTCTTGATTTTTTATTATAAGTTTTTAAAAAATTGTTATTTTATTTTTCCCATGTTTTACCAAAGGGCAGTAGTCTTTTTTCACAGTGATGAATGCCTGGTTTTAGCCATAAAATACTCCCTGAATGTTTAGTTTGAAATATTAAACTCTTTGGGGGATTTATAGCCATCTTCACATATGTCTTCAGAAGTATTTATAAATATAAAAAATGAAGATAAAACATAATTTAAATTGAGTCCCTCTACAAATTATAAATGTTTGCTATTGCTGTAATATACAGCAAAATATTATCAGACATATGGTACTGTTATGTGAACCATATGCCTATATCACTTGCAGAGCATATGGTAAGAGTTTAAAATAAGCAGCATTATAAAAATATGATGGGTTTTAAAAATATATCATTTGTACCTAAAAAAACCTTGTTTTTTTTTTCTTTTTGTGGAAATACGTCTAACAAAACTTCCACCTGCCAGCTATTGCAGCTGCATAATACTAAGAGCACCTCTTGTCTTTTTTGCCTGCTTCCATCTCTACTGGGAATGGTTGAAACTATTTCATGTCATACCTAAAATGTAAGGAAATATGTTTTGTTGAAAAATCACCGATGTTGTGAAAGACAGTAGATAGGGTGCACGCATACTATTGTGTGTGACTGAAACAGGATGAGAAAAATTCTGCTGTGAGTCATGGACTCCTGATTTGGAACTTGATTGGGGAAAAATAAGATGGGCAAAACTGTAAAGTGATCTGCTATTGCTTCACCTTTAAAATCCTCTTGAAAGGACTTGTTCCTTTAGAAGTGGGAAGATTATGAAGAAGCTCAAAAAGGGACAAGTCCTATTCTTCTCATCTTCTCTGTCAACAGTTCACTGCTGGGATGAAAAGCCTCATTCTGCACAGACTCATATAATTTTTCCTATCACCATGGTGCTTTATTTTAGTTTTACCGAGTCTTATATTTCCAGTCACATATATTGATATAAAATCTCTTTTGTTGTGTTTACATTAGTTCAGCTAAGATTCTATTATTGTTTAAAATCCATCAACTTCCTCCACAAAATAAGTAATTAATAATGTGTAAACTAGGCAAAAAAATTAAAAATCTTACTGTATTGTTTAAAAAGATACCTGATATTTTGACATTTCTGAAAAAGAAGAATATTGAACCTCAACACAACCATGCATCATTTGTTCCTGCTATGATCCTTTTTATTATACAGTTTTCAGGGTTTCATTCTCTCTTACTCTATCCTTCTTTCTGTCTTTATTTGCCTTTCTTCTTTTAGATTCTGTAGTATTACTACTGTAAAAATATTGACAAATGATACTTGCCATTAAGGGGAAGTAATTTGTAACAGAGCAGGATGTTACAACAGTTCTTTGAATTATTAGAAAGCAGTGATTTTTTTGAAATAGAAATGTGTGCAATTTCATGAAAAAGTGCACAATTATTTGGGTTTCTCCCTTGCTTTATCTTCCTGCATGTCAGTGCTTAGAAATAAGGTTGTACAACTAAAAGACACTTCTGTTTGTTGGTCAAATAAAAAAATTCAATGTTCTGAATTTTTTTACATTTTTATTCTTCTATTCTTCTATTAAAACTTCTTCAACTATTTTTTGCTTTATCTAAATTGATAGATTTCTAAATAGAATACTGTTTTAAATAAGGATATACTTTTCTTCAGAATAGTTCATTTTCTAAATTCACAGCTCAGCAAATCAGCAGGAACTCTACTTCTGTAATAAAAATTTTGTATTTATTATTTTTGGTTTAGAAGAAATTATTCTAAACTTCTTGCATTTACCTGTGTGTAAGAAATCATGCGGTATAATATTGTCCTTCCACTCCCGCTTTTCCTTCAATTGAGTCTTCTCTTTGACTCAAATATTCATTCAATTTTATTCCAGTTTCTTCTACTCCAAAACTCTTTACCTTTCTATTTTTTTCTCAATTTTCTTTATTTCAGAAATTATTTTTTCAGTCAATTCCCTTACTTGTTCCTATAGCATCACTCTGTGGATAAGTTCTACTGCAAAGTATTTAAAAATAGAGTCTTTTAAGGACAACTAATAGGCCTTGATAAAGTTCCTTATAATATTTTTGGGGGGGAAACATGCAAATGCTGCATGGACTGAATACTTAGATGTCACTGAAAAGGTACATTGGTTGCTTTCTCTGTTCCTCTGTGCTGCAGAGTAGATGAAAAGGCATAGGTCTTTCTGTGGAGAAGAGGGGAGAAATCTATGAGAATTAAAAGACTTGTTCTTATCAAAATCTTAGGGAATGGCTCAGAGTTTGTGGGTTGATTTTTATATATTTATTCCTGATCTAAATAAAAATGTAAAGTTGTCAGAAATTCAATAAAAATACAGAGTATACTCCTTAATTCCCATTCTTAGGCATCTGGCATTAATACATGTTTATAGAAAATGATTTGACATTTTGGCATTTTTCCATTAACACTAATTGTATTAGGAGTACCAAAAATGTCAGTTCAAAATTCTGGGTAGTAGACAGAAGTGAGAATATGCTCATTCCATATGCGTATGTTAAACTGCAATGTCTATTTACTGTTTGGTCCAGTGACAACCACAGCATTAAAACTGCACTTGCAATTGCAAGCACAACATGGTCAGGATAAATATTGATGAATTAGAATGAATTGTAGGGGGAGACAGCTTGGGTGCCATCCAGCAGGGATACACATCCAGTAAGGATGACTTTGTGCAAAGGGCACCTGCAGAAAAGGATTTGCAATTTGCTTTTCAAGTTAGGAAAGTTAGGAAAAAGGAACATCACTTCTTCCTTGGATGTATGAGTGCCTATCACTTCTTCTGCCAAGAAGGCAATAGCAAAAATACAACCCTAAAATCTTCAGCAATTCAGCAAGGTGGGACACAGGTTTTCTCTTTCATTGCAGCTTTCCAGGAAAAGAGATAAGGTTAAATGTTTAGGTAAAATGAATTGCCCTATGCTGTGGTGTGGCATTTTGAATCTGATCAATCACACCAGACTGTGTTTCCCATTAGGGAGTATGTGTTATCATTCTAGTCACTTCACATTAGAAAATGACAGATCATGTTGGAAATTTGAATCAAAAAGGAGAACCATTTTTAGTAATTACATTTCTGGAAAGTGAGCTGACACACAAAACTAATTTTTCTAGGTGTGGTCTGACATCAGCCTAACCCTAAAAAGCTGCAGAATTATTTGCTTGTCAGGTGACTATCTTTATCAAATGAGGGTTGATTTTTTTTTTTTTTTAATTTAATGTTGCTTATATATTTGGGGATTTAATGAAAATGATAAACCAGGCAACTATTTTCTCTGCAACTATGACTACCTTTTTGTATGCCCCCACATCAAAAAATACTGTTGCAAATCTTATTGCATCAGAAGCCTAACTAGCACCTTCAATACTTTTAAACACCTTCTTGTCTTTGCAAGAACAGAAATATTGTTTTCAAGTAGCACCTACTTTCCCCTTCCTGAATTTCTAATCCCAGTGGAGTAAAATCAAACTGGACCTGGATAAATTATAGACAAGTTCCACTAAGGCCCTTGGGCCAGAAATTAAAGAATTAAGCTTAAATATTTTATTTTGTAATGGAAATAGAATTCTCCAATAGCCATCTATTTTTAAAACTTGCCATTTTCCTATTTCAGATTGTCTATACTCCTTTCCCACTCATAAAGAAGACAACATGTTTAATAGCCTATTTGACTTAGATAAAGTTAAAAAACCCAAATCAAACAAAAAAACCTCCCCAGGGTTTATATGAAGTGTCCAGAAATTAGAGAAGTAAATATTCTTCCATTGTGAGGTTCTTACCTCTGTGGATACCTATGACAACTGGACACATCAGTGTATCACATCTTTAACCCCCCCACACACACAGCACTATATGTGTGCTTTTTGCTGTGTTCACTGCCCTGGTCTGCTGAATGCACAGTGAGCAATAATGAATGTTGCTGCTCTGCACATCATCAGACCTTACTGCAAATTTGTCATCACAGGAAACTGCAACATTTTCAATAATTAAGCAAATTTTGTGTTGTGGGCTCGTGGGTTACAGCTGCCCTAGTAAAGGGTAAGATGATCCCTTTTTGGCTTAGTCCATCTCCTTCACTCAGATAACCATCTCACATCCTTTTACCTATCCCTCCACTGCTTTATATTTAAAGGTTTTTGTTGTTTTCAGAGGAATAGAAAGACTTGCCTCTGACTGGGGGTGAGGCTTTCCATGCAGATTGCAAGTAATTTTGTGAGGTCTCACAGGGAGACTCTGGATTCTGTAAAATCTTCCCCAAAAGTGGTCTAATCTGAAATCACAAGAGAGGAAAAAGAAACAGCTGCTGATTTCTTGTGCTGCTGGGTGCTGCTTTTTCCTGCACCTGGTGCTGCATCTCAGACTGCAAAGTACTTCCTGCCTTGATAATGGAAGCAACTATTGTAAGCTGCTTGAGTTTCAAAGCTCCAAACTGCATTCTTTCCAAGCAGAATATTCTAATACAATTTAAATCCAATTGTTAGAAATTCTGCAGTGGTTTAAAGACTGGCTACTCCTTGACTGAAAAATGCAGATGCTATAGCAAAAGCTAGAGTCAGACTCAAGAGACAATGAAAACAAATAATTTAGATAAAACAGTTATCACTGTTGGGTTAAAAAGCACTTGAAAAATCCCTATATCTGTAAACTACAGATAGACTACTTTCACTCCGATTTCCAAAAAATAGGATAATCTTAATTTCTTAGCATGATTCATTGTCTTTTGCAGTGTTATGGCAGGTTGCATCTGATCAGTCAAAGTGGATTACATTGCATATCAAAGCAAATGTTATCATTCCAGTCACATCAGATTAGAAGATGACATATCATGTTGGCAATTTGGAGTCAAGTCTTTTGAAGGGTAATTTTCGAGTGTGGGATTAAAATATCTATTCCAGTCAAAGGTCAATAGGTACACTTCAGATATCAAACGTGTGGTATTTGGCACATTTTCCTTCCTTTATATGCTGGGTTGATGAAGTCAGATGCAATTGAGACAAAGCAAAATAAAGCAAGAGGAGAAATAAAGCAGGAGAAATAAAGCAAAAGGACACAATTTTAAAATACCAGTGTCTAAAATATGGCTAAGAAATTTGGGAACAAATGGGGACAGAAAAGTGAATATTCATAGCATGAAAATTCATGCAGGCATGGAATACATATGACCACAGAGAAACAAAAAAAAAAGAGGCACTAACCTGATTTTGCAGTGATCACTAGGATTTTTTTTGCAAAGCCTGTACCATACTACATATGCAAACCTATATCCAGTATGCATGCATACGTCAGCAGTCAATTTCACATTTTTTAAAACAATTGCATTTGAGAAAAATATTTGGGTTCTTGGTAGTTAGAGGCAGGACTTGCGCTCTAGAGATGAGGATGCCGGAGCTGCTTTAATTCTCCCTTTTTCTCTTTAAATCTTGTGAAGCCTTCCTGTGACATATGGGTCAGCTCCATCTCTACTTTGAAAACTATTAAACAAAACAATTCCTTCTCCAAACTGGTTTTCCAGGTCTGTGAGATATCTGGAAAAGCAATTTCATGCAAAGTGAAGATGTAACCCATGTGGTCAGCAGGAGGCCAGGTGGATTGAGCATTGTCACCTCTAGTTGGTTCACTGATGCTCAGTGCATGCTGTTTTGCTCACTTCAGTGGTAGTCCTGTCCTTTGACAGAAGCACTCCCCAGCATCCAGAAATTTTGAAATTGCTCTGATAGTAGATAGGTGGAGTCTGACCCTAAATCAGTGGAATTATACATAAATCTGGGTATCTAAGTTAAAAACAGTGCTTATTTAGAGTTCTGTTACAACTGGCAGTGTCATAAGAAGTAAAATTCCATGGAAAAGTGTCTTTTGAAGATGGTGCTGACTCCTGCACCACTTAGATGAAGGAAGCAATATAGCTTTTTTATTACCTAAGAAACCAAAATGAAATCAGATGGTGCAATTTGACACAGAATCATAGAACTGCTGCTAGGAAGGGACCACCAGAGATCATCAAGTTCAGTCTCCTACTTCATTCAAAACTCTCACCAACAGTAGATCAGAGCAGCATGAGTTCTTCTTAAAAAGCTCTTAGACTTAGAATAGCTTCATAAACCTTGATATCTGTAGTTTCTTCAAGTCCCCAGGCAGTGTACTGCAGCCCTAAACACTAAAGTTTCCTAAATTCTAGGTTACTAAACCCTTTACCCCAGACAGAGATCAGCTCTGATTTCCTTTTTCATTTCCAGGTCCTGGACAATGCAAGTGCATTGTCAGCATTCACTCCATGAAAGCAGATGGCAGGACAGGCAGTGACTGTTTCTGCTGAAGGGATTAGAATTACTTCTTTCTTATTACCTTGCAATTTCTTCCAGAAAATTATAATTTTTCAACTTTTTTTTTTCCTTTCCAGTTCACAGGAAGAAGCATAAATATAGTGAACATGGAATCTTTTAACTGATTTTTTATCACTAGTGTGATTCAATTCAGTCCAGTGGTAATATATGCTGTGTTTTATTAATTGGTTCTTGCAACTAGCCTGCTCATTCCCATTGTAATGCCTTTTTTATCTAATAAGCATCTTGATACATGTAAGGTATTTTAATAAGATTTCTTTTCACAGGGCTTCAACTGAAAACGACTCTGTTTCTAAGAGGGACTTTGAATACTTTTCCATCTTTTGTTATAGCTGTAGAAGCCCAGAGTGAAATCCAGTTCAAAAAGATAAGATCAGATGCTGCTCTAGGGATTGGGAGTCCATGCCCAGACACATATAAATCTTCAGGCTAAACATGAAGCTATGTTGGGCTCAACTACCAATATTTACAGATGCTCAGGTTCACTGGAATTTAATCTGAGATATTAACCTGCTCTTAAATATGTAGATGTTGACATGGTGAGATAGTATCTTGTACTTGTCAAAATATTACAGACCTAAAAATTGGACAGTCTGCTGGGTTCCCCAGTATGAAAAAAAGGACATGATTCCTTTTATGAATCTGTTTTTTCCCCACAATGTCCAATTCTTCCTACTCTATTTTTTATTGATTAATCTAAGGGCTTGGAATATTTGTGGTTCTAAGCAAATTTTAGTGCTGTTGTAATTATTTTAATGTTGTTTCAACTAAAAGGTTCTGTGAGATTTTCCTCTCACTGTGGATTACTCTGCATTTTCATCAGGACAGAGACCTATCTCTCAGAAAGGAGATGCAATTTTTTTTAATCACTATATTTGTCATGATAAATGTATGCAAATGTTTTCGTCTTTCATCTTCAAAAATTTGGGATTTTTAAATTTTGATTGGTTTTAGTTTGCCAGTACTTACTCTCCAATGACCTTATGCAATGCCTTATCCAATGACCTTTGGATAAGTCATTCCTAGATAGAGTTGGCAGAAACACTACTTGGTGTCAAGTAAATATTCCATGCTTTCCATTTATTTATTCAAGTTTCTTTCTGTGGCTATATAAATTATTCTAATGCCAAATTTAAGGCAACAGGAAATCTTCAAGCTGAAAGATATGTGATTTCTTCAGTTTCATTTTTCTAGTAGCTGGGAAAGATTTAAAAAGAGTCTATTGTCTCAATTTTTATATTTTTCTATTTTTTATTCCCATTGCAGACATCCAAGATCATCCTAATGCGAGCACTCCAATTTTTTGACCTGAAAGTCTTTGAAAATTTTAATTAAAAAAAATATTTAGTATTCTTTTAGAGATGCTATGCATCTCTAGCTCATAATAAAATGAGATATGGACAGCCAGATGAATAGTGGTCCTACTGAATGTATATTCTCTGCAAAACACATAATACAGCAAGCACTATGTAGACATACATAGTTAAGAAGCCACCTTTTTATTTAACTGCATAAATATGTTGTAGGTCTCTAGCTAATTCTCTTCATAGGTGGTTATTTATAATTTTTTAGTTTTTAAATTTAGGCAGCATTGTTGGAGGACATATTCTAAGGTGTATTGAGACAAGTGATGAGTTCCTAGCTAAGTCAAAAAATGCAGTGAGAAGTGGAGTCAAGGTCTTTTGGGAAGAAGCTTGGTCCCTAGATATTCCTTCAAAACTTCAAAAGCCTATGCTTTGGGGATAGTGAGGTTATCAGTTTTTTTCTGAAATAGCAATAAAAAACCACTTCACAGCAAACTGTGCTCCAGCCCTGACTGTCATTCAGAAATTTCCATTAGAAGTTCCTTTAGACTGTAAGCCTGAAAAAAGATAGAAATAAGTGGATATTCCCTATTTTGTTCTTGCTTTCCCAAGCAGTGCAATATATGTAGCAAGATTAAAAAAAAAAATATTTCTTTTAATTGACTATCTCCTAGGTCTTTAGTTGCTCAGGCAAAAGGAATAAAACACACTCAGTGCAAACTGGAGGATTGCACATACAAATATAAGTGCAGAAGTAGCTAGCTGTATACACCATATATTTGTATATTTTATGTATTTATAAAACAATGATTTTTCAGAATCTGTAAATGAACATCATAAACTGGGAAAGAAACAGAAAAGTTTTCAGCCTTATTGGAAGGTTGCCACAAATGTACTCTTGCGAATAGTGAGGGTAAGAGTAGTAGTGAATCTCTTTTATGGTGCTGTTATCAGGACATAATGCGCTGGGTTTATGGCATGCCACCACAGCCAGTACCCAAACTGCCAATGGAAATATAATTTAGGATCTGATGTGAGATCCTGCAGTGCATCAGTAATTTAATTGAATCTTTCATCATTCCCATATCTAACTGTCATTACCTGATAATTGCTTATCCTAAAAGAACCAGGGAATTCTGCACATACCTGATAGGGCTCAGTTTGTACTGAGCATTGAAACTGAACACAACCTACCACATGATTGCTATGCCAGGGGGAGGAGAAAGAACTCTTTAGCCTCTTAATCCCCAGGGTGAAGTGTTTTCCTAATCTTTATAAATGCTCCTGTGATATCCATGTTTTTTTGTAGGTTTTTGTGTAGCCTTTTTTTTAACACCTAAGGGCATAGGTGCAGTGCTCTAATAAACCATGTCCCCCGCCAAGCTGATCCTCAGAGAGGCATATATCACATTAGATGTGCTCCAGCAGACATTCCCTTGGATCTTGCAGGACATGTTACTGTGATGAGTATACCAGGAGAATCTGAATAGAGACAAATGAGGACGTTTTAACTCTAAACATTTTATGTGTCTCTTTGCTTTCACAGTAGGTGGTTTGATGGTTCTCCTAACCACTGCTGTTAGGTACTGCTCAGAAGGTCAGAGCAGATGTTCATAATGGTCCCTTGTAGCTTTATAATCTATGGATCTATACTCCCGGGGAACTGTAAGTGCCAAGAAATCTGGTTAAAAACACCAGCTACAGAGAGAGCAATCAAATATGATTGGGAGAATGCACCCCCCACCACCACTCCTAAAAAGGGTCCAGAATAGATGAGGGAGTTTTCTGTTGCAAATTATAGATGGGGTTTTTTTACCAATTAAAAAAGAGACAAAATAGTCTAGGCAATTTCAAAACAACTCATACATGAAGTCACTGACAAAAGGAGACAGTAAGGGAAGCCTTGGAAATACTGTTACAGACATTTTGATTGTAGCAGATATGCATTTTAAGGGATGACAATAGAGGAATAGATTGCCAAATTTGTAATTATTTTGCTGTCAGGTTCAGAGAGAACTAGAGCATTCCTTAAATACTAGCAAAAAATCAAGCAGGCAATAGAACTGTGAATAATCCTGAACCTATCAGATCATAAGCCTAAATTTCAACTTGAATGAATCAAAGAAATAAATGTCAGGTGTAAAATGGTCATTGAATAGCTAGAAGATAATGGAATCATCAGGAATTAGCAGAACGAATTTTTCAGGGGGAAAAAAAAAGATAGGTTTGTTGTTGATGATAAAATTTTAATCTTAGTTCACAAAAAAGGAAAATAGACAAAAACCTATTTTTGCATGAATCCTCTTTGAACCACAAAGAAAATCAATTTATATTATCTCTCAAAATCTCTTTCGAAATTAATTAAAAATTGTTTGGATAGGGACACTCTCATATAGACTGAAAAGTGACTGAAGTATTCTAACAAGGCCTAATGATATATAACCACGTATCAAGTTGTGGGGGAGCTGTCTGGTAGCACTGAAGGGACTTGTGTTAGTTCCAGAGGTACTTTTGACAACCTCCTTAATGATCTGAAAGTGTGAGTAAACAACAAGTTAATGAAATTCACATATCATACTAAATTGGGAGGTGCTGTAAACACTACTGATGGCACAAATTAATAAGAAGGGACCAAGCAATATTAGAAACACGGACATATGAGCAAAACGAGATTCAACTTGGAAAAAGGCTATTTAATAACATATGAAGAAAAATAAGCCAACACACAGCTATAGAGCAGGAGAGAGAAACCTGGAAGCCAGCAATGTTTAAAGAACCATGGAGGTGGTAATGGGCAGAAAATTAGGCATGAATAGATACCATGATATGGCGTTAAGGGAGGCCAATGAGCTCTTGGGCTTCATGCAAAGAGGTGTCAGAGTCTGAGGAAACAATCATCATTCACAGCATAACACTCCTGCAACAAAGCCTGGAATGTTGCACTCGGTCCTGGGCATCAGTTTACTAGGAAAATAAATGAACAAATGAAATTAATTTCAAAGTGGAATGGTAAAAAAAGGAACAAAAGATGAGGGAGAATATTTTAGGAAGAGAAAGCATAAAAGCCAAATTCCACTCTGTATATCTTGGCTAAATGACAACAGAAAAGGGCTATGAGGACGTTGTGTCTGTATAAAAGTTGCACAAGCCAAAGGCAAAAAAAGATGATTTAGGAAGGAACAAGATGGTAGCAATAAATTTAATTGGGTAAAATAATAAAACAAAAAAGCTAGAAAAGTAGACACCAGGAAAGAATTCCTTGATTTAGTGGAGTATCTACTTTCTTTTCTTTAGAAAAATTATTCTATGAAAATGGACATTCAGAAAAAAAAAATATTAAAATTGCATTAAGTTTGCTGTTTGAAGGTTCCTCGTGAAACATCCATTTTGATTATTCTCTCAGTTGCTGACAACAACTGAATTCCAGTATAATCAGGAGGTAAAGTGATACACATTGCATTGTCTGGAACATTTCATATAGAGCCAAATAAATCAACTCCATATTTTAACAATCCATGCAAGTATTAGCTAAAATCAATAGCTGGGCAGATATATAAAGGCCAGAAATAACAGAACGGATGATTAGAGCACTCACAAGCCAGAAATATAGGTGGAGAAAGGCCACAGTGGCTAGAAGAGTAGTAAAGGAGAAATGCTGTATTCAGTTGTTCACTGCAGTGGGGAGAATCAGAGAAGAAGCACAAAACTCTCTCTTCTCGTCTGAGAATGTGGAATTTCCAAAGAACAGCCCTGCCCCACACTGACATAAAACATTTGAAATAAAGAAATAAATACTTCATTTACTTCTTCCTTTCTAGAAAGGCTTCTTATTAATGAAAAATTAAGTGAAAAACAGAGATCCTTTTGACTATGTTTGACACCATCCTTGAAGGTTCTATAATGGAGATATACATTGTTATCAAATTCTAATCTGGGGGTCTAAATTTGGCAAGAATGAAAGGGAATTTGAAAATAAATCATTAAAAAATGAAGGTTTTTATTAAAACCAAATATACAAGGAAACAAATTAGGGCCTTATCCAGGGAAATTAAATTTGGAAAATAAAGATTTTTCTATGTCTTCATATTTCTATCCTTAGCTACAGAAGTTTATGAAGTGTCAGCAGGTCAATAAGGGTGACCATAAAAATCCCAGCACCCTGCAAGACAGAAAGGGACAGAAGATGGAATAAAACTCTTTGTGGAGGCAAATGTGTAACAAACTGATGTCAAATTGTTACCCACATTTTGTTCTCTGGTATGCCATCCCTTAGAAGACTTTGCTTAGGAGCACCTTTCACACATGCCTGAGACTTGCACTGGCTCTTTCTGGTGTTATTATTTTGTTTACAAGGAAATATTGTAAGCTCTTTTAAACACTTTGATTGGTTTGTGTGTTTTGGATAGTTCCTTCAGTTCTCATTTTGTGGAGATCTTCATCTGCTCCAGTCTCCATACTAATCAGCTCTGCAAGTATTTTATTGTTTATATGTATTATTTTGGGATTGATCAAAGTAAAATCATCTTATTATTTTTGACTTGCTAAACTAAATTTGATGTCACTTAAAACATAAATTTGTATACAAGGATCATACACAAAACCAAATGAAACCTGGGGTATTTACAGAAATAATTTCTGGCCTGAGTGTAAGATGATATTTATGCAATTCCATATGAATGACACATCCTAATTCAAATGTAGAAATCAGTTCAGTTCTTCTTTTTTGTGTGCTAACATGTCTTTGTAACAAATCTCTCCAGGAAACATGGTATAGCCCATGGTATAGTAATTTTCACATGTGAGAAAGGTTACTATTTTGATAAAACCAGACTGTGACATTTAACCTTGCACATAAGGTTACAATGACACTAGAAGATAGTGAAAAATGGCTGAGGAGCAGGACAATGACACTGTGGCATGATATGATTTATTTTTTCCATAATATGCTTTTCAGCTCTTCCTCTTCTATTTCTCATGAGACTAACACATTCACCTGAAGCAGATTAGTTAAGATACAGTTTCATTTATTTGAAAAGAAAGGGATAATTGTAAGGGCTGTACAGCAGGTCTAAATGTGAAGAACGTCTTAGATAGTTTAAAGCTCAAATATGTTGTGACAGAAAGAGTTTTTTGGAGCAATGTCAAAAGCTACACTGGTACTTGTAGGCACACATGCAGTGGGTGTTGAAAGGTGTCTCTTCTGCAGCTGAGCTCGACTGTTGGAAATGGAAGTTTTGTTTGACTTTGTCCATTGGTGATGAGACCAACATGAGGCAGCCAGGGCACTGCAGGGGACACAAGCCTGCCGAGGGTCAGAGGTGAAGTTGTGCCTGTGATTGCCCCAGAAAACAATCTTTTTCAAAACTATGGTTCTTTTCTCCCTCTTCTCTCCATCAGGGTGTTGGCAGGAGCCCCACACCTAGGGACACAGGATCTCTGCAGCCTACTCAGAGGTTCACCCACACACCTCTCTCTCTCTCTTTGTCCATCTTTTCCTAAAAGGCATAGTATTCTCCTAGAGAGGCCCAGCATATGGGCAATGAACTACTCAGAGTATTTTCTACTTAACTGCTCTCCCCCAGTTCTCTATGAAGACACAGCAACTAGCTGTAGCCTCTGGGTTTGATTTAACACATGCCATTTCTTAAATCAATACAACTGCTACATAGAGCCTGGATTTTCAGAAATCTAATACCTTGCAGAGATATAAGGAAATGTAAGGGGAGCTACTTCATGCCTGAACGAAGGTAAATCAAAGGTAATAGCTGCGTAATGAAGGGCGTAGGCATTCCACAAAAAATGTGGCTGCTACTCTATAGGCTTGTCTTGCCTTCTGAAAGCCTGCAGCCTTTCAGAAAAATGTACGCCTGTTAAAATGATGGGTTCATTAAACGTTGTTAAATCTAATTTTTTATGAGTAAAAGACAGCTATTCAGAAGACAAAAGCAAATAAAGATAATAGAGAACAAAGACATTGAAAATGGGCAAGCAGATCAACCAGTATTTAGCCATCAAAAATCCAATGCATAATGATGCCATAACTTTGCTCTTATTTATTTTCTGTCCCCTGATCTAAGAGGAGTATTAATCCCTCCTATTTTTTTGGGAGGGGGCAGGGAGAGGAAGCATTCTTTAACATTATTTTTAAATTATTCATAATATTAAAAAAAAAAGAAGCTCCTATAAAAGAGGAAAAACTATTTAGTTCTTATAACCTTGAATTATTATGACAGCAGAGCATACAGGCTTTTATCAGGATTATGTCTTCATACTGGTGCACAATAATGCAGATTTACTCCTTTATTGAAAAGCTTATAATGTAATAGGTAGATTTGCAAAGGTAAATCGATTTCCCATTTTATTTCTCTGTGTATTTGAAATACTTTTCCTGAAAAACACCCTTGTAATTATAGAAACCTCAAAAGTGTAGTAGTTTGCATGTCAATGTGATGGAGAACACAGGTTGCAGGTAAGAAATCTGGGGAACTCAGTCCACAGGCACAAAGGTGTGTAGAAGGATGCCACATCTTTATTGCACATTCATGGCAGACTTTGGAAGGAGCCATTGACAAACAACACCCTTTCTTGTGATTAGTACAGCTGGGGGCAATCCAGATGGCAGAAAGGCATAAAAAATATTTTTAATCCGATGTATTTGCGATTAAAAAACAAAATCAGAAGATCAGAGAATCCCCCTTCTTCCTGACTCACACAATACTTTTGTACCTTCTGTGGCTTGTAAGGAAGGATTTTATGGAAGAAAGGTTAATGAGCTGATAATAAACTCTTGAGGGAGTGTACATAAGGAGTTTTGTGGTCCAAGATTAAATTTGAAAAGTAGATGGATGTGATAAAGTGGTAGAATGACAAAGGTAAAAAAAATTAAAAAAAAACCAGGAGAACAGGAAAAATAACAGTAGGGGAAAATGAAGGTTAAAAATACTGCACTGAATGATATTACTCATTAATTGCACATAAATTGGAGATTCTCATTTGTTGCTTACAATCAGAACTGTATTACTGACAGGGGAAGCACACCTTATACCTAAAACCAGTTATTTACTCTTACTTCAGTTAAAGTCATTCCAGTTTAATGGAAGAATTCTGTTCCCTTCTTCTTTCTTGGTGGAATGTTCAACCTTCTACTGCCCTGCAGGGTCCTAAACTCAACATTTTCACTATGAGGAGAGATGCTTAGAGCAAGTCTTCAGCATCAGAAGTCCTTCACGAGATGAGTACATTTTCTAATAAATCGTTATTATTTACAGTATTTTTGTCCCAATGAAAGCTTGTTCTTTGTTCTCTTAATTAACCTGAACACTGATTTTGCTAAGCTGAAGTGATTTTATGACCATGGCTGAGCTGTTTATATACTTGAAACCTCTGCTGTCATACTGCACATGATAGTAGAAGCTTCTTTTATCTTGGCATACATACATTATTCTACATCCATTTTACATTAGGGCCATAGATATTTCATTTTAGCCAGTAACTTCTTATTACTGTATTGGTGTACATAACCATAGATGCATATTATACCAAATAAAGAAAAACATAAATCAGAGTAGACATTAGATCATTGGATAATTGGCATTGCAGGAAAAAAACTGTTTTCAGGGAGGTCCAGACAGGCTTGGATTCTGTGGTGCTGACTTGGTACCAGACCATTACAGACCATGGCACTGCCATTTTTACTGGGCTCTGATGCCATGGTGGGAAAACAGACAAGTAACCAGAGACTAAAATGTGAGGCTGTAAAATGTCAGGTAAATAGGAAAATAGTTTTGACAGCTATGGCGAAGAGTTGACACTAATTATTGAGTCCATGTAATATTTTTATCTTTTTTGTAAAAAAACCAAAATTTTCCTGACATAAAGTGAAATAAACTGAATATTCATGCAATAACTCCACAATAAAAATGCTTTTGAAAGAATTTCTTTACAATTCTGTAACAAAACACTAAGTGAGAGGGGAAAACATATATACTTGAAACAGCACCAATCAATCAACATTGGTGTTTCATTTAACTTGTGATTTACCTGTGTTAAATATACAAAATAGCAATCTTAGAACATCATTCTTTCTTTCACAGAAGAGAGTATAATTTCTAATATTTAAAGTTAAATCCTAGAAGAGTGACATTTCCATGGTTATTGTTACTACCACAACAGCTTGAAGTAGTTTTTCTGGATACATAAGAACTGCATTTGTATTTGCACACTACAAAAAGATTAAATTCTTGCAATTTCAAGTCAGCAACTATGTTCTTGGTATGTTTAAGAGATCTACAGCTTTTGGTTTGAAGGAAAAACTTGAGCTTTCTTGTGAATTTGAAAATTCACTTGTTTTTGAGTGAAATTACAAATACTGCATGAGGTTTCTTTCTAAATCTATGTCTTTAGAATGTTGAACATCAAGGTTCCCTATATTAAAGCTGCTAAAATATAACCTCTTTTGACACAACCATTCAAAAATAACATTTAAAAAATCTGATCATATTGGGTTTTCTCTGCAAGTGAATAATTTTTCACTTGATTGGAAAAAAAACTTAGCAAATATCTGTCTGTGAAGAAACTAGGAAAGTCATTCTAAGAGGAGATAGGCTATTTTTGTTTGTAAATTTTCAATTCTCATAATCAAGTTATTTCATGCTGTATGCAGAAAAATATATGTATTGATACCAAATTTTTGTGGATGTATGCCTATGAAATATGCACCAAAGTTAAAGGATTTATACTCTAAAAATACTGATCAAATTATGAAATGAAAAAAACTGCTAATTTGGACCAGTGTATTTTACATCAAACCCATCCTTACTATTGATATTTACCTGCATAATCATCTTAATTCTTTCAATTTAAATTTCCCTTCAGAAAAGTAGAAAAATATGAATTTCCCTTAAAGCAAAATGAAGACTCAAATAATTGGAAAGAAAAATACCTGTGGGTCCCAAAAGAACTGAAGGTAGAGGGTGTTTGTCACTACATGTCAATATTTACTGCCATCTCCAACTTTTTTTGTGATTTTTTAAATGTTAAGCCTGATATGGCTGATGATCAAATTTCAGAAAAGGGCTATAATTTACATTCTCACAATGGGTAGAGAATCTATAAAAGCAATACTCTGATTTGACTTCTTTTTCCTGCTGAGAGAAAATGCAGTGGCATACTCTAAAGCAAACACAGAGCTGGGACTTCATGCAAAATATTTGCCAATCTTAGATGATAGGTGCTAAATAAATATTATTGCTATTATTACTGTCTGTGGAAAGCAGCACTATAAGCTCCTTGTGGAAGGCTTACTTAATGGAAAATATTCATAATTTCCATAGAAATTATTATGCTAGAAATTGGTATAGCCTTTATAATTTTATGGAGCTATAAAATTGGATGGTTCCAATATTAAACTGCAATGAAAAGTAATGTAAACAGAATAAAAAATATACAGGAAAAAATATACTTACTAGTGATACAAAAAGTGTTCAGGGAAGAAATCTATTTTAAAGGTTGGAGAGTCCAATCAGAGAGGAAGCATTTTTCAAATGTTGCCTTTAAATATTCACAAAGTTGAGAGTAGATTGCAAATGTTGAATGGTGGTGGATTTTCAACTTTTTTTAAGCATAACAGTTTTTGTGCCATAACTGCACTAAATATACAGTTCAGCAGGATAAGAACTTTTAGGTGTGTATTTTTCAGGAAGAATTAGCAGGTTGCAGAGATGAGCAAGGAAAGTATTTATCAGGTGATTGCCATGAGTTTTCAGCCACTTTTGTCCAATCCTATGCCACTTATACTGTACCATTCCTCGTTGCTGCTCAGCGAGTGTCCATGTTTGTATTTCATGGTTTTCACCAAATTAGGGATGAGGGCTTAAAATGAAAGGCTAGGTAAGCTGTGAGGTTTACTAGTATCTTCTCTGTTTTTAAAAAAAAGTCATTCTGTAAGAGTTTAACAGATTGTTCTTATCCCACTACATTCTATAGACATATGTCAATTATACCAGGCACTGTCACTACCTTCTTTTCTCTACAGAACATGAATTAAAAAGAAAAATCTGTACATCTAAAATCCAATCTGTATCTTCTATTTCACTGTAATAATTCAAAAAAATAGAAGCTTTTTGATCAGCCACAAGAGCAGTTTGCAACGCACTGCTCAATTTCCTATCACTAATATTTCATTTCCACCTTGCACCACTGAGGTATATTATGGTCTTGTTTCCTTAAGGGAAATGAAAAATAGCATTAGAAACATTTCAAGTGATTTAGTCATGAACCACAAATAAACAGGATAAATCCTTCTTCAAAGTAGTTTTCCTAAAACTTCTTTCATTTTTGTTTGCATAGCTTTAAAATCAAAATATATTTGAACTAGAAATATCTACCATTATAGAATAAGATCTATTTTGTGCTGGAAATTAGTTGGAAAAGACTAAAACACATCTTACTGATTAGTGATAAAGTATCTGTCAAAATAGCCTCTCTTACTGGTCCAAGTATTATGTACTAAACCTCTCCAAAATATTTCAAATTATTTGACTAAAAAAGATGTTATAAGACTAAACTTACCTACAATAATTAATTGTAGCAATCTGTGTATAAAATGTTTCAAATGTTCCTCCTTAATTCTTGACTGATTTAATCACTCAAGTATTTAAAAACCTGAGAAATTATCCAGTCATGGTGCAAGCTGGAAAATTTAAACAGAAAAATGTAGCTGCTCTGATGTATAAAATGGCTTTGCTCATATCTGAATCAATAATTGAACTAGTTAATAACAATTCAAATACTAATGCAAAGAGTCCCATGGATCACATTCCTTTACATCCACATGCTGAAGAGCTATTAAAATTCTCATCTTATCTACTGCAAATACAGAAATGTCTTTGTGAAATTTACCTGATCTTTACTGTAAACAAGGAGGCAAAGCCAAAAAAATACAGTCAGTTTTTTTTAAACATACTACCAATAATTCTTTGGGCTAGAACTTGCCATAAATTTTGGGTTTAAAATATGTATTGTGAAATACTTTGTGCCAATAATTCTGGTTTAAATCATGATTCCTAGTTCAGTAAAATTCAAGTATTCCTATTCATAAAGGTTGCATTTACACAAAAGAGAAGGGAAAATGTTTTAATATATGACATTTATTGAGATTCCTGCTTTTAATTTTCCAGCTACAAGTTCAATCCAATAAGTAAAATGTTCATTGTCATACATGTTATTTTTTCTATGTTTATTTTTTTCAAGATACCATATTATTAGCTAGGTTTGGTGGCCAATTTTACATTGTTCCAAAGACTGATAAAATCATTCCTGTAATTCAGACATCCTTTTAATGTTTTGATCTTGATTCATAATAGGGAACAAAAGTACTGAGGTATGATAATGTCACATCAATCTTCAGATGTTGATTTACATTTCAAAGCACGAGCAAAGGTAGGAGAATGAAAAGGTAAAGTCGCAGACAAATTTTGATATTGAATATTTCAAAATGTCTGGTGTGGTCAGTTACTGTGACATCATGTGTCATAAAGGAGTAAACAAATCTGGTTTGCTTCAGAATTTTTTTTGCCACTAACCCTATAATATATAATATTTTGGTACTTATTGTGATAACTGGTAAAGTAACTAGAGAAGAGTGTTTAGAATTTTTTAAGGGTTCAGGTTGCTGTTAATTGCTAGTCTGAGCAGAACCTGAACATTATTGGCAGATTAAATACAGGTTATCATCCATGCTTAATGTATCTCTTTGGGATGAAAGGGCACAGTAGCTCTGCAGCACTGACTCTCATGATCTTTTTGGGAGACATTTTATTTATGTACCTGACAAAAGGGAGCTAGGACAAATAAAAATATCCTGTTGGATTTCACAGAAATCAAGGTGCAGAATCTAGGTCTTTTGCAGACATTCCAAACTTACTATTAATCCATTGTACAGGAAACCAGGGTGGAGGATAATGAACAAGGAAATTCTGAGAAGGAAAGGACTTCTCTTTTTCATCAGTCTTGCTCTATCTGAGCTTCTTTTGACTTGTCCACTTCATTTTACTTAGCTTGGTTGCCACAGCAATTCCTCCAACTGACCAGGTGTCAATTTTCAGTTTATTTTTGCTTAGCTGTGCATTTAACAGGCACAGTTTTTTACAAATAGCAATAACAAAAGGTTGTTGTATGCAAATGGTAACATTACCACACACAATGATTTAGTTTAGAGATGCATGATGCTGGGAGCCTTGAGAAGATTGAGGGTAGGGTGTGTTTGAGTAAAGGCATGAAGTGATAAGAGATAGGACACAGGCTTGACGCTGGTGACATCTGGATCTCCTAGCAGTAAGTGAAAAAAAAACAAATACATGAGAAAAATAAATCTGGACATAGCTGGTTCTAGGAGGGAGAAAGAGAAGAAAGAAATTATGTCTAACATACATGGAAAGGAACCATATATAGTAAATTTCAATGTAGTCCAGGCCTGTTGCCCAGTGAAGAAAGAGTAAGTTTGCATGCTAGTAAATTTATATAAATAAACCAAAGTTGAAATGGGAAAAAAAAAAAAAGAGGAAAATCATTAACAAGAACATAATATTTCTCCTGGTTAAGGACTGCAGATATGTTACAATTTTAATTGTATTATTGATAGTATTTTAACCTTTTATGTACCTAAATACTCTAAATACATTGTTCTTTGTTTTGCTGTAATAATTAGATTTAGACTAGTGACAATTCCTTAACTACACTATTAATGTTTTAATTTTGCTAACAATAAAATCTTGGCTTTATTTTTAGATATAATATGAACTTCTTTTCCCCATAAACATATTCTTAGTCTAACTAAGAATCCAAGAACTCCAACATAGAGAAAAAATACAGAAATTTCAAACACGCAGTGAGCAAACAATTCTTTAGATAACAGGAATATTGCTCCAAAATGGCAACATGCAGGAAATACTACCAGAAGCATATTGTCCTAGAGGTAGCCAGGCAGTTGAGCTGTGGGGAAAAGGGAATTTTGTCAGGGGATTACAACAAATCTGTATTTACAGGAGATATACCATTATCTGTAAACAGCAGAGAGCAGAATGTAGTGTCCTATCTAAGCATGAACCCAATTAATCAAAACATTTATCATCTTCTTCTCAGCAAAACACAAATTAGGAGATTAGCAACAATCGGATAAAATTCCGCTTGAGGCTAATAATACAGCATTGACTGTTTTCAGACAGCTCTTTTTGACACTGGAAAAAGTGTTAACAAGTTATGTCTGAAATCCAGGGGCTAATGAGTCTTCCTAGGATTTTCCAAACAATTTTGGATAAATCAAGGAGAGAAATTAGAGCTGAAATAATAGAAATCCTGACCAAAACCTGTTTTTTTGAATCTAAAAAAATTTTCATATTTTGTGAAGAGTCCTGGCTAAAGAATCTACACCAACCATAGGAATCTTTAATCTGCTTGAAGATTACTCTTTAATTCAAGTTCTGGTTTGTATATCTTTGGCTATGGTCTAAAATGTGAGTTTCTTCTATGTTGTAAGAGTGTTTTCCAGGGTCTTTACATTTTCATCTACTAATGAGACCAGGGTTAAGAAGGTTGATACATTTCACCTGCAATTTATTTTTTGAGAAACTTCAAATTAATACCGTTCAAGGAAAAGCAACAACATCTTGCTCTGCAAACTGCCTAAATGTAATGGAGAATAAGAAAATATTTTTTTCTTTTTGTAAGCCTTAATAAGAAAAAGTTTATGGCACTACAATAACTACATGTATTGTCTCCTTTTAACTTAGCTTCAATTCCAGATAGCACTATTTATTAAATATAAAAAATTATGAAATGCTGCACAATATGTTACATATTCACATATTATATAAATAATATGTAACATCTAAATATGAATATATTTTTAACTTTTTCCATCTATAATTGAGTTTATGTAGCATCAATATGTTGAGGTATTTTTCAGGAGCTACGCATCAACTTCTTATTTTTCTTAATGTATTTCCATTAATTTTTTAAAATTTATTAATTCATTCACCAAGGCAAATATTGTTTTCCTTTTCTGGGGCAATACTTAGACTTTCTATGTCCCTTGTTGAGACATAGAAAATACTTAAGCCCATGCCACGTAAACTGAGGCAAAGGGGATCAGTGAAAAGAAATGTAGTGGAAAGAAGAGAGATCCAGGATAAAAAGGGTTGTGTGGTACAGAGGAGTTAGGTGGGTGTTCCAGGAGCAGAGGTTAATTCAGAAAAAAAGAGAAAACAAAGAGGAAGAGAAGGAAACCCTTTTCATAGAGGTTCTCTGGCCCCAGTACAGCTCAGAGTTTGCGAATCTCAAGCCTATATTCCAAAATTAATCTGAAGACATTTATATATCCTGTACAAGATTATGCTGTTCTGCTGAAGTTCTGCTTTTGTTTCCACCAAGACTTGGAGAAAAAGCAAACTCAGAGATGCTTATTTGAAATTCAGACATTAAGACAGCCTTCAGCCCAAGTTCTTAAGGGATTTCAACTTTTATGTGCTTATATGTTGAACATAAGACATAAACACATAAAATAAATGTATCTGTATATGCCCTCTGCTTTACCACGAGCCCAAAATTTGTTTGAATGTATTTTGGCAAAAATTTTATATAAGGTAATCATTATGCACATGAAGAAGAGTTTTAATCCTGTGGTTTTAAGTACAGTAATCAAGTAATCACCAGGGCTGGGACACTGATAGCTGCTAAAACACTAATCACTTTCCCCCAACTAAAAAATTCATCATTACCATTTGTGTGAACACATAGCAGCAGTTTTGATATCAAAGTTTTTTAGATGTAAAAAGGATGCAAGAGTACACCAATTCCCCTGAAAATATGTATCAGAATTTTAAAATATTTTCATTTTGCATCAATGACCTCTCAATGAACTCATTTTGACTTATTTTGTCAGGGTGCTAGTCCCTTTGCTACTGAGAGGGTGTAAGATAATGCAAACAGATACAGATCATCCACAGAACTAGAGCTAAAGGTTAGACAATCAACAAACCCCAAATCCGACTCATATAGAACATAAAGAGCCTTAATAAGGACTGTCCAAAATGTCTTGAAGTTCCTGAAACAGAGACTTTTTTCATAGGAAAGTTTCTAGAAGAATTTAGAAAAGAAAGAAGATGAGGGGCTCTAGAGGCAATACTTATATAGCCACACATTATATAAGTTTTGTTCATCAAGATAAGGAAGATTAATAATTGGAAATCCAAATGTCCTCTAAAATATAAAGAGTGGGGTTGATAAATTCTATTAAAGCAATGTGTATAAATTCTACTAAAACAGTGGCATAATTTAATTAAACTACTTAAGATTTCAGAAAACTTTTCTTTCAATCTCAGCTTTTGAATATGTCATACTTTTGGAGGGAAATTATTCACTCACCCTATTTTCAGAAGGAGTCAAATATAAATAATAAAATATGTTAATAGGTAATTGATTGATTCTGCCTCAAACAATTGATACAGATAGAAATTTTGGGAGTGCTACTTTATTCACTATTGGATTACTTGATTAACTTTTTGTGTACTATACTGAAGTTGTGAAGACATCTAGGCACAACATTTACCATCCTGGCGCCATTTGAATTTCACTCCCATATTCAGCTTTGTCCCAAGAGTTTCCATGGTCATAAGCCATTATCTCCAATGGAAATAATAGCTTATATGATTGCAAACTGTTTCACCACTAAACCTCATGATTCTAAGACCCTCACAATGAATCCCATTGTATTCTTCATACACATGCACATTCATGCGTAGTTAGAAATGAAGAGATATCTTTAATTTTAGAGACAACATCTTTCTGTGTTTTGCATAATGATTGTGAGCATAGTACATCACATAAATGAGGGAAATAGCTTTTAGTGTGGTGTTCTGTCACAAGAAAAGAATAAATCAACAACCTATGAACTCTAAGTCCATTTGAAGCGTATTTAGAGCCCTCATTAACCTACAGAGGCCAGTTTGAATAGAAGTCATTTTATGAAGGCACAGAGGGGATTTTCAATAATTTATTATGATGGAAGAAATGGAAACAAGCTAGAAATGCAAGAGATTACCCAAATGATAATGAAATCCAGAAGTGATGACATAATCAACAAAGTCAACAAAGGCAACAAAGACGCTAAACACCAGCTCTGGGGTTGTAGCCCAACAGCAGGAAGTGGTTATTTCCTATGCCATGGTGAGATCCACTTTTTTTTGTTTTCTGTATGTTTTTTTCCACTTAATTTAATGGAAAGCCTCCTCAGTAGATAGCATAGGATTGAAGTGTTTCTCCTCTGAAGTAAAACAAGCTATTATAGGCTAGGTGCCACATATTTGTATTTAAATTGACAGAAATACCTGCAAGATAAAGAAAATATGATGTTGTGTCTCTGCACTCCAGGATCATGGAAGAAGGTGGAGTGTTTCTCCTCAGCATATTTTAGTGTGTAAAAACATCCATACATTGAATGAGTAGTGAAGCAGCTTTTGTAAAGCTCCATATGGTGTACATTATCCTGCTACATTAAAATCCAGTTTAAATGTCTTTGCAGACAAAAGGACTCTTTATACTCTGAAGGCATCCCAGAGCTCTGTTGATGCTCATGCCAAACAGAGTGGAATCCATTCTGACAGGCATGGAAGAAGGAGAGGGGTAGCTCAGACCAACGCTGCTCTGAATTGGGAGCGATGTGTCCCTGTCTTCACTGCCCCAGCTGAGTAACAGCAGCTTCATACTGGGTAAGGTGCACCAAAGTTCACTGAAGGGTCCGAGCTCCTTTCCAAAGTGGGCCACCACAAGTCATGGTTTTGTGCAAAAAGAGAAAAGTAATTTTAGAAGCTAAATTTCTTCTGTCCCACTCAAGTGCCCTGACCAGTAATGGGCATTTATACCTTTTCTTCCTTTATCATCAATGAAGTCGCAATTCTTTGTTTGCTTCTTGGAGATAAAATTTCTACAAAAGTACTTGTGAGTGAGTGTCTTTTATGTCTACATCCAGAGCACCCCCTAGTAGCTTCTGCATTGTAGTCCTCTGGGAGGTAAATGTTCAAAGTTTGTGTCCCATGTGAAAAATGAGGCAAGTGCCTTCTTCTGAAATGGTCACTTTGAAGCAAGGCGCTACTGTGACCTGTTATATTTTGGAAGAGAATGAACTCTGCTCCATTTATGGAAGCAAAGACAAAGGTGCACACATTCAGAAACACTTTAGCTTAGGGATTGGAGCTGCTTTCCAATGAGTTTTCAGTTAGGTAGGTGAAACAAGGGATATAAGACACAGGTTTATCTTTTTCTTAATGTTATTTATCACTTAAAT
The DNA here is from genome assembly GCA_024362935.1 of Setophaga petechia. Lineage (NCBI taxonomy): Eukaryota > Metazoa > Chordata > Aves > Passeriformes > Parulidae > Setophaga > Setophaga petechia. Next base: position 31,859,896 of record JANCRA010000001.1, read on the forward strand.
ACTACAGGGACAGGTTTTACATGATCAACATGCTTTTTTCACTGCTGTTCTCTATGCACATTTAAAAGTCAAAGGCACCTAGGATAGGATCTATTCTGAAGGATGGAGGTTCATTTTACAGCATCAAAGTACTCAGCTTTTACTAACAGAAAAGTGAACTGATTAATAAAGTTTTGATGTGTGGTATTTTGCAAAAATAAGCACAATATAAGAAACAGGGTAATTAAAGTAACTTGCACAGTTACACTAAAGTTGTCTAACCAGCTTTCATACAGTTACAGAATTTGCTTTATTTATTTAATTTAGAATTTGATTTATTATCAGCAATTTATTGGATGAAAACAATATTTTGAAGCTTTGTAAGTTCCATTTCATTTGTTGGCATTGTAAATTGCCCCCAAAACTGCTTAGTTTCATGCCAGCAGCAAAGATTGCGTTTCATTCATAGCAGTTTGGTTTCAGTTTTTGAACCTGTCTATGCATGGCTTAGAGTCACCAATCAAACGGACACGGATCATGAAGTGCTGGGCTTAGAGTCTCAGTGCCATATTTAACTTAATTTACATTTGTCTTATTCATTGAAATTATTGAAACTGACATATTCAAATGTTTTTGCTAATTGATGGAATAAATGAACCAAAGAAGCTTGGAAAGAACAAGAAAAAGTTATAGTTCAGAAACTGAATTTCTTGATAGTATTCAGCATGACAAAGTTTTAGTTCATTCAGCCATATTTATGTGAAACATTCAGCACTACAGGAACCCAGCAGGTTTAAGAAAATGCTCTGTGTCTCCTCTGTTGAATATTTATTAGAAAGTTGGTGATACTGATCTCAATCCCAAGAGGTAGCACCTCTTTAAATAGTTCAGTATTCTAAGCTGTAGCCAAAAATGATATGCATTGCCAATAAGGTTGAATATTGACTTGAGTAGTCAAACATAAAAGATTTAAAATTAGAGAATTCAAACACCCACTCAAATAGGTGCTTGAAGAGATACTAAGTGTTGCTAATCAATGCAATTCATTTGGTTGTGTAAATACATATGAAATGGTCTAGTTATCAGTGTAAAACATTTCTCATGGGAAAAAATCTGAAGTAGACATTTTTCAAGTCACTCTGATTAAATCCTGGCTCTAGGAAATAGTGCCATATGAACTGGGGTTTAGTCAATCAGACTGAGATGAAATCCATATTACAACTTTCCAAATAATCATCTGGATGATAATGCAAAGTTTTGCCTGAAGGAAGAGGAACAGAAAAAAATGATGACATGTGGTATTTCCATGGATATTCATGCTCTAATGAGAATAGTACCTGAACTACAGCCCCCTGTCTTTTTTATTAATACTGCATTATGAATTCATGTGACATCACCATCACCACAAAATAATATTTAAAAAATATATTTTAAAAATATAGGTCAAATGCTATTAATTTTTGGAATATCAAACCCTGCTTTTAGATACCTCTAGGTGTAAAAATATATCCCATAGCAGAGATTCTGTCTGGCCTTTACTTTGGCACATAACCATGACTGGTCTGTAAATTTAAATCACCTCAAGTTGTTACTTCTTATTTTTGTACAGCAAAGTGCAACCATCCTCTAAGTGATAGACTAAACAGATTACCTCTGCCTGCCTTTAACTGCTTAGAGGTGTCTGGTTTCCTGGTTTCCATCTATGAGGAAATGTTTGAAGTGAAACCTCAAGGAAAATGTTGACTAGCTAATAAATTTCCCCTCCTTGAAAATTTCTGTGAATGTTTAAAGTCCCTGGAACCTTTGATTTTGGAAAACAACCACCTGTTGCTCTTTTGATATAAAAGATCATAAGTAATTAGTGTGAATTTTTGGAAGACTAGGAACCTATTAGAATGTTTCCATTTTCTGTCTTCCTTTTGGGACTTTTGCACTCTGAAGTTCCCACTGTACAATAGCTTCTTCAGGGGAGCATTTTTAGAGATTGAATTGTTGATTTTATTCCAGCTTTTATTGAGTAAACTGAAAAGCTATTGTGACATGATATTCAGAGGATATTGTCCTGAGAAAGAAAAGACTGACTTTTGCATGTTTTTCTTATAAAGTTCCCACAACTCTTTTCTTATTGCCAGAACTTAAAACTCATTAATAAATTCTCACCTCTTAATATCAAAGTGGTTTAATGGACTACAAGGGATGTCTATCAAATTAAACTAGGGTATGCTTTACATTCACGTTCAAATAATGAAAAAAAGCCAGCAAAAATTTAATAATTCTACTTTCTCTTTTTTTTTTTTAAATAATTATTTCTTCTAAACGTAAATGGAATATACATCATCTAAACACTGTTGAAATAAGCCTTGATTTGTCAGTTTGGTATTAAAAGATTTTAATTTGTAAATCTTTATTGAGGAGGTACTGTTGTCATAGGTACTGTTGTCATTTTATATTACACAGGAACAAAGTAGTGGCTCCTAACTGGTAAAAGGGATGAAAACATTGTTGTATCTCAGCACCATATGACCACTCACAAATTACATGTGTTAATGGTTTAAGGAATATTTCAGCAATAATGTCAGTATCACAGAGATGTTATAAGAGTGTGAGACTAAGACACTTATAAATTTTAAATTCATTCTTCTGATTCCTTTTAAAAAAATCCAAACCAACCTCCTCCCCGCAAAAACCCCAAAAACCCAAAACTTTGGAAGCCAACAGGAATATGTATCATATTATGCAATAAACGTTTCAGGTATTGTTACAAAGAGATGTTTATTTGGAAAAAAAGAGCATTTATTTAGAAAAAATAATTACAGTTTTGTGTAAATATTATTAGATTTGCTTATTAATTATCTTTATCTTGTGGGTATGCCTCATAATTATTAAATTGATAATCACTCATATTTCTTCCCATAAGTATCTTGAAAAAACAAAAATGCAGTGACTATTTGTTTTTTTCCTCTTTCCTCTCAAGCAAGAGATACTACTAGCCACTAGCCCAAAAAATGAAAGTGCCAGCATACAGTTGATTAGAATACTTTCAGAGCATAAAGAAACATGTATTTACTGTAGTCATGCATCTTCATGGCTTGTATTCAAACAGGTAGGTGAAGATCAGGAGAGGGAATAAGGCAAAACCCAGATGTCTCAATATTGAATGATTCAAAACTGTTTGTTCAATTTCTCTAACTGGGACAGTAAAAAAATGTTTCTTTGAGGTAAATTTGGAGACTGTTCAAAACAGATAAGTTCCACTAAAATACAAAGGGCTGTAAAAATAAAGTCATATCAAAGAAGCAGCCTCAGTAATAAATTGGTCTTGTAAAACCACATTTTAAACTCTTCTAATACTTTTGGACATCCAAAGCAGGTTGTTATTTTAATTTTTTTCTAATCGAAAAAGAAAATATCTTCAGTCTGATATTTAAATCAAATAATTATTTTTAGAGGAATATGTAAAAATCTCTAAAGTATCAGAACCGAAACACATTAAGCAATGCCAGCCATATTTTGGGAGAACAAGAGAAAATAAATGCACTCCTTTATATTAAGATTCCATTAAATTGGACAGATTTTATTATACCTAATGATCTATCACCCATACTTTTTCCTTCACGTGTTAATTTTGTACAAGCAGCAAAAACATAACTTCAGAGCTCTTTACACATAAGTATGTTCTAATCTGTTGAGCACCTTTTTATGTTGATAAAAATATGACCTGAAATGAAGAGTATTTAGACACCATATTATAATGGAAAAATGCTTCAGAAATTACAAGTGCGTACATTTCCACATAGTCACTCTGTTTATTCCAAATGCTGATTTTTATCTTGACTATTATGTGGTAGGCTCCTATGCTTTGGGGACCCTTAGCTAAAGTGGACTAAAAAAAAAATAATTTATACTGCTTTGCCCTTAATGAATAAATTAAGAACTATTTCAAGTAACTGTGTTTAATAAAAAACATAGTTTCAGTGAAAAGAATGACAATGAGAATGCTTGCTGATTTTAATTGTGGGAATTGAATAATGTCATTTAAGAATTGCCAGAATTGGAAAGAAATACATTTTCCTACATAGTAATTTAATGGATTTTTTTTTTCAAATATTGGAATAATTCCATTAGGTTTGTGTATGCATATCCATATCTACAATAAAGAATTGCCATGGATAGAAATACAATTTTGATCATCCTCTCGGGGTTCTGAGAAATGTTAAATGCTGAGGATGATGCTCACTGATCACCTAGCAAGCATCAATGGTAGAAATAATACATGCTAGTTATTATTACATGGTAGTAATATTCAAGATATATGAGAGGTCTGAAGAAGAGACACATGTAAATGATGCTGGACTCTGTCACAAAGAGGCAACTGAACAGATACATTCTATAGAGCAGGATTTGTTGTCCTAATTTGCCATTCTCATTTTTAATGACCGACAATCTTTGATATGAATTAGGTAAAGATTAATTGCTAGCCTGCAAGAATTCATAATGTTTAGCATGTTTTAATACATTGAATTTGCAGAATACATTTGAGGCAAAATTTTGCTGTGCATTGGAAGGAAATGACAACTGCTATGACAAGGTAAGATGGGACAGAGCACTTGGATGTGAGTTCCAAATCCCACTCAAAGTCATAAAAATGCCAACCTGAAAGAGTTTGGATATTTTTACACTATTTTGTTTGTTAAATAGGTATTTTGATAGCCATACTATCTTCCAAACATTCTTTGTATCTCCATTTGCTGGTTTATAGATGTCATGAAGGACAAATGTTCTTACAGTCTTTAGTCTTATAAATTGCCCTTTAATGCCTCTTTAGTAGGATTTATGTGATTAATCTTGCTCATAATGATGACTATAATTAGTGGGAAAAGAAATTAAGCATGGCTATTCCTTTTGATAAAAGATTTAAAAATGGACAATTTCAAGCACAGGAAAATCCATCCTATTTTTGTCTTTTTGTATCTCTTTCTCCACCCTCAAACCCCACCAGGGCTCGTTTTATGCAGCGCTTTTGATTTTGAGTGTTTTCAAAAGGGGCTTTGCCTTCCACAAGAGAGGAGAATGATGCAGCTACAAATTCTGCTTTTTAGCTGGACCAAGAAAATTTTCTTAATTAGTTCATGCTTTTCTCTTCTGAAATATGCAAATTAACTTTTTGACTTCTGTCTGTATGTTCAGATATTGTTAGAGATTAGCTGTAGGAATGGTTTTCATAATTTATAAAACTCAAGTCACTTCAGATTTTCTTTTACTCTTAGGAAAATAAGTTCATTTCCTGAATTTCTTTAGAACTTTTATCATTGAAACTAAGACTTCGATGATCCTAAATACCAAAGTTCATTTCCAGTCTCATATTTTTAAGCACAACTACCTCATTCAGTAATTCAGACAGCTTGGTGTCTTGTTTTGGTTTTTTACCCCTAAGAAAATTTGGCCTATGGGTGTTTGTACAACACCTTGATACTTCTAAACATGAAAATAATGCTTAAGTTAGTTGTTCAAAAATACTAGTAAAAATTATCTAGCCAATAAAAGTCTTTACATTTTTGACTGCACTGGAATAAATGTGAGATTCAGAAGTACAGTGTTTGTTTCAAATCTGGCCAACAAAGCCCATCAGAATCTAAGTTGTTCTGCCTTTATTTTTATTCTCCAGGACTCAAGAATTGTTTTCATCTGTTTGATTTAAAATTGGTACTCAGGAAATAAGTTAAACAGAAAAAAAAATATGCTATTTTCATGCAATTATGTAATTCTTGCTTTTATATATCTCTCTGTGAGTGTGTGTGTGAGTGTATCTATATATAAATAATGTGTATGCATGTTCTGCTTAGAAGACTGTTAATAACAGCATCCAAGTTTTTGAGAAAATATTGCAGTAAAAGAAGTTTCCAACACAAAATGATGACTGTGAATAGCACTGTCAATCAAACTATCCCAAGTCTGTTGCTCAGATAATCAGATCTACATACAGATTTTATATCTGTAGTAAATTCTGATATTATTCAATGTTTTCTATAAATCAAACCCACGTTGGAACTACTCTCCTCATAATTTCTGCAGAATAATTTTGTGGATTCTTTTTTCCAATATTGTTGAGCATATATTATTATCTATGAAAAATTATATCTGAATTTTTTCTTTTACAATAGTATCTGGTACAGTAAAAAAATTTATGATATGCAAAATATTTCTAAATTACAATAATATTTTCATTAACAGACAACCAAAAAAGATGTCACTCATAGAAAACAACACAAGAATGTTTAAAAACAGGGCAGTAAGGGCTTAACAGATTATAGTCAAATTACATTAAATCAAAAGTGCAGTACTCATTGCATTATAAAATATAGAAGCTGAAATTAAGACAAGTTTTCAAGTTCTTAGTCCCAGAATTAGGGACAGGCCTGATCATGACTATTTTGGCTTTTTTACTCACATTGTCTCTTTTGAAAGAACAAAATTTTGTTCTTTCTTCAGGAGGAGACAGTACTGAACTTGTGAATAATAAAAAAAGAGTCTTAATAATGAGGAAAATGTAAATACTTATTAGGAAAGTTTTTCTACTCTGTACATTATAAGAAGAGAATGGAGAGAGGAGTTGGTCCCTGAATCTCAGGATTTTTGACACTGCCTTTTGTGTACTTGTTTGTCATTGAAAACTTAGGCAAATTCTTGGCTGGATCTGTCTTGGAATCTCTTTCACATAATAGTCCTAAGGCATACAGGAAAATTTGGTCCAAAAAATTGTGTGATTCTTCAGTTTTATCAAATGTGTATTAAAATGAATTCTTAGATGATTTTCCAGTTTTTCTAAATTTGCTTTTATTCAAGAGTGGTCAGCTCCTTGACATAGCTACTTTTGTGAGGTTTTTTTGGGCACTAAATTGACCAAGAATAAGAATCTTCCAGTTTGCAATCCAGCAAGGAACTAAAGCTAGGAATAATTTGTTGTGATGAAGAACAATAAAAAATCCATCCAAAATGGATTTTCTCTGCCCTCTGTATGCTTTCAAAGTGTCTCAAGTAAATTAAAAGTTCACTCAATGCCAATTCAAAACGAAAACTGTGGAACTTTCATATGACAGTTTTAATCTCACAAAACTATTTTTTTTCCATGTGTGAACTATTGGAGCCTCCACCTATGGTTCTAATTTTCCTCACTTTCCTGGTGGATGAAGGGTGCTATAGACATACAAAGAAAGAGATTTGACAGAGACATAGGAATCAATACAGACATTTTTATTTACACAATAAAAAGCTATTTTGATTCCCATTTCTTTCATGACAGGTAGAATGAAAAAATTATTAAAGGAGATGGAAATATTTGCAAAGTCCTAAATAATCATGTCCTTCTTAACTCCACTGTAGCATCTTTAATACAGGCATTGCAATCTAGGACGTGCATCACCATACACTTAAGTTTTGCAATCTGTTCTCACAAATCAATTTTACACAGCTTGAGAGTATGGGCTACTTTGTATTTGTGATATAAAGACGTTTCAGAGGGGAAAAGAATGAAAACAGTGTTGTAGCTGCACACAAATCAATCGGACTGTATTAAAACTAAACTCATGATGTCAAAGATGAATGTAGAGACAGAAACAGGGACAGAGATTACCATGGGGTCTAGACACATACAGTGATTAATCATCACACACATCTGGAAAAGAAAAGCACAAGAAGAAGGACTTTTTTTCTTCTTTGTCTAGACAGTTTAGAAAGAAAGAAAATTATATTATGTTCTCCGTGGATTAAGGAAAAGATAAAAGAGATATTAACTGTCCTCCATTTGCACCAAAGTGAAAATCTATCTTTCAGCTATATCTTTTATTATTTGGAAACAATACCATAACTCATTTTTAAACTCAGTAAATGACTACATCTGTTTATTTTTCTAAGATTCATTTCAATTTTTAAAAACATATTAAATAATTATATTGAGTTTAATTTAGCAAAAACCAAATTTAATTAAATTCAGCATATTTGAATACAGGAAAGAGATGCTATACAGGGATTATTTTGTATTTTTTTCTTTTTGATGGGTTTTGCAATTACAGTCTAAAACATATTCAGATATAAGTATCACTGAATGCAATTCTAATTACTGGGAACATGACTTTCTTTGGCTACACAGGATAAGATAAAATGAAAAGTCTAAATAGAATTTTTTTCTACATGCACAGAATACTGAGACAGCGCTATAGTGCTCAGAAACTAGCTGATGAATTTTTCAGCTTAGAAGATAAATTTCACCTTCATATAGAGGCTGGTAAAACAAATATGTTTGCAGTTCCATATGATAAATAGAACCTATTAGTATGAAAAAATAATTCTGCAGAAATATCTGTGAGGATTGGGCCATAGAAGCATCTCTGCATCAGATGGGAGCAATACACCAGATTTATTTAGGATTACTTGATAGTTACTAGGTTCATGGAGTGGGCAGAGGAGGAGAAATTTATCTAATATATTTTTCTTTTGGTCTCTGTATAAATTTACGAATACTCATTTTACTCTGGTTTTGCTACAAGAGGCAGCACCGAGTGCCTCACTCATTTCTTGTGCTTGTATAACTGAGCATTTAGTTCTGTGTTCAGGATGTGCCAAGAACAGAAAGATTTTTCAGTCCATTCCCGCTGGAGATCTGTAGAGATCTACTCCTGAAACTGGCTTTTACCTGTTGGGTACTCTCTCAAAATGGTCATTGCTTTCTGGACTTTCATCTGAGTTGGCTTTTTACAAAAACTACCACCCAGCCTAATTCAGGTTTCCTTTTAACCTTAGATAACTAAAGAAGCAGTCAAGGTTTTGCTGTGTTTCCTGAGAGTGGGGAGGAAAAAGTATATGTGTGGAATTATGTTGGGTTTCCTTTCATATTTGTAAGGATCCAGGAGAGGACTTAAATTTTTTTCTCAGTTAAGTTCAGGACGAGATATATAGGGACCAGTATAGGGTTATTGATCGCTTTTTTCTTATGAAAACATCATAAAAACTTTGTGATTATTTACACTATTTTTCTTTGTCACACCCTGTTCATGTAGCTTATGTTCTGTTAAAGGAAAACATGATTTAAGACTCATTTTAAAATGTCTCTAGGAATGACATAGTAATTAGAAAAAAGAAAAAGCTGTGCAAGCCAGGTGGAAAAAAATGGGATAGTAGAATAAAATACCTCTGAGGACAGTTTTGTTGTACAACATTTGGCCCTAAATAAATGTATGGGCCTGCTTCTGAAAATATATTACATTTGTCAAAGGAACAGTAATTAAAGTGCTCCCTCTAAGCCTTTTTGATAGGCCATTTTCAGAATGAATGGTTGAGGCTGAGAAAGGGCACTTGGCATTTAAGAACTCTACCTTTAGGGTATTATTCTCCTAGCTTTCTCATGCTCACACAATTTTGCTTTTTTCCTACCACCTTAGAACAAAGCTAATATTCACTGGTTTTTTTAGGGAAGACCTGTAAAATATGAAATAGTTGTCAGGTAAATGTAATTGGTATTATAATTAAAACAAGAGAGCAGTTTGTCGCATCTCACATTAAACCTGAAAAGAGAAAGAGTTAATCCTGGTGAAAATTGCAAAAAATGCATTTTTTTCATTAATTAATGGAAACTGACATAAGACACAGTCATTTATACTAGATCACTCAAAGTAATTATTACCTTCTTAAAATGGTGTTATGATGAGTAAGTAATAATAAAAAAAGACAGTCTCTGATCAAGACCCATAATGTATTTCTCCAAATAAGATTAAAAAAAAATGAGATGTGATGAAGTGATGCCCTAACTCATCATTCAGGAAACTGGAAGATTCTAGAAACTTTTTTCAAAAATTGATGTAACAAAATTGATGTTTAAAATAATTTTTTGACCAATAATATTTTTCCTTTTTATATTTTTTATTACATGTGACCTGTATCTGGGACCCGTATTTCTATGTTGTATTGATGATCACACTCACAATAACATATCTGTATATAAGAAGAAAAATTAAATAAGTAAAAAGAACTGTCTTTCATTTCCCTTAATGCAGAAATTTCAAGAAAATAAATTGCAACAGAGTGAAATAGATAAAGTTCTGTGTTATCTATAGGAATTATTCACAAATTCACAATGCAAGATGACGCAAAAGTCTTTACTTTTCATAATCTATTGCAGGACATATTTTACATTAATTCAGACATTTGCATCCCTATTGAAACAATTTTACACTTTTGTGATATTTCTTTTCTGATTTGTGTGTGCCATAAGGTAGTTCATTTCCACAGACTGCAAATGTGTATTTCCATACTGCCTAAAATGGACACTTATATGTCTTATCTACTGCATTAAGGTATTTTATTTCTTTTTTAAAAAAAACTTTTTTCCAGTTTTCAATGTCTAACTATAGGAAGACTACACAGATGAAAGAATATTTCCAGCAATGAAGGTGAAAAAAAAATGTATCTTTTTATAAATCTCTGTTTTTTACATTAAGATTCTCAGGACAATTGTTTTTCTTTGTGCTGTAACAATAGATATCATAGTTTGTATGTTTTAACTGTGACAATAATAGAATGCCAACACGTTTCAACTCAGATTATAGCCTTTTTGTGGCCATTTTAGAAACTTACGAGATTTTTTAAATTTTTTCTTGCTTTTGGATTATTTTTCTGAAAACCTGTTGAAGTTTGGAAACTATAAATACTGCTAATATGCAGTCCTTATGGATAAACCATAATAAAAATTAAGCCATCTTTATTTGTCAGTCAGAAACAAAGGATATCTGAAGAAAACCTACAATGGAGTGTTTTTGCTGTTACAGGCCTTATAGAAACAACCAGAATGGAAAGTCTTATAAAAGAGAAGATACATTGAAACTCAGAGAAAACAGTGGAATTAGAATACCAGAAATGCTAACAACCCAGGTGTATTTTGTCTTCTCTAAGAATATGAATGTTCTTCCAGCTGAAGCAAAACAATACAGACTTTTCATTTCTCTTTTGAAAAATTGCTTCATTCTCCACGTTTGGAGTGTGATAAAAGGAATTCATGGAATTTTTCTGCAATCAGACAAAAAAATGTAATTATAAATAGAAAAAATATATAACAATTCTTAAGAAGTAACTTGGCCATAAAAGGGAATATTTTACATTTTCCCTTAGGACAAGTACAAATTTCTGAAACCCTATATTCTATGACTGCCACATGCAATGCACCTGCATTTGCTTTCATGAGAACTCTCACAAGTTCAGCAGCTGTTTTGCAAAGCAGATCCAGTGCCATCTGATCCACAGTTCCTACACTTTTATGAGGGAAGTTAGGAAGAATTTTGTGATGAATAAACATATTCTTCCTCCATTTGTCCTTTTCACAATCACCTGGTGCAATAAGGCAATTCACACTAACAGCTCTTACAGGTACTCATTTCTGACTCCTTTACATGTTAGTACTTGGTACATAGAAAGTTGGGATTTTAAAAAAAAATTATTTGTCCCTTCACTTTACATAAACAAATGCACATGTGCATCATGTGCAAAATTAGCTGCCTAAAGTTGTTTATTTTTTTTCTTAGTATGAGTCAATAATTAGGTTTCTTTCACTTTTCACTATGTCAAATACATAGTATATATATAGTAATAAATATCAGTTTATTTTAATAAATTATAAATATATATATTTATCAACTTAAAGCTTTCTGTGGTTAAATATCTTTCTTTTATGGTGTTCATTTTCAGTGTAGTTAAATAGGCTTGATTTAAGGCAAATTCTCTAATCTCTCACTCTATTCAAATTAAGAGTAACATGCAATTTGATGTCTTAGTGAAATGGTGACAAACAAACATCTTTTAAAACTCTCTGCTGAGAGTTTCCATCTTTGCAAGACTAAAAAGTAGGTACAACTTTAAATGTCATAAGCTAATTTTTATTGCCTAACTTTGGTATGGAGAGACAGAAAGATGAGCCACAATGCAGGCATTGACTGAAACCAAAATATCCTCAATGATATTTGCATATGTGTTGATAGACACTATTGACTCTGAATCATTGTTCACAACTAAGCTTGTTTTTCATTGTATTTTTAAAAAGTGCTCAGGTTATTGTCCATTCTTTTGGGAAAGGAGGAGTGGTCTTGTGTAGGGCCAGGAACTGGACTCAATACTCCTTGTGGGTCCTTTCCAACTCGGGACATTTTATGATTCTTTGATTCTGCCATTACAATGCTTTTGTATAACTCCATAAGATGGAAAGTGGAAAGCTATGAAGTTAAGGCTCAATATTTAAATTCATTTTGAATCAACTATTAGATTTTTCTCTGCAAATGTTCTGTGCTCAGTCAAGAAAAAGAAGAGTGATCTTTTGGGAAGGAACGAGGAGAACCTTGGATTTTTTAGCCTCCAAGCATGAAGAATCAATAAAATGGGAGATTAATCATGTGCACAAACTATACAGAGTGCACATAATAAACATAAGTAACTGAGCTTTGAAAATGATGAAGCTCCAAACCAAGGAAATGAGGTCAAGAGGAATCAAAGTAGCAGCAAATATTATTTGTGACAAATACTGCATTCCACATCTGCAGTCCATAATTTCTACTGAGAAGAGAATTGCAAAGCCAGTGAAGGCATGCATTTCCTACTCTAAATCTACAGCAGTACCTCCCTTGGTCACAACATCCACTTCCTGCTAGCATGGAAGAGCATTAAATCCTGAGCTGCAGGAATTCTCACCGAAGGCCTGAGGAAAAAATGGATTGATGTCTTTGTAAACTGTTTCTACAGTGGTTTCAGTACTTTTGAAAAAGGTATTTTATTTCACAACTTCTAAATGTATGAAAATTTGACTGCAGCAAAAAGTAAGAACTAAATGGTAATGAAAATATTAATTTATTAGAAAATATTACTGTTAGATAGAAAATTCCATAACTGAAAATGATAATAAGGTTTTCAATACCTTTAAGTGAAGCTTGAATACTTAGATGCACATTTTTTTCCTTCTAAATTATGCTAACACAAACAGTTATTAAAGGAGAATCTGCCAGCAGGGATGGCTGACCCCTGACCGCAGGGACATATGACCTTCACTTCACTTCATATACTGATCATGATGTCATACCACATGGCATCATGATCAGTACATGAAGTGAGATGAAGAAGAAGGAAGCAGGGAGATGTTGGGAGTTATACCATTTGTCCTCCAAAGTCACTGTTAGCACATCACGGAACCCAGCTTTCCTGGGGATGGCTGAACACTTGCTTGTCAATGGGAAGTGGTGAATCTACAAAGATTTATTTTACTTTGCTTGCATACAGAATATTTTACTTTTACTGCTTTCCCTATTAAAATAATATTTTACTGATTTCCCTATTAAAATATCCCAGCCCACGAGTTTCCTAACTTAATTTTATACAAAATAAAATATAAAAACCCCAACATGCAAAAACAGCAGCACAAAAAATGTCACGGATGAAAAAATAGTGTTGCTAATATAGTTTTCTTTTTCCACTGTTTTGGCTGATGAACTCTTGGACTGTGTAGACTATGCAAACATGGACATATACTCAAAAAGAGAAGCAGCGTCTGTAAAGGAAGGGTCTTAAATATCTACCACATCTGCAGGGCTTATGAGGAAGTTGTTTTACTGGTCAATGTTTAGTGCTCTTTGAGACTACAGCACAAGACTGATTTTGGCAGTGTTTTCAGCAAACTTCACAAATGAGCAAAAAATATCCAATATGGATGGAAATCTTCTCAAATGTACTTTCTGTGTAAATACATTTTCTGACCTGTTTCTTTGCCTCATAGGTTTTTTATTAATTCAGAGTAATTCAGTGTCACAGGTCTTTCCCATAGGCCGCCTTACCAGGTGGAACTACTTTTTCTAGAGTCATCTACCACTGACTAAATGATAGAGCATCTAATAAAAGAGTATTTTCTCTTCCCAGGGTAAAGGGATTGATGAGTGCACTGAGCAAAGCTTGCTATCACCATAAGAGATGCATAAAAAATATGAAACGTTTAGGAAAGTTACTCTCTTATCTATGCTTGTGATTAATTCTAATAACTGTTAAACAATGCCAAGTTTAAATGTCTGCTCTTTGAAGTCTTATTGTGTATGCTGAGGGCAAAACTTCCCCCTTTGCTTTGGCATGTCACACACCAAACCAAGTAATGTAGTGTGTACATTAGTAATGTGATGGCTTAAGGGCAGAATTTAGCAGTTGAGATCTGGAGTGGACAGTCATTTTATTAAATGTGTGTTAGATCCCCAATTTAAAGTGCAAATACATACCTCAGGATTAAAGCAATACTATTCCCACCAAAATCAATGGGGATTTCCTTAATATACCCTCACACAGTTCTTCAAAACCCTGGCTTTAAATTCCCAAAGCAGGAATGAGTGTGTTTATTCAAATAATATTAATTTATAAGACACTACATTACTAACTTACAATAAAATCAGTGCTAGGACTTTTGACTTTAAAGATTTAGTGACAAGTATTTTAGGTCCAGAATATTAAAGTCAAAGAGCAGAGTAATGTGAATCAGAAAGAGATGATAGAGGAACAGTAAATAATGAAGGAGAATGTATCTAGATAGGAAATATAAAGAACATTTTAAAGACTAATAAATTACAAAGCCAGTTCAATGCAGATAGATGTAAAACACTGGTGACTTTGATGAGTCTTTATAACACAACTGTGCATGCATTATAAAATAGGAAGAACAAAAAGTGTTGAAGTCAAAAGAAAACTGTGTGCCATTGATGTAGGAAAAGAAAGCTCGCAGGCATCTTAATACATGGATGAATGATGACTTTGAGAGAGTCTGTATGACAGAAGCCTGTTTTTCATAAAGTTGAAGTATGAAAGAACAAGACCTAAAAAAATAAGAGGGGGAAAAAAAGATAAATTCTACATGGAGTTTAAAGTATGAAAAAACCACAGCCATGTCTCTGTAGAGGAAAAAAAATGATGTAGATGAATTGTTCTCACTACATTTCTAGCACAGATCTCACCATGTCCATTACACCAAAGTAGTATTTACAGGAATGATTGCCTTCTGTTTGGCCACTGTGCAGTGATTATTTCTCAAGTGTTTATTTTTCATGAGCAGTAAAAAGACAGTGACAAGGATAATAATGTTCACATGCAAAAGACACAGATGGGAGAGGAAAAATACACAAACATTTAAAAAGGTGTGCAGGAAAGGAGAAGAAAGGAAAAGAAAACTAATAGAATGAAGAGGCAAATAAACAGAAGTGAAGTTGAAGCAAAATTGATTCAGGAGGGGAAAAATTCTAAAATACATCTTTGGCTAAGATTTCCCAAGCCTGCTTTAAGCAAAGAGATATTTGGGTCAACTGCAATATGTAAGCTTTTTGCAACTCATCTGTACAGTGTAGTTGAAATCCAGGACTGCTCATTTCAGTGTCTCCTGACTGACCATTGAGACCAACCACTGGTCATTGCTGGAACTCTCTGTTCATTGTCTTGTCCTCTCTCCCTCCTAGGCTATTACTTCTTCTGTTAGGGATATTTAGTGCAATAATGAGAAAGAGCAATCAAACTGTGGATCTAATCCATGAGATTCCTCAAACTCCTTGCCTCTCACCTAGTGAATCTACAGTTTTTTGAAACACTATGCAAAAACTTCTGTGAGGAATTATCCTTTCACTTAAGCAATTCTCATCACTGTGGAGGTAAAGTATACAACTGAATACCTGAAGACCATGAAGATCACCTAACCCAAGCTCAAGCTTTTTTATTTTTTGCTGGTTAGGCTAATGTATTAACTGGTACTCTGTTGGAAATTCATGTCAAACTGGTGTTAGACCAGATAGATAAATCCAAAATATAATTTCCAGATTAACACCTTCAGACCTTTCAGGTAGAGAAATTCCATTTTTGTGTCTAGCAGAGTCAGAAACTGCTTGACCCCAAATAAAAGGCTGCACGCATGGCTAGAATTAGACTTCAAGCAGTTTGAAAATTAAACATGAGATACTAACAGTTCTAGAAGTGAAATTTTTTTAGACATCTAAATAGACATATCAATACATGTAATTTTGGTTGTAGGCATCTCTGTTCTAAGAGCATCCCAGGCTAGGCTCTTAAATAATTCTAAGAAGGTCACAACAAAAACGGATATGTCTTATTCGAAAAAACTACTGTATTAGGTTCCCTGCAGAGTCACACAGCTATTACAAATTAGTTTGCATTCCAGTTCATAATTTCAAAGACTTTTCTCATAGAGAAGAAAATAGCTGGAATAAAAATTGGAATTTTAATATCATTGCATGACTCTGGGGCAAACTTGCCTTTTTTTCTACTGCAGTCTTATTCTATGTAGGAGTAGAAGAAAATCACCTTACTAAACTTATGTAAACCAGAATGCACTCTAGTTCCATTTTGGCAGAAGTGACTTTCTGTTGAGTCTGGATCAGTGGTGTTAAAAAAAAATTGTGCCCTGAGTGTGTACTATCCTGGATGCTAAAATATTTACTAGAGTTTCTGTGTGTTTAACTTGCCCTGGAGTATAGTTGGTGTGCTTTAGTTCCAATTTTTTAATGATACTACTACTTCTGCCAGTAATTTTTATACCAGCTGCACTGGACTAATTATGTGCTTTTCTCAGAAGTCTATTTTTGAAATTATTGCCTTTGAGCATGTAATAGACAGCAAGATTTGGGTAGAGAGGAGTAAAAAACTTTCCATTTGAGGAGAAAGGATAAAAGAGGTGGCATATCATTGCTACAGTCTTATTTTGAGTGCATAAAGGTGTACACCATCTCAAGGCGCCTGTCTAATAAAGCTTTGTTCCTTTATTCCACGTTGCTTCAGTTAGATTTCTGGATTTAAAAAGCAAATAAATAAAATTCTCATTTACTGCATTTTGCAAGCCTCTTTAAGTCAAAGGAAATAAACTAGCACAGCTTACTGTAGTGTAGGATCATTAATGATGCCTTATGGCCAGAAGCTTCTTTCCTCTTATCTCCCTTCCTGACTTGGAATTGCTGAAGAGCTGAGGCTTGTCCCCATGCATACTACAAGGTCACCTCAAACACCATGCAAGGCTGCCTGCAGTTTGAAGACTATTTGTGAACAGTCTGCTTAGTTGCTGACTTCTGTTATTTTATAGAGATTAACTGAATATGGAAAATTATTATGTTTGTAAAGGTTTATTCTGGGGCATGTGTAGGGGTCTATTTCAGAGCTTTGAGCTGGTCTAAGCCACATGATTCTTTTAAAGTTAATGAGAAAGTCACAGCTAGAATGGCATGTGATAATCTGAAAATTTGCCCCTTACTGCCTCTTAAGATTTTCTGTGTCATATGTTATGGTAATAAATGGTTCTCAGCATGAGGTTGATTGAAAGGGGTATAGCTGCATGAAGCAAAGAACTTGTCTTTTCTTCATGATCTGTAGATAATGTTATTAGCATATGCAAGATCAGCTCTGAGAATAAGCAGCCTTTGTGACCAGGGAGTTTGGAATTACATCAGTTTGAGTGAACTTAAATGTACTTTCATAATTTTTCATTTGAAGCTATGTCCCTGAAAATGATCTGATCAAATATATGGGGTTTTTTCTGAATTATTGACTACTCTTAATATGGCCCTGCCATAGTAAGTTTCAGGACCTGTCCTTTTCAGATTATTATAAAAAGTCTTAAGTCTTGGAAGATGTCTAAAGAATATATCCAATTGAATGGAAAAACAATTAGGAGACTCCAGTCAGAAAGTTTAATGTATATGACTGCATATTATGCATATTATTTATTTTGAAATGCTATTTTCATATGTAATACTCATCGTCAAAGTAGGGAGGAGCCAAGATGCATTCGCATGTGTAGGGAAAAAAATATACAGTTGAGAAAATCCTTGATTTTATTTCTTATTTAAAAATATTTAAGAAAAGCCAGAATGAGTAAAATAACTATTCTCCAGAACAATGCTGCTTTTCATGGGTTCTGTTTATTGTTCTAACAAACTAGTTTCAAATTGACAAGGATAGGGGTAAATTTAAACAAGAAATAGCTTGATCAATACTTTCTTGTACAACTTAGGAAATATCTAACAATGCAAAACACATGCAGAGAGGGTAAATGCAGAAGAGAAATTCTAGGTTTGGAATGAAATGTGCCTGTTTGAAAGTTTCTAAATTTAGCTGCAGTGATTTTCAAGATGCTATTCTAGAAAATCTTATCACAGGGACAATACAGATAAAAAGCAATACCCACTACTCTAGTTCTCTGAGACCTTTTAAACCTGCTGTAGCAGTGTTAATAAAATCAAAATATGTAAATACTATAAGCCCTGATTGTGGGAGTGTTCTCAGTGTCCTTAAACCAGGACAATCCTATTTAAAATATCAATACAAACACTGGGGGTTTGTTTTCCTGAAATCTACAGCTTCCTAAATCTGCAGCTGGCCTGGAATGGTGCAGCTAGGTGTTGTGGTTCAGTCAATTGTGGGTTACACTGGTAGTGCTGCACTGATGCAGCACTGATCAGCTGGACCTGATGATCTTAAAGCGTTCTACCAACCTTGAGGATTGTATGATTTCATGACTCTATAATTAATTTATCTTTCTATGTATCTGTTCATTCAAAATTTTTAAATATTCCTTAAAAAAATCATTATGGCAAATGAAGAAGCAGAAATTGACTGCTGCAAAAAAAGCCACTTAGAAATAGTATTCAGTTATTCAGATATGTACTATCTAATTATATATTGTATTTTAACAGAATTTTCATTTTTCTGTTGAATACAATCTTTACCTCCATCAATAGAAAAAGACACCAAAAATCAATAAAAATTAATAACATTTTAGGACCTTTCATTAACAAGTCAGTGGTGTCATACCTGTGACTTGACCACCTGAGTTCTAATGGTCTTAACTGGCTTTTAGATGAAACTATATTTCTCAGAGCACTCTCACAGTAATAGGTCAGGCTTGTGCTCCTCTCTTTGCAGGAACAGGTCACAGGTTATGGTGACACTGGTTTGTCCTATCCATGAATTGTTTGGGCTTTACTTTGGGTTTCCTTTCCCTTCGTAACTCACCTATAGGAAAGAGATAAACATTTTTATGATTTTTGTATGATTTCAGTGACTACACAAGACATTGCTTTGTTACTCAAGAAAAAGAATTTCTTTTAATTTATATAATGTTAAAATTCTAAAGCAGGATATAGTTACAAATCAAGAGAGGCAGTTACAAATACATGCGCCAGTTTTGGTGCAAAAGCCATCTTGCCAAGTTAGGCCAGGCCTATTCTTGGATTACTAAATGCACTCAAGGGAATACATAAATTATATTGAGGATGATCTGCTCACACTTTTATCTACAATTTTAGTCATCTGGAAGCAGTTTCATATTGAAAAGCTAGAAGACTGTAGATGTGTTTCCTAACTCTTTACTAATTCTAGCCTAGAATTACTCTTTTCCTTTCAGTTTGCATGGAAAGGAGGTAAACTGAGAAGAAACCCCACGTCCTCTTGAATTTTCAGTCACTCTCTGTTTTATTGGTTTGAGAAAAGACTTATGCCAAACTACTTGGTGGTGAAATGTGATTTTCACAAGAAAATTCCCTTTGGTCTTCAGGGCTTTTGTGGATACAGAAGAGCTACTATCACAACTTTAATAAACTTGTCTTTGAAACTATTGAGTTATATCATGTGAATTTTCCCTTGGGCCTTCAGGATTTTAGCAGAAATAGAAGCAATACAACACATCTTTAATAAACTTGCTTTTGAAACTACAGAATTATCTTCTTTACCAGCGTGTAATGGTGCTGATACGTGGAAATAAATGCTTAGGTTGATGAAGAATGGATTTCATGCATAATCTAGTCAGTATTTACTCTCTTGGGTTTAGTGTGTGACATTTTTTCTGTTTGCTAGATGAATTTGTGTTCACTTGCTTTGCTTGAGCAACTAGTGACAGTACTCCACAAAGGCCAGATGATCATTAGTTTTCAAATTTTGCTGGATCTAATTTAGATTTGATCTATGCTCAATAGAACTAATTGAGGCAGAAAATTTCTTATTTGTCCTTCTATTTTGGTAATTCCACAGCGTCTTGCATATGGAGGGATTCATAATTCTTTTTACAATTCAGTAAAAATGACTCTAATATCCACACATCAATTGTCATTTCTCAAACACTTTTCTTTGCTGATCAGATTCCTGTTCTAAAGTTACATGAATTGTGAAGGAGTAAGTATGGTTATTTTTGTTCTAAGCCACTTGAAATAGTGGGGTTTTTTTTTTGATACAGTCAACATATCCAACCACAGCTTCATTACCAGGAGCCATATTCCCAACATATATGTTTAATGCAAATCAATTTCATTTTCATATTGCTTTTTTATGTCAGCACTCTGTCTTATTATATCATGATACACTAATTCTTATATATATAATTTAAAATTAAGTGGTCTTATACTTCATCATTTTTTTGCGTTATCAGAGTTTCTGGGAAGATCTTTGTTTAGAAAAAATATCAGAGTTTCAATATATTTAGAACTATAAATTCAACCATATAGCAGATAAAAATAAATTTAGCTACTCATTAACAATTTTTTTTTCTCCTGTCAGATTACTTATTACTATGAAATTATTTGATTGTGTCTGTTTATAATTTCCATGGACTCATCTTTCTTGACCCTCTTGCTTGCTGCATAGCTTTCCTGAGTTTTCCATCATACCCTGTGAGTACTGAAATAATCAGCATACTGGCAATGATTGGTGAGCAGTACTATATTTTCGAAAATGAAAATTATTCAGGTTGGTCTGCTTTTTGTTTTTCCCAAGGTGAAAACTGCATTCGCTGCTAACAGATTTTAAAATAGCATTTGAAAGAGCAAATGGACAAGATAAGAATGTACATATAACATGCACTTCTGATTTTAAACTGCAAGATAGAATTAGTTGTGTGTTCTTAGATGATATGAGTTTTACACAAAATGCTAATGGCTGGTAACCATTATTTTTAGACCAGTGCCTAGTTCTGTAGAGATGTAGTATTGACTGTGCAGTTAATCCTGTGCACTGCTGCCAGATTCACTGTTGAATTATAAAATTATATAGACAGTAAAAGTTCCTGAGGAATTTTTGTCTCCCTCAAGGATGAGTATACAAAGACTCTTGATATACACATTCGAACAAAGGAATGTGATTTTTACAGGAATCTTGGTCCTGTGGTTTTACATCTCTCTTTTCTTCAAGGCAAATATTAATGCAATTCAAGAGACCAGAAAAATAAAAAATAATAGGAAAAAACATAGTACACCATGCTCCAGGAAATATGGAAATTCTGTCAATACAAACACATGTAAACACTTTCTACACAGGTTTGATGGTACATACTTTACCGCTTATAAATCAGAGAAAATTGCATATGTAGCTGATAGGGTTTCAACTATTTATGATGTTCCTGATTTAAAATCCCAATCACAAAAAAATTCAAAAGACACACCCTACTCACATCACTCATAGATCAAAGTTCAAGTACAATTTATAACAAGGCTTCAGCTGAAGTTGCTAGGTACCCTACTTATAGGAGTAGAACCAGATAGCAGCACATGCAGCAACATCAGTGTGGCAGCTCAGGCTTCATTGAAAATAAATATTTCCATAATTTCACAGGACTTTGGAAGTGTGTGAAGGCACAATTTTCAGACTAGCTTGTTTATTGCCAGATCAGCTATTTCTCAATTAATTACAATCAGACATGGGGTAAATGAATATGAATCAGTACTACACAGTCAGCAAGAGAAATGTCCTGTGTGTTATTTTGAAAGTATGATTAGCAGATGTATATAGTTAGAGAGAATTATAAAACTTTTACTGTAGTCTTTGAAATGATTGATAGTCCTAGAGAAAAGTGAACTTGAGAAAATCTAGAAAAAACTGAGTAGGAGAAAAGACTTTGATTCTGCACTCTAGAGCAGATGGATGGAAAAGATAACAAGAAAATGAACATGAAAAGAAGGACAAAAAAATTTAAAGCAAAAATGTGCAAAGCTGATCAAAGGTGATGAAGACAGAACAAATAGAATTTTAAGAAATCTACAGCACCCAGAAAATGAAAAAGTCCCAGTCAGCATGGTTGTCATATTTACTTTGTTGGAGAAACATTCAGGAAACCAGGTCAGGGAAGGTTGAAGTCTACTTCAGAAGCCTGTGGGACTCAAACAGACATTTCCTTTGTTCTACATTTTGGACCTGGATCTAACATGCAGGTTTAAAAGTCTATTTCATCTAATTAAAATTTGCAGCGACATAAATTGAAGACAGAAGAGTGTGTATCCTCCCTTTCCATTGATGTCCAGCTGCTTCTGATCCTCCCCAAGCCTCTTCAATATCTTTTATGAATTTTCTGTTGGAGTGCTTGAGGAGAAGTTTTAAGCTTGTTCAATATGCCCTTTGCTTTGAGATCCACAGGAAGAGAAAATAAGACCACTGACCATTTTGGAAGTCAATACTTATTTATACTGCCCTAAACCAACTATCAAACCATAAGAAATAATCATATTGAATCACTAAGTTGAATTTACATTAAATGTAGAATTTTTAACATTGTAATCAAATAAATTAAAAGGTCTACTATGCATACAGACTAGTTGTTAGAAAAATACGATTTTATACAAAAATTAATATTTCTGTACCAGAAACAAAAAGAGCACTTCTATTTCCAGTGCCTCCTTCAGCTGAAGTGCATACATAGAGAAAAAATACAGAGCTTTTTAAAGACGTAGTCCTAGATAAAATCTATCTCATTAATTCAACGCAAATGTTAATAGAAGTACAGATTTTGTACTGAGTTCTGTATAAATTAAAGCAAAACAAAAAATGTTTACTTAAAAAAAGGAATTGTACTTAGAGTCTGTCAATGACAGAGAGAAAGCACTACTTCTATTGAGAAAGAAGATGAGGTGCAGAGGTACAATTTTCTCATTACATTCATTTCCATTCAAGGACTTCCTAGCAGGCTGCTTGCTCCTCCATACATCCAGCGTCCATCGCCTCTCCTGGCAGTGGCCACAATGTCACCTTTTCCCCCCACCCTTCTATGTCCTTTCCTGGACTCACTGCTGTGCTTGCTGCAGCTCCCCCTACTCATATCCCAGCCCCCCCAACACATACCTTGCTCCAGGACCAAGAAAGGCTCTGTCTGCCTAACTGCTTCTGGTACCTAAAGAACAGAAGCAAGAAAATTTTCAGACAGGATAAGTAGTTAGGGTAGGGTTGCTCTGATTGCGCTGGATAGCTGAACCCATCCAAGGAACTTGAATTCCTGGAGTCTTGTGGGCAGGGTAAAGGTAGTCGGGGAAATGGCTGGTAGTGTCACAGTACCTTCCTAGGTTCTGACTGCATGAAAAAAAAGTTAAAACAAATTATTATTCACATCAATTCTTAAGAGCAATCCATATGCTGTGTATCTACCAGACAAAGCAGAATAACTGTATTTTCCAAGACAGTTTTCATTTTGTCAGACTTTCAAAACAATTAATGAGGAAAATCAGAAACCACATAGCTGAATGTTAATCCAGTATAACCAGAAACAAACAAAATTCTGCCTTAGCATGGGTGCTTCAGGTGAAACTATAAATAAGAGAGAAAGTTGCCAGGGAGTTTTCTGTTCTATTATTAAACTAGTACTTTTAATTGCAATTCTGTAGCACTTGTTTTTTTTTCCTGTTTCATTAATTCTGTGACAAAGGAAACTTTCTACCGCAAAATAGCACAAAAGCCTCTACATCATTAGGGACTTTTTAAAGTATTGCTGGGAATACATCACTGGCTTCATGCAAAAAGTAACTGATTTAGAAAGACCTTTTCCTGTGTTTTCCTTAAAGTTTTAGACTCTCTCTTAAATGTATTTATTACTTAATGATTGGCATAAAGGCACTTATTTGCACAGCTGGGATAATGCTAGTTTATAGGGAACCAGAGTGATATATTCTGCAACTGCAACTAATCTATTTTGTCTAAGTGTTTGTTCTCAGAGGCCAATGTCTGTCTGGAAAGTTCTTGTGTGTTAGAATGAACGTTATTTCTTTCAGTGGTTTCTATTTATCACTGTGCTGTGAGACACTACTGGCAATTTAGAAAAGAATAATGCCCTCCAGGTTAGAGACCAACAGCAGGAGCTGCTCCCATAAAGACAAATGTACTAAAGATTTATCTGTTTACCTAAGTAATTTTTCCCTCTTTAAGATACCAAGGGATTTTTGTGCATCATTTAGTACTGATTTGTAAGAGGTTGTTGTCTAAAGTAAAGAAACATAGCACCTTAGCCTTTTCTTACCAAAAATTCCTCATGTTCTAGGCAATTTGAAGAGAACAGAAATTTTTTTATAGTGAAATATATTTTCAGAGCTCTTAATGAACTTACTAAAACATATAATTACCTTACTGCTCCTGAGTACATTATTGGTTTGATTCTTAGTATAATTGGGGAGACAGGGAGGGGGAAGCAGCTGTCATGTTTCCAGGAGCTATTCCCAAGTACTAAAGAGAGGCTGTGAATTTAAAACTTCCATTTACGGAAAGCACTGATAAAATTTAAGAATTAGTGCTGCATTGAATTAATATGTTAATTATAGACTTAATTTGTTTTTATATACTGAAATGGCATATGGAACCTTCATTAAATGTAATGACAGGTTGTTTTCAGCATATTTGCTAATAAAAACCACAATAATGAATGATTTTAGGAAACAAATAAATTTTGAAACTTAAAAGCATCAGCAATTGTAGATTTTAATTTGTGGGCACTGGCAGAAAGTTAGAATGCAAAGAAACTGTTAAAAATTGGCCTTAGGTGTAATATTTTACATAGGTAATTTTGTAGAAAGAGACTTGCATGTGTGTGGGGGAGCATATATACAATTACAAGCAAAATCCCAACAGATGTTGCAAGAATAATTAAGTTATTATACATATCTGCTGAACTGGAGGCATATTTATGAAGGACATATTTCTGGGTGTTGATTTTGAGCCGCAAGTTATGATACATGACAAAAACATTTGGTCAGTGCCAACTGAGATGCTTCTGGAAAGTAAAATGAAGAACTTATTAAATAAACCTGAACAATTAACTTCTAGATCAGTCCTGAAGCAGCATGATGAGGTCTTCCAGGAGGGGATCTAGGTTTAGAAGTTGCAGCTCATCAGTGTTTGTCCGCTGACTGAGTAAAGAATATGGGTTTGTCCCTCTTTCCTAAAGTCTGCTTCCAAAAGGATGTTCACCTAGTTTCTCATATCTGAAATCTTGCTGAAACAAAATGGAAAAACTGTCCAAAGTAGTGTTTTGTTTGGAAGGGTGAGGGTAAATTAATAAGCTAGCTAACTGGAGATGGAGGAAATGGGGAAATCTGTCAAGACCCCACTGTCATTCAGAGTGAGTGTGAAAGAGCCAACTTCCAGCAGTTACAGAGAACTCACTGGTTTTTCAGGTCTTACACAACAACCAAATTTAGACTGCTTCTAACAGGAGTCTGGAAATTAAACTTCATGGGTTGTCTCACTGCAGATAAGTAAGGGAAAAATTAGACTTTATGTCTTCAAAAGTCAGGCTTCAATTTTTCTTGTACCTCTTATATGGAATATGATGAAAATTATCACAGTTAGATATCTGTAAATTATTTCCAAATTTGGTCCTTGACTTACGCAACTACAATGGTCAGTAGTTGCTTGGTTATTTACCCCTACTAGCTGATATTAGAAGTGCTTTTCCTGATTCAAAATCAAAGCCTTAACCCAATTAAAATCTTCTAAAATCCATGTGAATAACTGTATCAAGCATCAAACAAAAGTTTTATTAAAATTGATGCCTGCTTTCATAATGTTCCCTAATGAAGAGCACTTAATATTTTTTCCAGTGCAATGACTTAATTGATTTTATATCACTGTATTCTGTTGAATGATTTATGCTTAATTTCTTGCTGTCCAATTAACAGTATAATAGATTGTAGTTCATCAGGGATACTACATCCTGAGCAGTGTTATCTCTTCTGAAGGTGAAAGCCAGTCTTCATCAAGCCATCACTTTGAACTGATTCATTCCTCAAAATTTGACAAACCAGCTGTAAATCTCCAAATTCCCTTTACAATTTTTCACTTTAGTCCAAGTGGTGCACATACTCTATCAAGCTTTGTTTTGATTATAGGATTCAAGAAAGTAAAAACCAGTAGATGGCAGATGTAGGAACTCCTATTGATGAAATTAAAAACTATATAAAATCAACAGAATTATGATTTTGGAAAGTAAAGTGAGGAAAGCATAAAGTGATATAAAGAGGACACTGAATTCTATGACTTGCCCCCAAAAAATTCGTTTTATGATAATGGACCAGAAGTCTAAACTGGTACTGCAGAGGCTTAAGAGATCTTTAGAAGCTATAAGAGAAGAAGGGATATTTTGTTTTAAATTTAAAAAATTTCACATGACTTGGTGAGATAAAATTTAAGATATTGTCCTTAGAATTCCATTGGTCTTCATGATGAAATTACATTTCAAACTTGAAAATTTATGGAGAAGAAAAGAAGGATATTCACACTATTTTCCAGGGAATTGTTTTGAAACTGCAGTTAAGGGAAAAATCTGGAAAATAAGAGTATTTCAGACAAGAGAGAGAAAACAAATGAAGAGTAATAAAAAGATAATGGGCAGGTCTTAAGAACTTTTTTTGAGATAGTGTAATGCAACTATCATTTGCTTTAAATAATAAATAGTTGTACAAATACTGCAGCTAATAGAGTTGTGTTTTCAAATGATTTGTGTTTCATCAAATGGCTTTTTAAATGAAGTAAACTAAGCCTGCAGCATGTTTCCTATCCTTATTGAACACTAGAGAACTCATATGTGGAGTGAAAGAGAGAAGGAAAATGAAAGCTACATAGTGTCTAATAAAGTTCAAACTTTGAAGCTTTTCCAAGAATTAAAACATTTATAACCTCTCCCTTCTATCTACACTCTTCAACACAATAGATGTGTGTATTCAGTAATGGTGCAGTTCATACACGGGTCTTTCCCTGAGTGTAGGCCTTTTTCTTGCCCCTAGCTAACAATTTTCACAGAACTTGTAAGAGTGTAACATCTCAAAACTCTGTCTCTCTGTCAGATTTGATAGAAATGGGCTAGCCAGTTCAAAAGTGCTAGAGGAGCAGGGACAGCCATGCTCTCACAACAGCACTGACTCATGAACTCTTTTATTATGAAGACTGAAAGAAAGTGTTAGTTTTGTGTTGCTTAGTCCTGATTTGCAATGCTTCCTTCTGGTGCACTGATCACAGAGATTTCATTTTGAATCTGTTTAGCAAAGTATTAAATTGCATCCCTGGCCAGCAAATCTGCCCACCCACAAAGGGAATGGCTGTGCACAAGGTCTCTGAGGGCATTTCAGTCATCATGGACATAGATGCATTTCTGCCTGACCTTGACAGTTAGCTTTGTTCTCTTTCCATTTGCAAACACCCACCCCCTTGCCTTCCTTCTGAAACCATTTTCTTTTCTGCCCTCCCACTCCCTCCACTCTTTCCTCTTTCATAGGAGATTCTCCCTCTGTTGCCATAACAACAGACAGCAACCTGGCCCTGGCTGGGCACTCCTGCCCTTTTCCTTAAAAATTCAACCTCATGTAAAAGCATTTGTGTTTCATTCTCTCTGAGGAATCCTTTTCCCTCTGGCTTTAATAGGAGAAAGACTCACTCTGCTCTGCGTGTGGCCACTGTCCTCTCTTTCACCGTCTCAAACCACTGTTTTCACACCTCAAAGAAACACAGATTTGATGTTTAATTATCCCCTACTGAGCTTCCTATATAATGTACTCAGAAGGGCATGCCACTTTGCAAGCTTCACTGTGCAAGTACGTTTATCTTTGCCATCCTGGTGCTCTTCTGTGCAATCTCTGCTCTGCAGCTGCACCACCTGGACCAGATGCAGATTGATAGAGAAGAACAGCTCTGCCCAGACAAAAGGGTAAGAAAATGTGGAGAGCTGTGCCACAAAGTTATCATATCAGATAGTAGCAACAAAAACCTCCTCTCCCCTCAGGTAATCTATAAGGCTAAAAGAGATGATGATATTTGATGATGTTTTTCTGGCCATTGACAGTGAACAAATCACATAATTATTCAAAACTTCTGTACAGTCTCATTTTGAATCTTTCTTTATGGGGAATAAATTTCTCACCTGAACAAGATGGACACAAGTCTACTGACCTCTATAAGAGTATTTAATTTCAGTTTATTCTAATCTTGTAGCCTAATGTAAATGTGATTCTGGCACATGTAATTTAGCTGTTAATAAACCTTTCAGCTCAATTCCTCTTTTTGAAACCAAATCATGTGAAAATGCAGATGGAAAAGTTAACTTTGAATTCACCCATTGACCTCTTACAGTGTACCTGGCATTGCTCTGAGAGAACACTTTTCTGGAAGTCTTCAGAATTTTAAAATCTCCAAGCCTTGGAGCACTTATCAGAGCACAGTGAGTATGAGCTAGCTGGAACAGCAGGCAAATAATATCAGTAGCACAGAACCTGCTTTTCCTCACAAATTTTAGAAACTCTCTAATGTTTCAATGCTCAGCTATTACTGGCATGGAGTTCAGTTCTTCACAGTATCTACCTGCTGTCCCAGATATAACATCTCTAGACCACAGAGAGGTGCGGATAGAGAAGGAGCAGTGGAAACATTATTTCCTTTGGCTGGAAATTTATGCCAATTTTATACTGACACTGCGACCTCCATGACTCTTTGGGGAAGACTTCCATCTAACTCAGCATCTTCCACTAAAACTACATCTTGCAGAAAATGGCCTCTGTAGGTAAACTTCACGTGTTAAATAACTGCACCTATGGCAGTCCTGCTGCAGCTCTCCAGTTTATAAGACCGTGCTAGAAAAGTGCAAGATATCTAAATCCATTTTTTATTTTTATACTTTTTTTTAGAATTTTTTATACTTTTTATACTTTTTTTTATACTATTTTTTATACTTTTTATTTAAATCCATTATAACTGAATATCACAGAAGCACATCTCATCAGAATTGTTTTTCTAGTAGAAGATTAAGGTGCAGGTAGGCTCCAGCTCCCAGCTGTACTTTTCAGATGAAGAAGACCATATGAGTAATGATTGTTACTGAGTGATGTGAGCTGGCACAGAAGAATACAGCAAAAAGTAAAAATTCACCCCACTACAATGCCAAGTGAATCATGAATCCCAATGAACTATTGAAGAACCAGTAGCCATAGAAGGCTTTAAAAGTTCTGGTACAAGGAGAGGAAAAAGGGATATTGCTCACAGCTTCTGTCTAGGAACTAAGAAACACCAGTGTGAGTTTCCTGTTACCTTAAATGGAAATAATGGTTGGATTCCCAAGGCAGACCTTCAGATCATCTATTTAAGCAAAAATCATATGAGGGAAGGAAACATGCATGAGAGATATAAATATCTACCTCACATAAAAATTGTGCAGACTGGTATAATCCCAAATTCTACTGGTAGGATACCTAGTTTGTTTTCAGGAATTGTAGGAGCTTAGAAGAAATAAGAAAATAGCTTTAGAGGCTCTAATGCAACTAAATAGAGACAACAGTTTTTATTTGTGCCCACCCTTTCTGCTGACAATTTTGCACTCCTAGCCCTCTTATCTAGTTAGCTACAGTTTTTGTAACATTGGAAACATTAATTGATAAAACTCTGGCATTGAACTGGAGGACTAGCATCAGATACTGATAGAATAAAGTTAAATTTCTGTGGTACAGTAGTTAATAGAAAACATGCTACAGGATCTGTAGAGTGTTTAGTTTGGAAACCTCAAAATTAATTCTGTACCACTCGGGTTATACAAAAAGGAAAGAATCCTGAGTCAAAATGTTTCTGTCCCCCAAAATGGATCTGACAGCCCTGCTCCATCCAGTGTCTAAGTCCTAAGCACAGTTAACATGAACTTCTGTTGCTGATAATAATGTTTAACAGGGATTCTTTCAGAGCTTCTCCAAACCTATCATGTCTGGTTCTCACTGAATCATCTATGACTACGATTCTATCTCAAGGTCTTCAAATTCAGTTTTAGAAAAATTAAATGTGATTGTTTCACAACAGGAAAGAAAAAGTTCATTTGATGTTTGACTACATTAATAATGGAGAATTGTTAGCAAGGAGAAGAAAAAAAGGCACGAAGACTTAGTCTAAGGAAACGCACAATGATAAATTGTAAATAAAATTGCGTATTGATTGAGTTCACAAATGAAACCCTGGGAAGAAACTGTGTGGGTTGAAACAAAGCAGGTTTTGGGGTTTTTTCCAACGGATAATAATAGCAGCAGCAATAATAATCTTGGTTCCAGTGAAAAAGTTACAACTTTTTTACAAAACTATTCCATGATTATGAGAAATAAACATTATCACATTGTTTTAATATTAAGGACAGCAAGAAAGCAGAAGCAAGGTAAAGGGTTATGAACAGCTCCAGTCTGCTTTATTTATCTGTGCTTGATTTGAATTTTCAGTCATGGGTGACACAAATTTTCCACTTGCTGTTAATGGATACCATGTCTCATACCACACTAATCAGCAGTTCACTGAGTTGACTGGCCTCCAACGTACCTGTCACCCATCACAATTAACTACAGTCGCTGTCACAAACAATTTACTGGATGCACATCTGTGCTCAGTCAGTCAGTCCCAGATGTGTTGTGCATATGTCCCATTTGATGAACCCAACTCAATAACAGGATTCTTGAAGAAAGTGTTAAATACAATGACCTGAACTAACGACAACAATGTTTAATCTGTTTACAAGTGCATCAAGTTTTCATACCTTCTGCTCCTTTACAGGCTTCAGAGATACACTGCAGTGCCACTGGGCAATTCTCTTTCTTTGATAGCTGCTCATTGTTCAAAAAAAAAAAAAATTTGCAACTGCAAAGAATCTCATAGAAGGCAGTGAAATAACTAATGGAGGTGGTAATTATTACTAGTGGTATGGCAGACTTGACTTGTGATTGCACCTGAAGAATGCTGATATATGCACACATGCACACAGTTGATTGTCTGTATTTTGCTGCATTTATTGTTTTGCTGCATTTATTATTTATTTGCACTGAGACTAAGACCTCAAGAGCTTGATTCTAGCAGGAATTAAAATTTTAAATAAAGTGTGTTCACCCATGTGTTTGAACTAACCAATCTGCCATATAACAAGAAATCCATGTTCAGTAGCTGGCATAACGTAGTTTCTAAACTACTGCCAATATCCCAATACCTGATATGAGGAAATGTTTTTACTTCTTAAAAAAAAAAAAAATAAAGAAGGACCTTGAAATCTTACATGATGTATTAGTGCATGAAGATTTTAAGGTTGCATAGATTTTAAAGGCACAGAGGGAAATATGTCAGACCTGGAAAATGTATATCTGCATTTAAAAAGTATTTCCCCTAAAGTACCACTAAAGAACTGTTCCTATCATACACCCTCCACTCAGAGGCTGTTCCTTTGTTTTATAAGCATGCTTGACATTTCAATGCCTTTTTTTATGTTACGCTGTCATATACAGCTGTGCAAAATTGCCAAATGAAAATGGCAGTATTTCATAATTCATTTGTCCAAGTAAAAGCAATTACACAAGTCACAAGACAATGAGCAGTTAGTCTCTATAAATGCCTGCCTGAAATGAAAAGCAGTGTGATACTGAAAGAGATTATATTTACTCTTACTGAAGTGTTGAAAACAGTTTTTTATAGGATAGAAACTACTATCATCAGATTCTCTAGTCATACTGGCCAGTAAATCAAACAGCCTTGATCAGCCTGTTTTGAGGCCAGACATTGCCTGCCTTACTTTAAATGACATCCAGTAAACATCTGTAAAATCTGGTGGGTTTTTTTAGCTCCACATATCTACTCTCCCCGGTTTCAAATGCTGCACTAGTGGAATTAAAAGCTAGTGTCACCTTTATAGCTTTGCCACTTCCATGAATAAAGTGAACAAAGTAGATTTGGGAGTCAGCAGACAGGTTGCGGTGTGCCGTGGACTGGGCTGATGTTAATACTGGGGAGTTGTTTCACTTTTTCTCATCAGTGGGAACTTCACTTATCTGCCATAGGCTCTCAAAAAGGTTAGTGGCTTAGCCATTTTACCCATCAGTTCCCTCAGAAGCCATGGATGCATCTCATCAGGTCCCATGGACCTGTACACTTTCAGGTACCCTAGATGGTCTGGAGCCTGATCTTCTCCTACAATGTGGAATTCTTTGCTCTTCCAGTGCCTGCCTTTGCCCCAGCAACTTGAATCACTTGTCTGTGAAGACTGAGGAGAAAAGAGTACCTCATCTGTATGTCCTGGGTGATCAGCTCTCTAATTTCTCTGTGTCCCAGGGAACCTGATCTCCTTCCTTCCAGAGTGCCTACAAAACCAGTTCCCTAGCTCTACTTTTTTTCATAGACATTCCTCTTTTTGATATACTTTTCTTTTTGGCTTTGACATCCGTGGCCAGATTTAATTATATCAGGGCTTAACTTTCCTACCCTGATCCCTGGCCTCTTGGACAGTTTTGTTGTATTTCTCCCAAGCTTCCTGTTCTCACTTCCATGCTGTGTATGCTTACCTCTTTTATTTGAGTTTTTCTAGGATTTCCTTGCTAAGAAGGAGCAGACAGAAAAGATCTGAACAGACTTATTAAAGATGTTGTCAGCAAGTATGTGAGGAAATGAGGTGAGTCTAGATATTCTTCACTTTGTGAATGTTTCTTGGTTCAGACTAATCAAACTTGGCTTCCTGAGTCTGAAATCACTGAGTTTCATCTCACCGAAGTCTGCCCAGAACAAGAATAAGTGTAAATAAGGGTGCCAGTTGAGAACTACTGAAGTCAAGCAACAGTGATTTCTCCATTTTGTCCAAAAGATGGATGGCATCACATCTGAGCAAGGGCAGTGTGTGCGTTGAGATGAGCTGTAGGTGTGGATGATCAGTACACACAAATGTTTTTCTGCTACAAATGTTGAGTGCTCATCTGCTGTAGCCTGCATCTGATGAAGTCTGCAAGTTTCTGCCTCTACTAGAACAGACAGAAAATGTTTCCTTCCACTGCAGAACTGGACTTAAAGAACAATCTCATATGAAAGATCTAATAAAAAAATCTTTACAACCAAATGTAGGAAAAAAATAATCAAAAGGCATCCTCATGCTTTCTGAATCCTGTGAAGGCTTCTGCAGAAACTGCCTCAGCTTTACCTCTACTTACTTGTTAGTGGGAGGAACAAGGTATAAGTCTTGGTAAAGCTTTTATGGATTGCAGAGTTGTACACCTCATATTTTATTTTTTAGATCCTCAAATGCATTGCGCATTTCCTAAGACATTCAGTATACAAATAATTTCTTGGTTCATGGATCATCCCACTTAGAGCATGCAACCAGAGAATAAAAAATTCAATCACTGAAATAAATGATTCCTCTCATTATTCAAATACTATATTCCAAAAATAGCACTCTCTGATAGCTGGGATTTCATAGCAGACCCAAATATTTTTTAAAAACCACTAGATAACCATTTGATAGAGATATCTTAAATAGTTTACGGGATATTTCCGACAGAAAGAGGGCAGATTGTCAAGATAAGATAATACATCAAATTTTTATATGAAAAACAGCAGTAGAAGAAAATAGCAGGTAACAAAATTAAATCATGGGAATGCAGAACCATTCACATACTGTACGTGCTACCTACAGTGAATCAAAAATAATTAATTGCATATTTTATTCATTTTTATCTAGAAAGATTTTTCCAAAGGTTATGTTATGATTAAGTGGACCAACCAAGTAGCTCATGAATTGCTAAAGACCACTTGCCCATTCACTAATTTGCTATTAACCTGACCTAAAATTACAGCTTTAAAATTTATAAATCTATGTTTCAGCCTTACATGCTATATATATATAGAACATTAATAGGCAGGGTTACTGATAGAGAATTTAAGATAAAGCAGCTGTTACTTTCATCAAAGGTACAAGGTTTTCTGAACTCCAGCTACTAAGTGCTGAGAGGATAGTTACATACTCCAGCCCTTTCTTCCGCTGCAGTTTCTTCTGGTGCCCCTATTTATCCCTTTCAGTTGCTTTAGTTCTCTCTGAACATGCTTCAAAAAGTAAACATGGTATATTTGGCATTGCAGATTTACTCACGCTTAGCAATTTCATTTAAAAGATGGTGCTTATGTTGGTACTATGCCAATGAAGCAGGAGTGACTGTGGTAATTTAATTTTTAAATCTTCACAAGCTCAGCTTTGGGTAGAAACCTATGACAAAGCCAAGATTTTCAGTTCTTCTGTTTCTTTTCTAAATGAGGTATACTTAATTCTTTAGGGATATCTTAAAGAAATTTAAATTAACTGAAAAGCACAGAGCTTTGCATCTTTTCTTATTTAAGTTACAACTATTACTTTAAAATTAGAACTGCTGAGGAGAAGAGAATAAAGTTACAGCTAAATTTTCTTAATTGGCTACATTTAGTACAAACTGAGATCTATAAAATGCAAATGCCATCATAGATCAGGCTAAAGTTCTATGATCTGACATTCTGTCTACTGTATTTATTTCTACTGCATGCCTGTATGGAATGGATATTGTTTTCACTCTTTCAGATTACCTTATTTTCTCAATGAAGATGCGTATTTTCCATTGGACGAAATGAATGCACAAATGTTACTGAGACCTATTTAATCCCATAATCTAATTGCAAACTGGCACTGCTTAAAAGATGCAACATAAACTGGGGACAGAAGAAAGAAAAGCCCATATTAGCAGACATCAAAATGTACTTAACTCCTGCAGCATCAATACCCACTAACCCTGAGTTGTGTGCTATTGACTATCACAGAGGAATTCTGTTGGTCACAACTCACCTGCCAGTAGTAAAGAGCTGTCACACCTAACACGCTTCTGCATTTTTGTGTTAGCTGATGGTATCAATAATTTAAGTTCAAAGAAGTTTGATAAAATAGGAGACACAAAATGGCCCCATCTATTCCACAAAGGACAAGAAACATTTTGTTGATTTTACAGCACAAATACAGATTATGAGATCAAGTTCTGTGTCACTATTACCGAGGCTATATAATGGACAGTGCATTTCTGGGAATTGCCAGCTACACTTGAATTCAGAAGTTAAGGTCAAAGACCTTGGGACTTCACTCACATGAGAGTTGAAATAAGTACTCAAAATGTAATCCAAAATATAGATTATATTACAAATTAGAATAAGAGTTCATCCCCGTATATTTACTATTAGCCTAGATCCATTTCATTTTTTATAACATACAGAAATTAGACATGATTAAAAGTAAGTATCAGAAGGGAAAGATGTGCAGTCTGTCTGAAATAACCCTGTTAGGGTTGAAAATTACTGCAAAACTGCAAAGATCCATTTATTAAATAAAAACAAAGACTGGAAAACTATTACCTGCAACAATAACAGTACCTAGATATAATTAGAATAAACATTATTAGGTAGTTTGCGAAATAATTTATTAAAATTGAACTGTCAATTAACTCATAAAACCTACTTTCCTAAAACAAATCAATTCAGTGAATTGAAAAGGATTCAAATCAGAAAGGGGTTTATTACTGTTTTTAAAGGAAAATAAATTCTACTGCTTCATACATCAACATTTTCTTTACCTTCTTGTGTCTATAGTGCAAGGTATATTTATCGTAAAAACATATATGCAATACATAGATAACAATTAAAGGAAACAGACTAAGCTATGAGTTCCTACAAAGTAAAAAACCCAAACAAACAAACAAACAAACAAACAAAACCCAAAACAAACAAGCCAAAGCAAAAAATTCTATTAATAGTTTTTATTTTCATAAGTTGCAGGACTAACTTGAAGTTGGTTGCAGGAGTAACTTGAAGTTTTATCAGAAATTAAATGTTTTATTTTAACACATTAGTCTTTCATTGTGCTTATGAGAATTATTAGCTTACTTCCTATTTCTTCTGAAATTTTGCTTTTATGTTCTTTCAGCTGTAAATGCTCAACAACTGAAGATTTATAAAATTACTCAGAAAGTATCTAAACCCAGAAATATTCTCAGGAACAGAACTGTCCTTTTACATGGTAGTTTAAAAGGTCCTTCCCTCAACATTTTCTAGAAATGTTACCTTAGGGAGACATTGGCTGACACAAGCAGGCAGCTCTGACTCAATACTTTTGTGAAAGGATGGGGCAGGAGAGGGGAAGAAATCCCTTCAAAGGCTTTTGCCAGGAGATAAGAGATCAGAAATCATTCATGAGGCTGAATTGAAAAGAATATAAATGTTCAGATCTTGGGACACCAGGTTATGGATCATTTCTATTTCTGGAAATACTACTTACTACTACTATATGAGAAACAGAAATCAAATAGATTTGTATTGTGGATATTTATACAATAGTTAGCAGACTGACTTCTAATGCTACAGAGAAGTTTTCAGTGACCCCATTTCAGAAAGAAAAGAAATGAAAACCTGGTTTTTGTTATGTGTGTGGGTTTCCAAGCTGCTAAGAAAGAATATACATATATATATTTATTATATATTTGGGGCACATATTGTATGGCTGGTAGACGGGAAGCTAGATCCTCACCTATAGACCACTGAATAGTGTTTTTACATTTTGTGCAGTGAAGTGGGTTTTTTTGTGTTTCATTTGGGTGGTAGATGTTTCGGGATTTTTTTGTGATATTTTTCATATCAGAGCATGGCACAGTGGAAGACATCTAAAAATTTTGGGGGGATGAACATATAGCTCTGCTTTTCTTCTGCTGCTTTCCTTGAGCAGGATCTTGAGGAGATATAAACTGCAGCAGGAAACAATTTATTCTGTTTGTGATTCTCAATCTTTCAGGAAAATTTATTTTCAAAATGAGCAGGGAATTTTATTTCTCCTTTTATTCAGTAACACCCTAAGTAATATAAAATTGTTACAATAGCTCCTGATTTCAGATATTTTTCTCAGATGGTTTATCCAGTGTTTCTGACAATATCAAATGCAAATATCTCAAACTTTAGCTATTGTTCTTTATAATTCTATGGTGCGTTAAAGAATGGGTCTGAAGATAGATGACAGAAGTTAAACAGAACTATACTATAGGCTGAACTGCTGGAAATAAATGTACAATCTGTAAAATTATCAAACAATTAACTTTTTGGACTGCATTGTGATCTACCCTTAGGGTAAAATAGACCAAAACACCTGTTAAATAGCATAAAATCTAATTTTACTTAATGGCCTTTATTTCTCTAATTTGCTTAGATCTCGGGAAAAGATGTGAGCAGGAAAAGTATTTTATTCCCACTGTGGAATGAAGTGCCAATTTGTTCCAGTTCTGTTCAGTGTGTATATTGTACTTATGCACAAAGAGAAATTCATTTGCAGATGAACTGTATAGCTCCAGGAATTTGCTACAAGAACTATGATATTAGAAAAACCAAAAAACTTTCAAGATGTATGCATATATGCTCCTGGAAAGTACACTTCTGCTTTTGCTGGGGTGGATTTTAATGATTTAGGCCAATAAAAGTAAAATGGATTATATTAAAATAATGGAAATTATTCTCTGAATGTGATTGAGTCCTTACCAGCTCAGAAATGCCTAAAATGAACATCATAGTCTTCTACACCCAAAATGCAAAGTGTATGGAAGAGTATTTCAATCTTCATCATTGATTTAATTTAAGTCTTAATATAGTAGAAACCAATCCTTCCATTATATTTGGCCCTTCTGCTCTGCTCAGCACTCAAAATTCTCTGTAATAAGTTAAGTGATCTTCCAGAAGTAAATCTTAACTATCTCACCCACAAAAATCTCAGTTTCTATTAAACCAAAATAGTCCAGCAAGTCCTAGTGTTACCTCCTAAAAGTAAGGTGACATCAGGAAAGACTTTGAAAAATCAGAACATAAATTATTTTTCTAGGACATTATTCTTTACAGTCCATTTCAAAATCCTAGAGAAAAAGTTGAAAAGAAACTTTTATCTATTCAAAGAAAAACAAAGGGATTAAAAATGTGGGGAATTATCTCGTTGAATGCAAGTAAAATACTTATAAATGCACTGCTTCCAGGTAGACTATGCAAAAGACAAAAGAGAAGCACAGGAAATGTGGATGAATATCAAAACTAAACCAGTCTTAAAGCTAGAACTTGCTGCTTACATGGGCGTTTGGTGACTATCTATTTAATGGCAATACAGAGGTTATGGGCAGCATGAAAATTAAGTCATAACACCTGGGCTCAAATATATAGTGCAGGGTAAGACATAACTAACAGAAGAAAACAAATCACATACAAATGAGTCCCACATCATTCATCTGTAATAACAATTAAGTTCAATTTAGGGTTTATATTTCCCCACTCACCAACAAAACTGACTTGAGATTATTTTTCTCCTTTTTCTTCAAAACAATTACAATCTATATTAGTTGAATTATATCATTGCATAGAAATAAACACTTATACTCTCTAATGATGACAATAATTTTCTAGAGAACAAAAGGTTCAGTTGCTTTTGTTTTTGGTTTTTTTTATATAAAATGTATCTTTGTCTATAATAATCAGCCATTATTTCTGACAATATCCCTGCGGCTCCCCTGCCAGCTGGAAGGGAAAACAATTATATAGCTGGCATTTATTTAGGATAGCAGGTTTAGAGTCACTCTACGAGCAACCATTTTCATCAGTGTTATTTAGATACTTAGAAATTACCTTTCCAATTTGCTTCAAGAAAACATTTTCATCCTTTGAGATTCAATCCAAAACTGAAGGATATTTGATAGTCAGAAAGCAATGCTTTCATCTGAAAGTTTCACAGATTTAGAAGTGAGTTTCAGAATGTTTTATGGCATTTACTAGTGATTTCTAGTTGTGTATGAAACAGAGAGATGGAAGAGGATTCAGGTCAGAGAAAAATTTATCTAAGGATAAGATGCCTCATTCCATTGAAGGAATACTTGAACGTCAGTCCCTCTTTCTATTGGGTTTTAACACATATCAGGTTTTGTAAGTAGCATTTTCTAGATATAAGGTAAAAAAATAATAAATATAAATGAAAAACCATTATGAAAAAGCCATCCCCCAAGAGGCAAAGGGATGAACTTTTTAAAACCTGAAAAAAAATAAGCACAAGCCTTGTGGAAAATTGTAGCTTCTGTCATTCTTAGCTGGCTGATTTCTTTTTGGTATCACAGAAGATCTTCAGGGAAAAACTGTGAGATGAAAGTGTAGAATGACCTCTGGTATGGAAACAGGCAAAAATGTGATAGATGAAAATGATGATATTGTAAGAAGAAATCTAATATTGGTAGCTGGACTTAGGAGATGGTACATCAAAAACTTACAGTACAACACAATGTTACAGTAGTTTGGGAAAAATCCTAAGAAAAGGCATAAAAAGCATTAAGAAGAAGAAAACTATGAGGAAATATTCAAATACATAAAAATGGAAAAATTATAATTTATTTAGCCAGGAACAGCGCTTTTAAGGAAAAGAATTAACTATAATATCCATATTTCATGCTGAATGAAAAAGATACTGATTGTGGGTGAAGCTAAAAAATATCTTAAGGACATACAGCGTGAAGAAAGAAAGGAGATGATTAACAATTGCACACTTAAAATTTAATATACTATTACCCCTGAATACAGTGTTGTATCCTGTATAAACAGCACCAACATAGGTATAACAAAATGCCATGGATATTTTTAGGTGTCAGGTTGTAATATAGGAGACAGCAAGAGGAAAGATATTAAAAAAATGTTTATTAAAGACAATAGCAGAGGAGATGTAGTTAAATCAGTTGAAACAATCTGATAAGTGTATTGGGAGCAGCAGCTGGCCTAAAGAATGATACACCATAGCAGTATAGACAATTTTGTATTGTTAGCTTTATTTAGTAATCTTTCACATGGCAATTTACTCCTGTTCTGTTGGCAGTTCAAAGGGATTACTTTGTGCTTCTTCATGTCTTCAAGCTCTTCTTTTTTTTTCAGAGGCATGAAATTTTCAGTGTCTGAGTAACTTAGGAACTAAAAGAAAGACAAAATTTGGATTCAGGCACCTACATATCTTTAGAAATCTGCCCTTAGAAACAGAAACCCTATATTTATTTAGTGGAATTTTTATTGCTTATGGAATTTTGTATCCTAAAACACACTTGGATTTTTTAAAGTTGGGCTCATGGGCAGAAAGAATGACACATATCCAAAAAAAGAAATTAGATGTGATATGGGGTCATCTACCTATTGTTTAGGACTGGTTGTGAATGAATTGTGGTCCACATATTGTAAACTGTCACAGCACAGCTTTCTGTGCAAATATCTTTCAGGAAAAGTTATCTCACCATCTCACACATGTGGTTAAATGGCCTTCATAATGCATCTCAAAAACCTAAAACTGAAGTCTGTTTCAACTTTAAAGTCACTCATATACTTAAATATCTAAATCCAAAATGAGGTACCTATTAAATTCTTTTTCTAGGGAAAACAGCTGAATATGATCCAATAAAACAATGGAAAAACTGCTCATGCAAGTTAGCATCTTAATCATGCCTCTTACCGTGCCTAATGCTCAGTGAAAAACTGCATACAATTACTACTTTTAGACTGGCCAGATCCCTAAATTAAAGGCTGGCACACTGGTAGGCACTACACAGCTTCAAAACAGATGTTCCAAGAATTATATAGCCAGTTTGCATTTGTTTTTTATCTCTCTTCTCCCCACACCCTCCTTTTTTTCTCATTCAAGTGTGTAATGCCTCAGTGACTGATGATGTTCTGACAAGAGCAAAGCTTCTCCAGATTTCCATCAGAGTTATATGCATAGAATATAGCTCAAGATATAACCTTTACATCAGGCCTTGTTACCTTGTGCCCAGAAAAAGGGAAAAAAGAGAACAAACCATTTCTAAATGCATCATGTTCTGCATCCTGTCCCATCCCATGCTTTGTATTGTAGGTGAAGGTTTTTGCTCCGAAACCAACACTCTGCCTTTCTCATTAGATAGGCCCTTCACTGTAATGAACTACATTATTAAAGCCAGAAATACTAGGCCAAAAAAAATTAGTGGCAGAATAAAACAACTAGGCAAAGCTTTAGTTTGCTTCCAAAAATCATTAACTGTCCAGATGTTTAGCCATAAATAATTAATACAGGCATTTTGGTTTTCAGAAATGGACAAAAAGCTGTCTGGGAAAATGTAGGAAGCATTCCCTAAACTTCCAGATGAAGTTCTGGCTGCAGCTGAGGTGCAGTAATTCATTTGTGGCCAGCAGGTTTAGAAGGTGATTCTGTCCCTCTGCTCTGC
Source organism: Setophaga petechia (assembly GCA_024362935.1). NCBI lineage: Eukaryota > Metazoa > Chordata > Aves > Passeriformes > Parulidae > Setophaga > Setophaga petechia. Next base: position 31,901,232 of record JANCRA010000001.1, read on the forward strand.
ACTGGTGAGACCCCAGCTGCAGGGCTGCATCCAGCTCTGGGGTCCTCAACAGAAGAAGAACATGGAAGAAGTCCAGAGAAGAGCCCATGAAGATGACCAGGGAGACAGAACACTTTTCACATGAAGACAGACGGAGTGAGGTGGGGCTGTTCACTCCAGAGAAGGGAGCAAACTTTTTAGCAAGGCTGGGATAGGACAAGGACTCATGATTTTAAATTAAAAGAGGGCAGATTCTGACTAGATATAAGGAAGGAACTTCTTATGATGAGGGTTTTGAAATGCTGGCATGTGTTGCTCAGAGAGGTGGAAGATGTCCTATCCTTGGAAACATCTAAGATTAGGCTAGCTGGGGCTCCGAGAAACCTGATCTAGTTGAAAAAACAGTCCCTGCTCATTCCTTTATTTATTTTTGCCAGACTTCTGCATTTCACAGAATCACAGAACATCATGAGTGGGAAGGGACCCACAAGGATCATCAAGATCAACTCCTGGCCCTGCACAGAACCATCCCCAAGTCACACCAAGTGCCTGAGGGCATTGTCCAAATGCTTCTGTCAGGCTTGGTGCTCTGACCACTTCCCTGGGAGCCTGTTCCAGTGCCCAACAAGAAAAGGTGGAAAACCTTTTATCTAATATCAATTCCCTTGAGTCCTGACTCATTATGTTCCAGAGGTGTTGGATTAGATGATATCTAAAGATGACTTTAAATTCAAACCATTCTATGATTCTAGTTCATGTTAACAATGAATTACTGTCTTTTTAGTTTCTGGGTTTTTTGCTTCTTTAGGAAAAACTTCACATTAATATTTTTTTCTTTATTATCCTTTACTCTGTACTTTCTTGTTACTTTTTTTTCTATTTGCTTTTCCTTTCTCTATCCATTTCATGATCACATCTTCTTCCAAGAAGTCACCAAAATCATGTAATTTTTTCACTTCATTTTCTTGTCAGTCCTGATTTCCCCCTCCTTGGGCCAGAAGGTGTGTCTTTAGTGTTTACAGTATATACTGGGCAGAAAAATACATTTTTCTACATAGTTAATATACTAAATCAAAGAATATTTCTATTAAAACCATTATTTCAAAATAATTTCCTGAGTCATCCAGATAATTAATTTTACATAGCCAAATACAAATTAGAAACACCAATTTCACGTCCACTTCAAACATGATATAAATAGAAAAAGGAAATAGACTTTTACCCTACAGCAGACATTAAAATTTTCTTTTTGCTAGTAAAGTATTTAAATGGCTTCCACTAGAACAAGTCAGTCACAACAAATAAAACTTCCCATGGACTTCTTCTCATGGACTCTTTTTTTTTGTTTTTTTGCAAAAATATGTCCATATTTTTAGTTTGCTCTGCAAGATAAGAAGATTCAATATGAGGATATCTCAACAATATTACAAATTAGAAAAGCTTATGTATTTTCCCCTGTATGTCATGCAGTTTACTTTAAATGAGAAGTTTATATTCAGTGTTCCTTATAATCTTGTATCACGTGGTGTCTAGAAAACTACTGAACCTCCACAAACATTGAAATCAGAGAACAGATGAAGAAATTTTCACAGGGTTTAGAAACCACTAAGGAAATGTACAAAAAGTGAATACTAACTACTAGGTACATTAAAAATATTTTAAAAGAAGAAAGGTAGATTAGGAAGAAATTTGACTTCAACAGTAACAGTCAAAGAAGGAAACAAAAAGAAATTAAACTTCAGAGAGCATATTTTGCAGGTATGGGAGGAGTGCTCTAATTCTTCTTTAATAACTCAAGAGAGGATAAATTTTTCCCTAACAAAGTATTGGCTACACACTGACAGGAATAAATTTGACGCCTGGCAGCAAAAGCATCTGCTAAGATCTACTTAAGGTTTTATAAATCTATCGTGTGGTACAACTTTGCTATACCAGACTAGCATAATAAAACAAAATCCTAGACTTCTGACATTGTAACTAATTAGTAAGTAGAGTGAGGTTTGGGAAAGCAGCCCAGATGAGGTCAGCCACATGGTAAAAGTTTCTAAACATGCAGAGGACCTAAAAAGTAAGTATGCAATAACAGTTTTTTAAGTTTTAGCAAAAAATAAATCCTCTCACAATCAAATAAGCTTTATACCTTTTGAAGGCAAGTAAAAGGTAGCAACTTTTATCAAGTTTGTATAAATAGCAGACCCTGCTGAGACTGTAGTAACCACAGTGACTGCTTTAAGAATCCTCTAGCTTTGATCTCGTCTCATCCTGGACAGTTATATAAAAACACTTTGATTCAACTAATGATTACTCTTCCCCAAAACAATTTAAAGGAGCATCTGGACTTTCTTTAAATAGAAGGAAGATGCAGGAATGTGAGAAACATATTAGAATGCAAGAGGATTTGAATCATTACAGAGTAAAATCCATCTTCAGAAAGATGAGGGAAGAAAATACTGTATTGCTTTCACCTTCGAAATTTCTCCTGAACTGTGTATTCATGTGGCCACCCAGTTCTGAGGAAAACCACTTCCTAGAAATATTCTTGCTCATTTTTGTTTTAAGCTTCTGTACTCAATTCATGGCAGACACAATGTTAACGAACAAATTGTATTTATTTAAAAAGGAGTCTACCCAGTAGTACAGGAAAAAGTTGAAAAATTCTTTTAACTTTAACGCAATAATGCTAAAGTTTAATGCTTAGTTTTGTACTACATAGTGCTTAGTAGAAATGTCAGAGATTAATGTGGCTTTGTGTTAATTCCTTGTATTTCTGACTAATAGTCTTGTGCCAGCTATTTGGCTCCTTACCTACATATATCAGTGATTATTATGTACTAGCAGATGTATTTGTTTTGAGAAAAAGAGTTGTATCCCACAGCAAAGACTAGTAAGAGAAGTATATTATGACCTGACAACTTATTTGAGATGATCTCAATGAGAAAAGATTCTTTAGATGATCCAGAACCATATCCAAATAAGCCCACTGAAATAAGGGACATGCATGTACTCAGGAAATGTAATGAATATGTAATAGGGATGTAGTGAATACGTACTGGTTGCGTTAACAGCCAGGTCTGTTAAGCTGCTGGGCGAGCATGTTAGGTGGAGAGATTTCCCCATGCATTCAGTGTGCTAAATAAACTAATATTGTCTTTCTAACCCAATAATATTGTTTGGTCTATTTTTATTTTTATTTTTATTTTTATTTTTATTTTTATTTTTATTTCTATTTCTATTTTTATTTCTATTTTTATTTTTACTTCTATTTCTATTTTTATTTCTTTTTATTTTTATTTTTATTTTTACTTTTTTTAATTTTATTTTTTCATTTATTTTTAGTTTATTTTAAATTTTTTTGCTTATATTTTTTATTTCCCAGTTTTAACTGACAATGAGGAGGTAAAATGCTTGGTTTGTCTTAGAAGTCTCAGAGGCTCTTGTATATTCTTTTTTATACCAATATTTACTGTGAAATATCCTATATTAATCTCTCATGCTTTTTTGGAAAAGGAAAAATGTATCCTAGATTTATGTTATTTTTTAACATATATTCCAAAATTATTCTTAGGAAAGGCTTAAACTCTCATTACATCCTATGCTGACTGATTGCTAAAATAAAACTAAATTCAGGCCAGGGAGCAGACTCAGCAATGTATGTAATTATTTAAATTTAAATCTGATGGTCAAGGTCTCAGGCTTGATACAGCCTAGTGGGAAGTTTAATGTTGGAATAAAAGCCTATTCCACAGTTGCATCTCTCATCTGCAATGATAAAACTTGATTTGACAGCTGGAAGAGAAGCAGACTTAAAGCTTTGTGGGTCAGCCACAAGAGAGAAAGGCATGCTGACACACAGAGAGCATTAGCACTTATGGAAAAACCTACTCATTGTACAAGTACTAATATATTAAGTTAGAGCAGAAACTCTCATACTGGTAATCACAAGCTCTCAGGAGTCATTTATTGGAAGGAGTATGAGCAAATACTCAACACTGAAAGAACAGCGCCGTACACAGCAATGGGAAAGAAAAGCAAGAACAACTAAATAATAACCTCCAAGAACACAGAAACACTAAAGCAAGAATATTAACTGCATATCTTGATCACTAATTTCCAAAATTACTTTTTCTCAAAAAAGTATATTTTAAAAAGCTCTTTGCAGAAACTGCCCCAATATTTTTCTCCTCTGTTGATCTGTAGAGTTTTTTGTTCAAAATATGAAAAACCAGAAAGAAGCTCATATCAAAATCCAGAATGTTTCTTTTGCATCAGCTTCACCATCTCATTTCCTAATATTAAATCTCTTTTCACCAAATATCTATTCTCAATCTCTCTCTCCGAGGTCTGCAGAAGAGCCAGAATTTCAGTGGTTGGTAGGAGCAATATGCCTTTAGAAATAGATTTGTCAAAAGCTTCAGCCAGGAAAAAGAATTAGAACAATAAACAGTCCAAAATTATTTGATGCTGGCTGCAGGTATTATTAAATGGATGATGAATGAGGGTCTTCTATTTACAACTGATTTATTTGTTGTGATTTATTTTCAATAGAGAGGTGTATTTCTCTAGATACTGAGTTCTGGTCTCTGTCTGTCTGTTTGTTCTTTTGTTTATGTCTTTCCCCAGATGATATTTATTATTGATTAGAAAATAACACTTTTAATGACAAACAAACCAATGTGATCCTAAAGTCAACAGCTGGCAGAAATGAACAAGTACAACACAATGAATATATGAATATGAATTGAAGCTCTGAGGTAGGGTTAGATTTTCTTACCCTCTCAGGCTCAGGAAATGTGTGATTACATCTCTCCCAAAATGGCCTGACAACCCCAGCAGCAGAATCTAAAACTATTTCTAAGGAATAAGTTAGTGAGAAACAAGTACACATGTACTTTTCCCTATCTGTTTCCCTTTCTAGCTCTGTAGTATTTGATTATTTTACAGTATGTATATGTTTATATATAATAATGTAAGGAAGGGAGACAGATTTTTTTTCCTTGTAATTTTTCAGCCTTTATTATGTTTCATATCTTACTGACTAATCAAGAAACACTAATAAGAATACTGCTGGTGTTACTGCTCAAAAGAGCGAAATAATGGTTAACTTTGACAGTGTCTATCTGTCAGGATAGACTTAAAATTCCAAAATATGCAAAGATTTTTCGGCAAATTAATAATTTTAAAATTGTACAGGAAAGAAAAAAGCAGAGGAAGGAAAACAGATACTGCATCACTCGCAGTGCACTGAGCTAGATTTCATTGCTATGTTAAAATAAAAAAAAAAAAGAGTTACTGTACATATTGTTACTCATTTAGTACTGTCTTACGATATGTTGTGATTTGAATGTTTGGAAAAAAACAGTCAGGGGCATTGTAAGAATATATATATATATATATATATATATATATATATATATATATATGTATAAAATTAAATCCAATATTTAAAGTGTGTCCTTTAAACACAAATCATAGCATACACTCTGACAACAAAAAAAAAAGGTTTCCCTGGAAAGTATCCTTACAAGCTGTTCTCCAATAAGGCTAAAATGTAGCAGGAGTTTATCTCACTTTGTGAAAATGTATTGTGCTTTGTGGAAAGACGGGGTCTTGTTTACAGAGATGAAAATATAAATCCCAAGTATACTATCAGGAGAATTTATGGCAGAAAACTCTTCCTAAAGACGCTAAAAATGGTACAGGTAGTGAAAGAAAATCTTATCTTTTAGAGCTATTCTTAATGAAAATAATTTAACTTTGAATATTTTTAAATGTATTTTTTATTTAGTTATTTTAAAACTTGGTTTGGTCTCTGATTTCATCACAGAAGATAAATTTTATTTTCTTTTTTCTGCCATCTCACAAAAGCTTGGAATTTGTAGTCATTGAGAAATAGGATTCTTTGATATCTAATTCTTCAAAAAACTTTTTGACAAAACTTGAAATAGTATTTTATTTTGCTGGGGGAATCCTTGAAGACTAGGCTTTCTGAGCTAGGACAATTCACTTCTTAGTATGATTTAGTGTGAATATTGTGGCAAAATTACAACTATATTGAAGTTTATCAATACTTGTTGTCACATAATTTAACAGCTTCAATGCAGGACAATGTGTCACATAGCTGGCTCACCCCGGTTCACTGCCTATTATTCTCAGTGTTTGATGAATAAACTAAAACAAAGCAAAAGAATATAAACCAAGCCATCAGATGGTAGAGTACATTTCCATTTCTTCCTTGGACAAACATTGATATGAATACTAATGAGCAAGCAGAGCACTCATGTTTCAAAATAAACAAGGTTAAAAAAAGATTTGGACTAAGGCAGTACATAGCCCCTGTTATTTTCAACTCAATATTTTTCTGGCGTCAACGATGTGATTTTAGACTTATCTTCCATCTGAATTATGCAGGTTATTCACCATACAAAATTGATATTATAATTTAATCTTCTCTCTCTATTCATTTGTAAAGTGCCTATAAAAATGGCTCCCAAATGGAAGACTGTTAAGAACAATGATATAATAAGCAGAATAAACCATCTTTCAATAAATCTCTTATTCTGTGTAAAACTGCTTTTGATTTCTCTGTAAACTGAAAATTAAAGTCTAATGTATGGCTTCAGTATTTTCAAATGCTACTTCTTCAGCATGTGTTAGGAATGTTTTATCTTGGGTATCACAGTGCAACAGCAAAATATTATTAACCAAAGAATACTACAAAAGAGAAATTAGAAGAATAATATAAAATCTATATTCAATTATGTGCACACATTTTGCAGAATATGTAATGTACAGAAGAGGAGCTAAGTAACTTGTAATAGCTAAAAAATAATATATTTTTATGCATTTAAAAGAAGAACATAAAACAAAAGCAAGTCAGAATTTTATACCCGGCACTCATTTTTTTAAAGTAAAATATTTTTCTACATAGTGCTCAATTTGAAGAATTTACTTATTTTCTTCCCAGTAATGAATTTTGTTTCTTTTTTTATATGTACAAATGATGAACAAATATGTCCCTATTGGAATAAGACAGATAAAATTTGGAATATTCACCATCAGTGTTATCTTGGCTGGTCAGCTGAGGTAGATAGCATTATTTCTGGACTTGCTCTGTATGTATTCCAAGCAGCAGATATTTCAGAAGAACTGTGTGTGTTTTCAAGGGTAACTGCTGTGCATGCATGGGTGCGTTCCTAAGGTGGAAACACTAATTTTTAAGTCATACTTGTGAGTAAAATGTGAATTACATCTCACCTTTGTAAAGAGACACATTATCAGAATAAGTTTTTACTGTTCAAGTAATTGTGATTTTTTTTTAGTATCTTTATTATGTGATATAGTTGTATTTTCCTGAAATTCAATAAATATTTATGGACATTTCCCAGTTGTCTTTCTCTACCTGCAGTGGTTATCCAAATCCAGCTATGAGCTGAGTTATTCCCAAAATGTATCACATTATCTTTCCATTGTAGTTGCTAAATTGTTGAATTTATAAAAACAGTTGAGAATTATATTACATTTTCATAAGCAGAAAGCCGTTCTTTAAATTGAAATTAAAAGTCAAATCTTCCCACAAATGGCTTCTTCACAAACCGGTGCCCTTTTCTCTAAGTTTGACAATGTTTTTGATATCTTTCTATTGTTCTCCCAGGCATGAAGACAGCAAGAGTGTTTTCATTTAGCATGAAATTCACACCTGCAGAAAAGCACAGACTGAGCAAGGAAGGGTTTAAGTGGGTGGTAATTAGTATAGCTGGATAGGGTTAGTCTGTATGTAACAGGAAATTATCTTTCAATGGACATGAAGAGATTGCTGCAGCCTGCCTTTGGGAGTCATGGTGGTTTTCTGGTGACTTCTGTCCCTGTCTGGAATTGTGTAAACGCATTCCTGAGGTCACTGCTCTGTCTCTCAGCATGGGAGAGCATTCATGCACCCAGAAAAACACATGCATACAGATCCTCAAGTTGAGGGGCTGGAGCAGCTGAGCCAGGCACAGACAGCGACTGTGTCTGGGGGGCAGGCGCTGCACTTGTAGGAGGACACAACGACAACGATGAGCATAGCACTGAGGCACTGCTCTGAGGTGTCCAGAGGGCTGGGAATTATGCATTCAGCATGAAGTGGGATCTCTGCAGGATTCTGGAAGATGCTTAGTACTGCTTTTGATGTATCTGTTGGGTCTTTGCTGCTTGTTGAGATAGGACTCAAGTTCACAAAGTCAAGTGGCCTAATCTAATTATGCTACCAGGTGTAACAACACCTCAGTGTGAGCAAGTTACTGACATGACATTACCTAATGGGATTGGTAGTAAGTACTTCCTTAGTAAGATAATTGGGAAGAACAACAGGTAGATATTTTAGAGAACTCATTATTTTATGCTCAAGTATTACCTTTTCCCTGAAGATTACTGAAGTATGTAAACTAGTGTAATTTTTTCTTCCAGGTAGATCTGCAGTGTCAATGAGAGTTTCCATCAGCACAATCAGAACTCACATGAAACTGGGGACCAGTCTGGATCTCAAAAGTCATAAGAGGCTGCGGCTCATAATGTTGCAACTGATATTCTTCTTTTTGTGAAGCTAGAAAAATTCATCTTTTTCTGAGTCACCTATTCAGGATGAGAAAAAGGTATTACTCTCTTGACAGAATCCTCTTTACAAATATATTTTCATTCCCTGAACACAACAGAAATCAAACAATAAAGCAAACTACTTTTGTTCAGTGCTCTGAGACCTTTTAAATAGTATGCACCTAAAAACTTTTTCAATTCCTTCTTAGCTCAGGATAAAGGTATCTTTTTTTATTGTTATATACATATTTCTTAGCAAGCTGTACCCACTCAGCCTGTAATCTTTACATTCCTGTTATTCAGGTGTTTTTTTCTTTCTGCCTAGCTACAAGTTTTGTGGCATATTGTAATCTAAAATTATTATTGTTTAATTATTTATTATTATATGGATTTGATTTGGCATATGGTGCCACAAGCATGACTAAGGATGACAATGAGCCATATATGAAGGCAGACAATTATTAACTTGACTTTGCCATTTAACCAACATTTCCTGATTTTTTTTTTTGTCTTCAGGAAAAATACTGGACCAAAAAGCATCTTCATTCCCTGGGTAAGCTCTTCTTTGGACAGAGCTGTATTTTTGGGATGGAATAACTTAATGGTTTAACCATGCTCTTACTTAACTTGTCTTAGATGAAACATTTTACAGCTGTTAGGCTGAGGGAGATCTAACTTAAACATAGTAAGGAACAATGACTTGGCACCAGGTAGCTCTTCAAAGCTCAACAACATTTTCTTGCATACAAGCTGGAGCTGAGCTTCTCTTGTCTATGCTAGGCACTTTTCTCACATTTCCAAACAATCCTAAGGATTTCTAGAGCACTGATATCCACGATTTACATTTGGGATGCAAAATTTACTTCAGTATGGCAGTTTTCACCTTTATTTTCTCTTCATAAATGTTTATAAGTGTAATTTTTTTTTTTTCATTTTATAAATTTCAACTCTAGGAAATCCATCGAACTCTAGGAAAAGAGCTATGATCTTCTGTAACAGTAGAATATATTCTCCAAAAGTTGTTTCTGTGACTGCCAGAGACTTCAGCTTCACTTCATTACTCAGTCACTTGCAAAAGCAATCGTCATTGAGTAGTATTTGTCCTTGAACATTGGTAGTTCAGATTATCATTTGCTTTTGAGGAAAGCACTCATTGTCAATTCTGATAGCATGTTTGAATGCTGATAAAAGCTAGGAAATTAATTTTAAAATGAACCAGGTAAAATTAACAATAGAGAAATGACAGAAGTGCATTTAAAACAATAAAGTAAACAAGGACTTGACTATTTTCAGTAAACAGACATCATGTTTTTCAAGTGGTTATTATAGAACAGAAGTGTCAGGTTTACAAGAATAATATAAATCAATGAACTAAAATATTGAACCTTAACAGATTGCTCTTTCAGAGAGCAGTCTGTTTTAAAGAGACGCCATTAAAAAGCAACACATTCCCAATCTAGAGTGAACCAATCACTATAAATGGTAAACTGTGTTTTTCAAATTCTTTGAAAACTGTTTTGGCAATGCTGTGTGCTCCTCCAGTATTGCACTGCCCATAACACGACAGGGGACTGTCCCAGAACTCCATTATTGCCTATGATTTCTGCTCTCTTTGTTGTTAAAATCCAATTCCTCACTGCCACAGCTCTAGGTGTCTGCTTATTGCTCTTTAATTATATTCAACTTTCCGATCCCCACTCTTCCATTCTGTCTCTTCTTATAACTCTCTTTTACACAGACTTTTTTTCCTTTTGGAAGGATCTTTCAAGTTTCCTCCTTATCAAAGGGCCTGTGTTCAACAAATATTTTTCTTCTCTTGTCATTGCAAGTTTTCCAAGATTTTTGGTTTCATAAATTCTTTACACTATATCAAATACAACTGTGCTTGTATTTTGTCTCCCATCTTGCCACTAGCTGAAAATACCTTCAAGTTCAGCATGTTTTATTGCTGAAATACAGTGTTTTCCCACTCTTGCTAATGCTCATAATGCTTTATGCCTTGCCTTTCCCTCTATTCTCCCCCTCCTGCCTCTTCTTTCCAATAGGGTTATTCTGTTTTGTTCTCTTATTAAGATGCCTGCTTTCTCTCCACCTTTTCAGACATGTACTGTTGTGTTCTTTACCATTATTTTCCTGTTATGTCTGGGACAGCTATTGATGGTGTTTGCATTTTGACCTGTAATAGGAGGAGAATCTGTAATGAGACAAAGGAAAATAAGGTAGTTACTAATACCATTATCAAAGCAGTAGAATAGTCTGAGTTGTGGATTATTTACATTAATCAGATTATTTGTACACATTATTTCTTAGTACAAAATAAACCAATTATATGTTCACATACTATAGAAATTTAGCAAATAGGCAGATAGACAAATTGGTCTGTTAGATTTTTGGATGTTCTACTTCCTATATTAAATAGTAAAAAAAATAAGAAATTGTGTGTTGAGCTTTTAGTATGTAATTTTCTGCTATCTCAAAGTCAGTCAATATAGCTTTCCTATCACAGCTATGGTTCCTATAAAGCCAGTGAAGCAAAAAACATACAGATGCCATTAAAACACAACCAATCTATTCAGAGCCAATAAAGTAACAATTAGATAACTTACATCTGCATAAGTTAAATAGGCGAGAGGAGTTAATTAGAAAATCTTACATCTGCCTGTTTTCTTTAGGAAATTACCTTACAAGATTCTTCTTCCTTAGCCTAGAGTACTTGAAGGAGAACACATGTGGAGGAGAAAAGATAAATTAACTCTCAAAGGTTTTTGTGTTCCTAGAAGTTTACCTGGTGACTAAGCACCCTGAAAAAATATCAGATTGGGCTAAAAGAAGTTACTGGTCAAGGGCTCTTAAATAAAAGCTAAAAAAAAGCCATAAAATATTGCTTCCACATGAGCTATTCTCAATATATTTTACTTTTTTTACTAGTAACACAGACAAAGAAGAATTGTGCATCACTTTCCAGTGCCCTGTTCCTTTTACCAAAGACTAATCTCAGCTCAGTCATGAAGCTTTTGAATGTTTTCTCTCCTTCTCTGTTCAAAAAGCAAAGGGCTCAGAGTTGGACTTTGAAAATTATATACTGTGGAGTTACTGATTTTTTGGGGGGTAGTTTATCAGAGCCCTTAGCAGATCCATTTGCATCTCTTTATTTTAAATTTAGTGGTCAAATGAGGATGAGTTTACAAGCTCCAAGTCCACATGATTAAAGGAATTCTTTGCCAGATTTTTACTATCTGACCAATTACCTCCTTCCTTTCCTTTTCCTCTTTAATTTTCCTGAAAAATGGTTTATTATGAATTACCTCTTGCACGGCAAAATAATCCCTTATATACTTTTATACAGTAGTTAGCTTCAATTCCCCTCACCAGATACAGATTTTTTTTCCCTAAACTCTTCTAAGAAAACAAACTATAATAAAGTCACTTTTGGATCATGTTAGTAATATCTGAGAATATCAGCTCCAGTGTGTTCTCTTGAAAAAATATTTTATGCATTTTTCTCGAAAAACACAACAAAATAAAGCAAAACAACACAGCACAAAAAAAAAAAAAACCCACAAAATTCAGACACGCAAGCACAAGACAAGGAAAAAAATACTTTCAAGTGTATAGATGAATATTTTTGCAACAAATAATATCTAAATATGAAAAGCATGTTAAAAAGAGTCTAAACATATGTCAGCATAGTATAGATAATAGTCTGTTTAAATAGAATTTTGTATCTGGAAAAATATGAAGAGTCATAAAATGCTTAGGTGACTATTTTTCAGAATTTTTTTCTTTTTAAAGTGGAGCTTAGGGGTAATGCAATGTATGAAACTGACAATTCCTCAAGATATTTGTTATTCTGTCTCCACAAATTCATGTATTCATCACGCTGATTTATGCCTTTACCTCAGCCATTCCTGTGACAGCTAGAAATATGGAAAAGTGAACTCTGGTTTTTGCAAAGACTTTTAAACTGTGTTTTATTTTTCCAAACCTAAATAAATTACATTTCAGACAGAATTCTAATAGTATATGAATGCCACAAGTAAACTAAAATGAAGGAAATATAATCATATTAATTTACAATATTAATTGATCTAAGATTTTATATTTGTATTTATAGTTATAGTTAGTTATAGTTATAGTTAGTTATAGTTGCAGTTAGTTATATTTAATTATTTTAGTAAATTAAAATAATAATTAAATTAATAGTTTAATCTTTTATTATATATGATTTTTTCTTGCTTTTTAATAACGTTTTTGGTACAATTTACTCAGTTATTTGTTTTCTAATTTTCCCTAGTTGTTTTTTTCAATTTTTTTTCTCTTTAGGATTTTTATTTTCTTTTGAATCTATTCTATTCTCTTTTGTCTCATAACTTTCCTCTGCCACTTACCTGACTATGTTTAGGTTATTGTGTTTTCTTTGTTATTTTTTCCCTCATGAAGCCCTGACTACCAAGATGTAATGAAAACACGATATCAAATATATTTAGATTGATATTTTGCCTTATATCGTTTATATTTCCAACTATGTTGCTGAGTTTTATCTTAAATTCTTCCCACTCTGTCTTGTTGTTTATTCAGGAATTTGGATTAAAAAAATCCAACTGATCAAATGAACAATAACCAAAAAAAAAAAAAAAAAAAACCAAAAAAAGCCCAGCTAGACTAACAGCTTCTGATCATGCTGTCGTGACGTGATTGACACTGCTTCGTATAACATTATGATTTGAGAGTCTAAAGGTAATCTTACCTTTAGAAAGCCAGCCACCAAATCCTAAAATAGTTTTAAAACTTGAAATTAGATTATGTGCATGTAGCAAATGTTTTACTTAGCTTTTTTTTCTGGCAATATTTCTTCTTAACAAGTACTGTTTATCATCAATATTTATCATAAAATTTATACTTAATTTCTGTCTGTGCTATATGCCTGCTGAAATGTCCACCCTAGATGAATTACAGGACCCTCAGCTGATAAACCTACAGACCTAATTTTATTAGATCATGTAGAATTAATTTATGATGAGGTTGTCAAAATTTCAGGCATATTTCAAACATCATCCTGTGTCTTAAAACCTCAATGAACTGAAAACATTTAATTTAATTTTGTTCAGCTTTTTTTTTATGTAGGCCTCTTCCAGACAACAGAAATTTACTTCAAAGAGAATCAGATTTAATTATGGAAAGAAAACAAAGCCCCTCCTTTCCTTTCATTTGGTTAAAGCTGTGAAGATGAAACTCCATCTGTTTACTTTTTTTCCTAATGTATTCTTTTGTGTAAGGTAACTCTGCTTCAGTGAAGAGAGAGGACCATATACTTTTTAGATGGAGCCCCTAGCCTTTAAAACAAGTCAGATTCAGGAGTATTTCCACAGAAGCCCAGACCCTGTTCCCTGATGCTCCTTGCTGCCTTATTAGTACTTGACAGCTCGTCTCCCTGAGGGGACTGTGAATATTTTGCCAACAGCCATCCCAACCATTGTCTCCAGACAAAAGAAAGTGGGGCCTTTGATGCCTACGCTATGAATTCAAATCTTTGGGATTTCTCAGGAGATAGGTACCAAAGGGGTTTGATGAAGCCTGGTTTTGGGGGGAAAAATGTTATCTGAAGCTTTTTGCTACAGGTACTGAATCCTTTGTATCTATTTTAGCATTAAGAGGTCAAATATTTGGCAAGTGGGGAAGAAAAGACAGGAGCTCTGGCTTTGTCCTGGTGCATTGGAACATAGGGTCTTGTCTTTCAAATATCTCAAACATCTGATAATATACCCTTTCTGCTCTGAAACAAAGATCTATTTCCTGAAGCTTATCCTACAACAAGTACTTACTACTCTCTCCACCACATTTTTATATGGTTTTGCAGAAATATTGCAGCTGAAATTACTTAACTACTCTTGCATTAATTGGAAGTTTTCTGTAGTCAGAATAATATACTTAAAACACTACGTTCTGTTTGTACTGAGACGAAATACAGGGAATTTTATGGTGGCAATGAAGCAAAATCAGCAGGTGTGGTTATCATGATAACTACACCCCTGGGTGTGTAGAAGCACATGGCTGCATCTGCTCCATAGTTATCTCTCCAGGGGTGAGATTATTTCATGATAGCCACACCGCCCTAATGGCCCATTGCTTAAGTAGTATTCATGACCCTTATTCAGAATCTTGCCTATATTGAACAGACTGAATTTCTCCCCCACCACAGCTGTCTCTACTTTAATGCTTTTAATGTAATTCTTTCCTTGTTAATTTCTATTCATTAAAGAGAAGCATTTGATATAAATGCAGAATGCATTGTCTTTAATAGCAAAATTGCAGATGAGTAAAATATATGGTTTGGATCAAAACAAGCAGTTATCTAGATACTAGGTATAGCCTAACTGATTTTGTGTCACACATCTGGTGGAACTCGACTGGCATTATTTGCTATGAAAATATAATTTCCAGAATAAGGATTTTTCCAGTGCTCTGTATGAAAAATAATGATTTCTACCTTGTAGTTCTGATAGTGCTACAGAAGACGTAAAGAAATGAGAGCAGGAGCAAGACTTTCCTATCCTTTCACACCTTGTAGTCATTGACAAGCAGTGTGATTAGCAATTAGACTGAGAATATTCTAAAATGTTACAGAGCAAGAACTCCAGAATTCAAGGAACCAAGGGCTGGGCAATGCAGATATAAGTTTAATGTCACCCTTGCAATTCCTGTCATCATCTGATTCCTGGTACATATCTTTGGCTGTGGCAGGGTTCTTTTAATATATTTCAATGTCCTATGTCACCTAATTAAATCTGGCTAACAGTGTGCAACTATAAACACTGCCTAAGCACTTAATGAGTACAGAAAGAAAATAAAATACTATATCTTGAAGGAAATATTTTTTTATTTCACATAATAGATTATTTTGCCACTTCCCTTTAAAGGTTAATGTATTTTCCCAGCAGTTTAAGTTGAACACAAAGGCTTAGAAAGAGAGAAAATGACAGGAAATTGAGTGTTACCAAGTAAAAAACAAAGGCTTTCTTCCTCTTAATGGGACTCAAGACACCACTAATCTCATCTGGTTTAGCTGATAAGGTAGGCACTGAGATGGAGAAATGGATTCAAAAGAGGAATCTTCCTTTATCAGGCTCATTCAACTTTTATCTTCTTTTTGATATTTTTTTTTCCTTCATGGAACTACAAAGCTAAGATGATTACTTTTCACAAGGTAGTAATCATTCAATGACTTAAACCAATATTTTATTTTTTAAATTGAGGGGATGCCATGAGATATTTCTTAATTAATTTCATAATTCCTAAGAGCAATTAAAAGGATTATTGTGAGAATGACTGGTGTAATTTAAATCAATTTTAGTGCATAAAATCATTTTACCACCGTATCCTCTCTCCCTAGCAACAGTGGATCAGAGCATGACAGGGAAGTGAAATATGCCCATTGCATTCAGACCTGGTAAGCACAAATTAGAATGTTTGATTGTCTGGGTCTCACACCTCTATTGACTCTGAACAATACTTTCAGGCTTTTCTCTTCCAGGGTTTTCATGCCTTTAAAACTTTCTGTATTTTACAATAAGGATCCAAAGCAAAAATATTCTCATGTAAAACGCAGAATCATAGAGTCATAGCATACCCTGAGTTGAAATATCCTTGACTCACAAGGATTATTAAGTCAAACTCCTGGCTCTGGACAGGATCCCCCCAGGAATCCCATCCATTTGCCCGAGCCCACTGTCCAAATGTTTCTTGAAGGTTTGGCAGGCTTGGTGCCACGACCCCTTTCCTGGGGAGCCTATTCTAGATTCAGCTGCCCTTTGGGTAGAAACCTTTTCCTACTATTTAACCTAAATCTCTCTTGACACAGTTTCCTCCCATTCTCTTGAGTCCTACTGCTGGTCACCACATAGAAGAACGAGACTGGTGCAAGTCCTTGGGCTTCATCTTGTGAGGAAATTGTAGACACAGCGAGGTCTTCCCTCAGTCTCTTCTTTTTCAGTCTAGACAGACCAAGTGACCTCAGTAGCTCCTCACATGACTTCTCCTCTAGACCCTTTGTCATCTTCAGAGCCCTCCTTTGGACACTCTCTAACAACTTTACATCCTTCTTATATTGTGGCACCCAAAACTGTCTCCAGCACCCAAGGTGAGGCCGCCCCAGTGCAGAGCAGAGTGGGACAATCCCCTCCCTTGCCTGGCTGTGCCTGATGCACCCCAGGACATGGCTGGCCTTCTATTCACTCATTCACACTGTTGGCATCCTGACCAGGACTCTCAGACTCCTTCCCACAGCGCTGCCCTACGAGGTCTTGTTCCCCAGTCTTTATGTACATTCACCTGCTCCATCCCAGGGGCAGAATCCAGCACTTTCTCTTGCTGAACTTCATGGAGTTGGTGATTACCCAGATGACAAATTTCTTGAGGTGTCTCTGCAGATCCTCCCTGCCTTTGAGAGAGTGAGCAGCTCCTCCCAGTTTAATTTCATTGGTGAACTTACCCAATCTATTTTCAAACTCTGTGTCTGAGTTCTTTGCGGAAATATTGGAGAGTGCTGGCCCTAAATGGGAACACTTCAGAACTAGTGACTGAAACATGAAATTTGTATTTTCTGGTCCTCTTCTTATGAAACATTTTGCAAAAAATATGACTAAAAGAGCTGTGAGGAATGGATTATATGTGATAGATGGAAGCTACTGAATAGAATTGTGCTGCTACTTTAGTATTTATTTTTTAACATTAACCAGTAGTGGTACAAAACTTGGAAACAGAGAAGCAATAAGCTTTTAAGCAATTTATTTCTACACCTAAATATTGCATCACCAAGTCTATTCAAGAGACAAGCAACAGCAACACTGTACTTTGTTTTCTCTCTTAACTTCAGGAATCCCAGCTCGGTAACCCCCAGAGAGCTCAGTGAATAATTTACTTCTTGCTCTAGAAGGGAAAAATGCTGAAATCAACAGACTTTTCCTCTTAGAACCTCTGCACATATTTTTCTTCCCATGCAAGTCATAGTTTTGCTTATCAGGCAGACACTCAAGTCCCTGTCTGTTATAGTACCTGTGTCACAAGGTATACAAATAGAGCCTTAACTTCAAATATTCCAGGTAACTTCATTGTGAAAGTTTCTTTAATAACAGTTTCATGGAAGAAAGGGAAAGCTATGTTTATCATGTACAATTTTTCCTTCAGTTTTATTAGTAAATGTCTCTTTTAATCTAAAAGAACCTGAATAAGTGAGATATGAGGGAACAAAAAATATATTTAAATAAACTCATTAAGTTCTGTTATTCTCTAGCTGAATGATATTTGAACAATTCTTAGTGATCAACAAAGAATGAAGTACTTCTGAAGAAAACATGACCTCCCATTCATTACATGGGATGAAAAGTGTAGAATGAAATTTTTCATTCCTAATTTATAAAATAAGTTGAAGGGAATTTCTCCTGTGTAACATAATTATCCATGTTTCACATGCCATCTGCAGAAGCACATGTTATGCTGCTTTTCTTAATTCTATTCTGATCAGGAAAATATACGACCTTATGCAGAGCTGTCATCATGTGAACTGTCCCATAGGAGCTGAAATTATATGACTTTAAAAGATTATTTGCATCCTTAAAGCTAAGGTTATTTCAATTATTAAATTGAACTGAGATCATTCTGCTTAAAATTGTAAAATATTGGGCATCAGTGGTTTTGCATGACACTGTACTTATCTATGAAAACGTTTTTATACTGAAAATGAGAGTTTTGCCGACAAAACCAGAGTTCCTTCCCACTTTCTTTTGTAATTGTCTAAGAAATGCTAACTAATCTAGAGTTATAATATTGGAATCAGTCAGTGTTGTCAATGAGATATGTAACCACAAATTTCATTGTACAAAAAAAGTTCTAAGGGCTTTTATTTTTCTTCAAATTCACTATTTCTTTAATATGTGTAATGGAAATTTTCTTGCTTATACAAGTAATATTTATATAAATAAATTTCTATAGTAAATATTCTAACTTTTGAAGGAACATTTAGAATAAATATGATTATTACAGTCCCAGTCTCTTAAGTAAATTTCATGTGCTGTTTCTTTTCAAACAAGGAGAAAATATTTCTGTTGGAATGCAAACAAATGCTTTCAAAGAAGAGAAAGCTTTGAGAGCTGTGCAGTATTTTTACATCTTATTTGGAATTACCAAACTAAAGAAGGAGAAAATTACTACCTTTTCCTGTTTAGTACAGAGCTCTTTCAGATCATAGCCAGTGTAGCACAATTAGATACAAAGAATAAGTCATGGGAAAATAAGGATGAAAATCACCATTTACAGGTCTGAAGAAATTAGCCCTGCTTATAAATGTCACAAGGTACAACCTGGCAAGAAGATGGAGGCAAATGAGCTTCAATATGAATTCATAATTATTTTAAATAGGACTGTTAGGCTTCTTTATTTAAGCATTGGGCCATTACCAAACATTAAATAATGCTCTCTGTTATTTATATCCATGACTAAAGTATATAGCAATCCATTCACACACATTTTGTTACCTATTTTATTTTGTATTTGTTTTTATTAGTAAGCTATCTCATTTTAAAATAATTTTCAATGAATTTGTATAGTTCTTAACTTAAGAAAAAGAATGTTTAATCAATGGCAATATTACCAGTGACAATAAAACAGATACTATAATGTCTTGCTTTAACTCTCTGTCATCTAATTCAAGCTATTAAAAAGAACCCCAAAACCTTTATTTGTAATGTTTATGTTTTTTCTGAGTCTGTGCAAAACTGTAAGTATATAATGTACAGCATATTTCATAACTAATAATCTTTTGTTTAATAACTAAGTTAACAGTAAGAATGTAGTATTGAAAGGCAGATTTTCCTTCTGAGATGGATCATAAGCATATAAAAAAATTGTTTATTAAAAAAGGTACTCAAAACTTGCAAGATTAGACTTGTGATTATAAATCAATGCACAGAAATATGAAAAGACAGTAGTTCCTTTTGGGAAAAAAAAAGAGAACTTTGCAAAAAACTCTTGGGTTTTTTTTTAAACACTAGCATATTTGCTAATTTAAGCAAAATATTTTGAAAAGAGTCACTGAACTCTGTGTATTATTATAAGTTCTGTCCTGTGCAGATATTTATGTTAGAGAGAAATAGCATCACTGCACTTTCAATGGTGAATTGTCTTGGCACTAGCAATACTTACAAATAACATCTCCTTCCAAACAGAGCACATGTTTTTTGTTCCTTAGATAATTGAGATGACAAACTTCATGAAATGATAGGTTATAATAACTGGTACTGTTCAGTAATGAAGCCATTTATGTATAATAAAGCAAGACCATTTAGGCTGCCAAATAGAAAAAAGCCATATAAGCATAAAGCCCCCATATACTAACAGAGTAATTCATTTTCTGACAATGGTTAAGAAATTTCTTTTATGTATCTATTGAATAGTCAATGGCCTCTACCCTCAAGAATGCTGAGAAGAAGCAATGCAATTATTCTCAATAAAACAACATGACCAAATAACTATCCGAAAGAAAGATACTTTTAACAATAGAGCTTTAACAAAAAATGTAGGAGCTGAAAAGTTTTTATATATAATGGAGTGTTTGGGTTTATTAGAATAAACATTTTGTCTCTTTTTATTACTGATGAAACTATCTACCTATGATATTAGGACTATCTACCTATCATGTACTGCATACAAAGCAGATTGGCTATTCACCAGCTAAAACATGTAATGAAAAATGTCAGGAAGAAATGAGGCCAAACAGAAAATGACAACAGCTCATTTTGAATCCAGATAACAATGAATGTGACTGTCCCCCCTCTTCCATTTATTTAGAGAGAAGAGATATTTTTAAAAGTGTTTGGAGCTGAACCAGGTCATTTCTCTGACTTTCTTCTCAACCCAAGATCATTGTTCCCAGATCAGTCTCGTTACTCTAAAAAAGCAGAAGCTAAGGACTCTCCTTAGCTCTCCTAACTCTCTCCTTTCTCCCCGTGGCACCAGCCTGAATCTGTTCAGCAAGATTTCAGGTCAGCATGCCTCCACCATTTGATTTTACAGAGACAATCAAAAGAAATGAGGTAGAGTTGTAAGAGGCTACTTAAAAAGAGTTTTCTCTGAAGGATTTTGAATGGGCTATTTAGATGATTTTATATGGTTAAGCACAAACAGCTTCTTTACTTAAACATGAAGTCATTTAGACCACTTATTTTTGGAAAGACTATAGAAACCAAGCCAAAATAAAAAAAGTGGAATTAAATTCACATCTCATGCATTTTTCACTCTTATGACAATTTTTCTTTTGAGAATTGGCTCACCTTTTTTTCAATTTATAAAAGTTAAGGAAATTTTTTCAAAATGATGAAGGCAACTTAAAATGATAATCTTGTCAATTAATATCTTGCCCCTTTGTAAATATTCACAATTCCCAGGAAGAGAGTGAATAGGTATGTACCAATTGTAGAAATAAGATGTGCTGGTTTGTTCTGGGTTAGAGTTAATTTTCTGCTTAGTATCTTGTACGGTGCTGTGTTTTACATTTGGGACTGAAAGATTGTTGTCAACGCTGGGATTTTTCAGCTGCTGCAGAGCAGGGTTTACACAGTCAAAGTCTTTTCTATTTCTAACACTGTCCCACCAGTGAGTAGTCTGGGGGTGCACAAGGAGCTGTGAGGGGACACAGCTGGGGCAGCTGACCCCAGCCACCCCACACCATCTGTCCTCATGCTCGGCAAGAGCAGCCAGGGGAAAGAGGGAGGAAGGGGCCAGTTTGGATTAACTGCATTTCTCTTCCCAAGTCAGTGTTACATGCGATGGTCCCTATGTTCCTGAAAATAGCAAAATATTCCCCTCCCTGGGAAAGAGAAGATGAATTTCATATTTTCCTGTGCTGCTTTTGCTTTCCCTATTAGAGTGTCTTTATCTCAGGCCATGAGTTTTCTCACTTTTACCCTTCCAGTTCTCTCCCTCATCCCACTGGAGGGGGAGCAAGCAAGTGGTTATATCGTGTTTAATTGCCTACCAGGGTTGACCCCAACACGAGATGACAGTCTTGCCAGAGGTAAATCAACAAAAAAATCAGACTTGCTTTGGGTTTGTTTTTGTTGGTTTTTTTTTTTAATTTTAGAATTTAAACAAAGTAAATAACTGTGGTTTACTCCTCTTTTTGTTATGTTTTTGAATTCTATTTGTCATAATTTATAGGCATTATTATTTTGTTTTTCTTTGCCATTGAGTCCCAGTTGAATGAAGACAAGTGCAGGGGGCTGGAATTGTGCTGGCCATGAAATTAAATCTGGCATAAAGAAGAAGTATTAAGAACTGAGCTTTATCTTCTAGAGCAGTCAGACGTAATTTTAACACTTTTAGTGTTGTAAGATGAAATATGACACTTCATAAATTGTATGATTGCCTTTAACATTATGTTGCACTGTTGTTGTTTTCTATGCTTAGCACTGAATCCTGTAATATCTCTGCAGGCTGAAGATCCCATCACGAGTTTTCTTTACAACAATGCAACTATGACCAAGCCAAGGCTGCTCTTCTTTGGAACTCATGTGTCTTTTCATTACAAATCATGTTTTTTTCAATGGCATAGACACTCTCATTCCTATTTTCTTACAAATCTACAAAAGTTTGTTCATTTTCCTCTTAAATCAGAATCTATTAATTGTTAACATGAGTATGACTATGTTTATATGAAAAAGATAAGTTTTTGCAATTATCATTGTCAAAGAGAAAATATTATCTAAGTTTGGTAGCTAAATCTTCTCAAAATCTGAAGTTACTGCTACAATAAGAAAATTGTTGACTGAGGCAGAAACCTCAACTCTGTTAAGAGACTTCTTAATAATTTTATCATCCTTCTCTTTATACTCTTTTCCATCCTCAATAGGAGAGAGAAATACTTGTTTAATATGTCAGTATTTTGTAAATATTAATAGCCATATAAAATGGACTAGTCAGTACATTTCTGGTCTTTATTTTTAAAGTAGTTTTAATAAGAATGTTGTTAGATATGGGTATCTTCTGGATTTTCTTTCCTTAAAAATATTAGAAACAGTTTACCTGTAATAAATCTGGGAGAAATTTTGAAGTTCAGTTAATTCAATCTAGTTCGTTATGTAGTCAGATTAGATGTTTGAAATGAGATCTTCTGGCTTTACATTCTGTGAAACTATGACACAAAATACATTTTTTAAAAGTGCCATATCCAAACTCTTGCAATGAGAAATTTTGTAGATTTTACTTGTCTTGACAGGAGAAAGATATACAGTAAATAATTTTTAAAAATTAGAAATGTACTTTTTATTGAATAATTATTAGCATAGCTATTCCATGTCTTATGGTCTTTGAAGACTATTTGATACAGGCAACTTTGAATTTAAAATACACCTCTACACAAAATAAAAAAGTGAGACCTTTTTTTAAATACATATTTAAATGTAGATAACTTGGAATATAGCAGAAATGGTAGAGTTTCAGGATCACTTCTTGATCTAATAAAAATTTAGGTGAAAATTGTTGTAATACTTTAAGCTCAGACAGAAAAGATCGCACTGGAAGATGTCTAAGTCTCATAGTAAGTCATTGCCTTAAGTCCCATGTCCTCAGCTCATGAAAAACATAAATGCATTTTTGAATTACCTAATCTTGCAAGTAGGAATGCACAGCTGTAGAAGGGAAAAGGCCAGACACATTGAATTTTGAAAATAATCAAAGAAAGATGAGGGATAGAATGCAGTCCTGCTCTCTGAAAGCATTGCCTTGTAAATTGTGTATTTTACAAAAAAGATTATTGTAACGGATCCAAATTGCAAAAACTTAACCAAAGGTGATCACAAACTACTTATAATTGTACTACTAGCATTCTTCTTAACAAGATTAGGTTAATTTGCATATTGTCTGCTGTGATCTGAAGTTAAGAGATATATATCTTCCCTACTGCAACTTTTTTATTAATAAGGATATCACACTTCAAATTGTGAAAGAAATAAAACAGTTTTCCGTAATTTTTCAACTACTGTCTTATTTCTTGTGAAAAAGTTATAAGATATTTGTAGAAATTTCAGTAACAGTAAAACCAATGTTTTTTCACAGTCATGTATTGAATTCTGCATAGGTGATAAAGGTCTTCAAGTGTGAATTCAGCCCAGAATTGCTGAATTCAATAAAAGTGCTGTCTGGAGAAAAGCATTCCAGACAATGGGTTTTGTAAGTGGTTGTTGCAAAATTAGCATAATCCTACTGCTAATTTTATTCCGTTAAATGTATACTTGTAGTTATGGCAGAAGTTTGTGAGTTGTCCTCATCACTGGGACAAGTTACACACATTTCTTTTTTAGTCTATTTTCTGTAGCTATCAGTATGGTAAAAAGCATTTACTTTAAAGCATTCTGTTAAAATAGCTGGATTTCGGAGATTTAGGTTTCTTATTTTCTAGTTTTATGGCTGAATAAAAGTCCTAGGTTAAAGCTGCTGTATTCTTGTTGCTTCAGTTTGCTAATACCTATCTGAACATCATAAGTTTCAGAATGAACTGATTTGGTTGTCTCACTCCACTTGCTGTGGGCAAAAATGTTTGAGATCCAACCAGGTCTTTTTTTTATTCTTTGCAAAGTAGATCACTTGGTAATTAACAATGTTTCCCAATTTAAGTCTGGAATCTACTTCAGGGTCTTAATCCTTCAAGTCAGTTAAATTAGTCAATATGCTTCATTTTCTGATTTAAATAGGATTTTTATCACTGATTTCCATCATGAATGCAGGAGCTGACAAGTTCATTCACACTTTTTGAGTAGATTGAACTGCTATGGCTTTGATGATAAACTGGCTATTACTGCATTCAGCTGTGATTTTAGTTATTTTGGATGTTTCTTTTTTTTGTAACTGTGGGCTTTTTTTGATGTTTTAATAAGTGGCAATTTCAACTCTACTGAGAACAGCAGCAACTCTTTAGAACATACAATTAAATATCTGCTTTGTGCCTGTGACTATTTTTGCCATCATTTCTATTATGAAAACTGAAAGATTGACCTTTGAATGCCTTAACGCCGTTTCATCAACAGTGAGATTAAGACATAATTACGTACAATAGAGGAAAAAATTCTCTACCAAGAAAATTAAAATTGAGTCATTAGAGAGAACTGAAATTCTAAAACAATTCTTTCTCCTGAACCTATACTAGGCACATCTGTTAGGGAAGAAAGAAGCAGGGTGGACTTTCTAGATAGGCTACTTTTACTTGGTAACTGAAATCTTTGAAGAGTGCTTCAAAATGAGTTCTTGAGATTAGTAAGGCAGGAAAAGTCTTCTTTTCCATGTGTTGTATCTACTCATGAGAAGAGGATCAAAAAATTTCAGTAATTTTTCAGTAATAAGGCTTTAAATATTCTTTTTTAAATACAAATTGACTGTACATGAATAGCTGTGGAAGACTTGAAAACCATGAACGTAACCAGTATAGAATCTAGAGCATGACAGTTATTACTCTGCTTCTCTTTTTTTAACCCAGCATACCAGCATACATTTTTTTAAACTCAGCATATAATTTTGGAAGTAAAAGAAACAAACAGTCTAACAAAAAAATTCACTTACAGTCACGTACATGTCTGCATAGCAAAGAGTGGCAACCTCTTCATTTAAAAAAATGTACAATAATGTAACTGACCAATGAATCAGATGTGCCTGGAAGGATAGGGATAGAAATGGATGCTCAATACTGAAGAAAGACGAAATGGCTTAATAGAAGTGAGGAGAAAAGCAGGTGTTGAAATATATATGCTCAACTTTAAAAAGAGCTAAAAAAAACACACACATGTTTATTTTTATCCTGATTGTGTTGCTGGTGTTTACTTACACATTTCTCAGCTTGGGCACTTGAAATTTCAAGGTCTTTGAGACAAAAAAGATTTTTCCTATGTCTTTAGAGAGTGTCCAATGCTTCTGAATAATATCAAACTCTATTCAATAGATATATTTCTTTAATGTATTTTTTGTTTAATTTGCAATATGCTTACCAGAAGCAGAGGTTGGTATATTTATAGACAGTAATTGGGCAGGAGGTCAAAAACATTATCTAATGTAACTTTTTTCATCTTTAATTAAATTCCATTTCCATGCACTGCAGGAATAGCTACAAAATTAAGTTAAATAGTTCTGTATTTTAATGTTTATTAGTAGAAGGTCATGATGACAACAGCCCCCTTTTGCAAGATTAGCAATTTTTGTTCAGAAACCAGTAGATGTTTTTTATCAGTTTCAATTCTTATGTGCATCCAAAGTTTTCATTTTTATCAAAACACTACAGTGGTTGTTGATAAGAAAATTAGCCAGCTGCCTCTTGCTCTTTCTCCATGAGATTATGCAATTCTTTATCATTATAAGCAGATACAATGACACATTGTAGGTCAAGAACAAAAAACCTTAAATGTAACTCTTTATCATATTTCTTATTAGATAAGAAGACTAAGAATTCAAGATTTTATCCAGTGTCTATCACTGTGAAAAATTACTCCTGAAAAAAATCAAGACAGGCAAAATGCAGGGCCCACTCCAACTTCAATACAGTAAACTATATCTTATGTTTTCAGACTAGAAAGTATGGCTTTACTAACTATATCTTATGATTTCTGACTAGAAAGTATGGCTTTACTAGGAGTACCATGTATCTTTTAAATCTAGAAGTGAATGTATTTAATATTCTAAGTGCTCTACAATGCAATTTGTTTTGTTTTGTTTTTCCTCTTGTAGCTTTGTTTAGAAGCATCGAGTATGCTTTTCTCTAGCAACAGAATTTATAGTATTAGCAGCAATATTACCAGAACGGTTGGATATTTAGATTGTAATTGTTTCATAGGAAACAAGCTTTGAAAGATCATTGAGAAATCGTCTAATTCATACCCTGCCCAGGGTAGTGAAATCATTCCCATCAGATATTTGTCTAATTTGCTTTTAAAATCCCCTGTTTTGGAGAGTCTACAATCTTCTCTCTTAAACTAGTGCTGAACTATCCTTACTGTTGGCAAATAATATTTTTTTGATATCTAATACTGTACCTTCCCTTGATTTACTTTTACTTGCTATTCCTTGCCTTAAACTCATAACAGGGAGTTTATACTTTTCTCATTTTCAGTTGTCTGATCTTGGTACCCTCAGCATTCTTGTCCCCAGACTAATCAGCCCCAAATCCTCCTGTCTTTGTAGTCTATCATTATTACCATTCTGCAGTGATCTCCCACTAGTTAATTCTGTTTTATCTTTTCCAAAAGAACGATGACTTCAGTAGGATAAAAGGCTCTAGTATATGCTTTATCAGCATTGAGCAGACTAGAGGACACGCTTCAAGGGTCTTTCAAGCAGTTCCTACCAGTCTTTTTCTGCAGTAGTGCTTTGTTAAGCCATGCCTCAAGGTTTACTCTGATTTTTACATTTAAACTTATTTTCTTCTGGGGCCTCTTAGCTTAAGCATCCACACTGTACTCATATGAGGTGAATGTCAGGATCTCTTTTGCTTTAAACTGCCCAAATATTTCCTCATGTAACTCTATGTTTGACTGAGTTACAGACTCTTTCTGTAATATTAATGGAATCATGGTTGAGTTTAAAAGGACCCTAAAAATCATCTATTTACAGCTGCATTGTCATGGGCAGGGATACCTAAACCAGCTTTCTCAGAGCCTCAGCCAGTCTGGCCTTGAACCTATCCAGGATGGGGCACCCATGTCTTCTCTGGGCAATGATATGCATTGGTCTGCAATAAGTATTCCAGCTTCCATATTTCTGAGTATGTGTCCAATGCTATGCCAGCAGGTCTTCCTTATCATGAAACCTAGTATGGAACTACCAGATTAAGCTTCATAACAAGATATAATCTAATAAAAATATTGAGTCAGAAAACTGCTGACCAGAGTAGATAATTGATCTAGAAAGGCCTAAGGACTGAGAAATTCAAAACATTCAAATTTCTTGTTGGAGGTACTAGACATGTCAAGGGTATTGTGTGCTATACTCCAGACTGTTCAAAAAAGGAATAGGAACAGATGGTGTCAGTGAATCTGTTACCCAGACATGATGAAATCACTTCGAGTGAGAACAAAGATGTTACAGACATTTTATACTCATGTTGCCTAAGAAAAAAAAAAAAAAAAAAAGAAAGCAATAGCTGACTTGATGTAGTGGAAATACCCTGTACAGTCAGTACTTTGTGTCTCCCAGAAGCTCATACTTCCAGAAATACGACAGCATGATTCCATTAATCTATAAAGGCTCAACTAAGACCAGGTTGTATCTGTGGGACTGCTGCTTGGCCAGTCATCCTCTAGATCATTTTTCTTCAGCTTCTTATTTTTCATTGCACTTGTCCATCTTGATGGACATCTTAATTTTTTTCAATGAGGCTCCCTAATTTGTCACAATCATTTGGCTTTCTAGCCTTCCCCTTTAGAAGGGTATCCTTCCCAGCCTGCCAACTCATGCAGACTAACCAACATGCACTGCAGATCCATCACTCAAGTAATTAAAAAACGAATACTGCCAAAACAACAAAAAGAACTGCAATAACCTCTCCAGTCTGATAAAATCCCATGGTGAGAGAACAATTTGTTGAATACACCCCAATAGTGTATTCTGCCTAATTACATTTTTCTTTGCATCACACTTATGGATATGTCTATGCAGGTAAATAGAAGACAGAAGGCAAATTGCAATGGATTGATGAGTGTCAACACTTCATGAAGGTGCATCCTTCTACAATAATAAGGAATATGCTTCCAGTTGATCTGCCTCTAGCTTACTCTGTCCTGTGAGAGCGGACCACCAACACATCAGTCACTGTGGACCCTGGGCTCTCAAGTGAGTTCTGCATACTGAGGTTCAAGAATGTGATTCACTTTATTCACTATACAACTGATAGTTCTGTCTCTGTTCCTAAATGAAAACTTCTTCGGGCATTTGGCTGTGGAAATAAATACACGTAGGAGACCTGTGATGTGCAGATAAAAGATCATCTGTGGGACACAGAGACCAAGGCAGCAGGGGAGCCCGAAGAGCACCTGGCCTCAGCAACGCCCAGGACCACCACAGATGTTGTCAGCCCATCAAACTCCTATTTCCACAAATTCACATGAGAACAAGGGCACAGGCACAAAAATTAAGGCATTAGAGAAAGAAATGTCCTGTCCAGTTCTCTCCCATAGATTTCTCAGGAAAGCCTCAGTTTAAAAACCTACTTGTGACACAAAACCATAGAATGCTCTGGGTTGGAAGGGACCTTAAAGATCATCTAATATCACATTAAAGTGTGTTAATGCTGCAGGAGCACATTTTGCACTGAGGAGGGTCACTTTTTACTGGGATGGATGCAGGGGAATTTTGGAATTGCACAGGATTTATTAACACATGTTTAGAGGGGGAACAAAAAATGAGAGGATCTAGGTGATTTGGGAAGGGAAATGTGCATGAAAAGAATAATATGGGGATGAAAAGGAATGGTGGTGATTAAATAGTTTTGTACTCCATGGTGGTGATTAAATAGTTTTGTACTCCTTTCTGCCCATGCCTTGTGCCTAACCACTGTGATCTGTACACCCTTTGAAATTCCTTTCCAGCTCTTTCCTTCGGTAAGGAATTCTATTTCATGTGTCTGCATGTGCACGTCACAAGGTGAGTGTCAGCAACTGGAGTGGATTGTAGGGGCCTGTGATACCAGCACCTGGAGTGAGCAAGGTCTGGTGCCAGCAGCTGCCCTGGACCACAGGCCAGAGGGTCTGTGTGCCTGGGGGAGGGGGAAGAACCATGAGGCTGCTGGTGCTGTCTGTGTTGGTGTAAATGGCTGCAAGGCTGAGCTCAGAGGCCGGCTTTGGCTGTGAGCAGTGCATACATGTGCTTGGTGGCAGTGTGCCTGGTGGAAATGTGTATCTTCAGCCTTGCCAATTGTTGAACCTGGGATATGGAGCTGCAGTAGCATAGCTTTTCTTGGACTGAGATCTGGACTGATGATTTAGCCTAAAAACAGGTTCCTGTGGACTATTGCAATGCATAAACCTACCCAGCAATGAAAGAACATCCCTTGAAACTAAAGAAACTTTACAAGTTACCCATACCCTGGTTGAATTGTTGTTAGATACAATCAAAAATTAAATGAAATAAAATTCCCTGCAATTTGATAACACAGATGACACCTCATGGATATGATATCACATTAGATATATCAAATAGAACAGTGTCCTCTCTATAACCTTCTTTCTTTTTGTGTAAAGTAAATTAACAAACCACAACATCCAATAATCAGGATTGTAAGGAAAACCGAGGCTAAAGTATTTTGTTTTCAAGAATTGGTTCCTGTTTGTCTAACTCTTCACTCCCTGAATGTCAGTTCACATAGGGTATGCATCTGAGAAAATGTACTGCTAAATCCTGGCAATATTATTCAATTTCTCATTTCAGAACTTTTTTTTCCATTATAGAGCCTCCTCTTTTCCAACACATCTTAGATATGTTTGCACAGGTCTCATTTTCTGTACTGTGTGAAGAAAGCTGACACTCATCTGAACTTAACTCTTTTGTTCTTCATTTTAATTGGGATATTGTTGCTGCTTCTATCTTTCCTTTCTCTTTTTTCCTCACTATTGTTCTGGCTGACATACTACTTGATTATGTTTTTGTTTATCTGGCAGATGTCTTCATCATCACCATCCAATTAGAGAACAATCAGTGAAGATGTATGGAGACTACAGACTAAGCACAAACCATATTTGAACTATAAAATGCTTTCTGCAGCACCCACATAATATCTCTTTGGGGCTGTACCACTGCAAACACTAAAGTCTCATTATACAGATAGAATAGATCTCTGAAAACTTCAGGTATTTCTCTGATATTCTAAAGCCATTGTATTCTCAACTAATTTTTGAAAACAAACTTTGAATATACAGAATATTATGTATTTTTTTCCATAAAATTACTGTGTTTTCTAATACTTTTAAAATTTAACATCCTCTATTGCAATAATCCCAGCAATTAAAAAAAAAAATCCTTCTAAGAACATTTATCTAATGTCTTTTTTCCTACATTGAGCCAACCAGTCTTTTCATAGAGTTTTATTTCAATTTTGGAATTTATTATTATAATCATTAAAAACAAAAACTATGAAAAATCTTCCAACCTGTTCCTTGTAGTAAATAAAATTTCCAAAGTTGTTCAGAGTTTTGCCAGAGCAAGAAGTGAGTCTGGCATCTTAAAGCACACCAGCCTAGGAATGATATACCCTCTTTGTCGGGTTTTCTGATTCTTCTAATTTTGTTTCAGGCATTACATTGCTAATTATAAAATCTGGTTAATAACATAAATCTTTAAATGATGTTTTACAGGAAAAAAAACTACATTAAATCAACTATTCAATCTAATACCCATTGTTATTAGATTCCATGTATATCATCTATAGCTGTATATAGCATTACTTCTCACAGTAGAAACTGTATGAAGACAATGTAATATATAAAGAACTGGGAAAGCATGAAAATGAAGGAAAAATGTACTTATCTCACACCATGACAAGCTTACTGAGGTTTTAAATGAATATATATATTTATAAAATTGCCTTTGACAATTCACAAGATCTGATTATGTGGCAGGATGTTCTGACAAAGGATTTGATTATATGGTGCACTGAGCTGTGGCTAGTAAATAATAACCTTCAACGTTCATGCTTCTACTTGTTATTGTTAGAAAAGTGGCACAATATTGAAAATTAGTAAGTGCCATAAGCAAATCAATTGAGGCAGGACAGCATGTACCATTTGAAAAAGGTAAATAGGATAAACCATTTTTTTTCTCCTGGAAGGAATTTTATAAGTGGCTGCAAGAGAAGTATAGATCCTTATGCATGAGCCATAATTCAGCCTAAGGGAACAACACAGGAAACCTTTTCATTTATTAATCTAGAAACCAAGCAAACAACAAACAAAAAACCCCAAACAAAGCATATAAAACACCCATTCAAACCCAAAAACCTTCTCACCACTGCACTAAACACACTGTAAAGGGTAGCACTTAAAGAATAACACAGTGAATGTCTCAACCCCAAGCGTATTCTCTGGCCTTACTGTCCCTTTTCCCTGTTCACCCTGTGGTCTAGGGCCACATTTCAGCTCAGCAAAAGGCCCTTCAAGACAAGTGGAAATCACTACTGTTAAAAAATAATTTAAAGAATTATATAATTTTGTGGTTTATGACTGATTTTTTTCAGTCTAAAACCAAGGTGTAATTCACAAAAATTCATTAAATACTTAGCCTGACATAGCTATATTCTGAAGAAAAAAAAATCAGTTTAACTGTTCTAAATCCATAAGAGTTTTTGAAATGTATCTGCTGTCTCATCTCTGCTTAACTGACAAGTTTGATTGCTTCCTCATATATCCAAGAATTTGCAGCAGCCTTTTGAAACATAGTTGTGTCATTTTTATTTCACAGTTGGGCTTGTGCTGTCTAATAAATGGTGGTAAGACTAAGGGAAACGAAGGAAACTTTTTAATCAGAAGACCTTGCTAATCTCTTTCTGCTAGGATAGTTCTGACTTACAAATTTTTGTCCACATAAAAGCTTATAGAGCAACCAGTCGAAAGTTTTATTATGAATACTGCCTTGATCTTAAGGTCCCTAGATCATGTCCTTTAGTATATGAAAATCTTGGGCAGTTTGTCAGGGAAAAAATAAACCAACTTAGTGTTTGTGTTTTCCTCGGAATGTGAGAATGAAAACAAGAACTATATATTTATTCTCGTTTTCAAATATGATATAGTTTACATTTTAGTTTATAGTTTATATATGTATAGTTCTAAATATTAGGATATGGTTCTATTATTTATCAAGAAAAGAAATGTCTCTTCTATTGCTGGATGATGTTAATATGCACAAAAGAATTTTTCATGTTTGGAAAGGTTTGAAGATTTGATGCTAATGGAAAGTAATAGAGAGAAATCCATAATTTTTTTCTTCCAAATATATGGCAAAAAATTGTAGATTTTGTTTTCCTTGCTTCTTATTACTTTTTAC
Organism: Setophaga petechia; assembly: GCA_024362935.1. NCBI lineage: Eukaryota > Metazoa > Chordata > Aves > Passeriformes > Parulidae > Setophaga > Setophaga petechia. The sequence goes on from JANCRA010000001.1 coordinate 31,933,839, forward strand.
TTTTCTTTTAGGCTTTTGCTTTCAAGGAAAGCACTTGTATATGGCATTATTAACCATAACATATGAATATAAAATGCTTAGCTTACATAGCTAGTCAACATTGCTATCCCATATTGCCCTTATCTCTATCTGTTCTCTATTATTTTTGGAACAGGTGGAGACCACAGTATATTTCAGCCCTGATTTCATAAACACAGCCCACATTACTATATTTTGAAGGAGATGAAAGCTGAAATAATGACTGGCCAATTTTTTGAATGCCTGTCATGGTGCTAGCCATTGTTCTGATCTACACATTCCTCCATGTTGTAGTTGGACAAACATGCACAGACTTTGAAAAAAATTATTGCATGATCCAGAACAGCTTGAAAGGCCTTCTATTTGGAAATAGCAGGAATATGTATAATATACTATTCTTTCAAAAATTTCAAAATGGCATTCCAATATTCATTGGCCAAATGGTGGTAATTAACTTTTAATTTTTAAAAAAAATTTATAAGATTGAATTTTGAAAAATAACCACTTTGAAATTAAAATTAAGAACCTCAGTACTGACCAAAAAGTTTTATTGATTTCAGATTTTTTTTCATATTTTTAAGTGAAACTATTTCTACCCAACAATTTGAAGAGCAAATAACGAGTGTACTTTCACTACAGAAGTTTGAATTTGGGGAGCAGAAGCTGCATTTATAACTTATTATTTGAACACTTTTAGAGATGGAAAAGATCACATTTCTGCTTTAAACAAAAGAGCAAATTTTGAAATGCCTTGATTTATCAAGTATAAGTAGCTGCCCAGTTATTGATATACAAAATGCATGACCAAAATTCTCTTACCTACAAAAATGAGATTCATTACTGGACGTGAATTTCCTAAAAGGTGGAGTATTAATAATTGTAGAAGAAAAGCAAATTGGTCCACAAGCAGCAGAGCAAAATGCTTGGTTACTGAAAACAAGCACACTTCATCCCTCATTTCTCCCTGACCATTTTCCAGTGTCTGTTTTGAGAACTTGGAGTATTAAAAAACAGCAAGCACATGGTCTCACTGACACATTCAAGCTAAGGATTCAACTACACACAGAAACTGATGAGGTGCCCATGTACATGTACTGTATATGCTGCCTACTGTTGGCCAATAAATAATGGATAACTCTACATGCCCTCTTTTTGAGATCTCCAATTCATATTCTTGACATACCTGGGATGAAAGAGACTTTTAATCCCAAATTTTACTTAAAACTCAGCAAGATATTAATTCACGGACTGATAAATAGATCAAATAATCATCAATACAATCACATTAGCCTTTTCTTCTTAGCCTAAATGATAAAAAATATCTAATCCAAAAATTGTGCATGTTACCCAAGCCTGAAAAACTAGAAATAGACACGAATTTTTGACTTTCCTCTTCATTCTTCTTTTCAGGTGTCATAAGGTCAATTCATGAACAGTATTATACTTTCTAAACCAAGTTTCCTAAAGGGATAATCTTAGTTTGATTTCTATCCAAGTTTTATTTTGACTACTGTGTAGCAAATTATTATTGAATTAATAGCATAAATAGAATGGATCATCAATCAGTTTATGAATCATGCTTTGAGCATATAAAAAATCCCTTTGGAATCAAGAAGAAAGACAAGTGTTTAGCATGTGAGAAAATCAGACATAGAGAGCATAGAATTATAGTACATTTTTGGATAAAAATAGTATTTTGCTATTGAAAACCAGCCGTAATCAGGTTTCAGAGGTGACCATTGAGGGTTGGGGAACATGTTTACTGAATTTGCAGTTGATCAGAACCAAACATTTAAGACATTGTATTAAATGCACCGGGCATTTGCTGTGAATTGTTTTCATTTGCTTATTTTTGTTAGAAGTGAAAAACTGAGATGTCTTGACAGGCTTGATATGCTAGAGAATAGAATAAGGACACTGGCATAAAGCAGCAGGGATTTGCCTGTCTTTTGTACTTTCATGTGAATGTTTCTTAAACTCCTATCTATTCTTGCAAGCTGCCAGGAAAAATTCCACATATCCAATGCTGAGAAAACTAACAATGCATTCTCTTTAAACATCAACAATCTTCTTTGATTGTAGGATTTTAAATATTCTTTTCTTTTTTTCTTTCTTTTTGTAACTTTTCAGGTCACGATGGCACTTCTGGTTAACATTTTACATTTTGATATGGTTTTGTACTGGAATTTAAAAGAGTTTAAGTGTTCTGCACTTGTCAAAAAAATAAAAATCTGCAGCATATATGATTTTTTCAAGAAATGTCTAAGTATTGTCAACATCAGCGGGAAAGAGAATGACAATGAAGTATAAAACAAACATAGAGTTTTTTTCTTACATGCTATCTTAATTTGATACAGTATTAAAAATAAAATGGCAATATTTTACTTGAAATGAGGAAACATATGTCTTAATAGGTGATGGACGAAAGCAGTAATGATTTTAATCATAAAAGACATTTAAACAGCATGACCCCAGACAAATGCATCAGAAATTTTGCTGTGTTACTGGCTAGGCTTTTTAGGTAGATTATTGTAGTGAGAGCAGATGGTCTCAGTTTATGCCTTTTTTTCTGCACAATTATTGATGTGGATGCTAATATGAGACAATAAGTGGGCTATTTTTTGTTTATAATTGACACTAAATGGGTAATATTGAGGAAGCATTATGACAAACTGACAGATTCAAATCCATGTAGTCCTTACTAAAAATCACACAAGTTCAGAATGCTGTAGCCAAATTACCACCATAATTATCCGCATACAAGGGAAAGAGAACAAAGAATAAGTAGGGGAAAAAAATTTTAAATGATATTTATGGTATGCAAAGTACCATACCCAGTGCATTTTCAGAGAGACAGAGGGGGCATTGGATCATCCATCCCTTTCCATGTACTCAGAGCTGAATATGCACCCTGCCATGGGCACGTGTCCTTCCCACACATATTTACAAATATGTGCTGTATACACAGGGTCAGTCTCTGTGAGCACCAGTTGGCACCCAGAAAGATCAAGTTTTTGCCCTATCAGGGCTGCATCTTCCTTGCATCTAACAAATTGCAAAATGCAATCTGTCCAGCCTTGATAATCAGCAATGTTATTTATTTTCTTATTTCAGAGTTGTTAATGGCGAGCAAATAGGAATCAGGAAGCTCAAGGATGTTCCATACTTAGATTTTTTAGGCCAGTGCTTGTTTGTTGTTTTGTGGTTCTTTTTTTGCTGGTTTTTTTTGGGGTTTTTTTTGTTGTTTTTTTTTTTTTTTCTTTTTTCTTTCTAAGGCAGTGTTCAACCTCTACATCACTCTTACTAGGAGTGAGAAAACATTCCTTACAGATATAAGGAATACAGTTCTGGAAGGTTTTAGGACCAGGTTTAACTAACATCTGCCAGAAATGACATTGGAAAAACTGATTCTGCCTGAGGTGTGAGAGATGGACAAGATAACCCCTAAGGTTCCTTCAAAGCCTATTTGCGGTGATTATATAATGTGTTAGGTTTGAAAAAAGAAAAAACCTCATCAAATTCAACTTGGAATTTGAAGGTTTTAAAATCTAACTGAAATACATGACTTGCAATACTTTCTAGATTCATCCAAGTTTGTTCTAGTTCAAACTCAATGAGATGCAGAAAATAAGCACACGTGTACATTTGTTACATGCACCCTAATTTTCTCCTTAACATTAGTTTTAAAATAGATACAAACTACTTGGACTGAATCTACCCTGAATTTAGCAGTCTGGAATGAATAAAAAATGGAGTCTTTAAGCAAAACTGATGTGAAATCCTGATTGTGTTCATCTCAGCAGAGGTTTGCTGTTACTGATAGATTCTTTTCCACAGATGAGTATTCCTACTAACAAAATAAAATGCTATTCTGCATTTTATAATGCAGGTGGGTAATAGAAGTTGTACAAACTCTTAAACTTTACAAATAGTTTCTGGGATATTTTTCCCCTTAAGGAAACAACCTCTTCTCCATATATTTCAAATTAAGAGAGTCAATGAATTCTTTGAGAAGAAAGTCAGGAATTCAAGTTTTAGCATCAGGATGTTGAAAGATGTATGGACACCACAAACACATGATTAATACTAGATGTACAAAAACCATTATAACAACAACAACAACAACAACGGTATTTTGACATGATGCTTCTCTCATTGTGGAAAATCACTGAATCTGTTTCAGTGTTCTGTAATTTCATTAGGATAGATTGTTAACCTTGTTTACTTTAGACAGAAGCTTGCAAAATATAATTTGAGAGTGCTTTTGGAAGAAGATTCATAAAAGTAAGATGCATTATTTAATATCCATAGAGAACCTTCTAATTTCAAATATTTTGATCTATTCTGCTGAAAAGAAGTAATCTTCACTATAACACGTTTATGGCAGATACTGTGGAAGCATCACAGAAACACTTCACAGGCTTCTGATATTCATTCTTTCTGGCAGCTGGACACATTTAGACTTCATATTTTTAAGACAGCTGTTTATTTTACTAATTCTGTCATTCTTGTATCAAATTATTCCTTAATGATAATGTGCATTTACATTTAAAATCTCATTTTAGTATACTATATACTTCTGTGTTATCCTGAGGGGGGTGTAAATAGGCAGAGCTTGGTTGAGTTCACAGGATGTTTGTCAATATCCATCTGTTTGGTATCTAGTTGCTTATTTTCAAAGCAATATGCAATTTAGGAGGATCAAACCGGGTTTTGTAAATAAATACTATGATATTTGCCTTTTCCTCAGATGACAGCTAAAATATACACCAAATATGAGAATGTTTATTTGCTATGATGAGAAATTATGTGCTGGATTCTAGAGAGAATTCAAGTACAATTGAAATGACACTCTTTAGTTCTGCTGCATTCAGTTTCTGAATGATCCATCTCTAAGGTGAAAATTTCCCATCAAGGGAATTGTTATTTGGCTTTTTACTGATTGTGTTGGGACTTACCTGGTCCATATCTCAGTCTATTATTCCATTGACCCTTGCATGAAAGCTACTGGTAGAGAAAGAAGTTGGGGATAATTCATTGTGTGCTGTCTCTGATTTTAAGGATCTGTAAGGATCTGTATGTTTATATTTATAGTTAGATCTTTATATCTTATTCAATTAAAACCCCCATTCTTTTCATGTTCAATCTCCTTTTTTTACTTAATTGGACTTTTGATTTTTAGGGGGTTTTTTCCATGCAAATATTAAGAGAAGTCATTACTCGAATATAGTTGATAAATATGATCAAACTTTTTTGTAATCTGAGACTGAAGGATAGATTAGTGTCATCCTCTCTGCTGCATGAAAAGGAATGGGGACTTCAGGGCTCACCAGAGAATGTATCAGTCTCAGTCACAATATACCTGAGGCAGCCTTGTTCCCTTTCCTTTTAAGGAAGGTAGTTTGCTACTCTGAACATAGAAAAAGTTATTTACTAAAACAAGTCAGTCATTATATGTTGATTTTCAACAGCTGATAAAGCTGCTCTTTGCTTTAAAAAAAATAAGGTTCCTGAATTAGTTTCAGAATTACATATCTTACACCTAATTTTTAATTTTTTCTGACAAAAAATTGAGAAACACAAACCAAAAGTAGTCTTTCTATGCAATGTTTGAAGAACTTAAGGAATTAAAACTTTTTGTCTTGCATAGCTCACATTTAGTGATTCTGCAACTGATCTAATGTGGTGCAGTTTATCTGAAATGAATGAACTCAAAATATAGTCATAGAATATATTAATTTGCTTTTGAGGGGAACTCTGTGGGATCAAAGTCCAAGACAGACTGGCACACCTTCAAAGTGGGACATAGATACTATGAATTCATAATATGTCTGTTTGAGACAAATCTTTGTATTTCATTATATAATCTGGGCACTCACAGGAATAAAAGAAAACCATCAACCCCAGAGAAATAACACTTCTGGCTTATAAAATCTTTCTAACTGAACATCAAGCAGCTCCAGATGAGGATCAAAGTGTGCTAATAAAATCCATTAATTTTGTGTCTGTGTTTTAAAATCCTGACACCTTATTCAGGTAACACTATGCTATCAAGGCAAACATCTTACCTGTTTCAGAGATCTCTTCTTTTATTGTTCTGATACAGTTTTGAAATAATTACCATTTTTGATTACACTGAAAACAACAAGAAACACGTGAGCTTGTATTATATCACATCTACACTTGAGTATCTGTAAATATTTTCTGTTTTGAAATCCCCATATATGTTCACTAAGGCCTTTGACCGCTGTCAGGCAACCTGAGTACTTTTAATTTTTGATATTATCATTAACACCCAGAAAACTACATGATGAGCCCACTGATGCAGGCACAGAGATTCTCTGTAGGATCCATGCATGGGAAGTGATAACCATCAATCATCCTTCACAGACAGCACTGGGTGTCCATTTTAGAGTATTGCTCAGATCCACGTCCTTGTGGAGGAGGAAGGCAGCAGTTGCAGCTTTCCCTTGCCTTTGTTTCTTCCACTAGAGTTGGAATTTTTCTCCTGTTTCTGTCAGTCACCTTTTTCAATGCTGCACATGTTGCAGATGTGTACAGTCCTTGGCACACCTAGAGAAAGGATTACTAAGGTGGAATGGAAGCAGGCAGAAGCTTCAGATAACATCTCAAAAGGCATTTGGGTCTACTGTTGTGGCTGGCATTCCAATAGATATGTGATTAGCAGCAATTAATTGGTAGTTAAACTCTCTCTTATATAACAAAGGAGAAACACTGTCAGGATCTGAGATGGTAGTTCACAATAGCTTAAGGAAGCCTGATGGATGTAGAAAAAAGAAAGTCCAAATTTTACAGGCTTGGTCAAAATGCTGAGTTACCAGGACCCAGACAGCCAGCCTAGGTCTTTCCTTAGGAATCTGTGGTAGCATTTTCCAGAGAAGAGCAGGCCAGCCTAGCAGCCTAACACCAACAAAATAGGAGTCCTGTCCTTCCCACTGAGTCTCTCCCCCACTGCTGCCAACCACTGTTGGCAGATCTGTTCTAATTCCAGTCCTCATCTCACCAAACCTGCTGCTGAGCCTGCTCAACATAATAACTCAGGAGAAATAAAGAGGACAATTAAGGAATAATAAATAAATTGCTTTTGGAATTTCACAGCATCATAGGATGGCTAGGGTTGGAAACCTTTAAGATCATCTAGTTCTACCCCCTTGTCATGGTCAGAGACAATTCCCACTAGGCCAGGTTACTCAGAGACTCATCCAACTTCGTCTTGAGAACTTGGAGAGTCCACAACCTGTCTGGACAACCTATTCCACTTCCTAAAACAAAGAATTTCTTCCTAACAGCTAATCTAGACGTACCCTCCAGACAGCACAGTAGGCACTGAGGCGGGGCAGCTCCTACATCCAGAGGGCATTGTGGAGGGTCAGCATGATGGGAGCATGGAAAGTCACGTGAGACTGTGTCTTTCTAAGAACTGTGAGACTTCAGATGCTCTAAAAATCTCACTCTAAGTTGCCTCCTCAAATAAGATAGAAGACAACAAGATGAGTGGGATCAGTTTCAGACCTGCAGATAATTTCTGCAGTTTGCACAGCAACAGGATCCACAATCTCATATCAGTTCCCTCAAGCAGAAGTCAAGATATTAAAATATAATTAGATTTTTAAAATAACTAATGTATTAATTATTATTTCCTAATATTTATTATCAGACACATAAATACTACACATATAACATTTACATGAGTTAGTATGAGGTAATTAAAGCAAACTTGTAGTCCTTCAAGCCTGAAAATCAAATTAAGTGCCTCTAAGGCTTTTTTGGTTGGTTTAGTTTTTTCTCTCTACCTGGTTTACCCATTTGCCCTGCCTCACAAAAACAGACTGCTAACAGCAAAGCCTATCCACTGGAAAATATGATTCATACAGCTCCAGTGTGAGTAAGTGACTATAATCAGAGACAAATTCTAATGGGATGTACTACAATTCTCTTTTACTCCTAGGTCAGGTACAAATCATTGATGTAGTGCCCAGCAACAGGGTGGCTATATCACCATTTCAGAACAGGATCTGTTGCATCCAGTATTTCACTAAGGTGTCATCACACCTGGAAAAAGTCAGGAATGTTTGTGGCCATGATTTGTAGACTTTAAGTTAGCTTATAGCTTGAATTATGTAAATTGTGTTTGCAACTGTCTCTCACTGAAAAAAAATGTTTTATTTTGCTGAGAAATTATTACAATAGACTGTGAAAAGTATTTTTTAGTATTGACAGTTAACCTTCTATTTAATTTGATTGTGCAGAAGTAATTTGCCTTTTAGTGTTTTGCTTACATTACCAGCCAAATGAAAATATTTTGAAAGAATATTTTAGAAAATATGTCAGATTTGATGCAACATTTATGCCAGATCAATGGTGATCTTGGGCAAGTGATTTTAATCAATTACTCTAATTTCTTTTGGATTCCTGGTGTCCCAGAGGTTTTCATAAAGTGCCATAGAAAAGAAAAAATAATCATAAAACATATCACTTGATTAAAATTACAAAAATATGGATCTTTCAGATCTCACTTATTAATGTTTTACTATGCCCCATTTTTCTTCCCTATTACTGATCCGTCTTATTTCATTAGTATAAATTAAATAAAATTTTGAATTAACATATTTGCAGTAGTTCTCCAGAGCAAACAATATGAAATCTGCCAATTCATTTTGTAAATTGGCCTTGGTTACATTTTGCACTTACTCCATATTCATACACCTTTAAGAGGATTTGCAGATAGCAAACTACATACAGATTATTGAGAAAACTCTGGAATAATCATCTGAAAATATTCCCATAGTCACACATTCTCATTGATACTTCTGCATATTCATAAGCTTTTGGGAATTTGCACTGAGCACTAGATGCATCTCATCTACCTCTCCTTCCTCCCACACCAACCTGCACAGAGACTGGATTGTCATTCATTTCCATTATTACAAGTGCTCTTGTGCCTCAAGAATCTGTTCTATCTTCAGCAATCATATGTTGCCACACTAAGTACATTGCACAAATATTTATGTAGACAACACAAAACCTCCATGAGAATTGTCTTTGCTAAAGATGAAAATTCAACAGTTTGAGAGAACTGACTGTGTACATAATTGTCACTGCTTGAATGTTTAAGTAGGGAGAATGGCTCTGTTGGAGAAACAAAAACCTTCCCCCTGTAATTATAATTAGTAATACACTATTGAGAATCAATTGTATATTCAACCAATCAAATCAACCAATAGTTCTGGGAAGTATTAGAAAAACCTGAATTCTCAGGAACCTATTCTGCACTGATATTTTCACAGATGTCAGAGCCCTGCCTCTCTCTCCTGCCTGTGAGACACCCATGCATGCAATGTTATTGTTATTTCTGGACACTGAATGCCATCACCTTATTAGGTGTGCAAACAATGACACACTTACAAAGGAGAGTCAGAGAACTTCATTGTGCATTTTCAATCATTTTTACTTTCATGTATTGGGGGGAAAAGAAAACATGTATCTGCAGGGAAAACGTTTCGTCTCTGGTTTAAAGTGAAATTTATAAAACTAAGCTTGATGAACCCCTCCCTTTTTGAGATTTTTCTTTCAAAAAACCCAACATAACTTTAGAGTACTAAAAAGGGGCAAAGAACATGGCTGGTTTTACAAACAGTGTGGCAAATTAAAAATTCATCAACTCTATATTGTGTTCCTGCCAATGTGTGATTAATCTTGATGTCTCTGTGGAGGTTTGTATCCACTTCCATCTCATTCTTTCTTAGTTTACATACTATGGTATTCAGATCACAAACCTTGTTTGTAAATGAGGCCTGGAACTGTCAAGCTCCTAAATGTATGTTGGATTTTATGTAAGTGTCCCTTTGCAGGTGGATTGCTCAAATGTGAGAGTTAACTTACATGAAAACAATTGCTGGAGGAAGGCCCAAAGAAGATATTTTTGCATCAGATTTTTATTAATTTATTTTGTTCTGCACCAACTTGGTGGATTGCATACTATGCTTGTGGACTTCCTGAGCAAGTGTTTATTAAGGAAAACATCAGCACAGATGAGCATGGCTTTGCAAGAATAACAAACACATTAGCTTATGCAGCATCTTTATCTTCTTATTTAATACACACTTAGGCATCTGAACGAAACACAAGGTTTAAAAATGCCAGTCATGATCATTTATTATAGACCACTAAAAGCTAGCTGCCTAAGAACTTTTCAACAATTTTTTAAATATTTTATTGATTTTGCAATAAACATACAGTTGATGAAACCAGTGTAGGCATATTGGAAGATGCATGTCTAACAAATCCTGCAATATATTTGCTGATAGGTAACACATCATCAATCAGCTTTTAGAAAATCTTCAGTGGGATACAATTTCCTGTGCATAAAGGTTTATCTCATTTAGGACCAATAAGCAACCATGCAGTACAAATTATTCTGCACTTCTACCATTTCATCTGATGCCCACTATCCAAATAACAGAGGCTAAACATTGGCTCTTCAGATATTTTCCAGATGCTTGTTGCCCTGATTTTTTAAGTTTTTCTAAGCCTTCTGATGTTTACATTCTTGTAACAAACTTTCTCACACACTTTATGTAAATAACTTATTGTTTTACATTCGTTTTTGGAGGAGGAGAAATCTCATGGACATTGGTTTGTCCAGTGTCATTGACAAGGTGGCACTGTCGGCCTCCAATCCACTGTTGTTTTTAGAAATCCATAAATGTTGGTGTCAGAAATTAAATATTCTCTTTTCATCTCAGAAGAGCTGCATGTCTTCATCATTTTATTTCGTGTCCTATAGTGACAGATGCTTAGAATAAAGAAAATGGAAGATTACAGTAGCTGAAATAGGCAATTTATCTACAACATTTAACTTCAGTCATATACTATCAGAATTAGGAGCCTAAACTACTTAATGACAACTTCAGAGAGTGATGTGACATACCGAGACTGCTCTCATTACCAGACTCAGGGACCCTGGAGAGCTCCAGGGAGTTCTGATAGCAGAAAGTGCCCCAACCACACACTCGGCTCTCTCGATCAGATGGGAATATCAACTGTGTCAACATCATCAGTTGCGATTCAGTAAATTTCTTTTTTATGCTCAGGTGTGTCCTGTGTTGCTGTATGAGCTGGTGAACAGTTCTGTCTGTTTGGAACAATTTGAGGCTTCTGAAGCACTATCCTGCAGCAGTCTGCACCTCTGTATTAATGACTCTGCAGGATCCTGCTATCTCCCTCAATTTATTTTAATCCAGTGTCAGGCAGGAAGACACTTTTTTAAAATAAGGAGTGTTTTAAATTTTCTTTTATCTTTCTTTGTCTTAAGGATTTCTCCCTGCTCATTGTGTTCACTTTTTCTCTTCTAATACTGATAATTGACACCTATGCTTTGCTTTGCCATTCCTCCTTGAAGCATCCCTACCTAGTCTATCCGAAATTACTTCTTCATTTTATTTGACCATAGTCATAAAATATTTTTCCTCTTCCCCCAGGGTAAACATACTAATATTTAACTCATTCATTGTTTCTTTGTTTTTCAGAGCCTCCTCTCCAAACACATTTGCAGAAATTTTTGCAAATTCATTCCGAACTTTTTTACCTTTGTTAAAAAGACATAAGAATCCAGGTAGGAACAAGATCATCAATTACCTGCCAAAAGTAGTAAGTTGCTAGTCTCAAACATTTCAGCTCTATTTCTTCAAACTCATTCTCTAAGTTCAATGGATTTTGACATAATCAAAGAGTACCAGCAATATCCTACCTTGGAACTGAAGTTTGGTAACAGAAGAAGAAGCAAAATGGGACACAGCTGAAAAACCCTAAACAAAGGGAAATTGAGTTGGTCTTTGCTCACATGGCAACATCAGACATCCTCAGGGAAGGATAGGACCTATTTCATTATAATTACAGGCTATAACAAGTTCTATATTAACATAATAATGCATATCTTTAGGAAGAACATCTCCCATGCTGGTCTAAATAATTTAAATCCTCAAGCATCCTCATTCATTTCTTTTTTAAGATGTGTGTTTGTAATAGGTTCTGGAACAAGCATTCTTTGAAAAATCAAATCTCTTCCACAAGTTCCTTTGGAGATGCAAGTGTAATTATTTCTCATTTTAATAATTTTTTTTTTGTAAATCTGAGAGTCTGTCTTCAAATTAGGCTGTCTGCAAAACTGAAAATTCTAAAATAACCTTCAGGTAGTCACTGGAGCAACTGCTTTAAAATGGTAAAATTTCTGCTGCACTTAGAGCAATGATATTTCTTCTACTTTTTGTATTTTTGACTAATTATTAAGCGTTCTGTGCTTAAGCAGATTAATGCAATATCTTCTACCTTCACAACCTGGGCTAAAACTACCTGAGTGAAGATAGGGAGTGATGTTCACTTAAGATTCATTTTTTAAGAAAAAGGAGAAAACAAAACTAAAAAACACTTGTAAAAGGATATTTTCTAGTTCTCTCTCCAAAGAAATGTGATTTTCAGAGAAATGAACAATTCTTCCTGGAGGGTCCCTGCTCTGTGTCTTTCTTCATGACAGCAACTGTGTCTTTACTCATGTGGGCAGCCAGATGAACCCCCTTTTTACTGCTGTATTGTCCAGGTGGGAGAAATAGATATCCATATGATTATGTGCCCTCTAGCTACATCCTTCACCAGAGATGAAGGCAACGTCCAACCTCAGCTATAGTTCTCAACAGCTTTGCAAATACCAGCCAGTCCTGGTGCTCTGATATCACACCTGAATTAGACTGAGTTTGTCCTTCACCCGTAGAAAGGCCAGAGAGGAAAAAGGAATGCTTCCAGCAGCCTTGTAGGAAGCGAGGCTCTAAAATGTATTATTACAATCACAGAGTTTCAGGAAAGGTAAAATAATTTAAGATCAATAATTCCAGAGAAGGGATTGTGTAAAAATGGCATAGAAAGAAACCAACCAAGTATTTAAAAAAAAATTTATAATCGTATTATCAACTTTGAATGCATATTTATATTAGTAGTAATCCAACAAAATGTTTTAATGGTTTAGTTTGTCCCCATGGTTTGGGGAAAGTGCTAAAATAAATTATTAAAAATGAGGCATTGTTTTCTCTTTTTTTTTTTTTTTGGTTGAGTGATAATACTTTTTTCCAGCACCAGCGTATTTAGACACATTCAGACATAAAATTAACAGAAAGGAAAAAGTTACTGCCAACCTGTAACTTCTATAAATTTCCAGCCTTAGCTATGCATAGTAATATTTATGTTCCTACCAATATAGAAGCATCAAAGGTCAGAAATGCTTTCAAATAGAAGCATGTGAATTTAACATTTTTAACAAGCTAAATTATAGGTATGAAACAGATTTCTATCCCTATTGAAATCTATTGTTGTGCTTTCCATTTTCAGTATGTGTTTACAATAGACAAGCACAGTGGAAAAAAGCAGAATTTTTCAGTACAAACCCTGTAGATGCAACCCACTCTGTCCCCTATAATGAAAATAATTACTTTAGCTGTCAGCCTATAGGCTTTTGACATCATTGCCAGTACATGGAATATGAATTTCTGTGGGAAGCTTGGGAAAGGTAGAGAGATGGAAAGTGTTTTTATCACAAAGCAAGTTCAGATATACCCATTGATGAAGTTTCAGATTACTAAAAATATTCATAATGAGAAAAAAAATTTATGGCTTTTTTTTGAAGAAATGCATCAATATATGTGCGAACAGATTATTTCTGGTAAATTACATAAAATTATACCTTCTTTCCTTTCTTTCTCCCACAATATCTCACTGTAGGAAAAATTAAATAATAATAAATTTTTGTGTTGCAGTGCTTATGATCTATTACGTCCTCAAAAATGCCTTTTAAATATCCACTTGATTGCGCCTGAAAATCTTGTCCTCTGATGGGGCTCAAATCCCTAAAGTTGTCCTAGTAAGAGAAGCTTCTCTTCTTTTCTCTTTACCTAAATAGATATGTATATTTAATAAGAATGGGATTCACAGAAAGGTACCAAAGGCCTGTTAGAGAGTAACTGCCCTGATAAAATGGTGCTATGGTTAGACAAACACTTCAGCATTTGTTTGGAATTAGTGACCTGGTCCTCCCCAGATGGTGTGTTTTGCTTGTCTCCCCAGTCCTTTCCTGCCAGATGAAACTGAACAAGAAATGTTCCTCAGGAAGGCACTGAATATTCTACAACTAATAATGATCATTTTCACAGTGCAGTACAGCTGCAGCAAATATGAAATAAATGTGCAAGGAATGATGCAAGCTCCTCTGGATGTTCTGTTTAATTCTGTGGGTCTGTCCCTCTCTGGGTTATGCTATCTCTTAATGCAGCCTTAACTTCTGTATTTTATAACACACAGCTGCAAGACTGAACACTTGCCACATTTTTAGAGTCCACCATACTCATAAGACCCCAGTCCTTAAGGCTGAGGTTTTTGTAGAAACACACCTGTCATCTGCCCATGAGATTTCTGTAAACAAGAAGAATGTGTAGGAATTGTGCTGCTACAAATATTCAGGGCACACAGCTCTGAGAAAATATGAATTACTTTCCTGTTTACTCAAAGATTTGAAAATCCTTCTCTCTGAAGGAGATCTCCTTGTACACACCAGGCAATCTGCAGATGATCAGATTGCACTGAATATTGATCTCATACCAAAGCATTCTGCTTAAAATTTTGTGTGGGCATTTATTTTATATAGGAAAAGTAAAGAGTGAAATTACTATTACACTCTGACTATTTCATACAGAAAACTTGACTGTATGATATTCAGATTTTCTTCCCTGAAATAGCATAAAACAGTGCAAAAGCTATTAAATTATTTGAATAAATGTTATGTTGAAAATAAACACTCTTAAGTTCCACAGGGAATAATCATTTCTCCCATTACTTTTTAAATTTTTTTTCTTTTGTAGGTTAGATCTTGGTTTGTTTATCTTTAATTATCTGTGCTATGACCTGAGATCATTAATTATTTCTCTGCAAAACAAAGTAGACCTAAGTGATTTTTCTCCTGACTTAATAAATATACATAAGAGTGTGAACTAATACTTAAAAATCTCCATGTGAACATCAGCCACAGCTAGCTATTTCTCATGGGAAATGAGAGTTGGGAGGAGTTCTTCCACGCATCAGTGGTTCTTTGAGGTCTTCCTTAAAGTGTTTTAGTGGACATTTTTACCTCCCTTTCAAAAATATAGAAACAACCACTTCAACAATCACTCCTTAGGTACTGACCTGATCAGGTAAGTTGGGAAGAGAAGCTTCTGATTGACATAACCTTGTTCACTGAGCAAATGACAATCAGGATTGCTTGTTTTTTTAACATGTGTCAACATAAATACATGATTCATTTTTTGTGTGAAATATTTCAACCCATATACAAAAATCCCAAAGAAACTCCTAAAACTAATAATATGGAATTTGCTTGTTTAATGCATAAACTCAATGCATTCACCCAAGGAATCAAAAGACCAATTACAGATTCTGCCATTGTTCTAAACAATATTCAGATTTTCATAGAAGAAAGCTCCAAGGTGTTCAATCAAATATGCTGTCATAATTTAGCCTGGATGTTTCATAGTGATGTTCTCTGTCTTCACAGTATTAAAATATTAAAGTATTAAAATATATCCCAAAACAGGAACCAGGCAAATGGCATTGTAAAGACCATGAGGTCATATACATTTTTATTTTACCCCAGTATATTTGAGTATATTATACCCCAGTATATTATTTTATACCAGAATATTTGAGTATTTTATAAGCAGTTGAAAACCTCCACATACAAAGACTGCAATCACAAAGTGGAACCTCCATATTCTAATAATAAAATTATTTATACAAATGGGGCAACCACCAACAAGAAATTGAGATAATTTTCCCTTGGAGCAAGTAAATATATTTCAATTATATTCTTTCTTACCTGTGAAAAATGCAGACTCAAATACAGTGCTCTTACCTGGGCAAAAGGTCTAGCCATAGTAATGGAAAGCAGCTGCTCATTTCCTTGTGAACTAGAATTTATAAATTGATTTCAAAACAACACACTTCAGATTAAACTTAAGAGGAAGTCACAACTAGCTCTGAACAATTTAAAGGATAAGTTAACAGACAGGAAGAAACTAAGAAGATACGGGAAATTATGCTAGTCACTTCAATGGAAGCAAAAATAAACCATAAACTTTTACTACAATAATAAAAAAAAATAAATCACTTTCATAATTTCATTCTGCTTTGACTATTATGATTCATCTTTAAATACCTTCCTTAAGTCTAGCATATTTTGAAGCACTAAATTCAGGCAGTAAGACCACAGAGCTACCTAGGTACCCATCTCATTATAAATAAATTGACCCAAAATGTGCTCTCAGATCATTGAGTATGCAGTAAACCATAATCACACTTCCATACTGTCTTTGACTGTGTGTCATATATCAATTTTCTTTCTTCTAGTGAAATCTTTCTTATTATATTGAATTACAATGGTGTTTTGGTGAGGGAGTTTTTCAGTGTAAGATTTCTTTCTGATGAACTAAAAGGCTTACTGAAAAGGGCTTCTTAGTGGTTAGCTCTTTTAGTAATATGCTTTCTAAATACAAATATCTGCTTCACAGTCACTCTCTGCTTGCAGAGTGAACTACTTTAGTTTAATTTCTAAATGCCAAATTCTCAAATGCTTCTGTACAAAAGTTGAACTAATGTTCCTAATTCCTGAGGGAAAGCCATGGTAATTCTGCCTTTCCCAGTGTCATGGAGGACTGCCCATCCAAAATAGCAGTACCAGTGTTCTCAGCGTATGTTTACACTTCTAGAAATGCTAAATGGGTTAAGATTATGCTTCACTATAAAAGTATCACTAATAGCTGCCTAATGAATATATCTTTATTATTTGTCATTAACTAAAGCTGTAATCTTCACTGCAGTTAAAATATGCATTTACTAATATTGTAAATTAAATATGCTAATACTTGGAAACAGATTTTAAAATGATAAATCAGAAGTTGTTCATAACATTCTGCTTAATGTAAAGAAATATATTAATATTTAATTTGAAAATATTCACAAATGTAACACGAAATTTGTGTACACTAGTCCTTCAACAGACTTCAGGGTGTTGATAATATTTTCCAAAAGAATCATTTGGGTTTGTCTCCAAGAACAAGGCCAAGCCTCTTGGAAGAGAACCCTGCTTGTATCTTCCAAACACCAAACTCCTGTCTGTATTTCTTCCTGCGTAGCTGGTGTCATTATTTGTATTCTCTTAAGATAAAGTGGCACAGGGCAGAGGTAAGAGTGATGTAAGAAGGCCTCACTTCAAACTGTGCAGAACTGACATCAGTAGTCTGGAGAAAGCCATCACCAAGCATATCAAGTACTGTGAGTGCCCTTCTGATTGATAGGGTATGTGCTTCTGCTGGAAATGACATTTTCTGGCTTTGGAGCCTTCTTTATTCCTACACAATCAGTTTTGGTCTTCTATAGGTAACAGGGCAGGAAGGTGCTCCCATGCTGAAGATTCACATTTTTAGAAATAAGAAATACTCCAAATCTTCTGAGATGCCTTTTTTTTTGGTTCTGTTTTGTTTGAATAATTTTATAATTTATAATTAAAAATGGCCAAGATTATTTTTAGCTCATCTTCATTTTTAAGGTTCATCTCTCATGAATGTGCTTTCAGCTGGGCTATTGATTAGCAACAGATTTACTAATTTAGCCTCATGGCTGTAATCCAGACAGTGTTTTCTTTTCTTTAAACCACTGAGTGTTTAAGGAAAGAAGAGCTGGGCTGTGTAGCTTACTGATGTAGCGTCATAAAACTTCCAGTATTACATGATTTATAATGTTGCAGACAAGTGCTTCTGCTTTACAAAGGTTCATCTTCCTCAAAAAAATATAGATTACAGCAACTAAAATGACAGACACCTGTACTTTTTTCAGAATAAATAAAAGTGATATGCCTACTATGAGCAGGATACAGCACTGAATCAGGAAAAACAATCAGATTACCTCAGAACAATCAGTATTTATCTGCCAGTCATTGATTTATACAAAACATATAGTGTAAGCAATAATACAGTTGTACTTTCAAAGACACCACATGGCTGTGATTCCATGATAGATATATTATTGTATTACAGACCTTTCTATATAATTTAACAGAAATTCTTTTTATGTATAAGAATTACCTCTCTCACTCACCCATCTGAAAGTGCTGTATTGACTTTGGCCCCAGGCTTAGGCATTAGGCACTGTCAGGTCCTGTCCAGTTGTGCATGGAATATAATTTGTGAGCTTTGAAACCCCTGAAATGATGAGTTAATAAAAACATTGACATAATCTGTACTGGAGCATCTTAAGCATGCTGCTGTACAATAATATAATTTTTTTTCCAGAGGGAAAATCAAGAATTGGATATCATTAGGTTAGCATTTATTTTTTCACTAACAGGAGAACTGCTATAATTAACACTGAGAAAATAGGCTTTAGTGACAGAAAATGTGCAGAGAACTCATTAAAATATCACACAAAGCATTTGTTCTCCTGGACTGAAAGTTCAGAGGCAGGGGGCAAGAAAAAGTCAAATGGAATGATGTGAAATAGCCTGAGCCTGCCTGTCTTGGTGTTGTCATGGCATTCTAAACCATTTCTGTATGCAAATTCACTTCTTTTTTCCCCTCTGTTCTGATTTTAGCCACTCACCCTTTACAGCTGCATTTGTCTAACTTTTTCAAAATATTTTCAATTTTTAATGTGATGTTTCCTTTTGTGAAGGGTGTCACATATCTATCATTTGAATACTGTCTAGCTCATAAAGCCGAGACAATATCTGATACCACCCTGATGGCCTGGAAGAATTAGAGGTATCAAAAGGATAATTTCATTTCCATAGTCAGGTAACCTTTAGTATTTCTGTAAGTGTTCCTAAGAATCTAAATAACTATGGAGAATTTAATGAGATTTCTCTAACTGGATTTTTGCACTCATATTTTTTTTTGTTTGTTATTTAACAAGAAAAAAATAATAAGAACAAGCTATTTACCTCTCTTTCTTCTAACTCTCTTTTAGCTTACAGTTTTAGTTAAATTGAAGACTTTTGAGTGAATTATAGTCCTCTTTTCATTAATAATTGTTTATTTTAATTTTATTTTTTCTATTCACTCTTAGTTTTAGCCACACAGAGGAAAAAAAAAAACTGAGTGAAAAAACCCTCAATCTATTGACATTCCTCATGCTGAACATTTTACATTTTTCAAGGACATTATCCAATTGTAATACTCTGAAGGTTGACCCTGCACAGTACTGTCTTTTGGATCATGGAGTACTGTACATCTTTAAGATATCATTTATTCTAACTCAATGCATAATCAGAATTACCAGTTCTCTTTTTGTACCTTTTTTAACCAAATCATTCTGTGAATTCTGTCAGCAAACAAGCATAACAAACTCCTGTTGTAACAGACACATTTTAATTTACAATAAGGAAAAAAATGGCAAAGAAAATGAAGTCTTCATGAGAGAGTGAGCTGTTTGCTTTTTGCTGCCATCACACTGTACCCATTCTAAAAAGAAAAGTAGATTATTTTTTTAGATATGGTCATAAATAATTGTGTGCACAGTTCACAGAGAAATCAACCTGAAACTTCATAACACAACATTTAAAAAATTAAAAAAAAAAGTATGAAGTGATTTCAGTCTACCACTGAATTGCTGGGCAGCAGGACAAAATGAAATTAAAGGATGCATAGCAGACTTGTAATAAAATACTGCCATTTTAATTAGGTACAGTTTAATTAGTTATAATGTTGTATAAAGACAGAATTTTTAATGAGCTACAGCCAAATGGAAACTTCCCTTCTAAGTCAATGAAAAGGTGATCTTCAACCTCTGTAAGGAATCCAGCTTAGGATGGACGTAGAAGGAAAATCCTATGTACATAACATAATGAAAAAAGCTTTTGTTTTCTTTTTTATTTCCTCAGTCTCTTAGCAACGTAAGCAACGAGTGACCCATCCAGGTCCCTCTGCACCTTCAAAAGCTTTAGGACCACTACTGCTGTTCCAATGTACTATATAGAAATTCTTGTGCTTTAGGGCATAAGTCAGTCATTAAGCCTGCAAATACAGCTGGTTTCAACAGTTTTCATAGGACTAGCTTTCACTGAAATACGAAACCTTGCCAAAATCAACATGTTTAAAGAATCAGGTCAATTGATTGGAATTTTCTTCTGAAAGAAAACTGGAAAGGCATCCAATGTTTTTGATACCTTTTACAATCATACATGCAGAATATGTTTTTTCCTGCACCCATTTTTCTGTGATCTTTGTGCATTCAAATTCTCTTTTCATCATCTATTCAAGTTCTTGCCATTGTACTTGTGTATTTCATGTGGGCATAAGCATATTAGAAACAATAAATTATTTTACATATTCCTATGCTGGAAATTGCCTATGTTCTCTTACAAATTATTTGAAACTATCTTAAAAAAGGAAAACATTGCATCAGAAATATCCTGTCAATATGTAATCCTGTCTCATGTTAAGAAAGGGACCAGTGACTTTACTTCCCTGTTTCCCTTTCCCATATTGTCTTAAGTGGGATAATCCAGCAGATTTTTTCCACTTGCTCCCACTTCCACTCCTGTTATGGCTGAAGTTGTATTACTACAATAATGTTTAGAACAATTCATTAGTTGGCCAGTGTTCAAAGTGCAGTTTGAAAGACTAGAAAAGATTAAATAACAATGGACAAATCTTCTTTCAGGTCAGGGTGTTACCTTCCTTTTCAGCCTTTACATGCTCTCATTACCCTCATACTGGCACAGCTTCTTTCCATCTCTCTTGATCTGGAAAATGGGGTTTAAGATGTACTAAGAAGTTGAAGCACTGTGCTGTCCTGGAGTGTTACTGGCATAACCTCTTCAGAAGACTGGCAATGAGCAGAAGGAGGAGAAAATAGGAAGCACTGTATCACTCTTCATTTTCTTTTGCAGTTATGATTCAACAAATACATCCAAGTAATGGTTCACTGGGGTTTTTTTCCCACAAAAAGCTCAGAATTTAAAAAGGATTAAGTATAAATTAATTCTTGATCCAATTTATTCATCAACTAGTATTTTATATGTTTTTATTTTCAATCTAATCAATTCTCATCCCTTTTTTTTCTTGGAAAAAAATATCTTTTTTATGTCTGAAATAGGCTCTGCTACAGCTTTGGTCTCTTATCACTTATGGACAAGAGAGGGAAAGCCAAACTGAAGTTAGCACTAAAAAAACCTATCAAACTGGGTAAAAGCTTTGTTAGTGCTAGAATATAATCTGGTTTTAAACTTCAGTCACTTCTATAGGCATTAACCTAATTTCTAAAATAACCGAATAAAAGTAAGAAAAAATGTAATAAGCCTTAGTTCAAGTTTAGAAATCTTGTCAAGATGCACATCCTAATCAATATGTCTTCTTTTTCTGCAAATAGGAGCTGGTGGTGTGAACCTTCCTTTTACCTCCTGCCAACAACACTTCCAAAATTGCAAGCATCCTGTGTGCACTATCTATTGTGAATCACAGTCAACCTATGTCTTGTTTACTAAAGCAATCATTTTCACAAAATTGGAAGAAATACTTTTCCTTGCTTACCTCTTATAGTCAGTCGTTTGAAGTGATCTTGTAAAAGGGCATAGGAAAAGTAGAGTTTTAGCATGTAAAGAGGTTAGAGAACACTTATCATCTGAGGGTTTTTTCCTTTCTTTCTTTTTGGTAAAAAACCCAAATATTTCTGAGTGTAGAACAAGATCTCAGCAAAAATGGACTCATGATTTTCTTGAGAGACCAGTAAATCTCTTGAGCCACAAGGTGTTGTGTTTGTTATGCAAAGCAGTACTCTCTCTTCCTTTTCTCTCCTGAAGCATCAGGCTTTGCAATTCTTACCCAGTCTGATATGAATTAAAAAATAAACAATATCAGTATTCTTCTTTTCCAAGTCTCCAAATATCTGTGCCTATTGAAAAATCTATAGTTATCTGCAGTTTTGTTGTGTTTCCATAGAGGATTTTTTTAATGTGTTTGCCTAAAGAAATTGGTTAACCCGAACATTGTTTCCAAGGAGTGAGTGGATTTAAAGGAATGAACAGTTTTGTTTGCAATGTTAATGCCAAACACCATGTCCATTAATAGAACACTGGATGATATGCCAGGAGCCTTCCAGCCATGCTTTCACACAAGGCCAGCCCTTCTCTCAGGAAAATAGCAGTGTTTTCTGAGAGCTGTCCGGGAGCAGGAACTGCTTCACAGGGATCAGAGGAAGGGTGACATGTACATTGGTCTTCTGCTTAGAAGAATTAATCCTGACATCACTACTAATTAATGGTATTCATGTGTTTAATACAGCAGCTCAAGAGGTAAGTTTGCATTTTCTAACAAAGTCAGGGGTATGCTTGAGGAGTTCTTTAGCTGCAGATTTACGTAGCTTACTGTTAGTGAGAGGAGAAAACACTAAAGCCTTCACTAAGCCTATTTCTTTATCTGCAGTAAGTTGTATGCTGTGACCATTTAATTTTATTATTGCTAACTGCACTAAGCCATTGATTAATGCTATTATAAGCTGACTTTACACTGATTTAATTAAAAGTCTGTGTCATAGTTTAACTACTGCCACCAGCACACAGCCACTTGCACACTCCCTCACCTGTGGGTCTGAGGAGAGAACTGGAAAACTTAAAGCTGGAGAACTCATGGGCAGAGATACAGACAATTAAATAGGAAAAAGAAAAAAAAAAAAAAAAGCCACACACACAAGCAAATCAAAACAAGAAATGAATTCACTGTTTCCCATGGGCAGGCAGGTGCTCAACCATCTCCAGGAGAGCAGGGCCCCATCACACGCAATGGTGACTTGGGAAGACAAACACCATCACTCCAAATGTACCTCCCTTTCTCCTTCTCTCCCAGCTTTATGCACTGAGCATGATTCCATATGGAATAGCTCTGTGGTCAGTTTGAGTCACCTGTCCCAGCTGGGTCTCCTCCCAGCATCCCAGCACCACCAGTCTCCTCACCAGCGTGGAAGAACGAGAAGCAGAAAAGGCCTTGGCTCTGTGTAAGCCCTGCTTGGCTGTAACAAAAACACCTCTATATTATCAACTCTGTGTTTAGCATAAATCCAAAACACATTCACATACCAGCCACTATGCAGAAAATTAACTCCTGACCTGCCAAAGCCATCACAGTCTCATACTTTAGCATTTTCCCTGGCCCTTCATGGTTTCAAAAGCACTGGATCAGATTCCTAGGTAAGTGCTCAGTTCCAAAGTCAATGTTAACTGAGATTTTTCAGACTCATTATTAAAGATACCTGAACTTTCAGATACTAGTATTTCTTTATATGGTGCATTCATAATAACACAAATCATAGTTTCGGGGAAGTGGTACACAAACTACCAGAGAAGCTGTCATGTGATATAATGGAATTTGTAAAATTCAGTCTTTACAAATTCCATGCTCAAACCATAAGTATGTTGTATTTACGTGATGGACTCCCTTTGGCTATCTATTCCCGCTGTCACTCAATTTTGTCTCAAGAAGAGCTTTAGACACATGTGATTCTTTCTTCCACTCATCTTTCTGCCACTGCTTTTCAAGAAAGCGTAAGGCAGATTTTTTACTTAGATGGGAGGCATGATGTGATCTGGTTGGGTCATCAGCCAAATCACATTAGGGATTAGGAATTTGGGAAGCACTGAAGACCATCTCACTTCATAATTCAGTTGTAGCCTCAGGCTCTAAGCACCTAAACCTGTTTTACATTTTCTATTTGAATAGTCTTTTAAATACCAGTAGAAATGCACCGTGTAGAGAAGTAAGCAAAAGTTCAAGACTGGGGTCTGAAAGAACTATATTTATGTTATCATTGATTTGCCTTGTAGTAATTAGTGGGGACTATCAGTGGCAGTGTTAGCTTGGGTGAAATGACATGGTGATTCAGGCACACTGACTTTGATAGGCAATGTACCCCAATATTTATCTGTTTATTCTTTTTGCTCTAGGGTCTTCTCATGATAGTGTTATTCATGTGTTGCTAGGACACTGACATGTTGGAAAAGAGAGAGAAAAGTCACAGCTGTGTCCTCCTTATGCCAAAACCTTTAAGGCAATATCTGAGTTGCTAGACAGAGATATATTTACTAAATTGGGACCAAGAGGGTATGTTCAAGGTGTCCCAAAATAGAAACTCCAACCCCTTGGAGAGCCAAGCAGGTTTTCATATGTAAATGTCCTCAGTCAGCAGAAAGTTTAAAGAAAGCTAGGAAGGCAGAAATGTCTGAAAATTGTTAGGGGATACTCTGCATATGGAAAGAAAAAATCATCATTCAAGTGCAAAAAGTGAGACAAATTTTCTTGCTCATAATGAAAAGTAGTGTATTTGTAGTTGTTACAGAACATTCAACACCACAGTAAAGTTGATTAGTTAAATTAGAGTACCTTCTTAAAAAAAATTATTAACACCTTAATCATTAAAATTCTTCCCTTTTTGATTCACCAGTCTTGGACTAACAGTCTTGTGAATACTTTGCTCTCTATTTCATGGGAGGGTTTTACACAAAAATAGAACTGGGTTGTTTGCTGCCAAATTTGATTCAAGCATCTGCTCACAGGTCTAACAGAGAGAGGTGTGTGAACGAATGTACAAATGTGAAAGGTGATTAGAAGGAAAAGACACATAAGTTGTAGCATGTCTGTAGATGAGAGATGATAAATAGAGCAGCAATGGGAATGAAAGCACACATATTCACACAAGCATGCAGGGTGATGTGAAAAGTTAAATCGTGTCTCAAAGTCCTGCTAGTATCAAAGCAAATGGTTGATTTGTTAGTGGCTGGGATAGTAAGAGCTTTTGAAGGGATGAAGAGCAATTGTGGTTCTAAAATTAATGGTGGTAAAATTCATCTACAAGAGAAAGGAATAGGATGTAGGATTTCCTCATGGCTTATTATAAAAAGCAAAGAATTCAAAAAAACAAGGCCCATGGAAGAGATCCTTAAAAATTAAAGAGTTTTTTATCTTAAACATCACTAAACTGAAATCAGCAGCAGACACAGAATACTTAAGATGCAAACAAATACACTTATCATTTTTTAAAAATTCCTAACAGAAAATCAGAGCGATAATCCAATTAAATTTTCATTAAAGGACATTGCATGAATTGTAACTAGTCTAATGTACACAAAACATGATATTTCAAAGAAAAGCAATAAAGTTGCCAAATAAACCAATGAATTTCTTGAATAAATTGTATTGCAAATTCGTGGAATGCAACAAGTCAATGTATTTCATTATTCAACAAAAACACTAAGAGCTGCAAAACAATTCATTATGTACATAATTCAGTATAGCCCCCAAAAATGCATTAGCCTTTGTTTCTTTTCATTGTATCTTTGCATTTGCTTGGTATCCGGAATGGAAATGTTTGTACTACTTTAAAAGCAGGGGGAAAAAAAAACGAAACAAACAAATGCCGTATTTATCTATTCTGACAAATGCTGTATTTAACTATTCTGATGGGATTTGAAACATATATATATACTTAAAAGGTCTGGTTTGTACTCTTGGTGTATCCAATTTGCAACAACTCTTTCATGCAAAGAGAAAATTAAGGAGCAGATTGTTAAATGGAATATAAACATGATTTCACTCAGGCTTGCTAATACATCAGGATGAAAGCTGACACTCTGCTTTATTTAAAATTATTCCTAACAGTGCATGTCAAATATTTTAGACATTATTGAAAATGGCTGTCACATAAAATGTAAAAGGGCTCCACATATATTTGGTGTGGCTTTACTGTCTGAATGCGTGAATCTCTACACTGACACAAAATTGCTACCCTGTCAGCATGTAAAAGGACGGATCATTTAATCTCTTTAGTGATGAAGTTTCAAATCCACAAAGCACAAGCTATCAGTCCTTTGAGATGATTATGATGCCTCGAACCTGACAGCCTGTGATGACAGCTTTCACAAATTCTGGAAATCAAATTGTTCCTGAATCTAACAGAAGAAAGCAGGTGTGTACATAACAGAAATGGATGAGGTTAAACATGGGGATAGTGTGATCTTTATGTTCAGTGTAATTGTTAAAAGTTATACCAGGGAAAATTATAGATTTTGGTTTTGAACCTCTTCATGATATACACAGATGAGGGCACCAATAACCCATATGGGTAAAAGGTTTGCCAGGAAAGGAATATCAAGATAAACAGATGGCTGTACCATTGCCATATGGCTCCTCGGAAATTGGACGACGCTATGGCATTTTGCCACAAGATAGATCTAGTGTTTTCTGTGCCAATATTTTAAGCAATGCAAGGAAAGAATACATAACTATCTGCAATTAGCTGTGTTATGTAAATATAAAAACCTAACTGGTTTATGGGAAATTTCGTAGTCTGATATGTTTCTGAAATGCAGATAGCAATTCACTGGAAAGTTATTTGTTTCTGCTCTTCATTTTTCATACTTTTTACTCAGGAAAATGTGTTATATAAACTAACTTGCTGTGCTGATGAGGCTTAATTTCACAGTTTATCTCTCTGTACAGAACAAAGAAATTGTCTATGAAACAGTGTTAGCAGTGCTAAAAAAGCAAAGGAAAGCAGAAGGATACTACAGAGCATTCAAAATAAGGTCAGTAATTCCAAAATTCAGCTCAGCTGGATAGCTGCATACATAACAAAATTATTCAGATATGACCTTGTTCCCAAGGTCAAAGGTTTGGTGTCATCACAGAATGAGTACTTAGTAGGACTTTCTAATGGTTCCAACACTGCTGGCTGACACATCAGATGTATTGCTACATTTTCATGTATGTTGCACTCAGTCAGGGTTTTGCATTGGTTCAGACAAGTCTTTAGTTTTGGTTCATACTGGTATTCTTTTAAGAAATAAATAGAAGTACAACATTAGGTACAGAAATGCAGAGGGTAGGTCCACTTCATGAATTGACAACTTGGCTTCTGATGTTTTAACAGCAATAAGAGGGCTTTCAAAACAAAATAAGGAACAATTAATGAGTATAGGTATTACACTACTTGTGTACTTAAATCCAAACCACAAAGCTTACATTTTTATTATTAAATTACACTCTGGGCAGATCAGAGGGAAAGTTTCACTTTTAAGGACTCTCATGACTCTCAGAAAACTGCATTAAATATTACCTAGCATTCAAAACCATCAGCATGTCTTTAAGAAACAAAACCAAGCAAGAAGAAAGAAATCCAAGAAAAAAAAAAACAACAAAAAAATCAACAAAAAAGCCCACCAAAACCACAAACAAACAAACAAACAAACAAACAAAACAAAACCAACCACCTCCATCCATGTCATTCTTCAGTGATATTTCCTGCAGCATTTTAGCTAGGAGTTATTCCTTCCAAGCATTTAGAAACTATTTGAGTATTCCTTTAGCTAAAATTATCAGTCAACCTGATTCTCTCTTGTTTCAAATCCTTGCCTGTAAACCATAAACCTAAAATCAGAGAGCAGAAGAAATAACCAGAGGATAGGTTTTACAATTGACTTGTGGGATGCTAGCCATGATGGGGGTTTTTTGTGTAAGGAAATAAATGGAGAGCATCTGGGGAAAGACAAAGCAAAACAAAACCCCAAAATATTAGAAAGTGGAAATATATTAGAAAAGTATATTGCTGAGCTTAAAAGATAGCTAGCAATTTTACACAACTCCTGTTACTCTGAGCAAGCTACACTGACAAAAGATGCCCTCACAGAGGCTTTGGAGAACCCCTTCGGACAGTTCCTTTTAGAAACCCATGAGGTTTTCAGAGGATCTATGCACACTTCAAAGTTTTGATCACTTGAGCTTTTCAGTGGCCACAGAACTGTATAGCCTGCAGTACAGGTCTTTTTTTGACTCTTCATTTCCCTGCAGTATTGTAGGCTTCAGGGGAAATTTCAGCCATAGCTTTGAAGCACAGAGAGAGTGGAGCTACTGTAGAGAGCTCTGTGGGTTTTTTGCACTCAGCAAAATGTTTTTTCATGCACTTGTATTATTTTCTTTAACAGGTCTCACATCCCTACCCACATTTCATTAGAAAATTTGTTCTACTGCAGAATATTCAGAAGTAAGACCAAGGCAAATTAATATTTCAATTTTTTTACTGAGGTATCAAGGCTTTTGACAGACAAATAGTAAGTTGACCATATCTTATGGCATAAATTGATAACAGGTTTTCAAAACCAGCTTGCTCTCCCACCTAATTATTATTACTGTGAGTCGCTGTTAAATTCCATTTGTATAATACTGTATTCAGCTGTATTCAGCAGATTTGTTCCACTAGGTTGGCTCAACAACAGCTCTTGGTTACAGTTTTTAACACCTTATTCAAGGGAGGAGAAGTAGGAGGGAAAAGAAAGAAGGCAGAAAATGAGAAGAGGATTGAGAAAAGGAGTAAATTTGTGGGGAACCTAACTTAATTGATTATTGTGGCTTTCTATTCAGTAAAATGAGGACAGTGTGCTCTTAAAGGAAAATTCCTAGGCATAATAGTAGTCATCTTTCAAAAACAAGATGCTGCATTTAGTGGCCAATACATAGATATGTATAGGAATCCAATTTTAAATTTTCACCAGAATTCTTTCCGCTTTGAACCTGAGAGGCAAAAAAAGAACCCATTATCAAAACAGTATGTTTACTTAAAGGGAATACAACCTCTCTTTTGCCTACACATTTTCTTTCAAAATGGTTTTGTTCAAATTACACATATCCTTGAGATGTTTTGCTTTTAGTGAACTATTAATGCCCTACTTTTAGCTAGAAAGGTTTTCACTAGCATTACTGGTATATTTGTGAGCCATTCATTCTGTGGTGCTGTAGCCTGAAAACTGTATTTTGGCTGCTCAAAGTTCAGATGTTAGTTTACAATTTAATCAAAAAAACAGCTCTAGGATGACCTTACCTAGACAGAAGACTGAGTACTGCTTGAATCCCTTATTTGCAGCAATGATTAGACTGGACAAGAGAATAGACATTAATAGCAATCTTAGGGAATAAAGAGTTTTTTTCCTGGGAATACATAAATTGAGTTATTTATCATAGCAAAATGAAGGCCAGAAGGAAAATTACTTTCTCCAGCCATACTGGAAGGAAAATAAGAGAAAACCTGTTTGACTAAAGGACAGTGTTAGCACAATAATAGGTTATAAACTGTCTGTTGAATGTTTTCTGTCTGGTAGTAAGAACCTTTGAGCCCTGAAATAGATTGTGTAGGTTGCTTAGGGAAAATTTTTACTGCAAGCTTTAAAGAACGGCAGAGACAAATGGTTTTGAGCACTGTGATCCACACAATATGGGGAAAGACAAGATAACTGGACAATCTCTGAAACTTCCTTCCAGCTTTATTTCTGCAATATGATTTCATACAAGAACAGAAGATTGGAGCAAATTTAGCAATCAAACTATTGCTTCCAGAACTCCACTGTTATTGATAAGACAAATAAAAATCTTCAAGCTACTTTTTAACTGTCAGAAGAATATATCTTCTGACAAAATTTTTAGCTCTGCTACCCAGAATGGATATTTCCATATACACAACTAATGGGACAATTTTCAGAAAGTTTTCAGGTCCCAAAAGGAATCTTTAATAGCAACTGGAAGAAAGGGGAAACTATTAAAGGTGCATTTCAGGGGTAATTGCATAAAATAAACAAAAAAACAAATAAAAATCCACTAGTCACGTGAAAGCTTGAAAAAGACAAAAAGGACATTATTTGTCCATTCCCAGACAAGAGTCTTTTCATACATCACATGAGGATATTTTAGGACTATAATTAAATTCTGGGATAATTTTGCTTGCATATCTATTTAATGCAAGGTTTATCTACTTTAATTTCTAGATGATTTTGTATATACTATTAAAATATATTCTATGAATTACATTGTGATAGGTATTTTAGGTTACCTTACCTTTCACTTATGTTCTGGTATCACCATAGATCTAATCAAAACCAGAATCTGTCAATACATAGTTATAGGCAAAACAATGATTTCAAACAGTGTGGGTAGTGGAGACAATTAGTATTGTAGTAGAGTTAAAAACTACAACCATGACTATTTCCTTCAAATCAGGACTTACTTAAAAAGTTATTTTTGGGCAGCAATTATTATACCTTTCAGTTTGTGCATCTACAGTCTTTGTTGTGTGGGAACTTCATACACTCAGCTGAATTTGTGTGCTCCACTTCAGGATTCTGATTGCTGCATTCATGGCTAACCCCCTGAAGCCTGTATCTCCTTAAGCTGAATTTTGCTTTGTATGAGGAGCTAGTAATTGCCATAGCACAGGCACAGATCACTTGAATTTTGGGAGTATAATCAACACTCCTCATGTAGAAAGAAGATACGACAGAGATTGAAAATGGTCTGTGGGATGTTTCCTTTTCATCAATTTCTTCACTTGTCTGGAACAGGGACTTGCCCTCTGTGGCTGAACCTAGGGAAAATGCCTGTAATGTCCTAGCAACATAACAAGTTGTGAGTAAATGAAATCCTCAGCTGTAGCAGCTCTCAGTTAGCTATACCCAGAAGCACCATGAGGATTCTTGAGATGCAGAAAGCTTTGCTACAGATGCCTAAGGACAGAGTGTTAGGATACCTAGGGTTTTCAAAGATGGTAAGCTGTATTAGAAATTGGGTTTTTGTTTGGTTTTCAATTTAGGCTATAAAACTCTCTCAGTGTTTAAGGAAACTTATTTTCATACATTTGGTGGTTTCAGGCTTTTTAAACTTCTAAGAAATGTCTAAAATTAGTTAAGCATCTGTTTTCTTCTTTGTTTGAAGCAACTTCTACTTTTAAACAGCTGTTTAGCCTATGATAATAGTCTACCTCCTGGGAAAGCAGCTCATCTCTATTGCCAGATTCCATTACCTTAGGATGGGTTGTTTTAAATTACTAAATGGATAATTCTGCTTCTACATATTTGTGCCTGTGTGACTGTTTCTTACTCTCTGGCATATTGGCACAGTTCTTGTTATGTTTATTAAGCTGTTAAGCACTTGTTAGAGCTTTGCCACTGATTGACCTTTTGCTTGGGGAAATGTAAGACATGAGATATGAATGGAGTGGTGAAGTTCATTCAGCTTTCATTTGTTTTTTCCCCGTTCACCTGTGTGTATACCTTCTTCATTGTTTCAGTTCTTGTGTCCTTCTAGAAAAAGAAAAACCATATTGTATTATTAAGCGCAAGAGAATGCAGAAGGCTAGTTTTCCTCAACTTTTGCTAGAGAACGTGATGGAGAGACACTCAAAGCCTCATGAGTCAAACAAGAAGCTCTCCAGAGCCTGGGAAAAAACATTGTAATGAAGGAAGCAGAAATTACTGGGTTTGCAGTGCTCTCACTGCTTTTGTTTTCCCCAGGTTTCTGTTTTGGTGAAAACGCCAGGGTTTTTTATGAGCAGCCTTAACAACTCCTCATGAGAACAAATCACTCAAGACAACCTTCGTCTCCTACTTTATTACTACCCTGTAATGTAGTCCATGGGCCCTGGAAAATGTTTTGTCTCTCACTTTTCTAGTAAAATGTCATTATAGTAACAAATGTTTTAACTCAAAGATTCAGAAAGATGCCAAAACCTTCCTTTGACTGCAAAAGAGCAAATAGGAAGAAGTTAATTTTATGAAAAGTCTAAAAGATCTGTTCCTTATCCTTTTTTGTTAAGACGGCTTAGGATCTGCAAACCATTGCCTGCTACCCCATTAGTTATGAGAAAAAATAGTAAAGGACCTTGTCCTCTAGATCAGCTCAATTATTTACAGAACTTGTTTTTTCTTGTTAAAATGTATCAATTTATTTTCTCCATTCCTGAAGGTCTATCTACAGCATTTGCCCACAAACACTTCTTTAGCAGCAGTTACTGAAGAGGGAGAAAATCAACTTGAGAATGGCAATGTGTGACTGTCTTCTAGGTGAAGAAACACTATGCAGAGCTACCATCCTAGGTTCAAGTTTCAGCTCTCTTTCATTACAACTTCCACTTTCCCAGTTTCCATCATTAAGAAAATTCTCTGTCTGGAGTCATTCACATTCTATATCTTTGCAATCTTAGTTTCATGTCTGTGTAGGTAACCGTGGTTTTCCATCATAGGGTATGTAAGAAAAAAGGTAATATGAAAAAAGGGGTATCATGTGCATCAAAGTCAAAAGGTTTTTTTTTCCTATGACAGTACAAAGGTTATTTTTTTAATGTCTGTCTCCCTTTGCATTTTCTCTCACTGATTTTTCCAACTATGCAGTCATAGTGACAAAGACTTTGTGGATGAGACATTTAGAAATGTTCAGAGTTAGCTTTCTGCTTCTTCATGAAAGGATTGGCCTTTTATGCAGCAGAGCTGCAATGATAGCCAGGACTTCTGCCCCTTTGAAAGAACTCCAGTTCACACAAAAACAACTTGGAATGGTCTGATGTCCTAATTCAGTGTCTGGTTCACAGCAACTTGGAAGGTTCTGAAAGTGTCCTGCAACCCCGCTTAGATGAAGGCACTTGAGAACGAACCTTCACTCTCTGTGTTCAAGGAGTTGGATTTTACTCAACACTAAGAAGGTGTTTCTGCATCTACGTTGAATTTTCAAGTATTCTTGTTGACCACTTTAAAAAAGATAGAGTTTTCTGCAGAACTGTGAAGAAGTCAGCCCTTGATTCCATGACTGAAGTGAACTGATATGCTTGTGAAAGGTCACAGGCAGTAGGAGAAATGTTACCTGATAGGTATTTTGGTAAGCTATTTGGCTGTGCAATTGCTGAACAGTCCATCTTCCAATGTCATGTGCTGGAAGATTGTCAGAAGATAGCTGGGCCTTTCTGTATTCCTGTAATTCTTGATTACTTTTCAAGAGTGGGCTAATGTTTGCCTAAAAGAATTGGTGAACCTAATTTATAAATCCTTTAGTTCCCTTCTAATTTGAGGGGGGAAAAAAAGTTAATATAATATAACAATATTCCAGCTCAGATCTTGAAGACTGGGACCTGGAGGCCATAGATCTGATTGCTGGATTTTTAAGATATTAAATTCATGTAATTGTACTGAATTTGGATCATTCTTACACAAATAATTAAGAGCCAGTCCAAAACAAGCCTCCACAGTGCTGGGTAGTATATAAAGTATCAGAAGGTGTTCCTCTATCAAACTTCAGTGGGCAGAGAAAGGAAATGGGAGTTGGCTCATGGAGGTGTTATGAACAAGTGAGATGAAGTCAAGATCTTTTAAAGGGCTTGGGCCTGGGTATTGAAAGGGCTTGGGTCTGGGTATTGAAAGTCAAGACAACCAAAGACAAGACCCCAGGATAAGCATGGGGCCTAAACAGCCATTCATAGTTAGAAATTACCAATACTCTGTGCTGCACAGGGTGCTTCCTTGGACACCCCTTCTGCAAGACTGAGGGGCTTGGCACTCGGGGGTTTTAAAGTCTCTTAAAGCCACAGGATTGGTGTGCTCTCAATCTGCCCGCCCATTGGTCTTTTTCTTGGTTGTTGGTTGGTCCATAAGATGTTGCCTTTCTGGCCAATCATATCAGAGTTCTGAGGCTTCATTGGCTGGTTAGTCTTCCAATCACATTTCATATTAATGTCATCGTCTCATGAGGTAGTTTTCTAGAAAATTCCCTCACCCCTCTTCTAGTGGTCACGCATTCCTATTACAGCACATTTAACTCCATAACTTATTACTCCATAACTTATTAAATAAATTAAGAATAACAATTTATTACATTAAGTACCAATTCATAATCCCGCCTACAAAAGCTAACTTTATTTATAACAGAAGGAACCACAGTGAGGCAATAAACGTTAATTAACTATCTTTTTCATATCTCTTTCTTTAGTGATTTACTTCAGGGGCAATAAGCGCTGGTAGTAAAGAAAAGTAAACAAGGTAGCAGGGTCAGAAGAGAGTATAAAATGGAATTAAGTAAGTATGAAGAGACCGTGAGGAAAAGAAATGAAGCAATTAGTGAAACAGCAAGTCAGCTAAAGCTACAGATTTAGTGAATGTTCAGGTGACCATTCCTTGATTGATTCTGTGCCTATGACCAGGTATTTTTCCTTTCTACTGTGTGGTTTTGACAAACAGCTGAAACTGCAAGTGAATGTACTTTTGTGAAAACTATAGATAACAGAAACCCTTTCCTTCTTTCTCGTGGCATTCTTGGTCTGCCCATTTGGAGTCCTTTCCAGTTAACAAAAACATCTTTCAAAATAAAATGCCAACCTAGAGACTGAACATGAAATTACTGATTAAAATTCAATCTAAATACAAAAGTGTTTCTTAGGAAGACAGCGGGGAAAGGTAAACATCAAGTATCCTGAAAGGGCTGCTTGATTCTTGTACAATCCTTTTCAGCCATAACTGATATTTCCAAAAATGCTATGTCAGCAGTGATATTATAAAGCTGTGAACTCTAAATGTTTTTAAGTTTGTTTATTTTGTTAGAATTCTTTCTTCTCTAAGGTGCTTCCGGGTGTAAAGCAGTATATCAGCTATGCTAGCTGTATGTATTCATGGGTCCTGTATACAAAATGCATATGAAATGGCAAGAAGTAATAAAACCTATAAAAAAAAACATTACAAGCCTCCACTGTGCGTTTACTGCTTAGGCTTTTGGAATATCAGTCAAAGCTGTAGCAAAGGGCCATGTGATTGCTGATATTATCTTCACTGCTATTCTTTTTTTAGTCTATAAACCAGGGTTACTGGGGTACGGTCTGGTAAAATTGTACTTGAAAAGCTGAAGTGGTTCCTCTCACAATGCAGGAAGGTAGATATCTAGCAACTCTTTGGAACAAATATTGTTACACAAGTTCCTGGCTTTCTCCCAGAAAATTTCATCCATTAAAGTCAACTCATATTTACAACAACACGGGAAATGGCAACAGAGCTTTTAAACTCCCAGTCAGGAGACATTGTGGAAAAGATCCCTTAAAGTTACAGGGGTACAGCCTGACACAGCTTTTTTCTGCCACTACTTAGGCATCATCTGTTATGGCTCATCTGTCTGGTTACCAGGTACTTTGTCTTAAGTTGATAAACTGTGCTTATTACTTCATCACATTTCCTGTTTACTTCAAAAGGTCTCCTTGTTACACGAACTCACATATTTCACATATGCATGATTCTTATGGAACAATTGTTATAATAAAAATAATAATTTTAGCTTATCATGTTATTTTAAAAATAGGCGGGGTGCATTAGTCAGTGAGCAGACTTTCAGCTTGCAAGAGATTGGGTCCTTTTGCTAGCCATATTCTCCTTTTTTAAAGTATAAAAGAATGCCTGTCTTGCAGACATTATAAAGGTGGCTTGTGTTTTGTATTACCATTCAAAAGTTGCACTTAAGAGTTTTGAGTTACTGTTCAAATGTTGTATTTTCATTGAATTTTCTTTCACAGATAAATTCCATGTATTATTTTAGGTAACCTTAGATAAATTGTTAAGATGGAGAGGGATGTTATAAATATATATTTTTTTTTTAATTTTTTCGCTTGTACAACAACTGTGTACTGTATTGTTTTTTGTTATTCATATATTGGTTGTTAAAGACATTTTGGAAAGTTGAGGTGCATTTTCCCCTGTGAAATGTAATAAACTGTGGGCTAGAAATGTATGAAACCTGAGTTTTTAAATTATTTTCCCAAAGAAGAATAAGCACAATGTCACACGGGCTTGCTGAATGCGCAGTGAGCTCCACACAGCTGGAAAACTGCAACAGCAATTCTTGCAGCCAGTTGAGGTTTGACTCATTTATTTCACCTGGGATGTATGGAGAAACTTCCTGATTTTTCATGAACTCGTACTAGTGACAATGTTTGTGGCATTAAAATATAAAAGTACCTAATTTTTAAAAATTATTTACTCTTGAAAAAAGAATTTTCTCCCTGTAAAATCTGGCAAAATTTAAGACAGAGAGTCCAAAACGGTTCAAAAAGAGAGTTGAAGAAAAATTAGGGATTTTCTCATTTTCGAATGATACAAAGAACCTTCCTCTGTGATTCTCTGTGGGAATATGAACATTTTTACAAATGTAGATCAGACACTTGATATGTTGTGGATAGGTTGCTTCTATGGTAAGATTATTTGCAATAACTTGGGCAAAATACAATTTTTTTCTTTATCAAAATTTCTTTCTTTTCCTTTGTGCTTTGCCTGCAAGAAACCACTTGTTTGATCTCACACACACTGGGTCAGACACTCTTGTAAAAATAGCACAATTGTCATGTGGGTTTAAATTGAATGTTTTGTCTGTAATTTGACTTATTGTGCAACCAGACATAAGCTGCAACAACTGCTTGGATACAGGGTAACCATTAAAAACTCCAGTTAGGCCATAAGGAAGCCTTTTGCGTCATTTATGTCATTCACAAACTGTATTTGATAAAACTGTGAGAAATCTAGCTGGTTCTGCATATATCTTTCATATAGCTCCTTCATATAGCTCCAAGTCCAGAGCCTAATATTAATCAAAATTCAATTTAGTCTTTGAGACCAAAGCTCGTTTTTTTTAATGGAAGTTAAAGCAATGGATGTCTAAACAGCTTCAATTTTCTTCAAATTTAAGGCAGAGGGTTAGAATACCTTGACTTTTCTTGGCCTTCTAGAAAAATTTCCATCTGGCTTCTCTTGCCATAATCATGGGTTTATCCCAGAGTCTTGTTTTGGGACCCTAATCTAGGCAGAGGCTTGTTTACCAAAACTTCTGGTTTCTGTAGTTATTGAAATTTCCTCTTGAGGGACAGGTCACCTGACATGTCATTTTACCTCTCTGTCGCCCAGGATGGAGGAAATATTCCAGAAAATGTATTATTTTCTGGACTAAATTTTTGTCTGATCAATCTTTAAGAAAAAAAAAAAAGAAAATTTATTTCTTACTGCAGAGCTAAAGAGGCCATTATACAATTCACTCGGGATAAGAGAAAATCTAGGATTAACTAAATTTTTAATGTATGGAATTTAGCATAGTAGATGGGTCCCTGGAGTCTTTCAT
This sequence comes from Setophaga petechia, assembly GCA_024362935.1. Taxonomy (NCBI): domain Eukaryota; kingdom Metazoa; phylum Chordata; class Aves; order Passeriformes; family Parulidae; genus Setophaga; species Setophaga petechia. The sequence continues at coordinate 31,970,900 of JANCRA010000001.1, forward strand.
ACAAGACTTGGTCTGCATACAAATTTTTCTTATGCAATTGCACTCTTTCAAATAGAGTGTAACAATTTACCCTCCAAAAAAATTAGGGAAAAAAAAGTAGTGCTAGATTCTGCATGGACTTGCATGGACTCTGTTCATTTTTACATGCTCTTTTTTGAAGCATTCTTGTGTGGTGTTCCTATTTTGAAAATAGTGACATAAAATCTCTACAATCTACCTTCTACTGGAATATTTTGCTATAGGTAAACAAAGTCTGAAAAGCCACAGTCTACTTAACCAAGACAGATTTTTTTTTTTTATTATGAAAGCTTTATTCTCTGTAAAAGTCAAGAAATGTTGCAAGAGTAAGGGAATTTTGCAACTACATTGCATCTTTTCTCCCAATTGCTGTTTGCTTTTCAGGACAAGTTTGTTTGTATCTCACAATTTTCACTTTTTCTTTTCAAAAAATAAAATCTTAGATGCTTCTGAAACTAAAATATGCAATCAATTTAATTCGCCTGGGAAAGAATAAAACCTCTTTTTTTTCTCAGGCATCTTTCAGTGTTAGTCACAAGTTAGTCACTACTGAGATGCCTGTCACTCAGAAAAAGGAAACTCTGAAAGTTAATCTTTTTTTTTTCTTGACCACCTGTCTTGTGCTTGAAAATGCTGATATCTATAAAAACATAATTTCAGGTGGACTTGGAGATTGAAAAGAGAATTAAATTTGCGTGCTTGAGACACACATGGTAGAAAAGCCTTCTTTATATGTTTTTTCTTTAGGGACAAGACACTTTGTGTTTAAAACCTGTTGTGCAGCTTGGTCCTCATTGGTCACTTTTGTTTAGGCATCTTTGACAGAACTCTCTGGAACTTCTATAGTACAAAAAAAGCATTTATTAGTATACCATGTAAATATTTAGGATCAATATGCTAAAAATAAAAGCATAAATATACTCCCTGCCTGTTCAATAGGCACCAGACAAGCCTGGTCAAATCCAGCTGCACCATCTATACATTGCTAGGTTTTGTGACAAAAGCCCATCTGCATCCCTACAAAGGAGAACACAGAGATAACATTGGAGGTGAGGAGGTCCAAACAAACCCTCACATTCCTCCCAAGCCAATCACAGGTGCCATCAGTGCATCAGAGGCGCATCTCCAGCAGTGCAGAGATGCACAGGGACACAAAGTCATTCAACCAAACAAATTAAAGACTTAGAACAAGATCTGCCTGTCCAGGTTACCCCATGGCTGTCTCAGAAAAGGCTGTCCTACTCTGGGACACATCAGTGAGCTAATGCAGGAGCACTTCTTGTTTAGAGGGGGGTCAGTGCTTACGGCTGTGAAACACATTAAGGGATGCAGAGGAAATGTATTCCAGGATTTCACAAGAATTCTCATATTTGGGGGAAGAATCTAAGTGGTTTGGGAAGGAATAAGTGTGGGAAAGTAATAAGGGAATTAAAAAGACCTGCTGTTTTCTGCTGGAATGGTTAGTTAGCTGTCTGTTCCACAAGGCTAGTCAGTACAGACTGTTCTATTTATTAAATTTCCAACTCCTTCCCATAGGCAGGATCACAGGAGTAACTGCCTATCAGTGGGACCAGTGTAGTCGTGGACAGCTGCTGGTGACACATGACACCGTGGGGTCTGGGTGTCTCTAGAGATGAAACCCCCAGTGCATGTGCCTGTGGAAGGGGAAGGGCACAGAGCAGACATCTGCTGGGGACCAAAGATGGCACGGCAGGCTGTGTGTGTGTGTGAGCAAAACCATCAGTGCCAGGAACCACAGTGGCCTTACAGCCTCTGGGGCTTGTAGGTCCAGGTGACAGTAACTGGTAACAAGTGGCCCTATCCAGCAAAATACATTTTTCTCTAACAACACCTGGCCCTGAAAATATGCTGATTTTTAATTTCAGTGAGTAATTGTCTTCAAAAACTGATCATGTGCTATAGGTTTTTCATGTTTTTCATAATGCTTTCAATTACTATTATCAATTTAAAAAACTAATTCCATTTTCATTTTCACTTCTCCTGTCTTACAAGGCTTTGACTTGTGTATTTGCACAGTTCAGCAACAGTTTTGTTCATTAGAGCTGACTCAAAAGTCATGCTGTTGTGCTTCACAAAGCACGTACTTGCAGACAGCTGAACCTGTGAGCTGTGAGTTGCATATCCAGGTGCTTTCTACAACAATTTTGCTATGTTTTTTTCTTTATTTTACTCCATGCTCTTTTAGGCAATGATGTATTTATGCATTTTCCATCTTTTAACACTCATCTCTTAAACTACCACTTATACCCACTTATTTGACTTTAGTATCCACCATGTCACTAATATAGTAATTCCCTACATATTAGAGATTACATAGAGGTACAATATTTTCCTTATAGGTAATGTAAAACCACTTCAGTTTTCAGATGACAATTAGGGCTGCACAAGTGTTGAAATATATGTTGGAGGATGCATATATCTGCTATTTAAAAAACAGAGAGGAAAGAGTGAGGTAAAACTGCATATAAAAACCAAAACAAAACACTTCTTCTGCAGAGAGGGAACTCTAAAAGCAGCACACACAGTTTGAGCATTAGTGATTAAATAGTACTTTCAAGCCTATTTGTTTTGAAAAATCTGTCCTTCCTACACAGTACCCTTCAGGATGCAATGTAAATTGAACTGCGGGGCACTCTGTAGCAAATCTACAGTCATTATCTCTTCGTTGATTCTGTCTTGTGCCTCATAACTTTTCAGAGGTACATATGAAGCTCCTCTCATAAAAGCTATTACTTTGTCTCCATGATACCTGTTGATATAAGATGATGAAATAAAGATGATTACTCATCCCAGCAGGCACCTGCTTTGACCTTGTTGTGTGTAGTTTATCACAAACATTGCTGTATGGTATTTCAAGTTGAAAATTAGGCAGATGCAAGAACATAACATATGCCACTGGGCCATTTTATGTCTTCTGGCAGTACACATGAGAAGTTTATAATGCCACAAAAGCAACATTATACAGATGATACAGCAAATTTAAACTAAGCCCACTGCTAAAATTGTTCCTCATGAAAATGGGACCTAACTCTACTTATTAGTTCACTTTGAGAGCAGAAATTTTACAGAGACCACAGTGAAAAGATCTGTAAAACAGAAAATAGAAAAAAAAAAGGGTTTATTTACATCAATATAAATGACTAAAATACATTTTTCAACATCAATGTACACTTACAGTTAATATTATTTTCTAAAGATACATTCCTGTGATTTGAGGAGAAATAAAAAAAAAAAAATCAGTGAAAAATGTTTGCACCCTCAAATATAAAATTTTTCCCTTTCCTTTTTATGAACAAGGCACAAATAAGATAAAAAAAAATAATAAAGTGTAAATATAGCAAATACAGCTTTAAATATATTAAAAAAAATTATCTTCAGACTTGTCCAGGAACATATGTCATAAGGATTTCATTCATCCAAGAAAAATCAAATAGATTACAAAACCTTCATTATTTGCTAGATTTTACTTATGACATTTTCTAAACCAACAATGGTTTCCTCCTCTGATTTGTAACTTTCAACACTGCTCTTTAGAACAGCTAAACACATTCAACAGAGGAAAGAGAGGCAATAGAAGTGGAAAAATCAAGGATTCATAACTTCTATGTTTTATTTCACAAAGCAGCTGTATTTCAGGAGACCACTGGACTCATGGAATGCTATTGGTTAAACAACAAAGAAAACTGTATAAATGTAGGTTGTTTTATCCTGAAATTTTGGTGATTAATGCATTCAGAAGTGACTAAAAATACTATAATGAGCCTTTATAATTCCCTTCAGAAACTGTATTTTCAACTAGATCAACATCTGAATAAAGAGCCTGAAATTAGCTCAGTTGATTAGAGCATAGGACCAATAACACCAAAGGTGTGGATTCAATCCATGCATAACTTAAGAGTAGGACTTGATTATCTTTCTGGGTCCCTTCCATCTCAGAATATTCTGTGATCTGTAAACAATAACTGGCAATATTTTACATTCATTATAAGGCATTCATGTAGCATCCCATGAAAATAAATTGAAGTGCCCTGAGAAGCATTCAGGTGTGTTTGCTAAGGTGTGACAAAAATGAAACTTAGGTTTGAATTTACTTAAAAATGTTAAATGCTCCTTGCCTCCCTGATTAGCAGAATAATTTTTTTAGTCTCTCCCCTACATGCCAGTCTCTGCTTCTAAATAGTATATATGGATTGCATGAATAAAAACTGGACTCTAAAACTGCAATCTAAGCAAGATTTACACATCCTATTGCTTGTCAATGATACGCTTCTTAGATCAATCATGTACATGTAAAATCTCATCCCAAATCATGACACTGAGTTTTGAGCTGTACATAGAAGTCTGTAAATACCTTGCCTTCAAATTAATTTTAAATTTTTTGTATCCTACATTAAGATAGGATAAATTTATTAAACCTAGTATCCTCTTGTCCAGGCTAAACTGATTTTTTTTTTGTTTGTTTGTTTGTTTTTCTGCAGTCTTTCTGTAAAGAAAGTCAGAGGTGTCACTTTCAAAGGACAATTCATGCTGTCCTAAAATATGTTTCTAGAAGAATAGTATCAAATTCTATTCCTATTTACTTCTAATATACCCCACAAACAACACTGTGGGTTCCTGGTTTGATGTTGGTTTTATTCCAGCCAATAGAGCACTAGTCCTGTGTGCAGCATGGCATTGCATCATATGTTATATAGCCTTAGACCTATTTCAGTTTCCATTTGATTAACAAGAGGCTTTCATAAATGCTTAAATAATAAGCACTGGATAAATAACTATCTCTTTTACCCCAGTTCATGCTGTGGAAAATGCTACCTTTGTAACAATCAATATTATTAGCAATTTTCTTGTTTACAAAGAAGATTTCATTAATCCAATGGTCATCATTTAACTCAATCTAAGTATTGTTTTTTCTTGAAGAGTTTATTTTGCCAGCTTTCCACGGGTATATTATATTCTCAAACATTTTCTTAATTGGGTCTTCGCAGAAAAAAATGTTATCCTGGAGAAGAAATATCTACACACCCTGGCCAGATTACTAGCAAAAGTAAAGTTGAAGAATCAGAGTAGAACAGTTAAATGAGATGGGAGCTTATATGCACATCTTTGTAGATGTCATTACTTCACTGTGTTTATTCATTGAACAGTATTAATGGGACAATGTATCCTACTTGTGGAAAAAGAAAAGAGGGAATATGGAGAGAATAGAGCTTAAATCTTCTATGATTATTTCAATCAGCTCCTGCCTTGTGTTTCCACACCTCATACTTCCTTATTTCACTAACAATCTTGTCAGAAATCTTTAGTTTAAGGGAAATCAATGAAATTTAAAGGCAGCACACCTAATCTTTTATGAAAATACATAAAAAGGATTATGAAAGACAAAATTTGGTAACCATTATGCACAACTACAATAGAAATCTCCCATTCCAAGAAAAGTGCATGCAGAAATAGTGATAATCTTATATAACGCTCTGTAGAGGAAAGGCTGACTTTATGATTGCAACTGGATAGTGTATTGTGGAACATTTTGAACAAAAGAACTAACTAGCAGTAATTGTTCTGTGTATTCAGTAAGCAAGAACATTGTGTGAATATTTTATTAATGTTGCCAGAATATTTGTAAAGCACAGATGGCTTGTCCCCAAGACTATCGTACAAGACAATAATGTAGGGTAATTAATATGTGAAAGATTGTTCATCATGTCATAATCTTTTCTTGAGGAGATGTTTTAGTTCCTGTACAGGGGCAATAGCTCTTATAAATAATGAGAAAATAAATTTTAAAAAGAATATAACTGGGGAAAAATATGGAAGTCAAGAAAGGTATGCTTATTTACATCAGCCTGTAACCCACTACAAGTTTTTGCTAAAAAATCAAAGCTACTTTAGGGAACAGGATAACTGAAACAAGTTTTTATCTTTTTAAAGAGCTGATATACGACCTATTTAACTCACCCTCCATTTCCTCCTTCACTTTGCACATAAATTCTAAGTATCCTTTACCTGGAAACACCATGTTACATTTGACCAAAAGAAAAAAAAAATAGAAAATATTTGGAAAAGCAGTAACCTTTTTTTTAGAGACTGCTTTTATGTGCATTCACGCATGCTCTGTATTCCCAGACGGTTCAGCCCAAACACCTTAAACATTAGTGTTATCATGAGGAAAACAGAGCCACAATGGATACTGAGAAAAGTGAGGTGGTTTTAATTCAGAGATGTGTCCCAACATTTAAGTGCTGTTCTTTGACCTACACATCAAGGCTCTGCTTTCAAAATGTGCACAAGCATATAATTAAATCTGGCTTTATTCAAAAGGCAGTTCCCAGCCCCTGTACTTTTGCAATAGCTTGTTCTTATGTCACACTTAAGCCTTGATTTCTGACTGTCTGAAAAAGTATTATGTTTGCATGTACATTGGCATGCATGAAGTGCCTCTCTGAGAAAACCTGAATTTTGAGTAAGAGAAAAAAAAAATAGTAAAAACTAACTTTTTGTTTCCATTCTTCTAGGACATGTGTACAACATATATAATTAAGTCAGGGTTGGATAAAATTGGCTCAGTCCTGGTTTCTTGCAACAGTACTTTAAGAGACTTGGAATCCCTCCACATCTCCATACAGCATGCTTATTTGCCTTTAAAGTCCTACCACATAACAAAGCCCTCTGTTTAATACCCTCTACTTTTTTAGAAATACTTATTCCACCATGTCCTCATCTGATGAAGGACTCTGAATTTTGTGGCTTTTTCTCTTGCTGGTAGGTAAAATGAGCCTGTGGGCTCATTTTTCTTAAATGATTCTGTTCCCACTTAAGCCTAAGAGTACTTTATTTTGGAACCCTCTGGAGAAGCATTATCCAGTTGAACTTCTTTTACATCTAGAAACTTCTCTGAAAACCTTAATGTTATAATTTTCCCTAGACAACCATCCTCCCAAGGAAAAGGGTTCGGTCCCAGCTGAGCATTCAAAGTAGGCAAAGTATACATGGAATATAAAAGGCATTGCAGTAAACTGGCAATAGAGCTACTCTGTGAAATTAAATATTTCTTTTACCACAGGAGTAGTAGGTAAATTCAAAATCTATATTCTTCACAATCCTACACGCTGGCATATTGCTAACTCAAGGGGAAGAGGACATGGATGCTCCTTTTTGACAGGAAGAGGACAGACAGTGAGAGTGTTGAGAGTGTTTTGTTTGAGACGGTCCTCCTGTGTTGTAGGTAAGGCTCTAGGAAAGTTTTCTGTCATGTGTTTAACCTCTCCATGATAACCAATCTGATATTGGACTTCAGATATAAGATGGTCCAAGAGATATACTCTTATTAGCTCATAAAATCATGCAATCATTTAAGTTGGAAAAGATGTCTAAATGATTGAGTTGAACTGTTAACCCAGCACTGCCATATTCGCTACTAAGCCCTGCTCCTAAGCACCACATCCACACATCTTTAATTACCTCCAGGGATGGTAATTCAGCCATTCCCTGGGCAATGGCTCCAATGTTTGACTACAGTTCTAGTGAGGTTTTCTTTATATCCAATCTGAATCTCCCTTGGTGTAACCTGGGGCCGCTTCTCGTTGTCTTGTTCCTTGTTACTCAGGAGAAGAGACAGATTTCTCACTACAGCCTCCTTTCAGGTAGCCATAAAGAGCAATAGGATCTTGACTATTATCCATTATCTGCACTCTGAGACAAGAAAAAAACAACCAAACAAACCAAAAAAATACTGAAGAACCTAGTGTTCTTTTATGGATTCCAAAGCCCAGAACATAGAATTGGAAAAAAATCCTGTCTAAAATAAACCAAAACCACAAAGCTTAGCATCCTTAATTTCCTTTTGCATTCTAGTAAGCTGTAGATCTACACAGTACTTCTGTGCAATCCATAACTACTGTTTCATATGATTCCTACCAACCTTCCCCCTCAAAGAACTCTGATGGCACCAGTTGAAGGAGCACATCTGTCATTTTTTATGACTTTTCCAAATTCTTTGGAATTAGAGCTCAAACTCCTCGGAGCACTTTCTCCTGTTAATTTCAGTGTCTTTCTCAAAGTACTCCCCAAGTCTTGATAATGCCTTGCAGGTGTGAGAGACATGACAACTTGGGTTCATATCAATTATTTCACACCGCTATTTTTTCCTAAAGTTTTTGCATTACCACGTGCTGCATATTGACTGTCATATCACATTTCAGAAGCTGTAGCCACTTCCCACAAGCTGTAAATCCTTGGGATAGCTCTCAGTGTGTTATCAGTGTAGGAAGACATCCACCAAAGAAGGTTAAAACTCAAAATTACAAAATGAAGCATCTTTACCACTATAAAAATACTTGTCAGAGTGCTAATGCTATACTGTGATGCTTCAGATATAATATTCCTAGAAATATAAAGTAAAACAACACACTGTATTTTCTGATATTAAAAGCATCTGATTTTCAAGGAAAAACAAACAAACCTCCAAGCTATTAACTTATTCTGAAGAACTCAGAAAAAAACCTCATGCAATTCTAAGTAGAAAATTAATTAAAGAGCTAATGACAGACTACAGCAAAACTATTTAAGAAGGTCATCTATACAATTATATGTTCTTGAAAATCACATGCTGAGAAGTAAGCTCAAAGGACTAGTTTGGAAAATCAGAATTTATGACAGCATCCAAGCAAAGCCCAATACTGGTAAACCTAGGAAATGTAGATGAAGATAAGATCACACTATGCTCTAGATCACCTCCTGATCCAATAAGAGAAGCACAAACATGCAATAGTGAATTGATCACTCCTTTGACTAGGCTTGATTATATTTCAGGAAATATCAATACATTTCCACTATTTATTTTATAAATGAATTTTCTGGTATGGTTTTTTAAAAATCAAAGCAGTAGATTTCATTTTCAGAGACAAATCTACAACAGTGCAGTGGACAAAACATTTTTGCTTAGATGGAGGGAAGTTGATATGACCTAGGGAATGTATTTACTACCCAGAAAGAATAGCAAACAGAAAGTGGAAGAAAATTAAAAGCACTAAAATTTTATGAACTTCTGTTGAATATTATACAACAATTTGAAATGCCAGTGTAAGAGATGAGCAAGTACAAACCTGATTATTTTGATAAGATTATGACCTGGTTTGAAAAATTGATCTTTGTAAAAGTTCCAAGGCAGATTTCTGTTCTGAAGGCTGAGAAATAATCAGTATGATGTGACTTACCCTACCTTTGAGCAAAAGAATTCTTCTTTTAGGTACCAACCACACAACAAAGCAAAGAAAATTATTTGAAAATTTAGATGCAATGAAAGTACAACCAGTGAATCAATTAAATAATTGTAATGTTACTGTATTGTACAAGACTACATGAAAAGGTATTTTGCTATGTTATTAAGACCACCTACTAAAGAATATTCCTAGATTCTGGGGAAAAAAAAAAAAAAAAAAAAAACACCAAACCAAAAACCCAAAACCAATCAAACAAAAAACACCCCCCCAAAAAAAACCAATCCCAAAACTACCAAAAAACACCATCACTGGTAAATTACTAGAAGGCTTCCATAAAAGAAAAATAATTAAAAGGATATCTTAGAAAAACAACCTGCTGTAAAGCATTCAGCAGTGAGAATGTTTTTTCATGAAAGACAAACTAAATCCCATGCATAACTGGATCCATGTTTCCAAAAGTTTGAGAAGTGATTTGTCCTATGACTGAAGGAGAAACACAGAGAGATGGTTCAAAAAAGGGAAGTAGATAAAGAATGAACAAAATCCATTATTCAAGCCCATGAGACAGGACATTCTTTTATTAACATGTGGTAATCAGCTTATTATCATTGTTTTTCAGCATGAAGATTATTTAAAGACATGGAAATAAAGGAACTAAAATAAGCAAAGGGATGCCCGTGCTTCAATTCACTTAAAATAAGCTGTGTAATAACAATAGCATATCATATACATCCTGTTAATAAATATCCTTTTATCAGAGAAAGCTTCGTGTATATAATTCATCTATTGTTGCACAAGATGAAGAAAGCAATATAAATATGTAAAAATAAGAATTCTGAGAACTGAAAAATAATATAAAATGTTAAGATAAATACATACTCATTCGGTCCCCAAACATTCAGCTTGAAAGGAATGCCTAAACCCTATTTTTTAAAATCAAGCCATAGATTTTGTATTCAATAATACTGATTTATGTGTCCTATTTGATGACTAGCAAAAACTCTTTCCCACAAGTAGTTACACTGCAAGAGGGTCATTCTGCTCTCTCTCTATTAAGCAAGAAAATATTTACAAAACAATAATCAAATCAATATATATCACAGCCTCAAGATCACTTCCACTTCAGACAAGTTTGAAAAACTGGTGCTCTAGACATCAAAGCATTCATCTAATAAATCACATACAGGCTGGCAAGTAACTAGCAAACCATCCATATAACAACGATGAATAATGACTGTACAGATTATAAAAATGTTCTTAGGAATGTCCTTAAATACAAATCATGGCAAACATAAATGAGGTGCATATAAAACAACTCTGAGACCACACTGCTGAACGTGGCCATAAGTGATATAATGATGGTAGTGAAAATCAACATGACATATTAGAGAAAAAACCTGATGAGAGAATGCATTTTCTGTATTCCTCAACCCTGTAGGAAAACAGGCTGCTTCTTAAATTGACTTCAGCTCAATACTTTACCTGTTACAAAATGTTATATCTTGACTTTGTTTGCATATACGATGACCAGAATAGCAAGTGCCTTGGGTGGGAATTTCTAGCCCTCTTAACAGGAGAGGGAAATACAAGCAGAATGTGTATTTTCTGTTAATTCAAAGGTTCATTTCTGCTTTTCCTTATGTCAGCATTAGTCTTGACATTTCTGCTGCGTTTAGAAGAGATGAGCATTGTGTTGCAACTGGAATAAAGAAACAAGGAAAGCACTGTAAAGAAGGTAATGAAAGGAAGAATTCAAAGAGTTAATTAGTCAGATACCTTAGACTGCAAAGAGAGATGTAAATTTAAAACAAGCATATCTGTAGCATGGTCATATTTGTATTGGTTTCCCATTTTCCTCCTTTTATAATTTATAATCCTGTGAATTCCATGTTCAGTCACAAAGAGGTATTGTATGAATCTGTCAGTTGTTATTTATGAATTATAATGAAAAGGTATTGAGTATCCCACTGGACACATTTAAGGAATGCTTTTAAAATGTCAGCTGAAAATTATTTTAGAACAATACATTTTCAGAATAACTTCCATTATAAACAATGATATGGGAGATGATCAGAATAGGAGTTACCTGGAGAAGCATTAAATAGAAAAACATTAAAACAAAGGCTAATGAATCAACCTGACACCCGAAAGCCCTTGTGTGATTGAAATAATGAGTAGAAATAGGGGACATGCTTCTTATGTGAAGGGATGGGAAAATGATGACATACATGCTGAATATAAGCTCTATATGTCATTATATTTATTTTCCTAAGGTTCAGTTCTATACCAATCCAGCCCTAAAATAGTTGAAAACTAAATTGAAACTATAGAAAATGCAAGCCCAAATGTCAAAACAAAAATAAAAATTGATGTATGTTGCATATGCAGCTGATACTCAAGTGCCAACAGTCAACTATGTTGTTACTGATTAGTAGAATATAAATCACTATTTTATTTCCTTTGTATCACAAAAAATTCCCTCTTAAATATCAAAAAGCTGTCTTCATTGTGAAAGACAGTATGAATGTTCTTATTCCTCTGAGTAGGCTCATTTTTATAACTTTTACTTTCTCAGTGAACTTTTCTTACTGAATTTCTGCCATCCTGTTTTCTGTAACACTGTTAAGTGGTGGAATGTTTCTGGGAATTCTGTATGTTAGTCAGGTTTCTTGGTATAGAAGATCAAGAAAAGAAACACATGGGTTTCTGATATCATCATGTCTTACATCTCACCCAGAGATTACATTTTTCTTTGGTTTTATGTCTAGCTTTTTCTTTTATTTCTCTTTTGTGATGAATGATAATACTTTCTGAGCAAACAAATTATGCCACCCATCTAAGAAAGATATATTAAATCTTGATTTTATTTTCCAACAGTGGCACTAAGGTATAGCAGGATATTTTTTATGTATCAGAAAAGATAGCCTGTTTTTGTTTCAGTACTCACATTAATTCTGTTCTGGTTCCAGGCACTTATACCACTTATATTACAGTGACAGCACAAAACAGAAAAGAAACAATATTTTCTACTGTCTGATTATCGTTGAAGCTATACACACTTCTTTACTTTTCTGGGAGTCATATATAGTAGTAGGTCTGATACTACAACAAACAGACAGAGTGCAGATGATTTCAGCATGAGTGATGAAAAAACCAAGGCATGGCTGAAAGCTAGATCCAGCAGCGCCTGTTGATACCACAGGTTTCAATACCCCTTTCCAGTAACCCAGGAACTATCAATAAGAAGAGCTTTAAAAAAATTGCAGACTTGCTATATCATGGTTGGAATTTCATTTCATATCATTCCTCCAGAGAGAAACACTAAAGTTGGAAGACATCTAGTTAACTTTCCACCACCAGTGTATGGAAGGCCATATTAAAATCTGTCTAGAAACAAGAATTATAAATTTCATCCTTTACTGATATATCTGTTTGTCATATCTTCCATTTAAAATTCTAATTTCTGTAGAACAGATGAAAAATGTATTTTGTAAGAAAAACTTTAAACATTTCGACCTTGCATGCTGGCATGTATTGCTTTTTAACCTATTAACAATTATGGAAAAAAATTTGTCTAGAGTGGAAAAATTAAGAGCTTGTTAATACAGCTCTCTTCTTCACAAGAAAAGGAACTAAAGGTAACTAAAATTTTTTGAAAATGCATGAATGTATGTATATGTGATTCACAATCAAATAATTTCTTTCCCTTCTCAGGCTTGAAGGAAGATAATGCCCATTAGTTTTTTTTAATTAGCAGTTATTTGTTTTGTTCTGTCATTTAAAATTGAATTGATATCATGTAATAAAACATTCTTACATTTGTGGACCCAAAGGTTTGACAAAAAATATGTGTCTTCTTTCAAGAAGGACTGTTGTTATTAGGAGAAATCAGTGTTTTATGTCAAGTTTACTACTGGCTTTATTTATGATAAAGATATATAAATGGGGTCTTCTGTTTAGTAGAAGCAAAAAAATCACAAATTTACTTAATCTCATTTCAGTCATGTTTCCTAAAAGTCCCATTTCAATGCCTTCTCTCAGGACACAACCATGACTCTTTCCTGAGACTTGTTTTCCTCTCCTGCCATGTGTCCTTTTCAATAGCATGTCCTTCTATTTACTCCTGATCTGCTGTATGTCCAAAATCCTATCTAGCTCATTCTCTGTTTTAGCAAATACTTATACTGTGCCTGAAACACAGCGTCTGGAATACCTGATGGCATTAATGAAGCTGTAATGCATTTTGGATCAAAGATTTTCTTGGAAGCAACAATCATCAGCTCTTGATGTTTTTCTACAATGACCTGCCTTTTTATAGCAAAGATTTCCAAAAAAGCCTTCTAATCTCTGTGTAAGATTTACAAAGCTGCTGCCTTTTGATGTTTCAAAAACATTTGCATGATGGACATATCTTGCTATCCATACGGCTTTAATTTCTGAGATAATTTTGTTCCCTTCAAACGTTCATTTCCTCATCACATCTCATGAGGTAGCAAGATATTATTGTGCTTATTTAGGAGATGGGGAAAAGAAAAAAGGAAGTTATAAGTATAGAAGACATCTTCTAATTCAGGTATATAAAATTATTTTAGGATGCTAAATGTCTATCATTGAGTCACCTCAACAGATTTCACATGCCCTCTATATCTACCTTTAGCAGGTACCTTAAAGATCAAGGACGCAAGGCTCTTATTCAGGACAACTTGAAATTATAGATGTTTGTCCCACTACCCATCCAGTTATCTGTCTCAAGGCACTTCTCACTGTCTCCCTCCTCCCCTCCCCATGTTCCTCTCTCTCACACAAACACACAGAGGATTATTTCTGTCATCCAAAAATGCCTAGTCTCCTTTTATTCAGTATACAAGCCTGTAGGTTTTCCAGCAAAAAATCCAAAACTTACTTGTAATCTTTTGTTGTTGACTTGTAAATTCTCAATGAATTACTCAGAAAAATATCATCTCTCATATCCAAGGATGCTAGATGTTCATTATCTTATGACTTCTTTTCAAGTTGCTGTATGTGTCTAAGAAGTAGATTTCACCCCTTTCCCCAGTATCAATTTAATTCTGCCATAACTAAGCACTATAATTTTTCTACAAATCCTATTCTATTGCATATGTAACATTACATGACATTAGTTTTGTAGCAAAAGTTTCTGTCGTTATTCAGAATGCAGAAGAAACTTAAAGTCTCTTTGATGCATTACATCTCACATCACATCACTTTGAGCCACACAAAGCCATACGCTGACAGAATCAGACATAACAAGACACAATGCATCAAGTCTCTTTAGTTTTATATTCAAAGTGCAAAGAAAAATGCTATCACAGAGGTTTGTAAGGCTGCTTAATAAAAATCATCACCAGAAAGCTGTGCATCCTGCAGCAGTGCTACACTTTAAGTGCTTCAGCAGAGCACTAATATGCCATTTGATAGCATAATGGCAGTACAAACTTACTGACGTGGTGAAATGAAGTGTTACTAAACATAAAAAGGCATCTCACTAAATAAATCTAGTGGCACAAGTTTTCTGTAAGGAGCAGTATTGGTGAGATACAGTATTTTCCTCACCCCTTACCCTCCTACTGATTTTTCTGTTTACATCCCTGTAAACTGGCATCCCATTTAGAGTACATGTTATTTTCACAGCACTCCTTAAGCTGGCACATCCAAGAAGGACCATCTGTTCACATTTTAAAACTGTAAAAGGGTGAGATTCTTGCCTGCCCAAAGTTTCAGACTCCTTCCTAAGGATCTTTTAGTCCTGAAATCTGTTCCTACCATTATCTACTAGGAAAATATTATGGCACTTTACCTAGATTAGTTTTCCCTACTGGAGCACTTTCAAGTTTTTGAAACATAAAAGACACCATTTAATAAGTGGCTATTTTGATGGGGTACACTTGTCAACAACTGTGCTTGATCTTCAATAGTACAATTGAAAGACAGGTTTTGCCTATGACTCTTTCAGGAGGGTTTACTAGCTGTCAGCTTATTGGTAGTAATATTCAGAGTAACAATGATACAATTATAGTAAAATCTGTGGAAATATTACCATATTTTGC
This sequence comes from Setophaga petechia, assembly GCA_024362935.1. Classification (NCBI taxonomy): domain Eukaryota; kingdom Metazoa; phylum Chordata; class Aves; order Passeriformes; family Parulidae; genus Setophaga; species Setophaga petechia. Next base: position 31,986,225 of record JANCRA010000001.1, read on the forward strand.
AAAACTACTGTGAAATGGCACATTTAAGTGTTGAGCATGAAGTATGCATTTTCTCTAGAACATGACATGTAAGTTGCGCAGTCTTCAAGCATCATTCAAAATGTTTATGTACAAAAGTTTCTTCATAAGAATGGGAATTTTACAGCAGTTGATCAGTTCATTTGACCAAAGAAAGTAAGCAGCAAAACTGAATTATGAACAAGAGGGTTTCTCTTTAAAAAAAATAAATTAAATGAGAACCTTGAGAGCAGTTAGGAAGATGTCATGATGCTGACATATACTTGAAATGAAGGAGGTAGCTTTCTGGTTTTGAATTGACATTACTTCATGTACTTCTGTTTACTTACCTGATGCTATACAAAAACGAAAAAAAAAAAAATTCCAGTTTTAAGTAACAATCAAGCGATTAGGAAATTATATTAAAATGTAACTATCTCACTTTCGAGAGTTCCAGAAATAGAATATTAGTTTAATTTCAACCTTGTTTGGCATGGTACAGAAAAATTAAAGAATTAGTTGGAAAAAATGGTGCCTTGATTATCCAAGAAGGAAAATAATAGAGCTGTGTTAGTATCCAACTGATGTACTGGAAACCCTACAGAATGGCTTTTCCTGTGTGTCTCAGAGCAGTTATGTCATGTTTTAACATTAAAAAGTCAATCATCTGACTTTAGTGTAAGCACCTATTGTGCAAGGGCCAAAAGACAAGGTTTGTCTTTCAGTCAGCTTTTAGAATTTGTCTTCTCTTTTTAAAACGTAGCAATGAAAGTAAAGAGTAAACACTTCTACCTTTGTGGAATGCTGATTGAAAAAAGGACTCTTTAAATAGCTTTCAGCTAAAAGCAAGTTCAAAAATTGTATATTGATTCAAAAGCCCACAAAAGCAGTTGAAAACAAGAGTCTTAGAAAGATGTGACACTTTTAAGAACTAAGGTTTATTCTTTGTCATCTACTGCAATTGTACTTTTTCCAGGGCCCCTTCTGCATGAATAAAAAATCTCTCTTCAAAGCTTTAATTCCTTGTATATTTCCAGTGTCTTGTCATAAATAAAAACTAAGGGGGGGGAAAAGTAAAGAAAATTCTTAGATGACTCACAGTAGTCTGTCAGTTCTTGTCACTTTGGCAAATAGAGACTGTGGAGGAGCAGAGGCAGTGGCTGGACATGAGTATCTCTTGTTAGCCAGGTAAAAAGAATCTTGGTTATGCAGCAATATGATCGCTGAGAACAAGGATAAGGGAAAAAAATGACATTTCTGATAATGACATCTTCACTCAAAAGCAAGGCATTATGGAAGTATTTTTACTCCAGAATGGGATTAAGGAGATTTCCTCAAGTGAGGAAAAACAAACCTTTGCAGTGTCCCTGCAGTGCTGTAAAGACCTTATGGTTCAAATACTCAGCATGAAGCTATCAGTGTGTAAACAAGAATGACACCTGAACTGCAAAGTTTGGATGCCTGTTCCAGCATCCCCTCAAAAGGATACAACAAAAGACAGAGGCCTCTATTTTTATGTCTATATGCTTTTGTCTGTGTCTACATAAATTAATTTTTTGTGTCCCTTATGATCTAAATGAAGTAAATTGCTGGGTGACATCAAAAGTACAATATACCACATTTCAGTGCTTAAATGAAAATATTTAACAAAAATTGTTGGAAACAATGAAGACATTAAGAGTTTGAATTCTCATTGAAAAATTAATGGCAGAAATGCTTCTGGAATTTCCATGGTTTTAGAAGCAAAACTTCAAAATTTTGGAATGTACTTGAAAGCCACTGGACCAGTCTGTGAGCTACCTAGCAGTGACCTGTCTCCTGCATGCTCACAATTAGCAAGCCACAGAACTCTCCTGGGGATGTGGAGTTTACGAAAACTTAAAATGTCACTTCATAATGAATATGTCCTTGCTGAAACAATGCATGCAAGGGGAGGCAAATAAGGACTCCTCAGTAAAGGAAAGAATCTGGAGGAAAGAAGCAGCTTCTCAGTTTTGAAGTAATTAAGCAAAAGCATTTTGCTTGCTTCTTCTAAGACAAAACAACAGCAAAAAAAAAGGACACTACAACCCCCTCAGGAGTTTTAACATTACAAAAGCCTGAAACAACTGACTTCTAAATGACCAATAAAAATCTCACCATCTTTTAAAGGTTTCTTTTTTTCTCTGATTAAAGAATTATTCAATAGCTGAAATCCTCTATTTTAAGATTGAAGAGATTAAGACCACCAAATTGCCTTTTAGAGATATATTTCTTAAACATTGAATTATGCTTTACTTTTCATGATTCTCAAGATTCCAACTTTAAAAACGAGACACTCATTCGTAACTTAATTATTTGATAAGATTAGAAATAAATTATTAATCCAGATCTCAAAGAAATCTCTATTTCTTTACATATTAAAAAGAATCATTTTACTGTGCCAGTGGAAGGAAAGACATGGCAGGCTAAAAATCTACAACACATCTTCAGTGGCAATGAAAATCCACTTCCCATATCCTTCATGTTTGAAGCATTTCTCCATAAATTCTGTTGGATGTCTTTTCCATTAACTCTAACTCCCATGTGAAATGAGCTTTGTCTGACCAAGAAAAGCCAAAGAAGAGAGAAGCGCAAATCATCACTGTTCTGGAAGATAGAACATCAGTAAGTTACGATATCCATCTGGGAGCAGTATCACACAATCTTTTCTGCTCTTACCACACCAGTTCCAGTGCTAGCTTAGTCCTTGCTGCATGGGGATGTTAACAAAAGACATCCAGCTTCTCTGGTGACAGCTGCACACTCCCCAGACCTGTCGTGTTCTCTGCCTGCACAGCAAAGTTGAACAAAATACCGAGGAAGAGGTACACACCAGAGCCTATGAAAAATCAAAGTGAATGAACTTGAACACACAGCAGAGAGATAAAACTCAAAAAAAGTTTCATGCAGATATTCATCATCTTCTGTTCGGAGCACATGGCTAGGTGAGCATGTTTGAGAGTCAGATGAAACTGATGGTCAAGGAGAACAGGTTGCTTGCTTGGGTTGCTTAAGAAAAGAGTGAGAAAATTCCCCTGCATACAACTCACCAGCACTGACCTTGTAAGACAGTCTTCATTCATCTCTGTACTGCTCATCTCACACTCAGTGTAGTGCCATGTTTTGTTATGCAGTTTAAGACTCAATGTTGCATCTTCTCAAGAAGAGAGAGAGGTTCAGAGGAATGAAATGTTGAGAAAGACTTCTAATAATGGATTTAAGTTGTACTTAGATATACATCTGATAGAAAAAAATCAAAGATAGAAATAAGATTAAAGAATGGTTGAAGAACATGAAATAAGCTTTGAATCCCATATAATATGTGTGAAAAAATGGAAAAACATTTTTATTTATGAATAGCACAAATCAATAATTGTGCTACTGAAATCTATTTGTTTCTGTTGCTGGCAACAACTTTAAGAGATAGGCTGAACTTGGTACTTCTAGTTTAATGAACACCACAGAACAGCCAGATGCTTAATAAGTATTGTAAAGTAAGTAACAGAGACAGAAATTTCTCTCTGCGTTGATTTGAATTTTTGTTTTTATTTTTATTTATCAAATCATAACTCTCAAAAAATTCCAAACTAGCAGAAGAAAGATGTGTTGTTTATATACAGGTCTGTTAGTTTTTGGAATACATAGCAATTTGTCAAGTGTCCCATTAGTGACCACTTGTGTAATATTGCTGCTATGGAATTACAGAGGTAAGCAACATATTGTCATCAATGGCTTCATTCACAAGTGACCACTAAATTGTAATGTTTTGTTTATTGTTAACTAGAGAGAAATACCAAACAAGTTGAAAGTTAAAAGTTCTACTTTATCTTTGGAAACTCTTAGAAGTTCCGTTTCCTATTCCTTAGATATTGATTAGCCTTAGAAAAAGACTTTCCATTATAAATACAAGGGGTTTTTGTGCTGTTTACAGCCAGAATGTAAGATCACATAGAAGGATGCATTAAATCTACAGAAACACAGGAATTTTGCACAAACAGAACTTAAGCCCTAGTGGGAAGATTTGTATGCCTATCATCCCACTACTCTAGAACACAGTGTTGAAAGCCAAATGATATTTTTATGGGTTGTGGACACAACAATATGTGGAGTTTTTTTTATTGCAATGGGCCTTTGCTTCTCAGTCAGTCCTGGATATTCAACAGTGAAGAACAGTAAGGGAAGGGCATATCAGACTTTCAGCCTCTACAGCTCTACTTTTTGATTTGAGAAATTTTTTAAAAAAGAAACAGATGAAGAAGTTTGTCTGTTTTTATTTTTTCATGAAAGAAAAGTAATGCAAGTGTCTTCAAAATAACAATATGAGAAAAGATATTTTACTTTTAAATTCTGTATATTGAAGGCCACAAATTCCATCTACATTTTGAATACCTCGATATATACTTAAGTTAATTTCAGAGGCCATGACTTGGTATCTCAATTATATTTAAAAAATATTTATTTTCTGTTTGGTTCATTTTGTTTGGTTTGTTGTTTTTTGTTTTTGTTGTGGGATTTTTTTTGCCTTTTTTTTTTTTTCTTTGTGTAAGTTTTAAGGAGTACAGGCTAGAAAGCAAAAAGAATCTACCAAGACAGAAATGCCAACATGGGCCCTACTATTGGTTCACTCAAAACTTACAGTATAAAGGAAGTAATGTATCTAGTTTTTTCAAGGCTTGTCTTCTTTTTCTACCTGGAAATTACTTGGCTACTTGGACTGCTCATTTATGAGTTTTGCCTCCTGCAGCTTGGATGACATTGGATATAGATGAATGTCGTGGATTGACACTGGCACAACGCCAGTGCCCCCATGAAAATACCCTCTCCCTGGTGTCTGCTGAGAGATGTGACCAGGAATAAACAAAGCAGGCTCCTACTTAGGGGGAAAAAAAAAAAACTTTATTAACTAAACTACAAAAAAACCTAAACTACAAAGAAAGTAAAAACACACACAGAAAATGAAAACTGCACAGATACATCTCCTCTTCCCCACGAAATTCCCAACACAATACATTTCCCAAATCATCAACACTCGGTCTGGCACCACCCTTTAGATAATCAGTTCTCAGTTCATCCAGAGGGGAGGAATCTTTCTGGTGACCATGGCGACCTCTTCCTTTTCATGTTCAGTGCTCTCACCACTGAACACGGACCAGAGCTGCTTCGAGGGTTGTCTTTCAAGGATGCATCATCCCACTCAAAAAAGGCACAGTCTCTTCTTTGGGACATCTGTCCCCTCCATTTCTTTTACACCCCCTGGGGCCGAGGGGTACCCACACTGAACCCTCCTGACTCTGGGGCACTGCCCCCCCGGACACAGTCTCTGTATCACAAGGAAACATGGCTCTGTCCATGGATACACAAAAGAGTCCAGCATAAGCTACTCCATCATCTCTGCCCACTAAGGCTCTTCTCTCTCTTCCTTGCTCAGACCTTCATCTCAATTACTCAGTTCCTTCTTCACCCTCTACTCCGTCTCCTCTCCAGGAAAGGTCAATGCTCTGCAAAGATTCCATTATCCACAAAAAGGTTAAAAGTTCCTCCAAGCAGCTGGACCCTCTCTCAGTGCACCCCTGCCCCGCTTCTTCTCCTTCTCGCCGTGCTGCCTGCTGCTGGCACATATTTATCAAGTTTCAAGGTAACACAGTCTCAAGCACAGGCTTCACTCTCTCTCTGTCTACAAGGAAGCGGGGGGTGGGTGGGAACAGGCTGCCTGGTGCTTCCCGGTACTTCTTTCTTCCACCCTTCCACCCCTCAGGGTCAGGCCTACCTCTCCCGGGCCACGTGGCTTTTCACCTCCCCTGCCACTGCTGGGCAGGGAAGGTCCCACCTGCTCCCTCCCCAGAAATCCAAAGAGAACTTCCCCCTCAATTGGTCTGCTGTGTAACCCCTGTGTGTGTTCTCAGAGGTGTGTCCAAATGTCCCCAGTGGCCACACCAGGTGCTAATATTAAAATCTGAACACCTATTGGTGACCACAGCATATCCCAGAAATCCCATTTCCTGTCAAACTACCACAATGAAGGTATCTGGAAATTCTGGACAAACAGCTGAGAACAACATTTAAGTCTGCAGTATGGATGCAGTTAAATTTACTATGCACCTGGCAAAAAAACAATCCAGTCATAATTTTAAATATTATATATTCTGGATGAGTTATATTCTGGGCATCTGCAGTTCTCTGGCAGAGAAGAAACAAAGAGGAAAATCAGGAAAGCTTTGACTTTTATCTCACACAAGCTTTCCAACCTTTCTGTTCATATCTGTTGTTAATCCCACATATGATTTTGCTGACATTATGGTGATGGGTAACTTTCAGTGTTTGTGGGATGATTTGCTAATTTTCCAGTTAGATCATTGCATTCACGGATGCTCTCTCTCTCACTGATTAATTCCATTCACCTCATAAATAACTGACATAATCCACTGATTCCTCCTGTATCGACTCAAACTTTTAATTTTGTTATAAATAGATTCATTTCTTTTTGGCATTCAGTCTCTCATTACTCTGAAATTCTCTAGTGGTTTTAATTCAGTTTTCTTATATGTCTCAGAAATTTTAATCCAGGGAGCAATTGTTTTCAGTTAGGCTTAATTTTTGGGCTCATCCAGCCCTGTGCTGACATGTATTTGAATGAAAGAAATCCCTAAGAGGCATGCATAGGACTATTTGATCTTACTGTTCTCTTCTGTACCTTATAAGATAATCAAACATGCATTTTAGCTTCCAGATGAATGAAGACTGTTTAACATTCCCATTTTTATTGTGGTTATTCATGTATTAGGGGTGAGATTTTTAGCTTATAGAGAAATGGGTAGACTAAGTTTCACCCTGTAGACTGGATTCAAAGATTAAAAAAAATGAGAAGAGGATTATAGGAAGAAAGAAATATAATATGAAATATGGGAAGAAACAAATGGGGAGAGATGAGGGGAAAGTGAAGAAACATACATCTTTGTGAAATCACAAATTAGGGAGTAACCTAACAAATTTCCTTTGACATAATTCATGAAGCCAAGTACCTACATAACTCAAAGGAACTAGTATGAGAAAAGATAATAAGCAAGTTTCAAATAATAGAAATTATGAGATGCAAAAGATTTCAAATTAGTCGGGACTGGGGCTTGAATATCTCAAGTGCATTACAGTTGGGCCCACAGCTATAAAGGTGCATGAGTAGAGTAACTTTAGGGATAATGGCATACTCCTAAAGATAAGAAGTCAATCTACTCATTAACAAATGCTTGCTTACTTCAATGGGAATATCAGCACTCTGACTTCAAAGGGTATTGGATTAGCCCATGTTATCTAGCTGTTACCACAAAGACTGAATCATCCATAGCAAAGCTCTTGAAAATGTAAGCAAATGTCTGTGAAAACTCCACAGATTGCTTTTCCAGTCTACTGAAAAAACCCTGAAAATATCTTTTTTCTTGTAAGATTTAATAAATAAATACTTGTGGTTGCAGTGATGGGAATTTCACAGAAAACATTGCATATAGACCTGCAGTCAGTTTGACATTCAGTTTTGCTGCAGTAGTGTCAAGGTATTCTGTGGTACAGAAGCTGGGAACTCTAGGAACTCCTTGGTAGCTCCTGTATTACTGTAATTTATCTGTTAAAACCATTTTCCTCAGTCATGTGTAATATGACAGTATCACAATACAGTGTTTTCATGGTGATAGAGATTGGTAATTTTTTATGGACACTGATGCAACTTTGATTTTTCTGCTATAGGCCCTGCAGTAATGATAGAGATAGTTTCAAAGGAACTGACTCTTTCTAGCCTACTTAGTGCTTTTTTTTCCCCAATATTTATTCCTAATAGGAGCAAGTGTATTATTACCAACTATCTGACTGAGTACATCTTGAAGAATTTTATTTAATCATTTCAAAATCCCTGAAGACATACTGTGTAGCAAACTGTTTTTTGGACTTAATTATCTTTGGCAGTGGTATCAAAGATACTTTCCTCAATGCCTGAGAATAGAAGAAAGAACAGTCACAAATGTTATGCAATTTATCCATCTTCTGAACTACAAATCTATGAGGTAAAAATATCAGAAAATAAATTATTTTCCCTCTTTTGTTTCTGGAATCCTTACCTATATTTACAGGATCTGTTTTCAGTGATTTCTCTGAAGTAATATTGACAATATATCACAGTATGACTCTAGGAATATAAAATCATTACGTACCTGAAGAAAATTAACATACCTTTAAACAATTCAGTACTAATTATCCAAAGCAGCAGAAAAGCCTATATATGAATATAGAAATTATTTGGTCTGGTTTTGAATGGTAATAGCTCATTTCTGTGGAACAGCAATTTGAATGTCCAAAAAAAAGCCAGACCCACCTAATAATAATTTTGAAGTGAGTTCTTTCTTCCTACTTTCCTCTTAGCTGCACTCTGGTATCTGGCTTTTTTGGCATCCTATGAGGGTCTCTTTGTACTAAATATGAGTTTAATTGAACTCTCTTTACAGTGTCAGACAAGAGTTCTTAGTTCCTTTTTGAGCCCTGAAATGTGAATGTATTACACTTTAGAAAGTCATAAAACTGAACAAATACTACCATGAAAAAAATAATTTTGTAAGTGAGTTTAAATATTAATGCTCTGTATGCCTTATTAAAATTCTTAGAATTAAATAAAAGTGAGTGATATTTCCCTTACATTGTTTGCAGAAGACAGCTTTAAAACTAACAATCTTTTTTTATGCAAGAAGAAAGCAAAACAGGCCTGATCCAACAAAAAAAAAAAAAAAAAGAAAAAGCTACACAGAAGGCCAAATAGAACCATAGAATCATTAAAGTTGGAAAAGATTTCTAAGATCATCAAGTCCAATCTTTGTCCAATTCATTGTGTTCTTAATATGTTTTGTAAGGCTGCTAGGACAGCCTAGCTCTGACCCATGGCCAGACACTCCAGGAGGAAAATAAGTCTTTTTACTCGCTTTTTAAAAAGAGAAAAAAGCTTTCACAGAAAATTTAATTTTCATAAATCAGTTATTTCTGCACATCTCCACTACTGGCACCTGGCATGTCAACATCATTGTATCTGAAATATAACTTCTTAATGTAGTAGCCTCTTGAATAAACAGCTTACCAGGGAAACAGCTCTTGTCATTATTTCTCAATGACAAGAGCTTTAATTTGCCCTTAATTCTCTTGTCTATTCACCTTCATGAATAGACATCTCTATTCTCCACTATTCACCTCTATTCACCACTGTCACAGGAACAGAGTTGAGGACACTGGAGTTGAATTTTGTCCACAGAACTCTTACATTCTCAGGAGCTCAGTAAAGCTGAAACCTTAACCTCATTTAAGCGATCAGCATAATGAAAGGGTCTATGAAAAGGAGCAATACATAAAGGCAGCAGCTTAGCAAATTTGCACCTTGAAATTGATAGACATAAATATATTCCCCACGGTTCCTTGCATGCAGACTCTGATTTAGAGGGGAAAATAGTAGAACATAAGGGAGAGGAATAGTTACATTGATAGCTTTTATGCACATGTAAAAATATTTAGTGTGATTAAAGAGAAATCATGATAAATGCAAAGATTGGTAGAAGAACCCTTCCAATATGATCACTGAAAATGGCACTTACCGAATAACTATCCTAAAGCCAGCAAAGAAGGAAATTTGGTCATTGTCCCTGATGGGATACTCAGCAAGAGTCACGGAATCACCAAATGGATGAGGTCAGAAAGGACCGTACTGGGATCACCTCATCCAACCTCCCTGCTCAGTCAGGGTCATCACAGAGTACACAGCACAGGATTGCATTTAGATAGTTTTTCAATAACTGCATTGAGGGACACTCCACAACCTCTCTGGGCAATCTATTCCTGTGCTTTATCACCTGCACAGTAAACAAGTTCCTTCTCATATTTAGTTAGAACTTCCTGCGCATTAGTTCCTGCCTATTGTGTGTAGCTCTATTGTTTGGTCTAGAAAAGTCTGGTTTCTTCTAAAAACACTCCCTTCAGTATAAGTGGAAGAAACTCCATCATGAAAGCCATACAAGGTACATGGTTGCCTGCAGAAGCAGAGAACTTTTTAGAGGATGCATGGCAAGAGCATTCGGTTACTAGTAAAACTTTCTATAAGAGGCTTATGGTCAGGACCAAAGACAAGAAAGGATCAGGGCAGATGCAGGAGGAGCAAGCATGGGAAAATGTAGCACAGTAAGTGTTCATGTGAGTGTCAGTGAAGGTGCTGACCTGTGTGACTGTGTGTGTAGGGTCCTGTGTGCCCTCGTGCATGTGTGTACAGGTGCACACACACCTGGCTGCCTACTGGGGACACGTGCTCACCTCACCATTGGTGGGGCTTGGGAACACAAAGCTGTGGCAATATCACATCTGTCAGGGTGCAGTGGGAGAAGCCCACATGTGGTGTGAAGCCTGCCTTCAAGATTAGGTTACCTCTATCCCATTTAACGTTTATACATATCAACTCTGTTTTTGAGTGCCTTTTGCCTTACAAGAAGTGTCCTTTGTGCACTGTCCTGTACTATGCATATGTGCTACAAAAACGGTAAGTAGGAATGTGCAGAGAGAGATAGACGTCTGTGGTAGTTCTTCCTATGAAAGAAATTTAAATACCTTAGATTCTGAAGAATATGTGTGCATGAAATCTTGTGCCAGCATATTTAATTGCCAAAAGATATGCTTCATTTATTTCCTCCCTTTCTGCTGATGTTTCCTCTTGGTAGAAAGGTTTTATCTTAAAAGCTTATATTGGTCCACATGTTACAATAAGAAAAAAAGCACAAAGATAAGAAGTAACATTTAAATGAACAATACTACTATCTGACTAAAATGTCACGGTAGTAAATATGAAATTAAATGCATATTTAGCAGTTACAAGAAACAGCTTGCAGTATATTAGTCTAAAAAATATTCATATTGATAACTGCTATTTCTATACAAAGAACATTATCACTGCTCAAATTAGTTCCTCTTTTTTCCTTGTGTTTACTGTCTTTGCACAGTCATACTCACATTAATGTCAGTAGATTTTCTTGCCAAAACATGCCTTATTCTTTCTTGTCTTACTCCATGTCGGTAATCCAAATTTAAATCCGTGCCTGCCATGAGATTTCTACTCCTTTGAACATTAATAATTGAATCTATACTTTATAAATGTGAGCAATGCTTCATAATAAGTCTAGGATAAAACTGAGTTCAGCTGCAGCTTCTGCATCGTGTTGGTCATGTGGATGTGCAAACTATGGTCATCTCATCAAAACCATTCTGTACAAAAAAATGAAGAATATGAAACAGAACACTGTCTTTACATAGTCAATATCATTAGCACCAGCTGGGTCCTTGGCTTATGAGTACTTACAGAAACATTTTTGGAATTATCATAATCCCCCTGCTTTTCAAAAGCCATATATTTTCTTTTTAATTAAGTCCAAAATTGCTACACAAATAAATGCAATGTGTTTGGTGGGAAAAACAGTGAGACATAACTCTCATTGAAGGACCAGGATGGTCCAGGTCCTTCAAGTAGATTTTATTGTGTGTTTATATATACGGCTAGGTGGATTTAACTGTCTGAACACAAGCATTTTTTGAGATTTTTTTAGGGCAATCTCAATGGCCTAAATCTGCCATTCTAGAAAGGTACAAGTTTCTGGTAGGACCTACATCATACCCACAGGTTTGTGTAGTTGTCTTGACTATCTTGGACTATCTTGGATGGACTAGAATCTGGGTTTAGGTGACTGATTTGATCTGGTAGTCAGTACACTCAAGGAACTCATCTTAGCCTGATGCTGGCACAGGAAATGGGATGTGTTTACATAAATACAACCTCCTTGTAAAGCTCTAGGCAAACAAGTCTCAAGTTAGCAGCTGGTCAGCTAAATATCTCCTTAGATTCCTCTAGTCTCATAAATTATTTCCTTATTAATTATGGATCTATGTCCAGGTGACAGAGAATTCGTTATTAAGGGTATTTGCCTCTAGCAAATATTTCTTATTTGATATTTTTTATTATTCAGGTAAATTGAGTACTCTGTTAAAATAAGTCAATATAGTAAATTAAAAATGAATATGTTACACAATATAGCACTGCAACACTGAACCACCTTAAAAATATATTTTGTTTACCACTTTGCCATAAAATATACCTCCATATGTAGAGCAAATGGTAATTTTTCAATATCGGTATGACTTGTGCCATGTGTTTCATAGTTCATAAGTATAACTTATAAGCACCCCACCCCCCCCCAAAAAAAAAAAAGCAATCTAAAAACTCCACAAACAAACACAAAAAAACTCTAAACAAAAAAAACAAAAAAAAACCCCAAAAAACAAAACATTGACACCTCATATTGATACTTCAGTTTAACTTTTACATGGAATGCATATTTCAAGGAAAAATCCCTGTTATGAATATATCCATATTGCTTAATTTAAATTTTTTTCCATAAAGGAGATTTATAAGGAAGTAGAAAAACTGTATTTTATAAGTTGGCAAATAACTGCAGAGGATTAATCAAAGATGTGTTTCTCATACACAAAGAAAATGCATATTAGAAACAAAAATTAATAATGTGCAGTATGTTTACTCCATGATTATTCTTGAAACTAAGAAATTACAATACGTATACTTGGTTTAAAAATATCTGAGCTTTTGCTGAAAAATCGTGTATTAAGTAATTTACACCTTCAAATGTGAACTGAGATAGAAATTTTAAAATAGCATTAGAAGCTTATATTAATAAATTAATTATTTGATAAACACTTGGTAGGCTTTATCAGATCTCTTTGTTTTTAAATATTTAAAATAGCTAAGAAATATATTATCACAAGAAGAAATAAGTGATTGCTTTGGAAAAGTATGTTGAAGACATCTCTGTAGACATTTCTCAATGCAACATCCATGAAATTTAAAATATTTAGGTGGTAATCACAAATACTGTCCTTCTTTTCAAGAAAAATGATCCATTTTCTAGTGAAACGAACTGAAAATTAAGAAAAAAACATATTAAGAATTAAGGGTGTGGTGAGGCTTTCTTATTGGTGGTTTTGTTTTGTCTTTCCAATACTTAGAAAAGATTGATGGCACCTCCTCACCTCATTTGCAGTCAATTTCCTTCTCCTCACATTAGTCATCTCTTATTCCCACCAGAAAGGTCAGATGAGCCAGTGGAGGTGTCTGAGCATTGTCAGAAAGAGAAGTCATGGATTTTGCAGCTATGCCATGAAAATCATAGTCAGCTGGACTTGGATTAAAACATGATCTGAGGAATTCATCATATTTTTGCTTACTGTAGTTACACAGACCGGATGTGTGTTGCATGATGCCTGAGAGTTTCACCAGCAGTTCATTACCACTTAAAACTCCAGAATAGTTTGCAGAAGTGTTTACATAAACAAGCACTCAGCAGAGTTGGAAAAGAAACCATGATGTACTTCTTTCTGCATAAATCTCTCAGCTGGGAGACTAATGAGAGCTTTGTGTTGGTTTCAATGAGTGTTAGACATGTTAATCAAAACAGAATAATTCCAAAAGACAGTTTATAGACATCTACTGCAAAGTGTCTAAAACTAGATCTAAAACTGAGAAATCTTTTTTTCCTTTTCTGTACTTTTTCTTCTTTTTTTTCCTGAAGATTTATTCAGTTGAAGTACCTCTACACCAATGCACACAGCATTGGTAATAAGCAAGAGGAGTTGCAAATCATGGTGGAGCTAGAAATTGACTTAATTGCCATCATAGAAACATGGTGGGATGAATCTCTCAGCTGGAACACAACAATTGAGAGCTACAGGCCCAGAAGAGATAAGCTGGGTAGGAGGAGAAGGGGTGTTTCACTCTACCTTAAAGAATGAATAAGCTGTGAAGAACTGCCTCTGAAAAACAGCCACAAACGTGCTGAGAACCTCTGGGTAAAAATCAAGGACAGGACTGACCAAGTACACATTGTGATGTGGGTCTGTCTGCCTGAGCAGGAGAAGCCTGTTGATGCAGCCTGTTGATTCTGGTGTAGGCAGCATCACCCTCACAGGCTGCCATCCTGATGGGGGATTTCAAACACCTGGATGTCTACTGGGTAGGAAATACAGCAGGCTGTACACAGTTCAGGAGAGTCCTGGACTGTGTTGAGGATAACTTACTCATCCAGGTGTTGGACAAAGCAACCAGAGGAGAAGCATTACTGGACCTGGTGCTCACCAATCAAACAAGCTAATTAAAGAGGTTAGGAATGGAGGGAGTGTGGGCTGTAGCAATTTTGTTATCCCGAGGAACAAGGATCTGAACTTTGGAAGAGTGAAATTCCACCTTTTACAGAATTCCTACATGAGAGATCCCCTGGTAAGCTGTTTTAACAGAGGAGCTGAATGAGTCTTTGAACATCCAGCTCTTGCGGGTGTCATCCCTGCCCACAGTAGGAGAGTCAGAACTGGATAATCTTTACAGTCCTTTCCAATTCAAGCTGTTTTGTGCTTCTGCAGTACTATGATTTCTCATCCAGTGCCAAGGAAATGAAACTATCTCTAAGTTGACTCTGGATTGTGAACTCTGAAACAATTCAGTTAATTTGCTACTTTACTTTCTAAAGCCATCATCATTAAATCCATGGTGTTCAGTCATCCCATAGCTGCCTCAGTACTCATGCAGCTCTCTGTCTCCTCTGAAAACTTCCAGCCCTCCTGCTTCTTCAGTACAACCGATAAGATATCATGCAGGCTTGATCCAGGGTTTCCAATAGTTTACCAAACCTCGACAAGTGAAAAATTTTGGCATTAAAGAATAGATTCGACAAACACCATCTCATTAGATGACTTTAAGACACTGTTTAAGATAGATTAAATCTGAATCTTTTAAAGTAGTTCATAATATATTCAATTTTCATTTATACACATTTCCATCAGTGTGCAAAGTAACAAATTCTCCATGCTCAACATAAGCTTAACCCCAAGCAGTGATCACACATGCTGAAACACCAGGAGTTTTATTCTCTTTGCCAGTCTGGTGGAAGAAATTAATCTGGCAAGAAGTCACTCTGGAATTTGCAGTGGTATTTAGCCTGCCCTGCTTTTGCTGCTGCCTCCTTCTTTCTTCTCAAGGAAGCTGAAGTGTTCAGCAGGGGAAGGAGATTCAGTCCCTATCTGTCTTTAAAGAGGGAAAGACAACTGATGACTCCATTGCCTGTGGGCACGATGGATGGGCACTCAGATCCAGGCAGTTGAGAGTAGCCTGCTAACTAATCAAAATATTTCTTCATGATGTACCTGAAGTATTTATACTTCAATCCAGATGAAAATTGTAGATTAATTTTAGTTTATTTTAATTTTTCCCCTAAGTCCTTCCATTCTTGGAACCTGGCTGCTTAGTTCTTTCAGGCATTTTAATTGTTTTTACATAAACTATTTTCACAGGATATATAGGAAAAAAAATCATTTATTGAAATGGAGTATGCCTTCCCTGTATGCTGGCTTTTTTGGTAGCTGGGAAGAGAAAGTTCTTTACCTTATCACATTTTACCAAACCCTTAAATTTCACATACTTGGTGCTTTGACACCTAAATATCGCAGTATGCTTGAACTATTGTGGATTCCATTAAGACTCTGTTAAAGAACATCAGAGCACTTGTTTCAAGTGAAAAGAAAACCAAAAGAACTAAATTCGCCAAATCAAATAAAAGATGTTCTATGTTATGTTTTCATATGTCAGAACTGAACCCACGGACCAGAGAGATCCACATCATCAGAGTGGAGGCAGTGTTACTGCCACCTGCCTTCCCTTTGAGTATCTGCCAAGAGAGAATAACATTTTATTGATGCAGATCTCACACTCTGTACAGGATTTCATTCCAGACAGAGCTCAGTTAATGGCTATGTTGGCTCCAATCCTCTGACACGGAGGGGATTGAGACTTCTTTCCAAAAGTTGCTGCTGAGGACTAATATCAGACCTACAAGAAGAGGTACCATAATCTAGTACTGCATGAGTGTGACTAAAACATTTAGAAGATTTAAACAAACACATAGAGAGAAGAAAATCCTAAATTTTAAAATTTGGTGCTGTGTCCTGTCCATGTAATTTTATTGTGACTTAAGAGAAAAAAATTCAGGGACTAAGCATATTATACATAATTTTTATTGAGTTGATTTCATGTCCCCCATACACTTATGCCATTAAATTCTACTATGCCATATAAATCTCCACAGCTATGATTACTCTATGATAACTCCATGCCCTGTTGAACCTTACTGACTAATTGGTAGTTTACAAGGGAATATCTATGTTGGTTTTGAGATTAGCATCCTGTTTCCTCAGCAACAAGCAATATTTTCTTGACATGTTCAAAGTTACTAATATTGGTGTGTATGCTTACATGTAATACAAGTGAAAAACATAGTCTGTTCAGATGAGTACTGAAAGTAATAAAAATATTAGTTTTTTGCAAGGTGAATATTTTCTGGGATATTAGGGAATTTCCTGAACCCTGTTTTGGTGCTCATTCACAGCACTGCAAATCTCTGATAATTTGAAAATCTGAGAGTCAGCAAAGAATCTGGCTACAAGGTACTGCAGAACTCTTAATTAGGCTTCATACTGGTGCCACGTAAAGGAGGTGTCTAAGGAAATCTCTCTGCCAGCTTGATTAGAAACTGGATATCCTGTAGTAACATTTTTGATAAATAGAGATATAGAAGAGTCTTGGATGTCTAAGGCCTCAAGAAAACAGCTAAGACATTGGACTAACCTATTCTAAATCTGCTGGCCAGAATACATTTAGATGATATTGGAATTTTTCCTGTTTTTGCATTTTTTCCATGATTCTCCAAGTAACAAGCAAAAATCCTTCATCTGTCACAGTCCAACAACTCTTAGGGCAGTTTTTGGTTCAGTTGCTGCACTTCCTTCTCTATAAAAACTCCAAAGAAAATAGATTTCAGTAGGATGACAGAACACTTCAGTAATATTTCAAATCACTTTAAGATTTACCTACAAGAATTCCCAGCCATAGAACGTCATGGGTTTTGACCTCAAAACATGTAATAACTTAGCTACCTATCACTAAGAGAAATATTTTAACACAAAAAGCAGTATCATTTTTCCATGCCTAGAAAATTTTATCATGGAACAGCCACTTTCTGGATGAGGCCTCAAACCAACACAGGAAGACATCTGCCAATACTGACAGACATCTGCATTTCTACAGAATTTTTCAGAGAGCACTGTTCTTTTCTTTAGCTTCCCAATAAAACTGTAGTTGCCTTTCAGTCCCACCCCTCCCAACCCAGGGTTCATTTCTGGCAGCATTTCTGTCCTGCCCCCATCAGCAAAGAACTTTTTACCACCTCTATTACTTAAGAATAACTGGCTAGATCAGAGGTTATACAGTTCACATATCTGCAGGAAGTTGCTTCCTATCTGATTAGAAGCTAAATGCTGAATTCTGAGCTACAATAGAGAAATTCCTGGGCCAGACACAGCAGGTAAACAAAGTGCAGTGTCTAGGTGTTATAAAGAACAAAGTTAAGCTGGACAGAGATATGCCCTAAGAATAAGCCCTCCAAAAAGATCTTCTGTGGTGGCTAGAGAACAGTGTCCCTTTCTAAGTGAAACATGGAAAAACCCCTAATTTTAAAAATAAATGTAACATGATACAGCAACTGTTGGAAAATACAGTTAAATGAAAGGAAAAGCAGACAAGAAATCCTGAAGGGGGAGATGGACTTCATGAACTCTTATAGCTTTCTGAACCGTATTTGAAGCCTAAAGAAGTGCTGGTCTTCATAATCCCTGCTCAATGCACATCCAGAGGGTCAAGTAAAAGGAGTAAATTACAGTCTTTTCTTTTTCTTATGCTTTAAATTTGGGTTTCTCTTCATAAATCATTGCAACATTTTTCTTGACTTGGTACATTTGGGAGCTCAGTATAGGCAGAAATTCACATAATTCTGCCAATTTTTTATAATATAAAGATCAGATTTAGGAACAGTTTCTCCTCCTTTCTACCAGGGCACAAACCTGCCTTGCAGTCATCTGTGAAAAATGATGAAAAATAGGCCTAAATGTTCATGTCTCTGTTAAAATTTCAAAGAAAATATTATGTACAAACCATAATTTTTTTTTACATTTTCTTATCTCAAATTTATCTTCAGCAGTTTTGCAGGTGTCTATTTTCTTTTCTGTTCTTCTCTATACCACTCTTTTTTTCTGCAGCCCTTAGATGTTCTCTGTCATCTTATTCCCCTCCAAGAAATGGCTGCCACTGTGCCTCAGTCCCTCATGTCCCCTTTCCCAGAATATCCAAGAATCCTAAATCTAAATGACTATTGTCATTATCATCAGGCACAGGATTCCCCATCCCATGTCTTTCCAAAGCATGATGTTGGGTAGGGATTAGCCCTTCTCATGAGAGCGAACATGCCCAGCCAGCATACTGCTCCTGAAGGAAGATGTTTTTGAATTCCTAACTCATTGTCACCTAAACCCCAAGAAGCAAGGTGGCTCATGCATCTGAGGAGTAGAGATGAATGTGCCCTCACATTATGATGTGCACTATCTGCCTGCCAATTGTAGAATACTTGGAAGTGTGTGAGAATCAGTGTCTCAGAAAATATTCTCCATTTTTACTCCCTTTTTCTGTGCCATTTTCCATTCTTTGCCTTACTTCCCAGAGGAATTACAGCAGTGTATAGGTGATAGGAGTTATTTCAGTCTGATTTTCAATCCTGTCCATTTCTTCTTAATAAATTAAACTTTTTCAAATGTTACCTTTCTGATCCTTAAGACACCTGTTAAGGAAAATCTTGTCTCCCTACCCTAAAAAGAGGGTTTGCTCTCTTTGCTCTCTCATTCTCTGGATCTACTAGACTACTTCTTGTGGAGAATTCTTTCTTATCTGCTTAGGTGACCCTGTCTTTCCAGGTGGGTTCCCAGAGCCAGCTTTAAAAAGTGAGCTTCAGTTATTCTGCTGCTCCCAGTGTCTCAGAAGCCATTCCCACAATCTTCATAGCTTCACTCAGTGCAAATTTGCAAATTCACAGGCACTCCTCTCCTCCACAGTGTTTGATGCTCTCACAGTTGGACTGTCTCTGGACCGCTGGACACACAGCTTTTTGCCATCTTTTTTATTTTTGACCTTATTCAGTATGGAAATTTCACAGCCAGTGATAACATTCTTATCTTTAGGTAATATATTTTAACATCCCTATAGAAAAGAATCCTTGAGATAGGGTAAAGCCTTATCAAAGATTCAGCTGAATCCTTCAAGAAATATGCCAGTTACTTCTCATGAAGGTTCTAGTTTTTTTTTAAATATCACTATGACAGAAATGCCATTTCTTAATTCTCTTAGATTAAATTCACAAAGCCACTAGCCCTGTTTCTAGTAACATAAGAACCACAGTAGTTTCCAAGTACAGGAAGATTCATTCTGAAACAGTTTGCTTTGTCCACATCACTTGATTTTAATCTTGTTCATTTGTCACTGACAGCATCACCTGCTGAGCTAAAATGTTTTTCAGACTGAAACTGGAGGATGGGAAGCCAAGATTAATGGGCCACAAATCATATATTAGGAAGTGGTTTTCTTTGACCAGCACTGAATCCTCATTTATGCTATTGTTGGATGGCAGTAGGAAACTGTAGTTAGAAAGCAGTGCACATTTTTCCTTTATAATATTTCATTTTCAGTCAACTAACCTCCAAAAGTTGTCAGATTCATCACTTAAAGACACCATCTGCTGACCTGTCATGAAGGGTGGTCAGAACTGTCGCAGTGGAGCATTTTTTCTCCCAGATTTTTGTCTAAAAACAGCCATAGGAGAAAAGGATAAGATACAGACCTAGACTTGGTTGTTTTGCTTGGAGGATTCTCCACATGATTAACATTTACCAAGGCAACAAAGAAATAAATGAAGAGGGAAAGTGAAAGCAGTGTGTTGCATAGGAGAAGGTTCTTATATGAAATGTGAACTTCAGGTGTTTTTTTCTGTTCACTCGGTTCTGCTAGACATACATATCTCATCCCTGGTTCACTGGGATTTCATTGGAACCACTGAATGCAATAGAGTGCAGGCAGATGGTGAAGCCAAAAAATATCATTAGTGCAATTTTAGTCTTTTTTCATGCTGTACATTGAAAATTTCTTGTCTGCTGACTGTGATCATGCTGCAAGAAATCTGATTTTGAGGCAAGGAAAAGCAAAGAGCAATAAACTTAATATGCACTTACACACTTCTGATGCAACCGTTTTTCAGCCATAGCAGCACAGACTCACAAGATTTTTTACAAGACAGGTTGTTATTTATGTTAGATTTTCCAGAGATGTGTCCTGCAAATACTGCTCCCAAAAATACCAACAACAAATATCCAGTCTTCCTGTTAAACTAAGAAATGTTCTTCTGAAACCTCATACAGTTTTTCTTAGATCATCAATTATTTTACATTGTAACAAAAAAAAAATTCCTGCTTTTTTCTTATGCCCTACAGTTAAATTAGAAACCAGAAAAGTTTTAAGGGCATAAATACATCTTCAACTAACAAAAATACACATTTTATTTAACTATATATGAGTGCTAAACACAATTTAAACATAATTTTGGCAGCAGTAATTAGCATAGTAACCTAGTCATGTACACAAATATTGAATGGATGAATATCTTTGTTCCATGAAAGTTCTTTCCCCCACCTGCCAAACTGCATTTATTCTGTTTCCAATGAATGCTGAACTGTCTTCAGGCAGTTCTGCCTTTTGCCCCTCAAGATGTGTTTCCTATTCCTCTGCTCAGCTCATATCACATAATGAGAATTGGTGATTTCAGATATTTACTAGCTAGATAAGAAGAACCTCAAGGACCCTGAGGCTCATTTGTTTCCTTCAGTGGGTCAGCAGTTTTCTTTCTCCATAGCAGTCCATTGGAAAAAAAGGCTACCAACACCAATGACTACCAAAAAATGTCAAAGTTAAGCAGCTTTATATAATTTTCTACCAAACAGTATGCTGTTCTAAATAATTTGGTATCTATATGGATGAGAATAGGACTCAGACTTCAAAAGTCCTGTCCAAGAAGAAATATTTTCATATTATTGAGCAAAATGGTTTGGTGAATATTCTAAGTTTCCAGAAAATTATGACCCCCAAAATTTTGTTCAAAGAACATTAGGCAGACAACTCCTCTGTGTCTGAATATTCTTTGTTCTTCACAGGACAGAAGCAAAGGACTCCTTTCCTTCTTTTGTGGCTATTCATTTGTAGTTTTATATAAAGAACATATGTAAATAGAGTGCCTCTGTTGGGGTTTTGGTTTTTTTGCCTCTGTTCACCATCAAGGAACAAAACTCATTATGATCCATAAATGCAAGTCACAAGAAATAAGTATACTTATATCAAAGGCTCATTAGCCTAGAAGTATTAAATATTATATTGTCTTTCCAGTAAAATGTAAATGAGTTGGACTACCCACTGAGTCTGACCTTCCAAGTATTTTCATCTCTACCTTGATCAAATCAGCAAGAAGAAGCAGAAGGGGGAGGAAAGAATTTACATCATCAATTCTTTCTTAGGAAGTTTATAAATCATAATTTTAACATTTGTGCATAAATGTGACCATGTTCTTATCTTAATCGGATTAGGTTTCTCTGAGCCTCCCTTCTCCCCTTCAAAAACTTTTCCTGAATGACACTGCCCTAAGCATCTGTACAAGGGGAAAGGCTGAGCCTTTGTTATTAGGAGCAATACTAAATAACTGGAGGCGTCCAGGAAGGGACAAAGGACAGACTGGAAACTACGACATTTTCTCCTCTGTCTTCTGCATTTTCAACAGGCATTAGGCACCATAACTTTGGGGCAGTAACCACAGAAAAACCCACCAAATCACATTTTCATAAGCTTCCTTGGGCAGAAGGAGGACCAGACCTTTGAATCATCTGGCTGCACACAGTCCCAGTGCAGCTCTGATGGTCAGCTGCTCCAAGGAGCAGTGAAAACGGGAGCTTTGATCCTTAGTGTGCTCTTGCTCCATGCCTTGCTCGCTTTAACTGATAAACTTTTCTCACCACACCATGTTGGTGTCAAAGTTTCTTAGGCCTCTAAAATGGACAGGCACATATCAAATTCATACCACCCCCTAAACTGCTGAACACTGAGGAATGCACTCTGTCCAGAAGTCATGAATCAGTAGCCTGGTTGCCATGATTTTTCTCAGATATGTCTTTAATAGAATTTTGTTCTGGCTCAATTCTTTATTTGTTTTCCCTTTTTCTTTTTAATTTTTTTTTTCCCCAGGATGGATTAACAGAGTAGTTGTTTCTGTTTCATCACTAACAGATGGCAATCAAAAACTGTTTAAAGAAATCTAACAAACATTCCAGCATGATTTACTGAGTGAAAGTGAGAAAGTGCCTTCCTGCTGCTGATGTATCTCATCCTTTCAATAATTACCAACAGATTTCTTTTCAACTTCAATAATGTTAATTGTGTGAGTAGGGTTTATAGCTAAAATATTGTATTTGTGTTAAAAATGAGAGGCAGAAAATAGAACACTTTGCTTTAATATAGCAGGGGGTGTTTGTTTTCTGGAAAGGACTTGCTTTTGACATTGTTCACTATTTTTCATTGTTAAAGAACTGTCTTAAAAAAATTTATATTTATTTATTAATCTTTCTTTCTGCTATAGTTTGCATTTGGCATATTTTTTCCTACTAGAAAAAACTACCAGATGCTTACTTAAGCATCTTTTTTTATATGTTACTAAGAATTTATGCTTGGCTCTCCTGGACATCAAGAGGGACTTCTAATTCATGCTTCTGTCCTTTGAATAATGCGATGGCAGCTCATAATCCTCTTACATGTGGGGATTTTCAGCAGCCATTCAATGCCATGTGAGATGCTTTCTTTGGCTTTTGAAACTGGCCTTCACATGTGCGCATGTTACCTGAAAAGCTCTTTTATTCAGGATGTTATTTTAATTTAATACCCACATGATTCTTCTTATACATAAGCCCACGGCCCCATGTAATTCAAAATGCAAAACCTTCTTCAGAACAAAGAGATATACATAAACTACTTACTAGCTACCACATATTTTTTTATGCTGTGAAAAGTGCATTTGTGACCTTGGTGCCAACATAAAATCTGGAGAAAGTTGTTTGGACTATTAAATCTCTGGGTTTCAGGAGTGGTAGAATTACAGTCACTGGAATTTTAAAAATAGCTCTTTTTAGCTTGTTTAAAGTAATAATATATCCATTCCAATGATTTCATATCAGGCAGAATCTTGCCATAGTTAAAGCTGCAGAAAAGTACCTGGAAAAGTATTTTACAGCAGTGTTTTGTGACCCAAGTCTAAAACCGGGCTCTGAGTTTAGACATTTTTGTGACTATCACATCTCACCAAGCATAACATTCACTGATGTACAGGAATGGAAATTCCTACCACAGTACAGCAGGCTTTCAATTGCTATCTGTGGAACTAATGTGTTGATGCACAACCTGCTCATCAGGTGCTCAGAGCCAGCCGTGAGAAAACCTGTTGCAAAATGAGTTTAATGTCTAGCTGAATTTAGAACTGACATAAATGTCAGGAATAAATGTGTAACAGCTTCCAAATGTATTCTTAATTACTGTTGCATATTGTAATGTGTTCAAAGAGGATGTTCCCTAAAGGCATCTGGCTATTAATGAGTTTTATTGTGGGTCACTGAGCAGAGAGAAAAAACAAATACAGCCAAGCACAAACTCTGGGTTGGGAAGTGACTATTAAATAATTAGCAGTGCAGTAAAGTAACGGATACTCACCCATCCTTCACCCACATGGAAAAAACCTACTTGATGCATAGGCTGCCTAAAAGGAGCAAGTGGCAAAAGAACTTAAATTTGCTCATGAGAGATAGTTCAACATAAGCTTAATGTGAGATGAAGGAATAATCAGTCAAAGGATATATGACCCTGGTTTACAGTGAGCTTCTTACAATCAAGGAAAACCACAACTGATGTCATGTTGATTCCCACCGCTGTTGACAGCACTAATCTGCCCTTCTGTAAAACAGTGCAAGAGAACAACTTGCTTGCAAATAAAGGAAATGTGAGTTGATGAGTGAATAATAAACTTGATGTCACTGACATCTCCGTTTCCCCACTGAGCAGAAAAAGCCTTTATGGAACACTGTTCTGCTTCTCTGTCTCTTTTCAAGGATTTGTGAATGCTGAAATTCAAGGTAAGGTTTTACAGTGAAACTGTATGTGCATGACATAGAACTTTGTAATCTTCTTTAAAATATTCAATCATATTTCCATTATTTAATATTTCTTTTTGGTACTGGCAAGACCACTGTAATATGTCTGCCTAACACAAAAGAACTAGATTCTTTAAAAGAATACATGAACTTTCAAATGTCCTTCTTTCTTCCTCCCCTCATCCCCACAAGTTGGACATAATTAGAATTTCCTTCTTTTAAACTACCTTTTAATTGCCTTAATTCAAATTCACTTGGTCTTGATGAAATATCTTTTAGTCAAGGCAAAACCTACAACTGAATCAATGACCAAAATGTCCCATTCTTTGCACACACATCAGACAGTGCATATGGCTATATGAAATGTTTTCATCCACTACAGCATCAATGACCTTTGCATCACAGAGATAACATTATGAGAACAATATCAGGACACTGGTAAAACCAGATGTAAAATTATGACTTCCAGAATTTAAATGTAATTATTCCATTGTGTTTTGAAGAATGATGTGAATAAACTTTTTTCTAGACACTGTAAATTCTTCTACAACATTATTAAAGAACTCCGTGGCTACTTCTATTTTTTTGCCCTTTTTTGGGTTTTTTGCATATATCCACCACCCACACCCAACTACTCTCCCCACCCCACCCATTTTTAAGCTTGGTTACAACTGGTCATGTGGCACAGAGAAGAACTGAAGTGCTTTGATATGTGGATACCAAAATCAGTATCCATATTCCATACTGGCTGCAGACATATAAGATAAAGAGCTAGGTTTGGGGTTTTTTTTTGACATTTTTAGAGAATGATTCCAAAACTCTGCCTGTTCTAAACCTGGTGTTAGGTTGAAAACATGTTATATGTCTAACTGATTATGCCATGAACTCACCAAAATCTTCTCTATCACTGAGTTCTGTTCCTGCAGTCCTTACCTGAAAGATGTCAAATACGTAAATTTCTCTTCTGGATTAGTTAATCAACATGAATCTTTCTCACGTTTGAGCAGAATAGCAGAATAACTCCATGACACGCAATGGTTACTTGGAAAGCCCATCACTCCAAATGTCCTCTCTTTCCTTCCTTCTTCTCCCCACTTTATGTGTTGAGCCTGACACCATAAGGTATGAAATACTGCTTTTTCACTTGAGATCAGATGTCCCAGCTATGTCTCCTCACAATTTCTCATGGACCCTGTTTCTTCCTCGGCATGGCAGTATGAAAAACAGAAATGACTAAGCCCTGCTCAATATTAACAAAAACATCTCCATATTATCAACCCTGTGTTCACAACCCAGCCTGATACCAGCCACTGTGAAGATAATTAACTCTACTCCTGCCAAAACCGGCATGTTTTTACCAGGCTAAGAAGAGAAGCAAATGAAATATGAAAAGTGTCATGAAACAGAACACTTTTGCACAAAGCTTTTTCAGAAACCTCATACAACACACATGAGTAACAATTATCATAAGTTTTCTCATCACAATATTTCTTAACATTTTTTACACAGAGAATTTTCAGATTTGGTTGTATGGTGTGCAGCTAAATTTTCTCTCATGCTCTCGGGACCCAGAACTTAGATGTGGTCAAAGGCTGTATCCTTACTGTTGAACAACAACAACAAAAAAACCAACAGCTGTTATTTACTGGCTTTAAGGCCAGTTACATGGCAAAGTTTGCATTCCAAATCCCACAGAATTAGGCAGCTTCATCTTTTCTGGGAATAGGCACTATAACATGCTACTTGATCAAACCTTATTTGGACATTGAATGTGAAAGTGCTTATCTATTTAGGCAAAAGAGCATGTAAGGAGTTGGACCTGCTATTAAACAGTGTGAGTTACCTTGTATTTATTGGGTTTCTGTGGCAAGGTCTTGGTAGTGGGGCAGCCACAGGTGTGGGGTTTTTTTCTGAGAAGCTGCTAAAAGCTTCCCCTGCATCCAAGAAAGGCAGTTTCAGTTGGCCCCAAGCTGGCCCCACGTTGGTCCCAAGCTGAACATGCCTCTTCCAGGACTGAGCCCTTCAGTGACAGCATAATGCATCTGTGGCAACATATTTAAGAAGGAAAATGAAGTTATTGCATGAAAACAGTAGCCAGGGAAGAGAGGAGTGAGAATTAGGTGAGAGTAACAGCTCTGCAGACAACAAGGTCACTGAAGAAGGAGCAGGATTTAGTGCTCCAGGCATCAGAACTGAGGTTCCTCTGCAGCCTGTGGTGAAGACCATGGTGAGGGAGCTGTACCCCTGCAGCACATGGAGGTCCGTGGTGGAGCAGACATCCACCCTGCAGAACTGGTGGATGCCTCAAGGAGGCTGTGATCCCACAGGAAGCCTGTGCTGGAGCAGGATCCTGGCAGGACTGTGCCTCCATGAAGAGAGGTTCCCACACTGGCAGGACCCATAACCCTGTGGCAGACCAATGTTGTCTGTTCCTGGAGGACTGCATCCCGTGGAAAAGACCCACACCAGAGCAGTTTGTGAATAACCATAGCCTTGGGAAGTACCTGCACTGGAGCAAGGCAATGGTACTAGTAGTCCCTTCCCTGAGATGGAAGCAGAGGCAGAAACAACATGATGAACTGACCACAACCCCCATTTCCTGTCCCCCTGAAGCTCTGAGGAGAGGAGGTGGAGAATCAGAAATAAAGTTCAGCCTATGAAGGCGAGAGAGACTGGGAAAACACATTTTTAAGATTTGGGTTTGCTTCTCTTTATTCTACTATGATTTGATTCACAAAAAGTTCAATAATTTTCCTGAACTGAGTCTGTTTTGCCCCTGATGGTAACGGCAGAGTGATCTCTACATGCCCTTATCTCCAAGTATGAGCCTTTTGTTACAAATTTTCTCCTCTATTCTAGTCAGGAGGGGAATTTCAAAGAGTCTTTGGTGGGCACTTGGCATGTAGCCATGGTCATCCCACCATAATATGATCTTTAGTGTGAACCTTGCCCTGAGCTAGCATAAACAGAGCAGGAAGGCCATGGCTCCCTTGGAGAGCCAGTAGTCAGTAAAAAGGTTTTACAGCATGTCCTCTGGGTGAGAAGGTGACTGGCATTTCTTTGTATGTCACTTTTATCTGTAAATAAAAATAATTTATTTCTGTAGGGTAGCTCAGTTTGGGGCTTTTGTGGTTGTACTTGCAAAACACCTAGAAAATTCCTAAGTTGGGGGATACATTTTGCTTTCAGGATGCTAAGCTTCCTACTGTAACCCTGATTCTAGAAATCAGTAGAAAATAGCAAACTACTACTTATGCATTATTTCTCTTAAAATGAAAAGTGAATGTGAAGTCACTAAATTTTCAAGTGCAATCAACGTCACTTGTGGTCCAAAATATAAACTGAATATTAGACAATTTAACAATATTATAAAAATCTGTGCTTTGGAAAAGAATAACATGGATTCATTATAGGAATCTGAAAAGAAAACCTTTGGGAGATGAGCTAATGGCAGCAATTATACAATATGTAGTAGGATAAAAGTTCAGCAGCATAAATATTGAAGGCAATTAGCTAAGAATTAAATGCACATTTAAAAAGGTAAGTGCTCTATGAGAACTGAATGCTTCAGCAGAAATCTTGTTTGGAAAATGCAGTGGGAGATTATTTCACAACATCGTGCTGTATCATAAACACACCACTACTAGAGGTTTTTGATTAAGTGGAAGAGATGAGATTTGTTTCTCTTAAACTTAAAAGCCTCACACAAGCATACAAAATGAGAAGCAGCTTCAAATTAGACTGCAGCAAAGACTTGGTTTTATTCCTATAACAAAGTCACAGTAAGCCACCTCAAAACTTACTGCATCCTCAACTGACAACAATTGCGTCTAGTCTCAATAATATACATGGATAGATAGATAGATATAGATGATGATATAGTTGATGATATAGCTAGATTAGATATAGATGTAGATATAGATGATATAGATGATCTAGATATAGATATAGATAGGAAGATATATATTTCCTGTCTAGATATTTGCATGTTAGTTTATATAAGGATTGAGATAAGATATATTTCAGCTAATTAAGTTGTATCACATGGATATCTACACAGCAATGCCACATTTTCACAGTCAGTTCAGGCAGGCTCTTCTGCTGAACCAGCCATTTCACCCTCTCCTCTCCCTGGCTACACTACTCTATCCCTATAGCACTGCCTCTTTCATTTTGGCACAATTTGCTGCAATTTCAGTCTCTTTTTCTGGGTTGATTCTCTGATTCAGATCAGAATTGTGCAAGCACAGATGAAGGGCAATGCCAAGGTGAGGATGGACAGACATGGGTGGAGGGTTGGTGTTAAGTTCCAGCAGCGATGCTGGCTTTTTCTGATTTAGGCTCTTTGGGGAACCATGCCATCACTAAGGAGAATTAAGGTGAGACAAAGACTGATCTGTCAAATTCAGGAGACAACAGCTGGTCTAACAAAGCAACAGATGGTTTTCTAAGAAAGAGCAGTAATACTTATTTTATTAACCCACTCCTGAAATAGAAAGGCATTCTGGGCAGAAAGATGGTAGGAAGATTTATGGGTTATTTCTGTTCTCAGTGAATCATTAATTGTTCCTCTGCCTCTTCTGGAAAAGGTAAAAAGGTTTCAGCAACTCTAGAAGGGGAAATGTCTTTGTAAACCTGGGCTTTTTTTTTACTTTTTAGAACCATGGGAGGTAGACATACAAATTCAGTGGTGGCAAGAAGAGTTGTCAGGGTTCATGGTGCAGAGAACCTTTGGTAATTCATATAACCAAGAAATCAAGAAGAAATTTTGGATGGAGTAACAGAATGGTCCAGGTATTGCTCAAGTTGGTGCTTTCTTCATAGCACCAACAGGTAGAAATAGCAGAAACTAAAACCAAATATATAACGAAAACCAATATATAACCAATATATAACCAATATATAACCAATATATAACGAAAGCCAAAATGAATTCCTATTTTGTGGCCTCCACGAAGAGAGATTATCTAGAGCCTAGCCCTCAGATGTAAGAGATATAAAAACAGGCTCCTAAATCCTGAGCTGTCACTAAAAGTCAGACCACAGTCAAAACTCTTTGTATAGTTCTGGAAGTTTTTCCTTACAGAGGAAAAGATCTTTCAAGAACCTGATGGAACTATAGGGATTCATGGCTGAAAAGACAGCAAAATAAGATAATGCCTATTACTTACTATAATAAATGCAATGTAAAATAACTATAAATGAATGAGGTAATATCCATAGACATTAGATCATAAAGAATGGACTCCAAAATCTCTGAATTATATCATTCTCTCTTTGGAGAAAAACTTTCTTCTAGCTAGTATTTCTAGATCCCTTTAGTGTTTTCTTAGGCCTCTTCCTTGAAACACCTTAAATGGCCCTATTAAAATAAGTGCTATAGTTTAATGTGCAAAGCAATAACTTTGTGTGTATCTGAAGGACAGGACTGAAGTTTCAGCAGCCAAATTAATTGATTTGTGCATGTTCTCAGGCAGCTAGAATTCTTAATGTACAATATTATGGATGAACCAACTGAAGATAAAAATAACACCCACAGCCTTCAAGAGCTCTGTTAGAAATGTGAGCCACCAAATAAATTAACATCTACAGATTTAGATAAATGGAAATATGAAAGTATCATTCTTCAGACATTCTGAATGCCACTAGAGCAAGAAATTATTTACTTGAAGCCTTAAATATGTTATTGCTGGATTCAGAAAAACACTATATCCTTGTAAATCAATATCATATAAAGGTCCAGAATCCCAGCAGAATTCTGAAAGTTTGCCAAAATGATTTAGAATGAATAACCATGATATTTAAATATTATTTCAAGTATTTGTCTACTAATAAATGTAGAAAAAAATTTGTATTCTGTGATGAAGGGGAAATGCATAATCCAATAGTATTTAAAATTTGTCAAAAAACAACAGCAAGCTCTCCAAGGTAGTTAACAGCAGAAGAGATAGTTCACTTATTTAACTTGGACTTTGATTTTTGCTGAGATTGAGCAAATGTTTTTGATTTAAAAAATGTGGGGGTTTGAAAATGTTACTCAATGAACTTGGATACTGAATTATCTCCTTTCATGAGATTCTAAGGGATAAATAAAAATCTCATCTAAAATGATAATCAATTTCACTGAGTAAAGGTCTGTTCTAATAAATGCCAAAATGTTTCTTTTTCCAACAGCATATCTGCTTGGAATAAGGTCTAAAAGTGCAAAGGATTCCTCATTATTATTGCTTGATATCATATGAGTCTTCTAGATAGGAACAGGATGTAGGAAAAATTTTTCAGTTTCTACAGTGTCCTTAGCCCAGTTTCCTACTAGTCTCAACAGTGTAACCAACAAGACTGTAGAGTCTGGCAAGAGAGTTGGCTCTGTCTGTTTCAGCCTGTAAAAGCAGTAGAATATATGTATATTGTGGATTATAGATTTTTATCAGTCTTAGCAGTTTAAATAGTTGTGTGTTCAAAATGAAACAGAAATGAAAATAAAAATAGCATGATTAATCAACAAATCAAAGTACTCATTCAAGCCAGGAAGACTGAAACCCAGTCTTGGTGAAGTAGAGGGGAAATAAAATGCTGTTAGATAAAACATAAATTAAATGTCTTCAGAAGCAATCTGAAGTGCAAATGTTGAAAGCTTACAGACACAGCAGGAAAATAGTCTCACTGATATAAAGGGAAAGACCTAGTCAGAAGGAAACACAGAAACAACTTTATATGCATAATTTTTTCATCTGATTCAAATTAATGTCACGGAAGCAAACTTATGTGTAGAAATTTAAAATGGATGCCAGGTTTCTGGTTTCCTCCTATTTCATGTTGCTATTTTCTACAGCCTTAGATGATGGGTGGCTCTTAGTCACACCCACTCTGCCATATCCACTCAAAGTTTGATTACTAAGAGAAGCACATAGATCCTCAGGTGCCAGATGTTGTTAAGGAGCTCAGAGCTTAGTTCTTAATATCTCAGAGAAGGGCTGAAAATATTCAAGGTTCCTTCACAGCACACTAAGCCATCCTCTGAGGGATGTCAGACTGCCAGCTCGGTGAGCTGCAGATGGGCCAAAGACTTTGACTTTGGCAAACAGATAATCTGAAATTAGTTCTGCTTAGATTTACAAGGAGCACAGGAAAACTGGCAGACTACGTGGTGCTGAGAACTGGCAACTGCGTTACAAAGGTTTCAGGAGGGCTTTCAGACCATACTGAGCTCTGCTTTGCTCTGCTCTGGCTTGGGAACAGAATGCCTGGTATGACTTAGAGGGTATTAGATACTGATACCCAGACCATATTTGCTAGTTTAGTTTCATCTGAAAGAAACATATTTTTTATACTTTTTTACCTCTTTGATAAGCTAGCCAAAAAAATCCCAGAAAATGGAGGTTATTGAGAGCTTCATGTAAAAATTGCACCCTTGATCTCAAATAAAATGCTTGTGCAGAGACTCACTCACTGATGATTAAATTGAAAAGAAGCATCTGGTCAGATTCAGATTTCTTTTGTGGGTAACAATGAAAATGGATTTTTGGCATGTTGAAAACATGGAAAGAGAGATCTGAGCTTGTGGAGTTCTCTCTACATCTTTTCTTAATCAACTTTTAATTAAGGAATCAATTTTAAACTAGATTGCCAGGGAGTAAGAAGACCAGTTTTTCTTCTTGAATACTACAGAAAAGTGAGATGAGTTCTTTTCATTCCTCTTTACCAGACTTGGCAGATATACACCTGCCCTAAATCTATTTTTGGCTACTAATGAAGATGAAGTACTGTCAAAAATGGAGATGAAAGAAAGATTAAGAAGATGATGCCAAAACAAAGGTGGAATTTAAATTAGAATAACTGGTCAGAACTAAATAGTAGAATGAATTAAAATACCAAACTACTAGCAAAAAGAACCAAACCAAAAAAAACCCCAAACCAAACTAACCTACCAAAAAAAAACCAAACCAAAAAAACAATATAAAACTAAACCCCTCAGTCTTTATTTGACATCTATGATTACAAGAGAGGATGCTGTTACCTGGTAACCATTGATGTTCACTCCATTGCAAGGTAAATTAACTTGAAAATTATGTAAAGTTCTTAGTAAATGAACATGTTAAATAGTGCTGAATTCTCATGGATTCTTTGCAAAGTAATATGCTTCAGTGAGTGAAGTTCTTTGAAACCTTAAAATACAGAAGATACAATTTTTGGGGTAGAATTTTAACACACCACAATGGTTTTGTGCTTCTAAAAAAAAAAACTAAAACCTTTTCATCTTTTTCTCAGGCTCTGAAGCTTACAGTTTGTAGAGGGTAGTTCTTCTTTGGATTACAAACACAGCTGTACCATTTGTCATGGACTGATTCAGACTGCACTGGAGCACAGCAAGGCAGAACACCTGCAACACATCAATGATATCATTGTATGGTGCGGCAGCACTGATAAGTTTTTAGAAGAAAGAGGAAAGAAAAAAACTAGCCAGAATCCTCAACACCCATTTTGCTATAAAACAAAGGTGAAGGGACTTGCACAGTAAGTCCCATTTTTAGGAATAAATGATAATATGGATGTCATCAGATCTCAATGGATGCAATCAGCAAAATAACTGCTGTCTTTTTACCAATGGGCAAAACAAAACACAAGCTTTCTTAGGCACTATGGAGTTATGGAAAATGGACTTTTCAGGCTACAAACTGACTGGAACCCTACTGTCAAGTGACCTGGAAGAAGAACAATTTTAAATGAGATTTTAAATAATGACAGGTTTTTAAAAAATCAGCAAAGAAATATTTAATGCAGTAACTATTCAGCTGGTCCAAGCAGAATAAAATAATAAAAATGTGCTCCACATGGCATTCAGGGAGAATGGACTTACCTGGAATCTCTGGCAGGAAGCACCAGGGAAAACTTCAGGTTGGACTTTGGAGTATTGGAGCTGGGAATACAAAAGATCCAAGGCCTACTGTGTTCCAACTGAAAAATAAAAATTGGCAACGTATGAAGGAGTTTGATCGGGGGTTTGAGGTGCTTCAGAATCTGATGGTCCTGAAACACAGCTCCTGACATTAGAGTAGTTGTTGCTGTTCAAAGGAATGGTTTCTTCTACACATTTTGCAACTTATGCTGCATGGAGTAAGTGTGTCACACTGATCACACAATAAGCTCCAATAGGAAAATCTAGTCACCCAGGAATTTTGGAAATGACCATGGACTGGCCAACAGGCAAATATTTTGGAGTATCACGAGACGGGGAGAGGATGCTTTTTGAAGAGACTTCACTGTACCATGAACTGCATATTGCTGCTCAGGTAGAGAGCAATAGAGAGGTAGAGAAAGGTGGAGAAACTGGTAGAGAAACAGGTAGAGAAACTGGTTTTAAAAGCATATCACAAGAGTGGGGCACTGAAGAGCATGACCAGCAGATGAATCAGGCTGCTAGTATTGAAGTAACACAGATGGGTCTGGACTGGCAGCATAAGGATTAATTGGAAGGCCTCATGACTCCTCAGGCCATCAAGGAAGAGATGCAGTATGAGATGGGCTCACGATCAAGGTGTGGATTCAGCCATGGGCACTATTGCACAGGTTATCCAAAATGTGAAACATACATTGCAATTGAGCAGCCCAAGCAGTTAAAGCCTCTCTGGTATGGAGGAGGATGGCTGAAATATAAATGGGGGGGCCTGGCAGATCAATTATATCACACTCCCACAAACCTGCCTAGGCGAGTGCCTTATGCTTATAATGGCAGAAGCAAACACCAGATGGCTGGAAACATATCCCACACCCCATGCCACTGCCTGGAATACAATCCTGGCCTTTGCAAAGGAGCTCTTATGGAAACATGAGTCATACAACAGGATTCATTTCTGAAACAACCTCATAGACACCTGGGCCAAAGAGCATGGCACTGAGTGGGTGTATCACAGAGCTTATCGTGCACCAGCCTCTGGGCATGGCAAGTGTTACAATGGTCTGTTAAAGACTGTACTGACAGCAGTGTGTGCTTGTGCTGGGATGTTCAAACATTAGGATAGATATATAGCAAAAGCTGCCTGGTTAGTGGCCCTATCCAACTAGAACTGTCTTCATTAAACAACAATTAAACACACTAATCCACCTCTCCTACCTCAAGAAACTACTGCTACATGTGGAATTCAATATGATTTTATAAATTAAAAACAATGGATATTTTCAAGAAATGGCCCATAAGATTAGGGAATTATATCTGTGTGTATATAGAAGACATTAAAGCATGTCTTGAAAAATGTGAGACCTGGGCATGATGCAGATAGTTTAGAATAAGGAGTGGGTATTGCCCTGTTTTTGGCTGGGAGGGAATTAATTAATTTTCTTCCTATTGTCTGGTATAGTGCTCTGTTTTGGACTTAGAATATGAATAATGTCAAAAACACACTAATGTTCTAGTTGTTGTTAAGCAGAGTTTCCACTAAGTCAAAGACTTTTCAGCTTTTAACATTATCCAGTCAACAGGCAGCCTCAAAGGCATAAGATGGAAGAGAAAAAGGTAGGACAGATGACCCCAGATGGCCAAAGGTTTATTCCATACCAAGGTGTCAAGTTCAGTGTATAAACTACAGAAAAAGCTGGTCCCGGACCCCTGTTTGAGAACTGTCTAGGCATTGGTGGGCAAAGGGTGAGAAATTGCAATGTGCAACAGTGTTTTCTATAATCTGGCCATTATTATAAATTTATTATTATTATTATTATTTACTCCAGTTTCTCTCTTATTAAAGCATCTTTATCTCAAACTAAAAATTTCTTCCCAGCCCCACTGAGTGAGAGCATGGAAGAAGCTGGGTGGTGCTTAGCTACCTGCTGGGTTAAGTTACTACATCACTGAGCATGAACTTATAAAATGCATGATAGGAAAGAGCAGGAAGTGTGCATAGCATGAACAACTTCTTAGTGATATTTCTTAATTTCTAGTTTTGAACATTCTTAATTTCTGTTTGTGTAATTTTTATAAGCACATCATTACTGCTAAAGTAGCTGTCTTAAAATACATTTGAGACATAAAACATTAGGGTTCAGGAAAGAAAAAGAAATAGGAATTCCAAACAATGGGAATCACAATTGCCTTGCCAAGGATTAAAAAACATGCTTGTGATGTCATTCTTTATGCTTTACTACACAAGACCTAACAGTAATTGTCTAGGATTAGGAAGAGAAGTTCCTTTCCTTACAGGGATCTCATATCTAATTCTGAGTTCTTCTCACCATATCCAACCATTTGTCTAATTCAGCATCTCAGCTTCTGTGTTCCCTGCCTTTGTGTTATTTATCCAAGGCAGAAACTCTGCTTTATTACCCAGCAATAAGAAAACTCTTAACTCTAATAGCTGTGCCTTAAAGGAAACCAGCCATGAAAGAGCATGCCAACTCTCGATTAGTAACACGTGCAATTTCCCTTCCAGGCCTCCGAGCAGATGATTTGGCAAGTGTGTATAGTTGTTATGATAAGAGAAGCACATACTACATACTAGGAAATTGCACAGGAATGGGACATGAAAACTCTGGTAGAACTGGAAAATTATCACAGAATCAACTGAAAGAAATAATCTGTAAAATTTTAAAAGTGTACTTAGGAGATAACAAGGTAAAAGAAGAAATCCAGATGTTAAAATATAAAAGACAAGCAAACAAACAAATGGAGATATAAGTTTATTGAATCAACTGTACAGAGAGATCAATAAAGATTTGCCAGGGCCAACCTCCAGAGAAGTAAGGTCAATTATTATAAGAAACTAGCTCTTTCACTCAAATAACTGAAATATATTTCACTGTATTTTTAGCATGAGTAGATAATAAAGATTTGGCTTGCAACATGAAAAAATGTTCTAAAAATAAAACCATTTTAATCTCTCAAATGTCTCTGATAATTTAAAAATACCTTTGACTCTATACCTAATCTATTGTTCAAACTAGTATTCTCACTATATTCCAAACCTTCAGAATGTTATGTTGAAATCTTCAGAAACAGTAGTGGAAATTACAGTACTTTCTTTGACATGGAAATGTTTTAGCATTTTAACAGCCTTGTAATCTTCTGCAAGATGCACTATCCCAGTTCCATGTGCACTGTAGGCAGATACTCCTATCTGCTCCTATTCTGCTGTTTTGCATGGACACAAAAAGGCATGAAATCATCCATGAAAAAGATGAATCATCCTTTACACTCTTTGAGTAGCTCAAAGAGTGTCTTTTCCTACACATTTTAGATATCCAAACCTGTTTTGGATTCCTCTCTGATACCTGTCCTCTATAAGTTAAATTAATAATTTTTAGATTCAAATTTCTAATTATATGTAAATTCTGAGTTTCCCAGATTGGATACAGTTTGGAGTCTCTCTTTATTTTCCCTGGTACTAGGTCATTTCTGTCCACCCCAGATCCAAAACTGGTAAATTTTCTGAATACAGATAGTCCCTTAATGACTATCCATTCAAGAGCTGAGTACAGCTCACCCATCTTTGTGTGTGTGTCTTCTTAAAAGGCAGCTGGTAATCCCAATCACACTCTAGTTATGTGACAGATCTACTTCATATAAAATCTTGTTGAATTTTACAGTTCAAACCCCAAGAAACTTAACTCATTTGTCCCGCCTCAAAGGAGGAAAAAGTCTCTGTTATGTAATATAGAGTTTTTTATTGTCTGGTAAGATTTTGGCTTTCCTCCACAGAAGGCCTCAAAGGTCATGCATTGCACATTTTTTCACTAATTTGCTAGTGAATATTGAGTTACTTGCATAAGTGTTCAAATAGTACATACCTCTCTACAGGACACATCAGGAAATGCATACAAAAGAATGGTTCTGTGCAGTTACATAAAAACTACATTTTACTATGAATGGAATTTTGCCCTCCAAAGATGACACTCTGCCGAAAACTTTAATAAAATTATGCAGTTTTATGAGAACGTGTAAGAGGTTAATTTTTCATACTGATTAGCACCTACAGTCTAAAAATCAAGATACTTCCTGTTGGAAATGTAAAATCACTAGCAAATAATAAAAAATTATCTCCTTTCCCAGCATGAGGTGAGT
This sequence comes from Setophaga petechia, assembly GCA_024362935.1. Taxonomy (NCBI): domain Eukaryota; kingdom Metazoa; phylum Chordata; class Aves; order Passeriformes; family Parulidae; genus Setophaga; species Setophaga petechia. The sequence goes on from JANCRA010000001.1 coordinate 32,023,513, forward strand.
TTAAAGAAATGAAACTGTTTCTGTCATAGCTACCGTTATAGGATGGTAGCTGTGTAAAATATTAAGAAAGAGTTTGATCATACTTTTGATTTTCAATTTATCTTAGTCCTCTTAACCTTCTGTAACACATTGTACTTGAGGATTAAAACCATTAGTCTAATAACTATAATTAGTCATAATTATCCTAATAGGGGATATTAGTTAATGAAATCTAATTTCAGTGTTCTTAGTAGATTTAATTAATACAATATTTATATCAGCTGGAGAAACAGCAGCTTTTTGCAATTTACCTAATATTTTATGACTTACCAAGAAGTATTAATTTAATGTCAGTTGCCAAAATACAATCAAAGGTGAGCTCTCAATGTGCCATGAATTTATCTTGCACTAGTCAGAGTAATATGAAGATCTTTAAACCTCTTCTCCTTACTTTTTCTAAAAGAATTTTTAAACATCCGTGACTGGTACTTTTCTAATAGTTAGTCTTTCTTCCAAACTTCTTGGTTTTATTACTGCTCTACCAAGGAGTTCAAATGTCATTCAGTCACTAATGTACTTTCCTCACCTCTGGCCCCCTTTCCCCTTTCTGAGAGATGCTCAATAAAGTTGAAAGATTTCAAATGACAGCCATAGATCACAATGTGGAAAGGATCCCTATTTCACTACTTCCTCCCAACAGCTCTGGACGTAGGGAATTCATGTTCACATTTAAGAAATGCATGCTTAAAACAGACCACCACATGTTGAATTGTGCTGTCATAGCTCAGGGCCTCCAGCACTGTAAAGAAAGCTGCTTCAGATTTATAGGAATATCCTTCCCTGTGGATGGAGGCAGCTCTAACTTTGGGAGAAGGAGGAAGGTCCATTCTCAGCTGTAGTTGTCAGTGAAATCCTATTCCCCATCTGTGCTAACCATGATGATGCCCAGCAAGAGTGGCATCAAGCCTGTCACCACAGCATGTTGGAAGTGTACCTTGCCTGTGTATCTGCCCTCAGGTGCATATCACCAGCAGCTAAAAGGCCTGAGTCCTATGTTTAAGTATATTCAGTCAAAAGACGACAAATTTAAAAGCATGATTCTCCAGAAAATTAAGATTCTCCAGGAAAATTAAATATTCCAGAGAAAAAGAAAAGGATTTTTTCATTGTTTTGAGTAACAGATTGAAGACTCTTGTGAGGTTTGCTTTTTCACTAAGAAAAATTGATAGGAGTCTTTCATCCTTTCAGCCTCACTGCCAAAGAGTCACAGATGCTCAGTCTGCCTGTCCCTGCTGAAAGCAGCAAATGATCCAGGAACTTGGACCATTCATGCAAAAATTGAAACTGATAGCAGTTCTTCTAGGTGAGCAACCAGGGACCCATAATTTTCAGTTTTTCCTCCATAAAAACACTTCCTTAAGAAAAAAAAAAAAATATATTTCCTACCAGATATTGATTTTCACACAAAATTATCAACTACCTCTAAGCTTATAACACTATGCATGAACTCTGCACTAAGTAAATTTCATCTCCAAGTTAAATGTTAGCAAACCATCTAGCACACAGAATTTCTAAAACCATGTATGTAGGTTAGAAGTCAAATATTGTTTTCAACAATGACTTAAACATTTATTATTTAAACACTCTGGGAATTTTGAGTCTAGGTTTTTCAATATTTCTCACTAGAGATAAAATGTAAAAGTGGAAGTTAAAGGACAAAAAAACAACCATTTCACTGAGAGTTGAGGCTTTTAAACCTTCTAAAAAGACTGTTATATAAAAAGTGCCATTTTAAGAGCCTGAATTTTCCATAGGAATGAACTGATAATTTCTATAATTTTGATAACTTTTGCTTTGCTTGTGACTTTCTTATATCCCGAAAAAAAGTTAGAGGGAATCTAGTGAGTTCTTAGTTCCTACTTCTCACCAGTCACAGATTCCCTTATGCCAGGCTTTGAGGTCCAATGGTTGCATCATTTATTCAAGGGGAGAGCCGATGTACTGGGACCTACCTAATCACTTATTGCCTTTTTTTTTAGCTTGATTAGCTTTAAGCAGTGTCAGCTCATTAAGGGCATGAGAATAGAACCATGCCAGGATGAGAAGTGGGATCTGCACTGGCTGCCCCATTTTATGCACTGGAAATAAGATAGGTGAGGGAAAGAAGTATAAATCTACTGAAACTCAGAATAGAATTTCACAACTGGCTTCTTTTTCTATGCTGCTTCTCTGCACACTGCCTGTTCTAAAAATGGAAAGATTTGGACTGTCCAAAGAAGTAGGTTTATCTTGATGTAAATCATACTTTTAACACTTTTTCTTCCATATCTATGATTTTGTCACCTTGTACACCTGAAAGTCACTCTGCGAGAAAAAATCAGGAGTAAAGTCTTTAAGCCACTTTTGCCTTATCTTTCCTAAACAATGCACATGTAAAATCAAAGGTGATCTGTAAGGCAACATAAGCAGTCAAAAGGCAACCTGTGCTGCCAACATTAACATACTGAAAAGCCATAATTTGAATTTTTTTAGGTCTTTCAAAATGTTCCCCTGAAGAAGGTTAAGCATGATAGTATTATACATCTCATTCTCATGAAAAATTAAAAATTCCAATGGGTTTTCAACTGAAAGGGTTCTCTGCTATATAGTTTGAGGATTTTTTCCAATTACTGGACAAGTAAACATAGAATTACATAGAATTCACTAAGGCCTCCTTGAGCTTTCTTCACCAATCACAAATCTCACAACAGCATGCACAGAGGAACTATGCTAGTTACCATCCAGAGATCCAGGAAAAAATGAAGTTTGCCTTGAATGCTTATTTCTTGGGGTTTCTTACTTACATCAAGCCTACTGTTGAAATTCACACTACAGGGAAAGCAATCTCCAAGCTAACATATGTGCAAAGCATTCTAACTCCAATTTTGAGGATTTCAGAGGGACTTCAGAAGCATTTATCTTTGGGCTATCCTTCCATTGGGAAGAGAACTTTGCCCAAACAGAAGCTTTACAGCAATTATCATCATCCTGGAATTTTATAAACAATGCACATGATAATTAAGAATGCTTTAAAATATCACCCTAATCAGTATTAATTCCTTTGGTATTTATGGTAATAATGGTAATTGTGATGAACTCATTTTGCATTAATGTGAGTGCTTCTGGAACTCCACCTTAATTTGTAGCACTATATTGAAGTGTTATTAAAGAAGGATATTACACAATTTATTTTTAAATGTTTGCAAACTCTTTAAAATCAAAGACCTCCTGGAAAAATCAGATTTTTCCCAACTGGAGAATTTTTTTTTTTGTTTGGTTATACCCATAGTTTCTGCTGAGATTTAACAGTGATGAAAACTGACAAGGTTGAAGGGAATAAGGTGAGGCTCATGTAACAGAAAATACATACAGAGAGAGGAGAAAGATCTTGTACTTTTGAAAGACACCTACTTAAATTATTTTTGCTTTTGTTTTACACCTAATGACAACTGCCAGATTTATGCCACTGGAAATTAAAAACAGTAAGTTTATTCAGTATATAAAGAATGCCTGCTCCTTCTAATGTTGACTGTGTCTGATTGAAAGGCTGATTTATAATGAGACTTGGCTGATTCAGTCTGTGTATCTGCTCCAGTGTACCATACCACTGCAGTATGTTTAATGATTGCAGTGTTAAAGATCTCTTAGTCCACTATGTTCACAGTATGTCAATTTTTCTTAAATTAATAATTCAAACTGTAATCCTTCAAACTCTTGAAGTTAGCTACCTATGGGGTTTATTTTTCCACTTGAACTGCCTGTTGCATTTAGGACTGAGCATCTTCCACACAGCTGAAAGGCCAAATCTAAAGGAGATATGTGATTTGTTCTGCATTTTTCAAAGCTTCTCTCAAAATCTTAGCAGGTGTGGAGATTTACTTTTCAGACACCCTAAGCACAGTACTATTGCTCCATATTATTTCCCCTGACAGCAAGGCTGACATAAGTGGCCTCTGAATCCTGCCACTCCTTCTCCCTTAAGAACTGCACGGCAAAATCATATTATTTAAAGCTCCTCCTTCATTTTTGCAGTGCTGTCAGTGCAGCTGACAGGAAGTCACAGGGGGTGGAAATCATTGGCAAGGGGAGAAAAAGCTGCTTAAGTCAACTTTGCTTCTTCCCAGGGAAAATGAAATGACTGACCTTAGGTTTCTGTATTAGTAAAATTCACTGAGGGCTTAAACTAAATGTCACTTAAGTAGTGCATAGGCTGCTGTTCACTCGTGTTTGTGCCCTGCCAAGGAAGCTGGTAAGAATTCATTCAGATTTAAGAACAACGCCACTACTTTCACCACCTTTTCATTTTCACATTTTGTAAACACTAGAGTTTGTGAACTTTTTTATGCTAAAATACACATGAAAATCAATGAGCAAAATCAAATGAGCTTTGTTAACCTCTAACTCTCTGTTATTCTAGACAGGCCGCAGCTGAAAATCCTCTGAGCTTTGCTGGCTATTCCTCTGGAATAGAGAATGTGCAACCCCCTTCACTCTCACAGATATTGTTATGTACCTCTGATTCCTGGATAGTGGCTTCCCTCCTCTAAGCCATGGGTGAAAAGATAGATTCCTTCATATCTTTCATGTGTTCAGTGGTACTAAAATGTTTCCCTGTAAAGGAAACCTTTGCTTTGACCCATAAGTATATACTTCAAAAAAGACAAAGGCAAAAAACAACAAAAAAATCTTTAAACTGAGTTAGGCAGCTGTCCAGAAACAGACATACAAAAATACCTTCACAAAAGTGAAAGTGAGAAAAAGATGGTTGGCATTTCTGGAAGGACAGCTCTTCTGTATTTTTCCACATGTTTTTATGTTCAGGTCTACAGTAAAATTTGCAGGAGGAAAAAAAGCTTTCCACAAGGTGTTGAAAAATAGTGGTTTGCGATCTCTGGGGTTGTTGATCATCATATCTGCCAAAATGGCAAAAGACTACATTTTACAGAAACTGAACACTCATCTTTTTGTAAATTTTTTTGATACTGAGAGGAAATCAAAAGCCTCCTGATCTCGATATCTTCAACATCTGCATTTTCCAAAATGTAAAATGATTTTCCCTGAATAAATGCATTCAACTAAAATGAGCTGAGGATGTATCTTTTAATAGCTTTAAATTGTATAGATGGTATGAAGTTATATATACATGGGTGTGTAAAACTATTTCTTTTCATACAAATACATACAAACCCATGATAAAGAAATGGCAAAGGAGAGAACAAAACTGACTGGAAAAGCAGAAAATTGTATATAAATGAAAAGAAGCTCAAAACCTCAATTAATAGAGGTAGCAGGCTTTTAAGAACTTTCTACATTTGTAGTTTTTCTACAAATATATGATCTTATTGTAACTCTCAGAAATAAAAAAAATCTCTAGATTAAATTCTAATCCAAAGAAGCATTGAATATACAATGACAAAAGAAGTTAACACCTAAAAATGGAAGACAAAAAATCCTAATTGCTAATATTCTAGTATATTCTTTCTTAAAATATAGCCTTCTAAAGTGAATATGATTATTGCTGCTTGTTGCAAAAGATTTTTTTTTTTCCCACAACACTAGTGAGATTTTTGATTCCTATATTCTTTTCACGCTTCCCAATGGCTGCTTTGGTTGGTGTTATCTCTGTATTAACTCTCTTTCCATCAGTTTTTTATTCTTCGTGTTGTTTGATAAGCTTTACATTTCAGCATCTTTTGCATTTGTATTGCCATTTTTTGTTTGTAAACAAAATGGATTTTACAGTACCTTGCATTTTAATTTAAAATATCATGAGAGTCTATCAAACTTTAAAGATTTGCTTTGAAAGTATGTTGAAATTAGCATTTGTATTTACCACTTCACTGTGTTGGTAATAATCAGTGGAACGAAATGTTAAACCACAGAAATTCATCTTTTATGGCTGGATAATCCCATCAAGAAGGAACAAGAATGGGCTGTTCTCTTCTTTAATAGGCTTTGAGATGCATCTGTCTTACAATAGACATCAAACTACATCAGTCATATTAAAAAGTATTTATATTGTCATGATTTAGTTACTTGAAATAAGACTTATAAAGACCAAAAACTTACTTATTGGTTTTTGCTCAGTAAATTTACTGCCTGTTACTCAAAGGACTGTATAGGAATATAACTTAAGTATAAGAAGTGCAAAGAGAGATTTGTACCCGTTGGTTTCATTGAGTCATATTAATGCTCTAACCATATGGTTAGAAGTAGAAGAGATAATCCCATTAAAAAAAGTCATGTGATAATGAAAATAGGTTAAAATTACTTAAATTTGCCTAAATCAAAGCACAGGTGGAGTGTTTAGAGCCACATAACTGTACTGAAGAGATTTTCTAAAACAGTTTATTATCTGTCATTAAGACTGTTTTTTGTCTCCAGGTGAAGCATTCCAGAATTGCAATCCTTCAGAAATTTACATAAAGTTAGCATTATACTCTAGCATCTTTAGAACAATTGTACCTCTGCATTTTGATTACTGCTCTAGATCCCATTTGCTCAATGAGTGTTTGATATAGTGCCACCCGTGAAGTCCAAGGTGAGAAGAGCATCTTATCCAGTATTTTTCACTTAAAAAAATTAGAGAATGAAACTTAAAAAGTCAAATGACAGTGACAGAGGGTAGAAACAAGATTTTTACATAAACAGAAGACACGTGGGAGTGAAACTTGCTTAAAGAGGTATTGATCAGCCCCACTCAGCTCCATACTGAAATCTGACACCCCACCAGACTTAATCTGAGTTACAGATGGGATGAAACTCTTCAAGATGATCTGTCCAATGTGACTTTTGATTCAAGACTAAAATGAGTTTTTTTCATAACCAGTTTTAAACTCTGTAGCTGGTTTATAATCCTAGTAGTGTATGCAGGCGTGAAGAATCATATGGGAACATGGCACATAATTTGGCATTAAAGTTCATAGTCTCCCAAATCTGGGCTTTATCTGGGGAGAGGGAAAAGGTGTTTCTTTTTATCTATCTAGGTAGATTAATTTATCTATGGGGAAGGAAAAGGTATTGCTTCCTCAGCAAGGCCATAGCCCACATGTTAATTATCCACATGGGTAGCTGGGTACCAACCACAACTTCAGCAACTCTGCCAGCGGCTGAAGAGCAGGCAGTGAATATCCTTGCTAATCCAGGGCAAGAAGAAATCACCTGAGGATTTTTCCATGGCCTGGATGCAACAGAAAACAGGTTGGTGGCAGTACAGGGTTCTACAGCAGTAAATCTGCTTCTGCTTTTCTGCCCTTTCCTCTTCCTCATATACACTGTTCCCAAACGTTTTATTGCACATGCCAGCAGAGCTTGTTTAGTGATCCTCCAAATTCAGTTTGTCTGATAAATTCTTTTGCAAATCTATTACAACAGATGACTAGGTTAGATATGAGCCCTTTCATGCAAAGGTCTCCTTGATTACACACATCTTAAATATCTGTTATAAAATATTACCCAATATTACATCTGATGCCGGATTCTCTGTCACATTTCATTGTTAGTTTTCAAAAGAAATTCTGCTTTAGTTGAAATCAAATGAAAGCATACATAATACCAGTTAAAATAATAAAAAACAACATTTTTCTCCAAAACAGACTGATCCATATCCGGCTTAAGCAGGATGTTTTCAGTTTTGGTTTTTTTTAATTGTCTCTGAAATGCAAGAAAATGCACTATGCAAAATCCATCAGTAGCTTTGCTACCTTTCAGATACAAAAGACCGAATACTTTGTAAATTGAATAATTCATTACCATGGATTTTACAGTACCTTGTATTTTAATTTAAAATATCATAAGAACCTATCAAACTTTAAATTCATCCTGGTCATCCAGGACCAGTCAACAATACAGAGTGGAGACTTAGGCTGCAGGAAAGTATTTTAGAGTGAATGTCAAAGCTACAGTATGAAATGAACCAATACACATTTTAGAAGAAAATCTACATAAAATTTTTTAATATAATTGGCCCAGTCAAGAACTCAATGCGGGAGCCATTTTTAATACTCAATTCATGGCTCTAAAATATATATCCTCTTACATATTTTGATTTTGTTAAAATATAGAGAAGGATATTTCTTCTGAAAACATGAATAACTGCATATGCTGTATGACAAGCCAGGAGGTTTTACATGACCTCATGCCTATATATGAGCTCGCTTAATGCCACTGAGAAGTATGCACAATCAGCTAAAGGACTTTTAAAAATTGCTAGTAATTTGTTTGATAACTTGCATGAGTTCCCTAAGAAAGATTAATTTCTTTAAAGGGAAGGATCCATTTTCTTCTTCCCAGAAAATTAGATCATTTTCAAAAAAACTAATTTAGAAAACACAGTTTTTCTCAAACTAAAATAATTATATCACAAAACTATTTTCATTATGTGCTTTGTAAATATAGTAATACTTGGGTATAAGCATGTTTTTAGAAAAAATAAAAGCTATATTTGCCTACATAGAAACTCTGTTTAAGATCTTAGCTACGGCCTTAGTACAGAAGCATAACAAAGACAACTACTTACATGAGAAGCTGTGGCTTCTACCAGTATCAACTATCTTCCTAACTAACACAATACTCTCATATTGAAAAGTTTTTCTGCCTTTTTTGTTTTTTGTTTTTGAAAGTTACTATTTCTTTATTTTAGGATCTCTTTGCTGTAGCTTACTGCACTTGGCTGTTACTGTCAAGGGACCTGGCTATCCTATAGGAGAAAACAGCACATCTTTTCTTTTGAGCTTTCCCATGCATCAATATTCTATTGGCTCAGAAATTAAACATGACACTGGATTTCTGTTTCTGAAACTTCTTCACCTTCTTTGACCAATGTAAATGTGACTAGTAAATAAATTCAGGGGAACTTTATTTCTTAGAGATATCACTGCCACGTGGATTTGAGTCATAATATGAAATTCTAATATTTCTAATAAAAAATAAGTGGAAAACATTTGTGGTATTCAATTTAGCATTTTGGAGTGCGTTGCAATTGCTGATAGTGGTTTAAATTGACTTCCAGCTAATGACATTGGAAAACTACTTAATTCTGATTACAAAATGAGAGACTTTACAGTCTAATGAATTTTTAATAAAGCTTCTGTGTATCATTGTATGGGCCTGCTCCTTAGCGCATGAGATGGAGATAACATTCCTCATATTCCACTTGTTTCCCTGTTTCAGGGAAATTATAATAAATCATCTGAATATTTGCAGTTCCACCTTACCCTCCTAAGCAAAATATCTCTTGAACACACAGGGTGAAATTCTTTCCATAGTTAGACCTCTACATTTGAAAAATTGGTGCTTGAAAACTTGATTTTTCTTCAGAAAAATCATGTTCATTTCCTAAATCACACATGCAAAATGCCACCAAGTGCCAACCACTGAGTCCACTGTAGAGTGGACTCAGATATCTCAATGTTATCTGCCTTGGAGAAAGGCATGTAGCTTGTTTTCACTGACTCAATTATTTGCATTATCAAAAAAAGAGATGAAATATTGCAAGGAGCAATTATCTGTTGAGCATCTTTTATCTGTACATCTGTCATATACCACACCTAATTCTCTGGTAAAGTTTTAATGGCTCTACATAAAGCAGGATATCTATTTCTGGATATTGAAAGTAACAGAGATAAGATGTTATCTGTAAAATTGCAGATAAATTTTCATATCTTCTCCTTACTCAAGCACCTATGGGGAAACTAGGCACAATATGATGTTTGGGATATTTGGGATTTTTAGAAGAGTAGAGGAAAGGATAGTTGGTATTTGATGGAATTATTACTCCTGCACCTGTTTAGGAAGGTAAATACCAGGACTGCAATTGCCAAGAGCACTCACAGTCACAAGTGTTCCAGTACAAAATTGGACCTCAATGACATTGATCTGGGGGACATGTTTATTTATTACCTTAACCCATTGTTATTTGTGTTGTAACCACAAGAAAACCATAAGATCTGCTTTTTATTTACTTAAAGATGATAAAGTCATATGAAGGGGGGCTTTGCCTTTGCTTGATGAGTACTGGGCCTGTGTATTAATATTCCAAAATCATTTTTGATATGAATGTACTCAATGAACTGCAAAGAAAAGAAGGTTAAGAGGACATCATTACAAATGGTGTTATTCCCCTCCTTTTCCTATTTTGCCCTACTGAATTATTGTCTTGTCTGTATTTCAAGATGCTAACAATGTTTGTGGAATCTGTTGTTGGATGCTCAGATATTTCAGTTTTATATTATGGAGTTATTTTTTTGAAACACTTTTTTTTTTAATGTAAATGTCCACCTAAAAAAAATTTATTATGTGTAATAGACTGACACAAAAATCTCTTTTTCTGTAGTTGACAGAATATAATAGGAGAACATAATAGCTGAAGGCTGAGGTTTTCTCTATGCCTGCTGTAAAGGAAGTTAGAATAATGTAAAATTACTTAAGTAGTTATTAGGAAAAGGACATTAGGAAAGGGATGAAAAGACATAGAGAATGGTTTGGGAAGAAAGCAAGAAAAATACAGAAAGGCTTTCCTAGTGATGGAGATGAGCACTCTCCGAGACCAAAAAAAGGAAATCAACAGTATTCAGAATATGTATGATAGAAAATGCAGAAGGAGATTCTTGCATAACTGAAAATAACTGAGGACCTGTCCCTGGTTCAAGAATTACGAAAAAGGTGCAATAAGACAGTGTTGCAGTTACAAAATTTCTTGTAATAGAAAGTAACAAATGAAGATCTAAATTTTACGGTTTATATTTATACTTGTGTTTATACACAATTCCTTTCAAATATCCTTTAAAACCTAGTTTTAGATGTGGGTCTGGAAATCTGTCAAAATGTGTCCCTATATCAGTTACCAAGCATCAATAATTCTGGATGCTAGGGTTATATATCCAAAGAAGTAACAGAGTGCTCATGCCTAGGAAACATGCTGGAGAAGATAGTAGTGAATGACTTCCAAAACCTGCTGAGCACAGTGATGCAAGCAGGGCTCTAAGCCATGGAGTATCCTTATCACTCAGATGAAATCAACTGGCTGGTCCTTGTGTCAAACTCACAGAAACAGAAGGGAGAACTTAGGGCAAAAGTGAACAGGGGAAAATCTCTCTCTTGTGTCCTTTCTGTTGAGTAACAGTATCATTTGATCTTTCTGGAGGCACCAGCTCTCAAAATTTAGTCAAGCATTTTGAGGAATGTCTTTTATGTCTTCTCCACCCCATAAAGGATAAAGACAAAAATAATAACAGAAAGATTTTTAGTTAAAAAAAAAGAAAAAAAAAAAAGAAAAAAATCCAACCTTTTTGAGCAGAACACTATTTAGGTCTGTCAGGAGGAATCAGGTACTTGCTGCAAGCTTCTAGAAGTCCTAAAAGAGGCAGTATGCCCTCTTGTTATCCAAATTGGAGTTCAGCCAAATATGTGATCAGTGATTATTGTTTCTCAGCTTGAGTTTGAAATTGGTGAGTCTACTGAACTTCCTAGCAAATCTTGTAGAAAAAGAGAATATATTCTACTGCAGGATCAATACACTGGATGAAAAACTGGAACATTTCGTTGCATGCTAGTGGTTCAAATTTGGAATAGAAATATCAAACTTCTATGTAGAATAAAATCTTATAAACAGACTTCAAAAACAAAAGACCTGAATTAAATGTGAACTTGCTAATCAGGACTAATGTGCAAATAAATAAAAACACCAGTACATTAGTAGGAATAAGCAACAAAATGTGTAGGTCTTGTGCAATCTGGAGAGATTTCCACTCCCCAGGGAAAAACGTATGACATGTATTTCCATGGAAGTCTATGGTTTTTAATGGCCAGTGAGTGAGGAAATTTAGTTTCCAGGCTTGTCTTTTGAATTTATTATATAGACATCTCTTTAAACATCCTGGACTGACAGGTCAAGTATAAACTATTTCTTGTGAAAGATGTTCTTCCAGCTGTGATTAGGTATCTCCATTGTTTATTGATGTTGTATTTTTATTTTGGTCCATTGTGTTTGATAGAGTTCCATTTCTAGAAGAGCTTTTAATTAACTGGATATGATAGATTGTATTTTGGAATATGTATATGTAGGATCATGGATTTTCGTCCTTCAGCTTCTTTAAGGCATTTGGGGATCCTCCACAAGATGCTTTTCCTGTGGATGGGTTTAATAATTGTGGCATTGGGGAATTATAGGTTGTAGTTTATTAAATGATTTTCCATGTGGATTTCAGTGCACCATAGCAGTAAGGTTCCAGTAGTCTTGAATTTAAGAGAAAAAATTAATGCTCAAAAACATGTAATCTACTGTAACACTCTAATTTGATTTGAGGTGTAGTTGCTGTAAAGACTGGTATTAGATTGTGATAGTGAACATTAAAAAAAATAATTCAAAATTGAAGAGTGATTCCTTATTTATTGTAAAAAGCATCACAGATGTTGAGAAAACAGAACTTTGCTATCTGAGATGGGGTGATCCAAAGACAAGAGCTTTGGTCTTTGGTGTTTAAGACCATGAAAACATGAGATTTCTTCATTTCTGTCAAACGTTGTATCTCTGGAATGTTAGTTTCCTTGCATTCAGAAACTGTAGGTGAATTGCAATAAGTCATATCTATTTTAAAACTAAGGTTCAGATTGCTTCCTGAAGTGTCACCCATTGTTCCTTTTATTGTAGTTCCAGAAAAAAAAAAAAAGTTATGTGCTGCTTATGGAGACTGTGTGCACTGAATGCAGTATTTTAATGGATGTTGCTACGGTGCTAGAAATTTTTAAAACAAAATTTATACTTTTAGATTAAAGCTAATGGCTATTTGTGCACTCAACATATGGTTTTCACAAAGTGCTGACAAAACTCTCCTCCCACTAAAGGAAACAGGAGTGTTTCTGCAGACTTCAGCAGAAGCACAGTAAGACAAAGAAGAGGACTACAGCAGTAACTAAGGTGCTATCCTACTTAGCAGATGAGACACAGCAATATGACAAAGAAAATCCATTCTGCAGAATTACTGTACAAATTAGGCTTGTTCTTAGGGCTTATAAAAATAATGCTCTCAGCAGGTGATTTAGCACAGGTGAAGTCAAGATGGGGATATAAGCAGGGCTGAATCCTTTCTGCATGAAAACCATGAACACAGTCCAAGTTTTTTATTCACCTGACAGCTGTTCCATGTCGTAGAACAGTGATGTCATTTTTTCTCTTGTAGCTGTAAGTAAAAATTAGAATACCAGCAAAAACAAATGCTATTACTGCTGCCAGTATGGTTGTAAGTCTTGTCAGAAAAGAGTAAAGCAAGTAAAACTGCATGTAGGCATCAAATCTGTACCAGCATCCAGTAATAAACATGGAGAAATGGTTGTATAGAAACAGAGGCTTACAAGAGATGCGCTGCTTTAGTGTAATATATCTATTTGTTGTTCTGTACCATATGAAAGACAGAAAATAATTTAGTAAGTCTACACAGAGACCTCTTATTCTTTTATCTGGCTTCTCTAGAAATCTGTGGACCCACTCAGGCAGTACTAAACACAAAAAAACTCATGCTCATCTGCAAGAACTTCCTGGACAAGGAGCTATTGGAGAAGTCAGTCTGTGGCCCATGCTCACTGTGGTCAGCTGGATTCCTTGTCCTTTTTCCTAAAGAAATTAGTGCTGCTGCTTCTCCTTCTTCCCCTTCTTCCTTTCCTCTTCCTTCTTCCTGAGTCAAAACCACCTTCTGTTCACAGCTACTGCTCCTTTCTCACTTGACTTGAGGAGTCACCTTTTTTACTATAAGATGGACGGGAAAAAGCCCATGCACTTCTTAGGGTCTGTGTTCCTTTTATAATATGATCTACTATTAATAATACATGGAGGGCTTATTTAAAATATCAACTCATCTACTGGAAAAAGAAAACAGCAGCTTCAAACTGTTCCCCAGCTGAAGCTAGGAATTTAACTACAGCAATAAACTGCATGAAAATAATTCTCACAAGTCAAAGAGGTTATTCACAAGGCAGAGGCTAATCATGCCTCAGTACCAAAACAGAGACACTAATTGCCTGATTTTCAGTGTCACTGGATACCTGCACCTCCTACTGAAGTGTACATTGTTGGCAGAGGAACAGGATAATAAGAACGTATAGGTTCGTTTTCTGTTAGGATGTAGAACACAAGGAAAAATGTAAACCAGCAGATAACAGTAGCAGAAATAGTTTATCCCCAGTATACTCTGAGTTTGCCATTTTAATTCCTGTTTGCAAAAGTGGTTAAAATTTATAATGTTTAATGTCCAATATTCATTGTTGGTACAGTGGGCTCTGCAAAACAATATTGAAATTAAGGCTGAAACCAACATAATGTGTGCTATAAGTCATATATAAGAAAATGACAAATAGCCCAGCTCAGATTTTGAGAATGCTCTGTGATAAGCTGCATAAAAATTTCCATGGAAACACAGACAGTTGGCCTTTTAACAAATAATCCGTATGTTGTAATATCAGCATGTCATTTTTTTAAATGGACAAATGAATGAAGATTATGTTCAGTTTGTGTATAATAAAATAGAATTGCTCTGGATTCCACAAACAAATTCTTTGCTGCAAATAATTCATTTTTGTTTCCTTCTGTAATATAAAATTCTAATAATTTTCCAGTCATTTCAATGGAGCAATAGTTCCAAAATTTTTTATTTTCATATCCTTTAGCAGTGATAACTATTGAAATATGGGTGTATTTTAATTAAAAACTGGCTTGCATAAAAGATTTTATTACTTATGCAGAAAAATCTGGCTTAGTTTGTTGGATACCTTTAGATATGTTTCCAGGCAAATGAAAAGAAATATTCAGTCCAATTGCAGTAAACAGTTTAAATGTTTAAAGAAATTGTTAAACCACAACACTGAATGGCACTGTATTAATCTGCAGGTACCTCAGTGATGGAAAAAGTAAGGTGCTGGAGAATATATAAGGAAAAAAAAATCTAGTTTCCAGACATTAAGAACCTCAGCTTCTTTTTAAACTTCCCCACCTGCTGCTTCCTGGCTTGTGACAATGCATTTGTGCTCTGTCTGGAGGTGCTAAATTTTGCGGGATCCACATAAACAATTTTCTTTAGCTGATGCTAATTTTAAGGAAGGGGTAATCACTTTAAGCTAGTAATAATAATAATAATAATAATAATAATAATAATTAGTAGTAGTAGTAGTAGTAGTAAGCAGTTTTTGAAATTCTGGAAAAGGAAGAGAAGGGAAAGGAAGGGAAGGGAATTGGAAAATGGGAAGAGGGAAGGGGGAAGGCTGCAAAGAAAAAGGAAAAGAGATAGTAAAAGTAATTTTACATTTCAATACCATCTAAATATTGGTCACAGCCCACCACCTGTAGAGCAATTTTGCAATTTATTCAAGATTATAGCTGAACAGATATGCTTACAGAACTTTTTTGTTTGCATTCCTCAACTGAAAAACCGTGGAGAATTAAGAGACCCTTCTGTCAAATCTACAAACCTGTTAACACAGAAAACAGGGAAAGAAACTAAAGATACTAACAAGGGAGAGCTATGCCTAATTCAGGCATTCTGTGAGTGAATTTATAATATTTTTCCAAAATATTGGAAAATCACATGTATCACATTTTCAAAAATAATGCTGCCTTTTTTTCCCACATAGGAAATTCTGTGAATATGTCAGAATTTAATATAGTCTGGCTTTGTCCCTTCTGTGCTGCAGTATTTACTGGAAATTCTTTACATTCTTTTTTGCAGCTTCTCTCATCCAGGGAATAAGATGGCTGCAGAGAAACCATCTAATCCTACACACAAGGTTACAGAATTCTTCTCGATCTGTTTATTTACTGTTGGAATTAGATGATTTTGTGAGCAGAGACTGTGAATCTGGTTAGAAAGAATTTGAATAAAACACAGATGTCTGTTGAAAGACAAATGTATGAAGCAACCTTCTGTGTAGATGACCTGAAGGCAACATGCTGAATAAAGTACTTATGACTAAAAATATACATTGCTTGCTGTTTTCCATGTGCAGAGGATAAAATTTTGAAACAACTGAGGTATTTCATAGTGCATATTCTACTATTGCTGTCCCTAATTCAAAAATTTTTTATTCAAACTTACCACTTTAAGGATAAAAATTTCTTTGGAATGGTGACTAATAGCATTTGTTTTCAATGAAAGTATCAGGATATATTAGGAAGTCAGGTAAGCCATCTTTTAGTGTTAACATAAATAATGCACAAAAAGAGCTAAAGGTAATGAAGTTATAATTCATGGGTTTGGTGGGTTTTATTTTTTAAACGCCTGAAAATTAAGTCAGCTATAAAGCAGAAAAATTCATTGTGGGAACAAACAATATTATCTATTTTGCCTTGTTACAGCCCTGAAGTGGACATATGTGACATATTCTTAGGCAAGTAAACTGAGTAGCTCAAAGGTTTGTTTAAACATGTAGTGCTCATATGAGCGATAAGGACAGAACTTTTGTATCTTTTACAGAAACATAGATTTTTGGTGAATTGCAAAAATATTCATATTAGGAAAAACCCTCAGGTTTTCAGAACATTGCTACCCACTTAAATTTTTTTTTTTAAGTTTAAATACAGAACAAAAGCTTTATGTCTTTTTAGGACACATCATGGCTTTGAAAGTTTGAGGGTTTTTATGATGAAACAGAACAAATGGTGATTTCTCTATCTAGGTTCGAAACCTTCTGCTATTATTTTCCATCAATATTAATTTTTAATTTAATTTTATCACACATGATTAACACACATCAAGGAGTAATTGCTTAATCTCTTTTGAAGAGAACATATTAGAAAGAAGTTGACTGAAGCCATCCAGAACTGGCTATGAGTTAATTGTAGGAGAGACCACTCTAAGGATTCCAGAGGGAGTATTTGGGTTTTGTCTGCTAATGGTGCTGTTATTGTTCTGTGCATCCTACTCTACAAGGGAATGTGAAAATGAAGCTGAGGGCGTGTAAGCCTTTGTCCCTTTTTCCTTCCCCATCTACATCTCCAGACTGTGGAGGCAGGGAAAACCACTGAATAGAAGGGGATGCAACATGTAGGGATGGCCTTCCCATCACCTCACCATTGACAGTTTTCAATGTATCTCCAGTGGAAGATGGGCAGGACTTGCACTCTACAAATAAAACAAACTTTGCCCTTTCTCCTTATAGTCTAAAAGTGTGTCCTGTAACTCCACAATCAATTTAATTCCCAGAAAGAGAAAACATTTTGGCATACCTATTTTTTTAATCAGTGTTTAACCTTCAGCAAAGCTCTGAGCAGTAAAATTTCATGCATTTTCATAAAAGCCACCAAAAATTACTCTAAATTATTATCGTGCTATATATCCATGACATAAATGTCATATGTATGAAAAATGTGTTTTAAAGAGGCTCGCAGAGTTATATAATGTGCTCATTGTAACCAAAGCAGAAAGAGCTGTTTGACCTCCCATTATCACTTTAACTTATCAATAAAATTGCCTTATCCAGCTTGCCTTACTGAACAAATAGCCTGAGAAATATTTCAGCTCTAAGGCGTGCTCTTCCTTGTGACTGAGACGTTCCATGTGAGGCTGACAAAAAGTACATCACCATTACCCATCCTGGCCACTTGGACTGTCTTGGCTTACTGGACAGTAGATCAGGAGCAAATGGCTTTGCAAGGAAAACTTCAAGACTAGGAACAATCTACCACAAAAGAATTGTACTATTGAAATTGATACCTGTTTATATATCTGTCAATGGAAGCTTCAGTAAAAGCTTCCAAGCAGTGTAATTTTTTCTCCAGAAAGTAGAAGTCAAATGCCTTACAGCTTGCTTTAGCAGAGTCAGGAATTTTTTTCCCAGTGGTTGAAGGAAAATTTTGCAGATGATGTCTGCATTAAAACTGTAGCAGTTTTAGGAATTCAGGCCAGGAGCCTCGCACCAGGATTATTTAATTATTTATTTATTTAGTCCCAGAAAGAAAGGAGAGGCAGCTTTCTATTATATATTTCTACTTATTTAATAAATAAGATGCCTGAGTAGAAGAACATAGTTTCCAATTTGTCTGTCTTTAGCCAGGCAGAGTTCAAAATAAATCTTCTGCATCTGAGATTTCCCCAAAATACTTGCCTCTCTGCACCTCAGGGTAAAAGGAAAATGAAAAACTGGAACATTATTTTCTCAGTGTTTCTTGTCAACCTAATTTCACTGTGCAGAAGAGACACAATTTTGCATGACAGGCAGCATGTACAAGCAGGACCATAACTTTTAAGTGAATTATTTGTTTTCTGATACCTGCATTTGGGGAAATTTCTGCCATTATTTAAAAAAGTCATCAAATACTGTGGTATGTTACATCATCACAGTAGTATGTATGAATTGTTTTATTTCTTAAAAAATTTCATCCAAAAAATTGCCACTGAGTTATGATAATTTAAAAATGAACAAACAAAGACAAAACAAACAAAAAACCAATCAACCAACCAACCAAAAATACCCAACGTTCCAAGCAACTAAAATGCTGTTTCACTAATTTGGGTAGTTAATTTATGATGTAAGCAGCCAGATTCTTCAGGATGGTTAAGAACTCCTGTATCTAAGTGTTTTGTTTGGCACTTCTATAATGAAGAACAGAAATGCTGAGAAAAATTATATTATTATCTATTCATTGTATTCACATAAGAAGGAAAATGCACTCAGTTAAAGTTTAAATTTAGTTTCTGAAAATGCAGTTTGAGGAAAAAATCAAATCTTCTTTCATCTTACTTCCCAGTAAAATTATTGAGAACTTTGACCTCGATGTCAACACAGGCAAAATGTCATTGATTTTTTCCCAGGATGACATCTATAGGTCTGTGTACAAAATGCCATGAGAGCAGTCATGGAGCAGGGTAGACTGGCTGTGAGATTGCCACTGTTTTCCTGTGGCAAAGATCTAAATGAAATTTGGAAAAATTCCTTTATATTTCGTCAGTTTTTAATGTGATATACTGTCCTTCTTCACCCACACTACAAACAGAATTAAGATTGTTTTGCAATAGCTCCAGAAGCCTGAATGTTAAAATCAACTAATACATTTTGGAACTGAAGTTGATACAAATTATTACTTTTTCCAACACAGAATACATTACAAACAACTCTAGTCTCTAGGCAAATATTTCTTATATATCAGAAACAGACAGGTTCCTGAAGAAATTTCCTTTAATTTTTGTAAGACAATATGTGCTGTACCCTCAACCTAACCTCTTTTTTTCAGTTTGGCTTTGTCAAAAAGAATTATTGACATTCTTTGAGACAGGCAATATTCACAGAATATACAGTAGTGTTTACTTTAAAAAATGAGACTGTTCAATCAAAGAAGGTAGACAGCTAGGACTTTCATCTAAGCCAAAGTCATGTCAATGGGAACTTTCCTGCCGTGCAATGCTCTATATTCTAAATTGTTACCATGCTGTGCCTGTCTTCTTATTTTTAGGTAACAGATGCAGCTCATTGCTTGGAATACAATTTACAGATTTTTATAATAGAGGTATGAATTATTAATCTGCCTTTCAGTTGTAACTTTTTGTGTATTGTAGCTTAGTAAATAATGATAAGCAAGAAATCAACAAGAACACTATGGTGTGTTTCCTAAAATCAAACAGGTACAAGAACAGAGTTAACAGAGCTAGCCCTAGACAGGCTGTAGGCTTAGTGACCACTGTAAATATATGTACTTGCTGCCTCTTATGAGCAAAGTATTTTGCTGGAAAAAATTTAGTCTGAAAACCTTCAACATATCTAGAAGATTCAGAATAATTCAAGCAGTGCATAGTGCAATTCTTAGGCAGTGTTTTCTTGATCTGTTCAGCACAAGGAGGAGACTGAGGGGAGATCTCATTGCAGTTACAACTTCCTCATGAGGGACAGAGGAGGGGCAGGCACTGATCCCCTCTCTGTGGTGACAGTGACAGGACCTGAGGCAATGGCCTGAAGCTGTGCCAGGGGAGGTTTGGGTTGGATATGGGAAAGTTTCTTCCCCTATAAGGTTGGGCAATAGAACAGCTTCCCAGGGAAGTGGTCACAGCACCGAGTCTGAGAGAGTTCAGTGAGTTTTTGGAAAATGCTATCAGGTACATTGTGTGATTCTTGGGGATGATCTTGTGCAGGGCCAGGATCCTTGTGTCTCCCTTCCAACTCAGCTTATTCTGGGATTCAGTGGTTTTGGAAAAAAAAATTAGACCATGTCCTTAAAACCATTTGAAGAGCTCTGCTTGTGAAAGATTTTTAATTCTAGGAAGATTATATATATATATATATATATATATATATATATATTTTTTTTTTTTTTTTATTAAAAAATTATATATATATATATATATATAAACTAAAAATATCACAATGTATGACAAGAAATATAGCTGGAATTTTTTTTTTTGGCACCAGAGCTCACTTACAAAAAAAGGAGATGAAAAAAACCAAAATTCATCAGTGATTTTCTCTCTGAGTATCTTAGGCCTCACTATTAAATAAACAGGTGAATATATTTTTTATCTATAATAATTTTAGCTAATATAGCTTAAGTCTAATATTTGCTTTCTGTTCTGTAGCACTTAAAATTCCAGAATTCACCACGGTGTTGTCATTTGAAATTCATTTTCTATTTCCATTTAATCTACTCTTTTTTCTGTAATGGATAAAGTCAAAATAACAAAGAAATATTTTTATTGACCTTGCTATGAATGGAAGCAGGGTAATTGTCTCACTATTTTATCCATTGAGCAGATAATCACTATTTTTTATATTTTATAGAATTTTTTAATATCCTTTAATAATCTCTTGGCACATAAAAACATTATAATTTTGTAGTATTTTTATAGACTCTGATATTAATATAGGCTGATGAGTAATGCAACTTTTGTGCAATTGAGCACACCCACCCTATCTTTAAAGCATGGTTGTTCAACTTTAGTAGACAGCATTTTCATAGAGGTCATGGTCATATTTTTAAAATATTGGTTATTGGACTAAATTTTATCTTGTTGCCCCTAAATTAATTGCAGCTTCTGCTGTATGCCTAACACCATATGGGAATAAAAATCATTATTCAATTAACGAAATGAAAACTGGTACATTTGACTGACCTTTATTGAAGCCAAATTTTCAATAATTATGTAAAAAATTGTGAGCACAAAATTTCTATACCAACAGGACAGAAAAGATAATCATGGTGGCAAGATATAATGACAGAACTATATCTAACTATATATTTATAGATTAAGGCTTATAAAATAATGCATTTTAAACACTAAATAAAGTGGTGCTACAGTCCTTAAAACCTCATCTGTGTTTTGCCAGTCTTATACTACCGGTAATATTAACAAAAAAAGATGACATTGTTTTTACTGACCTTGAAAATATCTGGTATTTGGAGAACTTCAGCTCATATGTATCCCCATAGCAAACAAATACTCATTCTTAGATTTCTGTCTTCAGGCAAGGACCTTTCAAAGCTGTTTTGCATTTTATTCATTTCACACCAAATGCATCTGGTATTCTTTTCTATTATATGGGGTTAGAAGTGCTTGAATACTGCTGTAACTAGAATTCAGACATGCACGTATGAGTTTGGATACAAAGTTTGCATACAATCCTCTCAGGATGTGTGTATGAATTTCAGTGTGTTGAAACTGCTCAGAGCCAGGTATGGATTTTCTGCATGATGCTTCCCTACTTTCTCTGCAAACCTTAACTAGCAAATTTTATACCCTCATTAAGCACTAACAGTAGCAAACTGTGGATATAGAAGGAAGTAACTGAATGTAATTATCATGGTAGTGGATACATTGAAATCCTTGAAACCTCTCTCTTCCATAGTTGGTTTTTCCCTTGTCAGCGTTAGCTTAAGGTTTTGTCTCAGTAGAGAATGGTCCAGATTCTTCAACAAATACAGATCCACAAAGACAGCAGCACTATGCCCTCACCAATATCACTTGGCAGATTGTGCCACATGCTTTGTCATAAAATGGAATTAGGTCTTGGCACAGCTGCCTATTCCAGCTCTCTGTACTCAAAGACTGTCTTTTTATAAAAGCAATCCACAAACCCTGTAGACTCAGAAGCAAAGTCACGGACAGGGTAGTGTTGGAAGGGACCACAGGGTCCAACCTCCCTCCTCAAGCAGGGCCACCCTAGACTACATTGCACAGGGTTGTGCCTAGATGGTTCTGGAATATCTCCAGAGAGGGAGACTCCAAAATCTCTCTAGACATTCTGTTCCAGTGCGTGGCACTGATACAGCATAGAAGCTCTTCCTTATGTTCAGGAGGGACTTCCTGTGCATCATTTTCTGTCCATTGCCTCTTGTCCTATTGCCCAGCACCACTGAGAGGAGTCTGGCTCCATCCTCTTGTCACTCTCCCTTCAGATATGGACAGACACTGATGAGGTCCTCTAGCAGCTGTCTCTTCTCAAGGCTGAACACCCTCAACTCAGCCTTTCTTAGTAAGAGGGATACTCCAGTCCCCTAATCACCTTCATTGCTCTCTGCTGGACCCTCTCTAGGTTCCTCATGTCTCTCTTGGACTGAGCAGCCCAGACCTGGACACAGCGCTCCAGATGTAGCATCACTAGAACAGAGTAGAGCGGTAGGATCACCTGTCCTACCCTGCTGGAATGCTCTTCCTAGTGCCCCCCAGGGTGTCATTTGCCTCCTTGGTCCAAAGGACACTCTGCTGGCTCATGGACAGCTTGGTGTCAACCAGGACCCCCACGCTGCTCCATGCAGAGCTGCTTCCACCAGCTCAGGTCCAACCTGCACTGGTGCCTGGGGTTCTTCCCCAGGTGAAGGACTCTGCATTTGTCTTCATTGAACTTGGTTCTTTCCTGTCCATCTCTCCAACTTGCCAAGGTCCCTCTGAAGGGCTGCACAGACTCTGGGGTATTGGCCACTCCTCCCAGCTTTGTGTCATCAGTCAACTTGCTGAGGAGGCATCTGCCCCTTCATCTAAGTTCAAGGATAAGCTAAGTACTGGACCCAGTATTGAACCTTGGAGGACATCATCATCAGTAACAGGCCTTCAACTAGAACCTGTGCCACTGATTATGACCCTCTGGGATTAAACCAAATTTCAACTCACCTCACTATTCACTCATGCAGTCCACATTATCTGAGTTTGCCCCTGACAATTTTGTGAGAGCCAAAAATCTTGGATCTTCAGCTGACCACTGTCTGAAGTTTGTTTTGTGGTGATGAAGTGCTATAAAACAGATTTAATAATTAAAACACAGAATTTCTCTGATTATTCACAAACAATCATTACATTCATATGGACGCTGCAAGAATGAGCACGATACTCTAAGTAAAATAAAGACAGCAGACTGTCCTCTATGCCCTGGAACTAGTCCCCCACAGAATCTGACTAGAAATGCCCTTGAGAAATGCCCTTGAATCTGGTTATGAATAGCCTTGAGAATCTGGTTACAAATGCCCTTGCACCGAGGTTTCAATTTAGAGCTGCCTTCACTTAAATCATCACAGCGAGCAGCAGCAATACAGACTTCCTTCTGACAGAGCATCACCTTCACAAACATATGAAAAACCCTAAAAATACAGAAGCACCTTTTTTTTTTTTTTCTTTCCTCCTAGAACATTGTTTTTCAATGAAGTTTAGTACTTGTCATGAGGCACAGGATTTCCTAACCAGATGAAAGTGCCCTAAGACCTATCTAATCAATACCTAATAGTTACCTTCAGCTCAGAAAAGGAGCTCTTCAATTTATCTATCGATCTTAAACAAAGAAAAAAATAATTTTCCATGATCATCTCCTTCACTGGAATCATTTTGCTAAGCCTCATGAAGATTCTTTGCAAGATTTTGTGAATTTGCAGATAGATGTAACAATAGTAGATCTCAAACCAGATATTTCATTAAGATTATACATGAAATATAAACAAAAATTGCCTTAAAATCTACACCAAAAAAGTAGATGCAGAGAAGCTTCTAATTACTATCATCTTCAGCAGACTGCAGATAAAAACAGCAGCCTCTGTTTGTGATACATAGCTGCTCTGCTCCTGCTCTTTCCTTTGAGAAAATCTTAGCTCTCAGATTGAATATACCAGCCAACCAAGTACCTACCAAATATTGCTTTTTTAGACCAGCTTTTTTTCTTTCTTAATTGTCCACAGTATTTCACCTATCAATGCCCTGAATTTCCTCAGAGATAAAAAGAAACAATCTAGACAGCCTCTTCCTCCGCAGTAAAAATAGTAACCGCACCATGCCATTAAGAAACCAGAGCCCTATTTATTCATTTCACACTTGGTTTCTGGAGGAGACTGGTTTGTTTCTGTCCCTGGAGGAAGTGCCTGGTATGAGGTTTGAAACGTCAGGGATAATTAAGACAAACTGTGCTTTTTTGCCCCAACAAAGGAAATATATCCCTTAAAATAACTCCCTACTGAAATCTCTGAACAAAAACCAGTGCTGTTAAGGTAGCTTACAATGCTAAATCAATTGTCAGCATTAGCAAGGCTCAGAACTGGAGCATCTTGCAGTTTCATTGCAATCCAGCTGCTACTGTGCTATCAGCAGGTAGAAGTACAAATACAATGCTGAATAGTCAGATATGAAAGCATCGGTATGGGGATCAAATAAAAAGGCATATAACAAAGATGTTTATATCTCACAAAATGAAAATATAATCACTGTAAGGTCAAAGTTTTGAGAGCAGAGACATTCAATGATATTCTTCATTCAGCCATTTTAGTGTCAGTAGTCTTTAAGCAGAGTTGGAGTTCATGCTCACTTAAGAATTGAGCAAAATTACTATATTCTGTATAGTCGGTTTCCCACAGCACTATAAAAACATCTCTAAGGAACACTGAGCAAATTTCTCTGCCAAGGTGAACTGGTGTTAGACCTTGGTTTCATATCTGCTCATCAAGTTTTAAGACAGGAAGGTAGTAATTTTTGTCATATAGTTGTTTACTAATACATCTTCAGGACTCTGAATGAGCCCAAGCATCTAATTTTTTTGAAAAAAGTTTTCTATTGCACTGGGTTATTACAGTGACTTCAATTTATCACTGATTTATTTTCCAGCAATAATTCAATAGATCTTGGATTCTAGGTGCTGAAATGTTTTGGGCACAATGATTTCCTTAAATGATTATGTTAAGTAGTTTACTTTCTTCTTTTTTTTTTTTTTTGTTTTTTGTTTTTTCTTTTTTCTTTTTTCTTTTTTCTTTTTTCTTTTTTCTTTTTTCTTTTTTACTTTTTTTTTCTTTTTTCTTTTTTTTCTATGCATTAGACTTCTTTTTTAAATAAAAATAACACAGTGAAGGGTTTTAGAGTTTCTTATGCTCTGGTGCCTTTTCTTGTGAACTAATGCTATTTAGCCCAAATAAGAAATTGATGATAGATTGCTTTGTAAAAACATTTTTTTCTGTGATATAACACAATGTTTAATATAACGGAAAATGTAATTTAAAATGCTAGAAAAACAAAGTCTGCATTTCAGTTCTCGTAAGATATATGACAGAACAGCATGCAACAAGACCATGTATAGGATGATAAAAAAATGTGGATATTACATGGACACTAGAAATTCATGCAAAACACATGAAAACTGGGTGGGAACCTCTCTTAAATTATTGTAATGAAACCATGTAAACATACTTTTCAATAGTACTGGCATAAAGGATTTTAAAAAAGATATTCATAGTGAACTTGCTCTCTGTTGAATGTTTTCTTCCTGCAGCTTTGGTTGCCACTGTGGATAATGAAACTCCCTCTGAGATGATTCGACTCGGGGGTGTGTTAGGTAGGAACCACAGCAGCAACAGCACTGTGCTTAAGCACTAGCCTGGAAAAGCCAGTAGGAGAATCTTGAAAACAAATCTAACCTCTTTCCAGTATCTTTTTCGTTTCTTTAAAACACAGGTGTTTTTGCACTTCCTGGGTGATAAGACTCTCTGATTCTTATGACAACTTCTAATTCCATAGACGTTTTCAAATATTTCATGTAAAGCAGAAACACTTCGGTTTGAAGATATTGAGATATTCCCTGTCTCACAGGCCTTAGAATAGCCTTCATTTGGAAGTTGGGTGGTATGGTCCCATTTCTTTCAAGTGGGGAGGGCAGGTGATGAGGAGAGCTGATCCTGGCTCTTCACATCCTGTCAGGCTGTTTTACTCTTGCCTTTATAGAGAGTGGGACATTGCAACCTCCACTGTACTTTCCTTCAGCAGTTATGTTTAAAGAGGAAGAAGAATGGATCTGTTTATCTGACAGTTCTCTCAGGGCAGACATGCTGTGATGATACCAGGTGGAACAGGCTCTTTCTGTTGTACAGAGACATCCAAATTGTGAATGCTAGTGAGATTAGGACATGCTCAATATTCAACTGTTCCATTAGGTGAAGTTTCAGTCTTTCCAAGACTTCTCCTAAAGTGGCACTGTAGGATATAAAACATCCAAACATCTTTAGACATTAAATCCTTGCAGTGGGATGGCAGATGAATGAGCTTTGAGGATTTTTGCATTAATTGCATTCCAATATTATATGGGGTATCTTAGTCTATCACTTTATTTGGCCCCAAATAAATTTGCACTTGATGTCTTCAATCCTCAAACTCTAATCATGCCACAGCTACTGGAATCAGAAAATTTTATTTTGGAGCTGAGAACTGTAAAGCATCCTGCTACCATCGTAGCAAGAATTGCCTTAGGTAAAGGAATAGTGCCAGGACCAGGAACTGTCTTAAGTGCCTATGGGGCTCTTCAGGCTTCATATACTTACCTAATTTCCTTATCAGAAGCGCTTCCAAATAATGTCATGTTTAAGAAATTAAAATCATGACAGCTCTACAAATTCATATTAATACTTCCCCATGAAACACCTGAGCTGATATAGTGGCACACTCACACGTACTGCCATAGCTGTTCTAGGATGGGTCAGATACCACTGAGTGATGTGAGGGCAGTAAAAAAGTAAAAAACTCTTTAAATTGACAAGTGTTTCTTTTATGTCTGACCATCCTCATTTGTCTGTGTGTTAGCACCTACAAATTGTGCTGGAAAGAGAAATAGTTTGGAATCTGACTCTGCATGAGGAATAGCAATGCTCATCTAAGATATGAAGCCTGCCTTTAGTGCTCATGTTGCCATTAGCAATTAGTAATCTTTTCAGCAATATAAGGGGGAAAGCATTAGTACAGCCATGGTAGTCATAGGCTCTGGAACCATGATGAGGTCTTTCCCCTTACCTGCTGAATACAGCAGAGAGTTGCCAGATGTGAGTAGACAAAATTTTGAAAATACCTTTAAGAAGACAAGCAAATGAAATTGGTTATGCAGAAATACTTTTAGGGAAGAAAATCTTATGTGTCATTGTCTTACTCAGAGAAATTCCTGATTCCAAAACACAAGAGCTAGTGAACAAACAGCCAGCATCTTTGGAACAGATACTTACAAGCAATAGCTGCAAACATTCACCAGCCTCTACCATAGACTTAAGGACAAAATTTCTTATATCTGACAAAAAAGGAGAAAACAGTGGTAAAAAATGGACAAATTGACTCATGATTAAGAAATTGACTCATGTATTAAGAATGGCCATAGTTTAAGTACTGGTCATGAATACTGCTCTTCAAAGAGGATAGCAGGAGGAAAAATGGTGTTTCAGAGGAAGAGATCTCCCTGTGGGAAAGCCAGTAATTCTTTAAATTGCCAGACTTACCTTGCAAATTCCACACAGATTCAGATGAAGCTATGAATGCACCAGTGCTTGATGGATAATTCCAGGATAACACTGTTCTCTTTGCCAATGCATATTCTTTAATGTCTTGGAAGCTCACAATGGCTCTTTCTATCAAGTCCTGCTTCATGTAGCTCACTCTTAGGAAATTTTCATGAAAATCTGCCTGCCAAGATACAGAATGTATTACCTCTGGTATTATCATAACTTTATAGAACAGAATTTCTGATGGCACTGGAATAATTTATCCAAGCAGAGAACATGCCCAAAATTTACCCCATGACAAAAATCTCATTTAGACTATCTTATGGATAAAATTTTTCATCCCTAACCTGAGAATAAATACTCAATTATTATATGGACAATATACTCAAATCAAATATTGTGAGCACAGGACTTCTTTATTTAAGACTAAACTTGAAAAATCTAGTGTAAGAATTGTACTGTAATAGTTGAAAAATGCTAATTTTGTCATATCATTGAAGAATTTAATTTTTTTTTCTTTGGGACTCAAAATTAAATTAAAGCATGTTATTGCCTTATTCTTCTGTATTAAATGCAATCTGAGATTTTTTTTTTTTAATGGGAAAATCTTCCTGTGTAAAACAAAATTCATCCATTTAAATAATGAAAAATCAGTCCCTGAAGACCATTGCTCCAAGCAGTTTGAATGTGGTGGTCAAACTTTTTTAAAGTGAACAAGTATGAAATGCTTTTTCTTTCACAGGATTCTCATATACAGTTTCAGATATATATAAAAACAGTCGGTCTCATAAAAGTGTAAAAATACGTCTAAATGCAAAAGTTTTATATTTAATGGCCTGCCCCTTCTTTAAAGTTATGAGGAAAAAATGAACATATGGTTTTCTTTGAAGACTGTAGTTTAATTGTGTTGATGGGTTCTGCCTTTTAATCAAGTGAACAAAGAATTAAAAAGTATGTGTATCTTCTGAGGCCCAAGAGGACCCAATGAAAGAGTAGAGGACAACCAAGAATTTTGCAGGTGTCACCTATTAAAAAAAGTTCTTGGATTACTATTCAAGTACACAATTAAGGCATCCAGGAAAATTTGTCACAGCCTTAATTCAAGTTCTTATCATGGGCAAGCCAATCCTGACAGCAATTTATTGTCTGTTTGATATGTTTGCTCTGCATAAGTGTGCAAGTTTCATTGCAAAAAACAAGGCATGCCATTTGTGAACTGGCAGGAGAAGTCTTTTAACAGAAGGAATATCTGCAGAATAAAAAGGTAATCTTGCTGCCTGAAAACAATAGTCAATTATTACAGAAAACAAAGTAGAAAAAAAAAAAAATCAATTGAAGATTAAACGTGATTTGTATGCGGAAAAGGTTAGACATATGAGTCACTGACCATATATCTGGCTTTTATCTGGAGGTCTATAAGGGAGTAAAACTAAGCATTCTGTTAAAGTGAAAATTCCTATGGTTTGCATATTTAAAAGTACTCTTTATGAATGTTCATCGTTTCAGAAATATTATGATTTGAGTTGTTATAAGCAGATGACCATAAAATTGAAACAAAATCAGACACTAGCACAGAATTTTGAATATATTTTGGATTCAAGTGGTCTTTAGTATGTGCAAATCATGAAAGTGCTAATCTATGCTTGAGGAGTATAAGCTTTGCTTCAATATTTTATAGGAGGGATTTTGATCTATGATTTATCAGTCAACAGACAGCACTAAAGACAGGGTGGGTTTTTTCTTTTGGAATCAATTATTCTCTTGGAAAACTATTTTTTTTTTAAATTTCTATTTCCTTTTCTGCCAGTGGAAAAAAAATTTGGTATATGTCTCTCGAGTGACCACTCATGTAAGTAATAAAAAATTCAGGTTTTCTTCTGAACAGAATAAAATATTTGCATGGCACTAACTGTTGGAAACGACATTTTTGGTTTTTTTGCAGGTCCTGTTCAACCCTGTTACATATCTTGACTTTTCCTCTCCTGTACCATTTAATACCTTTTCTTTTTTGTTTTCTTCTGTCTCTGATACCTGCAGATTACTAGGCAAGAATTTGACAAGTCCAGCAGTTTCCCTATTCTATTCTATTCTATTCTATTCTATTCTATTCTATTCTATTCTATTCTATTCTGATTAATATCTCCATTTTTTTGCATATGTAAATGCTGAATGCTTTCTGAGAGTTCTTTGCTATTTGAATTATACCCAAATGTCTTCTTCTGACAAGAGCCCACAACCTTAATGAGGGCTTCCCAGAACAAATTTTGCTAAAGTCATTTTAGGTGTAGAAATATTATCCTGTCATCTGATGTTCAAATTGCCTAAAAGAGACAGAAAAGAAAGAAAAGCAAAAGACAAACATTTTGTTCATCTTGAGAGAGAATGCATAAGAATTAGGATCATGCTTTTAGTGTGGTTCCTAAACTTTTATCTATGTCTGATAGCACTTCCGCCTGTCAGAAGTTCACAAAATCCACTGAATGACTAGGCTGGAAGAAACCTTCAACATCATCAAGTCCAACCCACGTCCTAACACCTCAACTACACCATGGCACCAAGTGCCATATCCAGCCTTTTATAAAGTTGTCCTCAAAAAGTCAGAAAGAGGTTGTGTATCTAAAATCCAGCAGTAGCAGCCAGTCATAACCATGAAATAAACACTTTAAATCTTTTTTAAAAAATGCTGCACCCTGGGATATTTGATGTAAGACTCTGCAGTGCTACTGACTGGCCTTACTTCACGTGAAACAAATATTGGTCTGGAAATTTTCTTGTCTATATACAGCCCAAAGCATCACTTATCCTAAAATAATTTTCTTCCTTTGGACTATGCAAGCAATACAAGGATTGCAGAATACAATTATATGTCTCCAAAAATACTCTTTGAAGCAATGTAGTCTCAAGTGAACTTTGACCCAGTTCCTCACATGTATTTCTCATTTCTGTAGTGTTTCTGAGGAGAAGTCTCTACCAGGAGCTGAGACCACAGCCTGACTGCCCTGGCTGATGGTTCCTGGGGTCTGCATGCAACAACAGTTTTGTTACAGGTGGTGCAGCTCTGTGAAGACTCATAACTGAGTGTGACATAAAGGCACAGAATTGGACATACAGTCTTCTCCTAAACTGTGCTCTTATTATGCAGCAGCCAGCCTAATTGCAGAACACAATTTCTTTAGGTGAGATACTGTTTATATGAGGATTCTTCCTAGCCAAATTTCTAATGCAAAAATTCTAATATTCAGAAAGGGTTTGGGTTCACGTGTTTTCTTTCAGTGACAACAAGGTGCTAGCTCTTTGTCTTCTCCCTATGACTAATTGTATGTAGCAACAAACCTAGTCCTTTCTAGATATAAGAATCTTGCAATGCAAGATCCACAGTTTTTTCAACAGCTCTGCATAAACTGAAAGTGACTAATAGCATAGAGAAACTCAAGTTTTAAATCACATATGGATAAAGTTACTAAAAATCCTCTTGTGGTTACAGAAATGCTGGTACACTAAGATGTTAACATCAGAAACCCTGAAAGAAAAAGAAATCTCTGTTTAGTCAATTTTTTCAAGCATATATGATTTTCCAGGAAGCTGAAGTACCAAGAAGAACAGCATTTATTTTTCAGCCTCACTACCAAAAAAGTTGATAGCAAACTGTTCAGTGAAGTTCTTATTAAGAAGTAGATTACATATACACATTTTCAAGGTAGCTAGAGTTTGTGTAAAGGCAGTTTTTTCATATGGATTTCACACACATTTTGTGTGTTTGCTTATGTGAACATCTGTTGTGATCTGGATTTCACCATAGGATAATCTGGCTTTACACATAAGTTAGGAGGACCAATTTCTGTTTTATGAGAACTATAAATTTAACACATAATATTGCAAAATATTATGAAGAAAGGAAGGAGGCATAAAAGAAAAGGGCCAGCTGCAACAGTAAGAGTCCAAGATATTACTCTGAACATACCTTGATATGAATTTGTGTAATGTTCATGCTGATTTGCACAAGATCTGAAATGCAATGTTGATGGTGCTGCTGCTGAGTATGCCCTGATATGGTCTTAACCACAGATTTCAGCATGTACCTTTCTACATTTCTGTAATGGTATTTTACTTTCAAAGATATTTTATAAACATCAGTGCACTGCTGTGTATTTTCAGAAAACTAAAGCAGGTTTTGTGGGTGCTGTGATATATATCTGCTACTTCTGCTAGCTTTTTGCTCCTACTCTTGCTCCCTTGGCTTGCATAAAATTCACTTTCATTTAGTTCCCAATCCATTTTTGTTAATTACAAACACCTTTCATCAGAAATTATTTGAATTTAAAGTGAGAGGAAACATAACGATACTTTTGAAAGCAACACTTGCTGGAATGCATTCCTAAAGCTTTTATGAACCCCAGATGTGTATTTACATGTATGCAATTTATCTTGTGGAAGCATCATAGAAAATGTTAGGAAATTATGCTTCATCGTTAGAAATTCGATTATATGCTTCTATTGACTTTTCGCAAGATCTTGATGAGCAACATTTAAAACTGAATATGTGGAACTAAGTCTGGAGCTGCATTAAAAAGGGATAATTCGGGTATGAAGGTATGAATAAACTCACATCCTAAAATATATCCTCATATGGCTTTCATTTTGCCAACACCGTGTCTTGACATAACAAACACAATTAGCCTCACTTTCTTACCCAAAACACACGTTAGCAATGAATTCCTCCCTGTGGTACACTATGGCTGCAAAGATTTCTAGCATTGTTCTCCAGAGCCTGAGGGGGATTCTAGCACAGCACCTGCTCCTCTCTTTGATTAGGCATCACCAGCACCCCCTGTGCCTTTAGGCTGCATCTCTTATTGTAGCAGTACACCTGGAAACTTCTTGGTAAGACAGGATTCTTGTTTGGGAGTTCAGTTTGCTTCCTCACCCACAGCACAATGCATCCTTAACAGCTTCACTCCTTTGATGGTTTTCTGTGCTTTAGTACTCCCCGTTTTTCTGATTGATTTATGACATAACTGTATAACACTGTTTATCTTCTTCAATATCAGTATTTCAGACAGTTCTGATAAACACAGAGTAGGACAAGGTAAAATGTAGGAATGTGCCTCACTTTATGAAAAACGATTAAACTGTTTCTGAATTTGGGACCTAGAGCCACAAGTCTCTTGACTCTGCTCTTTAGGGCTTTGTATATACTCTTTGTATTCTGAATAAAAACAGAAACTCTCTACTCCTAGAAGACACTTTAATGAATTGCAGGGGATAAACCTGCAGTTGCATACATTCTACAGGCTTCTACTTTTGAATGATGGGTCTCAGGTGGATATTAATTTTGGTGGTAGAAAGGAACTTGCATCACTGCACACACTTTTCTGAGAGGCACATATTTTCTTTCTACTTACAGTCTAATTGCCAGCAGGTGTTTCTTTGTGGATAGTAAAAGTAAATTTTAAATATAACCTATTAGAATATTTTTAATCTTTCTTCACCTCTTCTTGGAAATAAACTCCAAACTTACTGAATAATTATTTTATTTTATTTTAAATCATAAATAGGTATTATTTTCAGTATATTTTTGATTAAAAACTGACTAAAAGAGGTTTGTCAGGATTTCAAAGTTCTTCTTGGATCCAGCTGACACCTTGCTGTGTGATGATGGAACATGCAGCTGGATTTACATTTCCGGGCATAAATAAATGAGCTTCAATCAGATTTACCACTTTTCACAGATAGAGAGAAACAAAGGAATGAAGTGTGGATTGAAAGACAAATTAATAGCTAATAGCTACTCCAGCAAAATAGAAAATAAGCAGAGGTTTTGGCTTAGGGGTCTGAGGAAAATCTTTAAAAAAGCCCACCAAATCTTTCTTTTTTCTCTGTCTTTCTCAGCTGGTCTAACAAAAGCTGGTCTAATCTTTCTGTACAAACTTTCTCTCATTTAAGAACATTCTGACCATCATAGCTATAACTACAACATTACTAATATCTAAACAACATAAATATGAGCACTGCTTGATTTTCTTGTTTGCCAGATGTTTATGGCATGATGCTAATCAGTAAATATATCTATATATTTTACATATATATACATATATATATATATGTGTATATATATATATATGTATATATATATTCCTGCAAATTACACCCATTTCCCATTAGTTCACATAAGTTTTTGATACTCTGATGATGTTGCTCTGTTCACCATAGTATATGTAAAAAATTGAATGGATACAAAGTAAATTTATTTACAATAATGTTAACATTTTCAACTTTTGCTCAACCTTTTTTTTCTGATAGTGTTTGAAAAAAGCATATTTTTAGTTTGAAAAATACCTTGTAAATGAAGCCTAGGCTTCCATAGAGGTTAATGCTATGTAAAATGATAAGCTTCAAAACCCATTGATTACTCTATACCTATGCAACTAATTTCTCATTGAAACTTCATTTCACTTGGAGAGACAATTTAGTAACGGACAACATGAATCCTGCAAATGGTCTTAAGACCCATCCTGCCATCATTTGTTAGTAGATTATGTGTTTGCTGCCATGAATAATCCATTACCCTTTGAGTAGTGAGCACAATGGCAGCGAGTAACTGCTTATAAAAATAGACCTATTGGCTGCAGTTCATAAATTATCTCACTGACCTGAGTAACTACATGCATAAACGTTGGCAGTATTACATTTACATGTTTTTGCCTAGAAGTAATTCATGTTGTATGCATTTTTAATACTCAAATTCAATATCACTGAAATATGGCAAAAATATACAATCTTGCCTTTGTGTTTATGCTGTTCCTAGCCTTTTATTGTCATAAGTGTTTTAACCCATCCCTCAAAAATGTTTACCAAGATTGAAACCACAATATATTATAAAATACAACATCTCTAATAGATTTCTGATGATTTTTTTTGTTTAGCTTTTTATGTGTTAGTGCCATTTTATGTCTCACAAAGCAAAAAACTTCTGTGCTCTTCTAAGAAAATCATCTTCATCTATGGAGAAATATGGTTCTTAGCATTTGAATACATTCACAATAAACTCTCAAACAATATTGAGTGCTTGGTCAGATACTTCAGCCACAAATAAAGGGCTATCCCCATCAAAAAAAGCAGTGGTGTCTGTAATGACTGTTTAGGGACATCTACATTTACTGACTGCAAAAGTTACGTCCCTGCTATTACTTTATGGTTTCAGGAATCATAAAACCACCTAATAGGCACCACCCATATTCAAAGCCCAAGGTATTCCTAAAGTAGTCCTGCTTTTGCAATGCGTAATTAGTGGACAGAAGTGATTGAGAAAGTAGAACATCTGGTTTCAAACCAAGATAAACCAAAGAAAAAAATTATTATAAAACTGTGTGTTATTCCTTAATATGTTAGTAAATACATGAAAAATCATTTTCTGAAGTTCACTGACTTCCTCTAGGATACCCCTAGGAGCTTTATCCTAGGGGAAGGAGGCTGGAGCTTCATCTTCACCATCAAGTTCCAGAGCCTCATACCCTCTATGCTGTAAGGGCATCAGCAAAGGTACTGGAGGCCAGAAGGAACTTCTCCTGCTGCTCCAAGCAGGAACCTGTTTTCATTTACCCTTTTCTTTTAGGTTGTCTTCTTCTGCCTGATGACAGGAGCATCCAAATTCCTCTGACTCTTGCAAAGCTTCCATCTGCTGCATTTCCCAGGGATGGAAGAGTGCAATTCCCCCAGTCTCTCACACCCTGACACTCCTCAGGCCCTCCACTTCAAGCTCTGCCACTGAGCTGAGCTGATCACCCATCTGTTCACACTGCACACAGGTTTGACCTCTGTGCCTGGTACTAATGGTAATAACGTCAGGCTCAAATACTCCCTACAGCCTGAGGCCTGGGCAGCTGCATGTTTCTAATGGAGCTCCATCTGGGTCTCCATGCTCCTTCTAGCGATGACTTTCCACTGTGTGGAAACCATCCCTGGGTCTGTTCCAGCTGAACAGGCAAAAACCTCCAGGGGAGCTTTCCCCAGGAGTTGGTAGAGTGGTTGTGCCACCCTATACAGACTGTCACACAAGCTGCCACATCATGTACTTCTAACACACCAGGTTTTGCCCCAGAGTTTAGCATAGTTGCCACTGCTGTTGCTGTGTTACTGCTTATCTGGCTGACTGAACCAAACACAGCCTTTCACTTTTTTTTTATTTGTACAAAACATTTGAAACAAGACATAATATTGCACCCTTAGTGTTGTGACCTTTACTGTCCTGTTATCTGTCCTTGCCTGTCCAATTACTCCATGTTGTGATTCTGAGCCAGCTATTGTCACCAATTCTTTCCATTAAGTGGCAACTTTGTAGGGTGCCCTGAGAAAGCTGAGTAGACTCATCACAGTCTACAGCTGTGAAAGGCGACAGTGGAGAGGGTCAGGCTGGTATCTACTCTCTGGTGACCAACAATAGGATATAAGAAAATGGAATGAAGCTGCACCAGGGAAAGTTCAGGCTGGACATCAGGAAAGCATTCTTCACTGAGAGGGTGGTGGGTCACTGGCTCAGGCTAGCCAGGGAAGTGGTGGCAGCACAAGCCTGACAGAGTTCAAGGATCATCTGCACGTTCTTAGTCATGCAGTTTGGTTTGAGGTGCTCCTGTGAGGAGCAGGAAGCTGGTCTCTTAAGGCTCTCTTCCAACTTCAGATATTCTATGATGCTATGACTTGCACCATGTACTAGAATTTTCATGCTATCTGTCTTCCAGGGTTTAATCCTTGTCTTAATCCTTCATTTATCTAACAGCCTTTCAATACTTCCTTTCTCAATCTCACTCAGATGTCACTTTTATGCAGATGGTTCCAGGATTTAAATTCCTTTCCCTGTTCTGAATAAAGAGTCTTCACCTAATGACCTGAATATCATCATTTTTTTCCCTGTTTTTCTTTCAGCATAATTTGAATGGATTTGGTAACACTAAAACATAAATAGTACTTTATGTTTCTAGATTACATGCTAACAAAGAATTAGAGAAATAAGTAACAGGATCATAAAAGGAGATGGATTGATTATCTGTCTGGCAGGAATATTGTGTTAAAGAGTTTAAATACCAGTAATTTTTTTAAAAATAGAATAATGAATAACCACAAAGAGTATAGACTTTTTCTGTAGATTTGATCTCTATATACAATTTTAACATAATTTGCATTCTTTGTGATCCTTGAAGTCATTTCAGATTTAGAAGTGTTAAAAGACGGTTAAATAATTCATCTAGAATTTTCTGGTTTACCCTGTAGTTACATAGAAGCAGGCTCTATTTTTCCTCTAGCAAACAATAGAGGCCCCTGCAAGTGTTTGTATGATTAAAAGTTAATGACTGAAATAAGCATAAAAGTTCAACTGAATGCTCCTTAATTTATTAAGATATATGTGTGAAAAGCACATACAAGAAATAATTATTCTAATAATCTTCCTTTCTAATTTCTCCATTTATGCTGATAATCAGGATTTAATGTACACCCAAAGCATTGAAACTGTTGTAAATTTTTACAAATATACTATTAATTCTCTGAATACCTTTAAAATATGCTATAATTCATTATGATTTATACTTTTACTTGATGAATATTCTACGTGTGTTGCACATACAGATGTGCATACAAATTGATATGATACAAACATAAATATTCTTTATAATCTACAAATACTCTAATGGTCTTTATATAGATATCTTCATTCTCTTAGTAGATTATTGTAAATGCAAACTTTTAGGAATGTGACAATGATGGCAGATTTTCTTTGAAACACACAAAATTCATTCAGAATGCTTTTTTTCATTTACTTTCTTCATTTACTTATTACTTTACTTCCTGCAATAGTATTATGTAGCATGTATCACACAGATGCTTTTGAGAAGAATCACACCATAATATTTCTTCTCTAAACACTTCAAGATTCTTTGAGAAAGCTTTATGTCTGAGGTTTTCAGCACCTAGAAGAAATCCAGTCCTTCAGATAACACTTAATTTGCCTCAGTTACTACCAAATAAGGAGTCAACATCTTATATGGAGTCTGTGTAAGAGAAGTCTATTTTTCTGAGGTTCTCACTTCAAAAGACCTTATTTCCTCATGTTCAGAAAAGTCAATTAAAAATGTATATTTCCTCTTTCTTCATTTCTGCTTTGATCTCATCTAAACAGTGGCTAAATTCTAATTTAAAGCAACTAGTTTGTAGCTAAATAAAAATCCTGCAAACCACAAGAATGGGGTACTTGGGATAATACCAGCTTTTCTCCTTAAAAATTTTAATATATTAATTTGGAACAACAACCTTTCTCTGAACATTTCTTTACTCAATGAAGATGATTAAAATCAGTAAGACTGCTAGTATATCCCATATTTTACATGCCACAAGTGCTTACCTCAGCCTCTAGTGTTATCAGTTTGCTTGATCCTGCAAGGTGGGAAGAACTGTCCTTTGCCCTTCCCACTCAAGCTCTCATGGCATTGCTTGAGGGGGTAAATATCTGTGGGATAAACATACTTACTGCCAGTGTACAAGAACTCTCTGCTGTCTGGCTTAGATAATATGCAGTGTGATTCACAAAGCAAATTCCAGAGTTATTGCTAGTTAGTATTGCTAACTACTTTTGAATGTTCCTGAGAGGAAACACTCTACTTTATATTCTGTATAAGGAGAGAGACAAAATATTAGACAGGAAAACTCAGTGTCTACTGCATTCATATCTTCAGGAAAAAAAAAATCACATGGGGTAGTAATACAGAAGTGGATTACAGCAGCAGAAAAAACTTTTTTTTTTTGGGACGTTAGCAACCAATTATTGGAGAAGTTAATTGCTTAAACTGTACTGAATTATTGCATAATCAACATTTGGTCTAATACAAGAAGGAGGAAGAAATGTTTATGATCATTATTCTAAAGATGGGACTAGAAACAGGGATTTAACATCTTTTTTGTCATAGTAACTTTTTGCTCTTCTTTTTTCCTTCTCTACCTTCATCTGTCTCTCATAATTCTCATTAAAGACATTTGTCATAATTCCTACAAGAATCAACAAACATAAAATATGAGAATCCTTTCTGGTGCTATTTTTTATATTCAGCTTTTACATATGACCCGCCTGAATGCAAGCTACTTTTGCCACGTATTTTATTCTATTCATAATTCTTGTGTTCTGGCTGATCTATAATTGCACATTCTTCTTATATCTCAGTAAAAGCATAATCTTTTGAAGATCCAACTTTTACTTTCTGTTTTGAAAAATTTAGTCAGCTTACATCAGAACTTTTTCTGTAAAAGTGTTATTATACATATAATATAGGAATTGACAATAATACAGTTCTGCTATAGTGTATAATACCATAACAGACAGTGGACCTCATGTCATTCCCTGCTGAATCATCTGCCTTCCTTCCTTCTCTATTTTAACCACTTCTTCCTCTATTTTATTATCCTCATCCTCTGTAGTGCCTTCTGCCTTCTTCATTTCTGTTTCAAGTTGTCTTTATTAACATCCATTTATTATTCTTTTTCAATTCCCATCCTACCTTACAAAAAACCCCCAAAACACTGTGTGAAAACAGAGCTCCTTTATCTTTCACTTCATGTGTGTGTGGTCCACCTGGAATATGGTCTGTCTACTGCTTTTTATTATTCATTTATGCCATTGGGATATCCTAGCAAAGAGCTACCTGAACAAAGCTGATGCCCTAAGGCAACTTTGGGGAAGTTTGCTTGTTTATTTGTTTGTTCATTTAGTTGTATTTTTATTTGACGTGGATTAACACCCTAAAGTGCACATTTCATTGGCGTAACTGAGGGGTTTAATATAATTACATGACTTAATATGGGAGTTCAAGTCCAACGGCCTCCCAGTTTTCCCAAAGATATCCCTTCTTTCTGTTTTCTCAAAGACAGTTTTCTAAAACTGTGTTAGTCTGATGCTCTAAGCTTTTTTGCACCAAGGGCACCTTGTCAGCTGAAACTTAAGGAAGCAAAGCGATGCTCTCAGATATTATTTGAATTGCATGGCCTTGGGGCTTCCTAAGGCAAAGATGGCTGCAAAAAAGATAAATTTATGTACCAAAGCAAGTTTTTCTGTTGGACAAACTAATGTGCTCATTGAACAGACTTCTACATGGGCCTTGAAAGACAAGTAAGAGAAATTCTTTAAAACTGGATGCCCTTGGAAATGCATATGTCCTGATATAAAACAATGCCCCAAAGACATAAGAAATATCTTACACTACCCAAATCCACAAACGTAGCAAAAAGAGTTTTCCTGAAACCGGTTGAGATATAGTTATATGTTCTGTTTCTGGCTATATAAATTGGTATATTACTAAATGATATTTATTATTTATGTTGGTTTTAGAAAATAAATTTAAAATTTAAAAAAAATTAAGAAACTGCATTCTTTCAAATAGTACTTCAGCATTTAGAAGGCATCTTCTAAAGATAAAGGTTTTGAGAGCTGTCAGAAAAGAAAATCAATGCTGAGGGGAAGAATCTTGCAGAAATTTAGGTAAGAAGATTACTGACACACAATAGTTTGTCAGTACTGGGCTTACTATCTTTTAACTTGTTCATCAATGATTTCATGAAGGGGCAGATGACTCCTCAGCCAGTTCACTGATGACACGAAGCTGAAAGGAGTGGCCAATACCCCAGAGTGTGGTGCAGCCCTTCAGAGGGACCTTGGCAGGTTGGCGAGATGGGCAGAGAGAAACCAGCTGAAATTCAGCAAAGGCAACTGCAGGGTCCTGCACCTGGGGAGGGAAAAAATCCAGGCACCAGTTCAGGGTGGGGCCAACCTCCTGGCAAGCAGCTCTGTGGAAAAGGACCTTGGGGTCCTGGAGGAGACCAAGCAGTCCATGAGCCAGCAGTGTGACCTTGTGGCCAAGAAGGCCAAGGGTGACCTGGGGTGCATTGGGAAAAGCATTGTATTGTGTGGCATTCACATTCTCTGAACAGAGAGAAACATATTTATGTACCCTGGATTTTTCCTGGAGAAGCACAGAGAGAAGAAGAGAAAACAATTCTTATCTCTGCTTGCTGCTCCAGTTGTTTTTGCACATGTGGAATGTGCTAAGGAAGATTGTTTACCTGAAGAGATTTGTCAATTGGATTCTGCTGAGGATTATTTTGTTTCCTTGGCCAATTGGGTCAAAGCAGTGTCCTGACTGTCTGGAGACAGTCACGGGTGCTCTTTACTATCTCTTTGTAGTATAGTATTTCTTTAATATAATATAGTATTAATGTAATATAGTATAGTGTTGCGGCGTGTTCAGTTTTCTTATTTAAATAATTGTTATAAGTTAGTTTTCTGTATTGTTCAATGGTCTGTTCCACCCCCCTTTTTTTTGTACTGTAGTCGTATATGGTTTGTTCCTGGCCGGCCCCTTCCTTGGTTAAGCAAGCTGCCCCTGCCAGTTACTCTCTCTCTCCCCAGGCGGCCAACCTAAATAAAGTATACCCTGTCTGTCAATTCCAGCCTCCCCTCCCTGCACTTGTCAATCCCCTCCCCAGCCCATCCCAGCTTCCAGAAAGTTCCCCTTTTCTCGAGCTGGGACTGGTTCCTTGGCCATAGCCCCACCCTTTTTGTACCTCCTACCGTGCGTCATTGGTTTCAGGCTCTGCCCTTCTTTTCCTTTATCCAACCTTTGCCAGTTCTCCTTACCCCTCCCTCTTTGTATTTAAGCTAGCTGCACCCAGCTTTCTTCGGCAAACCCTCCCCCGCTCGAGGAATAAAATCTACTCGGCTCTGCTGAGGTTGTTTGTCACCTCTTTCCTTCACTCCTGCTGACATCGTTGGCGACCGATTATATCCCTCGTCCGAGGGTCAGGGCGCGTAGCCTGCCACCACAGACGTGGGAGGGCGCGGCCCTAGGCAGAGGGTCTGCCAGACCAGTCTCCATACCGGAGCCGCAGTCTGCTGCAGCAGCTCTCTGCCCCCCGGAGTGCTGGACCTGTGCTGCCCACTCCGGCCGGGATTTTTCGGGCAAGAACTCCAGCAGTATAGTTTTAATAAAGCAATTGTTCAGCAGTCTGAATCATGGAGTCAGATGCCAATCACTCCCCGGTCGGAGGCTCCCTGCATTCGATAGGACTGTGCAATCGGTTTCCCAGAGAGGTTGTGGAGTCCCCCCCATATTCAAGAACGATCTGGACACAATCCTGTGCCATGTACTCTGGGATGACACTGCTTGGGCAGGGAGGCTGGACCACATGATTCAATGTGGTCCCATCCAAATTTACCCATTCTGTGATTCTGTGAAACACCAAGTTCTTCAACATACTTACTGTATTCAGTTGAAGGAAATCCTTGGTTTTATCAGTCCAAGTCTGTGACTTTACATTATTTTACTAGAGGAATCCAGGAAAGATTCTCTTATATACTCTAGGATATTTTTTGTAATTTTTCCCCCCCCAAAAAAGTATGAGGTATAATCCTTAATTTAAAAACAAAAGGAAAATAGTTTGAAGATAGTTTTTAGTAAATTATATATATCCTAAAACTTTACAACCAATGCACATTTTGATTTATAAAAATTTGATTTATTTAAATATTGATGTTTTATATTAAAATTAATATCTATACCATTTTTGTAAGCAATCACTTACACAAAAGGGTTTTTTCTTCTTTATTCTAGAAGCACAACTTTTGAGTATTAAAGGATTCAAAAGATAACAGAAGATCTTAAGGGGAGTGTTTCTTTTTTCAATGTTTTAGAAAGTGATGAAAGGGCTTTTCATGCCTCATTATAAGCTCAGTTTGCCTTTATACTGATGCAACCTGACTGATTTTTGTAGGCAATTTTATGTGATAAGTATTAATAGGAGTGAAGAACAATGTACTTGTTTATAAACAAGAAGAAAAATATGATTTCTTTTGTCTTTTCAAAGCTATAACATGTATGTTGTATTTGGTTAATGTCCATAGCATAAAGAATTTAGTGCATTTTTAAAATTATCTCAAGGAGATTATTGCACAACATCAAAGAGAATTTTGTCTTAAAAGTTTGCAACATTAATCTCCAATG
This sequence comes from Setophaga petechia, assembly GCA_024362935.1. Taxonomy (NCBI): domain Eukaryota; kingdom Metazoa; phylum Chordata; class Aves; order Passeriformes; family Parulidae; genus Setophaga; species Setophaga petechia. The sequence continues at coordinate 32,066,248 of JANCRA010000001.1, forward strand.
GAGATTGTGCAAACACTTTTGGTAGCATTCTAATCCTCTATAACTTTTCATGTAGCCAATCCTGAGGATTTCTTCCTGTTCTTTAAAAAATAATCCAGAAAGTGTCTCTAAAGCCAATGGAGAAGGCCAAAGCAAAGGATGCTACAACATTTTTTTATAATATATATAATTCTATATAATATATATAGAATTATATATATAATTCTAAATTATGGATTTTTACTGCCAAGAAGCATTCATATGTAAATTCAATTTGAAATTATGAGAGCCTGCATGAAGGAACAATATATTCTGTGCCTTCTACATTGCTAAATGTATTTCTGGCATTTTGGCATTTTGGGATTTTAAAAAAATATACAGGCTTGTGTGCATATTACATTGGCTAATATTGCTCTAGTCCATCTAATATATTTGTTTATATGTGCTGTAAATAGTTATTCATAGGCAATTAGGTAAAATATCTATTGCATGTGTTATCGTGGTTTTCAGTGTTTGGATACCAGACATAATAACCAGAAATTTTAATCATATGAAAAGTATATTCAGTATGGAAATCTATTACTGGTGCCATAATTTAAGTTCTAGCTAATCTTAGTGTTTGGCTGCACTGAAGGAGACTGTGCTGTCCATGGAAACCCTCTACAACAAATGTTTGCCTCATTATCTGCCATTTAAAGCACAGGAACTTCTGTAATATTCAAGGAAACTTCTGTAATATCTGTATCATATGATAGCATTGTATTATTTTTACCTCCACAGTTTAGTTTAAAGAAAAAAACAATCACTGAAAATATTGAAAGCACAGACACAAGTATAAAAAACGTGTGTGTGTGTGTGTGTGTGCACACCTGTGCATTTTCGTCTTCTTTGCATAAAAGCCTTAGGTAGGGTGAAGATCCAGTATCTTATATAGTAAGTTCAAAGATATCTACATTTTATACTATGTATTCAAATGAAGTGAGCTAGAACTTGACGTAGACACTTTAAATCTTTCAGTAGTATTTCATTAAAGAAAATAGTTTTCCAAATCTTTCTTCATCATTTGCTGTATTTTTGCTTGACATAACTTTTGTCAGAGTTTCTTCTTCTGGATCCAGTCACAGAGATCTGTTATCTCAGACCTCCTAAGCTTGCAGAAAACAAAAATGAAGATTTTTTTGTTCAGAAATGAGGCCTCCGAGGAAGAGCGTAAAGGAAGGAGGGAGTTTCACAACTCCACAAAAAATGTTTAGCTGAATTTTAAATAGCCAAAATACTATTGACAACATGTAATCTGTCAAAAAGCATAGTTTTCCAAGTTCAAGTTGTTCTGCAGTGATTTATTGATTTCTGTGAAGATTTCTGTTACAAGATTTTTGACAGTTTTTGCTTCTGACCAGAAGGACTAACTTGAAACTTGAGGATAAACTAATCTGACTCTATTTCACTCAAAATCACAAAATGTTTTGCTTTCATTCCAAGATAAAATTAATTACTTTGAAAGCTGTTAAACACACACAAAATCTGAACCTGTGCTATACTAATGAGAGTCTCTCACACAAGCAGAACCCACATCACTTGAGGCTTAGGGATTTGGTCCAATATGATAAAATTCAACCAAAACCCAATAAGTAGTAGTTGAGCTTCCACCTATTTTCTGTGTTTGAATAAACACATTTCATTTAGTAAGTCAGATGTTTTTGTTCTGCACTGTGTTGAAAGACAATCCTGTCTTTCAACACATAATCGTGCATAATCTTTCAACTGCATAATCGTGCTAGTCTCAGCTTCTCTGTTTGTTTCCTATCTATTACTTTTTTCATTTCTTATCTTTGTCAAAGTGATATCTCAGGGTCTCTACTAATTTTGGCCCTGCTTCTGTATCCTTTCATTTCTAATAACCGTTCTCATTTTCTCTTTAATTAAATATCCACACCTTTTTTTATCTTGTGACAATATGCAAATCTCCACTTTACCAGCTTTTAAAACTTCAGTATTTTCCTCTAGAATGTAGAAAACGTTTGAGTGCTTGGAGGTACGAATTGTATGCAAGATGCTAGTGCAGAAATTATTGCTGCTAGTAGCAGAATTAATGAGACCTCTTTTACTAAAGGAGAGATTATTGTTTTTCTCCAAAACTGTATTATTCAAGAAGTAAAGGACTGTGTTACTACAAAGAAACTAGTGAAGAAAAAATCTTGCAATAAGTTAAGGAATTCTAATATAAATCTTGATAGATAGTACTGTTGTTCTTGTACATTTCCCAAAATATTTGAGCAAGTCACATATTGCAGAAGGAAGTTGAAAGAATGATTAATCTTATTTGTAGAAATCAGTAGTGCTGTGAAATCTTCTGCATTGTTGTGGCTGGCAAAGTATTAAACTATCTTTAGAGGATAAGCAAAACAATATTCTTTCCAGTTAAAATAAAAAGCTTAGTGAGCATATGTAACTAGCACTATACAATTCAGAAGAAAATTCAGTGCTCTCTAAAACTGTCTTCATTAATGACACCCAAAGAACTTTGCTGATTTACCTCCCAGATTGTCAGGTGAGATTCAAGAAGTAGTGATAACTGACAAATGAAAAGAAAATTGGTTTACTTTACAAAAAATACCAAAAAAACAAACAAACCAAAACCAGAAATAGAAACAAGAAACCCCAATTAAGCGTCTGACAAATAACCAGAAAATTACTTTTATGATATTGATGAAGGATATCTAAAAAATTCAGAAAATTTGGAAAAGTGCCTAAATCCTCATGCCATTATCAGAACATGGAGAACTCAGAAGTTAAAAACAGAATAAACTTGCTAAAATTCCCTGCTTATAGGTTCTGCAGCATGTGAAGAAATCAAAAGCTACTGGAGAAATCATAATACTAAAGGTAATTACTATGTTGGCATTTAAATTTTTTCACCAAATATGCTAACTGATACAATTTTTTGGTTACAGATTGAAAGAAAAAAATATGTTAAATACCAATATGACTCATTAGAATATTAGTGATTACTTTCTTTGTAACTTTCCTGACAATTGTATGTGTGCAAATGTTCAAAATCAGACACAAAGACTAGAATATTCATCATAAAGTCTAACCTCACTAACCCTCGGGATTTGGTATTCCAGTTAAACAAAAGTTATTCAGTCACTAGTAGCAGATCAGTGTGTAATCAGCCATGTAAACCATGAGTACATACAGCACCTGGCTTTAGAAACATTAACTGACCAATGTCTTAACAAAACTCTGTTAAAATGCATTTTAAATCAGTCTGCATGCTTCTAAAACACTCTAAAATTGTTTATAGTCACAGAAAGTCCTTTTTGTATAGTTCATATTCATCTGAAAAATACCATCTAAAAAAAAAAAGGAATAATTTATATTGAGAGCAAGCCTAAAAGACTTTGTTCCAACTATTTCACAGAAAATTACAAATGCCTTAAGCAGGTGCTAAATTAGAAAAAAGCTGTCAACTAAAAGTTAGGCACATCAAGGCTAAAAATAAATGTTAGTGTTAGTTTATTCAATTGTGTTGAAATATTTACTGGGAAGTCTATTAGTACAGTTATTGCTAATAGAGATGTTTATTGCTCTAATTGAAGTTAAAAAATTACAGTGCTGTAGATTTATAAAACTGGTAGCTTTATTAAGAACTTGCTTTGTACATTTATTTTAAAAAATCTATATACATAAAAATGACAGCAGAGGTAGAAATAATGAATATATGAAACATCTTCATCTCTATGCAGATGAAGTGTATGTTCATGTCCTTGATTTAACATTCACAGAAAATCAACAAACTTAAAGAGTAATATGAAAAAAATATTTGTGTCAGCAGTTTTAGAGTAATCATGTATTTCAATATAGCAGTACACAGTTTAATGAGAATGCCTTCAAAATAAATCAAATCACTGCTGCTTTTCTTGAAAGGTTCACTCATCACTGAAATATTCCAAAGTATAAAAGTAATTCGTGGCAAACAATAAGGAGATCTTCAAAGAAGAATGAAATGTGAACATAGGAAGATTTGTTTAGTGTTTCTATTTAATAATGTATTTACAATTAACAATATTTACATAGTTAATAAATTCTAAACTGAAGCACAAGTTCTGAAGTCTGTTGACATTAAATAAAGCAGCTTTTGATTTAGTAGTCAGTTGAAACAGATTGTTGTAAACAATCCACAAAGTGTCCAAGGTTATTTATCTTTTTTTTCTTCATTTATGTGTAATTTTGTTTCTATATTTATGAAGGAACTCGATTGTCTATAAATAAAAATGAATGGAAAACAAATATTGCAAGATTCATCTGGGAATAGTGTGTTATCTTCATCTTTCTTGGTTTTATTTGTCTTTTGGGGGCTGCTGCTTTCTTATTTTCTTTAATACATGCATTGACTAGTGCAATTTCTCTCCCTCTCAGATGTAGCAGGAAATTTCATGTGTTTTGGTAATAAGTGAGTAGACACTCAAATTCAAATCCCCACAAGCTTACTTCTGACATTCTTTAATATTACTATGATTTATCAAGTATTTCCACAGTTCCCTCCTGGCTCCTTTAAAAGATACTCTAAATGGCTTTACAATAAATCTGTTTAGTGGCTGTCTAATTTGACACACATTTTGACATAGTCAATTGACACATGTTTAACATATCACATGGTAACGAAAAGAAGCTTATGAACAGTTGAAATTTGGTCTGTATGGAGAGTTCTTACAGTACTAGGATTGTAAGCAGTGATAGGATGATTAAAGAATTCAATTTATAGTTAAGTATCTTTTAAATACCATTACTGAAAAACTTAAAAACCAATTACTTATATTCTTTTCAGTATCTGGCTATCAGACTAAATGTTTTTCTGATGCATAGTCTAATTTGCCTAAAAAAAGTGAGAATTGTATTTAAGATCAAGAATATATAAATTAGTTCATAAATATATTAAGAAAATAATTGAAGGACATATCAGACAATTAGTACATTGAAAATATTGGATGCAAATAAAATATTTACAGAATATAGACATATGAACACTATGTGTAACAATGTGTTACCTACCAACTTCATGCTCCACTGATCTGAATTTTAGCTAAGAATTTTTTGAGTTTGGTTTTAGAGTTGGTTTAAAAATTATCATTTAATGAGACTAAAACTAATTTCCATAATCCTCAAGGAAAATATTGTTAACATTCAAAAGAGCTATCAGTATTCTTTTTCAAAGCTCATATTAATGCCAGCTTCAAAAAGGGGGATGTTTATGACACCAAGATAAGAAAATACAAATACAATTGTTAATCACTGTGTAATTGCAAAATAGACTTTTCCTAAAGTCGTAGCAGAGATACCTTGCAAGTGTTTATTTCACATTCATCTACTCTTGATTCTTTCTTATTTAGCTGTTGTACAGGAAATTCATAACAGTCCACAGCAAATAAACTTTATAAACTTGAAAAAAACTCAGTGAAAGCAAACTAACTACCTTCTTAAAAGAGTTTGTTAAAGTTAATGTTTTCATGTTCTACAACATGTTCTTGTCATACACAAGATTCTTCTGAAAACCTTTGCTCAGACCGATTCCAGGCCCTAAACAGACCCTTGAAACACAGTCACTGCACTTATGGATGCAAATCCAAAATGTAAAAGTGACTCTAATTAGAAGAAATAAAATAAACAGTTAAGTATTATTTCTTTGTGAAAACTGAGTGGGAAGATTTTTTATTCACATCAAAAAAGGTGTTTTCACCATGCATTGTTTCACTGGGTTGTCTTCCTGTCTCATGACCCATTATGGGGGACAAGGCCCTGAACTGCAATCCTGCATCTGTGAAGAGCCAAAATGATAATTTTCAATGCCTTTGTCTCCATGTGAGAACATTCCTAACACCTGCTGGAGTGCTCTGCTGCTTTCCCCAGAGCTGTTCACCAGTCTTCCTGAGAAAAGGTCTGCAAAGGGATGAATCTGTCAGAATATACAGATATCAAGTTACAAATACAGCCATGGGTTAGGATGTCAGCAGACTGTAGCTGGCTAAAAGTGAATCATATTTTATAACTTCATAAAACTGGGAAGGCTAATATATCTTCCTTACTTTTTTTTTCTGCTGACACATTTGAAGGAGAACATCAAGCCAGACATATAGATCCTCAGAGGGATTCTCAGCCCTGGGCCCAAATCAATGGCTAAGCAACAACTGTAACTTATCAAACTCATTCCTGTTACTGATGTCTCAGGCAAGTATATTTCCTCTTGACTCTTTCCTGCTTTTTCAAAGAAGCAAGGGGAGGCAAAACCAGTCCTTAAGGTAGGGTAAGCACATAGAAATTATCTCTGCCACTGACTTACCTTTTGGCAAAAAGGCTAAAAAGACAAAAAGAAAACATCAGCTGAAGGTAAGAGTTTTAAGACCAATGTGTAAATAGGGCGAATGATGTCACTGTTTCCCCCATAAATATTTTTTTATGGATAAATTGAACATCAAAGATTAAATTACTTTGTTTAGACTTTGGCAGACAATCAGGCCACAACACTACATTGTGAAGGGCAAAAAGGAACTTATTTATGTATTTTGTTTTAAATAGTCTATTTGAAAGACTTTTTTAGGAAACCTCTTTTAACTGTAGAAACCTTATAAGTGTAGAAACCTAGTCTTTTCAAAGCCTGAATGACTCCTTTACAATTAGATAAAAAATATGGAATTGTTTGACTACAGAAGGCCACATGTTGGCATAAAAATGACCCCAGAAAGTCTTTTTCAGGAACTCCTGAGGGAGCAAAGTAGCTTTATATTTGCTGACTTTTCAGTTTCATTCTGTCATGGAATGCCCTTGTCAGCATACATTTCCTTTATGCTTATTGTTGGACATATGTGCAAATGCTGATGAAAAAACAGATGTGTTTGGCCTTTTGAAGAATTTATACTATTCAAACTTCTTTGAAAGCATTTGAGTTTTCATTTTCCTTCTCTGATAGTTTGCTGAAAATTCCAGTGAGGCAAAGTCTGGAGCAGGGAGGTTTTAGAGGTGATATCTGTGGCATTTCAAGATTCAAGGGATATCTTCTGTGCCAAGAAAGAGGAAGAGCACACGTGAGGGCTATTACAAATGTGAAACATTATTTTGAGAGTCAGCCAAAGACCACTGTATAATAACCTGGATTTTAGGATTTACTACATTGGATAACATGACTTGATGCTTGCCCACAGGCTGAAGCTGGGTGAAATAGGTCATGAAAGGGCGTCAGAGAGACCGCTGCTTGAAAGAAGTAAAAAGGGGGATATGATCTATTCTGTATGTAAAGGAAGTCAGAGCAAATTACAAATTTACTGGAGAGAACATCTTCCTGGCCATGTCCCCTAGATATAGCAATTTGGTATGTGATGCAGTTTGACAAGCTGGCATGTGTGATTGCAAATTAGAAGCAGGCCATTCACCTGAAGTTCAAGCTGCTGAAACATTCCTGTGACAACCAACATCTAAAATTCCTTGTCCCAGTGGAACAATTTTCTGGTGTCCTCAGTAAGCACACCAAAATACTCTAAAAAACATTTCCAGTACAAAACTGTGCATGAGATTTAATCCTCTGAGCTTCTTATTATCCTGAAATAATCTGACAACTAACCTTTGAGGTCCATTACTCAGATTGCGATGCATGAGGCAAGAGAAGAAAATGTGTGAGGTACAATATATAATACATATTTGCACCCTGGTATCTTCTTAATCCTGGAAAGACTTGTTAGACTGCATCAGAAGAGGTATGTGCTCCTAGTGCTGCATGTGTTAGGCATTAGGGCCAGTATCATGGTGGGAGTTCTGCCTCCAGTTAAGAGAAAACAGACTAAAGCGCCTTTCTTAGTCACTGCCTGTCCCAACAACTACTGCAGACATAGTTTCTGTGTGGATACTCAGTGAAAAATGCCTTCTCCTCACAGATATCATGCTGTAGGCCTATCTAGCAGCCTTAATGAATAAGGCCAAGCATACTCACTAATTCGTGTGAGCAGCAAAGGATGTGGGTATGTTTGACAAGTCCTAGGTTTTTCCTGCTGAGGGCTGGTATGGGTGTGATTGGGAGCAGTCATATGAACATTGGGTCCTAAAGACACAAAATTTGGCTTGAGAATAGAAACCTAAACTCAAGCACATTTACTGACACCAGGTTTAAAACAGTTAGTAGAAAACTTGAAATAATTTATTTTCTTACAAATCAGGCAACTTACGTCTTCTACCTCTATCATTACTGTATATTAGAATGGTTTTTTCCACACATGCTCTTTTTAATCTGAAACCATCAAGTTTTTGTACTTAAGTGCCTGAATTCTAATCCTTACATGACAAAATATGTGGGTTTTTAATTTTTTTACTCAACTCCCATTTCAAAACTAATCAGTTTTAGTAATAACTTGCTAATATACTCAAACAATACTAATTGCAATATTATGTGCTATTTGCAGTGGATAATTTTACAGGTTTAGGTAAAGACTTGGATGCTATAATAACAGTACATCAAATAGTATGTCTTCAATTGTTAGGATAAGGCCACTTCTTATTTTCTTGAGAATTACTGGGACTAGATTTTTGGGCTCTTCTAGTCTTTGAAGCCCACTGATTTTTTAAATTTTGTAATTTTTTATATAATTTGGTTTTAAATTAAGCCATCAGGGGCTTTGCTGTCTTTTGCAGATGTTGTCTAATAAGCTAAGTTAAGAAATCAATATATACAATAAATGTCACACATCTGTAGCCTCCAGAGACACTTGCCAAAGAATTAAATACCAATTACAAGGTATTCTTAACAGAGATTAAAAAAAAAAAATCCCTGAATGTGCCAGTGGTGAATAAATGCCTTAGGTTTAATATTTAGGAAAGCAAGCATCTCAAAGAACAAGTGCATCATGCTCTAGACAAGAATAAACCCAAATGAATAGATTTAGCACAAATTACTTCAAGATTTGATCTGGCACTAAAAACATATAAACATAATTTTTCATGAGAGGAGGAGAGCAACACCACCAGTTTAAATTAAATACTGGGGTTTTTTCCCCTGTAAACTGTTCACAAAAAATGCAGTTAAGATTTTATACAAAGCATGCATATGCTTTCTCAAAAGGCTATTTTTGACGTAGATAAGTTAACATTATCCATTTAGCTGTCTGTTAAATTTTAATGCCATTTTCCTCAAAATAAGTCTGCCAAATAATGTAGATATATGTCAATGTGGGTGATGAAATTAAAAAGAAAAGATCTGGGGGTTTGGGAAATAAAATATGAAAGTAAGAATGATTTTTCATGCTTATATTTGTTTCCAATAACCGGCAGTCACAAAATGGAAGGATGTAACAGATGCTAATTAACCAAGAAAACAACAACAATAACACAAATATCAATGGCTTCTCCATGGAAGTATAAGCTCAGCTGAGATGACAGAATTCACTAAGAGTACCCACTTATTTCTGTTTCATGTTAGGACAGAATATATATACTTCACAAAAACAATATGTCCTATCATTGTTAAAATGTCAAAAACTCTGTGGCACTTTGATGCCTCCTTTTCCAAATGTCTTTTACGTTAATTTTTCTACAGATAAGAAAACAGTACGGCAACTAAGCTGACAATTTTGTGCAATTTTTTATATGTACTACATAAAATTATACTTGAACTTGATTTTTGCTTTAACAGAGAGAAAATTGCTCAAGGTTTAAGAGATATCGATGCACAGATAAAGAAATATAATTTTATTGCACCTAGAAAATTATGTCTGAGAATGCTAAGGCTCTCTCTTACAAGCTCCCACTCTTACTGAATCCTTCAATGTTTTAGGAAAAATAGCATTCCTACCTTCTGGGTTTTAATGTGAGAAGTGGATTGATTAAAAAGCTACTTCTCAAAATTTCCTGAAGTTGCTTAAAAAAACGCACATGTTATTCAATAAGAATCATATATTTGTCTTTAGAGGGTGCACAGAAATCATATTCACATTTTCCAAACTATTTAACAATTTAAAAAACATGTCTAACATATAACTTCTCAGTTCCATCTGGAGGGATAAGTTCCAAGGATTTTTGATGTGTTGTTAAAAAGCATCATACCTTTAGTTCCTTTCTGTTTAATAGGGCTTTTTAAAACTATGATAAGAGGTTAAGTAGTACCAAAAATCTATTTTTCTTAGTCCTTATTGTATGCTTACAGTTTTTCTTACTTATATAAGGGTCTAACTGAAGCAGTTTCAATCATTTTATTTTTGTGTCACAATGGGATTTTTTTATGTTTACTATTTTTTTTCTTATGATCCCCTGCATGTTCGTTTTTCTGACAGGGATCAGTACCCCATCAATAACATGGAAGGAGAAAGGCAGGCACAGCTGTAGGAAAAAAATCTTCATTGATCATAACAAGAGGCTAGAGTTACATGCTAAGAAGTTTGGGTTTACCTGGAAAAAGCCTGACTGCCCATTCTCTCCCTTGAGGTTGTGGTAGTACAACTAGCTTCTCACAAGCCTTGGGTTTTTTATTTCCATTTCAAGTCATCATTTTGGAGCCAGAACTGATCAAATCAGCTCTTATATTTTAATTTTTTAACTAAGATGAGTTTTAGTATGTTTAGCATTGATGGCTGCAAACATTTTGTTTATACAGCTGTGTTCATTATTACTATCATGAGAGAAATTTGCCCATAAAGGATGAAAACTCTTAAAGCCTAAAGAATATATAGACTGTTACCAGGTTATATAAAGTAGAAATTCTTTTGTCCACGGTAACGCTGTTGCTGGTGTTCAACCTATACTTTCATGTATTTCCAACATCTACATAGCAGTTTACAGAATTCAGAATTTGGATTCCAGATCTAAATATTTGATCAGATTACTGAACTATGCTAGGTTCAGAGAAATTATGTCAATAATTAAAACGCTGATAACAGCTACCATACTTAAAAAATTTAAAAAGTCAATAAAGCTGATGTGAGAGTGCAGATCCAACACAAATATCTCCTTGACTGACAAAAGTAGATCTACTACAATTAGCACAATATATTAGTTAGCAGAGTCTACCAAATTTCATTCAGACAGACATATAAGGCAAATTTGTGCACAACAATCTCAGAATCATCTGGTTACAATTCTAGTACCTTATAAGCTTGTTTACTGAGTATTGTCATAATCCTCTTCTCCATTTCTCTGTAGATATAGCTGTTCAGTAAAAGCTGTTTTCCAGGATTTTTTTTTTTTTTTTTCTTTTTGGGTCTTCTGCTTTTGTCTACTTGTCTATTATACATAGTCTGACAAAATGAACAATTATTTTGGTAATCAGTGCCTCTGAGTCTTCTTCACAGAATAAATCATTAAGAAAGATGCACCTACCAGTGAATCACTTCAGTTTCCAGACCTTTAGCTACACTTAAATTTTTTATTTAATTGAAGTGTTGACATATTGTCCTGAGATGACTTTATGATGCTGATTGTATCCCCATTCATCTGTTTAGCCCAGAAACAGGTTGTGTACCTTCAAAACTAGATCTGAGAGTTAACGGGGCAGGGAGAGGGAGAAGCAGTGGAATAACTGATGTGGCTGTACTGAAAACTATAGAGATAAAAGCTTCAGTTCTCTCTTTCACAGACTGTGTTGTCTGCAGCAGGGACAGCAGGAGAGCACTCTCCTTTGCTTTTAGTTAGTTTTTAGCAAGCTGAGGCAGAGAAGTTCCCCAGACAGTGTTTTTTAATTTTTTTTGGTACTGGTCAGCCTGGTTCTGGACTGAAAACCCAAAAGAGCACCAGCTGCTCACATCTGTGGCCCACAGCATTTTCCAGTACCAAAGGGCCTGATAAGAGACTGAGTGAGCTGAGCTAGAACCCACAATGAAGACTTTCTGAATTTGCCGTCCCTTCAGAACAGTGAGAGGTTTTATTGTTTAATATTATTGATTTTTTATGCTTGTGAATACTTTGCTTGTTAAATAAACAGGTTTTTTCCACTTTTCTCTAAGGAAATATTTTCCTGAACCAGTTGGGGGAGGGACTGCTTGAATATGCTTTCTAGAGAGATGCCTTTGGAAGTTTCCTCCTAAATTTGTCCCAAGCCAGGACAATAATTTTATTATTCTTGGTGGGTCTATCAAGCTTCTGTGCCAGTAGTACCAGTATTGAATCTGATTCCTAAAGTGGTTATTATAAGAGTAGGTCTTATTCTTTGGGATCCCAGTCAGAAAATATTCTCCTGCTATATCTTTTAATTCTACTTTTAGAAACAGTTTTAAATCAAAATAGTATATTTTACCTAAACTGTCAACCCCCCACCCCAAACATGCAAAATAGCCTACTACTAAAAAACCCAGATAAAGAAATAAACCAAAACAGAAACATATTGCTCATTAACAAAGAAAAAATAATATTGGACCAATGCAGGTGGTTAACTTGCATTATAATCAATTCTGCAAATGAGACTAAGCATATTAGAGCGGGTGTTTGAAATGTGCATTTATTGAATGACCAAAGTTAAATATCTCAGAATAGCTTTCACATTACCCTGCACACTTGGAATAAGATGTCTCAAATAAATATGAAATGTCTAACAGAGAAGAATATATAAAACATATCTTCTGTCTATTGCACTTTCACTGTTAAGCAGCAGTTTGAATTGTGTGTCCCTTTTTAAGTTTCTTTCTTTGCTTGTGCTAAAAACACTTCCTTCCTAATGCTGTTTGCCAAGATATCTGAAGGAAAGGAAAGGACTGTGTCTATTTTTGTGTATGATCCCAAGTGTTGATGCATTCCAGATTTGCTCTCATTCTCATCTCAAAGCTAAATAATTATTTCTTTCATGTTTTTCATTTCTGGATGGACAAATATAAATGAGAAATTCCCAATCCCCTCTTTTCCATTCATATACCTATGGGTGTTTATGAAGGTGTTCGAGTGTGTGCATGTATGTGCAGAGTGCATTTCATGATGTGGATACTGTGCTGGGGTACACTAGATATATGATATTATTGCTTGTTCATGATACAAATTCCATCATCTGTTTAATGGACAAGCATTTTGATTATTAGTTTCACATGCAAAGGTCAAAGCTCTTTCTCATTCAGCTACCCCTGTTGTAGTTGTGGGGTGTAATTTACTAAATTTAAAAAGAGTAAGTTAAAAGCTCTAGTCCCCATCTCTGATTTACCTGTGTGGTTGAATCCCTCAATGTAAAGTTAATTTGAGTTTAAGGTAGCTATGAGGAATTGTTAAATTACAGTTTATGGTAAACCCAGTCTCAGATTTTCACATTCAGCTTGCCACTTGTAAGCAAGATCCAAACAAAAGCCGTCTCTCTACATGCTAGCTTTGTTTTCTCCTGTCTGGACCCCTGCTATCACATGTTCTGACACTCCTTGCTCCTCAGTGGAAGGACTCCTCACACTCTTTCCCTGCTACACTGTGGAGCAATGGAGTGGAGTCCCTCCTATGGAAGTTAGTCTTCCACAGACCTCTCCTTCCCAAAGGCTGCACTTATTCACAAAATACTTCCAGCATGTGTCCCTTCAGTAGGGTGTGGGTCTTCAGGATCAAACAGCTCCAGCATTAAGTACCCCTTAGGGTCACAATGTATGTCCCTTTCCATGGGCTGCAGTCCTTCAAATACAGCCTCCCTCAGTGCTGGTCCCTTACAAGGTGACAAATCCCATCAGGAAACCTGCTGTAGTATACAAATCCAGAGGTCCTTGCCAGGAGCCTTCTCAGTGTGAGCCTCCCCTCCTGGTGGATCTCTGCATCCCCATACTCCTCCATGGGCTGCAGGGCCACAGCTGCCTGTCCATGGGCTGCACCATGGGCTGCAGGGAATCTCAGCTCCCGTGCCTGGAGCATCTCCTGCCCCTCCTTCACTGGCCGTGGTGTCAGACATAAGCTGGCATACGCAGATACAGCTGCTCCTCTCACATATGCTCACTCTCCTCTTTTCTGTCTGCAATTACTTCTGGGCAAAAACTTTGTTTTTCTTCTTAAACATGTTATCCTAGTGTCTTCTCTGAATGACTCGCCCTTGGCCAGCAGTGTCAGAGTCAGCTGGCATTGTCTCTGTTAGACATGGGGGAAGCTTCTGGCAGCTTCCCCCTATAGTCACCCCTATAGACACGCCTGCTACGAAAGCATTGACACACAAGTATAATAGATTAGAAAGGCACTTTATTCCACTGAAGAATTTTCCCTGTGATGACACAGAATAGTTTGGGTATCAGGAATAAACTGTCACAGAACATTTTCTCATCAAGCTGGTCGAAACATATTTTTCCCCTTACTCAAAATATTAGCTTGGTCAAGATATCTCATCAAGGTTTAGACAGTCCATTATTTATTATAAGTTTTAAGCACAGCATAACTGTAAAATTATTTCATTTTGAGCTTAAAATCTCTCATGAATGTCCAGTAATTCCAACGAAAATCAGCATGTTTATTTGGTTTAAGAAACAGACTAAGCTCTCCTGTGTATAGGTGAATTTACACTGGAGATTTTACCAGTGTAATTATTTAATCAAAAAATTGCATACTGTCCAATTATTATTCTGCTAGTGAACATTTTCCATATAGATCAGACTTAATTCATTTTATTGGCAAGTAGAGCAAAGAAGTCAGCTCTCCCTGTTGCTGTAGATTCATGGACTGCAGCCATAAAAGTCCATTTAATCATCCAGCATATTTTTTTTGTGTAACGTAAGACTCCAAATTAATTCCTGCTTGAGTTGATCAGCATGGAAGAACCAACTTGCATTTAAAAATTTAAAAATAACAAATGCTTATCACTTGATTAAAATATGTCTAATGCTACTCTTAAAACTATTTTATATATAATTTGAATGTATCTACTTTCAACTACAAGCCATCTGACATTATTACATAATTTTTCTGATTGAAGAAAATTCTCTTTCCAATCAGCTGTCCCCTTTCATTATAAAACCTAGTTGCTAACAAAATTAATTCTCCACTTTGTTCTCTATTTCTGCTCTTCTTCTTTTAATCTGTTCCATTTAAGACATCTTTGATGAGAACTCCAAAACTAGATGTTACTAAGATAAAATTACAGCAGTCTAAGATAAGAAAATTTGGAAATCTTCCAGAAACACCAGACCACAAAAATTTTATTTATGAGTACACAGATTACATTATTCCTAGGAGTAACAGCATAACAGTGAATGTGTATTCTTAACTAATTATTCAAATTACTCAAAGAATTTCTCAGACCTATGCTTTTCATGATAGTGCCCACTCTGCTGCAAATAAAGCCTTATTTTTCTTTTGTCTATTTTTACTGTATGTTTAGATGTAGTTAACTTTTTTCATTGGCCAGACCAAAGCTCATTGAAAGTCAGACTTCATAATATCAGGAACTGGTTTCATTCTGCTATTTCAACCATATTTCTCTTAGCATGCTCAATGAGGAGTAATGCTTCCCTACCAGACATAGCATAGGTAACAAACAACAGTAAAACACACAAAAAAATCAAATCTGATAGGGTCCTGCTAGAAACTTAACTACTAAAATTTTTCAACTCTCAGTTGAATCTTTCTACCTAGACAGTTTTACATCTATTTATTGTGTGTGAGACTGATTTTGTGCCCTCATTTTTTTTTTTAGACAGTGTTTGGTATAATATCAAGAGAAAAACATGTGGTGCAATGGGTGTATTCCGTCAGTCCCATTTTAATTGTTAACAAAGATTGTAGTGTTGAAAAAATGATCAGGTCAGTTTGATGAGATTTATTTTCCATAAACCCATTTTGACTGGCATTAATTATATTTACCTCCTTTATCTCTTTATTAATCGAGTGTTCTCTCAGCCTCTTTCCATTACTTTGTCTAAGATCAATGTCAGACTGACAGGCCTAACATCACCCAGGTCATCCAACTCACCTTTCTCGAATGTTATCACAATATCATCTTTCTTTCAGTCTCTGGAGAACTGCCCCAGTGTTCCAAAACTTACAGAAAATCAATGTTAATAGCACAGAATATTCATTGGTCAGATATCTGGCAGCAAGTTAATAAACTCTCTGATTAGAACCCATTAAATTTGAGCACAGGCAGTGCAACATTAATCCAATAATCAAGGAAGAAGGAGTATACCTTTTTTCAAGTAATCTATACACAACATCTGATATTTTCATAAGAACAGGGAAACATAAATGTAATTATTAATGGATAAAACTTACAATTGTTTCTGACACACAAAACACCTCCTCATTTTTAGCATTGTATTAGCTACATTTCTCCTTGTGTAGTCCTAATTTTCTTTCAAATTCCTAGCTTCTGATTTGTATTCTTCCATTTGTTACATAGAAACGCCTTAATTCATAATTTAGCTGCATGTTTTGGAGTTTTCACATCTGGAAATATACAAAATAGCCATTTACATATGTGTCTTCAAGCTTTAAGTGCCTCCTGCTTGATCAAAAGGCTGGACCAGACACCCTCTGGCAGTCCTCTCCCTACCTGAACCATTCTGTTCTATGGTCATATGAAGATGAAACTTAATGTGTTTTATTTATGTCAAAGCTAACAATTTTTTTAGTAAGGAACTTGCCATTTATGATTTTTCTTGTTTCAATTAATATTTTAGTTTGATCTTTGAACTACATCCAGCATTTGAAAGCTGAACTGAATTCCTCTTTCACGAGCAGAGGTTTTCTTGCCAGGTCCTGTAAATTAGCAGTAACGCTCAGTCACCCTCTTCAACAGAGCAATTTGATGGTCTATGTCAGTTACATATATTTTCAAATTCATAGACCAAATTCACTGGTTAATTGTTGCTTCTGACCTGTAGCAGGGTACTTTTCAAAAGTGACCTCCTTTTTTCTGCCTAATCAGGTCTCTCCTTCAGTTTTATGAAGTTTATTCAAGGATGAACTGTCAAGATAACTTTACATGTAAAGTTTATAAAGTCATGTTTCTATCTTTAATGCCAAGAAAAATGTCTATTATATAGAGAATATTACATATAGGCTATATATAAATATATATTTAAATAAAACATACATAGGGTATGCATTCCATTTTAAGTCCATACAGGTTGTTTTCTGTCTCTGTGCTAAATATATAGCTGTGCACTACCCAAAATAGCCCAACAGACTGATGTCAATACTGTCTAAGAGCCTTCAGATTACTCAAGCCATGCACACAGGTTTGACATGGTGTTCACAGGAAAACCATGATCTCAAGCCCCTAGAAAACACACACTGAACACACAGGGTACTGAGGTTTTAGCTAAAGTAAGAATGGAGTCTTGTTTCAACACATGCCCAGTGTCATCCAAGATGCTCTAAGCCATCTCTTCCATAGGGTTTAGAAATCTGTGTCTTGAAGTGTAGGGCAACAAAAAGTAGAATGAAGCTCTCAACCATCCAGGTTCTCTTTTTCTGCTGCATTCTTCCTCCATTTAAAAGCACTTCAATCACTTTTGAAACAGAAAAAAACACTCATTTTTCTTATCTTAAATTAATATTTATATAGGTTTACTCATAAGTATTTTTATGGAGCAATCATAACAATTTCTATGCAATTATCAACTCCTTGAGTGAATAATTCTTAGTAACATATATGACTTATATTCTCTCCTTTGAACTCAAGGTGTTTCCTCTCTTACACATTTTCCCAGTACCCAAAAAAAAGGTTTTGGTGGAAGAAAATTGTTCATCTTGACTGTGGCCTTTTTACTTAATTGATGTATATATACAAAAGTTATTTATATATTTAAATTTTCAAATAAAAGTTTTGAGTAATGTAGCAGAGTCTTTGAAACAGCAGTTCAAGATTAATTTCTAATTTCAGCTTCCTGGAGAGGTTACATTTTTTAGATAATGAAAACCATCTTTTCTTATTATATGTCAATAGGATTTTTTTAATATTATAATTTTGGCATTTCAAATTCAGAATTTTATTCATATCTCCACGTTTGCATTTTAATTGGATGAGACTATCCAGCAGATTAGAACAAAAATGCCAACTTTTATTTCTAACCCTATTATTTAAAAACTCAGAAGAACCAAATGACTGCAGTACTGTTGTTTCACTGCATAACCAAGACAGACAGAGTGAATTTATGGCTATTTGGAGTATTTGACAAATACTAAAGGAAAATTGCTATATAAGCAATGTATGAATACAGTCAAGCAATTTATTTCTCATTTTCTAAGAAGCAATTTGATAAGAAAATGTTTGCAGAATTAAGTGAATGGCTGCATTATACATGTTGGTAAACAGATTGGATTATTTCCTTCTTTCTCCTTGTGATAAGCAACTTTGCACTTCCCTAGGTGTGACTTTATTGGTGTATGAATAATTCAGCTTTTTCAACTAACTTATCTCAAGAAAGAGTGCTATCCAACAGTTTTTCCTTCCCTTTCCTTATATGCCCTTTGTCAATTCTTCCTTATGAAACAAATTGTTGAAATATAGACAAAAGGGAGATAAAAATTCCTCAAGGCACAAAGAGTGAAACAAAGAAATATTCAGTTTGCAGAAGTTATTCTTGATTAATTCTTGACAGTTGCAATTAAATTAGATTTCTGGGGGAAATAGCAAATGTTGATTAGGGATGGCAAGCAGATTTTTACAGTTTTTGTAGCTTAAGCATACTGCATGAGTATTCCAGTAATATATGAATGGATATTATATTAGCAAATTCATTAACTAAGGTCGACATTTATGCTTGTCAAGTAGTCAAAATTCAGGTTGAAATTATAGCATTCCATATAAGCTATGGCTACATCATCCTTCATGGAATTTCAGTGATACAGTGTAACAGAGAGACCTGGAATTCAGTACATGTCCAAAAATATTTTTAATAAATTGACTGATTTTCTGCAAAGTGATAATTCAGGTTAACATTGGTATATGCAACAAAAAAGGTGAGAATAATTTTTTCATGCTTAGATTTTCACATGATTTATTTTTGTTTGAATGAGAAAAACAAGGCTTTTTCAGGCTTTCAACAGTATGTTCAACAAATAAAAACAGTCAGTAATTCTCTCAGAATTATTATTACTATGATATATATTTCACTATGTGAAACCCTTATATCATAGTAATAATAGTTAATAGTTAATAATTTAGCTGGAAATTAGAGTTGCACTGGTCATTTCCCTCAGCTTGTGAATTTAAAATGCATGCTTCAGGATATCAAATGCATTTGGACATATAAAGAAGCACACTGCTTTCCAGACATGTTTCAGAAAACAGCTGTGTGAAGCTTTATTTCTGAGAAATAAGATACCTTCTTTGCAGTCATAATAAATTAGTCCCCTGTTTGTTTAAGCTCATTTGAAAACTGTTTTTCTTGTCTGCTCTTTTGGTGATATTCTGGAACCAAAATATCTTCATATAAAAAACTGCTAGCATTCCTTGATTTCCAAAAGTCCCAAGGCCTATGTTATATATATATCTGATGATGAACTAATTATATACACTATATTATATATATTATATATATATATAATAGCATATTAAAAGTCAAATCAAAACATTCTGCAGCACAGACTCTCTAACATCTTTGAACATGTTCCACATACATTTTACAATTCTTTCTGCATACTTCAACTGCTTAAAAGTTGACCTTACAGAAAGCCTTTGGGGTAAAATATGTGAATGTTAATAATCCCCTAAACACTTATTTACATTATAAACTCTTAAAGCTTCAAAGGAACTGTCACAGGCTCCTCTCCCAAACATTTCAGTCCCATGTCCATTCATCATTTGCTTTTATCATGCAAATTCTCAGACAGAAAGAAAATTCCAGTCTGAATGAGACGTTGCACTTAGAACAAAATGGGAGGGTTTTTTTCTCAGTGTGTGAGTAACGTTTTTTAATTTCAGCCTTTGTCAAGATAATTTCAATCACAATCTTACAGATTCCAGTTATAAAAGCCACTAATTTTAGGTGAGTTGTGCAAAGTTAATGTGTTCAACATAAGCATGACAGAGCCCGGCCAGGAACTCCATTCAGAAGGGAGCCCCAGGGTTGCTTTGCACAAGACCAGTAGGCCCAGTCTCCTCAATGAAAAGTTTACAATCCAATTTAAATCACAAAGCTATAGGTGAGCATAACAAATTGAAGGAGAAAAGTGGTATTGAAATCATGCTTAGAGCTGTTTGTCAGAATATTTCAGGGTTTTTTCCGAATATTTTAAAGGTGTTTGTCAGAATATTTTTTCATTGCAAGGTGTTGTTCCAATCACAATGTTAGTGTATGAGAGATTATGCAATCTTAGATGAAATTTGAGTTACAGGTATTTTCTAAATTAAACTTCCCATAAAAAGCTCAAGCAGTTTTTCTATATATTATTCTATATTCTATATTATATTTTTATATTATACTTTATTTTGTAATTTCTTTCATATTTTTACATTCTTAAGTGTATTTATTTTATTAGTTCTATATTTTATATGTTTAGTAATAATAATAGACAGTATTTAGTACCACTCCTAAATAGTATGATAAGTAGCTTAAAAGCATTACTGGCTTTTATGTAATCCTCTACATCTTCAATGCTACCTTAATTGAAATTTTTATTTTTTAGATTAAGTTAAATTCTGTTCATGGAATGTCAGATTTTTTTCATTAGAGCACAAACAGGAGTTCTGCTCTAGAAAATCAGACAACATCTTCAGGTACTGACTGGAGGCATGGCTGTTTCAAGTAGCTTATGTACCAGTTCAGAATATTTTCTCAGGATATTAGAAATTATGTCATGTTCACAACAGCTTTTCTGAACCTACATTGTTAAGAATTTGGTCTCAAACATAAAAGGTTCAAAGCTTTCGTGAAAACACACACAAATTCTACTTATCTTTCTTTACAGATGAACAGATCCTTGAAAATCCTTGCTGTTCAGGTATGAGCTTCCTTTCAGAAACCTTTAATAGAAAATAAATTGGAGACACAAAAAAATTCTGAGGGAAAAACTTTGCCATGTGTTCTCTCCTTGTAGCCTTGTTTTCCTCTGATAGCCACACAGAAGGCAGTCATATTTTGTTACTTTATTTCTGTATCTTAGAAGAGAAAATGCAATTAAAACCTCTTTCAACTTATCAGAAAGTTGAAAATTAACCAAAATCTAAAACACTGCACTACTTAACTGTATCATGCACTGCATAAGATATGGTGAAGTTTTACAGAAATCCCACAAAAACAGACAACAGTCATGTTACGCAACAATAAATAAAAACCAAACATACTTGGTTTTACATTCTTTTAATTCACAAATGATTTTCAATCGAAGACATGAATTATGCAGCATATCTAGAAAATAAAAGAAAAACCCTTTTTAAGGAAGTGGTTTAAAGTGAAACTCATCACAGATAGTAAATTTAGCATTATAGGTTAAAAACAGAGATAAATAAATCAACCTACTCTGACTGCCTCTGAGCTGCAAGATCCTTGCAAGCATCTGGTCACAAAATTCAGTGTTTGGAGCATTCTTTGAACTGTAGGTGGTTTTGTGAGCATGTAGATGTGAATTGTAATCTCTGTAGGAAACTCTCATTGCAGTGGTTTCACATAAATTTTCTAAAATTCCAGATGATGAGAAAATAGTATAGCTATTTTAAATAGATTTTTATTTCTGATTTAGAAAATATCTAACAGAATACTTTGGTTTACAACATATTTGCTAGGAATATAAAGTTGATCCATTTTCAACTAATATAGAAAAAAACATGGTACAGCTTGTGACATCAGCTGTATCATTTCAGTGTAACCACTTTTTATGATTTCTCTACTCTATACTGGGGAATAACATTTAGTGTACTGTAGAATTTGTTTTATCATCTTGTATTCAGTGATTGCTGAGACAGAATACTAAGTTTTTCAATTTTTTTTTTAAGGTCTGAAGTTACTTTCAATTGCTAGAATACTCCTCTGAAAGGAGTGATAGAAAAGATGAAATAGCCCTCTGAAAATGAAAAACGAAAAAAAAAAGTAAAGAGGTCTAAAAGGGTGAGGTTATAAGAGCAAACAACTCTGAACTACAAACATTTTTGAATAAAGAGATCTGCAGAAGAGCAGCGTGCATGCTGAAGTCCAATATCAAGGAAAAATGTCCTTCTGAGCACATTCGGTGCCTGACTTTGCCTGACTGCTGGATGAAAAGAGAAATGGGCAGTTTTATAATGTGCAGATGTAGCTGTTTTGCAGCTTTGAACTTACTGACCATTGTACTTTTTGTGAGACACTTCTCATTGATTAATGAGGTTTGTTGGAAAATATTAATTTGTAACAAATAATTAGTGGAAGGGAATTATAAAGTTCTTCTGTATCTCTATACTCTCCATTCATTTAGTCAAGTTTAAATGTCTCTAAATTTGAGAGCCCTGGCTCTCAAAACAATTGCCACAATCATTTTAAGTTTACTTTCCTGGGTAGTACATATCATTCATCAGATTTCAGACATGTTGTGTCCTACTGACAATTGTTCTTGTTTTTGTAAAGTATTTTGAGGTCCATGAGCCATATCATGTTCATGATGGGCAGATTAAGCATTTCTGTTACTTTATATCAAAATAAGAAAAACCATTTTTGAATATATTAATTTATTGGTCTCTCCTGCAGGTTATATTTCCTCAGCAAATGAATTTGTAATGTTTGTTTTTATTTTAGATGTTAAAACCTAAGATGTGAAAGGAGATCTCATGTGAAGAATTCAAATAAAATTCTCCCTTCCAATTGGAACTCCAGCTGTGCAGTTAGTAGGGCAGCAGACAGAGCAGTGACAGTGACAGAAGCCAATACAACAATTGAATTGAAAAGAGATCTAATATCAGGAGCACCCTTCTACAGCACCAGGACTACAAGTTAGAGTAAAGGGGACCCTTTACTGTACCCTTCTACAGTACCTCTAAACATTAGAATGTGATACTGGACTTGTAAGGTAGATCCCTTCCCAATTGCTTTATGTCACCTTTTTCCTAATGAAATTCAAAGAATGTTTGTTTAAGGCTCATGCAGACCTGGATTGTCACCAGAAGCTGACTCTCCATCTGTTTGCTGCACTGCCACTTAAGACAGTAAATATTTCTTTCAGCAAGACTTTTCCAATGTGAGAATTGATTCAGTTATCACATTCACATAATGCAACCAACAAGACAAAATAAATTGAATTTTTTTTTTAAAAATTTCATATGCTTTAGCCTGAAAAATATTGGAAATTCCTGATAAAGCAAGTTTTATGGTGCAGTGGGTGAAAAAATGTTAGAACACATGTTCAGAAAGTTAACACACGCAAGAAGTTTGTGTCTTCATACCCTGTAATTTAAAAATTATTTCCACTGCACTTGGAATTGAAGTAATGGTACTTGAATTGAGTGTGGGCAAACTAACTGGAAAAAACATTGACAGATAGAGGAAAACTGTAAACAACCTTGTTAGAAGTGTGGCACAACGTCAAATTTTGACTCTTATAGGTTTACTATATAGAACAGTAATTGTTAAACAGGTCCACAATGTTTGATAATTTTGTCTACCCTATTTAACTTATTTTGAATCAATATAATTACACAGCAGCTGTTGAAAAGGAAGTTTGTCTCTGTATTTATAATTTTTTTCTTCCTCCAAGACATTTTTGATTAAATTTATAATAACTAGATAAATTCAATTTTCAAGTGAAGTGATTATAAAAGAGTAATTAATAACTGAAAAATATTTTTGCTAGTGTTTCTGGACTTTTAAAACTTAGAGTACCCACAATATCTGAAGCTCTGTTTTGCAAAGCATTAGCTAACAATTAATTTTCATAATTAATTAGCCTGCTGTTTTAGATAAACTCTTAAAGCTTCACAGTAAAACACATCTGGCTTTCCATACTCCTAGGCACAGACAATGAATACAATACTGCCTACGACTCCCAAAATTTTGCTGCCCTGCTTCCTGGTTCATTTCTTAGTTACATTTTGGCTGCTCTTATGAGCACAGATCCTTGATTTACACCTCAAGCTGTCGAAGCTGGGCAGTTTAGTTTAGCCAAGGTGTCGGTAGCTGATCAGCTAAACATGAATTTCCCTGCCAAGGCAAATCACTGTTTCTCTCAAGCACAGGAATGCCCTGGCTGAGAAGCCAGAGTAGAGAAAAACACACATGGGGGATTAGTTTGGCCTGACCCCTCAAGTCAGCCCAAACTAAAATGGCCATAGGGATAATAAATAGAAAAATACCAGATGAGTAGAATCTTTTCCTGATTTTTTTTTATTGTCACCATGTGAGAAAAGTCTTAAAAGTTGCCTACAAGTTTTGTTCATTTTGACTCTTCTGATCTTCTCAGTGCTGCCTAGATTCAAAAGACAAAAACTTTCCAAAAAACATTGGATGGCAAGATAAAAAGGAATTATTTAATGAAAGCTATCAGATGAACAAATAGTGCTATGCACTCACATGATATAGGATTTCTACAGTTTTTATAAGGTAAATTAATTTGTATATCTAGCAGGTACATCCAATAAGAGATCAGTTGCCCCAGCAACACACCCTTAGGTCAGCCCTTTGGAGCTAGTCCTAGGGGTTCTTTGTCCCATATCTTGTTATGTCTTTCAAATTCTGGTGAAAAACAAGATGTCTTTGTTAGAAATTCTCTCCTTGGGAATAAGACTAAACAGAAAGTGTTAGAAAGGGTTAGCTTATTGTTCTAAAATGTGAGAAAGGACAGGAAAAGCACTAGAAACTATACAATTGTATATTAAAAATCTACAAGGCCACAAATATATGAAAAAGCAAAAAAATCTAGCTATCAGCAGAGATGAAAAAAATAAAAATCATGTAAAATTGAACATATTGAGAAAATTGTAACTAATGTTATATGCATGAATAGTTAATAACTATAGATGCCTTTTTTGCTTAAGACTGGTGCAGCTGTCCTCTACAGTAAAATGTTGAAGATGTTCTGCTGTGGAATAGAGTTTCCCACCTCTAAAATCAATATAATCAGACTTTCAGGTAAAAATCCCCAGTAGTTTATTCATGTGTAAGTACCTGCTGAAAGAGCTTGTACATCCCTTCTTTGATTCATTATTTATACGGGTTATTTCCAGGCACTAACATTACTGGCTCTAGAGGCTTTAATAATATACCACATTCACTTTCAAAATCAAGTTATGTTCTTACCTAGAAATCATTCTTCTGCTCTCTCTGTAAGGGAAATTTATAAAATTCTGGAAGAACAGCTCAAAACACCACCCTGGGATTGGAGAATGAGGAATTAATATGTCAAACTTTGGGGGGACAGCGGAAGAGATTGGAGTATATCTTTCTCATCATGGGCCTATTACAAGCTAGCACAACTTAAAAGAAATTAAAAAAAGTTTCAGGCTTTTCAAAAATCCACTGTGCACCAGTGGTCTGCTGAAAGGACAAAGAAAGGCAGATTTGCACAACAGCATTTTGGGCTGATTTTGGCACTTATACATTCATCACAACTTCAGATGAAGACACTGAATACATACAGAAAAGAAGGGAGTTACCAATTTTTATGGGGAAAAATGTAGCTATTTATAGGGCTTCTTTGCTTGGAACAGAAAGGTATAACAAGAATCAATGCTGAAGTGAGAAAAATTGAAATTAGAAGTAAAGCACAATATATTTTAATAGCATTATTAACCTTGGTAACAAGCAACAACGTGATATATTCCCCGTCTTCTGGTGTCTTTTAGTGAAGATTATATTTCTTGGAAGACAAGTATTAGCCAATGATCCATATCCAAATGCAGATTATCAAGTTCAGTGGAGGTTGTCTGAAATGTAATGGCCTGTGATATATAATACAACAGACTAGCTGATGCAACGATGCCTTCTGGCCTTGTGTACTTCAAATCAATAAACTTAAAATTGAAAAAAAAGTGCAGAGCCACAGTTATATTACATAGGCTTTAACCTATTCCTCCCTCATGAGCTTCCAGGGATACAGTATTTTAAGTAACAGTTCTTTCTTGTTAATATAATAAGAAAAATGCATTTTTCTTCTGAAATAAATAAGAATAAGGGTAAAAAATCTGTTCCAACTGACAGTACTGGGAATGCTGACGTTAATTACAGTTAAGTCAAAACTTCAACCTAAATCTCTAACTCCTATTGTTGAAAATAATATATACCCTGAAGTTCTAACACTAGTAAAGGAATTTGTCATGTGTTGTTTGAAAGCTACATCTAAGCTCTAATACGTTTAAAAACAATTGAACTATATTTCTTTAGTGCTATATTTTTTAGTGAATTAGTAGAATTAAATGGACTGATTGAAAGCCTTTGGCTGCCTAGATCTTATAAACTTAGTTATAGAATGTACATGATTCTGTTAGCTGCAATTCAAGAGCAAAGGAATTTAACAAGATGCGTAACAAGTCCCATGTCCTGTGTTGGCCAGGACAGAGTTGATTTTTTGCAGTAACTGAGGGTCCATGACTGTGGGTATGTCTAAGAGTTTATTCAAGACTATCCTACCTCATGACCAGGGGCCAGCAAGAAGGGACTGTGCATTTCCAAGAAAAGTGGCATCCTTTCCATATGGGAAAAAACACGGTGTAGGCAGCAGTGGGGTGGTGCTTGCTGCAGTCTCATTGCTTTGGGTTGGACTGAGTGAGCATTTAGCATGTAAATCACTCTCTTTTGTACACTTCTTTATTAATATTGTTGCTGTTACTATTCATCTTTACTTATCTCATAGCTTTTTCCAGTAATTTGTTTTTATCTCAGTGTGCAATCTCTGCCTTTTGCATCTCCCACCAGAGCAGGAAGGGCAGTGAGTGAGCCCGTGAGGGGAAGAGAGCACTGAACTAACGGGTGCCGTTCATAAATTACAGTGTACAGTAAGCAGAACCTGGTAATGGTTATTATGTTAGGAGAATTGTATAGTTTTAGCAGGATCAATAGATTTTTTTAAAGCATAAACTGGGATGATCTTGTTTGTTATTTTTATTGGAGATGCTGACCCAGAAAATAGAGGAACTCTGATGACCAAATTAAGAGATCCTGTAAAAAGAGAAAAAAAGGCAGAAAAAAGTAAATTACATGCGGATGGAGAATTAAGAACAGGATAGTTTAAAATATTAAAAAATAAAAAAGAGAAAGCAACCGATATTGTTTAAAGACAAAGTCAGGCAAGATGAAAATAAAACTTACCTTCACCTGTCCTTCTCACCTCTCTTTCAATCCAGTTAGTGTCATTAATTTTTAGCCTCAGATATTTTGCTGAGCATCTGATATGCATGTTCTAAAGAGTCTTCACTGGACTGCATTTGAGTCTCTGTCTAAAATATATGTATTAACATTAAAATTTTATAGAACATATATTGTGGAGTAGTGAAGTTTTAACAAAGGTGTCCTGTCAGTCTTTTTTTGGGTTCAGCTATGTTGGCAACCTTGCTCTTTTTATACCTTTTCATTTTCACCAAGGATAATTAACCTCTCTGTGTGGTGACAGTTTTGAAAAAATGTGAAGTTATTAATGACCATCATGATTCTATTAGAAATGCAAAAGATCAAATTCAGTAGGAAATTTCAATCAAAGCAGAAAAGGTAAGATGCTAAGCTTGAGTCTCTTAACATTTCTTCAAGATAGGTACATAACGAATTTAGAAGAACAATAGCATAACCTTCATCAAAATTCCATGAGAACATTACTGTGTTCCTAGGATATACTGCAATGCAACACCTTGCAAATACTTACAATCTGCTTAGGTATTCAGGGGGTATTTGATTGCTGCCAGTTTTATTTATCCTTAAGATATTCTACAAGAAGGTAGAAGAAAATATTATTTTAACACAATTCATATGTATATATATGTATTATTATCGGTAGAATTTTGATAACAGAATTGAAATCAGCTGTTTGATTTATGTTTCGTGTAGCAAAACTCAAGATACCTTTGTACTCTGAGGGGGCCTTATAAAGATGTAAATCTCTGGAGAAGTGGTAATATCCATTTGTCTTATTCATTTTACTGAATTCCCTTCCTCCTTACATAAAGATTGGATAACCTGGCTGAGCTCTGGAAATACACACAAAGGCAGGATCAAAGAACAACATTCACCCCATCAATCCATAGATGGATTACAAGGCTTCAAGTTTACCATTCTTAGTTTGCAATTTTAAATCCTGCTATGGGATAGGACTGACTTGCTAATGCAAGTTCAGTTCACTGTGTAATGGGACAATAACTATATAACTATATAATGGAAAATTTAGATGACTCTATCATGATTTCATGAGAGTGAAGGCTCTTTTATCATTGTGTGATACTGCATGTCTTCCAGCATATTCAAAACTGAGTGATAGCTTCCTTTTCTGATTAGACAGGATAGAGTTCTTTGCAGATCAAATCCTGTTGGAGTTGCAACTCATATCCCATTTATCATACTGCTACTCTCTCAATTAATTAACTCACCAGTGCACTCAAACAGTGCACTCAAAGCTCACAGTGTGCTCTGCCGCTAAAGCCATGGTTTTTGTTTAGCATGCAATATAATCTAAGCATGAGAACATTAAAAAGCACTTTAATTCTATATTCTTTAATTCCATATACCCAAAAATTCAGCAATTGGTATTCTTTTAATTTGTGAGTAAAAAAGAAAACTCAGCAAAATAATTTAAATTATTATTTATTCTATATGCTACTAATTTAATTTCTTCTCAGCAAAACCTTAGGCTAACCATGGAAAATAGGCAGGAGGACAAACAGAAACAGTTTTAATTTTATAATACACATTTTTGATAGGCAAGCAGGCAAACAGTCAAGCAAGTATAATTCCTGATGTTTGTAAAGAAAAAGAAGGGATTCTTGGTATATCAGACTAACCCTTCTGTAAATACTACTGCCCTTGGTAGATCAAAACCATTTTCAATATATTAGAAATCTTTTCTACTTTAGATGTAATTTGGCACTGGATTTATACACAAATCAGCCCTCATTATAGTATTTTATGACCAAAAGTTTTGAACATAACAGTTGTCTAAAAACTTATTTGATCGCTCCAGAATAAAAATTATGAGAAGTAAATTTAAAGGTGTTTTAAAAATAATACGGGGTATTTAACTTTCCAGAATTTTTTGTATCAAAACTAAAAATTATTACAATATTCATTTTTTGGAGAACGTAGATGAAACTGTTCCTTAAATATTGAGAAATTTAAAGGCAATTACTCCTTAAAGTTTAGCTAGGATTAGGAAAAATAAGTTTATTATATATAAAAAAGTCTCCAGTGAGCTATATAGTCTATGTCTATAACATCCAAATCCACACATACAATATGAAATTATTATTGCAGTACTTTTCGGAAGTGTGGTCCGTTTTTTTGGCCTTATGCTAAAACAATAGTAGACCAACAGTAAAGAGCTGGGTATGCAAACACAGAACAGAGGCAAATGCTAAAAAGAGCTCTGAATTCTGAGCCCTCAGAGGTCCTAAAAGAAACTATCTCAGGTCCTTCACGCAGCTTTAATTACTTAGCAAGTGCTACTGCAGATCTAGGCAGGTAGCAGAAAGGTGGGAGATATCCAAGAGATTTCAGCTCCCTGACAGCATAGATGCTGCTCAAAGGTACCCTTTCTCATTGCTCAATCTGCTTGACCAGGAAGCATTAGCCTGAATAAATTTGCTAAGCTGCAGCTTGACAAGGGAGCAAAATGTGTCCGAAGGCTTTCTTACATATTCCAGCTACATCCAATAAATCTATTACTTCTTGAAAAATTTGCTTCACTTACATACCCTAGGCTACTGCAGTTAGGGTATTGCTTCAAAAGCAGTTGTCCAGCTGCCTCACAGATGTACCTGAAGTACCTTTAATCAAGGTGTTCATAGCAGTGAAAGAAGAGCATGAACTTCATCATGCTTCTTCCTAAACTCAAAGGATTTTGGACCAGTTTATTTGAAACACATATCAGAGTGACTGCCGGGATCCCAGTTCCTGAACTAAGCACAAAGGTAGAAACATGTCTTCTACAGCATTTATTATTGCTATCCTTTTTGTTATTACTATCATCATCGCCATTTGTCGTAATTTGCCACACAGTGAGAAGAAAGTGTACCACATGGCACTCCACAGCTCCAGAGGTGAGAACTGCAGCACCTCTGTGTCCCCAGTGCAGCCAGCAGCGGGGGTGTGCTCCCAGCAGGCACAAACACACAGCACCTGGGTGCACCACACATGCATTCACCCAGCTACACAGATCCCAGGCAGACAGAGCACTCAAATGGGCACAAACAGCACCAACAGTCTCAGGAGGATGGAGGTCCACAGTACATATATACAAATATATATTAGAAATATAATTCAATATAATTTAAATGTATAATAATATTTAATTATGTTATTATTTTATATGTATCTATATCTATTAATTACATATTTATATTATACATATTTATTTTTAATTTGAAGATTATTTTTTATTTTCCCCTCCATCTTAAAATCTGATGTCTTTCCTCTTTTTTCCTTTCTTTCTTTCTTCCTTTCTTTCTTTCTTTCAATAAACTAAGAACACTTAAATACTAATTACAGTTTTGATTACTAATTACCTATAAAAAAGTTCAGCATGATTATCACCAGGATGTGCAAAGAAGTTTTCTATGGCCAGCAAGAGATACAGAAATTCAAAATCAGAGACTCTGCAGAGCAGCAAAAAAGATGAGAGGGTGACAGATTAAATATATAAATTAACTACTCTAAATAAAGGAGGCAATGTTGATGTAATAAAACTTTCTTTTCAATATGCACTTATATTCGATTAGGGACACCAATAAAAAGCAAATGTTGTAAAAGGCCAACAGATGCCTTGAGGCAAATAAAAATCCCAAATGTCATCTTCACAGATGACACAACGTTTCCAATATTATATATTTCCCATGGACAGACACAGGTCCTTTAAAGTGTGACCAAAATTCTTCCTGTAATACCATGTGTCTGAGGATTTTGAGAGAGAGAAAGGTTGTATAAATATCTTGGAATATGGCCTGGCTTGCCCTGTGGTTTTGTGCAATGTTTCTAATTTTGCAATCCAGAAAATGCAGTTTGTGTACAGATGACTTTTTGTACATATTTCAGATATGATGATATTATAATATAGGATATGTGGACAAATATTGATCTGTAACGGTTAAAATAGCAAATTCTGGTAAATAATCTTTTCTTGTAGCTTTGAAGTCAATGAACCAAAGTTTAGTTGGACTGTAATATTCAATGAAACTCAAAGAATTTCACAGGAAATGAAACACAAAAATAAGGAGGATTAGTGCAGAAAAATCCTAATCTTCTAAAAATATATAGCACTTTAAGCCCAGAGAAGCAGCCACGTTCTGCTGTTTGATATTATATTCTTGGGCCAGATTCCTACCTGTTGTAGTCTAATAGAATTGGAATTTATACTGAGGTAAGATAGTTTGTTATTCAGCAGTAAATATTATCTAAATTAAATTATCTTATCTAAATATTATCTAAATTATATTAGCATTAGCAGTAAATATTATCTACATTTAAAAGGATAGAAAATAGCATAAATTCCAGGCCCAAGTAAAGGCCTTCAAAATACCTAGAGTATGTGTTTAAATCTGAACAAATAAATTAGTAAATGGAAAACTAAAATTGCTCACCTACATTCACTAGGAAAAAAAAAAAAAAAAAAAACTGAAATCAAAACCAAAACATTTTCCTAGATAAAACTGAATGTATAACCAATAAACTTTACAGAGAAATGGCTGGTCAAAAGACTACAAACAGCACATTGACTGATGGTTTTTGCATCCATCTTTTTCTTCTATGATGGAAAAGAATTTTTGCTGATTGTGTTTGAGAAGGACATGGCCTGAATCTCCACAATTTGCACATGATGTTTTCTTAGATTTGGGGTATGACTTCCACAAAGTAAAGATTTTTACTTTCATTTTTTCCTCTTTTCATTCATGTGTGCAGGAAAACACATCATTAATGTATCCAGAAAGTAAAATCATCAGATCCATATCTTCAAATTTCACCTGTATTCCTTCTCTAAACAAGGACATTGTGCAAGTGCTGAAAAGGTATTTGCCATCCATTGAAGCAGAAATTCTGTTGTCCCTTAAGCAACCTGGAAAATTGTAGCGGGTGGAGGAGGTGATAAAGGCTTGTCACTCATCTGAAGAGATTGAATTCCCAGGGCGATTTCCCAAACAACAGGCACAGCAATTCTAGGGCTAATAATGCCTATGGAGAGTAAAGAAGAACATATGAAGCATTATGATATTTAGGAATACAGATGTATTTACATCTTTTCACCAGAGGTACTACAAAACCACTGAATAAATATAAGATAACAGGCTAGAAAGACTGATCTGGAAATACTCAAGGACAACTGAATCTGCAAGCCAAATACCAAATAAAAATATCAGCTTCAGTTCTGTGTGCTAAAATACAAGATACAAACATAGTTACTGAGACATAATGTATACAGCCACGAAAGTTTTCCACTGAAATATGTCTGTGCCGTAACTAGGAAACAGCTGCTGTGGACAAAGGACTTTGGTGAGGCAGAAGCTCTCTTTTTCCTAGTAAGAAGGAGTAATACAGTATTAATGTAGTGTATTTCCCACCTAAGGAGCTTGAAAAAGCATTGTGGAGGTTTAGCAATATCAAGATACTGATTAATTATTTTACAATTCAGTATACTCTGAAGTTCCCCCTCAGAAATGACAAGAAATTCTGAAGAAAAAGATCTCTTATCTCCATCTCCCCCTTCCAAGTATAACTCACAGGACACACTTTACTCAACAAAGGTTCACTGAAGATAGATGACAATTGAATTACCATACCACACTATTCTATCATATACATTTTAGATACATATATTTAGAATCTCACCTTCTAATTCTGGGAATGTGGACATTTCTAGTCTTTTGCTATGTATTTCTACACTTATTTATTAGTAGTTTTAGTGCTACTGAAAAAGATTGGATTGACAGCCCCAGAGAAGAAAACCCTACACAGAAAAGTGATAGGGTCAACAGATTTCTCTGCACTAGCAGATTTCTCAGCAGAGTGTTTTGGTGTTAACTTATAAAAGGTCAATTCTGTTGCCCACTTAGTTCTTAGCCTTTGTGATCAACCTGCCAAGTTTGCCAATTAGTGCTATTTGCACTTGATGTGATCTATGATCTGCTTTCTAACATAAGCAGGCTGCTACACAGATCTGCTTCACATAGACAACCAAAACCAAATGTTTCAGCATTTTAAAGTCTCTTGTAAACTAAGCATTATTTGCATTGACAGCTGGAAAGAGAAGCTTTGATATATATATAGATATCTGTCTATATCTATATATTTTGCATATATAGATACAGACAGATATATATACACATATATAAAATTCACTGAGAATACCTATATATTTTGCATATATAGATATAGACAGATATATATATATACATATATAAAATTCACTGAGAAAGTTTTGGTGACTTCTGAACAAAATCCCCGTTTATCCATAGCCCATTACCCATTTTAATATAAATTAATCACTTCTGGAATCTGTAATGCAGTTAAGAATAATTTACAGTACTCTAAATAAAAAGGATAGCAGTTTCACACCATATGCACAATAGAGGAAATGAGAGGCCATGTGGGTATGTACTGTAAATATTGGTATGAAGTGAAAGGCAGGGAATAATAAATAAGGACTTATCAGTCTGAAACACAGCTTGTCTGTTACTATTACATCCTAATCACACATTACATCCTAATCACATATTACATATAGTTTGCTAGTGTCAAAAATCCCATAAGACTTGATAGCAACAGTTTGAAGGTGTGTGTCTTTTTATGAAGAAGGAAGAAATTATCCCTTGAGAATTTTGAAGCAATAATTCCCTGGTATAGCACCCAGAGCAGGTTAGAAAAGAAGAATAATAAAACTGGCTTTATGATTTTAATGTGGATTGTGTAAAAAAATTAACATGCAATCCACATTAAATTAAATTCAATCTTGGCTGTGAGGGCATTTGAAGGGGCAAAGGTAAGACTGCCATATATATAAGGTAGGCTTGTTTGTCAGGTATGTTTCTTTAGGGATTATCAAAGGTGTGAAATGATCTTAAATTTATATTACATTTCCTATTTGGCTGCAGGAGCTCTAGGAAACCAGTTACTGTGCATCATCTGACTATTGTACTCATATTACACTGTCTTTCTAAAAGTGGAAGAGAAGATAAAAGTACATTATTTTTGATGTACACATAATAAAAGGTGTCAGAGAAGAGGAAATAGTTTTTAAGCATTCTGAGATCAGCTGTAAATTTAAGTACTGTGCATAAAACCTTTAATTATAATTTTAAAATAGGTTTTCTGCTAATACTTCCTATATGCCAATATCATTACAGCCATAATAATTCTTATGTGTCAAAAACAAAGGAAAATCCCAAAAAAGAAGAGTCAGACACATATCATTACTGCTAAGAGACTATTTTAACTGGGTTAAAACTGCCCATGAAAAGACAGAGTTTTCATATGTTCTTCAGTAACAAATAGTAACGTCAGAAAACCTTAAGAATACATCTTAAATTGTAGAATGAATTCGTAATTAAATCATCTAATTGACTGAAATTAAGTAGGAAAAAAAAACCCAACCCTGAAATTATTTGGCTCTGTTGGATGGACATGCTATAGATTGAGTAAAACATCTTGGTACTTCATTTACATTCTGCATCATCAAAAGGACTCTACAATTTAAAAAATACTTCGGCTTTTCATACTCCATCTATAAGGTGCCCATTTTAGATAATGTGGTGGTGTTATAGCACAGCACTGTCTGTCCTTGTGCATCAGTATCTGGACCACCCACATAAGATCTTCAGGTAGCAAAATATATTACCAAAATTTTTGTGTACCTTTCCCCATCTCAGAAATTATTCCCTTTCTCATATGAGGTCTTTACGATTCTTTTGCCTTCTGTGGATTGTTTTACAATTTATCTTTCCCTGTGAAGGAATATCACTGATGTGGTTCAGAGTGAAAAGACACATAAATACAACTCTGCAGATGTTGACAGCTTGTTAAAAACTTTAAGAAAGGTTCAACAGCTTTCTAATTTGAACAATTTTGAATTATTGTTGAAGGTTTGCTCAAACCATGACGACCATATCCCAAAGTTTCCAGTAAACTTATTTTGCAGGAGTGAAAAGAATCTTTATTAGAAAAAATGCTATGAAAACAATTGCATTTTTCTTTCCAATTTTTCACTACAAATAGTTCAGATGTACTTTTGAAGTTTAAAAGATCCATATTTGTCTTGGCATTGGATTTCAGTCTCATTTTAAGTGGCTACTCACATATTTGTTTAAACAATTAATAGTCTCAAACTGCTGGTATGCAAAACTATTACATGTATTTTCTGGTATATGAAGCAGTTCTGCTATACAATCCTGGTCATAAGCAGGATTCAGCTTGGGAAAAAAATTTTCTCTTACATTCTGACCATGTATTTTCTTTTAGAGCAGCTCCAACTTATTTCAATTACTTATAAGAAGAATGTGTTTGTAGGTGAATATTATACTTTTCAAGGGAGTATATGTTAGTCATGCTATCTTCCAGTTCAAAAAGGTCATGAAATGCCTGTTGTGATAGTTATTATCACACCACAAAATCTGGCATTATGAGTACTCAATTACATTAGTGCTATGAACACTTGAAATCTCTAAAGATAGAGTGCTATTAATCACTCTGTGTTCCCAGCAACTTCTTATTGACTGGGATAACAGGAGAAATAAGTTTGTGTCACAATAGGATATTATTATCAAGTGTCTTATTGTTGAAGTCAGCAACACATGAATACAGCTGATGATTAAAGACTTCTAAAAAAAACTAATGCAAGTAATGGTGCAAAATGATGAAAGGAAAAAAAATTAATTATGGAAATAAGTGTTACTTACTGGAAATCTTGTCAGCTCGAATGCACCTTTTTTTTTACAGTTGTGTTAGTTCGAGAGTATGAGCATATGAAAATGACAATATGAATTTCCTGGGTTTATTGGTATTGCCTAAATGTGTGCAACTTTGTCGCTCCTTTCATCCTGAGAGGCTGTTATATTAGGTGGTAAATGCCACAAGTAATTCAGATGCTCTTATCTACCTTCAATAAAGCCTACCTCTCTTTTTCATGTTTACCCTGTTGATACATAGTAACTTTTTTTTTTTTTTACTGAAACCGAATCATGGACACTTTTCTGTCCATATAGGAAATACTTTCTAGTGCTCCTGTTATTTAAAGTTTTGCCTTCATCCAGGAGGTAAAACATCATCAAATGGTAGATCTTTTGCATTAAGATCACTGTATGTTTGAACTTGTTGGTTCTTTATCCCTGGATGTGTGATGGGAATACTTCTGGATCTAGGCTATGAAGATGATTACAAGAATCAAGCTTCTGAATGTATTTATTATCCTTATGTCACTTTTATTATTGTAGAGCAAGCCATAAGGAACCTGATTTTATGAAATTGACTCCAAGAAGAATAGTAACATATCTATCCTCCCAGCCTCCTACACCTGTACACTCCAATTTTTAAGAGTTACAGTCCTCAGAAAAAGCAAAACTCAAATACAGAATGTATATCAAGGATCCTTATAAGTAGTATTGTTATCCTCCAGTTATATTATTTAGAGATATTGGTAATGTCAGCTTTGGTGAAGTCAATATGTATGTACAGTTATTATCTTTGAAAAAAACATAAAAATATGTTTGCCTGGTGTCCCTTTTGAGCCCTTTTGTTTAAATATCTCCTTTAAAGTATAGATTATATTTTCACTCTTTTGCAACACCCCTGAAAATTTTTCCTCCTTCATAAAATGGTTGAGTAGGCATTTATTAAATTAAGTGAAGGAAAATCATCTTTCTGATGGTTACTGATATTACCACATCTCTAGCAGACATAGATTTTACCATGTGCAATACTTTAAAGTACAGCCAATTAAAAAAAAGTAAAACATTTTCTTGGGGTCGTTTTTGTCCTTGGCTCTAATAATTGCTCCTGTATTTGTTTTGTTTTCTGATGAGTTCTTAAGTCCTGAGTTCTCTGGAACACACCAGTAGTCTGTAACAGACTCTGTTCTCACATATAATTCTAAAGATAAAATAGTAAAAGGGGAAATTGGATAAAGTCACTGCTCTGTGCTTGGATTCTGCAGGATTTACTGGTTGGACTGTTTTCTCAGCTCTGCCGCAGTCAGTAGGGTACATTACATCTACACTTGCCTCAGCAGCTGCTCTTTAATGTGTCACTGGCGTGCCATTCATAAACAAAAAATTCCATGAACCTCATAGTGCAAAATCTGGCTGCAATTGAGGGGAAAGAAAACATGCCTTTCCTACTAACTTCAGGAATACACAAACATTTAAATCCCCAGTATAAATAAGAGGCAAGTTCAAGTCCTATGTCAATGAAAACTGGAATAAAAAGATGAAATCCTTACAGGTGATCAGAGTTATTTATTTGAAATTAGAAAGGTCTTTCATATTTTTCCCTAGGTGTTCTACTGAACCTCTCATTTTGAATACATATGTTTTGATAGAAAAAAGGTCTTCATAAATCTTAGATTTTAAAGGTAGATATGGCTAATTAAATCACTAAGACAGTTAACCTGTTAACCGAAATCCAAAATCCCAAAATCCATATTTTCTCTATTGAGCTGATAGAATTTCCTTTTTTTTATGCTGCCTCTTCACCTGAACATCGCACACAAGATGCTTCTAATATGTAGATTATTGCATTCACCTAATTTTTTTCTCATTAGTTATGTTCTTCCTAAATGTTGATTTTTTTCCATAAAGCAATTTTTGTAACTATATTTTTTAAAGTCACAAATTTCAAATACCAAATACCATTGAATCAATAACTTTTTTTTAGATTGTTCATTCAATTTTTATGCTCAGGCAGTAAAGAAGATTTTGCAATAGACTGTATTTCCAATATTATTCAGGAGTCAGTGAAGAATGGAAGAGATTTTCCAATATGTTTGTGCACATTCTTTCAAAGAATGTTGCACCAAGTCATGCAAAAACAGCCATCTTTCCAGGCCCAGCAGAACTACCTAGTAGGACCTGACCCAAGATTCATAGAAGACAATGGGATTTTTCTACCAGTCTCAGTGGGCTTGTGATGTTATAAAAAAATGAAAATTTTGTACCCTGCAATAGAAATGAGGGCCAGCAACTGAGACACTTTAACACTGAATATTAAACACCTCAGTTTAGGTAGCTTGCTTTCTACTTAGGCAGCAAATAAAAGATGTACAAATACTTTATAACATAAAGAACCCTCATTTGTTTCTCTCTCTCTTTATCCCCTGCTTCCTTTGACAGAAAAATCTCCCATCTTTTGAGAAGCAAAAACTAAAGGTACCTCTTCCAGAAGCATGAGTATAAAAAGCTTTTCAAAGAGGCATCAGCAAATGAAATTACTCAAAATGATTGATATTTGTTGCCTAGCCAGCCTACATTGAGACAAAAACCTACAAATGCAATACACCATTGCAGCTACATTAAAACAGAAAGAAATGTTCACCTTATCCTTGAGATATAGACTATGAAAAACAAAGTACACTTGTAATTATGATTTATTTTGAGAATGGTAGTTGAGTCTCGGGGGTTTATTTTGCTGAGGATTTCTTGCCAGTAATGTGAAAACCAGAAAAGTTTTGCATCTGGCAAGGTTAAGCAGGGAATACTTGCTCTTCATTAGGATCCCAAATGACTCCAGCATCTCTACTGAAATTTGTGACCAAAATTTGAGCAGGATGAATATACATCTGAGAAATCATTGTTCTGGGCTTCAAAAATATCTGACTGTGT
This sequence comes from Setophaga petechia, assembly GCA_024362935.1. Taxonomy (NCBI): domain Eukaryota; kingdom Metazoa; phylum Chordata; class Aves; order Passeriformes; family Parulidae; genus Setophaga; species Setophaga petechia. Next base: position 32,105,033 of record JANCRA010000001.1, read on the forward strand.
TTCTATCTTAAAAAAAAGACTAGCTGGACGAACAAAAAGTAATTGTATCAGTATTCTGGATTGACTTTAGGGAAAAGTCATAGAGTTTATGAAAGTATTTAGATTTAGTTAAATTCTTATGAAGTTACTGTTTACTGATCATTTATTTTCTATTTTTTTCCCATTGTTTTCTTAAACACAGGTACTCCTTAAGAAACTAGGTACCTTAAGAAACAAAATGTACCCTAGCAAATTCCGACATAGGGGCTTGAGCATTTGTTTCACATCTTGTTCCTGCGAAATTTCACAGGGAAGGCTAGTTATTACCACTTGGTAATTCCAGCATTATATATTCTCTGTGAGACACTGAAACAGTACACTTTACAAAATGCTTCTCACACAAATTACTGTAATGTTATTTGCTTCACTGGAATATATAGATTATTTCTCATTATCACAAATATATGATGGCTAATCTACAACTTAAAAAAAAGTGATCTATTTTTTTGCAGAAGAGTGTAGAATATCATAATCATGTGATTGTCTTTTACGTGCATCAAAACTGCACTAATTAATTTAATTTTGACTACATACATCAACTGAGCAGTTTTTTGAAAATGCAATACATAGCCTGATAAATAACTCCTGCTTAGAAGGGTAGAGGTTCAACTGCTCCCCATACGCAAAATGTTGCCATCAAGAAATCTGGACACAATATAATAATAATAATAATAATAATAACAATAACAATAATAATAATAATAATACCTCTATTTCCTCAAAGCATATTGAGGAAATGGAGGTATTATTACTATTTCAACTGAAACTGACCAAACTTGAAGTGTGACCAGAAATTTCTATTTGCTAGCACCTGAGCTTATAATACACCATATAACATTAATCTTATGCCCCAAGACAGGGCTTCTCTTACTCTCAAGCATATTTCTAAAGCTACAAACCCCAACAGCTGCTTCTTAATACTCAGCTATGTAGGGGCTGGGGTTAGATGAAGCACACAACAATTGAGCAACAAATGCCATTCCTCCCCATTGCTGTAAAAACATACAAGATATACACAAACTGAATTTAAAACAAGTCTATTTGGCACAAAGGAATGAAAAATGATCAAAACCTGGAGATTTAAGTGGGAGTAGTGGTTATTCGTTCTGATCAGAGATTTTGAAAGCATGGATATATTTTTAGATAAAGTTTTAACAAAATTGGGAAAGAAATTGGTCAGAGGTATAAATATGAGAACTTCACTGATACTATTTGAATATTGCAGTGCCTATTAGTGGAATGAAATTCATCAGATCTGCTGGATTGAAAATGGTGCTATTCAAAAGAAAATACCTGTTTAAGAAACAGGTGGGTTTTTTTTCTAAAACAAAAGTCAGATACTTACTTTAAGCCCACTCGAGATAAAGTGCTTTTGGAGTCAGAGACCAAAATTATCTCCAAAATAAAAAGGGGAGGGGGGGTATTAGTTTATGGCAGAGAGATAGAAGTTGTCTACTTATGAACCCTGGAAAGAGTTAAAAGGAACAGGACATTTGCTAAATTTTGTAAAGCAAAGTATTTGTTGGAGATTTAAATCACCCTAATATTTAAATTATTTTTTTAAAAAGTGCACTCATTTTACCATATTTATCATGAAGTATTCAACAAAACAGCAACTGAGAGTAACAACAGGAACAAAGATGTTATTATATAAAAGTTTATTACTGAAATGTATATTTTCAACTCATGTTTTCCCAGAAATTATTTTTGTAAGCCAGTGAGACCAAGCTCCATCTCCTGGAAATGGACGTAGCTTAGTTGAAAATGAGCTATGGTAATTTACCTCAGCTGAGGTTCCCTAGGTCAGTAGAATAAAACCATTATTTCCTCTTTTACTATGTCATCACAATGTTACAGGTTTGAGGGTTTGTGTTTGTTTATTGGTTGATTTGCTGGGCTTTTAAAAACTCCTTTAGCTATTCTTTTCCTTCTCACTTCTTAGCGTGTGTCCTCAAGGTATTTTTTTGCAATTTCATTCAAAATTTTTCACTTGTTTAGAATTCATTTGAAGGTACCACTAACAAATAAATGTTTCCCTTTTTGCAGAACTCATTTATCGCTTACATTTATATTTATTCTATATTCAAAATAATTTTTGTTCCTCATATATATGTGAATGACATCTTTATATCAATTCTAAACCAAAATCTCTGGTTTAAAGCCATAATACAAGAGTATTTTCTACATGATGCAGACCTGTAGTGTTTACTCTCCAGTGTTTATACTAAAATAGGGATATTCAGTTCTCTGCTTTTCTTAAAACCGAATAGGTAAAAGACTATTTTGGTATTTTTTTACAAGAGAACAAAATTACTTACATGGTGATTAAAAGCTATTTCCCGTACTCGATATTACATAGCAGCCAATAAATATTTTAGCACATATTTTAGACAAATTTTTTATGCTTCAAAACTTCCTTGAGGGTTTACTGCTGAAGGGGATGTGATTCAGAACCACTTTTTATCATCAGGTTCAATTTCTGTGTCATGGAGTGAGTATCTTACTCTGTTCTCACCCAGAATATTTCCTTCCCCTATATCTTGGAAGCAAGGATGTAGAGCAAAGATGCTGCCTCTGCAGCCCCTCACTGCAGTGTGTGATTAAAGAGCAACATCCCCCTTTCACTCCATCTCTACTCTGACAGATTTATAGATGAGACTTTGAGAACTTTTTCTTGCAAAGGAATTTTTTTTTAAAATTTTCTGTGTAGACTTTAACTGAAAAGACTGCATTTGGAATAGAATATTGTGTCTTTCCCAGGAAAGAACTAGTCCATGTTCATCTGCAGGCACTTCTAGTGCAATTTCACTACAAGAGTCATTGTCCCATCCCAAATTCCATGTTTTACCTAAGTCAGTATTTTAGTGTTTTCCTCTGGTAAGACTTTCCTTTGTTCTTAACAATTTCCCTTATACTGAGGAAACAACAATTTCTCCTGTCTGAAATAGTTCTGCATGTACCTTTGTTCCTAGGGGCACTAAGATAAAAGAAAATAGAAACACAGAGAACTTTAGGTAAATACTGACATGCAAAAGAGGGGAGACGAGCTGCCTCATTACCAGGTAGTATGTTACCTGTATATTTTGTCCCTTGCTTTATACTATCTCTGAAACACAGTGCTTGACACATGAGTTTTAAAAAAACTTGGTAAGATTTAAGAACAAACAGACCAAACATATCAAAAACTCTTCAAATATATCAAACAAATCCCATAAGCCAGACTCTGAATCTTTTAGACCACCAGAGTGCAATCAAAGAGCATCAAAAGTCTGTAGAAAAAGTAAATGATTTATTGGCATGGGTCTCTACCAAAGAGGACATTACTACTCTCAGATTAGTCTCTACAGGTAATGAGAGTAAAACCACTACAGAGATAAAGGGATCAAAAAGAGTTGATGGAACAACTTCAGAAACACAACTGAAATCAATCAAATAGACCAGATTGTGTTCATCTAAGAGTTCAGTGAAAACCAGAGGATGGAGTAGCCAACCCAGTAATATACACATGGTTTAAACTCATCCTGAGAAAGAACTTAAATAAGAACCACCTTAATACCCTGAGTTTGGCCAAGAAAGATTCTCAGGATGAGCCTAGGAATTCCAGAATAAAACCTGTACTTCTTTGCAGGCCTGAACACCAAAAGCTTTTTAATTTATACTATTCATTGGGAGTCACTTTGCAGATTACTAAATTTTAGAAATTATCAATAGAACTGAAAGAAAAAACATGAAAGACAATGTTTCTCTTCCATTAAAGTAAATTATGTTTTAATTCTTTCCTGTTTATTTCAATCATGAAAATATGAAATAAAAACATAACATAATGGAAAATTATATCACATCATAATTATTCTAGAGTGGTTTAAAAATACACATTCACAGGAAGGCTATATTTTATGTAAAACAATACCAAACCTAATTATAGAGGTGTATCATACCTAAACATTGTTATGATACATTAAGGGCTGTTGTCTAAAAGGGAGTAACCAACAAAGCCTTAGGATTAAAGAACCGTTTGAGAAATAATGTGGAAGCTTTTCCCCGGCAAAATTTTCTTGAGGTGTTACTAGAAACTTCACAGAGTACTTAAATGACTAAGTGTGAAAAAAACATCAAGCCAAGTTTCTGTTAGCCTGTTATGTTGTGATGCAAGAAAAATATGTGCTAAGGAACTATGACATTGAGAAAGGTAAGGAAGTAAATGTTTTAAAGTTTGTATATTTGTTTTGGTTTTTAAAACTTATTTATGCAACTGCTTCGAAGACCGGTCTGTCTAGATGTTCTGTTGTACAGACTTGTAAAACTAGAATCGACCATGCCACTTTGTCACATGACTATTGGAGCTATTTCCTTGTAGATACATCCTTCCTAAGGAGATAAAATGAAAATTATTTCATTTTTAAAATATTTGACGGTATTACATATATACACATGCTAAAAATTACCTTGTATGTTGTAATTTTCTAGGGCAACCCAGAAAACCGATTAGTCTCAGAGATAAAAATTTGAGGTAAAAGAGACACAAAAATATTGAAATGCAGTTAATTCTACTGGCTAATTCTACTGACATACTGGAATATTAGAATATACAGGGGTATCTGCAAGTTTTCATCTTCAAAGCAAATATTGCAGTAACTACAGAGGAACTCAGTAGGACATCTTAGAAAGTTTTGTGCATGGATGTGGTCATTAAATGTTCTTTATTCATTTACGCACTTCACCAACTGCAAGGTGTATTTTTCTTTCTTCTGGTCGAACAACATTATTTCGGTGACGGAATTTGAATTTCCATTAATTATAGCAAGGTCTGTCAGCTGACATTTTCACTCAGGGTGATACAGTGCTCTGTGAATCCCAGGTAGAGCTCAGGTTATTCTGGGAAGCTGAGCAGATAGGCTGGCAGCCGGCCACGCGGAGCTCCATGCTGCGGCAGCTGCCCTGTTAGCAGCACCAGCTGATTAGGGATGTCTACCTGAGCTGTTGTCAAACCTTTGGCTGTCATTTAAACACCCTCTAAGAGCATGCCTCAGAGAAAACAAGGAGGTGAAAGCTCCACCAAATAGTGGAAGGCAACTCATGCAAGTTCCAACAGCACTTCGCTGCATGGCTGAAAAAAAGCCCACTAAGAGAGAAACTTTTGGCAATGACCAGCTTTAGTTCCTCCTCCAAATTTGACTGTAGGATGGTAACAGTGTAAATTTAATGCAAACATTTTAAGTATAAAAAAAGAAAAAAAAAATTGATGTCTTTATAAGTCAGCAATAGAAAAACCTGAACGTGAGCCATTTATTGTCACTTTCAAAAGTGGCCAGACAAACACCCTGTAAACAGTAAAGTGGGATTCTTTTAGCTAAAAAAATATTATTTCCAAATTGACACTGGATTTCAAAACACTGATATCTAATATGTTAAAGAAAAAACATTGGAAAAATCATCTCCATCCTGAAATGTATGATGTAAAAAAAAAAAAATCTCCCTCAAACCCAAACAGAAAAAAAAATGCCCATCCAAAACCCCCTAATACATGTAAAAATTTTGTTTGGAGTTGAAAAAAGAAGGAATAAACTTTGGCTGACAGAACTATTCCTGAAATGAAGACCCTGCAGACAGTAATTAAGCGTAGGTGTCTCTGACACTGTACTCCCTACAACTGCTAATGATTACATGAGAAAAATTAAATATGAACTCAGATATAAAAAAATCAGGATGATGACTCTTTATATATTCTGGCATGAGAAGTTAAAAAGAAAAAAGTATATGAAGGGATTTTAGAGACTGTAAAAATACCCTTAAGGTAAGATTCACTTATGTGTTATATTATCCTGAATGAACAGTTTCATAAGGAAAGATTTTAATAGTTGTCACATATGCAAAAATATAGGCAGCATCAAGAAAAATCTCCTGCTGATATCACAGTAAAAAGCACAATTTAAAAGTGTAGTTTAGTTTATACCGTTTTTCTTCAAAGTTGCATCCTGTTCCAGCCCTTTTGTCTCACTTTCTGCAGACAGTTTTTACAGGAACAGATAAGAACTAAATTGATGATGCATATATCCTATTTTTACTAGACATTATAATTTACAGAGTAATATATGACAGTAAGTCCTCCTCAAGGGAATGAGCTTAAGTCATTTACAGTTAAGTATAGTTTAGACATGGAGCAGCTAGTTCCCATCATCTCTGTTCAACAGCTTGGAAAGAAATAGTGTAAGAATAGCACTATCCCTGAAAAAAATAGCTGGACAGCCTTTTTCTGATACCCCTCTATCGTTGTTATATACACAAAGAGCATCAGCTGGACATGATTTTGTACCTGCAAGCATTTTATTAAATGGAAAAATGGAAAAAAAAGATTCTGGCAATATAAGACACCGATGTCAGAATCACTTGATCTTCCTAATGTATCAGTTTGCAAGTAAGATAAGCAAAGCCATAATTTTTTTTGGGATCTGCCACCTCTATAAAAAATTAGTGTTGAAGACCTTCAATAAAAAATGATGGCAGTAAACAGCAGTCATGTCACAAGCTCTTGTATGAAATTGTCACCTGATAGAGACATCACAGAGAAATGAGTGAGAAAGATGGTCCAGTTTAACAAGGTCCAAACATTGAGACAGAGAAGCCCAGGGGCAGGGACAAGCAGAACAAATGCATTCTTACAGTGATATAATGGTGATAGTGCCAACACATCAGGAGAGCTCTGCAGGTCTGAGTAAAAATCTTCCAAGAGCTAACTGACCCCCAGCGGAGCTGTTGGACGGCTTACGAACACAATATGTTGTGTGGTATAGCAGTGTTGGCTTAAGTATTCTATCACGTATTGGCAGGGAAAATGTGTATTAAAGATCATGGCACCGGGCTGACTTCCTCTGAAACATAAGATCAGTTGCCTGGACCTCACATTTAGTCTGGTGTTACTTAGGACACCCTGATTTTCTGTGTGTGTGATGTGACAGAGGACCGACATGAGACTCGTGTTATGGTGGAAGAACAGCTGGATCCCACATGTAATGCTCTGAGGCACCACTGGGGAACTTGGATGTCCTTACATAGTCAACCTAATTGAGGAGCAAATGCTTAAAGAGGAACTTCTCTTTCAAGGATGTTTACGAGCACTCAGAGCACCAGATGTTTACTGAACATATAATTGATGGCATCCTCAGCCACATGCAGTAACTTTTCTAAGAGAAACTGAAAAGCTGGTAAGTGGTTATGGGGTATTGTTGCATGAGGCTTGTGAGCAACTGTATATTTTATCAAAGACAGACACATCAGTGCTCAGAAGGAAATATTTTTCTGTTATATACTCAAGGAAAAGCACCCAGAATTATGATTATGAATCAGCTATATGTGAAAAGTTATGCAACCACACTTAATTTCTGGAAGGAAAACTATTGCCACTACAGATCTCTGGACAAAAAAGACAAAAATTAGATAGGCTTAATGTAATAGCTAGAATTTTGAAGTTTTTGATCAAATTAAATTACAACACTTAAATGCCAGGTCTACTTACTTGCAGTGTTGTATAAGACCCAACATGCAGGGTTAACCAACACTGTCATGACATACAGTATTTACCACATATTAAAAAGTGATGCTCCATTTGTTACCTGCTGTAAAAAGAAGGGCAAATTGCTTGCAAAATGGAAAAAAAACCCAAACCATTAAAATATATTTGGTTTTCATAAATAAATTCCTTTTTCATAAATACAAAACAAAGCCCTATTTTTTGCAATGCAAGAATTGCAGACCAATTGCTATATTATGTGGAAAATTTGCATACACATTCTATCCATTTCACCACTGAAAGGGCATAACTTTTTTTCCCCCACTAAGCATCCTTATGACTGACCCAAAAAATGTTCAGTTGTTAAATTGTCCCTGGGACCTGATTATTTTATAATCTTCTCTACAGGTATAAAGAGCTAGCTGTAAATACAGTCATTTGCTTCCTGTACAATTCTCTCCTTTTCCAGTTTTATCCATTGTCTAATGAAGGTCTCACAGCTCAAATATTAGCTATTTTCTTTTAGCTACAGCAGTATGTATTTTATTAGTTTCATTTTTTAGATAACAGATTTATACCTTAAATATAACTCCAGGTGGGTTTCCACAGAGTAAAAGTACTAGCCCCATGTTTCCCTTCAGCTAGAGCAATGGTTGCAATTGTTAGGAGAGCTGTCAATCTCTTCCTAATACATTCAAGTCCTTCAGAGGAAAGCACAGGCCAAAGGGGAAAACCCAGAAAGGAATACTTCTGAAGCTGATTATAAAGGAGGCTGAGTGCTAGTCAAAGGTACAATTCCAACAGAGTCTGATTAACATTCTCCCATAAAATAAGGACCAGAGAGTAAGCCATTAATTTTATGGCTATTTTTTCCCACTGCTTGGTTTTTCATAAGTTGGACTTCCTTCCAGGCTAATTAACCACTAAACATTTTACAAGCAATCCAAGTGCGGAAGCAGTAAAAGATGAATTGCACTTATGAAGTAATTGACAAAGGGTATATTGGGCCTTTTAAGCAATGATATTGTGCATCTTAATACAGGAAGAAAGGATCCCTGGTACTGCAGTTTGATAGGTCATTAGTTAATTCTCAGAACTCTGCACAAGATAATAATGGCTCAAGGCTAGAATGAGCCTGCCTGGATTAGGGTGGGGAACCTTACCTCAAAACACTGCCAGAGAAAACACTTAATGTTTGTGTCTTGGTATTATCAAAATACCCCCCGTGTTATTTTAGATTAATTCCCTGGCTATTTTCTTTTCTTTTGACAGCAAAGTCAGAACTGACAAACCAAGGCAGTTCTCAAGGAAATTCAATTACTGAAATGTCTGACAGCTTGCTTTGCTGCTTCTACCTAAAGTTTTGAAAGTTACATGCTGCATGTATAATATAGTTTTCACTACAAAGGAATAGATTTGCATTTTCTAGGGGGAAAATCATTTTCAAGCTGTAGGAGTTTAATGATAAAAGATAAAAAATGAAATGCTGAAGTTTATATTTTGCAAAAAAATGAAGTGAGTTGAGTGGCTGCCACATGAAACTAGGAAAATACTGTGTTTTCTTAAAAGCAGAATTCACTTGCCTTGCCATAAATGAGGGAATGCCAGTCTATTTGAATAGTGCCTGCATATATAATTTTCTAATTATTCCATATAATGCAAGATGAAAATGTTTATAAACTTTTCAAAAAACAGGATTTTTTGTCCTATCTCAGCATCAATTACCTGAGCTCTGGGTCCTATGAAGTGGTACCTCTGTGTTTGTTCATTTAACTATTTTTAGAGATAGAGAAATGAAAGGTGTCTTAGTCACTGCACTTGCTAAAAGCAGATCAGACCATATTTCCTCTCTGTTAAATTCATCCTTTTCTTTTTTCTCCAGAAATCTTCAGACAGACAAAAGACACATTTATAAGCTAGGAATACTTTCTCACAGAGTTTAGCTGTTAGCCAGCTCCAGCTATCATATTGGAGGGGTAAAGGTAGAGGCAGATGCTGAAATAAGAGCTCTGGGCTGTCTTGAAGTTGTCAAATCAAAAGCTATGATCCAACAACTTCAGCAACAACTTAAATTCATGGGGTGTGTTCCTAGTTCTTATGAAAGACTTCTTAGAGTTTACAATTTCAGATGTGAAGTGCCTTGGTTTGGCACAAATCTCTTGTGAATGATACAGTTGCCTACTTACTAGGTAGGTACCCACTAAGTGCTAACCTGCTGGTTGCAATATACTCCTGGAAGCAGCAATTCCAGTCTCTTCACTGTCCAAGCTGTAGGCTAAATTACTCTTGAAAGAGAAGATTGGTGCAGTGGGAGGTGGAACAATCCATTGTGCCAAAATGAAATATATCTAAAAAAGGAAAGAGAACTTTTGATGTATCAGCTTTTTCTTTTTCCCCAAGGCTCTTTATTCAATTTACATGCAACTGTCATTTGATTGAAAACAAAATGGGTTCCTTCTCACACAATACAGATTCACAAGGAGTAGCTGCAGTCACAGTTGCAGTAGGTATTGCCCATTCTGCTGCACTGAATCTTGCATTACTGTCACATAACGGCTCAGATTCAACCAGGGGAGAAAAATTTCTTTCCCTAATAGTATGGCCAACATAATGCTTACTGCACCAGCACCTACCTCCTTTTGACTGGAATTAGTAGCTACAATTTATCACTGAAAAAATATATCAGGCTTGGTAGTTTTGACTGTACCAGTTTAAAAATGTAGCCTTTGCTTCAGTACTGTAACGCTCCAGGTTTATATCATAGAAATTATATTTATATTATAGAAAATAAGCATATGCCAGCATAAAATTAAAATAACACAATGATTAAGCGGCCTCAACTTTCAGAAAAAAAAAAATAGGTAAAGATAACAAGGAAGTAATAGGTAAAGGAACAAGCCATAAACCTTCCCAGCACGCAAAATCCTCTCATTTTTTTTTTTTTTAGATTGCCTGGATCCCCAATTCAGTTTAAATGCAGATTCATTGTTAATGAATTTACTACCTGGTACCCCTTTCACTGAGGCTGAATAAGAGTTAATACTGTAATTAAACTACTCTCAGATTCTCTTTTTGGGCAAAATGTTAAATTCAGAGGTAACTTCAAAAACTCATTAATCCAAGTGAACAAACCAAACAAGGCTCAGGAGAAGCATTTACCAAATTATCTTTGTAAAAATTAGACTTCCAACTCCATTTTCAAAGATGACACAAAAACGATTCAAGCGCCTAAAGGTTTGGGGTTTAGGGTCTTCTGTGCTAGTGTTATCTGATAGAGATAATAGAGTGTTTTAGCAAGTTTTACCATAGTAAAAAAATTACTGTCCTAGAGACAGAAACTCAGTAGGAGAGCAAGAGCCTCCAATTTGTAACATGAATAAATTAGCTTCAGGGATCAGCATACAAGGCACGGAGTATTATCCCACTCCACAACCAAGTTATTCATGTGAATATGGGGTTGTAGATGGATAGTCTTTCTCAAGATTTGGACTTGAAGAATTTCATTTCATTTCCACTCCCTTCATTCAGGCAATTAAACCATAGCAGACCTTTCAGCTAAATTTGATCTTACTACCTTTATTATTTTTTACATTGCATTTTAAGCATTCATACCCAAGCTGACTTCCACCAATCCAAAACAGAAGTGTGCCTATTGTCTCAGAAAAGTTAAATCAGTATTTTAGTAGATCTGGAGAGGTGCAGTAAACCACTCCAGACCCTGTGCAGTGCTGGATCTGCACCTACAATGTACCCTATAATTGGAGTAGTTTGAATATACTATAAAGTATTCATTGTCTTGAATATAGAAGTGTAACTCACATCTACAACTACAGCTTGGCCAGAATCTTAGAGATGAAAAGAAATATTTTCCAGTATTGCCTCTGGGAGTTTTCTAGTGTCCCCTTCTTATTATTGAAAAATTATTGCTGAAAGCACATTATGTTATAGCGCTTGGACAACAGAACAAGCAATACCATTTTGGTACCAAGTTTTAAAACAGCATTTCCTTAGAAAATCTAGTCGTGACACCAAAGTTCTCAAAGGATTTGGCTGTTTTATACAAATTCAATACACTATTTTAAGGTTTTGTGCTAATGATTTTGATGTATTGTTACACACGCTCAGTGTGTTTGACTACAGCAGGGATTAAATAAATTGTGTTTTAAGGATTTAAGGTTGAGAGGAAAGGATTTGACTATGTAAATTGAGGTCTAGAAGGTCCTTGGTTCATTACACCTGTCTTTGGGGTTTTGTATCACCTTCACTCTTTCAGAAGACTGCTGTGTATATTTTCAGATACATAAGATTAGATAAAAGATAACTAGACTTAAAAAACAGTTATTAAATTAGCTTTGAAATGAAATCTAAAAACCAAACTTGCCTGTTTTTTAAAATCTAGAGCAACAGTTTACAAAAACAGATAAATAAAACAAAGGAATTACTATGGACTCAGTAAAATCTTTTGTGGTAGTGGATGTACTCAGAAGCCTCAGAGCAAAAGTATTAAGAATTAGATTAACATATTAAAAATTTTACATATATATATATATATATATATATATATATATATATATATATATAAAGAACCAATAAAACATATTTGGTTTTCATAAATACACTCATTTTTCATAAATACACTTGGTTGAAAAGAATGCCACAGTGGCCTTCTAAGAGGGCCTTCCTCCAGTCTTATTTTAATTATTTTAGTGGGAAGAGGGAATTGGTTGCAATTTTTTTACAAGATTGAATTCCAAAAGCATAAAGTGCATTAAATATTTCAATTATGCTTTTCTAGAAAAATTATTTATAAATTGTTTTTATTAATAATATGAAAAATCTAACAGTCAAAAATTAATGTATGTAACTCTCCTTTGAGTATCAACCAATAATACTGCAGTAAACTCATTGCAGGAAAATCTCCATTATAAAGCACTGAAACTTGATTGTGTGAAATATGACTGAACAAGAGACAGACCAAAGTGAAAGAACAAAAAAAGAAAAAATATCTGATGCCTAATTGATATCAAAAAACATTCTTTAAAATGAATGTTACCTTTCTACATTACAATCTTCAGACTCCTTAAAAAGCCTTAGCTTTATTTCATCTCCTGATATTTCAAGTCTTGGATTAATCAAGCAATAAAAAAGAAAGAAATATTTTATACATAGTCGCAGCAACCAAAAATATTTTTTGTGTTATTTAATTCCACATTAATGCTAGTATAGAATATTTTGGACAGAAGACAGTGTAAGATTGTCATGGTACTTTGAACAACTGTGGCTTACTGATATCTTTTTCTGGCCTCACATGTGTGGAAAATATATGATTAACCAGAGACTAATCATAAAGGATTACCCAGAAGAACACTTTAATTTCTGAACTTATGTTTAGGTGGATGTACTTGGCTAAACAGAAATGATAGATAACAGTTTGGTTGGATGTTTCTTCATTAATGTTTCAATAATATCCATATATCCAATATGCAAATGCTAAATAGCATGGTTATCAGTATTTGAGGATTTTTATGGTATGAGTACATTAACATGATCCTTAACTGAAAGAATCAAGAGCCACAACAGGCTATGGAGTGAATCAAAGAAAAAAAGAGTAAGTTAGGAAGTATGATTGATACAATATATAAAACAGCTGAAATAACATATAGTAGTCTGAGATATTATGCAAGTACTGATGTTAACGAGCTAACTAGAGTCTATAGTTTGGTTTGCTTGTTCCTCAGTCCTGTCCATAAATATAAACCTATTTAGATAAGAATTAAATTGGACAAAGACTTAAATTGGTTCACCACTCTATTAGGCAAAGCCCAGGCTGGAGGCAGATGAATTTTATGGCATACAATCATAACTACTGGACTATGAACAGTCCACTAGAAAAACCATAGAATAGAAAGGTGTTGCGACAGAGTGAAAGATGTAGAGCAAATTACCATAAACCCAAAGAAACAGTGACAAATATTTTAAAAATTACTGTAGAAGAAAGCAAACCCAACAATATCTCAGATCTAAAATGTGCATAAAATTACCAGATGAGCTACTTGGGCGTAGCTTTGCCATGCAGTTGCTATGTGAAGAGCCTTGGCGTCTGGGCTTCTTTTAAATGTGCATATACATATCTTGAAGAAAATCATCTTCTGACCTGTGGTCCTACAACAATAAAACACTCATTCGTTTTTCTCAATGAGTAAAGTGGAAAAAAGGCCTCAGAGCTGACGCACACTCAATTCCATATAATAGCAATCTGGCACCTCTCTCACTCTTCATCCTGATCAGCATGGAAGTAGAGTGCAGCGACATTGTATGTGTCCCCAGATACAACCATATGGATGTTTTTTCTATAAATGGACGTATAGAAGAAGAAGATACCAGGTGCAAGCAATGTCTCCTTACTTGGTATTTCTCATTGGATGAATGTCACTATTCATAATGAATTCAGACTGGAATTTCATTATCAAGCCAAAGTGTATAGGAAATATATGTTAATCTTTTCTCTCAGTGGAATGCGAAATATGAAGTCATAAATGATCCTCATCCTTAATAAATAGTTATAGTTATTACACATGATAGGAGTCCAGATTGCACCATTCTTCCTCATAATGTATGGTATCTTCATTTTCAAGTGGCCGTACTGAAATTATTAATGCTATATGGAGAAAAAGCTATGACTCAAAATGAAGAAGAATAAAAATTATTTCATTTGGGTTTTGGATAATAATCATAATACCTCCTATTATAATCTAGGAGCCCTCTCTCCTCTCCAGCAACACCTGGATGCACATACCAAAAGATGGAAATGCAAGGTTATACAAGGTCTGGATTACATTCTGAATGTTTTCACATTCCTCCATAGATGACTGTAGAAAGATCAACCAGGTATATAATTTTCAAATATTTAAAGCTATTGGTAAGAGTTAGGCTTAATGGCAGTGATTTTTTTTTTGCCTTTTTAGTATCTAAAACCTAACCTTTTGAATTCTTGTGCTATTAGACACTATAACCTTTTAAAAGTCTTCTCTCCATTTTTCTTTTTGCCACTTTATATGCACTCTTCTTCACACCCTACTGTGTTTAACATTCTTTCAAACATTGTTTTTCATCCCCAGAATAAGTTGAGTATGAAAGAACTTTTGCTGTCATCTATCCATTTCGTCCTTCCTGTGTCATGTTACTCCTTTTAATTTGCTTCGTCCAAAATCACCTCCAATAGATGAGTAGCTATTTCACCTTGAATACCTCTGGAGGCAGTGACTCCCTAAAACCCTTTGGCAGTTTGTTTCATTTCCTATCTGTTTTTGATAGTTTCAAAGATTTTTATACTATTTAACCTACATTTTCCTTGCAACAGCTCAAATTTATTACTCTGTCTTGGGTGACTAATGAGAATAATTTCCCTTGTCCCTTCACATATCTGTAGAGAGTTATCACACTTTTCTTAAGTCTTCTTTTCTTTAGACTGAACAGCCAACTTATCTTATTAACCTTTTTCTCCCCTCATGGATCTTTCTTTCCAAACCTTCTATCATTTTCTTGATCTCTCTTTTCTTCATTTTATGTCCCATTGCTCAAATGATGAAAGGAGAAGACAAAAGCCAAGAAAAACTGTAGGCAAGCTTTTGAAAACAAAGCACAAAATAAGAATTTGTTTTAATTCATACTCAAAAAATACAAGTACAAAGAATAAAATATCCAACTGAAAATCACCACTGGGGGGCTGATGTGTGCACACATGCAGGCTGTGTGTGTAATTGTATGACTGTTCAAATCCTTTGGAAAATAGTGTGGCTGCTTGTCAAGATCTAAAGCAAAAGGACTGAGATTTCAAAACAGAAATACAGACTCAAACAATCCCTTGCCTATTGAAATAATTTGTCCTTGCCTCAGCTGCAGGTCTCGTTTGATTTTTTTTTTAAGCAATAGTTTGATGCTTTTGCTTCACAGTACTACAAAACAAAACAAAGGAAACTTTTTAAAAGTAGTGAAGAACTAATTTAGTCTTATCTGACTTGGGATATTAGAACAATGAAGCTCTGCCAGTGGTCAGCCTTTAAAAAAACTAGAGCTGCATTCCCAGGTCAGAATAAAAAACCACGGTGGTGTCCCTGGCACTGTCTAGCAGGAGGTGAATCTATAATATAAGAAGCAGAATGTGTTGTACTCACAGAGTCTGAGCAATAAATATTTTAACTTAGAAGAATTTCGTTTACAGTGGATTTGTTGTTCAGTTTGACCTCTGTAGTCGGTTTGTTCCTTGTTTCATTGAGTTCATCCTTCTCACTCCCTTGTGCAAGACTGACTTCCACAGGAACTCTGCTGGGATGGTATGAATCAGTTTCAATTAGAAACATTATCACTGATGATGTTCAACTTTGCCAAGAGAGATGATAAGTACCAATTTGAACTGGCATGTTTCACAATGGAAACAGAGGTGAGTGTTCTGTGACACAAAGTGGGAGAGAAAGCAGACACACTGTAGTTCTTATTCGGTTTAGGATTACTTGGGAGGATTCACTTTCCTCTCTCCCCCCTCCTCCTCTAGCCTCCTTCAGTGCACAGATGAGTCTCATGTCAAGAAGAAAGTCTCATGACAGAAGAAACTGGAGTGTTTTCACTACAGGGGACACATCTAAAAAGTAATTAAACCGCTCAACCAGAACTCTTATTATCATTTTCCTTCACAACTTGATCCAGAAAACACAAAGAGTGAACTCAAAGCTAAAACATCAGAAATATATCATAATGCTGTTACATTCTTATGCTAGATATTATTCCATTTATATGTGAGGTTCATGTGAGGAAAAACTGCTATTTGAGGATCAACTCTCTACAGGAGCCATTAAAAACCACCAGATCATTGTAATAATTTTCTCTTCTAATGCACTGTGCTGCTAACAGAGTCTTAGAGTAGATTCTTCAAGTGACACCAGTGACAGTGAGACTGTGCTCTGGTGCTGAAGGGCTGGACTGAACCCTGCCCAGTGAAGAAGGTGGTTCCATTCACACAAACAGCTATGGCTTGCTAGGGGCTCCTTGTCTTTTCCAGGACTGTTAATGGCAGGTACATTACAATAGAAATTTCAAATATCTTTTTTGAAGCATAATGTGTGAACCACACACACACACATACAAATAATCATTTAATAGAATTCATTGATTTAGCATGAAGAGAAAAACCTGATCTGGGTTATTAATTGATAGAGTTCACTTTGAAAGGGGAATTCAAACTGTACAGTCATAACTGTTTTTCATGTGCTAATATATGTCACTTGTTACAATCTCTGAGCTAGCTGTAAACATGGTCAATGGGATGGAATATGATGGATGAAATAAAGTGTTTTGAATCTTTATAATTCAAACAGTAAAGAAATTCAAACTTGTTGTCCCTGTTAGAGAATATTAGAGCTGTGATTTCTGTTATATTAAAGCCATTCAAAAAGAGAACCTCTTAATTTCTGTTTCTGATTCTAACTCAAGAAATATTTCCCTCAGATGCTTTTTGTTGCATGCTGATGGAAACCACAAAGAGATTTCTTTTGCCATGTCCATTTCTGCCTGTGTCAGTCGGGTACCCGGACAGTTGTGCTGGGTGATGAGTCGTGCTGTTCCTGCACTCACCTCCATTCTTCCCTCCTCTTCCCCCTCGGCTGAGCAGAGCTAACAGCTGCGTAGCCCTATCCTGGCAGAACAAACAAAGGGTTCTCATTCTTTTTCCTTTGATTTTATTACTGCCTAATGGAAATACACTAAGGCTGATGAAGTCCTTTACCATACTTAGTGGCTACTGACTTATGCAAAGACTTAATGAATGAAGGAAATGTGTGTTTGGAACAAGTTGATGTGTAAGTGGCCCTTGACTCAGGAGAACAGGCTCTTTTTTACATGCTGGGTTTTCCATCAAATAGGCTAGAATCACAAAGAAGTTGGGAAGGGGAGCACAGAGAAGGATTGTAGGGTGCTTTATCCAGAGTACATCAAACAACCAAACTATCAGATGTGTTTTATAAGAAAATTCTACGGAATGAGAGTGACTCGGTTTTGAAGATTGGAAGCAGACATTTCTCTCCCACCATTTTCAAAGCAACAGTGTTGAAGGTGATTTTGCCTTTTCAAATATAGGAGGTGTAAATTGAGAGTACAGCCTGCCATGCTATGGCAGTCTTCAGCTGAAAGGTAGTTCTTGGGGTTCATTTTCACTGATGCCACATTAAAGAAACAGCCAACTCAGCCACTGAACCCTAGGTCTATATGGCATTCCCAATAAATTCCTTAAGCCTGCACCTGCACTGTCTCTGACTAAGCAGAAGTTTGGCACATCACAGGCTTTGACCTCTGAACCAGTACAAAGAATGTACTAGATTGTCTCTTTTTCTATGTATACAGCTCCCATCAAATCACTTCACAGATAGCAGCGACTACAGTAATTATAAAAGTGCCATCTCCAAATGACATGCAGCTTATTTACTTCACAATAAATCTCATCATTTTTAGCTTCAAACTTTGTCATAAATTAGATCATTCTGTGTGGGAGAAATTACTAGTGACAAATGCGACATGTAATACAATTGTTTAATCTGTTTTCCAAAAGTGAGCTCAAGTTGCTCAGATATTATCCATACACATTTGTAAATGAATTGAATTATTTTTCTTCTGAGGTTGTTTGTTTACACTTATTTAAAATTAATTCCCTTCCACCCATCTGTCACCTGAAAGGAACCTCAAAATAAGTGCTTTCTTTGACTTTGAGTTCCTTTTGTAATGCCAGAGTGCTGAATAGAGGCCTTAAGGTAAATGACACAAAAGTGCTACCTCTATTTGCCGTTCATCATTCACTATTTCTTATTTGTATTGTGTGACTTGTCAAATGCATTGTTTCTTTTCAATGAATGAGGAATTAGAAGGTTTGAAGCAGGAGAATAACAAAGGTGTTGAGTAAATAAAGCACTTCTCTATTGTCACTCACCCTAAACAGGAGGTAGAAATTGGCATGTTCAAGTAAGTGCTAAACCAGAAAGGAGCAGCAGGGCAGCCCACAGAACAAAGCAGAAATTGAGATGTACTTTACATCAACTCCTGAAAGACAAGTGATGAGGAAAAGTGTGCCCAACACTTGGGATAAATGAGAGACGGAACTGAAGTAATCAGGAATGAATGAGTCCCATAATTACCATGGTTAACAAACCATTCTCTTCTCTTTCTCCCTTGGTCATACATTTTAAGTGAAAAGCTGGAAATCTGGAACCAGAGGAGACTGAGGTTTACCCTGTACTGGGAGAAAAGAAGATTCATTCTCATTCCTTGCCCCTATTGGAATGAAAATGGATCCTTAACACTGCACTGATGACAATCGTACTGAAAAGAGAAAATTTGAATAGCTCTACTGCTTTCATTATAGCAACAGTAAGACTTTTTTTTCTTCTGTGGAGAAAAAAAATCCTTAAGTAGAACTTAAAACTAAAAGCTTAAACCTCAAATTGGCTCTTTCTGCTAAAACATCTTAAAAATGTATTCCATTTGTAAAACAAAAAGACATTTGAAAAGATTTCCAACAAAAAAAATCAGTGACTTCAAACATTAAAAAATTCCTCTTTCTTTTTTTTCACTTTTCCAGGAAAGTCATTTAAGGTTTAAGTTGTACCCAAAAGACTTGCAGTTCTATCAAAAGAAGAGGAAGCTACACTGAAGAGATAAAATTTTCGACCACTCTGTAATTCTATATAATAGATTTTTTTATAGAACTTTTATGAGACAACACAGTCTACTTCACAACAGCTGTAGTTTCATAATAGACACTGACATAATGTCATCATACTACTACGGAGTTCTTGAAGATACCAATGACCATCACTACTCTTCACTTGAGAGGACTTGTTGACTTTTTGTCTCATTCTTTTTTGACTGTTATCTCAAAGGTGATCAAAATGCTTTTAGAACTCATGATGCATAGCAACATTTCTGATAAACACATATTCCTTAAGAACACCCATACATAGTTTTCAAGTAGCAAATAATAAATTGCCTGCCTCAACAAAATACCAAATAAAGTAGGTTTTCTTCAGTGGATTTAAATAGGGAGAGAGTGGAATTATCCAGTTCTTGTCTGAACTAATTCTGTCTAAATTACAACAAAATCAGCACAATCACGCATTGTACTATTCTATTTTGTGCTAAAATCATAGAAGTTCAACACTCTTAGCACAAACATCTACTGATACCTTTCTCAAAATACCTAAGAGGATGGCTTTAACTCTTTGATCCCACATTTGCAGTATGATCTCAAAATGCTATGTCATCAGCTCACTCTCCCCACACCAGTCTTGTAAAAAAAAAAACACACAGAAATAAAGTGGTCACTTTCAGCCCCTGTTCTACAGTAGTGTCCAAACATTTTGTAGCAATCAAAATAAAATCAGGCTTTCTTTTCTAGTATAGAATGAATTTTTTGTGTCCTTACTAATGCCATTTTCCCTTTATTTCACATCCTGAGCTCATGACTCATACCAGTTGGGAGTTTCATCTCTGCAGCTGTGCTTGCATTAATTTTATCTTCTAAGATGAGCTAGCTGAGGTTAACAACCCTTTGATTTAGAACCTCCATATTAGAAGAAAGAGTATTCTGACGGTCTCAAATGTAGCTCTGCATCTCCCCTTCATAAATGCCAGTGTTGTAGGATCTGCAGAAATTAATCCAAAAAGTGCTTTACCCTGGTGTCTTAGCATATGAACACTCAGCTACTTTAGTACTTGTGACTTGATCTAGGCAGCTTCACAATCACACACTTCAAAAAGAGTAGGTTGAAGCCTGTGTATGAATTCCCACCAAGTGCCTGCCTGCAATGAAAGAGAGATTTAGAGCTTGTGTCTGTTACAACAAATTTTTGGACAAGTCTCTATACATCTGTCCAATTCAATTTCAGTATGCTGGTGAAAATAGCTAAGAAATTTGGGATCTCAAGCATTAAATTATTCAAAAAAATGAGAATTATTCATATGCAAAAATGCTCACAGGAAACTCCAAGACAATGAGCAGTGGGCAGGTTCCTCACCCTGCCACACTTTGTTGCACCAAAAGGAGATGTCTCTCCTTCCTGGAAGAGAGGTCTCTTTTCCCCACCCCTGGCAATGATGTAATGTGGAATCATAATGTCTTGCCCATGCCCCTCCCGCTGATCTGGGTCAGAACCATGACATCCTCCTTCTTCTTTCTTAGCTTTTATTGCTGACTAGATCCCACAGGGTAGGAAATATCCTTTGGTCAGGTTAGGTCAGCTGTTCAGGCTATGTCCCTTCTCAAGATCTTGCCAGGTCTCAGCTGCTTAGGGGGAAGCAGTTTTGGTGAGACAGTGCTGATGCTGTGCCAGCGCTGCTCAGCGGTACCCAAAACAATGGTGTGCTGTCAATACTTTTCTAGAAAAGCAAAGCACTGTGAGGGCTGCTATGAGGAAAATAAATTCAGTTTCAGCCAGAATCAATACACTGATTCAGGAGGATCATTGGGTGGCAAAAATTCTAATACTGAAAAAACCCCAAAACCATAGTGAGGCGTTAAAGAGCCACACATACACAGGGTATGTGTTTGTCTCTTACAGAGACAAACACATGAAGGGAAAAAGAACCCAGAATAAATAAATGTTGTGATGGAGCTACAATAAAATAACACTTGAGACTACTGGCTTTTTTAAAGTCATTTTAATGAATTTGGATCAGAAGGATGACGTATTAAAAATTTTCTGTGTAAACAATTATTCTCTATTGTTTATACAGACCACAATGAATGTCAGAAGTCACTCTGAAAAATGAGTAAAACTCATTTCAGAAGCAAATAAAACTGACATATAGACCTGTGATATGAGGTGAAGAGAACTATTGTTTGTTGCCTCCAGACTAAAGAAAATCCCTAATTCCAGGTGAATAAGTGATCAGACTTCTACTTATTATCCCTGTGCTGAAATGAACTAATCATGTAGGTATAGCTGAAGAAGTGGCAATACAATAATAAAGATCATATACCCATCAAATTAAACAAAAGCACTATATTTATTCAACATATCTATTTCTAGAAAAATTATTGTTCTTGGAACTGAAATGCCAGCTCTGAAGAATAAAGATTTCATATTTTCAAACTTTCACAAGTAGCAAGATCAGTGTCTATATAGGCCAAATTTGCTGACAAACACTTTGAGAGTTAAATTTATTTTCTTTTGCTATAAAGGTCTACTTGACCTGTGCATAAGATAGAGCAGCAGATAGATTTATACACGTAAATACACACAAAAGAATCTAGTTCCAGTGACAACCACAGCTCACATAGTAAATAAACTTGATGCTCTTTGTTAAAACTGTTATTTAGAAGGGAATAATTAGCACTTATTAAAAGCACTGTTCTGGCTGTGCTGGAAGAGATGTAAATACAGGCAAGAGTTTTGTGAGTTTTCCACATTTGCCTCAAAATGCTTTTGAGCTGACCTGGAAAATATTTTAGTCTCCTTCCTTGACCTGTTCTCTTCTGAGAATTCCAGTTGGGACACCAATTAGTGCCTTTTTGGCAGTGCTTGCATGTGGCTTGCCCACTTCTCTAGGAGGCTTGGGGCTATCATAGAAGAAAAGGGCTTAACAAGGATAGAGAAAGAAGCTTAATGGAATTCAAGTGGCTTCTTTTAAATGTCAGCAACTCAGCTAGTGGCGACCCACAAGGATATCTATGATAAGCACCTGCCATAGCTGTTACTACCCTACAGCTAATTACCAAAGCTTAGATTTCTATTTCTACAGATTCCAGATTTCAAACACTGCTTTTAATTTACCCATGTATATTCTCCTTTCAGCACTGTAAATATACTTCTATGCCAAATAATGAAAAACACAGTTGAAAACAGTGTGAGGAACGCCTTTCCTTTTTATCTCACTCCATTTACTTCTCACCTCTAAACTTAATATTTTTCCTGAAAGAGGAGAGGAGGATGATTTTTTGCTGAAATTGAATTCAGTGTCTTCATTGCACAATTTAATTACTATTCCCATGATTTAATAGAGACAGGATGCATAAAACTGATTTATTATATTATTATTCTGTTGTGGTTATAAAAGATGTGGGTATATTCCTGAAAATTTAAGATAAGTGTGGATTTCAACTCCTTTACTGAGCGTGCCAAACACAGAGAGCTTTTGTTTCAGCAGTGAAATGCTGTTCCATGACAGTATTTCCTACCCCAGTGTTCTACCCAGCCTGTGATATTTTGCCGTAATAATTCCAGCCTGTTATTTGCAGCACAGTGTTCATGGAGTTAAAGCCAATACAAGACCTACACATTAAATTATTAACTCTTGATGAAAACATAATGCAACAGATTAATAAAAGTGTAGGGGTACCATGCCAAGAAGTTGGTGGTCTCAATCACGTTGCTGATTCATAAGTTTCCACAGTAAATAACACCACCAGCAGCAACTCTGTTACAAATCCTACCTGAGACGAAAAAGATTTAATAAATGTGGGGAAAGTTACCCTGAGAGTAGGATAAAGTACTATTTTCAAGGACTTAGAGGGAGGAATTCTCCACGACTGTTGTTGTCATGAAAATATAGGAAGGGTTGGAGTCTGAAGTCATCATGGCATTTTTCCTGCACCTTCCCTGAATTTTGAACTGAGCTTATTTATTTTTAAATCATATATACAGCTAAGATTTATCTTCAGAACATTTTACTTGTATTTTATGAACATAAAAGAGACAAGAGAAGGCAAGTTACTTTGTCTTGTTATAAATCAAGAGTAGTAGTGAAGAAATTGTGAAATAAGGGAGCAAAAGTTTTCAAGAAACAAAAATCATCAAAAAAGTGGGTAACTTATACAATTTTAATTGTTAGAAGTATACTAAAAAAGCAGAGTATGAGGGATGGAAATGTGTTAAAGTTATCACAAATATTAAGTGTAAAAGTTATCAGGTAAAAAAGAAACTTATATAAAAGTTAGAAGAAGAATTAGAATAGCATATCCATGTTAATCCAGTAGAATGTTTAAGAGCTATTTAGTTTCTCAATCTTTTGTAATTATTGGAATTATTTATACAGTTAGAGAGGTATGCCAGCACTATCTGTCTACAGACATAATCACCTGAAATAGTAACTGACAAGAAGTTTAAAAGGTAGAAAAGGTATAAAAAGGCAGAAAAAAAATTGTGAACTTTCCAATTGTATTTCCAAGGCACTATTCTCTTATTGGAGATATGCTGATGCTTAAATTCTTCCTGGCAACTGCACAGCATGAAAGATTCAACATTGCTCAGGACTGCAAAACTGTAAAACTTCCAAAATTGGTTTTACGACTGACATACAATATGGATTCACGGCTAATCACTTACTATTACAGAAAGCAAAAAAAGTAAAATCAGACTGAGTTCTTCCAGTTCTTGCCTATGCAATGGGCTGCTCAGGTAAACCAGATTAGCCTGCCTTGTCTGAAGCCATTTTGGTTCAAAGCTGCGATGGATGGAGACATATTATGAACCAGTTTATTGTCCATCTGTGCTTATTAATGATAAAGCCATAGTAAGTAAATTACTCATGCTGTGAAAATAGCCTTGGTAATGGCAATTGCCTCAAATTAAATGGAAGTACAAAGATTATAATTCTGAGAGTAACCAATTTTCATTTTTCTGGTCATATAAGCACATTACTTCCGTAAAGAAAAATTAAAATTTTTCAGAAAAAACTGAAGACATTTTTATTTGCCTAAGAAGAAAAGCAAATGTTGAACAAAATAGTTTTCTGTCTCCTTGATATTTCACCTCCTTTTACTTCATTAATGTTTTATGGAGCTGCCTCTGGAATATTTTATTTTAAAAATACTAGAATTCAAATGTTCTTGAACATTTTTTTAAATCTTGTCAAAACTATTAGAAAATTTCATTTAGAAAGAAAAGGACCTCAAATCTTGAAGGACAAGCATCCCAAGCTTAACAGTTCCTATAGTTATTGTCCCTCACTGTGGGAGACTTCAGATGATCTCTCTTAGTATTTCATCAAGTTTGATCCTATGATGTCTGTAACTGCATCCTAAAATGTCTGGGCTTTTGAATGTTGCCTCCTGTGCTGTTGTGATATTTACATGTATTCTGTAAGGCTGTTGGTCTTTCACCTGTATGTCCTCATTAAATGTTCCTTGCACCTGTGCACAACATATAGATGGATTTAGAAGACTTCCTAAGAGTAACACCAAAAACCCCTGAGCTGAGATACACTTGCTTTCTAAGCTGTTATTGATCAAAAAATAGCTTGAAGTGAGATAAAAGAATATGGAGAGAGATCTACCGGATGGCAGGGAATTATTTCACCTCTGCTTTCCATGACAGCAACAAACTTGTTTTGCAAAAAACACTTTTAAAAACTCAAGATTAAACAAACCAGTAAGCATCATTTGAAGGAGAAATTCTGATTCTACCTTTCATTCCAATATTCCACTCTTAGCCTTCCACCTATAAAGCACTCATTTTTGGACTGTGCAGAAGGGAACCACTGTCACTAGGAGGTTGGTGTCTGTCAGGGGTACATAGAGTGGAACTGTGAACAGGGTCAGAATAAGCAGAGAATGCAGTAGCCTACAACAGAGACCCCTGGGGTTCTGATTGTAAACCAAGGAAAGCCACCTGTGTTGCATTCATAAGTTAACATACTAGGGCTATTGATTTGTACTCTCTTTAGCACTCATTTTAGCCCTGGTTTGCAACCACAAAGAGTAACTCATTCAAAGAGAACTCAGTCCTGTTTTCCTTTGTGTGCAAGTGCAAAATGTCACATGCAAATAGATAGATAAAGTAGTTTTTGATCACCCGAGTAGGCTTTGGCACATATATATATATTTTGTTACAAGTGCAAGCAGATGTCAATGCTCAAAACTTACACAGGGCAGAGCTCTGGGGCTCTGGGGTTTTGCCCTTCTCTCAGACAGATGACTCACAAGATATTTTTGAGTACATTTTGGATTTTGTCTAAATGTGTGCCTGGGCAGTATTTTACAGTGACATGCAAGCTTACCCTTTTATTTTTTTCCCCTCCAAGCAAATATAAGCTCATTCTGTAATATTGCAATCTGGCCAGACAACATGCAGCCTGTTCACATGGGCCTGAGCCTAAACCAACATAAATTCCTAACAGGATCTGAGAGTTCACAACCAACAGCAGGCCAGCAGGATCTGTACAATTGCAAGGTTACAGCTGGCACCCATTTGATCCACACAGAGCTCACACAGTCAAAGCCTGTATCTGCCTCACAAACATCGTGTTGGCAGAGCCTGAGAGACTCAGATGGCAGTTGAATGATGCAGCCAATTCATCTCTCAGGTAGCTAATACCAGATAAAAAATGCTGCAGTCACATGACAGAAAACACTTCTCCCTCACTCTGTCAGCTATATGAGTATAAACTCACTTTGTCATCTCGTAGTTCAAAACACTTGGGTACGTACTGGCAGGCTTTTTGCTGGATCATAGGACTTCTGCCTTCCCACAACAACAATAAGCTTGATATAAAAACATAAAAATGGCAAACACTGAGTTTCATGTTTTTTGAGTAATCTGTCGAAACAATTCTAAGTTCAATTCTGAGTTGGTTCAAATTTCTGATGCTGGACAATCCAACACAATCCACTGTACAGTATTAAAGACTGCAGAGCCTTGCTTCACACTCAGAGTGAGATTTTTAAAAAGGGTCTCAGTGTTCTGGTAATTCTTCACCAGGTGAAGTCATTAGAAATTTTACTACAAAAATCCCACCAGATAGCTTTTACAAATTCTGATCTCTTGCCTCTTAATATATTAGATTCAAACCCCATGCAAAACTAAGTATTCTATAAAAAGCTGCATTTTGAACAACAAGAAACAAATTTGAACATAACCAAAAAGCTGAACTGACAAAAAATGCATTAACTTTTTTAAATACTCTACAATTTAGTCCTTATTTTCTACATTTAATGTAATAGAGTGAACCTATACAGCAGGTAAGATAGCTGACCACCAGTAGTAGAGCTCACTTCACAGGTTTAGAGAACTCTGTTCCCCAAACATTGCATTGAGAGTGCTAGGTCTCTCAAAATTACATCTACAACCACTGGCACCGGTGTGTAGAGACATCTATACTAAATTGAAGGGAACTTGGATGAAAGGGCACTTCTTAAATCCAGCTCATCTCTGGGGCTTCCTTCCTTTATTACAAGCCCTTGCAAGATAGCCTTTTATCTTGTGGAAGCTAGCACCAAATCTAGTGAAAGTGATTCTTCCTTCTAAGAAGGTGGTGACAGTGCAGCGTCCTTCCCTGACATGTCATAGCTCAGTGGCTAGTGTGTGAAGTCAGGGACTAATGAATTCAGCCTCTTCCACTGTCTGAGAAGTCTAAGACCTCACCTCACCCCTGCACAGGCTGTCCTGGTGTGAAGGAGACATTTTGAGATAATTTTGGTTCAGTCTAGAAGATGAATATTCTCTGGTACATGAATATTCTCTGGTAGTTTGAATCAGGCCAGGCTAGTGGTGAATGAGCACAAAGCAGGTGCCACTGTCTGCATAAAGACCTCTCTGAGAAGCAAAGTCCCGAGTTATACTTCCTGCTGCATTTACATTTTCTGGTTTTGTATATTGTCCGTTCTGCACTAAACAGCATCTGAAAAGAATCACCAATTACACAGATGTTTTTAAATGTACTCATTTTTCCTTCTCTGGTCTCAGTTTAGTAAATCTGTCATCACAGTTTGTAAGTGTTCATTCTATTTCTGTAGTTTCATTCTCTCTATTCATGTTCTTTTTCACACATGTATAGTAATCTTTTGACAAATGCACACTGGCAGTTAATCTACAAATATTTTCTCTGGGAAAAAATTATGAAGAATACCAGTTTCCTTTCAGAAGGATTTTTTGTTGCTTTTCTTTTCTTTAGGTACGCACAGGGATCTCTTTCACAGTTTTTCAAAATCCTATTTGC
This sequence comes from Setophaga petechia, assembly GCA_024362935.1. NCBI lineage: Eukaryota > Metazoa > Chordata > Aves > Passeriformes > Parulidae > Setophaga > Setophaga petechia. The sequence continues at coordinate 32,132,553 of JANCRA010000001.1, forward strand.
TTTCCAATATAATGTCACGGGTTTGATTGTATCTTGCAACATCAAAGCCTACAAGGCAGGTTACAGGGGAAAAGGATTTGCCTTCTTGGAGTGCTTCCCAGAAGGCAAAACAAAATTCTCATATCCACTATCCTGCTTTTCTAAATTTCCTACTTGCCATCATTAAATGAGTCAGTGTCAGGATGTAAATGAGATCCTGTGAATCTAGCTACTGAATCTGAAAAACAAACAAACAACAAACAAAAAAGAAAGCATATACAACAGCACATACCTTTTTTGAGTATTCTATATGCATGTAGCAATTTTTATTTTTGATAAATTAAAATGGAGATAATAAGGCATTTACATTAGCTACACTAAGTGGACAATCTCTTTAAAGGCTTATTGTACCCTTACAGTGGATCCCCATTAACTTCTCAGTTTGGTTTATGAGCACATCATCAAGTGTGTATCCTTCATGGAGCTGCTTCTGAGCACTCAATTTCTGTTAAAGGAAGTCAAGTGATGGGAGGTACCAAAGAAAATAAACTTAGTGTGTTTCAGTTATTAATGCAGGACCAAAGGCTAGAGCAGGTGTGAAGCAGAACCTTGCCTAAAGAAAACCCTGTGTTAAACTTCCATTGTGAACACCAGGACTACCCCACTCACCCTTTTAACACCCTTACTGCGCTGCAGTGCTTTACAGAGGGACATGGCATTATGAATCTCTGAATCTCCTCCAGAAGAGCCCTTCTTTCTCCTCTGAAGACAAATGAATGAGCCATCTGAGGCAACTAACTCAAATATTGGAGACTTGTTGAAGCAAGTGTATGTCCAGTCATTGTCAAGTCCCAATCATACTACATCAGATTTTACAGCAATAGATGGGAAGGTGGTGTTTAAATACAAGACCTGACAAAAGAAAACCTCTCAAAACAGATGAATCTACACTATTACACTCATGAAGAAATAATTAAATTATTCATCTCAAGATAAATGGAGGTTTCACTTCTTGTTATACTGTATGCAGTTATCTGGCAGAATGCACTGCATGGAAAGCACCTGCTGGAAATAATCCTGATGACTTTATATTTTTAAGGCAAGCTAATTTTATAATCAGTAGTAGTAATGTATTTTATTAGTTTAACAATGTTAATATTGTGGAATCATATATTTTGAAGAACAAGCTTTCTCTGTGGAGGCCAGAATACTTCAATATGGACTGAAACGTGGCTCTTGGGCTCCTTGTTACACTCTGTACTGGAGCAAGATAGGAAGCTGGCTTTTCTCATTCCATAGATGTTGTCTAAAGTCAGAGACAAGATGATGAAGCTGTTTGAGAAACACAATGTGAAAAGAAAGAATATTTAAAACAAAATAATTTTTATTCACGTCCCAGCTAAGATTCCTATTCATAGATCATTATGTGGTTGCTTCTGCATTGCTTCTACAGACAATTACTATCATATTGCAACATTTTACATATTTTTTCAGTTTCAACTGGGCAACTAAATAGACTTTTAATTGGAGAATATACTGTCGTTTTCTTTAAAGATTCAATTGGCTTCAGAGTATATAGTTAATGAGCTATCTAAAAGTGTATCAGTGAAAAGAGCTCATTGTGCTGTGTCTTACCCTATCTGTAAATGAGTCTTTAAAAGCTCTGATCACTATCTCCATACCATCCTGGAACAAAAGGATACATTGGCATCAAGCAGCAAGCAAAGAATTAAGTTGAAATTTTAGAGGAAAAAAACTAGTTAATTGATACATGGGTTTCTCAAGATGATAGCTTCTGCTTGAAGGAAATCTTCATGAGGATAAAAAAGAAAGCCATTTAAATCCAGACAGAATATAATGGCCCCAAAACATTGAAAACTCTTCTTTTGAACCTCATTTCTGTAATAGACAAGTACACTTCTCACTACTCTTCATTTAATATACTCAGTAGTAAAGTACAGAAAGAACCAGCTCATCACTATCATGAATTTGCCAATTATAAGAAGAACGTGTTTGTGAATATAAATGCTTTGGTTTTGATGTTGTTCTCCTTCCTCTTCTTTTCTTGCTATGGGAGGTAACTATCTACTTCTCTCCTTTGGATTGCCATAGGGAATTTTATCTTTCAGAGAGAAAGAATATGCTGTAAAATTATTTATTTCTCATCAAACTAAGGCAATTTAGAATCCCCAGATAAGTGAAAGAATTCCTGCAGTCCTTTCAGAAAAATCGCAGAGTTGTTGAGACGTTTAAATAAGAAAACCAAATTTCCAATCAGTTTCTATGTAATGGGAAAAGAACAGTCTAATACGAAAAAAAGATGTCCTCCCACTTAAGTTATTATATACTGGAACATACAGGAAGGCCTGATATCACATTTTCAAGAGCCATAAGTAGCCATCATCTCACATTCAAATAGTACTTTGAAGTATCCTGACTCTTGGTGTGCCTTGCAGTTAACCATATCTCTGTTTCTTTTGAGATTTTCTTATTTATCTGCCATTGCAGATGTTGGTGATAGACAATTCACATCCCCACGTTCATGGGAGTAAGTGACCTCTTTGTTGGTTCTTCCATGCATTACCAGATAATGCTTAAAGGGTTAAGCTGATTTTGTGTGGATCATCAGTGACATCCAGTGGCTATTCAAGGTGATCGCAGGTGTGCTATGCCAATCCAGAGTCCCACTGTAGTGGAGCGATGCGAACTGAAGAGGACGTTAATTAGCTGACTACGTTCCTTGTCCTGACTGATCTCACATGCTGTGAAAATTATAATTATTGATTTATTTTTCAATACTATTATGCTTATCTGCATATATATCTTCTGTGGAGTCCAGTTCTTCCAGGCATATCTTGTCCATTCTGTCATCACAAGTAAAAAATGGAATTCCCCAGGAGATGCCTCTTACATCAAGAACATATCATAATGAAAAAGGACTATCCCATGAGGGGAAAAGGAATGAAGAACAAGCAAAATACTTAACCTCTTTCTATGACCCCACCACTCTAAATTTCATTGTATAAACTAGGCAGTGAACAGGAACACTGGCGCAGAAACTAATCATGGATGTTTTTATTTTGGTACTTCATGATATTTAATTCACTCCTTGTCTTAAATCTCTTATTCTGTTCATAATTGGTGAGGCATATTCCAGGTTTGGACCTTAAATGATCACAGTTGTTTTCTAGTACAATATCACCCATTTCTTGTTTTGTTCTGTTTTAAATTAAAACCAGCTGTTTTGAAATCCTTTTTTTGTCTTTCCCAGTTTCTGTTTCAGTTTCACTCTACATAGATTGGGTTGACTTCTTATATCTGCATATTATTTCTACATAGTCCCTACATAGTCCCTTGAGGTTCTAAGTTATAGCCATGCATGTGTCGACCTTGATAACTTCTCAATCTCCACTAAAACTTTGTCTTTATTCTAGCTTTTCATGTTAGCTCATGCTTTCCATGTCCACTGTATATATTTATGAACTATATGTATAAAGTGCAGGTCTCTGCCTATCCTTTGTGTCCTCTGTTTACAGAGATTTATAAGCCAGTTACAGGCTCTGGCTAAGGAACTGTCCTGTATACCCAATATTCTGCCTGGCCACCACCAAATAGGTACATTGCCATGTATACTCCTAGCAAACCAGAAAACCTTCCAGCTCACCTACCTGTGAATTAAAACCACATCACTGTCTTCTCAATTGTTCAACATAAAAAAAAAAAAAAAAAAAAAAAAAAAAAAAAAAAAAAGATGACTCAAAACAGCCAAAAAAACCCCACACATATCCTGGTTCTACAAATAATTCACTAGCTTGTTCTCGAGATAATCATCACTAACATATTTATAAAACAAACCAGTGCTCAGTAGCATAAAAATATATGTTTGGGTTATGACACACAAAATAATCTTCAGAACCTGCTAAATATTTCTACTTCATCCATATATTTAGCTGTCATAGTCCATGTACCTCAAAACACAGAGATTTTATCCAACCAGAATCTTTTGTAATAAAAGCCAGATGCCAAAATTTGGTAGTTTAATATCTGGAAAACAGCCAGTGAAATACTAAATGTTATACCATTTTAATAGATAAATAATTATTTATTCATAACTAAAGCATCATGTAACAATGTACTTCCAATCCATCCATGAAATAATTTGTTTTCTTTCCATGTAAAAAATACTCTAAAAAGTGATTGTTATAACATAACCCCCAAAAAAATGGGCAAAAGCAGAAATACAGGACAGCCCATGGAAGCTATACTGATCAGCATGAATACTTTTCTGTGACAGAAATATTGTCCTCTTTTACCTTCCTGGTGCTGTAAGGGTATACCAAAAAAAAGATTTCATTCCCTTGGTTACCACAATGTATCTTCCCACTTCCTGTATAAAGATTCACTTTATAAGCAATTAAGACAATATGGAAATCTGGTCAATTCATCATCATCATCAGTGCAGTGCATATTTCATATATGTAACTAAATACAGGAAAATTATTAAATTGATACACTAGATCATGACAAAATGTAACAAGAGAAAAAATAATTCTTCATTTCAGTCATGTTGTGTGATTATTTTTCTTAATGTATTGAGAGATAGAATTTTACTTTTTAGTAGTAATGGTTGTCTGCAGACCTACATTTAAGGGAGGCAGTAAAATCATTCACACATCTTTTGAAATATTAAACATAGGTTTAGAAATTGATTAGGTCATACAAATGCATCTGTAAGGCAGAATTGTCTAAGGGAAAGAAATACACATAGATTAAAGGAAATAAATACAGATAGATCACTAGTTAGTTTTGTTGTCAAGCATTTATATCCTCTCTCTCAATTCTCCTAAATATTTGCTCTGAATTGATTATAAAACCTAAACATCATCACTAGTACTGAATGAGAAAAAAAAAATTGTTATGTAAAATAGATGACGAAACTGGAAATCAAATCACAATTGGAAACACTCTCAAAGGCTTCCAAGGGATGAAACAGCATTGGATGAGGGAACCTCAGGAATCATTTACAAAGATGTCTGCTCTTCTATCACTATTTAAATTGAGTAAAGTAAAATTTTGTGACTTAAGCCAAATGTAAATTATCTCTCATCTTAACAAAAGAAAGGCAAAATTCTCCCCTTGTATTTCTTTTTTTCAAACATTAAGTAATTTTTTTTCCACAGCAAAAGCAGTTCAAAACATGTACAAAGTTCTCTGTAACAATGATGTATTAATGACAAACCCCATGTTTTTCACGCAGAAAGAAGTCTACATACATAATTACTGTCTTCCCCATTCACTACTTTACTGCAAAATAACAGGATAGGTGTCAAAATCTACACTGAAGTTTCTAAATTATTTTGTGCAAAATGTGATGCTTCACTTATTAGGAAAATCTATACTCAGTTTTCTTCCCACCTCTGCTTCCCTACTCCCTGAAGGTACAGATTCTTTTGTCATAGCAATTTGTTCAAGCATATTGAGTTATAAATTCACAAGAGTTCCAGTTGTCTGTTATTCTGATCTTCTTCATAACATGTCCAGTCCACATCACATATGGATTCCTATGCCTACACTAAGTATTCATAGATGTTAAAGACCAGAATGTGCTTTCCTTACTGAGTTCATTGAAGTTACCCTGTACAAGTGACCCTCAATGTGAGGAAAAGTGAGATGGTACTCCATGGGCTTGATTTACCAAATTCCTCTAGTTTTTTTGTCACTAAATTCCATCTCTAACCTCCCTTGTGAAAACAGAGGGCAGATTCTGCTGCCAGGAAAAGGAAAAACAATCTCTAATTTGTCTCTTATGCCTGACCCTTCTGCTGAGACACGCATTCATCTTCATTCACAGCCCAGCAGTTTGACATCTTCGTGTCTGAAGCCACACTGCAGTTCACTGTAATGCTAAAGTGGAAGTGAAAGAGAGAGAGATATCATTTTGTCACCAGATGGAAAGATGAGCAGAATGGGGTTTGACGGGATGCTTAATAAGGGTGTTAGAGAAAACACTGTGAAAATGGCAGGTCTACTCCTTAATGCAATGATTTTCCTATAGGTATTCTCTACTCTTCAAAGGCAGCCCTCAGACTTGATTCCACCATCTTTTCTAAAAAAGTGAATAACAGCTTACTTTGAAAATAAGCCTTCCATCTCTATGGTTCAAAGTTAATAGAATTTTGTTCTTAATTAATTTGTTACCAAATGATTAAAAAAAAAAATAGAAAGTTGTCAATTGGTCATGTGGAATTGATTTTTTTTAACTTTTTGTTACCCCTACCCATTTTCACTCTTCATTTTAAAACTCCTTATCTAGCCTCTTATTTTCTTCCCCTATGTAATAGAGGAGAAGGTGAATGGTCTACTCAATTTATTTTGATTATTATTTTTTGATGAAGACATTCTATTATATGATAAAATAACCTGGACAGAGCCAATTATCTGTCTCACATTGATTAAGAAAATATGTCATTTTGGTCAAGTTTTACATATTGAATTTTAATTACATTACTTTTTAAAATCTCATTAAAAGTTTTTGGGTTTTTTTAATACAATTGCTTAAGCAGCCCTCTATTTCATTTGATATCTAATCTTGGCATGACAGAAATTGCATGTATTCATAAATTAAATAATTACCAGGAGGTTTGCAAGAACAGCAGAAGCACAAATATTGATTCATCATCTGACCCACTTTACATTCACTGAAAGTAAAGTACATGCTAACACAACTAACACTGGAGGACACAATGGTTGTAGTGTATCTTGCTAAACTTAAATCTTGAGTCAATGTAAAGCCCACATGATATGAAAATGTATTCAAGCTTCTTATAAATATTTCTAAAGTTATTTGCAATACTGTGAAGCCAAACTACATTAAAAGCATGCCTATTCCCTTACATAGTGTAGCTACAAGGGCATGTTTACATTTAAGATGTTTAACTGTGTTTACATATTTCATAGATTTGCATCGCAGATATATAAAAAGGAAACAATTAGAGCCTCCTCAGTAGTTCACATTTTATTTAAATAAATGTCATGTTATATTTTTATTATATTATTACCAAAACTAACGAAACATATTGTAAAGCTTTAATCACCCTTGATGTCTCTACATCAGAAAACCAATGCTAATCTATCAGGGATTGTTTTCTTATGTATTCTTTTATTCAGACAAGAAGAAATTATTCTTGGTCTGCTATTTTTTTTAATGGCAAAAATCAAAGTAATAATATCGCAGACTTTCAAAATCATTAAGGCATCTGTGTGTCTCTGAAATCAGACTTAAGCATTTATCTCTTTCTAAAGATTTGTGTTTACAAACCTTTTGACTTACTACCATAGAGGCATTTGCACTATGACACAGTTCTTTGGAGAAACTGCCATTTCATTTTTGTTCACAGTCCTTAAATTGCTGTATTCACATAAGAAAATTATATGGTTATAACTGACCAAAATGTAGAAAGTGAAACAATGTAATTCATATACTCATCTGGGAAAAAAACTGATTTTGAGATTCGTTAAGATACAAAAGGTTTCTCCAGAGAAGTAAGTCATCTCTGCTTTCAGAAAAAATTAAAAACTCATCACATAGTGTAGCTACTCAGAGATAGCATTGATTCAAAATGTTCTGAAGAAGCAGTAAAAAGATGAGAGAGCTCTGGAGAGTAAAATAAAGGTATCTATCTCAAAACTGAACTTTTCCAATGCTAACATCCTTGGTGAAAAAATAAATAAATAAATAAATGAATTTTAAAAAGCATAAAAACACTCAAGTTGAAGGCTATCTCATGGATGGCACTTCCACAGCCACTTGAAGCACAAGAGGAAGCCTCTCCATTTGCACAGGAACATAAGCAATACATAACAACTTTGTTGCAGAATAGACATGCAGAATAGACATGCAATTTCTTCAGTAGCATTCCCATTCAGGGGAAACTTCGTGGAAACAGCAAACAGAACAGAAACACTTACAATCACACATATATGAGTTAATTTATTGTACCTGGGGGAAAGTGTCACACCCCCTAAAGAGCTAGAGCAAATTATTTTCAGAACAGCCCGGGATATTTAGGAAGTATTCTGAGAACACACTACCATTTCATATAACAGAAAAAGCCCAAAAGATACTGTTTACTCAAAGGCCTCAACAACTAAACATAATTTAAAAATTCCAAGAGCTGTGTGAAATCCTATCTATGGGCCTGGGACTTGAGAAATGAGAATATTAGAGCAAGAGTAAAAATGCCTTAAAAGATGCTGCACTATGAGTGATATGACTCTATTCCACTGATACCTTTCCTTCAGGAAAGAAAACATGTTTAAAATCTGGTGTCTCTATATGCAGACAGACTATTATGCTCTGTAAATAGGTTTAAAATGCCCTAACATTTCTGAGGGTTTCTTATCTCTTGTTCATTTACCTTTCTTTAGATTGCTTTCACACTTTTCCCCCTTTCCATTAAATTATTCAAGAACTCCTCTTTATAAAGGTCACAGTCATAAAACCAGGGAATGGGAGCAGTGGCATGTGATTCACAGGACCAATGAGGCAGCACACAAAGAGGATTGTGAAGGACTCATAAAACCTGAGGCCAAAAGGAATCCTCAAATCGTCTAATCTGATCTTCAGTATATGACAAGTCATCATATCTCACTTATATGGACCAGAGTGAAAATGCCTCAGCTTTTCACTAAAATGGTAATGTCATCTCTTTGGCTACTGACTGTACACAGGGGCAAGTTGACCAAACTAATTGCTAGCACCTTCCATGAGGGTAATCCTTTACTTCATGGAATTATTTCTGCATCCTATGAAACAAGATTCAGGGAGCTTTACTACTCAGAGTAGAGAGAAAACAGCACTGCTTCTTCCAGCTCCTTCTCATTCTGGCAGAATTTCAGCCTGGCATCAGCACTGCCTTGATGATCAAATGCAAACAGAGGCTTTGACAAGCAGAAACAACTCAAAATAGGCTCATGAGTTTCACTGTGTGATTTGTTGCTGATATAGATCCCAGCTGAGTTAACTTAATGAAGCCACTGCCTAATTAAACCATATCATTTTCTTTTTTCCTTCCTGCCACAGACAGCAGATGGGTTTGGCCAGGACCCACCCTGGTGTGCTCATTGTTTCCACTGGTGGCTTTGTTCCAGTGGCACATCATTTGCATTGTTGAAAATAAAAGTAAAATATCGTAAAAGGTGACCAAGTTCTTCCTTGAATTTATCTTCCTTCAGTTTCCTGTACAGGTTCTTCTTATGACCTACTTCTAATGAAAATAAGCCAATATGCAATGGCACTGCTAACATTCTTCATTCAGGTCACCAGCCAGTCTTACTTTTGCCATTCTAAACAGGTGCCATTGCCACTTGCATAGCACGCCATTTTTTGTGCAGTATCTAGACAATATTTGTGTCCCTGCTTTCTACTCTCTTCATTTTTGCAAGTGAACCCTACATCTGTATGGAGAAATATAGCCTGATTCCAGCAGCACTGAACATACAGGCAAACTTCCTGCTTTGCCTACTTGTCTTCACTTACACATCACTGACCACTGACTCCTGCAATTGTTTTCAATAGATTTATTTACCATTCTGTAGATCTAGTTCTCATTCTGTGTTTTGTTGGGTTTTATTCTTTATCCAAAATTTTGTCTGCATTATTTAAAATGTCAATTTAAGCTGCCTTGTCATGTTAGGAGAGACCAAAATTTAAAAGATTAGTCTTTTAAACTCACTGCCATACTTTATGTCCTATATAAATTCTACCAAATCAATATCTATCTATCTATCTATCTATCTATCTATTCATTTAACATGAAGCTGTTGAGAGAGGTATTGAATAACTTTAGATTCAATACCAAAAGCTTGCAGCAACTCCCTTAGCAAAACCTCTTTAACAACAATTTCCATTTATGACTTATTTTTTCATCAGCATTAATTAAGTTTTGATTTAGCTACATGTTTCTCTTTGATATCTTACAGCATTAATCTTTTTGTCAGATTTTTAGTTATTAAATACATTAAAATTACACGCTCATACATTAATGCCTCATTCATACATGCTAAATGCCTCACTAATAACTCAAATATATAGTTACCTTTTAGAGGGAAATTTGTAAAAGGTTGGTTTGACAAGGCTTACTTGCTATAAACCCATATTGAATGGCACTAATTATATTCCTAAACAATACTTGCAGTAAGCAGCTAGTGGACAATCCATCAAATAAAATATGTTTACACACTGTATTTGGCCTCTGTCAAGAGAAGTCAGTAGAAATGTTTCCATCCATTCTTTAGTCTTTGGATAAGGCCTTTCTCAAACACTTTAAAACTCGCACATTAATTTCAAGGCAGTCTGTTCAGTGACACTTCATAAACATGTAGAAGACTATATTTAGTGAAAAAGCTCACTTGCTACAAGTGATTCATCCAACTTTAGAAAAGCTATATCTGTAGAGTACTGAAATACTGGAATTAACACTATTTCAAGGTCTTCCCTTTGCACTTCAAGTTTATAATCACTGTTCATATTTGGTTGGCTTTTCACAGACGGCATTGCTAAAAAGAAGTGGAATGCTTCCAATGCAAGTAAGCAGATAAACAGCACAAGGCTCATGGGTTGACCTCAGTAGGAATTCTTTAGAAAATGCTAGAAGAGAAATAGAATACCTTGTTGCTAAGTTACCTTTGTTTCATTTAGTGCCATGATTATTTGTTGCTTAAAGAAAAAGCATTGACATTTTCCCCCTTACTCCCTGCCATATGGAAGATAGGCTTTTAAGATTCTCTTATGAGAGGTGCACATTTATAATATAAACCTTTATGTTCTCCAAGTGGAAGAATCAACATGCTGGGGGATAATCAAGACCTTTCAGGTTTCAAAAACTTCTGCTGTTTCAAAATCATTCTCATGTTCCTGACAGTTTATTTTTAGAAGCAAATATACTTCCTAACTACTTTATTATATATTTTCCTACTTTTCAATCAATCAGAAAATATACAGGTAAAATTATCTGTCATAGACTTTAATCACCATATAGAACTGTTCCTCCCTTCTGGAGGGTTAACAAAACAGATGGTATGAGTGAATAGGCTCATATTTCAGTTTTTAATCACACTCACCACCAGAGGTCTTATTTGGGTCCATATGATTTTGATATATTTACCTTAAAAACAATAAAGAAATACTGTAAATTGTAAATTATGGCAAAGCAAATGCCATCCTAAATATATTCAGTTGAAGATGTGTAGAAATGCTATCCTGAATTTTTTGGAAAGCAATTTTTACCTGAAGACCTCAAAAAAAAATTCTGAATATCACAGAGTTTCTGTATATGTGTATGTGTGTGTAGAAATACTAATCTTTTGTTCTTGAAACAGAGACAGTAAAAGGCTACGTGAACCATGTAGATAAAGTGATGTAGCTTATGTCACAAACTAAGCCAGGAGCAGAGTTATGGACAGAGTTAAATACCTGGATCCAGTATTTAATTGTGGTTCTTAATAATGTATTTAAAAAAAATTCTGAAGACAAGATTTGAAACCTTTTGTACTCTTCTTCTTCCAGTGTCGATCACAGCCTGGCATCACAAGTGTGTGGGAAGAGAAACACTGCTGCACCTAGGGCTGTGTGAGCCATGGGATAGTGTCCTGTGGCTGTCAGCCTAAAATGCTGATGTACCTCTTCAGTACTTATACACAGTAATAGTGGAAAGTATCAATAAGACTAAATTAGTCCTTCCTTTTTCTATTGTCTCTTGAATCACATCTGAAAAATGATAAGCATATTTTTTTTTCAGTTTTTGGAGGGGGGGGCGGTTTCTATTTTGTTTTGGTTTTGGTTTTGGTTTGGTTTTCTTTAGGGAGGAGAGAGCGGTGGGGAAAGGATCCATAGTAACATTACTTCTCTCTAATGGCAAGGAGAGGAGGCAATATTGCTTATTTCATTCAAATTCTTCATTGCACAGCCCAAAAGCTAAACACCTGAGCAATGACCAAAGAGACACTGGGATAAACACATAAAAGAGCTTGTCCTTCCTGGTGAAACTCTTACACATCAGAGCTGGCTACCTTATTCCTTGTTACGTGTCTCTATAAACAGCAACCATTTCACTGTAATTTGACAATAGACATAAGCTCCGTGTTTGACAAGCAGTCAGAAATAAGGAGCTATACCCTTGAAAAATAAACAGTGTGCTAGTATATAAAGAACCTCCAAGAGAGAGAAAAATATTTCATTTCTTTAATCACTTCCCTTACAGGGTTTATTGAATCAAAGAGAAAGTCCTGGTTTTATTTCAGTATCATTTCACCTTGCTTTCATCAACTCCCATGCTGCATTTTTACATTTTCTACCTATTTAAGGACCCACTGAGGACCGTGTTCACACATTCTTACTCATTTATCTTTGTCACTTGTAATTACCAGAGTGGCCATTTGCTTGCTTGTGCATATTCCCGCTCTACTCCTCTTTCTTTCTTTCCTCCTAGGAGGAGTGTGACACTCTTTATTCTAGGCACCCTTGGCTGTACCATCTGTAGGAAGATCAAAGACAGGGTCATATCCATCTAATAACAAGAGAGGAAACAATACTGTAGGTGAACACTCTATTAGCCTCCTTCTTCATTTTATTCAGGTCAGTGCTCAGGGACTTTCAGACGTCTTTGAACAAATGGATGTGAAAATGAAAGACAAGTTATAAAGAAATAAGTTTCTTTTCTTACGCAAGTTAGGCTGATAGGTTGAACCACGCTAGTGTTATAATAGTCTTTTCCCTGGGCAGCTCAGGAAGTATCTTTTCTGAACAATCCTTACCCTTCAAAATAAAGCATAAAAATCTGCTTCCATCTTGAGACTTGCAGCTATTAAAAAATGTCCAGAGGCAATAAACTGAAGACTTGTGTAGGATACTGAGGACATTTATTATTGACAGGAAATCAGTCTTCCATGATAGCTGAACTCCAAGATCTCTCTATAGAGAGGAATAATTTCTCCCCTGGTGTAAACAGGCAAAGCTTTAGTGACTCTGGTAGTGCTGCATTAGTTTAGACCAGCAGAGAATTTCAACTAAAATTTTTAATTTGTTTTGGATGCTTGGAACCAAAAGTTTTTGTCACTATGCTGTGAGATCACCCTGAGCACAGGGCTACAGCGAGCAGGGGCTTCTGGCTGTGTCATGAAGCCTTTCTTCTGCACCACAACTGCGCAGCACGAAAACACAGCAGTACGAGCAGGAAAAGCAGCAGCCACTTAGTTTCACCTTAGGAAACCTTCTCATTTCCATCTCCTTCTGTGAATTTTGGTTCAGCTGACTGCCCTAAAGACTAAAGCAGCTGTTGTGATCCTCTTTGGTACATCTGAGTGCTAGGTACTGTGAGACAGCCTGTGCGTGTCTCACTGAAAAACAGTTATATTAACTAAAAATCAGACACTGCATTTCTTGCCAGAACAAAACTTATGTACATGAAAATATTTTGAATAAAAATTCCAAATGCTTTAGTCAGGTGTTCTTTTCTGTGTGTTTTTTTTTAAGCATAATATTTCTTATATATTACAGAGAAAGTCATTGAAAGCATGGCAAAATATTTTCAAAAGATGAGACAGAAGAAAACCCACAAAAATTCAGTTATGTCAATATATGTATGTATGAAACATTTTCTTGTGCTGATAATGTTGTCTCAGACACTTTGTCTAATGCTGGTAATATTGAGTGTTGTATTAAAATCCTATAAAGAAATGTGTCTTCAGCATGTGCAAAGTTTCTAAAAATGCCATAGCTATTGACTTTAGCTTCCCCAAGCTGAGGGCTTGCTCCTTTATTGGATTATTTTTTTTTTCCCCAGATGGAATTATATAAACTCAACTTTTCATCTGTGGAAAGGTCCCAAGCAGTTTAATAGAAAACATATTCCTACTGCAGTATTCTAGAGAATGTTTCAGTGTTTCTTTCAGTAGCAGCTTATTCTCCACTAAACTCAGTTTTTCAGTGGGGTCTCAAAAACAACAAATGATTAATTTCTCAATTCAGTAGGCCCTCTGAATAAATGCCTAACTTCATAAATATTAATAGTTTACTTGAAGATACTAAGAGTGCTTTACTATGTGGTTAACTTTAAGTTAATTAGAGTAAGAATTTTGCTAAATTAGGGCCACTGTACATATAGATAAGATTTTTTCGTATATATTCCCTTAGTGTAGTGAAATATATAATATTTATAACATATTATAAATCATATAAATGTAAATTATTAAAATAGAAGCAAATATAATAATATTATATTATATAATAAATATATAATTCTGTTGCCACATTAACATTGTTCAAGGAAATCAGTTGATGCATTCAATGATCTAATCTTGAAAAAGAACAGTAATTCCTGTCTTTCAAAATTTCTTTGGGTAGTTGATGCAGTTCATAGTAAGTTGAGGTTTTCTATCTAATTTCATTGTTGTGGATCAGTAGAAGAGTAAGATGAGCTTTTCTAGGCCTTCTTAACCGACTAGAGCTTGGCTAAGAAAACTAAGAATATGATATAACTTATTGTTTAGTGCCTACCATACTTTGTCTTACTATTGCTTACAAACTATATGTTTCAAAAAAGAAAATAAAAGGCAGTATTAAACGAGGGGTTCCCCTAACCAAGCTTTGTTTTGCATCTCCTTGACACTCTTTAGAGCACCAGATGCTTCATTTTTATTTATATACAAAAGTTGGGGTAGCAATCAATGTACAGGAATCGCTGCTGAGGCTAATGCTTTTGTGGGGATTTTAGGTTTTTTAGAGCATACCTTCTTTGAAATAACCCACTAAAATCTGGAAACCTACTACTTGCTAAGCAAGTACTAGCACTTCACCAGACTATCATGGGCCTACATTTGTTTTACAGACTTACGTGAAACAGAGCCAGAGGCAGAAGCATAGTAATGTAGACTATAGCTGCAGCACACAATAAATATTAATAAAAAAAATTAATGAGTTAGTTTATTAGACAAAGAAATTACAAGATGTGGATAAACAGACCTTCAACTATAACTATGTCCCTTGCCCCATTAAAATGAAAACAAGCTGTCCTTTTCCTCCAGGATGTAAAGGAATAGGTGCTGGGAATAGGACTCTAAGAATTGATGCTGATGCAAAGTACTTCTTTCAGAGTTGAGAAATTTTGAACATGATGACAAAAGTCTATTATTTTCAGGGCAGCTCATTAAAATGTATGAAGGTGTTGCCAGTATTAGAAAGATACCACTTACAATAAAGTCAGTAAATTTCAGAGAAGGTCATAATAAGGATCCTATATCAGGTGAAAAATACCTATATGGTTCTATAATGGGACTCAAGACTGTGCTGGCAGAAGTTCAAGTTTCTTAGGTCACCTGTCATCATAACAGTGACTGCTGGTTCTAGGAGAAGGATGAACGTATTTTAAAAGATTGCTCTGTGGATTCAGCAATTGTCTTCAGCTGCAGTGTGTCAGAGTCCTTGTCTCTTCCAAAATAAGTTCAGATCAGTAGCACAGTGGTATTTTACCAAGTGCTGAGGGCCATGTGATTCAGTGGGCAATGAAATAACGTGGCCAGAGATGCACATTTTGCAGTCATGCATATTCTGACACTCTGGAGCTCAAAAATCCATATTTATGGTTAGAGTTGTTGAAGGATTATTTTGAATTGCGTTTGCATTCTGTTGGAAAAGGGCTGTCATTATTAATTGGTCTTTCATTTTGCTATTTTACAGGCAGTTCTCTAAATTGTCACAAATCATAGGCAAATTTTAAATTATTTAGGACAGGAGCTGTCATTGGCTTTCTATTTGTAAAGTGCCTAACACAGTAGTTTGCCTTTTGGCCCACCAAGAATATAAATTTCAAATAAAATAACCGTCACCTATCTCAGCTAACCTTTACCTGGGATAAACATAAATAATACAACATACACACAGTTGCAGTAATAAGGTAAAAACCAGCACATATTCTCCATATGAACTCTTCTTACACAGGTTTATGACCCAGGAGAGATGTTGGTGAAGTTCAAACTTTGAAAAGGATGGAGAAACGCTTAAGGTCTTGAATAAAAACTTTTTAAATTCTGGATAAACTGTTTCCACAACACTTGCAAGAAGGACCATATGATCAAATTTCCCACACAGTGCTGTGAAATGAGCCAGAAACATGTCTGACTATTCAGCATTGATAGTGTATCCTTTTCCAGAAGAATAATAAAAGTAAAAGCAATCACAACAGTGATTCTATAGTACATGTAACCTATCACAAGTGTTTTAGCAAGCAAATTCAAATTAATGTTGATGTATGGACTAGTTTCCTTTTGAATTACTGTGCCATGTAGTTTCAAAAAAGACAGGCCTTCCAAACTTTGCTTAAAAATACAGGAATTAAAGCAAATGAACAAACTGTTTCAGTTTGAAAATTGGTACATTTTCTCAGTTGTTATAGTTTTAGTCAATCAAGGGACTTTTCATGCAAACTAAAACAAGCTCTGATTCAAATCACAAAAGGAAGGTAATATTTTCAGATGACATTCACTCCTCTGACTACCAATGGATTTCCAGTAGCCTCTGAAGGAATGTCATCCTGTAAGTTACAAAACATGACTCAGGAATATGAGTGTCCAGGATGATTGGCCAGTCCAAATGCTGGGTTTTTTAACTAACTAAATAAATAAATAAATCAAGAAGCCACAGAATCGCAGAATATTTTGAGTTGGAAGGCCTCACTCTTTGACTTGTGATGATACTTTTAAAAAAGTCTACTTTCAAAAGCAAATGGAAAACAATGTTCCTAGTTAAGTCTATTAACAGGATGGGAAATAAAATACTTTTCATTGCAATTTTTTCTTAGGAAATAATCTTGGTCAACAAAACTGTGGACTAAATGAACAGAATAAACAATTTTAGACTTTGGCTAAATAAAGGCTACAGTTTCACAAGCCTTTTCCTTTAATTTTGGAACTAGGGCAGTCATATTTTACTGTACTTTTACACTTTTCATATTTTACTTGAACAAACATCTAATTAAACCAAATCCTTGGATCATTTGTGTGATTGATCATAATGGACTCCTGAAAAGTGAATTTCAAATACTGAATACTGAAATATTGTTAACTAATATCTGTAAATATCTCCATGAAACTTTAACTTTCCTCAAAATGGAACCTGCAGATAAATTTTGAGCAGGTGGCTTGCCAGCAGAAATGCTGATTCTCTGATAAGAAACTCTCTTCTAATTTATTGGACAAACCACATATCCTGGACTTCTGTCTGACTCTCTGATGTCTCATTTGCAAAATCTTACAGCAAATAACTAAAGGATCATATGTAATTGCCTATTAAAATAAAAAAAAAAAAAAAGTTTAAAAAATTGTCTAAGATGTTCCTCAGAACTATTAGAAGACAAGATTTCCCTGTTCATACTTATGTATTCATTTCCCAGACAGCTAAGCTTTGTGATTGAGGTGTATTCTGCAAGAATCCCTTCAACTCTGCGCAGTTTTGGGCACCACAACTTAAGGAAGATATTAAACTGTTGGAGAGCATCCAAAGGAAGACAATAAAGATGGTGAAGGGCCTTGAGGACAAGCTGCATGAGGAGCATCTGAGGTCACTTGGTCTGTTCAGCCTGGAGAAGAGGAGGCCGAGGGGAAACATCATTGTGGTCTGCAACTTCCTCCTGAGAGGAAGAGGAGGGGCAGGAACTGATCTCTCCTCTCTGGTGACCAGTGACAAGACCTGAGAGAATGCCCTGAAGTTGCATCAGTAGAGGTTAAACCTGGATACTAGAAAAAAATTTTCCCCCAGAGTGTTTTTGGACACTGGGCCAGGCTCCCAGGGAAGTGGTGACAGCACCAGAGTGACAGAGTTTGATAAGCATTTGGACAATACCATCACAGTGTCGTTCCTGAAAGAGTCTTGTGCAGGACCAGGAGCTGGATTTTGGTGTTTCTTGTGGGTCCCATCAATCTCATGATCAAAATCATTTTAGGGTTCTATGAACGCAGCTTGGTCTTCATATAACCAAGAAAGAGTTTTCTTATTATCCCAACTTATAGGCAAGTAGAAAAACTATCTCTTCTGGCCTTGGCTTTTGTCATTACTTAATGAAAAAGTAAGAATGTCTTATTATGAATCTGTTGCACTTTGTAGTTATCAGTCCTACCCTTACTAATGGTGATATGGAGGACATAAAACTGAGACAATAGAGCAGTGAAGAGCAAATTCACTTTAGAAGTATTATGTTCAATGGGGGTTTTTCCATGACTTAGGATAGTAAAAGAAAAAAAATCCCTTTTATGGAAAAATGAAGATGACACAAAATTTTGTGTGTCAGTTTCATAGAAAAATTTGTTAGTCATGCAGACATGTAAATACAGTAGATGTCATATTTTTACATAGTTCTTTGTGTAAAAGGCTTTGTTCCATTTGAAAAATCCATTACATTCAGTCAAGCAACGTCAGCAGCAGGTAATGGAATTTCATCCGCACAAAAATATTTTAAAGTTAGTTTTTCCAAATCTCTCGTGTTATTCTGGCTTCCAAGAATGTCAAAAGATAAAAAAACTTTCTCCTTCATTGTCTGATTTATTTGCATTCAATATCTAAAATTACCCTGCTCAAAAAAAAAAAAAAAAAAAAAAAGGAAAGGATGAAGTGTTTCTAACTCTTAGAGATCTCAGATAATTCAGCCTCCAGCTGCATACATTTTTAATATCACAGACAACATGATAATTGACATATGTGATTCTGGATCACACTTTATATTTTAAATTATTTCACTCAACTTAAATGTGTTTAAGTGCACTATTGAGACACTTTCAGCGATTCAGCTTTTAATGATTATCTGTCTTGCCAGTGCTACCTTTGATGTTAAAATAGTCTAAGAAATAATATAATTTTCCCACATTCTCATGGGGTAGGTTATATTCAGATATTTCTTAAATATTTTATTTAAGAACTCTCCCTGACCCCAACCACAGTAAAAATTTGAAAAGATTTTACTTACAGTAATTTCATGTCTTGTAGTTTGCTAAATTCATTCACATGATCAGGACCTCAAAACCAGCATTGATTGATGAATCTGAAATAATATCAAAGGAATAAATCAAGAAGTTACAGAAGACATAAAAATACAAGATGTAGCAATGAGTTTCTAATAATGAGTTTTTCTAAGATTACACTGTCTGAGACCTTAGATACATGGTCATGTCCCCATAAATCAAAACTGGTAGCTTCAGAAGTTTTGTAAGCCAGCGTGTCATGGTCCACCAGATCAAAATGGAGCATGTACAGTCCTGTGCCAGATGGTATTTAATTAACTGACAGTTAATAGAGGCTTAACTGACTACTTCAGATCCATCACACTTTGACATAGAGATGTCCAAACTATATAGGCAAATAAAAAGACTAAAAAGACTATATAAGCAGCGCCATTAAAAGAATCAGATCCATGCTTTCGTTCATTATTTTGAATTTCCAGACACAGAGAGAATCTGTGAGGTTTTTACCTATTAAAAAACCCCAAAAAACCACAAAACCAAACCAAAACCAAGCCAAAACAAAAAACAAACAAAACAAACCCCAAAATAGAATGTAACCTTGAGTAATGGTCTAAAACGCTCCAAGATAAATGCTACTACTAATGGAAAATTTTTAAACCACTGTTGTAATTTCCTCGTTAAAAAGAGACAGGCAAACTCATCACCTTATTAAACAACTCTGGTTTTAATCTTTCTTTTAATTCTCTATGTCAAATTAACCTGACAGAAAGGGCACAGTTTTAAAAGTTACATTTTCTTTTGCTGAAAGAAATAGTTTTCATTAAGATGTTGCTGCTTTTGTTAATACTTTCACACAATGCAAACACTAGAAATAGATTCCACTGAAATGTGCAGTTTCATTTAAAAGTTTTCTTCAATATAAAAAAAAATTTGTAACTTTCTTACTGCCTTTCTGTCATCTTGCCTTTTAAGATCCGCTCTCCCCTTTAGAACTGGTAAAGTCCAGGGTATCCAGAAAGTTATGTTCTATCACCAGTACTTTTTTTTTTTTTTTTAATGTATTGAATTTGGTTTAGAGAATGTTATTTTTCTTTACATGATATTTTTATTACAATCAGCCTGGGATCACTTTATTGATTTTTCCTTAAAGATTTTGTTTTGTTGTGAACAAAGGCGCATGACCTTCTTCTACTTCAGGCTACCTTTTAAGTAATCACTATGGGTAGATATAGCCCAGAAAACAAAGACTTCATTTGACAAGTGGTTTTTCTCCATTGCATTTCAGTTTATTTGTTTTCCAATTTTTTTTTCTAAAGAATTTTTAACAGTTTCTAAGTGTGGAAGCTCAACTAACCTCTATGAGATTCCTGCTTTGGACAAAGAGTCCCCAGAAATCTTACACAGAAAGACAATCCTTTTTTAAAAAGACACACGTTGTAATATGTCCTGCAAGTCAACTAATCACTTGGTAAGGTGAACGTAAAGTTGACTAAGAATAAATACAGTGTCATTTAGTCACCTGACAGGAATTCTTTGTGAGATGTCATATTTCCACTCCTCAGAATGGATAGCCTATTATAGAAATAACCAATCCATTCCTTCTCTAATAAGTTTCATTCAAAAATATTGAAAACACATTTAAAAAAAGTCAGGTCTCACTGTGCTGGCACTGATAGCATCAGAATTCCCTTTATTACTGTTCCCATCTTTACCCTCACACCCACAATTCTCTGTTGCAGTGGATGTCTCATTTCTGTAGCAACACTGTGGTACCGCCATGATCAGATTATCTTTTTTGTAACACTTGTAGAAAAAGAGATGACAATTTGGACAGAAACGGTCTGAAGAAAGGATGGAGGGCAAATACAAAAAATATCAGTAAGGGTTGAGCAAGCATCCAGAACTTCTTTTCTGGAGGTTCTATTGCTTAGTAGCAGGGTTTTTTCGCTAGGATCTGTGATTACCTGGTTGCCACTAGAACAAGTGAAGGGTTCACCCATCAGCTCCAGGCTGGTGTGTGTACAGAAGGTAAAGAACAATCCTGAATATCTATGACTTCAGCTTGCAGCTGCAATGGCTGGAGATGGCAAGAATGAATTAGGATCAAAGTACTGCAAGCAACTCCAGAGAGAATGAGAGAGAGAAAAAGAGAGAGAGAGAGTTCAGCAGAGCTTTATCCATGACACTTACTTGCCTTTATCTCACCAAAGTAATGTGCACGACTGATTTTCAAGGCACTGATATGAGAAGATGAGTTTTAAAACCTAGAGGGTAAGTAGGACACACAACACCTTGCACATGCTGAATTTGGATAACTTCTCCAGGCAGCAGGCAGGCTATTATAACTTTATTGTTTCAGGATATAAGCCTATTATACTCTGTAAATGAATACACTGACATTTTGCTGTATCGGTTGAAAAGATTAACAGTTCACAAAGCAAACTGCCGAGTGTGGCAAATTAAATACATTAAAATGTGCAAGCTTAAAATTCTGTACTCCCTGTGCTATAAACTTATATACAATACAGTTTAAAGGGTCTCAGTGGCTCAGTTAATAATGCAGTGGCCTGTCAGCTTTCTGGATGCAATTTAAGTCTTTTAGGTTACAGTAAGCCATGACAGGGTGTGTTTTTCTCAGCCATTAATGAACACTGTAGGTAAATTGTGCAGTAAGAAGGTGGCCCTGAGGTATATTAGTGTCACAGTAAATGTGCTAGCACTGTTTTAGATGTTATTATTAAAAAGAAAAAAAAAAAGGCTGTTTTGGATAAATATCTAACAGCTTAAAAGTTCATTGTGGAGAAGGACTGGAACATTCTGACACACTAACAGACTAAAACCATGAGAGATTTAGCAGAGTGTCTTGTCACATTACTTGTCATTTTAAAGTATTTTCTCTACTATTTCTCTTCTGACAAAGAACTAGGCCTAAGAACTCTCTGTAATTTCAAGAAAATTAACATTAAAAGACCACAAATCCTTATGAGTCTCAAGGATTGAACATGAGGTTTGCTCCAGTAGCTAAAAGAAACAGTCTGCAACATGGGAAACACAAATATTTGAAAACAAATGGCTTGACCTCAGTTAATATTAATTGCCATTAATGTGGATAGCAATGCCCTGTTTCCTGGGGCAACAGCTATTTGATCATTTAAATGCCCACAAAAAAGCCAGGTCCTTTAGACTGAAACTCTTTAGTAAAATAGAATGGTGTTGAGGAATCAGATTAAAATACTTACACAACAAATCCAAGGAGACACACAGAAAAATATTCAAGGCTTCACTTAAAAAAAAAACCACTCAAGATTTTGTTTGCACTTAGTCCTTCTGGATCAACCTGTCAATTTTCCAGGTTCTGAAAAGTGTTATTTTTAACAAGTAGAGAGATGGACAGGTTCTATCAAATTGAATCAGTGCTGGAAAATTATGCTCACAGAGTTTTTGCATTTATCAAATACTATCTAGAAGTTCTTATCCCAGCTGGGGGTCTAGACCACAGCTGAAAAATGAGTTAGCTAGAACAAGAAGATGATAAATTCATGGGAATAAGTATGTTTGCAGAGCTACTTTCCTACTCTTGTGAAAGTTCATATTAGGTTTATTAGGTTCTACTGATGAATCAGACAGAGGATTTGGCTTGCAGCAATTTCAGCCATGTTGAATGGTTACATATTCTCTTAAATATTACTTCATAGGTCTTTAAGTATGTGGATAAATCCTTTTCCCCACTCTGGCTTTCATTGCTTTGGTTCAGCAATGCAGACATTGTTGACTGGTGGGAACTTGCATTTTGTAAGGATGAAATTGAGCTTAGCAGATCATCAGCCACTTTCACAAAGTGCCCTTGCTGCCACCTCTGATGTTGGTACAAAAATGTCTTGATATTGAGAGTTAGTTGAGTACAATTTGGAATTCAAATAATTCTGAATATGTATAAGTCTGGTTGTCCAAACTGTGTCAAAAATTATACTTCTACATTATTCCTGAGCTTGAGTATCCCAGCTGCCAGCCTGGTAAGTCTGGCCCAAGTATCCTAAGCATGACTGGTTTTCAAGGCACTGATATGAGAGGATGAGTTTTAAAGTTTCATTATAACAGAAATCAGGACGGTTGAAACATGTCACAGGGTGAGTTCAGGCTGAAGAATGTGGCATGATTCTCAGGGTTTTCAATTTATGTTTTCTTATATACCCAAATAGTCTAACCCACTTTTAAGAGTAAAATGACAGATACCATCTTGGTTTTAGTGTTAATTTGCCTTTTGAGGTATTCTACAAATTCACAGAATCAGAGAATTATCTGAGTTGAAGGTAACCCAGAGAGATGATTGAGTCCAGCTCTTAAGTGAATGGCTCATACAGGGGTGGAATGCAAAACCTTGGTGTTATCAGGACTGTGCTCTAATGAACTGAGTTAATTTGGGCCAATTTCTGCTCTGATCAGGGTTCTTATTGTACTGTTCTATCCCTGTCCCTGCCGTGTGAACAGCCGTGATCTAACCCAGAGTGGTATAACCAAAAAAATCCAGACTATCTTTAAAACACTTATGAGGTAAGAATTTCTATGAAGTTGATAACAATTTTCATTAATTTTGTCTTCTGTGAAAACTGAAAGAATGGTTTTGCTTAGCATATGTTTAATGTTTCTGACAGAAAAAAATAGAAATTAAATGCATTTTTTCCTCTTCCACTAAAATGTATTTAACATTTTCCTCTGCAGTCCAAAGGTTTCCTGAACCCTGTGGAGACATTCTGTTTCTTTCCATAAGGATCTTTTTGACACCATTTTTCAAATGTCCAGCCTTACTCACTGTATCTTTAAACCTCAGTTACATGAATATAACTTCCTAGCACTAGTGCTGGCTGCCTATGCCAGACTTCACTGATCTATGTTAGACATCCTAGTCTCTATCAAAAATGCCACATGACAAATTTCATGAAATTTAGTGTACAGAAGGATTGTGAGAGATACAGCTTACAGGAATCCCTTGGAAATCAGTCCAACACCTTTATTTTCTATACAGGGATCAGCAAGTTGAGTCAAGCTTCTAAAAGATTATCTAGGATGGAAAGTCGTGCTATTTTAATAAAACTAAAGTCAAGACTATTCCAAAATATGTGCATAAGTTTAGCTGCATGAAACATGAGTTTTGTCTACACTTGTAAGGAGGTTTTTTCATGTGACTGACCTTTGCACAAAGGCCTACAGGAATATCTGGAAAAACGAATAGAATTTATCGAAGAATTTCACATTTTCTACTTTTTTAGTTTAAAAGTAAGATGAATATTTATTACTATTGAATATCCATTACAGTATTTGACAATTTAACAAATTTGCAGAAAGGCTGTCATTCCTCACTATGTATTTATGTCTTTTTGAGAAGACAGGGCTTAGAATCTGACTAATTTTGATTTTTCCTACCAGTCAGCTTTGTAACCATTATGCTTTATATACTTTACTTATATAAGATGTGTGCAGGTTTCTTTGGAGGAACATTGATGGTAATTCTTAAACTAAAGTACTATTGTAGCCTCTAAGCATGAAAAAATTTCTGAATTTTATACATGTTGTTTTCAAAATTCAGAAAGAAGAAATATAAATTTTAAAAAGTATCTAAGGCAAATTGTAAGAAAATCTAGCTAAAATTAAGTTTTACTGATGATGATGATGATGAGGATGACAATGATGATTATTCATTTTTTTAAATCTCATTAATATTAGTAGGAACTTGTGTTGCTGCACCCTGTGTATCAAGATTCTTCAGTACACAAGCACTTTTACAGGAGAGGAGAAGTTTAGGGCTGATTCCTAAAGAATGGTAATTTTGCACTGATAGTATAATGAAAGCAGCTCCTCTCCTGGAATAACTCCAGCCACATTGATTTCCTAGGATCTGATCGAGCACTCAGAAGTTGAATCAGTATAAGGCAGAAGGAATTAAAACAGAGTTAGGGAGTTGCACAAAAAAAAAAAAAGGAGCTCAGACAGCAGAAGAAATAACTGAAAATCAAAATTACAAAGTATTTACCTGTGTGAAATAAAACCTACTTTTTTCCTAGGCTATGTTCTTAGTCAATGATAAATCTTTTTTTAGTTTCAGATTTCTGATTTGGGGATGAAATTCTTGTCCTAGTGATTTTAAATTATCTATAATGGATTTTTTTTTTCCCACCTATACATGAAATCTAAATTATCAATTCTTACTTTTTTAAAGCATCAAGGACCTGGGGTCTTCTCTAGGTATTGCCCAAATTGCTATTGTCTCCCATCTCACCTTTACAATGCCTCTTATTTGATTAGCAAATAAAAGAACTTGAGTCTTACCAGCAGTTCAAATAAATTATAATTTTTAATTGCTTTTAACTCCAGCAGGATTTCTATTTGGGTTTCAGCAGGATGGAATTTACTTAAGAACCAAAGTCTTATTGCAAAAACCCAGTTTGTTTTGATTTAAACATCTCCCAGAGGCTTTCTGCTGAGAAAATGGAGCCTGATGACAATGAAAATCTTGGCTCATGCCAGAAATCTCCAGCTAGAACTTTACAGTGAATATGATATAATGGAATTCATGATGCTAAATGTAAAGCTCATTTTATTAAATTATTATGTTCTTGGTAAGGCAAAACATAATTCAGCTGAACTAATATTTTCCAGTTTTATCTATGGCTAATTTGGAAAAAAAGTATTTTTCCGTTTCAGGAATTTTTTCTCTTCCAAAAATTTAACAAAGGGACATTTTTGTTTCTAGTGCACTGACATCTTTTAAATTACTATTAATTTCAGAAAAGAGTCCTGAAATTGAATGCTCCTGAATGTGGAGAACACCTTTTGAATGTATCAGGGAAAAGGCAGCTTCTTGTAGTATGACTGGACAGGTCAGCAATGAAAAAATGAAGAAATTCATACATATAATATGAGAATCATAAAGGAAGAAGAAACAGGAAAGATTGCTAATTCTAATGCAGTTTATGACTCATGGTCAATGCTACCCTAAATTGAGTAACAAGACTTTGTGCTATTTAAAATATACAGCCTTGCATATTCTCTACTTGAAAAATCACTGTATGGCAGAATCCCTACATACTTTCTAGATCAAATACAGGATTTATAAAAGCTGGCATTTTCTACCAGCTTTAGAAGATACCTTCAAAAGTCAAGGATGTGATCTTTTACCAGTCTCTTCCTGAAGAATGTTTCAAATATAAATTGTGTAAGCCTTTTAACTGTGCTTGTAATTCTGATGGAAGTGGAAATGAGTAGTTTTATTAGCTTGAGTTTAAAAACAACTTAACTGCTAGAAAAGGGTTATTTATTCACACACATGACACAGAAAATGCTTTGGATTAAAGTACTTTCATTACAAAAGAGTTGGAAAGGTAAAATAAAATTAGGTTCAGCTAGATCATTTTAATGTTTGATTATAACCCACTGAACTGGGATAAAAATTTTTGTGCCAGCACTGGTGATAATAGGGTTACATACCCTCTGTAAAATAAAATGTGAAATTTACATGCAAAATGGTGTGTTCTCCTGCTGCACACATATAATTCCCATTAGTATTAATGGGAAATATATGTGCCTATCAAGAAGAAAATATACCCCATTAAATTCCCAACCATCATGTCAATTTCTGACGTCTTCTAATATGATCTATGCTCATACAGAAAAAAAAAATTAATAACTCAGCTCAAATACACTGGGTTTCACATGTAGATCTCAAAGGATTTTATAAAGAATAAGTCCATGCATCTCAAAGATACCTGAGAGGAAACTGGAACTCCAGTTATGCCTGTGGCAATCAATGCCTGGCAGACATACCCCAAAATCTCTGCAACAGATACTGAAAGCAAAAGAGCATCGAAATCAACACAGGTGAATACAGCACAACTCATCACAGATCAAGCATGTTATACACAAAACTAACTTCACTCTGAAAAGAAACCCCTGCTGGACTTGCCCTGGCTAAGTTCCAAATGGCCATCCAGCTTCTCACATTCCTTTTTCATGGGATGGTGCAGGGGATGGAGATGAATATGAATAGAAAACCTATTGATTCAGATAAATTGCTTACAAATTAGTGCAAAAGAGACTTGGGTAAAAATTAATTTATAGGGATTTAAAATAGATTTGGGTGGTTAAAAATCAAGACATTCATTAAAACAACACCTTTCCTCCTCTCTACTTCCTCAAGTCCAAGTTCACACTTTTATTCCTGACTTTTCCTCACTGCCCCAAGTGGCACAGAGGGGATAGAGGGTGGAGGGGACTACAGTTTCTCTCTGCAGATCCTTTCTACATACATTCTTCCTTTGCCCCAGTGTGAGCTCTCCATGGGCTGCAGTTCTTTGATAAAATACCCTCCTGCTCCAGCATGGGATCCTCCGCAGGAGGATCTGCTGCAGCATCTAAGTGCCTCCTTTGCCTTTGCCTTTGCCTCTGCCTTTGCCTCTGCCTTTGCCTTTGCCTCTGCCTTTGCCTCTGCCTTTGCCTTTGCCTCTGCCTTTGCCTCTGCCTTTGCCTCTGCCTCTGCCTCTGCCTTTGCCTCTGCCTTTGCCTCTGCCTTTGCCTCTGCCTCTGCCTTTGCCTCTGCCTTTGCCTTTGCCTCTGCCTTTGCCTCTGCCTCTGCCTTTGCCTCTGCCTCTGCCTTTGCCTCTGCCTTTGCCTTTGCCTCTGCCTTTGCCTCTGCCTTTGCCTTTGCCTCTGCCTCTGCCTTTGCCTTTGCCTTTGCCTCTGCCTCTGCCTCTGCCTTTGCCTTTGCCTCTGCCTCTGCCTCTGCCTTTGCCTTTGCCTTTGCCTCTGCCTTTGCCTCTGCCTCTGCCTCTGCCTTTGCCTCTGCCTTTGCCTTTGCCTCTGCCTTTGCCTCTGCCTTTGCCTTTGCCTTTGCCTCCTGCTCCTGCTCCTGCTCCTTCTCTTGCTCCTGCTGCAATCGTTCTGTTGACACTGTCTCTGGCCTCTTACCACTGAGGCCACTTCTGCAGCCCCTCTGCTGCCAACACCTTGGACATTTAAAGCCAATACAGAAGCAAAGCACGTAGATCAGGATTTCTGCATTGTGCCAGGTAGACATATTCCTTAGAGCAGCTGGACCTACTTCTGGCTGGACCCACTTTGCAGCTAAGGCTGAAGTTTTCAACTTCAAAAATTTTATAAGTATCTGGGCAAATACACCTTCCAAGACGCTGAAAATCCCATGCATATTTTATGCCCACAGGTTTCCAGTCCTTTGCTCCAACTGACGTACAAAGTAATCTGTTCTCAACATACACAGTCCTTACCAGTAAATTTAATTTTTCACTGGTTAAAACCAGACCATTTCCAATGTGAGTATGTCTTGTGTAAAGGACTGTGACACTAAAGTCTTATCCTGAACTAATGTAATTGCAACTGGATGAGCTGACTGCTATTAGAGTATATAAGGTGTAGTAAATAGGCATTCTGGTTCATATCACTGACAATGAAGAGAAAGCATATCTAGATGAGAGATGGACTAAGAACTTTGGCAGGGAACATGGAAAATTAAATGGGTTCCTGTGATTTTTTTCAGACATGAGAGAAAATATGATGTCATTTGTGCTATTAAATATAAAAAGGTAATCTATAAAAACATATCCACAGAATATAAAAGCAAAAATAACTGATTACTCAGAAAAGCCTGATCATTCAGCAATATTTAATATTTAAGTGTTCCTTTGTGTGTAATCCTGTAAGTCTAATTCTTACTCTACTGTGAAATATGGAAAAAGTGAAAACACTTGCTTCATAGATTTTATGTTATATTTACATACCTGCAGATTATCTGAAATAGTCCAAAATAAAGAGGAAAATTCACTAAACTGTGATTTCAAATCTTGTGTTATTTTTGTATTTTTCTCTTTCCTTTGCCGTATCTTTTTCACATTATATAGATTTTTACATTTTATCATTTATAAGAGTAAAACCCAAATGTCTCAGGGCAAGAATCTATGAAGTAGGCAATGTCCCAAGAATAGAGTTATTTCCTTTCTTCGCCATCTTAGCCTTCAAGGAATTGATTTTAGGGGCATGACAAAAATAGCTCAGGAAATAGGTCCAGGCTCTGATGTAACACAGCAGTTCTGTGATTTCAGCAGACATATGCCAATTCACACCTGCCAGGAAATCTGGCCTTCACCCCTGAAGTGGCAATTACAAGATGTATATTGCTTCATGATGAGATTTATATTATCAAGCACATTCTGTGGAGTTTTCCTTGCTAGCTTCAGGGGAATAGATATTTACAGATGAGTCATTGACATGTCTTGAGCTATCACAGAATCTCCAGAGAATCATCAACCTTTTCTTTGCAGCAGCAAAGGTAAGAGAAGTCACATTTTCAGGTCTAAAATGTTGCTGGTTTATTGGAGATCATGTCCTCCACATCCCTTCAGCCCTTCAATTATTATATTTGGATAATGCTTTTATGTGTATATATCAAACTTCCATTCCAAATTGTTTATGTGACTATGTTATGATTCATCATTATTTTCCTTTAAAAAAAAAAGCACAAAAAATTGATTATGTAAAAAATCTGCAAAACACCACAAAGACAGAATGAAAGAATACCAGGAAGTCAAAAAAGACAGAAATGAAAGGTTTTTAGAAATGTTGAAAGTCCTCATTCAAATGTATCCCAGTGTTGAAATAATGATCTTTTCTTATATTTGTATCTGTTTTCTTTGTAAAGGTCTTCATAACCTTTTCTCCTTTGTAGTTCAACATTGTTAAATCCCTTACAGAAAAACTGCAGCCGCAAGTGTCAAGAAAACATGTATCCTTTGACAAATTCCAATGTACATCTGAATTATGTCCTTCAGATTTTCAAGTCTGTAATAGTGGGTTTGGCAATAAAATGTAATGGTGTTCAGGTGCAGCTATTGTTCAAGCAGCATATGTGCCAGAAAAAATTATGAATCTTTTACTATATGTTGAAGTACATGTTCTCTTTCCTTCTCAATGCATAACTTTAAATAAAGACTAAACAGTGTGTTCCCAAATTTTTCTCAAAGCCATATGAAATAAACGGGAATTGTATATTATTTTTATCCAAACATAAATAAATAAGTATATTTCCCCAAATAATTGACAAAAAAGAACTATTGAAACAGGTGAAAAGCTGCCTTAAAGTCTCAAAGCAATTGTTGTTTGCCTGCAAAATGGAATTTTAGAGAGACAAATGGGTCACATAAGCAATTCTATTCTACTTATGACAGAAAGAGTAAAACAAAACTCAATGTAAAAGAAGCTCTTAGCTGACTAAAAGCAGCTTGATTCATAATTTGGAGTATTGTGAGCCCAAGTCAGGTGTGGATTTTGGCCTGATTCAACCTAATATTTGACTATAACTTCTCAATTTTTATCTGCTTTGAGTCTCTAATTTTCATTGATTAAAATGAAAATTATTTTTTTCCGAATACTGAAGAAAAGAATAACAAAATTGGAAACTTTGCAATTTGTCATATTAATGAATGGAGTATAATTAATAGCAGGAAAGAGCTGAGACAGTACAATTGCTCAATTCATCACAATATCAGTAAGTCCATTTAGTGAAGCAGGATAGAGGGAAATTACAGGCTTCAGAAAGATGTGAATTCACAGGACCATCATGAGAGTCTAATATTTGTATGAATAAAAATAATAACTGTTCTGGATAATGGAAGAAACAAACAGGTAGATATGCAGCATTAACATATAGAGCAAAATTGTGGAAAAAAATGCCAATTAGAAGCTCCACACTTTAAAGCTATACCAAGAAAATCTAACCTTAGGGTGTTACAAAATGTCTCACAAGCTTTGCAATTATCCATAAAATAGCATGCTATCCATTAGGAAATTGAAAAATGTATTTAAAACTTGTATCTTCTGGATTGATGTTCTTGCCTTCATTGATGTGTAGTCTCTTGAATTGCTTACCTAAGTAATTTCTGAAAAAAAGAAAATACCCAGTAAAAGGAGAATGAGGACTAAAAGAAAAGAGAAAATTATTTCATTAAAATCTACCCTTCCCTTTTATTTTTATCTGAAAATGTAGCAGTTAAAATAGTTGCTGAAAGATAAGAGGTGGAATTAATTTCTTTTCTATGTGAAAGATTGTATCTGGCACCTCCTGGAAGTGCCCTCTCATCCTGGGTTGAGCTAAGAGGAAAGCTATTTCTAAAACTTTTTCTCAAGGCTTTTCCATTTTGTACAACATAAAGCAGAAGATTTATCAGACCAAAACAGAGCAAATGACCAGAATTCCCCTGTCCTGTGACTGCTGTCTATGAGAATGGAGATGAAATTTTAAATTCTACTCCAGGCAGAAGTTCGTGGTTTTAAAGCAGTTTTTACAGTGAATATTTGCACAGTTTCCCAGCAAGGACTGTCATCGTGATCTTGACTGTCACGGGTGATTGTGGAAACCGTGAGCCTACAAAATCCTGGCTGTATTCTTTATCTCTGTCTTTTCCTTGATGAAAAACCTTGCTATTTTTTCACATGTCTCTAGGATTAGATGAAACAGCAGAATTTTGATTTGTACTGAGTTGCCTATGGGTTGGAGAGGTTAAGGAGCCCTTGAGCCCCTGTATCTTGCTGTAGATTTAAAATATACTTAGTGTCCTGTGGCAAATGATAACTATAAAATTATGATTTCATGTGGTACAAGAGGAAATCCTTAATCTTACTCCACTAATTGTCAAAATAAAGGATTCAAGTTATGCCATTTAGTATTTTAATTGCAGGCTTTGTTATTAGTGTGGATTAATTTTATGCTGTATTATGTTCTTGTAATAATTTTCCCATGAGATGAAGTATTGGGGAATGGAAAATATAGCTTCTTATGTACAATATTCTATGAATTTGAATAATATACTCTAGTACCTTGACCTTTTCTATATTCTGTAATTTGACTGAATGGTCATTGCACTTTTCCCTCATTAACAAACTGAATAACCAATTGCTGAATTGATGACATGGGCATGAAGTCAAGAAACAGAATAATGAAATAGTCACAGCAGCATAGTATATAGATGACTATGTCTAAGAGAACACATGAGCCACTAAATCTCAGAATCACTGAGAGGGACTAGAATAAGAGCAGAAATTGCACAAGACAGAAAACCTTTTCATGACAGTAGAGCTAGCTTAGTCTACTCCTATTAAGCCCTTGTAAAATTCTATTGCCATATAAAACATTAGAGCAAGTAAAATATTAAGGTTTAATTTAAACAATAAACACATCACTAGACTAGACAAGGCTTAAAGTTTCTTTAACAAAGAACTTAGCATCAAATATTTATAAGTGGATTTAATGTCTAATGACCTGACAGTCATTGTATACACACAATAGTACAATGATGGAAGTATTACAAATCAGCCATAGAACACCATTGTCTAGGCCTACTCTTTCAACCAGATTATAGCCACAAGGACAGTGTTTCCCTCATGTTTCCCTCTGCTAATATCATGAAAGATAATGCACATATTAGAATTTAGAAAATTAGGTCACAAGAAGATTTAAAGAGATGTTAAAGTGGTATGCTATAGAGCAGAGAGCATTGCTCTCCTGCTGGATTCAGTTTGTAGTTGATTGCAGTAAACATTGCTTAACTGTTTATACACAGCTTTAAAAATACTTACAGTAATTTTGTACTACCGATTTCTTTCTGTACATAGTCTTCTCCAGCACCTAGTAGGGAGTCCTTCTGATCATATCTTCCTTACTAAAGCCATGAGAATCATAAAGAAGGGTAGTATGCAAGCTTGTGATAACCTCTTGTCAGCTTTCTAGCCAGTGTTCTGGTTCACCAGGAGGAAGAATAAAATACCTTTGATCCAGGATAAAAAGGAAGTACTGTAACTAAACAGGAACTCTTGTTTCAGTAATGTTATTTTTAAAATGCTATGTTTCACCAGTCTAGCTGGAATTTGTTCCATGGATTTGCACGGGGCTACTTTAAGCTTGTATTACTATAGTTCCTCCTCACACCAGGAAGAAAGACTATTTGTGATTATTTACAGTCCTAAGTAACAACTAGATAATTCTCATAGTTAGGTAATGTAACTTTTCCTGATTGCTATCATCAGAACTCTAGGTAGACTGAAACAGACCAAGAAGTTTTACTCTTTCTACCAGTTTACATAAAACAGCTGAAAATTCATTTTGTAGGTTTCATCATTCATTTTGATGTTTTTTCTTTTTTTCCCAAGAAAGAAGTATATTTAAAATTTCCAGAACTGCCTCAGAGGTAAGTCATATCCAAATATTTTTCTGTACAAATAAAATATGTACAATGTCAGTGGTATTTGGCTGTGGATTGATGATGTATTGCACAAGGACGTAGAGACACCATTACTATGAAAATTGTAACATTGTAGTTTAGGATATATTTAACCTTTAATACAAATCATTTTTATTTCCTCTGTTTGGAATTCAAAGCACTTATATATATATATATATATATATATATATATATGTATTTCATTTGTTTACAGTTTGTTCCCTATGTTTGCCTATACTGTGGCTGCTACAAGTTTTTTCCTTTAACAGAACTAGAATAGTGGACTTGATTGCAAACAGCAAGAGTAATACAAACAACTCCAAAAGCACCAGCTTAAGTTAAATAGATTTCAGTGAAAATGAGTCTGAAATTGGGCTTTCAATGGGAACTAGTGAAAATATATTTTACATTGGAACTGTCATCCAAATCAATCTTGAGAAAAGGCTAAGTCTGTAATTTAAACTCGCAGAACTTCCCAGAAAACAGACTGGCACAAATACCCTGAAATTCCAGTTTCTGATTTTTCTCTGTACTTCTTTGATATGTCTCTCTCCCCCATTCAGATCCCATACCATGATTAGTCTCTGATTTCATTCATGTATATAGTCATTGGAGAGAATTTGCCTTCTGAGAATGTTTTCTGAGTAATGGAAATGCATAGTGGTTTTCTGTTAAGTGTGATTAGTTGCTTGATCTTCATTCCAAAAACAAAAGGTTCTCTGGAGACACCAAGGATTAACATTTACTTAAATGTCCTTCCAGCAGCAAAGGCAACATTTGGTCTTGGTAATCTGCCCTTTGCAAACGTGCTGCCTACCGGTACAACGACTTTATCAAGAGGTATCCCTCTGATCCATATCTGACTCCAGAGGCAGTGGGATTTGGTGGCTGGGCAGAGACCCAGACTGCTGATCTGCCAGCCAAAATTTGTGTACTCTGAGACGAAGACCTCTTGGCTCTGAGTTATAATTGAGTCAGAACTGCAGCAAATTAGGCAAAGACCTTGAAAAATGAAGCCATTAAAAGCCTCACAACAGCTGAAAAGGTAATAAAAGGAAGGTAATTTAGCAATAGGTGCTAGAGAAAAGGTAGACAGGGAGCTATTCTGAACAATAGGTATCTGGCTTTGAAGCTTTGATGTTTCAACAATATTCAGTTAATTCAGGGCTGAGGAGGTTAACTATGAATTTCTATCACTGAAATTTGAGGACTCCTCCTCCAAATAAAAATTAAATGTTAGGTTTCTTTCTTTCTTTCTTTTTCTTTCTTTCTTTCTTTCTTTCTTTCTTTCTTTCTTTCTTTCTTTCTTTCTTTCTTTCTTTCTTTCTTTCTTTCTTTCTTTCTTTCTCTTTCATTTTCCTTTTTTTTTTTTTTTTTGATCAGAGGCTTTGAAGAGCCAACAAGAACTTGGGGAGTTTGCAAGTCTACCTAAGTTTCAATAAAGCAATTTCAAAAGAGCATTAAATTGTTGCCATAATTATTGTGTTGATAGGGAAGATGTGTGCTAAAGTCTTTACAAGCAATTCCGTGGGTGAAGGGATGGATGTTAACATCTTTGGAATGGGTCTCAATGTCTCTAACTTCCAGCAGCAGGTTTGTTACAGAGCACAGACAGCTTAGCTCCTGAAATGGACAAGTGTGTCTGCACCAGCCTGAGTTCCTAAGGTTTGGGGTAAAATGACAGGTTCAAGGAGAGACACGTGGTAGGCTGTTTGGGAAGGCTGGACCTTCCCAGTACTCAGCCAGTGGGGAAAGTAGAGGACAACTTGCAGCCAGGAGTTTAGGAGCAAAGGAGGGTGTGCCCTCCAAAACCTTGAGAAAACCCCATAGGGTGTGTGCCCCAATGGAGTCTCTCCCTTTATTCTAACAAATTTGTAGGACTCCTCTGTCTTCTTTTGGACACTGCTTTCATAGTGTGATTTTCCATAGAGTGCTTATTACTGTTAGCTGAGCATAGAAGTCAGTAGATGAAGCTGAACAGAGTAGTGAGTTCCATACCTGGAGATGTACTAGAGAACTCAAAATCTCCCCAGCAAAGCAACATTTGGGTCCTCAACAGAAAGGAGTAGCAAGCCTTCTGCAGGCAGAGCTCCTCCAAAATTGGTGGACAGTAAAACTTCAGGCAGTGAAAGGTATCACAGCCAGCATATGAACTATTGAGCAGAGGCTGATCTCATACTTTGCCAAAAGTCTTGAACCACGAAGCATGGAATGAAGTACATACTACTGTCAGAAAAACACCAAACCCTTCAGAATTCTGTATTAATAAACCAGATTAAAAACAAGAGCACACAATGTCCAGCAACATAATAATTTCTCTTCAAATTTCTGTGAAAATTGAAAATTTTGCAAGACGTTTAGTACCACAGCTGCTTTTTTGGTTAATGTGAATTAGAAACTTGTGACAAGCTAGGTAATTCAAGACTGCACCTAATTTGCAGAAATGGGAAAGAACTATAATGGCTAAAACCAAGAGATGATTCACATATTGCATAAAAATGGAGCATCATTAGCCCAATGGAATTCTTCATACCAGGACTGGTGAGCACTGCTAAAATATCATGTCAGTCAAGGAGTATGATACAGAACCCATGAATTAAAATTAATTAATGTCATGCTGCTACACCAGCTACCAAGACACCCAAATTGGTAGTACTAATACTTGAAGGAAACACCAGTAATAAAGGGTAAATGATGAAATGTGACCTTTGAAATGATGCACTTCTTACTTCCTAAGGGACTCTACCTTGTAAATGTATAGGTCAAGTGTGGAGGACAAGAACTAAGCATTTCTTGTCTCAATATTGTGACTGCTATGACAGGAAAGTTGTGATTGGAAAATAAGATCCTCTGAAGGTGGGGCAGAGCTGTTTGTTGAGCCAGCTTCCTGTTCCACCTTGAGACTCATGTTCAGTCCCTCCTCCTCGACTCGCTTCCTGGAGGAGGGCTCCAAGGTTGGTAGCATGTGTGTGAACAGGGAGAAAAATCCTGTTCACATATTCAGTGTGCAGCAGGTTATCTCTAAAAGGAAGCCAATCCATCCCTGTTCACCACTAGTCAGGATTTGATTTCTGTCTCAGGTTTTTCCTCTCGACTGCTAATCTTCATACAGTACCAATACTAAAATACTCACACCCTTTCATTAGGACATACCTGAATGACCCTGACTTACAAGAGCTAGCACCTACAAGTCACGTATCTGCACTCTACCTTCCATCTGTCATTCATTTCCAGTAAGATTATAACTGTTCTGAAGTGAGGAGTATTTTTTACATTATAATCTAAACTAGTAAAAGAGACCTTTATCCCAAAGGTGGCCCCAAAATATCACTGTAAACAATTACAGCGTCAGGAGAAAACACATTTTTCCCCATACTTTTTTCAGTGTTGGGCATCCATTAGTCACTATGTGTCAGAGGAAGCAGAGAAGGGGAAAAATCTAGGTCTCTGAATGAAATTACCAAATATAAAGCAACATGATTCTCTAGAGAAGAAATTGAAACTTATTGTATCAATCTACTTTTGGTAATTTTGTTTACTGTTTAGTTGAAATTGAAGGGAAGGGGAAAAAAAGGCACAAATCTGTTGAGCACTGTCAGTTCCACAAAGCTTGATGAAGGAATTGCAAATATCATATGACTACATTATAAATATCATTGTACAAATCTCTGTTTTTTTCAGTCCAAGGATTTGAGGAAAAATTTGCAGAAAGTACTTTAATGATCTGAGGGGAGGACTTCATGGGTGCATTTTATATTTGTTATATGTTTCATTAGATTTGTTGTGAGTTGAAGTTTAGGAGATCTTTAAGAATTTTGTAATATTTCCATGAAGAAAGAGTAAGTTATCTGATTTCTCCTTCTCCCCAGTTCAGGATATGTAAGCTTTACAGCCAATTTCACATTTAAATGTACGAAGATATTTCTTTACAGATATTTCAGTTTAAGACAGAAAACAGCTGTGTCTGCACCAGTTCTGTCTTCCAGACAATCTTAAAGGATAAATCTATGTTCACTAAATTATAAGATGAAAGCTACCTCTGTCTCTTGCTTTAGTTACATTTACATTTATGTAGTTCTTAGAAATAATTCCTTAAAATATTTTGAAGATTTACAGTGCAGACTTAAAAAGCTTTACCCTCATTGTTATAACTGGCAGAAAAATTAGTTATTATTTTTCTTCTTTCAACTGTTATTTAACTACCTAAGTGCTGTTATGCCTTTTAATATCAAGTATTCAAAAAATCCTACTATTTCATGAAAGTTAAAAAAAAATGTCATTCAGAATTAAAACAAAAGAGTGACAGTCCTGTCACCATTCACCTGGCTCACCTTTCAGCTGAACCTGAATTCCACCTAAGCAATTGAGTGGAGAAGGGCAACTTCAGATCTGGTTGAGATCATCTGTCTTCCATTTCTTGGAAGCAGGCTTCAGAATCTGATAAGTAATGTCAGCAAATGCCTTTTAATACATCTCTCAGCTATGACATGCCTCTAACTTAATTGCCTAACAGAGATCAGCAGGACTGGCAGGTTCAGAAGTACTCTGATCTCAGGAATCAAGATAAGAAGCACCCTAGCACACTGGTTGCAGAGTTGAAATGTAAAGGGAGGTGGTACTTTGAGGACAGCACAAGTTGTGTGTGCATGTATCCAACAGTCAAGGGTGTTCAGCAGTCACCTCAAGTGGGAGAGACTGAGTGCAGCACTCCATGCCAGGAATTAAATATTTTGAGGGATGAAGGAATTAAGAACTGGATTAGTTGACACTGTTAATAGCAGAGCTGTGGCAAGACAGTTTCAAGCCTATTCAATTATTAATACAAGGCAGAAAGGTTTCAGCAAGAGAGTGAGAAACCACCCAGCAGTCTGGTGGTTTCATTATACAAGCCTCATTTTTGATCACACAGGACATGAATTCAAATCTGTATCTCCTATGCCAGAACATTAATAAAAATATTTATTCCAAAAGCTATTTCTCTGTTTGGAAGTAGGTGTAGATACTGAATGACAGAAGGAATTTCATAATACAAAGGAATAGCATTCATTTAGTCATCATTGAGACCTCTCCTTTGCATTTCACTGGCGCTGAGCAGATTATTGAGACTCCCATTCTGAATCTAATCCAATTCCCTGTGCACTTTATGCACAACAGGTGGCTGCACTTGCATCATGTGCAAGTGCCCTTTTTAGGACCTCTAATAACCTGCAATCAGGTGAAACTGCCAGGCTTTGCAGCCTGCAAGACTTCCTTCTGATTTGCTTGCAAGCAAATCACTTTTCTTTTCCTGCAAAACTGAAATTTCCTCCAGAAATTTGAATGAGTGTTTCCCAACCAGTTCCCCTCTAGAGGGCAAAAGCATCTTTGCTTATATGCAGTGTATTGTGTTGAGCAGTCCCTGTTCAGCCGTGCCCACAGCAAATGCAGATGAAGCCTGGCACTCATGTCCATGGCCAAGCACACGCACATGGAATAGTGCCGATTTACTTACAGACAGCGAGGCACATTAGCTCACACAGCATATGAAACTTAGAGCTTTATCTGCCAGACTTTTTGGTCCTAGAGGTGCAAAAATAAATATATTGTAGCGTTTTAAAGTATAGAGTTCTGCTTTGGGATTTTTTTTTGTCACTTGTTTTAATGTATTCACCAAACAATATTTAAATCAACACTGCATTCTGTGTGAGGAGAGAAAGGCACTGCTGTCTCCACGGGGAGTTTTCCATCGATTATGCCAGAGAAGAGGAAGAATATGTATCAGCTAGATCATGTTCCCTGTTCTAAAAAAGCAGATGCA
Organism: Setophaga petechia; assembly: GCA_024362935.1. Taxonomy (NCBI): domain Eukaryota; kingdom Metazoa; phylum Chordata; class Aves; order Passeriformes; family Parulidae; genus Setophaga; species Setophaga petechia. Next base: position 32,171,610 of record JANCRA010000001.1, read on the forward strand.
ACTCTGGTTTATGCACTGAGTAGAAAATTAGTATGAGGTAATGCTATCATAAATAATTTCTTAAAGCACCTCAGTAATATGGAGGTTGAAATTTCAAAAAAAAAAAAAAAAGGAGAAAGGCCTGTAAATGTAAAAGCATGGTGAAGGGTAGCTTTTAAAGTAATTGAGGATTTTTCATTGGATGGTAGCTTTCTACAGTACATTATTTAAAATCTAAGTGTGGAGTACCCTCTAGCTGATATCCGAAGATCAAAGCTGCTATTAGATTTTTTTTTTTAACTGCTGTAAAGGTTCAGCTATTATAAAGGAAATTAAAGGAACTAATGGAACAAATAACATAAAATAGTCTTCCATCGAACATAGCAGATCAGTGTAACTTGTGAAAGGGTGTTTGTTACAAAAGGCCCCAAAGCTTTTAAATGCATTTTTGGTCTAAAAATTGAATTTCAGGTAGCACAGTTGAAAAATCAAACATTGACTTTAATAAGTGCCATTAAAGATTCACCATTGTTATTGTCAGGATTTATTCTCTCTTCTCTCTGGAAACTAAATTTGAAGCTGAAATGCAAAGGAAACAAGCTACTGCGCTCTGGACAAGGACTCTTTGATCACAGAGGCAAACACAAAATGGCTTATTAATGATTGCAGCTCAGTGCTCTGCCTGACCTCAGGGCAAGCAGATTTTTTAGAATAAGCCTCAATTACATGATATAGTTTAACCCTTGATGGGAAGGCAATTTTTGGGTCTGTAACCTACCGTAATTTGACAGGAGGCCACAGCAGCCATTCAAAGTGTCAGTCAAATATGAAGCTCTGCAGGATTAGCACGCTGTCATCAAAGACAGTACAGCAGTGCCTGGCTCTGCTGTTGGACTGGAGAACTCTTGGATGGTGTTACTTGTTAGGCTGTAAATTAATGAACCATGAAGACCGTCTGGTTTACCTCCTGAATGAGGCAAAATATCAAGCCACCTGTGAAATGACAGTTTTCTTGTTTTCATTAAGACTGCGCTGAAATAAAGTCATTGATACCTGTTGAGATGCAATTAATTTTATAGATCTCTCCATTCACTCCACAGCTTAGCAGAAATGCTTCATCATAACAGGTCGTAAGAAATGAACTAACAGCTCCAGTTCTTTATCTGGATTTGACTAAGTCTAAAGTGAATCTTTGTAAGCATACTCACATTTATTTGTAAACAGAATTGTTTTATCCTGAATGTCAGGTTCATGGTCCTTTATGAGAGAAAATACAACAATCATGGAACATAAAGCTTTGAAAATGATACATGAAAATTATACAAATTATACAACCACAAGATACTTAAAGTTGGACTGGGACATCAGTTGTAGAGAAAAGAAAAAGCATTCTTTAAATGCTTTGAGTTTTTCTCTTTCACCTTGCTCTTTCCTTTTTCATTTTTCTAGTTCAGAAAGGTGACTCTTCTACATATGAAACCCTGAAAGACAGATACACAGAACCTGGCCCCAGATTTCACTATATTTATGAACAGAAAAAGAGTAAATGTTAGACCATGAAATAACTTTGAGAGAAAAGAATTTAAAATTACATTTTTCCCCAGCTTAACTAACACAAACACTTTAATATCTTTTCTTTCCTCTGCAACTGCAATTCATTTTCTTTAAGCAGAGGACAAGACACGTTTCTAAAAAGGATGGCATATATTAAAAATATCATATTTTATACACATGCCATGACTTAGAGTTTGATGAGCAATTTTTCCATAAAACCATTAAACAGGATTGTCCAAAACACAAGGAAACATGGTAAAAATGTGGAAATGAACCACTGATTAATAAGTTATGTAGGAATTTGGAAACTTGTGGAATCTTTGTTGAGGTGAGAGACCAATTTTTGAGTTGCCTTTATGTGATAAAAAAAAGAAGCGTTGTGGTGGGACAGCAGTCTGCAGAGCACTAACAGGCTGGATGGGCACGGACGAATACAAATCAAGCAATTAGCTCCAAAGCAAGATATTGATTACAAAATCAGCCAAGGCACTAAGGGAACACAAGGGAATGATACTTATTAACTATTTATATGCCACTGCTGAGAATAAATAGCAAATAAGAAGACTTGGAATTGCTCATTAGTCTCAATCAGAATTTGAGAAACCTGGAGGATTAATGATGGAAATATTAAAATCAGTGGTTATATGCCATTACAAAAATAGTGTAGAGAAGACATAGGAGATATTCCTGGTCCAAAATGGTCCTTTTTTGAATTTTTAAATCATTGATAGGTTGGTGCCATTGATTTTGTATCTGTATAGATTATTTCCCCATCTTGTGCTTCTGCTTAGACCAATAACTTGCATCATTTACTGCCTCACAGATGTAGGTCTTGCACAACCAAAAGATTGGCTTCTGCCTGTATATATTAGTGCTTGTAGATAAAGTATGAATAGAAGGGGAGGAAAACACCAAAATGCAGAAATTAGATTTAACGCACACCAGGAACCTTATGACGCAAAGATAAATATATTTCATTTACCAAACTAAATACTACCTGGTTATGACCTCTACAGGGATGCATGATGATGATTTGATTCTGCCTGTTCTATAAACAGGACTAAATGAATGCATTACTATAAACTGCTACATGCATACTATGCAATCCCCCAAATACTTATGTTCATCAGGGAGGAGAAAAACTTAAACAAAACAATATGAAATTAGTAAAAAGGACAACACTGGAAATTTGTCTAAGACTACTTTGAAGAAAAAAATTGATTAATAAAAAATAGCAGTGAAGTCATAAAAAAGGGTGATGTCTGATTTTAAAAAGTAGCTATTAACTAGAGAATAGAAAAAAGGTAGGCTTTTAGTCAATAGCTAAGCTAATAACAATATATACACACACGATATTAGAAATCATGGAAAATTCACAAGGAATGTGGAAAGGAAAATACTACATGTGGAAAAATCTATCATTATCAGACTGAAAATAAGGGCTTTTCTTCAAGAAAAATATGGATCAAAAAGGATCCTAGCAATGAAATTGACCAGCAGCTAGATAAATATGTCATTTATTTCTATGGTAATGGAGAAGAAAACAAATTTTCCTTAAATACTTGTTATGCATTTGGGAAAGATACTCAGTATGTGTAATGCATATGTATCATATTATGATTATGAAATACATAATACTCAAAAGTCAAGAAAATAATTTACATTTTGATATGATCAGCAATACAGTTGTTCATGAATGAACAAAGAATGAAAATAGAAGGGGTTTCCATGTCCAGACAGCTGATTTTGCCAAAGACTCAAGGATGCTACTGAATTGCCAGCTTCACACAAATTTTAAATCAAAAAGGAGCGTCTTCATTACGAATAATCCTCAATAGAGTTCCTCTTGCTTCAGCAGGTTGTGAGCACTGGAACACTATGGCCATTTCTTTGTAAGTTTGTACTTCTAGGAGAATGTTGACAAATAGAAAAAGTTCAAAGAAAAGTCATAAAATTAAAAAGAACAGTGCGGACCTTATCATACAGAGACAGATGTCAGGACCGCAGTACATTTGATGAGTGTGTGATTCAGTCCCAGTCAGTGGGAGGGAGTGTTTGTCATTAATTTCCATAACAACATTCACAGAAATGATTGATAATACTTCTAAGAACTGACTTAGTGGGACATGATAATGACTTTCAGAAGTTTTAAAAGCCCAGTTTTCCAAGATTTTCAGACACAAATTGTCATTAAGTATAGAGAAGATAGATACCCAGTGTTTTGGTGGTTTTTTTTAATCATGCTAAGATATATAAAAATGCCTAAGTTTAGAATGGCATATGTATCAATTTACAGAATAGCTCTATTGATATGGCAGTATTAACAGAAAGACTTAAGGAAAGTATTTATTTTGGATGGAGAACTGAGGAAGAGGAGGTCTGGAACTGTACGCAGGTTAACTATTCCTTGCTGCTGAGTGCTCCTGTGTTCTAGATAACAGGATATGGTACACCATGTTGGGCAGCAACCATCCTGATTGGACCAGGGGTTTATTGGGCATACTCTATTTCATAATCAGGTTTTCTCCTGTCAGAAACTACCTACAGACTTTAGTTCCAGGCGATCTCTGCAATGTGAGAAGCACAGAAAACATACTGACAAGTCACCCAGACTGTTCAATTTTGGAGAATGTTCTCATCTAAAATATAGTTTCAAAGCCAAAGAATCCATTACTAAATTTCTGTTATCTGAACAACTTGGTGCTGATCTATCATGGTCCATCTAAGAAGGAAAATCATGTCCAGCATCTCCTGTTTCAGTTACATTTGAAATAATCATTACTAATACAGACTGAGAAAATACTCTTGCAATGCTCATTGAATGTAGAGACTGGTGAAGCCATGTGAAGTTGGAGTTTTGTTCTAATAGGAAGAGCTACAGAGCACACCTAGGAATATCTGTCTACCTTCATTGATTTGTAGTTCTAGTTAAAGCTCCCTTTGAGTTTAAAGACTCCTGTTTTCTAGAATTCTATTTCCTCCAGAGACAATTTCAGTTTTAGATGGTTTTTTTACCAGATGTCAAAATCCTTCATCAAGAACTTAGGCTTTCCCCAAATTTATCACCTATTGATTATCTGCAATAAATGGTGGGAAGGTCCAAAAGTTACACTGTGTTTGCACAAATACTTCTGTTACCACTTCCACTGAAAAATTTAATAAGGCAAATGGCACATGAGCAAAAATAATTCTGAATGCTGTATTGTAATATATCAGAATATTCACTGCACCTCGCCTATCAAGGGAATGAATGGTAAAAGCAACCTAATCAGAATGATATTGAGGACAGCAACAGCTCCGGTTTGTATGTTAGGGGAGCAGATGAAACAATGTTCAGCATATAGACACAGCAGCACTCTAAACACTCCAACAGGAACCCTGGCATTCAGGCAATTAATCTGATAAGAGAGACAAAGGCCAGTGAGCAAATCCTTGGCAATTAGTGCTGTGTTCATATAAATACAATTATTCTAGGTGATTGTGACAAGAGCAAAAGGAGTGTATATTTTGTAAACATTCAACTGAGACAAGATAGTTTATATATTTTTATTCCTAGAATGGAAGGGGAATTATGCTTTTACATCCGAAGTCATCATAAATAAATTTATACTATGGTTTCCTTAGGGAGAAGAATAAACAAACAAATCAAAATAAAGAAAATGAGGAAAGGTTAAAAAGTGTACAGTAGAATTCACTTCTGCTCTCTCTCTGAAACGCTGAACTGCTCCTAGCTATTAAGGTGTACAGGTATGAAAGACTCTTTCCTGCAGTCATCACATGTATTTGCATAACGTTTAGGCACAGAACCAATATTGTGTGACTAATTGCACAAAACACATAATGAATTCTAGACACTACTGGCTATAAAAAATAGTCAGGCAGGCAGCTACTTACTTTCTCCATGATTCCATAATACATCTCTCTTTGAAGTATCTCAGCCCTTGATCAAAAGAATCTGTAGGGTAAAAAATGTTCTCTTAAAATACTCAGCAAGACAAACTCTCTAAAATTTGCATCTATTTACTGATTATTTGTAAACAAGAAGAAAGCTGAAATTTAACATTTCCCAACACATTATTTAAATAGCTCTATCTAATATTAAGAGTCCTCTTTATCTCCTTAGCAGTCTCAGCACTTTTCAAAGTGTTAATTGTACTGAAAATTCAATGCCTGCCTACTATTTTTCAATAGTTTTTCCAGGCTTGGTTGCAGGGATGAAGAGATTCTTGTTAATGCACCATTGATGCTAAGGACGTGCCTAGTTTGACTTTGCATTAAGAACTGGTTCAATATTCTGGGCTGAGCAGTAATTCTTGGATGGGAATTTTGTTCCCTCCTACCAGGTAAATGGTTTCTTGTAAACTCAAGTGCTGCCACTATGCTTCACTGATGTACTTGGAATGAGTTTGTGAGAAACAAGGAATAAGAGTAAAGTGCTCTACCAGGTATAGACAGGAAACAGAAATGCAGTCTCTTCAGAAAATCTTTTGCACTTATTACTCATATTACTAAGATGCTGAGCTAAACAGACAGAAAGGGATGCAACTCAATCCCAGACAAACAGTACAGCAGTACAATGCTGTCTGTGCCAAAAAATAACAAGTATGATATAATGCCATCATAAACTCTTGAAAAATAAATCATATACCTTCTGAATTCTATTGCTGCTTTCACATTTCAGTCCTCAGCACAGAAAATTCTATTTTTGCAGCAAAATTTGCAGAAGGCAGTCACTGTATTTCTCAAGGTAATGGTGGTTTATATTACTTCTGTACTATACAGTAAATTCAGATTTAGTACCTTACAGTCTGATTTCACTGTTTGTATTATTCATCCCCATTGAAAACAAAATAGGATTTGTTGCAAAACCTAGGGAAATGACTCAAGGCTCTTTTTTAAGGAGTTTCAGATTCCAAGACCAAGATTTGCCACTGATGAATTCATTATAAACCAAGACATTTGTGCACAGAGTATGTGACTACCCAGCCTCTGTCCACGGGGACGTAGCAGAGCCAATACTGACAGGTTTTATCTAGGTGCTTGCTGGTGCAATCTTCTACCTTGTGAAATCTTGCAGGGGGTGTGTGGCCCTGAGACATTCCACTCAGCAGGAAACGGGTGTAAGATGTGTTTCCTTGCACACCATAGGAAGAGGAGGGGATGTTTCACAGGGAAGTCTTTTTGAGCATATCCTGCTGGAACAGTAAAACCATGAGAGTTATCCAATACCTTGAAATGTTTGTGGCCAGATTCTTCAGTGAAAACAGGGCCAGGCTGACCACTAATTGTCTTTACAGAATGAATGTTAGTATTTTAATAAATATTGACACAATTTAGCAGTGTTATCTTCTTTGTCTACTGTTCTGCCTTGAAAGAGACTATTAACTTAAGCCAAAAAGGTATAATTATGCTAAATATAGTCTATCAATATAAAGTTGGTGAATAAAAGGAAAATCTTGGTCAGGACTTGAATGTGAAAATAAGCTGGGTACAGGAAAAATATTACAAAGCATAATAAGCCTTTGATTTAAGAGTCTGAGTGCTTGCCATTAATGCCCTATCAGTCAAACCTGGATTTATTCAGACTGCTCCTGGCAGGGACGTTTTCAGTAATTTGAACAACAAATTAATGGTATCTTTTATTTATATCAAGATACCAACTAGAATTTTCATTCCGATTAATTGTATGCCTGAGAGACTGTTCTGCAGTCTTTAAGTTTGTCTTTTCATACAGTCAACATATTAAAACAAATCTCTTTTTGTCTCTGGAAAGTGGAAATATTGCCGGTTTAATGGACTGATTGTTTAGAGAATTTTACTTTAAATGAAAAAACCTTTCAGATAGAGTTTCTTAAGTGTCTCTTAAAAACTAATATTTTTATATTCTCCAGATATTTTCAATAGTTTCTAAAGAAACAGTATTATTTTGTGAAAATGTGGAAAGAATGAAGAAACAGTGGAAACTTTAGAAAAATGCAGTTTCAAGCTTTTAAAAGTCATAGTTTGATGATTACTTTCAGCACAGTGATCTTTTATCTCTCTGATGTACAACATCATTTTTTCTGCTTTGTATCTCTAGAGATAGAGAGTTCTTTTATCAGCAGCACACTTTAAGTAGAGCATTCTCCTATGCTGAACATTTTAAAGGACTCTTTTCTACGTTGATGATTTCTGGCTTCCAAAACACCAGGCATTTCTTCTGTTGGGAGGGTTTCATTTTAAGAATTAGAAGAGTTACCCCGTGTAGTTCTCCACAATAAAGGTGATAAGAGATGAAAATTCAAGTTATTCAATAAGCTCCTAGATGTCAAGGTCCAGATGCATGGTAAAGCACTCACAAACAAGAATAGCAGATGCTTGTAAGTCAAAACATTTATAATGTGATTGTGTACAAATGTCCTTTTCTTGTCATTTTTTCCATAGGTAACTTAGGTAACAATATATTTGAGCCTAGTTTCTTCTATACCTGACTGACTGCTGGAAGTGCTGTGCCAAAGAGAGAGATGACAGACTTTTTTTCGCTCTGATGAAACTTTTGAAACAATTAGCTCAGGATGAAATACAACAGATGTCAAACAACAGCAAAAACAAATTCCTGCTAAATATAAAAAAGCAATACTGAATAATTAATAGCTGCAATCTGCAAATTTATGGGAAACAATATTCATTCTGTATTTCTTTTCAATACTTGTTCACTTTTTGCACCATTTTTAATATAGATTCCTTGCTGTACCTTTTATAAGTGACCATTGCTACTCATACTTCTAACCCATCATGTTAAATGCACTTTGTACCAGTTTTTCCCTCAACAGAGGAAAATAGCTCTACCTCTTCAGGTTGAAAGTAGTATTATACCTTAGATCACCCTAGAATCATGTAGCTGCCTGATGAAAATGTTACTATGTCTTAAAAAAAATGATCTAATGCTATTCTAGGAAGTATAATGTCATAACAAAGGACTTGAAAGACAAAGGGGACAGCATAGTATTTACTGCACTACAGAACTGGACAAGTGGTGTTGCTTCAGATCTTGGTGCTTTTTTCAACCTGTGCTTTTCTCAACTTTTCACTGAAAAATAACTCTCCCCTTATCCCTGCTATACCCTGAGAATTCCCAGATTATTTTCCTGGGACTTACAGGATTATGTCTCTGAAACAAGGCTTCCTCTGGAATCCAAAAGCCCGAAACCAAAATCATTAACTTCTGAAAAGGAGGGAAGTTTTGCCTGTACTGATTCTTATGGGTTTTGGATTACAGACAAGGTAAATGCCTTGTAGCATACATAGCAAGTTTCTTTTATTGCAGTCAGAGCCAAAAAAAAAAAAAAAAAGCCCAAAAAAAAAAGGTCATATTTAGCTCCTCAGAAGGATAAAACTCTTTTTTTTTTCAAATCAGGTTTCATTATGTTTCAAAGAATCTTGAAAAAGTATTTGGTCAGGGTAGTGGATTTATCGTATATGAACCCAAACTGGTGGAGTCAGATTCCTTTTACTTCAGAGCCAGTGCAGATATTTTACTTTGCTCTGTGCTATAGCATGAATTTTAGGTTAAACTGGTCAGCTGGAACAGTGACATGACTTTAAGTGCCACAATATTTTTTTCTGGATTCCAGCTTGACAATACCTGCTGTCGCTGTATAGAAGGATTTGAGAATGTGCATCCACTTAATTTGTTAGGAAATGACTTCAGGTAATATGAAAAACAGCCAGAAAAACTGTGACCTCCTTTCTTTGCTTAATCTTGTGTATGTGATAAAAGGTATAATGAGTATAAATTCTTTGCTTAATCTTGTGTATCTGATAAAAGGTATAATGATACCACCAAAGGTACCATGTATGTTTTCCTTATATAACAAAGGATGTCTGAGGCACATAAAAAGTCCCCAGCCAACACACATTTATATATGGTTGGCTAAACAGGGGTTGAATTTAACCTTTGTTCTGGAAAGATAAATTGAAATGAGGTGAACTTAAGAAGTATTTCCCTTTACTGTAAAGATATATTTGTCAACACAATGCAATCAACTGAAATTTTATAGAATTTCACAAGATACAAAACTCCCATCCCCCAGAAAGTCTGAAAGGATTTTCTTACAAGATCAATGGCACTATATAATTGTTGCTGAGTAATACTCAATATTTTGCAGAAATCACACCTCAAATATTATATTATGACTCAAATTATTTCTGCTTAAGCATCAGTATAAATTTCATTTCCAAAAAGATGAAAATCAATAGAAACAATCAGATTCAATTGGAGAAATGCAACTCTGTAAGTGCTGGTGAAACACTAGAACAAGAAGCCCAGAGGCTGTAGATTCCCCATTCCTGGAAATGTTCAAGGTCAGGCTGGTCCCTGGGGGACTGGACTCGACAGCCGTTAAGGTCCTTTTCATCCCAAGTCATCCTATGATTCTGTGATTCATTTTAGGAGCAGTAGACATTAAGTGATAGGATGGCATGGGCTTCACTTAGTATTCCCACCCATAGGGTTCTGCCACATTCCTTAAACAACACCACCTTGGTCCTTTCCTCGGACTTTTGGATCTGTCTAATAAATATCTTAATTTCAGAACCTTCCTTCTCTCACTGACTTTAGCAACTCCAGACAAATTCATGACCATAGTTATTCCTGGAAACAGATTCTTTGGTCTTCTGTCTCACTAGATACCAGTCTGAAGTAACAACCTAAGAATTTTTATTAACTGATTGTGTGAGGAGGTGCAAATGATTAATTCCATCATTATGAGTGTGGCAGTAATGTCAGAAAAACTGTCTCATCCATAGCACATCAATCCAAACTGTGTTAAACAATACAGGGCCCAAGGAGAAGGAATGTAGATGAGGGAAAACTACCACACAGAGAAGTTAAGGAGACAATACAGAAGAAAGGGCTGATCAGTTGTGTTTTACTCTGAGCAGCAGGGGAATGTTGAGTACAACTGGAAAAAAGGGTTTAATTTTACTTTATCCTGCAATTGTAATGAATAGAGTGCCAAAACCAAGCAATATATTTCTAAAAGAAGCTGCTTCTGAAGCAACTTAATGTTTTAGTAGTTTTCAGTTAAATCAGGCAGAGGAAATTAACAATGGACTTCTGTGTTAATGGTCTGGAAAATGCTGTGCTTCCTGTGAAAATGAAGTATAAAGGTGATTTGATTTCTTTTTCAGTGATGCTTTGGAAAAAAATGACCACAGAAGAACATTAATGGTAATGATGAAGTGGCACAAAGGAGGAATGAAGGAGTTATAGATGCTTCATTAGGAAATCATATTTTTTTAAAAAAAGAAAAAGTCTGGAGGAATGATGCCATGAAAGACTCAGGACAAGTCCTTAGAAGTCCTGCATGAACTATCACAAAGACAGCACAATATGAAGACTCACCATGGCCAACACAAAGGAAACCAAACTGATTCAAAAAAGGACATCTGTGTTAAAACGACAATTATTTCAGTATGAATTTCCAAAAAAGTTTGCATATTTTGTGGTAAAAGTCAGAATTCGGGAGGGACTCTGAGACAGAAAGGACCACACTGGACTGTATCCATGACAAGAGACAAAGAAAAGTGTTTAGAAAGGACAAAGTGTCCAGTGCTGCTTGCTCAAGGAAATATTCAAAAAGCAATGTTTGCCAATACAAGACTATCAAGCTTCAAGTGGGACAGCTTTTACTTTTAACATCTCACACACCTTTAAAGACAGGAGAGTCCTGAGGATGCTGTCACCACTAGGTAAGTCAGCAGCAGGTGGGTGGCTAAGGTGAAACTGATGCTTTGCAGAAATGGGTTTAGTCCATCTCACCAAGTATGCCAGTTAAATACAAAGGTGTAGAAAAAAATTAGTTTTGGAAAAGATAAAGTTTGTAGCAGTGGAAGGAAAAAAAATTAAATATTCTCTTTTTTAGTTAAAAAGTCACTGAACTTGTTAAAGGACAGAAACCATGAAAAATTATGGGAAACCTGACATTGAATTTACAAGCACAGGACAACTGCTTCAGACAACTCCCAGGGGGAAAAAAATCCAGGCTGCAGAGACTGAGGAGGAGCTGAAAGTACATGTGCTTTGGTAGAGTCATCAGAGGAAACAGGAGGGATGCTTACTGCTCATTTAAAAGCCCAGAACTGAAATGGAGTGATTTAGAACAGGAAAGCTGTATCTGCAGATCCAAAGGATTGAACTGAGCACTTATGGATGTCTTTCTAGTAAAGGGTTTAATGCCAATAAATTTGTTGTGCTGGATCTTTCATTGAGGCTCTGATAAGCAGTAATATATCTGCAGGTATTGTTTCCAAGTCTGCATTGGAAATGCTGTTTCTACAGGAAATTTAAATTTTGAGCAGCATAAAATATATACTTGATAAAAATTTATTTTCATATCATATCTATTGCAGAATATATAGGCTACATTTTCATCTGAAGGAAACAAACCAAAACAAGCGAATAAACAAAAACTTTGAAAAAATTTAGACTCAGGTGTAAGTCTAGAGCTAAACAATTAAATCCTTGTGATATAAATTATTTACCAGACCAGTTACCTCAACAGTGTTCTCCAGAGTAGTGAAGTTCTCAGAGTAATTTTCATTAGATGGAAAACCATCAAAACTGAAAATATTCTGAGATGGAGAGTTATTGGCAATGCATGTGAAAGGAAAATTATGAAAGATAAAGAAAAATCAATTAACAGTCACTATAAGCTGGATGTAATATTAACAAGGAGAAGAAGGAATTTAGTGAGATAAAGAGTGTGTCAGTTAATGTATTCAGTGACATTTCCATACTAATTAAGGAAAAAAAAGAAAGAAAGAAAATACCTGAAAATACTAGAAAAGGTAGATATAATTTTTGACATGGATATTTAAGTCTTTTAAAAGTCCCATTTTTAATATTCACAGAATAAAAGAAGGAAAAGGTCACTCAGTTCTCATGCCAGTTCAGGCACAGACACTTCCCAGGATTTTCAACATTTCTCTTCCTGTACAGTTTCAAGTGCTTCAGGCAATGAGAGTCTCACCACCTCTCTTTAGAAACTGCAGCTTCATATATCTCTCTGTCAGAGAACATTTTCTCATATTCTGTTTAAATATTTTTATCTTAATTTCATTCAATTTTTCATAATTATTACACCATTTACTACCATAAATAATTACTTTCTTTCAATTTGAGCAACCTCAATTAATGCAACTGTCCTTTCCTCTAGTTTTGTCCTTTCCTCTAATTTGTCAACAGCTTTCTCATAAAATGATATGCACAAATGAGCTCAATATTGTGGACATAACACAGTGATCTGCCTACACCAACTGAATTCAACAGAGGGGTATGGGAGCTGACTCGAAGTGGGTACTAAGACCTCTCCTAAATACCCCTTTCTTTTTTCCTAACCTTGTTCAAAAGTGGTCTGGATTAGTGTGTGAGAAGCACAGTGCTGAAAAACCACAGTGCTTTGGAAAGGCCTCTTAGTGGAGCACCACACTGACATGCCCTGGAGCTATGGAGATAAGCAGGTGGGCCAGCCTTGCATGAATCAGAAAGGCAATTCCACACTTTGACTGAGAATCCAAGACATTCCAGAGCAATGTCTATGTGTGCTGTAGCTCTGCTTCCCAGGGAGAAGCTGAACATTGCTTGCTGATGGGAACTAGAGAGTAAACCTACTTGTTTTTGTGTTTGCACCCAAACTTTTGCTTCCACTGTAGTTAACAGCATTATCTCAACCTGTAAGTTGCTTTTCCTTCTTATTTTCTCTCCCCTGTCCAGAAGGGATGGGGAGAGATAGAACAGCTTGGTGGTCACCTGGCATCCAGCCGTGGTAACCTACCACACTGCTTTACTAACAGGACACCATTCCTGAAGAGCAAAAAAGAGAACTTTCCCACATTTTCCTCCTGACTTTTTAAATTTTTGAATTAAAAAGAAAAAAACAAAAAAATCAAAAAAAACCTCTGATTCCTGATTCTTATAACCTTCTTGGTTATTCTAGCTGTAGTCAAGAAAATAAGATAAATCCCAAAAATTATATGATTTTATGATTTTGGAGTGTGCTTAGCTGAGGAATTAGTCTGCATTTTATTTTTCATTATGAAGAAAGCATATCTCCAGTTAAATAAAAAAAATATATTACAAATGTCTAACAAAATTTAGAATAAATCTCATCTCCCAGACTATAGGCAAGAGATTACAATTTAAGAGTTGTTTGAGTGCATGGTGAAGCAAGCGGCATCAGATGGAAACCTTTTATTTATAAAATGAGAGAAATATTTCAGGAAATAGATAAAAAATATAAAAGAATAGGCAAGGGAAGAGTTAAAAAGGCAGAGGAAAAACTGTGCAAACCAAAGAAGAATAATCATCTAGAGGGTCACCAAGGTCACAATAATATATTTTAAAATAGCCTGCAGACACTGCATAAAAGGCACTATAAGCATTCAAAACAAACTAAAAGGCATATTTCACAAAAAGAAGTCGAGTTTGAAAGCACAGGCTCTGGAGTTCCCTGTACCACTGTGACTTTCTATTATCCAATGTTCAACTTTTTTCTCAGCTGTCATACCCATAATAATCTGCTACCCAAAGCCTGGAGGATGTGAGTGAAAGCAAAACACTCCTACTTCAGTTCACCAGACAGCATCACATTCCTACTAATGTTTTAACCCAGAGCATCCTCACAGTGAACCTGTGTAGTGTTCAAATTACTTAATGCCATTACTTGGTCTGTGCTGGCATGGACAGCTAAGTGATTTCTTGTTGCCTCACTCTCAAAAAATCTGTTTGTCTGGCTTTTTGGAGTTTACATACTAGCTGTCTTCCCTTGGTTTAAAATTTTTCACTGACTTTTCTGTAATAACCAAAGTTACCTCAGTACTTGCAGACCTACCTTTTTCACAGCTAAAAGGAATGAGACCAGAAAGAGCTGGCTAACTTATCACAAAAGCAGGAAAGCTAAAAAAGGAGTAAAACCAATAAATATCAAACTAGTATGAAGAGTAGAGAAACAAACCCAAAGAAATAATGTTATGGACGGATAACCAGGCAGTTGAAACTTTATACCAACTTTATTTGGGGAAAAACTTTTCTGTCGAAAAATATGTATAAACCTTTGCCCCAAATAAGGGACAAGAAAAGTAATTTTAAAAAATGTAAAACTATGGGAAAAATTCACAGGCAGTTTCCTCGGAAACAAAATTAAATCAGCAAATTCAGATTGTACTAATATTAATACAAAAAATTAATTTGCTTATTTGTTTCATTGAAAAGCATTTAAAAAACACATGTAATTTCACTAGACAATAGGAACACATATTACCCAAACGATGGATAAAACATGAAGGTATTATATATGTCAATTAATGCAACAGGTCACCAGATAATTTTAATTTTGATTGTGTACTTCTGCATAATAGAGACCTCTGTGATTAAAAGGAAACAGGAGGACTCCTTATTTGCTCACACTTCATTGCATGCTTAGGTGATTTGCTGGAGCAGGTCTCGGTTCCTCAGTTATTATCTTCACCTTCAGCTACTCATCCTTAAGAAAAAAGCAGTGCATGTGTAAACCAGTGAGTCCCTGTGAGAATATCTGATTAACAGAGGGGATACAATAATTAGCCTATTGTAAGAGAACACCTGAATCCACCCCATAAATAGTGAGTCATAGTTTTCTGCTGACTAGATACCAGATTTTATAAAGATTCTTAGCCCATACTGTCCGATGTGGTTGGAGGCTAAAGGTCAATAATCTGCAAATATGTAAAGAGTGAAATAATTTAAATATTTATGTCAGCAGCTAGGAAGTCAAGCAAACAATTTAATCTCAGCTAAGGAAATAACTATGCATTAAATGCCTGCTTCTTATCTCAGTCCATAGAGTGTAATTTCTCACTCAGAAGTTGCATTATCTGTTTTGCAATTGCTATCACACAACTTAAAGCTTAAAGCACTCAATAGTTATGTTGAGCTATGGACTTGTGCAGGGCACATAATTGTCAAGGACAACAACATATACATTTTGTTTATCTTTTATTATTTTCTGCTTACAGCCATAGATAAAATTTTTTCTCATGGATTTCTCAAAAAAGATCTGGTTACTTAAAATGTCTTCTGAAATAATGCATTGACAGGTTCTCAGGTCTATTTACTCTTTGCAATACTTTGTTTAACTACTTTATTTTGATTTCCCTGACAGCAAAACAGTATTTTGGCTCTGAAAAATGCAGTGAAACCTGTACAGGCTCCTTTTATTTTTGTTGACTTACACTGTGCTACCTATAAATATTTTAAAAGATGAAGTAGATGGATTACAGCCCACCCACTCATTTTTTCCTTTTTCTCAGACACGCACACATTTAAAATTGCACGAATGTCTGTTGAGTGGGGCTTGAGAGTCTCCCTAGATCTCTATTTCCTATTCAGAAGGAACAGGGAAAAGTCAGAAGCGAGCCTATCTGTGTAACCATGACAACAAGTACTTGTATATAATGCTTATCTATATAGTATAGTTTCTGATTCCTTCAAGAGTTCATGCAGCCATAGGCTGAATTCTTTGGTAAGCTGTCTGAGCCGTGTCAAATGGTTCAGAGGAATCAGGTTAGAATTGCTGGCCATTGTAAATACTGTTTGCATTGAAGAATTAATGAGAAAATGGGCTAAATTGTGGAACAGAGACGGGGCTGGGTCTGGAAGGTGAGAGAAAAAAAAACAAAAGAGGTGTCAGTAATTTTCCAGTGATTAATATTTGGTGGATTGATTTGGAGTTAAAAGAGCTCTTCTGTTGCTATTCACATCAAATTAGTGCCTAGCAGATAATGTATATGGATTTTCAGAGAATTGGGATTTTGTAGAGATAGCAGACAGTGAGAAGCATTAAGCCAGCTGAGTGTAAAAGGCTAGTTGATCAATAATTAAAAGAAACATATAGAGTTGAGGTTAGCATTAAGTTATTTGAGGAATGAAGAGTTCTTAGGTTTGCAACTGTGAATTCTTGGTTTTTGTTTTTGGTTTTTTTAAATGAATTGTTTATTGTTTTGTGTAAACAAGGATGAACTCTTGTAAGATTTTTGGAGTAATACATAAAATTACTATTTTTGCAACCTCAGAGGTTATTCTGCCTTTAAATTTGTTAAAACCTATTGTTATTACTGAGAAAATATTATGCTCCTTTTACATATAGATATTTATTCTCAGGTAAACATTTATGTCATTTTAGAATCTACCATATTCCAAATATCCTCATAGCTCCCTGTCTGGTATGTAAGGAGATGGTCTTCAAAACTATGCCTACTTCGAATTTCAGGTGCTGGGATTTTTCAGCAGTTTCAGAAGTCTGCCCTCACACTTTCATACAAATGTCAAAGAATGCAATACAATAAAAATTAGACTTTTCAGAATAAGCTTGTTGGTTTTTTATTCTTCTTTTCCCCTTCTTTTCTTCATCTAAAAAGTTTAGCCCAATTAACTTCTGGCTCCTGGACGATTTCTCTTGGTAAGAGCCATGGCCAGAAGGGTTTTGACTTGCAGATTTTAAACAGAATAAAAAGACAGATAAAGAAATTAGATTTTCAATCTGCTTTAAGCAAAAAGAGGTAAATATTGACACAAATCATGCAATATTTAAAGGTTAGAAGAAAGAACAAAATATAAAACTTTTGCATTCCTTCCTTTTTTCATAGAAGCAAAATTAATATCTCCAAAGTGAATATTAGGTAATTACTCTAGAACTATTTTTTATCCTTTTGATAAGACAAAATACATTCTCTTGCTTTAATACATAAAGCAATACTTTAATACATAAAGTATTCAATAGGTTTCAAATGACTTTTCACTGAAGACCACACAAAACTCTAATTTAGGAAAAAAATTATGTTTTCAAGGGAAAAAAGTCCACTAGGCCACCAAAAAGGTCTCAGAAAGAACAAAGAGACACTGCAGCACCTGAAGCAGACATAACTTTTTTTTTCTTTTCAGAAAATGCAGTAATTAATGGAGAAAAATCTATTATTTATAAATTATGCTAATTTTAACTTGGATAATATGTCACTCACTAGGCCAAGCAATTTCTGAGCTTGAGCAAGAGGGTGAATAACATTTTTCTTGTCTCTCTAGAGATTCTTAGGTTGATTTCCAATGTGGATATAAGGAAAGATGACTAGATGGCAAAAAATCAATCGGCAGAATTGTTTTCTACCTTTTTTCTTCTTCTCTACCTGAAGATGAGTAATTCAGAGTTCTGAATGCAAGTCATCAGGGCAAGTGTGACCTCATTTCATTCATGAAGCTTTGGTACAGTCAGATCCAACCTGCCCAGTCAAACATACCTATTCAAGTAATTATACACTAACATCTTACTACTTTTTTCAAAAAGTTACTGATGCTGAACCTTTCTGTAGGAAGCAGCTGAAACTTTTATAAGTGTTACAGTAGTTTGAAAAGAAATGTATGCTGCCATAAATATAAAAAATAGAAGGTCATTGGATTCAAACTGAGTAACTTATTCTTACCACGTTAACTGAGATCATCTCAGGTACAGTAGAAAGGGATAGATCAGAACTCTGTTTTAAAATGTAAGCTTAGTGAGCAGAGAGTGAGAAAACTGTCCATTCCACCCATCTATCCTTTTGAGGCCAAACCAAGTGAAATCACTCCTGGACAATCTTATGGAGGAAGTTACTTTACTGTTTGTTTGCAAAGGCTGCCCTGTTTTGGTGATCTTTAGGATGCACAGAGCAACAGAATGCTTTTGACCTTTGATACCAAACCAGCAAGGATTCCCTCCACCTTGATCCCCTTTCTGTGACTTTCCTCGTACATATTTCCATTCTTCTTCCATTTTTTAATCTTGTCTTCAAACCTATTCCTGTGTATGAGCAGGCCAACTGTCTACCTCTGTAATGCCTGAGAATGATGAGTCAAAGAAGGGGTAACTAGACCAGCCAAAAAATGCCTTAGACAAAAGAAGTGCACCAAGTCCTGGGGGAATAGCTGTGAGAGGCAACTTACCAGTTCTGTCTCTACCTGTGACTGATAAACTATCTTAAAATCTGATATTTAGAGATAAGTTTTTCTTATGATTTATTATACTACTTACACTTCTCTTTCTGGTTGTCTATTTTGTCAAAATTAGAAAAGTAACTGCTGTGCTTGCAGTTGTTTCAGGGTTAAAATTAACCTCTTCTTTCCTGCTTAGGAAAGAAAGAACTTTATCAAGTAACCTGTCTGAGGCAAACAGGCTTGAATTTGCTTTGCATAGTTCTACATTTCCTTCTTTACCTCTTTTTTTTGTGCTGCACATTATTTTTTTCAATTTTGGACTTGGGCTTCTTTTGCTTATATTTTCCATAGCGGTAAGTAAAGAAGTCCCAAACTAAAATCTTGAATCAATTTTAACTGTTTAATATTACATGGCAAAAACCCTGTTATTACTTTTGACTTTCTGGGTCCATTTAGTTCTCCTGAATTAAAAAAGTATCATCTTGCCAACCTTGATAAGTTCAAGGCTTATGAAACATCCTCACGTACCATTACTACAATTTTGGTTTGAGTAAAAATTATTTTCATATTCCAACTGCCAGTTATATTAAGGCAAGATTTGGCATTTTGAATTGTAATCAGATGAAACCAAAGGTAATCCAACACAGACAGCTCACCATGGTAAATAGAACTGTGTATTTGGTTGTAGTAAAAATGCTGAAATGTGGTTCTGTTTATGCATTTTACTATAAAACATGAGCTTTCTCACCCGTAGCTAGTTTTTATCTACTTTAGCCACTAGCCTAAATGTCTCACTCTGATGGATCCCTACTTTAAGAATATGGGATGAATTATGTATTGGATGCATAACCTTAAAGTGAGCTCAGAGTCCTCTCAATATCTACCTTTTGATTACCCTGCTATTTTCCTGACTTCTGACCAGCTTTTCCCACACCATGTTGATCAGTACCGAGCTGTCATAACAAGAGCTTACCCACCTGTCAGCTGTATTTGATTTGCCTATGAATTTTTCTATTTCATAGATATGATCCTCTGTAAGGGAAGTCTGGCAGAAGACATCAAATTCTAGGAATCTGTGGTCTTGAGCAAGCCATGTCTGCTTTACCAGGCCCTGTACTTAGCACTTGACAAGCCTATATGTTATCGTGAGTGACCACAGTAAAATCCCATATGTATATAAGCATAAAAAATGTGGTGGAATGTGCTGGGATACCATAGATCCATGCCATTCCTGGGTACAGCTGCTAGATGCACATAGATAGATATGCTCTGGTGGGCATAAAGAGATAAATTCCCTCTGTCTCCAGACATATAGCTGATATATAGCTGAGTTTGCTACATTAAAGAGCAGAGGTATGGGAAGGAGGGTGAGCCCTTCCATGCTCTAGCTGTCTGCTTGGATTGCACCCAGTGCTGCACAAAAGTCTCCTTCCAGCATCTGGAAGGATGTAAGGTTCAGTTTCTGTGTATAATTCCCTTCCTCTTTGAATCTCATTATTGAAGCAATTTTGCTATGTTATTTCTTGCCCTATGTTATTTCTTGCTTGTTACAAAACAATTCTGGATGCTAGATCTACACCAGGGTGTTCTGGGATGAAATGGGGACAACAGCATTTAGACCACTCAAAGCCCTCTTCTCTGATTTATTACCTTCCATTTTTATGTCTGGTTTTGACAAATAGCAGCATTTCTTATAGCCTTTTTGTAACTGGATCCTAAGAGCAAACTGAACCAACTCTGCACTGGTGGTTGGACGGGAAGGGAATTTAGAGTAGCTGTAGATGTGTGTCATATTAACATAAAGGCTTTTAGTTATGTAAAAGCAGTGTCTTTCCCTACTAAACTTCAGTGCCTTCTATTCCTTTATTTTCATACACATATATTGCAAGCCTTGCCCATCCACACTTTTTTTTCTCCAGGCAGAAGCATGAGGGTTCTTGGCCTGTAAGCCCTGAATTCTGAATTTAGTCCTTCCTAAAGGAAGGGCTACATTGAAAAATGCAGGAGGATGAACAGAAGGGAAGAAAGAATCATTCTGGCAAATGCATTTCTCTGATTTCTCCCTGAGTCACTAAAAATTAATTTATCAGAATGGGAAAAAAACGTCTATACAACTGTCAAAACTATTTCCTGAATTAACCCTGTCTTCACACAAAGAACCATCACACTGGCTTTGCCTTGGCTTGTAGAACATCTACAGTTTCACAGCTTCTGGCTTTTTTCTAAATTTATCCCAGAACTGCAACTTTTTCACAGTGAAAATGACCTTTGAAAATTCAGCTGCACTGTCAAGGAGTGACTTGATAATTGGTGAATTTGTAAACCCTGGTCATGGAGGTGACAATGGACACTGACTGCTGGAATTACTGGTGTTACACAGAAGATTACACAGTCCTCCCTTGCTTCATGTCAGAACAAATATGTCCCTGTAATTCTCATAGTACAAAGCCAATTTTTTAAAACTTCTTTTTTCTGAAAAAGAATTAAACAAGCAAAGAAAAAAAAAAAAAAAGCTGCAAACAAAAAAATCACAAAAAAATCATGTACCAAAACTGAAATTTCTAATCCCACCTTGATGCAAATCTGTCACATTAAAACAATGATTAATTTTTTCTTGCAGTCTCACGTGTGTTAGCATTTTACTTTTGTTGTCTTTACTCCTCACTGGTGTTGCTGTTATAATATAACAGTATACATATCTATGAACTCTTGTCTTGAGCAACATTCATCAAAACATTCTCAAACAGAATTTTGTAAGACTTGAAATTAACTTCAGACCTTTTTTATATTCTTTAAGGTAAGAAATTTGGTATGAAATTTTCCAATCTATTTTCAGGAATTTTGAAAACATGCAACAGGCTGTTCTCCTTTAATTAATTTAATTTAATTTTGCTCCTTTTACTGCTTTGTGTTTTTAGGCACTTACAGTGCTGCAAAATGCTGTCTGATTTCCTGTGAAGACCAGTAACTGGATATTTTCCCTTGTTATAAGTCTGCAAGTAGATTAATCTTCTGCATAACCCTTCTTCTAGATTACAGCTGTTTTCAGCAAAGGCAATGCATGTTTTACTATAACTGAGGTCTTGGATATGCAATGAGGATCAAAATGTGTAGCAATGCTTTACCAGGCCTCTGCTTCAAAAAGTATTCTCCTAATCATTAACTAGACAGTGATCAACTAGATTAGAATAATTTTAGATCTTAAATTTATATTTTGACTTTAAACCAAGCAAAAAAAAAATGAAATTCTTTAGGAAAAAATATAAATTAGCAATTATTTTATAACACTGCAATATATGAAATGAATTGTACTTTCCTTTCTGAACAATTCTTTCCATATTAAATATATATTTTATGTTAAAACACACCTTAAAGCATTTAAGGCATTATAACAGAAACCAAATATTCAGTTGCATCAAAGAAAATCTCTACTTGATCCTGTAAGGGCAAAAAGATATATCATTATTTCCCATTTTGCATTTGTTTCAATGAAAAAATGTCACCATTGAATTTCACATGGAAAGAAATTAACTTGCAGTGTTTGATACACACAAAATACTCAACTGGTTATGGCCATAGGTTTCTGAACATACAGTGAATGGGTTTTTGTTGAAACAAAAAAAAAAAAAAACCATTAAATGTGCACTGGTACTGCTGCATTGAATTCTGTGGTTGGTTTTGGCCTGTGGACTTTATGCACTCTAAGCCCCTGTCATATCAAATCTGACTTTCTTGAACTCCATTTCAGGCAAATTCATGCTTCTGGTGATTTGGATGGAAAGCAATTGCGGAGTATTTGAACATGAGCTGCAGTTAGCACGGAGGGCACTGCAGCAAGTCAAATTCCTGAAATTATATCAAAGAGCAAACTCACACTCAGCAAACTCTGAGAAATCCCTAAAATTTCTCAGTGCTTTCTTTTTCCTAGTCAGGCACCCAGCATCACAATTCTCCATTTTGGCAGGGCTGCCTGGTCAGGCCTGGGTAGAGCAGCCCCAGGCACAGCTCCCACCTCAGCCCGAGAGGATCCTCTTGCCCGGCAGCGAATCTCCACCCTGGCAGGGCTCAGAGAGCACCTACAGACCTTCTTGGAAAAAAGCAGCTTTTCCCTGTTATACAGCAACAGCCACAGCTTAATGAGTCTGAATTGACAAAGGTTCAACTGCTTTATCTGACTGAGGATTTTGCAGTCCTGGAGAAGTCTCTAATTACTGAGCTGTGCTGGGCATGTACATTTTCCTATCATTATCCTGAAGGTGTGCCAGGACATGTTTTTCCACTTATACGCATAGGAAATGAAAAAAGAAAAAAAAACTCTCATAGAGAAGAGAAAACATATTACTAAACCCCATTTTATCACTAGGGTAAAAAGTCCATAGGCTCTCATAGAATGTTTTACTTAAAAATATCATCTGAGTGTAAAAAGAGGTCATACAGATGCTCAGGAAACGTAACTTTATAGCGTGGGACAGGATAGCTGATTTATAGTAACATAGCAGAAGTCATGGGGAAACAAATTAATAAATAGAAATTAAAATCAAAAGACACCAACCTTACATTATGTTTGTAAAAGCAAGCCGAGTTTTGTTTAAGACCTGGAGGTTTTCACCAGAGTATTTCACCTAAGAGGGAATAAAAGATGAAAACTTAGCAGCAAAAAATAAGAGCTAGAAAACATAGATATGCCTACAGAAAAAGAACTGAAATAAAGAAAAGCTGAAAGACCTTTCTCAGGAATGAAGGAAATAAATCAAAAATAATTAAGACCCTTGCTTGGGGCTAGATAGTATAAATCAAAAAAGCCTTAAGTTGTAAAGAAAATTTAATTTAATTTAAAAAATCTTTCCTTGCGACAAAGATTTATCATTTTTAATGCCCAATGGGGCCAGAATAGGTTTTATTTCCCTTAACCCTGAAGAGATGCACTTCTGTTTTTGTTGATAAGTCAAGGTGACTTGTATGTTACTAAGCCTTCTGAATTTTTTAATCTTATTTTTCTTTCATCTTTAGGAAAACAAAAAAGTATTTTAATATCTCAATATCTTGCATTTGATTGGTTACTGTGAAAAATAATTAGCCTTGAAAGACGGAAATTTGAAGTTTGTTTTTCCAAGATGTTTTTAGTTCTCCATCATGACTATCACCTCACTTTACATCACTCCATTTTAAAAAATTTTACATATCTGAGTCTAGCAATTGGGCAGCACTACCACCTGATAAGTACAACTCTGTAATTGTTACATACTCAGTGGTTAATGCTGCAAATCAGACTAATTTGAGACCAAAACTCTTATTATTATCCTTCAATGAAATTTCATTTGAGTGCATAAGGCAGAATTTCAGACAAATCAATAGCGCAGCCATGATGAGGGATGTGGCAGGGAAATGCAATCTGAAAAGCACCCAAGACCATGAACAGAAGTGTGATTAGTGAAATCTGCAATGTCCTGACAGTTGAGCTTCAAACGATCATCCCTAGCTAATGAGTCACAAATGAAAAAGCGTGCAGGGCTGCAAAAGAGGAGCCAGGACAGAACAGTGTAAGTAAGGCAGCAATAGCATGGGAGAGGGCAGAAATAAGGTTTTCCTGCTTTTATTTCTGTAAGCAATACCATCACTGCAAGAAAACTGTGAAAGAAGTCAGCAAATAACAGCTATGGAATAAGGAGATAGAGCTATAGTAACAAGAAGGCAGGCACAGAGGGACAGGGGAACCATCAGGTGTATATGTCAGAGATGAGGTGGGTCTGATTATCCAAGGCATGATCAGCCAGCTGAGAAAGGTAGAAAAGCTGAAGCCAGTGAGAAAGAACTTGATCGTTCTTTATGATTAAGTACTTGAATTACAAGACAGGTCAGTAGGAGAAAACAATGAGCGATCCGATGTGTCTGGCTCAGAATAACTTCTGTGATCCCTGGACACTAAGTCATATCACCCCCATTGTCAGGCAACTCCAGTGGCTGCTCATTAATTTCAGAACACAGTGCAAAAGGAATTTCTTGATTATAAAACTCTCCATGAGCTTGCTCCAGTCTCTCTCTACTTCCTCTGCACATCTAGCACTGGCTTACACTTTTTCCCTCCAGACAACACTGCTGGTGTGATTAAAAGCTCTTGTTTCTACTGTGCCACAACATCGCTTACTTTCCTGCTTTGCCAGTAGCTGTATGAACACAGATTATTAATAGAGCTTGTGCTGTCAGAGCAGGAAAACAAACCACTACTGAGAAACTGTAATGTGCAGGATTTTGAGCAAAGAACAATTCATGCCTGAAGATGCATTTTTGGTCCTGCAGCTGGGTATGCAATGTTTAACAAATGCAGAAGTTTGTGGCCGTGACGTAGCTGCTGTTATGCATGATGTCAAGTGATATTTCAACGCACTTCTTGTCTCTAACCAGCGAAACAATCTGATAGATTAGGTACTAATACCTGTGAATTAGCTTGGGGTAAACTTAGTGTACCAGAAAACAGGAATATCTGGCCTTCAAAAACACTTAAGGAGGAGTAAGACTTTACTTTTTGAAAGACTGTCACATTTCTGTTATTTCTATTGCATATCTATGGCTTGTTACTAATCTGATTAGCTGTCACACCTTGTTATGCGTCTTGTTAAGGCTCTATGGTGTCCATATTTAAGCCTTTAGTTTGGCTTTTAATGCTGCTTTTGGGCCAATATAATGACTGATTTTTAGGATTAATTTCTTTTTGCTGTTGCTGTTGGAAAAATATGATAAAGATGTAAACAGAAACAGAGCATCACAGAAATAGGAGTTTGTTTTCCAAATACCAATACCATTAAAGGCAGCTAACCCCATTAGACATTCTTCTTACAACCACAAGCAACCCTGGATTAGAAAGATTCCAAAGGAATGAAAACTAATTAATGAGATTAGCTTTTTTGTATCACATGTCATGAGGAGTCAAGTGCCAGCACCTGCCCAAGGTATCTTTCACTAAATATAGTCCTTCCCTAAAGAATACAGATGAACAGAATTTGGATGCACTGTTCTACTTTAAAAATGCTTTACTGCAGCCTCTTTATGCCATTCTTTGGTTATAAGTCCTGACAACATCCATGCCCAACTAATCCAGGCTTCTGCCCAGCCCAGAACTCTTGGACCCCTACAGAATTCGAACTTGGAACAACCAATCAAAATACACTTCTACACTCTCTGACTGCACAAAGACTCAAGATTAAAAATTATAGAATATGTGACAGTTTATGCTTTCCTACTTCCGCGCAAGCACAGGAGTGGGGTTATTACACTGTCTCTGATGCATAAATTAAAATTATTTTATTTCAGTTGAAAGTCTGCCTAAGATCATCAACCAGTTGATCCAAAATAACTTTTTTCCACTCTCTAACACTGATATGGAGAAACATAAGCAGGATCTCAGA
Source organism: Setophaga petechia (assembly GCA_024362935.1). Lineage (NCBI taxonomy): Eukaryota > Metazoa > Chordata > Aves > Passeriformes > Parulidae > Setophaga > Setophaga petechia. The sequence continues at coordinate 32,197,527 of JANCRA010000001.1, forward strand.
TAAATGTGAGACCTGGAGAGGCAATATCTCAGCCAGAACTTTCCATGTGATAGAAGGAAGTGACTGAATCAGATCCTAATTCTCCACTCACACAGATGAACCCTAGCTGCTGGTCTAAATGCTGAGGTCACATGATGGAATGGCTGTTGGCATGTCATGGAGAGCTGTCCCTTTGAGAGGTGCTTAAAAACCAGCCAGACCAAGCTGCTATATCGGCACTGACTCATGTAAGGAATGACTTGGAAGGTAGGTGCTGGACGAAGCAAATACCTCCCATCTGACTTGGTCCTGAGGAGGTTCTCAACCAAACCTGATATGGAAGACTTGGGTTGTAATTGCCTGTGGCGTGTCATTAAGGCAGCCCTTCAATGCAATGTTCCCTCTGAGTAGAGCTACCATTTTCTGACAGATAGGTTTTTGACAAGAAATGAATTTATATTCAGAGGTGAGACAAAATATGTAAGGAAGTAATCTGAAAGACCCTACTGAAATCACAGGGTTGGGAGACATTTTTCCTGAAAAATATAGATGTGTCCTAACAAAATCTGTTGACAGAATGAAGCAGAGAAGTATTATGAACAGACGATAGACTGTGCAGAAAGAACATAAGCATCACCTTAAAGCTGAAATAAAAATGGGGTGAAAGGTACAGAATATGAGAATAGACTAGTACAGAAAGAGTCAGAATGCAAGGCCTCACAGTGGGAGAATAAAATAATGTTGATTTCTGCAATGAGCCTGGAGATAATGGACTGTGATGACTGAATAAAATAAATTGGTCCTTGTTTTGATCTCATTATGTGTATAATTCATCAATGCAGTGCCTGTAGAAAGTGAAAGTTTAAAATGCAGCCATCAAGCTGTTTTCAAGTAAGCTCAGGAAATCTTCAGCCTATTGTGCAGAAAGCCAGTAAGAGTTCAGTGAACACTGTGCAGAGCTATTACCACAAAAGAGGGATTCAGATTGGAATTGATACAGACACATAAGAATGATTAAGGGACTGTATGGCCTGTCTTACTAAGGCACGCCAGGAGACTGGGTTTGTCCAGCAGCCCAAAATGTACAACAAAAGGGAGAAGACTGATTTGTCTTTATGCATCAAGAAGAGAATGTCAAGCACTAACATTAAAGACAAGGACAGTGCTGAAACAAGGACAAATGGAGATAAAATCCTGTGCATACATATATCATAACTCAGAAAAAAGTTTTTAACCTACAAAGTAACTGGGGGATCAAAGAGTTAGACATCAAAAGAAAGTGCTTGGCATGTTTTCACAAGGATTCTCCTGTCCCTAGTACAGAATCACATAATTGATGACGCTGGTGTTTTGCACCATTCCAACCTTCATGCTAAACCTCATGGGACAGTTTCTGGTATCTTTGCTTGTGTTTGACAATTGATCAGTCTTTCTTCTGTTACAAATGTTGCAGCACTGTTCCCTGTCTGACTGAAACAGCCCCGAATCCTCCTGTTCAATCTGTTTGTGTCACAGGACCTGGGCAGAAAGAGAGCTGCCACTTACTCCCAGGGTTACAGTATACTCCATACAACTACCTCAAGGAAATCATAAGTGAAAGCAAGGCACCATCATAAGTGAACAAAAGTAAGGGAAAAAAAGGGTTTGATCCCATAAGACACTTAATAGAGACAGATAGGTAAGTTCAAGCCATCACTGAAGACAGACTTTAAAAGGAAGAAATCAGAAGGTATTCAGTGCGCCTATGAATAGAAGACTAAGATTATTTTTTTCAGGTTGAGAGTCAGGGACACAGTAAAATGCTAGAGTGTATCAAATGACTGGCATCTGATGTTAAGGGCAAAAGTTTTAGCCATTCATTGATTTTGTGAAATAACCAGATATGTCTTGTCTCTACCCAGAAATAGCTCAAATATATTCAATATGCAATTTATGTACTGAACTATGTATATATAGATATATATCCACACACATACACTATCTAGATATATGCTATTTACCTATAACTAAAGGAAGATAAAAATATAAATACTGATGTACAAAATGAAAAAAAAAAGTAAATAGAAATATATAGGCCAGGTGCCCACTGTTATTTATATACATTCAGTGAATTTGCAATTTTATAAGGTTTTTACTTCTGTTCTGCACCAAAACATTAGTAACACGTAGTAAAATGTGTTCATTATTTATTATTGACAAACAAATTATGCACACACTCCCCTAGAGTGAGAAAACTGGAGCTAAACAATCTGCAAAGAAAGAGGAAACATAGGAAAATCTAGGCAAACAAGGAAGGAATCCTTTAACAATTGGAAAAACATACTGATACAAGATAAACAGCCACCCGGGAGTTAGCCAGATGATTTGGAGATAAATTAAATAGCTTCCCAAGAGAGATCAAGTGTTGGTACATATTCGTCAATAACCATTCAGCAGTGATAAGGAACTCTCCACGGCCATCTGGAAATGGCTCTAGCCAGCCTGGCCTGATTGATTTTATTAGCTGCACAATCTCATTTCTGTTTGATTGCTTTGTATCTGTATATGCATTAGGGGAGAAAGCATTTGCAATTTTCTCAAGTCTGATGTTTGCTCCTCTGGACTATGCTCCTCTCCATTTTCAAAGTCAATACAATTTTTCTCCCCTCTAAGATAAGGCCTATTTTGCTCTGCTGTTCATACAGAGATTTCAAAGTAGTATCCTCCTGAAAAAGGGTGGAGGGGGAAAAGAGCAGGATTTCACATTTACCCTGAGGATATAAAGCAGAAAGGCAAGGTTGGTGTGTGGTGATGAAAAGGCCTTCCCCAGTGCAATCCTGGGTGATCCTAGCTGTTAACACTTGCACTGCAGAATTTGCACTTATTTCTCACACCAAGGAATGTCTTACCCCCCGGAATATTTGAAGTTTCTGTTCATAGCCATGGAGAATGGGATTTGGCATTTCACGAAAGATGCATTATAAAAGTCACTCTGTCAAATATCAGGGAAAATCACCTAATGCTTTAATGCATCTGAAAAGGAGAGTTTCACAATACCCCTCCATCTAATTCGGCCTCTAGCATTTTATAAATCTGTTCTCCTTGTACACTCCTTCAGTGATTGCAATCTTAATTCCAAAACACATTTGAAACACTTTGGAGTATGTTCAATAGAATCTCTGCTCTCACAGCAATAATTTATAAAATGTGCATTTGAATTTACTGGTTAGAGCTATCAGTCCAGCTGAAGAGGGAAGGAGCAAAGAAAAGACCAGATGAATAGTTTGGATAATATTTTTATTATATTAGTTCACTAAAGCAGATGTAGTAGGAGTGATCAGTGGGGATATACACAAATTGAAACAAGCTGTAAAGTTACGAGAGTATACAGCATGGATGACACATTTACATTTTTAAGAAATTAATATTTGGCACAAATATGCTCAGGAGGGCTCTTTAAAATATGGCAGTGCTTTTTTGCTAGATGAACAGCTATTATTCTATGTATAAGACAAAAGCAGTGACAGTTATAGGAGGTTTTTTCCTATATTCATTAAAATAGCTATAAAAATTAACGTAAAAATGTCATTATAAAGCGTCCTGTAGAGGAAAAGTAGAAGAACTGAGAATACAGGAGGTAGAGGCAGACATACAATTGATAGCTTTTTTGTAACTATGCTTACAGAACACTCACTGCTGTGATAGCTACGGGCATCTGAGTGCCAGATATTTGAAAAGCAATCTTTATGAAACTGAGATGACAGTCAGTAATGCTGATATTCAAAGAGTATATAGCCCATTTTCAAGCAGTTTGGGTATTCAGCCAAATACCTGAAGTCTGAATGTTTAGTCTTTTGAGGAATTAGGCCATCTGTGTAGCTCTCTTGGCCATTTTCTTTGGAAAGTTTTGGTCTTAGTGGTTTATTTTTGGGGCCAGATCATGCCTGAATCTGCGGCTTACTCCAGCTTTCCAGGTTTTGTCTGAAGGGGCATAAGAAACTTGAGGCTGGGTGGGAGGGAGGATGCAGAGGGAAGTCAGGATGGCACCTCCTGTGCCTGGGCTGTCCTGCAGTGGGGTCTGCCCAGCCCAGCAACCCCCAGCCATGCACAGAGAGCTTCCTCATAGCCCTGCCCATGCAAGTGAGTAGGGCATAAGGCAGCTCCACCTCTCAAAAAAACAGGCAACTTTAAATTAGGAGCCAGCCCTTAAGTACCCTGGTGGGACAAAGCTATTAATGTTTTCTAAGAGCCTGATCCAATTTCCACTGGCATAAAGGCCAGCTATGGGTATGCTTAGCTACAAGCCTTAAGTCAGATATAAGTAAGCTTAATTATGGGCCCTACATCAGTAATGAGCGTGTGTAACTATTTTATTTGTGTTCAGCCTTGTTATCTCCAGGGTAATTTTAAATTTTCTTAGCCTGCGGTCAAAAATATTGTTGTTGTAACTTTCTATTTTTGTCCCTGTTTCTATTATTAAAAAGAGCAATGATGAACATATATATCTTCCAGGAAAGCATAAAGAATTCCAATGTGTTATGTTGGTCTGTTATGATTAATTAGCACTTACATGTCATTTTAGTAACTTTATCTTAAACATCAGCTGTTAAACATGTTGTAAAGCAATTTTCATTCGAGACAACTTTGTGTATTTAAGACTTTAAAAAAGTATTTAAAATGCTACTACTCTGGACTGTACAGCTACAGTCCAATTAATAAACCATACTCATCCATTATCTTATATATTTGAATATTATCACATATTCATCTTTTTATGGTGAAAAGGCAATTTATTCTGCCTGTAGACAGATCTTTTTATTTGGATATAATATATCTGGCATTTATTTAAATAGCAGAAAATGGTCATTAGGCTGGCTTTATTCTTTCCAGGGACAGTGAAGGCTTTTACATTTTAAAGTGGTAACTGGGTCTTCTTCACATGAAACATCTACAAATTTCACTTTTCAATCAAAGTAAAAGTGACTTCTATCCTCTCCACAATTGTTTTTCCAGCATTTTATTTCCTTCTTTGATTAAATTTTCATTGTCCCTAAAATTTCTCAATGCTGATCACTTTCAAAGAACTTTATGATAAAACTATTTGAAACAAACTACAATTTTCAGCACAATCCATAAATTTAATATATAAATATTTTTCTTCCTATTTCACATTGCTTTTAAGAACTAAGGATGTGCAAAAAACTCAAGGTACTGGCAGAAAGATGGGAGAAGACCTTGACTGGCATCACAAATAAACCACTTTGTTGCACATACAATGAAGATTTCAGTTCTGGAATTGTTAGCAATAGTAAAATATTAGCTGTGCACAAATAGAAATAATTTGTTGATGAATCTATTTTAGTTTACCAATCCACTTCTTGTTAATGTCTACAGTCCTAAACAAAATTCCCTGTGTGATGTACACAACCTGTTTTGGGGGATTTTTTGTGGTTAACACCTTTCTCTCTTTTGCTGAGTTTTCTTAGTCCTTTTATGCAAGTTTAAATTAAGATAATTTTGGGGTTAAGATTATTTTTTTCTCAAGTAACTCACTGTAGAAAAGCTATGTCTAAAACTTGTTCTATTTGCTGGCTACTGGGGGCTTGACAGATGGGGTGACAGACCCTCCAGGACTATCAGAAACATGAAGGTAAGTGACTGAATGAGTTAGCTTCTGGTTCCACAAAATCTTCAAAAGGTGAGCCCTTTATGTTTGTGGTGAAATAGATTAAATGTGAAGGTTTTCACTGAAGCAGAAACATGGGTGCTATACATTTTCAGATAAAAGGTAAGGACAATACTTGACAATAATGAAGCCACCACTATTCAATAGTAAATGTGAAGAGAGGACGTTGATTTTGTTCATTTTTGCATTCTCATTACGAAGAAAACAGGCCCAGAAAAAGGCCACCGCCAACCTTTGGAGCCAATATTCTCAGCAAATGTTGCTGCCTGCTACTTGGGCTGCAGAGGCAATACAGATATGTTAATTATTCTGAGAACCATCTGCTTGTTGTTAAGTCCTGTAGATCCAAAGCAGCTACACCTGTATCAGTCTGAAGAAATATTTAAAAATGCCTCACTGAAGACCATAGGTTAGAAAAAGACCATAAAATATAAAGAAACAGGGTAGTTAAAAGGATACACAGTAATTTATTTTGCCCAGAAATCAGTAAACAGCTAGAAAGATTTCAGCCCAACAAACACAACCCCCTCTGTCAAAGCTATTAATGTAGCTAAAATGATACCTTAAGAACCACTTTTCTGTTTTCATAAGGGGTAAGGAGACACAGCTTTTTTCACCAAGGCTCCTAATCTCAACATACGCTAAAACACTTGGAAAACACATTCTGTGCATGCCTTCACTGCAGTCTCTTGGCTTACACAGGTGACACATAGCATCTGTACACTGGCATTGACAGCCACCACCGACCTGACAGGCTGACAAACTTCTATCCTGCAACAGCCCCATCCAGGATTTTCCATTTATCTTATCTTCATTTATATTCCTGCTCATGCAAAGTAGATTAATGCTTGGCTCCAATTATAACGTAGTTTCACCTTTGGTTGAAGTACAGATTTGTTCCTTGTCTTATTTAGGGCTGGTAAAATACCTTGTTGTGATAATTTTTTATCCTGGGAAAAGCGGTTTCCCAGATTCTCTTGGCCATTGCTAAACAGGGAGTGTTTAATCTCTCATGGCATCTAAAGTTTACATATTGCTAATAATCTCAAAAGAAACCTGAAAAGAACCCACCAAGTTTGGCAATTTTTTTGCACATGCAACCATGAATTTCCATTTGAAAAAATGGAAATATGCCTACTAGCTGGATAGGGAAATCACCTAACTTACTAAGTTACTAAGTTACTGCGTTAGCAATGCTAACCTACTACCTACCTGGTGCTGGTTACTGAGTCCCATGGGGGTGTTTACCCTGCCTATAAAGCAGTATTACCATACTATATAAAGTAGTATTTCAGAGGTTGTACAAACTTCTCTGGACCACAGCTCTCATGATTAGGATCACCAAAAATCCTTCAAAAAGATATTACTGTTTGACATTCTCTTGGTTTTGTTAGGAGAACTTGCTCATCAGTGCTCATCAATATAAAGTTCCTCAATTAACATGTCCCTTTTTCACCTATAATCTGAAGTCCTTGGAAGCTGTATCTTTGCAAAGCAAAAAAATAATATTCAATATATCTATTTCACATTCCTATTTACTTGTAGAGAACCTGAAACATTTTCCTAATTATAAAAGGAATCCAATAGGAAAGGAATTTTTCTTCAACTCCCTTTTATCCAGCATTAAAATCAAAAGTTCTTTCTCTTCCCAGAACCACACTACAATCTTCACTAACTCACTGAAATCTCTTTCAAGTCATATCTCCTTGTCCTAGCCTTCAGAGATGCACACATTCAGGTCTGAGAACATTTCTGAAAAAACACTCAGAAGTGTGCTGCAAGTGCTTTTGTTTTTACCAAAGGCAGGTGCTGACATTCAGGATGGAACAATTTCCATTTCATCTGCTTCTCTGTGTTACAGCAAACCTTGTAATTTCTTATCACTATCCTTAAAACAGTCTCTCTTCTCTTCCATCCTCTTTCATATAACCATGCCAGAATCCAGAATTTCAATCAAGAAGGAGAGTTCTTAATGGCTAAAGGCACTAATGTCATTCCCGTCAGTGCTTATTATCACTTCTAGGTGTTTCAGTAACTAAGTTTCTTTGATTACAGAAATGAGTGAAGTCGGTGTTAAGATCTTATACTGTAACTGAAAAGACAGTGAATTATTATGTTCATGTAAGGGAATTATTATAAAGGGTCATGTTTGAGATAGGTCTTCCATCTGCATGATGTATGGAGAATGATCAATGAGAAAATATGCAGGTCTTAATGAAAAGTATGATTGCTATGCTTTCTACACAACTTAACTTTCACCCCTGCTGACTCTGACAGTCACAAAGATCAAATCTTTTCAAATTTCTTTCGCTGCAGTGTCAGAAAAACCTAATTTATGTTTTGAATCTCTGCGAAATTGTTCATTATGCAAATCCTATTTTGTGAAATAGATGTGAGAGTTACAGAACTGATTGAGGCTGAAAGGCAAAAGAGGCTATAAGTTATGAGAGATAATGCACTAGAGTGAAAAGAAGAATATTTCTATTCAGGTGCTCCTGGAAAAGTATTTAAAAGTCCAAGTTCATGTTTTTGTTTCTCAGCTTTGTGCCTTACTCATCAGAAAATAATGTAGCATACAAAACCCTTTTATACTAAAGACAGCTATTTAAACCCCTTTCAGATGTAGGGAGATACTAAAATCTACTGTCTGCAGCACCTCTGCTCAGCCTAATAGCGTATGACTGTACTGCGGCGTGGCTACTTCATAATTCTTCCTTGGATCATCTCTTGTCAGTCAATTTGCTCCAAATGCTAGTGAAAATTTGCTGATACAAGGGCTGCCTTCAGCCCTTTAATCAGATAAAGCTGCTATTAACAAAAGATGGCAGCATGGCTCATTTTATTGCAAGGCTCCTACTACATGTGTTCATATTTCCTCGAGTATGGCAACCATTGACCTTGGCACTGTGGATTGATTCATCCAGTTCAAGGATCACTTAGCTTCTCTTCTGAGTGATGGTTGCTTGGCTAACTGCAGCCTTTTTCATTTCCTGTTGATTTAATAGTGTTTCTTATTTTATAGATTATCATAGCATTGAATTATAAGTTTGGATCCTAATTCAATTTCAGCCTCTCTCAAAGCCCTTTCCAGAACACTGTTAATCAGGGGAAAGCTTTGGTCTGTAGTTTATATCCCAGCATGCCATAAATACAAGTATTAAAGAAAACATGCATAAGCACATTAGAGGGAAAGAGAAGTCACATATAATATAAAATAGTAAGCTCCTCACTAATTTTGATTCATTCTTTTACAGACAAGGAACCTTTGGCTTTTAGAAATTTTATGTGCCTAACTAGAAATTTTTAATATATACCATATTCCAAAGCCAAAATTGAAAATTTGACATGAAGTAAATTTTAAAAAATATTTTAATGGATATAGTTATGAGAACAGAATCAGAAAATGAGCGACAAAGAGTAATTTATGGTATATTTTCCAAATTATTTTCACCATTATTTAGTCTGGGTTTTGTAGGGGTTTTTCCCATGATTATTTTATGTCATTACAAGAGTTAAAAATTAACATCAGGGAAACATCCTCAAAACTGATAAATACTTTAAATACACAGAGGACTATTTTCCTAAGGCATAACAATCTAATTTCAAGCATAAACTCTAATAACGTGACAAGCACAGGAAAATTGGTAGGATAATAGAAAAAGCACATGCGGTTACTCAGTTAAGAATCTGCCTGTACCAATATGCTGGAATGAATATTAACTTCTTATCGGTTTTCTGAGTTCTGAATACAGCTTTGGCTGATACAAAAAAAAAAAAAATAAAATACAGGATGTAACTAAAATGCCAGTATTATTCTTTTATAAGGAAATATATGCAATAGCTTTCAGTGCAAGGTAGCCTGAACTATATGGAAGTGAACCAATGTGCAAATGAAGGAATTCAGGCACTCACTGCAGAGTAGCTGCAGCAGCATGCAGCTCCTTACGGGCTAATTTATTCAGTTTCTTGGCATGGATGCTGCATGCAAAGGGCACTTGGCACAGAGGGCTCTGCAGCACGGTGACCTCCAAAGGGTAGGACACCACCACACCACACACAGACCTGCTCGGGCTGGGAGCCTCCCTCTGCAGCCACTGAGTGCTTTCTGAGGCCACACAGTTCAACTTCACTTGTGTGCAAAAGAGTGAGGTCTGCCACTTGTACCATCAGAACCATGGCTGAGCACACTACAGCTGCCTATGGAAATGAGGGTGCAATTCTTTCTCTATGGTCTATCATTTCTGACCTGACACATGAGGCGTATTTCAACCTCTTGGCTACCGTGAGTGATATTTAAGTTTCAAAGTTTGCTTTGGTTGACCCTCTCAGTCAAAGGCATAACTGTGCTCTGTTAATCAAGCTTTTGAAAAGCTTGCTGGCTCCATACATCAGTGATTCCTAGCCCTTGCCTTTTACTCCACTGGGTTTCCATGTTTTGATTTTTTTTTTTCGATACACTCAGCCTACCAGTTCTCTCAAATCAGCCATTTTACAGGTTTCTGTCCTTTATCGGTCATCCCATCCATCTGTCTTCCTCTAGTAATTTTCAGACTACAGGACTTCAGTAACATTTTCTAGCATATCATTTCTCCCTGGAGCCTCTCTAGGCTACTCCATAAAACTGTCTCACATGATGTCCCCAGCTTCATGCCACGCATCAGTGGCCTTGGGCTCATTGCTCTGCATCACTGCCCTTCTTGCCCATGCTCATGGATATTGGCCCACGTTTCAATTAGGATAAAACTGAAACTAAACTAAAAAATATATGAAGTAAAAATGTAAAATATGTTCAGTGAGTTGCAGGTGCTATCATTTTATCTTAATGATCATTTTGTATATAAAGGACTTTACAAAGCACAAACAATTCTGCTTCAAAAATTCTTATGGGTTTTATTAACTTTTTGACAACAGCTTAATTTTGGACCTAAAGAGAACAGACATCCTGTCATCCAAGACTGCTTTCCCAAGCCAATAATACATTCCTGTTTTGAATGATAACTGAGTGTCATAACAGTGTTTTTCAACACCTCCTTTCCTGTTCACAATAAAATATGAACAACTAAAGTGAGAAATACACAAGGATGCTTTCCCATTCTCTTGTGCTGAAAGAAATTAGTAAGGTACTATGAGACAAAAGCATAACTAAAATTGTTGCGATGCTGTCTAGAGAGGGAAAGGCAAAAAAATGAAAGGTTGCCCTAAAGTGAAAACATCCCCAGGAAAAAATAATTAGATTCGTTACCCTGGAAACTCAAGGTAGGTTATACATGTTAAGCCATGTTTCAATGTTTTTGGGTAGTTTAATTCCTATCAATCCTTATGTATGAGCCAAATAGTTCCCAAATTTTACATCATTTTCACATTAGTGCTGTTTACTTCAGCAAATTGCCAAATGTGCTACCCTTTTATTTGTATTGTAGGAGGTTTATAAAGCAGTATATTAGGCACTTACATAGTCTATTTTTGTTCGGTAGTTGGGAGGAAAAGTATGTGAAGTGCAGGTTAAGCACTTAGACATTATGTCAGTCAAAGTTGTGGTAGTTGTCCTAATCTCCTTATTCTTACAGATATAAAATGGAAGTAATTTCTACAGTTGTTTCCTTAATAACTCATGAGTAAAATCCATGAAAGGGAGAAGAAACATCTCTAATATTAAAGCAATAATTTACATTTTTTGATGTTTTCAATATTTAAAATATTTAGCTAACTGAAAGCAAGAACAATCAGAAGCTAAGAAGAATTGTTACATTTAGTCAGGTCCTATGCACAAATATTACCTGAGTTATAATGTAATAGTGCTGCAGCTACCTAGCCCATTAGTGTGAACAGGACTTCAATCAAATCAACACAAGTCATGAACTGCTCCTTATCCCATTTCACAATCTCCATCTTGCACCCAAATGTACAGACAAGTTAATCAAGAGATCACAGGGAAAGACAGGGAAAGAGTGTTGTGAGTCTCTGCTGCAGTGTGAAAGACCATTCTGTCTGCAGAACATGCAGTGCTACACACGAGTGAGTGTAAGGTCAGCTCAGCTACAGTCACCCAAGTAGCAATTTGCAGCCTTGTCAGCCTCTGTAGAGCTAAGCTAACTAATGAGACTTAAAAATAACCACCTAATTTTAAGCCAAAGTGGGAACAAATATTCAAATATTTCTATGCTGTGACTGCATCAGGTTTGAAATGAAAAACATCTGTGGTGCTAGCTCATTATATGCACAAGGTACTGGGAACAATACTGGTCCTACATGATAAAAGCCCACAGAGTTTTCAGTGTCTCTTTGAGGGGAAGAGGTCGGGAGGAATACAGTAGCAGAGACTACTTTTTAAAGTTTGGGTCATTTTTCTGACACTAATTAGGAAGAAAATTCTTTTATTTCACATCAGCTTCCTGGTCACTTCATTCTGGATATGGCAGTTCAAGTCTGCTTTTAAAGACCTAAGACTCTTCAGGGAAAAAAGAAAGGAAAATAATGTCATAAAGGGAGTTAATTTGTCAAACATGCAGTTCATCTTTTCATCAGCTTTTGGATTCAGAAAAGCATTGAAATGAGTGACTTAAAAGTTTAAAAATTGAAGGGATGGTGTACAGAAGTTAGGCAAACTAGAATACTTCATTTTTGTAATGTCAGTCATACCACATCTGAAAAAGGTTGTATGTTATCACAGCAAAGAATAATTTTGTCTAACAGAAACACCTACTGTAGGTAAACAAGTCACTTGAAAAGTCAGTCCTGTTATTTTATATTTATTCCAAAACTTTCAGTGAGAACTATATGCAAGATTTTCCCACCATCCAGTGAATGATAAGGGAAAAAAAGAATGCTTAGCATTGACTTTCTGATGTTGTCCTAATCTGTAGACTGGGATCTTGTGGTCAACATACATCCTAAAAGTATGAAAATTGAGAGACAAGAAGTATAGCTGGCATAATGCTGGTTTTGGGACAAAGTGCCAAAGATTTGTGTCAAATACTCAATTTTCATCTAGTTTTGTTCTTCTTTACTTTCTACCTCTGACCTCCTTTGATTCTCTTCCTTTCTAACTTCTTTCTCAAATTTCAGTGTTTGCTCTCTGCAGTGAATAACACATTCTTCTCACTTAGTCTTGCATCCTCCTGCCAGCTCCAACCCCCTCCCCAATCAGCCTATGTCGAGAAAAAAGTATCTTGCTCTAATGGTGTTTAGTATCATTAGCCAGGCATCATTCATTACTCAAATTCAACCTTATTTTCTGCTTCAGTGATGGTAGTTCTCAATTAATTTAGCAGGTTTTAGACAAAATAGATGACACATTAATGTGTCCTTTTTTTTTCCTGCCAGAGTAAATGAGCATCTGTCTGAATAGTAATCATAGAGAAAAATGTAATTTTTTTAAAAAAACAAAATCTTTGTTGTAGGAAAGAAAAACACACAAGACAAAACAAATTGAAACTACACCATTTTCTTTAAAAATGTGTTATGGAATTTCACACAGATTATTTACTTTTTAAAGAGGGAAGGAAAGAACAATAAATAGCCTTGAAGTCACACACAACAAAGCATAACATTAGTATGAGTGTATGACAATCAGATTAGACATCATGTTTTGATTAAAGGTTCAGGAGATTCTACATCCTTTCTTTAATGCTAATAGAGACACCTAAAGAAAATATAGAAACAAGGAACACATCCAGAGATATTTCCCACTATTTCCTCCCAGCTTTGAGCAGTCTTTATTTCCTGGGGTGAATGTGGCTGTCTTGTGCTTTTAGAATCTTAAATGATTTTTCTTAAACAACCTGGCCTTACTGCAGTTTTAAACACACACTTATTTGGCATCTGCAGCATCTCATGTCAGAGTCACAACACTTTGCAGCTGGCTATCACTGCAGCTTATCTGTGCACAGTGTGGAATACTTCCTTATGTTGCTTTGATTCTGCTGTCTAATAATTTCAGTTTATACCCTTCTTCTCAAATTAGAAAAACACCCAACAATAATTTCTAATATCTATATTGCTCATGATGTATAGATTCCTATCATACCTAATTTAGTAACTTATTTTCCAGGCTGAAGATCCTTGAATATTTCTCCACAGTATGAAATCCCTCTGCATCTTCATTCATTTCCATCATCTCCCTCCATATCTTTTCCAGTTCTGTCATTCCAGGAACAGAATGCTTATAGGTCCAAGATGGGCAGTAATTGCAAAGTAATGCATAGTATTTTGACCATAAAAACACTTTCTATCCCACTCCTTGTAAATGCTACCTTTTGCTTTGTTAAATATCACCCAGCAACAAATTGATCTTGCTATAGAATAGAAAAATGAAAAAAAAAAAATCTTTTCAAAGCACACAGCCCTTCTCTAAAACAGCATTTCCACAGATTTTATTTTTGTCTCTGGGCACTGAATGTCGTCCATCAAACATGCAGTTTATATGATGAATATACCAGCAGTTCCACAGAGTCTTATGTTGAAGTTTATTAGATTGGCACAGTTGGTCACTTTTCTTTTTTCCCAGATTGTTTACAAATATGCCAAACAATGTAGACCTTGACACTTGAACCCTGTCATATCAAATATCTTTTTTTTTTTAATGAAAAGAATCAACAACTGAAATAAAATATAAAGACTCATCAAGATATAAATAAGAATAGCTTCATTGCTAAATGCATTAGTTCTTCTGGGGCAAATGGACCAGTATAAATATAAACAATGTCCCAGCCATTGTCAAACAAATTGAACTTCATAAGTTCAATGGATAGCCTGATTAGGTAAAATCTGATTATAGAGACAGGCTTATGGCAAAGCATGTTTGAACCATCATTACAATGAATCCATCTAGGAAAGAAAAAAAAACAAAATTACCTGCTGTAAGGGCTGTCCCTCAAAACAGCTCTGCCACCAGTACCTTCAGAGACAACATCCAGGCTCCAAAAAACCTCATGTGATTTGGCCTTTTTCTGATAAAATGGAGTGTGAGTCTAAGGTGGTTTCTAAGGAAACAAGAGAGTAACCATAATGGTCTTTGTAAATCAAAGTCTGCAGTTGGTATGAAAATTAGGGTTTGGAACATAACTGAATGAGATAATAAGTGTATGTATTCCTTCATATCTTGTTGATAGTTGTAGTTTAATTTGTCTCTGTTAGTAGAGACTAAGCCTGAGAAAGAGACATGTATATTAAGTACATTTTTGGGAATGTAAAATATTTTCTGTGGACACTTCATTCTCCTCTCAGGACCTGTTTATTCTCTCTTGTACAGTCAATTAGCTTTAAAAGAATTTCTTCTGAGACTTCCCAACCACTTTCTCTGTCTCCAAACCCACAGGATGTGTGAGCTGCTGCAGGAACACCTTGGTTTACAGTCAAGCTCTGAAAAAAGAGAAAGGAACCAAGTTTCAGAAGGAAAATAGGTGAAGGCAAGTATCAATTTAATGTTCATGATGCAGAAGTTCACAAAGGACAGAAAGATAACTCGTCTGGTAGCTTACAAAGGGAGTTAAATTCATTTCTGCTTCTTTAAGATTATGCTTACAGGGAAATTACCTATACAAAGATAGCAGTAGTTAACAATATGAAATGCTGTGCACAGCCCAAGAACATTTAACCTTAACAGCAACTTAATAACAAAAAAGGAAAAGCTTGACAGCATTGCCTTCATGTATTTTGTGCCAGGAAGTGGGGGAAAAAAATGAGTGTAAGTAAGCTATTAATTATGTGGGGTTTTCCCAAGGTGTGTTTTTCAGTTTATGCCTTTAGCTAGGTTAGATCTTTTAGGTCTCTGAGAAGACACAAGAATATTTATTAATGATATGTAAGTCAACTGAATTGTTAATATATGTAACCATTGAAATAAGATAAACTTCTTTTGAGGATATAGTCTTTATTATAAAACTTGAGAGCACTAGATAACAGACCTCTTACCACATCCTATTTAAATCATTTCAACCTTTATCATTGAAATCTTCTAAAATTTAATTTAAATACCTGGTTTCAATTGTGAAACCTATGTTCATCCAATTTAATTGGCTGGAAAAATATCAATATTTAGTGCTCAGTTTTTACAGTTCAATCAACAGAAATTACAGGTTTGTGTTACCTTATCATTAGAAATCTTTTACATATTTCAGTTTTTCACATTTTATTACCTCTGTCATGTAGCAGGACCTCTCACTTTTTGATAGAAAAGGTGAATACTTTTTATTGCATTTACCTATAAATTAGCACATAGGTTATTTTATGAAGCAACAATTGCCTAGGGGTTTTCTGTCTCAGGAGAGGGTGACAGGGTCAGAGCAAGCTGGTCATTTGTCTTAGTTTCCATTTTACATAAGCAACAAATGATCTTGGACATAGGTAAAAGCTGGAAGGCCTTTGAAGTGTAGGGATATCTCTGACTCTTAAGGTAATCCTAAAAAACTTGGAGTTTGCACTGTTGCAGAGATGTAGCTGAAATAAACCCCTTGAAAGAGAAACAAAATTTAACTGGGATAGGGCTCTTTCTTCTCAAGTGTGGCTCATAGAGCTTGTCAGCAACAGAGGATGCTTTTCTATTAAAAATAACTCAACTAAATCACTGCTTGACTGTTCATTTAATGTTGCTGTTAAACACAATACTAAGTTGCCATAGCATCCATTTTTCTGACCAAGTGAGATTCACAATTTTGAAAAGAGAAAACTGTTAAAGGTAAATATGTAGCTTAAATTTTGTCTCAATTTAAAGGCTGAAGATCTCACTAAAAAAAGTTTCAGCTGACTTGCCTGTGATATCAGCTCCTACCTACTTATATTTGATCAAGACAAGGGAATTACCTTGCCCCACAAAACTCTGTATTAGACCCATCCAAAAATAACTCTGTAGATTTTTCATTACAGAGAGATAAATTTTTAAAACTTATATTTCCTTTCTTTTTTATTACTGTATTAATTCATTTAGATTTAAAATAATAAAGAAGTCCTTTCAGAGGATCTAGATGATCTATTATAACAGTCATAATATAAAAATTCAGACACACATTAGAGCAATACTTTCAAAAATAATTCAATGTGTATGTTTCAACTCCCTTTTCTTTTACCTCCAAATGTCCTCTTTTCCTTCTTTCTCTCTACTCTGTTTCATGAGGCATTATACTCTGAGTATTTTCAGCCTTCCCAGAGTCCAAATATAAAGTTGTTTGAAAGTGATTTAATTTAATGCTGATAAAGTTCATTGTTTAAACCATAAGATTTTTTTTCTTTTGGTGAAGATGGAACTTAGAAAAGCAATAATATTTGGAGGATTTATGGTGTACCACCTGATTTTAACTTTTGCAAAATAAAAAGGATAAAGAAAGTTTCCAAGTGAGAAATAAGTGAAACCTAAGAATATTCTTTTTCCAAATTTCTCTTGTTTCATAATTTTGAAAGATGATTTAGGATCATGGAAAGGAAGAAAGAAAGTCCAAGAAGGAGCACTTTGGCAAACAAGAAATCTTGTATTATCTGTTACGTAAGTATTCAGAACAGTGAAACAGAAAGAGCAGGTTATTGTGCCAAACAAAAGTATTCAAGACAGTGATTAATTTAGTATACACAGCTCACACTCTTTCTTTCACCTTTTAAAAAACAAGTAATTCCCATATGAAACAGAGAAAATTAAGCAATTCCAAAATCCTCTTAAAACAAGCAAACAACAAAAACCAAAATCTCACAGTATATTATTTTGTGTGCTTTAAATGGTAACATGATCTTGCAGGCAGTACATTGGATGATCTTTTCATTCACCCATCCTGACTACATTTTGCTTTTAATCTCTGCTGAGGAGATAGAGAAATAATTATCACTTTTTTTTTTTATTAGAGAACACTAGATGAATTCCACATTTATACTGTATGATTATCAGTCCCACCGTTTTCTAAAACTGATTCTTCTGGAGCCTGTCTGTGGTTTTTTCTCATTCTAGAAATGCAGAAACATTGTTATGATTATTATCATATTCAAAGTAATTCAGTAAATGTTATTTTCATGGTCCTGGTCCCCAAATATCACGAAATGGCAAACAAGTGTAAAAACAAGTACCATTCTCTACTACCAGTAATATGAAACAAAACAAACAAGAGGTCCTTCAAACATATTTTAGTTCTAACAACCACATTTAAAAAAAATAAAACAAATACCATCTCTTCCTAATAATAGAGTTTCATCATAAAACATCCCTGTAAAAACTATTTAATTTTCCACTACAGGGAGGGAGGATTTGATCTCTTATTAAACATTTTATGGAAAAGTCTAAAAGTGCTTTCAATTATTTATCTGAATTGAAATCTAGGCCTGGGAAACTGCTGGCATTACACACACACACATAATATTATCAGCCCACTGAGTGCTATTAGGTCATAAAATGCTGCTGTAGCAACATCTCTGTTACAGCTGCTGGTGCTCATGCAACTTTTACTACAGTTATA
This sequence comes from Setophaga petechia, assembly GCA_024362935.1. Classification (NCBI taxonomy): domain Eukaryota; kingdom Metazoa; phylum Chordata; class Aves; order Passeriformes; family Parulidae; genus Setophaga; species Setophaga petechia. The sequence continues at coordinate 32,215,602 of JANCRA010000001.1, forward strand.
AAGCCATTTATTACATTTTCTTTATGATGCTAATGCATTGTGGTCTGTTATTTTATTGTTCCCACTGTGATAAAGACTGAAATGTATGATAGTGTGGAAAAAAATACAAACCTAATAACATACCCTGCTGCATTAAAAATCTCTTAGATAAGCTTGAGAGACTCATCAAAATATTAACAGGGGATACCAAAAGGGAAATATTTGCTAGGACATTTTCTTTCCTTTATTTTATTGCTCCCCACAGAAAGTTTTTTAATTGTGCTTTGTCAAAATATACAAAGTATAATATGAATGTGACTTCTTTTCTTAATTATAATGCCATCATTGTGGAAGGATACAATTTGCAGTATGCTATGAGGAAACATGACTAAATAATATCTAAATAATCACTGAAAAGTAGAAAAGTCATTAAAATAATCATTCCCTTATACACAGAGGTACATAGCAGTAGATAATTACAATTTGTTCAAATTGTCTACATTTACCTATTCGTTTATCATAATTTTCCTTCAAGAAAATGCTGCTTCTTTTGTGGAACAATCAATTCACCTAATTAACTATTAACCTGGTGCTAAAGCTCATTTAGAGACTCACCCACCAACAGTACAATAATTCAAATAAAAATTCATTACTGTTCAACTAAGGTTATGGTTTGAATATTCTTCTGGATGTAGATTATAGCTAGTGTTCAACAAGTGGAGGAGGAAGAATTTCTTCAATATTTTGATACCTGAAAGACTGCATAAGGAAGAAAGTATCTTATAGAAGGATTCTAACAGTAAAGAATCTTGTATTTAAAAAATCTATTCCCTTTTTTCTTAACACAATCACAGACTGTTCTTAAACACATTGTGTCCCAGAAATAACACTGTTTCGTCTTAAAATATACATATCAAAAGAGGATTGTGACATAGATTTTAAAAACTAACTTTCCAACAACTTTTCACAGAATACAAACATCAAAATAATATTTTTAGTTTTGAAATAAACATTATTCTCACAACCCCTGGAAAATGGAGCGGACCTTCCTTTTTTTTCGGTTATATTTTCTAATGTTTATAAACTTTCAATTTTAATCTACTGTGGCCAAACAATAAACATTTTAAAATCAAGCTCTGAAAATATCTGATCTTGTTATCTTACATTCTTGACTGTATCAACTGACAAGAATTAGCAATGGCATTTCACATATATTGAGATAAAAACACATTGCAACACTCTCTTATTTTTATAAATATCTGGCTGCAAGTCACATTTTTTTCAACAAATGCACCCACAGCTGCTCTTTGTTGTTACAACTTCATCCTTTTAAATGAGTCCTATCATTAAAAGTGTCAGACATAGACTATGATGACTCACAGAAGAAAAAAGGCAAGAGGAATGTTTTTATAACTTATGAAAAAAAATAGTGCTAAAGCAAACACATTGACAATTATCTGGTTCTCTTTTGAAGATGCACGATATGAAAAGCTTCTGTTTTCAGAGTTCCTGAAAAGCAGGAACTCTGTTACAGAAATATTTCAATTTTTTTTTTAAATATTTTTGTCCTAAGCAAAATAATAGAAGGATATTTTCTGTGTTGTGGAGTACTTAGGCTGTTAAACTGTTAATACATTACCTGAAAAGATGACTGCTAAGAAGTAATAATTTAGCAAGACTCACCCTAGGGTGTAGTCATGACTATAAAGCAGTATTAGAGGATGTTGTGGGAAATAAATAAATCAGCCATCAAAAAGGCATCAGCAGGAAGATTCAGTGGCTGAAGTAAAAAACCAGAGAATTAAGGAGAAAGTGGCAAGTCAATAATAACATATCTGAACAAGAAAAGACTTGAAACTTCCTACTGTGATAGTTAGGAAACTGAGCTACTGAGATAATCAGCAAAGCTAAAGACAGAGAATCAGCAGTATTTGGAAATTATCTTTGGGTATTGCTCTGCTCCTTTGATAAAGAAGACCGGAAATATGATGACTAATCTTTTTTTTTTTTTTTATATGTAATACTAAAGTAAAAGCAGAGCATCTATCTGCTTCAGGAAGTGAACAAGAAAGAAGGAATGCACATTAGAAGGAAGACAAAAAAGCACATGATGAAACCTAAAAGCTTAAAACCCATTAACTATTTACATATGATGTGACAGAAATTGCTGATATTCATCAGTCAGTTTTTTTAACATAATGGTGTTTATTCAGTGCTAGAAATTATGAGAAGAATGGCTGAAGGTTATCACAGAGTGGGAAACAGCGAATAACTATTTTATAGTGACACAGATGTATTGAAGAATGTGGAAAAGCTTTCATGTATGTTGGCTAGATTATATGAAACCATATATTAGTGTGTCATGATAGAATTTTAAGAGTATCTGAAATGATGAAGATTTATGGAGCGTTTGTGGTATTTACATGTAAGAGCTAAGATACAGTTTTTCTTTAAGGATAACAGTAAAATGCCAGATAAAGGAAGATAAAGATACGAATTTCCCAAGATGTTTCCTGTCACTCTAGTTCTTTCTTTCCTCTCAGGTGTCTTGAGGCATCCAAAGGGAAGCTACCCTAGTAACAGCTAAATGGAAATCTCATGCCACTTTTTTCTTCATACATGGACAGAAATTATGATGCCAAAATGAAATGTATGTTAATTCACTCACCAAATATTTATCCATTTTTGAAACAGAAAAGAGTAGCCTTCAGGTTACTCTTGTGCTTATCTTGTCATTGTCAGAGAAACTAAATATAGAAGAGGTACAAAAAGGTGTAATAGAGCATCAATTTGGGAACCAAAAGCTTTTAGGAGTTCTTGAGAAAAAAAAGGCTTCCAGATTACTGTAAAAAGTAAAGACTCCAGAAAGGTTGCTTGAGGAGTTATAGAGTCTGTTGGAAGGAAAGACAAGCTAGGAAAATGCATTTCAGTCAATCAATGTATATTTGTACCCAGTTTCCCACTGTCCCATCCAATTCCATCGTTTGCAGAAAGTTTCAGAGAAAGCAGGCCAGGAACAAGAGTCATCTAATGAAGAGGCCTGATAGCTAATAAGGGTACTCTGGAACAAAAGGGTATAATTGCAGAAAAACATATGAGATAGACCTTGGACCTGGTTCCAAAACTAAATGAGGAATTTAGTCCTACTGCAAGCACTCATTAGAAACATAGCAAGAAGACATACACAGACATGAATTGATGGATAAAAGACCTGCATAGGATTGTGGAAAAAAATTACAAAGACATAGTGGCTAATTATAAGAGGAATGTCAGTAGAGGACTGAGAAGAGAAACTGAGATTTATGGCAGTGCAAAAAAAATGTTCTCTGAAAGAACACATTACTACAGACGGTAAGAAAGTTGTCAGTCCAGAGGGCAGGATATGGGCCAAGGCCTAGGACAATTAGTCTTATTGTAATTGGATTTACTGACAAAGAAACCTGCTACACAGCATAAACTGTTATTTCATTAAAATAAAGTCATCTAAGCCAATAATTGGGAGTTTTACAAACACTTCAGCAGTAAGATTCTCAAGTGGGTTCCCACGAGCTAGAGCAGAGCAGCCGGAGAGACAAACAGATGTTGATATCCAGTTGGATTGAAACACCCAGAACAATCCCAAACCTGAGAAGTCAAAAAGGGTTGCAAGCATAGTAAAAAATTAAAATGTCTTGACCAACAAGAATATTTGCAAAATTATGTGAAATACATATTTTAGAATGGAGGATCATTCACAGAGGCAGGACAAAGTCTTCTTTCCCCTTTCAAAGGCCTGATCATCTCTGGATGCATCATCTCACAACAGCAGTGTCCTATTGAGTCTTTTCTGTTGAAGCTGTTTCTGTTTATTTACTGCAGTTACTGAAAAAAGGACTTGAATTTATATAACTCATTCAATGCCTCAACTAACAACTAATTAGCTTGTTTTGCAACATTGTCTCACTTCTCTGGCTAATGAATTATAATAGTTTTTCAAAGTCCAGCCAAAATTTTTGTAAGCACTTTGTGAAATATAAAGTAGCATTAATAAAGACGTTGAAAGAGAGGTTTTTGACAGGATACCCATTTGACTATTTTTAGGGTATTCTAGAAGGTGGTACAATGAAGCTCAAGACTTTTCTTCAAATTAGTGATTTGGCTCTCCTGTGGCCCAGACAACTCATCTAATTGTGGCCTTTGAAGAGAAGCATATTTGTCCTCATCCAATTCTTCCTTTTCCCTCACAGGATTTCCTAGCTCTTTTTCTATATCTTAGTCACTGACTTCTAAGACATGAAATCACAAATGCACACACAGTGTACTCTTATCACACTCCTGACTCAGGCAGTCCAAAAGAGATAAAACGAGAAAATGCCTTATTTTTTCATCCCCTGCAGACTAAGGATACAGAAAAAGCCAGGTAATTAAAGATTTAGGCAGCTTTATACATGTCCTGGCAGAAAATTCAGTCTTGAGGGACTTTAAACATCACAAAGGAAATGCAGCAGCTGAAAAGGGGTTTTTTTGCATGCCAGTGATCTGTAATTTGGAGTTAGTAACCTAATCAACTCTTTAAGAATCTAAGTCTCTGTAGTAAGCCTTCACCTAATACCATGTTCTTCACAATAAAATCAATAGCCCTGTGGTAACTCCCATTTTACTATCCCCCATAAGACTGTTTTAAATGTTTTAATATATGGGGCTTTAATGGGTTTTCCTGCTAGTCCAACAAGTTGGAGCTGGTATCACAGCAGTAATATTTCGATATAGCAGAAATCACAGTTGGCTCCATTGGCTTTTACAAACACCTGATCTCTCATCTACTAGCCTCTAACAACATTGTGTTTTCTGTTAGTGTTACCACATGTTACATACCAAATTCAGCAGTGAGCTCATTATATAACCAGGAAGTCAGCACTTTTCTAAGCACTAGTGAAACAACTTATCTCACGTGCAAAACTTTCAACTTGTTAGTATGCCTTTGTCATATAGAAGAGCAGTGTCACAAATTGAGATGAGGACAGAAGGGAGTAAGCTATGTCTTGTTAGCAATACATTAAATACTCAACTGCGTACTTTAAAAAAAGCAGAAAAAATTTTCAATTTCCTGCACTGAAGAACATCACCAAGACTTAAATCCCTTATATGAAACTAATTCCAGAAGCAGGTGGTTGTATACAACTTTGATGGCCCTTTAGTTTCTTTATTGCAAATAAAATACTTGCTATGTTTGGTAAAACAAAAGTAGAGCACAGCTGTCTTATTTGTGTATATTTTGACTAAGCACACATAATCAGTCTATAAATGATCTGGCACAGTTAAAATAAAAAAAAATTACTCACAGCATGTCATTACTGAACATATGCCCTCAAATGAGTAGGCACCAGGTACCTGTCCTCTAGGGGCAATTCATCAAAGCAAAATAAAAGTAAACTACAGTATACTTCTTTCTAATAAGAGGAGCAATCCTTCTGACATATAAAGAAGCCTAAAGCATGGAGGTATAATCAAAATTATAATTAACTGTCATAAGCCTTAAGCACTATCTGATTTATGAAACTTTGATCAGACAGTGATTAAATTATTTTTAGAGATATGCAGTATGTGTCAGATCTCAATTATCCAGGGCTACCTTACCTGCAGGGAACTCTTGTTCAATTCATATGACATGCTTTGTATGGAGTGGCTCTATAAAGAGAATTTTTGCTAAGTTTCTTCTACAAAGATTCATTTTTTCCAGGCAGCAAGTGGTCTGATGCTCTCATGTTGTTTGCTGTTACTGGAGAGATGTGAAAGCCAAAACCATCATAATGAATGCTGTGTACAGGTTTTCTGGATTGGGAGAGATAAAAGTGTCTTTTTGAGAGGAAAACAAATGAGTTTTCAACCTGTAAATCCTGATTGCCTGCCCTATCCTTATTACTGAGAGCAGCGAGCAACAGCCATATCTCGCATGGACAGAAGGACTGAAAAGGAATCTGTGGGGCAGAAAGGTCAAGAGTCACCAAGTTGCATCAGCTAGGACCCACCTTACACAATGATGAAACACTGACCTGTTATTTCCCCTCATCACTCCTTAGGTGTGGAACAGGTGTACAGGATGCATATACTCTTCACATACCATCTCAGACTTGTTTCACAACATTCTTTCATCACTCAATTTTTTCCAGGGCCATATGGCTGCCTATCTGACAGCCCCCAGCCTCCTTTCCCAGTTTCTGGTTTGTGAGCATGATGACTGCCCATGCAAATTCATGAGATTCATATTGAGCAGGTCCCAGACAAAATTACTTCACATTAAAAAATTAAGACACATTTAATTAATGGGAGAAAATAGAGAGGATCTTATTTTATTACTAAAGGTCAGTTTTTTACTTTTTTTTTCATTTTAAGATTTTTTTAAGTGAAAATGCTGATTTTGATGAAAATGTCATTGACTGCTTAGCATTAAATAGTAGCATCTTTTTCAGGTAAGAATCATGAAAGGGCAAGCACCATGTCAACTCAGAAGGTAGATTTATACAGAAAAGACTGCTGTACCTATAACCTCCCAGCTTCTTGCTCCCAACCTTTATTGTATTCACAGCACAAAAGCGAAGTTTTCTGTTCTGCTCGAAAGATAATGGACCAGATCTTTTAGCTACTAAAGTGAAGTTTACTTTATCACTTCAGGTGTGGTAGACACTTTTTAATATTCTAGTTTTTACACATGTAGTTTTTCTATCAGTTCCACTGTGACATATCATTCTATGTAGAAGAAAAAGCTACTGTGAAGAAAAAAACAAAACAAAACAAAACAGCAAACCCACAATAAAGACCATTTGCAACAATCTATACTACTTTCCTGATTCTCTTGCATCTTCCCCAAACTCTAACTTCTTGTCTACATACTTTTTCTGGTGGATTCTCTGCACCTAAACTTGTCCGCATTAAAGTGTTTGGTTGATTTAATTTTACTGCCAGAGCTCTGCCACTAAAACTCTCTTACTGTTTGTTCCTATATTTGCAAAAAAGTGCTTTGCCAGTATCTCTTATTTCAATGAGCAATATATGCTAACGTGTCAAGACTTGGTACATGTACAACTCTGCTAGGGCTTTATTGGCCTCACTGCATTGTAAAGTAGTTGGAAAATCACTAAAGTAGCTGAGAAAGCAAAAGCTATTCGGGTGGATCAAATATGTCTTCTTTTTACTTTATACAGCTACTGGTAACTAATCCTAATCACCTTCTCCATTATCTTTTCTGGATTTTCATCTTTTATGAGCAGATGCATCTTTCACCAGCTGGGAAAACAAAAGAGATCTTGTCCCTCACTTTCATGGAGTAATAGAACCATAGAATGGGTTATGGCTTAGAAGGGTCCTTAAATAGCAGCTATTTCCAACTAGATCAGGCATTCCTAGGAAGGCCATTCACTAGACCAGGTTGCTCAAAGCCCCATCCAACTCAGCCTTGAACTCTTCCAAGCCTGAGACATCCACAAGTTCTCCAGGCAATATTTTCCAGTGTTTCTGGAACAGTAAAGAGTTCCTCCTACAGTAAAGAATTTCTGTCTAATATCTATTCTAAAACTAGTCACTTCCATTTTAAAGCCATTGCCCCTCATCCTATCCCTGACCACCCTTGTCTAAAGTCCCACCCCAGCTCTCTTGTTGGCCCCCTTCAGCTACTGGAGCGCTGCTATAAGGTCTCTCTGGTGCTTTCTCTTCTCCAAGATGAACAGGCCCAGCTCTCTCAGCCTGTCTGCACTGGAGATGTGCTCCAGTCCTCATCTCCATGCCCCTCCTCTGGACTCCAACACGCCAACATCCTTCTTATTTTTCATAACCTCAGATAAGTTTTCCACTCTTCCAATTGTATTTATTATTAGGATTCCAGAGACTGCAAGTCTGGATTTGAGTGGGAAAAGGGTAGCTGAGCAGCCTCACAAAGCCATCTACAGCATGGAGTCAGGGGTATTGCCAGGACCAGATCTGGTCAGTCAGTGGATGCCACAAGCCAGAGCCTATCCATAGCATTCCCCTCTGAGCTGTGCATCCAGCGTTTAACAATTTTCTAGCTATTCTTCCTGGCTTATCAACTGCAGGTTTTAGAAGTTTTGATGCTTCCTTTCCTTTCTAAGGCAGTTTCTTTGTCTTCAAAGTACAAGAATCATTAATTAAGCATAGTGCCCTCTTGGACACCTTTGTCATTAATTATGAATGAGAGCAGTCAAATATTCTATCCTCATAATAATGCCAAGATTAGATTAATATCAACTCTGAACTCTAGGATGCCCTCCAAAGTTCAGAAACAAAAAAGAGCAAGTAAGAAGCAAGAAGTTTTAATAGAAAGGAGAATCTTCTCTGTGACTAGGCCTAAGGTGGATGATGACAGGTTCTTCAGAGCTTCATCTGTCTCAAAATGTACTCTCACACTGAATGAGCTGCACTGGTTCATATGGGAGGAACACTGAATATTCATTAAAGGACTACCTATTTTGTGACTTCCTGGCCTAATATTTTGCTCTATAGGTTTTTTTTACTAGTAGACAAAGAATCTGGTCACAGCACAGCACTAAAGAATATGTAATCTTTTTATTTTAATATAACACAAAATGTGGCTTATCCATATCAATAGACTTTCAATGGAAAACTCTGAACTTCAACAAAAAATCAGGCAGTTTTTCAAAGTTATTTACAAGTAAACAATATAAATATTGAAAATTTTAGAAGCCAACTGTATTTCTCAACAGTAAGTTATGCCTTGCCATGACTTGCCAAGACTTCATTTTCATGTCTCAGCCTTACTATCTGCACCAGGTCTGCAACTCTAGAGAACGACAGACTGCAAGAGGAAGAGGGAGAGAGAAAATCCCAGTGCATACTTGATGTACTAACTCTGATCTATGTAACACTGCCTGCATTAAGGGCACTAGATGAACTGTTCTATTAGCTTCAGTTAGAAAGCCTAAAATGGTGATTTTCAGGGTCAACTGACTCACCTTGGTCATATTAATAAACTATTTTAATAAATATGAATTATGCATATATCTCCCAGATAAAATATATATTAAGATGCTACATGCAATAACCTTATCTCAGCTTTATAGTGACATGAGGCAATAACTATGTGGTTATGAAAAATACATTTTAAAGTTTGAAATGCTGGATTAGATTTAGCTGGTTTTTAATAGCAATTTTTTTATTATATAGATAATTTTTTTTCACTAGATATTACTTTTGGACCAAATTAAGACTGTGTGGTGACTTTAATCTCACACTTCTGATTTTAAAATTATTAGAATTCTTGTAAGGGTAAATTAAGTGTCATTTGGAAGCCTTGAATCCTTATAATGGAAGTAATTGCAAAATTCCTATAAAGTTTTGCTTCTTTATATTATTGATACATTTCCTGCTTTAGGACTCTTATTCTTTTCCTACAGAATTAAAAAGTAGTTTAGAATGCATGCTAGTGTATGCTATCTCTAGCTGGGTGAAAATGCAAGGTATTAGAAATAAGTGTTTTTTGTTTTATTACTGTTTTCTTGAAGAGCAGATTTAGAGATGCATCTGGCCAGTGAAAAGCAGGTGGGGTGCTCTGGCCCACAAACTGTGCTGCTGAACCTGAGCAGGAAAGCCAGTGTTGTCCCTAACCTGTCAGGCTGTTTCCCCGTTTAAAGCTGAAGGCACAAACAGCCCAAGCCTTGTCCCTGCTTTTCCTGGGCTCTGTATCCACACATCCATCCCTTCCCTGCTGTGGGCGGGTCATGGAGCCTGCGCAGGGTTAACCCAGTTAACCCATCCCTCACCTCGGGCCAGTCTGCTTCCTCTGAAGCTCCCAGGTGATTTCCACCCTTCTCTTGTTTCTGATACCTCTGTTCAACTGTTGGTGAGACGATGTTCAGAGTACTTGCTGTCTGTAAAAAAATTACTGAAAACACAATAATATTTAATAAGCTAATTTGATTACCATGTAGGCAGAATTTAGATGAGGTTTCAAATAATTTCAACTCTATAGACATAGAGAAGGACACTATTGCTTTACTCTTATCTATAGTGACACAGAAAGAACAAGTACAGATGATAAATTTCCTAGAGGAGTCAGTGTGTAATTAATATAAGTTAATTAATGATAGCTGCTCTTTGCCCAAAAAATAAATGCTGCAATTTTGTGAAGAATATAGAGTCTTGGTCAAAGAATGCAAGTATGTTCAATATCTGATTTAAATGTAGAATCAAATTCTTTAAGTCAGGAGCTATGGCAAAGCTCTTCATAACTGCAAGGAAGAAATTGACTTATATATCAACAGTTAGATGCCATGTAGAAATAAGCCACACTTCGTACTGTATGATACTTTACAGTATCAGAAGATTTCAGAGGAATTAGATCAATGAAATAAGCCAGAAGACACATTGCTTGTGACATTGCTGGAGTACATCTCAGCATTTTTGCTCCATATATACAATTTTTCATAACCTGTGTTTCATGATGCTTGATTAAAATAACCTGAGAAGTGGAAACCATTATAAACTGCAATATTCATCATATGGGGAGGACAATAAGGATCTTTCATTAATTTTTCTATGTTTTTTTTCAAAAATTAATTTGGTTTGCATTTTTAACTCCTTTTGAGTATAGAACTGATATTACCATGAGACTTTCTAATATTACTACAAGATCTCAATCTTGAGTGGTAATAGTCACCTCAAAGCTTATCATTTCTTATGTGAAATTAAGGGGTTTTTTTCCAAGAACATCACTTTCTATTTACCTGCAATGGATTTTTATATGTCATTTTGTTAACCAGTCACTCATCTTCATAGTGTTCTCCTTTATTACTGTGTTCTCTCACTGTCACTGCTGTGCATAATTTTGTATCATCACAAATATTCCCATCTCACTGCTCATATTCCTGTCCCAGGTCACTGTGACTGTTTTGAACAGAACAGGTTCCAATACTGACCCCGTGCAAAATTTGACTGTGATCCCCTTCCTTGCCAGAAATGTATATTCCTATCACCTGGTCAATTTTTTAAACCATCTGACTAGTCAGTTTAAATGGTGATTAACCTATGTGGGGAAACTCCTGAAATCACTGCCTAAGTTCCCTAAAAGTTTTTGGGGAGGGATGTATCTAGAAGCATAGGAGAAGTCCAGCATGCTTTATCAGCAAGACTTTTACAGACATCTGTCGAAACCTTCAAAACCTGCAACAAGCAAATTTCCCCTTCACATTGACTCACTTCAGGTAGGTTATATTGATTTATATAATTGCACATACACATCTACTAAATTTGTTCCACTGAATTTTTATTTCTTTTAATTGATTCTGGTAATTTTCTTTGAGTTTTTCAGGAACTTTTCAGTGTTGAATATAATATATGCATGTCAATTTAATCTTACTTTAGACATCAAAGACATTTGTTCACCTCTATCTCTGACTGCAGTTGATTGAATCTAAAATTAGAAGATCAGTCTAATCTGATCTGTCTGTTTCTTTCATTTTATATTCTTAAAATTGTCTTTTGAAAACTTCTGACTAGAGTAGCACTAAGTAATTAATATTTTATTTTCTAACCATAACTATTATATAGCCACATAACCATAATGGCCAAATTTGAGTGTAAAAAATGTTTTGGTCCATAAGATACGAATGCTTTGAAAGACAAGCACAGAAAAGTTATCAGCATTCTCTTTTCAGAAAGAACCCTCACCTCTGAAATCAAAGAATAGCAGGTTTTTGTACTTGTTTTTGTATTACATCTCTAATCCACATCTAGTTCATACATATACTGGCCAGAAACAACATATGCAGTCTGTTCCTTTTTTGTGGCAGACATCAAAAACAGCATTTTAAGTGTTTGGACTACAAGCAAATATTTTTAGTCAGCTCCCTAAAAGCTCCTAAATTCCACTGAACACCACTGATAAGCCTCTCATATGTCTAGTGATGTTGTTGCCATGGCTTCTGACACGATGACACTGGGACATTAAGACATCCAGAAATAACATTTGAGGGGTGATTTTCCGATAGCATCTCTAATTAATTGATGTCCCTGCTCATGAGAGGAAGCCACTTGTACTGCAGACACACGTTGAGTGGGATTCCACACAGGCTTGCCAATCCACCTGACTCATGACACATGTCTGTTCCTGTCTTGGCACCAAAGGATCTGTGACAAACTCTGTGCTGATCTGTGCTAGAGGTATCTCTGGCAGCTGAAATTATGCTACAGCTACAATGCTCATTTTACATCACTGTGACCAAAAATAGGCTAAAAGCAGATTACACTCACTGACTGCACTGTTTATAAGAAGGATGAACAATGTCAAACAAGTCTGACATTGTACCCCTATGGTAATGTTAATAATGGACTGCATGCATGATTTAAGTAAATCATATACATATTTTAAAAAGTAATAACTGTCTGAGCTCTGGTTCTTAAAGTTTGGATTTAAAAAAGTCAGATATCTGGCTTTGATATTTTACATAGGTAGGGTGCCTTTCAGGGGTGTGAAAAGTCATAAAATAACCTCATCATAGAGGAATCAAGATATATTGTAAACCTAAGCAAACCTCAAGGCCTGTGAGAATTCTAATCATGATTTATGGACAAAATCAGCCTGGATGTATTAGGATGAATGCACAATTTTTCATACTTTGTCCTCTGAAGTTCAACTTCAAAGTATTTAAAGTTAATGCATTTCTAACTGGGAAACAAAAAAGGGATTTTCTTTCTTGAGATAAATGGGAGGCACCAATCAAGGCAGAAGAATTCTGAATCCATCTTCCAAAATGGTCTATTTTATGTTACATCAAAATAAATAATCATGTTATAAAGGTTTGTTCCTTCTATATGTTCTTTCCACTCTATTTCTAAGTATTATTGACAGGGTGATAGAATGCCTATCTTTCACCTTTTCTTTAATATTAATAAAACATTCCATAATGAACTTGTGCAAAAGAAAAACCTAATGCAGAATTTTGCATCAGAGATCTGTCTGAGAAATAATGGCATGATATCCTTGTAACCACACAGACAAGCTTTTCAAGTCCTAAATCATTTACTTAACATGAAAAAAAATGTCTTCCTTGACTACTGGATAATTGCATCCCACTTAGAAAAGGCTTTTTAATGTATCAACAATGCTGGTGTTGACATCTGCCAAGGTAATTTTGATGCAGTCTTTTATAATCACTCATTTTCATGAAACCCACATAGACTCGAAGCGTGCCTTACTTTCCTGAGAGATGGCAATAATGGAAACCTAACAGCATCTTGAAATGCTTACATTGTCATGATAGAAGTTGTTCAGGAATTAATATAGGCATCAGGGGAAATAGAGAGGATACTACACCTGAATTTCAACCATGCTAGGAGTCCCTGGACTTTTGTGCATATAGGCTGAACTAAGGACGTTATTTAGCTGTCTCCTAAATGTACAAATGATGTATATCCCAGATAACAACATCCATCTTGAAAATGGAGTCTCAGAATAGATCTCTAGACATCTCAGGAAGACCAAATGATTGAAGAGGTGAATAAAGACACTGAGAAAAAAACAACCTTAAAGTTCAGTATGTACTACTTCAACAGAGAGATCCAAAATACTTCTGAGACAGATAAGTAAGGATACGACTGACTTCCAAATTTACTGAAGCAGATCTGGAACTTGACCAAACAGATGCAGAAGCCATACTTAAAATATTTGAGAAACACTGAATGCCAATCAGATTGATCTTTTCCACCATTCAGCTGGTAATCTACTTCTATTAGACCTTGATTATTTATCTGAGGTTACATGAAAAAAAAAGAGTTTAAAATATGACTACTTCTAAAGGAATCATCCTGAGAGGGAGACTACCTTTAAAAATTCCATAATGATTTATCCTATCAGGAACTAAAATTGGTTTTAGGTATCAACTCAATAACATGAAAAGAGAAGGAGGGAGACAGAAAAGGGCAAGTAAGTGAATCACTCAGGAAAAGTAATATTCTGAGAAACAAACTTTGATGACATAGAGAATTGTACCCAACCAGTTTGAAGAACTGAACATTGTTAGAAAACTGCATCATTTTCCTATGAATAATATAAACCAACTCAGCTTTATAGTTCCAATATAATTTTATACTATATATTCAATATAATTTTGAGCAATTCCAAAGTGCTAGAGTTAAAAAAAAAAATATATATATATATATATATATAGTTAATGCAATATGGGAGGTTGTTGCTACCTTGAGCACAGCTACTACTAACTTTCCTACTATGTTATTGGTCAGGAACAGTTATCCTATTTAATCAAAGCAGACAGTTAGATATACTCATTTCTAGAAGTATCATTGTAATCTGCTACAAATAGCAGAAATTTCAGAGACTAATACTCATAAAATATTTACATCTGGTTTGTGTTTTAAAAGGTGAACACAAGAGGAGGATAAAAGTATGTAAAGTAAAATTCTCCCTTTGGTTCGTTCTATGTCATAACAACATCCAGAAAATGCCAGCTTTTGTCCCTTCAATCAGCAACTGAGCCCAAGGACAATACTCTACAAATGGCAGCATTTGTGCCACTGAATCTGAAGGCAAGGATCTGTTAAGATATGTAATTTCTTTTGCTTACCTATGAATTAAGAACCTCTATTTCTTCATATGCTAAAAAAAACAGTTTAAGAGCATAAACTAAATTACATTCCATTGCTCTGCACAGAAACATGTTTCATAAAAGTAGTGGTGGATGACACTACAGACTTTGATAGTGAATATGAAGTATTTTTCTCATGTCAGTACAACCATGAAAGAAAAATATTGCTATGCTTTTATAACCTGTCCAGTTAATGTGTGTATAAATTGCAATTATTTACAATACTTGGGCACCCACAAATGCATACAGCTTAAATGTCATCTTCACAATATTATCCCACAATTTAAAATACTTATTTCCTCTGAATCCCTCTTTATTTGATTTACCTCCTGCACATTTCTTTTTATGATTAGCTGTAACAAATATAAATCTGGAGTAGTAAAGAAAACATTTTGCTGCAGCATAGTAACTATTTCTGATACCTTCTGTCTGAAGCAGATGGATGATCTCAAAGAAAGCAACTGAATAAAAAAGTTTATAGGATAGACCCTTCTTGGGCACACAATGAAGACACTTCACTTTTCAATGCTGAAAATTATGATTTCAGTAAATATAGATACAGGAATGATTAACTATAAGTATTGTGAAAAGAATGCTTACTTCACTTTATTGCTGGTATCTAACTCTTGTCCATGTTCACTGAAAACAAATTCTAGTCAAAATGTTATCAAATATAATCAAAATGTCACTACATTATCATACAAATGATTATCCCATTATTTCGAAAATATTTGAACACAAATCCACATTGTTGGCTTATTAAATTGATAACACACTATATGGGAAAAGGGCATAGTGTGTTTTCTGCAGAGCCACAGGCTAAAACATAGTTACTTACACAACTCATCTGGCAAATGCTTAACTAATAATCATTTGCACTCAGAGACACTGTGATTGATTCCTTAGTTTGTGGAAAGAAGTAGTAGAGAATTACTTGGGCGATGCATTTGCAATTACTCCATTGACCCCTGCTATACTGTACTGTTGCCAGCTGCTGTCCAGCTCCAAGAATTTAGTAATGGTGATTGTGTAAAAGCAAACAAACAAACAAAAAAGTTTGTTGGAACAAGAGTGGTTGAGTTACCATGACTGGCATCTAAAAGGAAATTTTGGACCGCAGCCTTGGATGCTGTGCCAAGTTCCATCAACTCTAAGAGCGATTTCTGCAGGTGAAGGTTTGGCTTTTGCCTCGTCCAGCAGCTTCAAGAAGGTGCTGCAGTGGGACAGTGGCATGTCAGCTATGGCTGGCAGTTTCTTATACAGGAAAATGAGTTTCCCATAAGTTTTCTTTGAGCTCTTTTAAGAAACACACCCACTCATACAAATCTAAATTACCCTTCCAATTAATATGGAATACAGCCTGCACAGCGGTTCTTCAGGCAGACAGCATTAATCCCACGGATTAGAAAGAGATGGGAAATTAAGAACAGATGTTTCATAGCAGTGCTGTGCTAATGATGACTAAATTAGTGCCAAGAGAACTAATATATCCACAGGATATCCAATATTGCCAAGCCTGGGTTCTCAATTACCTTATACATGACATTATGTTTCCAGATCCAAAACCATCTAATTCAGAGCTCTGGTATTTCTTCACAGCAGTGCATTGCATTTTATGGACATCTCTAGTGTCTCCTGAGATTACTCTCTGTTCCCCTCATCCCACCATGTGCATGGTCTGCTACATCAGGGAACATTTCAGCCAGCAAGGTGAGTCCTACCCTTATCAGCTCAACTAACACCAAAAGGAGCATCTTTGAAATAGTAGTTAGCATCTTAAAAGTTGGTTAGTTGATTTTAGTTTACTGCAACTAGGGGCACATGAAATCTAAAAAGTAATAGAACCAATGATCCTATTGTTCAAAGACTAGAAAAATGTCCAAAAGGGAAAAAAATAAATAACATGGAAGGCTTCATAGAAAAGGAATTAAAATCTCCAACTAACTTTAAATCAGACAGTAAGGTGCCAAAACCTGGCACAAAACTGACATCCTCAAGAGAAATTTTATTTTACACAGGGTGTTGGGACCAGGATCTGTAAACTTTACAGATTAAGAATATCGCTTTTTAAAAAAGGGATTTTAAAAGTAATTAGGGCAACCATAGGAAAATACTACTGCTTTTTAAAAAAGAGAGAAAAATGTGGGATTAGGGGAAGGGTAGGAAAATACTACCACTAGGAATATATTAGAGACATAAAACGTGATGTGCAAACAGTGATGTACACCAAAGAAAGCATCAGCAGTGAAGGTATATATACTTTGCTAGGGGTGAAATAGAAACAATACAGTTTCAGAGTGAAAACACTGAATCTATGTCTCTAAAGTGACAGAGATTTATGCTTCATTTGGGAAGCAGCAAGTAATGATTGCCACTACTGGTTTGTCTAAGAAGTAATGCTGAAGAGAGAAAATAAACAATTAGCCATTGCCTAAGGCACATTGTTACATAGAGAAGGAAAAAACCCTCTGTATCTCCTGCATTTTGAGAAAAATGGGCCTGGTGATTTCTTACATTAATATTTTTTTTATATTGTTTTTCAGAAAATATGAAGTTACATGTGCTTTTATTAAATATTTTTATTGCATTTATTTTATGTTTTGTGAAACTTCATCTGCAAAAAAAAACACTGTTGAAACTCAGCATTCTGAATTTTCAGCAAAAGTTGTTTTGAAATAATACTGCAGAACACCCTAAAATCTAGAAATCAGTATATCTCATAGCAACACATTTTCTGCAGGCAAGTTAACACAAAAAACTCAAAGGAATACATCTCCTAGGAATAGAATAAAATAAGTTCAGCAGAAATATGAAGCAGCAATACTGAACGTGTACTGCAATTAATAACAGTGCTCACATGAGAGGCTCTTATAGTCATCTTCAGCTACATAATACCAAAGAATGATACTTAATATCTACATATGTCTTTAATGCTCTTTGAAATACCATGGCCTTTTGAACACAGAACTCCTGCTTCTTTAGACAGATCTTCCCTTTCCTTTTAGATGGGACTTCATATCAAACACAATATAAATTATGTTTTCACAGGTTTGCACAAAATCATAGAATATTTTGGGTTGGAAGTAACCTCTACAGATCATCTAATCCAGCATCCCCACTAAGGTTCACCTTGAACATGTTGCAGACATTACAATAGCATTTCCCAAAAATCAGAGGTGAATAGGTCAGTACCTCTCTCCTTGACACCAAGGTGTTTTGCAATATGGGAGTTGTCAAGTTTCAGTCATTGTGAAGCAAATTAAGGTTACCGCAGCATTTATGTCACTAAATATCATCTGGCATAATGTGCAATACAAATAGTAGAAATCATATATTTTGCTAACTGCACTTATTTTTATTAGTTCTACTTACCACTATTGGTAATTGGGATCAGATGAAACCTATATTAGTTTAAATTTTATGGACTAAGATTGTAGATGCTTCAAGTTGCAAACTATTGTAATTACAGAAACCTATTATAAGTTATCTAAAAAGAAAGAACTATGAACTGACTGAGCAAATAAAAGTACATAAAAGAAAAAATGTTAATAAGAAAAAGGTGAGTTTTATTTCCTAGGGGAGACCTGGAGTGCATTAAGTGTGGTAATTGATTGGAAGAACAGGCAGATACACACGTGTCATACCACTGTTCACATTCCACTCTGCATATGAATAACACAGTGGTTCTTTTGATATGGCACAGAGAATATATTTGAAGACATAAAGGTAAAAGATAATCTGCCAAAGAAGGCAATATTGCTGTGCTTGTAATCAAAATAAAAATAAAATTTAAATAAAACCTCCTCAAGACTACCTGATAGCTACAAGATACATTTGGTAAAGAAAAATGATGCACATATAATAGTTCTACTTAGAAAAAATACATCAGGTAAAAGGCAGAGTGTGGGCATAAATAACACAAAGGAAAGAGTGTTCAGAGAAAAAGATAGTTTTATTGAACACTTAAAATCCCAGGGAAAGAAAGTAATGATTAGTATATAAGAAAGTATTAAAGACTGTAGAAATTAATAAGGACAACTGTAAATCAGTTAATAAAATAAAAAACCAATATAAATAAAACATATATCATAAAAAGTTGTTCTACTTAGTTATGGAAAGCAAACAAAAAAGGGTATTAATAGGACATTCTAGAGTTGGAAACTGAGATGGTTAACATGACTGGGAAAGAAAAAGAAAAGGAAGAAAGAAAAAAGGAAGGTGAAAAGGGGATAGAAACCAAGAAGAAAAAGGAAATTATTAAAATCCTTCCCCATTGTGCACTGAATGGGTAATTAGACAATTAGAACTGTACAAAGCAGTTGAGAACTCCGGGCTCAGGGGAATTAGTTTTTTTAGAATTCTGCAGAAGACAGGCAGAAACAGGGGAAAAGTATTGGCCAAATTCAATGGCACACTAAGAGCAAGGAGTACTGGAGGGCACATAATGCCACCCCAGTGCTGAGGAATGGAATGAAGATGACATGTAACAATAGAACAGATGTGAGGGCACCATAGATGTGAGGGCACCTGAAAACCCCAAAGAGCTGCACTTGTAAAACCAATAATGTGTAAGTCAGTCAATAACAGCCAAAATGGTTTCCTATACCAAAAATCTTCTTCTTCTTGCAATATTTTCAATGCAAAGAGAATTTTCACACATGAATGTCACTAAATTATGAGTTATCCTATATGTAAATTCATCATTAGATTTTTTATGGTTAATCTAGATTAACAATCACAGAAATCTAATTAATTTCATGTCTCAAGTATGGATCATAAACAAATCATTTGAGGCCAAACTTAGCTGTGGACTTGTAAGTATAAACTAAACTCATTTTTATTTCTTTATTTCTATATAGAAGGGATTACTGAAAAAGAACAGAATTCTGAAAACATTAGAGCTTGTGAATGACTTCATTCATTTAGATGTCAAGAACACAGTTATATAAGTTTACTGAATAGGAATTAGATCAAGTGATTATTTAAATGTCTGCCTAACTTAGCACTTTATTGAAACAGAGTGAAATTTTCTGTCATCATAAACCGAAATAGTAATTCAGATTTTTCCTTACTGCTTTTGTCTGAAGCGTAAGTGCAGGGGGTTGGGCATGGGCTGAGCTCTTGCCTTTTGATTGCTGTTTTCTAGAAAGAGTCACTGGGTGTACCTGGGTCATGGACTCCTGATTCTAACACAATGTAGGCAGGAGTTCTTAAACTTTACAGATTATGCATATAAGATTGCACAGCCACAGACTGAACGGAGATCATCAGCTTGAATGTCAGGGGAAACTGGATTCAGGGCACTGAAATCAAATGTTGCTTCCAAAAAGTGCCATTTGTTTGGAAGGAGAACGTTCAGGACCCTGATACAAAACTGCTTCCTAGTCTGATTAAAGTTCACTACAGAGATTGAAGTGTGACACTCATGCACTGCTTTCACATACATTGCAAATTTAAGCATGGGCTCTTGTGTGATTTAAAAGCTGTGTAAAATAAATGCAAATACTATTGAGAAAATACTAAGAAGGTGAACAAATTAATTAATTTTTAATAGTTTTAGTTTATGGACTGATAAATTGTTTCAGTTTATTACATAAAGTATATGGTAATGATGAGACTGGAAACAATAGTATCTCAGAGACTCAACTAAAAGCAGTCACAAAGCAGAACACACCAACAAAAAAGTTTTAAGGTAATTATAGGCAGTCTTTAAAAGACTGAAAGTGTCTATTTAAAATTCCACACCTCTTTCATTCAATTTATATAGATATATAATACAGCATACAGCTATGCATAAATGACAAGTTACTGATGGACAGACCAATTTATGTAATAAATATACCTTTGCATATAAGAAGCTTTTAAAAATTAACTACAGCTAATAGCATTTTTTCAAGAGCTAACTGACTAAAGTCCAGTTAAAAAGAACTTATTGTAGAGCTGTCAGTGCCAGTCATATACTGTCATAATGTATTTATTACAGGAGTTTTTACAAGCCTGTGTAATTATCAGGAAAGTAGATACATAGTTAGAAAAAGTCATCATGCTTTCCTTCCACAGCTTCACCAGAGAAAAGACATCTCCTGAGTTTCAGGAGAGAGAAAATGATAAAAGCTCTTTAAGAATACCCTTCCTCTTCTAGCTCTTTAGAAGAGTTTGTCCTTTACATTGCCTTGGGAGGGTGAAATAGAGTTGTCTATTTGACTAAGTGTACAGAAGGCTTCATTGGGAGTTTCTAGCCTTTTACAACCCCTGCGGTGGCACCTCACCCTTTTTCTCTGTGTGGTGTGTTTTGTGCAAGCAGCTGGGGCTGTCTGCTCCTCCTCCACCTGAGGAGGAGGTATGCGTTTGTTTGCATGCCTTGCTGCACACCCGGTTCAATTCTCTCTTTGAGATAATGAGAGGGTTTTTTTCACTTCACACTTAGAAAAGCCTGAATAGAGCAGGCAGAGTTCAGTCTCCTTTTGGAAATTTTTAAATCTATGGGGTTTTAAGACATTTGAGTCGCCAGAACTTAGGAGATTCCTGGTGCTCATGTTTTTCCCTGATCTTCAATGCACATAAAGTAAGGGCACTGGAAACAGATTTAAACACACGTATATGTCTCTTCTACAGTCTCTTTTCAGCTTTAGGTACAGCTACAGTTAGTTTGGTCCATCCATAAAGGTTGTCTATGCAACCATGAGATCTTTTTGTGAATGAAAATTTAAATTTTGAAACAGAAATTACATTTTAAAATTGCATATTGCTCCAATATACACAGGAATAACTAAGCTCTGGACTTGTATCAGAACATGCTTGAACTTAGTAGGAGGCTTCTGAGTTTGAGCAAATTTGAGGAAAAAGGAAAATATTATGGTTACAGAAACAGCAATAAGAGAATCAAGTTATTCCTCCCCTGAGGGAAGCAATACAAATAGAAGACCTGTCACTTGTAAGTAAAGAATCTGGATGTGTATACTAGGCAGAATGATATATACCAATAAAAATGAAGTAGGAAGTGTAATGGCCAAGATATGAAAGCTTGAGAGAAAATCTTAGTAAAGATACAGGAGTTGTAAACAATTTATCAATAAAAGGAGAGATTTAGAAAAGAGTTCCCAAACACAGAAAATCATGTTGTTTTCTCTGTGCTACTTTTTTGATGAGGTTACATGCATGAACTCATACGGTGCTCCTGCATGACTAATCTGATGAGTCCTTCATCACTTACTGGCTTAATGAGCTCTACTGCAAAGGAGGGACAGAATATCACTGCATGAAAACATAAATTGCTCTCAACACTTGATGCACGTGGGGTGCAACTATTATTCAAGCTCCATTCTTCCCTAGATGTATGCCGTATTTGGTTGCACAAAAAAAACCTTGCTACTGATAAACCAAATATAGAGACTTATTAAAACTTTTATGCTAGTGTCTCTTATGGCAAATTTTACTCCTTAAGAAGAATTTGACTAATTTTACTCCTTAAGAAGAGTTTCTTAGAGAAACAAGGCTTGTTTGAAGATGTTACTTGCACACATTTACAAAAATATATATATGTGTGTGTGTGTGTCTTTGTGTTACACTCCAATAACTTGTTAGACCACTGACTGATTTCAGACAAGCATAAGAAGAGAAGAGAAATATATGATCATTAAGTTACATACAATAAGATCTGTGTAATAATTTCTTTTTAATAAGGGCCTTTTGTGGATAAAGTCTGTGGTACCCCTTACTGAGGATCTAGTTTATCAATAGAATCTTTTCCCAAAAACACCTCCAGACAGGTAGGATTCTTCCAGGTATTCTACACCACTTATCACTCATTTATACTCCCATGGTTCTTGATATTAGATGTTATTAACAATGTATGAGTGCAAGGAGATTTAAAAAGAAAAATAGTCTCATTTTAAAACTACTTTAATGCTTTCATTTCGGATAGAAGATAGTAGGCTTAGCTAACCCATGTGCTAGAGTACAGCATGTATGTGTCTGTGCAAGAACTTAATTCTAGCACCAATGTCGTACCTAAGGCCATTAGACTTGAATGTGGTATTACACTTCAGAACTTTTATTTAAACATATAACAAATTGCTACTGCTGCTCAAAAAACTCTACATCATACCATGCACACATGCAGTTATTCTCAAACTCTTGAGCAAAAAGGAAACACAGCTTAAGTGTAATGGCAAAAATTATTGACATCTTAACTAATAACAATAATTAGGTCAAATCAAAGCACAGAAAAAAAAAAACCTACTGATGTAAAAGTTGTCTTAATAATCACAAATACATGGCACTCTGAACTATAGCTACTCTGCCCACGGTAACTACGGAAGCAGAGTCTTCTCAGACTGCTTCCACAGTTACTGTATATCAGCCACAGAATCAGAGTCACAGAATGGGCCACATTGGAAGGGACCACCATGAGTCATCTGGTCCAAGCTCCCTCTGGTCATCCCAGAGTGTGTGGCACAGGATTGGGTTGAGATGGTCCTTTAATATTTCTAGTGAGGGAGACTCCACACACTTAGACATTTTTGGTTTATCTTTGTTACCCTAAAACTAATTTTCCTCAATTTCCAGACCCACAATTCTTTAACTATCTCCTGGTGATATGTTTACAGAATCCTGGTATTACAAACTCTGAGACGAGCTCAGTTATTTAGAGCATGGTGCTGATAATCCCAAGGTTGTGGGTTTGATGAGCCATTCACTTAAGAGCTTGGCTTGATGGTTCCTTGGGCGTTCCTTCCAGCTCAGAATGTTCTGTGCTGGTGTCTACCTTCCTCTCTTGCAATCTCCTTCCTGCACACTGCACCCTGAAGGGCACCTCACTTTCACAACTTCTGCAGCTATCCCATTCTCCTGTTACCCTATACTCAATCATTAGGCTGCATCCCTAAATAATTCAGTCTCCAGAATGTAAGACATCATAACTGCTATCAAAATAATTGTAAAAAAAAACAAACGGAAGAAAAATAAACCAAGTCTAGACCATAGGCTACTAGAAAAATTGCTGTTCCAGTTAAACCAACCAAGCCCCAAAACTCCAAGCAAGGCAAAGAAAATTTTGACAAAGTCTGGCAAACCCATCTGTAAAGGCTTGCAAAGTCATTACAAAGACTGAGACCTGTTATTAATAATAGCAAAATTATACTTACATGGTACAGTACCCTGCACACTAAAATCCCAAGAGAAAGCAAAGATTTCCTGAAAACTTGTCAAAACCTTTCAAAATGTGTTGAGCATGATTCAACATGTGCAACAAAGCCAAAACATTTTTTTCTTGTTATCCACTGTTTCTTTTTAGAGATGGATCAGTTTCTCAGGTTCAGTACCCTCTGCTTACCTAATTCCGTCTTAGTGCCACATACCCCCTCACCAGCTGTTTTCACAGCACACACTAATTTAAAAACAAACAGCTGAATGGAACATGCTTCAAGGACCTTAACCAGTATTTTTAATAAACCTTGCTTGGAAACATATCAATACTTTTTTTAAAAAACACATTTTAACATTACAAAATATAGGATGTTAAAAAGTCAAGTTAACTGAAAGGACCGCATGTTTACATTGGGGCCTACAGGTGCCATAGCATTTCAGTTTTATATTATTATTGCCTAAATTCTATTTCAGGCACTTATATACTACTGAGGAATTCCCTAATTGTTATAAAAGTCAACATGATGGTTTGATAACATAACCAAGTGCAGATACATTTCTGATCTACCACTCTGAAATATGTGGCACTGTTATTTCATTTTGTTACAATAGTTCTGAATGATCAAGCCTAATATAAAAGGAGATCAAATTAACTGAGATTATAGTTGACACCATCATTACACATGGGTTCTCATTGTCAGTAAAGATGATAAAATCTATGACATGTTTCTTTGAATTATAATCAGTCCTATTTTGAGTTTTCCCTCATTACATGTTTTATTTAACCATACAAATATAAATGTCAGTTTTCAGTAAGGAAGATTATGGTAAGGTCATTAGCCTATTAGACCATTGCTGTAAGTAATATAGGCTTTCAGAAAATGAGTAAAGTCCCTATGTATCTGAGCAAGAAAATGTCACCTTGAGCAAATTTCTTCTTACATAAAGATTTCTCTAAGTAAAGCAGATACAGCCCCAGCAGAAGTATTCTTTCTCAAATCCAAGTTGTTCAGATATATTTTCTTGCTATTAATTTAAATGTGACTTGAAATATTTTATTTAAAATGCTATCTAGAAATAAATCCATTTTTTGATGCTGTAATAATTGCTTTGTTATAAAGTCACGATGTCTAAGAGACAGATTGAAAGGAAAGTGCAGTTTCCTTAAGGGAGTCCATGGCAATTTAATTTAATTATCTCATTCCAACTGGTGATAATATCCAAAAGGAAACTATTTCTAAATTTACTTTTTATTAAAACTTAATTCAAGCACAGCTAGCCAAATCTATATGTACTGCAAAAGTATTTTAACATCAGTGCCATTGTCTGACTCATTACCTGTCACTTCAATGAGGAGAAAGTCCTGTTATGGTAAAATACCAGAAAATAGACAAACACAAAATACTGTGACTGTAAAAAAAATATAAACTGGCAAATAGAGATCAAAGTGAATTGGCCAGTATATGAGGGATACTTTTTTCTATTTTCTGTAATACTTAGGCAGTTCTGTGCTCCAGTGGTGAGGAAGCTTGCATAGGGATTCTTTTTAACCATTTCCTGTGCCATTTTCACTGGCAATGGCAGTTCCCTCTCAATTATCTCCGTTTGAATCCAAGCACTGCACAACTGGCAGCCAGCAGTGATTCTTTGAGACATGATAACATACGTTTGAAGGGAGAAAAATCCTTCTGAGGGTTGTTGGCACTTCATGCAGGGCAAGAAGGGATTGTTTTGTATTTTAATGTACTGGTTTTCCACTGATGCTCTTGAACCTGACCCTATAATCATCATTAGTTACACACACCAACCACTCGAGAGCAGATAGTCAGTTTGGCAAACCATTAGGAATAGAAGTGAACAAGGCCATTAGATGTTCTTGGCAGCAAAACTATTCAAAGCCCTTCTACCTTAACTGCACTGGGCTTAATTGGGAAATGCCCACTTGGCATAGCTGCAGCAAAGATTTCCTGCTCTTATGGAATAAATAGATGTTTTCTTTCTACCCTCAAGGTGACATCTCCCATGTTACAAAGCAATTCCAAGATAAGAGATATTTTTAGCTCTCCTTGTAGCTGTTAATACAGTTATGGCCATTACACAGCACATTGGTTTTTTGCAAGGGTGTTCTTAGCAATAAAGTGGGCTTCAGGCCTATCACAATTCATTATTTTATTGCTCTAGTGCATCCCTGTTTTCTTTGGGGTTTTTTTGTACTTCAAATCCCTGATCTTGTACTGATTTTTTGAGGCATTTTCTTTGGTTTTTATTCCATTGACACTTTGAATTCTCTTCCTAATATCTTTTCCAGTACTGTTTCCACTGTTTAAAAATTTTACAAAAGTTCTGGGGTTGAGATTCAATATTTTGAAGTTAGAGGTTCATTTTTGCAACAAGAGAAATGCTGGAAAATGAAAAACTGGGGAATGTATTGGCACATTCAACAGTTGGCAGTAGAATAGACTGGTGTTCTGACTTCTTAGAGCTGGAGGCCATTCAATCCATCTAGGTAAATTGCCATTCAGTCTGAGTGTTGCTTGGGTGAGGTATCTTTTCAGAGAAGACATAAAACCATCTGCTTCTGCTGCACACCAAAATAAATAATCCATCGATCTTGTTCAAGGGGTGAACTGTTATTCCCACCAAAAATATTTTTTCTAATTTTATCTATATTTTTACTCATCTTTCAGCCTTGTTTGTGCTATGTGTTTCAATGCTTCCTCCAGCAGCTTTTTCTGTGCAACAGAAACCTCAGTGTTTCATCAATAAAACACACATATCTGTAAAACTCAGTCTCAAATGTGGTTGATAGGTCTCAATTTCCATAAAATCTTGTCCCTTCTTGATTACTGTATAAACATTCTTTCATTCTCACATTTAAAAACCAAATCTTTTTTCCCTTTTTGTATGTTCCCAGTTAGGATAGGCAGTCCAGTTTTTCACTTTCCTTCTTTGAACAGTAGCACAGTTCTAAAACTTTTGCATCCAACACATAGCCAGTTTTCGATTTACATTATTAATTTTCACCAGTAGGCCACAGATGTACCTGGACTGTGTGCTACTGGGTTCTGGAGATTGTAAAAGCATGACCTGTAGCTCATTTTATTCTTTCCAGTTAATAATTGGCCAGAAAGCATTTCATATGAATGTATTATCCCTATTCTTCCAAGTAAAGAAAGGAATATTCATTCTTCACTACTGCATTTTCTACATCATTACTAACAATTTTAGCATCTTCACCTATTAAACTGCTCTCATCTAACCTAACAATAATTTTGTATCTAATACACTGTAAAACTTCATTCATATTAATATCAGAAATACCAGCTATGGATTTTATTCTAACATCTTTTGTTTGGTTGTTTTGGGGTTTTATTTTCTTATGAATCTTTCCATTTACAAAAGCTGTTGCCTTATTTAATTTTAGGTTTAAAAACCCTAGAGTTTTCTTTATTTCTAATTGCTGTCATCATTGGTCCCTGAAACAAGTGTAAGCATATAACAAAAGCTGTCCTCTTTTTCAGTGTAGCTGTATAGATAAACTTTTTAAAATAATTTCCCTTTTTAATTCCTGTTTTCTCTGTCTCCTTTGGGCTTTTTGGGTTTGCTTTTTTTTTTTTTTTTGCTAGTCATAGCCAGTCACACTCTTCTAACTTTGAATCAATTTGCTATTTAGACATACGTATTCATGTATATATATATGTACTCTGATTGGCACTTTCCCTTGCTTATTTGCACTGTAAGAAACCAGGTTATAAAAAATAGTCTCTAGGCAATCACTAAAATCCAGGTGATTTATTTACCTCCAGAATTATCTCATGTTGAGATAATACCTTGCAATACTTTCTGCATATCAAAGTTTTTAATAAGATTCATAATAATAAATCAATGCAGAACAATTGTATATAAAGCAAAAAGGTTTAAATGTGCGCATTGACTTTTGCTCCTTAGATGTTTTCATTTCAACTGTATTTTTTTCCTTTTCTGGCTTTATATATTTTTTTGTTATTTAAAACATTCCTCCTTTTTTTGTCTGTTTTGCCAATGCTCACTTAGCTATATAATTTGCATTCTTGATCCTTTTTTAATTATTTCTACATCCTTGTTAATAATTGAATTTAGATAACTTTGCATTTGGAGAGAATCTTATTTAATGTAAACTCCCTTTCAGTTATTTATACATATTAATAAATTTGCTCTCACTTTGTGTTGTTGAAATATCATTACCATCATTTCAAGTTCATCTCTTCTTTTTAGCCAATTATTTCTGACAGAGAAAGCTGTGAACCAAAATCATATGGTCAAAGTCACAGACTACAAATTTTCAAAATCCAGATCCTGTGCTATAGTGCAAAACCTGGTTTACCCCACACACACAAATCCAGTAAAACTATACTCATTGATGCAGAAAAGAGGGAGCTAGAGCCTTCCTCTTCTTGTGCAAACAAGGAATTAAGGAAGAAGGCTTCCACGTTGCAGAACTGAAGAATTCTGGGATTGAAGAGTGAGGTTTACTTCAGCACCAGTGGATCAGTTCCCCAGATCAATTGCAATAACCTAACACATGGTGCTGTGCACACACTGCCATGGGGCTGTAGTTCATGGCCAAATGGATTCAGATTCCCTCTATAGGGATTTCTCCATAAAGGATTCCTTCCTGAGTAAAGGAAACAATGGGGTTTTTGGCAGGTTTCTTTCACTTTGTCTCAGAATAACAGAATATGCTGAGTTATAAAGGACCCACAAGGATCATCAAGTCAAATTCATAACCAGCACAGGACCATTCCCAGGAGTCACACCATGTATTCTCCAAATGCTTTTTGCTCTACCTCAGACTTGGTGCTTTGACCTCTTCCCTGGGAGTCTGTTCCAGTGCCCAACCACCCTCTGGATGAAGAACCTTTTCCTAATGTCCAACCTAAACCTCCCCTGACACAACTTCAGGCCATTTCCTTGGGTCTTATCACTGACCACCACAGAGAAGAGAAACCAATGGTCTCAGCCACTCCTCATATAGCTTCCCCTCCCTTAGACACTCTCTAATATCTTAATATTTTCTCTTATATTATGGCACCCAAAACTGCCCCCAGCACCTGGTGAGACCACCCCAGTGCAGAGCAGAGTGGGACAATCTCCTCCCTTGCCCAGCTGGTGATGCCTGATGCCCCCCAGGACACAAGTGGCCCTCCTGGCTGCCAGGGCACTGCTGACTCATGTTCAAATTGCCATCAGCCAAGGAACTCAGGTTCCTTTCATTGCCACTTCTTCCCAGCATCTCATTCTCCAGTCTGTATGTACCTTCAGGGTTGCCCCAAGGGAAGGTGCAGAATCCAGCACTTTCCCTTGTTAAACTTGATATGGTTGGAGATTATCCAGCCCTCTATTTGTTGCGGTCTCTCTGCAGGACCTCCCTGCCTTTGAGGGAGTCAACAGCTCCTCCCAGTTTTGTATCATCTGTGAATGCTTCATGTCCCTTCCAGTACTGCATCCAAGACATTTCACACTTGAGTGTCTTACTTGGAGCATGCAGGAGAGAAATCTTCCACTTATGTCACTACAGCACTGACTCAAGAAAAGTTTCTTGGAGTTCTTAGTCCTGTGTGCATTTCCAACTACAATGTGACAGTCAGAAGGACCTTCACAGGTCTGAAGTTTTTGCTACAGCAAAACCATACTCACTGACAGGCACAATCTTTCTTTCCTGATGTGATTCTTTCCTGAATCAACTAATAATTGTAGGTATTTCCAAGGAAAGGTCAATTCTGACAAATGATTACTCAAAAAACACTGCACATCTGCCTTGTCATCTTGCATCTCTTTTTCAAATTATCTCCCAGCAAAAACAACATAATCTGGTTGCAGTCAGTGTAAATCTGCCTTTTATCATCCACTCATTAATCCAGTTTACCGAGTTTCTATCTATATTAGTGTTGAATTACTGGCTTTCACCAGATGAGACTCTGGCATGCTATTTTTAATAGCAGAGATGTGGGTAACCAATCAGAGCTGCATTTGAAGAAAACTGGGAATTAATAGCCTTCCAAAGCTTGTGTATGCCCCCACAAAGTACTTGCCTAATCATGAGACAAGTACTTCAGTATTTGTTCTCCAAATAGTTCAGATATACATCTATTACATCATGGAAAATCCCATGGACAACTGATCGACAGAGAAGCACTGATTCCATTTTTGTCACATCTAAATACCGTCTTTAATATCCAGGGTAAGAAAGTGTCCAAACAGACTGGATATAAATTCATCACTGACATGGGATATACACTGCTGAGCTCTTAGATCATATGACCGACGCTGTTTCTCTGTTACCTAGTGAGTATATTTGCAAAGTATCAGGAGTATGATGCGTCAGGGCAGGGCAAGAAAGAAAAAGGGTGGAAAAAAAAGCAGCAATTAATATGCCCACCCAAAAGAGCACTTCATGGCAATGTTAAGGTGAAGACAGGATCTGCTAGGATTTTGAAATCTTCCTGCGTATGGGGAATCTTCTTGAAAAAAGAGAAAGCTCAAGAGCCAGGGAGGACCCCATAGTAACCAAGATGGATTGCCAAAGATAAACTTCTGCCTGTCACAGGCTGTAGAAGGAAAAAGACAGAAATACATAAGCACTCTTCCTGGAGCTATGCATCCAATCTCTTTCTTCAAGATTTCAACCAGAAATTATTTTATTCAACTGCCTAGCAGCCAGGCTTACTGCTCTGTATAGCTTAGGGATAAAGGAAGACCAAGACCGTGTTTGTGTAGCTTATATCATGTATTAAATAGAGCCAAAGCTAGAAATGCTAAACCATAACTTCATTTGCTTGTTTGTTTACTATGTCTGTCTCCTGTTTTGGTCCAAGGAACGTTTAACCATTTTTATACACAATATGCCCTGAAAAGAAAAATTGAAAGACTTCCCTGTATTAAAATATTGTTTTCTGGTGAAATCACTGTGTTATTTCTTTAGACTCATTATGGAAGCAGAATCAGGTCTTTCCCATCATTGACCAGAATACTAACTGGTATAGTACAGGATGGGGAAGGATGCTTCTTTATCAAAAGACAGGAAGAAAAAAAATCACTTCCTTTCCTTGCACTTTTTCCTTTTCCACTGCAGTAAACATGTACTATGTGTGCCTGCACAACTGGAAAGTAAACATGAAATGCACACAAAAATTTTTACACTGATTCCTAACAGGATTTAGGCTTCAGCTCAAAGATGACAAAATGTATATGTCTGAAGGTGTGCCCAGAAGCATACATTTACATGCCCTGGAGGAATCTTGACAGAAATCAAAAACACTGGGAAATTTTTGGTGCCAAGGGTCTTAATACTGAATGCAGACACATAGAACAATACACAGGGAAGTAAAGATGGTGGTTTTTTACAAAGGCTCGCTTCTGAAATGGAACTTCATGTTAAACTAACTAAATTAACAGGACTTCTGAGAGTCCTGCTCAGAGATGATGTGTCTTCCAATCTCTAAATAATGTTTCTCCAAGAAATCATGAGCCAACATCATAATCTTTCATTTGCTTTTAACAAGCTCCTCTGTTCTATGCTGTACTTGCTGGTCTTTTAAAGCATTTCAATAAAAGGGAATTATGATAAAGGCACAATAAATGATGGAACAATACTTTGAACAATATTATTTATGAAACATGAAGAACCCAAGATTGAAGAGAATAAATTCAGAAAATAAATACTATGCTACCAAACCTTAAATGAATCTGCGTCAATACCTTACTGTCATAAACCATGTGTACGTTTCACTGGTGTTATATGAAATACATAATAGGAATTATTTCCTTTTATAAGATCTATCTGGAATCCTGTCTACCTCCTCATACTCTATAAAGTAATAAAGATATTATATCATTGCACTCACAAAGCAAAATCAGAACAATTTATTTGAAATCCATAGAAAAGAACCCTACTTCCCTTTTTACTTCAAATTTTTATTATAATCTTCAACTCATTCAATTAATAATAAAAGACAAATTTCTCAACTAGATTTCCCACAGATTTCAGTTACAAACTGTTATTTTGAAAGACACTATCACCTTCAAAGTGCATCTTTTTAAAAAACTCTATACAATCAATCTCACTTACTGTTGTAAAACTCAAGCATTTTATAAGTTGGTACTTTCACCTTTGTTAATTCATTGCTTTTACTGGAACTTCAAAATAAAAAAGAATGAAATAATTGCTGTGTGCAGAAAGATTCCATTATATCCTCAAGTACTCAATATTGACAATAGTCAGCCTGAACAACAAATGAATTGTTAATTAAAGATAAACACATAAACACATAAATACATAAACAAAAGAAATTGCAAGTTTTTACTTTTTTTTGATACTGGAACTACTTTTATTCATTGTCAGTTTCATAATTCATGACCCAACCTCTGGAATTTTTGTTGTTGTTAGGATGTTTCACTTCAATGTACTGACCAGGAGATTTTGTTTCTGTGCATATTTTTGAATTAGTTGCATGATGACTGAGTGCTGTTTATATAACAGCTACTAGTATAATAAAAACACATAATCAGCTCTTTGATTATGCACATATGCATACAAATGCCACTTCTGTCATACTGACTCAAAAATATATAATGATTCCCTTTTACTTCTTTATTTTATAATGCAGTTAATACTAATTATGGTTTCTTGATAAATGGTATCTTCCACCACCCTACACAAGAGTGCGCAGACTGGACAGCTACCCAGCCTCCCTACCTCTACAACAAACCTCTGGAATCTCTGCATGCTCCATCCCTTCTACTTTCTTGCCTGTGCCCCTCCACACTTTTGCAATAGAGGAGAGGACAAGAAATCTCAGCAAGCTGCCCTGTGCTGGGAGCAGATTCCACGGCACACTGTGGAAGGGGGAAGCTCTTTGTAGTGCAGTGAGTATGGCCATGTACAGTCCACAGGGCCCTTTAGAAGGTAGCTCTGGTGCATGTGTGTCGAATACAGCACAGATCTCTTGTAGAATTCACCCAAAACCTTTGCTGAGGTCTGCCTGTGCTTTGTCATCAATCATTTTAATGGCATCCCCAAGGAATAACTGGTAGTAACTAAAGCTTTCTGTTATTTTCCCTAAATGCCTGTCTGATCTTTGTCAATGTATCACAGTCAGAATCACACTGAGTATCCTCTTAGCAGCCAACAGGTGCAATACAAATAATTGGTACCAGCACAGGAAAATGAAATGTCATAGAAAACATTTTGCATTCCAATAAAAGTGCACTGTTAAACTCAGAAGTAGTAACTGAAGCTTGGGACCAATCAGTCAATTCATTAAAACCAAGGGATATGCCAAAATTTCCTCAGAAGGAGCTAAAAAAGCTAAATTGCTTTGGAGTTTTTGATAAGAAAATAATGACCTTTATTTGCCTAAAACAGTGATGAAAAAAAAAAAAGGTATCAGTAAGACTGAAGTTTTCTGTTTAAACAAAGCAGATGAAAGGAATCGCAGTAAGACTAAAAAAACACCCAAGAAACATCATCTTCTGCATAGGGTGGATGGAAGTTTAAAATAACTAAACAACAGCTATGATTAATCTTTATTCTCCTACACATTCAGAAAAGTAGAAATTTGTAAGCAATTTTAGTATATCTATAAGATTAAATAAAAATTGCACCCAGCTCAGATCCCTGAGTTCCAATATAGTGAAAATATATTGGTCCATGACTTCAATCAGTGGAAAACCAACATCCAGCCAAAGTTCACAAACTTAATTGGGTCTAAAATGAAAACACATCTAAAACACAGATTTTCGGCTCATTAACACTTCTCATCCTTTTACTTTTTTTAGTTCAATTAGTACAGATATTAGCCTGACATGTTAAACTATGTGACCAGATACCTCTTCTCCCCTTTTTATGAGAAAATACCAGTGTTAACCAAAACCTACACAATCCTACTGCAGTCGTTGTTACACAAGCTCTGTGACAGGCTGTCATATTAAAGTATCCATCATGACCAGAAAACCACCTATTCTTTAATAAATATTTGACAATTTCTTGCAAATATGACTCCTACAGTATTTAATACAAAGGATTTGCAAAGGTTTTGTATCTTTTCTGTCAAAACGTTAGTGGAATGAAATTATCTCACATTTTCACAGGGAGTACAAGAAATGCTTCCTCTGTCAAAATTCCTTTGCTAATCATTATATACTGCATGCTATACTAGTGGATATGTGGGTCTTGAATAATATTTTAGTGAGGATTACTGTATTTAGATATTGAAAAGGAACATAAAACAACTCACATTCACTGAGTTCCTGAATTGTTTGCTTTTCAGTCTAATTGTAAATATTGTGACTAAATTTGTCATTTAAGTGTATGCAGCCGCTGAATTGATATTGCACATATTTATAGAAATTTAATATTGAGATTATGAGAGCAAGACAGTTAAAAATTCTAATATATGTATGAAAACTTGTATCAGCTGGATTTTATTTCTGCTCTTTTTTTTTACCAATTATATTAACATAAACACTGGATCCATTCAGAATTATAAAAAAATTCCAAATGTACAGATTTTTAACATCTAAATTATATAACATGATTAACATTGTTGATAATATGAATTAATTAATATTTCCAGGCTCACATTGTTAAATTATGATAATTCTTTCTAAATGCATTGATAATTCCTTTGTAAATTGCTGATTAGTTTGTATTTCATCAGTGTAAATACATAGTGATATATATTATAAAACCAGATCAAGTTATAATGGCCTTATTTTGTATTATATTAGAATTATGTTATATTAGAAATTTCTATTATGTAGGAAAGTTACCGGCCTCATTTTCAGGGGAAGGGAAGCAATTAAATATCCCTTTTAAATAAAGACAAATAAAAAAACCACCTCTTTTGGTGCTGTTGATAACTAAAGTGTCAGCAGCCAGTAATTGCAGTCTATAAAAAGGGCATTTTGAGTAAAAAAGTTGGCAAGAATTATTACTAAGCCAGATAAAAGGGTTGTTTTGGGTTTTTTAACATTTAAATTTAGAATTACACGCAGCACTTTGTCTGGATGAATAAGCAAGTATTTAGTTTTTTCTGAAATTTTCAACATTTCAAGAAATTTTCTTTGTCTTCCTCATCTTTTACCTTAAGACAAATCCCCAGGTTTTAAAGCCTGTTTTCCTGACCCCTTAGCTTATTGAGGTATCAGTCTAATCAATAGAAGGATCAATTTGAATAAAACGCACTTATTTCTTCTCTGCTTTTTCTTTCAATCTAAATAGCTATTTTGTTAATTATCTCAAGGATAGGTACCATTTTTCTCTATTAGTGCAGCCTTTTTTTTTTTTCAAAACATCCAGCTTTTTCCCCTTTTCACCAGTAAGCTTAGGAAAACACATCCCAGCAAACCATTCTGTTCACCTTTCCCACGATGATCCTTTGCCATGAAACACCCAAGATATTGTTTGGCAAGGAGAGAAGATGTGAGCTGTGATCACCTTCCTCTCTGCTCCAAGTTATACTTTCTGTAGCTGGAAACTTGTCCATTTAGCCACACAGGAGGCACATAAAACTCTGAGACACCCATTCATTATCTCTCTTGATCACCCTTTCATGGACTAATTGATCCATTTGTATTTGTTATTTAATATTGTATTTCTATGGCAGGTCAGGCTGGAATTCAGAGTGAAAAATGTGTAGAGAGTAAGTTCGTACCCCAATGATAATACAGGTTAAAGGTGTGAGTTCTTTGCTTTTTCTAACTTTTTGTTTTCTCTTTTCCTTCTCCTTTTCCTTTTCCCTTTCCTTTCCTTTCCTTTCCTTTCCTTTCCTTTCCTTTCCTTTCCTTTCCTTTCCTTTCCTTTCCTTTCCTTTCCTTTCCTTTCCTTTCCTTTCCTTTCCTTTCCTTTCCTTTCCTTTCCTTTCCTTTCCTTTCCTTTCCTTTCCTTTCCTTTCCTTTCCTTTCTTTTTCCCCATTAAATGGACTACAACCAGCACAGGTGATTTACTACACTGCACCAGACACACATGGTGTTTCCCTCTCAGTAGGGTTTCTGCTCCCACATTCATGAAATGATAAAGAAATACTCAGTATCCTGGACTAATGTGCTCCTCGTCAGGTCTAAGGGAGAAGTGCAGAGCCAGGTTCAGGCTCCTTACACAAGGAAATTGTTGACACCACTGACTGAACTTTCCCCTCCGTCTGATTTCATCTGGGGGAAGGCAGGCTGGCAAAGAAGGCTGTCCAGAGCAGTGGGGTCAGAGAGTGCAGAGAGAGGGTCCAGAGGAAATGACATACAATTTACTGGGGTTAAAAATTCTAGGAAAGGCTTCAGTAAATGCAGATGAATGACAAACATCTTCCTTTGCATAAAGGATGATTAAAATATCTGTGATGCACAAACCATATGCTGTGATTAGAGACAGAATTACCTGCACTGGGACATGTTTAGGTTCTGCTTTCCAAAGGCTAAACATGTGTGTCACCACCCAGCACTCCTACAGCTACAGAGAAGGAGCTGCCTTTGTGCAACTGGATTTTGGGGTTCTGTTTCTTTTAATCATAGGAACAGCAATTGATAGCATACAGTATTAAGTACTGCTTCTTTTCCTTCTTTCCTGGCTCCTGTGTAATAACTTCAGCTTGAAGCATGGCAGTGTATGGATCAGCATTAAATTAAAAGGTTCAGTCAGAATAACTTCTGGAGTCAAATGTTATATATATGAAAATAAAAAGTGGGCAGTGGAAGTCCTGACATAATGATAGCAAAGTAAGCAAACATTTCTATACTTAGAAGTATGTAAACTGATGTTTTTAAAACTACTTCCCTCGCTCCAGGCAACCAGGGTGGCAGGGGTTCATATTAAACACAGAAATTGGGACTTTGGAGGCTCAGCTATCATTATTTTTGTGCAGAAACCTGAGTTTCCCTTACTCAAGTTTCATATTTACAGCACCACAGGGTATGTAGTGACAGTCAAACCCAAAACAAATCCGTATTTTTAATCCCAAGCTGAATGGAAAACCAGCATGTATAGAAAGTAATAAGGTGTATCTCAAGTCTAGTGTGAAAATGAACAAATCACAGGCAAGCATTTTTTTAAAGCTTAGTTTCTGATGTGTCTGTGTTTTCTGATGAAAGCTGACAGGTAGAACAGTTTGCTTTTTAAGAGACTGATGGAGCCCCAGGAAGACAGGTGACAGAAACAAACAAAAACAACAGAAGCATAAGATCTGCCTGCCCTACTTGAAAGAAATTTTGTTATAGGGCATGATTCTTTTGATTATTTTTTTTTTTCACTTAGGAGAGAGTGATGGAGAAAAGAGGTCCCATGTTCAAATTTTAGGTTTCTTTGGTTGCATTTCTTAATTGAGGAGGAAAAGGTAGTGATATGTTTGTTGAGTGTGGTGGGATGGACAGACGTTCACTGTAGACACTTATGAGCATGATTGTGAGTCTAAACTCCTGGTACTAAGAAAGTAGAAAAGATTTTAATGTAGGCCTAACTAACAATAGAAAACGAAGAAGCTGCCTTTTGTTCTGACATGCTTCTAAGATGCTTCAGTAATAAGCATTAGTTCTTTAGAAAGCCTTCACTTTCACCCCACAGAGACTTTGACACAAGGCAGAGAGATGCTATTCCTGAAAGCTCTGTGAGACTTACTTGAAAATAGATAGAGGAGAGAAAAAAGCTTTCTCTTTTAAACTCATAGAAGAATGTTAAGTAGCTTATTAGAGATACACAGAACAGAGGAAGAAGACTTCCTGAAAAGGCCTCTGTGCCTGGCCCCAAAGGTTCAGACCCATGGCTTAAGAATTCTTACTTCCCTC
Source organism: Setophaga petechia (assembly GCA_024362935.1). Lineage (NCBI taxonomy): Eukaryota > Metazoa > Chordata > Aves > Passeriformes > Parulidae > Setophaga > Setophaga petechia. The sequence goes on from JANCRA010000001.1 coordinate 32,253,147, forward strand.
CCTAAATCACAAAACACTGTTTTGGTTTTTTGTTTTTTTTATTCTCTCAATGAGAGTATATGGGTTTTTTTTTTTTAAACATTATAAGAATGGTGAAGTATTTTCTTGAGATGCTCCTAAGCCATCCTTAGGCTTTCCTTTGCAGCATAAAAGACATAAATATGGTTGTAAAAGGTTGAAGTTCTCGAAATTTTGTGCAATAACAAGAGATCTAAAAGTGAAACTTAAAAAGTATACAACTATTTGATGTTACAAGAACCAATACTTTTGAACATAAGCAAGGGATTTTATTTATGAGCATTAATTTGAGCTATAAAAACACATCTTCAGAAAAATAGATCACTTAGACAGGTACGTGATAAAGCAAATTAAAAAATCACAAAATAATATAATAATCAATCACCTGTATCAATAGCAATCCCTATTTTGTAGGATTACGTGTTCTGTCATCTCAGAGCTCTTACAAGAATTACATAATATTTCAAAGCAGGGAGAGAGATTTTGGAGAGGAAAGGAATGATGAGGAAAGGAAAACAAACAACTCATTAAAGAGGACATTCAAGAAGACATAAATCAGTCCACTAATAGAAATGTGAGACATAGAGTTAGGGCAAAGCTTGCTGTAATCCAAATACCAGGTGGTTTACACACAGTTCTATTACTCTTGGCTTCAAGTGATTTAGATATAAAGCATTAGTCCCATACTGGGAAGGACATGAGGCCTCAGTGTCAGAGACTATTCAGACACAAATGCACATGTTATTAAATCTTGTTCAGTCATGTCTTACTACTATTTAAAGGACTTTAATGTGTTCTTCTCCACAATTACTTTATAATTCTTTACTTTAAAATCCTTTTACATTTGTATTTACATTATGCCATGCAAAAGACCGCAAATCCCACGAAAATTATTTATCATTGTGCTCTAGTTGACCACAAAGTTGTCATGGGTAGGGTGATGCACATCATTTGTACTAGAGAAGTAGCATTATGTTAATTGATATAAACCAGTGATTTAACAAAGTTTGATAGTAAATGTGGTATTGGTTTAACAAAATTCAATGGTAAGGTAGATTTGATTACTGCATAGGGAACAGCTTCAGGCAAAACTGCTAGGAAAACCCTCCAGTTGAGTCATGAGGTTCAGAAAGGACTTCTCTGTGTCCTAAAAATTCTCATAAGAAAGTCTTGTGCTGCTGGATTCAGACTTAGCCCTAGGCTTGGTCAATGGTTTATGTTTAAAGGATTGTATGTGTACAATCAATTCTTTTTATCATTTAGCTACGATTTTAAAGTTAAGCATGCAATCAATCACTTACTGAGAATATATTGCAGCAAAGAACCTCTCAGACTGGAGAAGCAACCTTGAGAGTCATCCCAGCTTGGGGGGAAATCCTAGTGTGCACCTGCTGTCTTGCTGGAGTGCTCAGTGGGCCCTTGGCTTTATGCTATGTATACGGAGTGAGATAATTAACTAAGAGAAATATTTGCATACCAGCTGTGCTTTGGAATGGTGAAAGCTCAGCTAGCCCTTAGATGTTGAAGAAGACTTATGACCCTTAGCTGTCAAGCAGGATTCAAGGCCCTTAACTATAGTGCTGTTATCTGTAAGCCAGGTGTATCCACAACAACCAGCACTGGTGGTTATTGCTTTAGCAGGTAAAGGGGAGCAGGGGGATCCCATGGCCACACCAGCATTACTGATTTCTTAAGCAGTAACATATGATCCCCCTCCAGGGCCCCCCACCCCCCATATATCTTGTGCTGTTTGCACTATCAAGCATTTATGTCCAAGAAACACTGCATAAAATGGGAGGGTGGTCTATTGGATCAGTGAAATACTTGTTTGAAGAATAAATACATTAAGTTTCAAATTCTGTTTTAGGGAATAAAAGGGCTCAGCCTTGCTCCCTTATGTCATGCATATGCACAGTGCCAGTGCCTCCTGTGCAAAATGAATCTACAGAATCTACTCCACTGTGTCTAAACACATTCCAAGACAAGCCAAGTCATTGTAGCTGCTGAATTACAAGCAGTTTGTGTTCAGGGACCCTATGGTTGGTATGCTAAATGGGTTAATTATTCACATTGATTATATTGATCCACAGAGCCTCCCTGATCTCTCTCTCTGAAACAAAAAACCCAAACATACTCCTTTAACAGGATATAATTTATATCATCTTAATTTTTTTAGTTCTTTTCCAACAGCATTTTTAAAAGAAGGGTTTGACTTTCCTTTAATGTGAGAATATCTTTCCTTAAAACATGAATTAACCTGACAAAAGAACTTTGACTTTTCAGACCCAGAATGCATTGCCTACTTGCTGTCTCTGTGCTAACAGGTTTTTCACTGACAGCTAGCCTCTTACCCAGCTTCTATTCTAAAATCCCTCCACCACCCTCATAGAAAACTTTTACTAACATGTTACATGGCTTTTGAGCCCAGGATGTCTCAAGGGTTTGGAGCATGCCAGGTTTTTCTTTAAGGCAGTTTTTAATCCATCTCTTTTACAGCGGAAGTATAGCTGAGACCACAACATTAAATCTATTTTCCTCTCCAGTGTCATTTTACAATTGCCTGAGTTCCTGTTTTCTGTTTGCAGTGCTTATTCTCTGAGCTCCAACGCCCTGGAGACCATCTGTGGGTTCATAGATAGCTGGATAATAATTCCATTCAGCCAGCACAATTTGGATGGTCCTTGCCTCACTGTACATAAAGATGTGCCTCAGCACGCTGTTACCTTGTGAAGGATCAGAGCCCTGGTACCCTGTGAGTTCAGCAAATGCAGCTGTGGGAAACACACTCTTCAGCAGCAGCAGCATGAAAGTATATTGGAAAGCCTGGCAGAGGCAAGGTTTAAATGTGCATCCTCATGGAGGTTTAAAAACTGCAGGATAACTGGGCAGTGGTAATCCCTGGCATTTTTCATCTTTGTCCCTCTTTGGTAAGGAGTTCAGATATGTGCTAGCCCCAGGCTCCAACTCATAGCTCATTGTTGTACCTGGGAGTAGCTCTCAAAGGGCTAGCTAGATGTTTCACATGACAGGCAGAAGGTACATACAGCATCAATGGGGAAGCACATTAAAAAAAAACCAAACAAACAACCCCCCCCCCCCAAAAAAAAAAAAACCCACAAAACAAACCAAAAAAAAAAAAAAAAAGGAAAAAGTCCTCACATTGTGTAGAGGAAGGGCACTTAACCCTGGAAAGAGACTACTTTGAAGAAAAAATCTGGCACCAGGGAAAGTTCCATTAAAGCAATATTCTGACAATCTAAGGAAGAAACAACAGGCTCAGAGAGAAAACTGTAGCAAAATCAAACCAAAAACTGAAACTGCAGCTTGGTAAGCAGTCAATCCCACTAAATCATTTCCATAAGGTAAACTGTGGGGAAACAGTATATGCTGGAAAAATGGGAAACTCAAAGCAACCAGTAAGAACAAGCTCTATTCAGTCCAATCTACAGCTTAACTTCTCTCCATTCATCAGCAAGCTGTGTATTCAGCTGTGTACCAATCTGAGACTCAATCCATGGACAGGCAACATTCTTTCCTAGGTTACAAAATCAGACTCTTTTTCTGCTGTAGGCTGGTTCCAGAGGATTTGATCCTGATGTTACCCTCTAAACTAATGCTAGTAACAGTTCTCTGGTTTTAGCACATTCCTTCCATTCCTCCAGTGATGCTGTGCTACTGTCTTCTACCTCAAGAAATCTGAAATTCCTTCTGAAATGCATGCAGGTCAGCAGTCTCACTAGCAGCACCTCAGAAAAAGCCAATGCTTAAAAGCTAAATAATGATACAATAACTAGAGAAAACATTTATCCTGTCTAGCTGACCATACTACGAATTTTAAAAAAAGGACAACAAATACTCTAGTCTGTCTTCTGCCAGAAAGAGGCCTTTTGGCCTCCTGGAAAAAATATATACAGCTGGGTAAGAAAACTAAAGACCAATAATCACAATCAGTCTTTAAAGAAACAATAGTAAACTAATGAATTTATACAACAAAACAGATCACAGCATTGAACTCTCTCGGGCATTTCTGGAAAGCAAGAAAACATTCACACAAAACACCTCTCATTTCCATTGCACACTGAGGACTAGCTATGGAGATGATAAGGACACATCATAATGACTTGTTCAAGGACAGAAAATCCTCTGTGCTTTAATGCATAATTGGAAAAAAGAAATCTCATTCTCACAGGTTCTGCGGAGTCATGGTCTAACAGCATTACTGTACCTACACTTGTGTAGTCACAGAGGCAGTGACATCTTTGAGGTTACAGCCCCAGGCTATGACCACTCTGCAGAACTCCAGTTTCTTCCACCAGAAAATTCAAAGCCAGCATACTGACAGCTATGTCAGTCTACATTTGGACTTGGATCCTCTCCTTCACTTGGGTGTTGCACAACTAAAGGATATGAACACACATCACAGATCGTTTTCCAACAGAAGACATCCTGGTCACGCTAGAATTAAACATGTAACATTGAAATGTACACTGCATATACCATGCACACAGTAAGTAGCACCATGAAACACTTGTCTTTATTTTCATTCTCAATCTACTATATCCAGTCTTTTTTCTAACATCCTATTTTGCCTTCAGAAATAATTAAATATCCTCTCCAATATCTCCCTTTGGGTTTTCTGAGCATCCTACTTACCACTTGCCCTGATTCAGATACCAACCAATCAATATTGCTGAGAATTATCTGAAGCACCATTTGTTCAGAACACATGAAATATCTTGCAATTTAGCAGGAAGTGAGGCACACAGCACACAAAAGTTTTGTCTCAGACTTCTCAACAGACCAGTACCCAAAGAAACAAAAGTGAGAAGCTAACAACAAAAGGGACACAGAGCACCCCACCCAGGGTCATTGCAAGCATGGAAGTACCATACAGCTTGGTGGATTCTGTGATACAGACATACCATGAAAACAGCACTGAGAATGACAGAGAGTGGGGAAAAACACAGGTCTTTAACATTTTTTTATGTGTGATAATATACTCAATTACAGACTTTCCCTTTACCTGACAGAACTGCTGTTTTTATGTCTCTAAAGCTCAAAAAACCTCCCATTTGTCTCTGGATAGAGTGCAATGATAGACAGCTATTTTAGCTGCCGTTTCTACAAAACTAGTGCTTAGAAAGCATCAGAGAAAGCATGCTTTCCAGTAAGTGTACAATGTCTTCTGGATTTCTTTGTCTCTGTTCCTTCTGCTTTCATTTTGATTTTTCATGTGTGACGTGTGGCTTTATAAAAGTCCATGCTGATGTTAGGAATGGACTCTGATAATCATTCATCAATAGTCAGCAGCAGCAGAAAGAGTCATCTAGCCATGATGACCAGCATGACTGGATAAAAATATGTCTATATCCAGAGAAACATTAGCTAATCCATCATTTTGTGCAGACTAAAGGCTGCAAAAAAACTGCAGTAGTCAGTTTGCTTTTAGTTTTGAGTTCCCTCCATATTCTTTTTCTGCTCTGAATCACTCCTTAACCTTCTCTCAAACAGAGAATCACAGAATCACAGAATATTTGGATTTAGAAGGGACTCAGAAGCATTGTCGAGTCCAATTCCTGGCCCTGCTCAGCACCATCCCTAAGAATCACACCAGGCTCCTGACAGTATTGTCACAGGAGGAGAGAAGTGGGCAGTGTCATCTCCTTTGTCAGATGATCGCCACTCAACCTGGACATTATCCTTGGAGCATCTTTCTGATAATATTTCACATTGCATTTTTCATCTCTCAGTGTATAATAAGAACATAATATGAGGACAAAATACACTGAAAATTCCAAAAGTAGGATCCTTCTTTGACATCAGTCACTATTTACTGGGGGAAATTATTGCTGTTTCTTGGATCAAATCTATTAGGAAATGAAGGTATTACTTTGAACACTTGATCTGAAAAATCAATGCAGCAGACAGAGCTAGCAGATGCTAGCTACAGAATCTATACTCTGCTTTCAAGCACACAGGTGATTGTAGATCACCATTAAGATAAATCAAAGACTGGGCTGTTCAAGAGGAAACGCTTATTTTTGACTTGGAGCAAGTCTAGTTCTGCAACTGAACCTTCTGGAACAGCACACTGGTACCTCTCCTGCCTCTCAGCTCTGCTATTCCCATGTTTTGTGTTTTAACACTCTTGTGACTTGTTTTGGCACCCCTTTCCATGCAAAATAAACTTTACTTCTAGCTAGCAGGGATGAAGTCTAAAGTGAAAGTGAATTGTATACTTTTGGATCAAACACCTAGGCACACAATCTGCAAAATGTCGCTGTAGCAATGGTGTGAAAGACCGTAATGTTACTGCAGTGTATAGGGGCCAGCAAGGGGATTGACTGGCTGCTATTGGAAGTCTCAATTAGACAACTAAAACACTATGAAACAATCATGGAATTCATGTCTCAGAATGTCACTAAGAGCAGGAAATTTTTGCTAAGTAGCTTTACTTTAAGTTGTGTTTCTGGAAATCTTTTCTTGGTATATATTCTTTGTTCTCTGCTACTTAACATCATTATCAGTCTCCTGGAAGGCAGGGACCTGGATATGATGATATTCTGGAGGCAAGAAAAAATTATTTCAACTTTTAGTTCATTTCAACAAGGCCAAATGTAAAGTGAGACATGGTAACAGCAAAAATCCTCCATGCGACTATAGTCTGTTCTGTCAGATAGTGACTCTAAAAGATTAAAGAGCTACAGCGACTAATAGGCTGCATGTGAGCTTTTAATATGATGCTCCGTCCAATAGAATAGCACAACCCTTTAGATGTAAAAGTAGGTGAATACCAAATAAGAGCACACCTACCTAACACAAGTATGATTGCTGTCATGTCTAGTCTTATATCCTCAGATCAAGAAAAATGTTGAAAAGAAGTTACCAAAGGAGCAGAGAATCACTGGAGGATGAAAAATATGTACAGACCAAAAGTCTCCAAGCGCTAAGTGTATTTATCTCAAAGAGAAGCAAAGAGGTGAGTTGATCACAACCTGTATGTGGATACACAGAGAACAGAGCACCTCACTCAAGCAGATGTAGGTTAACACACTTCAATGGCTAGAAACTGAAACCAGACAATTTCAACCTAGAAAGCGGATGACATCTGAAAGTAATTAATGATTAGGTTTCTAAGAAATGTGGAAAGGCTTTTATTCAACATGGGTCGCTGTTTTTTTCAAAAGGTGTCCTCTAGTTCAAATGCAGACGTCTAGGTTTCAACAGGAATGAATACTGCCAGGTCCTACAGTTTCATTATGAAAGAGGTTAGATTAGATAATCACAGTGGGTTTTGGAAGCCTTTAAACATATTAGACCTACCATGAGGAGCTTAAGATTATTTATGACAGGATGGCATAGACAGCATGGAATAGGATGAACAATGCAGAAACTTTTCTTTAGGAAAGAGAAATGACTTTAGTGATCTACAGAAATAGTTTGTGTCAGAATTAGATATAGGGCAGATAACCCCCATCATTAAGGGCACATGTCTATGAAATATTCCTGGAAGGGGATTATTCTTATTAAAATAGTTATCTACTGGACTCCCACAATGAGGTTCAACATCTTAATGTGCAGCCAGTGCATCACCATGGTCTCTGCTGCTAATGGCAATAGGTAACCAACAATGATACCGAAGTTGCCCTCACACATCCTAGTATTGGAATCTGCACAGATAGCTCTGACCCACCAGTGTTCTCTCCTTCTTAATATATGTGTCACCTTTCAGCATAATAGAAGGCATTAATCATTTGAGAATATCTCTGAATTTTATGACATTTAGAATACAAGAACTGAATCCTGGAATATAGAGTCAGGGATATAGCATTTGCAACCCACTCCTCTCAAATTCAATTTGTATGGAACTAAAATAAGGACACGTCTTGCCCACATCCCAGTACTCTGCATCAGTCTGAAATTCAGTCTCTTCTGAATTCCAGCTCAGGACATGATGCTGTAAGCAGTGCCAAACTAAATAGCATCAAAAGCATAAATCCATGCGAAGACATCAGTTGGGAAATACAAAGAATGGTAGAGATTAATTCCTACAGAACTCTCAAAGTTGAGTCCCCACTAGACTAAATACAATCTCCTTAAAATCTTCCATTCTAATGGAGAATTTTTTTATCAAAAAGCTTTCTTATGAACCAATGAAACCTCTGCTCCTTTTCCTCCTCAGCTCTTCCTTCTCCCTTCCTAAGAATACTTAAAATTTCCATATTTCAATATATATATATATTTAAATGATTCAAAATCAGTTGTTTCCCTCTGAAAACTGGAAATTAAGCATTTTGTAGTGTGACTTGAAATATTTTCATTTTTTATTAAATAAATGTAAAAAAATATGTACATATGTATCTTATGGGAGCTGCAGTCTCTATTTCCTCTTATTATCCAGACTATCAAAGGTTGGATATCAAAAAGCAAGCAAAGAGGAAAGGAGGAAAAAAGTAAGTGGTCAGTACTCCCCCTATCATTTAACATCATGTATCTTACAATACATTTAATATAGACTCACAGTTGACAGTTTCTATATATGTGTCATTTTTAAATATTTGGCCTTTCACAGAAAGTAGATAGAAACCCTGACAATTTTGCTTGACTTTTAGGCTTTTCGTGGCCTTTTCAACACCAGTTAAGGAGAAGAACCTTGCTCACAAGCGTTATAAATAATGTAAACAAGAATTCATTCCTATTTCTTACCTTGTCAGTATTTGGATTAGAAGTTTTTTCCATTACTATTAGCAGCTACTGTTTACAGAGAGATTTTCCTGCATTCAGCACAAGCTAAACAAGATCTTTTTTTTTTTTTTTTTTGTCTATATAGTCTGTGGACAATCTACTTCAAAGGCACTTTGCTAAACTAGAAACAAAGCTATAAACCCTTTCTTGCATGTCCATGTCCTCTAGATAGGCATCTAGCCTTCAGTTAAGCACCACAGGCATGTAATTTAAGCTTGTAATAGAGATCTGAACACCTGCATAAGTTTCAATCTTTTTTCATTTCCTTTTTGCATACTCATCTTCCTGAATGAATAATCTATGGTCAAGTACAGAGGAAAGAAAGAAAATACATGAAGGAAAATCTAAAACTGAAATTTAGGAGATTGCCGAGATCCTTAGGGGTCACAAAACTGAAAACACATGCTAAATTCTTTGCATCTTCAGTAAGACACACACACACGGACTCCTCAATAACATGAATCTCTTCCTTTGTAGCTAAATCAATTACATGAGTTTTATTCCCCAGCTCATTCTTGGAAACTGATTCCCACTATGACATTAACATTTACAATCTGTAAACCTTTTTCTGAACTGGATTTTAGAAACCTGTTATTTTTTCTCCTGCAAGAGGACTTTTAACCTAGATCACTTATTGCATTCTGTTCTCAATGCAATCCAATGAACAAATTTTTGGCACAGCTGAGGGAAAAGAGTAAGAAAAGGATAAAAATACTAGAGGTAAAGTAGATAAGGTTCTACTTAAGCTGCCACAGCTACTGGGGGAAAAAAATAAAATAGTACCTGGAACAGCCATTTAGTCCTAAAATCCTTTTCCTACTGATCTGTTCTGAAATTTTTTCTTTTCCTTTCTCTTCTGAGACAAGCAGGAAAAGTAGTCTTGTATTCCCTTTCACCAGCTCAAAAATCTCAGAGAATGAATTTTATGCTATGATCTCAGGGACTTTGAGATCATAGCATAAAATTTGCAGTGAAAATATTTAGTACTATCAACATTTAGGAAATCTGCAGGTTATGGCCATTTTTATTTAAGGACAGACCAGATTTGGAGGCATTGGTGTCTGTGGGAAATGAATTGTGCCTCCAGAGAATTTTCTTCCTCTGAGGAAGAGGATTCCTGACACTCTCCATCTGCCCCTTCTTATACTCATTTAGTATCTATCAGAGATGGGGTAAAATCAGTGGCTACTCCTCCCAAGCTCTTCACATGTGAGTACATGACCAGAACACGATGGGAACTTTGCCCACAGGAATGCTTTTTGCATTCTTTCTTCTCTGAGTGTCCACAGGGCAGCCAGAGGGAACCTAGACTTTATTCTCCATGTCTTAATTGGAATCAGTTCTAAGACATGACACAAGTATTCCCACAGACTCTTCTGCTATTGAAAAAAAAAAAGAATTTTATGTGCTGTGGTACAAAACTCTACTGCATACTCTAGATTTAAATAACATTCCTAAAAATGTACAGAATAAAACCGCTTTGTCAGTAAGTAGGAATATAATGTTAATTAAAATGCATTTGGAGGTCTTTATATGCAAATTAAATGACAAGATTTTTGCAGAATCAACATTTTTCATTCCATCTAACAGCAACCAGGATGATGCAAACACTACACATTGAATGTTTAAGATTAAATTTTAAATTCTGCTGAGAACTAAAACTGCAAAGTTTGGATTTTGACCAAATGACTCAGTAGAGCTTACTAGAGCGTTCTTTCTGAAATTTCTACAGCAACTATGCTTGGTTTAGTTGTGTAATAAGCAGATAGAAATGATGTTTCAAAATGTTTCTTAAGTCAGGAAGGCTGCTGCATACATTTGCAATAAATTTTGCATTTCTATTGAAAGGAATGTTACCTGTCAAAAAGATTTTTTGAACCTGTTTCATTTTTTGCTAAAATTCAACCTCATGCTGTTACATGAAGATAACAAAAAATATGTCACCTTTTCCTTTTCCTTAATTCGTCTTGCAATCTCTTTCCAAAAGGATCCATAGACTTGATAGGCATGTAGTGGAATGCAAGCACTTTGAATACTGCATTTCTGGCTCAGACTTCACCCAGGTCAAACAGGAAAGAGTGAGCAACTCATGTTGCTGTCAGACAGGTGCCACTGTGTCTCCAGTAAGGAGCATGGAGCACTCAGCTCACTTCCCAAAGGCCAAATATCACTGGCTCAGAAGCAGCGCTGCCACATCTGATACTAATTGGAATATTCTGCGTCTCCCTCATGACAGGGAGCGAAGGAAGTGATGAGTCAAGGAGAAAGAACAAACCTGTCATTGTCTGAGATGAAGGTATGAGCATGGCACCTCGGTGAAGCAAGCAATGTCACTGCCCAGGTGTATGGCTCTGGAGATAAAAGGTCCTCGGAGTTGTCAATATAGGACCTTCCACAGACACACCTACTCATTAAACTAAACAAAAATATCTTTTTCAGCAAGACTGCAGATTTTTTCAAAGGAACTAATTAAGGAGAAAATAATACTCTTACATTTTAGGAGAAAGTGATATGTCATGACTTTTACATTCTTATTCAAGCAGTTTTGCAATGCAGAAGCTAGACACACTTCTTATTTAAAGTATTCATTGGAAGGTTTGTTAATCTTTTTTTATTCCCTATCTCTTCTTAAAAGGCAAAAGAAAATGCTTGCATTGTAACTTTCTATGGTTTTTTTTGGTTTGTATTTTTTTTTAACTAGACTTCTAAGCTGACAGTTATGTATCTTTTTTAGAATGCTTTCATTAAAAATCACTGCACACATACATTTTCAGAAAAAGAAAAATACAATTTGATTCATGTATTTCTGCAACACCTAGAATAATTTTGTGGATTCATTTGCCTTTTCTTCCATAACTCAACATGAGAAAATCTCAGCATTGTCAAATTGTGGAACCATGTAGTCTTTCATTAGATCTATTGAGTCCATACACACTGCAAATTCCTGGTCATAAATTTGAAATATTTTCTGAAATAAAGAAGTTCACTTCCTTCTATAACTAGAGTGCATTTTATTAAAAAATAAATTAATTTCATTTATTTAAAGGTTTCTGTAAGTTAATATGTTGTAGAGCATTGTATAACAGTAAAGATATTTCAAAATAAGATATTATCTTGATCATCACTAATATGCAGTCAGTGCTCCTGGGATTGTGTTGGTGAGTGGTATGCTAAGTCATTTTCCACTGACTGTTTCAGGATAACTGGCCATCTGGTCATTTTGACTCTTGCAGAAAATATATTTGCTCCTCACTGCTTTGGTCTGAATAAAAATTAGCAAAGTCACCCAGATTGAAAAAACTAAATGTTTTGTATTGTACACCTAATGAGACATAAACAAATTCAAGTGACATTCCCAATGAAGTAAAGGTGGCTTTTTAGAAGATTGCACAAGGATGGAAAAGAAATCTATAGACATGAGAAAGATAGAGAAAAAATATGATATTTGAAGTTCATTAACACATTTAGGAAAACAAGTTTAACTTAGTTTCATAGAAAAGCTGAATACCAGTAAAACCAAGTGTTCCATTATATTTTCACACCTACTTTAATGTGCTGAGTCTTCTAGCATTTTGCAACTTAGAATGAGGTTAATTACTTTAAGTTCCTTAAATGCTACTGAGTATCTCTGTTATGTTTTCATATAATTAACATAAACTTGATATACGTTAGTAATTAAAAAAAAAAATTAAAACCCTAACAAAACCAAAAAAAGCCACCACAACAGACAATCTTAGGCAGCACTAAAATTGCTGATTTGCAATTTGCTCCTAAGGATAGAAAAGCTTATTCTTACATCGCCCTGAAGGACCAAATTTAGGCTGATTCAATAAATACACCATTTAGAATCTGCAAAAGGAAACCATTAGCAATTAATGTCTAAATGCAGTTAGATGTACTGTATTGTTTCATAAGTGATATGCAAAAAAACTTTACTCCTTAGGGAAAAGAGACTAGTATTATTCAAATAATTTATTTCAATTCTTCACTCCTTCACATTCCTGCTGATACAGGTTTAAAAACTTGGCTGCTATTTTGACATCCAATTGAAGTACCATGTTCTTCAGCCCTGCCTACAAGATGACAGATGAATATTCTAAACTCAGAATGTTACAAAAATTATTTCCTTGAATTTCTATATTTGTACTTATTCAAGGGCCTTGGAAGATTTGTTTTTCAGGCTTCCTTATGCTTGATTTAAAATCTAACTTTCATCCTTTTATAAGCACTCAGCTTAACATATCTGGGAATACATAATGTTATTTGGACTTGGGACACTGTGACATTTTCAAATGTATATTCTTGTACATCAGTGTGATCATTTTGATTCAGGTCTAAACATATTTGTAAGTTTCAATATGCTCTTTCTGTCTGGGCAAGTTAACAGATTGAAGTGCTTGATCATTTCCACTGAAAGCATCCTGATAGCCTATTTCATACAGTCCAGAGTCCTAGAGGAAATTAGATAAATGAAGCAGACCATTCAAGAGAGGAAATACCACATCAGGTTTCCATTATAAAAGCTGAAGCACTACCCTAGAATGGATGTAAATAGGTCCCTTGATTTCAGCTAAATCTGTACATACAATTAGTCAGACATGTCACTAATAAATAATTATACTCCTAAAATTCCTAATACAGTTCATATCTTTTTAAACCTCTCCCCTACACTCGGAGACACACACATTTGTGTAACATTTCACCACGGTGAGGGTGCTGAGGCACTGGAGCAGGTTGCTCAGGGAAATGGTGGAGGCAGAAGTGCTCAAGGCCAGGTTGGATGGTGCTCTGGGCAACCTGGAACACTGGAAGGTGTCCCTGCCCATGGCAGCGTGGGTGGAACTAGATAAGCTTTAAGGCCTCTTTGAACACAACCCATTCTATGATTCACCAGAAAAAATACAAAGAAATAGATATGTATATTTATCTAGATCCCAGAGTCAAATATTAAAAAGTATTTTTCCCTCGTGTTTCAGTCTTTAACTGTCTTGTCTCTGTGACGTTATAATATTAGTCACTCAGACATCCTGGTGTTACCACTCACAGACACCTATTTGCACATCTCAGGAGTCTCTTATTTGTACTGGAGTTACATTTCTTGTCCTTTGTTCATCATTTATGTTCCAATTACTAATTTTTAGGTGTTCATTCCATGAGAAGAAAGTGTGATATGCATCCAACAAAGTGTGAGAATACATAAAATGAACACTGAATATTTTTAAAACAATTGAAGAATGGAAATTATTAATATATGCTACTTGGCAAGAATTAATAAATGTTTAATCAAATTTCAGAACACATAACTGGACAACAAACACTACATTAAAAAAAACAACTCCCTCAACATTTTATTATTATTTTTAGTATATTCTCTTCAACTTATTCTTATATTCATTATCTTATAAGGGTCTCATTCTCATTCTGTTGATTGGAATGTCTTCAGTGACTTTAAACAGGCTCTAGATCAATTTCTGAGACTGCATAAATGCTGCTTCAATCCAGTCATTTGCACTAAGGCTGCTGGAAACACAGCTGAGGCCTTAGTGATCCCAACAAAAATAATTATGGTCTTGGTAAAATTCTTATCTGAAAGGGGAACAGGAAGACCAGAACATGCTAATTCACCGGGAAGGAAAAAACCCAGGGAAATAAGGGAAATATATAAAAAATTCTGGACAAAAGTTGAAGCGGGATATTTCTAATGATTACAAAATGTGGTAAATTATAAGAGAAAAAAATTCAGAGAAAAAATAAAAATATATCCTATGAGATTTATTGCTACAAAATACACTTGAAGCCATGAATTTAGAAATATGCAGGCAAAGAAAAATCATAAAACAGAAACTATTTTTAAAAAACCAAGGTAGAAGTAAACTCTTACATTTCATTCATACAAATATTTCTCCTTATTGTAAACTTTTAAAAAAATGTTGCCAGCAAGAAGATTATTTTATTGTTCTCTGAAACAGCTGTTCCACGTAGCTCACAGATAGTAAGTGGAAAGCAATTGTTCCTTTAAAGGTATTTTCAGACATGTTCTGGGAGCATGGATGAAGAAGGTGTTTGCTTAAAAATCCTGAGTATCATCTTAAAATATTGCAAAGCTAGCTCTGCAACCAGACTTTTGCCTAGTTGTCTTTTCTAAATCACCAGCCTCCAGTAGTCCATGCATCCTAACTTTAATTTAGTATTACATGTATGAAAAAAGAGGGTGAGTAGTTATTATCCCTCTCAGTGAAGAGGAAAAAGATGTATTTATATGAGTGCTGAGTACCTTCTGTACTTTCTCCATAGCTGCATTATGAGACATATTATTTACAGGTTTGGTTGGTTTGTTTGTTTGTTTGTTTTGTTGCTGTTGTTGTTGTTGTTCCTTAGGTCCACATGAACTTCTGCTGGTTTCACATCAGCTTAGCAGAAGGAATCTTAGAGACGGGGGTAGGGGTGTGTGTATGTGTATAAGTTTAGATATTTTCTGACCTTAGATAATGAAATGGCCATTCAAAGCAAAAAATTTCAGATACAAAAGCCATGTCCTACAAAGGCATGTGTTTGGGCAAAGAGCAGTTCATTCATTTCTGGTCTGGGGAAAAAAAAAGAACCAAAAAAAACCCCAAAGCTCTTGAGCTTTGGGATGCCATCAGCATGAGAGCAGTCTCATGAGGGTTTCATGAATTTTGCATTAACTCAGATATTAGTAGCACCTTAGCTCATTTTCTACATAACAATGAATCAGCTTAAATTTTTAGCAATAGCATTTGCATATTATAGGCTTTTGACTGCTGGCAAATATTTAGTTTAGTACTGATACTTCTGTTTCAACACAAGCTAACTTGTCTCAAAAATAACCATAACAAAGCTCAGAGATGGCCGTTCTGAGAGAAAATATTTTGCATGATGATGAGTAAGAAGTATACAAACTCTGAAATTGCTGGTCAGGTTAAAGTAGGATTAAAGTACAACTGAGTGTACCCAGAAGGATGAAATGCTACCTCAGACATCCTACTAGGAAAAATAATTAGTCCTTTAAAGTTATCCAAATTAATCAAGAATAATAGGAGAGAGAATATATCAGATTCTCCTTCCTCTTCCCTTCTTTAATTGCCTTCATTTTATATGCAGATACAAATTAGCCTTAGATCACACTTGTAAAATATTAAAACTCCAGTGAGATTGCTGTTGGGCTAACTTGTATTCAGAAAAAGATTGTACATTGGACCCTTCTTTTTAAATATAAAAGCAAAAATTGCTTATTTTATTTGAGGATTTTAAAAAAATATGTTTGTATTTATTTCTTAGCATTTGGAACAAATTTGCACACCTCTGTGAATCTGAAGGTAAAGGTGCACTAAAAAAAATGAAAGACCAGATTAGGTCATCCAGATAATCTACTTCCAGTATGAGATAAAAGATTATTGTTATTTAGCATTTCTGTTGTCATGATAAACCAAAACACTGCCACAGATTCGTTGCACAAACAGTGTTGTGATATTACTTGCCTGGTGGAATCACAACTCTTTGGGCTTTAAAGCATAGGAAATACTGAGGACACGCTAACAATAGACAGGAATAATCGGACACATTAAGCAATCGTGGTGAGCGCAGTAATCATGAGTGATTGCCAGCATAACTATTCTTCTCTTTGCCTGTGTTTAGCACTTCTAAATACATTCAGCCTTGAAAATCCTATCTATAGAGCATGCATTGCTATACTAAAGTCCCATGAGGTTGAATTAATAGTGTTCTTGTAATTCACACTTCCAGGAGTGGTTTTTTTCATCAGGGTAAGCCACAGTGTTAATGCCCTGTATTTGTATTGCATTTCAATGCAGAAAACACCTTGGTTTGTACAATTTCATTTTGGCTATGCTTCAACAAAGCACTTAAATATGAACTTAAATTTAAAGCATGAGAAATCTTGCTGATTGTAATGAGACTACTCATGTGTTTAAGGTTAAGTATGTTCTTAAGTATTTTGCTGTATTAGGACCTCAGACACTATTATCACTGATTTATTGCGGAATGTGCAGGTGGGAATGAAAGAGACAAACTGCATAGTTTGCATATTTTGAGCTGTAGCATGTGACTCTTTATATATTAACATTGCCTGGGATGAAATATGTAAGTGAAACACAGAGAAAAGTTGAGAATGTTTTTGTTCTGCATCTCAGAAGTCCAAATAAATGTGCGACTAGGAAGACTGATTTTACATACAGTATCTTCCTGTTTCATTATAAAGCCACAGAAACTTCATTTTTTTAAAAGAATTATTGCTTCTGTTTGATTTATCAATAATGTTCTTGCTGTAATTATGGCAGAAATAATTAATGGATCTCCTGTCTGCCATGAATTATGCTACCATGTGCACAGCTAGCCTGGTGGGCTTTAACGATGCCTCAGACAAATTAAACATATTAAAGTTTGTTATGCACAGCCACTTCCAGTGTAACAGAACTAAAGATCAATTTCTGAGCCAAACCTTTGTGCAAAATATGGCTCAAAAAAAAAGGCAAAAGAAAACTGTTTCTAACTTCTCCCACTATCAGAGGAGCGATTGACACAGGTTTGGAGAAGAACTGGCACTTGATACCTCATTGCTCTACATCCCACCAGTGAAAGCTGCCCACCCTCTCCCACTATGCATCATATCTTGTGGTTCAGGATGATTCAAATCAAGTGATGATTGATGGTGACATTACTCAGTGAGCAGCAAATGCAGCAGGATCCAGCCCTTCAGAACACCATCAGATGGATCCTTTGAATGGAAGGAATATGCCACAATTTTTGCCAGACAACAGGTGACCTTCAAAAGACCTTACTGTTAATTTCAGAGCCATTTTCTTTCTAAAAATGTAATGATGGAGAAATATCTTGGCTACACTGATGGTGTTAGAATGAAGGATTTCCCAGTCTCACTTTGTATTTTGCCTGGCCAGTTGGAGTGGTTACGCCTGTCACCTCATCACTAAATCCAGTAATGAAAATGGACCTTTTAATGAGTTACACACAATGCATAATTGCTGTAAAACTCTAACATCCTCCATGCAAATAATTCTTTGGAGATCATTAATTAGATTTTGAGGAATATTAATTTCTCCAAACCAAAAATAATATATATATATTACTACAGGGAAATGGGCTTGAATCAGTTTTAACTATGATGAAATTACAGTCTGTGACAATTAATCAAGTGGAGCACAAGAGAGCCTGGTTTAAAATGAAAAGTATACTGTTAATACCACTTCCCATGGTTACAACTAATTACTATGCATAAATAGTATTTTAAGAAGGCTGTAAGTTATCTGTGGTTCTGAATATTTCCTGTTTGCACTTCGATGTGAAAATAGCACAGATACTGATAGTTTAGAGCTACTCCTGTGGCAACATGATTCTAGGGACATATTTCTAAAGTGCACAAATTTTAATCAGTTCCCTAAGAGTGCATCTATTTGTATAACAGGGCAGCTACAGAACAGCCTGAGTTCAGGCTATTAAAAAAAAAAAAGGAAAAAAAAAGAGAGAATATAATCAAGTGATTCTACTCTAACAAAACTGTGATCAAGACATTTGAATACAAACAGAGGCGCCCCAGGGCATCTTAGAAACTTACTGCAAAGCAACGAAATAGTGTTACAAAGTTAATCTTATGAAAATTAACAGTGTTGCCTTCTCCATCATTCTCACATTAAATGAAGCACTGAGAAAGAGAACACTTGATCCAGTTTGAAAGATTATAAATAGCCACAGATAGTTTTCTGAATACTTAAAGGATACTGTGCAATGGAAAACAAACAAAAAAACCTTATCAAAACCCACAAACAATTGTGCTGCATTGCCATTAAGTGAAACCTTTTTTTCTGGAAAGCTGAGGCAAATAATTTGCTTGTATGCAAAACCAGAGCAAAACACTGTCGCCAGATGCGCTCATGTAAATCCAAACTATCTTTTGTGAATTCTTTTAGAGTTGCTCCACCTTACAGCTAGTGTAACTGAGATGAGAATTTGAGAACTGATAACAGACTGATATGTCAATTCCTGCTGATACCAAGCAATTGAATTCTGCAGCTGAAGAACCCCAGCCTTTCCTTTGTACTACACTGGTGGGATATCAGGGTTGTCCCATCTGTCTTTATTCTGTTTCACTGTATATGACACCCTCCAGAAATCTGAAATATTCTCAGAGAACTAAAACTGACATTTTTATGCAAAGCAGTGTGGCAGTGGTAACAGCAGTGACAGTGTCTATGAGAGGTGAAATCCCCAAGTCCAGGACTGGTGGCAGCACTGATGGTTTCCAGGAGCCAGCATTGAGCAATGGTGTTTCCTTGCTCTCACACGCAGTGCAGGCAGCTCTCTGAGGTTGTACGTAATGTATTTGTCACGTGTGCTCTGCCACGACCAGCAAGGCAGGACAGTGATGAGCAGCCACAAGGAGCAAGTTGTGCTTCCAACTCTTCCAGCCCACATAGAGCACAGGCACCTCACAACTTATCCTGAACATTCTTCAGGCTCAAAGTCCAGCCCTTGGAGTGCAAGGCTCTTGTCATCATCCCTGACGTATTTATTCTTCCTTGTGCATAATGTATACTTTCCATAAACCTATATTGCCCTTGACTTTCTTGCAATAGCAACTGTGAATAATAATAATGACAAATAGTTTATTGGTGTTTTCTCAGAGGGCAGCCTCAGACATCTGATTACTCAACATTACTTTTTGTGCTATGGGGTTTAAGATCTAAGCAACTATCTGTGATACTGATAGAATGTTGTGGCCTTGGGCAATCATGACTTTTTCTACTAAGAATATTTATCCTTATGTTAAACTTTAAATATTCATAAAGACTCTGAAAGACAGGATAGATCTTTCTGAATAGTTCACAATAAATAAGTAAATAAACAAATGGGTTTTGCACATTGTTTGCTGCTAACTGTAATCCCTTCCCTTCTAAACAAATGTTTTTAGTGCTCTAAGCAAGTACAATACACTATAAATGGGAGCAGGCACTGCTTTTCCATAGACAGGTGTAATATGTTTATATCATGTATCAGATTCTCATGGGAATGTAAAAAGCTTTTCCCTTCTAATAATTTTTTCTTCTTGTACATTAAGCAAATTATTAAAAAACATGAAGATAAAAACAAAATTAATATATCTGTGGGTCTGTAGCTAAGAATTTTCTTAACTACCAGGAAAAAACCATACCAAACCATTTGTAGTTGTTTGTATTTCAGTGTAATTTAAGAGCTTCGCAAATATTTTTAAATTACCCCAACTGTATTAAATTATACTTCCTGGTAATACAGATTATATATTTGACTGTATTGGACACAAACTGCATTTTACATGATATCATCTGGTATTAAAGAGAAAGATGTGCACAAAACTATTCAGCAGAATTCAAGTTCAATAATTACACTTTTCCTTCAATGTCAGACAGTAAATGCAAAATCACTGCAACAAAATTCTTAAACTGTATTTAATGTGTTCAAAGTAGAATTTCTTCCAAATGCACACTCAGGTGAATTTTGTCCAAATAGGATGATATTGGATGAGAATTCTTTTTAATCTCTGGAAGAATACACTAATATGTATTAATGTGCAATAAACAGAAAGAAGAGAGAAGAAGCTGGATATGATCTGCTTCAAAAGGAAGCACCAGGACTAAGTTTGAGGTGTACACAAGACAAAGTGTCTGTGAACAGAGAGCAACATATGAGCTAAGGGACTGAAATCTCAATGTGCTCAGTGGAGAACACATCTTCTGGGGCCCAGAGAAACATGCAGCTGTCCTTATGCCTTCACCTCAGCTGTTGGCACACAGGCAGCTGGCGCTCTTGCAGACACCCATGGGCACCCTTTCCATGTCAGATGGAGCTGCAGAGGGTTTCCCTCCATCAGCTCTTGCACCTGACAGAGGCGCTGCAGCCTGCGGGCACTGCAGACGGCTGCAGGTGTCAATGCTTATTCAGTGAACCCCCATTTTAGGGTGCACTTTGGGATATTTGTTAGAGAAATTATTGATTTTCCTTTTCAAATCTCTCCATAGAACTATTTTCTTCAGCGGACCTTCAGCACTGCTTATCATGAATTGAGACATTGACTACAATACAGATACATGCTGTTTTCCTGGACAAAAATTCCTTTTTGTTCTCGTGGGTAATAGCCCTTTTGGGACACCTTCACTTAGTCACCTAGATTTGTAAGATCAATAAGTGAGCTTAGGAGAACTAAATTCAAAAACTTCTGATACCAAATTACAATTATCATTCAAAGATAACTTACACAATTACTAACCAACTTGTGATCTCTAATCTATTAGATCAGCACTGTCAGCACCCAATAATTAAGCAAAACTCATGACATGCATTTTTTTAAAGTCAGTAAAAGTCCTTGTATAGTAAAAGTTACCACAATTCTGAACAATAACAACTGGAATGTGGGATTCCTGTAGGAATAATGTGAGTGCAGAATCTTGACAACTGTGAGAAGTGTTCATTTTTCAAAAGATGCTGTCAATATGTCATTAATATTAAGAGAAATAAGGTTAGTAAAGTTCAATATATATTGAAGAGTTTCCTTGACATTTAACACATCATATTAAAAGCTTCTTCAAGAGGAAAGAAATATCAACTTGTCACCTAGAGATTGAAATTGAACTGCTCTGAGACAAACTGCTGTTTCTTTCCCATGATGAGATTCACAGGATGGGCAAAATGTCAAGATAAAAATAAACTATCTGGGAAAAAACATCAAAAGAAATATAGCCATTGTTACAGTTACTGCCAAAATAATCTAGAAAATCCAATTGTTCCCTAGTAATAATATGTGACAGGAGTCCCCACACATTCAGATCTGGTCTTGAAAAACAGTAGAAAGTATTAGTAAAGATATAATCTTCTACTCCATATAATCTGCTAAATTCCCTGGGAATAGCTCCATTTTTTAAGATAGATCATATCTTCAAATCACAAAGCATAAAAATTTATTTTCTGTTTTTCAAAGAAAACATTATGAGTAAAGAAGAAAGCCTATAGCTCCATGAATTACTACACAGTGAGGCCAATTGCCAAATCATGAGTGATATTAGTAAGACAATGTCACACTGAAAGACTACTAAATAATTTCTCTGAGTATATTTATGGTTAAAAATTATTGTGAAGATATTTAAATATATTGCTAAATGAACAATACCAAATACAAATGCATAAGACATAAAACTAGTACTATAGTCATAAAACTATATTTACAATAAGTAAATATATTGATAGGAAGGATTGGATAAGGCCCATTATTTTTCAAAACAGGTTTTGATGTCTGGAACTACTACAGGTAATTGCTTTACAATAGCTCATTCTTTTGCTTTCCACGGGCATGACTCTTCAGCAACAACAACAACACTCTTAGTTCTTCTTTGCAGTAACCAATTAAATGTGTGTGTGTGTGTGTGTGTGTGTGTGTGCGTGTGTGTGTGTGTCTGTATGTGTGTGTATCTAAAATTTTTATGTGGAAACTCGGATTGACAATTAAGAACAAAATGTACACTAAAACTGCCACAAACCCAACAAGTTTTTATTATAAGTATCTCATCTTATCTAGTATCTTCTATTGTTTACTTGGCATTTCAAAAATATATACAAATAATCTATTCCTTAGCTTCAATTCTTTGCCTATTTATTAGTGGCATCACATATTTTAGTGGCATCTTTTTCTTTTCATCTAAAAACTGAGTACACATTTCTTTAGCAAAGATATATATTCCAGAATTTGAGTTTCAGTTTAAAATCCAAGCAAATACTACACAACTCCACATCTGCCAAGTCCCTTTAAAATGTCCAATGTCAAATAAAAGCTCAAAAACTTGCATTCATTCCTTCACTACACTTGCAAAAATGTTATCTGATAACTGTTGGGGTGAATGAAACAAGAAAGCTCTATAAATGTGATTGCTTGGCAAAAGATTTTGAGAATATAGAAACTATAAGCGAGATTGAAATGAAAGCAAGTTTTGAGATCCCTTAGTTACTGAACAATTGGAAAACAATGGTATGGCTGGTTGAAGGTAATCTCTTTTTGATGGAACAAGACCCTCTGCAAGCAGGCAGGTCCAAGGGTCCAGCAGACCCTGCCAGCTTGGCAGAAGGGGTCCAAAGAGGAGTTTTTAGGGTTTAAAATGTAACAGAGTATGGTAATGTAGTGATTCTTATAGGTTGTATGGAAATGCTATAGGATTTATATATTGTGCTAGAATGGTCAGTGAGAATCAGAATATTCAACACAAAAGATGATTTATTGTATTGTAATGGGAACTTCGATCTCTTTCTTCCTTTTCTTCCCTTCACTTCTCTTTGCTCTTTCCACTGCATCTTCCACTTCTTCCCACACTCTTAGCTCTCACCCCTTTACTCTCTTATGTTCTACCTCTCTCTCCTCTCGGGCCTGCTCTGAGCTGTGGCTGGCAGCTCCCAGCAGGGCTCCACACCCAGGCCCTTTGCAATGAACTCCAAGTTCCACGGCCTGGCTGCAGAGATCTCTTGTCTCCGTCCGTCCCGACCGTGCAACCCCCGCACCCGTTCTGACAGATAACCTCTCCCCTAGACCTATTGAAACAGAAGCCAGTATTTCAAAGGATTGACCCTTTGTCCAAAAAAGCAATCCCCAGAAATTTGTGTAACCTAGTATCAGAAATACAGGTGTGACCACACATTATAGATCTTCCATTATCTGACAGAAATTAAGCCTATCTTCTTGTTCAGTATTTTTCTTTTTTGTGAACACACCTAACAGTTTACTTGAGGAATAATTTTTGATGGGGAACAGTTCTTTTTAAACTGGCATTTTCAGGATAATCACATTAATCCAAGAGCCACAAAGTGCTGAAGGAAACAAGCTGAAGGAAAAGGGAGAAAACTACTTTGAAATATTCAATGTGTTTTTCATATTATTTTTTGTTAAAATTTTCCTTGGAAAGTCTAGATAAAACAGATTTAAAACTGAATGTTCCTTCAAGATTTATCATGTCAGCTTCCAATAGTTTATGTATTTCAAAGCCATAGAAAATTTCTTTTGCCTACACACAGAAGGTAAGTACACACATGAAAATCCAAATTATGCTGAAAGCATATCATAAGACTATTGAAGAAAGCTTTAAATGTTAAGACATGCCCATCTTTAATTTTCCCATCCATCCTTCATTCTTTGTGCAGCCTCTTTGCACATAAGCTTTTTGACAAAATCTAATTATGTGAGCACTTCTCTCTCTCACAGGACCTCTTCTTTGCTCGGTGCACAGAATGTTCACATAATGAGTAACTACTCAATATTTTGTTTTCTCCTCATTTTTCAAAGTGTGACCCAAGGCCTTATTTACTGCACACTAGTCAAACCCTTCTCTCAAGACAGAATTGTTAATTTCCTCATAGTTTCTCTGGTGCTCACCACCACAGTACAAAAACAATTAAAAATATTAATTAACCACTGTTCACAACTCTCCTACAAGATGATACAGAATTGAAGAGCAAAGAAATTAAGGTCAAGAAGGTCTACTAATTTAGTAACTGTAGAAAATAGTCTCATTTAGTGCATATTTTTTACTCTTGTACAATGACAAGAGTAAAAAATATGCACCCTTTATTAAAAATATACATACACTATACACTTACAGCCCACAGCATAGTGTATTTGCAGATGACAAAAGTATTATTAGAAAAGTAAGGCAAATTCGGAAATTCCCTGACTATGAAATTATTTTCCCTCTTGATTCTAATAAAATCCCTATAAGGAAGCTTTTCTTGAAATTATGTGAAATTTCTGTTAAAAAAATCTACTTCCATCACATGGTAAGAAACTGAAAGTTACAAGGATTTATATCAGGATGAGAGAGCTTTGTCCTGCCTGAGCTGACAGAGTGGCTGACAGCACTAGTAATTCATAGCTCCTGTGTGGACCAGCAGCAGGAAGGACCAGGACACAAGGTGAAATTCACAGGTTCTTGCTGGTATCAGGGTAATGGTATAAAGTGGGAGTCTTAGTACAGACTATGCAGAGCAATATGTTCATTGTGAAAGACAACCATTTCGTCTGTATCCTTCTCCCAAAAAAGTGACCCAAACTTCTCCTTACTCAATCTCTTCTCCATCTTTTCTTATGCTGAATCCACTTTATCTTGTGGGAATGTCATTATTATCGATGTGGAAGATATCATCATAAAGCCCTCAAAATCTTTGGGGAAAACCATTTAAACCAACCATAACTAACAATACATTAGCTTTTCCAACAGATCCAAAGCCAGGTAGCCAGAAGTTCTTTCATTTCTTTTTTTCTCTTGGCTGAGAACTTCATTGCATTTGTCCCTTTGTTATGTTGGGGTTTTTTTGTACTGGTAAGTATTGTGAAGTATTTTCCACAAAGAGAGAGAAGGTCTCTGAAAAAGACCTCTTAAGATTCAAGTAATCATTCTGCATAATATCTGACCTTTCCTCTGCAATTTAACCTGTTGCTTGGTCTCTGAATTAAAGCTTATGTTTCTAAGGTTATTTAGGTTTTCCAACTCATCCTGTCTCACTAAGGTATAATCACTTACTTGTCTGAAAACTTATTTCCTTTTATCATGCCTGGATTATAGAGGCAAGTTGGAGTAAAAGTGAAATAAAACAATATATCCTTTTCTTGATCAATAGAACAAGGAAACAGTGAGGCACAGGCTCCTGCATCATGAGGGATGGTCTCAGCTGAGCAGTTTCACTGTTGATGCCTTCCACATTTATACACAGGAGCAGATGGCTTCTCACCTACTGCTGTCTCTTGAGGGTTTTAACTGTAGTAATGTAAATGAAGTGTTCAGTTAAAAAAAAAAAGAAAAGAAAAAAAAAAAAAGCACTGTTTAGAGACCCTTTGAAATTGTTGTGTTTAGTGACCTCTAGTGCGGAGGGTCTGAGGTTATTTTTGCACTACGTTTTCTTCTAGGTTAAAACCCATACACAAATACATGTTGTAATCAGCCACAGTTGTGTTCAAGGATACATGTGAACATTATTTTCCTCTCTTATCCTGTTCCTCCAATATCCATTCTTTGTGAAATGAGAGTTATTGTCATGTGCTTGTCCAAACCTGCCATAGTGTTAAGCGCATCAGAGTATAAAGATTCCTATCTGCTATATTCAGAATATAGGGAATACAAGATGAATTATAGAAGGGTCTATGCTCTAGAAATTAGTCTGCTCATTAGAGACTGAATTAACTCTATTTCTGGCTTTACTAAACCAGATACTTCATAACTGTGATCTGTGAAAGAACCACAGTAAAAACAATGTATGACAAGCCAAATACCAGCACACTATGAGTAACAGAAAGTTGAAGCAGAGAGCTAGGCACCTTACATTTGAGATAAAGAAGAATGTTCCAAACCAAAGGAATATTAGGAAATAATTTAAAAGTACAAAAGGAAATAGAAAAAAATGCAAGTACTGCTGGTAGAGAGGAACAGAATGGAAAAAAGATGATTGCGGAATGCAAAGCCAAGTGAGCAGGGACCAAATTTTTAAAATTCTTTTTTCTTAAACGAAAACAAAAGACACAAAAATTAAAAGACATTTGAACAGCAAAAATAGGAATTAAAAAAGGTAGTATAACAACAGTGGGCTAAGTTTCAACAGCAGTGATCTGAGTGAAGCACTAGGTAAGAGCTTGAGGAAGGATGAGACAATATAGAATGTAATTTTCCAAAGAGTTCGCAGCACGGAAGACAGTTGAAGAAGTTTGGAAAATTTTCAGCTGAATCAGCAAATAAAAAAAAGTTTGAATCTTCAGCACTGCTTTGGATAGAAAGAATTTGTAGATAAGTCAGACATGAAGAATGAGTAACAAAGACAAATTTTTGGAAATTACTGAAGTTGTAAGGTGAAGGGTACTGAGAAACCTGAAAAAACTAAGAACACTTAAGGAAGAGGAAGGACTGATAGAGAACAAACCTTCCAAGAAACTCAAGTATGAGGATGTGCCATGTCAAAAGCAAAAAAGAAAAATTCAGCTGCTCGCTGACACAAAAGCAGTTTCCATAAACTCAATTGAGAGCTTTGTGATTCTGTTTCAAAGAAAGACTAAAAAGTCAAACAATGAAAAAAGCTTCCTCTCAAGTGTGGGATCTTAATGACGAAGGAATACATTGGGAAAAGCAATGGAAAAAGGTGGTTAGTAGCTCATTGGTTTAATATATTGATCAATCAGATGGTGCAGAAAAGCAAAGGGAAAAGAAATGAAAGCTACATTTCTGTGACGCCACACTTTTCCTACCTTGCTGGAAATAGCAAGGTAGGCCTAAAACTATATTTCTCACTTAATTGCAAAGAAATTCACTTCAATATATTGCCTTGAAAATTTCATGCATTTTAACTAATGTCATTAGTTAAAACTGTGTTTCCCATGGCTGGACTTCATTTTCATATAATTTGCATTCTTCATAATCCTGCTTCTCACATAATTGATGTGCCTTTATTTTTATCTACAGCACTTATATAGGGAAAATGTTGGGGAACATGTTCCCTCATGTTAGGGAGACTCAAAGAGGTCTTCTAAAAAAAGAAATAGACAAGAGCCAATCCAGCTAATCAATAGTCTAAATATTTTTAAAATGAAAACAAAGGGCAAGAGCCTCAGACCTTCTTAAATGTGTTTTAACTCCCATAGCACAATGAGCACTTAACAATGCTTTAAGCAAGCAGCTAAGAGTTTCTCAGAGCAGGGAGTCCTTGAACAGCACAAAGGTAGGGAAACCAGTTTATATTTCCTACTTAAAACCCTTGCATGTGGAAAATGAAGAGGGAAGAACAACCCCCGGAATGTGGAGGAGGAGGTTGACTGTAGTGCTATTCTTGCTGCAGTACCTTACCTGGCAAAGCCCCAACCAGCTGAACTGAGATCACTGTAAATCACAGCCCTGACACCTCACAGCTGGGTAAGGAGGCAGTGAATAGAAAACAATGCTTTTCTTTCTACCATCTCTATCAGTCAGAGATGATTCAGATGTATACCTTTCTCAAACATTATCAAGACAGTCTAAACATAGGAATGAAAATTTCCTCTATTACCTGAGTGGGAAAAAAAGCACTTTAAGATTAAAAATTAAATCACATTACTTTATACAATAATAATTATTAAATTGTATTTTTTCAAACATACTATGCTCAAATTTCTGAGCTATTATTTGTATCTTTAAGAAATGTCACAACAGTGTTTCTCTTCATTTCAGACAGATTAGAGTTAATTAAGAACATTGGAGCAATGAGATTTAGTCACCTGTTTCTAAGAAATTGCTAATTCCCAGTTTAAGAAAACAGAAGAAACAAAACAGTAAATCTGAGCAAAAATATTTCCCATAAGAACATAAAGCATCTCTATCCACAAATATACTTTTACTACAGAGATTCATAATTTATTAACCTATAACACACATCACATATGTATCCCTATATAAAATATATGTAACCCCCTTTATAAAAACAAATATAGACTCTTCTTCTTATGATTGAAATTTGCATGTAAAATATGGAGCTGAATTTATTTACAGCACTTTTTCCTCTGCTTATTGCAATGAACCCTTAAATTAAGAACAAAATGAATATTCAAGTAAATATAAATCATTTATAGTAGTTTTTTTAATGATGTCTTTAATCTAGTCATTTGCAGAATAATTGCAAGAAATAATTCTGGATTTCTGATAAACCAAAGCTTATTCATTTCTACATATGCATTAAAATGAGAATTTCAAACTCTGATTGAAAGAAAAGTGCTAAGTGACAAGTGCTGTTGAATTTGATAATTTCTATCTATCTCATCTGGATGGTAATTAATACTTTATCAAAGACTAAAAAGCCATTTTAATAATTTGTTGATGATGAATGTTCTACTATATGAGCTTTTCCATAATGTCCTGATTCTGTATTGAGGAAGAACAGAAAGATGGAATGGAATGGTTTCCTTATGACTGCAGTCAAGAGCGTACCTCTGGTGCCAAAATGGTTATTCTGATCTGCCTTGGGGACTGATACCAGGGTTTTTAGAAGAAAGCTGTCATAGCCCTTAAGTATGCCTTGGTGTTGATGTGTTCACCTCTTCTAAATAATTTCCAAGAGTCAGCAAGCTAGCTCAGATCTGAAACATGAAACTGAGTAGAATCTCTGTCTATTGGGACACACAAAAAGTCTGCAGAGACCCAGGGATCTCACAAGGCATCACTGCTGTCAATATTCATTTGCCCTTAAGCAGAGCAGGTGCTCCCAGCCACATCTTCAGCAGCACACCAGATGATTTTCAGTGGCACCTGAGTGCTGCCCAAAGGGTCAGCTGCTGTGCTTATGTTGCCTGGCACAAAACAGAATCTGCTTCCATTTCCAGTGCTGATATCCTAAAAAACTGAGTCAGGAGCAGCTCACTCAGTACTAAAACCACTAGCTGCAGATGAGCAGTTGTCACTTGCTCAGTACAGGTTTATAGTGTTATTGGCACCATGTGGACAATTCATAACCTTGAAAACAGCATCTTACATGGATTCAAGTATGGGGACTAGTTTATAGTGAAGCATCGAAATATCGATCTGCTGTTGACAGGGGTTTCAGAATGCTGATCTATAACAGGGAAAGAGCAGCAGCAGTGAGATCTTTTAACTAGCACAGAGTCAAATCAATATACTTCAAAGAGCAGTGCTGTGCCATGCTGATAATGCCAGTTCACGCCATTGGCCTGCAGATCCTGTGTGGGACCACATTTTCAAAAGAACATACATCTTATTCTTGAAAATACTCCATTATTCTGTATTCATATTCTCTTCCGGACAGCCTAATCACACTTTTGCAAATGCGTTTATGATTCACAGTACCTCTGTTTCTCCATCTGTCAAACATGGATAAAAAATATTCTTAAATTACAGAGTTGCTGTGAGGTTTAATTTATTAATGCAACTGCTCCTAGATTCAGAATTGAAAGGAAACATACACAAAAATTATTATTATTATTGTTATTACTGTTCCATTTTGAAAATATTTTGAAACAATAAAAGAACCAGCAAAAGATGGTATTTTGAAAACATTGGTTGTCATACCCTGTTGAAGTTATCAATCAAATCCATTTTCTCATACATTATACATGTATTTTATCATCGTTTATCCAACATGTAAAATCATTGAACTGGTGCTCAGTTCAAAAGAACCAGAGTTTTCTGAAGTCATGAATAAATCTGTTTCTTAACTATATAAAAAACTTTAGAGAGTGAAAGCAGATAACATAACCATGATTTCTCTTGAGAATTCTTGATAGTAATAGTACTGTCTATTATACAATGCACATGTATGACAGTTTGGGGTCTATTAGAATTTCTGAAACAACTCTTTTTGCATGAACTCTTATAAGTTGGCTGAACACTGCACCAGAATTTATAAACTATGTTTCTGCAAGCAGCTAAGTCAAAATAGTAAAATTTAAAAGCCTGAAGCAAATCACAAAAGCTATATTTAGGACTGTAATTCAAGGGCCTTATTTCACAGATACTTAGCATTGCTAGTTGCCCTACATGCCACAAGCAATCTCATCATGGTAGAAGTGGCACCACTAAATGCCTTACATATTTGCATGCTGCCATTCTCATCTTCTGGCACCCTGAATCTGTGTAGCCACAGGTGTGCAGAGCAGCACTGCAATCAGTTTCCACAGCTGACTAGGACTTGCTATTTATATCTTAGCAGCAGGATATCAGCTTCATAGCATCCTACGTACAATTACTGTAAGAGGCAGGCTGTTATATGCATTATATTACAATTATCTTCTCCATATTACCTTTTTTCCAGAGGAAGTATATACATAAATGAACAGGCCACAAAATTAGCCTATAGATGTTTAAAACTGAATATATGTTGTAAATCCATCATTCTGGATGGTGAAAGTTTTATAAGTGCACACAGTAATTCTCAGGAAAATTTTCAGAGGAGCTTCACTTCTTCCAGACTTCTGCTGCACACAGGCTATATTGTAAATCTTAACATCACTGTTAACAGACTTGATTGATTAGGAAAATTGAGTGGCAGAGTTTAAGTGGATTCAGGAAGCACACTATGGATCTGTATAAATTTTCATAATATTTTGTTTTCTCTTTTCCCAGATGGTAATAGAAATTCTTTCAAGCAGAGTAGCCACAGCTGTTGTCCTTAAATACTTGGCATTTTTGCCTAGAGTAAGATTAAGTTAGCTCAAAATTTGCAGTATTGGCTTTTACTTTGTATATTTGAAATAAGAAATGTTTTAAATACTGCTAACAAATATGGTTAGTTTACTGAAAATCCTTAGGGCATAGGCATATGTTGTGGATGTAGCTGGAGAAGTTTGAGAAATTACCACCCCCAGCTGTTTACTGCCACCCTGCAGCTGGAAATTACACCCCACACACAGCTGGAGCACCCTAATTGTCCATATGGGCAGTTGTAGTTAGTTTCCAAGAAAATCAGACAGCTATACCTCAGTCACCTTCAGAGGAACAGAAGAAATCCAGGCATTGGGATAGATAAATGTGGAGATGGTAAAATAATAGAACAGAAAAAAGGAAAAGCTATCAATTTTTTTTTTTTTGTTGGAAACAAAGAACTTGGCTCTCCCTCCTTTGTTCAGGAACTGTATTTTAGCCAAAAATTTGTCCTTGCCTGAGCTTTGCTGTTGGTACAGAATCATAGAATCATTTAAGCTGGAAAAGACTTCTGAGTCCAAACACTATCCTAGTACTGCCAAATCCACCACTAAACCATGTCCCTCAGTGCTACAACTACATGTCTCTTAACCACTGTCAGGCATAGTGACTCACATCCATGTTTATATCCAAAAAATGTGATAACCATCCCAAAGCCCTAAAAATCCTTGTCAAGGATAAATCTGGCCAGCAGAACAGCAAGGGAACACAGAGGCGCACTACAGACTGGGCCTCCTCCCCTTACAGAATCTTGTCAATCTTTTTTCAAATGCTTACTGTCTGGGAGACTTCTCAGCCAGGTGCAGAAAAGTATAAAGCAAAGAGAGAATTAGCCCTGTGGAAAGGGGCTTACCAGAACTTTTACACTGGAAAGAGAGCTGTTCCTACCTGCTCACATGAAATCTGTAGCAGCTAGGGACGGAGGACAAGTTCTAAAAAATCCAGTGGAATAAAAACTTTTCTCCCACTTACTTTCACTGCCAGGAATCATTCTTGAATCAAATGTCCTAAGAAATTGTTCTCACAAAAATTTAGATGTAAGTGCAATACAGGCACTACCATCCAATGACTGAAGGTTACAGCATTCATGTAGATTATAAAAAACATATATTGAAATAGAATCATTGAATGGTTTGGGCTCAAAGGGATTTTAAAAGTTCATTTAGCCCAACTCTTCTGCAATGAGCAGGGCGATCACTGACATGGGTGAGAATGAGGATCCATATTTTCCTTTCTCTGAGAGAAGATAGCCTGTAAAGAAATCTCTCAACTTCCCTTTCTGAAGCCATTTCACTACATTTAAAATACAGAAAAGAATACATGAGCCTGCAGAGTGAGAAGGATTTGAGACTCTTGTGGGTACTCCGTTCTCCTGGGAAACCTGGATTTCAGTCAGTGCTTCCATGAATATTTACACGAAGAGAAAAAGCTCCTAGAGGCGAGATTAAAAGAGATTCCACTGAGAATGCCCTGTTTGGGAGCAAGCAGCAGAAAGGCACTTAGGCACTGCTCATTGCTGTCAGGAGTCTGCAGTACACTGGCTTCAGAGAGGAACCCAACCGAAAAGGTTCCCATGCTCTCCTCTTCCCTCCCTCACTCTCCAACACATTCAGGTATGGGGCAATGCTACTTTGAGACCACACAGCTATAAAACAGTCAATTAAATTATTACAGCACAAGAAGAACAGCAACAACACTTCACTTGTAGCTGCATAATTTTTAGAAGCTTATTGTGGTGATAAGTTGCAGTATGGCAACACAGTTTTTGGACTCATGAGCATTTCAGTTCATCTGCCTTAGATATCTGTTCAGGATGGAATGAATCCCCCTCTGGAAGAGCACGGATGTCTACACAGGCTATGAAAGGAGAAAAAATAAAGCTATTGAAACTAGACACTCCATATGTGTATTACTGAAGTTAGATGACTTCACCACCTAGGAATCCACTAATGGCCACAGTAGATAGAAGCTGAGAAAACATTTTGCATGTGCCAAGTTTGTTGTCAGGATAGTCCCTCTCTCTTCAGGTTCCTTTGTCCTTTGTGTATACTGCTCCAGTCTTGCTTGTTAACAGCTTCTAATGAAAATTTTGGTAAAAATCAGTGTTTTGCAATACTGTACACCACTGGAGTACTAATTCTACCTCCTTTCTGAGCAGTAACAGCTATTGTAAACCACAAAATTACTGTAAACATATAGTAAAACTTGGTTTTCCCCATGTAAATCACTTGGTATATAATTATCCACACACAGCTTCAACTATTCCTGTACTGTTCAGTCACTTAAAAGAGGGGGAGCTCTCTGCAGCTCACTGTTGCTGCCTTTCTTTTTTACTCCCTTACATAATGTAGTCTTTATAGTAAGTTTTATCAACTCCCATCTCTTCTCTTCATTGTTGTTGGACACGTGAAATAGCAAAGGTGTTAGTAAAGGCTTCTGTGGGTCTCCACTGATAATCTTCTACCACTGTAGAACAGCTCATTTAGTCCCACCCTCTTGTTTCTCTGTCTTTCAGGTGGCAATTCACAAAGGGACTGTTCCTTCTTGCCATAGAGACAGCTTTGATTCCATAGAATCATTCTGCACAAGGTCTTTGTTAAACACATTTTGAAAATCCAAACATAGTATATATGCTTGGATACAGCAAGATGAATCACCCCTAGCTATAGCACATCTGTGAAATTGCTTCTATGTTTTATAAACTCTAGATTTTCAGGGTGCCTGTGTGTGTTGTGGAGAGTATATTTATGGTTAATTCATATATAATGCAGACTTATTCACTAACACAGCTTGACACTATTTTCTTTTTTAATAAAAAATGTCCCGTAATATTTCTTATCTTTTAATAAAATTGAGATTATGAGAATAATCTTGTCTCTCCCAAAGTCAAAATGGACCTCATAAAAGTTGGCATTTAGGTGTAGATTATACATTATGCTGGAGATAACAGATGAGGTTATCAGTTGTAATACAATTACAAAAGAAATGTATCAATAAGAACTAAACAACACAAATTAAACTTATTTTTGCCAGTAACACCTAGTCATGATGAGTCCCTGTCTGCCCACCTGTTTATATTAATCTTTTAGGCAGCATGAAATTAACAGCCTGTGTTCCACTTGTAAAATAATTTTATTGATAGGCTGTGCTTTAAAAGGTTTAAATTTCTCTTCTGCTTCTATTTTTTAAAGAGCTCCTCCAAAGGACTCATATTTTAGCAAATAATTCTCTAATTTTACAGTACAACCTTACACAAACCAGGGAGCAACATGTGCCTACTGTGCCATCTTCAGGTTATTTTTGGAATAAAGTTATCCTGCATTTTGCTGTCTTTCTAAAGAAGGTGACAGTTTTTATATTTTTCCTTTATGACTGAAATCAATACTAATGACTTCAGTTAGGGAAGGTTAGAAACAGAAAAAAAATGTTGGTTTTACCACAACATAAAACAGCTTCTTTTCTTCATCATGAGAAAAATGGTCTCAAATTACTACTCTCATCTGAACTTTTGTTCTCTTTCCTTATATGATAAGGAGATTCTGCCGCTGTATTTCCCTGTTTCAGTAGAATTTATTTGTGGAAATTCACAGTAGTGTTGTTCATATCTGAAGTAGATTAGTTACTTCATGGGGCTTACACTGCAACTTTTGCTTTTTGTTTTTTATTCTTTGTTTTTACAGCACTGAGCACCATGGAAAATGACATTACACCACGGTCTTTTGGTGAATTACTTCAATTTTATCCTGCCCTTCTGATTCTTCAGTGGAATATTGTATGGAACAGAGCTGAAGCTTGCTTTCTGCTGGTTTTGACTTGTGTTCACTCTTTAATGCCTGCATCAACAAGTCTTGACAGAAGCAAATGTGATTTTTTAAAATGTCTTTTTAAAGGCACCTTGACCAGAGCAGAGAGTTTTTCCTTCTCACATAGGAGCAAGGACTATGAATAACCTCTACCTTAAAATGCAGCACAGCTCTGGTGATTCTGAAGACAAGGATTGCCTGTTGTTCTCGTGCAAATTGCTGTGAATTAAGTTAACAGGTTCTGTATGAATGGGAGCTATGAATACAGCAGGATCTGGTGTAACTGTAGATTAGAATGAGCCTTATCTGAACAGAGAGGAAATGCACAGAATCCAAATTAATTTTACTCTAACAAATTGATATTGTGAATGAACTACCACAAGCTATCTGCATTTAACTTCCCTGACATTGCAGTTGCTTGGCTCTCCCACATGCCAATGTGAAACACATGTCCTTTCTTGGCAAACAAGTTCTATTCTTCCTGAGGAGGGCACAGTTTCTGTAAGCCTCATCTCTACTTATTGAGAAAAAAAAAAGTTGATTTCTCCATAAAGACTAAAAAAAGCAAGAACCTTAGAAGGAAGGACTAAATTGATACTGGAGTTATCACATGACAACAAAATTATGGCATTACATGAATTTTATCTTATGCAAAGCAAGGAGATAAATAGCAAAAAAATAGAAAAAACCCCCAACACCAGAATTACAGAATCCATTCTGGATTTCCTCAATGAGAGGTTTGTCTGCAAAGACCTGAGTGATTTTCTGAACTCACATCTGTCTCTTTAGGCTGCTGATTACCTTGCATAGGTTGCACTGAGAACAGTCATCCATCTGAGTCATGTTTTGTCATCCTTTTACTACCAAATGGCTGATAGTGCTTTAAAGTTTATAAGATGAAAAACTGACACAACAGAAAAACTCATGTCCTCTGAACTGAATTCTACAAATACAATTGGTATTGCATTTCAAGCAGGATACAATTGCCCTCTCAGGTCCAGCCTCTCATCCACAGCACCCCCAAGTCCTTCTCAGCAGGGAGGCCCTAAATCTCTTCACCCCCTAGCCTGTTCTAGTACAGGAGTTTCCCCAACCCAGGAGTAGCACCTTGCACTTGGTCTTGTTAAACCCCTTGAGATTCCCATGGACTCACTTCTGGAGCATATCCAGGTCCCTCTGGATGACACTGTGTCCTTCAGGAGTGTTGACAGCACCACTCAGCTGGTGTGATCTGCAAATTTGCTGAGGGTGAACTCAATCCCTTTGTCCATATCATTAATGAAGACATTGACTGGGGCTGGTCCCAATACAGACCCCTGAGGGACACTTGCACTGACATCCACTGACGCTTGAGCCATTGACCACTACCCTCTAGATGCAACCATCCAACCAATTCCATATCCACCTAACAGTCCAACCATGGGATCCATCTCTTTCCAATTTAGAGGGAATGTCAAAGGCTTTACAGAAATCCAGTACAATGACAGCTGTAGCCATTCCCTTGTCCTGTGATGGAGTCACCTCATCATAAAAGACTCTTTGGTTGGTCAGGCAGGACTTGCTCTTGGTGAAGCTGTGATGGCTGTTTCAAATCAACTCCCTGTCTCCATGTGCCTTAGCAGAGCTTCTGGGAGGATCTGTTCAATGATTTCTCCAGGCACAGAGGTGAATCTGGCATGTCATTTGTTCCCAGGGTCCTTCTTTCTACCCTTTTTAAAGAGAGGTAGAATTTTTATCTTTTTCCAATCACCTGGGACTTCACCTGACTGCCATGACTTTTCACATGTCATGAAAATTGCCTTAGCAACTACATCAGCCAATTCCCTCAGGACTCTGGGATGAATCTCACTGAGTCCTATAGACTTACATATGTTCAGATTGCCCAGGTGGTCACAAACCTGATCTTTACTTACAGTGGGAAGCACCTTGGTCCTACAGTCCCTATCCTGCTGTCCATCCATTCAAGAGGTGTGGAAACAGAGGTTGCCATTAAAGACTGAGGCAAAAATGTTGTTGAGTACCTCAGCCTTTTCCTTATCCATTGTTAACAGCTTACCAGCATTATTTATCAGGACAGGAACACCTTCTTTGATATTTCTCTTTGGTAGACTTACCTGTAGAAGCCCTTATCTTCTTTGCATCCATGACACAAAATTCAGAGGAAAGCTGTCTGGACGCCACTACTCAAGAACTATCTGGTCATCAGTGTGCAGGGGTGAGCAACTGCACTCTCATTTGTTTTGAGTAGTTTAATTATTATTATTACTATTATTATTACTATTACTACTACTCCTACTACTACAACTACAATTATTATCCCTTTTCTTATATCCTGTAAAGTATCTTTATCTCAACCCATGAACTTTTCAAACAGTATCTCTAAGTTGCCCACCTTTTGTTGAAAGCAATTGACACTTCGTTGATCCTTACAGTCAGCTTCCTCACAGAAAATACACTTTAACTGTGTAACTTAAACTAATTTAATGAATCTCACTATTCACTAAACACATTAAATTTATTATACATAGTATAAATGCCAGCTGTTAAAAAAAAGTTTTATAAAATCTTGTGTATCTTCTACACATTCAAGCAGTTTAGATATCTAAGATCTGATTATCTGCATTTATAATGGACATCTTCATCTGCATGATGGATGCAATCAGTAACAGCTAAAACCCCTCATCAAGTGTTACCTTAAAACAAGGAGTCCTCACTTTATTACCCATATTCATAACATTCATGAACTCTATAGATGAGAGCATAAAAATAGATGAGTGTATAACATATGCACAATGGTTCAGGCTGAGAGCAAAGACAGGAAAACATTTCTCATGCCTGAAAAGTGCATGAGTGTGTGTAAGAGCATGTGTACATAGACTGAGATTCTATTAATCAAAATATCCACACATTACTCATTGTCACCATTCACCAGCCACTGTTTTTTTTGATTTATTATACTGATCTGGTATTTTTAACTCTGAGAACATTGACAGCTTATACACCCTGATGCCAACAGAACTCCCATAGAACTTTCTTTCATATGCATTACATCCAGGTCAAACACAGGAAAGCTCAGACCCTATTGAAATAATTACTAATTCTAAAACTAGTAAAATGTGCAATCCCCACTTCCTGCTGTCCTGTTGTCTACTTTCTCCTAGCATAAAAACACACATACTCCACATAGGTACATTATTTTCTGAACAGTAAGATAAAGGAAAATTTTGGAGGATTTTACGCCCTTGAAAGCAAGAAAATAAAGCAGGAAAATGTGTAGCAGATCACTGCTGTAGTACTTCCCCTAATCATCTCCTGAAAATTTAAAGGTTTGCCTATCAGAAGATATGCTAGGAAAACCTTTCTAAATGGATGACCCTGGAGTTAGATACATGAATACTAAATGGTGAATGTGAAAGAATGGCACTTTGAGGTAAAAGATTAAATACCTCTTTCCTTCTTTTTGGATCAAAATTCTCTTACTGAAAGATATAATTTAGTTGCATTTAGTTCCAAATTCACATTTGGAATTGTTAGTGAATCTTACTAAACATTGTTTATTTTCTTACATTAGGCTTTGTGGTTATCAAAGGAATTTCATCAAATATATAGTTATAGTTCTTTCAGATAGAATTTCATTTTTATTTTTACCTAATACAATGAAAATCTTGTACAGAACCCTTTTTTCCAACTGCTTTGAAAATTCTTGTCAATATTAATGATAGTCATGATAGCATCTATGGTAGAAGTATATCTTATACATGAAATAATTATTAAATAATATGAAAGACTTTGCAAGAGTAAGTATAGGCAAAACACAAAAGTGCATATTGACACCAAACTTCAAATTATCAAGACAGCTCTACAAAGCAGAGATGAAACAGACAATTTACTTATTGTTCAGAGATTTTAAAAAAAGGAGAAAAGGAAAATCAAGTCCTTATCTGGGCTTTACATTCAGGGCTGAAAATAAAAACCTTCATGAAGCAAAAACAAAGACCGAAGACTGAGAGAAAGACAAACAGATTTTCTGGTGCCTCTAACCTAGAGAAGTAACAAAATCCCATGTAAGAAGACTGTGAACTGATACTAGCCTGACCTGGAGAATTTCATCTGCCTTTTGTGTTCAGCAGCTGCAAGGCAATAGAGCCTTCATACTGTGAGTTTTGTTCTCCTCTGCAACACTAACTCTTTCATAAGAGGACTTCGTTTGGAAATCAGATTTGTCAGGTTAAAAGAATAGGTTTTGCAGTAGCTCTTAGAAGGCTGTGATCAGGCATAATTTCTATTACAAACAAACTGTCTGACAACATTCCACTATGCATGATTACCATTTGGCAATTACTTTAACGATATGTAGCTATTTTTACTCATCTCACACATTGTTTTTCCAGAAGAGGTTAGCAATTTTCTTTAAGTTATTCTGAGTTCCTTGAATTCTTAAAGACAAGAGTCTAAAATGTGATAACCTTGGAGACTAGCCCTGAAAACACACGGTACCTCAAATCATATTTACAACCTCAGTACACAACAGCTACTTAAGAACACTTAAATCAGAGCAAATGAAAGCTCCTCTGAGCAATTGAATAGCTTAAAATGTGCTAGCTGTCCTTAGCTACCAGCACAGAGAACCCAAGTTAACCCAGTTAGATTTAAGTCATTACATTCTCAATAGTAAGGCCCTAGCACAGGAATTAATTTCTGACAAGTGATGATTTGAAAGAATACAGTTTTCACACAGCATGTTACATATTCCATGTTCTGCCAATTATTCATTTGCTTCAGTGTGTCTTTTCAGGAATGAAAAAAAATCTGAAGAGCTCTCTTAAAAAATCTCATCATATTCAGCAAATGACTTCTTTGAAAGGATTTCTCTGAACATCCTGCCAAAATAATTGCAGTACAGCATTACAAAAAAAGAATTTCACAAGGACATGTTTCCCTATTGATTATAACATTTATTTTATAGGTCTACTCTGACTGAGCTGATTGCTGAGCCTCATGTATTGTCCTCTGCACTGCACTTCTCCCAGGTAAGGTCAAGGTTGTGGTTATATCCTGATCAGCTTTCCTGTATATGAGAATTAATGAGTTCTTACCATAAGAATCTTGCACAACAAAGGCCCCTCCAGTTTTACTAGTAGGTTGGTTGTGGTTCCTTTCTTGTACTTCCATAAAGGATACATGTCTGAAAGAGTCAAAGACAGATAGATATTGGTGTGGTTGATAGATATTGGTGTGGTTGATAGATATTGGTGTGGTCAGGGTTTTTTGCCATTCTCCTCCATGAGACAAGGAGTTCACAAATTATGGAACAAGGCAGTGTAAAGAGGGAAGGGCAGCCGTATAATTTGCAGAGATGTGGTTATTCTACAACCACACATGCACATTGCATTTTTGTCAGCAGTAGATTTGCAGCATGTCACGGTCCAAAGCACCCACCACTCATGTGCAAAAGCTCATTGCCGTAGGATGTCGCATCCACATTGCAAGTGGAGCGTGCTAGATGGCACCGCAGCGTGCCACTTCAACCTTAGGGCTGGCACTCAGGACACTCCTACCAGTGTACCAGGGTAGCCCCTTGGGGAATTGGTTTCAGCAAATTATACTGAGATGTTTACCTTTCCTTAGGTTTTTCATCTATCACAGTTTCTAGTTTTAAACATGCTATTCACAGCTCTCAGGTAAAATCAATCTATTACTTGCCATAGTTGCTTAGCTGGCAGTGCAATTAGTTAGACAACTTGAGTATAAAAGACCTTTTCTAGTGGTTTTTTTAATCCTTCTGGCTCCCATGAAAGGGCAACCTGATAAATGACAACAGAAGCTGCTCAAATATTTACTTTCAGAGGAGTAAAAAATAAGAACTTTTCATAAAAGCCAGAAACCACACTTGAATTCTGTGCATCATTAAAGTCTCACCTAAGCTCCTGCCTTATGACTGACCTGGACTTAAGCGTGCACTCATTTTGGAAGGCTCAGTTCCAAAGACATACAGATGGAAAGATATTGTCTGTTCTTGTGTGTCTGAGCAGTCAGCAATGCAAACCAATTTGGTTTTCTACATGTTCTCCTTCATATTAAGGGTCTTGTTGATTTTCCATTTATCCAGAGACAAGACAGTATACTAAAAGAATTGCACTGCTCATGTTTGCACTTGAAGAAAGAGATTTTGTTAAACCCTTAGTGGCCAATCATAAACTCTTGTAATTAGTGCAGATAAAGACTCTTTCTTTCAAGAGTTTACAATGCTTTACAATAAGATTGCTCAGGTGTAAAATTTATATGTAGGTTTCCCAGCTGACATGAAATAAAACTTTATCAATTGCAGATTCATTAATGTATGCATAAACCTTTTTGTATTGCATTCTATAATTTAATAAGTAATCGTATTTTTGCACTACATTTAAGTATATATTAAATGTTTTATAAATGCAGTCAAAAACACTTTTTAAATGGCAGGGCAGCCAAATTACTGCAATAATTGCATCTACTGATTCATTTGGATCCCAAGCTGGTTTTATTGCAAAAGAATGAAGTACCATTAGATCTAGGAATATATTTTCTCTAGCAATGTTTTGTTATACTTAATGAAAGACATGAATTGGGATATTTTTCTTAACTTCAAAAATGTCACTTTTCCTAACAAAAACACCATAAGAACTCCCAATTAATTTTTCCAAATATAGTCAGTGTATTACAAGGTAGTTCTATCCTTGTATAAGCAATGATGATAGTAACCAGTGGGGAAGTTCATTAGGAAGCCTTCCTGGGAATACTTACCAGCTAGATATCCAACATTTTGGGGTTTGGAGCCAGGATAACAAGGCTGATAGGATAGTAGACCATGGACTATAGATTATTTACTCAGCGTGTGATTGCTAGACTCAGCAAATAGCAGGAAAGGGAAAAGAGTTTGAGTTCCAGTTAAA
The DNA here is from genome assembly GCA_024362935.1 of Setophaga petechia. Classification (NCBI taxonomy): domain Eukaryota; kingdom Metazoa; phylum Chordata; class Aves; order Passeriformes; family Parulidae; genus Setophaga; species Setophaga petechia. Next base: position 32,294,865 of record JANCRA010000001.1, read on the forward strand.
ATGTAGTTTGAAAAGTAGGCCAAAAGATGAATCTAACAAAAAAGCAGAACATGCTGCTGAGTGTATGGCAAAAGCTTTTAAGAGGGTATAGTTATAAGATCTAAAGTCTTTTGAAAAGCAAAAGGTACCAAACATTGTTCCACATATTTATTTCACCCCTTGAGCAGCTCAGAGGCACCTAATGTACATTCTTCCACAAAGGGAACCTTCTTCACAAACTTCACATTCGAGAGTCAAGACACTTTCTCACTGCAGCGGGAAGTGCAAGGTTATGAACTCAATAACAGCCAACAATCAAGAACTCAGGATTCTAAATTAGGAAATAGGATGACAAAGAAGAGAGACAACATTGGTTTTCATGAAATAAGGAAAGAAAAGGCTTTGTTTCTAGGCATCATCTTTATGAGCATAAAGGATGCCCAGACTATTCATTTCTAATGCTATATGATAATTTTGGTAATATTTTGTGGTGTTCTCTTCTTGAATACCTAATACAAGGCCAAATGAATTAAATGGAATTCAGAAAATAACTTTAGAACATCCAAAATTGGAGACAGATTTTAAATTATTAAGACACTAATGATCAACTTCTTGTTCCAATTTTACAATCTGAAAGATATTTTCAACCTTTTCTTTATAATGGGGCTAATTAAACCAGCTGATAGTGATCTTTTTTGAAATAGTAGATCTGTCATTTCACATACTTTGGACCTTTTATTGATTCCGAGCTGATGTTTATAAAGGACTTTCAGACAGAATGAAATTGACTGAGGTTGGAAGAAGCAGTGAAACTATCAATACATAGAGCAATATTAACCATATTTAGTAAAACTGGCCAAATGATGAAAAGAACTGCATAAAAGGTAGATATTAGAATTATTATACAGAATTGTCAAGCACAAAAAGTAAAACAATCAAAAGAGTAGAGATTTATTTCATTACCTATTTTCATTTATAATAGCCTTAGTTGTTACTAATCATCACATTCAAAAAAATTTTTTAGACATGACTGTTATTTTCAAGTTGATTGTGTCCCTTTAAATAAATCCCATTGTGTGTCTAAACCAAACATATGGCAGAGATCTGAAACAGGTATTTAAAAACCTATAAGCACAACAGATTCTGAGTTTGTGAACATTTCAGTCATGACCTCAGTGTGGAATTTTCTTGGTAGATATATGAAAGACTTAAAGATATTAACTAACTCATTGCAGGATTATCGATTATATTTACATGCTATAGTTACCTAGAATATTCTAATTTCACATTTCTAAAAGTCAAGAATGTTCCTCTGATACAAGATAATGCTCATTTTATTCATTAAATGGATCAGAGAAAAGACATATATATATATATATATATATATATATATATATATATATATGTACACACAAATATTAGGCAGAAAGAATGAGGCAAAGATCAAAATAAAAGTGGGACTTGCATTCCTGAGACTTTTTATAGAAATCATTAAATCATTATGCCTGCCCAAATGACATAAATGGAGATTTTATGCCAGAATATCTTTCAGCAATAATTTAAATATGAGTGACTGAAACAAAAAGGGAAAGCAAACTAAAATGGTAATACAAAAGAAATCAAAGCCATCCCACAGCAGTCAAAAATAAGATGGGCAAACCCAGGCTGCATATTTTAAAGCACAGAACTGTCTATGAACTCCATTGGGGGTATAAAGTCATGCTATCTTTACGGTCTTATATCATACAACATTGCTTTCATCTGTCATCAGAAAGTAAATTAGAAATGTTTTTCCTTTTCACCACATTTTCCCTTCTTTTTGTATAAAACTGATCTCCCTTTGAATTGGGGCATACCTTTTCCTAGTTTAAATTCTAGCTTCTGCTTGGCTACTGCTCCCATTGTGAAATATTTTTCCCTGTGTGGTCTCTGATTTCCTGACACAGCACTCAAGCAGGAAATATTGTTGGTGACTGGGTAACTCCCCCTCATAGGAGCCACATTATGATTGTATCTTCTCATTATATTTGACTACAGTTCTTGGCTAACTAATCTAACAAAAAAAGATGGTTGAAGATGCCAAGGAAATTTCCTTATGCACTACTCTAAACATCCTTAAAAGTGGAAGAAGTGACTCTAGGAGAAAAGATAAGGCAAACAAGCATTCAACTTAGTTGGAGCACAGACAAACCCACACCTAAAAATTCATAAATTATTAGGAAATTAATTACAAAATTTACCTATCTCTCCAATCTTCACTTACTCCAGTAACAGTTAGTCCAGAACTAAAGTGCTGACCCTTTCATTCATAGCAAAAATTGTGCTTAATTTCCCTTTGTTTCCTGTTCATATAAAGGTTTAGTTGCCATTCATTAAATTGTTTCCCAGTAAACAATGTCATGTGTCTCTTCCACAAAATACTGAGTATCAGGTCAGCTGAGGCATGGAATCACAGTGCACCAGGTACTCTTAATTAATGCTATGGCTGTGGATGCTCTTAATCCACTGAAACAGTGCATTGCTGCAAGGTACAAAAAAACAGCTCCCCACTAATCTCCCTTTATGGATTGTTTCTAATTACACTGTATTTCTTTGTTGCAGAGAGAAATGTGTTTGTCCTTGTGTATGCTGAAGTCCCACCTGGCAAAATAAAAAACTTCATGTGAAACAGTGTGCAAAACATTGCTTTTTGCAACTGGATTTAATCACATGGATGCAGCAGAATGGGTGTTCAGATTACTGCATTAATATTAGGATGACATTTGACTTGAACAAAAAAGCCATGATCAAGTATTTGAAAAAGGAGTAAGGCAACAAGAGAAAATCAAAATGAAGTATTAAAATTTCAGATCAAACTTCTAGATAATATTGACAATAATCTACCATTTTTAACATAAATTACGATGCTGAAAAAAACTCAATATATTTCAATATAAGTTATAGAAGCTGTGATGGGAGTTTCTTTTTACTACTGAATGCCATTTGAATGCACCTATGAGCAGTTCATACTTATTTCCTACAAGTGAGCACAGATCCAGTGGCAATAGCACAAAATACAAAAATTGAAAATTCCTGAGGGTGAGACAGTGCCTCCAAGATGTATGTCCAGACAGCATGACTCATGACACAAAGTTTAGTTCTGACATATCTCAAGCCAGGAAATCACTCTAATTTGTGACATTGATTGCAATCAGTGAAGTGGCTACTGTACATAATAGCTGCTCCTCTGTGCAGTATATTTTGTGCTGTACTTGGCTGATGTGAGTGAATTTATAAACTGCCAGATATTAAGCCCCAAAAGGGAGGCAGTCTCACTACCCTTATTCTCTGAAGCAAGCTCTTACTTTTCTTCTTTTGTTTAGGCCCATTTTTAAGACCCATTTGAACACTTCACTGCTCTCTTTGACCAGAGTGTACCCCAACTTTAACCAGCTGGCAGTCATATAATGTAGTATGGGTCTGATGCAAAGAGCAACCAGTAAGAGGAAGAAAGCCTACTGAACCAAGGTTCTGGGGAATCAAGCAAAAAAATTGGGCAGCACAATCTGTAAAAAAGGTCTGTTTTAGGTTCCTGAGTCTCCAAAATACCCATCAGTTACCAGGAATAACAAAAGAAAGGACATGATTTTTTCTTCACTTTACTTTCATTCTTTTCTCTGAGTGTAGCTTCATCTGTTGCACTAGGTATTGGACAGGCATAGAGCTATATATAAAATATATTAGACCAATGTATCTAATACACCAAATCAGACTCTGAGCATTAATAGTAACAAAGTAGAAATCGTAATGGAATTACAATCAGTCTGTCTAACAGGAACAAAATTTAAAATTACAAGATGCTTTCAGAAGTGCTTACACAACCTTGTTTTTTCTTTTTAAAAATACAGACTTGTAGCTCTCAGACTGGAAAAGAAGTTTCCTAAGTGCATAAATTATGATGTCAGAATGGACAATTATCATAATCTAGTCACCTCAGCCTCCTTTACTTGTACAAGCCATAGAATTTCACCAACTCCAACATCATGACAGAACTCATTGATGTAAGGTATATGCTACATTTAACAATATTAACAAAAAAGTAATCACTGGAGCATTGTTCCTGAAATAACTTCTTTCAGTTCTACTATTAGTAATATTAACAGGTAGACTCTTTTCCAATATTACCTCAGAGAATCTGCAGAGAATCCACCTACCACCAGCTGAATTGCATATGTTGACTCACCTTTCATTATATGTAGTCCATGACAGACTGGCATAGCAACTTCAATCTATCCAGTCACCAAAGCTCTGTAGAATTGTAATGTCTATACCACATTTTTTTATGTGAGAAGGGAAAAAGATCTCTTGAAATCACAAACTTAAGTTACACAACCTGAGCAGAATGGATGAAGGACTGCTCTGGGCAGTCATTGATTGTCCAGCTTGTTCAGTACCAGATCTGAAGTTTCCAATTTCTTCAGGCATCAGCTAGAACCAAAGCATGGTCGTCTTTGTGTCTCATTCCATCCTAGCTCTCACCACCTCAAACACAGCTGCTCTGTGCATAGTGCCTTGCTCCACCACAGCTGCTATTGCCATGGCTTTGCTGGGTGAATGCAGCCTCTCTGCTGCAGGTTTTGTTCTGCACTGTGGGGTTTTGACAGCAGAGTGTCTTCAAAGGCTTATTCAGAGTTTAAACCCTAGATATCAGGATCTCAAAGTATGTACCTCAGAAGCTGAGTCCTGATACATGAAACTTTCAGATAGCTGCAGCTCTCTCCAGCTACTGGCAGGGGATGAGATATCACAAGATATGAATCTCTCCCAAGTCCTGGGCCACACTCTAGATTCAGCAATTTCAGGAGAAAATGGGATGGAGACACAGTTAGCCCTCACTCTGGAGCTCTACATCATGCTCTTCTTGTAGCACACTTTTGCTTTTTCACTTTGCCCCTTCGCTCCTTTCTTCTCAGTAACAATAATCAGCAGCTGAAATTATATTGTTTTATTAGAAATTATATTGCACATATTAGATAATCTGTCAAATACAGCTCCTTAATTAGTGACTTTCCTTTCTGTGGCCATCCCTTTTCTGAAGCATATTTCAGTCTCACAGATGGAGGTGAGCAGTCTGTCAGGCACAGGGAGAGCCAGAGCACCAGGCTATGCTGCCTTTGGACACCAAGATGAAAGATGGCCTGACAGAGCTTTGTCACACCTAACACTTATGACTAAGTGGCAACAACTGCCAGGTCATCAGTTTTTATGATGTACCATAGTCCATTATTCTCCCCATAGAAGTCTTATACGTTAATTTTTTTTAAATACAATAATAATTTAAAATCTATTCATAGATGCATTCATACAAAATTTTAGAATTTACAAGTCATTTAACTTTTATTGTAAATATAATCGCTTCAGAGAAACTGCTGCTATCAGTCGTCTTCTCAGCTAACAGATGTTTCTTCGATGTTACAGTTCCTCATTAAAAGCAGAGTGGGGATTCACATTGTATTTTGTATACCTAACATGAGAATCAGGTAGGGTTTTTCAGAAATACCTTCAGAAATTATTCTAGGTACTTCAGTTTTCCATATATTCAGGGGAGATATTCTTTTTAAAGTCTTGTTGGACAGGCATTTCAGACTTCAGTGTTATTAATCACTTGGGGAAAACCTCAGCTAATCAATTATGTGCTATAAATGGAGTTGATGCCCTGCTGTTTGTGTTTCAGGCCTGTTGAGGGATCTGACATAACTGTACATTAGGGATTTTTAAAGTGTGCACATGAGTTACTGGCAAGCAAAGAAGGTACAATAGGGAAAAGTAATGTGGGGTGACCATTAAAATCCAATTACATTAAATCAGTATATTTCACTGCTGATGAGCACCAGTTCTGTTTCCTATCCTGTAAAGTGGGTATTGGGTTGTCAGACTCTGAAGCATAACTCATTGAACTTGAGCTGCTTTTCCAGAGAAATAATCAACCAGCTGGTTTCATTGTGTCTGTCCCTCTGCAGAGTTGTCAGGGAAACAGATATTTCCAAGAGGAAGAGAGTCAGTTTCCTCCACAGATGTTCTGCACTTGCCAGACCTATGAACTAAACATTTCTCTCTATTGCTGGGGGAGTTTGTCTCATCATTCACTGAGGTCCTCCCTGTTTGCTCTTGAGAACAAGGCACCAGCAGCCCATCCATCTGAACAGGATCATGCAGGTCGAGGAGCTCTGCAGTTGTAGGAGGTGGGCAGGTTCCCAGTGGACAGCAGCAGTCTCTGCCCTCTGGAGCACCACAGTGAGAAGAGAGGAACACCATCCCCTCAAGTCTCTTATCCACAAGGAACTGTTGGGTCTACCAGCAGCATGCCAGTTGGGAAAGGGCACAGATGGTGTTCAAAAAACCACAGACTTTGAACCACAGAGAAGAGATCAACTCCCAGTTCCCTTTGCATCAAATTCTTTTCCTTTCCAATGTCATACAGAAAAAAAAAGAAAAAAAATTGTGCTAGAAGCCAACCCTGCAGAACAAGGAAGAAAGCAGACTTCATATCAGCAGACCCCTGACAATACATGGTCAGAAAAGACTCAGCTGTGTTATCAGCCATCGGAGCTTACATGGGATAATTCCCCTCATTGCATTCCACATGTGATACAAAGTAATACTCAAATGATTAAAAATAGTAAAGACAATAGAGACCTGCACACATGAATGGTGTACTAATAAAGAAAAAAGAAGTGAAGTGAGGAAAAAAGGAAAAGGATAAATCTTTTCTAATCAGCCTGTTTCTTTTACAGTGAATTCAGGGAAATTATTTCCTTTACATACTGATAAAATATTTCTACAAACTAGAAAAACTATGAAAGCTGACAGCAGAAACTTTGGAAACACCTCCTACTTCTACATAAGCAAACTGCTACATTGGAATAAGTCCAGAGGATGATCACTTTAAGATATGTGCAAACGAATTGCATAATTCTAAAAAATCAGTACTATGGATATATGTATGAACAGGGAATATTTAGGTAGTGGATTAATTCAAATTTTGACAAAAGACAGAAGTACTATGTGGTTAATTACCAGTTTAAACAAAAGCAAATAAAGAAAGGAGCAATTGCACATAATGATAGAGAATCAAATCCGATTGTTTTTGCCCAAGTTCAAAATCAAGATGAAGGAAACTATATGAACAAAGCTACAATAATTTGATCTAAGATGGTAGTCCTACTTTTTTCCCACTGATGTATGCAAATTGAGATCTGAAATGAGTATTTCAAGTGAACAAGGCTACAAGAGAGAAAGATTATATCTGTATGCAAAATCATGGCTTGAAATTCAGTTTTTAAAAAGGACAATAGACTAGTAACAAGATAGGGCAATATAAAATTCATTTTTTTAAAACATGTACAATATTTTAAAAACATGATTTGCTAAAAAGAAAAATCTGTTCTGGCAATTAAGATGTCAAGTAGCTACCCAATTCCTGAAGTGAACAACATTAAACAGAAGGCAAAATCTGGGAAAACGATTTATGAAAAAATATAAAAATAGTAATACAACACACACAAACCAGGAAGGAAGAAACTGGGAAGGGAGAAATGCATTCTTGTATTTTGAAAAGCAGAGACATGATTAAGGACATAATGCAAAGGTGGAGGAGAAGCTAATCAATAGCAATCATAAACAATTTGTATTTGCAAGTAGGATTGTGGATATATATAAGTGGACATAGACTATAACCAATCAGAATAAATCTTGGAGGTACATGGAAAACATGAGGACAAGTGGATGGGATAGAGCCATAGAGTAGGGAGCTACACTGGGGAGAACTAAGAATGCAAAATAAATGTATGCCCAAACACTGTGCGGCGCTTCCACAACGAATGAATTTTTAGAGAAAACTAAACTGATGAGCAAGCAAGCACAAAAAGTACTGAGAATCAAAAAAATCCTAAAGAAGGATTATAAAATTAATTTTGCTAAAGGAGGATTGTTTGCAGAATAAAGTCTGCAAACGAGACTCAAAGAAAAAAATCAGAAGAATGAAAGTTAAATTGCACACACAATAAAAGATTTTCTAGAAATTGAAGAAGCCACTACTAATTGCAACAAACTACAAGCGTTTATCCAGCCCAACTTCTCTTTGTCATTAACACATGTTGAAATCAATGAGATCAATGGGTTCAGCTGAAGCATTTGAGTCACTCTTATTCTCCTAAGAAAGATAAAAGACATCTTAAGCTGTGGGCTAGATGACTGGTGTAAAGCCTGAAAGCAATAGCACATGAAGAAATAAAATGCTTTCTTTTACAATGTGCTCATTTTGTGTATTTGTCAGCACTTCAGAATTATCCACATCATTGGTTTGCTAAGAGTTTTCCTCCTTCATCTCTGCAAAACAAAAATGTTTGCCAATAAAAGCAGGTGGAAGTGAGAAGGCAGCAGAAGATTCATATAATACAGAAGAGTGTAAAAATTCAGCTTAAGAGAAGTTTGGCATGATGCATACACTGGTTACCCTCAAAGGCAAGCTCGGCAGAAGAATTGAATGAGATGGCGTGGTGCAATAGCCTAGTATGTGAACCCTGAAATATTACCTGTCCTGAATAGTCAAAAGCAAGATACTAAATACCACCAAAAATGGTGCTAAAATCAGGAAATGGTTGAAATATGTCAGAAAGAATGAACCATACCTGTACTCCATTTCTAACAGACTTTTTGTGCCCACCTATGTTAATTTTGATAAGACTGGGACATACCACTGAGTCTTTCAAGAAAGAAAAAAGACTCCTGCCCTATTTGAAGAATTTTGGGCCCCCATCTCTCATTTACCTAATAATGACTCATTTTTTCCTTCATCTTGGCAGAAAACATTCAGCTCTTGAGTTTACAAGAACAAAAACCATCTCAGCTCTTTTATCCTGTGGCTGCTTAGACTAAAAGCTATCAGTTTAATGTGTTGTGAATTTTGTTCATATTTAAGGATAGGACATAGTAGGATAATTTAAACAGTGATTTAAAAGTGAAACATTCATGTAGAAAGGTTGAGGGGTATAAAGCTCAAGAAAAGACTACACCCATAAAATTTTGACCAGAATTACGCTGCAGAGGGGGGAAACTTATAAAGTCATAGCATACAGCCTAATAGAATTTAAATTATTCTATAACCCACAAAGTGGAGAATCAAATCTAAAATGGAGAAAATAGATCCAGCACTAGGAAATAGGTAATAGAGAATATGATCATATTTGGAATAATGGGCATCATTCTGGTCACCGTATTATGGAAGTGTTGAAACCTCATTGGCTGACATCTGATATGAGGCAGTTTTGGATGTTGCCCTGTTTCTTCCATTATTAATTTTGTGCTTGAGGGCAAATGCCAGCAGTGCTCATTTTAGTTTTTACCTCCTGCTGCAACTTCAACTGTCAGAGAGACAGCAGGAGTCAAAAATGAAAGGAGCCACCTTATAGAAATGCTGTGCCACTATGTCATTTTTAAACTGACAGCTTTTTACAGTCCAATTTCTCAGGGAAAGAAAAAAAGGACTTTCATTTTCACCTCCCACTGCTGCTTTGACAGAGAAAGACATTTACCCAGGTTTGAATGCTGGTGGGAGGCAAAAATGTAAAACTGTGTTAGAGTGTTTGTAAGTGGGCTTTGACTACCCCGTAGAAGAATAAGCTGATTTGGGACAAGTTGAACTCTAACCTTTGCTTACCAGGTGGCAAAAGAGAAAGATGTGTCCGTCTGCCCTTAATGCAATAGATGGAGAATATTCTGAAGGATGTAAGTGAATACAGAAGAGACAGATGCACCTAAGGATTTCAGTTCACCTGAAAACATACAAATGTCTGGTTTATTCGTTTTTGGCCTTCAAGAAGTTGACAATTGAGAGGACTCTTCAATGAGAACAATTGCTGAGGAAGGTAGAGATGTTTAAAAGGAGAAATTTAGGGGAAAAGTGTAGTCCTTACTTTAATAGCATATAGTAAGGAAAATGATTTCCAATCAAAGGACTCAGAGAAAGAAGGTATTAAAAAAATGAATGCTGAAGAACCACACAAAATAACTTTTCTACAGTTTTTAACAGATACAAACACCAAGTTTTTATGATGGTGAAAGCAAAATAATAAGGAACAGTAATGTTAAAGCGCATCTACTAGAGGGATCCCTCTGGCATTCTAATCTATCTAGCTTCTGTGACATATAGTATTTAGAAAACTCATAAACCAATATAACATAATATCATTTAGTATAGAAAATAAAAGTAGAAATAGCAGCTCCTACTTGCTGCTAGATGCAGCTTTTAATTTCCAAAGTATCTGGTACACTTCTGAGCTCAGAGTTAAAATTAATTGCAACTGACAATGGTATTCAGGGTAAAGAAATTACTCTATCATTTAAAACTGTCTACTGTTAATCTTGCATTCCTTGTTTTGGGTCTCTGTACAATGTGCATGACCTTGTCAGGCTTAGAAGGATGCATTTGAGTAGAACATGCAAAATGTTTGGCTCTCAAGGACAAGATCACTGCATATCTCCAAATACACTGTTTATTCGCACTGTCTAGAATAGCAACAAAGTTGTGGTAGCTGGAAAACATATATTTCCAAGAAAAATAATATGTACATAGATGGGGTATACACTTACATTTAAAAGTATAAATGAGTCTGTGTTAAACACATAATTTTACCTGGGGTTTTCTAATGCAAGTCTGGAAATCTAAGCCCTGTACACATCATTTATTGTAATGATATCTCAATTTATAATTAATGTCTGACTCCACATATTATTTTGAATCTATGGGATAGCAAAACAACATTCTGAATTCTGAATGTTAGACATTTTATTTTCTGTTTTGAAGAAGCACAGAGAATGTATATACCATCATATTTGAAATACCAGAGAGGATCTTTTTATGTAGGTGGAGCTTTTTTTGTAGTTGTGGCTGAAAAGGATATAATTGGCTTCTTTTCTCCTTTTCTTGGCTAGCCAGTGCTCCAGAGAAATAAAAGAAGCAGATAGCTGGAGTGGAGGCAGAGCTAGCATGGGACAAAGCTTTGAGGAAATGGGGAGGGAAGAAGTACTCAAGATAAATGGAGCAATTGTCTCAGAGACATGATTCTCAGAAACTGAGTCAAAAACACCAGGTATGTTCAGAGGTAATTGTGTGGAATAGAGATCCATTTGTCCTAAGTAACAACCTTAAGAAAGAGAAGGTTTTTACCATTGTTAGCAAAAGCAAGGAGGGCTGCAGTGAAATTGCATAAAGAAAGGGTTTGGGTTCAGGTTTTTCTTTTCCTCTCATGTGCTTAATACAAACTTTTCTCAGTTTCTATCTGAATTCAGAGCATCTCATTATGCCTTGCTGTCTTCCCCACTCACGGTACAATTGGTTTATTTTTCTAACACTTTCCAGTGAAACATTTATTCCTGAGTCAGTTTTGGACATCAGCTTCAGAAATCAGCATATCTATGAAGTATCTGCATACCCAATGGTTCAGAGGAAGGACCACTGGAACTTCTGTTTTTCAAGAAAATACCATCAAGCACTAAAATAATAAGGCAATTCTGAAAAATTTCTGGTTTGTACCCTTTTTGCTTTAGAGTATCTGGTTCTTTATCAGACTGATAAAGCCACAGGTCAAGCCAAACTGAATTGGAGGATGTGATCCCATCCCTTAGTCAGCCCTACTGGGGCCACAACTGGAATGTTGTGTCCAGTTCTTGGCTCCTCAAGTACAAGAGAGACATGGAGCTCCTAGAGCGCGTTCTGCTGAGGACAACAAAGATGATTAGGGGTCTGGAGCATCTCTCTTACAGGGAAAAGCTCTGCCTCTTCAGTCTTGAGAAGAAAAGACTGAGAGGAGGCTTCATCAATATCTGTCAGTATCTGAAGGGAGGGTGCCAAGAGGCTGGAGCCAGACTCTGCTCAGTGGTGCCAACCACTAGAGCAAGAGGCAATGGGCAGAAACTGATGTACAGGAAGTTCAGCCTGGAAAGGAGGAAAAACTTCTCTATTGTGTAAGTGACCAGAATAGATTGTCCAGAGGGGCTGTGGAGTCTCCCTCACTGCAACATCCAAGAACCATCTGGAGACAACCCTGTGAAAAGTGTTCTAGGATGATCCTGCTTGGCAGGGAGGTTGAACCCAATGACCCCCTGTGGTCTCTTCCAATCTGACCCACTCTGTGACTCTGTGGTTCTCTGATTTGTGGGGTGTATACTGTAACAAAAGGGATGGGATTGGTAAAGGGAAAAAATTTAGCCCCAAAAAAACCCAAAAAAGCCCCAAAAAAACCCAGAAGAAAAATCCTAAAACAATATTGGTTTTGACTTCACATAGATACCTTCTGATAAGAATTTTAATACAACATATATGAACATCAAATTCCCTTTTTATTTGCAGTGATATCTAAAAGAAATACTTTGACTGACAGGAAGTCAGGTTATGTTCTTATATACAGTTTTTCATTACAATAGTGTTATATAAGTTCAGCATGAATCCCTGAGAACAAATCCCTTGTATATCCTAGCACATTGTTCTTTTCACTCCTGACTGCTGAAACCCTAATTGAAATCGTATGTTTATTTATTTATTTTCTAAATCTTTCTTTCTCTCACTCAAACCTAAAGTGATTTCATTATTTCTGTCTCTTAATGACTACTTAATCAGACCTGGATCTTGCTTTGTCCACACTAGTGCAAATACTCTGATGAGTTTTACATGTCCAACTATACAAGAAGCAGAGACTCTTTTCAGTATGTTTGCAGGGTTGGAATTTTGGTTCGTAGATTATTCAGGTTCTAATATTGAAGGTATTGTTATTTAACTGGCAGACTGGTTGAATTATATAACTGCAAGGAGCTATGTTTCTTCCTAGTAAAAATCCTATGATGAAATGGTTGAGCAAGGAAAATCACCAGGATCTGGCTGGAATATTGTTAGAGATGAAGCAGCAGCTTGATCAGATTCCACTTGACAAAGGAATTGCAATGAGAAATGTTCAGTTCAGCAAGAAAGTGGATGTCAGGGTGGCCAGCAAAGCATAAATAATGAGAACTCTTTCTATCAACACATTACCCCCCACACCCTCTCTCCCCCCAAAAAACCAACCCCAGAACCAACCAAAGAAACCAATAGTAACAATAAAACAGTACTTCTACTCTGTACTTTATCCAGTGGGGAAACCAGCTTCAATTAGCCAAGGTACCCCTGGAACGATATATAATCATTTAAAAATGTGTTAGGAAGAATCCTACCTGAAAGAAACCTTCACTGCTGCTTCTACAAGTGGAAGAAAGCTCCATGGAAATTATCCCCTCTGCATCATTGCATCACATTTGCTGCGGATTATGGAGTCACACAGAAAATTTGTGTGCCTCTCTCCAAAAGGCTAAATAGATGACCCAAGCTGAATCTCATAACTGATTGTTTATGATTACCTTATACATCTGACTCACCTAGAAGGAGCCGTGATTTTTTTTTTTTTTTAAGTAGCATTTTAAAGTTTTGTAGTGGCTTTTTTTTTGATGGAAAGAGAGTGAGAAAACAAGAGCTCATGAGAAAATCTCTTCTCATACTGTAGTCTTCTATAACCAAGGGATTCAAAAGTTTTGGATAAAGACTCATATTTTTATTCTTTCATAAACAGAAATGAAAATAAAACTATCTTATTTTCATTTCATGACCACCTTGCAGATATTTTAATTAATACATATTATTATAGTGATATTCTAAGGCGCAGATGTACAAGTTACTTAGCAAGTCTAAGCATCTCACAGCAGCAGGAGATTACACTGTTGCACAAATTATTGAGCTATTTGATATGTTTGAAAGCATAATACCAGAAAATGTTGAAACAATAATAAAGAAGGACTTAAATTAATGCAGAACTTTTTATTTCAGACAAAGCTACAAGTTTCTTCAGTCACATGTATGCATGCATTCAAACAGATACAGACATATATTTAAATGTATTTGGATACAGTTTTTAACACAGCACAAAATTATTAAAACAGCAACCACATCACTGCCATGAGGATAAGAAATATCCATCAGTATTAAATATTAATATTTTTACTTTTCTAATTAAGAAAAAAAATTCTCTTAAAGTTGTCTCACTAACCTCTGTTTTGAAAGCCTTGTCCAACAGATAGAGAAGGAAGCCCAGACAGAGTAGTAAATTCATTTCTCTGGTAATACAGTTAATTTCTGATACTGCCAGAATAATGCATACTGAAGCAGTAAAATCGGGCTGCAATTCTGTACTGTTTAAAGGAAAACTTCTTCTACACTTTGTGGAAATATCATACTATTGTCACATTGATGAGATTATTCACCTTTTCCCAAGAGCCTAGAATGTTCCCCAAAGTGCTAAATGTCTTCGAAAATAAACTTGTTCTTAGAATCAGTAACTCTATTAAATCAGAAAGAACCTTGGGATCTTCTATCTATATTTAAAAGAATTTTAAATACACAGAGCAGACATTTGTATACTCTGGTTCCACAATTCACTTGCTATTAATTAATTATTATTTTAAAACTTCAGTAATAGCATGAAATGTAATGTGCATTTATTTTCAGTCAGATCTCTAAAGATCAGATACGAAGTAAATTGAGGCAAAGCTCAATTGCTATCTTTCACTGCCTAAAATCCACAGAAAAAGAAAGGTAACATTGTCAGTGTTTTCTGACTTTAACTCAGTTGGGAGGCATCAGTGGCAAGTTTCAACTGCTGAGATGCATTTGATGAAAATCTTAAAAGCAATTGAGTAGTCTAAACTGTTGACTTTTATGAATTTGTATTGCGAATTACTCTTTGAAGGCTCTTTACCTGGGAGACTTTGAACTGCCATTGTTGTGCTAAGCTTCCTGTATTTGGAGATAACAAAAAATTAACTTTTCAAAGATTCAGTAGTCTGGAAACTGGGAAGTTATTTAAAAGGTTTAGTTCCAAGAGTATAACAAACCCTCAACCCTTAATGATTGGAGAAAATCTTTAATGCTTATCATCCAAATAAGCACAGGTCTATTAATTTTTTTTTAAGAGATAATCTCAGTTCTTTCATTTATGGATTAGGTGGATATTGTTTTCATAAAATTTTATGGATGATTTGATTTTGGCTTTGAAATGTGGTGGGGCATTGCTGTGTTTACTTCATTTTCCTTTTATCCCTGTGGATTTTTTTTTACACAGTCATTAGTAGCATAAAAGTAGCTTCATGGTGAGTTTACCCCTTTCATTTTTTAAGGCATTCCCTAAAGGTAAGACACATTTTTTTATCATTATTTCTAAACATAAAGGACCTGATCCTGCATGGTAATAAGTGCTTTTAGCTCCCTGCAAAACTAACAGGCAGTGAGCTTTTTTGGCATACTGCACGATGTAAATCTGGGCTCAGAGTGATTTAAAAAGACAGTATGTGTTTTGAGTCATATTCAAATCCTATTTCTGCACAAGAAATCTATTTCTACATGACCAAAGAAGTAATCAGGCATTCACCTTCTTTCTTCCTTTTTTTGTGGCATATGAAACCATATATTTAATAAACTCAGAAGACACAGAGTTTAAGGCAGCAGTATGGCCACTGCAGTGCAAGTCTATTCAATCAACCTAGCAAGACAAGGAGATGTGGGGGAAAAACTCATTAGTATCATAAGCTTGCCTGAACTTGCAAAAAAAATGTAATATAGATGTTTGAGATTTTGCCTTTGCCTCAGCATCCAGTGTAAAATTTGAAGAAAAATATGCAGCTTTTCCAGAGGATCTTTGTTATGATTAGGGCTTTTCATAGAATATTTCACAGGGATATTTAATTTTCAGTTTTGCGTAATAGAGGGCTAACAGCTATCTAAAATTTCTGAGAGCTAGTAGAGAAGCCAAAGTATGTCATTCAAATCCAGGATGCAAGTTTCTGACATGAAACATCAATATGATACAAAGACAGTGTTCTTTCAGAAAAAAAAAAAAAAGATAAAGTACCAAAAGGAGACTTTAACATTTTTGAGACTAATTGACAGTTTGAAACTGCATAAAGGATTCTAGAAAAAATTATAATTCTTTCCTTTATGGATCCTCTCAAGTCCACAAATGTGAACAAAATGTTTTGGTTAGCCAGAGCCTACCTGCATTACTGGGAAGCCTTAATACTCTCAGCAGCCATAATATAGATCTGTTCTCAGGTCAGAGAACAGAGTCAGCAGAACAGAGCTGAAAATTGCTAAGTCAAATATCAGAAGAACAGCTCCAGTTAACATACAGTTTGAGTAGGACAACATTTGAGATCGCTAATATTTTTCTAACACACCTAATCTTCAGATGAGAAGTGGTATAACATACAGCAAGGAGGACAGAACTCCTCAAAGCTGAGGGAAATGAGTGAAAATCCTTTCCTCTCTAATTGACAGGATCTAATGCCAGATGGTCTTGCCCTTTAAATAACTGTTCAAACACACATACATAGTCTGGGAGGTGAGGAACAGACAGGATGTGCTATCAGTACCGATTTCCAGCTGTTGACTAGGGGAAATAAGATCATCTGAGTTTCCTCTTCCTTTCTCCATCCCCTCTATCTTTTTCAGCCTGTAAATCTACTGCCTCATACTTTGCCTCTCAGAAGGGATATTTGCTTATATTTGATAAGACTGACTGGCAAAATACATGGGTAATGCAGGCCAACACAAGGCTCTTCTAACTACTCTCTCACATTGAAATTATAGCTTATCTGAGAAGAAATATGAAAGATGTTTAGCACACAAAGGATTTAAAAGAAATTTTGCTAGGTTTTCTCCTACGTCTGAAATACAAAGTAAAATCCAGGTCATGATTCCAACAGGCTGGTTAAGCTTGTTGGATGTCCACATACCTTATCTCCCAGACTCCCAGAGTTGCCCTGACCAGGGATATTTCTACATTCACCACAGCATTATACCAAGCAAAGTCAACTAGCAGGAAAAAAATCTGGAACCAACTAAACTACAGACAGTGGAAAACCCACTCAAAATCCACAAAACAACTGGACATAAATACATTCAGTCAACACTACACAAATAAAAGGAAAAGAAAGTATATTTTTGTTTTCCTCCACATAGCTGCAAAATACTGACTGGCAGGGATCAGTATCAATTCACTGGATGAAACACTGGAAATGTTCACCAAACCCAGGAAGATGAAAATCACAATGATAAGAGTGAAAAGATGCTTAAAAAAACTACTGAAGCACTATTTTTCTTTTCCATTGAAAACAATTGCCCTTTGTTCATCAGATGTCAATCCAACTCACTACAGCTTTCATAATAAGGGCTCATGAGTAGGTGTAAATGAAAGAAGAGTCTCTGTTATTTAAATTGAAATGCTCTTGCAATTCCTTGGTATCTAAATTGCAGATTATGTTATATCTTGATAGAGGTGGTATAAATAGACCTGGCAGAATCTAAAGGGACCTTTTGAATTGCTCTGAGTAACACACACCGTGTCTGAATTTGGCCTTGAATACAGACACAGGGGCAAAACAGAAAGGTTTAACTGCTGGAGATATTTAAAATGTAAAAGTGCAGAAATTAACAGGCACAGCAAGGAAGATGATACATCCTCCCTGACGCTCAGGATCAAACAAGAATATCAGTACACTTTATGTGGAACAGAACATTTCACAAACCACTTAAAATGGAACAGGACTATGAGCAGTAAAATGTCTCCAAATGACATCAGGACCTAACACCTTGTAAAATCCAGCCCTGCTTAGTAACACTGGAGATGTAAAGCACAAAAATCCATGACACAGAAAACCTTTAAGTCTACAATGATGATAAGGATATTTTTTTGTCATAAAAACTTCCATAGAAGTATGAGCTTGTTAGTCTTTTGGGACATAACACATGGCCCAGTGTTTTAAAACACCCTTGTTTCTTAACCGAGAAACTAAGCACTTTACACTTGGAAACTGCAACATTTGGAAACTTTAGCAGGTCTGCTACCAGTATATTGAACTTGTGCAGAAGTTTAATACTCTGGCCTTTCTTCATCTACTGCAGATGATACATGCTGTGTTGGAGGATAACACTTTTTATCCCGTCCCAACCATCAAAACTGCAGCTCATAAGAAGAAACTAGAAGTTTGGCTAAATAAAAATGGCATCCTGGCTTTGAAAGAAATGTTACATATGCATGTAATAGAATACCTGTTTTGAAAGCTAAGTGCTATAAAATGACAGAAAAGTAAGTTACAGAAAAATATATGGTATCCTGACATGAGCAAGGATGATGGAAGAGTTAAGTACTTAGGGGTTAATCCATAAGGTAATTTAGGTTTCAATCTGCCAATATTAACTAATTTCAATGGAAATCCCTTCCCTTCCCTTCCCTTCCCTTCCCTTCCCTTCCCTTCCCTTCCCTTCCCTTCCCTTCCCTTCCCTTCCCTTCCTTTCCCTTCCCCTCCCTTCCCCTGGGATGATATTTTCCACTACTCTTGCTTAGCAATCATGCTTAGCTACATTATGTTTCAAATTATAGTCACTGTCTACTATGAGCAACATGTAATGGCCAAAAGAGGGAAATACAGGCATAGAAAAAAGAAGAAACTACAGCAGCCATTAATCTGTGTAGTAATTTTGAAAGGAAAACTGATTTTATAAGCTGTTTTGGATACAAAGGCCTTGTTTGCACAGCAAATTCAGTAGGCATTTTTGTGTGGCACACAACCAATATACGCAAATTGGTTTTTCTTCTATTCCAAAATATAGAAGGAAGAAAGAGCACAACTGCATAGCTAAACATCTTTCTAGAGGTTTTAATTAGTCTTTCATGTTCTACCTGAGATATACAAAAAGTGTAGGTAAGGTAGGTGCATCCCTTTGACAGAGAGGAATATCGGTATTAGAAACACTTTAGTTATTTTTTAAAGTTTCCTGGTATTAAAAATTTTCTTGTGCGTCTCAAAAAATCAAAAATGCCAACACTTACTAGCACTTGAAAAGTCCTCTGGTAAAGATGCTACAATTCTGAAAAAGTTTTAAGAAAATGAAACCCTAGAATGTTCTATTACATATGAATAGATGCTGATGAAGAAATGCTGGTGAAAGAAAGACAATTTAAGCAAGCCACCACAGTCTTGACCTCAAGTCAGTGACATGACTGACACTCCAAGTGTGTTCTGAAAAACCACATTCCGCAGCTGCATGAAGAAGGTATGGGACACAGTGGTTTGTAATTTTCTGAACAAATGAAAGCACAACATTTTTACACTTCAGCAAAATTGGACCTGGACAATGGGGAACCAAAAAACTCATTTGGATACATGCGGTGTTTTAAAACACATCACCAGGATCTTCAAATCGATCTGGTACCTAATGGCAGGCAGCACTGAGATCTCAGTACAGAGACATATGATGACCAGGCATTGTATATGCCTGAAATCTCAGTGGTCACATTATTGTACGAGCTCTTATTTTGTGAAAGGAGGGCTGAGTGAGACCTGCAGGCAGGGAATTACAGTAATCCAGACGATGTCACAGAAGCATGAATTAATGTTTCAGTATCTCTATGTGACAATGCTCTCAAACTTGTTATATTTCTCAGCTGATAATAGGAGTTTTGTTCCCCCTGAATGCACATGATCCCCAAAGAAAAGCCCTCAATTAAAGTTTACCTCTACATTTTGCACAGATGAAGACCAAGCAGTATTTATGTGCAGTACAGAGAAGGGACAAATCTTCAGACATTGTGTTAACAGCATTATTAAGCACAGTGGTCTCATCTTTTTCATGTTTAAAGCAATTTTGGGGCAGTCAGAACTACACTTCATAAGAAATGGGGATCAGATGCTCCTATGGAGTCTGTAGCAAAATAATGTAAGTCTTCTTTTCAATAGCTGTGCAAGCTTTTTACTTCTACTCTTCTATCTTCCCCCGGATCTTATTATCCCCTTTTGTCTACAATGCTTCATCAGAGACACAGCAGTTTAAACTGCTATATGACCTGAGAGATGACTTCTTTATCACCTCTGCACTTTTAAAACATAAGTAAGTGACAGATAAAGTATATACAAAAGCCTGGACTGTGACCTGAGCTAATAATTTTCGTGGGCTAAGTCTTGGCATTGTAAGTCTTGCACAGTGCTTGTTCAGGCAAAACCTGCACAGGAGCAAGGAAGACCTTTATCAGAGTCAAGCCCAAATGAAAACAGATTAGGGTCCTCAAGATTTGCCCCCTTTGGACCTCTACTTAGAATTTCTTGCAAGAATATTGGGCCATGTTTTCATAAGCATTCAGAAGAGTGAAAGTCTGTTCTGCTATTTTAAAATACTCAACAGTTCTGTATCTACATTACTGGGGTATGTACCAGGAAATTCAATATGCTACATAATACCACTTCA
The DNA here is from genome assembly GCA_024362935.1 of Setophaga petechia. Taxonomy (NCBI): domain Eukaryota; kingdom Metazoa; phylum Chordata; class Aves; order Passeriformes; family Parulidae; genus Setophaga; species Setophaga petechia. Next base: position 32,315,200 of record JANCRA010000001.1, read on the forward strand.
AGTTTGCCACTAAAATAAACAAAAACTTCTGAGAGGCACGCCCTGTATATACAGAGGATGTGGTGTATCCAGGTGCTCCATGTGCTTGTGCATACTGGGAAAACATTTTCAGACTCATTACTCGTTGGACCTGGGGGCACTACAGAAGCCTCACCTTCCTCAGGCTGACAGATATAGAAAAACATATTTTCCTCTAACAGAACTAGTAAAAATAAATTCAAAACTGTTAATTTTTTAGCTCTGCTTTATCTTCTATATCTTTGACTTGAGTCAGAGTGGGGGTTTTTTTATTCCGTCCTAATTTATCCATTCTGAAACGTTATAAAGCTGATTAAAGGTAACAGCAGTTCTGTTTAGCTCAATAAATATAGATTTGAATGGATAAAAAAACCAAGCAGTTACTATTGTTTTCTATTATCACTTACATGCTTCATCAAGAATTTCTGCTATCAATGCTCAAAAGCCCTGTGAATCCTGCAAGAAGCCTCTGACCAGTTTCATTCCCCAGTATGCATAATGTAAATACCAATGGCTTCTACATCCTAGGAGTGCTAGCATTTCTTAGGGGCATATATTATGCTCAAGCAGGGCACTAATTCTATTATTATCAAAAAGCAGATGTTTTCTTATCTTCACCTTGGAAAGTCAGTTTCACTGAAATCAACAATGCACGGGATAATTTTGCCTGCTAGTATTTTTGAATGCTTTTCCTTTGCTTAAATTCTCTTTTGTTTGTCTCTTGAATGCCCAGGATTCACCAATCACCCTGAGGCCAACACAGAAGTTTTTTATTACACATCATAACAATTTTTAAATAATTTTGTATTTATATTAAAAGCCTACTGTCTTTAAAAGGTTTTCCAGTCATATGATCAAAATTTGTCTAATACTAGAAAGATTAAAACTTATATTTTTGTTTACCTGAAATCTAAGATTCTTTCTTGATGCCGTGATTCACACAGTGAGCTTTCAAGAGAAACAATAAATATTGCAAGCCTCACATTGCAGCAATAATGGATCGTGTCACAGCGTAGTTGATGTCTCCACTTTGCCTATGTACAGAAAAAATGCAAAGGGAGATGACAACAGAAAGTAAACATAACAGCAGGCACAGTAACATAATCAAAAACAAGGAATGATAGGGGAAAAAATAATCTAATTCAAATCATCAGTTATACCCTAATAATTTAAAACATATGTAGCTCTTAAATTTCTGCTGGATTATGTCGCCAGTGAATGTCCCTATTAAAACAGAATAACAAAAAAAGATTTCAGCAGGGTTTATAATGTTCTGGAGGGGTTGGGCCTTACTGTCCCCAGAATGAGAGCCACTTTAGGTTGCAAAAGACTTCTGATATTTTGGGAATTTTTTTACTTTTAATATGGACAGCAAAAGGAAATCTAAAATATAGTATCAATTCCATATTCTCCCAAATTTGCAACATGCATTTTAACAATAAAAATTTCTCAGTTGGTCTCATAAAATACATTAATCAAAAGCACTGGAAATTCTGAGATATATGACCGGCCTAATCAAAAAATAATTAAATGTCCTAAATAATTATTGTCTATTTGAGAATTACAGCAGGAATACAATCTATCAAATTATTTTAGGCATAATTGAGACAATTTGACTCTGGAGCAAATGTTCAGGACAAAAGATTTCTGGGTCAGACAAGACTAAACTATCAGGGTTATCAAGCATCATGGCAGCAAAACCTTCTAAATATAAACTTTGCCAATTTTACTAGAGTCAAAAGTACAGACAGCTCAAAAGACAAAAATTAACTGGTCAATTCACATAATGAATTTGTAGAGAACAAAAGGCTGCCTACAGAGAACAAGGCAAACAGCCTTGAATGAGGACATTCTGAAAGCCAAAAATAATTGAATCTGACTGACATAAAGTATTCATTAATTCACAAGACAAATGAGAAAAATAACAACTTGGTTCTATAAAATAGAATGTTTTTATTTTAACACTTGTCATTTTCAAAGTAAGATTTAATATTGAAGTGAAGCCTATCCATTGCACAGGCAATGCTATAGGTTATCCTGTCCCCAGGCAGCCTATCCACTCCATGCACAGCGAGGCTTACAAGAGGGATTGCAACTGATCCTAACGAAGGTTTCCAGCTCTGCAGTGTCCTCTTCTGGCCCCGCAGTGCAGACCTCATTCTGCCACAGGTCTCCACGAGACAGCTCTGGCTAGTGTCACCAGGTTGGTGCAGCTACCTCTATCCTACATCTTTGAGACTCTTCTGGGCATTTTCTAAAGCATCAGTGTTATGAGAAACCCAAAGAACTCACAGACAAAGCTATAGACATCTTCCTCCTGCTGGGAATCAGTTTTCACATCGATGCTTACAGCTCTGTTATGATCAGGGCAGATATAGTTCAGCAACTCATTCTAATAAAGTATTTCTGATTCCTCTGCAACAAGCTTTCTCTCACTGACTGAAATTAACTCTTTCCTCTGAGGTCACTGAGCTACATGTGCTCCTTTTTGCATCTCACTCCACCCCTGCCCTGATACTTCCAAACAAAGTACTAGAGATGATGGGGACCCAAACTAAGCACTAGAGGTGATGGGGTCCACTGGGTACATGTGACTCTTAGGGGTTTGCAATCTACAACAACCTCATGTATTTTCTACTCAGGTTGTAAATAAAGTATAAATTTTTGTGAGCATATTTTTTTAAAAATTAGACTAGGAATTAATGAACATTTCTTTATTGCAACCCAGTGTAAAACATTTACGTAGTGCAGTTATTTCTGATCACTTTCATGATGCTGTAAATTTTGGACAAATGACATACTACATTGCCACCTAGTGAATAAATTCAGAAATTCAACTTAAAAAGAAAATTGAGTATACAGCAGCAGAATAATGATACAGATAGCCTTAAAAACAGCCATCTGAAGCTCTCTTGTGATATTCACGTGGCAGATAATCAGGTGTTCACTGACCATGTTAATCCTTATGCCTGTGTGTTTGTGCATGTGTTCATTGCCCTGCCTAATCACTATGCACACAAGCATAATTGATGAACATCAGTGTTACCCTGTAAAATATTTGTGCACTGCCACCAGTGTCAAGGAACTGCAGAAACCTTATATGGCGCAGTCTGTCATGATTGCCATCAAACCACCTATGCCTAGGCAACATTAAATCTGATTTGTTATGAGTGATGAAGCAGTCCAAATTCTGCTTGAATACATAGTACTCATCAGACTGTGCTGTTTACTTGGACACTGCTGCCAACAAGCTGGCTACCCAGAAGATTTTCCATGATTTCTAAGAAAGACTGCAAGGATAAAAAATCTGTGACAAACTGCAAGCCATATCTTGACAGTCACCATATTAGCTTTTATTTCACACTTATTGCTGTTTCAGAACTTATACTGGGACACAGAAATGCCAGACAAGAGGTGACTACAAGAAAATGTTCTAATCAGAGATTATGAAGGCATAAGGCAGTGTTGTACCAAAAATTTTTGAATGTACTCAATCACCCTGACTGCCAGCAGACTTGTTTCAGATACCATCTTCCTCATCAGCACTCTCCACCAAGAAGGCAGGTCATGAACTTCAGAAGTTCAAGGACCAGTTTGTCATTATTTTTTCTAGCAGGAAACATTCAGTTCCTAAGCAAAAGATGACAAAATTACTTACATGAAAGAGATCACCCGTTTGGAAAACTCTGCATCGTTACAGAGAAATAGCTGTTGGCATATTTTGTACTGTGTCTATATAGAAGAACACATCCATACAAAAATACAATGCCTAATAAGCATGAAACAAGTGTAAATTACTAATGGCAGACATGTGAGCCCAGATGTTTTTCCTAGTACAGCTGAAGATTAGAAAAAGAGGATTTCACATTACTGGAGTAGTAAAAAAGCAAAGTGTGCTTCACGAGCAGCTGGAAATTGAAGAAGTTCCTTGCAATTATGTCCTCCATTTTAAGTGGATATATACAGGCATCAGGGAGCCTGATGTTAAGATACAATTATCTTAACATTACTGTATCTTAAATGTTAAGATGCAATATTGTTTTGTTCTCAAAGTCTGTTTGTCTGCATGCACGTATATATTTACTATCTTAATTGTCCTCTCAAACAGTAGAGGACAATAGAGCCAAAGGCAGCTGATCCAGCCATGCACCTAATTACTAGGTCATTTGCTGACCAAGAGTCATTTTCAGAGGCATACCTTCTAACCTGGATTCATTCTTCTTTTTATAAAATAATCAGAACACAATCAAACACATACAGTGTACAGAACAAGATGCAACTTCTGTTTCTCAAGTTAAACAGTGAAAAAGGCTGCTTGAAAGTCCATACATATCTTAAAACACCAAATGGAGAGGAAGTTCATGTCCCATCTGGTTTCCAAGAGAATTTTATTATAAATTTTAGACACATTTTTCAGCTGCTGGGTATTACGTTTATTACATGGATTGATCTGTAATCTGTTTTTCTCCTTGACTGAAACCTGGTTTTATGAGTGAGACACTGAAATAAAATGCCCTTTCATCTGCTATTTCTTATAGACTGCAGACAGAATCATAATTTCATATTATCTGTAGAGTAGCAGGAGTCTATATTTGTACTTCAAAGCCAAATATGTGCAAAGATAATGAATTTAAGTTCTTAAAACACAAGCAGAGGATTGCTTATAACTAAAGCTTGTATAGCTCTGGGAGTAAACACAGTCAAAGATTACACTTTTGTTGGTATGTCTTTTAACAAACAAAAATTAATTGCAGGGGGGAAAAAAAAGGCCAGACTTCTAAAACTACAGACTTACTACACATTATTTGATCCATTTGATGCCTGATAATATTCCAGATTTTTTATTAACTTACTGTACAGACTTAGTCTTTACATATTTTACACACATTCTTAATAATTATGTCACAGAATGTATCAGAAGACAGAGAATATACAACAATATAGCAGTTCACATATCTCTGGAAAACATGCAGTGATAAAAATAGCAACAGTTTAACTTTGAAAATGTAAATTAAAAAAACTGAAATATCTGAGATGATAAATATCATAAGTTGAAATGACACCAGTCATTTTTTAAAGGGGGTGAAGTCTTTGTTTTCAATAAATGTGAAAGAACAGCCTATTCCTACCATGCCCTGATGAAGACAGTTTTAACAAAGCAGTGGAGGGTATTTCTGGTACTAAAAAATAACACAGTCCTGGATCCTCTACTTTTTTTGTGTGTGTATAGCAAACAAAGTTCATATTGATAGTGAATGATACACTATTAGAATGCATATTTGATCAGAGCAAACTCTGGTAGTAACAATGAATAAAACATAATAGACAGTTTTAGAAACTGAGTTAGAAAAGTGAGGGCACTCATATGACAACAACCATCCTTGTCTCCAGAATGGTTTTGAATGGTTTTACTGATCTAAGTAGCAACCACGTGGTACAAAATTTAGCCATGATCATGATTCCAATACATAGATTACTGAAATTAACAAATGTTAACAGAGATCGTTAAATAAATTTTCTCTCAAAGTCTGTAAGTAGTTTCATCTGAAGTAGTATTTGCTGGGATATGCCTTCTGGACAAAATACAATTGAGTAATGCACCACTTATGGATCAAATCAAAACTTAAATTAGCAAAAATTAATTGCATGGAAAAAGCAGCCACATTTTGTTCAATTTTTTGCAACACAGGTCAAGGACAATATCTCAGGATTCCACACTTGTCCTCCCTGCTGTCATACACACAGTAAATTGTGGTTTGATAAAAATACATTAATTGGGTACATTTTCAAAAACAGTTTAGCTGTCATATGTTTTTGTTTTCTGAAGAAACTATGCTTTCTCTTATGTGTTAATTATGTGCAATCACTATTGTTATTTTATTTTTACTGTTATATGCATGCAATTCTTTAATGATGCACAGAAGATTTTTACATACATTTTTTGCACTGAGACAATAATTTTTTAAATAGACATAGAAAAGAAAGATAGGCACAATAGAAAAGAAAAATATTTCAAGGAAATTTATTTAAGCTGACTTTGATAGGTAGAAATGAAGAATACTAGGCTCTTAAGAAACAGGATGGAGGCACTTGGGTCTTCCATATCTCATTCTAGTTAGCTCTTTCATCCTCTCACTTCTCTGGGTGCTGCTATTCCTTAGTGAATCTCACAGCCACACTAAATCTCAAGTTTTCATTTGTCTTCCCTAGAGATGCTCTGTAGCTTTGCAGGCACTGGTGCATGCCAGGAGATAGAGTTCCTCTGTATTTATCCATGGATATTACTGACCTGAAGGACACATGGGCTCAGATTGTTCTGCATATCTCTCAAATAGAGAAGATGCAGAACTAGAGACAGTGTGTCAGCCTGTCCTCTATTTAAGTTCAGGATGTTCTGTTTATACTAACAGAAACACAGAAATATTTATGATGGAAAAGACCCTTAAGACCACCAAGTCCAGCCATTAACCCAGAACTGCCAAGTTCACCACGTCCTTAAGAACCATGACAATTAGTTCACTGCTGTCTACTCAGTGGATATTTCAAAGACATATCTCTGATTTAAGTAAAATAAAAACCATGTCTTTTCATACTACATCTCCGGTAATTCTGCTTACAGGAGAATCAGACATGATAAATTAGTGCTATTACATGAAGAACAATAAGCATGAAAATACTGGGTATTTTCTGGTGAATTAATTGTCAGTACAAAGGTTAATCCAAGCAAAAATACATCTATTAGTCTTAACATAGCTTTCATGTAAACAAGCTCACAGAGTAATTCCAGCAGAATATTAGACATCCCTATATTTGTATTGCTTGTGATTTTGAATTTGAATCTCCAGGTGAAATATAGTCTGCTAGAGCCAGCTCAAGAAATATTCCCTCAAGCTACACAGCAGTCCCTCATACACATGAACAAAAAATCACATAGTAGCTGGTAACATAATTCACCTTAATAAGAAATGTGTAGTGTTTATGTGCATAAATATTTAAGTGAAAATTCTGGCAAATTCTCTTTACACCCCAATTCCAAACAGCATTGATTCTTTTTAAAAGCTTAATCATTTTTATCAAGTCACAAAAGAGGTGTTTGGTACCAGAGCAGATAAAAATTAAGTCCTGTTTGAATGGAAGTCTGTGGCAAAACCATAATTTCAGTATGGCATATCCACCTCTCAATCAAGTCTTACAGTCCCTCTAAGTAAAGCCTAAGTGACATTATTGCTATACTGATTGACAAGGTTGTTAAATTTTGGCCCAAATCTAGATTTCCTTCAAATAAAGAGTACAGAAAATGGGAAAATTAACAGACAATAAAGATTATGGTCTTGACTAATCTTAGCAATTTTAATTTAGTGACATTTCAGTTTAACATTTTAAGATTTTTATTTCTGTAAAGGTGTATGTTAATGTTTTCATGAAAGTCAAGACAATGTAACAATGACCACAGCCTATTGTAATTCATGAATTCAGAAATGGTGTCACACACACCGTTACACGTGTTATTAGAGACCAAGGGAGTTGCAGGTCAGTAGGTTACACATGCATCCCTTTTTTCTCATATGGCCTTGTCCCTGCACAGCACAGAGCTCTAGGCAAGTGCCCTACAGTGCCTCGTAGCTTAACAAGTGCTGCTGCTGATGAGGGAGTAGTCATTTACCAGACACTTTTCCAATGAAGCCGATGGGACCACCAATAGCAGTAGGGGTCTGAAAGGTCAATTTAACTGTTACTTATTCAAATCTGAATTCATATTTATACTACAAAAACAATGTAGCCTCCCCTTTCAAGTCTAAAAAGTAATGGTAAAATCAGAACCCTGCAGAGAAGAAAACTAGGAAGAGATATATTTTATTTATATTTATGTAGGATATGTTATGAGTCTAAGTCATAACATTATTCCAAAAGTGACAATCAAAGCTGACAGCATATACATGAAACAACTCCTTTCTCTCAAGTAAAAGCTTCTAGTATTTGAGAAACATTTACATAGAATGAAAACACAAAATCTGAAGCAAAATTCTGCTCTTATTCCAACCTACATAGTCTCCTTTACATTCTGTGGTGATGCACTTGTGTGACCAGAAAAGGTTAAGATGATTATACTCATATAAGCAGACTAAAGTCTCACAAAGTAAGTAAATTCAGATTCATACCTGCTGCTAACCACTGACTTGGCCTCTTGTCTCTAGACATTATATCTTACAATTTAATCAGTAGAGAAGATCAATTTCTGGCACAAAAATTAACTTTAAAATGTAGTGGTAGGTCATAACGTTCTGTTTCTGTGCTTTTTATATCTCAGCCATCTTATCTTAAAATATAGCTAGGAAAATGTTACGAAGAAGATTTTTGTTTAAGATTCTAGTTTGTTAGTCTGAAGTCAAAAAAGACTCATTTCCCACTTAATAACCCCTGTGATTGGTATCAGACTTCAGTGGAACTTTTGAAGGACAGTAATTGAATGGCTGGTACAGTGCTGAAACAGCTTCTCAGAGCAACCTTGACCTGTTTTGTACATTTCTTCAGTGGTTAGGAAACACTGCAGTGCTGTGGATACATCCAGTTCAGACATCATGGAGTAGGAACTTGCTCTTTACTACTTCTCAGATGCATTCTTAAAACCTGTCTTCAAAGTTTTACAATAGTTGAACTGAAGTTTGAGTTTACACTGAACATTATGGGGATGTGATACCTTAGCAAGCTTTACGTGGCTGAACTTAAGTAGGAGACATGGAAGCCAGTATAAAACCAGGGGGGTGGTAAATGCAATGGAATACATGGAAAAAACAGAATGACACTGTTAGTGATACTAGTACTAACAGAGACTACAAAGAAACACTTTGGAGAAAAGACTAAGTGAGGCAATACAGTTTTCTTTTCAAAGATGGGCCTCACACATTTTAAATTACCTCCTAAAGCAAATACTTATTGCTCTTCCATGGTCTAACCATGAAAATATCACAGTGTTGCATACGTTGATATACACTCTGGCATTAGATAACCCTAACCTGATGAGAATCCTGGTTAAAATCTTAGGCATATTCAAACCATTTGAAACAGATATAGACATCATAAGTTGCCATATTTCTATATTAATATTTGTATAATACAGGTTTGATGTTAGATTCCTCCCAAAACTGAAAACTTTAAATATGCTAATTTAACAATGTCAAGACAACCTTCAGACTTGAATGAAGTAAACAGTAAGTGGCTGTATTTGTCCAATATGTTTATTATTGCCATGGATTACAATTATAAAGATATCAGAAAGTTACAAAGAATTGTAATTAAAAAAAAAAAAGTTCCAAAAATGTGCCATGGTCCATTACATGTTCCATACGACAACTTTATTACGGAAGTGGACCAGAATAGCAATTACAATAAGGAAATATATTACCTATAACTTGCTTTCAGACAGAATAAAACAATAGACCAAAATGATAGTACAGGAACATATTATTCTGTGACATGATGTGACAATAATTATTTTGAAGTTACAAGGAAGGAAAGAAACTACTATAACTTAGAATTTGATTTAAAAAAAAAGAAGTGGCACCAATAGGAAATTTAGCAATGCAAGCTATTATTGCTATTATTTTTTAGCTGTTATTGATGGCTGTTTGGTTTTTATAATTAGCAGTTGTATTTTTTTCTCATTATCAATATTAATGCTCATTAACATATTGCCAAGGACCAGAGAGTGATAAGGTAGCAGGCACTGGTGCTACATACACACTGTACAAACTTATAATGGAATGTCAATTCATACCCAAAAGACCAGACAGCAGAAGTGAAAGAGAACATGTAACACATGGAAAAAGATGGTTGGGAAAGACATGAAAGCAGTAGGGAAAGCAGAGGTCTGGATAACTGTGTGATTCAAATTTTATACTCTTTGACAGATCACACACTGAAAGTTTTACAGGGGATTCAGGTGAAGATAACTAAGTAGCTTTGAAAATGTTTACACACAGCTCTTCTCAAGTTTGAGAAGAGGCATAAGGCTCTTTCCTAGTAGATTTGAGAGGCAGTTGATGGAGACATAGACTATGAATAAATCTGTTCATTCTTTACAGTGCTGTTCAGCAAATGCGTGAACATGTGTATTATAAGAAGCCAAAAAAGGATTGAAAGAGAAAAAAGAATTTTAAAATCAAATCCAGTGCTTCTACAAATCTACTTGAAAGAGAAAACCACAACACACAGTTATTTAAAAATATGTTTTAATTAGCAAGTGCTAATCAAACTTAATTACTTTTATTAAGGAAATTATTCTCATATTTGCTGTTTATGTTAGTGTTAGAAAATGTAACTAAAATGAAGATAAAAGTGCAAACAAATTATATAACTATATAACTACAAAATTTAATTAGATTTCAAAGCACATTTACAGAAAATTTGAGACAGCAAAAAGAAGCTAGGCATGCATTTTTAACAGATGGTGCTAGATTAGGTCACATAGATATAATTGAGGTCAGAATTTGGCCACTGTAGGAACAGATCCTCTCAGTGAAAGAGGTGAATTTCTTCCTGTGTTTTTCATTAATTACTCAGTGCCATCCAGTCACAGTGTTGTCTGCTGTAGATCCTCTCACTAATTCCTTGCCCATGCAAGCCATTCTCTAGAATATTCTTTTAATATTATACATATGAACAAAAATTCTCCTTGTATAAACACTGATTTGCTTTTTAGCAGCAGGGACAAAAGCTTGTTAGCATCATCATTTAGGCTCAGCTATGGTCTCTAAGATAAGAGTAAGTATTGGGGACAAAGAGATGAAGGGGCATTTCCACTGCTGATGTAGCAAGGATTGATATAAAGCAACAGGTAATTTTTAAGAAAATACAAAGAATTTTTATTCCCAAGACCAATTTTAAAATACTTTATGTGAGAGACTGAATATAAATCAAGAGCCTGTGTATGCAGCAGAACAGACTTGCAGAGTTGTTTGAGAGTTTTATTGACCTTGTTGTTGGTTTTATACAGTGTATCTGAAAGCAGTGTTTGCTTTGTTTGTTCACATACAGCATAAAAATATATTAAATAGCATTGTATACAGTAAAGCAAAGAGTCAAGATTGCATTTATTTCTAGCAGGAAGTCATTCACATTTGAGTGCCAGTCAGAAAGCATGCCACAGAAATCAAACCAACCGAATTTCTGCATGAGCCTCAAAGCATAATGTTCTGCTGTTTCAAGTCATACAAAAAATTCTCTCCACAGCTGTGCAGGCTCAGCCTGCAGATGAAACCATCACAGTCAATACTTACTTGAACGACACTCATATTAAAGTGGTTTTCTTTCATAACAGTCCATTTTATCTCATGAAAAGAAAACTGTATTTGAAAAATATCATTAATGTATCCACTTTATGAATGTGTTGGATTTTTTATTTATTTATTTATTTATTTATGTTTTACTTATTGCTAAATTTATTTCCTGAAAATATTTTCTTCTATTTCCCTTCAACTAATATTAATTTGGATCTGTGTTTTAGTCCATCTCCCTTACCTAACTGGCTTACACAGAAATACATACAGTATTAAATAAGAACAGTAATAGCAGAAATAAATCAGCTAACAGTACTTACCTGAGTAAAGGTTTCTCTAGATTACTTGTAGTTTAGCTTTTGGGAAATGGCCGAAACCAAGGCCATACTATCACTGAAGTCAAACTCAATACTTTATTACATTATTTTGCGACTTCTGTTTTAAAGAATACATTCCTTTGCAATCATTTAATTCCAAAGGCTGTGGAACATTTTGTTACAATAAAAATAACATTGCTTCAAGCTTCTTAAACCAGCTTGAGTGCACTCACAATTTATATATGCCTACAAACCTCAGGTTGTCACACATGAGGTCGAAGTATCCCCTCTTAGCACAAACACAAGACAACAACATTGCTGCTAAAGTGTAATTGAGTTTGGTGCATTATATATTGAAAAGGAGTTATGAGGACAAGCCAAAAGAGTATTTAGGGAAAAAAAGAGTTTCTTTTTTATCCACATAGAAGCAAAAGTCACCTTTTTCATTTTGTTCAGATATAATGGCTGGTTGATGATCAGCAGCTCCTTGATCCTAATCAGCTCTGAACACAAGCCAGTGAATTCTGCTTACAGCAGGAAAGCCTTTGGACCTGGAAACTGTCAGAGTGCTATGGCAATGGGTCAAAGGCTTTGAACTACTGCTAACTGTTTATCAGGAAAAGCTTGAATGGCAGGGTCAGAATTAAGAAATTACATGTTGTAAGTTTTATGATTTCTGTAAAGCAAGGCTTTTCACAATTTTTTAAATGAACTATTTGGCTGTAGTAGGTCCCAAAACACGCCCTTTGCAGAAATGTCTCTGTAGCATAAGGCACTTTTGACGACAACATCCATGTTAGCAAGGCAGCACATGAAGATGCAGCAAATGGATCTCATGAGCTTAGGGGGAGATTGCTGCCACCCTGCAGCCCTGCTGTTACACAGCCTTTCTCACACCATTACAGCTCAGCTCCCGCACTCCAGTACCACTGGCAATCTCATCGGCAGGTGGGGGCCTGGACAAACAGGCCGGCTGTAACACATATGCAGACTCAATAAAAAAGCTGCATTGAAGGCAGCACAGCCAGCAGGCTGAGGGAGGTGATTTTGCCCCTCTAGGCTGTTCTGGTGAGACCCCACCTAAAGTACTGCATCCAACTCTTTGGGATCCCAACACAGGAAAGAGCAAGGCCACACCAGGTTGATCAGAAGGATGGAGCACCTCTCCTAAGAGGAAAAGCTGACAGAGCAGAATAAGCAGAATAACTGGAGTTATTCTGCCTGGAAAGGCTTCAGGGTGACCTCATTGCAGCTTTCCAGTACATGAAGGGAACTTACTGGAAAGATGAAGACTATTTAGAAGCGCAGGTAATGACAAGACAGGGGGAATAGGCTCAAATTGAAACAGAGTAGGCTTAGATTGCTTATTAGGAAATAATTCATTACTGCGAGGGTGGTGAGGGACTGGAACAGGCTACTCGAGGAAGCTGTGCCTGCCTCATTCCTGGAAGTTCAAGACCAGCTCGGATGGGTCTCTGAACAGTGTGGTCAACTGGATGGTGCCCCTGCCTACGGAAGGGGGATTGAACTACGTGATCTTTAAGGTCCCTTCCCATCCAAACCATTCTATGATTCTGCGAAATACAAACTGTATTTGTGGGCGTGGGCCTCGGTCTTTGCCGAAGGTTTAGCTCTTCCTAGCCACGACACCGTTTCCGTGACTACAGAGCCCGACGCCGGGCTGCGGTCAGTGCCGCCGTCAGCGCTGTGCCCGGCCCGGCCCGGCTCGGCTCGCACCGCCCGCAGGCAGCGCGGCCACGGCCGGGCCGTGCGCGCCTGCGCCGCCGGCTTGGAGGCGGCGGAGCGGAGCGGGGCCGGGCCAGGCGGCGATGGCGGCGGGACGCGGCGGGGACTGGCAGGGAGTGACGGTCGCGCTCCTCTTCCTCGGTGTGCTGAGGCCGGCGGGCGCCGCCGCAGCTGCCGCTCTGCCTGTAGTCATCAACACCTGGGCGTTTAGGACGGCCGCAGAGACAGGTGTCCCGACGGGGCCCCGGGCTGCAGCGGGGCGGGTGGGGCGGTGCTGTGTCTTTCGGGAGCACCCTCCTGCTGAGGGGCTGCCGGGCGCCCCTGGGTGTTGGTGCTGGTTAAGGAAGAACGAGTCTCTGAGGCGTGACTGGGCTGAAGCGTGACCAGAAGAGCGGGCTGTGCCCCGGCTGCCAAGCGGTGGTGGCTGCGGAGCCCCGGCTCTGCTCGCCGCGCTGCCCCGTCACGGCTCGGGGGCAGCCACGCTGCCTACGCGAAGGCGGCGGGAGGTGCCTCGGCCAGCTTGGAAAGGGTTACCCTTCCTATGGAAGGGCCCGGCGCCGGAGCTTGCCCGTCCGTCTTTCGGATGTTAGGAACCTGCGAGCGGATGGTTTCGCTTTCCAGGATGGGAAGTAACGCTAAAAATCCCGACCAAAACCCACAAAAACTAAAGAGGGGTGTTACGAACTGCGAAAAAGCTTGATCAAAGACATGCTTTTGTAAATAATGGGGTTTGCACTCTTGTGCAGTGTTATTTAAGGTTTTGTTTGTTTTGGTTTTGTTTTTTTGAGATTCCTCTAAAGAATTAGGCAGTTATATTTTGTCTTTGAAACTGTTTTGTGATGTCTAATGGACAGTCAAAGCAGGCTTTCCTATGGCAACATACATTAGCTGTGGGTAGTAATTTTTAAAGACTTGCAGATTATTTTATTACAGCCAAGTTGTAAGTAACCCCTTACTACAGAATGCTTGCTTGTGAAACGAGTTACCAGTAAAGCCTTTTAATGGTCAGAAGTGAAATACAGTCATGAAAATTGCAAGGCCCTTGGCTTTGCAGCTTCTGAAAGCCTGTGTTAAGGCTTAAAGGTAATAGGTAATACAGCAACAAAGGTAATAGGAATCAGACAATACTCATCACACTGAAGTTTGTGATAGAGGCAAGCATATGTGGAGTTGGATGCATAGTATTAAGTGTTATTTTTTCCCTGGTGCAGGCAACTTCATGTAGTACTTGTGAAGCATATGTGATGATTAGGCTTCTTGGCATATGCTGCCTCGCCTGTGCTGGGCCTGTCAGGTGATGGAGTGCCAGAGCCAGCACAAATTGGAGTAAGCAGGACTGTGATTGTCAGTGGCAGCAAGCTCAAGCACCTTAGAAGATGTTGCCTGAGGTCCATCCTTGTGAAATCTATCTGCAATGCCTTCAGGCTCAGTGTATCCAAGTCATGTCGTTTGACACGTCTGCAGTGTCTTACAAAGCTGCCCCATGATCTGGATCCTGACGAATGGAACACCAAGGGTTGAACAGGACAATGTGGAGACTTAATTTCTTATGTATAATTTTCATTTTGCTTTTGTGCTTACATAGTTACTGATGTAGATTTATACCTTTTTATTCTGCAGTTGGACACTTAATACTCTCATACAAAGGTCTTGAGAGCAGCCTTTTTTTTGGCCTTTTTTTGTTCTTTTTTTTGCATTGGAAGATTTTTTTCCCCCTCTTTCTTCTCCCAGAGGGCTTTAAACAAGTGGTGATAAAGTAATGATTGGTTCTGGACAGAGAAGGGCATTTGATATAGAGAGCTTGTGATAATGGTTAATAAACAACACCTCAGTCAAAAAAAAAAACTCTGTTTCTCAGTCAGAAATACTAATCAGATATGCAAGGAAAAATATTTAGAAAAGTGAATAGTGAATTTAGAAAATATAACCAATTCTTTGATTATATTTATATTTATATTTTGACTTCATAGTCTGTAATTTATATTTTATTAGTTTTTATCCACTTATGTAATGCACCTGCATCATGTCTATCTTCAAGCTGCAGTGGAAACTCTTTTCCCTAGTGACATTTAATTATTTGTGTTGATTACAGCTTGGAGAGTATTGGAGTCGGGAGGTTCAGAGCTGGATGCGATCGAGAGAGGCTGTGGTCAGTGCGAGATCGATCAGTGTGATGGGAGCGTGGGGTACGGAGGAAGCCCAGATGAAAGTGGAGAAACAACTCTGGATGCAATGATTATGGATGGGTAAGGAAACTGTACAGAGAAGAGAATGATCCCTGCTGTTATAAATGCCTCAGACCCCAAGTGGGAATGCATTATAAGAGTTCTATTGAGAAGAATAAAAAAGTTCACAAGGCAAAAGGGACGGTGCTGAGAGCATGGCCAAACACCAGAGGCTCATCTGGCAGCTCCATGTTTTATACCCCTGGTGTTCTGTCAGCTTGCTGCATATTTTTTTTGATTTTACATAATCTCACCCTGTGTCTCCTCCTGGGTGCCACACAGTTTCATCAGTGTGGTCCTCAGGGCCATCACTGGATGAGTTCTGCTGCTTTTAAGGTCGTGTCTCAAAGGTTAGGCCAGCAACAGTCTGTCCAATGTGAACTCACAAACCCACACCACAACACACAGAGCCATCCTCACAACCAGGCCACTGCAACAATACCAACCACTCCACAGCACATATCACTGTGTCAATATTGACATCATCATAATATTTAATCGGCAATATAATTAATAATACCAATTCATGCAACACCAAGTGAAAGCCAGCTTCCATTAACTTGTTTCTCACACCTGCCACTTTTAGCACACGTAAAGGTTGTTACAGGATCTTGGTGCTTTGGGTCTGACTATGGGGCAAGATAACTTGTGGAACAAGGAAAAATAATATACCTGAAGAGTAGGAAATGATTCTTCACTTGTAGTGCATTAATCCAGTTCTAGGTATAGCAGCAGAAACAGATGGTTTGTAGCATTGTTAGCTTTCCCTTTGCATTCAGTCCGTAAATATTTCACTTTTGGAGCAATTGTCTTCAATAATTTATTTGCTGTTTAAAGCTGTAGTGATTAAAAAGTAATTGCAAATATGTGATTCATGTTATGAGTTTATGTAACAAAATAGTTACTCTACTGAACGTATTGCTGTGAATGGAAATACTGTTTCTTGAGCAACATCTCCATGCCTGTCAAAGGAAACAATATATGTAGGAAGTCTGTCCCTACTAATGTAGTGACATCTGTCTGTGGCATAGAACAATTGAAGCATGATGGTAAAGGAGCAAACTTTTTGCTTTAGATGAGAATAGATTTTGTCTAGTAAAAAATGTGCAATTATTCTTGTAGTTATAATAAGTTTTAAATATTCCTTGTTTCCAGCAACACTATGGAAGTTGGGGCTGTTGCAGATCTCAGGCGTGTGAAGAATGCGATTGGTGTAGCACGAAAGGTCATTGAATACACTAAGCATACATTACTAGTGGGAGAGTCAGGTAATTATTCCTTTAACTGTTTCCAAGTCAAACCCTCATTTTGAAACACTTCATAATAAAATTGCCATGTTTTCATCTTGGTAATACAGGTAGAAGAATTTCTTGACAATCAAATCAATCTACTCAAATAGTTCAAAAGTGTTTATTCTTTCATTCTCTGTCCATGAAATAGGTTTATTTTTAGACAGAATAAATAGTTGTATGTTTTTTTCCATTAGCTTAACTGCAAATACTGACTTGTAATCCCAAGGCTAATATCACTGATATCCAAGTTACCAAAGATGATTTATTAGAAGTCACTATAGAAACTGTTAAATGTAAGTGTTGCATTTAAAACCAGTAACTTTTTCTATGGAATGGCAGAATTAATAGACACTGGAGTTAAATTCTAGTATTTTGGTATATATTGAGTGTGATTAGTGTATTTCATAGTTTAAAAGAATTAGTGAGAACTTAAATGTAAAAAAAACTCAGTAAAGGCTGTACTCCCAGGCACAACAAAAGACCAATAGTAAATTGGAGGATTAGTTGAGCTTTTTAAATACAGGCTGCTGTTGGTGGAGTAGTAGCAGTTTAAAAAAGAGCTGTTCATTCCCTAGGGGTGTGTGAGTGGTGAACAGGTTTCTTGGCTTTTAAGAAGCCTGCTCTGGGCCTCTACCTCCTCAGAAGGAAATATGCAGATAAGTGTGAAGAATGACATCTGAGCATTAATGATGATTCAATTGCTTTGAAATTGATAAGTAAAGATAAAATATTCTTGAAGTAATTAGCATGTGCAAAAGTAAGTACATGAGCAATTTTTTGATGGAGTAAAATGGAACAATTTTGGGAGATGAGGATACAATTTGACTGAAGGGCTGAACAGAGAAACATGTAGATTCTATTTAATTTAAGGCAGTTGACCATGATGATGGCTTTTCTAAGAGAAATTTCCCATGTAGTGCAGAAAGACAAATTGGTCAGGTGTTAAATAGTGGAGGGAGAAATACTCCTAGTACTCATTTGCCCCTCTTTGCTAGTTACCACAGTATTTTTAAATTTTAATCAGGAGAATGAACAGAAAGGATAAGGAAAATGAAGAAACAGAAGGATTAAAGTGCTGATTTTAGATACCTCTTCCAATCTAAGAAGGTACCTCTTTGCCTACTGGAGGCATGTGGACAAGTTTATTATGCTGAATACTTACTGTCAGTGACAGCTTGCTCAGAAGAAAACACCTAGCAGTAATGGCAAAAGAAAGATGTGAAAGCTAAAGATTCATCTGAGTAAAAATTTGAGATGGTATTCAATGTTAATGAATTACTGAAAACAGTGGAGAAATTGAGAAAGACTATTTCTTTTGAAGAAATGTATTTTTTGTGGAAATCAGAACCTGGATAAGAGAAACTCTGATTGTCTTCACCAGATGAAGATGAATAAAAAGAAAATCCATATGAACCTTCAAACTGGCATGTGAGAGTACAAAATAAAAATACTTGTATTTCTAAATAAAAATACTTCTATTACAGAAAAGATAGCTAGGACAGTAAAATCTTTTTATATAAATGCATGTAATGGCTGTAGGCATTTTTTATTCAAGATGCAAAATTAGGAACTCTGCTTCCTGGAATAAAAACAATGTTTCAAAAGCTATGAAATAATTCTTGACAAACATGCACAAGCACAATTTTATCTTAGGAAAGAAAAAACCAAAACAAAACAACAAAACCCTCAAATTCTGCGTGTTCTAAGTATTTATTTAATTGAAGCTGTCAGTTTTCTTTTCCTCTGAGTGCTGATACTTGTGTCAGTTTTTAAGAAAAACATAGAAAAGCAGTCCAGAAATAATTGAAGGCTTCTCTTAATTCTTGGACTGGATAAGTTTGTTCAGCTGCATGGCATTATTATCAAGGATTGATAATATAAATTCAAGTATCTGCACCTAGCAACAGTATCTGTTACTGGGTAATATCAAAGGTATCTACAGCTAGAAGATGACAGAAGAGTTGATCTTTTTTCTTTTCCCTTTGCCTAATGATAAGTCATTCTTAGAAGTGTAGCATTCTTTCATTGTTTGTGTTGGTATTTCTTTTGCTCTCTTGTCACATACTATGTTAATTTTCAAAACAAGGAAGCAGTCACTTCTAAAGCTGCTAGGATGAAGTGTAATGTGATGTAAGCTGGTGGATTGCTTTCTTCAGGTATCAGTTTTAATGGCAAACATAGTGTTATTTATATTTGATAAAAACTTGCTTTTTAGGGAAAATACACTTATATTTGGATGACTTATTTGTGACGCCTAGGCTGTTCTTGCTTCATACTCTTAATTGTATCCAGTTGATTAACAGAGTTGAATTTGTTTCTCTTTCAATGGGAAAACTTTTATGTCACCGCCTGCGAAGCAAGATGTCGTGGGTTTATAGGAAGTAGGTTTTCTGGGAATGGAGTGGCCAGAGGCCAATAGGTGTTCAGATCTTAAATTGACAGCAGGTTTGGCCACTGAAGGGTGGATGCGCCTCTGAGAACACAGGGGTTAGAAGCAGTACTCCCTTGGGCTCGCTCTCTTTTGATTTCCGGCCAGTAAAGAGGCAAGGCCTCCCCTGCCCGGCTTTGAGCTGGGCGGGGGAGGGGAAAACCTGCGGCCCGGCAGAGGTAGGCCTGACCCCTCAGGATGGAAGGGTGGGGCAGAGGTAGGCCTGACCCCTCAGGATGGAAGGGTGGTCGGGACACCAGGAGGTGTTGGGCAGCCCCCCCAGGAGAGACAGAGAGAGAGAGAGACCCCGAGAAGATTTGGGCACCCTCCCCCCCCCACAGCTAGAAGATGAGAGAGGGAAAGCTGCTACGGGCCTGTGGCCTTGAAGTGATATCGGCTGCGAAGAAGGAGGGGGAAGGGGGGGGAGTGCAGCAGGGAAGGAGCCTGGCCGCGTGCAGAAGTTGTGTTAACCCCTTTCTGGACAATGAAGACCTCACAGAGCATTTGGACCTTTCCTGGAGGGAGATGGAGTGGATGATAAAGTGGAAATGGGCAAGAGAATGATAGTTGGAGCAGTGAATGAGGCTGGGATGAGTGAAGAAGAGGCCGGAAGGAGATGATGGAGTAGCTAATTGCTGGACACTTTTTGGCATAGCCACGGATAGAACCATGCTTCCTTGCGACACAGAGGCTGCATGCAGGGGGGAGGCGATGGCTCAGAATGAAAGGGTTCAGTTTTGGATTTTGGAGACCCCCTGGCCCCAGGGGGTTAATAAGTATGGAGGGGGCAAGAGGTCCCGAGATGAGAGAGAGACTGTGCCTTTTTGGAGTGGGACGTTGTATCCTTAAAAAGACAACCCTCGAGCAGCTCTTTGGTCTGTGTTCCAGCGGTGAGAGCGCTGGGCATGCAAGGAAGAGGTCACCATGGCCCCAAGAAGGACTCCTCTCCTCTTGATGGACTGGAATTGAGTATTTACTGGGTGATGGATGGAGACTTGAAATTTGGAAGATGTATTGGAAATGTGGTAGATGTATTGGAAATGTGGTGGGGGGAGGAGGAAATGTTCTTTTGTGGAGTTTTCATTTTCCAGGTGTGTGTGTGTGTGTGTGGTTTTTTTTTTTTTTTTTTCCCTTTTGTAGTTTAGTTAATAAACTTTTTTTTTTTTTCCCGAAGGTAGAGGCCTGCTTTGCTTATTTCCTGGTCTCATCTCACAGCAAACACCAGAGAAGTATATTTTCATGGGGCATTGGCATTGTGCCAGTGTCAAACCATGACACAAGAGTTGGGTACTGCAGTTCTACATCATTCTAATGGCTGAAACTGCTCCCTGAAAATGTATTTCTCATCTCCAAAAAGGATGTCAAATTTCTTGATTTCTAAAAAAGCAAAACACGAATACATTATCATCAAACCCATAAAATTGTGAATAAATCAGTGTTTCTATTTTATTTTGTTCTTGCTTTTCAAGCCTCCCTGTTTGCTGTAAAAATGGGGTTTCCATATGAAGATTTAACTACCCAGAAATCCCTTTCGCTGTATTCAGAGTGGCTTAATCAAAGCTGTCAGCCAAACTACTGGAAGGTACAGTGCAGTGATGGCAGTGAAGGGGGGATTTAAAAAGTCAGTAGTGCCTCTTCCTTTCAGCTTATATTGAAGTTACCCTTTACATGTGAAGAAAAAGAATTTTTGTACATTATACAGAAAAAACTTCGTATTACTAAGCACTTGCTAGACTTGGGAATGTATGTGTCTAGTTATTATTTCTTAGCTCCTGCTGCTTTTGACCTTGCTGCAGCAGTGTTTTGGTGTGGGAGTTAATTAGTTCTTAATTGGGACAGGAGTTACCAAAATAAACAAAGCAGTGCATGTATTTTTTGATGCATGTATAAATTTCTGAAAAAAAATCTTACAGTTATAATTGAGGTCTTTAAATAGTTCAGAGGCATTATGCAGACCTATGAATACATCAGGTTAGTGCAGATGTCCATTAAACTTGCCTGTTGTGGTGAGCTTGGCTTGTTGTTTGGGGCTTTTTTTTTGCTTAGGGTGTTACAGAATTCTACATGTTTGTATGCTGGTTTGGGGTTTTTTTTAACCAATCAGTTGAGCAAAAGAGAGTCCCTAATTTGAACAACCTAACTTTTCCAGGAAAATATTTTTGATTGTATAATACCAGAAATCAGTCTTTATTTATGAAGCAAAACAATTTTTGGGGTCTCAGTATATCTCAGTGGTTTAAGTACTGGGCACCTAATGCCTTTATGGTGGATTATAGGTATTGACTGGAGTATTTTTTAATTTATCTGTATTGAATATGTTACATTATTCATGCAAATCACAAACTCATTACAGAATGTGGTGCCAGACTCTTCAAAGTCCTGTGGACCGTATAAACGGCGTGAAGAAGTAACTCATAAAGAAGAACAGACCAGCTCACAAAGAAGTGTTCATAACCATGATACTATTGGTAACAACTTTTGGTAACTCTGATGCTGATCTTTTTTTTCCTCATTCCTCTAACAATTAAATCATACTTATTTAAAGAAGAGTATTTAATATAGGAATTATTTTCTGTTTATAGGGGTTTCAAGATTCTGTGACTTATGTGTTAGGATGGAGTACCTAAAAGTAGGATTTGTTTTTTCTTTTTTTCAAGTTCACTGGCTGCACAGACACTTGCTTCAATTTTGCCATTAACTCTTGTTCATTGCCCTGCTGCTTTTCCCAGAGATAGCTTGGCATAATTGCATGGGCAGCTCTGGGTGCTTAGGAAACTAAGTTTAAAATAATTATGTTTTTCTTGATTATGGTGCACTGTCAGACCAACTTAAAAGGCCTTGCAGTGGTAGAAGTGAGTATACCATTAGTCTTGTTGCCAACTAAAAACTGTTTTTCGCACTCCCTAAGCTTATAAAGTTTGCTTTCATTTTTCTTCTATTCTGGCTTTTTTTCTAAATCAGTAAATTTCTACAGAAACCAGCATTAAAACAAGTTAGCAGTAGTAGTCCCTAAAACTTCTGAGAGTTTACTGATTGAGGATTGTTAATTGCTAAGACAGTAAGTTGATTAATGAGCAGATCAGACAAAGGATTAGAGCAGTTACAGGTTCATGTCTTTCATATCTTTATACTTTGTAGTCCTGAAACTTGCACTTTTTGATTTTGTTTGGATTTTTCTAAGTTTAGCAGTAACTTTTTGTCTGATGGTCTTTACAATACCAAGAATTCACAAGTTGCTAGTGCCAACTAAATAAATGTGCTAGTAGTGTTCCTGAATATGTTTTGTCCCTGTTGAAAATCTTAGGTATGGTTGTAATTGGTGTGAGTGGAGCTGTTGCTTCTGGGACATCTACTAATGGTGCAATCCACAAACTTCCAGGGTTAGTATCTCTGATTTTACAAAAATGCTTTTTTCCCCACCTTGTTTCCTATGTTAAACTTGTCATTGGGGCTTAAAACGTTAACCTGTAGATCACAAAATGGCTTTGCTTTTTTTTGTGCACTTGCTATAAATACTAATATTGAGAAATTGATTCAATTGCAGGAGTACATGTTGCATTTGAGGGAATGCTTGTTTTTCAGCTTGGTTAATTCACCACAGAGAGACGCAAACAACTGGCACAGTTGTGAGACAACTTGTAAGGCAAGGCACCAGGGACAAATAAGCATTTTGGAGAGGCGCACAGTCTCCTAAGAAATGTACATAAAATCAGAGCCTAAGGCTTGTGTTATGTCTTTGAGATACTTTTTCTACACAGTTAGGATTATTATCTGTCAACCAAGTCAGACAGCTTCTGGATTTAGCAACAAGTTATTGAACATATTAATGTCCCCAGCTGCTTACTGTTGCCCACAGGCTAAAGCTCACTGGCTTAACTATTGTCAGTATAACAGACAGTTATGCATTGGCGGTGGATTGAGCCTCAGGTCAGTCAGGTTATCACAGATCATTTTTACAGGTAATTTTAAGACAAGACTTTTGACTGCAGTGAATTGACCTCTTTACCTGTTCTGTTCTCCTGTGGGTTTAACGCTAAGTCAGCTGGAGGCAGTAAGGCTGACAAAGTTTGGTTTTTATTTTCCATTGTTCACTACAGGCGTGTGGGAGATTCTCCAATTGCTGGAGCGGGATCCTACGCGGATAGTACGGCCGGAGGAGCTGCAGCCACTGGGGATGGCGACATCATGATGCGCTTCTTACCCAGGTTTGTCTTTAGGGCAGGCTTTGCTAGATTTCTGCAGCAAAATGTGGACTCAGCAAATGAAGAAATTGATTAAAAATATGGTCTGGCTTAGTGGCTGCTGAAGTGGGAGTAAAGGAAGGAGTGGAAGGGGAAAGAATAGTAGCAGAACCAAGTTACCCTTTTGATCTGTTTTAAAAGAAGAGACTTAAATATCTTGATGACAGATCCCTTAATACTGCCAAACTGGGAGCAGTCAGTGGGTAATGAGTATATTTCCAAGCTATATGCTTTTTAGCAGAACCGATTAGCTGTCTTCTCCAAAGCATTTTGTGTGTGGGAAAGTATCATAAATTGTAGAAAGGATGAGCTGTGGGTCTCAGCTCACTCAGGAGGTATCACTGCAGCAATCCTTTGTAATTGCATCTAATTTGAAACTGAAAGAGGTGTTTTAGTGTTGTCACAGTGGTTGCGTAAACTGTAAGAAATGTCTCTCTTCGTGAGCATCCTCATGGGTCGGTCTCAGCAGGAATCAATTATGGAAGTCCATGCTGAACATAATGGGCACTGAAGCTTGAAGGATAATATAGAACTGGCCTTCATCTCACTCAGGCAACTTCTCTGAAACTTTGGCAGCCAAGAAAGCCTGCTAGCTGTTGCATATTTAGAGATGTTGTCAGTGAATTTCAAGCTGTTCTGAGTCAGTCTTTCAAACACAAGGCAGTTGACAACTTCATGAATTATTTATATTGTCATACAACATACCAAGATGAGTAGTGACTTGATCTCCACTATAAGATTAGTCGGTAAAAGCTTAGATTGCACTTAAGCAGCCTGAAGTGTTTGTCTGTAATGCTTAAAACATTTAATGTTGGCACCAGTGGGTTAATTACCGGACTAGGTGGTTAATTACTGGTTCCTTATAGATAAAGATTGTTACTAATTCCATGATACTTAGATACTCTCACATGAAAACAAAGACAAGAATTAACCTCCCAGAAGTGAAGGAAATGTCAAATAAAGGGCAAAATTGTTAATATTTTCAGTATGTCCTCATTGAGGTGGTAACTTCTTGCTGAGTTTTTGATTAGTCAAGAATGAAATACAGGTTTATACCAGATAGTCTTTAGATAACTTGAACCTTTTTGATTGTTAGAATAAATAAATCAAAGATAATAGGGAGTCTTGAAATGCGAGAGTTTTTCTTTTCTGTGGTACCTGATAACATCTGTAATTAATGCAATCTGTAGATGTCTTAGTGTAATGAGTTTGTCTTGGTATATGCATCTTTCATCAAAGCATGAAATGTTTGCTTGTAAGTTATGTCATGAGTTATCATTTAATCTTCAGGTTCTGAAAGAAAATGGCAACATAAGTAATCTTTCACCTCAGTACATTTTGGAAATGCAACTGGTTCATCTCAAGCAATTTCTTTCAATATAAAGAAAATTAATTTTGATTACTCTTAGAATAATGAGGGGTTATTTGAATCATTTTGCAAAAATTTTGAAAGTGTCTCGAAGTCCTGGTCAAAACATGGTACCTTCATATTCAAGAAATGAGAATCTGTCACTTTTGATGTTTTCAGAAACTTAATTTTTTTCAGAAAGATTTTTTTAATGCTTACTGAACTCAATAATTTATCAGTAATGTAATACTGGGTTTTCCTCAAAAAATTATCTTGACATTAGCCTTTCTGAAAATTAGCAATTACTTCTAATGTTAAACCAAATCATGTGATGAAAAGTAGTAATCTTCTAAGCCACTGCTCCTTGCAGTTTTTTAACTGATCTTTTGCTTAGCCTCTTCTACTGCAAATGATCAGAGTTCTGTCTTGGTTTGGCCTGCCATAGAATGATACATGGTATAGATGTCATCTCTACAGTAGTCCCTTTTAGCCTTGTTTTTAATTGTTTTTTGTGTACAATTTGAGTAATAATTGCCAATAAGAAGTTGGACTAAAAATTATCATGTGTTTCCATTATTCAAAGAAACCAGGGTCTCTTCTGTGGTATTTTAAATTATGTAACCTAAATATGGCTAATTTTGTGGGTATGGGGTTGGGTTTTTTTTAGTTACCAAGCTGTGGAATATATGAGGATGGGAACAGACCCAACAGTAGCCTGTCAGAAAGTTATTTCCAGAATCCAGAAGTACGCTCCAAAGTTCTTTGGTGCTATCATTTGCGCCAATACAACTGGAAGTTATGGTATGTATTTTGTTGTGCAGACAAAGGTGCTTGAACTGACTAGGTCACTGATGTACAAAACTGAGCAGAATTTTTAAAAAAGTCTTTAATTATTCTTTGAAGACTGCAGCAGTACTGGCCATTCACAGTATGGAATGCTGGTTAGCAGGGCAGCTGTGTCCTAGTGCAGACTGGAGATGATTTAATTTTGCATTTTGATGTCTTAGACTTTCACAAAATTTATGGAAGTCTTAGCAAAACCCAAAAATATTTACAACCTTCGTTTGTTTTCCTGGACTGTATATGATTAATTTGAAGGTTTTAAAAAAAGACTGCTTTGCCTTCCCTACATATGGCATAAGGGAGAGAGAATATGAAAAGCATAGCTTCAAAGCGATCTAACAGTAGTCATTGTGCCAGGCATCTCATTAGTGAACTCTTAGATCAGTGGGAAATACAATTTGCTAATCAATGTGGATTATTTAGTTAGATTGCTTTGCTTATTCTTTGATCTGCTACTTCCTATAGTTCTGTGTTTAAGAGATTAGTGTTGAAGGAACTCATTAATTTAATCAGGATTGAAAGAGAGAGAGAGTTTTCTGACTTGTGTTACTGTTTTGAATTGTACTATAAGGGCATTAATTGCACTACAACAGCCAGCAGTACTGTATTTTAACTTTAAAATTAAATACTTTCAAGATGTCTTGGGTTAAACATTTTGTAAAAGAATAATTATACCACTGTAGTAGAATTAGTAACTGGATCTTTAGATTATAAAATACAGTGACAGAGAGACTAATCCCAAATGTAGTAAACTAGAATCTTGTTTTCTTTTTTTTTCTAGGTGCTGCATGTAATAAAATTCCAGGATTCACTCAGTTTCACTTCATGGTTTCAAACCCTTTGCTAAGTCGACCAACTGAGCAAGTAGTAGACTGCATTTAATTCCTTTTGTCCTGTTAGCATCTCAACTTAGAAGAGGACAGTGCTAAGTTCCACCAGTTATTACTTCTTAAAAATGGTTGTTTCTAGCATTTAATAGCTATTATGGTCTGCTTGTTTTCCTAAGAACTGAGTAGCCAGAAGTGATGAATAGTAGCCATTGAACAGGCCCTTTGCCTTGCCATTTAAAAATATATTTTTCAGACATTTGGAATAACGGGCTGGAAGTGGGACTAGGACTCTACACATAAAATTTATGCTGAGAATATTTAATTATCTTTCTAAGATTTAGTCAAGGTTTTCTCTTGAAAAGAAAATTGGATGAAAATGCTGACACGGAAGGAAAGGGGCTTGAAGAGTAGTGGAGATTATTTCAAAGCTTTGATGAAGAGACAAGAAGTCCTTATGGACATTCCCACTTGTTCCACAACAGCTGAGAATACATTTGAATAGACAGTACATGCAAGTATCCCTGGTAGAACAAACCTTCAAGGAATTCTGGTTGACTGCCTGGATGTGAAGACAAATGATTAGAAGTCATCCTGTCGCCCATTTTTTGTAGTGGAAGTTATGAACCATAATCATAGTGATTTCTTTGTCAGTAATATGCTGTGCACTCACCCTGTCTTACAGCACATTAACCTCTGCAAAGGAGCAGTTATATGCCTAGAGTGTGACAGTTACCTATAGCTTTGGATTTTGTCACTTTCTCTATCTAGAGACATCAGGATTCATTTGGAATAGAACTTTAGCATAATCAGGATTATTCCACAGGTATTTGAAGATCTGTTTGATCATTCTCTTAAATTGGTGGCTTGCTGATTTGATGGAATTGCTGCTAAACTTGAGCTAGGAAATTGCAAAAGAGGAGAGCGAGTAAAAAGAATGTGTCTTGTCACTTAAATTATTGTCTGTCTACTTAAATAAAATCATTGGGTAATAAAAGCACACATTAATGTATGAATAAAGTCATTTAGATGCTTGTGTACTGTGCTTTACATTAATTGTTGCTTTATGTTTCAAGGTGGTATCTTTAAAAGCTGGAAATAAACCATTCAAGCTAGAATGGCTATATTTAATGGCTTGTTATTGAACTTCATCAACAAAGTGATTTACTCACTTCTGTCACTGGATCCTCAGAGCATGTTGTAGCAGTATTCGCTGCAGACCACAGAAAGCTTTTGTCAGAGAAGCTCCTACTGAATACATCTGTAATAGATTCAGATAAGTTTTCTACCTGTGCTACCTACAATCCTTCTTCCATGGCTGCGATATCTTCAGATAACTCAGGCAGCCAAGTGCAAATAGATTAATAAAATCCTAGTGATTGCTGCTTTGAAGATTGCAGCTGGGGTTATGAACATAGAATGTTCAGTACTGCAAGCAGAGCAGTAATGTCTCAAATTTCTGCAGCTGAATCCTCCAGGATTCATTTCTCGAAGAGGTTTGGGAACATCCATAGCTTGCTTTCTAGAGTGCTTCTGTCACTCTGTACTAGCTAGTCTATGCCATTATGTTGTAGTGCCCTATAACAGTGTATCTATGTAGCTAAGCCTACATAGCTTAGCTGTGCTGGCTGACAGCAGCTGAATGTGAGCCAGCTGTGGCAGTGGCATCCTGGCTATCTCAGCAATGGTGTGGCCACTGGGACCAGGACAGGGATTGTCCCTCTGTGCTCAGAACTGATGAAACCAGACTTTGGGTCCTGTGTCCAGTTCAGGGCCCCTCATAACACAAGGGACATTGAGGGGCTGGAGTGAGCCCAGAGAAAGGCAGTGGAGCTGTTGAAGTGTCTAGAGGGTAAATCCTTGGAGTGGCTGGGGGACAGGGGTTGTTTAGCCTGGAGAAGAGGAGGCTTAGGGGGGACCTTACTGCTCTTTACAACTGCCTGAAAGGAGGGTGTAGCCAGGTGGGAGGCAGCCTTTTTATCCAGACTGCCAGTGACAGGACAAGGGGAAATGGCCTCAAGCTGTGCCAAGGGAAGTTCAGGTTGGATATCAGGAGGAGTTTCTTCACTGGAAGGGTAGTCAAGCATAGGAATGGGCTGCCCAGGGAGATAGTGGAGTCACTGTCTTTGGAAGTGTTCCATAAAAGACTGGACATGGCACTTTGTAATATGTTATTTTTTGACATGGTGATGTTTGATGAAAGGTTGGACTTGGTGATCCTGGAGATCTTTTCCACCCTTACTGATTCTATTGTTCTATGAAAATTACTTGTCTCCATGAGACGTAGCCATTAATACATATGGTTAGGTAATATGGGTTTCTTTGTGATGATGCATTAGTTATAAATGAAAGGGTTAGTTTGTGTAAATTATTTTGATATATCATTACTTTGACAATATATTACATCATAATATTAAGAATGTACCATTCTGATGTTATGGACAGAATTCAGAATTAGAAAAATAAAGGCCTTGATATTTCGTCTTAGAATATTTTTTTAAAGGTTGCTAATGATGTTCTGTTATGCTTAGCAGACACAATTTTTTTTAGAAAATATATCAAGTACAGACTCCTCTCAAAAGTAAGCAAAAACTATTACAATCTGTTGGGGTTGCAAAAAAGTATTTTACTGTTTTCAATTTCAGTTTTTACTATCCAACTTTTACAATACAGAATATGAGGATTTATGATTTAGTGGTTCAATTGAATGCATCTGTCTGTAAAGCTGTGGGGCTTTTTAAAGTTCATTAGCTTCTTTTTAGCCATTTTTTATCTGTTTCTAAAGACAGAAAAAGAATCTTTGCTCAGCAGTCTGACTAAAAGTGAACTATGCTCTGCTTTTGCATGGCATCAAATTGTCCCTTAATAAAGCAATCCGTGTGTACCCTGGCAATGTTTTGCATGCACTTACTGAAGAAAGCTTCTCTTTGATTTCACTATTTGTAGGTTACCACTGAAACACATTCTTTCATTTGTAGCTGCCTCAGTCAGGAGTAATTCAGTGTCAGAGAATTCAAGATTGATTTTTAGATGGAATCTACAATGCTATACAAACTGAAGTGAATTAATCAGCATTTGTTGAGTTTAGTTTATCACATGACTGTTTTAACTACTTAACAGTGCTGTTCATTCTTGTTTTGAAACACAGAGGGTATGCAGGATTTTTGTGCTACTATCTATAGTCTGTGCATGAAGAAACACAGTTATACTGTTAAATTTACTTCAGCTCTAATATACAGCAGGTATGTTATATATTAAGTACTGAAGTACAAATGTTTTCACGGGAGGGTCTGCTCATTCCTCCACATAGACTCCATTAAATTTGCAGCAAGACCTGAAATATTCATGGAGCAGAAATGAATCAATCTCAGGATTTTGTGACTAATATTGTTATTGTTTAAGCTGCTGAGTCAGAAGGAAACATTTATGTTGGTGCATTTAACAACCTTAGCTATGTTTTCATTTTCTTTTTTTCTCCTGACAGTTGGAATCAATGTAAGTAAATACAGCTGCTGATGCCATGCTGTCTCGGTGTGAATAGCTCATACCTTTGCAGTGACAGGTGGTGGTCTGTGAAATAACAGCAATAGCAACTTCAAAGGCTGCCAGTTTAGGGACGCCCTGCTACTAGTGAGGGTTTTTTCCTTTTTTCTAATAAGATAAGAGAAAAAGCTTTACATAAAGTTTTGATAATACTTTTCCAGGTAGAGCTTTATAAAAGGAATTGTATTGTAAATGTTAGGGGGTTTTATTGGTTAAAAATGGTGATTTTGTTTCTCTGCATAGAAAAAAACCCTATCGTGTTAGATGAACAGGAAGTTTCATATTTTCACCCTTTGCATACTTGTCAGCCAGACTCTGAAATACATTTTGACCATAATTCTGTTTGTTGCTATGTTATGATTTTGACTGCTGGTGTTGTGTAATTACATAGAAAGCAGTGTCTTTGCCACTTGAATGTAGCTGAAAAGTTGTGTTGTGTTTTATATTTCTAATTTCTAATCATTTATTATTTAAAGATCTGGAGAAATAAGAAATTAAATTTATCAAGAAATCCTATGGCATTGGTTTTTTTTTTTTTTTTTTTTAATATTCTTATGTGCAGATAGGAAGACCCAAACTTGCTATTTTTTCAATACAAGTATAGAAAGATTGTTATAGACCTAACTCTCCCAAACAGGAGAAAGGCTTTTTCCCCTATAATCAGAAGAAACCCAGTGATGTTTTTCCTGTTCTGCCATTAATGGTACTTTATATTTTCTTCAGATCTGTAGTTTGTCAGTTTATAAATGTTTTCTTTATATTAATTTTGCTTTCTTTGCTGTCAGCAACCTGTCATAACAGCTTTCTTGACACATTCAGGCTATATCCATCCAGGTTCAAGTGTTGCTCAGATCTCTTTTTGAAGTGTACTTCATGCATGATGTAGACTGTGTTGTAGTATAAGTTTTTCATGCAGTATTTGGCAGGGAGGATTCAGTTCTATATGATATGACCTTTTAAAGGTGATATAATTACTGAAGCAGTAGATTACAGTATTGCAGCAGTACAGGTTTAGAATTATACTTAGCGAGATCATGAATGCTTATTGTTCATAAGTAGATGCTTGATGGCATATGTGGTTATTTATTAAATACAGTGTGACAGGCTTTTTGAAAACAAAAACAGTTATGCTGCTAGCTTAATGCTGCTCCTGGATAGATATTGTCACAAGAAAAATTCCAAGACAAATTATCATGGATCATCTGTGAGATTTGTGGTTGGGTTGGCAGGCTGATACATAGAGAAGTACAAAGGAAATGAAACCTCCCATAAATTAATATTTTTATTTGCAGCGTTTTTCCTGAGCATTGGGTAGCAATGTAGGACTGACAATTTCCTACTTTCCTTGCATAATCATTTCTTTAGATATGTGGGTTTTTTCCTGGAGATTTACAGTAATAGATGTAACAAAATACTATAGCTTAAAAAGATGAGTGTAAAAGGTACTATAAACAATTTTAATTCATATGCAGTCAAGTGTGTTTTGTTAATCTGGTTGTTACTGATGACTAATTTGGATGTTATGTGGTAGAAAATAAATTGTATTGGAGTAGTTGCAGTGTTAATGAACTGTAACTTTTGACATTCCATCTGTACCTATTCTTACAAATCTGCCAACATGAAAAGTCCTGTGATTTTACTTCTCAGCTAGTTATGACAGATCTTGTTAGTGCTTAGTGAAAATGCTAGCCCCAAAAATGGGCCTTTAGGGGTAACATCACTTTGCTGCATGAGCTTAAGTGTGTAACCAGTCTTTAACTGATTTCTGCAGTGCTGCTTCTCCCTGCCTCCTTTATCTCTTCACTGGAGGTTACTGTTCCTATACCAGGACTGGTACATGCTTCATTCCAGATCCAAAAGTTTAGCCTCTCTGACGTCCCTCTGCACTTTGCACTGAGAATAGCAGTTGCCTGCACCCCATTCCATCGACTAAATTCCCATCTAAGGGCTGCAAGGAAAGGCTGCAGGGCTTGCTGGGGGAACATGCATTAAGTATGTATATCATGCCATCATCATTCCTGTTTTGAGCTCCAGGAATCATAGTCACAGCAGTGCCAATAAAATCCACCAGAAGCAACTGTATTGGACAAGGAAGAATTAAATGTTAATAACAATTAATAGTGAAGGGCTGAATACAAGGTTATATTTGTCCATCTCTCAAGGATGATTTCAGCTGAAGAAAGATTTTGCTGCTCAAAAGGACCAGGATGCTACCCACATCCTCGGTAGGATAGAAAAAGAAATGAAAAAGAAAAAAATTACTTTCTTTAGTAGACAGCAAGCTACCTACCCACATCCTCGGTAGGATGTGGGTAGGTAGCTTGCTGTCTACTAAAAAAAGTATTTTTTTTCTTTTTCAGAATGTAAGCAAGCTGTTCTGTTTTACTTCAGCTACACAGTTGCTAATACTAACAAGGTAGAATGCAGGAATACCCAGTAGGGCACTGAAGAGCACGGGAAATTATCCAGCTGGTGACAGCACATTCTTAGTTTGGCAAAAGAAGACTCTTTTAAATTTTCCTGCAGATTGAAGTAAGGTGCCCGTCTCTTTGCAGGTTTCATGATTCAACCCCCTGGCTAGAGGCCCATCTACTGTTTTTCTCCCAATACAATGCAGTAAAAGATATGAAAAATCGGGATGGGCATCTATTATTCTTTTATTTTTTTATCAACAGGCTGTTGTCATGTTTCCCTTATTCTCTCTTCTGTCATGTAAATACTTAATTATCTACCATAGGTTTCCCATTTTCAGGATGGGAAAGTACAGAGTCCCATATAACTTTCAGATCACCTTCTCTTTGTTAAAATATGAATTTGAATTTCTGCTGACTGAGGAGGCTTTACAGCTTCAGAACAGCTGCTGCTACTACAATGCTTTATGAAAATGTGAGCACTATGAATTCAGTCTCCTTGACTGGCTATTTAATTGAAAGTCGCTGTGAGATGTGCTTTGTGTTAACACCGCTGTGTTTGGACAGACTGTGAGATTGGATTCTTGGGGAGTTCTGTCATGGGGATGTCTGGTTACTGAATCACAAAGAGTTTTAGGGAAGAGACAATCACCAATATGCTCAGTGGAGCTGTGATAACATCTGCAGGCACACTCAAGAATAGAGCCATAACCCTGTAACTTAATTTGAAAAATCAAGACTCTTTCAGACTTGGGAATAGAAGTTTGATCTTGCATAAAGTTGTACTTTTATAACAATAATGTAGTGCCTCACTATGAGAAATATAAGTGCTAATGTCAGATAAATATTCCAACTGTCATTTATAATTATAATTTTTGCACTTTGGTCAGGCAGCTATTCATAATATGCCAATCAGTGTTGAACTGATTATGTTCTGCTTTGTACCTAAAATTTTTCCAGATTTGGCATTTGGGAAGAACTTCAAATGCATACTGGAATTTCAGGCAATGTGGTCATCCAATAGACTATCTCATGTTAATGCCTTTAAAGTATTTCTCACACAATAAAGTATTTCTTGCAGCAAATAACAACATCCCTGGACAATACAGTACTACTGAAGCCTTTAGTCTCAGTATTCATTGAGAGTGCTCCAAAAAGGGAAAAGTTGCCTTTTCTTGGGAAACTCCAAAAGAGACCTAGACACTGGAGTACAACATTTTAAACTTTATTAAGACCTCAGTACTTTGTAGCAGCTGCTGCTTTCTGTCTTTGTAAGTATCCCACATCTGTATGTGATTTTGGTAGTGGGGTTGCATAAAACCAGTAGCTTCCACTGCTAGTAAGATAGCAAACCCTCAAGCTCAACCCCAGGGCCTTGTTGATGGACCTGCTGGTCCACCACACTGAGTGCTGCTCAGCAGGCAGGGAGTTTGTGCATCTGTGGCTTGTTGCATTTCTTCTAATGACTGTGCTATTATGTGTGGAACCTGAAAATCCATGTTCAAATAATAACCTGCCTAATTATCCTAGAACACTGAGGCCAAAGAATCTTTTTCTCCTCATTTTCCTTTAATAAGTAGCAATTCATTTATACTGGGTGGAACAGCTTCAGTAAGAAACATGAGAAGATGAGGAAGATAGCTTGTGAAGATCTGCTTCTTTAGGAAGATTCCATAAGGATACACATCCTTTCCTATGTCTGTTCCTGTCAGTGCTGGTTAGGTAATGTGTGAATCAGCACATACTGATAACCAAGGCAACCTCCAAGCCACACTTAAAATGTAGATTTATTTAATTGTGAACCTTGTTCACAATACAGGGCAGCAGAGACACACAGGGACAGAGGCTCCTTGGGCTTAGCTCATCCTGGTGGGCACCAGGAGGGTCTCTGCCTATCTTACTACTACAGAAGGCTTTGTGCATCTCCGTGACAGTGTGTTATGTTCACAGGAGTTCCACTTAAAACAAGGGAAGGATAAACTATTGTATTTATATCCAACAATAAACCACACCAGACTAATAAATGGGCTTTTTTTTTCCCCCAGACTGACATTTTCAGCAATCCCAGCTGCAAGGTCACTTTAAAACAAAACTATTCCCTCCTCCTGACCACATCTTCTGGTTTTAACCCTTTCCTCCCATTCCTTTACCATCTGTTAAGCATTCCTTGAATACCAGCAGGGCTCAGAAACAGACCAAATTCCTGAGTGGTTCACTAATAAGGCATTAAGGCAACTTTCTGGTAAAACTTCTGACTACAGGAATTGCTGTCAGCGTGGTTAACTTCCAACTTTTTACATTTTCATTTAAACAAGTGTCTGTTCCCAATAATGTTATGACTTAATAGTGAACGACTAACAGCATACATATCTCATGCCTCAGAATTACAAGCTAGGTGTTCTTTTCTCACAGAATGAATAAATTTCATTTTCAAACCAAATATGTGAGACTACCATCCTAGGCACAACCCCTTTCTTTATGTAGTCCCAGTTTCAGGTCTGCAATCCTGTGTGTGGAATTTACAGTTAACAAATTTTAATATTTTTAATGATGTTCTGGCAATGTTAGGAGCCTGTCCACAGGAGAACCATTTAGCAGATATCACTGTATTCTCAGTAATTAATTAATTAATGATCAATATATCTTTCCTACATCCAAGAATGTTTACTTCAGCCTTACTTAACAGGGTTATGGAAATGACACTTCAGGGTGAGCTATCTGGTAAAGCAGTGTTACAGCCTGAAGAGAAAAGTGCACACTGATTAAGACAGATTGCCATCTGTCTTAATCATATGGCCAAGCACTTTTATAGCTGAAACAGCTTCATTCATTCATTCATTCATTCATTCATTCATTCATTCATTCATTCATTCATTCATTCATTCTTATTGCCAGGAATAAGTGGGAATTGTTTTATTTTCTTCTGCAATCTGAGTATGTATTTGCCTTCATCTTGGCTGACTCAAACTCACACCTTTATGAAGTCTTCCAAAACTTCTGGAAAAATTGTAGTTCTAGCTGACCCAAACAAATTGCCGGACTTGTTTTTGTACAAGAGAAGAGAGTTACAGTCATCTGGCAGGCCTGCAAAGAAATTGTATAATAAATTACCATTACTAAAATGTATTTATCATGGTGGCAAACTTATATGTCAATAGACATAATAAAAAATTGAAGGTCCTCTCTTTTGACCTTGCTGTTCTTTTGCAATGCAAAATCCTTTTATTATTTGCAATATCTAAGAAACAATATTTTCAGTGGATATGTATAGTATTCTCTAACTTAGCAGCTTTCACAAAAGCAAGGTAATTACACATACCCTCGATTTCAAACAGTTTCAGTTGGGTATACTTTCATTTTCAAAGCTGATGTAGTTGAGCTTTTTTAGCACTTAACACTGTGTATGGCTGGTTCTTGACTCACTCATCCTGAGCAAATGCAGCCTGCTGCCAGTTGGTGCCTGAGCCTGCAACTCTGCCACTAAAGGAGCAGACTCTAAGAGCTGCAGATTTTGTGTGTCCCCCAGTCATTCTTGCTCCTAGGAAACAATCCCAACCTCAGTTACAAGGGGTTTTTTCTGTTATTTTTTTCAATCAAGCAGTCCAAACAAGCTCTAAATATAGTGTGAATATAATCACCTAAACTGTCATTAAAAGACTCCTCTCAATCAGCAGAGCCTGTTAGCTGATTGTCACCTGAAACCTTGCAATTAACACGACTAGTATTTTTGACAAAATAGAGAAGTGTAACTTGATTAATAGTGCTATCTCGGGAATGTTTTTTTCCAGTATTTATTACCATTAAAGCTGTCAGTCCTGCATACTGTATCAATTTTTAAGACTTCACAACAGATACAGCTAAATGGATATAAGATAAATAGGCTTTATCTTGCTTCTAGAGATTTTTGGAACAAAGTTCAAGTGCTTGAATTTTTCCATGTGCTAAATGTGTAGATATAACAATAAATGAAATTAAGTTAGTCCACCATGTGCAATCAATAAGGCTTTCAACTGAATTTGAAAGTAATGTGTTCTAGGCAGCACCCAAATGTGGCTTGTGTAGAGCAATGAGGAGGAAACAAAAGTTTTTGAATTGCAGCTGTTAATCTTTATCAGGGACTGAGTTCAGTAGTACCTATTGTATTACATGCAAACTGGCATCACCTGAGATCTGCTAAATAAAGTTTTAGGATAGTAATCATGCCAGTTTTTTTCAGGGGGGAGGGGGCTCCCTGTATGCCCTGTAGTTTCAGGGCTTTATTCCCCTCACCTGAATTCCACCTTCTATTTTGTCCCAAAACTGCTTTTCTTCTTCTGTTTCAATCCATAACTAATCATTCCTGTTCTGGTTTATCAAAACAAATTATATTTAGCAAAATATTAATAGTTGAAACTTCTGTATGTGCTGTAACATCTGCATATCTGAATAGTTTTATGGCAAAAGTTTTTTCTCTGCTTGTCTCATTCTGCATTGCTGCATCCAAAAATGCCAAGTCAGGCTGTAGAGGGATACTTTGTATGGTTAAACCTTGCGTTGGTCACCTGATCTTTGTCAGGGTTGGGCTATGGGAATCCAAGAACCTTTAGCAGCTAATGTCAAGAATACATGTTTAGTGTATTTCCCCTGCAAAAGGAAAACATATTTTCTGGTGTGTTTATATGATGGTGCAGTTTTTTTGACTTTTAATTCTGTTTCAGTGGTTCCATGTCTCACAAAGATATAAAAGTTTCAAAGGTAACTTTCTGAAACCTTCTGTCCTTATTGTGAACTTCTCGTGTAACATTTTTGCTGCTTTTAGCATCTGACACTGGTTTAGATTACTTACAGTAATCCTGAGTAATTTATGGTAAAAGAATGGGGTATGATAATATTAGATATATTTCTTCTGGTCTACTTGAAGTCAGTTCATGTTTTTAAGAAATGCATTTGCTGAAAGCCTACTTTTATAGCAGGTTGGGTGTTTTGGGGTTTTTTTGTTGTTGTTTTTTTTTATTGTAAAGCCTTGTCCTATTAAATGAATTTAGGCTGACTAAAAATAAGTATATTCTGTTTTTCTAGTGAAGTGTAGCATGAGATATAGCTTGGGTTTATAGGTGAAACGGTATGGCATTGAAATACTAGGTGATGACTGAACCTTGGGAAGATGCTGAGAAGTGGCAAATACAGTGCAACTAAAATGAACTGCCTGAGAAGCAAAGGATAAATTATATATTCTATGTGTACAGTAAAGAAAAACATAAGTGCATTGTTTTCCTAATTCCTTGTGCATACAAATGGATTTTAAGTTTGTTCATGCATTCTAGTGTTCAGTGTACTTTTTACTTTCACCTTCTACAAGGCTATGTATTGACTTAAATGTTATTTCTCAGTTGTAATCAAAACAAGTTACACTTTTATATTCAAGACCACTTCATGTGTAAGTACCATCCTTAAGAAATTTCCCAACAGCCCACCATCTTTGCCTTGAGTGGAACTTTGATGAAATGTATTTTTCACTTCCATAGGCTTAGCAGCATTGCTATAGTAATGAGTTTAACTTTTATATTGCAAAGTTGCTCTTCAAATGTAGTCTAGATTTAAAACTGAAAATTACATTTTAACTTGTTTATACATATCTTGTAACTTTAGTGTTTTTCTATAGACATTTCAAAATTTTCATTTTTATGTTTAGGTCATCCAGAAGATCTAGAACATATTTAGTAAATTAATAAATGCTTGGATTTTGTTTCTTTTTAATAAAAATCCTTGGAGTTTTGCTGGTATAGAATTATTTATAGTTGAGAAATGTAGTCTGAATTATTTTTATGAGAGATTATGCATTATTTTTTTCTCTAGTTATTCTAAACGGATATTGCCTTAGGTTTGAAATAATGTTAGCCTTGGCCAATATTTTGCTTTTCAAAAGTCAGCTAGCTGGAGCAAAAGCACCTTGCAAATGCTACTTAACTGGGGGCAGGTAACAAAGCTGGTGATCCTTGTGTTGTGCTGCATTGTTTTTTGAATAAAGCTTAAAATTAATTTATTTCCCAGTTTTCCCAATTTCAGGTGGTCTCTTCCATACTGCAGTGTCCTTGTCTCTAATAAATTATGAAGGATTTTTTGCATATCAAATGGTTACTGTCACTGTCGTCATGAGTACTGTGGTTGAACAAAAGAAGTTATGTTTAAAGAAAATAGCCAGAAAAAAATTCTAAATCCACATTTTCTACAGAAGTGTAGGGTAGATGATTATTTAGACCACACAGGCTTTTAGAGTCTGACTTAGATTTCAGTTCCATAAGTAGTTGAACCAGTCAAATGGGCTTTCTCCTCTGCGAAAACAGAGCTTCACTTTCCCCTTCAGTGTTCCTGACTACACAGTTCCTCCCACCTTTAAGTCAGGCTCTGCTGCTCAGTGTCGAGAGGTCTCTCTTTACTCTGCCATCTCTCTGTTAAGAAGATTCACCTAAAACCTTAGTATTAAAAAATGAGTAGTGTTATCACCTTTTCATAGTATGATCATATCACATGGCTAATCGCTGAAAGACAGTCATGTTGTTTGAAGTTGATTTTATAATAACAAATTATAAATCATACAAACTCTGCAGGGAGCTGCACTTTCTACAGCAGTGGCAATTCAATAAGTTAAGTAACTAAAGCACTAACTATGTTTAGACAATACTGTGTACATTCTGAATTCTGCTCACCCGTAAATGTGCTTGATGCATTTTTAATAAGCTTTTATATGGAAAATAATTTGTTGGGTTCTCTCCTTAGATTGGATTTTGTTATTCCACTAATATAAATGATAGTGCATTCCCACACACTTCTAAATTAATTTTGGATGTATGTTTTGAATATTCAAGTAAAAATTTGACATAATAAACAACCTTTCAGGCATCGGAGAAATAAAAAACAGACGTGCAGAATATTAAGTTACATTGGATGATGAACTCTGCCTATCATCAGCAAGCTGAATTGCAGAAAGTGCAAAAGGTACTAGAGGCATTGAAAAGAATTTTAAATCTAGAATATTCACAGTTGCTGTGAAGTCTGTTAGAGACTTTACAATACCTTTTGATTTCATGTGAAAGATGCTTAGCCACTAATGATCATCATTCATACAGATATTAAGGAAGGCATCCTCTGCCTCTTTGGAAGTCCCTTTTTGTCATCGAGCTAAATGACTCTTATGTAAGTTTCCATTCCAGAAAAACAAGTGAGAACTAACACCTTTTTATGTAGGAAGGTGGATGCAGAATACCTGTATAATTGTAAAGGTCTGTAATCACAGTTGTGACGTAGTCATGTCCCAAAACTTGACTGCATATTTTTAGTGTAAATTTAGTTGCCCCTCAGTGAATTAATATTACTGTGGAATAGAATACTGCTGTATTCTATTAGAATAGAATACTGCTGTATTCTATTAATTTATTTGCTGAATTTGTATTGACATCAAATGGCATGCCTGTCTTTAACAAGTACCTGGTTAAAAAACCATTTTAAATAAGGGTTTAAAGGCATGAAACTAGGCATAAAAATCTGTTGATTCTAAACCGAATGGCACAAATTGGAAAATAAAAATTAATTTCAGTCTGAAGGGTATACTCTGCCTAAACTAACTTAAACTGTAACAGTAATGAAAGTGCTACTAATAAAGCAGAAACTGGTTATGGCATATGGCATTAGTATTTTCCAAGTTTAAAATTTTTACTCCACCACTTGTGTGATCTTGATTTGATCCTCTAAAACCTGTTTTGTATAGCATCTCAGCTGAATTCAGGGGCTTTTTGAGGTTAGTTCTGGGGTATATAAAATGTGTTTTCAGCTTAAGCTGAAAGACAGGTTTCTGGTATGAGTCATGTTATCACTGTGTAGAGTTAACGTCTAAAAAAGCCTTCTAAAAGTTGTACACAAGAGTACTTAGAAGTCAGCTTAACTGGAAGTCTCCTTTTTATTACAGAACTGTCCTCAGCACCTCACTGTAGAAATCATCTAGTCAAAGGAGCTTATGTGAGCTTGTCATTCCTAACAGCCAGTCCTGCAGGCTGTTAGGTAATAATCCCATTTCTCTTGGTTGTGTTTGGGTAAAGGCCAAAGTAACAAAACTGTGTCAGAACCATAAGGCCTTTAGAAAAGGCTGCATTTTTCTAAAAGCTTTACATTTCTTTTCTAAAAGATTTACATTTGCTTTCATTAGGAATAGAAATTACAGAAAATCTTTGTGAAAAACAGCTCTTCCTCTTTTAACTTAGGTCTTGTTATTCTTTTAAGCCTTCACAGTTTACTGTGTGCTACACAAGCCATTAAAATGTGTAAGCCAGATACAAATCTGAAAGAAGTGTGTTCCATCACTTGCACTGTGATAGATGAATCAATGTGAAAAAAAAAACCATTTGTAAACTATCAGAATCAAAGCTGAAAATCAGGACTTTTATCTGGTTTTGCACCCTTGGTTGCAGTTTCTTTTTGAAAGGTCGAGTGGGGATCTATTCTAAGATAAGTTTGTTGCCATTTTTTTTGTCAAAACTTGTTATAACCAGCTATCAGCCAGACCTTGTTAAACAAGGTACAAAGTGCCATCATCTCCAAGGGGGAAAAAAAAAAAGAATTTAAAAAGCAGTGCTGGCAAAAGCAGTAAGGTTTGCAGAGGCATCTAATGAATTAGAATTCACGGTCTTTTGTTTAGTTTCCTATTTTCTTTAAGTGTAAACCTGTGAGATTCCTTCATTTCTTGTTCACTGTGATAAGCTCAGGGTGTCCTTGTCCTTTGATTTCCCTGTCTGCTGTTCCTCACCTTGTGACATTACACAACTAGCATATATAGCAAAATTAGGCTGGAACAAATATACCATATACAACATATTCAAGAAATACAAGAACAGAAAAGGTAAAGTGATTTCAGGAGTGAATAAATGCACTTAATCCTTTAAAACTTGTATGTATTTTATTTAAACAGATATTCACTTCTCGTCTTGCTAGTAAGCTAAAAAATATGTAAGAGCCCAACTGTTATTTTTCATGCATTAAAGTTTGAAAAATTTATTTAACTTCCAGCTTCAGAGAAATCTTAACATTCATAGAAGGCAAGTAATCAGAAATGGTTGTATTTCTTTTTTATTTTTCAACTTTAACTGAACTGCTCAAGATTAATCCCTGTGCCAGACATCCAAAAGCATGTACAATTTAAAAATAATCAAACACTTTATCACCATAATGAATTGTACAAATACAAGTGAGGAACCAGTCAGATTGCAATTTTAAAGATTTAGATGTATAAGCACAAGGTAGCAGCAACATATCATTGCAACAAGAAGCATCATAGAAAGAGACGGCAATGGAAAAGTAAGTCCTCATATGTGAAGTAGCTTGTTTTGTTCTCAGGTGGAGTTCTGTACCTCACAAAAGAGATATATTATTTGGAAAGAGGCCATTGACCAACAAAAAGATTATAGTTTCCACAATCTGATTAAAAAAGATTTTCTTCACGTAAGAAAAGTTTTGAAAGATTTCAAAGGTATCAAATGCTACTGAAAAGAGGAAGAAAAAAAGCCTCTGAATTTGTGCTGCTTAGGAAAAGAATTAAGCAGTTTCCTTTGCATCATGGAATGGAAGATTTAATTGGAATGAAGTCATACAATGTTCTCAAGAAAATCAAGTAGTCCTCCATAAAACAACATACCATAAGTGTTTGCACAGACCAAAGGACCATTTTCAAGGTGCTTCATCCCATATATTTTGCTGGGAAGCAACACTAGTTCCCATTATTTTCAATTAAAACTAGTTGCAATTGAATGATGTATGAAGCTGAAGGATGTATGACCATTTCATTAGTCTCATTTTCCTTGGTAGTTATAGCACACTTTCTAAAGATTTGAAGAATTCTGTTTCTGATTTGATAGCTTACCATATTCTACTTACTCCACTCCTTGCTTCAGCAAACCATGGCAAAACCAACAAACATAAACCGAGTTCTAGCTATCTTGGAGGTAAGATTTTATTATCTATTATATATGGTTTGGGGAAAAAATGTTCAGTAGCAACTAGAAGAAAACATCAAGACATGGATTTAGAATATATAATTTAGAAAACCAAAGAGTCATGTTATTTGTTTTAGGGAAGTTTTTTGTCATTTTCCAAATCTAAGCAAGGTCAATCAACTGTTGTAACATTTGAACTGTACAGTTCATTGCTGTTTCATCTTATGCTATGAGAAAGCACAGACTGGTATTTAATAAAGTATATTCTTTTTATTCACTTTTGTTAAATACATATTTACAGAAAATTTAAGAAAATTTAAAACAATACATGAAAATTTAAAGCAATTTAAAACACTACATATAAAAAGGAAACAGTGCCATTTTTTATTAGAAATACAATAGTATATGACACTATGTTGCAAGCTAAATGTTTATTTCATAATTGTAGGCTGCATACAAGCAGTGTTTAATTTTTATAGGGCTATGTAAAATTACTCTTTCTAGATCTGTTCTTTACATTGGAGCTCTTTTACTAGTTAATGAGTGAACAGGGAAAAAGAACAAACCAGAAATTACTACGAATGTTACAGGCATGTTACGAAAGTTACTTAAGACATCCTGAAGAACAGGTAACTGTAACGTGAGCATCATGGAAGAATCTGCATACCTGGCCCATTTTGTGCCCATTGGAAGAAGCCACACTGTTTTTCCTTCCCAAGAGGGCACACAAAAAAGTTCTTTCCATTATTGGGACCGATCTTCAACACAGTCTTCATAACACATCGCTTGCCATGGTTACAAAATGGAAAATCCAAGTCAGCCCACTGCCAAAGAAACAGGTATCAGGCACATGTGATGGTGATGAATTCCTTATTTTAAAATGGAGAATAGAAAAAGATCTACAGGGGATGCCATAGAAGAATTTCTTCCTAGTACTTAGATTAGTTTTATCATTTTTGTGAACACTTTTTAGATTTTTCTTCAACATCAACTGCATGCACTTT
Organism: Setophaga petechia; assembly: GCA_024362935.1. Classification (NCBI taxonomy): domain Eukaryota; kingdom Metazoa; phylum Chordata; class Aves; order Passeriformes; family Parulidae; genus Setophaga; species Setophaga petechia. The sequence continues at coordinate 32,358,678 of JANCRA010000001.1, forward strand.
GACTGGTGTAAAGCGAAATTATGTTAGCACATAGGTTTTTTTTCAAATTTAGGCATTACTGTCTTGAGTCCATCTATTAACTACCTGATAGTCATGACTGTTGGATCACTTTTCAGGTCAAACTCTTTTAAGACATCTACATCTGTAGCAAGGAGCAGAAGCCACCAATTGCAGCTAGGAAGGTCATGTTAGGTATTAGTGCAGCAGTAGGAGGGTTTGCCCAGGCAGATTACAGAATCATCATCCTGAGAGGCTGTCAGGATTTTGGCTAGCCAGAAATGTGGCTGAAAATTAGATCTAGTTTGTTATAGTCCTTTCAGGAAGAAGCTGATCTGAACAACTTTTACAAGTTCCCTCAAACCAGTATTTTTCTTATGCATCTGTTTCACATCGCTTGGAAGTAGATTAAGAGCATTTGCACAAGTAGGTCCATCTCAACATTAAGAGAAGTAACTAAAACTGTTAAGTTCAATAGCTATTATTATGCTCTTAGTTTCAATTCAGTGTGAAACAGTATTTATGTCAAACTTTAAATGAAATATATCTGCTGTCCATGATTGACAAGTCACTGGGCCAAGGAGGCTGCAGGAACAAGCACTGATTATAAAAACAAAAACAGGCCTTGAAGTGGTTTATACATACTTGAAAGTATTCACACCGAGTTTCCCTGGAGAGAGGGCAGCAGTAAAACTGCCTTCCCTTGTTTTCTCCATCCTTTCTCACAACTCTGAGGCTGCAGAGACGGTTGTGTTTACTGCAGCGAGGATGCCCCACGCCCAACATACGAGTAGCATCTGTCACATTAGTTTGAGGTGCACTGTAATGACAGGTGACAAAAAGACTTCTGTGTAATTTAAAAGGGATTAGCAGCCAAGGAACTCTCTCCTACCATGACAATAGCTCACCCAGTGTACTTTTGCACACAGTGACAGACAAAGGACTTGCTTCTCTAACACACCCTATTCCGTGCGCCTTTAAAGCTGAATGATTGCGAGTTGTGAATAGATACGACTGTGTGCTGCCCTTGAGGTACTATACCAGTTTTCCCCAGCATGTCTTAAATTATTTTGAGGTACTCAAATTCATGCACGAAACAAAATAAATATTACTACTGATGTTATACTTCCCACCTCAAATTCTGATATGTTCTAAAAGAATATTCTGCTCTCAGTGGGAAAAAGATCAATACCACTAATTACTCCAGTCTGAAGACATTTGTATGCTTCACAGAAAAGACTCCCACCCTCTCTACTGAAAAGTTACAGTAAAGCTCCAAATTGCATTTGGAAAAGAAATAATCCAGATGATGGGATGAAATAGAATTCTCTGAATGGGATAAAGTTTCCTTCTTCCTCATGATTGAGACAATTTCTGACTATCTTAAATACACAAGGTTTCATTTAGAAATAGTGACATGAAAAAGATTAATGCTCTGAAATGTATCTTTCCAATATATTTATAGAGCAGAAAAGCAGTAATGGAACCTTAATGAAAGAAGAAAATATTAATTTATTCTGGTCAAGTTATCAGCTTAGGAATTTTATGTTGTCTTCTATGTCTGGAAGATTGCAGTCCTGCAGACACCAGCAGTTTTACTCCAACACCTCATTAAAACACAAGAAAATAAAAATAACCAACAGATTTTTTTGTTGGTTTTGGTTGTTTAAGAAAATGCTATACAAAATAGCATTTCAGTTGATGACTCGCTACAACAACTTGTTGTCATGGTTGATACTATCTCATTTCTTGTTCACAGTCCTCTGTATTCTCAATTATCCTGCCTACAGCCTCAGTTCCTCAGTCTGTACTGCAAGTGTGAGGAGGAATTGTATTCATTCTGTCTAGCCTGGCTAGTCAGCGAGATCATTTCAAAACTGGCGCTTTAACAATGCAAGAAGTAATTTCTGTATTTCAGAACAGACACATGACAAAGAATTTTGTAACATATCATCAATATTTCACATTCAGCCTGCATAATTTACCATTCTATGTGACATTTACCTTGCACTCCCATTACTGTTGTTACTATCTGCCCAACTTTTCTGTGACAACCCTCATAGATTCTCACATTTCTCTTAACTAGGCAATGGATGTGTCTGAACAGGGCTCTGTAAATATAAGTATGGGTAGAGCACTGAAGTGGTTATATACAGAATGGAGAGGGAAGTTAAGAGTGAAAGCAGTGATGGGAAGCTCATCAAGGTAACTGTACAGATCTTCCTCCCAAGGAAGAATGCTGAAACCTGGCAGTTGACAAATAACTTCAATTAGAATACATTCATCCAGATAGCTTCCTTTTGTAATCTTTCACATTGATTTTAAGATCTCTCTAAGCAGATAGCAACTACAGGGCTAAGATCAGACAACTCCTGAGGTAGAAATGTGCTTGACCTATTCAAACTAGACTGCCCTATTCAATGGGAATAGCTGAACTGTGAACAGCTGTTTAGCTTACAGCAGTACTGGCTGGATGCCAAAATCAGGACTTTCCTAATGACAGCCTAGGTAATTCAGTGCTTTTGAAATCTGAATTAAATTATAGTTAGCCTAGAATAAGTTACCTCTGGCAGAAATCCAAAGACAACACTGTCTGAGCCAAACAGCACAGTATTCAATTAATATTTAAGGATAAAGTTGGTTTATGGGATTATAAAGACTTGCTTTCATTTTAGAATACATACCTGATTGCAGTATTATATGGGTGAACCAAAGGTACGTGGTCAATTTTCTGTTTCTTCTGTATGTGTTTGAAAGAGACAGGTTGCTGACAGGAGGACAAAGCCAGGGCAGCCACGTTTGCTGAGCAATCCTTGTCTTTGCTTCCCTCTGACTGGCAGGCATTGCTTTGGATCTGTTTACAATTGCTTTTTGGAAAAACACACTGAGAATGTCCACCAGATACCTGGATATCATTTCTCAAAACAGTTTTCTTACCAAGATCTGTTAAGACAAGAGTTGTAGTTCCAAATGCAGTTTTCCTATTGATCTTTATTTCTGTGCTTGGTTTTTTGAAATCATTACAAGGGTACTTCATTAAGTTTGTGTTAAAGGCTGCACAATCTTCAAAACTCTCCATCTTTGGAACTAAGGAAAAAGTTTTTAGTTATAATCCATCTGCATAGAATGCTACATTATATTTCTGATCTGTATTCATAAATTGTCATTGGAGAATGAAAGAGTAAATTTACAGTACCATCTCAAAACCTGTCACAAATTAGATAAGAGTACAAAATTTCTTACAATAAAAAAAATCATTCACTCTTAGAGTCATGTAAAACATGTGTCAAGATAGCATTACTATTGCTTGAGTGGGATCAATTAAAAGTACTATGTAAATTAAAGCTATCAGACACTTAACCATAAAAAATTTAATTTGGCCCAAACACAAAGATTAAAGTATTTAAATTTTTCAAAATAACTTCTGATAACCTCAGTAATGGGACATCAAAGACTATAGTACCTCCAAGCAGCAATGCATTATCCATGTTTTAAGTATTACCTTACTATTAACACAAAAATTAATATTAAGATTTGGGGGTTTCTAGTGATGTCAGAGTTCCCATCCTTACAAAACTTTGTGTTCATCCAAACTTACTGACTGCAAGAGGCTTTTCAGAAGAAAGCAGTCCAGACATTTGCTTTGTGACATAAACAACAGTTTCTTCACAGAATCAGAGGCCCTCCGAGTGGGCAATAATAATTTCAAAAGAATAGCAATAGTTTATTAATGCCAATTTAATACATAAGGAGACTGTAGGTAATCCCCTTCCTGAGAAAAGGGTGAAAACCTAATGGCACCCTATGTGCAATCTTTTTAGGTAGCTGTGAAACCACAGTGTTCCAGGAGAGAGCCCTTCCTTTTCTACTATATCCAGTGTATTCCATACAACAAAGAGGGAATTCAGCAGAACACAGGGAGATGAGACATACACTGTCTCCAAAAGCATTCTCACTCAGAAACAAAATAAGAATCTCTACATTTGACTTGGAACATTACTTGTTTCCAGGCACCTTCCATTTTGCCACTACTGCACAGTCAAACATATTGGTTTCATTTGGACTTTTTAAGACAGAACAGTATTGGCTTAGCCTTGTACTTAGCAAAGGAGCATGGAAATTGCAATGTAATGGTAAATAATTATCTGTTTACTGACTGAATTATTTTGGCTGTAGGGCCAGCAGCTAATTTTACAGACCAAGAATACTGTCCTCAAAAATTGAAACTTTTCTTCTGACAGTAGGTAATTTTAGAAACAACATAAAAAACAAGCATTGAACCAAGTGAGAAGGGAAAGACTCCTAAGGATTTAAAAAAAGAGAGGTAAGCAAACCTATTTTGAAAAAAAAATTCAAATATCACTCCTATGCAAAAATAAAGTCATATTTAAAAAAAAAAAACAGATTTCCCAACAGTATTCCATCTAGTCTAAGACAGCTTCAAATTCCACACCTGATTTCAGTAATTGCATATAACTAAACAAGAAAAACTCAGAAGTACAGGAGAAGGAGCAAGTTTTGTTTCAAAGCTTAAAGAAAAGCATTTGTGCACATGGCATAATATATTATAAAGGCCAGGTGACAACATTAATTCCAGGATAAATGTTAGTTGGTAAATCCTATTCTGTGAACAGATTAAAATTTTCAGGTTTGTGGTGCTGATTTGGCAGAAGAATTATGCAAGATTAGCCTGTGTTGCCAACAACTGTCATGTAAGGCACAAAGACATACTTTTATTGATTCCTGACCTGAGAAAATGAACTATAGCTAGTGCCAAGTAAGGGTTTTCCACACATCACTCCAGTCATAAAATGATTAAGCAATGAAGCAATATTTCATGTAGATAGTAGCATTAAAAGGTCCAACAAGAGACAAACAACAAATTGAGGTAAGAAGTTCAGAATCATTTTTACTCTGAACTTGAAGGGAAAAAAGTAGCCCCAGAGAAACCTGGCATCCTTTTAGAAGATGGTACTAAAATATATTGCTTTTGTTCACATGAAAGAATGACAGGTAATTTTCTGACCTTTGATGATTTCTAATTCAGACTTACACTGCAAACTTTGAAGGATTTAACAGAGAGTTGAAAGAATTGAGATTTTTCTCACTCCTTGCCCCAGTAAAAGCAAAGGGTCACTGAAGACACTTACCTATAGAATCCCACCTGCACACCAGGTTGGAAGATGACACTTACAGGGTTTAAGACAAGACAGTTTCCATATTGTCTGTGTAAGATTTCCTCAAAATCTGACTTCAAGTTAGCTAGTTATATATGTATGATTCACAATGAGACACTTCTACATAAAAACTACACCAAAATCATAGACCTCCCCTCTTTCCCAATACAGCTGCCAGACAACCCTTCACTACCTTCAGGTCTTGAAGTCAAACAGGCATCACAAATTTCAGCAGAAGGCTTGTTTATTAGGGTGCAGCACATACACGTCCACTCCTCTTCAGATTTCCGAGCTACATGTTCATTAGAACATGACCCCCTGCCATATGCCCAGCCAATTAGGCTGCTTCTAGCTGGCAGTTTGCTGTGAAACAAAAGAATGATGTTAGTGTTTTGAGACTTCTCCCTACAAATTGCCTTACACCACTCTGTGCAGGAAGGCATGGGCTAGAGAACAAGCAGGATGCAGTGTTAAGCCTCCTATCAGAGCTTGGACAGCATGTCAGTGTTCAAATTTGATTTTTCTTTTCTTTACCTCAAGGCCAAATCTTTCCAGATGCTGCAGAAGTAAAACAAATAAAAATATTTAAACAAGAAATCTACAGAAAGTTAATTATCAACTGGTGTACTCTCCAGGAAAATGCCCCAGTCTCTCAGATTCCCTACCATTTCCAAGTGCTGCAGCAAAAAGCTTGGTGAGAAAGGGAGATTGTTTTAGGGCTTTCCCCCATCTCTTGTACACAAGACTTGGTAACAAATGCATTACTGGATGAAGAACTGCTTAGAAGATGAACTGCAGAAATCACACAGTCTAGCAAAAAAATTTTTTTTGTTCTCATTTAAATGCTACACATAAGTCCACATTGTTATCATAACAGCCAAAAGCACTAAAAGCTTTAAAAGTCAGAATGTCTCTTGAGTGTCACCATTTGCTAGAAAGCCTTTTAAAATGTAGGAACCTGTTCAGAATTAAGGAGCCTAGCTGTGACTTGTGAGACAAAGCTACTCCAGACACCACTAAAGATTTAGTTGTATTTATTTTCCTGTAAATTATAACCTATTATGTTGATAGACTGATTTAGAATCATAGTTACTCATTTACAGCTTCCTGTTACGAGGGGCTGCTCTTGTCATAGTATCCAAACACTAACAGCATATTAATTGCAGCCCGAATTTCAGTAAGTTATGTACGTATGCTTTTAAGTACTATGATATTATCCAACTTATGGTTGATAAGTTGTCAAGCTTATATTTTTTTATATAGTTTTTGTGGAATTGTGGACTTTTTGGAGACTTTTATTAATCCTAAGAATTTAAGCACTTCAGTCAACAATGCAAATGCTGTAGTTGGGCACTGTTGGGACACTCCCATGGCCCATCACTTTTTCCATAATGATCACTTTCTGTAAGAGGCTAGAGCTCTAAGACAACAGTAAAGATATCCACTACCTACCACATCTTCCACAAAAGGAAAACTAAGGAGGATAATGAGAACTGCTGACATTCCAAAGAGTCTGTGCTGTTAAGAGGTAGAACAGACATTACAGCAGCATTCACCAAAATACTGTGGCTAGCAAACAAAATAGCCGAACTGTAAGTGTTAAAATGGGCATTTTCACATTATTAGATCAATTGTTCTACTCAGTTATCAAAAAATGCATTACTAGACTGAATATCAGTGCATTATGTTTGGGAATTTAATTCCATGTTGTTACTCTGGGTCATCTGTCCTGTCATTATAACTCCCACACCCTTTCCCAGTTTATGAAATATGTGGGGAAAGGTCTATTTTTAAAATTCAAGGTACATTTGAATTTGATGGGCTAAGTTTATAATGGGTATTTTCTAATTTTTTTTTCAGTTGAGCAGAATCCTAGGCTAGTTGATTTGACCCCAGAACCTCTGGGTTGAATTCTACAGCTTATGATCTGTAGCAAGTCAGTCTAATCACATGGGCCCCTTCCAGTCTTTAAATGTGAAAAGCCTGGAATGGCAAATAAATTACTTGAGCTATACATAATTTTATATAGTAACAGCTACTGTAAAATTGAAAAGAGAGCAGTAGAAAGCAAAGAACTGACCATTAGGATAAGGACAAGACAAGAAACCATTTTTTTATTTTATAGCTACCACTACCATGTTTTTCACTTAAACACAGCACTCTTTAATTTTTAATTTAAAAGTACAACAGCAAAATGCTAAATCACTACTTGTTCTAGAAAACAGAAAGATTTTTTCCTGATACTGTTTTCTAGTTATCTGACTCAACAGAAGAATGCTGTCTTCCTACATTTTTGCAAAATATTTCTCATTATTACTTTCTGAAAATACAGCAGATTTGGGTTATCAGCTTGTGAAATATTTATCTTCCATGCTGGAATTTTCGATATTTGATCTGTACCCAAAGGCAATTTTTAAGCTTGAAGCAAAATCCCTTCAGACATCTGAGTCTTGAAAGAAGCTTGGAGGTAGGAGAGGGATTTATGTGCTCTGTAAATCTTAACTAAAACATATATATATATATATATACACACACCCCCACACACTAACGAGGCAAAGTCGCAAAGTGAAACAGCATCTTATATTAGACTGACAGAGAGTATAAAGGCAGAATTCTGAAGCCTCAGATGAAATTTTTCAAGAATAACAGATGCCTAAGTCTGAATAAGGAATTTTTATAACTTTTACCTTGTGACCCTTTGTGATATCAAATGCACTTTCTGCTTTCCTGAAATAAAAGGAGGAAAGCTGCTGCTAGCACAATTTATGTGGAAGCAAAAATGCCTCTGTAGCACACCTATAGCAAAAGCTTTTAAAATCCAAATAAGGAGGAAGAAAAATACTAAGCCCCTAAAATATTTGCTGCACTCTGAATTTACTGAAGTTTTAGCTATCCTCAGTATAATTCTATATCCAGAAGAAAATTGCACAGATGCACAGACATGTAGATATGCCAGGACTGATGGGGCTATCCTGCAAAAAGAAAGACAAATTCCTACTTCATTATATTCAACTCAGTTGTATGGAAACATCCATGCCCTTTACATTGATAACACCAAGAACAAAGGGCAACTTTTCTGGTGACTTAGTTTCAGTGAATAAATCTGAGCACTCTGAATTGTTTCATAATTCCTACATTTGATTAAAGTAATAGCTGCTTCATAATAGATGACACCTTTGAAAAGAATAGTAGCAAAGAATCAAAGCTTCTAATCATTTTTAAATACAAATAAGCAATTTTTTTTTCCTTCTTGCAATATGTTCTGGTTTTGTCTGGCATAGTTAATTTAGTTATAAAATGCACACAGATCCATTCTATTTCAATGGGGTGTCCTTTTACTGTAACAGCACTTTGAGGTGCTTAAAAATGTCACCATGATGCTACCATCATACCTAAGATTGAGGAGCTGGGGATCTGCCTTTTGACACCGAGAGCAGAAGTAAGTCATCCTGTTATGGTCTCCCAGACGGCACACGGTGATGCTGCCACTGCACTCCCGGCAGGCTGGGCGCTTGTACACCCGGTAGTGTCGGTACAGCGGGGACCCCGTGCTGCGGCACTAAAGCAGAACGTGTTTAAAATCCACGTTAGAGACTCAGGATCAATATTACATGAGTCTGAAAATAAAAAACACTACATAAACTGTCAACTCAATGACTAGATAAAGTTATTTAAGAGAGACACTAATAAAGGCTATCCCTGTATTTCACATTATTTTATGTAAAGAATTGACAAGCCAGGTATAACAGTGTCTGTAATTCTCCACATAATGAAATAAAACACATCAAAAAAAAAACATACTAGCAAGGTGCAAGCAAATACATGCTAGGAACTCTCTGAGTTCAGCTGGACCAGCTCGCTCTGAATCAGCACCAGTTGTCTTTGACCTGACACCTGCAGGAGTCTTCTTGAAGAGCTAATGAACTCCAATCAATGCAGCATAGAAAACAAAACAAACATAAACCACAAAACAAACACCGCCTTCTCTCACCCCCAAAGACCCAAAAACTCAGCACAGCTCAGAGGCAATGCTACAATCTGGGTTAATAAGCCGTCCCAAAACCTAAAGAGCTCCCAAGATTCTGTAAATGTTGGGTAGTGCCCAGTAAAGTTGCTCAGCTATATCTTGGCCCTGGCCATGCCAAACAACTTGAAAAGCCGCTTGGCACTATGGTGAGCTCCCCAGAGTCTGGCAGAAGGCCATATTAAATTAAGTACAGTACAAGCCCAAGGGCAGTGACTTGAAAAGCCTCCAGACAGCTGGCAGGCACATTTTATGAGACAATTCCCAAAACACCCATGAAGTCAGCATAGACACACTACAGCTAAAAGTGGCCAAAAAAAAAATTCCAAACAAGAAAAGCCCAGTAGAGATGCAGCCAACTCTGCAGAGCCACCCAAGTTTCTGCCCTACAATTGCAAATCCTAGGGCTCAGCTCAAACGATACCACAGCTGTCCAAGTAATACCAGCACAGCCCTGGCAGAGTTCACTAGCTCTAGCTCCATAATGTATGAAAACCCTTGGAGCTCTCCCAAAACACAGGTGTCTTTGAGCACAGTATATTTGCTTCTACTGTGCTCTTATTCATCGGTCTTGTTGAAAGAGAATTCTTGTGACAGTGCAAACTAGTAATTCAATCAGAAGGAATTACTAATATATATTTGCATGAATATTCACAGCTGCCTCATCAAGGTTTTCAGTTAGTTTCTTATGAGTAGCTTTTTTCCCATTCAGTTATGCAAAAAACAAACAAAAGCAACAGTTTTTTACACAAACAGGATTCTTCACCTTTGCAACTGCAATGATACAGTACGATGACTGCAAACAATCTATAACAGTCTATTAAAAAATTCAAGCACTATCCCTCATTAACATATTTTCATTATGTCTCTAACATGGAAGGAGAGGCTAGCCCTCTTAAAAGTACTTGACTGGTGAGTACTTGCTAAGTGTGGACTACAGAAGTTTTCAAATTGGCTAAACAGAAATTATAACCTGTTTATTATCAGTCCAAAAGCCTTCAAATTTCTGAGTATTAGAGTTGTTCAGAACTAGAAGGTGTCTCTTTACTGGCAGATTTCATTATGAATTTCAGAGAAATGAAAACATTTCCCTACCAACAAACCACAGTACTCTTTAGTGGGTTGAGGGAAAGTAGATACTTAAGCAGACTATTAAAACAAATTAAAGTTTTAGCCTTTATGATTTCAGGAATGTTAGGTACCCTCACCTATGAAAAAAATTCTTTTTAGCACTGCTAGCTCCTTGCCTTTCATGAACATCAAGAGAAAAAGACAAAAATGTCACTACTGTTTTTCTTTTTTTTTTCTTTTTTTTTTGTTTGCAGCTTAAAGAAACAAAACATAGAAGAATTAGGTCAATTTTTCTCTTTTTCTATTGTGGAAAGATAAAGAGCACCATGAATTATGGAGTTTATACAGGAAGAAATTAAGTCCTACTGAAGTTGTAGTAGTAGGGAGAAACTGTAATTGATTTCACTTTATCAACCAAATCCATTATTTGAGTTAGGAAACAAAAGGTTGTCAGAAGTTGAAAACTATTTAGCCAAATTAATTTCATTTCTATTTCCAGTTTTATATAGGAAGCCACATCAACTACCTTCATACTTCCGTGGGACAGTGTCTAGTTCCCAGTTTGAAGAGTAATCTTTATGTTACCTTACATGTAACTGTGCTTAGCCTACATCAGTTCTGACATGTTCAGACTGGCATAACAGCACATGCACAAAGACTGAACTGGCCTTCAGGCTGCACCTGTGAAAGTCTTTTGGGCCAAACTGTGCATATTTTGACAGTCTCGACTCTCCTTACCTTTCCATCATCTGACAATTCACAATTAATAAAGAGCACACAAACCAACATTCCTATTCATGGAAACACTTGCTTTGTTGCATCTTTCTACTGTTTTCACCAGATGATCACACACAGCTAACATGCCAGAGTAAGATTCTGGAAGTTCTCCAGAAATACGTGCCAATACCTTATAAAAAAGCAGGGTAAAATCACGTGTCATTTTCACCAAGTGACGTATATGCTCATCTGTCAGCTGGCAAACCTGTAAGAAAGACAAGAATGAGTTTTAGAATATCACAATGCTAAGGGACAATGGCAAAAGAAGACCTATGAGTAGGTACACTTTGAACACTGATGTGGAAATGCTTTTCTCCATGTTGTGATAATTCCCTGACTCCATATGTATCATCTCAGTAACTAAGTACATGTTTACATTCTATAATATAAAAACTCACTGCTTGCATACCAAACAATGTGCTTTGCCTCAACCATGCAAAACATGTGCTAGAAAATTCAGTTGTCTTGCCCTATATTGACCAAAGAGTCCATGATCACATGAATAACAGAGTTAGCAAGTCTCACATCCTTCCTAATTTCCTCATGGATCATAATATGACCTATCATCTGAGGCTCTTTCCTCTGAGACACATGTAGGAAGAATACACAAGTCAAAAGCATCACAATTACAGACATATCAACCAAATTTATTTTTCTTAAGAACCCAAAATTTTAAATCACTTTTTTTTTCTCTGTCATATCGCAGATAAAATTAAAATCCAGATTAATCCTATGAACAATTGTCAAAATACTATGTTTAAAAAACTTCAGTTACTAATCTTGTCCAGTTTCCATTTACACCCTATGTAATCTCTGTTTTGCAAATATCATCTTCTCAACCAAAGTTTGAAAGGATTTTGAAGGATCTTGAGGATCTTAAAACAGAAAAAGTAATATAAACAATGGTAGAAAAAACAACTGATGCCAGCTAGCAGGTTAAGAAGTGGAAGAAGCAGCTGCAAAAATTATCAACTCTACCACATAAACTATTTTGGGTAGTAAATGAACAAAAAACCTGAGCACTTTTCACTTTCCCTTGTTTATGGACTATCAGTTTAATGGCAGCATAACGGGATGCCAGACTTAAAACATGAAAGTTTATCAGCTCCAAGTGTCATGACAAAAACCTCTTGTTATAATGATAAAACATTAATTTAGTGTCCAAGAATAAGTTAAGAAATTACAGATGACAAAACAAAGGTAAGAAGATTGCAAAATTTTAAATAAACATGTATTTAAATTCTGAGTATTTTGGTGTCCTTAAAAACCATCCTGAGACATTCACCCACCTTCAGAGCTGGATGAAGACCACTATCAAACAGTGCTTCATTCTTTATGATATTTCCCACTCCAGGTAATACTGATTGATCCAGTAACACATCACATAACATACGGGCATTCTGCTGCTTAATCTCATGTTCTGCTCTTGAGAAGCTAAACTTGGGAGAACAGACATCCAAACTTTCCATCATCCTCACTTTCTGCTCACACTCAGCTGCATTTCTGGAAGAGAAAAATACACGGATTAATTTTTATTTTAAAAATATTCTAATATTGCAGTGAGGTTTTAAAAACAACACAACAAATTAGAAGATTATATGCAGATAACAGAAACCATGAAAATACCAGTGACAAGAAGTGGCACAGAAATTCCATTAAACACTTTTTCCATAAACAGGTCAATGATACATGCATGGAACATGCATCTAGTCCAATCTCATTGAAAAATATTTGCCAGCTCCTTGCTTTAAAACTATTTCAAAGATGGAAAGCCCATGTGTTTGGACTCTCAAACATATCTAACTGTACGGTTACATGGCCCACTAGTTACAACATGACATTTGTGTGTGTGTGTGTGCATGTAAAATCAATTTATATATTATATTTCGAAGAATTACAGAACATTCTGAGTTGGAAGGATCCCACAAGCACCACAAAGTCCAGCTCCTAAGTGAATAGCTCAAATGGGGATCAAACCCTCAATCCTGGCATTATTAGCACCATGCTCTAATCAACTGAACGAATTATAATGATGTAGTAGATGTATGTAGTAGTAGATTATTAACAGCAGTTACACCTTTTGAAAAAATATATATTCATATTTTAAGATATGTATTATTAGGATAAGCATACACATTTGAAAATAATACCATACAAGAAGCCTTGGCTTACATGAGATTTTGTGTTTTGTAATTTTTCATACATTTATATATGTTGCATGAATTTACATGCCCATTTCCATTCAAGAGCCTCGATCACTAAAATCAAGCTTGGTGATGTTTTCTTTAGCAATGTGAAGTACAGTGCTAATGGGCATAAACATCTGCTTAATGTAAATTAGAACAATTATAAGAATTTGCTTCCATAAAGAAAGAAAATAAAAACCCAACCTTGGGAGCATAAAAACTTGAAATCAGTAATCGTGACAGGTTGTTTGTTACTCTTCTTAAGAAGTGAGATTTGGGCAGAAATTAACAGAGCAATGGGTCTCAGCATACAGATCTAAAGATAGAAGTTAGAAGTAAATCCAACTTTCATTTCCAGTCTTGACACCACCTAATGACACTATGGCATAGAACTAGTTTAACTCTATGTAAGCTCTGATACAAAAGTAACAAACTCAAATTACCATACCAACAAATATGATATGTTTATGATATGAAAGACTTTTCTTGATAGAATCCAAGCACTTAATTTGTACATTATTTTTTAATTTACCTTAAAAGATAGTTATAAAAAGAAATAAACTGTTTCATTAGTTTCTGCTTTACCTATACTCTACTGTCACATCCCAAAAACAAACAGTGTCCTCCATAAACTGTATCTCCAAAACTGGCTGTGCTCCATTTCTTTCTTTGCTTCCATCAGGATTAATGTGCATGGAACCATTCATACCAAAGTGAATCCTTGGAAAGAAAGAGAGTTTTTATAGGTATTTTAACTTTGATATAGTTTCCAAGCACTACATCAGTCTACTTTTAGAGCTGTGAACCTTACCTAACCAAGTCAGTATGCATGTACATTAATTCTAGTCATTACCAGTAACACAGCAACAAACTTAGCTAACAGAATGCTCAATTCCCAAAAAAAAAAAAGACTGTTCCCCAAGTAAAAATCCCTCCAAAACACAGCTGGTTTTGTGTAGTCTTCATAATTCATTATACAGAAGTCAAATCTGATCTTTAAGAAGCGCCATTTCTGGTGCACTTAGAATTTTTTTCACCTGACATGCTGATCTTCCAACACAGACTCATAAACTTTCAGGAAGGCTGAAAGAAATGAGGCCACTTGACCAGAAAATTTTCTGTTAAATCAGGCAGAAGTCACCTGGTATGAAAAGAATTTAGTCCCCATATTCCCACCACTGTTATCACATTGCAGCTAAATCCAATAACACCATAAACAACATAATTAGTATTTGCCATATGTTGTTTTCTGCTTTTCTTTGCGTACAACCACGGCAAAACCCGCAAGTCAATTAAAAATTAATAAAAGAAATAAACTGAAAAATGCACAGATGGCAAAGTAGAAGAACAGACCCTTTCAAGCATTCATTCTATAGATTAGTAATGCCTTAAGAGGTCTTAAGTTTTATAAAATATTCTACAAGGAGCTATGCTTGAGCAAAGGACAAGCCTGACTATTATCTCATACATTTTATTTATTACAATTTCACCTGCTCCAATCAAGACCTAAAAACCATAAGATAGCGAGAATGCCTATTACTATACACTGTATATCAGAAAAAGTAGAATATTTTATAGTTACAAGAAGATTTAACAGACTAAACTACATAAATGACCAAAGAAATGCAATATCAGGTCTCTGTTTCCAGTAAGCCCAGCTTTCCTACATTCCAGGAAGGATAGGCATTTTAAATATTTACAGATGGGCTAGACACATGTCATTAAGCCTATTATTAAAGTTAGTCTTTAACACATGAAAAAAAGTAACACTATGAGTTACTTAAAAACCTGTGTCTTCCCAAAACTCTTCTTACAAGTCAGATCAGGTGATATAGTTGTTTCAATCACTTTTATCTTCAAAAGCCATTTTCAATTCTCAAGTGCCATGAGTAGTACTGCACAGGCTTAACTAGCCAAACTTATTTTTAAACCTAGACAAATTTACTTTTAAAGCAAACTCTTGCATCTTGCTAAGAAATGGTGATGCACTAAATCCTTCCAGAAAATTATTTTTCGTTCAGTTTTATAGCTGACGGTTTCATTTACAAAGCTCCAGTATACTGTTTGAAAGAAATGTTAAGAATCACAACTATTAGCTATTCTAGTGCCTTCTCAGTTCATGACTAGAAAAAAAAATTAATCATCACTACACGTTTACATTCAAAAGCATTAAGAAATTTATAAAATTTAATTCTAAAGTGTTTCATTACCTTTGATGTCCTAAAATAGGGCAAAATATAAATCTTTTTAATTACAAATAGAAAAGGCATGCTAATTAAACCTAGGAAAAGTTATTCAATGAGAACTAGTAGTAAGGAGTTGATGATTTCTAGTTTTAAAGTAAAAAGGTGAAACTTTAGAATTATTTTGTGCTACACAATATTGCAGGGATCTGAATGCACTGCATGTATTATAACTATTTTATCTCCACAAAATGCAACTTCCTGTTTGAAACAAAGCATGTCAATAAATAACTGTCCTTTTCAGATACCTTTACGTGGAATCTTGGAGTAAAGTAGTATATTATCTAAACATGGATTTTATCCAGTACACCTGTACTGCAGAGAGGCTGATGAGAAGTTTCTCTCTAACACTTTCAAATCTCTGAAAGTGCCTTTAGCAAGATCAAGATGACCTCCGTAAATATATTCAGTCTGAATGCATAGGAAGCCTTTTTCTCACTTACCTCAAAGCTTTCTGATCAAAATACATAAAAAGTTCTTTTCCCAATGTCTCCACACCCCTGTAAACATGTCCAACAAGGAAATCATGACCAGAGACGTTCTCTTTACTTGCAGCAGTCTGAAAAATGAGTACATACATAAAGATTAAGGAGAATTTATACTGCTTAGATTCTAGCACCAGTGCACATTCAGCAAGCAGCTGTACTAATTTTCCAGCTTGGACAACATCAACTATTTTCTCTTTCATTATTCTACCAAAAACAATGGGACTATTAACCCACGAAGCAGTAACTATTGCTAATGCTATCATAACTTACCTCAATTTTTTTCCTAACTGAAACAATACATCTTTTTTATCAGGGAATTTTATGCCTTTTCCTTCGAGTCATGAATTTATAATAAGAGTTTCAGACTGATGTAAAACGAACAGGTACAGCTTGAATATTAAAAACATGTCAGTGTCAATTCTGCCATTTGCAGATCTATATCCTTCTTCAAATGTTAATAACAGGCTTTCAGTATTTTGCATAGTGTATTGTGTGTTACAGAAAAGCCTCCACTGAGCCCACAGAGATATCTCTCTCTTCCTGCTAGTTTTAAATCTAATCTCAGAAGCAGGTGAGCAGCAGGTAGGACACTACTAGAGGACAAGATAAATGTGAGATTGAAGCAGTCATATTTTCTTCCATGGCACATGAAAATACATTGAAATTACAAGGGATGTCAACAGGTTATCTGGTCCAAACACCTGGTAAAAGCAGAATACACTTAGGACAGGGAGCCTAGGGCCTTGTCCAGTCAGATTCAGAGCAGCTCCACAGATAGACAATCCAATCTCTTTGGGCCCTTGTTCCATGGCTTGACAATAGTTGTGGTGAAAAATTTTTCCCAGATACCTAATAAGAACTTCTCCTGTTGTCCCCTGCATCTGCTGCTTCTCACCTATTGTGCACATCTAACAGGAGCCTAGCTCTGTCTCCTTGACATCCTCCTTACAGCTACCTGAGGAGAGCAATAAAACCTCAGTTCTGTCAGCTCTCCTTGAGCACCATGTGCTTCACCCTGCTAATCTACCAGAGGACTCACTCTAGTCTGTTACTATCTTGTTATTACTGGGGGGGTCACAAACTCAGGTGCAGCCTTGCGATTGCTGCTCAGAGGTAAGCATCACTCTCCTCAACTTGCAGAGCCCAACATGGGGATGTCCCTCTTCTTGGAACATGGAAGTGACATGGACTCAGCTTCTACGGGACCCTAAAGCCCTTTTTTGATGCAGAGCCATTTCCCATCTGAGCAGCAGCCAGGACTGTGCTGTTCCATGACACTCTTCCGTTCCAAGTGTGGGATTCTGCAGGTTTTCCAAATGCTAAACTTGACTTTCTACCAGCCCATTTTTCTCAGCCTGTGAAGGTCCCCCTGAGCAGCAGCCCAAGGTCCCTTCAGACCCTGCTGAAACCTGTGAGCAGCAGACTCACTGCCCTCACAGCCCTGACTGACTGCAAGCAGACAGATATATCAGTGCTTCCATTGCAGCACTCAATTTCAATGCAAATATGTACAAAAGCAACGCCGGCAAATCAGCCAGGCTTCTGCTAGTTAGTGACATTTCAGAGCTACTCTCTATGCAATCTCCCACTATATTATTACCTTGAAATTATATACATTTAGAGAGTTTTATGGTTATTATTCTGTCAAGTAGGAAAATAAAAACATTTCTTGCATAACACTTACTTTGTCTGTTATCAAAATATGAAGAAAGCAAAATTTTGCTCCCATGTAAGCAGTTCATGCTTTGCAATAAAAGTACTGGAGTCTATTGCTGTGCAACAAAGTTTATTTTAACTTTAATCCACTCAGGGTTGCTTAAAACAAACGAGAATAGAAAGTTACTGAGATGGAAAACTAAATTGTGTTTTCAAATATTTGAAGTTAAATTCATACCTCTTTGGTATCAGGCAAAATCTTACAGTTATCATAGTACAAACTCTCCTAAACAGTGTAATCTTCAGCAGTGGCCAAGACTTTAGCCACGGTTAGCAGCCTCTGTGAAATCTAAAAAGTCTAAGACCCTTAGGTTGGTCATTTTCCAATGAATAGAGGCTGCCCTGAGGTGACTTTTACTGCACAAAGTGATAATAACGAATCTATTTGAGGGAGTGAGATTTCTTTTTGAAACATTAGGAGCATAACTCCTTACTTCAAAAATCTGTCCTGAAAGATATTAACCTATAAAGACTAGTCCCAAGATATATCTTAGACATGTATTTGCAACCATTCTTTTCTAAATTGTTTCACTGAAGTACTATCTTACTGTGCCTTAATCACAAACTCCTACAATGCTTTATACACACTAAAAGTGGGTAAAAATTCCCCAACTTTCTGCCTGGCAGAATCCAATATATTTACTTGCAACAAAAGCAACACATAGTCTTTTCAAGATGAGCAAAATGAGGCATGGAAAAAAAGATACCTCTGTAATCAAAACCAGAGGACGGTACCTACACACTTATCAGCCAAGTGATTTCTCCATCTGCTACAAGGTCTCACAAGTCTCACAAGCTTCATACTAGTGAATTATTTTATGCTGTCAATAAAAGGATACAAACCAAATGTCACACTTTTTATTTAAATACTTGGTCTAATTAAAATTGCTTAAAAAATAAATATAGAAACTGCCTTTCTGCAGGCCAACGTGTAGCTTTGCCATGTTTCACATAGATTAGAATCACAGCGTAGTTTGGTTTAGAAGGGACCTTAAAGAGCATCTAGGATATGCCTAAACTGAAGAGATTATGAAGAAGGAAGATTAGCAATAATTTCCTCTGTATCTAACGTTTCCCCGAGTAACATGGTATTTTGAAGTTTATCCTAAGTGAACACAGCGATGCTAAAAGCTTTCCCTCATTACTCCTCAAATCTCCTGTTTCTACAGCCTCAGAATCGTCTTCACACATTTGACCTGCCGCAATTGGAATATTATGGTGCTGACAGGAATATTTCGCAACTTCAAGGAAGAATTCAGTATTCGCGGATGACACCCACCATCACCCACGGGCGACGGCAGCGGCGGCACGGGGGGCAGCAAACACCCCGCCCGGAGCTCCGCCCGCCAGCCCTGGCACCCCAGCGGCTCCTGTCCGCTCGCTTGCTCCCACCCACACCCGGTGGCATTGACCACCGCGGACAGACACGAGCAAAAGCGCTGGGCCCGGCTGCCCGGGGCAGCTGCCCCGCCCTGTCCCGGCGGCCGGGCCGGCAGCGCCGCTCCCCAGCCCTGCACCCTCAGCGCAACCCAGCCCTGTCCCTGTCCCCTCACCGCTCCCCCGCCGCCCCGCGCGGCCCGCACGCGCTGTCCCCGGCGCAGGCGCGCCCGCAGGCGCTCGGCGCAGAGCGCGCAGCCCGGGCCCTCCACCATGGCCGCGATGGCCGCCGCCGCCGCCTTTCGAATGTCCCGCTCGCCTGAGGGGGTGCGGCCGCGCCAGGCACCGCCCCGCCATTTCCTGTTTGTTTCCTTGTGAATGGCAGCTCCTGCTGCTTGTATATTTCCTGCACCGCCCCGCCATTTCCTGTTTGTTTCCTTGTGAATGGCAGCTCCTGCTGCTTGTGTATTTCTTGCGGGCTGCTGGTCGCTCCCTGGTGTTGTCTAAAACACGCGCATGTGCATCTTCCTTCAAGACTTGATCCGGAATGAGAAATTAATTTCAGCTTTTAAAAAGTTGGTATTTATTAGGTTTCTCAGTCAGTCCAGGTTTACAGAAGTAAAATGCTCCTTTGCCCACCACGTTTGAAGTACAAACAGGCTAATAGACTCTGCGAGCTCTAAGAAAATTGGGGGAATTTGCATTGTAGGGTAGAACATTGGGCACCATTTCCCAATGCCCAGCCTGTGAGGCAACACTAACACTGGTTAAAAACACTCAATGTTATTTTTTACATACGCAGCCTATGAAGAATATCCACTCTTCTATCTGGGTTCAATCAAAATGTGTTTTTCTTGAAAGAACTTTTTTTTTTTTTAAGATGGAGGGAAGTGAATAAAACATACTAAATGATGTTTTTGAAATGAAATATAATTCACATTTTCGGCTGAAGTTAGGGTGTGCTGCCCTTCTTGCGAATGCCTTTTTTTTTTCTTTTTCACAGTGGTGTTTTTGCTGTGGTATTTTAAAATCAAGACAATACAGCAATTTTTAGTCAGAGAATTAAGCTCACGGGTCAGAAATCGGCAATGTTAAAAAATGGCACGCAAAAGTGATTTTCTGCTGCTCTAGAATTCTGCCTTAGTGTTCTTTCAAGCAATTAGAAATTGATACGTAACTCAGGTTTCTATATGAATATTTGAAATAGCTTAAAAGCACAGACAATATTTCCTGTCCCTTGGCAGTCAAATATAATGTTTTTCATAATAAGAGATTTAATTTCATAGCTGGGTATTTTTCAGTTGATGGTTTCTGCAATGTGCTACAGAAGATTGGGTTTTCAATTCTACATCTATTTCTGCAGATTAATCAGAAGTTCCAATAGTAACCATTAATTAGGTTCTCTAGCCATTTTTCATTTATGTACATGAATTTTAACCAGAAATTCTGCATTAATTCACCTTTTCCATGCACTTTTATTCCACTAAAAGCTCACTTGCAGGTATGCACAATCTGTTGTGTGTGAGATTCACATTAAAGTGTTTGTTAGTGGCAAACATTTGGGAATTTCTTTGCTATAATAAAATCATTTAACTATACATTTGAAACAAAAGGAAGAGAGATAATAGTGCTGTAATATACCAGTCTGACTGTTCTGTATTCTGTAGCAAATGACCAGTGCTGAACTTTAAATCAGGATAGTTTATAGGTAAAAGTACCTAAATGACAACAGCTGAATGAAGAACAATTGTTGGGCAATATAATTGCTGATATAATTTCTTAGTGATCTAATAGTGTAGCCAAGTGAGGGTTATACAGTTGTTTGTGTTTTACAGCATTCCAAATAGAATATTCTTAGCTGCTTTTGTGAAAGTATTTCCTTGAGTCAGGAAATCTCAATTGCTGCCATTCAGTTTGAACAATGAAGTTACCAGGCTACAAGGCAAGTTTTAAATAAAAAAAAATTAAAACTTCATTAAATTTATTCCAGAGTTCTGTATTAGAATTAAATATTTCTTGGCAGGTAATTCTATTAACATTTGTTCACACCTTATTTTGATTTTGAAAAATCCAATGTCCACAAGAATCTCTCCCACAGGTAATTAAATGTGCAAATTACAAACAAGCAAATAAATCTCACTCAAGTATAAGTTTAACATTTGACTATTTTTTTTACTTCTTGACTGCCTTTGCATCAACAAAATCAGTCTGTTCTACTGTACAGTAATTGATACAGTAGTATCACAAATCTGCAGTGAAAGGCAAAATCTCTTTTTAAAACAAAAATTGAGTAAATCTACATATGCTCCTAAATTTGACCTGTGTTCTTGGAGCTCTTTGCACAGCTGCCTCTGTTATTTTTCCAATGGGGTTTGCAGGCATCATTTCTTGGTTTATTTGTGCATTTGCATATTTCCCATCCGATAATAGCATACAACAGAACAGTGTGCTCAACATTGGACACTCACATTTTCGTATATTAATGCAGTTGTGATCTCATTAGAAAAAAAAATAAACACAGAGAAGTGCATTTCTTTCTAAAACTTCAGGTTTCCCAGAAATACAAAAAGAATACTATTATTTTTTTTAATTCGGGTTTCCAGAATTTATATAGAAGCCCTAATTCTCTACCTTATTGTCCCAGTTCATGTAACAGAACATTTGGCATAAAACTGACGTGGCTAATTGGTGCAAGTAGAGCAACTGCTAAAACTTTTTAGTTTATGCATATTTTCTCCCTTGAATTAATATTTTAATCTTAGAAAATTGTTCAGTTTCAATACCTAAGTTAAATTAGTAGAGCTTTGAAAGCACTATTGGCAAGTAATATTATCATATGGCAAATATAGATCAATTTAAATAAAGGCCAACTTAAGTATCATTTTAGATCAAATAGTAAAATTACATTTTTCTGAAGGCTACGCAAGAGAACACAAATATGCAGAGTACAAGCACAGTCTGTCAAAATCCAGCAGTAAGAAGAACATCAGCACTGAGATCCTTGCTAAATCATAGGGGTTTTTTTCTACTAGGAGGTTGAAGTATACACTGAACTACAAAGATGTTCCCTTTATGGTGACTAAATCTTGGATAAGAATTAATACTCAGTGATGACTGATCCATTTCATGCTTGCTTAGAGAGTTAATGTGAACAGTTAAGCACACTCAAAATTGCTCATCATGTAATCCCAATGAAATCCTTCCTAAACCTTGTAAAAACATTCTCAAATCCTTCAAAATTAAGTCTCTTAATGCAATTAATCCAAATAGTTGCACTGTCCAGGGAATGTGTTCTGGTTATAAATTCCTGGTCTGCCAGTGATTTTTGAGGGTCATGCATAGTTGATACAGACACATAATCAAATTATTTTTTGTCAGTTATCTGAAAATAAATAATACCATGAGTGTTTAGATTCTTTTATTAGTAGAGAGGTCTTATTTTCCTTTACAAAAAAAACCCCCTTTACTATTGTAGCTTTGTTTTTACAGCTGCAGTTACTGTAAAGATAAAGATCAAGAAGGTTCTTTGGGAATTGCAGTGAAACATCAATATAAAATTATTAACCAAATTGTGAATAACAGCTTTAATACTAGAGTTTCTTGCATTTATTTCATTGTAATCATACTAAAATGCTACAATGTATATACCATTTTCACTGAACATGGGAGTATGTGTTCAAAATGGAGTAATTAATGGATTAATGGTTTGGAAATAAAAAGGATAGTTGAGACTTAGTAGTTCTGTCCTAATTTCTACCTATTGAAAACTAGTCACAGATAAGCATATTCTTAGAGCTCCAACTCATACACTAAAGAAGAAAGAAAGATACTTATAGAAGTATGTATTGTACTTGAAATTTCCAGAGAGGACATGCTTTTGAATTGGACAGACAGAGGGTGAAAAAAAAAAAACCAACCCCTAAACTGCTTAATTATGTGTGCAATTATATTTTTTTTAAATAACTATTCTTCATTATTGTCACAATATTATCAGAATTTCCCTGGGTAGTAATTAAGAATATTACAGGTTCACCTGTCAATGACTGGTTGGTTGTGAACAAGACACCACTCTTTTAGAAACTATAGTTTTTTATCTCTATAGCAATTCTTGATTTCCCTAGAGATAAAAAATGCATCACCTTTGAAAATCTGGGTAGTTTGACATGCTAGTTTTCAGCAGAGTAATTTTGCCATTTTCAGTCAGGAATTAGATAGAGATTGCTTTCAAGCACCAAAGATCATACTTCTTTCCAAAGATATCTTCTTGCTGTATTAATTTATTGGACTTTGCTTGGGGGAAGGGGGGGTGGGGGGCAGGGAGCAGAAATTATCTCTCTTACATTTGAATTTGTCTGCTGCTCAGACCAAAGGGTTAAATCCACTAGAGGGAGTTAGGATTAAGAAGAGACAGGGAAGCTATTCACACTCTCTAAAATTCAGTAATAATCGAGGTCCATCAACTATACTATATATCTGAGGTAATGGAAACTGTGAACTCTCTAAGTAATCAGTGGCAATAGGTAGGCACCTCACCAGACAGTGATTTAGAGCAGGGGCTTCATTAGGTCTCTCTCCATTACCCACGCAGGGAACAATAGCAGTTCCTTCCATTGGATACCCTGCTGTGAACCTTGAAGCAGTCACCTATTTCCCTTGTGCAGTGCAAGGGGAGAGTTATGTCAGAGAATATGACTCAGTTGTATGCTGAGCCAGGAAGTGCCAATGGATTTTCCTAGATGCCTCTGCAGTCTGGATTCATAGCAGTGAAACAGCTCCTTTGGTTAGAAATCCAAGCAAAGCATTTTTTTTTTTTTTTTAAGAGAATGTAGCAGCTTCTTTAAGCTGCTGGAGCAATCCAATCAGTGGTGCCTCCTTCCCCTGGGAAGTGGAGAAAATTGATCCTAGGGCTTTCCTGAGAAAATATGCAGTAGACTAGAAAAGACACTGTTCTAAGCTGTTCCTCTTATCAGATGCTTTTTCTTTGTGTTACATTCTTTGTTTTTCACTAGAGTATGACTATGACCAAGGTGATAGAATGAATTTAATCATTTACATTAGCCTGGAATTACCAAATATAATTTTCAACATTTGACTTTTGAACATAGCCACCTCAAACTTTACGTTTTGTAATAGAATTACCTCTGGAAGGATATTCTGATTAAGGCTGTGATCTTGCCATTATTTATGACAGGGGCTTTTGAGATTATGAATTTAATTTTGGCTTGTTGGAAGTGAATCTGTGTCTTAATGGTGTTATTAATAAGTTATATTCTTAAGAAGTCCGTATCCATCTGCTTTTTTAAATTATTTTTTATTGCAATGTTTTACTAAAAGATTCCTCTTCTTTTCTCCATCAGCGTACCTAGTGATCCAGTGAAAATGGCAGTTCCTTTGTTGACACCAGATCAACAGTCCATATGCTGCTTCAAATCCTATGGAGTACTTTGAAGATAGATGTAGTCCTTGTTGTGTGACTGTTTTAAGCCCGCAGGAGAGAGACTTGCAGAGACCTCTCCAAGTGAGACTGCACTTCTCACTGTTTGCTGACCAATGCTCACCATGTGACCTTTACAAGAAACTACATCTCTTGGAGCACACTCCAAAAACAAGATATGTAGAGGTAGTTAAACAACTCCACCTATGCATGAGGTATAGACAAAATGTATCAACTTCTATTTGTGAGCACATTCTAGGTGGAGATAATTGGCTACAGCGCAAAGTTAGCTTCCTAGGAAAAGACTTGGCAGAAGAGTTAGAATGTCTCCTCAGCAAGTTCACTGATGATATGAAGCTGCAAGTTTAGTTAAGTGAGAGGTTTTTTGTGTTAGTAAGCAAAACTGGAGAAAGATCCAAAAATATATGAATTTGTTCAGAGATGCTGACTGTAGTACACAAATGATGTGTTTAAAAATTCTTTCCTAAATGTTTCTTCTATAGATTAGTATTGGAGTAGAATTGACTTAGACCCTACTTATATTCAGAAATAAAATGTTTGGGAAAAAATTGAAGAGAAAAAAGTTACTTTATAAGTTTGTACTGAAAGCTATAACTCCTTAAAGATTCTTACTCCCTTCCCAGATACATACTATTGTTGCTTTTAGATACTCAAATCTGTCAGCATAGATGCCTCTACCCATTCAGAACTGCATAATCTAATTTGCAGTCATAGTTTAACTTCATTTGAAGAAACAATATGACAGCAATGTGCAACTGCCTCAGGGTGGGGACAGCAGATCTTACTGAAGCTGGGTATTCATGGGATAAGTACAGACAAGCTTCCTGGCAATTTATGAACACTGCTCATAACTTCTCAGCATCTTGAGACACAGTTCAGGGCCAGTAGTTTCCCTTGTTTTGTCGATGGATATTGGCTCATCCCAAATTAAATAAAAGTTACTTCACTTGTCTGGAGGAGAAAAGAAAACATTTAGAGCTTGCAGTAGTTTATTCAGATGTTAAAGTCTTTAAGCTCTTTAAGATAAAGTGTCCAGCAATGCCTCTAGGCTATCTACATGCTAAAACAGATGAAAGGAGAAAATTGGTGTCTGGAGAGAGGCAGAAAAATTCTTTGTAGCCTTCTTGCCTATATTGCATTTATATGTGCACTGCTCTGAGGTGTATTCACTGATGCTGTATGTTTTACTTTAAAGACTAACACCTCAAAGAAAAAGAAAAGAAGTTAGGAGAATATGATCCTGATGAAGAATTTACCATATTTTCTTAGATGTTAAATGTTATACTTTAATGCCATATTGGAAAAAATTAGGATAATATTCATTCAAAAGCATAGGTAGTATTAGTGAAGCACAGACAGAAGACTCTTCAACTAATTAAAGTTGATAAGTGGTATGTTTATTACTCAGCTGGACACAAGCGGAATTATTTCCAAAAGTGTGCGCAAAAAAGCCAAACTCCTGCTCTCTGTTTATCCAAAAAGGTTTTATGTATTCAGATGGTTTCCAGGATGGTTTCTATGATGCTTATTACATAAACATTAGCTCTCGCCTGATATTATAATTATTTGTATATACATTACAGCTGTGCAATTGTTCTCTTTTGGTGGCTTCTGGGGGAGGAAGTAAGACGTCTTCTTCATGGTAAACTCTTCACCCATGTCTAGTTGGCACGGCTCCTTAACTTGCAGGTCACAGTCCAAACCCCCTCTCATTCTTACAAGTCAGTGGTATTTATGGTTCCTGCACTCTACAATACTTCATATATCACCTGTCATTCCCAACCTTGTTTCAGTTATCCCCACCTGGTATCAATTGATTTCCCTGTTAAGCACTTATCACAGTATATGATCTTTGCTAGCTACATTTCTAACTTAACTCCTTGACTCAGTAGAAGTGGTTGGGGTGACATGGCTTTGGTCGGTTGAGTGCCATGGTGAGCATGGTGAGTATGTGAATCACTTTCTCTCTGTAAGCTTTTGCTTTTAATATGGTTGCTTTTATTATTTTTTTTTCTGATCTCATTGCTGTTTCCAGTAAATTGTTGTCTCAATCCATGCATGATCTTTGCCTTTTGTGCCTCCAGTTCTCCTCTCCAGCCCTCTGCAAAGTGGGAGGAGAGGGCAAGGGGACATGAGGGAGTAGCAGTGGTTTGGAGTGTCTCAGTGGGAGTAGATTGGAGGATACTATTCTTAAACCACAAAAGAGGACCATAGCAAAAATGTTGCTCTCTCCTAGCAGATGCAGTGAGTTTTTACTTGTTTTTCTGCCACAAGTAGTATGATTCTTAGTACCTTGCTATAAGCCTTTATCAGCTGCATGTGTCTATGCAGCACTCCATTTTAATTAGTCTGAAGATTCAAGGCTTAGAAGGAATAACAGGGGTCTCTAATTATCTTCACAAACTAGTGATCTGCCCAGAAAATGAGGAATGAATAAGCATTAAGCAATCAGAGGCCAGTACTTAATCACAGAGAGAAGCAGGAAGAGTGAAAGATAAAGAAATGCAATTTTTACTGATTTGGCAGGGCCCTGAAAATTACTAAAAATAATCCTTCTTTAGTAAAACACACCAATTCTAGATATAGAGATTTATGATTTATTCTTACCAGTAATGTTTCACTAGATATTTTGGAATATTTATTTTTTTCCTTATATCTGTGCCATACTTCTGATCCTTTTATTTTACATGTGTCTGTTTAGGCATCAGTAGCATTTCTTGAAGGACTCTTATGAGACTAATGTTTTCCAAGCATTGTTTGTAATTTTTCAGTCCAAGTTCCAAGGAAATAAAGACCGTTCTTTCCTTCCTTTGGAGGAAAAAAAAAAAAAAAAAAGATGACATTGGGATTTAAATCATTGCTATTCACAAACTGGCCCCGACAAAAAGGCTGAGGATTATCTCTTTAGCAACTTTTGAATCAAAGCTGCATTATTGATATGAAGCTAAAAAGGCTTTGCAATTCTTTATATAATTAAAAGCAACTGTTATTATGGAAATTTTTCAGAACAGCTGTTGTATTGGAAGAAAGGTTATACTCTTCTCTATCAGTAATCCCTTTAAATCTCTGACATGATTCATTGCTCCTCAGACAATGCCAGTGAATTAAACAAAACTGGATGCCTTCCATACATATATTTATTACTTGCAACCCTACCAGCAAGAAAGAATGGAAAACAGAACTCAAATTGGCTAATGCAAGTAATGCGAATGCCCCATTTTATGAACTTTATTTCTATTTTTGTCCTCCAAAATACTCATTTTACCCAAAAGTGACGTCCAGCTTCCTGCCTCTCCCAAAGAGCTTACAGTTACTAGTTTATTCTTGAGCCTTAGTCAAGGGTAACAATCTGGAAGGAAAGGATGGATCTTGCTGGGTTTGGTAAAGGTTAGAGACAGTTTTGATGTAGAATAAAAAGCTTTAGCTCTTTATGAATTTCTGCCTGTCCTTGTGGAGATTCAAAAAAGATTTTTCCTCCTGGCTGGAAGGAAGCAGCATATCATTACTGCAGCTGAGGTTTTCATTTCATTTCTGGCTTTCAAGCTGGGAAAGCAGAGAAGGGCCAGCCAAGATGGTTTTTTTTTCCTCTAGGGGTTAGAAGGAAGCAAAAAAAGGAAAACAAATGTGGGCCTCAAGGAGGAGAATTGGCAAATGGCTTGCTGGGTTTCACAGTGAATAGACGTAGTGTATTTTCTAGACGTGAGGAAAGTCAGAAACAAAGAAGCCCGGACTTGTACAGAAGTGAGAGGATGCCTCTCTTTCCAAGTCCTGCTCCTGGGGTGGAATAACCCCATGCAACAAGTGCTGGCTGGCATATAGGGCTTTGTGTGGCGGCAAAGCAGCGCGGCGGGCCGGGGCTGCCGGCGGCCGGGGGAGAGCGGGTCAGCAGCGCGACCGTGCGGGACAGCGGCACCCACAGCGCTCCGGGAGCCGCGAGTGCGGCTGTGTCGTGCCACGGAGAACCATGGGTTCTGCTAGGTTACATCACGGGGAGCGATGGGTTCTGCTTGGTTGTATCACCTGGGCTCCAGTGTTTAGCTCTGGATTTCTCAGCACAGGAAGACTTTGACAAACTAAAGCCGATCCAGCCGAGCTCCACCAATATGTTTAGGAGCTGGCTGGCAAGAAGCTGAGAGAGCAATGTTTGCTTAGCATAAGAGAAAAACAAGGATTTCTGCACTTCTCTGACCTCTGTCCTCACCTTAAGAGGCTTAAGGAAAAGTAAAGTTTTAAAGGATGCAGAGGCTCTTCTCAGAGGCTCACAGCAAAAGGACAAGAGGCAATGCAATGCATTCAGGAACGGAAATATTTTTCTATGTAAAGAAAAAAGAGAAATGAAAAGAGGTTAAGAACAGGAGTGGATTGTCCAGAGTGTGTTTGAAATCTCCATTAAGAGAGTACTCTTGGGTAAAACCCAGTGGAAGCTGATGTCACTTTGAATATTGCCTTGCTTTGAGTGGGGCTAGCTGGGCAGAGGTTTCCTCCAGTCTGCTTGTTTCCTGTGGGTCTAAGATCTACATTCTTCATCAGCTGGATTGCTCTTGCTGTGGTTTTGAATTCTGTGTGATTCTCTTGTTACACAAACAAATTGCAAGTCATATTGTGCACATGCTGCCAACTCGGACTTTATTTATTTTTTCCCCTCCTGATAATGAAATATTGTATCTAAGAGCTGTTGGCAGAGGACTGCCAAAAGCAATTGCTGATTAAACTGCTACAGCAGTAAGACATGGGCTTCTGTGCAAAAAACTTTCTGATGCGTTCTGAAGTGGGGAGAAGGTTGCTTTGGCAACAAGGTTATTTGGCTGAGTATAACCTGACAGAACTTGAGGAGGAAGAGGTTTGACAGGACTACCAGAAAGTTCAAAAAGGACAAAACCTTTCTTTAGGATGCACTTTTTCAGTGTAAGGGTTGGCAACATTGCAATACTATGAATGATTTATTCCTTTTGCTCTCTGGTCCTTTGAACTCTCTCTGTATAGAACTAAAAGTCCTTTGTCTTTAGTTCCGTCATGCAGATTTATGGTGATAATGGTGAGATTTTTATTTAGTGTGGCCCATCACAGATAAGAGGGTCATTGTTGAGTAGTTGTGGACTGTACCTGTTCTATTGCCCATTTTTAAGTCAGATCTAATGAAGAATTAAAAAAGAGGCTGTATAAATCAGTGAATTAAAGTGCCATCACTGTAAAAGGTTTTAGAGTTTAGTTACTGGAGTAACTAGGGAAAAAATAATGTTGGCTAATACTAAATAGGATCTGATGAAGAAAACTGAAAGAACTTCATAAAATGAAATGGGAAGAATTTCATAAAACAAAGCCTTTTACTGGACTACAGAAACACATTTATAGGATTTATATCCACAAATAACATAAATAATATCTGAATCATGAAATTACACAGTAAGAATACCAGCTGCTGTAACATTGGGTTTAAGCAAAATGCTGTTTTGAAATGTAGAGCCCCTGGACTCTTTTTGTAATAGTGGGAAACTTCCACTATGCCTTCCACTATAGAGATTATATAACACTAACTATAGAGATTATTTATACAAATGGAATAAAAGCTGTTGAAACTCACAAGGCTCACTAAATGTCTTATTTATTTTTTTAGAGGGGGAAAGACCTTGCTTTAACCATCTGTATGCTGACTTGCCAGCAAGGAAATTGACACCAGAGATTCAACCACTGAAAAGCAGCCAGTGATACCACGTAAGTAACAATATTACATAGATCACTACCTGGGGTGGAAAATTATCCAGAGAATTCTGCATTCATAGAAATCTCTTTACAAAGTAATTTAAATGCAGTTCAACTTCAGCTAAATAGAATTTTCTATCAAAGATTCAAAGGATCTGATTTTCAGCTTAATATGCTCTGGTTCAGGAGCACTTTCATAAAGTAAGTTGCTTTCTTTAGGAGTTGATGGGTTTGAGTCTTCTTCTTTTTTTTTTTTTTTTTTTTTTTTTCCCTTTAACCTGGGAATTTTCATCTCTCTACCTCCACTAATTAGTAAGTCTTCTTTTCAAAAAGTAGAAATGTGCTTCTATGAAGAGCATTTCCAGTGTTCTGGCTGCTGAACTGTCTCTCAGGTATCAGGAACCAAAAAGTTTAGAGTTCTCTAGAACCTTGTCAACACTTTTCATTTTCTGGCTTGCAGAAAGAAGCAGAGAAAGTCAGTGAATTTCTCCTGTATTTGGTGTAATATGTTCCCTGTGGATAACATATCCAAGCATCATTCTTTTACATCAGCTATATCATCCCAGTAATCTCCAAATAAAGGGTATGATGAATTATCTTGTGAGGAGGAATGTCTGCCAAGGCACCCTGGGATTACTGTTAGAACTGGTTTTATTTAACATCTTCATTAATGATCTGGAAGACAGAGTAAATAGACCATTAATTGAATTGCCAAATATTGCACAGAAATAATTCTAGGATCCTAGCTAGACTAGAAATAAATACAGACTAAAAACAAAGACAAGTATTAAGAAGATAAGAGCGATTTATGAACACATTTTCTCTTTGTCTGCATTCACTTTTGGGTTATATTACAGATTGTGATTGCAAATACTTTTTTATGAGCCACATATTGAAACATTGTTTAGATGCAATGAAACAATCAGCAACTTGAGAGAAGTAACAGCTTCATGAGATACCGGGTTTCCTTTTTAGCAGGCTGAGGAGGCAAGGTATTAGAAATGGTGTGGTTTGGTTCTTATTGAGCAAAAGAGTAAACTCTGTACTCTTCAGAGATAAAGTCTGCCCTATACATTTACCTGTCAATATCAGTAAACTTTTTATCAGTATAGTAATTTTTGACCACTTCTAAAGAAGTGAAAGGAGATGACTAGAGTTTGACAGACCCCTCTACAGGCACCCCAGCTTCAAACTGGTAATGATAACTACTTTTTTAGATTTTTCAGGTGGATTAATTTACTTCATATTTTTGAGTCGCTTTTAGACAAAATTGCATATAGTCTAACAATGTCACAAAACCTATTTGATTATAAGATTTTCTAGAAACAGTGGTGTGATTTTTTAAATTATATCTCCTTAAATTCCTTACTGAAATCATGTTGTATCAGCAGTTTCATGATTTTGATAGGGTTCTATATGAATATATCCATCTATCCATATGAATCTATCCAATCTATCCATATCAATCTATCACTATAGTTTCCTTTTTTATTTTTAGAAGAAAAATTAAACTCATTATTTGTAATATGTCAGTTTTATACAAGGTCTTGTCAAGTACACAAAAAAATAGCTCTAATCACCAGCTCTAAGAATCAGGCACATACAAACAAGATAGAATAAAAATCTGCTTGATTTTTCAGAAGCTGTGAATGTACTTCATGTGTAATGATCTGTGTGGAACGTGTATAGGCAAGACATGTTCCCTCTCCCTGTCAACGAGACAGAGATGTCTAGACCACAGTAATGTGGGCTGTATGCATTTCCCTTGGAAAAGTCCCTTGTTTCTGTAAATCATGGATAAATCTGCACGGCATGTGTTAAGTTGGAAATAAGCAGCCAAAGTGTAGGACGCAGTGCTGCAGTTCTTGTGGTGCTCAGACTCTGCTTTAGTGCTACGTGCAAGCGAAGGAAGCAGGCTCCTGATCCAGCAGCGCTCTCAGGAGGAAGCCGGCAATATAGCAGAATCTGAATAAGTCAAAAACTAGAAAAGTATTACTGCAAGTGCATCTGTCAAACCAGGGGATGCAGGAGAAAATGAGGTGATGACAGGTTCGGCAGAAAGAGAAATAGCATAATATGAAGTGAGTTAATGATGCCAGCAATTTTTAGCAGTTGAGAAAGTAAGGGCTGCACAGGCAAGGTGGCACTCTATGATTTATGTGCAAGAGGTAGGCAAGGTGATATTTTTTGAAGTGTAGGTTTTAAGCTGCTAGGCTAAGTTCAGATGTTCAATTTCATTGTTGCCCTGGATATAATTTTAAAACCAGTTTTTCTGGAATTATTTGGTTATTCAGTGATTTGGTCTCTCTTGTGTTCTAGACTAAATTAGATTACTTACTATAAAGAAATATTTATTGATAATCAAGGGGCTTGTGTTTTTTATGCCACATCTATGCTGAAAATTTTTATTTTACTCCTGACTTTATTTATACTCCTGACTCACCTATGAAAAAAACTTTAATTGAATTAAAGATACTTATTATAAATATTTTCTTTCTGTTTAAGAAATCATTTTTTTTGGCCCAAGATGCCTGTTACTTTCATCCCACTCATAAAAAACTATAAGATGGGCTGTATGGCAAAAAGAAGTCATGCCATTTGAGGTACCTGAGTTATTATTCATACAAACAGGATAAATATTAAAGGAAATGAAAAGCAGTAGAACACTTAAAAATTGAGCTGGTTTATTTTCCTTATGAAAATCAGTGAAAACTGAAGAGGTATAAAATTTGACAAAATTCTAAACATTTCTAATAATATGAAAAATCAAGGGACCTCTCACATTTCCTTGGCAAGAATTTCTTTTCAGTGTCTGTTAGCTATAGCTTATTTCAAGGTATTTTGTATGTAAAAATAAGTGCACTTCACTGTCCAGTCGTGTCATACATGCAATGTATGTTTTGTGAGCTGAGCAGGTTATTTTAAAAATGAAGTATATAAGTTATAGATATTAAAAATATTATTAGTGTGACTTAGGGTTGAAGATTTCTATAAATTAAAGAAGATGAAACAAATAGAACTGGGTATTGTATTCAAACAGTGTTCATTTGACTCTCCATATTTTCAGGCTTAGTTTAGTATCTCAAACTAATTTTCTTGCTAGTTGCAGTCAGAGTATAAGAAGCTGCTAAATTTTTTTCTTTCGATGATGACTACCTACTCTAGAAAGGGTTTGACATCTCTACTTGATAGGTGTCTAAACAATGTCTAATAATAAAACTTCCAGCTAAAGAAAAAGGCTATCTAGATGTAATATTATTCAGTGCATTGTATGTTAGGGAGATTTAAAAATAATAAACAATAGCTGTCAAAAGAATCTCTTTGAACTAAGATTGTAGTAAATAAAAATAAATAATCCCAGAGGACAGCATTTGAAATTTTAAAGTATGCATGTAGCCATGTCAGCTTGTAGTACAGTAGTCACTAGTCACTGTGAGGACGGTGGGCTTTAAAATGGCAAAAGGAAATGAGATGTGTATTCATCAGTGTATGACTGATGTGCTGACAGGATCCTAATTATGCCATGAACATAGCAATGCTGTAATACAACTTTACCATAAGGGACTTAAGGCCATAATATATTTTATGAGCTGCTATGTAGAAGGAATAACCTATTGAAATAGTTCTTTTTTTTTTTTTTTTTTTTTAATGGGACTGATGAAGAGGTGTTGATCATTGAATCAAGTAATGAATTTTCAAGATCATGGTAATCAGTGAGGGATAAGTATCTGTTTGATGTGGGAAACATCTGTTAAAGAATTTCTCCTGAGTCTCATAAGTAGCTGGCAAGTCTCATTGCTTTAGCAATGTTTTCATTATAGTCTGTCTATAAAATGGCATAATATGTTTTGTACTACTGGTGTCTTCTCAGTGTAAACTAGTAACAGAAATTTTTAATTCCAACTTTTTGTTAAAAGTTGTTACAATAAATTGCATAAAACAATCTAGTGCTTTTCATCTGCATAGTCCTATATTGAAAATTTCAATTTCTGTGCTAATAGAAATCACTGAGTATGAAAATAGCCTATGTGTAATTTATGAGCGACACACCTAGCTTTGTTTAGACCTAGTTACTTTCAAAATTAAGTAAGTTAGTCCTTAAGTGTGTTAGCCTAGAAGTAGATTTACCATTCATTACATGTACTTCCTTTTCTTGATTTTGTACGCAGAAAAGACAGGTTTCCTAATGAGCTTCTACTGAGAAGCTTATCAACACACCTGCACTAATCTTAGAACAGCAAGCTACAGAAGTAAATAGGCTAGTCTGTCACAGGAATTGGTATGCCAAACCCTAATTATCTATTATTTTAAAGGAACTGATGGTGGCCAGCATCAAATACTCCAGTAAAGTTGAAACAAATTGCACAGCAGTGGCATCCATTAAAAAAATGGAAAGAAAGATTTTTCAGTTAAGCTGAGCTTGAAACTAACTTTTCACATTGCCTGATATCTCTTTGTCAGTGTTAGACTTACTCATACTTAAGAACTTTAACAAACTGATAATTTCTTTTTCTTTTTTTTATTTGTGGTGACTTTGACATCATTATACCCTTAGGACGTTTTAAAATAATCTACAGTTTTCAACACAAATCTAATGGAAAAAGGAAGCACTGCCTCCCAGCTGGCAGTGCTTGGGCTGCAGCAATCTTCTGGATGAAGGCTGGGCACACACCTATGTACACACTTCATCTTCTTTGAAAGGGACAATGCATTTTCATCAAACTAAAGGAAAAGGTTCATGTGGAAAAAAAAATATTTAGCTTGTGTACAAAAATATTTAGCTGTTCTACTTCTGTTAATTAATTCAATTTAAGCAATGTTTGAAGAAAATACTTTTTTGATATTTAGAACAGTTGTGTATTCCAGACCACGCATCACAACATTAATTTTGCCTGTCAAAGACAACACTTTATCTTAGTCATTCACTATTTACAAATCTTCACCAGACTACTATACACAGTAGAGCTGACTGGAAAAAATCCAAGATGTACACATTTTTCTTGGAAAATGAATAGGATTGGAGGGAGGGAGAGATCCTAACTAAGAGATGCACAATAAAAGTTCAAGCCTTCAGAAGCTGAGTTGTGGTGCACGATCTGTTTTGTATAACAGCTGTAATAACAGTGATGTTTGAATAAGGGGATTTATTATTATTTCACTTTCATTTCCATGCTTTTTTTGCTTTGTCAAAAATCTGATATGACTACCAATTCTCTAATTGCTTTACATCTATGAAAATATACTTTACAATTCTGTCTAGTGTAACAACATTCATTAAATTACATGCCTTTTCTGTCTGCTGCTGTCATTGTTATCTTGTGGTAGGGAGTTCAACATGTTAACTATGTGCTTCGTAAAAATATTCTCTTTTAACTTCAAACCTGTTTTCTTGAATGAATCCTTAAATTATAAAAGAAGATAAAGATGTGTTCCCATTTACTTCTTAAGATTCAGCTTAGATTAATTGCTTTTTAGAAGTCATTAGCAGTAGAAAAGAATTTAATCTAGAATGGAAAGATTTCAGAAAAGCGAATTTAAAATACAAGCTTGTGTAGACATTCTTGTTTTCCCTACAGCTTATTCTGCTTTAGGAGCACAATTCAAACTCCAATTTACCTGGTAGTTCCTCATCTCTACTGGTCACCATCTTCCATTTCTCAGCTTTTTTCCTTTTTTTTTTTTCCTAATGTATTAGACTTAAGCAAATCAGTGCATACTATATGGAGTATTGGAGTATCATCATCTTTATTTGCATGTTGTATTACCTCTAACAGTCTGTTTCTTTAGAATTAATCTGATTTTTGCTTCTCTCAAAAAGCAAACATTGAGCATACCCAGCATCATAATACAAGAAATGGTTACCAGTGCTTGTCTTACTTTGTTAACAGCTGTACTACAACCAGTATTCCTAAGGTAGTGAAAAGTACATTGACATCCAACATACAAGGTTGTTTTGCTCCTGCAAGTAAATTACAAGTGCAAGATCACTGATGCATGCCACAGACCTGGCAAATATAAGTAGTTGTCTGTGTGTAGTCATACCTTACAGGTAGGAAGATTACTTAGCTAAGCACTCCACTTTTTGTGTGGTGCCAGATGTACAAGTGGAAAAGGATTTGTGTTAACATGGGAGCACAAACTGTACCATTAAAGACATATCAACTACTGTGAAATATCAGAAGAATTTCTTCCAAATCTGAGTTTAAAAAACTCTGGCAGAGGAAGGGAATGATGAGGATGTAGAAATTATCCATGTTACAAAAAATGACAAAAACTTCAAAAAAAGAAAAAAAAAAAGGAGGCAGACAGATGGTGGCAGGTGTCATCTTTGGATCCAGGTTACTTTTATAGTCATCTGACTCATGAATTTCTCTCATTTATTACTATCAAAGAGAGGATGAAACAGCTTAGCTTCAAGGCAATACCTAAGCCCTTTACATCTAACTCCAAGCACCTGGCTCACTTCAGAAAGAAAAGCTACTCATCTGTCAGTCTCCAGCTTGAAACTGGCAGTTCCCATGCACTGTTTGCCAAGTACAATTACATCAGTTGGCACAAGACATTAGACTCCCTGGTAAACCATCACAGAACTAAGTTCCCTAGTTTCAAGAGTTATTACTTTGAATTCTGTTAGATGCTGAGTTTTCTGATAGGTTGTTATCAGAAAGATTGATAACAAAGGATATAATAATGAGGTTTCAGTCTTCTAGAATCCATCAAACCCACAGCAGAAGATCTTCCTTAAGACAATTACTACTTGTTCAGTTTGAATTTAAATGATGTCATATATTCATCAGTGGATTCCCAGGTCCACACAGAGATGTATAGAGATAGATAGTGCTAGAATGGGAACGTTTTTCTAGTTAGACAAGTTATAAAAACAATAAAGAACAAATGTTTTACTGAATGTCATTTTACTATACATTAGAATAAACCAGAAGTATGTACATGGTAGTTACCACATCTCCATATATACACCATGTTTCAGGTTAGGTGTTGTAGTTAACAGCTAGGAAGTAGCTATCTCCAGTTGAGTTCTAACAGAATATTCACAAATTACTAACTTTTCTTTCTGAAACTACTCTGAGAAAGGAGAATTATTTATGAAGTATAACAGAACATAACCTATTAAAAAAAAAAGCTTCCATTTGTTGTCCACAGAGTACTTCATGCAGTATAGCTAGACTCTTAAAATTAGCTCAGAAAATGAAAAAATTGACCAAATAAATTGTTTGCCATAAATAGCACACAAACATACCTCCTTTGACTTTATTAGCCATACACTAGGGAAGAACTTGGTCTGCTCTTTCTCTGGCTAATACCAACCTCCAGTTGCTGATGCCATTATTAAGTTAATTGTTTGGATCATCAATCTGTGTCAACAAAGCTTTCAGAGTGCTTGATGAGATATCAAGCATCAAGCTGCGATGCATTAAAAAATGATGAATTTACATCCAGGTAAAACAATGCCCTTCAGCTATAATAATGCATCACTACTTTGTTTACAAATGGGTATTCATCATGAGACATGGCAAGCACAGACACTTTTGAAGGGGAAAGGCATTAGCACAGTAAATGATCTTTGCAACTAAAGCTGAATACATAGCAAAGTGAAAAAGGAGGGCATGTCAAATTATCTTTTCAGAAAGGAATTATGAATGCAAATTCACACTGGTGTTGCCTGACTCACTGATTAAATATTAACAAAAGATGCAATTCAGTATTAAGATGTCCTTTAACAGAAGAGATGAATGAACACAATCGACTTCTTCCAAAAGTTTCATTATTGAATAGAATTTCTCAGTGTACACTTTTAGATCCTAGAGTAAATTGTTATTCTTTTGCTCAGCTACTTCCTCTAAAGGGCAGCAGGTGCCATTGGTCTACCTCCCACCATTCTGGCAGCCAAGGAAGATTCAACTATGTTGGCTGTCCCTCTTCATGCTGCTTCTGCCATTGGTTAGGAAGATTGATATTATTTTGCTAGGCCTGTCAGCCCAAATAACTGTGTGATCACATCACAAGTAAATTTAGTGTAATTAATCTCACAGAGGCAGTGAAGATACTGCTGCATAGGCTCAGGAAGCCAGAAAACATGCAAAGAATTGCCAATTGCTTCTGATTTTCAGCAAATGAGTAATGC
Source organism: Setophaga petechia (assembly GCA_024362935.1). Taxonomy (NCBI): domain Eukaryota; kingdom Metazoa; phylum Chordata; class Aves; order Passeriformes; family Parulidae; genus Setophaga; species Setophaga petechia. The sequence continues at coordinate 32,397,032 of JANCRA010000001.1, forward strand.
TGGGCAGATTGTAGTTATCAAAAGTATGACTGCCTGTCCTATAATCGTAACCAGATCATTATATACATATTTCAAATCTAACTTATTGCCATTAATACTCTTGAATCATTAGTAAAATCTAGAGGACTACCTTCCATGTCATAAAGTCTGAATTCTTATGACACATTTCTAAATGTCCAGAAACCCCACTCCAGTGGTATTTTCCAGTGGGTTGTTCTGATGGGCAGTACCAACATCCAGCTGTGGACATGCCAACATAAAGAGCTCTACAAAGCCAGAGTATAAATTAAAGGATCATTAACATCCCAGCAGTAAAATTCTGCTGTGAAGATCTCAATAAGTTGTTTGTTGATTCTAGAAGCACCAAGCCTCTGACAATGTATTTTTTGGGAGAAGAATGTGCTGGAAAAAATGTAACCATGGCAGAAATCTCTAATCATAGTTTTCAGGCAAGTTACCATCTTTCTTATGAATAAATTTTAAGACTCCTGAAGCAGCTTTCTTAGGCTGACCTGTGTCTGAAAATTCTTCAGAATAGTCTTGGTTGATGTCTTCAGCAATTAGGTTGCAATTGTCTCAATAGCACAGTTTGACGAGAAAAGAGTGCTCTGGTCAAAGTGACACATTCTGATGGAAGTTTTGACAGACAGGCAATAAGTATTTCTGCCAGATAACAAGTGATTCTGAATTTAAAGAAAATTTGTTCTTTCCTCGGGGTATGACAAAAGGATTTGTTAAGTCAGTAAGCTACCAGCGCTCACTGTTCTCCTTTCTCTGTGCAAAAGGCTTGTCAGCCTGGCCACTAAGGAGAAGAGCAGGAAACCTCAAAATGAAGAGTAAGACTTTAATACTGTTAACACCTTAGTTGCCTTTTATATTAATCATATCTATCTCAGAGCACATTAAATTTAAAATAAGACTCTCACAAACTTAAGGACAGAAAATAATTTTCCAACTTAAATTTGAAGTATGCTGGCAAATATTTTGTTTCTAAAAGGACAAGACTGAAGCGGCCGGCAGGTGGTTGGAACACGTCCCGGCAAGCCGGCCAGCACCGTGTGCAGCCGATGGGGCACGGCCCGGACATCGCTGTCGGGTACTGCGCCCAAGGTCAGCACCCCACGTAGGAGGGGCAGTGCCGCCCTGCGTAGAGACGTGGCCGCCACAGGGCTTCTGCCCGCAGGAAGAAAGAGAGGGCGCTCTTCAGCTTAGGGCAAATTCGGTTTTATTGGGGATTCGAGGGAAGACAGCGACCGAAGAGTAAGAGGGGCGGCGTTAGGCAGGGTTATAAAGGGAGTGGGCGGTTGGGGTGGAACCGGTTTGGGAACGAATGGGAGTAGAGGGGGGAGTGGGAAACCGGGGATTGACATAAAAGAGACACCAGTAACATCAAACCTAGGGAGGGCCCCGACCCCTGGACCAATCACCCTGCACCCTAGTTAGAATGTCCCAGGGAAAAGGCGGGAGTGGAGAGTGACTGGCAGGCAGCTGGGGTGGGGTTTGGGAGGGGATACATTGGTAACAGGGAAGACAGACAAGAGCAGGGAGGGGAGGAGAACCAGGGCAGAACCATTTTAACATTAGGAGGGGGAATGGAGCAAACCAACTTGTAACCAAGCTAACAAACACAACACAACGCAAGAAGAGCAGGGGATGGCTTTTTCTTATTATAGAACATGCAATGACATTCAGAATAATTTTATACAGCTTCAAGGCAGTCAGTAATGTCTGCAGCAACCATATCTTAACAGTGCTCACTAGCATCATGCATTATTGATTATTTTTCATGAAGAAACACTTTTTCCCCCCTTGGTTGCAGGATTATCTGCCAAAGTTCTGTGAAAAATTACAATTAGCTCTAAGAATTGTTTGTATAAGGCAGAAGAATGCTTGCAAAGATAGCCTGGAAATGTTGCAACAGTTCCCATTTCTGCATTACATCACTAAAGAATCACCTTTGTGTTCAGAAACTTAATTTGCAAACACAAGTGTTTACAGTTCATTTGGCTGAAGCAATTATTGTTTGTCTGCCTGGTATTCATTCTCTTGGAGATTACTGCTTCTGTAGCAGGAGGAACCACACACGAAACAAGTTCTGAACTACTGCTGTTTCGTACACAGGATATTAAAGTAATCCTAAGCAGCGTCAGGATAATTTGTTGTGGTGATCTGGGTGAGATAGTGAACCATCTGTGATAGTTCAGAAGTTGTTCCTGCTGTGGGAGCAGAAGCTTTCAACAGAGAGGTAGGGAAAACAGCTTAGAATTGTAAATTCTACTGCCATCTGACTGTAGCAATAATAATAAACTTCCTCAGATGTTTCTTATTAGCATGGGTTAACTTACTTTCAAGTGGAAGCATTCTTGTGCTTCATCTGAAATTCCAGTGTTATAACTTCCTAACAACTCATGTAGTATAAAAGTCTTACATGTTTTATCCTGTAATTCTTGTCTATTTTTTTTTGTATTGGGGGGGAAAAAATAGTTCAGTATGATGCTCAGAACTCTGATTGTTTTGAATATTTTTGTTGATTTGTACTATGCATCAGTCACATTCACAGTATATTGTAAAATATATTTCAGTACAACAAAGCAATGTATCTAGAGTTTCATAGAGGGAGCTCTTGCTTTGTTTTTCCAATGCAGTAGTGCAGTATTTCCGGGCAATGAAACATTTTTGTTATATTTTGTTTTGCTATAGGCTAAAACAGTAGCACCCAAGATATTGTGTTATTCGCTGACATTCTCATATATCTTACCTAGAATAATTTTCTTTAAAATGTAGATGTTTTCTCCTGCTATTTATTTTATATAAAGATGTTAAAAGAATAAGCTCTGTGTGAAGTTGATGCTTCATGATCCCCCATTGCTCAGAAATTTTTAATTCTAGAGTGTATAAAACATGAACAGGAACCCTAAAAAATTATCAGTAGAAAATTTAACACTTGTCATGAACCTGTGTAATTTGGTTCCTCCCTTTTTCTTGGATTTTTAACTATGTATTTGGTTCCCATCATTGTTAACCTTTTATTTAATCTGCAGTTGCAGTTCAAAACTTTTCATGTGTTCAACATGCTTGTTGTGTTTCAATTTTCCTTTTCCTGGAGTTGTTTGCTTTTCAGAGAATGTTTGAAGTTCAGCTGCTAAACAAACACTAGAAAGAATAAGGTTTCCTTCCCTATTACTTATACGGAAAGCATTCTTTCTTTTTTTTCCTCACAAGGAGTCAGAGAGTACATGCTTCATACAAATGGGTGGCAAATAGAGTTCTGTGCAAGGAAAAGAGACACTTATACCAGAATCTCATGCTGCATGTACTAACAAAACAAATACTCTTATGGGTGTGATATTTTAAAAGTGGCTGACTTATGTACCTATTTTCTACATCATATTGTATTCATTTTGTAGTTGTTTACAGTCTACAAGTGAGAAAAAGTATTTTTAAAAGCTGTTAGCTGCTCAACAGTTTTTTAAGAAAATTACACCTCCCAAATAAAGCATAGCTTGTGAAATTATATGGTATAGCATCTACAAGCTTTGACATTCTTTACAATTCAGTGTGCTAGTTTTTTTTCCTCAATAAGCTATAATACTTACATGAACTAGCAGAATATCAGTCCTGAAGGACTAAATAAGCTGGCTGCTCATGCTGTAGTAAGTTCTGTTAGCTGTATTTTGAGGTGCAGTTGCTCTCCCATCATTGTTCTGCCTGTCTGAGTTATTCCAATAAATCTGTATATCATGAAGAATTTAACACACATCTAGAATAAACTGGGATAATTCAGAAAAGTCAATGAAAATCTTGTTTATAGAGGTGAAAGAGTTCTAAAATATTTTGAATTAGAAAATATTAGAAAGCAAATTTTTTTTGTCAAGTTAATGATTTTAAAACTCCTAGGAAGTAAGCTACTACTTTACATGTCTACTTTAATTTAAAATAAAGGTGTGTGCCCTTGCATTTTTAAAATATTTTATGGGTTTTCAAGTCAGTATTTACTTTCCTAGACACAATGGGAAACTTTAACTAATTCACCAGCATCAGTAAAACAGAGTGAGTGGTAGTAAAATCAGTGTTGTTGAAGGTCAAATACTGTTCACTGATTGGCAATAGCTGACAAGACTCTTTTTGATGGTTCTTGTCTGAAAAAGTATCTTCATGTTTAGGGAACAAGAACCTAATACTCCTAAGACATCTAATTTCAGATTATCCCAGAGTGAGAAGACAAGGTTGCTTCATCTTGTTCCTTCTTTGGTTTGGAGGGGTTTTGTTGTTGTTTTGGTGTGGGAGTGCTTTTATTACTTCTTTTTTTTTTTTATGAACTACAGTATACTGTAAAAACATTTGGAAAACATTGGAAAAAAAAATTGAAAAAAACTTGGAAAACATTTCTTTGGAGGCTGTTTAAAAGGTTCTGTTCTTAAGCTCTGAAGAGGAGTATTTTGGCCTGTAAAACAGTAAAGCACATCCCTGGCTTTTAGTGTGAATAAAATGTGTGTCTCCTGATTCAGTTTCCAAGTTCTGCTAGTCTTACCCTCCTACATAAGCTAAGAAAGAACTTTTTTCCTACTTGGTCCTTGTAGGTGTCTTGCTCTACACCACTGTGTCCTTAAGCTCTGTAGAGTCCAGGTTAGAGCTGTAGATTGGCTTTAAGGCACAGACTAGTACAATATGTCAGGTGATGAGGAAAACCAGCACATGAGACATGTGGCATGCCCCTACCCTGCATGACATGGGGCAGCCTGGGATGGGACAGGAAACACTGATGTGTGTGATAGAGACATTCCATCAGGCCAGCCCTGTGGAGACAGGCTCAGTGCACTCTGCCTCATGAAGGCTGTCTGCCAAGATGCTAATGCAGAGGTACTGCCCTGGCCCAGGATTTTCACCACTTTGGTTATGGTGGGGTAAGGGAGAGCTCCTTATGTTGTACTGTACAGTAAGGTTGTGATAGTTGTGTTATAGGAAGGTTGGAACTGGAACAAATCCTAGAAGGTCTGCTGTGGAGAGGTGCTCATAAGCATACTTATACTAGAATAGCCCATGGAAATGGAGTGGCCATAGTCTTTATCAAAAACTAAAAAGAAAAATACCAGGAACACAATATATTCTCTATACATCATACAATGCCTGAAAAATACTGTAAGAAAATGGTACTCTTGGAAGAATATGGGATTTATTTTTTAGTAATTTGAGAAAGTTGAAGGCAAAGAGAGTAATACAAAATGAGAGTTTCTTGCAATTTTTCTCTTTTTTGTCACCATGAGATTTCAAGTTGGTCAAAATTTAGCAATATTTCAGCCAATTATACAAAAATTCTGGGTTTAGCTGAGTCAAAACAGGGTGTTCTCCCAATGCAGAGGGTTTGTCCTTTACATTCTGTGAATTTGCAGTAAGCTTTTGTGTTATCATGGGCCAAGTCATCTGTCAAAAAAGCCCAATAACTAAAAAAAAAAAAAACCCAAAACAACCCTATATCAAAATACCACTACAATTAAAATTAAAGAACTATAGCCAGTGTATTTTCTAGGCTGTCTCTGATATGTGTAGATGTTTGTTAACATTCCTATAGTGCCAGTATTAAAGTTCTTTTACTTTGGAAAAAAAAATCCAAGTTTGTCTTTTGATTTGGTTATATATAGTAATCTTATAGTCTGTTCTTTATTTCTTTGTGGTGTTTGCTATAAATTGACTTTCCCTGAGTGAAGACTTTATGTATGGCCATAAAGAAATAATAGTGTGTAGAGAATAGTACTTATAGCATGAACATTATTCCCAGAGGGATCCCAGAGGAATCTTGAAGGTCTGAGAGATTCAAGAGATAATATGCCTTAGCCAATTGTTACTGGTTTGCCTGGTTAAGCAATCAAGAAAACTGACACTTTGACATCACACTTTGACAAGAATTCTTGGCATGAAGCAAGCATTTCTTATTACTTTTGCTCAGAAGAGCCAATGAATTATGTCATTCAAACTTGCTGCAGATAAGAGTGACCATTCAAACTACTTTTGTATAACTAATAATAACTAGTTAGCAAACTCAAATGAAAATATTGACCCTAGGCTGGGATTAAGTAAACTTTATTCTAGTAATTTTTATTTAATTATTAAATTCTGAATTTAATTTTCATTTATCTACCTTAATTTTATGGTCAGTAAAAAATTAAAACATATCTATAAATCACAAAAAATAATAGGCTCATACTCACAAAGCATTTTATAAAAATAATCCATTACATACCCAATGCCCTAACACTTATTCAAAGCTGAACAATGACTGGAATCTATCCAAATGCAGACAAATGCTAAATACTGCCAGTATACTGGCAGTATAAAACCAGTCTCTCTTGCAAGTATGCAGTGTCCCTAAGGGAATAGTGACCCGTACATTGCCATCCATAATAGCTACTTTCCCAGGAATAAGGGGGAAGAGAATGTTTGTACAACCAGCTTGGGTAAGTTGAACTGCTTTTTCTTATTATTTTATTGTGGTTTAGTGGCAATCAATGCACTCAGGGAAAGGATGGTCTTTGCTAGTTGCAGTGTCAGAGATAGATGCAGAAGAAACAGAGCAAGTGTTAACTCTACTCATCCATTGCTCTACCTTGCTTTTTAGTTGGCTTTTAAATTGCCTTTTCTGTCTAGCGGTGAGTTTCTTCTTGTCCTTCTGATTTTCCTATAATTTACAACTCTTTGTCAACATATTTGGAATATCATTACACAGCTTAGTTTCAAGGTGGACCTTTCAAGCACTGAAATATAAGCCCTTGCCATAACTGTCCAAGAGCCGGGATGAGATAGAGGAGACAAAGAAGAATGAGAGTCCAGGAAGTTTTAAATTAGGACTTTCTCCATCTCAAACAAGGCCCACCAGACAAAAATACCCCCACAACTCTTAGCAGAGGAAGATGTTTCTGATAGCAATCGTCTGATTCAGACAAATTCTTAAATAAGGATAAGGATAAGCAACATAACTCATTAAATAAGTAGACTTCCCCTTTGACACAAGTTTCACATTCTCTCCAGAGTTTATGACCATGGGAAAGGAAATACAAAAGTTCCTAGACTTTTATGGGCCATGCAGACAGAATCTGAGCAATTCCAGAGGAGCCTTATCTTCCTCTTCCGTGTCACCATTCTGTTCTCTAGTTCATGAAGAGAAGGAGCTATTCAAAGCATGTCTAGAAGGATTCAAGAGTTGAAGAAAATCCCATGCACTGTAAGAACACTGTGGGTGGGAAATGCCTTCTTCACAATGAGAAAATAGCAGGAAAATATTTTTTTGTCTTTGATCAATATATACAACTGCACTCATTGATGGAGATGAACTGTTGGATTTTGCCTTAGCAGGGTGAGAAGAATTCACTGGTGTCCCGTCTTTTTTTTCTCTTGGTTTTTTTTTTTTTTTTCTAAAACCAGAGCACCCATGTATATTAGTAGGGGGAAAGAAAGCAGCAGAAAGCAATGTGAAAGGCAGGGCTCCCAGGAGGAGAGAACAGTGTTGCACAGAAGATGTTAAGTCAGACTTACATAGACTTGCAGGCATAAATGTTCCTTAGTGAGATCTGTAGCTGAAGGCACACATCACCTCTAAGGTGGGAAGCTCATTCAATAGAGAAAGTGCACAGCAGGCAGTGATGATGAAGGATGAAGAGGATGATGAAGACAAGTTTACACCATGCTGTTTCTTTAATGCTACATAGATTTTGTGAAGATTTGCTCTAACTCTCTGCTGGACATTCTTGTTTCTGATGCCATCAGCAATGATTGGTAGTATGCTAAGTAGATACAAATGATGCACTCTGATTGGTTGGTGTGTTATGGAATAATGTTTACTGAATACTTAAATAACTGAAATAATTTTGCTGCTATTTTTTTTGTGCGTGCTTTGATTTTATTTAGGCCAAATTAAAATGGACAGAACAAGATAAAGGGAACTGGAAGGGATAAGGGGTGATTCCTCAAGTGGTAGTTGCTTCCTATAAAAAACCTACCACAAAGCGCATTTGATGACAGTTGGATTGAATTTTCCAGTTGGGCATCCTCCGAAAAGAAGTAAATTCTGTTGTCTTATTCAATAAGTAGGTCTGATGAGGAGGTTTACATGAACAGTGTACTATAGGTCTAAACTAAAATCTGAGTGCAGATATGCCCTGTGAAGAACAGCTTGGTGGTATTACAGTGACAGGTGAAAGTCCAAAGTAGGGATCAGGTGGGAGGCAGTGATCTGAGCATCAGGAGCTGAACAATTGAAGTTGCAGGCTGTAATTTCTTTACTCCTGATAATGTTCCTTGTTTCTCTCCACAGACATAATGCAATGACAAATGAGATCACAAGTAGGTTACTCCTGTCAGTGTGTGCTAGGTGTGATCTTAAAAGGCCAGCTAGATCTGGGTTCTGGATTTGTACAGTGCTTGTTTTCTGAATGATACCAGATTTACATAGAAATTAGGAGTTAATGTCTAGCATGTCAGCTCTGGATTTGAGCAAGAGCTTGCCATATAAATGCCGTGAGCACAGCTCAAGCACTGCAGTACTCAGGGAATCAGGCACTTTGGTGTTTGGCAGCAACAGGTTTTTATTGTGACTTAATTTTGATTATTTCCGTGTGCTTAAATCTCTTTCTTGAGAAAGTCAGAATTCAGAACTGGTGGTTATGATTAGGATTAAGGAGCTGTCCTATTAAGCACTCTACAAAATATACTGAGAGACCGAGCTCTACAGAAGATAATATCAGATAGAAAAGAGAAGTGAAATACCTTATCTTGTTTATCTAGTAGATCAAGGAAAAGAATGTTTCCTCATTAGTCTTATGGCACATTACTCCATGTTGCTGCTTCTAATAGAACTGTTTACTTATAATTATTTACAAAGTAGCCTATTTATTTTCAAATATGCTTCATTCTTTTAACAGCTTCTGGCCGTTCTAGTGCTGCCCTCATAAACAACAACTATGAAGTTCACGTTCTCTGGCCAGATTGTGTGAAGTACTGAGTTCTGTTAACTCTACTAGATCAAGCCTTAGCTCCTTCCATGATCAAACCTTCCAAATCAAACTGCAGTATTAAATGATCAGTATTAAAAACTGTAATACAATGGAGGAATTATACTTCATTGGCAAGTAAATCAAGTTCCAATTGTAAAAGTAATTAATAGTATAGACTTCCTAATGTCTCAAATGCTGATGTCCAGTCTGCACTAATGTAAATTCGTAACCTGCTTTCTGAGATCACCTTACTCATCTCTTGTCATATTATTATTTATTCTGTTTATTAATAAAGAAATTGTATTCTCATATATCTAACTTAAAGGTTGATAAGCATGGACTGTAGATAGTGGAAGGAGCTGCCAATCCATTCTTGCAAGAAGTGGAAAGCAGAGAATTACCAAGAGAAAACGTTTACACAGATGCCCAAAAAGAGCATTTAGACACAACAGCTCTATTAGCAGAGTTAATTGATAAGCATGACCCAATTCCCTTCAGTCTAATTACAGCAATTCCCAAATTCCGTGAAAAGCCAACCACTGAGTAATACACAGCTGGAAGAAGGGCTTCAAATGCAGCTGTTTTTCTCCTTTTAACAGAGGATTGAAAAAATTCAAGAGATCATGATGATAAACAGAAACCTTTTCCTCATGTAAACTGTGGGGAGATTCTGCTTGCTCTCTGCTTTCTCATGAGTGTTGAGAGATAATGAGAACATGTAAATCTTTTCTCCAAAACCATATGAAAGGCAAAACCTGGCTTGTTACAGAGCATAACAAATTTGATCCTGACTATGATCCACCGCTTTATCATTCATAGCTCAGGAAATTCACTATTCCTCTAGAGATTTTAACTGAAAGCAGAACCTCTAATTTTGTCATATGAGAATAATTTCTTCTTTAGACATTTAACCTTTTTTTTTTTTTGAAGTTACCTTTTCTGTCTCTCATCCAAATGCTTCCTACAAATTTTGTAGATCTCCATTTTTTTTGGTTAAATTGTTATTTCTAAAGTACCATTTTAACTGACTTATTGTATGAGATCTAAGACTAGTATCTTTCCATTTTAACTGACTAATTATATGAGGTCTAAGACTAATATCTTTGAAAATACCTTTTGTGGACTGATCTGGATCATATGTGTATATATATATATAGAAATCTGATATATACCTTCTTTTTTGTGACATATTCATTCAGTATGTCTAGCTCCTTTTCACTGAAATTTCTTTTTTCCCTATAGAGATATATATGAGTATGACAAAAATACAGTAATAATTCAAAATATATTTGAAAAATGTGGATTTCTGTTTCCAGGGAAAAAAATCATGAATCTATCTGTCAGCACTTTTTTTGTTTTTGTTTTAAGGCTTCTCTTTTTGGAGTATAAATACTATGAGCATTGTACAGATATCAAGTACTGAAAGGGAGCTGCTAGTGCTAGTTTACAAAGAACTGGTTTTCACTCAGCAGCAGTTCTTATTAAGTCAAGGTAACCTGGCCATTAAAGACAGTTAATCCTCAAAATTAGACATCTATAGATATGAGATGAAAATGGAAAAATCTGCCACAAGATTGCATGCCACCTTTGTATGAGGAGAAGTATTTTCAATCCAAGCTGTATCAGTTTGTCATCTACTTCATGTGACAGTATTTGGCAAGGAATTACAGCATCAGCTGACACAGAGTGCAGAATGGATGTAACACACATGGAGGTACTCCAAAGAAGAAGTGTCCATGGTCCTTTATGTATCTAACAATAATCCCATGTGAGAATATACTACGTCTTCTCTCTTTTTTTGCCTGATCCTGCATTAGAATATGATAGCTTGCATTTAACTGTGAGAGTTTTTTTAAATCTCACTCAGCACAGAAATAGGATATCCTGTGCCCTTTGGAAAGATGGGCAGTCTGGCCTCTCCAGTCTGGAATACCACTGCAGTTTCCTGGAAGTTGTAGAGTTAAAAATGCACCATATCCAACAGGATTTTATGCCATTCCTTACCTGACAAGTTTTCTTGTCTGGCCTGTTCTTGCCTTCTCGCGCATACTATTGTACTATGATAGTGTACAACTTTCTTCTGGGATCCTTTCTACATGAGGGTTCAATAATGACATAAAAAACACATATAAGTTAATTTTTATTATATTCAAATAATGCTGAATTTTTAATGGCATTCTTCTGTGATTATGATATCTTATGCACTATTCTTTTATAAACCAAACTATTTAACTTGAGTTTCACTTGATAGCAGTAAAGAAACCTACATGCTGGTTCTCTTTTAATTTGATTATTTAAAAAAAATCCAAAGCAAATATTTGCAGGATTTTCTTCTGTTGAGTTCAAAGAATGGACTTCAAACTCGAATGCAGAAGGCTGTACTGTTTCAGTTATGCAGAAGGCTGGAATTGTTTCATTTAAGTGCTGACTTCCACTGTACTTGTTTAATCACATTCAAAGATCTAATATTTGTGTCTAAATTGTATTTCTCTGATCCACCCTGATCAGGGGGAAAATGAGATCTATAGAGTCTGTGAGTACACCAGGAAATGAATCATGACTCAGAATTTCTCTTGTGTTTTCCCTTCCCATTGTGTGGGACTATGGGACTACTTCACTGGTCTTTATGGAGCAGATTACTTGCTGTTGTTTAGATGGCAATGTACTTTGGCTAACAAGTGTCAAAACCTCACCCTCAAACATGTCTGTGGGGAGGGAGAGATAAAAAAATATCAATGTGCAATCTGACTAATCAGCTTATTCATGAAAAGTAATACTCTGCTTTTGAAGGATAAACAATTGTCTGTAAAGTATTGTTCCTTACAAATAGCAGCAGTCTTTGAACTGTTATTCCAGTGATTCAATATTACAATCAAGGTATTCTTTGGAAAACAAGGAATGCAGCTCAATTATGAAAAAAATTTCTTGTGGCATTTTTTTTCATGCCTAAGAGCTGAATGTATTGAATATGGTATCTTATGATCAACCATGTCATGTCAATTCTGGTTCTGAACAGAACATTACTTTGTATGTAATTAAATTGAATGTGAGAACTTGCACTTTCTTACGCCTCCTTAAGCATTCTCCTATTTCCATGTCTCTTTATCTTAAAATCCTTATCTCCATAAGCACAGTCAATACAAAGTCATAGCAATGTATTGTTTCTCCAATAATACAAGGGAATAAAAAATGGATCTGGAACTAAAGTAGTAAAAGACTACATTCTATAAAAGACAACCTTAATTTTTTTGACAGCTTTTTGCTGCCAACCCGAGAGGAGCAGCAGGTTTAAAAATATCCCAGATTACTCTCTGTATTCAAAGGCCATATTTCCAAATGAAGTGAAAGTAGATAGTCCCCTTATTTGCATGCTGAAAATCATTAAGCCAATGTGAATGCCTTCAGAAACATACCTGCCTGCCCTAGTGCCTGTCACATTGTGTTAGATGCAAAAACTATGATTGATATACAAAAATAAACACATTAAAAAAACCCAGTTGATTTTATAACTATACTATACTAAAGGTGACCTATAAAGATTTAGCAAAATATACATTGGCAGAGGTACAAAACTTTCCATTGTACTAATAAGTATGCTGCAACTACAGCTGAGGTCTGCGTGAGTTACCTGATTTTATAGGCACAGATGGGCCTTTCTAAACACATTGCAATATAAAATAGAAGGTCAATAGTAAGATTTTCTCTTCTAGATAAATATAATTGTTCCTATAGGAAGTATTGTTCATGCTTTAGAACTCCAAGCATACATGTAAACAGGTTTGTTTACCTTTTTTCATTCAGATCCAGACCTACATGTACTACTTTGCAACAGAAAGCAAGCTGATTGATTTCTATGGGAGCAAAATGCAATTCTTTTCCTTTAACAGCAAACTCTGATTTATATGACTACTATTACCCCAAATCAATATCAGAGTTAGTGAGGACAAGATCACTTTCTGTGCAGTACGTGCACAAGCAAATATGCAGATGCCTCCAGATAAATTTTTTAAAATGCCAAGAAAGTACTAACTGAGAGCTGATTGCCCATTAAAAGTGTGGGAGATGGTAAACTGAGCAGCAAGTGTCACAATGCTGGGGGTGTAAATCACCCAAATAAATATTGACACAGGGTGATAATCAATCCCTTCTTTCAGTGATTAAGAACAAGTGGACTTATATCTTCTGATTTCTTTGTAATAAAATGCAAAACCAGTCTGAATAAGAAAAAAAACTCATGATCTAATGAACTGCCGATTTTTAGTAAATCTTGATTAGTTCTAGTCAGTAGAATCTTTTATTGACTTTTCAAGGTCTGAAAAAGGAACTTTCTCACATCCATCAGGGTTAGCATGAAGAAAGAAAGATTATTATCTCTTTGGATTCAGTTTGGTTTTGCCTTTTGCTCTTTTTTCCTAAACCTTTGTTTGAAGCTCAGATGGAAGAAGAGAACAGAATTAAACTGAGCAAAGGGAGGCCCATTTTAAATAAAGAGAAGTATCTGGTTACCAATATTCTTGTACATTTGATTTTTGTAGCTCGTGAAAGCATAACTGGACGTCTGAGCAGCTGCTCCCACAGAAGGGATACTAATTCTGATTTTTCTTTGCATTCTCCTGGTAGAGAAAGGCTCTCAGAAGAGACAATAGTTTCTGTTCCAGCTCTTCAGAGAGCCCATAGGCAGACAAGTCTCCCGGCATGGAGGCTTGCATCTCACTATTTCTCTTTGACAGTATGCATTTTCCTGATGGAAATATTTTGATGTAAAAACACCCTTACTTCTTGAGGTTTTCTTCTAAGAAACCTTTTTATATTGTGGAAAAAAATTGATTTTACATTATAAAAAGCACATAAACAGTCCACTTTAACTTGCCTAATAGTGATTTATTATACTCATGAGGACATGGGCATGTAACTGTGCAGAGTAGTTTTCACACTCTCAGCATCCACAGAGTTTTCTTCAAAGCATCATCTTTGTGGTTGAGAAATGAAATTAATAATGTAACAGCCCTCTCCTTAGCTTTCATGCCTGAGACACATTTGTATATGCATACTGAATAATATTGTCACATAACTGAATGGTTATGTGATCTGAGGCAAAATTTTCAATCAGAGGATACCTATGGATAATTTCTAAGACTGATTGAAATTAGTGATAGAAAAACTTAACCTTAAAGGGGAGAGAAGGGCAAAAGAATGACTGTAGAGAAAGCAGTAATTCAAAACATTTATATTTCCATTTTAAATTTCTCAGCAAAGGATGCTATTTTGAAACATCATAAAAAAGAATTTTTGTAGAATTGTTGCTTTCTTATTGTGATAGATGTGATATATCGTGATAGATTTTAGCTGGTATAGCTTTGTATGTTCACTTATTTAACATAACAAATTCTGGACTAAGTTCTCATACTTTTGGCATTCCAGGCATGAAAACATAGATCCTGAAAATGGAGGCTGAATGGCACAGAGATTATTAATTGTTCTCAAGCACCTTCATTTAGACAATAGAGTAATAAATCTTCAGGTTTTCTTGGCCACTTCCTAGCAAACAGAGTCTTAAAAAAAGAGCCAAAAAAGTTATTTTTGTTGCTTGTATTCACATATATCTGTCTTTCCATTTAAAGTGTGCCTTTATTTAAAAATAGGGAAGCTGTTTCTCAAAATGAATGTAGTAACTCTATATATATGTACGTATAATGAAATGTATAGAAATCTAAACTCTTATTTACCATACTGTATTGAAATGCAACTTAGGGTACTTTTCTATTGTTTTGTTCCATTTGGTCAAAAATCATGAAGCTTTATAAACATTGAATATTATTTACACACTATTGGATGTGGCTTGGTTTCTTTACTTAATAATGCTTGTGTATTCTCACAATTTATTCTGTGCATATTCATTTAATTGCTTTCTACCTAAGAACTTCATTGAAAGTGAACTTTAAAAAGTAAATTATTGTGATTGACCAGAATTAATTCAAAAGACAGGACACCGGTGAAAGAATAAGTTATCAGAAGACTACAGCAGAAATATTTTCCAGTTAAAAATAGATTCACCAATGTTACTAAATGGGAAGCTTGATGGGATTTTAAATTCCTAGATAGTCCCTTTGTTTACATTGCAGACTTAAAGCTAAGGTTTTAATATACTGCCTGGTAATTATGATTCATGAGATATAAATTAAATAGTACGAGTTTAGAGTATACAATTATTCAGACTAACAAGGGAATAATGGGGTAAGTATTAACTGGCAGAAGAACATTCTGCCTTTTTCAGATTTAGATACCTAGGAAAATATGGTTAAAAAATATTGCTTCATATCTGACTCATAAAAAACAGTCTTTAACTTAGTTTCTCTATTATATAAAATATGTTGAATAATTCTGCTAAACAGGGTGGTTTTCTGTGCATGAAAACGAAGAGAGAATTTCCTGTAGAATTCAAAATTGGTACAAAAGAGGTGTCTTTTCTTAGGTAAGATAAACAGTGTAAGAAAATGAACATTACTTCATATATTCTGAAATAATAACTATTTTTATTTACTCTGACAGAGGCAAGATAACTTCTAACTGTGAGTTGCATAGTAGTGTTTTCAATACAAAGGATGGTAGTGATTCTGTGTTGGCTCTATGAATCATGAACCCTTTCTGTTTCAATTTGTGAGAACAAAATAGTTGTAAACCTGCATTCAGTTACATTTGCAAATGCAATTTACTGATTAAGGTAAATATTGAAAGAATTTTTTAAAATCTAATTCAAAGTAATTTATTTGTCCATGTATCATCATCTTAGCATTAAACAGCAATAACTAGAACTTGTAATATCTGATAACAGCAGATGTCCAATATGACTGATAAGATGTATTGCAAACATGGTTACTTATTTTCATCTCTTAAATAGTAATAAAAGGGAATAGGAAAAAATATGTATCTCTGTAAATTTCTCACATCCTTGCATGTGTCACATTGCAGGAGGCCACTTGGAAAGTCTACCAAAACCAAGTTTTTGTGATTCAGTTAAGTCCAAACATAAATTTCTCAAGTCACCTCTAGCTTTTATGGTGATGTAGTTTTGCACACTAAAAAGATTTATTTAAAAGAGCTTAATAGGATTTTTTCCTATTGAATAAAAAAGTTAGTAAAACTAAGATAAATCCAGGAGAGATCAAAAGAATAGTCAAGACAAAACAACCCATTTGAGAATTAGGTTTATACTTGCTTTGCTCCTCTCTTACTTTATCCAATCCCCCATCCCATAAAAAACAAAAAAAAACCAAAAAACAAAAAAAAAAAAAAAAAAACAAAAAACAAAAAAAAAAAACCTAAAAACAAAACCAACAAAAACAATAACAAAAAACCCCAAACAAATGAACAAACAATCAAAAACCCTAAACCCAATCCTAAAACCGCTCCCTATTTATAGCATTTATAGGGCATATAGATAATAGCTCAATTCAAACCTAGTTCTCCTTCCTTGAATTCTTCGGTTTTCTTTACCAAACTTTGGTTTCTGCACTGACTGGAAGCTCTAAAATCCGGTTAAAGATACACAAGACAGATGAAGGCACTAGGGGGAGACACGAGCACGTTGACTTAGTCAGTGTATTAACATAATAATGTTTGTGTGTGAGAAATCAAACACTAGTTTTGAAGGAAGACTTCAGACACCAACAGTCTAAGGGTTTAATGTCTGATTGGTAATAATTTTTAGAGCACTAATGAGTATTACAGATCTCAAAATGTAAATCAAGTTGCTTCCTACCAAGTGAAGTTTCCACTAATGTTCCAGCAGTTAGAAGTATTCTTTCAAATGTAATCCAATAGACTAGTTGAAAATTTTAACACAAAAGTACAAGGTAAAGACAACAGGTTCCAAAGTCTTGTACTAGCTCTCCTGTTTAATTCCACCTATATATCTTTTTTCTGTATACAAAGGTCTCGGCACTATTTGAGAAGAGAAACAGACTCATGCCAGACAAATATGTGACATTCATTGGAAGGAAAACTTTTTATTTTCATTTGCAGAGTATTTCAGAAGAGAAAGATGCAGACTTAATATAAAAAGCCACCACCTATTTTTTTTTGTATAACCTCTTTTGGTAAAATATAATAAGTACATTGTATTATTATTGTAATTACAATTCTCTTAAGTTACTTGAGAGACTTTACATCGAGCTGTCTAACCTACTAATGTTTTAGACACATGGAACATGCACAGTTTCAAAAAGTCTAAGCTTTGGCTAGTAAAGCAATCAATTAAGGTCCAGACATTTTGTGACCTGTAATGGGATATTGAAAGATCCATACAATTTGTTTGTGCAAGCCATCTGTATAAAATCCAAATGCCCAGAGACGTGTTCAAATCAGATAATCTTCTCAGCCACATTCAGCTGTTTGAGAATAAAATGCTATTTTCTACTGCTTTGTCTGCTTTCTCTAATTCCTTCAGCAACATTGATTTGTGCATTTAGAATATGATACAGATGATGTCTTTCAAAAACATATTATGTTTATTTGACATCTGTAATACTTTTCACTGTAATCATTTGGAGTTTTTTGCAGGGTAACAAAAACGAATTTGTCTGGTATACTAACCATGTTGAATTTTGATATAAATTAGTGTTGGTAGACAGTGCTGCCCAATGAAACAATAAGGTTTGGGAGCTATGAACTTTGAAGAGAAATTTAACTTCTACTAATAGCTCTGTGTCTGGCTTTGGATAATTTTTTAATGGTCCCTCAGAGAAAATTGTCCAAATACTTACAGTTTCATTTCCAATAAAGTGATTTTTTTGTTCTCTGATTTATATATAGAGTATCATAATATTATCAACCATATTGATGGTTGATAATTCCCTACAAAAAGTATTTCTAATTATTCAATTAAAAAGCAAGTAGAAGAACTATGAAAAAAGTCTCAGAACACAGTAAAACCATTCAAAAGGAATTAAAAAAATGTCAGCCCAGTAGAATAAAAGACTAAAATCATATTCTGTTTTATTACAACATTCTACATGCCTGAGGAAAAGCATTGTATAAATGTTAAACTTTTTCATAATTAAGTTTATTCCTATTGTTGACTGTAAAATGCTAACTTATAAGAGCATGATATCTTCATGGACTTAGTATAAAGGAGGTTTTCAAAAAAATCTGCTCTTTGAACACAAAATACAGATACTTTTGTCAGAAGAAATATAAATATAAGTAAAAATAATATATATGTAAAATATTAACTAGATTATGCATTTTGTCTTCAGTATCCTGGACAAACTGGGATTTATGATTAGTCGTACATTCATCCAGTATTCTGATGAGTGTTTAATTATTTATAATGTTTGACATCAGCAGCAGGAGACCCTAAGAAGCTTTTTGCCTTCAGTAAATGTACAGCCAGGCTTCTCAGCTAGGGAACTGCTTGGCATTATATAGAATGGAGGCTTGAACCTGTTGTTTCCATCCAGATGAGTTTTCTAGTTTTATAGTTTGGGGAGTCCTTCATACTCCCTACTTGGTAGAAAAGGACCTTCCTAAGCTGATGGCCAACATTAGAAAAGAAGGTTCAGGATGTTTTTGGCAAAAACCTCGACTGATGAGAAGTAGTTATTACCAGTCAGGCTAGGTAAACTAAGCCTTACTCTTTGCTACCTTTCATTCCCTAATATTTATCATCTTGCCACGATTTTTTCCTATGTCCTTAATTCATATTATGCATTACACAAGGAGCTCAAATTCCAGTTCAGTGTTCAGAATTTAACCTCCATACACTTCCATTGAACCCTGTACCTTGTGTCTTCCATGTAAATTCAATTACCTATGTTTTCATATTCAAATACCATAAAAGGCATCTCAGGTAACACTAGATTGCATCTTTGTAATAATAGACACCTATTTAACAGATACACAATAATCATTAGGGTAAAAATGCACTGTGCTCAGTGGAGACAACTTCTATATCTTTGGAAGAAAATATCCTCCATCTTTGAAAGTGTGCATTTCCTGTTAATCTAATGCTGTGTAGATGAAGGCTCCACAGGAGCATGGTTGGGCTGATAGGGTTTTTCATTCATTCTTTTCTAAAGAGGCATGAAAAAAAATTAAAAGCTTCTTTAACAAATAACGCTGATTAAAAAAAAAAATTGTTTAGCTGTGGTTTCTGAATTGAAAGGAATTTCTGTAGTGTCAACAATTCTCACAGTGTCAGTTTTTTGCATGAAGGAAAGTATATTATGATCCTAGTGTTTTCACTAGGAGGTGGATTCACACAGATACTTTATAAACACCCTAAGACAAATGTCTGTGGTTGGTTTCTGCAATTATGATTACAGCAGGCACTACCATAGTGTGCATCTCACTAACCTGCCCTGTCAGATCTGGGAAATTGTAATAGTATTGTAAATATTTTGCCTAGAAGTCTCTGATATATATCAGAGATATATCTAGTGAGTGCCACTCACTAGATATTCAGGTGACTTGAGTTTACTCTATGTTAAATTATTTGTACCTAATGTATTGCTTTATAGGCACTTGATTAAAAAATGCTTCATAGGAATTGGCTATTACAAGCTTACTTTCTTACTGAAACATAAGCTATTTATCATTTAAAATACCATTTAACTGATGCTGGGAGCCTTATACAAATATAGGCTGTTGATTTTGGTGTAATTCACCAAAATTTCCAAATTCACCAAATAAACGTGTTATTTATTTAACACAGTGGCCCTATGAACTCAGGAAATGTCAGAAAAACTTGATGCTTAATTTGCCTTACAGTATAGGGTCAACTAAATGTCACAAAGACTGTCCCAATTAGGTAAACTCTTGGAGGGATTACATGCATATTCCAGTCACTTATTAGCCAGAAGAAAATCACTTTGAAGTTTGAGAGCCATAAGCTGAAGACAAGCTAAATACAAGCTCTTGTATATCTCTGACATGTTGGTAGATTAGATTTGCTAAAACACTCCATAGATTTATAGGGCCATTTTGGAACAGCTGTTTTAAATGCAGCTACTAATCAGCTTGGAGTTGCCTAAGCTGTTATTTGGGCAATTTAGTTTCTTTGAAAACTGGTAAAAAAATCAAGCTATGTATCACATGCAGAGAATTGCATTAATTAATCTAAGTATAACAAAAAAGTGTTTCACATGCATAAAGGGACTATAATAGTTAAAAATTAACCAAATTAAAGCCTTCACTGAAGTTTATGCTTTCTGATACACAGCAGTCATAATTTTATGTCAAGGTAAATCCACAGTAACTTTTAGAAGACAAAATAAATGAAGGCCATGGTAAGGGACATTTCTCCTTATAGCATTAGAATTTTCATGAACAAAATTCTCAGGTCTTTAACATTCTAGCTAAGAAATACCAGAAGTTGAAATGCAATTGTGTGGCAAAAATCAGTCAAAAAAACAAGTATTCAGCTTTTGAATTTGTAATTGGTTAATTAATATAGCACACCTTTGACTTGGAATTGCCATCTTTGAGAATGTTAAACCAAAGTTTAGATTTTCAAAATAATGAATTCATCTTAAAAATATCTTTTGATGTGCTTTTTATAGCTGATGATTTTTAACTTTTTAAAATCATGATTTAGCAATATAATAATAACTATGAGTGTTCAAAATACCATTTAATTTTTTAAGGAGAGATTTTATCATTTTTCTTATTGCTGTTTAGAGAGATTTGTAATAAAATAATGAAACATCTTTAAAACTCCACAGTGAAAAACAAAAGAGACAAATGTCTTTTCTCAAAATACTTGAAATTAAAGTAAACAAAACAAAAATCAGCATGAGGAAAAATACTTAGGAATGAAAGCTGTTGTTTTCAGGGGATAAATTAAACAAATCAGCAAGTTACACAATTCCATGCTTCCCATTTTATTCTTTGCAAAAAATGACCATGCACAGAGTACAAAACTGTTAAGGCTTCACTTCAGTAAAAGAAAACTACCAAAATCAAGGAAATTGCTTAAAAATATATAAAAGCTTTTATTCCTACTGCCTTTTCAGAAGTCCTTTTGAAAATTTGTAACATATTTGGTTTAAATGTCATGAGCTTGTATTCATGTTTTACCGCCAAATCTAAGTCACACATTTGTTTGAGTACCAGAAAAATGAAATGTCATACAGAAAGCTGATAGTCAAGTCTAGTTCAGTTGCTGAATCACAGGGCACTTCTGTGACTGCCCCAGAGTTATATAGCAAATGAAAATTGTTTAAAAATGTGAAGGATAAAGTACTAGCTCAGATCATATATGTATATTTTAGTGATGTCCTAAAGGGACACTCTTGAAGAAGGTAACTGATTAGGACAGTTTCATTTGAAGCTATCACTCACTATCAAGGTCAGTTGCTTCATTTTTGCTGAAAATTTGGTTTTCTTTGATTTTAGAAATGAACAATTTGTGACACTGTTTCTGTATTCAAGCCTGAAGTTAGACAAAAGGACATTATTATAACATTTAAAAATAATATTTGCTATCTTGTCTGATGTCATTTGCCTTCTTTGATGCCAGTTTAGCTTATTGAACCAGAAGAAACTTGTCTATTTAAAATATTTAAAATGTTTGGCTGTCATTATTCCAGACAGCCAAAAGAGCATTATTTTATCTAGAAACTCTACTGGGAATTCATACTGACAGGGACAAGCCATCAGCAATAGTCTAGGTAAGAATATGCTTGGCCTTCTCATTGAAAAAGAAGGCATAGGAGAATATTTGCACAGACTCACTCCTTTTTCTCAACAAAAAGAAGACTCTTGTCCACAAAAAAGTGTGGAATTAGAATATGAGGAAGAATGTTTAAAGTAATTGGGAATAGGATCTTGTACCTGTAAAAAGGAGGCTTTTTTCTCATTTGACAGTTGTTATTGTTACTTTTACACTTCCATACATTGTTTCTAGATGTCCTCGAAAGGTTTTGTATGTCATATAGTTTGCATGTTTAATAGCTTATCACTTGTCATGTGTTGAATTGAAAAATTAGTTGATCGTACTTCCAGCTCTTTCCCTGTTTAAGCTTTGGCATTGCTTTAAAATGTGAGAAATATCATCCAGGCAGTATAATTCATTCATGTTTTGGTTTTGACCCCTGAAGAAACAGTTTCTGGAATTCATAGATTCATGTAGTCCCTTATATTTCAACTTTGCCTTTAAAATTTCTGTCACCTGGGGCTCCTTCCCTGGATCTTTGCCTCTAACTCTCTCACTGAAGCTACGTCAAATCAAGGATAAGCAACACATTGAATCATTTTTATTTACCAATTCAGTCAAAAAGTGTTATAAGAATTTTCCTGGATTCTGTGTAGCAGTTGAGCAAACAGAGGGATTGTTTTTTCATTTGTTCTTTTGGAATGGATAATTCTTTTAATAATGCAAGAAGTATGTTCTATTTTCAGTTACATTTTTCTGAGTCAAGAGCTACTCCATTCTTTCTGTCAATGGGATTTAATCCAATGAGAAGACTACATTAAATGTATTTTTAATTCCTTCTGAATTAAACACCATACTGTGTTGTTTCACGCATGAGCTTTCATGTCTGTCAGACATTTTGTATAAAAAGTATGGGCGGAATAAACTAGAATATCAATGTATCCATTTAGAGTTCCACTTTGTGGTTTATTGACTTGAAAGCTAGATTATCCAATGTACTACAGAAAATGTTTCTAGAACCTTGCAACATGAGGTAGTACTTAGCATTTTTGAGGAAGGAAAAACACACAGATCACCAAAATGTAAATTATTACATTTAAGGAATCACTGCTAAAATCAAATGAAGGTTGTAGTTGATAACAATTGCAGTTTCTCTACTCCCAAATATTTTAAATGACACTAGAGAAGGAAGATGATGTTTGTTTGTTTGTTTGTTTGTTTGTTTTTCATTTGCACTAAAGGGAAAATATTTTTGCCAGTGAATGAAGTCTGTATTTTAGTAACTTTGCCACCAGGCATTGATTGTTCTTGGTTTGGTTTTCTTTCAGTACAGATTTCTCGCATGTTACTTTTTTTGCCATCCCTAAAACTCATGTTACTTACATATTCTTCTATATAGTTCTATGCAAAGATGCTAATAGTCTTTGACAGTCTTTCTTGACTGATACCACTTTTTCTATGTTGATTTTCTCTATGGCATCTGCTATTCATTATGTGACTGACCAAATGTCTGATGGAGTCTTTGATGTGTTTGACTGACTTTGATGGATCATGAGTTTTGTATTGTGAAATAGGAAAAAATACACTAATTCCTGAATTCTCTGAGGCATTTGTGTTTTAAAATTTGATTGCTCACAACATTAACAGCAAGAAAACTTTATCTGGTAATTTCTGTTAGCTTCTTATAAGGCTGATCTTAAAATTATACATGTAGAAACTTAGCTCCTAGGAGAAATAGCATTTCTTCAAATGAGAATTGGAGGCATTTCAATAAAAACTCACCAGTAATGCAGCATTAAATATTTTAAATGACATGTAAGAACCATGTAAAATAGTAAGTTTTATGTTGTCTTTCTGTATATGTTTTCCAAATAATCTAAAAGTCAGATTGGTAGACTGGTATCTGACAAAAAAAGTTGCAAAACTTGTTTTGCACTGCTATTCCCCAAATCCCTGTTATTTTGTGTTAGAGGACCATTCACATTTTCGGAAATTAAGTGAAGGCAAATAGTTGTTTCAAATTCTTATGACCTCAGCCAATAAACACATTTCATCACTATGGTTGCAAAAAACAAATACCCTCTATTGCACTGTGTTTCATAGGCACATAAGAATTAGTCGACATGGAAGGATTTGTTTTCTGATACTGGGTCAAAACCTGAATTCTTGAGGGAGAAAGGGTGAAAGTAGGGCAATATGATTAGATGAAGTCTTGGGTATAATATTTTATTCTTAATGTGAGTTTATATTTGATCAGTTTTGATGCATTCTTTCAAGAAAAAATGTCTGCTCAGAGCCTTTCTTTGAGTATATGTACCGTGCTTGAACAATGACAAATGAACTGTTTCATTACATCTTTTCCAGTTGCCTTAATCGTTACATTCTTTATGTACTTGGCCCCTAGAGGGGAAAAAAGCATGTAAGGTAGAGTAAAAAGTCCTAATGTAGAATCCATGTGGGGGACAATAGAATTAAATTGGGGATGGAAAAGGGCAGGAATTAATCTGAGTGTATGAAAAACATTGCGGTAGAAATGTCAAAGTTGCAAAGTCAGGAATTTTAAGATTAATATTTAGGGTCCTTGTGCAACTTCAGTGGAGCTGTACATAAGTTATGATTCAGATTTTAATTACAGAGAAATGTTAGCTTTCCTGGAAAAAAAAAAGTCTAAATATTTCTGTACACAAGTACATAGTATTTGTTTAAATTCCATCATTTCAAGTAGTTCAGAGATTTATTTGTCAACTTTGGCCAGACCTCTTTTGAGAAAAGCAGACTACATTTCTCCATAGACTTTCAGAATACTTATTCCTTATAATAGCTCTGGGTATAGATTTTGGACACACACAGCTAGCCAAGATTTCCCAGTTTCCAATGCAGACAGGACATTGACTTTCCCACCCAGGAATGACTTAGAAAAGTATGTAATAGGACAGAAGAGACTGCACTGATGTATTCACACATGACCAGCCCTTTTTTATCCTCTTACCTTTCCTTTCCCACACTTGTTCCTCCCTAAACCATCTAAACATCTCCCCTTTTCTCCATCTTCTTTCCCTGAACATCCTGCAAAATTCTTTTGCGGTCCCAAAACGCTCTTCCCCTGAATCCCATGGCATGTCCCAGGACAATGGGCCGGTGGCTGTAGGTCAGCAGTCCTGGAGAGGTCCCAGATAAATTGTCTGCTCCTTGGGAGTCCTTAATCTGCATTCCATTGTGCCATTGTGCCCCTCTGCTCTCCTGGGGCTGGTGGGGATGGGCTGGTAATGGGCTGATGACTCCTCTTATGAGCCTTTGTCTCCCTGGACTCCTTTGTCAGTGTTCAGATGGCTCTTATCACATGACCCAAAAAAGTCCAAAGCAGATGTTTTTAGTCCCCTTCATGTCCAGACTCCACCTACCTGAACTGTTTCTGCAGACAGAAAGCATTTGTCTAGCGACAGACAGCTGTGGCAAAAATGTAAATAATGTTTCAGATATTTTAATTATAATCTAGTGGGATTACACCAATCTAAAATGTATCAGTGTAGATGTGTGCCTTGGGCAATCTAGAGGTTTCTAGAGACTGCTAGCTTGATCACAAATGAAGCATTCCAGTCTTGGGCACCTTCATTGGTACAGTCCTCATCCATGTCTGAACGAAACAGTGTAGAAGCACCTACAGTAACTGATACTTTTACTGTCTCTGTTTTAGAAAATCATACTTCAGGACAACTGATATTTAAGGAAATGGATTTTCTATTATTTTAATAAACCAATATTTTCTAGAGGTTGTAATCTTTTAAACATTTTTGGAGCCATTTAATTATGTTTGAGACAAGAAGATTAAACCCCTATATTTTTAAAACTAATACCTGGGATTTTTTTTTTTTTTCATAAAGACTAAGCAGACATTTAGAGGACACATTAAATTTTTGTTTTAGCTGCTGGAGTAATCCTCTGTGAGCATCTGATTCTTCTTCCAGCTACTGAGAATTACTATTTCTATAGGTGTTTATTGGCCCTCGCCTTTACCTAGTAGGATTGTATCTCTTCATAAAATGAAAGTTTAGACTGTTTAGTGAAAGAAAGTCTGTCCTTTCTCACATTTTAAAATTGGCTGTTTTCTTTACAAATAGAGTTTGAACAAGGCTGCACTAGATGAAAATTGAAATGAGAGATCGAATAAGCTGTATAATGAGCATGAAATACTTAATTACATTATGTCAATTTAGTGAAGGTGTGCTATGAGAAACAGCATAATGCATGCAGCATGATGTATGCTGTATACCCTCCAGGATATATAAATTTTCTTATAAAATTGTGCTTCCACACTCAAAATAGGACCAAAGCTATGGTGTTCAAAAGGTGTAATTCTCATTTTAAACATGAAGATAAAAACTGCCTAACAGTCTAATTCTAGAAACAATACATGAAAATATTCCTACCAATTTGTGGCACAGGAGAATATGGCAAATGGAGTAATTCTTCCCTGTTAGGTTATGTCTTTACATGTAAAAGACAAAGTCACTGCTCAACCTCCACCAGAGTGGCTTCATGTTCTTTTGTTTTCATATCTACTCTGCTGAAAACTGTACCAGAAGATATGCAGAATAATCTACAAAGCTTAGTCAATATACAGAGTTTTTTCTCACTTCAGTAATGTTCAAAGAGGAAAGATGTAGGTTATGACATCCATTTGAGCACTGTACAACATTTACAGGAATATAGAGGAGACATGGGGAGGCTTAGCATTAGAATAGTATAGTTTGTGATAGCAGGGCAGAATACAGATGATCAAATGGAAGAGGTCTGATTAGCAGCTATTCTTCAGTAATAATTTAGTCTATATTCATATAATTTTTAAAGTATCCAGATAAAGTTCCAAAAGCTATTTTTCTTCACATATTCTGTTTTTTCCATTTGAAATCCACTTGATCATTGTTTTGAATGGATGCTTTTTTAGTCAAGTCTGTGAACACTCTACACAAGCCTTCTTGGCTCCATTTCTGCTATCGTGTCATTGTGATTACCTACACTACTAACCCTATGGTCTTTAAAAATTGCCATAAGAACAGAAATGAGCATTCTTTTTGCCTTATTGAGCAAACTGTTAGAAACAAGCTAGTTCAAGCTTGTCCATAATACCAGGGATAGAAAAAAATATGTTGATGTAGTATGCTCTGTTGTTCTGTCTCCACATCCCTCACCTGGACCTTCAAATATTCTTGTAATACGGCCTTTTATACCTCCATTGCCTGTAACATTTGTCTGAGTAGTGCAATCCAAAAGGACACCAGAGAGAGCTGTGACATATTAAATAAGCTAGGAAGAATAAAATGTTCTTACAAAGCTCATAAAAATAAATTTAATAATTTCTCAGTCTAAAAGAAAATAATGCTAAAAAGTGTAAGTTTACATGCAATGTCTGTTAGCTGAAAAAAAGTCATTGTTGAAGAAAATATCTTCAGTGTCCACTTCCAAGGGAAAACATGTTTTACACATTTAGGTGGCAGAACTCCCATAGTCAAAAATTAGGAGTCAAAAATTCAGAACAAATTGTCCACTTGACTGTTTCTAATTGAAAATTATTAAATTCTGGAAATGCTTTTGCTTTTGAGATTATGACCTCTGCTGCAGGGAATTTCATGTATGAAGAAAACAAGTGGATGCCCTATTGAGGACATAAGAAAGTAAATAACCAGGCAAACATTCCTCTTATGGAGTCAATAGTGGAGCACTCCTTAGAGAATCAGGCCTCAAGTGTCTAATTAAAGCAATTTGTGAAACTCCTTACCTTAGAGCTCATGGAATGCTATGGAAAAAATCCAGAGTGTTTTAACCACTATTAAGCAATGACTGCAAACCACAGATTATTACATGACTACTCTAGATTATGCTTTTAATGTTGGCAACACCCAAACAGATATTGAATCTGAAAGAAATCATGTGTTTTATCTCAATTTAATATTTTAGGAGTGTAAAATTTCCCTACTGCTATATTGAAAGACATTAGCATAGGAGTTTGATTTTTCTTTTAAATGTAGGAAAGGTAACTGTGAGAAATATAAAAACATTAGGGTAATTTTTCAGTTGGAGTGGCATGGCACATGTAAACAGGCAAAAACTTTTCTCAAATCCCTTAACCTAAAAGGATTTCCTCTAAGTATGAAAGTGGTATTAATTGCAGTGCCTCTTCCATTTTAATTTTTCTTTTGCAAACCAAAAGAATTCCAATTAGTTCCAAATCTTGTGAATTAGTTTCAGTTAAGACTGACCTTTTTTCATGTGGAAAACTGCAATGTGCATATACATTTATCAGCAAATGTCAAAGGTTTAACTAACTGCTGTCTGTCACCTCTGTTAATCCTGTTTTGCTGTTGTCATGTGAAAGTCAGGACGAACCCAGAGAGAATACAGCACATATAGTTTTTGCAGAGAGAGCAGACTTCTTCTACAGGCTCTTAGAAAAAGGCATGGGCAAATCTAGATCTGAATCAGAGACCAATACAGAGCAGAAACACACCAGTTTTCCTTTTGAGCCATGGTGTACTCCTTTGAACTTCAGATATTGCATATGCATACTAGATGAGCTCTGCTTTGTCTTAGAAAAGTTAGGAACTCCCTTGAGTAAAAACAATGGTAATGCCTGGAAAAAAAGCAGGAGTGTGGTGAAGAAGGCAAGTAACCACTTTCTCTAAATTTTTGCTTAGAAATGACAAATTCAAGCCTATGACTATGCCATTATCTGAAAGAATGTGTAGGTGAAGTTACTGGGTCTTGTGTGCAGTGCTGGCTCCCTCACCCCCTTGCTTTCCAGCCATGGTTCCTGCTAACAAGGTAGTAGTACTACTACCTTGTAAGACAGGAGAAAAGTAATAAGGAAGATGGAATTAATAGGATATATAATCAAAGTTATGGAAAAACTGACAAAGATATGGCTTTTCTGCCTGAAAAGCAGACAAATACAGTGTGATATAACAGAGATTAGAAGTTGTTGGAGGTTAGAAGTGCAATTGAGAGAATGATTTTTCCCCTGTTCTGAGATTCTCCTCTGGAGGTTGGGCTTTAGTTATTGTCTGCGGCCTAATACAAGTACCTGTACCTAAAATGCAAACTACTCTGATGTAATTTTTTCTAGAAGGAGAAAGAGTATAAAGAAAAACACTAAATTATTGATAAAAGAACTGCAAATCTGTTTTTGTGTAAGCAGATCTGTAGTAGGATTAATGGGTCAAGCATTTTAGAAAAAGTGGGAGATTATAGGGTCTGCAGACGGATTTCTCCTAATCTGTAATTTATCAGAATTAAAGCCCCAGTTTTGTGAATTCCCCTGTGGCACTAGCCAGTCCATCTTTCAAGGCATGAAAGCAGTAAGAGGGAAGGAAAGTCATATTGCTGCCTCACCTGGATTTGCTGTTTGGATTTTAAGGGTGAATAGTGTACTAGCCTTTCAAAAAGTGCATTTTTCTTGAGCATCAAGGGAGCCTGGGAGTCTGTCTTTCTGAGGCACAGGAACTCATGGAGTGCATGAGATGCTTCAACTAAATGCAGTTAAAAATCCATATTTACCTTTGTTTGTCACAAACCTATAAAGGTAAAAGATAATGTTGATATGAAAGATACTGTGGCACACAAATTACCTCTTTAGCCCAGGTAAAGTACTCAGAAGAACAAAGAGTGTCAACTGGCAGTGTATTGCTTTTATGGTTTTGGTTCTTTGCCATTTAAAAAAAAAATCACTTTAAATTGTTTCTTCCAAAATAATAAAGTTTAGTGATTAAAATTTTGTGAGCTGAAGAGATAAGGGAAAACAAACAGAATTTTTTTTTGCTCTTTATGAGGAGCCTCCATTGATAAAGCAATGTGCTCCTTACCTATTGACTTAAAAGACCAAATGAGGTATTCAGGTTATGTTTCTGTTTTGAATGCCTCTCAACTGTGACTTGATGTTTTCAAATCCATGTCCATGGTCTGAATTTTCTCCCCAGTCAAAAAGTTATAATCTAATCAGGTCTTAACTCTCAATGATGTTCAGTTGTATGTATGTAGCATCATTGATTTCTTTATTTCTTGGCTAAATCTTGAGCTTTACTTGACACTTCTGCTTCATATTTGTTTCAAATGCAGTTGCTGTCATAAGTTCTGAAATATGGGCCAAACCTACTGTTTTTTGGACTTGAATCTATATTGCTTCTGTCCAGGCATGCTCTACCATCACCAAAAATATATTATGTGTGAGAGAATGTGAACCACTTAATTTTCTCTTGAGATCTCATTCACCCTCCTTACATGATAAGGTAAAATAGCTCATACTCTCCTCTTCTGAAGCTGTCATCTCCGTATTATGTTTGAATTTCTGTCCTCTTTTTTGCATTCACTTTTTAATGTTGCTTTCTTTTTAAGACAATTTTGCTATTCTGGTAAGTCTATTCTTGCTGTCAAAAGCTCTGGTTAGTGATCATGTGAATTTTCACTGCAATATATTCCCTATTTCACCTATTGCCATGCTATTTGAATACCAAAATACACAAAATATTTTCAACTGTACTTCTGTTTCTTAAAGCTTTTTGATTTTTGGCAACCTCTTTATGACAGTTCTTAATAAATATACACAGCTTGTTAAATAGAAATCTACAATACTCAACCGTATATTGATAATCTTAAAATATTATCTCTCCCGTATTTTTTTATGCAAGGCAAAAGAACATTCCCTGTAATTTGATTCAGCTTGGTGTCCAGCCCTTGACAATGAATGCGTGATCAAACTTATGAAAATGCAGCTATTTTTGTTTTCTATATTATTCAACTTGACCATATAAAAGTAATACTGTATTTTGCAACTGCTGTGGTTTTTCTAAATGTGCTCTACCTACTGCAGTATCCAAGCAACTGATAACTCAAGAAACTGAGCTTCAGAATATTTTATTATGCTAATATAAATTTGTTTTGGAAAAGATGATTGATTTTTATTTTTACAGTGAGTACAGAGCAATTAAATTTTCATAATTTAGAACAAACAACCAACAAATAAATGCCAAATCCACCAAACCCAAACTGTTCAATTAACCTGAAGAACAAATAAAATAACACTTAACATCTTAGCAGAGTTGACTTATCCAGAAATTGCAGAAAGTGGCTATTTGTCTCCAGGACATAGGTTTAACTACTCTTCTGGCTCTTTCTTAAACCACGTTGTGATCCTGGGAAATCTTTTGTAATTTTTTCTCCATCTATAAAATGGATGTAAACATAAACCTTTTTGTAAAATGTCACATGGTGTACCAATGAAAAGTGGTGCGTTAAAGCTAGCTGTTATTCAGATTATATGTAGCCTACCATTTATTGTTTTATACTTTGCCACACACTTTTCTGCATTCAAGCTAATAGCAGCATCTTCCCTGTCTACCAATCACATTGGCAGGACTGCAGAAATCTTGATTTTCCCTAAGATTGGGATAAAAGTTCACTGCTAAAGCAACAGTACAGTCTAGAGAGCAGAGTGTGCTGGAAGCAAAGGAAATATGTTCCATGATCAGCAGTCTCCCAGCAATCCCAGGAGACCCTGGCAGAGTGTAGGTCATGGAGCCCCAGTCAGATTTTACAATACAAAAAGGAAGTTGCTCTTTGCTGACAGTAAATTACATTGTTTTTTGCTACAGGTTTGTCTGTGAGGGAAAGCTGGATGAAGAGTGACTAATTCCAGCTCATTTTTTCACTGGTATATCAAGAGTTTCTGGAGCATGCATTTGAGCAGTGCTCTACTGTATGTAGTATCCATATGTATCCATACATTCTCTACTGTATGTCTGGATACTACTGATAGGAAGAGTCTGGACTAGAGGGCTGGGTTACAGCCAGCTTCCCCTAACCACTAGACATGATCTAAATGCAAAAATTCAAGTCTCTGTTAATAAAAGGAGTAAAACATCTTCCAAGTCCCACTAGTAATCTGGAAAACTGCTTTTAAATGTGTGATTCAATTGCCTTCACATGAGAATTTAGTGCCCCTAGAGGTACCAGGGTACCCTAGATGCCTTCAGCTGCCACTCCAGATGGCGCAGGAAGCCCAAAACACACAGGCCTAATCTAACAGTGCAGCAGTAGTACCTCAAATATCCTAGGGAACAGAATCAAGTGCCATGTATTTTTCTTTACCAAAATCACTCTTTGTAATTTTAAAGGAGGAAGGAAGTGCTGTGCTGGTTCCTAACACAGTGGTATACTTGGTTTCGTATCAGTCACATTCAGAAGATACCGCTGAAACCAGAGCTCAGAGAGGCACCTTTTGACCCTCAGCATGGTTTACATTACTATGGCTTCCCTGCATGGTATGTTCTCCTGAGTTCTTCTATCTTTAAATTGGTCTCAAAATGAAGCTGTAGTTTTCATTTAAAACTGTAATGATTAAAAAATCTAGCAACATGCATATAATAATTTAAACAGAAAAGCACTGATGTATTTATGGTAACACGGTATAATACGATTTTTAATATAGAGAGGTGTACACTGAACCAGCAGTAATGTCCCTCATATTAGATAGAGGTATTCAATTAAATGGCAGCACGTTGCTGTCATGTCTAGAAACTGAAGAATAGCTACATGCCTGTCATGTCTTTGTTCTTTGCTAGAGAAATATGAGTGAATTTATCTGCATGCATTACATTTGCAGCCAATGTGTACGTTATTTTTTTGGTGCATGCTTTTTAAAAAACAGAAATATTTTACAGTTTAATTTTGAATGGGAATTTTTTTAAATTACTAAGTGTCCCAGTCTGACTTAAAGTAGTTAGCATTTTAGATACTGATTAGACTTTGAAGTCAGAAGAATCAATGCTTAAAAGTTAGCAGAATGTTAGATAATTTTCAATGCCATGAAATAAGTTTTTAAATGAACTTTATCTTAATAAAAGAAAAGCCCGTTTCTGGCAAAGCTTTTCTCTGTTAATCTGTACAAAATCTACAAAAGTGAAAGTGTACAGAGGCAAAATCAGGCAAGTCAAATATTTTCAGAATATGTTTAAAGAAATCTAAGGATGCTAAAATACCCTTTACAATGTCCCAGCTAGTACTTTGCGCTGAGGTAATAAGGCTGAATCACTAAAATTTATCAGATATGCCAAAGTGCCTGACTATTAGCACAGGATTATTTATATTGTTTTAACTAGTGTGCTTATTTGTGGTTTCTAAAAGTTAATAATTTCTTTGAATTTTTTTATATTTTTAAAAGCTGTGTTGTACATCAAGAAATGATACTGTGCAACAAAATTAGTTCTGGATAAACAAGTTAAGAGTTGAAACAAGTAATGAGTGTGCTTTTCTGAGGTTAGTTGGCTTTTCAGCATACTCTATTTTCTGTAGGATAAACAAACATATATTTTTATGTGATGATAGATTATCCAAACAACATCTCTACTCTTGCCCTTGTGTTTCTCAACATTTTTAGTAAATGCCAAGTTAAAGGATCTATTATTCCAGTAGATTTAAAAAAGAATCATTAAGAGAATAACTACTTGTTGAGAGGGGGAAAAAAAGTGATTTACATTTACCAAAAAGTCTGAATGTTGAAAGACAGACAGAGCCAAATAAAAGTGGGTGAAGTGGAATGTTAAAAAAATAATAAAAGTAATTGATAAGAAATGAAAACAATTTTCAAACTATTTTTTTCTTCTAATGTTATGTAAACATTTCAAATCCAAAACAGATGTAACTGATGCCAAATCAATTTTTGTGCATCTTTTCCTTTCAGTGGCTTGAAAAGTGATGTGGTTTGTGCTTAATGAAAATGAATATTGGTCCAAGAGTAGAAAAGCTATTTCATATGGCTTTAAATCTGATTATACAAGAAATATCTGAAAGAACACTGACATAAAACAGTGTTTATGCAAAGAAATCTGTTAAAAATTGTAGATTATTGATAAAGAGAGCTAAGTGGAAGGTCAAAGCTCAAGTAGACTGACTGTAGAACACAAGCAGGACCTAATCTTAAAAAACCTTTTAGTAAATAAATTGGAATCCTTATGAAATGAATCTTGACAAGTTGACATATTCATGCTGATCTGCTATGGGCAAAAATTCATTTATTGTTTTATTTAATCCAATGTGAATTCTCAACAGAATAACACAGGGGAAATGCAGAATTTAGGAGTAGAAATATTTCTTAAGATTTATTCAGGTTAATCAAACCAACAACGGAGATTAATTAAGAAAAAAAAGAAATTTTTTATGCATCACACACACTCCTCTTCCCCTGTCAGTTATTAATTTTCTGTTCAAGTCTCCTTATAGGCAAAACTGTGTATTTAAAATTTTTGTTTATGAAACTTTGCTTTCATTAATAAAAAGAAATGTACATATATATAAAATAGGCTGATAATTGCAAATATGATACTACAAAATTTATCAGTTCAAGCAAGCACAGTGAAAAGAGATAATTGATTAACATTCCAGACAAAATTCTAAGTCACTGTAACTTTGCCATTTTTACATTATTTTTTCCAGTTTTATTTATTTTGATCAATTTGTTTGGCAAAATGGGATTAAAATTCTGCCTTTTGAGTAGTAAAAACCATTTAGTACACAGAAGAAATAGGAAAGTCTAAACATGTACAATTTACTAAAAAGAGTACTTAAATGCATGTAGATTGTCTGTGGATATTAAATAGCGTTTCCCCCAAAGAGACCATTGAGAGTGCTTTTGGAGTAAAAATATCAGAACTGAATGTAAAGGTGAAGATTGGACTGGGACAATAAAGAGTATTTATACTCAGCGCATGGAATCTTCTAAGTTGAGCATGTAAATATTTTCTCTCACATAAAATCAGGTAAATTACCTACATTGTGTTAAAATGGCATGCAGTTATCCCCAGATACATAAGTGTAAATTAACACATTCTGATAACTCCAAAATTATTCTAGATTTCCAAATTTACTTAATCTTGGCAAAATAGACACCAGTGTACTTCAGATTTGAAGCACATATGTTACATACATCAAACAATTTGGATTTTCAAGTTTTATCTTTCTGTATTATCTTGCATTAGACCATGTTGTGTGTTGCACAAATGTTTAAGATAATCTTCCCCAACATTCATATATACTTAATATACTTATACATATATGTACTTATGTACATATACTTAGCCTGTCAAGTGAAGCTGTTTTAAAGTCATAACCAATGACTTTTAAACATCATAGTCAACATAATCTGAAGTCTATTTCACATTAAATTGGCAGCTATATTTTGTTAGGTGCATCACACTTCAAAAGTGCCTGTTTCTTTCACTGGAACACTAGAATAGGTGTTGGCTGTGCATGCCTGTGCTTCAGAGCAGTGATTCTGAGTTTTGTGAGTGGGTCTGAAGTTACATGCAGACCTTTCACTTGGTAGAGATTCTACAAAACATTCATGACTTGGATGTTTGGTGCTGTCCAAACGATCTGGGTATTTTCAGTATGTCAGAACAAGCCCACAGGACCTATTGCATGCACACAGGCTATTCCCATTGCTTGTATCAGGTTGAAGAAATCCAAGATGCTAAAGCCCTCTGATATCAGCCAGGCACCTTTTCTGCACATGCACAGAAAATGTGTCTGGCATTTCCTGATAAGCTGCAAATGCTGTATCACCTGAAACATTGGACATCCTAAGTAAATGTCCATGTGGTCGTGTTCTTCTCAGGCAAAATTACCAAAAAGAGAACTTACAGAATCCCAGAATGACAGGGTGGACAAGATTGGAAGGGACCAGTGAGCCATCTGGTCCAAGTTCCCTGCTCCAGCAGGGTCATGCTAGAGGACATTGAACAGAATTGCATCCAAACTGTTCTTGAATTATTCTGGGGAAATCTAGAACTTTTTTAGCTCTCATACATTTCCTGAAAAGCACACCAAATACAGATATTTCAATTGCACTCCAACTTCTGGCAGTGATTTCTCACAATGCAATATAAACATAATTACATTCATATAACAAAAGGGAAGGATTGGGCTTATAAAAAAGTAGCTAAGGAAGTCATAAGTCCTCAGAAGTAATTTTTCAAATTGGTTTTATGAACCACTGGAGCTGAAAAGCCTCAGAGACCTCTTTGCAATTTCTTGGCAGAAATAATACAGTTGGCTGAGCCTAATAAAACACAAGGTATCTCAACTAGGTATGAAATTGTTGTTATTATTAGAAAATCACTGGCCATCTGGTTGGGCATTATGTGCATTAAGCTATAGACTACTGGTGTAAAATTCAGCATTATAAAGAATTTCTTGAAAATAGAAGAGCCAAATATAGTCTACATCATCAATATTCATAACTAGAGAGAGAGACTTTTAAGGTCTGAACTCTGGAGTGTGAAAGCTAATGGAGGGCAAACAAATGAATCTGTTTACTTGAAAGAGTAAACAAGCATGCAAGCAAGGTGAAATTCTCATTAAAACTCGGATACTGAGGGGATAGTACAGTAGCACTTCAGATATAATTTAAAGCACTTAGTATAAAGTGATTGTGGGTATCATCTTGGAAGCTGTGCCAAGACTATGCAAGTCAGAAAAAGCCCACTTTTCCAAAAGAGAACAAAAAGGGTACAATAAAGAAATTTCCTGTTTTCTTTTTTTTGCAAACTTTATTTTTGGAGCTTTAAGTGGTCTTTGCAATTAAGGCAGATCCATGGAGCCATATAGCATCCAGGTAATGCTCACAAAGTATTTCTCTTTTTCCAATACACTGTTCACATCTTTATAGTAATCAGTTACAAATAATGTCTGATAAATTAATACTTGCAATTAATTCTGTGAGTTAAAAATGTGAAGTATTTGAATCATAATCTAAATTACTGTAAAACTAGACATTTCTTTTTAAAACTACACATATTCCTTTTGTTTCTAGCTGCCTTCAGTGGATTTATATAGCTATGTAAGGGAAATTAACAAGAAATTGCTGTTTATGTTGAAAGACCATTTGGACCTCAACAGTGATTTTATTATAATTTTTGTTTGATTTAAATTGGTCAGTGAAGAAAGAATAATTTGCAGGAAATGGAAAGTTAGAAATTAGGAGACTACAAAGAATTGCAGTCCTGGAAAATCTATAAAACATATGGTTTTTCTTCAGGTAATTTTTAAATTTGGACACAGAGGGCATGTCATTGACAATCTGAACACGTGTCCAGACATTTCATGTTGTTCTGGGAGGGGAGCCTCTCTGGCTGTTCCTCCTGTGCCAGGCAGGAATACTTTTCACTCTATTCAGAAGTCCTTTTCCCCCTGATTACTGTATCAGGTACCTGGCTGGATCACCCTACACCTTTTGAATACGCACACTCTAATTTTTGAGGGAAGCTGGAATATGTGTATGTCTTGGGGGAGTACAAAGGAAAAAGAATACACAGGTCTTCTTCCAGAAGCTAAGAAACATTTTTGTGTTCCAGAGTTCTCTTTTCTCTTGTGAAAAGCCAACTCTCCAAAGCAAGAAGAGGATATGATTATAATCCCGATAAAGATAAAAGGTATTAGCTATTACTGTCATTATTTCAGAGACAGCTCTTAGGGATAAAACCATCTGGGTCTCATATATGAAATCAGAAGTGAATGAATCTATTTGAGCAATTTGTTAAATGAAACTGGGGCAGTGACAACAAAAATAAAAGGAATATGCTACCTCCCTGCTGTATAATACACAGCATGTCTAAGAGTAATTTGTCATTTTTTCCCCTTGGGAAATCAATACTACATGAAAGGGAAATTCATAGCAACTGAAGAGCAATTTGTATGCCAGCATTCACTATATATCTTGAGATATAGGTAAGTCCTGCCAGGCATCAGCATTAAATAGCTTGTAGCAGAAAATATTTTTCAGCGTAGCAAAAGGCAGAAGGGGTCTCTTTTATAATTTAAAGGGGACGACCGTGTAAATTGTCCTTCTGAATATTGATTGCAGTTGCTTTGGGCAAAGTATGCATTCAGTAAAATATTTAGTTTGCTGCATTTGGATTTATATGAAGGTGAAGCTGCATGCTACACAAGGGATAAATAGTGAGGAAATGTAGATTTCATAAGGAAACCCAAAATTATCTGTCAATTCTCTGTACTTTTCTGTCTTGCTCTATGCTCATCTTATGTTAAGGTGAAGATCTTTGTACACTCTTAAGTGCACCAGTATCCAAATCATGCACATCTAGTCCCCATTCAATTTATTCCTTGCTTGTATGTATTTAACTCTGATCAGCACACTTGTTTATTGTTATTAGGACAATGTTAAAAACCCCAACCACTGAATGCTATGGACTAATGAATTAACTTTATGATGTCCAGAAGTCTCCTTTATTTAAATAAAGGAAACTTGGAGCAGGGTGGTAGGGTGGTGTGGTAATAGTTCTGTCAGATGTTCCACTCAATTGATGCAACATATTCCTACATTTCTTTATTAGTTCTGTTGAACAACATAATATTGTAACATAATATTGTAAACATGTTCTGCTAAACAACATAATATTGTACACACAATATATTGTACCATATACGTGCAGGCAACCCTACATATGCACAGACATGTACATCAATGTGACAAAAAATATGAAAATTTTCTGAAAATTAAAATTAAATTCAAAACTTAAATTTAAAATTTAAAAAATGAAAAACTAAATTAAAATCAAGGAAGAAGGAATTCAGAATATTTTTAGAATATCAAGAAAATAAGAAAGCCCTAGATTTTTGAGGGGTTTTCTGCAATTTTAGTTCATGTAGCACATAAATAGTTGTTAAAAAAATTACTCTAGGATAAATTTCTGCATGTAACTTAGTGTCATAAAAGCATGGGGAAATATTTTAGTAATCAAAATAAGGTTATCTTGGTAGCTAGATTTGAAAATTGTTATAAAGGATGAGACATTTAAACCTCACAAAGATGTTTGTGTTTAGCAAGAGCTATGGAGTGAAGGGCATATAAAGGACTGAAAACTAGCAAAAGTAGTTGTTCATTTGGAGTAAACAAAAAGGTATAATTTGATTTCTAATATGCATAGTGAAGAAGTAATTTGGTCATGATTTCAGAAAAAGTTAGAATTTTATTTTGTTTTATACAGCTGTGGTGTAACAGAGATTAGACACAAGTAGGAACTCTAAAACTGATCCAAAATCAAATCCTAGTCCTACTACTGATGGAAGTACTTTTATTTGTGAGGCCTGCTGCACCACAATGCACCATTGTCTTGTTCATTTATCATTTCCTGATGGGTTTTTAGAAGAATTTTGCATTATTTCACTGGGGAAGTAATGTGGTTTAAACATTTTGTAGAGCCTACACTGCTCTACAAATTGTAGGTAGATATTTTAATAAATAATAATTCTGCTCTTTAAGTAGCATAAACATAAAAGAAAACTCCTTTAATGTCTGAACAACAGAAAAAAAATGTTTTTTAAACTATACTCTATACAAAGCCACTTAATAGTATTTCTCTAAAGGATCTAACAAAACATTAAATAAAAGCAGAATAAAAGAGAATGCTATAATGCACCTGTTTCCTCTGTCATTCAAAATATAATATTTAGTAGTATTTCCACCCAACTGGAAAGAAATCCAAGATAAATAAATGCTATAATTTGAATGTGTACAGCACTTAATATGTGTGTCTTAGCAAACCTTACAGAGTGATTCAAATAAATTGTTAACATCCTTTCTTACTATGAAAACAAAAGGAATACTGGAATAAATTTACTCCTGTGTTGTTTGGGTTTCTCTAAGTTCTTATTAATAAGCATCAGTTTTTAATTTGACAATGAGAGTACTATCTTCTACTATCACAACATTATCTGGATGGAGTCTAAAAACTGCATTTGTTTTGCCAAAACACCTGATGCAGCACATGGCTAATTTCTCAGTAAAGGTCCCATTACAAGTGTTTGTTGATAAATGCATATTATTGAAATTATTCAATTGCAAAAATATTTTGTGTTACATGTTTCCCTAATATTTTCTTAGGCAAAATATAAGAGTGAAGTAAAAAAAATTGCAGGATTCTATAGCTTAAAAAACTCACCTTGTGCATCTCTGCTCCTGATTTATCTATCCTGAGTGCCCAGCATTGCAGTGAGTCCAAGTTCACATCACCAAGTGAAGGAGTAGGATGTCTGTGTGTGCTTTTCAAAAGCCTGGTATTACCTGCCTTCTCAACACATGAAGCCTAGGCTTGTACATATTCCAAACAAGTCTCTTGTTTAGAGGAGCTTCTCATCTCTCTACCAGCTCTCCCTTCCCCTTTCTCTTCCCCCACTCTCTTTAGTTCTCAGTCTTAGAACAGACCCAGCACAGAGGGAAAGTTCACCCTCACCAAAATTCCTACCTCGGTGTGTCAGAGTGATACTGAGTTACAGAATCCCTTATGTATGTCTGTAAATTGTTTTAACTTATAGTAGCAATCAGAATTCAGAGAGGATGATCTTGTGGCAGAAGTGATTAAAGAAACCTAGGCTCTGATTGTTTTCCCCATAGCAAGTAAATCACATTACACTTCATTTCTTCCCTTGAAAAACACAGAAAATATCTTTTTCTTGTGCTTTGTTATGAGAACTAAATTACAATTGTAGGAGTGTAGAATAGTCCATACAGAAGACTGGATAAGTGTGTGTTAGTGTACTTGTGCATGAACACAAATACAAGATATAGTGCTGTACATAGAGTCACGAGTTTCACTTGGCATTAAAGACACTTAAAAGGTTGATTGAAGTAGTCAGAATTACTTTATTCAGCTGGGGTTTAGTCAAGCTAAATATAGTTTAGAGGACCAAATGTGATTTTACTAGAAATAACACTGTTTATATGCAGAAGCAATTTCAGCAGAGTGAAAAGTCTCTGTAGTTCTTGGGGAAAAGAAGAAGCAGAGGTTGGAGGAGCAATGTCCCAGCACTGTGCTACCCAAATAACAGCACAGCATATTTTGTAGAATGTACATTTATGGGAATATTTACAGTTGTATATACAGATACCTATGCACTTTATGTCCTCAGGCAGCAGAAGAAGAGTTATAAATTCTTTGTGCTGCCTTTTTTTTCCCCACTTGCTGTGTTGCCACCAATACAGAGAGAATTAAGAAAATGTTTTGTGGGCGTTTTTGATGAAAAGTGTTTTAAGGCTGCCAAGTTCATAGTCATTTGTGCCTTGAAGGCTAGATGAGAAAGATTGTCAAGGAAACACATAATAATGAGTTCCAAAAGAAAATGTTGCCTTTAGAAAATTAGGGAAATAGGAGCCAAATATCTAGCAGGCTAATCTGTAATTGTTGTGGCTTTCACAATAGAACAAAACACTGCATGGATACCCCAGGTTTTGATGTAGAAAGTTTATTTGTAAGTGTTTTAATGAATTTTCAAGGAACATTAAGATGATGGGTGTCAAAAGACAGTTTTAACATCATGAAGAAAGGACTGCAATCATTTTTTGAAAAAAAAATGTGTTCTAGTAACTGCTTGGGTCACCTCTATGCACATTAAAGATTTTTTTAAAGCAATAGTGTTATGTGAAGAATACTTTATTTTTTTCAGTCCAAGCTGGAATATCGTGTGATTTTATGGAAATTTTGTGAAGGCCATGTGAATTAATTCAATAGGAAGGGATCATATCTTCTATGTACTTGTTGATGGATATTTTCCAGAAGTCTATTAGTTTACCAGAGGTTACAGAATCACAGAATGGTTAAAAAAGGGTCCACTTGTTGAGTCATCTGGTCCAACCTCCCTGCTCAAGCAGAGTCATCCTAAAGGATTTTTTCCAAGTGATTCTAGAATATTTCCAGTGAGGGTGACTCCATAATCTCTCTGGGCAATCTGTTCTGGTGCTTGGTCACCTGCACACCTTCCTCATGTTTTGGTGAAACTTCCTATGCAACAATTTCTGTCAGTTGCCTCTTGTCCTATTGCTTGACACCACTGAGCAGAGCCTGGCTCCATCCTCTGGCACCCTCCCTTCAGATACTGACAGACACTGATGAGGTTCCCTCTCAGTTGTGTCATCTCAAGGCTGAACAGGCCCAGCTCCCTCAGCCTTTCCTCGTGAGAGAGATGCTCCAATCTCTTAATCATCCTTATGGCCCTCTGCTGGACCTGCTCCAGGTTCTACATGTCTCTCTTGTACTGGACACAGCACTCCAGATATGTCCTCACCAGGGCAGAATAGAAGAGCAGGATCACCTCCGTTGCCCTGCTGGAATGCTCTTCCTAATGCACCCCAGGTCACCACTGACCTTTTTGGCCACAAGGTCACACTGCTGGCTCATGCACAGCTTGGTGTTCACCAGAACCCCCAGGACCTTCTCCACAGAGCTGCTTTCCAGCAGGTTGGTCGCAGCCTGTCTGATGTCTGGGGTTTTTCAGGTACAGGACCCTGCAGTTGCCTTTGCTGAATTTCAGCTGGTTCCTCTCTGCCCATCTCTCCAACCTGCCAAGGTCCCTCTGAAGGGCTGCACCGTGCTGTGGGTTATTAGATTCTAGCCAATAACTCTGGGTTGTTGGCCACTCCTCTCAGCTTTATGTTGTCAGGGAACTTGCTCAGTAGGCACTGTTTATTTACATCAGACCTTATGATGTTATTGTATTATACTTCAAATTTGAAGTGTTTAACAGAGAAAAAATATTAACATTGATATGAAGGAAACTTGGACATCTTCTTCTCTTTACCCAAAAATTTCCTGTATAGAAGCATGATCTTACCTGGCAAAGCAGTTCTAGAAGAGGATTTTTTGTTCATTTAAATACTCATTGGAAGAGCTGTTGGTGGGCAATTAAACTAAAATAACCTTTCTATTTCATTGAGTCAGAATGGAACCCATGTCTTCCAACTAAATGGCTAAAATACTGTCAGGAGCATGCAAAGAAATTCAGCTGTTATAAAAGATAAGAATAAAATCTTCATTTCCCAAAAGGGTTGATGCTTTAAAAATACTATGACTTTTCTGCTTTGTTTCATTTTGCTTTTTAATATAGATTATATACTAGCCCCCTGAGAGATTACCATTGGAAGGAAACAATTAAAATGGAACCTGGCCTAGGAAGATGTAATCTGACTGAAACATACACCTCTTATTTTCAATTTATCTTTCAAAAGTAACCAAGTAGTGTCTTTTTGTTAGTTCCCATATTTAGTTTGCAAACACAGCACATGGGTTCAGCAGAAGTAATAAAATCAGATGTAAAAGCAATATATACAAATTAGGAGAAAATTGACATATAGAGAAACATCTACATTGGATTTCTAGTTCTTAATTCAGTGTTGTTATCACCCTTTCTTGCATCTAATAAATCTGAATCAGTATACATAATCATAATAGAGATCCACATTAACTGGGAAGAATTTTTATGCAACCACCTTAATACAAGGGGGACCTTAGCAGTTTTCTGGAGTGAATATTTGCATGTCAGCCCTGCAGGCTGGGTGTGCTGAATCAGCCACAGGAGCCTACATCTTTTTGTCATCCAAAAGACTTAAAGAAAGATGATGTAACAATCACTGGACACTACATATATCCATATATTCAGCCAAGTCTTTTTGAGCTGCTGAACCAGCAGGCCTCACAGATTTTGTAGCCAATAAAGTGGTGGTACAATGTCAGTAACTTCAGAACTCTAATTTATCAACTGTCTAACTCTATGAACTGCTAGTCTGAGAGCCGTGAGATATGGAAAGTTCACAGACCAGCATCTAGGCTCCAGGATTTTGCTCATATGTGATTTCAGTTAAATAAAGTCAGTGGGAAAAGCTCTGGCCTTTTAGTCTTCCACTGTATTACAGCACATATTGATTTAGTACTGAAAAGTAAGGACACAGAAAGCAGATTTTGCACTACCAGAAACTTTTGTGTCAAGTTACTCATTTTCCTCCCCTTACAGCAATGGAGGTGAGATTAGGTTTGGCACTGTGAGGCATATAAT
The DNA here is from genome assembly GCA_024362935.1 of Setophaga petechia. NCBI lineage: Eukaryota > Metazoa > Chordata > Aves > Passeriformes > Parulidae > Setophaga > Setophaga petechia. The sequence goes on from JANCRA010000001.1 coordinate 32,440,556, forward strand.
GGCTTTTCACTGGTTATTAACTCCTCTTTTCATTCCTCCCCTGTCACCTTGTGACATATTTAGGAGAAAGATATTCCAGATACCATCATAATGTGAGACGAGGAGGGGAGCATGAACCGTCTAAGAACTGTTACGTGGAGCAGTGGTCGTCCAAGTAGCTACCACTTGACCACAGAGGAAGAAATGCATTTGCATCCAGCTGGACTATCATGCTAAGCTTGATCTCATCCATATTTGGGGTTGGTTTTGATGACACAGCTTTATTTCCTTGTTTTGTCCTGAGTAACCATGACTTCTCAGTTGTTCTTTCACTCAGAAGCTGGAATTAAGGGATTTATGAAGTCCATGTGCTTGTGTAAAGATACTGACTTTGCTCACGCTCTACCAGCCAAAAAGCTGCTTTACTCTTCCTTTTTTAAAAATAATTAATCTAGCTTAAAAATGGATTAGTGTTGACATCTCTTCTTAACAATAAGGATAGAAACTCAGAACGAACAGCTGTTTGGACAATCTTGGATGAAAGCCTTTCCCTAGGCAAACACAGTAGATGCACAGGCACATGCAAGGGCACATTGATGCCATTATTGATGCCCATCTGTCAGACTGGCATGGTGCCCGCTCAGAAGCTGAGTCTAAACAAGGTCTTAGTGACATAGGCTTTGCCTCCTCTATGACAGTACTGCCACCTGGGTGCCAAACAACTTTTCACAATAGCTTCCATTTTAGGTGAAAAGTACTATTTATAAAAGGAGGAAAAAAATAAATATAATCAAATGGAAAACTTATTTTACTTTCAAGCAAATATGATGTAATTAATGACTTTATATATGTGTGTGCAGTGCATAAATATATATACACACAGAGACATTTATATGTAAAATCACATTGTCATTGCCTGTTGTGACAGGGGACTGGAGTTACTTGTTTTCATGAAGAATGAGAATTTTTCATTTACCAGGCAATTGATCTATGGATTTCACAGAATTTTAGGGGAAGAATATTTAGCAATTTTACTTGGAAAGTGTTTACTTACAGAAAAGTGATTTCAGTTAAATACCTGAGGAGACTGATTCCTTCTACCCCTGGAAATTCTTCAAATGACTACATACGAGATATTTGATTTCAAATGCTTTTGAAATGTCCATTCCTTTCCTAGTGTTTCTGATAGACCCAACATCACCAAACACCTAGAGGTAATCTTTTCTGGGCAGTAAATGGAATTCCAAGTAATTTGCACTGCCACACATAATCTTCCTCCAAGCAGTTAAAATGACCTTAACTGTTGTGTGCAGTATTATAGCAGCAGTGTTTCATGTCCTGTGAAAACTGAGCTTATTTTTCACACAGAGTATTCTATTTATTTATGTTTTCTTCAACAGAACTATTTATTATTTTATTTCATTGCAGTCTGGTAAATGAGGTGTGAAGTTTTGTGCCATGTCTAATAATATTCTGTAAAAATATGGGTCAGTTAATTTTTTTTTTTATGGCTATGACTCTAAGTATCAAAGTGATTTTGTGTTTGGAATTGTAGTCTGGTGGCAATCTGCCCTGGAAACCTCACTAATGAGATTAATAAGAAATAACTTCAGGATATTCTAGCTTTATTTTCCTATGTATGAAATCTGAGTATTTTGCCTTTAAATGCAAGCATGTTTATTAGTATTAGAATTATGCTTAGTTGTGAAGAACAACACCATGCAAAAATCACAGAGGTTAAAATTAATTTTAAGTTTTGAAATATTACAAAAAATGTCACCAGGTGGCAATATTACACAACGTCTTCCAAGTTATTTTTGGCTTGTAAGCAAGTAGTGTGTTTTAGAAAGATGTGTTCGCTTTAGACTATAGTTATGAAGGACTCTTGCAGTAACAAAAATTCACCCTGAAGAGAAAACTTGATGAGTATTAGAAATGTTTACATCTTCTTGACTTCTGATAAGAATTCATCCTTGAGGCAGACCGTGCTGTGGATAAGCAGGCAGTGTTTCCTGAGCTGTGTGAATGGCAGGCACACCTCGTGCCCTACAGGATGCTCAGGTTACACGATGCAGTTCTGACACTACCAACTGACCTCCTAAATGGACTAACAGGGCAACTGCTATGAACAGGAAATCCTTAACGTGGGGTTAGTTTTACTGTACAAAAAGTTAGTTTTACTGTACAAAAAGCTTTCCAGAGTCCAAAGAAAAGATTCTGTCATCGTTTTTAGCTCTCTGCATTGCAAAAGAACTATCTCACACACAAAAAAAAGGCTAGGTTGGAAAACAGAATTGACTTTTTACCAGCTGCTAGTAGCAGCAATGCCTGTGAATCTGCTGTAAAAAATAATAAAGGTTTAGTTAGTGTTTCAATAGGGAGAGATGATTCATGTGTGTACAAGTAGGAAGGACATGCCCCCCAAACTGTTTGTCCTGACTTTGTGACCAAAGATTGCCCTTTCTTGTATCTGTGCAGTGAAATTAATGAATATCACACTAGATTAAAAAAAACCAAATCCAAATACAACAGGATTGGGGTATTTTTGGTAATTTTCAGCTCGCTTTTATATTTAGTCAGTTGCATTTCTAGGCAGAAGTTACATCCTTTTTTTTATTTTCCAAAAGTCATAGAGTACTTGTCACAGGGAAGATAATAAACTTTAGCTTGAGGCCATAATTTAAACCTCTCAGACATCTGAAAATAGTAGTGCAGAGGATAATATCGTCTTAAGAAACATAGATGGAACTATATGTAGAATTCAATTCACTTCTCACAATCAATTAACTGATTCAAATTAAACACCAAATCATAGGGGAAGATAGATTATGGATTTGGGCTAATTTGCATAATAATGTGAATATTATCATTTACTGTGTTGCTGTAAGCTGACTTCAAGTAATGTAACCAGTGTAATCAATGTACAAAACAGATGGAGACAGTTTGGGCCCAAATCAACCCAAATGACCCAATACTTGGGTTTATATACCTGTTTATCAGGCATACGAAAGATTTCACACTGCTTTCATTTGCCTCTAAGGTAACTGAATTTCTGTGAATTTTCAGGAGAAGTAATTCATGTGAATAGCTATGATAAACTCTCATCTCTAGCTGACAGACTGAGTCAAATAATCCAAAATTTCATAATGGATTAGTTAAATTAATGAAAAGAATATTTATCTTAGAAAATATAACATTTATTATCTTCTCTTATGGACTTTAAACTTCTGGAATTATACAGTAACGATTTCCCAGCCACATGTATTGCTCAAACCAGGATGACTGAAATGAGTCTGAACAGGACATTACCATAGTTACTTTTGGCAAAATAAAAAGTAGGCTCTGGAAGAAGTCCAAACTCAAAGAATATTAGCTCTGCAAATAGATGTGGGAAATCCAACTTCTTGCCTTCTCCAGACATGTTCAGATACAGTTTGTGAAATATCGCTTTGTTTGATGCATGAAATTTTAGATGTCCTGAAATAGTGTGACAGGAAATCTTTATTTACCAAAATCTTGGCCACTATTTCATTTGAATGCTTTAAATGGTTATTTCCCAGTGAGGTGCACTGGAAATAATATTTCAAAACTTAATACTTAGAGTTTAAAAATACCCAAAGAAATTACCCTGCTTTTTTCAATAATTTGCCAAATCCATGGTGATCGTTGTGATAAACATTTTTGCAGCCATGATTACCACTTGTTTAAAATATTCTTTCATCGTATTTGTACACTAGAATGTCCAAATGACCCTAGGGTTTATGCAAAAGAAAGAGAAGATTTCCAGATTTGTAATTTGATGTTAGACCAAACTCCTGAATTACCTTTGGTACCTCTAGCACTGATAATTTTAAACAAAAGGGTGTTGCCACTACAAGTTTATCATCTAATACTAATTTGTTATGTGACTTTCATGCATTGTTTACATACTCCTACAATGTGCTTTCTTTGCAATAAATTGGAAGTTTCAGTTTATTCAATTTGCAGTACAATACTAAGGCCTACTGCCTTAGGTGATTCTCATAATTTTCTTACACAGGTTTCTTTTTTGTATTCCTACATACACACATACCCCCTACAGTGTCATACATCTGGAATTAACTTTTACATAAATCTGGCTTGGAGTCTGACAGTTTTAGAGACTATCTCTATTTCTCTAGCTCCTGAAATTAATGAAAGTATTATGTCTACTGAAAAATGAGACTTTTTGAAAGTAGGAACAAGGCATTCTCAGCACATACAATTTCTTTTCAATCTACATATGATATGTGGATGTTCCCTTTTCACAGAGATTGATCTGTTTGGAAAAAGACATTTGCCTTCATCAAATAATGATTTCAGAAATCTGAGATCATGTAGAAAAGGAATGTAAGTATTGTGTTTTTACTGAAAAAAAAATAGAAAAGTTTGATAGCTTTTTTATAAAAAACAGTTCACTTCAGGGTTTATTTTTGGTCATATTTGAAACTGGAGCCTAGATTCATACAGAAGTTTTCAAAAAAATCCACCATTATTTTAATAGAAATCAAGGTAAACATAAGAAATACATCTCAGTCAAATAAACTTTTCCATTATGAGCATTGAAGTAATTGCAATTAAACAGCTTATGTAAAAATTAGGAAATTGCTATCCATATATATCAGAATATTCTACAATATCTATTGTCTTCTTTTATCTCGCATTCAATGTTTTTTTTACAGTATAAATAAGTTAAATGGAAGGAAATACTTCAAGATTAAATATGTAATAGTAACACGCTTATTTAAAAGAAGAGTGCAGTAAGTGTAAAGGAAAATACGACAGGAAATACTGTTTAACATAGAGAAAAAGACAGAGTGACTTTTCATTTTGTGGAGCCTGCAGGTGGTGTAGGTACCTTAAGAATTATTCAGAATTCCAAAATAATGGTTATTTTTCTCTTTTATACTAGTATTTTATAGAACTATATTGTATGTTTGGTAAGATTGTATTTCTACTTGTATCTGGTGGAATTCTGTTTTTTTTTCCTGGATAAATGAGTGATAATTTCACTTTGGATTATTGAAAGGGCTCCATGATGATGCAGGTTCTTGGACTGTATCATCTACAAATAATTAAAATACATTTTATTAATTTATTTATAGGTTATTTGTGTGGGGGGAAAATTTATGGGATACTAAAACAGAGCAATGAATACTTTCAAAATATAGAAAAAAAATCACCTCCACCACCCCTTTGGCTTGTGTATTTATAAAAGACATGTGTGCTTTAGCTAACATATGTGGCTATAGGAATTTACTGGAGTTTTTCAGTACAAAAAATACAGAGGCCAAATAATCTTTGCTAATCAAATATATTATCAAGCAAACAATATGTTTAAAGACAATTATATGTTTGTAGTTTGAAAGTTCTTATGCTTGTTGATGATTTTCTTTCATTTTATGTGCCATCAACTATGACACTTGGATCACAAGAGATGAGGATCTGAACTAAATTAGGGTAGATCCTTTCAGGCCTATGCTTGCAATTTTCCAGTGAAATTATCACCTTTATTCACAACAATAGATTCAATTACAGGACTGATTCTTATGAGGTTTCCTAAACGCATGTACCCATTTATTCTCAAAAAAAAAATCATATTTTGTGTGGGCTAGTGGGCAGTGTGGGAGGATATTATAGGGGAAGTCAGGCAGGGGCAATAAAACCTGGTAGTTCCCTCAGCAAGCCTTTCTCTGTGAGTTACCTTTTCAAATGACAGCATATGCATGCAACATTTGTCCAGAGCTTTGTAGCACTAAATACAAAGATTACTATGACTTACTTATATTGAAAAGCCAAAAAATAACTGTTGTGTATAAAAAAAATCAATTAGTGTCATAAACATCACTTTACAACTGAGATGAGATTGCTACAATACACTTGATGCTTTTCTGTTATGACTAGCACCCATGTGTGAAAAAGAAATGGTTTGCTTCAAAGACCATAGAATATATCCACTGTAGGCCTATTCAAAAATTGAATCATATCTCATGGTTACAAACAAAATTTCTACAAACGGCTATATTTGGTAACATTACTAACTTGAAAAAAATAATGTATTTCCTGTAGATTTATTTTCCAAAATTATTCATGGATGCCCTGCAAAGGACTGAAATGTTATTTGTTCTAAATGTTATTATTACTAAGTCTTTAAATTGTTGCCCAAGACAGATCAACAATTAACTGTCTCTTGGCATAAGGCAGGAATTTAGATGTGTATTTATCATAATATGTAAAAAATATGCATTGAAGTTTAAAGGCTGGTAGAAGAAAAAGTTTTTGCCTAAAAACCGACGATAGATATAGAAGTACATGGAACTTCACAGAACAATTACACAGAAGTACATGCCCCAAGGTTGAGGCACCAGATGTGAGCTCTGTAATTTGTGAGGAAAGATGTCTAATGTGACCACTGCACAGAGAAGGTAAAGTAATACTTGGACTAATTACTTGTGGTTTACATAAGAGTCTGTGAAGTGATAACACTAAGTGAGCACACTTTGTTTAAAAATATTTCTTCCACTCTGTGGTGGTCTGAAGTGAATAAATTTGATAGATATCACTCTGTGCTCCTGGGAATCATACCATACAGATCTCCAAGACAACAGGAGAGCACAGAGCTGATTTTTCTATAATATTTTTACATTATGCTTTTCTTTACTGTAGGAAAATGTATTTTCTGTTAGCCAAGAACCAAATGTTACTAGAATTGTGAGATAAACTATAACAGGAGGGCTGTCAACCAGCCCATTCCCTGTGATCCTAGTTTTAGAAGAAGACAAGAAATAACATTTAAGAAGTAAAAACCCCAGGTTTTAAAGTATGATATCAATATTTTGTGAAAAATTAAGAAAAAAACAGTCAACAATTTGACTACATTCACATCTCTGATGTAGGTACATCTGTCTTACTTTCGTTACTCACACTCCTCTGTTGCTACATTGTATTTTAGACCTTTGTAATCCACATGAAAGGAGGCATATTATTTCACTAGCTGTCTTCTAAAGAAACTAGTTAAAAAAAATGTCTGCTGCCAAGAAAGAACTTGTTCCCAAGAACTTACTGAAAGCCTAACTAACAGGCTCTATAACAGAAGCCTACAGAGTATTTCAATTACAATATTAAAACATTCAGGCATTGTGCAGAGGAGGAATACATTTATGCATGACATCAGAAGTTTAAGTTGATATCATGTAGGGAACCTTTTAATGAGTTTATTACTTCTTCACATATCTACAGAATACAGAATTTAAAAAATTTATCTGAGTAACGTTTTCAAAACTGGAAGCTACAGCTCAAAACTCTTTTGGTAGTCAAGATGAACAAACATGTTTTAGAAATAAAATATTTAGAAATATTCAGAAGTTCCACTAGGCATCTAATGTCAAATGTACACAGGGACAAACTGAGGTTAGGAAGGTACTTCTAAGGTTTTCTAACTCTTATTCCTACACTGTACAATTTTACACATAAATATGAACCTTAGGCGATAGAAGGTCTTGGGAATTAGAAAAAAAAGTGGTTTACCTTCCAGTGATGCAGAAATTCAATGAAGTTTGGTTTCAGAATTCATGAATTGGAGAGAAAACTATACTGAATTCTGATGCCCTTTAAGGATTCTTCTTCCTATTAGTTCCCATTACCTTTAGTGTTCTGTGACTGCTGTTCCTGTCTTCAATGGCTTCAAGATATCTACCTTCTTTGGTTCTTCCTTTTGGTGCCTCCAACTCTGTCATTTGAGGAAGAGATGAGATTCAGAGACACTGACTGCATATGCCCACTTTTTAGTCATCAAGTGGTTAATATGGCTCCTGATCATCTTTCTTTCCATGTAATTTCCTTCCATCTTCTTCCATATTATGAATGCTTTCCAAAAACTGTTTTATTCCTTCACTTTCTTTCCCATTACAATATTTTTTCCTCTATCTATTTTAATTTAATAATCTAGATTGCTTTTTTTCAGTTCTTATTATCAGCCTTTCCATCCCAGTCATCTTCTAATTTCTTTTAGAAGTCAATACAGTCTATCCTTAATGCCTCTTAGTCATTTGTATGTGCTTCAGCATATTATTCATGTTCCTACCCTCTTACTTTCTTGTTAAAGTTTGCCTAGCTAACCTCAAATTCCTACTCTGCTCACTGGAATATATTTCTCTTTACTGTTTCCTTCACATCTTTAAGCAACCACTTGCCCTACAACTCAGATCTTTTCTCCCAGTGTTCAATCAACTTAAAGAAGATCTTTTAATGGGATAGGATTTTTTTATTCTTGCACCTTCGAAAGTGTATTGGACTTTTGTTACTGCTTGTCAAACTTGTCAGAGTAATTGGAAAAACTTTACAAATGGAGGCAACCTTCTAACTTTTTCAGTAATGAAAGAAATGTAGCATATGTCATACCGATAGCTCACACATTGGGCCAAATAGAAAACCTAGACATCCTCCCCCAGAAACTTAATTCCCATAGTCTGCTCTCTTTCTGACATAACAGTGTCCCTCCCTTCCTGCTAAATAGCAGTGGTCCCCTGCCACTGGAGATATTTACAATAAGGCAAATGTATTATGGTAAAACTGACTTATTTATTGCCAGCAGTAAAAGATCTTGCAGAGGTCAAAGAATGCTGTTAACATTGAACTTAAGCATTTGATGGTTTCAGTGCTCCCCAACTCGATTAAATTTTATAGAAATGAACTAAACTTCACACAGAAAATATTTAGTAAGCAACGTAGTGCAAAGCCTCAGACGCAAAATTCATGCAGCATAACAAAATGGATTTTATGGAAAAATGTACTTGGTGTCATATAAAACTTAAAATCAGACAATCTCAAAATTTTTATAAGACTAGTTTTGAGGAATGCTTTTTAATTACATTGCCACACAAGTAAAATATTTATATATGCAGCATAAGATTCATAAACATACTAACCTTAATCATTTAACATAATCATATGCTGCTGGAAAGCCTAGAGAGAAACAATACTGTGCTGATTACAGTCAGGCCGTTTATTGAACTGCTAGTGGGGTTCAATAAAACCATTCCAATAAAACAATTTAATAGAAATCAAATATGTAAATTATTATCCTGCCCAAGACTTCTGCCCAAATGGTCTTGTACATGTCACAGTCGTGCTCCATTAACAATGAATTAAGTAAGTATATGTGATTGTCAGGCAACCATAAGATTCCCAGAATTTATGGGAAACAATCTTATCCTACAAGGATTATACACTCAGAAGGAAGTGAATGCCTTGATTTGTTTCTCTGATTTGCATTCTGAGATTAATTGAGTAAAATGTAACTCAAAATATGCATCAAAGCAGATCTATAATTTCTCTTCTTCTCACTGAAGTGTACAAAACCAATAATAGAAGATGCATTCTATCAGTAAAGAAAAGTAATGAAAAAAAAATTATTTTGAAATCTAGTTATTGTGGGTACTGAGGAGGTAAGATGTTTTGGTGCTAGTTTCTTGTTGCCTAGATAGGTGCTCTGACCATTACCTTGTTAGCTAAAATTTCCTTCTGAGGCCAATTTACACTATAAGGAATGCATGTCTACAGTTTCATTGGAGACAGATCAGGCATCCCCAGAAATTCCACCTTCTTACTGGGTCCCAGATGGGATTAAGTGGGATAAAAATGTCTATATGTTCAGTCCCTATGTTATTGTGGACTACATTTTTGGACATAGATTTTAGATGTCAAAATCCTTTTACAGACACAGCCCTTGACATATTGTTATATGTGATTGAAATCAACCACAGTTGGTAATCCAACAGCTAAATAAATTGTGGTCCTAATCTAAAATAAACAGACTGAATGACTAGGAAGCTTTCCTGCAGATTTCTGTGGTTAGAGCTGTCTGAAGGGTTTTGTTGTTAGTGCCAAGTGCTTTTAATTGTTCGTTACCAATGAAAGCTTCTAGTTAATATTTCTTTAGCTCTTCAGTAAGTCTTTAAGGTTCAAATTATTTTGCATTGTAGTTCATTGCATTTTACTATATTCCTCACATGGCACGTTAAAATTCATAAACAATCTGCCTAGTTTCTTTCAAATAGTGACTAACACTGCTTTTATATATATATATGTCTGAGAAACACCATACTAATATACACAACATTCATTAAATATCGAAAAGCATCTTTTTAACAGAAATCAAGTGAATATTAGGTTTTCTGAGTGTTCCATAATTCTGAAGCATTTCCTTCCATTCTCCACTCTTTTAAATGTATTAATGCCCTTCACAATGCTATGGATTAATCTATGTCTAATAGTCCCAAAAATTTAGAGTGTATGTATTTAAGCAGTTCAGTAAGTTTTTGATTATTTTCTCTGTTTTCTTTATTCTGCATTTAAGCATAAGCAATTGTTTTCAAAAAGCTTTTCTGATTTTAGATGCATGTATTTCTTTGGTACCAACTCAAATGAACTGGCATGAATCCAGTCTTTGGAGATGATTCAACTTACGTCCAGAATCTGGAAAAATCCTGGACTATTCAGACATGTCCAACTAATGCAAGATTATTGCTGCAGTAGTAGACATGACCATTTGATCAGAAACCATGAGATTGAAAGGTGAATACCAAAATACTTGGTTTTCAAGGCCAGATTGGGTGGTGCTCTGAGAAACCTGGTCTAGTTGAAAAGGTCCCAGCCCACAGCAGGAATGTTGGAACTAGGTGGTCTTAAAAGTCCCCTCCCAACCCAAACCATTCTATGATTCTATGATACTTTCAAAATGAAAATGCCTAGAAAGATTTTACATTTTGTCCTTCCCACTCTGGTTATTGATGTATAGAAAGAATTTTTCATAAACCACGTATTCTTGATACATTGTACAAGTTTGGCTAAGGTTTCACTTCTGTGATTGTCCGTGTGATTAGAGCAGCATCACGCAGCTCCCTGGGATGTGGACCCAGCTTGGGAGAGACCTGGTCAGGCAGGGCAGGGCTGGGGGGAGTGAGGGGCTCGCCCTGCTGCAGTGCCAGTGATGCCACTGATGGACATGGAGGGGGACTGAAGGGGACAGAAGGTCTCTGTGGTACCCTCGGGACCCTGGTAGCAAGCAGGGAAAGACAGAGGTGGTCACATGCACACAAATTTCCTAGTAATTCTCAGCACCTCTTTACAATGACAGGTTATCACTGAAGGGGTATCAGGGACAGACAAAGGTGATACACATACTCCATCATCAGAAGGCATGAAAAAGTACTTTATTATTAGAAATCCACAGTTCTTATAAAAACAATGGTGGACCTAAGACCTGATTGGCCTTTAGGAATCTTCTCTCACCTATTGGTCAAGAAGAGACAATTTCTTCTTGTAAACATCTTTGACAAACAGAGGTTGCCTGCCAGACGCGGAGATTGAGATAATAATTGTTTTAATTCTTTCTCTGAGCTTTCTCACAGCTTCCCAGGAAAATCTTGGGAGAGCTATGTTTCTCTCTGTTCAGAGATAACCACATCAAGTTACCTGAATTACCTGAAGCTCCATGATGACATGTCATCTTTGCACTTTTTGGTGCTCTTTTATCATGTTTCTCACTACAGTCTAGTGAGAGATACTGGATTTATTACTCCCAGTGAGAGCTAGGTTAACTAATCCCCTTTAATAGTATTATAAGCATTTTTTTCTCTTATTCTATTTGGGATTCCTATTCAGGGATACCTTCCTAGAACTTACCCAAAATGGTTTTCAGAGAGCCGAAAGTGAGTATTTCTTTTTAGTATTGCTTTTAGTCACTTTTAATACTGAAATGGTGGGGTTTGTTGTTTATTATCTCTATAATACCTGAGAAATTGACTTGTCACATACTTCCTAGTCATTAATTAATCTCCTTTCTTTGCTAGCTACTTAAGAAGTTTTGACTGAAAGACTCTAAAGTTTTGCTACCAAAGCTTGGGTAATGTTTCATTACTGAGTTTGTATGTATATTAAAAGAGTGGGTATCATAATCTAACTACAGGTGGTAGCAAAAATACAGAGTTATAAATCAGATTAGGCTGGGGTTTTTTTGTTTTGTATTTGAACTTAAACTTCTTGAGTAGTCTCTGTTCATAGATTAGGATTTGTTGAATAAATAGTCATGAATCATTGGCTCTGGCATCAGGTTTAATAGAGCTGGACTGGCACTGACAACCATGACCTATACTGCTTTTCAAAATAAACTTCCAGTAGATCCTTGCTAGTGTTTTTCTGTTTCCTCCAATGTCAGGATGAATTAGTCAATATGCGACACTCTGAATCCCATGTGAGCTTCAAAACTGGGTCAAAAGTAAGCTGGCTCAGGCACAGATCTATGTTGGGCTGCAGTAGATGCACTTCCAGTCACACTCCAGCTAATCAGCCAGGCGATAGCACAGGTATCTCACAGAGGAGTCAGCCACGCAGGCTGACTGTCAAACGAGTTGGCTTGCATCAGTGGAGTAATAACTGCTATAACCATACAACAAAAGCAAGTTCAGTTAAACTTCCATTGTCCGAGATGTAAAAGAGCTCAAAATAATTCTGTTGCCCCCTGTTCAACTACTGTTGGAATATAAGTATTGTTCAATCCGTTACTTCACAGCGATGTACTTAACGTTCCCATGATGAATTTAGGTGACATGACCCAGGGATTGGGGGAGGTGAACACACACATACACACGTAGACACAGCTCCCTGTTCCCTGATAGCTCAAACATTCTGACTGAGGCTGGTTTTAAGCTCTTCTGCTGGATTTCTTTCCACCATAATGCTGCTTCTCTGTTCAGATTGAATACCTCTAATTTAGTGTCATTTTTAATTAAATATTCCCACTTTGCTCTTCAAGCATGTGAATCTTGAAGAACTCTAACAGGTTATCTTCTGTCTTTAAGACTTTTCTACCTGCCTCAGTACTAAAGAAGAAAATGTACACTTACGGAGTTACTGTGACACTGTTTAAAATTTCCATCTCATGGTTTTTATATATCCTCTGTAATTTCTCAACAACAAAAGTCAGAATTCGGACTTCTAAATGTTGGATAGATGATTTTGGCTTACTGATATATTTAAAACTCTATTTTATATCCTAAAGAATATTATCCAGTTTAAGTAACTTTATTTTTAAAATATGGTATTTATAAACCATCAAAGGGCTGTTTCTCAGCAAATACTCTTTTTATATGATGTCTTAGTATGCCAAATTCAAACAATGAATACATGGGGTTTTTTCTTGTAACTTAGTGATTCAACAATGAGTGGTTTCATATTAAGTTTGTTGTATATATTCTTACATGATTTCAGTGAAAGAACCACAGAATCATTTTGGTAGGAAGAGACCCTCAAGATCATAGAGTCCAACAATTAACCCAGCATTGCCAGTTCCACCACTAAACCATGCTCGTAAGCACCATGTGTATTTTAAACACCTCTTAAAATAGGACAAGAAGTAGGAATTGGGGATCCAATGCTGAATAACCTTCTGTAATGAAACAACTGGTTTGGTCAGGGCAGACCAGTGGATATTATCTACCTTGACTTCATAAGGCTTTTGACACTGTGTACCATAAAATTGGAGAAGTAAAGAATTGCTCAGAATGGTTTAGAAGTAGGTAATCTTTGGAGTCCCTTCCAACTCCCACGTCAAGGGCAGGGACATCTTCCACTGGATCAGTGGAAGACCTCTAAGAGAGAGCTGAGATTCTTCAGCTTGGAGAAGAGGAGGCTCAGGAGAAACTCAGCAATACATAAACATATCTGAAGGGAGCTAATCTCTTTTCAGGAGTGTCCAGTCACAGGACAAAGGCAACAGGGACAGACAGGAACACAGATTTGGTCTGCATGTCAGGAAGCAGAGGGTGCCTGCACATTGGCACAGATTGCCCATAAAGATTGTGGAGTCTCCATTGTTGGAGATGTCCAAAAGGTGCCCTGCGCAACCTGTTCTAGGTGGTCCTGCTTGAGCAGGAGGTTTGGACTGAGTGACCTCCAAAGGCCCCTTCCAACCTCAGCTGTTCTGTGATTCACTAAGCCGGATGTAGGGCATTTCTGGTGGACTGTAAGAGGAGCTGCTTGTGGTTCACTGAATCACGCTAATTTTTATAAACCCTATTCAGTTTTGATGAACTGGAATTTTCCAGGCAGATTTGTTGATGAACTAAGATTTGAGGAAGCTTTAACATCACTGATGCCATGAAAATAGTTTCTTTGGCTATTCTGAATATACAGTGTGAACTCCAGACAACTCGGAGGTTTGCAAGCCAGACATACAGATATAACATAGAGACAAAATGAGTAAGTTGTAGTAAACCCGTCAAATGTCTTCTAGGATATTCTAACACAAACAAAGTTTTATCAGAAACAATTTGTGTATTTTAAGAAAAAAAGTTTCAATATTTCACAGACTCCTTTAATTTCATATAATGAAAACACAGCATATTCCCAGTACTGTTTCCTGCTGAGTGCCTTTCAAGAACTGGAAACCTTCCCTCAGTACTTTTTATTTTCAGAAATAACCTCCCTGATTTAGACATATGTTACTACTAAAGTAATCGCATCTTGTTCCACATCTCTTCTATAAATTTACAGAAAAGGTCACAAATTTTTTGAATATAGCAAAACAAGAAGTTTTCTGCTGTGTTGGAAAATGAGCACAGTAATATTCTCTGGGCAACATGTAACCAAGTGAAGCAACAGCTGGATGAAGAGGCAAGCTATGGCTTCCTGTTGAATGGAAAGAATTTAAATCAGAATTTGTAAAATACAGTGAAGTATTGGACCAGCTCATAGGAACAAGAGAAAGCCAAATAAAAGCCAAAAAATCTAAATTTTCACGTATTTCTGGAAGACAATATCTTGATTTTACAACCTTCCCATAAGAAATTATTTCCTCCAATCCAATTTAACCCATATGCATATGGTTCAGTGCTAGAGAAAGCCTGCCAAATCTTACTTCAAATGAGAAAAGTTGGGAATACAATTCTTGCTACAACTGCAGATTGCAGAAACAGAAAGAGAATCTTAGCATAAGCCAGGAACAAAGAAACATAACACTGTAGGAAAACAATATTCCATAATTATTCTAAATTTTTATCCAGTTATCCTGTGCTGTGAAAAAGATTACAGCAACAATGAGAACCTTCCAAATGCATGTTCTGTCCTACAAAATGTACTGTAAAATATATTGTAACTGACATTTTGAGGCAGATTCAAAATGTAGCAAATAATTTTAGCTATGTTAAAAGCAGAAAATAATTCTTAAGTTTCAATGAAATTACAGACATCCAAAGTAAAAACTGATTTTCATGCAATTTTTTACAAAGTTTGCATTTCTGGTAAGTCAATTTTTTTTTTCTGGCTGCACAGCTTCACTATCTAGTCAATAGTTTGAGACATTAACATAAACACATTTCTCAGGTTTTGATATGGTAGCAGAATTATCCAATTGCATAGGAATTTGTAAGTCAGAAGGAATCATCATATAACAAATGTCATACTAGAATAGATTAATTTTGGTTGGTAACTCAGTCACTTCACAGTTCTGCTCATTTAAGACTAAAAAAATCATAATAATTTTCTACCATCTTTACTTTAGTTTCTGAGACTGCTTTACAGACGTGGAAAAAACAGGTAGGAATAGGAGCCGGTGTAAATGTAAAGAGCATAGGTAGAAATAATTTATCATTAATATGGCAAACACCTGCCAGTTTACACAAGCTATGGCTATGCTTTTTGAACTCCAGGAGAAGTGAGATTCATCTGTTCCTTATGTGGGACTCATTCTGATGAAAGCCACTTAATTAATTTAGAATAAGATACCTTCTCTCCAGAACAGGATACCTAGTGGATAAAGCTGTGTGATGTATATGTAATAGAAAGCTGGTAGAGCCAATGGTAGTCAGGGTAGGAAAGGTACATGACAAGCTGTGTACATGTATTTATTTATTTATGTTGATAATTTAAATATTTTGATGGTTAAAGATGTAGGTATCAGGTGGATGCCTAGAAACATCAAAACTTAGCTTGTTTGCACACCAGATTTTTTCTGTTAACAGAAATTTGCAACTATGAAGCAATAATTTTTTTCTTTATGATGAAGGAGAGCATTCTTCTGATAATCATATGAAGTCATAGCTCTTTGACCTGCATCTTTAATGATTTTCTAAATCTTCTTAAATGTGATATAAACTATAAAATGGTGGACTAATTTTTCAAAATAGCTTATTTTTTATTGATAAATATTTTCTTTCCTTTGAACTCTTGTCAACTTTTAGAAGGATAAATTGCTCTGTTTACTTTCTGTAGAGAATACTTTATGAAAATACTGAGATTTGAGTCTGTGTCTGAGGCAGACATTCTTATTTTTATTTAGAGATAAACTTAGATTTAATACAGTATGATGGTTTCTGGGCAACTGAGAAAGATCATAACACTCTTAAATCACCATTCTGAGTTATCTGAAGCAGCGCTGTATTTACCTTACTCATTGGCACAAGCAGTGTTATTTTATTCTTTGGCCATTCTATTTGACATGTCAAAACCAGATATATCTATTTTCTTTATGACCACCCTACAATGCAACCTTGCAATAATAGAAATTAATATCCTCCTGTGGCCAAGCTATCTGATTTATCATTTCTTGAAGTGAAGCTGTACTTCTGGATTAAGTAATTTAGGACCTCCATGGGACACAAAGGAGTGGCTCACAACAAAGGTGTCATATAAGCAATGCCCTAGCAAAATATTTGTACCATGATAAACTTCAACCATTTTGGTAACTTTAACAATTCCCCTGAGAAAACTTGAGCCTTTGAATATAAGGGTGATCTGCACCACGACCATAAATCCAACTGTTATAATAAACTACTAAAATCTTATGCTGTTTCCCAGAAAGATACAACTTTTCATAACAAGTAGAAGAATATAATAATTGTTCATTATTTTTATTTCATAATAAATGAAGAAATTTAAATTTTATTTCTTTCACACATACTGTATAACTGAAGGCAAGTGATTCATACTCTAGTATAAGCAGTTTACAACCAAATTTTTTTATTCTGAAAAAGTGCAACACGATTTCATAAAAGGAGTAATGTACTTTAGTTTGTTCCATGGTGCTGTTATAAGACAAAAATCAGAAATGTTCTTCCTATACCTTGGGGTAAAAAGTAAGTGTGACAACAAACCCGGAGCAAACAAGTAACAGAGTTAAATCAAGATAGATAGTTAAAAATGAAAAAAAAATAGTGTCATTTATTCAATATCTGTTTTATATTTGTTGATAGTTTATCCCTTTTAATAAATATTCATATTCTAAATATTCTCAAAAATAGATTACTGAGGTAGCTTGATACAAATCTAAGAAATTAAACCCAAACCTGGGTTTAATTAACTGACTTAAGAGTCAGTTTTTTGCAATTTGCATTCATTGATGGAGCCACAAACAAATTGTTCTAAAACCCCTGGGGGTACATATTTACAAACACTGGTCATTCAGTGTCAGTTCACTCTAATCTGCCCCAAGGCATCTGTTAACAAGAACCTGGGTTACCCTCGCTTGCTGGGGTGGGTTGTAGCAAGGATAAGTCTTATTTATACGACCTTTTGGGGAGCTTAAGTCTTGTTAGGAACCCTTTCTGTCTATTAACTCGAACAGGCACAGTAAAACATGAGCTCCTTAAGGAGTTGAGTAAGTGGACTAAAGTGGTTTGGGGTCTGGTGACATGAGTTCTAACACTTCTCTTACTGAGACAGACACAGTGTCACTTGACATGGGTCAAAGACAGGAGAAAACCTGTTGACAGTCTGTCATAGCAAATTGTCACATTTTGTATTGTGTTTACCTCTTTGACCTCAAAACACTTCATTGGTTGCCTTCAAGGGGCACACTGCAACCACCTACCTACCAGCATTTGGGGGGTTCAGACATTATATTTTAGAGACAGTGTGATCATTACTGCTTTGTGAAACTACTTTGGGGTTATTTAATGAAATAGAAATAATAGAAATAGAAATGAATAGAATATTTCTCTTGGAAGGGACCTACAATGATCATCTTGTCCAACAGCCTGAATGTTGAAGGAAAGACAAGAATTTCAAACATGATTTTAAGGGCATTGTCTAGATGCCTCTCGTAGGTTCTTGACTCCTTAACTTTCAGCTTTTGAAACCCCAGCTCTTTGAAACCCCAAATTCAATTAATGTAATAATTTGGAATCCTCAATCTTTTGAATGCTCTTTATAATTTTAATATAAACCCAAATGCATGTATCAATAAATAAGTTTAGTTTATTATGATTTACCCACTAAAGCTAAATAGGAAAAGTTCCTGTGTATTTCAGTGACAGCAATAGTAATCTTAACTTTTTATTTTTCTTGGGTTTTGCACAAGTTGGATTCAAGTAGTTTAAATCATGACAGATGTTTTGAAACAGACTGCAGGAGCTATGACCAATATAATTAGAACTTTATATTTTGTGTTTCTAAGTTGTTTCTAATTAGAAAACATGTTCTTCCAATTTTCAGAAATTAATTTGTTAATAAAGGAATACTTTGAGTGCACGGTGCATAAGAAATTACCATCCTGACGATTTATGTCATGTGCACATGTAGTAAGCTGCTACAGGAGGGAAAACTGCATGGAAAAATTTACATTACTTTGTCCTAATGATAGTTTGAAGGATCCAGATTTTACTAAAATATTTGAAATGGGTGTGTGACCTATGAAATTTTATATTCCATCTCTTTATTTTTATTTCATATATAGGTTTCATAAACACTCATGTAATTTTTATGTTGTATAATGTAATTTTTATAACTTACATAAAATTTTAGTTGCCCTGGGTAATTTCTCATCACAAGCAGTTTCTCAGAATACCTACTAAAATGCATAAAGGGATTATTTCAATAATGTTTGTTTGAGAAAGATAATAGGAAAGTAAAATTAACCTTCTGTGGGAGCTATATAAATAATCTATTTACACTGGAGAAAATGTTCTTTTATTGTCATACTCTTATAAATTTGGGCCAACATTTTTCTAAAAATTATTGTCCTCTGAACTACTCTTCAAAATGTATGTCTGGGTTTTTTATATTAGAGTTGATTTTGGTCTACAGGATAGTGAGCAATCTAAAAGTTTGTCTCTTGTTAATAATTGACATTGCTTTTCTCACTTTCAACTGAGGCTAGATCAGAGAAATAGGAAATCTAAATCTATTTTACAATTTTATCAAAATAAGTATGCTGTAAGCTAAGCTTAAATTTTTCTGCTTTGGAAAGATAACCCAACTGCTAATAGTGGTTAGTTTTAGAATTCCCATATGCCTACTTATGCTACTGAATCAGACAGCCTTTTCTGACCATTAAAATTCTATATGATGTAGCTAAATCCAGTAATTTATTCAAGTGTAATAAAAATAAGATATATATTTTATATAAAATACACATAAAATTCTGCTTACGAATGAGCTTTGCAATTCATTCTGACTGAGATGGAGAAAGCAGAAGAAGGGAATGGACATCAAGTCTTTGTCTAATAGACTAGTGTGGTTCAGATTACTGCAATGGTTTTTCACTGATTTTTACCAGCTGAAGTGCTGGCTTGCCCACTGACTTTTCAGAATCACAGCTGGCTTATTGAATTAATTTTTTTCTCACCATTCATCCACTCTTAGCTCTATTGTGCTTACACTATTTTGAAGTTCAGGGTAGCTTTTCCAAATTTCAGCTTTCAGGTTAGATTTCACACCAAATAAATTCAAAATCCAACATGGCAAGAAAAACTCTGATAATAAATACCATAAAGTTGGTTCACCATGATGAAATAGACAATGTGTCATAAGTATGCATCTGAAACTGTCCTGTTGAAGGAACAATGTGCCAAAGGAATGAAAGTGGACAATGTCCATAGAGGCCACTCAATTTTTTGTTATTTAGAATACACATGTGACATTCTGTAATGTCACAGTGGTTATAGAAGATTGGAAATCAGTTGCAATATCACAGAATGAAAATTATTTTTATGCAAAATTACATGAAAAAATCAGCTTCTGAATCTTTGTGGCGTGGATATGTTTATGTTTACATAATATATTATTAATTGGATATTTTGAAACCTGTGGGAGATCTGCCTTTAACTTGAATGATGCCAGAGTTTCACTCCAGTGTCAAGGATTTGTGAGAATGCCTTTAAATATCTTTCTGTGCCAGAATGAAATGCCTTGGAGGATTTGATGGGTTTAAAAGATTCATGGAGTTTGTTCAAGAATGATTAAGTGACTTTGCTAAATAAATACTATTCATTTATGTTTGGCAAGGTAATCTCATTCATACCCTCAGGCTAATGAAGGCTGAGTTAGGAATACAGAGAGCACTTACACGCACAGCATAAAGGGATTTGAGGGTCATTGGCATCTATTTGAACATTGAAATATCTGTGCCCAGGACAAATTGTTTCATTAACCTTCTCATTCCCTAATTCACAGATTAGTTATCACGTTGTTATCTTACTTACTCTTTCCTTCTGGCTAAAACTATGATGTCAGCCCCACCACATTCATAAAACAAGTTTATTTTTTCATGTTCTAGATTGCTTTCATTGATGCTGGCAGTACCTTCTAAGCCACCCTCTTATTTAGATTTCTTACAGAATATCCTCTTTCTATTCAGTTTCTACTGAATACTGTTCAATATTGATTAAAAAAACATTGGGGAAATAACTGGACTAGTATAACTGCTATAATAAACATAATCAGAGAGGAAAGTGATAGAGCAAAATAAAAGGAGGTAGAGGAAGAAAGGAGAAAAGAGTGCTCAGATGGCAGCAAATAGATACATTTACAGATTCATAGGAAAAAAAACAATGAAAGGAGGAAAAAAAGAAGGACCTCTTCTTATGAAAGAAGGACCTAGAAGCTAGAGAATGTGAAGACAAAATCAGCTGAAAACACCAAGCAAAGACAAACTCAAGTATGAGCAAATTATGCAGAATTGATCTATTTTTGAAGATTAAACAAAAAGGGAGAGGAAAAGGAAACTGAACAGAGCAGCTCTCAGATTGCACAAACATCAACTTCTGGGCCACTGAACTTAAAATTTATATGTAGTGGAGACTAGCAAGTAAACAAAAAGTTGGTTGCTGTAAGCTAATTCATTTTTTCACATAAAAGGGAAATTAAAAATTAAATTTATTGCAAAGAGTTTTGGAAAGCTTTGAAATTTGAGTGAAGATGGTAAAAAGGGTGATGAAATTCTATATAGTTAAAGACAGTGCACATTGAAAAACCAAAAGGGTTATTCACTCTCAGGGCAAAAAATTGAAGCTATGAGAGAGAATTGTATGAAAACATCATATGACCACTCAGGAGAAATCCCAAAAACATAATCAAAAGTCAGAAAGTAAGCAGAGGGGACAACATTATTATATGCTCCAATACAAATCAGGGGATATTGTTGATTAAATTGTCAGGCAAAAAGTCATTTTTTCATATATCATTTGAAAGGCCAAAATTTTGTGGAGGTTCAAAAAGCAAAGAGATGTAATTATGAAAGAATATATAATAATTGAATAGGAAATCTGATATATTAGCTTTGAATCTGATTCAGTTGTGTTATGAGGTCTTCTAGTAGAGTCATTCTTCAAGGACTGATAAGTCATGGATTCTGCTTGGATACTGTGCTGAAGAACAATCAGAAGTTCTTAAATATATTTGTCTTATTTATTTTTTTCTCTACCCTATCCAAAAGGTCAACCAGGAGAGAAGGAATTCAAATGCCTCTCTGACACTTCTGACGTTTGAACTTTGTAGTTTAAAAATGATGTAGGCACACAGTTTGTGGTCATTGGGAGTGGGGCTGTGGCCGAGCCTCATCCCCAATGGGCTGCAGCTGTGAGCAGCAGGTGAGCAGCATTGACAGCAATGAGCCATGGAGTGCCCAGGGGCACTGACCAACCACCGAAGGGAACAGAGGGCACACAGGTGCAGTGCATGAGCATGAGGGTATAAAAGGTTGGGCTAAAGAACAAGAAGGGCTAATGCCTGTAGCCTTCTGATGTGGTGTTACTCTGTGTGGGTAGATGCTTAAAGCCTTCTGAAATTATGTGGTGATGCTCGGCATATTGTGGCTGTCTCAAGTGTGACATATGCTGTGATAATATGAGGCAAAAATGAAGTTGCACACAGGTAAGGTAAAATTTGATATGTATTATCAAAATACTCTAAATTTTATTTCACTTGGTACAAAGCTTATTCCAGCTAATGAGCTTTTGGCTAAGTTAAAGACCAAGTTAAAGTGTTTTTCAACTCTTTATCTTGTACTGCTTTTCAGTTGTTAAAGAAGTTTTGTGGATTATCCTGATCTTTTTCTTTTTTATATACTTTGTCAGGCTCCCAGAATTTCACTCTCACATTCTATGATAGAAGAATCCCCAAGGGAGCTAGTCCTGTATCTTATTAGTGACTTTTGCTCAAAATTGATTCACAGTGGTGAGAAATATGGTTAATTTCTAAATATTTCTGATATGAGTACTCTTGTAACTACTGCTTGTTACTTCAGCTGTTAAAGACATTCCATTTAAGTCAAAAAGCCTGTCTTTGTCCTCAGTGCAAGTGCAGCATATTGGCATGAATTGTCTCCAAACTGTTTGGGAACATGTTAATATTTTTCCTCTAAGAAAATGTCATTTTGGCAAAAATAAAACCTTTTTGGAAGAACATTTCTGTTGGAAAAGTATTTCTTAGATCCAGACAGCAATTTCTAGCCAAATTTGTGGAAAAAAGACCCATCTTACACTTCGTAGTTGTCCGTAAGACTCTAGTCAGCTTGGTGAAACTCAGGATTTCTGTCGGGTTCAGGACATCCCTTTGGCTGTCCTGAGCCCCCCCCCTTGCTGGGGGGCTCAGAGACCCTGGCACAGATCCCAAAATGCCTCTGTGAGTTTGATTATAGCCCGTGGAGCAAATACCAACCTTCTATGAAGATAGCAAGCCACAAGAGTTTAGGTAGAATAATAGTGAAATTATCACAGAGTGAATTATGTATTTTAGGATTACTGTACAGGGGGGTTATATCCCTGTACAGGGGGGTTATGTAGACAAGATGGAGGAATCGGGGCGTGCCTTGTGCTTCTTCTTTCTTCTTCTTGGCCTCCATCTTCTGTAGTGATGTTGGCACTTACTTATTGGTTTAGAGTAGAAGCTCACTGTCTAGCATAGGTGATGGGTATTGGGGAGTAATTGTAAATATTGTACACGTAGTTTTTAGTATAAAGACACAACACCGCCCCGGGGGCAGGCAGAGTGCCTATGGCTGCCCTGCTGAGCAGATCTCTGCTGGGCAGAAAGAAAATTTTATAGATAAGAGCTAATAAACGACCTTGAGACCGAAAGATGAAGAGCCCTGACTCCTTCTTTAAGCGTCGGGCTGGGAAAAGAGACTTTGGAACTTTTCTCGGGGTCACTCTGACAAACTAATGATCCCGACAGATTTCTGCATTGCGTTAAACACCACAAACACTGGGGAGTGATCCGAGCAGTGTCAGATCCATTCTCCATAGGTGTGCTCTACCACGTAGATCTTCAGAAGGATCTGTTAACAACACTATAAGTGATATGAGGCCTTCAGCATATAAATATGAAAATATACATTGACAGTAAATAATGGCTTAACCTTGTTGGAAAAGTTTTGTTATTCACTTCAATGAGATCAAAATTTCAGCTTGCTGAAGGAAATAGCTAGATCCTCATGGAATTTTTGGTTTTTATTTGGTAAAAAGTGTAGCTGCCTTGTTTCCTCTAAATATTGGATTGCTAGTAAGACTATCTTTGATTTACTATGGTTTGCTCTTGTAAAGTGATTTATTCAAAAATTGTCTGAGAAAAGTGCTTTCTACATAAAGAAGAATGGTAAAAGAGGAATTTAAATGGTATCTTTTATCAATCTGTACAATAGCATGTATTCACAAGAATACTTTGAAATGTATTTATTTTTAACAAAATAAAAATTCAGGTTTTCAACAGCTCAAGGTTTCCATTCTGTAAAAGTACTCTAGGAAATAATTTTGCTGTTGCCAAAATCTATTTTCCATCAGAAGTGAATGCTAAGCAAAATATTAAATTTAGCCTATTTCTAAAAATATTAGAATAACCTGAAATTTTCATACTAAAAGAACCTGATTTTTTCCCAGTAGTTAATTCATGCTTTTGTCTTTGCAAACTTCACTTTCAAAACATAAAAAATAGTTTGGATACTTGTATCAGCACAATGTTTTATGCCACAAGATTCAATAGGTTAAGAAGTTTCAACCAACTGCTTGGACAGAACTAGTCTACATATAGCAGTAGGGTAGCAGTTGTTCTTCTGTAACTTTTTGATCTTTTTTTATCCTTTCTTTAATGAATTGTAGTCTGTGAACCTTCAGTTTTTAGAAATATGTCCTAATGATTACTTAGCCCATTTTTAGGTTGCTTATTATCTTGACTTTCTATGGTAAACAGAAATGTTTGGTTTGGCCTTGATCCTGATTCTTATATTTTGCCTAATATTCTCATGATATGCAAAATTATATAGGGGAAGTTTTCATATAGCCCTTAATGTTTCTGTCTTGCTTGAATTAGAGTATTTCTAAAAAAAAAAAAAAATCATTTATTCTGGAAGTGTTTATGCCAGTTAAAACAAAATACACAGCTGCCATGGCAAGCAAACCTATTTTCATAGAACTTGGAATCTACAGATCTTCTCAGATAGAATATTAATTTCAGTGTTTCTGTTTAGCTTCACTACTTCTGCTAGGAGACTCTCCTCCTAGTGCAAAGGATCAGCAATAAAGCATAAAATCATGATTGGTTTCAACTTGTGCAAAGTGAGACAAAACTGAAACAGATCCCTGATCAGCCCTTTAGTGACCAGGCAGTTGGGGTTTATTTTGTAAGCTTTAATCAGTCAGTGCCAAGCAGGTGATCAGTATAAAAAATAATCCCTCCTGTGTGAATGTTGCTTCTACTGGCATTATTACCAAGGTCTGTGTTGAAATTTGTCCTTGAAATATCTCTAGTTCCAACAGCCAGATCATAATTTAGAAATTATAGACTTATATAATTATCAGAATTGTAGATAACATTTGGCAGTGTGAAAGAATGGATTACTGATATTTTCCAAAGGGAAGTAGGAAAAGAATGCATAACTATGTGAACTCTTCCATATAAAATACATTGGAAAAAAATTGTTGACACGGCAACCATTTTCCATTGACAGGAAGGAAAGATGCGGATGAGAAACATATGCAGCAAAAGATACAAGACTTGGAGTAGGCACAAGAGAAATGTAAAAATGGCCAGTGTATTTCACACAACTAATCAGGAAAATTGCCAGATTAATATTTCCCTCCCTTTGTCCTTTAATGAAATCTCATTTGTTTTTGAGAGAAAACAGCTTTGTAAAACAGTTTCATATCCAGAGAGAAACAAAGCCAAGGGTGAATACAAAGCTTTAGACATGAAGTACAGACGAAGGAAGGTTCTGTTTTAGAAATTCCAGCCAACATCTTTCTCGCCAACCTTTTCCCTTCAGTCTTGCTCTATGACTTTCATATTGTCTGGAAAGAAAAGCAACTTTTTTGTTTCCTCTTTCTGTTCATATTGAGTCATACTGTTACCAAGCATCTGTTGCAGAAGTGAGGCACAGTTCTAATATTGAGAGATGTTTCTAACTTGTTAGATGGCATTGCCTTCAGTAAAGCTGTGAAATCAGTGGCTTTATGCCTTAAGGCTCATCTTGATGAAGTTTGTGAAACTTGAGTTGAAAATCTCTTGTGTCATTTCAGTGCACTTGCTTGTAAATAAGACCACGCATTCTCACACTTGATAATACAAGATAAATAATAAATGGGACAAATTTATGGTAATTTAAGGCATATTCAGTATTAAAAAAATCTGTGTTAAAATGAGAATTAATGTTTTCCCACTGAAGAGCTTGTAGTTATTTAATGACTGGCTTTTTTTGGAAAGAAATTAAAAGAAGCTACTTATGTCTCTGCCTAACTACCTATTGCACAAAACAAGAGGGTCTGTCAATGAAGCTGTTAAAGCTATTGTTGAAGCACTGGTCTGGGATTCAGCACATAGACTATTTATCCATAGCTCAGATGACCTCTGATCCCCTAACTGTTCTGAATGCCTTTCTAATTCTTCCTAGGCTATAATTAAGGGTATACATTTGGCTTGCCTAGTTAATGGCTGCAATGTTTGCATGGGATTTTAAAAACCAAATGTTGCAGTGCCCACAGCTCAAAAATGCAATTTGTCTATGTAATCTGTAATGTAGATTGTCTATTTTATGAAAGGGAATTAATAATATCTACTTCAAAGACATATTAGAAGAGTGAATACAATGAAGAAATTTCTAGACATTTACTGACATTGGATTCATACGTAAACCTGGCCTGTTAAGGTTTGTTTTAAAATAATTGCTTTAGGCAAATTAGCACTAGACAGAATCTATAAATAAGCAAGTGCAAAGAGAGGTTAGGTTAAAGAGTTTGGTAGCTGTACTGAAGAGACTCAAGTCCTTTTTTTTTTTTTTTTTGTGGTTACTTAACTGGAGACCACAAAAGTGCATATATGTACATACAGTTTCATTTATAATTTTCTGATTTATTTGGTAAGGGGTTGCATTGGAAGGGTCAATGGATGCCTGGAAGGGATTGGATTTTAGGTCAGTGGTGCTAGTGATAATGTTAATCTGACCAAAACTGCAGTGCTATTATTGTTAAAATAATAATAAGTTGTAAACTGCTGAACTCTTCCAGACTCTACTCGCTGGGTTTTTTTCTTACTGTGGAAAAACCTCAAGAAAATTTCCAGAAAACAAGAATTCATAAACCTGTGATCAAGGATTGCAAAGTGTAATGGTAGTGCTGGAACACGAATAAGACAGAAATAGAAGTTATGTAAACAACACAGCTGACCTCTTTTTATCAGAGTTTACTAGAACAAATACTGTGCCTGAGAAAAGAACAGATAAAGTCAAAATATGACCAAAATAAAACTGCCGTGCTTCAGTTAGAAGATACCTGCAGATAGACCTACGGTTGGGTTTTCACTCAGGTTCCTCAAAAGTACTTTAGTGATAAAACAGACCACTTTAAGCACTTAAGTACTCATTTAGGCTGCACTGATATCACAAACTGCCACCTTTCTCCAAAGCCCAGTACATTCTCTTTGTATTTCAGTTTCTGTCTATGAATTTGTGTTCACATCAGTTCTTATTCCTGCCTGCTATTATCTTAGTTGATGTTCAGTCCTAAAGGAAGACTCCTAGCCTAAGCTCAGTAAACTAATTTCTGAAGGCATGTTCTGACCACAAATACAAAAAAAGATCAGAATAAAATTGCTCCAGGTATTGATAACAATTTTTACTTTCAGCCATGTTGTAAGTTTTACAGTAAAAGGGACTGTCTGTGGATAAAGGACCTCAGATGAAGTTCCTTTGTCAAATTAAGCAAAGTATGGGTTTGAAGCTATGTCCTGAGAATTTAATCTGGTCTATTTGTTACACAAGAGCTGTATATTTCTGCTTATCCCCTGTTTTGGGTTCCCCTTCTGCCTATACAAACAAAAACAAGTTAAACTGGAATCTATCACCTTACTTCCATAGAAGGAATGTTTGGTTTAGGATTGCATTATACTTCTTGGTTAGCTCATGATACATTTTTATGATCCTTCTTAAAGCATATAATCATGTAAAATGTAGCATTTACTGATTTCACTAGGTAATAGATGCATCAAAATTAGTGGACAGCTGTATAAGTATTTCAAAGTAACTTTAAATTGAAATATTAAGATTCATATGTCTGCTTTGAAAATCAAGTATCTTAGACCAAGTTTAAGAATAGACATGGTGAATCAGTAAGAGAACGGGAGAGGATCCAGTGAGCAAGATGAACATAAATACTGGATTCAAAGCCATTAGCTCATTCCTTGTAGGACTGGAACTGAAATTAGAATCAGCTTTAAGCTGTGTTTTGATAGATGCCTCTCTTGAAAAGATAATGACCATTTTTTCAAAAATTACTATTTTTTAAATAAGTTTGGATAAAATGTTATGGGAGTGAATTGGGTACATAAACAGATATCTGCTGCCTGACACTATTCTTGTCCTTGTCTATAAGGGCACTCCCCAATTAGCCATAGCCTCAATGTCAAATCTTCTCACCTTTCATAACAATTTAATAATTTGACTTTATTTAATTATGGGCCCATTTTTCCTTCAATTACCTCAGTGCTCTTTCTCTCTTTCTCCATATGCCACCCCCTCAATCTGGAAATATTTCTCTTTGATACTCTCTCAGTTGTAATAGTCTAATATCAATTTGGAAATTTTAAACATTGTTTTCTAGACATTGCACAAGCTATTAATCTATTCCATCCGTACCTTCTACATTTCAATTTTTGTTTTCCTGAGCAGAAACAGTTTTCTTTGTTACTTCTCTGTCCAGTGTATTCCATAATGAAGCCTTTATTTATAAATAGATATTTTTGCTGTTAGCACAGTAATAAATACCCAAGCCATGCACCCATAGTGCAGTCACTATGGGTGTATTTATAATCTGTTATAATAAAGTTATTCCTAAATACTGAAGAATAATTTCATTAAGCATCTCCTGGAGCTGTTCTAAACTAGGATTCTGTGGGGAGCAGAAATTGGCACCTAACACCATTTGCCTGGCATGAAGCTTGGTTTTAATATGCCAAAATTACACTTCCGTAAAGTTCAATCTCTATAGAAAGATAGACCATCTTTCTATCAAATGTCTTTCCTTTTCAAGTCACCCACCTTTCTTCAGGAGGGGACAAATGCCAACAACACAAACAGCTTTGCTGAGCAGCTCACAGACAATACTATTTATAGTGATCTTTTCTGGACTTAACCAGTATTCACTGGAGATAGGAAATATCTGGAGAGAAACTTGATGTGAAAGGTTTTTCTGTTAGGATAGAATTTTGGCTAACATAGCTCCCAAACTCTGTAAGGGAAGATCCTGTAACGTTGCCTGAAGTACTGAAAAAAACTGGCTTTGCGTTTATTACCAAGACAGAAATAAAAAATTTCATTAAAAATGTCATGCTGAGTAAATAACTGAAGTACTTAATATTTTTGTTATTAACTTCTATGCAATTTCTGGTATTGTTCCATTCTAACAACATGCAGACTGAAGTTCAGTATGTCTGCATTTCCCAGCTGATAAGTGAATTCCATGCTGGTGTACTGGTAAGAGTCAGATATGGATGTGACAGGAAATTATGTAGATGTCCTTGAGAAGATCTTATTTTAGAAACAACTGGTGCTTTAGAAGGAGCATGGAAACAGGCTAGGCTATAGGAAAAGGCTCTTGTTTTGTTTAAAATCACTAAATAGTCAGATATTCAGACATGCTAAGCAGACGTGTTTTAAAACAGCAGTATTGACTTTAAAACAATTTGTTGAATTCTGATGCCCAGATCCTACAATGATTCTTGAAGTAGAATGAAAGAGCCATCTTTTAATGGAAAAATGCAAAACATGCATTTGCATTGCCTAATGGAGGACAGTATGAGGGGTGAATGAGGCACACGAAGTGTAATAAGTTACTAAATCTGGAATTCAGAGGAACTTTTTTTAAGGTACTTGTTGGCTGTTTCATTAACATCAGGACATAGTTTCTGCCTTACTTATAGTTTGTTACTGTGTCAGATACAAGTCTTGTTGCATCACTTGTCACATATTACACTGTTTTAGAGACCATGGATATAATGTTTTAATATTCTGTGACAAGTTTCAATGATTCAGTAATATTTGCTAGAGATAAATACAAAAATCATTTTCAGTCCAGTTTTTATTACTAATCGACAAAAACTGGAGATATGTTGGCTAATCCAAGCAGCTCTGTTTCAGATTCAGATACTCTTGGAAAAGGAATTATTTTCCGTTTTTAGCTTAGTGTTATGGTCTCTAAACTGAATCTTTTCCATGGAAAACATTCATTGATTAGCAGAATGACTGAAAAACACACTTACACATGGCTGTTCTCTGATTCTCTCTTTAGTGAACCAGGACAAAACAGCATTTTAGGTCAAGCAAAGCATGTTGACATCAAAATATCTCTGCAAAACATTTTACAGTAAATACATTTCATTAGTTGAGATTATCAGCTATTTACTTTGGGTTTTATCCACAAAATCTCTCCATTAGTATTTGAAAAAGCAAATTGGCTACTGCAAAAATGCTGCCAAAGACTACTTATTGCAGAAGTTGGTTTGAAGTTAAAGGCAGGAAATGAGATAAAAACCCTTTGAAACATGCCAAGTGCTAACACAAGTTTTATTTTTGAAAACTTATACTTCAAACCCTCATGTAAAATGAAGCAAATGAGACAACCGCAATTTTTAAAGACATAACTTCCAAATAGAATTGTTTTAATTTTCTCAACTAGAAATAATGTGAGTTGTTCCATGAGAAATAGTCCAACAATAGTTACTTTGTTTAGACTTTTATTGGTCTTTTCAATAAAATAAAAAAATCTTGTTAGAAAACAAATTATTTTAATATAATCCAGAAACATAACATATTTTTAAAAAATCTGTTTGAAGAGGCAACAGTTGTTTTTTTTCTAATTCAACTTCTCTACCCCAAAGTTAAAAATGTGTGAAATACAAGTAATGTTATAATCTGTCAAAAGAAATTCCCTGGTGTTCAAAAAACCTCAAACTACAACTAATTGCACAGGCTTTGTGCCATTGCTAGACCTAGACTTTAACATTTATATAAAGTGGACTTTGAGCAAAATGACAAAAATTCCACCCTAATGATTTGCAAACTTGGTCAGACACAAAATTATAAGAACAGTGGTGGAGTTGACCTAGAAGTCCTCGGAGGTTTTTTTTCTGTTTCTAATTTTGGACACCTTCTGCTAAGAGATGAGATTTTTTTTTCTGGCTCAAAGAAAAGTGAGTGAGATCTCTGAAAGCCCACTTTTTTTTTTTTTTTTTTTTGTTTGTAAATAGATATTATTACAAAATATCTGGTCCATTAACACTGTAATTCCTAGTTTAGGGTTTTTGTGTAGTTATTTGGAGTATCTTTATCTAAAATAATTATTGAAGCACATCAGAGCTTCCTTATTTCTGTCTTTTTCTCCCCATTTCAGTAGTCAGTAAGTGTAGCAGTTAACTTGGAGGTAATCCCCTTTGCACTGGATCTCATATATGCAGTATTCAAAAATCACTTCTACGTTTATTCTTTTGTTATAGAAGGGCTTCATTGTGTTTCAATGTGTAGAAGCCCAGTATACAAAACCTCTACTTCTGTGTGCTTCCCTGAAAATTGGAAAGCTTGTGGCATTTTTCACCCAAGGAAACTCCCACACCTATGGAATGTGCCTTCACATTTTTGCTAATCACAATAAGCAAATAAAAGCAGGGGAAAGCAAACCCAAAATTTAAATTTAAAATAAAAAGCCAAATAAAAGATTATACTTTATGGCAAGTCAGCTTTCCCTTTTCCTGACTGCGTTGTCTGTGCTTAGTTGAATAGTAGTATTATATATCCTATTATACTCTATTATGTACATCTGTGTATCTTAAATATAGAGCATATATATTATTGCTGTAGGCAGCTCTATATCCGTAATTAACAGGCACATTTTGATATTTTCCTATAATAACCTACCAGTAGATACCCATCATATTGTGCTAAGTAATAGGCCTAAATTTATTATTTTTCTTGCAGAAAAGCAGCATGTAGTAAGTAATGTGAAAATCAATAAGCAGCAAAAAACCCCAATCTGGTGTCACAAAAAAATGAGAAAAAAAATAGTTGTAGTCCTTAATTTTTACAATTTCAACTGATTTTAGTAAGGACCATGAACTACAATACAGAAAAACACTCCAGCCTATTTCCTGAGATAACAGTAATGTAAACAGACACATATATACAGCCTTGGGAAAAAAAGTAAATGCCAATTTCCCACTGAATGCCTGGCAAGAACTGCCAGCAGCAGTGTCTCTAAGCCTTTCAAAATGTACAGCTATCAAAACATGTCCAAACTATCCCCAAAATACTGTAACCTTAAGAATTTGCAGTGATGGATTACAAATCTAGAATTAGGTTCTCAGTCTCCTCTGGTTAATAGTAGAAGTTGAAAAATGAACCGAATTGGGTTGTTGGATTAAAAAAAACATACTTAGGCATCAAATTTGAAATGTATATGTTTATACACATTGATGTCTTCATATTGTATCAAAAACCAAAAATAGAGCTGTGTACTTTCATCTCTTTAAACAGCTACCTTAAAGTGAGATACTATATGATGGTAGAAATACTCTAATTTTTGTTCAAAGAAAACTTGTTTTCCCAGCAGTAGCAGGCATCTTGTTCCTAGGAAAAGATGATTTTTCAGACCATCTTGTCCAATCCCCTCATTTCATGAGGCAGAATAAAGACATGTTCATTACTTTCAAGACTTTGTGGTTCACTCTTGAAATTTTTAGAAGAGTTGAATTGTCTGAATTTGGGTATTGCTGCTATATGGATTATGCAAACCTGTTTTTTCCAGAAATGATAAGTATTGTGCATTAAAATAAAATAAACAGTATTTTAAAATACTGACACCGTTAAAATTAACTGTACTATGTTAAATATATCACAAGATATATAATTTAATCTGAAGTTTCCTAGACTCTTTAAAATTGCTACAAACCTTAAAAATAAGCTTTATGTGAAATATTATTTTCAGAGATTAATTAGGTATAGAATTAAGTTAATGTAATTTTTCATATGAAAGAATACTTTTCTGTCAGATTAAGTGCATTATAGTCACCTTGGAATGCCTAACACATAGGAAATTATTCCTTGTATCTAAGTTTTCTGATAGATGTGTCACAGAAGATTCATAGTTTAGGGCAATAATTTGGGTTGGTATCTTATATTAGTAACTTTGGATTTAGTAAAATGAGAGTTATGAATGGTGTAAAATTCATGGCACTATCATTTAGCTTTTTCTCATGCTCTTCGCATATTTTGTTATCACATACTATTTACATAAATAACAAAGTAGTTCCAGTAGAGTGTTCAAGATTTATCAGTACAGTTAGTGGTTAAATTTAAGAAATAATTCTAAACACGTACATCAAGAAAAATTCTGGGGATTTTTTTGTAAAAAAATATTGCTATGTTTGCCTTTTGGGGAAATACTTTATCAAAAATTATGAGTACGTTTTTTCCACCGCACATGAAAATACTTGGTTTATAGGTGACTTGTTGCTCTATGTAAATTGGGTTTTTATTTCAATTTTAAAAGTTCTATTTAACACCAGATCACATACTCTAAGGTAGCTAAAAAGGAGTGTGTACTTGTTAACAAATACCTTGGACTGGGTCATTATGTCATTCTAGTTACAACAAAATTATTCTAACTTTTGCTTAATGAGAATCAGTCTTCCCAGGAGGACTCTCTTAGGTGGCAGACATTTTGTTGTTTGTCTAGAGAAAACTAATTCTTCAGATCATTTTGCCAAATCCAGTCCTTTCATGGGTCATAAGGAGACAAACTCTCAAATTTTATAAATAAACTTCTGGATTACTTCTAGCTTCTGACTAAAAGCCAAAAGGCAATGCACTCAGACATTAAAATGTTCTGAGAGAAAAAAAAATTAGTAGATACAGGAAGTAATTAGAGTGTCTTGATAAATTTCAGTATCTGCAAAAATACCAACCTGAACAGGCAGGTTGTTTTCAAGGGTAAATTATTGAAGAACTTGAGTCTTCAATAAAATCATTCAAAGTCACTTTTCTATATTTATCAAATCTATTCAGCAAATTTGTTTACTGAGCCTGACATGTTTTATTTTATATGCATACTATAAGTGTTAAGTATGAAGTGGACAACCCTTTGTAAATAACATGAGAGAGATGATAAATCAGCTCTTTAAACAGACTGAGGTTTCTAAACTGGCCAGTGGATAATTATGTGGGATATGCATCACATAATTAATGTGAAGCTCATAGATTTGGCATGCTAACAGTCACAGTATCAAAAATACCCATTTTGCTTTCAGAAAAGTAATAATTCAGATAAATTTTGTCCAGATTCAGAGTCTGAGAAAATGTCCACTAATATTAACAAAATCTGTTGGTTGACTTAACTGTTTGTCTATCAAGTTGCTAAGTTAGAGTTTGCATCTACAGTACTAAAAATGAAGTTTGAAGTGCAATTTTACCCTATGAAATATTAGATTTGCTTTGTTCATTACCATGTGACAGACTAAAACAGCAGAAGCTGCTTGATTTCCTCCAAGAAAGTTCTCATTGTTGGAGAGTAGAAATTATACATATATGTTTACTGAATATGTAGTATGGATGCTGAAATGGAATCACTGAAATTCTGTGCATTCTTCCCCACTCAACACAGCAGTTGGGTTTGAAGCAGTAATAAAACATTTTGGTGTTCCCTCCACTGCAGAATGTTTTTTAGCTGGAATGATGTAGTGATGTTAAACCAGGCCAGATAATGTTTCTAAGAAACAGTGATTCTTTCTTAGAATGAGAAGAGCCTGTATTTTCAGCACTAAAATTTAAGAGAATAATTTTCAGGAAATTCCTTATCTTGAAGTTTTAACTTAGATTCTGTTCTTCCTTTTTTTAATTTGTGTTTTGATTAAGTGAAACTTGGATGGCTTTGATATAATTAAGAGTACAGTTTGACCTAGTTGCTTTTTTTCCTACATTACTGAAATTTTGGCTAATCTCTCATACAACAAGAAAAATCTAGGGAGTAACAATACAGATAGGCATACTGAAAGTTTCATAAATTGTGCAATTTCAGTATGTAATTCAAATTTGTTACTTGAGATACTGTTTCTCACTCAAATAAATTGTTCTCTTCCCACAAAGTTAAATTTAAAAATTATGGTTAGTACAATATACAATCATTATCTGAAAAGCACGTACTATAATGAGATCTAGAAGTCCAAGAAATTGTCATCAAATTACTTAAGATATTGAACATCTGTGTTAGTTATGCAAAGTTTATCAGGAGGCAGTCTCTAAGTATAAAATGGAAATAGATTGGATTCAGGAGAACACATAGAGAAAATTTAAAACCTATGTTCCCAATAAGAAGGTAAGATATTTAGGCACATTGTAAAAACAATAACTATGTAACTAGATAGGATTTAGGTATGTAAGTAATTCTGATAATAGAGATATCCTTCTGTAGAAATAAATCATAAGACTGAAGATATAGAAGTTTTTAATTTAAAATATTTAAATCTCATGGTATTTAATTATAAATGATAATGATAAATTAATGATAATCTGCTTTGGGGAATCTTGGTAAAATATTATGAAATTTTTGGGCACTATCAGGATAAGTATGTCAGAGTTTAAACAAAATTGAGCCATAATCTTAGGAAGTAAACTTAGACTTTTGTTTTTCCCTTCATTCCTCCATGTCTTTTTACAGTTTATTAGTATACAACGTTCCTGATGTGTATTGTAATGAATTTTAGTGCTAGAGCTTACAGGTCTTTTCCAACTTCAGAATGCTTCCTTTTCTCATGATGAAAAAACATCTACTTACAGATCAGTGAA
Source organism: Setophaga petechia (assembly GCA_024362935.1). Taxonomy (NCBI): domain Eukaryota; kingdom Metazoa; phylum Chordata; class Aves; order Passeriformes; family Parulidae; genus Setophaga; species Setophaga petechia. The sequence goes on from JANCRA010000001.1 coordinate 32,476,140, forward strand.
AGGCCACTCTCCTTTCCATCACTGCACTGGTTTAGCTGACTGCTCCCTTTTTATGTGTGGAGCACATATTGTTTCTAGTGCCTGCTGTTCTTTTATCATAAATCCACATCCCCATAGAATTGGAAGATATTTGTTCACATTACTTATGTTTTCAAGTAGGAACATGAAGTTCAAATTCTGAAATGTGTTTGAAAAGAAAAGTCAGAGCAGCTGTTATTAGAAGGAATTCAAACTTCTTGTAACACTGACATGAAACATTGCACTCATTGTTACGGGAGAAGGTCAGTAGTTCAGACAGAATCTGTATTACAGTTCTAAAAATGAAACTAAAGGAGCACTGATAATATATTTTTAAAGCATCTTTCCCTGTGCTCACTTATATGTTATTCATAAAAATGTGGTGGCCTTGCATCAAAGAGACAATTAAGGCAGTGATTTATATAACAACCTTATCATAACATGTATTAGGGAGTGAAATGAAAATGTAGTCCAAGATTTCATAGTCACTTCTGGTTTTTTAGGAAGTGTGTACAACAGAGACAGACTTTTAATGGATGGGGTCCTAACAGGAGAGTGTGGGTACTTGCTGAAAAGCACTCAAGTGTAACAGACAAAGCTATACCACTGGAATCCTGCTAACAAGAAAATGTGCAGTATCACTGCAATGACTGGATTATAAATGTGATTTGATCATATTATTAAATAATTAAATGCATGAATGATGTTTGGCCTTTCTTCTTAGGAATATGAAACAATTGATGAAGTTATAAGATCATTGCAATTCTTGGACCAACAGAGACTATTTGAGTTTTTCATTCTCAAATGCTATATAAACTTTTAAATATCTACACCAGTATAAATGGTTTATCTTTTTTTACCAGGGAATTATATTGAACAACAAGAGTAATGTATATTGCAGTGTTCTCAACACAGGCAATTTCTATAATGTTGATTTAGGGTTTTCCTCCCATATGAAAGTTTAATTATGCCTGATAGAAACACCTCTGTCACAAAGAGTGGTGAGAAACAGGACAAGATTTCCTAAGCAGTCAAAAGAAACAACTCTAGTTTGCTTACCTGACATTGGCATCCCAGCATACATCATAGACTGCTCTTCTGTGAGAGCAGTGATATCCTGCACTAAGTACCAGCCTATCTGCTCCCCCTGGGTAAAATGATTACATTGATAAAATTTTTTGTCAAACAGTGAAAGGATATGTTTGATATCATGCTATGAAAGATTATTTATTTTTATGAGAGCTATAATTCATGTTACATCAACCAACATGGTTATGTGGGTATGTAGTTGAGGTGCAATAATGGGAAACAAGACTAGCTTTAGTAGAAGCTGAAAAGTCTTATTAATTACTACCAAGAACCAAATTCTTGGATAACATAAGTATAACATTATTGTCTCTATGTTCTGAGATTAATTTAAATGGAAAAATAATCTCTCACATTCTTTAAAACCCCACTGCAAAACTTTATACCAATTACCTAAGCATCAGTCAGCTGTATGCTCATGTTTTCATTTCTGTATACTAATTGTTGAATTCTTTTACTGATAAAATACATTCATTGTAATTTATCAAAACCTTAAGTTCTCAATTTTATGGTTTTTTGTCAAGTGGATAAAAGTGAAATATAAGGAGTTTTTAGACTAGTTAAATGTGACTGTAACTAGTTACTAATAAGTGACTGGGGTTTTTGTCTTGAAAATGATTAAATGGATCTCACTACTAAACACACATTGTTTGGTCTTACCAGTGGCTTGGAGTATTTGATGACATACACTCAGTGTATGAGCAACACAGTTGAGGAGCTAGGTCTGGATCTGGAAAATTGTAAGGATTTCTTCCCTTAATGTCAAAATACCCAGCTGTTTTAGAATGTTGCACATCCAATATTAATCAATGATGCAGAATTAGGTGAACAACTGTAGGCAGATAGTTGAATGAAGCTGGGAAGATACTCTATCATATCTAGCTACTGTGACTATCAGTAAGAGTGAAGAGAGCAGCATACACTTTACCTTATGCCAGCAGCCAGTGTACACTCTTCCCAAAGCCTTAGTCTGCTGTTTTCTTGCATGTCCTAAAGCTTGAGTTGCTGGTAGTTTGTGTTTTGTTACCTATATGAAGCTAGCTGAGGTGTGCATCAGAGTCATAACATTTCATGCTCTTGGAGATGACCTAACAGAGCACATTCACTGGATAGGGGACCACTCTGTTGATGGTTGAGGCTGCTCTCATCCTGAAAGGGTTTTTTCAACATGTAGACTGATACCTGAAGGGAATATTCATTTCAGTCCCATAATTTACAAAGAAATCCACACTATACAAAGAAATCCTCAATCTAGTTATTTCTTTTCCTGTTAAGTCAGATGCTGAGCTCTTCCCAGCACTACTCTGCTGCTTCTGACGTACAAATTAATAACTCTGCAAGGCACTGCACATTCACAGATGCAAAGCTTAGAAGGCATTTCTCTCTTATCTTGTCCATAATTTAGGTGCTGGTTTAGAAGGGAGTCCAGAGTCTTGAAGTTAGGTGGGCCTGAGCTGTTCTCATTTCAAAGGGAAGTTGTGCCTAATGCTCAAAAATTCAGTGAGATTACACATCAGAGACTTAGAATTAATATGAAGTCAAAACATGTTCACAAACTGCTTTTTCAAATGCTTAAATGCTTGTTAGCCAAAACCAGGTCTTTTCTGGAGATATAAGTAAACACATACCTGTATTTAATCTTTTCCCACCTCCTAAGCTATTGTTTTCTCAGTTGAATTTTAGCCATTTCTAAGTGTCCCATAGCCCTAATTTCTCACTGCATCTTCACCCACAGAAGCTTAAACATTCTATGATTATAGACACCCTCAGGGTTAGACCCTGAGACTGAAATTTTGGAGTCAAATACAACCAAAAGAAGTTGAAATACACAACTAGGTCACCTGTGGTCTTTGTAGCCCCTTTGTATTAATCTAGCCCATAGATGACATTTCATCTTTCAGTAATTAATAAAACTAATAATGAGTTGGAAGCTACTCACCTCAATCTAGTTATTTCTTTTCCTGTTTTGCTTATTTATTGTTTGCCAATTAATCTTAAGTGCAGAAAAGAGTAGGAGGATTGAAAATCCATAAACTTTCATTTATTTGGGCCGTTTCATTACCAATTGTAGATGTCAAAGCAATTTTCTTTCTTATAGGTAGGAATGGGTTTTTTTCAGATTAGAGTTTTCTTTCTATTTTACTAATAATTTTTTCATATTATAAAATAAATTTTCAGCTGAGGTATGAGATTTATTACAAATTTCTGTGGTATTAAATGACTTTTACTCGAAGATAATATATGGCCAGGTTAACATGGTTTTAGGTACATTGGAATTGCTTGTTTGCTTTCTGCTAACACAGGACTCTGACCAGCAGAGGTCATACTGAGTAAGTGGGATTACATAGTCAGACTTCTCTTAATATCTCTTCAGGTAAAGTTGCCAGTAAAATACAAAATAATGCTTCCAACAAAAATATCTGATGGCTGTGAGAGTGTTCCTGGCATGAACTGAGCACCTTCTCCCACGGCTGCACATTGCCAGTTGCCTGCACTCTGGCAGCAGTGTCTTGTGATTCTGGCAAAATCCATTTGTTAGGCTTTGCTTGACTCTGTTATTAATGCCAACCTCTTCTCCATTACTGTCCATCCACACAGCTCAAATGACCTCACTGGCAGGTGCCAGTTCTATGGCTTGCAAAATACAATTCCATGGCAATGATTACTTTCTAAGGTCAACTCAACAACAAGAGACGTAGCTAGGAGTAGAACTTTGCCTCATAAACCATAAATGAGCTTGTAAATCACCAACCCACACAAATTTTCATCAGACTGCACAGCCTGGGTAGTTTGCCTCAAGCACCAGAAGACAGAAATAATCTAGGACTGGATAGCATTAGAAGGTATTACTCCTTTCTCTGCTTTTCTCTTTAACAGCAGAGAATGTGACAGGGGAGGGATGGATTGATCAAATGCATGGGACTGCAACAAAAATGAAACATTAGGCAAATTATTTCACAGTAAAGCAAAGGCAAGTATAGTGGTATTGCAAGTTTCTCTTCACAGCTCTAGAGCAGCCCTCAGGAACCAAGGCCAAAGCAAAAGTACCTGCTAGATCGTTAATTCAAGGAGGCAGCTAGCAACAGTGATGTCAGAAACTGAGAGAAGAGAAAAATGAGGACATAAGCTGATAAAAGAAAATGAGGCACCTGTGACCGCTCCTGCCTAGTGATCAGGGGAAAATTTTCTAGAGGTATTTTGGACAGCAAAGTAAGAAACAAAGGCTGGAATTGAGAGGCAGAAGTGTTTCCTACTTGTTTTTAAAAATAAATTGGTAGATACTATACTTATTTGTCCAGTCACTTCTAAATCTTGCTACTTATATTAGGTACTGCACCATCTCTGAAGACTCAAAACATTGCTTTGAACATATGCAACAATAAGCTTTATTGGAATTAATTTAGCTCACCAGGCCAATCTATGCCTGCTAGATTGTCTACTATTTCTTCAACCTGTGAGAGAATTCACATGGTAGTAGAGCAAGTCTAGTCACTCAGAAACAGACTATGAGGTTGGAGAAATTCCAGATGGTTATGGTTCTCATTCTCTTTGATAGAACTCATTGTATATCCAGGAAAAAAAACCTACTTTTCCTACCAGATTTCTGATTGCTTTAACTTTTTTCCTTAAATTGTTTTTGGTGACTTCTTGCTTTCATGACTTCCCTGTTGCTTAATAGTATAATTTTTGCTCTCTTTGCTTGGACACCATATATGGGCTACAACATGCATTAAATACTTCAGGATTTTAACTATTATGAAAGATATGGAGCTCATGAAATGTCATTTATGATTGGAATTCAGTCTGGTATTACCTGGTTGAAACCCATACCAATATCAAGGATTTCTTCTGAACATGAGATTTCCCTTTTCTCTCATCTGTTGTCAAAGCACCATTCATATCTTGTTTATCCAAGACCCTGAATCAAGTTTATTTACACAAGCTTCATTTAGGAACTATTACTGTCAACTAGGATGGACAAACCTATATAATATTTATAATTACTATATGGTCTATCTACTATATACTCTACACTGTAAACTATATACTATATTCTGTATTGTCACATACATTTTATTAAATTAATACACACTTTGTCACATATACTTTATTAAATTAATAATTAATCCTTTATATATGTATCTGTAGTATTAATACAAATTAATTAAAACAAATACAATATCTCAGTGAAACAATGGCTTTTTGGAATTAGAAATTGATGGATGCACGTGAATCATCTTTCATGCAAAGGCTTCCATTGAGTGCTCTGATCAACAGAATCCAGCTTTACAGAGTTAGACTCCCACATCAAATAGATCACTTTCTCCAATGCAGAATTTTGCCTGTAAGAAACTATTAAGTTCAGAACATAACACCAAGGGATGACTTTTTATATTCTGATATTTTTATACTATAGGACATATCATCTTATTACATGAAAAGAAAATACACAAACTTATATTTAAACAAAATAAATATGTAAATGGATCACACAATCAATTCAACAAATAACAGTCCAGTACAAATTGTTTCATGTTTGGTATATGGCCAAAATATGCTGAAAGTATGTACATTATTTTTGGCAAAGCTTGAATTCAGTTTGGAGCATGCTACTGGTAGCTTACTTTTCTCTTACCACAGTTCACATAACTACTGCATGCACTGAGTATAGTAGATAGCATAATGAACTGTAAACTGTATTGCTTGTACCCCTGCTAAAGAAAAAATAAAAATAAAAAAGGATCTGAAGGCACTTGGAATGTGTGGGGTTTAAACTTAGTAATTTTTGTGCAGTGCTGGCCTTTGTGGTATTCTGGGACATGTTAGGATTCAATTAGCAGGAGTCTGCTTTGTTTTCATTTTTAGTATAATGTAGAAGCATGACACTATCTAAATAAAACTTTAGTATAAAAATAACCTCTTTCATAGTCAAATGATACGAACATTGGAGAAGAGTAAACAAAAGGAAAGGATACTGAATGTAGAGAACAACTTCAGGAAACTCATCTCTATATTATGGAAGCATTTTTGTTTCTGTTTTGCATATTAGGTCACTTCTGAAATGTCTGCTCTTTTTCTCCTGATAGTAAAACTATTTGAAATACAGAAAGTACACTTTATTTCTACAGATGGCATTGTACATCAGAGCCCTGTTCAGACTGGGCTGAAAAATATTTCTGAAAAAAAAAAAAAAAGATAACTATATAGAAACTAATTATTTTTAAGAATTCTTTTGGATTTCCTTCTTGAAAAACATATATTTATTTGTAGCCTGAAACATCATTTGAGTAGCAAATTCTTGGATAGGTTTTGAAATTTCACTATTTTTCATGTTTCATTAGCTTCTGATATTCAGTGTGGCTTTTACTAGAAAAAATTGAGGCTTTTGAGGGTAATCTCCAAAGTGTTTGTAAAAAGGTACTAGTATAGCTTTGTATCAGTTTGACCTACCACAGTTTTTAGTATCATTAGTTAGCAATGATTCTAAAGCAATCAGGTATAAATAAAAGGGCAGAAGGACAGGCTTCTCTGGCACTTCTGGTAGATTACATAGTTGTAAAGACATTCCATTAAAGATTACTGATAATATGAAACAGACATCTAAAAAATCCTGCTTTGGTTAGCAAGAGAATTAAAGATGTTTGCTCACAAGTAAACTCAATTAACTCAGAATATATTTTTGTATGAACTAAACCCAGCTGTGCTTCTACTGTGCTAAAAGTGCCTAGTGGTCAGCTATCTTTACTTATAAAAAGACCAATTTCCCAACAGTTACCACACTGTGGGGTGTAAGATAATGCCTTTTACCCTTTCATTATTTCAGATACCACTGTGTACTGACTTGGTAAATGCAGATCTTTAGTGTTCAATTGAGCTGTCCAAACAATTAACTGATCAAAAAAATAATCTGTTTTCTTAGTTCAGTGGAGACTCTTAGTGGTATTTATGTGGTACTAATAAATGAGCACCTAGGAAATTTCTCCAAAATTTTTCTCCAAGTGTTTGGAAAACCTGTGATCTTCAAAATAGGAAGAAAAATTACAAACTATAAGGCATAGCTGTCAGCATCAGTAAATGAACAACAAAACATGTAATAATATTGGGTCACTGACAGCTTCTTTTCTAACTTGTGAGATGCAGACTTTAGAAGTCATTTCATCTAGCTGAACTTTAGTGTGCTGTGAGTATTCAACATTTATTTTATAAACATTTTTAAAATAGTATTCTTTCAAAAGGCTACTTACATGTAAATATTTTATGCAATATTATTAAAATATCATAATAATGAAGTTTGTAAGAAATGTAAGAAATTGTTTTGTTTATTTCTGTATGTACTATATACAATTTATAAGTAAAATCTTTTACTTGAAATAGAACTTTTCTAGCAGTTTCTCAGAAACAAACAAAATTAAGAAAAAGACGTAAACCAAATATAATTATTGAAAAGTACAAATTAACACAGGTACAATGTGACAATTTTTAAATGAGAAGCTAAAACGTTTTTTTCAGAACCACAATCACAGTGACTCATGTCTGTTGTAGCTCCTCGTTAGAAACGTCGGTCTTGTGGTTATGGCAGGGAACTCTGACTCAGCAGATACACATTTGGTTTCTGGTGCTACCAGTTTTCCTGTGTAATATCTAGTATGGAATTTAGGCTAGACTAACAAAACCAGGCAAACAAAGCACACTAGATGCTGCAGTGCTGGGCAACTTTGTGCTTAACTCACTTCATTGCCCCCAGTTTCTATGCAGCGCACAGGACACTTTAAGCAGAGAATCACTTCTTGCTGGCCCAACCTGAAAATGAGCATGTGGTTTAATTTAAACCCTTATCCTATATTTAGATGTTTTTCTCATTGCTGCAGAGGATGCCTCTCATTCCAACTTTACAGTCCAAATTGTACTCTTTAGATAGCTGCCTGTATCCTTTCTTTCAAAAGCTGTGTACAAGTGGTGATAGTGATGCTCTCTCACTTTTGCTTTTATACAGTACCTTACTGCTTAAAGCACTCTCTTAAGATAACAAAGACCCAGATTCAATACACTACTTTGACTGAGAAAATTAAAACAAAATTCCTTTAGCCTTTTAATCTCCCTCCTAATGACCAACATAAAGCTCATGAAAAGATAAGTAGAGTTTCTACCACACATGTTTGAACTGTTCTCTTAGGGGGAGGGAAAAAGAAGTTGTTAACTAGATCAGAGAATATCACTAAGGCAAGCAGACCTTCTAGCCGAGTGGTGAAGATCTTTAGCTAAAGGCAGCAAGATAATAAAAGCCTTTTTACTAAGACTTGATCCCTAGTTCTGTTGTCTGTGGAAGAGATTTCTTTCCCTATTTCCATTAACCTGACCACTTTTGACAAGAAGATCTACTTCCTATAATAGTAGTGGAGAGTCTACAGCAGTGCACAGTACAGGCTACTGGGTTTATCACAGTTTTGCAGTCACGTGTGCCCCTACAGAACATGGCATATGACTAGAAACCTCAGATAGAAACTGCATTTACATTACATCTTGAAAATTAGTGAGAATAGATTATTCTTGATAGATTCAAACTGTCTCTTTAGGGTCTAGTGATAATACTTTATCAAATTGTTATGAATCTCTTAAGTTTATTCTACAAAACATATGAGCTCATCAATGAGAAGCTTAAGGGTGGAAAAAAAGAAAATTCTACAGACAGCAGTAGAAAGATAAAGGACATCAGCTTCAAACTTAAAATCTTTTTAACTTGGAAATATTTGGTACTTTATATTAGATGTTTCTTAAAAGCTTGCAAAATATTTTTTAATTGCAGTATTTTGATTCATGCTGTCTTTATCATGGAGCAGTACTTATATTGCTGTATTTTTTCTCTTCTTTCTCCACTAATATTTTTCAAAAAATGCTAACTTTCTGCTGATAACTAATAATCTCCAGTCAAGCATAGCTTTGCTATTGGCAACAGTGACAGATAAGAGTGCTATCAATAATACTTCATTAACAACATGGGAATAGTCTTAAGGGTTATAACTCTTTCACCTAAAGAATTTTGACAAATCTTTATTGAATCTGAATTCTTCCATCAAAGACTCCATTTCAAAAGGTAGGTTTGAGTAACGAAGGACACACCACAGAACTGAGCTATATCTGATTCATAAAACTGAAAGTTTATTATATCCATTGACACATCTGGGTGTTCTTTCCTGAGGACAATTTCCTGAGGACATTCTGCATTAAGCTGTCTGTCTCACTTCTTTCATTATGTCTTACTCAAATAACTGAATATGTTGAGACACCACAGGAGTCAGTGGGAATAGGATTGTGTTCTGTGAACTTCACCCAATTGCATCAGATTCTTTTAAAACTGAGCTCATTGTTTTCATTGTTTATTACATCCAACTTAAGTGCAAAGTGAAATGCAAGATAGAAGAATGTATATAATCAATTTATTTATTTGGAAATTTCAAAAGGTTGTTATTGTTTTGAGGAAGAGATGGCCGCAACACTGAGTTTATTGAACTTCTGCATTCTACTTCTCTGTATTTTTTACATAATAACATCCTCTCTGAACTCCTACTTTATTAAATTTACCTATGCTTATGGTGCAAAACAAGGGGTTTTTTTTCCCCAAGCAGGTAATCTGTAGATTTTTATCTCCACTCAGCATTATTTCACACATGTGTCTTTTTTAAAAAAACACACCAGCTTTGTCATGAGAGCGATGCTGTAAATAACAGCGATAAACTTGTTGTTTAACACATGATCTGTTAATGAGGATGTACAGGTCTACAAATGACACTCAGAAAGGATCTGCAACTTTATTTAAGTATTGAAGACACAGAAAAGCATAATAATCTTATCTAGTACTCTGCAGCTGTTACTGTATTAAAAGTTTATTTGCTAGCCAGATCATTCAATCTGTTCTTACCTTGTTTGGGATGTTTCAGGCACACAATTTATAATTTGGAGAGGAGAAAAGGGTGCTTTAATTCCCACATCTTTCTATGTGTTTATCAATGTAAGAATGCCACAAGAACATAGATATGTTTTCTGCTGCTGCAAACGAACCCTGCAGGGTTTAGAGATTCAAGAGAGCTCTCTTCTGTCCAACTGAATGCTGTTCCCATCTAATCTGCAGTTTATAAGATTACAGGAAACCACAAAGAACATATTTCTTCTTAAAAATCTTGGTAAATTAATACTTTTATAAATTTGTACCAGCACTTAAAGTATTACAGAAACCTAAAACCCAAATAATATGAAACAAAATAATTCCATGCAGTTTGTTGACTCTTCATAGCATTTATCATTTTCACATGTATTTGCTTTGCATTGCATTTGAAAACTGAACACCAAAAGTTCTTGTAAAGCTTGAAGGTTAATGGCATTAATCTGCCCCTTGACTATAGGAAGCTGTCTATCCAGTTTAAATTGACAGATGTGCTTTCACAGCTGGAGCAATACAGAGATCTTTGAGTTTTGGCCTTCTGGGAGAAAGTAGTGGGTAAAATAGCAAGAAATGCCACTGAGAAATTTTTCCAGAAAAGATTGATCAAAGTTTGGAATGTATCTTGACTTGAGAAGCCCCCAAGAATTCACAGGAGTCTCTCTAAAACAGCCTTTTTTGCTGACTGAAAACTCAGTTATACCAAAAAGACTAATGGAATTGTATGATTATTATATTATATGAATTTATTCCAAACAAAATATATTAGTTTTATGGCTTTAATGTATTTGAAAAACTCACTGAATAATTTCTTCACCATATACTATTTTTCAATATTTTTTTCTTAATTTAGTATTATTAAATATATGGCCAAAACTTTTACATGAAATTTTTGTGTTAATAGAATAGTAAGTAATATGTAAGTTTTGATGTCAAAGCATGCATTTTTCTGTCCAAGTTTATTTCCACAAAAGAGAGAAATTACTTCTGCAAGGTTTTCTAATTTCATCTAAGAATCTTGAGATAAGCTCTATCAGATAATGGCTTATATGAATTAAGTGACTCTTTAAATACCATATTTAAGATGCAACTCCCAACATTTGTGAAAGAAGTTAAACAACATAGGTTTTATTACAGCAGAAATGGTCTTGGTGACCCATAAAATCTAATTCAGTCCTATCATATCCTAAATATGCATAAAACTGGCTCTGGCTTAAGAATTAATATCATAATGACTGAAATATTGTACATTTTGTCCTCTCAGAAATAATTTTCAATATAGAATTTTTGCCTAACTAGGACTATTCTGAGAGAAGCAATAATTACAACATACTTGGAACTTAATGGATTTGAGAGTCATTTCCTCATTCTCTGTAGAAAGTGAAGAAAGTGGTACAAAAAGTGCTACTGTTGATCTCTAAGGGCTAGCACTGAATTCCCCTGAGAAAATACATAGATAGCATCTAAAAGTTTGTTTGGAGTAGAATTGCACTGAGGTCACTGTTCAAGACAACAAACTGTCTGCTGCATTCTCTGACCCCGAAAGGTTAGAGTTTAGGAATTTCCTGGAGAGATTCTGTTTGGTCTAACATTTTTATGAAAGTATCAAGGGGATAGTTAAGAGCAATAGTGAGGTTATTTTCCCCAGAGCTGTAAAACTCTTTTATCTAGCCAAAAATACTTTCAGGGAGATGCCTGTTAGGTCTGTGTGAATGCAGAGGAGAAATCAGAACCAGGAAACTGTTTTTTGCAGGAGTCTAGGAACACATCAATTTTTTAAAAAACTACTTTTGTGTTTATTTTGACTAAATACATTAAGCGCATTTATTTAAGTAGCATAGCAGTCTGATGTTTGTGTTTTGCAGCACATGAAAAGAAAGGTTAAAAATATGAATAAATGTTAAAGAACTATTTTCATGTACAAAACTCATTAAAACATGGAAGAAAACAGATATATTTTTCATTGATGTACTGAATTTGCTAATGATGTAGCCTGAAAAAACAGCTGGACACAGCTGACTGGACCCTTGATGATACAACTTTAGTCATGATAACTAAGAGGAAGTCGGAGGAAAGTTAACTTTGTCATAATTGTTTTTGTTCAGTTTTCTTCTACTTGATTCGTGGAATATTTAAATTCCAACCATGTACTGCACATCATACCGTGATATAAAAACATCTTAGTGAAGAAAGGAAATTAGTGTAGCTTTGTACAATCCACAACACTGGTAGTTTTACAGCAGAAAAACTGATTTTCAAGAGTATCCAAAAAGATACATTTTCTGACAAACTCAGCATGTGTTCTTTATCAGTGTGTAATTTAGGGTGTCTGTAATAGCTCATTAGTACATCTCCAGGCAGAATGTCAGTGCAAATACTGACAGGTCAAGGCAGACAAGTCCCCCAACACAGGACAGTGCTGGAGTCAACACTGATATGGTGGGTAGCAGTTGATAGTGTGACTGCTGGCAGCAGGGGACACCCAGCACTCTGGAGGTCAGCTCAGCCAGTTTCACACACCACAGGTGAGCTGGTATGAACAGGGACACAGCGTGGACTTTGAAAGAACAGGCTGGTTGTAGATCCTTTAATGGGCACAACTATTCAGGAGCATCCTGACAACAAAGTCAGAATAGGCGCTAAACCATGGTGTCTATTACATCGACTGTGACTGTTAGTCACTAGTCACCTAACCTATCCCACTGCTACCTTCTTCATCTCCACTCACTGAGGCACCTACAGCTTATATTCACATTTGTATTCACATTTAACACTCACTTCTTGATTAACTTGCAGCAGGGTCTTGTTTTCATTGATAATTTATTCTTTATAGCTAAGGGTCTGTTCAAGTTTCAACCATATCTAATTTTTTTCTTGCTCCCAAGTGTTACCCTCGTTCCATCAACCTGTTTTCCTTTTTCCATCCCTATTTCCCACACTTCAATTTTCATCTAGGGCCTTACTGAAGGCTATTTGTAGAATTGGAATAATTTCTTCAACCTTACTGTTTCATATGGATTCTCATATTTTTCTTTTTTTCTGAGTCCTATAAATGCAAACAAATAGCAGTAATAGGGTTATCCTCCATATAGGTTTAACACTGAATATTAATGGTATTGTCATTCATACAGGCTTATTATTTCAATGCTTTCTCCTGGGGGTTCTGTTGGTGGTCACTTTCAATAAAAAGTTTCTTTGGAGGAGGGGAATTGCATTGTTTTTCAGTATCTTGGGATATCTATAAGGTCTTCAGGACAGATGATATGTCTGCTTTCTGTGTGGTCAAACAAATCACAATAACCTCCCCCTTACAGCCATGCAAAGGGCAGCACAGATTTCATAGAACATATCAGAAGGAACATTTTGCTAGTTGGATCTAATTTTGGTTATCAGGACTAAAACCAAACCAAATAATCCTTGTCCATCATGATTTTTCTCACTCCCTGCAAGTGAAGGATGGTTAGATCAGACACATCTGATTGACACAACCCACAGGAGTTGGTTCAGTTTAAGTCAATACTGAAGATCTAAGGTACATGTTACACAAAGAGGATCACTAAGCTTGAGCAACAGGTCCGTTCATGGCTATTTATTAAAATAATACACTCATATCTTACTATCTTATTATAAATATAAAATATTTTTTCCTATTTCTAGGCTTCTTATATTAACAGTATAATACAGTTTTCAGCTGACCAGTTGTGAGATGCTTGTATAACTTCTAATAATGTGCTATTTACTGGCAAAGGCTAAAATTAAAATCTGGCACTTTGTGTGCAATTTGGATCTTTATCTACAATAAGTCAAGGTTTTAATTCTGTATTTTCACTCAACTGCTAAATTAATTAGTTTTATAAATCTTTTTTAAAACTTTTTTTTGTATAAACCTGTTTGTATGAGCAGCATGTATTCTGACAGGGAACTCACTGATTCAGAAACCAATTAAGAATTTGTAAAAATAAGATCTGATACTGAATTTCCAAAGTCAAATAATAGTCAGTTTATTTAGAGTGCTGCTATAGCAATTCATAAGATACAAAGAAAAAAAATCTACTTGTACTTTGGAATAAACCTTTTGTAGTACTTTTTTTCTCTCACCATTTTGTATCTATCAGAAAGGAGAATATTTATGTGAGCCACTTGCACTGATGAGTTCATTAGAGTACAGTGAGGTAAGACTTTTAGTTTGCAGAAAGGAGAAAATGCAAGACCTCCCTAAGTGTTCACTAGAAGGTTTTGGGAAGAGGAAGCTGGTTACTAAGAGGAAGTTGAAGGTAACCCTTAAAACTAGTAACAGGCAGGGTGAGAATTAGCCTCCTTACTAAAGACTCCTAAGGAATATTTCTTCTAGCCTCAATGACTCTTGAGAGCTAAATGAGATGTTACCATCTGCTAGGAACTGCCCAATGAAATCAGATATTTTCTGCAACTGGGAGTAAGAATGGAGGTAATTGCCACTAATGTACCAAACCAAATATGGTAAGAATGGAGGGTTACAGAGTTCTCAGAGGAATTAATGAATTTGAGTAATTGAATCATCAATTCTGAATTTTAAGAAAATCATGTTATTTGTACTCTTACAGTGTTGCTTTTCTGTCTGGAATTGAGATTCCATTGTGCCATTAAATCAGTATTAACACACTCAATTTTGGTTTTTGGCTGCTGCCTCTAAGATTTCATGTCTCTTAAAAGACATTTTTAAAGACATTTTTCCTTACAGAAGGCATAACAGCTAACAGGGAAATTTCAGGTTTTCCTAATGACCTTGCACTTGAATAGCTACTTTTATCCCCAGAGGATTTAGTGGCTCTTAAACTTAATAGCAGCAAAGTGCTTTAGAGCAGGATGAAAAGAATCCTTCAGTAGTTGAAAATGCATGACAGAAAAAGAAGTACTATTATTTCATAACCAGACCAATTTCAACAGTTCAGGATGGCATGCTGTAAAGAATATGGAACAGAAAAGGAGATTGGTTTTTTTCCTAAAATCTGCCTGAGGAAGTATGAATTTTAGTTGTAGTTGTCAATACAACTTTTGTAACTGAGGTTTTGTCACTGATCCTTGCTTAGGTGAATTTTTATTGTAAACAAAATAAAACTGATCTGCCAAATTCAAAATCATCAACCTCAAAGATTTACATGAAAATTTAAAATTTTGTCTTTCAAAAAATGTCATAGAGGATCTGATATATCTGCAATAAATCTGAGAGGATAAATCTGAAATAGGTATGAACATCTTTCCCACTCTGTATATCCAATCAGAACAAGCTCTATAAGGGTTTCAGTTAGAAGTATTATATACACAGTTTATCTGAAATAAAAAGAAGTTATTTTTAAAACTGAAATTTAACCTCAAGCAGTACACACACAGATGAAAAGTCTTCACTTTTCTTTTGCTGCTTAATAGCCATTTAATGGGCAATAAAGCTTGGTCCCTAAATGCACTGTACTGTGTAGTTTGTCCTTGAACTCTCAAGTGTTGCATTGGCCTCCAGCTGTTAGCAGTGCACCACACTAATATTAGCAAGAGGTATCATTAGTGCTACTAAATGTGAAAAGAAGAGTATTTAAGTTACCGTGATCTGGAACATAAATAAACTGTTACTTCATATCCTCTCTTCAACTACTCTCTATGGCTGTGTTTGCATCTTCCTGCTGGGACATATTATGGCATGCACTACAGCCCAAATTAGACGTGTTCAGGGAGTGTCATGGTTCTCATCCAAATCGGAAGTCTGTGAAGAATAAAAACCAGGTCATGGCGAAAAAAAAAATTAAAAAATCCATCTTCTTGGGTGTTTCTTCAAACACTATGACTACAGTAACTCATAGGTATCCCAGTTCCTAAAATCTCTTTATTTCTTTTTCACTTGGGTGCTTTTAGAAATAGCAATTCTACAACATTTAAATTGTTTTGTTGAGGAAAAAATAATTCTAATTTTAAAAATGGCACTAATTTTATTTTCACCAAAATGTAACTTTTTACATACCATAAATTCATTAAGTAAGAAATGCTTTTATTCTCTTCATTATTTATTAATCATTCTACTCATTATGTCATTATTTTTCAAAAATTTTACAATATGAGCTTAATGTAGCAAGAGGAAAGACAGACTTTATTTTTGAGCACTCCCTGGTTCCAAAAAACAATCCTGCACTCAATGTCTTTGTCTTCTTTGAGCTATGGTTAAGTGAAAGTTATGGTACGCTGCCTGATTTCCCTGTTCCCACCAATATGGCATAACTCTGGAAACTTGGGAATGAAAGAAGACATGAATAAAAAAGTCTTGCATTCCAGAGCAAAGGAGTATTCTCAAGAATGGGGGGAGCAGTAGGGAGAGGGATTTGTCTTCCAAAGCATAACAGCATGTTTATAATAGAGGAAACACATACCCTTAAAAAATGACTTGATTGGAAGAAAATTACTTTTAGCCAGCTACTGAAATCCCTAAGCACATGCTGGTTTGTTTAATGGGAACCGATTTTGAAAGCATTTATGGAATGTATAGAGGGATCCTGTCTGAAAACATATACAAGGAAGGCATACCAGCTGCAGCTATTCCCTTCATCCTCACTGACATTAGCAATTTAAGATTTAGTCAAGCACAAAACACCCATGACCTTCTGAGCCATGCAGTCCCACAGAAAGCAGTCGACCTCTGCAGTTGGGCAAGCCATCATGAAGAAACATCACTGTACCACAGAAGACCTAAAATAAATCTGCAAGAGTATTGAAAACTGTGGGACACTCAAATAAGAAAAGTCATAAATCTGTGTCCTCTCTAGTCTGTTGCAATACTCTGTTCTCAGGATCTTTATCCCTGTAAAGCTAGCCAGAGAACAAGACTGAAGAGAACTGTAACTCAGCATATTTTGTTCCTATTGTTTTCCCTGACATCAATTTTTCTAGCTTTAAAAGTCATCCAAAAGCAAATTTTGAATCATGTTTCTACCTGGTTTCTGCCTTAAAAAATAATCCATGGTTTACAGAGAAATCTCCATGCTATATGAATTCATTGTATGGTTGATCAGAAGCTTGTAGAAGTAGTTCCATTGCCACTCCAGCTCTCTAGGCTGCCCATTTTTTAAGTATCAGTTCATTATAGAAAAATGTACCTGGCTGGGTAAGGTATTTTTTCCCTCAAAGTTAGTGAAGAATACCTAGAAATATACATAAAAGAGGGGGGGTTAGTACTGAATTAAAGCTTCTTTTTATTATTTATCTTTGTTGTTGCTAGTCAGAGCTTTTCCAGGGCTCTAGTTTACAGCATGACTCTCCAAGCAGAGGCAGCAGCATGTAATGAGGGTAGAAGTGAACAGAGTAAGAGAGAAAATGAGCTGGTGGAGACAAAATGGATGTGAGAAATTCCTAAGTTAAATCAGTAATTTACAGTTCTAAACCCTACTCTAAACACATTAGGGTGGGACATTTTATTGTCCCACAACTTGCTTAGTTATTTTCTCAGATCAGAAGGATGTCAACAGAAGAAATTGAGAACTCCCAAAGCCAATTTTTGCCTTTTAATTTTGAAAGGCAAAGCACTGTCTAGGAGGCAAGCATTCCTACAGGCTCCTAGGTCCCAGATAAATTACTTTCTCCCTCATATACCCTAAGTAATATCACAACATGCCAAAATGTTCACTTAAGGTGTAAGGTACTCACTTATTCCAATAACAAGTAAAAAAAAAAAAAATCTTTGGAATCAATGGAGTTATTATAAATAAAAATATCCACCTAAACATCTGAATTCAAATTTATAGGCAAAGATTGACTAATTGAAATTTAAAAATGTGTATTCTTTGTAAAGCTTGTGGGTGAAAATAGTTTTATGATACTTGAAGCAAAAATTCTAGGTAAAATCCATCTTCATAATAAAAAGAAATTTTTTCCTGAAAAACAAAAGGATGGGAATTTGCCCAAATGGTTCTTGTGAGCCCTCAGCATATTTTTTTCTCCTTCCATAGGGAAATTAGAAGGAATGATGATTAATGTTACCAGCATTCTTAGCAGAATTGTGATATATATTTAGCCATTGAGTTCACATTTCTAAATAATATTATAACAAATGTGCTTCATTAGTGGTGTACATAGCATTATAAGACCTTTGCAAGCATTATGAAACTTCAAAAAATGCCCAAGGCAGTCTGAACAAGGGAGATTTGGGGGTGATTATTCACTCTTTTTTAACAAGAAGTGCTCTTAATTAGTACATATTGAAAAGCTCTTTCTTCTCAGCATTATCAAATATATTTTTATTGATTGAAAGCTACAGTTATATGTCAATTCTTTCAGTGTCATTAAATTCACATCCCTCACACTACATTACATTTGCATTTATTATTTCCCTAAGACATGACTGAGAAATAAGAACTTTTAGCCTTTTGCTATTGGCTTGAATATGTATTTTATAGCTTTGTAGCCTGAGAAAAATGTATTTCAGATGGAGAATGGGAAGAAAACCCCTTATGTTTAATACAAATACCATGCCCTCTCCTATCTTCTCTTTCGTAGACATGTTCTATGTTGAGAACTTCTGATACAAAGGTTTCTTCATGTTCCTGGTCATTCTTCTGGGCTGCGGCTGTGTGCTGTGATTTTATTATTTTTAATTTGAATGAGTGAGGCTTTATTGTAGCTAAACAGCAGATCAGTCAGGCAGAGTGAAATTGATACATATTCTCTAACATGTTGCTAATAAGAAAACGATTTTTTTGAGGTTGGTGTATTGGAACAGCAGTAATTTCCCTTGGCAAATCTCTTCCACTGAATGAAAAGCCACCTTACTGTAGGTATTGCGTCAGAAATGATTTCAGGTCATCCCTCAGTCATATGGTTAGTTCAATCTAAAGCTAAGACTTTGTAATTGCAGGCAAAGCCCACCTCCAAGAAGGATTGGCAGAGATTAGAGTTATCTAACTCAAAGTACATGAAATAATAAAATGCTCTGTTGAATAGTTTTAGTCTGATAGCTGGCATTATTGAGTAGAAGTTTGCACTGAATCTTCCATGCTTATCTTATTAATCATCCCTCTTCCCTGAAAGATTAGCTACTTCTGACCACATACAGTGTGAGCAACATTTGGTACAGAAAGAAACCAAGCTAACATAAAACCCCTGAAGGCAAAAATAAAAGCAAAAAAAAGCTGAAACTTTTAGGGAATATGGAGAATATTCAAAAATTATTTTTCATGGTATCTGACTAAGCTGAATAATTTAAGGTGTTTATCCAACTTACTGAAAACTCTTAGGCAGCAAGGATGGAATCAATGGACCTTGGAAGCTCACCAGGTTCAACCATTCTACACAAACAGGGTCAGCTAATCCTATGTAATTCCTGGAAGGTGCTTGTCTGGCCTTAAACATGCCCAGACAGACACACCATATATCTTCACATTCCAACCTGTTTCAGTCCTTAATTATGACCTACCGTTGGATTCTTCTAATTACAAATGAAAATCCCTTGTTCCTTCCTTATTCTCTACCTACACAGAGAATATGTTACTCCCTTCCTCTTTTATGTATCCGATATGTTCTCATGCCCACCATTTTTTCCTCCTCAGCCTAAAACAATCACATTTTTGCA
Source organism: Setophaga petechia (assembly GCA_024362935.1). Lineage (NCBI taxonomy): Eukaryota > Metazoa > Chordata > Aves > Passeriformes > Parulidae > Setophaga > Setophaga petechia. The sequence goes on from JANCRA010000001.1 coordinate 32,495,762, forward strand.
GTTTTTTTTCTTTGAAGTCATATTTCCAAACTGCTGCACCAAGAGATATGTACAGAAATCTGCCCTATGCAGTACTCCCCATAAAGCAGGAAAACCACCACATTTTCAAACAGGTACCACAACAAGATGAAAATGAGGAAGAATTAAAGCTTTTTCTAGATGAAGCTACTACACACTATCCTTATAAAATGGTAGTTCTGTTACGATAGGAGGGTAGAAAAAGTGGAGAGAAGTACACATTTTTACATTAAAATCTTGTTAGGTTTTAGTCCATTTCATGAATGGGTTTTAGTCCATTTCATGAATTCATTAGGAATTGCATGTGCTGCTCAGATAGAAGACAGGAAACATTTATAATGGGGCTCTAAAGAAAGCTGAAGGAATCTGAGTGCCCCCAGGAAAGCTGCTTCTGACCTACAACAGAGGCTGAACAATTTTATTACCCTTTGAATTATAGGTTAACTAGAAGAACATAAAGAGCAGATACATTTGCTGGCTGCTTTAAAGAAACATGAAAAATATTTCTGTTGTACAGGCCCAGAAACATTCATGAAGCAATCGAAAACTTTTTTGACTGATTAGAATTATTAAGAAGAGAGATGTACTGGAGAGCTATGCTGTCAAATGTTTTTCACCACTTGACATGTCAGCAACAGGATTTGGGCAGGTACTATGAGAAAAACAAAGTATGTGTTTATGCACATTCAACACCTTTCTGCAGGCACTCTTGCCTCACACTGTCACACTGGGCTGCTTTCAGCACGTAATGTGCTTCACAGGGATAAAAATAGCCCAGATACAAGATTTTGCAGAACACAGCAGTGCTTGACCGGGAAAACTGAAGAGTTTTGGAAAAAGCTGTGATACCTGGGCTAATGCTCAGAAAAGGGGAGGAGATGAATGTCAGTCCTCAACAACAGACAGAGCTCTTTTCCTGCGTGTGCCAGTGGGTAAATTAATGTATGGTGAATGCCATTGCCGGTATGTCTGCTTCAACAAACAAGAAACAGATTTAAAAAATACTTAAACAGCAAATATCCATACAGATATTGAATTTTAGGTGCTCAGCAGTAGCTGAAGCTGCAGTTCTAAGATTTTATAATAGTGTATTTGAGAGTTTTTCTAGAGATCTCAAGGAAGATTTGCTTTTTTCTAACAAAAATTTAGATAAAACTCATGTTTCCCAAAAGTAATTGGCAATTATTTATGTGAGATTTTGCTTGTTATTTTATAACCTAACATTTGGTTGGGTTTTGGTTTTATTGTTTTGGGGGTGGATTTGAGTTGTTTTTTGTTTGGGTTGGGTTGTTGTTTTATCTTTTTTTTTGCAGAGGGGGGAGTTGGTTGGTTTTGCTTGTTTGTTTGGCTTTTTTTTTTTTTTTTTATTAGTTTTTGGAAGGAGTTGGTGTTTTTTGAGGGGAGCTGATTTTTTGATTTTGGGTAGTTTTTTGGTGGTGGTGCTGTTGGTATTTTGTTTTAATTCTGTAGCAGGATAATTTGCAAACTGAGGGAAGTAGCTGGTGATTAAACACTCACCCCATGAAACTAAGGAAAACAAAGAGATATCCAAACCCAGACACATACCAATTTACTTACTAAGAAACTTTTCCAAATCAGAAGTGATATTCAGCTCCATTGCAGAACCTGAAACCACAGAGATATTAAGAAAGACTTTCGGTAAGTAACTGTCAGCATACTCTCCCTTTTGGAATCTAATATTACTTCTATAGTGCTAACAGATATATAATAATACAAAGTCACTACTTCAAGAAAGAAAGACCTGAAAAATAGAAGTCCTACCAAAGTCCTTTCTCAAATGAAGGAGGGACAATTTTGATTATGTGATTTATCAAAAGATCTCAGGAACATGTTGAAATATGTGTTTAAGCCTATGCAAGAAGATTATTAGGGACTGAAAAGCATGCACTTAAAGATCTAAAATAAAGAGTGACACTAAAGAAACTATTGCTTCTTGCCATCCATGCTGAAGCAAAAGAATCCAATTAATTAAAAAGCAATGATGGATGTTTTTATTGATGCCTATATGAATATGAATTTAACCTTTTTGTAGACTGGTCTTAATTCCTTGGTATAATTTTATTAGAATTAAATTTTAAAAAGCAAGGTCATGGTGATTTTAGTGACAAGAACAATTTTGAGTGTTTTTTTACTTAAATAAAGTTTGGACCTCTCTTCACAAAAATGTGATTACAAACGTCTTTATCATCTCCTGACTCTCCAGCAGATAAAGACAAACAAATGTTTCTCATTAGAAACTAATCTGCAATTACTCTGGTCAGATAAGGAAACAGATAAAGAAAAGTATCAATGTTTGTATCTTGGATTTGTAAAAGATTAAGAGAAAAATACCAACTTCTTATATTCATTACTAACAGACACATAACAGTATAAGGTCACTACTCTAAAAAAGATACCTCAAAATATGTAGATCTTACTGATGGATTTAGGTCAGCTCTTTTTTTGTCTTGACTCTTTAGAAAGCTCCCAGTTTCCTTACTGATTGCCCAAAATCTTGTTTTCAAGTTGCTCAGGAACTTATATTTGAAGTCCATGTGAAGTATCCCAAGAGCATGAAACCAAGGCTGAAAGTGTTTCCATGGAAGAATGAAGGTTTTGCACTCTGCATACTTTTTTTCCAGTTAATGAAATGTAGAAAATCACCAATAGAATATGGACAATTGATCCAAGGAGAAAACTTAGCAAAGCATTTGGAAAAACCTAAGTTAGAAAACCATAAATACATGTTCCATAATAATCCTGCTGAAGTATCACATAAAAATATATAGCTGTTTTGCAGAAGACCACTGTAACAGGTATTGATCAAGCTATTAATTTTTCTGTGTCGTAAGTCTCATGTTAATTTAGAAAGAGGGAAAGCTGTGCAGAAATTCTAGCTACCCAAAACTGAGAAGTTAATTAACACCTGGGACAAGGACAGTGATTGCTCCTCTCATGACTTGGTCTCATATCTCCAATTTGAACCATGAAGATTCACACAGACTTAGCCTGAAGGTTTATGTAAGATTTACTGGGCTTTATTTCAAAACTGATGAAACACAATTCTGTCACCCTCTTGTAGTCATCTAACTACAAGTCCAAGGTGACTTTTTCTATCTTTAATACATACTAATCAGTTACAATTTTTTTTTCCTGTGGTACAGGAAGGGTGATGTAATAAAGAAGCATTGCAAAGTACACTATTTAACCTAGAAAAGGTGGCAATCAAACTTCTGAAGGCTTGTAGTTTTGTGCTAGAAATGTTCAAGTTTCAGTGTTGGACAACCATATTCAGCAACAAGCTAGACTCCAGTCCAGCCTAGTTCCTAGGTATGACTGCAATTTACTAGAACCTATCTAGTGAAGCAAATAATACCAGATAACTGACGAAGTTATGTATGTGCTTACATGTCCTCTGAAGCAAAATTCAGTGGAATAATACTTGTGGCTTCCTGGGGGATACAGTTACCCTCATAAAGAAAAGAAATGCATTATAGAGAAGTTCTAATATAGCATGGGAAGAGTCTTTACCCCATAATGGAAATTAGACCTTTTATTTTAACTAAGTGCAAATATTTAAAACTGCTATTGAAAATGAAATTGTCAGTAAAGAAATAGCTCACCTCAGCAAGGGGAAGAGAATCCTTTGCCCAGTTTTGAGGGAGATGAATGTTGTGAAGAACTTCATAAGTATTTGGGGTCTGCCTCACAAAGCCATTTCTATAATGTGAGAAATGGAGGACACAGGGAAATCACATAAGCAACAATATGAGGTATTTAATCCCAGTGGTGTCTGTGTGGCCTCAGTAAACAAAGGCCTCATTTCTCCCAAAACCTTACCAGTCTCTAAGAGGGTGACTCTAGTAAAAATGGCTACCCTCATACATATGTAAACATTCTAATTTTTTTTTTCACTGTTGTGTAGTACATCTATATTAGAGCTGTAACCTCCATCATAAGCTTGAAATAATCAAAATTAATTAACCATCATTACTATCATAACAAAATTAATAAAAAAGTCATAAAACAATCAAAGCCATTTTTAAAGGGTAATATCTTAATTCTCTTTCTCCTCATTATTTTGGCATAAATTTTTCTGTTAGGAAATTCTCCAGCATCATAAAACTCTATAAGAAGTCCTCACGTTGCTTCATGTTAATAAAAAGAAAATAATAGCTTTGATGATCTGTATTACCCAAACTTGTTTCAATGCAAAGTCATTACTTTGATTCCATCCTGGAAGGAATTCAGAACCAGCTGTCTTTAATCTGCTCTGCTGTTCTAGTCAATCACAGCTCTCCTGAGCAGCAGGGAAAGGAGGATTCAGGTGTTGACACTTGCTTCTGATTGCTGTGTGCTGATGAAGCACAGCTGCCCAGATGAGGAGAAAGTGCTTCTCCAAGCCTGAGCTTTTCATTTTGGCATCATCTCCACTGGTTAGTTTCTTGATTAATTCAACAAAGATTTTGTCATGTTTTTGTTTGTTTGTTTCTGGTAGTCTATACCTATGTAAAGACAGATTAATATCCACCTACGGCTAGGTTAAATGATTACTTCTTTGTATAAAATCTTGTTTTTGTTTGAGCTCAAGCATGGTAGTCACATTGGTGTGTTTATATTTCCTGAAAACCAGCCTAATTCAGCATGGCCTTTTGTCCCTGTATTTAGCTAAAATTCACTTCCTTTTATATTACAGCGCTGTGTAGCATAGAAGCTGTAGGAAGTAAGTAGAAGTGAAGTAAAGAATTTTAATAGCTATTTCCCTTTAAATGGGTTTCAGTACTGGCATTCTCATTTCTCTATAGAAGTAGAGGAATTGTAATGACAGAATCTCCTTTATTGTAATGGTTTAATATTTCAATACTCTAGCAAAAGAGTGAGATTAAAAGGCAACCAGTCAAAACTCTCCATGAGAGAAATTATGGTGCCAGAAAAGGCTGACATTTGTGCTAATTTTAAATTAAAATATGGCCAGAAAACGTGGACTAAACTCTGGGGACAAAAAAAAAAAAAAAAGTTTGGGCAGTATTTTCTTTTTTGCAAAAGGAACATGATTTGGTTCCTGGAAGAATATCAAATTGTACTTAATCTATATTCAACTGTTCTAAACCATATGACTTAGTCATTAAATAATACTACTTAATGTTGTAAACTAATGTGGATAATATTTTTTATGCCAAAATTTCTGCTGTAATGAGTGGGAAAGGAGTTTAGAAAAGCTTACAAGGAATTAGTCCATAGGTTGTTAATGAACCACTTCCTCACACACACCTGTGCATTTAGCACCTGATTTTTATTATCCTCTTTGGTAAAGCTCTTATTTGACTCGGGGTAAATCTTATGATGTACAATACTTTATTGAATACTTGTTTTCTTGTTTACACACTTTGTTGACTTCATAGAACCTTTAGGTGGGGAAGTCAGGGAACATCATGAAATAGAAAAATCAAGGAAAAAATAGCATTAAGATCACAAACGAGAAATATGTTTATGTTAAAAAGAAATATAATTCAGTATTTCTGAAGACATAAGTTTCAGTCATATTAAATAGATCAACAGGAGTAAAAAAGTTGTTATTTATATACTACAAGTTGCAAGCAAAATCAGTACAGCTCTGTTGTTGTTACGACAAGTGCTCTGTTTTACTGTCTGCCCTATGTTTTCTCTTCCTAACCACCAAAATCACTAAAGCTTATTACCTTGCCTAGCCTCTTAGCCAGACAGCCATTACTGAAAATGCTTCACCTCAGTGCATGAGTCGTCCTATTTTCTTATGTCTAACCCTACATAATTTACTGATGGAGGTTGTTCTTACAGAAATAGGATTTTACAAATGGAACCCAGTTTTAAATAGGTGCCACACAGAGACTGTGAAAGGAATTTTTTCAGTTGCCTTTTGATGGATTTTTAATTGGTGAATATATTTCTGGAACTATGAGGGAGATTGAAAAAGATCAGGGTAATTTCTGCAACAGTGAAAAGTTATGATAATCCTTTGGGAGTCAAAAGGCAGGCAAGCATTCTACTTTGATACACTTCTTCTTTAAAAAACAAATCAATAGGCATAGCAGATGTTTTCTAGTGCAACTTGAGTGCCTCAGTTAGTTGTAGGTAATGGGTTGCTTTTTTTAAAGTGAGGAGTTGGATGGGTAAATGAAAGAAACTATACCTCAGCTGACAATCTGTAACTGAAGGAAAACAAATGGAGTAAGTGAAGAGAAAAAAATTAAATGAAATTAGATCTTCCTGTGAAAAGTGTTCTTTTTTTCTTCTCAGAGTGGAAAAATGGTCATTAGAAAGGTGTTTTTCTTGTTTGAGATTGTAGCATTGATAATTAGTGGTGATTCTAAAGTGTCTAATTTTGTATTAAGGAAAAGACATGGTTTCTGTTGCCTAAACCTTGAGAATAAGGAAATTATGTGTTTCCCACCTCCTAAATAAGTTTTCCATTCAGTAGATTTAAAATATATTTTTAAATTCCGTTCCCTGTTTTTGATCCAATAAGCCTTTAGCAGCTGTTTCAGGAGCTCTTTCAGCTCTAGAAAAACAGTTAAAAATATAGTCTGAATTTGGTTATTTATTAGTCTCTTGAGGGGAAGGACAAATCCTGTGACTTTTGCATCTCAGGTATGTGACCACAACTCTATGTATATTGATGTGCTTAATATGGCTGGAGCACACCTAAATGTTTGTTTACTGCCAGTCTTCTAACAGCCTGAATCACCTACATTAAAACAGCAGGGAAACATTAAAACAGCAGGGAAAAAAAAAAAAAAGGAAAATTTTTACCGTAGCTCACTCTTTCTATTTTGAGCAAAGTGCCACTGAATCGTGGGCAGTGGTCCTGTGACTTCATTCTCTGTATCCCTCTCAATATAGAGTACTGGATGTTGACATGTCTCTTAATTCCTTTAAGGTGTTTCTTAAAGAAACTGAATTGAAGGAGAAATTTAATAAGAGATAATGCAACTCTCTTAAAGGGAGAAAGTCATCATTCCAACAGGAACAATCCCATTTCTCACTCTAACATCTATTGAAAGATAACAGGGATATACATTCATGTTATTAATTGGAGAAAAGTGAAGTAATTAGAGCTTCTGTGCCTTTCTTCTGGTGGAAGTGTGGGCTTCTAGTTGCCCCTTAAAACATTTTTTTGTTGTTGTTTTAGGCTCTGAATACATAAACTAAGAGAAGGTATGGAACTCAGTGGCAACAAGAATTGGGCATACCTAAAAAAACTGCCAGTCTAATTAGCATTTTTCTCCTCTTTCCACATCATGTTTTAAACATTTATTAATGCACATATTATAGAAAACAGTTTAATACTGAATTCATCTAAAGGAAAAATCACTCAAGCCAATTAGAGATTGATAATGGATGTATTTTTCTTTTCATCTACTGTGTAATATTTTTAATTTTAAAAAAAGCATCGGAATTTAATATTTATGCTGACTCATACCAGCTAAGTTCCTGAAATAGCAAAGCAGCATTATTGTCTACAATTCTAAAACGAAGCTGGCATGCCATTGATCAGGCATTATTTAAAAGGCTTAAGCAGACTTCCCAGGGAGGCTCATTTCCATCCAAATCAAACCTATAGCAGTGTAACCTCACCTTATTTGTAATGCCTGGTGGGACACGCAGGGCTCCTGTTGTTTATGAAGTATTGCAGTGTAAGTAATTTGCCTGTGTAAGAGATCTATAGCTTGAAGGCCAAAGGTCCTGATGGCCTGTGACCCAGAAACAAGAAATGTTTAGCCTTTCTGTGTACATAAAGTTTGGCCACTTCAAAACCTTTTGAATGTGCCTGTGCTGTGCCGTGCCCCTGCAGCTTTATGTGACTTTTCTACCAACAGTATTTGTTTCAAAAATTCCTTTAAAAATAGTACCTTGCAGGAACTGCTTGGCCTCCCAGAGGGTGAATAAAAAATACCTTCACTGCCACATTTGAGCTCTTGGGAGTGAATGATATACTTCCCTAAATATTTGTTGCCTAACGTTACTGTGAAAACAGTAGCTTAAATTGAGATTTCAAAGACAGTATTTATCTCCATGGTTTTAATTACCTGTGCAGTTTTGGTATGGTAGTTGGCCTTGCTGGTTTTTTCATCTCCTGAAAAATCTCAGTTTACAATAATGCATTATGTATAAACAACATGTTACCTACAAAAATAACTTAGTTTGGTCAATTTCAGGTATCTCTCAGATGAAGAAAGGATTTTTCCAAATGGTCTGGAATTTATCCCTGCAGCTGCTGGATCAGGCAAGCAAGGGAAGTTAATCCAAAAATATGATAAAAATTTGGACAAAAACAGGGATTTTAGTGAATCCTCTTTCCCAGTCTTGAGTGTGATCTCAGCAACATTTTAAGTCTTTTTATTTAAAATTAGATAACCATGGTGTGATGATCTCTCAAGGTTCTTGACAATGAGAGCCCTTCCTTGGGCTTAGTGTTTTCAAACCATTCCTTTTTTTGCTAGAGTGCAGTTATGCCCCTAAGAGGCCTGTTAGAAATAGCCTAAATCCATTTTGGGTAAAATACTTCTGAAATGGTCAAACAAATATCCATAGGTCTCCAATTTGTAGATCTTTTCACTAATGAATGGAGGCTGGTAACAAAATAGGGTTTTAAAAGGAAAACCTGATTAATCTGTAGAGCAGGAAATTGTGGGTTACTAGCAAGAGCGAGGCTCTTTATTCAACAATTGTTCAGGATACAAATTTTTTTCAATGCTGAGTAGAAAAGTTCTCCCTGACATTACCCCAGCAAAGAGCTCCTACACAGCTGTGCTGGTCTCTCCAGCTGTGTACAGGTGAAACATCAGTAGGCAGGTGATGGTGGAGTGCAATCAGGATAAGAATTTACACATGAGAGCTTGTAGTAATTCTAGATTAAGTCACCCAGACTTGGTGTTAAATGGATATTTTGCTGGGATAAAGTGTCTGTATTCCTCCAGTTACATGCTTATTTAGCTGATTTAAGGTATAAGCCAATTAAATTACTCATTTGACTTAAGTTTTATGTAGGTTTAATCTCTGAGCTACTGCCTTCTCAGATTTTCTCAAGGTTTCTTTTTTTACCACAACCTTTTCTTATGGAAATAGTCACTAGAGAAAAACTTATTTTGACTATTAAAACTTTTAAATTTTCTTCTCAACGTTTGGGGCAAGAGTAGAGAGAAAAATCACTGTTATTAAATTTGACTGTAAAAAATTAACAGTAGAATATGTAAAGCAAATATGTTGAATTCTTGACTGCATCTTGTTATAAATTAGTTATTAATGCTTCGCTTCCTTTTTGCTCCAGTTACCTCAAGCAAACATTAGAAAAAATATTCCAGTCAATTTCATTATTCTAATTATCTTTTTGTGTAAATCCTTGTGATTGGACAGGTGTTTATGAAGTTAAACAACTAATTCAAATGGTGGGGTTGAATGTATTTTTTCATGCTGTTTTAAAAGGTCTCTGTCCCCTTGAAGCTTTTTTTATGTCTGAGCTGGTTAAAGGTAGGCTGACAACAGAAAACTGGATGGACAGACAAACTGAGATACAATTCTGTATGCAGGTTATAAATTATTCACATTGCTATTTCATTTGTTTTCATGATATTTTAAAGAAAACTGCTGAAAATAGGAACATAATATGCTTTTCTAACTCCATCTTTTTTGCATAGCATACCATATTTTGGCAGTGGATACTAGTGTAGTCTTACATGGAAAATGTAAGTTACTTAGGATAAGCAGGTTTATTGTAATTCTGAGACAGACATGCCATTTCTGCCTTTACTGATTGTCACAGCTTAAATTTAATTTTTATAGCTGACAATGTTTTATCTCTTTTGTGCATGGATCTCAGTCCCTCATAGATTACAGGCAACTATTAATTTTCTTTGAAGGGATGGGGACTTACAGGTCAGTGCTGACTTTAAATTACCATTTATTTTTAAAGAAACTCAAGTAGTCAGCAGACCACATGGGCTGCTTTTCACTTTGGAAGATACCCATAATTGTAAGTCTATTTGTCATTTTAAGACTAGGAATATGACCTAAGTTCCCAAGCCCACATAGCAAATAAACACTCCATGTCTCTTGGGAGCAGTACTACCACTCCACTACTAACTTTGGCTCATTAGACTGAGTTTGCTGAACATTTAGCCCTTTCAATGTACTGTGTATGTGATAGATGAGAATGAGTGAGTGGGTGTTGCTTGCAAATGTCCTCTGTTCATCCATAATATAAACAGGCCATCCTTACTGGTCCCTAGGTAACCAGTTTCTGGCTCAGTGTTTAAGCTGCAGTCTCCTGGAAAGATTGTGTGTTGGACCTGGTTCTGTTTGTATTAGAAAATTATCTAGGTTTGTAGAAATTCTAATGATTTACTGTACATGATTCCAGCATATATAACTTAATTTGAATGCCCTGATAACTCCTTTAGCCTATATATCATTGATGCTTAGGCAATAAATTATTCAAATCCTTGGGTTTGACCCCTAACATCTTTTCTTTGTCTTTTGGAGGCTACAGCCAGCAAACTGAAGTTCATTAACTCATGGCCTAACAGTGTGGTACTTTTTTGCTTTTCCCTGAATGCCTTCTCCTTAATGTTGTTACCATCACTTTTAAAAATATTTATTGATGATTCATATAGAGTAAATAGACTCACTATAAGGATTTGAAAAATGTTTCTTCCCATTTTAAATTCTTATCTGAGACTCCTAGCATTAGAAACCAGAAAATGAGAAGGGTGTGTGGGAGAGTCTGTGCTTCACCAATTGTAATTTTGTCATTATGCTTACATGTATTGCACTTACCACCTCTTGCACTGAGGTTGTGATTTGTTTCTAGCTGTTCTGCTTTGTATCCAAATGACAAATTATCAATCTTAGCATAATGGAACCTTCATCTTACACTTTCTTTTCCATTAGAACTTGAAAAAAAATGGTCAGGCACTCGGTACAAACTAATTCCTATTTGGTCGGGATTCTTTGGTTTGGGGTTTTTGTGGCATTTGCAGAAAGAGGACTTTCAAGGTGAATTTTAGGACTTCCCTCTTACACTAAGTTCTCAAGATGTCTTCAGCTGTGAAGTCCCTCTAGCATGTGTGTGATGTGTTCCAGCACGTATTATTGCCTGCAGAGTTGTGGCAGGCAACTTCAGGGTCTCAGAGTCTTGTCCACTCTTGTAGTCAGTCCTCTCTTCTACTCTGTTTGCTGCAGACCATGCACTATCCAGCTCTTGTAATGTTTATCAAAAGCATTTTTGTCACCACAGACTCAACCATGACAGTTGCTTTCCTCTCTTATGATTTCTGCATTGTCTTTTGTATTAGAGCTGTGCTTCACCCATTACAAAACAGTACCATAATTTCCTATCCTGCTCTAGCACAGATAAATCTTTAAGTAGATGTTATCCTGAATATAATTTTGTAATGTTTCCTTATATTTAGTAGAAGTGAACACCTTCTGTTTCTCTGCACCCCAGTCACCCCTTGAGCACCACGTTGCACCAGCAATCATGTCTCTGTAACTCAGGCATTCCTCTGGAACAACACTTAAGATGTGCAAGCAGAATGCAATGCACAGTAATATGGGAATTGGTTCTGACATGAATTTTTGGAAGACCACACTACTTGACCATTTTCATTCTATAGCAGCTGTTAGTTACTCTTAAATGATTATATTAGAATTAATGAGTGGAAAAAAACTTCATGAATTTCAGCCATGACCACAGATATAATTTGTATCATAAAACATTTTACAGAGTGGTCAATGTGGCATAATATATGGCTCAACATATGTTGACACGTATTAGCAATTTATGTCAGAGTATTCCAAAAAGCTAATAGAGCCTCTTGACTCCTCTTCTTAATTATATTTCACTTCTATAAAGTTCACAGTTTTAGTGTTCATTTCGGAACTCTTCTATTAGGTAGTACCTCAGAGGCACTTCAAATACAAACCAAGAAATAAAAAAATTGCAAAAATGAGGCTTATGACCTGCTTTTTTGGCTACTATTCACTTGGACAAATTAGCTTGAGAGTTCACCAGTGCATATGGAGCCATTTATGTCACTTGAACTGCACTCCCATGGATGTTCCATACTGGGCAACTGAAAAGGAGAAGCAAGGAAGTGGAAGTACAGGAAACCACAACTGGTAGTTTGATAATTTGTGTTACACGAGCTCTTACTTGAATTGCACAGGACTTCTACAATGAACACAGTTAAAATTACACTGATATTTCAGACATCATATTACTTACAAATTTTGGTGCTGTAAGCTTCAAGAGTAACACATATTTTCTGGTTTATAGCCTCTCTTTCCAAGTATTTTTGTTGCCAAAAAGTACAAATAAATATGACATGTTCAAACTTATATCTTCTGAGAAAAGGCTAATAGACCTTTCAGATCCCTGCCCCACATTTTGTATTTTGTGGGCTAGGAGAACAAGGTAATCTCATTAAAAAATGCACATAGCACTGATGTGTAAATACTCTGTTTTCCTAGGAAACATTACAGGGATTTGGAAGAGGGAAAGCAATAAAATAGTTATTCTGATTTTCCAGATTTAAAGGGGATCAGTCCAGCATAACACTATGTGTAAGAATTTATTATCTTGAGTTTTGTAACCTAGAACATTAATTCAAAATATCTAGTATTCAAAAATATCTATATCTAACTGGAGGACTTTTAGTAATGGTTTGTTTCAATGAGTGCTGCTCTCACTGATTACAAATCAATTTCTTGTTTTTATTAGCACTTGCTTTAGTTTGTTAGTTGTCTTATATTTCTGCTACATTAAATGCTGTCATTTCTACCATTGCTTTTTCATTTGTTTTAAGATTTCTGGAGCCAAATATCTGAAGTAAAGACAATGTAAGGATTGCAACAAGACTCCATTTTAGTTGGTTTGTTAAGATTTTCTGCTCTTTACCTAACCTGAAATTCAAATGACGATCACTTAAAAATATGAGTTTATATAATAGAAAACTCAAACTGAAAACCGTAAATCTTTTGAGAGCGGGCAGCAGGAAGCATCTTGACCACAACCCAACTGAATATTTTATCTCCTGTATGCACATCTTTTCCTATGAATGTAATTTTCCAGAAATGACCATCAGTTGAATGACTGTGACAGATGTCACCGTCAGTTGCTCATTGGGCAAAGCGGCCTCTGATACACTGACTGATACAACATCAGCAGCTTTTGCAGAGATCACTCTGCTGCTGCAGGCCTTGGCTCACACAGGGCATTAATATCAATTACTCTCCATTACCCAGGAAAATGCTGTGGGGTGCATGTGGGGTGACAGTAACAGGGTGCCTGATCTTATTCTAGCCGCAATAGAACTGGGAGTCCCTTTAGGTGCTACAGTGTGTTGTTAAACCACTTCTTGTCCACAGAATGAAGGCCTAAAGCATTAGTGTGTCTTTATTTCTGAAGAAGATTCTGGATGGTCTGCATGAGTCAGGTTAAAGTTTAGGAAGAACAAGTTATTGCAGCATCAGTAGGCTGTCCTGGAAACACTAACACTACTGCTTACCAAGGGCAGGTTGCGTGATATTAGCAAACTGAGCACTATTTTTTCAAACATTGCTTGATTTCTAATTTAGATATTTAGTAAAGCATCCATAATTTTAAAATTGAGTCATAGGCTTGGCACAAAAAGCTGTATGACTTGCAATATGAAAGCAAATATTTGTTTATTTAGATTCCTCTTCAGGAGCAAATTTTTGTAACTATATAGGAGATATTTAACTATATAGGAGATATTTCTTGACTTAATAATTAGTAATAAAGGAAGAAAACAATGTTAATTTATTAGGAATGTAATAAAGAAATTAAATAGAAAATACCACTGTGATTACTTTTATCTGCAACAAACATGAGAACTGTATACAATTCTTTTTTACTCATTTCAGTTTAGAGAAGGATGACAAAATATATAAAACCATCATTTTCATGAGTAAAAAGCATACTGGCTAGGATCCTTCACAAAGAAAGAAAACTAAAGAATTTAGGAAAAGAAGCTTGCAAAATGAAGTGTAGAGGAAATGTGGATAGGATTTATTTCAGTTGTTTCATAAGAATGAGGGGCATAAAATAAAACTAGAAGTATTTAGAGAAAACCAAGCAAACAGTTGTATGTTTCTTCATACAACTGATTGAGCTGCCACATGGTGTTACGGATAGTGAAAATCCACATGATCTCAAAGTATGACAGTTCAGATTCCTGGAAGAAAAATAAGAACTGTTACATAGAAATATAGATAATGTTTCTGCTTAAGAAGTTTTTAAGCTGCATCTTGCTGAGGTTTAGATAATATTCTGAGAAAGTACAGCTATGTTCTTGCTTTCATTTTCCTCAGCTTCCTGCTGCTGGTCACTGTTAGGGTCAAGATAGCAGGCCAGAGAGACCCTTTTGCCCCAGTATTTCTGATCAACATACAAGCTGCATCTATTCCAGAAATATCTGGAATATTATACTGGAATATATTTTTGCTAAGAAGCAAAAAGAAAGTAGGAAAGCCATTTGTATATTATGTCAGAGTTTACCTCTAGAAAAAAAGGTCTTTCTTCCCTGAAAAAGAGCCATTTCTGTGAGGATACAGCTGTCTGAAAAAGGCCATATGATTTTCTTGTTTATTGCTTCTCAGTCACTTTTGGCTAAAAGAAGTTATCATTTCTCACTTAACCTAAATAAGCAATATCATCTGCAAAGAAAATTATATGTTGATTTGATCACTTTTAAAATGACTAATGCATTGCATCAGAGAGAATTTTGCATCTTCTAAAAAACATGTGTTTAAATTTTTTCATGTCCTTAGTGGTTTCCTTTACTGACTTTTTATATAGTTTTCATAGTTATTCTGATTGGAAAACAATATATTCATATTCACTTTTTTAAAGTAGGAAATAAAAACCAAAATTCTAGTACTGTCTTTTACATATCAGCAAAATAATTAATCTAGTTTGATACATGCTTCCTTATCTAGTACTGTTATTATTCTAGTTTCTTCTATTGATTACTTATTCTACAGTTTTTAAAGTTAAAATACCGTGGAGGTAAAGAGAGGTAAAATAGCTGCTATATTTATTTTTAATGAAGAAATTAAAGATATTTTGATCTGTTAACTGCTTGGGCTTTTCTTTCTATTTTTTTTTTTGCCTTAACTGAAATCACTCATTATTTATTTACAAGTTTGTTAGGTCTCTTTATTTTGATGAACGCTTTTGTTTGTGTGTTTGTTGGTATTTTTGGCATTTTCCCTATTTTTTGCAGCCAGAAAGTTTGGGAGTTTTGTCCCAAATGCAAATTCCTTTCAAAGAATTCAATTTCAGAGTCACACATAAAAGTTCTTGGCTAGGATTGCATTTTCTTTGCAACACTAATTATACATTTCACAATTTTTCTCTGCCTGGTCAAAGCAATGTCATTAAAATTACTTAATATGCAACCTTAAAACTAAACGTTCAATCTTATAAACTCCAGTACCTTCAGTTTATGGGCTGAGGTAGTACACTGTCCATTACCCCATAAAATAATAGACTCCCATCTTTCTCAATTTGTACTTATCATATTTTATGTGATACCAAGGAAAAGAAACTTGGTAATATGTGGTTTTGGTTTTTGGCTCATGCCCCATGGTGGTTTGCTGTGGGTTCCCAGTAGTCATCTTTAACTGTATTGTTGGAGTTTTACAGAGGCTGGCAAGAATTCCCTGCTTCTGATGGACTTTTATGGCTTTGCAAACCCTGCTAAATCACCTTTACAAATTTTTATTCATAGAAAGTTCAAGAAAGAATTATTACATTTCTTTGAACAGAAAAAAAATCTGATGCTTGGTATCTGAAGAGAAAAATCCTGGTGTTGTAGCAAATTTCCCATATTGTATAGCATTTGTTTTTACTATTCCTCTCCTTCAAAGTTGCAAAATGTTATTTTACATGTTTCATTTAAGGGAGGAGGAATATTTTGGTAGTTTTCTTGTTTTGCTTTCAGAACTAGGTACAAATATTTCCGGAGGCATAGAGTGGTATATGAGGTTTTCCCTGCTCCATCAGTTGTGATTTGGGGGGGGGGGGGGGGGTGGAAATATAGAATAAAAGTCCTTTTTTAACAAAGGGAAAACAAACAGTTAAGCCTCACCCTCCACTTCTAAACATACACACCTGTAAGTTTCCACCGTTTAAAAATAAGTATTCTTGTGGAGCTGTTTGTTAAAATAGTACAAACTGTCAAGATTTCTTCTATTCAAAATAAGCACTCATTTTTGAAAGGAAAATGAAGAACTTTTGTAATGACGGAATCAGCTTAGTGTAAGCCTCATCTTGTCCTTAAATTGCATTTTCATTCCTATAGAATGAAGAAATAGAAAGATATGTTGCTGAGTATGCCAAGCTGGAAAAGGAACACTTCCCTTGCTTTCAATACAAGACTGAACATGATGGAGAATTAGTGATTGGTTTTGCAACACAAAACACCAGTGCTATGTTGCCATCAGTTTTGCCAAGATCAATACATTTGTAAGCCCAAAATATCTCCAGATTTCTTCATCATGTTCTGCCTAAAGAGCAAACACGAAGCTTTCTCACTGAAGATAGTGAAAAAATTTTATTGATTTTTATAAATTTTGGATTTAATTACTATCAGAGTATCGTCTTCCCCCTCATCCCCATCCCCCAGGCAAAAAGTGAGCACAAGGCTCTAAATTATATCCAAAGTGTAACTTACAAACACTGGGACTTGAGTCAGATTTGCAGATAAATACTTGGTAAATTTTTCTGCTAATTCAATACAACATAGGTGTTACTTCATTTTAAAACTTCAGGTTTTGTATTGAAAATAAAATCTTACTAAAGAGAAATGGGAAAAAAAAATCACGGAAATGAAGAAGGAAAATCTTTAGAGTTGGACAAAGCAGTTGTCAGAGTTAAATATTGGATGCCAAAAGGGGAAAATATTTTTGAAATCCCATATTTGCAGGATCCTTACAGTTTTTTCTGTAGGTAGCCAATCTTAAGCAACATTTTGGCTACATGGTTTATTCATCTCATTTTAACTATGATGGTAGCATGCATTTGACTGAGCAGCAGGATATCTTTCATGTAGAAAACACCAAGTATTACTAAATTGCATTCCTGTCAATCTATTATTTAAACAAAAGCAAAAAGAACTTAAAGGTCGTAGGAAAAACTACTAAAGGATTGTGTGGTTTTCTACCAATACAGGATGATTACAAGTGTGGAAAGATATCATGCTGAAAATTTCTGATATGCAAGTATAAATAAATACTTTAATAAAATACTAATGTACTGTAAGAATGTTAGCGACATGCTTTCTACTTTCCATTGATGTCTTGTGGCCTTCTGCCTGATCTTTGGAAACAATAACTGTGACACTGATGTATTCAGTGCTATTGTGCCTGTTGTATTAGGAAAAAAAAAGACACTTCAGAATAAGATATTCTGCTTAAGACACATTTGGATGAACCTGGGGTAAATCTGCCTGGGAAAATGGGATTTAAGTGTCTAGAAAACAAGATTAGCCTTTTCCATTTGATCTTTGGTGAAATCACGTTGAACTGAGATGTTTTAGAGTTGACAGCTCCTAGTGAATTCGCTTTTTCTTCACATTACAGAATTGGAGAGCAGAGGCCACAGGCCCTGCTGCCCTTTTATTGTCTTATAGCTCTGTTGTGTCAATTCTCATGCAAGAACTTGTGCTGCACGTATTGAGTAGCTAAAGCTTCACTAATAGTATTTGACATTATAATAGATGTCTAGCCAAAATTATAGAAAAAGATTAGATGGATTCAAATCTCTGTGATTAATAGGATATGTTACTTCATGCCATTTTTTTCGTCTTTGAAGTAAGAATACATAATGAATGTCATAATGTAATTCTAATTTTTGCAATTTCCTAGAATTGTTACCTCAAATAGGTGGTAAAAAAGGCAAAGACAACTACCTCTTCCTTGTTTTAATAAAAGTCAAGCAGAAACCTCTGTAGTTAATAAAAGAGAGAAAGTTAAGTGCTTTTTTATTTTCCTAATTATGTAATGCTGAAGGCTACACACATGGTACCATTAAAAAAAATAATCATGTGGCAGTCCAGCAAGATTCATGAGAAAAAATATCAGTGGAAATATTATCTGTTCATAATTTTGTAAAAGACAATCAGCACTCCATATACAAGATGAAAAGTACAGTGCCTCTTGCATTGGTGCTCTCTTTCTAGCCTGCTGTTGATGCAGTTGAGCAGTTTGGATTTTCTGCACAAGAAGCTTATGGTGAATAAATCTGGAATTTCTTCATTCCCAAGTAGGCATTTACCATTTGCAATAAGAATGCCTATAGAGAAATTAGACACAATTTTCTGAGTTTTACAGAAATCAAGTGTTACACTCAGATAAACTAAATTTAGTAGCCCATAAAACATGATACTTGTGAAAATCAGACCACTTATATGGAATGATTGATATTTAGCTATAAAAGAAAGAATACCTGAATACCTGGAACACAGCTGTCTCATTTCCATTTAATTCTTGTGACAAATGCAAAGGAAAAATAGATCTGTTTAAATTAAAACCATAAACATGGTTCCAACAGAAGGAATGGATCAA
Source organism: Setophaga petechia (assembly GCA_024362935.1). Classification (NCBI taxonomy): domain Eukaryota; kingdom Metazoa; phylum Chordata; class Aves; order Passeriformes; family Parulidae; genus Setophaga; species Setophaga petechia. The sequence continues at coordinate 32,514,407 of JANCRA010000001.1, forward strand.
CTTGTGGGTAGTTTTCACATCTGGTTTGCTACAAAAGCCACCTCATAATACATTTAGAGTGCAGTGCAGCACACACACTGCAATGACATATGAGTAAAGGAACTCTGAGGGCTTCAATAGTTTGTGAAAATCTGAGACTCTTATTGAAATCATTTCATGACAGTGTTTGAAAACCTGATCTGGACATACAATCAGTTCTGCAGAACTGGAAGAAGATCTTTTATGATCAGATCTATGGTTTGAATCAGATAGACATAGGTGTGAACTTTGTCTCAGGTATCTATATTTCTAATTCTGAGGGTTTCATAATTGTAGGTAAAATGCTTCATGTTTCTCCCCTCCTCGAGCAGGGTTGGGGTTTTTTGGGGGGTGTTCTTGGGAGCAGAATTCTAAGTCTAGTCTGGGAGAGAGGAAATGAAGTGATGTTGGATTTCGATGCTTAATATTAGCTATGTTAGTCATCCATGATAAAATCAGAGATTTTCTGTGTGAGATTTTGTTAAATGGCTTTTTTATATCTACAATAAAATTGGACCTTTAAAATACCCATCTGCCCACATTTTTACATGGCAGAGTAAGTATGATTTGTATATATAACGTGATACACATACCAATTAGAGGAATTAACATAAAAAGCATAAAAGTTCTACAGAAATATCTTCTAGTTCACTAAAAGCAAACAAAAAAAACCCCAAAAAATCATCCAAAACAAAAAGAAAAAAAAAAAAAAGAAAGCGAAATCATACAGAGTCCAGCAAGGTACTTCACTGTTTTACATTAAAATCCTCATAAAGTTATGATTATCAAAAATACATGTTGTAAAAACTTGTATTTGCAGTGCAAAGAAAAAAGGGTAGAAAAATGGCATGCTCTCTCTAATGGCAAAAAACCAATGAACCTCAAAATGTTGTTTTTACTTGATAAAATTGTAACCTTTACTTGTTGAGCAATATCTGTTCACTTTGGCAACCCGAATACTTTGAATGCATTACTGCTGAAATACCAAAGGAGCCATGAAAGAGTCAGTTCCAGCTATGTATAACAGATTATTCAGATCAGCAAAACTGTTAGGAAGTTCATCTCACAATGTAGACTCATAACCTCATAAGAGAGGTTCTTTAACTAGAAAGAGACAAAGTGGTTTTTAGTTTCCAGAGTTTAAAAGATTGGCAGGAAAAAAATGTGGTGGTGGGTAGGAGATGTCAGGTTTTTCTGGGCCTAGGGGTACTGAATGAGAAGCTTTTGACTCTGTGAAATTATTACTCTAGTTAGGGTTACTTTAAAAGGACTTAATAATCATCTGATTAAATGTAGGGTTTTTTTCTTTTTGGAAAAAAAAAAAAAAGTACATTTTTTTCTTTGCTTTCTGGAATCTTCTTAATCTGTTTTTTGGTCTAGCTCTACTTTTTAAGCTTTTTCCACACCTGCTGTGTCTCAAATGCTATTTCCTTCGTTTAATCTGTCTACTTTCACACTTTGTAGATCACACAGATTTTTTAATGGTGTATTTCCCAACAGATGACTGCATCCCAAAACTCAGAATGTCAGATCATCTAGCAATACCCTATTTCTATATGGCTTGATTTTGACAGTCCAAACATCTCAGATAGAAATCAAAGTACTTTAATAGAAATCACTCCATAAGCAAGATGACAATATTAAGGACCTAACAAATTTTTAGTCTGACTTAATCAACTGCAATGTGAATTTTTTCCTTCACTCATTTGATAATTCTCCAGTAAAACCTATTGACATGTCTAATCACCTTTTGTCACAGCTTTCAATTTTTGCTCAACAGAGAGCCAAAAAGATGAACAATACAGCAATTTTAGTATGAAAGCATTATCAGTCAACAATTAAATACTCCCCTTATTTTATCAATTATGCCACTATAATGTTTGCTCCATTTTGATAATCAAATGGCCATGCTGGAGACTAAGTTCCTGTCCTGTCCCTCTTGCCACCTGTATTTATTTTGCATCCCCTTATGGCATTGGATCTCCCCAGGAACAGGTATTCTAATTTAGATTCTCAACATGAGACTTCTCTTCTGTAACTTTAGGCATCTCAAAATTAGCATATAGTCTCCCTCTGTCCCAAACAGAGAGAAATATCTTAGCACATGTCCTAAAGTGCCAAAGAAATGGAAAACTACTTCCTCAATGGAAGAAGCCTGTTTTGTTTTTCATTGACTGCAATGAACCATCAGACGCTTGGCTTTAGACTGGATCCTTAATTCTGGGATGACAGAAGGGAGATGAGGTCCTCTCCTGTTTGTTTTACTCTTTCTGTTGTTCAGTTAGTTTTGATGAATATCTGCCCACACATGACTACTGTTGAAAACAATTGCAGCTCTCCATTTGGATTTCACATTCTTTGGTCAGAAAATGTTGGCATGATGCAAGAGGAATATCAAGGCAACAATGCCCTTGAGGCATCCTGGCATTTGCTTGGATATGAGGATTTCTATGTATTCTAAAGGCTAGAACAAATACAGTCCAACTGATGATCTTAAGAAAATGTCAAGAAAGCAGAAACATTTTTTTTTAATCTTTGCATGGTAAAAATTAGTAGAAATAGCCTGTAAATGTCTATTTAAACTATCTTTTTAATGAAAGAAAGCATTTAAACATGCTTTGAAATGTCAAACTGACAGCTCTGTTTTGTTAAAAGCAAATGGTTTGGCTTTGCATCTTAGGAAGGGTGAAAAAAGGAGTTTGCTTATAAGGTCAAGTGTTCAAGTCAACCTGAAAAAATGAGTTGTGTTATAATTACTCCCACTTCTGTGCAAGCATGAAGTTGACTGATGAAATGAGTCTTCTTAATTATGAACTTTGATATTGTATATTTAGGGTAAGCTTTTGAAAACTCACTGAGTTTGATCCCAGCTTTTTGTGGCCTTGACTGAGAGTAGATTGAACTCAAAAAGTTGTTTTAGTCCTACTGGCACAGAGCATTATAATTTAACAAGGGATTTGTTACACAGTTTTACTCAACAATGGGTCACACAATGTGCAAAAAAATCCTTTGAATATACTGTACATCTAGACTTTGAAGTTGTGTTTTAAAAAAAGGGAATAAAATCAAATGACTTTTCAAGATCTTCTATGAATATTAACAGCCTTGCTGTGCATACTTCTCCATGAATACATCTCATTCTCATTTGAGTCTTACCCCTTTTGGCTTAGGTGATCAACATAGATGGAAAAGGGAAAGAAAAGGAATAGAGAATTAGAAAAAAATATTTGAAAGAAGGCTATTACAATATAAAAGGATATTATTACAATTAATTATGCCTTTTAATTCCCACCAGTTGCCTTAAAGATTTTAGTGCAAAACTGTGGGCTATAGATTTTATATAGAACTATATAGACAGTTTCAGAATTGTGTGGAAGCAAATATTTCTTTGGACTATTTTGGTTTTTATGTAGTTTTATGAACTAGAATCCTAGAACTCCATAGACCCACTAATAAACACCTATTTTCATTCTAAAATCTTAGAAACTTACTAGGAGTAACCCAAGAGCAAAAGGTGTGTGGTGAAGCTATCTGCAATGCCTTAGAAGCAGAAAAATGCTTTTTAAACTATAACATAGCTTGTCTCATCTCTCTTGTAGCTGTCTTTGTAGTCTCAGCAGCAGCAGCACATAGTTAGGGTTCCCTGAGCTTCACCAGGTTACATTCCTAACATGGCCAGGTCCCAGAAAAAAAAAAAATCCTGTCTTGTTTCTTCTGTTTGCATGTAGCTGAGCTCATGGGCTTGGAGAGGTTGTCCTTGACTGTGTACTAGTCCATAAAACAGATTAAAGTAATTTATCATCAGGTGGTCTGACAGTCCAACCTCAGCTGGGGCAGCTCAGAACCCAGCACCATACTGGCCTGTTCCCTCATCCCAGAGTCCTTCCAAGGCAGAGATGCTGCTCCTGACTGGTCACATCTCAAGGGAGCAGAGAAACAGGGTGAAAGGATGACTCAGACTTTGCTCTATCCTGCTTCAGTGAGATATCTATGAATGGCCATACAGTTACATAAAAGGTAATTTTTGACCACTCAGAATTATAAGGCAGAAAAAGTAAGCAAAGGTAACATCTCTGAATCTCTGAAAATTATTTTAATGTAATAATCTAGAGTTTGGAACCTATCATTTTAATTTTTTTTGTAAAAAAAATATTTTCAATTTCTAGCTTTTAAAAGTATACATCCTTGGCTCTCTGCCTCCTCCTCCTCTCTCCAGATCAGTTGGTTACCATGGGAAGATGCCATCACTGCAGGGAGTCTTACTAAGAAGCTGAGGTTAGTTTTAGTTTTGAATACACTCAGGCTTATGTTCATTATCAATGGAGAAGATTAGGTTGAGTTCCACAGCTGGAATCTGCTCCTGAAAGTGGTCTGTTGATCTACCCTTTGCACTTAAGAATTTTATACTGGGAGAGATTACTTGAAGTGTCCCTGTGGAGTATAGCTGTAGGTTTGTGATGGGATAGGAATTCAAAAAATAGATTAGGCCCAGCATGCTACCTGCTTTTTAGGTCAGTAGTAGCTGCTTGAATTCAAGTTAGAAAGAGATAAGCAAGTGGAAGAAGGATGATGGATGTGCTCTACTTTGTGCCTGCTTTGCCCAGTGATGGTCTCATACCAGTTGCATCAGCTGCCTAGTTTAGCCTGAAGTGTGGAACATCAAGACTCTGTTCAGAGACAGACAAACAGGTTGAGCTGAAAGTAGGAAGCAGTCAATAACTGATCTAAGCATGTCTCTTATTGCATAAATTCTTTAATGATAACAGGGGAAACTAGCATGGCCTTCACTATATCACAGCAAACAAGGACCTCTGCCACCCACCCAGTGTTAAGTGTGTTGGAAAATTAAATTTTCTGGCCAGACAGTGAAAGAGGGAATAATTTGGGGCCTCTGATGCAATCTCCCTATCAGTGTACCTTTGCTCTTTAATTTGTTGTAATTGCTTTTTTTTGTTTGTTTTTTCTTAGCAGTTTTTAAAAGTGAAAAAAGGGATTGAATTTTAGGGATTGAATTTTGAAATCAGAGACATTGGTTCCTCATCTTTCTAGGTCTGTGCTCAGGATGTATCCTGATGTCTAATAACAACAATAATGCTCTTGATTCAGCACAAAACATAAAACATTTTGAAAGGAACATGTCATGGTTTTTTTTAAGCAATTGTTTAGCAGAGAACAAAACCTTAGAAACCAAGTTAAGCATGCTACAAATTCAAACTTAATGATGATAACTCGCTGCTGCAAAATTGGTTTGCAGGTTTCTCATTTTGCTTTGTCTTATTTGTTATTATTTTTTAACAAAAGAGGAAAAAATATCTGAAACTTCTGCTTTACTGTTGTTCTGTGAGATGTATCCAAAAATCTGGTACATGGAGTTTGGTTTAGGCTTCTTCTCTCTCTGACTGAATGATAAAGTCTAGTTTCAATGAGGATGGCAGTAACGCTCTTTATTAATTTCATTGGAAATTATGAAGACTGTTTTACAGATTTGATTTCCTGTGTACTTCCTTTCAACCCTATCTGTTGGACTGACTTTCGGTGTAATAATGATGTGTAAAGATAAATATTTCTGTTATGACTAAGTATAGTGGTCTGAACATGAGACTGTAAGACAAGAACAAATTTACTCTGTGGTTTGGACCTGAATCAATGAGAAATGGATTGCGTTTCCCTCATATATAAGATATGTACTATGGGCTTAGATAAACCATCTGTCTAGACTGTTTATCTATTTTTTTTTTGTCTCCAACAGTTACAATTGAATATGCTACTTAAGAAGAGCACAATGAGTGTCTGCTACTGCAGTCAATTTCCTTCATGCTTTTCCAGTATCTGTATTCATTGTATAAAGTATCCAACATTGGACTACTCCTCCCTTTCACCCCTCCAGCTCCCTTTTACTTAAAAATCATTTTATGGTCCTGATGTCCGGAACTATATGTGATGCATTTTTAAACCTTACAGTTTAAACCTCTTGAAATGACAAATTCCAGAGGTTCGCTACCTGGCGTATCAAGGAAAACAAAAGAAAAACCCAACAAACCCAAACCAGTATCCAACCCAAACCACAAATCTCTTTTTCATAATTTTTAAGTTTATCTCCAACTATTTTCAGCTGTGTGAAAAATGAAGTTGGACCTAAGAAAGAACCTTGGTCTTTAATGTCCCCACATTTTGGTATTCATGGTTTCTGAATCAGTATGATGGGCTGAAGCAAAACCTGCAGTGTGGATCAGGAAGTCAGAAGGGAATTTCAACCTTTAAACTTTGCAATAGCTCAATAACAATGCTTTTTCTGACCACAAGGAACCAATGGCAGCACAGGGGAAATACACCTCTACTTTGTTATATGTAAAGATGGGAGACCTAGGGAGCAAGGACAGCAAAGACAGATAGACTTAAAATTGGAAGTAATTATCATGAAGTACAAAAATTATTAGAAAAAAATAGGATGTAGTTCCCTTTCTATTGAGAAATGAGAGTGTTCCAACGTGTGAAGAGTCAGATCTACAACTACAGGAAAGGGAACATCTGGCTGGATAGAAAATCCTTAAAAAACATTCAAGAATTACATCCTATTGCAAGCTTAAAATGAATCTTCCAAAAAAGCAAATACCACATGGGAATGTACATGGGTACAGAAGAATGGGTTGGGGTGTTTTGTTCTGCCCAACACAGTCAGTTTTGAAGTACCTTCTTTCAGTGTTGAGCATCAGCTTTCAGTGACCCCCTGGATAAATATTATCCTAATGACAGTTAAAAGTGTAACTTCAGAAAATAAAAATTTATCAAGACTTTGAAAACACTGATCCTATTTAGCTTAAAACTAGAAGATTAATTAAGGAAGGCCAAGTGTTCAAATCTGTAAAAGGCTATTTTAAATAGGAGAAAATAATTGACTTTTATAAATAAAACCTATTAAGAAAAAAATGAGGATCATTAAAATGATGCATTTATACTACTCTGGGTTTGGAAGTGAACTGGTCTCAATAATGTTTGACAATATCTTTAAGGTTTTAATAATTCAGCATTTTACATTTGTAGGGTTTAGCATATTCCTAATTTCTAGGATAGGCAAAATATTGAGCAGAATATTGGAAGCACTGAAAAAAAGAGAAGGAATGCAGCAGATACCCAGGTTAAGAGGAGGTATACAGGAGCAAAATCAGGGGAAACTGCATCTCTTTAAAGAAACAATTATTTCTGTTGAATTGATTTGGTACCGTCTTGTCCTGCTATACTACCAAATTTTGTAAGTATAACTGGGGAAAAAAAGATTTTGAAAAAGCTGTCTCATAGCTTATCACTTGGAAAACTACTGCAGGAAGGTATGTATCATGCTAAGTGTTTGTCTGTTTAGTGGTCATGAGCTGTTAGCTCCTAATATTTTTGTTGAATCTAAGATTGTTTATTTAGTGACATGGCTTCGACTATACACAGTTTAGATTGTGCACAGCTTTCAGTTAAGAGGCAGCATAAATTTGCAATCAGTCATTTTATTGTTTATAGTCAGAGGTTATAACAATGAACATCATCAGTCTACAGGATGTTAAATTGATGTTCTATGGATACTTGATGTTGTGTGAGACCTTACATCACAAGAGGGAAGAAAAACTATGGTAAAGAGAAAAATCATAATGTAAGTCAGCTGAATAAAATGTGTGCTAAGGCTTTCTCCATTCTAAGCTTTAGAGATTTGTAATTTGCTTTGGTTAATTCACTTTTCTTGAGATGCAGCCTGGTGATGTCCATTTTTACATCATACTATCCCTTTATAGCAAAGGTTGGAAAGGTTTTACACTATTGCAGTCATTTAGTCTGTAACACAGAGAAATTCTAATGTTAGATGCCAATGGTTTTGATTTTAACAGTTTAAAAAGGGAATCCCTGAGAACAAAGAAATCCCAATAATCCTGTAATCCTTGAATATCAACCGATGTCAAAAACCTGAATTCTAAGGATTCTTGTCTTGTTAATTAATTTTCAAAAGGGACCAATTTTTATACTAAACAAAAGACAAATTTTTAGATAACAAAGTGCAGGCTGCTAGGTCAAGCATTGCAGAAAATTATCTTGCAGCAGTGATGTCTTTCTCATTGAACTGAAGTTATTTGTCCTGGCAATAATGCAAATGAATGGATAAAATGACATTTCAGGAGTCCTAGCTGGAAGTTTGGTATAGAACAGTTTCCCATGGGGTTTTTCAAGAGAGGATATCTGATCAAAGCCAAAGAAAATATTTCAGTAGCTATTGATGATCTCCAAGCCACAATGCTTAGATCCTTTTCTAGGATTATATGAGGAAATACTGAATGAGGGCCCATACCAAGAAAAAGATAGGGCTTTAAATGTGCTTTTGATGAGTGAGGAAGGACATTACTCTCATAATCGGTACAACTGGCAGTACCACTAAATATTTCCATTAAATTATATTTCATGCAAATAAGAAATGTAGAGAAGCAGTCTGCAGCATCAAATCCACAGTATCCCCCTTTTTCAGTAGCTAAGTCATCTGTAAAGCTGGTTAGTCTGAGTAGATAAGCAATATGAAAAGAAATGTGTAATAAAACCTTGGATTGCATGATTCAATGGCAGAAAATGCATCAGTGAGCAGTTCATTTGTCCAGTTTGGCACTGAATCAGAATTACCTTTCCTTTTTTTTCCCCCCCTAAACATTTATGGTTATTTACATTTCCCCTAATTTATGGTATCTACACCAGACATTGATATTTTAGACACTGATCAATACCCAATTTTTTTTTTTTTTAAATCATGAGAGGAAGCATGGTGGAGTCCCATCTGTAAAGGAACTAAGGAAGCTTACTTAATGCCTTCATCTTTTGGGATGACTCCAGAATGGCACTTCCACAGTCTTTTGAGTTGCTGCACACAGCGAGCAATGCTTTTACCTTTGAGATTTACATTAAACATAAATGCCATGGAAACGTACCAGTAAGACTGATGTGTATTAAAACAAAAACAAGCCATGGTGTCTGATTTTAACTCTTGAGTATGCCTCCATCTGTCTGTTTAATAGGAGAATGAAAAGAGGATTTCTTTAAACCAAACACAACAATTTAAATATAAAGATAATGGAAATCACATTCTGTAAAAGAAAACATTCGTTAGCCATTATTTCTACATTAAGCAAGTAAACCTCATTATGAAAGCATGCTACTGTTTTTTCTTGCTCTTAACTCTCATGTATTTCCCACTTTCTGCTCACATTTCTTGCAGTGAGTTTTCATACTGCTAACAAATGGATAGGAAACAGGCATTGAAATGCATCCATGTTTCAGAAGCAGAATGTATCTGAAAGGAGCACATCAGGTATTTCTAGACACAGGAGAGGTGTGTTCTTGGCAGACATACATTACACCTACTTGAACAAGGGATTGGGGCCTGGATTTTTAAAACTCCTTCTTAAAACAATATGAAAAGAATTCATTTGAAAGATTCTTACTTCTGACATAAACATTGTCGTTTAATTTTTCAACAGTAGCTATTGTTGCCATTGAAGCATAAAGGACAGTCAGATCCAGACGTGTGTCTCTACATTTTTAGGCTCTCTCTTTAGTCACCTATGTTTATAAAGTCAGATCACTGTTAGTGTACACAGTGTCGCTTATAATTTTAAATTGATTGTCCTGTAGGCTGATTTCTACTTCATTTGAAAACAAAAGGAGAAATATTAACTATTAGGTGGTGGAGAAAGTATGAAATATATTTTAATTTGTAAACCTTCAAATTAGCCATCTTTTATGGGATGGAGAAAAATACAGTCTAGATTAAGGAAAACCTCAGTGTCGCAGAACCAATTGAGTATTTATATGTTTGTGCACAGAACATATAAACTATCATAGATTTCAACCACTTTCTTGTTAAAACCTTGATTAGACTGAGACTTGAGCCCCCATGACTATGGTTAATAGCTTTCAATTATGACACTTGAAACTTTCTATACAGGGCAGTTGGTGGAAATGCTCTATTACATAAAAGCCTTTGATCCCATGATGGATGTTCTATGAATTGTGGGGGGAAGAATGAAAGTGCTGGAGAACTGGGGAAATAAATAATGAAGCCAGCTGATATTATGATGGCACAGCAGGAGTGGTATGTTTCATTCTGTTTTGCGATTTAGTTCCGCGTCTTCTCCTTGCACAGCACTCATTTATTGAAATAATATTATCTGTGCTTGATTTGTCAGGCAGGTTTTATTAAAGTGCTGCACATGAACTTCTCTATACCAGTCTGTGGTACTTTTGAAAGATTTTTAATATATTTACACTCAAATCAGTAATGCTGTATTTCTATTTAGATGGATTTTGCATCCTGGCCTATGCTCTCTTTGGGTTTTAATCCTATGCTTTGATCTGAAGCGCTATAAGGGTCCAGTGAAGAACAATGGCCTTTTTAATTTATGTATGCTATTTTGTATCTTCATAGCTGTTCTGCTTAACTTCTACCCGTGTATTTATTTCATTGCTTTACTCCATCTTGAAAGTATTTAGAAAAATGTTAGTGCTTCAAAAATTTTCTAATGACTACACATCCTCTTAAAATATAGCCATATTTAAACTTTAGATTTCATTCTGATTGCAAATGAAGTGATTAATTTCTAGAATCAAAATATTTGTGCAGCAGCATGTTGAAATACCACCTTGGAAATGATAACAAATAAATAAAAAAAACCAGGATGTACCTGAGAGCATGCCAGAGACACCTTTATGTGTAACTCCCAGAATGTTGTTCCTAAAAGAATAACATAATGGGATTCCCAAAGAATAAGAGCAGTGTAACAGGAGCAGATTGCCAGCATCTAGTCAAAGCAGTCAGGGATCTGCCATCACAGTTAGTTCCCATACAGTCTAATTACCAAAAGATGTACACAAGTGATGCAGACAACAAACTAAAAGATTTTTAAATATTTACCCAAGGGTCAATAATCAAGCAAAAAACAAGAGTATAGGAAATATAACATTTTCCTTTTGCATAGCTGAGATTTGAGCAGGCAGTAGAGTGTTACTTTGATAGCCAGCCATATGCTTTCTTTTAAAACTTTTAATCACAGTGTAACTGGAACACAGGATCTGTGCTCAGTTTTATTTAGGGCTCTGAATGGGGCGTTACTTCTCATCGAAGAGGGCTTCAAAATGTCATTGATAGGAAGCCTACAAATAATTATGGTGTTCTTTAGATTACTGTTTCTAACACGGCAAAATCCTTTATTCTGCAGCCAAAACTAGCTGCATACTGTCTTAAGTGAAGCTGCCAACACTGCTCAACAAGTAACTGATTAGGATTCACAAAAATTTCTTGGATGATTTCTCTGTGTGAGTTTTACCGAACTTCACCCCTTGGCTTCCGAGCTTAATGAAACGAGCCGGGCACGTCGCTTTCCCCTCGGGGCTGGGACCTGCCGCGGGCTTCGTCTTGATGGAGCCGGAGCTCGTGGCTGGACGAGCCCAGCTCTGCGGGACCGGCCGCGCTCGCCCCCCCTTCCCGGCAGAGCCGCCCCGGGCGGCCTCCTGCCCGCACTGCGGGGCCATCGCTCCCCGGGGCGCCAGCGGCCGCCGGCGGCGGGGGGCGGAGGCGGCGGAGGAGGAGGAGGAGGAGGAGGAGGAGGAGGAGGACGGCGGCCGCCGGCCCCTCTCGGCGCGCAGAGGCGCAGGCAGAGGGCGCTTTCGCCATGCGCGGCCGCCGCGCAGCCCCGGGCACCGCGCACCCCCCGGCCGCGCTGACAGCCGTCCGCACGGCACAGCACAGCGCGGCGGGGCCCCTCGGCACCGAGCCCCCGGCCCGGCCCGCCCGAAGGAAGGCATCTCCCCGGCTGCGACCGGCCGCTCGGTCCCGCTCTGCTGCTCCCTGGCTCGCTCTCTCTCTCTCCCTCCTTCCCTTCCCTCCTCCTCCTCCTCCTCTCTGCGCTTCCACCTCCCCTGCTCCTGAGTGAGCGCAGCCTCGGATGTCCGGTTTCCTGGTGGGTTTTTTACCTGGCAAACTCTGGATAACTTTGGTGAGAATTTGCAAAGCGGCTGGGAAAGTTGGGAACTCCCCTGCAGGCGCATAGGAGCTGCTGCTACCGCATCTTCTCCATCCCACGGATTTTACTGCCTTGGATATTGCGAGGGGAGGGAGGGGGGAGAGGACAGCGAAAGAAGGGGGGGAGAGGAAAAGAAGGAGCCTCGTAATTTCGGCTGCATTCCTCCGACTGCCCCGCTCCGCGCCCGCGCTGCCATCCCTGCGCCATGCACTTGCTGGAGGTGCTCTCCCTGAGCTGCTGCCTGGCTGCGGGCGCCGTGCTCCTGGGACCCCGTGAGCCGGCCGCTGCCGCCGCCTACGAGTCCGGCCAGGGCTACTACGAGGAGGAGCCCGACGCGGGGGAGGCAAAGGTAAGCCCGTGCCCCCGCTGTAGATGCCAGTTCCTCTGGGCATGTGGCTGCGAGTCCCTTTGAACGGAAGGCTTGGGAATTCCACCAAGGAAAAGACGTGAGAGAAGCTTTTTGAAGTGTGGGGGGGGTTCCTTAAAAGCGGGGGAAGGAATTTTTTTAGAAGTGTCTGAGCTTTCGGGGATGCTGGAGGGCGGGCTGCACGGGGAGCAACTGCGTTTACAGAGGGACGCGAAACACCTGATGAGCAGAGGCAGCCCGCGGGCTGCGCTCCTGCCGTGCAACGGGGACTGCCCGGCGGGGAGCGATCCCGATCCCGGCCGGGGCAGCGGCCCTTGGGCTGCGCCTGATGCCGGCCCTGGAGCTGGGGCGCGCCCCGCAGGCGCCTCTGAGCGGGGTCCTGAGCTGGGCAGCGCGGGGGGACGGAGGGCGGGCTGAGAAGCGCTCCGCGGAGCAGCTGGGCACCAGAACGGAGCGGCCCGGGAGGCGTGGGAGGACCATGACAGCAAAACCCTAGACTTTCCATTTGTTGAGAGGTCTCTTGGAGTCACTGACGCTTTGGGTGAGCTGCTGCTGCTGTGTGACAGAGTTGACGGGAGGTGTAAGGTGACACTCCGGTCTGAAAACCTTAGTTCTGCCCAGACTCATGGTGAAGGTTGGGCTTAAATTCTCGGATTCCAGACACAAATACTTAAAATTCTCGGTTAATTTTTGTTTGCATATTAAGTTTCGTAACATAAAACTCAAGTACCTTTGGTACTTGTGGTTATGCAGTTCCTGGTATGCTGATGCATAAAAAAGATGCATAGTATGCGGTTGTATAAGCATGTGACATTGTTAAGGAGACCTTTGATGTCTGTCTTACCCTCATCTCATTGTTTTGAAGATTTCTGACATATTGAAAGCTATCATGACCTAGCTCATTCATTATTCATTTCAGTATGGGGCAGGGAGGGAATTGTGTGGATTGAAATTTAAACTAATATTCTGATTTTTTTCTCCCCCTACGCTGTTTGCTTTACTGATTAAAAGCTTGGGAGATTTTAGTGTAACTACCTAGGAAATCAAGTTTTGATAGTATACATTAGCTGCACTTCAGGTATGCAAACTGTTGTACACAGAAGTCATACTTTCATACTTTTCAAATCTGCGTGGAAAAGTTTGCTGATTATACTGTAGTCTCAAAATATTTCAACTACAGCTGAATGCTTACATTGCAGTATTCTGAGTGCTAATAACACTATCAGTGATCATCTTGCTTAAAAGTGTATGAAGTGTTTTTCACACTTTAGTATTTTAAAGTAAGAACACAAAATCAATTCAGTTAGCCACTCTTACCCACTTAGACTATTTATAAAAATTAAAAAGAAAAGAAAGAATGTCAAAACTTAGTGGAGGGTAAAAATACCTCAACTCCTTCCAACCCATGCCTGTAAGTCAGTTATTTACTGGGTGAAACTGGCATTTGAGTTGTAAAGCCTTGGAATAGCTTGTGCTGAAAAGGTAGAGAGACTCCAAACTGGAGCATAGCACACACTTTGTGTACTTAGACTGCTGAGGTAGAACAGCTGATAGTGAGGGTACTCTCCTCAGTGATGCTTTTGCGTTCAGAGCATACAGTGTGGAAAGTTACTCTGTTTCTTGAAGAAGCCTCGAAGTCTTTGGGAGCTGCCACTGCAGTGCATTGTGTATAAGTGCAAGTGCTCCCTGGAAAAAGAGGAACTGTCAGCAAAGCAAAGGAAGGAAAGGTCAAGAGACCAAGGAGAGTGGGATAGCATGTGTTAAGCGATTACGTTAATAGGAAAACGTTTTTGTGCCTGACTACTGCTGAGTAGTAAGTAGAGAAAGATTCTGGATCCAAGCAGACTTAGTCATGTTGGAAGCCTCTAGTTATGAGTTTGTTGCTTTTGCTGGAACTGTTTGAGTGAGTGAGTACTGCACATATTTGTTTCTGTGACTGCTGAGATATCTTAGGTAATTATGAAAGGATTAAATAAGTAAACTGCAAATAATTGTTTCAAGGAAAATATGATTGTATTGTCAGTATAAAGCCAACTACTTGAACTTTGTTAACTTCAAGGAAGTTCACAGATGTTATGTTTTTACTTCCCATCAAGATGCCATGCTGCTGCATGTTAAACTGATGCCTAAGTGCAGGTCATACAGGCCATTGGGTCAGCTCTTCGTTCAATATATTTATTTCTCTTCACCTCTATTTTAAGAGCTTTAGATTTAGAAAGCACTTTAAAAAGTGTGAATGAAGTTTAGGCTCCTCCAACAAGGAGGAAAAGCTGGCCAGAAAATAGGGGTATTGTGTTTTTAAGCAGGTAATTTTCACGTATTAAACTTGTCTAGAGATTTGCAGCAACTTGGAAGTGTTACAGATATAAATAGTAGTAGTTCTTCATACACAGCTCTTGCAAGGGCATGTTCTGCAGCAAGTGGGCACTGATAAGCTTGTGCAACACTACCTCATCCCTCTCCACTCCTACCCCCCACCCCTACTATTTTTTTTTTTTTTCAGCCTAAGGGTAAGGTTCCTTATTTAACAAGCTTTCAGGGCCCAGATTAATACTTTTCAGCTGAACTGTCAGCTCAGTGGGATGGGAATGAGCCCTGCCCGTAAATCACCTCTTGCGGATTTCCTGCAGCACAGGGGGCTGTCCCGAGGAGCTGACCCCCTGGCAGCCACACCCGCCCCTCCCGGGCGGCCCGGGCCCCTCTCTCCGCCTGGGCGGCTCGGTGTGGAGGGCAGCCCGGTGTGGAGGGCAGCCCGGTGTGGAGGGCAGCCCGGTCCTTCAGTCAGTGCGCTGCTCCAGGCGGGCCCGGGGGAATCATCCCTCCTGCCCCGGATTTCACGGGTTTGGCAGGGACCCGCCGCCCCGCAGGGATGCTCGGAGCAGCTGCAGCAAGGGGAGGGTGAGCTCTTGCAACTTTAGCTCCTTCTACTGTCTTTGAGTGTTTTTATAATGTGTTTAGTCCCTGCTTGTGTTCTTTAGGTAATTTTGTATAAGGAATGTGGGGTGAGTATAAACTATCTACCTGGGAGAGTATTATTTTAAAGAAATAAATAATGCCTTCTTGTTTGTTTGCTGAAAGTTTAAAAATGAACTGAAGGAACCACGTGGGTATTCTGCGCAGGAATTAAACTTCTTAGGTCATTGAAATAAAGGTGTGGCAGTAGCATGTACCTAGACTTCATTAATGGCAATGAGGTAACAATAGCAGGAATAGGTTATTATGGTAACAATACCTGGAATGAAGCTACACAGCTGGCAGGGTTTGCCATAGCTGCACCATCATTTTGTTGCATAGTCTTGAGAATTATGTGACTGTGCAACAGCAATATTGGTCAATTGTCCCATGTAGTTTGAAAAGGTTTAAAACTATATTTATGCGAAATTTTTTAGTTTTGTATTAGAATGGGAATAGCAAATGAAAATGTATTTGCCTGTTCTAAAGCACGTCCCTGAAAATTTCCCTGGGGCCTTTTTACAGAGACAGCAATAAAGTACAGAGTGGTTTGTGCTGTGATTCTGTGATTTAGTATTTTTTGCAATGTAAATGTATGTGCTTACTTGAGCTGCATTTTTCTTGGATGCTACCTGAGATGTACCTTTTTAATTTGATTATTATAAAATTATTTCAAATCTGACCTAATCATACAGTGCTGCTCATTGACAGCTAACAGAGTTTAAGTACTGTTAGTTAGTGGGAGTGTGAGGGAAAACAGCGTGTCAGTTTCCTGGCTTTCCTGCTGTCACTTTATCCCCGTGGTGCAATCTCAGACCCATCAGTTTCATGGTCACCCATTAGTTCACCATTAGCTTTACTCTGTGTTCATGCACAGGTGAGAGATGAGGCTGCCTGGTCTGTTCTGAAAACAAGCACGCACCTCACTCCCTGTACTTAAGCAGTGCTAAGTAGAGCATGTAGGGAGACGATTTTTTCCTGCTGCTGCTGTTTAGTCTGCTGCAAATTTTCTTGTGTGTATGTGTGTAACCACTCTCTTTTCAGACACATGAGCACAAAAATATGCTGGTTTTTTTAGAGCCATTATTTGTAGCAGATGCAACAGGAGGATCATTGGTAGTAGTAATTTTTTTAAAGGCTAAGCAGTGCTTCTGCAAACATAGATATTAAACTCTGGTCTGGCCTTTTGTGTAAAGTACAGTACTAAGCTCAGAGAGCTCACTGCACTTTCTAGTTCTTGGAGAGCATTCCTGCCTAGTGTAAGCATGCTAGTGTGCCTGGGAGGGACTTCAGCTGTTTGTCAGCAGCAATCCCATGCATTTATGAAGGTTATAAAAAAGCTGTGGAGGTCATTTTAACTGCAGTGTTTAGAGGCATACAGAAGCATCCCATCAAAAATATTATTTTTTGCTCACTTATATTGTGTGTATTCAAAGTCTTGCCTGTTTTTCAACGGTGTGTATCCACTTATTTTAGTAAAAATAAACCAGGACTTCGACTTCAGACTGTTGTAGCTGAGGGTGATGGTAAAAATAATATCCCACTGATATCCTGCATCCAGGATAGAAATCTGTTGAGAGCCTGCTGCTGCTGCTTTTTTAAATGTGGTCAGTGATTCATGGGAAAAAAAAATCCTTGGAAAAAAAGGGAATCCAACTAAAGTCGCACTGGTTTCCTATCAAATGTAATATCCTGTTTAATGTAAAAAAAATGTGTTACAGCTGTTTGTAGAATGAGTTATAAGAAATTCCAAGCAAGATTGTCCCTGAAAGTGGCAAGTTCTTTTAAAGACTGAGTTGCCTCTTAGGAGTTTTGTTTGGTAAAGTACTAAATTTTACTTAGTAAGTAGGATAGGTATGATTGTTTTCCCTATCTATTATAAATGTTTATTACTTTTTAAATTTCACTTTGGTTCTATTCAGAGCAATAATGTAGTACCAATTTCCCCTCCATGTAAGTGTGTTACCTACTTCAAAGAAAGTAATGGCTGCATAAAGTGCACCAGAGTTTTAATTTAAAACATTGATAACTTACAGAAGCATGGATGATTGTTTGTTGCCTTTGTCAACTTGTTTGTCTTGTTTTGTGTTTATCTGCTTCAGAAGTTCTTTTGGTGACAATATTTTTTGTTGTTCTCCCTCTTTGTTGCATTTCAGACTTTAGTTAGGAAATAGCTATGCTGTAAGTCATTTATTCTTCTGTTCTTCCATCGTAATCTTCATAAATCAATCCCTTTAACTCTGCAGTAGTTTGATGCATTTTTTCTTTTGACATTTTCTGGCTTGTCTAGGATAGCTACAACTCCTTGCAAGTATTTAGAGACTGCAGTTGTCAGTGGAAGGAGTAGATACTATAGTAAGAAGCTCGTTTTTAGCAAAGTAACCAAGAGGAATGGTGTTCTTTGGGGAAGGAGGAGAAAACATGGGGGAAAGCTTCTGATAAGGAAAGGAAAAAATCATAGCAGTTGTTGTATTTTGATGGTATTGTAGTCTTTACTGAGTGTAGATGAGTGTGTAATCATTCTTCATGTAGTTACTAAGGCCATATGTCATCTGCAGCTAACTTTTGGGATCTTGTTTATGGTTAACTTCAATGAAGAATGATTGCTTTGGGGAAGTTAATGACATCAGTTACCTGACACTGCTGTCACCCTACCTCTGTATTACTCCATACTGTTCATATAATGACTTTACCTACTCACAGTTTTCTGATAGTTTGACCTTCAGAATGCAGCTTAAAAACTGTTGAAGACATTTTATATCTTGCTCCTCACTGAATTGAGCAGGACTTTTTGTACTGGACAAAGGAAAATTCAGGCAAGAATTGGACAGTTCTTGGAAGAAGATGCCAGAAGGTTGCTGGGGAGCAAATGACACATGTATTTCTGTCTGGTGTCAAGTGTGACATCACCTGTGTTACTTCTCCAACCTTCTTGTGGCAGCACTGAGAATGCACTAAGTTATTTCAGGAATTGTGAAGAACAAAATCCTTTACACAATTATATGGTTTAATTCTTTGCCTTTGCTTACTCAATAGTTATGGTCTGTTGAGAAAGAGAGAAGAGAGGAATTAAGCAGAAGGGATAGCTTCTGAGAACAGATGCAACAATTGGCTATTTCCTAATATTTTTCCCTGAAGATGGCCCATATTAAGTCCCCCAACACCCCACAAGTATGTGTGGAAACTTCTAATATTTCTAAAGATTTTTAGAAACAGTAGATACCCTGGTCTCCTGCATTGTTATGGCCTCACCCTGAGTTCTGTGTGCAGTTCTGAGCCCCAAAATTCAAGGATTTTGAAGGTCCTTTGATGTAGCTGGAGGAGGGCAACAAAGCTGGTGACAAGGCTGAAAGGAATGTCCTGTGAAGAGCAGCTGAGGACTCTGTCCATCTAGCTTGGAGAGAAGGAGTCTGAGGAGTGACCTCCCTGCTCTCTCAGCTTTCTGGGGAGAGAAAGTTGAGAGAGAGGTGCTGATCTCTTGTCCCTCATGTGCAGTGGTTGGATGTGTGGGAGTAGTTAAACTGCACCAGTGGAGGTCTAGACTGGACATTAGGAAGCATTTCTTTACTGAGAGGATGATCAAACACTGGAACAATATTCTTGGAGAGGTGGTTGGTGCCCTGAGCCTGTCAGTGTTTTGGAGGCATTTGGACAATTCCTGTACTACATACTCTAGCTTTTGGACAGCCCTGAAGTGGTCAGGCATGATTGGTGTAGGTTTTTTCCAACTGAAATATTCTTTTCTATTTGAGATTGTTTGAAAGAAGCAAAACTACTTTTGTTGTCCTTCAAGTTACTTCAAACTGCCAAATTCAGCTGGCCAAATGCATTTGTGGTGAACTGCTCCAGCTGTCCAGAATGTACTTGTGGCATCAGTTACAATATTTAGAGCCAAGAGAAAAACTGGCCAAGTGAAGCTTTACACCTTATCTGCTCTTGACTTACTCATGTTTGTGTAGACAATCAAATGTTTGGAGGGCTAGTTAGTTTGTTTAATGGGTGTATTTGTTTCAGAGGGGGAGAGGGAAAGTTACAGCTGGAGGGTAAACTCTCCAGTCTGTGTAAGTAAAAGTCTCTTTGGTTTTCTTTGTTCCCTAAGGAAAAAAAAAAAAAAAGGGAAAGCATTTCTTACCTCAAGCACTGGAAGGGTTTTGGTGGGGTTTTTTGGTGTTCTTGTTTCTTTTGTTTGTTGGGTTTTAAAAATAATCTATTTTTTTTTAATGCTGCCTTTGGAGTGCTGTGAATTTACCAGTCCTGACCTGTCATTCTTCTTGACTAACAACTGTGAGGTGCTGCACACTATGTGACAGCTTTGTGACTGCTGTGAGGTGGAGACTATGAGGATCCCATAATAGAAGGTTTCACTGTAAGTCAAAGACAGTGCTTGTATTTCATACCCCTAAAAGGATAATTATTTGGTGTGCTACTGAGGAGATAATCTCTGCTTAATTGCACACTCACTATTACTTAGAATACACCAGTCCTATTTCATCTTAGAAATAAGGAACTTCAATCAGTTCAGTTCTACCTGTTTGTAACTACCCGCAGATAAACTTGACAGAAACGTAAATTGCCTGTAAAAGTAATAATAATCAAGAGTCTTGGTGGGAAAAAGTAGCAATTCTTTAAAAATTATACTCCTGTGGTTAGATCAGCAGTGCAATTAACTGTGGAAGGAAAATTCAAAATAAACTTGCGAGTTGATGTCTTATTGACGTTTGTCCCTTCCCTAGGGACAGATGTTTCCAAATTAAAACAGAGCCTAGGACTTCCTCTTCACCCCACCCACTCTCCAGCACATCTTGCATAATGGGCAGGGCACTGCTGCAGTACAAATACAACAATTTACTTCGTTTCATTTGACTTAAAAATATCACCTTTTTCATATTAAGCATTCAATATCTCTTTGCCACAAGGATATTTTCTAATTTTACCTCCTTTAGTTCATTAGTACTGAAATATTCTGTGATTTGGAGGAAATGAGACAATCTTGTTAATAAGCAGCTTTGCACAGTACAATCAATAAATATGGAGAATTTGTTTTTCCAGGAAGGATGATTACTTTGACTTTCCAGTCAAATGTTTTTCTGGCTGGTTAGAGAAGGGCAAAATGTTGGTTCATTTTAAAAATACCAAGAATCTTGTTTGAGCAGCCCACAGGGCACAGCTTTCAGGAGAACATTAATAGCTGCAAAAATCCCCCAGATGTGATGCCCAATATGGTGGTATTGGCATGTCTCCTTTGTAAAGTTTAATTTCATCTAAACTCCCAGACAACAAAAGCAAGAGGCTCAAAATCAAATTCTCTGAGGCTTTCCTTGCTTGCCGGAGCGTCAGCGGTGCTGAGTTTGTGCTTTCTGCCTTGTGTTCTCTGAGCTATGGGAACTTTTTTGAGCACACGGTTTGGAGTGGTCTGGGCTGCTTTTGTGGCTGAGCAGAGCCCAGCAGGTGGGCAGCTCCTGGCTACCTCCGTGCAATTTGTTCCAGCTGCCAGGAATGCCATGTCAATAGCACTGGACACGTGAGAATGTCCCCTCTTGGGAGGGGTTCAATGTTTGTGTGCTGAGGGAGGTAGTTTAAATTAACAGCTGGACTCAGACTGAGATCAGACCACCTTAGAGTGGCAAACTGGTTGATGAAGGGCTGCCTACAGTTGTGGTTCTCTCTAAGATTGTGGTGTTCGAGTCCCATGAAAGGCAGTCTGTACAGCTAAGAGTTGTAAAGTGTTTTGTGATAAAACACTTTTAATTTTCTTATCCAAGAAGAGCTGCCGATTTCTCTCTGAGTATCAGTTACGAAAATTATGAAGATTTTTAAGATTAATGATTTTTTTTTTCCTTCATGTGGCTGGGCCAGCAGGTGATCAAATCACTAAAAACAAATGAAGTAAAAATCTGTAGAGGAGCTCTGAAGTATTTTGCTTTTTCAAATATCTGTGGATGGGCTGTAGAGCAGTAAAAGCACAATGAACCATGAATTTGGAACAGGAAGTAGGGAAAGGAGCTGAGAAGAATTTTCAGAGGGCAGGGCCATGCTTCAAAGGAAGGAAGAATTAGGCTGTTCTCTTGCATCAGGTAGAACTAAAGATTTAGGCAAACTCTAAATTGAACAGTCACTACTAATCTGGATTAACAGCATAAAAAGGCTCTTTGTAGTAATGAAACTCTTTGGATATCTTAGCTAGCAATTTCAGAAAATTAATGAAATTTTCAAATCCTCATCTCATGTGACAGACGGATGATCTGTTTTTACTTTGAGCCTCTAAGTTGCTCCTTTACTCCATGATTAGTCGGCTTACGCTATGTATATGGAGTATTGAAGTCACATAAGAGAAGACTATCTGTAGCTGGTCAGACAAAATGCCTGATTAACCCTATATGCCATTCTCAGCAATCTCATTGGAGAGCCCATGCTGCATAGCCACTGAACTTGCACCCTGTGCCCCACCGATGTGGCAGAAGGTGATTGTAGAGTGGTGTTGGAAACCTCACACACGGTACATGATGAGAAATGATCTGTCACATCTTCCCCTCAGCCCACCCTTTTCCCCAGTTCCTTCCAGGTGAAGGCTGCCTTTTAGCCATGGCCATGTGTATTCCTGCAAGAAGACAGTACCCAGTGAGTCCTGCCCCCAAAAGTTTTTTTATCCTTGAGCATGTGAGCTGCCCTGATTGATTCACCTGTAAGGAGCTTGATGCACAACATCCAGCTGATTTGTCCTCAGACCACCTCATGGAAATGGCTTGGGAAATTTCTATTCCACTTTTTTCTTCCACCTTTGCATCCCACAGACCACGTTCAGGAGAAATACCTGGTGTGTCAGCATGTACCTGCTGCTCCTTGGCCAGCTGGGGACTTCAGTTAGAAAACTCAGCAGCAGATATTTGCAGCATCCCCAGACTCATCATGTTTGTGAAAGGGCAGCCATGGCAACATGCACCTGGTTGCAGGCACTCTTCTGGTCTTTCATTACCTCTCAGTTTTTTTTGGCTGGCCTTCTTTTCTTTTTATTTATGCCCCTACCATCCAAGGCCCTGCCAAATTAGTAATAGTGAGGATCTGCTTGACAACCTCCTTCTGAGCAAAGAAATGGAAAGTGTCACTGCATGCTGACAGGCTGTTGGCTGCAGCTTGTGAACTTCCTTGCCTTAAATGATGGGGTGTGTGTGTTATTTCATTTTCTTTAATAGCTTTCAGTTGACTTTTCTCCAGGTGTTCATTGAGCCCACAGAAGCTTTTCACATCAACGCTTCTCTGTATCAACAATTATGCCTTTAAGTGGATGTTCTGTTTACTATACATTATGGTAAATTAAAAAACAACCAAAAAAAGGCTCAAGACAAACAAAAGGATTGATTCTGACACCTGCTGATTAAATATGAAACTTCCAGAGTCCCTCCTCTGGACAAGGCAGAGGGCAATTCTGTTCATGCCACTTGTGGTTTTATTGAGTTCCCTTCTCCACTGTTCTTTCTCAGGCTAAAGATCTTTCACTTATGTAACCTGCTTTTTGAAATGAAACTGTTCTTTACCTTTGATCACCTGAATTCATGCCTTATTAATTCTCTCTAAGATTGCAGAACAAGGAGAGGGGAGAGGCAGGAGTGCACACAAGATTCCATATGTGGGACACAACAGATGTGTGTAGGGACACAATGATGATTTGTTCTGTTTCCCAATAATTCCACTTGTGTATTTGTTTTAAAAGTGTGTCTTGATACGCCAGTATTTTGTAACATGTCAGACATGAGTATGATTAAAGTGCCTCCTTTAAAGAACTACCCATATTTATATTGAAGAACAGGATGGGGGAAGGCATTTCATAGTTATTACTACTTCCTCAAAATTCACATAAAAGTTGTTCTTAGGGGCCTGTTTCAAGATGATGTATGATTATTTAGACTTTTGTGTTCATTATGCTTTTAATGTGTTTTTCTGCCTGCCACATGTGCACAGTAAGAGATTTAATGGAACTAGCTATCTTTTGAGTTATAAACCATGAGCTGCATATTTAATGTCCTTAATGATTTTTCTTTAAAAATGAGATGTGGTCTCAGTGTGATCTATGAAATATGTCAGCAGTCTTGCAAAGACTGTTTATGCCTGCTAACAATAAGATGTTACTGTCAGGCAGGATTTGTGAGGGCTTGGTTATGTGCACTAATTAGGTGCATATGACCAAGCAAATTTTAAAACCTGCCCATGCTTGCAAATTTTTAGATACATGTCAAGCCTAGCCTAAAGCATAAGAATATAGGAAATACCCCACTGGGGCAAGCTGATGGTTTGCAAGTGACCTTTGCCATGTTAGCAGCGTGTGCTGTTCTGTTTAAGGAGAACATTGGACTTAACCAGTTTGTCCAGAGCCCTCCCCTCCTACTCACCTAACATGCACAGTTGTTGGATTGAGGATATTAGAAGACATCCCTCTTCCTCTTCAGTATCTCTTTGAGGGTGTCTTGTCCATGGCTTGGTCTGTTTTCATACTGAAGTTTCTATTAGCAGTTGGTAGATTCTGAGCTACTTCGTACCATGATGGTGCTGCTTTGGGGGCAGTGGCGTTTCTTTGGTTTTGTAGACTTGCAATATATCTAAAGACTTGTTCTATAGTTAATTTTGATTAATATTATTAAGATTTATAATTTGAACCTTGTGTCACACAGGCACAAAAGTTATTTTCAGCACTTGGGAGGAAGAAAAGGCATTCAATTTGAGGATCTGGGATATACGTCCTTAAATTTTGAAGACCAAACTAAAGAAGAAACACAAATGTGTCATTTAATTATTTTATTTTGTGTTTCAATCAAATACAAATTTCATTAGCTCATATATTTTGGCCAGTCAGAGTCAGTGGGTGCATTGTCATATTTCTCTCACCCTCTTGGTTAAGAGACTGATTTTATTATCATCTTTACACTTTTATTATATCATCTGATCTGTGTCTTTAGTTGCTGTCTGCCTGTGGCTTTGCCACTTGGGGAAATATTTTCCCTCCAGGTCAGAATTAAAATCTGTAGCTGTTTTGAGGTGTTTATGGTGCCTAAAACCCCTATTATGGATTTATTTGTAGGAAATTCCATCTTCCAAGTGCCATTTGATGAGCAGTAGTGCAGTGCTGAGTAGACGGGCAATCCATGAGATCCTTTCCTTCTCTTGATGCCCTACTCCATAGAAAAGTACAGGAACAGTTGCAAGGGTATTTAGAGGAAGGAGGTGGAGTTGAGTCATGAATTTCCCTCAATTCCCTATTCTCATCTTCTAGGAGAAGATAAGGGAATTAAGAGAAGCCCTTCAAATAAAGATTATACAATTTGAGCTTTAGCAGACATTGAGTGTTACTCCCTCAGAAATGTCTGTAGTCTTCTGAAGAAGACTAAGCCATCTAGGGTTAGGATTTTTTTTTTTAATTTAACCTTGCATTGTTGTTCCTTCTGCTTTGTGGTATTGGGACATTTTTCTGCTGCCGTACTAGAAAAAGTACCGTGTTCTACCTTTTTCTTTGAGGAATTTTTTTTGAAGTATTTGAGGAATTTATGTATCTTGCCAAAGGTCCCATTGAGGCATATTTGTTTAAATAATTTTTGTCATAATAGAGATATTATCTAACAAGTCATATATTGAATAAAATTGAAGTTCTTCTGGATGATGATAACATTTTTGAATTCTAAATGTTTTTTCATATTTCTGCCAACCTATTGATTTCTGTCATTATTCTGCACATATTTATTACAATTGTGAAAATAATTACAGTTGTATTTAGCTTTGATTTTGTTCTTTCCTTCCTCAAAAACTCTGGTATGTGAATTATCATAAAGCCCCTAACAGACTATTTAACATGTATTCTTGTAAAGACTTAAATTTTTGTCATCACTATACATATATTTTTTTTTTCCCTTCAAACTGCCTAATGAGGAAACTATTATAAAAGCTTTTTCTGAGCCAGTGTGGGTTCTGTTCATTAGCTAATTAGTTTAATCAGAATTGGAATTTCCTTTTCAGTTTTAGTTAGTGCAGTATTGAAGAATTTAAAGTAAATGCAAAGTCTTACTAAGATGTGAAATTAATTTCTTTTCTTACGAAACTCGCACTGATACCTCAGTAGCAATCTTAAAAGAAAAATTGAATTAATAAATGAAAGAAAAATGGAATTAATGATTTTGGTAATCATTAAAGTAACTGAATTTCATGCAGGACTACTCTAATCCGCTACTTACCAATTTTCCCCTCTGCTTTCATAAAATCAGAATTAGTTTGCAGCCAGCATCCTGGTACTTTGATATGTAAGTGCTTTAGCTGGGCTGCAACAATGGCTTCAAAGTCTTCTAGGAGATTGAAATAAAACAAAGAAGGAAGCCACACAACCTCTCTGACTCTAGTCAGTGAAGATCACCACAGTTTGAGAAGTTTCTACCACCCTCTTTAAGGTCACTGTATTTCATGGCAAGCTCTGACAGAGCTGTACCTTGGAAGGACAAATTGTATTATTTGATTATTTTTCCTTACTGAGTTTGCAGTGTTTTTACTAGAGTTGTCTGAAATACACTCGTGTTCTAGTATAATGATGCTCTGTGAGCAAAACTGATAGAAAGGTGTAATTGATCCTACCTGTCTGGGTCCAGCCCTAGTTGCTGAAGAAGGTAATATCTGTGAGTGACAAGTAACTGTGTTGCATATGAGTTACGGTAAATTAGGCTGTACTGCATTTGTCAGAAGAGAGCTCCAGCCAGAAGCCTGTCCCTGTTCTCCTAGTTCTTTCTCCTTCCTCTACACGAGTTGGGAAGCTTCCAGTAGGGAGGGAAGTACTGTTTTGGCAGCAGCATGGATTTCTGCAGGATTTACGGTAACACTGCAACAGTTTGCTTATGAGTACTTCAGGCAAATAACTCCTAGTGGCTGATCTTGCTTTACTGTGTAGCAAAATTAAGAGGAGTTGTGTACCTGGATGCAGTGTTTCACAAACATGTCCTCATGACCCGTGGCTACCAGTGTGAACAGATTATTCTAATAAAATTATTTTTCATTTAATCTTTGTCAGCAATAAGGTTCTTATTAGCTGAACTAATTTTGCTGATTTACTTTCTTTTTTTATCCTTCCATTCATATAAGATAAGAATAAGCAATATTGAAGTGAAGGGGTGGTAATACTGGACGGATTGCAAATTTAACTAGTCAGCTGTGCTTCCTGCAGAACATGGCTCAGGAACAGCTATGAAGCTCCAACTCAGGTTTCCCTGTGATTAGATAGTAGTGTGACCGTGTTCTGTGTAGGGATAAAGTGATCTGGTTAATGATGTAAACAGGTTAATTTTTGCAACAAATTCCATGTAGATCATGAGCAGCTAAATTTGCACTGGCAATTTACAAGACTGTGCATTGGTTATTTATATTGAGTGAAGGTAGTTGTCCAAAATTATTTCTGTAGAAATAACTAAACTACCAGAAGGACATACAAATATTATTTGTCTTCTACTTTGTACTTGGACTTTCAGTGACACAAGTTTGGAGTCTGGGAATCCTTCTGTTGCTGTGATATGAAGATTTATTGTCAATGTCTTGCTGTCATTCCACATAAATAATATGTTTCACTAGAGCCAAGATAAATCGGTTAGTGCTGACAAGTGTGGAAACCACAAATGTATGAAGTGTATGAATATACACACTACAGCTTGCTACTTCAGTAAAAATAAAGTGTTCAGAAGTTGGATAATGCTAGTGTTAAAAACTTACTTTTTTTCTGATGTACTTCTGATACTCTTTGAAGTTACCTGATGTTTAGGGACTTTGAAAAGATAAACAAAAATGCCTGCAGCTGTATTATCCAAATCTAGAGGACAGCCTACAGTCCTCTGCAGAATGGGGCTGGCTATGGGCAACTGGGGAGCATCACCAGCCTAAGTGCTTCCACTTACCCCCCTCATGCAGCCTGTGAATTACATGCTGAACCTAATTTGAGGACTGTGAATTGATGCAGAAACTGATACAGCTGAAGAGGTAGAAGCCTGTGTGTCTTACCACCTTTGAGTGTTTTTTGCTCATTTAGGGCTGCTTAGTGTAAGTAGTAAAATAGCAGAGGGGGCATCAGGCTTATGTCCTTTAGGCTTCTGTCTTTCACCTGCTTCTTGAGCAGTTCCTGTGTTTTAAATCTATCTTTAGTTTCTCACTTTGTTTTGTCTACACCTTGCTTCTCTTCTTCATCAAACTGTGAAATAATCTGATCTCTCCCATCTTTGTACCTATAATCATGATTTTTAATTGCCCTTTCTTATGTGAATAAATGGCAATGAGGTTGCACAGGCTGTCACAGCTCTTTGATTCCTTTTCCACTTTTTCTTTAGCAAATTAGTGCCAATGTATATTCCTCATTGGAGTGTGTGTCTCTCCCTCGTCAGCTCAGATCACAGCTTTTTCCTCTTTCTCTCACTCTCTTCTCCGAGATCCAAGTTTCAGCTGCAGACTCCACTCTCTTCCCTCTCTGTGTCCTTTCTTTTTCTCATTTTATTCTTAGGGCAAAATGAACCTTTTCCTGTTTTGTGTTTCTTTACACTGAAGTTTATTCTTATCACTGCTGTTGTTTCATGACCCACTGCAGACCAAAGCTGTACCTGCACAGCAGGTCTTGTTTAGCAGCTGCAAGGAATATACACTGATTGCTTCTTAAAACTTTTAGTGTTTTAGCAGAGCAATCTGCCAAAGTCTACCAGAAATTCATAAGCTGTGAGGCTTATTTGTTGGCTAAATTTTACTGGAGATTTTAAAAGTATGACCATGAGGCACCCTTCATTTTTTCCTTTGTCTTCTTATCACTCCATATCATACCTCCCTGTCAATTTAAGGTGCCACAAATCTTCTTTGAGGAGGCTGCACTATATTAATGTGGACAAGAAACAGACATTAGGACAGTTCCTCAGTGGAAAATCAAGCTTCAGGTTAAAGTCTGTCAAAACCTTTGAATAAACAGCTAGAAACAAGGTCTTAGAAAGTGGACAAACTGGAGAAGTTCCAGTTAACTGCCAGAACCTGCATAGTTTGGTGCTCCCAGCCCAAACTGTGTTTATTCCCATTGCCCACTTGCTTGTTTGTCACTTGCACTTTCCCTTCCTGAGTGCCAGTGGGAGATGTGGTGAACTGGATTGGGAACATGATCTGAGTGGCAGTTTGCCTGGGCAAAGGTGTGAGGGTTAGGGAGTACTTGGTTGAACTGTTTTGGTTTATTTTTAGTCTGGTTTAATTCTTGGCTTCACATGTGCCTGTGTCTACCCAGGAGACAAGAATTTGTCTGGGAGGACATGAATAAGCAGTTGGGAATAGAAAGAATGGGTGTGGGGTTTTTTTGGGATAGTCTAGGACATTTGTTGATCAATAACTTAGATCATAGTGGTACTGTTAACCTGGCTGTGAAGGCCTGTTTTCTTTTCACTTTGCAATGTCCTATGCAAAAATAGCCCTGGAGCAGAAAATACCTTGAAGGAGGTAGTCATTCTTTGAAAAACATCTGTGATTATTGTGCCTTAACTGCTCAAAGTTTAAGCAACTGAGTCACGCTGTCTGGTCTTGTGTTGTAGCTACAAGACAGGGACTGCCAGCTATGAGGAATACATGGCATGGCCTCAGTAACCACAGTTACAAGGTATATTCACGAATTTTAGTTTTCAAAAGTTACTTCATTTAAATGGGCAGGCTGATTGAGGGAGGTTTAAATAAGTGTGCACTTGCACATTTATCCTGTGTTACAACAGCAACCGTTTCCAGTTGCATTTCATGTTTTCCACAGCCTCTTTGGTGAAATTGCTGAGGGATTTTTATGAAGCATATGAAACTTTTGTCCTCAGATCAAGCTCAGGTTACTGCAGGATTGAACATCTGCTTGGTGTTTAAATCCCGTTGGCTGGTGCTGACTTACATATAGCAAGTAGCTGAAGGAGAAGATGAAAGGGATAAAGCAAAGCAGCAATGAAGAGATGGGAACTGCTATCCAGTTTATTCCTACTGTTCTAGTAAAATGTATGCAGAAACTAAGGTTAGTAGGAGCACTATACAGCATAATCTATGCTGAGAGAGTCTAAAGCACATTTGATTTTTTTTAAAAGAAAAAAAATGTATATAGATCAATGCATCTGGCTGCTAGCACCAGCTGTTTTCTTGATTCCCATTCAGTGCTAATACAGTGGAATTGAAGGAGAGATAATTTTAGTAAGGAATTTCCTGAGATCATATAGTTTTATTTTAAGGTATTGTTCTGTATCCGGATGCTGTTGCTTAGTTTAGCTCTAGCTATAGAATATAATCATGTTGTTCCCACCCTTTTATGTATAGACGCACAAACACACATTCACAATATGTGTCTATATCTATATATACACATAGATTCTTTAGATAACTTGAAAATAAGAATACAAATGTGTGTTTAAAACTGTCACATTATAATTCTGCTATAGCTGAAGTAAAATCACTCAAATTTTTTTCATTAATAAACAGAATTAATCTCTGCTAGTTTTATGGTTTTGTTTCTTGTAGGTCAGTTTCAGTTTAGAAAACACAGAATCCTAAAACAAATTTAAAATTAAAATAGTCTGGAAAACAGGTATTTACTGCCAAATGTTAGATTTTTTTAACTGCCTATTTTTACAATGCCTAAAACTTTCATACTGACTGTCATGGTTTAACCCCAGCTGCCAAGTACCACACAGGTATTCGCTCCCCACTGCCCCCAACTCCTAGTGGGATGGGGAGAAGATTCTGGAAAAAGAAAGATAAAACTCATAAGTTGAGATAAGAACAGTTTAATAATTGAACTGTTGAATTATAATAACAATAATAATTCTTATGAGAAGGACAAAGAAAGAGAGGACTAAAACCAAAGAGAGGCAAGTGATGCACAACACAATTGCTTCCCACCTGCTGCCTGATGCCTAGCCCATCCTCGAGCAGTGATGGGCTCCTCCCAGTTTCCGTACTGTTTGTGATGTTTTCTGGTATGGAATATCCCTTTGGCCACTTTGGGTCAGCTGTTGTGGCTGTGCTCCCTCCCAACCTCTTGTGCACCTGTTTGCTGGCAGAGCAAGGGAAGCTGGAAAGTCCTTGGCTTAGGCTAAGCATTGCCCAGCAACACAGTGTGTTTTCGGTGTCAATCTCATACCAATTCCAAAACACAACCCTGTACCAGCTACTCAGAAGAAATGAGCTCTCTCCCAACTGAAAGTAGGATGCTGACTCTGTTAAATGGTGAAGAGAGACTCAAATTGGAGATCAATACGCTGTTTTTCAGGACCTCGTGCTTATGCTTGTTGCAGTCTTGGTGTATCTTACCTAGGTGTATGTTAGGACTCCAGGATATTTACTTCTTATGCTTGTTAATACTTTATTGCCATAAGATTTCAAATCTGTATACTCATTGACAGTTGGAATCTCAGGGTAGTAGAATGCAGCCAATCTGCATTATCAGGGTAACTGTTCATATTTAGGGTGAAACATATTTTCATGCCAAAATCATGTCTTAATTTAGAAAAGATTTTGTAATTGTTAGCTCCCTGACTCATCATACAGTCAAATCACAGTGTGCAGGCTCTCTGATGTGGGTGAGTAGAAGGCTGACTGCTTTCACTTGAAGTATTGTATTGTGTTCTGTATCATTTCATGTTATAAAAGGTGATCAAGATGTGCACAAGACAGAAGCTGCTGAGTTAGTAACTCTCCATTTATTAATGAGATACTTCTAAGTAGTTTTACAGGTCTTTATTCCCTAATCTGCATTAAATACATGCATGACTATAACTTGTTTCATATCCAAAGGTGACTGTCCACAAATGTACTTTTAGATAAACTCAGAAGCCCCTGTGGCAGTGCCAATGAAATAGCTGCCTGTGCTCTCAGATGCCAAAGGCCAGGTCTCTTTCACTCCTCCTCTTGCCTTTTTGCTTCATCTTCATCCTTCTTTAATAGTTTTATTCTGAGTGGGGAATTGAGACCCAAGTCACCTCTCTCACACTCATTTCATCTGAGTCAAAAGTGTTTTACAGTTACCTCATTTTTTTTTGTTGTATTTTCCCCAGACTGTGAAGTGCAATAGAATTCATCTTTCTGCTTAAAACAGAAAAAGTTGTTTTGAGTAGATTGCAATTACAATAAGACCCAGGTGACTTCTAGGTGAAGTGCAGTTCTTGCCTTAGTACTCCAAGTGATAGTTTCATAGAAAATATGACAAATGATGAACACTGAATGCAGTTTCCTATATTTCCCATTCATGTTTTTATGGCAAAAGGTTGCTTAATTTCATTAGAAAGGAAAGTCAAAATTAAAGCGAATTAAAACTCTTACCTCAAATCCAGTGCAGTACCTTGATTTTTTTCGACTTGATAATCCTGACCATGTCAGTCTCATAGTTATGATTGCTAATGTACATTGATAGAAACAAAGCATAGGAGAAAATGTATTCTTGAATGACTGCAAACTGTAATTGGAAGAATGGTTCAGCTGTCCTACCATGCTAGTTTAAATTGCCTTACTAATAAATTGCAAGTGTTTTATATGGTCTGTAAAACAACAACCTATAAAGATAGGGAGAGCAATAAACAAATGTACATTACTGCTGCAGAGGTGCTTCCTATGTCATTGTTATCTGCTCTGTCACATAGAGAACCCTTTTTTACCTGCTGCAGTAAAATGCCAGCACTCCAAATATGAAAAATTGTGATTCCAGCAAAGCAAAATAATGTAAATTTAAACTCATGATAGTCGAAATAAAACTGTGATTTGCCTTCTAATATTCAACATTATATATACTTGTTGCATAGAAGACCAAATGTGAAATAGTACTAGAAGATTAATTTAAAAACCACAGTAAATAATTTCTACATTCCACTGTTGTCAATGAGACAGCATTATAAGAATCTCACACATATAAAAGGGAACAACAGTGAATTGTACCCCCCTTCCCTCTTCTGCATGTGGCACTAGTAAGGCAGGTACTGAGCTACTGTGTCCAGTTTGAATGTCTACAGATGAACTTTTATTCAAGTGATACATCTAAACATCATTTCAGTGCTATTATGCTGATCAGGGAGTAACATGGGTGTCTCTCTTCTTGTAGTGATTATATATCTCATCACATGATTGGAGGTGATGTTCTTCTTGTCCCTAATTGTCCTCTTACGAGTGCACATGCTGCTTTTATGTGAGTGTATATTCATCCATCATAGATCAGTAAACCAGAGTAGGTATCTTCATGGCTTGTCTGTTTCTAGTTAAGTGAAGAGAGAAGAGCTGTGATCTTTCCATAAATGTTATGACAGGGAGCAAGCTGTGTGAGTAATTCGTGCAGCCCCAGCTTGCCCTTATTTACATCTTGAAGTATCTGAAAAAGAGCACTGGAGGAAGCTGTAGCTACGTGCAGAAGGAATTATTCTAGTGAGCCAAATCCAGTCAATAATTTTGGGCATCTCAGTCCAAATGACCTTTCTGGCTTTGGAAGAAATATTTAATTTTTTTTGAGCTTTTTGTCATTGCTGGGCTTTGTATGGAAACACATGTGGAAGTTTAAATTGTGCCTCCAAGAGTTTAAGTAAAACAGTAACAGTTCTGTTTGAAGATGGAAATAAGATTTGGCAATATTGCTAACAGGAAAAGAAAAGCTTTCAAGCAGTGTATTTAGAGAACAAATATAATTTTTTTCATAATTAAATATAAATGCCCTTTTCCTCAGCTGAGCATGCTGGACCTGAAATACACTTTGCATATTAAAAATATGCATCTGTTCTGATCTGTTAAGGAGTATAAAAGTCATAAACTAAAGAAGTGAAATCTGTAAATCTAAGAGTTATTTTGGCTCGAGTTCTCTTATTTACTCAGTTTTTTATCCCCAAATAAGTGTATTAGGTCAGTAGTTACTCTGGGCTTGCACTTATGTGAAAACAGAATACAATCCATGTTTTTGTCCCAGTCTGCAGACTTATGTCAGACCCACACGTAGAAAGAAACAAAATATGGAGCCAACATTCTCAGTAGAAATCTCAAGTCTTTACTCTTAGCTATACTCTGGGTAAAAGATCAAGGGTCTGATCTTTGTGGCAACAAAGTGGGAAAAAGGGGCAACAAGCTGCTAAGGGCCAGGTGCTGTGATCCAGTGTGCCTCAGGGTATCCATGGCTGGCCTGTTGGCACTGGGATGCTGGGGAGCTGCCCAGTGTGAAGCAAGACACTCTGATGGCTGGGCAGCTGCTAACACTTGCTGGATGGTTTTCAAAACCTGATAGAAACTTTACTGGGATAACAGATACCCATTTCCAGGGAAAGCATTCAGGATACCAGACCATACATAAAGAGTGGTCACTGACCCCTTCTTTTAAGTGCAATTTTTAGATGTAAGCACCCGTTGCACTTTGCACAAAACTCAAGCTTTCAGAGTGTGCCAAAGTGATCAGCTTCCTGGAGAGATTCTCCTTGGTGACCCTCCTTTGTGAATCCCAAATAACATCATGTGTGTAAACAGTGCTTGGATATGCTGTTGTTTCTAACTGGTAAGCAGGCATGGGTAAGTGTGGTGAAACACCTGTGGGTATTAAGCATGGTTAGAAAGCACTTGCAGCTTCAGTTAATTTTGTTGTCCCTGCAAATCCAGCCAGATGAAATGTTGTTTTGTGTGGCATGTGATAAAAGTGTGTTAGGTGCATCTTTGGTGTACGTCATTTTCTATCATAGGCCAGAAGAAAACTGTTAGGAGGGATTTTAGTTTTCACCTTCAGAGAAGTACAGGTGGGTGTGGGGTAATGGCCAGGTCCTCTACCTCTAATTCTAAAGTCTTTTAAGGTCCTCTACCTCTAATTGACATTACCAGGCTGTGCAGCAGCTTGCTGAGTGAATTAGAGCTTACTTTGAAATTTCAGGCCACAGTAACAGTGGTGTGGAAGTTTTGTGGGCATTTGTCTTCCTTCTTTCATTCCCTCACTAAGAGGCTTAGAAAAACCTGTAGCACTTCATATGAAACATTTCTGCTCAAGAAAATGCTCCTTCGAGCCTTGAGTCCCCTTCCCAGCCTGCGAATGCAGCTGCAGTGTCATGTACAGAGGGCAGACCAGGTCAGACTAATTCCCTCTTTGGGAAACATGGGCACCAGCCAGAGACTTGAAATATGAAAGAAGCTCGTTTTGGAGAAGTCATGGACATGGTAGTGAGAGTTGGTGTAATTCTCTTCTTATTTATGGAAAACAAACAAAAAACCACAAACCCCAAAACTGCTGCATTGCTCAATGTGTATATATAAGGCCATAATAATTGCTAGAGAAAGTGGAGACCCAAAGAAACTCCTTTTGTTTTGCTTCTGTAATTTCCAACTACCATTTAGTTAAGGATTACAGTGGGAAGGGAATTTTAGAAAGCAGTATCTTGAATTTGAGAAGGACACCTGTTATTGAACCACAGTTTAAGATAACTGGGGTATAACATATTATATATCATAATATATATATATAATATATATTTTATGTTATGTATTATAAAATATATATTATGTGTCTTTTATATAGATACATATATATATATATATAGTAATGGGGTATTTCTAGGCATAGCTGGGGCAGTGTGCATCTCTGGGAGACACTGCAAAGCATTTCTTGGAAGAATTTTATCCATGCTTAGTTCTGTGTTGCAACAGCCACTTCACTGTTGGTGCTTTACCTGTTAGTGCCTTCCCCGGGTTACTAATTTGCTGTTAACTTGTTCATTGCCACAAACTACCTTCATTTTCTGTTTGAACTTGACATAAGGGCTGTGATTGAATGTATGGTAGGTACCATCAAGACAGTGACAAGCTCTTTATGCAGGTTTGTCACTATTGGTTTGAAGACCTGCTTTGGATATTCAGGTGTTGAATAATAGCTGTGGTATATGCTTGGTATTCTAGTTCAACCCCCCCCCCAAAAAAAAAAAAAGCGTAAATGTGGAAGTGTACTTCTTATCTCTGTGTATGTAGCATTGGCTATGCAAACTGCAAATTGACAATGTCAGGTGTTTTCTGCTAGGAGTTGTAATTTTGATATCTATATCCACACTTTGAGTTTACCAGCTACATTTCTGTGTTGAATATTTTTGAACTGATGTCTCTGTATATGAAGATTAAGAGTTCTCTGATAGTTATGAGGTTTAGG
Organism: Setophaga petechia; assembly: GCA_024362935.1. Classification (NCBI taxonomy): domain Eukaryota; kingdom Metazoa; phylum Chordata; class Aves; order Passeriformes; family Parulidae; genus Setophaga; species Setophaga petechia. The sequence goes on from JANCRA010000001.1 coordinate 32,549,919, forward strand.
ATTTGATTCAGTTTCTGAAGTTGGCAAAAGACAATGGATTTAATAGGCTGTGATTTAGTCCAAGTGCACATAAATAGTTATTTTAGTGGGAATAAAGTGCGTACTTCAAGGTTTTATAAAAATTAAAAATTACTGCCAAGAAGTTCTTTTGCCATTACTTATAAGACCCAGTTAAAGACTGAAGTACATTTATGTTATTAGACATCTACGTAGGGATATATGAAAATATGTTAAGCTACTTGTTTTCTTTTTAATGTCCTTTCTTTAAAAGGCCGTGTAGAGTAATTTCTAGTGAGTAGTGTCAACTTTTTTCCACAGTCTAAAAAGCCTCAGTAATCTTTGGCAAATAAAGGATTTGCAAGTTTGTGAGCAAAGGAGTAGTTATTACCACTGGAGGACTTTAGTGTGCTTATTAACTGAATTGCATTTTGAACACAGTCCAGCATCTATGGGCGTTTGGCCATGTGCTGTCTTAGAAACTTGGTCACCCAGAGCTGTTGTGAGAGATCAGGAAGAGGGAACAGCTTCAAAGGATAAACCCATGCAAATTCTAAATTAGCCTCTGGAAGTTCTCTCTGCATGGACTAAGGCATTGGGAAACTTGAGAGATCTAGAGCCTGAAGTAGAATAACATGTATGTTGGATTTTTTTTTTTAACTTGTTACAAAATGTTCTCTTTTTTTATAATAAAGGTCAAGTTTATTTCCTGCATTGCTTCTATTGAGGCAGATTTTAAAATATTGACCTTTTAGGGATCCAATTTTTATTTGTTTGGATTTGCAGAGGTTTGGAGGTTTTATAATTTATTTTTTTTTTAAGAATCCCCTGCTCATGGGTTTGCTGTACCTGGATCTCACTAGGATGAGTCTGAATAGGTTTCTGTTCATCAAGGTAGGTTGAAGAAGGACTTTATCTTGCCTTGATACACCTCTCATCTCTTAGAGCAGGACTTTCAGGCACTCTGGGCAGCCAGTCGCTTAAACTTCTGCTTTCACAGGCATTTCTTCACTTCAGCTGAGATAGATGAGTCAATGAGCAGCTTGGGGCTTTACAGAGGTTTCTAAGAACTTTGGGTTCCAAAAAACCCCAAAAAGATAAGTTGAGGCACTACTGGAGAGCCCTCACCAAGTTCTCTGCTTCAGTTCTTCCCCACTACATAAGCTTTAGAGGGTAGCCAAGATTTCTGTGCTTCCAGGTGGCTGCTGAATTGGAATTTCCTTCTTCTTCAGGTGTAGTAGTCAAAAGTACCATTCTGCTATGAAGCTATGTTCCTTTTCTGTTCTCTGTTCCGTGGTGGCATCCTGAGAAGTGGGTAAACCAGGCTGCAATATGGACTTACTGTGCTGTTTCTAATGCAGCCATTCACTTAACATTAGTGCTTATATTATTAGACAACAACGTAGGGATATATGAAAATATGAAACCAGCTTTAGTTAATGAATTTTATCAGATTTTTGTCCAGATACTTGTTTCTGAGATTGTAATCACTATTCTTTTGAATTTTTTTTCATAGATAGCTAGGTGATCTAACTGCATTTTATACTCTTTAAAATTCTCTTATCTCTTCTTTTATTTGGAAAAAAATCTTTACAAGCTTAAACCTTCTGAGAGCTTATTGCCCCTACAATCTCAGTCATACCATATTGCGGATTATGTAAGAAATTTCAGCTTCTCCAAAGTCAAAACAATGATACCAAGAATTACTTTAAAAATTAGTATATATGCCAAGTAAATGTCCACAAACAACTGATATACATCACACATTTTAATTGACCTAATTTTCTTTTTCTAACAAAGCTTTTTTTTCTGCTTAGTTAAAACCTAGTAGGTTTTTATAAGTAGAATTAATAGAAAGGAAAATAGCTGTTGTTCAGCTATTGCAGTATGCACCTTGAAAGAATAAGAGTTTGAAACTTTTTGCAGTGAATGTTTTCACATGCAGAAAATGAGATTAGTCTTTCAAACTTCATATCTTAATTTTTTGAGAAATTACCTAAAGTTAAGATTCAATATGAAGCTGTTTCAGAGAGAATTAAAAATTATGTATTTAAGAGTTTGGGGAGTTAAAATTTTTCAGCAAATGCTTTAAATTAAAATTGAATTGTATTTAAAGTGGGACCAATAGTATTTTTATTTTTTATTCTCCCTAAAACTAAGAAACACATTTGAGTTCAGTTACATAAATGTAACCTCAATCAAACCTTCAGTGCTAAGGTCTTTACTATAGGGGGAGGTTCTTTCTGAAAGGCCAAATGTTGCAACATTTTTATGACTTCATGATTATAAAAGATTCTCACTGTAAATCATCATGCAATGATGATTCAAATAAAGTGATGATTTGATTTCTATAGCCCTCCTTTAGATTAAAACCATAAAATGGTACTGAGTGGGTTTTGATTGGATTAATTTATACTTTTAAGTTTTAGAGTTTTAAAACAATTTGTCTGATTAGAAATTGTGGTTTAAAATCAATCATGTCAAGTAAATCAAGTGTCTCTTACACAAAGAATTGGCTTCTGGTGAACATCTGCATGGAATAACCTACACGGGAGGTTGTAGCTAAACCACAGATCCATTGTTATATACACCCAGTGCAGGGATGGATTCAGGCATCTGAACTGATGAATGGGAAAGGTAGTCAGAAATGTGTGTTCTGCTCACTGAAAGATTAGATTTCACTGTTGTGAAATCTGATCTTTCTCCTTGTGTTTTGTGTTTTTAAAGCCTAATTTGATTTCTGCCTTTTTTCATGTTTGCTTTTATATACACTTATATATGTGACTTTACAAGATTGAAGTGTATTTTGTCTGCAAGTCATTGCAAATTCTGCACAACTACTAAGAAAAAAAAAGAAAAAAGAAAGAGCCTCCTGCATGTCAAAGTTTTTGGAATTGATTCCTTAGTCAGAAAAAGATTGGTTTCCCTTTTACTCTCTTCCTCTCCCCCATCCTCTTAAACTACTGGTTGGCAATACGGTAGAATCCTGATTTTGGAGCAGGTGTCCAAACAACATTTGTTAGGCTGTTTTGTAACTGCAACACAAAGTAATAGTTTAGAAGTACTTTACGTATTTTCATAAAGCGATTTTGTTGGCTGGTTATATCCAACTCATTTAAGGAAAAATCACTCTATTGGATTATTTCTTGGGCATTTTAAACCAACTGTGTTTTCCTTCTAATATATAATGACACTAAAAGACACTTTTTCTTGGAATCACATTCACATGTAGAGATGTCCACATGAATATTGAAGGAGTTACTTGGTGCACTGGATCTAGCTGGCGCTTCACAGTAAAAGAAATTTTGAATCAACACGTCCTTATTTTGTTTCATATACTTGGACTGTTTACAACAATTGCTAATGAGATATGCTGATGTAGTTCTATCAGAGAAATTTGTCTTGATTGTTTTCCTGACTTCAGCTGCATCAGTACTGTTTTGCAGCAAGACTGGCAGAAAGCAAGATGGTGGCTAGATTCAATGCAAACAAAAAAGCCTCAAAAAAAGTCTTTGTGTGGCACAACAAAGGGAGACTATTAACAGGCAAAAGGGGAATTTAGTTAATATAGCTTCCCATACAGATCTCTAGGAAAGAAGTTGATTCACCAGAATTCTTTTTCCTAATATCCAGTGTAAATAGTGTGTGCTGTAAGTATAAATCTGTTACTCTTTGTCCAAGATAATGTGGATATGGGACATTACTTATTTCCTCTTTCCTTGTCTTTAGCTCTTAACTTCCCTCAAACTCCTCTTCTTTAGACTAAACACTGGTCTCTTGAGTGTGTTTAGTTTTTAACTCATGTTCAGATTGTGACTCATAGATGGCTTTACTGGAGAGCTGCTACAATATTAGCAGCAGTTAGTCACTTCTTCAGTTGAGTTTGTCCAGTTGAGTATTCCTGCCTGAAGGACGGAACTTAAAAGATTCTGAAGAGTAGAAGTGTCCTAACAAAATCTCATAATCTTTTTCCCCCTGTATTTCTTAAATTGACAGAGTTTCTTTTGAGATCTGGTCCTGTCATCCAAATTTTTTACAGCCTACCACTAAGCAGTCAGAAGCATATTTTGGTAAGCATCTCTCTCTTCAGCTACCCAAATCCAGAATGAGTACGTTCAACTGCGCAGCAACAAGTGTGTTAACTTTGACGGTGAACACAGCTGTGTTCACTTTGACAGTGAAACATTGACAAACAACGTAGGGTACAGTTTTCCAGCAGTTTTGCTTCCCTCTTTGTAGTAACTTCCTCTAGACCACATTTCCTGTGTCTTAGAATATCAAGGAAAAAGCCTTACTAAAGTCAAAATAAATTACAGAGTGGACAAGATGATGCTTTTAATTCACACTGAGGTCACAAGCTTTCCAAGAAAACTGAGCTGGCAGAAAAAAATTACACAGTTTTTTTTCTCAAGAAGCATTGTAAGAGGAAGTGCAGCTCCATGACAACTGTTTGTATTTCTTGTAGTCCTTAGCCAGTGCAACACCTCGGATAAAGGGCCAAGTTTGCCAGTCAGTATCTTTTGGTGGATCCCTTTGACCACAGGACCTCTCAATACCATTCACAGAGCAGGATCATGGGGCAGGGGTTGGGGAAGCTGTTATACAGGTATCACGTGCAGCCCTGTCAGGTCTTGATTTCTGACTTTATTTAGGCTGGAGAAATAGTGAGTTTAAAATTATGTGTGATGTCTTTTGCAGCGGAGGCTGCTGGAGAGGCATCTGGATCTGACTTGTGGCCACATAGGCATGCAGAGGTGGTGCAAGTGTGGGAAAAGGGTGTTGGGAGCAGTGAGGCTGGGTTGCAGGCAAGCAGAGGGAAAGTTCACCTTTCCCCTTATGACAATGCAACAATGCTGCTTATTACCACGTAGAAGGTTTATCCTAACTCATCTAATCCACGTTGCTCCTTCCTTATCAGGAAACCTTTCCCTGCCATAACAGGAAAAGATAATGATATTAATTTGATGTGATTACTGTGCGGCACACAGCTGTAACAGATGTTTGCAATCTCTTGAGGCATAAGGGATAAGGATGATTCTTCATTTTCCTCCCTAAGAACTTGCAAATAACTTGTTTGTTTATCATTTGCTCTAATGTTTGTGCAATTGGAATTGAGCCTGGGGTAGGAACTCTGGTTTTCTTTCATAGTATCCAGAAACCAGCAGTCCTCCAGACTGGGTGTTCTCAAAGATGACAAGTAATAGCTTTGTTGTCCTTTCTGACAAATTTGAAAGTATTTTAGAGAAAACTAGACAAAGTAATTTGATTTTTAAAGCATCCAGATTAACGCATAGGAGACTACTTTCCCCTTTTTTTTTGGTTGAAGCCCGTTGTTACTTTGTTACCCATGTCAGCTGCGTGGTTACCACTGACCTTTTTTAAACCTGCATGTAAAGACTGAAAGACATAAATATGTCTTCTCATCACCATCTGTCCATAAGTTGCTCCTCTGCTGATTAGGTAGAAGACCAACTTTCCTTTGAAGGTTAACGCTCTATTTAATGGAAAACTATTTCCTCTTCACAGTCTGGATTAAATCCTCCCATGTAGTTTGAGTAGACTTCAGAAATATTTGCTCTCTAGTGGTTTGCTCTAGCTCCTGTACTGAAAATTGTGATAAGCCCTTAACAGAAGCTTGCTGGACAATCTGTTCTGCCTCATTCTTTCTTTGTCAGATGGGAGTGTTAAAGCACGTTTGTTTCTCGGCACTAATGTCCCATACATTGGGTGGTCGGAGCGTGAGAGGCCAAGTCCTACTCATCGTTCTGTGGTTAACGTTCTTTCCACTGCCTTTATTCTTTTTATTCTTGTCACTACCCAGTTGCAGTGGATTGTCTGTTTAAAAACAACACATGCTGTAGTAGAGATAATGATGCACAAATTGGCATCTGTTGCAGATCGAGCTTTGAAAAAAACCCAGCAGTACTTTCTGATACTCTGATTTACTGGTACCATGTCTCATGTTCTCTGTGGAAGTCAATCACTTGGTAAAAAAAAAAAAACCCCATAAGACATCAACGAGACTAAAATCCACCCCCATCTGTAAAAGCTAAACTAGATAAATTTGTGTCTGGTACATAATTTGAACTGATTAGAAGATAGAGTGCTGGATTTAGAGCTGTACCACTTTTCATAAGCTAGCAATCTGGTCTAGGAAAGGAAAAACAGCTTTATATTTATAAGGACATAAGGTAGATTTATTGGAGTTTGTGTTTTTGGTGATTGATGTAGTACATAGACATAATAAGTGCCAGCTGTTACTTCTCCGTAAATCAGAAGCAATAATATTTCCTTTTATTTCAGTGTGAACTATCTGATTTGCTTAAATTCCTTTTTAATTCAAAGGACTTTGTATTTGCAGTTACATATTAGAAATATATATACACAAACAAATTAAAAACATTGCTCTATAATACTATAATGGAACCTCAGAGCAGCATCTCAAATGTGTATTGTCAGGCTTTTTTATCCTTCATGAGCTAGATCAAAAGCATTTTTCCATTTCTGCCCATGCTTCAGAAATACGTATTTCTGTCTTTTTCCATTAAAGCTGATGTGGTTTTGGCTGCTCGCATCCCTTGGTACTCTAGCTGTATATAGAAGCATCGTGTTTTTGTTAATGGAACTGAAACAGACTCGACTATTCTATTCCTTTTTATCTCCCCTTTGAAACTTCCTGCTTTGTTAGCAACTGTTAAATAACAGATTTACATATTTGGTGTGAAAAAATTCAGAGTTTTGATGTGCTGTCAGATAAATCTAGTGAACTACATGCTACAAGTAGTTGTTGTAGAGTCATGATTTATCTGGTCTCTTTAGCCCTTAAGGAGACTGCATTTCCATACTCTTTCTTTTCAATTTTCTGTAACTAATTGACATGTTGATAAATGTCATGTGTGACATAACAGGATCTAAAAATAAAGTCTTGTGTTTGCATAGCATAAAGGGTTGTGAACTATGTAAAATGGAAGAAAGTTAAGTTGAAATAAAACAATTGCTCAATATGCATAGTCATGTAATGCAACAAGCACATTCCTGCAGCTTGTGAATAAATTCAATAAATGAGAATTATCAACGGCTGGTATCTGCCTCTGTTGTTATCCAAATGGACAAATGGTCCATGGTGACCTTTGATAGTTCATTTTAATTATGTTTTAGTGGCTGTTTAGGGTTCTCAGACAGGTTTAGTTAATTTAAAAAGTATTCTCCCTGACATTCTTATAGATAATGAGTGTCTTACAGTGTTTCTCAACCTTCAGCTTTTGCCTTTCTAAATGAAACCATGCTGCTGCTTGTAAAAAATGAAACCACACTGCTGCTTGGTTCACGTGTGTGACAAGTGGCATCAGTTTCCTTGAACAGCTTGCTGTGGTCCACTGATGTTTAATGCTTAGGCCCAATCCTGCTAACTTGTGTGTGCTTCATATGGTGCAAATTTTACTGAACCTTAAACTCCAGATGGGGAGAGGTTACAGATCGTAAAAAGTGGTTACTTTTTGTTTGCATCTGAATTTTTCTGGTTTAGAACATATGAAAAAATTTCTGACTTGCGTTGTTATTTGTATCTTTGTAATGTTCTGAAGTTTGAATAGGCATTAGCTAAAGAATTTTTGTTTCTGGAAACACAAAAAATTATCATTTGCTTTTAAATTTGACATTGTAACATTTCAGATGTATTTTATTCTTCCATTTGCATCTGTTTACTCTTTAAAAAAATTATTAGAAGTCAAAATACAGAGGTGCTACCACTTAGAGATGTCAGATGAAACTTTGTTATTTTAGGACCTGTACTTTTCAGAAATGTGTTTCCCTAATTTGACCCTCAGTAACCCTTGAGAGACTTGAGCACAAGTTACAAACCAATTACATTAATTGCTTTACTGGAACTTGCTAGGCATTTTCTGTTTATACATTAATGTAATATATTTATATCTCAGGCAACAAAAGCCCTTGGGGCAAATTTATGTCCTGAGTAACCCTGTTCTAGTGACCTCAACAGAATTACTCAAAGTCAAGACAGAATTTAAATTGGAAGACCAGATCTTCAGCTGCTGTTAATAGTCTCAACTCCACTAAAATCTGTGTAGCTCTGGTCACAACAGCCAGAAATGGCTCCTTCAATTATGTTTTTTTTTGATTTGCAGGCACTTCTAGCAAAGGAGTTGGGCTGCCTTTTCATTCCAGATTTGAAAATGAGCAGAACTTAGCTATAGAAACAATTTTGATTTTAGTCTAGCAATTTTATAACGTACACAACCTTCTTTTGTCTGCATTTTGTAAAAAGCCTTCATGAAATAGCGAGGAACACAGCCTCTTTTGGTCCTGCATTTTTGGTTTTTCTATGCCATTTTCTCTGCTATGATCTTTCTTCTAAAAATAGTTTGTCTAACCAAGCAATATATAGGAAGTTATACTTAACAGTTGCATGGTGTTGTTTAAGAGTGTGTATAAATATAGGAATAGTCACCTAGTAATAGAAAACTTTTTTCAAAAATAAATTAAAAATGAAGGCTAATCTGAACTCCAGCCCTTCAAATGTTTGTATCACTTTATTTTTACCTTGGGGCTTATCTTCTTGGTTTAATTAAAAAAAGATGTGCTCAGAATTAAGTCTGGATGAAAGAAGATTCTCAGCTGGAAATTTGGATTGTGAGTATTTTGTTTAGGAGGAACTGCAAGTGATCTACATTTTTTTACAATATTATAGTAGTAACCCATCAGTGGGAATTGTTTGGTAGAGTTTTCATTCAGTAGTCAACATTAACACTTTTTTTCCCCAGCACATTGAGTTGTGTGACTATTCCTCCTCTCAGAGGTTTTTTGTACTAACTGTAGGGGTCAATAACATCTTGTTTTTTTAAGTGACCTCTGTTTGCTAAACAAATATTAAGTTACCATTAGTCAATTGACTTGCTGGAAGAGAAACTGCATACACTTCTTATAAATGGTAGCCTGTAATGAGCCTGTATTGTTGTTCTCTAAAGCTCTTCTGCAGGCTTAGCCAAGGAAATGGAATTGTAGTTCAAGATGCGAGGCTGGTGATCCTTGCTGTTGATTAATGGTTCAATGTCTTGCTGGTCAGTATCCTCAGCAGAACTGAGGCCCTGCTGATTTTTTTGTCTTAGGAAATGTTTTCTTTCAAGGCCTCTTGTCCATCAAGAGAATCAACTGCCCCTCACAGCTAGGGTGCCTGTGTTCTGATCCGGAGTGTATCCTGTGCCAAATTAAATCGAGTTAGGCAGTCTCAGGACTGCAATCTGTAGATATTCCTAGGGTAACTTTTAAAGGAGGTGGTTGGAGTACCAGTGCAGGATAGCTGTACTTATGTGGTTGTTCGCTCAGTTCCAGGTAATATTTTCAGTATTCTGTTCTGGTCTTTAAACTCACTGTATTAGATGAAATTTTATCCTCGTTTGGCTAGGATAAAACCTTTCCTCCCATTGCCTACATATGTGATACTGATTGAACATGTTACTGCATAGACTTCTACAGGTTTTTCATAATTTTAATTTACAGCAGTACAGCTTCTCCCAAAGTAGCAGTGCTAATTTGAAAGTGTGACAGCTGACAGACAAACTTTGTGAGATTGTCTGTATGTACTTTTTAATTAATGTTTTGTTGCTGGAGTTGAGAGGGATGGACACAGATTTTAAAGAGAAGGAAAAAAAATTGTTGGAAGAAAACAAGCAAAATTTGGATGACAGACAGAAAAGTACTACCAGCAGATGGTCAAATCTGAGGAAGAACAACTCCAAAGCAAAACATAAATCTTCTGGTTTATAGACTGTCAGGGAAGAATTGCCTGCAGAGAGATGCACACAGCATAGGAATCAATCAGGAGGAGACAGACCTCTGCATGCAGACCCATCAATAAGGCATTGTTGGAGCAACTATGATGGATGGATGTAGGAAGACTGTCAGGGAAGAAAGGAATGGGGGTGTTCCTTTGCAAATAGAAGCAGTTTGAGTGGATGGGTTTCTTGTTGATCAGGATCAGAGGAAGGGCAGGTATGAGTGACATAATTGTGAGCTTGTTTTAGGGATCGCTTGCCTAGTGGAAATAGGACAATGTCATATTTAAGCAGCTCTGAGACCCTTGTTGTTGGGATAGACTTTAGCCTCCCTTCTGCCTGCTGGAAGGGCCAGGCATAAAAGCAGCCCAGGATGTTTCTGGAGACTGTCAAAAGGACGCTAATGAGGGTGCAATGTATCTGAGAGAGAGAGTCCTCACAAATTAAGATCTGTCCAAAAAGGCAATAATCAAAGACAGCCTTGGCTTCTAGCAACTATGAATTACTGAAGCTCATGTGAGGAATTCAAGTAGCTGAGTATCATCCTGCCCTTGAAAAGAGCCAACTTTGGGTTTAATTAGAGAACTGTAAATGGATATTTTTGGAGTTAGACTGTGAATGCCAGGAGTAAATCATGCTTGACAAATCTGATCACATTTTCTAATGAAATTATTAGGTTTGTGGATGAGAACCCTCTCCTGGGATTTGTCCTGTTTCACTACAGTCACAGATTCACGTGTTATTCTGAGTTGGAAGGGACCCACAAGGATTGAGTCCAGCTCTTAAGTGAATGACCCATACAGGGATCAAACCCACAACCCTGGTGTGTGTTACTGTGCTCTAACCATGTTTTTATATCTTTGAGAGTTACAGAAGAAGAGGGTATGTGCTGGTGAGACACAGCACACCTTCATATGGTTTTTGTATAGCAACAAACTGGAGGTGTGGAGGCAGTGAAGCTAGTAAGACTTCCTTGCAGGTTTGCCATTCAGATGGACTCGGGCACACTGGAAAAATCAACTGACTGGAATCTGATGAGATTCAATAAAAAGAAATGCATGTGTTTAACCTGGGATGGAAGTGCTCCTTGCAGTGATAGGGACTGAGGCTCAGTGGTTGGGAAGCAGCTCTGTGGGAAAGGACTTAGGGTTCCAGGTGGAAGCTGAACACCAGCCATGCAGGTTGACAGTGCCCTGGGCTCCCTCAAGAGGAGTGTGGCCCTTAAATTGAGCCAAGTGGTTGCCCTCTACTTGACTGTAAAACAACGTGTGGGATATTGTGCTTGGTTTTCAGCAAAAAGAAAAACAAAACCAACAAGAAAGATGTTAATAAACTCGACTGAGTCTAGCAGTGGGCCGCCAAGATGGGCTGAAACATCTTCCCTGTGAGAAGGGTCTTAGAGGACTGGACCAAATAGTGGTCTTCCACTTACAGGTTACTTGAGCTATGGAACCAGCTTTTCACTGGGGTGCTCAGGCTTAGAACAAGAGACAATTACCATATTTTGAAGCAGGAGAGGCTTCCAAAGGATATAAGAAGGAAAATATATTTTCTATGGGGGATGATTAAGCAATAGGACTAGTTTTGCAGAGACACTGTGATTTTTTTTGTCTTTGCAAGTTTGATTGGAATGTTGACTAGATGGCTATTGGGGACCTTTCCAATCTGTTATTCCAGGAGGATTAGAAAGTAACAAGTACTAGTTGGCCGTAAGAAAGCAAACAAAATGAACAAAAAAAAGAAAAACAAAAAAACCCCACCAAAACAACAAAAAACCTACACACATTCCCCCCTCCTGACAAGGCTCATAAATCTGGGAGACTTTTAAATTAAAATGATATTTCCAAGTTTTTAACTCTTCCCTTACTTTCAAAAATACTGCCATGTGACCCAGTAATATATCTAAATCATGAAAATCGGAGTCACTAATATACCAGTGATAAATCTGAAGTCATGAAAGAACACACATATAACTATATGCCATTTATACCTTTGCTAGATTTGACTATATTGAATTGTCTTTTTAATTTTTATTTGAAAAAAATCATAAGCCTCTTTTTAGAATAATGTGCCATATTTTCTGTCTGACAGTGCATTTTCTGACATCTGTTTCTATCTAGAATAGCTCATGCTTTCTGAAAACCAGATTAAGTATAAATCCTGAGGCAATCACTTCAAATATAATGGCAAATCAACATCTTTTTGATATAGTATACCTTCTGATTCAGGATATGATACCAAGTGTAACTTCTACCTTTTATTAGCAGGCTTTTGTCAGGAATATTGGTATAGTCAAAGACTGCTTTCTGTTGGTTTTTCCCAGAGGTTCTTTGGCTTTAAATTTGGAGGTACTGCTAAATAGGTATAATTCTGCCTGCTAGCCTATTTGCCTGACATGGCTATCTCAATGAATTCATATGGGGCTTCAGTGGGTGCTGGCACTGGGCAAAGCTCTAGGAACTGAAGACTTATTGCTTCCTTTTCCGTGTGTTTGCTGCAGTTTCTGTGTGATTTTGTTCTAATGTGATTACTATGTGCTTTTTGTACTAATTTTGTTCAGGGAAAGTATCATGAAATGTGCTGTTCATATAAGGAATGTCCATGTGCTCTTCAAAAGTACCTTCAAGTGTGTTTAGCCCTGAGAAGGATCACTTAGCCTTACCCTAAGAAGGATGCTGAGTCTGGGAGCACTGGAGTCTATCTGTGGGCAGGATCAGTAAGCACAAATAGCTTTGACAGTCGGAGCTGGGAGACTTCAGAGCATGTGTCATTTGGTCTTAAAGATGGTGGGGAGAAGTTTTAGGCAACTCATGTAAGGAATGCTCTTAAGGAAATGTTGGCACTGAGCTCAGGAAGCCAGCCACATGTGGCTGCCGAGAACAGGGACCCATCCTTAAATGCTGAGTATTTGTTGGAAATATGAAAAAGGCCAAGAATGGAAAGTATGTATCTGGACACTTCAGAGAATTATTTTCTGTTCTGAGTACAGGCTGCAAAGTACCATGACTTAGTGCAGGCGTTACTGAAAGAAGGTCAAAATAAGACACACAAGAATTTCAATTCACAGAAAAGATGTGGTTTTGAGTTCCATTTAAAAAATACACTTATTGGCTGGGTAACATTCACTTTGTTACCTTCCAAAATTTGGATTGTCCAGTTCTAATTCATACTCTCCATGTGTGTGCTTCTTGTTGCTTACAGAGTGGATAGTGAGTTAACATGGCTTTTATGTAAATAGCAGCAGTCTAGACTTTGAACTGCGTCTCTGCTGGGCCACCCAGCCTCCCTTATTAGATGGCACAGAGCACTATGGTACTGAAGAAGACTGAGAAGTCCTTTTGCAAAGCCCACAGGCTGATCTGTACCTCATCAGGAAATCAGCTGTGCTCTTTACTGCAGCTGTGTCTGGCAGGGCAAGAAGAGTACCATGGTCAGGCTGGTGCTGGAGCATCACAAGTTAGCTACTGTTTCTGCATATGAGGCTAGCACCTGGTGACTGTAGCAGTGTCCTAAACTTACCGAGTTTGCATCCCTTTTTTGTCAGTGGGAGTTAAGTGCTCTTTTGCATTTAAAGTAAATAGCTGATAAAATCTTCTGACTAGCCTGTGCCTTTCAAGCATGACAAATACCAGTTTGTATGTCATTTGGCAGTGACTGCTTCCAGCTCTATTGGAGCATAAGGTAACCTTGAAAGTGGATGCCATTAAATAGTATTCTTATCACTCCTGTAGTGATGTCACAGAAACTGCAAACCTTGAGCAGCAATTATATATTTGCTGCTGCTTGCAGCTCACTCACTAGAGACTTTTTAACTAAATGAATATCCTTTACCCAGTGTGTCACTTTAGTTTATGCTTCTGATTCTCATGTAAGCAATTCTTCATCTTTTATCTGCTGCTCAAGAAATTTTGTTCAAATTACAGTAAAATGCTTTGAAAAGCATGTTGGAGTATTGGCCTCTCATAAGACAAAACTCAGGGAACTCAGTTTCTCAGTGTGTGGCTCACAGTTGACATACTGCTCAGAAGTCAGAAATTAATATTTAGAATTGAGGCTAACGCAAACATTTGAAGCTACCCAAACCCTAACCCAAAGACCCACATGAGCTAAAGACCACGGGCCTGCGTAGAAGCAAAGTCTATAGGTTTAAAAATCTAAATGTTTAACATAATAAAAGTATTGAGTGCTAAGCAGCTCATCTTTCTAATCTAATAGAAAAAAAAAAGTTAAATTTTTCTTGACAATGCATTAAGGAGGCATGTATTTCTCTAAAATAAGATTTTATTTTTCTACATCTCTATCCAAAGTGTCATGTTGCAAAAATGGAGATGACATCAGTGACAGCATGACTATAAATAGCATGACCCGAGGTAGGATTGCAAGTGTGAGGGAGGTCAGAGGATGTGAGACAGTCAGGTAAGGGTTCCCTATGGTAAAACCAGTGAGTGCTTGGCCTTCTATCTGGACAGCTTTGCTTGAGTTGTTTTTGGTATTTTGCTTGAAGTGTTTGCAATGACAGAGGCTAAGTTTGTGATGTATAAAGTCTTCCAGAATTAATGCTTTTTTCTTAAATCCAGCAGACACAATCCAGGGGTCAGAGAGCTTGAGGTAGCTACATTTCCACAAAAAACTTGCATGGGGAGAGATATGGAGAAAATCCCATTTCCTAATAAAATTTTATTTGGTAAATACACAAATGCAAGAGGGATTTAACATGTGTCAATAAATTTGATTAGACTAAACTGTAGCCTTCTGAAGCTGCTTGACTTTGTTGTGATATGAGATGCGTGGGGAAGTTACTGAGCTGTAAGTTATATGTGCTGTCCTGTAGTTTCACTGATCTGTTTTCACTTTCCAGGGTTGTTCATATGCCAGGCTGTACTTCGGGAGGTGCTAGGAGTTAATCAAGGTTTTGGCAAGGGTTGCACCAGATGTATCTCATGTTCATGGCATTTCTCAAGGAAGGAAAGGCTCTATCTAGCTGAGCTTTGTGGATTGTAGTAGAGAGCAAACTTGAGCCCTCAGGCTCCTTAGTTATGGGTCTGCCCAATGCCAATGCTGCCCAGAGCATTTTGTCAGTACTCTCAGCTCCTGTTTAATGTCTCTAAGACATAATTACTGTTTTTGTTGCTTTGGAGGGTCCATCAGTTCAGAGAAACTTGGTTTTTTGGGGGGTTTTGAGTGTATTTTTGATTTTAAATTGTCAAAGTATGTGCTTCAGCCCCTTAGAAAGGTTTTTGTGTAGTGTGATACTGCAGGTTGCATGCTCCAGAGGTGACAGAAAGGGTTTTTTGTTGCTAGAGCAGCTGGGATGTTCTGGGGACAAGCTCACGTGTTTTGTTTTGTGCTGTTAGAATCAGGCGCTGGAGTGAACTGTCTTGTCAGCTGTGTTTGGGTTTCCTCATGTGTTCAGTTTGGATGAGGAAGAGACCAACAGGCCTAAACTGACAACATTGAAACACCCTCGTCTTTCAATTGTACAGCTGGTCTGATAAAAAATGATGGCATGCACTTTGTCTAGATTGTAGTGTTTGCATAATGATGGAAAAATGTTTCATGGACATATGTTGTGGGGTAAACTAGGAAGACTGCAAAGCAACCTCATGTAAACATGTAAAAAAAATGGAATTGGGAATTAATAATACAAACATGCTGTGGCAAGCAAAAATGTTTGGAGAAGTCAACAAAAGCTATTATGGGCATTGGTAAGATCATGTAAAAATCACCAGATTGCTTTAATAAGGACCTGAAATGTAACCAAGTAGGAAACATGCTGTCTTTGTGTTTTAGCAGAATGGCTGATATAGTAGTTATGTCAGTCAGTAGTTAGGTTTAGAAAGCAAATTAGAATGTTTGAAATGAAAATTATAGCAGCAGTAAGACAAAGATGGGCTTCCAGGTAACTATTATTTAAAGTCCAATAGTGTTGACTGTGGAAGATCCAAAAAAAGAAAAGGATTAAAAACAGAAACTGCATTTTAGGGCTTTGGAATGGTAGAAGTCTTAAAAAACTCAACATGATCTTTAGGGCTAGTAAAACTACAGATACTGCAACTGTAGGGACTGAAGCATATTACACACAGCGATGTATAGATGCAGTAGTTAAGCTAGGAGGCTGAATCCTGTAATCCTCACTAAACAAAAATCCCATTGAAGTCAGTAGAAGATTTTCGTGAACAAGGAATGTATAACCAGGCAATTAGAGACAAAGTTGCAGCCTGACCTTGACTGGGCCTTTGTGCCTCTGATTAGCTGTACCCAGAGCATCTGGGCACATTTGTTTAAAGGCGCAGTCAATTTCAATGACAGCTCAAAAAAGAAATACAATTATGCCATAGTTTAAGTTCTAATGGATCCAAATGACGAATGCAAATAATTGCAAAGAGACATATTAAGGCAACACTTCTGTAATCTTAAGTCTTTTGAAACAGCAAGTTCTGTGTTCTTTATTCCTTTCGTTCTCAGGAAAAACAGGAATTTAATAGATACCGTTCAAGTTTTGGCACTTATAATTGAGAGGCAGCTATTTGACTTTTCTTAAATGTAAGAGAGCATGGGAGATTATTGTGTGAGGTATCAGAAATAGCCTCTAGTTAAATTAATAAAAAATATCTAATAGCATTTGCCATACATGTTTATAAGGTTAAATTAATAATTGCTCTCCAAATTGTTTTAGAACTATTTCAGTATGAAACAAAATGTCCTTAACATTCATCCATTTACATTTTTCCTTCTTTTGCAATCCTAGTTCAAATAAATTTGAAAATCAACAAAGCACTTTATTTTGAAGCAAAATTTAATTCAGAAATGTCATTCTCACTGCCAGTTACTCTAATGAGACATGTGTTCCTTGTGTCTGAATCTACTTTGTTTGAAAAGAGCTGCTCTTAAAGCATTGAGGAAATTGCAGTTCTCAGTAAAAGAAATGTTAGAAACATACAAGAACAAACAGAAATTGTTTCATGGTCTGGTCCTGTAAATGGTGACCTCAGTGACTACAATGGGCTCTTGGTATTACTAAGTGTGTGTCCAAAATTCCAGTGTCCAGGACTGCAATCCTGTAAATACATGTGTATGCCTTGTGGTACGTGCCATAAGCTATTGGGGAAAAAAGTCAAAGGAATTCTTCTACTGCATTATTTTTGTGTGCACATAATTCCATCATGGTTTTATATGAAAACCATTATAAGTAATCTCTCCAGATTGTCTTTAGGAAGTAGTTTGATATGCTTTGAAAAGCAGTTCCTGAAAGGTTGCCAGTAGTGCTGGCGAATTTGAAATTTCTCTCTGCACAAGTTCTGCTTTGACGCTTTTTCCTACTAAAATCTAAGAAAACCTCTAGAACCTTTGATTTTGAAGACAATGAAAATTATAGGATTTTTTTTCAGAAAGTTGAGAGCCTTTTGTTGTTTTTTTCCTACTTTTTGTATCAGAATCTGTCAATTCAAGATGCGCACCTTTGCTGCTGAGGAATAAAATGTCAGGGTGCTCCAAGCTGGAGACTGGGTGTTACACAGTCACAGTACTAACCCACTTTTACTCTCTTCCCTCTTCTCCCATTCCTGTTTTCATGTCACAAATCTGACTGGGTTTCTTTAGGTAAAGTTCTTCTGTTCAAGACTCTGTGACCAAGTAACTACAAAATGCAATAACACAAACCCATTCTTTTTAATTAAAAAATTTTTTACTTCTAAAAGTTGATAAAAAAGATTAACCTCAGTAAATATTTCAGTATAACAGTAGGGTTTATGCCTATGCTTAGCCTAATTTTAAACATATTCCCTTACATCTTTCCACAGACCTGGAATAACAAGAGCCTCTTTCTCCCTTTCTCCTGCTCTCTGTATGCCTCCTTTTAATATATATAATCCATATTAATCTATTTTGGGTCTGGATAAGAATGGAGGCAGCTCAGCAAGGTGCTATAGGGCAAGTTTCAGCTAATGGCAATTATGATGGATTTCAAGATGCAATATTGTATCTTCCATCAGGGGTTATATGTCTTGCCATTCAATGGAAGTTGATTCCTCAGGGCATATATTCCTCTTCCTGCAATAACTTCATTCTGGAGTCCAGCCTCATTCAGAAACTCTTCTGATAGCATACTGTGCTCAGCATTGGATTACTCTATGTCCTGTCAGTGTAAATTAGGATCTGTTTTAATACTGCTGATGTTCCCTGATCCTTTTTAAGTAACATTGCTGTACAATACGCTATTCAGAATAATTTAAGCCAAAAATAATGGGCAACATACATTTCTCCTGATTTAGTTGCATGAAAGGGAATTGTGACCAAGTTTCAATTTAATTCTTGGATTTGCCATTCTCAGGGTTTCATTTGCCTTTCCCTATCTCTCATGCCTTGCTGGCAAATCTCTTAATACCTGTCAGGTTTTACATGGTACAGTAAGCTTTCTCCTTTAGTGATACAAAAGCATGATTTCTCTCCTTGTGATCAAAGACCCTTATTATTTCTTATTTTTATTTTTTCTTCCCCATCATTCAGAACAGGTGTGACAGCTCCACAGAACTACTGATTTTCTATACTGTAGTTTGCAATGAAGTTTGCCAATCAGGGAAAGCAAAAAGGGGGGAAAAAGTGTTATAGGCTCAATGTCTAAACAAATGGGTTTGTCTCTGCGTCACTTTTCTGTAACAGGTGTCAAATTGTGGTCCAAAGGATATTTCACACAGAATTTGGAGTAGAACAAATTTCCAACACAAATTATCAGGTTAGGCACAAGCAGGTTGTGGGTAGCTGGTCCTCTGAACTGTGTAACTGCTTAGGTTAAAAAAAATCAGATGTTCTCTTTCTTTTTGCCTGGATTAGCAAAGATCCTTTTCATAAAATATTTAAGTAATAGCTTGATAACAAAAATTAAAGCTTCTTCTGGTACATTTTATTAATGAAATCTCACAATTTTAATACCTTTATTTTAAAACCTGACTGATATGTTAGTTTGGTGTGTTACTTTGGCTTATTAAATAGACTTGTGCCAAATTAACTGTAAAAACATGATGCTAAATAGCATAAACCAATAATAGTATAATTTTAATGGCATATACTTAGAAACCCTAAATGAAATAAAAGGCACAGGTTTCTGAACCCCTTTATTTGTTTCCTCTTTAGTATATACAAAACCTGTTTGTAATAATTTTAAACTAAGACTTTTAAAATAGAATTATTCTGTTATTACTTCCTCACATTTCTTTAGTTTTTTGTTGAATTTTAAGTAGTGTTGTGTTTATGGCTGGAATATTTTTTTAAATAGTGACAGAGTAGGTGGTCTTGTAATTAATATTTCTTTACAGATCTGTAAACTGTGCAAGATTTGTTTAACAAAACAGAAATCATGTTCTTTTAGATTAAGACATTTGTTTAGGAATAAAGTTCAAGTTTGTCTTTGAAATTCAATGATGTAGTTTCATGCTCTGTGAAATTATTTGTTTTATGAACCATTTTAAAAGTATAACTAATTCAAGAAATTTCTGTGACCTGTTACTAAATATTTAGACCATGGATTAATTATATTTTCTCAGTGTTTCAAATAGTGATTTTAAAAACTTGGTGAAAAGACAAGTTACTTAGTAGAGAGAGAAATTATTCAACAATAAGACACAGTGTGTTCATGTAATCTTTCCCTCCTATAAATGACTGAGTTTTCAAAAATTCAAGAATAAGCAAAGGTGTTGAATTGAAAACTAAATAGTCTCATCACAGTGAGAATCTGTTTGTTCAGCATAACTCAGAAATGTTCTTACAAATGTGCAATTTATTATTCCTGCCCTTAGTGAAACCTTCATTTATGAATGATTGACCTGCAGAATGGAAAACATGATGTAAAAACTACCTACTGTCTTGTTGAAGCCAGTCCCTTGAAACACAGCCAGAGCTCCTACTCACTGACTAATTGGTATCTGAGATGTATTCATGTAGAGCAGGTACTGTGCTCAGGCAGTGTCTCAGAATGTGCTGGCATTCAAATTAAAATTAATTTTAATTCATTTAAAATGAATTTACCCCTTACCTCTCCACTTAGTAACTCTCCATTTGATACTGAGAAAGTTTTTAATTCTCATTGCCAGTGTTACACTTGCTCAAGATTGCAGCTCATTGCATTGCTACCATGTTGATAATTTTCTTCAAAAAAGGACTCTATGTTTGTATGGGTTTTTTTTTTGACAAAGCTAATGATAGTTGTTAATAAAAGCAATGCTAATGAAAGCTAAGCAAAGACTGAGAATAAGCAACCTTTGAAAGGCCTGATAGTTTATTCCGTTGTACTGATTTTGATGGAATACATGTCACTACTGAAAGGAAAATGTGAGATTACAGATATTTTGAAAAAACAGCAATATTCAGACCATATTAAAAAAAAAAAAGCTTAACTGGCATTTTGTCTTTTTCTGAGAGAGTAAGGTATTTTAATGAGGAAGATTTCTAGTAGGAGTGCAAGTTTTTCTTGTCAGAATTGTGTACTTTGCTTCTCTCAGTGTTAGTTAAAAGTTGCTTAAAAGCATTCAAAATGAACATACTGTGTTTATGATGTGTCAGATTCTACAGAGCTGCCATGTGACAGCCACCCAGATGTCTTGTAGAGGCAGTGCACGCAATCAGCACCAGAACCTTGCTGGGTTGCAGAGCGTGCATTGCAGAGGATGCTGGCATTCTCAGTCCTTTAGCTGTCTCCTTCCTGGCAGGAATCTGTGCCTGTTCATCACCTTGATGTCCCAGCAATCATCACAGTGTTGTCCTTTATCTTCCCTTTACAAATGTTTTTTCCTTAAAAAGGGCTTTCCATTTCTTCTGGTCGTGCATCTGGACATGCGTGGTGCTGCACACATTGTCACCACTAGTCACTGGAGCTGCTGATGACCAAGAGAATAATGCACAAATCTCATCTGGTACAGATTGCACTGCCAAGATTTAATCAGATGTAAGCCTTTCAGCAGCAATAATCCAAATCCTTATTGATTCCAAATCTATCTGTAATGCTAGCTGGAAGCTTCAATACAAGCCTTAGAATCAATTAAACAATAGAGATGAAGCTGCGCTTAGACCGCAAAGGGTTATCCCACATATTTGCAGCCTTTGACCTTTTTTGAAAAATCAGGGCGAAGTGTGAGAGAACAAAACCTGTCCTATTACTATAATCTAGTTGTGAAATTTCTTCCAAAAAAGAGTCTAGCTAAGGTGCCACAAATGCTTGTTTTGAAAACTGCTCTCTTTTATAGTCAGGAATGGTATTGATTACCCAAGTTTGTAGAAACCTGTGAGAACAAGCTGTCCAAAATGAGTTTCTAAAGCAATCAGGCAGCAGCCTACAGAGCTGCTCTAGAAAGCAGCTAGATTTTTTTTTTCTTTTCTCTCTGCTTCCCAGGGAACTCAGATTAAAAGAAAGGTATTGTCATAAATAATTCCCATTGAATATATGAAAGTACCCACATTTTTTTAGTGAAGGTTGAGAACCACTGAGGAATGCAGGTACTTGAAGAATAAGTACCAGCCAAGAAGCATGTCTCAGAACCTCAGCAGCAGCTAAATGTTTGACTAAAGGACTTAATGTAAGTACCTTTGTGTAAATCTATAAACTTAGATATTGTTCCAGCATTGTCTAAGAATATCTAAATAAAGTATTGCCCTAAAAAAGCTGACTTGCATAAAAATTTAATTTCCCTTAACATAGAAATTTTGCGTTACCAATTACCTGAGCCAAAATACTTGTACTTATGAACAGGTGGAGCAATATTAACTAGTATAAGTCTAGGAAGATTTTCTAGCAGTTTATGATCTTCCTCTCAAAAAAAGGTCAAAACAAAAGAAAAAAGATGTGATATATAATATAGAAGTGGCACTTCTGTAGTCCTAAGTTTGTCCTTATAGCCAATGTCTTTTTTTTCTTCTTAGCAAATTCTTTTGAATTTGTTCCTAAACACATTTATTTTTCCTTGCCTATCTACTTTGTACATTCCTCACTCCTCCCATTTATTTGTTTTCTTTCCCTGATGTTATTCTTAGTATTTAAAATGTCATAGAAAATAGAAGTCGCTTAAAGCAAAATATAGTTCAGACTGATTTGTTTATTTATTTATTTTGTACTTTGATTCTTACTTTTTATGTTTGTCTGTGCTTTGTAAGTTCTTTGGAACAGAGACTGATTCTAATCTCTGCTGTTGTCATGATGTTTTGATTTAGTTCATATCAACTGCAGTGGTCTTTCTCCTTATTTTTACTTATATCACATCACATCTATTTGAAGTGATGTGAAATAAAATTTATGTTCACTGTTACTGTTTGGCTTCTGTAAGGCTCTGTTTTGTTACTGTATTGAATGGTAACTCAAAAATTCTCAACTACAGTCATCCAAGTTTGCTGGTGACAAATGGGTGCATGGGAGATCAAAATCAGGGCTTTTCTAGTAAGACCATAGAAGTGGGCATAAAAGTTCAATTTAATTCTTAACTATAGCTACAATTTTGAATTAAAATATTTTCTCTTTTTTTATTGGCATCAATTTCTAAAAATACTAGTATTGAAATACATGAAAATTGCAATAAATTATTATGCAAGTGAAGTGTTTATAAATACTTCTGCAATATTTCCATTTGCTTACAAGTAATTTCAACATTCAGATTTAAGTACATGATTTTAACCCATTTCAGTCAATCAATAAATACAGAATATAAGCATCTTAAAACAGAGGGGTTTATAGACAGCATTTTCCTATTCAGAATTGTCCACAAAATCCTTGAAAATGAAATGAGCTGACAACTGTAGTCAGGACAGATACATAAGGCACCATTATAGCATATTGCACCATCAATTATGTGTCAAGCATGCTGCCAAATATTAAGTGTTCTGACCTTTGTTATTAATAATAGAGGCAAGCAGTGGGGACATATGAAAGATAAGTAATGTAATGCATGGAAAATCTGTTATACATTTGACTTTGTTAATGGATATAGAGCCTATCTGGTATCCTGCCCTTTCCCTTGCAAACCACAATTTTATGAAAAACTGGGCATACCATGTAATGGAAAGTCATGTTGTGAAAAACATACTTTGATAGAATGAAATATTCTGAAGTTAAATAATAGCAAGAGAGCACTTGTCATCAAGCTTTGCACCTTTATTTATATGTATTTGTCACTTCTCCTGTTCCTCATAAAAAATGTGAAATTACTGAAATTATTGTATTCTCCATTCACACTTGTATTTTTAGGTTGTTATTTTGCTTAATATCACCTATCATCTTGTAGTGTTTGGCTAGTCAAAGGTTTAATCAGTGTCTTTCTCTA
Source organism: Setophaga petechia (assembly GCA_024362935.1). Lineage (NCBI taxonomy): Eukaryota > Metazoa > Chordata > Aves > Passeriformes > Parulidae > Setophaga > Setophaga petechia. Next base: position 32,573,005 of record JANCRA010000001.1, read on the forward strand.
GAATACACTTTCTAGAATTTTCAGGTGTTCCTGCAGGACAACACTGATGATAATAGGTAAAAATGACAAAAAATAGTAGAATGGTCAACCAGAGAGGATAAACACTTATGAAGGGAGTGGTGGTGGTGGTGGTTAAAAAAAAAGTTCAAACCCCAATTCCTTAACTTGACTTGAAAATGCCAAGAATATAGAAAAGCATGGGATAGAGAAAACTCCTTCCTGTGTAATCACTCTTGGCTCTATTTCCTGCTTCCTTCTTAATGTAGAACTTAGACTCCAGAATGCATTACCAGTAAAACATTAAACAGTTGGTCCACGATTTCATCAGGGGCACTCTTTAATTATATGAAAAGCAACTGTTTGTTTAAATTTATCAAAAAGCATTCTTCAGTCCTAAAAGTCATAGAATCTCTCCTATTACAACCTGTTCTATTAATGTTCTTTTTTTTTCCTCCCTTTGAACTTAACATTTGGGAATAACTAGCTTGGTGACAGTATGGCTCGTAGCTACAAGCCATATTCCTTTCTGAACTTTACTAATCTGCACTTGCATTAGAAGAATGAAAAATTAGAGCTCCTCTAATCTCTAGTACATTTTTGTTGATGTTACTTTCTTTGTGTCATCATATATTCTAAATGTGTTTAAGTCTCAAAATTGTTTTGCAATGAAGATCCAGTGTCCTACACTACAAGCCAATGCAGAGTTAGGAAAGAGCAAAGACAGTATTTTTTGTGAAATTACTGAAATTTGCACAAAATCAACAATGTTGCTAGACTGCTATTATAGTTACAGAAGCAGATTCATTCTTCCCTTAAAAAGTAGAAAACTCCTTCTAACAATCCTTAATGATCTGATGCTTATCCTGTATGCAGGACACAGTCTTGTAATCATCCAGAACTTAAGATTTCATTTGATGTTCACGTCAACAAGATGTTTGGCTGTTCTACAAAATTAAATCACAAGTTCCTTAAGCAAATGTTCCTCTAAACAGTTTTTGACAGATGAGAATAATATGAGAGTAATTTGCTGCAGTTAAAAAATACATAGATGTATAGGAAGAGATTGTTGATCTGTATCTCAAGGTAACACTGTAAGCATATTGAAAAAGCAACATTTCAAGGATTTGTTTTTGTTTTTTTGGGAGGTTGTTTGTTTATTTGTTTTTGAGTTTTGTTTGGTTTGGTTTGGTTTTTTGGGTTCTTTTTTTTTGTGTGTTTTTTTTTTTTTTGTTTGTTTTTTTTTTTTTTTTTTTTTTTTTTTCTCCCTAACTCTGGACACTAAATGCAGTGTATTTAGTGCATATATATGAATTTCCTTTTCCTTTTCTTTCTAAATTGGAAGAGGGGAGAGAAAAACAGGCTTCTAGTGATCAGATTGTTTTTCCACAGTATAAATTTGAATTGAAGCCATCTTTACAAGGAAATTAAGCTAAGCAGAAGATAATTTTTTAGAAGTAATTTTATATATCTGCTCCAGAAATCATTTTCCTTTTGTTTATATTAAGGGAGCACTCAGAGAATCATAGAATGAGCTGAGCTGGAAGGGACCCATCAGGGTCACTGAAGTACAGCTCCTGGCTCTGCACACAGCAGCCCCAAGAGTAGCACCATGTACCTGAAAGCATTGTCCAAACACTCCTTGAATTCAGACAGGCTTAGTTCTGTGACCACTTCCCTGGACAGCCTGTACAAGTGCCCAAGTACTCTCTGCATGAAGAAGCTTTCCCTGAGATCCAAACTAAACCTCCCCCAACTCAGCTTCATGCCATTTCTTGAAATCTTGTCCTGGTTTTGTGATGAGATCAATGTCTGCCCCTCTGCTTCCCCTTGAGAGGACGTTGAAGACCACAATGATGTCTCCCCTCAGTCTCCTTTAGACTGAACAAACCAAGTGTTCTCAATAACTTCAGACCCTTCCCCTGACTTGTAACCCTCCTTTGGATGCTCTCTAATAGCTTGATTTTTTTTTTTAATTTTTTTTTTTATATTGAGACACCCAAAACTGCGCACAGTATTCAAGGTGACACTGCGCTGGTGTAGAGCAGAGCAGGACAATCCCCTCCCTTGCCCAGCTGTGCCTGATGTCCCCCAGGACAGGGCTGGCCTGCCAGGGCACTGCTGACTCAACTTGACATCAACCAGGCCCTCCAGGTCCCTTTCCAGAGTGCTGTTCTCCAGCCTCTCCTTCCTTAATTTATACACATAACCAGGACTGCCTTGTCTTGGGTTGTAGGCACATGGCACTATGACCTGTGGAATATCCAGGGTAAAATAAAACTTTGTTATATTTGATACAATGCTTAATTAAAGCCATTAATTTCTTCATATTTTGAATTTTATTCATACATATTTAATATATGTATTAAAAATTTTGTGTCCAGCTGAAAAGACGCGACTTGATTGCCTGACCAAAGAGGAATTAGTCAGCATGCATTATTTCTAATAATTTCACTTTCCTGCTTCATGCTTGACTTTTTATCAACAGAGTAATACTGAGTTTCATTATTTATTTTCCTGATACTCTAGGCTTCACTCTGAATATCTGCAGCATCAGCAGCCAATGTGATGTTTTGTCTACTGAGGGCTCTACAGGCTTTCAAGGATTCATCAAAGGTGGCTCTTTCCATGTTACCCCCATGATCTGCTAGGACCTCCCAGGATCAGCTAGTAGATGGCTAGCCACAGGTTTTATTCCTCTGCCTTTTACATAATAGCCTGGCTTCCAGCCTTGTGACAGGATATACGCGCTGTGCCATGCCCATTCCCATCACGTGGCAGACGCGCATCTGCAACGCTGGCATTGTGCTGGTGCAGCAACTTGCTTCCCATTACTCAAGGGCCATGTGCTGCAGCACTCTCAGGAAACAGTTTGGCAGGAGTGAGGCTGCTCACACCAAATTAGTTGTTTGTTAAGCTTGGATTTTTGTTTGTGACCCACTGATTGAGACCTTGAGTGGCATCCTGCAAGGAGAGCAGGGTTGATGGGAAGTAAAATTCTCTGCGTTACCATTAAATTTGAAATCAAAGCTCAAAGTTTCCAAACTGCTTGATGCATGGCTTGGGTCAGGGATAGCCTTTCCTATGGTGAAAAGGAAAGAGATGAAGGCCTGCATGGGCACATTTCTGAGACAATGGCTTGGTTATTGAAACCTCCTAGGACAGTCGTCTGCAAGGATGCTGGTTAGTGAGGCTTAAGTGAAAACATTTTTTGAACTTCATAGCACCTTGTCAAATTAAACAAATTTACAATTGGTAATAGAACAGTAGAATGACAGAATGGCCTGAGTTAGAAGGGACCTTAAAGATCATGTAACTTTTGGTCCCCTGCCAAGGACAGGTACATCTTTCACTACACCAGGTTGCTCAGAGTTACATCCAGCCTGCCCTTGAACAATTCCAGGGATTGAACATTTACGGGTTCTCTGGGTGACCTGGTTCCCTGCCTCATCTTCTTCACAGTTCTGCATATAACTGTGTTTACAGAAATGAGCTCTGTGAATTTACCTTATCCTGAGGTGTTTCTGCTGTGTTTGACACTGGCTAAGGGAGTAGATGAAACTGTATGTCATTTTATACCCTTGCAGTTGTCCATGAGATAAGGAGCAGTTTTGATTCAGCTGGGCTAGTTCTGAGCTACCTGTTTTACTTGTGTAATGTTCAAAATCATTGAACTCAGAGATTATTTTTTGTTAGTGACAGAGTTGGATAAGAAATTCTAAATTTCAGTTCATATAGCTTTGGTTTTCTGCATTTATAAATTTTACACTCTTACAGGTTTTTTGAGTAGAGCAACAATTTTATAGTAAACTGTAGAGAGTCTCTAGCCAGTTGATGGATTTTGTACTAGTGTACTCTCTTATTTTGTGTCTCACACTGCCATCTAAAGGCCATGTAGGCTGAGAAGGTGGCCTAAAGGTTCTTCAATACCCTTCTTTATCCATACTGTCCTTCCCTTTGAGAAGTCAGCAATCCATGGACGAGAAAGGTGGGCAGGGAATAAACACCAGTCTTTTGATGCAGTGTGCTTCATCTAAGAGGAACAGAGGAATCTTCCTGATAAGCGATAAACTGGAATGTAAATCTCAGTCATTTAGAAAAGTACAGTTGCAATGAGTTTGTGAAAAGGCCAGAGAATAAGAAAGCAGGACTACAGGATTTGAGGCTACTCCTGAAACAGAAAGGGAGTGTGAGGCTTAGACTCTTCAGGGTACCTAAATCCTTGTGACCTACTGATTTAGGAAGTCGTGCTTTATAATATAATTTGCTTATTAAGATTTTCCCTAGAATGGTACTAAATAACATGATTTAGTTTCTTTGCTTAGTGTTTTGTTTGGTTTTTTGGGTTTGTTTTAACTGGTTTTGCATGTTTGGACATTTTGATTTTCTGTGACTGAGGGATAAAATGGGAAAAAATTGGTGTTACTTAGGACTATATGATATTAAATAATATAAAGATCATTTAAGTATTTGGGGATTCAAGGATTCAAAATTTCATCACAAAAACGTACCTTTCCAGGATAAAAATGCTTACATATATATATATATATATATATATAAAATCTGCAGACTGTGTTTGTGTAGGCTTAATTGTGTAGACTCCTTTCTCACGCAGATATTTTGAACTACAAGAGTGATAAAGAAGTGGTGGAAGAAACAAAACATTTCATTGTTTGTCAGTATAGTAATACTGGCGTTGACTGACAGAAGCAATTTTTGTGATGAGGACCCCTTTATTTTACAATGTGTGACTTGCTTTTCAGACTAGTTTCCAGCAAACCTTGTGTACCAGAGAAAGTAATTAATCCTGCATGTTACTTTGGCAGGCTCATGGAAGCAAAGACCTGGAAGAGCAATTGCGGTCTGTGTCCAGTGTGGATGAACTCATGACAGTACTTTACCCGGAATACTGGAAAATATTCAAATGTCAGTTGAGGAGAGGAGGTTGGCAACACAACAGGGAGCACTCCAGCTTTGACACAAGATCAGATGATTCCCTGAAATTTGCTGCAGCACACTATAACGCAGAGATCCTGAAAAGTAAGTACAGGACGCAATCCACGTTCCAACACACAATAAATGAAATTCTGAAGGCTTTTCAATTGTGTCAAAAACACTTAAAAAGCTAAGCATTGTCAGTAAACCAACCTCAGCAGTTTGATAGGATGTGTTTTCTATAGTAGAAAATCTTTGATAGTCAGCCTTTCATAGTGAAAGAAATCACTCTGCAGACATGTTTTAGATATGCCCGTTGTATAAAAGTGCTTTCTCAGCTCAGTAGAGGAAGTGAAGTGCTTGTCTTCAAGTATAAGGAATCCTACTTCACAGAGGCTATAACAATTTTGCAGAAATCAAAGAGAATGCTAATAGTTTGGCTCATTGGACTATTTCTTCTCATTTTCTGCAATTGCATCACAGCTAGTAGTGCTTTCTTCTCTTATGCATGATGACTTTGGAATGCCAAATAATCCACTTGTAACTTTTTCATGTTACAAGAGGATAGTTGTAATGATATTGTGCTAAAACAAGCAAAACAGTTTTCATACCAATGTGTTTGAGTACCTTTCAGTGTTTCAGATAGCTTGGGTGAAAATGTATTAACTTAAAATTTAAGCCAGTGCTTGTAGGCAGAGAATGCAGGATTTATAGCAGACGGTGTATTTTTGGACATGATATTGGAAATCATGTACCTTAATGGAGAGTTTAAAGTACACATAAGGCAAAATTTCCATTTTTGTTGAATAGTTTACCAAAATCTAGTGCCAAAAGGGAATAAACTTACAGCTGTAAGTCTTGGGGCTGTTTAGTGTAAGATTATATTTAGTAAAATGCTGTATAATATGATACAAAGTCTTTACCCAAATTTGTATGGATAATCTGGGCACAAAAATCATCCATCAGATTAAATCACATGCTGTACATAATTGCTAAATACTTTTGCTTTAAATTATACACTTCTAGTTAACAAACTAAACATGTATTTAAATGAATTTCACATTATGTCTATAAAATTTTAAAATTATAATATTTTATATCCAAGTGAAGTACTGTGTGGGGCTGGTTAGAATTGCTTTGCAGAAGTGTGCAGAGCCAAAGTGCAGACTTTACTCAAGATGAGAATTGCCCCGGGTGAAGAAAGGACATGTGCAGCTTTAGCTGCTGGCCAGCAGTTTGAGGGAGGTGATTCTGCCCCTCCCTCTGCTCTAGAGAGACCCATCAGCAGTACTGTGCCCACAGTGAACAGCTCAGGGCACAGCACAAGAGGGATGTGGAGCTGTTGGAGCAGTCCAGAAGAGGGCTGTGAGGATGTTCAGAGGGCTGGAGCACCTCTCCTGTGGGCTGAGAGAGCTGGGACTGCACAGGTTGGAGGAGAGAAGACTCCCAGGAGTTCTTATAGAAGCCTTCCTGAACCTGAAGGGGGTCTGTAAGAAAGATGAGGAGAGATGTTTTAGCAGGTCCTGTTGTGACTGGACAAGGGTAATAATTTTAAACTAAAGAAAGTAGATTCACACTAGATAAAGGGAAGAGAAATTTTACTGTAAGAATGGTGAATTACTGGAACAGGTTGCCCAGTGGGGTGGAAGATGCCCCATCCCTGGAAACATCCAAGGTTATTCAAGTGTGGGTGGGGCTCTGAGCAACCTGATCTGCTTAAAGATGTCCTTGCTCATTGCAAGAGGGTCGGACTAGGTGGCAGGTGACATTTAAAGGTCCTGTCCTACACAAGCCAGGCTATGATTCTGTGCTTTAAGGTCTCCCCTGCCTGTTGGATTCCCTTTTAGTTCCATTGTGAGTTTTCATCTGCTCCATGATATGTCATGTCCCTATGAAGGAGAAAAAATCAACTAGAAGGAAACAGAGAGAGATAGGTGTGTGTTTCACTGACTAAAAGGTGTGACTCTAAAATTTCATATTTTGGTTTTGAAGTTTAATAAGGAATCCTAATTTACTGCAGGATGGTTTTGGTTTTAAACCGTTAATTTATAACATGAAATTCCCTGTAACTTGGCAGGTATCGATACTGAGTGGAGAAAAACTCAGTGCACGCCACGTGAAGTGTGTGTGGATGTGGGAAAGGAGTTTGGAGCAACTACAAACACCTTCTTTAAACCTCCATGTGTATCCATCTACAGATGTGGAGGTTGCTGCAATAGTGAAGGACTTCAGTGTATGAATATCAGCACAAATTACATCAGCAAGACAGTAAGTTCTCATGCTTTTACAGTTCATGCACTCCTTGCAAATACACTTATATTAATGCATAATTTAAACTTTCTTATTGCTAAGGAAATAGTTGATTCCAAAATACACAGGAAAAACAGCTGAAGATACTACTGCCTGGGAAAAAAAGTGTATAACGCTCTTTTCACCAAAATATTTTTATTTTTCAGGGGAAAAAAAGATCTCTCATTCTCAAATTTGAGTTTATTCTTGAAACTTAATTCTCTCTTTTTTTTTTTTCCATTTACCTTATGCCTCTATGGGCATAAGGTAATCACTCCATGGAAAACTAGCCTGTAGTTTTATTAGTGTATACTACTGCAGAACACATGCAGGCAGGATACATGTTTCAAATAAAGCCTTTTAGGAAGGGTGATTTACTACATTAAGACATATTAGCATTATGTACCTATTTATTTTGTTGTAATGCATCTTCTTCCAGCATATGTGCAGGTTTTGTTCTTCAAGTTCAGGGTTAGGGCTCAGGTAGGAGTGTGCAGAGTTCATGCACTGAGCCTGTGACCTGCCTTTAAAGCAGTGTATACTACATTATTCTAAGTAGATACAGGAATTACCACAATTGTCTTTCAACATTTCCCTCAAAAATCATGTAAAAATAGTCATACCTAAAAGCATTTCCTAGGGTATTTTCTCATTACTATAGCATTTGGTAGGGGTTTTGTTGGTTGTTTTTCATTTTATAGTATAAAACTTGTTTCCTTTTTCAAGAGGATTCATCTAGCTGAAGATGCAGTACATATTTATAACGAACACCAAAAACTGCATAGCCAGGTATAAAATTGAAGCCCTTAGAAATGTCACTCCTTTATCAAAAACCTTCTCAGTGCTCTGAGCCCTTCCTCGGGGGAATTAGGGAATTTTCTTTACATCCCCTTACAAAAGGAATGTAAAGAAAACAGCAAAAGCCACTAATTTTGTAGAGTGCATTTTCTGCCTTCATTTCTCACCAAATCTGTCTGTCTGAATGCTATATCCTTCCAAGAATTTTCAGTCCTAAATTTGGGCTACTGGTAGACAGCCACACAGCACAGCAGTAATGTCGCTCAAATAGCTTAAATGAAGACAACTACAGCACTGACTTTGTTCAAACCTTACAACTTTTCTCATTATTAGGAGAAACCATTGTCTCAATTCAGCTTACTTGAAAGATGCAAATATAATTTTCATTTTAAAACCCAAGAAGTGAAACTTTTTTTTTTTTTCATGTATTGGTAAAGTTTAGCTTACCAAAATAAAGGATTATATAATCACAGAAAGAGCTGTTCCACATAACACAGATTTCCTGGTTTTTGAGCTCTGTGTCAGTTTGGGCTAAATCAAATCTTTCTCTTCATCTTAGTGTTCATATCTGTTGAGTGAAGTAATTTTTTATCCAGTAGAAAATGTTTAGCACTGAGTTTCTTCTTGAAGTTCTTGATATTATTGGTGGTGATGTGATCCAGAGTAGTTAAAGATTTGAGGGACTCCGAAAAGGAAAATGTTAAAGGTCTTGCTAGAAAGAAGAGGCAATAACTTTTGTTTTCTTAATTATTCTGTAAAAGCAAGCAATTGTATCTATGAGTTTTCTGTCTTGCTTCTGATTTCCAGTTTTATCTGGTCCTTGACAGAATGCAGTTTTAAAAGAACCCTTAATAAAGGAGCAGGCCTATAGCTATATATCTTCATTTGTCTCCATCTGACATTTTTTAAAATTATGTGACCACAGTTTAACCTATATCAGATGAGAATTAGAAAGAAAAAAATGTATTGGATTCATGACCTTCGGTGGAATTCAGGTACCATACACATCTATTTTCACCACAGTTTCTCTTATTTCCTGAAAGAAATGAGTACAAATAGTTTTCTCATAATTCACTAATTTTTAGCTTTATTTTTTGTGCATAAACTCCATAAGGTATCCTGCAGAAAAAGTGCTTAATGGGAAACTCATTTTTTTAGCTGGAGTTCTTACTGTGAGGGCAAGCTCTAGCACTGGTTCCAGACATTAAAATATAAAGAAAGATTATATCAGCTTTCATCAAAATTAATTAAAAATTAAATAACTAAGCACAGAAATTATTTTTATAGGGAGCAAATAGTTGATTTCCAGAAGAATGGACTAGATCAGGTGTTCCCAGACTGCCTTGGTGGTAGTGGTCTAGAGTAGGGTCAATAGTTTCTAGTTCAGGCTGTGTTAGTAGAAATGTATTCTGCTTTGTTTTTAATACCATTTTTCCCAAAAACCTGTTTTTTGTAGTTCTTAAGGGATATTTATACAAGCAGGATTGAGATATGAGACAACTTCTTAATTAAGATACAAGATCTGTGACAATATTTGAAGGCTCCCTTGGCTAATTCACAAACTGCAGTAGATCCTTTCCTGCCTGCAGTAGCCCAGTTTTTAACTGGTGCCTTGGCTAGTAAGGATCTGTGGGAAATGTGACTGGTTGGGTTTTCACTTTGTGGTGTGGTTGTTAGGGTTTATTCTCTGATTTGTTGTCAAACAGCTGTTCTGTGTTTCCATGGCACAAATAATTCAACAGCGGCTTCAAGATTGTGGAAGTACCTGGTGCAGTTATAGCCTGTCCCTCAGCAGCACTTTTTAATGCCCCACCTGCAGACACTTGCTTGGAGGTTGAAGGGAAGCAGAGGGCTGATGTCAAAGAGCTTCTTTCATCCCACTCTCCCTCTTGGCTGTCAGGATGGACATTTTTTTTGGCTTCTTTTAGATCACTTGTTGTAAAGGTCCTAAATCATCTTGTTTCACAGTTACAGTTGTAGTCCCTCCAGGGAAAACATCTATCCAAGCAGATCAAAATTAGATTTAGAGTAGACTTTCTCACAGGAAACAACAGCTTGAAATTGTTTGCCCAGTTTGGGATGTATGTGGTGTTCTTTTTTGCAGTTCAGAGATATGTCACAAAAATCCTCAGCTATTTTCAACATTACCATTTCTACCCTTTCTGATGCATTTTTCTGTTAGACTAATTATTAGAGTGATATAATAGGTACTTTTTAATAGTGGAAGGTATATAAGTTCGAAATGTTTTTTGTTAATATTTCTGGGAAAAGGAAGGGATTAAAATAGAAAAATATAGAATAAAGAACCCAACCATATTAAAAAAATAATAATTTATTATATCAAATACCTGTTGTTGTATCCCTCATGAGCCTTGAAACAGTTTTTCAGGAAAGTTCAACAGTAAAATAATGATGATGTGCCATTACTCAAATAGTTTATTTTTTTTTCTTTTCAATATAGAGATGTTTAGTTTTGAAATCAGTCTTATGTCCTTAGTTTAAAAATCTCTCTAGACAGACACATTGTTCTGTGTTACACTGGTTATATTTGGCTGGCCTTACTGACACTTTAGAAAGTGCAAAGATCACAAGTGATGGAAACTTAGACTCAATCAATTTAAGGGAAACTTGCCAAAATAAACCACAAGCCATCTGAAGAACATGGGGTAGTTAATGTAAATCTTGGGAAAAAACCATACATAAATCCTGTATTTAAAAAGGATCTAGAGTGATGGCCTTTCCACACAATAACAGTTTTGATACATTTTAGGAGTCAGGGAGCATATTAATAATTTTAATTTGTGCTGATACAATGGATATTGGTACATACGATGATAGTGCTGAATAAATTAATTTAGCCACTGAAACAAAGAAATGCTTTGTATAAAAAGCCTCAGTTTCTCTGGTAACTATGCTATGAAGTCCTCCTAGTGTAAAGAAGAAGCCCTGAAGGCCACAGATCAAAATTACATGCGTTTTGGGCTTTGAGTAACCAGATCCATTGGAAGGTGTCCCTACCCATGGCAGAGGGGTTCTAATTAGATGACCTCTAAGGTCCTTTCCAAACCAAACCATTCAATGTTTCCAAGGATCAGTGAGAAGGAATATATGGAAAATTGCTTTTTCAGGAGTTCTGATAGTGCTTTTTCAGAGATTCCCATCTTCTGTTAGATTTTTTTATTTTTTTCTTTTAAGTTTAAAATCATATTAAGTTCTAGGTTGTGGACAGTACTTGGAAGAGAAAAGCTAGAAATGGTGTGAAAACTGGAAGACCTGCCATCTGGCTTTCTGTGATAAAACAACCTTAGACTGGTTGAATGGCAGGTGTTGAATTCTTATTAAATGCATTTAATTATTAATGGCTTTCAATTGTTCCTCAATTACACAGAACTTCTGTTAGTATGTGCTGTACTCTGAGATTAACAATGTGTAACTGATTTATGTTTACAATTAGCAGCTTTTCTGGAGGAGGACAGGGCTTTGTGATTATGTGGGGGGAGTTTTAGGTTTGTTTGGTTTTTGGTTGATTTATTTTTGTTATATATATATTATTCTTTAGTTATACAATTGCTTTTTGCTTCTGTTGTTGCTTTCTGCTGGTTTCTTGAAAATGCAGTGTTGTTGTTGTACAGGACAGCATGGACCAGTTGTGGCTATTTTTGTCTTTTATTTGCCTCTGACTGGAGCAATACTCATGAATTGCTGTTTTATTCATTATAACTACTAAAATTTTTCAGAGCAATAAATGCTCTCCACTTTTCAAAGACTTCTCTAATCCCTACTGCTGTCAGGTCTTATGTTCTTCTGGGGACTGAAGCTTATTTGTTGTAGTCTTTGGTACTGAATATCTGTCTTTAGGGATTGGTACCTGAAGGCAATGGTTTTTCCCTTTAGAGTGAATTAGTCTGGTTTTTAAATCAAAATTTAAAGTTGGAAAGGAAGAGAAGATTTGGGCTTCTAAGAATGCAGCAAATCCAGTCTTTTAGAGAATGAGGGATCAAACAGAAATGTAAGCCATTTGGTCTCAAAGAAGAATTGCCCATTTGGGCCATGTGGGTAGCAGCAATAGTAGCCACAGCCAATAGTGGGGCCAGAAAAAGAATTGAGAACCAGCCTCATACATAGATGTTATGAGGCATTTTTCATAGAAATATCCTTTCTATGTGTTGACATTTGGTTGCTAAATGTTGCCAGACATGCCCTGTAGTGACAGCAGATGTTGAGCAGCTTATTGTTCTGTTGGATGAGGAAGGGGAGCAAAAAATAAATTGTAGATGTTATCAAAACTATAAAGCATTGTTTGTGGCCAGGTTTTACATAATCTGGAATGTTTTACTTAGATGAAGATTCAGACAAAACTGATGCATGTTGAGTTTATTCACTTAAATAGTTTCACTGAATAAACAGTAGCAGCTACTGGGTGAGGTAAAATACATTACTTTTAAAAGAATTTATTTGACCAAACTGAGGGTAATTTGAGGAGGTCAAGGAAGCTAGTCTAACTTTATGTTGTTCTACTAGACTTTTTTCTCACTGCACCATTGAAGTGGTGATGGGAGTAGTTGTTAGCAATATTAATCTCTAAACTGATACCTTTCACAGTGGAAGGATAAATGTAAATTAAGATTAATTCACGTTCACCATCATTTCCAGTTCCATTACCATGATTGATGCATCTCAGCTGTTTTTGTGAAATTTCTCTTCTCTTCTGAATCTGAATTGGACTGTTGGGCAGGGACCTACCTCTTTTAGGTGGTTTGAAAATGTAGCAGTCGTCCTGTGCTCCCATCTCCAGTGGTCTGTAGTCCGCTATGCTTTGCAGCATGGCAAATTGATCTACTGCAAGAATACAGGAAGAAAATGCACTTGTTTTCCAGCTGCAGTTAGGTCCATTCACAGACTCATGCTTATTTCACTAAGATTTATCAGTTCTCTCTGTAGCCGGTTTTTATTTCAGCTTCAAAAAAGCAAGGTCATACTGTCATGAGAGAACAGAAAAAAAAAAAGATTCTCCTTACATGTGTAATATTGTAGTTAAGTTCATACTCTTTGTTCTGCCCATCAATTCATACATATCTTCTAAGAATCAGCTTTCTAAGCAGGTGAATAGATCCCGTAATGCTGTATTTTATATTTTGAAGCATTTAAAATTATTCTGATTATATTTGCATGCTGCATAAATGACATACTCTAAAGTTGCAGATTTTTAAAGAGCATTGCAAATATATCTCAGCTAAAAATAAGATTTTTTATCTAATCTTACCAAGTGGAACTGGAATAAAAAACCAGTTACTATTTTTAAAGGTAGTAAAGTCCCCAGAAGATGAAGAAATGTTCTTAAATGTATTTGGAAGAATGACTGAACACCTAAAAGGCAGCAGTGCACTGTTACCCTTCTTAAAGACTATCAAAAACTAGCTTTTAAGACTTTGACCTAATGTATTTGTCCTAGCTTTTCAGGAGATTACTGAGACTTGAGTTTTATAGCAGAACCTACTTAATTTGATGAAGTAGATGTCCTGAATTGAAAACTGAACTGTTCTTCTGTTATCACTTGTTCAGTTTTACTACAAGACATCGCTGAAGTTGTCTTCTTTCACCAGTTGAACTATAATTTCCACTAAAATTAAGATCTTGTTAATTCACTTACAGATTATTCTATCAGTAGTGGATATTACTTAATACTTTGGGAAAAAAAGAATAGTTAAAGATATATTTTATCAGGATCGGCATATAACTTGCACAGGCACAAATACTAAAAATTTTTAAAATGTGGTAAGCTGTAGTTCTGATGTTATTCATCCAGAACTGGTGTGACCAAAGTCCACTATACTGCTTTTTTACATAAGCTTTTGTAATTTTGCAACTGATGTATTAGGTGGTAACTTACTGTCTTCTTTATATTATTCTTCAGTTTTTAAAAGCACCTTCTGAAAGTTTCATTTTGGATTTTTTAAAAATGCTGCCAGTTTGAAGTCATGTTCTCTAGAAAAATGAGTTCTTTGTGCATTTTCCTCTCATATATTAAATGTTGTGGCTAAGCAAGCTGGCATGTAACAGGGTTTAACACTAAAAATGTTAGTTGTCACATCATAGCCATTATATTCATTTTGCACATAATAATTACTTAGCAATATAACTGAATGCTGGAAGATGACAAAAAAATCTGAACTTAAACTAATGATAGGTTTTTTGTACGTCCCTAACGTTACTTTTAGCTGGATCTGTATCAGTTTTCTGCTTTTCCTTGCCTTTTGTAGCTGTTTGAGATCACGGTGCCGCTGTCCCACGGCCCCAAGCCCGTCACCGTCAGCTTCGCCAACCACACGTCCTGCCGGTGCATGTCCAAGCTGGATGTGTACAGACAAGTCCACTCCATCATACGGCGCTCCTTGCCAGCTGCACAAACTCAGTAAGTATCAGGCTGGTCTTGCCTTTCACATTATGAGCAAACCTGTATCATTCAGATTTAAAATACTGCTGGAAAGTTTTCTGTTAGTGTAGGCGAGCTATGCATGACAGTAGCAGAATGCTTTCTGCAAGGGAGCTGCCATAATTTTACACAAAGAGAATTTTACTAAATTAACATCACCTTTCTACCCAGTAGATAAACTGGAGCAAGATGATTTAAAACTGAAGAATAATGTATGTGGGATTTGCTTGATGAAAGAGCTACAGTCCAATTGAGACTTAAAAAAAATCAGCAAAATCAATTTATTTTCAAAAGAAAAGCTAAAAATACCTCTGTAAAGAATTAGGAGACAATATTTCTCTCTCAGTCTATATTTTCATATTTTGAGTGCTTTTTTTTAAAGACTTGTTTTTTAGGGAATCTTTAATTCGCAAATCTTTCTTCACATCTTCATGTGCCAGAGGTGCATATAAAATAGAATGGAAGGGGGAAATAAAGGGTTAATTGGCATTCTATAGAAGTAGCATATTGATTTTTTTGTGTGTGTGATTTTGAATGAAAAATGTCACAGAACAATCTGGCGCCAGAAATCTGATTTTAAGTTATTAAAACACTTGAAGATCTCTTCCTTAATTGAGAGTTTTGAGTGATGATTTTATGATGTATAAATATTTAAGAGGTCAAAAACACATAACAGACTAACAGTTGCTTTGAGGAAGAGTCAATAACTAGAAGCCAATCTGGAATGAATTGGCATTTTTTAATAAGGTGAGTGAGTAGAACAAATTTCTCAGAGGTGTTATGCATTTTCCTCAGTGGTTTCAATCTGTTTTAGTCTGGATGTTTTCTGACATGTTCCTAAACATAAATTAAACTCATATAGAATATAATCTATCTAATTTGTTCATCAAGGCATGGATCATAAACAGTAGCTTGGAAATAAATCTATTCATAATTAGTTTAATTGCATAATTAGCAGATTATTAAAAAAACAAACCCAAGAGGCAGTAAGAAAGTCAAATTATGTTGACTCTCTTCAGCTTCTCTGTGTTTCTAAGTTAACTGCTCAGTTGAAATGATCAGTGCAGAGTTTATTCTAGCCAGGAAACAGCTCCTTGTAGTTGAGGGAGGTGAGAGTACAGATACCAGATTTGGACCAGTACTCACAGGTAGCAGTTTGTCCCGTGACTAAGGAATCACTCTTCAACAAAGGTAAGAAAACATCGTACTAGATCAGAATATATAAAGGTCTTCTCTACTGTTCCTTAATGTAATTAAGTTTGAAATCTGTGGCTTCGTGCAATAAAAAAGCAGGAGGGTTTGATTTTTTGTTTTGTTTGGTTTAATATGGTTGGTTTGGTTTGGGGTTTTTTAACAGAATACAATAAGATGTCTGTAGATTATCCATACAATTTCTCAAGCAGAATTGGAAGGCAGGCTAAAGGAAACGTATGCAAGAGTGAGATCATTACTGGGATGAAATCAGGAAACACTAGTTTGATAAAACATGGGGTGAAGCAGGGCGATGTTAAACCGCAGCAGTCTTGACAAGTGGAGTGATTTAGCGTGTTGAAGGGGAGTGGTCTACTTGAATGATGATCACAGAAGAAAATCCCAGCACCTGCATTTTTGAATGTGTGAGTAATGGTGCTCAGGGGAATGAAAAGTGCATGAAATGTGTAATATAGGTGTTGTCTTAAAAGATTAGTAGGATTTTAGAAATACTACAGAAACAATGAATAAATTACGTAGCCCGGATACATGAAGTTAGGCTTGACTTGTTCAAAGATGTAATGTCAGCTGTGGTGATAAAGAAATTGCAAGCAAGGAAGATGAGATAATACACATAAATATTCTATCAGTGATTCACCACAGAACTCAGTTCACTCATTCTTTAAAAAGGCAACAGCTGCTGTTTGGATTTTTTGCTTTCTTTGGTACTACTACCTTGGCTGCAAACTGTAGCAGGAAAAAGTGTTTAGTTATTTATTGTCTTTATTTTTAAAGTGAAGAGGCATCACTGCTGAAAGTCTAATTCTTTAGATTCGACAAGGCTGGCCAGAATGAGTGACTGATGAGAAAGTGTCAGCTAATGGCACATAATTTTCACATAAAGTGGAATGGAATCTGATAAACTAATTTTATTTTTTAAAGTTTGGCCTACAGAATAAATTCCAAAACTATTATTGCTGTCCTTTGACATCTTAAATTTGAAAACATTTTTGTAGTTCAGAAAACTACATGGAAAATGATACCTGTTACCATGCAGTATTTGGCATGCAAAAGAATTTTGTACTTGTCTATATGAAGCTTATGTTCTATGGTTAGGTCTGTTTCAAATCAACATCAGCAAAGTACAAATGCCATCTTCTGGAATTTGGAGCTAAAACTTGATATATTAGAAGGTTTCTTCAACAAATGGTTGAAAATCTCTGAAGTGGGGAGAACCTTTACTAGCAGACTTGACAGGAATAAAAAACAAAATTATGAATGAGCTGACACTCTTAGAAAGATATTTATAATAGTGAGAAACTAAAGCAATCAACAGCTGAAATAGGTTTTTTTCCCCTTGAGTTCTTATAGTAGTAAATCAACAGCATTTTTAATTTCGCAGGTGTCACGTGGCAAACAAGACCTGTCCGAAAAATCATATTTGGAATAATCAAATTTGCAGATGTTTGTCACAGCATGATTTTGGTTTCTCTTCTCACCTTGGAGAATCTGGTAAGCACTTTCCCTTAAAGCATCAACTGTCCTTGTAAAGACAAGAAGTTGTAGTAATTGTTTGTATCGTTTTCTGTATCTTTGCTACTCCTGGTTGTTGCTGTCTTTTGATAAATGCTTGTTTTTGAATCACCATAGAAGGTATGGTTTTGCTCATTTGTTCACATAAAAATAGGTGAGAGAGTAGACACAAAATTCTGGTGCTAGTGGACTTCTCTGCTGCTTTTCCAGACACATCTGAAGGATTCCATATCTGTGGACCGAACAAGGAGCTGGATGAAGAAACCTGTCAGTGTGTCTGCAAGGGAGGCGTGCGGCCCTCGAGCTGTGGACCTCACAAAGAATTAGACAGATCATCGTGTCAGTGCACGTGCAAAAACAAACTTATCCCTGCATCCTGCGGGCCCAACAAGGAATTTGATGAAGAAAAGTGCCAGTGTGTATGTAAAAAGACCTGTCCTAGACATCAGCCACTAAATCCTGCAAAATGCATCTGTGAATGTATAGAATCTCCCAATAAATGCTTCTTGAAAGGAAAAAGGTTCCATCACCAGACATGCAGGTAAAACCAAAGTTTTTATTTCTCTTATGGTGTTCAAGGCATAAAATTTTGGGTTGGGACATCAGCTGTCTTGCTGAACTGCTTTGTAGTCTTAAGTAAACAGTAAACATGTTGTCAGTTCAGTTTTATCTTTTATGACTTCTATAAACTAGAAGAGGAAGCTACTAGGCATAATAAGTATTCTAAATGTCAAATATAAGTAGTGACACTCTCTAAAATGAGGGAAAATATTATTAACTGGCATTACTTGTTTACAAATATTTGGCCTTTTAAGTGACAGAGAAGAGTTAGAAACATCAGAAATTATCGCTTCTCTGTAATTCAGTTTTATGTTTGCATAGAGAAAAAAAACCAGCCTGGTTACATAAGCTTTACACATTACAAAGCCTTTGCACTGTAGGTTTCACTTCCAGCAGTGCTACAAATATAAACCACCTACAGTTTGAAAGAACGTTCACAAAGAGAGAAGTCAGGCACTTAAGAAGCTAAGAAATGCCATAATAAATATCTGATGTTGATTTCAATATCTCTGTTGATTTAAAAACTTAGTATTTGAAGGAGGAAATTAAGTTCAGCCTTTCTTTGTTGTGTTGTGGTTGAGTACAATAGAATCATTTTCTCACTTCCCTGGACAGTATGATATAGGATGCTTTTACCTTTTTTCTGAGCTCTTTTTCTTTTGTCTTTGAGTGCAGAAAGCAAGGTTTATATATGTTGTTATTTTATATCTCTAGAACCAGTAGTCCTGTAGATGTTAGCGCTGTTAGAGGGAACAGTCTATCCTCCTTAAGAAACAACTTAGCATAGGTTTCTCACATTTTGTCTCTGTCCAGCACAAGCTGTTTCTAATAGGAATAAAAATCCTGCAACATCCTTTTTATCTCTTAAAGATCCCTTGCTCGTTTAAAACAGCATCAATTATACAATTTAATTTCTATAATAAAAATGTAAAATATATTTATGATAAAAATTTATTAAAAATAAAAGAAAGTACCACTCTCTTGAGCTTTGTGCTAGATGTGTGAGCCCTAGACATGAGCACAATCCTGTAGCCGTGTCCTAGACAGCTCCCTGTCCTACAAGTAATGCTAGTAGTTTCTGGTTTTGAAGCACTAATATTTTTATGCACTGTAGCTAAAATGCCTCTGATTCTGGTGTTACACCCTGCTTCAGATGAAAGGAATACAAAATCATCAACAAAGCACAGGATGGGAAGGGAAAAAACGCTCTCAGCGTATTGCTTTTTAAGGTGATTATGCTGTTTATCAGCCCAATAAGTAGCATTTCCTCATTTCATCTATGGAGTTGTTAGAGTGCCCACTGTAACAATCTGGGCATTCTGCACAGCAAAAATTCACAATTATTGACCATAAAGAGAAAGTTGCTGCTGCTTTGCCTGGCACTATGAATAGTGACTAAACATCTATCCTAGCTCCAGCATGCTCAGATTTTCCTCATTGAACCACTCATGAAACCACTCTGTAAACAGCATTCAGACCAAATCTCTTGAAAGACCTGGTCTATTGTTCAGCAGTTTCCTAAGGAAACCACATTTATGTAGTTACAATGACTCTGCTGCTATTCACCTTGTGCTACCACCTCTAAAATTTATTTTGGTCAGTTTTGGCTGGGCCAGATAACTAGGAACTTCATCTGTTAAGCACTTCAGAGGAGGAGAGGGACTTTCTTGCTCTGTTGAAATGTCCCAAATAAGGATAAGACTGAAGTAACCTGACCTTGACTGCTGTTAGACACAAACTCACATGGGAGAGGTGCTGTATAGCACTCCCAGCTGCAAGTTGAAGTTCACAAGGATTCATGAATCCTAAACAAAGTCAACTCCTCATGCTTAATGTTTTCATGAGTGCTTTTCATTGTGTACAGTCATAGGGATGTGGAAGAGCTTGGCTTTGCCTCTTTTTCTTCTTATTTAATTTTGCTGTCATTCAGTACAATGGTCTGAACTTTCATGCCAGAGACAGCAAGAAGGTGAGTTCAGTGTTTCATCCACTCCATCTCTGTGGAGTACCTTTTTCCCAGAATGGACCCCTAGCTGGTTGCTTGTTCACTTAGAATATTAGATCGTTCCACAAACCTTTTCGTTGCCTTTTACCACTGTTTCCAAATTTTTGGGGGAATAAATCGCTAGGAGTTTGAGAGATTCCCATGCACTGCTACACTGATTTCAAATCTCTATTAGGTGGCACAAAACAGTGTTACTCCCTTAATTACAGAGACCACAGTGATGAACTAATCTGGGATAAATGACATGGAAAACACTGAACATAATGGGACTAGTTAATAAATGTCCGATTTGCAGTCTTCCTCATTCCTTATCTCTTTCCTCATAGCCAGATTCATTGGTTGAACTGGATGGCATGAATTAATGTAACTGTAGTGCAGACCTCATATCATAAACAAATTATTGCAAAGTAGTAACTTAGTATCCAAAACAAGCACACTACATACTAACTTATTTGCAACAACAATAAAAGTCACCACAAGCCTGAAAAAAGAATTACCTAGGGAAGAGGAGAGTGACATTGCACAATTTAGCGTGCTGTATATATGCAAGTAAGAGTTATCGTAATAGATCATAATATCAGTGTTTCACAAACAGCCACACATTATTTCAATACAAGTTTTAAGCATAACTGTGCTGAAATTCAAGACATATACTTTTGTCTTTTGACTCATTGCCAGTGTCTGAAAAAATCACAGACTTGTACTTTGTCTCTATTATACACCAGAAAGTATTCAGCATTGTTATTGTAAGGTTATTTTGGGTCAAGTTCTTGTTTTAATAGAAAAATTAAATAGGAAAAGGAAGGGTTCAGGGACAACCAGAGATTTTATCTTTGTATAAGTTCTATTTTTCAGTCAAGGAGTTGGTGAGGAAAACTTCTGCCGCTGCACAGGGAGACGTGATTTGTGGTTCAATGCTGTACTACTGTTAAACCTATTTTAATCAGGTAGACACTAATTCTGTGCTTTCTCCATTAAGATTTATCAGAAACATGATAAATAGGCTCCGATTTTTCTTCAGAGTGCACACAGATGCAATATGAATGCAGACATGTTCCCACTGGTTCAGAGACTGGTTGTGGGAATTTGCAACTTGAAAAAGGAAATATGTTCTCATTTTCAAGATCAGAGTCACAGTGTAACATATGTAGACAAACCTCTCTCAGGCTTGTTGAAGTAGTCAATAAGATGAGAAACAGTCCTGGGTAGAAGGGTGAGAGATTTGGTTAGCACCTAATTCTGGATTTCTGCCTCCAATTTGCAGCATGCAGTAGGTTACAACAAACCAATCTGAGTACAGAAATATATCCTATTTTCAAACTAAAACTAAAAAATAGTATTCAAGATTAAAATGCAACTACAACCAGCAGTGTGATTTAAAAAAATCTTATACGTATCTGTTGCAATAGAATAATTTCTCTTCAGTATAATTTGTTATTGTTTCATTGTCTTTTGTGAAGAATAGTTCAACTAAAGTTATTGTAAGAACATAAAATATATGTATTTGTAGGAATTAAATATTCTGTTGAGAAATGGCAACGTGAAGGCACAGAGCTTTCTGCTCCAGATAACTATAAACGATGGTGTTATATTAATGCCCACTTTTTTTCCCCTTTCTTCAGTTGTTACAGACCTCCGTGTACAGTGCGGACGAGACGCTGCGACGCTGGCTTTTACTTCAGTGAAGAGGTGTGCCGCTGTGTACCTACATATTGGAAAAGACCACTGATGAATTAGCCAAGAGAGCACTACTTGCTACGCTGGTGTACACTTTTCCATTAGAACAAAAGAACAGCAGAAACTTTGCTAATATTTGGAATTAAATGTTCACCAGAGACCCTGTGGGGTTTTCAGAGACAGACTCGTGCTTTTCTCAAGACGTGGAAAGCAAATGTAGAAAACAACTGGGGTTCATGTTTTGTAAAGAACTCAATAAGGACTTGTTTTCTGTCAATGACCAAATGCCTAGGTTCTCCTTCTTCTGATTTTTTTTTTTTTAAGAGATAATGACTATATAATTTATTTCCACTAAAACCATCGTGCAGCATTTCTGTTTATAGCAGTAACAATTGTTAAAGCTCACTGTGATCAATATTTTTATATCATGCAAAGTATGTTTAAAATAAAATGGAAATCGTATTATATGATGGTGAGAATGTTTAATCATCTGCCTAAAAAAGGAACTCAGATTCAGCTCTATTTTCTGTATTCTTAACAGGGAAAGAAGCAGTTAGGAGAAAGCACTTTAATGAAAGAAGGCTGCAGACATTTTCTTGTACCTGTTGTGTTTGCTCTGTGGCAGAATTATACTGAGGGTTTTGTGAGCCCATGGTACTTCTGTCTCTATCATGAAAGTAGAAAAGGCATAATTAATAACAAGGAGAACATTGGAGATTCTGTACATTGCCCAAGTATAAGGACTATGTTTAAAGCACAGCAGCAACTACTCACATTCTAATATATTCATCTCCTATTTTATTTCTTGGTGTCATTCCCAAGGAAAAGTACAAAACTATGTCTGTTCAAGATTATTGGCATGTAAGTGGAAATACCAAGATTGTTTTTTATTTAGTGTTAGAGTCTACGTTATAAATTTTACAGCTAAGTCTTTCAAAATCCTTTGATGAGTTTACCATTACGTAGTCAAATCAGATCTCTTGATCAACGTATACAGATGCAAATATATTTTGAAGGGGAAAAATATGTTCCAATGGGGACATGAAAGGACTTGTACCCGTCTGCTGTGGATTGACACAGACTCTACATTGAAAAAAAGCTCTTTCAGAAAATATGAAATCAAACATCTACAATTTTAAAACAAGGTAAGATTTTTAACTTAGAAGTTGGAAGGAAGTTTTTTACTTACGGAAACTTTGTTGGGTGCAGAGTGGAGCAAGCAACACTGCAAAGCAAAATGTTTGTGACAGGAGTGGTCAGAGCTCTAAAAATAATTCTGCTGGGTCTAAACAGCTTTTCTTAAAAGAGTTATTGATGAAATAGCATTATATTCCAGAACTTTGGCCAGGAGGGGTTGCTAGATTCTTTATATTTCATAGGTTTTAATTACTCAGTCCCCATCTTGGGTTGAGGCAGTGTAACAGGATGAGAGATACTTTGAGACTTCACCACTTTCCACTGTCTGCCTGCCATTCTCAGTGTTCTTCTTGAGAGGCCAGCTATTTATTATCCAAACAGGATAATAGGGTGAAGTTCAGGCATGCAAATACTGAACAATGTCTTTATTACCATATTGCTTCAGCAATCAAATGCAGGTAGAAATGTGGATGAAAATTTAACGTTGATGTACAACTTTAGCTGTTATAACAACTCACACTTCCATCAGTAGGATTGGTAGTCACACAAATCATCAGTGTCTAAATTGGCAATGTTGACGTAATAGCTAGAGGTTAATGTTCAAATTTAATTCAGTATTCAAAAAAATTCAAGCATCCACTTCAAGCAGTAGGTTACCTGCTTGAAGAAAGCCTAACATACCTTAAGAAACAATTGAAAAACAAATTGGATTACTGCCATGGCTTGTATTGGTGAACCAAAACCACTGCACTTTTCATAAAGACACAAGGGAAAAAACCCCACTGTAGGTGAAGATTTTAAATTTCTGTTCCAGACCAATACAGAAGAGAGGCAGTGAAGTGAAAGACAAACCAAATCTGATACCAGGAATAGAGCCTAAGTAAGCAGGTATCTAACTAACAGATCAAAAATGTACTTCTGGTTATAAAGCAGAAGGGCACAAATGAAGGCAGAACAAAATCTACATTCCATCACGTAATTCCACAGAGATTATAAAAAGAGCATGTTGAAACAATATGCAAATAAAAAAAAACAAACCCTGCAAAACTGAGCAATGATCAAATGTCTAAATTTTTTCAAAAGAGTTCATGAAAATAAATAATAAACCCATTGTGGCTAAGCAGGTACTTGCATTTCTACAGAGTAAGTATACCACACTCCAAAATAGTAAAACTCATCTGAGTAGGGAAGGGAAGGCAGGAAGTTCAAAAATGAGACCAGTGAAAAAGAAGTTTCAACATTATCACAAACACTAGCATCCAATTAGAATTACGTTCTTGAATGCATGTTTTTTCTTTCTTAACTTTTCAAGTATTGAGACTTTTAAGCATAAGTTATACCAATGTAAGTAAAATAAGATTTATAGAGAGCAAATTCCTGACTTGTAAAAGTTACCACAAAATCAGGTTTGTGTCTGAGCAAAGTGAATAGTTAACCATTCACAAAATTATGTAGATGCATATAATAATATATACAAGCAATTGATTACATTTTCTGATAATAAAAATCTCTAGTTCTACTTTCCATGAGCATAGTTTTATAAAAATGCATTATACATAGCACAAACATCAGAATTATTATCATTACTAGTGGAGAGACTCTACAGATTCTATGTGATAAATGTGACTCTATTTATCTCCATACTGTCATGAAATAATCTCTAGAGTAGGTCTTCCTTGCATTTATTACATAAAGTAGCTTATAGGTCTACACTGTTTTCAGTTTTGAAGTGATACTTGATTATGATCTTTTTGAAATTTTCATCTTCACCTCAAACCTTGATATTCTTAAAAAACTATAAAAATAGGTTATACAGCTTAAAAGGAGATTTGAAGGATAGATGATAATTATATATGCAAGTTATTCTGCACTAACTCCAAATAAAAAGCTTGTATTGTTATTTGTCTAAAATCCCTGTACCTTGTACAAAAACTACAAGGTGGTTGGGAGAGGGAGAGCGCATGTAACTGCAGTAAATCACATTTAATAGTAAACAGACTTATGCTTGCATTTCATCAGGAATTTGCAGCAGTTTCTGTACTCTTTCAATATTGTACTCCAGGGAGACTGTAAATTCTGCAGGGTAAGCCCCCTCTACCTGCCCGACCAGAGGGCCATGCTGTTTACAGTGTCAGTGTTGTTAGTCAGCTGACGTGTTTGTTTAATTCACGCTGAACAATTGATAGTAAATCAGGTCTCTCAGCTCTATTTGAAAGACCAGCATGAAATCTTGCATATGTACTGCATCATCTTGAAAGGATTAGTGTGAGGGTTGCTTTCAGTATTCTCATTTTCAGTCTTAAGATCTCAGTTACAAATCCAGCTGCCCTTGAATTTTAGCATATCTCCCATTTCTTTCAAACATAACCACCCATCACATTTATACTAAAAGACAGGAATGGAATAATTAATGCAGTCAGTAAGCTCATCAAGAGATTAGCCTGAGGAACAGGCTGTGTTCTTTTAAATGTTATTTATTTTGTATTTAATTTAAGGATATATTCTTAAAATATTTTGATATAAATATATTTAATTTTGCTTCAAATGGTTGCTGTCAGGTAGAAAAGTTTGAAAGTGGTCAATTCAGAATTTTCACAACTTTTTCATTTAGAAAATATTCATAGGATGAATTTTTAATATTACAGGGGTTTTGTTTCCTCAAAAAAAATAAAAATAATAGTTGATAAATTATTTTAAAGCTTCTTTTTATTCTCTTTCTCTTTTCCTTTTGCATTTCAGATAAAACTACTGGGAAAGAACACAGGACAACCTTCTAATTGAGTGATGAAATAATAAGATCAAATGAACCAGGTATTAATTTTTTTTTTAATTTAATTAATATTAATGGCTAATAATGACTAATGAAATTAGGCCACTTAAATACAAGTTTAAGACTCCACTATGCACTAGAGGTCTCAAAAGCTCTGGAGAGATGACAACCTATCTATAGAACACACGCCTGGACTCATTTTATCTATATGCTCTTGTCCAAATGTAATGGAATGTGAGCAGTAGAAAACATTAGGAGCTCAGCAATTTTATAATTAAAAGTTCAAATATTTTAGTAATTTATCATTAAAAAAAATATATAATTTATCTGTAGTCTGGATCTGTGAATTCAGGGACCTTATTTCAGCTTGAGAATGTACTAAATTACAA
Organism: Setophaga petechia; assembly: GCA_024362935.1. Taxonomy (NCBI): domain Eukaryota; kingdom Metazoa; phylum Chordata; class Aves; order Passeriformes; family Parulidae; genus Setophaga; species Setophaga petechia. Next base: position 32,598,720 of record JANCRA010000001.1, read on the forward strand.
GTACCACATTCCAGAAAAAATAATAAAAATCTTAAAACACATAAAAAAACATAAAAATCTTTGCTCTTTTATATAAGCATTTCTGCTTCTGGCAAACAACAGAAACCTTTAGTACATGTTTATTACCATTTAGTCCCTTTTCTTCTCACAAAACCCTGTCGTGAAAATAACATCTTGTAGATTCAGGTATTTTTCCTGATCCTGAGTAAGGATGTTGTATCCATTCATGACAGTCAGTGCATTCAACTGCATTTCAGCAAACTCTTGATCCTCTCTCTACATTTACAATTTCCCTGTCAGCCTTTTCCACATATCACTGTTAACTCTAACCCTTCTATTGTCCTTTTTTATCCAATCTCTCCCTAAAAATAGCATTGCTTTCTTCTCTGTTATCATTAACACCACTTTATTCTCTCTCTTAAATAATCATGCCAACACTGGGATTAATCTCATTTTAGACACCTAGAGTTACTCTTCACTACACATACATGAGAGCAGTGTCAAAAAAAAGTCTGAAACTTCACATTCAAAGTTTGCAAACCCAATCTGTCCAAGCAAATCATAATAATAAATATAGTTACAGTTGAGAGCTCCCCAAAGCAAACTTGCAAAAAAAGATAACAGATACATTGATCACCCTAGCAGATACCACTTGAAACAGAAAGGATCATTTACAAACAAAAAACAAATTTATGGTATCACTCTCTCAGTAAAAAATTCAAGTTTTAATTCTGCTGGATTCTGCAGTCTAACAGTGCACTCACCCAGTCCTTGATGTCCAGCACAGCGTTTGAAACTAAATTCAGCCTTGATACTGAGTTTGTGTTCACATCTCATGCTGTGTGGGGAACAAAATCTTGGGCTTGAGGGCAGGTAAGGAGACTTGTCATATATCCCACAAAAACCCCGAGGTCTGTGCTTTTCCTTAAGACAGATGTACCCACTACCTGCTTTGCAGCACTGTGAATACAGATGGAATGGGATTATGGAATCTTTACCAGAAGGACAATGCCATTTTTAAGGATAGATACTATTTGTAAGCTCAAATCTTATATCTTATTGATGTACTTTTCACTAACCTGCACCCTGTCCAGTAATTTGGCATGAGAACACTTTTGGGTCAGTGTAGTCCATGAGGTACAATCAGAGTAGATTCTGTTGGTTTCAGCTTATCCAATCAGTTTTTGTAAACCATTTAAGAGACACTTATTTTGAAGTGCAGCAAATAACCTCTGACTGAAGCACAAAAATACCTTGGACTTGTAATGCTTTCAGAAAGAAAAAAAATAGCAAAACAAAACAAAAACAAAAACAAAAAAAAAAAAACCCAAAAAAAAAAACCAAAAAAAAAAAAAACCCTAATCATATGAGCAGATACACTGCCTGGAGGGTTAGTTTGAAATAAACTTGAACTAGTACTAAGATCTAACTTCACTTCCAAAGTATGACCAAAATACAAATATATGTTTTTGTAGAGAATAAACTTTTATCAAATGCAATTTCTAAAAATAAGAGAGTGAGTTTTCAAACACATATTGGTGTTAACTGTCAGGCAACTGTGTGAGAGCACACTTGCATATTTATTTCAAAGAACAGGCTGTGCAGCAATGAGATGTCTTGATATTGCTGCAAGTATTACGTATAAAAGATCAGTATTCTTTTGAAAGATTAATAATAGTAGCTTACACTTTAGAGAATCCAAGTGGTGAAATTTTTTTCTGTTCATTCAATACATTACTGCAATAAGTTTAAAAACATTCAGCTTTCATAATCAGAGGTCTTTTTGTTTCAAAGATCTACAAGTTAACATTTCCTTTAATTATGGCATTGTTCTTTGAAACATGTAAGAAGTATATCTCATATTCTTAAACTGTAGCTTAATTTAAAAAACAGTTCTAAAATAACTGTTTTCAATTTAGTAACTCTAACAATGATAAACAACCTGTGGGTGAAGAAAGCTTCACCTTTCCTAGCCTACAGTCTCAGTTCAGTTATTCACTCTTTATCTCCAGTCAGAGTCCTGCAGAGCTGTGCACACAGTTTCCTAAACCAGCATCTTCTCTCTGAGTGGTTTAGAATTGGGAATGCACCTGGAGCCACCAGTGCTGACAGATTCTGGGTTCTTCTGTGACTTACCCATCAGGCAGCTTCTAGGGCCGGCTTGGAACAAAGATCAGCTGCTTTAGGGGCTTCCTCAAACTCCTAGGAAGAAAAATCAATGCTCAAAAAAGTAAAAATAAGTAAGTAAGTAAGTAAGTAAGTAAATAAATAAATAAATAAATAATGATCTCAGCCACTGAAAAGAACACCAAGAAGAGGTTAGCTGAAGGCAAGTCAATACATCTGCAGGCTGAGGCTTGTTGCTGACATCACTGATTCTTCTGGTCTGAATGGCATTACTCATTTCAATGGCTTCATTGTAAGGCTCTGATCAGTCTTCAGAGTAGCAAGGCCTGGTAAATGTCATCAAGCACTCTTGTTCTTTACAGGTTGTTCTAACATCATTGATTACTGAAGAAGGGAAGAGCTACTCAGGAGTATTTTACCTGAAAACTCCAGGTTTCACAGATTGGTAACTCTAGCTGTTACAACTCTCTAGCTTGAGAAGACATCATCCCTAAGTCTGTTCCTTTTCCATGCAAAATGAAGCGGCAGATATCTACTGGAATTTCTTGTTAGCTCTCCCAGAGAGAGCGAGAAACACTGTGAACCTCAAGGCAAGTCTCATGGAAAAAGTACTGAAAAAATAAGAGAAAACTGAAAATCTCACAATTTATGAAGTGTTAATTAAGATTAGGAGCATTTGAAACAACTTCTACTGACAGCAAAACCATTCATATGAGGTTTGGAAGTTGTGAAACAGACAGCTTAAACCAAATTGTGGTCTCCACTGTATGTCCCTGCCATGAGAGTTTGCAACACAGTGAAATGCCACGCCAAAACACAGCTAAGCCTTGAGCATACTCACCAGTCAGTGCTGAAAATCTTCTCACTGAAGAATCTGTAAAGAGAAAGATGAAAGGATACATAAAGGAAAAAAACACAATTAATTAGATTAAAAAATGACTATATAATTACTGTGAGTGGTACCTAAATGCTAAATTTAGACCAAAAGGATTCCTCTTTAATTTGCTCCCAATTCATATGAGGCAATTTCTGAAGTAATTGTCCCTAACCTGAAGATGCACTTTGGCAAGTGCCTAGAATGCAGTGTATATACCTAAACTCTATCAAGGCATGTAAACTGATGACTTCTCTATTTAATCTGTGAAGTAAAATTCAGCAGATATTCAAAGTCCTAACAGCTTTATACCCAAAACTCAAGTGAAAGGTTCTCTTAGTTCTGTTTAAGTTATTATACTTCATATAAGTAAGGCAGATTCAAGTCAGAAATGGAGAACATAGTATTCCAAACTAATGTGGTTGATTCCTTGACCAGGATTCCAGTGGTATTTATTTGACCATCATGTTTTTGTAAGGGAACACCAGATGTTCGAGACGGGGCTGAACTGTCCTGGAGGTTGCCACATGCTGTAAGCCAGTAGTTCTGGAAATTTTACAAGTATGAGAATAAATCCTTTTCATCCAGTTCATGTGACTATTTCTCATGGGAAATGCTTTTGTCACGCTTTTCTTCTGTAAGATATAACATGCTTTGCTCTCTTTGAGTAAGTGAGATGAAATGGTTCTTCAATGTGCAAAGAAAATCCACATATTTTTGTGGTTTTGCTGTGATTTCAATAATTTGTAGGGTAAATTGACACAATTAGAACTTATTTATACTTAAATTTTCAGCAGCCTTGCCAGGTGTGCACTTGATTATTTTGGAGTATTTCTTGGTTTACTATGCTTATTTAATACTTTATATATACCTCAATGAAAGCAATATATTTCCATTTCCTAAGCTGTCATCTTCATGCATAGTAAGGTATAACCACTAAAACAATTCAAAAAAGAAAATAATTTTGAATAGAAAAGTCTCTTTATTTAAACCTCATTTGTTTGAAATCTATTAAAGAGTTAAATGAGAAAACTTTTAATCTGAAATTTTTTGCAGTAAAAAAATTATCATTGAAGCAATTAGATAATGTTCTGCTTGCCTGTCTTCAAGACTCAAATGTCTAAATTGATACTTAACACTTACATGTCCAAATTTATCTTAGCAGAAATGAAAAAACAAAAGTAATTGCCTTTCAAAGACAAAAACAACATTCAGGAATTGATGAGAGCTGATCTGTTCTACCTCTAAAACCTTAAGAGTTTGGTTTTTCCCTTTGATAATGTTAATTTATCCTTATTATTTACATTGCCTACATTTACTTTTGTCTTTACATCAAATGAAACAATCATTGACCTAAACTGTCATCTGCTGAGCAGAAAACTATAAGCACAGTGGGATCATTGCATCTGCTAAGACACAGAGTATGATAAAAGCATTAAATATGCCCTTCATGCACTGGAAAACAATGTTGTGAATTTATTTAATTCTTTAGTTAGAATTCTGATACATTCTGTTTTAGTTCCAGATTACACCAAACAGTATGCATTTCTAAGAAATAGAATCTCCCTCTCATGCCAAAATACCGAAAAAAAAGTTAAACATGCTTAACTACAAATAAGACAGAGAGCCCCACAAGGCTTTCATATAACTCCATAAAAACATAATTTCAGTACTATTCATCTATTTCATACATTTTCAACAGATGAAAAAATTTATTTAATTGAAAAACAAACACAATAGAAATAGCTTTCTCTTGCATAAGCCATTTCAGACCAGTATTAGGCTGTTTTCTAAACAGCCCATAAACAAAATACTAATTGCCATGACAAGATGCAAACAAGACATATTCTCTAAGTCACTACAAATTTTGATGAGGATTAAAAACACTTCAAGTTCTGCACAACCAGGTTCTAAAATCTGGTATCCAGCACTAGTGAGACAGGCTGTCTCACTATATTATATCTAATTCATAGATAGAATACATGCAGTTTATATGCAGTCTGATTCCCTATAATGTTTACAATACAGCCACTGGCCAACTTTTCTGATCCATTTATTTCCTTTTCCTGAAGGTACTGTTTCTGTGACAAACACCAGTATCTTCACAACAACAGAGCAACAATCTCCCTTCTTGTTCAGCTGGCTTTGTGCATCCTTCTATATGGAATCTCATAACCCCACATCTATACACATCCTCCTAAGTGTCCAAAAAAAAATCTGTATTGTGGTCCAGAAAAGGGGAGCTGTTGCCTTTGAAAGGCAGGATGAGAGACAGTGAGGAAAAATAATGCAGAAGAGTTCTGGATCTGTAGTAAAACCATCTGTTCCCATTCCCCCAAGGGTGCCAGAATTGTAGCTGAGTAAGGCTCTTCTTTTTCTTCCCATTGCTTTCTATTGAAATTAATTATTTCGGTCAATTTGTATGAAGAAATAGGTCTTGAATACTAAAATGCTTTAATTGGGAAGTGCTTCCCAGGCAGAATTTAAATTCTAACATCCAAGTCGAGCAAAAAGATGCTTGAACTATGGCATAGCTCTTGGTGACCTCTGACAATTATGTTCTTTTTTCAAAGACTGATCAACAGAGTAGCTACGTTCTTATTTTTTGTTTAAAAAAAAAAAGAAATTAAATATTCACATAAAAGTATAGAATATACTACGAGTATATTAACAACAGAGTAGCTACGTTCTTATTTTTTGTTTAAAAAAAAAAGAAATTAAATATTCACATAAAAGTATAGAATATAGCTGTTTTTTCTAAATATTAACAACAGTTGCTAAATTCCTGCAGATATATCTCAATTACTGATAAAGCTTATATATAGATATAAATAGAGAAATAAATAAATATTAAGTATATATACAGTTAACTAGAGTAAAAAAAATCTGAGAGATTTTGAAGCGAAGTCCAGATAAAACTGTTTTTTTGAACACCTTCCTATTTTGCTAGATAAAATGCCATTACAGATTCATACAAAAATGAAATTTCAAGGAATAAAAAATCTCCTTGCAAGTACCATAATGTTCTTACAAGAAATAATTAGAATTTTAACCTAAGAAATGATCCCTCTGCTAGGTCTTAGAGCAGATAATCTCAGATACTGCAGCAGTTTGCAAACCTTTTCAAGTGTGTCCCATGATACATGATCTCCTCTGTATGTATTATGAATGACTTACAGACAATAGGGGTTTTTTCCTATTATATAATGGGTAAGAGAACATATGTAAAAATTCTATTTTAAGTAGTATAACCTGAAATTAATTTTATGTAAAATGGTACATCACATCTCTCTGAGTTCCTGTCACCTTTTAACTTCACCACTTAATTTCTCGCACAATCTCTCTATAGGGATTTCTCTCCCAGCATTGTTTCTGTAGTTGTTAGTTGATTCCCTGTTCATCTCCCCACTTCCAAAACTGATATGAGCTGCTGTTTTCTCCTGGATTACACCACAGCCAGTGTTGGAGCATCCAGCCTCTTGGATATTTTCTCTGCCTACAGTGATAGCAAGCTGTCATAAGAAGGGCCTGGATGTGGGATCACATAGTTTCTCTCCTAATGAAGCAGCTCAGACCCAAAATTGAGCACAGTGATTTTAACTTCAGGTATTTACGTTGCAGGACATTTAGCATCTCCTCTTATGAGACTCACCTTCTCTTTGATAAGATGTGGTAATGAAAATATCAATCTTCCCACTATTCTACATACAGCTTCTCCCAGTTTGAATTAGTTATTGAGCAATGGAGATGAAACTCGTAATTGTACTCTCTGTAGCAAATTTCTGAATTTGTGCAGGAGGATCAGAAAGTGCTCTGCTGAATGCAGTTTTGCCTTTTCAATTTCATTTTACATGCTAGCTGCACACCAGTTAAAACTGAAGACTGAAAGTTATGCCACTGGGCATAAAATTCTGATTAAAATGGCATGATTCTGATGATTATATAGGGCATAGATACACTGACAAATTAGTAAGTAATTTTAGTTCTGTTAAGCAAATTCATAAGTATTTCTGAGCTCATTGACTTCCTTAGTACAAACTTGTATAGTAGTTGCTTACGCTGGGTATGTAATTTCAGCTGCTTTTGCTCAGCTTGGTGAAACTGTACAACTTGTGGATGAAAACAGGAATAAGGATTACTTTGGATTAAAGCCCTCCACGTTTTTTTCTGTGGTAGGAACATAGGAAAATTATGTGATGTTATACTCCATTCATTAGTATCACATTTGCTCAGTAGTAAAGTAACCACTTGTTCCTAAGTGGATGACTGTGCCAGCAGCATTTTTTGGACATAAATTAAATGCATATTTGACACTTAGTTCTGCATTACTTAGAATGCTTTCCAGAAATATTTTAAATAGTAAGTCTAGGAATGCTAATTATGCATCATTCAGCATTTACAAAACATATTTTTCAGCAATTACTGTCTTTAAATATTTAATCCAGTTTTACCCAATATTTGGAATAGGAAATAACTGAACAATCTCATTTTCAGCTTCAAAATATTGGCAAAAATAAATTTCAAAAAAAAAAGCTGCCTCTAAGATCTTATAGGGCAATAGCAGTCCAACCCAGATATGTGCCCAGTTGGCTCCAGAGAAACCTTCTAATTGGGTAAAGCACTTCAAAAGTCAATAGGAAATCCAAATCAGACATCCAAAAACTCATAAAGGATGATGGCATTGATAGCCTAACTGAAGTACATCTGCACCAATGCACTCCACATGGACAGCAGCCAAGAGGAGTTGGAAGTCATTGTGCATCTGTTGCCATCACAGAAACAGTTCTGGGCTTCACAGTACCAGTGAGACATTGAGGGGCTGAAGCAAATCCAGAGAAGGGCAACAAAGCTGGTGAAGGGCCTGGAAAACAAAATTTATGAGGAGCAGCTGAAGGAGCTGGGGATGTTTAACATGGAGAAAAGGAGGCTCAAGGGAGAGGATCTGGCTCTCTCTGAGGGGGTTATAGTGAGGTGGAAATGGAGCTCCCAAGTAACAAGCAACAGGCTGAGAGGAAATGGCCTCAAATTGCACCAGATGAGGTTTAGATTGGATATTATGAAAAAACAATCTTCACCAAAAGGGTTTTCGAGCACTGGAACAGGCTGACACAGGGCAGTGGTTAAGTCACCTTTGCTGGAAATATTTAAAAGACATGTAGATGTGGCACTTGAGGACATGGTTTAGTGATGAACTTGGCAGCTCTAGCTTTAGTTTGGACTTGATGATTTCAGAGGTTTTTTTCCCAACCTAAACGGTTCTATGATTCCTTGGATACAGACATCTTCCCAAACATTTCAAACAGAAGAGTTTGGCACAGAAGAGAAATTATATCCAGCTATGGCCAAAAGTACTTCAGAAAAAGGGTGGAATTAAATGTCAGATGGTTGACACTTCTGTTGAACTATCCAGAAGTGATCTTATTCATGCTGTTCCACTAAGAACTGACCAGAATACACTAATTAGTGTATTACTAACTATTGAGTAGTTAGTAGAGTATTAAAAGGTGATCTCTGAGACTAAACATAGCAAGAGTCTTGTTTCAGACACCAAGCATAGCTGACACTTCAAGGCTGTCAGGTATAAATGCAAGGCTTACAGAAGATCGGGATTCACTTGGATATTCAAGATGCCACTAGACATCTCTCTCACTAAACATTTGGATTGAACATTGAACTTTTACTTTCTCAGTTAATTCTTTTTATTGCATTAATTTCTTTTATTGTTTCTGTCTGAGATGCTTAATTAATCAAATATATTACTTAACTAATTTAGATATTATTAAAATTTTACTATATTCTTAAGTGGATTAAATAGTTTTAATATTGTTTCATCTCCACAGTACTTGAAAAACTTCCCAAATGCCAAGTAATCTATTTAACCATGTCAGTATTTTTATGCATATACAAAGACGCCCCGTGTGAGAAACGCTTATTCTAGGAACATTATCTCATACAACTTTCATGTTAACGACCTTAATATGAAAGCTGTATGAGATAATATATACTGACTCTAATGCAACTAATAACATTTTGAATAGATTCCATCATTGTCAGTGTCTCTTGCTACACCTGAGAAGGCATTTGATCTCATACAATACGTATCACTTGCTATTGTTCTAAAAATTGCCTCTATTGGCTTTTCTGTGTGAACGGTTTCTGAAAATTATGATGGTTGAATTTGTGGTCAAGTCAGTCATTCTGAGAAAGCTCATAAAATCCCAAGGGACTTGCAAAGAACAATCAATCCCTACATCAGGAAGCAAAAAGGAAGTGCCAACCCAGTGGAAATTTATTTATGACATGTTTGAAGTTTGTTGAAATAACAAAACTCTGGACTTAACCATCAAACAGGGCATATACAAAGGGAATGAAATTAATACTTATTTTCAACAAGGGAATGGTATTCAAGTAACTATTAAAAACTTGATTTTTTAAAAAAGTCATTCCTGAAGAAGTTAAAACAAAAAGGTAAATGTGATCATATATGTTACATTAGGCATCAGTGAGAAATTTTCCTTGAGCTATATCCTTGCAGGAAATGTGCTAAATGTAGCCCCTTGGCGCCAAGGAGGTCACGAGCTCTGCGTCAGTGCTAATTCATTTTTTCTGACTGCATTGTGTTGGGAAATCCTGATTCCTAGTGCTGAAGTGTAAAACAAGACTTTGAACTCTATGGCATTATGCATATAATATGCCAAACATTAATGAAATTTCATTTCCTTAAACATGCAAGGAGTGTATTTACGCAGAAAATGTTCTCCATATCAGTAGTTATTTTCTTTTGCAAAAGTTTCAGGTAGTTTTCTCTTCTGAAATGAAAATTGTATTTGGAATTAAAATACTTAATAAAATGCAATTTTTTTCTGTTATTTTTTTGTCTCTGGAGATATAACACCAATTACCCAAACTAAAACATTCTTAAAGCAAATATAGTCTGTAACCACCTTTCAAGAATCTGTCAATGGCAAACAGATATTCACCAGAAAAAAAAAAAGGCAAGCTAATTCTTATTTACAAGAAGACCACAAAAATAATTAACCCAAATGTGAACACAGTAGAGACCAAAACCACAACACCAACAGGCTTTGCCTCCAGGTCAAACTTGCATTTGAGCCTTAGCTTCTGCTAAATAGGAGACAGTCTGGAATGTAAATCCTTCAAAGTTGAAAAATATAAACATGCCACAGCAATTAAACACCACAGTTAAAAACCTGCAAATTGTATTACTCAGATAAATCAGTAGATGAATAAAAGGTAAAATATTCTCAAAGATAAAGGTTCATCCTCCTTACAGCACATACCCCTCAACAGACCACCTGCAGCACTCTCCTAGCGCTGACTCTGAAAATGGCAAGCTTTAGGTTATACAGTAAATATTGTGGCTGTGTCTAATGAAATCGGGGATAATTCTGGAATGTTTCCCTTCAGAGAGAAAAGATAATGCTCTTTTCACCCAATGTGCAACTACTATGCATGTACAGAAAATGGCTACAATGCAGGACACTGTAAACCTGCTTTACAAATTCTCAATTCTTTGTAGACCCTCCCAACAGCCCTTGCACTACTTCACCTTCTCCGTGCATCAGTGTTCATTGTTTGTCTAGACAGAGCTGTGCTGAACTACTTCTAATCTATGCTCAGCTTTCTCTACAAAAGGGAATGGGAAGGACATGCCACAGGTAGCCCTAAACAAGTAATGAGAGCCTTTTTTTCTCTGCACTGCAGGTAGTGAGCAACCTGCAGTGGCATACCAGGCACACCTGCAATGACATACCAGGCACACTCCTCCTGCATCCCCTGCCACCCACAAAGAAGCCTTCCGGAATGGCTCTTGCAGAATCTGGGAAGAAAGGGATGTCTTAAGCAGCACAGCACAGAGATTTAGATAAGGCAGAATATCTTTTCCTAGTGCTAAAATGCTGTGGCAGGGTGTACAATAGGACACATTGAAGTTCTAAGGTTAGGACATATATCAATCAACAGCAAGGAGGAGGGTCAATCCCACCAAAACCTGTATTAACTTTAAAGTTATTCCAGGAGGACAAAGTATATTTCTCCAACATGGTAAGAATTATGAGTTTAGGTGATGTTAGGGAACAAGTTGGCTACTAATCACATCATGCAGGATGTGATCTCTTTCTCCCTCTTGTGTGGCACTTCCATACTGACAGGCAGATAATAGCTGTCAAAAATAAAATAAACAAAAATTTGCAGGCACCCCAGCCCTTAGTGAAACTGTGATGAAGGCTTTTTTTGTCGAGTTGTCTATCCTCTCCTTTCACTGAATACAGTGGCTAATACCTCTTGGAAAAAAAATTCTAATAAAATTTGTCTCCAGTTTCTTGTGAAAAGGCAATAGCAGTTCAGAGCTGTTGGCTCTTTTCCACAGTTTCTTAAATTCTGTCTTTGGAAAGCAGATTTTCTCCAAGCTCTTTGGAGAACAATAGTTTCTTGCTAAAGTCAGTGCAGTAACTTCTATTAATAACCAGTGTTCATAACACAGCCTTTAAAACCTTCCCAGGCATCACTGCTTTTGCAAGCAACAAACCATTTACTATTATTTTGTATCCATGAGTTGTCCAAGAAGTTGGGCCACAGTAGCAAAGGCAAAGCTAGCTGTTTATGTATTTGTACACAGAATCATTTAGGTTGGAACACACTTCTGAGATCATCCAGTCCAACCATTAACACAGCACTGCCATGCCCACTACTAAATCACATCCCCAGCACCAAGTGCACAGGTTTATGAACACTTCCAAGGACAAGGATTCTCCCACTTCCCTGAGCATCCTGTTCCAATGCTTGCCCACCTTTCCAGTTAAGAAATTTTTCCTAATATCCAATACCTAAACCTTCCTTGGTACAATATGAGGCCATTTCCTCTTGTCCTTTTGCTTGCCACCTGGAACAAAAGATGCACCTCCAGACCTTGAAATGCATAGAATATGGGCCTTGGTAGGAGGAAAATGGAGGAGTTTATGTAGCACCCTATATAAGCATCAGACTTCATTCCCAGAATCAAACTGACCCAACAAAAGGAAGTTTGTGAGTCCATGGAACAACAATTTTAACTCTCTCAGCACAAAACAAGCCATAAAAGATTCCACTGCTCCACAGCATGTTTAGAATGTTTAATAGAAAACACCAAGCCCAATGTCCTTAGCTAACACAGAAGGTCTTATGCTAGAATTGAGTTAGGGATATTAGAAAAATAACTTTTCTTTCTGGTAATGGGATTGGGTATCTTATCTAAGCTTATATTACTGTAGGAAGACACATAATTGAAAAACACAAATTATACTTCATTCTACTTTTTTTTCCCCTTTACTTCTCATCCCATTTTCCAAAATAGCTGCTACCAGATTGAAATGGCAAAACTCTTGAAAGCACTTATTCAATTCCTACCCATAATCTATTTAGCATATGTTACATACTGAGCTTATTGTACTGTCATTAGGGAGATGGTTTCCATTGCCACATGTCCATAATCATTAGCTGTCTGGCTTGTGCAGATTCTTAGCATCATTATTCAAAAGTGATTCGAAATACTACTCTTTTTTGGGGCCAATACAGGTTACCTCGTGCAAACAGATCTTGTTCTCTTCCTTATCTAAAGAATCTTTTTGTTTATTTGTTTTAATTTGCTTGCAAAGGTCGCTTCAGCTTGACTTCTGGCAGTTCTAACCTCTTCCTACTTTCTCTGACCTACAAGATAAAGCTCTCTTTCATGCTGTCTTTAGGGCAGGAGGGAAGAGGTTCTTTCTCAGGTCAGGATTCATCCAGATAAGCCTGGAAATCTTTCTTTGAAGGGTGGTGGGTTTGGGATGTTTTACATTTTGACTTGCAACCGTTTTCTGCATTTGAGTCCTTGACCTATTTAGTTCAAGGTAATTAAATCAGTATATTGGAAACAAATTTCTCTTAAAACATCATTTTGCTTTTTTCATACTTATATTTTCTACAGATATTTTTGTCTGTTTTAGCATCTGGAAATATTTTTTAAAAACACGTACTTAGTAATTCTTATCGTTTTTCACAATGCAATGAATAGATATGTATCTAAGCCAAATAAATATTTTATGAAGATGAGCATTATTAGACATATCCACATCCAAACACTAAAGAATAACACACACACATGTTAAAAGGGCATTTAAGCACACATCAGTATTGCAATGCAGCTGTCAACAAATTCAGGGTTTGTTTTGGTCCCCCACATTTACAGTATAATGTTTATTCTCCTTTAAGTAGTACATACAATTTGAGACCTAAGCATAATGTCCCTCTTCAAGTTAATGACCATGCACAAGGGCTGCCACTCACACACCTTGTAGGTCAGACAAAACGCACATTAGGTGTTGTCCCACATCCCGAGGATGTCATTTGATGTGTCAACATTACAGTTTTTCTTTTTATTAGTCCCAGGAGTTGCACTAATTTTGACAGCTGCTAAACTCGTTTCCCTGCATTTTAAATTTTCTAAGGCAATCATCATAAAGGGACAAATCCTGCTTGGCTTTGCAGAGGAGAAAGGCTTTGCGCAAGCCTTTTAAAACGTGATGAAAGCGAAATGATTGTTAAGACTTTATGGTTTGTTTGGGTTTTTCTTTCCATTCAAAGCAAGGCAAAGTACCTAAGCAGTGATCTTTGTTCCTCTTTTTCCCTCCCTACAGCATTAATAAGGAAACTACCTAAGCCCTGACCTTTAAAAGTACGTATTCTGACAGTTCCTAAACTAAAGGTAAGAATTTGTTTAATTAAACAACTTCTGGAAACAATTACAGAATCAAATCACTAATGTAAGTATTAAAAAAATCTCATACCTTTAAACTTTAATTTATAATTAAAGTGAATGAAAATATATTTTTTAATGGAAGCCATGTTTTATGCTGCTGCTTTTCCAAAACATATATTATCTAAGCTTTTTCATATATCTTATACATACTATGTGAGAGATGTTGGAAAAGCCCCCAAAAGAATATAAAAAACACAGTAGTAGAACTTTTGTCTTGAAAGTGAATAAAATGGGAAGAGCAGGAAGAATTACCAAAGGATGCTGCCTGAAAAGGAGCAGTACATTTAGCCAAGGAGGCTTGTGATATGCATTTCAAAGGACAAACTGAAGATGTTCATCCTTCCAGAGGATCCACCATCCTTTCAGATAAGTAGAAAGTAGAGAACATGGTTTAAAATGTGGCTAAAGAAATTAAGCATCTGAGCTACTATCATAGGCTAAGATCTACACTGCATTCATTTCTTGCAGGTAAAGGATTCCTTTCAATGATTTTCCAAAAGCAAGTCTAGAAGTGAATTGTAAAGGCCAGAATGTCTCCCAAGAAGACATTGCATATGCTGACAGAGATCTTACTTCCCCTCTCATTTTCACCCCATGGAGCTATTCAAAATCCTGATATTCACAAGTGAACCCAACCAACGGGCTGGCTTCACAGAACCCAGTCCTTACAATCCTACCTACAACCAGTCCTACAGGTTTTATTTCTCATTGTCCTATGTTGATTTGATTGGTAACAAATTCAACTAATTCCCCCAAGCCAAGTCTGTTTTGTTAATGAGGGTACCTGCTGAATGATCTCTGCCTGCCCTTATCTCAACCCACAAGCTTTTTGTTATATTTTCTCCCTCCTCTCCAGTTAAGAAAGGGAATAATAAGGTGGCTTTGGTGGGCACCTGGCCAGCCAGGGTCAACCAACAACACATATTTATTTGCAGTATGTGAAACTTTATACACTTTCTAAACTGTAAGGAATATGTCAAGTTTTCTCCTTTGGCTTGTAACAATCTGTTCTTTGAGAAGCAAAGAAAGACTCAAAAATCTGCTCAGAGGAGAAATGAAATACAATAAATCTCCCAAATCAATACAATAAATCTTGTACATATTCTACTGTTGTACATATTCTACTGAGTAAAGACAGTAAGTGCAATTATTATTTAAAGCTTCCCAGTAGAGAGTAGGAAGGAATTACAAAAATTATGGTCAAAAGGTTATAGGTGGCAATACTGATTGCACACAGTCTGATGAGAAATGCTGTTGAGTGCTGATAAAAGCTGATGGGTTGTTTAAATTTAATTGAAGATACTTTTGAAAATTTACGTAAATTATCCTTATGCTTGCCTATGAACTAAATTATATTTTCAGTTGCATACTGATACATTTTGGTGACATTAAGACAGTGTCACTAGAAAGCAGTGTGCAGAAGTCATCTGCAGGTGATACAGATTCGTGCCAACAACTGTGTGGGGTTAACAGGAGTAGAAGCCTATTACATGGGTAGCTCTGTCTAGGTAAATTTATTACCCCATAGCTGACTTTCTTTGAAACTAAGTCTCAAGGCAATTATTTGATTTTATTTCACCTATTGGTACACATAGGAAAATGGATTAGAATTTCCTTCTTCAGGCCTGTGACTTCATGAAGAAATACTTCATGCTCCTTTGCAATCTAAAGTTGCACCATAGCCTTATTCAAACTTCACACACAAAGCTCCTCAACACCACCATTACAGTCATGTCCTGAAATACTTATGGCAGAACTGAAGGCAGAGTCAAAAAAGTCTTAAGGGCTATTTTAAAAAGCTTTTCTTTAATAGTTCCCTTGAAGGCATTTCCTTCCATTGTCTTTTGAAAGCTATGTCAGCTGTCCATTGTTCTTCATGGACGGGGCTGACAGCAAGATTTTTATATGTGCTTAAATTTCAGTGTTATTTTCCATTTTCAATGACATTTAACCAACCATTCAAATACATAACTTTCAGGACTGGGATTTCAGCACTTGTATGACTTCGAAACTGGTTTTATGGAGTGCTACATGGATGCACATCTTAAGCCAGTGCTGAAGAGCACCTGTTTTCCAAGGGTCAGCAACCTAGTGCAGCATTTTCGTGAGTTCAGGTCATTTTCCCAGCTCCATGCATATGCATTTTTCACAACAAATACTTCATCTCTTCAATATTTGTACTGAGCTAGACTACTATCTTTAAAAATTTGAATTGTTTTGTCATAGTTTCTAATTAAGTAAATGTGTTTCAGCTTCAACCTTTCTACTAGCCTTTTCCTTCTATCACATGTTTCTGAAATATTTTCATGTGCTTTTAAAAAACATCATAATCTTTCACCCTCTATGCTTTATGACTTCCTTCTAAGTCATTGCTATCTGAAAATATCATACATATTCTTTTTATTCTGTTATTCAAGGCATTAATCAATATCAAGTAGTACCGGTTTTAAGTTAGATGATTGAGGAATACTATCTAATAAATCAACTCTGAAGCAGTAATCTATTTCATCTCATAATGGTGAGAAATACAAATGTTGATTTTATTATTAACTTTTTTTTGCCCTCCCCATCACATATTTTTGATATGATACTCATAATTCGAGGTGATAAATCCGAGACAATCTACCATGATTTTGGAAACAAAGGTTAAAATTGTCTATATCTGCCATTATTTACTATTTTTTTCCTTTTTTATATTTTAAGATTTAAATTTCTATTCTGTATACTATAAGAAGAAGAGACTATGGAAATTTGACGAATCACCACAGGTATACAACCTGAAACAGCAAACACATTGAAAGATTTAATATGATCCTTATGGGTCATTTTGACCCAAGACATTCCATGATAATTATATTGTATCTCATAAAAGTAATTTGCATTCATTGCTCAGATCCAAGGTATAAGGATAATAAAGACCAAAAATTTTAAATGAGATTATGCATTCATCACATTTTGTCACACGGTTAAATGTATCTCAAAATAACTATCCAAGAATAGACATGCTCCAAAACTCTTCACACATTCAGAAATTTTAAAACTTTAGTTCAGAACAATAAAGTACTGGAATAATCTAAAATACTTTTCTCACAACATATAAAATTAGCTACCTTTATTTTATACTTCTGACTTAATATGACAGCTAGGTCCTTTTAAATAAGATTCCTATGACCTCCAGCCTGTCCTCTCCACCTCAAAGAGCCTGGTTTCCTCAGTGGATTCCATCAGAGATGGAATAACAAACAAGTAATGCACGTCTAGTTCAATTTTCACTTTATCATTTCCTTAATTAATATAAAGACTAACTTTCAGTTCTGTGAAACCAAGGGAAAAAAAATCTTATTATTGAGGATACAATAAGAGTTAGGTATTTCCTACAATGCAATGGAGTAATTGAACAGATTTGTTTACAAAATGTTTTTTCCTCACAATCCAAGCCCCTTTCTACTTGATTCAGCAGGAGAAAGTACAGACTTTTTTTTTAATGGTCAAATTTGTGAATGGAGAGAACTGTTCTATCCTAAATTTATCATTGGGGGAGACAATTTTGCTGCAGGAATGTGAGAGATGACGTATCAGAAGAGGTCAGCCGTGGTATCATGCCACAGAGTTGTGAACTGATGAATAAACTTAAGAGGAAAAAAAATACAGTCAAGTGAAGAACTATTTTTAAGGAGTAAAATATATCATTAGACATGTAGGATTACATTTCAGAATAATCTAAAAAAAAGACAAACTACTACAATTGATTCTTATGGATTGTGGGGCAAAAGCTGTCAAAAAATGTGTGCTGCTGTCACCTACTTGTTTACTGAGGACCTTCTAACAATAATAGATTCCACTAAATGCAAGTAGAAAAATATAAAAAGTAAACCTGGAGCAGCCCCTTTCAGGTCAGTTTTGGGATTTAAAATTGAGGTAGGTGACAGCAAATCTAAAACCTTCAAAAATGCCCAGAAGATAATTCCTCTAAAAAGGCACATGCCTTCTTCCAAAATAAGCTCGAAGACCAAGTGGAACAGAGTCCTAAATAAAGTTAAACTGCTCCCCCTTTTCATGGAAGTCCAAAAAAATGAGGGGGGAAAAAAAAAAAAAAGCAGTCGGAAATCATGCACACAGCTTTGTTGAAAGCAGACCACTGCTAAGTAAACCTTGAGAGCCGCTTTGTAAACAGCCAGAAACAGCCAGTCAGTTTTCTGTAAACAGCTAAGTCACGCACCAGCAGAACACAGCAGCCTTCTGTGGAAGGCTTTGGTTGATGTTTAACAGGGTTACATTTCAAGCCAGCTAATAGTCCTGTGACTATTACCATTGCCGTTCGATTGCACAAACCAGAAAACTCTTCAAAAAGTGGGCCACAGCCTGTTCTGCCGTGGTGATGCTGTTATGAAATAAATCAAAGAGAAAATCACTAGATCTTCTAAAATATGGCAAATTTATGCAAGATCCATTCCTAATCTTCATGAATAAGCAGAAAAGACTTAGTTCACCTTGAGTTAACAAGTTTCAAGCCAGTGCAACAGACATATGTACAAGTATTTATTCCATCCTTGTTTGCTTCTTTCTACTTTATGCTTACACCCGTTACCATATTTTGAGAAGGAATTAAACTGATCATGTGAGTTATTTCCTGACCTTCAGAACTTAAAATATTTAAAAGTTGTATTTATTCAAAGCAATATTGCATGCTTTATTCAAATAAATTATCTATCTTCTCAGTTTTAGTGATCCTTCTTAGTTTTCTTTATAAAGTGAATGCATAACCATCACTCCCACAGAAATAGAATTTAGTTTTAACAGCTTAATTATTTTCATCCTGTGTCTTTTATGGCACCTTAAAATAAACTAAATTACTGTAAAACACTCAAAGTGTCACAGCAATGAAGGTCTGGCAAATTGACCACAACTCAGATCTAAGTTGCTCTTGAAAATTGCCTTTTGAAAGTTTTAAAACTTCCAAGCTCTTCTGGGTTGAAAGGCAAATGAAAATTGTTAACAGAATGAGTATATTTGCATGTTTCCTGTACGTCGTATGTTTTCTGCAGAGACAAATTTTCTGTGGCCCATTCTCCATCTCAGTGATATAAATGAAAAGTGACATTGTTGGACTTCTACACTAAAGGCTTTTGAATGTTCATTTTTAGTCTCTACAGATGTAAGAGAAATAAATATGACATAGCCTGAGTATCCATTGTTATCTTGCAGTAATGATGAGTATTTTTGATGGTGTATATAACTGAGCCCAATGCTGAATTAAGTACCCAAATTCCTCTCTTTTTTTATGAATTAAAGTGGTTCTAGCTTTTCAAAACTTGAGAACTGGCAAAGAAATTTAAAAACTTTTAAATATATGCAAGCTTTGAAGTAACTTCAATAAATTACGGACCTAAAAGGAGGAAACTAATACTTTCAAATAAGTGTAAACTGGAGGATAAGCCTGACTAATGCATTTAGGCCACCTTGATATCTGTGATTAGCGTGCAAAATATGTTAGGAATTTTGTTATGGCATGGATTCTGAACACAGTTTCCCAGCCCTAAAATTGACTGATTTCTATAAGGCTGCAGATCTGTTTTCAGAGTTGTCTGCTTTTTTTAAAATCTTACTATTATTTTCTAATGAGTCTAAATTGAAAAGAGGTAAAGTTACCAGGAAACCAAACAAAAATCCCTGAACTTATGAGTTAATTAAAAACTATTCTCAGATGGAAATGATATTGTTTGCATATCTGGATTGCTACTATTCAAGCTAACAATTGAGTTCTTATAGAATCATAGAATCACAGAATATGTTGAGTTGGAAGAGACCCATAAAGGTCAGTGAAGCCCAGCTCCTGGCTCTGAACAGGACATCCCCAAGAGTCAAAAATGTAAAAAAAAAAAAAATACATCATGCGCCCAAGAGTATTGTCCAAATACTCCTTGAACTTTGGCAGGCTTGGTGCTGTGACTTCTTCCCTGGCGAGCCTGTTCCAGTGCCCAACCACCCTCTGAGTGAAGAACCTTTCTCTAATATCCCCCCTAAACAGCTTGAGGCCATTCCCTCTGGTTCTGTCACTAGTCACCAGGAAGAAGAGATCAGCTCCTGCTCCTCCTCTCGTCCCCACAAGAAAGTTGCAGACTGCACTGAGGTCTCCCCTCAGTCTCTACCAGGCTGAACAAACCAAGTGACCTCAGCTGCTCCTTTTATGGCTCCCCCCCTCAGGCACTGTCTTTGCAGACTGTCTTTGAATGCTCTCTAAACGTTTGATGTATTTTTTTTTACATTGAGGCACCCAAAACTGCACACAATATTCAAGGTGAGGCTTCCCCAGTGCAGAGCAGAGCGGGACAATCCCCTCCCTTGCCCAGCTGATGACGCTGTGCCTGATGCTCCCCAGGACAGGGCAGCTCTCCTGGCTGCCAGGGCACTGCTGACTCATGTTCAACTTGCCATTGACCAGGGCCCTCAGGTCCCTTTGCACATCACTGCTCTCTAGCACCTCCTTTCCCACTCTGTCTGTACATCCAGGGTTGCCCCATCCCCAGTGCAGAATCTGGCATTTGCCTTTCTTAAGCTTCCTACAGCCAGTGATTGCCAGACCTCTAATTTGTTTAGGTTAAAGTTTTTGCTTCATTTATGCTAAGTTATGAGTTATAAATAATAATATCCTAATGTTTTTATTTGCTTTAAAAGGTAGCATTAGAAGAACATAACTAATACAAACTTCTCCTTACCTGAGCATTCTCAAAACCTCTTGTGTCTTAGAGTCACAAAATTCATCTTTGTTTTTGTCTTGTATAATCCTGGGGAAAATGGCAGAGGCAGATAGAGGTGGTGAAAACCAGGCTGCACCAAATTTCTCTAGTTTTGCTTCCCTGCACCCTTAGATTTTTCTTGATATATGGTAAGGAAATAAACTAAAGCAAACAAGGTAGTTTTTACTGAAGGTTGGCAATGACTGAATATCATCATCTTTCACACAAAGACTTCTATACATATGGTCAAACACCTCTAAACATTAGATATTCCCAAATCTTAGTGTATTTGCATTGATTTGTTTCCAGCAGAATATCAGTATCATGAGAGATAGCAAAGGGAGATTTAACGAAGAGAAGGAAATCTGATGGACCCTTTGACCTGAAGTGATATCTGCTTATGAAAGTCTATATTCAGCCTTTGCTTTAAAGACAAAATGTTAGAGAAAAAACCTATAGTGGCCAAACTCTTGTCCTGTCTGGATTTAAAAGGAGCATAACTATGGATGTGTTTTGCTTCTTAAACCAAGAGAAAGAACTTTCACCTTTTGTCAACTGAGTGAAAATAACATAGAGGATATGAAACTAAAGCTAGAAAGGTTTTGGCAAAAATTTGCAGGAACAGTTATGGAACAAGGAAGGATGCAATATGAACTTTTCCAAAATGCTTACAGAGGTTTCTGAAGGTTGCTTCATTAAGCTGTTAGAAGAGTACCAGTAAAAAGCACTATCTACAAGAGATTGTTTTATCTTTAATGATATTTATTGAGTAATCATAAAATTATGAGATATGATGAGTTTTGTCTACATAAGCTGATAGCATCTTCCTCATCTCAAAATAGGTGTTCATTGTTTCAACTTCCTATGGGGAAATGGCATTTCCTTACCTTGGCATGCTATATTTCATGATGTAACAATCCATCTCATTCCACTTACTACAAGTTATCTGATTTTCCTCATCTACTGAAATTAGCCTGATAACGTGATAAAAAATAAACTTTGATAGTTGCTGGATACTACTTAGTGAGCCACAGAGCTCAGATAGCCTAGAGGAGGAACCTGGCAGACAGAGAGTGAAAGCTAGAGATACATGACCACAACTTTCATGGAGCTCCACAATACTTTAAGGAACCAGATTTTAGGCTGATGAGAAAAGAATGAGGTTTTTGTGGTACATTGAAAGGAAACATTTTGCTCCAGAGATACTGATGTAAAGATTTCAGTTTTGAGCAGAAGCAGCTTTGCAGGTAGGAAAGAGCATGCTGGGAAAAACATTTGCTTGCTATTGATTCATTAATGGAGAATTATATATATATATATACATATATATATATATACATATATATATATATATATATGTATATGTTCTCCTTCCTCTATAGAATGAAAAAATAATAGGCCTTTACACATTGCTGAAACTCTTAAAAAAATAGTGGAATTCAGCATACTTAGATTCTTATGGCTAAGGGTGTCATGGTTAGATGCTGAGGTGTCTACTGAGTTGAGGTTTTTCCCACAGATGAATCTACTCATGGGTCTCAGTAACCTTATACCACAACATTTTACTCAGGAAGCATCACCCATACCCAATTTTCAGGTTAATTTTCATGAATCTGTATGAACTTAATAGCTTTGAGGCTTCTATTAGTCTTACAAAATCAATTGAAGTAAGCCAACTGAGTCAAATTTTTGAGAAAAAGAGAGCATGATTGACCGGAAATTTTTAAATTTTTTACATGAAGTTTGAAATTACAGAAAAGATACTACTGCATGATTACTTTCTG
This sequence comes from Setophaga petechia, assembly GCA_024362935.1. NCBI lineage: Eukaryota > Metazoa > Chordata > Aves > Passeriformes > Parulidae > Setophaga > Setophaga petechia. The sequence continues at coordinate 32,621,037 of JANCRA010000001.1, forward strand.
ATTAGAATGGAAAACAATAATAAAATGGGATATATTGCTCCACTTTTAGTTCAATTTGGAAAGTAGACATTTATTCAACTGCACATAGTTTTGCATTCCAAACATAAAAAACAAAATATCCTCCAGAAATTAAATATTTTATAAGCTGAAAGCACCATTATAAAGGTGAATTGAAACACCCCTTAATAAATAAGGTTAATAGATAAAGCAAGTTTTTGGACAGAAAACTCAAAGGCAAAAGTAGGAGTGAGGACTTTCCTAAGACAGTCAGCATTTTTGTGTTTTAAACAATTTAGAAAACTCAAAAAATAATCAGTGCTGACAGCATGCAAAGTATTTTAAAAGGTAGTCTCCTAAATCTTCACTATTTTTAGATTTAACTAAGCCAAGATAATTTCTGCAATATTTGCCTACCCAAAGCAAAGTCCTTCTGATGTGATAGGAAACATCTGATGAAATCTTTCCTTCTTAATGAATGTCAACATGGAACTATAGTTTAATACAGGACACTTGACAAGAGAAGGGGTCTATTTAAATAACCTGAACAAACTCCGATACAGTAAAGTAATATATTACTTGTGTAGAGCTAAATATTATATATGCCTTTTGATTTGTTCCTAGGGTATGGGTTCAAACTGTCTAAAATTGTTAATCTAAATGTTGAACTGGAATGCTCTCACATCTTCCCACATGATTCCTAATTCACATCAAGGCTGGAGAGTATTTCCAGCTGTTACTGATATGTTAATAGGACCACTGTGAATGCATATCATTTTTTAAAGCCATACATACAAGAAGAAGTATGGGTAATATTTCCAAAATAATTTCATCCAGCCCTTCAGTGCCTTTTTTTTTTTTGCTTTGAAAGTTTTACTCCATTTCCATTCTTACTAACAATGAAATTAATCACATTATGTATGCCAATGGTTCCCTTTGAATATTTGCTTAAATACACACACTTGGATTACAGAAGAGTGAGAAAGTGCTGTGGAAGAGTTCCTAATTATCTGTAAACATACATGGTAGGTATGAAGTCTAAATCACTCATACTTCCACTTGAAATTATGTTCTTTATCTTCTTTCCCTGGCTCGTGCAATGATCTCCAAGAGGGGGAAGTAAAACAGTGCTATCAAAACTCTGGAGATGTTGCTTCCAGATCACAATCTAATCTTCCCATCAGGTTGTTGAGCTACAACCTGTACAGTTTGCATGGGATAAAAAAGCACCTTATGGGTTAAAACCTAATTTTTGTAAATCCCAAATCATAACAATCTAATCAAGGAATTACTATTAGCCCAGGACTCCTTATTGCAGGGAGAAAAAAATAAAAAGGAGAATAATCAAAGAAAAAATATTATCGAAAAGTCTTCCAAAGTAGTAGTTAAAATGGAATCCACCCAGTTACTAGTATCTACACCTTATTCTTGGTGTTATCACACCCTTCCTTTGGTTAAGACTTTAGGTTGATGACTGCTTTCTTTTCTTCTCAAGGAGAAGTGTGATGTTGATTTTCTTCCTCCCCTGTACAGTCTCTATAGCACACTTTTGATGCCCTTTCTAACATGCTGTACACATTGCTTGTTCCACTGGTTTACAATTCCAATTCCACAGTACAACAAAATTCCCTGCACACAGAATATTTTAATGTATTGGGTACTTTTCCCCTGTTCTCCTTGCAGTCCTTAACACTGGTTTTGACCAGTCCCAAGGCTGCATTTCTGTGGTGACCAGTGACTGACCACACAGAGTGGTTTATAGCACCAGGGCCTCTAGTATAATTTAAAAGGCTTTACTGTCATTCCCTGTCGCCTCTACCCTACATTTTATTCCAAGGTCATTCATAGTTCATTCTATATAGAACAGTTTTATTATTGCCTATTATTGGGCACTTTACGTAACAAGAAGCCCTGTACCACAAAATTGCACAAAGCTAAGCAAAAGATAGAATGAGCTGTTCGTGGTCATCTTCTCATTAGGCAATTGCTGTAGTAGCTAAACAAGCTAAAACAAACTTCCAGAAAGATCAAGACAAGGTCCAGGCAGAGCCAGATAAGTCTGAAGCTCTTCTGCCAGCTTAACACAAAGACCAGTGTCATTTTTCAATTAATAGCAACTCCTACATAGGAAGTCATAAGACTACATATCTGTAACATGGATAGTAGTGGGAATCTAAACCCAATGTGTTCTCCTTCCTCTGACAGACCCAATCCAGACTAGGTGCAGTGTGATTCACTTCTATGGATGTTGGTAAAGTTGTGGTATCAACACAGGCACAGATTATAACAGTCTCCAGTAGAATTTTTTGAGAATGACACCCAGGATTTTCCCAAAAATATCCAACAGAAGGAAAACCCATGTCTGAAACCTTAGTCCTAAGTAAAATAAGGATCAGAAGTCTTTGGACTTTATTTCACCATACCAAAAATCAAAATATGAAAAATAGAGGTTTCAGTGTTGTTCCTACCAAATAAAGATCCCTCAGAGCATCTTAAAAGAACACTGCAAATATTTATAATTTAAAAACTTTTAGAACTCTAAGAAAACCAACAAGTTATACCTTTACAGGAAAGCAGAAGGAATAAAGCAGACTCAGCAATTGCTGTTGGAATTATAGCACCACCTAGTGTGCTCTGGAAATGCTCCTAAGGGGTGACTTATTAATTTTGATTTATGTTTGCCTTTGGAATTGAAATCAAGTCACTATCACTTTGTTTTTCATAATTCCTGCAATTTGGTTTATAAATTTGCAGTCTGTGTTACATTCAATTAAAGGATTTTGGCTCTATCAAAACATCACCAAAGGAAGTGTTACATAGTATTAAACTAATTCCCACTCTGGATGCCAAGAAAGTACTTATTTCATTTCCTAATGAAAGGATCTATGAGACCTTCTTTTCCTCTAACCCTCTTTTTAAGGAAATGAACAGAGTTCTTCAGGCATGGAAGGAGGAGCCTGTCTGCAGAAACTGAGATGTTCAGCAGTAGGACTGAGTACCTCATAAACACCCAAACTTGGGCTCTCCAGGTTTTCAGACTTCTCAAGAAGTGCAAGGACACCTTCTTCTCCCTATTGATTCTGAGCATTGTGAGACACTGTGGAATAAACCCTGCACCAAGCAACGACTTGTTGGGGTTTTTTTCTGCCCTGCAGAACAGAATATTCCTAGTTAACCCTGGACACAATTTAATAATCAAACTTGATACTGACACATTTCCTTTCATAGTCTTTTTCTCTGTTTGCTGTGCATATACAACGGAGAACAGTGAAAGGTCTGGGTAAGGAAGGTAGGTTATTTATTTACATACTTATCAAGATGGAAAAACAGTGCTAGAATTAAAAAGGAAGAACAGACACAGTGATTGAGTAAGCCTCTGAATTTTTACATATTTTGATGTCACAGCTCACTTTTACCACCTGATTACTTTCAAATATCAAATAAAATTGGTGGGGGGTTCTTGTCTGCTTTTCATGAGAATGATCAGTAGAACTGAGGCTGAAAAGACTGAAAACCTCATTCTTTTCACACACAGAATCACACACACACAGAATCACTAGGTTGGAAGAGACCTTGAAGATCACCGAGTCCAACCCAGCCCTAACAGCTGAATTAACTGTGGCACCAAGTGCCACATCCAGTCTTTTTTTAAACACATCCAGGAATGCTTACTCCACCATCTCCCCGGGCAGACCATTCCAGCATTCCATAACATATATTATATTTCTGTACATACATTGTTTATGTTGTATTTAAATCTATTTTTAAAATTGGAAGTTGAAAAGACCCACTAAAACCTAATACACAAGTGCAAATTTGAAGTGGCCTAGACTAATCTATGCCTTTCCTAAAAGAGAGTAGGCATATGCCTGCACAAGACATTGCACTATGCTCTCATACAGTGAATTTATGGCTAAACATAACTGACTGCTGCTCAAAAAAAAAAGACTAAGAAGAAAGAGGCATTATGTAAACCTTTGCTGCTTCTGTACATTGTTCAAACCCAAAGCTGAAGACAAAGCCAGTCAGGTTTCTAGATTAGAGGGTTTACCTTGAAGAAGGACAAAACCATTTGCAAATGGAAGGAACTACCTATCTCTGTGCAATCATCTTCTGATGAGAGCACCTTTCCAGGAAACAACATATCCCCATAACTGATAAGCTGTGAGTGGGCTATAAAGGGACCAGTCTCCTTCCCCTCTCTGGCAAATGCATATCTGTGCTGAAAAGATTCAAGTATTTAATACACAAGTGACAGCCTGATTGTGTGACCCAACATAAAAGACATTTCCCATGGGAAGCTCTGAGATCTTGTTTTTGTTCACTGTGTCCCTCGTGCACACATTTTCAATGCCTCTGTAAATTGCTCCCAATAATGGCTTATGAAGGAATAAGAAATGCAGTCACCTCTGCTCAATGGAATTTACTTTATCACAAAGCTGAAGGTCTTCAACTTGCTCAAGAATAACCATATGACATTCATTAAATCTTAAATAAACAAAGACCAAAGACAGCCCAAATATATAAGGGGGAAATCGCAAACCTGACTATAATTGCATTCATCATAATCAGCTTTACTTAAATTACTTATTTTCCATCACTGATCATAAATTTCTGGAGCAACACTATTCCACCACACAGTTAGATGTTTTCATGCAAAACTTTTCATACATTTCCAAAATTTATATTGGCAAGTCAGAATGATCCTGAACTTCGTAACCTAGCAGGAACACAGAATGAGAATTATAGTAGTACTTGTAACTCAAATTCAAGAATAGATTCTAAGAAGTTCATAAAACGTAGCTCTTGAGGTTTTTTATTGGGCAAGAAGTCCAGCAGGTCAAAGAAATATAATAAAATAAGAAAACAAAATCTAATTAAATTTTATTCTTAGCAACAAAGTAAAAGCATGTGTTACATATGAAAAGTAGTGTGTACTCACATCTGGCTTCAATTCCATGCTGTATGTAGGGGAGCTGGCTGGAGATGTCTCCCAACTCTGTAGACAGTGATGTGACAGCTTGGCTTTACCTGAGCTACCTCTGTGTCCCTTCACAGACAGTGGAAGGGAGAGCACTGAAAGTATGTGGTTTGTCTTATCCATTTTAGAATGAGATTAGCTGTGCCATAGAATGCCTATTTCTCTATTCTGCCTATAAATGAACACAGGTGACTAATTCAGATTATGATATTTGTATTATGCTTGTAAATGTTTGGTCAGTTGTATCCCAAACTGACTGCCTTTACTAATAGTACCATTCTTACAGCAGAAATACCAATTTTTGTATCTTGAATATATGCCTGATCACATCAGTGACGTGGGTGCAAAATATCTAAACCATAACTTTTACCTTACACATTATTATTAGGAAAACAGGAGAAACACATCCCAACAGCACAAAGTGGGAAATGGAGTGAAAATCTTCTGTATGTTTAAAATCTGACAAATACAATGATCCAGAACAGCAACATTTTGAAAATAGTGATGTTTAGGAAAAATGGCTTTGAAGGTAGAAATTATTTTAAATATTTTAAGATATAATTTTTATTTTATCTGCATTGATAACCAAATTTTACTTCAATTTAGGATTTGGAGAAAAGGAATTTTCTATAGTACTAAGTAGGTGAAGAAAGCCAGCTGTTCAGAAGTTGATAGGCAACAATTCATAAATAATAAGAAAACATTTTTCACTGAATACATGAAGTAGGACTTGTTGAGGTGTAGGAAGAATAGAGCAATAAAAAAATACAGTTATACCCATTTGGAAATAGTTACTTAAATTAGCATGTCTGGAGACTATGCAACTATATAAAAGACCATAGTCTAATCATGTACTAGAACTTTTTTTTTTTTTTTTGAGTTACACTAATATTTGACTCATGGTAAAGAAAGAAAAGCAATTGACGGAAATTGAATAATGACTGAAAACAGTTGTACAATCCAAATTAAATCTAGCCATAATTTTTATCTTGCAGAAAGGAGATGCATGCAGACAATACCCCCTGGAGAACATATTCATCAAAAAAGACAGAAGACAAAAACAAAGAAACAGACGTGAAGTGTGAGATAACATTTAGAATTATTTGTGATGATAAAATATTCTCTCAAGTTGAAAGAAAATTATATCCTCCAAGGAAACAGGCCTTCCTATTTATATGTCATCATATGGCATGAAATCAATTTTTTTTCCATGAAGGCAAGAGTACAAAGACCACATGACAGTTCAGAAACTTGGCAATATTCAGCAGTAGTGTAGTATAGTGGCATATTTTAAGAAGAGCTAAGGCCCCAATTTTTTTCAATTGTATTCATTAAAGATAAATTAACCATGAAATGTAATTCAAAAACCCCTTTCTGTGAGCCTTTTTCCACCAGAAGATGTGCCTAGTCTTTGAATTTCACCTAATGTTTTCTAGGGGAAAAATTAAAGTTTCAGAAGAGACCATTTTTCTTTGTATAGTATTGAAGATATTTGAATTAAAAACTTAACTTCTCTTAAACTATTCCTCAGTTCTTCACAGATGAGAGTCAGGAATGCAATCTTCTCCAACAGAAAGAGGATTGACTGAATTGCACTGAAATATAAATACTACATTGCAGCAGCATTCATTGCCAAAAACTGCTTTGTTTGTCCAGTCATCATTCAATGATTTTCCTAATAATTGCTATACTAGTAACATAGCTTTATCAGTTCCCATAGAAAATGCAGTATGTGAATTTTGTAGAGTTGTTTAATAGAGAATTTTATTAATACATTTTCCTGATGGCACAGGAAAGTTGCATCAAGACAACTTCACCTAGTCTGTAAATTTACCATCCTCCAATTTACCTGCACCCAACAACTCAGACAATAGTTTTTCTTTGAAGATAACATGAATAAAATAAAAAATCCGAACACTAGCATAGGGAAAAACTTGAAGGTCTTCCTCCTCATTTTCTCTTCTAGTAGAAAATGCTGGGGAAGTTCCCTGGTGTAGATGCCTACTATACATGCCCTTGCTTTGCATACATGTGATAAAGCAAAGTCAGCTAAGTAAAACTACAAGCAAAACATTAAATTCTAAATGAAATCATATCATACAATCATTTACTGATAATGAATTGATCAATGCTAAAAGAGGCCTTAAAATTACAATACACCACTTTTTCACCTAACACCTTTTCCATCTTAGCACCAGATTTTTGCTGATGCCTTTGAACTTTGAGATTTTTCTGGTTTAACAAGACATTTTCTCTAGTTAGTACTTGCTCTGTCTTGATTCGACCTCATAGTGGTTTCAGTCAAATTCTGAGAGCTTTAAGTTACCCAGTATAGAGTATTTAAAAATGCCTGCTCCATTTCAACTTCCATCCCCTGCATACCTTTCTGTTGAATCATTTGATAAAGTCTTCACTTTTATGATTAATCTGTTCATCCAAGTCAGATCTACAAGAATGGACCCCACAAATAAATAAGGAGAATCAGGCAGTAGCATAGGAATGAAAAGTCTGTAGGTAGTATTTAAATTCCTTACAGATGTCTCTTTTTCTAGTGTATCCATATGTGCGTCTTATGATTTCCTCTCTTAGAAGACAAAAACCAGCCTGGTTGCCTTAGAGACAGCTGAGGCATAATGTCAACCAAAATGAAACAAGCTACAGGGAACTTACAGGAAAAACACACTTAATAAAAGAGTTCATTGCCAATAGCCCACCCAGTGTAAACATGTGCTGGCAACTGAAGATGTAATTGTCTTTACAATACAACCTATTTTTAACCTGAAGCCCTCTTTTTTTAAACTGTGTAGCTGCATTGCTGAAAGATGGATCATCTGTGAAGATGTGCTAAGTACCTGCTGAAATATGTTTTTACTTGACATTGTGGTCGCTATTGTGTAAAAGAAGCTAAATATTGATTTGTAAATAAAGCCTGAAAATGTATCAGTGGGTGGTGCATTTGACTTTCTGGATCTGTGAACTGCTGTGAAAAGTTTCTGTAAGCATATGACAGAAAACAAGAAAGTTTTAAAAATTCTAAAGTACTATTGCATTCAAGGATTACAAGAATAACACGCAAATCAAGTTGACTAACAATGAAATCAAGAAGCAGCAAAAAAACCCAGACCAAAATATTAAATCAGCAATACAATAATGAATCAGAACTGAGTGGGTTCTTATGAAACACTAAGCTCATAAATATGAGGAACACAGCTTTATTCCCAAGATCTTGAGTGAATTCCCGAAGGGATGCTATTTACCAAATGATTTATTCTTCAGAATAAATACATCAAGAAGTTCAGTCCTTTTCTAGTTGTTGTTTGCCCACCAAAAGTTTTCAGAGAACTGACCTAAGGCATCTCTCTTTAAGCCAGTTATTGAGTAGGAGTCAAAAATCCCCATAGGACTTAAAAATAAAAAAGAAGAAAGAAAATGTGTATCTCGAGTAAGAAGGAAATATGACAGTGAAAAATGTTAAACTACTCTAAGATATTTTGACCAGCTTGCAGGAAGACTCACAGCTGAGGGAGAAGCTACAGATTTTGCCATTTGCTCAAAAGATTCTGCCTTTCCAAACCCATCTGGGTTGCAACTAACTCAGATGGCTTTTGTACACAGCTTGCAATCAGCCAAATGTAAAGGAAGGCAACAGTTCCAGCTGAATAAGAAATAAAACAAACCAAACTTTAGAAATACAAATGAAGATCTACAGTAGTATCAGCCCACATCCACCCATAGATCTGCTGTAGCAATTGAGAGTGTTTTTTAAAAGTGGATAAAAATAAACTAAAAACCCCAAAGGAACAAATGATGCCTGTTATTCTGAGTATTTCAGAGGTTAAGGCTTTTGAAAGACAAAAAGTAACTCCCTATAAATCATCTTCTGCAATGTCTCAAAGAAGAATGAATGGAACTACATTATAGTCTTTCCTTCTGCACCAAAATTGCAAAAATTGCAGTGAGAACTGTTTCTGGCTAGTAAGATTGACATAAGCAGGAAAACAACTTCCAGGTCTAAAAATGCTGACTGAGAGGAGAGGAGCAAGGAGGAGAAATGTATTCTAATCTAAGCTTAATTCAAGATGTAACATTTCAATGCAGTTTTTGTTATAACTTCTTTTTCCCTTTTCTTCCTTTACTTTTAGGGTTTGTTGGTGCCTAAATTGGAAATGGACATTTCAAAATGAAAAACCTCACTGTTTTACTCCAAGATTAAATTAAAAGAAACATATGCATTTTGTCTTTTGCTCTCGCTCTCCCTCTTTAAAACAGTCACATAATTTACTTAAAACTTTCTTGACAAAATGTTAAAGAGCAACACTTTTTAGATAGTTCTACATGCTAGAGAGTATAGCTCTTCTGTCAGATGCCATAAGAAGACAGGAAAATGCCCACTACAAATTAAATTCCATTGCAAATTTAAATAGATTTAATTCTGTTATAAATATTTAACTATTTTTTTACCATTAAATAAAGTCTAGTTGTAAAGCGATGTCTCATATTCACCAGTAACTGCCTGGACTTATTTAAGGACATTTACTGTTTCATTTTCCCCTCAAGACAATATCTCTACTTGGTGGAAAGAATGAGGTCAGCTATTTTTCCTCATTTTTCCACCTCCACATAAGGGATGAAAGCTGATTAATATTTGGAGATGCCCATTTTTACAAAGAGGATCTAGAACATTCAACAATCAAGGAATTTTTTTGCTGTTTCCTTCTACCCTGATAAACTACCATAGAATTAATTTCAGATGATACCTACATACTTATCTGTCAAGCAGACTCAGATGTATTGTCATTTTTTAAAATTATCCAAATACTAAAAAAAGCGGAAATACATCTTTGCTTCATACTCCTACTGCTGAAAATGTAGGAAGAATACTTCTGAAAGTCTTGCAGATCACTTTTCATTAATTCTAATCCCACACAATCAATGGATTTTTTTCACAAAGTTCAATTTCTTGCTGAATTGCAAGCTTGCTATTATGCAAGCTCAGATTTGCATTCCTAAGTGCATCTGATATTTCAGCTGTAACAAAAAGAATGCTTTTCTCTGCAACTCAGAAGGAAGTAACATGATAAAAAAACCCAAACCAGTCTTTGAAAAAGATTTTCATTAAAGATTTTAAAATGGATATATAGTTTTATGATCCATAGAACCTCTTTTAATGACAATTTTTCTTGATTTTTAACTTAGGCTATACCCCTACTTCTGATGTGTGCCTGACCACGGAGTGTCTCCCTGTCAGCCTTGCTGTTTTATCTACTGAGCCATCATTTGCTTTATCTCTTCTTCAAATGAGCTTCAGCACCAGACTCCCAAACAAGCCAAACAGAATCTCTCCATTCATGTTGTTGACATGAAATATCAACAACATTGACATTCCAGGCTGGAGTTGGGCAGAGTGTCTTCAGTATAATAATATAATAAGCATCAGTAATGGAAAGCATCACTTTGTGCTTTCCCTACCTAAGTGTAAATATCTGCTCTTGGGTGTGCTGTGAAAAGGTTAACAGAAGTTCACTTCTTTCTACTGTTAAATGCAGAATTCAATGAGAGACTGCCCCAAGTGTTATTACCACTGATACACATCTTTTTAAGCAGAATGCACATTAATCCCTGCAAGATAAGACCTTGGGGGAAAATTTCAGTCAGGCATATTTAGCATTTCCCCATAACTGTCCACATCTAGTCCATCCATTGCAAACATCCATGTGAAAAAAGGTCCCAATTTACCAACCTGGGCTTGCAATTGACAGAGGAACAGCACACCCATTTCCTTTCTTATTTATTTATTTTTGAAGCACTAAACACCCCAACCTCTAATTCCCAGAAAAAGAATTTGACAATAGACTTTCAAACTCCATAGATGTTTTACAGATATATAAAGCCAGCAGTGTGCATTTATCATTACCTATAATTTCTCAATTTATTTATGGATAAAGTTGGTTAACACCCTAATGGGGATTCAGCAGCACAATTCAGATGTTACAATAGCTAGAGAGAGCTGCCAAGTTCCAATACAGTATTCCAGAGCCAAGATTATTCTAAAATTATTTTCTATTATAGTGCAAGCTAATTAGACAGATATATTAAGTATATTCAATTTCAATGTAAAAATTCATATATTTCCTGAATCTGAAGCTTTTAAATTGATTGAGTATTCGAATCATGTCAATATATAAAAACTTATAATTTTTTTCCTATTATCATTCAGATGCCACTCTGCAGGTTTGATCCCCATAAGGGCCATTCACTTCAGAGCTGGATTCAATAATCCTTCTGGGTCCCTTGTACCTCAGAATATTCTATAATTTCTGTAAGTAATAACAGGTTTTGTCTATTAAATATTATTTTTTATCACCTCTGTTGAAAATTTTCTGAAACAACACACAATATTTCAGCATTGCAATGCTTTGTAATTATTATAATGTTATTATGAAAGAAAGAACATTACTTGAATAGAATAAGTGGTGCTCAATTTACTTTTCGTGCTCAGCCATGAGGATATGCATAAAAAGAGCAAGCAGTGCCGTTGTCAATCAGAACTGCATTTCTTGCCTCTGATTAGAGGTTTCATAGAAATAATAAGAGGACATGAGTATTACTTTTTTGTTCAGACCCAAGAAAGAAGAAATGCTGACTGAAAACAAGTCCATCAAAACAAGCTCACATTTGGAATTTTTGCTTTTACGCTGTTGATATGGAGATATGTGTGTACATGTGTTTGAGACACGTGAGGAGGAAAACCAGCCCTTCAGCTTTAGCCTGACAGCTCCTCAAACCCTGAGAGACATCCATGCAAAGAGTCCTTTATCAGTGCATCTGGAAGGGAGCAGGAAGCACCAGCCCACTGGACCTCCACCTATTATTTGTTTGACAGCCGTGGGTTAATGTATGAGCAAGCAGACAATGGGCAAACATGATGGGGTCATCCTTAATGCAGATAAATGAAATCTGATAAAACACAGGATTTTACGAGGCTGCTAATGAAGGCTCTCAGGAAGCAATGGGAGGAAGACACTCACTATACAGTGTTCTTTCTCTACTTCAAAATGTCTTGCAACGGGACTTGAAATTTTAGACCAAACAATTTGCAGGTGAACTCCCTTCAGCCACTGAGGACAAGAGAATATGACATCCCATTTCCTCCTACTCTTAAAAGTAAAATCCACAGCTCAGTTCCTGAGGGCAGAGGTCTAGAGGGATACAAAGGAAATGAAAGGAGATCTCAGCCAACTTTGGTACTAAGTCTGAGATTTCCATGGAATTATGCTTAATACCATCAGTTATCCAGTGCAGTGTTCTCTGGAATTGTCTCATTCAGAAACACAGATTTTAAAAACCCAATCAGAGCCCTCCCCTGCCTCCAACCCCTTCGACACACAAAATGCACAACCAAAGACAAATAAAAACCAAAGAACCTATCCAAAACCAACCAACCAACCCCAAATCCCACAAAACTCTTACTTTCTCACTGTTTCAGAAGCCATCATGTTACCAGATTAAATTGTCTTCAGCGACAAGTGACTTTAAGTAGCTGCTCCAATATTGCTCAATGGGAAAAAGGCAACAAAAAATTGTCAGGAAAAATATAAACTGTTCAATAAATCACTCATAAAAACACATGATGAAGGGCATTTAGTTATCTGCATAGATATTAATCAAAGAAGACTTGGTAGGTGAATTGGACTTCTATGTACTTCAAGAAAAGATCATAAGCCAGTCAGGTGTAGTCAATGATTTCCAATGATACCAACATATTCTACAGCAACAGTATTTATTTTCTCTAGAAAAATGTTGAAGACAGTTTTATTGTAATCTGACATAGCCTTGCAAGCATGCATGGACTCTTTTTGAGCGTTTGATTTTTCTGTACATTCATATTTGATTATATTCAAGTTTTAGTTTTCATCTATTTGTCTCTGCCTGACCAGAAGATGCAGATGGTTTTGATTAAATGATTACTTAAAAAATAAACCTTATTTATACTGAAACTTTATAGAAACTTATTGCTTTCATATTTTACGTAATAAATTCAGCCTTGATAAATGCCAACTTGTAGCTGGTTGTAAAGCAGAAAGATCAAGACAAAAATACATCTGTCTTATACAAAGCACTAGGGGTGGGATTTTTGTGTGAGGGTATCTTTTTTTTATACAAATCTAACACTTTTATGAAAATCAATAGTTTTTATCTCAAAGATTATTTTAAAAACCTTAATTTATATAGAAATAAGTTTCAGCAAAAAAAAAATCAAAGTTAAAAATATTTTCATACGAAAACATCTGGAAGGATGCATCAAACATCATTTATACTTCTGCCAACCTATGTTTTTGCTGCTTCTTTACTAAAAGAAGTGACTGAACAAGAAAGTCTCTCTTCTATAGAAAGCCCCAGGACAAACACACAATAATCAACTCTGCCAACTGAGAAGTACCAGTGGTATTATCAAATAAAATCAGGCTTCTCTATTACAAATATAAGCCACAAAATTACTCAAATTGCTGCTGTAAACTTTCTAGAACAGACTGATGAACTCGACCTGTCTCTCCTTCAACAGTTGCCACTATTTGCTGCTGGTGGCATGACAGTTACTAAAACTGAGTGCAATTCTACAAAATAATTCTTTAGTAATTTCCAGTTTACTCAGAACTTCAGCAACATTGCTATAGATAAGGTTGGGTAAGGGACAACATAAAAAAAGTAATTAAAAAATAAAAGAGGAAAAAAACCCCAACATATTACATGAAGAAAAAGACTGCAATTTTCAAAGGAGAATGAGAGGAAACACCAATGCTAATGGATTAAGACAAAACATCTCCAGAAAAGTAACTCTCAGTCCAAGTCCTTTGACAAGTTCAGTTATGTTCAGTTTCATTATATTATTCTTAAGCACTGGTAAGGATCCCAGTATTGAACCCCAAAAAAAAAAATAAAAGCTAGATATCTAAACAGATACCTAAGCTACCAGGGAAGTAGTGTTTGATTGCTGTTGTAGGTGACAAGGGTTTCTCAGGCACATATGCAAAACTTGCACAAAATATTTAAATTTGACTTCACAAGTTTGCCTTAAAAGCTGTGTCTGACCAGTATTCACTCACTGGTTCACTGCTTTTGGAAAGAAAAATTCTTTCTATGTTTTAAGAATGCAGTATATTAACAATTATCTCCATGCATCTTTTCAGGGATACTCAGACATTTCTTAATTTTAGCTTACTTAATTAGCTAACTAGCTCAGCTAATTTATCTTCTTATTTTGAAAGGCCACTAGGATAAGAAAATAAATTGTTAAATTTCTGTTAATTCATTCTGCTATTAACATAGATTTATATTTTTCCACTTGAAAACTTTAACCCCACGTTTATTGGTTTTGGGGTTCCTGCATTCAGGATCAGTCATCTCCATCTCAGTTTATAACCAATTCTCTACTCTCCTCTGCTCCATTCACAATTTATATTGCCCTTTCCTAAATGCAGGTGCTGGCTGCAGCTGGGCAGCAGAAGGCAATGCCAATACAGTACAGCGCTATCCCTCAGATATTACTAATCTCTGTGAAAAGGATATCTAAAGTAACAAATAATTATTCATGCAGGCAGGCATTGCTCTCTATTGGAACAAGTGCACTTTGTGGCTGAGGCACTGCCAGCTACACAGTGTCCAGGAAACAGGACGCAGGTTCTGTATCTCTGTGCTGATCTGGGGAGTGGTGGGATCCTAAACTCCAGAGTGATTTCTGAGCACTTTTGCCACTCTCTGCACTGCACTTCACAATTGAGAGGAAGCTCCAGGTAATTTCAGCCAGTTTACTCATCCGTGACCATAGAAACCAAGGAGGAATTCTTGACCCTCTATCCCATAAATAAAGGTTTAATATCACAAGCGTCAGTGACTCCCATCAGGTAGGCTGGAAGTCTATTTGAGCTGAGATCACAAAAAGAGTAGCACAGCTATAATGCATGTTTTGGAGCAGATAGCCAAGACTTCCAGATTTCTTGTCTGCAGTTAGGACTAATTAGAACAAGACTTGGAGGAAAAAAAACCAGAAAAAGCCTTTTTCATTGCATCATGATTCAAATTACTGCATTCAAGAAAAAAGCCTGTGTACATGAATTCAGATACTCCTCTTCAATCTATCTAGGGTTCTACAACAGGGACACACTATAGGATTTTACACCACATAAAGAATACCAACAGCTTAGGTGGTTATTTGCACAAGGGAAAAAAAAGGGCACACAAAATGTTGATTAGGGTTCATAATTATAGAGGAAAAAATTGTGATGATTGGGATATCCTGCCTCCACCCTACCACGTAACTCTGCTTGCCTACCCAAACAAATGAAGTGTTTTATGATTTACAGTTCTCAATGCTAATTAGCCTTCTCTTCATGTTTCCTTTCAAACTCTAAATATGGTTTAAAAAGATTTTAAAATTCATTATTGTTTGATTCTCTAGAGATACAGAGTGAAACAACACTGTGTAAACTTTGGAAGTAGGAAAATGTGTCAGTGATTTAAAATGCTTTATCAACCAGAGACTTGTTGAATATTCAAATACTCTTTCAAGGGTATAGACAAATGTTTCATATAAACTGTTCTGAAATGTTTACCAGTGACATCTCATCTAGTCAAAATACAATGAAAAACATTTGTATGGGTGTGTGTGAGAGAGATAGGGAGTTAAAAAAATGCAGTTCTTAAATAAATTACATTTTAATTGATGTGAATTTGGCAATAATTACTATGCTTATGGCATCTAAAACTTTTTATCTGGCCTGATTTAAGATCAGGTTCCCAGACTGTCTGGGTTGTGAGGAGAGAAAAAAAAACAATTACTTTACAATGAAGTTTTAGGGATAGATGATGATGAAAAGGTTTCCCTGCAGTTGAGTCATTTGGGTTTCTGACTTTATTACCAACTGCCCCAAGAGCCAGAATATTCATGGTGATTTTTAGGAGCATGCTGAAGAGACAGGTTTTTTTTGCTCCATGTTACGCTTCAAAAGTTTCTCGAAACTGTTTTCTTCGTAACTAGTGACACCATGGGCAGGAATATGTGTCCACCAAAACATCACCTCTTCCATTTGTTAATGGTGAGTCTGTAGTAAATTCTTTGTAAAAAACATTTAGCTGCTCCACAGGCTGAATAAAGTTATCACATATTCCTGAAGAAGGGTGAAAGAAATTCCTCAGAAAACTCATGAAATTTTCACAGTGTTGAACAGATTCCTGTCCCTTCCAAAATCTAGTAATTTGAAAAGGTTAAGGTCAGAAGCAAATCAAATAAATTGAACAATTTAACACTGGCTAGAGATTTTACTGTTTCTCTTGACAATTATTTTGGTCATTTGCTACACAGGTTCAATGTACAGAAAAGATTCAGCAGACCCAACTCTCCCCAACATCAAAGTGAGACTATGCAGTATCATGGTTTCCAAACTTCTGTTTGGATATAAAAGAAAGGAAGGTAATTTTCAGCATCTACTTGACTGCAAGTTGTTAACACTTTTCAGTACAAGGTACATGAACATCAGTTATTGATGTTGAGAGTATCCTGATGTCCTGATAAAAATAACATCTTTCAAACAGCACCCCTTAGCCTGAATAACAGCTTATTTCACACAGAACTGATGGTAGCTTTCAGATGCAGAAGATATAAATCTTTATCTTTACAAGCTCCAGTTCAATTTCAGGCTGTTAAAAACCGCCCAGCTGTAATTGCTACAATGATTTCACATTACATACTTCTTGAATTCCTGAAAGAATCTCCTGTGAACGCAAACACTTTTAATCCAGTAACATACTAGCTCAATTTTTTACTTGGAGGCAGTTTAACTTGCTATTCCAAGTTGCTAATCTAAATTTAGATCAAATTTCTGAAGTTAAAATTTCAAATCAAAGCCCTATATTTATCACTTAATAGAAACTGTATTTTGAACATTCTAGGGCTTTTTTTGTCATTTGTAAAAAACAAACTGTCCAAGAAATCCATCCAGCTTCAACAGTGCAAAATGATAGAAAATTATTCTTTCTGTGTCTCAAAACGCATCTGCCTTCGTTATATTTTTGAAAAGGATAGCAGTGTCTTTCTTTGTATGCCATAAAAAACAATCTTACATTTTACGTGCAGTGTCTCTAGCGTCAATATATATGCGTGTGGGATTTTCAGAGCACAATATAGACACATGTAAATTGTTTTTATACCACTACACTAATAAGGTTTTTGACCTGTTATCTAACTGAGAAAGAACTAACTGGCTGAATATCAAAACTACCTAGTACTTCCTAGCCTGCAAAGCCATCTGATTGCAATCATCTTGAGCATAAACCAAAACTAATTACTGGATTGAATATTAAAGGAAGCAACTACTGAAGAGCGGTTGAGTAGAAATAAGACTGAGCTCTTCCTGTGTTTTTATCTTTATGGCTATCCAAGCCATCATTTAAGCAGAACGCTGCCAAAGTATTTAATAGTGCAGGTACATCTCAATCAAAGACATAGTGTGAATGAAACATTAAAAGACATTAAAATTATTTAACCACTAAAAAGAGAGTTTCTCTCCAATAGAGGAATGTAGATATTTCAGGTCTGATGGTTTGATTATCTTTACTGTCTTTCTGGCCTTCATTCAAAAATTTGTTATCTCAGTATCAGATGAAATAAATCTGAAGGGGTATAGACATGCTCTTCAACTTAGTTTGTTTTGGCATAGTATTCAATAAAAGACTTTCATTTAGGTATCATGTGATTTGATAAAACAAGTTGCAGCTACTGCACAAAACATGCCATTGTTCTCACTCATTAAATCCAGGCAACAATCTTTGCTTCTCATATACGCACAGATTCTTTTCCTCCCCTGTGAATTTGCTTCCTAATAATTTATTTATTAATGAAAATAAAATTACTGTAGAAATCACAGTTTCTGAAAACCTCTAATTTAGCATAAATTAGGCATTCTATTTTACAAAAAGCAGGAAGAGGATTTTAGTTCAGACTTTTTAGAGGCTAAAACAAAAGCTAATTACAGAAATAAAGTACTATAATATAGTTATATTTGTATAGTTGTATTTAAAGTATTGTTAAAATACCTATTTCAAAAAACAGTACAAACCTATTTAATTTAGATATAATCTAGGATATCTAATAAAATAAATATTTCAAGATCAAGGACTGAACATGTCTGTGACAAGTGGATAACAACCAATAAAAATGAGTGTCAGTGGCACATAGTTTTCTGAAACTTTACTAATAAAACAATTGCAAAATGAATTTATGGAAATTCTTACTACAAAGAACACAATAGATACCTGTCTACCTCTGTGTTGATGGAAAAGAAGAATCCAGGGCAAAAAAAAAAGTTTTTTTTCTACTGTTTTATCCAAACTGAATTTTGACTACTTTTCCTTTTGAAAAACAGATTCTTATCTAAGAATGTTAAGACCTTTAAAGGATCTCATCCTCTAGAACGAGAACAGCAATCTAACAGACAGCATGTTTTCTAGGGTCCTGATTTCATAATAATCCTTATTGCTTAAATCCACCAACCTTACTTCGTCTGAAGCCCTACCAGTAAGGATTGCTGTCATGGCTAGGTAGAAGATGAAATGCCATGCAGAGCCAACCACTCTTCTGCCTCCAACACTACAGATACAAACAAGTGTTTATTTGGAAAAAATCTTTTTTTTTCTAGACTCTCTGCATTAATATTTTTTAAATATTTCACTTGTGTTGAACAATGAACAGGGACAGTCTGTATTTTAGGTTTTATGGATTGGCATAATTTTAGTCTGTGCTCTTTTCACTAGCAGCAAAAAGCATTAGAGTGAAAACACTATAAACCAAGACTGAAAGAACTAAAATTCACAGGAATGAGCTGGAACAAGAAGTATTGTTCAGCCAACATAACATACTTCAAATACATCAGACCAGACATCTTCAAGATTTTTTATAAAATTTGGATCATAGATCAGCTTTATAAAATTGATCCTCACATGGAAAAATAAACTGCAATATCATTTTTAAGAAGACTTTAAAGAAGACATAAGTCAACAAGATTTCATTTTCAAAAAAATTGGTTTCTAGAAGTATGAGCAGCAAAACACTAGAACTAACTGTCTAGGGATGCTGTGCTCAGACAGATCTTAAATATTCATCAGGGAAGACATATATAAATGATACTTTGGGGTGAGAGAACACACTAAACTGCTGACATGCTTTGAAGGCCTAATTTCCATGTCTCTCTATGATTTCTGTTATAGAAGAAATTCCTCTAAAAATAAAGACTGCTTCTGACTCAGCCTCAAGAAGCAGAAAAACAAGTTTTACTAGTCACCAAAGCAATAAATCTAATTTACTGCTGTAAAATTTATTTGGGTTCAGCCTGGAAGTTGATTTATCCAATTTTTTTTCTAGTTGTTTTTATCATGGGTCCATTTGCACCATTTCTAACACAACACCATATAGCAATACAATTTGCTGAGAGGACCTCTAAGTCTGGCAATATTTATATATATCCTATGGTACCTTATGTAGAATACAGTCAAGAAAAAAGAAAACTATCAAAGCATCTTCTATCTATATAGACTCCTGCAGCTAATAGATGAGCTCCCTTTCTCTCCATGATCAGACAAGGTTTAAGATATTACTAGTAATATACTTCCATTTATTCTAATATCTTCTGTGAAACAATATTTCACAGACAAAAAAAATTTCAACCCAAGTGTTTTATTTTACTTCTATTAATTACTGACAGAAATTTAAACAGCATTAAAACAATACAGCAACTCCCCTATGATTTAAAATAATCAACATAGATTCTTTTGTGAGGGAACATTAAACTTAACAGTGTGCATCAAAAAATTGCAATTACAAGAGGAATAAAAACATTATATGGATGTGAAATTACTTCCAAATTTTATACTATGAACCAATAAAATTCAAAGTAAAATTTACCCTGAACACAAATCTAAATACATAAAGGAAAACAAAATACACAGTAGAGCACTGAAATAACTCCTGGATCATGTACACACAACTGTTCCATACTGCATTTACATTACACTGTATACTTTTACTTCATTTTTTATTATCTAAACTTATTTGCTTCTTTTTGCTTTACTTTATTCTACTCAAGGCTCCTAAGTGTCCATATATCTTACAGAATATATCATAAACCAATTTGAAAAAGTCAAAAAGAAACTGAAAACAGCATTTGAGTCCTATAGAAAACTATATCCAATAGAAGGGGGTAATATTTATCTCTATAAACCCATATGTTGTTGAAAGAACAAAACCCTTCATATTCCAGAAGTGTAACCAGACATATGTACAGACTAAATGCCATTGGCAAAACTCAGTAAAGCTCAAAAAGAGCTAATAATGGAGTTAACAATAATCTAAGTAAAAATGTTATGTATTAAAAGGCTATCCAAATATTTCCACATGGGATCAGAAATTCAGATTAAAACAACTAATACATGTGATCTACAAGAGCAAGATTCTGTATTGACATCTATTTGCCTTATCATTCAATGTGATTTTTCATAATGAGTGAATAATATGTAATATATATCCTGTTGATATCAAGAAGTGTTATGTCTTCAAATTTTCCATAAATTACCATAATTAATTAACTGTGGTTTTGCATGCATTGACTAGAGACTCATAGTTTAATTCGAGACTTATTAAAAATCAGAGACAAACTCCTCTTGGATTACCAATATATACAACAGGACTACTTCCAAGATCCTTTTCCAAAATTTAAAATGAAAGCTTTAATTTTCTATCAATATTCTCAATATTTACAGCACCACAGATGGCTTTAAAGTATCTCTTACAAGATGAAACATAGAACATCTGTTGAAAACACTTTGAGGACATGAAAGAAAACTATTTTTTCGAGTCTTTAATTTTTAATATAGAACAGGTTACCGAAAAAACCTTGAGAGATTTTCATAGGACCAAACTATACATTTTTCCCATGTTCAATACATGTTTTTTCCATTAAATCAGTGTTTGGTATTGTAATTTGCCTTTAAACAGTGCTTACAGAGATAACATTAAAAGTTGCCATGTAACAAATGAGATTTCCTCTTATTGTGAAGGAGAAAACACTCCCTCTTAGTCACAGTTAATGGAGAAGAGGGGGGAGCAGAGTTACAAGCCTGTTTCTTTATTCAGTTGTGGCTGCCAAATTGGAGCACATTCACATTCATCAACTATTTCAAGCAAGTTCCTTTCTCAAATTGTTTCAAGTGTTTCATTTTTTGAGTATAGTAAGAGAGGCAGATTAATGCTGAAAATTAATTGCAGCTTTGAAGTGAAAGCTCCACTTTATTGTAACTTCAACTTTAAAAAAAATTAATCTGAAAACATGAAACTACACTTATTTAGAAATAAACATTTAATGATATACATAGTCCTAAAAGTTCATGCATAAAAGATACCATTTTAGTAATTTACACTATATTTAGGTATTCTAAAGAGAAACCCCCATCACAGTCAATGTTACAAAATTAGCACTGGAATTTTTCATCGGTTGAAGGCAACCTCTACAGCATAATATTGATTCAGCTTACAAAACACAGCATCAAATTCCCTCTTCTTCTCATGATATTAATCAAAATTTTCATAAGGATAAAACAAAAGAACCCAAAGCTCACAGGACAGGAGCAAGACTACACTTAGCTATAACCATCCATTGAAGAATTTGATGGAATTATACTCAAAAGAAATGTACTGGAGAAAATGAAACATTAGGGCTGCCTTTACATAGTTGCTGTAATTCGTGCTTTCAAGTTCACTTCTCATTCAAGTGATAAACATTGCTGTTTCCCTTCTGAGCATTCTCATTGCCAAATAAAAACACCAGGACTTGCTAAAAAGAAATGCAGTGCCCACTACACACCTCCTCATTTATCATCTCCTATTGTTTCCTCATTTATCTAAGCATTAACCTACCTGCAGCTGCTTTCAGAGGTAAGCAATCTGTACCCCCTCCTGTTAAGAAGGCTCATGCATAGTCAAGACTATTTTCACTCAGCTTGCCTGCATTTCTCTGCTCTTAAACTGAAATTTGCAAACTCATGTTTGATTGTGAAAAAAGAATTTTATGCCAAAACACTGGGAGAAAGATGTGATAGTTTTTATCAGTTGGAATCATAAAGGCAACAGTTTCTCCAAGCTCTTATAACTCACAGAGCTGTGCTGTTTTACAACATCATCGTATAAATTTCTAAAATGGTCTACCAATATTTTCAGAAGGGAAACCAACTGTTGTTAAACCAGCTGTCTTTATATTCCTGAAGCCAAAATAACTTTTGGCTTCCATTTGTAAATTGCTTATGCTGTCTATTTTGGCCATTGAGAGGCTGCAAGGCAGTACCATACATAAATATATAATGTACCACCAAGAGTTGCTAAACTCCCTTGTCTGACGACCCAGCAGAAGGGAAAAAAATAATAAGGAAAAAGGATCATATACCACTTCTCTTTGACTCAGATAAACCAATGCTTTCAAAGCTTTGCCGTCCCCAGCTCCTGACAGAACTTCACTTTGAAGGGTCAGCTTTGATTTCCTGAAGGAAAAGCCAAGCCTTGGGTAAAGGCGAGGGGGCTAGGAACCTCTGGTCATTCACAATCAAAAGCTGACAAAGAAATCCTGATGAAAACAACTAACTTAGCTATCACCTCTATACAGTTCTGAGAAATACCCTCCTCCTCAAGTACCTGCATATAATATTATCATATTAAGAAATATTAATGTTGGAGATATTTTTTTAATGAAATCAACAATTATATATCCATCTACTTCATATGATCCACACAAAATTTAAAATACACTACACACAGCGGTGTGTATATTTTTTATGCCTGAGTTTCAGTTGTTTATTATTTCTAACAACCAGAAAGACTCCCTTCAAAGCTTTCATCAAATGGACAGCCTGCTGTTTTCTTTGGAATCAGATTCAAAAGACATCCCTTGGCACCTAACCCATGACAAGCTCTGGCTAATCCGTCAACAAGGCAACACAAGTGACAATGAAGCCCTACTGTCCTCACCCCTGCACCATGATACCTGCAGGTCAGAGCCTGGGGATGGTCTATTACACTCTGTGCTTCCACTTAAATGTAATGAGAGGCTGCATCTGACTTGAGAAAATATGGGAGGCAGGCAAGAAGTTTATTTCTAAACCTTGAGAAGTATCAATTCTTCTTTAAATACAATCCCAATGTTGCATGGGTATACTATGAAAGGATTTAATACAGCTTTTTTGTTGTTATTACTTAGATCAAACCCTATTCTACTGAGTTTATCTAGCAGGAAAAAATGCAAAAGGTGATGCACAGTATTAAATTACATACAAGTGCCAGGGAATCTTGTTGTCAAACTTGTGGGAGTGATTTTTGTTGTGTTATATATGCTTCATGGTATGGATTTTTGCACACTTTTAACCTTTTGTGTGAGAAGATCTAGGGAGAAACCCCAATATTGCTTTCAGGAAAATCCAGCATTTTTTTCTTAGCAGTTTAGCTGAGTTTGGCTTCTGAAACTGAAGGACAATTTTTTTCAACATAACATATATTTGTCAAGTGAACTTTGTGCTCCAAATGCTAAACTTTGAAAATTCCTCTGCACTTCCGAATGCGTGCCCTATACTGGGAAAAAAATGACCTTATTTTTTAATATACAAAAATCTACTTTATTTTACCATAATCTTGATCTTAGTATATTAATATCCATTTATACCCCAACAGAGAATAAATTCAGACATTTTTACCCATGAACAAATAATTCAGGCCTATGCAGTAAGAATGAGTATATTTTAAAGCAAATAGCATTAGGTTAATTAGCATTAGGTGTGTCAGGAGATCCAATATAGCACATTAAAGATTTCATACATAAAATTTGTAGATAGATGCAAACTTATAGACCATATTAAAAGAGCTCTTGTTCTACTAGTACCTCAGACCTGCAAATCTGGCACATTTAAAGACTATTCTAAGATTTCCTTAATTCCTGGAGCTAAACCATAGCAACACGCATACTTCTTTCTTTTAGTTGTACAAATCTTCCATGTTCACATTTTCTGATTATATCTCTATTCTATCTGCAAATTACTTGGATTTTCCCCTTCTTCAATTTTGTTAAAAATATTTTCTTTACAATAGTTTTCCCAGAATTTCTCTCTTTCTAGTGCTAATAGTCAAACAAGTTATTTCAGTGGCAAGGTACCTGTTAAGTTATCAGATATGAAAAGTCCTCACCCATTCAATTGCTTTGCTGCTTCTTCAGCTTCACCACCATAACTAGTGCAACTGCCCTTTCACACATAACCATTAAATGATTAAGGTTAAAAGGACCTACCAAAAAGCAGGTAAGGGACAGAATACAGCCAGGAACAAGCAGAGATGGGAAAAAAAAAGAGATTAGATGTAACCTGCAAAAACTAATTTTCTTGTGGAAAGTTGAATTAAATCTCAGAATTACAAAACTGATTCTATATCAGAAAATATTTATTAAGAACCAAAACTGCAAACTTTACTTCTATAATCCAAACAACCAAAGCAATGCACATTTTCTTCTGGTGGAGGGTATAAGCATTTGCACGTAAATATTTTTCATTCAATTTTTTTTTGCATTGAATAAAAAAAACCCCTCAGAGATAATAGAAGACAAACATTGATAACATTTTGCTTAAAGAAGTTACCAAGATAATGGCAGAAATATAAAGTAACAAATCACAGTCTCAGACAACAGCTGACATGGCTCAGATTGTTATAGAAATTAACAGCATTAGAAAGAGACAGAATGGACGTCAAGAGAAAAAAAGCAGCATATTGGTATCATTACCAGTGAAATCCAAGTACTTTGTATCTTCATGCTTAATATAATCTAGGTTTTGCCATGCTACAAAATCCTCCTTCTGTTACATAAGCTTTTTGAACTACAGCTGTAGATCATACCAGAGAAGAAAAATTAATCATATTCCTTTAATAGATATCTTGTAAAGTTCCTTTATCTTTAGGAGAGCAGTAGATCTTTTAAAAGACAAGGAAGAAAACTACCTGGAAACTTCCTTCTCCCAGTCACTTGAAAGAAAGGTAATTTATTTTAGCTCATTTCTTTATGTGCTTCAGGTGTCTGACCCCAGTTGAACAGTGTGTCTGCAGACAAGTGTGCACAATGAATAAACTGAAGTGTAACAGTTGCATGCACCACATGTGAAGCTTTGTCTGATGCACATTTGTCACAGGTGAAATTATTCCATTGATTTAATCTTTAATTCTTTATCTTTTGCAAACAGTAAAATTTTGAGAGAGAATAAGTACACCACCTCTGATTTTTTTTTTTGTTTGGGCAGTTATGACAATTTTTTTGTCTTTAATTCTTACAAGTTTGTTTACTTTTTCTGAGCACATCTCCTATAAGTGACTTACAGAAACATAGCCCTAGCCCCACTAATCAGTTTTATACTTCTAGAATGTTATCTTTTATCTCTTTAGTTTTAATGCCTCTTGTCCTTCCAGATCACTTTACCATTTAATTTCCCCAGAAGCCTTCAGTGAATGTATTTTGTAATCCTAAATACTGATTTAGAAGTTGATTAAACTATTCCAGTAGTGACAGCAGCAGTTAAATTTGCAACAGTTACCAGCATTAATAGCTGACATTCTTAACTTGCCACACTTCAATACATTTAAAAATATAGATACTACAGTTCAGAAAGTTCTGCTCTAACCTGAGTTCTCTGGAGGTCCCCTCAAAGCTTGTGCTTGCCTCTACAATGTCCCACTTTTCTTATTAAATTACATTTTCCTCTGAACACTGCAGCAGAGAGATCTGGAAGCAAGGATAAATTTGGACTAGTGTTTAAAGCACCTCTCATTCACAACTACTTTGCTCCAAAGCTTGAAAGTGTTTGAATTAACTTCATATAATGTGAAAGCGCAGTCACTATGACTGTTTTGGTGCCCATGTTTGTTTTATGCTGAATCCAAACCTACTGACAGAATTAATCTTGACTTATGTGTATGTACAATCATTAAATAAGAAATAAAGTATACCCTATGTATATTTCAGTTGGCAAATAACATTTTTCACCTAAACATAGTGAAGTTTCTGGGGAGATCACCAGTTTGTTCAAAAGCTTTCAATGTTTTTGCAGCTGACACTACTTTTGTCTACCCACATAAAGAAATTTCCCATATCAAGGGATTTCAGATTTGGCAAGAGAAAAGAGGGCTTACATTAATTTCTATACTTGGGAGTCTTTCTCCCTGGGTACAAAGATCATAAATCTATACATTTTAAGCTACAATGTAACATCAAAATTCTAACATCCTTACAAAAACAGAATGCAGAAGCTTTTAATCGACACACACTGTGGTGGGCTGACCCCAGCCAGCAGCTGAACCCCCATCCAGCTCTTTGATTACTTGCTCCGGTAGGATGGGGAGAGAGTTAGAAGAACAAAAGTGAGAAAAAATCATGGGTGACGATAAAGACAGTTTATACAGTAAAGAAAACCAAAACCTAATAAAAAAACCCAAGTGATCCAAAGGCAATTATTCACCACCTCCCACTGGCAGACCTGCTGTCCAGCCAGTCCTACAGCAAAGGTTACCTTGGGAGAGATGTCTGCTGCCAACTTTATTGCTGGGCATGATGTAATAAGGCATGTAATAGCTCTTTGGCCAGTTCAAATCAGCTGTCCCAGTCACACCCACTCCCAGTTTCCTGCTCATTCTCAACCTACTCCCTGTGGGGACAAGGTGAGAAGCAAAAAAGACCTTTTCACTTTCTGCATGAATAATTGATTTCAGTGATATCAGCACAGTTTTGGTCACAATCTAGGACATAGCACCATATGAGCTGCATAAAGAAAATTAATTCCACCCCATGAGACCTTGCACAAATACTAAGAATGAAAAAAGGTGTGTTTAAGTACAACAAGAAATAAAAAAAAACATGAGTTAGAAAATAGACTTGACAGTATGTTTGTCTGAATATTCATAGAAGCAGTCATAGACTATTGGGGTAGAGGAGGACCTCCCACATTGTTTGAAACTTAGTTACAAATTCTTTCAAAAACTATTTCACCATAGATATACCTACAAGAAAAAGGTCATTTTAGAAAAACATCTCTTCTAAAGTTAACACATTTAGTTAGGCTCATCTTGGGCCTTTTCTGAAGGCTAGCCTGGGAGCTGTCATTTGGGTCTTGTTAACAGGAAAATTAGTTAAAATGTCAGTTAAAAGCTGTGATGCAAGTGAATCGAGTCCTAACATAAAGCTACTCCAGTGGAATGTTTAATCTAAATCAGCCGTAGGATTAGCTTACTTTGTTTCCAATGACATTTGTGTATTTCATCAGAGGAAGTGCTTATAATGTACAATCATTTTTATTCTAAAATTTAAAGCCCATAAAAAGTAAATTACTGGCAGCAGGAAAAGACGACACAATACAAACCTCCTGTCCCACCAGTAACCTCTATCATGAGTTACTACTACTACCTTCTGCAGATGTCAGAGAGAGTTTATTCTTCATGGTCTTTCATCCCAAAACAGTGCCCAACTACATATGCAGAATGAAGGAGGGAAACATGAGTGGCTGTATAAGAGGCACTGAAATCTGAAAGACCCTGGGCCAGCTGAAACCAGCCATGATGCCATTCTGGTTAGATCTAACCCATTCTTCAATGTAAAACAGGTTTGTTAAAGCAAAAAAAACACAGTTCTATCACAGTCAATAAAATTTAAAATTATGTTTCCTTGAAAGAAATAACACAATTTGTCAATGTAATTCAGATTTTTCAGAAAAAATGTATCTTGAAATTAAACTGGTTTTGGCTACTTAGCATTACAAGCAATTATTTCTGATCGACAGTGTGTCAGGTTTCTTCCCGTTTCCTAAATATAACAGAGAACATGTGCAAGCACAGCTGGCTCCTGACAGAAAACTGAGCAGGTCCTACATCAAACTGAGAAGGCAGACAGCATCAGGAAGGACACAACAACCTAGCCAAGCTAAGAGAAAGGACTAATGTACACACAGCCACTGAACACATCAGAGCTTTCATCACAACCAGAAACCATAACCATGGTTTTTTATGCAGAAATTTCAGATCCATGACAGCTACAAGATCATTAAAATATGCTTGCTTTTTTCTTGGAGTTGAAAATCCTTAGAAAGTAAATAACTTTGTATCAGCCTTGAAACTTGAAGCAATGAATACAGAACTGCTTAATCGCTAGATGCCAATGCTTTTCTTTCATGAGGAGGTTCTGAATTAGATAAATTTGATACAATTAAACATATCAAACACAGCTGTAAATTTCCTTACCAGCTAGGATGACTACTGAAATACACGCTAGAACAAATTTACAATATTTCCCATCAGGCTTCAAAAAACACAGAGCAGCAACAATTAAAATACCAGGCCATAAGTGCAAACAGGTCTCCATTCTCAGGTCAGCACAAAGGCTTTAACTGTCCTTAAGATTCTGCATCTAACTCCAGGTCGTCTCACATAATTCAGAGATACTAAAAACATTAAGTTATATAACTCTTTCTGCTGAACAACTTCGGTTTGCCTCCTAGCACGGCGTGCAGCCCACAGGAAAAGGGAGTGAGGCTCAGGCAAGGTCAGTAGCAGGACCCCAGTGAGATGCAACTAAACAGAACTTCATAATTTCATCTTTTTTTGTTCCAGAAATCAGGCTTGAGAGTCACTCATTGCTTTACTGTAGGTTTTTCCCCACAATTATCAAGAAGCAAATAAAGAAAGAAAGAAATTAATAATTACCTCTAAATTTTTTAAGTACCAATTTAGTGAATTAGGCTGTACCATTTCTGTTTAGCACTAGAAGCATCAGCTTGCTTAAGGCATACAAATAGACAATTTTTTCTTTTTTTAATTTGAGCAGGAACAGGTATGACAAAATTATATCCAAACAGAAATAAGAATATTAGGAAAAGAGATGGGTATACTCTATAAGCAAAGCATTTTGATTTCAAAGTAGACTTGGACAGAGATCTGGCATGCTTTTATGGAGCCCTCTAAGTAAAAAAAATTTAAAAAAAAAAGAAAAAAGAAAAAAGAATCAAGTAATTAAATTATACCATGGCAGCAGTATGTACCTTTCATTCATCTTCAGCTGGAGGGGGTTAAACCTCCTCTTCACCTCTGTTCCCTTCTTACTGGGAAGGGAGCATTGCAGCCTCACTGGTTTTCTTCTGTGATTCTCTCTCACCTAGATTTACTTAATTATCCCTTAACCTCTTATCAGAAACAGCTCAGTCATTCCTATGGAAGGAATTTGCCATTATTTGTTGTTTCTCTGTAGAGGCAAACATTTATGCAACTTATAGAATCATCTTAGCCCTATCAGGTTTGTACTGTATTTTTTGTCTTTTTAAAGAAAAATATCCAGACACTTGGACTTAATGCCATCCCATTCAAACTCTGAATTACACAAATGATAACTTTCTTGCCATTATTAGGGTCAGTATGGAGCTGGAGTCACACAAGTCTTGGTAGAGCTCTCTCAGTTAATCAGGTATTTGAATGATTCCTCAATCAGCACACACTTGCAGAAAGAGGTTATTATCAGGCAGGAATAACATCTATGAAGCACACAATAGCTGATAATTTTCACATAATAGTAGTCCTACTGCCAGCACATCTTGGCTGGCATCTATGGGAAAAGGAAAATATTCTTTAGCATCAGGATATTCCAGTGCAGGATGGTAATACAAAACACAGCCACTCTGAACACACATCTGGTGCCAGAAAGTGAAAAGCCTTCCAAAGGCTTGGTATGAAAAAAAAAGGGCAGGATTATTTTTAAAATGGGGAAATAAACTATTCTGTTTTTCTACAGAAATAATTCAATTTTGCCCAATTTTTCATGTTTTTCAGTAGGACTGCTACTGACAAGAAACCCTAAAACACTGTTGCAGTTCATAAATAAAGAAAAAATTGAAAAGGTTTTGTGAGAAACGGAGGAGGGAGAAAAAGCAGATATCTTTACTCAGCAAAAGCCAAGAAGCAGTCCATGCTGACTTCCAGCTGCTCTAATTTTGAATTATGTGTCACTCAGAGCACTGATTTAGAAGGACTAGATTTATTGCAAGCAACTATCTGAGACTGTATTTTCCACTTCAAATACGGCCCCAAACATTTACAAGAACACACAGTCTACACAAGTGTTTATTCATCCATTTTTTTCAACATGCCATAATAAAAGTGCTCTATTGTTACTTCCAGAGTCATAACATTTTCTGTTAAACTTGCAAAAGCAGACAGCTTCAGGCTGTAGCCAAAAAACCCAGAACTCCTTGTTGATTTACCTGACTTTCCTATCCAAGTTCATGAGAAAAAGTCACAGGCCAAAGGAACATCTAGTCAAATACTAAATTACTTTTTCTCAGAATGAACAAAATGACTGGGAAAAGTAAATAAATAAAGCAAGTATATAGTGATATTTTCCATGAATACTCCCCCTTTCTCCAGATAACTTGAAACTTAGTGACTTTCCGAGCCACAGGGAGCCACCTTTGCCTTTGATTTTTCTTGAGTGAACTTAGTCAGCCCACCATTCAAGCTACACAAATTTTTATAATAAAAACAGCATACAGTTAGCTCATAGGGTGAGGGACAATAGATCACAATTTTCTACTGGTAATTTTTAAATTTAACTTATTTCATTTAATTAATTTATTTTATTTAATTAATTTATTTTAACCTTGGAACGAACACAAGTATTACTATCGTTAGATTTCATCTTACTTAGTACCAGTTGTGTGACTCGTTACTACAAAAGTGAAATTTTATAAAAAACCAGTCATAGTATAGCAGTTGCAATATATAATAATCTTTTTTAAACAAAAAGAGTGGAATTAATTATTTATCAGTAGATAATAATAGTGGAATTAATAGTTTGTTTAACTTCAGCGCCTCCAACTCTTGCTCATCAAGATGTCTTTGGCAAAAGCTCATATCTTACTTTACCCTCCCTGCTACAAAACCTTTGGATTAAAGCCCATCCAAAAGAGTAAAAATCCGGATAATTCAGCAGTTAAACTCATGTACATACACACACACTATTTTAATTTTAATTTTAATGCAGGACACAACACACTAAAAAATATTTTTCTCTATTCACCTGCCCTGCATTCTTTCTAAAATTACTGACTGTAGCTCACACATACTTAATATTCAGTACATTAAAAACAAATGCAGAGCATATTGGTTTAAAGTGTGCCATGTTGCACAAGTGAAAAAGACTGAGTGTGCATATATATATATATATATATGTGTGTGTGTGTGTGTGTGTGTGTGGCTTTTGTCAGTCACACAGCAAAGTGCTTCTGTCAATGAAGAAGCCGATCCCCCTGGAATGCCTTCCCCCTTCCAGCCCCTCTCCCTCCATGGCAGAGGGGAGCTATAGGAAGACACCATTCCACCACTTCCAGCAACGGAAGAGCTTTTGAAGACAGAACTATTGACGTCATTGAACCAGGCCTCACAGCCAGCCTCTGGAAAAAAGAAAACAACATTCTTACTCTGTAAACTGGACAACATTTATTTCTAAGAACAAAGCACACCCGTTGTGAGTAGGAGAAAGAAAGGAGTTGCTTTCACAGTCAAAATCCCTGAAAGAAAAACACAGCTGCACCTGCAAGTTTTCTTTACTGCATCACAAGCATTGCCTTGCACTTTCTTAATGACCGCCAAGAAGCTGAAGGTACAAAATAAGCTGAATTCCTGTGCTCTTGTGCATGAGGAAGAACAATCCTGGGTTTTTTTACTCCTTTTTTTTTTGGTTTTTTTTTAAGGACAAATCTTACATAAATGCTCCTGGGTGTTGTTCCTATCCCAGCTTCTTTTGGTTCCAGTCAGGTAAAAAACCACATACAACAGAAAATGATCTTGACTGAAGTGAGTTGTTTAGGAATTATTACAACAAATACTGTATCTCTGCAAGAGAGTAAGAGGTGAGTATAACACAGATGTGCCCCCCTGTGCTTATGCTATGGCCATACTCCCTCCAACATGTAGCCAGAAATGTACATTGCCTAAAAGCTTCTTGGCAAACCATCTGAAGTTCATTTAGATTCCTGTAGCCTCCGCAGGAGACTCAGACACAAAGGTATAATGATGTAAAGGGTTCAAACTCTGCTTAGAGAGGGGAATGACTTTAAAAAGTCAAGCCACAAAAACGAAAAAATAAATCACACCAGATGTTGTAAACATTCATGTCAAAGTATCTGAGGCTCCATATTCAAGAACCGGGTAAATTCAGAAAATATTGCTATATTCAGAAACTATTTCTGCACAATCTAAGCAGTAATGAAATTCCATTCTTTCTTGTCAGAATCCGTAAGCAAAGAAATCCTTAAGCTACCACCTGCCCTCCTGAAAGCAGGAGGACCTTGCAAGTCTGAGCTCTCTTACGCCAGCAGAGTTGAACCAAGTCAAATGCACGTCATGTGTTCTAGATTAGCATATACAAACACAGCTGACAGGATGCATTTGAAGTCTGGAGAGCGTGAAGTTTACACCTGCACTTGAGTCTGGTTAAAACTTTGCTGCAGCTGCTTTATAGAATGGTGCATTTCAAAGGCAGCCAGAATTTTAAGAAAAGGTTGGGCTGGCTTGTCCTCCCCATGGGTGGTCCTCTTCCTCCTCAGGCTGACACGGCCTGCTAACATTCAGTAGATGGTGTGATTTCATTCTTTTGCCTCACCCCCTCCCTGAAAGTGTGTCTTTTTTTCCACCTCCTCCTCCTTTTCCCTCCATTTTCTCCTGCCTCAAAATCAGCTGTATCCGGCTATAAACATGAATTCTCACAAACAGTGTACATAGCTCAGTGTATATTGTAAGCTCTCTGTGTTCCTGCTGGTTGCTATTCCAAATGCAAGCCAAATCACTTAATTTAAGAATTACAACATCTGCATTTGTATACTGAAGCACTTTCTAAAAAGATAAAGCAGGAGGCCAAATTCTGAGCTCACTGATGGCACTGAATAATTTCACTGATGCTAAAAAGGGTTAGAACAAACTTTTTTCCAGTATCACAGAGATCAGAATTTCACCATTTGCTTTAGTTATGTGCTGATATTTTCTTTAAACAGACTATGAGAAAAGAAAAATAATCAGTGCTCACACTCCAAATATTTGATCCCTGTGAATGTTCAAGAGTGAATTCCATCTTTAGTGTGCCTTAATTTCTATGAAAAACTGCATTTTATTATTTCTTCATTCTCAAAGCTACATCTTTAATAGATAGGAAATTGCATGAATATCTGCCTACACTGGCCTTTTCAATTTACAAGAATAGTATTTACAATTCAAAAGAATAGCAGGAAATGTCTAATAGACTTAGCACTTGGTCTCTAGGAAACGAGAAATACCATGCTAATCACTGAAGGCTGCACCTTAACTATATTAAAGTGATTAAGCAAGCATGAGAAAGTGTACTTTTCTGTGGGCAGTAGTACACTGAAGAGAAAATCTACAGATATTAAAAGAAAAATATATCTGAAATATTTGTTCTTATGGACAAATCGTTCTTCTGTTGCAGTAAGGATCAGTAAAAAGGATCAGTAAGCTTTGCTTGTACAAAAATTTTTGGAACTGACTGATCTTGAAGATGTGTATGATTATTTTTTCAGGAAAATTTTCCTTGATTTGCAAGATGAAGATTCTGAAAATGATTTTACAAATCCTAAACCAAACGAATCGTGTTTTACAAATTATCTTAATAACAAATATATAAATTTTAAAGTAATATAGCAAATATGTGTTCAGCCCTACAAATCCAAGTAAAACCTAAAGCCCTAATCAGATGCTGTCATTTTCATGCCCTTTTCCCAATACCAACATGCATTTGACCAAATTAGTCCTGGAAATTTTCCTTTGCAGTCTAATTTTCTTCTGCTTGGTTTTAGTGGCACACACAGGACAGCATCAGCCCTCTCTAGACTCAATTAATGAGTTAATATAAACAGAAAATATAATCCTCAGTCTGAATGAGAAAATAAAATGTTTGTCATTTACTTGCTTTGGAAACAAGGTAATGAAATCGTTTTTTTCTTCAAGACACAAAAATTCACTGAAAAACAGGTGCATAGAGAAGACCCACCTAACAACACAGGCCTACCGTGTTTACAGGGCCAGGCTACCTCATCAATTTTCAATGAAAAACTGTGGAAAGGATTAGAAAATAATGCAAATAGGTAGCACATTATAAAATTAAATTATTTAACACCAAAGATAACAACAACTACAATCATAGTCTCTTCTGTAAGTTTTCCAGAAAATAACTCAAATGCAAGAACAATGCATTTGATAATCATGTTGTGGGCACTGGTGGCACAGATATCATCAATATACTTGCTGAGTCTACAAACCAAAACTACATCTTTGCTCCTGCACAGATTCATGGCTGCATAAAGTATGTGGCAAAGAGGACTTGACAGAACTTTCACAAATCTCCTGATGTTGGTGTGTTTGCATATCTTCAGGTCTCTAAAAGTGAGACAGACCATGTCCTGTCCTTCATCAGTCACTGTCTGACACTGTTGGAAGATTCAAGATTCTGCCCTGACTTTAACAAGCACTGAGTATGCAGGGTGGGGGAAAGCTGACTTGATAATTAGCAGTTTCAAGCAAGAACCCCTGTGTAAAGATGGCAGTTCTGCCCCTAATGACTATCTCTGATTGCAAGTCACTGCTAAGACAACTGTAAGGATTGCTAACAACTTATTTCTTCACCTCATGCACAAAAGATTTTAAGAATTTTACCTGGTTAAATTTTTGTTTGGCTTTGGCCCTGCCATATCAACCTCCTTCCTCCACGACTCCCGAGTATTTCTAATCATAGCAAAATCTAGGAGCAGCAAAGAGGGAATTGACTTTCCATAGACTATAGGGCTGATGCAGACTACAAAGTAGCCAAACAAGAACAACTGTCCTAGACACAAGTTCAGATCTCTTCAGAGTGACAAAGTGGCAGATCATAATGGAAGAGATTAGGACAGCTAGCCAACGGATAGACAAAGTAATCTACAATAACTAATTTCTAAACCCAACTTGAATTTAAGATTCACAATAACTACACCAGCACAGACAGGAAACAGAAGCCTCTTGGAGTAACTATACAACTTTCACTTCAGCCACAAGAACCTGATGTGCCTCAAAGGAGTCTGTACCCATTATAATAAAAAAGATTTAGACTACTGCAGTACAAATTAGACAACACAACCAGCCAGAGTGAGAAAGAATTGAGCATGCAACTGCTTTTGCTGTAATCTTCACTTAAACTGCAAATTTCATTCTTCATTTCAGGTTAATCAGCCCAAATATAAACAAGCTTTCACTGCACAATTTTGCTAAAGGAAAACTGAATTTGGGATCAGGTACTAGCAACATAACAACAAGCCCTATTTAAAAGTTCACAGCATCATGTTAAATAGTGTCTTTAGTGTAGAAAGGTATTTATGCCTTGGCAATATCTTGCAAACTAAACTCAGGAGTGGTCCTACCTTGGGCCTCCTGAGTTTTTCTTATTATTATCTCCCTTCAATTATTTAGGGATCCCACAACTTGATGACTATATATTTTATTATTGCACCAACAGAGCAAGATGCTAAGACAAAAAGATCACAGGATTGTTTAGGTTAAAAGGGACCTCTGCAGATCAGCCCCCAGTAAAATGTAAATTTTTAGCAGTTTTAATGATGCAGGTATTATCCACACATGGTTTGCCATCTGTAAAAGCTTTAAAAATAAAAATATATCAACAGAAACACATTTAGTCGCCACCATTCTCACAAGCATGTGAACTAATTTTAAACCCAAGTCAGAGCTTTTCAGGTCTTAGTAGGTGTATTTTAAAAAAGTCTCTTCACAGGTACAGTACACGAATAAATAATCCTAATTCCTAACTACACTGTAAGGCACATACTCTTGGAGTGCTTATTCTACTAGTAAATGAGATTCAAGTTAGCACTCAGAAGAGAAGTCCTATTAATGCGTGTTAGGGCAACTACACAAACGTATTTACATATTAGAGTAATTATAAAAACCAACAGCTTCTTAAATTAAGCAGTAAGTCCTGAGCTGGTTATTTGCTTCATTCCCAGCTGACTCAAAAAAGAATGGAACAGAGTCAGTCACCAAACCTTGCCCTCAAAAAATAACACATTACAGCATTACTGGAATTTGCAAAATTCTGCTAGCTATAAAGCACCCTATGTTTCCTGGGAAGAAATGCAACTCACACTAGACCATAAATGCAATAGCCTTGTAAATCATGGCATTTATCATTTTGACTCTTGTTAGAAAATCATATTTAACCCATGCTTTTGTGATTAACATTACAAAGAGACATGTCTGAGCAATAACTTGCAACAAAAGACCTGATGGTTCTGTTTCTTTTATCTTGATTATCTTTTGCAATGAGAGCTTGACGCTAATACAACTTGAACAAAATATATTAGATTTCTTTATAATGTAGAAGTACCAAGAAACACTGCTATTCTGTTCTTATACATCATTTTTCACCAAGGGATCTCAAAATACTTTAAAGAAAAGGAAGGAAATGTCATTAAGCCATTTTACAGGTAGATAAATTTCAGAGATTTCAGTTTTTCTCTGCCTATTTCACATCCTCCTATGCAAGAAGAAACAATGGACACTATATTTAGAGGCAGCTTCCAAACTGTGGTCTGTGAGAATTCAGTAATTCACACAACCATATTCAAGAGTGGTTTCAGGGTGCCCTTTAAACTTGTGTGCTGATCCTGAAGTTCTATAACTGGACAGCTGTTAACTGGGCCCCAAAAATCTTGCAAGGCAGTGCCAATGTTTATATGCATTGTGCAGTGCCAAGATGGAGAAAATGAGATCCCAATTCCAATACTCTAATACCTAAGGCCTACCCATTAAGAATTGTTACCTAATTTAGACTGATACTGAGGTGAAATTTTTCTCTCTGTGCAAGGACATCTTATCTCAAAGTGTCTTTCTTTACAAATTAACAGCAAAATTCAAAGTCATAAAAATTCATGAAAAATAAGTATTCTAATTTAGTCCAATAATTTTGTTTTACATTAGTGGAAATCTTGATTAAAATTGGATGTGAACTGAAAATGAGAACTTTTAGATTGAAATTTTAAAACAAGAATTCTATCTTTTTTGTTGTTCGATGTTCTGTTTTTAATAGGATATTTATGATTTATTTGGGGAGGGAAATAAAACTAACTAATCTGGATTTTTGCATTAGGTGGGAAGATGATCTTTAGACCTCCCTAATAAAGTAATGCTGAGTATCTCCATTTTCTGATGATCCACTCTCAGTACTCAGATCCCCAAGAATGTCTGGGTTTTCATGTTCACAAGAGCCAGTCCCAGAGTCTAGAATGCCTTATGAGCTGTCTCACTTCATATGAAGGGCTGAAGATTTAGCAATAATCTCAGTAACAAATGTGAAAAGCTATTTATACAAACAACTGTCTTAAATGTAGAACTAGAAGCTTAACTTTAGGGGGGAAAAAAGAAAAGAAAAGAAAGAAAAAATGTATCTTCAACTAATAGTCATTCTGCCTTACCTCCATCCATTTATGTGTCAAGCTACATAGCAACAGCAAATTATACCAACTTCAGATTCTGGCCACTTCTGTTTTCTTTAGTAATGAAAACAAGTGACTGATAGTTATGTCATGTTTGTGTAACAAGTTTCATAATGAAAAGCTCAGTGCTGTGTCAAGGGAAAGCTGTGTACACCCAACCATCTCCTAAGCACTTCCTGGCAGGAATTTAGCAGGTTGCCACCAAACGTTTGAGGTCACCTCAGGAAACAAAGTGGAATTAAATGTTTCCACATTAAGATTTGCAAATGCAAATCTGTCAGACAGATGGATTGCATGGCTATTTCTAAAGCCTGCAATACACATCTTCCCAATGAAAGACCAGCAATTTAACTCTAAAGGTTTCTGGTAAAAGGTTTTATACTATGTCACATGTGAAATAATGAAATCTGTTGTCCCTCATCATTAGGTGAGTTAAACTTTTAGTCATACAGCTTGAGTGTTGATACAAATAGTGGATAAAAAACATATTATCTGCTCAATTGGAAACTTTTGAGTATTTCAGGAATAAATATGACAACACACAAATTTGATTTATTATGAAATACAGCCCATTTAAATGAAGCTGAAGAGGTACAAGAGAGAGAAACACATTCAGCTACACCATTTGTGACAAAAAATAGATGTAATGTGATACAATTAAAAAAAATAAGAAATGTACAAGAAACATAAAGGAAACAGAAATCATGCAAGTACTAGTGCTAGTTAATACTTTTATTCAAAGGCTATCTACAGAGACAGTTTCAGGGCCAGAAGAAAGAATTTTGCTTTGTACAAATATTTGATAGAACCTTTTCAGGATGAAAAGACCTTCAGGGGTCCTCTCAGCCAAAGAATTCAACAGAGAAAATGAAGAACAGAAAAAAAATTTCCTTTTCTGCCGCTCTGAGAGATGCTTTGGGCATGAAGATGTTATGAAACTCCTAACATTATGGTTGATTCCATAACTAAAGTTTGCATTTTAAAATGAAAATTGCCATAACAAAGATAATTCTTTCTATACTAATAACACAGAACGTGACCTCATGGTTTTTATCCCAGTATATAATGCATAGGCACAAAAATTAAAACAGTCCCATATTTGTTTCACTGTGATCTGGGTTATTCTGTATAGAAGTGACCCTCAACACATCTAACACGAGGAAAGGACATGGCTAACAGGAATAGCAAAAAATGGGCCACCAGCACTCAATTCCTGTAAATCCTACCAAACACCAAACCCAATGCCAGCAAATATCTGAGTCATGGAAGCCTTTCAATGTGCTTTTGAGTGATTAATAAAAAGAAGAATTTTATCCACACACTCACAGTCTCCAGCATTGAATGCTGCTACTTTTCATTGCTGAAGTGTTTTTCAGGGTGCGGGTTATAAATCATAACCATAAATCAGATAAAGAGCTTGCAGGAAGTAAATCTAGGTCCTACTACCCTTACTTACTTGGTTACAAAAACAAATAAACAAGAAAATCTGGGGGTGTTTTTTAAGATGTAAATATTTGACATACTTAACACAACCTGAAATCAAGATGATTTTAAATGTATTTTCTCACTCAACTGAAGCTGATTTTTTTTTAAAAATGAGATCTTAATTATTTAATGCTCAAAGATCTGAAAAAAATCCCAAGTTATGATGCCCAAACTGCATTTCACATGCAGTAGCTTGAAGAGTGCTCAGTCCTGACTCCTATCTTAAGCATATTTGACTGCATCTGCTTGTGAGCAAATTGCTTAATATGAAAATTGTGTTCTTTAGAAGTAATAAAATGATTTTCCAAAATTTAATAAGTGCATCAGAATTCAAATTTCATAAGGCAATTGAAACACTTGTAAAACATTTTCCAAATATAAAAGTGCAAATGTTCAATATACATATAGAACTGATCCATTAAAAGTATTGTATGTACAGAACATGACAACACAAGTGCTCTGACACATTCTTTTTCATGTACCTGAGTGCCACATGTGTGCCAAATACCCTGCAATACCTACTTTTAATGAAATGCATCTTGTTGTTAGGAAAGCAACTGTGAAGGACTATTTTTAAAAAACCACTTACTCCCACTTTTAGGATGGAAACATACATTCTGAATCAGTTGGGGAAGGTTCAGGAGCCCAGACACAAAGTGGAAGAGCAGTGTGAGGTCTAAAGGACAATTTCAGGGTGCCCAACTCGCTGAGAGTTCTGGTACTTTCAGTACCCAGGTACTCGCTGAGAAGCCAGGAAGAAGGATGAGTAGTAAACACAACCCCAAGTTGAATTTTACACACTAAAATATGCAACTATGTGCAAAGTATGTCTTTCGCCATAGTTTACTGTATTTTCTATTTTATTGACATGCTTGATTTTTAATTAATTACACAAAGGAAAATAAGCAAAAAGGTGAGCGAGAGTATAAATGGCAAACCAGAAAAACAATAGTAGATGAAAACAGGTGTCCCTATAGGCAGGCACCTTGATAATCAGCAAAGGAAAAAGTGAGAACTGGGCAAATATATGAGGCTGTGCAAAGAAGAACCCCCTTAACTTTTTCCATGTCCATCTTTAGGCCAAGGCTAACATGTGCTTTTGTGTAGTAACTACACATAGATCTCTCTTTCAAGTACTTGGGCTACCCAAGTACTCGAACTCAAGCAAATATTATTCATTTCATTTATGGGCACAGCTCTCATTCTACAAATAGTTCTGGAAGCAGCTGCCAGTTGAAACATCTCTAAAGCATCATTGACTTTGAACTTGCAGAGATGTCATCAGCATAAGAAAAAAAAAAGAGCAATGACAGAACTATTTGTAAAAGTCAGACTATCAGGGAAAAATAACCTTTTATTATGCTAATAAGAAGGCTAAAAGCAGAACACTTGCATTCACAAAGAAAGCTAGAATTTGCCTTACAGAGGAGATGACTAATTAAGAGTGTGGTATGGTTAAAATACTGTAACCATTTACTTTTTAATCAGAAGACATTCCATTATTTCAAATACATCACTACAGACTCCTCCTGTTTTCATACATAGTAAAGTGGCAGACAATATCCTAAGTCTATTCTGTACAGATTTATCAGCCAAAGACTTGTTGCTGAGAAACAAGGCAAACTTGGGCACCATAGGAAAGCATTGCCAGTAAGAGGGTTAGGATATTTTTCTCCAAATTGCTTTTTTTGCAAAACATGGTTTGTGTATTTTTTTTCTCTATTTCTCATGCTACCATTATGAAGAAAAAACAAATAGATTAAAAATACTTCAGAAGTGAAAAAATACATGGAAGATTCAAGTCTAGAGAGACAGAGCTGACCCTGAGGAGCCATTCTTTTCTCCCATTTTGGAATGTTAAGACCTCAATAGTATGGGGGAGAGACGAAAAGTGAAGGAAGATGGGACCTTATTTCTTATTACCTAAGCAATTGGGTTAAAGATTACAGGAAAACAAGAGAAATTTTGCTTTTAGCTTTTATATGAGAAGCCAAAGCAGACTTGGTTGAAAGAACT
Source organism: Setophaga petechia (assembly GCA_024362935.1). Lineage (NCBI taxonomy): Eukaryota > Metazoa > Chordata > Aves > Passeriformes > Parulidae > Setophaga > Setophaga petechia. Next base: position 32,662,159 of record JANCRA010000001.1, read on the forward strand.
GGCAACACTAGTTCACATCTTTCCTCTGTCTGGAACAACATAAATTGAAATGAACAACTAAATTAAAACATTGTCCTGTGTATACAAACATTTCAGCAGCTTTGAAATTGTTTGTAACCACAACTATTTCATCAAATAATCTTTAAGGGACAACTAGGTATCTCGTTCATTACATCAGCAGTGAATAGTAATTTCTCATATTTATCTCAAATCAGCTTCACTTTGTTGACACAGTTTAATCAATATTGGGATTCTCATTATTTATTTCTTACTGTGAGAGTTAATCTTTTTCAACAGGTCTAGCTCAATTGTCAATTTATGAGCAAAACTAAATATATTTTGTTAAAAAGAAGTCTTTCTGATGCTGCCAACTTTCTTGTGGGAGGGCAAATATTCAGCTGTAGTTATTTTCTTATTTATATTCATGTTTTTAAAAAAACAAGAAAACCAACAACACAATAGATACCAAAAATGCACAAAGCCTTACTTTATTTCAGGTCTTATGAAACTCTGTATATTTTGAGATATGATGCATATCCATTATTTGGCAAGCAAATGCAACTTTAATTTAGTAGCCTCAAAGCTTTTTGGTAATCTCTGACAATCCCTGCATGCTGTAAGACATGTATAGAATTTATAGGTTTTACCTGCAAAAACTGCATTTCCAAGCACCAGGCAAACACTAGCCAGTTTCCTAATATAACAGAGCTTATATTTTCACATTGATTGTCAGTGAAATAGTCCTCATCTAGCCCTTTTTGTGATTTTCTGTTCCCTTTCACTAGAAAGTAACTCTGGTATTATTATTCTGTTAACTACACCTCCTGATTTTGCCTTTTTTTCTGCCAGGACCGGTAAATGTCTTGTCTCTGCAAGCAGATTAGACTTCCATGTTTTTCCTACAAAACCTGAATCATAAGCTTCCTAAACTCTCCAGTTCTTTAAACAATTTAGAAAGTCATTTGGATCAGGACCACTGTTCTATAATGATCATAAGTCTATGCACCTGTTTTTTTCAGTTAGGTTTTCAGGAACTCTCATAGGGGACACCACAGAACAGGTTCCACAGAGGGAAAATGTGTATAAATATAAAAATCTAAGGCAACGGGTAAGAGAGATAGGACAACTTGAAGCCACTCTTGGCTTTCCTGCTGAAGAAGTGGAGACAGCTGTTTAGGCAGAGATCAACATAACTGAGCTGCTAGAGCCTGGTCACTGAAAATTTGTATGTGTGTGTATGCTGGTCTACCTCAGCTGTCATGGAGCTCTTTGAAAACAAACTAATGATCCATTAAAACTTCCACTGAGGTAAATAATTATTACATCTTCCTTCACAGATGAGTAAATAAAGATAGTAAATAAATAGCTGGTCTGAAACCACAGAGAAAAACCAGTAGTTCCAGAAACAGAGTACCAATTTCCATGTTTACATATTCCCTTTAAAGAGTTTCTGTCTCACTTTACTTTTTGGTTTAGATTACAGATTAGCCTTTTACTTTTTGCAGCTGCATATTTAGCTCAGTTACACAGAAAAGCCTCACAAGGGAACAGAATAATATGCATACATTGTACAATATTAGACAGCATAGAGATCCCTGAACTGCATCCAGAAGAAGCAGCAGGACAAGAACATCACAAAGTAATCTGCTGGTAGAGTAGAAGGATGACTTAAAAGCAATTGTCACTGCAGAGGTCAGGTTTTGAAACACAAGCATCTTCCCAGTACTGCCTGATACAGGCAATATGTAGTTTCATTAGCAGCTTGACATCTAGCTCTATAATGAAGTTCCATCCCAAATTACTAATACTACAGCAGTACATTGCCTTAGACCACCTTTCATGCTACTTAATTACATCCACATGTTCCAGAGGCCCAACACAGGTTTCAGATCAACTACTGATCAATCTTTCTGAAAAGACTGGCATGGTGAGGAGCACAGAGGAGCTGCTAAGCAAGCTGCTGCAGCAGCAGCCTGGATTGACACCCTGGACTACTATGGGGGAACTGAAAGGATAGTATTGCTAGAGCCAGAAAGGTTTGGCTAAGGAAGAGCAGCACAAAAGAAATTAGTGTAAAAGTCATGCTTTTGGAAAAGAAAAACTTTATTTTTGAGAAAGACCAGCTCTCTGCAGTAAGTTATGGTTAAGCAGAAAGCAAACATAATTCAATTACTTAAATAATTTATCAGTAAAATATGACCTGACAAAAATTCTTGACAAAAAAGGCTGCTTGATAAGGATAGCTACACAATATCACATGTGGCACATAGCAATGGAAATGCATAATCTTTAAAAACAAACAATAGGTCACACTTAAGGGCAGTTCACTTAAGAAAGAAAAGCAAGCTTTCTTCCTCCCAGTGAAAAAGAATAAAATTCAACTTCTCTCTATTCTTCCTTCGTTTGTGTAATGTAGAATCAAGAATAATTACAGTTATACTTTCCACATTCCATGTCTCTCTAATAATGAAAATTTCAAATGAAAAAAAGGGAAAGATAGGAAGATATTAATGTCCCTTTTTGGAGGTTGTTGTACCACCTTTTCAAAGCACTGATGCACTGAATTGAGTTCAGTGTTTGATCAGAGAGTTTGGCATATAGGACTAGCTATTGGGGCAGGTAGGGAAAAGAAGTCGTAAAGAAAGAGGCATAGCAGAATGATTAAAGCAAAGCCTAAAAAACTGAAAAGCATACTGATATACAGAATTGAAACATTCACAGAAGTCAGGCATATAACTACTCTTTCAAAGAGTTGTTCATTTTAGGGACTTAATATATTATCATATGTCTATATATTTAGGCAATATTGATCTGTGAATTTGAATAAATTGCATTTCATATTTCACTTTATCTATCCATGGTTTTTGTTTGTGCTTTTATTACATTGCCCACCCTAACACATTCCAAGGTCTTGAAAAGATTTTCAGTAGACAACCACTAAAATATCCGGTAACTTAGTAACATTAATATACTCATAAAAAAAGACTTTATATATATTAATAAAAAGAACACATACACAGTCAGAAAAAACTCTTCCAGATGACAATTTAAAGGGTTTGCCAGATGCAGTTAAGGAGCATTGATAAATTAACATGAAAATGAATGTATATGGCACAGTATGTTTTCTGTTTAGTGGATTAACAGACAACTTTAGCCTATTAGTGTTCTCTGTGCTATATACACATCAAATCAGCACTAAAAATACAACTTCTGTAACTTTAACTTCAGCTCCCAGATAAACAAGACTCCTTTAACATGACAGCTATAAGCATTCACGAGAAAATAACTCTTTTCAGCAGTCATGTAACAGAAGCCATATGCAGAGACACATACCAGCAGTAGATAAAAATCTTACTTTACTGAATTCAATTTCCCCAAGACACAGTTTTGCTCAATGTTCCACCACATCAGAACCACTCTTCATGTTTCTCACATGGTAAAATCACACGTGTATGGATGTGACTTCATTTGATTCCAAGTATAATCACAAGAGTATTGAGGAAACTCCAGTGGGGAGTGCACACTTGCTGGGAGAAAAACTTTTACTGAAGAACTCAGGGAAAGGAAAGTTTGAAAACATCACTCCTTCGTGGAAAACATACAAAGCACATTTAAATTAAGCAATAAAATTCATCAAACCTCTGTAGTTTATCACACTGCTATCCACAGTCCTCTTTTTGTTACTGTGTTGCTGATTTACTGCCAGTGTTCACATACTGTTACACTGAATTTAACATGTGAAAGATCTAAGACTTTGTAGTATTAAACTTCAGTAGTATTTTGTAGTATTAAAGCCTTTTGAGGTATTAAACATATTTTGCTAAACACTTCAATAAGACAGCCCCAAAGAAGGGAGAATGCCAGATAAAGAAGTCAGCTCTTGGCAGAATTCAACTCCTGTAAGTCTTCAAAGAAAGGGCAGTCTCTGAAGACAATGGATTGGGCAAGCAGTTTTTAGCATGCCATTAAACCAAAAAAAGTCCAGATCAAAAGTGGAAGCAGATTGGGCTGCTCTCTGAAAACAATACTTTGCATGCCATAGTGTTTCTCCAATATAATTTTGACTTGGCTAGAACATTACTTTGGGTTTTCTTTAGCAGACCTTCTTTGAAAGGTGGGAATTTCTAAAGCACAGACTTCAGTTGTGAGTCATTACTATTGTTTCCTTTAAATTTTCTCACCAGCTCATCCTGCACCACTTCCCTTGTTCTCATGAATGAACAACAGTAATGGAAACGTACCCATTGGTAAGAAAGACTGAGAAAACTGTTGTGATAGATTCTCAAATGTCCTGACAAAAAAAGCTAACAGTTAATTCTAGTTGCTGATTTTAGGGCTGCTGTAGAAATTAAGAACTTAATATGAACTTATTTCAACTTTGGAGCCATGAAACTCCTTCAGAGAAAAAAAAAAAAGCATCCATCTTGTGTAACTTTGTTTTATGATCCATTACCGTAAAAAGGAAGGGGGATGTGATTTTAATCTTAAAATAATATCCCATTTGTGTAAAGGCAATGCATCATCAAAGCTTCATTTCCCCATAGCGTCTCTGTATATCAGCACGAGGGAAAAAAATAAAAAGTCTTTACATACCATGAAATCTTACCTCCTTTTGAGATTAATGAGCACTAGTCTGTACGTACATTAAGAGGTCACTCGACCCCATCTGTTGTGCAATTGCCAGGCGCACTGGGATAAGTGAAGGAGACTGAAAAGCTTCATTTTCCTTCTATAAGTCATTGCATGCAAGCTTTGTGCTGCAGGCCCGTGTGTTATGCCCTTGGAACTCCCTTTGACACCAATGGAATTTCTGAGAATGACATGAGTGTGGTACTGCCACATCAGCTTCTGCCAAGTGCTGCTTTCCTGCAACAAGCTCCCCCAGGTATTTGGTTTCTCCTAGTATTGGGACCAAAAGGTAAAAAACAAACAACCCTCCACCAAACAAACAGAGAAAAACCCATGAAAAAAGGGGAATAGTCTAGTTTTACTAAAGGCATGCAAGCTTTAACAAGTTGTAGCCTAGACTTCGTTTTGCTTAGCTACAAGAAGGACAGCAGAGGCCAAGAACCTTCCAGTTGCCCTTTCGTGAAGGAACTCAATGACACAAACTCTGACTAAACAGACACCTACTGCAATTTCTGTTTCACCATAACTATCAAGGTCTTCAAACACAACCACAAATATTAACATTTCTCTCCCATCAAGGTTATATATATATGTTTTTTAGGTAATAATATCACAAGGCTGTTTCCTAGCTTCTCATTTGTTGCACTTTTATCCATGAAAACTGCCTTGAAAACCTGTTTTTTCTGTTAAGAACTTGCTCATATAGTTTAAAAAAGTCCCCCTCTGCCATATGCTACATTGCCATCTAGTGACACATTGTAAAGGTATTTTCTGCTGATAAACTATTCTCAATCACTTTTCCCCAATGAAATTTCACTCAGTGTATTAGCTTAGGGTTAATAAAATATTATTCAAATCATTAATGTAGTTTAATAGGAAAGGAAAGTTTATTATTTGATTGTAGAATATTTCTCACTGTGCGTTTGCTTTTCCATAATTAGCTCTTCAGCAGTCTTGTTGGTATTTTTTAATATTGTTAATGGAAAAGACCTTTATATTAGTAGGAATTGGAAGTATTTTCTCTTTGAAAAAGAGATCACACAGGACTATTGGCATGGTTACAGACTGTCCTGTTAGTGCTCTGAATAATTATATTAATAATTTTACTGGTTTTACATTTAAAATTGAACCTTCTCCTAGCGCACGTCTTACATGCCACCACCTTATCAATACCAGGTGCTTTCAAAACAATAAATCTAAGAACCAATTAAATTAAGCTAGGCCTAAGCCAAAAATGAGTGGGCTTGTGCTGAAGATGAGAAACATACATGTGCTGTTGGGTTACAGCCTTCTCTCAAGCAGAGGGTCAGATAAACCAGGGTGTCACAGCCTCAGATCACTGTGACACTGCAAATCTGGAACAGGCACAAGATGCTCCAGCACCATCTTGCTAAGGTAATAAATGCTCTGGAGGGACACAGTCAAACCCCAGACTGACAACAGCCTCAGCAGGGTCCTTCCCTTCAGCTTTGCAAGGCCTGTGGTGTGCAGCCCAGCCCTGGGGAGCTTGCACTGCACTGCCTCAGGCTACTCTCATGACAGCTAAAAATCTGAATGAGGACATTTCCAGAGAGCCTCATCACAGTTTGCACAAAGAATTGGTTGTCAGGGTCAACTTTACCTGCCTGTAGTGTATTATACCAAACAATCTCTGAAATGTTGCTACTCTCCAAAAGCTATTTTGTGCACAACAGCAAGTTTGGATGCCCTAAGCTGTTTTTATGCTTTGGACTTAGCCACTGAAGGCAGCATTTCATTGAACTTCTTGCAATTCAGAACAGAACGAATGAGGTCCAAATGAGAAGAGTGGAAACCCAGCCTCTGGCAAGAAAGTGATGCTGACCAGCTCAGGCTGCTAAGTCTAGTGATGAGACTGATTGTCCATCTGACTAAGTCCAGACTCACTGATTCTCTCTGCCTGAATGAAGGAGCAGTTACTTGCCATTCATTCACAGAAAACTGTTGGACCAGCAAGCTCTTCAAAATTACTTGGCCCCAACCCTTGAGTCTGGCCAATAAAGGTGGAAAAAGTGTGTGAGATTTTCTTCCAATACTTTTACACTAAGTCATCCTCTTTCATCTCTTATCTGACACTTTCAACCTTTGTCACTTTCAAAGTTGTTTATGAACACTTTTGATTCCTATTTATAGCCGATACCATCTTTGTCTTTCCCTTTTAAATTGGATCAAAATTACTTTCCCAGTGCTTGTGCATAAGAGAAAATGTCACAATATTCTGGAACAGGTATAAAACCAAAAGGCCCCTGGATAAATGTAGCACTCCTTTATTTCTCATATACACAGAATACAATATTTTCTTACAGCACTAATTTTGGCCCTTCTTGCTTGAAGTGGGTAAAGTTGATGGGGAGAGGATAAAAATGGTTGCTTGTTTCTAATACAGTGGGAACTGCAGAAGCAGAAATTCTCATTTCATGCTTATGCTTCCTGTTGTTTTAACCACGGCTGCTTTGAGATTCCTGCTGCTGCAGCACTAGCAACTCACTTGTATCTTGTCTCCTTGGGAAGCAGCTGTTCCCACTTAGCAGGGACAGATGCTCAGAGCACAGACATTTACCTTAAAGAACGGGGTCACTGTGGTTATCTGCATAGAAATACCACCCCACTTCAAAGGACAGCTACTCCTGCTCCACTGCCTAAATATTTACAAATTTTTTTTTGTTTTCTGCATGAAACAAGTAACAGGTAATAAATGCACTGAAAATTGCCATAAACATATTCACTGCAACAGTGTAGCTTCAGAAAGAAGATGATGTTGCCCAGACTCCATTCCCTACAGCAATCTCATGCTATTCAAAGTTGGAAAATTTGATTAATATTTGCAATTAATTAGGTTTCAAAATGCTCGTGAGACAACAAACCATCACTCCCTATATAGTTTAAAACGCATCTGTATTTGTCATGTGCAGCTTTTTTTTGGCCTATGAAAGATCTGTAGAGGACCCAAGAATAACATCCCAGAGTCCCAGGTCTGTCACAGATTTTAACTTTAAAGATTTTTTCATTTACAACAGATGACGGCAAATCCCTTCCCAGGGATGGGATTCCCAGGGATAAACTAAACAGCACTCTCTTAAATGTCACCAGACACTTACTGCCTAGAGAACACAAATGCAGGGATGTCACTTCTGTACACATATACATAATTGACTCATCTTTTTTTACTGTATTATACATGACATTCATAAACATGTCAAATATATTTTAAAAAAAAGTTACAATAAGACCATCACTGTCTAAATCCAAACACTCTGAAAATTCCTTTAAATTAAACTCTCTCAATTTGAATAGGTAAAAAACTGCATAATAGCATTATATACCTAAACTTAAAATCCAAATATCTTATATACCCTACTCTGAAAATAAACATTTCTCACTCTCGATTGTTTTGTAAAGTGAATGCCTGACATCTGCTGGTAAATATACAAACTGCATATTGTTGAATTAAACTGTCTTTGTTTTTTAGTCTAAGGAAGATGGTTTAGAATATGTAATTGATTCAAATAAAAGATTAAAATAATTACAATCATGATATAATGAGGCTTCAAAACTGAACTGCACCAATATTGCTTTTACTCATTAGACTCGAGAGAGGTTCTTAGAATTTCCTACAAAATTTCCTTGCAGGAATGATCAAATCTAGTCCTCAAGAAACCAACATGAAAAGCAATCATTTTTCCTCAACATGATTTTTATTTACAATATTTTTACTATACTAAATTAGCAAAAGCAATTTTAGTGCAATTACACTGCCATTTTGTTTAGATTGAACATTCTTCAAAAAGCTACTTCTACACTATTTCGTAATATTTCAGTCATGCTACCAAAAGTATAATTGCTGGTTAAAACAACTGGAATGCCCATTAAAGCACTGACTTATAAAAGTCCAGTCTATGACAAAGGATATAAACCATTTTTTTAAAGACTTCTCAAGACCCAGAAAAGATATGGGAGAAAATAAAAGATATTTCTCTAGAAAAAGCAGCAGAGAGCACTGCTCTAGAATTGATCAAATGAAGGCTTTCAGTTTTTCACCTTTTTATGCATTGCATTTATGCAACTCTTTTTCTAAAATCTGAGGAATTTTTAGTATGGATAATTAAGACTCAATTGTTATGATTTTTATGATACACCTTTGTAACACAATGTCTTGTTGAAACAATTCAGAAACTAATTTGTACATTAAATAGGTCAGCATATCAGAATTAAAATAATCTTGCTGGATCACAAGTAGAAATCAGGAAGGAAAGAATACACCCAGGAAAATGAGAAGCTGTATGAATTCTTTAATATGGAGTAATATGAAAGTGGTAAAAAACTAAAGTATTTTTGGACAAAATTTAAAAGGGAAAAAACTTCCAAAGTTAACAACAGACCTTTGCTCAAACCCTATATGGACATCAAAGAGCAGAACTCCTTCTTCAGCCAGAGAAACTGATCCTTCATTACAAACAACAATAAAGTTTTGTTTGAGAAGAATTTCTTTCGTAAAGTAAAAGCTGTTGTCTTCATTAATTTTTGATTTTTCATTCTCCCTCTGTACTAACAAAAACAATCAAATATAATTAAAACTTGGTACAGTTTCTCTTGAATCCCTATATCATAACGTGCATATCTGATGCTGAGCAACATAACCACTATACTTTGCTACTATACCACCAAAAAGAGAGAATAAAAGAATTACCATAAATTTAATGGCAAACTTACATTAGTTTTCTGAAAGCTAGCTATCCACAATTGTCTTTGACAGAATAAATTAATAAAAAAGGAGAGAGAGCTAAAAAATGCAATAATTAATTAAAATCCAAGCCATCAAAAACCTTCACTTTGGATCCAGGAAAAAAGTCATCGGGAGAGCATTAAAAGACACAACACTACCAAACCCACGACACTACTATTATGTGAAGTAGCCAGAAAAAAAGAAACAAACAAACCCAGACATCTCTTATCTGAAGACACCCACTGGCTTTGATGAATATTGATGGATTCTTACACAGGTTATCTCACTTTGAGGAGTGGCCTACTATCCATGCTGAGGATGTCAGCATCTGCTTTATAAACTTCTGATTAATGGCTTATTAAAGTGAGGGACAGGGAAAAAAAAAGTCATCTAGTCAAAGGCTCTACCTATACCCTATTAAGTCAAAAAAAGTTTTAGTAACTGAAAAAACAAATCCTAAGGAGATACTCCTTTTTAGGAGAGACACTTAACAATACAGAGAAGTGACAACTAGGCAAAGCTCACTGCTGACATGGATCAAACCTTGTGAAATGAGGCAGTGTTTACAGTGAGATCAGGAAACATATCTGATGAGATAAATAACATTTAAGTTATTTTATTACAGCATTAAATCATACAAAACATTTTACTTTTTAATTTTAAAATTTGAAAATATAAAAAAACCCCCAAAACAGTCCTTAAAAATAAGAATGTTAATGTTGGTTGTTGCCACATGTGCATTTAGAATGCAGTCACTAGTGCACATGTCTCTTTCTTACTATACTAATTCCTAAAGCAAAATGTCAATGAGCAAGGAATATTTAATGAGCAATGGGGACTAGAAAAGCAGGAAAGAAAAAGAAACCCTTGCCTGCTCTTTCTATCAGAACTAAGAGAGAGAAAGAAAGAAAACATGAAGAAATTTATCTTCTAGAAATAAAAGTAATGTAAAAAAACCCAAAAAATCAACCAACCAAAAAACCCAAAAAAACCAGCAACACCACAAAACAACAAAATGCAAAACCCAGAAAGACTTCAGTAGCCACAATCTGATCACTGTTACTTCCAAATTACAGTTAAAATAGTTTTACCTCAATCTTCAGTTACAACGTCACAAAAAAAAGACCTCCGTCTGCCTCTCATAACTACATCTAACACCAACCATTCTTAAGCATAAATATTTTTACACTTCAACTCAGAAATTAGTGTTTGGATTGTCTTCTTTATCCATCTCATAGCTTCTACCACCATACTCTGAAACCTCATCTGTGTATCAAATCCAACAAATTCCCTTCAGCATGAGCACATGGGATCATAGCAGTCTCTTGGAAAACAAAAGCAAACCCTGACAGAGCAAGAAGAAACACTGAGCAAGGAAGCAGACTGAATGAATAGCACTGTACCTGCTGTGCACGTTGTAACACAGAAGCAAAACCCCACACATGGCATCCAAATCCCAGTTCTGCCAAAGGCCTGCCCAATTAAGAGTTCTCAATTATCCCTTCTGGTTACCAACCACCTGTGCAGCCAGCTGGTGGAACCTGTGGTGGGTTTATCACATGCCACACAGGCAATTCTAGTTATCCCTTGAATACTGTTTTGAAGACTGTTGCTTGCAAAAGCACTTCCAGTATGGCTTAAGAATGTCAGGATCTTCCTGGAACTAAATGTGTATTTTTCTTGTAAAGCACTTGGAAATCGTTGCATTACAAGTGCAAAGCACATGATGACTGCTGCTAAGAAAGTTAGTGGTATAATAAAAACATATCTTCCAATTACAGAAATGTTTGCTCTCTGTCATGGTCCTCTAGCACTGGAAATATGTATGTCTTCTAACCCATTTCTGCCAATTTTATAATTTTAAAAGTGTGCCACTATTTCTTCAGAGTTTACGTGAGTACTACCAAGGAGCAAAAGGGAATACAGCTGGGAAGCAGAAGAAAGTTTCAGATTAATTTGTCCATGTTTAACCCACAGTTGGTTTTTTTCCACTTTATTTTCTAAATAGTTTATTCACAGAGGATTTAGAATTTCATTATTAGACCATTAATGATTGAAAAAACAGTTGTGTTGAAGCTTGGAGTAAACAGGTAGGGGTAGTGAGAAGAAGGGAAGTGTGAGAGGAGGGAAAGAGGAGAAGGCGGAGAGAGATGGAGAGAAAAATCCTGGCCATGCAGATAATTACAGGGATGGCTGAGAGAATTGGGCAGTTCAACCTGGAGAAGGTTCCAGGCCTTGCAGCACTTAGGAGGGGCCCTAAAGAAAGATGGGCATTAATACTTTAGCAGGGCTTGTTGAGATAGGACAAGGGATAATGGTTTTATACTGAAGAAGGCTGGATTTATAGAAGGAAGATTTTTACAATGAGGGCAGAGAAGCACTGAGCATGCTGCCCAGAGGTGTCAGACATCACATTCCAGGAAACATTCAAGGTCAGGCTGGATGGGGCTCTGGCCAGCCTGATGTGGTTGGAGATGTCCCTGCTCACTGCAGAGGGGTTGCATTAGATGGCCTTTAAATGTCCTTTCCAACCCAAGCTGTTCTATGACCACTCTTAATACTGAATACTCGTTTCCATCTGTGCCTCATCTTCGGCTCATTATCTTCAATAACATTGAGAAAATGGTCTGAGGGAAGTGTTGGAGGGCATCAGAAAAAGATCCAGAAATTATTTGGCTTGTTCAAGCCAAGTCTTGGATTTTTATGTTTTTTTTTTTTTGTTTGTTTGTTTTGTTTTTGGTTTTTTTTTTTGTTTTTTTTTTTGTTTGTTTGTTTTTTGTTTTTTTTTTTTTTTTAATAAAAAGATGCCTGATATAACTACTGCAATATGAGCATTTTCCCATATGTGTAGAATGGGACTTTTCAGGCTAAACAATATCTGTCTGTTGACTTGTTTTTCGAATGAGCAGTTTAAAATTTTATAAGTTTTAACTGTTTTAATGAAAAAAAAACCCAAAATAAAGCAGCCAAATAAACCAGAAAAACTTTTCTTGAAGTCTGAGTTATTCTGTATGGATTTTCTGACACAAATTTGGAGCAAGATTGCTTCTCCAGTACATGAGTTTTCAGCTTAAATAGCTTTCATTTTGCAGAACTGATCTGTAAAACCTACCATCTCGAAGCAATTTTCAGAATATCATTTTCCACAGTTGGAATTCAAAAATTATGCAGGAACTCTATTTAAATCTTGCTAGTAAGCAATACGTTACCTAGCTTTAATTTCATTGTTCAGAAGAAACATATTAAAATAATTAACAACTGATAGAAATAATTTATTTTCTCAATGTCTATTTTCAGTAACTGTAGAGCCACCCATAAATAAGACTGCCTGCTCAGGGGACTAGAGCTCTGAACATAGATTTTTCAAAGCTATTTTGCCCCTCCTGCATAGAGCTGTCAGTGTAGTGCTGCATGTTTTTGATGGCAAATGGAAATGCAGGCTATTTTAATATTTCCCTTTTTCAGTCCTTACACAAGAACTGCTGTCTCCAGAACCTCACTTAAAATTATCTGAAATGTATCTTTAGCATTTTCAGTTCAGCCTCTCCCCATTAAGTAAATCACTTGCCAGGGAATACCTTGTTTGTACATATTACTTCATAAACCAGCAATGTTTGGTCAGCGAGAGAGCTAAGAGAACACTCAGCTGTCAGCAGTACTAGTACCTCATGAGATGTGTGAGACAAGAGGAAGTAAATGCCATTAGTTTCCACAAAAGCACATTTTTTTGTAAATGCTTTGAAAATTGCCACAACAAAATACAGTAGCCATTTGACTTTTGGAAAGGCTTTTTACTTTTTTATAGAGATCAGTTGAGAAATTTGCCCCCTTAAACTCTGAACCAACACCCTGTTTCAGTGGCTCAGGAGCAAAAACCAAGCTATTACAGCATCAAGTGATCATTTACGCTGGCCTTTTCATCAGGACAAAAACAAGTTCTTCTCTCCAAGAATTTGAACTCCATGATGGCTTCCTCTTCATCCCTCAAAAATGCTTACCTCAAACATAATTTCTCTTCACAGGGAAACACAAGTAAAGCATCAAATATCACATTTGAAAGCTACTGTTTCTGTGTTTTGAAATTCTGCTACTGTCTGCTGGGAGGAATATACCATTTTGTAGGACAGAAAGTAGCTTTCTCCCTGATGTTCTTTGACAGCAGATCCTTGTCTCTGTAGTTAAAGCTTCTCTTTAATAGGCAGACATTATATTCATTGGAAGGGTACTGCCAAAGGAATGCAGGGAAGTGATTGAATGCCAAGCCACAAGAAATGCTTCAGTAAACAATTCAAGAATATAATTTATGAAAAAACCAACCACTTATTTGGCAATTAGCAAAACAAATCCACAACTTTGCCTAATTATCTCTAAAAATATTTTGTTTTCCTTCTCTATGACAGTTTTAAGTTCTCTGTAACAGTTTTTAGAGCCATATATACAATTGATATCAAAGCACAGCAAAAATAATACGTGTATCAACGTGCTGATTATACTACTCTGTGGAAAACAGCACAAGTTCAGAGAACTGAAATTCATGCAAATATGCTGGATACAAATGACAAATTCTCCTACAACATTCATGTAAAAAATTTTTTTTAGTTTTTGCACTTAAAATTTTTGTTTGTACAAAGCACCTTTTGGGAATTTTTTTCAAGACCTTTTTTGATTAACACATCAACATGAAGAATGTATTAAACAGTTACTTAGGGACAATTCACAAATATTAAAGATCCCTTTTTAAAAGCAAGTTAGTTCCTTCAAAATCAATCAGCTCTTAGGTGAACTCAAAACAAAGGGAGATACTCTGCTCTGATCTTTTGCATCTCTTCTTTCATAAGGGTTTTCACAATGCAGTTCTCATAATATTTTTCCTATTACTTTTTTTCTGATTTACAGCATTAAAACCTGAGTTTTAGTTTCCTCTTTTTCCAAGTGTCCGGGACATCTAGAACATTCCCTGTCTGGCAATGAATTCCCTTTGTCATGCTTTGTTTGAAGACACACATGTAGACCAGGCACTGTGCCAGGAGGGCGACAGCGGATAGAGGGGGTGCTCCTTCTCCTGGCTGTCTCCTGGATGGCCTGAATGCACCAGTCAGTCACTGGAAGCCATGGCTATTGCCTAGAGGCATCCTGGCACCCTGCTCCTTCCCTCCTCCCCGACAGCACTCCCAGCTGGAGCTGAGGGAAGGAGCGCACACAGGGGGATGTGCAGCCACAGAGAGGCCACTGTTTCCGCAGAGGGGCTGCCTGAAGCTGCTGCATGCTGCTTGCTACCTTTCCTGGCTCATGCCACTCGGCAAGCCTTGCCGGTAGACTCACTGACAATCAGGTTGGTAAATCTGCCTCAATTAGTCTATTTTACCAAAGGGAAATCCTCTGCTTTGGAAAGTTTTACCCAGACTGTTTAGGGAATGTCTATCCTATCCCTTGCTGTGGAAGATCCCCTCTGATATCAGTTGTCTCAGCCCCTTCTGGGAAAAGCACGTTCATTCTTCCTTGATGAACAGATCCCAGGAAAATCTAGAGATTCCATTTCAGAAAGCCTTTCTTTACCTAAAGCTTTTTCTTTTCTTACTTAGCCTTATATCTTATGCTTAAAGAAATAAGACTCATACTGAATAGATTTCTTTTTATTCTTCCAGTTTTCTGCATTGCAAGCAGTTATTAAAATGATTTATAATACAGAACTGAATGTGGGCTTTATCAGTGGCACTCAAGATTTGAGGCTGACTGACAGATAATGAACTACCAGTTTTCTAAGTAACTGCTGACAGTCCTAGAAAGGACCAAGTTTAGCCTACTGTAACATACTGCACATGGATTTAAAAAAATGCCCAAAAATGGAACAGCCATTTCCTTTAGGCACTTCCAGAAACCAACTCCAGAAGGTATATTTGAGTTCTAACACAAAATAAATAAGAACCACAGTACTTAAAAAGCCCAAACACAGGAAGACTATCTTCTGGATTAAAAATATTTATTTAAAAGAAAAGTGAGATCTATACTTAAATGGCCAGGAAAAAAAACCCCTCAGTTTCCCCCCTCAAAACCGTTACTCTGCAATTTACCTTTCCCTTAAGTTTCAGCTTCAATGTTTTATTAAAAAAAAAAACCCTGAATTTTCATTTCCTTTTCCTATGCTACTATCCTGAGGAAATTAAGCTCCATTCCGTGAAAAGTTGCATGGGATGCAAGAAGAAACTGCAATAAAATGTATCCACAATATACAAGTATAAAAATATTTTGCTTATGATTCAGAACTATAATTTAATAACTTTTTGTTGTTTCATAGGTATCTGGGAAAGGTACAGACACATGTCCTGATCCTGTTACAAGAGGTAGAATGCCAGCATTTGGTACAACATTCCAGGAGAGAGTCAAGGTGATATTCCTGTTTCCCCTGCAAAAGCAACAAAGACTATCAACACAAACACTCAAGTTAAGTGATTTAATTAACAGTTACTACTATCAAATAAATTAGGATACAGATTGTTTATCTGGTCCAGAAACAACAAGCTGTTTAATTTCAGGTAGTTACTGCCTACTTCTTTTTACTCCCCTCCTTTGGAGTTGGGTGCATCACAGAACCAATTTTACACAGACTGAAGGCAAAAACCCAGAAGCCTGCTGCTCATAATAGCAGTGCATCTTCCAGTTTACAGAATACATAGCATATCTTGTACCCCAAGGCCATCTTCTAACAATGAAAGATGCAACAGAGATGACAGAATATCACATAGAATACAGGTACCTTACTACACCAATGAACACATATATTAAATGAAAAGTATGTAAGTAAATCAAGATACCATGAACACTAGTAATAAAACAAATATTTACTTACTTGAGACCATTTCCATCATCAAAGAAAAAGTACTTTGACTTCATGTCTTTTAAGGACAGCCTTGGGTTATCTCCTCTCAACATGATCTTGTCCCAAAGGACCACCTGATTTAGGGCCTAAAATCACAATTGTAATTAAGTCAGCAAGGTATCTTACCAGATCACATTCAGACACTGGACCTTCATTGCACTATTCCTCTAAAACCCCCTCTCGCAAGTACATGTTTGCAATCCATAACTAATTTAACAAAGTAACACTTCACAGTGGGTTAATGTAATATGACTACACAGTGAAATGTGCATGGAATAAATGGAAACAACAAGGAACATCTTAAAACACAAGAAAGACATTTAAAAAGAAGTCATATGCTTTAGAAGAATTACAAAGCATAAAGGGGTTTCCTTCTGAATTGCAAAGGTAAGTCACTTTCAAAGCAGTATTTAGACTTTGTTTGAAATAGAGGACCTAAACTGAGTTAGCATGACTCTGCTTATGTCCATATCATTTTTCCAACTTTAATGGAATTCTCTATTTTAATTGCAAGCATAACCCCAAAAAATTTATTAACAGTTGAAAAAGTGAGATCCCAAGTTCTTCAGTTACCAGAATTTACACTCTAAAGTGTAAAGTTGTTTCAAGTAGATGCTAAACAGTCTTGTTTAGTAATTTATAGAACAATTTAGAAAAATACATCTCAGTATTTGTGAGAAGCGTTGAGTTACATGAAAGAAAAATCTAAAATATGGAACAATACAGTAAAATCACTGTACAATCTTGTAGAAACACAATATCCACCATCTTGCTTACTATAACTAAGGTATTTAAAAAGAAAAGTTAAAAAAGAAGGACAGTTTTGTACAGCAAGTTAAGAAAACCCCCAAGTTTCACCATATCCTTGCAATGTGACCACAGCAGCTTTAACTAGAATTCAGCGGTACTATGGCAGCATGGTGTTTCATGAAAGCAATTTTTTTAAAGGCTGCTCCACATAGCTTTTATCAGATCAGTAGAAAGAGTTTTCAGCTATCCCAAAGGGAAGGCTCAGTAGCAACCAATTTAAAGGAACGTGGCAAATTATTTTGAGAAGTATGACAAGGTAATGTAAATGAATTACGGGGCTACAGTAACTGGTAGGGGCAACTGTGATTTATGAACCAAACACACACCACATCAGGCCAGCCCAGAAGCCACTCCCTCTTATTTCTAACAACAGTCAACTGCAGAAATTTGGGAAAAAAGTAAAATGGACAGAAAAGGTGAAAAAACTCATTTACAGTATACTGTTGTAAATATACTGCAACACAAGGCATGTGTTATTTTTCTCCCATTCTACTGGGCATATATCAAGTTAGGTTTTATGGAGGTGAACTTCCCAGCCTACGGTTTAACTGTCAAGAAAATAATCACGAAGGCCAGTGCAGACTAGTAGGAAATGCTGGTGGCCTTAACTCTTCTCAGCAGAACTACAGAATGTTTAAAAATAGCTGCAGTACTAAAACGAGTAATTGCTTCAAATGTCTTTTTAATACTTACATTGTTTTTTGTTGAATATTCTGCAGACAAATATAGAAACAATTGTTTAACATTCCAATCAAATATACTCTGCAGATGTATGCAAGTTAAGAAAAATACCATACTGTAGTTACATAACCTTGTTTTATTTTTACTAGATCTAAGTAGTCTATAATCATTACAGTGAGCTCTTACCCTTCAACATACCTCATCTTACTCATAAATCAGAGCACTGGCAGCAGTTTGAACACAAGTTTTAGTCATAATAAAGTGACAGGTTTTCAGGTGGGTATTTCTTTTTACTACTTACGAAATCGAGCAGCTATTTCTCCTCCAATAATTTAAGAGTTCTATATTTGACACTGCAAGCTAGTAACCACAATCCTCCTATTATAAAACCTTAAGCATAAAACTCACGACAGAATTCTTCCACAAATATCCCCAAGGCAATTTTTTATAGTATCAGAGAAGCTTTGCATCCAAATACAATAACGTTAAACAATATATAAATACAAAATTGGTGAAGAGTAGGGAATTCAAAGAGCCTTTCATGCCATGTTAGAGAAACTAGAATATGGGAAGTATTTCATATTAGAAAGGACCCCAAAAATTAGCAAATTCGATTCTTAACTGACAACAAAGAAAGCTCATTAGACTTGAACAAAAAACTCTGATCAGATTTTTGACCAGCAGTAAAGAACTGATGACTGCCATTTGAGACAGTATAATAACGCTGGGAGTCTACATAGTTGTCGGTTTATTTAACAATAATGCGTGACTGCTAAGGAAAACACTTTTTAATTCACAATAGAGATTAGCTGTAATCTTTTATTTCCTAGTCCTATTTTCTATTCTGTTTGCCATTATCTCAAAGAATAAATAGATTCCCTAACCAGCCTCAAAATCTGTTTCTCCTTCTTCCACTCATCCCAAGACACACATGCTTTTCAGCTACTAATTCAAAGGGCAAGTAAGGAAAGAATTAAATTTTTAACTCCTGTCACTGCAAGAATAGATAGAGTTATTTTACTTGAAGATTTGTCACCTGGCTCAAAATATCAAACAAGACTTTGAAGATCTCCTTGATAGGATTTCTTATCACTTGCAAAAGTTAACAATGAATTAAATAAGCTTAAAGGAGATTGTCAAAATTCTATGCTCCCTTTCCTTTGCCTAGTTCCTTTTTCTAACTTCCATTTTATTTAACTTCTCCCAGGACTAATAACTTCTTTCTGGTAGTTAAGACAGTCCATGTACCTGTATCTCTTCACAAATTTTGAACAAAAAACCCTACCAGACTTCTACAGCTCTACATATTGCAAGCTTTGTTTATGCCAGGCATAAGAGATTCAGTCAGAATCGTTTGGTTTTTTTTTTAAAAAAGGGCTATTACTACTAGCAGTCATTCAAACATGGAATCTTTATGCTTACATATTGCAGACTAAACCTTTTATAAGAACATTTCCTTCAGAGGTCCTGTCCCGCTTTGCTCTGCTTCTCTCTATACACAATGTGTACAGCTCTGTGCATCCAATTTAGAATTTCAGCCTCTGTTTTTAATATGTATAAGCATTTCAGAGGTAAAACTCAGTAACTTATTTCTCCTGCTTCCAGTTGATAAAAAAAATCCTCTTATTCCTGTGCAAACAGGCCTGCAAAAATCTGATTAACCTGTTTATCCAGCATTTGTATCAGGAATTGTATTTTGTGTGGTCTGCTCACACAAGACAGTGTTCTTCAAAAGGGCGAAACCAAAATACAGAGATGATCAGTGCCTTGCCTAACAGACAAAAACCAGCAGACAGGGAAAAATCCCAGGATTCTCAGACCAGCTGCAAAACACGGTTTAGTGTAATCACCTGAACATGCCACCTATCATTTGGTACTGACTTCTGGAGAAAAACTCTTTCAAGAGCCTAAATCCAGACTAGCAGGGAAGCAAAGAAATACAAAAAAAAAAACCCTGCAAAACTGCAACAGCAATTGAGAAAGAGGCCAAAAAACAATGTGATACATCTTTCAGTAAATTGTATGCTTCCCAATGAATTTCATACTATTCAATACTAAAGATTAGTGTTTAACATCTAAGCAAGTAAACTATTACAATGCCTTTTTTATTTTTAGAAAATGACAGGTACTTCTATGCAACCATTATACAGTCAGGACTTAGAAAGCCTCACAGCAAAGTGAGTTTGAAAGCTGCAGTTCCTAGATCAGGTGTGACATTCAAAACAATATCCTATACAAACCCTACCATTAATCCACTCCTCAAACCACTGATACAAACTTCACTTAAAAGTAACAATGTCTAGATGTTAAACTGCGCTCCCCATTATTAGAGACGGTGCAGTTAACAAAAGAGCCTGATTTCAAAAACAGGCATTAAACAACTTGTCATCTACTAGACACCAAACAGCTGGTTTAAGTTCTATTTCACTGCCATAGCTATGAAAAATACTATTTTTAGCTGCTTTAAATTTTTATTTTTAGACAAATTGCTAGTTTTCCCCATGTCCTGAATATCTGAAGATTATAAGGTAACAAAAATAGCATCTAAGTGTTCTCATTCCAAAAAGTCTGCAATCCATTTTTTCCATTAAGGATATCTGCAGTAATGTCAAATGTGACGAATCCCAGATCACTTCTTTCTCTAGGTCCAGTGAAATCTTCTACATTTTTTCTAGGAGAGAACAAAACACAACACAAGATTATCCTTTCTCATTATTTATATCTTCCACATGACAAAAATTATGGTTTTTATTAGATATTTCCCTCATCCATTTTCTGTATTTTGCTTTATATAGTTCTGGCTAAAATGCAATCAACATTACAAACTAACACCTACCTTCCAGAAATTATGGAGTCCCAGTTTTAAATGTCAGGCCTTGACACCAGTGTCTAAGACATATATGTAGCCTATTGACATTTTCCTGTTAACAAAAATCCGTATATACAAAATCTGGACTACATTTCATTTTAGTAAAATATGCTTTAGCATCTCCATATAAGTAAAACTGATTGGGACACCATCAGCATAGCAGTCTGCTGGCAACCACTTTCAATATTATTTCTCAACTGTCCTTGGAGAAACAAAAGAACCCAAAGCCTCTCATGGGGCTTTGACCATTCTAATACAGCAGTTTACACGCATGGTTCACACAAGTTTCAAGATTTATTCCTGTGATGTATTTAAGTAACAGCATGAAGAAAATAGTTATTTTCATCTACATTCTGGGAAATGGTAACATTTTGGAAGACTTTATTATAAGTGTACCTTTGGAAAACTACCTCATGTTGCCACACTAAATCACAATGGAAAGAGCAACTGGAAAATAACAGAAACACAGCAGATACTGCCATATATATTCATAAAGCTTATCAATTTACCAAACTTACCATCTACAAAGAGGAATACCACAAACAATTAGCTTGGCCATCAACTATGAACCTCAACTCTTCATTGAACAATTTTTTTTTATGAATTATGAACTTCATAGCTATATTTATTCCAGTTCAGAAATTTGTGAATTAAAATATTACTTCATTAAAACCAGGTTTAGTAATCTCAAATTAAAAAAAATGTTTACAAGTGAAGAAAACACTTTTGGAGATAGCAGATAAGAAAAACACCACCAAATCTTCACAATTTAAGCCTTGTTATGAATTTTCATCTCTTTGCAAAAAAAGCAGTATATTTTCAAGCAGAAAACCTTATCAAGCCCTTGACTTCACCTCTTAACCATTGTCAGTCAGATGGAGTAGCAGGCCTAAGTTTGGGGTCTCCAGAACTTCTTAGACATTAAAGAGAAGCAGACTAGGTGTAGCATTTCCCAGTAACACCATATCTGTGTGCATCACAGAAGGGACTGGCAGTACACATTTCATTCACCCAAATCAGTCATTTGTATGCTGCCCTATATATGCTGAGCTCACTGTAACACTCGAAAACATGCTTTTATGTCAAGTTTGTGCTTTTGCAATCCTCAGTGTAGAATGAATACAGGTTCTTGGCTTTTTTCCTGTGGTATTAAACCAGTCTGAAAGGTGATGGTAGTCCCTTTATTTGCATTCATGTCTCCTTTCAAGTCCTGCTATTAGGCACCCACAGGTGACACCCACCTTGGGGTGGTTCCAAAGCTCCACAGAATCATCACCAAATCACAGAATGGCCTGGGTTGGAAGGGACCTTAAAGATCATCAATTTCCAACCTCCCTGACATGGACAGGGACACCTTTCACTAGACCAAGCTGTGGAGAGTTCCATCCAACCCGGCACTAAACACTTCCAAAGTGTGCTGCTTTAGCTCCGTAATCTGAGCCAACCTAACAAAAAAGCATGAGCTGAGTTAAAGCAGGTCAGTTAAATGTCCTATGAGCCAGATTCCCCAGTAGCCTCTGGTAAAGAACCACGTGGCAAAAACGGGAGCAAAGACCTCCACTCATAGGTGGCTGTAACAGCTGCTCAAATGCTTGCGAAACTACTGCCCTCCATATCATACATACTTAATGGAAGTTCTCTGTGAGGAAGTCGCCCTTCAGAGAAAAAAAAAAAAACCCTCCCCGAACTAACACCAAAATTGAGGAAAAAAGGTTCTCCAGCACAAGTTTGCATCAGCTCATTTTATCTGTGTAGGCAACACGTTTTGATGAGGTATTGTGTCCTACACCTAGTCCATTTTGCAGAGAAGCCATCCCAATCACTTCGCTACCATAGGACATGCAGTATGCTAGGTTGTCAATGGAGAAACCCAAGGGAGCTACTAATCAAGAGGAAAAGGTACAACGATAGGATAAGTGTTCATAGGATAAACTCCACGTTCCTGTAATCCCCGTCTCTCCACAACCGCGGGCGGCAGCTGGCTCCGCTTCGCTCCGCTCCCGGGGCTGCGCGGGGCCAAGGCGGCCGGGCCGCTCCCCGAGCGCCGCCCCGGCTCCCGCCCGGCCGCGCCGTCGTGGGGCTCCCCCATTGGCCCGCCCGGAGCGTAGGAGGCCGAGCCCCGAGCGAGCCGCCGGCCGCCCCTGCCGGCCGCCGGCGTCCCCTCACCCGCCCCGGCCCCCGCTCTCGGCTCCCGAGCCCTTCACCACCCCAGAGGGCAGCGGCCGCCGCCCGGCCGGGCCCGCCCCTCCCCCGCCACTCCCTTCCTTCCCTCTCCGCGCCGCACTCACAGCGTGACCCGGGAGACGGCGATGCGGACGGGCACGCTGCGCTCCTTGAAGGCGGTGGTGATGAAGCAGCCGAAGGTGAGCGCCGCCATCACGCTCAGCGAGAAGGCGAAGAGCGAGTTGGCCCGGGACAGCACCGTGTTCATCTCCCCGCTGGGCCCGGCCGGGGCTGCGGCCGCTGCTCGGGCGGGGCGGGCGCGCGGACGCGGCAGGAAGCGGGCGGCGGCGGGCACGGGGGGGGCGCGCGCGCGACCGCCGCGAGCGGCGTGGCCTCGCGCCGGGGGGGCGGGCTCCAATGAGGCCACGCCCCCTCGTCAACCCCGCCCTGTTCCGCCAGGAGATGGGCGGGGCCGGCACCGGGCCGGAGCGCGACATGGCGGCCGCGGTGGGGCGGGCCGGGGGCTGTGCGTTCACTGTCTGCGGCCGCGCACCGCGCTCCCAGGTCGCTCCCGCTCACAGGGCATCTGTCGGTCTGCTGGATTTTTGCATTCGTGTAGCAAAGCGTAAATAAGTTTTAGGCGGAGGCTTGTATTTTCACTTGATGTCCGTATCTTGCTTTCACTGGTACTGTGATTTGCCGTTCCCTCCCTTGCTTCCTATAGGATGTTCCTGTTCGTTTGCCCTTCATTACCCACGTGCTCAGTATGACCATATTCTTGCCTAGAAATTTCCTTCAGTAGCTGAGCTTGTTCCTGGAATCTTTTTCTTTGGCGTGGTGATCTCACACCGTTGGCAGGGTGAGGTTCACCTTACCCCACCAATTTGGTTGAAGTTTCAATTTAAATTGGTACCGACAAAGATCAGTTTAAGTAGTGAGGTGATTCCTTACTCCTCCCGGGGCCCCTCTTTGGTGCCCATTCCTGCTTGCCGGACCTGCAGCGTTATCCATATGAGAGCCCAGGGGAATGAGATATTTTCAATGCTTTGGGGCCCATTTTTTGGCGTTTCCAACCGCTGTATTCGAGTATTAACTATACCAGAACGGATAAATCGGGATTTCTGAGGGCTGCCAACAGGTGTCAGCAGTGATTCAGTTATCTTTAATTTCCTGGCCCTGAGGTTGCAGTGCTGCAAACCCTGGGAGTAGGAGCAGGAGCTCAGATGCAGGAGTCTGACAGGGTGGAAGCCTCATAGGAACAGAAGGGAGAAGAAGATGGGCACTGCCAGGCCATTCTGAAATACTTCTATTCTGTAATGATGGTGCTGTTTCTTTTCCTCCCTGTAGCCAAGAGCCAGGTCTATGAATCAGGGAAGAAAAATCTTTGCAGATAAAGGTAGGAAATAGAAAAGGAAAAAGATCATACTGAGGCTTTTTGTTTCCCCCCAGACTGAGTACCTGCAGCACATGTCAGTTTAGCCTGTAGGATGTGAAGGTACCTGTGGGGACGTTCCTTTGGGGACCCTGTGTTCCACTATCTGTGTGCCTGTGCATTTGTCACATTGAAATCAGTCACAGGCCCAGAGTGGGTAGGCTCTTTTCTGCATTGTATTTCTTAAGTATTGGCCTTTCTGATATTTCATAAGAGTTTCAGCAGCACAGAGAGTTTCTTGTGTAAAACTTTTAGGCTTTTAAGGGCTTGTTATTATTTTATGCTATTCAAAATATTAATTATTGTCATGGTTTATGGTCTGGAACTTGTTGCTGAAACCTTGGATTATTTTTAGTGAAAAGTGGGTACTTTTCCCCAAAATAGTTGAAGACTTAGAAACATTAAGGAAGCTTTTACTGTACGCTTCATTTCAGAAGTTAAAAAATGTCTGCTGCTTTCTAAAGGATAGTTCAAAAGTGAATACCATTTTTTTTCTCATATCTACAAAGAAAAGAAGGCTTAATCGCCTTTGTTCTTGCTTTTAGTTCATGTAGTTGCTATTAGAGTTTTTTGTACTAAACAACTCTTTAATTACAAAAATGGCTCTTTGGCAGAATTTGCAGGAATAAAGTAGTGAAATTTTCAAAGCAGTCGTTAGGTACCTGCAAAAGATCAAAATCAAAAGGCTTAGCCAAATTAATGTGTTTTTAAGGCAGTGCATAAATATGGCTATTGCATGTGGAGGTTTGGATTTATTTTAGTAGAAACCTTAAATAAATGTCACTTCAAAGCACAGTAAACAGGGGAAGACAGATGGTGTAATTTATTCAAGGACTGATCTATTACTGTTTCAGAATAAAGAGACCTATAGCTTTTTAATGACTGAAATATTGCAAAATCAAAATAGGAAAATATCTTGAAATAAGGCAGTTGTGGGAGATAATTATTCACAATAGCTGCTTGGTCATAAGTTCTAGATTGCTCTTTGAAGGTATAAAATCTGATATTTCATGAAGAATGGTGACATTATTGTCAAAAGTTGCTGACAGCTAAATAAATTGTGTTACTGGGAATTGAGGAAATACTTTAATTATGGAAACAAATTTGAAGGAGCTTGGGGAAGCAGAAAAGTTTGGGAGACCATTTCCAAGATGCAGTGGAATGGTATTCATTACACCCAGCAGCATCATTAAGCCCAGACCAGCAGAGCACAAGCATGTCAGTGTTCAGGCTGGCTATTACCTCAAGAAATGTCATGTTTTTCATTACAAACTTATTGAAGAAAATGCAGATAGGATTGGCAGCAGGTCTGAAATGTTAAATTTGCCATCTTTCTCCAGTCCTCAGCCTAAAATTATCTGACTTCGAAAATTAGTTTTTGTGCACTCTTTGATCTATTAAACATGTGTTCTTTTTTTATAGTTCTGGCACTTCAGCAGGATTGATCCTTGTCAACAGCTGATGATGAGTAGTCTTTTGAGAGAGAGTAGCGTGCTTTCTTTGGTTGACATGTTTCTACTCTGATGTTCAAGTTACAGAGCAATTCCTTTCATCATCTGTAAACAAAATAACAAGTGTTGACACTGACCATCAACAGAGATTGCTATGAGTTCTTTGTTTTCCCACTGAAGCCATATTGCTTTTAACATGGAACACATAGATGGAAGCGCTGGGGTGTATGTTGTGAATTTCAAGTGAAAGGGAGGTGTTAACTTCAGCCCAGCACCTGTAGCCTTCTTGGGGCTCAAGTTTCTGACTAATTTTACAGGTGAAAGTTTAGATGCCTGTGGCATCTTTGGCACCTAGATGGATGAGGACCTTTTTTTTTTGTTAGGTACATGTATGTGTGTATGTCCTCATCTTTTTACTGTGAATGTCTAAATAGTTTCTTGTATTTGTCCTTTATTAATTGCTGAAATGTTAATTCTTTAAGAGACCGTAGCAGCAGACATCCTCTTAGACAGCTCTGGGTAGGAAGAAAAAGATTAAAATAAATGTGGCCCTGATCAGCTGTCTCTTGCAACAGCCCCCTTTCAGTTAACACCTCTTCTGGATGGCTCATTTTTACAGCTGGCGTGGAAAGGCTGTGACTAAGAGAAGAGGCTTTTTGGACTGCATTTGGTTCTCATGTTCTCCTCACCTCCATTTTTTAAACTTTGGATCTACACAGTATGCAGAATAAGAAGATAAGCAAGAAGAAATTTTCACTTGTCTTTGTAGTATTACTGTGAATCCTTCAGCAAGAAAATCTCGTGTAATTTTTAATTTCTGATTTCAGAATGAAGTTGATATTTTTCAACATTGTCTCATTTAGTGGCATAATAAATGGCAAAATAAAAGATCCATCACAGAGATGCAGCTCTGTGCTTTTGGCTCCAAAGTCAATATGTTTTGGAGCCCAACATACATAGTTAATTTTTGGCTCCTGTGAGGTTTGCCCATTTCATGGCCTATGAAGCCAAGTTAGGTAAATTCATTCAAACATTACTAATTTAGCTTAACCTTTCTCACTCCATTGTGCTTTCCATTCTGGGCTAGAAACCCGAGTGCTACTGTTCCACCTCACCCGGGTTCTAACCTCATTCACTCAGCCAGTTGCAAGTCTTCATCACAAGGTATTTTTATGTCTCTTGTAAAAGCACCAAGCAGAGACTTGTCGTGCCTCAGCTTGAAGAAAAAGATGTTTTACTAGCTCTGTCATGGTGATATCATTTAGCTGATACCAATTTTAGTGGATGGAAAAAGCCTTTCTGTTATGAGCACTAGCCATGGGAGTCAGCATATAATGACATAAGCTTGCAGAATAAACTTTAACTCTCATCCCTACTATTGACTGTGTAATTTCCTTTTATTAACAACATTCTTAAGCACCTAAATATGCTTTACACAGAAAGAAGAAAAATTAAACTGCTTAATCACTTTTACATAGTCAAGAAGAAAACCTGACAAAGTTTGAAAAAAGGGGGAATAAAAGTAAACAAATGATTTCACTGTTTTGAGAAACAAAAGTTATTTTTTCAAGAAAAAAGTTAAATGGTTAAAGAAAAATGTACAGACTGCCTATAACTTATTCATTAGAATAAAATCAACAATTTTGAAAGGAATTCAAATTAATGACAAAAGATCCACAGCTTAAATATTGTTTTTACTTAGAGGCATCTATTTAATAAGAACAAGTGATATTTTTGCTGTTAGTTGAAGAAAAGATTGACTATAAAACCTGCAAAAATGTCAGGTTTAGTTACATGAATTTAGATTAACAAGGTGGTTGCACTGCCAACTAGAGAAAGAGCAGTTAGTTTGTCAAGTTACCTTGACAAAAGCACAGCACCTGTGGTATCACAATCCTAAGAGGTTGAGTTATTTGCCACAGAGGGAATCTGTGTCCTGTAGACGTGGTTGGCAATGAAAGAAATTGCTTGGACCCAAGAAAGGAGCTGTACAAAGGGAAGGAGGTGCAAAATGAGGAGATTCTTCCCAAGATTCACTGATACACTTGTGTCAGTACATAAGGCCATCAAAAATGATGCCTAAGTATCCTTAAGAAGAGGCAGTGAGTATGTGCATTTTGACATTACTCTCCCATAGTTTGCTACGAGTTTTTCCAGGGGGTCATTTGCCTTGTCACAGAATGGGTTGTAGGGAGTGGGTGTGAGTGGTTCTTTCATTGTAAAGTCCAACAAGATTGGTTTTAATTTATTAAGAGTTGAAATTGCCAGGTTTTGAACTGAGGAATGTACCAGTACACATTCCTTCCTGTTGATTTCCAGCAAGGGAGAGAGAGGGGCAGGAACCTTTAGCTGAGGAATGGAATGGGCAGCTGGAGGTGGTAACTTTTTAAACTTCTGGGGGGCAAGATTTGCTAGAGTTCATCTGTCAGCAGGCTGTGTGTGCCTGCTGTCTGACACGTTTCAGGGTTTAGTAATGTCTCTAGGTACACACATGACTTATTTTGGAATCTTCTGTAATACTCTTAATAGCTGAGTTATGTTAGGTATCCAAAGAGGACTGCAACAAATACTGTAAATAAACTTACTATGTTTCTAGCAAAACTCAGATTGAATTTACTTGTAAGCTTGTTGGTCATACCTACTTCCCTTCTGGGTAGAACTTCGCTGTCAGTGGTTAGATGGACTGGTTAAGCAGATCAAGCATGTTCATGTGATAATGTGACAGCAGAATTGGCTGATACCAGACTTGTAGCTGAAGGGGAATTTATCCCCATTATGAGAAGCAGCTGTCCAGTGATGCATAACAAAGGGGTACAGACTTAACATTACTATGTTATTTTTTCAAGGACTGAGAAAGTTAGAAGACTAAAATTTCATGATCACTAAAGTATCTTGAGTTACTTTTTATGCTTTTAAATACATGTTATATGGAGAATGTCTGCTATGTGCAGAGATGCTGATTGATATTCAATCCTTGACCAGTAATTCCATTCTCTGGAAATCCAGACATACAAGTCTGTAGACTAGAATTATTTTCTAAGATAGGAGTAGTATTTCTAATTACTAGAAAAGGCAAAACACCTAAATGAAACCATTTTTAATTCATAACATTCTTTTTGTGATGTTAGAAATGAAATCATTAATGTACTCAAATAACTTGATTTGTATAGAGCCTAAACTGTGTCAAACCAATGATTTTAGTACACTGGACAAAAAAAATACCACCGTACCAGCCAAAAGGATAAATTTGAACTTTTAGAGCAGTTCAAGAACTGATGGAAATAAAGTGCTGCACCAAAATATAGAGAGAAAGTATATACCTAACAAAACCTTTGTAAATTTTTGTGTATTAAAGCTCTTTTAAAGGTACTGTTGTTCTTCATTGTTAGAGAAGGCAAATGGTGTCTGAATAAGTAACTGTTAAGTAGAATGGGTGTCAAAAGCCAGAGCTCAACTATGAGGAGAAGTGTTTTAAGATCTCTCATTTTTCCCTGTTGTGCCACTAAAGTTGTCATTGCATTGCATTTTGAAACAGACTTTTGGTTCAAGTCTTTGGTTGGGTTATCAGGCTATTAGCAGGGATTATGAGAACTACAGAAATTGGAATGAAACTAACTTTGGTTATGAGTTGTAACTTCATGTTTTATGATTTTTGTAGATCCTGGATAGACATGGCATTCAGGAAGAAATCTGTAAAAAGGAGATATGGGCCTTTCATTTCATTGGTTTACAGTGTTGTATCTTTTGTTTCTCATGATGCTGAAGTAAATCTGTAGAATTCTCAAGGTTAGCAATGGGGCGCAGTGAAGAAGCAGTTCAGATCTAAACCAAGTTTCCTCTTTTCTAGATGAAAAAGTTTGTGTTCTCTCATATTTTGTCTTTTCATTCCCCCAAAACAGTAGCACACTGAAGTCTGTACTTCAGCCACCTCTTCTGTTCATATTTTATGAAGAGTGGTATTTGGGTTGTACTGATGGGCTTGAGCTCCTGCTTAGAAAAGGACACAGCAGCTGCTTGATGTTTTCCAGTCACTCCAGCTTCTGAATTTCTTCAGGTAAATATGACTTGTTTGTGTTTATTTGCTGTGCCTAAGCATAAATGCATCATATCCTTAACTTAAGAATGATATTAATGAAAAGAATATTTAAGACTTTTTGAAGACTGTTTTATGGTATATATGCCTTTTTTTTTGTCTTCAGTACGATGTTAAGGTAACATTTTGAATAGTGAGGAAATAAATTTTAAAATAGTTCCTTTGAGTCTAGATTTTTCCAGTTCAAATGCTTTGAATATAAATAGTAGAAAAAAATTGCTGAACATAGATTAAGGAGGAAATGGCATAACATTCAGTAGCTTTAGATAAGTAGGTAAAATTTTGAAGATTAGCATCTCATACACTCATTAAAATACAAGTCAGCTGGTCACTAAACAGGTAATTTTTCATACTGAGTTAGACATTTCCTTTTCAGTAGCTCATGCTTCTCTTCCTTTGAGTCCTTCATGAAGAATTTTATGCTTACATCAGAAACTCAGTACTAAAACTTGATTTCTTAATGGTATTTTTTTTAAACTCCTTGTTTCAAGGGCATTAACTTTACAAATTTCTCCTGGTTGGTTGCCTATAATGTATAAAATAATTCTTCAAAGCATCTAAGAGTTCCTGTTCCTCTGCCTCTTATCTGAAAATCTTCTGTTATACCTCCTATTTGACAGAAATCTCAGAACCAGGATGACTATCAACTTCTTGTGTATATTTAGCTGTCTCTTATATGTGGAGGAAAACATGCAGGTGAAATGTCATGCAAATAATTCCTTGTACTATATTTTGTCTTTATCTCATTTTTAAAATAAATATTTTCACTTTCAGAGTTTTATGTGCATCTCCAATATACAGAAGAAAACTGTTAAGACCAACTGTAATGGAATTTGTGCTGTGAATATAATGACTCTTTTACATCTTCTATCATTTAGTTTAAATAGATTGCTTTGAAAAATAAAAATAGAAGGAAGTATGTTTTCCAAATGTAGCAACACAGCATGTGCTACAAAGAAATCATATTTCTAAGGGTTTTATAGTTTTTGATGTTAAAAAATTGCTTTCAAAGACTAAATATTCTATCAGTTGTGCTAATTTTCTTGCGTATCTTATCTTACTGAAAATTAAACACACCAGTCTTTTAAAGCGTAGACCAAAAATTGCCAGAATAAAATATTGTATGACTGTGGTTATGCAATTAATCATAGATGATAGAGCATAGTTTTTGTACTTTTGGTTTTTTGGTTTTTTTTTTTTGTTTTTGGGGGGAGGGGGGTTGGGGTTTTTTTGGGGTTTTTTTTTGGTTTTTTGATTTTTTTTTTTTTTTGTTTGGTTGGTTTTGTCTGGTTTTGTTTGTTTTTGTCTGAGGTTTTTGTTTGTTTGTTTGTTTTTCTAAAAATTACTTTGTTTGGTTGAGGGTAAATTGTACACTAGATTTTGGACAGTTTGAATTAGCACAAACAGGTGCCACTGCTACTGCACTTGGCTGCTACACAGCAAAGCATTAAAGGCCAGGCTACTTTGTCTGAGCTTTGGAGTTTCAAATTAACCCCTTTATAGTCATTATAAACTGTATAAACATTATATATCTGTAGAATCTTGATTCTACAGATTATATTACTGAGAAATGATAACTCACCAAGCTACATTAAAAGGGAACTCTAAGACCATAAATTCCAGCATTTGAAGTTTCTTAAACGGTTTTAAAATTAAAATAGTTAATTTCCAGAAGTGGGGAAGCATATCAGAGGAATCATTACATTGTTCTTGTTTTATTTGCTGGAAATGTGCTAGTTTGTCAAGGTAAGGGTATCCTTCTCTGCCACAGTATTACTATCTTCTTAAACAAAATAAAAATACAAATATTGTTAATCTGCAATGTAGCTTGTTGCCATTTTCATGTGTGCTATGATAAAACCCTAAATGCTAAAATAATTTTACATCCCATCTCTTTTGTTGACATTAAGTGAATGAACAGTCAAGATTTCATTTTATTTAGGTTTGTAATCTGAATTTTGAATTAAAATAAAAATTTTGTATTAAAATAAAAATTATTAAATACGTAGTTAGTTATTCTTTTCACCAGGATATCTGAGTGTTTTTTTAACAGTGATGAAGTTATCTTCAGAATACTCCCCATTTTACTAGTGAGGAAATGAGGCCAAGAAATTTCATTCCCAAAAGTCAAAACTACATGGGAAATGCGAATATCCAGATTAAGCCACTGCTCTTTTTAAGTGTTTTGATGTTATTATAGTGTTTTACATTTGTTACATATGGAGCATTTCCATTTGGAAACACTCATTATTTTGAAGTGTTGCATGATCTGACTTCAGTTACTTCACATTGCCATGCAGTAGAAAATGTGGGACACTTGCATCCCACTTTTTTACAGTCCTTCATGTCATCTCATTGACTTCCAGATCCTTCATTTATTTACCTATGCCATTTTCTGATTTCCATTACAACAGCTGTACCTTTCTGTTTCTGGTTTTCCCTGTCTGCATGGGCTTCCTCTCAGCTATTCTGTGTTCAGATCTCAGCATTTGCGTTGTTGGTCCTCCCAAAATGCCGTGTGGGCGTCAACTTCTAAGCAGTTGCTCAGTTTTCATGACTGGGTGCCTCATAGCATGGCTTTGCCAACAAGCTGTAACAGTAATTTCTGTAGCTCTTTAGAACCCTTAGATTAGGATAGACTTGGTTCTGTGCAGCTGGGAGAGTTTCCAGCTAAGCTGGCACATAAGAGTTACAGAGCTCTAAAAAAAGAGGAAATATTATAAGACTAATTTTTCCAGCTTCTGATATGGAAATATTATAAGACTAATTTTTCCAGCTTCTGAGTATGTGTGAACTGGAATTCTCAGAACTCATGATTTCATGTATTTTTTCATCCTTATGTAGTTTATTACTGATGAGGGAAATTTTTGAAAGGATGCGAGGCAAGTTTTGATACAGGAATAATCTTCCTGTTCAATTTTCATCCTGTTCCTAAAAGTGGTTTTACAAATCCACGAGCTTATTTGAAATATCACTTACAAAATACTAAATGCATATTAGCCTTATTATTGTAGTTTTAAATTTACATTTTTTGAACCTCTACAGAAAAAATAACTTGAAAAAAAAACAATCTAACAATTGAGAAATTTATTTGGTGATTTATCTACTGTGGTTATAAGAAGCGGGAAACAGTATTGTGAGAGGAAGGTGGATTCTGAGCACTGCTAACTCTTGCTGTTATTTTTAGTAATTGCTGTTTGGAGTTTTGCCTCTAAAAAGAAAGATTATTTTGTTCGTTAATAAAATATGGGAAAAGTCCAGATGAAAAAGCAGGTACTAGATGGCATAACATGAAAAAAGGGAAAAAGGGTCAGGTAAAACACTGTAAGGAAGAAAAAGCTTCTGTAACATAATTATGGCTTTTCCTTGTACTGCATGGTAAATTTGTGAAACAGGTCCATAAGATGGCTGGAGAATTCTGTGGACTGATCAAGTTAAGCTTACTTAACTAATACTAGTACAAATATAGGAGAAGTAAGGAATTCCAGTATGGGGTGTGTTACTAAGGAAAATACCATTTCTATTAATGATTGAAACAGAACTTGGCAGTGGTAGCTCAGATCATAATGCCTTTTATACTTGTGGAAAACATGACACCTCAATTCAGTGTCGGATAACAATGTGCCAAATATAAGAAGGGATTTTCATTTGGCATTTTAAGTACTCATTCCTGCTTCTAAGAATGGTATGAGGAAAACAGTTCCTATTCTGGCTGGATGAGAAAATGTCTATAAATGAAATTTGGTAAAAATTTGTGTATTTTTTTACTAACTATAGTTTACAAGGTAAACTCCTTTTAATTGCCTTTTCTAGTTATGATTGGCTTTTAAGTAGACTAAATTTTTTCAAAGAAAAATACCTGTTGCCTGTTTCTCTCAAACACAATTCACTTCCTGTCAAAAATTTTAATAATTTCCAAGAACATTTCCCTTTATCATTGTCTTTTCTGCATTTGTATAGATTTGTTTGAATTTAGATTCCAGAAAACATTATAGCTCCTTACTCTAATAAATTACTCCAAGAGTCAGATGATAAGAGCTGCCTCATTGTTTCCACTTCCCATCAGAAGTATGGTTTTTTATTATAGTGCTTTATATCTGCTATTCTGTTCATTGAAGTCAGGGTGATTTGTGGATGCAGTGACATTTGGATCATACCCTTTTATGCTCATGGACAGCTGCCAACATTCTAAATTTTTTTGGTTTTTTCTAATCACCAAATGAGAATCCAGGGTAGAATAGAAAGGTTTAGGATTACTTTGGGTAGAGCAATTTAAGTCATAATTCAAGACACTTTTTTTAATTTAGAAGGAAGTATAAAAGTTTAGGGTAGGACCCTTTCTTGTGCTGCCAGGATTTTTACTTTAAGATTATAGTTCACTTAGAAATCTGGTTCTGTCATGCAGCTCCTCAGTTTGTATCATGTTGCAGCTCATCAATTTACTGAGCAATTACTCACACTAATGGAACAACTTGTGAGTGACTGCTGATGACTGTGAGTAATAGCTTTATGGTATAAAGGCAAATTAATTCTTAAAAAATTGGAGGAATTTAGATTCCCCTCTCTAAAACTGGCCAACGGATAAAGCCTGTCATGTCATATGATGATGCAGCACAATGAAATACATATCATAACTATTAGAAATTTTCCATGTTGAAATTTTACCATTGCATTTTAATTAATTTAATTTCAGGTGCTCCAAATCTTATGGATAAAAATATCTAGATGTTTGACTCGTATCACCTACTCTGAATACTGTTTTTTGTATAGTGCTAAAGTCTTTGTATACTAGGTACTTTCAGTCAGCCTGAGCAAAATAATGAGACTGTCAAAGCTGATATATATTAAATCTCTGTTTATTTATTAATGTGTACTTCAGTTATTTACTGATAAGAGTCTAGTTTTTTAAGGAACGAATATTAGTCTGACATAAAATGAAATATCAGAAAAGAGCAATTGTATTTAAGCAGCAGGAGAACATATTTTAGCAAAAACATGTTATCTGAGTTACATGGTTTAGTACACAAATTTCAGGAGTTTATAATAATACTTTTGAAAATGGATTTTAAACATGTAAATAAATGAATTAGAAATGCAGAATTTGTAATGCAACAGACCTTTTAAGTGGAACAAGTACAATCCAGGATCTTGGAACCTGCTGTCCCACATGAATATCACCGGGCTAGCAGGAGCGGTAGTGAACTCAGTACTATGTACAGTATAAATAATCGTCATATTTTGAGCAGCAGGCATCATGACCAGCTGATATTTTCTTTCCTCGGGACCAGTTGTTCCCAAGAGTGCATGGCTGGAGCCATATGATCTTATCAACACATTTGAGAGCCCGACCCAAACACTGGCAGAGGTTTTGCTGCAGCGATGACTGTCATAGAAGAAAGTCGCCCTTTTGCACAGCAGTTATCCAATGTCTACTTTACTATACTTTCACTTTTTTGTTTTAAACTTTTTGTGAAGATCAGCCTTGCTATACTTAGTCATTTCTACATTGTGAAAGGAAACCGTAAGGAAGCAGCAAGGATAGCTGCTGAATTTTATGGAGTTCCTCAAGGACAAGGTATATTTGTATATACTCTGTTATCTCTGCTGTTTGGGGATTTTGTTTTTCAGGTAAATATTTATCTGATAGCCTCATTTGCATTCAGTTTTTCAAGTGATATGTGTGAGTGAGGTTTTTGTTCTGTACTTGTTATGGTGTTTTTTATAACACAGGAGGAGTGTTGTTAGATTATGTGAGCTTTTTTTTTTTTTGGGTTTTTTTTTTGTTTGTTTGTTTTTTTTTTAATTAACATTAAGTTGAGAATAAAACTCGAATATCACAGCTAGTTTTCTATTTGGAGAGAGGCCTAGATTTAAGATGCCTGTGTATAAATAAGTTGCCAAATACTTCCCAATCTGGGACTATTTTCCCAATTGCCCCTAATGTTCCCCAGATTACCATGCATAGTTTAAATTTTCCATGTTTGGCATATGATTATTTTGCACCACTCTAGTGAAACTAGTCAAAAATTTCTGAAAGTTATGTCTTGATTAGGGTAAAATTTTCATATAGTAATTTTTTTGACATATAACAGTCCTGATATACCTTGAATAAGTTGTCTCTTGGCACATAGCAGGAACCTTAATAACACTTTGTCAGGGCCAGCTTTTGGGCATGTGTGTGGAAACCCTTCAGATTTTACTGGGTTGTAAAGCTCTTGTGAAAATTCCTTTTTCTGTTCACACTAGCAGAACTTTGGCAGAACTGTTGCCCCAAGCTCATCAGTAGTGAGGTACCATTTTGATTCAGTTCTTCTGTATTACAGAGCACTCTTTCTTCTAAACTGTGGCATGCTGGCACATGACTGAGCCCTGATTTTGCTCAGCTTGGGATCCCTTCTACCTCACTTGTCTTTATTATTTTTCTTTGTATTTTGGGTTGGCGTCAAGCTGAGTTAGGCAATGGAACAGGAAGACTTGTCTTGCCTCTTGCTGCCTTTATCACTCATCCCTAGGTATCACAAATGTGAAGACAAAGCCCAAGTTAAACATGAAGGGAGAAACTATTGAAATGAGCCAAAACCAGTTTCAAACTCAAAAGATTTTTTCAGTCTTCAGTGTTGGGACTAAAGCTAGATATTTTGTGTAGGAGTGTTAAAATCTGCAATCCAGAAAGAAAGGCTTAAATCCTAAAGTAGGAATTAGCTTACTTTGCAGAAGATTTACTTGAGATGGATTTGTATCATGTGTTTTCTGCTCTGAAACCCAGGGTTTTTACATCTGAGCCTGTTAATGGCACCACTTGAACTACTATGCATGTGTGTGTTGGTGTGTGAGTGTATGTGTGTATGTATATGTTCACTACAGTAGGGAAAGAAGAGCACACACAGGAATCCTTGCAGAGAATGGGAAAGGCCTTACTTGAAGTCAAGAATTTTTTGCCAGAAGCTGCTTGCTAGCTCTAGGGCAGCTCTTTATGGGAAGACCAACACATGAGCTGGGCACAGAAGGAAAGAGACTTGGGAGGAACTGGAGTGAAAGGAATAAGATGCATCAGGCTGGAGAGTAAAATAGTGTTTATGGTGTTACCTGTTGCTGAGCCTGGGAATCTGTAATTCAGGCATTTGTCAAAAGTCGCATCTCATACCTAAAAAAATTTTAAGCATTAAATCTTATTAAGCATTCTAGTAGCTGGGCAATGCAAAAGGTGAAAATCTATCACTCTTGCAAGTTACTGTTTTGGTCAGGTAGCAGAAGTTTTATTGACTTAAGGATCAAACATATGGTAGATTTTCTAGTTTTCTGCTTGTTTTATTAAAAGAAAATGGTTAATGCAACTCTTTTGTGCTTAAGTTGGACTTTTTACAGTTCAACATCAGTGTGCCTTCATTTTTCTCTGTCCAGCTTGCAGTGATTGGTTCTGGATTTGTTAACAGTTGTAAGCACATGTCCTGCTAGTGTAACAGAATCTGCTATTCCTCCATTTGTTGCGACTAACAGCAGCAATCCTTGCTCTTTGGGATGCAAATAATTCTCCTCAGAATCATTATTCAATCTTATCTTTTCTATAATTATTTTCTATATCTGTGGAAAGAGGCATGCTAGTGTCTGAACTCACAATATGTTGTGGGATTGGATTTTTTGGTGTTGGTGAAACACAGGCATGTCTCAGCAGAGTTCATGTAATGCATTTAACAAAAGATCCTCTTAAAAGTGATATCTAAAAGATGTACAATAAGTAACATGAAGCATGAAACTGCTTGAAACATTGCATTGTAAAATTAAATACTAAGTATCCTCCTAATTAATGATCCATTCTGTGTTTTTTCTCAGGTAGCAGAGAAACCTTGGCAGAAAAAACACAGCACAAAGAACCACCAAGATAGATAATTAGCCAGGCATCTATCATTAGCTAATTGAAGTTTATAGTGTTTCAATAAGTAATTCAAATTAGAGGAAATGTTTCTTTTTATTTTCTAGTTTTAACCTGATTAGATACTCTCAAAATTCTGTTAGTAATGGTATTTTAGGTTTGCTTTTAATAACAAAAGATTACTTATTGCTGTTATAATGGCTTGTCTGGGACAGAGCGCTAAAATTTTGAAGAAAAAAGAACCTTTGTAAATAATGTGCTACTAGGCACAGGCATTGTTTCATACTTCCTAAATTGACCCCTTGAGTTAAAATGAGTCTTTCTTTTATGAAGTCTGTGTATTTGAGGGTGTTTCAGGTAGAGAGAGGTAGTTTTTGTTGGAATTCCTTTTGTCAAACTGAAGGTATGGAGATCAGTTCAGGAACTGAGGCCCAGGGCTCATGCATTTCAAGGCTGACTTGCTTTATTTTGTCACTCTTTCTTTATTAAATATAAAGAGACAGCTTTGCCTGTGTCATCTGCTTTGTGTGGTCTTGTTGCTAAATGGGTCATACTTTGTTCCTTAATATTTTAGGAATATTTTCAGTTTCAGTAGTCAGCAATCTACACTCCATTTATCCTTTGGATCTCAAGTGTATATGAATGGCTGGATAATGTCACAGTCATTAATTAAAAATTATTATATGGTTTATGTGACATTGAAATGCAAGAACTAGATCAGTGTTCAGCATCAGCTGAGACCAAAAAAGAGCATGTAAAAGCTCTACCAATTATAAAGCACTTTCATTTGCTTATGGAAATTATGTCTGAGTAAAACCTTTCTTGTGTATAGCTGAAAGGTACCTTCAGAGGTAAATTAAATGTGAGTTATCTGGTGAATGTTTGGCTAACCTGTTTTTTAAATGCTTAGTAATAGTGATTTCTGCAGCATCCTTATGCAACCAATTGCAGGTTTGCTGTTCTCATCACTAAACTGCTTCCCACTTCCCCCAAGGGTGACCTAAATCTTTATGTCTGCTAACTAAATTCATTAAATATTACCATTTCTCTCTGTGTATGAGAAGTAATCAATTTAAGGACTATTATCATGCATTTCCTTACTTCTGCTGTTTTTTTTTTTTCTTTTCTAGAATAAAGTAAAAAGGATTTAACTTAGTCTATCCTCCGAAGTCTTATTTTCTAGCACCTGGAGTTACTGCAGTTGTTCTCCCTTGGACTTGTGCCAGTTCATATATAGCTTACAGACATCTTTACTGATGTCTAATTTCCCATGTTAAACAGAGTGCTCCAGCTGAGACTTTATGAGTGTAACCAGGGAACTATTAGTTGTGTACAAGTGGAACACTTATGTCATGTGCCATGTATATGGCACCCTGTGTAATACCTCCTGGAATGCTACTGCCCCCTCAGCAGTAAAGTGTTACAGATAGAGGCTGTAGCCTGTAAACCACATGTTAAAAGAAAGTCACTGTATTCTGCATTTGCTTTTTCCTCTCTATGTACAGTACTTTGTACTGGCCTTCAGCTAATTTCATGCTCTCTTGGTATCAGACAATTTTTCTGTTGTACTTGTCTGTTTTGAATTGCTTCCCTCTGAGCAGCTGTAGCATCTACAGTTTAGTGTCATCTACTGCCTGCATAAAAATAAATACATGATTCTATCATTCACAATGTTAAAAGCCTGAATAGCATCAAATGCAGGACAGAACTTTGCAGTCTTTTTTACATTTGCTTGGAGTGAATTGAAGACCTAGGTCCTAATAAGCTATTAGAGTTCAATTATTTTTTTTCAGTGAAGTCAGTATTATTAGTACCATAAAAAATTAACTGAAAAAGGGATCCATTCTATTATAAAGGTGCCATTTGCTGGGTTATTTTTAACTCTGGCACTAATTTTGTAAACACTTACTCATATACACTTGCCCCATTGACTTGAAAGGGACTGATTAGTTGTTTGGAGCCAAGTGCTTTCCAATCAGGGACTAGAGCTGCACTAGAAATAGGTTGTGGTGCCTAGTGTTTCTTTATTTATTGTGTTGAAGTGAATATTTACATATTTATTGCATTTGGAACTTTGCAAAAAGCATTTTATTAATTTTTTTCTTAATGGGTAGAAACATAACAAGTATATATTTGCTCCATTTTAAAATCCTGTGCCCTACTAACTGATACACAAGAATAAACTAACTTGAAAATTAACTTTGGGTATATTTAGCTCCTTAGCAGACTATGTGTAATGACAGTGACCTGCACAGTATCATTTCTTCTCTCATGGTATTTCCAGATCTGTGAAGAGTTAATAAATCAGCCTTTTGTACAGCTGTTGCTGGATGAACACTGGAGGGTCAAAAGCAGCTTTTAGACTCTTCCTACTATAGCAACTAACAAGTCATTTCATGAAAGTGCTCTGTGTTAGGAGCTCTGGGTTGGAATTTCGGATGAGTTTTACAGTACGGTTGCTTTAGGATGAGGTAGTAGTGCTGTGGTTTTAGGTGATTTCAAAGTTTGTGGATCAAATCTAAAGAATTAATCAATTATCAGATGTTTTGGGTCTGTAAGATACAAATTCTGCCAAAAAATACTGGTAAGATCTTGGTTTGTATGAAAGAGGCTATACTTTGTTACTAAAACGAACTTTATAGAATGACGCATAGTTCCCACTCATAAACATTTTTATAAGGCAGAAGTATCTATTTTATCAAAAGTAAACCTAATACTCAGTAATTGTCAAAATTACCTACAAGCAGAAAGTAATAGAGAGGAACCTTCTTACAAAAAAAAAAAAAAAGAAAATTTACAGAGGTTAATTAATGTAGCATAAACAGCAAAGAGTCATGTACATATACGGATACCTTGGGCCTGATAGACAAGTTAAGTCATTCTGAGAATGTAAAATTATTTGTCTTAAATATTGTATTTTTTAATTATGTAATTAAAATTTTTTAATTTAATTATCAAATTCTCTTCAC
The DNA here is from genome assembly GCA_024362935.1 of Setophaga petechia. Taxonomy (NCBI): domain Eukaryota; kingdom Metazoa; phylum Chordata; class Aves; order Passeriformes; family Parulidae; genus Setophaga; species Setophaga petechia. The sequence continues at coordinate 32,702,744 of JANCRA010000001.1, forward strand.
AAAAATTTGTATAAAATTTCATTTTATCCATAAGTGTATAAGTTAAAGTTACTTGAAAGCAGAAATTGTGTTTGTGGTATGCTTCTTAAAATACATTCTGATTTTGCAGAACAGGAGAGGTGAATATGCCCTGGTTTCTTCTAAGGTTAAGAAAGGCTACTCTTGAATGACTGTAGCAAATTCTAAGCTACCCAACTTTGCTGTATCTGTCTTGGTCAGTCATGGTAGGAAAGCTCAGTTAATTTAGTTAGACTAAATTAAGCCATCCACAGGATTGTGGTAGTTCAGTCTACTGGAGTCTCCATCTTCTCACAGAGACTGGTAAATACTATGAAATTTCCTGTTTCCTTTTTTCTTGTACACTGAGAACTTCTTGGGTAGTCCCAAGAATATGGTCCTTAAAATACAGCTCATAAATGAAAATGGTGCAATTTTGTGCAATAATGTAGTGTTTCACTGTTAGAGATATGCTGTTTAGATGGCTTGTAGTGAATGATTAGGGCAAAGTTTTCATATTTATTTTATCCTAACAAGTTGCAATTGATAATGCCACTCAGCAACAGTTGTTAGGTAGGGAAGATAGGCATGAGGCATTTTCTCAACTTGCATTCCACAGAGATCACAGTTCTATTAATAAAAGCCATACAGGACCTCTCTTAGCTTCCTGGATACAATGGAGATTCATTTAGCAATGATAGGAATATTGTATGGCATACCTATTCACCATACCACTTGGTGTAAGGCACTACATTTAGCATTTGTTTTTCATTTGCAGCACGTAAGCTAATGGTGTAAAAATGCTTAAGATAGTGTGAATATTCTTTTTTGAAATTTTAGAAGGGTTTTTTTTTGATGGAGCTCATCACTTTCTCTTGTATGCCAAATAACTTTGCCTAGTATGACAAATGACTGCCAAAGAGGAGTCATACTGCAGAATAATACCAAAAAGGCACCTTCTTTGAAGGAAGGAAATGACACCACATATTAGACAAATACCAGAACATTCTTTCTTGAAGAACATATTCTACCTTAAAGAGGTTTTGCTCAGTTACATGATGCAACTAAATTGGCATGGCCTTAGCCCTGACTTATTTGCAGCAACAAAGAGCAGCAACATCTATTGGCAAGCATGTTACTTTTAATTCAAATTTTTCATTTTTTACATCCCTCATCTGAAAGAAAATTTCTGAGACCACAGAAAAATCTAGTGCATATGCATGCTGGAGCCCGTTTGCATGCTTGCCTCTCAAAAAGAAACTGATACAGCCTGTCATGTGGATTTGTTTGTGGGATTTGTTTTTTACTCTTCTGTATATATGAGGACCTCCTTGAGGTCCACCAGCTGCATTTTTTGGTTGGTTTCATTCAGGTGTGCCTCCTTGAAGTGTATTTTTTTTCTGAATGTGGACCTTAACTTGTCACCAGCCTAGGTCCCATTGGCTTGCTTGGAGTGTACACTCTAAGCTCACATGGAAATGCCCTTCATCAATTGATTTCTGTGTTTTCTGTGTGAAATGAAGAGTAAACTTATGAAATAATAAAAGCACAAAGTGAACATTATGAACTCTGATCTATCTTAAAACCTGGGGTTTTAAAGGTGCATAGCAATAAGACTGAAAAGCAATCTTGGATCAATCTGTTTGCTTTAAAGAGAACTGATGTTAAAGAAAATATGCAGAAAACTGCAGTATTGGCTTGGGGCAAGCTCAGCTGACCATCTGCAATGGTCTTTCTTGCATTGGTGGGGCATAAAGGCAACAGGGGAAGACCAAAATAGCAAAGCTCCCTGAAGGTGATGTTCCTTCCTTCAGCCACTGGATTCTTATGGCCAGGGTTTTGCTATTCACATTCCTCTCTTGTAGGGGATGTTCTCAAACACTTGCAATGCAGGCAAACAGCGAGTGAACTTCTGCCAGTTAGAGGATGATGGCTTGGGAGGAATTGCATAGCATGCCTGAGTACCTAGCTCTGCTCAGGACTGCAGCAATGCTGGCTGGCTGGCCATAAATCCTTTGTGGCATGCTGCATCTGTTGCACCAGTGGGTGTTACTCTCTGCCATGTCTGGAGTCTTTCTGGCAATAGATACGCTCTCTCTCTTTATGGCTTTCAGTTCTCTTATCTCTTTACAGTTCTTTCACTGTAATTGACTCAAGATTCTCTCTGGGATATCCTTTACCACTCCTGTGCTGACTACAGGTTTCATGCCTGTGTCTGTCTTTCTGACAATATCTGAAGCTCAGGCCTGCTTGGTAACTGACTTGCTTAGGTCCTGCCCCATGACCTCTGTAATTTAGTTTAGTTTACATATTAGAAATTTTTCTATGTTACTGCATGAAGAGTCTGACAGGTACACATTGCAAACAAGCCAAAAAATATAATAAATGTGTCACTGTTCTGTATTTGACTTCTGGGAGGCCTGAGACGAAGCCTTTATCGTATCAGAAGTTTAAATATTTTTTCAACCTTTAGTTATGATTCTAGTGTCCAAGAACATAAGGTGTAACAACTGTAGAAATCTCAGGAGAAGAGGTAGGGAAATTATTGGCCTGACAGCCAGCCTGTTGCTGTGATCATCATCATCTTCTTCTTCTTCTACTACTGCTACTACTTATTTGGATTTCCAGCTAAGAGACGGTGATGAGTTTGTATTAAGAGTATGTAATGGACTTTTTTAGAGCCTATAATGGTGTAAAGAAATGTCATTTTATGCTTAAGTAACCAGTGACCATTAAAGCATTATATACCTATCTGCTGGTATTTGTTAAGAGGACTGGTTGGTGACCTGGATAATGCCTAAGCTTCTTGTTGCCTGCTAATGACTTTATATCACCATAATACTTGTCATGAAGTATGGCTTGATGCAAGATCTATTTAACAAACAAAAAGTTGTTCCAGGCCTTTCCCTGTTCCCCTCTTAGAGCTTTATCCCTGTACTTTCATGGTGCATTTATGTTCCTTGGCATTGAGTTGGCACTGTAAAATGTAACAGTGGCACCACTGTGGCCTTGTAGGATGCTCTTTTTCTCAGAAACCACAGTTCCTCAATCTTTCCTAAAATTTGCTTCATCCTGGCATCTCCTACAGGGAGGAATGTTCAAGATTGCTTCTGGTTTGTTTTTGGCAATGTCAAATAGCAGGCCACTGCTGGGGTACTGGCGCTGAGCCACAGGGAGTCTGTCTGTCATTTCAGCTTCATGGTTGCAGGGTGTGGATCACATGAGCAGGAAGAATCAGTTTCTAGTCCTGTTCCAGAATGTAGTGTGGCACGTTCCGTGCAGTCACTGTGACCCCATAGTAATCCTGGTCATGAAAACAGAGTAACCTGAAAGTACAGAACAGTTTGGGAAGCAAGGTGTGTCATCAGTTTGCTCTTTTGAAATGGTTGCATACAAAATACTGATCTGTGACATTTGAAAATGGTGCAATTTTGTGCAATTTTTCCTAAGATAAATTACTGTTATAGGAGTTTGGACCGTATTGCGTTGGACTGCATCATATTTTGAAAGGTCAAGGGGGTTTGGGGTATTGTTGGTTTTATCAACACATTTTTTGTGTGTTACCACAATTGCATCTCTGTTGCCTTAAAAATAGTCTTGGAAAATAGAATGAGTTCCCTGCTGAAAGGGAGGAACAAAAATTTACTTCTATTTTCATTCCCACCTGTTAAGAACTGTTGCCCCTTTAAACTCAGAGCTATGTGCTGACATGGAAATGTTGAAACTTTACTCATATTTCCTTTTTAAAAATCTGGAATAAAAAGATTTTGAGAGTTTCCTTCAACACTTCTTCCTCTGCATTATAAATTTGAACAGAACTAATTATTAATGAAATTTAACATAGTGCTTTATTTAAAGCTTGTGTGCTAATTTAGACCAGAATTCCAAACCCATCAGTAAAGTCCTCTGGTTTCCTTACTCTCAGATTGTGGCATCTGTCCCTTCCCCTGGCTGCTTTTTTGAAGGTAACTGCATTGTTTCTATGAGTAACTGTAATCTAAATGCTGTACCTAACTGCTTCTTTGCCAAGTCAAGAAAAATAATGGTCAACTGTGTTTTTTACATGCTTGGACATCTCCTTAGACTTGTGTTAAAGGTTTTCTGGCAGATTTTGGAAGTGTTTGAATGTCTTCTATAGAGAAAAATCTGAAGAACATAATCTCAGGACTAAGCCTAAGTGGTTTTGTGGTTTTGAATGTTAATAGTTTTATTACCTAATGAAGTTGAAGGATACTGATTTTTATTTTGTAGCTAATGTAGCCCAGGGCATAAATGAGAAAGATCACGTAGCAAATCCACGTCAGAGGTGGAACTGAAGTAGCACAGTCTTCAGCCTTACTCCATGGTTTTAGCCATGTTTATTCCCTCATCTCAACTATGTATTTAAAATAATTGTAGATTATTTTTGATGCCATTTTAGCTTTTTTTTTTTTTTTTAATTCTTGTATTTATGAACTGTTTTAATAAGACTTTTAAATGTTTTCTGCCTGGAGGTTGAGTGGTTGGGCCTAGCAGAATTTAGTGAAAAGTTCCTTCTGCAGTCCTGAACTGGATAAGCTTTGCCTTCTTTAAAGCACAAAAATGCATGTTTTTTTATTGTTCTCTAGAGTATTCAAAGTAACTCAGTGAATGGCAAGCATCTATGGAATATCTCTGTGTAATGGAGATACTTTTCCTATAAGCCATGCTTTGGAGGTGGAGGATTTTGGGGGTGCTCTAACTGCGTGGGGAGCTCCTTGTTTCCTGGCAGTTGTCTGCACGAGAGGGCAGGTGATGCTGGCTCCTGTGGGGCTCTGCCTCTTTGAAGCCATGGCAGCTGGCTGTGTACCTCCTGCTTTCCTTGCTCCTGCCAGCCATACCTCCCCAAAAAGTAAGAGAGAACAGAGGCTGGAATCCGTGTGGGAACCATTTGTATGGAGTCCTTCCAGGTTTGTACCACTCCTGTGGAAAGATGCAGATTCATTCTCAGCTGACAGCCTCACCCACAAAACTCCTACAAAAAATGTAGATTTTTTCTTGCCAGACCACTGTCAATTCCTGCTCTGCTGTCCCAGATGCTTTACTTGATCCTGATCCTCACCACTTTCTACTGAGAGTCCTGGAATTCCATTCCAAATGGAAATTTAAAACTGAGATGAGCCTCAGAGCCATGGCAAGCACAAAAACTGTGAGTTTATTTCTCACAGGAGAACAATACTGGTATCTTCCTGCGCAGGCACATGTTACATGTCCCTAGTATGCTCTCCTGTTAATTCCCCTCCTGATATTTATTTACTTGGAAGAAAGCATAATTCTAGTATTTAAGTGATATATTTATAATGTCCCATTTACAATGAGCTGTTTTGTGAAAGCTTTGTTTCAGATTTACATGCAGAGATTTGATATGTTGAAGCGTTTATTTCAGTCTGGGAGATATTCTGATTTGCTCAGCTAGATAAAACCTGAGGAAAACAGTTGTCTGAAGGCAGCCTAATGTCTGTGAGAGAGCTGTTTTGTTCTGTCTTGTGAGAAGAGCAGTAGCCCACCTGCTTCTGTTCTGTGAAGGGTGTAGCACTATTCCAAGTAAGACAGCTCTCATGTGCTGCAGTTTCAAGGTGAAATTTGCAGCGGCTCCTTCTTCTTCCTCTTGCCCTATCTACGTATAATCTTGCCTCTGATTTTCTCCTAAAGAAAACCAAGAGGGATGTAGAAAATTTCATTAAATATCTAAGCATTACTTCAGAATTTTAGGGATTAAGTTTTTTCAGGTACCTGAAAAAATAGTATTAGTGAAACTCAGTAATGTTGATTTGCTTGTTAAAAATTTACAAGTGGCTACTTTATTTATCTGTAGAGGAGCATAATGAGGAAATACTACAAGGAAATGCTGGAGAGGTAAAAGCGACATTTTAACATATTTTTATTACAGAGAAATCACTGTCTTTTACTCTGATGCAATTTTATCATAGATTGCTTCTCTTTGCAGATTTCTGTTGTATAGTATCAGCCTGATACATAGTAATGAACAAAAAATTCTAGCAATCTTTGGCTGGTTTTGTTACTATTTTAAAAAAATGTTGATCTGTGCTTCTTATGACAAGACTACAGCCTTACTTTCACAATGGGATCAGACTTTCAAAATAATTTTTTTTTAGTCAAAACATGCTTTTATTCAGGATTTAGTTTCTGTTGACATTTGTAGGATAACTTGCCCCCTATTTAAAAAAAAAACAATGCAAATAAACAAACCATAGAAAACCAGGAGTGCTTCATAGTTTTATGGATTCTCTTGAATTCTAAAATCACTTTTTACTGCGCATTACATATCAGTAAAACCTGATGCAGTAATAATTGTTGTTACTAATATTTAAAGAATTTCCATTCTGATAAAATAATTTTGGTTTTCTGTTTTAGGCTGCTTGGTATTCAAGCAGCAAAACATTTGAATACTTATGCTTTCAGAATCTGTTTCTTTTTTGTGTTAAATGATTAAAAAATTAACACCTTCTTTCCATTTAAATCATGTAAATAGTTAAGACTCATGCTGTAGCTAAGCTGATTCTTTCTCTGTTTTAAAAATAGAAAATGCTGGAGCAGTGCTTCCCTTCCCCCACTCTGTAGTCACTAGTCCAAGCTAGTAAATGTTACTGAATGGATTTCAGTGTTGTAGCCATTCTACAGTAAGTACAGCAAGATCCTTTGTGAGAAAGCGAAAGGAGGAAAAAAGGTGGTAGAGATCATTTGTGGATGTTCGTCAGAGCAGAGCACCTGCACCAATGACAGACAGGCTTTCCTCGAGAAACAGATCATGACAACAAACACTGCTGTGCAGAGGAGCCAGAATCTCCCCAAAAGACGCCTAGAAAGTGTAGGGGAGTGCCCTGCAAAACGGAAAGCTGGCTGGGGCATTCTGACCAGCCAAGGTTAGTATAGCAGCCATTTCAGAAACCGGTACTGAAATATGCTAAGCTGACCCAATTTATGGTGGTCTAGCTGTAAAACTGATTTTTGGTTTTTTAGCTTTTTTTTTCTAGCTGTAATGTAAGTGCATGCTTTTGTTAGTGGGACTTTATTGTCTTGCATGGGTTAACACAAGGGTACTGAGGCTGTTTTCGTTCTTTCTGCTCTCTTGTCAGCTGATCTAAAATACCATTTCTTGTTTATCTGCCCTATTTATTTTATGCAAGTGTTTAAGGCTTGACTTACCCTGACTTTTGGTGTCCTGTCACAAGGTAACTGGATACTAAAGGTTAATTGTTTACTAAGGGGAACCAGGGAATGAAAGGAGGGGGAGGAGTAAACTTTACATATAACTTTATATGTGGGGAGTCTATAGATAGCTGAAATAGAAGGCAGTAGAGAAACACAGGTGACTGAATTATTATCCTGTACTAAGATACTAAGGACAAAATAAAATTGTAAGGCTTTCCATAGAGAAGTACTTAGGAGGTTTTTAAGTTGCTGAACACTGACATTTTCAACAATGAAGCATAAACTCTCTTAGAAGTGTTTACGACTCCTATTGCCTGTGCCATATTTTCCTGTAATTTTTTTCCATAGTCCAAGTGTGTAAAAGGGAACTTTGAATAATTGCAGGAGTCTTAAGAGGAATTTTTTTGAATGAGTGATCATAATTCCATGATTTAATATTGATGATATCATAAGGTTTAGAGTGAAACAAAATAAGAAATGAAGGAAGTCAGGCTTGAAATTCATGATCATATGATATAAAATAAAAAGATGGAAATGTTAAAATAGTCAATGAAAGTAGTAGACAAGAGTGAGTTCATATGTTTTACATAAAGGAACTGTGTATTTACCATGTAAAATATAGCTATATGTTAGCTAGATTCTTAAAATATATTCTTATTCTTAAAATACCTTTGATGATTTCCAGTATTGACAGTTTTAGAATGAAGCAATATTCAAGAATTTAAGCACATTTCCTTATCTTCCAAGTAACCATTTGAATGCAATGATACTGTATGACTGCATTTATTCATCAGTTGTAATGTGCAGAGCACCTTTTGCCCTCATGTTTTTCACCCTCTGGGCTAAGATTTCCTGACCTAAAGAAACTTGAATTTATGGTCATTTTAGCTTGTTGGGGGTCAGTATTTTCCAAAAAAACTTGGACAATATCCCTCAGCTGAAAAGAAATTTCACAAGAGTTTAGCAGTGTTAGTACCAGCCACTCCATTATACGGTTGAAGGTTAGGCTCTCTTGCTACTCTTACAAAGAAATAGCCACAATTAGTCTAGTTTTGAAATTCTCAGAATCTAAGTAAAATATGGAAACTAAAATTTTCTGTAGAATACATCTTAACAGGGTCTATCTATTTAGAGCCTCTTTGTAATTGCCATGCTGGGAATATACATTTATTGATAGGCATCCTGAAGTACTGAGAGACTTCTGTTGCATTTTAAGCTTCTGATTGTTGCAGTGCACTTGAATAACAAGTATATCTTTTATAAACTCTGAAGGATGCTTTTTTTTCCTTCCTCTGTATTTCATCCATGCAGGTATCCAAACCTGACTTGGCTCCACAGGCACCCTTGCAGAGCAAAGGAGAGAAAGTCATACTGCAATGCAGTCTGTAATTAAATAGGCAGATTGGAAAATGGACTGCAAGTGATGCAGAGGGTGGAATATAACATAAGATTGGATAGAAGGGTGAAAGGATAGAGTCAAAATGGGAAAAGGCCTTCAGCCTGCTGGCTTGAGGGGCTACAACTCCAAAATCTCATGGACGTAACAAAAATTACACATGGCACAGATTTGCTGCACAATTGCTTTCTGTTTATAAGGTTTAGGATTAGGCCCTGGGCTGCATTCACTGTCAGACAGGCTGGGAAAATACAGAGAATTCTCAGCAGTTTGGGAAAAATTGTTTGCACTTTCGATTAAGACTGAGACTGTGTTTGAGGAGCAAAAATATTCCAGACTTTAATCTTCAGAGTCTAAACTCAGCTCAGAATGTCCATAGGCCTTTTCTGTCACCTTCTAGTTGGGAAGGAGGCTGAAAAACCCTTACTTTGTTTTAGTGACTTGTCCAAGGAAATTATAACAGCCAAAGAATATTACCAACTGCTTCTCCTACTCAAGTCATATCAGGTGAGGATCTAATGGATTACTGAATTTGGAGATTTATGTGATTTTACATCTTGGCATTCTAGCTAGGGTATACAGATTTGCAAGCTACTTTAGGTTAGAAAAACATCCAGACAGTTGCTGGTGCTTCAAGAAGATGGAAAAACAACCTGTGCATGAGCAATGGATGTGGAACTGTGGCTGTGCTTTCCTGTAACATGAGAAGGGGCCTGACACACTCCTTTCCACACGTGCAAGGTTGAGCACAGCCAGCAATGACTGCTCTGCTCCCACTATTGCCATTGCCATCATTTTCACATAGCTTAATGTTAATTCTGTTGGGAACCAAGCAAGCTGTGTTTGGAAATTGCTGTTGTGGTATTCTAGGCTTTTTCGTAGAGTTCAGTAGCCGTTATTTCTGTGCGAAAAGGATGCAAAAGTGCAATAACAAACACTCAAAATGTTACTTGTTCCACCCTGATTTGACCATTCAGCCCCAACCTCCTTAGCTGTGCTCCTCCTCCAACATGAATGATGTTCTGAGAATGCATTAGTTTTATACTCAGAAAAAACATACCCTGCGTTCTGCGGTTTGATGCAAAGGTTAGAATCATGCAGTGAATGGTAGGGAGAAAGGGTTAGTGTTTTAATGCCCTTAAAAGTAAATTCCATTCTTGTCTTTGGAACCTATGTGTTTTAAGACCAATCACCTAATGTAAAAGCTTTTTGGCTGATCATGGTTATTATTATCTAAAGCTGAAATTTCAGAAACTCAGAGCTTTCATAGCCATAATTTAACTGTGCTTTTAGCATGCGCTCTAAAGTTTAAGAACTCAAAAAAAAAAAAAAAGCTGTTAGAATGGTTTTATAATTCAAGCATTAAAACTCTGTCTTTTAGCTCCTTAGTTATAAATTGTATAAATGGATGATGTTCTGATATAGGTTCAGCAGGGGAGTTGAAGTATTCTTTTATCATTGGGACAATACCATGAAAAAGGCAGTAGAAAATTAACAATGTTACACTGAGTTTATAGTTTGGATGACTTGTCTTAAAGAGATCCTTCTAGACATGGAGACAAAAAAAATTGTGAATACCAACTCATTCACTGAATGCAACACTGGAATGGCAAAACTAATGTGTCATGTGGTGCAGGTGCTGTTAGACACAGAACTGTGTGGGAAAGCTTTGTATGGCTTTTAGGAGTAGGCAATTGGTAGCATTTACATTTGGAATGAAGCCCCCAGTTTGGAGATTTAAAATCTACATTATGATAAACAATAGAAAGTATACTGGTTTGAATCAATCAAGTTTTCATTGTTTATATATATATATATATGTATACACTGTTATATACTTATATTGTTAGAGAATTTTCATATTACGTGAAACATTGAAATGACATATGTAAATGCCACTTGAATGACATCTTCTCTTTCAGACATATTTTAATAATCTCTAGCCTAAATTCTAATTCTCTTGGAGTTCTTCAGTGTTGACTGTTTAAACCTCATTTTTTTTTTAAAAAGTTGCTTCTGTTTTTCTGGTCATATCTAATCACGATAGTTAAGCATCATAGATATATTTCTTAAAGTTTAAAGCCTTCACTGAAGATTTTTTTAATAGTTTTCAACACAAAATATCAATTAAGTAGTTGACATGCTTCTTTATCCTACAAAGGATTTAGACAAATGAGTAATTTTATTGTCCCACAATAAAAATATTTTCAAGCCTAATTAGATATACAAAATATCAGACACTTTCCACAACTGGGGTGAAGTGATTCTGTTATCTTGGGAGTCTGACGTGCAGGGTTTTTCTCTTTAGTTATTGATCCTCTATGTTGCTTCAGTTGCCAGAAGCTGAAGCATCAGAATGCATCTTAAGAAATAAAAGGTAACAGCGCTTGTGTTGGTTTTGCAGAAATAAATATTAGGTACAACGCTTTCCAAATACTCTGTGTTTCTCATCTCCCAGTAATGAGCTGTGTCAGGCTTCTATTTTCAGTTCTTTGATGATAGTGCTTCTTCTGATTACTGGGACTCCATCTATTTAGCCATAGACCAGTAATTTTTTTAAGTGCTGAGCCCTGGTATAAATACTTTCCCAAAAAGAACTTTATTCATTACAGTTCTCCTTTTGAAAATCTAACCTTTAATGTACTTATTATACTGAGTTGGGGGTCATTGTTTTATTGGTTTTTGGTTTTTTTTTTTTTTTAGACTTCACAAATTTTTAGAAATAAATACAAAAGGAATTAAATGACTGGAGGTAAAGACTGTTGTGAAAATATTTTTACTTAGTATTTTACTACTATAATTATAATTTCAGGAATGACTTATAGATAATTGCAGGTAAAGGATGTGAAGGAGTGAAGTCTGAAGGGAAATGTGAGGAAAAGAACATTAATGACTTAGAAATGAATCAAAGTCAATAACTGCAAATCCCTATTTTTGGACATTTTCACAGCTGAGAATAGCTATCAACGCCCCAGTTCAAAAACCAATGAATATTTTAGAACATAATTGAAGGAATAGCAAACTACTAAAAGAAAAACAGTTCAGATACAGCTCAAACAGCATTTGAAACATGTTCAGAATATCTTTGCTTTTCTTTCTAGATGTATTATGAGTAAGTAGTAAAATAACATAGGGAGATTTGGCAGTGCTTCCCTTAAAATCTATGCACTGATACTGATTTTTGAGGACACAAAACTATGTCTTTGCATGAGGTTAAAATAGAAGGAGTTTTTTGTGCAGTTTATTCATGTCAAGGTTTTCTTGATTTCACTGTGAGTTTTGGAAAGCCAATGCACAGATACTGGCACTTTGAGAAGTTGTTATGTTAAAGAAAGAAATGTGAAAAACTGACAAAAAAGGGCAGCAGTCCTTTGCCATAGGAAACTGACAACTTGTACATGCTCATATATTCAAAGCTGTATTTACTGAAGGCTGGAAGTTCGCATTACAGAGAGCTGCTGATCTTCCAAACATAGCCAGGGTGTTTTAGGAACAGGTCCAACTACCAAGAGCAGGGGGTTTTTATTATTATTTTAATTTTTTTTTATTTTCCAGATTGAAAGAAATGAGTAGGATTTATAATTGCAATTGTCTGGAAGTGCCATGGGGAGATGGAGATTTAGGTATTGTATAATAATTTGCAATTTTCTTTAACTTCACCTGTTAATGCAGTGAATCTATTTATTGTTTCTTGTTAATGCTTACAAAGCAATGATGCTTTGTAATAGTTTGCCCTTCTGGTAAACTATACATCAGAGAACTTGAAACTAATGTGGCTTCTGTTAGAGATAGTTAGAGATACTTTGTATTCAGCATTGTCAGGGGCCATAGGGTATTAATGCATTATCAATTTTGCAATAGACTATTTTTGGTATTACTGCTATTACAAACACAATGAATGAAAGTGTTTATATTTTTGCTAATGACTTCTAAGTGAGAGACACTGTAATTTATAGATTAGCAGAAGGCAGTAATCTAGGCAAAGAATTCAAGAACACCTTTGATGTTTATTTATGTTGGACATATTCTTGTCCCTGTGGTATTTAATGATGAATTACTATGTATATCAACAAGTCATTTGGAATGTGAATTTTCTTTTTCCAGACTTGGTTGGCACAAAATTGTTCTGCAACTTTTTGCTTTTAGATTTTATTTGTAGTAGAGATGATACAAGCATTTTGCATTTTATGGATTTATCAGAAACAGCTGGCTGCTGAATATCTCTGCCTGAAGATAGGGATATAAGGTGGGTCTAGGTGCAAGCCAGAGCTTATAACAGGATCTGGCATAATTTGATTATCAAATGTCATTGGAGTAATTAATAGACATTCTTCTGATCAATCCAAGATGGAAGGAGGTGAAGAAAATAAAAGCAGAAAATTGTTGCTTTCAGATCCTACCTGCATTTTTGTTGGTTTTATAAATGGCTACAAGAATGTCTGAAATGTAAGTGTATTGAATAAGCATAAAAGCCTCATAACTCTTATGATTTTATAAGATGTTTTTCCATATAATCAGTTCTTTTTTTTTTCTTTCCATTGAGTAGGATAAACAGAGAAAGAGATGTTCTCATCTACAGAGGGCTGAAATTACCAAAAGCAACCTCTAAATACAGATTTAAATTTGAGGAATTTTTTGCACAGCCAGCAGGATAACTTAATGGATCTAATTTATTTGAATTAGAGCAACTTGAATGCTCATTCAGATACTACTGCAGAAGAAGAAAAACACTGGTCAAAATACTCATAGTGATTTCACACATCCAAACCACAGTACAATAAATCTATCTGAGCTTGTTGGTATGACAAAGAAAATACTGACGATTTGTCAAAATTGGGTTACTTGAAGGTTTCTGAGCTCAAGGGTTTTTTAATGTATAACAGCCCTTAAAATCCCAATCACTTTGTGTGTGAGGGGGTTAAGTTGTTTTTTCTTGGTGGTGTTTTTTTTTTTTTTGTTTTATTTGTTTGTTTTGTTTTGTGGGTTTGGCTTGTTTTTTTCTTTTTTTGGTTTGAATTTTTTTTTATCTCGACTATCAATAAGAATTTCAAAACATTACATTCAATAAACCTGAAGTAAAAAGTACAGGGAGTAATGTGTGTGCATGTATATGTACATGCACACAGATGACCCGAGCTTAGTGCCAATAATTCTGACAGAGGATTGGAAACTGGATCTTGCCAATAGTCCATCTACTGCCACAGATGAAAGAGTTCAAGGAGCTTCACACATACAGGATACTCTGACATGATAGAAATCTCACTGCATTTTTAAAATCAGGTTTATAAAACCTTACTGTCATATTTTTAAATTTCTGCAATCAGCTCTATGTAGTCTTATGATAATTTAAATAGTCATCTGTACTTTTGTTTTGCCAAGTTTTTGATCTCAGTAGTATTCAGTAGTGCTGAGTCACAAAGTGCACCATGTTCTCCAAGATGCAGTCATACTTCTATGTAAGTTTTAGTCTCCTTCACTAACACCAGTAGGAAAATGGAGGTTTTATCTACAATTTCCTATGGAGCACTATTTCATATGATTTAACTAGGCCCCGATTTCATGTTGAATAGCCTTAAACTTTCCGTCATTCTTGATGTGATTTGAGGGTGTTTTTTATAGTAAACAAAAGTGTACTTTCTGAAACAGGCTAGTGGGCAGGAGTCCAATAGGAAACAGAAACAGGGTCTATTTCTGGGGTGTAGTTATCTTAGAGCTCAGGCTGGTGACTGCCTGTGATTGAGCAACAGCAACATTTCAGACTCATTGCTTTGCCAGTAAATGCAGTGGCTGGCTCTGTAGGCAGTCCCTGCCCGTGGCAGAGTCAAACCTGCACACTTGGAAAAGTCATCTGCCAGTGTTACCAATTCATCATGCCAGGCTAATTCTCTCTGTGTTTCTTCAGGAATTTTGGGCAGCTTGATATAACTCATACAAGTGATTGTATTAGTATTTTACAGTTCTAGTGATTTTGTTCTTAGAGGAATAAATACTGATAATTCATAGTACATTTTGAAGATGTTTTTTCCTTGCACAGCCTTTTAAAACTGAATTTTCAAAATTCGTGCCATAAATCAGTTTCAGCTCTGGCTGCAACCTTGGCTGGCTAGAAGGGACCTGTCAGTGTGCAGTCCTGCAGAGGAAAGGGCAGGTCCTTTAGCAAGAGCTTCAGGATTGCTGTGGAAGCTGGGCTGGGGGTTGTGGAGGGTGATGTGTGTGAACACAGGGTTGTTGTTGGGTTACTATTTTTTTTTACATTTCTCTTTTGGGGGTGATAAATGAATGAAAATAAAGGCCAAACCTTTACTGTAAACATATCTAATTATTTTTTCAGCCTAATAGTTTATGGAATGAGAACTTAGACTTTATATATTCTTTATACTTTTGTAATTTTTTTACTGTGATTCTCACTGTATTTCTCTCCTTGCATTTGTGTAGCAGCTTCAAATTAATCTGACCATACATAAAGATTCCCACATTGCTTTTCATATAAACCAACTTCTTTGTGACTTCTTCAGGCAGCTTTACGTCTGGCTTAAGTTCAAATAATGCCTATAGTCCAGCTACAAAGTTTTATTATGTGTATTAAAAAAGAACAATGCAAAAATAGAAGTGGAATATGGTAATTCATTAAATTTATTTAATTTATTGAATAGATTGCTGGTATCAATATCTCCATATTTTGTTCTGTGGAACACATAATAATTTATTAGAGATGTGTTACAATTAATAATAGAGCATTATTTTACTGCTTAGAAACCAATGATTTGAGTCTCCAAAGAGGAAAAATTAATTTCATAGGACATTTGACTTCTTTCTGTGCATCATATTTTCTGCTTTGCTCTGTGCATTCCAAACCCTTTCTAATTCATATGGCTTATTCAATAAATATTGTTATTATATAGGTTCTTGGGCAGATCGCTCACCTCTGCACGAGGCAGCCAGCCAAGGACGCCTTCTTTCTCTGAAGACTTTATTGTCACAGGTGAAGGCTCTGTTTTTACAATTGCTTTCATTTTTAATGTTATTTAACTTCTTGGCATAAATTATTAATGCAGATTTAGTATGCTTTGTTTTGCTTTTTTCACTTGAATTTTTCAGAGCAATACATATTTAGGAATTTTTCATATGATAAGATTTAAGCTAGTATTTAAAATATTTCCTCTGCATGTTTCAACGCCCACCCACCCCTGCCCCCCCCCCTCAAAAATCCCAAACCAAAATTGTGTCTAAATTTATGTCAGTCGTCCCCTCTTGCATGGTATAAATCAATATAAAGAAGTTTCACTGCTTTAAGCCTTTGGGTAAATAGAGCAAGTCAGGAAGATACTAGTTAACAGGAAGAATCACTGAAAGATTCTGGGTTTTGCATTGTTGTCATTTAAAAAAATTCCTAATATCAAAGGGAGGGACTGTCAATGCTAAATTTTAATGTTACAATATTGTCCTCTTAGCTATTTTCAATATTGAAAATTTTCAATATTGAAAAATTATACTAGAAAATACATTCGATGAAAGCAGATAGACGAAATTGTTAGTTCTTAAGAATCAAACAACATCTGCTGCAAAAAATTAGAAGGCTTGGTGATTTTACCAATTCAGTA
This sequence comes from Setophaga petechia, assembly GCA_024362935.1. Classification (NCBI taxonomy): domain Eukaryota; kingdom Metazoa; phylum Chordata; class Aves; order Passeriformes; family Parulidae; genus Setophaga; species Setophaga petechia. The sequence goes on from JANCRA010000001.1 coordinate 32,718,929, forward strand.
AATGTTTTCTTTGCTAAAAATTCATAGCTTTGGATATTTCACCTCTTCAGTCACAGGTTGGTAGAGTCATAGGAGAGTCTAGACTCTTGGACTTTGTGGGGTTTTAAAGATTACCAATATTGGAGATGCACCACCCTTTCTCTCATGTGTTTCAGGGTTTCACTGCCCCCCATTTAAAGTTTTTTCCACATAGCTACGTGGAATTTGCCATGTCCTGACTTGGCTCTGTTGCCTTTTGCCCTGTCACTGTGCATCTAAACAGTCTGCATATTTTATGCCTATTTCTGATTAAAAATAAATGCTCACTGAGGATTAATTTATTGCAAATTGAATTTTAAGCCTTTTTAGAGTATTGTAAACTATTCATTTGAACAGTAGGGTGAGGAAATGACTCTTAATAGGTTTTGTATAATCTTTAAATATCATTCACATCTATTTTAGGGGTACAATGTAGACACACTAACAATTGACCAAGTAACTCCACTCCATGAAGCCTGCCTGGGAGACCATGTAGGATGTGCAAGAATCCTCCTTGAAGCAGGAGCGAACGTAAGGCTTTGGTTTTGTTTTCTTTTATATGAAGTCCACTTCTAACCTTTGCTTAACTAAGAAGGATATATTGCTTGATTTTAATGTAATTGGTCTCTACTTACCCTGTTGGCTATGTTCATCTCATGTAATTACAGCTGCTGTCTGAATGCTAGCAAATGAGAGTGATGGGCAGCCGCTGAGGCAGTAATGAGTTGGAGTGAATCTGTGAGCAGTATTCATTATGATATTTCCCTTCAGAAATATGGAATGCATTCCTCTAATTCGCTGGGTTCCTCTTGTTTCAGGTGGCTTTCAGGAGGCTTTCTTTTAATCTTCAGAATATCTGCTGTCACACTGCACCTCTGTGCTCTTAAAATTCTTTGATATGAGTAGAAAAAAGCACAGTCTCTTTTCTGTGCTCCTGGCATAGGTGGTCTTATCTTTTATCCCAAAATGAAAATGGGACTTTATGGATCACTTCCAGTGCAATGTCTGCTGGCATCAGAGTTCAAGTGCATAGCTTCCTAGGTCTCTGATCTTTGTAATGGAAATATTTACTGTTCTTAAAATTCAGTTTTCAGAAGCATGTGGAAAATGTCTGTGTTATTATAGAAAAATAAAAAAAAGATACATAGATATTTCCAAAGCAAATTTCTCCCTACTTCATCTAGCACAAAGAGTCTAAAGATATGAAACTATAAGGAAAAAAAAATTCCCACTTGGTTTATTTTTAGTATTTGTAATTGTTTTGGTGAGTTTAGGGGGTAAATGGAAGAAGATGGGGCAGAGTCCTGGAAGAAGCCTTCTCCTCATACCTGTTTTCCTTCCTTTAGTATTACTAGGCCTCACAAACTTGTCTTCTTTGTCTCCTTTCTTTCTCACTCTGGAAATAGTTGAAGAGTGAGGCTGGTATTAAAGCAGTGAGCCTGTGCTATTAGCTTTGTCTCCATGCTGAGAAGTATCACTTGAATCTGGAGACTAAAAGTACAGAAGAAAATGGCAAATAATCCTCAATTCCTGCCAGAGCTGTGGAGATCCCTTTATCCCATTAGTATGCAAAGTGTAAATTTTCTGTATCATTGAAACAAGCTCATTGCAATGAATTTTGAAATTATTTACTGCCCAGATGTCAGTATATGCTCTTTAGAATTCCAGGTGTTTTTATCCAACATACTTTAACAGGCATAATAGTAAACTAATTCCAACTGAGAAGCATGGTAAGAGGAATACAGTTTCACAGAGACTGGTCAGTTAACTTGTTATTTTAACAAGTACTTTTTTTTTTTTAATGCAATTTCTAACTATTTCCTGTTTTAAAATCTATCTTTCTTTTAATTCTTTTTGTAAATAGATTTTATATATTCTAGGTAAATGCTACAACAATTGATGGTGTGACACCTTTATTTAATGCCTGTTCGAGAGGCAGTGCAGCATGTGCTGAGCTCCTGTTACAGTACGGTGCCAAAGCTCAGTGGGAGTCGTGTCTGCCATCACCAACACATGAAGCAGCCAGCAGAGGTAAGAAATTACCTCCTCAATAAACATGGAGCAGCTGAGCAATGTCTCAGTAAGAGGGTTAAGAAATGTGTGTGGTTTTGTCCATGAGACAGCGTACTGAAGTCCAGCAAACTGTCGTGCTTTGTACTGACAGGTCACAGTGAATGTCTGGAGGTACTGATATCCTGGGGTATAGATGTTGACCAAGATCTTCCTCATTTAGGAACGCCTCTGTATGTAGCTTGTGTTTCACAGCAGATCCATTGCATTCGAAAGCTTCTTTATGCAGGTATGTCATGATTTAAATGAAATATTACTGGTCTGCAAAATAAGCATATTGTACTCACCTTTGAACTCAGCTGTGCTCAGCCAATTGAACTGGAACCCTTGCTTGCAGGGTTCTACTTCGAAGTTTGTGCTGAATAATATTTTCTTATAATTTACTTTTTTTTTTTTTTTTGGTGCCACAGTAAGCTTAAGAGAAAAAAGGAAGCAAGACCAGTAAGAATGAATGTTCAAAATTTTCAGCACATAGTGCAGCTTTGTAGATACTAATTTTCTGTAGGCAAAAGAAGAGTAAAAAATGAGCTTTGAGAAATTTCATATAGTAATCACTGAGATTTCAGTCATACTACTTTAGCAATGAGGTCCCCCTCGCTTTCATTCTTTAGCAAGTTCTCACTGATCTTTGCACAAGGCATAGAGGCTGAGTTGCAGAGGGAAGGGGTGAGGTAAAAGGCATCTGATCCTAAATTTGAGATTATTTTTTTAATCAATGGATTAGATATGTTGAAGGCTGGCTCTGTTTCAGCACAAGTCCAGGGACACAACTGGCATAGCTGAAAGACAGTTTGGTGCATTTCAGGTATTTACGTATAGGGCTTTTACATCCTGCAGAACAAGGAATTAAAATGTATATTATGAATAATTCAGCCTTGCTATCATTGCACCAGAATAGTTTTTCTAGTTGATTGCATGCTATATTTAGAACTTAAACAAACAGTTAAAGTGTTTCTCATTGAGTCCATCTCCTCAGATGATTAATTATTGTATGTCATGATTTTTTTATGTTTAAGAACTGCAAAAGTATAATTAGCACACTTTGGGATTCAAATACTACCATACAGAAAAAACAGTAACAGAAGGGCATATTCTACATTTGTTGGTGCCCTGAAGTAGAAAAGGGTATGTAAATTGAGAATTTAAGTAGCTACTTATGTAAATTAAATTTTTTCATGTTTTATCAGTTTGTGAGAATGTATTAGAAGTTGAAAAGCAGATAGACAATGAAATAAGCAAGAGAATGCAGAAGCATGCTCCAATTGTTAATATAAGAATAGGGAATTATTCAGATTTCAGATCCAATTACTACAGACCTATGACATTTTTATTTTACTCAAATGGACATTTAAAATACAAAAAGTGTTGAATCAGGGAGTAAAGTTGGTACAGAAGGCAATTATTGGTCTCACAAGGTCAGTAAGAAGTCTTAAGAAGGCTGGGTTTTAGATAAACCAACAGCTTCCATGTGTAAGGGAGATTCTTCCATACTAGCTAGTTTAGTTTAACTCTTGTATGTTTTTTTTTTTTCTTGAATATGAATGCATTATTGCTAATTAATTTAGTCCATTTTAATTTAAAACATGTTAAAAATTACCTATTAATATAAAAGTGTACTAATTAGAACCCATGGATTGGGAGAATTAATGGTTTGGGTTTTTTTTTCCTTATAAGCTTTCTTGACCATGTATCTCACCTTAATTAAAATTAAAACTAATTTATAGATTAATAAATAAAGGTTGGATGGGATGGGAGTCTATTTCAAACCCACTGCCAGCTTCAACATGTGAAAAATTATAAGGCATTCAAGATTCTTTCTTGAGTTGGTGTACTCACAAAAATATACATACAAAACTTCCGTTTAGTGATATTTTTTTAAGACTTAAATAAGGAAAGTATGTTTTTTGTGTAGTGCAAATTTTCTTAAATATGAACAAAAAGTGCTTTTTGTGATTAGGCAACAGTGATGCTTATGTTATCTGATTGGTACCTGGTACCTTTTTAGCTGCTTGTACTTGGATAATAAAACCTAGGCTAAAACACTAAAACCCAAACAAAACACTGATGTGATTAGTTATAGTTCTATGCAATAAAATAATAATAAAGTGGCTAAATGCACTGTGGCATTCCAGACCAGTGATGGTTTTTATTTGCTTTGTAGCCTCATCTTTCTTACTCAATGGCAAATTTAATTAATCTCTTCTTACATCTCTTTATGTGCATCTGCCCACCAGGTGCCAACGTGCAGAAGGGAAAGCATTTGCAAACTCCACTCCATGCTGCTGCCCAGCATTCTAGTACAGAAATTGTAAACTTACTCCTTGAATTTGGGGCAGACATAAATGCCAAAAATTCAGATTTTGAGAGGCCTGTTGATTTAGCTGCCCCAAGCAGTTTAGTGGAGAGACTGCTGCTCTTCCATGAAGGTAAGTTTTAGATGTTTATATTTGAAACTGCAACTTCTATTATCAAAAGACCAAACCTACCTAGAAAAACCCCCAATTTAACAGCCCAAACAACCCGTGTTATAGAAGGTAACACTGTGCTGTATGAAATGACTATATGAACATTCAGGTAATTTCCTTTCTAACTATAAACTATACTCAGCAATATTTAGCCTCAAGCCAGAGCCCATTGACCAAGCAGCATCAGAATTTATACAAGGTGAAAAAGTATTATCATATGTTTATTGGATGTTTACTTAAGTAGATATTTAAGTTACATTTTTATTGGTTTTTACAGACCTTGTTAAAAAGAAACAGAGTATTTAAATTTCAGGTTAAAAATATATTTAATTTTGTTCAGCTGTCATAATATTTTTAAATATGTATTTTATGTGCATATAAAGCGAATTATTTTGATTATGGGCAAAAAGAAGCGTAAGAATTTAAATTTTCTAAATTTTCTTTACAAAATTTTCAAAACCTGAGAAAACAGAAGACTAAAGAGTCTATAGTTCCTCAAACCTCTTAAAGGTCTATCTGCTTTGACAAGAGGGAATATTGCAAAGGGAACTAGACTTGTTCAGACTGAACTATGTGTAATGTAATAATAAGCTACAAGAGAATGCAACTATTTCAATAACCATGGGTGTCTCTTTAGAGGTGAACTGACAAGTAACAGTGATTCATGTTTTCCTCAAAAAAAAACCACCCTGTAGTCTGAATGCTGCTAACAAAACCTCTCTAAAAACTGTATGTTTTCACAAATTTACCAAGACTAGTAGTGTTTTTAAAAGTTAGAGCAAAGAAAAATATTACATTGCATGAAACATATCCAGGTTTATTGTCCAGAGAAAATAGCATTTTTAAGGAATGGGGGGCAGAATTATAAAGACATTATGATTAAGTAGTAAGACCACTAAATATGGTCCAGGATCTTGGGGTTTTTTTCCTGCTTATTCTTGTTGCAGTGATGGTAGTGCAGCTGGTAGTGCTGTAGCAGGTATGTAACCTGTGCTGTGAATAAAAAAAAAACAAAATAACAAATCTGCAGTTTTTAAAGTTATTGACATCAGATATTTTCTGGGAACTGGTTTTTATTTTAAAAAAACTGACCTTGTCTTGCTTTCTTTAGTATTTCCCTATTTATTAATGTTTAAGCAGCCTCAGTCTTTATCTTTGAGGGCAGAAAGGAAGTGAAGGAAATGGAATGAAGAAAAAGGTTAAATTTGCAAAATATGAACTTTTTTTTGTTTTTTTTAGAAATCTATTATTGTGTGAGGCACTTGTAAAACAAAGTGCTGGCTTTTATAATTGTACAATTAAACTTCTTTCTTTATTTGCAGCAACACCATCTTCTCTTTGTCAGCTCTGCCGACTATGTATCCGAAATTACATAGGAAGAGCTAGACTGCATCTTGTTCCACAACTCCAGTTGCCAACAATACTTAAGAATTTCTTACAGTATAGATAACATAGTAATTAATTGTTAGAAACTTAAATATAGCAAGTACATTTTTTTTCTCTGTTTATTGTACGTTTTATCTAAAGAACTGCTGGGCGGAAAAAAAAAAAGCCTTTTGCATATTGCTTAAAAAAATGGTATCTTTGACACCTGGTGTTGGAAATGTAATAGTAATTGGGAGCCATTCAGCAGCTAGTGCCAAGGTGCTAATCCAGCTGAATTGAATAAGTGTGCTGATACTCTGGGACATGATTGTATAACTTTATCTTAACCCTTTATAGCTTTAGTGCTGTTAACTTTAATTGTGTTTATGTTTTTAAAATCTGTTTGACACACCTCAGCCACAAAGAGTTTCTTCATTATTATTTGTTAAGTTTGTCCATTTGAAGTCAATATTTTATGTATTTTCAAATCTCTGTTGTTCGTGTACCTAAAAATACTTGGTGATGGGTGCGCTATATGCATTGATAAAAATAAAACAATTAAACATCAATTCTTTTTCTTTTTCTTTTTATAGACAGTTCATTAATCACAGTGAGAAACTTCCTTTACTCTTCCTCACTGCCTGTGCTGTGGATTGTAATTAAACTGATGTGAAGATAACTTCAGTTTTTTATAGAATTCTGTTTACTGGTACAATTAGTAACCTATTTCTCAAAAGCCTTAATATGGAGATACTTTTGGTATCCTCTTATAAAAAAGAATTTTATGCACACTTCCCTTATCTTTTCATAACAGTGCTGGATCACAGGAATTTAATGGGCATATTAAAGAATTACTTGCCTCAGAGAAAGACATATTTTAATACGTAGTGTCTGTGAGATTTCTGGAGGCATATAGTGGAGATGTGGATACTGAATCTTCAAGCTCAAATTCAGGAGGTGAATACAAGGTTTCAAAAATGTCAGTTTTCTGTATCAAGATGGGTACAGCTCGTGAAAGGACATTACTTCTCTTACTACCTGTTTTGTAAACATTTACCCAGCTCCGAAAATCCTATTGCAAATTCCCAGAATACTCCAGCAGGCATTTCTGTGAAAAGGTATTGTTCAACTCTAGCCAGAGATAGAATGGTGACACCCGCAAGGGACTTTAGAAACCCCTGAGGCTTTGCTTATGCCCTTGAATTTTTGATGATTGTGATCTGAATAGATTAAAATGCAGCACTCCTCCTTTCCCTCTTCTCATTTGCTGTTCCTTTGAGAATAGATTACTTTCTCAGTGACTGATGCTCAGTTCCTGCAAACCAAAGCACAGGACATCTGAAAACTTGCAATTTGCTCTTGGTGATTCACCCTCTTCCATTCCTTTTCAGTGACTCCTTTCAGTATTTATGTTTCTACTGGAAAGATGATAAGTGAGGAACTAACTATAGAGGAAGCTTTCACAAAGAGGAATGCTTACTCAGTTGCTAAATAATATGCTCCTAATAACAAATGTAGCTGTCTTGACACTGTTAAATAACCTTAATATGCTTCTGTTTACTGCAAAAGCTCTAGTTAGGGGGTTTTTCTGGAGTCCTTGGAAAGTCAAATGCAGATATGAGGAGCTGCTTAGGAGTCCATCACATCCTGAGTCTGTACTGGGGTGTGTGTAGTGGTTTTTATTTTCATGCAGAAAGTAGCAATTTGTGGTTTTAGGTACAACACCATTACTGTGTATTACTCTCATAAACAAGCCAACTTTGAAGTGCCAAGCCAACCACAGCACTGCTGAACTTCTCCACGTAGAATGAGCTCATTTAGAACCTCACCTTCAGGTGTACATACATTGCTTTTCAAGTTTGATTCAGAAAAAATGGCAAAAAAACCTCTCATGTCCTAGACACCTGTATCAAATTGGAGCAAACACAGCTATTCTGCAAAACACCTATTTGGAACACAACTAGATAAGGTTAAAAGTTTTGCTGAGAGTCACACCAGAGTCTAAGCCATCTCATTGTAAATAGGCGTGTTCATGCTCTTGTGGCATTTGCAGAATTTATTCCCACCATTCTCCATGATCCCTGCCACCATCCAAAGAGCAAACAAGACCATCTTTGTAGTTTACAGGTATTTGGTAGTATTTTTTTGTGTAATTATACAGAATAGGGCACTAGTCAGAAGAAACTGGCTTGTGGTAATACCATTACTTCAATCTCAGGCAAGAGGCACTTTTCAACATAAACTTCCATCTTTTGCTAAGAGATAATTTTGTGAAAATTGAGTTTATTTTGGCAAGCTGAGCTGAGTGGATGGGGCATTGCTTCTGTTACTATGTGACAGGGACAAACAAATGAGGGAACGGATGTCGTTGGCCTGGCAGGACTATGCACTGGGACATGTCTCTGGCAGATCAGAGCCCTGTGCCACTGTCACATACCAAAACCACACGGCAATGAAATACCTGGTGTTAGTGGCTGGTAACATCCCTTCCAAAAATGATCCCTTGTTTAGCCAGAAATGACAGGTTTGTTACTGTTCTCATGCTGTCAGGGCTCTATTCAATGTGGCTTTGATGGGTTGAATTCTTAGTATGAAATAAATGTTATGTATTAAAATGTTAGAAACCAGGATCTGAAGCAAACAGTGACCTAGGTCAGAGCACTGTTTAAGTGCCCTATTACAATAAAGCTCTTACTAAAAGAACTGTTATACCAGTTAAAAAGTGTTCTAAGGCATTTTCAGAGAAACAGAAAAAAAAAAGTATTCCAGAGACCCACAGGAGGCACTGCACTGGTGGGTGAGAAAGCACATGGAATACAAGGTTCTCCTTGTGCTTCTCCTGGGCCTTCCTGGGGCTGTGGGCTGCTTGGCTCTGGCCATGGCCTGGCGGGAGCCCTAAGCAGGGTGGAACAGACAGGGCATCATTCCACACATCATGGCTTTAAAGTGCCCAGTCTGCTATTTCAGACTGCAGCTGCCAGTGAAGCAGTCTCTGAAGCTAATAAACATGTCAGTACTGTTGGGACAAAATATTTCCAAAAAACAATGGATTTGGTTTTGCACAGATGTTGAACATAACAGATTTAATAGTAATTGGAAAACACTAGCTGTGTAGCTTGGTATGTTTTTTCATTTAAATGGAAATATGACTTCTACAGAGGAGTCAAACAGTCTTTTGAAGACAAAGTATTCTTTAATATTAAGGGGGAGATATCTGTATTTGACTTGCTATACTATACAATGAAGCTACACATTAGCTAACAATCTGAAATTATTTTTGAAACTGATGAACCAGTTGACAGTTGCAACCACAGCTGTAACAGCAGACAGAATTACAACCTTTTCTGCATATTGCTCTCACTCATCACTGTACAAACAACTTCAAGGAAAATGCAACCTCATGTTATTCACAAAGACTGTTACCTGATGGATCCCCAATACAAAAAATGCCCTTTGACTTAATTTTTGTATTTTAGTAAGGAATGAATTCCTAACCCTCACTCTGTAATTTAGAGGGAGTAGATTTGCCCAAGATTCCATGTTAAGTCATAATTTATGTGCAATACATTGATGGAGTTATTCTACATATTCAATATATTTTAACTGTGAAATATTAATAAAAATTCTTATGATACAACAAAAGATTTTAAATATAGTAGAATGGCAGTTGAGTTAATACTTCAGATTCCAATCCTCAGTCATGGGGCTTCATGTTCAGTTCTTTTGTTTGCTCTCCACCTCTGTATCAAGAACTTTTACATACCAGGTTGTAATATTTATGTGCTAAAAGACAGACAGTCTTTCATTTGACAGAAGCAAGATCAGATACTGACTGATGGAAAATTCTTTCAAAAACTATGAATTTTAACTTCTGAAACTGAATTCTTGTTCTGCAAGTACCATGGAGTAAACAGAGGAAAAATATTTTCAGAGAATACTTGCAGGAAGTAAAAGATTTGGTTCCAGCACCCATGTATAAAAATGGGGGTTTTAGGGTACAAAACGGGTGTGTTCCCCCACCCAAATTATTCTTACACCAGAAACCCTGCAATAATACTCTAGAACATTGACAGAGGATTTTAAAGAGGGAGAGCAAAAAACAAATGCAGAATTTTCTTTTATTTCTAATCTCCATCCCGACATTCCAGCAAGGTGGCATTGTTATTTTCTATAGTTAAATTAGGGCAAGGCTTACCTCTAAATTGAGGCTTTTTTGATAGGATTTACTAAATAGAGACTCAATACTATTTCCAGTTTAAGAACAGTTGCTTTAGAAATAATTCTGCCAATTTTTAATTGCAACCTCTTTATTTTTAATGTAACTATCAGGAATTTAAATAAATTTCAAAATTTATTTTAAAGTAGCAGCAAAAAACCAGATGAAATAGATTTCTGCTTATGTACTAAGCTAACAAAAGCTTAGCTTATTAAGCTAACAAAAAGTATTGCAACCATGGCATCTTTTCTAAAAGTGAGCAATTCTGCTTATAAGAATTATTAATAAGAATAATAAGTATAATATTTGCCTTAAAATAAATTCCATACTATACACAGCTTTAAATATTTTTAGTATTCTATTGCCGTAACTGCTTTTCCATTTGAGTGCAAATGTAGTAAATGAAAATATAAATGCACAAGTTCTTAGTTCTGGTCTTTCATATTATATGCATGTTTATAGCTAATACAAAACGTAAAGAGGAAACAAGCTTTTCATAGCATAGTTAAATAACTTCAATAAATATGCTGCTTGTTCTATACAAAGCCTTTGTTAAAAAAACCAAGAAAATTTATAAGGAGTTTTAGCCTCCGGTGAAAGCATAACGGAGAACATTGCCAAATATGATCCTATTAGAAAATACAATTTTGTAATCTAGATAATCTAAATAAATAAATAAAAAATAGATAATCTAAACAAAACATAGATAATCTACACAAAACATAAGTGACCTTCTATTTGTACTGCTATTAAAGCAAAATAACAAGTGGATGAAAAAAACACCTACTCTTGAAATTTTACTTTTGCTATAGAACCCTGTGTGTAAAAATTAGTTCATATTAAAAAGGGGGACAGTGTGAAACAGCCAAAATATTCCAGTCATTCTAAAAAAAGTTTGGAGTTGCTGTCAATAAAGTAATCCTATGATTATATATTTGGAAGAGTGTTTATGGGTTTCACAGTTTATTATCAATATTTTGGTAATATGTAGATAGTTGCTTACTTTACAAAGCATCTATTCACACAGAGTTGACAAAAATAATTGTCTGACGACAATATTCTTACAAAAAAAAATGACATGGCTATATATGAAATTAGGACTTTTTCTTTGGATTATCAAATAACTCTTTTCTTTGGATTCTCAACAAACATTTGTATAGAAATCCTTTTGTTCTCATGTTAAAATTTTCAAAGTTCAAGTAATTGACCTGCAGGAGGAATCAACTACCACCTCTCTGTCCTTTGACAATCAAGGTTAAATCAGCATTAACTCCCAGAGTGTTATTTTAAGCACTATAAAACACAGTACAGAGGAAACACCTCATCAAAATGGGTTAAGTCGTATTCCTGTTCCTAATGGTGAAAAAGGATTCACTTTGGCCCACATCAAAGCATCATTCAGTGAAATAGTAGATTTTCCATCTTCGAGGAAGAACACAGGACCCTGTGAAGCAAAAATGTTTTGGAAGGGAGAGAAAATGAAATTATATACAGATTATGTAAAGGCCACAACAAAAAGCATATTTTATCTCAGAAGAACATAAATGCCTTGTTTAGACCTATCCACTATGTTCACAGAGATATTTTTCCCCACTCACTTAAAACTCTGATAACACTGACACGTTATGAATTGAGGGCACTTACGTTCCCAAATCTGTCAACTCAACCTTTCAAAATATTGAAATTTTTAGTTTGATGTGTTTTATTGTTATTTTATATATGCTTGTCAATTTTTCCAGAGTTAAATTTAGCCTGAATTATAAACTGAGGTAACAAGCATTTTTTGTCAGAATACTGTCCTTATTTCATCATGGACATGATTATTCTTTCTGCTAATCTTTGCTTTTCCTATCCACAAAAATCCTCTTGATATAATGTCCCCATGAGTTGTTTGAAAACAGTCTGCATGCAGTCTACAGAATAATTTGAATAATTCACTATGAAAAAGACAAAGTACTCATTCATGTGATGGAAAAAGAGCTATTTGCTAATTTATTAATTTGACAAAATGTGCTCTGAAAGCTACATTTCAATTTCAGATCTTTCTTAAAAAATTATGCTCTCCAAACTTGCTACATAAGATTTGTAGGCCCATACAAGTAGGCTGCCCTGCTTTAGTATTAACTGATTTTGATTGTTGAGCCAATCTGCATGCCCAAAGACACAACTCCTAATATATGCTAATTCAGAAACACGGATCCTGTAGATGAGAAGCTGGTGACACCATATTTGCTATTCTTGTTGAATGGACTATAACATTGGCAGCTTTACATGGCTGTTAGAAAATGTTGAGAGTACAGCCACAGACAGAGACTACTCATCTAATCTGGAAGTGCTGAGAGCAAGTTATTTTAGATTAATGGTGAGCAGTTGAGATTTTTTTTACCTCAAAAATCCCACTAGCATTTTGTAAACTCTAATTTTCATCAGAAAACTATCCATCCCTCTTAGTGTCTAAACCACCCTGTTACTCTTTGGGCTGACATCTTACACTGGACAGAGGAAACAGATTCGGCATCACCTAGGCAAGTAAATTCCTACTGAGGCATTGTCTGGAGTCAGGAGTAGTGTTTTCAAAATCTTTCAATTTTTTCTTTATTAAAATAACAAGATATGCTAAACAAGTGTTATAAGGACGAATGTGTATTAATCATAAAACTCAATGTGAGTGATGAATACATATATTTGAATATTTAGTCTTCTAATGTCTGGATTTAATTAGTCATGAATTCCAAGTTTTATAGTATGCATTTCCATAGAGATAAAAACCAAAACCAGAAAAATATTAGTATGTGGTTGAAGACAAATAATCTCTTGGCTTTTATTCTAGCTGTGGTGAGGGCACTTTAGATACAACGTTTGGCAAAGGAAATCTTTCATGTGTAAATTAAAAGGTTTTGGATTTTGGAAATGACAATTATTTGATTGGAGAATTCTTTATACAGTCTTTCTTATATAGCAGATGTCACTGCCTGTCACTTTTAAGTCTGCTCCTGTGATAACAGGGTAAACCTTTTTCCAGCGAAATCGTGGGAGAGACCTTTGATTTATGGCAACCTCACAAGTAGTCAGTGCTATTGGCAAGAAAGAGCACTTCAGCTCTCTGAAACCGTACCTGGATCTTTAGCCCTGTCAAACAGGAGGTATGAACATCTGAATGACTGGGAAGGTTTGATCCAGTGACACAGTCTGGCCCAACCATTCCTTTCAGAGGCTCCTCCTGAATTCGCGAGACAAGTACTGAGTACAGCGCTCTCTGCGATTCAGAGGGCGGGGTGCATGGCAACTCATCCGTGGGCCTAGGAACATAAAAGAAATTTGGTTTTCAACTTGGCTTCCTAATTTGTGTGAGAGGTTAAGATCTGCAAAGCAGTTACATTCAGACTTTACAAAGTGAATAAATTTACAACTAAATAGTTAAATACTACTAGTCTCACTCATGGTAATTTTATACGTTTCCACCTACTTGTTTGATTGTGTGCAAGCTCTCCATGCATCTAATTCCTCAGAAAGCTGTTCAATTTTCAAAGGTACAGATACTTCCCGTCTTTTTAAAAGCTGACTGAAAAGGAATGCAAGTAATTAAAGTCCTAATTTATCCTAATAATGACAATTTTCTTAGAAGTAAGACATGATAGACAGCAGTAAAATAAAACTATTTCTGACTGGATATGGAGTAACTATGGAAATAAATTGATCCTTCACAATATACACTATATTAAACTTCAGTAATACTCAAACAAGTTATAGAAGTATAGCTTTATATTTAAATTTTATTTTAATTATCCCTGTTTACCCTTTATTTAATTTGCTGTAATTTTTTAAACTTGAGGCCACTCTATATTTCAAGGCTATATATGTTTTTATTCGTTAATATTGCCAACTTTACTAAAATTAAGGATCCATTTTGCCTACATGTACCATATATGGTAAACATGCAATTAGAGAAACATGGTTCAACACATACATTGGGACAGCCTTGTTTCACTTGCAGAAAGCAGTTTCAGGGGATTATATTTTATTATGATAAATAAAATTTTGCATTTCATTTTGATAAATAAAAAATGCATTGGATGTATTTTTTATTTATCAAAATATAATATAGGTGACAGTTACTACCTGACCTAACTGCCCTCTTTCACTTGTGTTGGGATACCTTAAAAATGTCCTACTTAAGCACATAAATTGTCCACCTTAAGCAGGTAAGTGTCCAGTTTAAGATGGGCCAGAAGCTAAAAACCTGTGAGTCCTGAAGATATTGGGCAATCCAAGAACAAAACTTTGAGCAGTATTGTTTTGTGGTTCTTTAAATAATAAAAAATTGAAAGCTTTACAGCCAAAAGTGAAAGTATCACAAACTGAGTCTCAAAGACTGTTTGTTACTAGTCTAATAATATCCATATCAGAATAGCCCTTCTGTAAAAGCTTGGTTTTGATCTTGCTATTTCTTTAGGTTCAGAAAAGAAAAAACCAAACCAACAACAAACAAATGCTCCTTTTCCTTTTCCCCAATCCTCTCACCAAGTTTCAGACATGAGGATAGCTAAGAGGAAAGACATGTTTTCATTTTTTTGGGATGTGATGCAAAGTAGTGGGCTCAGTGTATGGCATATGTCATAATAAAGACTGAGATTACTCAGAGTTAATGAAAACACAGCATTACCTTGTATACTCATATAGTGCAGGTACAATGCTGTTGTACTCTCTTCTGATAGCAAGTAAAGCACCAATGTAACCACACAGAATCAGCAATTCATTCCGAAACCTATAAATGAAGAAGTATCAATCATGAAAAGCAACAAGCATTTGGAAAAACATTAAACAAACTCATATTCATGTTATAATTTTAAAACCTAATTTATCCATCCACCTTTTGTGGAGAATATACATTCACTGATTATGCTTACTTTCTGTGTCATGTACTTGTTTAAACAGACTGCATCTGCTTCATATTGATTTCCATTATTAAATTTTAAATGGCATTTACAACACAATTTTTAAGCACAATCAAATAGAGTTACACAAACAACATCACTCAGACCTTCTAATGTGATAGAATGTAAATGTAAATAAATGTAAATAAAACTGCCCCAAATATTTGTGGAGATTTCAGTTTCACCAAGTTTCCCCAACTTTTTTCTCCTTTTTGTTCTTCACACGTATACTTGTGTAGGCACCTAGGCCTAGCTGCAACCATCCATCATAAAGGTGAACCAGTGCTATCCATCTATTTTAGAGTTAATTCTGAGTTAATTTTGACAGCCCAACATTCCTTAATGCTTTGACATAAAAGCCCACATGATTTGTGATACCACTTCAGCAAACTGAAACCATAGCTCATCAAAGTGAAGCTCTTTACATAAGACCAATATTGATTCACACATTGTAAATGCTCCACAGAGAAAGCAGCAATAAAATATCTCTTTTTTTCTTGCTAAACCTTCATAATTTGGGAGAGTCCACATTCTGTTCTCCAGACTGGAAAAAAGCATGCTTGCTGGATTTTTTTTTTTTGGTGTCCCTCCTCTGTTAAACAAAAACATTATACTAACAGCGTGCACCTAGATATATATATACAATCTGAAAGATTCCTTTAAGGAAAGTCCCACTTTTCTAAGTCAGGGAAAATATACTCACTCACTACACTTAGGCAACATTAACTGCTCAGTCCGTATGTAACTTAAAAGATCAAGATATGGAAAGACTGAATCCAAAGTCCAATCTGAGCCACAGAGTTGTTCTGTTGAAAAATAAAAAGAAAAATATCTCATAAGGAAAGTTATACAGATAACTTTTGCTTTAAAATTGTTCTTCATCCAACTACCTACCCTTCACATACTGAATGCCAACAGGGAGAGCCTTTTCAGGTTCTCTGCTTAACAGAAAGTACTTCATTGTTTCAAATACATCCCCATCTGCCTGAATTGTCTCTGCCACTCGCATACATTCTTCCACATCAGGAAGATTACACTGGAAAAGAAACATTTTGCCAGAAAATTACTGAAGTGTTCAAACACTTCTCTAAGATGCAGATAAATACTGATGTTTGCACACAGCAAGAAAAAATTCTCTCTGAAGGAGTCATTGAAAGACATACTTGCATATATTGCACATTAAGAAAGTCATCTAGACCAGAGCAGCACTGGAAAAGGCTCTGTAACTTTAATTTTAGCAGTTTTCATTGCTAATGTTTTTGTGAAGCTTTTACTACTGTTTAATAAATATGTACCCTGAGTCACATCCTAAGGGAGAGCAACCAAAGGAGACCCTTCTGCTGCTGAAGAGGAAAGGGGACATTTATGGACATAACAGGCATAAAATATAAAATAATTCAGACTACAGAAAATTGATCTGCCAAAACATGATTAGGCTGCACATCTAGTAGGTTATAAATTGTACTGACAGGTAATTCTGAAGATCATAAGCTACTTCAGAAAGTAACATGTGTCACGGAAAGAGTGCACTAAAGGATAGAAATGAAGAACTAAATTTATTGTGCAATACTGAATATAAAGTCAATAAAGACTAATAGAGGAGAAAAGAATATATGTAATATAAGATGTGAAAGTCAAATTCATCCTGTGGTTTTATATGGTCTTATGTTTTTTGAACTTAGTAGATGAATCAATACAAAACCTTTTTAGATTCAGGTAAATTCTTTTACATTGTACCTTTTCATGCAGGTCATTTATTTCTGCTGTGCATCCAGGATAAAAAGCACATAGTTTCACTAACTGCAGTTTATTATCAGGAATCATCATAAGAAGATCAACTGCTAAATCCCTGCACAAACAAAAAATGACATATAGTTATTCTTGATGGTTTGTAATAGAAGGAAGCTATTTTCTCTTTACATTCCTACTAAGAATTTACTGAAAAAATACTATTTCTAGAGAAGTGCAGAAGCAAGCTCAGTATCTAAGATTATTTTTGTTCAATAAATGAGGCTTAATTATTCATCTTATTGGGAAAGTCATTCATTAATTTTCTGTTGCTTTAGTTGGTTGAATTAAACAGTTGCACAATTCTTAATCCTCAGAACCATCTCAAAGCGAAATGGAAGAATATGTGAGCACGGATGGGAAAGGAGAGTAGGACCCCTCCAATCTGAGATACGAAAAGATGATAATGTGGTTGTGTGTCATGAAACCATCCTCAAAATTCCAGGCTTCTAAAGCTTCATGACATCAACATAGGACATCTCGGTCATCCAGAATGGCTTGGTGCTTACGCGACATAGAAATAGAGAGATTATATGGGAAAAAAATGTGATACCTATTTTTATCCTTCTCAAAGGAAAACTGTTTTAGCAAACTGACATTTCTTACATTTTCCTAAACTTTTTACCATTTGTTACCCTATCCTTCACACAACAAACAGATGAAGGGAGTGTATAGTATTAGGAAATTATTTTGAAATTGTTCTATTTCAGTTTTAAGAACTGGTTATTCTCTGACTCTTCTATTCAAGCAGACATCATTTCTCCTGTGAACCTCAAGATTGACTTGCCCCTTTGTAAGGCAAAAAATCCTACTGATTACCTCTGGATTTTCAGAATGTGGTCCTTAGCTTAAAAATGTTCAAGTAAGCTATTATCCAATATTTGCAAGTGCTTTCTATCTCACTTTCAAGTATTAATCGCAATTAAAAATTAGGACACTTAGAGAAATTTGAAAAGCTTGTGACTTTATTAAGGGAAAAAATAAGCTTAAACTTTCTCCAAAAAAGCAAAATACCTGTATCCAAGTGATGGGAAGCTAAAAGGAAGACATTGAAACAGTATTGAAAAAAATTTTGCATTAATTTACAGAGAACATATGTGATAGAAAATAATTAAACTACAGCAGCAAATCTATGGGTCAGGGCAACTGGCTTCAACAGCAACAACAAAAATAATAGCTTTCTATTTTTTGCCTTTTGACAACATAAAGAAACTCATGCCAAAAGGTCTTTAGAAAATCTGTGATAGTATTACTGTGCAACAGCTACTTTTCCAAGTTACAGAAGCATTCTTCCAGAATCTAGGATATTTCACAAGTTCTTAAGCTATTTTTAAGATCATTTACTTATATGTACTAATGTTCATAAGCAATTTAAACATTTTTTAAGTGATTAGAAATTTTCTTGTCAAAAAACTGAAATCCAATATTCATTTGAATAAAAGTAATTCAAATAAGATAATGGCCTACAAATTGTGCGACCTGGAATGATCTTTAAGAACCTAGAGATTCTAAGAAACTAGAATGATTTTTAAGAATTAAACTGAAAACATGGTTTGTATAAAGATCAAAATGAGGTGGCTGAGTTTGCATATGCAGAATTCAGTATCTCAGGTAAAATATGACTAACTTTTTGAATAGTAGAAAGTTGCTTTTGACAGTATTTAGATGTTAAATACAAACAAAAATGTGTCCTTAAACATTCACACATTTTCTCAAGGCTTTAGATTTGGGAAAGTGCATGAATGTTTAGTTTTGGGGGTTTTTTTACTTGATTTTATATTTTAGAGCATTTCTAAAAACAACCAACCAAAGAAACCCAAGAAACATTCCACCATTCAGTAACTGATTTCTTTATTAATTCATCAGGATCCTTCTGGTATTCCTTTTGCCATCTACAATAAAGTGCTTCACTACAGTGAAATGTTTCCAACTGCTGGATATCCCTAAGCATAACAACCTATAAATTTAAGAAGGAAGCCCTTCAAATTTCAGAGACCCTTGAACTCCACCTTCCCTACACATGATCTTATGAGTGCAGTTAACTAAGGGGATTATGCTGTGTGAAAATCCCTTTATTACAAAACAAAGAGATTCATGAATCTCTAATCTTTTCCTACAGAATATAAAAAATATGCTGCAAGGCTGAAAATCAGAATCCAGGATTGCAAGTGTTCAGCACAGTGTGTGAAATCCATTGAAAAATCCAGATATATACTTGGGCAATATGCAGTACATCACTTTAAAATTTTATCACGTACAGACAGACTTTATCACCATGTAGACTTCAGTGCACACATGCTATAAGTTTACAGCACCTTTATAGACATAAACATAGATGCCATACCATGATAAGCAGTAATTAAAGCCTTGAGATCAGAGCAAGCTTTTGTTATGGAACTGGAAAAAATATGCACTTTCTTTAACTCTAGTACTTCCTATTGGAGGCTACATAAAAATCACCCCCAACAATGAAAGAGCTTCAGACACCTTAAAAGCTGCAGATGGAGTTGCCAAAAGAACCCTATTAAGACTGGTGCAATGCAGACATGCTAAACCACTACAAAATGAAAGCAGCAAGTCACCAGTTTCTTATTTTATCTTTTTCTACAATGCTTCATTGTCTAATGAAAGCTAAATATTCTAATGTTCTAATCTCCTCTCTAATGTAGAGGAGTTCCACTATGTTTCTCTCAGACTACCTCTAAATACATTAGCAAATACTAACTGTAGAAGAAAAACTGATCCTTAACAGTTTAAGTACACATTTTTTGTGAAATGGTAATTACAAACCAGTCATACAGCTGCCAAATACACCTTAGAAAGGTTTTCTGCTTTTTCATTGTTAGACAGAAAAACAAGAAGCTGATTTTTTCAAAGTAAAACCACTACAATGAGGAAAAGAAAATTTGCCACAGAAGGCGTCCCCTATATGCAAGAGAGAAGTTACTCCTGCAGAACAAAATAGCAATCTTGTTTCATCCTTAAATCATTGCAGGAGTCTTGTGTTCCTAATATCAATAGAATATAATTCCTCAGACTCATAGTTTTATATTTTTCAATCAAGTACTTAAAAATCACTTCGCATATCCTACTTGAGCTGTTCCTTTTGACTTTTTAACTCAATTCCAGCCTTACTTTTTTTGAAGCATTTCTTTTTACTCAGTAAAAACTAGGACTTCATAAGCTACCTACTGCCCAAGAATCTAGGGTGTTTTCTTCAGTGGCTTCCATACTCTGACAATGACTCCTCTCTCATTTACAATGCATACAGAATATATTTTGAGATTAAAGCAGAATATTTGCATGCCCTGTACTTCAAAGGTCTAATACAGCAATTATTATGCAAGCAGCAATTTTTACGCTCCTTTCCCATTGTGGTTTGATCTCTACAAAAGTTTCACAATGACACACACCTTGATTACTTTGTCAGGCAGAAAATTAAAAAAAAAAATCTTCTTTGGATTAAGAAATTCTTACCATGCTATTACTGCCATACATTTTCTTGCTAGTAATTCTAGGGCATAATGTGTTGCTGGTGCTGCACTTTCTCCCAAGACAGTACCCACACTGATTGCCAGCTCCAGTTCGTTTCCACGAATCAGGTTTGCCATCGCAAGCTTGCTCAATGAAAAAATGATATCATTAAAGGACAGAAGCGGTTTTGGCCGTTCGTCATGTTGAACATACGACATTCACTTATGACACTTTTTACAGAAGGACAAAATATGCAATAATTAAACCCAATTTTATATATTTTGGGTCTCTTGAATGAGTAAATAATTGTGCACCATATGTTATTGTGCTTTTAAACAACAAAATAGATTTCCTTTAGCAGAATCTTCCTTTATTCAACTGAAGAGATCACATAAATGCAATACCTAAAATGCATGCTAGGAATTCCATCTAATGTTAAGGACGCTAGCATTCAGAGTTTATATTTCCCCCTCTCTTTCAATGAAAGGAGACTCAAAAACCCCAGAAAACAGGAAGGATTGTCCTGTTCTTACTGTCTCTGAGCATAGTTACTGATAGGCATAGCAGAATGTCAAACTCTATGAGACTACACAAAAACTTCAAATATGCCTGTTTGAAATATAGGAATTTACTGATTCTCAATTTCTCTTTGGGAAGAAATTATATTTTTTGTGGGGATAAAGGAGGAAAAATGTTAAGTTAACAACAACAAAATCAAGCTAAAATGAGGAAAAGAAACAATTTGTAAAACTACAGGAAAATAAAAAACATAATAAAATGTTTCCTACATGTCAGTTCTATTTTTTGTACTGAGGGGTGGGGTTTTCTTTTCCTATTTACTTCTTCATTTAGACTGCAAATTCTTCAAGGTGGATGACTGAATCTTCTTTAGCACAATAACTTCCAGTTTTGAATGGGTATTTTGGGTCACCATAAACAATAACACTTAGATGCATATATCCAAGGTACTTAAGTATCTTACCTTGTCTAATAGAACATGATATTGTAAATAAAATTCAGCAGCAACACGCTACCTTCTGTGCATGAGAGAGACCTTGAATTTCATAGAATCAAGGGAGTTCTGCTGCTACCTTTAATACTACAACTATCTAACTTTGCATAAGTATAAAAAAATCAAATGCCAAAGACCATTTTAGAATATGATACATACATTTTAAAACATGTGTAGAGATGTAAAAAGGAAGCAAATGTTGGCTTTTTCATAGCTAAACAAAAAAAAAATTACCTCTATATTTTCAACAGCCAAATGACAACATGCTGCAAGCACTGCACGACCATCCTGGAAATACCAATCAGCCAGTTCTTTACTGACCTTCTGCAGGAGACTGCAAGAACAAAAAAGAAATTCTACAAGGTCACTTTCAGGTTGGACCACCTTGGGTCTTAATTTATGTAATTCACCACATTTGCTTCTGTACCCTAAAAGTTGCTATATTTGGCTCACAGATAATGACACTACTAGCTTGAAAAATGCAATCTGTTTGAGCTTCATCCACTACTTATGTTGGTACATACTAAGGTGGGTCAGTTTCCCAAAGTTTACATCAGTAGGAAATGTCTCTTCAGATTGACAGAAGGAAAATCAAATACCTGGATAGCCAATCTGTACCTGTAAACTCTGCACTTGTACTTCTCTAATTGCCCAAAAACTGCTCATGTAAATGAGCACAGCCTCCAAACTGTTTTTAACTACAACTATAACTTGAAAATGTAATTCAGGATTTTGAGTGCTGTTCTAGACAAGGCGAAGTGCATACTTGTGTTTTTTTTTTTTTAAGGACAAGGACAATGAGAATCATAAAATGGCTCGTGTTGGAAGGAACCTTAAAGATAATTCTGTTCCAAGCCCCCTGCCATGGGCAGGGATGTCTTCCCCTAGACTGGGTTACTCAGAGCCTCATCCAACCTGATCTCAAACACTTCCAGAGATGGGGCAGCCACAGCTTCTCTGGGCAACCTGTTGCAGTGCCTCAGAGTAAAGAATTTTTTCCTAATATCTAATCTAAACCTACTCTCTCATTTTGATTTTTATTTTACATTATCAGAACCTTCACTTATGACAAAGACCAAAGCTTCAGGAGGAGATTATGTGTAATAACAGGGGATCACAGATACTTGTTAATGCTAAATCCTACTCACCAAAAGTTCTCAGTTAATATGCTATATATTTTAGTGCACAGGAATGCATTTTTCATATTGAGCAAGAGAAAAGGACATTTATAATTATAATGCACACATATGAAAAATCCATTTTGTGCCAGGAGGCATAATAGGGAAATAAGTGTAGCACCAGGTAGTTAGTAACTCCACTAACTAAGTACTAAAAGATGCATTATTTTGTTGAACACTACATTGCTGATGCCAAATTAAACCACTATGCTTTATCAACCTTAATGACTTTTACACTCTGCAGTAAAATGAGTTTTATAGTTATAAACTAGAACAACTTACTCATTATAATCATCTGTATTGTTTCCAGCAGAATTTGAAGTTCCACTTGTTGTGGAGAGTGTCAACATCTGTATATTTCCTTCACAAGCTGCCTGGAAGTGAATAAAATATAGATTAATTAATGCAGAATTCAAACTGAAGATGAAATTAATTTTTTCAATAACAATAAAAATAATCTAAGATATATAAAAATCATTCTAAAGCCCAGTTATAAAAAAGAAAATATTTTAATGTATAAACTAGTTAATTTATTCACAGCTAAATCTTAGTCTAGTTTTATCTAGCCATACAAGAATTCTACTGAAGCAAGAGACTTCTTCCTTCCTATGCAGTGGTGCAGGATTCTTCAGCATTTGGCTATTATGGATGGTGAAGGCTACAACCTTGATTTTTACACCCCCAAGTAGCAAGCAGCTCTGAGGGAAGGATGAAGTCCATAGATACTGCTCAGCAGGCATACCAGCAAATCTAGAAAGATTTGGCATATAGTGGCTTAAGGTGAACTTCTCTTTGTATCTTACAATAATTTATTTCTAACATTAAATACAAAGAGATCAGTGTGGGATAAAATGAAATCAGTTAACAAAGTGGTGGTTGGTAAAGGGCTGGACTTAGTGATCTCAGAAATCTTTTCCAATCTAATTGATTCTGTGAATTTTTTGAAATTCTTTCACGTGCTTGAAGATGTAGCTGGGATAACAGCATTAAACCTCAGGGCTCAGTTACAAAGGAAGGTAAATCTTGTCATTTTGTTACTCATTATTATCTTATTAAACCTTTGAGACAGATTATTCTGTGAATTGTAGTAGCTCTGCAATACTCTCTTACATGAAAAATTAAGATCTTTCTGGAGCTTTAACTTGCTTTAGAGTTCAAACACTATAGTTTGAACTATAGTTCAAAACAATCTAAGCATGTGTCAAAGCTACATTCTGTATATTATTTAGCTAAAACCTACAGATGATTTCTCAGTAGAAATTAATGAGAAATCAAATCCTACACGAATTTGATGTTAAGGACAATACCAGCTGCTGAAAATCAGGTTCCATTTCAATTGAAATTGAACACATTGGTTTTCATTATGGTCATTTGGTTGCAGTTTAGAAGAATCAGGCTTTAAATCTGTAAACGTGAGGTACCTCCTTCTTGTGATTTCTGTATAAACACTGGTCAATACCATATGGAAGTAAAGACTAGGGCATCATTATTCAGCTATTTTGCCTTTTAAATGTGCATGTCATATTCTGACTTAAAAGCTAAGAGCTAAATACATCTCCTACACTGGTATATATGTATAGTAATACCTGTGCAACAAGTAGAGCCTCTTTAAGCTGACCTCTTGAAGTAAAGAATGAAACCAGTTTCTTCACATCTCCAATAGCTATACAGTATGGGATGACATCATCATTTTCTTCCTGAATTAACTGATCAGCTCTCCTAATTAAACAAATGAATAAATAAACAGGAAGGAACCATATATATGAACAATCTCCAAAGTCAACTACATGGTGTAGGTGTTAGATGAAGCTGAATAAAGTTCACTGAAACCCATCTGCCTTTCCAGACTTACAAAGTATGAATACTGCACTTAAAGAGTTTATAAAGTTGCAACTTAATTTCAACCCTTTGATTCTTGTACACAAAGTTAATGTTGAAATTCTCCACAGTTCAATCTCAAAGCTTACTGAAAAAAAGTAACATCACTAGAATGCTGTAACAAGAGACAAGTATATCTGGTAATAGTAACTGCTCTTTCTACTTGTCTATGTCCTTTTATGAACTGCAGCTACAATTTGCCATCATATTTTAGTTAACTTACCTTTGCATTAACTTCCTCCAATATTTCATTGATACACCAGGTGCAACTGAGAGAGCTTTGTCCCACTAGAAGAAAGCAATAATACATTTAACATGATAATTTCCGTTTGAGAAGCAGCCATATTTTAAACTAATGTAACTTTTCTTCCATTAAAAATATATTTGCCAAAGTTAAATAAGGAATGAGTTATGCTTTAGACCGCATATGTTAAAAATAAGTGGAACAAGATTACTTTTCTGGGGACTTGTGACCCATTCATTGCTTCCCCATCTTTGCTAGGGTAGCTGGTTTTCAGAAACTTTCATATTTTTTTATTCTTCAATAATGTTCTGATATTTTACCTCTCCAAGTTCTACCATTAGCTCACAATATCGCTGAATTTGTCCTAATCTTAAATGTATTTCTGCAGCTTCTTTAAGTCTTTCCTCTTTGCTGGGTGCGCCAATACCACCTCCAAATTTAGACATCTTCACTGTTGTCAGTTCTTGTGCCTTGGACTGAGGGGAAAAAAAAAAGATTTAGAAGTTTTCTGTGATGAAAAAAGTTTCCTTAAGAATGAACTATTGGTAAATATTACAGCAGAATATAATGGTTATAATTTAAGAAAAATGTGCTTTAGCAAAAAGGCTAATTGAAAGAGATTTCAATGAGATTACAGTGAACTATATTTATGTTGTTAAAGTAAATGTCTTAGTGTTTTATTATGCATATACATTTTCATTTATTATCTTCCTATAATAGCTTTTTTTTAATTCTCATATATAATGGTAATTCATCCAGATGTCCCTCATAAAAATCTTGATATTTTGAAACTGTAAAAAAAAAAATTTGTGAACATAAACCATACAGAGCTGAAAATTGTATGTATCACCATTATAATGATGTCCACACAAAGACATAACAAAGACAGTAGGGTTAACTGGTAGACAACAAGTTCTGAGACAACAAGTGTTGTGATCTGATCTGTCATGCCCCATTAACCTTATAGCCAAGAAATTATTTATATTTCCAACTTCTGCAATTTTTATACCAGTTGGAAAGACTAAATTTCTTTATCTGGCAGAGCCTGAGAAACAAGCTGCAACAGAATTACATGTACAGGGACAAAAAAAACAAAACAAAACAAAGGGAGACTCCCATTTCAAGAATTCTCAGCTGAATTCTATCTTCAATGCACAATGATGGCATTTGGCTATTCATGACTTTGCAGAACCGTTCATGGAAGATGGAGAATGAATTTTGATCATTCTTCACCAAACTAAACTGCCATGCAGACCAATGGCAGCTCCCAAGAATCTGTTTTTTTAAAAAAACATACTACTTTTTTTTTTCCTCAGCACCTCTATATTTTCTATTATTTTCATGCTAAAGTCATAAATGCATCCTCTTTGTTTACTAAGACCAGAAAAAACAGAGTTGCTATACATCCTTACTTCATCCTGAAATGTATAGGTGCTGCAGTGCCATTATTTAGTTTCCTAAGGAAAAGAGAATATTAGCAGTCCTTAATAAGCAGGCAGCATTGCCCTACTCCATACCTTCTCTTAGATTTCAAGCAAGATTTTGAATCAGCAAGAAGGGGAAAAATGCTTTTAATGAATGTGAACACTTAATCCAGGTTCACAGAATGACCAGCAATTACTGTAGTTACTCTAGGTCACTGGAGTTATAAATGCATGAAATAATTTTGCAGGGGTAAACAGACTGCTGGCACTGCACAAGTCAAGATTTAATGTCTTCTCAGGCCAACTGGCTGAGAAAACTGGTTTTTGGACACATGGACACACAAACAGAGCTTCATAGGATTTGCAGAGCAGCTGCTATTATTACAGTTAACAACACTAATAAACTTTAATCACTTAAGAGTCACAAGGAACATAGGACACTCTAAAAAAGCCTGTGATTTTACAGCAAACAACAGGTGATACCTGGCAAGTATTAGCCCTGGGGCTGGCAAGTGCATTTCCTGATCCATACCAGTAGATCATCTTTCCTCTATTTACAATCCAGTTATTGGAGTACGGGATTCTTTAGTACTCCTAAGAACTTCCTGACAGAATGATGAATTTCATATTCTACACAAACTGTGTATCTCGTTGCATATTCATAAATGCAGCTACTGATTAATTTATGGCCAAATACTTGAATTTCCCTTTCTCATCCAAGTCACTCTTACGCTGTGTATCTGTATTAAGGACAGTTGCTTGCCATTCCTTCTTACAGAGAGCGACAGAACATATTTCTGATGACTCTCCCCCGTTTTCAGACATGAATTCCCCTGTTTTTACATCTGAACATATCTACACACTTCATGTTTACACAAACAATTTGACTTTACTGAACATAAAAGTACAGTCTATATAATAGGCAAGACGAATCGCTTCATAGCTGAAACTGTAGTGATGATTGTTTGCAATTGACTTTGTTTTGAAATTGCTTTTCTAGTTAATAACTGTAACCTAGCATTTTAACACTGCGTACACATGAAGTCACACCGACTCAGCTAGATGCTATTGTAACAGACTAGTATTGCAGTGAAGAACTGGTATTGCACAAATATCTTTGGATATGAAGTTGTGACCCTTTGTAAAGCATTGAATGTTATTTTTAAATAGCGAAATACTACATGGACTAACAGCCATTTTCACATACTGTTTGTGCTTCACTTACCAGCCTAAATCTAATGAGGTGTTTCATATGCATAATTCCTTTGCAGTAGTTTTGTGGAAGCAAACTGTCATCTTGTCCCTTTATTACAGCAACCAAATCCCATAAATTTTTGCTGCCTCCTGGAGGCTAAAATTATTAGGGAAGAAGAGTTTTATTACAGTTATGTTCAAGAGAGAAACTTGAACTTATAAAGATATTGGAAAACATGTGTCAGTCAACTCCAAGAAATACAATTTCAGACAATTTCAATATTAGAACCTTTATTATGAAAACATTAGTTCAAGAGACTACAAGTCCTTCAGTCTTCTTGAAGGCTGTAAAGATACAGTGAGATCCATGAACCTATTTGGTTATGTGTGGACATAGCTCAGGGCTCACCATTAGTTTTCCCTTTTGCACTCAAATAAATGCAAGCTACCTTGTGTCTACTGCTGGCACAAACCAACAGTCAGCTGCTGCCATGCAGGAGCTGACCCAGGATTCTTTACTACTTTCTGTAAAATAAAGGCATGGGCCAGGTAGAAAACAACTTCAAGGCTTGACTGCCACAACCTGGTTTACCATCTTAATATTAAATCTTAAAATAGACATGTATGGTATAACGGTATATGCTCAAAATATTTTTTTAAATAAATTTAAAGCATTTCTATTGGTCTAGCCTTTGAATCAATCCTTCTGTAGAAACAGGACAACAGCTTAACACTGAATGAAGTCTAGAAGAGAGTGAGTATTCAAAGGCTTAAAAAAATCATTAAACCTTTGACCTAAAGAAGTTTTTTTAAGAATAACAGGATCACAAGTTTAGAAGTCAAATTATTTCTGAGTTGGTAAAAAGCATAAAATCCTACTAGGGAAACCTCACCCACCCAAACTCCCCCCTGGCTTCCCCCCCCCAAAAAATAATAAAAGAGACTACTCTCTCTTTTTTCTGTCCCCTAAAACTCTTATCAGACTCCTCATAGTTTAGCACAATACCTCATTTTCTGGAGTCAAAAAGCACTGCCTATACCTGATCAAAGAAGCTTTTGTTTTTGGAAAATTCTAGTATTCTTAAAACAGTTTTACTGTCAAATCAACAAGGAAAATCAAAATTTATAATTTATGTAAAACTAAGAATTCCATAAATATATTTTTAGCAAAAGAGAAAATGTCTAAGTTTGAAATTGAGAAAGATTGTTTCATCATTTCTCAATTATCCACTTCAATTTAGCTAGAACTCAAACTAAATACTTTGGATGAACTAGGTCTCTTTAGATCAGTGTTTTGATTTAAATTACAACAGTATTGGACACAAGTTTCAGTAGTAGTAGAACCTGTAGTCCCACGTAATTTTGTCTTTGCTGTACCTCAAGCACAGCTTCTATTCAGGTAAGAACTCAAAGGAACCCGTATTTTTTAACTCATTTGCACTGAGAAGCTGCAGCAATTTTTAGAAAATATTACTGTGCAATGGAGAAAAGGCAGTAGATGGATACTGAGGCACAGTTCATCTGGATCTACAGTTCTCAAAACATAAAAAGCAGTTTGGGCACAGACACAGGGCAGTTAAAAACTTGTCAGTAATGAAGGTGTTCTTTTAATAAAAACTCTAATGCGTTTTGATTAAGCACATAATTTCATTTTCTTCAATAGCAAATTGCTGTCAAATTAACCTTTCCTATAGAAAATTATATTATTTCACTAATTTAACTTTGCAGAAAGCTGATTTATTTTTTGCAAAGCTAAATTAGTGAAATTTGTTTTTCACAACTGACAAACAATTCAATCATGGACATTTTTATATGCTGACCTGTTAAGAAATTAACTTATTTCTGTCTATTTTCTAAACTCCCTTCAAGAAAGAAAGAAAAAAATGGTAGAGAAAAAAGAAATCTCAATTTTGGAGACTGACTTCAGAAAAGAAAGTCATGCGCATTAACATCCCTAATTTGGCAGAATACTTACTGAAAAAAATTCTGAAAACCACCTTAGTTTTTTTCCTTGAAGACTTCCTGACAATTTTTCCAATTCTTGTTTAATATCCCTGGAAACTTTACCACACAGCAAAGGAGGAGCTCCAGACTCCACGGCACGATCTAACACACACAAAAATTTATATATGAAATTAAAATACAAAACAACCAAAGGAATAGGAATATTAACATAAAGAAAATTAAAACAATGGCTTATACAATTTGCTTACCTGTATTGCCGATAATATCATCCCAACATCTGTCTGTTATGATATTTATTTGCAGAGGGTTTATAAGAGGTGTCAATGACCAGAGTCTCACAGTGGAATCACGAGAGCAGGATGCCATCGTAAATGGACGACTAGGATGACACGTTAATCCTAGTAGAGGGGATATTTTAAAATGTAGTGAAATAAGTTTATGTAATAACCTGTTTGATTGAATTACTTTATAAATTTCAAACCCTATTAGAATGCATTTCAATACAGAAATAAAACAAAATTTAAAAGATATTACCATACACATCTGCACCATGATCATAAACTGTGTCCAAACACGTTCCATCTCTTGTGTCCCAGACTCGAATTGTATAGTCCCAACTGCCAGATATTAGAAGGTAAGGAATTTCAGGATTCCACATCAGTCCCCGTACTGGAGCTGTATGTCCACTAAGAACATTTATACAAGCATCTTGTGTATAATCCCAAATCCGAACAGTACTGAAACAGGATAAAAGAGAACAACTTACATCAGATCACCTATTGAAATATAATTATCTCTCTAATTCAGCAATATTTTAAGCTTCAAATTAATCAGAATATTTATTTGCATCACAACAGGGCTCAAAAAGTTATAGTGAAAGGGGCTACATCTGGCTGGCAAATGGTCAGCAGCAATGCTCATCAGGGTTCAATTCTAGGGCCAGTCCTCTTCAATGTATTTTATTGTTAAGAAGTTTGCTATCAGGTTGTCTTCCGTCATGAATCACTGCACTACGAACTAACAGATTTTGCTTCAAAGATAAACCTGTAATGAATGATAATGGGAAAGCAATAGAAGCCAACACTCCAAACTTTACAAAAATATCTTGTATATTCTGCAGGGAAGTGGCTTAGAATCATAGAAAAATGCTTCCTTCTGCTTACCATGGACTAATGCGCCCTCCCTCAAAAACAATGGCATAAAAAAAAAAACCAGAAAGATACAATACTCATTACAATTCTCTGCAGATTCTACTTAAGTACACTTCTGAAAAATATCAAATAAGGGCAGGTCTTGCACCTGTTTCTTTAGATGCAATGTAAGCATGTGGTATCCTCCTTGTGCTATTCCTCACAGTAACAGTATCAGGCACTGAGCCTACTTTTGGGAAAGCATATGGAAACTTGCACTACTGCAGCAGTTGTGACTATTTTAGATAATGATCCTGCAGTCCAAATACTACATAAAGCTAAGAGCAGAGCTAAAACCTGGATCTGAGCAAGGCAGAGATTTAGATTATTATATATTGACAACACCATTACAAGCAAAGATGTAAGTTTCTCCAATAGTCCTGCTTGAGTTTTAAGTTTTCTAACCGTTCAGAAATACTCACCCATCATCAGAACCACTGCAGAGGATTCCTTCTCTGAGAGGAGACCACCGTACATGAAACACCTTTGCAGTATGCCCAGTAAAAACTTTCAATGGTTGATCAGAGCTGGTTGCCAAGTAGTAAACACGAACATTTTTATCCTCACAGCCAGTAGCTATCATATCTCTGCAAAATAAAAACAGCAAAATCCTTGGTCACAGAGATGATAAATGTTTTAAATTTTAACAAAATATGATGTGCAATTTGCAATTATTTTTTTAAATAGCAATTTTTTGCTTCTCCTTCATCTCTTCAAGAT
This sequence comes from Setophaga petechia, assembly GCA_024362935.1. Classification (NCBI taxonomy): domain Eukaryota; kingdom Metazoa; phylum Chordata; class Aves; order Passeriformes; family Parulidae; genus Setophaga; species Setophaga petechia. The sequence continues at coordinate 32,750,064 of JANCRA010000001.1, forward strand.
GTAGCTATCGATAATCTGATTAAAAAAACTAAATCAGAATAAACCTGATAAAGATCCTTTAGTTGCAATGGGGAATATATTTGCACTCCTCTGACTATGCACCCGATACACAAGTATGATTAAATTGAATTACTAGAAATTTTTTTTGACAAAAAGCTCTCATGTCATTATTAGAAATTATCTACAAAATTTACATGAAATCACAATGTATTTAGTTGTCTGCTACATTTTCACCTTAGCAGTCATTTCAAGGACACCAATCTAGACCTCTAGACCTCTCTTTCCCGGTATTGAATGTCTTCCCCGCACCATTATATATTCAGCTAGATAATTTTTTTTCTCATCAATATGAAATGATCCTCCTTTGAAAGTTAAGAAAGTTCATGGTAGTCAATGAAATATACTGCTGGGAAGAGAGAGCTGCAATAGGTATAAGCTACTTTGGAACAGATATTTTCAGTGTTTTACTATCACAATGAATATCACATTCTACATAAATTTGTGTTACTTTACTGGTAATCAATTTAAATAGTAAATATTGTCAATTCTTTGGGTTAGTTTTTACTTACTTGTTGTTTTGACTCCAATCACAGCCAAACACTGCAGCTGGATGTTTGTACTTGTGAAGAACATTGCCATCAATGGTGCGAATAATACTGAAAACAATTACAATGTGATATTATAAGGAAAAATACATTCTGGGTAGGCTATCAAAAATTAGGTTTTTTTCAAATAAACCAGAGAGCAAAAATGCATACACAAAGAATCGGAGAAACAGCCACAAACAATATCAGTCCCTCAATCACAACATTTAACTGGATGTTGATTGTACAACATCTAACTTCACTTCGCTAATCTATGTTTCTTCAGAGGGGTTTTAAAGATGTTCATTGTGGTACATATTTCTTGAAAGGATCACATAGCCCAGAATCAAAGCTGTAGTCATGGCTTTAAGGTACAAATAGATCTTTATGAATTAAAAAGAAAGTTAATTGTTTTCTAAAATTTCTGCCCATTATGCTCAAGCTGGAATGACACAGGTAGCAGAGGAAACAAATGAAGAAAGATATTTCAGATGTACTGAAAACAATATATGCAAAATTGGTTTCAATGGGCATTCAGGCATTTTTAGAAAGGGGGTAATGTACTCCTGTGATAGTGCACTTGTAGTTATTTAATTCTAAAATAGTACTTTTTAGTCCTTGAAACAACAAACTAAAAAAAATTTAAAATTAAGACAAGTAAATTTGGATAACTTTCGAAAAGTGTCCTCTACAGATAAGAAACCTAGAAGGATATTCTTGTTCAAATAAAAATCACTATTTAGTTTCACTACCAGTGTGTCTTAGACACTATTCCTTTTGAAAACATTTCCTTTATTTTTTTTAAATCATGAAAAATGTACCCTAACAAGTACAGAAGAGTAATAGAATTTAAGTTTTGTCCAGTAAGAAAAGTTTCTAAATTAATGACTGAGAATACTGTCAAAATTTATGGACTTGAGAAGTGCATTTAGCCATTTTTTTTCTTCCAATAACACTCACCAAAATCCATCACTGCTGCAGGTTGCTATTCTTTTGGAATCTTTATGACTCCAGGCAATGCAGAAGATTCCATTCTTTCCATGCTTCAAAAAATGCAAAATACCTATCAATAAGAAATAATTCACCCCTTTTTCTCTCATCTATTGACTCATCTTTTTTACTTTATTCTCCTATGGTCTTCAGTCCTTTTCTGCCAGTACAGTATACTGTACAAAACCACATGATAATGAGTACCCAATATAAGCAGGATGTTTGAGAATCCAAGTCCAAAACATTGGGACTATGGAGATAAGTATCAAAACCACTACAGCCTCCAGGATCTAAGAGACAAAACTGGGTCAAGCTGAAGAATGAGCAATCTGTAGCTATATAAACCTGAAAGTTAAATAAACAACACAGTGGACCTTTGGGCCTTGGGGCGACAACTTGAGGGATGTGAAGCACAAGTTGTGCTCTCTTCCGTCCTGACGGTTGCAGGGAATGATGTGGCAAGAAACAGGAAGATCATGCAGATGAACAACTGGACTTGATGCTGGTGTTACCAGCACGGTTTTGGGGGTTTGACCATGAGTCAGTTTATACAACACCAAGCCTGCTGGCAACAAATGGGGTTGAACTGTCTCCAAAGAGAAAAAGGATCTTAGTTCAGGAGTTCATAGGGTTCACTGCAAGAGCTTTAAACTAGTTTGGAAAGAGACCACAGCGAGGCTTGCCAGAGAGAATGTGTAGGGAAGGAGAGAACCATAGAAACCACTCTAGTAGTATTAAGAGGCTTAAGAGACAGTACCTGGAGCAAGCACAAGCAGCCAAAGAAGAAATCATTAGACAGAACTACAGGGAATCCCTTTGCACCTCCACTGGGATATGGACAGAATCAAATACTTGTATTAGATGCCTGTACCCCAACACACACAGTATGGGGAACAAACTGGATGAACTAGAGATCTGTGTGCAGTCACAAGCCTTTGACTGCACTGTGATTACAGAGAGACAGTGGGATAGCTTGCATGACTGGAATGTTTCCACAAAAGGCTACATAATGTTTAGGGAAGACAAGTCAGAAAGTCACATTGGTGGAATTTCCCGCTGTGTGAAGTAACACTTAGGATGTATCAAGCTCTGTCTTGGACTGGATAATGGGCAAGTTGAGAGCTTATGGTTTGGATAAAATACACTGTTGTGGGTGTTTGCTATAGGCTGCCTGATAGGTAAAAAGAAGTGGATGAAGCCATCTACAGCCAGCTAGAAGCAGCCCCAAAGTCACAGGCACTAGTTCTTGGGGGGCACTTTAACTACCCTCACATTTGCTGGAGAAGCAGCACAGTGAACCACAGAGTCCAAGAGGTTCCTGGAAACTGTTAATGACAACTTCCTGTCATAGGTAGTGTAGGATCCCACAAGGAATCTTGTGCTGCTTGAATCTCATACTAACAAACAGGGAAAGCCTTGTGGGAGATGTGAAGGTTGGGGGAAACCTTGGCTGTAGTGACTATTGAGACTGTGGAGTTCAGTATCAGGCAAGGTGGAAGCAGGGCAGCAAGTAAGATACAGTCATGGACTTGAGCAGAGCGACCTTTAGTCTCTTCACGGATTTTCTTTGAACAGTTCCATGGGAACATGCCTTGCAGGGAAAAAGGGTCCAAGAGAACCAGTTGATATTCAAGGATCATTTCCTCCAGGCTCAAAACAATGCACCCCGATGAGCAAGAAATTGGAGAAAGGAGGCAAGAGATCTTCATGGATGACGAAGGAACTTCTGTCATTACTTAAGCATACGTAGGAAATGCACAGGAGATAGAAGCAGGGTCAGGCCACTTGGAATTAATACAGAGAGGTTGGCAGAATAAGTAGAAAGGAGATAAGGAGCACAAAGGCTCATCTGGAATTAAATCTGGCCAAGGATGTCAAGGACAACAAGTAGTTCTTCTTCAGCCCTATTAATAACAAAAGGAAAACCAAGGATAATGTAGGCCCATTACTAAATGGAGGGGGGACCCTGGTAGCAGAGGATGCAGAAAAGGCAGAGTTATTGAACACTTTCTTTACAACAGTCTTCACTGACAGAACCAGCTCTCAGGAGTCTCTGACTCAAGGGACCAGCATAGAAGAATGCTGGAAGCAAGACTTTCCCTTGATCAAGATAAACTGGGTTAGAGAACACACAGACAAACTTGACATCCAAGGTCCACGGGCCCTGACAGGATGCATCCAAAAATGTTGAAAGAGTATCACCACAGTGAGGCTGCTCATGGCCATCTTCGAAAGGAAGGCTGTGGCAATCAGGAGAGGTGTCTGAGGTGAGGACTGTAAGAAAGCAAATGTCACTCCAGTCTCCAAAAAGAAAGAGGAAGATCCAGGGAACTGCTAACCAATTAGCCTCACCTCAAGATATGATGAGGGGAGAGCAGTGCGTATTGCTCACCTTGACTTCATCAAGAATTTCAACACTGTCTCTGACAAAGTCCTCAGAGCCAAACACAGGAAGTGTGCAGTGGATGAATAGACAGTGAGGTGGATGGAGAACTGGCTGAACAGCAGATCTCAGGGGGTTGCAATCAGTGACACAGGCTCTAATTGTAGGCCTATCACTAGTGATGGCCCCCGAGATTCAATACCAGTCCCAGAATTGTTTAGCTTGCTCATCAATGACTTGATAAAGGGGCAGATGCATCCTCAGCAAGTTCCCTGACAACACAAAGATGGGAGGAATGGCCAATACCCCAGAGCACTGTGTAGCCCTTTAGAGGGACCTTGGCAGGTTGGAGAGATGGGCAGAGAGGAACCAGCTGAAATTCAGCAAAGGCAAACACAGGGTCCTGCACCTGGGGAAGAATAAACTCATGTACCAGCACAGGCTGGGGCTGATCCACTGGAAAGCAGCTCTGTGGAGAAGGGGGGTAGGGTGGGGGTTCTGGTGGACACCAAGCTGTCCATGAGCAGCAGTGTGACCTGGTAGCCAAGAGGCCAATGGTGTCCTGGGGTGCATTAGGAAGAGCATTCCAGCAGGGCAACGGAGGTGATCCTGCTCTTCTATTCTGCCCTGGTGAGGACATATGTAGAGTATTGTGCCCAGTTTTGTCCTCCTCAGTTCAAGAGAAATATGGAACTTGTGGAGAGGGTTCAATAGGGGTCAACAAAAATTATTTCTCTTAGAAGAAAAGGCTGAGAGAGCTGGGCCTATGCAGTCTTGAGAAGTCACAACTGAGAGGTGATCATCAATGTCTGTCAGTATCTGATGGGAGCGTGCCAAGAGGATGGAGTCAGGCTCTGCTCAGTAGTGCCAAGCAAGGGGCAATGGGCAGAAACTGATGCACAGGAAGTTCCAACTGAACACGAGGAAGAACTTCTCTATTGTGTAAGTGACCAAGCACTGGAACAAATTGTCTTGAGAGGTTGGGGAGTCTCCCTCTCTGGAGATATTCCAGAACCATATGTATGCAATCCTGTGCAAAGTGCTCTAGGATGACCCTGCTTGAGCAGGGAGGTTTGACCAGATGACTCCCTGTTGTCCCTTCCAACATTAATCATTCCGTGATTCTGAATAAAGGTTAGTTACTTGTTGGAATAATGAAGTATATGGGCATGAAAAATTGTGGTATGAGAAAACTCAATTGGGATGTGTATCAGGACCAGATATTTAGTAGCACAAATGCCAATATCAGTATTAGAATGCCAGAACTCCTGAAGGTAGGCATGTTTGTTTTCTGCTCGTGCCTCTTCTCACTCCCCCACCTCTCTTCTTAAAGAGCATCCCTTGTACATTGATGTGGATCCTATACATAAATGATGATGATCTGTATAATCTGATGATCACAGCTATATACTGGGAATACACAAAATAGTGAAAATACTACAGCATAATATTACACAACTCCTTCTGCCCATAAATATTATCCTACTATTTCAGGACGTAAAAATGCCTGGATATATTTCAGGTAATACAAGGCAAGCCCCTGAATGAGTCATACTGCTTAGTGTTCTGCAAAATGGAGCTTTATTGATCCAGGCTTCAGGTACTTCAAGTTTTTTCTGGCCCTTATGTTTGAAAATACAGAACACAGCTTTCAATTTGATGCTGAGTCTGTATGTCCATATATGTTTACACAGTTAACGAATCAGCAATGCTTTTGCCACGTATCCCTAGGGGACCAATTTTAAGATAATGGAGTCTATCTGGTGCTTCACCACTCTCATATTACAAACCCAGTCTGAGGAAGTACAAGTACTTCTGCCACACATGTAAACTGGCACCTAGATAACTCCATAGATTTTTATACTATAGCACCTTTTAAAAACATATGTACTTTTGCCATCTCTATTTATGGACACTAGAGGGAAAGACTAACTTGCATTTCCTATAGACAAAAAAAGTAGCAATCCCATCTTACCTCATTGAACCTGGTTATCATTTTGCCTTTTCGAACATCCCAGATAAAGGCACCATTTCTGGATGTTCCACCTGCTATGCAGTTCAGATTTCCTTTAAAGAGAGATGTTTATAAAATATTACAATAATTATAAAATCACAAGATTGTTTGACAATGGTTTTACTTTACATTGAAGAAATGTAGTATGAACATAAGACATCAATGGTACATGAACATGAGGCTAGCATTTGCTACTAAGTCACAAACATCAATTTCAGTGAAAGCCTGACCTGTTTTTCTACATTCCTGTTTTGAGGAATGGTCAAATAAAAATTGTATTCCTGTAAAAAGTGCCTTAATGCCGGTTAAAAGTCTTGCATGTAAGAAATTAATGATCATGATGCATATGACTCAACCTGAAAGAGAGGCAACCTCAATGTTTCAAGCCTAAAGTTGTAGCAATTAGAGCATTTCCCTTTAAAGTTCCCTACATATAAAGACAAATCATAAAAATGAGAGAGAAAATTAACAGTATTTCGTTTCCTTAATCTTGCACCACTGCTGCACCTAAGACCATCAAGAATGTACCTGAATCTGTAACCACACTCTACAGGGTGCAAAATCTGAGTACAAAACTCCACAGTGAGAACTGGAAAATTCAAAACAGGTCTAACCGAAAAGCGACCAAAGTCTCCTCACTACAGTGACTCTCTATCCCAATATAGCTATACTTTTCATTAAATAGCAGATTAATAGGAAACTTTTGACTGTTATTTTATTCCAAGCTTAAACGGCAGAAAAGATAATCTATGCAGGAGGAGTCTAGCAAGGTAAATATACAAAATGGGAGTAAACTCGGGTAGGAGAATGATGGGGGAGAAAAAAGAAAAAAGGAGTAATCACATTTTTCAAAGGTCTGAGACCAAACAAATTGGGGTATGCATTAGATCACACATTAGGAACAAAGTACAAAGCATGAACTGTCTGGGAGTAAGCACCAAAAGTTCTGGCTGGGAGGGACAGGAGCTTTTGGACAGGATACTAAGGAACAAAATTGGAGCATGTACCTCCAATTTATCTCAAAAAAAAAAAACTAAACAAAAAGCAACAAATCTACACCCCTCCTGCAGCAAATAAACTGTTGATTCAATGTGAGATACAACTAAACACTGAATTTAAACTTCAAAATTAAATAACCAAGAATAAGCACTGTATTTCATATTGCCATGATTTCCATATAGCAAGAAAAATTATTTGTGAAGATGTACATACAGTGCAAGAGACTCTCTGAAATGAAAAAGTGCAAATTTATTTAACATATGCAGACTACATTAAGCTTCCCACCGCAAGATTTTTCTTCTGTCAGTTATTATTTCTTAAGAGTTTAAAAGTGCAGGTGAGAAGAAAAAGGTGAATTATTTAGGTTTAAAAAAATACATCTGCTGTCCAAAGAAATAAAACATGACAGGGAAGTCAAATTATTGTCAATTATTTACAACTATCAGATGTGTATTTTCACATATACCAAAGGGGGTTACAGAACAGCTTTGAAAACAAAATTTCCCAGTGAATCCAGTGATTTGTCTAAGAAAAAGTAGATGCTTTGCAGAAAAGACACTTCCTATTCTAATAAGGTTAAAGCAGAGTTCTTCAGTGATTAGACTCCTACACAAAGAAGGAAGAAAAAGAGCTAAATACATATGTTCCACTATTTCAGCACAAAATATAATCTGAATTCCTTTAAACAGCTGCTTCTTGTGCAAAGCAAGACATTTTGTCATCTGCATAATGCCATGTTAGAAGCGCTCCAGAGATTGTCCTCCCTCCATTCTGAGTATGAAATACTGTGAGCATTACTCAGAAGGGTAAGCTTCAGCAAGGTCTGAAGCATTGAATTCTACTGGTTTCACAGATAATTAAGTTTTGTTTAAACCTTAGAAGATGCCTTTCTATATAAAACTAATACTTTTATATGACAAATTCTGCAGTTAATGCTAATTCAAAAAACATTTAGACATACAGCAAAATATTCTTACCTGGAGCCCAAGAAATGGAATAAATAACCCCCTCATTACCAGGAGATGTATAAACTGCTGATAAAGTATTTATGTCCCAAACTTTTATTGTGCCATCAAATGAAGCTGTAGCAAGAAGATCAGGGTTATCAGGTTTGAATTTGCAATCAAAGATGGTCTCAACATGTCCCTTAAATGAAACAAATATTTAATCCAGTTTTATTACATTTGATTTTCTTCATAAGTCCAACTCTAGATCAAACTCTAAAATACATTGCATTTAATTTAATTGTCAGGTCAATTAAGAGTTCCAAAACCCTTTTATATTTAGGCTTATCAGTCAAAATAAAAGGCATAAAATAACTTAGACTATAACATGTTCTTTCATAGGTTATAATTAAAACCAGAAAAAATTCTTTTCTGAAACCATAGGGTAATGCAATGCCAGGAACTTAGCATTTTCTGTTCAAAATATGTTGCTAAAATATTGAATTAAAAAACTAAGCAAAAAAAAAAACCAATTTAATTTTTTAAAACAGGAACAGTTTTTCCCTTTTGGTAAAAAGTACCTGATCGGAAAACTAAAGCTCGGTATGATGAACATATTCTAAAAGTTGTCTAGTGCCCCACTGAATATTCTGTGTTTCTATATACAGTCTATTCTCTATTGTAGCTTAAACTTCAAACCATGAGAGTTTTAATGTATCAACTGTTTGTTTTCCAAAACATGCATTTGTAGAATTGAAGTTTATAAATATATGAAACACAAGTACTATGTAAGAATTTTTTTAAGCCTCAGTTGCTTTACAGGATGAAATCCACTAAAAATGGAAAGAGAAAACCAACCAGTAGCCTCTATTCAAATGCATATGGGAGTACAGCTGAAAATTGTTTGGGGTTTTTTTCAGTGAAAAGGGAACTTGGAAAGAGGAAAAGAAAAATATCCTCAAATCCTGGTGAAGAAAAGGATCATCTAATATATGTTAAACCTGTCTCTGAATTTCAGGTTCAAAGAAAATGTAATAATTCTTTGTGATGTTAAACTGAGTGCATTCACCATATAGCTCTCTGATTTGACTCAAACTTTGATTCTGAATTATAGAAAACCCATTAAAGAAAATTTCTGAGAAGGCCATCAAACTAAAATTGCAGTTAAATAATAAACAAACCAAAAACAAGTCTGTAACTCTTTATTTCTGTTTTTAAAAAAACTTTCAGAATACTTCCAACAGAATTCAGTAATATCCAATTAAAAATTACTTTAAACTTCAGAACGGTGATTTTATTTCCTAGAAATTTGGGCTCTTTTTAACAAGAGAAACTGCTGTACAGTACTGCAAAGACTTCATTCTCCATTTTTTTGCTGTTAGAAGAAAGTGCATAAACCAAATAAATTCTCTATTCAAAAACAGAGATGAACCATACCAAATCTCTAAGGAAATCCCACTTTTTGGCTCCCATGTCATAAAGTCCCACTCCACCATCCATGAAGCAACAGACGGTATGACCAGGAGGAAGAGAAAATGCTTGGTTTTGGGTTAAAGTTGGAGGAGGAACAGCCTCACTTGTTGAAGATGTATGGTGATTTTTAGTAGGATACTGTGATGAACATGCTTAACAATATAAAGCAAAAGACAAAGAGAGAAGATTATTTCTTATTTCAATAATAAGTTAAATTATAAAGAGTAAAATGCTTGTATTCTAATAAGATTTAAAACAAAAGAAATGGAGAACTTCTGTATGAAGCCTGGCCTACTAAAGAAGGACCTTATAAAGTACTTGTACTTTTATGCATTTGTCTAATCCACTAGCAGCAGAAGGTACTTTAATTAAAAACGAAATAGTTGATCAACGCTACAGAGATTGATCTGGACTCATAAATAAGATTTTCTTAAGTAGCAGCCATTACAATGAATAACAATCAAAATTACACTTACACTTTTTTTTTGGAGGAGAACTTAGCACATGCAAGCCATGGAAACCAGTTTGCTTCAATTTAAAATTATCTATAGGTGTTGTACGTGAAACATTCCAAACACGTAACATACCAACCTGAGAATCTGAGGTTTAAAAAAACAAAACACAGAGGTATGCGGTTTGAGGACTGATATATACAAAAATGCAGCAGTGAATTAAAATTCAAGTCCTAAGAATAATTTTATAAGCAGGCACTGTCAACTCCATAGAATCATAGAATAGTTAGGGCTGGAGGGAACCTCTGGAGATCATCTAGTGTAACATCCATGGCATCCTATTTGTCCTCCATTCACCGCAATGGCCATGTCACTATTAACAACAATCATTATTAACATTAGCTATTTAACCACAGATAAATTCTGCCTCTATTTTTATAAAATATTCTGCCAGTCCTAACTTCTTTATTCATTAGATGAACCTGAGCCATAATGCCTATGGTGTAGAAAAGAGGCAGGAAATAGATTACTTTCTTCTTTTAATTTTTTCAAATCTCTGAAGTGGCAGCAATTACTGCAATGCATTTTTATTCCTATTCCCAAAGGAATCAATGTATTTTTTGCTAAAGAGTGCATGAGGAAAATATTATTTAGCAAATTGTAGAAAGTCACATATTTATGTAGTTAAAACTTTTAAAACATGAAAAAACTGCTCAGTGTAGTTTTATTATTTTCTGATTTTGTGTTATGGTCTTTTTTTATGTACAATTATGTACAATTCATGTATGCTTCTACTTTTAAAAATATTATGAAACATAAAAACTTGGAGTATCAATTTTTGAAGACTCAGTCCTGTATTTGTTATCTTTATATAAATCAGGAAATAAAAGCCTTACCTCCAGTTATAAACATTCCAGGTGCACTAGAAACCCAGGCTAAACACTGAACAGATGCTGCTGCACTGGGAAAACTAAAAGTTGTGATACAGGACAAAGATTCAGAATCAACTAGTCGAATACCATTGTGTAAATTAGCAACAAGAAGGTAATCAGTTGACAAAGGGTCCCACTCCAGAGCAGTAACTGGATCCTCTTCATCTGTTCCTTCAAGAGACTCTGGTCTTAAGACATGTTTCTGATTTTTAGAACCTTTAAAGTGCACAAGAAAACAGGTTATTTAAAAAATTAAATCAAATACATACTCTCAATAGTTACAAGATTGGCAAACATAATGTTTTCCTCTCTCCCTGAAATTTTCACTAGCCTGCTCTCTTGTCTGCAGCAGTGAAATTAATGAAGCTGTCTTGGCAATATTTGACTTAGAGTATTACTTTTTCTATCAGATTTGACTTTATGTTTAATACAGTAGAAAACAGAAACAGCTATCAGATTTCTAAACATAATTTTATAGGAAAGTATGTTAAATCACATACATAGTTCTAAGAATTTCTGTGAGTAAAGGTCTGCAGCACAGCATAAAATACAAGCCATTTGAATGCAAATAAATCTTCACACCACAGCATATACAGACAAAATAAAGGCAGTAAGAACCAGAAAAACACTGTAGCAGTAAATGCTTATTCTGAAGAACTGCCTTTAGACTTTTTTTCTTCTTTAAAACAGTGTGTGCAACTATGAAGTGCTCATAGATTCTGTAGCCAAAACAGACCATTCACATCTAGTCTGACACCCACAAAAAAGATTGTTTCACTTGATGATCCATATTATTGAAACCCACATTTTTTAATATTATATTTATCTCCCACTTTTTATTTTTTCAGAGAGATTAATCTTAGTTGTATAAGACAGAGTACAGTCCAAATGAAATAGATCTGTATTTTTGAAGTTGTGATCTTATAACAAAAATTACTGCTTTTTTTAGAAATAAGGAATTGACACGTTCCATTAGATAGACTTCATGAAAAGTATCAGTCTGATAAATACTTAAATGTTATCGTATTAAAATTTATTTCCTTTTCCCAGTGCCAGTGCTAACTCAGTCAGCACTACAGAAGCAAGGGAATCTATTCTCTGTGATATCCTGTGTGACAAATTAGTAGAGTGAACTGAAAGAAAATAAATTTTGCATGGCTGTTGGAGAACAACTCTATGTAAAATTAACACATTATTTAAAGAACAGTTTTTCTCACAAAGTTGAAAATCAATTTTTATACAATGAAGAAGCAGTCAGGAAAAAATTCAAATAGTCAACCTAATACAGATATCTGCCTTTGAAGAAAACTATGAAAACAAATGGAATTTTACCTTCAAATGAGCATATCAATGTGACAACCTCTTAGCAGAGAACCAGACTATTTATGAAGTATGCACAAATGTGTGTGGTGGATTTCAGACAAAAAGAGATAAATATTTTCCCATCTATCCTTTGACAGAACAGAACCACGAAGATAGTATTAAGTATGAGGTGAAATTCTACCAATAACATTGCAGAGGATTCTAGAATATGAAACAGACGACCCCAGAACAAATGCAAAAATAGGAAAGTAAACAAAAGATTCAAGTCCTTCCATTCAGAAAAATAAAACTGCAGGAAAATATAGTTCAGTAGAAGATCATGGCTGTTACCATTTGCAAAAAAAAAAAGTTTACTGCAGTTGTGAAAAAAATGCAGTCTTATTTTGGTCTCCAAAGGCAGGAGACATAAAGAAAATGCTCTGAATTCTGTATTTAAGAAAGAATATTTTTGTGAAATGGAAGGAATAGGAATATTGTGAATCAAGAAAAAATGTTATTTATGTACCTACATTATAGAACCTAATTTTAAAAAGTGAAGAATACATATGGAGAAACAAGAGATACATATATAAAACTAAATATTTTGTCATATGAGTTTTTACCTGATTGAAAAATAGAGAGGCTTCCATCAGTATGTCCAAATACCACCTTTCCTTTTTTCTTTGGATGCCATCTAAACAGATTGATATCTGACAAGAAACTATGTGCTTCTCTATGCACAGTTACCCCGCTGTCAGGTCCTGAGATAGTCCAAATGTACAGTGGACCTCTGTGCGACACAAATGCAACTACATCACCTGCATTCCAGCACCAGCCAAGGGATGCAGGAATTCCTGAAACATACAGGTAAACCTTATAAGAACCATGACACAAAATTCAGGTAGTATTCCTTGACCCAGTATCAGCAATTGCCTTGAAAAACAGTAGAAATAATTTTTCTACATAGAAGTTGCTAGACTGAAATTTAGAGAAGTGTGTGAACATCTCACAGTGTAAAAGTAAACTAGACTTCCAGAGGCAGGAAGTAAAATAATTTCCCAAATTACTTTTATGCTACTTTGATGGGCTGTATTTCGTGATATCTACACTTCATCAGTGCCAAAGATAATCACACATTTGAAAGAGGATAAGCCTGATCCTGCAAACAATACTTTCACTCATTCAGAATTTCATTCCCTACTATGCTTTGCTATAAGTTATTTACTACTAAGATAGTAAAATGCAGAGAATTTCAAAATGCCTGTTTAAGCAAAATACAATGAAATTTAGAGAGAAATCTAACAGAAGCAGATCTTTTCAACAATATCAGTTCTTTTAGTTCTTTAATAAAAGGGAACTCTTGATAGCTTTCTTCTGGATACATGACAGTTTTAATTCCGTTGTCTAATACCTAACTGTAGGCAGTCCTATTTAAGAATTTTGATCTTAATGTCTTCAACCCTCATAATCCTCATAACTTAATAATATGTGCCTGAAGGAATAAATGACAGTAAGACAGATTTCTCAAGCTGAAAACTTAAACCTGTATTTAGACACTTTTATGTGGCAGTGTAAAAGGGACTAAAAGAGAAACCAATAAAAGGTTTAAACATATTATCTTAATTTAGTTTCTGAAAATATTAAAATAGTAATAACATTTAATCATGTGTAGTCATTGGCTGAAGTAGATTTTTAAACAAGCCATGTATTGAAAAACAATTACCAGCATTTATATTTATGCATATTATTCTTTTGGAATAGATTAAATCACTGTGGAATTTTCTTTTGCATGATATGAAAGATATAAAAGATTTCCAGAGGTATCCCTAAATGCTCTGGAGAAAACAGAGTAGGGAGTCCCAAAATAGCTTATTAGATCCTGAGATTCTAACTGTTCTTGGTTTGCACCCACTTTCCAACAATGAAAATGTAGGAGTCAAGGATACGTGATGAGACTGACTGTAAGAATCAATCTCAATTTGAAATACAGGTACTGATTTTGACTGGCATAAATCAGAACTGGACATGGAATGTAACTGTAACACAGATGCTTGACCCCCTAGACTTCTAATACAAGCTCCAGCAGTTTCAAGGCCTGAGACAAGATTCAGGTAGACAAGCATTAGGGTATTTGAACAAAAGCTGTTGTTCAAATTCACTGATGATTTATACTTGAATCTGTTAAGGCTACCTTTTGTTTGCTTTCACTTAGCTAAGTCATTGTGAAATATTTTATTTTAAAATTTAATTGTTTATTCTTTTATACAGTGATGAAAATAATGTTGGGTTTTGGATTTTTTTTCTCCCCTTCTCAACAAGAAATCACTAGCAAAGTTAATTCTTGAACTGGTTAAGTTCTTTAAAGAAAAAGAATAATGTCTTTCTTTACTAAATGCAAGATGGTTGAGGGCAATTTACTCACACTACCATTATTTTCTAGAATGAACTGCAACAAATCTGACAAGAATATTGTTAGATTATGTTAGGCAATTTTTAAATCTCCACCCTAACAGCTACAGAGTTTACACTATATCAAGTATTTCTCATACCCATGGAACAAGCTGTATGGATAAAACAGATCTCCATGTCTAAAATACCTTTTGTATTGTCCAGCTTGGCCACAACTTTCTGTTCATTCACATTCCATATGATCACTAAACTATCTGCACTGGCACTTGCAAACACGTCAGGGTTGTGGGGACACCAAGATATGGCTGTGATGGTCTTCTTGTGCTCAGACATAATCGCATGGAGCTTGAATTCATTGTATCGGTGATCCAGCTAAACAAACAGTAAAAGTCATTTTAGAAATACATTTTTTGCAAACTTACTTCAAATTCATCTGTGTTGGAGAATACTTCAAATAACAATATTACAGTTATGGATGAATTTATAGTGCATTTAACTATTGCCAGTACCTCACATCTCAATAAAATAACTTCTCATATATTTGACTTGGAAAGAAAGGTTGCCTAATATCCAACTATACAAAAATCAGTTTTATGACTATCTTCCTGTCACTTACAAATTATTATATTTCATTTAGAAGTGTACTCACACAATCCTAAAATGTTTTATTTATAGGTATGGTAGCAATAATTTAGTAATCTCCGAGGGGGTAAACAGGAAGGAATATAAAAATGAGTTTGAAATCCTTCTCACTTTTTAAATTACTTAGTACAGTTAAAAATACATATTAAAAAAAGGCCCAAATATGACACAGTAAATTTTGTTCATTTTAATCCTACTACCTGTATAACTCTTAAAATTAAAGTACATCCTTTATTTCCTCACATATTTCTCAGTCTGAAAATTCTATGTCACAGCATTTCTATTTTTTTAGTTAGATGTTGATATACAACAACTGCAAACTTCAGAAGACCACAGTGCTGAGGTGTTTGGGCTCCAAATTAAATAAAGGTAGGTCACTGAATCCACAACTTTGGATCATTTTAATCCACTATGCAAAAGACTATGTTATACTACAGCTTCAAATGGAATTGTGGAATTACTTCATTTCTCCCTCAGAACCCAGTCTTCTATCACGGAGCTTCACTCATCTCAAATGTTTGCTGCACTGTAAGCCTGTCTTCTAAAAATAACTCTTGTGACACACACAACTTCAAGGGTATCCTGAATGGAATATTGAGCTTTACATAGACATCTTCTCAGCAGCAACCCTACTTGCAAAAGCAATTGTTGGAAGGGTTCAAAGTGAGATCAACAACAATATAAAAATGTAACTAATCAGATAAACAAGAATAATCTTACCTGATAAATATAAACAGCAAGGGTAGCACAGTAGGCAAATCTGTCACCACTAGCGGCACATATATCCTTGTTCCATGGCTGACATCCAGCAGCTAAAAGTCCCACTTGTTTCACATGTGACATTTTTGCCTTTAAAAGAGAAATTCATTAGACTCCAAGATGACAGAATAATAAAGAATAGAATAATGCATTTTTGTTCCCATAAATAATTTATAATTGTCTACTTTAAAAATATAACTCTCCTAAGATACAAATGAATGTATCTGAAATAAAGACAAGCAGATGTTCAGAGGCTTCAGTGCTACACAAGAAAGGGTGCCTAATACCATTCACAACAATCCAGTTGGAAGAAAAGGAGGGGGCAGGAGGTCCCGCCCCTAAAAACTTGAATACTTCTTGATTTGTACTAGCTGAAACTGTTCATCATGTCCATTTTCTTCTGTGGTCTGGTTCAATACTTTCTCTTACAGTTTACTCCCTCATCTGCTCTCCCATTCATCTTCCACTGACAGCCAGACAAAATAAACCATATACTAATAGTTTTAAGGAAAACCGACATGTAGAAAGGTCTTCAAACCACTTGCATAGAACAGCTCTTTAACACATTATCCTCCTTATTATCATCCTTTCTGGAGAAGCTTTCTACATTTTCTTCATAATTACTGGTGAACAAAAAACTTTGAAGTGAGCTGTGAAAAATCAAAAGCAAAGCTTAGGGTAACATTACTGTACAGCAAACTATGCTTTCTATGTCCAAAACAAGTCTCACAGTACCAGCTGTGCTCAGAGTGACAAAACTGACTTCAACATAAAAATGCAAGAAATGCTTTGCCGGGCCAGACCAATTACTTACTTAGCCCCCATTTCGTTCAGGATAACGCCAACATGTTACCTAGTAACACAATGTCTCAGGGTCACATTTTGCTGTGGATAGATTAACGGACTGAGGGACATTAGGTGGAAAAATATTACATGGAATATGGAGGATGACATCTTTAGGTCAAAGAGCTAAGACTATAATCCTGAAAGAGGAGGAGAGCCATGTTAAATTTATCAAGTGTTAGGTACCATATCAAGTTTCACAAAGGAAAGGGAATTAACGAGAAATGAGACTTCAAAAGCAAGAAAGCATTTTGATGGAGCAACTGTTGATGAAGTACAAGGGTTGGTTACTCAATGCACTGCTGTGTAACAGTTTAGCACAGATATGTTGCTGTAGATCAGTTTTGACCTACTTGATTTCAAATGTATAGAGGGGGAAATATTTGTCTGTATGACAGTAGTATTAAGGCACATACAGAACAAATTTTATACAGGTGCTGCAGTAGTGATTTACAGTACCCAAAGGAATCTATTGGTCATTATCAACTAAAAATTAGTTGCCTAAATATTATAAAAAATTTATTTTAATGCATTTATACTAGGGATAAAAATAAAGTTGAATTAATAATTTTATTTTTAATTTTTCTCCTCTGCTTGGTGTATCTTCTTAGCAGGTAAACAGTAATGAATAATTATAGGTAGAAAATTTCATATGATGTTTCTCTCACTTTGGAAAGTGTGAAAAAAAAAATTGAGAGTGACTTATTTTGGGGGCTTCTTTAGCAGAAGATCAGGATCAGTTGAATGTTTGAGACTGATATCTCTCAAAGATATCACTGATGCTAGTTAAAGTGCTTAAACATTCTGAGTGAGTACCAAATGACTGAAGGAAATTAAATGCTCACATGTAACCTTTGAAAATTTTGGTGAAAGAGACTGCAACAGCAGAACAGAAATATACAGAAAATCAAGTTACAGCTTTGTTCCAGACTAGGGCTTTGGCTATTAGACTTCCTTTCTGTCTGTCAATAATATTTATTCTTCCAACTTCTGCATTAAATTAGAGATTCCAGACAGAACATTTCTATAAATTGCATAATCTTGCAGTTTCTTTGTAATCCATCTAATGTTCTAAATTATATGAGTTCTAAATGATATGAGAGAGAAATTTATCTAATTATTTAAAGAATCAACATCATCAAGTGGCAAAAATAGCCTCCAAACTTCTAATTTTTCCATTTAGTGTTCTTTTACTGCTTAGTAAAATTACAAATTTCAGAGGTCCCTTCTATGCAATTAAAGTGTAAATCACATATGCAGAGAAATAATTTGATTTGGGGCATTCAGAACAGACTTCTTCTAGTTCCCATGAAAAAATAACTGGCACCATTTTACAGAAATTAAAGTCCCCCAGCTGATTAGATAACTATTTTAGGAAAGCACAGAATACCTGGAACTAGAAATTTTGGGTTCTGCTCTTGATTCCAGGGAAAATAATGCTTAAGACTCCAGGTGTGTCAGCAAATTGATAAGGTATGTTAAAAAAAGGCATGGTGAAGTAGGAGAGAATGAGCTGTAAAATATTAGATTATCATAGGTTTAGTTTGCAGGTTTACTGCCTGAAAACCATCAATGTAAGACTGATAAAAAGTTGACAAATATATAGAACCTAAGACTACACAAGCCTTTACTTCATAATAATAAAAGATTTTTCTCACTTTGTACAGATACTCTTTTTCACCTTCTCATATGGGAGCTAAGAATTCTTGATTTGATTAAGTTTTAATCTGTAAGAAAACATGATTTAAGACTTGTTTAATTTGCAGTTTAATTCCATGTAAAATTAATCGCAAAGCCAAGATCTCTTACAGATGCTAAAACAGAATTCTACAGATTTTTCTTTTAGAGTAACAACAGATTTTTCTTATAGGATTCTGCAGTAATCTCTTTAAAAATGCTGCTAATAGGTGAAATTTTTCAATTTTAGATGAAAAATGTTGGTCTGTAATATACTGTTATTTCACTGAGTTAAGAATTCATGCTTAATAAGTATTCTTAAACTTTGACCAGATTTTCCCTATTTAAATAGATGTAAAAATTTACATATATAAAATATTCTGAGCTTTATTACAGAAAAGATTTTGCATTTTAACAACTAATATTTATTGTTTAAAACTTGTTATTATTCCCTGCTCTTTGTAATGACATACGATTTTACAAGAGGAAGCATTTGCCTTGAAATTCAAAATGACAGTATCTAGAAAAAGAAATGACAGTTGTGTGTGAAATACTGACTTGCTCTCTCATAGGTATAATGTCTTAAAGCAATTTCCTGCACATCTTTTTAAACATTATATATTTCTGTTAAGCATAATTAACCGAGTAAGTAGATATAAAAGAGAAAGATGTATTCATCAGAACAGCCTGAGTAAAAGGACAAAAATGTAGAAATGCAGCATAACTGAACATATGTATGATTTCACACTTGGTGCATTTTTATACAATGGAAATTTTTTATACTTTATAAAGAAGTATTTTATTTTTAAGTAATTATATTTGACTCCTAAGTATACAATGAAAAAACCTCTGTGCATGTAGAAAATGCATACCACATTGGGAAAGCTAGCAGCGTGTGCTCACAGTTTCCAAGGAGATGAAGGAAAGAGGGAGGACAACAAAACCCATTCTTTTCAATTGGCAGAAACAGCAACATTCTAGGTCCTTCCTTGTTGCTTAATATAGAAAAAACCCAACAACCTACCACATTAAACTGAAAATTGGTATATCATAAACATTTTTTAAAAACAACAACTGAATTGACTAGATACATATCATGGCTTTATATCAATAACTTAAAGATAAATGCCTAATAATCCCTACCTTAGCATAGGTATCAATTTTTGGAAAGCACTTTAGAATTTCCATGTTCATCCCAATACCCTGCTGGTCCCAAAAATGGAAAATATTGTTCTCATTGTAGAATGAAATCACTTTACTTGACAGATGGAGGAACTAAACCTTGATATTCACGAATAATGCAGTTACTACAGGATGCAGGAGAAAAGACTGAGTGTTGTGTCACACCACACACAAAACTGCAGTGCCAGTAGCCTGGCAACTGCAGCTCTTTAACAGGCACCATTTTAATTTTAGTCTAACTCCTTTTTCTCTTCTTCAGCTACTCAGTGTATTTCATTGCTCACTGGATTTCTCAATTGCACTATGATAACACTTGTAGAATAATAATAGCTCTTTAAACCCACCACTTAACACTTTCATGATCAATACAGTGCTTGCACGTCATCAGTATCCATAAATATCTAACCATCAAGCACAAGCAACAACAGATGCTCACATGTGCTTTGATTGTGGTCCATGTGCTGTATGACTATCCAACATGCAATATGGCATGCATATAAAAGTGGATATAGAGTAGCCTTGTTAATCAATATGCTTCTGTGTATACTAAGTGTAGTTCCTTAACAGCTAGAAGCAGTAAAGTGCTAGTGTCCTCTTCTTCTATTCACTCTATTATCATTATTTTCCATCAGGTTTGACTCTCTTCTTATGTGGAAAGCTTGCTGTCACTCCTGTATGTCAGACATATAAAACTGTTATATCTCATCCACACTATTGTCTCAAGGCACCAATATTTTTTTCAGAAAATCAATGATAACATAATAATTAGTAAGATCTTTAATGATATCAAGACATTATATCATGTTATTTCTCCTTGAGAACATTGGGTATATTTACCCATCCTTGGGAGGAAATCTGTTGGAGATGAAAATGACACCTGTGAACCACAGAGTTTCAAATTCATTACCCTGTCCAGTGGGACCAGTTAGAAGCACCAAATAGTGGACAATCATTTTATCTTGATAAAAGCATGAAGGTGTTCAAACTTCTGAAGAAATGTTGGCATGTCTGCAAGACAGAGCAGAAAATGCCTTCTGACTCAATGTCTGCCTCAACAGCACTGAGATGCATGGAAAAACACAAACATACCTAGCACTGGTGTTCTTCCAGTGGAACTGGGAAACACCAAGCACATTTATAGCCATGTTAGGAAATAAATTCTCATTAATTTTTCCTGACACATGAAATGAGGGTAGTTGGAAATACTCTGGTATATATGGAAATATTCTGGTATATATACAGCTTAAAAGCCAATAGATAACTTACAATATAAAAAATTATGACAAAACAAACAAAAGTTCTTCCTGCTTTGGAATACTGCAAAATGCTAACCAATCTGCAGTCTTGACGTGGCTTAATAAACTGCAATTACTACTGCAGGTGTCTGAATAGTCTGAGACAACACACACTACTCAAGCAACTGCTTCTGAGCAAAAGATTAATGAAGTCTGCCTATATTAGTAGTGACAGTCACAATGTAAAATAATTATGTAGGTTTACACATGTACTTCTCTATACAAGTGAAGCCCTTCATATTTTCCAGGGGAATTCTACCAAGGCAGTCTACTGCTTATTGAAGTGCCAGGCTGGTTGCTGGCTTACCACTAAACAGTACAGATAGTTTTCAAAAATTGGAAAGGTTTTTTCTAATTTTGTATACAATTCATGGCACACAGGCCATGTATAGCTCCCATATAATCAGAAGGCTAACCATGGTCAGGAAGAGGGTGCCTTGAACAAGGGTTTGAATTTCAACAGGATTCCTCAAAAATACCACAAGCTTTGACTAGACTCCTGCAACCAGAATTTGCAGATGACATTTCCTAACCTATGACAACCTAGCAAGTGTTCAAAATGTGATTTCACTTATCCAGACACTGACCAGGAAGATAATACTCTGATTTAAAAGATTATTTGAAATTAACAAATGTTCTACTAGTGTTCACTGCCATTTTAAACCCCAATAAACTTGGACAGAAATCATTACCAGAAGTGATTTAACCACAGGATCTCTGGCTTCACAAGGGAAGAAGTTTTGGACCTTTCCTTAAAGTTTGAAACTTGAAATCACAGCCTGAGACTGTTTTTCAGAAACAAATACTCACAATAAACCCCAAATATATTAATCCAAGATAGATACCGTTCTTAGAAAACATAAGGCAATAGCATTAAAAAAATGTAACATAGTAAGTCTTACAAAGTAGCGCTTTTGATTGTCTTGACTATACTAGTATATGTAACTAGAATACCCTTTATTGTGCCTCCTTAACAAGATAATCTAAAGACCCATACTAGCCATACATTTCTCCAAGCATGAAGAAATGCTGATATTTGTAACAATAAATCACCAGCAATGTTGGACTACACACTTAATCAATATGAAACCATCTAGCAGTGATAACCAAGCCATTATCCTGCAGAGTATTGCTTAATCATAGTTTGCAGATAATGTGTGCAATACACAGAGATATGTATACAACCATGTCTGATCACAGAATGAATCATCTAAGAGTCTGCATTAGATTCTGTTCTCATCTTCCAATTCAGAGCAACAACAATCACCGGAGGATTGCTTTTCTGCTGGCAAATTGCCAAGACTGTTCTGATTTCAGATAAAGTTACTTCTCGACACATATCACACCCGAATCCCTGATGACAGCTATTAAAAGGTAATTCTATGTCTGAAGCATCCATATCATGAGTGACATGTAAAATGAGAACAGTGGAACAGTATTAATATCTGCCAGTTTTTTTATATTTATGAGCATATAGCTGGCATTATCCAGTAATACACAACAATCCAATGAACGCAGCTGCTTTCACGAGCATCTCCTGCATTCTAATTAGCTGACTATATACTCCGAAAACAGAAAAAGAAATCACAGAAATGTAAGGTACCATAAAGGAGCTTAATACAGTAACAGAAATGTGACTTATAATAATTTCTCACCATAAATCTATGAAAGCAGCTGTAGACATGCAGCTAATAAATGCTAAAAATAAATCCAAGTTATCCTGCAAATGTTGCTATAGTAACAACTCCTCCTCAGAAAAATGTTAATAAAAACATAAAGCCATCCAAGATACAACTTGGAAATGACCCTATGTGAAGTTAATCTCTCCCAAATATTTGTGGTTTACCCTATTACTAACTAAAATAATTTAATTTTACTCCACACATGGTATATTAATTCCTTCTAATACAACAAAATGCAATGTTTGCTTTTCATCTCATTGCATATTAAAAAATTACTACTTGTTAAATTATGCAACCTAAAAAATGCAAGTAGGTGGTTGTCACACTTCCAGTACCTTTTATGCAGCTAGCAACATTAATTTTCAAAAAACTCATTGGTTTGTCTCAAACCACAACAACTACTTTTGATATAATCAATATAATAATAAAGAGCAGCTTAAAGAAGAAAAATATAAAAATAGTAAAAGAGAAAACATTACTTTAAGCAATTCTTACTCTTTGTTGTCCTTCATACCAATCATCTTCATCAAACCAGTGGGAAATATAAGTCATCCAAGCCATGAAAGAAGGCACAGTTGAAATAAAAAGTACAGAACCTGAAGACATATAAGTACAATAAATCCTGTGCTAAAATTTATTCCACAGTACAATGATCTACTCAAAAATCAGATCTGAAGTCTGTGATATGATTTGAGATTAATAAGTTTTAAATTAGTAAATATGTAATTTGAAATACTTTTAACAAAAATTTAAAAGTTCTACCTATTGGATTTTCTAATGGAAAATGGAATTCAATACTAAAGTAACTATTAGATTATATATTCCAGTATTTAAAATTGAAGCAGGTTAGTGCTTCAAGATTGATTTTGCTGTGCTTCTGAGCTCCAAAGATGAGGTGCTGTTTGAGTCATTTTTATCTGTCTCCTAAAAAATTACTTTCATTTAAAAAAAATGTACTATCTACAAAATGTAGTTCAAGCACAAAAGCTTGTACTGAAATGAAAAATATGCTCAGAATCATGGGGAATGATTTGTTTTCGTTACGTAGGGAGTGGTTTCAATTGACACAGTAGGAGGGGCCAAAATTATCGCAAATACCAAGCGTCGGTTTAACTTTTTTTTTTTTAAGAGGAAAAAGAAAAATCTGCAAGTCCATTGTTCACAGCCAGCAGAGCCTAAAGGGCTCAGCTGCAGCCACCAGCATTGGCTGAAAAATTTCAAAAGCCTAATTTAACTAATTCATCGGAATGGATCTGCTTCTTTTCTCTTCCTTAGAAGAGTTTCACGTATCTGACAGCATTTATGCCTTACACAGGTAAGTATCCTTTTCTGGTATGTCTCCAAGTTTCACATTAGGTTTTGCAGTGCATTATGCTGGTGAAAATGAAAGGTAAAAAGGAATAAAAGCTGTACTACCACGTTTCCGTACTGCAGCAATATACTTCTTCAGCTGTGCTGTGTAGGCGACATTATCATACAAATCTTCCTGACTGCATGGTTACAGCAACTATCAAATCCTCAATAAAGATTGTGCAGACCTAAAAAAACCCAGTTGCTTAAGAAACCTAGGATCCAGATAACCTCTGCCTTTCCACGCTGACTTAACAAGCTGTTCCTCACAGTTTGTAATATAATAAATGTAAAAACTAAACAGGGAAGTGTATTGTTTAATCAAGAAATAAACAAAGAAAAGTAGGAAAAGTAGCTGGAAGTACCAGCTACTAACTGGTTGACATTACTTACCATTTCCACAGAGCAATTCTGTGTTATTACCTGTCCTACCCCAGAATCTGTAGTTTCCATTAAGGGTACTGTATAGGCAGGTGACATTCTCCAGGGGGACAAAGAAAAACAGCAATATTTTTGGTTTAAACCTCTTACTCAGAAATTCTGACAGCCAAGGAGAAAAACCAAAACCAAACCACACACACAAAACCATAAATATTTAAGTCAAGGCACCCAGTAATAGGAAGTAGCATTCCAAGATTGTCAGATTTTTTGTAGTTATACAGTCATCCATGTAAATGGATACAGACACAAGAATATACAGAATATACTTCCTGCAATATTGCTGAAATTTTTCAAATTACTTGCCCTTTGAGATTTCAGCTCAAACGTTAACTATGCAAAGGGCACAAAATTGCATGGTCTCATAAACTGTATGAGAAACATGGCACCAATTCAGTCACCTCAAACGACAGTGCTGAAGACATTCCTGACCATAACCATGGTCTATGAGCAATCAAGAAAAACATTACTGATGTACTGTTTTCATGAACAAAATTTTTTAAATTGTTAAAACTTTTCCACGTTATTACTGCTTGTTACACATGAAAATCATGGTTTCAAGTAAATAAATACTTGCCTACTATGGAAAGTCTTTTCTCTCAGGGTTTTTTTATAAGGGCACATAGTATCACTGAGAATCTTGATCAAAGAATTACAAGTAGTTCAGTAGTATCAAACTTGTTTCTCTTTTATGCCGGTAGCTGTGAAACGTGAAAATGTGTTTCTTTTGTATGCCTATGTATTGGTTTTGCACCCTCTGGTTTTTGGTAGTTAGGGGGGCCACAAAGGCGGCTTCTGTGAGAAGTGTCTGGAAGCTTCCACCATCCCTGGCAGAGCCAATTCCTGAAGGCTCCTGAAGATGGACATGCTGCTGTCCAAAGCTGGGCCAATGAGAGAGGTTGGTAACACCTCTCTAATAACATATTTAGGAAGGAAATCAAAACAAAGTGCAGGGGTTTTTTTGTCAGACAAGAGGAGGAGGCGAGAACATGTGAGAGAAACAACAGAAACACCAAGATCAGTGGAGAAGGAGGGGAGGAGCTGCTCCAGGTGCCACAGCCATGATTCCTCTGCAGGCTATGGTGAGACCATGGTGAAGCTGTTGTGCCCTTGGGGATCCACAGGGAATGCAGAGATCCACCCACAGCCTTTGGGGGAAGTGCTCAGGCTGAAGAAGGTGGATTCCTGGAGGAGGCTGTGATCCAGTGGGACACCTGGTGGAGAGAGAGAGGGCCCTGCTTCCCGGCTGGAGCAGCCTGTCCTTGGAGGACTGCACCCCGTGGAAGAGTGACCCACACCCAGCAGCTTTAGGAGGACTGTGTGCCCGTGGGAGGGGCTCACGTTGCAGCAGTTTTGGGAGGACTCCTGTTCGTGAGGGTGGACCCACTCTAGAGAGGTTCATGGAGAACTGTTTCCTGTGAGAGGGACCCCATGATGTAGCAGGGGGAGGACTCCTCTCCCTGTGCAGGGGAAGAAAACCTGGGGTGATGAAGTGAGCAAACCCCCATGCCCTGTCTCCCTGCACTGTCGATGGGAAGAAGGGAGGGGCTAGGGAAGAAAGGATGTTTTTAAGGGCTTATTTTACTTCTCACTATCCTTCTCTAATTTAGTTAGCAATAAATTCACTTTGCACCTTTAAGTTGAGCCTGTTTTGCCCTTGGGCTGTTGTTTTCCTCTCAATCCTTACCTCAATTCATGAACACTTCATTAATTTTTTACCCCTCTGCCCAGCTGTAGCAGGAGAGGGTGAGCAAATGGCTTTTGTGGGTTCCTGAAGTTTGGCCATTGTCAAACCACAACAGCCTGTACCTGCTCCACCATCTGTGATCTAGTTTCAATACCAGCCTGTACCAACCTGTATTGTATTGAGTTTTCTAGTCTCAATACCAACCTGTCAGAACAATGAGTCTCTCAAGACAGACAAACGCTGTGACTCACATTTAGTTTCAGCATCATCAGGGAAGCATGGGCTAAAATGGATATGGATACTGTATTATCCTTCCAATAAACTGGTAAATATCTTCAACTGAAAAGTACAGATGTAATTAAAATCATCTCAGGATAGCAGATGGGAACTTAAACTGCTTTAAAATATCTGTTACAATTACCTGTGAATAAATGAAGAAGTTTGGTGCTAAATTATACGTGAAAAATTTAAGACAAGAAAGACTGCAGATGCATTATAAGGCAATTATATGTTTATGCCTACTTCATCATTCATCTCCAGGTGCTGGGAAAACTATTATATTATAGTGTGCTGGTTTTGGCTAGGGTAGAGTTAATTTTCTTCCCAGTGGCTGGTATGGGGATGTGTTTTGGGTTTGTGCTGGACTTGACAACACAGAGATTATAATTCATATAGATTACACAGAGCCAAGGCATTTTCTGGGGTTGCATGTGAAGCTAAGAAAATTCAGACTGGGCCAGTTGACCCCAATTGACCAAATGAATATTCCAGACCATGCTACATCATGCCAAGTACAAAAAGTGAGTGGAAGAAGGAGCACGGGGAGACATTCAGAGTGGTGGTGTTTGTTTTCCCAAGTAACAAACGATGGGGCCCTGCTCTCCTGGAGATGGCAGAGCACCTACCTGCCCATGCGAAGCAGTGAAAGAATTCCTTGTTTAGCTTTGCTTGTGTGCTTGGTTTTTGATTTCCCTCTTAAACTGTCTTTATCTCAACCCACAATTTCTCTGGCTTTTACCTTGCAGATTCTGTCCCTTATCCTGCTGGTGGGGGAGTGAGAGAGTAGCTGTGTGGGTATGTGGGGCATGGCTGTTGGTTGGGGTTAAACCATGACATACAGGTATAACAAAACTAATGTGTAGGATGAATAAAACTATGTGTACTAAACAGTATAATAAAAATATGAAAAACCTCAAAGTGTTCAATCCTTTAAATTGTTGTAATTAATCTTATTAAATGTTTTATAAGTAATTCCATATGTTCTTAACCTAAAGTCCAACTGGTACCTCCAGTTAAGTGTTCATTGATCTCAATTAAAGGACAACAAAATGTACTATAATAGATCAGACTAAAAGACACATCTTCAAGGTAAATACAGTCTTGCATATAATACATTGCCCAATAAATTTGTTTTCAATATTCTAGAAGGAGTAAAAACACACAAAGCATCCTATTCATTTTATGCAGAAACAATTGTTTAATTCTTGAGCTGACACAAGAAAATGGCATGAAACTGTGTCAGGACATGTTCAGATTAGACATTATGAAAAGATTCTTCACTGAGAGGGTGGTCAGTCACTGGGACAGATTCCTCCCCATGCTTTCATGACACCAAACCATTCAGATTTCACTGAGCATCTGGACGATGCTCTTAGTCACGTGGTTTAGTGAGGAGCAGGATGTCAGACTCAAAGACCCTTACAGACCCCTTCAAACTTGAGATATACGATGATTATATGATCAAACTTGTGCTGCAGACATTTCACAATCCTCCCTCTGCAACTAAGTACTCTTATTTTAGCTCGTTTCAGATTGACTAGGCCTAAATACAAAAAACTTAAAACTGTCAGAAGGAAAAAGTGGAACGGATGTTGAAAATAATAATGATTTACCATATAAACATCACAATGTGTTTTTAAAGTTCAGAACTACAATGGTCAAGAATTACAAGAGACCAAATGCAACCAACCACCCCATCTCCCAAAGGAAACTCATTAAAAAAAAAAACAAAACAAAACAAAACAAAACAAAAAAACCCCCACCTGTGGTTATCTTCTCTTTGTATTTCATATCAAAGTTGATCATCTGGACATTACAGTGCAGATATCTGTTTAGTATGAGAGCAAGCCACTACCTTGCTCTTTACAAAAGATATGACCTTAAGAATCTGGAAGAATATGCTGGAGCGTATAGTGGCCTCAATCTCTACACACTGAAAAAAACCTGTACCTAAATATAACATACATGTATAATTTGTCTAGAAAACAGAGGATAAAAGATTACATCTGAAAATAATGTCTTATATTGCATCAGAATGAGCAAACTGATGTTACTCTCCCATGTTATCTGGCAAAACCAGAAATCAGCAACACACTTTAGTTATGAATAAAGATTTTCAGAAATGGATGATGAGAGGTAGGAAATTTTTATTTTGATCTTCCATTTTTACAATGAAATTTGGTCTTAATTAATAATTTGAAGTTGATATACTGTGACAAATCAACCATGCACTTTTTTTTACATACATCTCTAACCACTGTTTCTGTTTCTGCTTAACTACTATATACAGAAGTGTTTAGGCATTTTCTGTTTAACCTCTATAAAAAGTTATGTTTGATATATTCTTTGCACAAATTAGTAACATTATATGTTTTTTAAAATTAAGAATTATTTTAAATTAATTCAATTTTTACCTCAAAAGTTTTTATTTTTGCTACATGCAGTTCTCTGAGAAAACTTCCTGCCAATCTACATAGACATAATTTCATAATATGCCCCATCAAAACTCTAAAAATTTTCTGTCTTAATTACTGAATTACTAAAGATTAATATGCTGTGACACTGAAGACACAAAACTCATTACAAGAATGTCTTAATAACAAAAATGCACAACAAATAACCCAAGAACAAAATACTTTAAAGTTTTCTTAAATTAAAAAAGCCTAGAAATTATTACTTTCATGATTTATATGCCATTATGCAAATTCATTACATCAACATCTACAGTACAGAAGTCAGTTAAATCCTCAGGTTTTATTTATTAACTAGCACTTTAAGAATCTTTACACTGAAAACACAAAGCATGTAATTATGCCAAGTATCCTAAAAGAAATCCTAAAATACAATGTTTAGAGTAAAGCTGTGCAAGAACCAATCATATGATAACAAAGCAAACTTATACCTCAGCAATCTTATGTCACACAAGGTCAGGCAACAATTAGATTTCCCTGGACTTCCCCAACTTCTATCAAGCTACTAATGGCACAACCATAGCATGGCTCTAGATAAGTGTCCTTTTTTATTTTTTCCCTCACTTGCTCTTTCCCAGCAAGCTACATGGACTTATCAGGACAAGATGACATACAGAACAACCAGGCCACCCCACAGTGGTTGGAATAAGCTGTTAGTAACAGATGTACAACACTATCATCACCACCAGACCTACACTGGGCTGAGGCTTTCACACAACCTTCCCACAAGCTACTTTTAAGATTGAGCTTCATCAGGAGATTAAGCTTTAGCTACCAACAATAGCAGTGGATTGGACTTGATCGTGTGTCTTAAGGATGTTCTATAACTGGATTTTAAAAATAAATTCAACTAAGCTTTATAGTCTTTTTCCAAGAAAATAAATTAACATCTCTTCAGAAAAAAAATTATAAGTTTACATATATTTATAGTATCACTTTTACTATGGCTTAGCAGACACCATTCTAATTCTGTGAAGAATGCATATAAAAAAACTGACAATTTTAAATATCTCCAATTGTGTCCTTGGTCAAAAAAGACAAAAAGGAATATATTTACAGAGAAAAATTACAATCTCATTCATAAAACTATGTCTATATTGAAATATTTGTATCAGTTTCATAACCACTACTTATATAAAATTTGAATGGAGCCAACATTAAAGTACCCCAGTTATGATTTAACCAGGCAGGTAGCTAACTGCCCATGGCCACTTGGTGATTTTTTGGTCTGTCAGAAAACAGTTCACATGCCAAGAAACATATTGCATGTATTTTTTGGTATTATGATCACAAGATTTTATCTAAGTCTAGTTAAGTCATTCCATTGTAACATATTCTTCAGAGACAGATTCTAATAAATTCAGACTATAAGAGTGCAAATCCCTGTCTGCAGTTATAATGCACACATTATAAAGTAAATATTTTAATTACATCAACTTTTTATACTATAGTTGGCTGATTCGGATGTTAAGATAAATATAAATTAAATAATAATTAATATAAAGTACATTTCTAAGGCAGACATAAGAAATAACATAAGCACTCTCTCATGTACCAAAAACTTATCTACCAAGAAAAAAATCTCAGCATCTGTAGCACAAAAAGACCACAAAGAAAATAAAAAGAAAGTAGGAAAATAATTTAAAGAAATAAAACAAATTCTTTCTAGCTGTGAAACTCGAAGTAAGATTTAAAATCAACTGTATTTGTCAATGGATTTGCTGACATAAGAAAGGTTGAACAGTCAAAGTGGGCATGACATGCAGTTGTATATCAACTTATAAATTTTCCAAATTTGAACTAGTAGTTAAAGCTGGACATGGGCAAGAAAAACTTGTTTTTATTAGAAAAAGAGGACAACTCCTGAAAAGTTTATCTCCAACACAGTGTTCTAAAACATGACATTTTTTGCCCTAGGAATTTTTACAGAGCAGTCAGTTTAACAGGTTTTTTCAGATACTTCAGAGCCACTTGTGCCCAAATAGCCATAAAGGCAAAAGAAACCTCAAAAAGCAAACATCATAATAAACCCCAAAATAAGAAACCCTTTAACTGCAAAAAGATTGCCCTTGATTCTCTGGGAAACCAGTATGGGATACAACTACATAACCTGATGACAGCCAGCAGTTAGGAATAAAAGATGTGCTTAGGTTAGCAACAAATGATTAGTGCTGAGAAGAGCTCCTCTCAACACTAACCTCACACTTGACAGCAGAAATCTCAGTCTTTCTTTCCTGAAACCTAAACCAATGTATGAAACTGATCTCCTGGATCTGACATATCCTCTTTCACTCAGTCATTACCAGTCCTCCGTCACAGGTATTTTCAGACAATAGGTAACAACTTGAAAAGAAAGTTAGGAGAATGAAAATAGTAGCTTTAATTAGCTCTCTTAGATTTTGATTAACCTATGTGGGGTAAAAAAATTAAATATAATCAACTCTAACATAAAAGCCCCAAATGATTCTTTAGCCAGATTGAAAAAGAGAATACAGAAGTTTAAAACCAAAGAATTAGGTTTCAGACTGTCAACAAACTGGTCCACTTATGGCCTCATGGCCATTTATGGCCTCTCATTAAGAAAGAGGTTACGGAGCATGTTATCTAATGGTACAAGTAAATGTCAACAATTACACCTAAGACAGAAACAAAGTGATACTAAAACATACAACTCAAAGAGATGAAATGCTGTGTGTTGTGTCCCCCTTCTTGCCCCCCTGCCCCAAAAAAATGCAAATAGAGGTAGTGGGTTTTAAGAGACCATGAAATTGAGTACATACTACACAACTATAGTACACCAAGCAGAACGGAATCAGCCAAAAGGAGAGAAAGAGGGAAAAAAACCCTTTACAAAATCAGTAAAACAATGGATGCAATAAACCATGGGCAAAGTATGAGCCACCAACAGGATGTAGCCAGAAGAGATGTACAACATGTTAGGAAAGAGAATGCCAGCACAGAAGGAGGCCTAACTTCATTTTACCAGTCATTCATGCATTATGTTTTGTTAGCATGTTCACAAAACATTTAAATACAGAGGTTTAAAAAATAATGAAACAAGTAGGCAATTACCAGAGATAATAGAAATGTTATTTGAATCAAGCTGTCATATGTGCTAAGCAGCTGGGTTCAAATTGGTCATGGTGCTAGAAGGTAGGTAAAGGTTTCTGGACTGACCTGAAGCAAGTTTATAGTCAGTAGAAGCATTAAGAAAAAAAAATCATTAAGTAGGGGAAAGGCACTACTAACCTCATCAATAAACATATAATATACAGCACAAAGAAAAAAAAAGATGACATCAATTCTTTTCCACTGCAACAACTGCTTCAGAGACCCTCTACCATCAATAAATAGGAAATTAGATATTGGACAACAACAACAACAAAAAAGATTCACCACTGATGAAGATCTTAAAAATCACTATTTATCAACTTGTTTGCTTACAAATAGTTTTCCACATACAATTAACCAAAGTACTCCAAGAGAAAAAGTGTAAGGAGAAGACTTAGCAGGGACAACAGTGCTAACAACAGTCAAGGTCATCAGCATAAAATAAAACACCAACAAAGAAAGAACTGGAAGAGGCAAGTTCCCATACTTGACACTGCTTTGAGATCTAATAAATTATATTGTCAGCAAATAAAAAAACTCAGCAAAGTTCTACAGGCTTTTACTGATAACCAAATAAACACTGCACATACCAGAAAAACCAAATTCTCCCACCAGTAGTAGAACAGGATATGGAAAAATGGCCCAAATGGATACAGCCAAGGTGTGCTTATAGGATGCAAGTGGGGAAAAGATTACCATAAAAGCTTCTGTCTTGCTCCAGTGCCCACAGTACAGCTCAGCTGCTAGCATAAATAATGGCTAGCCTGAGAGATAGGATGTCACCAAATTGCCTATACCCTACAGGGGAATTCACAGTTCTTGTAGCCACTTTCTGGAATTCAAATGTCATATTGATATTTACTTATCTTCTTGCGCTGCCTATATTTTGCTTTATAAAACAAATAATGTCAGTTACACAACATCACCACCAGGACTTGGTGAAGTTACTCCTACTGGCCACATCAACTTTAATTCACAAATTGCAGGAAGAGGAAATATTTCTCTCCCTAAGTTATAATCCCCTATTACCACTGCTAGAAATAAAATACTGAATTAAATGGACAATCAGGACTCACCAAGGATCTCCCTTACTTGTTGCTATGTGGGAATTTTCCTCATAGCAGATGACCAAATGACAAGTTTATTGCATGTCCTTTATTGCATAGGTCCTTTAAACAGCCAGAGCCACTCAAAGAGTCAAAGATTTGGTATAACAGAACACAGAGAATGTTGGAACTGAGGAAGAAGCCTGTAGATATCTTATCAGGGAGAATAATTCATAAGTGGAAAAAAAAAAACAGTAAGTAAAACAATAGCCCCATTATATTTTTAAATTTTTGCATTATCTGTATCTTCCATGCATACTCCATATTACCTAAGTTCTTTATAACACCATGTCTCCATATGGGTCACAACAATTCATTGAAGATGACTACAGTCTTAACTGAAGCTTTTGAACAGTTTTTAAATACAAAATATAAATAATGATATCACTAAGTCATCTAGACTAATTAGTTCAAGGCACTTATTCTCGAACAGAAACCTTGAAATGTATCCGTAACTTACACAGTTGTGCCTGTAATTAGGAAAGAAACACCACAACAGAAGTGTATTTTCTCTATTTTAGGACTACAAAAAACTAGGAAGTGCAAGGATTAGAACATTGAACTTATTTTAAAACAGTGGGAAATATGTCTTACCAGAAATAACTAAAAGAAAAATAACTCTGTACTAAAGTTTGACGAACATCTTACTGTTACGTGTTTCTTACCAGAATTCTTCCCCTGTTATACTCTTATGAATAGCAGACAGCAGCATAATGTCAGGGCAAAATTTTTAAACAAGGTACAAAACCACAAGGCTCAACACTCCTATAAAAACCCTCTAAAATTAGTTAGAAAGAGATACAATGAACTTCCTAGCCCATTAAATTTTTGAAAGACTAAGTGCATGGCAATCAGAAAGAGACTCTTGAACCAATAGGGTTTAGCCCTCAAAAAGGACCTTTCCAAGTATTTATTTTCTACATCGTTCCATGGTTAAGTCCATTATTAAGAACAGTATGGTGTTTATGGAGTCTAAAATCCAGGATTATGTTCTTCACTGCAGCATTACAAGTAATTAAAGATCTTGCTCAACAGTAGCA
This sequence comes from Setophaga petechia, assembly GCA_024362935.1. Classification (NCBI taxonomy): domain Eukaryota; kingdom Metazoa; phylum Chordata; class Aves; order Passeriformes; family Parulidae; genus Setophaga; species Setophaga petechia. The sequence continues at coordinate 32,784,108 of JANCRA010000001.1, forward strand.
AGATGAGCAAGTTTCCAACACAGTTTCTCAAATTGTTGCATGACAATGTCTATGTAAAGCAACATCTCTTAAGATATTAGAAGAACCATACAGAAAAAAAAAAAAACCTTAAGGTTATTTCTTCATTTGCAGAGTCTGCTGTCTTAAATCCACTCTCATAAGCTTTGCTTGTAGTGTGCTTTTGTACTTGAATGATTTTGTTTTTAAACTCTCTAAGCTTGATTTTGCTTCCCCCTCCCACCCTCGTCCCAGCTGGGAAAAGCATTTATAGTATAAACAAGCCCAAAGCTCTCCCTCCCGGCGGAGGGCAAGCGTTTGCTTGCTTCTTTTAGAGATTGCTGCCCCCGCCTTTACTCGATCTTAAGTTCGCGTTTCCGCACAAGCACGTTTGTAAAGGGACGCACACAGAGTAGGACAGTCCCCAGAACAGTGTAAAATCCCGACAATACCGTCAGACGGCTCCTGGATGCTTCAGACACCGCCCGCAGCCCCGAGAGCTCCCCGGGGCCGCTCCGTCCTCGGAGCGCAGGTGGGCGCAGGGCGGCGCGACCGAGCCCCGCGCAACCTCCCGGGCCGTACCGCGTACTGCGCCCCGCGGGGCAACAACGCCGGGCAAGAAACGCCGCACCTCCCCTGGCCTGCCGGGCCCGGCCGCCGAGCTCTCACCCACTCGGTGGGGGCGGCCGCCGGCGCTGCCTCCCTCACCTGCCGGCCCGCAGCGCCCACAGCGCGGCCGCGGCAGCGCCGTCTCCGGGCAACCCGCGCGCCCGCCCCCGCCGCGTTACCGGGCAACGCGCGCGCGCCCCGAGCGCGGCCCCGGCGCGGCCGCTGGGAGCGGGGCGCGCGGGCCGTGTGGGGCCAGCGGCCCTGGCCCGGCTCCACTGACACCCGTGTCCGGCCGGAGCGGGGCTCAGCGGCTACTGCGGTGCCGCTGGGTGGCCTTGAAGGTCTCTTCCAGCCCGAGTGATGCTGGCATTGTGTGACTGTTCCGTGCGGGCTCCGGCTGGGGCGGCGGCTGGGAAGGGGAGGTTTCAGAGCTCGCAAGCCGCATTCCCCGTTACTGGGAGGGCACCTGAAGCCAGCGCCAGGCGGGAAGAGCGGATTTTGCGCTCCCCGAGGATCTCCGGGGGTGCTGGTCCGTCCCCAGCCGCCCCGGTTGTCAAGCCAAGCGCTTGAAAAGCGACATGAAATTAACTCGGTTTGATACAGTGACGTGAATATTGACTCATTCAGCTGTAGCTGCCCTTCGTTCGCAGGGACCTGGTTACATGCTGAAGAGCTGAAGGGAACTGCAGATAAACTGCACTAATCCCATCAAACAGGAGTCACAAAATGCATCCCACCACATCCCACTCCACCTGGAGTTATCATGTACATATGTGGGTTTATTATTCACAGACATTTATTGGGCAACATCCACCTGTTTTTCTCTTCTACTTTTTCTCTCCTCCAACTGTTTGTGCAGCTGGGTGGTGGCTTGCAGTGTGGAACTTGTTTAGTGAAAAGTATTTTTCCTTGAATTATATTTCAGATAGAAGAATTTCCTGGTCCAACTCAGTTTATCACTATTGCTGTGTTTGTGTCAAAGTGATGCAAACAGTGGGAAAGTACCCAATAGAGTGTGAAACTACAGTCCCGAAGACAGTTCTTGATTTCTTTCAATAAAGCGGACACAATCCATTGTACCTGACATGTATGCAAATAAGAAAAAATGTCTTGTTACTCTGTTCTCTGCAAAAAAGCAATGTGTTGTTTGAGAAGATTTGTTGTACTGTGTAATACCTGACAAATTCTTCTTTAGGAGAAGGAACTGAGAAGAGGTGGATAAGGAATCACTTTGTCTATGATTTACTGGGCAAAAAATGTACAATATACATCAACTGTCAGTGAAACATTTCTTTGATTTGCTTCCTTCCTTAGAAGACTATGCTAGATTTCAACCTACAGGATCTTGAAGATCATAGCAACCATACTTGGTCATAGTCTCAAGCGCTATCTATTTTCCAAATCCAACAAGAAGTTGGATAGTACAAGAAATCATTACAAGAATTGGGAACAGATAGAGAATGGAACAAAAGGCCGTTAAGCACTATACTTCAAGAAAGGCTTCTGGCAGAGGTAAATGCAAAAAAAAAAAAAAGGAAAATAAATGTATTCTTTCACTCTTAATATTGTATCTTTTTGCAAAAATAAACTATGAAATTTTTATACTAAATTTTGCATTTGTGGTCATGGTTATGTACCCTGTACATTTATCCATCATCCTAGACTTTTGATCTCCAAAACATCCCACAACACTGAACACTGTCTTTAAAGTCAGCATTTGCATGTGTTATTTTTAAAACATCCATCTGGAAATCCATGTGCTTCCTTTTTAATAATAGATAGCAAAAAATTTTCTGTTCAGTTTTTGTCTGGTCATGCTTCCCTAGCTCTTTTCAGCCAAACCTTCCACCAGCTGAAGAGATCTAGCCAGCTTTCACTCTTAGATAAGATCTAACTGATAAGTGCACACATGTTGCCTTTATCTTTTCTAGTTAAATTGGGTGGCCTAGGGTGACTGGAACTGCCTAGAGCTTATTCCTAGAAAAGTGTTGGTCTGTGGATCGAAGGACCAATTCACAGGATCATAATATAGTAAAAGAGGATGACTCAGATTAGAGGGACCTTCTGACACAATCTAGCCAAACCTCCTGTTCAAAGCAGGGTGAGCTATGAGGACAGGACAGATCGCTCATGGTTTTATTTTGGCAGTCCTCCACTGAACTTACTGCCTTTTGTTGATGCCTTGCTTGTGTTGGGGCTGAAAACTGGAAGCAGGAGAAAAGATGTGGCCTAAGAAGTGCTTAGGGGAGGGAAATATGTTAAAGATGTAAAACAGAAAACAGTTTTAACACTTTCTCTTTTACATGCTAAGGATAGAAATCTTTTCTTTAAATAGAACTAATCACATTTAAATGCATAAAGTAATTTTCTCTGGATTCTGAGATTATATTTAGCACTGCAATCTTTGCTATGTTGTGTTTGATTTTAGTTACTTAGAAAAGAAATATAAATTTTACTATTAGGAGTCTTGATTAACATGGGCATACCTAATAACTTCTTTATGCAAGGTGTCTAGCTCTACCACACTACTAAGAATAAATCCTACTTTTTCTAGCTTCTCTGTGACTTTCAGCTCAAGAAGTAAAGGTATCAGGGTGAAATGCAGTAGTTTATTGTCATCCATGTCCACCATACACAGTCTTATCTACAGCATTAGTTATTGTTACTAGAGCCTTAAGTTTTTGCAGAATTTTTTCTTGTTTTTCCTCAGTCACTAAATGCTAAACAGAAGTTTATTCAGCTAGTTATTTCTTATTCTTACCAGAGCTCTGTATTTTCTCCTGTGCTCCTGTTACTAAATAAAGATACATTTATCCCAATTATGAACATTCAATAAAATCAGTAGAAATAGAAATTTAAACAGATTGAAAATGTAATTTCAATTTTCATCATATGTAGAATCAACAAGTACTTAGAATTTTGGTTACTTTCATTTTATTCCTATGATGTGAGTGACCTCTGGTGGGAATATGTAAATATTGTTTTAATTTCTCACTGAGATTTTTTTTCCCACTAGTGATCCTATTCACTTGCTGTCTGGCAGGGAACATATGCCTGTCTACCTCATGTTAACTGAGGTAGAAATTATATCCAGCAAATGATTTCATGGGGGACTCAGGCTGGTGGTTATCTTCTCCCATTTTTCCTAAGTCCTTAATGAAATGTGTCAAAATGAGAAAACACTTGAAAGAAGCTTAATTATTTGTGTTCATGCAGTTTTTTTATTAGGTGCATACAGTCTCCGTTGTGACTAAAATCAGTAACATTTTATAAACTATTTTAAGCAGAGGAATTACCACCTTGGTGGTGGTGTTGATGTTTGTTGGTACTTACAGCATTGGGATTGCCTAGAATTCATTCCAGGAAATGAAATGCAGTGAGTCCAACGTTTGCAAATGAGATCAGGCCAAATCAGAAAGTCACACTTGTCCTTAGTGACTTGCACAATGTAGACTTTGAACAGCCACTGCAGGGCATGAGGAAGAAGAAGAAGGTGACAGACCCTTCCTGGCTCATGATTAGCAATAGTTTTCAAAAAGCAGTAACCAGGGATAATCACTACTCTGAATAGGCTCTGGTTAACAAGCTCTTAGCAACAGTACATACAAACCTTTTTGTTAAAGGTAGTACCCGTTAATGTAGTGCTCAGGCCCTACAGCAGTAATTCATGTCTGTGTGTGGGTCTCTACAACCAAAATTTATGATTAAACCCTCGAGATTCTACTTGAAATCATTATTTCCTTGTGACAATGTCTTCTGTAATGGCCCACTATAACATTTTCATAGAATAACAGAATCATCAGGGTGGGAAGAGACCTTCAAGATCATCAAGTCCAACCATCAATTTTGCATCATTAAATATCGAATGCATAAACCTAAAATTATAAACCCAAGAATTAACATTTTAGCTCTGCTGGATATTATAGGATTTGCTCAATGGACCCTTTGATGTAGAAGTACAGTGTGTTCTCCCTCTCAATTCCTTCCTTCTTCTCCTGCATATCCTTCTTCAGAGATAAGAAAGAAAGGGAGAGAGAAGGATGGGTATAAGTTGTTTACTCATTCCACCCCACTAACAATACCTCTTATTTCACAGGTAGCAATCATATTTTGTCTCAAATATTTTATTTCATGCGTTTCTCATTAAACTTTGCCATCTCACATTTAGCCTGTGAACACATCTCATATTAAATCCTGTGAACTAGGATTTCTTTTTCTTCTGAATATCTTGAAATTATTTTGAACTAAGAGATTACATACGAGAAGCTATGTGTTATCAATTCTGTTTTATAGCAACTAGGCAGTCAATTTTTTTAGTTTTAGATAATTGCAAAAGCTGGGGTAATATCGGGTCTTTAATGATGGGCAACTTTTCTACTCATTATTAGTAAGTCTTCTGGTAGAAAGGAAGAAGCTGTACAACTGCTTCAATAGCAACAATAGTTCAAAAGCAACAATAGATGCCAGCTGTACCATAATTTTGTGTTGTTTTATATCTATTGTTACTCATGCTGCAAGCTCTTAACACTTCCAATGAACTTTGATATTGTGGCACTGCTAACGCCCAGATCTGTCAGCAGAAGAACCAGATCTATCATCAGACACAAAGACTGAAATCACCCCTTTGGCTAGGAAAGTCTGTCACAGCAGTCTGAAACAGCAGTGTCTGGATCCAGATGAGGTGGGATTAGGTGATTTCAAACACAGCACTGTGTCCAGTGCCAGCAGGTGTGTGGGCCATGGAGCTCCCTGGGGCGTGCACAAAACAGGGATATGTGGTTGAGATGTGTGCTGTGGGCAGGGGCTGTGCAATGTTGCTGTAGGATGACACTGCAAAGCACGTGGCAAGCATGGGCCAGACATCACCACTTCAGGAGGTGGAGACTGGAAATTGGTTGAAGTCAGGGTTTTCTGGTTTTGCTGAAGCTTCAGTTTTGTGGTAGTCCTGTTCATTGTCAGTACATTAAATTGTATAACTACAATCTGATCTCTTCCCTCATGGGTTTGAAATAATTTCTTTAGAGTCCTTACCATATCCTCCCCCTTCTGTTCTGCCTCCTTCTCACTTCCTTCAGTCCCTTATCTGCACGTTTTATCCTTGAGAAGCCTTTCGGTGACCAGGTTTTCTTCTTAGCCCTCTTCTTACTGTGCTTTTCAGAGTGCTTAAATCTACCTCAATGTAGCCTCTCCTTAGCAGGCGTTCTCTCTGCTTTTCTTTTATCTTCTTCTACCATTATCTCTTGATTATAAGCAAAATCTGACATCTTAAATAAGGGATGGTAATATAGTCAATGTATAGTAAAATTATGTCAGACTATGACAGTTCTGCTGAAGAATAAAAAAGTTAGAGTTCACATCCTTTTTTTTTTTCTGTAGAAAGACATCATAAACATTAATACTTCATATGCAATAAATGAAAGATTAAAGAACAATTCTACTTATTTAGGTTTTCCTTCGATCTTTTCTCCTTGTCCTTCCCTCCTGCTTGCTCCCTGATGCCATTCAAACTCTTCAGTTTCCATTGAATAAAGTAGGATATTATGTTTCTTGTCAAGTGCTTTCATGCAGATATAATTTCTTAATGCTTTCTTATTCATCTCTGGAGGCTAAATCAGTCATTTGCAAGAAAGTAACACAGTAGATGTAACTGGAATAGGACCAAGTTCCAGAACTGAGATCTTGTTGCTTTCAAATTTGGAGCATCATGGCATCTACATAAAATAAGGGTAATACTATAACTGCTTTTATAGAAGCAATGCATTTTTTTAGAGAACTTTATAGTACTAAGATCCAAGTGTAATGAATATAACCTTTCATTATATCAGACAAAAGTTTTGTCCCTGATTTCAACGGGGGAAAGGTTGTGCTTGGACATACTGGAAACAGAAAGATAAGGTCTGTTTTCAGCACACTTTCAACATGATAGAATTTTCTAATACATCAAACGTAGCATTACAAAAGTAGAACAGAACTACCATAGTAGATAAATGTGTTGCATGATTCATAAAATATAATGAACACTGAAAAAGGGTCAAACCCATTTTTTTTGTAGTCTGCCGCACTTGTTAAATAATGGCAAATATGTGCTTGACTTGCCTAAATGGACTAAACATAAGAGCAATGTACCCTTCAACATAATAGCTAATTTTTTTCTTTCATAATGCTGAACATTTCATAATCCAGTGTCCGTGGATACACCAGTACATTCAGTAGAAGCAAAATCTAGTACTTATTCTGTACCAGATGATTTACAAACTTATGATTGTAATAAGTTATAATGTCCCCTTTGCTGCATAACTGAAGCTTAAAAGCAGGAAGTGCATTATAATTTTCCCTTTTATCTTAAAGTAGTTAAGGATATTTTTCAATTCCCTCCTGTTTTTACTCTTCCCGCCACCCACCCTCTTTTTTCACTTTTTTCTTTATGTTCTTATTCTGTACTATTTTTACCTGTAGATCTGGAAAAAAAAATAAGTGTTTTCCTCTCTGACTGCAAACCCTGCAACTTTCAGAGCACTTGTCTCCCATAACCATCTCAATGCTTTTGCCTTGTTGCTGAGAGACCCCATCTCCTGACCCCGCAAGCTCTGCTTGTGGAACTTGACTGTTTCATTCAACACCCCTGAGAAATGCAGCAAATAGCAAGGCTGGCTTTGTGGATGGAGATGTGCTTTTTCAGGAGTGTTTGAGTATTTCACTGGAGGATCTGGAAGAGTAATGTTATCCTTTTTGTAGAGGAATCAACCCACCACATAGAGTGGTGGGCTGGTTTTCAGGGTTTTGTTTGTTCGTTTTCTGTGGTTTTTTTTGTTGCTGTTTGGCTATGTTTGGTTTTGGCTTCGGGTTCTTTTTTTTTTTAATTGGTGGGAGGGATGTTCTATAAATTGCTTATGTTACCTGCACGGCAGGATGTTGTGCTTTTTTCTGAGAAACCGTGCTTGGCCCTGTAAACAGGGGAGTGGTAGTAATGCTGACTGCCTCACCAACTCTGCACCTCACTTAGGCTTGTTTATTTATTGCACAACAGAAAGGTACATTTGGTTTGCAGCGTATGCCAGTGACATCACCGATTTGGCTCTGCTGAATAGCCTGAGCCGATGTCTGTCCAATGCGAGGCGTTTCTTTAAGGCTTCCTTTACAATCTGGTCACGTTCCGACACCAAAAATTTTCAGACCAGCTATTTAAAAGGCGTGCCAAATAAGAAAAGAGAGGAAAGAAAAGGAAAAAAAAAATTAAAAAAACCCAAAAACCGGAGCAAGAGCAGGGTGAAAACCGGCGGGAACGTTTGCCCGCGGTGCCGGTGGGCGGCGGGCGGAGCGCAGCCGCTGCAGCGGTGATGTCATGCGGAAGGTGCTGGTGCGGAGCGCGGCCGGCAGGGGGCGCCGCTCTGTCCCCGCCGGGGGCGAGCGCGGTGCCGCCGCAGCGCCGGGGGCGCGGGGAGCGGGGCTCGGTGGCACCGGGGGGCTGCTCTCAAACCGCGTGCTCATTATCTCTGTTCCATGCAGAAACAAAACAAAACAGCGCCCCACCACCCCCACCCCGCGCCCACCCCGCCCTTCCCCCCAGAAAAAGAAAAAAGGGAAAAGCAGGGATTACGTCATTTGTTTTTAAAGCCAGTGGAAATCCGTTTTCCTTGAGGATTGAAGGGAGACTGTTTTTCCCGCAGCCTCCTGCAGGTGGAGAGCTGGAGGATAATTTAAGGTTTGATGCAGTCGAACACAGGCGACAACGCAGTTCCTAATCTTAGACAGGAATTTCTTGAAGTCAGAATGGTCGATCTTGATTCAAGTCGCCGCCCCATCATAAAAACAGCCTTTTCTATGTTTTTTTCTCTTTTTTCTTATTGATTAGCGCTGTTTCGGTTCACAGAAGAATACAGTTCGAATGAAAAACAGTGCTTCCGTTGGACAAAGCCGAAGCTTCTATCAGCTTCTGAAAGACGTCCCCCTGTAGCCCCCCTCCCCTGTTACAAAACCTCACCGCATAACCCCAATACAACTGCCAAAAGACATAGTCCTGGAAGCTGATTGCTTCTGTCTTCATAAGCACGTGAAACAGTCCAGTGTTTGCTTCAGTGCTGGGTAGACAGTGGCTCAACAGAGTTGCAGTAATCAGTTTTCTGCCAAAGAAATTAAAATACACGGGCAGTAAGGGGGGTAAAGGAGGCATGTTGAAGAAGGCTTATTCCAAATTGTTGCTTGTGAAATATGCAATATTTTGGTGATCTTTGAAAAGAAGAATGCTCTCCACTATGAAAAAAAACCTAAACCCTTTACTCATCCTGAGTAATTTTGTGTTCTGTGAGAATCCTGTTGCTAGTAGTGAAACTGATTATTGTCAGATGTGCTTTGATACTGTATGAGAAAGCTAGTGCAATCATTGAAATTATTAGCATGGGGGAAAAGAGGATGACAGTAGCATAAATGAATGAAGGGACTGATACTGGAATAGGAAAAAATACTGATAATACTGAAAATACTTTGCTGGTGACTTGTGTGTTGAGAACTGGCTTTTATTAACAAAACAGATAAAATATCACAGGTATCCCAGGTAGACATTATTTCTTTATCCTGAATACTAATTCATTTTGATTTGCCCTTCTCCCCCAAATCACTTAGATTCATTGACAGAATCCCAGTATTCTGAAAGGAAAAAATTTCCAGCTGACTTTTAATGCTATAACTATTTCAATCACATAGTAAAGATAGTAATTAGAGATTTTCCTCATCTTTCAGTGTAAAAGTTGTATAGGTCATGGGACATGGCTAGTCAGGATATTTTTGTAGGCATGGACTTTTGCATTCTCTTTTCTTCCAGCTATAAAAATACAGTTGCAAAACTAAATCCAGTTTATGTTGGTAAGCTTTTTTTCCCAAAGTTCCAAAGGAATTATTGCCTCTCTGATGAAGGTCTCTTCTGAGGAAGGTGTGACTTCAAATGCAGCAAAAATTGGTGAATATAGTCACTATGCAGGACTCAGATGTTGAATTTAAAGATGATTATAATGGCAGTTTTTATCACCCAAGTGATGCTAGTATGATGAGTGTTGATGAGACCTGTCGCTGATTCTGCTAGGTTTTCTTCCTTAGAAGATGTTGGAACCTATGCAGTAGAGGAAATAAAATGGTTGGAAGGATATTTTGAAGCAAAAACTCCAGGCAGAAGTATCAGGGGAAAAAAGGTCTCTATCCTTCAAAGTGTTGCTCTTCATATTTTGTTTTATGAATATTTGCGCTGGTGTTGAGAGGCAGCAGGAGGAGTAGGCCAGGAAAACACTTAACTGAGAGTGATGAAACTGAACTTATTAGACCAAGTATTTTCTTGAAAAGAGAGTTAGAAGTGTAAGATTTATCTGCTTTTTTATTATTTGGGAAATGGGGAGAAAAGGTTTTAGTTTGATCTATAGTAGTTTTCCGTTTCAAAGCATAATACTGATCAACAATTAAGCACTTTCTGACCAAGTCAGTGTCAGCTCTTACATACTAGGAAACTGTTTAATAAGTCTGTCTTAAAGTACTGATATAAAGCATGATATCTGAAATGTTTATTCATCCTTTGCCATAGCCCAGAGAATGGCTTGGACCAGATCCCCTTCCGCAGTCATCTTCTGAGAAAAGTGTACTTTTTGAACAGTTCTTTTGCAATAATGGCCCAATAATGTACCAAATATTGACACTGAGTGTCATAAATGGCCCCTGGGTGAAGTTTGCTTACATGTAATATAGCTAATACACCTACTGTTTTTCCATTTTAAGATTTGAAAATTTTAAGGTGATATCTTTGGGCCTCAGGTCACTAGCCTCCCAGAGTTCTGTACCTCCTGGGAAAGTCTGCAGGGAAGGAATGCTAGCTATGCAAGAGGAAGACTGAGTTAAGTGTTCATATTAGCAGACTGAGACTGCAGGATGTGCATCCAATATTGCTATTTCTTGTCTTTCTTTAAAGATTGTGGAGATTATGAGAGGTCTTCAGTAACTGGAGAAAGCTAATTAATATGCCCACTTTCAAAAGGGAAAGGAAAGATATTCAAAGAGCTGTGCACAGCACAGTCTCATCTCAGTTCCTGGGAAGATTATGAAATAAATCTTTATGGAAGCCATTATTAGGCACAGCAAGGTAAATAATGTGATTCATAAAGCCATCCTAGCTTTACTGAGGACAAACCATGACTAACCTGATTACATTCTGTAATGAGGCACCTCTCTCTAGACGAGGGTACAAGAGGTAAACAATCTTGTTTACCTTGACTAAACCAAGTATTTTAACATGGTTTCTTAAAGCATTAGGGACTAGTGGCCAGAACACAGGTGAGAAGGCAGCTCCACTGTATGTCTCAAAGGACAGAGGAGTACAGCATGATGTCTAAGGAGTGGCTGCACTTTAGAGGCTGATACTGATGCAAATATTACTTAAAAATTTCATCATTGACTGGATGATGGCAGTGAAAGTGCCCTTTTGTTTGTGAATGACAGCAAAATGGGTGGTAGAGCAAGTCAGCCTGTACTCTGGGCTATACACAGGGATAGCATTCAAAGGGACCTAGCTAATCTGACTATAAGGTACCTGGTGGAATTTGTTAAGAACAGACATACCTGGGCTGGCATAACCCCATTGGCTGGTGAGTGACTTGCCACGAATCAGCTCTTTCAGAAAAGACCCGAGGCTGAGTGAGAGTTTAAACATGAGTCAGCGCTGTGTCACAAAGGCTGTCTGCCTGCTTGGTGGCCACAGTATGTGCAGCCTGCACAGCAAGGGAAGTGATTCTTCCCCCTCATTCAGTACTCAGATTGCATCAGGTGAGTAGGGCTCAGAGCTGCATCCATCCTTCCCCCACACCCATCGGGAGGCTGCTAAACTGCAGCATGTTCAGCGGATGGCTATCAGAATAGCTAAGGGAGTAGGGCACCATGGAGATTTTCAGGGTTGAAAACATGGAGTTCTCATTTCAATAAAGGATAAATAGATACAATTATTTAATACAGAATGATTCTTTAAAAGCGGTGTGCTTTTAACATCTAAGATTGTGTGGGTAGAGAAGTTCTGGAGTGAAAAAATCGAATACCTAGGAAGTAGTTTGGAAAGAATACTGTTCTTTCCAAACATACAAAGGTTAAAAAAGAGTAAGAAAGTAGTATTGACCCTTAGTGTTCCAATTTGCACTATGAGAAAGATTAAAAATAAACAGATTAAAGGAATTTTATGATTGGCTTCTTCACTATTCTCGTTTTACACTTATTCCAGTCTGCTTTGGTTTCCATAGCTACTAGTTTAATCATGATGCACAGAGCTATTTCTAATTACAGTATATGCCAGCATAAAATTAATTCTTTGAGTATCTCAAGCAAAAAAAAAAAAAAAAAGAAAAACAGCTTGCAGCTTGTTCTTTGACATTTTATTATTGCAAATCCTGAAGTAGCACACTAGCACATCATATTCAGTCTGTTCAATTTTATTAAAAAAATGAAGCCTTTAAATATATACCTGCTTAGATCTGTGTCAAGGGAGACAGGTTACAAAAGGACTGTATTATACCCAAGTCTGATGCATTAATTTCAAATTATATAGCACTCCTGAATGATCAGTGGCTGTTACAGAAAAAACTTGTCATACTGAACATCCAATGTAATCTGGTTTTATTCTCTGTCTTTTATCAATGTGAAGTTTCTGTGACATCTTTAAATTCCTCTTAGGCAAATACATGTTTTTTCCTTCCAAAATGAAGCCAAAGAATTGGATATATCTTCTGTCTTGAAGAACTTGCAAGGACTCAGGTTCTACAACTGAGTACATGTAAACCAGACATATAATTCAGTGAGAAGTTATTCAAGTGCCATGATTGCAAGCCAGGTCAAAAATTAATCTTCCTTCTAATTCAGTAAAAGTCTTTCTGTGAGTAAAGAATGTGAGTTCAGATCTGAGTACATTTCTAAATAAGACCTAGAATTTTAAACTTATAAAATGATACACTGCCTCTGCTTGATTGATGAGTTTTAACAATGTTTAATTAGTTGGAAAAGCTTATGTGCATATTTCCCTTCAACAGAATTTGGATCATGTGTCTCCCATGAATTTTGCTTCTTCCATAAACATCCTTGCTATATTGTATAGTGAACTCTGTGTTTTTATATAATGTACATTATATATTTATATTTCTTAAAAAACTTTGCCAAACTTTATTGGTTCAATCACTTCTAGATGAGTTTTCAAATGTACATCAAAAGATGCTGCACTCATTGTAAGATAATAATTTTTGTCTCATCGCTTGAAAAATTATCTATAGACTGAGGGTTTTAATTAGTTTTTTTATGTTAAATCCATCTTGCCTCATCTTTAGCCTTCATCCCCAAAATTTCTAAGTTTTTTATGTAGAATTTTACCTGCATGAGATGGCTGGTCTACTAGACTTCAAAGGTATATTTTATCTTTATTTATGTATATTCTTTTTCCAGGTACCTTAATTCTGGACTTGCATTGTACCAATTTAGAATATGATTTTACTGAAAAATGTGTGACTACATCACTTTCTCTTCTGTAAAGTTTTTGGGGTTTTTTTGAGGGTAAATATTAGTGTAGTTAAAATACCCTTCTGTGAGCACTTTGTAAAAACTTGTCTGCTCCAATTGGTAGAGCTACCAATTTAAATTGACCTGGCAAAAAATAAAAAAAGTTTAAAAAGCTAAACCAACAAACCAGACAAACCCAATAAATAATAAAAGTAGACTTGCTAAGTTTGATGCAGAATGCTTGGAATGTTTCTTTTTATGCTGTCTTAGCTATTGGGCATTCTCATCCTGTTGTGATTAAAAATTGCTGTCTGAGTAAATTATAAAGAGTAATCAGTAGAAGTTGGTCTATAGCACAGCACACTCAAACAAAATCCAATCTAAAAACTCTCACAATTCATTATATTCTTATATAGCCCCATGAACACTGCTTTAAAGTTGATGGGCATATATTTGTTTCAGAAACTCTGGGGCTGTACTGATATAGAAAATAGAATTAACTGTGAAATTCCTTGTAGAGTTTCCATAAGGAAACTGCTTGTTTCAAAATGTATTGACATATTTGAGTATATTGGTGTGTTATTTGAGCAGAATGATTGGCCATCATTTATTATTGGCAGATGGAATTGATAGCTCTGTGTTACAGATTACAATCAATTCAAACCTTGTTCTGTCCTGATTCTTCAGGCCTAATAGATACAGCATAGGGTAGTGCTTACATCCATTTGTTTTAAATGTCTTGAAAATTCACTTTTTTATTTCCCTTTTTGAATGATCTTATATCTATCCTAGTGTGTTTAAATAACCAAATAATTGCTAAATATTTCTCTGGTAAACTGATGAAGGAGAAAAATAACATGGAAGATATACAAGAACCACTGGATCATATGATCATCTAATTTCATTTTTCCTCATATTAAGTGATAGAGGAAGTGTGAGTTGATCCCACAAAATTAAAGAAGTTAGTGTTAACCAGTTCAGAGTTTAAATAATATGACTTGTTTTGATGGTAGCTGAATCCAGTGAACCTTGCTAGATGCAAGGTGGCAGCTTCTGTGTGTTTGCAGGCAGTCTCTAGCCAGGCTGCTTCCCAGCGGGCACACACGTACACAGCCCCAGCCACAGGTATTGCAGGGACAGCCAGCCATTGCAGACACCTGCAGAAACACACAGAGCATTCATCAGCATGAACAAGATGAGCCAGAAAAACCTAATGAGCAGTAGCTTGTCTACATGTGCCAGGTCTCTTTTATTCCCTGACTTCTCTCCATTTTGCTGGTCTTGTTTCTTGTTGATTCATCTTGATCCCCCCTCATCTCCATCCTTGTCTTCCCCAAATAAATAATTTTTATGGAATTACTTCTACCCAATGGGTCACCATTGTACCTAGGTACCACTGGCTTTGCAATCTCTATTTTATGGTAAAATCAGACCATTTTTTTCAACTAACTGAGCAAGTGATTCATATTGCGGTGTCTAAAATGATGTGTGGGGTTGTTATTGTTAGTTGGAAGAAATAGCCATTGCCTTAACAATGGAAACAAACTTTGGTAACAACAGGATTGTTCATGTTATAGGTATGTTTTATCAGCCCTTTAAGTGAAACATTGGTAAAAAACTTATTCTAAAAGGCTTTAAAATATTCTGTGTGACTCATTTAGGGTTTGGGGCTTTGTTCTCCATGTAAACTGCAGAAGTGGGATTTTTTAAAATATATAATGGCTTTGAAATACAGTGTATTCTTTATAAGCAAAAAAATTTACTGTTTAAAAAGCATGAAATGCAGATGTTTAAAATTATGCAAAGTGCTTATTTTGACTCAATGAGTGTTCCAATGAATGATGATGCAGACATTTAAATTTCATAAATGGTGGTTTTTCAGAATCACTGTTAGTGGAACTGAAAAAATATCAGGATCTCTCTATTTTAGCCTTGAGCAGTACACAAGGTCTAGTTTGAGATGTAGTTAGGAAAAGGGTTCTATGAGGAGTTATATATATGTTAATAGTAACACATTTACATTCAAAATCTTTGTAGGAATAATCCATCTATTCAGTTTAGTAGTGGTTATGTAGGGATTGAAATTTTTAAAGTGGGAATTAGAAGGGCCCAATAAATAGATAATATGCTTGTATATAACAGGGAACGTTTTAGAATGTGAAAAGAAATAAGTTTTAGCATTCCTAAGCAAGTTCCTGTCGAAAGTCAAAGGATAGTATTTTTGAAAGTGAAAAGTTTAAACACATGAAAGAGGAAAAGCTCAGACAGACTATTGCAGTAATATGTTTAATTAAAATGAAAAGAGTTTAAGGTTTACAATGTGCATGATGTCCCACCTCTCCCCCAAGTTATTTAAGTCATATAGATGACACCAGGAGGGAACTTGGAGACCACTGAGGTGTAAAATTTGAACTCAACAAAAATGGAACTTATAGTTGGCAATGGCACTTGAGAGTCTCTAGGTAAGAATTAAAGGACAGACAGGTAATGCAGATGTCATTGTGGGAGTCAATTATAGACCACTTAGCCAGGATGATGACACCAAGGAGTTACTCATCAAGGAACTAAGAGACATCTCCAAATCAAGTGCCCTTGTCCTTATGGAAGATTTCAACTTGCCAGAAATTAACTGGGAGCATCACAGAGCTGGCACAAAGAGGTCTGGAATATTCCTAAGGCATTTGGATGATGACTTCATGGTCCAGGTACCAAGGGAGCAAACAAGGAACAGTGCCCTCATTGATTTGTTGATGTTAACAGAGTGGGTCTGATGAGTGAAATGGAGATTGGTGACTGTCTTGTCCACAGTGACCACAAAGCAATTGAGTTTAAAAGCTTTGTTGACAGAGGGAAAAGTTTCAGTGCCTACAAAACTTCAACACTGAGTATGAGAGCAGACTTGAGGCTTCTCAGGGAACTAGGGAATGAAGTTCCCTGGGAAGGTGCTTCTGAAGATGCTTGGGAGCCATCCGTGCTGGTGAGTTTTTCAGCACCGCCTTCTAAAAGCACGGGGCCTGGCAATTCCAAACTGTCAGGGGTCAAGCAGGTGAGGTGCAGAAGGCCAGCTTGGCTGACCAGAAATCTTATTTCAGAGCTAAGGCAAAAAAGGAAAGAATATGGCCAGTGGAAGCAAATGCAGGTAACATGTAAGGAACACAAAGATCCTGCTTGACAGTCCAGGGAGAAAAGGCCTCTCTGGATGATTTTTGAATGATCTTGGGAATCTGGAGAGGTTCCAGTTCACTGGAAACTTAAAACAGATGTCCCAGTTTTCAAGAAGGGCAAGAAAAATCACCCTGAAAATTTCAGGCCTGTCAGTCTCATTTCAGTGACTGGTAAAATTACAGAGAAGATTATTCTGGGATCTATTGGAAATTACCTAAAAGACAGCAGTCGTTGGTCACAGCCAACATGGCTTCATTAAAGTCTTGTTTTCCAGACCTGACTTCCTTTAATGAAAATGGAACCCATGCAGCTGACCAAAGGAAGCCAGGAGATGTTATCTTTTGGCATTCCACTAAAGCCTTCTGTACTGTCTCATACTATCCCTCTGAGCAAAATTATTCAGCTGGGTAAACACATCATGTGATGGCTGAGCAACTGTCTCATGGGTTGGGCACAAAGGGGGTTACTGTGATGTGATAAGGTCAGGTCAGTGACCAGTTGCTGTAGGGCTCCACTGTAGGGCCAGTGCTCTTCAGCATCTTCAGAAACAATTTGGATGCAGGACTTGAAGGAATGCTAAGTAAGTTTGCAGATGATAGCAAATTTAGAGGAATTGTTGACTCCCTTGAAGGCAGGGAGGCCCTGAAGAAGACCTGGATAAAAGAAAGGGCTGGAAAATAACAATTTTATGAAGTTTAACAAGGGCAAGTGATGGATTCTGTACCTGGGAAGAAGCAACCCTGGGTGTACAGATAGACTTTAGAACAAGAGGCTGGAGAGCATCACTGCAGAAAGAGATCTGGGGATCCTGATCAATGGCAAGTTGAGTCTCTGCCCTGGCTGCCAGGTGGGCCACCCATGTCCTGGGGAACATCAGGCATGGCATGGCCAACCAGGCAAGGGAGGGGATTGTCCTGCTCTGTCCTGCACTGTCCTGCACGAGGGGTGTCCTCATCTTGAGTCCTGAGCGCTGTTTTGGGCACAACAACACAAGAAAGATGTTAAGCTATTAGAGAGTGTCCAGAGGAGGGCAACAAAAATGATGAAAGGTCTTAAGGGAAAAAAAAAGAGGAGCAGCTGAGATCACTTGATCTGTTCAGACTGGAGAGAAGAAGACTGAGGAGGAGACCTCATTGTTATCTATAGCTTTCTCACAATAGGAAACTAAAGGCAGGTTCTCATCTCTTCTCCCTGGTGACAAGTGACCCTGAGGAATGGTATGAAGATGTGTCAGGGAAGGTTTAGATTAGGTATTAAGAAAAGTTTTTTCCCCCAGAGAATGGTCAGGCACTGGAATAGGCTCCCTGGGGAAGTGGTCACAGCACCAAACTTGACAGAGTTTGAGAAGTGTTTAGACATCATCAGGCACATAGCGGTGTTCTTAGGGCTGCACTCTGCAGGGTCAGGACTGGACTTTGAGGATCCTCGTGAGTCTCTTCTAGCTCAGGATATTTTTTGCTATAATAAGACACAGCCATAACACACAGAGATAAAATGTTGTGGTCATTGCTAACTCCATTGTTCCTTAATCTACGGGAGCAAGATTCCACTCAGTGAGTAACAAACCTAAAGCATTGCATCAAATAACATCTAATAGGTCTTTAAGAGTGAGGGTAGTAATCAACTGTGACAATCATAGAATTAGTCTGGGACTGCTGAAACCTGGAATTGTTTAACTCTGAACTATTTGTTAAGCTAATTGTTAACTGGTAACTGTTCAATCTACAGCTGAAGCCAGCCTTCATGGTACTCGGTGAGTGGCAGATATCATAGGAGTGTTTGGGTTTTCTTTCTTGAAAAGGAGGTTTCCAGAAATTTTTCAGAGTGCTACAGATTAAATTTGCTTGAAAACTCAGGCTATAGTGAGGTATATTCCTCATTTTACTTCCAGAGGAGTCTATTAATGAACTCTTTTTTTAAAGGTGAGTATTGGACTATTGAGATGTCTTCATCTGATTCACTGAGAATATATTGAGTGGGTTTGTGTTTTATTATCTTGATTGAATTTTGATTAAACTTTTCTGTTCAATGGTTGAAAGCTATTTTAATGATTGAAAGAACCTATAAAATTTAGGCTAGCAAAAGTTATGTCTAATTTTCCATAAAATGTGTCCACTAACATTTAATGAATTAATATTCTGCATAGTTCTCAACATGTGTATCTTTATAGTCTTTCAGGAAATTCCTTATAGCCTATATATTGAACTTAGTAGCAGTTGTGAAAGAATTTAAAAATCTGTAAGGAAGAAAATTAGTTGCTAGTTTTGGTTCTTAAATACTTGAAGTAGCAAAAGGAGATTGTGGTTCCAAAGTGTCATTTTACTATCCACTGGATTGTAAGAAAAATGTTAAAAAACCCCTTTGGATTAATGTGGCCATGGAAAGTGTAAGAGAGGATCATTGAGTTCAGGTTGTCTAAAAGCATAGCAGCTGAGACACTGATCTTCCTGAGGAAAAGTCAGAAGACAGAGATCAAAATACATTCCGAATAGTTGATAGAGTTTGGGATGTGGGTGGGGTATCTGTTTTTTTCTGAACATCAGTTGGAGGAATGAGGAATGTCCCACCAGAGAATGCTACAATTTGTTGATGGGAATACATCATTAAAACAGTATTTAAATTGCCTCAGGAAGAAAAGGAAAATGAATTTGCATCTTCATTTCACAGGTAAGTGTTCTTGGATTGTACTGTGGTCTAAAATATGTTTTCTTTTTTCTCCATCTGCATTTTACAATAGAATATTTATGTCTGAATTATTGAAAGAGAAGCAGTTGGCATTTACCCTCCTTCTGATACCTATTTTACTGAAGGTATGCCAGAAAAGGGATAGATTTTTATATATTCTTCATTTCTTAGCCTCCCTCTTGGTTAATCCTTGACATTCCTCTGATTGATGAACATTATATTATTTATATCCTTTAAAATATAAAGCTTTGTTTCTGGAGTCTTCTCATAGGATCCTAACTTTCAGACTTGTGACCAAACAAATAAAATTAAGGTAAGTTGTAAATGCCTAAATATTTTTTTATATCTAATTCTTATCAAAGTATTGAAAATATCTGAAAGCATATATGAAATTTTAACTGCACTCTGATATCAAATCAGGAAGAAGCAGGAGACATGGGAGTTACTTGTGTAAATAGTTTTTTCTTATTCTAGTGCTGTTCTCTGGGAAAGTATTCAAGCCTCAAAGAAAGAACTATTTAATAAGAATCATTGCTATTGCCAGGGAGCACACACAGTTCCATGAATTAACTGACCAACTAGGCCAATTTCTCCTTTTCTTCCTATTTTTTTAATACATTGTTTTCATCAGATCTTTTTTAGGTATTATCATATGATATTATAATATGATATTGATCTGTCATCCCCTATTACTCGATTACATGCATCAGATCTAGATGGATGTATTGAGCCCAAACATTAGTGATTTTAATCACTGTTGTGTCCCTTGCTTGGATTGACAAATGTGTAACTTGCTTCTGAGTAATTTCTGCACAGAGCATGCAGGGACTGTCATGCTGAACACATCCCCAGTCATGTGACTGAAAAGTCTGATGCATGATTTATCTTGAATCATACCCTGTATTTTTCTGGAACAAACAAGATATATTTGCAACAGCCAGGAGCATAGCAAACCTCACTGGTTTTCTAAACAGACATTGCAGTAAGCTCTTCAAAAGGGTAGAAAAGTTAAAGCTTATCCAAGCTTGTACCAAGAGATTTAGACTGCATTCCCAGTCCTCTTTTCTGTCTTTTTACTTTATATGCAGGGACAACTTGCTTGTTTCACACACATTTCTTTGCCAGGTATGACTGTGGTTTGACTGCATAATCCAGATATTGCTTATGTATTAGGTAATCTGCGAGTTTGAGCCACAGAAGATGCAAAATACAGTTTTGTGGTACAAAGCCTGCCTTGAGTTACTGAGGAGTTTTTTATTTCCCAGACCTGTGGAGAAAAGCAGGCCCTCATATCCACTGTTTCTGTAGGCAAGTTCTGGATTGTTACCTGGCTTAACCTGGGATGCTGTCCAGAGGGTCTAATTCTGACATGCTTTAGGAAAGGGGTTTAGGTATTTAAATGGGAGAATATTCTGTAGCTATTACTATAACTATGTGACATTAAAACAAAGTCTGCAGCAACAGCTCTCAGGTGACTTTAGAAATCTTTTTGTATAGATGCTTTCTTTTTTTTTTTCATTTTTTTTAAAGGCTAACAAATTTGTAGAATCTTAAATGCTTTGTTCTTTAAATAGAGGTTTTTGAAAATTAATATTCCTGTCACTAGAACAGTACTGCAAACAGAAAGCAGTCATACTGCCAAGTGACAGTGGATGCAACAGTTGCTTTTGGAACTGAATAGAGTTCTTTTGATGTGGTTTGTACTGTGAAACATCTAAAAATGTTATGTACTTTTCCAAACTATATAAGTAGTAGTAAGAGTATGTCAAAATATATAGCTTTAACATAAGTGGTATGTTTACTTGCTGATTTTACTTTGTATGCCCCAGAGTGTAAAGATTACTTTTTTCCCCTAGTGAAACTCAGTAAGTTTTGGGTTGGATTTGTATTTATAATAGAACATTTATTTCAAAAACTACTTGGCTCAAAAGATTAAGCATGTTAATTTTAACTAGTCACAGTCAGCTAAGTTTATTCCTAAAGTATAATAGAATTTTTTCGTTTATTACTGTACTATTTGCTGCCTTCCAGGCAAACTAAACTAATTTTGTTCCTTCCTATTTTGAAATTACTACTACCATTGCATTCGGAATCCTAAGAAAATCTACAAAGATTTACTCTAGGATTCATTCATCCACTATTTGAAAATACTGATACATATTTTTGCTATTTTAAGAAAGGATGATGAAATGGCTTTAGCATGTGGTAATTCATACTGTGGTATCTGTATGTATGTATGCTATGGCTTTGCCTGTATTTAATTGTATTTGATTGGAAATATGCAACAGCTTATTTTCTTTTTAAATATATAACTGGAAAAATTCTTTGGAGCAGGAAGGCTGACATGGATAGTAGCAAATGTTTATTTTTTTTTGTGTATGTGCAAACTGCATGATCGTTATGGTTGACATTTCTATCTGATCCACACTGGCAAAATATTTTATTTAAATATTAATTCTTTTACAGCATTTCTTTCCATCTCTACATTACCTGTAGAACTGTTAGCAGCAGAATGCTGCATGTTCAGATATTTCTATTTCACTCTCTAATGGATATCTGAAATTAAAAAGTATTTCAACAGCAGCCATATATTCAATATCAGTCCTGTTTAATACTTTTATAAGTGACCTGGACAAGGGGATTAAGTGCATCCTCAGTATTTTTGCAGGTTGGATCGATGGGTTGAGGCCGGTGGTACAAGGTTCAACAAGGCCAGGTGCTGGGTCCTGCACTTGGGTTGCAACAACCCCCTGCAGCACTACAGGCTTGGGAAGGAGAGGCTGGAAATCTGTCTGACAGAAAAGGACCTGGAAGTGTTGGTCAATGAGAGCAAAATTTATTGGTCTGGTATGTGGACACCTGGAATTTCCTTTGGCCTCCGATAGAGCAATAATAAATAAGGATTTTTTTTTTATCTTTATAAGGTTGTCAAAGTTTCAGTTATTTGTGTGTTCTGGTAAGTATTTGTGCTCATGATGATTTTTTTCAGGTATAGCACCTACTTAGATCTATAAATTCAATTCTTACTTACTAATCTTAGTACTATATTTATACTTTGGATTTTCTCATGGATCATCTGAGAATTGGATGATTTTGTCAGGAGTCCAAGTGGACACGAGTGTCAAATACTCACATTTCAAAATTTAGTGGCATATACCGGCCTGAGAGTTTGCTGTCAGAAGGTGCAACTTTCAGGCTATGCCCTGTTCTCTTGTCATTGCTGCCTCTATGTGATAAAGACAGCTTAAAATAGGCACTATTTTAATGTAATCCTATGTTATCTTGATGCAAGAGTCTTATGGAGAAGGTACTGTGTGCTGCCAGGCAGTCAGCAGTGGTGAGCAGGTAAAGGGGAGCAGGCAAAGTATCACGATCTGCTGGTAACTCTCAGTACAGGCATTCTCATGAATTGTTTTGACATGAATGAGAATTGCTCTCATGAACAAGTTTTGACTGTACTTGCATATCAATCTCATTAATTTTCTAATAATTCCAAGTGCAAAGAGCTACCAGAGCAAAAGAGTAATAATAAATAATAATAAATTGTATTATTCTTTAAATATATTCTATATATAAATATTGATTAAAAATCATAAGCAAAACCCAGACCATCTCCTAAGAGAAACTCCTTTTTAACATATGGCAGGCTAATGTTTTGTCTTCATTGCTTGACTAGAGTTCTAGCATCTGTATCTCTGGCCTGAAGGCCTTATTCTTTCCAGGAATGGTCTTCAGCCTATACCTACTTTTATCTAGCTGGATTAAGATGAAACAGATGGCTGGTTGCAAAAGAGAATATAAAACTGCATAGAAATATTCTAAAAGCTCTACTGCTTTTCGTCTTGTTTTACACAAGGTCATTTTGTGATTTTTTTCCTAAGTCCTTCCTGAAGACGAAAATATGCTGTGGGTTGTAAAACTCTTAATTCCCCACCCTTAATGGCCTGATGAAAGATTGAATAATCCTCATGCAAGTTAGAACATTAACATGAAGTCCACAGAGGCGGAAGGAAACCAGGAAAGCCTAAAAAAGAAAGATCAACAGCTTCTGATTAAACAACATGTTATTTTAATTCTGTCTTGATTTAGTGGATGAGTTAAAATTGGTGGATTTTGAATAAAATCTCTTCTGCGCAGTAGATGTAGCATGTGTCTGATGCGAGTTGATATTCAGACTAGAGGTTTATCATCCTGGGAAGCTGTTTACTAGTTTGGGGTGACCCAGCTTTTTTGATCCTTAAGGGATAGAGTTCTTACTTTTAATGAGCTTGAAGATCTTTGTGCTTAATTGATTAGTTAGATTTTTAAAGCAGTAGTGCATGAATTTCTTAGCTTGAAAAATTATTTCTGCCTGTGGTCCACAATGTTTTCCAGTTTAACCATGGAGGATGCAGAACTTTGTAGTCTGGTAGTGTTTTCCCTTTCTCACTTTTTCTCTGATTATCAACCTTTAACCCTGGTTATCCTGATCTGGTTTTGGTTTAAAACATTATTCAGATGGAATATTTGTATGCTAGATTATCAATTGAAAAGAGGAGTCAGTGGAAAACTGATGAGTCCACTTCTGCACTGAATAGAGTAAAACATGTCTACTACATAATAATACTTATTCCTGTTTATCAGGTAGTGTGCTTGGCATCTCATCTTCTAGGGCCTGTGCATCTCCTGATATACTCACATGAGAATAATTTGAAGTCTGCATTGAAATTCCACATTTTTGGTGTTTTGTTTTGAAGACTGTACTACTTTCATCAGCAGTTTCTGTTAGACAGTTAGCAGTTTTTGTTAGACTCTTCCATGGGAAATGGAAAATATGGCAAAATAAGGAGCTTTCATTGTGGCTGATTTTGCTTGGATTTGGGGTTTAGCTGGGTCTCAAATTTGACTTCTATATTTGAAATTGAAGACAGTAAATACTGATCTTTTGTTCTGTGGTTCAGGGAATAAAGTAAAATGGTTGGGGCTTATCTGACTTGCTCCGAATCAATCATGACTAGCCCTACTGAAATCAATGAGGATAGAGCAGTGTAAAATCAGTGTTGAGTGTGTGTCAAATTAAAGTTAATAGTTTTTAGAAGTGAGCACAATTGATGTAATTTCTAAAGCCTAGTATTTTATTTTATCTTTTACTATCACATGGAACACCACTGCAGTCTCCACAAAGACTTCCATAGGACCTCTATGCCTGCCTAAATTCTAACTAAATCATTTTGAGAAGGCATTGACAGAAGACCTTGTTTACAAGCCCTATTTACCTACCAAAACCAAAGCTATAAATAACACACCTGCTCTCTGTCTGCCTGCTGGCATATTTGCTGACTTTGCCTTTCTTTTTCTTAACTGGCATAATTTCTTGTGATATGATATGTGAACAATGAAGGCTTTTTTTAAAATAGTTTTTGATGGCTAGCACTTTAACTGTTTCAGACTTCCATAGCAGTGCAAATTTGATAAAATTTCTCTCAAACAGCAAGTAAGTGGTAGTGCTGCTTCAAAATAAATAGTTTTACTTAGAAATAAGACAAGAAGTCTCATCTAACTGCTATTTTTCCAGAAAGACCATCTCAAAGTGGACTAAAACTCTCTTGAGACAAGTTCAAGATCAAGTTTTAATATTCTATTTATTTCTTTTTTTGTGATCTTAGAAATTACAAAGAAAAGAGCTTTGCAGAAAGCTCATTGAGGGTCTGGATTGGTAGATTAAATTCCAACCTTTCAAGGAGCTCAAGAAACAGATGAATGAATGTGTTTTGCACTTGTGAGAATGATTTTATAACTTCGTTGATTTAACACTTCTCTAGAATATAATTCTCCTGTTTAGCAGAGAAAAAGTAGTCACTTTTTCAGAGCCTATTGCCAATTTCCTAGCTGCAAAATATTTATTCTACTTGAAGATCTGCTAGATTTATTGGAGAAGGTAGTTTGAATATTTTAAATGTTAAAAGAACTAATTATTAATTGGGATTTAATTTCTGGAAATCTGGCGAGAGTTCTATAGCTTTCAGAGAGAGCAATAAAGGCCAATCTATCCTGACTCAATTTATGTATAATAGCTGATATTTTGGTATATTGGTACTATTCAGAAAGAATTAAAAATTAACTAAAGGAACATGGGTTTGTTCCAGCATCTCTTGTAACCTATAGGCTTAGTATGTGTGCCCTTGCTTTTCACTTTCATAAATCCTTCATTTCTCCATGCATTATATCTAAATGCTTCTTAATGCCAATATCTTAAAGCATTGAAGAAGGATAATGAAGGGAGATTAATTATTTCAGTTTGATGAGAAGATTATTCTTAAAGACTAGAAAAAAAAATTCTGAATTTTCAAACATCACTTTTTCTGTCACAATATTTTCATGATGTAAATATATATTAGATGTTCTGTGAAAAAGTAATGGTTCTAAGGACCTTGGAAAATGTACCCAGGTCTTTAATTTTTAATATTGTGACCAAGTAGCTGGTTTTATTTCCAAATGAATTTGATGATTGTGTTTTAAATAATGAGGTAGCCTCTGATGAGGCAGAGCTAGTGATGCCTGTAAATATCAGGAAAACTCCTGGGATGTTAGAAGACAGCGACTGTAATCCCCCCAAATGGATGGACAAGAGGATTTTGTAGCAGTACTAAATGGAAGCTCCTGCCCAAAGATGTGTTAAATTGCAATATACACTTTGGAGATGGGAGTGCTTGCTGGTATATAATTCTTTCATATCTGTATATTCAGTTGCTATAGGAACAAGACTTTAGATAGAGTTAAGTAGAGAATAAACTGAGAACTTAATGTACAGCTCTTTCTGATGAAAGAGATGTCTTTAATCCTCACATCTTGATGCCATCTGGACTATAGTTCAATATTATTTTACTATGCCATCTAAGTTTCTTCTAAAATATACTTCTGATCATGCCTTAGCAATAAATGCTGAGTACAGTAAACTATTTGACTGAAGGAACTGCTGTTCTGCAGGGGGTGGGTAATTCACAACTATAAGTAGAAGGCTGAATGACAGATCTCAATTTCCTTTTACATATGTTGCATACATGCCTGTAAAATTCCTGCGTACATGAAATTTGTGTAAAACTTCAAATAACAATTCTGGAAATAACTGTAGCAAATTCTATTTAGTCTTCTGGTAGAAGCTGGTGCCTGATCACTGTCTGTTTTCAATGTCAATGAACCTTTCCTTTGGTTATATTGACTGAATAGAAAATGGCATCAATGACTCAAGTTCTTCATGTTCAAATATAAGGGCTGATACTGAGAAATGTGAGAGTAGTCATGAAGAGGAATATTCCAGATTACGTATTTAGATGTTTAAAATAGTAGAAAAATAGTCTAATTTGAACACTCTATCAGTGGCATCTGTATGGTAAGGATAATGATAGATTTAATGAACTGAGTATTAGGCTTTAGAAAAGCATGGTGAAAACTGAGAATTAAAATGCACCAAAATATTTGGGTTTTTTGTTACAAAGAAAAAATTTCTGGGTAATATAGACTGCTGCAAAAGCTTTAGATGCTTCTAAACACCATTTTCCCTGTTCTCAGTCATGGATGTGCAACGGTGACCTGAAGCTCAGTAACTTCAAGAAAGATTCTGTGCTCTCTGCTGGATCCCCATTGCCTCATTGCAGTCTTTTCATTTTTATCTTTTCTTTTCCATTATTTTTTTTATCATAGACAACCCTGTCTACAGTTCTTTGAACAATTTTATCTTTTGTGGGAAGAAGACTTGCATAATAAGTGCATGTATAAGAACTGAGAATTTTATTACCTGACATTTTCAATATGAATTATTAACAGTCAGATTTATTTCTGTGTGGCAGTGTCTCTTCAGATATGATTGAATATCTGCTACTGATGGAGCACTCATAAATTTTCAAAAAGTCAGTTTCTTTTTTAAGAATGTATTTGAGATCTTACCTATAATACTTGCTTAATATTATGTTGATGTGGTACTATGATAACTTACATTGAATATACTAATGCAATATAAATTATTATTCTGTACTAAGTCCCAGAGAAATAAAGTTGTGTAGTTTTGGTGTTTTGTTTTTTTGTTTGGTTGATTAGTTTTTTCTTTTTTGAACGATCCACAAAATCCAGGACTTATAATAATAAAATTAGAATTATTACCTTATTAAATATAGAAAACTCAAAAAGATTCTCAAAAAGAGAACAGAAATAAAAGAAGACAGTTGGAAAATTCTGCCCACATGTGGGTCTTACTAAAGTTAGTTCAGTGGCTTTCTGCTCTACAGGAGAGTCTGTGGACTCCTGCCTGGTACGTGGGGTGTTTGTTCTCTGAGACTTGCTTGCCTGCTTCACACGCTGCTCTGCACTAATCTGATTCTCTTTGCTTGAAATGCAGCTTGAAGCTCTTCAGTGTCGCTCTTACTTCCTTCTCTGTGTGCTGCCTACTTCAAAGCATCTCCACCATAAGCATGCTCAGCTTCTCCTTGGGAAAAGAGCAGCCTTCCCCTGCCACCCATTCATTTTTGAAGTTGTTTGTTGTTTTTTTTTTCCCCAAGAGGTCTTACCTTAGATAGTCTTCTAAAGTCATATAGCATAAAAGAAGAACAACCAACAAAGCATATTATTTTAATTTCAGTATTTTTAAGACCAATGTATCGTTCATATCAGTAAACAGAATTATAATCTTTTGCTTCAGTTCCTTAGGGACTTTACTGTAGCATAATAAAACAAGTAACATGAAAAACCTTTTAGCTGTAATGAAACTCAAGGAATTGTTTAAACTTTTATGAAGTAAGCTGATCTCAAACTGAAATAATCTGAATGGGTATTCTAGCTACATCTGGTTATGTAATAAAAGCATCAGACCAGTGGTATTTCCCCCTGGTATTGGAATGAGGGGAATATGAGTGGGAATTTTAGTTTATAAGAGCTGTCTTTCCTATATTTAAAGTCTGTTGTTTTGCTATTTCTCATCTCCTTTGCTTCTCTGATTCATTATTCTTTTCACTCTTTTCTTTGAACCCTTCTTTCACAGACAAGGGCTTTACAGAAGGGATTGCCTGAAGCTGGTTTGGAGCAGATTTGACATGAGATGTTTCTCACTCCTCATTTTATTCACTTTTTCCACAATTCTGGATTGTGCACTGTTTCTTTCTTTCCTGCTGACTTCTTATCACATAGCTGCCCACCTAGTCTGCAGACCTAGTCTGCAGACAATCCAGTTCACTTTGTTTACAGAGGCAGTTCAAACAACTATTACTTAGCCAAACTGTGAAGTAAGCATTAGACCTTAATTGTTGCATATCAGTCAGTGCTAAAGTCAGTCCAGTCTTCTTCTGACTGGGGATGAGATTTGCATCCTAAAGATTTAACTAAAGTATGAGTTTCAAAGGCAATCTGCACCAACCTGGTTAATATTTAATCCTTTTTTATTTTCTTTCTTCTTCCATGGACTTCATTAAGTTTTCTCAGTGTAAGTGGGGGTAATAACCTTTTAGTCATAGTGGATGATCCCCAAAAGACAGTTCTTTTCATATCTTCTTACTCATAGTAATGGTAATATGGAACACTAAGCAGTATTCTTCTGTGTTCCAGTGCTTTTCCTTGGATCTTTCCTAAATCTAACTTCTTCAAATGTGAAATTCCCCAGTAAAAGGTGTTTTGTTTTGTTACTTATTCAGTTTGGACAGAAGACTAGTGGGCAAGGAGAATAGTGCCAGTCTGGGTTGACATAGGTAAGTACTGTGACTGGAACAAAACTGAGCATCTGCTCCCTGGTACATCTGTGTTACTGAGGACATAAGGTGCCGTGATAAACACCCAGGTCTGTGCACCTGTAGTGCACAAGGGCAGACAAACTAAGTGATCTCTAAAGTCCTGAAAATAGCTTTACCTTTTTTATAAGCTTGAATCTGGCAAGCTGACAATGTGTACCTGCACTCTGACCTAAAACTCATAGTCTGTGAGGACGTTACAGGACTTAAATCTACAGATTCCAAAGATTTCACAAAATATTCTGTGTTGGAAGGACCCACAAAGATTGTCAAGTCCAACTCTTAAGTGAATAGCCTGCAGAAAAGAGATGAATTGCACAGAATATGAGAGATAGAAAGGCAAATATTGTGGAGGGATAGAATGTAAGAAAATAGTGCAGAAGGCAATCACACCTGAGGAATTGCAGCTGTACCAATCACCAAAGATTAGGAGCAGGCCTGCCCTTAATAGGCCACAGCTGTGTCCAATAAGAAGGCAAGTGCTACAAAAGAGTGGGTTAGCTGGGTGAGGGGAGATGGAGTTTTTTGGCTGTGCTGTGAAGAGAGTCGGAGTTGTTGGCTGTGGAGAAGAAGGAGTGAGTGCTGTGAGGAGCTGCCTGTGAGAAGTCATGGAGAAGGTATGAGAGCTTTGCAATATGATTACAAGAAAATATTGTACATCTAAAGAAATAAAATATCCCACTTTACTAATGCTCTCTCTAGCCATAGTGATCCTCAATGTCCAAAACCTGTCACTGGGTGTGTGGTCTGGTAGTTTTGTTGCCATAGCATAATTCAACACTAACACAAAAAAATCACAGATTTCTCATGCAAATAAAACTCCTTTGTACTAGTCTGTGGAGCATCCTGAAATGCACTATAATTAATATTGTTTTCAGAAAATGTGTAAATAATAGATGCATTTTCAATACTTAAGGCCCACCCTATTGTGCAAGACAGGATGCTTAGCCATAGAGCCATACATCTGAATAATTATTTCATGAGTTTTGGCTTATACCATTTCTTTTTACAATTAGTCTGGTGACAGCTTGAATGAAAATTAATTGAGTGGCATTAGCTAGATGAATAGCATTCATCTAGTTATTAATAGACGTTGAAAATATTTCTGTCTTCTGGAATCATTCAGCTATTTTCTTTGGCAGCTAATGTCTTAATGAAAATGAAGATCATAAAGGTTATGCTTCTGTTCTTACTCAGTTAATTTAGTGCCTTTTGATTCCAAAAAGTGCTGTATTATTTGCTCTATATTATATCACTGGGCTTAATAAATGCAATAATAAACATTTAAAAATCATAAGAAGTATTTCTTTTCAAAGAATGAACGTTACTTGTGTGTGCGCCTGTTCGGATATTACTGTACGTGTGTGATTGTATGCATATATATATAACAGTTACATGCATTTGAACAAAAATTAATTAATAAATAATAATAATTATAAATAATAATAATCTGTTTTTATTTAATCTTAAATAATGTAGTTTTATTTGCATCTTACTTTGGCTTCCTAAGTGTGGGGATGTAAGGGGATATAATGGATATTATTGAAACTGGAATGTGAGCTGATTGTTTTTTCCAGTACTGATATACAGTGATGGAAGTAGATCAGTAGATAGACACTTAAATTAAACCTTCTAACATACACTGGAATTTAATGGTAAAATACTATTTTCATATATCCACCAAAGCAAGGTTTACTGCATAATGTTCTAATAAACTCTCCAATAATACCTGAATTTAAATAACATTTAATATAAACACAACTAACATTGCAAACCAGTTGAAAACAGTTCATAATATCTTTTGCTACACCAACTAACATACAGTCATTCAGTGATTATGTAATCATCTCTGGTAGAGATAATACAGCACACTGAATTAGAAGGGATAATTGCTATGATAATAAGTAAATAAAGATGTGACTCTTTAGGATTCAGATTGGTTGTTGGAATCATAATGACTTTTTAATTTTATTTTTTGTATTCCAGCTTTATTTCACGTTCGCAAAAGGTTTTTCTATTTTTCTTACACTTAAGCTTACCAAAACCATGAAGTGAAAAAGGAAATAAAAGCTAAAAAAAGCTACAATTCATATTGCAGTCATAATTTGTCTCAATTCATTGCTTTATAGTCTCTTTAGCTTGGAATTTGCAGCACCCTGTAGAAAGAGTGTCAGAAATCCTTATTTAGAAAGATGATGTGAACGAATCTGCCTCCTGCATTGTGGCTCACTGGCATCTACCTTGAACATGAGTATTTATTTTCAGTCTGAAGTTTGGTGTGTCTAATTAAATTCCTGGATCTAGATTTGTCTGGTAATTTGCTTTTTTTCATGTTGTTAGTAAATAGTCTTTTGAGGTTTGAGGAATATGGGGAAAAGTACATTTGCTGAATGAGAGTGTTCAAAATATCTGATTTCAAAATGGTTGTGATTTTTAGAAATGATGATGTTGAAACCTAATCATAAACATTTAATAGAAAATTTCTTTTTTTTGTAACCTTTGCTTATGGTACATCTTGCAGAAATACTAGGGGTAGAACAGTGATAAAAATGTCCAAATGTTTGATTCTCTAGATTTTCTGTAATAGACTAAGGGCCTGAGTGTCATAACATTCACACCAAGAAATTATAACTGATATTTTTCTTTACTGCAGACGTGGTCCAACCATCTCCAACACGAGGATCTGATTTGGATTCCAACTGAATTTTTTAGTTCCTACTTGTTACTGCAAATTATTGTACATCAATGTGACAAGTATTATGGACATATCCTTATGAGAGGCAATGGAATGACAAATAGCTACTTAAATGACGTATAATTTATGCCATAATTTATGAGGAGAAAATTTGTCACGTAGTTTTACTTAGAACAGAGATATAAGGAGATGTGGATTTGGAGCCTGTAATTTCAGTGTTATTTCTGTTAGGCAAACTCA
This sequence comes from Setophaga petechia, assembly GCA_024362935.1. Lineage (NCBI taxonomy): Eukaryota > Metazoa > Chordata > Aves > Passeriformes > Parulidae > Setophaga > Setophaga petechia. The sequence goes on from JANCRA010000001.1 coordinate 32,815,752, forward strand.
CCAAATCACAAATGAGTGTAGGTTAAGATAAAACAACTCCAATTAACGCCATAACAAATGTTTAAGTCCGGATAATTTATTTCATGCTTGCAGAAGGTGTAGAAGGTGAGAAGTAAGGATTTGGACAGGCAGTAATTATTAAGTGATTAAATACAGTAATTTATCCTGAAAAGAGAGATGCAAATAAAGTAACAAAAATGACTGAGGTTTGGTCTTGCACTGAGTTTCGTGTAAATGTAGCAACTTGTTCTGGGTCCTAGGTCACCAAGTGACTATCATAGTAAAGTTATGAATATCAAACCTCTGTTACTAATCTTCAGACGTTTCTAAACTTTCTTTCTTCTCATTCTGTTGCACTGATGCCCCACACACCTGTTTAGATTTTTATTTTTGTACCTGTTTCAGGGGATATGTTAATACATTGCTGTTTTTCTCCTTTTTGTGATAGAAGATTCTTTTTAATGGTTGAAATAAAAGTACTCTGGGGCATGGTCCATGTCTCTGATTTTTTCCTTTAACAGTACATGATGCTGCAGGTCTGTGCTACTTCACTGCCACATGTTAACTGGAAAAATGTTGTGGTTTGCTTCCACATTCCATGTAATTAATATTCCTGGCTGAATAGGAACTCAATATTGTATACTTCAAATTCTGTATAAGAACTCCAAGGGAAAAAGATCAGATAAATAGTATGGTATCTTTATCAATATTTATTATGGAAAGTTCTACATATGCTGAAGTGCATATGTTACATATGTTAGATATACTGAAAGTGGGATCATCAGGTTCTGCTAATTAGTAGACAAGATGCTGTTCACATTACAGTTCAATGAAAATTTTGTGTCGCCTTTTTTCATAGGTTATGCCATCTGGCTCCACTCTTATTCAGTGCATGAACAGCATTAACTTTTAATTTTTGTCATGTACAAAGTGCTAAATTAATTCCTTTATTTCCTGAGTCTCCTAAATTGTTAGCCTAATTAAGAGCTCACTTAGCAGAGTATTGCATATTAATCACATGGCCTCTTTCACTAACATGCTAATTTACTAGAATAAAATAACACTGTATCACTTCAAGATGTAGAACTTCCATAGTGTTTCTATTCATAATATCCAAATTCTCAGAATTATCAGCAAATCTCATCATCCGGTATTACTATGGATTTAAATATGTGGCATCAGTGTTCAGTGATGGAATTTTAGCTTTCTTCATGTTTGTATTACTTCCAATCTCTCTTTAAAGACATGTCAGCTGCATAATACAAAGTTGGACCTTCTTCAGAAAGAGGATTTTCTGTTACTTTAATATGCAATTTTATTTGGGGAAATATGGTAGTGCATATGTGCTTTTGAAATTTAAATCCAAAGCCTCCCAGGTTTACAAGATCAATTCTCAAAATTAATTTCTTTCTAATGACTGTATTATTTAATTAGTTTTTGCTTTTGCAGATAATATTAGATGTGCATGTGATGATTTCTTTTTTACCAAAACAGCTTTTATTGCATTATTAATTCAATAGAATGGTCACAGAAAAAGCTATTTTTCTCCCTATTGGGTCTCTAACTCAGTAAGATAATTGAATCAATTATTAATTAAATGGTTCCTCCAGAAACATTTGGCGTGACCATACTCTTGAAAATAGAGATGGGCTTTATATACCTTGATACTTCAAGGCTGATTTCTACATGCTGAACTTGAGTTGTCAGGATGAGTAGTTGCAGCCCTGGTGAAGCTGAATCTGGAGTGCTGTGTCCAGTTCTGGGCTTCTCAGAACAAGAGACATGGAACTCTAAGAGCGAGTCCAGTGAAGGGTGACAAAGATGATTAAGGAGCTGGAGCATCTTTCTTATGAGAAAAGACTGAGGGAGCTGGGCCTGTTCAGCCTTGAGAAGGGACAACTGAGGGGACCTCATCAGTGTCTGTCTGAAGGGAGGGTGCCAGAGGATGGAGCCAGGCTCTGCTCAGTAGTGCCGAGCAATAGGGCAAGAGGCAGTGGGGAGAAACTGATTGACAGGAAGTTACAACAGAGCATGAGGAAGAACTTCTTTACTGTGCAATTGTCTGAGCACTGGAACAGGTTGCCCAGAGAGGTTGTGAAGTCTCCCTCATTGAAGGTATTGCAGAACTGTCTGGACACAATCCTGTGCCATGTGCTCTAGGATGCCCTTGCTGGAGAAGGGAGGTTGGACAAGATGACCCACTGTGGTCCCTTCCAGCATTACCTATTCCCCAATTAGGAATTTCCCTAAGTGAACTGGCCATGAAATACATGCAGCTTACAAATGCTGGAGTATATCCTAAAAGTTTGCAACTATTGGTTGGCAACAGGGTTAGTATCACAGATTATGGTATATATTGTGTAGTCAGATATCTCTGAAAGTCCAACACTGCCTTCATCTATTTCATATGCTATCAAAACTGTGTCTTTTAGTTCATGAGTGAGCTTGGCAAATGATGTGCATTATTCAAACCATATTAATAATTTTCAGCTTTTTTGGATTCATTCTATGATTCTAGTCTCATTCTCCATGTTTGGAAGAAGAAATACTTAGATACCCTCCTAACTGTCAAAACATGCATTCTATTTATGTGCCTTTTGTCACTTCTGTCTTATCCTGAAGAGATATAAGAACAGTCTGCAAAAGCCTTTTATTTTTTAGAACCAAATTTTTTAGGTTTTTAAAAAACCCTTGTGAAACAGAAGTAGTAGCTTCTGAAAATTGGCATAAAAATTCTAATATTGGAAAAGAATGGGGTAAAAGAAATAAGTATTTCTATTCTTATCAGTATGGCTCGGACCTCAGTCAAGAGATTAAATATTTCTTCTGAGACTTCATTAATCAGAAACTGAAAATATTTAATGCAGTCAAGTGGGGTTAAAGGAAAGTAGATCTTGCCTGGCACAATTATATGCAATGATATATTAAAAGCAGACAAGGGGTGCTGGAAATCAGTGGCCTTAAAAATGTGATACAATTTTAAAATTATACAGCCTAGTGTAGAAGTTGGTTGGTGCCTCTCAAATTAACTTTAAAGGGTATATAGGCAGCTGTAGGGTGTATTTTAAGTGATCCTCTGAGAGCATTGATTGTGAAATGTTTAAGGCTTTTTTTTTTAGAGATCTGTAACAAAATATGAAGTCACTGGTTATAATGAAACACCCAGAGAATGCAGTGCATCTTTTGGCCTAAAAGAAAAGTTGTGGGATGGTCACATTCAGAAGTATGATAGAATAAACAAAAGCCTAACACTAGAAACTGTTTAATCTCATCAATATAACATACAGCTGAAAGCTGCAAATCTTTTTCAGGCCAATGTTTACCAGGCAGAGCTTTAATGGTGCAGGTAGTCTTGTGTTGGGACAACATCCTGGTGGCTGTCGTGATGGTTCTCTGCTGGTCTTGCAATGATAAAGCCTCCATGGACAGGTATTTCCTTTCAGGAAGGGAAAAGGAATCTTATGATTTCAGTGGGGACCAATGGGGGAATCTTTGGTGCAAGTCCCTGCACTTGATGGCACGCCATATCTTTTGATGCTTTGACTTTGGGGAAGATTTTTTTTTTTTTTAAGCATCCATGCCATGTCCCTCATATCTTCCCCTCCAAGTTGTGTCTGCCTCTCTTCCTCCTTGACTTTTTCCTCTCCTTTTGCACCAACTGTGAGCTTAGTTTTGGCCTATTTTGCTCCTTTGCACTGCACCTGATGTATTCCTGGTCTATTTTCTTGTAGTCACTTAATTTCCCAATTTTGTTTTTTGTTTCCCTCTATTGCAGGTTCTTTGATGGTATCTCCCTTCCGGAGTGTTTGCAAGTCCTTCTTTTCTGTTTTGGCCTTCAGTGGGGATGAACAGGGCATGGTTTGGTGCATGTCCCTGCATTTGATGATATCCCATGCCTTTTGATGGGTTTCAGCTTGGTGACTTTTTTCTTTTTTTTCAGCTTCCGTGCCATGTTTCTTGTATCTTCCTCTCAAGGCTCTTACTTCCTCCTTGACTTTTCCCCCTTTTTCATGCCATCTGTGGGCTTTGTTTTGGGCTGTTTTGGCCCTTCGCACTGCACCACATGTAATAATGGTCCATTTTCTTTTTGTCACTGAATTTCCCAATTTTCTTTTTTTCTCTTCACTTGCAATTCCTTTGATGATATCTCCATTCCAGAGTGTTTGTAAGTCCTTCTTTTCTTTTTGCAGGATTTCAATGGGGATGAATTTTGGCAAGCTTTTGTGCATGTGTCTGTGCTTGATGGCATCCCATGCCTTTTGATGGCTTTCAGTTTTGCAATGATATTTTATTTTATTTTTCAGCATCCATGCAATATCCCTCATATCTTTCCGTCCAAGTTTTGTCTTCCTGCTTGACTTTTTCCCCTGCCTTTACAACATCTGTGAGCCTAGTTTTGGCTTGTTTTTGCCCTTTGTACTACACCTGATGTAATGCTGGTCCATTTTCTTTTTGTCACTAAATTTCCTTATTTTCTTTTTTTTTCCTTCAATTCAGTTTCGTTTGATGCTATCTCCATTCCAGCGAGTTTTTAAATTCTTCTTTTCTCTTTGCAGGATTTCCATGTGGATGAATTTTGGCAAGCTTTTGTGCATGTGTCTGTGCTTGATGGCATCCCATGCCTTTTGATGGCTTTCTATTTGGCGACATTTTTTTTCCCCCAGTATCCATGTAATGTTTCTCGTATCTTCCCCTCAAAGTTTTGTCTTCATCCTTAAGTTTTTCCCATGCCTTTGCAGCATCTGTGAGCTTAGACCATTTTCTGCTAGTCACTAATGTCTCAATTTTCTAGTTTTTTCGTTTCTTTTTTTTTCAGTTGCATTTTATTTGATCCTATCTCCTTTCCAATGTGTTTTTCAGCCTTTCTTTTTGGGTTTGTAAGTTTCCATTTCCCTTCCCGATAGCTTGGTCTGTAGTAGCAGCAGACTGTTTGATTGTGTTATGCTGCATTTTTCTGCAAATATTCAGTACCCATTGAAAAGAAACTACATGGGATTCCAAATATTCCTCTTATGTAAATTATCCCTTGTTTTATCTATTACCCATTATTTCTCTCCCCTTTGCACAAGATTTATACCCACATAGGACACCACCAAAAGAGAGTTTAGAAGTCCCTAGAAATGTTAATCTTGCAATGATGCCTTTCTTCTTTCTCTAGAAGGACCATTTTTGCCATTTCTTTCTCCAGCTCCAGTGGGAAAGGGCCTGGAGAACTATCTTTATCTGACCCAAGAGAACACAGTGCTTTTTTATCCATTTTAAGGACTCTGCAGCATTACCTATTTGCTGTTTTAGAAATATTACCTCTTACTGGATTAGTGGCAATGTTCTTCTCCCAGAGCTAATAGAGAAAAAATATTTTAGATAATAAATGATGTCAAAATTTCTGCTGCAGAAATTAACCCTGAGATGTGGCATGTATACTTTACTTGGGATGGATATCGATAAATAATTCATATCTGGGCAATTTTAAAACTGAAAAGGCATGAAAAAAATCAGCTCTAGAAATAGATAAATACATGTCTAATTGATATTGTGAAAGTAAAAGTGTGATTATATCAATTACAGTTAAATTATATATCCAAGCCCAATGAAACATATATAGAAAACAATTTCTGCATTTGGTGAAAAGTTGCTTTAATTTTCTTTGTGATCCACATATTACAATGTCTCAACAGTATAAATGTATACATCAATATTAATACTAATAATTTCCCTAAGGTTATACATGTAATAGATGTGGTAATTCTCTTAGAACAGCATGAATAATTCAATTTACTTCGTGGAATTTTTGCTGCCTTTTTTAGCATGTTATCTTGAACCACTACTTGCCCAAGTAGATTGTTGATTCTTGTGTACTTTGGTTCAGGAAACTGGAATGAGGCCTACTAATTTTGTCTAAAACATTCAAACAGAGGGTATTTCTGACTTTGAAGCAGGAGTCATGTGTCCATTATACATAACACTAGTGACAAATAGGGTAGCTGTCAGTCCAGATTAGAATCCAAAAATGATTCTACGGATCTCTTCACTTTTGTGTGTGACTTCTGTCAACTTCCCTTTCTCATTTCTGCTTGGTGTCTGGGAAGAGGAGTGAAAGGATGTTTGTTTGTTTCTCACAGCACTGCTCCCCAACATACATCTTCAGGATTGTGTTTATTAAGGTAGCAATTGCCAAAGGTTCCACAGATCTCTCTCAGTGTATTTCCAAGCTGTTACGCCACTTTTAGCGACAGCTTTTCCTTCATAGTGGAAGTATAATGGAAAATATGGCAATTATAGTGGAATATATCACTGGAAAGAAGTAGTTAGCAGGACAATGACAGGACTGTGGGAGGTAGTCATCTGCCTTGGCAGTCCCTTCAGAAAATGACCAAATGAGGGAATAATGTGCTGATGGAACCACAACTTCATTTGTGGGTTTTTTTTGGTCTCAGGTTAAGCCTATGTGTTTTTTTAATACAGTCTTCTATTTCTTTTGATGTAATCTTTAAGAAAAAATTGTGGGAGGACATCAAGTTACTTTCCTGTCTTAGTTAAACAAATGTCTTGGTCTTGGCCGTTTTGGAATTCATAAAGCTGGAGGATTTGCTATTGCTTTTTTCTGCAACAGTTAGAAAAAAGATATATTATTATGCTATTAGTAGAAAATTGATCCCAAATATGATAAATCATTATAATTTAAGAATCAAAATAAGTTTTATTGAAAATGTTTTAATTTTTTGGTTTTTATTTGATGCTTAATAAGAAAATCAAACAGCAATATTTATCTTGAAAATGTTTATTCCACAGTTTTTGTGGACTTTTTTGTTTCATTGGTTTGGTTGGTTGGTTTGGCTTGCTGTTTGTTTGGTTTTGTTTTGGTATTTTTTCCCAATAGCCCCATTCCCTCCTCCACTTCTTGCAGAGAAAAATGTGTGTCAATTCAGGCTCTACTTGAATGTGGGAGGTTGGCACATCTTTCCATTGTGTTTTCCCATTTTGGTCATTTGACAGGATTCTATCAGAGTACCACTTCTTCAAGTTTCGGCACTTTATGAACCTAAATATATAATTTTCTGCTTTTGAAATAGAAATTCAGATCTCTTGTCTGTAAAATATTAAGGTGATTAATTCTTTCTTCCTCTTCACTTTTTAGTCCAACATCTTTCATCAGCATTCTTGATAGTACCAATCAATGCAGTCCTTGATAGTTTCTTTGGGAAAAGTTTGTGTGGTTTATGGTGTGTGCTGCATTCCTCCCCACAATCTGGTTTTTTTTTCCCCTTGCTGCCTTCTGTAAGCTTTTTCCAAATGAAGGTGATGAGTTGCTCTCCAAAACAATCTTTTTGTTCCCTGAAAACTTGTATTTGTCCTCATTAGGAGCAGCCCAAGCAAGGCAAATAGCCTTTCCTCAGCAGCTCTGGCCACACTCACAAAAACACAGCTTACAGGTACTAATGGGTGAACACAAAAATGAAGGGCATGCATCCATCACAGTTCATAATGGTGTCCTAAACAAGACAGAAACTCCCAGAATGGGATGTGACTGGGCCCAACTGGACATTATTGAAAATGAATGGTTGCTTAGAAACAACACAACTCTGGACATTGAGCATGTAGGGAGAGGCCTGTTTTGCCCAAGAACCAGGGCAAGCTGGAAAGCTAGCAAGGAAGTTTGCTACTAAAATTGTGTTGCTGTGAGCGTTTCACAAAGTACTGTGCTACAAAGAGGTTTTTCAGAGTCACCAGATAGCTTGTTATGACAATTTTTCAGTAAAGATAGCTGCAGGCTCTGTGCTAGTCAGTCAACAAAATTTGGATTGTGTTTTAGAGAGAAAAAAGAAGCAGATACTGGACTGTCCATACAAATGTGAAGCAGAAAAAATGCCCTGAAGAAGCTCACACAAACACTTTAAATAAGAGATAATAAAGGAGGTCTGTAGTTCCTTTAGTCTTGGTTTACAACTAGGTTTGTTACATATGTGTAAAAAAAACCCACATATAAAATAAAAGGATGGCTTTGAAGCACAAAAATAGTGAGATAATCAATTTTTAAAATGTCTAAATAGGGATTTGCAATGTTTATCAAGACATTGAAACACTTATAATAGACTTATGTATATCTCTGTTGGATCAGCTATAAAAATTATTTTCACACAGTAATAACTGATGTGCTATTACATGTTCAAGTTTTCAGGTTGAGAATCTAGTTCTCAGCAACCCTGTATCTTCCGGCTGTCTTTATGGAATGGTATGTGTATTTGAACATGTCTTTTTATTATGTTCCCAAATAATTTTGGCTTAATAATCATTTTCAAACATTATTTTCTTTAACTCTGTCTGAATCTCGTAATTATAATTTAGTTAGGAAGCTATTTCAGCCTTTATTCTGCTGCAGCATTGCTTATAGTCCCTCTTCAGAGGCCACTTGGAAAGATGAGGTATGAGTTTTTTTCTAATTAGTAGAAAAAGTAGTCAGCTGAAAAGTATTCATCTAATGACTCTGATGCTTTGTTAAGGCTTGTGCAGGGATTTTTTTAAAATATAACATAGCAATATATTATAAGGATGTAGCAATAAGTTGCTTTGTTTCTGAAAATTGTCATGTTTTAAGTCATTGTTGATCATCTATTCAAATGGAGCATGATAACAACTCTGACCTAGAGTAGATAATTTTTCAAGTTTAGCAGTGTGCCTTGCCAGAATTTTCTTAAACTCTCTGCATTTTATGATCACTTACTAGTATTTTAGAGGGGCTGAAGTAGTGAATTTTCTTTTTAAAATTAGGACAAAAATCAAGAAAAGGGGAAATGATTTAAAGTGGTCGCCTTGCAAGGCAGAGATAGGCATGAATTCTGGAAATACTAGCTGATATGATAGAAAATGAAAGAGCAAGAAATTAGAAAGTTGTGAAATGACTTGGTTTTTTTTGGATAACATTGGTAAGGTTTAAAGAGGTGCTGTCCATAATGAAGTTGGATTAGGTCCTGAAATTGTGGTATTGGAAAGCTATAGCAGACAGCTTGGGTCCAGATAATGTTGTCCAGCTAATGAACCTGACATATAGTTGAAATTTTGGAATTCTTGAATTTTTTTAAGCTGGGAAAAGCTGGGGAGAATAACAAGACGGAAATAAAATTAAGAAGTTGATTTTATTTATTTATTGTGTTTTTCTAATTAATGTTTTTCTAATTACATAAGAGATCCTGTATTTCAACAGGTAAAGCTAAAATGATAATTTTGCTCAGAACAGAGATCTCTGTAAAGGGACAGTTTAGATACATAATAGTGACATAAGAGGACTGGTATATTTTGCTTCTTAGGAGAGACTGATTCTGTCACCATCTTTATAGCATAAGTGTGTACTTGAATAAATGTATAAAATTGTATTAAAAATTGAATAAATGTATAAAATTGTATTAAAAATGTATAAATGTATTGGGCGGCTGCCATGAAAAATTTGTGACTGCTTCCATATAATCAACAAAGAGGAAGGAATCTTATATATACATACATACACACATATATAGAAATATGTAAATAAAAATGTACAAGAATCTCTGAAGAGTAAAGTTATATGGATTTTTTTGAAAATTAATTTCTTTAGACCAAATAAAATGTGTGAGAGAATTTTGTCACTTTGTCATAGTTTTATAAATAATTTTTGGGCTTCTGAGAGAAAATATATTAGTCATTGCACACAATAGCTCTGTTTCTTGCCTGTAGTACAACTTAGTGAGGTTTTCCTTCTTACATATCAAGAATAACTATGTGTCTTGTATTCCCATATCAGTTTTTTATGGGAAGATTTCAGAGGAAGAACTTCTATGTTTAAAAAAATGCAGTTAATGTGCTGTTTGTTAGAGAAAAACATTCTTCTGAAGTTTAGTGGCCCTTAATGATGTGTTTCTGTTGTCATGGAAATGAGGATATTTTTATTTTTTTCTAGGTTTATTTGTTCTGCTTTTGCTTTTTATAGCATTCCTTTTATAAATTTAGCTTCATACTGGCAGTGTTGTGCTTCAGAAAAGAAAAGTTATACTTCCTTTATCATCCTTTTACTTCCCTTTTATGTCCACTAGAGTTTGAAGGCTAATAGACTGAGAAAGAAACAAATTCTGGGAGATAAGAAGATACTGGGTGTGTACTTCACCTTGTAGAACAGAGTCTCAATCTGGCAGGAAAAAGAAGGCATCGTTGCAATGAAGCATGTAGTGGTAAAGTAAAAAATTGGATTGGACTAAATACTAGATATTGTTAAAACTTTTCATCTCATACAGATGTGAGTTGCAAAGTTACTGATGGAGACTATGAGAACAATCCAGTTTTTACTGTGTCTGTTTTCTGCCATTGACTGAACAGGAGTTTTTTCCTTTGTGTTTAAATACAGTTTCATGTTTTTTACAGTTCTTTCATACTTGTTTTTTCTGGGTCTTGATGATAAGAAAAATGATTCAAACATAAATGTGGTTAATGCTATTTATAGAATAATTAGAAAGTGACTTTAATGTGTTAATCCTATGTCTATTCTGATGCCAGGAACCCCTGAGACCTGTCAGCATCAGACAGACTTCTTCAAGATGTCCATGACACATTGCACAGAATTTCCCTCTCTGTTGAGGTTCAACATATCTGGCCACCTGCCATGCTTTTGTATTTTTCTTCCTCGTCATTAAATTTATCACTTAAAAATGGTCTGTTTCATCACAATAAAACCAATAATTTGTGATCTAATGAGTGTGAAATGTCCATGAAGGACATGTAATACTAGTCAGAACATCAGACAGGACCATCTGCACATCCTCCTGTAACATGTGTACATCCTCCTGTAACACCTGCAAGCTACCATGACAGGACAGAGCGCGGGGTCATTCAGCGGCCACTTGGGATGACATATGGGTACTGGCTGGGGAGGCTTAGCTGGCTCAGCATATACCTCAGGATCACTAATTCCTCATTATGTCTTCAGAATGGTTCCCCCTATTGCAGTTTTTCTATAAGTATATATTCAAATGAGCTGAAGTGCTGTAAGCAAATGATTTCTGCAATAAGAAGCACATAAACATTTTTGTGCTGGTTCAGAGGCAGAGAGAAAGCATGATTCAGGTTGTGAATATTTTGAGCTTCTGCTCTGAAGACACAGGTTCCTTGCTTCCAAGAAAAGGTGGGAAAGGTTAAGAGATGATACTTGAGAAGCAAGTATGATCTCTTTTACATAGTGGCTTCTACCATGGGAGAACCTTCATTTTACATCTACCATTGGTTTTGCTCACATATATCTCATTCTTCCATCCAAAGTTCATATTATAATGAAATAGATATGCAGTGAGTGACAGCTGCAGCTGGGTTACTAACAGGTAGATCTTGCAAACATATAAGTTACTATAGTCTGCTTAGGAAAACCTGGGGAAAAATCTGCAAAACCCATCTGTGTCTAAGGTAACTTCTACTCTTTCTCAAATCTTTGGTTGCATGCTGTGCCTCCAGTATCATCACTTTGAGGGTTTTTTCCCTTCTCTGAGTACTTAATTTTTTATCTGTCCTGGTCATTTCTTTTTTATCAAATTTCCTTATTTTTAGGGTTCCCCATGTGAACTTTAGCAAAAGAATTATTGATATGCTCTGTTCTTTTACTCTGTTTTGTCATAGCTTTTTTGTGTGTTGCTGTATATTTTGAAATCTAATGCCTGAGTGTCTCACTGATTGTTTTTCTTCTCTATTCATGTACTCAGTTCATCAGTGTCTTCACTAGGGAAAAACTATATTTACATTTTAATATGTGCAAATTTCTCTTTCTCTTTAAAAATACATGAAACAAATATATGATATTTTGATGCTTGTTATTATTACAGGTATCAACAAAATATTTTAAAAAAGGAAAAAAAATCTTCTTAGTGCAGGATAATTTAAAAAAGCACATAGCAAGTTAGTACTTTATTAAACACATCCTTCAAAAAATTATGCATGTGGTTAATTCACACCTGAACATCTGAGATTACTTCTTTTAGGTTTTATGTGCTAAGTATACAAAATATTTTTTTAAGTAATAAGAACATAGTTTTTGGTGTAGATATGCATTTTTATAATCTACACTGCTATCAGATCTATTTAGAAATACAGAAAATCTTCATGATTATAAGGCATTACATAGTTCAGAGAAGAGTGTTCATTTTACTGTGATGCACACTTGAATTCTTAGTGGTAAAATAATAGTAGAATAAGTGTCATGAGCATAATAACATCTAAAAAGTGCTGATTTTATTCAGCTCAGATTTTTCCATTATTTGGACCATAATCTGGGAGACAGACTAGTAAACTTACTGAGAATCCATTATCAGAGTAAGTGCTGGCTTTACAATTATATTTCTACAAGGATTAGTGGAAAAAATATTTTGTGATGCTTTGCTAAAATTTCTACAGCGTAGGGTGTATATCTTAAGTGTAAAGAGGGCTTAGAGAAATCTGATATTTAAAACATATCTAAGCCAGTAATCAGTTTACTTCTCTTAGAGTAAAAGTGATAATTCAGGAAATGTGGTCTGGCTTGCCATGTTTTAACCATCTGACAGCTTTTACTCTTTGTGGGAACCTTTTTTTTCCCTTTTGGTCATCTGAAAACTGATCTGTAATCCATTTATGTGATTTAGTTTTCCAGATTAGGACGATCCTTTAATTATGTTGTATTAAGAGATTGCAATTAGAATTTGTAATGGAATCTTAGTTTGAATACCACCCAAAATGTGTCACTTCAAAAAAAGAAAGAATATTTTGCTAATCTTTATTTCCCCCAACTTGTCCTGTTGTAATGTTGCTCTGTAATAAGAACATTGAATGCTACTTTGAATCTTTCAAAGGCAGTAAGTAAGTAACAGAGATTAAAAAAGGGATTACAGGATCCAGGGAGTTCACTGAACCAGCACCACTAAACCAGTGCTCACAGAAGATATTTATAAACTGTTCTTTTTTAGCCTGTAATTGAACACTCAGTTTCAGTTATGGTTTTTAAATCTCTTTGATTCCTAGGATGATAAAGGGGCGGGATGAGGGGTGCAGTGGAACACTCAGTGTATATTCTGTCAGGACATGATTTACATGCCTTTTGTTGAGGGACGTGCATATTCCATAAAGGTCTCACGTGTTGGACACTTTGCACCTGAACAGAACTACATAGGAGTGTACATGTGTATGGGTGTGTTCATACACATAAATCTACATATATATACACATACACACATACATGCACAAATATATATGTAGGTGCACTTCATTTCTAAGTCGAGCAGTGTTAGAAGTCTGCAATTTATCTCTTTAAAAAAATAATTTTTTGGTTTTTCTTTGGCACAAAAGTTTCTTTAGAAACTAGAAAATAGACTACTCACGTTTGTTGCATTGAAGCTATAAAAGACAGGCATACATTACTCATTAGGAGGTATGGGAACAAGCAAAAAGTTTGCTGGTACTGTTATAAGCAGAGTCTCACTTCTATTATTTTACAAATTGTATATTTGTGATTGCTCAAGTTTTAAAAAATAAGGCAACTAAAATTTCCATTATAATAGTCATTAAACATCTATGATTTTTCAGCCTGACAATTATATATAAATCATATGTTTTCTATGCCAATGGGAGGACCCACCCAGCAGCCTTTTGTCAGCCTTTTGTTTATTTTTTTTTTTTTTTCACCAAAATGTTATTCTCCCTTTTTTGGCTTGTTTTTACTTTCTTGTTCCTTTCAGAGCTTGGATGAAATGGATGCAGTTTGAGGAAAGTCAAGTGTTAGCAAAAATGTAGTCGGCATCTACACCAGGAATTTACAGTAACTGATATCTGTGTCTGACTTCAGTTCTTGGTAAAATCATGGATGAGATCCTTCTGAGCATTACTGTAAAACATCTCAGTCATCATCACAGCCCGTACAGGTTCATGAGGGGAAAGTCCTGCTTATCAAATCTGATGACATCCTTATTGACAAGGTAGCCCACCAATTGAAGAAGGGAAGTCAGTGGATACAATATTTTTGTATTATAGTAAGGCTTTTGCTAGTGTCTCTCTCACAGGATCCTTCTGGAAAAAATGTCCAGAGCACACCTGAATAAGGACATCAATGCACCAGATATGCAACTGGCTCATGGGTCAGGCACAAAGGGTTGCAGGGAATAGGGGGGCATCTTCATTAATGCCTTAGATTCAGGACTCAAAAGAGTACTAAGTGTGCAGATGCTAGTAAATTGGGATTTTAAGGAAGGCAAAACCAGATCCTGAACCTTGGAAGCGTCAACTGTAGATGTACATACAAACTGGGAAATGAGAGGCTGGAGAGCAGCACCATGGAGAGACAGCTGAGGGTCATCATCAATGACAAGTGGAAGCTGAGTCAGCAGTGCCCTATCAACCAGGAGGGCAGCCCTGGCCTGGGGAGCAGGACAGGCACAGCATCACCAGCCAGGCAAGGGAGGGGATTGTCCCGCTCTGCTCTGCACCGGCGCAGCCTCACCTCCAGTGCTGGGGGCAGTTTTGGGATGTAAGAGGTGTATAAAACTCTTAGAGAGCATTCAAAGGAGAGCTGCAAAGATGGTGAAGGGCCTTGAGGGGAAGCCTTATGAGGAGCAGCTGAGGTCACTTGCTCTGTTCAGCTTAGATAGCAGAAGACTGAGGGGAGATCTCATTGCAGTTTGCAACTTCCTTGTAACCAGTGATGGAACCTGAGGTAATGGTCTGAAGTTCTGTCACAGGTGTTTTAGGTTGGAATTGGGAAAAGGTTCTTCACCCAGAGGATGGTTGAGCACTGGAGCAGTTCCCCAGGGAAGTGGTCACAGCACAAACCTGACAGACTTCGAGAGGCATTTAAACAATACTCTCAGACACATGACGTGTGTCTTGGGGCTATCATGTACAGGGACAGGAGATGGACTTGATGATCCTATTGGATCCTTTCCAGCAAAAGATATTCTGATCCTATGTCTTGTGTTGTTTAAAAGTCTTAACTGCAAAGATTGTTTTGTGTCAAATAATGAACAAAGCCAATGCCTAAACTAGAATAATGGAGAGAGATTATTAATTTAAATTAATCAGCTTGGGTATTGCAGTTAGACAGTTGGATAGGTTATTCTGTATTTTGTGTGCTGTACACATGCAGGAACTTGGCAATTTTTTCTGTGTAGTTATTTTGTGGAGAAACTGTAGAACCTGAAATGAAAAGCAGAAGTAGTGGATGAATTATAGGCATGCGCTTCATGAACCGTAAATCAGCTCCTTCATCTGCACCTTGTAGGCAGCACTTGGGCAACAAAATAGTGAACCTTGAGGTAAGATTTAAACATAATTGTGTTTTAATGATGCCTTGAATTTAGTCCCTTACACTAGCACATGGTGACCTGTGTTAGAAGTGAGGGATCATGAATTCAGTCATCCTATGTGACACTTGTGTTTCCCAACAGGAATGGTCAAGCTCTTTCTTTCTATTAATTAGGAGCAAGATATGACTGATAGTGAGAACTGTTTTGAAGCATTCTTTGTCTTTCTTGTCTGAGCATTTTTATCTTTAGTCCCTCTCTTGCTTTATTTCTACGCTGTTATATTAATTGTTTCTTGTTACAATTATTGTATGTTATATGTGTGTTGTGTATTCTTCTGTGCCCAGCTGCCTTCTTAGCTAGTAACTTAGGAGCCCTTGTCAAAATGAAGGACTATACCATGTACCACCTTTTGAAATCATCAGAAGGTGCTTTCAGACATGCCTCAAACTTTGAAGACAAGGCAGAAACTCTATGGAGCCAAAGAGAAACTTGAATGTTTTAATAGACTGATAACCTCCAATGGAAGAGAGGCACATAGGGAAGTACACACACTGTTGTTGCATGTTGGATGGATAGTATTTTTAATCACAGTTTTTTGGCTCCATAAGACTGCTTGGAAAGGAAGAGAAAAGAGGGTTTGGCTGTAAATAATTCTTCCATTCATCAGACCCTAAAATTGTGCAGATATTTGAATGAGCACTTTGATGTACAGAGACCACAAAAGTCAAGCGAATCTCAGAGCACATTAAGGTGTGAAATCTCTCAGCAAACATAATTACAACTTTAAATAATTTAGTGATTAAAATTCAGAAGGGTCTAATGTGGTCATTTCATCCAAACTCCTGCATAATGCAAGTATTAATCAGAGAAATCCCATGATCTGATTAAATTAAAGGTTATATTTTAAAAATATATATAAAATAATGTTTTTATAAATAAATTTTAAAAATTAATTAAGCTAAGAAAATATAGATTAAGATTTAGTTTTGTATGTGTGTGTGGGTCCAAGAATCCAATCTTGGCTAATTTCTCTATTGTTTGGAAGAAATAATTTTAATATCATTTCTATTCACCCATGTCTAGTTTCAAATTCCACTAAGATCAACTTAACTTTAACAACTTTCCATTAGATCTGTTTTCTAGTAGATATTCTGGTGTGATGTAGATGCCCCTTACCTTGATTCTTAAATTTACCATACTAACACTGTACATTTTATAATTAAAGGCATGCCTGTGGCCAGTTTTAAAGTACTTCCAGTTTTCAGCAGCAACTTTACATTGATGGCACCAAAACCTATATGGAATATTTCAGCGATAGTTATATCAGTAGGAAATCTTAGAATACAATAACAGTGATTTGGTTTGGAGAAGACCTCTGAAAATAGTGCAGTCTCAGTCAATTGATAAAAGCAGAGTCTGCTAGACCTGTATGTGTTGAGTATGCTACCCTGTGAAATGTTCTTTTTATTATCACTTGATCTAATGTACATCTGTATGAGTATTTATTAGTATTTATTAGTATATCCACTTCCTATAGCACTCTCTGGGGTGAAGAAGACTCTGTTGGCTGAACTCAACGCTATGCTTATGCCATGGTGTCCAGTTTTGAAAGGGGATGTGAACAGCTGTCACTTGTTGGGCTTTAAATATACTTACGGTCTTACTGCTAAAGTCTAGAATATCCATGTGGAGAATTTTGCCATGACATTTAGAAATCTCTATGTAGAAATATATTACTGGGCATTCATGTTCAGTTCATCGTTCTTCATCAATCTGACAAACAGGAGCATCTCTTCAGAGTTAAAATTTAGCAAATAACTAGCATATTCCTTTGGGAATATGGACAACTAATTTTGATCCCAAGATATAAAAGGCATAATTTTCTTAGTCTTAGGTATCAAAATGATTGAAGTTCTTCAGAATTTTAGAGGAATTATATTGACTGTTAACTAATTTGACTCTGGAAAATTTTACTTACTTTCAAAAGTAAAACCAGTAAGAATCATGAAACATTCAGTCAGACTGAAGGTTTTAAATTACAGATGATACTTACAATAGCTCCAGTAATAGTCTGGAAGTATATTAAGATTGGTATTCTGAATCAGAAGTACTGTTAATCATTTTTTATTATCTTTCTCCTCTTGATCAATATAGCGTATATGAAATATATATTTGAATACTGATATGAGCAGGTTACTTCTTATCTCCTGTGTTTTAAGTCTGGATATCATATGCAGTGGTGAAAGATCTTCTCAGTGAAGGAATTTTTTTAACCAGATGAGACTTTTACAAAGAGGTTAATTTTCTGAATATCATAATGATGTTAGTGTTTATTAGTATGAACATAATTAGAATGTATGCAAGGAGGTTGTCTTCTCACTCTCCTCTTCAAGAAAATTTTTGTTTCTAGATATGTTAGAATATAGAGGAATGCAGAAAGAAATGAGAATAAATTAAGGTCATCAAGGAAAGGATGTCCATTATTTTTCTGTCAAATGTAACATACAGACTTGAGCCCAAAAACTAGTAAGAGACTTATTTCTATCTGGTGAAGCCCTGTACTGAAATTTCTTTAGGCTATATGACCATCCTGCCATCTCTTGATAGCTGCCAGTTTTAAACTGGTAGTTTGTTCCTCCAGTGAATGTTATTTCCTCAGAAAAAATAATTATTGGGAATTAGTGGAACTATACAAATCCCATCAATGAGGTAAGCAATAATATTCTGCTAGCATTACATTTTGCCTTCTACTTTCTTCCTTCCTCTCTTAACAGTCCATTTCCCCACTAATTCTGATGATTTTCATGTCATTAGGCATTTCTCCTTTCCCTGGACACTTGTGTAAGTGTCTGCTACAAGTTAAACTCAGGGCCATGTGCTCTCGTTTTATTATTCTGTAAGTATCTCACAAAGTTGTAGATATGAAATATATATCCCAGAGCAGACATTTAGAGATATTTTGGAAGTCTTAAAGCTTCCCAATGCTTCCTTCAACACCTTTCTGTTGTGATATTCCAAAGACAAAATATGATGTACCATTATTTTATAGTTAGATTTCTATTTTGAATATAAAACATAAATTGTGAAGCACTCTAAATAGAAGATTGGAGCACCAGTTTTAATTCTTCTGTGTGTGTTTTCCAGATTTCTATAATCTACTGCCTAATTTACATAAAATAATTACTATCTGCACATCTACATTGTGTTTAGGTGAATTTAAGAGTGAATTTTTGAAATGTATGTCCTACTTTTCCTCTCCTACTGTATTTTTTGCATCATAGAATATTCTCCAAGAACATAAATTGTTTTTATAATTTATGTTTTCATAAATGTTTTTATATATGCAAAATATTTTATCATGTAATGAAACCAAAGCATGCTTTCCAGGAGTGAGCTGTGCACCTCTCCAGATGACGAAGGGCAGTTTGTCTGTGGGACCTGACTGGCGTTAGTCCAAATTGAATTCCCTTGAAGCACAAAGAACACGTATTGCTTCACTCCCCATACCCAGCACAACTTCCTCCTGCAGTCAGAGGCAAAAAAGCTGAAGTAATCTGAGCTGGCTTTTGATTTTTCTTGCTTGGTTATTGAGGTAGTAGTATGAGCAACATAAATAATTTTGTGCTTTATAAATTATGTATTCATAATCAAGTTTATTATGTTGTCATGATCAAGACATCACTGCACCACAACATTATCATTATCATGTCATTGAAAATCGATAGGACTGAAGGATGGAATGATAAACTGATTTGAAGGCCATACAAAACTGGAAGTAAAAGTCAGGTGTTTGTCATGCTGTTTAAAGCTGTAAGTGCTCAGCTACATTTTATAATATCGTAATGGACACCAGGGGATCCCTTAATGTCATCAGCTTCCAATTATTCTCTTGATTAACTGTTTATTTAGTCTCATTATACAGTTGGATGTTCTGTCTTGCCTTGCCATTTACAATTGGCATGGTTGTCCAATGATCACTTGCACCAATAATCTCATTTCACATTAAAAGGGAATTTTAGGCAGTCAAATGTAGTTCCCGCTAACATAGCTCTTTTCTGTGCTAGAAGTGTTTCCAGAAACAGAAGCTTGTGTAGTTTCTCTGTACAGTTTTAAAGTAGCTTATCACTGGTGGTAAATATGTTTCCCAGTATACTGAGGAAAGCCTCTGTGATTGCTGCTTAGAAAGTCACATACTTTCTAAGTAAGAAAATTTGGCATTTTCTGCTTTGGTTTGTTATTCTATGTAAGACTTGCAGAGCTTTTCTGTTATTTGGCTTCAGGATTAGCATCTATTCATAATTTAATCTTGAAAGGTCCTTGGAGCAGTTCTAAAGAAACACTTAGGAGACAGATTTATGTTACAACCTTTGTTAATAAAATGCAGTTAAATATGAAAGAAGCTTACATGAAATCTTTCACATTCTCTCTGTTACTCACTCTCACACAAGCTGTGTGGATGACCAGTTAACAGCACCTGAAACTAAGCAGAGTTCTCTGAAGAAGGAGCTTTGGCACTTACATAGCTTGGAGGAGTTGCTGTTTAACAGGAGGAGCTGTCAGCATCTTCATTAACAATAATATTTACAATGAAAAATAGAGTATTGTAGGGGTGGGAATAAAACTTCAAGCCATTTTTGGTCAATGTTACACTTTGTTTCGTCAATTACAGTAATTTTATCTTAACCTTTGGCATGTGAGTGTAGTAGTCTTTTTAGGAAGTTAAAAATCCTGTCATTAAAATTAAGGTGTGTGTGAACCTGATGTGAAAATGACCATAATGGGAAGTAAGATCAAGGATTCATTTAGCTCAACATCTCATATATTTGTGCCAAAAGCATTCTGCCTTGGAAGTAGTATAAGAAATGGCTAAAACTTTTTCAACAAAATATTCCTCTACTCTCTAGTAATTTGCAGTTCAGTGATTTCATATCCACGAACCCTTGTGATTCAGATTTTCATTGTTATTTTGTTGGGTTCTTTTCCCTCTCTACAACAACCTGCTACAACAAGTTTCCACAACTTAAATACATGTTGTATAATATGTCTTTGTTTACTTCTGAGCCTACTTTCTTTGCAGTCCTGTCCCTTTGTTGAGCAAGTTGTCTCTTCCTGACCCTTTTATGCCACTCAAGATTGTGCCATCTTTATTGTATCTTCTCCCAGTTATCTCTTTCCAACCTTTATTCTTTTTGTTTCCCATTATATTTGAAAAAAGTTTGTATATTTGTTTCAAGGAACAAAATAATTTGGTTTCATCAGTGACCTATATATTCCATTGTTGCAAACATCCCTGTTGAGGATGTTGGGCATCTCAAATATTTGGTGCTATTGAGAAATGTAACTTAGAAGCAATTTGCCAGCCTAGGTAAAATATTTGCCAGACTGTCTTTGAAATATGAAGATTTGTTAATGCTTATCTAAGAAAAGGTTTTGAAGAGAAAGAATAGCAGAGGAGACTTACACAGGAGATCTGTTTTAAAGGAAATATACCTCTCCTAAAAAACTGTCTAAAAGAATAATTCCTAAAAACATGGGAGCTGCTTACATCCTATTGTGCTTGCAGCACTTCTGTATGTATAGGCCTTCTCAATGTGTTGATTTTTAAATCATCAATTAGATCTGAGAAGTAAAACAACTGATAAGTTTTTTTTCAGTTATTCCAAAAAATAGAGCCCTAGAAACATGAATTAAAAGGAAAAAAAATAAGTAGGAAATGTGTTGACTTATAAATAATGATTCAGTTAATTACATATATGCATTTAACTTCATACATGATAATTATTCTGATACAAACCAGATTTGAACAGATTTATATGCAAACAGGGTAAAAAAATAACAAAAACCCCAACAATAACCCGCCCCCCCCCCCCAAAAGCCCCTCCCTAAACAAAATCCCAAACAAAACCCAACCAGGCAAAGTAAACAACTTTTTTTTTTTTCAGCCATAGTAGTTTTTATTTTTGTTTAAATTTTAGTCACTTCCCCCAGAAGGATGAGAGGTTGAACCTGCAAAGAAAAATTGGAATTGTGTTCAGTTTGCACTTTTGGTTAGATAACGGAAGTCTTAAAATAATGATATATTACTCTGTAGACAAAGGTACAAAAATGCTAATTTATTGCTAGACTGCAGCGTCCAATTTGCATTCCAAATCAGACTGCAGAGCTCCCCAAATTAGTAGGTGCCCTCACAGTGTATTTAACCTATGTTTTTCCAGAGCAAACCCCTAGAAGTGTATGTGTCTGTATGGGCTTCCTTGTGTACATACCCCCATGGGGTGCTTCACCATTTTAAGATCCGGTTATTCTAAAAGAGCTTTGAAGAAAGCTAATTTGAGATATGAGGAATCAGAAAAATAATTGATGCAAGAATTGTTTTAAACCTCTGAACTGCCTCTAAATTCCTGTTTACTGTGACAATGAGGATGTGTACAGTACATAGAATTTGCAGTGATTATTGTCTTGGGTTGAATTGTGCTTGTGTGTGTAAACACATATACATACACACAAAATTGTATTGCTATAACAATATTTTTTAGAATACTGTAAGGGCAGTAGTGTATATTTGTGGTTAGTTCCTGATGATACAGATGTATGAGAAGAAGAGAAATGAAGAGTCATATTATTCTTAAATGTGCTGATACAGGAGGAGGGGGAGAGGCGGGGGGAGAGCGAGAGAGAGAGAAAGACAAGTAATACAGCATAAAGAACCCACAGGCATTTGGGCTTTCCCACTTCAGTAGCAAATAGGGGGAATTATGGGTTGGTGGTCTGCTTTCCCTTAGGAGGACACTCCTCCATCTGTTTTCAGTACAGCCTGTTTCCAATTTAAACACAGATTTCAATACAAACCTCGATTTCTTTACTCCATTTTATATGCAAAGTGAGGCTTATGAATCGGTGTCATTTCTATAAGGGCTCAGACCAAATTTCCCCCCAAAATTCACAGGCTGTTCATTTGAATACCTGCTTACAGTGGTACACAATGGGCAGCTTTGAGAAGAAAAATTGATAATCTTCACGGAAGAGTAATTTGAATGAAATTACACTTGACAGCCTGTCTCCAAGCAAACAAGGAGAGTGAGGGAGCCTTAGCTAAGCTCTGAGGACTTGCCTAAGCCTCTGCCGTTGGAGCTTCCCAGGGAAAAAAAATCCACACTTTTTCCTACATCTGACTGAAGCTTTTGATTAATTCTCTGTAGCTGTTTCTAGTGAAGAAAGGTAGCCATGGAAGAGAATATGGAAGAGGGACAAACACAGAAAGGTATTGTGTTAAAATTGCTTTTTCTTTGCACGGAGATAATTATTTTGCTGTTCTTTATTTGCCTTAGCAGCATGCTGTAAGGTTGGGGAATATCTCTATATGGCAGATGGGGAAAGACATATTATTTTCATATTATTTACTTCTTTTTTTTCTCTGCAGTAGCACATAGCATTAAAAGAGTGACTGCCAGCTGATATGTAGTATAAAAAGAATCTAGGTAGCAAATTTCGCATCTATACGAATAATGTTGCGAGCATTTAATGCAGCCTGCTTTCCAGACTAGTCTTTGTTAATGTTCATTTATTTCACGTTTTCACGCTTGTCTAGCTAGGTCAAGGGAGTCTAGTGTGAACTATGAGAGAGCTACTCACACAATATTTGGAGCTGGTTGCAGTTGGATATCTAACAATGTAACCAGTATTTACACCTTGAATGAGAATCCAGTCTGAACAAAGACCTGGGGTATATTTTGTGTGTATTAGGCAGTACTGAAATTTCCCTCTGCCTTTTTGCCACTTTGGTTTTGTAATGCGTTGCAGCAGACTTGCTATCGTTCCAATATTTGCATGGCATAGATTTGCAGAAATTGATTTTGCAGGCTGCAGCTGAAATTGCATTAGGAAGATGTGCACAGCGTGTTCAGAGCATTTCTGTTCCACGGCTTCTGAATGAAAACAACTGAATGTTATGGTATATGTTAGCACTTAAAAGTCCAATATAAAGTGATTGTGGACAATTAATTAATTGTGGATCTTTGGGAGACACAGTGTTTTCAGTTTTTTCACTTAAGTGTTATTCTGTATGAGAGACATAACAGTACTGAAAGGAACCAAGGTTTTTTCATTTTTCTTTATTGCAAGCACAAAGGGTAATCCTAGTGAATATTTGCTGTGTTAAATTTTTTATTCATTTCATTTTACATTTTTTTTAATTCACTTCTATTCTTTGAGGAGGATATAGGAAGTTGCCAAATAATTTAGCATAAATTGCCTGTAAAGGCATATTTTTGTCCACTGATGCCATATTCTGTTTTTCTGCTCCCTGATCAATCTGTTTCTTACATGTAAATGTCATGCTTTCTCATTGTAAGTGACCCATTTAGACAGAATGCAGATTTGAAATGTTTATGGTCTTGATCTAGATGCACAGTTTATAGTCATGACAATATTAAAAAAGGGTATATGTGCTTGCCTCATGTGTATACACGCTTATTTTTATAAATTAGTACTTGATTACAGCAGTTTCTTCAGTTGAATTTTATTATTTGTAAATGAAAGCTAGAATAGGAAAGTACAGGACAGGTCAGTTTTTCTGTTTTGTTTTTGTTTGGTGTGGTTTTTTTTCTTCCTAAAGGTGAAAATCAATACTTTTACTCTCTGATTCAAATTGTTTAGGGTGCTTTACACTTAGAAATAGAACATATGCTTTTTTAAAAATTCTGAAATGCATTCTTTTGCTTCTTAAAACTAGTAAATTGAACTGTGTGACCAAGAAATCAAAATACGTCATTGCTACCAAATTATGTTGCCTGAAGAAACAGTGTGAAATTCAAAATCCCTAAATTCTTATTAGGGAGAGGGAAAAAAATACCCACGGGGGAAAAAGAAAACACAGAGAAAAAATGGAATATTTTCTTTATATTGAAAGATTTTGTTGTTGATAAACTGTGTCCTCATTGTTCATATGATAAGCAGTTGAATGACCAATAGCCACTCAAAATGGTGTGATTAATAGTGTGATTACAACAGCTAACACTACTTACCCCCCACCCCCATTTAAAATGCCATGTGTTCAGCCTTTTTCCCCTTTAGTGGTACCCAGCTGTCATCACAGACAGTGGCAAAAGAATGTTAAAAGCTCACAAATCATATGTATTTTTCCTCATTGGTGTGAAAGGGGATGCTGCTTAGTTTCTGTCACCACACCTGTGAACTTGTCATTTCAAGATGTTGTGTTCCCCTGTTAGGTTATAACAACTTTTAGAATATATTTAGAGTTTCAAGAAAATTTTCAGTTCAGGAGGAAAATTAAAAAAATATTTTCAGTTTTGAATTTTTGGAGGTGCTTGACTGTATGATAGGGAAGTATAGGGATGATTATGAAATCCTGGATCTCCTTAAGTTTTGCATTTTGCACTTGAAGAATATTGACTGGTACTAGTATGAAATGATAGTTCTTTCATAGTTTCTAGGGTCATTTTGCTTTGGTTTAGTGTGATCTATCTACTGTGTGTTTAATTGATATCCACAGGATAGTTCCAGGTCATCCAGACCAATTTGGCTAATTGTAGTGTTTCAGATATATGGTAATTCACATATTCTACTTTTCATCCTCCTGCCATCCCAAATGAAAATGTTTCTTTCTTTCTCTTTCCTGATTTATACAAAATCAATGGGATATAAATTGTCATTGCTTATCAGCTCCTGTGCTTTTCACAACAGATGCTTTGAACCTCCCACTGAACAGCATTACGTCTTCCTAGCAGCCATGATGGAAGTGAATAACTTCATATTGATGCGTTTCATAAACACGATCAAGATAGCTCTAGCAGATCTGGAAGCCTTTATTTCTGAAAATTTTATCAAATAAGATATAATTAAGTGCAAACATAATTCTTCAAACACAGTAGCTCCAAATACTGACCTTTTGCCACAGTCTCTCAATGTGCTAATATTTAATACTTATAATTTCTCTATGCCTGTATCTTGGAAAATTATAAGCAGGGAAATACATTCCTTTTTTTTTTTTTTCTGAAAGTAATGAAATATTAGAAACACTTCAAAGTAAGGTTCATCTTCTCCCCTCCCCATTTTCTTTCTACTGGCGGCAGAAAGTGTGTTTTCATGCTGGCATCACTATCTTTAATTGGTTAAATGAGATAATGCTGTTGCCCAGCAGTTTTCAAGTATAAGGCTGTGAAAATTGAAACCAAGAATAATTTCTATTCATAAAATTCCTGTTTTAAAATTCTGGAAGACTTGTTGTGCCTCCTCCACGCTATTTTTTTCCCCTTTGCTAGGAACTCAGTAAAGGTTGGGGAGGAGGTTTCAAAGGTATTTGCTCTGCAATTATCACTAGCTGTCCAAGAACTGAAAGTGTGTAGGAGGTCCGTCTCAAATACGAAGTAAATTAACACTAAAATATATTCTAGAAGGTAAAAAGTCATAACATCTCAGAAATACCAACTTGTTCACAATTTCTGTAACACTGAAATTATGCTACATCCTAGACTTTAAACATACTATGACATTTGACTGCAGATTTGCTGTCTGGAAAACCCAGGGGGACTAAACTGGGTTTATTTTTCAAAAAATATCAGGTCCACTAAAAGGCAGAAATTTCACTGACGTCTTTAGGGATGCATGCTAATTTTGAGAACCTCATGCATAAATTGCATGTGGCAGTGGTAGGTCTCAGCTGCCAGTGTTTGAAAGACAATGATGTCAAACTGATAGCTTTATGATGTGGAAAAAGGTATATTTTCAGTCCCTGCATTTCACGTCTTCTCTATGAGATAGCACTAAGACTGCAATGGTGTCCCCAGCCCCAGTTATTCATCCCAATAACTTTTCAGAGGGCAGGTACAGTAATTTTTTGCACTGTAAGGAACTTGATACAGAGGAGTGAAAGATTATTCTCACCACAATCTGTTTCAGAAAAAGAGAGATGTTCTGGAGCACAGTAAATCGTACCATTTGCACTAAATGGAAGATGAATTTGAAATTTTAATGATTCAACCATAACTGTGTTTTGCAGTTTGAATTCCTATATAAAATAAACTCTTAGGAATGAATGGAGCATCATGTGTTTATAGAGCAGCAAACAGGAGGAAGAGCCTAGTTTTACCTAAGATCTCTTGGCTGTAGTATAGCTAATGCAGTTAAGATTTCACTAGTAGGATAGCAAAAAAAAGCAAAAAACAAAAAACAAAAACAAAACCCACAAAAAACAAAAGGTAGTATTATTGTAACTACAAATGATTGAATGCCAGAAAATAATGTTTGGCCAGCATTAGCAATATAAGTGGATCTGCAGCCTATTATCAGAGTTTTTTTATTTGTTGTCACAGCATACCAGCAAAGGAGAGCTTTAAGCAGAGGTTGGAAGAAAATCATAAGTAGACTAGGATGCTATCAGTAAAATGTACAAAGGCACAGCCTCTGCTTCTTCAGCCATGAGAGGGTAAATTGTTTCCTCTTGCTTCAGTACTTTTTGGAAAATGGCAGACTGACTTAGTAGGATAGTACAGAGTACTGAAATGAAATTAAAATTATAAATGAAAATGATGTGTTTTATTTCATATTAAGAAATACCAACAGCCAAACAGTCCAAACCCTGCTGACATCCTTTCTAAGTTAGTCTTCTAAATCTTCTTATTTACCTCTAAGAGAGAAGAATTTTCCTTCTCTTTTGACTGTTGTTGCAAAGTTGGTTAAAATATGAGTGAGGAAATCTCAGTATTTTGCACTTTGATTTTGTTTGGTGACAATACTTGTAAATAAAGCAGAAGAGTTATTTCTTGTTCTTCGGTGTAAATGCCACACTGAGAGACAGCCATGCTTGTATCTTCAGTTTGATCCTTTTTCTGTTGTTAGCATTCAAAAGGAACTTGGAAATAGTGTTTAAATTTGGCCTTATGAGTAGCAAGGAGTGGACATTTGTGGGCTGATATTCTCCATACAAATCTGGATTTGTAGTGCTTGATTCTTAAAGAAAACATGGTGAGCAGAGGTCAATCTCTATTTACTTTGGCAATATCTTTTCAACTTAGTAGGTTTAGTTCCCAAGCTTGTGTTCAGATTGGATTTTTGCAAGTTGCTTTAGAGTGGAATGGTCTTAACTTTCATCATGTTTGTTTTCTGTCCTTAAAGGTATGTGTGTTATAATAAGAGTATCAGATGAAATACTCACTTAACAGTTACAAAGTCACTACCAGAGTAAATAAATTTCCTTCGTAGTCAATGCTAAATATGGAAATAAATTTTAGCATCTGGCAAACTATCTCACTGTATTTCCTGCTTAATATTCCTTAGTAGTCAATCAATATTGTTTATTAAGGAAAAATGGAATAACGGTCAATATGAATTTGAAGTTAATTGTTCTAATACTGTAAGAGTTATTCTCCTTTATGTAGTAACTACAGGCTACCTTACTTAATATTCTTACATAAGGAGCTCTGACTTGTGGAGCTGTATTTGAATATGTTATCATTCAATACATTAGGCTTTTATTCTAAGATAAGGATGTAAATAAATTTAGTCTTGCTTACTTATTGAATCTTTAACATTGAATGTCTCTTTTAATAGCAGAAAACTTTGTATTTCTTACAGGCTCAACATTATACTAGTCATAGGCATGAAAACCCAGCATTAATAGGACTTAATTATAATTTTATATACACTCTTTCAGGGCAAAAAACATTCCAACTGCCCCAAGGCAGATTGAATCCTCAATTCAATGTGTGAAAATTTAAGTCTTCATGGGTATTTTGACACTTGGATGTAAATTTCATAAATAAGCTATATTAAAAAGATTTTTCATAGGAGATGGAAATGCATAGGAAGAAAGTGTTGAATGTATTTTAAATTATTGATTTACAATAATTAGTGAAAAAAAATACTGCATCAAAATAGCAATATGAATTTATAAGAAGCTTATTTGACAGTTTGTGAAAGTAAAGGCTCACCTTTGGGGAAAAAGGGCTATTCTGGGTTTCCAATTACTCTAAATATAGGAAATAAGAAGAACAATACTGTAGAAGCAGCAAAATTAAATTTGATTCAGCTGAGTGGTTAGGTTCCTTATGGAGAAGGATTGAAAGATTGTTATACTTAATATACAAATTATTTTCATTTTAGATTGTGACTGTGTATTAATTTCTGATAAGTACCTTAAACAATTTGGCAATGTGACTTTGTAAGCTGTTTTAAGTAGCCTGCCACTGCACTAAAATTCAACATAGAAGAATGGAGGAAATGCTGCTGGCCTCACATAACCATAATGTTTGCTTTCTTGACAAAATAGTTTTTACCTATTTTTTCTCTCCATATACATAGGTGAGAGTATGCTGTTTCCTCCTAGTGGTTTTATATGGAGGACTGAGTAGAAAATGATAAAAAAACCAACCACATTTTTGGGTTGTTTTGCCTCATATTTTAAACACTGTGAATGATTTTATAAAATCCATGAAGAATATAGGCAGCTGATAGCCATTAAAAAACAGAATGTAAAAAAGGCAAAGGTGAATATTGATCTTAGATTAAATACTTTGTCACTTAATATTCTGTTTAGCTGTTCTATTTCAGGAGAATTTGCAGCCAACTCAAGTGACTAAAATGCAAAATTCCTGCTAATATCTTATCACATGGCCAATTTCTGAGACAGGCAGCAAGTCCCACATTGATGTGTTGGCACAAACCTTTCTCATGTGGGAGGGGGGAGTTAGAGAGACTTGAGTTTCACTGTGCAAGGAATGAGGAATAAGTCTTGTCATTTTCTCAGCTGCAGAGGGATCAAACTCAGAGCATCGAAATTGAGAGAGTCAAAGATATACACCAAGGAGGAATTAACAAAACTCAGAACTATTGTGTACGTGTGCTCTAGGGTCTTACAGAGGAACACCACTGACACAAAAAATGGTTTATGTATTCTCTTAGCCTGTCCATGGTAACACTTGTGCTTCAATGCATTAGTCTCAAGATGGCTAATTTTTGTCTTTTACTTTTTTTTCCTCCTCTAAAATTTTCATCTCCTTCTTACTAGTTATCGTGTAGGAGTTCAGTACTCCTTCCAAAATTTATACTTCAGCCATCTGGAACAACATTTTTCCAAATAACAGTTGCTGAAATGCAACTACTAAATGCAAGCTTTACTCTTCTTTTTACGTTTGTAATGCACCTGACATTTGTGCTTGGACAGTTTCTGAGGACTTTTTTTATTTGGTTCACATAGAGAAAGTTTCATTTTTTTTTTCACAGTAGTGATAACAATAAAATTATTCAGCAAAGGAATATCACAATAAATTTAGTATCAATTTTTAAATTGAGCAGTGCATTCGCTGAGGTTCTGGTACAAAACTAGACCAAGAAAAATGGATTTGCTACACTTTTGGTGTATGAGATTTGCAGAAAGGTACTACTGCCATAATTTTTTAAAAACTTAAGGCAAAAATATTTTTCCCCTCACTTGTCAGCATCTTCCTATTTGTACCCCGAGTGCAGTTGTTTTTTTTTTTTTTTTTAATTCATCTTAAAAAAAAGAAAAAGGAAAAAAGAAAAAAGTAGCTCTTTTTGATTGTTGTCCTGCTTTTCATTTTTCTATGGAAGCATTTTCTTTTCTTTCTTTTGCTTTTACTTTTCCATGCCTGGAAAACATGGAAATTAAATTCTGCAGCATTTTAAAATCTCTTCTGGGAGCATGTAATAGAAGATGACAAGTGCTGGATGTTTATTAATTAAGTCATAGCTGGTCACATCCTACTTCTCAGGTTGCAGAAGAATTATTTTATACAGGCAAAATTGGACATTAAGGAGGAATTTAAAGGAAGAGAGTAGTAGCATAGCTAAGTGATTAGGCAGGGATTGCTCTGCACTAAGGCACAATGAGAAAAAAGTAGAGATGATTAATGATTGTGCTGATAGATGTTCAAGAGAGGCAAGATGAACGGAAGAAGAAAGGAATAAGCAGTAGAATTTGAAATACTTTTGGAGGGCTTCAGAAGTCTGAAATTGATATGGTAATAGGGGAATCATATGATCATTTATGTCAAAACAGACCTCTGAGGTCATCAGAGCCAGCCATAAACCTAGCACTGACAAGT
The DNA here is from genome assembly GCA_024362935.1 of Setophaga petechia. Lineage (NCBI taxonomy): Eukaryota > Metazoa > Chordata > Aves > Passeriformes > Parulidae > Setophaga > Setophaga petechia. The sequence goes on from JANCRA010000001.1 coordinate 32,846,110, forward strand.
CCACTACTAAACTATGGTGGAAGATTATATTAGAGTTGAAAGAACATTTATGTTTTTCATAAGTTAATAGAAGCATACATTTGAATTATCTTTTTTAAATAGTGAACCATTAATTTAAGTACATTTTCCTCCCAAGTAAAACAGCAACCGTGTTCATGGTTACTCATAATACCATAAAATTACTATGGCAATATTGTAACTGGGGGCAGTTTCTGGCTATTTAAGGCTACAGGTGAGGGCAAAGGAAGAGTAAGTCTGGTTTAATCTTAAAGTGATGAGAGATAAGAAAGATTCTGTTATTTGGAAAAGGAAAGTACATCACTTCACATACGTGGAAAAGTGTTATCACAATTGACCTGTTGGCCTAGTTTCTCTGGTGAAGGAAGCTGGTATTGCAGCCCCTTGCTTAGCAAGGTGATGCAGCCAGTGTAGCAGGCTCCACACTGTAGTGGCACCCTCTGCTACTGGTGAATCACTTTAGATTTCTTTATGTAGTTTGTCAAAGCCTCCCGCCCCCTGCTCTCCTACCAAATCATCCCTTACTCTATTAAGATACACGCAATTGTAAGCACCTGGCATAACTCTGAATCTATTTAAAAGCATTTAGAAAACAACCATGGGAAGAGTTTGGAGTATATCTTTGCAGTTCTCAAGTGAGGAGCTTTGACCATAGCTAAGAATTTAGGTTTGCTTATTTTTATGCAGGAGTAGATCCTGAGGTTCTGATGCCATGGTTTTGATTGGTACTGCAGGGAGAGATGAGGAAACCCATCCAAACTGAGTACTTCTCCCTATGCTTGGATGGCACAAAGCTCTGACTCTCATCTCTCCTGAAGAAAGCTATTACATACACCCTGTTGTGTTCTACTTCCATCTGCCACGTTGTTTGTTCCCAGTCTCTTTTACCATTTTATGACTCATCTCACACCATACAACCTTCAAAAGATTTTCAGCTCTGAGAGACAGAAAGTTACATGAATGCTTTGGGAGCATTTGTAAATTATCTGAGTAACAGTGAAGTCATTCAGTTGAGGATTGCTTTCCTTGTTAGTGAATGGCAATAGACAAAGTAAAATTACCTTAACCTGTCCAGTAAATTAATCCTTGCCTTTTGCCACTTAAAAACCATAATTTGTCTTAGTTTATATGTACTAAGTGATATATGTTCAGAAACTTCTTGCTCTTTATTGGTCTGCTTGTTCTGTGACCTCTGTGATAAAAATTTATTTCCAACCAAATTTTCCTGCATAATTTATTTACCATGTTCATGACACAACTTGGAGTTGGGATCTGTTCTCTGAGATGTTTGATTTGCTCCCTTTCCAAGGGAGGAGGTGGGGAATGGCTGAGATGAACATGCTGCTGTCACTTGGACCAGACAAATGCCTCTGTGCCTTACCTGAGTACAGTATTAAACAGACCAGGCAGCTGCAGTAGGAGAGGATGCAGTATCTGATACTGGGTGCAGTGAGCCCAAATACACCCTCTCTGTCTGCTGGATTAGTCCACTGTGGAAAACGTTAACTGACCAGAAGTCTGTGAAATTATTTTTAGTTTTACTGGTAATGATGATGATAGTAAAATAAAATAATATTTTGAAATCTGTATATGGTGTGAAAGAACTTAGAAACTCTAAAAAGATAGTGTTTTTCAAAAACATTATAATCAATAAAGAACATGAATTTATGGGGGTAACGGGTTGATAAGTCATTGTAAATAGTAACTCAATATGCCTAACTGGGGATGAAAGTAAATGTCTGAAATTGCCTTGAGAAAGGGACCATTGACTACTAGCCACTGTGTTGGTCATGAAGGTATTCAATTATATTATTGAACGTTGTATTATTGATTTTTAAACTGAGTAGCTTTAGTGTGAAATGCTTCCTGCTTAAAATGGTTTGCCTTTGTTCATGATTTCTTGATAAACCAATCCCAAATAGAAAAGGAATTAAGATTTCTGGCTGATTGACACAAATACAGTGATTTACTTTATTATGGATTAGTCTGAATATATTAGATATATAAAATGCTTTTCCTGTTTGTTGTGGTATTTCAATACAGAAGCACAATTATCTTCAGAGAATTTCTCAGCCTTCTAATGTTTTTACTGACCCACTAACTACTGCTTCTGACCAACATACACTTTTGACATTATAAATAAACATAACCATGATTTCCCCCACCTTTCCTCTTAGTAGCAGATTGCAGTTCTTTGGAAACACCTGCAGGTTCTCTTTGCAGTTCTCATGGTAGTCAGGAGCCTTATTGCCATGTTATTTAACTAGACGATTGAACTAGATTAAAAGGCTGTCTTGTTTTCCAGGTGTTCATAATCAGCTTGACATCTACTCCTCTGAGTCACAAAACATGTCTACTATTTAGTCTTGACTTATATTTGCTACCTAATGCATTCATTTTGCTGGAAAACTCATAGTTCTGATAGAGCAATAAGGACCCCTTTTATCCACAGTGCCTACCAATGTTGCAGAAAAGACTAAGATTTGCTTGTAAGTGCATATATGGCCCTTAATTGGTTCCAAAATTTACAGACGTCAGTAAATCTGGAAATCTGAAAAATCAATGACCAAAGCTCTGATTTTGCAAAGACAATCACTGAGGTTGTTGTTCAATCCCTGTGTGGACTGTTTACTTAAAAACTGAACTTGATGATCCTTGTGGATCCCTTCCAACTAAGAATATTCTGTGCATCTAAATAGACATCTTTGATGTTATGCACTGTGGGTAATCCCATTGGTTTTATACCAATATAAGCAGAAAGGAAGCACATGAATGTCTAAGATTAAGACCTAACAATGCTATGGAGTAATTTGCATGTTGCTGTCAGGTTTTTGGCAGGATATCTGTGAGAAGACATGATGATGCAATTTAAAAGGGTTTGAGAGGAAACTGGAAGGAAGGTTGAAAGGAGTTTTCTTATCAGCTGAAGGGTTTTTTCGTTTGTATCACGTGGTAGGTATTACAGTGATTAATATGCTTTGGGGCTCCTGTGGCTGTCTGCAGTTTTTGTAAAAATGATATTCTTCTTAGATGCCTTTTTTTAAAAGATTTTTGTTTGTAGTTTTCTTTTAAATTAGTAGAATTTGAATTTGCTTGTGGGCAGGGTATACTGGGCCTTGCTGTGTGTCCTGTTCACATACTTAAGCCAAGATGATCATCAAATTTACTGTGCAGATGGAATTTTTCCCAAGGAAGGCTACTAGTGACCTTCTTTATATCTTTTTTTTTTTTTTCTGCAACATGGTCTGCTTTCTAAGATTATCTGGGAGTTTATTTTCATTAAATTCTTGCTTCTAGTGCAAGACTAACACTGGTGTTTTCCCTCTTGCTCTCCTCTTGTAACAAAATATAGAATGTAGGTCTGGACCAGCATGTTGGTCATTTGGCTGTATTTTTGGGTAGACTGGAGAAGATTTAATAAATCCTTCTGATCTGGACATCTTTTACAAAGTTTTCTTTTCTTAAAAGGCTCTGGACTCTGACGATGTCTAGTCTGAGCACTATGCATTTTTTCCTGAGATTTTTGCCATATGAACTGTGCTCTTAAACATTTTAAAGGGAAAAAAGATGGTATTTTCAGCTACGTGTAGAATTTGTGTATCTTCTATTTTTATGATACCACTTTATTAATATAGATAAAATTAATAGAAAAGGATGCTCATCACTGTGATCTAAGAATTCAGTAAAACATGTATACTTCAACCACACCCATGACATGTGGCACAAAGACCAGAAAAAAAAATTAGTTTCAGCTGTTTGGCAGCATATGGAGGCTACCTTTTCTCAAAGATGTTATCTTGCAATTTCTCCAAATTATTCTAGATATATGAACATTGTTCACTAGTGAATACACTGGAGTAATTATAACCTAGTCGTGGGTAGGTCTTTTAGGTCAGCTGTGTTTATGCTTGTGGTTCAGACAAGATATTTTTCTCCCCCCTCCCCATCTGGTACATTCATCAAATATTTATGACACAGGGGAACCTGTGAAGGACATTTGGTCTCTTTTATCTGCTTTATGGTTGCGTTTATCTAATGGGGACTTTTGCTGTTAATATTTTTTTCATTTTGATCTGTTACATGTTTATGCCATCTGTATTGTCTGCACTTCCAGCAGATATCCTTCCTTTGTTACATGTCATATCCCCTTCTAGAAGAGAACATCTACGTTATTACATAATTATTCACAGTATGAACTTTTAAAATCCAATTTGGACACCATTGAACTGGATTTAGTGATTGTAATTGGATGTAGATTTCAAGGCTTTAAGAATCTGTAGCTGGTGGTGGGTGTGTTTTTTGAATATTATACACAACCAAAGAGCTGAAATACACTTTCCTGAGAGCAGACTAGCTATGTCCCTGCCTGGGGAGTTACCTTATAATACATAGTTATTCATGCTTGTCTCTCTTGATTTATTCCTTTTACTGTTTTATTTTTATTATTATCTTTTAATGTAGACTCAACTAGATTTGATGTAGCTGCTGCACTTGCTGTCTTGTCATATCCTCTGGGGTATATTTTTTCTCCTTTGTGTTATTCTTGCCTTAATCACTCCTGATTTTTTTTTTTTTTTGACTCCATACTAACTCTGTATCTCAAGCTGGAAAGATAGACTGTCTCCTACTGGAGGTGTGAAAGTACTGACACTCCAGAATCCCTGACCTGTAATCATTCCAATAGTCTAATACCCTGACAAGGTGATTGACTTCAATGCTGTTACAGAATTGTGGTTGTTTTATTTCTAAAGGGATAATTTTACTAGGCTTTTTGTGGTCCTTCAGGGACAATGAATCACACAATGGCCCAGATGTAACAAGCAATATGTAGCAGACATTAAACTAAATTATTGCACTCATCCTCACTGTCCTTAATCTGTTAACGTTTTGATTTTTTTTTTCTTTAACCATCTCAGTGTGATAAACTGTATAATTTAAAAGCTTTCCTACTGAAGTGTGATTAGGAATAATTTGACTGGGGGTAGAAGTGATGCAGAATTTTTTCAGGTAAGCATAGTCATAAATTCCATAATTAGTTAAACTAGTAAGTACTAAAATATAGAACATTTGCATATAATTTATAACATGAAACAAATTTATCCTTTGCAAGTGGGAAAAAATGTTAGAAACTTCCACAGCAATTCATTCACTATTGTCAGGATATCAAAAACTTTCAATTTTTTAAAATTTCAATGATGTTATGTAAAAATAGCATAATTATTTGCATTTGCTGTATGCAGTTGCTTTGACTCTGTTTTTATTCTTTGTCCATTATGATTCATTTTATGAAATTGTTTGTTTTACCTTTGTTAAGAAGAATTAAGAAAAACACCTCTCTTCTTACTGTCTTTATGGTTATTGAGGTAGAATAGCAGTTGCTCTGTCAGTGTCACAGTGATTATTTTAATCTCTGAATTAATTTTCTTGGTTGCTAGGCAATTCTACTTCATAGATTTAATGGAAATGACTAATTCAGTGTGCTCTCATTTCATAATAGGCAATCGTTTGCATTAAAACTGAAAGTAGGTTTCTCTATGACATAATGTTTGACAAGTACTCCTGCCAGTATACAATTTTATTACTTTAGTAAACAAAATATTAAAATTTCTGTTGTCCAGTCCTGTATTTCTTGCACAATCAAACAAAACTGTTGTAAACATAAAGTATTCAAAAGAGGGGGAATTGAGATTTTACATATATGTAGAGGGCAAACACCTGCCCTAAGGTCTGCCATTTTGGGAATTTTTTAAGGCATCTTATGGAGATGGTTCTCTAGTATGTATTTAGAGCTGATATCAGTAAAGTCTTTTAACATCTTCCATGACTGTGGTGTAATTAATAAGTGCTTTGTATCTCAGTTACTCAGCCTACAGATGTATTCAGCAGATGCTGCTTATTAGCAGTACATGGAAGTTCAAAAATAGGTATGAATATTCAAAGTAATAATAGCCATATTATTAAGAAAAACCTCTCAGCAATTGGTTATTCTGGAGGTTTTCATACTGAAAAACATAATGCCTGAGGACAGTTTCTTTAAAATTTAGAATATTGTTTTCTGCTATTTTGATACTATTTCTATTTAAGGACAAATATGTAGGAAAAGGACTTTAAATGAAGCTTCTTAGTTCCTCTGTACCAGGATAGTGCAGGCCTCTTTCATTTTGTTGCTACCAGCTATGCTTTCATTTATTCTGAGCTATCATCTGCTGAAATATTGTCTTTTAGCTTGTTATCTCCATTTCACTCCTATGTCTCCATGTTGGGGAGCTGCACAGCTTAAAAATGAATGGAACCCGCCCTCTTCTGTAGAAGAATAAAGGATTCTGTGGGCCAGACAGCCAGTGGTGTACTCTAGTATTCTCTGGCTTTCTGATGTTGGTTCAAGGTTTATCAGTTCAACCTCTTAGCTCAGAACATCATTCTGCATGCTTATTTGCTATTTATTTTCTTTCTCTTTAGTTTATCTTGCATTTGTATTCCTGATAGTGGTCACCTTTTTGTACAGTTAGTGTGCTGAAGACCTCAACTGATTTGGTTCATCTATATAGTTTGTGGCCATCAAAACACTAAATTCTAAGTCTAGTTAACAAAGATATAATATTTTATCAAGATTGGGAATGCTGTATATTTTAATGTTTTTTTAATTTAATACACAGTCTTTTAGTACCTATTAATACAAAAACACTCTAGAAAAATCTCCCAGTTGCTATCTTACACCTTGAATTACCACCTAATGATTATAAAAGAAGCAGTAATACCCATGCTATTTTTGAGCTTTTTAATTGGATTTGAGAGAAAACAAATTTCAAAAATCCCACAATTAAAAGTATTTAAAGCTTTTTTTGAAATGACATAGGAGGAAAAAATTAGATCACTGAACTGTATGCCTCACAGAAAAAAAGTGGAATTGTTCAGTTTTTTGTTTTATTTGAGCTAATAAGATGGGTGGTTAGCCAGAATACTTGTAACTGCAATGATAATGGACACTGAAAGCAAAAAGTTGGCTGGTTTGTATTCAATACATACTTGTGAGACTGTCTCAGTTTTTGTAAATGACAGGTGGAGTATGAAGCCAAAATGAATAAGAGTATATTTATGTCAGTGAACTCTCCTAACTCATCTTAATCTATTTTAACATTTAAAGAAAACAGTACAGAGATTATAGTTTTCTGTTTGTGGAACTGGGTTATGAAACTCCTGCAACAGAAGCATGAAAATGTTAATGTGAGTGAAAGCAAACCTCTAGGGAAAATGGAACAAATTTCTTAATGAATATACTCCACGTCCCTGGCTCCACGAGGCAGAACACTCACTTGGATAAAGTGGTTGCCAAAGAAATCTCTTTAGTCTACTAACTTTACAAAATACCAACAATTGCCTTTCAACAAATGGGATAATGGGAAATACCTTCAAAAATCAAATCAAAGACCTCCAGGTAGTTTCAGCAGTGTGCCTCATCCACGGGGATGAGTAGACATGAATTCTCTTTTTATGGGGATATAAGGAAAAGGTTTTTCACCCAGAGGGTGGTTGGGCACTGGAACAGGCTCCCCAGGGAAGTGGTCACAGCACAAAGCTTGATACAGTTCAAAAAGCATTTGGACAATGCTCTATGGTACATGGTGTGACTCTTGGGGGCAGAAGTTGGACTTTGATGATCCCTGTGGACCCTTCCAGCTCTGGATATCCTATGATTTTATGGGTCTCAGCAAAAGTACAAAATTAAAAAAAGAAAATATGTCATAGCAATAATTTCCATCATGCTTGGTAATTCTGAGGAATGAAATTGTTATGAAATACTAATGGTATTGAAAGTTATGTTACTGGATTAAAAAGTGAGCTCTCTTTTCAGCCAGTAATTCATAAGTTACTCCTTTAGAGATAATGTTTTGTGAAATTACTGGGACATCATCTAAGATTCTGGATTGAGATATACAAATAATCTGTTTCAGATATTTCATAATTTACATTTTCCAGTTTTATTTGCAGAAATTCCTACAAAATTATTTGCAACCCTGAAAAATCTTGCTGTAATTCACTGTGTCTTGATTTCCCATTTGTGAAAAGCAGGAGAGGACATACATAAACTTTCATTTCTTCCTCTCATTTTGATTTGTTTATCACTTTAATTGGTGGTAGTATTTACAATTCTACAATGCAATCTCAGTTGAGTCATCTAGATATTAAAGCAAGATGAGGTATGCTAGGGAATATTTACTAATTTGTAAGTAAATAAATAAATTGCAGGCATTCAAAGTTTTTTGTTAATAAGGGTGAAATGCAGTGTAATTGAAGATTCTTTCGTGTCCCACCTTAATTCTTAATCAAACATTTTATTTAAACGAACAAACCTGAAGGAGCTGCATTCATTATACATATGGCATATGTGTTGTTAAAATGAAGAGTGGCAGACCTTTGATTTTTAACAGAGACATAATGTAAGTCAGAGTGCTGTGATGTACATATGGTGGATGTCGGTACAGCATGCCAAAGGAAGGAACAGTTCAGAAAGTTGTTAAGTTCATTCCCTTCAAAAAAATTAATTTCTTAATGATTATAGTATGTGATATGGAAAGTTCAGAATGGATAGGTCTATACTAGCCATTAGTGCCTTTTTAAACTCATTTTACAGAAGTAGTACCCAACAGAGACAAATTAGCCTGTTTGCTTGTTTGTTAAAAAAAAAAAAAGGCATTTTCTTCTGATGAATGGCTATTTTTCTTTAGAAAGGTGGTTGCAACATTTTCAGCTACTGAAATGATGACAAAATTTACTCTGTTTTTGGCAGCAAAAATACAGACTTTGTTTTATCAGCACATGATGGAGTATAAACCCAAATACAAAGAAAATTTCAGGCGGAAAATTAACAGGCCTAACTCTTAACAGAAATATACTAAAAATACTGTTTTTTAGATATGTTTGCTTTCTTTGAATATATTTGGTATACAGCCCTGCAAAGAGAGTCTCTGAGCATCTTCCTGCACGTGCATGTGATGTGGTCCCATCACGTCACATCCAGTCTCTCCCCAAAACTGTAAGCACCACGATCAAATTTGTCTTAGTGGGAAGAATGCACTGTGGAGAATTCTACTATGTTATAGCAAGATTTATGTCTGCTATTCAAGCTACCTTGTTTAAATTTTGTTCATAACCCCTTCTTTAAGACTGCTGTCTGTTGAAAAGATGTACAATAAATCAGTTGTAGAAATAACCAGTCTTCTGCATACCTCACTTTGTTGCAAGTTTTAAGTCCTCTTTAAAAGTAGTTCCAAAAATCTTGTGATATGAACAAAATCTCAGCAGTTTCATTACAAAAGCAAATTTCTGACCTTACTGGCTTCAATAAAAAATTATCCTTAAAATTACATTCATTATATATTTCATCAGTAGCATATGGATTATGTGGAGACTCTGACAATGCTGGTAACACTTTTGGCATGCATATCTTTGTTTTAATTTACTTGCTTCCAAAGAATTTGAAAGGTTGTTTGGTTTTATTTTCTTCATTTTCTTTCTTTCTTTTTTTTTTTTTTTTTGTGATAAATATGAATTTTCTTCAGCCTTTGGTATTTTAGTTTTAATGTCAAAGCACATGATGGACCTAGTGTTTGCCACTAATGCGTTGAATAACATTGAAGAGCAATTCTGCCCTCAGACAATAAACGTTGTATTTAGAATGACTGAAAGCAATGTCAAACTATTACAGGCTTCCCTAGATATATAAAAGTAGGCAGAAAGGACTGATTGCAATTCAAACAGATGAAGTGTAGAATATAAAGTTTTCGGAAGTATAGACTGTCTAGTATGTAGGTTGGGAAAAAAGTGGATGGAACTTTATCTTCTATATCCAGTCAGAAATTGTAGTAGTACAGTTAACTTGCTAGAGAGCATTAATGATAATACTAGGTCAGTCCATGGAAGCATATTTCCAATTGCTTCCAGTCTTTTTTTTCAAACATGAAGTATTCAAAAGAAAGATTTGCATTAATTTTTTACAAATTTGGTACTAATCTATGAAAATGCATTTATGAATTCAAACATTTTAGAAAAGATTTGTCTCTTCATAATTCTATCTAATCTTAAGGCAGTTTCTTAAGAAGTTCGAAGTTTGTTTTTTGTTTTTTTAAATTTCTATTAATAAGTGTAGTGCTTTCTTTATATTGTGACATGCTGTTGTGTTTTAACCCATCCAGGAGCCAAGCCCCACACAGCTGTTCACTCACTCCCCCAGCAGTGGGATCAGGGCAAGCAAAAACCAGAGAAATTATGGGTTGAGATGAAGACAGTTTAATAGGGAAAGCAAAAGGCATGTGCACAAGGAAAACAAAACAATAAATTAAATTACTACTTCCCATGGGCAGGCAGGTGTTCAACCATCTCCAGGAGAACCTGCATAGCCGTGACTTGGAAAGACAAACATCATAATTCCAAACATCCCTCCCTTCCTTTATTTTCCCTACTTTATATGCTGAGCGTGATGCCACCTGGTCTGGAATATCCCTGTGCTCAGTTTGGGTCACTTGTCCTGGCTGCGTCCCCTCCCAGCCTCCCACGCATCCCCCCTCTTCCTCCCCAGCATGGCACCATGAAAAGCAGAAAAGGCCTTGGCTCTGTGCAACCCCTGCTCAACAATAACAAAAACATCTCCCCATTATCAGACCTGTGTTCAGCACAAATCCAAAACACAGCTGATGCCCACTGAAGAAAAGTAGCTCTGACCTGGCCAAAACCAGAATAAATATATAGAAAGCTTTTCACCCATAATAAACACTGCTATCTGTGGGGGAGAGATATACTGGTGGAACAGGCAGTGAATTTATAGTGGTTTGGTTTAGCCATGAAACAGTGCTTTTCTGAGTCCCAATTAGAGACAGGTAAAGGAGTACCAAAAGATTAGGAAATAAATGTTATTGGGTCTGCAATCTGGGGCTTATAGTCATAGTAGGTTGTACTAGCATGCAATAACTATTTTATTTTTTTAATATAACTACGCTGTAGTTGTACTGTAATTGTTAGATGAGCAGAGTATGTAATGTTCTGAGAAATGGTTTGATTTTCTCAGTTCTGTGAAAAAATTCCTGTAAATGATGATGAACAGACCTTTAAGAATATATTGTGAGAAAAAAGAAGGCATTTTTAGAATATTTACTTTTCCTGTGCAGTAAGCATTGAGCCATCATTCAGATCATGAACCAAAACAGCCCCAATAAAGTTTCCTGTGCTGGCAGCAGGGGTAGAGCATAGTTATATGCTAGTATTCCTCACCAAGGGAAATTAGGAAAGAGGAAAATGGAAAGCAATTGCAGCTTTCTCATGCCACTCTCTTCAGAAAAGCCAGGTAGATCTGAGGGTGAGCTAGTTTGTAAGAAATGAATGATTACCAATATTCATTACCACTGGAGAATGAAAAAACAATAAGAGAATGAAGAGGACATTTAGCATGAAGGAATTTGAACAGCTATGCAGCATATAATGTGTCTGTTGCCTGAAGTTGTGTGCCACATCTGCTTAGATTTTCAAAAACTCCAGGGACAAAGTGATAATAATTAAATGAAAATATCAGTCTTAATGTCATAAAAAAAATGAGACATCTTGAAAATGTGAAGTGGATACATTCTGAAAGCTCTGGAACCAAAATAAAAAAGTGAAACAATAGAAGACCTGTTAAAAAAAAAAAAAAACAAACAAAAAAGAAAACAAATAAAAAAAACCCCTACAAACACCTACACACAAGGCAAAAAAAAGGCCCCAAACTTGTTTTAAGTGTCACGTGGAGGCCTGCTGTCAAGTCAGGCCTCGTTTACAGTTGATGATAATTAATGTAGTCCTATGCACTTAACTATTTTATTACAGTAAAGCTAGCTGCCCTTTAGCAGTTCTTTTCATTTGAACAATTAATTTCCTTGCTCCTAAAGCAGATAATAACAGGGCTACTAAGGATGTGTAATTAGAGTTTCTGTGTCTAAGAATGCAGTAGGTGGGTAGAGACTTAGTGTATAGTGTTAGGTGAAGATCTGCACTTGCAGGAGCTGGATAGTGGAGTACATCTGATGGGCCACAGACAGGATTGTATGGTCTTACTTGGAGTGAGAGGATGGATAATTGCTGGAATTGCCAATGGCTAGCAAATTGGCTAACTACTCAGGTTGCAAGGGTTTAATGTACAGAAGGGGTTGTTAGGACAGGAGGGTCTCCATCTTTTATTCTGTGTTTAGGGAATATGATATCATACCTGCACAATATTTTACTCCTCCTACTTGAAGCAAGAAGCTGAGGGAAGAAAACCAAAATCACTTTTCAGCTAGAAGGAGTTTCTATAGCAGTTACGTTGGATCTGTGCAAAGCTGTCAGGGGCGGTGTTGGCGCTAAGATTTTAGCCAGAGAAGAAGCTTCAAGGACTGTAGCAATTCCCCCAGGCAACAGAAGAAAACAGACAGAAAATGCTGTGTCTGCTCCTGGCTGCAGAATTCCCATAAACTCTTAGCCCTGTATCACAGAATCACAGAATAAACTGAGTTGGAAGGGACCCTCAAGGATCACCAAGTTCAACTCCTGGCCCAGCACAGGACAGCCCCAAGTGTCACACCATGTGCTTGAGAGCATTGACCAAATGTTTCACAAACTCTGTCAGGTTTGGTGCTGTGACCACTTCCCTGGGGAACTGGTTCCAGTGCCCAATGGGTGATGCTGTGCCTGATGCACCCCACGACATGGTTGGCCCTCCTGGTTGCCAGGGCACAATAAGTCACATTCAGCCTGTTGTCAACCAAGACCTCTTGGTTTCTTTCTACATCTCTGCTTTCCAGTGTCCCATTCCCCAGTCTGTACTGTACATACAGAGCTGCCTCATCCCAGGTACTTTCCCTTGTTGAACTTCCCATGGCTGGAGATTGCCCAGTCTTCTACTGTACCAAGGCCTCTTTGCAGGGCCTTCCTGCCTTCAAGGGAGCCAATAGCTCCTCCCAGTTTCCTATAATCTGTGAACTTCCTTAGTATCCCTTCTGCATCCAAGTAATTTATGAAGATGTTGAAGAACACAGGCCTGAGGTCCCCAGTCTGATGTCTCTTCACCTGCTGTAACCCTTTGTGCCCAACCTGTGAGCCAGTTGCTCACCAATCACAAGATATATATATCCAGCTGTGTGCTGGACTTTTTGTCCAGAAGAGTGTGGTGAGAGTATCTAAAGCCTTACTAAAATCCAAAAAGATCACATCAGCTGGCTTCCCTTCATCAACTGGTAGGTTACCTTGTCATAAAAAGAAATAAGGTTTGATAAACATGACTTTCCTCTCATGAAGCCATGGTGGCTGTGACTGAGGGCTGTGTTGTCTTTCAGGTGTTTTTCAATACCTCCCAGAACAATCCTCTCCATAACTTTACCAGGCACTGAAGTGAGACTTACAGGCCTCTAGCGGGGTTTTCTTTCTCTCCCTTCTTGAAAACTGGGACAAGGTTTGCCAGTTTCCAATCAGATGGGACCTTTATGGATTCCCAAGACTACTCAAAATCATCCAGAGAGGTTTTGTGAAGAAATCAGCCAGCTCTGCCAGGATTCTGGAACGAATCCCATCAGACTCCTTAGATTTGCAGGGATCCAGCTGGAGGAGCAGATCCTGCACCATTTCAGGGTGAGCAGGGAGTTGATCATTCTCACAGTCATGGTTCTCTAGCTATCTAGTTTCACCATCTAGGTTGCAGGGCTGCATAGGGTGTGCACATTAATTTTGATTTTAAAAAATTGTATAAAAACATTGTTTTACTTTGAGCAGCAGCTTTAGCATAGTCCACTGCTAAGGCTGCTCTTTGGTGATACTTGCCAAAAGCTCAGTGCAATATGAATGAATCATAGAATGTTCCTTTAGCACAAAAGATTGAATTCTCTTATTTTTGCTGCCCTCAGTCTTTGACTTTGGGAAATGCATTTTGCAGTGATTTCTCATGGAGATCGGAGGAACTGGACTGAGATCTGCTGGGAGATTTCCCTAAGCTGCTAATTAGGGGGAAAGGCCAGACTTGTGGAAGGGAAGACTACCTAACAGCATGCAGTAGAGTCCGATTTTTCCCTTGCAGATGTGGTTTGAAAAGTGGAGAGAAAGCTGAAGTTGTACTCTCTCCCAGTTTGAATTGACAGCATTTGGAAATCTTCACTTCCAGAGAGGCAAGAATGTTGAAATCATCCTCTCACAATGACTCTCATTTAAGGATGTGTGTAGGAGAAACATAGGTACTTTTAGTCACTGGTAGATGCAAGGCAGATTATTTGGTGTGGGGAGCAGAGGGGAACTGGAAGGTTAAAGTGTCCTGCAATCAAGAACAGCAGACTGGTCTGTAAGAATTCTTACAGAGTTTCAAGGAACTGGAAATCTTGGAGAGCATTTGGTAAACCAGCAGATATTCCCTCTTCACAAGGGTGCCATTGGGTTTCCATAAAATGGAGTCAGTTCAGGATGATTCTCTCTATGTCCTGGTTTGCAGAGATACAGGAGGAGCTCTGCTATGGCCCATCAGATCTGGATTGTATCCCTGACAGCATTTGTTCTACAGATACAGCAAATCTCTGAGTGTATGTGTGTATCAAAAATTTCATGGAGCAAGTCTGAAGGAATTTTTATGTGCTCTTTTTTTCAAAGAGCACATATCTGAGAGTATGCCTGTCCCATTGCCATTTTCAAGTCCCTCCTGTAAATCCTAAAAGAAATCTTAAAGTTTTTCAAAGAAAAGCCTGCTGGATTTCCCACCCACAAGGGAAATTTAATATATTTTCCTTTAACTTCACTCTTTGGAATAGTGTGAGATATTTTGGCTGTAATTTAAGAGATTGCAGCCTGGAGGGACACCATGCATAGCCAAATGCATCCTTAATAATTGATTTTGGAAAATTAGTAAATACAAACAGTGTTTTACGTTGGAAAATATTGGCATAATAATGCCAGTTAGTACATATGAGAGAAGTCAAGTGTAGAAGAGGAGAAAGGAGTGGAGCAAGAACATCAACATAATTGTGTATCTCTGTACTGGTATGTAGTATCTGTGAAGAATGAGAGTTTATGGATTTAATAAAATATGCATTGCTTAAAGAATTTAACTTACATGGTTTTATAATATTCTGATATTTTAACAGCAAATGCAGATATTAATTAGGCTGTGTATGGAATAAGACAAGATTATAAACAAAGATAATCCTCCTGGGAGACAGAAAGGAAAGCCCCTGTGTTCCTTTTGCATGGCATAGGGACATGGGCCTAGGGAGCCTTTTAAAGAGATGAGAAATTTGGGATTTAATTTTGTGAAAAGAGGCAAAGCTGGGAGAGCCCAGAGGAAGGACTGAGTGATAAGTGGTGTGAAATATAAATAACGTGCATGGGAAAGGTGACTGGGAGAAAAAGGGTGGTGTGTGGTTCCCCATATCTCCAAACTAGCCAAACTATTAGACAATACTGCAGGGATATTATATATAATCTAGAATTGCAATTTTTACCACTCACTGATGCTGACTTTTTTAGAATAAAGTTTTCACCTTTAAGTTGTCTGGTATCAGTAATCTCATGCAGGCATAAGGAACATTTGCCTTCCCCCACACCTCCTGAAAATAATATTTTAAAAAATGTCATACAGAAACTATGGGAGTCTGCAAGCCTCAAAGGTTTGGAAATATCAGTTTCAGGATGTGAAGCAATACCCAGTCTTAGGTGTTAATTAGAAAGGTATTTCTGCCGGGGGTGGGTGATGGAGAAACAATCCAAACCAAGAATTTTGATAATATCCAGTTGCTGCAATATGGGTTCATATAGCCAGGTAACTAATAGAAATACACAAAATATTAAGAGTAAACATATAAATAAATCTTCATTGGATTAAAAAATAACCTTTTGTACAGATACTGCAGGAGGCTGCAGCTATTTTTTGCTCACTGCATGGTTCCTCAGATAATTCCATTTGGTAACTGGTGACACATACATTTAAAAAAAAATGCTGACTTTCATTTAAAGTGACAGGGTAATATTGCTAAGAAACTGAAGAATGTAGGTAAACATGTATTAAACATACATTTTTTGCATTTGGTAATATGCCATTATGTATATTTAGTTCTCTTGGTGGTTGCCAGCCTTTTTAAGCAAATTATTTATGTTTGAATAATCTATTTGCAGAGAATGAAAAGAACAGAAGGAAACTGGGAATTGAAGGAAGGGGGAAGATTTTGTATATGCCTGCAATAATATATTTTTAAAGGAGAAGAACTGAATGGGAAACCTGTAACTAGCCTGCACATAGTTAATTTTTAAGTATAAATTCATGATCTGTCTTGCAGAAATCACTGTGGGGGTTTTTGTAACAATTTGCTCCTACGATAGCCATCTGTACAAATATATTCTGAATTAACCATTGCATTCTCATAGCTTGAAAGAAGGTTTTCAGGTCTTAATTCTGCTCAGCTCTAGCCAAGAATACAATACACAAAAGCTATTTCATTCCTATTAATCTTGTGGCAATATTGACTTAGTTTTGTGAACCTAGTTAAAAAAATAAATACACAAATATTGAATACAGATTATCATGGTAGAATTTTCTCCTTTAAAGCAACAAATACGTGGGAGAATTAAAATATATTAGCGTTAACTCTGTTTATAGTGTTCTGGCTTTTAAAACTGACAAAGATTGTTTTCCAGCCATCTTTGTAGTTCAGTCCCTGGGATTTAATCTCTGTAATGTGTTACACTCACTATTGTCCCAGTGAATTTGTTGACAGACAGTAAGTGGGTCACTGCATTGAAATGCCCGATGTAAGTCCCGAGTTCTCTCTTTGCGTTGGCAAGGCAACGGCAGTGGTCCAGGAATCATGCGCAGAGCAGGCTCCCAGCCTCCTGCTCTCACGGGGTCTTGCTGGAGGGCAGGGAGGAAAAATCCCTCGGATGCTGAAACAGGCAGTGGATTCTTCCCCCCCTTTTTAATGTGTCTATTGTCTCTGGTGGTGGGAGGGACAGAAATGCAAACTTACAAATTAAATGAAGCAATGCACAGCACTTCACTCTATGTTCTGTATTCTATGTTGCTTTGTTCTAAAGTCTTTGGATATTATTTTAGTTTGGTGGGATTGAATACATTATACATCAGTCAGACCTAGTTGTTCTAATGTATAACACAAGAAAGATAAATATTTCACAACTGCTTTAGATCTTGCTATGGTTTGCCATTCTCTCCTCCACTCTTCCACAGCTCCCAAAATGAAGAAAAACACCTGACAAAGTGGATTTTTTCCATGAATCTATAAAGAAGCAAAATTTCATGTATTGTAATCCTCATGTATGCTAACATTCAAAAAACATCTGCAATAATTAAATTTATAACAGTTTTTTGAAAGGTAGTCTGATCACAGAGAAAACTTGAATCTGAACATCCACAAGTTCACAGTAATTGTTGGTCCAATGAACTGGTTCCTACAGTTGACACTGACCACTAGTATGTTACCACTAAAACTGGAAGAAAAAGGATGTGAAGGATAAAGAAAAAGGATGGAAGAAAAAGGATGTGAAGGATAAAGGAAGGAATTTTGTAGTTTCAGAGAGGTTCAAATCTTTCACACTGACCACATCACAGCATCAATGAAAGTCCTGCATCTGGAGGAAATAGATTGTTCCTGGCAATGCCACGGACTATGTGTTCATTTGTTTAATGCAAGCAGCTGATGACTGGAAGAGGTATGGACTTTGGCAAAACCATCTATTTCTGTAAAGTGAAAGAGTTGTATAGAGCTGAGGCCACGTAAGGTTCTGTAGTTACAAAGCTTTTTTTCTAAAAATCTATATTCAGGTAAGAATTTCTAAGAGTAGTTTTCTCCTGAAAGCTGCTATAGAAGTAGGAACAGTAGCAACAGCCAGCTCTGTTTTGCCATTCATGCTAAGCTAAGGTAGGGAGCCAGGCTTCACTGTATCTTTCACAAAGGTTTCACTGCCTAAGAATGGCAGTGTTATAATGCTGCACAAGTGGACTTGAAATAGTACATAGCTTTTGTCACCTTCATAACTCATATGCTTCCCATCCTTGGCTGATCAACAGAAATTACTTCTTCTGGAGAGTAAACTCACATTGCATGGTAAATATTTCATACTTCATGTTTTGAGCCTGCAGGTGTTTCATAAGCACCAGAAAAAAATATGTTTTGGAAACTGTCTTATACACAAGCAAAATTTCAAACTACTTGGGAATCTCAGAATGGGTTTTGAAAGTATTTCTAAGTAAACGGTCTAATGAAAAATGGCACCCTGGGCAAATAAGAAGTAGGTAAGCTCGAACTCAACATAACTGAAAGCAGAAGGTGAGAAAATTAGTTACACAAGTTATTCTAGTTTAAAACTGAGGCTAGATGAACACTGAGTCATGATCTGGTGCAATGCCTTCTAGTGTTCTCTGAAGATTTTAAGCAAAAGGGAAAAAAATGTGGAGCTAACAGGTCTTAGTTCTCCCAATGTCCCTTGTAACTTATCTTTTTCTCCTTTTCTCTTAAACCATCCCTGTCTGACTTAATTATTTCCCTGCATAGTTTAACTAAACCAAATTTTGAACAGAAGAATGAAAAAAATGAATTGATCATTATACAACTACTAATTTTAAAAAAATGGAGAAGAACAGCAGGTTTTGAATTTTTTAAAAAATGTTATTACAGTTTCTGAAGTAGTTGATGGCTTTACCCATTCAACTTTATTGCCAAATTATTATGTACGCAACTGAAGGTATGTTTTTAATAAGAAAGTTAAATAAAAACAACAGTACATAATCATTTTTTAAGACTTGCAATCTAGTAGCAATTCTATATTTTGTTCTTGCTGAAAAGAATGGAGAAAATTTTCCTTTTAATTCATTTTCAGTTCAAGTTTGGAGAAAATCCATGGCTTTGGAAAACATTGTTTTTCCTTGATAAATGGGAAATAATGCTGTGCAGAATTTTTTTCCGCCTTTTAGGACTACTTTTATAAAGAATTGTCTCTTTTTCTTTCCTTTAGGAAGTTTCCAGTTTCTTGTAGTTTATTTCTGTAATGCTTTCCTGCTGTATGTTTATATTCTGAGCAAAATAGCAAGATGTATTGCTGTTCAGTTTGACCCAAGTAGTCCTGTGATTATAACTCTCTGTGCTGCTTTTACAGAAATTGATAAAACTGCACAAACCCCACTGATGTATAGTCAGATCTTAAATTATTTGCCTCTGCAGGGCTTTAAATCTCTTCAAGTTCACGAATAAAAACTTCATATTTCATTGGAAAGTGTTAAAGAATGTGAGAGACAGAGCTGCAAAAAAAGCCAGGGACAGTAAATAAAATGACCATAATGCCAGCCACTGGCACTGGGGACTCAGATTTCTAGAGGCTGTGCTTAAGGAGTTTGTTTTCAAGTGGGTGCACAAGACAGTGGAGGACATATGGCACAGTCTTAAATCTCACAGCTTTCTCTGCTTTTATTTCCCATTCATAGTACTGTTATTTTCAATGTGTTCTGTATTTTCCAAAATGAACTTTGGATAGTCAAAAGACATGAAAATTAAATTTTGTTCATCTTCAGTGATGCCCTTTTCTCCTCTAGACTGTGTATATGGAGACAGCTAGCAACTGTAGCAAACCATATCTTAAACACTTACTAGATCTCTTTTAACAGATGGACTGCAGTGAGAATACAGGAAGCTGCTGCCAACTTTCAGACAGTGCATCAGGGATGAGGATATCTTTAAGATGTTAAGGAAAAGTAACTTCCCCCTGAACCAAAAATGTCCAGATCCCCCAAATGAAATAAGCCTAAAAGTCCTATCAGTTTGATTTTTGAAAAGTGATTTACTGCATAATTAAGATGACATATAATTTTCCAGAAAGAGCAGAAATGCATTTTAATTTTGAAATTATTTTGATTAAATATTTTACTTGTAACTCAAGATGAAGCTGCAACTCTTTCCTGGCCCAGCTGTCATGTCTTTTGAGTAGCCTACTAGAAGTGAAAGCTAAAACATATATGTAATTTAGTGTACAGAAACGTGGAGAAGATCCTTTTACTGGGATCCAGCTAGGTGGGGCTTCCTCTAGTATCTTTTCCAATCATATTTGCTTGATTGGTGGCTTTGAAAGTGATACATATTACTTTAACTTCATTCTTAGGGACATAGAACATAGCCTAATGGATTGAAACATCACAGAGAATATTTACAATTTTCTGGATTTTAGGATCTTGCAGAGTTAATGGAATGCCACTAAAGCATCTCTCTCCATGTTTCCTATTGGCATAGTATGCAATGTTATTGTAACATATTCTACTGCTCTCATTTATTTTAAAGTTTTTTTGGGGACTCTGAGGTCTCTTCCTTCCCCTTCCTTTCTCTTCAGTAGTGGGATGGAATAAAAGCTGAAGTCAATAAACATTAATGGAATGGAATGGAATGGAATGGAATGGAATGGAATGGAATGGAAGGAAGCACAATTCTTATTGTGATATATTTCTGCAGTAGAAATGCTGGGACCTGAGCATAACTTTATCACAGTTCATATGCAGAAAAAAATATGAATGCATTTATTTCAACATGCATGCACAGATACATTGGCTGTACATTTTGACATTTACTGCCACAAAATATTCAGCAATCCTTCAACTCAGCAATGAAGGGTTTGCATCAAGGGTTTGTATCAAGTGTCTACATCATGAACTTCCAAAGAGGCTTGTCTTAAAGTGAATCTGTGCTTTAAAATAAAGAAAAATGCCCTACTTCTTGCAAAAGAAATTGTGGGAATAAAAACTATCTAATACCAACAGGAAGATCTAAAATCTTCTCATCATGGTGTTTGGGTTTGTGGTTTGTTTTTTTGTGGGCTTTCATTCTTCTCCATCCCCCTCCTCCAAACTTTCTTGGGTGCTTGTCCCCAGAGAACCTCCCACAACTCAGTTTTGGATTGGATTGGATTAGCAGGAAGGCTTCCTGTGGCAGTAGTTTCATGTAGGCTGTGATGGACAGTAGCACTATATTTTCAAGTTCCCAGCCTTAATCTCTTGCAGTTTTCTGTATAAAAGGAGTGGAAGACTTAGGACTCATCCAAAAAGGGAGTTAGAGTTTAGGTATGCACCTTTTAAACTGATCCTAACTAAACCCCATGACGTTTTGCCTAATCCTGGTGGCTTCTACAATGTGTGTGTACCAAAACACCTTAAATTGCATTGGAGACATCCTGGAAGTGGAGCTGCCAGTAAGTGGCTTAGTGAGTTTCACATCTTTGTGCAGTTCATCTATGTGTAGAGTGTTGCTTTGCCTGTGCTGACTTCCAGGTTTCATCTTGAGAAGCGTGATCTGAAAATGCATCAGAGATGAAGAGTGCTATGGTAATGGTTACAGCATATGCTTGGGATCAAGGCCCTTCTCACCTACATTTACTATATCCCTGAGTATATGCTGACAATTGATCTGTATGTCGGGTTAAAATGGGACCATTCTATCTCTGCTGAAACTGTTGAGTATAACTGAAAATAATTATAGATTAAGTAGAAAAGAGAGAGGAGGAGGGAACATGAAGAGGAAGTCTAGTGTTTGCATGCATATTTTAAATAGGCCGTCACGAAATAAATTATTGAAATAAGAATTTGAACGTTTGCTTATTGTGCGGTACTATCACAGTTGCCTTTCCTGTAATTCTTTTCCTTCCACTTGAAATTCTTGCCCTTGCCCCAGCTAGGAAAATTGTGCATCTTACAAGAAAATTTCATGTTCTGCAGAAGAGACATGAAGCCAAGCTAATGTTGGACTTGTAGCTTAATATGTGTAATTCTAGACACTTGAATGAAAAAAAACCCTCCAGTCTTAATATAGGATCAGCAACCACTTTATCATCATAAGGGTGTCCTTATTTTTATTTTTTTTAAATCATATAATATTTTGATTTGGAAGTAACCTTTAAAGATGATGTAGTTCCAACCCTGCCACACCCAGCATGGGCAGGGGCACTTCCCTTTTGACAAATTGCTTAAAACTTCATCCAACCTGGCCTTCAACTCTTCCAGGGATTGGACATCCATGACTTTTCTGGGAAACCTCTTTGGAGCAGATTGTATGTGACTCAGCACTCCCAAAGCAAAAAATTTCTTTCTTACATCTAGTATGAACTCTGACAGTTTAAAACCATTCTCCCTTGTTCATCACTACACGTCCCTGTGAAAAGCCCCTCTCCAGCTGTCTTGTAAGCCCTTTTTAGGTACTGGAAGGCTGCTAAAAGTCTCCCCAGAGCCTTCTCCATACTGAAAAACTGTCTCAGCCTGACTCCACAGGAGACAACTACTTCACCTTCATGGCACTCCTCTGGACTTGCTCCAACAAGTCTCTGTTCTTCTTATGTTTGGAGCCCCAGAGCTAGAAATGCAATATAAGAATGTAAAAATATTTCTAAATTTCAGCTGATACTCCCAGTTGCTGAGATTCTGGGGTTGATGGTCCTTTGGAGTCTTCAACGAGTGCTTCAGTTTAGCACACACACTTGTTTTCTGCCTTTTCTATAACATCAGGACACATGGGACACCAAATTCAAGATTTTGATGGTATACATTTTGTATATATAAATAAAGCATTTAAAATCTATTGGATTCTATGAATAAAAGGAGCCTTTTGCCTAAGTAGCTTAAATATTAAACGTTATTGCAAATGAAGTGTGAAAGATGAAGATAAAGCACATAGCTGAAGCATTTCTATGCAAATATTGGGTATTTTAGAATTTTATATATTATTTTTCCATTGAGCTCTTTGAAAGAAAAGGTGCTAGCTCATAGTAGTTAATGGAAGATAATTTAGGAAGAATCTTCTGGGAGGAAAATGAAGCTTATATAATGAGTGAGACATCACAACGGGAGCGGTGAAGTCCTTTGTTCTGATATCTTCCACATTTGAAGTTGTTGCATTTATATGTCATTGGTAAATGAAGTATTCATAAAAGTGCTTGAATTGTCCTATGAAATGTGATAAAGTAAAAAAGTTATATAGATTTTAAATTTTTCTTGTCTGTTGTCTCATTGTCCAGCTATTTTTTTTTCTTTATGAGTACATTCCAGATCGCTTTGTAATACATTTCCGGTAATCAGTATTAAATAGGACAGGAAAAAAAATTCCTGAAAGAAAATGGCTTAAGTTACAACCATAATAACTCACACTGAGCCTACAAAAGAAGTAAACCACCATGAAAAAGGAGGAATATATTAAATGCCTAATCTGTATTGTTGCAACTACATTTAATAGTTTTCTGATGGAAGATATATTTATTATTTACATATATTTTTCTAGTATAGCTCTTGTCACACAGTTTCATACCATTGTGTATGAAATCATAGAGTATCCTGTGGTGAAAGTGACCCACAAGGATCATTGAAGTCCTGGCCTGCACAGGACAGCTCTAAGAGTCACACAGAGTAAATGTCTGCCTGAGAGCATTGTTCAAACACATCTTGAACTCTGTCAGGCTTGGTGCTGTGGTGTGGAGGGATAGAATGTAAGAAAATAGTGCAGAAGGCAATCTCACACCTGAGGAGTTGCAGCTGTACCAATCACCAAAGATTAGGAGCAGGCCTGCCCTTAATAGGCCACAGCTGTGTCCAATAAGAAGACCAGTGCTACAAAAGAGTGGGTTAGCTGGGTGAGGAGAGAGAGTTGGAGTCTGTTGGTTGTGCTGTGAAGACAGCTGGAATTTGTTGGCTGTGAAGAAGGAGTCAGTGCTGTGAGGAGCTGCCCATGAGAAATCACCCTGAAGGTATGGAACTTTGGAAATAAGATGACAACACTGTGGTCATTCTCTGGGGGGCTTGTTCTAGTGCTCAGCCACCCTCTAGGTGAAGAACCTTTTTCTAATATCCAGCCTAAACCTTCCCTGATGCAGCTTCATGCTCTTCCCTCAGGTCCTATCTGTGGTCACCAGGCAGGAGAGATCAGTACCATTTCCCCTCATTAGGAAGCTGTAGGTTGTGTTGCGGTCTGCCCTCAAAATTCCACTATCCAAGGTGAGGTGTGCCAATGCAGAGCAAAACAGGACAATCCCCTCCCTTGACTGGCTGGTAATACTTTGCTTAATTCACCCCAGGACACAGTTGCCCCTCTTGGCTGCCAGGACACCCAGGACCCTTTTTGCAGTACTGCTCTCCAGTCTCTTGTTCCCCAGTCTGTAGGTACATCTAGGGTTGTCCTGTCCCAGGTGCTCAGAATTAATTTTCTGCCTGTCTAGACTACTTCAGACACAAAGATCAAGTTGAATATTGTTTTTTCTACTATTTAAAATATAACTTCATTTTACTCTCTGTCAAAAAATATGAAGCACCCTAAGTTAATTGAACTGAAGATGCTTAGTTTTCTAGTAAAAAATACATTATTAAAATGGTGCAGAAGTTTTTCCAAGAGTAGAATGACTTATTTAATGTGTTGGAGACAAATATCTCATGGGTGAGAATTTCAGTATGTCTCAGCAATGTGCACTTACAGCCCAGAAAGCAAACTACATCCTGGTGTGCATCAAAAGGAGTTTGGCCAGCAAGTCAAGGGAGGTGAGTCCTGCCTTCTGCTCTGCAGTCATGAGAGCCCAACTGAAAAACTGCCCAGCTCTGGGACCCCCAACACAAGAAAAAAGTAGCAAGTCTGGATGAGGGCCACAAAGTTGATCAGAGGGCTGGAGCTACTTTCCTACGGGGCAAGTCTGGGGTGGCTCAACCTGAAGAGGAGAAGGCTTTGGGGAGGTCAAATAGCAGCCTTCCAGTACCTGCTGGGAGCCTACAAGAAAGCTGGAGATGGACTTTTTGACAGGGGCATGTAGTGTCAGAACTAAGAGGAATGGCTTTAAGCTGGAAAAGAGTAGGTTTAGATTGAATATTAGGGGAAAAATTCTTTACTATGAGGGTGGTGAGACACAGGAACAGGTTGCCCAGAGAGGCTGAGGATGCTTCATCTCTGGAAGTGTTAAAGGCTAGGTTGGATGGGACTTTGAGTGATCTGATCTAGTGAAAGATGTTCCTGCCCATGGTGGAGGGCTTGGAACTAGATGAACTTTAAATGGTCCCTTCCAACTCTAGCCATTCTAGGATTCTATGATCTTAACCTAACCCAGCAGGAACAATATTAGATCAAAATGGTCATTAATTATCAGTCTACCTAACATTTAATTGTTTAAGTTGAATCATAACTATGTCGTATATGCTTGAATGGGTTGTGCCTCCTTTTTAGCTGCTGGGATGTAAGGCCAAAAATGGGGAATTTACAAGCCAGATGTGCTAAGACAGTGTCTCATATGAAGCTGCATAATAAAAATAGTTGAGACTTACCTGTATTTTTGGATATTGTCTTTAACTTTTGTTGGTTTTGGTAATTGCATCGCTATTGTATGCAATTCTTCATTGGGCTATGCTACTGTCTTTGTTCTTACATTATCTGAATTTTCTGATGTGAACATGCTACAAGAACAATTTACCTGCTGTAGACTTCATCCAATTGTTGGAAATAAAAACTGGTTGTTCTCTCTTATTTCTTATTTACGTCTTTGCAGTCTTCACACATTTTCAAACTGTTTTGGGTTTGCATTATTAAGTCATCTTTATAATATCTATAGTATGGTTTTGATGTAGCAAAATAAAAGATAGAAAATTTGTAGTAATAAAGAAGACTAAATTGTTTTTACCCATTCAAAAAGAATGGTATGAACATATCATATATGTATCTCCTTGTTTTTATTTTGTGTATATGATGCTGCTATTAGGAGTTCCTCTATGTGCATACAAAAGGGTTCAATAAAGTCTGTTGAAAAGTCATCCTTTTAAGCAAGCAAAAAACTACTAATGATAACAAGAAGTTATGATAATATATCATTGCTTTTCAGACACTGATAAGCAATTTTCAGTTTTAACTTCTTTACTGATAGATTTGTACAGCAGCTTTAGTATTATAGCTTTAGCATTGCAGTGTTGTTTTGCTTACTTTCTTTTTTTTTATTGAGTAGAAATGAGAGAAAGGTTTCCTGGCAACATAGTGCTTAGAACAGTGAGGAAAACTTGGGGTTTTTTGGTGGAGGTTTCTGTTGTTAATTTGAAATGAATTTCAGTTTTATTTTCTTGCCCTTGGTTATTGCAGCATAGCACTGCTTTTGTACTCTGTTGTGTGCTTGCTTGCCTGTGTTAACTGATAGGAGAAGCTAATGCAGAAAAACACTTCCTGCCGTGCCCATCCTAGCACTTTCCTAATTGATTTAATCTCTGCTCCATCAGAGCATCGAAGCCTCAAACCTGTTCCTTAACCCAGTCTATTAGTCTGATGAGAATCATGCCATGAGGGGGCCTTGGTTTGTCTGTCTTTATTGACTTAAAAAAGCCAGCAGCCAAAAAAACTTAATCTTTACTACATTACAAAGTTATGACACATAGACTTAAATCACTCTGCAGCAGGCTAATAAAGATAAACTATGGCTTAATGAAGTATTTTGCTTTTTATTTTTTCTCAATTGTGCAACAAAAATGAGCCAAAGAGCATTTTTTTTGCATTCATTTTTGGCCATGCAAAAGCCATGCAAGGTCAAAGACAAGTCTATTAACTTTTTATTTGGCCTGTACAGCTGGATAAAGTAAAACCTGGTTTTCTGCTCAAAGATACTTTGCTGAAACTGGTTGTTTCCTGATTTATTCTTTATCTGTAATGATTTATATTTCTTTTAATATTTGATTTTCTGTTCTTCTCATTGTATATGATCAAATTGAAATTTCTATAAATGCACAAGCAACACAGAATTGTGATAGATGTATTGGACATGGTTGCATGGTGATTGATAGAGAGATGCCATTCTAACTTCCAGGTTTGATTTTTTTCCTAAGGAATTTGTTTTTTGTGCTTTTTTAACTGATAACGTTTCTTTCTTTCCGTACTGATACAAAACTACTTCAGGAGATGGTGATGCTGGTGATTTGTACTTACACAGAAAAGAGTCAAATGTACTTGTTTAAGCTGCTTTGTCTCTTCATAGAGTCTTCTCCACTATGAATACTCTATACCATACTTTTGCATCAAGGCTGTACAATAACTTAAGCTGCTAGTGGCTCCTTCTAGGTTCCAAATTGCTGTAGTTTTGAAGTCATGGCAATCAATCAATTTTCAGTAAAAAACCTGACTATTTACATTTTACCCACGTTTCTTAAGCCACATTTAGTGTAAGCATGCTCCTTTTGTTCTGTGGCAGAAACATATAGTTGAGGAGGATTTTGTCTCACTTTCATCACATTATTTTTTTACCAGAGGTCTGTATTGTATTGAAATATCTTTCAGCTTGCTATACCCACCTTATTTGGGACACCTAAAAATGTTTGTAACAAGAAAATCTTGAATAATTATGGCATAGAATATGAAACACGTTACATTTTAACACTTGGGTTTTTGGTGAATTTTTAAAGTTTCACGTGTGTATTTAATTTTATTAATATAATTATTGAATTTGTTCATCTTGGAAACAAAGTTGTGCTGATTCAAACTGGCCAACAAAAGGAGGTACTTTGTTTTCTAGGGATGCATTTCTGCTGAAATGGCATGATGTAGTTAGTGACTCCCCATGACTGGGTAGATTGGGGGAACTTCTGAAGTCTCCAGTGCACTCAGGTAGTGAATGCAGTCATCTGAGACTCTTATACACCTTGCTATGCATTCCTCCTACCTGGAGAGTCACATTTTGCCATAATTTTAAATGTCAAAGCTAAAGTGAACCGTCTAGGCAAGCAAGATTTGAAAAATCTGTCAATCGTACTTTCATTTAGGAATTTGTATATTCTGATGTAGAATACAGATCTCTGAGCCTTGAGGTGTCAGGTGTCTAAGCAGACACAGAGTCATGTCAGACTGTGATAGCCTTGACTGTACCATGCTCTGCTGTAGGTAACCAGGCATCCCTTCTCTCCTCAGCAGGTGTATCAAGTGTTGTGGTTGCAGAAAACATAAGTGTTTATCCTACAAATAAGTTGAAGGAAATAATTTGAAAATAAAGAAGAATACATATACTGGATGTGAGGCAGAGGAGATTCAAAGATGCAAAATAATTCTTACAAAAATTTTACTGTTATAAGTACCTAACCCTTTTCTTTCCCCATTAACTCCTATTTATTCATTGCCTTCCCCCTAAAAATATTCTAGGTGAACAACATTGTGAAACATTTGGCAGTGAGCCTAACAGTATGCCTTTTTAATCACAATTATCAGACAATCAGTGAATGCATGCATACTGTTGTTAGATATATATTTCATTTTCTGACTGGGAGGCAGCTGGTTATTCAATCTATTGATTGAGCACTGGTGTTTTGTTTTTTGTATTAGTTGTGGTTAAGTACATGTAGTAGTTGTTTATAATACACAGTGATTTACTTAACACTGTCAAATGCTTTATATTGCATCTGTAGGTATGTGACTTTGCTCTTATTAAAACATCCAGAACTAACACAAACCTTCTCCGTGTGTGCATGCTAAATTTGTTGGTATTTGAAATGTCTGGCATGATAAATTATTAAATGTATTTATATGGATTGACTTTTAGGTAAAAAATATTCCATTTTATTAGTAAGCCCTGAAAAGTGGCTTCATGCTAGGAAGGTTTTGAAGGTATTCCGTCTGCACAAAGTACTTGGGATATAATCCACTTAAATCCTGTCTATTTCGTTTGAACTGTAAAGTCAAGTACTAGGCAGGTCTCGTGCATTAGGATGTCTGTTAGTCTGTCTGCATTAGCATGTGATAAAGCCACTATTTTTGCATATATTTTAGCTTCATATGGGCAGCAGCACAGTCAAGACAAAACCAATTTGCATTTATGGCTTATATACTTTAAGAGCTAACTCTTCACATTCTCTTCATGTCAATAATCCTTACAGTGATTCTTCTTGACCCAGAAAGATTACTTGTATCTGCAAGTTCTACTGTACAACTACTACTGGTGCTATACAACTCCATCTTGGCTGTTTTTCTTCATATGCTTGGACATCTCTTTTAGACACGTTAGAAAACATTTTTAAGCAGCATTTTTGCTACTCTGGGTGCTGCTTCTTACTACTACAGTACTCGCCAGCAGTTTTTTGCTAAATCAGCTTTTATATGGTTCTATGATTTTATAAATATTTTATTAACAAAGAGCAGTTGTATCCTGGTTGAATGGTGTGGTAACTGAGTGACTAGAATGAAGCGTGTGGTAAAGTCTCTACCCCTGACATTAGTGATCTCTATGTGGAAAACATGGGTTGCAAGGAGGATAAAAGTCTACATTTGACTATGCAAATAATAGCTGTACATTGCAGTAAGTAATTCAGCTGTGATGTCTATACCATACTTGGACACTAGATGTTACAGTGTGTGTAATTCTTACCTAAATATGAATACAACAAATGGCAACTGGGTGGTAGTACTCCTCATCTAATCATACTCTTCTAGAGGTGCTGCTAAGGTGTCCATTTTAAAGCTTTTCAGAGTGAAATGCATTAGGAAGAAAAGGTAACTTAATTCTTCCAACCTTGAAGGAAAGTTTCTGTAGTGTAACAGAGAAAATAATTTATTAAAAACCAGTTCTTTATTATTTTTTAAAACTTATTCTTGTAATATATCCAGCATCTGTACCTGAGTAAGCAATAAACAAACTAAACTAAGGCATTGCAGAGGCATTTTTCACATCTGTCTTTTTTTGGAGCCCATCCAAATTGTTAAAGTTTTCTGAACTGTGCTAATTACCAAATCACTCAATTTTTTCCCCATCTGGATTTACCTCCTTGGTATTCCTAACCAGCCGAGTCACTGTTTTGCATGCCAAATGTCATGATAAATACCTAGTTTGTTTCAGCTACATGAAAAAGTCGTGACACAGTTTTCTCACTTCTTTTATATGTCAGCTTGCACAATATGGTGTGGATAATTTAAAAAAATATTGTGTAGTATTACTTAAGATAACTAAATATTTGGCCCTGGAAAGTAAAAAGCCTTTAGAGAATAGAAAGAGTATATTCATACTTTAGGTAAATACAAAAGTTATACACAATGATGCCCAGATTTATAATTCTGTTCCATCATATAGCCTTAAAATTTTTTAAAATCTTTTGAAATAAAGACTTAAGTGCACTTCTTGCAGCTTTAAAGGTAGCTTTTAAATTATTTTAAGTTTGAATTTTGCAAGGCAAACTCTTGAGTGTTTTATTGAATCTTAACTATGTCCTCTTGAATGAGAACCTTTGGTTTTATAAGTATGTAAGTTGTTACTAAAATGCACAGTAGTTGGTGTTCAAAATTTTGGTGCTTGTTGGGGTATCAGAAGGCATCACTGTCTGTGTCTCTCAGAGGACTGTGGGGGCAAAGAATTTCCCACTGTAAGATCAGATTGATCACCACCTGAGGAACTTGAATGTCTCTGTCTATAGGATCTGATAAGATGCATTCCAGAGTCCTGAGAGAATTGGCTGATACACTCTCCACACTATTTGAATAGTCACGGCAGTCAAGTGAAGTCCCAGGTAACTGGAAAAAGGGAAATGTACTTCACTCTAAAAAGGCTAGAAAGGAGGGCCCTGAGAATTATTGACCTGTCAACCCCACCTCTGTGCCTGGGAAAATGATGGAACAGATCCTCTAGAAGCTATGGTAAGGCACATGGAGTACAGGGAATGTGCTGCACCTGGGTTGAGGCATGCCCTGGTGTCAACACAGGCTGGGGGATGGACAGATCGAGAGCAGCCCTGCTGAGAAGGACTTGGGGATGGTGATGGATGAGAGGCTGGACATGAGCTGACAATATGCACTCCCAGCTCAGAAAGCCAATCCAGTCCTGGGCTGCACCAAAAGCAATGTGGCCAACAGGGAGAGAGAGAGGATTCTGCCCCTCTGCTCTGATGAGACCCCACCTGCGGTGCTGCATCCAGCCCTGGGGCCCCTGGAAGGACATGGAGCTGTTGGAACGAGCCTAAAGGAGGTCACCAAGTAGTTAGAGACATGGAGCACCTCTCCTGTGAGGAAAGGCTGAGAGAACTAAGATTGTTTGGGCTGTAGAAGACTTTGAGGTGACCTAATTGTGGCCTTTCAGTTCCTGAAGGGAGCCTACAGGAGAGCCAGAGAGTGGCTTGTTATAACTGCTCATAGTGACTGGAGAATAGGGAATGGATTAAAACTTGGAGTAGGCTTATATTAGGTGCTCATAAGAAATTCTTCACTGTGATAGTGGTGAGACACTGGAATGGGGTGCTCAGAGCAGTTGTGGATGCCCCATCCCTGGAAGCGTTAAATGCCAAGTTGCACGGGGCTTTGAGCAACCAGGTCTAGTGGAAGATGCCCCTGCCCCCTGCAGAGGCTTTGGAACTCAATTATATTTAAGGTGATCTTCCAACCCAGGCCATTCTAGAAAGTCTTATATCACTAAACCATAATACTCTAAGTTAAAAAAAAAAAAGATCATTGCTAGATAACACACCAGGAGCCTAAGGCTGAGAGAATTGCCTAATGAAGGCTGCATTTTCAACTCATGTGGAACAATTTCTTTCTGAACTAAAATGTGATCATTATTGAAAAATAAACTTTTGCCAGAATTTAGCAGATTAGATTATATCTAATATGCAATAAAATAGTTTACATAAGAGTAGTGAGAGTTAAATCTCCCTGTGAACGCTGAGATCCCCATTTGCAATAAGCACTCTATTTGTACCACATCCTCAGACTGAGTTCATTAGTTTCTAAGGAAAACCACATTTATTAATATTATCCAAAACAGCCCTATGGGATATGCCGCTGCTGCCTGGTATATAGATTTTACCTGTTAGATAAAGAGGGAGCTTTATTTATATGGTCAACAACAAATGGCACAGCTGAATTAGTTCTAAACCTATTTTTATCCCAGTAGAAGCTCTGTGGTTTTTTGCAGTAGAATAGTCCTGTGGGAAATGACAATTTCACTTTCTTTCTGGTTTTTTTTTTTTTTTGTTTTTCCCACATATTTAGGCCACAGATCTGAAAATCTTCTTCAAGCACCTAAATCAGTAAACATTTTAAGTGGAAATGTAACTACATTGCTACTGTTTGAACAGAATTAACTTTTTCTCCTAGTAAATGATTTACATTAGTCTGGTTATTTTAGTTTAGCATTGTGCCTTCACTTAGTCTGAAAATATCAGCTGGGTTGTTGTATGTGATGCTGGCATGTTCAGAGTTGGGTTGTTTTTTTTTTTTCTCTCAATAAAACATGCTGTTGGAAGTCTGGTTTTTTAGAGAGAGTTATATAAATATGGCTTAAAAAGGACTACTTTTTTTTCCAATGGTGTATACACTTAACAGCATGTTTAATTCATCCCCTGAAGAACATGACAGTTCACTTTTAAGATTTATTTTAGCTTTTGCACTGAAAAACAGGGGTTTGAAATTTTGATCAGTGTCTTTGCACAATACGTGCATACTCTTTTCAGCCTTGTGACAGTTGGTGAATGTGCATTAAGAGATCATCTTCCTGTCCCCCACAGGAGATCACCTCCACACAACATATGCAGCATTTATCTGCCAAAATTCAGAAGTCTCTTGAATCAAGCTTTTCAAAAAATTCTTCCATCTGGAGCTCTTAGTGTTTTCCAGAGATTCTACCAAGAGAAAAATCAGAACATTTCAGAAGCTAGAGTTAAGCCTGTATACCTTTTATAGGAAGAGCATTGTGAAACAAGCAGCACATAATTTTAAAGGCCTGTGTGTATGTTTATATGTTTTAATATAAAAATGATCTTTACATGCATGTAAAATGCATATATTCCATGTATAAACAAAGAGAAATAAACTGTAGTTTATTAATATTTTTCCCCTTCCATTTGTAGAGAGATTAATACACAGGACTAGTGTCACAAGAATGGCATACATTCCCTGGGAGATTGTGGTGTTCCCACTACATCATTAATTTGATACTAATACCAACTGCAAGTTTGTAGTATTGGCAAGTGAAAAATCTATGCTGCTTTTACATCAGAGAACTTGAAAAAGAGAAGCAAAAATGGAGCGACAAAAATAAATGGAAATTGCAAAGCCTTTATTCTTCTCACACTCTGCTCTTTGGTTTATATACACAGGATCTAACTCCCTAGTTGCCTAGACAGGGCAAAGAAGGATAGAAGGGGTATTGTGAATACTAAACAATCTCTTCAGTACAGCTATTTGGCTGGGAAGATGTAAACCTTTTTTTGCTAGCTTTGCAAAAGTGTTCTTTCAGTTATGGGGGTCGGTACAAAGAGAATGATTCTTGAAGAACAGAGAAGGGAAAAGGATTGGTAGATCTGTCCCCTAAACTTTGACTATTTATTTGAAGAATGACAATTGCAGACTATGATAGTGGTCAGCATTCAAGACTGAATGGGTGCAACTTGTTTTAATTGAGATTGTAAGGTAATTTTAGAGTTCCATCATATCAGTTGATTTCATTTAGCCAAAGGCTCATATTATAGACTACTTGTTTCCTAACAGATTTTGACAATCTGATTTTATGAAATGGTTGTCTTGGTAACCCATTCACTTTGCTTCCATCTACGAAAAAGCAAATGAGAAAACAGTTATCTGGCTTGAATATTCTCCTTAATCTTTCACCACTTGCTTGTTTATATTTTTGTGTTAGTTAACCTACAAACTGGAACTCAAAGTAATACAAATATGTAATATACAACCCTGAATACCGTTGTCTGTATAGCTCACAGGCAGATAGATATCCCCAATTACTTTGTATATAATTCACAGGAGGGTTAATTATAAGTTCTTCAAGGCAGTGACCTCATTTTTGGAGACATCTGTAAAGTGCCAAGCATAATAATGGTGCTATCTGAATAATAACACAAAAACAATGCAAAAAATTATTTGTGAGATAGAAAGTAAATTACCATGTGTGCATTATGTAGATATATGTGTGTGTGTGTATATGTATATGCAATGTTCTCCTTTATTTGCATACTTGCCTAATGGCTATTTTTGTCATAGTACATTTGCACAAATCGATTTGTTTATATCATGTTTTCAACTTATGTAGTGTGGTTGAGTTGGTAGTATGACTGAGCATTTGTTTTCATGAGGTACAATACTCTGGGAGGTTTAAATGCCATGGGAAAATTGGATTACAAAAAATGTAAATGACAGAAAGATAATTAAAAATTCTCAGAAAATAATTTGTTATGAGTTAACTGAAATTGTATGAAATTAGTGCATTTAATGTCAGGGTTAGCAGCTTTCTTGTATTCAGTCTAGAAGGAATAGCTCAGGCTACATAGAGTCACACAGGAGCTTTCAAATTTGGGAAAGCAAATTTGAAATGCACTGAGAAATTTAGTTAGTATGTGAAAAATGAGTAACAAATTTCTGCCAAAATGGAACACAGCTGAAGAGTCTTAAAAAACACACTGGTTAAGGCATGACTGATCACATCTCCAAGTGAACAGAAAGAAAGAAACAGGAAAAAAGCCATGCGCCTTCATGATCCAGTTAAAGATGTAAGGCTGAGAAAAAACGTAGCTCCTAAAAGAAAAGGAAAGCAGTGAAGCAATGTGTCAGCACTAGTTAAACTGCAAAGGATGAAAATAAGAAAAGCATAAATAGAAAATTAATTCATTTTCATAAAAGGGGTAGAGGATTTATTAAAAGTTTGGGGAACAGTATAACGAAATAAAGAGAAAAAAGAACCAATATTAGGAAAGGTAGGTAAAAGGAATGAGTTTGGGTTTTGTTTGTTTGGTACTTTTTTAAAAGAACTGAGTCCCAAATCAT
The DNA here is from genome assembly GCA_024362935.1 of Setophaga petechia. Lineage (NCBI taxonomy): Eukaryota > Metazoa > Chordata > Aves > Passeriformes > Parulidae > Setophaga > Setophaga petechia. The sequence continues at coordinate 32,880,879 of JANCRA010000001.1, forward strand.
AAGGTTTATATCACTTAAATTTTTAAATTGTATTTTTCTTTTAGAAACTTTTAACAAAAGTAAGGCTTGATTTTCCTCTTTCTCTCTTTTCTCCACCAACCCCCACAGGAATGCTAGTTCATAAGAGTTTACAAAAAAATAAAGAAAAATATTTTCACATGTGAGGCAAAAGATTTGATTCCTTGGTTTTATTGTGACTGAGAACAGATTTTATTTTCTACTGCTTATTTCCTGAGATGTTGTTTGGGCAAGTGGATATAAAAGTTTGATGCTGTGCAAGAGTTCAGGATCAGCTTTTCTTAGGTCACATGTGAAACCTTACCATAGGCTCATATGGTGGATTTTGTTCATTTGCTTTTTGTTTGTCATGAGTGTGAGAAATTATTATGATTTCTCTTTATATGCCAGCATTCACTTTTTATTTCTAAATCACTGGAAACCAGTAGAGACTGAAAAGGTGAAGGTGCTGTAGATATTACAATTTGCACCAAGTTAGTCTTTTCATTGTTGATGTTTTCGCAATTAATTCATAATATTCTATGTCTCGATCTGAATATGATGTGCAGACTTCCAAAAGACTAAACATATGTTCTCTAGCAGCTGTAGTCACCCTGTGTGCTTTAACTCCAGCAGGTCATTTGTGGACTCCTTGCTGTTCCATTTCACCTCCTGCATTCTGTTCCCATAAGATTTGTGGTGAAGATCTCCAGTGTTTATGGGGTTCCAGAGTTCCCAAACCTTCCTCAAGTCACGTTTTGCTTCTCCTGACCCCTGCTGTATCAGCTTTTATTTGGTCTGTGCTGCCCATAAGGTCCCACTTTGTTTCCTGCTTGATACAATGCTGGGGATGTAATTAAAGGCTCCCAAAGCCTTAAAAACTAAGGTTCCATGCTCTTTTCGTGATGAATTCCTTGCTGTTATCCATTCTCTGAAATAATATTTTAATTGAACAAAATTGATGAAAAATGCAGATATTCACAAGTATACAGTTCAATCAGGCAGTAGGAGTCCAAATTATTATAAAAAGCTTAGGTAAAGAATGGTAACAAAAAATGCTCTTAGATATTAATGTAGCAGTATCATGATAAAGCTCTTCCCTTTTTTTCTTCATCTGGTTTTGTTTTGTTCTTGACCAAATGATAGTGATAATTTCAGCATTTTTTCATGCCTTTTCATTTGTGTTTAGATTTGATTGTGTATCTCTTCTTTCAGGTCTTCTCAGGTTTACTCTTTTTTCCTGAAATTCCTTCATTTATTTCATACAGTGGGAGAAATTTGTCATTTGGCACGACAACAAGCTTGAGTGACTTTCCCCAAATTCTTCCTTTGGTTAAAACCACCCACATTTGGCAAAAATCTTACTGCCAGTAGCATCATCACAGTAGGAAACATTCAAAGTCCCTCATATGCATTTTTCTGTGTTCACCTTCCCTGTTTTGGTATGTCCCCACAAAGCACCAGCAGTCTTTAGGTTACTGTGGGCACACAAATCATGTGTGCATGCTGTGCTTAGCTGGCTAGGAGCCCAAAATCATTGGTCTTGCTGAATAGGAGAAAGTCCTGGTGCCTGAGCACATGGTTGTACCTTACGTTGTGTGGTAGGTAAGATTTTGGCTTTAGGCACAGATGGGTAATATGAACTCAAACTTTTTATGCTAATATTAATAAAATAATTATTGTAAAATGTGGGACACGTAATACAAGATGACGCATGGTGGATTAAACATTCATATTCATTTGGAGAGATCTTTAGTACTCAGCGAGACGTCCTGCTGATGGTCTTTACACCACTACCTCATGTATGTGTTATCTCTTTCCTCCCCTTAATGGACCAAATTTTCCTGTGTCACAGAGCCTTATCTTCCTGGTCAGCTAGGGATATAGAATAGACATGTAGCTTTGGCAGCTTCCTTTCTGGTATATATTCAGGTTCTAGAATAATTTTTGGCGTGAGTCTTTGTAGTGGTGCTCAGTTTAATAAAAACAACAGTAATTGTATCCCTTTCACAAGGCTAATTATTGCCCCCAGATATGTAAAAAAGTATTCATTTTGTGTGCATGATAGATTGCTAATTGTATTGATTAAATGTCAGCAGAAGAAACTTAGGTAGTAGAAATAAAAATGCCACAAATCTCTGTTGTTGTTTTCTGGGTTACACAGTAATCAGGGAAATGAAGACTAAACAAATATTTATAATTGATACTCAGCAATGAGTCTGCCTTACTTTCTTCCTTATCTTGTAACTCTACAAAGCTTATGAGATACTTTATGAATATTTGTCCTTTTGATTTTTTCCTTCTGTTGCAAATTTTCTTGGTAGTTTATAAAAAACGATTTGTGTTTGAGTGAGGCTGATTACCAAATGTGGGAGTCAAATACACATGTACATTCCTGGCACTCCACTAACATTGTGTGTGACATACTGCAGGCCTTAGAGATGAACTGAATTTCCATCTGATTCCAATGAGTTCTCATGAAGTAACTTGATAGGTACAAAAAGAGGTTCAAGTTAGCTCTATATGCATGCTGCAGGAATCCTGAGGTGGATTTGACCTAGGTGGGCTATACCTAATAGCTTAAAATTTTATTAGGCTGAAATGCTACTGAGGACTGCTAATGGATTCGGGTGATTGTTCAGAAAACAAATCAAAACAAAAGAACACCTGAAAGGTAATTTACATTTATGTAAGTTTATGGATGGCAGAATGAATTAATTTCCAGTTTATCCTAGCTACATGATGCATCACTGTTGGCTTTCTGAATTAAGTGGTGGTCATCTGTCAAGCTCATGGAGTCACAGCACAGTGTGATTTCTTCTGGATGCATCAACACTCTCCCTCAGCTGGCATACACCTCTCATGCAGAGACACCATCAGGAAAGCCTTAAGGACAAAATAGCTGCCTTTCTGGAATATCTGACCAAGAAAAGATAATAAATCTTATCTCTAAAAGTGATGGAAAAATTCCTTTAATTGCAGTGAATGGATCACTCTAATTATATTACAAATTCAATATAACCTGTATTTCACAAATTATGATATGCAATGAAAGTGAAAACCTCTTTTGGGACTTAAATAACGTTCTTATGACTGAAAGCTTATATGGTATTCATTTGCAACTTTGGAACTGTATTTAAATATTTTGTCATTGTTTATGTATTTGAGCAAAGGTTGTTTCTCTTGATGGTTTTGGATGTAACATATGTTATGTTTTTCAAGGAACTCTTTCTTTTGAAAGGAACACAAGGCCTGGTTATGCAAGCATCTACAGGTGAGCAGATAGTCTTTTACACAGGGGGCTGAACAACACCCTTCACAACACCTGATGGGTCTGTGATCAGGCCTCCCTATTAAATTTGCTAACGTTTGAGAGGAGTGAGGGCATGGTAACTGATCAGAATTAAAGGTGAAATAAGCAGACTGGTATCTACCAGGGCTCAGCTGCTGCACTATTTGTCCCCAGGCTCATCCAGTTAAAATATTCCCCAAAGAAAATAAATTACTACAAGTTTCTCTGTTACTTCTATTTTGAGAGGTTTTTGGAGTTTTTTGAATGAAATCTGCAGGGATGCAGCAGCAAGAGAAAGTGGAGATCTGAGATGCAGATGTCACTGCCTGAAGATTCTGCAAAGGCATGAGTCATTTAGGCAGAGATGTTTTGAATTCCCATAATTAACAGGCTTGGAAGCAATGACTTGATTGTTATAGAAGAATGTGGACAGTCCTACTCTCCAAGTAGCCAGAAACACTGGAAATAAAAATATCTTTTTAAACTATGATCTCAGGAAACCTGTGCCATTTCTTTCCAGAAGGCTCTCAATATATTCTGGCAATACACTGCAGATTCCTATACACTTCTAAAATCCTACAGCTGTGAAAATCTGCAAATCATGAGCAGGAAGACATACCAACAACCATTTCACTTGAGCAGAATCCTGATAAGTCTCAGAACTGAATTTCTCCCCAAAGTTCTGTTGCTGCTGCCTTGTTTCATGTTGAAATCTTTACATAGAGGAAAAACTGGTATGTAGAAAATGGCTACTGCATTATGAGACTAAAATATTATTCAATATATACTTTAATAGAATTCTCTGGCTTGTAAGACAGAAAATTCTTAGCAGTTTTTTTTCCTTCATCATTTAAAAATTCTGTTTATGTCCATTTGTATTTCACATCAGAGTATGTGCTTTGTGTAGTTGAAATTACTTGCATTTAAAAAAGACAGGTGAATTTTACTTGAAAGTGCTATGCAGATATGGTACTGATACCATAATTATAAAATATATATGATGCCTAAGTTTTTAAGTGCTTGCACCTGTGAGATTCTATAAATAACCCATAGCTGATTTGTTCAAGAGCTAACTAGACCAGATTTTCCCCAACTTGTTTATCTCACTCACATTGCCCCATTCATCTTGGTCTCCCCAACAGGGATATTTTCAGGGATATTTTCACACTTCCCTTGCACAGAGAGTACTGCTCTTCCAGGAGGGCTGGGCAGAAAGCTGTACTGTTCCTCTGCTGCTTGTACTCACCTTGGGCATTGTTAGCCAAGGACCCTGGGTGACCATAACAATTGTCTCCATCCAGCTGCCTGATCTCCTGAATGGAGAAGGATCACTTCCAGGATCTTTCCTCCAACCAAGATCTTTACAACCTTCTCTCAAGATCCTTTTTATCTGTCCTTTTCTTTCCACAACCCCAAGGCCCCAGAGTTCCCAATTTAAGCACAGTTATGTGATCAGCATTCTAATTTGCGGTTTTGTCTTATCTGTCTAAAAATTGGAATATTTGGGAGATGCCACTTTTATACCAGTTGTTAAAAAGATTTACAATCAGAGTGCACACGAAGCTGGCAAATAGCAAACTTCTACTTGAAAGTTCAAACTCTGAGTTTTTGACATGCAGTCCTCCTACAGACAGGCACCCAATTATCTGCCACCTGTTAGTGTTCTCAATTTAAGATGGAAGAATTTTTTTTATAACAGGTGCTGATACTCCAAAAATACCTGCACTTGGATGTCCTGAAGAATGACCCACTCCCACACTGTTTGCTGCACCTCTCTTCCTCCTTAGAGTGGGGTTGTGAATGGGGTCAGTAGAAAGGACAAGATTTTCCAAAGTACCTTTGAGCTTCACTCTAAAGGTGTAGTAGTATTTTAAAGGTGGGTGATGATCAGACTTTGACCAACTCCATATGAATTATTAAGAACATTTTTGCCCTCATTATTGGGTTATGCAGAAATTAACTCCCATCAATACTCTTAGTGATAATATGTTGTTTTACTGTCTTACCTTGAAGTCCTTGCAGCATTTTAGGGAAGAAATACAAGCATTCATATATATATATATATATATATATATATACACCTGTGGTCTGGAAAGTACAGCGAAGATAGTTAACATTATTAGCAAACTATAATTTCAATTTTTTTTTCTCTTTTGCTGTGTTAAGCCAGAGCTGATGAAACAAGAAAAATTTTTCATATTTTGTAAGGATAATCAAAATGCCTGAAACTTATTTTTTCTAGTTTCTTATAAATACAAAAAAGTGCTTGTAATTAAAAGGTAAGGCTTTCTCTTTTCATATTATGTTGTAAACAGAAAGTTTAATGAAGCACTGTTTGCATTTTAATGGTTTTCATTGAATTAGATTTAGAAATCTTAATTTGTCTCAGACACAGTCTTTATATGGTACAGTCATCCTTTGTAACTTTTATAGCTGCACATGCTTTTATGCTTACAATGTGCATTTATAGAGTCTCTGTAGATACTTTAGTGGATTTGAAAGATTTCTGATGTCCAAAGAAATATACAGAAGAGCCCACTGACATCAAGTGAGTGTATCATTTCTTTGCCAGTATTTTTGGTAGTCAGTATTTCATTGGAAATCTCCTATTTATTCATAAGTGCTTTTTTTTTTTTCTTTAAACCACTGCACTACCACACATCCTGAATTCTAAATCTCAATAAAATAAATGAAGGAATGTCTTATAGGAAAAGCTCATACAAGTAGTTTGTGTTAAAGGGAATTTGCATTCTGGCCATATCCCCAGTGACAGCTGAAATGAACTCAGTCAAATGATTTTAGGCATAAAGCTGTGCTAGCTGCAGTTGTCTATAGATTTAGTCATTAAGAAATTGTAGAAAAATGGTAGTAACTGCCACTTGTGAATTTTTATATATCAAGAATTGGATGAAGATCTATTTGAATAAATAAGCATTGAAAAATGAGTTAAAGTTTATTTCTGTTAAAAGTGATCCAGAATTTGTCCATTATGCCTCTGCTGGTGTTCACTGACTCACAGATTGATGTTTAATTTAGGTAGTGTTCTACCTTTATTGATATGACTCAAAATCTTAAATATTTTTTACATGGATTTTCTATGTAATGCATTTATTGCTAAATCATTAGAGTGATAAATATAATTCTGATGTTTCTTTCTCTTCATTAATGCTAAATATAAAACATATTCTGTATTTTTGTGGTTTGCATCATAACTTGCCATTTGAATATTGAAGTTAAATGAATTGAGATTAGTAATTTTCCCATGAGTAATTTCTATGAACATTATGATCCTTTCACGTCTGTTTATGTGGGACAATGAAGCAGCTACCATTACTGGACAAATTCCTGAATGCAAAATGAAGCCCAGAATAATCCCCAAGTTTGCTGATTACAACTTTTTCTCTTCATTGCCACCATTATCTCAGGTTCACAGAATCATTAAGGTTGAAAAAGGCCTTCATAGTGCATCAACCTAACTCCACTATGAACTCACATAAACCATATCCCCAAATGCAATTTCTGTTGGTCCCTAAGACAAATGCCTGTAAACTCTGGTAGGTTTATTTTGGTGTGAGGGTTTTCTTTTGTTTTGAATTACATTTTTAGTTGCATGGTAATGCCACATGTTATAAAGGCTCAAGCAGGCAAGAAGCATAATCAGGGAAACTTGTAGTGTTGGTAGTGTCTGGGATTGTTACCTGATATTCTCTGAAGCTTTTTTTAAAGCAGCGTTTCCATTTAAAAAAGACTTGTTTCAGAAGTACTATGGTGACATATATATGAAGATTTGATGGAGTGAATGAAGCTGAAGCAACTGGCATCAAGTAGGATATTGTCTTCATTAGACCTTATTCTCTCTTCCTCAGTATTTGGAGACAGTTTAATTCTGTTGTTTCCCTGAGGTTTCTTTTCAGCCTGAGAATTCCTGAAAGAAAATGGCCCTTAAATAAAGGGCTCTTTTTCATAGTTATGGTTTTCAATAATGGAAGGGATATTTTGGCCTTCATCAGATATTTAATGAGTATAGAAAATTCAAGTAAAATTGGCTGTTGTGACTCCTCTCTGCATGATGTGAGCTCATGAGGAAATGAATGTGGCAATAAATGAAGGAGTTTGACACTAACTGGATGGGCTTTGGAGCAAATAATATCTCAGAATCTTCAGACCAAAACAGTCCAAAATACTAGTATTGATACAGCTGAGGAATTATGTAGAAGTTTTTCTGACTTTTCAGGAGCTGTTTTCTTAGGTCATGCTGTGTATTTTTTGTAGAGCAGATAGCATTGCCGTCTCTTAAATTTCACAGAGTGAAGCCTGAAGTCTTCAGCCTCAAGAAATTTACACGTGATAACTTTCTTCCATCATGCATTCTTCCTTCCTAAAGAATGCTTTTTTAATATCTGAAGTGCAAATCAGCCTGTATAAGTCCATACTGTTTATGTTCTTTTGTGGTTGTTGATCTGATCATACTAGGGATTTCAGTAGATTTTTCACTTGTGTGTATTGCCAACTCCAAAAACTCAGCCCATGCTCTTCCTTTCTCTTGAGGGATTCTGGATCTTTGTCTTCTTTTTAAAAAATAGATCATAAGGCTTTGTCTTCATTCATCATTTTTCAACAAAATTTGGCATTACACTGCCAGTAGATATCCCAGTAACCATGGGAATACAGTTGAAAAAAATATCCTTTGTAGTGAAGCCTTTTTCTAGGTTGTAGCTATAGACAGAGTTTAATAAAGCAGCTCTTCCATGAGAGCATCACCTTGGACTGTACAAGTCAAACTGTCTGCACTCTGTGACCTTCTGGAACTGATTGCTGGTTCCAGATCTCACCTTGAATTTAGTATGATTTTCTAATAAAAAAAGCAACTGCTAAAGTTTCAGTTGTCACTTCCTAGATATTTCAGGAGGCAGTAAAAGCATTACCACCTTTGATATCCTCTATTAGAATATGCCTACCTTGGGACTCTAAAATAATGGTAAGTTTTTACAATTTTTTACGCTAGATTTACCCCCTTTGAAGGTCATTATGAGGATGTCTTTCAAGCCAAAATATTAATATTCTGATAGGCCAAGCTATTAATTATACTTGGCGATTAGGAGTAAACTAAATTTACCAATAAGATCAAAAGAACCAACATGCTTTTTATCTGTATTACCTCAATACAGTAGATGAATGTTGGTGTTAATGCCTACAGAAACTAGCAGTACACTATTTGAAAACAAAGGTGGATAATTTCTTGTCTCTTTTAGTCAATAGTTCTCATCTTCTTTTAGGCTGAGGCAGAAAGGGAGATTTGATGCATCAAGAAACAGGTATCAGGAAGATGTTTATTTATGAAACCTATGGAAAAGAGATCTTGCCACTCTTTGGTTCTTTTCAAAATAATTTCAAGGTTTAAATGTATTTTACACCAGCCATATGAAGGAACATAGCATTCTGCAGTAATTGTAGGAAAAATTTTGAGTAAACCATGTTTTGTTTTGTTTTATTTTAGCACTGACTTATGAGCAAAGAATAACAGAAGAAGCAATGATCCCACAAGCAATACCCTATTTCTTGCTTAACTGAACAGAAATTTTGGTTTTTTGCAGAACATTCTTCATTGTTTTAAAATCAAGAAGGATGTATTGCTTCTATGTTCAACTGTGTTGTAGAATTAGTCGTTTAACAGCTCGGGCTGTGGGACTACAAGTATCCACATATATATAAAATTATTAAAATCAAAAATGTGTCTTCAAATTTCAAGGAGTATGTTTTTTATTAGGGTAGTTACCCTAAATATTGCATTTTGTTGTTGATTTAAGATCTTGGATACCCATTTTTTACACCCTGGTAAAGTCCTCAGTTAGTGGATGTAGAAATACTGGTATCTGAAAATATTTACCTGCCTAAAGAAATATCTTAAACCTGAAAACTTGTTTAGTGACTCATTTATACTTCCTAAGTGTTTAGTGCTGAAATGATGCCATATGAAATGTGTGAACAAGTTATGTTTTCTCTCCAGCTTTGCTTTTATCTTCCTTTGTGTTTTTACACTATATGAACTTTATATTTCATATTTCATTTTCTCACTACATAGTATGTCAGATATGTCCTAAATTTCATATAACTCATGAAATTGCATAAATATCAATATATTTCAGTAATTTTCATATTTTAAAAGAAATTAGGAATTATAATAAATAACACATTATTTATAGTATGGTGATTTACCTATAGTATACTTAGGGACAAATGTAATGATTGGGTCTTCGGTTCTCAACTTTTTTATTACCTTGAAGATCTCTTTGCCACAACTATTCCTTGTTATTTCTTAAAACCTTTAAAGATTATTTTCTCTGTTCTTTTATCTTCTTGGATTGGAAATAAGAAGAGGACATACCTTTGGTAACTCTTACATAAGTAGATGCAAATTATGGCTGTTAGATGTATGGAAAAGCTAGTCCAATTAAATCTGTTTAAAGCAAAGATGTAGAATATCTGTTGGCAAGGGATTTCCTTATCAGGATGCCAGAAAGCTGATATAAAGGCATTGGGTATGACTGGTTTCTCTCTGATAGTAGCAAATGGCCTAAATAGCTTTTGGAGCTAGCTCTTCTTTCTTATTTTATATCATATGATAGAAATTAAAATCTGCACATCTTAAATATAGCATACTGTTAAATATATAGAAGTTCTAGACAAATCTACTGTTCCATTCTGGGTTAAAGCAAGCAAACAAAGGAATGAAGGGAGGGGAGGGAGAATTTAGCATATATTACTCCTATACTTGCCTTATGTCATCTAGCAGAACATTACAACTCAGTATCATCAGAGAGCTGGAACTGAAAATAACCTGTATACTGAACCAGCTTGGTGGGTCACTGTGTTGTGTTTTTTTAATTTCATTAAAAGAAGGAAAATGTTAGCATAAAATCTGCTTGTAACAGGTTATGAAGTTTTAGAAGCTACAGCTGTGTAGGCCATGTTATGACCAACAGAACTACTTTGGGCAGTAAGCTGTTAAATCCTTTGGGAAAAGCAGAAAATTAAATGAAAAAAAGTAAAATTCAAATCTTCAGTTTCATAAAATGGTGCTGTAAAGACTAATATGAAACCAACTTTATGAGGCAGGGACAAAGTTGCTGCAACTAGAAATCCATACAAGTTGAAATTTGAGCTAATTGCTCAGTTGTAAACCCTGAAATATCTTTAGGCCATTATCTTTAAAATCGACATCTGCCCTACATGGTTACAGAGAAATTTAGTGCTCTACTTCTGTAGTGAAGGACATATGCAGTTAATTGCCCAAAAGCAAATAGTAGTTTAACCAGACTAGAGGAAGCCTTTACTTAAGGTCAATAAACCCTCCGGCATTTCCTTGCCAAATTTGTCAAGAATATAAATAAATCTCTCTCAAACCCTTTGCTGTTTTTTGGAAGCATCAAATCTTTTGAGATCAGGGATGGATATTCTGTAAAGCATCCCAGTGTCCCTGAGAGCTTTCGCCTTGGCTGGGGAATCAGTTCCACTTTTAACTTCACCTCTGGGCTTTGACATTCAACATTCAAATAAGGCAAATAAAATAACTCAATAATCAATAAGGCAAGCAAGTCTTATCAAGAACTGGAGTTCTTGTTAACCTCTTTATTTGTAGGAGAAAAAACCCACCCTAGCCTTATGTAAGTAAGCATCCATATTACTTTCTTAATTATTTGTATAGGATTTTGTGTACTCTTTAAAAGCCTTGTTCCAGATTCAGATGCCAATGTTGCATCTTACACTGTATTGAACTCTGCAATGACCTGACTTTGGAATCATTGAGAACATAGATATTTTGTTGAAGAAATCAAAGGAAATCTTGTAAGAAGGTGTGTAATACTCAAACCAATATACAGAAATAATATAAAGACAAAGATTATGTGATGGAATTTTGCTAAAACTTTAGTGTCTGGCTACTGGTTGAACACAAAATATTGCTCAGCTAAGCAAGCTCATGCTTTAGTCTTGAATATGACAAATGCTGTCATGAAGAAAGAATACAGTCCTTAACAGTCTTCCATGTTCAACTAAGGAAGAACAAAATTTGATACTGTCTTTAGAAGAAAGCCTCTGTTATATTTAATACTTTCCCTTATAAACAGAAAATAACAATTCCTATCTTTTTGATGTGTTCAAAACAAAATTTAAGACTCTATCACATTTATGGATGTCAAGTAGGTTCCAGAAGTTTATATTCTTTGCAAAATCCTAAGACAGGTACATTTCTGAAAGATGCTGACAGAGAAGACTTGGTATTTAAACAAGTATAAAGCTTTTTCTGTATTTAAACATTTTGAGACAGCAAATATAATTATAGTCTACTGTCTCTGAACTTCCTCTCTATTTCCTTCTGATATTGAAGTTCACTTTTCTTTCATTTTTTTCTTTTCCTGTATGTCCTATTATCAGAAAACATGCACACAAAATTAAAAATTAAATAGTCAAAACTTCTTTGCATAGCTATTTCAATATTTTTAACTTCATGAAAAAACAGGGGCTTAAGGGAGGCTTTGTACCAGATTTATGCCATCAAATTCAGTTTGCTACAAAGTATGTTCAGCAATTTTTTGTCCCTGAGGAGAATAATGAACTTATGACTCATTTCTGACTGAATCATTACTCAATGTATCAACAATATATTTCTAGCACTTTAGAAGTAGTGGAAAAGAAGAAACTCAAGTATTTTGTTTGAAAAATATATTCAAATATATTTTTATTCAAATGTATTTTTATATGTACATTGGTGTTTTTTTCTCCCACTTTGACTGGGTTCTTTGTCATCTTAAGACAAATTATTGACAGCAGTTTTAACCTGTGCTTCCCTGGGAACAAATGCCTTGGCAGCTGGCCATTGTAACAGATTTTCTGGGTGACATGCATATTCTGTACTGATCTTGCCAAAGCCTGGTGTTTCAGATAGCTTCCTTTTCAAGAGCAGGTGTTCATTTATTCCACATCATTCTGCAACCTTGGCAGATGAGATAAAATTCAGAACTAGTGCAAAAGAGCTCATTGATCCAGCTACATAGAAATAAATCTTAACACTTGGAGCTTGAAGGAGAAAATCCAGAAAGCGGCAGAGTGTAAAGTGGTGAAGTAGCTGGTTGGGTTTAGGAAAAAAGAGTGACTTATACTTGGACATACTACCATATTAATTTTCTGGATTCTGTACTTTTCAATGGAATATAACAATAGTTTTTCTGGACAGGAATCATACAGTAATAACAAAAAATTATTTTCATAAATAGTTGTATCTGATAGCAATAGTTTTATTCTTAGTTGAAATAAGTCGCATTACCTCTGTTATTTTCTTTCACTTTTAATGTCTTGAATTTATCAATGTTGTTTAACAACACATAATGTAAACAATGAAAATCCATCCTTAGTGCAAAACACATGCATGGGATCTAATAGCAAAACTTTGCTTGAGAACTGAATGATCCCCAAAATAATAAGGAAAATATTGTCAGCATGTGTAGTTCTATGGATATTGTACACTTGAGAGAGGTAAATATTCAATGAGTTTCATACTTTAGTAAACTCTATTTTAATTTACTTTCATTGCCACCACCTCTGTTCCTTTGCTTAGAAATTAGTAAATACATTTTATCTTTAAACTGTTCCTTCACTCTTGCATAGATAATGGCAATTAAGCCAGCTACAGAAAACCTTTGTCTTTATTCATCCCGTTGTCAGTGTAAATGTTTGAAAGATATTCAACAGACTTATGTCATAAAAACAAACAACTGTAGATTATTAAGTCTGCTGAGAGAAAATAAGATTAATATAAAAACTACAGAGTATGAGTATAAAATAAAATTCAATTAGACCCACCAAGCTGATCCATTCTGTGGACTGAAAACTTTCTGTGATGATTCAGAATCTTATCACAATGATACAAGAATGGGCTATAAGTTTTCAGAGGACCTATTGTAAAATGATTGTGCATTTAAAGGGAGGAAGAAAAAGGAAGCTAAAATATGATTGCAGCTCTTGGGGACATTTCTGATCTTGCTTCATGCATAAAAAACAGCTTAGGTATTCTTATCAGTGTACACTGGAGAGGAAGTAGGCCAAAAACCGAGTGGGTTTCTCAGGTAGATTATGGAGCTTGTGTTGCTCTGTGATGGCACAACTGCTCTGATGGAAATACCTGGGCCTACTGGTGTGCATGTTTGTATGATTTAAAATTACCAAAATTTACTGTCTCAAAAAAAAAGTTAAGTTCCTCAAATTATGAAAAACTAACTATAGTTCTGTGAGAAGTAAATATCGACTTTCTAAAATAAATTTACATCGCTCCTTTGAATGTAACCGCCAGTCAAATCTTTGTGTTCTGCTGTGTTTTTAAAGAGACATTCCAGGCTAGAAATGACAAAAATTCATCCAAACAATATGTTCTTCTGAAATATATTGCTCCCACTGGACTTGCCTCTTTACAATGATTTTTTAAAGCAAAAAATTACTGACCAGCCCAACTCTTTTTAAGAAAAAAAATCCATTATTTTCAGATTATCAGCAAGATTGTAAGATTTTCTTTATTGGTTCGAGAGGGAAATGTGTCTAGGTTTCAGCACCATGCTAACATTGACTTTACAGTCAATACTTTTCCTTTTACATTCTGGAATCCTCTCTTTTGATCTGCAAAGCAATGGAAATAGACACTCTATTATTATGTGTCTTGGGGGGACTTAATTTGACTTGAAATATTCTAGGTTAATTTTGCATCATTAAAAAAAAGAAGTGCCAAAGCACTTTGATATATTTTGATATCACAGTGAAGGTGTACATGGGGCAATAAAGGGGAAGGAATATTGAGAAAGAAACCATTCATATTGTGTACTCATAATATAAAAATATATACTATATTTTGAAATAATAAAGAACAAAATGATCTCTATTTGGTCTCTCAACCTAATTTTGTTAGTGGCCTTGGCACAAAAATTTTTCAAATAATGTCTTATTGGTTTTTAAATCTTCTAAAAAGTTTTTGTACATATAGAACGTATCTGCATTCCTTAGTATTAAGAATATCAGTTCAGAGTCTTTCATGTTTTTTTCTGTGTTCTGTCTTCTTGCTAAGACTTTTTTCTTTCCTAAAAGGGAGTCTGAAGCAACACAGACAACATCATGATGTCTTAAGCACAGGTTTTAATGAAAAAACTGGCCAAAGAATTTTCATAAGATTTAGCTTACATTGTCTTGGTTCTGTACACTGAACAACCCTCTCTTGTAAGTGCGGCTGTTTTTTGCTCCATCCCTGGCTGCCTTCATAGCCCCTTTTTTCATTCTGTGGTACATTTGTTCTGGACATATATAATCCATGGAAAACCCTTCTGCCTCCAGGGAAGATAACCATGCCTATTGGAGAAACTGGACATTATAAATCTACTTATGAGGAGTCTAGAGAGGAAAGAAGGGATCCCAGGTCAAAAACAACTGGGGTTAGGAAAAGGTAAAACGCAGAGAATCTATGCTCTGACAGTTGCCCATGATGGGTCAAAAAAGCAGTAATGCTCTCTTTCCTATTCTGCAGGCAGGGAAAATATTGATATATAATCCTGGATTGGGTGATAAATATTTTTCATAGCATAAATCATTACGACATGTGTATATTTGCATTTTAATAGAGAAAATCATGATGAACTATTGAGCCCGTGCTTTTCTTTTAGGATCTTTTTAAGGATGAAACTGTGCTCTTATGGGTGTATAAAGTAGTAGACTAAAACTATTCCTGGAGATTTAAAAGCTAGTCTTCTAGATTATTTAGTTCTTAGAGTCTTTTGGTACTGTACATCTCCATCTTACCTACAGTTGTCACACAAATGCCTACAGCTAAAACACGGTGTAGTGAAAAGACTATAGATTTGGAAATGTAAACTGCACAATGGAAGTAGGTTCTAACATTTTAACTGATTTTGACAAGCAGTAAGTTCATATTTTGTTGCCAATGTCACTGTAAGTTTGTTTCTCATTTACTGAGACAAAGACGCATGTTTTTTGCTAGAACATTCTTAAAATTCTTATAAGTTTCCTATGTAAAGAACTCACACACAGCACATTAACTACCCCTGGCTGCTCTCAATGTTTTGAACCTTTGAAAGATATTATTATTTTGAAAGAACTTACTTTGAAATCTTATTTTAAATAACAGTAATTATAATGGTTGTGCAATATAAACAGTATTCCAGTCTAACTTGTTTTTTAATACAGGCTAGCTTTCTTTTTGTTCAGTTGTTGTAATTTTATACTGATCCTATTTTTACAAACTTCTGCATTTGTATTTGTCTTGTCTTTGTAATACTAGTGCACTGATGACTGCAGAAATATTGTCCCAGGAGGACCTGTAATGTGCTGCTGCTGACCTTTAAAAGGTCCAGGCTTTTTTGGATAGTAGTCAAGTGGAGATTTTCTTTATCCCTCAGAGAAGACATTCCTAGATGTCTTGAGAACAGAAATGTCTATTGGTCAATTTTGTGTGTGTATGTGACCAAGAAAATAAAACTTTCATATGTGTTTCTAATGAGCAATTATAATCCACTTTGTCTTTGCAAAAAGGTATGTTTCTAATGAGTAATTATGATCCTCTTCTTTTCAAGAAAGTGTGTGAGTAGATTTTTATCTGAAAAAATTAACTGGAACATATTCAGTGATTCTTGAAGCCCATCTGGCATTGGGCACCCGTATAATGGCCAGGAATAACTTTCCCAAGAAGGCTGGGAAGCTGGATGTGTGACAGTGTACCTTAACACTGCACGAGAAATAAATGTTGCACCAGACTCCCAGGCATCGTACTGGGTGTTTACTCTGATATAAAACGGCACATGGAGCAGAACATGAGCAAACACTTTGGTGATTCTTAACCATCCTAACTTTAGGTGTGTGGGAGTAGGAATCATCTAGAAAATGAACTGTCTTCTTTTTTTAGTGCAATTTTGGAGCCCATTCAGCCAGCATAGCTCTTCAAAAGCTTGTTGGTAGGAGTCTTTCAAGCTGTAGTAAGGTTTAAAATAAAAAAGGCCAAAGCAAAGAAAAAAACCTACAAAAAACCTTTCATCAGCAGAGCTGCAAATTGTTCCATGCTGAAATACCATCTGCTCTCCAAAAGAAAGGAGTTTTACTAGAATGCATATGTTTGGATGAACGTGCACCCTGCTGCGTGTTTTGCAGTTTTCCTTTGTTGTATTTGCCCCACCATATTAAATACTTTCTGAATTCTTTTACTTCTTTATTAAATATTAGTTGAGTGGATCTGAAATGTGCACTTTCTGTCTGAATGCATGGCCAAGTTTTAGAAGGATTCTTGGGTTCTTTATCATTATCATGTTAAGCACTATGTTGACCTTTTCATGTCTCTTTAGAGTGATTTTCCTCAGAAGGTACTGTTGGAGAAAACAGAAGAAAGTCCTTTAAGGTCATTTAGATGAGCTCACATAAACATATTGCCATTTGTGCTTTGTGGAAATGAGCAGTTTTCTGTCATTAGAGGACATATACTTGAAGATTCGTTAGGGTTTTTTTACTGGGCTTACTAGAATTAATTGGCAAAATGTAGTGTCAACCTTCATGTATTAGTGCTATCCTAACCTACAGAAAAGATGAGTTTGTGTGAGGGTCTGATGATAAAAAAGCATGCTGGTTTGGCCTTGTTTCGCTGGCCCTCTCTTGTCAGAATCTAAAATGTATGAGTCAGATTTATTTGCAATTACAAGATTCAACTGTCCACTCCCTTTGTAACCAAATGTTTAGAGAAAAGCATGTGTCTTCTATACAGGCAGCAAATACAAGCTTCTTGTT
This sequence comes from Setophaga petechia, assembly GCA_024362935.1. Classification (NCBI taxonomy): domain Eukaryota; kingdom Metazoa; phylum Chordata; class Aves; order Passeriformes; family Parulidae; genus Setophaga; species Setophaga petechia. The sequence continues at coordinate 32,897,989 of JANCRA010000001.1, forward strand.
GTTATAGTGCCAATTTATGGAAATTGCAGCTTTTTTCTTTGCTTTTCTCTCCAAGAAGAATTGCCCTTTAATGGAAATTTATTTGCATAAAACTGTACATTTACTCATATCACGCAAATTTCTTTGTACTGTATATGTGTCATTCTTTCATGGCTCAGAGCCCAAACAAACCTTAAAAAAAATAAATCTAATTATGAGTTTTCTTATTCTAAAGATGGGTTTCTGGAGGCCAGTGTATGTGATTGCAGGTAATGTTTACTATCATTTATCCAGAAGGCCATTGGTTTATAAAGTGAGTTTGTTGTGTTGTGGGGGAAGCACTTGTGCTCTCAAATATTACTAGCAAATGATAAAAAAGAAAAAAATTATGTCCATTTCATCTCCATTACCTTGTATCTTGTATTAACTGGTCTCTTGGCTTACTCAAGGACTCCTTCAATTTCTGATTTGGTTACTGAAATTTTATTCAAAGATCTATGTAAATAGTGTGGGAATTTTTCTTCACTCAAGCTCTTCAATAGTCTGTAAAGCTAAGTCCTCTGGAAGTAGCCTGAATTTTCAGTCTCCCAAAATAAAGTTTTGTTTAGTGTTTCCAACACAGAAAAGCAAATAATTTCTTTTCCCCAATATCTATATTTGGCTATGTAAAACCTTGTTAGTGTGCAATGCTGAAAAAGAATAGGGAAAGGCACATGACTAATTATGTAACTGGAAAAGGAAGATGTTGCCTGTGCTGTATATAGTGCCTGCACGTGCTATTATATGGAACCTTGTCAGTAATGTCTGTTTGGAGTCTTTAAGGGTTATATGTAAGGTAATTTTGTAGCATTGCTGGAACTCTAAGTATTTACCCTTTAATATACCCAGTAAGTACACATCTGCCTCCCTGACTATGCATCCTGCATCCACGCTGAGATTTGCCCACCAGGAATTTAGCTATTCAAAAAGCTACTGTACTCACATGTTCAGTGAGTTTTGTTAGCTACACAAGGGAATAATTTACTGTAAATTGATTTTTTTTTTCCATCATCTCTTTTGAAGATTTCAACTAGGCCAGGAAACAGATGAAATCCCTGGAGGCAGATGAATTCTTTTTCCCTGTGCTGGTGTCTGTAACCTAGCCTGGTTACTGTTATCCCATGGTTGAAAGCTGATTGTCAAAACCCATGTAACACACTGATATGCTCCTTGCATTAAAATGGAAAAGAATGTCAGTTTCTGTTTTTTATAAGAATGCAGTGGATTGACTAACAGTGATCTGAGCACAATTTTGGAAATTTCCCATGATACTTATCTGCAGTGTGTGGAATTAGAGTCAATTACAGTTGTTACAATAGCAGTTAGCATGTTTCTCATAGTGCTCCCTAGTGATGTTTGCCTGCAGCATACAGAGCTCTGAAATCTTCACGTGGGGAGAAGATCATTCATTATGGAGAGAACTTTCATGCATTCATCTGCTCTCAGGCACTGTTAGATTTGGTTGTGTGTAATGACAAAGACTGAAGGATGTGTTTTCAGTAAACCAAGAAAACAGTGCTGTAAATCCATACCAACAGCGTTGCAATGTTAACAGCAAAGTATGTATAATTACAATACTTTTATAGCATTATATGCATGAGTTGTTTGTAGTTTGCTCGTTTTTTGTGTCTTAACAAACAGAGGATATCACAGCTTTCCATGTTAGATTATATCCTGTTCATAAAATGGAAATTCTCAAATCAATGTTGTTTCAGTAAATTAAATAGTAAACCAGTGTCCTGGTTTCTGCTGTCATGTATGACATCCAGCTGCACTCATCAAAATGTAAGTGCCAATAACTTGCATACTTCTCTTATGAATAGTTAATTGATTAGTCTTCAGTTTGTTGATAGGCTCTTCATGTTGTTGATATCTAATCAGAATATGTGGAGTTCACTTAAAATTCAGTATTTCAGTCTCCTGCATTCCACATACATTGAGGATTTGGTCTGCAAAATAGCCTTCTTCCAAATCCTTGGGTATCTCTATATGATGTTTACTGCCCTCAGTTTCATTTCATGTGTTGTATGTGAAAGGGATAGGTGCTTGGCCAGTGAATCAGAATAAACTCGTCTAGAGTGCAGATAATGTATGTAATCCCAAATGAAAAGTTCAGAACTCTTCAAATACCTCCAGGCAGAACAGGTAATGCAAGAGGCAAAGTAGGAAGGCTATCTAATCTTTGTTTAGAATTCATTGGGGAAAAAAAAAAAAAAACAAAGGAAAATTATACAATGAACCAAAGCCTGCCTCAGACTTGTTTCTTCAAAGTCTAAAAATACAAGGAGCATCACTTATCTGCTCTGCATACTACTTCTCTATTCTGAAACAGTTAAAGTTGTGAAGCTTTATTTTATTAGCTGTTAATTCAGAGAAATCATTTGGCTTTATTAAAAAATGTGTATTTTGATTTTGGCTTTATTATAATATTGTATATAAAAACAAGTAAAGAAAGAAAGCTTAAATTTACACATCCATTTGAAAATGCTAAAACATTTTAGAAACAAATTGACGCCCCAAAATTTAAAAAATCTGTGAAAATCATAATGTCCCTTCCAACAGATTGGTTTAAAGGAACATTTTTCTGGAATGTTTCAGGCAAGTGGGTGAGAGCATTGTTCAGAATACCTGCTTAAGTAGTCAAAACCCTTTTGCCAGTCTGTATAGCTCAGTGCAGCCCCTTCACTGCTGCAAAAAAGAAGTGTAGTGGCAGTGAAAATAAATTAATTATCTACTTGCTGTTTGTATGGATGATATCAGATCACAAAGAATCTAGTTCCTCCTTTTTAAAAATTTTCTCTCTATTCCCTCAGTGAGTACTGTGACAGTTGCCTGTTATCACACTGCAGCAGCTGTTGAGTAGAACAGAGCTTTGTTCTCACATGGGAGTGATGAGTTTCCCATGTAAATGTGGGTGAAGGTGTGTGCCTGGAATAATGGCATTGTAAAGCTTACTAGAAATCCCAGACTGAATGGCCTGCCCATAATTGCCATGGACATAAAAATTGATACAGTAAAAAAGACATATTCTCCAATTGTTTTTCAAAGAAAACCTAGAGTTTAAGTTATATAAATACTTAAGTGTGGTATGGATACACATATGTGCATATCTTTTACATTAGCAAATTATTTTTCCTCGAATGCATTTGTCTTTGTTTTATTCCTTTTTTTTTTTTTTCTGCCATAAACCTCTCTGCCTGTTGACCTTTTCACTTCTGTACTTTTTTATTTCCCAGGAGTAAAATATATTGCTCTCAGCATAGTGTTACAATAAAGAGACTGTATAGGAGCTCAGTAAGACTTCCTGAGGCTGTGACCTTTTGTAACACTAAATGGCTTACCTCTGGAGATAGATATGCTAACCTAATTTAATTAGTGCAGAAAAGCTGCAATGGATTAATTTTGACAGTTTCAAGTTTAAAAATTTAGCTGTTTACAATGATCATGTCTTTAATTTTGGTGAAAAAAATGTATATATTTTTATTTTCTCTTAAAAAAAAGTTTTTTCAAAAAGGTTCGATATAACGTTAAACTGCTTTTTCAAAGAGGCCTTAAAGTTATTTTGTTCATTTTTATTAAATGAGTTGGAAGACTTTTAAATGGAAGATAATAAAATGAAAATAAATTTATTCACCAAATATGACCACAGTCGACAGAGGACTTATATCAGTAATCCTTGGGAAAAAATCACTTGTGTAAGAGACAAATGTATTTTATTTGTATAGTAATAACTATGTATTTCTAAAAATATCTGTTGCTCCCTTTCTATTGTGATCTTGCTTTATATGACCAGCAAATTTCATAAGACACTTTATGTGTTATGTTACATTAAAATATATTTCATATATTAGATTAGAAAGCTTTCAAGTTCAAACCTTTTGACATTATGAGAAAAAGAATTTGAATTTCAAAGACAAACACACTACTTTAAAATTTTCTGTTTTCTATTATTTTATAATAAAATATCTACGCATCTTTTAAAGAAGGAAAATCCAATATAAATTTTATATACTACATGTAATTTTGGAAAGACTGTTTTCACTGACAAAGTACTAATACTTCTGTGAAATATTCTTTTTAACTTGTTTTTTTGCATCTATTTTTTCTATGCAAATGTGATACATCATCTTGATTTTTGCTTGGTTTGATTTCTCCCTCTGGAACTGCTTCAGTGAAATAATTTACTGGAAAGTAGATATTTCTGGCTGTGATATGTGAGATAAACAAGCAGCCCATCACAGTGGTGTAGCTGTGAAGAACTTCAGGGATCTCCAGCTGTAGAGCAAGCTAGCAGAAAAGGAGAGGCATGAAAAATGAGAGCAGTCATCATTGATCCTTGCTGCTGGACAGTGCTTCCTTATTTTGGGCTTGGCCTGTCTTTTTCTATTTCATGTAAAAGCTTTCCTTTCCTTCATATTTTAGGAAGAACAAAATTTATAATAACAAAATGGTCTAAAGCCAACATTAACTCTACTCAATGGTTGCAGGCATTGCCTATTTTAAAGTTAAGGCATAGGAACCATGAGCTGGTATATAGACATCACACAAGATCTGTATCTAGAGCTATAGGTGAAACTGTACCTATTTGAGCTGTTAGTCTAGTGCTGAATTTCATGCAGTCTTGTAGTTTATATTTTGTGCAAGTCACACTTAAATAGGTTTCATTCTGCATTATTTGAAATTGATTTCTTTCTAAAGAAATTTTTAAAAGAAAACCCTAAGTTACAGTCTTAATGCAATTTTGTGTAAGGATTAGATTGGTCTGGCTTGGTTTCATAATCAATGGAACCAATGGTTAAAAAAACGATTAGTAGATGTCTGCCATTATTAGAATGAAAATATTATATGGCAACTCTACTTCCTTTTTTTAGTATGCTTCCCACCTGTATTGCCTTTGGTCTTTGACAGATCTTTCCTTTCTTTCATGTGCCCATCTTAAAAATAGTTCTCTAACTCTAGATTTCTATGAGAAAAAAATAATTTTAAGTATCTCACAAATGAACTTTTCTGAAACAAGAAGGTAGTCTTTCATGGCAAAGCAGCAGGTGAGTTAAAGTAACATGAAATATGATTTCAGTTTTCCTGTCTGTGTCCCATATACTGTTTGCAAATGTATTTTAGTATTTTAATGTACAAGTATAAATGCCTTTTTCACTCTACACAGAGAGTGAAAATGAATTCATGCTTGGTGCAGATTGATCTTGCACTAGATTCTATTTTGCTTGGTTGAGCGCCATTTTCCTCAATACAGTTATTCATTCCTTTACTTTAAAACCTGTTTTTACATTTAATACTTGTTGAGTTTTCTGTTCCTGTGGGAGTCAGTAATAAAAGCTGTTTAACTCCAGTGGGAGATAGCTTAGGTTTTATTTATACGGGCTTTTTGAAGCCAGTAGAAGTCAGTTGCAGATGTTTCTGTTCAGAAAGAATACATAACTTAATCTGAGGTCTTGGTAGAAGGAAACTTAATGATTCTGTTCCAAAAAACTCCTTCAGTTTTATATCACTGACATTTTTAGTCGTAGACTTGAGAAATCATGTAACATACTGGTCCACAGAGACTGCTTATGACCTGTATCTTTCAAGTTATTATCTACAAAAAAAAAGAATATGTAAATTTGCACTGACTAAATGATACCTGTAGATTGTATATTCCAAGTTCATTAACAAACATTTATGTTTGTGTTTTATTTATGTCCGCAAGCCTGTTTATTAATAGAATCATTGGTTTGTGGTTTTAAATCAGATTAAGCTGTTAACTCCCATGTAGAAGCGTTCAAGTGGCATATTTTCAAGTGTTATACATACATATATTTTTAAAATATGTATGATGGCATTAATTAGTTTCATGGAGTAGTCTTCATAAGTAGTCATGTCATGAAGGATAGCAGTTATCTGCCCTATCATGATCTAGTTCTTACTTTGTTTTCCTTTCTGAGGTGTAAAAGTGACAGTAATAAAATACTTCCATTAAAAGATTATGGGTTTCTTTCCAGACAGAAATACTCAGAATATTCAAATTTTCATACTGAAGCTTTTTATAATTCCTTTTTCTACTACTTTAGTTGAAGATGTTCTACCCTTTTGGATAGTAAACAGGACAGCCTGTGCATGTCTGTTTCATTGAGGAATATCTCAGTGCCTTGGAGGGGGGTGGTGAACAAGGATGGGAGAGAAGAGGGAAGCAGTGCTGTGCTCCTGCTGCTCATTCCCCAGAGCAGGTGAGTTTTCTGTCTCCCAGCTTTGAAGAGAGGTAGCAAGATTATCAGCTCTGATTGTTTCTCAGGCAAAGAGGTGTTCAAGGGAATTGGAGTAGCCAAGACGGAGACAGCCTGAGGGTAAAGGGAGAAGATGAAGCAAAAAGAGGTTTTTGAGATAAAAGTGATGTAAAAATACGAGGACATTAGAATTAAAAGTTTCATATCATGAAGAATAAAGAGAAAGGGCTACATAATTCCAATTAAATTAAAATTTTAATTGATACCATTTCCAAAAGTCTGGGCTTTTTGAGTTCTAGAAATCCACTGCATTCAGCTACCAGCTGTACAAAATACCCACACTATCCTCTTCAACACTTAAAAGATTTGTGTGGTAAAAAAGATCATTTAAGGATGCTTAATATTTAGTATTTTATTCATATGCTTTTGACCACTATACCCTGCACAGCTGCTGGAAAATTTCCTGATATCAAAGTATTTGCATCTCACCTCTACTTGCAGTTTTGTTATTTCTGAGTTTTCAACACTAAGAATTGGAAACAACAACAGCAATATGTGCTGTGATAGTGTAAATGTAAATATTCTGAGAAATCATATTCATATTATTCTGACTACCAAGCTGAAAATCACTTGCCCACTAACCTGTTTGTTTGTCTGTTCCAACACCTGGAAAAAAGGAGGATGATATCTTCTCTAAAATGAAGGTGTGCAGAACCCACAAATATCCATTAAGAGGTTTGTAGAACATTCCATTTAAACAGATAAGTGCACAGAAAAATCATGAAGCAATGTTTTTGGGGCTTTCAAGATCTGAATAATGCACCAAAAAAAGGAAGAAAAAATATGTAGCTTAAAGCCTAGTATAATTCAACCTATTTGTGAGTGAGAAAAATATAATGCAGAATTATATTTCAGTACATACTTCATAGTAGTTTTTCCTTTGGGAGAAATAGTTCTGTTCAAGGCTGAAGGAAAATAATTGAGAGATTGATTCCATGAACTCTAGATGAGAGAAATGAAAAGGATACTTATTTTTTGGTTTTATGATCCATGGCATTGTCATTCACTTTATGATTAGAGTAGTAAGTGTTGCATGGAATTAATGTTGCAAGTTATTGTTTTCAATTGAATCAAACAATAAAAACTTATAATTGTTTCCATCATCATCGATGCATTATTGATATATGTAATATGCATATAACCCAAAAATTAATAATAAATTTTAATTTATTTAATGTACAAATCTTAGGCACATGATCTGTGGAGAACATGTAATAGACAAACTCTTTGAATTAACTGACCCACATCTTCATTATTTGTACCATGTTTGTGAAGCTAGTTTGTTTTATTCCTGTCCCTTTAGCTTTAGAGCGATTTTGAAGCTGACAAATGTTGTCTCTGTTAAATCAGCCATAAAGTTTTTTTAAGATTATGAAGATTGACTGTGCTATGCCTGAATGATTTGTATTTTAGACAGTGACTGCTCTGTGTCAGTAACTTTAATACTTATTAACTGCTAGATTGAGATCTGTCTCATTAAACAGCAATGAACCTAATGTACTGAAGACTCTATAACAGCTAATCCCAACACAGTGTTCTCTACATTATTGTAATCATCAATATCCAAAATATGAGTACTCGTTTCTGTCCAAGGTATGAATGGATACATTTTTGCATGTATATAATTAAATTATTTTAATTTATACTTTTCTGGAAAAATTGCATTGGTTTACATTGCAAGGAATACTGATAAGATCCATCTTCCCAAGCATGTACAGGTCTCTTTTCCAATCTTTTTTCTTAATAATGTGTTTCTTTCTCACCAGAACCAATACCCCCTTAGGCATAGATAAACAGAACCATGGACATTCATAAATATCTCATATGCAATATTTTTCATATGAGTGTGGAACAATGAAGGTGTCATATCAGCTGGTGTAATGTCATCTAGTTCTGGATACCTACATCATATTCTGTATATTTTATTAGTTACGGTGTTAATTTGATTTTAAGTCAATTGGACAAGCCACAGGTTTTCAGCCAAGCACATTCTCAATACCTTACTAAATGGAGCCTTGTGTAGGTACCTAAATAGTAGCTGAGCCAATTTCTTTGACAAGCTGTGGCGTGTGCAGCCAGGAGCTTTTGCTTAAATTAGTTCTTAGAATTACATTTGACAGGGCTGGGAAAGATAGCACTGGTACCTTAAAGGAAGCATGCAGCATGCAGGATGATCATTTACCAGTCCATCAAAGAAGCAAAGAGAAACAACCTTAGAGTGATGAAAAGGTTAGTTTCCTGTCTGACTGGCAAAGCAAAGGAGGCATTTTGCTTTAAAAAAGTATTTCCATTCGATCCCAGCTACCTTCCCTTTGTTGTTGAGAGTTATGGAGTCGGGAAGAAAGACAGAGTAGCTTCTCAGGGTGTTGTGCAGTCTCTGCTAAAGCTTGGAATGTACCTTCACTGCATGAAATCTAAACCTTTGATCATGACTCATTGTGAGACTTTATTGCCAAGCCTCTGATGTCATTGCAACTTAGATTTGCCAAAAGGTGCTAATCAGGTGTATTGCTTCACAGTGCTCTTTCATTAATGTGTGAGTCTCATCATTCATTAGAGAGTTATCCAAGTCCAACAAATACTTTGGCAGAATACTTTGGTGCAACGGGAAGTCAACAAGCTGTTTGATTATTGATAAAAGAGTACAGGCCACTATGATGGAAAATGGATTTTTGTATGTGTGTATATAAATATATATGCGCATTTATCCATATATATTATATTATATAATATATATGGATAAATGCATATATATATAATATATATATATATTATATATATTATATATATAATATATTATATTATCTTAGCTATCCTAAGCTATGTTTCAGTTATTTTGGAAAAAAGGCTGTAGGTATCCTGTTTGGGGTTTTTTCCTCTAGATTTAAGAGCATTAAAGATGGATGGAACGTGTTTGTTATCTTGGGATTAGTACACACATGTGACTCCTAAACTAGAAGAAAGAGAGGATCTCTTCTTCCTTGCTGTTTGTTTTCATGCTTTGTGTTTCAATGAGAATTAAAATCATGTATCTTTAAGTTAGCTGTCTTTAAACTTAGCTGAAAATCTATTTTTAATATAATTTAGCTCAAATATAAAATACATCTTTGATTTGGCTTTGAAAATTTGTTATATCAGTTGATGGTAACACAGTTATTAGAGGTCACTTGGCAAGGTGGATTTCCTACACATAGTTGTTTGAATAGCTAATTGTTATAGACAAAGGCTTCTTGAAACAATATTTTTTCTCATTGGCAAAGTAGCATGTTTCATTTTACCCTAACTCTGCATTAGCACAGTGAATTATTAGGTATCTATATAGGCAATCCATTTGAGATTTAATTGCCTTGAATATAAGTGAAGAAATGTGTTCAATGCATGTGATGAAAATGCAAATCTAAGTTATATTTCTAGATATAGGAGGTACTGTGATTATTAGTGAGCGTGCTGAATTACTTCTTTCTTCTGTCATGAGCGCAGTTTGTTAAACATTACAAAATGAACTGGAGTATTGAGTGCTTAACAAGGAACAAGAGACAAGAACAAGGGACAGTTCTGGATGAAATCATACAAAATATTAAGCGGTGTACAAAAAATGTACTAATTCTATTACCCTTGTTCAGATTGAACTGTTATCTGTTACTGAGATCAAGACAGCATCCATATGAGAAAGGGAGGGAGGGATTTTGTGTAATGTACTTTATTTTATTAAAATACCGTGCAATCTCCAGCTCCCCATATTTCAAATGAAAATTACCATGCAAGAAATAACGTTAAAATTTGCATATGCACTAAGGATAAAAAAGTCATTAATAAATGAATTTTAAATTAGGTTTTTGAAGGTCTTAGTAATTTCCTTTTTGCAAAAAATATTTTGCTGCACAATTTTCTCTTCTAAAAATATTGGTGATACTACAAGGACGTTTTGCAAACTTAAAAATAAAAAACTGCTTGCATTCCAGGAAACCCTTGAATTTACATTGGACTACTGACCTAGGCTGGTATTAGAATTCTAAAATCTCTAACAAACTTCTCCAAGAATTAAGTTCAGTTTAGAAAAGTTTTTACAATAATGTATTTTCTTAGTAGAAGTATTGAGAAATCTTGTATTGTTGTAGGATAGAGTAAGCAAGCAGTTTATTATTTCAATTTTTCATTAAAAGTGGTAGCTAAAACTGAGCTGAACTCAGTTATGTTGCTCAGACTGTGACCCCTCTATTCCTTTTTCTTTAATGACTACAGAGAAGATTTTGAATATTTTCTTCATTTCAAAACCTGTTGAAGGATCAAATATTTTACCTTTATTGCTTTAATTTCAAGCATTTCAGTATTTTACCTTTATTGCTTCAATTTCAAATATTTCAGCATTTAGCCACATAAGAAAACATCACCTCTTAAAGGTGTCAATAAAGATGTGAATTTTTTTTCAATGCAGAATTCCTGACATACACATTCAGCTCTTAAGGCTGCATTTTCAGACCACTTTATTATAAGTATGAAAATTTTATTTTCATTTTTGTTTTGAAACCTCTTAGAAGGATTTTATTGGGTTTTTTATGTTAGTGAAAATCCTTGCATCAACCTATGGACAAAATGTAGTCTATTGTCTAAAATTGTGGGGTTTTATGCTGCAAAATGATCACTTTTGTTGTTGGCCTGGGGCCACTGGGGGATGTCTTCGTGTGGACCTGGGATGTCCATGGTGACATAATCCCAGTATCATTCAAATATCTGAGGTCATATTCTTTTTATGACTGAATATTTCTCAAGTTAGAGAATCAGAGCGTGGGTGGGATGGATGTTGCAAAGGTAATATTTTGTTCCTTTTTAGTTAAAGAAGGAATTGTGTGAGATGTTATACCACAGTTTTGGGCTGCAAGTTGCAGTTGTTTATCCTCCATATAATTCCCTGGGCAGCAATGTTATCCTAGCCAGTCCACAAAGGTAATTTCTGGGATGTTTTTCATAATGTAAGGCAACATGAGGACAGTGATTTTGGTGAAGGGCTGGGTTTGTGGGAGCTGCTTCCAAAATCCAGCATAACCAGACTATATCTCCACTGCTTAAAGCTGTCATCTTGGCCAGTGGGACTCTCATGAACAAACACATATTATAGTGATTTTAACAATGCACAGTGTTAATTATGTCAATTCAGTTTGAGGCATTTTGCATCTAAATAAGAAAAAGTCTTTATGATTCCTCTTAGCCTTGGTCCCATGCTGAGTGCATTAACTGAAGCAGCTATTAACTGCAGAATGACTGTAAAAGCCTCAGGACTAACATTTTCATTTTCTGTATTAGCTGATATCTGATTAGCCAATATCCAGTCACACTGTGCAGATAAGTCAAAGTAGATCCAATAATGATACACAATTTAATGTGTAAAAGAATACCTTCATATTTGGTTGTTTTGGTTTTTTTTTATTTTCATGCAATTAGTTGCCTATTTCCTAAAATCCTTTCATGATTGTTGGGGCATTATTCTTGCTTTTCTATATATCATGTTTCTTACAAGTGTTCAATGTCGAATTTACTTTTCCACCGTAGTTATAGCAGTCAGGATATCAGAATTAATTTTGTGGTAAAATTGTTTTTTACTGCTTGACAGGTAATTCTGTAATTGTAAGCATTCTTATTGAAGGTTAATCTAAATGAGAAATCATCTCCTGAACAAGACCAAGAAGCAAATTCTGTTGTTAGCATTACTGCTCTAGTTTCCAGTAGATCTTGTATAATGGGAGAGGGTGGAGCAGAGTGGGGATATATTCCATTAATGAACCTGAGGTCAAATTACATGGGATTGTGCGTGCATCACTTCTTGAGCAGGTTTTCCAAGTCAAAGTACAGGGGTAATTTTTGATGATTCATTCCCAATGTTGCTTCACATCATTTGCAGCTTTATAAAGCTGCATTGTCAATGTCTTGTGCTTCCTCTGTTCTTGGGATAATACTGAGGGAGCTGGATTGCTTCTACCTGATGCCATACTGTGAAGTCCTGGGGTCCAGTTTCAGATCAGGAAATCATGCTGCATGTTGAGTAATTGAGGGAATGAGATATAAGTACAAAGTGTTGCTTTTTGTTCAATACATTGTGTTTTGATGGCTCTATTTATCAATTAAAATATTACATAGCTGTAGCTTGACTCGAGGTTAAGTCTAGCTTAATAGAATTCAGAAGTAAATCTTCATGTTTCATGATGGGGCTGTGAAACTCTATTTGAGTTGATTGACCATGAAAGCTGTGTGACAAGTGGTACAAATTTAGACATGAAGAAAATGCATGTCTGGCCAGGCATGGAAGACACAGAAGATTTTGCTATTTTGTTTTCCATTTCAAATGTATGTAGTTCTCTGGCATTTTACTTGGACTTTGTTGTCCTGTCTTCTAAATTTAGATAGAAAACTCTTTAAGAAAAGTAATTTAAGAAAAAATGTTATTAAAATGTTGTATGTTCTTCAGAGATACTTGGTCCCATTAGAGAGGTAATTATCTGTGATTGATCAGTATTTCTTTGGACATGTAGTTGTCTCTGATTAATCATTTAGGTATTCCAGCTGCAAATGAGTTGGAAATGATGCAAAAAACAAAACCAGAATATCCTTCTGTATTTTCTACTTTTAGTTTTAATATATTTTTAATATTGATTTTCTTCATACTAATATCTGGGGTGAATGGGTATTCTTAACAATTTATGTAAAAGGCAGTAGCATAACAGTATTCTGAAACTGGATCTGATGTTATTGATTTAACTTTCACAGACAGAAGTGGCATTAGATGCAAATCCAGAAACTTTTTTTTTCCTTTTAAATACACTGATCAGAAATGGATTGAGTATTTTATTTGTTAGTGTATGTGTCCTGATCTACAATAAGGAGAAAGAGTTCACATATCATAACACACAAACAAAGAAATTTTTGCAGTGATGCAATTTATGGGCATAATTCCATTTAAATCACAGGGAAAATGTCTCCTTCTGCTCAACATCTAAATTTTTTCCTTTTTAATGTAGAGATTGTATAAACAGAGGGTCAACTTATTTTTGGCAAATGAAATTGAAGATATAATCGAATATTTACACCCAAACCTCAGAAACTAGAAGAGATTTGCACAGATTTGCCTGTATAAGGAAGTTTAGAGATCTATATCTAGAATATGTCTATTGTAGACAGTAATAATTGTACTAAGAGGAGCAAAGTGGTAGTTGTCTATGAGATGTTTGTTGACTGGAATTGGATTAATGTAATAAAACATTAATATGTTGTGTTTTGATAGCTGAATATAGTCAGTAACTGGAGTTTTATTTATTTGCATAAAATAAAATTTCTTGTCTCGTCATCTTCTATGTATTTCATGATTGAATTTTCTCTATGGAGTTATTTTAATAAAATAGGGGGAACAAAAGAATAGTACAGAATTTCATGTTGAAAACCACAAAAAAAGATAGTGTTTTCAATTATTTCCTGCAGATTTGGTAAACACATGTGGCCCCAGAAGATTTGGGTTTTTACCTGAAGGAAAAATATTGGTACACATAAGCAAAATAAGAACTGCAGATGTTGAATTATATAGCACAATTGTATTGTGCAGAGTGAACAGTTTGAAAAGTACTGAAAACTGCATTTGAAGATGAGAACAAACATCAAAGGAGCATAGAATCTTTTTCATCTTTCCTAGTAATTATTTCTGTGGCTGTATGTGTTAAGTGGCTTGTGAGGAGGGTGTTGGGAGAGGTGAATGACTGCCTGTCTCACACAGACATCCACACACATCTCACAGATGAGTCACTCTCTGTGCTGGTGATTCAATGTCACTGTGCAGGTTAAAATAGCATTTCTATTGTTCTGGTGTTAAACAGCTATTTGCATGTTCTGAACAATTGAAAGAAAAGAATTGGAGCAGATATTACCTGTAGCACATTACCTTGTGTGGTGTATGAATGATGTGTAATATCCATTTTAAAATCATAATGCTGATTCACTGGTTTTCTTTAGTTTTCAGTTGCTTTGACAGCACTGAAAACTCTGGAGTTACTCATTAAGTAAGCAGTGAGAAAAGTAGTAGGGCTATAGAAGAGTGGAGTAAATGAGCAAGGCTTTGACAATATATGATTATTTGAAAATTTCACGTGGTTGAATTAATTTTTCCCAGTACTTTTTTGTGAATGAAAAGACCTCGAGTTGGTGAAATATAAAAGCTTCCCTCAAAGGCCTATAAACATGAACAGTTTGAATGTGAGAGATGAATAGAAACACTTCACAAACTATAAATTTGTTTCAGTTATTTTACAAATTTTGAAGCGATGGAGGAAAAAAGCTGATTTATTTTTGGATTAAATTTGTCCTTGGATTGTACATTGTTAAATCTATCACTTATACTGTTTTTACTTCTTTATGCTGTTTTACTACACTTTTACATTGTTTCACTATAATAAAGCTCAAGTAATATGGGTTATGACTGTGAGTTTTGATGATATCCAAATTTGTGGCATCTGAGTGTGTGCTCAACCCTCACTGGGCCTAGAGAGTGAGGTAATGCACAGCCTGCTGTTCCCAGACAACAGTGCACAAAACTTCCTCTCTTCCAGAAGAGGAAAAAGAAATCTTTACAAAATCTCTCTTCCTCTTCCCTGCACCAAGATATTGCAATATCAATAAACACTCCCTAAGTCCATGTGTCTCTGAAAATATTCAGGTCTATGCTATTTTTTCATCTTTGACTTTACAAGCCCTCATACATCATTCCTGTTATTACCCTATTGTTATCTTTCCCCTTCTTTTTTACTTTCTCATATAATGTCAATAGATGTACAGTGGTATTAGTTTTCAGAGGCTTTTCCTGCTGTTATTCTGTGCTGAAAATGGCAATGGGCATTTTGTGATAAACTCTGATGTCAGGTAATTATGTGTTGTCCTGTAGTTCTTGTTCAATGAACTTATTTCAAATATATATTTCTTAGGATTTTTGCCTTTAAGACAAAGATTTTCCAGTGAATGATTTTTTTTTTTAGTATTTGTATAGTCTTTTAAACTTTGAAGAATTAATCACAGGTTAGAAAGCAGGACCAAAGAAATTTTAAGAGATTCCTGCAGTTATCTGCATGCAGAATTAGCTACTCCAAAAGAATTTATAAATTTTTGTAGTCTTTTCTTAAGGTCTTACACTGCTGAAAAGCCCAGAGTCCCTGGGTATAAAACTCCTGTAATTTGCCACTAAAGAAAAGCTCATCCATCCCTGAACATCCAAAGCCTTGTGCTGCTGAAGAGGAGAGCTGCCTGCTGCCAGTGCACTGGAATGGCAGGAATTGCACGGACAATCTGCTCTTCACCCAGTAATGCGTGGGCTCAGGGACAGGGAGGGAGGGAGATGGAATGCTCTCACCTGAAAGCCTGGAAGGTGTTGCACCCCTGGTAGTGTGAGGTGACCGCTCCAGGTGGGTGAGTTGTACTACAGGTTACTCAGGAAGACTTTGGCAGCAGTTTAAATGTGTGGATTTGCACATTTTACCTCTGGTATTTCATAGCTGGCTCTGAGACACTAAGTTGGTGTTAAACAAAAGTAGTTTCAAGCTATAACTTTCTTTGTCTTTTTATACAACTAACATATATACTTGGGTATTATTTTGTCTTTTATGTATTTAGTATATTCAATGTTTAATGTACTATATTTTTGCCCAGGAGCTGTCCAGCCATTTGAATACTGCCTTCCATAATATTACTCTTATTTACAAAATAACAAGGGGTTTCTATTTGGGTAAAATGTGTGCATATATGAAAAAGGCTTAAACTGTTCTCTTCAGGATGTCTTGTATATAAATTTATATACATATATAAATGCTAAACATATATATATTACTATTTAATATTTGTTCATTAAAAGAAGTAAATGAAAAGTAAATATAGGTAAATGAAGTTTTTAACAGACAGAGGAAATTATTACTTGGCTTATCTAGGCTAAAGTAAATAGAAATATACCAAATTAAAAGACAAAATATAAAATTACATAGAGAAGCTACATTTGAGAATTAGACATCATGAAAGTAGACATACTGCCTTTGAAGAATGGCTTTTTTCTTTTGATATATCTCTGGTACTATAATTAGCACAGCATAAAGCCTTTGGAACAAGTTAAAATATATTGAATCATACCTCTAGAACATCTTATACATAATTTTTAATTGGTCTTTGTCTGTATAAATATCTAAAATCTATATGCCTTAGTTTGTTTTCTATCCAGGTCCTTTTTGCTATAAACTGGTAGTGCTCAGGAGAAAACACAGCTTCTGATTATTGAAACACTGCCTGTTTGTCTTCTCTCAACCAGTGGTTCCCACCTTCCCTGTCCCTTCAGAAGGCAATAGGAAGGGTTCCATGGGATGTAGGAGGTGTTATGGGATTGATGAGATTTGGAAGAGTCAGAGATGCTGCATTCATTAAACTAGGCAGGGTAGTGCCAGAAACTTGAGCACACTTACTGAGGTGGGTTTTTTTGTGGAACTGGCCATTGTTTTAGACACTGTGATGGCAGGACAAGAAGTTGGCCTTTTAGAACTCAAGAGCAATTACCTTCATTTAAGAAACATCACAGTGTAAAATATATTGAGAGAAAATTCAACTAAATTTTTTTCTAATTCTGTGCTCTTTGGTGGATGTCTTTATTTATCCTTGTGAGGTATTTGAGTGATACACAAGGAATTGGTGTTGTGGGCAGGAGCAATTCTATTGTCAGAAGTGTATGTCCAAAAAAATTGCAATAAACCTATGATGATGGAAGGTATTGGACTGAAAATCTTTTTTATTTTTTTTAGTGGTTTTCCTGTTATTGAGAGTCCTCCTCAGTAATCTGATAGATGACCAGCAGGAATTGTGAATATAGATATAACCTAAGACTGAAATTGTAAACTTCTCTAAATAAAAACATGAAGCTCTGCAAGAAACTGACTGTTTAACCTTTCATGTTAATCAGATGGCATGTCTACATTTTATAGGTCAAGTAGCAACTGAGAAAATTCAGAAGTTGGATTAACCTTTCACAGGTTTTGTGACAGTCTGGGTTGTTATACTTGACCTAAACTCTCTTTGGCCTACCGTCTTTAATTTTCAGAGGTGTTTCTCATGAGAAAAACATTCTTTTTCCTTTCGGATATAATTTAGTAGCATATAACCTTTTTTTTTTTCTTTCTTGTAGGATGCTTCGAGTGTTGCATCAAATGCCTGGGAGGCATTCCCTACGCATCTCTGATTGCCACCATCCTGCTCTATGCTGGAGTTGCACTGTTCTGTGGCTGTGGGCATGAAGCACTTTCAGGAACCGTCAACATCCTGCAAACCTACTTTGAGATGACAAGATCTGCAGGAGATGTTATTGATGCCTTCACCCTGTAAGTTCTTTTTACTTGTTTCCTTTCAAAACTGCTGGAAAATTCCACAAGAGATATAAATTTGACTCAAGAAAATATTTTTTTTTAGTGAAAATCATAAAGAAAATGGTTTGGATAAGCTTAGCAGATGAAGTTTTGACCAAGCTAATATTTTTAGTATTTACAAGCAATTTGTAATACCATTAAATATCCCACAGCTTTAATTAATTTATTACTAAAATTTACTTCATATAATATCGATAAATCTGTTCCATGCATCCATGCATTTAAAAAACAAGCAAACAAACAAACCCTGTGGCCACAAAACTATAAATAGATAAAGCAGACTTGCACAACAAGTATCAATTCTGGGAATAAACACAATAAAGAGGTACCCAAGGAGTTGTTCGAAACCCTGAGAGTTGAAATTTCAAAATTCTGTTGCCTCTGTTTTTCTAGAATTAAATTGTTTTGAAGGTTTCATGCCTTGCTATTCCTGAAAACCTATTTCTGGAGGACCTTTGTTTTGCTGAACACCAACTTCTCTTTGTTAAATTTATTACATTAAAAAAATAGTCTATTGCATGCTGAAATTAAAAGAAATTTTTTCTTGTATCTTTAAAATTGTCCCTTTAAGACATGATTTTCTTAGATATTTGAAATTCAAATTCTTACCTAGCTGCTAACAGTTGCAACTAAAGCTGAAGAAGCCTGTCCTTAAATTTGTAATTATTTTCTTTCATGAATATTTATTCTAAAAGTGAAGTGATTTGATCATCAAAACCATTGACCTTTTCTGATGGATAGTTCCACAACAAACATCTCAGGATTTAGCAGTGATCAAAAATCAAACCAAGTAGTGGAAAAATCAAAGTGAAACAAAGAACATATTTATGCCATTATATAAGTCCATCTTTAATTCATATCATAAATACTGTATAAAACATTGGTTCCTCAAATCAAATAAAGGATGATTATAGAACAGGAGGTAAATAGTTAAAAAATTGAGTACAGGATAATTCTTCAGTCTAGAAAGGGTGTAAGTAAGAACTGTTGCATGAGTGGTCTATAAATTCACAGTATTATGAATAAGACATGCAAGATTGGATTATCTTTCTATTCCAGTACAAAAAGTTTGAGGTATCAGAGAATAGTAGTAGGCACCAGATTCAGCAGGAGCAAGTTCTTCAATTTTATCATAGCAAAACTAGAAACCTCTTTGCATATTATGGATGCCAGAAGTTTTTACTGCTTCAAGGGAAGACTGGATAATCATGAAAAACAAATCTATTGATGCTTTCTAATACACACAGACTTATCCCGCTCAGGAAGTCACAGTGGCTCGACTAGTGTTGGAGGTTATCCTGTTGACTTGTCTGCTCTTACTCTTTCCTTTTATTCATTGTTTGACATACAAAAATGAACAAGATATATGGAT
Organism: Setophaga petechia; assembly: GCA_024362935.1. NCBI lineage: Eukaryota > Metazoa > Chordata > Aves > Passeriformes > Parulidae > Setophaga > Setophaga petechia. The sequence goes on from JANCRA010000001.1 coordinate 32,917,080, forward strand.
ATTTGATCTGACTGGGTACCACTGTTTGTACAAGAGCTAGAAATGGAATCTGAAATTTCTTAACTTTTCTTGGGTTATGTTATCAACATCCTTTCCAAAACTCCTCGGCAAATTTTAGGTGTACTCACTGTGGGATTAGTAGCCAGAAGGGAGCATGAGCCAAATAAGTATGTCACTGCTACAGCAAATTGAAATTTCTTCTTTGGATCAAGGAATTTTATGTCCTTGTATAATAATATGTTGGGTTAAGGGGAAGATGTATCTTCTGCTTTGCCTTTTTGTATTGTCATTTAGAATGATGAGTCTGGCTTGACTTGGTGGCTAAGGTTCATTGTTATCCTGAATGAAAGATCAGTCATTTTATTAGGCTCTAACTTCTTTTATTAGTCCCTAGGAAGCTATTAGAGCAGAACAGCCACAAATCAATGCTTTCTCTTCATAGCACGTTTTTCAGCTTCTCTCTGTCACATCCTAAAGTGAAAGTATCAGTCAGGGAATATAGTCCAAATGCATATAATTCACCATAAAATATTAAGGAATTGTAATTATTTCTCCCTGCCATTTGTTTTTCTTAGCTAGTAGCTTTTGGATTTGTTTGTTTTCTTTGTTTACTTAAAGAGATATTAAGCCCAGTTCTTTCTGTGGTAGACCTATAGTAAAATGAAATTTGATTTTATTCAGTTGTGAAAGATATATCTAAACTTATGTCTCAAAGGCAGGAGGAGCAAATACATTGATTAAAAGCAGATAAACAATTGCTTTGAACTGGGTAAACTGTGTGACTTGCAAAGAAATTTGCACATGCTAATTTTCTACCTGTTTAAGTAGATATTACACAGCTTTTAAAATAATTTTGTAGGGAGAATAAATCCTTGATATTTTCTCACAAGTATTGATTAACTGTTGGCACTACAAAAGCTCTATAGTAATGATACTTTTAAAAGACCAAAAACCAGAAAGAATCTGTAAGTAGAAATAAATACTGTAGTGCCTACGTCCTTAAAACAATACACATTGAAATGAAAATAAAACTTTTTTTTTTAATTTTTATGATTAAATATTATAAGAACTTAAATCTAGCAGTGTGACCTACTCAACTGTACTTTTTAAAGGTTATTTAACACATTTGGGCTCTTAGTGCTTGTAGTGCTGTGAAGTGTCTCAGGCTGGCCTGGAGTCTGTCCTTCTGTGATAAATGTGCCAGGCAGATGCTGCAGTGGAGTGAAGTGTGTTAGATTCTGTTTAATCATGCTTATGGTTTCTGTCTATATTTTTATTAGCATGCTGCATTTTAAATGTCATACAGCATAAAAATCAATCCCAATCTGAGAGCTATTTATGGGGATGGCAAGAGATAAAGGCAGTTTTAACTTTTTGCATTGTGTTCTGAGTGCAAGTAGCACAGCTACCAAGCCTCCCTGTATCTTTTATCTCCATCAATGCAGCTATCAGCTATAATTTAGAGGAAGCAGCAGACTCCTGCAGAGAAAGTAGGGTATGATGAGGGCATAAACAAAATCTGAAACGCTCTCTAAATGCCTAAAATAAAAGCCAAAATACCTAGATCCAAAAATGCCATTCAGAAACGCCCATATCAATGTTGCTGAGGGCATCAACAGCCCTGACTGTCCCTGCCTGGCCTCTCCTAGAGCCTTCCCTCAGCCTTCCCATGGTCCAGGACCCCATTTCAGTGAAGCCAGAGGGGTTCAGACTCTCACCTCAGACTCTCCTGGCCAAAGGATTGGGGCTGCTCTGGGCTACCCATGCTCCACATGATGCCTTGACACCTGGGAAGAGATTAATTAATGAAGAACCTGCAATAGGAAACAAAGTTCACTTGGAGTGTTCAGCACTTGGGGATTCAGCCAAAAGCAACAGCCCTGTGGAATAAAAGAGGTGATCTGAGTCCTGCAGGCTGGTCCCTCATTCCATCTCCCTGGATTACTGTCTGAATTCGAGGAGTCTATAACAGCTGCATATCATATCTGTTGTGGAAATATTGATAAATAATAAATATTTGTAATTGTAAAACTATAAGCAAGTTTTGTAGCTGCCATTTAAATTCTATAAATGCCAATCAGTTTCATAAATTTTCTCAAATTTCTGATTTTCTTTCTAAGTTACAATACAGAATGATCATGGTCAATAATTCCAAAGTTATGGAGGCAAACTAGAGAGGTGATGGGTAGAGTAGAGAGAGTGCTTTTTCACTTGCTTGTTTTTAGGGGGAAAATACAACCCAAAATTCAACCTGTAATAAGCAAACATTTCTAAAAAAAGCCAAAAATTTTTTTAAAAGGACTTTGTCTCAAAGCAGTGGATTAAAGCCTGACTTTAGTTTCTTCAGGGGAGAAAGGTAAAACAATTACTGTAAAGACTTGAAAGCTAATATAAATCAAATGTGTTCAAATTCACGAGAACAAATGCTGTATAGACAGTTATTCCTTGGAGAGAACATATCAGCAAAAATCACATAGCTGAATCTTTCTTTAGACAGTAATTTTTAAATCCAAAAACTTTTATGTATTGGATGGCTATAAAGACATTTGGAATTATCAATGTGTGCTCTTTTCATTGAGACTAACCTGTAATTATATTGCTTTCTGAATGACTTCTGGGATGCTTCATTCCCTCCAGTTCCAGACTTTTTCACTATCAGCCATATCACTGTTCTAATGGCAGCTGTTTCCCTCCACCCACTCCCCCACCAAATGAAGGAAAGCTTGTTTAGGAATTTGCAGAAATCATAGGCCCTTTTTTAGGACCTGGATTCTTTCAGTGGCTATAGAAAAATTATTTTACTTCCTTGTGATCCGAAGGAAGCCTAAGAAAATACATATGATGCTTTAAATTATCTTGAAAACTGCTTTTATAATATTTAACTGCAAGAGGTGAATGGTTTATGTTGCTGACTTTCTCAGTTTATCAGCTCTGTAGGTTTGACTAAAACTGAGCCATCTGCTTGAGGTGAATGTGGTTTTCAGTCATTCTCCTAATAACTTAATAAAATGCAGTGAACACTATCTGCAAAGTACCAAGTATAACTAGATTTTCTTACTTAATCACTGATTTTGAGAACATTACAAAGTCAGCAGAAAGAGACATATGCTTATCAAGCATATATCACATGAGCTGGATTTTTATTTTTTCTGGTGTTTGGAACAAATTCCAAAAGAAGGTTTTAGAAAATCAGCAGCACAAGATATGTTTTGTGTATTTCCCAACAGCATCCTTTTCCAGTTCTTTCTCTTTAGTGAGCAAAGCCAGTTAGTGCCATCTGTCACATGTTTGTGATATGTAGGCCATGGAACAAGGGAATCATGCTCCTAGAGTGGAAAAATGAAGCAGCCTCCCTGATAGTAGCATTAAACCCATTTTCTTACTACTGTGAAAACTAATTCATGTCGTTGTAAATTCACTTCCTTTAAAGGTGTGAAACCAAATAGTAAACTAAATGAAGTTGCAATCTGTAATTCTGTTGTCACTGTGTTCTCTACAGGAAGTTGCATAGTCACTGTATTGGTGCCACCTTCCTAGGTCTAAAAATTTCCTTCCTTTCAGGGTGTGAAGCCTGTGTTTCAGGTACTCCTGTGGCCAAGTTTGATGCTTGCTGGTGACTTTTTTGTTAGTGTATAGTCAGGGTTTATTAGATAGTATTGTTTTGTAATATACATATGTATGCACAACTGTTTTCTTTTGAGTAAAACAAAAAAAATGGTGTAGAATCTTTTATATCTCCCCTCTTAGGGATAAAAAACAATGTTTTGAGAGGTAGATAAATGGATGTTATGATTTCCTGTCTTTTTTTTTTTTGTTGTTGTTGACTTTGCTGCTATCACAAGGTAAATGCTGGTAGCACTAAGCTGTTAGCATCAATCTTTCTATATTTATGCTAGTGGAACGCCATGAAAGTTATTACAATGTGTCCTGTAGTAAAGGACAGCTAATATTAAATGTGGTATTTATAAACACTTGCATTAGACTGTGTGATGATTCTGTTTAAGGCATCAACCTAATACACAATAGCAGTAATCTGGTTTTCCTTATACCTTTTTATCTTTTACAAAAGTGTTCTTTAAATTTGAACATCCGTTATGTTTTATTTGTATTATGGAAAGCATAAAGTTATAAAGTTCTTTATCAAATAATTGCTAACTTAGACAGACCTGTGCCATAGCATGTTTGGAAACACCAACAGAGATTGTGTAGAAGAATGAAGTTTTCTCTGCATGGAATATCCAACCTTGACCCACGTATCTTCTTTGGGTATTGTAATTTGGCAGGAACCACCCGAGAGAGCACAATGTCATTGAAGATTCAGGTTACTTAAGGAGAACAGTTTTTATTTCATTGGAATAACTGAGTCACATATAAATAGCAGAACTGGACAAATACAGCATATTAAATATTAGATGCAGAACATAGAATTTTAGATCTGGTGTCATTGGCAGATGTATCAAATCCCATAAAAAATATTACAGCACCTGAGAACATGACCTTTACAAGATTATACAGCACTGAAAAGCCACATTTACCACCTACTCAGCTATATTATGTAGTCCAGTCTCCTTTATTCTGTTAAAGGCAATACCAAGGAGAACTTATGTAAGTAAAATTTAGCATTTGGCAATTACTTGCAAAGACATAGTCCTCATTTTATGAAATTGAATAAGGAAATTTACCGCATGAGAATACCAGTGGAATAATCTGGAAAATTCATAGCAGTGCATGTGAATATCAGCAGAGTGATCTTACATAAAGAATTTATTGGTCTTCTTCTGTGCAAATACAGTCTCCTACTTTCAGCAGACATCTGTATTATTTAGTACTGTGTTAAGTAGCTTTCCTTCCTGGTTGACTGGAATCTTAGATTAGCTATAATAACTTAATGTCTTGTGATTTTCCCTTTCTCAATAGGTGGTTCATCTCCATAGAAATATCTTTTTCTTTTTAAACTGCCTTTATTTCTCTTTGGTCTTAGTTCACTTTATAAACAGATAAAATGGAAAATGTATGTTTATATGTGATATCCATATTGCTAAATATGCTTTATGCAGCATGTAAAACAAGCTCTCTGTTCCACAGCATATCTGAAAAAGGTAAATTCACTTTTATGATCCCTGTCTGGACATACAGTAACAAGCTGTCAGTCTTACACTGTCAGTATGTACTTTGTATGCCTCCAAGTTTGTAATTGTACTAATGAAACACTCACGAATCCTGCAATATGCTTTTGCAACATCTTTTACACTTTACTGCTACAGAAGATTGCCTGGAAATTCAGTATCCGTAGTGTACAACAACCATCATGTAATTCCACCAGAAGTCAGCACAATACTCTGCACTAGTTCCAGTGGGGCTTTTTCCTTCTTCAGACAAAGAAACTTCTGATCTATTCTGTAATTAGCATCTCTAAAAAAGTTTCTAAGAAATTAGTTTTAGACAGAACAAAATTAGGTTATAAAAACCCCCCAAACAATGTTGAGGAAAAGCCTTGTCCATTGGTTGCAGTAAAAATTCAGTGTTTGGGACTCTAAGTTCTCATGATTACTAAAATTCTTATGCTGGATCTTTTCCTATTTCAAGGAAGTCACAAGAGTCACAGAACAGAGATGTGGTTTGTGCTTCTTTTGCTCTTCTTCCATTAATTTTATGGCTTTTTAGATGTTCTGCAAGAAATCTGTACTCAACTGTTCCATTCCTAGGAAGGGAGCAACAAACTTTTAGAGGATGATGATCTGGGGTTCTATTCTGTGTGGCTGTAGAGAGTTGTACGTCACAAATTAAAACCAATGGGTACTTATGTCACATCAGCTTTGTTTCACAGCAGAACAAGAAAATCTGGCCCTTGCAGAATATGAATGTAACTTGCATATTGTAGTAGGATGATGTCTTCTTTATATAATACTACAATCTGGCTTTAGTTTTGAGCAAATGTTTCCTATGATTATACAATTACAAATTTCTTCCAGAAATGTATGATCAAAGTCTCTGTTTTCTTTCTATTCTATAGTCAAATATTATTCAATATTTCAATAGTATTTTGTTTCTACTTTAATGAAAATTACTTTTTGGTCTTTTCTGGTCTTATCCTTTCTTTACTCTTAATCCTTTCTCTTGTCATTTCCTGATGAACTTTGGTTGAGCATTCTATAGTCCAGTTTTATTTTCTTCCCACCTGATATTTAGAAGTTAGACTCCTTATTAATCAAATCTAGAAAAAAATCCTCATAGACTTATGCTGAAATTTTTTTAGTATTTTCATTTTTCCCCTTCACAGTGAGAATATTTCAGTTTCTTTTACCTTGCTGGGCTTTTACTTAGGGGTTTTTGTCTTACTTTGCAGGTAGTACATGGCTATTAATAAATTCTTTTTTCTCCTTATTTGTTTTCCTTCAGAAGTTTGTCTTTGTTTGTCTCCTTCTTTTCCTAACAATTTCTCTTTCTTCAAAGAAGAAGATATCTTCTTCTTTGCTCAATCTGTCTAAGTGAATAGTGTCATGAACTGACACCAAGAAATTGTTCCCAGCTGGCTTGAAGAGAGCCTGAGCACATCTTTTCAAGTTCCAGGGGACTTGGTTTCTGCATAGTCTAAACAGACCTCTCCCCTTATATCTTGTCTGTCTTCTAAAAACACAATTGCAAAGCTATTTCTACATGCTTGAGACACTATAAGGGGGGAGGATGCTACCTCAGTGTCTTAACACCTTCTTGGCATCAGTCCCTTAGGGGGCAAGAGGATCAGCATGAAGGCTGGCATCTCTGCTGGTTTACAGAGTGACAGAGGTTATTGTGTCTTCTAGATGTAAACATCAAGTATTCAAAATTCCCCTTCATTGAAAGAGACAACAAATTAAAAAAAATCCAAATAATCCTCCAAAACAGAAGAAGCCCTTTTACCCTAACGGTGACATTTGCATGTATTTCTCATCCTTCTAAATCTTCTACGCAGGCTAAAAAAAAGGCAGTTTTTCATTAGATATTGTACTACAGTAACCTTATTAACATTTCAGTGCTTTGATTACTCTGGTATTTTATTTTTCTTATTATATTTGGGGGTTTTTAGCTTGGAAATAGGTGTAATTGCCTAAAAGTTATTACATTCAGAGAGTTTAGTTACAATTCACTGACAATCATGTTCTACTTAACACCTGCAATATATTAATATTGTTGTATATATTGGAGAAGTTATGTTATAAATTCTGGAATAGAAACATGAGACAGAATTACAAATTCAGGAAAAATAGTCCCACACTAATATCTGGTATTCTGGTGGGTAGGCCAATTAAAACCTTTGGAATATTAGGCTTTTATCACTTGTTTAGCCTGAAGTACACACATAATTTTTTAGAATATAATGGTTTTCTGGGCAGCATAAGAATCGTGTTACAGGGAAAATTAGTGTGAACTTTAGCTCTTAATTACAACTAAATGTTTGTACTACATTCCTATATTAACCAAATCTAAAAAAAAAAAATATCCCTAGCAAGTATGTAGATTGTTCCAAAACTATATGAAGACACTTTTCACAAAAACCTGCTGTACATAGACAAGTTTGTTTAACAAATTATTTTATTTCTTGGTGATTTATTATAATTTTTAATACTTAAATTTGCCAAAACACCATGAAAATACACAGTAGGAGATCTGCAACATTTGTCTGACTCACTAAGAATATTTTCACTCACCTCTGACTTGTCTCTGCTGGGATTGTCTACTCGGTTTTCAGTTCCAACCTGTTCATTGAGAAGTTAGCGCTGATGGCTTCCCTGAATACCTTCTGCCAGAAAAAGAAAGTGTTTTCTCTAGAGATATTTTGAATATGTTTCTTGTTGGATAGAATCCAGATTCAGACTAATGAATTAGGGTAGTCTGGTTAATATGCGATAATTAATGACCTGGCAGCAGAGAAAGAACTAAAAATTGAAGGATCAGTTTGATTTAAATTGCAATTTAAAAACAATAATTTTTTTAGCATTTCTGAATGTGGTATTGTGAGGAAGGTCAGATCCAGAATCCACAGAGAATCTACCAGATAAAGACAAATATCTATCTTAGATTATTCTGTATTTTTTTTTTAATCTTTTACTAACTTCAAGATGCTTTTCACAATTATTTTAAGTTTAGATAATCGTTCAGCTTATTCTACTCAGCAGCCTAGGTCAGAGTAGTTTTAATAATAATGTATATTTTTCCAATATAATTTTTTTTTGTAAAATAGTGTATATTTTTCCAATCCTGTCAGAAGAACAAAGTTTTATCTTTATTATTTTGTCTCCTTCCTTTTCTCATTACCCACCTCTTTTCTTCCATTCCAGCTTACACAAGTGCAAGTCCTCCTTGCTCTTTTTCTTTCTCCTTACCCATCCTGCCCATTGGCTCACGTTCATCTCCCCTTCTGCCGTTCCCTTCTACCTCCCTGGTTGCTCTCATGCTCTGTCTGCAGCATTTGAGAATCTGCTGAAGCACAGATGGCAATTAATCTCCGTGAGTTCATCCAAAAAGAATCACATTTTATTTTAAAGAAAGGCAATCTCCATTTTATAAGGTCTATCTTTTACCTATTATAACTTAATGAGAAAATAAAAGTTTATGTGAACTGTATTAAATGCTGCAGAATAACTTACTAGCAATGCTATCTTCAAAACGATATATATATATATATATATATGAAGTTATTGTTGTAATATATTTTCTTTAAATACAGCAGACACTAAATGTAGCTATACTGCAATACAATTCTATCTGGCTGTTAAAGAGGTAGTAGAGTGATTGTCTCACAATTTTCATTTATCTTTTTGCTTTACAGGAGATCCTTTTCTTTGGAATAAACCTGACTATTTCATCCCATATAGTCTGATGAATAGAGATTTTATGACCTCTCTGTAACAAGTGGATGAGAAGGAAATAGATTTCTATATTTGGCTACTGTTGGGCTATATATAATTTTTTCCTTTTGTGAAAGCAGTGCTTAAGTGAAAGTTATTCCTGTAGATGCACATAAGGCTGAGGAAAAAGCAGAGATCTCTTAGCACACTTTTTGACACAAGCAGCTCAGTGGGAGACTCAGCACAGATGGTTTAAAGGGCTGTTGTAAGGACTGAAATAGTCTCTGGACTTCTCAAAAGTCCTAATCTCTTTAGGGCAATGAGAGCTTGTAACTGAGCACATTGAGGTCTGAGGGGAGCTGCTGCTGGCAGGACTCCCAGACTTCAACCACTGGTGAAGGTCAAAATTGTTTAAAGTATATAATATAGGAATTGGAAGAGTTTTTATGGAATAACCACAAAGTTGCTATTTCTTTTGTAACCTTTTTTTAAAATCACTATTGACAAGATAGACTTAAACGACAGTTATGTTGTTAAAAAAAATGTTACAATGGCTGAATTACTATCAAATCGGGGAAATGAGATTTTTGCAATGTAATTAGAATTATATATATCAAAATAAATTTCATCTACATCATCTCGTACCATCAACAGTGTTAATTTTTTTTCACCCTTTTGAATTGTTCAAGTGTCTATTCCATACAGAAATTGACTTATTCTAGCTTTCATTTGAACATGAAACAAAAAGCAGTGTTAAAAAAAAACAAGCTGGAAGTGCTTTGGAATTAGAATGTTAGGGAAAAACATAACCTGTCTCATTTCCTGAACCATTCATTTCCAGTACTTCTCCCATCCCTGGTTATGTCAGAATTTTGACTGCATTTTAATTGCATTTTTTAATGTAGACCTGAACCTGACTTTGAATCTTTTGAAAACCATTCAAGCTCAAAGATATTATAACAGGTTTTGGAGCTTTTTTTATTGTATTATACATGTAAAATGTGTATTATGAGTTGTCTTTTTGAGTGATGATGGAAAGTGTGCTCCTAAGGAATTGTTATCATTAAATATTTCCTTTCATAACAATAAAAATATTAATCATTCTCTTGAGAAAACATCCAGTGTAGGTAATGGCATGTCAAAATTCATCTGGCAGATCCTAATGGTTCTCAACTTACCTTTTTGTCTTTCTCTGTTAGGAGGTGTCACTATCTTGACCTGGAGAATATGATTGGAATTTAGTAGCATCTTAAATCTGAATATAGCAATTTTATAAAGAGTTGCACACCTCCTTCCCTGCAACATCAACAAACTTAAAATTTACTGTGGTTAGTTTTTTAGAGAAGTTCAAGTAGAAAACTTTGAAATCTGCTGATCTAAGGCTATGGCCAGTAAGAATGTTTCCAAGTTTAGACAAAAGAGCAGAGTGGTGCTATGAAAAAAATCTTGTCCCAAATGATGGTCATGAAAGAACATTTAGGAGGCACAGTCTCCTTGAGCCAAGGTTGAACTTACAGGCAGTGCTGGGCAGAACAACCACACAACCCAGGTGATCTTCTCTGTAGTGAATTGAGCCTTCTGGGACCCTGCACGTCACACTGCAGGCCATCCCTCCATTGCTCCAGCTGTGTGCCTGTGAAATTATATTTTAAATCTTCTTTACAGAAGAATTCCAGATGATCTGATCTCATTACTTCTGGAATAATATGTTTCTGGTTTGAAGTAAGGGATCTCTCTTGATGACTTTGTTATTCTGTGTCGAACACTTTGTCCACTGGAGAATAAGTGGGGGAATAACAATGAGAAGTAGCACAGACTGACATTGCAGACTTGTATGTGCAGAAAGTTTTATTGAAGATTGTAATTAAATATCTTCTGTAACCTAAGTTTTGGATAGAATGCATGACTTAGAAGATGTGTCAGGTTTTTGTTTCCTTTTCCTATTCTTTTTTTTTTTCCCCCACTTCATTTAGAGGCAAAAAACTGGAAAGTAACTGATTTTTAAATTGATGTAACAATTTTTGCTGTCTTACCTAAACAGATCCATTTTTTACATTTAATTAAATTCAAGGACCTAGTGTTTCTTATATCAACACTATTTTATTTCAAAGTTCATACCTGACCTCAGCTTCACCTGTCATTATGGTACATCAGCACTTACACTTCCAGTCAGTCACACAGTTTGAGGCCCAGGGGGGCCCGATTATCTCACCCTGAAATTTCAGAGTCAGCTTGAAATATTTATGCAGATAATAAATTTTTGTTGTTCCTACACAGGATTGACATCTTCAAGTATGTGATATATGGTGTAGCAGCTGCATTCTTTGTATATGGCATTCTGCTGATGGTGGAGGGATTCTTTACAACTGGTGCCATCAAGGATCTCTATGGAGATTTCAAAATCACCACTTGTGGCAGATGTGTGAGTGCCTGGGTAAGTGGCTAAGAAAGCTTTTGTGACAAATTCAATATGCTCTGTATATATTTTTAGCGCCTTATGATGTTTATTTTTTGGTTTAGTTTTTCTTTTTCTTTAATATTTTGTGATACCTCAGTTCAGTGTTTAAAAATTACAGAAAAGGAGAACAGAGTGTTATAAATATTCTCTGTGCTGGTTAAATGCTAAGTAATTCTTGCTCCTCAGGAGCAATGAGTTCCACCATCTGAGTGAGAAAGCTTGTTACCTCAGCAACATAAGCTGTACTGAGCAGGACTAAAATGGTAAGGCCTCCAGCTCTACTGGGAATTAAATATTTCCCTTACTAATATTTTAAGTTATTTTAGAAATCTTGCCTGTTCCTCTTTGGAACAAGCTGCGACCTGTCATCAGGTTCTGCTTGGCAAACAGGCCATTATTTACTCCTGTGTTAATCTCTGGTTTGGAGAGACCATTCACTTATGACCCTGGAAAAATTGGATTCAAAAAATTTTGATTAGTACTTGGACTTAAATGGAACTTTATCATACTAAAATTGCTGACTGTTTCAAATGGGACTGTTTCAAAATTTCTGTTCAGTGTCAGGTAAGTAACAAATTGCTTTTGTTTTTTTGGTTTTTTTTTTCTTAATTTGACTGCTCTATGTCTAAACTAAAAGCCCTGTGTACTTGGTAGCTGTTGGAGTTGGATATTTCTGAAAACACAGTCTGCATGAAAACCTCATATTTCGTGGTGAATACTAAATGAATAAGTACAGCCAAATAGATCTGGGTGTTAGAGTGCACTTATTTTTATGCTGTATTAATGATAAATAGCCTATAAATTGTCGGCAGGGCTGGGTTTCCCACTGTGTCAACCTTTAATTAAGTGCAATACAGTTTGAACAAATAGAAGCAATAGTTACTTCCAGTCACACAAAGACTATCAAAAGGAGTACTTTGGATACCCTGAGATTTAAGGTTAAACTGGACACAGATGACCTGCCTCTTGTAAATTGGAGAATGCAGTCTGTATGTCATCTCTATGTAAATGTAACCTGCTCCACAGTAATCCTGAGGTTTTGTCTCCTTTTCTTTTGTTCTTGTCATTGCTCTATGATTTTGGCACTTTGACTAAGATTGCTTTAAAACCTTTAAATAAATATATAAAAAAAGACTGAGAACATTTTAAATTAAGAGCAGTCATTGCTTATGCCAACACTGCTTTCATCTTCTGGAAAGAAGTCCCTAATCTGTATTCACTGAGGGTCTAACTGAGTTAGTTCCAATTCTGTATAGAGTAGCAAGATTTTCAGAACACTTTTTCTTCACAGCTTCTATGAATGCCTGTCCTCAGTATTGCAGCAGAGCAGTGCTACATCCTCTCTCAGTTTTGATAACTGTAATTCTGTAGTATGTGTCTAGAAGAAATGAATGGTTAACCACCTATTTCATGGTTAATATCACTGTTATTACTAGTTCTTCATGAAATTATTTCCTTCAACACTTTGCTTTCCTCATCAGTAATTTGCAATGTTTGTGTTTTACTTTGAGAAGCCCTGGGTTGATGTACATGGTGCAGCTAAGGTTCAGGCTGTATACTCTTTATGACCACAATTACAACAACTCATCAATTAGTTTGAGTTAAATACCTTGTTGTCCATGTTCTTGAAGTCAGTTTTTTCTTTTTCCTGATGAAAAACCCCAAACCTGCTGTTTGATTGCTGGTCTCATTTTGATACTGTGTCAGTAAGATTGCTATACAAATGTCTGGAGTTATTTTGGATTATTATTCTGGCTTTAGTGTCTGTACTCTAGAGAGTATATGTCAATTAAAACTTGATATCCTTTTGACTAGGTTGATTTTCATTGTCTCATACTTAAAATTCTTAAGGAAAAAATAAAATCCTAGGTTTAAAAAATACATATATTTGGAATCATAAAATATTTCAATCCAAGACAGATGTGTTTAGAATTTATTCAGTTCCATAACACATGCAATGTTATCAAGAAATAAGACCTAAGAACAACAAAAAGAATAGTGGAGAGGTAAATGAAACCAAATCAGTATTGTGTGTCAAGGCCAGATTGTTCAATTGCTAAAATAGTGCTGTAATAAATTTTGTTCTGTACAATTGCCAAAATGAGATAATGCTATTGAAAAGGGTTGGCAGATACTACAATTTGCAAGAAAGCTTCTTGTATACAGTTTTGAGTTAGTAATTTTGCAGATATTAAAAATCTAAACTGTCAAAGATTAAACAGTTGGTTTTGTTTAGCAGTGCCTTAATACTAACAGAAACATACACACAGGATATTTGTTGTTTTGAAAAATTAAAATTATTAAAATGGCTCCACGTCAAAAACATCTTTGTAAAAACTCCAGTTGTGACTAGGATTTCACATCAAATTTGTTGATATCTTTCTAAATAGAAGATTAACATTTAACATTTCATTTAAAGTCTGAAAATGAAATCCTTCAGCTTTACCATTGCCATCAGTTGTTTGTCATTAATATTTTGCAGGAGCAAATTTCTTATGTCTGTGACTAAACCTATTACAAAAATGTAGGAAAAAATAAATAAAAAATTTCAAGAAGGAAAAATTTTTATTAACTTTGTATAAATAAGGTATGTTTCTATATATAGAAATATACAAAAAACCCACCTTTTTCTCTTTCTTAAGAAATATTTTTGAAAAGCAGACTTTTGAGAACACTGAGAGCCAACATCTGAAGGAACTTTTCATGTGCTCTTCCTGACCTCCCTCCTTAGCTGCAAATAGCTCACTTTCTGGCTCTGAATTTGCAAGAGAAATTTTTTTTGCCTGAAGTAAAGGAAAAAAAAATAGCTCAGCCTAACCTTTCCAGTGAATGTATAGTTGACTTATCAACTGATATGAGCATTCAGAGGCTTAGCATCCAAGCCATGTCAGTGCTGCCATTGAGTAGAGCCTCTCACATCTGAGAGGCCTTGTGGCAGTGAAGACTCTCACTGGCACTGTTTGCAGACTCAATTTACTGTGAAAAGTAAAACAAAAGCAGTAAAACAATGCCAGTTACATTCGAGGAGGGATGCCTTTCATTCTAGGCTTCATTTTTCCGTGCCTGAACGTGCTTTTAGAGTATTAAATAGACATTCATATGTAACTGTGCTGCAGCATGATTAGTAAAGAATGGGAGACGGGCCTGCTGCCAACTGTAACACTGTTTTCATATTTGCAATTTAATACCCTTCCTATTATATTCAGCTCCCTTGGCCATGGAAAGCCTCATTTACACCTTGTTTTAGAGTATCTGTTCACAGAGTTAATAGAAATACAATGACACTTTCCCCCTCATGTTACGCTATAAAATGGTAAAGGAGGTTTGGTTTTGTTTTATTTCATCAGAAAAAAATATATGAAGACTTCATTGTGGTAGTTGTATTTCTATTTCTTTGTACCTTGTTTTCAAAAGAACCATGTTAAGGCTCTAGAGGAAGATGCTTTATATTCTAAACTGCACTTACATATACCTTCTGTATCTTTAGTTTTAGGAGTATTTCATTTAATTACTGACAAGGTTTTTTCTGCCTTTGAAAATAATTCTGGTTATCTGATTACCTATGGGCTATTTCATACATGCTTCTTGAGGGCCTAAACTAAAACATGAACCTCCCAAAATATTTCCAGATTATATTTTGCAAAAAAACCGTGGAAGGTGCACAAATGTTTTGAAAAACCATCTGTGAACTCATCACTTCATCTTTTCCTTACCAGACCAGTTATTCTGGAGGCAGTGAAACTGCGTCATAGTGACATTTCATTCTTTGTGTAACAGGAGGAAGAGAGTTCAGTGCAGGCTCAGCTGGCTTTCCCACCCAGAACAGATGTTTTATTTCTGAATGTTAGCAATGAAGCTCTCATTTCTGAAAATTAGATACCATGTCTGGGTATTCTGGGTAAAACTGCTGATATGACAGACAGGGAGGCCTTGCTTCTTATTAAATTCTGCTCCATCTGAGGAATGCAGTATGCTTCATACCACATTTGTGAGAAATAAAGGACCTTCTCTCCAAGACAGCAGATATCCTTATGGGTCCAAATTCCTTTAAAACAAGTTTAACTAGGGAAAGTATGTAAAAATCTCATGTCCTCATACATGATTAGTTGTGTATGCTGTATGTAGTTTCACACTGTGATATGGGAGATGGGGGAGGTGAGATTCATACTGCTCTGACCTTTCAGATTGCTCAACTCAAAACTAGAAAAATGATTTATTTTTCCCACAAATTACCCAGAAGCTAATGGAGTAGTTAACTTCAGAAGGATTATATTATGGCACAGATATATCCCACCTAATTAAGGTTGTCAAGAAAAAGGCCTATGCTCCTTCAGTAGTTAAAAGAGAGGGCAGCACTTTATCAGGTGAATTGAATTTTTTTGTGACTGTCCTATTTTCTGCAAAAAAAATAACCCTCAAGTCTTTTAAGTTATGTCTTTTATATTAAGCTCCTCCATCAATTATATACATTTAGTTGGATGTATCCTGCCTGGCCCCTTTAGCTGGAATTTAGGTGAATAACATTTGCTGTCTAAACACTGCTGGAGTTAGTAGATGAAAGAAAATATATTAGCAATTCTATAGGTTGTTAGAATTCATCTTATCCTTGGATACTAAACCAGTGTTGAAATTTCTTTACAGAACTGTGCTCCTTGCAGTTTTCTGTTCTTGATCTTGAAACAGGAAGAACAAGCCCTAGCAGCAGTTCAAAGCTCAGTTGAATGGTTAAGAGAGTCATTTTTATGTCACTCTCTCCCAGTTGCATTGTTAATATACATACGGGGTTTTGAAAAGAAAGAAGAAAGTTCGGTTTTTTTCATTATTTGTTATATTTTTAGAAATATTTTGCAATGAGCTCAGAAATTTTGTTATGTATATCTATGTGCTGAATCTTCTTTTTTCTGTCTTTTTTTCTGTAATCTGTTGAAGCCTTTTTGTTTTTCTTTATTATATAGTTCCAGATTTTCTCACTCAGGAATACTGCACATATAAAATAATACTTTCATTTGATATTCTTTTTCTCCCATAACTTCCCATGTCTTGTATATGCAGCCCTTTTGCTGACTGTGGTATTCATTACATCCTTTAATAGAGGGGTGTGCTGGACATTGCAATGTGCCTTCCCAGTACCTTCTCCTCTTCTCTTGGTCTTGCTGCTCGCTGACAGCAATGTTGTTGCTGGTGGTGATAAACTGGGTGGTTTTGCTTCACATTGTGCTTTATGTCTTGCACATGGATGACAGGTTTTTTTCTTGGCATGTAAGCTCAGTCAGTAAGTATTTTTGTTAATAAACTGCTGCCATGCATTTCCAAAGTATGCTTGACTTTGGGAGCAGTTTCTCCATTGGCTTTAACTTTATTTTATGGATCATCACAAAATGCTTAAGATGATAGCTTTATTTCCCCTATGTTCAGATAATCCATTTCAGCTTTAACTTGAATGTTCCATCAGATGATGAAAGTTTTCCCTGATTCTTGCTCTCACCTGGGAAAATTATTAACTGCATCTAGACATCTTACTCTTTTTATAGGTATTTAGGCCTTTGAATATGAGTGGAATTATCACAAATTCATTATTTTTATGGTGACAGAAAATTCACAGAAGCCATATACCTTTGTTCTTCTTATGAACTGCATCTTCCTGTTGATGTCTTGTGAATAATTAGCTTTGTAAATATCTTTGGTCATTGCTTGCATAGAAAGGAGGGAAACTTTTAAATTTATTTAAGGTCACAATAAAATCTTAAAAGACTGTGTTATTGACTTTGAATGCTTGGCAAGACAGGAATCAAGCAGGGAAGGTCCCTACCCCTTCATTTTCACGCAGGCTTCTCAAAGCCCATTAAGAATTTATCAGCAAAGAAAGCACTTTTTTTTGACAGCCAAGTATTAACCTTGAGTGACACATTTGTTTAGTCTTATAACTATTATTTCTGCTTACTAGTTTAAGCTTCACTGCTTTGTGTCCAACTACAAACCATGAAAATTTCCTAAAAGAATGTTGCATTGCAAATTTTGGAAATGCGGAAAATGTAAACAATCTGTATTGTTCAGTCGTTTCCCAGCTGAGTGTTACATCTTCATCTATGTAGAGAAAATTTGTCATCACTGAAAACCATTAGAGTATGGTTTATAAAAAAATTATCTGCTGTTTGGTAGCATAACCTTGTAAATTTACTACTAGGACCAGCCTTGTAAATTTACTACTAGGACCAGCCTTGTAAATTTATTACTAGGACCAGCCTACGTTGTCAGGGAAAAGGTAATGATTGAACTGATTGTTTTTTGTACTTAATGCCTTCGAATTGAATAGTTATGTGGCATGAACATAGGGAGGAGAGCACATGAAAAAGATGATATCCATATTTTAAAAGCTACTAATCCATATTTTAAAAACCATTTTTGAAACCAAATTATTTATCTTCAATCCCATTTAAATGCAAAGAAAATATCTTAACTATATTCCCAGGCAGTACTTCCTAACATTAGAGAAATACCACCAGAAAGAAAAACAAGAGAAGGCTAACTTTGTGAATGTGAAAATATGAGCATATGCATTTTGAGAAAAAAGTAATTCCTGTTTGAAAGATTGTAAAAAATTTACATGGAAATTCTGCTTTTGTTAAGCAGCTCTAAAGAACTAATGCTTTCTACAGGGTTTTAGAACCTTGTCAGACCACAAAAATTATAGTCTTGTCTGAAGGATATAAAACAACTAATGATAACTTTAGGCAACACAAGGCTACAAACCCATCAACATTCTAAAGAAAATTCAGAAATAAAAAATAAATTACAGTGTTTAGTTTCTAAGGAAGTACCATCGAGAAAACTCACATCGTCTTAAGGTAAAACTTGCATCAATGAGAAGTCATCTTCTTCAAACTGATATTTCATCAATTTGTTTACTAAGCAATATTTCAAAAAGTGAATCAATTTCTTAGATAATGATTTCTGACATGACTGTGGAAATCACCTCCTGCACTGCTACCAACAAATCAACAGAATAAATCAAAAAGTAAGCCAGTTTTTACATGCATCCAAATGGTTTCCACAGCAATAGAAATAATGCATGGAATATTTTAACATTGAAATACACATTTAGAAAAATATATGTGCAGATGAAAAGCAGAAAGCAACAGTGAGAATTGATCCTAACTTTGACAAAATCAGTTTTTCTTCCATTAAAACTGTCTGTAGAAGAAAAATGCCACAGAACTGTTCCAAAATATAATTTCAGTTTTCTGGGATTTTATATTTTTATGTTAACATATTTTAATAATCAAAGGAAATTCTCATTAGGTAGTATTCAGTAAATTAATGAATTTAAATTAGGCAAACCTGAGAAGTCTGTCTCCCTATGGAGAGAAATTTGGACCAATATTGGCTTTTTTTTTTTTTTTCCTCTCAAAGCAGTTGACTTGAATGCAAGCCAAGGAATGTCAACCACATGACAGTAATGGCACACCATGAAATCTATCCATGTTTCAACAAGACTTTTGGAGATGTGCCTGGGAGGATAATATGCTAGAGAGAGAGAGAGAGAGAGGATGAGCATGTTTTGTAGAGACAATTATAAATATCCAACAAGTGAGTGTTAGCAATGGAAGTGATGTTATAGAAAAGACTTTGCATGTTTGTATTTTCTGTGGTTTACAGTGATAATATCAGAACAACAGTCCTTTCTAAAAGCATTATATATAGAATGAGACAAGTTGAGATATTTTTGCTTCATTTTTTTTTGTTTCTTTCCATGAATGAGGCATGAATTTGGAGAGGCTAGTTAGTACAGAAATGAAAATATTAGAAACCATTTCCTTGTGAGCTACTAAACAATCATTCTTTAACAAGTTTATCTCTAAAGACATCTGCTATTTTTTTTTAATTTTGTCATTTATTTACACTTCAATAAATAATAGCATTTTTGGTTCTAGACAACATTTTAAAATAAGCAGCTGAGGCTGTTTGAGCTTTTGCATTGTTAAAATGTTTTCCAGAGGAACTCAGCAAGTTTTATACTAACTCTCTTTCATATTTGTGTGTGAGGAATCATACATGTAAAAAAAGAAATCGTTTGGGAAGAGGTGGAAGTGTTTATGGAAAGAGCCTTTTATTAAAATGAATAAAAATGCAAAAATCTGCTGGATTAAATCTGAACTTCTGAAAAGAAGAACTAAATTCTTCTGGGGTAATAATGCAGGTGATGAACAGCAACAAATATCTAATCATTAAACTGCTCTGTCATAAAAGTTTATTGATAAAGAGCCCTTATTGAGTCTGGACTGTTGATGTAAGGTGTAGTCAAAACCCTGCATTATAGAAAATTGAATGCAAATAAACAACAGGCCTGAAGTGGGAACGTGTGGTGCTTTAAATCTGACTTGGAACCTGAAGAGAGAACTGTGCACTTCATCAGTACTCTCCCAGTACAACTGCATCAAGACAGCATTTGAGAAAATATGTGTCAGCCGCAATAAATAATTTAAAAAGAGTATGCAAATGCATTTATGCAGAATGTGTTCAGGGTAAAGAGAAAGTAGTAATAACTCAGAGGAATTTTTCTGGGTAAAACGAACAAGATGAAGCAAAAGGTCTGAAAGGCAAAGGTTAGTTATAAATTTGAGGCTGGGCAAAGTGCTAAACCAAATAAGTTTTTGTTAGTACTGAAATCAAATATATGGACAATTTAAAGTGAATGAGATGCTTGAGAGACAGGACAATTCAGGAAGGAATTGAAAAGATCTTTCTGTTCATGCTCCTGTGTGGCCAAAAATTCCAACACAGCATCTTGTTCTGGAAAATGCACCCAAAACCTGGACTGCACTGCACTGCAGAGGCCAGCTGCTTCCCATATTCCCATAAGAGACAGCCAGGCTCACCCTGGGCTTATTCTGGGTGGTGTCCAGCACTGCCAGAGTTTCATAATGAAGCATGATATGCTTTGAGCAGGATGGATGTATATGATCTCCGTAGGTGTGGCTTTGATCTCTGGCAAAAGCTGTTTTATGGGAATTTCTGAAGCAGTGAAGAGGTTTGGAAGGAACCTCTTAGTTCATGTAGCTGAAAGTAAACATTTTTTGTGTATGTGTCATAGGATAATAAATCTCAATGTGATGCAAACACAGCAAGGTGCACATCTTTTTGCAGCTCTTTGCATTGAGAGCTCACATCAGGGAGTTCGTATAAAATAAATATATGATGAGATTGAGAGAAAGTGTAAAAGTAAGTACTGAGTGGTGTGGAACAAAGATAAAATCACATGGCAACATGAGCTTTCTGGAGTTAAGTTTTATTTGGGCACATTATTTGGGCACATTATATTTATATTGCCCTGTTTCTGTATTATTTTTCTTGTTATAAGCAGTAATATCCCCATAAAATGACACAAATGAGGTTTAATTTGTTTCCTTTTCTTTCCATTTCTGTCTTTAGAAACTGTACCTTTTAGATAAGATTTCACTGTCTCTATCCCTAGGGTCATTGAGCCATCATACAATGTTTCTTCAGGGTACTAAATTATTTATAACAAAACTAAAACAAGAAGAGTGTTTGAAATTTAATGAATGTGCTTTTCATGGGACAAGTACCCATAAATTAGAAAAGAAGGAGGGAAAAAAAACCCCCAAACCAACCAGTAACTGAAATCTTGATCTTATTAAAATAGGATTAAGTAATGTTTTCAGTGGAAAAAAGATTTCGACCAGCTATGACCACCAGGGAAGTTGTGCTCCACACAAACAATTTCAGAATATGCTCTGAAATACCTGCTTCCTGATATTGGTCTGTTTTGACTTAAAAAACCATTCCAGAAGGTTGATTATTCACCTGCTTTGATAATTTATAACTCAGAAAAGCCATTACAGGCCATGAAAAGCTTACAAAATCAAGCAAGAGCATTTTGCCAGCCACAGTGATGACACAAAAAACCCCAAAACACTAAAAAGGTTTAAGATTTCTTTGTTCAAATAATTATTCATTTCAGCTATTCTTTGCAAATGTGAGCTGAGTTTAAATTAGTGATCTTTCATCTTCATTATTTAGTAGATGAATTTCACTGCCACTTCTAGTTTGTTTTGAGTTTATGTGTTTGGCTTCTTAGAGTGAAAATCGAACTGATCAGAGAAAGTAATTCTCACTATGAACACAATAGCCTGGATGCCAAAGGACAAACTGCAATACCTCTTTAGGATGCTATACTGCTATTCCAGAAATCTTCAGCTTGTCACATAGCAGAATGCTACTTCAAAGGAGAAAGATCCCTTTGAATCTCAGGAGATTGACCTCTGAATTTAATTCCTGGAGAGAACAGGCTCCTTAAGCTTTCCTTGTAAGTTCTCTTGAGCAAAGAGGGAAGGTTGTAATAGCAGAGAAAATTAACTAAAAAAAGACTTTATTCTTCCCTTTGCTTTTTTTAAAATCAAATAATTAATAGTTTCATTCAATTATAAAAAGAAGCTACCACCTGCTACTGCTAGAAGCTAATTTGTTGTACAAAGTTAAACTTTTTTTACTGCTCTTACAGCAAGAAGTATATTATTGCCCTGATCACATTTCTGTGGTTTGCTACACTGATATCAGTGATAGCAGCTTCCAGGCATAACCCATAATTACCCCATGGTTTAACTTGAAGTTTTGTATTTTAGTTATTCTTACATAAACAAAGAAAACTTACGTATTTTTTTCTGTCTTCTTGGTGCTCTTGGTGTTATGACATGAAATTAGGTATGTCATTGGCCATTGGCTCTTCAGCTGAAAGCAACTGACAGAGGAAAACTGAAGTTCTTCCTTTTCTAAAATATGTTTCTAAAATGAAATCATCATTTGAGCAATTTTTCTGAGATGCTCAACCAATCAGATTCATATTTTTAAAGAGAATCTGTTCCATAACAAGCAGCCAGTTCTCTCTGAGAAGGCAGCTCTTGTGACTCACAGCAGCTATCATATGACACATTTCTACTACCATTTTATGCCCAAGGCACATTTTTTAGAGGCTAATAAGCTCTGTTTTCTCCCTCTTTGCCATACTAGTGCTTTGTATTATCTCAGTTGAAATTTTTGATTAGGCTTCTTTATCATTACTACAGATCAGAAAATAAATAGATATTAAAAAGAACTTGTAATGCTCATGGTAAGGCCTATCTTTTTTTCTCCATTTGGTGTTTATCACAAAACAGGAAGATTCTCAAATCTATATGGAGCCCAGCCATGAAAACAGTTATTACATTTCAGTGATATAGCTAATTTAAAAGCCTTAGTACTTCATTAAGTAAGTGTATGTGCTACACTGAGACATATACTCAATTCATTAAGTATTGTTTATTTCACAAATTCTAAAAGGACTACAAGTATGACTTCAGACTTGCTTTTGTCCGGTTAAGGATATACTCTAGAAGGCTGGTTTAGTTTTAAAACACTTCTAGAATAAATGAGAATTTAAAGTCTATACAAAGACAGTCTTCCTTCTTATTCAGTATTCCTGCCTTAGAAAAAAATGAGTGCAACTCTTTTGCTTGATAATAAATTAAGATTGGACGTAGCAATTTAGTTGGGAATTCATATCCCTGAATCTACATTTCTATGTAATTTTCCAAGAAATCGTTTGTAAGTGTGTGCCTGGGGCAGAGACAGATATTTCTTCATTAATTTTAACACTGTCATATGGAAAGGAAAAAAAAAAAGAAAACAGTAAAAGAACAATAACAACAACCACAGAAAAAGGAGCATGTACAGAACAGTATTTACTTGTGTTAACAATTTGCTCTGCAATAGATGGGACAGAATTTCCAATATATAAAGCAACTGAGTCATGGAAATGTCTAAAGCAGTATTCAAGGGTGCATATTTATTTTGGACTTTGTTATCACTTTCTCTATTTTACCAGCTGGGTTTGTAGTAATTGGGTTATTGGGAAAATTTTATAAGGAAAACGGCTGTTACCTGCATGAATACATTCTTAGAAATCTTTGTGTGCAAATTAGACACATCAGTTTTTCTTTTAAACTAGCTGGAAGTTAAGGAAAAAGTTAAAACAGTTTGTAACCCTCAAACTGGTAAGCATGAATATAAAGTATGAGTATTGAAGCATGGAGAACTAACTCAAAAAAGGATAGAAAGCTGATAAGAAAAATATTAAACAGCTTTTCAAACTACTATGACAAGTCTCATTTACCTAGAGACAATCAGAAAAATTAATCTGAAATAAATTTTAAACTGGATTAATTAAGCTACATTAAATCCCTATGTAAATACACTTCCTCAGAATTAAAATTGCTTTTATTAAGTAATACTTGGAAGTGAGTTAAAGTAAATCAAATTAAGGTCTCTGTCATATTGCTTAAGAACATCCATCCCATAACTTCAACACGATAAAGGTATCTCATTTAAAATTCAGACCTTTTGTTGTTTTGGATTGCTTTTCCTGATACAATCAATGTGGATAAGCCACTCTGATACAATTTTTAGTACCATTTACAACCTTTTAGATTCTGACCTTTTTTGATTTCCATAACTAAAATTTGTACATATATTAAGCTTTATCCTGTATTACCTGAATTGAGAGATCTTGCATTAAAAAAAACAAAACCAAAAACAAAAAGAAAATATCATCCATTTTCCCCTTATTTACTCTTTAAGGTTTAATTTTAGCAGATATTGGATCAGCTTATTCAGCTTTCAAAAATATTTCTTATTTCTTATTCTCAGAGCCAATATATTTCTGAGGTAAGCAGCTAGAAAAATGTTAATGTAATACTAGTGTGATGAAATTTTTTTGTTTCCAGTAATGTGTTTAGATTCATCGACATTTCTGAAGTCAACAAATACTGAGGATATTTGGATTCAATATTTAGAAACTAATTTCCCCATTTTACCATGTAGCCTCTTCATGTCCTTTCCTCAGCATAAAATTAAAAGATGGTTTGTTATTAATAATTGTGTTTCCCAGCGGTGTCAGGCCAGCAAAAGAGCAGCAAGGTAGCATGTTTACATATTTATAGGACATTTGTTTACTTTTTATTCTGAATGATGAATTTGCTTGTAGATCCCAAATATGTATGAATGCAATAACAGAATGGCAAAAATATAGTCTCATTGGTTCAATGCCAAATGGATTTGCCAGTGAGACTTTGTGGCAGTCATAGATAAAGACTCATTTTTATTAAGAGCCCAATTTTAAAAACAAAAGAAGCAAAGCCTACAGTATTTAATTTTAATTTTTTGCTTCATGATTGGTAGTGGAAGACACAACCATAAGGCCTCCTGTTCTAACTGTGGAGTTGTGGTGATGAGAGACAGGGACAGATATGTTTTACAAAGCATACAGCTGTCTGTATTTCAGGGGCGCTGCTTTACATCCATCGTTGGCACCAGGATGAGAGGAACATGGAGTTATCTTGCACTTCTGGAAGCATAATTCTTGTTCTTCAGAAACAACATGATGGTGCTCTGGCATCATTTTGGCCTGATCATTAATGGATTATATGACCAAAACTGTAAATTAAATGAGGACAGAAGCAGACAAAGCCAATCATATATGAATTTGCTACTTTTCTGTTGTTCCTTTTTTCCAATGGTGAATCAGTTCCGTTCTGACTTACCACTGATTTCATTTTTCTTTTTTTACTGCAGTTTATTATGCTGACATACATCTTTATGTTGGCCTGGCTTGGAGTTACAGCTTTCACTTCTCTGCCTGTTTACATGTACTTCAACCTGTGGACCATTTGCCGAAATGCCACTGTAGTGGACGGAGCCAATCTCTGCTTGGATCTTCGCCAGTATGGTATGTAAATAAAAAGCACTAAATGAAAAGTAATGTTTCACAAAAGAAAGCATTCCACTACCTTGCTTCCACGTGTCTGAAATGAGCTGTTCAGTGTTTCTGAAGCAATTGGTAAGTGTCTCTCCCTGCCCTTTTACCCACTAGTCTAAATAGTGCATAAAAGATGAACTGCATTGCCTGTCCTGACAAAAACTGAGCCAACCTTGTCAATCTTCCCAGAGCAATGAAAATCTGTCATGGGGCTTTGGCTGAGTCTTTTCAAAAATTGCTGTAACTTGTCTAAAATTCTTAATTAGTCATCTATCTGGAGAATGACTTTAAATTTTGTGGTAGGACACTGACTTAGAGATGTGAGGTCCTAGGGTATCAGCTGTCTCTGCAGAGGTGAATTGGGACACAAGATTAATTGCTTTCAAAAACCCTGATGAGGACCAACAATACTGATAGTAACACTCTAAGAAAGGGTGGAAAGAGAGAGAGGGAGTGGGGCTAAAGCCTGAATGCTGGAGGTCACAATAATGTGGGGATATGCTCCTATGTGTGTTTTGAGAGAATGTGAAATTTGAGTAGAAAGGAATTTGTGATCTTAAAATGTCTGAGAATTCTTGTGTTGGCGATGGTAATTCAATCCTTCTACAAGACTGGTTTGATTCTACATGTTATAACCTTAATAATTTCTCAACCCAGAGAGCTTTGCACAATCATACTCTCAACAGACAGGTTCTTATCTTTCCTTTTGTTTCCTTGGCCATTTCCTTTTGCAAGGAAATGGTTTCAATAATAGTAAACATTTCAATCAACCTGAAATAAAATATTTGACATTTTTCTTTCATGAGAGGAAAGGAAAGTTGGAGTTTTTTATTGTTTGGGTGTCCCCCCTACACAGCATGGCAGGTGAGTTTAAAAAGCAGTTATCTGTATAGATCCCATCAAGTGTATTTTTCTTTCTATGACCTTTTATTTTGTTAATATTCATGACTATTTTTTCATTAATTCTATTTAGGATGTTCATAGAACACTAATATATCCAGTGTGTATTCTGCGAATGTAGCTTTTTACTCTAGATTCAGTGCAAAAAACACTGATTGATGTTGGGAAAGAACCATTTTTTATGGTAACTGAGTTAATTGCAGTATTATTTTCAAGCCAGTCTTTGATTTAGTATTTGGACACTAGCTAAAGGAAGCAAGGTAGCAGATTCTAATTATTGCTGCTGAAAAGAGAAACAATAAAGTATAAGTTTGTGTAATACTTTTTTATAACTTGTGGAAGAAGCTTTATACCAGATCAATATGTTTGAAACCAATATACAGCACATTTTTCCACATGAGGGTAGAGAAGGTTTGTGAACATTTGAAGTGTATAAACTGGTTGCAAATCATTTCTGGTTCTTTAATCGTTGTGCTGATCAAAATCAGGAATAAAGATATCTTCAAAAATGGCAGAACAATTGTTACCTGCGTGGTTTTTCTTACTAGGGCTTTTACTAAATAGATAATGTGCTTTATGCTGGCTGAAATAGAATAGAATCCTAGAGTGGTTTTAGTTGAAAGACATCTTAAAGCCAAGTTCCAACCCCTTGCCATGGCGCAGAGAGACATTCCTCTAGATCAGGTTGCTCAGGACCCCATCCAACCTGTCCTTCAACAATTCCAGGGATGGAATGTCCACCATTTTTCAGGGCAACGTGTTCCAGTTCCTCAACACCCTCATAATAAAGAATTTCTTCCTTACATCTAACCTAAACTTATCC
The DNA here is from genome assembly GCA_024362935.1 of Setophaga petechia. NCBI lineage: Eukaryota > Metazoa > Chordata > Aves > Passeriformes > Parulidae > Setophaga > Setophaga petechia. The sequence goes on from JANCRA010000001.1 coordinate 32,943,896, forward strand.
TCTTTCAGCTCAAGCCATTACCCCTTTTTCTACTGCACATGCTCTTGTATTAAGTTCCTCTCCAGCTCTCTTGACAGACCCTTTTAGTCCTGGAAGACTGCTATATGGCCTCCCCAAAACCTTCTCTTCTCTAGGCTATGCAATCTCAGCTGCCTCAGCTTGTCTTCAAAGGAGAGTTGCTCCAGACTCCTAAATGTCAACAAACCCCAGATATCATTGTTAAAATAAGTTCTTAGCTTTTCTCATATAAATGAAGTTGATCTGTACCAGGAATTCCTAATCATGTGAATATTTATTCTTCTCCAGGTATTGTAACTGTTGGAGAGGAAAAGAAGGTTTGCACCTCATCAGAAAGTTTCATCAAGATGTGTGACTCTAATGAGGTAAATAAACATCATAGCATTTTTGGCAAATCCATTATGTATGTTGCAGCAGGAACTAGCTGGTATATGTTTTCTTACTGTTAATGGTCTAATTCTTGCTATGGAGATGAAATAAATCACAGTGAAAAACACAGGCAAGCAAGTAGTTTTCCTAATCTTTTACTGAATTTCATCAGTGTAATTTTTCCAACCATTTGTTTTCCAAATATGCTTGTGGCTTGTTTGTTTGGATTTTTTTTAATAATTCCAGTATCTTGTTCTTTGTTACTGAGATGTTTTTCAAAGCTAATGCCTCTGCTGCACAGTGAATAGGTCCATATAATGAATCACTGATTGAAGGGCTTATGGCTACTGTTGTGACAGGAGAGTAAAGATTGCAAATGGATTTGGCCAAACCTTGTTGAGCATTAGGATTGTAGCTCTTAGTACATTTTTCTTTGTAGTTTTTCCCTTGGGCAAATGCCACCTGTCTCAGTGCAGTTGAGGATTCTGGTTTTGTTTTCAGATGATAAAGGATGAAGAGAGGACGAATGAAATTGCATCTCCCTAGAACAAAGAGAGGCTAAAATGTTGATCCCTCTGAAGCCAGAAGGGTCAACATATGCTTAGTGTTATACTGGGTCTTACCATGGTTGAATCAGTCTTAGAGGGAAGGTATGCAATCCTCCCTTACACCAAAACCATCTTCCAAAATCAGTTCTTGTGGTGTAGTTGACTGTCTATGGCTATTGCATAAACCAGCTCACTGAAATTAAAAGCAAATATAATAATTTGGTTTGGGGTGAGGTGAGGATGGTGGTTAATTTGAATTATGTAAGTAACCTGGTTTATATTATATCATTATGAACAAATTTGAGAGGGAAGTGGATCAATATATGAGGATGGAAAGCTACAGTTCATGAAGGGAAAATGGGTTTTCTTAGGTTGTCTCTGCCACTGGAGAAGCCATCATGAACATAATTGTAAACTAGTATTGTAGTATTGTAGAATAAAAAAACCCCAAACAAAACCCTCAAAATGGGCTGGAGTGTTTATTTTAAATATTTAATTTTCTTAATATTTTATTATGTAAATGCTGTATATTTAAATAGAGTTATGCTTTTTCCCTGACATGAGCATTGTAACAAAAAAAGCAGCACAAGCACAATTACATGTAGTGCTATCAATCTCTTGGAAAAATATTCCTATTCATTACTTTTGTGGAAGGGTGGCACCAGGAAGGTAATTATTTGTTCTATGTCAGTCTGAATTTTTTTTCATTTTCTGTTTGCTGTGCAACCATGAAAGTCCTTTTCTCTGCCTCCCTTTTGCAGCTAAACATGACATTCCACTTGTTCATTGTGGCACTTGCTGGAGCTGGAGCAGCAGTCATTGCTATGGTAAGCCACCATGCCACTCTATAGCTCATCTGAATTGCTGATTCTGACTTAGGATCAGCTGTTCAATTTCCATACTATCACCCAAAGCTATTATTAAAATATAGTTCTGTAATTCAATACTCTCCCTTTTTTTCTTTTTTATTTTTTAATATGTTGATGGATTCCCTTTTAAGTAGAATATCATGATTACTTTTTTGAATTGAAAAAACATCTTTAAGTACATGCTAAGAATTTTCACTGTTCTCTTGCTGTCTTCAGACAAGTGTCTGAATTCACATGTCTATTTTGTAACCATAGTATTATACTTTTATGATCTCTGCCTTTCTGAGTATTCATAGGCTTGCCACACTGCTATTTTAGCAGCAGAATCTTTTTGTCAGTTCTGTGAATATATATGAATGTGTTGATTTTTCTGTCAGGACCAATTTTTCTGCTCCTTTATAATGAAGATCACTTTAAATTTTGACATTTTCTCAATGAGAAGGTTCCACTGAGAAAAAAGTATGTGAGCTAATGCCCTGCTCTTCTGTCTTTTGTCTGCTGCATTTGCTTAAGCATAGAGATATTTTTAGACTCACAATTCTCTACTGGTGTAGGTTTGCATTATGCATGCTGCAATGGGAAATTAAAAGTGACTGTTACTTGGCTCTGATGCTTTCAAAAGTGTTAGTGGTGGTGATTCCTATATACTGCTTATACTAGTAATTTTGTATGGATCGTAGGACCATGATTTGAGGTTTTTTTATCCTTATAATTATATTATTATAAAAAAGTACATTCAGAAAATATCCAGTGAAGCTAGTACCTCTCTTACGCCAATGATTTCTTTTTGTTCTTATCTGCCATTTTTTCTTTATTACAAGACGCCCTGCAAACAGCAAAGACAGCTAAATAAAATATATATATTTTCAATGTAGGTTTTTGTTTCAAGGCCACAAATGATAAGTGTAATAGTAGAATAGAATTCATAATAATAATTTAATTTTTTTCAAACTGAAATTTTTTTCCTTATAGTTTCAAAAATGGTAACCACATAGCAATTATGATAATATATCATTAGTTTAGGAAATTAAACCTAGGAGGTCATTAGTTTTCCACTGTGTGATTATTTTGAAGTATATTCAGTTGATATCATAAAATTCTATTTCGCTCAGATGAAAATTCTGCATTTCAATCAAGAGTTCTGAATTCAAATAGCCACCAAAATATATTTAGTGAAACATAATGCATCTTCAGTGAAAGCAAATTAAGTAAATACATTGTGCCGCATAGTTTAAATACATAATACTTTCAATGAAGTTTTTAAAAAGTCCCTTTGAAGCTCAGCATATCAAAGATACCATAACTGCATTACAGTAGGCACAAACACCCTTTGAATTCACTTTGATGGTGCACATTTTTTCACATGTTTTTGAGGGATTACCCATTTCCAAGTGTGCTTTGTGTTGAATTCTAAAATGCACAGAGCAGACATGATAACACTGTTCCAACAAAAATATAACTTAATGTTCTAAGTGCTAGTAAATGGCATACTGTCCCAGCACTGGTAGATGTATGTTTCATTAAATGTTTGCAACAGTTTTTTCAAGTTTCTAACTATGCTGTTTGTCTTTAACCTAACATTCTAATCTGGTTGGTACCTAAAGACTAGCACATTCCACTCTTTGATAGTGTGTTTTCCAAAACCAACGTACCAGACCACATCTCTAGGCTAAGGCATGTGCTTCACACTTGACATAGTACCCCAAACACAAGGGAAATGAGGAAAAATTCAGAATTTTGTGGTTGGACATGCAGACATTACAAGGTTCTCCTTTAAGGCAAGTTTACTTTCCCAAGGTAAAAGCAATTTAAAGGAGGAAAAATTAATTTGGGGTCCTAACTATTTCATCCAGGAAGAAGAAGATATCTTTTTTATCCAGATCTTAGACTCAAATTAATAGACAGAGGTAATGCATCAGCAGTGAGAAATATTCTGCAGAAGTCATTTTAGTCATTGGAAAACCAGTGCCCTTCACTATATGTGCTGCTTCAAGAATAGTTATAAATGAATTTATGACATTTGTCTTTGTGTATATCCAGAACGGGTTTGTGAAATTAAACAGGAAAATTAGATTAAAATATCAGTCTTTTACAAAAAGAAAAAGCTTATTAATATAATGCACTCTTAAAGCATTTCTTGCAAACAATTACTTTAAAGCAGAATAGTCCATCTGACTAAAGTGGTAAGTACATGGTATTTATGGCCAGCCAGTAACAGTAGTGCAAAATCAGTGCTGAATGACAGAATTGGTAAAATCTGCTTCCTGAAATGACATTTGAAGTTATGACATCAATATACTCCACTATATCCTCACTTCTGGATTTGTAAACTTTTGCAAGTGCCAGACTATTTAATTTCTGAAGGTTTCTTAAACTCTCTAATGTCAATATGATTCTACAAAATTCACAAAAGAATCAGCTTATTCATAAATACTTAGTCCATCTGTCCCCAGGATACTTTTCACAAAACTGTATTTTAAAAAGATATTTTTCAAAAAAGTAGTCATTTATTGCAAAACCACAAAAAAACTTGTTAAACTTGCAAAACCATTTGATCACAAATCAAATTTCCCCATATCTCTTGGTCTCAGATTTGCTTATGAATGTTAGAATTTTTTCCCAATTCACTATATACCTCTTTAGTCTGCAAAGAAGAATGTTGGGTTTGGGTTTCAAAAGGAGAATCGTCCTACATATTAGGACTGATATATATAGAGCCTCATATATTTTACAGTATATGTCAGGGAAAGTTTCATTTTGCAGCAAAGAACACTATCAAAGAGCTTCTTTTGAAAATTTATCACTCTTATGTCAATGCAAGATGGGGAAAAAAGAACCAAAACCTGATAAATTATTTATGCTGTAAATGCTTTTTGAGAGTCTTTACCATGGAAAAAATAACCAGGCTCTTGAATCGTGTTTAATTTGTACAGTATATGATTCTGAGCAGTACTGTTCTTTCTTATGTCTGAATGGATAACAAAGGCATATGGAATAGAAAATTACTTATAAATTTTATACATACGTACTTACAAATTTTACTGTTGTCAGTGTTGTGTTAGATAGAAACAAAAGACATGAAGTTGTTTAAATGTAAGCTCTAGCATTCAGCAGTTGATTGTAAAGCCAGTATACAGTCTAGCTGTTATGCTTCCCCAGAAACACTGTGGAAAAACTTAGTTATGAGATGCAAAATTTCCTTTCTCAAAGTTACCACGTGAGCTGGTAACTCTTTTGCCTTAACTTCCACAGAAATTATGTCCTGTAAGGTGGAGATGCAATCAGGTCTCCTGAAACAGGAACAATGGATGTGTAAAGTGGACTATTCCTCTCCCCAGCAGGATTGTGGTCTTCTGCAGGATGTGAGATGCATGTAAAGGGAGGAATTAAAGTTTTTTAAACTTGGGTCCTGGGGAAGTAGTGACATGTCCTGCATGGAAAAATAAAAACAAACAAACAAAAAAAACCAAGTAGCCAACTCCACAATTTCTAAACACTGAAGCATACTTTCACCTTATGAAGAAATCTAAGCAGGAATAGGTATGGAAAGACTCTGCACTGCCTTGCATATTGTCTGTAATTGAAACCTCCTGAGGCAGACTGTGGAAGCTGCCTGGCTTCAATTTAAGTAAGCCTTGACGAGGGCCCCACTGGCTTTAGGCTATTCAGGTCATGGAATTGTGAAATGCAATTAGACAGCCACTTAGAAATGGCCTCCTTAGTGTGGCAATGTTATCTAGGAACTTGGTGTTAAAATAAAAAACAAAGGTGATGGTACTGCTCAATGTATATGTCATTGTAAACATGGATATATATTTGATATTATATTAGTTAGAGTAGCAGTTTCCTGGCAAGCCTTCCTACTTACATTGAATATGAACTACTGTATGTTATTACAGTAGTTTGATTCAGTATCTTCATAAGGAAGGGATGGGCAAAGAATGGGTGTTTTAGGAAGGTCCAACTGTTACCAATATACTTTCAAAGTAGTCTATTTTTTGACAAAGAAAAATGCTGAGTGAAATTGCAGGACATTAAGTTTAAATTTTTGTCTTACTGGGTCATTACCAAATATTTTGTGAGGATAAGAAAAAGTGCCTACATCATTCAATTTTCATCACAAATTCTTCAGTTGCAAGGATTTCTGGCAAATATGTTTTAAAAGGTCATGAAGATGTGAGTACACTGCTCAGATAGCCCCACTTTCAGGATTGTCATGTCTGCAATCTGTTTGAGGTTCAGACTGTATTTTTAACTGAAATTTCAGACTGAATGAGCCAGTTTTCATTGGGTGCAAATTGCAATTGAGATGACAAAATTTTTAATTTTATCAATCTGTTTATTTTGATTTTTCTCAATAGTTTTACTGTGGAGAATTTAAGGCATTTCATTCAGTGCAATGGGGATCCCGGATTAGGGTCTCCCATTTGCCCTAAAAATGCCTGATCCAGAAACTACCCATGGTGAATGCTTTGGAAGAGCTGAGTTAGGATAGAAGATGTTTCTTTTTCCTGTGTACTAAATTATGACTAGAGAGCATTCCAGAGTGACACACAATATGCTGCCATCTCAAACATCTATACTTATGGATTGCTTTGCTAGTCTTGTGCTCTAGATATCAAGAAAATCCTAAAGATATGTAGAAATAGTATTCTCTAGTTTTTTCCCTAGAGGACAGATTCTCTGAACAGCTTCTTTCTAATTTTATGTCTCCTCAAATCAGATAGTATTCCTCAAATAAGGATTAATTGGAAACTTGACATAAAACATAAGGATAAAAAAGGTAGAAAAAATACCTGGTCTTTTTAAGGGCTTCAGAATGCTTTCCTTGATCATAATTATCCAGATTAAGAAATGTACTTTTGCCTGTACTAATCAGCAACAATTGCCAATAAACAGTTGTGAAAAAAATGTCCAAATATTCCAAAAGAAAAAAACCCAAACATATTAGAATGAATCTGTTCATTTAATATGAATCTGACATACTCATATGTATAGTAGTACTACATGAAAAGGAGAATTTGCATAATCTCAAGGTGGTTTTTTATTATTTATTGTATTATTATTCCATTTTCCATTAACTGAATCCCAGTATAATTTCTTGATTTCTTAGAGAGGGGTAAAATATTTTGGATCTCACAAAATTGCTCATTGCTTCTGAGGAAGTAGATTAACATCAATTAGAGATGCTCTCCTCAGAAAGTGTCTGAAAACCTGCTAGGGAGGGAATAAATGTCCAGAGACTCCCAGCATAAACTAGTTGAATATGCTTGTGGAACACTTTGCTTTTCTGACTGAATACAGAGTAAACAGGGCATCCAAATTTTTTTCAACTAAATTTTCTCACATCTTGCTTAACTGAACTTATTTTGCAATTATTGACAATTTTTCCCCTTGTTGAATTGGTGAATTAAATACAAAGCTAGAATTGTAGTTGAAAGAAGTCATGGCTAAATGAAACAAAAATGCTAACCTTAACAAAAATTAAGAAGTAAAACCTTCTGTAATTGTATTAGATATGCAATCATAAGATGTGTCTATGGCATATTTTGATGTTAAAAACTACTTTAACAAAAACTTCTTCCATGGGGAAAAGTGTACAGTAAATACATAACACAAAAGGCATTTTTGCATGTACCTTTGCAAACTAACTGAAAAATAATGCAGGGATGATTTGGAATTTGGATTTTTCAGGTTTTAGGGATTTTTTCCTTGTATCTATTGCTACCAACTACTAGTTGTAATAACAGTAACGGCTATGAGGTGAATAATCTGAAGGTTAATGAAGCCTGAGTTTGCCATCACATTTCTATATGAATTTGCCATCAAAGTTCTATAGTACTTCTTGACACAAGACTACCTAGCTCCTGCTGGTGAGCACCTACAGCCTCCAAGTTGACACGTGCTCTGTTCTGACTGCCTCTATTATTTCTTAACACTGTGCTCCTCTCTTACAGGTTCATTATCTCATGGTCTTGTCTGCCAACTGGGCCTATGTGAAAGATGCTTGCAGAATGCAAAAATATGAGGATATTAAGTCAAAGGAGGAGCAAGAGCTGCATGATATTCATTCTACTCGCTCTAAAGAGCGGCTCAATGCTTATACATAAAAGAAACCTTGTCTTACTTCCTAACATGTGAATGCTTTGTTGTTTAACTAAAGGCCATCCTACCATTTAAAAACAATTGAAAGTGCTTCTCACAAAAGATAGTTTGGGTGACTTACATATCACCTACATACAATTCTTGGTTGTCTAGCACTTGGTTTCTTAATTAGTTCTTACTTTGTGTGACCATTCTATACCACAAAGCTCCTAAATAGCCTTTCCTGAATCCCCTTAGGCTAATTAGTTCTGATAGGTCAAGGATACTAAACTATTGTCAAATACAAATATGTGTTTGATTTTTTTAATCACTTTGTATGTGTTATGCATAACACCTTTTGCATTGTTTCTTATATGTTTTTGGAAAAAAAGTAGCTTTTTATACTTTTTAGTTTTGAGTTCAGTAACTACTTTAACTACAGGTATACTTCAAAGGGACCATTGTACATGATGTACAATATATAAAGAAAACATTCTGATGACTTTCCTTTATATATGGAAAACCTGCCAGAGGGACCCTGATCAACTTGAATGAAGGTCCTAAGAACGTTTTAAACAATCAAAGGTGCAATTTCTAAATTTGTAATAGTGGGTAAAAAAATAAAAAAAAAAGCGAAAAAAGAAAAAAAAAGAAAAAAAATTAAAAAGTGCTTCTTATCTTTGTTAACATTGTATTATTGATGTTTTTAAAAAATATTCTCTTGTTTCAAGTTCCATGGGTGATAATTCCTGTTTGTATTGTGAGCATGCAGTCCGTGGTGCTAACAATGCATGGCCACTTGCCTTTTGAAGGAATTCAATACCACGGCTACCTGTTAACGAGTTATGGTATATAGACAACTGTTAATTAAGTGATATAGTTATTCATAGTTTTCTACAGAATAATCTCTCTTTAATTCAATGATGGTTATGCTAAATTGGAGCTGTCCATGTGATGATGTAAGAAATTACTGCTTAGCTACATTTATGAAAGTAATATATCAAAAATGCAGTGACCATAGGAGTCAGATGTCTTTTTACCTGCTTTAAAAATTTAAATGGATTGCACCTGTCTGAACTGTAAAAGATATATTAAAGGAGACTTCCATAAATGTTATAGCTTGGCTTCTAGCTTTCCTACACATAATGGTTTACCTGTATTACGTTGAAGTAAGGTGAAAGACCACTACAGAGCTTATTATTTCAAAGTGTAGTAATATATTTGAACCTTTATTTTGATATGAAAGTGTTATCAGAATGATAGGTCATCTTAATTTGAAAGAATTACCTGTATCAAAAACAGAACAAAAAACCCTATTTAAGAAAAGTCGGCATTATTGGACCAAATTTGGTGGATTTGTTTTTTTTTTTGCCTATTTCTAATGCTACAAGAATGCTGTAAAGTGTCTTTTAAAGTGATGTAGCCTGACAAGACATTTTTGTCAGTGTTAAAAATCTTAGGTAGTTTTGTGCACTTATTGGACCATTGTGAATTCTCTCTCAGTGTAAGTGCATTTCTAATAAAATTTCTTGAGTAAAACTCTTCTTTGTACTATTACTAGTCATGCATCATCAGTAATTTTTAACAATTCTTGTAGTAAGTAGAAGGTAATACTATAGTTACTTGTGGCATGATAATGCATTAAGTAGTATTAGTTGGTTGAGTTATTTTTATTTTTCTTTTCTTTTGCTTGTTTTGGTTTTGGGTTTTTTTTTTTTTTTTGGTTGTGTTTTTTTGATTTGGGGTTTTGGTTTTGGTTTGGATTTTTTTTTTTACACTTAAGCTGTCCTATGGGGTCAACAGTTTTCTGATAATGTGCAGTACCGGTATTACAGTTCTGCAAAAAGTATTAGGAACCTCTTTTTGGACTCTATATTGTAGTGTTTCAGTTTTGTGTCTTAAAATGTTTGTGCTGATTTTTAAAACTATGTCTTTTAAACTCATGTAATGATGTTAATGCTTTTGGCTCTTCTCTGGTATTAGAGTTTGTATTTTCACAAAGAATGCTTTGTAGCAGGCATTACAATTAATCTGTTTTGTACATAAATGTGCCAACAGCTTGATGGTGGCGTTTTTGAAATGTAGAACAAAGTGCTTGCAAAATGTAATAAACACACTTGTGTACTTTGTGTTCTTGTTAATTCTTTGTGTAGTTTTTCTTTGCCTATATTGGACAGGTCACTGTAACAAGAAATGGAAGAAGCTTGTTTCTCCTACAGACCTTGCTATTGCACAACCTGCTTTAAATATGTCTCCTAATCAGCATTTGGTGTCAGAAGTCATACATCTTAAGACTGAGAGACTCAAATGTTTTCTAAGAGCAGAGTTTCATAGTCTAGGAAGTGCCAGGTAGCAGAAGCCATACTTGCTATATTTTTAACATATCAGTCAAAAGAAAAATTGGGAAAGATTCCCATTACTACAGTGTCATTTGGAACAGCTCAGCAGAAACTGGTCTGACAGCAGTTTGGATATTGCTGAGGATACTGATCTGTCAATGGTATGGTAGCTAATACTTTGAAACCTCAGTAACAATACTACATTACTTACATGCATGTAAAGTAATTTAAATGGTTAAGAGAGGATCTATAGCTGTGCCAACTAACCTGATATCACTAAGGAAATTGTTTAAAATACAGTTCCACTATGTGTTTGTTTCTCAGTTAACCAGCTGTTATGGAACTCTTTGTGTGCTCTTGATGAAGACTTGTGTCAGGACGGCAGAAGCAGCACAAGCCAAAGGAGTAGAGGAGCTTCCCATAGCACAGCACATCAGTCATAAGTGATTCACTTCAAAGTCTGAGCATATTTGGTTTATTCCAGAGACTTCTCTGTTTGTTGACAGCCTAAGCTGATTTTTCCTGAGTTAGGCTGCATGGATCTTGACTTCTATAAACGCTTCTGTGCTCAATCTAAACTTGAGCCTATTGTGTTTTTAAGAAACAAGAAAAACATTGGAGGTTAATCCGTCTGGGGCAGGTTTTTGCTGGACAAAAGGCTGCAGTTAAATTAAAATTTTCCATTTAAGAGGACTTCAGCCCTAGATACTCAATTTTGCATGTTCATCACAGCTTACTATGCCCCATAAAAACTACTAATAGCATGTTACAAAACAGATTCAAAATTTGAGATAGACATCCTTCCCAGACCCACTCAGATCACCCCCTTTACTTTTGCACAAGATTATTTTATCCCTCAGCAGGACAGTTTCCCTCAGCAGCAGTGTTTCTGCTTTGAGCACAAGCAGATAAAACATTGAATCAGTGTGATTTAGACAATGCACAGAAGTGCACAGCAGATGTGGGCTCAGTGTTCACACCTTGGTAGAGAGAATGGCAATTTTTAAGCCAATACATCATACAATTTGGTGATGTAGTTAAAATAGGAGATTATACTGAAATTATATGCCTAGTTAATATTTCAAAATAGTTGATTATATTTTTTTCCCACGGGACCTAAAGTAATAGGATTTCAACTATAACTGGAAATATATATATAAATGAATTTAAAATTACATATGCAACTTTTGGTCCTATATTAATGCAATTATTTAAATTGTAATATGTATGCATTGATTTTAAGTACTTATTGAACATTACCATGATTGCAACTCACCTTCAGTTGATGTAGTATATATTTTAAGACAGAATATATCTGTACTCTACTTCCTATAATAGTCAAAGGCAACAGTTTATAGAATCTTTTCCATCATCAGGTTCCAGTGCATTTTTAAAATTTTCACTTCTGGGTTACCAGAAGTATAATGTAGCTGATCTGCTGAAGAGCACAGCTTAGTTTATAAAACATAAAGAATCAAACTATAGTAAATTTCATCTCAATAGGAAAGGGGGTCTTTATACAAGCTCTCTCAAAAAATCCCAACATTTTATTTTCATTGGGTTGCACAGAAACCCCACATATACTGTTAAGCAGCACATCAATTTATGTCTCACATTTCAGCACTGCCTCCATTTTGGGTAGATATCAATTGGAAAGAACAAGTTCAAAGCACACAGAGTCTCTACCAGCTTTTTCTGGCCCACTCGAATTCTTCTAACTTGTATTTTCTACAAGGGAGGAACTGCAACAGTTTATGAATTTTGCAATTTTCAACTATAGTTTCTTTTTCTTTCAGGTGTCTGCAGAGGATCCCAACACATCACAGAGTTGCTTCTGTGTTTAACAGTTATTTGCAGTGATGGAGGCAGGTAAGTATTTCTGCTGGCATGCCAACAGAGATGGTGGCTGGTAGAGAAGTGGATCATCTTTGACTTGCAGTAGTCTAAGCATCAGCCAAATTTGCAGATATTCTGCAGGGAGAAATTTATCTAAAAAAAGGTTCTGGCCACAAGCTGCAGTGGACTATTTCCTTCCCTGTATAAAGTGGAGTTTGGTCAGATGTGAGCCCCAGGGAAGATCATTTCAGTTGGTCTTTGATTTGGCACTGCTGAGATTCCCACGTTTGAAAGGGGTGGTTGGAGGCAGGTGCATCTACTTTAGGAGTTATTAAAAAACAAAACAAAACTAAAATCCCAAGAGATTTGCCTGAATATCCTATGGTTTTACGTGTTGAGTTACTCAAGACAGAAATACTGTGTAGGCCAGAAAAAGAGATTATCAGAGCCAGGTTTTTCCAAGTGTTTGAATATTTTTTCTTCTCAGTTGCCCAGAAAAATTATACTTAGCATGAATCACTTTCCTGTGGTTAATAGAGAATATTTTGCTCTCTGAGACTGTAAGTCTTGTATTTTATTAAATAGCTTTGGTCACATGTATTTCTTTGTAAGGATAAATATTAATTTTAGAACAAATCTCATGGGGAAACAAATTTATCCTCAACAAATTAATGTCCCTGTTAAAGCATGCAAATCACTTCCTGGAATTTTAAAATTCAGCTAGTTTACTTGCATGTATGGTCACATTATGGAATAATAAACTAAATCACAGGGTTAAACACAGAGCAAGTGTCAGGTTCCTCAGCTGCCTGGTTTGAACTGACTAAGCAGATGGAAACCTTTCCCAAGAAGGCACTGTTGGATGCCTCATATTGGTGCCTTTTTCTGAAGTATGAAACATGTTGAGCACAGATACCTCATTAAGGTGTTTAATTCATATTTCTGATTTCTTTCATTATTTGCTTCTCCATGACATTGCTGTTCCTTGTGCCCTGATTTGAGTTGGAACTGAAGGAGCATAAAACAAGCTTCTACTGAGGAGGTGATGTACCAATGCCACTGAGCAGTGATGTACCACATGCTTGGAAACAGGGATGAGAACAGTGAAAAAGGAAGGCAGAAAAAAAGAAATATAAGATTTTTCTTTCCTTGTAAGCCCCAGCTGCAAGGTAATATCTGGTTTTGAGACCTGTGCCTCATTATATACAGGTATGCCTTGCAGGACTAGGGCTTTAGGAGGAGTGAGAGTTTCTAACAAAGGGCAAATGCTACTTGAAACATGGAGATTTTGGACAGTCTAAAGCCATGCTTCTCTTGAAAGGAGCAGATGGCCCAGAGAAACTTGTAAACCTTTAATTGTCACAGCAGGATCTCAGGATCTCTTCCCAGCATGAGAAACATGGTGGCAGAGCTGATATGTTACATGTGCAACTGCATGGAGCTATGGAGTAGAGCTTGTATCACTTAAAGCAGTTCAGGGATGATGCAGAAGAGGACCTCTGCTGCAGTAATAGTCCTGGTCCCATTGCAGCAAGGTTGTTTTCACTAACACAAGGAAGAAAAGTAAGGATTTGAGAGTGATCAGTCTGGAAAATCTGATTTTTGCAAGTGAGAGATGTCAAGTGTTTTTGCAATGTAATAATTAATGTTAAGTGCTTGCATTTTTCATATATTTTAAATGTGCACACATACATAGAATACATACTCCAATGAATTGATTTTTTAATGAACTTCTGTGCTACAGAAATAATAATGACAGCCTTAACAAAAAATAGTAAAGTCAGTGATTATGGGAAAATTTTCATGCAAGAAATGGCATTAATTTTACACAGTTATCAGATATTTTGCAAATGATAAGATCATATATGGAGATAATAGCAGCTTTGGCTTTTGTTCATGAGCTCATTCAGCTTGTTTTGCTTCCTGATAGTAGCAGGCTTCTGGTCTTCAGAGTGGTTTTTTTTTCCCTACAGATCTTCCAATCATTCTCACAGAAATGCTAAGCCTTATTCTCAGCATTTAACACATGGAGATACATGCATGAGCAGATATTTTCCCTGCCTTTCTTCAGCAAGTTCAATACTGTTCTTTCTCTCACTGCACAGCCTCCAGAGTGTATCCACAGGTGCTGTGCCTTCATGCTTGCTTTTCCCTAACCCTTTTCCCGGTGCTCCCTTCATAAACACTGCCCCTGAGCAATTCACGCTGGGCCTGGCTTTCTCCTTCATCTCTGCCAGCCTGCTTTGCTCCAGCTGCAAGTGGCTGAGACTGGCATTAGGGTTAATCTCACCTGGCTCGGATCAAACGGGATGCTGAGACCAGCCAAGCCCTTATGCCCCTTCATCCAGCTCCTCCTGGCATGTTCTCAGCCTCGTTATCCAAATGGGAGGTACCCTATGAGGAACTATGGAGAAGATGTTCACTAGGGAGACAAACCATAGCTCCTGAAAGAAATTGCTATCATTCTTCAGTATTCCTAATGTGAAGGGGAAATATTGTAAAGGAATAATGTAAAGGAAGTGGGGGAATATTTATATGCATCATGTTCCTGTAAATCCTAGGCAAATTTGTGTTATGCAATACTTTTCAATTGATATTCAAGATTTATTGTTGTTCTTCAAGATCAAACAAAATCATAAATAGTAATATTAGACAAAATAATGTCTATTATATAACATACATATTAGACAAAATAATTTCCTAAATTGGGAGGGGTGTTCATCTGTGACAAAGAAGCAGATGATGAAAAGGAATACCAAATCCATTAAGCTCACAAAAAAATTTTAAAAGTAATAATGTGATTTCATGCCATAATTTATGAGGTATAATTAAGTGAACTGTAGGAGGGGATAATCCTAAGGAACAATGTTGATTAAAAGAAGAGATTAAAAGGATGTCCTTTTTAAAGTACAAGACCAACTAACAGTACTCAGAAATGTTTTGGTAATTTGTGTATGGTGCAAAATTTTTGCATTTTCCCAATTAATACATGGATTCATATATCCATTGGTACTTAATTTTCTTGAATTATCATAGAAGGCCACGTGCATCGAAGGAGCCATTGAACTGTGAAAGTCATCTCCTCTTACCAAAGGCTTTCTTGTGTGCTATGGGGAGCAGTAAGAGTTTCTTATCTGCATTAATCTCTTTAACTAGATTAAATTCTTGAGAACAAAATCCACTCAGTTCCTGGACTAGTACATGGGCCAGATCTGTCGAACAGGTATTTATGAACAGACAAGCAGACAATTTGACTATGTTCCAGAAGATTAGAATCCAACTCTGTGTCACAGGTTTTTCCAGGAGGCTAACTGAGAAGACTGCACCTCTTTGCAGGGTCATAGTCCTTCTAACAGTTCTAGGGTTTGTTTTCTTTAATCCAAATGGAAAGAAATAGACGAAAAAATTATAGAAAGCAGAATGGAAAAAAATCTGTGTTTGAGCCAGCATTGTTTTGGCTACTGCTTGTGAGGTTTTGGGCTGATATTAGGCAGGGGCAACATAATCTAGTGCTACATTTCAATTTGATTAAAGTTTCAGAGATTATTTTTACTTTTTCTATGTTTTCATTTTGGTACTTGTAGTCCTTCATATAATTACAGGTGGCCTAACTTAATTTCCCCTTTGTAGTATACAGAGATAATTTTTCATTAGCATTCAATTTGTTTGGGGTTGAAACTTTTGGTCATTTAAAAATTATTTTTGATTATTTTTTAATACTTTCTTCCATATGAATTTTTGAAAACACAATCATTTCAGCTCTATTTCGTTCCAGGAATTTGTTCAGACTGAGAAATCTAAGTACTCCTTAAAGTACTTATCCTTTCTTTTTGAAGTGTTATAAGTTTCAAAACTCCTTAAGCTCAAAGCAAATCCTTCTTCTACCGAAATAATTAAATTAAAAAAAAATAAAAGGAATCAAGTGCAAATGCTGGGGTGACTCTGAAATTGGATATTATACATATTTTTCTATCCTAAATTGCACTTCAAGATGTGCTACAAATAACTGCAAGCAATCTTCCTATGGAATTCCAGCATTCAAGTTTATTTTTTGATGACCAGGTCCTCTGAGGGCATGATCACACCTCTTGAATACAATTTAGGTAAACATCAGTGAAAACCCTGAAGGAGGAAGCTTTTATTTTTTTTGTGCCTGTATGACAGAGCTGAGTGTTCTATTCATAGACACATTTGCGGATAAATTGAAAGCAAGTTAATTTTCTGGCTTATTCCTCATTAAATATGATGAATCGTTACATCTTTGCATTAAATGTGTGGTATCTTTATATAAAAACACCACCATTACCACCATCCCCCAAAACACAACACAAAGAGATTATTCACGTAAGGTATTATTTTGTAGCTTTTAATGACGGTGAGGAAAATGGTTAAAGGGGATGACGACATGGTCGATCTGACTCTGATAGGCTTAGAGTACTGACATCTGGCGGTAGAGCTATGTAAGACAGAAGAATGTCGTTAATAAGTCCATTTGAGACGGTCTGATTTTAAATAACAGCTTTCATAAGACTAATGTGGTTCTTTTCTATTTCTGTATATTAAGAAATTACTCTGTAGCATAGCTTAAAATCATTCAAACACTGTCTTTGTATATATATACATATATATATATATATATATATATATATAAATATATATATTGGAATAGATTCAGCCCTTAAATATCAGTCACAATTGGGAGTGAATTAACAGGAAGAGAATAACTAAAGAATTTCAGTGGGGAACCTGACTTTTTGGCATTGCTCATTATACTAAAGGAATTTTTAATTCTTTAGCAGGGTTTTCCACCTACTTTAGAAATGGCATTTGCACATAATTATTATAGCAAGATAGTACTGCGAATCACCACACCATCACCCCCACTTCAAATGACACTTGTAGTACAGCAATTTGTTTTGCATATTTCAGGTAAAATTTATAAATATGCTATTTATGATGCTGACTTACTTCCCTTACCTGGTGGGAAAATAGGGATGCTAGCCTTTTAGAAATACTTGTCACTTTCTGGAATCAATGTTTTTAGTATAGCTATTACTTTCAATTGAAGATTAATTAATCTTTAATTTTCAATTAAACTACTGAGTGGTAAAATTAAGTAGCGACTGCTTCCAGTAATATCTAAGCCTTGTTTGGCATCAAAATGACAAGCACAGTTCTAAATTCCTGTGGAGCAGAGCCGTGCTTGGTTCAGCCATGGGATCTTGGGCCCAATCAGCCTGGTGAATGTCTGTGGTCAGTGGCATTACCTCTGCAGACACGGAAGTTGCATCTCATGCTGTCTTATGTCTAGCTAGCCAAGCAGCTGTTCAAAAACAGATTTACCATTGTCACTAAAGCTTAAAATGTAGAGGGGGATAGACCAGATGATATTTATGGTAATTTTAGGGGCCTTGGGATATCGCTTCTGGTCTTCACCTACCACGCCAGAAGGAGTGTCAAACATGACACCTCACACCTGCTGGCCCTGTCAAGGGTATCAACACCCTGAAAAATGCAAAATGCCACCAAGTTACTACAATTAGGTGAGTCTTATGTGACTGAATCTCCAGTGTTTTGGCTGGCATGGGATAGATATCAGAGCCAGCCTCATGTTGCTGTCTCTGGCTCAACCCCCCCCAGTCTTGCTCCTTGGCAAGACAATACAGTCAAGTTCACCTGTGGGTCTTTCCCATCCCAGCTGGAGGAAGAGGCACATACATCACATGTGTAGCTGTTCTCTTGATACAGCATTTTCTCTTAATAAATAATTAAAATATATATCTGATTTAATAAGGAAAATGGGTAGGACTAAGGCAGAGGGTGAACCTTGCCACTTCACTTTCTGGTGCCTTCCCAAAGGTGACAAAATGGAAAATATTTATTGAAAAATACTAATTCAATTCAGATATGGTGTGGTTTTGTTCTGTGCTGCTTTTTTTGGCTTTTGTTTTTCCAAGTGTAGGAAACCCTTTCAGGAATGAAGCCATTATCAAAACAAGATTCTAGTAAGAGGACCAAAACCCTAAAATAAAATATTTGAACTAAATGCCTTACTAAATATGGAACTTTCTCAGTTCTTTCTTAATTCAGTTTAGCAACATATAGTCTCTTCCCTGGAAGAAAATTCCAAGCTAAATAGTGTTCTTGTTAAATTTGTTCTTGATATATTTGAGAATGGGAAATGTGCCTTGCCCACTGCTTAATTTTAGGAGATGCTTAGGTTTACTTGCATATAGGCCTCATCTGGATAACAATAACTGGCATAAATACACGTTGTTTTCTTGTTTGATTGAACCAGTTATTAAGATTCATTGGAGAGCTTCCTCAAAAAAACTTTTCTCCCCCAAAATAAGAACCTGCTTGTATATAAATATGTATTTATCACTTCTTTATCTCTTAAAAGGAATTCATTAGGATTAACTGACTGCACAGTCAATCTCTAAACCCAGAAAAAGGCACCAGAATAAGTGACTAAGCAAATTCAGAGACAGAATATCTGTAATAAAATTTCTGACTCAAGCAGAAACACTGGCAGTGCTTAAAAGCATGTAATCTGTCAAAAACTGACTTTGCTGTTCCCCTGACAAATGTGTGAAATAGCCTCCTGGATGTATCTAATTATTTCTGCAGTATCTGCAGTCGGGAAAGAGTCCTGGAACTTGGCTTCTGACACTAAACACAGGAAAAAGAACTGTCAGCATGTTGACTTACAATACACTTATCTGATTTTGGTGCACTTATTTTATTTGGTGCTCTACATTTTCATATCACTGATATTTACATATCAGAACTTGTGCTTGTCGTGACAGTGTTTTTCCTTAACTGCCACACAACCAGGTGTGGTATCATCCTGGTAGTCTGTGTGTGCCTGTCCCAGAGGCAGTGCTGAGAGAGGAGAGCAAACTGTCCCAGTCAGCTGGTGCAGGCAATGGAATGGATGGACATGCAAAGCAATTGGTGAGGAAATGGACAAATGGGTATTGCTAATGGGGCAGAGAGGATGTGATAAAAGAAATGACAAATTGGTGACAGAGTAACAGCAGAAAAGGGAGTGAATCAGAACATGATGCCATGTAGCAGGGAGCCCTGAGAGTAGAAACAGCTGAGATGGGTCACACTTTAAGCACTGGACAGGATGGAAAAACCACTGAGGCATGGAGATAATTTCCAATCTGATATGAGACTACAGCAGAGATCTGAATGAGCAAGAAAGAATTTGAAAAAAACAGCACTCCCATATGCATATTGGTATGAGAGAAATTTAGCAGTCATTGGGGGTCATGGACAGGTGTCCAGAGAGAAAGTAGTTCTGCACAACTTACAAGCTCAGCAGGACTTTGAAAAAAATAATAAAAAAGAATAAGAAATAAAAAATGCAGCTGGTAAGAGACATATATATAGAACACCTCTTGACAGTCAGACATCTGAGAACACCTACAATGAGGCGGAAATGCAGAGTGAAAAGAAAGACGAAAGATCTTCCTCTGTAAGTACCTAACTTTGCAGTAACTCAGTCACTGAGACTGACCAAGAAGACCCCATGAGACCAGAGAAGAGAATGAAATAAAGGTATTTCTTTCTGAATATATTTGGGACATCAAAACTGCAGCCAGTAGCAAAAGAATTTCAAATATCTGATGGGAATTCTAAAACATGTTTTTGTAAAGTTGTGTATTGAAAATGTATATAGCATACGTAGCAAAAAATAAAATGCACATTCCCAAAGATAAATTCTGTTAATAAAAATTTTAATTTCTTGAAGTATTTTATACTGCTTTTTGCCTTGTCTTCTGTAGTTTGTGTTCCTACTCAACAATTTTGTAAATGGAAAAAAAACTTGCTATATTATGACTGAGTTTGCATGTTTCCAAAAAATTCTTAATGTATCTCTGAACACTACTAAGAGATTTCTATCTCATGATTTGGCTGGACCCACATGCTTGAAAATATTCTTGGGTTTCTTTATTACCAGGATAACAATAGCAATTAAAAAGGATAAAGCAGACAAAGCCAAGGAAATGAAGTGAAATTCAAAAGATTACTTTTAGTTCCAGAACATATTACTGTCAAATCTAGGATGATATATTTTAAAGGAAAATTATTTTCCTATTATTTTTCCTAAACTATTGTCGAACCAACAGGAAACTAATGGTCTCCAAGGAAGCAGAAGACTCTAGTTTTCAGCACGAATTAATGAACAATGAAACCTACTATATCCAACATTGGAGCTTCTCTGAAATGATGTGAAAGAAAAGGCAAAAGGAATAGCAATCAACAAGCAGGCCATATGCCATCAAGTGCAGGCACATGCAGCAAAGCTTGCCAAAATTGATCCCCTCTGAAGGCCAAAACACAAAAGAAGGACTTGCAAACCCACTGCAATGGAGATGCCATCAAAGGAATTGCAATTGAAAGCGAAAAAACAAAATTTCTGAAATATGGGAAATGTTGGGATTCCAAGAAAATGGCCAGGATTAAATCAGGTGCAGTAGAAAAGACCAAAAGATGACAAAACTAAGATCACAGGCGTTGCAAAAGTAGGGAAAGACACAAGGAGAAGGACACAACTTGGAGGGTGTCCTAGAGTGACATTATGATGCTGTGTTCCTATTCATGTGTTCTGTTAATGTTGGATATTATGTTCTGCAAGTTTAAGAGAGTCCCTGAAGAGTGAAAGTTTTGGTTTGATTTTCTTATCAGCCTGGCTGGGACAGAGAGGTCTTGGCTTTTGCTGCAATTGGCTGTTCTCTCCCTCACTCACTTGCTCTTGCTTGCTTAGCTTCTGCTTGCTTTTTCTCCTAGCTAGTTTAGCTAAACAAAACAAATGTCTTCCGTGACTGTTTCTTCATCACCTCCACATGCTCCAAAGCTTGCTGAAATTGATCTCCTCTGAGGGCCAAAACAGAAAAGAAGGACTTCCTTACCTCCTGCAATGGAGATGCCATAAAAGCAATTGCAAATGGAGGAGAAAAAAAAAAAAATCAGGAAATTTGTGACTGTAAGAAAATGACCAAGATTAAATCAGGTGCAGTGCAAAGGACCAAAAGACGCCAAAATTAGGCTCCCAGACATTGCAAAAGCAGGGGAAAGAGTCAAGGAGGAAGACAGAACTTGGAGAGGAAGATATGAAAGCCATGGCATGGATATTTAAAAAATCAAAAATAAAAAATCATTCCCAAAGTCAAAACCATCAAAAGGCATGGCATGCCATCAAGTGCAGGGACATGCATTAAAGATTCCTCTCTTGAATCTCATTGAAATTTCATTTCCTTTCGGGAAGGGAAACAGAATCTTGCGAATCCCAAAAGAAAGGCTTACAAACACTCTGGAAAGGAGATAGGAGCAAATGAAATGCAGTTGGCAAAACACCCCAAAATCCCGGAAAATCGGGAATTTTAGTGTCTTCAAAAAATGGTCTTTGAGGAAATGAGCTGCATTGCAAAGGACCAAAAGATGCCAAAACTAAGAGAGGTTGCAAAAGCAGGGGAAAGAGTCAAGGAGGAAGACACAACTTGGAGAGGAAGATATGAAGGACATGGCATGGATATTTAAAAAATCAAAAAATTAAAAACTCTTTCCCAAAATCAAAGCCATCCAAAGGCAGGCCATATGCCATCAAGTGAAAGCACATGCAGCAAAGCTTGCTGAAACTGATCCCCGCGGAAGGCCAAAACAGAAAAGAAGGACTTCCAAACCCACTGCAATGGAGATATCATCAAAGGAATTGAAAATGGAGGTGTAAAAAAAAAATTTCGGAAAATTTGTGACTATAAGAAAATGACCAGGATTAAATCAGTTGCTGTGCAAAGGACCAAAAGATGCCAAAACTAAGCTCAGAGAGGTTGCAAAAGCAAGGGAAACAGTCAAGGAGGAAGACATACCTTAGAGAGGAAGTTAGGAAGGACATGGCATGGATACGTCAAAAAGAAAAAAAAATCATTCCCAAAATTAAAGCCATCAGCAGGCAGGCCATATGCCATCAAGTGAAGGCACATGCAGCAAAGCTTGCCGAAACGGATCCCCGCTGAAGGCCAAAACAGAAAAGAAGGAGTTCCCAACCCACTGCAGTGGAGATATCATCAAGGGAATTGAAAATGGAGGAGAAAAAAAAAAAAATTCGGAAAATTAGTGACTGTAAGGAAATGACCAGGATTAAATCAGGTGCAGTGCAAAGGACCAAAAGATGCCAAAATTAAGCTCCCAGATGTTGCAAAAGCAGGGGAAAGAGTCAAGGAGGTAGACACAACATGGAGGGAAAGATATGAAAGTCATGGCATGGATACTTAAAAAAACTAATAGAATATTTTTCTCTTATATGTGCCTATTTTTATTGAAATAATCCAAAGTATCCTCCTAATTCTGTTTTTTCCTTTTGTTTTTCGGGATATCTATTGTCTGCAGTGTTACCTGTCTTTGGGAAACTTACTTTCATTAAAATTTGTGATTTTCATTAAAAGGTGATGGTGGCTGTGCTCTGGCTCCTGGGAGATGATTATGTGCTTACACCCCTTTATGCTGGCTTTCATAATGTCTTTGTTTCCTTCTGCCCTTTCCATTTTTATTTCTATGTAGTTTTCCAGGTTTCAGAACTGCATGTTTCATCCTATATTTGTTTAGCAACAACCAGAAAAATCAATGCCAAGCAACACAAATATTGCATACACAGCAAATGAAAGTTTTGAAAGATTGCCTAGTGTTCTGCAAGCATTTCTGACCTATTCTATTCAGATTACCTGGAGCATACAAAGATACGCAGAGAGAAGTCGTAACTAGAAATTAGGAAAATGCAGAAATATTGTTTTCTCCCTGTGTGGAAATTGTAGATTTTAAATTCCAAAAATTAAAAAAAAAAAACCCGATACTGAAAAATTCACTTGTCCTTTCATATTTTTATTGCATTCTTTTTCAGAATCTCTGAAATTGAAGTATTTCATTCAGTCATCAAACTAATTTTCCTTTCTTCACTTAAATGGAACTTGAAGTCACCAGTATATCTTTGCAGGATTGGCACAGTGCAGTGCAGATTTGGATGTCAGAGCTGGTTGTTCCATAACATGGATTTTCACACAGCTCTCAAAGCATTCAGGAGCTTCATTAAGGAGATTAGGAAGGCTGACGTTGTATCTTGTCTATTCTTAGAGAAATAGTTTAATGTCTTCAAATTTTAAAAATAATTTGAAATTTAACTGGCCAGATAGCTTTGGGGTGAGTAAAACTAAAGTAAACCAAACTATTTTATTTCATGTTCAATCAAAAATATTTTGGGAACACTTTCCCAATTAGCAGTTTGGATTGGAGGAAACTATTTTCATGAGAGGAGTCGGTTCTGTAGAAAATAATGTGTTCATGCTTTGCAAGCCCTAGTTGTTTTTTTTCCCTAAAGTCTATATCCATATCCCTTGCTGCCACCTGCTGTTGTCACAGAGTGGCTGGAATAGTTGCCCATAGAATTTTGTAGGTTTTGTAATACTGTAGTTTGTAAACAAGGAGAAAATATTCAGTATCTGATGTAGTGTTTATGCAGTTTGGGGTAGCTTTTTTGTGAGATTGAAAAAGAATACCAAACCCAAGTTACCAAACCTTCAGACCAATTAAACAGTAATATTAAAATAGCAATAATACACTATCTGTCTTGTCCTTTTACTTGTGCAAATACTCAAATGAGTAAAGAAACAAGTGTGGGATTAGATGTTATGCTAGAATGTCAGCTGGAGGTCTATTTAGGTCTCTGCTCTACATAGCTGCCACTCCCAAAATCTCTTGCTTACATACTCACATAAAAACCTCTACATAGCTGTGTTACAAAAGAAAAAAAAGAAAAAAAAGAAAAAAAAGAAAAAAAAGAAAAAAAAGGCAGCTGTCAGAATCTTGTTTTAGTGAGAGTGAGGATGGCATACATCCTCAGCAAAGAGATGAAAGCAGGGATTTCTCTCTCTCTCTCCCTCTACCAGGGATATCAAAAGGCTGCAAATGTCCTATAGGGTGAATGAAAAATTTGTAGCTGAGGAATAAAAAGCAAGAGGTCTTTAAATATGCAAAACAGAAATGAGTCAAATAAGAATACCTCCAAATCACTGGTGCTGATGATTATATGCAGTTTCTTTCAAATTTTCTGCAGATTTAGGCATATAAAATATGCTTTTAGAAATTTATTGAAGAAAAAGATAAAATTTAGGTGATCACTGTTATATAATGATAAAAATAATAAAAAATTATTGATATTGTGATGCATCAGAAAAGCATTACAAGCCTAAACTCCAAGGTTTTTCTGTCCTCTGCCACCAGCCCTACACCCAACACTGAGGCTTTGTTGAGCTCATAGCAGCACACCAATGAAAAACTTGCTTTCTATACCTGAAGACAGAAAACAGTGTCCCATAGGAAGCCATTTCATGTGTTTTGCCCTTAAGATTGCATTCTGTAAGGTGAAAGGTGTACTTCAGCACCAAATGTCTGGTTGTTCATTTTGCTTAACTGCTAATTCAGTTTGTCAAATGATACCTTTTCAGACAATGCCAAGGTTTGTTTTTGTGGGATGTTGTGCACTAGGCAAAACGGATGAGACTGTGGCAGGGTTTGTCTGTGAAAAGAAAAAAAATAAAAAATTTGTTAAGAAAAAAATAAAAAAAACTTATGAAGTCCCTGGCCAGTCCCTCAGGACTTTTGCTGATTATTTCTTCATAGTTTCATAAAAAATCTATAACACTCATCCTCAATTTCCCATGTAAAAATATTCTGATTGATTGCAATATTAATAATTGCCTCCCTTTTATGTCTTTCTCTCTGAAGTTTATAACAATTATGCTATATCTGTATATATATATATATATATATATATATATATATATATGGATATACCATATCCAGGCTGGAGGAGAGGCACAGCCCAGAGCTGCACAGCACAGGTGTGGCCAGTCTGTACTACTTGAGGTCATATTGAGATAATGGTTTCTTGCATTGCTCTATTTGTTTGTGTGTTTACATAATCTTCCTTTTGTTAGCATTTATGGTGTCAGTAACTTGTGTTCTGTGTTTTTGAAAGGTTTGACATTTTTCCATTAAGATACAGCTTGGAGCACGATGTTTAAAACCTACTGGAAGACTTTATACAAGAGGCAAACACTGTTTCTCACTAAAGTTAGAAAAAACCCCAACTTTAAAAGTTTTTTTTATTTGCCTGTAAGATGAAATAAAAAATTGCCTGTAAAGAACAGCAGAAAGAAACATAATAGTTACGAAAAATTAAGACTGCTATTTCAGTCTGTGTTGGTTTGGTTGAGTTTTGTTTCTTACATGACTAATAAAATTGCCCCACTTTCGTGGGCTTGTAAATAAGCAATACCCTATTTACTATAGATATTGGATTTAAAACTTCACTAAAGGAAGACTGGGAAATATATGACTCAAAATATAGCATTTTTTAGCTATAAATTAATGGGAAACCTCTTTCTCTCATTTTTATACTGAATGTATTTTTTTTGTCCCACATCAAAAATAAGTTTCACCAAGAAAATGAGGGGAAAAAAACCTTCAAGATAAAGAATTCAAGAAAAATACTTATTTTTCTCTGAACATATTGAACACAGGCAGAGTGGACAGAGCTCCTGCAAAACAGTGATTCTCTTGTTATACTAACTCAAAATAAGTGCTTCAGCATGATAAGAGGACTGCCTTGTGTAAAGTCTTTGCTGAGACACTGTGTGAGGGAACTTTGTGCAGTTCAAGGAGCTGATTCTAGCAAAAAAATGCATGGAAATATTCCAAAGACCAGATAAATGGAAAAGTGGCCATGAAGACACTGGCATATTCAGACAAGGAAACCAAGGTTGACGGGTTTTGGTTCTTGCCCTTAACAGAAAACATGAATGATAGTGAACAACTCTGGCAAAGGACAAACAATTATTCAGTCAATTAGTTAAAACTAGTAAAAGAACAAATAAGCAAAAACTAAACAGCTGGAATTTAGGTTGGAAATTAAAAAAAAAAGACTCCTAACCTTTAATGTAAATCTTTTGTGTAACAACCTTCTAATGGGAAAATAGAAAGGGAGAAGAAATAATATCTTTTTAAACAGAACTTAACAGTGATCTTGAAATTATTCTATTCTTTTGTTTTTAATATTAGCAGAGAACCAAATGCAGTGATACCAGGGATCACTTCTTCATTTCTGCATTTCTCCAGCCTATTAAGTGCAGGAAGATAATATATTTTCTCTTCCAGAAGAGAACAGGGAGAATAGGACTTTACAGTGGAGCTGCCATCTAAAGAAGTTTTACACTCTAAGTCCCAACCCCAGATCAAGGTAAGAATTAAGATTTTAATATTTTAATTTATATTATTTGTCTGCATTCCCAGTTACTTTTTGTATAAATAAATCATTCAGTGCTTCAGTAAACTGTTTATAGAGTAGATGGGATTAATGCTCAGACATATAGCTGTGTCCTACAACATGACTTCATCTTAGTTCACCTCTTATTATCTATGTTTCAGATTTAAGTTTGGAGTTACCAGTCTGGAGCAAAAACTGAATGTGAATTTTTACCTGCTGTGATCTCTTCTCTTTCCCTCACATCCTCTCTCCTGGTGTTTCTGATAAACAGGTTCAGCTCAAGTTTACCTAATTGAAAATCTCATTTTGGAGCTATAAAGTCCCTGGCAAGGTGAATGCAAGAGGATCTCTATGGATACACTGCATATTTCAGCTGCATTACTAGAATCAGCAGATCACACCCACAAATTTATTTTTCAACTAACGAATAACATGTGCAGAAAATTTCCACACGGTGGGGATAAAGGGATGCTTCATATCAAGGAGTTTGCTTTTACAAGACTCAATTTATAGTTTGGACATCTGTATGAAGTCTATGGAAGAGAAATTTCATCTTACAAATCAGGGATTCAAATAAGATATTCATGAAAGCACAGTAACTTTCCACTGAGTGTTGTAGGATAAAATGTAGGCTTGTTTTAATAACTTGAACAGTATAATCATAAGGGTTATTTAGCAGTGGCCCTGAGAGGGTTCAATTCATTATTTTTCACTTTGTTTGATCTAAAATTATCAAACTTATGCTTCATTTGCCTAATGTTTTGTCATCCTGCATTGAAGAGTCAACCTTCTAGTTTTATAATTATGGAAAAATATGGAGGCTTATAAAAACCTCATCTTGTAATGCTAAATCCAAATAAGAATGGTTGTTGCAGCACAGTATAAGAAAAAATTAAAACAAAAAATTATAGTACATGTAAATCAGATATGAAGAAATTATGAACTAAGTATAATTAGAATAAGAGATTTTACATATTCAGAGTATTAACAAGTTTTTCACTAGAAGGTTTTGCATAGTTTGACTAATCCTCAGTTCAGCAGAGACAAAAATTATGTCAGAGTTCACCCACTTGTTTGTCTGAAAGATTTTAAAAGATTTTGTTGTTAAGGAGGAAGTTAAGCAATGGCTTAAGAGCCACAGGAAACAGAAATTTCATGGGTTTAGAATGAGAGTACTAATCACCCATGCTAATTTAACTGTGTTGTGTTACACACAATTAGAAATAGAAGAAATACTGCGTATGACGATTTAAATCAAGAGGAATGGGCCAAAATAAAATCAAGAAGAGACTTGAATGCATTTACCTACCTGTTTTCAAATTGAACACACAAGTTTCCAGTTTAGATTAATTATACACAACTGTGACAGGTTATTTCACAGTCCAATCCTTTCTGAACAGACTTCTTAGATATTCTATACAGGAAGAGTTTAATGTTTTAGTACCAAACTTGCATTTTTGAAGATACTTAACTCTACACAGGATTTAGATTTAGGAGCATGACTGGTTAAGTTATTGAAATTATTAAAACTGTTGTGCTTGAGCACAGCAGTTACAAAATACAGTTGGATCACACTGCAAATGTCACCCCCATGACTCATGTCAGTATGTCCACTCTCACAATGTGGCCTTAACAGTGTCTGACACAGACAACTGTGCTCTTTATGTCCTTACAACCCCACAGCTCCTATTTTGCATGAAGACGACAGACCAGGCAGGAAATGTAAAGTCTGGTGCATGTGCTGGTGACCCATTATGTGACAAAAATTTACAGGTGTGTAATTTTTTACTAATTTTCTAATTTTTATTATATTTGTTTATATTATATTTGTTTTTATTATATTGTTTTATATATTATAAAACAATATAAACATTTATATATTGTTTCATATATTATAAAAATTCTAATTTTTACTTATTTACTAATAGTCACCTAAGCCAGTGACTCTTGCTCTATTCTTCCTGCATCTATTAATGGCACATTGTCTCTTTATCATGACATTTCTATTGGTTTTATTACTTTATCTGGTTGCTAGGGTCATACTCCAGTCAGGAACCAGCACCATATGTTTAGGTCAGACTGTATAGATTGATATGGTGCATTTCGTTTTCTATTCCTTTCCCTACAACACTGCGTACTTTTCATGATTTTTAAGCCCATAAACATATTTTTCAATATTCTTTTCTGAAGTTGCTCATAAATTACCTGTCCAAGCTTGAATCCACAATGCGGTTTTAGCAACTAGTATTCACATTTTTCAGGACAGTGTATCATTGCTCTGTCTTATACATTTGATTTTAAAAGTGTTGCTCTTTGTCTTCTGGATCATGGTTTGTACCAGCCAATTATATTACTGAAGGGATACATCACTATACAACTTCTGTAACTCTTCTCATGACAGAAGTTCTTTGTAAATGGCAGAATACATTTTTTTTACCACTAAGACAAACACATTAATTGAAGGTATTTAATTGCATACCTTCCTTAATAACTCTTTTATTAGCTGCTAGCAACTCCATTCATACTCTTGGGTCATTAACTTTGATGCAGCAGGCAAGTGCAATTTTGTTGTAATCAAGAAAGTAATAAAAGAATACTTTGTGCACCACAGGACAGTTTACGATAGCAATAAAGCCTAATGAAGTCTATTATTCACTCACTCCTATTAAAGGTTGAGTTTAGGTTCTGATATCAAATATCTGGGGAGTGAAGCAGATAAGAGAGGGACCATTCTGTCCTAATCAGAAATTTATAGTTTGCACTTGAGAAATTAAAATGAAGCAATAGAAAATAAGTGGATTTCCCATGGGTATTTCTTTGAGAACAATATATTGTGTCTCAAATGGAACCTATTCTTTGCCATGATTGTGAGTCAGAAAGATAAACCTCAGCTAGATTTTACCTTGCCTGTTTTTACAGGACAAGATCCCACTGCTGGGGAAAAGGAGACAAAAAAGTAATTGTTGGATTTTTCTAAGATGAGCTGACAGCTTTTCTCTGTGTTTTCCTGTTCTCCCTGTGTATGCATTAACCACTGGCATTTGACTTGGCCGAAATTCCCTTACCACAAGAAAGGGGAAGCTATGGATCCCTACCTTTCCCATAAAATTTGCACCAATCTATGTCTTATAACAGTTCTTTTTGGAACTTTTTGTCCTGAATAACATTCCATAATATGGTTAGAGTAATAAAGCATGGTGCGACCTGATTAGAACCTGAATTAGAATAAATAGAAACATGACTGCTTTTCAAGGACTTGCCAATTTTTAGGTTGGAGAGAGCCTTTGAATTCTAGAATACAGGGAAGACTCCTGTGGAGGCTGCAGTAATTTTAGAAATCTCTTAGAAATATGTGTGGTTTGTAAAAACCATTTTCAGGGATTGGGGAAGAAACTGAGTTGGCTTGAAGCTGTGTCCTGTAATCTCAAGAATATACTTTTTTTTTGTTTAACTGAAATTAAAAAAAAAAAATCTTCAACAAACAGACACATGCCAGAAATGGGCTGTACCTCCTCAGGTATGTGCTGTAGCAGGGGATAGAATCATACCTAGGCATCTGACGCTCATATTCTTAGCAACACTGTGACTACATTCAAAACATAGCACAAGGAAAATGCATGAAATGGTACTAAGATGTACAAACGGCCTGGTGACCAGGAAAGTCCCATGTTTCCTCTATTCCCCTTTTCCCCACTTTTTGGATGAGTTGTACCCAAGTGCAGTTTACCTTGTTGTTTGCATACATGGTGTTACACCATTCACAGTAACAATAACCCAATTTCATACTGTTTCCTTCCTCCTCAATGCTGTTATTCATGATTGCAGGGGTAACTCAAATCATGCCTTCATCTAAATTTTGCTTGTAGCCTTCACCATCTCACCAGCACAGTACTCCCTGGATCCTATTCTGGTTTCCTCAGGGGGAATGCAAGCCCAGAACTGCCTGCACTCTTTTATCAAACTTTGTGAGTAGCTTGGATGAGAAAGTCAAGAGCTTCTAATGAGTTGATTGATATTAACTGACAGTCAATTGAGAGTGGCAGCCTACTGTCCAGCAAAACAAAACAATATATGAACAATTACTGTAACACAAGACCTCTCTGTGGTTCATGGATGAAAAGAGAGTGGCTGCATGGGCTAGATTAAAATCCCTTCATAAGGCTGTTCAGCAAAAGTTGTCCTTTTTCTGCCTAATCAGGCAATTCCAAATAAAACTTTTTTGTATGTTGGTGCATATTGGATCAGTGTCCTTAGGGAATGGAGGTGCAACCCTGCTCCTTTCCTGAATTTCAAAGTGCCTGAGGCAACTGGATTCACACCTCTGCCAGAAGAGTGGCACCTTCTGGCACATGGTTTAGTGAAGATTGCCAGCAGATGTCTAAGACACCTCCAAACGCAGAATTAGACAAATTTTGCTCTATTTTCATTCTAGTTGGGATGTAAGTTTAAGTAAATGAGCAAAAAATATTGCAGCTATAATTTGGTAAAAAACAGATATGAATTTTTATTTATTACCTTTGGAGCTAATAAATTTTTTGCAGAAATATAAAGAATGGAGAAATTTAAGGTAACTAAAGTCAGCAGTGCCGAGATTTTTTGTTACTCTGGGGAAATAATGTCAAAGGTTGTCTAGAAAGGCTGTAAAATCTCCATCCTCAGACTGAGAATGGGGCAACCTCCTTCAACTTGACTTTATTTGAACTGGAACTTGAAACTGGAAGACCTCCGGAGGTCTCTTCCAACATATTGGATTCTTTTTCTAGGATTTGTGTCTATCTGATGACGTTGCTGCATATGCTACTGATCAGCTCAAAATAAGCGGCTAACACAAATGGGATTATTCATAACAAATACATGCAGGGCTTTTTTGCCAAAGGTTTTCAAGCCTATACTTTTCAATTTAATCTCACCAGCAGGCAATGCCATACTGTTGAAAACCGCAAGTAATTCTCAACACTGGTAATTTCTAGTCCATCAACTGCATACCAGCAATGTCTGAAAAACTTCAAATCCCTATCAAAAATGGATATTCAATTCCATATTAGAGCTAGAACCTGGGTCTCACAACAGGTTTTTAGAAAAGTTTATCGAGAGAGTTCACCATTATTTCCACTCTTTCCCACTCTTTTATGTAGTAGGCATATTTAGCAACCCTCACTGACTATGGTTGAGGGAGCAGTGTTCTCATGCCTCCTCTTCTTTTTACTGTTCACTGCTGTACTGCAGCCTTCCAGCAGCCTCCTTCTGCCAAAATTCTTTTGCTGTCACATCCTTCACCTCATGCTTCTGTTAATTCTTAATGCAAGTGATGATTGTATTTTAAGTCTGGTATTGATTCCCTTGAGTGAGAGTATCCATCCTTTCCCAAATCTGAGCACCCCAGCTCATATCCGTCTTGCCAGCTCCTCTCCTTCCCTGAATTTTGCATTGTACTGCTTGAAAGGATATAATTCTTTTCTTTTCCCCTCAGCCAAATGATGACTTCCCTGTGAATCCAGATTTTGTGCTTTGCACAGCCCTTACTTCAGCCAAAACCCTATATGAAACTATCTGTGTGCATTGAAGAGCAATAAGTAAGCATTTAATCAGATTTGCCACACATTGTTTGGGGAAATCAAGCACTTCTGTGCTAATTATAAGTTTAATAAAGGATGGGCAGTGATAATTTTCCAAAATTCCTTGACAGCCCTCCCTGAACAGACATGCTCACACACACATATATATATATATGTGTGTGTGTGTGTGCATATGTATATGTGTATATTTATAATACACTACAACCTGGTTCAGAGGAAAAGGGCTTTGCCTTTATGAAATTGTCTTTCAAAAGTAAGAGAAAAAAGTTAAAATAAATTTGAAATCTACTAATACTCCAAATTATGCTGCTTAAAATTCCACAGTGAACCATGAAGACATTTATATTATTGTAATTCTTGTGAAGGGATATTGATCAGCAAAATGTGAAGTTAGAAAGTTGCTGTTCTATCCAAAAGCAGACAACTGCCTTGCAAATGTTTAAATATGATCTGAGGAAATATTAAAATGAACATTTGCAATGAATCCTCAACTTTTATCAGGAATCTTCAGTGAAGAGGCTATGAACTATCAAAGGACAGGAAAAGACATGGCCACTGTTCTTTTCTCAAATTATTAGAAAATGAATATATAAAGAAAGAAACCCAAGACTGTCACTGAGAGAGTTCACTTGAAATCAAGAAATCACTGAAGAAATATTCAGGGAAGCAAAATTGTTTGTCAGGGAAATATGTAGACAAATAACATAACAATCATGGTTGCATAGAATTTGTTACATAGCTTTAGGTAAACATGGATATCCCAAGATGTTTATTGAAATTCATATTTGCAGAAAGGGAAGCCAAGGAGAATGGATGTCTGTTCAAATATTTGAGGACTGATCCTGAAAAAAAGGCGCAGCTGGCTAACCAAGGTAATGGCCATTCAGCTAAGGAAAAAAAAAAAAAACAAAAAAACAACTAAACCAGAACTCTTTGTAGTTTGGGCAAAAGGATTTATTTTGGACCTGATTTAGTAAATCACTCTCTTAGGTTTGGTTTCCTTCTTCCTAGTGTTGCAGATTTAAACTCATCTACCACATTTTAAATAGCCTGAAGGCTTTCAGTTGTTACTTACACAGTGTAGTGTAGCCACTTCCACAGACTTTTTTATACCAAAAGTTAATTAGTTAATTTTCCACTGACAGAAAAATGGAGCAACTGGAATGATTGCTCAGGACTAAGAAAAACCAGGCACTGCTGTCACAGGCAGATGTCTTATGCAGGATCTTCACCAAGGATAACCTTTCATGTGTAAAAGATTCTTGAAAGTCATTAGACATGTTTATTTTATTAATCATTGAGTCATCAACTCAGAGTAGCCACAAGATGTCATTGTGGGCCTACTAAGATAAGCATTGTTGGAGTTGAAAAAATCCATGTTATTAGTTACTGGTATTCATTCTTGAACACAGAAATGCTATCCAGACAGTGACAAATGGTTTAGCATTATAACAAGGAGTATCTCTGCTTTCACTGTATAGAGATGCTTTATGCTTTTTGGACAAATATTTTGTAACAACTAACAGTCCTTGAGCTCTCACTTTTCTTGTATAATACCATTATAATCTGGTAATGAGACAGAAGAAATAGAAAAAATGCTGATCAAAGTTGTAGCTGTAAGGCACTTAATAAAAACTTACAGTTAGAATGAAAAATACCTGAACATTTTTATTGTGATAGAATAGAAATTAGCCATTGGATGTTTTTAGTAAATTTCCCTTTACATATTTTAAGAGTCTACAGAAAAAAATCATTCTTATTTATGTTATTATTTTCTCTTTTTTTTTTTGCTACATCCACATCTAAATTCATCAACTAAAAGTTCTTACCTCAGAGGGAGCACACAGGAACCTTAGAACTAAATTCTTTTTATATTTTGGGCTAGACAATAAGGATCTGTAAAGCTATCCATATACAAGATGTACCAGAATCAAAATGAAGGCATCAGCAGACAGTAATGATTTTATGGAAAGTTATTCAGTAAAAATATCTGAGAAAAGGAGGAGGAATAAGAAAATAAGAACCTCAAAGGGACTATTGTTGTGGTAGGAATTATTGTTGGTAGGATGATGAGACGTGGATGTGGGATGGTGTCAGACACCCATGTTTCACCTGCTGAGATGTTTAAAGTAGTGGCATTGGGAGAATTGTTGTCTGACAGACTGTCTCGACAGAATCATCTCTGCCAGGAAAACACACAAGGAATGAAAAACATGGGTAGCACCTTTGAACTATTTTCAGTGGCTAGAAAATATGTGTAAGGCCAGTGATTGTTTGTTATTAATTTCTATGAAGGAAGTGAGGAAGGGAATTACCAAAAATAAAGCTTTCTCAGAATCTGAATCACTGATAAAGCAAGGAAAGTAAGTAATGGAAATGGGGTTTATCTGTGTTTTTTGATGAGGTGATGTCAAGTGAAAATCTGTTCATCAGGTAACATGAAGATTAATACAGGAAGAAATAGAACAAAACCTTTTTGGGGAAAACCAGGTCCAATGGTTATTACTGGTCATCCATCACATAGGAATCTTAATTGTTGAGAAGGTTTGATAATGAGCTATTTCTACCAAATTAAGAATATTCTTTTCAA
Organism: Setophaga petechia; assembly: GCA_024362935.1. Lineage (NCBI taxonomy): Eukaryota > Metazoa > Chordata > Aves > Passeriformes > Parulidae > Setophaga > Setophaga petechia. The sequence goes on from JANCRA010000001.1 coordinate 32,978,454, forward strand.
TGTTGAATAAGGTAAGTCTTGGTAAGCCATGCAATAAATGATGGATTAGTACCATTGTGGAAAGAATGAAATCTTTTGGTTGAGATACCTGGATTATGCTGAGAAATCAAATACATTATTTGGACAAGTCTTCATGAAATAATAAATAAAAATAGAGAAAGAGAAGCTGGAGGATATGAAACATTAGACTGAAATCACATTACATAATCACATGCACATTATCATGCTAATGATAATGCATAAAACATTGATTCACTTGAAATGTTTATTGTCTGATGAAAATAAAAGGCTTGACAGGGATTTCCATGATGTACAATTGCATCCACTACCTGGATTAGTCATGTTCCTCATACAACCTGTTGCAGAGCTGAGTGCTGGAGAATCTGTCTGATGGTCTTCTGGGTCCTCATCAATCTGCTGAGAGAATATAAAGAACAAGAAGCCCAGGTATACCTAAGCCAAATTTTATTTAAAAATGTTGTAAGTGAAGCTAAGCTATATAAAATGAAATTCTTGGTTGTTAGAAAATTTTCAATGGATTTTTTCTGCTACAAAATTGAATATTCCTGCCCTTCCCATCAAGTTCTTGTAGAATGAAAATTCTGATATCTTGTCACCTCTAATCACAAATTTCTATTTGAGCAAGGAAGACCAGTATATTATGCTGCTGTAGCTTTGCAAAACAATTTAAATCTGCATCCTTAAACTGTTCATGGAATTTGAGAGAATGACTTAAGAAATTGTTTCAGTTCACCCTTTTTCTGATATGATTTGATTTGACACAGAAGTTTGTGTAGGTCAGGAAGCAGGATGGGACCTATATTTTGAATCAATGAATTTTATTTTGTCTCTAAGTGTTGTTTTGTTATGGGTACTCCTGACATCTAACTTACCATGTTTTAAACTTCTCTGTTTAATAAACTGTGATAAATATTATTACATTTATCTGAAACAGATTTCAACAGAGAACACTTCCTCTTCTTTCTTCCCATGAGAAAGTGTTCTTTTTACTTCTTGTTCTCCAAGTATGAGCTAATAACTTTATTTGAAATATGTATCTCTAGTGAGATAGTTCTATCTACATATGTATTATGTATGCAAGTATAAAATTATGATTGTCAGTATTTTTACCACTGTTCTCCATTGTGCTTCATCTGTGAGAGTACAAAGCAGTATATAGGCACTATGTTTTTCTCTATATAATTTAGAAAAAAACCAAAACCCAGTCAGATAAAATTTGACTCAAAAAATTCAAGTCAGAGATGAAACAGGATTTTTTACTTCAGAGACACTTTTTAAAGATTGATCTATTTCTGTCCTGGTTCTTTTTGTTGCTTTTGGTTTCCCTTCTGTATTGAACTGATTAGTCTTGACCTTTCTCACTCAGGTTAATGTGCTTTTATAATATGATGATTGACTCAAATCAAAATTTTCAGCCTGTAGCATTATTTAGAAACTTTACTTGTGTTGGAAAAGATCTTTCCAACACAAAGCCCATTGCTTAAAAAGAAAAATTTTTCACTGTTCTCCTCAAGGAGGGAACATCAGGGTGATCCTTCTGTGATCCATTGTGTGTATTAATCTACACTTTTCACATATTATTTGTATGTTCGGGTAAAGAGCAGGGATACTCCATGTTAAATCTCTGTGTGGAAGCAACATATTTATTACAACCATGGGAAAGACGAAAATTAAATTACTAATATGACATTTAAGTAAGGATTTTTTCTGCTAATTGCTCAGTTGTGGTACCAATAGCAAATAGTAATAATATAAAATGCTGGATTCATTATTTATAATTTACATTGCATTGAAACTTACACAAGGGATATTTTTACAATCAAGTGTCAAGGCAAAAGTTTCAGTTTTGCTTGGTTCTATGACAAAATCATAGTTTTTTATATTCCCTTTGGTGGAGTTTGGAGTGAGCAGCATGATGGAGAAAAGGAGAAATGACTGAAATACACATAAAGAGGGGAGGTCAATCAGTTATGTAAGGACAGAGAATTTTTGTGGGAGGTCCAGTCAAAGCTAAATAATTGCCTGTGGAAATGGTCACTCTCCTTCCTTACCCCATGCTGGAAACACTTAAGCTCATTTTCACCCGTCCAGTACTTTGCTCTTGACCACAGAGTGTTGCTCAGCTGGATAAGCTGGTGTTACTAATAGAAATATTATAATCCCCAGTGACATTCAGTATACATGAGTGTCTGTATATTTGATGGGAAAATTTATCTTCTGCAAAATATGAATACTAATCACTTGCCTCAGTTTAAGACCTTACCTTCTAGTCCTGTACTCAGAGCTGTAGATAATCCTCCATCTCTCAGAAAATATGGGTAAAATTAAGGTCTTATATTTTTGTTTTACATCCTCATACTGCTTAGAATCAAAATTCTCTAAATTAAAAAAACAAAACAAAACCCACTATACTGATATTTTGATTTTTTTTCTACATGATCCTTCTTTTAAATAATTCAATAAACTTTTTATTATGTCAAATAATGAAATTTCTTTGGTTAGTATTGCACCAAAATTATTGTGGTTGATGAAAGTTATAATGTTGATATTTTAATACACAATTGGAGAAAATTAAATTTTAAATTTCCTAATTCTCTAGTATGAATTAAAATTTTTGATTTAATAAATGTGTTTAGGTATGTATTGATAGTGATGGGATTGTTTTATGTAAGTATTGTAAAAATCTTCATTATGGTCTACTTAGATAATAAAGTACAAAATTATTTTTTGAGGAAAAAGGCTTAAATCTGCAGAACAACTGCTCAGAGTATAAAATTTGGAATTTATTTTCCTTAGTTTTGGAAATTATGTATGGAGGTACTTTAGACCACAAGCCCTTCTGCGTTTGCATATTTGCTTTCAAGGTAGAAAGAGTAATTTGTATTTTGCCAGTTTTAATTTCATTACATATTTTGCCATCACTTAATGCTTGCGTTCAAAATTGGGGAAAAACTCCCACAAACAACTATCACCACTTCTTTTAAGGGGAGGGATAATATTATATTTTGTTTCAATATCTTTTGCAGGATATCCCTTGCTCTGACTTTCAGCAGCTCATGTGGCATCATAGATACCCTTTTGTTTTTCAAGGATATTCAGAGATCAAAAAGAAGCAATAATATAATAAAATTTAAAAAATAGTATTAAGCTAACATTGTTAAAATCTGCATCTCGTAACTTAAGCAAAAACTAGTCTTGGCTTAAGAGGTACTTTGGGATTACAGCTGTGTTAGCTAACATAGCTATCTTCAGAAGCAGCAGGAAGGATGCACTACACCCCTCCAGTAGGTTATGCAGTTAAGGTAACACACACACAGTCATTTGAAAAGTGGTAAAGGGTTAAATCAGCAGATTTTGTACTGTACTTTAGAAGGAGCCATGAGTCCCTTCTAATTCTTCCCAAAGGTTTTGCACTTAAAAGAAGCGGAACTGAGAGTTGTCAGAAAAGATAGTGACAGAAAAAGTGAGAGAAAAAGCAAAGTAGAAGTTGATATGAGGTGACTAACATGAGGTAAAAATCAGCAACTTGTGATTTTAAAATCTGGGGTTTTTATAGACTGACGTTTCCTTGATGAGGGTCTTTCTAGAGTTGGAATGTGTGCATAGCAAATGACAGCTCTGGTGTTCTTAGCTGTGTGCTAAGCAGAAATGACATGTGTAAGTCCTGGGTGGAGGGGAATAAAACAGAACACAGAAGGGGCTTGTGGAAGGTCAATGGCCCAGCCATGAGCAGAATGAAAGTCTGTACCTTTCCATGCCGTGGCCTTTCTGCTGAAATACATGGTTTGCCTAATCTTGTATTATATTGTTTAGAAGAGATATCTGGAGGGTAGAGAGAGAAAACAATGCGCCCAAAAAATCTAGTTGAATTGTTTTATTAACTCTCCAACACCCTTTTGAATACACCTTGTAAAGCTGGCATTATCTGACACATATGAAAGAAGAATTTACTGTTTTTCCCCACAGTGTAAAATAGCAGCTGGCACAAAACTGTGAGGGAAGCACACAGAAATAGTCTTAGTGAGTCCAGAAAGCTATTAAGGTACACATAAAGTAGACTTCTGGAAAAAATAAACTGTAGGACATAAGCAGGGGAGAGCATCAGTAAAACACTCTTTAGACATCCACTGCATAAGGATGTGTACAAATATGCACCAACATAAAACAAACAGAAAAAAACCAAACAAAAAATATGAAGGTATAAAAATATCATACGCAGGTTGAACATGTATTTGATAAATAAAAGTGAGATTATTTTATCCAGCACTAATAAAACACATGGTTTTTCTTCAGCTTTGCAATATCTGAATTAACCAGAGATATTGCATTATACACAAAGATTAGACCAGAACTGCATTCAGCAGAATGGAGAAAGAAGACATAGAATTTTAAGTAGTTCTGTGATACTGCAGCCTGTGTGACTGCTCTGAAGATTTGCTGCCCCTAATGAATAATGCATAAAGTGTGATTTCTTTCAAGGGAATAATAGGCTATCTAATGAAAACTTTGAAGGGGATTGCAATTTACCTGCCTGAAGTGAACTGAAAAAAATAAAAATATTGGTATCTCATTATCAAACAAAATAATATCAACCCTGGAAAAAAAACCATCTCCTTCTCTTAGTTTCCAGTTATTTTTTTCACTCTTTTTTGTCTGAATATGTTGTATTAAAAATAAGATAATTCCATGTAAAAACAAAAGAAGTTTTCAACTCAAGTTTTCAATATAGAAATAAAATAAATATATATTTTATTTCTATATTGAGGTAAAACGATTAATGACAAGATGTTGTAGTATGCCCCTAAAAGCTAATAACATGCTGCCCATCAATGATATAACAACATTTAACATTTATTTCGTACTTTTTTTCCTTTGTCTTTTTTTCTTTCTTAACTTTCAAATCAGGGGTGGGTTTATTTGAATGTGTTTATTGTTGCATATTACACTTGACTCTTGTACTTTTGTCTGAAATATACGGCTGGTAAAATCAAAAAGTGTTAGGGAAGTAAAATTAAGAAGAATCAATATGTCTGCTATGTTTAATATGAAGACTTTTATTCATCTGTAAAGAGTTGGAGGCTCTTCAGTGACTTCATTGCATATGTGTGTCATAGAGCAGTAGAGAAGGGAATGCAATCTTTAACATCAACCATTCTGGAAAAATTCCTGAAAGGATTAATGTAAATACTGAATAGTCTGGAAGGCTGAAATAATATGCCTGTGTGGGACAGGCACAACTACTGATTCTGAGTGAAATGGATGTCAGGTACTTTATTATAACAATTATGGCTTGTTTTGGTTTTGTAATTACTGTGGTAAGAAGTAAGCATTTAAAAGACATCAGAAATCTGCAGTAAATGAATGTCAAAACAGAACATATTATTTCATATAAAAGTGCCCTTACAGTGCTGAATGGTACAAAGAAAACCCTCTTTGTAACCTGTGCTCTCCATACTCTGCCTCTGCACATCTAAAAGGTCAACTTTGTACTGCTTTGATTGGAAGATATTTGGTGATTACTTGGTTTGCCAACACACAGAATATTTTGCCCACAGCAATGGTTTTGCTAAAGCGCCTACAAAGGAGTCCAGTTTTTGCACAATTTCAGCTGTTTTTAGCAGCTCTACAGTGATATAAAATCTGGAGTTATGAAATCCTCATTGCAGAGTCATGTGTCCAAGCAGTGTCTAAGTTTCTTACTCTGGAAGGAAGTAGTTCCTGGACCATAATTTCTATGTGAAATTTAGTAAAAATAGCTGTGCAAAAATCAGCCATACCATCCTTCCTTATTTACATTTACTCAGGTATAGAAAAGTAGTAATAAGTGGCCAGAATCCATTTTACAAATTAATATTTAAAAAAAAACCCCACATTATTTTTAATGCAAAACAGACATTCATTTCAACATTAAAAATAACATTATCTGCAAACAGCTAACAGAAAAATAAAGAGTTTTTTATAATTGATTGTAAGACAGATTCTGTGACAATGACATTAAAGGACTGTTAGAGGATTTATCCATTTTTTGTAATAGTTTCAGGTTTTTCCAATTGAAGAACTGCTCAAATAATATTTTTTTTAAAATTTGAAAATTATCCCTTTGCTCTTTATTAACTACTAACAATTTTCTTCCTGTAATATATACAGCATATTTTCTTACTCTCTAAATAGAACAAGGTATAAAGAACACAGAAAATGATGATCAAAAGAAAAGAAGGACTTAGAAGTTATAGTAATTTGTCCTCAGCTCTACACTTCTATGCTGTGGAGAAATGTGGTTTCTGCAGAAAAAAGGACAGAGGACACACCAAAATGAAGTACTCAGGCATATATGTAGTCCAGGTTGTTCCAGAACATTCAGGGCCTTATAAGTGACTTTCAGAAAATGACTAGTTTAACTCAGTTTAATCTGTTTTCAATAATATTTACTACATTTATATATATATGAAAAAAACAGAATTAAAATGGAATGGTTTTTTTTCTACATTTATTAAAAAATAACAGAAGAAGAAAATTTCAGCTAACATTGGGAAGACATATATATCATTTTCAATAGCTGAATAAGCTGTTTGGCATTTAGAATTTTATATACAGGAAGTTGAGCTCTGGGAGAAGTAAAACTGAAAAGGAAGATGTCTGAGGAAAAAGCACAGCACTATGCAATATGTGGACTCTATTAATTACTTCTGACAAAATGAAATTTATTAAGCAAGTTTTTAATAAATAAGATTTAAATTACTTCCTAAAAGAATGCAATGAGCTAGTGTTCTCTATCGAAAGGTAAGTGGGTAATTAATTATCAACAGGAAACATGAGAAAATTTAATCAGTAGGTTAGAGTTGGTGTTAGATTGCTGTTTATATATAGTAATGCAAATTTTATATATTATCTTACTATATCTCTACATAAATTGATAAAATTTCTCAATTTTTATGTTGTTAAAAAGCATAATTAAATTTATATACTAATTCTGAAATAAACTGATAATATAATTAACCCTGAAGTGAACGACCTTCCTTCTTTTTTTACATTTCCTGGTATATCAGCCAGTGGATTACTCACAAGATTTAAGGTATTTGATAGTAATGATTCACAAAAAAAGTAGCTGATAGAGCTGCTTATTTTAACCAGATACATGTATTACTATTTAGCCTCAACTCAAGCTTTTAAATTTGATATTTTTTTCTTAAAAGATGGGCTCCTATGAAGATGTTGAAATTGTTTGCTGTCATGGTAACATGCTTTATATAGAGATACTTTAGTAGGCCTGCTGTTATGTCTTTTTTTCTGTGTGTTAATTAGTGCACATAGGTCTTTACATGTAAATATAGCTTAGTCATCTCTGAAGTGGGTATGTGATTTGAAACCCCAGAGGTGCAGTTTCAAGCTGAATCACTGAGAGTGGCGATGCAGCCTGTAATACGGGCCCACAACCAGGGATTTACTGTTGTACTCACTGCCAAGCCATGCTCAACAAAAGAGAAGGAAAGGTGTTGTTTTGAAAGTTTTCTCTTGCCAGGCAGGAGCAGTGGGCTTCCCACAGAAGTGTTCAGTTCTGATCTCAATAGGCACTGAAACCAATGGTAGATTTTATGAGCTTCAAATGTATTCCTTCTAAAATGAGAGGAGCAAAACCATCAATGTTATCAGCGCTGCAATGTCAGACAACATGGTGTTTGCCAGACAACAGCACCAACTGCAGTTTATGGAGCATATTCACAGTGCTGCTTCATGGCAGACCTGAGATTTATGGTCTTCCAGTTATGTCTCTAACAGGCTTCCTTTGCTAAGCTGTTAAAGTGTGTACTTCTAACAAGGCACTGTCACGAAATCATGTCCCATGGGGTAAGTATAAAACTTTTATTGTTTCTGTCTCAGCTTTTAAGTAGGGAACAAAACCAATGATATAGCAAATTGCATTTGTAAACCAGCTTTGATGTTGACATTTCATACCTGTCACAGGGAGCTGGGCTGCCCTGGAGTAAAACAACATTTCTTTCTTGTGTCTGCAGGACTGCCCATTCTGTACTATCCTCCTGACTCTGTTGGTCTAGTCCCCTGTAGACCATTCTTTCTGTAACAACTGATATGATAAATATTTTAACATTTATTCTGAGGATATATCCAGTGTTCAGTGCAATAGAAAGATCCCTTACTTTCCCCCCACCTTTTTAGAGGGAACTATCCACTTACTATCCTAGTAGATAGTCATGAAGAACAGAAGCAAGATAAATCAATGATCCAGAGCTTGTTTTACAGCCATCTTTAATGTATATGGACAATAAAGCCCAATTTGTCTGTTTTATTGGTCAACACATTCGCTCATATGATGTGTAGGCTGTTGTTATGCAATTAATTTGTTCTGAACATCTTGCATGGGAATACTACAGTTTGCATTTAATGGTTTTATAAAGACTGATAATAAAGATTTACAAGAATCCCTCACATCTTTAACAACTACCACCCTTTTGAGTAATATAAATTCTTGTCCAGAGGGTTTTCAGAACGTTTTATTCTCTATTCATAAAATCCTGGAAAAGTTTAAGTTGGAAAGGATGCTAAAGATAATGTATTTCCAACCTCCCCAGTCTCAGCCGTTCCTGGGCAGGGACAACTTTCATTAAACCAGGTTGCTCAGAGCTCTGTCCAGCCTGGCCTTGAACAACTCCAGGGATGGGACAGCCACAACTTCTTTGGGCAACCTGTTCACAGTGCATCTTCACCATCACAGCACTGAATTTCTTCCTCCTATCTAATCTAAACCTGCTCTACAATGGTTTGAAACCACTCCCTTGTCCTGTCGCTATGTGTCCTTATAGAAATTGTCTCTCCATCCTTCTTGTAGTCTCCCTTCAGGTACTGGAAGGCCTCAGTTCAATCGCTCTGGAGCATTTTCTTCTCCAGACTGAACAACCCCAACTCTCTCAGCCTTTCCTTGCAGGAGAGCAGCTCCATCCCTCTAATCATCTTGGGGGCTTCCTCTGGACTCCCTCTAACAGATCAATGTTCTTCCTCTGCCCTTTGTAATGTCATTTTTTCTTTTCATACTAAAGAATAAGTGGGATGTAGGTTCCATATGCCTTTCTTTTGCCTAAAGTATAATTTTTTAATATTTTCTTCTTTCAGATTACATCTAGTCCTATAAACAGAATATTAGTAGACATATATTACAGAAACTTGTGTATTGGAATGAAGGCTATTTGCCTGCTTTCTAAGTAATTCAAAATGTTTACTTCAAGATTTGTAGTGGATAATTAATGCACAACAATAAATCTTAAATGTGTAACAGTCTAACCCTCGTCTTAAATAGAGTCAGTCTTCTTCTGCAGGTCTAACTGGAGTGTCAAATTGCTGTTCTCATGGCCATTATTAGTCACATACAGATGCACATCTTCAGAAATCTAGCAAATTTTTTTCAAGTACGATATAACAAAGGTTTGCAGGAGTTTATGAGTGGAGGCAACTATTTTGTTCTGATAAGCTGAGCTGCAAACAGCATTCTCATAATGTTTTTTTGAGTCTAAAATTCTATTTAGCAAGCATAACTAGAGCACAGGTCTTCAGAGACAGCAATGTTGTTGAGATACAGTATTCTGTAAAAATATTAAGGGTTGGTGCTCTTCAAACAGATTTTGAAAAACAGTGTGGTATGGTGTTTTCAACAACCAAATTGCAAATATAAAATATGTATAACAGCACAACATCAGGGACTAGATCACTAGTCTTGCTTCCAGAATTTCTTAATAAATCCTACCTCTGTGTCCCTCTCTTGGATTCATTTTATTCAGGTAATAGCTCAGACACAAGGCTGAGTCACAAGTCTCTCAAGCTATGGTCTGTAAAATGAGGATTTAGGCAATCCTTATTTAAGCATTCTTTCTCTGTCTTTGCTATTTACTATTATTTTTTCTGGTTTATGTGCATTGCACTTGACTTAACCAGGCTCCATTTTTTTTACAGGTACATATGTGTGCAGTAATGAGGAAGGAAAATGTCTCTGCTTCCTAAGGAATGGCTGTATTTGTTTATTTAATGAAAACAACATTACGTTATTAAAGCTGATTGAGTAACTATGAATGATTATGCTCAGATCTGTGCTGCAGATACAGGAAAAATTACCAGCTATATAAACAACATGGTATAAGTATTTGCTACTGTGATGATACCCAATGTCATGGGAAAGCTTTTTGTTCAAAACCTTAGCCAATAATTGTGTTTTCATGTCTTGCAGTATTTGCAGATTTGAACACTTCAACATTTGTTGAATATTTTTTATTCCTTCCTTCCTTCCTTCCTTGAAGAAAATGAAACATTGTTTGAAGGAGCGACAACTTCTGTTTATCCCAAATAATTTTTGGGGGTTTTTTATGTGTTTATTTATTTTGCTTGCTTGTTTTTAGAAGTAAATAGAAGCAACTATCTTCATTTTGAGTCAGTTTTCTTCATGACCAGTGAAATGAACAGTCAGCTTTTTGCATAGCACCTTTCTATGCCAGTTGTCAATCTGCCAGTATGGTACTAATGTTGTTTAAACAAAGCTGGTTCTGTTTCATTGCTGGCAGCTGAGCCAGTGAGTTGTAATGATGGGAACTGGAATTGGCTGTTCCATGGAAAATGAAGCAGTGATTCTGAACAGAAACTTGGCTAACTACATAAATGTGCCATATTTGCATAGTGAATTTTTAATGTGAAGCGTTTCAGATAAAAATTCATTTCTTTTATGATTCATAAATAAAAAATATATGGCCAATTTAAATGTGGTCAGCAAGAAACTATTATTGTCTCTATAGTAAATGGTAGGAAGTGTGACTACTTAAATAAAGGCAGCTTACAACACCATGATTTCTGGAAAAGCAGCCAGACTGATATAGCTGCCAGTGGCAAACCCATTTTATTTCATTTAATAAGCTTTTATTTTTTGGATCTAGCCCAGTCTCCTGGAACACTGGATTTTGCCAAACACATTCCTTATTCATAAAATAAAAGGAAAAACTCTGGGACCTCCTTCCCATTTACAGTTTTCTAATTAGATGGTGAGCAAGACACCAGAAGTGATCCATAAACTAACTGCAAAGTATTTTGAGTGCTGAATCAGAGGAATTAAAACTCCATTAAGTTATCTACAAAACTATACCAGTAATTTAGAGAAACATGAGCAAAAGAGCAATTCCTCTCATGGTGGGAATGGCTAATCATACTTGCTACAATTTCTTCCTCTTTGAGCTTCAGATTTGGTGTTTCATTCAGCTAAAACAGGTGGTAAATATTTACTTCTGGCAGTGCTTATTTGGGTTAAATGACTTAATAACTGACAACAGCTAATTGAAAACAGCTTGGAATCAGCCAGCACACTCTAAACTAATCTAACTTAGATTGTAAAAATCTGTAATACTCTGCTGTCTGATGTAAAAGGCCAATTGTAGAGGAAGTCAAGCAAGATTAACAGATGGCTCAGAGATTGCTGCAGGGAAGAAGGGTCTCAGATGCTCATATCTTATAAGGTGAGCAGAGAATTCTCCTGGTAGATAGATTTCACCTGAGTACTCAGGAGAGCCATCCAGTCTTCAAGCTGGCGTGAATGATAAGAGCTGTGAAGGATGCTCCTGTAACTGCTGGTTTTAACATGAGGGATGAGCTGGCCTTTACAAGATATTATGGAAAATACCCAGCCTTTCATTTCCTTACAGACTTCACAAAGTGGTGTGTGCTGGAAGATGAGTCTTACTTGCTTTTCATTCGAAAACCGTTTTATAGTATTGATTACTTTGTCTATTTTTGGAATAGATCTTAGGGAAAATTCCTTCCCTGAGAGGGTACTAAATCATTAGAACAGTGTGCCCATGAAAATGGTAAAGTCACCAGCCCTGGAGGTAAGAGATCTGTAGATGTGGCCCTTAGGTCCATGGTTTAGTGGTGGACTTAGTAGTGTTAGGCTTATCATGGTTGGACTAGATGATCTCTGGAGGCCCCTTCAAACCCCAATTCTTCTGTGATTCTGTGTTAGCACAGTAACATGTTCGCTTGCAGTGGGGAACCAAACCTTTACATCAACATACAAATCCACTATAAATATACACCTTCCCACGCTTTGTTTATTTTCTGTTCTCTGTTTCTTTCTCCATGATTGCTAAGATTTTGTTTTCCTAGTTCTTTTGATGCTGAAGAAGTGAATTATCTTTTGTATCCTCTTCTGTTGTAATAGCAAAAGGTTTGTCTAATTTATAACTTATTTGAATTTTGATTAACTGTTCTGCGGTTACAGGTACTCATAATTTTTGTTATGAAATAAAATTTTGTAGGTTTGTAGGAGGGGGTATAATACACTGTATGATTACATGAAATTATATGTGCTGAAGGTGTACTAGATGTTTGCTTTAAAGTTTTGAAATTTCTTGCTTTTTTGCAAGTATATGAGCTCTTTTAACACCATCCTTTGCAATGCCTCTGTTGCCAAAATGCAGTAGAGGCTTGTCCTTGTTTAAACAAATCACATTAATATGATGTGAGTACCTTTTTCCTATATCAGTAAACTAGCATTGCCTTGAAAGTATCCAGCAGAGTTTCCTCAGAGACCGATACTGCAAATCCTGTTGCTAGGAAACCATTTTTATTTGTTTTCCTTCAAAACGACTAAATCATTTTATGCCTGTTTTAAAAGACTGCTGGAAATATGGCAGAAGAAGGAAATGCATTTCAGTAGTCTTTCTCCCTTTTTCTTTCCAGTATGAGGACAGCAATGAGTTGCTACCATGTGGTGGGATTTAGGGGAACATATGATTAAATGAGCCACAAGCAGTGGGGTTTGTGTGCATTGTGTGAAGCAAGGTGAGTATCTGGGCGAGCCTCCCTGGCTTCTCATGGCTTCCTCTCTTTTACCTCCACCTGCTTCCTGCTCCTTTCCCCAGGAATAACTCAGCTATACCTAGTGGCTCCTTTTCATCCATTTTTGGGACTCTGGGTCTTTCTTATTCCTTTCCTCCTGCTCTGTCTCCTCAGCACAGGTTCCCCAGTGGGGCGGGATGGGTGGCAGCTGTGGCGGCTGTCTGGCCCTTCCGGGAGGTGGGGTTGCCAGGGCCAAGGTCAGGGCTGGGCTGCACCAGGTCATGCTTTAGGCCAGAGGGAAAGCAGGGAAAGATGGGTCCCTATGGGGCAGCTATGGGCTGATGGGAGGAGGGGAAAATCCCTGGTTCACTCACTTGTTCTTGTACCTTCTGCCCACTGAACTCCCACAGCTTCAGTCCTTCTTTGGGTCAGGAGTTTCCTTTCCTTGCTTCTGGCTTTCTCCTCTCTGTCTTGCCACCTCCTGTGTCTCTTCTGGTGTGCTCCAGCCTGGGCTGGACCTCGAACCAGAGAGTGTCAAGGGGATTCTCTGTAATAGTATGGGAAGCTGGCATTTGGTGTCCCATTTGGCACCAGAACTGGAAAGAAAGAGAAAATTGCTATTACCTCTTAGTTATGGAACTTGCCTCCAGTACCTGTTCTTGTCCACTGAAGAAAAGCTGTAGTATGAACCTACAGAGGAGTAAAAGATTTGGCACACCAACCCCCCCATGCCCCCCTGCTGCCCACAAGTACTTTATACAGAATGGCTGCTCTCCACATTCTCTCCTTTCAGAACAGATGGGCTTTGGGTGGATCGTGAAGCTTCATGGAAGCAAAGGCCTTTGACTTTCTTCTTCCCACCTATCCAGGAAAGGGACTCTCTATTTATGTTTTGATTTGGACAATCCCTTGAATTTAAAGACTCCGTGGTGGTAGCTACAGATCAGCTCGGGGTGTTCTCTCTGTGACAAATAAAATAGTGCATTGAGATGTAGGAGAACTGAGGGATATTTTGGTTCTCTTCATGCACTGGATAGGCAAAATTTTCAATTTGCCATCTTATTCATAGCCTGCCACAGTTTTAGGCAGCACTAAATACTGGGGTTTAACACAGAGTTGAGGAGTTTTTGTTGCCTGTTTTCAACCGGCTCTGCGTATGATCCTGAATAAGTCTTTATCTGATGAGAGGAGGAGCTTCTACTTCTGTAACTCACAGAGATTTTGAAAAAAGAAGTGCTGTAAATCAAACAGTCTCAGGAATAAGGTAATTAATGAAAGGCTTTTCTCTTAGAAATGATACGTGTTTCATAATGCACTTCCAGAGTAACTGTGTGCCCTTAACTAATCATGTATCAGGATTGTTAACGGAAACCTTCCCAAGTGGAGACCCCAGGACAGAATTTGACTCTAATTCTGTGATTTGCAGTTGTACTGTTTTCAGTTGCAGTTTATAAAACAGGCTCCTCTGCATTGTGTTGCTACGGGTTTTTGCTTGTATTTACTGAGAAGAGATAGGTGATGTATTTGTCTAGTGTCTCAGCAAATTCTTTCCTCCTCTGTTTTGGGGAGGATTGAATGTGATCTCTTTCAAATTATGAGGAATGGTTTTCTTGGTTTCTAAAGCATTAAAGATCTTTGTGCTTGTTTATATATAAATGGAAGAAGGTTATCTCTCAGCTCTTTTTGAACAGACTTTGTTTAGATCAGCTCAGGAGGTTCTTTTCTGTCTGTGACAAATTGAAATAGTGCATTAAGATGTAGCAGAATATTTTGGTTCATTTCATGCAATGGATAGACAAAATTTTAAATTTATCTTCATAGCCTGCCACAATTCTGAAATCACTCACTGAAAATTTAGAAGCAGTTGATAAGAGAAACTTCTGTAAAATGTTAAAAATTTAATAGCTACTGGTATATGCATTGAGTAATTATTTAACTGCTGTTTCTTGTTGATAAGACACCAATGTAGCTCCAAAAAGGGGAGGAAGAGGCAGGAAGGAGAGCCCACTAAGGAATACCAACAAACTTTGGATATGAAACCTATGCAGAATTTTTCTCATTTCCATTAAAACTTTCCCAAATGGAAAATTCCAGACATGAAAATAACTATGTCAAAACATCTGTTGAAAAATTGTTTATGTGGCTACTATTAACATTTTCTCTCAGTGTTCAGTAAGACTAAAAAAGTACATCCTAATACCTTTAGTATCAGAGTCTCTGTTGCTGCTTCCTGGCAATATACAGATTCTATAACATAAATTGTGGGAAGTTTTCAGAGAAAGATGGAACACAGATAATGTTGGATGTAGTTGGATATGAATATTATTATGAAGTAACAGTAAAAGGAAAAAAATATTTATATGGTCTGTTTGCATATAAACTGGCAAATATTCCACATGATTAAGACACACTTTTAACTACAGTTTTTCATTAATACTTCCAGAGAGTAAGTACTTTCCATGAAAGCTTCCTCTTCACAAATTCTTATTCTGGACTCAACGTTGTTTCTTTTGTTTGACTTCTTATATGTATCATCTCACTTTTCTGCTATTAGAGACTGGATGGTGAGCTTAATTTTTCCTTCAGATATGCAAAAAATTTTCAAAGGATATAGATGTAAAAATTAAGGATTTATAGAGCTTTACTTTGTCTAAAGGAACTCTAATCTAATAAACTAGCAAGTTTTTGTATTCTGTCAAGTAGACAGTACAGCAACTGTATTGCCCTTTGTCTTGGGTTTCTGTGAAGGTGAAGAGAATGACAGGATAATTGTTTATCATGGCAGCTTGGAGGCTTTTAAAACAAGCAGCCTTCCTGAGTACATATAAAGTGATAGTGGCAGCAACTTTTGATTACAAAACATCAAGGGACAAGTTTTGGCCAAGGTTTTCAAACTAATTGGGTCAAGCTAGAGGCAGCAGGAGAATACAGGCTCTGGATTCATGTAGGTTGATGTGTTTAAGATTTCACTGAATCTGGCACAGAATGATGTTACAGAAATGGGTGGTAAGCAAGCTTTAAAAATCTTACTGGTGTTATATTCTCAGATGCATTGACTAATAAAAATATTTCAGCTTGCTAGTAGAATGCCTTGTGTACTTGTGTGCTGTAGATTAATTGTGATAGAATGTGCAGCATTGTGAGTCCATTTGCTGTTTCATTTCTTTTCAGAAAAATTTCTTAATTATTGAAGTTGTCTCTGCTTATTTCCCAAGAACCAGGGAACAAATGATGTGTGATACATTTAGTTTGTGAAATCAATTCAGTATGGAAAAACTTTTACCCTGGGGTATATTTAAATATTCTGAAGATTCTAGATGCCTCACAGACTAACTAGGACTTATGAAAGCTTTTTTTTCTATTATTTTTAATCAAGATTTATTCCTAAAGAAGAAGGATTTTCAGCAGTAACAAAATTAAGTGTCTTTTTAATAGTCTGTGAATTAGTGTCAGGTACTAACTTTGGGGATAGGATTCCAAAACTAAAAAGAAAAAGAAAAAAATTAAAAAGAGTAAAAACATGTTGGTAGTTTCTAAATAAATCTTCTGATGTCTTCCATGTTTTGAAATTACTTTTCAGTTTAGAATTATTTTTAAATTATTTTAAGAGGGTCAAAATTCAATAGCTATATTCTCTAAAATCCAGAAAATTTTCAACTTCAGAAAATTGCTGTTGAAGTTAAAAAAGAATTCTGAGTTCTGTAGTCTACACTAACATATTTATCTTAGACTTCTACTGATTCCATGTATTTCACTTTTTTTTCTTTCCAATCATTTTAATTTCAGCATGAATTAATCCTTCATGTTCATGTTTGACAGAAATCTGTCAAACTCAGAAAGAAAAAAAGTATAGCCCTCTGCTTTTCTTTCCTGTTGGTAGTCAAAATTAGAGTTACAGTCCCCTACTTTGAAACAGGCAGTCTATTGAAAGCAATATGCTGCAAATTTTTGAGGAAATTTCCATGGAATCTGTAGCAAAAGTGAGATAAAAACTCTGGAATTCAGTTATAAAGTCATACTGCAAACTACGTAATAAGTAAGACTATAAACAGTTTGAGGGACAGTTTTGTTGGACAACTGTTTCCAGAACCTGTGTTTTGACAGTAGAATTAAAAGTGGTACTCTGAATTGTACTTTTGAAAGAATACTTAAATTTTTGTTTCATAGTTAATTGATATTCTGACTGATGTAAAAGGAAGAAAATAAAATTTTAGTATTATTTCATCATCTTTACTGCCTTTCCAGCATCTGGAATTTCAAATGATATTTGGAGAAAGAGAAGTGTAATGATGAAATTCTTCTGAAAGTTGCAGAACTAGATCAGTGTCTCAATACATGCTAAAATCCTATATAGTAGCATGACAACTAAGTTGTTTTAAAATGACAACAAAAAGAAACAGCTGAACATGTCTTTTAGTTGTTCTGTTGATATGTTAATTCTACTTCAAAAATACCAAATCTTTTGGGCATCTTGAACAACTTACACACACACTTTTATTATCAACCCATTTAGGCATTTTTGCTCTATAACTGAATATTTTGTAAATGGTGTATTTTAAAGTAATTTTTGCAACAGAGAAATGATTAACCATATCCATATCTTTGTGAGCCTATAAAGCATGTAATTTTAAGGGCTTTGAGATATCTGGGTCCAGTCATGCAAAGTCCTGCAGTCATAAGTCTAACTGATTTTTGTGTAGTGATGGCTGCTATTATATGAAGAAATTTCATAACTTTGGCACTAAAAATTTGGCTTTTGTTACATAAATGCATTTGAAAACAAAAGAAATGTGATAAAGATAGTTTAAGCAGAAACAAAAAATTTAACATTGGAAAGGACACGACAGAACTCAACTGGAGAACCAGAAGCAGAACTCAGCAAATATGAGAACAATTGGCATGAACAAGAGAAAGCAGGTTTTGAAACTTCCTAGCATTATTTTAATTTTAAAAACTATTTCTCTTCCTGTCCTATGTCTCATGCTATTTCAGTACAGCAAATAACCTTCTCTGCTTCAGGAAAATTTTGTGGGATGAGAGAACCTGTCACTGGTACAAATTCAGTATAGTGACCTCCCTGTCTGTTTTCATTTGTGCTGTAGAAAACGGGCCTTTTTAAAAAGCATCTGACTCTTAAGCATTCATCAAAACATGTTTGTAAGGAGACTATCTCAACAGATCTGAAGAAAGGACATAGAATCTGAGAATTTTAATGCTTTTTCATCTATATTGCCTACCTAAGATGTGCTGCCTAGTATTGCAAATGCTGTAGCTGTTTTATATCCAGACCTGATAGGTAATGCCAGCTGTATGCAAAGCTGTCTTCAGAATTTCCTGGAACTGAAGCCAGATCTGTCACTGAAATGGCAATGAGCATTCTAGGGCATCAAATGGTGCTCAGAACAGTTTAACTTCTAGACTTCTGCAGTCATACGTAATTGTCATTAAATAAGGTCCTCACTCAGGAAAAAGAAAGATTAATTTGCTCCAAGGCTCTCATCTTTGAAAATATTTTCATTTCCTCCTAATACTTCACCCATGCACCACAACAGAACTGTTTGCTTTCAAAGGCAAAGGGAAATGACACCTACACTTTTCTGCCCTGTACTTTTCCTCTTCCCTTTTTTTTTCTGGTATGCGTTCAGTTCTTTCCCTTCTAATCTAGAGATGTCCCTGAAATAATTTCCAGTATCAATGTGGTATTCCACCATACTAAGATTCAAACTGGAAATTCAGTCTAGAGACTGGTTAGCTGCTAGGTAATAGGTGAAGGATGAAGACTCCTCTTCCTTCCTTATTTTAATGTCCAATCCCATTCCAATGGCAAAGAAAAATACATTTTTCTGCTTATTAACTTGTCAATGAATGCTACCTATTGGCTGGCATAGGATTGCTAATAAAACTAAAAATACATGTTTAATCTAAAGTCACTTAAAAGCAGTATTGGAAAGCATTGCTTTTATTATTTTTTTCAGGGAAAAAAACACCAGATAAAAATCTTGAAAGCTCATGATTTCCTCTGTGCTATCAGAGTAATGATTAACTTCCAGTCGTTGTAGACCAGTCATGCAGTGTTCAATTAACTCCTATATGATGGAGAACCTTAGCAGAGGTTCTAACACTGCACTGTAGGAGTAGCCTAACTATCTTTATCACACTTCTTTTGTTTTCAAATGTGTTTTTGTAACAAAAGCCAATAGTAACTGCTTAACTTCACAACAAACATAAAAAAATAGCTCATTTGGTTAAAGGATGATGTTAAAATGCTAATATTGTGGGTTTGATCCCCATATAAACCACTGACTTAAGTGCTGGACTTGATTCTTGTGAGTTCCTTCCAACTCAGAATATTCTCTGATTTGAAATATATATAAGAGAGTAATAGGGAAAAAATGGAAAGAAACAAGAATTAAATGTTTTAGTTCTGGGGTAGAAGTGTGAGAAGCAATTTAGCCTTTGAACAGCATGACTATATAAATGATGCATATATGCATATTTGTTTTCATATTTTTCATCATATATATTTGTGTGTTTAAGTGGTTTTCAAAGTCTGGATTTTGCATTAAAGAAAAGCACTTGTTTCTTTCCAGCTGTATCTAATATGATTCAGAATAATGCTTTAAAGAAAAGAAAAAAATGTCTTTTGCCTGAAAATCAGACAATAAGAAAAACAGAGTGTCTCTCAAGTTCCTAACACTCCTCCAGCAAAAAAAAAAAAAAAAAAAAAAAAGAGAGAGAAAAGAAAAACAGGACTAAAGAATGAATAATAACAAGATTGTTGAGGTTTTGGGTTTTTTTAGGGAACAAAGAACTACACTGACCTCCTATAAGAATATTTCAGCAGCCTTTCTTAATGTTAGGTTTCTAAGTATTGTATCCAAGGACTGTTGACATGTGCTGTAGCTAGGCAGAGATGAATAATTTGTTCAATAACTACACTCCCACTTCTCACCATCTGGAAATTTTCTGAAATACAACAACATTAAATTAACTAAATAATAAAAACTCATTAATTTCTCCAGCAAACAGTTCTTGCACTGCAGATTAATTTTGTAAATTTACTGGGATTACCATTTGTGAGTCTGATTTCACTGGTAAATTAATTAAATCACTTGATGTTTCTTTTTTGTCTGAAATAGAAATCTGTACAGAGAGGCTAAAGATGCATGCTTTGTGCCTGGTGGCAGTAAGGAAGGAGATTAAAACCTTCCAGAACTGTTGCTACATTTGTAGAACCAGGCTCATTCGTATTTTTAATGCTGCCATTTTTTAGACTAAATGGAATGCTTCAAAGAATCTTGCTTCCATGGCCTATTTTCTCTCTTTAATCCATCCTGAAGTAAGGAGTTGGAGAAGGAAGCTAGAAGAGTCCTGATTTGCTGTTTTTCTTTAAAAGCTAGTGCTGCTACCAGTGACCGACCTCTTAACCCTCAGTCTTGTGCCTTTAGTGGACATGAATAAACTTTGGGTATTCTTGTGAGGATTTTCACTTGGGCCTAAGTGAGGTAGTTATTCAAGATTAATATGGAACTATAGCATAACTAGAAGTCTCCCAGGGAAGTTACCATATTACTGGAGAAAATGGGTGAAGCACACAGTTAACCTTCATCCCCTTCCAGTTTTGACTATGCAGATGAAGCTGTTGGGGACACATAAACAAGTTTGGTCCATTTCCTTAAATTTCATGACGAATGACCTTCCTTTTTGCATTGCTAAATTGTCTTGTCTCTTTCATCAGTGATGATGTAATTAGTATTTCATTTTTGTATAATATAATTGTGTTTAAATACTTCTTTTTAAAATGTAATTGCTGTGTTTCTCCTTTCTGTTAATTCTGGTTTTCCCCTGTCATTTATACTTCAGTGAGAGAAACCGATATGTGCTCATTAGTGCAAAATTATTGTCTATAGCAAAGAAAATTTCACAGAATATTAGGATGTTGAGCAATTTATATTCAGGATGCCCAAGACTTTCACATCACAGTGTGTTGTTTTTAAACTGCCTTCTAGCATTGCAATCCAAAAAGCAGTATCCCTCTAAAACTGCAAAATATTGATTTATCTACTGATAAAACAAAATATAATATATGGATAAATATACTGTTTCACTAAGAAGCATCAATAAGCTGACATTTTTACATAAAATAGAGAAGGTAAACAAACTTTCAAGGTGATTAATCTTACTGTAGCTGATACAAATTATCACAAGGTGAATGCAAGCTCGAGGAAAACAGTGTAAATCACATTTATTGTCCTTGAGTTAAATCTAAACATCCCATTGCAGTTTGGGGCATTCATCTTGCTTGTCTTTCTTAAGGTCTCTCTGTAACTTTTTAGAATTTTGACTGGATTTTCACAAACTCCCTGCTCTATTATAGTAAAGGAAATCAAGTTGAATATATCTTGCAAATTATTTATGTGGGTAAAATCAATTTAAACCAGAAATAATTTTCCTTTTTTATATGCTAAGAACAAATTCTCAAAGATTTAAGTTTCTTTGAAGATTGCCATTTAAAGGCTGAACTTGTAGAAACTGTAGCTAGTCTGAAATTTTGAGTTCCATATGGAGAAATAGTTTTATGTATTAGACTAACCTTGTTTGAGATTTTAATTATCACTATTTGTTCAAATCTTGTAGCACAAATAGCTTACATAAAAATATTTTAAATAGTTTTATGCCCAGGCACAAATATCAGTAATCCATTTCAATAAAGTAAATCAGTAATAATTTCAGAATTAAGAGGTTTAGTTGGTCTACTTACTCATTTTAATGGAATGTGTGTATTTTTCCATTGTTTTTATGATGAGCTGGGTATGGAGAGAGCTCTGCTTTCTGCCCTGTAGAATTTTGTGAACGTAGATTTTTTGTAACTTAGTCTGATCCTGCACGTTTTACTCATGAGGTGTTTTTGTATCAGTAAATTTGTAGCTAAATTGTTTATATGTGTGTTCAATAGGTGATCCTGACATCAATAAATCCCTGAAGGCTCTATGCAGTCCATTTTGTTGTACAGGTACAGCTCATTAATAAGACATAACAAACCGTCCCACTCAAGATACTAAGAGTGGGATTCCAGCCGTTTTTGAAAGAAATTGTATTAATGTTAGTTTTAATGGTAGTCTTTGTGTGCCTTGACAGGAAAGCAGTATGATCAGATCTTTATTTATGCAGAATGTCAAATGAAGAGAGGAGAGCATCAGACTTTTTTGGAATTCCAAGATGCAACTTGTGATTGTGCTTATCCTGACAGGAATGAGCACTAGCATTTAGTTAGGCATGGCCTTAAGTGTTTGTTTTCCATGCAAACTTGAACTACAGCAAATATCAGGGGAAAAGTTATTGCTGGTTGTAAATAAGTACTGACAATACTATATAAGCTTGTAAATAAACCCTTATTTTTTGTGTACTCTGAGTACATATTCCAGTTTATAACATCAAGGATATGTGAAGTATAGAGGAAAGTGCATTTTTAATAGATCTGCATGGTGATTGTTTGAGTTATATGAATAGCTCATATTGTTTAACATTTCAGCTGCAGAACTTGCCACCCATCTCGATTATAACAACAAAAATGCCTTGTGTGTTTAATTAATGTAGATCTATAGTGAAAATGCAAACACAAATTCTGATGTGCATTGCTATTTTTGAGATTTGTCACCTTATTTGTAAATACCAGACCTATCCTTCAGAAAAATTAAAAAAAAATATGGGAAGCTAAATGTTTTTTCCAAGATGAGAGATGGCACTTTGCATTAAAACATTGCATGCCTGATGACAACCATACTTTCTTGGTTTAACCTGTAAGGAGCCCTTTCTGTTGAAAAAAGGAAACCAAAAAAAAGTCTTGAGTTAACTAATCTAAGGTGTGCCAAATGAAATACTGTGCAAAAATTATTTTGTTCTGAGAATTAGGAGAGGTTTAGGGAACACAGGGAGAACATTGTTGTTTGAATCAGTGAAAAAACCTACTCCTTTTAGCAGGGTGTTTTTTTCAGCAGCAGCATTCTCCTGAAAAGAAAGGACATGGAACTGGACTAATAGTTGTGCTGAATATTTGCGTACCTTCTGGTCATGCAATTCTTAGTCATGCATTTTTATTGCACAGAAAACATCTGAAGAACTGTGTGGGAACTTCCGAATAGACAGGGTCCTCAAGAACCACTCATTCTGCAGATCTGAGTATCTCACCTTCTTTCTCAGACCTGATTTACAGAGTGATGAGCTGAAGAGACCAGCAAGTAGGGATGCCCATGTAAATCTAAATATTTAGAAAAAGGTATAGCAGAGTGCAAAGTTCAGAGTCCAAAACAGTTCCCTCTGTTTTGGGATTATTTAAATGCAGTTTACCCTTTCCCAATGTCAAAGCTGTTGTGCTATCTTGTTTGGTCCATGGGAATGTAAGTTTCTGTCGTTGTTGCTGTACATATTCTCCTTCACGCAACAAAAGAGACACAAACACCCTTGGTCCCAGTGAATGCTTTTTTCACATCAAAATTAGATTTGTTTTAAACTTGTTGCTTTTGAACTTGCAGTTCTGAGCACTGCAATGTCTGAACAAGCTAGTGTCAATATAATACCATTAATGTAATGCTCATTAATGTAATACTCATTAATGTAATACTCATTAGTGCTGAAAACAAGCTAACTGCTACAACAGAGTATGCTGATTTCAGCTGTGGTAAAGCTAACTTTCTTCTCAGTGGCTGGTAGGGGCTGTGTTTTGGATTTGTGCTGAACACAGGGTGGATAATGTGGAGATGTTTCTCTTATTGCTGGGCAGGGCTTGCACAGAGCCCAAGGCCTTTTCTGCTCTTCATCCTGCCATGCTGGGGAGGAGACTGGGGACGCATGGGAGGCTGGGAGGAGATGCAGCCAGGACCAGTGACCCAAACTGACCAAAGGGATATTCCAGACCTTGTGACATAATGCTCACTTTTTAAATGAAGTATATAAAGTGGAAGGAAGAAGAAGGAAGGGAGCAACATGTAGAGCAATAGCTTTTGTCTGCCCAGGTAACTGTTACTTGTGATGGGGCCCTGGTCTCCTGGGAATGGCTGAACGCCTGCCTGCCCATGGAAGCAGGGAATTCATTCTTTGTTTTGTTTTGTCTGTGTATGCAGATTTTTACTTCCCTATTGAACCATGTTTATCTCAGCCCATGACTTCTCTGGCTTGGACTGTTCCAGTTCTCTCCCTGATCCCTCTGGTGAGGGAGTGACTGCGTGTGGCTTGGCGGCTGGCTGGGGGTGAGCCACGACGTAGCCAGTGAGGAGTGTGGTTCTGAGATGCTTGCTGCTTATGAGAGCAGGACTTGCTTGGGTATCACCCCAAAACACAGCCTATCATGATTTGTTATTTGACAAGGTTGGTCTGAATACCAGCCTTCAGTTGTCTTGCTGGGCCGGTTATTGTTGTCACTATTTGAAGTGTCAAATATGTTGAAGGGAAGGCTTTGACTAAACAATATCTTTCTAAATTTTAACTAAAATAATTGTTATTATCTTAATCTCTCAAAAAAAAAAAAAAAAAAAAAAAGCTTTATTTCATGGTCCTAATCTCTAGTTCCTTTAAAGTTGACAAATGAATTCTCCCTTTATTGGCTTAAATTTCAGCATTGTTCACTTCCTGTAGAGTGAAATATTTTACACTTTTTTTTTTTTGTGTATGTAACACAGATTTTCCTACTTGCCTTTTTGTTAGTCTTGCTCCTCAGACTGGCATTCTTGATAAAGATTAAGTTTTTAGGAGAAAAAAATTTCAGTTAAAAGTATTTAGAATATTCCAGAATGTAAGGTATAACACCAATAGAAATTATTAATCCCTGTCTGTTTTAATTTGAAGTCAGGGGTGGCTTTTTTCCCTCATTTTTCTTGAGTCGGCAGATACATCAGTTTCTGACTGAACGCATGTAAACTCTTTTTCAGTGTGCAGGCCCCCTGGCCACGTCTCATTACATGCACTTCACTTTTGGATTAAAATGAGTCCCATCCCCTGGTTAGTGCAGTAATCTCCATGATAGAGTATGTAGCTGAAATGACCTTTGAATAGTTCCAAAAGGCTTGGGGTCTGCCTGTAGCTTAAGGATATTTTGAAAATTTTAAAGGAGATAGTGAAGAAGAAAGATTCTTATTCATCATAAGTTGGACAACTTATTACTTTGATGCTGTATTTGGTTCTTTAAACAATCATTTACTCTGACATGTGAGTAAAAAAATGAGCTTATCAGAAGCTTAGAGAGCTATTGTTTCTACTTCTAAAAATGTCAGTAATAGCTCATCATTTTCTTTTCTTTTTAATACAGCAAATGCCTTTTTTCGGAAAGGTCAAATGATGTCATTCTAATTTAGTTCTATAGTTTCCTTTCCTCTGCTTCCTTAAAAGAATTTTTTAAGAAAACAATGGTGTGAAGGAGGTCCTTTGTTTTTTTTTTTCTCCTCTTTATTTCTGCTGGAAGTTGAGGTAATACTGCAGCTCATATTGAGCCAGATTTTTATCAGTATTTGATGATAAAACATTTCTACAAAAATTGCATTTTTATTTAGAAGGTTTTGGGCAGCACTAAACCACAGTTTGGAACCTATTAATGTGAGTCAGAAGCTATTAGCTTCTGAGACCACCCAAATGAGGTTATATAGTACTAGTATGCAAATAACTAGGATATGCAAATTAACAAAACACAGAGGAGGGGATTTTTAAAGAAAAAGTTGTTGTTGACTGAAAGCTGGAGTACTGATAACTTCAGAATTTGATCATTTGGGTATAGTGAGTTGTTAGCCACTGTTACTCGAAGTTCCCACAGTCCGAGTCAGGCTTTTGGTATTCATCACACACTTGAACATTTAAGACTCACCTTGTGAGCAGAACAAGAGGACAAGAACAAGGACACAGAGGAAAAAACTGTAAAATCTGCTCTGCAGCCTGAGGACATGATATCCTGAAAGAGAGGGATTCCATTAAAACTGAGCAATGTATCTGCTGTAGGCATGTTCAGGGGAGCAAGGGAGAGGGTGGAAGAATAGAGGAAGAGGAAAGAGTATTCATTGCATCTTTCCAATTGCCATGAACTTTTGGTTCCAGTGAGGTATAGGCGTGTCGGGACCCAGGACATCCCTCTGGCTGTCCTGAGCAGCCAAGACCCTTGTCAGGGGTCTCAGAGACCCTGGCACAGAGCCCAAAATCCCTCTTTGAGTTTGATTATGGCCCATGGGGCAAATTACCAACCTTCTATGAAGATCAGCAAGCCACAAGAGTTTAAGTAGAATATTAGTGAAATTATCACAGGGTGAATTATGCATTTTGGGATTTTGGTACAGGGGGGTTATGGAGGCAAGATGGAGGGAACTGGGTGTGTCCAGCCTTCCTCCTTCTTCTTCTTGGCCTCCATCTTCTGTAGTGATGTTGGCACTTGCAGATTGGTTTAGAGTAGAAGCTCACTGTCTAACATAGGTGAAGGGCGTTGGGAAGTAATTGTAAACACTGCACACGTAGTTTGTACTATAAAGACATAACACCGCCCTGGGGGCAGGCAGAGTGCCTGTGGCTGCCCTGCTGAGCAGATCTCTGCTGGGCAGAAAGAAAATTTTTTAGATAAGAATTAATAAACAACCTTGAGACCGAGAGATGAAGAGCTCTGACTCCTTCTTCAAGCGCCGGGCTGGGAAAAGAGACTTTGGAATTTTTCTTGGGGTCACTCTGACAAACTAATGATTTCGACATAGGCACTCAGTAGTTAATATGTCCATTCCTCAGAGCTCTGCCTCCCAGAGTTCCTTACACCTGCCTGCCTGATTTCTCTCTTCTGCACAGAAGAGTGAGAGGAGGCAGAAAGGACTTATACTAATGCATGGATGTGTTACAACTAAAGCATTTGCTTAAAAAAAAAAAATTCGCTCTTGTTCACACAATGTCAAGTGAGCAAATTCAGGCTGGACTTGTTACTTACCTGTTTTTTCCAAAGTACAGTTATGGGATCATTGTTATGAATCCCAATATTTTATAAATTAGCATACATGTGCAGAGAGCCCTTGGATCTTCTAAATAAGCATTATATCTAATAAATTTTAAAAATTTCTATGAATAATAAGCCTGAAGGCTGCATTAAGAAGAGTTAATTTTTCAGAACAATCTAGCAGCTCTTTACAGATATTTCCTGGGAGAAGGTGTAGTGAGAGGGAATTATGTGGGAGGCATCTACCATGGAAAACAGACTTCCCATGAGAACAAGATCAACTTAATTGTTACATAAATTCTTTATGTAAATAAAACTGTTAGATTAATTAATCATCAATTAATATAAAATTTATACAATCTAAATTAGTATTTGCCTGTTGAACCTAGATATAGTTCAAACACAGTATATCTCCCAGTGAATCAGTCATCTGATACTGTTTATAGACTTTTAAATGTAAAAGGGATGTTTTTTGTTTTTGTTTTGCTTTTGTTAAACGTCTAAGTGAATACATGAAATATGCCTATAGCAATGAGGCAAAATATTTGCTTTTGATTCCAAGAACACTAATTTTCATTAAAATTACATTTTTAAATAGAAGGAAGTAAAATATCAATGATACCCATGAGGACTGCATTGCAAATATCTCATAATTTATGGAGACGATATGGGACTGTTCTTTCTTAGGTGTGCCCATAGTGCAGAGTATCTGTGGAGATTTGACCTAGGACATAGCCCTTCTGTTATCACATATTGATCCACTGATTCCAGTTCCTCCTTGTGTCTTTCTCTTCCCTATTCTACCTTTCATCCCCACCATGGCATGATGGAAGAAACCTTCTTTTTTACTATCATCTACCCTAACAGGAAAATGAAGCAGAACTCAGTCCATCAGTCGCATAGATGTTGCCTACATTAGCCAGAATATTTATCTTTAAATTAAATACTTGTCTGCATATACTCAGCTCTTCTGAATGCCTTTGCAGAGCATATCTGTAGAGTACTTTGGTTATTCTAAATGTTGAAGACACCTCAAAAAAGTATTTTGCTAATCCTCATAAATGACAGACTTTTTATAGATTTACATCAGCATGATTAGGAGTCATCCTTTCTCTCCAGCCTGATAGAAAAATGGATGTGAAGTAAGTGTGGACATAGGTCAGACAGAATATAAAATATACATAAAGAGGGAACTTGCAAATAAGTTATTTATGCCATCCTGAGAGATCTCACCCTGACTTTTAGTAAAGAAGAAGCAATAATGGGAATAGTGAGCCTAGGTTTTCGTGTGGAAAATAAATCTAGTTATTGGATCTAGATTCCTCTTTTTATGTGTAGTCTCTGCAACCACTGAAACATTATTTTGATCCATTGGTTCTCTAAAAAAAGTAATACGTGTCTTGCCACATTTGCAGTGGTTTGTTCAACAAAGTGTGGTGAATGTGCTAGATAAGAGGATTGTCTAACCACCTGTTCTCAACCAGGAAGAACTGTGTTTTCTAGGTTGTCCCTATGTGCCCCATACCCCTCACTGTGTACTGTCAGGATGAGGATGTAAATAAATAGTTTGTCTGTCAACTACTCTTGAAAAGCCTGGACAGGAATATTTGCAATGCCATTCCAATGGGTGCCAGGAAAACTGGGGCTAATGGTTGGGTTGCTTGAATCCTGGCATATAGCAATGATAATTAAAAAGAAGACATGCTCATC
Organism: Setophaga petechia; assembly: GCA_024362935.1. NCBI lineage: Eukaryota > Metazoa > Chordata > Aves > Passeriformes > Parulidae > Setophaga > Setophaga petechia. The sequence goes on from JANCRA010000001.1 coordinate 33,006,955, forward strand.
TTGAGGTTAATTTTGAAGATAAGTCCAGCAGAGAAGACAGTGAGCTGAGATAAAGGAAAATAGCTGCACCAGGTTTTCAATTTATCTTCTTCTTCTGTTTGCCATTGAAAGGGCAACACAGATTGTGGATCTGGCAGTGAAGACAGTCTAAAAATTTCTATAATTGATAGTATGAGCTAGAGCTCCTTTGAAAGGATGGAAAAGTATGTAATGAAGAACTGACCCTGAGCTTTTCCTGGAATGTCTAAAGATGATTTTGGTTTTTCTCAAGGTATTTTAGTGCTATCTTTTATTATACTGGCCATGGATGCAGTCAGTGAAGGGAGGCAGCACCAGGCAGGAGTCAAAGGCTTTAGAACACTGAGATTTAAAGTTTTGTTTTCCTGAGTCTGTTTACATCAGCCTAGGAAGCCGCTGAATATGCTCCGGGATTAACAGAAGTTTAGTCAATAAATACTTACACACCTGTGGAGGTATTACAATGTAGTACAGGCAATAGTTTTTCTGTGCTTTGTGAGTTGCTACATGCACAGTGAATGCATATGGTGAACTGGAGCTTTTGCCTTCTGTGCTGTCATAACAGCTGAGTTAATACTCCACATTAGTTTCCAAAGTGCCAATTGTATGGTCATTCTATGGATGTAATATCCTGGTTAATTACAATAGCATTAAGGTGCTAAGCTACTAGAAAATTGGAAAAAAAAATTCCATGGATTTTTAAACCTCTCTAGGCAAGAACATATTCTGCAATTAGAGCAGTAAGCTTTATATTTAGTAGCACTTGCTTAAAGCCAAATTTTGTGCTCCAATTTTTAGTATTGTTGAGAATTTATCCTAAGGACTGGAAGAACATCTAGGGATGTGCTAGAGGGTTGAAGTAGTACAAGAAACAAGTGATTCAACTTGTTGTAGGTGAAACAACTTAGCGTTATATTGCTAATGTGTTTAAACAAATCTTTTCAATGAATTTCACTGTTTATGATGGAAAATTCCCCACAAATCAGGAGAAAAAGTAAGGATTACAAAGCATTGGAAAAATTCTGCATTAAGGGAGATATCTAAGAACTCGGGCTAAGCAGCTAGCATTTAGGGACTGCATTAGCTTAAATTAAAAGACAAAAAGGACTACTTGAAAAGCAGTGTATGGGGAACTTCTTGAATTTTGACAGCAAATTCATCTATCTTTTGGTCCTTGGTCCTACCAAACATAGCTTGTGAGAATTTAATTTATTATAAATTTAAGAAAACAAAAAACACCCCACCTTTGATTTCACTTCAAAAGCTTCAAATAAAAAGTATTAAATATATCATAGGCATTTGAAATACGAAAAAAAGTGTCATTTTTCAGAAGAGTTTGGAGCCATATATGAATATTGCATGAATTTCAGCCGCTAAATTCTTGAAAAAAGAAACAATGCCTGATATTGTGCTTGCCAATTACACCTGTAAGCAGCTGCTGAACTGAAGTTAATGTGGAAAATGAATTGCCATGAACTTCAGAGGTGGTAACAGTTTCTAGAAGCCTGTAGCACTAAAATAAACTGCTCCTCATCTGCAGATTGCTGTGTATGACTCCTCAGACCTCTGCTACTCTGTACTGGCAGAGCCCTGGTGTGAAACCATTGTATTTGCTGAGGGAATCCTTTCTGCCTCCATAGCATTTTACCACTTTAAATGAATAAATTAAAATTTGTAGAATTTGTAAAACAAAATCTATTTACAGGATTTGTAAGGAGCGCATAAATGATGATTGCTTTGTATATAACAATAGATGTGTAGATACTATAGTATTTTTTTCTATAAATTTTCTTTTTAGAAAGATATTTGCTGAATTTAGAACACAGGGCCACTGTAGTGTGCTGAAACGTTCTTAAGGTAGGTTTATTCAGTGAGAAGCAAAAAGAAGCACAAACAATCTCAAAGAAGTAGGTAGACTTTAGAAATCCAAAAGCCTGAGGCAGTACCTTGAGGTGGATGTCTCTGTGGGCCAGAAACAAACGAAGTCTACTGATATTATGCTAAAAGCTGTTATTTCCCAGACTCCATTGGAGTCAACTTAAAAGTTTTGTAATTATTCAACACAAGACTCACACAAGTCCTCTGTCAAGCAAAGAATAGAGTTAATGGTTATAAATTTCTATCTTGAGCTATCTCCAGTGTAACAGTGCTTGAAAACTGCAGTGTAGTGTGAGTAGAATAGATGAAAAAAGGCAGAATTCTAGAGGGACTTTAGTATGTTAAAAATGCAAATCACAGCTGGTTCATAAATGAAAAGCACAAATTTCTATGCATATTTCTCAGTTTTATGTGTGTTCCTTACAAGTAATATGTCTTCTTGCTTTATCACTAGATAGTACATACTACTAGAATGGTAGCTCATGTCTTTTCAAAAATAGCCTTTCTTTGATGTATATTAAATTTGATGCAGCTAGGTATGCATCTCTATTTAGATTACACTGTAAAAAATTAATATGCCCCTTCCTCCAAATAAAAAAGACCATATATTTTCAAAGAATATCTGCAAGCCAGTGTTCTATACAAGAGATTGAGAACCCAATCAATGTATACTTGTCACATAAGATAGCAGAATTTTTATCTGTTGTAATGAACTGTGCAGGCTACATTTGAAACTTATTCTCAGAATTCCAATTTCACATTTGCAATCGCTTAAATTCTGGTTTAGGCTGTGCTGTTCAGACACATATTTTAAAAGTACAAGTACTATCTCATAAGGACATTTGGTGACTTTACCTATCATCGCAGTGTATGGATACTAACCTGGTTTTTATTGTGCTTTACCCTGGTATTCCTTGGTGCAAAACACACTAAGTTTATTTGTTGTCTGAATAATTCCTTTCAAGACAATCCTATTTTTCTGATGCTTGAATCAGTATTCTTCTTTGTAGATATTTCTGTTCACATGGGGTTTTTTTATTTCATGTGAGTATATGTGTATGTTTGTGCTTGTGGAAGGTTGACTTCTGATTTCCTGAAACTTTTTCATAGAGAAACATAAATATGTGTAAAGAAACAAACCACACCTCCTAGGATTGTGTGAGGAGACCTTCCAGAATCAGGCCTATGAGGCATCCAAGGAGAGACTCATCTTTAGGAACTGCAGTGGCAGAACGAGGGTATGTCTTGAGACTGAAAGAGAGTAGGTCTAGGTTTAGATGTTAGGAAGAAATTATTTACTGTAAGGATGTTGAGACAATGGAACACGTTGCTCACAGAAATTGTGGATGCCCCATCCCTGGCAGTGTTCAAGGCCAGGTTTGATTGAATTTTGAGCAATCTGGTCTAATGAGAGGTGTCCCTGCCTGTGGCATAGAGTTTGTAATTAGATGTTCTTTAAGATCCCTGCCAAACCAAGCCATTCTATAATTCTATGACTTTTTTTCCCTTAAGTTTCCACTAATGATTTGAATTTGTTTGGCTCTCACAGTAGCAAGGGACAGTAAGCAAGCTCCCTGTATGTGCTGTTCCCATTGGAAATCTTGCATTTGGGCACCTCCTTATATCATCCCCTGAAACAGCCCTCGGCAGCAAGGAGCTGAGAAATACAGACTAAAGAAAATTGCTCTGTTCTGCCACTTTACTTTTTTAAATTCACTAGGTAACTCTGCATATGAGCTGCAACAGGACATAGAATTTAGTGCTGTGTTTTATGATGGCAGGAAGCATAAAGACCTTAAATTTTCATTAAAAGTTGTAGGCTGTAAATCCTTGAGTTGAGTCAACATTAAACTCCAAGTGTGATTAGATCCCCTAAATAAATATTTCATACTCTCACACTGAATGTAGAAGTGCCCTCCTTAATTAAGCAATGACTGTAGAAATGCTCTGTGATTGACACATCACATAAAAATGGGCTGTTCATGCTTTCTAAAGCACAGTGGAATTAATCAAATGTGCCCTGCTACCCTTGGGGGCAGGGGTAGCCTATTTCTATATGGTCTTTAATATGTGATAGCAACTAATGGGACTAAAAACTCCACAACTCAATTCACTGATTCCAATGCACAAGAAGCCATAGACAGAATGAAGGATTTAAAGAAAAATGTAACGATAATATAGTATATATTCATATAATGTGAATATATTAATATAATAAACCCAAAAAGTCTCTGGCTCTACTTTTTATTAGTTTGTGGCTAAGGAATGTAGGCCAACATAGGACCAAAATCACTTAATTAACATTTAGATTCTAAATAAGCAGTCCAATTGCAATGGTGGAATATGTAATCAAAGATGGAAAACTGGGCACTAATTTTAAGGATAATCAGAAAACACTGAGAAAAAAAGGAAAGAAAACACAGAGAGAGCACAACAGGTTTGAGGAGAAAAAAACTAAACCAAATCTTCTTCAGTATTATTCCCACTTATCTGACTTTCTACAAAAATTGTTTTGATGTAATATCTATCAATACAGGAAATTACAATTAAGAAAATATTCAATTGAAAAAATATTAACATCATGCCAATCTTATTTACATTTATTTCCTTATGCCAAATACCATGATAAATTCAGTCATTGATCTCCATGTTCCTTAATCAATTCTCCATTGGCAAAGAATTTATTGGTAATGTATTAAGTTCTGCACATGTGGTCTCCAAGTGAGTAATTTGGCTTCATACTACATTATATAGACCTAGTGAATCAGCAAAAAATGGATCTTAATCTGGATTACAGATTAAATACTATGTTTGACTGTGGCTTTAAACAATAAATGCTAGGATTACTTCCAGAGCTGAAAAGGAATTACGGAACACCCATGGCAGAACATTTTACATAGTAGGCAGGGAAGGAACAAAAACAGGAGTGATGTAAATGACTGTTTTCTTGATTATTTGGTGTGTGTGTGATTATCTTGAGTGATATACATTTAAGCAACCTTAATTCTAAGTTTTGGGAAGTTTTGGAAATCCTTGTCTTTCCCAATTTTGTTGGTATGGGTTTTGGTTGGATTTTTTGGTATTTTTTTCATTAGCTGAAATATTTTGAAGGAATTCTCTAAAATCATTGATATTTCCTGCCTATTTCTCTTAAGCTTGTATTTATATTCACAATCACTTACAGGTAATTTACAAAGTGGTAGCACTAGGCAAAATTAACCCTCAGAACAATATGAAGTCTTGAACAGGTGTGTATTAAGTATTGATTTGTCATGCAGTTTATTTTCATACAAGATTACAGAAGTCGATGAATGCTTAGGTAGTATCTGCAATAAGAAAACAGATGTTTTCCCTAGGTTCATGTTGTAATTTTTTTTTAAGTTCTAGTAGATAAAGCAACAAAGTATGAAAGAGCATTCCCTATAGTGCCTATTCAAACACTAATTTTTACTGTATTAAGACATTTTCTTGATTATGAAGGAGTTGAAGAATCATTGTCAGGCCACAAATGAATCCTTTGCAGAAGTAGTATCTCCATTCATTATCAGTGTTACAGGTGGTTTACAAAACATAGAGGTACCCATAAAATAGAAAAGGGATTATTTAAAAGCATATGCCTATATGGATTCCATTTATTATCCTGGCATTTTCTTTGCAGTTAATAACTACAGCAACAGGTGATAAAAGGTTAATATTAAGAAAAGAACTTGGAACAATTACTTTAGATAAAAACCCCATTTTTTATCTTTGTAATCTGTTTACAACAGTGTCATAAGAGAGAAGCAGAAACAAGTATTTTTGACATGGGAGGTTAATATCTTGAATTAGATCTGCTGTTTAAAAATGTGACACGAAATTGCATTAATGAGTGAATTTTCATAGGCAATTGCTGCAAAATTATTTGGAATTATTCATAATACATAGATACCTAAATATACCTAATAACCTAATTTGCAGTTTAAGGTGTTTTTTTTCAAGAATACATACATTCTGAGAAAGGAGTTTTGGAAATTAAAATGGGACATAAACAAAAAGTGTTTTATCACCATCACAACTGGAAATGTGATGGTGATAAAAATGAATAAGTTTTCAAGGCCAGTAGGAATGACCAAGGGTTTGTAAAGCAAACATGTCACACCTGAGTTCATTAAACTACAGGCCTAACTTAAAGTGGTACATTTTCAAGATTGGAAGCATAGAATCATGGAATAGTTTGAGTTGGAAGGAATCTTTCAACATCATCTAGTCCAACTACCCCTGCAGTGAGTAGGGGCATCTTTGACCATCAGATTGCTCGAAGTTCTGTCTAACCTTGACCTTGAATGTTTCCAGGGATTGGGCATCCACACTTCTCTGCGCAACATGTTCCAGTGTTTCACCACCCTCATTGTAAAAAAATGTTTTACTAACATCCAATCTAAATCAAACTTCAGATTAAAACCATTACCCCATGTCCTAACTCAACAGACCCTGCTAAAATATTTGTTCCCATCTTTCTTGTAAGCTGCTTCTAGGTACTGAAATAAAGGCACTTTGTTACTATGTTGAAGCCATCTAATAAATGAGCAATAATTTCTGAAAAATAAAAGAATTAAAAGACACTTACAGGTATAACAAGAAGAATCGCAGAAGTTAATAAATAATCTAAAATACACTGCTAGGAGGAACTTTGATCAGATATATAGGTAAGTAAATAACCCAAAAAATACACTGTTAGGAAGAGCTTTGATCAGATATTTAAGTAAGGAAGAACTTTGATCAGATATCTAGATTAAATAATCTAAAATACACCCACAGGAGAAACTTTGGAATTATAATATTTGAAGAAGAAACCACTATTTGAAGAAGAAACCAATTTTTGAAGAAGAAAGCAGAAAAAGAAGCCAATAAGTTAAAGTGACCTGCCAAGCCGTTAGAATCGAGCCAAGTAAGACAATAATTTCTGCCAAGCCATGGAAAAATATGCCAGGAATAACAGGAAGATGCCCAAATTAGGAAAAAGCTTAAAGTTTAACTAAGGGGGACGAAGTATTCCCAGAAGACTCCACCTATACTCCTGCCTACCTATGAATATGCATATAATGAGTGATGTAATCCATGTTAAAATTGTATAAAAACCTGCTTTTGCTGTTCATAATTCAGAAATCAATTTAAGGATTTCTCCGACGCGCGTCGTAATAAAATACCTCCTGTCTATTTGACTTGAACCGAGTCTTTTAGGCAGTTATTTTCGCCTTTTGGGGCAAAATTCGGCATCAATGTAATAGTTATATATTACTACATAGTACTTACTGCCATGAGAAGGTCTCCTCAGAGTCTTTTCTCCAGGATGAACAACCCCAGGTCTCTCAGCCTTTCCTCATAAGAGAGGTGTTCCAGCCCTCCAGTCTTGTTCATGGCCATTCTCTGGACCTGCTCCAGGAGGTTCATCTCCTCATTATGTTAGGGGTCCCAGAGCTGGATGCATACTCCAGGTGGGGTCACACCAGAGTGGAGCATAGAGGCAGAATCACCTCCCTTGACTTGTTGCCTGTGCTGCTTTGGATACAGCCTAGGATATGGCTGGCCAATGGGCTACAAGTGCAGTTTGCCTGCTCATGTCCAGTGTTTCACCCACCAGCAGCCCCAAATTCTTCTCAGGGCTGCTGAGAAGCAGGACTGCTCTTGATCTGTCCATCCCCTTAGTGACGATGCAGGGGTTGCCCTAACCCAGATACAGCACCTTGTACTTGGCTTTGTTGAACAACATGAGATCCTTCAGCCTGCCCTCTGGATCCCAACCTTCAGGTCTGTCAACAGCACCACTTGGCTTGGTGTCATCTGCAAATTTGCTGAGGGTGAGCTAAATCCCAGTCTCTGTAATTGGTAAGTGTTTTAAACTGTCCTGGTTGAAATATGGGTTCCTGAAGGACACCACTTATCACTGATTTCCATCTGAATAGCAAGCTGTTGACTGCTGCCCTATGGATGCAACAACCATCCAACCAATTCCTTATCCCCTGAGCAGGCCACCTATCAAATCTACAACTCTCCAATCTAGATGGGATTTAGAGGACCATGTCATAGGCCTTACAGAATTGCAGATAGGTGACATCTGTATCTCTTCCGAAAAGAAAGCCAATGAAATAAGGCATGGAAATGAAATCAGTGCAATGCATACAGCTGCTCTCTCTCTCGAGGCTTCCTCTTGGGTTTTCCTAAACAGAAATTGGTATGGAATGCTTTGTCAGACAGTATTGAAACTGTGGCAGAAAGGGCAAAAGAAGCGTCCCCATCCAGGGCCTGTGCAAGCTGCTTTGCCCTGTAGCACTCTGTAGAGATCTAATTTTGTAAAGGTCATTGTGAACTAGTGGAGGATTAGTGATCTTTTGTGTAAAAATTGAATTTTCCTGAAAAACATGTTGATCACTCTTACTTCTGTCTTTTGCGTTTCAAAGGAGATTAATTGCTGGTTTTGACCTTTGAAAATATCTTCTCATGGTTGGTGATTTTTGTTTTTCCAATAACTTTGTTAGCATTTCTTAAAAAGTGATAAAATTTTTCTGTTAAAGACTTACATCTGATGGTTTTATTAGAATAAAATTGATGTGTGACTTGCAATTGAATACTTTTTATTAGGGAAAAATGCTGTAAACTACCGAGTCCTAAATCTGAGGTATAAATTGAGCATAAATTTTAGCAGTGAGGAGATTAGTCACTAGAGAAAGAGCAAAAGGAAATAAATTTTCTTTCTTTTGTTAACAAGGGCAGATGACATTTTTCAAAGATGTATTTCAGCCAAACAAAAGGTTTTTTAATCAATAATGAGATAACTGGTGGAAAGTTGCTTCCCTGAATCATCCAAAAAGCAAGGCTAGTTTGAATACTCCTATCAGTGCTATGAATAATGTATATAAGTATCAGGAAGTTTTTGCTTATGGCTTGCATACATTTCCCCTTTCATAATCATCTTTTATTGTGCTAGAGCAAAAGTACTTTTTTTATACTGAGTAATATTTCTCTTACTATCAGAAGTACTAGAATTTATATTTACTTTTCAGTCAAAATTATTTTTCATTGGAAAAATTCTATTTGGGGACATTTTAAAGATAAAAGTATCAAAAACTTCTGTAAGATTTTGGAATTTGTTACTTTTTATTAAACAAGGCTTTTCCCCTTCTTTTTTAGAGAAAAAAAAAAGTTTTAATTCTATTTCTACTTTATGTAGTGCTGAAATCTGGAAGCTGCCTGTTACCCTAGCTATTTATTCTTGAAATACACAGGTTAATTATTGCCTAAATAAAAATTGATATTTTAATTTGATCATGTCTTGCAATAAAGTATTTAAAATTGCAGCTTTCATTTCTTAAGGGACTTTTCCTACCCATCCATCTCTAAAAAAAAACTTTAAAGTTCAAACCAAGATGGTGGAAATTGGGCATTTTCATTCTGTGAGATATTTTGTAATATCTTAGATTTTTTCCTGACCCCTTTCACAGGCAATCAAAGATATCTGAGTGTTCCCTCTGATTCAAGCTGTGATTTTTTAGGATTTTCAGCTCTCTCTGCTGAAGAGAGAAGAATTGAATGCTCTTACTTCACAGCATGAATAAATCCTTAGTGTATGTAGGTCACAAGAGATCCACTTAAGTCTGAGAGTTATGATTTTCTGTCTTCTGTTGCAGAGGTGAGGACCAAGCCCTGATTAGGACTGCCTGGAGATATGTACATAGGCCACATTTAGATTTCATTAACATGAAAACTGTAATGAGTCCGTGACTGAAAATGAGAGAGTAGATGAATATAAAATCACTACAAGTTACATTGGTTAAGATATCTCAGAATTTCAGTATTTTCCCATATCTCTGTATTTCATCAGAAAATACAGGCCTCCTAATGCTTTCAAATATATATTTGGAATGTGACTTATGCCTTATTTGTTATTCTTATCAATTCTAAACTACTCTCAAATTTTGGCATAGAGCAGATGTGTTTGAGAGCACAAGTGTGAACACACAAAAGGATGAATGCGCATCCAAATATACACGATATATGTACACACAATTATATGTGTAAAACATTTATAAAGATAAGGAAAAACAAAAGTGCAGGAAATAGGAGGATTCAAGAGTGTAAACTTAAGATACAGATAGAGACATGTTCACAGGTCTGATCTGAATTTAATGAAGGAAGAAAATTGAGCCCAGTGGACGTACTGAAGACACTTGCATCTTTTACACATGGGCCAGCATCTTGTTTCTAGTATGCAGCCTGAGATAATGACATTCTTATGACTGAAAAAGTTAAGTTATGAACTACCAGCTGAGATTTAGTAATTGTGTTGTTTCTGTAACCTCATTCTCAATCAGATTTGATTTTGAGAGGCTTTTAAGTAACCTTATTTGATCTCTCAACATGTAGTCCTGATTCAGACAAATTTAGACAGAAAAAGTTCTTACCCTAAGGATGCACATGCATCCCTTTTTTGTGTGTGTGTTGCAAGTTATTCCTTTTGGGTTCATTTTACACATGATCATTTAATCACCCATTTCTATCTAGTCATATTATAGCAGATGGGAGGAAAGGAGTTGTTGAGCTTGAGGGTGTGCAGCTGATCCAATGGGTGAATGTCAGTTGTTGAATCAATTCTGTCTATAGTTTAGGAGTGCTTTTTTAGAAATTTATGTTTAATAGAATTCAAGAATGATCATTAGAACATGTGTCACAATTTATGGGTTTTTTATGTTCTTCTGATAACTGAGACCCACTGAAACTGTTCCTTTTTCCACTCCACTAAAAGATTATGAAACTAGCATCTTCTGCAGGTAAATGGAAGAGAGATGCAAAATCATACAGATATTTTACCCTGAGAATATAGTTTTCATTTTAAGAATTGACAGAAATCACATTTAAAGGTCAAAGTCTAAAAATTTACTATCTGCAGAATTAGGATAAAAAATTAAAATATTAGTCGACTCAGACAAAGTCAACTAAGTGTCAACAAGTATAAGAGGACTTCTTTCAAACTGTCTGGTCATAAATAGCCATCTGATCCAAAGTGACATCTCCAAAATCAGTGTTGATGAGTATCTGTCACAGTAAAATCATTATTTTAAAAATAAACTTTAATAACTAGTTATGTGGGTTTGTTTTTTTTTTTCAAATTTTAACCAGTGTAGAAGAAACTATTTTCAAACAGAGAAAATTTTTACTCACTTTTTATTTTTCTTCTTTTTTTTTTTGAAACTTAGCTATTCCCTGCATAATGACCCTTGTTTTGAGAAGAACATTATGAAGTATTAAAATAGTAGTAGTGAAGGGGCCACATGTATTCTTTCAGAAGTGATTCTGAATAAAGGCATCTCTCTTTCTGAATATAATGTTATGCACACTTTAGAATTAATAAATGTGATTAATTAGTATAATTATACACTTGAAATGTACTTTTTAACTTGTTACTATCTACATATGAACTAATTATTTTCAGGTTTGTCTGTGCCACTCCCCTGTGGTCATTAGGCTTGACTCAGTCTCCGTGCAAGCACACCATTTAGAAATGCTGTTACTACTTGCAACTGGAAAGGCCAGTGTTCTCTCAGTAGCAGAATAGAAAATATGTTAAATGCAGCAGTACATACTTCCCCTAAAAAGGCAGAGTTAGCCCGTCTCTGTGATATTTCAAAGGATCTTTGGGAATGTGTGAATCTTGATATTTCATTACATTTGCAGTTCCAAACAAAGCCAAAAAAAAAAAAAAAAGAGGATGTTTTGTTTTCTTGAGTTCTGATGTTTGTGGAGGAGTACATCTTCTCTTATTCCATTTGTGTCAACACTTCTTCAAACATCCAGTATTTATTATCCGTGAATAACTTTTGCCAAACAACCCTCTAAACCTAAGATTTCCTCCTTCTTACTGAAACATTTCCCCCCATTTTTACTTATATATCTTATATGCCATATACATTTTTCTGTCTTCCCATGCTAAGGAAAAGAAAAGGATCTCGCTAAATTGATTTTCCAGCTATTTTGTGATTATGAGCATGAGACAGTCAGAGTCAATTTAATAAGAAATCAAAGATACCTGGTTGAAGGCTGTGGGAATTCCTTGTACAGAGATGAATGATCTGTACTTTTAAAATTCCTACTGCAATTCTTTCCAAAACAGGAGAAATAGAAGACGTTTCCTATTTCCTAGACACACTGATCATAAATCTGTCACATCTTCACACACGTAACTCTTCAATCCATGCTGTGTGGATTGTCTGTCAAATTAATGGTAATTTCTTTGTGTGACCAAGCATATTATGCAGCATCTGCAGACTAATCTTTTCTATAAACATCTTACAAGTGAGGACCTTCTCAGCTGCTCTAAAACCATATTTTCTTTAATATTCTAGAGGCTGTTTTTGCTGTCAGCACCTTCCACTTAAAATCATGTTTCACAGACCTTAATTTTTGGTACCTTCTCTGGACATATTGGTGCTAATGCAAGATACTGTGAAGCTGTAGCAAGACATAGGGTATAAAGCTCATGGGTATGAAAAATTAGGCTACACCAATTTAACATGTTTATAAACCTTTCTGCTTCATATTCAGCTGCAATTTACTGGGAAGAAAAGATTTACCTATTTTTAATATGTTGACTATCACGTACTTTAATCCATGTAATAATCCTTGTAATTGTTAAAACTGTGGGGAGAACTGGAAATAAGGAGTAGACATCTATAGATATTGTTCTTCTTATAAGTGTCACTGGGAGAAGGCAGAGGAAAGGTCTTCAACCCATAGTTGGTCTTTTCATTCAGAAACCCAGTGCTGGAACTTAAATTAAATGGGAAAACGCTTTATGTTTTATCAAGTTATGACCAACATCATAGTAGGAAAAAGCAGTGGGGTAGGGGTAAAAGCCAAAAGGTACATCCTGAGGTCTGTGACACACAGAAAATCACATTGAGTGGTGCCCTGCCCCCTGAAAGGCTCATTAAAGGGGGTGTGGGGTCCCAACAGCACACCCAGGGGTCCAGAGTGGTGCTGGTGCAATTCCTGTTAATGATTAATCCTGCAGGCATCCTGCCCTGCTGCACTCAGGAGCTTGGCTCCCCTCTTTTTGCAGGTGGCATCTGGCACCACAGGGCAAGTCCTGCCTGTCACAGCCCCCTGGGGAGCAGTGAGGTGAGACAAGGTGGTGTAGTGGCCATTCCCACTGGGCCAAGAAGCAGATCTGATGGTGCTGGGGTGCAACAGGATGCAGATGGAGCTGCATACTTCAGGAGCAGGAGAAGTGATGAGCTGTGGGACGAGAAACTGGATAAGCTGTATGTAGCAGCCATCAAGGCTAGCAAAAACTTTGGGGATATGTAAAAGCAAAGATTTTAGAGTCCTCCTTTTAGGATTGTATTACAAATTAATGCAAAATAAGACTTTGCCATGAATAATGCTAATTTAGAATTGTTGAAAACTTCTTTAAAATCTGATGTCGAGTTGCTGACAGTCCTCTTCTGGTTATACATAATGCTGCCCCTGGCTCTGTCTCCTGTTTTGAGTTAATTTCCTAGCTTTTGTCTATTTACATTCTTTAACTTTGAATAGGCAGAAGATGTAAGAGGCTGAGTACCAACGTCAAGCTCTGATTCATCCTTTTCCCACCTGGGCCCTGGGAGCCATCAGACATCAGGAAGTGTCGATGTGCAAGTGCTGAAAGCATGTGAGCAATGACTTCGAGTGCAAGAAAAGGTCAGTGGGGACATCTCTGACAGGTGAGAAACCAGCTGAACAAAGCCAAACCAACAGCTAGCAGGCTGGAAAAGGAAATGGAGCAACTGCAAAAGATCTCTAGGAAGTGTTATTTACTTTAGTTATATGGAAGAAAGAGAATTACAGCAGGCCTGGAGACAGACAAAGGAGCAACATTGAGAAAGTTCAAGGGAGAAAAGCTGCCATCAGGAGGGTGCAAGAGCTGCAGCAACAACTGGCCTAGCTCCACCATGAAATCTTTGAGGGGAACAGCCCAACCTGAACCCTAACTCAGTGTTCTCCTCAAAATCCCCCCAGCCTCAAATGCTGCCCCCACAGCAATACAGCCCTGGTCCCTGTACATCCATACCCTGGGATGCCTTCCCCAAAAATATCACAACCCCTCATCAACCCCTCTTGAGAGTCGCTGTGGTTCTGTCTCTCCTCAAAATATCCTACAGTTCCCAGATACCCACCCCACTGTCCTTGGTAGGCAGTACCCCAAAACCTCCAGTTTTCTCCCAACTAGACCCACACCCATGACCTCCTCCAGATGCTGCCCAGCCAGATGAGGAATACAGGGGTGAGGCATACAGATGTTTTAGTGGGGGCACAGTTAAGCACCACCAGGCTGTTCTGGGCACACCAATACTGCTGTTGGCAGGCCCAGGGTCACCCCAACCCCTCTTTCTCCTCCTCTTCCTTCCCACTGCCTGTCTACCCACATCACCCCCAAGGTCACTGCTGGAGAACCATTGTTGAAGCACCTGAATGTGGGAAAACTTATAGTTTTTATTAGAGAAGATAGAAACTATGAAATACTTTTCTGGTGTTTGTTCATTGCAGCACAGTGGAGCTTCCCTGGTTAACTTTTTTTGCAAATGTCACATTGGCAGATTGACCTTAATTAAAACTTAGATGACTTTACAGTCATCTAAGTAATTTTCAGCCACTCTCTGAAAGATATTATAATATGGAAGTGGGTGTTGGATTGTTTGTTTGTTTGTTTGTTTTTTCTGTAAAACCATAAGCATTCTAATATGTAAAAGGGACCAGGGTGAAATGTCCACAGATCAGAGCATTGTTCAAGTTGTTTGACCCCATTACAGGACAGAGCACCCTGCTACAACCATATACTGCATTTTTAAGGCAGATTATCACCTATAAACAGAAGTAAGCAGAGAATCGTGACAAGAAAAGTGTGTTTGCAGATAACATATAATGATGCTAACATTTTCTGAAGATATACAGTTTTAAACTTTTACAGCTTTATTGTTCCTCAGCTATTGAAGTGAGACTTTAGAAAGTTTGATACTCCGTGTTTTTACCGTGTTACATTTTAGGTACAGCAGTTAGCTGTTTCTGTCACATGTAGCTTCTTGGCTATTCGCAAGAACAAAATTGTTTCTAGTTGAAACAATCAACCACACTGAATCTAAAGTACCTCGAGTGTCCAATATGAAAGTCAGTGATTTAAAGGCCATTCAGCTGTAGGCTGATGGTTTCTGTGGTGGGATGATAGAAACATTAATCCAGAAATCACAGAGAGGGAGCAAATATGTGCATATAGAATAACAATTCAAACCCTCTGGCTATCCACGATTTTTTTTCTCCTATTTTTCAACTACTGTGCATTGTTTTGAGCTCAAACATCACAGTTCAGGACATACAGGCAGATTCTCTGCTTATGCTGGAAGAAGTTCTGAAGGACTTTTCAAGATTGTAGGATTATTTTTTTTTTTTGTTTTTAAATAGGTAGAAGAGACAATGTTATGATCCACCAGAATAATGTTAGGATCCTACTTCAGGAATGATGGTAAGGGTCAATTATTAAAAGATGTGTCTGCCTGAGCTAAGGTGCAAATGAGACCATATGCCAGAGCCAATAATACAGATTTTATTTAACAGTAATGTCCTCACATAGAGGGGAGGTAGAGAGAGCAGGGGGGTGGGGGAGAAGAGAGAAAGAAAGAAAGAAAGAGCCAGAGATTAAACAAGAAGATAGTCATCACCACATGGATTCCTGTGGCTTCCCACTGGCCCTTCTTCTTCTGGTCTTCTCTGTGTTGGTAGTCCTCAAGTGTTCTTCTCAAGGTACCACTTTTGTAATAAGTCCTTGGTATTCAGCAGTGTATGCACCATTCCAGCAACTTGAGATGGCATGAGATGGCATGTGTCTATGCAGCTGCTTCCTTCCCAGCAGCTTGCCATGGAGAGGACTGTTGGTGTCTGAATAGGTTACCCAGATGTGCCTTGCCCAGCTTGGAATTTTCCTGCAGTTGCATCTGCGCTTTCCCACAGTCTGCACAGTGAAATTTTGTCTGGTCTGCTAACTCCAAACTTTTCAACTCCTGCAGGACAGAAATTAACATCTTCCTGTTAGACATCTGTGCTTGTTGTGGTATCTCATCTTATGGGGAGAGTGTTTTGAACCATTTTTACTGCATTCTTTAATTTCTGACACATAAAAACAAGGAAGTGCTTCTTTAAGAAGAGAAGAATATGGCTTTTTGGTAGCAGTAATCAGCTGGTCTACCTTTTTTCAGAGTGACTCAGTTTTGGGTGTATTTGGTCATTATTTTTTCTCATTAATTTCTAAAGTAATCAAGAATGAAGAGCAGCTGCCT
The DNA here is from genome assembly GCA_024362935.1 of Setophaga petechia. Classification (NCBI taxonomy): domain Eukaryota; kingdom Metazoa; phylum Chordata; class Aves; order Passeriformes; family Parulidae; genus Setophaga; species Setophaga petechia. The sequence continues at coordinate 33,023,190 of JANCRA010000001.1, forward strand.
TTATACTGCTAAATAGAAGAAAACAGAGAGAAATCTCTATTTATTTTAATTGTCTCCAGAATATGTTTAAAAATATTCTATTTTCTTTGGAACTGTGCTTACCCAGTTTCACTAACATTACCCTTTTGAATTGAATTGTTAGTTAGAAATGATTGATGATAGTGAGAATATTCTAACATTACTGGACATTTAAGATTTTCAGTATAAAACTCCACTCCACCTAATTGGAATGCTCTTCATTAGGATTAATTAGTTATTATTTCTTCCTGCAAATCTACCGAAGCTTAACCAGACTTAAAGAGTAACTGACATTTTAAAGTAGCTATAATTTGATTTATTCAGTTTTAATAGACAAGTTAAGGGTACTTATGTTCCTTTGGTGTGCATCAGTCTCAGAAAGCTCAATTATTTCTTAGCTCTGATGAATGCAGAGTTCTTATTTATTGCTTCAGAGCCATTCATTTCTAAACCCTCTTTCTGTGCTTTGAAGGTCTAAGTTCAAGAAGTAACTGAAAACAGTACAGATTTCTTTGTGTGTTCATATTGATCATCAACGTTTTCTTAACTTTCCTATTTGAGATATATCTTTTTTGCATTTTAATTTAAACTTTTATCCTAATGAGACATCTGATTTAATTGAAATAGTGACATTACTTTTAAGATCTAAGTATTGTTCACGTCATAATTAATTCCAGTGGATCTTTGTGCTGTGAACTATAGTGAAAGTCCTAAGGGTGTTCTGAGATGAGTCTCCCAAGGGTAAGAAGGCAGGATTATCATATGAAAAGTAATGGTTAGATGAATAAGATAAATCCTCAAACAAAATTTTGGTGAAAAGGGGAAATCCCCACCAAAATTGCCTTTTGTGAATATGGTTAAAGTGGAGAAACTTGGAACTCATTGTGACCATGTCCTGATTGAGTGTTGGGATGTGATCTGCATCCAGGCCATTGTATCCTGCTGTCCCTCCTGCTTGGCTGCATGAGTGGAAGGGAATGGGATAGCAGTGTGCTTCAGTAAATTCCTGAGTCTAGTTTTGTGGGAACAAGAAATGAAGGCTGCACATTTCTCTGAGTTTAGATGCAATTAAGATGATTATCTTAGCAATAAAAAATTATAATTTCAAAAGGATGCGATGTCTTGAACAGTAATTTATCTTTTCCATGGACCCCCAAAGCAATCTAAATGCATTCATATGTTTAAGTGGGAACATACAATGGTGTAACACATACCTTGGAGTAGCAGTGAATGAGGATAGATGGCTTAATGATACCTGGCACAAATGTCATGATTCACAGCAATGCAAGGCATGTTTTACTTCACACTACAGTATCTAATACCAGTATGATGCTTTATTTTTGTTTATCAAACATGCTCCAAAGAGTGTGAAAATTACTCCTAATCTCCTGAGCAAAACAAAATTTAATATATGAAGAAAATGGAAACTAGATGCCCTTTTTATAAGAAAGGGGAAAACATACCTAATCATTCACACATCCATCTAATGCATTAGATAACATCATAACATCTGTGAAGGGTGAGAAAATTCCGAAAGACTACTGTACCTTTATTTTCTAACACTTTTCTATTTCTACATAATGAAAGTAATCTGTTTCGTCAGATGGAGCAATTTAATCATTAAAAGCAATAAAATCATATTATTGGTATTAAAAAAAAAAAAGCAATTACTCTGTTTATCAAAGTTGGATTTGCTAGAACCTTGGCTTGTGCGAAAACATCAAACTCAGTATTTTCTGCTGAGTGCTGGAGCTAATCTTATCCCACTGGATACACAGAGATTTTTGTTTTGGAGTATAGGACAACCAAGCAGTGTGTCCTGCAGTCCTTGGTGCTGAGGGAAGAAACCAAAAAATATGAAAGTTTATTTTAAAAGGCCCTCATAAGGACCCTGAAGCCCCACAGACCCATAGACTATCCTTTAGGTCTAAAAACACTTGAAGATTTAGGGAAACTTTGAGAAAGCTTCAGGGCATTACCAGGGAGAAGACACTGCAAATAAAACAACCTTAATCTCCAGCAATCAAGTTAATGGGCAGAAACTAACAATGTTTTATAAGGTAGCTGAAAGATCCGGAGGAGCGGGACAGCTTGAAAACTCCTAGATATAGTCTGAAGGAAAAATCCTGGTGCATGGCTGGAGTCAGATATCCAGGCAGATCAATTTGTTCTGGAATATATGAATTTCAGTAGTTACTTGACAAAAATTTAATCTCTCTGGTGGTATAACTGCAAGCAGATTTTACTAACTTTGAAATACCTGTTTTTAATGAAAGTAGAAAAATCTGAACAATTCATGAGCTGCTTATGGTCCTTATTCAAAGTGTACAACAAACTTTTTGAAGTTACGTATTCCTATTCATATCAATTAGAATTTCTGCTGTACAAATTATAACTAACTAATCTATAACTGCTTTTGTGTTAAGCATGCACTTATCAGCAGTATTGAATCCTGAATCAAAGGGTTTGTGGTCCGACAAGTACCTCTGCATATGTATTTCTCTTGATATAAATAGATAGAAATAATGAAAAGTGATGTGATAAGAAGTTCTGTTGAAGATTTACTTGATGGAAAAAAAAATAATTTTGTCAAATGGTGAAAAGAGAGTTCCAACATCATATGAGATAGTGAGTGACATTTCAAAATCTATTGGCAAATTCATTCGTTTTAAATGTGGGGAAAAATTCTGAAACAGCTATGAACTAGAACTGTTTTTAGGTTTAACTTTTTTAAGACTTCAAAACTGTTCTAAAGAATTTTGTTGACTTTTTTATCTTAAAATAATATATGTATCTTTATTTTAATTTCTTTTTAATCTTTATTTTATTACTTCCCACTTAGGCTACAAGCTAGTACCGAAATAAATAATATTTTTTTATTCTTGAAAAAACTTGGCTAAAGGGATCTTTTTAAGCTACATTGCTGATATTTGAATTTTTTCATCTACTAGGCAGAAACATTATCAGCAAATAATTTGTCAGGTGCTATTTTAAAATATTCTGTTATTTAAGCTTGTTACTGAATGAAGATGATCTGAAAGAATATCTTAATGGTTTAACAAAATTAGTACTTTCACTCTATATTCCCATATCTTGATGGGAAAATTTCATTTAAATGTAAAAACAATTTATTTAATTAATATTAATTTTTATTTATTGTTAAATAAGTATTCTTCAGATTTCAGTTTTCCTCAATGACATCATAATAATACTGTTTTATATTTCCACTATCAGCTAACCTCTGTTAATAAGGACAGGAAAAAAAATCAGAAATGCTACACATTCTTTTTTCTTGGCACAGTTCAAACAATAGATAACACTGTAAGACACAGAAAAGACTTTTATGGAAAAAGAAGTATGTTCTGCCAAACAAATCACAGTGGGCACTTTAGGCAAACTTAACAAGTAGGTAGAATAAATATGGTGCTGTATGATACATATTTTATGAGACCGTAGGCCATTACATATTTTTTCATAAATTTTTAAACCTGTGCAATTTTCCACTCCAATAATTTTAAATGAAAAATGTTTTACTTTAGAGAAAATTAGATAAAGGATTGAAAACCATTGTATGAATAAGGAAACTTTGCTTAAGAGAAAGAAAATAGATTTTTTAAAGTGAAAAGTCAATTTATATAATTTTGTTAAATGCTTTAAGTAGGAAAATACATAAGTAATTTAGAAGTGCAAAGTGCCTTGGGTTGGTTAGCAAATTACAGGGATGTTTTAAAAAATGCTCCCCGTTGGTTACAAAACAGACTTGAGTAGGAGTCTTGAAAGTAGTGTTGTAGATACAACAGAGCACATCAAGAATTTCACTGACCAAACATAATACAATTCATCTTTTCTGTGAAAAGCAGGCTGAATTCATTGGCTGGTATCCTCCAATAATGTAAAGGAGGGATTTTTTGTTTCTAACTTCCAGTACTCTCATCATGGAAATCCTTTGTGATGGTATTATTCTATTTGTTCACAATTTATTCAGGACTCTGGGCAACGCCAATAATTTACTGCTGTAGAAGTTTTAATAATAAATCTATTTTCTATGATATAAAGATACTATATTTGAGATTTGTTATGAAAAGTCTCAGGTATTAACTGTAAAATGAGAAATTTACATTGTGTCAAATTTTATCATGGATTTTCAATTTTGGTTCCTAAAAGAAAACCAAAACCATGTGTTTGTCTTCTCTTGCAAGTCTAACTTTACAGTTGCTAGAAACTAGAGTCTGCCCCTTTGGGACAAAATGACAAATATTGCTAGAAGCACATGTCAAAAAATTATCCTAACTCTGAAGTAAGCTGTGACTAAATATTTTTTACATATATATATAGATGAATCATTCCAGGTAAAATAAAAGCATCTCATCAGGACATTCAGTCTTAAAACGTATTATAGAATTGTGACTCACAAACTGAGTCACTAAAAATGTCTAGGATGTTTTAAATGGTCATGTATGCATCAGAGGTTTATTTGGTTGTGGAATTAAATTTAAGATCTAATATAATTTCGTCAACTGCATTCAGTCATGAAACCTCTTTTTTCATATAGTGTGACAGTTCCACATCAAATCCCTTTTCTGCACTGGGGTTTATAATAGGAAAACCTTGGGAATTACTGTTTGAACACAAGTATTAAAATATAAAAGTTCATATTGTTACTGAGATAGAGACAAATACTTTGTGGAAAGTTAGTTACAAAATTCATCAATTCACCAAAATATAAGTAGTGTTTAACAGAATAATAGTGTTAGGAGAGCAGAAAGTGTCAAGATACAAAAATGATTGTTTCAAGACTGTGAGCATCCTAAATCTGGAAGTTGATTTTTGTTTAATGTTTGTTCTCATGGTGTTCCAGAGTTCTTGCTATTGACTGTAGCCTTTCATGCCTAACAGTATGGAAGCAGAGCTTCGCAGAGTTCATAATGAAGCATTTTTTGAGTGTCAGTGTATGAAAATATAGAATCTAAAGAACATGGGATCAGTCAGCTAACCTCGTAGAGGTTAGCTACATAAGTAATTGTCAGTGCAATGCCGACTCTATTTTTGTAGGTGTTACAAAATTGAATGTTTAAGTCTAATTAAGGGAAGAATAACAAGTTGGTTACAGCAGTAGGATGAAGGCACAGAAATGTTTGTTAGAAAATTTAGAATCATAAGGCACCTAGGTTGGAAAGAGCATAATGGAGTCATCTACTTCATTCCCCTCTTCAAAGTAAATTGGTAAGTGGTAGAGTCTAGAAGTTAAGGAAATTTTGAAAGAATTTCCGACTGAATTAAAATATGTTGCTTGTCATTACACAGCGTCCTGAAGGATCTGTCCTTTCAGAGTCAAGGTCCTGAGGGGCCTGTCCTTTCAGAGTAAAAATCATAACCTGTGTTCAGTGTAAAAAAATGTTCAGGTTGGTGAACAGTTAGGAAGGATTAGGTACATTTGAAACCAACTAGGAAATGATGGGTACTGGAGCAGTTTAAAAAGACAGGAGAGCATTCATTTGGTTTGTCAGTACCAGAAAATCGGGTGCTGCAGTTTTTGGGATGAAGCCAGGCTGAGAGCACAGCCTGGGTGAGTGGACAAGGAAAGCCACACAGGGAGAGTCACTGAGGTGCTGCTTCACAGAAAGGATCAGTCAGTGGTGATGGCTGAAAGCATAGCCTGGGGTCAGCAGAGTGACTGTGCAAACAGTTTGGGAAAAGGTGAGGAGCTATTGAAGGGTTTGCAAGAGCATTGCTTGGTCGTGTTTGCATTTAGCTGATGACTAAACCACTGTGAGGAGGTCATAGAGGCAGAGAATAAGATTTCAGGTCAGAAGAGACACACAGATCCCTGTGTTTCTGTTCTAAATGTGGTGTCTAATTTGTGGTGATGAATGGGACTCTAAGAGATGCTCTGCTAACACTTGGTCTAATTATAAATTAGCAAGATTGCAATTTACATCTTCATGTTATTCCATTCTGAAAAATGGTCATATAAACTCTATTTTTACTAGTCATTGAGTTTCTATCTATTTGCACACAAATACTTCCTTGCTTTCTATGTCAACCTTTTTTTTGTCCCTTGTGAAATAGGTTTTGCAGCTCTAAACTGACACCAGACTTATTTCACCAAAGACATCCATAATACAGTAAAATACAGCAGTAAATATCCAAGGTGCATACAGCCTACTGTTTATTAAATTCAGAAAGTTCTTCTGAGTTTTATTTTAAATTTCTAAATATTCACTACAGAACAAGCCTGCTGAGCATACTTGCTAAGTGTCAGTATTAAGAACCAAACAAAAAGGTGTTCTGGAAGGTCCTTTAGCAGATATTACAGCAGGCTCAACATTGAAAATCTTCTGCACTACTTAATGTATGATCGAAAGGCATTTAGAGACCTTTCAACCTGCTATTGATTTTTTGGTACTTTGAAAAGTACTAAAACATTTAAAAGCCTTGGTTTGGGTAACCGTATATGACTCACAATATCAACAAAGACAAAAAGTTTTTAAAAGAGTAAAGTATTTTTGGATGACCCTGGCATGCTGCTGTGGTCATAAAAGGAATTGAAAGAGTACATTAAACCACTTCAGCAAAAATATGTACTTTAAAAAAATATATAATCAATTCTCTGAGTCAGAAGTCTTTAAATTGTGTCATTGAATATTACTATGCAAAAAATGCATATTAGTTGGAATCTGGGCTGCTCCAGAAGGTATTTTAATAAGCTCTAATTGTCATATTTGCAATTTTTCTTTTTAGCATTGAGGGTCTCTCATCTAAGAATAAAACTCCTTTTTTGCCTTATTATAACTAGAAAATTTTCTAGCTTGTTATTTTTTACAAAGTCCACTACCCTGTAGAGAATCTTAAATGTATTTGTTTAATGCAAAGAGAACAGGGCAGTCTGAATCATTAATTTTTAATGAGTAACTTAACTAATTGCCTAATAGATGGGTCTGAAGGTGCAGTCATTCATTTAGGAGAAGGAAATTACACTGACAAAAGCATAAATTCAGTTTCCTATTTAACAGCAGTATAATTCATTGAAATATGAAACTTAAATGTGAGAATATGCAAATCCATAAACTGGTTTTCTCAGTACTTGGTTCTCTTGTTTGTTCACTCATGCATTTAGTTTCTTTTGTTTGTGATTTGCTTGGATTTTTGTTTGTTTCATTTTATAGCCTTCTTACATTAAAGTAATTTTCTTGAAACTAATATGTAGAGGGAACAGTGATTTCACAAATTACACTACTTCTCTAAATATAATATTTTTGTTATTTCCATGCACAGCTGGTAATTTAGGTATTCATGTTTGCAGCTATCACACTGTTCTTTCTATGCAGCTGCCTACTGGGGTCTCCAATCATCCACTTGAACTGTACTGAATTGTGGTAAACCCAGTATATTTTAAAACTTTGAGACAGGTATGAAGGATTTGTTAACAGTATTAACTAAAGCAGTGGGAACAAAGGAGAAACATACATTAATTCTCTTAATATACAGCATTATGCTAGATTCATTTTGTCAATATAAGTGCCAAGACCTTTCATTTTCTGACCTTTATAAAATCTTTTGTTCTTACAAGTCCTCTGTTTATTTCCAGCTTATAATTGAAATTTCTGGAGGTCATATACTGTCCAGTCAGACATATGACCAGCTGATAATGCTGTTTAATTTGTTACTTCATAAAATTTGAAAGTACATGATTGCATCAAACCCACAGATTTCCTCATTCCATTCCGTTTTTTTAACAGGGGATGTAAAAAATGTTTCAAGTTGTTTTATATCTAAATGACTATAAAAAAGAGCATGGTGGGTTTTTTCTAAGTAAAAAGAGTTTAGATAAAGTATATTGAGTTATACTCTTGAATGTATTCTTATTCTCCATTTTTTGTCAGCTGACAGATTGAATCTGGAGATGCATTTGCAGGTGCATGACAGATCAACAGCCATCGTTCTGCAACATAGTCAGTCGGTGTATTTTGCATGGGAAGTTTACTTATTCGGGTTGTAAATGTGAAAAAGATGGGAAAAAATTAAAATATAAGAAATCACTGATATCTCAGCTCAAGCTTTTAGAGAAGAAAGAGCAGGAAATATTAAGAATATTAAGTCTGTTAATCTTTTTCTCCCATGTATTTGGAGTGGCCTGACCGTATGTAGTCCAAGTTTTGTTAGGCAGAAATAAAATTCAGACCTTAAGTTTCTTAGAGGGAATATCCTACTACTCTTTAGAAAAAAAATATTTTAAGTCCTTTATCTAGGTGATTTTAAATATTGTCTTGGTTGGGGTAGCTGTATTTATTAACCTATTTAAAGCCGTGTTGCTGTTGAGATACCAGAGTTGATGTTATCAGATCTCTCAATTTTCTGTTTTTACAAAGATATTTTTTAAAAGTTGTAGAGATCAATTTAACATCTGGTAACAGTTGTCCATTTGAAAATGCAAACAGAATTTACTTAGTGACCTGCTTATGAAATTAAAAAACACCATCTGCTGGGTGCAAAAATATTTCATCTTTCATCCACAGCAGACAGCATCAAAGAAATGGATTCTTTACTGTCCTTAAAACAAGAAAAGGGAAAGCATTTCAAGAAGAAGGGTTTTCTTTAAGTTTGAGATTTTGATGAATTGGAACATTGTGTAATTGTTGTTTGTAATTTTCAGTAAATATTGTCTTGTTTTGCTGTTCTGCTTGTTTTCATAATAAACCAAATGTATCCTGACAATCTTTTATTTTTATTCTTTATTGCTTTGTTTCTTACCACTACAATTAGTTTGTTTTAGTGGAAAGATATTATTGATAAGCATATGCAATAGAAGATCACTATCCAACTGTGTTTGTACAGCCCACAGTAGCACAAATGTAAAAGGAAATATGTTATAGTTCTTACCTTACTGAAAAGTGCCAAAAAATGATTACACATTTTTCACTGGTGAAGTTCTACAGTATATAATGGGGAATAATTAACTCCCCAAATCAGAAATCAAGACAATTGAGTTTTGGAAAGTATCAATGAGCAATTTATGAGGAAAAATAAAAAGATTTTGAAGAAACAAACACGTGTGGTGCACAAGGTCCTAGATAGGTGTTTTTTAGATTTTCTCCAGTGCCTACTTTGAAAACACAGAACTAGAGGAATGGGTGGTGCAGACTGACCACTGATGAATGAGTAATTATTAGGGTATAATGTAACATTTTGGTACTTGTTCTAAAGGAATAACCACTATCATTAAGCTTAGGTCTCTATGAAACTGTTTGTTCTCCACATTTCAAAAAGTCCAGGCTAAAAATAATGCAGAAATATGCTAATAGAGTCTTCTGGATTCCAGTCAAATAGTTTGTTTGGATCCCATTCAATTACAGCAAAACCCAAATAAGCCAGACAAAATCCCTCTGTACAGATTTTTGCTTAACACCATTATTTCAGTGTTTCTTCAGAAATAGCTTACAGAAAGATATACCTATAAGTCTGACACATGTATCTGTCTGTAAAATACACCATAAAGCAGGAGGGAAAAAAAAACTTACTCAGAGGACTGGAAGATAAAATCTGAATATCCAATTTTTCTTTTCATACTATCAGCAATTGGATTATATGTATATACATTTATAGCTTTGACATTAATATTTCTAAAATTAGAAAGTGGTAAACTCTAAGACTGGATAAACTAGTTATCAAATAGGGAAAACTGATGAACAGAATGACAGTTTGCCTATATAATGTTGGGATGTATCTGGAAAGACAGAGATAAAAAGCAAATCAGAAAGCAAGAAAAAAAAGAGCTTGAAAGACAGATATATTACCTACTTTATTACTCTTGATACTGTGCAATAAATTACATCTTATTTTGTGTTACAAAGTGAACCAAAGGGTACTGCATTTTCTCACTGTCATTGTATTTCTATATTAGGGCAATAAATTCATGCTTCGATACCAGGCTCATTCCATCAACAGCATATTTTTCCACAGTATCTGATCTAACAGGAAATTCACTTTAGCACGTCCTCAGCATCTCCAAAGGCATCTTGTTTACAATGATTGCTCAGTAAGATTGCTTTGAAAAGTGTGCTTAGTTGGAACAAATAGCATTTACATCCAGTTAGAATATCTGAGTGAATTTTCACAGTGTGACTGCTATGTAGGTGCTTTTAAAAAGCCATGGAACCATCTCGTGCCCAGTCAATTGACTGACATATTTTTTCCTTATCTCTTAATAGCCTGTATCACATACAGACACTTTGATTTATGTTATCTCATATCATACATTTCCTTACTTCCAGTTTTAGACTTTTAAATATAGCTTAGCATCAGATGCATCCTTTACCAAGCAGGAAAAAGGATTCTTTTCTGACACTTGAAAATCCATTTTCCTATGTTCAGAGCACACTTTAAATAATATTCCCATTTTAAATAACTCTGGATATTGTTACCAGAAGCAGATATTGTTACCAGAAGCAGGATCTACCTGAAACACTACAATATATAAATATACATATATATATATATATATAGAGAGAGAGAGAGAGAGAGAGAGAGAGACAGTCCTTATGCTTTGTTTATTGATTACATATCCCAGTAAATTTTTCTAGCAAAATTATACAAAACCAATGAGATAAGAATTCATTTGCATACATACACATATTATACATATACAGACATTAATTATTGCTCCTCTTTGCAAATAAATAACTTGGAATAGATATGTAATTTTTCTACCTAGCCACAGAATCATGGATTTCTTACTAAATTACTGAGTTGAGTATTTATAGTCAATGATGCCTCTAAAGAAGTATTGCTCTTCAGTAAGCAGGTCTCATTACACTCAATGAAACAGACTGATTTGTGGTTATTTTGAGGTAGAGGGAATTAGATCTACCAGTAGGAATGCTCATTAAAAAAACAAGTGTTCTCATTTTGTTATGTAAGTATTGATAAGATTTTTTCCTTCCTGATCTCATACTTTTCAATAATATCTCATTCCTGTGAACTGCCCATGTTGCTTTGAGACTGCTAAACATAGAAATTATTAATAATTATTGGAAATACTTTAAAAAAATCTTTGCATTTCTATTTCTCTTTTTCATGTGAATCATTAAATCCTTCATTGTTGAAATGTAGCCTATGTCATCTATGACATATTATATATACATTTAATACATTAGGACTTCTTACTTTGTCTAGTAGAAATCCAGTGTGTATTCTGACTCCTAACAAGCAATATTGAAAAAGGGAATGGAAATTATTTTTAGTGTTCATCTAATGCCAAATACTTGGCTTTACAAATCGGTGTGGGTCTTCACAGAGCTGTCTTACTAAGGCACCATGTGTTAATGGTGGCATTAATTAAAATATCTCAAAAAATGTTTTTTGAAATGACACACTATTTCACTATGACCTTTTTCACTATTCTTCATGAATGTCTTACCATTTTACCTGCTTTTTGCAGTTTAATCCTCTCTTCTGATGATCTACGTCTTGGTGTTATGATTATTTTTATTTGGTGTATCTTGTCTCAGATGTTGCAGTTTTATAAAAGAAAGTCTGAGAATCTAAAAGACTTAAGAAATTTCATGTGTTATTTTTTAAGGAGAGGGAGATGGTAGGTATTTTCATGTGTCTGTCTGTCTGTGACCTCTCTGAAACTGGTATATCACAATCCAATCTTTAATGAAACAGCTGTTGAAATCTTTTGAATCTGAATTTACATAAAGATCATCTCCATTATTTAAGCAACAAAACAAAACAAACCACAAACCCTCCTCCTAATAAAAAGGTAGCTAGTCTGGTGTTCTTGGTTGAGGTGGAATAGAGTTAATTTTTTTCACAGGAGGTGGTATGAGATGATGTTTTGGATTTGTGACCAAATCGATAACATACCAATGTTTTAACTCTTGCTGAGAAGTGCTTCAACAGCGTGTAGGCTGGGGGTGCACAAGAATTTTGGAGGGGTCACAGCTGGGCCAGCTAATCCTCCCTGACCAAAGGGATATCTGACAGTATATGATATTGCAGGAAAGAATGGGAATATTTGAAGTTGTGGAATCTGCCTTTCCAAGTCACCATTAAGCGTAATGGAGCCCAGCTTGCTTAAGAATGGGTGAACACTGTCCAGATCATGGGAAGCAGTGAATGGATGGCCTTGTTCTGCTTTATTTGTGCACAGCTTTTCTTTACCTCCTAAACTGTTTTCAACTGACATTGTGACTTTTCACACTTTTATTCTTTAAGTTCTCGTCCATCCTGTGGAGGAAAGTGAGTGCCCAGCTGTGTGGGGCTGGTTAACCCTCAGCATGCAGGTTTCATGCTCTCACCAGTTACCTTCAGCTGACCCTGGTGTTTGCCAGAACCCTCCTCCAGCGGGTCCAGCTTGCTAATGGAAAACAAAGCTGCCATCCCTTGCTCTCCCTCACCCTGTTCTGTCTGTTTGCAAGGACACTTTTCTACTGTTTGATACCAACTACTGTCAGAGGTTCTGCAAAAGACCAGGCAATGGTGAGGTGTCCTTTGTGATTATCCTCATCTGGTGAAAATGAGCTGCTGGATTGGTACTTGCTTTCTTAGTCCAGCAAAAAGAAATGAAGGGAGCAAAATGTATAACAGGTCAGCTGGAATTTTTTATGTTCGCACATAATTTTCCCTCTTAGTTCCAATACCTCTCTTTCAGTCTCAGAAAGGGGAACAATGGTGTTGGGATTAGTTAGCAGGATTTTTCCCCAAATAGTTTAACATGTGACTGCATATGAGTATGTAACATTACAAATATTTCAGCAATGGTGTTGTAATTATATTAATATTCATTTGGCTTACTTCTAAGAGGAATGGTAGTGTATCTGTGGATTTATTTGAAAAGAAACCTGTGAAAAACCCATATACTTTTTTATGAATCTCCAATTATGTTCAAAGCCGCTTTATATAGAGGGCTTTGTTTTATTACCTGTGGGAGCTTATATTTCTTGGTTGCTCTCAGATGGAAAAGTATAAACTGCTATTCATTAAAATGTATTCCTTTTTCTTATCTCTAAGGTTTTTTTCACAATCATCCTGCATGCCCTGAAGTTCTTTTTTTGCACTCAGATCCTCATAGCTAGCTTATTCTGAAAGCTAGACAAAATAATTAGGACTTCTGTGGCTCAGTGCAGAAATAAAGATTGTTTACAAAGAACTGGGAAATTAGGAAAAAAAAGACTATTCTCAATTTTTCATTGGAAGCGCCTATAATAAAACCACCTGCTATCTAGGAGTCCCAGACAAGCAAATAGAACAGATCTTAGTCTTTTTGTTCCGAGCTGTTTTCTTTATGTCTCAAGGAAGATGCTGCATTTGCCAGCCTTCCACATGAAACATTTCTTCTGGCAGTAAATTTCCTTTTGGTTTTTTTGGGTTTTTTTTTTGGTAAGGAAATAAACAGGGTTTACCTTACCCAGCTCTTTCAGCACAATTAAGAATCAACTTTTCTATAACAGCACAACACAAATTATTTTATAAAACTTTTTCAAAAAAAAAAAAATGGAAGTTCCATATTTGCACAGGAAGCTGGGTCATAGCCACAGCTCTTGCCCATTCCTAGAAGAGACTTTTCTGTAGCCTGAGGAGGACAGAATTGCAGCCAGCTGCTCCATCTGCCCAAATCCAATGGAGCAATGCTGAAGCAGAAGTGATACAGACAGACATTCCTCTTGTTTAAATGGTTTTCACTGCTGGATCTGGTCTATGTGGCATTGGATCTGTCAGGCATGTGCAGGATTTCAGCCATGTCTGTGGGATTTCCAGGCACTGGCAATTAATCAGGTCTTTACTTATATGGAATTACTATTGGCTTAGCCTAATAATTCTAAAAGAGAATGAAGAGCTTATTATGGAAGAGGGCCTGTTGAAAATTTGACCTCTTAACTGGATAAATGAATATTGAATGTAATTTAATTAACAGAATTAATTAAACAGAAATTTAATTTATTTTTAAATATTAAATACATTAAAGGATGGATATGAGGTCTCAAACTGTAGATGGAATGTAAGAACAGTGTGGTGCACTAAGTTCACACTATTTTGTAGTGTAGGTAACTGAGTGTTTATTTTACTTTAAAGGCCTATAAAGAGTAAAGCCACTTGGAAGTGTTTATAATTTTAAGAAAGATAACTTACTGGTGATAGAAAACTTTCCAATAATGAAAGGAATTATCTGCTAGCCTTTGGCACTGGGTCTTATTGAATTTTCCATTTTTTGCTTTTGGCTTTTCTGTGTTTTGCCTCTTTTAAACTGCAAGAATGTATGATATTGAATGGATGGTGTTGCATTTTGTTCTCACAGATGTATCTGAGTACAAAATATCTGTCTCTGGTTGGGGTGGATTAACTGAATGGATATGGAAATTCAAATAATGCTGTAATAGCAGCTACAAACACTACATATAATTTAATTTGTCTGGATTGGTTATAACCCTCAGTTTCCCTAGTGAAACTGACCTCCAAAAATTCTTATATTGGTTCTGAAATGCACTGGAAAGCAGAAAGAACTTTTTGAAGTGAAATCTGAGAGTCAGGGAATCCTAGATATTTCTTACAGTTACATCAAAAATAAAGGCAACTCTGCATTTAGGTTGACTATTCCAGTGAAAATTCTATCTTACAATAAATATGCTACCTGGCTTTTGGATTGTGCCTGGATTACTCTCTGCATGTACTCTGTGCAAAGAATTTCGAAAACAAAAAGGGGCAGAAGAGGATATTAATGAGAATAAAACCTTGAAACAAAAGTGAAAAATCTATTCCTATTTACTAGATATCAGCATGTAAATAATAAGCTAAGTTTCCTTATTTAAAAATTAGATTTATCCTTCTGTGATAGATCCAAGCTTGGTTGTTGCAGTTGGCAACTTAGAGACTTTGTCAGTAAGTTCAGTCAGTGTTTTTCTTCATCTTGGATTACTTTGTTTACTTAGAGTCACTCCAGTGATGCCCTTTTGTTTTTTAATGAAGTGTGTAAAAGTCTTTATAAAGGTTTAATGTAACCTTTAGAATGAGAAAAAAAAATTGGTCCATAAACATGTTTAAAAAAGGACATCAACTAGATCTCAGCACACATAGTCTGGTGTCTAGTGTCCACAAACTAATTTTTAAAGTTTTATATGTACATTAATTCACTTATATACAGTACATCTTGTAGCTGTGCTTGTCAGAACACAAAGAGAGTTTTGCTGTACACAAAATAATCCCAAAGCCTGACAACATTTCTACTCACTGAATATACTGAAACAGGTACAGGCCTTATGTCCTTGTTGAAGAGATTAGAACTTGCCCATGCCACTTAGTTAAAAACAAAGAAAAAAAAAGCAATACACTCTTGTTTTTTCCTTCAGTTAAAAAAATTGTGTTGAGTCGTCTGCAGAGGAGTTATCATATTTACTAGAACTGCTGCCACTAGTTACATCCAGAGAAAGAGAGCTTTTATACTGTGTTGAGACATGAGTTGGCAAAAATCCCAATGATTCTTCTTTATGCTGGTACAGGAATGTCTACACAAGCATATGAAATGAAAACCTTCCTCAAAAATACATTCTGCAATATAGTAATGCTATCAGAGAACAGCATCTCATATGGATGCAGCTCCATTAAGTGAACTCTCACTGTTTCTAGAGTTGCCCTTCTTCTACTTACAATCTTGTGACTAGTAAGAAAAGACCACAAGTAAAGGCAATGAGAAATAAGATTGGTAAAATGCAAATACTCAATAACTTTTGTATTATATATTTTCCATTTCTCCCACTTTAACATCTCTCTAGACTGATTCTTTTGGTACAAAGTATTGTTCTTCTAATGTGTTTTTCTGTTATGTTTGAGTGTATTGACTTCTTTTAATAACAGAAAGAAATGTGCAAGAAATAAAAAATTACAACTACCTATGAATGTGCAATCCACTTGACACAGATCTTGGGTTTTTTAATGGCATTTGAAGGGCATTTCCTGTAACTGCTATTCATGTCTGTTGCATCTTCCCTTGTCTTTGGGCACCATGGAGAAGAGTCTGTCTCCTTGTTCCTTACTACCCTCCACTAGGTGTTTGTACACATTGACAGGATTCCCTGATCCCCCTCTTCCGAAGGATAGCTTCCCACCCATTTGCTGCACTCAAATTTCTCTTTTGTGCAAGTTGGGTTACACATTGTATATGTAAATCAAGGATTTATTATTAATCTAGTTGAAATCTTAGCAGTTCTAATCAAAACAGTACTATTAGTCCAGTTCTGGTGTTTCTAGGATCTAGGGTTTTAAGGAAGTAGAGTTAAAATTAATATACACAAACTTCTGCAGAGTATGCACCTCTTTTGTAGTTACTTTCCTTCCACTCATCTCCCAAGCCCTGAGGTTGATGGCTTTGGCCTGCCAGTGGGAAAATAGCAGCATACCAAGTTCTTTGCCAAGAGTATTGTGTTGATGATTTCCTCATCCCCATGTGAGTTTCTAGCGTGTTGCTAGCATGCTCCACACCTTTGTCTTTCTTCCCTGCTTTATGGCTCCACGGTGTATCCACATTTGCCATCCATGAAAGTATGTGTTCCATACTTTCTTCTCTTTGCTGTCCCAAACACAGTTTTTGCCCATTTCCCAGACCTGCATTTCTTTGCTAACCAGGGAATTTGCACTGGTGAGTTTGTAGCTCTGGTGCCTCTGGTAGTCTCCTAGGATGGTTCAAAATTCCTGCTACAATCATATGTCTGTCCTGGCACACATTGAGCTCCTGCTGCAGTCAGGGACAGTTATTCTACACAAAACAACTAATTGTTATTGCTAGCCATCTCCTCAAACCCCAGATAAAACAGCAGGTGTTATGCCACACACCTCTCTCAAGCTAAAGCCACCAGCATGTTTGCTCCTCTGGGCCAAATCCCACTCCAGACAGACCAACACACGCCCCAAATCAGACACGGCCCGAGGCCAGTGCTGTTAGTTCAACACGCCTACAGCCAGAGACAATCAGTATTTACTAGGCTACAAGGACTCAAATACTTTTGAAAAATCATTTCTGAAACACCCATAGCTGTAAAAGAGGAAAATATATAGTGGGTTGTTATTTTCCTTACTTTCTATGGTCTTGTCCTAAAGTTACATTAATAAATCCAGTTCTTTCCTAATAATGAGGTTTATAATAAAGTGGGAAAAAACCTTTTACAACAGAAAGTGACATTACTTATTGCTTAACTTTTGACCTTGGCAGGAATCTGATTGAAATGTTGTGAATATCCCAGTCATGACTTCATTTGTGTTGCCATCTTACTGTCCTTAAGCATGTCTTATTTATTAAACCAGGCCCTTATTTAAACTTGCAAAATGCAAATGGGAGCAGTTCTTTTACCATCTATGCTGCATCATTCTTGAATTGTTAAGTGATAATTCCTTGAGTTTATCCATGATACTTTTCCACCTTTTTTAGTTGTTCCTCTGTGGTTTGCACATTTTGTCTATTTCTACAGCTGTGGTAAGCTAAGTTAATAAATAAATAAATATACTATTTTTCTACTTCTAAAAACTAAAAAGCCTATGAAAAGTCCTTTGCAATTTATAGTGTTATGAGTAATTTTCCCTTGGGACTCTGTCTTACATGTTCTAAAGAATTAATGATGCTGGAAATTAAACAAAACTGTCTGGTTTTGATAATCAAGGAAGATAGCCATTCTGTAGGAAGTATTTTTTCATCTCCTTGAGTTTTTTCCTCAGGGCCAGTGAAGTTTCTTCATAACTTGAAGATGGAAGTTCTTACTAGTGGGGAGAGCAAATGAACACTGACCTCGAGCACCAGAATGTGTTATGGTGTGAGGTTTCCTTGGTACAATGAAACTAACAAAAAGTGACTATACCCATTGAAATGGCCTAAACAGAAGAAAAAACAATTCTTAATTCTGCCCTTAAAATTGTACTAGAGAACCAGCATGTTGAAAATCTTTAAAAATAAACACAGCATTTACTTTCAAGTGGGTTCATGGACATTTCAACCGATTATTTATTCACTGATCTTTTTTGAATGCATAATGTAGATGACAAAAGCAATGATAAGCACTGTGCCTTCCTACACCTTTAGAAGAACCTGCATAAGATGTAAGATTAGCTAGTGGAAAGGCATGAGTCAAGCACTTGGATTCTGGCTTTGTCCAATTAAATCACAAATTGGTTCCGTGTTTTTTCAGCCTCCTGTGCAGAGTAGCTAAATAGCTATCCTGTCTATCATTAATCATCCCCCCTAATTCCCTCTAAAGCATTCTGTCTTCTGGATCTTATTTATTAAAATGCTTCTCTGAAGAAAATTGGAATATTTTAATGTAAGGTACTATCACAAATGCTTTGTGTAGTATTCACTCTGATTTGGAGATGTTGACCATAATATTGGCTATTTAACATAAATTTTGGACAAATATTATTTTTTAGTTTATTTTTAACATTATTTACATTTAAATCACATAATGTCCAAGGTATACAGCATTATAAAGGTTTAGAGGGCTTTGCCTTTGGGTCTGCTGCCATGAAACCCAGTTATTAATATAGCATTTATTTCAAGTGATGTTTTTCTTGTTCAATGCTGTTTCAAAGAGTCCCATTAATCACTAAGCAGAAAAATGAAGAGAAGCTATATTGTGTACATGGATAGCATTCTTTCTTCTGTACCTCAAACCTTGCTGCTTGACTTTAGTAATCTGTCCTGGTTTTTGCATTAAATAAATTTTTCGTGAACAGGAATAAATCACGTCAACCAATCATGTAACCTAGATCAAATTTCTTTTTCTTTAATAGCTTATCTTTCATTTGTGTCTACAAAAGTTTGGAATTTCTTCTGTATGAAAAGGGATTTTTTCCTAACTTTTTGTATAGGAGAAAGCTTTTCTCCATCTACTTCCTCATCTTGCTGAAAAATTGATAGCTGTTTTTATCTTGTTGTATCAGAATGAAATTTATTTTCTCTCATTTTCTTGTATTTCCAATGATAAATTTGTTTAATTCTGCAGACTTACAGGGAATATTTTGACCGGGAAGTATTTTATTAGTCTTAATAGAAGACTAATAAGTGAAGTCTATTTAAATGAATTGAGTTTAAAATTAAGCAATTCTCTGGAAGACACAGTATGGTTCTCTGAGAGGGCTGTCTCTACTGCAGAGCTGCTATGTTGTGTGAAGTTTTTCCTCAACAAGATAGGCTGTTTCAACTTTACCTATACCAAAATTTTCATTTGTATGATTTCCCCATCTGATAGCAGAGAAATTTCCTGTGAATAACACTTTCTCCTCTGGGTGTCAGACACTGTGTGACCTTCACTGAAACTAATCTGCAGTGAAAGGGTTGTAAAAATGTGGAGAATAAATGGGGAAATAACAGCTGTGTGAAAATTGGTTTCCTGAGATTCAAAAAAACCCCACAGCTACTAGTGGGAAATTGTAAGGCACATCTTAATTTTATATTTATTGCCCTTTTATATGGAAAAACTTGATCAATAACTTTAAAGTGCTTGTATTACAGTGACATCCATCTAGTATTTTCAGGTAGGAAACAATTATTTCCCATGTGGGAAGATACATGTTTTAAATTTTTCTTCTTAAAGCAGAACGATTACAGGGAGAAGGAGTCAGAGAATCTCCTCACTTTTGCATCGAAGTACAGAAATAAACCAATGAGAAAACTTTGCTGGGACAACAGATTTTGTGCCTGTGTACAAGTTATACTATGCCTGATTTTTATGGCTAATTGAAATGATCATTTGAGAAGACATGGGGATTAGACATAAATTAATTTCAATGTTGATAATAATTTAATTTGGGATAAAAACACATATCTTACAGCTAAATGGTCTGGTAAAAATTACAGTATGTGCAATGTATAGTCAGACTCTTTTAGTCTCCTCTTACACCCCTAAATTTTTCAGAGAAATAAATAGATACTATTCTGTATAAAGGAAACCAGAAGTGATGCTAGAGGACAGAGTAACATTGTATCCCATGCATGGGGCTGCTTCTGTACATCTGAACCAGGCAATTTAGCTGTTTTTTCTGTCTCACTGGGCTGATGTTACGCAGGTAGGCTGAATAGACTTTACTTAAAGCCAGAACAGGTACCAAGGGAATGGTTATATGGGAATATTTGTCTTTTTAGCTATTCAAGCGATTCAAACAGTTCCACAATGTATGTTCACATTGCACTGGATCTTTTAGGAAGCAGTATTTTAGTTTCAGGTCAAGAATAGGATCTAGGGAAAGCATTCCCATTTTGCATTCATCCTGATACATTTAATGACTTCTTTTAGACTGCTGCTCTGTAAACCCCATGTGCTTGCCACAGAATCCTCCATAGTATCCACCTTGATTTATGATAATCCCTTCTAATATTGCAAGGAGGCATTTCATGAGTTGTCTCACAATTAAGTATTCAAGTGTACATGATTTTTATTTGGAATGTTGCTGAGTTGATTAATAATTACATTATAGAAAAATATGTGCAGAACAGAACAAAGAGAAGAATAAAAAAAAATTCTATTGCTCCATCTATATACCAAATTCTTTTCTAAAAGAAACTTAAAACTAGGAAGATGTTGATATTTTTCGCTATTTGAATAAATTTGTATTACATACCAATGTCATTTTAATACCAGTTATTGAACATATGTTTTGGGAAAAATGCCAGTTTTGAATATGGGCAATAATAGAATTATATCTCTACCTCCATATTGGACTATAATTTTGGTGAGTAATAAATGGAAAACGGAAGAGGGGTCTTAATAGTCAAGAAAATAAAGATTTACTATTTGCTAATTGTAAGTGAATGTTTACAAGAAATTTTTCTAGCTAGCAAAACAAAACTGTTTTCTGCCCTGAAGGAGGATAGATGGTGAGTTGCAGAAGCATGCAGTATTGCAGTCACTGAATTGCTCTGCCCTCCATCAAAAATGCAGATTGGTATTGGGTGAAACTACTGAGGCAGAGGTTCCAGAGCCACTTCTGAAACATGTTGGTCCTTTTAGTCAGGTATTGTTCTTGGCAAATCATCTAAAACACTTTGGGTTTGATGCAACCAACAGAAATTTATAAACAAACTGAATGACACTGGCAGATTCAAATCTCACACCCAGTCTTGTGCCTACCTAAGAAGGTTTTATTAGGTCAGAAACCGATTTACAATGACAGGAAGAGTGCACACAATAATTAAATCAAAAGTAGTTTGGAGGATTTTTATATAGTAACACTTACTGCATTTGACATTTAAAATCCTTGAGATCCAAATGTAATACAAAACATATGTATAGATTTTTATATACTTTTCTTGGAAGCAGAATTGTTCCACCAAGTAGTACAGAGAAGAAGAGGGAAAATATGCCCTGTTTCACTAGTCTGTAGATTGCTGGGTGACCCATGCCTTTGTGGAAATAATGCTGTTGCATTTGTTGTTGCAATTTGGAAAAGTACTAGGACCTCAGAGAGAAGGACCCTCTAATGGAAACCCAGCAAAATATGCAATTAAAACATGAATTTTAAAAAGTGTATTTTGTGTGAATGTGAACTTTCTGAGTGTTCTTTACAATGTTAAATATTTAAGGGAGGTAGTGGGGAATGGATTTCTGTGTTAGGGTTTTTCTGTTTGTTTTTGTATCATATTTCAATCATTTTAAATGTGGCTTTTGTTTTTCAATGGAACTGAAAAAGGCTTTATGAGTTTGATACTCATGAAGAACCTGAACCTTAAGGCCATTTTAAATTTCATCCAAGATGTTAATTATACAATAACCTCTTAGTCAGCATTAGATCCTTACAATTAAAGGGCATTTCCACATTGTTACAAAGCTGAAACAATTAGCAAAGGTGTACCTACTTTTTCTGGTTTGTACTATACGTCTCTAAGATGTACAACTTTTCACTCATTTCATGAAATTTTAAATGTTTTTCTGCACTCTTAAATAAAGAAGATTTAATATTTCAGAGCAATTCATGATGTCTTTTGATTCTGTTGCCTGAATTGCAGGTCACTTGCAGCGCAGCTGTGATGAAGATAATTTTCTCTTCTAAACACTCTATGTTTCCTAAAATGTAATTCAGCTTACATTGAAATTTGCTGCATTTTGATAAAGGGTTTTTGAATGAATGCTATTTATTAACTGACTAAGGAGTTATGTAGGTGTGTAATGGCTGGCTTCTCTGTCCTCCTCAGAGGCAAAGTGCAAGCAAGCCTTTCTTTGAGTTTTGCATACTGCATTTCAGTTCTAACACCTGTGGCTTGAACTGTAGCTTTATTTCAGTTCTGAATAGCTTTCACCACAGGGTACTGGCTGAGCTGGTCCCTACACCCCACCCACAACACACCGGGGCTTATCTGGAAAGAGATTTCACTGAAGTCATGCTGAAGTGGCCTGAATTAACCTCACTTGTTGTGAAGGTGACATAGGGTTAAAAAAACTTTAAAGTGCAGCTGCTGTGAGCTTTTAAGCATTGTTTTGTGCAGATTTGATTTTTTTAAAAAACAATTTTAAAAGGATATTAACTATTTTCCTCATGAACTAAATAATATGAACATTGAATGATGCACTGAAGAGAGAAGAACTGTGGAGTTAAAAGATGTCTAGAAGATAAATAAATTATGAGCATGGTTGGGGAGAACAGCTTCAGGTCAGAAAAATTGGAGGAGTCTGGAGAGTATTGGAGAAGTCCATGTAATTAAATCTGAGCAGAAGCGTGCAGAGCACCCAGGAAAATATCAACACTGATAATCATATAGAATTATCTTTATTTAACAATCCACAATGAAAGATCTTAGCTTTTGTCTTT
Organism: Setophaga petechia; assembly: GCA_024362935.1. Taxonomy (NCBI): domain Eukaryota; kingdom Metazoa; phylum Chordata; class Aves; order Passeriformes; family Parulidae; genus Setophaga; species Setophaga petechia. The sequence continues at coordinate 33,045,990 of JANCRA010000001.1, forward strand.
GCAATACCTACGCTATTACCTATTTTCACACAGAATCATACAGACCCTGGAACTGCTGAGAGAGATATTGAATGTGTAGCATGAAACAGCAATAAGTCAAAATCTGCAACAGTGAGGGCTCAGCCATTCATGATCCAAGAGGAAATTGCAAGTCAACTCACTAAACACAATCAATCTAAAGGTAGGATTTACTCAATCCAGAACAGGATGCCTCTGGGTTTGCCTAGTCATAACACAGTTTTTGCTTTCCTTATAAACTCTGCCATACCAATGCCTTAGCTGATCTTCATTTGAGGTGACAAGCATCAGTGTTACTTCAGGTCACTGTGGTTTAGATTTTGTGGATCTTTGAAAATCTGAGTCTCAATTCAGTCAACAATGTTTGACTTCTGTTCGTCCCTAATGAAATCAAAATTGAGTTGACTTGACATGGACTGACTCTAAATGAATAAGAAGCACAAATGTTTGTAGCAAGACATAATTATTGCCAAAATGGATGGGAAATCTCACTTTTTAATCCTATCTCTATGCATTTTTGTAGAGCCAAATGTTAATGAAACAGCAAATGTGGGCTTTTGAGGTAATTAATGGGTCAGTGGTTGTTCTACTATTACTGACATAGTTAATCAAATTAGCAAGACCAACATTGCACAGTGACTGTAAATTTTTTTAATTAGTCTGTGGTTTTCAAAGACATGATGCATGGCATCAATTCCAAAGAGTGTTTATGAACATCAGTAAGTATCTCATATCTTTCAAGTGGCTTTGGTTTTGAAAGTTTTTTTGTGTTTTTTGAAGTTTACTCAGAAAGTTTCCTTGTCACCCTTTCCTTGTTCTGTGTGTTAAGTTATATTTTAATATCTATTTAATATAAAATAATAAATTAAATTATTGTCACTAAATGAGTTAATTTATAAAATACTGAAATGTTCTAATTCTCCAACAACTAATTTAAATATCTAATGCTTAAATGGACAATAAAAGCAAGAAGGGAAGTCTTACTTGTAACATGGGAGATGAAAGAGAATAAATTAATACTTCCTGAACGAAAGAAAAATGACTTTTTTGTGTTTGGCACTGAATTGGCTCTCTTTTTGCACAGATGGGTGATTAATTGAATTGATAGATACAAAAGCATATAGGAAATTCAGTTAGTATAACGTATGACTTCTAAAAGACATAGTGAAATATTCACAGATGTCAGATTTTGCTAATGTTTTAATAACAAGGAAAATGCAAGTGAAAAATTTGTAAAAGTAGAATTACCATTTTGATAGGGTGCAAACAAATAAAATTAGTTTATTTTTGCTCTCACAAGATTCTACTCTGGAAAATCAGTGTAAATTTTCTCAAGAACTAGATTTAAACAAATGTGAGTGGAAAAGTTTAGATAACCAGCTCCAAGGGTACTGTTTTCTGTTTTGAGTTATAAGTCTTTGGTGGATATAAGTTTTGTTGTACAGAGTGGGTTCATATAAAAGTGAGTTCTTCTGCATCAAACTCTTTCAAACTCGAGAATTCATAGTGTTGGTAGTAGCTGTATGCAGAGATATCATGTGCAAATGTAGCCTGGGTATACTAAGATCATTAACTGTTTCTGATGAGAAATTGTAAAAATCTTAATGCCTCTTATATTTGTCCATCTTTCAGTTTGTTAATTCTTTCAAGTGGCTTTGGTTTCAAAAGTTTTTTGTGTTTTTTTGAAGTTTACTCAGAAATTTTCCTTGTCACCCTTTCCTTGTTCTGTGTGTTGTTATATTTTAATATCACATTGTTGGAGTCTGTGGATTGTTGAAGACCTAGTGACTTAATTTATTTTCTTCTGGCCTGCATATAGACCCTGAGCTCTTGAAAAGTGGAGCTGACTTGTGTTCTCATTGCAATGACTTTCTCTAATCTTAGCAATATAAAAAGGAAGTAATGTGAATTGTCACATGAATAGAGCTGTTACAGAGCACATGCTAGAATAGGTGTTACAATGGTAAAAGCCATACGCAGATTTTTGCCCCTCAGTAAAGAGAAATGCACACAACAGAGAATTTGAACAGGAAAGAATACTCACAGGAGAGTTTTGGGAACATCCAAATCCTCAGAGGCCCTGCTTCAGAAAGAGGAAGGAGTAGAGAGCTGTCCAACAGATGAGCTATAAAGAAATAGCCAGTGGTCCTAGGGAGATTCTTGTCAGCTTGATTGAATAGCACACCTGATTGTGTGGATTTAGAGCTTTTTTCCTTACATAAACAGAGATTTATTCCACAAATTCCAATTATGTGGTATTTGTATCATCACCTACATATGTAAAGCCGAAGGGGTTTTTACCTAATTAAGACTAACGCCTGGTGGCTTTCAGTTATTTATATTTGGGATGGTGTTTGATTTCCTGAAGCCATCTCTTGGTAGGCAGGTAAACTAGATTATGTGCAGATGTCTCCTCCAGACTTAATTATGCTGTGATACAGAAATTCTTATATTTGTCATAAAGAATCTGAAAATTTGACTTTTTTCAAATTTCTAACTATCTTCTCCTAAATAGTTTCATTTATCTATGTTGACCTTCATGTTCATAAAAATTGTTTAGGAAAAAAAGACAAGGTGTTATCATTGTGTCTTTGATGCTTTTCAAGGTTTTTGATAACTAGAACAAACTGGATTCAAACAGCTTCACAGTACCAAAAATAATATATCTGTTTCAAAATTAAACTTCACAAAAATAAATACTGCTTAAAGATGTTTTCTTTACATTCTGAATTATATTTCATTGGTTTATATATTCATTATTTTAGACAAAATTAGAGATATCGCAGACCATTAAATACTTTAAGTACTTCTTTTACCATTCAACTTGAACAAATTTTTGTTACTCTCACACAGAAGTCAGAATTTAATTTAAAAAAAAATAACCAGCCCAATTTCTAAGGTTCTGATTCTTTCTGGTGAAAAGCACTGGGCTCCTGTACTGAGGAGCATGGTTGTTATGACAGATTTGAGACAGCTGTAGCTTCTTTGCTTGTTTGGGAAAGTTGTTTTTTTATATTCGTGGAAAGAAAAAATGCGACAACTCAAGTAAAAACATTTGTTATCACAAGTGGTGTAGAGCCCTGAAGCTTGATAATTTTCCAGAGGGCAACTTAAATAGGAGTAGAATGGAAGGGTTTCTTTGTGCCCAGTTGTGTGACAACTCTCTTGATCCCCTTTGCAATAATGCTTGACTCTATTGCCCTGTTTCCAGTAGACTACACTTGAATTAAAATGTTTTAAAGAGTGCCATCGTTGCAGGCAGAACTAATTTTATAATTGAAGTGGATTCTCCTGTAGAATTTCAAGGACAGGATGTGAAGGTTTCAGTTATTTAATTGATATATAAACTCATTTTACATATACATATATGTATACTGTACAGATCTTTGATTTCCAGAATATTATTTCCACTTTCTTTTGTAAATCACTGCTTTGATTAAGAAAATAATCTACTCCCTGTTTCACAAGTGACTCATTTATTTGTTTCTCAGAGATATTATTTGCAACTTTGGCTCCCAAGAGTGTGTCACTTAATGTGTTTCAAAGGCTCAGTTTTCAAATTTCAGTTCCTTCAACAAAATTATCTACTGTGTTGCAAAAGATCATTAAACAGAGCTCATATTTTCCTAAAATTATGTATTACTCTTGGGATCAAGTATATTAATGATTTTGTGTTTTCAGATGTATTGAGCTTTTTCTGCTAACTAATTACAATTAATAACTTCAGAAAATAATTTTTGTATTGAAAAGTGAAAAGATACTGGTCAACTAAAGCCTGGAAATTAAATTCTCTCAGATGGGCTTTAAAATCAAACCATAATAAAATATTCTAATGTATTATTTTTGTACAGATAAATTTTTTACTTGCTTAGGATTTCACTTTCTCAGAGATCACACTCTGTATTCTGAATTTCCACAAGATCTATTACAGGCTTTAAACATGCTCAGACATAATCATAGAATCTTGTACATCAAGGACTCTCATCTTTTAAATATAGACAAGGAAGCGTGCATCTTATTCGTGCTTTGAATTCTGAAACATGTTTCATTACTGTTTATTGTAGCTTCAGCATTGAAAAGAGGGAATAGTTTTGCCTTGAAGACACACAGAACAGACCTAGACTCTAATTGCAACTTGTATTTATTTCTTTCTGGTGACTCTACCATACCAGATTTTTTGACTCAAACTGCTGAGGACATACAATAGTATAAAAGGGAAGAAAAAAACCCCAGCGCTGATTTATGAAACAGTTCTTTGTGACTGAATAGTTGAGTTTCAGTAACACAAAGGTATCATGGTGTTTTGTAACATCAACATCTGTTGGTTTGCAGAGAAAAACTTCTCTCCTGGTGTTTCCAGTGCACCAACCTAGTATAATGTGAGTCTGAGTAGGGTAGATCATAAACCATGAGAGTTAGTATAGAACTAGATAATCCTATTAAACAGAATCTGCATAATAAGCAACAGGTTGTAGAAATTGACCCATGTTATACATTGCAAATCTATCCCAAAAAGAAATTGTCTCACTTCCTATGTTAGACATACAATACCTGAGGCACAGAAAGTATTTTGATGCATTGTTTTCACTGTACACAAAAATTTGCCCTGCTAAATAATAATCTGTTAATTGAATTACAAATTTAAATGGATGGAGGCCATATTACTCCACACAGATTCCTACAATATTCCTTTACTCAGATAGGACACCCACATGGCATAGGAGTCCTTTATGGCTCTATTCTGATGAGTTGAAGGCAGAAGGAAAATACATACAGTAGATAAATCACTATAATTTGCATGTTGCCCTGAAATCAAAGTTGCAATATTTTTATTTCTGGGATTCAAATTTCATTCAAATTTCAGATTATACTTGTTTAAAGATTAGCTTTTAAGACACTGTCCTTAAAAAGAGCCAACACCTTTTAGTTTGAGAACTGAGTTTCTCTTGAAATGTTTCTAGTTATTGTGGCAATTTTACCTTTAGTGTTGAAAGCTCACTGAATAGTTAATATTGAAGTTATAAAATAACATTTCCTGAAATGTATGTTTGCAATATTATGAACATCAATACACAAGAACCATTTATAGGAAGACTCTTTTTCTCCTAATTAGGTGAGATGCAATGTCTTGAAGAATTTTTTCATAAAGCGCTTTGAGAGCTGAGATAGTTTTTAGTGTATACCAGGTCCACAGCAGTGCAGTTGTTCTGTAAGACTTTGCCTGTGTTTTTTATCTCTGTCTTTCATTTTCTTACCTAAGGATAGGTTGTTGAATTTTATTTAGCCTAAGCGCTAATAATTGGAGATATTCTGTATTTTCACATGCAAAGCCTGTGGGTTTTCTGGAGAAATAACAAGCACGCTGTCAGATTCAGCTGAATGGTTGGTACAAGGTGAAGTTCATCCCAAATCCATTTTTACCCAATTGCTTGCCAGGCTTTATAGTTCTATATTCTCTGCCTCAGTCCCAGAACAAAGGTGTCGCTCCCAAACACTGAACTTACCTTTTGCAAGAAATATGCAATGTTTCTATTGTTATAAATAGGCTTATAGTGCACTAAAAATAGTTTTCTTGTAGTCTTATGAAATGTTATGGATTATGTATAAGCAAGAGCAATAGCAAGCCACATTGAGATACCCACTGAATCAGACACTAGTTCCAGTTTCACTATTCAGTGAACAGAAAATAGAGATTATTAAATTCGGTTATTTCTGATATGAATCCTAAAATCATATTTTTTAATAGGCTGAGTTCATCAGGGGGGTTTCAGGCATGGGAAGGTCAAATGAAATAGGGTATGGTGCATAAATATATAAATGTTTCTTCCTACAGGACATCTGGTCTACTGCTCCAAGGAAATAGAGTAAGGCAACCCTTTAATTAGTGCCACTGCACATTCAGTTCATGCAACCACTCTCATTGTACTGCATGGGGAAAAAATCCTCATTATTCTGCTTCGATTCAGAAGAAATTTTGAATGCATAGATTTTAGAAGTTTGTGATTCCACACCTGGCCTAGTAAGTTTGGTTGTTGTGTTTAGTTACTTTTGAAATACACTTTGAATTTCTTCCAGTTTAATGAAAATTAAGTTTTCCTTTGGTGTTTGCTGCAGAGTTCAAATATCCCCAAAGTGACTAACACATTTTTATCCCCATAATAATATCAGCTAGCCTATTTACTTACTCTGCTTGAAAAATGAGAAAGTGCTTTCTATTAAAAAAATTAACTATCCTTTCAAATTATTCCATAGCCACAAAATTAATCAATCTCTATTTTAAAAGCTATAAGTCACATGAGCAAAGTGACAGACTTGCTATTTTCCTTAAAACTCTTCAAATTTCCTTAAAGTTTCCATTACATGAAAACATTACAGAGGATTGCCATTTGCCTAGATATTTCTCTTTTAAAAACGAAATGTTTATTATCAGCAAATATGAAGGTTCTTCAAGGAAACATGCATGTATAAAGCTGAGTAGTTTAGCCTATGTAGCATATCAAAGCATTTTATGAACCTTTGAAAAGAAAGGCATATCTTTGAGATGAAAGAAAGCAGTGGAGGAATGTATATATGTACATATGCTAGTCATAAAAAAGCAGAATGACATCCAAAGAACATACAAAAATAACACCCTTTTCTCCACATACTTAAAACCTTTGTTGCTATCTGAGTTGTAACATGAAAAAAGCTAGAAGTGAAAAAAAAATTAAAAAAACTGAAAGCATTTTCAGACCTTACTCTTTTATTTTTGATCTTCTTGTCTTTACTACCTTCCCTTCCTTTTTCTCTTTCTTCACCCCACCAACTTCAATCTGCTTTAAATTTAGGTTGGAATCCCTAGTTAATATTTAGAGTTAAGAACCGTTTTAGCTTTAATAAGTTCTGTAAAACTGTACAAACTAATAGCCACCTTAATGTCTCACCTTTTATTTTGAGAAATACTGAATTTAGTACTCAGTTAACAGCTTTGGATTGCAGCAGTGGGCACCATCAGTTGCATGAAATATAAGAAGTCCAAATGATGGATAGTGCACGTGGGACAGAGATACCCTGGGCATGGATAAAATGTGTGGAGGAGTGGCTGGCGGGCAGCCCTGCAGAGAGGGATCAGGGGGTGCTGCTCCCAGTGTGGAGGGAACCCAGAGGGCAAAACCCCACTCTGAGGTGCCCTGAGCTCAGCATGAGCAGACAACCAACAGAGGGGACTGTCCCCCTGCATTCAGCCTTGGGGGCTCACCCTGGGTGCTGTGTGCAGTTCTGGGTCCCACGCGTCAATAAGGATGTGAACATCCTTGGACATGTCCAGAGAAGGTGACAAAATTGGTGACAGGGATGGCTGGCATGTCCTGGGAGGAGGAATTAAGGACTCTGTGTCCATCTAGCTTGGAGAGAAGGAGTCTGAGGGGTGACCTCACTGCTCTCTGCAGCTTCATGAGGAGGAAAAGTGGCAAGGGAGGTGCTGAGCACTTCTCCCAGGTATCCACTGGTAGGATGTGTGGGAATGGTCCAAATCTGTGTTGGGGGAGGTTTAGACTGACCATTTAAAAGCATTTCTTTACTGAGAGGGTGGTCAAATTCTAAATATGTTTCCTAAAGGGGTGGTTCATGAGTTTGTCAGTGTTTTGGAGGTGTTTGAACAAAGACCTTAATAATTTTTATCAATTTTTGGTTAGCCCTGAAGTGCTTAAGCAGTCAGATTGGATGATTTTTGGAGGTCCCTTCCAAATGAAATATTACTTTTTATTTTATTCTATTCCAACTACACTTTTGAACAGCTGCACACTAATTGATGTCAGTAGGATTTAAAGTGCTAGATAGGAGGCTGTGGACTCATAAATGTTGTGTAGCTAAACATTTGAGAGATTACATATGGGATGTTCATAAAGCATGAAGTCAAATGCGTCCACATAAAAATTCAAGAGAAATAATTCCAATGTAAAAATAAAATTTAACCAGAAAACATCTGAATACTTTATCACTGTCATTTACTGAAGTATTGAAGTGTTATGTGAAATGAAAATATATTAAATTTCATCTCACATGATCTTGACAAATCGATCAAGCCCATTTAACATCAGGGCTTTCTGTCTGCCAGGTATTACATGATAGATAACCAAAGAAAAATCTTCATTAATTTGTATCTCATGTTGATAACCTCTTTTACAACTGTTGCAGAGGGTGTGGTGAGCAATGCAAAGCTTGATATTTGTCTGTACTTGGTCTTTAGGTCACAGGTGTTACAGTTTTCTGATTTTAATGCAGGCAGATACCACATAAAAGCTGTTTTTTCATTTACTGACTTGCTAGTTTCCTCTCAGCTCAGGCCAAAGCTTTTAAATAAGCATTTTGAAAGTGTCCAATGCAAATTTCTATAGACCTGTCTCGTGGACTAGCTCTCAACAGGATAAGAAAGCAGAAGGCTGGAAGATTGCAAGTATGTCATCTCTCATCCCTTTTATCAGCAGTTTTCATCATTCAAAGGCATTTTCTTCTGGAAAAAAAAGTAAATGTTCACCCTGTTAAGCAACTGAAGATGTGTAAAGCCATTCCCCATTTGGCAGAAACCAGCTTCTGAATTTTACTTAATTTTTGTATATGTTACTGCTGTCGCCCATAGGTTCAAAAGTGACTGACCTTCAAAAAAGTCATGATCAGACTTATTAATCTAAAGCAGCTGATTCACTTCTTTCAGATTTATTCCTCCATTTACTGGGACAATGAACACAGATACCTCTTGTTATATCAAGAAATGTTTGATCTTCAGGAAAGAGTCTTTCCCCCTTTGTAAAACTTGGATTATAATTAAAAGCTAAAACCTGTTAACAATATTACCAAACCATGACATTTGCTTAGATCATAGATGAGTTTTTATGCTAACAGTGTGAAATAGATTTATTTGATGATTGCTGGCTGAGTTAAATATTTTCAGCTTGTCATGTAACACAGTACATATGCTCATGCTGAAACCTTCAGAAAAATATGCTTGATTGTGAAAAGAAAATTCAGTTTTCCACAATAGTTGCTTGGGGTCTGTAATCTTTCTTGATACTAGATAGATGTAAAGTCATTTCTTTCTAGGTTTTTGCATAAAAACTGTCTCATTATCTCTTCTCATTTAATAGGCTTCCAAAAGCATGGAGTGTTAAACTAATCTATCTCCTAATTTGCTAAATGAAAAATAGAGTTTTACGTTTAGGATTGTTAGGGACAATCAAGAATCCCCCAGCTGGGAAGCAGAATGATATTTTCATAGACCTTTAGAAATAGATTTAAGAATAGAAGTTTATTCTTTCTCTTTAAGCACTTACAGCAAAAGTGTTTCTACAACCTCTGAGTTGATCTCAGTATTTTTTTCTATCTTTTTTAGGTGTTTTTATGGTTTATCAAACCATGGGAATGTTTTAAATTAGGAATTTAGCTAACTTTATATTCCCATTTTCCTCAGTAGGGAATATCCAAATCTTTTGATGTCCTATATTTTATAGATGTATTTTATCCCATACAGCTCTTCTCTGGACTCTTCTCAGTTTTTCTACATTTTTTAGAAACATGGTGGCAGAAATAGTAATATATCTGAACTGGCTGCTACATAACGAGTGCAAAGCAGGCTGGTGGTTCTGCTGGTACTTGTTGTTTCTTTCCATTTTGGGCAAGTAATTTTGGTGAAATGTAGTAGAGATGTTAATCTTGAATTTGTTTCCCCTTCCTCCACTCCTGTGTTACTGTATTTTAACCAAATTACTTAGTGTTTTGTTTTCTTTTCCTCAGGTTGTATTTTGGTTTGTTAATATTTATGTTTGGTTGACTTTTATCTGGGGCTTTTTTTTTTTAGGGCTTTATTTTTTCTTTGACTTTCAATTTTGGCTTGGCAGAGGATCAGAAGAGTCATCACTAATGTTAAAAAAGAACAAACTATAAAATTTTAATCTGGTTTTCAAAGGGTGGACACCCCTTCTTTCTCAATTTAGTAAAAATATTGGAAAGTTATTAGTAGCTCACTGACAAATGATAACTATTCTAATTAGAACAGAATATAACTTTCAAGTATTTTTTTTCTATCTGTGACAACTTGACAGCTTGACATCTTGACAACTACTCTGTGAGCAAATTCTTGCCCACTTCTCTCAGTTTGAATATTTTGGTTGCTTATAACTCTTTTTTCACAGTTTCTGAAACTGGTAAAATTTTGAAAAATAGTTCCTAGTGAGGTAGAGTTTACCCTATCCAATTTCTCCTGCACTCTACTGTGAATTTTGTTGAGTTTGGTTACACTTGCCCCTTGTATTCTTTCCTTAGTTGTTTTCCTAAACTTCTCTGATTTTGTAATCCTTTTCAAATGCAATAACCTGATGAAAGGTTTACACACAAAATTAAAGATGTTGTTTTTTTCTGTGTCATTTATGAACCTCTTTTTTGATTAGTAAAGTTCTGTTTGACTACATTTTATCAGCACACAAAATAAGTGATCATTTCAAGCTATGGCTTTTAAAATCTTTCCCAGTAATTTTCCTCCCCCTTTTTTTAACATCTGCCCTTTTTCTGTCCTCAACTAGGTTCCAAAGAGATTTTCAAAAAAGTTGTAAGTGAAGCTTTGATTCTTTAATAAATCACCATAGATACACTACAAAAGCAGAAACTTTCATTTAAAACTGTTATTTTTTTTATCTCTCAGCTATACACATCTACCTAGAAACTTTTAGGACTCTTACTGTATCTTCAGTTTTATAACAGTGATGTCTTTGTCTGGTTAATGATAATACAAATACATCTGGCTTTAATTTTGTCATACGAAAAATTATCAAATTCAGATAACTATGTTTGAACACCCTCTCTTTTGTGTTTGGCCGCTGAAGGAAATGACCAGTTTCCAGGGCACAACAAAAGTATAAAAGGATTAAAATTATGTTCAAAAATTCTAATGCTGCCACCCCAGGTAAGATATTTCATTAGTTTCTAATGTTTGAGCATAATATTAGTTCTCTTCTTTTATATCTTTTTTTTTTTATTATTACCTAATTTCTTTTATTGTGGGTTTTTTTCTTTGATTCTTTTTTTAAAATTCATTTTCTGGATCTAACTCTATAGATAAAAATTCTGATTTCTTTTTTTTTTTCATGGACAGAATGTATAATCAATTTATGAAGACTGGTAAACAGTTTTTAGAAAAATATACATTTTCTTCATAAATAAAGCCATCAAAATTTTTACTAAGATTTGTCATTGACAAGGTAACACGTATTTATGTACGTAAGGTAATATGTATTTCATATCAACTATCCTTACTGTTCAGATTACTATAATTTCAAGGGGGGTTTAAAAGATCTTCACAAGGAAAGCAGCCTAACCAACTTTATTATTTTTTGGCTTGAATAACCTAGCTGTGAGAGCTATAGTTATATATATAAGAAGAGAAAATGGTAATAAGTGGTTTTTAGAAGGCAGATTTCATGCTTTTATCTTATCAAGCACTTTGGATTAGATCCCATTTGGGACTTTGGGGACACAAGTGAAGGATTGCCAAATTTAGCTTCAGAAGGTCTTTGACTCCAGGGTAAAACCCAGGATTCAGTGAAAAGCCTAGGATTTTTTAATGTGTAACTCTAAAAAGGATTAGACACTTCAGAATAAAAGCCAAATTATATTAAAAAAAAAAAAAGAAAGAAAGAAAGAAAAAGAAATGAAAAAATGTTTACACATAGAGTGACTTGAAAGTTTATTTCAACTGGTTAACATGGACATGCTAGAATTTATTCTGTAGATATTTGGTTGTAATCACTCCTAAATATCAGAAACAATCTTTATGTTGCTCTTTAGGTAAAATGGGCCAGTGGCAGGAAGGCCCAGACTCTTTCTGATGTCTTCTCAAACTTACACCAAATGTACAAGCAGCCATAGGAATCCACATGGGAGTAACAGTTTGTTTCATTTCATGTAACACGGAACAAATTCATTGGCAAGATCATAAAACCATTTGATTAAGGAATTCTCGGTTATTTATTTTTGGTTATCCTATAAATCAGTCTTTCCCTGATTTTTTAGATCTTATGCATCCCTTTCACAAAAAAAAATGGGTCTTCCAGGTGAGCATTCTGAGATATTGGATGATTCTTCTTACTCTTCCCACCGTGAGGGCCAGGTGAATGAATGTATATGAGTAAAGTGTGATGCTTTGAGGATAAAATTGAGACCTATGCTGTGAATTGCTCGTGTGTCAACTGTGGTAAATTGGATGATGAGAAAATCAATAGCTGTTATTGCTGACATTAAAAATAAACTGAAGGAGATGTGATTTCTGAAGAGAAAGAGATTAAAGATTGTCATAACCACAGAGGAAAACCCTGTTCATAAAGAAAACTGAGTGATTTAGTTGCAAACATGTAAGTTGAAAGAACTGTCTGATTCTCATGATTTGTGAACTGAATAGGCTGCCAGATACCAGAATTTTCTGACTGTAAAATATATATCCAAAATACCCATTTGAGACTCATAAAAGTACAGTATAAACCACAAGAAACATGGAGCAGAGCTATTAAAAAAAAAATCACTCATTTGAAAGTGGCAAGCATTAAATGAGGCTCCTGAATGCTGCTTTGTGTGAAACATTGCTGCATTGTGTGATGCATTTTTGGATCCAAAGCAATACCACCTACCTGCCAAAGTGAAGTAACATCATGAAAAAACAACACGGAAATGTACCCCCTGCATAACAAGCAAAATAATCTGAAGAACTAGGGCTGCTCCAGGGCAAATCTCTCTGTCTGGTCTCAATGGGATAGAGTGGAGTGAATGCATTCATGTTTTATGCAACATCTGTAAGAAAGGAAAAGGTTTTCCTACCAGAAGAATGCCATCAAAGAAACACTGAATTATTTGTTTTATATTTGGAAAAGTTCTGTAGAATCAATATCAGAATTCTAGGGGGCCAGAACAGGCAGGCATTAAGATCTTGTGAGATTAAAACCAAAAATTCACTTTACAATTTATATAAAATGAGTCAGTTTTGCTGAAAGAAATTTCACTTTTATTTGATTTTGTGTATTATGTAAACGGCTTTAAGTAGCTCCATGAGTTCAACAGCCTCTGCAGATTACTGTTATTAAATTAGATTCCATTATTTATAATGGTAATTGTATGTTGCAATTGTACGTACCTACAGTATAAAGCATTTTCCAGTCCTGGAAAACAATGTACTTCTTGTCCAGAAAGCTTCTTAAGTAATAAAATAAAGAGACAGAACAGTGTGAAACAAACAGGGGAGGAAAAAAGAGCAAGTGTAAGAAATATGGGGATAATTGCTCCCCCCAGACCCCTGGGGGAGATTTGTCATGCAGTATTCTATCTGAAAAGAAAAATTAAAAACAGAAAAGGTGGAGGGGGTGGGGAGCATAAATGAAAAAGAAAATTCAAAGCCTCTTCTCTTTTCACAATTTAGCCACATTCACTGACTCAGCATCAAGCTAAAGAACCATTGTTGGCAGAAATTATATTCTTGTGGCTGATGAATATTTTCCAGAACATTATTCCAATAATTTGTTTTAAAGTAAATTCATTCCCATTCAGTTAAAATGGGAATGAGATCAGGATATTTCATTTTCTGTTAGGAAAGAAATACGTTTGTTTTGCATGTCATGATAAAGAGCTGAATGTATTGTCATGTTATTTGATGGATTAAGAAATCTGGGGAAGAATTTCTGGATTATTTTGGTGGCGGACATAAGACAAGAGTGGAACAATAACTTGAATTTTTTTTTTTTGGGGGGGTGTGTACTGCAATACAGAGAAGATTTCATATCTAATGTATCTCTTTTAAATGTAATATGTGTAAAAGCCTCGGTAAAGTGATTCAGCTCATCAGTGGACACGGCATGGCTTCCTGCTAGGTGTTACAGAGGGGAATAAACTAGTTTGTTTCTGTTAGACTGAGCTGTCACATCAGTTCTCTTTGCTGCTTTATCATCAAGAAAGAGCTGTAAAATTTTCTGGTTCTTGAGGCGAACTTTCTGTCCCACCAGTCCAAAGAGGGAAATCTGATTCACTGAAATTTAAATGTTTGGTAATTTGATTGTCGTTTTTCTATGAGGTAATCAAATTCATTTTAAACAAATGCAACAGTTTCCATTTTCATCTTTTTTCTTAGGTGTATCTGTTTGGAAGCCCCTGAAGTTTTAGAAGTGCTGGCATTAATGATTAAATCCCCCTTAATTATAAGGGCATTAATGATTAAATCCCAACAGAGTTCACCTCTGTATATGTATATATATCTGGTTTAGATGGTGAATTTTCCTTAGATCAGCTTTTTCTGTAATGTTTATGTTGCTTTTGTAAGGTTTTTTTGCTGGTTTTGTTTTTAGCTTGTTTGCTTGTTTTTACACAGTCTTTTATGCATGAATGGTAGAGCAGAAAGGCCTTTAAATAAACAATTGCAGAAAAATTTGTTGCCCAAAGTCTGAGCAAAAAGCAGAAAACAAAATATTGGGTCTCTTTTCCTAGTTTGAAAAAGGACTTTCTTTGTTCAGTAGCCTGTGTTTCTCCATTTTAATCAAGTTTCTTTGCAAAAAATAATTATACAGTTGTTGATCCAAAACATAATAAATCCAAATTTGCAGCATGGCACTTAACAAGATATGCAATTTGTGAAAAACATGAGGGTTTCTTTGCTCCAGATGAAGTTTTCAGTTTAAAAAATAGATGCCTGAAATTCCATCAAATTTAATTTTAAAAGTAGATTAAACAGTAGTTTTAAATCTCATAGTATGATTCCTCCCATCCAGCACTACTGGATCAATATGTTTTCTTACTCCCTTAGCCATGGAATGCAACTGGAGGCATTAAAACAGTAAAACAACCACAGGACTGCTCAAGAGCTAGGGTTATTCAGTTCTTCTTGAGTGCAACTACATAATAATGTAATAAGAAATTTAAAAGTTATTTTGGATTTGTTTTTAATGCAGTTTTAGAACCTGTGAATACAGGTTCTTAGTGTCTGTGGATAATACTGTTGTTTTCATTGATGTTGCAACTTTAGTAAACTCAATACTATTTCCTTCAAAGAATGTGAAGGACCAGATGAGATTTTTTTTTTTTTTCTACAGAGAAACCATGATGAAGAACTTTACTTTGTGTATCTATTATTTGTTGACCTCTCCATTATTGTTGCATTTAGCAATTAGTATGTTTGTGGCTGAATAGAAATACAAGTTTTTGCTACAATTCTCTTTTGACTGCTTCAGACACAAAGGGCTTCAGTGTGTACATTTAGCTGATCTGCAAAATGACTTTGGGAAAAAATACCAGTTTCTTTAAGTGAAATGCTTGGAAATTGGACAAATAGTCCCCTTTAAACTGTGTATAGTGATCAGATATCCACTATAGAATGAAATATTCGATTTAGTTAATTTTTCCTTTAGTCCCTACTTAGGCTTGGATCTGACTGTTTGCAAAGTGCCCTTGCTTTACCATGAGTGTGCAGGAAGCGCATATATGCATATATGAAAGAAGGCCAGATAAAAATACACATCTTAACCTAAAAGGTAGGAAGTGAAATGCACTAGAATGGAAAGGATGCTGCAGGTGTTTAATTGCTAAATCTAATTTTGTGACGTTTCACAACCTCACAAGTGCATGTCACGTTTCAGCGGGGATGGATCAGCGCTGCCAATGGAGCAGGGAGTATGGCAGGGCAGCTCAGCACGCCCTGCTGCAGGGCTGATCTTTGGCTTTTGTATGGAAATCCAGGGCATCAAGGGAGAGCTGCTCCTGTGAGAAATTGCAGGGAATGAACTCAAAGGGTTGAGAGCTGGGGATGTCTGCGCCGCCCGCTTTGAAAGATGTGTGTGCATGAAGGGCAGAACCACCAAGGTAAAACTAAACCTGGGGCATGCAGAACTGCTGTAAGGCTAAAAAAGAACTGTAGGAGAGGGGAAGAATTTATACTGATCCTTGGAAAAACACATGTAGAGCAGGTCTCCTTAGAGAGCAATACCACTTTATATTAGCAGCTGGCAAGGAGTGAGCAGGGTGAGTAAGCTAATGTGCTCTTTCAAAGTGTTGGAAAGGAAAGAAAAGAAAAGAAAAGAAACTACAGACTACATTATTTGACCATAGCCAGAAGCTCTCAGAGGAGAGATCAAGGCCTGGTTAATCCAGCCAAAGGAAACACAGAGTTTAAGTGTTTTATTTCTCCACTGGGGATTCACAACCTAGAACCCTGTCATAATTATGAGCACTTGTTGCAAAATAAAGCATTTTTCTTGCTGACAAATTCTGTGTTTTAGCTGGAGGAGGATCTTTTTCCTTAGAAATTAAAAACATAAGGAACATGGATTGAACTCAGAATACAAAATGAAGAAGTATCCAAAAAATTAATTTGAAATTGAAGTATATTACAAATTCAGGGAGCTATCACAGTTCCTCACAGATAAGACTGTCTCTGCAATAAAAAAGCAGATTAAAATTAGAGAAAAAAAAATCAACTAGAATAATTCAAATGCAGCTTGAAAGCCGCAAGCATTCTGCTTTCTAGAAAAATTGAGTATATCTGAGCAAGAAGTGATTTGAAGATGTTTAGTGAAACTGTATATCATGTTATCATGTAAACATGGATAACCTATAATCAGCATCCTGGGCATTTAAACAACCTCGTTATGTTAGTTCAGCTGCAGCTTTGTGAAGGTCAAGAATAAACACCAGAAAAATAATTTACTACCTCACAACACTATCAGTGCTTATAATTTTAATAGCATTTCTGAGACTGCAAAGATATCAGTGTTACTTTACTACGTTATGCTTTTGATAATTTGATTTTACATTTTTCTAAACTGAGTGCTTCCCAAGTGTCAATGCTGATAATTCTGAAAGTTTGTTGCTTCATGTTTGTGTTTTGATGTTGTGGGTTGTTTTTTCTAGTGTTTTAGTTAGTGGTATGTGGAGTGTGAGAATATCAGTGAAATTTTTCTTAAACATATGGAAGGCCATAATTCACTAAATAGAAGTATTTATGGTTCTACTAGATGAACAAGAAAGATAAACTTCAAAAATTATTGTGCTGAGAAAAAAAAAGCTACATTTCAGTTTTCTTCCACCTGTACCCACCTTATCATTGCCTCATGCAGTTGAAAATATTTTTGCAGATGATTCTAGGTTATCTGTGAATTTGTTCATAGGACTCTTACATTATTTTTTAAATATGTGCTTTAAATTTAGCAGAAAAGTATTTTGAAATTAAGAATTTGTAATTATAACAGCATAATTTATGTTACCCTAGAGAAAAGGATCTGGTCCATGCTTGTGACTCATTTTAAAAAAGGATTCTTAGATGGTCACTTAAACAAGAATTTCAGGTCAGTACTTTTGTACTAGGCAGAAATAATGCAATCAGGCATCCAGAAATTGAACCTGGGGCCTTGATGTGCAAAACTGAGGAACACTTAGTGATAAACTTTCTTTAAGTGGACTAGGAGCATATATCTGTGAGCTTTATACCCTGCTGAATTAGCTACTCTTAATTTATTTATCTTAAACTGAAATATGCCTTAATCAATGTAATTTGAGGTATACTTGAGGGTTTCCCTGAAGACTGTTTTTAACTTTTAATTTCTATTTTAAATCCTTTCCATTTATTGTGTGTTGGCAAAATACCTCTGCCTGAAGAACGAAAAGGACTAGCAATCAAACAGCAGATCCTTCATTCCCTTAGTTTATATTAATTAATATACATTCAATTTTGAGTGCATGTAATGAATTTATATAGTTACAATATATGAACCAGTTAGTAGCTGATCTTCAAAGCAAAATGAGTTATACAGGAGATGAAAAGACCTGAACGTCCATTGCAGCTCTGTTAATATGTATTTTCAAGCATATCTGGTCTTGAGCAGGAAGAAAACAAACAAATAGCAAAAAGAAAAAACCTCAGGACGCTTATCTCTAAAGAATAGATCATGCTAAGACATGGTTTTTCTATATAAAACTGCTTCTTCAAGGGAAAACAAAATAAACACAAGCCTTGCAGAATCTGCATGGGGCCACCCACCAAAGCAAAAGGAATGGGAGCCCACGTAGCCTTCTCAGACTTTCTTGCCTGTGTTCCAGGAAAGGAAAATAAACAGTAACGGAAAGGGAGTGAAATTAATTAGTTTCGAGATAAGTGAATCCTCCTTCAAAAAGTGTTTTTTAATTTATTATTCTTTTTCATTATCCCAGGAAACAAGAAAGATTGAGAAGACAATTAAAAGAAGAAGTGAAACACTGGAAAGAGAAACATGGAAAGAGCAGAGAGAGCAATGACAACTTGTTGAAGTCGAACTGAAGAAGACAAGAGCTATTTGTCAGAGTGGAGATGAGACAAAAATAGACCAGAAGTCTAAATGCAGCCCTGGGAATGACAATAATTTAAGAGAAATGAGGCAATAGAGAGAAATTCAAAAGGAGGTTGTTGTACATTCATAGAAAGACTAAATATCTGATGCCAGCAATACGCAAGAGCTGATACCTCAGATGCATAAGGATGGAAGTTCAGGCAAAGGATTGGGATTCTGCACAGGATGTTTCAGCTGCAATTCTAGAAATCTGGAAGGTTCAAAAAAAGAGGAGGAAGATATCAAGAATGAAAAGCAAGTTGCAATACAGAAATCATACTAAACCAGTAGGCAAGAAAAATCAATTATGATAGAGAGAGAAGCATTCAAATATTATTTTTTCATTCCAGTGGTAAAGCAACTAGAAGATTGTTTAAATTAATATGATAATCTTCTGTATCAGAACAATTTAAGCTCTTTTCTTTTATCATTCTTGCTGCCTTCTTGTTTTTTTTATGGAAAACCTCGTAGATGACTTTTTTTTTTTTGCCAGAAGGTGATTATCAAGGACAGAATGAGCATACTCTTGATAAAAAAGCAGCCAAATTAAAGCTTATCAAAGTTATATATAGCTTCACACAATTAATTTTCAGTGTAAAACATCTGTAATGTACTGTGAGCTAAATTATGAATATTCAATTCCATCTTGCTTCAACTTTATTAATAGTATCAATATTTACTATGCCATATGCAAAGATGATTAGAATAAAAATGTTACATTAATATGCATGAGTTGTCTTCATTTGCATGGATCATAAATGCTTTCTAAAACTTAATAGTGGGAACATGTAGGTCAAACCCTGTTTCAGTTATTCAATTCAATCTCTTACCTGTTGGACTTGCTTGAGTTTCAAGTTATGATGGAGAACATCCCTTGTCATGATCCACATGGGAATCACTTTGTTCACAAATGAAGCGCAACCATCCCTAGAGTGAGCATCTGCTTGTTTGAACAGCACACTGCAGCATTACACAGGCAAACAATCAAACTGCAAACTAGCTGTAGAACCAACTATTGGATGACCAGGGTGTTTCCAAGGCACTAAGTTGACACCTCACGTGATAAACATCTCCCTGTTGCCCTCTTGGTAACTGCTTGGCATCAAAACTATACCCAGTGGTGTTTAAAGCAGTATGGTTCTCCTGGTGTGAGTAGAACTAAAGCATCATGACACCTACCCCCAGAATGAGCATACTGTTGATAAAAAAGCAGCCAAATTAATTTTAGGTAACCACTGTGACTCAAATTTCAGAATTTTCAAAATCATAATTCTAATGGGCGAAAAACCTGTTTATAGATAATGTTCCAGGAATAAATAGCAAATAGGAGAAACACAAGTGAAAGAAAACGTTCACTACATTCAACTTGCCCCTGTTTTAAAAATCATTATTCAATTCAAAAAGGTATTCAATTTTGACTCCAAATTAGGGGAAAACCCCAAATATAAAAATCTGCAAAATATTAAAGGCAGTGTTGGCTCGTGGTTACTGCTTGTAGGTAGTACAGACACTGAAAATAATGCAAGCCCCATCACAGTCTGCATTCACCTCCATGCCAGCTTCCTTTATGAGGTAATTTCTTCAGACAGTGATAACTTCTAAACATTGGGCGAGCTTTACTCTGACCAGTAAATGTAAAGGAAGAACATAATTGTCTTCTGAAATTTTAGTTTCTATTTTCAAAGCTGAAAAGTGTGTCACAGCCTTCTCACACACTACACAGAGTTTCTGGATTTTCTTACACCCAGAATCACATTTTACTAATATTTTCCCTGTCATTCTGTGGCTGCCCTTCTCTATTTTTGGGTTTAACATAAAATTTTAAGAAAACTTAATGGCCTTACTTTTTAAAAGGAGCACAAATTAAATTTCTCCACATCTTAAAACCTTCTCTCTTCTTTTATGGCTTTCAGCTGTTTAACCACTCTGAACTACATAGAAAAAGACTTGATTATGGGCCCTGAGGGAAAGATAAAGCCTTTCTGCAATCTTTTATATAAATGGTGAAATGTTGTTTTGATTATAAGATTATTTATTTTCTAATACCTAATGAAAGATAAAGCTGCAGCAAGATAGTTAGTTTTCAACACTAAATGTTCAGTTTCAGATTGTGGGGTTTTGTTTGGTTAGTTTGTGTTTGTGTTTGGGCTTGGTTTTTAGCAAGATAAGGTTTTAAATACAATATGAGGAAGACTGTCACACCAAAATTCAGGGGGGAAAAAAAAAGAGATTTAAATGTGACTGTGAAATTCTTAACACGATAATGGGAAAAAAGTGAACAAATGAATGCATGCATTTACAGAAGAGCCCAGCAGCAAGAACTCTCCAGTAATAAATTTGGACCTGCTCCAGCCACACGTTCAGAGTCTTTCACTTGATAGATTTTTGGAGGTGGTTCCACGCTTCATACAGATGTCTTGCTACAGCTTGCAACAATTAAGCACCTGTGAGTTTGGATACTGGTTAACCACTGAATTTGAGTGTTGTAGGAAACTAATACTGAGCAGCTGTGCACACAGAGAACCTGCAGCTACTTTGCCCTTTGCAAAGATGTATGCCTTGCACGAGTCAGATGACGTTTCCTACACAGAAATAATAATGACAAAAAAAAGATTTAGATTTACAAAATTTCCAGTTATACAAGACTTATGAATGCTACCAGAATATAGTCAGGGACCTGATCAGGGAGCATGCGGGTCTGTTTGGGGTGTCTGCAGGCACACCAAGTATCTTGCAGCATGAGTGTTTCAACATAGAATTGCTGCTTAAATCTACTTATATCCAGTGATATGATCCAAACCAAGATCCAAAAAGCAGCTTAAAAGAATATACTTTTAAAGAAAAACAATAAGTTATTCTAGCCATTGAGTTATTTCCAAAATGTTCTGAATTCTAAAAGGCTTGAACAAATCCTGGATCCTAGAAGATTTAAGCACTGAAATTGAGAAGTTTCAACTCACCTTGGCCAATTTTTTTTGCTAAAACAAATGTAATCCACATAATCCTTCTGATACTCAAGGAAACTGAGCAGTGAGGAAAGAATTGTGAGTACAGCACAATCAGACCAGCATGATGGGGCACTCAGTGTCTGTACAGACTGCATGGGGGACAACTAGACAAAAATCTAACCTTACAGACTTGTGTTTAATCTCATACCTGGGCATATAATTGTATAATTGTATTTCTGTTCACTACTCTCACTTTTTAAGAAAGGAATGTGCAGCAAAGATCTGGTTTGTTAACAAGGAGTTAACAAAAGGGAGCTTAGAAGTTGTAGTGTGTTTTTATACTTTGTAATACTTTGAAGTAGTTTTGTTTTGTATCCCCATATTTTTCCCAAATGGTTTATCCCAGACTGTACCCCCCTCCTTTTACCTGTGTAATCCCTCTCCCTGGATGAGATCATCCCCAAACCTAGAACACAATCTCCACGATGAGCTCAGGGTTAGGGTAACACTCAAACTGATGCACATACCTCAACTTCTTTTTCTCTTCAGCCTGCTAGATTTGCTTCTTTCTGGATAAGGCAAAAATAGCTGAAAACAGGCAAAATGGGAGCATTTGCCTTTAGCTAAGAGAGGAATTTTCTTGGGAAAAGGTGTCAGATTTCAAGTACCTTTTTACACTAGATGGGTTAGCAGGCCGTTAGACAGTACCTTTGGGAGATACTGGCTGCCTAAACTACCATATGGGCACTGTCTAATGTCAGAGGAAACACAACATGTGTTATGGAAAAAAAAATATATATATATATAAACATCTGCATTTTAATGAAAAACATTGTCAAACAATGTAGCAAGAAAGGACACTAATAATAGGGAGAAAAATAAAAGTAATAAACCAGTAGGAATTACCTGAGAGCGCTGTTAAAAGCATGCAGACCATAGTGTGGTTACAGTTGTCATCATCATAACCATACTGCTTTTAAAGCAATCCAGAAAAGTATGGAAATGCTGTTTGGGGAAAACCAAACAAGACTCCCAACTTCATTCTTAGCAACTCAGTTTTAAAATGCACTGCGAGAATGCAAAAAATGAGAGGTAATCAAGGGGCACAGGATGTAACCCAGAGAAAGCTGTGAGAAACTGATCAAGCTGGTGAGCCCCTTCCTTCCCCTAGGCTCTGAGGTATTGCACAGCAAGCAGTAACAATCAAATAACTCACAAGCACTTATAAGGATTGAGCTGTCAAGGTGTTCTTGAAACAGCACTGTCAGAATTATAAAACTACTTTTTCCCCGCAATGGGCATGAATGAAGACTGGGCATCCTTACTATGAAACTCAGGAAAGGACTTTCACTTCTTTTTAGCTCAAACTATTTATTCACTTCCAAAAGAAAGATAATGACTGACAGTGTAGCAGTCCCATCTGTCTGCCCTCATCTCCTTGTTCATTATTTTTCCCCAAATCCTGAACTCTAAATAATTACCTTGCTCCTTATTAATCTGTTCATTATCTAAATTCTGGAGTTCTGGAAAAACAAATTAATTTTCTCCTGAATGGATGCTGAATTAAAGGTCATTATGTTGGACCTTTTCTGAAGTCTTTACAGAGGGATCAGGGATTGTGTGGATTTATTAGTTTAGTTAAGCACCAAAATCGTGTTTAACCCACTTATTTGCTTGTGTTCCAAAAGAGAACAAAACAAAAACCAAAAAGTATTTTTATACAAAGGTAAAAGACAAAAGATACCCAAGACAATTTGCACACAACTTTGCTTTTTTAACCAGCTTCACTCATAATTAGCCATGCCTTAGAAAATTCTTTCTACTTATTGCCAGCAGTTGCGTGAGAACATCAGAGTGCTGTGGCGCAGATAAAGGTCTTCAACAGCCACTAGCCCTCCCATTTCTCTTCCTGCATCTATGCTATCGAAATTTTGAGAATCCCCAAAATAACCTTGATGTTCTTAGGGCTAAAATCACTGTCACAAAAGTTTCACATCTTAGAAGCATTTATGTGTATAATTGTAACGCTTCTTTGTCTCACAGCTCTGATGTTGAAAGAGAGAAGTGTGTATTTATCATGCCAACAGAAACATTCAAGTTCTTGCTCTAGTACCCCAATATGTGACTAATCTTCTACCAAAGATAAAGTGAGACAAAATAGTCAAGGGAGCAATGAACTTCAGTGCTATGGATGTTACTGCCTGTTTAAGTTTTAAACGCTTAATAGTGGATATTAAACTCAGAAATCCTATGTTTCTATATGAGAACTTTGTATGTGATTAATTAATTAGGAATATGTGTTAATAGAAATTAATTAGGAATATGTGTTAATAGAAATGTGAGATATTTTTTAAATTTACTAGCCCCCTATCCTTTCACCTGGTTGGATTCTGCCTCAGTAACTCTGTCTCAGCTTGAATTCTCTCTGCAGTGATATTTTTACCCTCTCTTTCTGTTCTGGGCAGAAGTTCACCATCTTTCTTTCTCTTTCACTACAGTGTCCCTCTTTGCTCTCCAGATCTATTTCAGCACTCTCTGAGGTAATTTAATTTCTATTCTGTGCTTGTCAGAGGCATCTCAGCTTTGTGTGTTCTAGCTGTAGCTGTCACACCCTCAACAGGATCAATAATTTATTACATTGCCTGTTCTCTAGCAGCTGCTCTACCTATATAAACCACCTGTGAATTTTAATCTGAAAATCTTATTTCTCAACAGCTCTTGGTAGCTGTTCTCTGCCTGTGAATGGCCTAAGATGTTCAATTCCTAAAATGCCCTGTCTGTGATGGCAGAGTTTGGCTCCCTCTCAGCATCACTTCTTTCCAGGGAATAAAAAGGGGCTTTCACCACTTGTTGGTCCAGGTGGCCAGCAACTCAGGCAGACCAAATACCATGGCAAAGTCATATTCTGTGAGTCAGCTGTGTTAGGTAGGTGTGGGGTTTCAGGGTTTTCCACTGCCAGCTGTGCACTGCTTTCACAGCACACTGTGGAGTGAAGGTGTGTCCACAGTTACGGCTGGGGTTCTCCATGTCCAGCACAAAGTCACAGCAAGCCAAAGGATCAGCTCTGTCTGAGGTCAGCATCAGGCACCTGATGGAGAGGAGGACAAGCTTGTGCTGTAGCTCCTGCCAGCAATCTGCAGTTCATTAACTTCCTGATTTTATTTCTTTTAGTTTGGTTAAACACATCTGAAACTTGGTAACATATGAGTCTCTGTGGAATCCTGTGAATGTGGCAATTATCATGGAATATCAATGTCAGCAAATAATTAACTCAGTTACTGCTAAGCACAGCAAGTTGTACTTTTTCCTCCTCTCTCTCAGATGTGAATGCAGCCCATTTATGAGTTACCTGAGGCTACAACTGCCACATTTTGTCTTGGTTGATATGTTCAATAGCTCGGGATGTACTGTGCTAAACATATAAAATGTTTTGAAATGAGTGGTTGGGAAAAAAATAAAAAAACCCCACATAACACAGTTATGTAACTGAGGGGGTGGTAAAATTAAGTAAACAAAAAGAAAAACTTGAGTATGTACAGTTTACTTAGACTGGGCACTTCCATGCTAAACTATCAACATAACAAAAATGTTTCCAGCATCATGCAATAAAGAAATAAGGAGGGAAAACTCTATACATTATTTTAAATGTCAGTGATATTGGCTTCAAAATCTGAAAAAGTATTAGCCCAAGAAAAGCTGAAAAATATCTATTTAATAATACTCCTTCAGAAAAAAATGGAAATTAGAGATGATTAAAAAATATCCAAATTCAACAAATCTCACCTGTTTGTCTTTTTCTTTGTGCCTACAATTATCTGTGTTGTGATAGATTTAACTTTGTACTAAACCAGTGACATTGCATTGCTTACCTCAGCTTCAGGGCTTAAGAATGCTCCCACAGTGTTCATTTTTGTTCTGCTTAAATTCATAGTTTGCTGCCTTGGAAAACAAAACATAAAAACACATGACAGAGTGAAATTTTGCATTAAGAAATTGTGAAGATCTGCTTCTCAGTACTTCAGAAAACTGATCTCTGGCTACAATTGCTCACACCATGAGTTTCTATCCTTGACTCTTTTTCTTGTTCAGTAACAAAGTAAATTCACATAAAGGTCTGGAATCTGCAACATCCTGTATGAAGGCCCAAAGTCCTTTGGGCTGGATGTGTCCCCTTGTGCCTTAATTTGGTACTCTAGTTTTTGTCCTGGAAGAGACAATGACTATTAATACCTACAATCTCTCTTTTAAAGACCTCTTCCATCTCTTCTTCAGAAAACCTCCCTGGTTACCTGTCACCATAGCTTTGCATGGAAGCTATTCCAAAGGTATTCCATAGCTTTGAGGAGTAGTTTTTTTCTTCTCTAAACTGTTTCTTACTCTACCACATAGTTTTAAAATTAAGATTAATATCTACATACAGAATTTAGTAATTTAAAAACAGGAATAAATCACAGACATACACATTAACACAATCAGAGTGGGTGTGGCTGTGTGTGTGTGTGTTGGCTTCTTTTTCTCTCATATTATTCCTACTCCTTACCTTTCCTTCTTCCTTTTTAGTGTTTTACAATCTGCTTGGTGGTCTTGTATTATTGAACTGTGAGCATGTCCCACATGACATACCATTAAACATGATAAGAAAATATCAACTGGAAAATACTGAATATAGATATAATGTAATATGGCTTTTTTAAAATCTAAATTCTAGGATAAAAATCTTGGCCAGAAAATATTTTTGTACATACTAGCACACATATCCACACACAAGCACTCGCAAATAAACACACAGAGACACTATTGCAGAGCTCACACTGCTGCCATTCTGTACCAACCCACCATTACTGTCAGTTTGATTCTTCACATATTAAACCTCTGGCAAAAATAAGATTTTAAAGTGTACACATCTGTTTATCTGCCTTGACTGGTAAATGGTGGGTGGTAAAATATCACCAGGTATAATTCCACGGACTCCAATGGTTTGATGCTGTGCACACAATATGGCATTACAAATATTTAAGTGCATTTATTTTAGAAGGTTCTGAACATTTTTAATATTCTGAAAAACTCAGAGAGAAGTAAAGGCAAATAGCAAGACAGGCGAGAGAGTGAGGGAACATCCAATTAAGGATGTCAAAAGGATTTAAATGCTCTGCTTTCAACTGCTAGAACTACTTATGTGTTTGGAAGCCCTGGCTGAAAACTTGTCTACCCTCCTTTAAAAACCATCATTAAATGTCACTTCTTTCTTTGACTTCACTCAGAATACATCATGTTTTCACTACTGCTTAATGGAAATACATTGAAAGCTACTTTTAAAACACATTTTCCTGAAATCGTCTGAATTTGATGTCAAGAAAACACAAATTGACATCTAAAAACCACTCTATCTTTCCTCTCCCTTGGGTAATAGTAGCTATTTTCTAGCTTTTTAAGATTTACAGTTTAAAATTAGGAACTTATTTTCAAAACACAGCTGACACTGTCCCATAGTGAATAATGTCACACAGAATAATTTTAAACAGAATTGTAAAAGACTTTGATTGATTGACTGCTATATGATTCAATAATTTCTGGTGTGTACAGTGTGTTAAAATATTTCTTTAAATTCTTTGGATTTACAAAGCAAGAGAAAGTGAAACAGTTGTATCAGTTCAACAATCTACAGTCTATATAGTGAATTAAATAGACAGACTTAGGAGATGTATATTCTCTTCTGGCATTTGCCCCTGGGTGATCTCCTGATGCTTGCAATGCCTTGAGCCTTGTGCATACATGTAAAGTGTGGATAATTATTCTTTTGTGACATATTAAGATATGCATATCAATAATAAATTTAAAGAGATTTATCTTACATTAGGTAATTCTCATGTTGAAAAAAAATATCTTCAGTCTTTTATTCATAAAGGAATTCAGGATCCAGGGTTCAATGGCCATGAAATGAAATATCTTCACAGAATATAAAATACCCCTCCTCAAGTAACAATGACCAAACAAATACATTTTTAGGCATACAGTATTTAATAACCAGTCTGGAATTTTCCTAGGAGAAAGACTCATATATCTGTGTCTGGATTCTTTATTTCTAGCACCAAATAAGTTAGATCTTTATGTTGGATATCTTAGCAAAAGACAGCAATTCTGGGTGCAGAGCCATGTCAATGATCCAGAGATAAATCAGCAGTAAGAATTTATCTGTTGCTACTAGATCACCCTGTGAGATATATTTCATTTGAGTATTGACCTGGTTTTATCTCATTTTATTGGTTTAGACAGGAAATCCCAGGCTTTCAGAAAAAAAATTTTATACCAAGATAAGACCCTTCAAACTGTAGAGGTGCTAAGTCCATCAAGACTGAGACAGGTTTGTGAGTGGCAAGATAGGCTTATAAAGTGTGTAAATTTGAGTTTGGTTAATAAATGTTTAGGAAAGATCATCTTCTGAATGATTCTAGAAGCTTCGTATAACTTTACATGACAGAGTGAGGCAATGAGACTGATTTTTAGAAGATACTCTCAACTTTTTTTTCCCCTTTCATTCAATATCAGCAAAATAAAGCAAAAACAATTAAGAATACTCTTTTTTTCTGCATTCATCTGTGTCTACAGTAATCACTGACCTAAAAAACCTATACCAACATGAGCTGTAGGGAAAGCTTCAAGCAACCCCAGCATCGCTATGCAAATTTCAGTAAAACATCTGTTAAGAAAGACTTAGTTACAGAATTGACATTATTGATATGATACTAATATTAATTTCATAATAAATATTTGTTTATCAACTTTTTTTTTTTTATGAAAGTCTGACAGGTACTGTATGTTCACTGTCACCAGGCAATTGAAGCCAGTATTTTTAGTTCATTTTATTTGCTTGCTATCCAAGCGTGGCATATGCTAACAATGCAGAATGGAGCACACTTCATTGCTATTTGGAGCAGCACACTGATTACAAGTTTGTAGGTATTTGAAGCATCAGCTTTTTTGATTGTAGAGTGTTTTCCTCAGAGTAATACGAGGGACACTCATAGCAATAAGGGGAAAATAATTTTTTAAACTATAGTGGTCTCTCATTTCATGGGCTCTACAAATTCAAGGTTTGGTTTGGTTTGTTTTTCTAAATAGAGAAAAGAGAACTTTGGGTTGGTTTGATATAATTCTGGGACCATCAGCTCTTCTGCTTACATACAAGTCTTGTACTTCAACTGCTCCATCAAAAGCTTTAGAGATTGCTCTGTTACATAATTTTTGATGGTTCTGCAGAGTAGAACCATAGCACAGTAAAGACTAGAGATACTAATTCAACAGAGCTACAATGCAACAGGATGCCAGACTTGTCAGGCATAAAAAACACACATTTATTTACATGTGTCTTGTGTTACATTTGATAGCATTATCCATGCTAGGCTAGTTTTTACTTTACAGCTCTCCTCTGACACTATTTCACCAGCACAGTATGCTCACTTTCCTTCACCATAATACTTCATGTTTTCAATGTAACCTGTCCTTGCCTTCTACTCCGGCCAAAACTGTAAGGTAGCATAAAATAGTTCCTGTTCCACCCATTTGCTTTTAATTAGAAGCTCCTGTGGAGATGCTTTTTGTTCCCAAGTGAGTGGTATAGAGACTGAGAACTGTACTGATCTTCTTGTACAGGTACAATCTGCAGCCTTATAAAAGTTTTATGGAAGAATAAAAGGCATGCGTAAATCCCATCAAGGAGGAATTTGTTCACTTACAAACATCTACAATCAATTACTCTTACATTTGAATGCAGGTTTCAAACTCAGAATGTTTCTTTTTTTTCTGAAAAAAAGAGAAAAAACTCTGTTTATGGAGAAACTTTAAAAGTATGTAATTTAAACTGAGTTTTGTATGTATATTTAAATCAGATTTTTTAATCCTGCCCTCAGACTTGGCTACCTACAATATTTGTGGCTCATCTTGAAATTAGAACTATGTGGTTTTAAAGGCTTTGATGATATAGAAGTGCATAAAAGGATCCAATATACTTTTTTTTTTCATGACACAGGTTAACCATGAAGTTCATTAACTGGAAAACAGCAAGCAGTATGCTTTCAATCTACATTCAAAATCTGGAGGAGTATTTAAATTATCAGGACTTGAAAAGTGACTATTATAGACAAACAATTAATTAAAACAATAAAAACTAAAGGCGAGCTAGCTAACATTTGAGCACAAGCACATGGCTTACAAGATAAGGAGGCTGAAATATAGAGTTTTCATGTAAATGCTCCTTCTGCAAGAGTCTTTGATAATGACAGTTCTGACACAGCCAGAATTGAAATAAGAGATTCTCTAAGCTGGGTGACAAAGCTGCATTTTGCTCTTCCTTCTTTTCCAAAAATGTTTACAAAATTGATGGAAGACTAGCAGGAGGTCTGGAGCAGCTGTGCTACTAAAAGAGGGCAGGACTGTTCCCAGCAGCCCTGCATGGAAAGGACAGGACAGATTCCACTCTGTCTTTGTGTCCCCACCAGAACTAATTCTACTAGAGGAAAAGAGGGAGGGAAGAGAGAAAAGTGCAGGAGATACTGGTCTCCCTCCTCACTTACCATGAGCTCTCTCCTCCCTCTCACTGAGCACAAAAGTCATTTCTGAAGCCCTGCTGTGTGCGTTGAAAGTTCAGGTGGAAACTCCTGGATTGGCAAGGACCAAGTTCTAGCTCCCCATGAGGTTCTGTGCATGAAAACTCAAATTATAATACATATAGATTAAATATACAAATTGAAAAATCCTTTAGTGTATTTTTAAGTTGAAAACAGACTTTCAACAGTCTTCCCATTCCTCCCATCACAGGTATTTTAAATTTTTTTTCTTTAAAAATCAAATTAACTCCTTGACTTTCCTCTAACAATACACTTGAGGCTTCCTGCCCTGCTCCTGCTGTCACTGCACAGCCTAAAGCAGCCTCACAAGCCTTGGTTACACTGAACTGCAGCTTTCACCAGCCTCCCTTTGTGTGTCACAATTCCTTTGCCAACAGGAAAACCTCTCTGAACTTACTCATTGTTGTGTTCAGAAAAGATGAGAGAGGAGTCCTGAGAAGGGAAGGTGCAGGGAGGTGGTGCTGGCAGTGGTGAGTTGTCACATTTCTCTCTGTGGGCACTACCATTTAGTTTTCCATATTATAGCAAATCCCATTTAGATAGCCTTTTCCTTCCTCCTTTCACTTCATCACTGACATGCATCAGGTCCTTAAAAAAAAAACTTTTTTGAGGTCCCCCAGCCAAAATCTCAACCATAGTTTTTCAGTAAAAGTAGAACTTGATTAGTTGCCTACCTAAGCAAATTATTCCAAGATAAATCACAGGCAGAAAGTTAATGATTAGTTTCTGTTTCTCTTTCTCAAGCAGTTTTTTTTCAATCTCTGTAACTTTTAGGGTTTTTTTCAGAAAACTATTATATTGCTCTACTTTTTTTTTTTTAATTAATTAAGAATAATTTCCCTATGAAACACAGTCTATTTCTCTTGCATAAATGTCAGTTCCTTGAATTGTGTCCTTCTGGCACCACAAGTTCATACCCTACCAGAACAACTCAAATTTTAGAAATAGAATCTTAGGGGACAAAAAAAGACAGTGATTACAAAATTATAGGCTAGCCTTATGTAGAGAAAAAATGTGGTTTTTTAAACACTCTATAAAGTGTTTATGAAGTATTGCTTAATTTTTTAGCTAATAAAGATATTGTTTAAATTAAAACTGCTATTTTTTTTTAATTACAGTCTGTCTATGGATTACCTCTCAAAGAATTTCCATTTCCTAAGATGGAAGGTACAATAACTGAGATCTCATCTCACCCAGAAATACTTTTTCACTATAAGCAGACAAAAGTCTGCAACAACTATTATTCTGATTTTTAATTACTCTCAAAGAAAAAAATATGTTAACAATAGAAATATATGGATAATTTAAGTTTCCCTACCAGAATAATATTATCTGGCAAGAATGGATTAAACTGATTAGGTACTCCAGCCTACATAAATTAGGTTACTGAAAATATATCTATAGAACTTCATTTATGTAAAAAATGGTTAAAAGCAAATCAATTTTTTTAATGAAGGGTGTTCATAAATATGTTAAAGTTTTCTATTAGATCTAGGCATGGTGCTTGAAGCCTCCTTCATGACTATACCTGAGAGCATTTAACACCAGCTGTGACTGAGGGCAAATGCTGAGCATTTTGTCATTTCAAAATTAAGAACAGAGTCACAATGTCATTCTTCAATCCTCCCAACTGTAGATGTTTTCTACTTCAATAATCTAAGCAAAGTACCCTCAGTTTTCAAAGCAGAGTGTGCTCAGTTTTCTGCAGTATCTGTAGTCTCCCCCCCAAAAAAAAAATCTCAAGCCACTGGAGGTTTTAATCATCTTACATATTTGAACGTTTTAATATGAAATTAAGCTGTGATGATGAAGCAGCTTCCTGGTGGAGTCTGCCTCTTCCAGCTGTGACAGGATTATAATGATGTCTTAAATTTCCTTCCATATATTCCATGCATCCTCAAAAGAAATTTTCCCTAGTCTCTTGCTTTCAGGGAAAAGAAAATGGAGCCTTTAGGGTTATTTTCACATCAACCTCTTTTATTATGTTCCTTCATATGCAAAAGCAAAGAAGCAATTTCACAACAGGAACTCAAATACTGGTGAGCTGTTTTCTAGTCTTTTTCAGGATGACTCTCTCTTTTTTAGGTCTATGTCTAAAATTCAGTTGTAATAACTTCCTTTTTAAATGAGGAATCAAGCAGATAACATAATCCACTGTTCAAGCACATGAATAAATCAGATGATGTCAGATCTCATGTTACAACACTTGCTGCTATCTCCATCACTCTCACCCCAAGAGGACTATATGCTAACTGTAAAAGATTTGCAATAGCAAATGCTGTAACCTTTAGTCAGTTTTCATGTTGGTTTTAATATTACATTCCAGTAATAACTACAGCTCCTGTGATCTGTTCTGTATAAAAGCACTTACCTGCCTAAGAACTATTCTGTACTACAGCATGTAACTACCAGGCTTGGCACTTGTAGCACAGCATGTGTCCTTCCCCAGCAGCCCTCTGGTTGGCTGGCCCACAGAAATAGGGGGTTTGAGGGCCCACATTAAAAAAAAACAAACTCAAAACTAAACCATGTTTTATTCTTCCTTGCCTTTTCTGAATCATAAACACTACAGTAATCAGTAATATTTAATTTCCATTAGCACATGCAGCCACAGAAAAGGGACAGTGCTTTATCTACATCATATTTTTGGCCTTTTGTCTTTAGAAATTTTGGATTATTTCCAGTTTAATTCAGATATCTGCTTGCAGCAACTATTTAGGAATTTAGCCAAGGTACCTTCCCTAAGGAATGGAGGCTGTGCACTTACACTCATTTGCCAGTTTGCATATTCCCAGTGGTCTCTAGTTTGGATCTCTCTTGGGTCACATGTCAAACCTGGGACTGGGACCCTAACCAGACTCTTATCTGGATTCCCTTTACTTTTGGAGAGAAATACAGAGTGAAGGTTTGAACGTAAAGCCTGTACCTAAACCTGTAAAGTGTGCTGTGAATATAAAACCTGTACCTAAACCTATAAACTGTGCTCTGAAACAGCCTGTTTCACTTCACCCATGAAAAAGGTTGATTAACACACACATACACACACACACACAATACCTATATATACAATGTAGACAGAAAAAGGATTGAAGCTGAACCCCACAGCATGATCCCTTTGCAGGCCTTCTAAACATCAATGGCAGTACAAAAATGGTAAATTATTGCTATTATTATAGAAGTGTAAGAGTACACCCAAGTGTTATTTTTTTTTGCATAATTTTGCCACCCTCTTTTGGCTAAAAAACACCAAGTAAATGAGATTGGGAAAATGCTGTGGCTTATGGGTATTACGAATCTAAACAAAAAAATCCCCATTATTATATATTATTTATCCCCATTATATATATTATTTCTATATCAACTTTTACTGCTGCAGGAAGAAGGAAAAAGAAGGATTTATACTGAAAAGATCCAAAACTTTTTCCATAACCAAAATTAAGCTAAATTATTTGCTACTGTTACTGTAGCAGGATACTCCACATTTCAAAAAACAGCGCTGGTTAACTACATTTTTTTGACGGAAATTTGAAAAAAGGAGTATTTTCGGGGGAAGCTTAGAAGCAAGGAGCAGAAGCATGCAGGGAGGAGCAAAGGTCAGGTTTTTGCCACTGGAGAATCTGGGCAGCCAGCAGGGCTCTCTGGGGGACACAGGTAGCAGAGCCCTTCAGGAGGCAGCAGAACTCTCCACCACCTGTGACCCAGCAGCACAGGTCGGTCCAAAG
Source organism: Setophaga petechia (assembly GCA_024362935.1). Taxonomy (NCBI): domain Eukaryota; kingdom Metazoa; phylum Chordata; class Aves; order Passeriformes; family Parulidae; genus Setophaga; species Setophaga petechia. Next base: position 33,079,658 of record JANCRA010000001.1, read on the forward strand.
AAAAGTTTCTTTCCTTTGCAGAGGAAGTGACAGGAATGGGAATTCCTGCAGGGTGCTGGGAACAGGGTAGCAAAGTAGAGGGGACAGGGTGCTAAAATAAAGAGCCTATGCTAAATTTTATACACATGAAAATATATTCATGATATCCTTCCTGAGCAGTGAGATAACCACCGGGTAGTGTCTCCCAGCAGGAGATAAAGCCTTTATGAGTGAGCAAACCTGAAAGAGAGACTGCAGGGTGGAGTCACAGCAGCACTGACATGACTAATTAAGGACTCACCTGTAGGATTTTTCTCACTCTGTGATTCATATTTCATCCACTCAACTACTTAATGTCTGCTAAGCTGACTGCAGTTGCTTTGTCTAATTAAAAAATCCCCACTAATTTTAAATCTCTACTAATATGTTTAAACATCTGAGCTTTTCTAATCAGATTTTGTTCTCTTGATATGACATATTTGTTGTCTCTGATATTTGTCTTGTAATTTAGTGTTTCAAGTAATGTTGTGGGACTGTACAGACTGGCATTATTCTGGGGAAAAAACCATACCAAAAAAACAAACACGCACAAATATACTAAAATAATCTTTTACATTAAGGAAAAATATAAATTTTTTTCCTCTTGATGATTAAAATGGAAGATTTGGCATTGGATATCAAAATCAGGTTCTAGTCTGAGGAAACAGAGCAACTTTTTCAGTTAATAAATTACTTATCTTTTCTGCTAGTTTCTCTTTTCAGTTTATCAGAAAGTAGCTATAAAATACAGGGTAAATGTGATCATTTAATCCTTGACTATGTGGAACAGCTGAAACTGGTTCAAGTTCAAAGTAACAACAAAATATACTAATCACAGTATTTGATTGGTGAGATCAGCATGTTTGAAAAGACAAAAATGTGTTACAGAAGATGAATACCTTTACCACCTGGGTTTCCAGAAACTTGAAGTGTGCATCACCACTCCCATAGGGAACTTCTGCATTATTTTGGGAGCTCCTTCCTGGTTGAGTTCTCACATGAAGGTCAAACCTACAGCTATAAGGGGGTGAAAAATATTTTATAGAGGTAGAAACTACAAGCAATATGTCCTAGAGGATGATCTGAGTGAATAATCCTTAAGAACTTGAGACACACTGATAAATTTTAAGACTCATTTTTAATCCCTCCACCATCATTTTTCTAAATGCTGGAGCTTCATCAATTTCTGAATTTCCTTTTGCTTAATTTTTAATATGTGGTATAAAAATAATTTATCAAATGTAACAATTTATCAATTCATCACTTTCTAACTTTTAGGCCAAAAGAAATTTAATTAGTCTAAGAAATACTTTTTTTTCTTTTTTTTTTTTTTGTTTTAATTTGTCTGTGTATGTGTGAGGTTTTTGGATTGAGATTGTTTGGGGAGAGAGAGAGGAGTGTGGTTTGGGTGTTTTTAGTGTAAGGATTAAATTTAACAATAAGATGGGAAGATTTCCAAATTTTAGGAGGATTCCATTAAAAAAAGAAAATTCAAGAAGCTTACATGAGGAAAGTACTATGCTAGTTTCTTTCTGCTCATGTGATCTTCAAGAAGAGTACTTGTATGAAAACAAATAAAAAGTACACCTTGAAAAACAGACAAAGTTTAAAAAATTAAAGTAACTAAAAGAAATATGCAATGAAGAGAAACCTCAGACAGTTCATAAAATAAATATTTCTGTTTGGAATTGAAATAACAGGTTTTCTTACAAGCTGAAAATGCTCATAAACATTATGTAGACATTAAAGTACTCCAGTTGTAGGCCTCTAAAACCCCATGGCTTTGAAAGCCAGTAGAGATCACATGTGTGAAATTATGTTAACTCTGTGAAGAGAAAGACAGGTTTTTAAATAAAAATTATTCCCCCTTCTTAATTCAGCTCTAAGTGTATTATACAACCACCAACTGCTATGTATTCTCCAAAAGTTATTTTTGGTATTGAATAAAAATTGGCCTCTGCTTTCAGTGTGAGGTTTTTTTTTTTTGCAGGAAAGGGAGGACGAGAGAAGGGAAATCATTCTTGGATTCTTCTATTAGTTCTGTCTGGAGAATTACTTTCTTTCTTTTTTTTATTAAATGCTCTCATTGACATAACACATTATGAAACATTGTGCTGTGAAGTGTAACATCAGCTTGTATCAGTCACACTGCATTACTTTACATGCCCAGCCTAATGTGTCACTGCACAGCAACAGCAGAACCACCCTACACTACTGAAAACAGCAATAGCTTGCAGATGAAAATATTGTAAAATAATTTCTGTACCCAGATATATTGCTGTTATAAACATGTTTCCATTCTGAGGGGTAGCACCACTCACATGCAATTTCCTTAGGACAGCAGTAGATTATCTGAAATACAAATCCACAAGAGAATAGACCATTCAAAAGAAAATATCCCTTGTGGGTATTTTAGAACTAGCTACATGTTGAAAAGCAGACCTTTACTGTTCATACAATCATCTGTTAGTCAAATACATTGGGGTAAAAGGTTTGGCTTTCACAGAGAACTTTCCATTTTGCTTTGTAGAAGGAGGATGCCTTTTCTGTACATCTGTAGATATAAGGAGACTATTTTTGGATGGACTAACACTCTCCTCTGCTCCTCCTGTCCTCAAAAGCTGAAACAGCTTTTATTTTTAGTTACAATTTTACATCCTGACCTTAGAGGAAAGGATTTCATTTAACCCTTATGTAGTCACAAGTTATTCATGAGGAGTAATCATTCTCTAGGCTGAATCATTCTCTACTGAAATCAAGTTTCAGTATTTTACCTATGTCAAGTTCATTGGCAGTATTCTACTTTTGAATATCATTACAAGAGATAACAAAATAAGTTTTTAAAACAAAAGTGAGTGATTGTCTTTTCTTTTAGGTCTGTGATGCTCTGATTTGAAGTTGGTTTACTGATTGAAACATTTAGTGATAAACCATGACCTAAGCAATGAAATGTTGTCTAGAGCTTTAAGTTAAAAACATCAGATATTTAGGTAAGGGATAATTTTTCAAAATGTCACTTATGCCCTTCACTAAGAAGAATTACTAATTTTCAAGGCTTGTGCCTCATCATGTGAGATTTATGCATTATTCTATAGAATATTTTTCAATAGTCTAATTTTAAAAAATGAGTCATATAGGGCTCTATTTTATTTCTTTTTTCTGTTCAAGTTATTGTTTACATGTTGACATTCAATAGTGGTCTTCTTATGTACATTTATGAATTTTAAATGATAATGAGGATAAAAACATGTGTAGGCCCACTAAGTGTTTCTGTGAATGAATGCCTTTTGTATCCTGAATAAAACCAGAATGATCTTAAAAGAAAGCAACAGGAACAAGAGCTGAAGGACTGTAAGACCCTTTTTTCCAGTGCACATGGTACAGTACAGATTTATGGATCCATTCCTGCCCATAACACATTTGAACAGAAGTAAAATCGATAGGGCCTGAAGAATTTTTCCAGGAACTCAGAAATTTCAAAGCACATTTGAACTTCAACAATTGACACTGAGAAAATATTTTCCATTATTTCAAAGGGGCCTAAAATACACCACTCAAATAGTAAAAATGACAATGCAGTCAGCCCTATATGTACTACAGGTCTGCCATAATATTCTGCTTACTGACAAATTGTGTGGCCAGATAGGTCATGATATACACATGCTTTGAAATAAAAAGAGACAATAAGCAAATGTAACATAAACACATGCCACCAAGAATCCAAACATTAATTGCATTTATCATTAACACTGCTCAAGAAGCCACACTTGCAAGCCCCTGTGAAAGGAATACCACCTGAATTCACAAAAGGGGAAACTTAGTTTAGTTTTCATGGAGCCCTTAGTGGGAAGCAAAGAATTGCTTTTATTTCAGGGGAAAACATAGTTTAGTTTGATTCAGAGTATTTCAAAAGTATCAGATGACAGTTCGAATTTATTACTGATTTTTCCTGATATTATTTCTTCATGGAGAATAAAATGAAAAATGGCAATATAGGGATTTAAAAATTGTGGGTTTCTAAAATGTTGCTTTCTCCAGTTCTTTACACAAAAATTTTTACTTTTATTGAAAAATACCTTTCTGCTTTTATTTGAATAAAAATAGGTTTTATTTTAACTTTTATGTGGAAAAATATCCTGCCAAGTTCATCTTCATAAAACCTTTATATTTTGAAACAGCAAACTGTAATAATGCATGATGTATGAATATATGAAAATGCATCATTATGCACTGGCAAACATATCCATCTATAAAAAATGAATGGAAAAAATTAGGTGGTGAAAAATACCAAAGAAAGAGTACTTAAGAATTTGTAAAGATAAAATTTATAAATAGGATAATTTGCAAAGAAATGTACCTGATTCTTGTATAGCTACATGATTTTATTTTACTGGAAGGTAAAACAAATCTTTGTATAAGTGAACATTTTAAATGGGCACCTCTTTAAAGGATTTTGAGGAGATAAAAATAGTATTTTTCAAAACTAATTCCATAGAAACTTGTAACTTACTGAGTAGCATCTTTGCTCATCTTATCAGCAGTCTTAGGATGCAGTAATTTAGCATCATTTACATGTATAAACATGCATGATCTTGAGCATTTGTGTTCTAGATGCTGATTTTGAGAGAATGGATGATGCTATTGCTGAATAGTCACTTTTCCTTCCACTTTTCACGTGGATAAAATTACATTTGCAGCAGCTGGAAATTTTAACAGGACAATTCTGTGATTGAAACAAGAACTGAGGTTGTGGCTGGCTTGGCAATACAGACTGTAATTTCTTCAGGTACTTCAGCTGTCTCTTTTCAAGTCACCATGACTCCTGTGTAATTAGGTATTTCTCTATGCACTAATTAGCAAACGAGCTGGCTGCTGTCGCCAGCCCCGCAGAGCTGCTGGCTCGGCTCCCACACGAGTGCAGGAGATGTTGGGCTCTGCTCTCTCACCAGGGCAGCCCTGCCATTGCTGCCACACACTCCAGCATTTGATCAGAACCAAACTAGTGTGCTTCTGTGTGCATGACAGCATCTTCTCATGCTTTGGGATAAAGATTCTTCATAGCTTTCATCAAAGAATAAAAATAATTTTTAAAATCTACAGATTTATTTTTCTCGATTTTGTTTGCAGTTAATTAGCTGCAGATAATAGCCAGCCCTGGTGGGTAGGACACCTAGGGTTTTACTTTGTCTGTTATTCCAGAACTTGAGATTAGGTTCTCCATAGAGGAAAAATGCCACAAATTAACTATTTTATTTGAGATTTTATTTGACCTCTTTGCTAATTAGTGCATATGAAAATGTCAGTTTACCCAGGGGCAGCAGTAAACCAACTAACAGTTGCTGAATTACCAGGAAATGTTTCTATATTTTTATTCCAGTAATTTGAAGTAAATTGTGGTTTAGTTTATTTTTGCTGTGTTTTTATTCTTCCCTCATTATTTCAGAATTAATTGCTTGCTATATTCATTCCATTAATAGTTCATAAAATTATTCCAAACTGTGACAGCTACTGTCATCATAAGGGACCATGAAGATGATCACTGAGAAAAAAAATTATTTTCTTTTATTTCTTTATTTTTCCTGCTGCACCCTGAAAATATGTTCTTTAGAAGTTTTAGAGTAATTCCCCATACACAGAAAAAAAAATTCACTAAAAATTACATAATGGAGAGATAATTTAGATATATGTCCACTTATAATACCTAGAAAAAATGTATTGTGCTATAAGCACTTTTTCATTTGTTTTGCAACAACTTTGCTCAAAAAAGTGAGACTCCTACAGCATACTGCAGAATAAATTAAAGAAGGGTGCTACAGAACAGCCACAGAGAGGATGCTCCAGTCTTTCCTACTGACATTGGTAGTATCTCTACTTGTAACTCTTATTTAAGCAGAAACATGACATTCATGCAGCAAGATGAAGAATGGGAAATACTGTGATAAAAACAACTATTATTGCAACAGATTTTTAGCAGGTGATGATGGAACTCTGCAATGGCAGACAAGTGATTCCAGTCCTGCTGTGGTACTTTTGGTCAAGGCCCAGGAGTGATGCCAGTGACAGCCAACCCTCATCTCAGGGCAGAAAAATGTAAAGGGTGATACACAAAAGCAGTTTTCAGTATTTGTTATGAAAGATGGAGAGAAATCATTCTGAAAATAAAATAATAATACAATATCATTAGCATTTAATGATGTAATGCACACCTCAAGGATCTATGTCTTTTTCAGATATTCTCACATGCATTCATTCATTTTTTTCAATTGCATGACAATTCTTTGTTGCAGTTTTCTTCCTCAAATCATTAATATTGATGCTGTTAAATTTTCTGAGTCATCTTTAATTTTAACCTCACACATGACCACTAAATATTTCATTATAAACATCAAAGTTGTTTGTTGTATCTGGATTTTGGATTCTATTTGCTTTTTAAATCACATGCACATGACTAATCTCTCTGACTATGCCTCTACATTCCAAAATCAGGTACTTATTGCTTCATCTCCTTTCTGTTGCTTGAACAATGGAAAACATCTTTACCACAATTATAACACTAAATTCTGTAAATTGTAAGAACAAGAATTTCAATGTCATTAGGAAATAGTAAAGAAGAGTCAGAAAAGTGAGAGGATGCACTATTCAGGATTTACATCAGGAAACAGATTAACAACATTTGCTCAATTGTTATTCTGATTTTTTTCTTGATTAAATAGTCTAATTAAAAACCCACCTACATCAAAGGAAAGATAACATTTTCTAATTGATTTGTTTTTCTCTTCCTTTTGACACCCATTGACTCACATGGCACACTGCTATTGTTTTCAGGAGGCTTGTCAGAAGTTCTATGAAGTCTTTATTTTGAGGTTCCCAACTAAATGTATTCTCTGGAAACTTTGAATTAAACATAAATCTTAGGAGAAAAGTATTGTCTCAGAATATTGCAGAAATAAGGCTTACTGGTGACATTTCAGTAAGCTACCTTTCTTTTTGTTCCAGGGCATGTACAAACACAGAATACCATTGCTTTTGACCTGAATATCTTTCAATCAACAAAATTTGGTTAAAGAGCGTGATTTGCCTGAAATAATGCATGAAGTCAAGCACTGAGCCGAGTACACTGAGTATTCAAGTGATTCCTTTAATCCCATCAGTGGCTTAACTACCTTTCCTGGTAAGAAAATGAAATAAACTTTTTTCAGATACCAGAAATCAGTTTATTGCATCTTCTGGGGTTTTTTTGTTTGTTTGTTTGTGGGTTTTTAGTTCTTTTTGGGGTTTTTTTGTGAGTGCAGGATTGGGTTTTTTTTGGTTGCTTAGTTGGTTTTTTGAATGTGCCCTTTCCACTGGTCTAACCAGATAATTGAAGAGAGAAATATACTTCAATCACAGGTGTGATGTGCTCATAAGTTTGTTTCCTTTTGTTTTTTCTCTTCAAGGTGTTTTCTTAGCAATTCCCAATTATATTACATGTGTGACTTAGTAATAGATTGAATTACAGGAGCTTTCTAAAATAAACATAAAAAGTCTGGCAAGGCACAGACTGAAGACATTAAAAGTCCCCAAAATAGTCCTTTCCTTTGAACTTTGGTGTGCAATTGGCATGGAAAATAAAACCATGACAGCACATATCAAAGTGCATTTCTTTGCCTGGTGTGTATTAATTTCACACAGCCTGTCAAGTTGGGGGTTTTTCAGCTTTTCCATTAATAGGTGCAGCTCTATATATGAGTCTTAGCAGCAAAAATTCAATTTGTAGCACATTTTTAATGTAAGCAATATCCATTCCTGAACACAGGGAAGAGAGAGAATGCACAAGCAGCATACAGGCAGACCAAGGCCATTGGCACAGCACACACTTGAACAACTGCTGTTTGCAAGACTTAGTGCTCTGCCCAGGGATACTGTCCCAATGTCAGCTCCAACAGTGGTAAAACAAGTGACAAAGAATAACAGAGAGAAAATGTTTAAGATTTCTACATGATTAGATTTCTAATACAGATGGCAGCTTAGAATCTGTTATGAAATATAGAGATGCATAGTCAGGGATAAATAAAATGCTAACAGCTCTATCACAATGCACCATCCAAATATAAAGTTTTTATCCGTATTGCTCTCAGGAAAAGGCAAGGAAGTATTAATTCTCCATGTGATGTAACTTCACACCATCGTAACATAAATGTTTATTTATTTATTTTACTCATAGCTACAAAATGAAGTATTTTCTCAATGAATAATAATTTTACATCAGACAGCCAACAGATCTGAAAACAGTGAGGGAGTTTTAGATGTCTATTTTAAGTCTCTATGTAACAATTCACCTAGGAGCTCTTGCATCAAGTGTAAACATTGTTAAAATCAAGCAAATACTAAAAATCTGATTATGACTGAAGCAGTCATAGCTAGATTCCTTCACAGGTATACAGAGGCCATGGCACAGTCCTGTCCTGTCTCTCCTCCAGCACTCAGCCAGAGTGCCAGCATCCTACAGGACAGACAAGATTGGCCCAGCCCACATCTTGCTCTGGGCTTTCTGAGAGGTTCCTGCAGACACAGTCAAATCAGGCACTTTGTTTCCCCAGGCAGCCAAGGGCTGGGCCACACAGGAGCTCCTGGCACCAGACCTAGCTTCCAGAACACGGTGTGGAGGATTGGCTGGTGACTCAGGATGCAGTGGGGCTGGTGACTCAGCTGGGCTAGGAAAGGTGTCTCCTCTCTGTCAGTGAGACACAGGTTGGACAGCCTTGGTGTGAGGCTGTCACACCTCCTGACAGGGAGGCAGTGGCTGCCCCATGGCAGCAGGGTTGGCTGCTCTGTTCTTTGCTGCTCCTGTCTTGGACAGACATGTAGCCAAACAGGGATGTGACCAGATGATGGCACACACTTGTCCCCTCCTTCCTCTATCACTCAGCTGGAAGTGTTGCAACTTTCTTCAAGGACACTGACTCAGTTATGAGCAAACACACACAGCCCACACAGTACCCTGTGGTGGTCCTACAGGCAGCTAGAAGATCTCTGTATCTTTGGACAAAGGGAGACCCACACATCCCTCATCTCTGTGTGAAATCTCAAAAGAAAGCTTGATATTCTTTAATTTTTAGCTGGCAGAAATTCTGGAAGAAATATTTTATAAGGAGCAGCTGAGGACTTTGTGTTTTCTTGACTGGAGGAAAGGAGGCTGAGGATTGACATCATTGCTCTCTATAGCTTCCCATGGCTTTTATTCATCTTTCTCTCTCCTTTTCATGAAAATTATTATTATTATTGTTTTTACTAATATTATTATATTTTACTTTTTTCAATTATTAGCCTGTTCTTTTTACTTTTCAGAGGTTTTACTTTTGTCTTCTCCTGGTGCCACCACACACAGGGAGTCAGTGAGTGAGTGAGTGAGTGAGTGAGTGAGTGAGTGAGTGAGTGACTTTGCAGCTTTTTTGTTGCTAGCTAGGGGTAAACAATGACAGGAAGGATGTGGAGAGGGAAGTGCTGATCTCTTCTCTGTGTATCCAGGGATGGGTTGTATGGGGATGGTTCAGAACTGTGCCAGGAGAGGTTTAGACTGGACATTAGGAAGCATTTCCAAGAGGGTGGTCAAATGCTGGAACAGGCTCCTTCCCCAAGCCTGTCAGTGTTTAGGAGGTATTTGGACAATGCCCTTAGTAATTTAAACTTTGGTCAGCCCTGAAGTGCTAAAGCAGTTGGACAATGATTATTGCAGATCCCTTCCACATGAAATATTACAGCTCTGTCTTAAAACTGAGCTGTACACATTACGTTCAATTTTAGATGAGACAGGGTAAAAACCCCTCATGATAAATCCAGAAAATATATGCAAAGAATACTAGACCAGACTAACTATGGGGGCATTCCTAAATCATTATATCAACACTGAAGCTTGTAAGTTATTCTTCAACATTTTATCTTGATTCTGTAGCTGTGAAATATCCTAATTGTTTTTCTTTTAGCAAGCATTCCTCAAGATACAAAAACAATAACATAAAATTGATGAAGGTGAAAATATTAAAACCTGGCAGCTCCCCTCTGACCAGGTGTGTGTTACTAGTTCCAAATGATTGCAATATGCAAGATAAATACTTTTACTTTAATACCTTTAATACAGAAAAAATATAGGCAACAAGAAGAATAAAACCAGTTAGCTGCATGATTTTACTTAATTTTTTAAGTTACCTCAAAGCTGAACATGAAAAGCTAAGCACTGATTTCATTAACTTCAATAGGAATTTCATTTCTCATTTATCACTGGATTTGAACTGATGCAAAGTTTTCCTACAAAAAAAAGAGGAGAAATATGAAATTATCGAAGCACATAAGGCACACTCATAGAGAAATCAACACTGCAGTTTTCCAATTTCTTCTGAAGGCATTCGAGTTTGTCTGTTTCATGCTATCTATAGGCCTTGAACTTCAGAGGAAGACGAAACTGTATTCCATCAAATAAACCCAAACTTTTCTAACAACAGTTTTTAAATATATTACTAGTAAAATTAGCATAACTTACTGAAGAGTTGTGCTTAAGGAAAATGGAACTTTCCAATATTTTTCTAAACACTACTTTTCACACACAAACAATGAGGGTGCCACTTACTAATTAAATAGTGGGCCCTCAAGTCAAAATCCTGCAAACTCCAGGGGTCCTAAATTCATATAAATAAACATTTTAAAAAATTAAATGAAGTTTACTAGAAATTGGTCAAACCAGAACGTGATTTTACAATATTTGTAATTCAAAACATAGGAAGGTTTCTAATCACAGTTTTACTCATTTGTAATATCTATAAAAAAATAATTTGCTGTTTTACAAGCATACATATATGTTAGTATAAATACACAAATTATATAAACAGTCTATAAACAGTCTAGAATCAATTTGAATTTCCCAGAAGTTTTTGTTGCTGTATATTGCTGGTAAGTAGATATTCTGTGATTATTCCCTTTCAATTAAAAAAAAAAAAGGAAGAAAGTCTGTTTAGATATATTTGTTTATGTTTCAGCTTCTATGTATATTCCTTTTCCCTCAGAAGACAAAATTCTGTTTTATTGTGTGCTGAAAGTTGTTTATCCACCAATGAACAGCAATAGCAAAAAAAAAAAAAATGCAGGCAGAAATTGGTAAGTTTTATATAGTTTCATCACTAGTTATCTTGGATATGTGCCCTGAGAGCTTGGGATGATTCCTTGGTTGTTCATAAATATGCCCTGGAAAATATGTGTAACCTTTCCTGTGTGTCATACTGACTCCTGAAAGGCACTGATAGATTTGAGAATACTCATTTTTTCTCTTTAAATTTTTAATCTATAGCTCTCGAGTCTGCAGTTAGTGCCAAGAGTGGAGTTCAAGGACGTTGTGGGTTCTCTCTGAAATGAGACAGACAACAGTCATCAGAGACTGTTAAATTCAATATTTGTTAGCTAACAGTTCTTGTGTTCTGAATCATTGCAAAAAAATGACATAAAAAAATTGTAATATGAATAGATTAAGAAAATAAAGAAATTTGCCTAACATTGGGAAAAACATCTTGAGAGGGAAACAAATATTTTTTCTGCTATCATAAATGTATGGAAAAACATATTCAGGTCTGCTATATATAAGAATTGAATTCCGGGAAGGAAAAATAAAGACAAATTTGCAAATGCAATCACTTTTTCAATTGTGATGCAATGTTATTTCTCTTTCACTTTCCATTAGGTACAGCCAAGTTTAATATGATAACTAGCAAAACCAGGCCTAATTGTAACTGTGATGATTACCTCACATTTTATCCTCCAGCATATGTTATTTTCTTGCTTCATACCACAATTGTGGCTTATCATGCACTGTATCATCTGGAAAGTGGTTGCAGGCACTTACTCTAATGAAATGATTTAATTTTTAAGCAGTGCTTCCATTATGTCAACCTTCTGTAATATGAGATAACTATCTTTATGCAGGTCCACTTTCTACAGGGAGAAAGCAAAAGGCTTATTGCTGGGTGACAATTATATGATAATTCAACAAAATGTTTCCACAGATGAACATCAATAAAAAATTTCCTCTGACCTAGAAGAAAAATAGAAAGCATGGAGGTACAAGTCTGAGTAAATGCAGAATAATAACAGGAGAACTCTGATCTCTTACCCAAGAGTATAAGTTGCTTTCTGGCAGACTTCCAGAAAAAATGAAATCTGTGTATTCAGGTAAACTGCGAAATAGCAAGTTCCAGGAAGTTTTAGTTGTGGCATTAGCAAGCTCAAATTCTCCTATGTGTTCTAGCAATGCACAGGAATATTTAATGTAGCTACAGGAAAGGCAATTTCTGTCACATCCTCAGCCTGACTTAGTGCCTACTGGCTGTGTCTAACACATGGGAAAACTGTGCATCTAAATAATGTATTTTCTTATATCATTTCACTTTGATTGACAAAGGTCTATTCAAAGTGCCCTACACTATTAGAAAATGTTTTTATGATAGCTTATTCTGAAATATTCATTATATGATTACCTATTTTACAGAGTATGACAGTTTAAAGCTCCAACAGGGATCGTGTAAGATAATTGAAGCCTGAATAACAATAATACAAACCAGGATGCCGGGCTCTGCTCAGTGGTGCTGAGCAATAGGACAAGAGTCAATGGGCAGAAATTGATGCGCAGGAAGTTCCACCTGAACTTGAGGAAGAACTTCTCTATCATGTAAGTGACCAAGCACTGGAACAGATGGTCCAGGGAGGTTGTGGAGTCTCCCTCACTGGAGACGTTCAAGGACCATCTGGACACAATCCTGTGCCATGTGCTCTGGGATGACCCTGCTGTAGCAGGGAGGCTGGACCAGATGACCACGGTGGGCCCTGCCAGCATTACCCATTCTGTGATTCTGTGATTGTGAGACCACAGCAATTGGGAGTTATGGCAGCTCACCACAACTCTAGAGACTGGCTTCTTACTGGTGACCTGGCCACCAGGAAAGTCACGAGAAGGGTGAACAGGACACCACTTTTATACAGGCATATATTGATAGGTTTCTCACTAACAATTTACACTTGTATTGCTAATGAGTTCTAGTTTGTGTTAATCAGATAATTTGGACAGTGAACATTAGCGCTTAGACTAAACATAATAAATCTTTGCTGTGTTTTAATTAACTTTTAAGGTTTTTAATTAGACTAACAACATTATTTTACTTTCTGTATGAGATGTAAACCTAAAATAATCTGTTAAGTGCAAAGAAAAAAAATTTGTACTTAAAAATTTATCAGTAAATATTTTCTTTTAAAAACCATCCTCACATCAGTTAACACAACAGAGTAAGGTTTTGTTTTGTTTTCCAGAGGGTTGGCTATGATACATAAAAGGAAAATGTTGTTTCATGCATAGTTGCTTTCATTGAGAATCAAAATTTAACTTATGACTATTAATTAGTCAAAATATGTATTTCAAATCAGCTGTTTGCCCCTCATGGTTCTGACAGTCTTAGAACTTATTATAAATTGTGGTTTTATGTACATGAGAAGGAAAAACATTTTGTCTGTATCATACAGGGACAGCAAGGCAGAAACAGTGATTCAACTTAGAATTGCCAATTTTCTGGTCCATTACTCCAATCACAAGATCATTTTTCTATGTTCGACTTTGGATAATAAAGAAGATATATTGTGGATTTTTCAAGCTTAATTTCCAATGACTTGTCTATAACTAGGGTGCAATTCAACTTTGTGTCTTGGGCAACATTCTTTATTTCAATTTATTTTGAAGTAATGGATCCTTTGTATGCAGTGAGTATTTTTTTTTAACTGGTATAGATTATTCAGAATCTCATCAGCATTAAATAAATATATTCAGTTTTTCATATTGTACTTTTCTTTGGCTTGGTAAGTACTCATGATCAAAATATTTCCAATCTACTTTTTCAAGTTCAAAATTGACTTTGAATGGTGAACAGCATTAGGTCAAAAACAAGCCTGAAAAACATTTTTGACAATATATTGATTAGATTAAATACTTGAAGAAAGTGGATCACCAATTTTGCTCAGAATACTTTCAAGTATTCACATGTGCAAATATGGATGCAATTTCCTCCTAGATCTTTAAATTTAAAAATGAGCTGTGTGTGGTAGCCAAATCAATGTGTAATAATACAAATACACACATACATACAAAACCATCCAATGGAGAGCCTGTAATTAGGCAATATGGAAAGCTGCAAGTATGAGCAGAATTGCCCCTTTCCCAAGTGCCACAGACATTTCATGCACTCAGCAGTGATCCCTCTCAGGTATCAGGAGAAGAAATGTAATTATTGTCAGCAAGTGTCGCAGCTGAAATCTTTCCAAGTAATATACCAGCTTTTGAAAATCCCTTTCAAATCACAAATTAGAAGAAATTCACATTTTATGAATATAATATGAAAAATAAACCCAATTCTACATTAGAACTGCTTTCACAGTCTAACCTCCATTATCAGCTCAGAGGTCTGACATGATGTATCAGTCAAAATCTGCAGACTACTTGAGACATAATTCAAGTAGTATTTGCAAACAGAAGACAAAACCACATCAATACACAAGTCTGTAGGCACCATTGGTCTTCAAACTGTGAAAGTTTGAAGATTAGCTTTCTAAAAAAAACATTCTCTGTAGAAAATACTAATTACTGTAAAAGTACATAACTTCAAAATGATTTCTATATTAAAAAATTGAATTTCTGTATCAATAATAAATGTTTTAAATTACAGAAAAACTATATATTTATGAATAGATTGATATCAATCTTTTAAACTTCTTCCAGCTGTCATGACTTAAACTACAGGGAACAATCTTTTTGTCTAGTTTAATAATGATTATATATTCAGTTGTACAAAAGATTATGTAATGTCCAAAACAGTATATTTTTTTGCATGTTCTCTTTTTTAAAAATACTCTACCACTGATCTCAAGAGAGTTGCTTTGTCTAATGTTAAGGCTGTGTGTACAAAAGAAATCAGAAGTTAATATAATATAAGTAAGAAAAATTGCTATGTCTCTGACAGATCATTTTTAGCCCAGCCATTTGCATTAATCCCAATTGTTTTGTGGAAAATAGGAAAGTGTACAAAAATTTATCACCATAATTTTTTTCTGCAAAACCATAATTCATCTTTTGCCCAATTAAACGTTATCTAGTGATAGCTAGAGAGGAATACAGAATATCTACATTCATCCTTGCATATGTAACAAGGAGATAAATATGGCCTTCTTGGTTTTCACTGACAGAGGCTGATGTAAATAACTCTGCAAAAACTTGAGGATCTATCTAATGATTTTTGAGCAATGAATGCTTTAAACTTACACTCCAGTTACTGCCTTGGCTATTAGATGTCATTTATGCCTGTGAGATAATCCATCTTGTTCCAAAATTATTTTGTCTGTGTTTCTCATAAAAGGACTTGTATCAATATTTATCTTTAGTCTTCAATTGTTTTGTTTGTGGCTTGGGATACAATATTAAAGCTCTTCATATTGACTAATCATCAGTTATTTATACAAAGTTTCAATTGAACTTTTTTATGATAAATTGCAATTCAGAGTTAGCTTAGAAACATGTTGATTCAGCAGTGGTGTGATCAATATCAATTATACAAAGATAATTAAAGTTAGTATTTAATCATAAAATGTGTGAGATTTTCTAGTTTTTACCCTCATTTAACTTTATGTTCAGATGACTACTTAAATCATCTGATCCTCATCCTTTCCTTTCTTTTAGTGTTTTGAGTGTAGCTAAGAATGTCTTACATTTGCTGTCCAAAAATGCTGCAGAAGAATTTCTGAATATATTTCATAAAGTCAGATGTAGATAAAGAACCAAGAAGGTGCCCATGCAGAGGCAGCATTGTTAGATGAGGAAACACCTTCAAACTTGGTGAGTGCATTTTTGTGTCAATACTAAATAATGTTTTCACATCCTTTTTGCTTTGTAAAAGTAATTAATCTCTGCCTAGTGTTCTTATTAATTTTATTACTAATCAAGTAAATGGGCCTATCTCTCTTTTGGTCTTTTTCTGACATTTCTTTCAATTAATTTTTTTCCAAGTTAGCAGAGGAATCTGGAACACAGCATATCAGAAGCCACAAGGTGAATTTACAGAATAATATGTGTCTTTTCACTCTCTTCAGCACATTTCATTGAGAAAATACACTCATTAAATTATCAGTTATGGCAATAACTCTCTCTTAAGTGATGACAATAAATTTAGTGCCTCCTGAAGTGCCTACAAAATTCAAAGGATTTCAAGAAAAATGCCCAACAAATTCTAGTGCCTGTTTTAGAGGCATTGTATAGGGCCAAAGAGTATAAAATTGAAATTTTATAACTTTAACATAATGTACAGATAGGTTTATGTGGGGAATGCTGTATTTCCAGTGGTAACAGCAAATACCACCAACCTGCATTCCAATCCCAGCTCCTTCATAGGCCCAAGCAATCAACTACTTGATCTAAATGCAGCTGATTTCCATGGGAAAATTCAGCCCTGAAAATTTTAAATTTGGTAAGTTGTGCTCTATCCCTGCTATGCTGCTAGAAGAGACCTGTAAGAAGTCATATATATTCGATAGAAGAATCTTAGAGATTCTGAGGATTCCCATATATTGTCAAGTAAAGGAAAATGTGAATTATTACTAATCTCTACACTCTGACAGACCACTTTAAAAGAGAATATTAAAAATAAAACATGTAAATACATATCATGTGGAATTATATTTTTCTCTAAGAAAAGTGAAGTGCTCTAACACTGAGTCTTCTGAAAACACTGGGGATGGAGTCTCCAAAATAAAAAATAACAGTTTTTACTTATACCACCAAATTAATAGATAAAAGCTGCTGAAACATCAGAATAGTCTTGAACTCCTGCCGAGAATTATTGAGATTGGTGAAAAGACTAAAAGCTATTTCTCCATGGTAGGTTTTAATTTCTTCTCCTCTGTCTTTACTGTTCTCATTTCATTATAGTTTTCATGAATCCCTAATTTTTTATGTCAACAGTGCATTTAAAATTTTAATACTTCATAAATTAAATAATTTAATAAAGAAAAAGCGAAAATATTATCACTGTAGTAGGAGTTGGGTTTTCAAAGGCTAATCATTGTGAAACTTTCTACTTTCCTGACATATTCCATACTTTCTTTAATCAATCACAAACTAATACATAGTAGACCTTCCTATAAAGCAGAAATAATGCCTCATTTCCTCAGGGGCTGGAGGTGGTACGGCTTCCAATGAGGATGAGCACAGGTGAGTGAATGCTTTCAGAGATTCATAGCTACCATGTCATGGACACTCATGAAACACAAGTCATGATTCAGCTGTCAAGTCCTACAATTCCTAAACTTTCTTCCACAATTTGGGGTACTTTTACAGGTAGCATAACTTATCAAAAATCCCTAGCTCCAAGTCATTCTTTAATGACATATTGGAAGACTCATGCAGTTTCCCTAAGGAACCCAGCTGAATGCTGCAAACACACTGAGTGTGAAAAGGTCTTCTCTGAAATGTTAGTTTGCACACACAGGTGTTAGATGTCCTTCATGTTCTTCATCCATCTAACACAGATAAAACACATCTGGCAGTTAATATTTTATTTGAGAAAGTCTTGCTGAGCCTCATCACAACCAAGCGTGTCCAATTTTCTCTCCCTGCACGAAGCATGAAGTAACATTGTGCATCAAAACTTATCACATTTTTTCTGCTCATGAGAGTTTATCCTTTTTCAACTGCAGCTGTGTTTGAAATATAGATGGTTTAACAGCACAGTAGACAGGTGTTTGAAAGCTATTGCCAGCACTGGAAGGAAGCATCTTTTCCTTTTCAAACAAATTGAAATGTTTAGTGTTCCCTTGTATGTAACCAGAGAAATGAAAGAGGCAAACACCTTATAGAGCCATACACAGCCCCATTTCTGTGGATCATGGGAACAATGCCGTTCTTGTCTTACTGCAGCTGGCCTTCCAACCCATCCAGAAAGTAAAACCAAAAGTTGCCTGAGATTGAAACAAGCATTTTGAGTCATGAAAAATCTTTCAGCACTGACCACAGCAGAAACTACAACTCCAAGAGAAAACACAATCCTCTTCTGTATCATGTTTATAGAGCTTCCAGGACAATATTATCATGTTGATATCTTATTTAAGATGTTAAGAATGTTTCTATTATTTGCTGACAGGTCTTTCAAACCTCCATTTCCCCGCTGCTATTTCCCCTTTCCTTCCTCTGACCTTTTACTGGATTACTACTTCCCACAAATACATATAAACATATATGCAAAGAACATATGAAACAAAAACTTAAAGAAAGCTGAGCATTTGATTTCCACAGCTTTTTGTAAATTCAATCTGACTACAACTTTTCTGGCCTTATTTAAAATTTGTATTTTATCTGTTAACAGCAAACCGATCAGATTTTTTTATGAAGAAAAGAAATTGGAGTTAAAACAAAATACTTTTATAATTTTAAAAGTTCTGACCACATATATAGCCAAAGTGGGAATCAATTATATGCCTGGCACTTCATATGCTGTAACATTCCCTATGATGTTGTCAGAGCATATAAGAAAAGAGGGATACTCCTCTTTGCCACAAAGCAGGCTGACGAAAAGTGAAAATCATTAAAAGTTTTGATGAAAAATCAGAATAAGCTCCAATTACTTGGTTTCAAATTCTATTTCAAACTTTGAATTCACTTCATCTTTTCCTAAAGCTTAAAATCAGAAATTTTGCTTTATTCTTTTTTACTGTTCTGGATTTTTTTTTTTCATTTGCAATTATCTTTGCTTCCTGTTCTCCTGATAGTGATATTTTTCTAGGCCTCCCACAGACTTTATGCCTCCATGTTCTTTTGGGTTTTTTTCCCTGAGATTGAGGAATGCATTAATGCAGATTGAGTCAGTCAATGTGTTTGGGAACACAATGAGAAATTATTTATGCCAAATGAAAAAATTTAAAGTGCATTGTCCCAGAAGATAAAAAATGCAGATATATTCCTAAAATAAATTGCTGAGTAATCTGCCATGGGGTTTTTCATAAGCTTTTCCTCCTTTCAAGAAGATAAGGAAAAAATAACCCAATTTTTGTCAGTATTTCAAAATCTATTTACCAGCTATTTTTCATGATTCCAAAAAGTCTTCACACTACACATATTTTACACACAGTCATTGTGGTTTAACCCCTGTAGGCAGCTCAGCCCATTCTCATGCAGCCCAGCTGCTTTCTCATTCCCCTGCAGTGGCATGGGGGAGAGAATTGGAAGAGTGAGAAAAAATGTGGGTTACGTTAAGTAGCTTAGAAGAAAAGCAAAAGCTTTTGCTTTACACTCAAGGAAAGCAAGGAATTCATTCGTTAATTCCCATCAACAGGGAATCAGGGCTACATCACATATCCTTTGGAAAGAAAAATATTATTATGGTATATATTGTGATTGAACCAAAGTGATTCTTCAAAAAGAACAAGGAAAAAACATATGGAATTGTGACTGCTTCTATAAGCAAGGAGGAAAGAAAAAGGTATAGTTTCATGTTTTAATCTGTATAATTTCACTTGGAATATAAGACACTAGGCATTTTGTTTGCAATAAAGAGCAGAAGGGAACGCTGCTAATGTCAAAGTTGCTTAGATACATAGCCCTACTTAAATCAGTATGAATTAAGCTTCTGAAAATGTTTGTAATCTGGGCCTATGGTGCTTCAGATCAAAAAAATCAGGAGAGATTTACTATGCACGGTTTTTTTCCCTGAAGGTTGAGCAAGAGTTGTGGTCAGCCAGCATTAGAAATTACTCAAGATGAATGGATAAATAAGTTTCACAGATTTGAGCTTCTGTTGCAGACTGAGGCGCTTTGACAGAAGGACAACCCTTCTGTACTGATCAGTGATCCTCACCTATTCCAATGGCAAAAGGCTTCCTATGGGATTTATTGTTTTATAACTTTGCCATCTGTGCTGGTGTCATGTTGAGGATGGGTCTGAAAGCATAGATAGGAATTATGGTGACACTAATTTTTATATGCAATATTGCCTGGCTAATAGAATTTGGCCATACTCTCCCTCTTCCACAGCTTCAGCTGCTCTCAAAATCAAGGAATACAAATCACACTAATGTAAATTGACTTTATGGTACAGTTCTGGCAATGAATTCTCTCAAAGGCAAGAAAGGCAAGATCTGCCAATTAAAAAAACAAAAGCTTTTCTTAATTGTCAGCTGTTTGCAGTTGGGGTTTGTTTTTTGATTGTTTGTTTGTTTCTTTCACTTGCTATTTTGTCACTTATTTATTGAGTAATCTGTTCAGGATTGGGAAGGACAACAAAAACAATAAAATATGATGATTTTGAGATCTTGTGCCAATAGAAAATGCAGTTCCAGAGTCATTTTGCACAATTCACCATAGTTTAACTCTTTCTTTGATTAATCTGTGATCTCTGCTGCTGAGGACAAGGTTTCAACAGCTCATCATTAACCAATCATTCCAAATTCCAGAAAAACTCTAGGGAAAGAAGCTAAATAGCACTTATTTTGCAATTGTATATATTTACATGAAATTTATTTCACCTGTTATGGCATTTTAAGAGAGACAGTGCCTCATTTTGATTCCCATGAGGAATCAGTGTGCTTTGTGACAATTCCAATTTGATACACAAAGAAAGGTAGAAAAAAGAGAAATAAAAGGAACACTGAAAAGATCAGAGCAGAATTCTTATAGCAGAAAATAAAACTATGAGACGTTAAGAGAGTCAGAAAATAAAACTATGAGACGTTAAGAGAGTCAGAACTTGAAAGAAAATTCCTAGGGGGGCAGGGGAAACTAAAAGGATAATTTATAAAGAAATAGTTTTAAAAACAGATTTTTAAAAAAGAAAAATTGAAAGTTATACATAAATCCTAGAGACGCCAAGGACAGGAAAAAAAATATACTGAAAGTGCTGAAGGCACCACTGCAGATAGTCAGCACTCTAGATCCAACCCCCCAGTTCACAGCAGCAGGAATGTCTAACAATTTTCTGAACTGTAAATGTTGAATCTTCCATTTAGTGCCTTTTTTTTTTTTTTACATTCACTCCATTCTCAGAGTGCACCTTTCTATCCAACAACGTGAAGCAGGAGGAGAGCTTGGAAAAGCACAAGTGTTCTAGGTTTCTTAACTACTCCAAATGACTTTGAAATTACAGAGCCACAGCTGTGCTGAAGGCAAAGAGATGAAACTTTCTGTGCTTCTGCAAAGCCATCTGCCATTCCCCGGTCTGAGGAGCCATTCCAGGTGGTGCACAACCTGGTTAATCCAGCCTCCATCCAGCTGGATAGGCAAATGAGATGTTTATGCTGGGAGGGATTTTCAAGATTCTTTACAGATAGTAATTCAGATGGCATGTTCTGCCTCACTGCTGTTGGAGCAGGGACTGAGGTCTTCCCAACCAGTGCTGCCCAGTTGTGTTCATTGGTGCTTTAACCTGGATTCAGCTATGGTCTGCAAGATGAATCTACATTTTATAACTAACTATTAAAAGTAAATTAAATTTCTCTTATATTCAGCCAAGTTAGAAAAGCTGTAGCAAGACTCTATGACTGGTTTGAAAGTATCTCAAGTGCTCAACAGTCAAAAAAAAAAAGTCCCCAAGAAAATCTGTGATGGACATTCAAACCATGAGATTGCTGGTTGAACCTTCAATGTGGGACAGAAGAAGCTAAAAGGGAAATCTTCCATGAAACTGTAGCTAAAACATGGCATGTGACTCCTCAGCATAGAACTGAGCTTCTGTGATCAATATTGTTTTCAGTGAAAAATGTAGCCTGCTAATATGATGTGATCTGGAGTAGCTCTGTAGCAGAATACCCTATGCCAGGCAGTTCAATACTATGATGATAAAGCAAGAATAAATTATGGAGTGTTCTGAATTTTTGTTATTTTATTATAGTGAAACAAAAATTGAGCTATTCCTAGATTAATAAATGCAAAATGCTAAGGAACATGTAAAATGAACAAAATACATTAAAAAGAGGAAAGTTAATCAAAAGAAAAGCAAAAAAAAACCATTCAAAGGCAGAGGGGGACAAAGAAATTTTATTATTCTCCAAGCAATTAGTCTTAGCTTTGATGTTGATGAGTAATAGATCAGTATTTTTTCTGTTCTTGTATATTATTATTTTTCTATTATTGTATACCATGACAGTGCATGAAAGAACAATCATTTTGAGGTATGTAGAAACACAGAACAAGAAAAACAATAGGTTTGTGTAATAGTAGGGCCTTAAAAATGGTCAAGTCAATGATGATAAAAATTCAGTAACAGATGGATTGTTCTGAAAAAGGTCACCAAAATATTTTAAGACTTCTGGATTTAAGTCTTTGTGAGTTTTTGACTAATTTTGACTGGCAGAACTGTTTATGCCTGGTGTCAACTACTTTTTGAGAAATAAGCAGCTGGGTTGGGACACAATTCTATATCCTTTGACCCTCTAAAACAACATAAGCTTTCAGGAGGCTTGAGACTACTGGCCTACATCTTAGATCCTGGACTACTGAAAATATCTTTATGCATAGTATGGAACCAACCTGGGTTTGATTTCAGATTTCCAAAGTTTGCTACCAAGTTAATAGATTGAGTACAAAATTTACAACAATTGTTCTCTTTCAAGCTGTTTATAAGACGACTGGGGACAGAATCTAGTGCCAGTGTCAGATTAATCTCCTTTCTGATACCTAAAGGTAATATTGATTGGTAAGACTAACTGTAAATCTATACCCAAATAAAATCTTCAGGGTACACATCACATACAAGAAACTTTAAGACCTTTCAAGGCCACATCTTCAGATGAAAGTTTGCTCACAAGGCCAATAAATTTTACTGTTACTTTTTACTCCAACTTTATTAAGAATTACCAATTCCTTCCCACCATCCTTTTTTATTTTGTGACTTCACACATAAAACCTCCAAAGATATCTATTAGCATTCAGCAGGTAATAGTAAATGCAAAAAACCACTATAATTTTTTTTTTTCCAAATGTGACTGCGAACTTCTGAACACAAATTTCCAAATAAATAATGGCAAACAATCTGAAACCCCAATATGCACTCCTTCCCTTTATGGAAGCAAAATACATTCTTGAGCAAACTCTTTTACATCTAGCAATATTTCAGCATTGCTAAATGCCAAAAAAATCTTATGAAAAAGTCTTAAAGAATTATGCAAGGAAAGCTATAGCCAAATAATTATTTCAGTCAGATACTGGACTTAATTTTAGTTAATTTCTGAAAATCTTTGTGTTTACTAAAGTAGTGCCACTCTGAATTGAATCACAAGAAAAATGATGCTTTTTGTGAGCTCTAAAACATGATGGATATAACTGTCAAACACTGCCAGCTGTCCCAAACAGACAATGATTTAACACATTTAGGTAGGCAGAAATTATCTAAATTAGCCAGTACCAGTATAGATTTTTTTCAATTTGAGAGATTAAAAATAACAACAAAACCAATTTTGTTACAGTGTAGCAAGTTCCCATATAAATACACAATTCCTGTATAATACATAAATAAGAGCAAAGATATTATCAAACAACTAATAGAAATCTGAATAGAAATATTTTTTTAAAAAACACGTCATATAGATGGGGACAACTGCCACAATTTTGACATTAAAAGAAAATCACTTTTCAAGCATCTTCAATACCTCTTTCTTTTTGTATCTTTTCCTGCCTTTTTGTTTTCTTTGTTTGTTCATTTTTGTTTTCTTCCTTTATATGCACATGCTAACATTCAGGTTCAAGCAAAACATAACATTTTCCCCATATCTTGAAGAATTTTTAAGCAATCATTGTAATCAACATAGTAGGATACTAGCTGTAGTTTTCAGAATCTGAAGTCACAAAGTGAAACTTCTACATATTCATGGGAAGGATCTGCTAAGGCAATAACATTTCAAGAAGGCATTTATGAGTTTCCTTAATGGTATTTTTCACCAACTAATTTTTTTTGTTTTCCTTCTTGAATTTCTGCTGCCACCTTTCCCATATTTCACACCTATTTAGATACAGAGACATTTATTTCTTCTTTTATTGTTCAGCCACTTTAGACTATTCAATAACCTTGTGTTACAGGGCCATAGATCTCATGGGTGTATCAGAGACATGCTGGAACAACTCAGCGTGTTCAGAGACATGCTCAGAACCACAGGCAGAGCACCAGGGATGGAGAGAGGTGGTCCTTCCCCACTGCTCAGCCCTAATAGATGCATTAGTCATTTTATGTCCAGTTCTGGGCTCCCCAGGGCAAAAAAAAAAAAACATACTAGAAGAGCAGGAAGTCGATAAACGTCTGTTGAGGAGTGGTAAAGGAGAAACAGAATGATTCTTCCTACAGATTCCTAGACACAGGACAAGAGGCAATGGGCAGAAACTGGAATTCCAGAAACTCTGTTTAAACATATGAAAAAAACCTCAAACTTATGTGAGGGTGGGTGATTAAACACTGGCAATGGTTGCCCATGGAGTCTCCGTCTTTGGAGATATTCAAAAGCCATTGTTTCAGCAGAGCCCAAACCAGTTGTTCCACACACCCTTGCTTCGGGCATGGAGATCAAACAAGTTTCCAGTTTCTTACCTCAACTATTTTGATATTTTATGGTATTTATTTCAGACACATAACCATAGAAAAAAATTTTAATACTGTTATGGTAAACAGTTTGACATCCTGGCAAGTTTCAGGTGCATCTATTTCCATGTTGGACTGCATCATCTGGACTCAATTTGAATGGGAGTTAAACAGGAATATATGTCAGTGCTTTTTAAACCATGTATGCATGCAGCCCATTCCCAACCATCATGTCGATAACTTGTTATAGAATTAAAGAACATGCATTTATTATGCTTTTTAACAACACAGAATGACTATTGTTCAGGAAAGGACATGGCACCTAAATGGCAGCTGCTTCCTTCTTAGCTTTCATGAAAAATTGTTTCTAATACACTGTTCAGTAAAAAGGCTTTTAAATTTAGATTGAGCTGCTTTTAAGGGCAACAGTTTCTGACTTTTTTATCCTTGCTCCAGGCTATTAATTGAATGAAGCTCTTATATTTACAAGCAAAACCAAAATAGCTTGAGAAATGTTTCCATTCAGGGACAGAAGAGTCTTTAGATACAGGTCCAACTGTGCCTCCATATTAGCAAACTTATTCCAAATACTGTTCTGCATCTTCTGATATTTCCCTTCTCTTTCCTGCTACATTTTCCTTTCTACCAGACTCAGACAACATTTCTTTTTAATAACATCTTGCTATAGGCCTCAACACAATAACTATACTTTGCTATCTAATTTTATGTGTGATAGAGATAAATCATTGAATAATTTAGTCTGGGAAACACCTTTAAGATCATCAAGTTTAACTGTAAAGCCACCACTGCCAAATCCACCACTAAATCCTGTCCCTAAACCATGCCTCATCTAAACATCTTTACAATATCTCCAAGGATGGTTGTTTGATGTGTTTCAATTACTTTTCAGAGGAATAAAAAATTATTTTTTAAATTTATCTTGGCAAGATAAATAAATAAGAAAAATTGTCTAAATATTTGTCAGCCATAAAGAGGCATATTCATTTATTCTAGCCTTTGTGCAGCTGGAACACTTAAATAGATTACATATATCACCATGACAAAGATCAGATATAGTAACCTGAAAAATAACATCAGCTTGCATTAATCAATCAGAAGAGGGATGTTTCCACATGTTTCTAAGCTTTTTGGAAAATTCAGTTCATAGAACCTATAGTTCTGAGTTCAGTTTTCAATAACATATGAAAACAAAACAAATGAAAGCCCCAACCACCCACAAACAAAACAAGAAAACTCATCCATGAAGATTTCAAATGTCTTGGTAATCAATATTCAAAGAAAAGGGCACTGTGTAATACTAAGATGTATGCACTTGCATCTTTTTGTGAATATTTTCCACAAACAAAGAGGGCATCTACTTCTGAATTTCTTGCAGAAAGTAAAACGCTTTTTCTCAAATGGGTGAACATTTCTTCTGAAATCTATTCAGAGAAATATAATATTTTTAGCCTATGTCAATATTGAAACAAGAGGTTCTAGTATGATTTATTACTAAACTGTTATTTAAAAACAAGCGTTTAATTTTAATTATTTTTTGCCATGGCGCAGCAGATTGAAGTTTGTTCTACGAGCTGTTAGATTTTGTGGACAGGATTGTAACTCATGATAAGCAAATTATACTGCCTAGAGAACACTAGAATAAAACAGCATCTGAAGGATCTTCTGTGACAAGTAAGGAGATTTTTGAGGTAAGACCGTATAACAGTACATTTTCTCACGCATAATCTTAACAATTTACAAAAACGTATTGACAGGTTCAGAAGCTTAACCTTGTCCACTAAAACTTTTCCGACATTTTCTTTGGCATATCTTAATCTTAGAACCAAGTCAGCCTAAGGACCCATTCTGGAATGCTGTAAGAATCTGATATTCAATTTCAAGCAGGCTGCCAGCAATGAGTTGACAAAGTCTAAGCCTTGACAGCTAAAGATAGAAAAGTAACGCTTATGAAATATTTAAGGTCATCACACAATTGCCGGACTATACTGTCACATTCTCCAAAGCGTACAACATTCAGACTGAAAAATAGCATTGCTGTCTTCAATTCCATTATTATTGTTCTGGGGCCAGATGCATTTTTCTTATTTCTTCAGTGTGTGAAATTAGTCATCCATCTTTGCCAGTTCCTATAGCTAGCAATGTTTGGCCTAATTCAGGACACATAAGAGCCTACTAGAAAACAGGAGGGAAATATCACTTTATCACCCTTATCGACCCCCCTCACCAACTCCTTTGCATCCTCTACTCAGCACTAGCCCATCACAATGCAAGCCCCCAAGCCTTTTCTTCAACCAGTGGTAAAACATCCACTGTTTTTCCCAACAGCACACCCAGCCCCATTCCACTGGCCCAGTGTATTTTTTCCAAAGCTTATGACCGGCCTTGCAGGTGCTTGGGGCCCACCACTCTGCTCCAGCCCTGTGAGTCATTGCTCTGGGACTTGCTGCTGGTTGTAAACACCAGGTTGTCCCTCAGAAGAACATGAGTGCTCCTGCAAGAGCACTCATTGTGAACACCCTGCCACGCAGGAGAACAGAGTAATTTCATGTGCCCATCTGTACCACGCTGTGCGAAACCGCAGCGATGTTGGCAGAGGAATTTCATGATACACATCATTCAAAAACACTGATAAAGAGTTTGAATATCATTAGCAGTTTCAAGAAAAGTAATCAGTGATTTGAAGAGAAGTAAACATATTTAAGGGCCCTATGCTGTTTCCCACTGCAATCAATGTCAATGCTTCCAGAAAAGAGGTCTATTAAAAGAATTGAAAAATATCTTTCTGTCTGAGCCAACCCTGCTTTTCTTTGGGAAGAGCTGGATTTTTGAGAGCTTTTGTATTTTTCTGGCTTTGTTTATTTTTTCTTTTTCTTTAAAGATATTTCTTTGAAGAAATAAGAAAGGGAAACTGTTTTAAAAATAATTCGTTTTTAAAAAAATCTTACACCAAAAGAATAATGAAAATAATTATGTAGGTCTTGTAAGTTTCTAATATTGGCCATAATAGAAAATAAACAAATTCTTGTGTACACAAGGTGTCACACTAACAGTTTCTATGATTACATTGTCTTTTTCTCCTGGCCCATCCTTTTCTATATCATGATGTTATGACTGTTCAGACACTATTAACCTGTTTTCCTCCTTTAAAGAATCAGAACCAAAACCAAAATCAAGACAAAATAAAACCACACACCACTCCCCACAAACCACCTCACCCTCAATCCCAAAAAAACAGAGACCAAAAGGCTGCTATAAATTAGACTTGAAGTTCAGTTAGCTTGAGATTTTTGCCTCTGCTGCCAGAAAGTGGATGCTTAGGATAAAGAATGGGGTAATACTTTGAGTTCTCTCTCATCCTTCAACTATTTCTAAACTCAGCTTGATTTGTCACTCTCTAGCATGCTCAGGGAGTGCATTCTCCAGCAGTATTTCCAGTCTCCTCTTGACTTTAAAGTTCCCATCCACAACAGACTGACAAAGTACTTCAAAACTGAGACCTGTTGCAGGAGAAATGGCTGCATCACTTCTTTAGAACATGCCTCCTGTTAGCTTAACTTGATTTCTCAAGATCATTTTTGCACGGAAGAGAATATTAGTTTTTCCTTAAAAAAAGAATATTAGTTTTTCCTTCCTCTCTAGCCCACTTTCCACTTTTAGTTCCTTTTCACTTTTAGTTTATTTCCTACTCATCTATTTCTGAAAGTTGATCTTTGCCCAAAGGTTGTTCCGAGGTCTTTTTTTTCCTCTGGATTGCAGTCCATCCCACCACTTCCATTTTGAGAAGAGGGGTGAAAACTATATAATTGGTTTAATTCTTCTCTTCCTTTTTTTTTCTCCTAAAACTAATTGCATTTTATCTTTTCCCCTCACAACTACTGAGTTTAAGTTTGTTTGTAAATGAAATTATATCGGCATCCAGAGATCTTTAGCTTAAGTGGTAATGGTCTGCTATGCACTCATGGACAAACAAGTTTCCAAATATTTTTTGTTTATTTTTAAATCAGTGCTGTTTAAGTACTCAGTCCCTGCATTTCCTAAGCTTTTTTGTCTCTTCTTATTCTTCTCTCTGCTTTACTGCTCATGTATTTCCTTGCCTTTTCTTAGACTGAGCTGAAAGTACATCAGCCAAGTAACCATCTGGCAATAAAATGAATGCAATTAAACTATTTACTCTGCTCTTACCACAGTACTACAGAGATACCAATTCAAGTTTTATCTTTTATAATCCTTCATAAGATAGGTATCTACTGATTTGCAATTCAGCTGGCAAAAGTACTAACAGCATTTTGAAAGAACTGCCCAGGGTTTTGGCAAGTGGCATAGCAAGAAACTGAATATATATCACCCACTTGTAAAAGCAGGCTAAGAGCTCATGATGGCAGCCAGAAGCAGGAATAAAAGCATGAAATCCCATGGCTAAGGAGAGCTATTTCTATTTTGATGCATAAGAAGATGTTATTCATTTGACAATTTTGTACGCTCCCACAGGCTGCAAATCCTGCAAGCGCCTCCACGGCTGTGGGAGAGATGTGAGTGCACATCAGCAAACATGCCAAACAAGGAATACATTTAAAGTGAGACTATGCACCATTCAATGTGCTGAAGAGAGCTTCACATGTGAGCAAGTCTGAATGAGTGGCCAAAATCCCCATCCCCTCCAACGAACTGAGCCAAGAAGTCCAGTAGAGCAATTCAAATTCTGTTTCTTAGACACCTTGTTGCAAAGAGACCTCTGTCTTTGGATGATGTTTTTGTACATTTTATGCAAAACACATCCCAGTTCTGTCAGTGCTAAACTAGCTTCTAGATGACCTCCAGCCCTCCAAACTTCTGGCATAAATACATGTTTTCATGCAAATACAGACTATAACTGTCAGGATTATAGTCATGTAAGAAAAAGAAAAGCAGAAGTGCTCAGGACTGGTTTCTATTCCTGCCTAGAAGTCCAAATAATGAGAAACTGTGGCTAAAACCACTAAAATGTCAAAAAGTACATGCAAACCACAGCACTCAACTTGTGGGGGAAAAAATTCCTGAAAAGTAATTGGAGGTATCATCTGGAAAAGATGAACTTGGTATGGTGCTATGTTCTGTAGTTTTGAGCAAAACAGTGTTGATAACACGGGTACTTCAGGAAAGATTCCATTTATGACAACATTTATTATAAAAAAACAAGCCAAATGCTACTGATTTTATTCGTCATTTTTATGTGAACAGCTGTACTATTTTAGCAGTCATAAACTTAGTTTTCATCAAAGTAACTTTTATGGCTCTATGTTTTGGATTTGTGACCAAAATAGAGTTGCTACTTCAAGGATATTTCAGCTATCGCTGAACAGGGCTGAAAGAGAATTGAGGAATTTTCTGCTTCTTCTGCCACTCCACTGGGAAGGGCACTGGGGATGCACAAAAAATTGGGAGAACAGCTGGCCAGAACAGCTGACCCTGACTGACCAAAGGGATATCCCACACCACATAACATTTTTAATCAGTAATAAAATCTGAGGGAAGGAGGAAGAGGGATGTTCAGAGCTAAGGTATATGTATTCTCAATCAACAATTACATTTAATGGAGCCTGGCTTTTCTGGGCTGTTCATGACTGAACACCTGCATGTCCATGGAAAGTAGTTAATTAATTAGATTAACTAATTAATTAACAGCAGCTTTTGTTTTCCATATTGGACTGTCTTTATCCCTACTCATGAGTTTTCTAGTTTTTGCTCTTCTGATTCTCTTCCCTATCACAATGCTGGGGAGTGATCAGGAAGCTGTGTGGGGCATAGCTGCCTGCTGAGATTAAACCATGACAGAAGTCTCATAATCTTTTATTGACTTACATTATCTAACATTTCAAAGTGATAAAATATATAAATTAGCTTAAGTACTAAATTTTTAAGAATCCATGTAAAATTATGAATACTTCATAATATGCATAATGAAGTAGACGCTTAAATTAAAATTAATAAATGCTGGAAACATAAAAGCTCAAATTGAAATCAAACAAAAAGATTGCTTTCAAATCCAGTTTCAGGAGGATAGAAAACTTTCCAAAATACTTGGATCTTTTAATTTAATGATGTTTCATCAAAATTTCCAGATTCCTATAACTTCCTTTTGGCTAACAATAATAAAAAAAACCCACTCCAAGTATTTCTAGAGTAATTTAAGCTATCATAGCCAACATACTAAGGATTTCAGAGAAAGCATTCAAGTCCCTCTACACAATAGATCCCCTCATGAACTCACAAAGTCAACATGTATACAAGACAGCATTTCAATCAGCGAGATAATCTTCAATACCCCCTGAACCATGCTTGCCCTTTTTCTAAAATGATTCTTGCCCAGACAAACTCTATTATTAAACAAATAATGTAGTTAAAATAGATCAGGACAAATTCACTGTCAGTGATCCTTCTGAACCTAAAATTATTTCCAGAAAGATATATATATATATATATATATATATATATATATACAAACATAACATTTTTGTAACACCGAAGGACTATGTGCTGAATAAGATTTCAAATGCAAACAGTAGATCATTTTTCTATTTTTTCCCCAAATAGTTTACAAATGTGTATTTTATTGCTATATTAAAGCATCTCTGTATTGAGTGTGATAAGCCATTACAAGGACTAAACACAAAGTTCCCTTTGTGACCCAAACCTTTCTGTATTTTTAAGAATCATTATGCTGTAGAAAGGAAACAACAACCCTCTAAAGTGTCTGAACAAGACTCCAGACTACTGTGCAGTGATGTTACACACCAGCAGTAGCAAATTAGGGCTGACATTATTTTTTAGCTTAGGAAAGTACAGCAAACTCAAGCTGCCATCCTGCTTTTCCTCTAACAATCTTTGCTGGAAAAATATTCAGGGCAAGAATGAGAGGGAAGAAGTGACAGTGATGTACTGACCAGGACTAAATTTAGGTTCCCATGTCTGAGTTAATTCCTCTTGTTTTTTAATCATCCCTTCTGCCTAGAGAAAAGCAGATACTGTCCCTTTCCACTGAGGTCAGTAGTAGTTTTGCACATATAGCACTTGGCCCCAGAGATCATTACTCAATTAAGGCACAAAATAGAAGTGCTGTGATGGTGTTCATTAATCCAAGGAATGAGAGTAGGTCAGTGTTTAAACTAACCCAGCAATAACAATGGGTTTTGTAGTCATGTCAGTACAGCATATTTAAACCTCAGGGAAGGACTGTCACGGCCTACTTGTCCAAGCGCGAGAGCTGGCCTCCTCCAGCTATGTTTTGAATAACTGTCACAGGAGAGAAAAAGCTTCTTCTTCAAAGCCTCAGGCTTCCAGACTGTTTAGTCTATCATGGTAAAAACTCTGAGGAGGTATTTTTTTAATGTGAAACACATTTTTAAAGTTTTGCCTACATGTTTTTGCATAAATACAGCTCAGTTTTTATCTTTGTGTCAGCAAAATGCGTTGCTGAATCACATTTTTCAAACACAACTTCAAATATCTGAAGGAAAAAAAAATCACAAAAATATGACCTAAATGAATGTAATCAAGTTTTATGTTTAACATTAAAAAAAATGATGCTTCATGCCTGGTAATGTACAAGGTCAGGATGCAACTTTGAGCAGCCTGGTCTAGTGCAAGACGTCCCTGGCCATAAGAGGTGTATTAGAGCTACATGGTTTTTAAGGTCCCTTTCAACTTAAACTGTTCTATGATCTTATAAATATATATTAATTGTATATATAATTTAAGTCGCTGAACATAAATTAATTTAAATATGGTTTATCAACTTTCAAATAGTCTTTTTATATCAAGACATGTCTAAAATATTTACCTTCAGTAACAGAAAAAAATATTGAAAATATTCCACTATCTAGTAAAATTAGCGCGGAGTACTCATTTCAAAGCCAGAATTTTGGTCCATAGGGTAAATGTATGTATTCCATTATAAAATTATTTCATTAACCTGTATACAAAGGCCCGAGATTGGATTCTTCCTAGAAATGAAATAAGACCTTAGACAGTGAAACCCAGAAGCAAGACCTGAACCTGTAGGTTTGCCTCTTAGTGTTTTGGTTTGCAACCAGGAACTGCCTTTTAATGCATGATGCCAGAGGCTCGTCCCTCTGGCCTCCTCGTGTTCCTGTTCTTTAGACAACAATCAGGCAGAGATAGAATGACAACAGAAAAAGTTCAGCTTAAACAGTCAGCATTCATGACAGGGCAGAACACAAATGTGGCAGCTTATGAAAACAGAGAATTGAAATGAACAAATGACAAATACCTAAATCAGAGCATATTACTTTACAGCAAACCAATCCTTTTCTGCTTCTCAGAAAGCATTTGCATCCCTTTCCTCTTAATAATCATTACCATACTTTTTGGTGAAAGCCATAATATTTTGAGCAAAACATTCAACATTTAAATAAATAAACAAAATTACAAAGTGTAAAATCTTTAGTGTTCTGGCTTCTCTAGACAGCCACTGAGATTTTTTAGAAGCACACCCTTTGACCAAGGGGTGAAACATAGCTCTTCAAATGTTACTGGAAATGGCCAAGGCAAGTTAAGAAGCACTGTTCCAGCCCAAGCAGTTGCAACCTGACAATATTTAGGATTTTGCTACATTATGAGGTAAAGCATGAAGGTATACCAGGTCTAAGTCACATGGGTCAGAAGGCAGCACAAACACATGAACAAGAAGTGTAACTAAAAAGTAAATCAACTCTAAGCAAAAAATTAATGAAGCAACAAGGTGCCAAACAAAACAAAAACTGTCAAAGAGTAATGTGCTACACAAAATTATTTGCTTTTTGTCAATCTGAACTGATTCTATTCTTAATCAATAAATCACTGAGCTAGAGGGATGTTTAGAAAAAAACAAAATGGCAAATTCTGGGAAAGAAAATAGCTCAATGGCTAAAAATGTCAGAAATGAGACAAAAAAGAGTTGAGGCAGAAAAAGCAGGAAATTATGCAATCTTTAATTTGTTCAGATCTTTTATTGTAGAAACATATTTTGAACTAACTACTTAGGTCTGAACTGTAGCAAAAGACAGAAAAGTCAGTGCATTTTTGAACTCCATACATACACATGATTCAGATAATTGATATATTAAAAATAAAGCAAACTGGACTTTTAGAGTAAGACACAAAGATTCTGTTAGTTCAAACCCAGACCCTGCAGGCTATTTAACTCTTAGGTGAATAGTTCTTTCACAGGATGATGTGAAAGTACAAAATATGAAGGATTGAAGGTAAAATGAACAGCTCTTTCAGAGCACTTCCAGATCACTCAGGAAATGAACTGACACACTTGCTGATGCTATGAAGCCGATACCTCTGAAGGTTGTGCTGCCGTTCAGTGGCACCTTGACAGGCTGGAGAGCTGGGCATTCTGCTGCATTGGTACGGTACCAGGGTATAGTTTCCCTTCCTGGTGGGCAGAATACATCAATGTATTCAATACCTGACTGCTGCCATTATATAACTGCAAGCTGGTTTATGTGTAACTGGCTTAGAAGCTCTACAAAGCACGTTAAAGCTTGTCATTCCATCTGCAGAATAATGTATTTTTTTCAACTGTTAGTACTTGCACATACCCCTCAGTGTGCTACGAGTCAGATTTTCATCAAGAGTAAAATTTACTTTCCTCCACTTTGAGTGGGGACTCACAGTGGTATATCTAGTTGTTCAGATTGGCACTGTAAGCACAAGACCATGATTGGCCTCCCAATGCTAATTTCAAAATCAAGAACTCCCATGCCACAGTTCCTTTCTTCCCTGACCTCCCCAGAAAATTACCCCTATTTGGAAAGAGCTCTCTCCCCCACATCCATCACTATTTTCTATATCAACATTTATCAATACCTATAATTATCTCTTTCCTAGAATGATATAATTAAAAACATACACTTTAGCATTTTCCTGATTCACAGGCTGTTCAGGTCTCAGAAGCTAATCATAATTTTTTTTTTTATTATTTAAAAGTAGTATGAATTTAAGATATATAAGTGGTCTGGTGGTCTGTTTTGTTCAAGAGAGTAGTCTTTTTTTTTTCTTTTTTTCTATTTTTTTTAATAAAAAATAAACAGTGAGATGTGTGGTCCAGAGACCCCTAATATCCACTCACAGGAGTTAGACACCATTAAAAATAATTTAATCCTTTTTACAGGTTTCCACCTACTATTACAAAAAATGCATTCTTTCATTATGAAGTCTGGAACTATAAATAAAGGCAGAAGTGAAAACACTTTAGCTACTGATAAAGTAAAGTCAGCTTATTGACAAAAGGAGAGCAGTAGGATTACATGAAATTTAGTCAGCTTTATTAGACTTCTTAATAGGTTTCGCAATATTCACTGAAACTCAAGAAAAATGAATTAAATTATATTACATAGATAAAATAAATATCAATCTGTAGGAAGATATAGAAGACTCAAAAAATTATTAGGAATTCATCTTTACCAACATTCACTAAGAGAAAATAGACAAAGAAAAATCAATACAAAAGAATGTGACAAAAAATATAATCGTATCTTGTGGAACTCTTTAAGAGTATGTAAAGCCATTATTTTTGACAGCTAAGCCTACAAAACAGAAAAAATCTTCACCAAACCCCCAATACAAAACCAACAGATAAAAACCATTGCTCTACAAACATCTTGTCTGGAAAAATTATGTAAAAGCGAAGTTCAACTGCTAAAGCATGAAAATATCTATGAATCATATTCATCACTCCAGACAAGGTCAGGAAAACCTAGCACATTTTTTCCCCCTCTGTTCATAATTTTACTCTCACAGCAATGACTCAGTATCTTGCTTAACCATCTTTTAAGAATCTAAGAAAAAAAGTCAAATAAACAAACTAACTGCCTCCCCAAAAAAACCAAAAAACCCACTCCAACAGACTCCAGAAAATAGAAAATTCTCTCACATTTCTAAGAATTTTATGCTAGAATCAATCAAAAAAACAAATATATAAGATTTGAAGTTCTGAAGAATAGAAGTTGCTTTTCTCTGGAATCGGTAATATTAAGTGCATTTGAACTCAATTTAACCATATTCTTCAAGATTTTTTTTCAGTGTTTATTACAGTATTGAAATAGTCTCATAAAGGTGAGATACCCACATGGATAGCTGTTCTTTAGAATGCATATCACATTTAAACAAATATATATTAAAACAGAGAAAACATTTCTGAAATAGTAGACAGATTGAGAAATTAATTAGGAGAATGGCCATGATGACTGCGACGTTTTAGAGAACTCTATTCTAAAACTGCCTTCAATAGACCAAAAAGTCTCTCATTTATCTGATAATATTGAGGGCACAGTGGAAGGAAACAAAAATTAATAAGTTCAGAAATCTCATTTATTTTTAGGAAACTTTTAGCTATACTTGTTGTGCATAAAAATAATGCAGCAATAATTGTTTTATTACTCAAGTGATAGGATATTAATTACCTGAGATTCAGTCTCTAATAAGACATTCATGCTGTTTTGCATGGGTGGGAAAATATGTACAATAGGCATAGCAGAATATCTGTCTATGAACATTATTGGAAATTAGCTTAGTGCAGAAGTGTTCTGCAAAAACATCATTGGTCCTGAAAATTAGTGATCAGTGGAGGATGTGAAATATTAACAAAAGAAAGCTTTCCAGCTTTCTTTCCAATAATGTTGAAGATATGAATGTATCTCGAGTATATGTATATGCAAATGTTCTAAATAGAGAAATGCAGATCATTTGCAGCTGAGTTAAACAGGAATTATTCGAATTTGTATAATCTCAATGAAAGTTGCTATTATAAACGAATGACTTAGTCGATGGAACTATAGATTGTTTCATTTCTGTGTAATTATGTTAATAATTTAAGACCTAGAAGGAATGCAGACCACAAAAAAAATGGGGGTATCTCTCTGTAGACTTGTTCTCATAATAATTCTCTGTGACACTGACCATTAGGAGGTCAAGTTGTGATCTCAATTTTGCATATTTTTACCAGGTTCAAGATGTAGACATAATTTATTATCTATTACTTCACAATCTTCTAGCAAGGACAGAAGACAAAAACAACATGGCTCCATCTACAATAAATTTTGGAAGGAGAAAGCATTAATCAAAGTGTGGAAAAGAAGACAGAGCAGCGATGATGTTGGAGTGAGACAAGCTGGCTGGTCTGAGTTATACCCCAAAAAAGACTCAAGGTAGGTCCTATCCTCACATGTGTAGGCCTGGGAACTTATATGTCCTGTTGTGTCTCCTAATTTGGACAGTTCATGTCAGTCATGTTTCAGGTGGTACCTCCTGAACTGAATAGCCATGGTTTTCACTACAGTGAATGGTACAGAGGCCATATCGTCCCTTTGGACATATTTGCAGCCAAAAACAGGTTGGTGCCCAAAAAAAAAAACCTAACATGAAAGGTCATATTGAATAAAAACACATTTATGTCATAGAGTGTCAAAATCATAGCCCAGACTCAGAAAATGTCAAATCCAATCAAGTCACAATGTGTCTCCAGTGCAAGGTCCTGTGTCTGATTGTACTTCATAGGGGACATTTCAGAAGATTTTCAAGTAGTTGTGTATGAAAACTTGGTCAATACACGGTCTGCAAGGTACACACAATTATCTTGTCCCCCCCACCTGCTTTTTATGTGCGAAACTCAGCATTAGCCTTCCAATCTTATGGTAAAATAATTGTATAACAAGGTTTTTATATTGTGACCAGGAACCTCTGTAAGTCTTTCCCTACTCATGAACTGCTTTCAACTATGCTCTTCTGTGCTGGAGGACACTTAGTTCATTTGAATCCCCTTAACTGAGCAGAAAATCCTGTTAAGTGTCTGCTGTAACTGAACTTTTTGCACTGCATCCATCTCATCCAAATTTAATTATTTATAAATGGAGGGCATACTGTAAGTTAGGCAAATAGTGGAAAAATACTGAAATTCCTCAGTTCAATATTTCACAGCCTAATGCTCTTTATGGGAAGTTTGCCTTATGAAGGTGCTTGTCCTTTCCACCATTACTGTCTAAAACACAAGCTTTGGTAAAATGTTTAAAGTTTTTTGATGGTTAATGTAAATGAAAATTAATTCTTATGCCCACTACTTATAGCAATTCTTCTCATCTATATTTTTTCAGGGTGAAGAAGGGAAATTTTCAAGATCACATAGGCATTTGGAGCAACAACAGAAGGAATTCTAAGAAAACAAGTGTAATTAAGTATAGCAATTCAGTTTTCCTAGCCAACCCCCCAGAATGAGGATTTTTGTTTGGCAGAAATAAATGTGCTAAGTAAATAATAAATAAATA
Organism: Setophaga petechia; assembly: GCA_024362935.1. Taxonomy (NCBI): domain Eukaryota; kingdom Metazoa; phylum Chordata; class Aves; order Passeriformes; family Parulidae; genus Setophaga; species Setophaga petechia. The sequence goes on from JANCRA010000001.1 coordinate 33,117,603, forward strand.
AATAAATAAATTTACCTCTTTAGGCTTGGTGCTTGTCATTGGATGGCTTATTAAGAACTTTCCTTTCTTACTGAACTTATTTCCAATGTGAAATACTGGACACAAATAATTACAGTACTTTTTTAAAAGGTGGTTATAGGAAGCTGGCCCTGAGACAGGCACTGATGGACAGTCTATGCTCCTTGTCAAGGTCCCACTGAACTCACTGCCTCAGAGCAGTACACTTCCCTATTGTTTTGAGATGTGTTACCAACGTGTCACCACACAAGTAACAGCATAAAACTGTAGAACTGCAGTGGTGACTACAGTTCAGATGACAACACCTACTCGTTTCAGAGATACCTCTCTATTTCTCTTCTAACACTGATTTGTCCATTCCACTTACACCTGCTTCTTAGACCAAAACTGAAGAGACATTTCAAAATAAATAATGGCTGTTGTGACTGGAAATCATAAATTTCTGTCGTGGCACATAAAAAGTAGATAGAAAAGTGGAGACAATCCTAGCAAAATATTTAAAGTTTACAGTGCAGCTTGTCTTAGTGTTCTGTTTCCCTTGAAAGACATAGCCTGCCTTTGTACAGGATATATATAAGGCTTTGGCACTAATGCCAGGCTCATCATTTCAATGCTAAGCAGTGACAGAATATTTCAGAAGAGTTGTTGGGTGAACAGACCTAAATCATGCTCATCACTGTTAATAAGACTCTGTTGGATGAGGTCATGGTCTCAGCATATCTGATGTGACATGAAAACATTTTGTTCCCTGGTGCAATCATCAGACACAGCATCCATTCTCATGCTGCAATAACCTAGCAACAGCAGGATGTGCCCGCGTGACCAAACCCCCAGTTAACTCCCACTTCACAAGGTTTACAGCTCAGAAGCTCCACTACCTGTGGCTTGTTTCAAATATCACAACATGTTTTCCAAGTAATTGGAGCAACTGATTTGCTATGCAGACCCACACACTTTTTAAAATTTTCCTTTTAATATAAAGCATTTCAATAAGATTAATCAGTCCTCACTGTATGAGGAGTAAATAAATTAGATCTTTTTAAAAGGAATACGCTGAGTAATATTTTATTTTTGTTAAGAGTTGTCATTATCTCAGGTCATAAGAAGTTTTTAGATCCTACTTGAAGTGCACAATTATACCTATTCTCAAAGGCAAAATTGCTGGCTATTCTGTACTGTTTGCAAGTTGGTGCATTTTTCATGACATGACAGGGAAAAGGCAAATCAACCACTGAGAGGCACAACTTGAACTGGCTGAATTTATCTCACAGAATGTGTAAAAATAGTCTCTTTTATATCATGAACCATCCACAGCTCCCCATAGGATGCTCCCCCTATTTCACCTGGGTAATGTAGTTCCACATGCCTCTGAAGCAATCCAGTCTTTGTGTCCACAGTCCTGTGCTATTCCTGGCCAGATTACTCATGTGCCCTAACAGGGAAAAGACAACTGTTGAACTTCTCATGACTCATACCAGACCAGAAAGGACATTTAGCATGATAAATTATATATTTCTCAATTTTTAGCCCAAGAGGAAAGCTGAAGATTCAGGAGAGGTTAAACTCTGATTTTTGAGGAGGGGAGGAAGGCTATTCTAACAAATCTATTCAGAACAACCAACAGCAAAGACAGAAATAAAAAACATAAAAAACATGTAATGACATAAGTCTTTACTTATTCTAATGCAACAAGATTAATGGGTAAACATTTTTCTGTACCCAAGATGATAATTACATTTTCCAACAGAGTTTTTGAAACAATAGCATTTGTGTGCATGGTAAAGAAACACAATAACCAATTGTGAAAAATTAGTCATAAGCAAGAGTGAGATAAATTTGTTTGCATTCAATTTAGTATTTATAAATAGCAAATCATTTTAACTGCCAAAGTATATTACAGATGGATGACAAACAAGTGATTCCCATAGCAGATTAAGAGAAAAACATTTGTCTTATGTTCCATTTGTCCTGGAACCCAAAAGAAATATACAGTAAAGATAACTCCAGCAGGGTGAGATCGCTGGCACCAATTCACATCCCACCAACTCAATAAATCCACTGACTCAAAAAGACAGAGCATGCAGATTAATTAGTATTATAGAACTGTGCAGCCAATGAACATTAATTCCTATGTTTGCTGAAATGTATAAATAGTGAAAACTTTTGAACAACATTGGGCTCTCCAGTACTGAGAAGCCATGGGTAAATAAGGACCAAAAGGGATGCTACAGGATCCGTGGATGTTAACTATCTTGCGCTTGATTTCTCTCTCTTTTCTATTTCTTTCTATCTCTCTACTTCAAATTAATTGTTTAATAAAATTCTTTATTATTGAATTTGGCATGCAGTCTCGTTTGCACTTTAATTCAGGTGGAAACATCTCTCACTTATCAGATCTTAACATGGGTTAACACCTGCTGCTGTTAATATTTGGCTGACTTCTTTTTCTCAAATAAAATTAATTCAAATAGCACATTTTCTTAAAACATATTGAAATTATTGCTCCTAAATCAAATCTAAGAGTTTTCAAGAGATTTTTTCAGAGTTTTTGGTAAAAAGGGTCTTTTTCAAGACCCACTCCCCGGCAAAAAGAAGAAAAAAAAAAGTCAGCTAGGCATCTTTTTTTTTTTTAACTCTATATGATCCTTACATCGAAAATGCCACAGGACTGGTGGCTACAGTGCTAAGCTGGCACAAGGAGACTGATTTTAGGATTCTGGCTTGGCATAAGGAGCATGGAACTTCTATGAACACTGTCGCATCTCTCAAAAGTGCTCTGGTTTTCAGGCTACTGTCTCCTCCTGCTATGGTTATCTAGTCCATTTTTATAAATCAACTTCTCACTGTTTTTTAGGAAATGGCTTCAGGCATACCTTGATCAGTGATATTCACGTTTACATTCTTTGCCAGATGAAAATAATTTCTAGAGTACTAAAAAAAGCTTTCTAGGAAAAAAAAAAAGTCCTAAGATTTAAACTATAAAATAAATTACTGTCCTAACTTTATGAAAATTAAATTATATTCTAATTGTGGTCCCTTTCAGATCCATAGCATTGCAAGCAATTACTTGGTATTGGCATTGCCCAATGACAATTGCCAAGCTTCAAAACTAGTGAACTAAAGTCTTATCTCAGCAGTGTTTGATCTCTCTGATGTATTTTTCTCCAAATGAGCTCCTTTTAGTCTCAAGGGACCATAAGTGCTATTTTTTTCCTTTGGTCATTCTCACTTTTCACACTCATTGCATCATTACTATTTGTTTCTTCCCCATAAGAAAATTTGATCAAAAAACAACCCAAGGCACACCAAATGAGAGCCTAATCAAGTGACCTATTTATAGGCCTGAGAGTGAGAAGAAGAGAAATAGTACAATTAAATCATGTTACCTTGAAAGACAGAAGGATCACCTACACCCACAATAAGGAAATGTGAAGTTACAGGCAAAAAACAAATTGGTTCTCTTGATTCAGAGATCTATGTTTCTGAAAGAAACACAGATTTTCAAAAGGCATCTAGTTGTCTTAAGATATTTTAAGTTTCCACTCCCCAATTATTTTTTCTTTCTTTAGAGTAAAAGGAAATTTAAATCTTACAGTTTACACATACAGCATTCCTCTTTGGTTTTTCTCCTCTAAATAACACACTAGTATAAATATGAAAGAAAATAGCAAATTAGCATTACATCATGTTTTTTTGACCCTATTTTGGCTCCTCATTAATTAATAAAATGGTTTAGATCCTACTTTTCATTTTCAACATATTGACACACTTTTGAACTTAGGAAATTTCTGCGCAGAGTCAATTTACTACATTTTATTCTAACACATCAACTAAGTCTCTTTTAGAGTTTGGAAGCTGCTGTGGTTTTAGCATTGAGCAAATTTGAAGTACATATTCAGTGCTATTCACATAATTACTAGCTACAGTAACTGCAAAGGAACTCTTTTAGGGATTTATACAGCCTACTCAACCCAATCTGGATCAAGTTATTCACATTGGTCAGTAACATTAGTACAAGTTTTGTGTTTCTCCCAGAATATAGTCCATATATCTGAACATGAGGGATACAGAAATTTTACAATTTATGTGTAACATCATAGAAATTTAATACTTGCCTAAAGCAGTTTTTGCATTTCTACTTGAGTGAAGATTCCATATTCAAGTCCCAGTTGCAAAATTCTAAATAGCAAAATAAGTGTTCCCTTTTAGCTACTTAAATAATTCCATTTTTGAAATGGAATATTTATTTTATTGAATTAGCTCATTTGAGACAAATATGTGGGGAAAGAAAACCTGACTGTTTTATCTACTACCTGAATTGCTGTGAAACTCTAACCTATAAAACATGAGTAGTCATTGCTGTGCCGGGGCTGTCTGGCAAAGGCAAAGCAGCTATTCCACTGCCACAGAGTGACCCTGCACATATTGCACCTAATTTTTTAATATATTTTTAAAAAGTGCATCTTTACACTAGGAAGGCGTTTTCACCCAAGAGATAAGAAATGAAAATAAATACTAACAGATTTTTATTTATATTGCTACCTTGAATCCACTTGTGACCTTCAGTACATTTTGTTCCTGAAGATCAATTTCTTCATGTCAAAAAACAATCCAGCAGCATTAATTTTGCTTTACACATTTCCTGATAGCCACTGAAATCACCTGAAATGAACTAAAGTCCTCAGAAATAATAATGAACATTATGTTCACTTCAGAGAAAACAGTAGTTAAGAGCAGCCCATGTTCAGTTCCTTATTTACTATCAGTTAATTATAAATCCCTCCTATAAATATCTTCTTCTCTAAGAAAGGAAGGCTCATTAAGCTCTCTATATCATCTCAACCACTTGCAGTTTATTAGCATGTAAGAAAATAAATTCGGAAAGATAAAAACTGCCAAGTAAATAATAGAATTTTTTTAAGCCTGAGAACTAATAGAGAAATTGAGTTGTTAGAAAGGAAATTATTTTTTCCTATAAAAAGTTATTCTGAATGCAGAATTGTGTTATCTCAGATGATGAAGGAAAAATCCAAAACAAGAAGAGCAGTCTCTCTGATACTGCAAGAAATTATTCTTATAATATTTCATATAGTCTTTTCTTCATTGTACCATTTATATTCTAGACACTGGTTTTGTGTTAATTAAGGTAACACGGGGGGTTGGGATTTTTTTCCTTTGGCCTTTCTTACGATTCTCATGGTCTTGTAGCTGGCCTAATACTCAATTATCTTTTTGATCTTACCTAAATATGAACAAGGATGAAGACAGCTTATTAATACAGTAATTTTTGCAAAGAATATCAAAGAAACAGAGAATCACTGAATTTACTAGATTGGAAAAGACCTCTGAGATCATCAAGTCCAAACTATGACCTAACACCCCCTTATCAACTAAAGCATGGCACGGAGTGCCACATCCAGTCTTTTTTAAATACCTCCAGGGTCCCTGAATCCACCTCCTCCCTGAGCAGCCCATTCCAACACCCAATGGCTCTTTCTCTAATGCCCAGCCTGAAGTTCCCTCGGCTCAGCTTAAGAATGTGTCCTCTTTTCCTGGTTGCCTGGGAGAAGAGACTGACCCCCACCTGACTACAACCTCCTTTCTGGAGGACCTCGACCCTTCTTAAGATTGTTTTAAAGTATCTTCCATTTCTTACCATTGCTATTAGTAAAAATACGAGTTCCGTCTTTACATGAGAAGCCTAAAATCAACAGAATATGTTTTTGTTAAAGTTTTTAGGAGGCGGATAACCTAGAATGATAGAGAGTGTTAATAACTTACATTTGGTATCTTACAAATTTAAAAAAAAATTATCAACTCTCATCTAATTAATAAAGTTTTTTTTCATTTGAGAATTTGAAATGTTGTTTTCCAACTCTCAAGTGAAGCTGGATTTTTACAGAAATACTCCTAAAATTCTATTAACATATTTCTTTAGAATGTTTTGACATCTCAGTTACAGAACAAAAGCAACACAATTTAACTGAAAAATGCTATTTCTCTAACAGATATCCTCCTGATCTAGTGGAAAATTAAAATTATATAAACACAGTGAGAATAAATATTAGTATATCTCCCCAAACTGGACTTCACAAAAATAATAAGAATTTTATACATCAGTTTTGCTTTTTAAAATAAAATTTATCATCCTATTTTTATAACAAATATTTTAAAGTAATAGAAAATAAGTCCTTGTTTTTCTTAACATCTGATAATTTATTTTGAAGATTTCATTTTTTTATGAGTTCAAAGAACTACTTAAAACATAATTCAAAATGTTTTGTCACCTTAGTGAAATAATATATAGATCAGATGGCACAAATTTACCACATTTTCCAAGTAAGGTGAAGAAATACAGATGATACCTGGATCTGTAAAAATAATTTTGCTTAAGAGACAGCTTACATCTAATGTGTGGCAAATGCAGTGAAGAGCCAACTTCTTTCCAGGATGTGCTTATGTATAGACAACATTTGCAGCTCCTCAATTGGAGCTCTTCTGTGATACCAGAGGAGCAAAGTCAAATTCTAGAAAGTCCCCCGAGTCATTTTGTCTACAACTGAACTACAGGGTATTTAACCAAATAGGTTCAGTCGTCATTGTTGACTTGACTTGTCAAATAGAGGGAGGCTTATTTGGTGAAGTAACCTGACTTTGCCAAAAGCAAGATCAGAGATTGGACATCAGAGAGGGGTTCATTTTTTCTTTTTTAAATAGCATTGATGCTTTTGAAAATAGATTCTAAATGGCATTGCTGTATTTTATAAACTGTTTAATCAAAAAATATTATCCTATCTTCTCATAGAATTTGGTCCTAATCACAGAATGGATAGAGTTGGAAGGGACAACAGTGAGTCATCTGATCCTACTTCCCTGCTCAAACTCAAGGTCATTCTAGAGCACATGGCACAGGATTGCATGCAGATGGTCTAGAATATCTCCACTGGGGGAGACACCACAATCTCATTGGACAATTTTTTTGTATGCACTCGATCATCTGCACAGCAAAGTTCTCCCTCAGGTTCAGATGGAACTTTCTGTGTATCGGTTTCTGCCCATTGCCTCTTGTCCCATTGCCCAGCACCACTGAGCAGAGCCTGGCTCCATCCTCTGGCACCTGGCAGACATTGGTGAGGTCCCCTCTCAGTTGCTCCTTCTCAAGGTTGAACAGGCCCAGCTCCCTCAGCCTTTCCTTGTGAGAGAGATGCTTCTGTTCCTTTATTGTCTTTGTTGCCCTCCACTCCAGGTTGTCCTTGTCTCTCCTGTACTGAGCAGCCCAGAACAGGACACAGCATTCCAGATATGTCCTCATCAGAGCTGAGAGGAGGGCAGGATCACCTCCCTTGACCTGCTGGAGTGCTAGCACTACACATTAGGCAGAATGTCCACATTGTACACAACTCCTGCTGAGGCCAGAAATATTCTGTGTTGTGTTTGAAAGACACGGAGCTGCCAACAGGCTTTGTTAAATCAAGGCAGTAAATGGAGGCTCAAGAGAGCAGCAACAACCTGTTGCATCTAAAAACAACAACAGTATCTTTAAACTGAATATCTCCATTCAGTTAAATGGAAATAAGGAAAGAATTTTTGATGTCCTAGCTCCAGGAAGAAGTTATTTCAATCAGGGACTAAATGTAGATATTTTATAAAAGGAAAATTGCTTTCACTGTCTCCTTAGTAACATTAAAAATACTTTAACTCAAAGTTTCATGTTATCTTTCTGACAGAGGACAAAATTTTACTGCTTTATTAATTATAAAGAAAAAAAATCATAGAGAATTACATGAAGTAATTTTTTCATGAAAAAAACCAATAAAACCTCCCCCAAAAAATCAATATTTGGCCACAGCTGTAGCTCAGTCAACCAGTGTATGTTTTGGAATAATCACTGAACTGTGAAATTAACAATTGAAGCAATAAATTGGACTTTTTATCTTCTTAGTTTCAAGAATTTTTTATAAAGCTTTATCAGTAGGACAATACAAAGTAGCTAAATGTGGAAGGAAACCAAAGTTCCTGTGACAACATTGAAAAGCAATGCTTACCAAGGAAAATAAACTATGTTAGATTTCATTTAATCTTGCAGCAATTGGATTCTGCAGAATTGCTGAGCACTTTTTTTTTTCAAAAATAAAAAATTGTAAAAAAAGTCATTCTAAGGATACCAGCTCTTCTGCTAATAACCCTTTAAAAAGAAATACTGTGGATTTATGGGCTACATAAAGGAGAGATACAACAGTGAAAACACCAATCATTAACAGCATTCTTTTGCAGGTTTTTAAGAAAGGGTAAACTGATTAGTATTGTGAGGTGCACTAGACACCTATTTTGATTAGGGGATCAATCTTTTTAGTATGATAGTAAGCATATTTACAGATGGTGAATTTTCATTAAAAAAACAAAACAAAACACAACTTCCTTCCCACCAAATTGAATGCCACAGCTCTTATCTGTCAAAGGTATTCTCCTCCCTAGTGACAAATTACAAACATTTTAACATTTTACCACAAACCTCTTCAACTTTAGACATCAGTATAACTAAAGCTATGATTTTAATCTTTGCCCAAATATTGAGACTGCTTTTGTATCTGATTAGGAAAAAAAAAAAAAAAATCTAATCTACCCAGATAGGAGGTGGCAACTATCTGAAAACTGACGAGCAAGGCCCCAGCCTTACCAGATAAAAGTCTCAGTTTCTTTGTTAAGTGCAGCCTTACCAATTTTGCACCATACAAAAACACACTGCATTACCCCATTCCCACCTAAGTCACATACCTGTCTGGGAATGGGGCCCTATGCACCAGGAATAGCAGGGAATAAAAAGGGATTCTCTCCTTCAAACACTGTAATATATACTGGACTCTCGTCCCTGTAGGGTGTCGTTCATCCTTACGCTAGGAATTGCAAGCACATTATTCAAAACACATCAGAACTTGCCTTGACTAATTGTTGGACTGTGATTGTTGTGTTTGTATCTACATTCCATCATTAGCCTTTTCATTTAACCCCTTGCCAGTGGTCCTAGCCATGGCGCAAAAAAGCTCTTCTTTTGAATTTCATTTCCAGAGTATTAAAGCAGAAACCAAACTGAATTCCTTCTAACTGATACTGTAATAGAGCTCCCTTTGCTAACACTTAAAATCTTAAACTTTTCATTGTAATGGGCAGTAAAAATTAGCACTTCTTACTTTGTAAAGGGAAACCTAGATGAGACAGTGCTTTTAATCTGACCTCTTCTGAACACAAGTGAGAGATGTCATTATCAGACATCAAATTAGGACTATTAATGTCACGGTCATGTCACCTTGACCAAAGTCTTTGTGGGATTGTCAGAGCAGTATTGTGTTGGTGCTTGGCTGGTCTATTTCATCAAAAGATTCAGTGGCATATGTGTTAGGTAACAGCATATTCTTTAAATAGCTGCTGTCATATGATAGAAAATGCTCTTTTTATCCCATCCACCTATTTTAAAGCATTATTTCCACTTGAAATGCTGTTGAGAAAGACTATACTAGCCTAAGGTGATACAAATGTATCATCTCCCAGTAATAGAAAGATAAATGTATGACACTTCAGAGCAATACATCTTTGCAACCAGATCATATGAACAAGAGCTGTGAGCTAATTTCTTTCAAAAGCCCAGGAGCTGCTGCAGTCTAGGAGAAATAGTGTGTGGAAGATCCAAGTAAAGGGCTAAAAATATTGGGTTTGAGGTGGAAGGAGACAGGAAGGTAGAGGGAAGAAAGGTGTACAAATAGTAAGTTCTTTAGAGAGGGTAAAGCTCAGTAAATCTTGAGTAAAAACAAAAGTCTTCCTGAATTAAAACTTTATAGAAAATGTGTTGTGTAAGACTACTACCAAATGGAAGAGCATAAGCAGAGAGTATTTCTCTCAGGCGCCAAAATATAAAGGACCCTCTCCATTTCTCACAGGTGTGTTGACTTTAGGAATACACAGCTACTTGCATTGGAAAAACAAAAGTAATATTTTGCAATCGGCCCTGAATGCAATAAACACAGGAGGAATGGAAACGTGGCCTGTGTGTGCAGCACAATACCATGGATAGTGAATTACTTGAGTTCTGAAACAGCCGAGAGCCCAGGCTCCTCTCTCAAACTTTTGCAATGTTCATGACTTTCCTGGTCAGCAGAGCAGGAGTCCTTTCACTGTCCCACTGAGGCTCTGAGTGCTCATGCAAATCCTAGAGGTCTTTGTCTTCTTTTCCAGGTGATGTTACCCCACAAACTTGTCAGGATCACACTGCTCTGCATTTGCTTCAGTTCTGACAAGATGCAGACCTAAATAATTCTCTCACAAATGTCCTTCTGGAGCTACCTTCAGATTCTGAAGCTCCCCATAGCATTCAGGCCAGCAGCATTTGTCTTCTTTTTCTCCTGTATGAAAGCAACTAATTTCTTTCTCAGAGCTTTCTGTAATGTTGAGGGATAAAATATCAATTTGTCTCATCCTTGATAGCGAAAACCCCATTTGGATCATAGATGAAAGAACTCCTCTACAGTTTCAATACAGCTGGAAAAATATTTTTAAAATGTTCTTTAGTTTTCTTGAAAGAGAACACAATTATAAATTTATTTTTCCTTTCTTGAACAAATAAAAGAGGGGAAGACTGTCTTGTGAGCTAGTGAACAAGGGGTAGAGATCACAATTCAAAACTGAAAAGGTCCAGAGCCTAGGGGTACTCTTTCCCACAAGTGGCTCAATATGTCACAGCCTAGAACTTCATTCTCTCTTCATAGTTTTCCAATTTTAAAGAATTTACAGGAAGGTTATGGTGTACTGAAATGTAGAACAGAATCCCAGACAAAACAAACATACAAACAAACAAACAAACAAACAAAACTTGGAAGGCCTGACAGCATGATAATTATGACAATTCCTTATAAAACTGGACAAAGTTGATTAATTCAATACAAAGATTTAAAATTGTAGGCCATTGAAACTTACACCCAAGAGTCAAGTGTTTGAAAGCATCCTGAAAACGTAATAGCTGCAACTGACTTCAAAGAAAAAAAACCTGGTCATCATTTTGATCTTCGTATGATGCAGTTCTGGGGGAAAGAAATAATTCCTTAAAAATTCTGGTACAGGGCTAGAGTTTTTTATTTGGTTTAGATTCAACCTCTAATTATAGATTCATAGAATGATTTTTCTTGGGAAGGACCTTAAAGATCATATAGTTCCAACACTCCTGCCAGGGACAGAGACATCATCCAGGCTCAAAGTCTTATGCAAACTGGCCTTAAACAGTTCCAGAGATGGGGCACAGTCTTTTTATCTCACTAAGTTTCCTGACTGTGATTTTAGTTAAAGGAGGTATGTCATGGAAGAGGACTACCCAATCTTGAACTCTTACTGCTTTCCTAAACTTAAAATATTCAGTGAAAGATGGTAAAACACAGGCAATTACCTTAAAAAAAATCAAGACATAGAAAACAGAAGAATATTTGTATCAATGTCTCACCCTGCAGGCCCTAAGAAATACATTATCAGTGAAAATAGTGCAAGGAGTCATCTTGAATCCAACACGTACTTGAGTAATTTTGTACTGCTGTAAGAGATCCTCCAGTCCAGACTTTTTAACCCATGTACAGCTCTGAAATGAGACTTTCAACACACATTAAATAAATTAAAATTCCTCAAAAAATGTGGAATTATATCATTCCCAATCAAAATATCAGCAATTTTCACTCCAAGCCAACAATGCTAGTAATACAACCAAATCATTGACGAACATAGAGAATTTCTTTTTTTTAAGATTTTCCATAAATTCGTCTACTTTTAATTTGGTTTACAGAACAGATCAATGTCTAAAACTGTTCTTCAGGAGAACCAATTTCAGTTGTGTGTATTTCAGTGCAGTCTCTTCATTTGTGACTGTTTCTTTAATAAAAGAAATAAAACTTTTGTTGTGTCTTGTAGCATTTCATCTTGTTATTTATATAAACTGAAATTTTGTTTTGGCAATGTCCATTAATTTAAATACCAGAGTAGAAGTCAATTGGAAAGTTCTTGCCCAAGAATTCTCTAAAATATTAGCTTTCTGAAACAAGAAAATTTGATTTTAACAAACTTTTGATTAAACAGACAGGTTTCCATTATAAGCAGCCCAATGGTTTCCTGCCCAAGAACCCTGGAAAGCACCAGAAAATCAAAACAACAAAAGTTCACCACGGCCCACTTGTGGAAAGCAGGAATTTCTTCCAGCTCAAGTACTTAATCTTAAAATAAGCAGCTAATAGAGATGAGGGCATGCAAGCATAGGACTCCCACATAGAATATATGCTATTACTTGCAGAGACCTTCAATTACCTAAAGCAGAGCCAAAAAATTCATTAAACACATTACACTGCTTACACCTGAAATTCAAATATGCTAACTTACCATAGGTCAAATGGTCACCCCCACCAATGTAGGAAGGTAATTATTTTGTGGACAAAAATATTAAGATATTGGGCATGGAGGTTAAGGGGACAGCTATAACCCTGCTCAACTCATATTTATTTGCATATACCATGGATCAAATTCAAGACTGTATTTGAATGCAGGTCAGCTGAAACCCATAGGAATTCTGGAGTATATATAAATAGGTTATCGAAAGCCATAATAAAATATTTAAATTTACCTAGCAATATAAATTCACTTCTAAAGTACTTACAAAAAACAGCTAAAATAATTTGAAGTGCATTGAAGCAGCTGTTCCAACTTGAACACTAATTTATTTTAAAAAGTAGAAATACCACCAAAAAAGTCACAGTTTTTTTCCACTAGGAAGTGTTCCAGAATTAGAAAAAAATTATTTCCACTAAATCAAGACAATATTTTGATTTCTGAAATATGTACATCACTCCTTGATTTTTTTGTTTAAAAAATATTTAAAAATTAAAAAATCAAGTCACGGCTATTCAGGTTTACATTTTCAGATGTAGACGACTGTACCTAAACAACCTGGGATGTAAATTAGTTCTCTTTCCCCTGAGAATATAATTTTTCAACACTAATGGCTAAGGCAGAAATGTGAACTAGCAAAATGAAGTGCGGCACTTCTACTAAAGTAATGTGCAAAAAGAGGACAAAACCAGTCTCATATTTCACTATCACAATACTTACACTATAACAATATTTGTCTCCAATTTGGTGGCATGAAAATTCATGTCTGAATACCGCAGAAATTAAGAATAATTGCACATTTACTTTGTAGAACATAAGATTACACCAGGCATTAAAGTTTTTGAAGTATTTATCCTGTTACTGACAATGAAAGAGAAACACCTTAGGCAAACTCTCATTTTATGCAAGTGTGATATCATTACAAATTTTTATATTCAAACATTCTCTTTCAGATTTTTTTTAACTAAAACACAGACACTGAAAAAAAACAAGTTATGAAATAAGAAAAACCAAAATGATTTAGGAACAAGGAGGAAGAGATCTGTCTGCATCTGTCTGATGTTGCAACTAAACAAAGACAGCATTTGCCTTTGACAAATCTGCATATTTGAGTGAGCTTGGATTGAAACTCATGTTTAAGAGTACAACAGCCAGCAGTTTGGCTTTATGAGATAGATGGATGTTTAATGGGGTATACTCCCTTATGTACTCAATAATTCTGATCACACTTTACATTTATGTTGGTATGTCAGTGCAGTATTATCAAGGTGTTGCAGAAAACAAAAAGCCATTTGCTAATTTCACATCTTTGTAAACAGTCATACCAGCATAGGGGTTTTTTTCTTGTTAGAATATAATGTGATGGAATGTTTGTCTATTTTCTAGAGTACATATTTTATGTTCAAAATTTCTGAAAGTATATTGAAGAAAACCTATTTACAAGTGCCCTATAGGATTTAAGGACCTGTTACAAAAACAATGTAGTATAATAGTATCTGTCAATAATACCTGTGTCAACAAAATTCATCAGAATTTATGTTCTCAAATATTTCAGAGAGACAAGGAAAAAAGGACTTTGCTTTTAGCTTTGCACTGTGGGACCCAGACACAGATGTAGTCACAGGCAGACTAGCTAACAGCAAGGCAAGGAATGCTGGGCCATCTTTGCTCCAGGCGTGTTCCAGATAGGGCAAGGCAGTGTTGCTTGCACAAAATCTACAGGTCCTTGGCCTTCAAAACCACAAAAATAAATTAGACTAGGAAGGGAGCATAATTTACCTTTAAATGATTCTTTAATTTTCATTAAGGATTTGTGTAGACAGGATTTATGAAACAAAAGGTTGGTTTAGAAGTAAAACATCCAAAAGTCAGAGTATTGTCATATATTTTTTAATACCAGACTATGGATTTTAATTGTATCACATGTATGACTGAAGTCTTTAAAACTTTTACTTTGCTTTTACTTATACTTCAGACTATTTTGTCTCATGTTTTACTGAGAGACACTATGCCAACTGAAGCTTCAAACCAGTGGGAAGAAAAAACAGAAGACAAGTGTGACCATCCAAAGAATATCATACCTGAAGTGAGCCAACTGAAGGCCCAGAGTGAGCAAGATAAAAGCCCGAGATGGGGAAGGAAGCAAACTTTTCTCTTCTTGAACAGTCAAACCATATGTATAGTTGCAATATTCATAATGTCTTTCTGAGGTCTATGCAGTTATTTTCTCAGTTCTGCTATCACATTCAGCACTGACATGTAAAGTAAAAGATGGAGGGTTAAAAAAATATTTAAGATATTCTTCCATTTACAAACATATAGACTGAAGATCATTATCCAAGAAGGTCTGAAGAAAAAAAATCTTCACAGAAATAGGAGAGTGGAAACATTAATCTTAAGATGTCAGATCTTTCAAAGCCTTCCAGAAGAATCTTAGCTAGTGCACACTGACACTCACCTTGTGATCTCACCCTCAGTTCAAAAGATTCTGAGCTCAAGTAACTGGAAATCAGATCAAGTTTCCAAGAGCACACATATTTGAAAATAACAACAGCAACAACAAAAATCCAGGGAATTCAGGTAAGCTAGAGTCAAATTTTGGGATTTAGTATTACCTGTGAGCAAAGGTACAAAGCTCTAACTCTGTAGCACTGTCTGCAGGTTTTGGAGCACCCTGCCCTTAATATTTCATCTTCCTTCACAAGCTGCCAGGATGCAGAACCTCTCATAAGTGTTATTTCAGGTTCCTCATATTGCTGTCACATGTAGTCATTTCATCCCAAAATAATCCCTCTCACAGTGTATAAGCACAAAAGGATACACTCCATAGCAGAAAAGGTGGATTGAGAAAAGACATGGCAAAAAGAAACACCATAAACCTATACCTGAGACAATGCACATCATCCTGCTGTGCAAGCTCCAAACCGTCAGTGAGAACTAATTTCAGAAAAGTTTACAAGGTATTCTTGCCAGGTAACAGGATTGGCAAGACCAAAAATACACCTCCTCTTTACCCATCTAGATTCCTTTCCCTCTTCTGTTTCACATATATATTGATTTTTAGACACGATACACATATGCATACTTTTCATCAGATATTAAATACACATTTCTTCTGCATTGTAAGATTTTTCTTGGAGACATCTTTTTTGTTAATTTTATGCTAAGAAGTTAGGTCTGATTTCTTTCTAACACAACTCCCAAGAACAAAAGGAAGTTATTTTGAAATCTCAAAGCATTCATGCTGATAACAACTTCACAAGCCAAAACAAACAATATATTTTGGTTTTGTTGCAGTGTAGTTTTCATTAACTAAGAACCAAATTCCATCGAGTTTTCTATTTGTAGCTGCCTTGAAAAAAAGGAGCGTAAAAATCAGAGCAGACTTTGTAGCACAAAAAAGATGTATTAATCCTTCACACAAATGTAAGCCCTCCAGTTACTATATTCGACTACACATTTTCCAAATAACTACGTTTTCAGCATAAGAAACTAGCATAAAGTCAATCAAATTTTTATCTGCTTCTCCTTCCCCTTATTAACTACTAAAATAACAGAATATAACTCAGGCAGTATGTGAGCTTTATATCTCTTTCTGGTTTCACTATTTTAACACTAATACTCAATACATAGTTAGTTAGCTAACTTAACAGAAAACACACTGGTTTTGAATTCTTTTCTTGGCACACAATGTCAGAGTTCCATAAAAAATACCACATTACATTGTTAAATTTCAGTTTTGCCTTGGTAGAGTCTTACAACTAACACAATCACTCATAATGCAAGTCTCTACCAGATGCAAATGTTTTAGGTAAACTGATGCTAGAAATATGAAGTTCACTTATTATTTATATCCTTACTTTTGAAAAATACACTTTTAGAAGACTGTGTTGGTAACTTTGTATTCTAAAATATTTTTCTGTCCTGAGAGGTAGCACAGATTTTTTTAAAAAGACCTAGAAACACATCCATATATGTCATACACAAATTCTTGTGTTCTTGTTTTTTGTTTTCTTTTGCCAATGCAAGTTCATCAAAAATTTCCTTTTGTGTTCTCCTTTCATCACCCAACATCCAAAACATCTATAATTTTCAGAGTAACTTTATTTCATGCAATAACTAGTAAGTCAGGAGGTTGGGATAGAGGGAAGTATCAGAAGATTCCTCCACCTCCCACAGTAGTAATATTCCACTTTCCAGCTGTCACCTGTGTCTGAAACCAGAATGTCAACAGGCAGAAATAATTTAGAAATCCTGGCTCCCTCATGTGCACCTGAAAACCAAATGTTTCCTTTACTGCTGTCATACTTGCTTCCACTTGTCTCATTCTGAATTAACTGACTGATATCAAATAAATGTTGACACAATAAATAGAATAAGGCAGGATCAAAAAAAAATCGCTATATCCCCTGTAGTTTGTAATTACTGGACAAAGACTTAGGTGGAGGAAACTCCTATCACTAAAAACCAGATAAACCTCAAATAACAAACAAAAATTCCAAAAAGCCCACAGCATGCTGTTTATCTCAGCAGAAATCAAGTATTTCTGGGTGTTTTTAGAAAATCATAGGATAGTTTTATTGATAGATGCCAACATCATCAGGGGAATTTTTCAAGTCAAAACTTGACCTGAAGAGGAACTTCAGACCCTAAAACTTTTCTGGATCTCATCTCTTGTACTCCCAACCTACTGAAAGTAGACATCCTCCCACAACACCAACAGAGTATTGTTGTTTACTATTAAAGTCTCTAATTAAGATTATTGTGTTTGGTGAAAAACAGCAAAAGGCTTATAAAGAGTTTCAACATTGTCATTTAAAAATGCAGTGATGGATTCGCAAACAATACAGAGTATCATATTAATTTCAATTGCATCTAATATCACTCAGGAGAACAGTGAATAAACCTAAATCATTCTGAATTATTGTAGCACAAGTAGCAATAAAATATGACAGATGCTGCAACTGCATTGTAAAAGGCTGTTATATTTTATGTAATACTGCAAGTCAAAGCTTTGAAGTGATTGCATTAAAATCTTTCAAGCACAGATAAATTCAAGATATTTATATCTCAGTAGAAAATATACAGAGTTTGGATATATCTGCAAGTGTAAATTTCAATTTGTAAATTCTAGTAAACAAAAAAGAGTGGCTAATGATTTATCAGTGTTTACGATGCTAGGGGAGATTAACTGGAAAACAGTGAAAGACTTTATTAGCACTAAGAAAAAAGGCAGAGTATAATGAATTTATGAAACTCTATACATCTGAACCTATGAATTTTTATAAAAGGTTACCTGGATACTGAAAATAATCTGGAAAAATATTTCCAGAAATGCTGTGTTCTCCCTTTCTCATCCGTTCCTTAAAGTCTAGGGTCAAAATCTTGCAGTGGGAAGATAGGAGTCTCACTGAAGGAAGGGGAGAGAGAACATCTGTGAACCAGGTATGTAAGTCAAAATATGTGATTGATTGCTCTCATACACATTCCAGTCTTCAACACCAAAGAAAGCCAAATATTCATCTATCCATGTTATCATAAAATCTTACCATTGTACCCAGCATTAAGTAACAAAGTAAGTAGTTTTTCTTTGACTATTTGGGGAAAAGGAGGTTTTCCTTGCTTGTTTCAAGGCTTAATTTGAGCCATTTTTAATGAGCCATAATTCCTATATAATAACATTGGTAGAAGTATTAGCTGGGAGACTATTTTGTCCCTGTTCATAAAGTCTATACACAGAAATTGTTTGTCCTGTCTATTATTAAACCACTCATGAGTTATCTGCCTTAATAAGCTCACACTTCCAACAGATAGCTTCTCAAATGCTTCACCAGTCACTGAACACTGAGAGTACTGAGCAAGGATTGATGGTGCAAGCATAAAAGAGCATTAAAATCTCATTTTACTGCAGAATTTTTATTATTTTTCATAATAAAGTTTTGAAATTTGAGAGCACTTAGTGTCAACAAATTTAACATCAGCCATTGAGATATGGGTAAACCATGAGTGCTTATAACAATAAATTTGTCTGATCCATGCATATATTTATTTTTGAGTCTAGATTTTAGACTAGCGGACTCTACTGAAAGCAGAAAATTGAAAAGCAATCAATTGTTTTCAGCATCTAGTATACTTCTGCACTGCAACATTCAGGACACAGGACCAAAACTGGCTAAGTAAAAATTCACCTAATCCGGCATTTATTCCAAAATGTATTAGACGATACATGGAATTCAATAAAAGCAAATATATGCCAAATATTTGCCCAGAATGTTTAATTCTTCCTTGGATACAAAACACTTCCTAAATTCTGCACAAAAATGCCTTTTGGAAACAGAAGTTTAAAATCCTAATTATTTGCAGGACCCTGCTGCTCAGCACAGAGTCTTACAATGCAGTCGAACTGCCTACGTAATGTTAATATTCAGGCCTTGAGCACAGAAGTACCTTGGTGCAATGTATCTGTCTTAAAATGTAATCATACTAAAACTTTGTCAGGAGCAAGATCAAGCTCGGGAATTCCTTTTCAGGAAGTGTAGTTTAGAGGCTACATGTAGTTTCCTGAAGTATAACAGGGAAAAAAAATTATTCTTCTGGGGTCTTTTTGTAGAAAACACAAATGATTTAGTAGAAGTTTATCTCTTAGCAAGAGATTTGTACTAGCTTTGTAACAGATCAAGTCACAGACAACTCAGAGCATGACAATGTCAGACTGGCGTGCATATTACTCTTAATAATCCATACCACAGAAGTTCATTGGGCTGCTGTTACCCACTTTAGGTTATTTTGACAAATATGGATAAAATTAAATACAAATATGCTGTGGCGGTGCCGCTTCCGAGCCCGGCTGGCTCCACAGAGTTTGCACAGCCTACAGCCTGATTTGGGGCACTGGCAGCTGCGAGTCCCAGGACCTCCAGCAGGAGCAAGCTGGGAATTCAGTGCCTTCTCTGGAACTCCCTCCACGTCCGTGGTGGAGGAGGCAGCTCCAACAGGCTAAGAGGCAGAGACGGCGACGACACGATGGAGGTAGAAGGAATAGACGTGAGGCGGCAGTCTTCCACAGCAGGGGAAAAGGTTTATTCGAGGATCGGGAGGGTGGAGATGGGTAGGGAGGCTGTAGAGGACTGCCCCGAGGGGCGGGGTGAACATAACATATATAGGGGGACCAGGGGGAGGTGAACCCCTTCCCCTGGCCAATGAACTTAACACCTAACATAACTGATGGGGGGAAGTAACAAATGAAACAACATTAGGGGAGGGCCAGCTCTACCTTGCCCAATCACCCTCTGCCCTGGGGAGAAGGTTCTGGAGAAGCAGGCAGGAACAGAGGGTGACAGGCAGGCAGGCCGACAACTTATAATACAGGGGTGGGGAACAACTCGATACAAAAAGGCGGGAGTAACTAAGCAACCAAATGACGGACAGCTCTACAGAGGGAAAAACAGGGGGAGGGGAAACCCGGCAGGCGCTATCTTATACAATAGAAATCAATACAATACAATAAATTAAGGAACATAACCGGGGGGTACAATACAATAAATTAAGAAACATAACCGGGGGAAATAAACCGCGGGAGCGCACCGCAACATATCACTCTTCTTTACACAAAAAAAAAAGAAAACGAAATACAGGACCGTGGGGAGAAACGTAACAGAGTATTACACTCAAAACTTGAAAGGACTATTAGCAACGGGGTTAGGGAGAAAACAAAACCTCCAAATTCAGCCAGGTTGGACACTTGGGAGGAGCTGCTAGCCGGGCAGTAAGAGGGGGAGTTGGGGAGAAGGGCTAATTGATTATTAGGAAGCAGGGTGGGATCTGGGCATAGCAGCAGCAGAAATGGCTTTTAATCTATGACAAAAGTAAACTACAGCACTTGAGAAAACAAGACACATGAATAAATGTCCATAAATAAAAGTCTCTGAAAATATCAGACTTCTACTGTCCAGCCGTCCTCAAGGTCTCTCTGGTGGTGAGGTGGCTTCTCGATGACATGGGCCGGCCTCGGGGTCCTCCGGGTCCACTTCGCTGGCAGGAAAGCGGACTCGCTGATGACACCGTGGAGGACTACTCCTGAGACCGGCCGGCGGACCACAGCCCACACAACTGAGCATCCAAGGACGACTGCTAAAATTATAAAAACTCCGAACAAAACACATTAAATAAAACGCACCAAAAGAATCGCATTAAGGAATGCAGGGCTCGCTAGGGGGAAAGTTGGGGTAGAGGGAAAAGGGTTGTAGGGCGGGAAACAGGGCGAGTTGGGGAAAAGGTACGGAGATGGGAGGGACTTCTCCTGCTGGGTCGCTTCGTGGTCTCCGCCATCTTGAGCTCCACAGGAGCTATCTTGTGGCGGGACCACGAAGCGTACTTTAGTATTTAACTTGGGGGACTTAACAACTCGGGATGTAGGGACTGGGGAAGATGGGGGAAAGGGAGAGCCAGCCGGAGTTTGGCCAGGACTCCGACTGCGGGGGGAGTGGCAATCCTGAGGAGAGCCAGGGCGATGGAGGGGCTCCTGCCCGCTGTGGTCGGGTGGTGCTCTCCTCAGGATCCCAGGTTTTGCGGGGGAAGCAGGTTGGGGTTGAGGGGTAGGAACAGTTGCAGGGATAGAACTAGGGACCGAACGAAAACTTGGGGACTTGAGGTGTTCTCCCGGTTTCTTAGCCTTTTTTTTTTTTTTTTTCCTCAGCACCCGAAGGTGCTGAGTCCCCCAACACAGGAGCTTAGCCAATTTTAATTTCTTTGTGCTTGCTGTCTCTTTCGACCGGGCCAAATCAGACAATTTCTCGGAGACCTCCTCTCCAAATCGGAGGCTCCTACACTGGTCGAAGGAGAATTTGTGAGACCGGGAGGAGACCTGACGGATCAAGCGCCGGATCTCAAATTTCTTGATCCGAGCGTCCCCACTAACTAAAATTTTAACATTAACAAAAACTGCCTCACACTGCTCGGCCGATAGCTTATCACCCATGGCTATCGATGTTAAATTGGCCGAGCAGCTCTCACCTAACGCTCTAAAACGCAACATTGGGAAATAAACAACTAAAGAGGGGCGCTTTCTTTACAATGAAAAAATCATTCTCTCAGGGAAACGTAAAACAGGGAATAAACAACTAAAGAGGGGCGACTCCTTTACAATAAAAAATTTCAGGGAAACGTAAAATGGGGAGCAAACAACTAAAGTAGGGCGTCTTCCTTATAATGAAAAAACAGTCACGCAGGGAAACGTAAAATGGAAGATAAACAACTAAAGAGGAGCGAAGAGCGACTTCCTCCCAGCGGACGAAACGGCCGGGAGGGAGGTCTGATAAAAAAAACCGTTTCCCTGGGGCCCTCTGACAAAGACAGAAAAAGGTGGCCCAACCCGGCGGACGAAACGGCCGGGGGGGCCGGTTAAAAAGACAGAGGGAGTGAACGAAACCACCACCCCCAGGGGAAACGAAAGGGTTGGAGCGTTGGGGAACTTCTACCTCCTGGATCGATCCGGGGTGCCGGAGGTCTCACGATCCAATCCTCCGGAGCGCTACTCCTAGAGTCCAGGGGTCCGCTCACGGAGGTGCTGCCGCGCCCAAGGAAGATTCTACCGACACGTGGGTCCGACGTAGTCCAACTGGAATACGGTGCAAGGCGGCCCCACGTCTGGGCGCCAGCTGCTGTGGCGGTGCCGCTTCCGAGCCCGGCTGGCTCCACAGAGTTTGCACAGCCTACAGCCTGATTTGGGGCACTGGCAGCTGCGAGTCCCAGGACCTCCAGCAGGAGCAAGCTGGGAATTCAGTGCCTTCTCTGGAACTCCCTCCACGTCCGTGGTGGAGGAGGCAGCTCCAACAGGCTAAGAGGCAGAGACGGCGACGACACGATGGAGGTAGAAGGAATAGACGTGAGGCGGCAGTCTTCCACAGCAGGGGAAAAGGTTTATTCGAGGATCGGGAGGGTGGAGATGGGTAGGGAGGCTGTAGAGGACTGCCCCGAGGGGTGGGGTGAACATAACATATATAGGGGGACCAGGGGGAGGTGAACCCCTTCCCCTGGCCAATGAACTTAACACCTAACATAACTGATGGGGGGAAGTAACAAATGAAACAACATTAGGGGAGGGCCAGCTCTACCTTGCCCAATCACCCTCTGCCCTGGGGAGAAGGTTCTGGAGAAGCAGGCAGGAACAGAGGGTGACAGGCAGGCAGGCCGACAACTTATAATACAGGGGTGGGGAACAACTCGATACAAAAAGGCGGGAGTAACTAAGCAACCAAATGACGGACAGCTCTACAGAGGGAAAAACAGGGGGAGGGGAAACCCGGCAGGCGCTATCTTATACAATAGAAATCAATACAATACAATAAATTAAGGAACATAACCGGGGGGTACAATACAATAAATTAAGAAACATAACCGGGGGAAATAAACCGCGGGAGCGCACCGCAACACAAATAAAGTCATAGTTCTCTCCTTTACTGTAAGGCATATCTTTCTATTTTATTAGTAGTTTCAGGGCCAGCAATTGGCAATGCATGATGATGTTTCTAGGCAGATACTTGTTCCCACAAGGAGTTAACTGTTACCCTGAAACCATGTAACAATGAGGAAAAAAATCTTCCTACTGTTTTTATAGAGTTCTTAAATAGTACACCTGAATGTTCTGTTGAGATAAATAATTAATAACAGTACTTTGAATGCTCTATTAACTTTAAATAGGAGAAAATATGTGATTAATTGTATTTCTGTATTTTACTTTCCTGATGCAGTTCAAGACCAAACGTTGCATTACAATAAATACCACTTGCTTGGAAGAAGAAACCCAAACAAAACACCCCGGACAAACAAACAAAACTAAAAAGTGCTCATCAAAAGGTCAGATTGCAGTTGGCAAGACAAAGTTCTCTCAACCTTAATAACATTGAATACAGTAGCCACAAGAGTTAGTCTTGCATGATCACTGCTGCAGGCAATGGCAGCCTGAAGATTTTCAGCATGAATAAAGTTGCCTGTCCATGTCCACTGGCAGAGTAAACTTTGGTTTTTTAAACTTTTTTTAAACTTTTATTAAGGGAATAAATATCCTTTAATTTCTTTATTAATTTGTTCAGAAGTATATTCTGTTTAATTCAAAGTAATAGATTTTATATCCAGGTTACAAAATAGATATTATTCTCTTTTCAGCTCTTTTTAGCTCCATTCATAATGTTAAAACACCCTGAAAGTTTAAATGTTTTATGAACTTTTCTATGTGCAGGCTCATTTTATGCCTCACTTCTAGGCTACATCCACAATATCTTATGCTTTGGCTCTCTTTGGGATATCTCATAGATTCAGCTGTGATGCCAGACTTGTCTAGATCTTGAGCCCATGGGGACAGCACACCTCACAAACCCATGAAGTCACAAGTAAGATCTCTATTTAAATTACACATTATTAAAAAAGCAAGAAGTGTTTAAATAATCTGTTGGGTTTTTTTAATTAGAGGCGTTTTATTCTAAGAGGAAGTTGATTACTGGTGTCTTGGCAACAAGCATTTCATTGTACAGCTGACAGAATTCTCTATCAAGTTAGTGGTATAAACAAACACCTCATTTACACTAAGATACTGATCTCATCTATTCAGTTGTTGTGGAGGTTTTTTGTCTAAAACAAAGCATGCGTTTGCAAATACCCATGCATGCTCCCTTGTGCATAAGCACCAATCCCACCTGTATCCAAATTACTTGGTCACAATTACCCACCCTCCTTTGACTGACAAAAAATTCACTGTTTCCCAAAGTGTGTATTTCAATTACTCTGAAAGTGGAAATATTTCATTCAGCAATACTGATACATTCATTTTTTAATGTCTGGATTCACTTTTGGAAATTTGTCTTGGCAAATCACTCTCTGGCAGAACTGCATTTAACTAGGATTATCGTGGGAAAAGAAGATAACAGAGAAGTACTCAGTATACTAACTTCACATTTATACAAAAACATAAAATAGAATAGAATCTACGTGGAAGGCTGCCACGAGGAGCAATTTAAGGAAATCAGCACATGCAGCTGTCTTCTATTTCAAAGCTTCCTCTAAAGAAAATTTTTATATTTTAGCAAGACAACTCTAGGCCATAAAAAGACAGTGAAAATGAAGTTGACTTTCCTCTAGCAACATAAAAGGGGGAGAAGAAAAGAAAGATTTTACCCTTGTCATTGTACTCCTTCCAATTATTTCTAGCACTTTTGTTTGAGGCAAGAATTGCCATCAATTTAGGAACAAAATGTAGAAGCATATTCACTATGACACAACGACTTAGCTCTTCATAAATCCAAAGACACTTGTATCATTTATAACAGCCTGGATGTTTATTTGTAGAAACATCGAACAAGTTTGAAAGATTCTAAAAATCAGTGTTTCAAATAAAGTCCAAGAACATTCTATGCTGTGTCCCTTGTAGGTCCACTTGCTGCTGTAACTCTGTTGGATACCAACATAACATATAAATATCTGAAAACAGTAATAGGCTTGTAGGATCATCTAAATCTTATCTCAGTCTAGACCTTTTACCAAAGTATATAAACTAGGTTTCGATTCAAAAATTCACACTACCTGGTTTTTTGTGAAGCAAAGTTAGATATTAAAATCCTTAGTTGGTGTATTTTTTTCATTATCCAATTGTGGATTTAGTAGCCTTTCCTACCAAAACCAAATGTTCATACCTACCAGCAGTAGAAATACCCACAAACATTGACAAATAAATCTATCAAAGACCACTTATGTGTGTGCAAATTGACATGCAAATGAAAAATTACTCCAATATAAAAAACTCAGAATAAGGTGAATATTTGCTAAGAAACATTAACTGAATACCAAATTCAATATAAAAGAATTTTCCACAGACCCCTTACAGAGTAATAAAAACATAATTCAAACAAACAGCTGCATAAAAACTTAACAACTCAGTAAATTCTTAACATACTTGAGTTGGTAAGTTATTTGTCACTGTGCACTTAACAATTCTCAAGAGCTTGGAAAAGTTTAACAGTAGAAATACAAACTATTCCAGCTACCTAGAAATAAGTGTTGCCAAGCAAAACCACTAATGACATGAAATTTTCACTGCTGCCACCACAGAAGGGGTTCAGTTTTCAAACAAGGAGCAGAACATGCATTATATTTAAGCTCCACCAGACTGAACACAGATTGCACTGAACTCATGGATTTCTGAAAACTCTGGGTGTTCTGGAGTCACATTACTTTTACAGGTATATTTTCCATCACTCTGAATTTTTCTTAAAGTGCATTCCCAGCTCTCTTACCTCCCCTCCTCCCCAGTCATTCCTTACACCAAGGGGACTTGAGCCGTAATCTTGTAGCTGGTACAAATATACTACGTCAGAGCTTTATGCCTGAATTAAACCAGGAAAATATTAATATTCCCTGAAAAAGTGAGTTTATTGGACTATTTCCTCCAGCTAAACCAACACAAATTCCCCTGACACTGGAAGCCTGGAATGTTAGTTCACTTAATATCAGCCTCTTATGTTTAATGTACCTACAAGAAAAAAGTGGTTTTGCATATTTCTCTTTATGTGCACAGATAACGGTAGTCACAATAACAGTATTTTATGTCAAATGAGTAAATTCAGATGCCCAAAAGAACAAAGGGGGAGAATCACCTTCCCTGAATATCACACTTTGTTGTGACACCCAGAATGTGGTTGGCCTTCTGAGCTGTGAGTGCACATTGCCTAGTAATATTGAATTTTTCATTAAAAAACCCACCCATCCCAAGTCTTTCTTCCCAGGGCTAGTTTTGATTCATTCTCTGCCCAGCCTGTACTTGTGCTTGGGATTGCAGGATTTGCACTTGGCCTGGTTGAACTTCAAGAGGTCCATACACACTTACCTCTCAAGCCTGTATAGGTCCCTCTGGGTGCCATCCCTTTCTTCCAACATGCTGATGGCACCACAGAGCTGTGTGTCATCAGCAAATGTGCTGAGGGTGCACTCAGTCCCACTGTCCGTGTCACCAAAATGTTAAACAGCTCCCATCTGCTGTGAGGAAAGGGTTAAAACTGGAAGAGTGGAGAGGAGGATGGTAGATTTGACCAAGTCATCTTGCAGCTGGGAATGTTGAGGCCTGGACAATAAGAATGTGGGAAACCTCATGTATAAACCATACATTGTGCCTACTGCTTGTTACGATCTGTGTGTTTTGAGAAGAGGAATCTCAGTCTAGAGATAACATAGGTGCTTGCAGAGACCTGGAGGCACTCTCGCAGACGTGCTTGAGCTCCCTGTCTTGGCAGAGAGACCAAAGCTCAGAGCTCATAAAAAGCACGGGGAGATCACAGCATGGTGACAAACCCTGTGTGTGTGGAACCTTGATAAATGGGTGCAGACAGCAGCCCTGGTGTGGGCTGGGGTGAACAGAGCCTGACAGGGTCTCTGTTCCTGCTTGTGTGCCTCTGCCTGGGTGTTGCTCTGGGATCCTCTGAGTAGTGAGGTAATGAAATAAATTTACTCTTGGCATTTTGGCTGTGGCTTTGGGGTTGTTCTGGCTGCCTGCCTGTGCCAACTCACACAGTATCTCTGAGGAATGCCACTTGTCACTGCTTTTCACTTGGACATTGAGCTGTTGACCACAAGTCTGAGCACAACCCTCCAGCCAATTCCTTATCCACTGAGTGGTCTGTCCATCAAATCCATGTCTCCTTAGCCTAGAGACAAGGATGGCATGTGGGACAGTGTCAAATGCTTTGCACAAGTTCAGATAGATGACATCTGTTGCCCTTCCCTTATCCACCACTGCTATAATTCCATTATAGAAGGCCACCAAATTTGTCAGGAGTGATTTGCCATGCTGGCTCTCACCAATCACCTCCTTATTTCTGACCATTCCCAAGCATACTTTCCAGGAGGATCCACCTCATGCTTTTGCCAAACACTGAGGTGAGACCTGCATTTTCCTGGATCTTATGTATTCCATCTGGTCCCATGGACACATGCACCTTCAAGTTCCTTAGATGGTCTCAGTGAGCAGTGCTTCATTCTCCCAATCCCTGCTTTCACCTTCTGCAGCTTGGGTGCTGCGGCTTGAACATTTGCTGGTGGAGACCAAGGCAAAAAGCTAATTCACCTCCTTGGCCTCCTCCATGTCCTGCTGACCAGGATTTCTGTGTCCTCCCTGAGAGAATTTTTATTTTCCCAAGTATTTCTCTTATTGTTGGTGTACCTAAAGAAGGGTTTTTTTTTGTACCTTGGATGTCCTTAGCCAGATTTGCTTCTGTCAGCACTTTACTTTGCTAACAAGATCCCTGGCTGTTTGGGCAATTTTTCTGTATTTCTCCCAGGCTACCTTCCACTGATTCCACACTCTAAACTACCTGTTTGTGTTTAAATTTGTGCAGGATCTCCTTGTTCATCCATGCAGGCATCCTGGTGTTCTTCACTGATTTACCCTTTGTAAGAATTGCATTTTTATTGGGCCTGGAGGATGCAATCCTGGAGTATCCTAAAGATCCTGCATCCTTTCATTTCAGCACTCCAGTCATAGGAGCCATTCCACAGTGTTTCAATGATGCCAATAAGGTTTTATCCCTGCAGGCACATGGGCACATCTCATTTTTCCTTTTTATTCCTCATGCTGCACAGAGGCATTTAAGCTGGGACACCAGTGAAGCTGGTTTTCTGACTGAAGCGACCAGAATTCCTTGGTGTGGTCCTAATGACCTGTGCAACCTCAACAAGCTCTGGGCATCTCTTGTTGGTTCTGCCATCTAAAACATGAAATTAATTGGTTTCAATTGTATACCCCACTACTTGATTACTCTTATCTGAAGACCATGGTCCCTGACTACGTAAAATCCTCAATATTAACGTTCAGATTATATCCCTTATCTTGCTGCAGGAAAAGTGTGTTACCCTTGCTCCAGTCTGCTGCATTTTAGCAGACTAAGTATTTTAGATATCACCTCCTTGATACAATATCAAATGAGATAAAAGGAGGCTATGAGGTGAGACAGCTCATCTAGCTCTATGGATTGCTGTTATCCTTTTCTCCAGAGATTTGTTGTCCCCTTGGTTTTGGGATTTTTTTTAATTTTTATTTTTGTTTTTAAATAGTTAGGTCAGTATTGAAGACAAAGGTGTCTTCATAAAGAGCAAGTCTTCCCAAAGTTTGATCTAATGAAGATAGTGCAGGTACTATTGTCTCCCTGCTCCCTTTTCCAGACCAAAGGGACATATCACCCCACTTAGCCATAGAGTAGTTCTATGCTGAGGAGAAGGACATCTCATGTTCCTCTTCCAGCTACAACAGAGAAAAGCATTACTCAAATTATAACAACATATCAAAGATAATTCCCCTTCATGGCAAAGAGGCACAGGAAGCAACACTACTGGACTGACTCCCATAGGGGAACAAATATCCATGCTAGAGTTAAAACTTGCAAATATTTAGGCTATTTTCCTTAATACAGACCAGACCATCCTGAGGCATATTTTCCTCAGTCCTGATCAACTTCTCCTATATCACTGATTTCTCAACCTTTTTGCAAGTGTAGTTTCAGCTCCTTAGTGCCCTGCCTTTTTGTCATAAGCTTCAAATAGGAGGGAAAAAGTGAGATGTCTGACACAAGACAGAATTCAGTTCAGCAGGTTTGCTGTTATAAACCTCTCCCTTTATGTGGTTTGTTAAACAGAGCAACTTAAACACCTCACAACATCCTTTTGAGAAATAACTATTAATACATGTTTTCTCATAAATATTTACAAAGGCAAGACACCATAGTTCTGATCCACTACCATTTAAAATATTCACATGTTAAGCAAGTATGTGAGAGGGAGAAAAAAATTAGTATTTACATCTGTTCAAATAAAGACTAAAAATCTGTTTTATACTGTGCTGTTCACATAATTTTTTGTGTGGCCAAGAGGGAGTTCTGGTCATTACAGTTCAAGTCTAAAATGAGCAATAAATTGCATAGCAGTAGGCAGTATCATCTATGAACCTGCCTGTGGCTGAGTTACCTCTCTTCAGTAATAGCCAACCTCAGTTTAAGGTCACTTGCAAATCTTGGTAGAGAGCTTTGTACACAAAGTCTGTCTGTGGCTTAAAAAAACCAGACAAACAAATCCCTAAACCATACATAGTATCATAAGTTCTACAAAGCAGATGTACTAAAAATAAGTGATTTACCTTTATCAATCCCCACAGCCCTTGTTTTGGGTTAGAACTTGTTTTGGATTGCATTTATTACTCCAGAAGTGCCATCAGTTGCAAGGTAGTGCATATTAGGCAGAACAGGTAGCAGGTTCTGTTACCAAAGCAAATGGGAAAGAAAAAACACCAACCCCCTCTTCCATACACACTTCTTCCCTTGTTTACTATGGATTTCTTTGTTCTGAGCCTACTCCTTGTTAAATGTCTGTGATTGTTAACCAACCTTAAGATGACTCAAATGCGTGTGGGAGTCTGTCTTTTCTAATTAAATAAGCCTTGCAGTTGCCAAGCAGCAAAGAAAACTTCTACAGAAAAAGAAAATAATGTTGCAGCAAAACCTTTTTCAGTCCTACTTCCAAAAAGATAAAAATAATAAAAAAAACCTCCATGCATCTTCCTTTAGTAAAATTCTAAAATGCCCTTCCATTAATTTCATTACTATCTTTGCAAGTAAAACACTCTGTTAACTTGTTAGACTAGCATCTCTCAGGGAAAATAAAAAAAGCTTTAAAGCATGAAAACAAAGGGAAAGCAAAAACATAGTCACAAGATGCATTTTCACTGGCTGTGAAAGACACTCCAAAATGATCTGTCTGGTCATGGAATGAAATTTCCTCTTTGAAATTCATTAAGTCAGACACTATCAGCCCAATCCTGCAATTCTGATTCAGGCAAAACTGTCATTGACATCACTGAAAGCTTTGCCTTTATGAAAAAGCAAGAACGGATTTCAGAACTGGAACCTAGTTGTGTTTCATTTCATTACCATCTTATTTCACAAACAAAAACCCCATTAAGATCAGAATGATATTCTAATTTAAAGGAAAAACTGCATATCCACAGAACACAAACGAAGCAGGGTCTGAATTGCAGTGGAATTTTATTGTGGCCTTTATTTTAACTTTCCGTTAGATGTCAGGACTGTGCAAAAATCAACATATATTTTCTTTATGAGTGTTGGCTTCTCTCAAAGTGATTTATGAAAACAGATCTGCTGCTAGAAGTGCTGTAGGGTAGACAGAAGGTTGTAAGGAAAATGCCAGCACACTAAAGAGACTAAAGAAAAATAGGCAAGAACAAAGCACAAAACAAAGCAGTATAGGAATATTTAAGTATTTAATATTTTCTTAAGATATTACAAACACTAAAGAAGCTATCCCATTTATGCATAAAAAAAAAAATTAAAAACCAAACATCTATTGCATCAGAGGGACTTTCTTTCTGAACTCTGCTAAATTTGGGAATACAGACCTTCATTTTCCTCTTGCTTTTCATACAAGACTAGAATTATAAATCTCCAAATTTGAGACTTCTCATTGCCTGATCAGAAGTTACATCTTCTCTTCATAAATTTTTGAGTATCTTGAGTTGAGAGGGACCCATAAAAATCATCAAGTCCAACTCTCTCCTCCTCCTCACATTTGGTGCTATTTAGGTATTAATAAACTATTAATAGAATATAAGCAATCGTTTTAAGACAGAAAATTCTAACTGAATTATACAGATCAGTATAAAGTGCAATGCTGTTGAGATACTTAATAACGCTTACAGAGTAAACTCAAAAATGATTGTGGCTGTATTTCAGACCTCCTGTGTCTGAAAGCAATCACTATACATCCCTCATTTTTTGTTTAAACTTTGCCTCCAACAGCATCCTCTTAGCCATGAAACTACAAATGTCAACAAAGCCATCTGTACCTCAAATTAACTTCAACCAGAATGGGGAGTCAGAAGAAAATTCTACAAATGTATCTGCCCCAAAAACCTCACCATAAAATATCTTAACATTTTTTGATTAGAAAAGATCTCTAAGGTCATCAGGCACAATCATAGTAGTCAACAGTCTGTCCACTTCCACAGGATGTCAAGCATTCACAGCTGAGGTTTTTATACCCCAGAGTCACACATTTTTCTAACACGTAGGTACGGTCATCAACTCAATACTTTTGCTCTAAAATTAAAGTTACTCTGCTTAGATCTGCAAGATCTGGTCAAGCATTGGGGAAACTATATTGCCATTGAAATGACACCTAGAAAAACCATGTATTGTTCACTCTATTAAAACACAAGGTAACACAAGAAGGCAGAGAATGTTGCTTGGAGAGCAACATTAGAGGTTATTATTACAGAATATTTTAGTATCACATGTTTAAGATTCATGTCACTTTACTGAATGTGCAAGACAGTTTAAAATTTGAATATAATGGAATATGCAGTGCATATTAAAAAATTATAAGTACAAAGAAAATATCAGCATGTATATCATAGTTATTACATGTACAAACCCAGTTTTCCAGAAGAATTCTTCAAGAGAAAAAAGAAATTTAAAAAGAAAAATAGTCTGAGGGGATAGAATAGAGTTTAAAGGTTAGCAAGCTACTTTTTGCTAAATATGCCTCTTTGGAAATCTGTTCATTACAACAGAAAAATTCATGAATTTAAAAAAAAGCATTCTCTTGATAATTTCAGGAAAAAGAATAAATTTGAATTATCTCTTGGATACAGTTCTCCTCTTTGGACAGTCTTCTAAGTAAACATTTCAGTCCTTAGTATTGTTTGATATTAATTTTTTTATTATTTTTTGATATATCTGTTTTCACCATGTATTTTTATTTCCTTTAGGAGGGGGCAGAAATAGGGCTTAAAAGCAGTCTGATACTTTCAGCAGTCATCTCATCATGTATAAATGGATTACATTAAGATTCAGTACATGAAAACACCAGATAATATTTTTTTTTTCAAATTTTAAAATAGTATATTGTACATCAAACTCCTTTTTTTTTTAATTGAAATGTAAATTGTGGAAGTTTGCATTTTGGAGACACAGCTTTCCCTCTTTTGTTTCATTGCACAGATGTGCTAAAAAGGCAATTCTTCTGAAATACACTGTAAAATAGACCCATGTTAAGGAAAGAGCATTGGAGAAACAAAAACTCCTGACTTCTCTCAGTTCTAATCAAAGTTGTTACTGGGCGAGTAGAATCTTCAATAAAATGTTTTTCTATACAATCCACAGAAGTCATCTCCATGTGGAGCCGCGTGGCCTTTCAGCACCTGTTCTGCCCAGGAGTGTCTAAAAGGCGTTTGTTTCTACTCATGTAGCAGTGCTCCTGCCTAGGGGCAAGTCAGCTGGACCTCGATGATCTTTAGGGTCCTTTTCAACACAAACCATTCTGTGGCTCTCTGAACTGTGTGACAAACATGATGGTATTCATTCTTGAAGTAGTGGTCAGCCAGTTTCTTATCTGGCCTGTCCAGCCAAATTAAAACCTACTTTTGTGCATTATATTAAAAAAATGAAAAGAAATTTCTTCTTATGGGAAGCATAAACACAGGAAACCAAAGGACACTGCTACAAATCAGACCAATATTTTACTGTACAATTTATTGTTACAATTAAATCAAATAATGCTGAATCCCAGTAACTTATTTTCAATATGCTTCACAGCCCGGGGAATTAGCTGTGTTTTGCTAAGGCTGCAGGGCAGTGCTCCAATTCTGGAAGCAGGAAGGCAGAGATTTTAGCCACCCAGATGAGATTTTGCTTTGTGATTGTTACAGTCTCAGGACTGGGAACGGCAGAACCATGTGCAGAAGGTGAAGACCTGCCACTCCTGGTGATTTTTTAGGTCTGACACCATTTGCCTGTCAGTGATAAGCTGTGATTTCATCCATAAGCTATGATTTCATCCAGACGTTAATGCTACAAAGCTTCTGTTTTTATTCAGACAGCTTAGATGCTGCTCAACCAACACCCTTGACCAGGAATGCTGTTAAACACATCCCAGAAGTCACTTAACACCCTATCTTTTTAAAAGGATTTTACAAATTCACAGCGCATTAACAGCTTTCCCTGTTACATACTGCTTGGGAAATTGGCAGTTAGGCAACACAGTGTCAGTAATCTCAAGTGCAACACCATATGTCAGGTCTGTTAGAATTAACAATAACAACAGATAAACACAATCTCCAACGTGTACATTCTTCTGAGCACACAAGTAGTGAGTACTCATGAATTTTTACAGGCTGTGAAGAAGACTCTGCAAGGCCTTGGTGAAACAATGCATTAAAATTCAATTATAGTATCCATGAAAAAAAAAGTGGGGGCATTCAGTGTTGCTTGCATTTCCATCTCTCAATTCCTCCACTAAAACCCAATCTAAGTGGGAACTGTCTTCATAAGATCTTATGAGTCATGAAAAATTGCAGCATTGTTTCCTCTTCAGGGAAGACCATTGTGTGAATCTGGTAGATTTTTTATTATTTTGACAAATTCCAGTAGTGAGAGGGTATCAACAAAGAAAAGAACTTAGTCCATTAAAAAGCAATTTTCCCAGATTAAATAACGACCATTCATTAGCTTTCAGTTGCTCTTCAGCTTTTCCATTATACTTTTTTCTATTGCTTAACTGGATGCTAGGTAGAGCTAAGAAGGGACCTGGCCTACATTTATGTAAAACCCAGACACATCTCTTCTTTCAGAACATTTAATTAGAAAAATTTACAAATAGTTATGTTTCTTCAAATCATCTTAGATGAGGAAAAACTACAGAAAAAGCCAGATATTTTCCTGGTCAGTTCACCCTGCTAAATGCAGTGACAATTGTTATGTGTCTATTTAGTGTCCTTCAGAGTTTGGTGAAAGATATCTGGAAAAATATCTGGAAAAAATATCTGGTACTGAGGGCTAAACTGAGTCCATGCTTAAGTGTTTTCTTAATTCCACAGGCTGTTTTTGTATGCCACTTTCAGGCTTTATCTGTAGGCACTTCAAATCACAAAAAGTTTGTTAAAATCTCAGTTATTTTGATGACCTGGCTAGGTCTAGACAACATTGTCTTGGCAGAATAGCCCTGTCTTGGAGCTAATCAGTTAAGGGTAATAGTACAAGCTTTCCCATAAACAAATAGATCCAACTCACAATCAGTAGTTTGTTGTTTGTTTCACTATCTGGAAAGCAAATTATCTCAGATGAGGCATATCAATCACTACTGGTCATAAATTACTGTTGACTTTGACAAGCTGTCAGTGAAAAAAGAAAAAGTCATATTTCAAAATTATTATCTTAAGACAAAGAAAAATTCCTTCCCCCTAGCAGTAAACACAAAGCCTTCAGAAGCCTCAGACAAGCATCTGCGCCTGAAAATGGTCAGGATGAGACCCAGTCCCACACAAATCTTGTAAAAGATGTCTATTCCATAGGAATAAAAACAGGTTGGAAGGGACCTTGATAGATCATCTGGTCCAAACTGCCATGGGAAAGGAAGCCTAGATGAGATTATTTAGCCATGTCAAATTACATCCTGAAAATCTTCAGTTATGAGGACAGATGACAATCACATCCTTGATAAGGCTGCCCCCAGTATCTTAGCACTTTATGAGACATTTGTAGCATTCTGAAACTCCTCCCATTTGCCTTCATTCAATAAAAAATAGATTTAAAAAGAGATTCATATTTTGTAATACATTTACACCCAATAATTGTGCCTTAAAACTTCTGAATGCTATGCTGAAAGGGGAAAACTGGGGTACACTCAGCCATCTTCCTTACTGCATTCTAATGTCTATTGAGATAAACTCCTTGCACACATCTCATTTTTGGAGAAAATGTTTTAAAGGACTGAATTTTGCCTTTCTTATAGATGGAAAGAAATTCTGGTTCACTGTAATGCCAGGCTCCAAATGTCTCATGGCTGCCCAGGTGTTTCCTGCCCACTGGCTTTGCAAGATGCCTGCACTGTATTTAACTTCAGAAATTCATTTATATGTGCAGCCTTATGATAAAGGAAATTATGTCTCACTACTGCCAAAATGCATGAAATAGCTTTGTTATTAGCTCTGGCAACTCAACAGTTTTTACATTTTACATTTGTTTCACCTAATGGCCTTCACTTATTCAAAGTGATTCCACTGGTATCCCACTGGTATCCAGGCATTCATAATAATTAAAAAAACCCAATTTTTCTGAGGTAATGGTCCACAATATACTACCTTTAAGAAAAAGCACTGTGAAAGAAGGGTCATGCTGGTTATACTGAAGTTTTTTTCAAAGCATACTCCTTAATCTCAGTTTTAAATACAACCATTTAAATGAAACATAACTATAAAACATAACCGCCAAGATAAGCCTAAATACTTTTCTAAACCCTTCCACCTCATGCTGCATGGACTACATCATTATAATAAAAATAGTCTGTCTCATTTTAATATTGAAAGAAAAATAAACACCATAGTTGAAGTCTGTACTCTTGATAAACACTGCTCAGATATTTGAAACAAAATGATCTATCTTATTTTTCACTGACATCAGGGTTCACTCCATGTACTGCTAATCTTTGTGAAATACTGAAACAGATTGTGAAACAAGTAAACAATTACTATTGCCTGAGCAAATAAAGAATTGAGATGCTTTCAAGAATCATTATGAATTTGCTTGTATTTTCTTTATACAGATTTTGTATTGCCACTTTTTCATGAATGGGGGACCTAGCTTGGGTTTTTTAGTGCAGAGCTGAACGATGTCAAAATTTTGTCTGTTACTACAGCTGCTGAATCCCATTCAAACTAAGTGGAGGTAGCAGTCATCTTTTTCCTCAATGGGTTTTGATTTGTTGCCCTATCTGCTGACAAGGATGTCATAAAAACTTCAACCCCTCCACCTCTATTAAAAACTTTTGATGAATGAGATATTTTTGTGAAGACTTTTTTATACAGCAAAAATATTTTGAACTTTCCTCTGGCAGAAGTATCTTGTTACTAATGAAAAAATTAATAATATTTCCAGCAGATCAGGTCTGCTTGAAAATGCTGTATATTAGTAAAGTCTCAGACACTGGATTTCTTCTTTGCCTCCATCATCAGGGTGGTACTCAATGAGCTGGATGGATCTCACATCTACATTCGGCTATTCCAAGAAGCAGATAGGAAAGAATTTTTACTCCCATTTTAGAGTTTGGAAAGCAAAATATTTGGAAAAATAGGAATACTATGGATTAGATTTTGATAATAACTGTGCACATTCTCAAGGTCAGACAACATTACAATCTCCAAAGCATTTGGAGACATTTCAGTTTGTCAGAGAGTTAAAAACACAGTTCTGTATTCTTAAAACTGGTATAAGGCAGTGCCACAGAGACAAGAACAGAACTGTTGACAGCATCAGTTTCTCTCTGTACTCCTGAAGACTGCATCCTAACCCTACTGAGGCCCAGAAAATGCACAGCAGCTTAATTTGCTTTTTGCCATTACTGCATTCCTCCTCCCTTGGTAATAGGCCTCATATTGTTAGATATCCTAATTGCTGAACTGACACACTGCATTTGTAATGCAAGGCTATTTACATTTGTATTGCAGTTTTTCATCCAACTTCCTTTCTTCCAAGGAAGAGGTCACAAAAATCCACTATAGGATTACTCATCAGCCAGAGACTATTTCAGTTTTGCACATTTATGTCTCCAGATTGAAAGTATGAATCACTCTTCTACATAATTTCTGCATATAGACCACAGCTCTCTATCAGGAAATATGAATGAATTTAAATTTGATCGACCAAGGCCTCATCTGTTCAAAAATTTCACACTCAGTATAACTGGCATATTTTTCTTCTGTGTCTCATCTCCTTAGCTGACATACAGGACTATTTCTTTTAAAAAAATCTAAAACATAGTTTGATAACAATTCCAGCAAGAAACACCCTTACTGAGAATTAAGAATGAAAAGCATAATTTATATACAATTGAAATGGTGATGATAAATTTGCCTTGTTTATTCTTCCAGGATTTCTGGAGTTGTTCAGGGTTTAAACTGAAACTTTAGTATTAAATACATACTAAGAGTACATGGCACGTTCACCACAGTTCTATGATTTTAGTTGAATCTGAATTTTCTTGTCTACATCTGTGACTGAAATAGACTTGCTTCAAGTTCTGCCTCTCCTCAAGAAAAAACTAAAGTGTAAAAATATACAAGAAAC
This sequence comes from Setophaga petechia, assembly GCA_024362935.1. NCBI lineage: Eukaryota > Metazoa > Chordata > Aves > Passeriformes > Parulidae > Setophaga > Setophaga petechia. The sequence continues at coordinate 33,155,192 of JANCRA010000001.1, forward strand.
ATCATTCAGAATGAAGAAACTTGATACTCCAAGTTTGATTGCAAGATAACATAAGCAGAGCCAAGATATTTTTCAATGAAAGAAGCTTCTTAATCCAGCAAAAACTCTCCTTCATTAATGACTCAAACACTAAGTTTGCTGATGATACTAAACTGGGAGGAGTTGTCAACTCCCTTGAAGGCAGAAAGGCCCTGCAGATGGACCTCAACAAATTAGAGGGCTGAGCAATCACCAATCATATGTTTAACAGGGGAAAGTGCCCTTGGATTGGGGTAGCCCTGGATGTACAGACAGACAGGAGAATGACAGGCTGGAAAGCAGTGCCATGGAAAGGGACATGAGAGTCTGGGTTGGCAGAAAGTTGAACATGAGTCAGCAGTGCCCTAGCAGCTAGGAGGGTGTGAGTCTTGAGGTGTCCTGGGAAGGACAAGGACTTGGAGTTGATGATCCTGATGGGTCCCTTCCAACACAGAATATTCTACAATTCTGTGATTGCCAGTCTTCAATAAGGCCAAAGCTGTGAAATGCATGGGAACTTGCCATCCTGCCAACAAACACAGAACTCCCCTTCACTGGTACTGTTTTGCAGATGGAGAAAGGTTTTTCCTCTGGAGAAACTAGGCTTTTTGACACTACAAATACTGCAACGTGAGCATAGAAAGCTACAGATTTCCACTTCCTTTGATCACCTTATCTTCGTGTCTCAAAGCATCCTCAAGGATATTGTCATTCAGAAATTTACCAAAATTAGAAATGTTTAGAAACTGCTAGCCTTCAATCCATTAGCTAAATCATTAAAGCTACAGTGAAACGTAGCCTATGGAATCCCACTGTTGTAACAGTGCTTTGTAAAAGCATCCTCTGAAATACGACTCAGAAAGAACAAACACCTGTTTGCTTACAGAGCAGGACACATTTTTTTTCTCCATGGGGCAGGACTACAGGCTCCTTCATGTGCCTGTGCTTTGCAGGCACCCACTTAAGGGCAAAGCAGATAATTCTGAGTGCACAACACGTGCATGATCTAAGTGAGTGGGAGTCTCTGAGTAGAGTATCTCTTCTATTTGCCAACAGCTATACTCTTCAAGTGCTTACATTAAGTCCCCAAAATAGTTTTCTGTATCTACTGATGGAAAACCTGCATGAGGACAATGTCTTTCTTCACATTAAGAAAACATTTGTTTAAGTAAAGCCTTGAAATAAAAATCTCAAATCTTCTGCAACTTTATATTGCTTAATGACTTTACTAAAGTGAGGAAAGAAATGCACTTCTGGAAATTTTGTATGCAGAGCTTGCTCTTTCCTGAAATTCTTTATCTTAGTTCATATATTTTCTTTATTAATAAATAAAATAAAGCCATAAGTTCCATATCAACTTTATAGCTGCACTGAAGTAAAATTCATCTTATATTGAACTAAAAATGTAGCCACATATGTTACATATAATATGTGAAACATATATATGACTAAAACAGAATGGTTTTATGATTCATTATCACTTTATACTTCTGAAGAGTCTTTCAGTTTTTGGTTATGTTAGTTTGCAGTTATGTTGTAGTTATGTCAAAGAAGGCACTTAAAAATTTGAACATTATCTCCACTCAATAACATAACAGAGATAATAAAAATAAATATTTGAAATTAAGGTATAAACATTGCTAATCATTAATTCAAGATAAGGCTTCAATATTTCTTTTGAACCATATTTAAGACAAAACCTAGTGCTGTGTCATATTTAAGCATATGCTGTACTGTATTTATACATGTGCACACAAGTCACAAATACACATCTGATTCAGGCCGTGTAATAGTTAATAAGACAGAAAAGAAACAAAACACTATCTACAGCTAAGGAGTACAAGCTGTCTGTCACATCTGTCCCCTACCTACAACTTGACAATAACCAGAGCAGGATAGTCACTCCAGCATCCTTTGTCTGGCCATCAATCTAACCTCCCACTGTTGAAGCATCTAGGAGTGTAGAGTTAGGAATTTCTGTAATTGGATCATCCACATACAAAATAATTTCCATGCTGGACCAGAAAGCTGGCAAAAATAGGCTGAAATAAGAACAAGCTTGCTGTTTCAGACTTTTATTATTCATTTAAAAAATGTTACAAGTCAGTTCAATGAATTTCAGTTTGTTATAGACAATTTAAAGGTGAGATGCATCATGTGCATGATCAGCACATACATTTAGAAAATACTGAGCATTGAACAGAGATTTAAAAAAAAATTACTAGATATAGATTAACATTTATTTCATAAAAATGAAGAATACAGAGGAAACTCAATGAGTAGCTTTAGGCAAAACCCTTTGATTACAGCACATTTGGAGAGGAAAAAGTTTCTGTAATGCTTTATATTCTAGCATCTACAAGTTGCAGAAGCAGCAGTTAACATTTAACTCTGAGATTTTTTGAGACAAATAAAAAGCAAAAAAGTATATTTAATAGTGTTTTTTATAAACAGCATAACATATAACAGCTAGAACATCTATCAGAAAGAATATGTATGAAGTTGCATCTTAAGGGATGAAACAGCATGTATTTAATAAGTGCTACTTTGCAGTCAATATCTGATAGAGAGCTATTACTGAAATAACTTCTTCCCTATGACACTAACACATTCTGTCTTTAAAAAAAATCCACACACAAGCTGTTCTCTGCAAGATGTAACAGTAATGTGTTAAATGCACTAGTACGATAGCTTTCCTCTGACCTTCCTCTTAAAGGATTACAACGAACGGTAAATCTGATGAAATCAAAGATGAGTTATGGGATATGGATACTTGAAGACAGATTGGCACCAATTCTGGAGTCACAGATTAGGTCAGGACAATCATCTTCATAGCTCTACAAAGACAGCTGTTGACTTTGAATCAACTCCAGCTATATAGTTTTTGTCAGTAGATAAGAGGACTTTTAATTCAGTAAGCACATGTATATGATCACTTGGACACCAAATTTAACTTAAACTCCACATTTTCTGTAAGTTATTATAAGATACATGCTCAACCAAGTTGAAATTCTAAGTATTTCATGGCATCATTTAGAGCAATAGCATCACCATCCTTAAGTATCTGACCACAAGCCAGAACTGACACCAGTGAACCACATCCTCAAATGAACAACTTCACATCTACACAAATTTTAAATACCTGAAGGGATGGTGTCTCCACCACTTCCCTGAGAATCCTGTTCCAATGCTTGACAACCCTTCAGGAGATTAATTTTTTCCCAATATCCAAGCTGAAACTCCCCTGACACAACTTGAAGCCATTTCCTCTTGTCCTATCACTGTTACTTGGGTGAAGAGACTGACCTCCACCTCGCCACTGGTGGGATAGTTGGAGAGAGAAGGTCCCCGTGGATCTCCTTTTCCCAGACTAAATACCCCCATGTCTTTCAGCCAGTCCTCATCAGATCTGTACCCTTAACCTTCAGCAGTTTTGCTGCCCTTTTGTGGACAGTACCTCCAAGTCTTTCTAGTAGTGAGGGGCCCAGAAATGAACACAGGATTAGAGCTGTGGCCTCACCAGTGCCATGTGCAGGGGGACAATCACTGGATTGATTGTGGTCCTGCTGGCCACACTATCTAGTGCAATCTAATGTGTAATATTCTCAAAACTATGTCCTATATGCATTTCTCTTTAAAGCACACATGCTGAAGAATAGTCCTGCAAGCTGCACATGTCATTTCTACAGAAGTGAGCCTCAAAAGGCAGACAGACTTGTCCTAAAATGTAAGTTAAACAGGGCACCTTGAAAATTAAATTACTTTCATTCATTCCCATTTTCTAATGTTGAAGAAGTCTCTGGGTGCAAAGTGCCTGGCACAGTTTTATCATTACTGAAAGTTTATGCTTTCAAGACTTACATATTTTCAAACTACATCCCTTTGAGTTATGAATACATGATCGACTCACCCCTTGCTCCTTTCCAGAAGAATGAGGCTAAGAAAAAAACCTCATTGAAAGGATGGCCAAATAGTTGCATTAAGTGAATCAACAAAACAGGAGTAACTGTTTAGAATTACGTCTCTCAAAGCTTTCCTAGCTTTCCCCATGTAAAGCAGTTTGCCACATACCAATAAAAGCTGGACGGTGAGTTGAGAGTAGCCCACCTTCAAAACAAAACCCCAGTGGTCAATTTTTGAAGCCATCTTCTCCCACTGTCAAGGTATGGTTAGGCAAAAAATTAGAGCACATCTCTACACAGTCCATAGCTTTAGTTGTACAGACAAATTTTAAAGGACATTATGAGTGCTCATGGAAAAGTTTTTGCACTTGGCTTAGAACTAGAGTTATCAAAATAACTCATCTAAAGCAAAAATCAGAAAGAAAGAAAATGCCAAATCGCTCCTAAAAATAATTCCAAAATATAGGCACAAATACAATACTGACTTAGGAAGTACTCCACTAACATCAACTGATAGTCATGTTACAATCCCTTCTCGTATGGGCTTTCTCTCACATCTATGTTTCAGTGATGAACAGCACGAGATAGAGATGTATAAGTAGGAAGCATTAGATAAGAGCAAAGCCAAACACTATCAGTTTGTTTCAGGGAAAAACATTCAAATTATTAAACATGATCCTTTTCAAAGGCATGACAGATATTGCAAACATGAAATAAGGAACAAGACAGTATGTTAGGAGGTAGATTGATTTGAGAATTAATAGAATGCAAATGAAACAAACAGCAAAATAATAACAACATGAGAAGTCCAATAAACATCTGTCTTTTCCCTAATAGTAGGCATTATTACACCTCAATCCAAATGATCCAGTGATCCAAGCCCTTAAAAACAAGTCAAAATATGTTATCAAGCACTCATTCCATATAAAAAGTAATGAATGTAAAACCAATGTAATGTAATTGATTATCACAAAAATAACACATTTCACAGTAAATTAATTAGCTGGAATAATAGTCAATAGATGTAAAAAATTGTTTAAGAAAAGCTACTGAGGAAAAAGTGGGAAAAAATAGCTTGGTTTTCATTCACAACTCCGAGAATCAGTTTTGAGTAACAATGTTTATAAAGAAACAGCCAGCTACCAAACTAAACTTGCCCAGGTCCTACATTTTGGAATCACTTTCCAGACCTCCTGGAAAAAAGGATCTTCTGCAACCTATTTATGTCATACAGGAATCCAAAGGCTATTGAATGTTTACACAGCTCATAATACCTTTAGTAGATTTGTGTCCTTTCTTTAACCTTATGGTGCATGTATTCTGTACAGTCAGTGGAAAGGAGCTGAGTACAAACCACAGCAAGAGGAAGAGAACAATCACTGGGAGATTTTCCTCTGTTTTATGTCTTTAGTATTTACTCTCTCCCTAAGTTCATATTTGTGTTTCTTACTCCCAGGACATACTGCAAAATCTGTGTACTCTCAAGATGAACAAGGAAAATGCCGTAAAGTAGGGCAGGATAAGCAAATCTGAGTATTTAGCTGTCATTCCTCTCTTTTTACATACACCTGCTTTCACTACGGCTTTGCTGCATCTCTTCATGGCCACTGAGAAGTGCTTTTAGAAAGTAGTTTGGTTTGGGGTTTTGGTGGGGTTTTTTTACATTTTAATTTATTATACTTCAATAGAAAAAAAGGTAGTCCAGCCCAAACTGATTTCAAAAATATCTATCTAACCCCCTTCTTTAAGCACAAAAATCAACGCAACCTAAAATATAAAGCATTGAGACATCCTCATTATCAGTCTACTCACCACAAGACCCACAGATTTTCAACTATATTAAAAAAAAATCTCAACCCCTACTATGTTTTACACATGCAAGCAATCATATTGCTAGCATCAAAATCCATGGGAGTTAATTTGCACAGGTACAATATGCTTCTCTGTTATTTTTTTGCATGAAAAACTATCCCATGGGTGAATTAAAAAAAAACCCCACTCAAACAAAAAGAAGAAACTGAAAGTTTCACACTGGGAAATGGAAGGCTCTGGATAGTTAAGAATTGTTCTAATATGATTACATGGAGTAATTAAATTTAAAAAAAAGAAGCACTCACTAACTAGCAGGAATAGTCTCCCTTGGGGCTTGAGCCAGCAGAACACTCACAGGGCAGCTGACTCCAGCAGAACAGCTCACTTGTTTTGAGCTAAGCAGAGTTAAATGGATTGAACCCTTGATTAATTAATGGAACACTTTATACAAAGTATGAAATTAACTTGTAATTCTTTCTGCTTTTGATTGAACTGCAAACACAATGGTTCATAGGCATCTCTACCCTCTTTATAGACTGTTCTGATATCTGAGAGAAAATACTAAGTTCCCATTGATTCTTATTTTCTAAGAGAAATTACAAGCACATAAAGAGATCAGATCTTGCTCCAAGGCAGTCAAGACACCACAGACAACAGACCAGCTATACCTCTGAGCTTCTTTTCAGTGATGACTACTTTTGGAGTACAAACTTATACTGCATTTATATCCTTTCTTAGTTGCCTTCCTATAAAGTGAACACATACAGACACTTTTTGTAACTTTTTGTAAATTACTAATATTTAACAATCATTTTATATTTTGATATCAGACAACTTGGTGGCATTTTTATGTTTATACCTGTTATTTATAGGATGGGGAGTATTTTCATGTGAAAAATTATTACTCTGAAATAAAATTTACATATTACACTGAAATAACTCTTAACATTGATTGGGATCTTATACTAAGAGTAAAACATAGACCATTTATCTGCATTTTAATTTCTGTTACTACCATGACACACCTCTCCAGATACTGGCATCTCATATAGATTAGCACAGATCTAAAGATCATGATGGATAAAACTGCTGCCACTGGAAGTCAGAAAATCCATCTGACTTATGAGAATTAAGGTTAAAGGTCAAATGTGTTTGAGAAGAAAAAATAGCTGAAGAAAAATACATGTGATCTGGTGCTTCACATTTTAATAAAAGACTGAAAGTTTATTCAACCATGAATTAGAAATAATTTATTTGTATGCACCCCAAAATTAAATGCAATGGCCAAAAAGCCTATTTATTTTAGTTATCCCAAGTTCTTGCTTTTGAGGCAATACATTTTCAGAATGCTATGTTTCAGCCTTGTGGTGAACACACACACATTTAATTTTTTAGAGAAAACTGTCTGGCAAATTATTTCATACAGACTCCACTTTGGTTTTAGAGACTGAAATACATTTCTAAGCCTTTTCTTGCTTGTTGAGCTACATTGGGCAACTACATTTTTCTTTTTAGTGAAGTTACTCTCATATTTTAAAAATGGGCCTTCTATTTTAAGACTGTGTTTATTGAAAAACATATATATTCTATTTGTAGTTTTGTGTTTAGTAATAGGTCAAAGCCTCAAGGGTTTCACACTTGAATGAATTACATCCTGGGGAATCCTGTGTACTGAGAAAGCCAGACTAATTAACATAATCAAACATGTCTCAGTAAAACCAGTATCTAAAACTACAGTGATGTCATGTCCCATCACAACACCCTCTTTAAATGCTAGAATGTACAAACTGGCAATGCAAGTGTGGTAAGGAATACATACTTGAGGTCTTTACTCCTTGCCATTATGATATGTGGGGTTCTCAGCTGTCAGTTTGGAAGCCAATCTTACAAGAAAGTAATTAACTCTAACTCTGCAGCTGAATATATAATTATAAAGCATTTGGGGTTTATAGGTTCACATGTTTCAGTATTGGAACCATGGCTGACTTGAACTGAATCTCAAGGGTCATCAGACTTTACCCAGTGGCTTCTGGACCAAACCCAGAATATACAACTGACCAAGCTCTAAAGACTTCATCACCTTTAAAAAAAGGTAATCAGTTTTGCTCCCTTTTTAGGTATTTCAATAATTTAATTGCTTCAAAGTAAGATTATTATTATTCTATTCTGTATTCATCTTTTATCAGGTTCCAGTCTTGCCAATTTACTGCCTTTAATTATTTCAGATTTTAAAATTTTTACCTTGACTTCACAATTTCTTTTGCTTCATGCAGGTGTCTGAAGACCTTCCAGTGTTTTACAAGATGAAGTTTGATATTATATTTAAAAAAGTATTCCAAGCTGCAGCTCATTTATTTTCAGTAAATATGCTGAGTTTTGTATGCATGTGACACACACCAGCTACCATGTTTTGAATTATGAGAAATATTACTTGATTTTTTCTATATAAATAATCAACATCAATATTTGAGACACATGCTCTGATTTCTGGATTCTGGTTTTAAAATAGATGTTCAAAAAAATCTCATTTTTCAATCTACTGCAACTGCCAGAAGTATCAGAAGATACCATAAAGATCTTCTAAAGATGGGACATCTTACCAGTAATGATATTGAAAGACTAAAAAGGTGGTAATTAAGACAATATAGTAAAATTAAAACAATAGGAAATATTTTATCAAAGTTTGAAGTCTACAGTAGTGTTTTGTTGAATTGGAACCTATTATATATCAAGATGCATTGTTTTGACTCACTCAGAAGAAAATATTTTAATATTCAACGCTACCAGCAGAAAAGTTTGAAAACAGTCTCACTTAGCAAAATAAAATATTGCAACGGTTAACTGGCTACCTAAAGCACAAGCAAGCATATATATTTCCCACAAGGATTTTGAGAAGCTTGAACTCTGCATATCTAAAGTATATTTAGATATTTAGCCTGCATTTATAATTAATAGAACTATTCCTGTTGGAGACATGGAGAGTTCGTGATGGGAGTTGCAACTAGTAGCACCTTAAAAAAATTGCATATGCCTCAGTGCAAATAAATTAAATTAGAACAATTCACTGTTAAAGTACATAATGCACAAAGATAAATAGGTCCTGGAGAAGCAGCCTCACTGCATACTCATTTGAAGAGAAAAGAGAGGAATCAACTCTTCTAAATACAGAAACAAAGTACTCCACTGATTCTGCAGAGCGCCTGCATTGACAGACTGTCCTTGAGCAAATAGAGGGATTTGTTATTTTGTTTCCTATTGTGTTTTCAGTTGAAGGTGTAAACAAGTTTCTTTCATTATCATTGTTGACATTTAGGGCTACAGAGAGAAAAAAACCCCAAAGGATCAACTTTTTGCAAAGTGGACTTAGAAACCTAGAGTATCTCTTGGTTTATGTAACCCCTACTAATTAAAAAAGTTCAGGGAATGGAGGAAGATTTGTTAGTGATGTTCTGGTGCATTCTTTGCTATACTCTTGGTAGGTATCAACAAAGAAATCCCAACTGGCTCTAAAATGTGTGGTAGGCATTAATATTTAGTGATGCCTGCTTGGAACAACCTTGAAGAAGAGCTAAAAGAAAGAATAACAATATTGTAAAAATGGACAATGTAAATTAAGAACTGTGGTGAAAGTCACATGTGGGGTATTTTTGAAATTAAAAGAAAAAATATACCTGCAGGTGGAACACGTGATTACTTTCAAGGTTTCTAATGAAATGCCTTCTTTCTAACTTACACCTACCTTTGGGTATAAGGAATGCATAAAATCCCTGTTTCTTACTTCTTTTCTGCATCTCCTCTACTTGATGACCTTATAATTGGGGTTTTATCTGTGTTAAAAGTTTTTCTCTATTTCACTCTCTCTCTTTCAATCTTCCTTTTTCTGTAATGAATGTATTATACTTCCCTCAAATTTCAGTATCTTTTTGTTTGTTTCATGTGCCTTATCTTGCTGAACCTTTGCCTTTTTCCACATCTGCTTATGTCTTTGGCATACAAGTTTTCTATGTTTTTTTAATAGTTTTAATAAGAGTCTGGCATGAGATAATCCTGTGGGTTGTGCAGCTATTGGAGCTGCACAAGTGTTGGGGCTGCTATCAGACTGTTAGTGTTTCCTGTCTAGTGGCTACAGGGAAAAATAGCCGGCAGATCATACTGAGGAGGCAGTCAAGGAGAGGGAGATAGGCCCAGTCAGATGCTGCTCACAAATCCAGAGCTGTGTCCTGAATGGTTCTCCCAGATTTGTTTTTCCACTGGCTCTCCCTGGCATGATATGGCTGTTCAAAGGCCATTGTCTTTTAGGTTCACAGAGCAGCCCTACTCTACAACCCCATAGATATTTTTCCCTTCTGCCCTTCTCCAGGTGTAGCCCTTCCTGACAAATCCTTCATTTTATTTTGTGCACAAACCATACAGATTCCCACAAGAATTTCTCAAACAATATTTCTCCACATCAACTCATAAAACCTTACCCTTGCTAAGGAAAACAGCGCCTGGTTTGCCTGAAATGTTTGGTTTCTTTGACAATAAATGTAGTCCTGTCACTTTCCTACTGCCACCTGTACTTGTAACATTGTTCTCTGTTCCCCGTGTTCTCATTAATGACTTTCTGTTTTCCCTCTTAAGATGCTCCTTCCCAGTCAAACTTTCAGACTATTTGTGTTTCCCTATTAGCCCACCCTATGGCTCTAGATCATCTTTCTTTAGTGAAAAAGTCAAATAGGACAGAATATAATGCTTTTTCTGTATTAATCAGAACTGTATTTTCAAAGAGAGTGAAATAAAGAGATGTGTTTCTCACACCCCCTCACCCATTTCCTAAGAAAAATCCTACCCAGACCTACAGGCAAAGTAGAAGCGCCCCTCTCTGCCCAGTCTTTTCCGAGACCCGAGGTTCAGTGACGGTCGCTACCCCGCGCAGGCATCGACTCGGTGGCCCCTGTTCCCGCGGCAGGGACGGCGCTCGGGCAGGAGCCGTTCTGAGCCCCGCCAGCCCCAGCAGAGCGTCCCCCGCGCCCGGTCCCGCCCCGCGCCCCCGCGCCGGCCGCGCTCTTGGGGGGCGGCCTCAGCCGGCCCCGGCCCGGCCTCCCGCCCGCCCCGCCGCCGGCCGCGCCGCGCCCCGTGCCCGGGATGCGTCCGACGGCCGAGAGCCGGCTGCTGCCAGGAGCCGGGGACAGCCGGGCGGGCAGGGGGGCTCCCGCCGCCGCCGCGGCTGGGATTAGCTCCCGCTGGGCTGCGATGCGGAGCCGCGGGAAGAGCGCGGCGGAGCCCAGCGGGAGGGAGCCCAGGCGCTGAGGCGGGCGGCGGGCGAGGAGCCGCCGGAGCTCTCCAGGGTGCTGGGCTGCTGCCCTCCCGCGGGCCCCTCCGATGCCTCCGACGCCGCCGCTCCCGGGCTCCGCCGCGTCTCCGAGCAGCATGGCCCGGATTAGGTACCTCCGCGCCGCTGTCTCGGGGTTTTATCTGTGGGAAGCCGCGGTCCTGCTCAGGTGAGTTGCTTTCTTTGGGGAACTAGAGGTGTCCCCCTTCCCGGGTGTCGGGCAGCTGAAGTACCTGGGACGGGTGCGGACAGCAGGGTCACCGCCTTTCCTCACCACGAACGCCCGGCTACCTTCGGCAGCCAGGCTGTGGGCACAGAAACTAAATGCGTGAGCTCCACGCTTCCTGAACGGCTTCATAACATTGCACTCTCCCGAATCCCATTTTGAATTTTACAAGCAGGAGGTTGTGTACTTCCTTCACTTGCTCGCAGATAGTTTCCCTGTAAGATCTGTGAATTTTATCATTGCTTTTAGCAGGAATTGTAACATCAACGATATTGAAAATTCTTAAGGTACAAAGTGTCTATGTGTAAAAGTTACGGAAGATGATCTGAGTTGGGAATATAAAGACTCCTTTATTATCGTCAGTTCTTTTCAGCAAAATGAAAATCACAGATTGCCTTAGGTCAGAAGTCTTGCGCAGAAACAGAGAAACACTAGCTGAGTGTTTCTGAGAGGATATGGTCTACAGAAGCTCCCTTAAGAGGGAAAGCATTTGCTGCAGTACTGACAGTCTACGATTTGTATTATGAAAGATGGCAACATATCTATAAATTATGACCTGAGTAGAAGACTGAGGTTCGTACGACTTTCTCATCCCAGCACACTCTTTTTAGGCGAAGTGTTGTTACTATATCAATATAAGCATTCTTTTAACATATAGCTCTGGAAGTGTGGTGATACCGGTTCTAGAATGAACTTTCTAAGTTCATTTTAGCCTGGCATCACCACGCATCCAGAGAAAGGGACTTCAGTGTCTTATATTCACTGCTGATGCAGTTAGCCATGCTTGTTATCAACAAATATTCTAGCCCTGTATCACAATAAACAAACTATGGCATATAACATGACAGTGCCAGACTATTTTAAAAATCACATTGTTATTTAACAGACAAAAATCAAAACTTAAATTTGAAAAGAGAGTTTGGGGATTATACATGTAAGGGATTTATAACCATGAAGTTAAGCCAGCAGCATGTATTCCCCACAATGATGGCACACTTCACAAGTGCTCACAGGTTTATAGCAAATCTTTCAATTTTGAAGTTAATTTAATGATGTCAAAATATGTAACATAAATATTTTATAACGTAGTTTTATTGAAATTGTGCCAAAAGAAAGAGATTTTAAGAAACTTGGTCACATGGTATGAGATTGACACTGTGATGAGAGAGTCACTGCATGTATATTACACTTTAAATTTTGCAGTGAGTATTTAACGTTCAGTGTAGGTGACCAAACACTTGTGTAGTGTAAGCAATAAAAGCAGTACTATGCTATTTTTATTCTATTTCAATGTAGATATGGAACTTATTTCTCCTCTGCATATTATTCCACGCAAATGCCATCCTACTGTTGAATTGTTCATCCTTTATTTTAACGACATAAAAACATTTATTCCAGAGGGGAAAAAAGCTATAAAGTCAGTTATGAAAGTCATAGAGGTATTTTTCATTGCATAAATCTGTACCAATACTAAATCGTTTCCAAACATATGCAGATATCTTATGTATCATAAATTCAAACTATTCTCTTCAACATCCAGATAACTGTGGTATTGTAATAACATTTTGCTTATAAATAGTCACTTTATGATAATGAACATGGTTACTGTACACATGGACTATATAGTTGGAGAAAGAGTTCAGAAAGCTGCTCAAAGTCCCTGTTTATCTTCCATATCAATCTCAAGACAGAGACTGCTGGTGACTTTAGGTCTAGAAATAATACATGAGAAACCTGAGCCAGTTCAAAACACATAGGAGTCTTCTCCACACTTTGAAAATGTAAAATGTGAAAATCTGTAAAATTCTCAACTTTTCTAGAGCCATTAATTCTATTTCTTTTCCAGTTTAAGCCTTGTGAAAGGATCCCCATTGGAGCAAAGGGAGCAGGGAACAGTAGAATGCTGCTCCTACTCTCTGCTAGACACAGACTCCAGCCTTAGAACCTGTATAACACTTGACAGTGGTTTTGCTATGGATTTCTAGGAACAGTCAAAGTGGTTTATTTACTCGCACACTTTGGAAGAAATGATGTTATCTTCTTTTGCATTGTGAAACTTTGAAACTTTTCTACTCTTCATTAAGAAACTAAAGGCTGTGTGAGAAAACTGAATGAAACTAACAAGAAAAGCCTTCATTACTTGTCCACCAGCCCTGAGGCTATTTAAAATGAATGTTTAAATTACATGCCTGTGAAGATAGGAAAAAAAGATGGTTTTCAGTGTAAATTTGGACTGGCTATTTTAATGAGCAAAGTCTCGAGATGTATGCTTAACAAGAAGAAACTTCACCTGATTTACTTTTTTTTAAAATAACTCATTCTTCATTCCACATCAAACGATCCTACAAATTGCAATAACTGAAACAAGATGTATATTGGTCATTAGAGGGTCTAATTATTTGGTTTCTGAAAAATGTAAGAAAAAAAAATTAGAAGAGCAATGAAGCTGGGAAAAGGTCTAGAGAGAAAGTCTTGTGAGGAGTGGCTGAGAGAGTGGGGTTGTTTAATGTGGAGAAAAGGAGGCTCGGGGAGACTTTATTGCTCTCCACAACTCCCAGAAAGGAGGGTGTAGCCAAGTGGGGATCAGCCTGTTCTCCCAGGCATCAAGTGACAGGACAAGGGAAAATGGCCTCAAGCTGTGCCAGGGAAGATTCACATTGGATATCAGGAAGAATTTGTTCATGGAAAGGGTGACCAAGCATTGGTATGGGCTGCCCAGAGGGGTGGTGGAGTCACCATCCCTGGAGATGTTCAGGAAATGACTGGACATGGCATTTAGGGCTGGGGTTAAATTGAGAAGGTGGTGTTCAGTCAAAGGTTCTACTTTGTGATCTTGAGGTCTTTTCCAAGCTTAATGATTTCATGATTATCCATAGTCTTTCACAATATTGTGCATAACAGTTTTTACTGTTATGTCATAGATTAACACACATATTGATAATGTATTAAGAGATTTTAAACCTGAAAAACAATGGTTAAAGCACATAACACTTTGGTTTATGCAATATATTTGAGGATAGAGAGAAAATTTATTATCAGACCCAAAATAAAAAAACTATTACTTATTAATAATACTGCCAGTCTGAGCCTGAGTGTGATACTAAGAAAGTCCAGGTGTAAAAAAAGGGCAAAATCTAGGATAAATAATGTAATGTAGCCTTAAAATAACTGTAATTTACTACCAAAGAAAAAAAGTCCTGAGATATAGTTTGAAATTATAATAATGTCTAAGACTGAGTATTCCCCTGAGTTTTCAATAAAGTAATAGTGTTAATAAGAAATCCTCTGGATTTGCCTGAATTCCAAAAGGTCATGATGAAAGAAAATCCTATCTGTAGAGTAAATGCAAAGATCAGATTTGTGAGTCAAAAACAGTTTCATAACAGCTCAGGAACTTTCACAGACACCAGCACTGATCTGTTAAGAGCTGCGCTGTCGGGGACTTGAAGGTATTTGCTTTTTCTTTGGAGGTTGTAATGTATCTATTTTATATGTAGACTTGTGTATGAGGAAAGAACAGGATTAAAAGGTAGATTGCACTGGGGAAATGCAAAATAGATTCTTCCTATGTGGCATTTCTTTATTTATCTATATTAGCATAGACTAGGAATCATGTTGCAATTTGATTCTTGCCCCTTTCCTTGGTTTTTTCACTACTCCATTGAAATTACGTTAAAGAAAACAGTATCCCAGACATGCAACCTAACTTTGGGGCATATCTGAGTTTAAGGTTAACTGATTTTGAAATTGTTCCTGCATTTCATTGCAAATTGATTTCAGGTAGATAGCTGTAAGAGGCAGAAGACATTATCCTTTAGGCCAGTATTAGTTCTTTTAAATAATGAAAGAGAAAAAAATACAACAGCTAAAAATTATTGGTTCTGACATAGCATCACAAACATCTTTGAAAATAAAGATTTTAAGGTGCTCTAATGAAGCTTCAGTAGCTTATTAATATATTAATAATTAGACCTACAATGCTACTCAAGAAATAAAAGTGTCCAAATTAAGATGTGAATAAAACTTTGTAAAAGAAAATCTACTAAAGCAAGATGACAGCACTGAGGCACAATGCCTTTCCTTGGCAGCCCAAACTTGATATGAAAGTTATTTTCTGTGGAATAAATCAGGTGACAGACTCCAGGTCCCATGAAAAGCACTTAGCACATCTCAGAGTGTAGCAAAGGAAGGGTAGGCGAGCTGGGAGCTCAGACTTACAGCAACACAGGAAGGAACAGGATTGTGCTGTATAAGTGTGCAGTCCCACAGCACTTGTGCAGGAGAACAGTTCAAAAGTTCAAATTGATGGGCAGAGGTGGTAATGAAGAGGTATGCCCAAGGTCAGAGCCAAAGGGTCAGGTCAGCAGGTCAGGCTCACGATGGAAATGATGAACGTACACGACTGGGTGAAAGTATGCTTGTATACCAGCTCGTGCAGAGACCAGGAGAATCTCCCCAGCCCTTCTGAGGGTGAAAGAAAAAAAGGAAAAACAAACACAAGTCCTCAGAGAAGAGAGGTGAACCCCTGCTGAGGATTCTACAGAAAAAACATCTCTGTTTCAAAACTGAGTTACCAGAGCTCACACTGAGCCCAGTCAAACTCCTGTAATGAAGGATCCTTCCAAAAGTCTAGGAGGAGAGCATCAGTACCGTTAGGGAAGCATTGCATTTTCCTAAACTCAGACAAAAGTGACAAAAAGGGGTTTTGTGACCCCTTATTTGAATATGTAATTCAAATACTCTTGTATTTCAGCTCTACCAATTTCTCTTGTATTTCAACTATACCATTGAAGACACTGAAATACTTTTGTACCAAATAGGTGCAATTTTTACTTTTCATGAGTAAAAATTTGATTAGTGCTTAAGCTATCCATTCTTTATATCTATAAAAACGTGGTGATTTTTCTAAGTGATTGTCATCTTTATAATTTCAGGAAAGGATTATATATTTATATTATATATATATATTTTTGTGTTTACAGTACTATAATCTTTAAGAAAATTAAATAACACAGAAATTTCAATTAAAACCACGATTCTTTCAATTCTTACAGTGCTAGTGACATTTTCTTACTTTTCAACTTCTTTTAATTCATTTCTAGCCAACTGATGGTAACAACAACTGAAAGCAAGTATACTTTGAGATAAGTGCTGTGCTTCTGTATGATGATAAATGTAATAGCTCCTCTATAATATTAGTTTTGCCCAGGCATCCTAGAAATCATGACAATCAGAGAAAATAAAAATTTTTACAAGATTAGAGCTTCTTATTTTAACAGATTCAGAATACAGGCTTCAAATGACCTTACTGAGTATTATGTAATAGTACCTATAGGGAATTATTCCTGCAAATCAGCTTTTCTCAAGTAATGAATGATGAAGAGCTCTTTTCTGTGGTGTTGCTTCTTGTCCTCTTTACTGCTTTTCCTACTAAAGTTCATGATGTTTAGTGAAAGAATCAGTGAAGGAAGATAGGAAATAGAAGATATCACTTTCACTGATAAATAGGCATCATGAATAGGTCACGTAAAAGGCACCTTTTTGAGGATATCAACTACCAGCAAAAAGGGAACATCTAGGACACTGTAAAAAACTGTGTTTAACAAGGATGCAGGACCAAAACAGAAGAACGAGAAGAGCATCAGAAAGCAGAATAGTTTGCACTGTAAAGTCAAGAAAAAAGGGTGAGAATCTTAAAGACTGTACTTTTTTTCTAGCATAATCTGTTATTTTTTTATGGTTCTTGAGGCAATATTATCCTTTCTGGCTGATCTTTCTGCCTTTAGATGGTATGGCAATGGAAGTGTAAGAAGTGACAATAAAAAGAAAGAATGAGAAAAAAACATAGATGGTATATATTTATATAAAAGCATGCATTTCATTATTACATTTCCAGTCAGATCTCTAATGAATTGCTCCAACACATTATTGACAACAGATTATAGCAAACAGGGTAACAATACCTGATCTACACTTAACTGGACTTTTCACATAATGAACAGAATCACAGAATCACCAAATTCAGTTGGAAAAGACCTCTAAGATCATCACACCCTTTGAATGCACATCCCCATGTCAACTAGACCATGGCATTAAGTTCCACATCCAGTCTTTCATTAGACATCTGCAGGGACAGTGACTCCACACTCCAAATCTTTATGCAATTTTTCCATACCACATACCACCCTGTTACTTCTCTGAGCTTACCTCTGATGTACAAAATGAGTGGGGACAGCAGGGAGAGTCAGGGCTATTTCTAGGTAGGAACTTCTTCAAGGAAGATCAGTCCTCTTCAATATCATTATTGCCGAAGTTTCTTTCTGGTTACACAAAATATTAGCAAAATGCAGTTTTCACAGTTTTTAAGACCACAGAAAAGGTAGAAAATTTCAAGAATACTCTGGTCTGACATGATCATGGTCACTGATGGGGCATTGAAATAGTGCAGCTGCACAAGTAGTGGGGCTACTGACTAATACAAATCAATGGTTAGAGGAAAAAGCAAGGTAGCAGGTTATCCCGAGGCGTTTCTGGTGAAACAATAGAGTAGAACACAGGAGTACTAAATTTTCTCAAACAGTTCCTTAGGCCGAGTTAATTGATATTAACCTGCATGGGATTCTTACAGTTAAAACTAATTTAGGAAAAGCATCATAAGCAAAATCAAAACAGCTATAAAATTAAAAAAAAAAAATTCCTTTCCTCTAATAAAATTCAAGCTATAGCTATAACTACATCACCGTCTTAATATTTTTCCCTTTTTTGCATTCCCTCTTTGATATAAGGTAGATATATAAACATGTTTAATCTAAAAAAGATATTAGGTTATGCTGCCCATCACAGCATTGCTCAAGGCTTCGTATACTATGTCCAGTTTGCACTAAGACTCCACTATGTCTACAGTTCGAGTTCCTTATGAAAAACATTCCAAATACCTTCTCCCTTTCTGAATTTTGAAAGGTAAAATGTGAACCTAATGTAATCCTAGTATCTCTGAAGATCCACAAGTACCAGAACATGCAATTTTACAGATGATTTTCTGCAAAATTGGCTGTTAACAATTTTGTATGATTTTTACCAACACTTAACTTTAATAAATTTTAATTTCACAAGTAACCACTCAGCAGAAATACCTGGCTAATACAATTATACCAGCATGGCTCTCATGGGCTTCTTTTCTTTTCTATTGTTTCTCTTTGAAATTATTATGATGTTACATCTTAGTGGGAGACTGAACTTAGGGACTATTTCAGGATTGAGCTTAGGGACTATTTTGTGAAAAGTTGGTTCATAATGTTCTGGCATAGAGTGGGACTCAATTTCTAAAAGGATCTTGAGTTTTTGTCCTGCTAAGTCTTGTAGTTTCATAAAGGGTTCAAAACTGCACTGTCCTTTATGAGATTCAGTAATGCACAGGAGAGTCCATCCTCTGGGCTAGGTAGGCTAAGACATCTTCAGGGACCAAGTGAACTTGCAGGTTTGTGAGCAATATATGTGCTGACTAAGAGTGCCCTACTAGATAAAATAAATGTCAAAAAGTGGTAAATTGCTGACAAAAATAGAATAAATACCTTGAAATCAATCATGACTAAAGCACTGACTTCACACAGCAAAGTTGTGCCTGACTCCTGTGTTTGAGGGTAAATGTCCATTCTGTGCCTAAGCACATACATAGAACTTTTGGGAAGGGATGTACATCCATGGGATGTTTTCCCTGATGCTGTTGGGTCAGATCCATTACCTCTGACTCAACAGTATTAGAATTAAATTCAAAGTGGCCAGATTTCAGCATCATATCTGCAATACATCCCTCAAAAGACTTTTTTTTGAAATCCATAGCGGACTTATTCCACAGTGCTTTATTCCACTAGAAGAATTCTTTGTGGATTGTTTCTTTTCTTTCCTTTTTTATTTTTTTAAGAAGCAGATTTATCAGAGTTTGCTTAAACTCTTAATTTGCAAGACTTAAAGTAGAATAAAATATCTTGTCATTTCCCTCAGTTCTTGCGCACTAAAAATTGATAGTCAAATGTTTTGAACATAGTATTGCAAGTTTTTACCACACAAAATGAATATGAAATGGCCCCACTTGAGACAGTAATATGTGATTACAAAAAGTACAATATAGTGGGGAACTGGAATCAAAAATACTATTTGGAAGTTTCTCAATGTATGTGTTAAAATTTTACCTTTTATCTTCAAAACTTAAACCCAAATTCTAACACTCTGCAAATGAGCTCTCACCTCTCTCCCTCTCTCTTTACCTTTTTTTGTTGTTTCTCTACACATATCTTTGGGTCCAAAAGTGCTCAAATTTTCGTCTGTGATCAAAATGTGAGCACAAAGGCACTTGTTCAGATTCCCTAAATAATGGTTAAGAGAATGCTCTTTTTCCTCCTTTTCAGCAGGGATTACTCCTTCGGGAGAAAATGGATCTTGCCCATAATAAAGCCTTTAACACTGTTTGGGAAGGAAGCAGTGTCCTCAATGCTTTCATGATGATCCAGGGAAGGGGAGAGGGTGTTCTGTCTGGACCCCTTGCTTATCTGGTGAAGGATTTGTGAGGGCAGTGGGGGATCAGCTTAGGTCATGACCCTTCCTTCGCTCAGCTTATTTGGAAGTTTTTACACAAAGTTCCTAATACTGGGATGATAATTTGAGTGCTGCCATAATGAAGACTAGAAAAGTGAAGACTAAATATGTATCTGAGGGGAAGTTTAAACACCACTCTCTGTGTGTGAAAGAGAATGAGTGTAGTGGACCAGGATAATTTTGGAGGAAGCACGAAAGGCTAGCAGCACTTTTTTTTTAACCTTCACATTATTTTCTCTGACTTATTCCGTAAGGAATATGCTTCAGTGCATGCATTAGGAATACTGGGTTCTGTCATTATGTGGCATGAATTCTGTCACTCTCATCATCACCCTGAAGCTCAACTCTGTTCTTGTTAAAGAAAGTCCTATACTGATTTATTACAGTGCTGATCCTGGATAGAATTAATAGAAAGGAAAAAATTACTTAATCCACATATCTCATGTAAATTAACACGGTTGGTTAAACATCACCATTCCTGTCTCACAAAAAATTCCAAAGCCCTGAAAATATTTTCTCACTTTTTAATGCATTAAAATAAGTTTAAGTTGCAGAAAGCAAGAAAAAAAATCTCCTAATTCTTTGAGGAAGATATTCAGAGTCTTTGAAAATTAGAACCTGAGACTCCAACTTCAGTTTCCATTGACAATGGAAAACTGATTGTTACTGACAGAATAGAAAGGACCCTGAACAATAGTCCACCCAAGGCTGTCAACATTTCATAAAGCTACATAGAAACATATATGTTTCCTTAAAACTCCATTTCATGAAAACAGTATTTTTTCAACTATAAATATTTTGTCTTATTTGAAAAGTCTAAATTATTAGTTAGAACACAAATCTACACTATAATTAGCTGACTAGTCAGAATAAACAATTTAATGAGAAGTATTTTGGGAAAAAAATACTTTATATAGTGAGTTTTCAGGCTATATTCAGCTCTTCTCTAACAGAACTTTTATCAAAGTTATTTTAGAGAAAAAGTCAAATCTTCAAAACAGACACCTCACATGTTCACTCAAGATACAGGACTGATACACCCAGAGCTCCCCTAAGGCAAACAGAATATTGTGTCATTGAATTGTGGTTCAGTCTTTACAAATCTGGAGTTTTAATTCAAAAATAATTTTTAATTCAATAATAATTTTCAATTTTTTAATCTAGTTTTGATAAACCTCAATTGTTTTATTCTAATGTAAGATTTTCTGAGAAAATTTTTATGCATACTAAAACTTAAGATGAAGCACAGCAAAGAGCCCATTTTCAGTTTTGTTTAGGGTTTACAACCCATAAAAGTCCATTTTTGAAACAAAATATAAAAAAAGGATCAGAATACATAAATTATGACATTCTAATTGGCCATTAATTATGATTACAAGAAAGATGTCTCTTCTGCAGATGTACCCTTCAGTGAATGCTGTTCTGGTTATACTGTTAAGAGCACAGCAACCTAATAAATGCAAAGCTGATGGGGCACTCACATAATAGTAAAAAATCCATTAGAACTAAGAAACTCAGTGATAAACATCTCTACAATTGAAAGGACATTTTGAAATGTATTCTAAACACAGAATCAACAAAGCAGCTATATTCTGTAGAATTTTGTTTGCAGAATTCACAGGTTTCTTCCTAGATCTAGGAAGAATTGCCTTGAGAAATTCTCACAAAAGTCTCGCTTGCATTAATTTGCCTTTCAGCCTTGTGTTGCCTCTTTGCCACCAGCTGCATTGCCATCCATTATGGTGGTGAAAGACGCCAGTCAGGTCCTGTGCCAGGGCACTTGGTTAGGGGAATCGTGCATTAATCATGACAAGAAATGTAATTATTCCACTCCGACAGCTTTTATAGAAGAATATCGGGTGTAATAACAGAATATTCAAGAAATTATTTTACTTGATCATTTTGCAATCTATCCATTATGCCTATAAATTTTCTACATTATTTAGTGAATACACAAATTACTCTTTATAGTGAGATAATAATGCAAGTTCAGACTTCTAGAGATAAATGGTTTACAGATTCTGTAATATTTTTTAAAATATTCCATTCCTTTTAGCCAAGTACAACGTATCAAAAAAACCCAAACCAAACCAAAACAAAGTTAATTGAATTTGCAGAAGATCTAACTATTTTTAATCAACAAATAAAGTTGTCAAAACCGAAACCCATTCATTAGGTCCTTGGAAGAGTGAGAGTTTTGTCAGAATTTGAATATTTGAAATATTCTCTGCTCCTCTTTGAGTGAACTTTTTCCTCCCCCAAAAGTAGGCTGAAAAAATTAAAAAATGGCAAGAAACTAAGACCTTAGTTTAGATCATTTATAAAAATAGTCTATACAACAGGCTAAAAGAATATTAAGTAGATTCTTCTGGGAAAACAATGAAAAATATTCAGAATAGAGTCCTAATTTATAAAATATATTAATTCATATGTTGCATTGCTGAAACTGGCAACAATAAACTTGTCTTATACAGCAAGGCAAAATTAAGAGACAGAGACAACCTGTAGTTTGTTTAATTCATATTTTAATGAAGATAGAAAGCCTTGCCCATAGGATTATGAATAATGCTGATGAATTAGTTTTCTTCTTTTACCCTAAGAGATTTTTTTTCCTAAGGAAAGTGTAAAGCATTTTGCTTATATATATGAACTAAGTCACAAACACAAAAACAATTATATAAATCTAACATTATCTAGACTATAATATGCTAGGATGATGATCGTGACAGAGCAACTTATTCAGAAGACTTTAAGTCACATTATTCTCTTTCTTTTCTCTCTGTTAAGATGAGCTGAAACATTCCACATCAATCTAAAGTTTTCTGAAACTATCGTCCATAATTTATGTACTTTATGTTAACATGTGTTAAACATGTGCTTACTTTAACAAGCTGCTTTACTTCCATGACAAACAGGACTAGAGGAAGATTGTAGAACTGGAGGAATTCTCAACTGTATTAATAAATGCAAAAAAAATACAGCACCTTAAAGGTATCAGGAACATGAGAAAATGCATGTAACTATTGCCTAAGCTACAGGAGCACTAAAATTTAATGTTAATTCTGTAGCTGAAACAGAAAAAAATTCAAATCTGAAAGAAAAATACTGTTCCAATAGTTGCATTGAAATGCAATAACCTATATATTTATTGTAGCTTTCATTTATAGCCACTAAAATAAAAAAGAATAAATATTCAGTAAACTTAAAATAGAAAGGACTTTTTTGTTGCACATAAGTATTGTTACTTTGGCTGAAAATGTGTCCTGATGCAAATGTGTCCTCTACTTATCTCTGCAGCTGTGAAAAATCAGTAGAAAATCTAAATTTTACACAAAATATTTTAAGTTTTCTTGAGGGTTTTTCTTAGAAAATACCTTTTTAAAGTCTTGGTGATACAGTGCTTCTGCTCCTCTTAGTTGATATGACACTCCGGCAAACATGAGTTAAGAATTTTGTGTTTGTTCTGATAAGATTATCATTATCTAAAACATTGCAGGATATGAAAATCTGCATTTTCTTTGCACAAGGAACTGTCAATTTTATGACCTACAACAAGTAAAAGAGATTGCATCTTTAATTAGCAAGAAACACATTATTGTCAGTTTTAGCAGAAGTACAATGAAATGTACTTGCAATCTCAGTCTTTGTTAACACATTGCAAATTTAATTCTTTCTCTGTCATTGACTATCGTTGGCTTTATTATATGCCACCCTCTTCCACTATTCTTTCACCATAGAAAACTTATTTTTGTCCCCCAGAATTAAATTAATTTATTCACCAATAAATCATTATTCAAATAGAGTTATTTTCATAATGGAATACAAAAGAGTTGAAAGAAAATTATCTCCTTGAATGGTAGATGGTAATATTGTCTAATTCAGGAATCTAAACTATGAGTTCAGTTTCCCTGAGTTCACAATACAGATAATGTAAAGAGCTTGTCTTCCAAGGGTAATTCAGAAAAGGAGATGAATTTTGTATTTTGTTTTGTTTCTCAGAAGAAAGTATCTCTGTGTGAGCTAGAAGGGAGCAGCAGTGACAGATTATTTAGTATGTCACTTTCAGTACTGGGTCCGTGCAACTGTGACCCCCTGACATGGCTCCTGGCTTTCCAGAATGGCCCTGGATTTTCATAAATAAATATTGCTGATGAATGGCCTCCAATCAGAAAAGTCTCTTTGTCTTTTAGTTTTATGAAGCATTTCAATTTTCAGTAAAGAGGTTGGGTTTAAATTTTATTGAAATTTAAAAAATAATTGCTTAAAAAATTTTTATTCTGTCTTCTGAACTCCCTCCACAATGTTTGCTAATCTTTAAGGTTTCCAAATTTAAAATTCTTTATTGCAATAAACCACCAAGACTTGTACTTCTCTCCTGACACAGCTACCTCAGTCAGCTTAAACACATTACACCTCAAAAGAATATCTGTGTCATGCCACTTAACTGAACAAATGCATTTCAGTGATAAATGATGGAAAAATTTGGAAAAACCTTAGCCTTATCCCAAAAAATAAAAAAAAATTAGTATTGTTTATGCTTTACATTAATGGATTACATTTTTTGGTGTAAAATTGAAAGCAGTTGTTGTCTTTCTAAAAAGAGCAGAGTTTATTTTTGTAAAAACAAGGAAAACACTAATTTGGATCAGCTTGAAGCCTTCAGTAATCATTCCTGTTATATATTTTTTTTTTATTTTAAGATATCACATGCTGGAACATTCTACTCTCAAAAAGGTATTTTTGTTCAGGTTTATGCACCTCTTGACTAATGTGCGCAAATTATGCTTACTATAAACTCTGATCTTGTTAGTCCTTCACCTACTTAATTAGTAGATCAGGTAGTTAGAGACATTAAAATTACAAAAAAAGCCATATTTTTGTACCATTACAAAAATGCTTCTGACCTCATCAAATTAAAAGCTTGCTTTCCCCATTAATTCTACCAAATGTATTTGATGAAGTTCTGTATTATTCAGAAGAGGCTTTGAATGGTTTCTTCATATCACAAAATCTTATTGCTAAAGTTTTCAAAATGCAAGACACCATCAGATGATCCAACACCACCAATTAGAGGATCATTTCCTTCCTAGCAGACCTCTTGAATTACATGGTTACACTGAATATTTTTTGTTTTAAAAGCTGATGAATTCTTTCACCATTGCTTACAGCTGTAGAATCAAAGACACTAGTCATGAGGTTAATTCTCCTAACCATTGCTGGTGAATCAGTGAGTAAGCACCACTAGAATAATTTACTGAAATGCTATGGTGTAGCAATGTATGCGAAATGCAATTAAATGCATATTGGCTGCAGTTTTTGCTTTTCTTCTAAGGGTGTAATTAATTTCTTTGAACTTCTCTGGGAAGTATTTTCATATGAAGTGCATTAAAACGTTCGAACATCAGCTGGAGAGAATGGACCACAAACACAACATCCAGTTGCTCCAGGGGTTTGGCCACACTTGCTGTCTGAGAGAATAAGTTTAATAATGAAATGAAAGACCTACTGGACCATCACAATGCGTGTAGTGGCACTGTAGTACACATTGTAAAATGAAATGCAAAACTTCAACCTCTCTGAATGACTAAAATGGTTTGTGTTCGAGACAAAATTAGTAATTTATGATCAGATGAAATGAATCCCCAGAACAAATGTGACAGTAACTTAGTGTTAATGTGAGAAAACATTTTTTCAAGAAAAAATGTGTCAGTAGTTTACCTATGGAAGGGAGAAAATGAACTTACCATATAATTCAAAGATAATTTGTATCAATTGAGTTCAAAAATCAGTCTGTGAGACTCCGGAGACTACTCAGAGCTAATTTGGATAAATGAGCAGATTGTCCTAAATGGAACTTGGAAACATCTCTCTAGGAAGTTTCCAGGAAGGTAAAATTACAGCACACCATATTCTTTCTCGGCCTGTCACCTCCCTGTAGCAGCAACAAAATGAGAAGACTCAGAAAATGGTGAAAGATGTAATTTCTTCCTTCCCTTTTATCTGTACTGTTCTTATTAAACCCCTCTAGAGTGACACAATCTTTTTTATAGAAATGCTGATAGTACTCCATCACCATTTTTCTTCAATATTTTCAAACAAATATATGTATTTTTAAGGCTGAAACCACACACTGAAAACAATTTTTAATATCCTACCTTGAAGATGAATGTTTAAATGAGGGAAATCAGTAAAAAACCAGCACTTTCTGCAGTACAAGAATGATAAGTCTCAAAGGTAGTAGGCCTGAAATTACATTTGAAAATATGCCTTTTAAAATAAAGCTTGTATAAAACACTTTCATATGTAAAGTTTCTTTCCCTTGTTTGTGCTTTCATAAAAATGTGCAGAAGGTTAGGATAGATAGACACAACTTACAGGTGGAACACAGTAGTTCTTCAGAAAAAAAAATAAAGGGAAAGCCATCTGATTGTCTGATTTTTTTCAGCCTTAAATGTTTTAGAGAAGGAAACATTTGTGGGAATTGTACATGCACTTTGAAGAGTTTTTTCCAATAGTTGTCTTTTGGAGGAAGAGAAGAGAAAGAAGTTCTCTCACAAACATTCCTACTTTAAATAGACATTTCAGGAGCACAGATTCATGACCCATGCTTTATTTTATTCATGACCCATGCTTTATCTTGGTAGTTAAATTGCCAGCTAATAGATGGACCTCCCATTTAAATTCTGTAGATTTTGGTGCTCTGGCTGTATAGCTGTGTATACTTTTTTCAGACTTCTGTAGCAGCAAATATTTAAAAACATAAAAGAATCAATAATAATGTAAACATATTCTCAGGAGAGGATTAAAAAATAGCTGAATCCCATCACCTGCAATCTCAGTCATACATGTCACACTATCCTAAGGCCTAGCTCCATCTTGAAACACACCGGGCTATCTATCTCTGCTCAGAGTGTTATACTATTCCATAACTAAAATGTTTCAGTGGTTGAAAGTCTTTTAATTTTGATCTAAATCTACTCCTGGCAACTTCAACCTCCTGGCACATCCATTTGCTTTCATGACAACCTCATTGTTTAGCTTATTCTTTATTCCTTGCAGGTGCATGTCAGACAGAATATTTGCCTCTCTTTTTCCTAGTTGTGGTCAACCTCTGATTCTTTAAACTGCTTCTTGTTTATGGGCAGCTCAAGTGCACTCTCCATTCCAGAGCTCAAGCTCCTACTGTGCAAGGAGCTGATGCTCATACAACTGCTTAGTAAGTCAAATACCCAGCTGTGAAAGGAATTGAGCAAGATGAGCCAACATTACAGCTGCAACTTTCAAACCTCATTACAGCAACTGCAAGCCTGCGACCCAACCCCTGTGTAGAAGGACCCTGAGAAGACATCATTTCACATTTGGAACTATGCCCATTGCTTCCTTTCCTTCAATCAAATCAATCAAGTGCCTTTTGACAGTCTGAAGATTTCTGCATGAGATTTGTAATGTTTAATTTGAATTTAGCCTGCTTTTCTATATATCATTCCTTTCACCAAACTAGCCATATATGAAGAACAATACCTTTCATTTTATTAAATTGTTTTATCCAGAAAGCTGTATTGTCTTAGTTGGTACAGTCTGATCTTCTGTTATTAAATTGTGTGTCCAAATTCCCATTTGAATTTGTTCAACTCTCATTG
This sequence comes from Setophaga petechia, assembly GCA_024362935.1. NCBI lineage: Eukaryota > Metazoa > Chordata > Aves > Passeriformes > Parulidae > Setophaga > Setophaga petechia. The sequence continues at coordinate 33,182,696 of JANCRA010000001.1, forward strand.
GTTTTTCTTCTGCTTTTATTCTTTAGATAAATGTCCAGCATTTTCTGCTGTCTTGAGATATTTATACACTTCCATCAAGCTGGTTTTTTTCACTCTTCTTTTTTGATAAACGAAGAAGATTAAGCTTCTAAAGACTCTTACTTGAAGCAAATTTCCCTAACTCTCAGGTCATGGTTTAGTGTCTTTTGTTCAGTACCTTTCCAAATGCTTTAATGTCCTTTTAAAACTCGGACGTGGAATTTGATGCAACATCCCAGAACTGGTCTCATTAATATCATATAAAATAATGAGTGACCTTCATGCTTCTACTCACTCTTTCAATCTTTCCACACCACTGGATAACACAGCAGCACAGTGAGAACTTCACCACAACAGTGCTGAGTTGTTTCAGGAATTTTGAATCCTTCTTCACTGCTTTCTCATGTTCACAGTTCATACATCTCTTAATATCCTTTCTCTAATTGTTTTAAACTCTCCTACTTAAATGGGCTGACTTCAGGAAAGAGGTTGTTTTCTTCACATCATCAGCATTTATGTCTCTGTCAATTCTTTCTGCATTTCTTAGTTTTAAACCATCAACTGCTTTGCATTTTCTTTCCAGATTGTAGATGGCATTGCTGAACACCATTCTTACAAGTAGCTTGCTTTCTCAAATTTAGGATGTGGTAGCTGACCTGGAGAAGCTGCATCTAGTCTGTGTCAGGCTGCTTCTTCTCTCTAACATTTATGTCCCACTTGAAATATCTTCAGCTTGACCTAACAGTTTCTGATTCAAATATAACTCTTTGTAGGTAAAGCACCTGTGATTTAGGAGAGTTTTCCATCTCAGTGATTGAAATTCCAACTTGACAGGCTTCAAGGCATTAATACAAAGCTCATCTGTTCTCAGATTTTAGGCAAAAAAAAAAGGTTAATGGACAGAATAGACCAGAGACAGGAGTAATTATAGTCCTTGTGATTCTCATTTTCTGATCTTGTCTGGTGTTGTGTGACAGCTTATTTAAAACAAAAACCGTAAGTTTCAATGGTGTGAATTTGTCTGGTCAGAAATAATTTTTAATGTATCTTTTGACATTTTCAATTTTTTTCTTGATTCTTTTCCACAACTTCAGTTATCAAATTTCTTTTTATTTTTGAAGGCTTAATTTACATTTTAAAGATATTCAGGAGATGTCCAGAAAATTGAAGTCAAGTACTGTTCTAAGTCTGAAATTGGAAAATAGCATAAATCCTTATAACTGATAGTAATATTTGCGAAAGCTCACAGGAAGAGCTCAGAATCATTACCAGGGAGAGCATTCTTGTTGGGAACTTTTCCTCATAAAATATGAACAGACCAGAAGACTGTCAGGTTATCCTCTCTCTCAAATAAAAGACTTCAGCAATGGGAAGCTTCCTCCAAAAAAGTGCACAGCTTTCTTTTTCAGTAATTTAAAGTCACATTATGACTTTATGTTAAATACAAGTCCATTATACCTTGCTGATATTAAATTCCTATAATTCTTTCTGTTAGAAAATGCATGTACAAATTCTTTAAAGAGCTGTGACAGGTCAGAATGAATTCCCTCTGGAGGCACGCAAAGCCATTCCTGGACTTATGCAATAGTTGTGTATCGAGGACAAAGTTATGTGCATTATTAACACTAAAAGGAGCTCAATTCTTGGTTCATGAAAGGAGTATACCCTCCTCTAACCCCTTAGCTAGAGGCCTGCCTTTCAGATGCACTGTGCAATAAAACTGAAGAGCCCTTACCATGCAGACTAAATTTTTATATTAATCTGGACACAGAAAATCCCTTCCTAAAATCCAGTGCTTTACTTGCTTTTACTACATTATCAAGTCTAGCTCCTTTTTAACTAGACGAGTATTCCACATGCCAGCTTTGACTGATGAAAGTTTTATTTGTCCAACAGTATTCTTGAAATACATATTTTCAATAAAAGTTAAATCAAAAGGGCAGAATTCTGCAGAATTCAAACAGCTTTTTCTCATTACCCCAAGCTTAGTTGAAGGGAAAATATTCCTTGAAGAAATATTTAGCTACAAATTACAAATGACTTTTGAGATAAAGCTTCTTTATATAAAAGACATGAAGACAAAGTATTAACTATGCTGAATGTATTCTTTTCATAAGCAGGCATTGAATTATTCAAGATACTCTGAGACTTAAAACTGACTAATGAAAGCAAATACTAATGATGCCATCATACGAAAAGGTAAATGTCTCTTTGAGAAAATCCATAGGCACAGCAATTTCTCTTTTTCTCAGTTAGCATTAGTTACCCTAATTTCAAATTACTTTATTCCATGGCAAAGCAAGAGCTACAAGTACAACAAAGGAAGATTTACAAAATTCCAGTGAAGTAAAAAAAAAACAAAGAAACAAATTCTTCCTTTCCAGCAAATGATATTCAAGCAAACAATGGGCCTTTCTTTATTTGAGTTCTGGATAATTTATATATATTAAGAGTAAAAATATAGGATTGTATATCCCATAGTATAGAAATTTCATATACCTAAAGAATAGAAATATAAATTCCTTACAGAAGACTGCTAGAAAGAAATCTAAGTGTTTAAGTGTATATACTGTGTATACACGCAGTAACTTGCTTCTCCTGCCTTCCAAGTAGATAATACCCAACAAAAGTAATCTGACTCTTGTATCCTATTTGCTGTATTAGTGATGTCTTACAGAAACAGTAATCACTATGAGTTGTAATAATGTGAGGAATAAGATCTATTCAGAATGATTGATAATGAAAATTGTGGCAATAGGATAATTTCAAACTGAACTACAAAAAGAATATGTTGAATACTTACTTTCTCAGAAATGGAAGTACGTTCTGCAGCTATGGGAAGAAATAAAAAATTAAGTTAGCTATTGAAAGAGAGTAAAGAAACATTTCTTACTGAAAGAGATACCAAAATATTGAAAACCATTTAGAAATATCCAACAGTTCAACAATTTATGAACAATTTAAGAATATACAAATCAACTTAGACATAGAATAGAATAAACACTTGCTAAGCAATTAACTCAAAGATAAAATTTAAACCTTCTGCTTTAATATTACAACTAAAAGACCTAATTTCCATTTTTAATTAAAATATGAGCAAACAATAGCATTTTAGAGGTTTCTGTGTTCATATTCTATGTGTGCCCAAATTTGTAACTCTCAAGGACTAATATGAAATCTTTTTTAATTTAAGATAATAAATCCAAATTCCAAACTTGAAGACAAAAATTTTAGCAGACCTTCTAAATGGAAGTTTCTGTAAAACTGTAACTTTTAACATCCTCGGAAAGAAAGAAATTACATTCTCAGTCTGTGCTCCACATGGCCTATGCATGCACACGTACTTGTATGAAATTTTTCCATTTTGATATTCCATCCATTGTTTAGAAGCAAAATTTAGCATGGGTTTTTTGAGTCAGAAAATTCCTAAAGTCTTTACATTATTCCCTGTGTTTATATCTAAACAAAAACATATTTAAGTGGTTCTAAAAGAGTGACTTGATATGGAGACAAAGCTTTGGGTAAGTAAAAGAGGTTTAAGTCCTTCTGTAATGGATTTTTGACTTGAATTCAGCACAAACATGCAAAGCTCTTGATCTTTTTTGAGACTCCAAAAGCCACAAATAGTTTCAATTGCACCTTGTATCAAAATATTACTCAAAATTTATGTATTTTCTGACTGTTATTTTTCCAGTGTGTTGGACAGCACTCAAGAGTCATTCCACAAAACAAAAACTTTTCCTCTGGGTCCCATGGCTGATCACAGCGCTCTCTTAACATGTGCAGAACACACTTTAGAATGTCAGTGGGAGTTGTGCATGCATATGAAGAAGGAGCTGTAGGAGATGACATTTGACATGTGGCCCTGAGAAGAAAAGTTTGCCCTAAAACAGTTTTTTCAGTAAGTTGTTAGGGTTTTGCTTGGTTTTTTTTGGGTTTTGTTTTTGGTTTGGTTTTTTTTTTGGTTGGCTTGGTTTTTTTTTTTGTTTGTTTGTTTTTTTGTTTGGTGTTTTTTTGTTTGTTGTTTTTTTTACCCACTCAAAGACAATGTTAAATACCACCTGCCGAGAGACTGAGTTGTTTTATTACAGTTACCTATCAACATAAAACAAAAATTGGTGATAGTAGTACTATTCTAATAAATTCCTTAGTACTTTTTTTTTCTTCTGATCCAGGCTTCTTCACAGCACACACAGTTAAAATAGATCAGTCTCGGAATAAACTCCACAATAGGACATTCCACATACACAGATGACATTATTTAACTCTGTGATAATGATATTGATTATTACTGACTGAAAGTGTTATTAATCTTCAGGAGTTCTGAGGAAGAAGTAACCTATAACTGTGCAACATAGCAGAATAAAATGCATGTATGAAATGACAGATATAGAAAGAACTTACTGTTTTACTTTCTTTACTACTACTGTTTGTGAAGTATTATCTATCTTGAAAGACAGTCTTCGCTTTCCTGTTTTCCCATTCCTACAAAAATGGACTATGATTGACTAAATAAAATCAAAGTTTTGCTAACAAAACTTCTAAAAAAATTTTGTTTGTTTGTTTATTTTTCCTTGCTGCTAGCTTGGTAGCCACAAAGGAAACAGACAGTGCAAGATCTCGTAGCATGCCAATGTCGCCATCCGATTTCCTGGATAAGCTAATGGGGAGGATGTCAGGCTATGATGCGAGGATCAGACCAAATTTCAAAGGTAATTTCACAACTAAAATTTCAGGTTTTCAGTACGTCAGTATTACTGCTCATAAAAATGCAATTTCTGAAACAAATATGAAAACTAAGAGGTACATTCACTCAAGAAAATAAAAAAGGTGCCTGCTTTTGCATTTCTTTTGTATGTATCACAGTTCATTTCAGTAGCAATACACTCTACAACTGCCATTTTCACATCTGCCCAACTGCAGGCCTTCAGTAAATATACCTTATCCTTAGATTTATCTGATATGATTTGTTAGTTTCTTGCATTTCCTGAAATGCTTACTGATGGATTCAGATTCCCAGCTTGGATTGCAATAGCATGAAATACTACAGAAAGCAAGCTCTGTGAAAGATTGGCCAAATCTTCATATCTGTCTGGTTCTAAAGAGTGTGTTAATGACATTGACCATCAAACTCAAGACAGCTTATCTTAGTTACCAATTCTACCACAAAATTATATTCCTCTTTCTTGGGCACCATTTGTGCCTTGAAATGCCAAAAGGAACATCTTTCCTTTTGTTCTTTTCCTTGTTCCCAGTTCTCTACTGAAATTTTAAGTTCTCAATACATGGAATTTTGTCTTGGCATGTGCCTTTTATGCAGTTATCACAAAGAAGATTCAATTAAAACAAAGCAGTTTCAAAGGCGGAAACAGTTTGCAAATGGAATGACTGCACTCTCCTGAGGGTCTTAGCATATTATCTAGACTCAGGCACATTAGAGTATTTAATGAGGGACTACACAAACTATATTTCTATATGAATGTGGAAAGTATCATACATACAAAGGCCATCCATTCTATCTGGGAAGTCTGGGTAAATTTGACTACTCTTCTTTCTGAAAAAAAGGAGATCCAGTGTTATAGTAGAACCATATTTAACTATATTACTGAATTTTTAAACAAGGTATCAGTCTTTAAATTACTCAGAATATAAATAAAGTTTTTAAAGAACAAACCTATTGTTATTAAAATTATATTATTCTTACTTTGCCTTAGTTGCTTTGTTCTATGCCTATCTTCTTGAGTCCAAGAGCTCTAGCATTTCACATAAGCCCCATATAAGGCTTTACTCCATGTTTACTATAAAAATTTTCCTTCAAGCTGGCAGTGCTTTCTCCTCTAAGTCATCTGTCACTACCTTTCCATCTTAATTCTTATTCAGCAAGAAATGTTATAATTTTTTGACAACTCCAAGTTCCAGAAACTTAAGTGGTTTTGACTCTAAAGCCACTGCCATGTGCTGGTTTTACCAGAATTTGCTCAGTCTGATTCATAAGGACCATGTGAGAGATTTGTCAGATTACTTCCTCATCAGCAAACCATAAACAGTTGCTTGTATATATATAAACTTGTTACCCAGGATTTACTGCACTGGAAATGCTTTGCTCTTTTTAAGTTAGTGGCACTGATATTTCTCAGGAAATTATAAATGTGCACTGGAATTTTAAACACATCTCTGTATGATTTGGAGATTGAATTTTATAGTTTGTCATGGACAGCATCCAATCACAATCTTCTGACAGGACAACAGTGAGGAATAGGCAGATGGTTTACAGATTATGAAATTAGATGTAGTACTCCTTGAAAGTATGATTCAAAGGATTTAGAGCTTTGTTTTGTAACTATTGAGACTTAAAGAGACAAAACCTAATTTGACATTGTTCCTTTTCAAAAAGTACACATTCTAAATCTTCTGGACAGCTATGCAGTTTTAACAGATCTGCTCAGAATGATTCAGACCTACCACTAAGAATAAGTATCTCCTTAAGTGACTTTCCCACTTTTTGGTTAGTTTTATTACTCCTACAACAAGTGCTGGGGCTTAATGCCTTTTTAAAGTTTTTAAATTGGTGATAGCTTAAAAGAAAGAGGGTAAATACTAGAAAGATAACTCAGACATTAATTTTAAATCATTTTTTGTTCCAGTAAAATTCCTATGCAGACAAGATTTTTAATACCAATTTTATTCATAATTAATCTTGGTCAAGGAGACAAAATTATATATTTTGTCTTTCTGGTCTGCTTTTGGATATGGAATACTGCATATGAGTTCTTGTTCAAAAAATATAATAGAGAAGACATGGTGTTTATTCAGCTATGGAATACACCAAGAAATTGAGAATCATTGTAAAAGCTTTGTTTCAATTACAATTTTTTTTTTTTAAATGTTACATTAAACCTATAGTAAAGTGCTTCTCTTACTCAGTGTCCCAGTGAAGGTGATATCCACTCCTGCAAGTATGGAAAATACTTCATTGCTTTTTAAATTTGAACACAGTTATGTAATCTAGATGTAAAAAATTTAAATATTAAAGCAAAAATTTGGGCATTTATATAGGAAAATGCAAAATATTACTTGCCCTGGTATTGGCAAGAATTTTTCAGCAGTCAATTATTTAGAATCTTTGAAAACCAGGACCTATTTAAAAAAAAAATTAATTAAGTTACATATGTTCTCTTGATCCCTTCTGGAAACTATTTCTATTTTTGGCCTTTTCATTATTTTCTGGCAAGAAAACCTTTGTTGTTTGGAATATTAAAAAGAATGGTTTTTGTTTGCTTTAAATTTGCTGATTAATTTACTGATTTTATTGCCATGTGACACACTAAGACATAGAGAAGTATTACCTCCTTTTGATCTTTGCAAAGTTGTGTATTTGCAGATTACTGCCTACTGTATACCTCTTCCAGTGTTTTCTACTTAAGCTGGTTTTCTATGGCAGCTTTTCATAGAGTTTTTGATCCTTTTTGACATCTTTCTCCCTAATATATATATATATATTAATTCATGTAATGTATTTATATATAATATTAATCTGTATCTCTTATTTATAAAACTTCTCATTATTTCTACCAGTTTTGCAGGTACAAAGGTAAGATTTGCAGGAATAAAGTTCATGTTCATGTCCCCTACCATCATATCTGAAATCTGGGGATTTTTTTTGGTTCAAGCTATACTTGTAGAACATGGTACACATTTCCACTGCTTACAAAATTGACACAGGTGACAGCTAACTCACAGTGAATTGTATTTCTACAATTATGCAAAAATTTTTGTAATGTCTGGATTTATATCACCTCAGCTAGTCAGTTTGTTCCTGTTCACTTGGTCTGAAATGTCTTCTACAGTCTTCATACAAAATTCCAGCAGAATGGCTCTAGTATTTGACACAGCCAGCAATTGGAGACAAATGCTGCTACAAAGATTCATTTGGCTTTTCTGCTCTGACCTTCTTCACTTCCATGGATACCTTTATACCTTAATCATCTTCTTTCAGCTTTCAGATCTTGGCAGGATTCTATTTTTAATGCCTTGTAGATAGCGATCATTGTTAGATTTTCTGTCTCTAGTGAGTTTCAGCTCTATTTCTTTTCTGCCTCTCTTTAATCTATGTTCAACTTGCCTGAATTCCTGTGTTGGAACATGACTTCCAGCTTTACAGCTTCTCATTCGTGATTCTTTGTGACCATATTCTGAGAAGTTCATTTTTACTCTCAGCACAGTGTCTTTGAGTTAACTCTAAAGCATTTGGAGGCTACTTTTAGCTACTACTTTTGTGTCCCTTTTAACTAGCTATTAACTGTTTTATTGTAATTTGAAATTAGGCATCAGCACTTTAGTGATTTAGAGCTTTTTCTTAATAAAAGCAACCATGTTGATAAAGCAAACATATTATTAAGTATAGTGCTATTTTAAACAAGTAGCATCACATTAAATTTGAAAGGATGGCAGGTACTGCAACATGGAAGTGTTTGAAAGAAAAGCTGCCTTGCAAAAAAATGACAAATATGGGCAAGAATTACAATTTTTTCCCTGACCGTTTTAGTGACTGCCTTCATTCATGGTCCCTACTTTTCCTTTTCCCCTTGATTCTTTTTAGGAGTTGAGCATGTAAAGCTTTTACTGAATTCTCAGAAGTACTGGATATACCCCACAACTCTAAATAATTAACTGTGTACCAAAGTGACTGCAAGTGCTACCTCCTTACCTGAGAATTCTGCTCCATAGGTGTAGTCTTGTGTATTGAAAAGACTCAAGTACATGTAGAAGTGTTTTGTTGAAATTGTTGTACAGGACTTCAAAACATTGCTCTCAGAAAAGAAAGCTGGATGTTCCAAGTTCTGTCCTATTGGGAGAATTTTTAATGGACATTCTGATTCTTCAAGTATTTAATGTGAAATTTATTGGTCATGTTAGATTTTGCTAGTTGCAATCCACCAGTAGTGGCAGAGGAATTTTTTCTTCAGTGATACTAAAAAAGAGATGTTACATAAAAGTTTATAAGACCAGTCTTCATATTCCAGATGAGATCTCTCATTGTTAGACTGCTTACAACTACAAAAAGAATCCAGGTTCTCCAATGCTGAAGTGGTTTATTGATATAAGAATACTGAATTGTAGGAAGGTAATATAAAAACCCTGGAAAAGGAAAAACCTTGTTTGGTTTGGACACAGACTGAAATTGATAAGGAATAATGGAAAAATTAGCATGCTTTTCCACAATGACATTTTTAAAGTGATTTCTGGAAAATAATTTAAACTCTTTTCCATGAAGAGGCAATTCCTTGTTCAGTTATCATAATGATTGCTCTGCCACTATTGATTCTTCAAAATGCAAGATAAGACAAAACAACAGTTGACTGAGGGCCCATGGTAACAAAGAATTCAGTTATTAATGGACTCAAACATTTTGTGAATTTAAGAGAAATGGGAATAGAATCTAAATGACTTTCCTGTAAGCAGTAGAGATAAGAGCAGCAATAATGCATTTCTTTTCCCAGTGATGACAGATAACATTGAAGGTAGAAGCTGCCTTGAGTGAAGAAAGTCACTTTCCCCTCTAATTGTTGTGAGAAGTGCCATGCATTCTCACTGAAATACACATAAAATATTTTTACTATGTATTTCAAATGAGACGTTGTTTTTTTTTTCATTTTTTGTACAGAAGGATGTGTGCAGGTTTATACTGAACTTTGTTTCTGTGGGGTTTTTTTAAATTGCTAAACGTGGTCAGATAAGTAGTGTACCTTTGACAAAAATCAAAAGAAAATTATTAGAAACTATTAAATTTAATGTATGTTAAATTAGTCATGAATATAGCATTATTTTTTCCAAAGTCAGTAAATATTGTTTACAATGGTTTATATTGAACAATCAATCAATAAGCAATAATTCTGGAACAGGGACTGGTGGGTTTGGTTTTTTTTTTTCTCTTTTACAGGTCCTCCAGTTAATGTCACATGCAACATATTTATAAACAGCTTTGGATCCATTGCAGAGACAACCATGGTAAGATATTTTAACTAAGTCAATGTTTGAAGTTCAAGTGGAATATATGTTCCATGAGCTCTAAAGCTAGCTAGGGCTTCTCCTCAGCTGGAACTCAGTGAAGAAGGAAATCCACTTCTGAGAATGGAAAGTGAGAATTCCTAATTTGGCAATTGATGTTTCTTTCCTAACAAAAATTTAATCATTATGCTATCACACACGAGTAAAAGTAAAGCCAAGGCTAGAAGGTTTTTTTAATTATTTCTACCTAAGTTTTATTTGACAATTTCAATGAAATAATGATTAGATAGATATTAGTTTCAATAATGTTCCACCTTCCTAACCTCAAAAAGTGCTAATTCATTAAGCCACTTTATTAATAATATTTTTTAAATTTCATCATGCGTAGTGTATGGTGAGATGAATACTTTATTTTAAAAATCCTTCTTCCATAGGGTTAACGCAGTTAAATAATAGAAGTGACTAAAACTTTGAACTGGTATATAAAATTTGGAATAAAAAATTTGTTGCAACTTTTGTACATATACTTAAAATTTGTCTACTAAAGATAATACAGTACAAAAAGATGAGATTTTACCAAAATGAGGAGAAGAGGTCAGAGTGTAAAGGTAGCAAAACTAGACATTGAACTGTGAATTGATAAGAGCCCTCAGGATAATCTCACTAAAAGGTGAGACATATGCTAGTAACTTGGAGTATATAATCACTAAAATTCAGTGTGGGGAGATACTGGCACTCCTCTCTACAAGCCTTTCACATTTGCTTGAAGAAAGTTAAAAACACCTCTTTGAAAACAGTTACATAGTAATTTTGGGGCAGAGTGGGTTAAAATACAGAGAGATGACAGAACAACTGTGGGAGTTTATAAGATCCAAATATATAAAATACTCTGAAATCCCAACAATTTCAGGAGTCAGGATATGTATTTGGAATGACAGAACTGAATTGTTAAAGCAAGAAAAGAAGAAAAAAAAAGAAACCCAACCCAAACAAACAAAAACTACCAAAACCCCCTAGTGTAACCAAGAACCAAGGACCTGTAGTTAGGAAAACAAAAAGAAAATTTCATATAGTCAAATATTTTACCCCCTATCTTCAAGTGGTATTAACAACTGCCTGTTCTTTACCTACCTTGGAACATAGTAGTAGTTGTTATTGAGAGAGGTAGATGATTTTTTTTTTCAAATAGAAAATTACTTTAATTTGTATCTGGGGGCCTTTCCAGATTGCAAATCCCAAACAGATTGACAGGGCATCTAGAGAGATTTATTCAGGTTCAATCAGAGGATTAAGCAATACCCACATGATTAGAATAGCCTTCCACAGCTACTTCCTAATGTCTGGACGAGTGGATCTGGTCCAAAAGAGGAGACAGACCACAAGGTCAGTAAAGTTCAAAGACCTAGCCACTCAATTGCTATATAAAGGATATATACAAAGCTGGAGTTGTTACCACACAAAAATTGTCCTGAGTTTGGGAAGAGGATAACCAAGTTCTCATCTCAATTGGATTTTCTCTCCAAAACCAGAGAATTTTAAACAGTTCCTTTCAGTGCAACTTAGTTAAGTTAGTACAATATTTCTATTTTATAGTCAACCTACGTTCTGCTCTGTGTTACCTCCAAAGCAAATTGAAACAATCAAGGTAGACAGTGACCTGGTCTGTAACAAACAGTTACAGGTAATATAATATGTTACAGAAAATACCAAACCTGGTCAGAACCACAAGGTTTTTCATTCTCTTATTTGCATGCATTCAGAAACTGGACATTTAAGTACAACCTTGACCTTCATCATGCTTGTATTCTGCTAATAATGTATTCAATGACATAGCTCAAAACAGACTTCTACTTATTGTCAGCTGCTGATGACCTCTCAGACACTCAAACATTTCTTTGCAGAACAAATGCTTTTGTCCAGATAGGACTTTCAATTGTGTGGTTTATTAGCTGCTTTGCTTCTCCCTAATACTGATGGTGAACTTCTGAGAAATGTTAAAATCTTTCTACCTTTAAATGACAATGAAAACCATCTTGCATTTTGCAAACTGAATTTTTACCTATAGTTAATTCACTGCAGTTCAGTATGTCTTCAATTTTCACTACTTTATCCGTTGAATGTATTGTATCCCTTAAAATTCAGGTACCTGTGTCTTAACTCATTAGAAAAAATTCTTAGACTCAAAAAGACTTTAAATTCTTGATAAATACCTCTTTTTCCAGACTGTAAACAGAACTGGTTAAGTAAGCAACAAGTGCAAAATAAAAACTAGCCACTGATACCTTGTATTTAAAACTACCGGCTGATAATAGGGTATGTAAAGCTGTATACCAACTTTAAAGGAGTCCAAACACATCCAGCCCTGTCCTTCCCTGTCGCTGCAATTGCCCCTGGAAGTGTCCTTCTCTGTCCGGGCCTCCCAGGGTCTCTTGCTGATGTCCAAAATCTTTGAGCTCCCTCTGCTGCCTCGGCTGTGCATAACAGAGGAAACAGGCAGAGAAGCAAGGGGTTAAAAAAGCCCGCAAGTAGCCCGGTGCCAATTTCACACTGCTGGGCTGAAGAGCTCTCAGTAAGGGCGAGGAGTGTGGCAGTGGGCAATGGGAAGGGCTTCACACATAGAAAGGAAAACCTAGGACTAGTGTTTCATATTTTACATTTTGATGTTATTCTGGGCTTTTACACATAAGAATTTAGAAATCTGGAAGAATAAAAGATTAAAATATTGCAAAAGCCCAGAATAAAATTGCTATTTCATTATAATGAAATTAACATAACATATTTAATACAAATTAACATGTGAAGTTTTTAATTAGAGATAAATAGTAACACCTAAGCACATATAACATTAAAAATCTGACAAATTGGTTGGATTGCTTGATCACATAAATTAAATGTATATTGGCGGTATAGGCGCTATATCCTACAGGAAAGCAAATACTTTTCTTATTGGTGCAGTGGAACTTAAATTTCAGCTTTTATCACAATACCCTGAAAAATTCCTTGGAGAGCTTTTGTAGCTCAAGCTGCACTCAGCTTGCATTCACACTGTATCTCCTAAAGCTAAAAGATTTTGTGATCATTAAGAGCAGTGTCATGTATATTGTTGGTAATTGCCAAAACATAAGAGGAGAGATTATTCAGTCACACAAGGTCAAAATAATATCAGTGCCAACAATTTCAGCTGCAAATGTTCAGTGACAGAATACTGAATACACAAAACAATTAGTCTATTGGGTACGTAGTAGGCCGTATGGAAATATCTGCTTTTATTCTAGGAAATGTGACTGATAAACTTGCTCAAGGTTTTCTGAGTTTTAAAGGTCAGGTACAACCTTAATGCAGATTTACAGCAATTTTGACTCAGGGTGTGTTAATACGCTTAGCATAATGCATGTGCTCAAAATGCATTGAAGGGGATGCTCACAGAGAGATGTGATGGCAAATAACAACAGTGCAGACAACGCTGAATTAATTAATTTAATTATAGTCTAACACTCTTAATTAATCTCAATTAACAATTGAAAGTCATGTCTCTTATTTGTCCTTACCATGTTTTTGCTCAGGGGTATTTTTTGATTCAGTCTGAAAAGAATTTAATGTTGATAGGAAGCACGTTATAGATCTTTCTGTACTCCCCCCACTAATGAGATCATTTTGCACTTGCAAATAAAATATGCTTTTAAAACACACCAACACATTTTTAAGCCAACATAATTACTGTCCTTTTATGAGCCACATCTCTTTAATTTCTTTAGCTTCATCTTTCTTCAATAAGCATTCCTGATTTGGTTCTATCACACCTATTCTAGATTGTCTTCCAGTAGATTGCTTGGAAGAAGTGTTCCCTTGTACACATTACAAACCTCAATGCTAAAGAGCTTCATCAAGCATTTTTCCTCAAATGAATCATTTAGGCTGATATCTCAAATACAAAGAAATAGATGAATTTCATTACTGAACATACACTGAAAAATCTGTCCAGTATATAAAGCAATGTGTTAATACTGAAGTGTGAGGAAGAAGCACCTATGTTTTGAATCTCAGATGAGTGAAAGCAAGGCCTCTCAATAATGGCCACTTTACAGTTTCAGAATTTAAAAAAAAAAAAAGTCCCTGTTTAACCATCAACTCCCTTTTATCATGGCACAGAAAAATGGATTGTTCTTGTGCAAGTTTGAGTATCAGATTACATAACATCCTTTAGTTTTTTCATACTCTGGCCAGTGCCACTCTGATTCTGGGTTACAGAGTCACAAGTAGACAGAGATTTTACAAATTCTAGTGGGTCTACAGCTGTCCAGTTTGTTACATGTCCACAGTAATCCAGGCAAATCCTGTTGCCGAACCTGCATTCTAAGCAGAGATTGCATCACACTTCTGAGATACAGCATATATTCCATATTAGAAGGAAACTCTATAGGATGTAGCCAAAGTTTGCTTGGAAAAACACATCAGTACATATACAAGATACAAATTAGCAAACAAATGGCATATATTTTTTTTTCAAATTTAAAAAGGAATTCTTATACCCATTGATTTTCCAAGCAGAAATGAAAAGGATTTTTATGTACATTTCTGCTCTGGAACTTTTAGTTTAGGGTAACTTTTTAGATGGGAATTTTTGAATTCCCTGGAAATTGTGGTGGAAGATATCATGTAAAACACTGGCTGGCTTTACAACAGCACAGCAAAGTGAAGAGGGACAAGAAAATATGAGGCAAAGGTATCAGAGCCATGTTCCAAATGTCTCACCAAGTTGCAAGGTGTGACATGGCATTGCATTGCAACAGTGGACCAAGGGTGATGTGTTGCATTGCACACCACTAACAGGTGTTGACGACTTGTTTTCAGAGATGCTGGTTAAGAATGAGTTCCATTTGAAGCTGAGCATAGAAACATGAGAGTCAAGTATCTGATTTGCTGATATATCCAGAAAATCTCTCTAGACTACTACCAAATGCATACAGTATCTCGTGCTTTGACTTCCTGGTCCTGGAAGAAATGTCAAATCAGGTATACAATTATCTATACCAACTTCAGGTATAAACAAGTTCTGAAAACAAAACCCATTAGTCAGAGATTGTTTCTTAGGTCTAGGGAAATGGTAGCAGTAGTAGCCTTGCTGCTTGTACACTGGGTCACATGTTTTTTAATTCTTATTTAAATTATTGGAAACCAAATATTTTTTACCTCATTTGAAGAAAAAACTGAATCCAGACCTACAGTTGACTTACTACTCTAAGCTAGAAGTAATTGTTCTGGTTTATCTAAAATCGGTAAATATTTACCAGTACAGGTGTTATAATCAGCTCATCCAGACATTCAACTGTATCCTTCTTTCTGGTGCATTTTAATAAGCATTCTTAAAGAATTTGCAAAACACTGTATAATAGAGAAAGCTGAACAGCTCAGTTTATAGGCACAAAGCTTTCTACTTCCCCATAGCACTTACTGCAATCATTAGCTACAGAAGACCTGAAGTGACCTCCTACATCATCAGCTCAAGCCCTTGCTACTGCATACAGTGCTGCTTTAAATACTGCTCATCACCTGTTCTGACGCTTCCTAAATCCAAAATGGTTTCTTTACAAACTTATGAAAGGTTCTTCCAGAATAGTTATCTTCTCATTCCAAGGGAGACAGCCTTTAGTTAAATTTTTATATCCTTTGGTTACCTAAAGTGATTTAATCTTCTCACAAAGCTAGGAAACAGTTCACACCTATTATTTCCCCTTATCTGTGTTTGTTTACACTGATTCCTCTTCTTCTGACTGCTCTTTTTCACTTAAAGGGAAAACCATTACTTGTACAGCACTGCACTATGAAATTATGTGGCATTACTCCCTTCCCTCCTAGTATCTTCTTACTTACTTTCACATTATTATATTAGTCTTCCACATTATTATATTAGTCTTTTCAATCTGTTTGAAGGCTGTAATAAGATAGGCTATTCCTAAAAATCTACATCCTGATATAGCAATTGCAGCATTATCCAGAAAAAGATGTGAAAATATCTAATTTGCAAGCTGAGTTCTACTCAGTCACTATTGTAGGAAATCTAGTATCTGTGAAAATAAGATTGTGGCATCACTACATAGCTCTGTTCACATCATATGAGGTATGCTCTTAATGGAGTTTCTTATTTTGTTGTAATCATGAAAGATTAACTCCCTTGGGCTTATGATTATGCAACATTTGTGATGATTTCTAAAATCAGAACACAGATATCAGTGTAAAAACATTATTAAAAATAGTTAAAGGAATAGGTCAAAAGTAATAGTTTTAAAAATACCTTTAGTGTAGCTGCTTCATTATATGTATTTAAGCAATGGAAATTAATCTCATCATGATAAATGTGGATTTTATCCTTAACTCCCATTAATGCTAATAGGAGTTAAATCCATAAATCCCCATCCATCACTGTATGACTGTAGCCTGTCTCCCTCAGTTTTGCATGAACTTGCAATTTACTAACTCTGTTTGCAGTAACAAAAGCTGCAGTGGACTTTAGAATATTTGTTGAAAGAACCTGAATTAACAAAATAAAGGATTTTCAGATTGTCACCTTTGTTCCTAATTTCTGTTCTTGAGTCTAATAAATATGCCCTGGAAAAGTTCTCAGTACTAACATTCTACATGACCTTGAAATTCTTGATTTGAATAAATTTCAAAGCATCATTTTAGCATCAGTTAAAAACTCCATTCTCCTACCATGTCTTTATTCTATTCTGAACATTTGGTACTTCCTGCAC
This sequence comes from Setophaga petechia, assembly GCA_024362935.1. Lineage (NCBI taxonomy): Eukaryota > Metazoa > Chordata > Aves > Passeriformes > Parulidae > Setophaga > Setophaga petechia. Next base: position 33,199,474 of record JANCRA010000001.1, read on the forward strand.
TCTGGGTATGTGTATGCTGGGTGTGATTTTTTAATTACAGCAGCCAAAGTAATCACTCAACATAAAAGATCTGTATGCTCAGACTCCTATGCATCATACCCATACTGCAAAGATATATTGTAAACCATATACTAAAAAAAAAAAAGTTGAAACCATTTTATAATACTTTAAAATTAAACAGTAAAATTATACAATTCATCAAAAGTGCTTGTAAGAATCTGTTTTTTTATGCATCAGATTCTTTTTTTCCTAGACAATACACAGCATGCTATCAATTATGGCTGTTAAAAACTAGCAGAACAAGAAGTATTATGAGTCTGTGAATCAGACTTTAATTTTCTTTAAAAGTCAATATGATCACAGCAAGGTTGGTATGATATGCATAGTCTACTGACATGCCACTCCCTATGTCATTACTGCATTACATCAGTAGTGTTAGACCTCTTCCTCCCCGCTCCAAATCCCTTTAGAGCCTAATACCAATTTAAAAAATAAAAAAACCTCATAATCTCTCAAGTAGTTTGATTTCTTTTTGCACAAAGTAACCCTTATGACTTCAGAATCTCAGACATACTATATGGGTCTCAGCAGCAGCAGCCATCTCCTTCAGCACAGAAATTGGGTTCTGTTTTCTCCCTCTCCTAATCACTCCAATTTGACCCTTTATCTAATTAACCATCTTACCCAGGAAGTGCTACTTTGCTGTTTAGATTCATCAGACAGGTGTCTCTAGACAGAGATCTACAGATTGACTCTTTCCTCCCTCTCTCCAAATTGCAGGTAATCCCATCTCACAGGCTTCTCTGCTCCTATGCCTCTAATGCTCCAGCTTGCTGAGGTTTTGAAATTCTCAACAATTTCATCCAGGGCTGAAAAGCACTGCAAAGCCAACAAAAATCCCTTGTCATGATTTAACCCCAGCCAGCAAACAAAAACCACACAGCCTCTCTCTTATTCCTCCACCAGTGGGATCAGGGAGAGAGTTAATTGGGAGGGTAAAAGTCAGAGGACTCGTGGGCTGAGATAAAGACAGTTTAATAGGGAAAGCAAAAGCTGCACACACAAGCAAAGCAAAACAAGGAATGAATTTACTGCTTCCCATGGGCAAGCAGGTGTTTAGCCATTCCCAGGAAAGCAGGGCTCCATCACACAGAACAGTTACTTGGCAAGACAAACACAATCACTCCAAATATGCCCCTCCTCCTTCTTGCCCCTCTACCCATTTCTCACCCCGGATATATACTGCACACGACACACGGTCCTGTGGGTATAGTGCTTTGGTCAGTGGGTGTTAGCCATACCAGCTCTGTCTCTTCCCTATTTCCCACACATTCCCAATCTCTTCACCAGCACAGCACTTGTAAAAAAAAAAAGAAAAAAAAAAAAGCTTTGACTCTGTTAAAGCATTTCTCAGCAATAACAGAAGACCTCTATATTATCAACCTTGTGCTCAGCACATATCAAAACATAACCCAGTAACAGCCACTGTGAAATAAATTAACTTTACCTCAGCTCAAACAAGCTGCAGACTTCTCCAGAGTTCAGAAAGATCCCAACTTGCAAGCCTCTAGGCTTAAAATTTAATTTTGCCTAGGAGCAAATTTAGTCCCATATCATTCTTTCCCATTAAAAAAACCCAAAAAAACCAGGCAGCCACCTCCTCAAGGCATTTGTCATTGGAAACCGAGGCAGTGTGAATAAATACTAAACTAAAACTTTATTACAACCATTAAGATATTGAAGGTGAATAATAAACAAATATATTGAACACAAATAACTGAAAAAAGTAAGTATTAATTATTTCTTGTTTGCCTGTTTTTGATGATAAAACAATAATTTTTGAAAGCACTCTTGGAGAATCTGAATTTATTCCCTTGCTTTAAAAGATAACCAGTTTTTACAGTGCCTGATCTTTCAGTCACTAGGTTTCTTTTTCAGTTAATGGATTTCAAAACGTAAATGTATAGGAACATATGCAAGCTAATTTATTGGCATAACATGATTAGTTAAAGAAGATTTCTAGTCTGATTTCCATCTACAAACATTGTAAGCTACAATATGCTGGATCTCTCACAATCTTCTTTTTAGTTCCTATATCTTCTTTTGAGTGAGGGTTTAGCTACTTAACTCCTGGTAGGATTGAAGGGATAGAATACTGAAAACTTGATGTTTCTAGTCAGCCATTATTAGGTCCCTTGTTTGCAATATATTTTTCCTTTTTTTTTTTGTGAATGTGGCTGCTCTACAGTTACAGAAAACTGACTATATTAAATACATAATTTGCATGTCTTGTTAATGTATATCATATATGTATATAAAATATATACTAAATACAAATATAACAACAGTTTTCATTGCATATATTGATATTTTACACTGGTTAATTAAATTTCGCAGCTTAGCAAAATGTAGGGAAAATGTTTTAGATTCGTGCCTGTGACTACTGTTCTGGTCTCACTGTGGTATTACAAATTACAGTCTCTGAGATCTTTTAAAATAAGGATTCACTTTTCAGTGAGTTACCTTTACTTCTACCCCTTGGTAGAAGTTCATCATGGAATTAGTGGAAGGCCATAAAATGTATATTTCTTCCTTCTCCCTTTCTACTCATCTAGACCCACATGTACTCGTTCACAAAGTTAATTTCTTCATGAAAGGAACGGGTTAGCAAACTGATAGTGAATGGAGCTTATGTCTGTTGAAGTTTTATTTAGTTGCCCAAGTGTATTTAGTGTGGCCTTAATAATCCCTAAGAATCCCTGAGTTATCTGTGAAGGTAGACATATCACAGGATTGCAATATACATGCATCTTTTTTAACCAGCAGCCAAAAGGCAAAACATTGTAGGGCTTTTCAAACGCCACCAGATGATGTCTTTGGGTAGACAAACAAATTGTTCCCTTTCTCCTCAGTACTGGTACAGTACAAATACACATAAAATTTTATGTGTTGTCAGACCTCTTGGCGCATTTTATGCATATCAATGAATTTAAGGTCAACTCATATCTGATCAAGTTTGTTTAAGTTAGAAATATATTTCTTCTCATAGCCCACTTGAGCAGGTGTTTAGACTACAGCAATTAGCAGGCCCTGCTTCTGGGCTTGACCTAGTTTAGCTTTACCTTTTATTTTACCTTATTTACCCTATTCTAGACAATGACATACTTGTCTACCAACACAAGGAAGGCATCAGAGAAATTTAATATGGAATTCCCAAAATTGTATTTGATCTAATTTGGTTATATTTCTCTGAGGAGATGAAACTGAGGGTGATTTCAAATGCATGTTTTCAGTAAAGAATTATAAAATTAGCCCATTCAGTCACTCATTGAAACCAGTCATATTCAAAGGGCTAACATAAAATTCATTAATAACAAAATGGAATATATAGCACCAAAAACTCATTTGAATAAATGAAAAATCTTACAAAAACTTAACTTTTCACTTAGCAAGTACTTTCTGCTGTAGAGCAAAAACTTCTTCAGGGACACATCATTTGCTTGCAGAAATAAACCAGAATCTTTTGTCAACTGAGAACATGGCAAGGACGAAATGAAGACAGAGGCTTAGTGTATGTTGTTTGTTCATGTAATTGTCATGTCCTTTATCATCTTATGCTACTGCTAGAAAGTGCAAACATTTTAAAAGCCCCTGAGCTAAAGCTTAAAAAAGCAATTACACTGAACAAGTTTCAAAATGTGATTTTAGTGTAATGCATTAGGACTTGGGAGCACACAGCTTCCATTAAATATGGGAGTAGTATATTGAATCTTTAATTAATAAATATTCTAGAACTTGCAGTAAGAGCTATGACAAACATTATTATACAATATGTCTGTACTATAATTAATCTTTTTAAGAATAAGCATCCTAGATATTAACTACCTTTGACTTCTGATGATTATATATGAGCACAGAAACTGAAATCCAGTATTGCTACTGATAATAAACTCAACAAAATAATTCAATGCTAAAATAAAACAAACCCATCCATTTGCAATGTTTTATCCTAAAAAGGTATGGAAAGTGAGTAGATATTGTAACACACTGTTGAATTCTGATTGAACTGAGTTTGAATGTCTTGTGAAAAAGACAAGGGAGTAAGGCAAAAATCAAGGAGCTCTCTCAGAAACTACTGACTGTATTCTTTGTTTAGCTGTGGTTTGAATGATAAAGTCTGATAGCTCTGCACTAACAAGCATCCTGTAAATGACCCAATACTTTATCTAAGGCAAAGACAGAACTGTAGTAGTTGCAGTAGGTTCTCATCCTCCGCATTTGTAGTGGTGGCAAATGAGGTATAACTTACACAGAAGAAAATAAAGCAAAGAGTGTTCGTCTGTGCCAGCCAGAATGCTAACAGAAGCCATATCACTTCAGAATCCAACGGTATGAAAGCAGGTGGCACACCTAGGGAGAGCACTAGGTGCAGAAGTTGTGTGTAAAAGTATTTGCTGGACTCTAAATTTTAAGTTTATAAGGAAGTCTGAGAGGTCTGATATTGCAGGTAGCAATGTTGAAGTAATAGTTTTAGCCAGTTCTTTGCCAAGTGACTTCTAGTTCTATTGACTTCAATATGAATATTGATGAATAGTTATTGGAGTCAAACTCTGAAAGGAATTAGGTAAAATTGAAATAAAGTTTTAACCAAACCATTCACAGGACACCCATTAGGATATCTAATGTTCTTAAATGTATATCTAGTTCTAGGATATCTAGTTCTTAAATGTATGAGAAACAAACAAAACCAAACTAAAACCCCAAAAATTAATTTTCCAAAAAGAACCCAAAACCCTAGAAATATTAAAAATATTAATACACACCTTAAAATCTACTGCTCAGAGGAGCTGTTCATTTAAGTCCATCAACAGTCTTTTCTGAAAAGCTCAAATAATTTTTAAATCTTCCTGAGATCAGAGGCAAGTTAGTTGTCACCTCAACCTCCCATCCGTCTGGCCCATCCTACTTAATGGAGGGAGCAGGAGTGCCCACAATTAGCAATATAGACTCGGATTAGAGCTTTTTCCAGGAACTGAGCAGACCTTATTGCTCATCCTCAGCCTTCAAGGGCTAAAATCTAGACATCCTAATCACCCACAATGTGTTTAGCCAACTAACTTCAGGCAGGACCAGACAGGAAAATTTTCCATCTGTTTGCATGTGGAATTGAATCTTCTTCCTTATACAGAAGAATTACAGGAAGATTAGAAACAAAAATTCCAAGAAGAAGTCATTTTCCTAAGGCACATCCATGAGGACATTTCTGTCTGAGGGAGGAATCATGGGGCTCTAGAAAATTCACAAAGTTGCTTCATACTAAAGAAGTGGTACAGTACTGCAGTTGCTTTCAGCCTCTCTATGGGTTCTGTAATTCCAGAGTCTGAACAAGAAGGACATCCTTGCTTTTACCCACTGCCAAAATCAGTTTTGGAAAGAGAGATCCCACCTATGGAAACATCCAGCAGATCACCAAGAAAAATTCTCTTTGCTATAGACAAACACTTCATCATAATTAACAGTGTATCTGCATTGCATCTTGTAATGAATGCCCTACAGCTCTTCAGCACAGAAAAGCATGTTCTCAGGGATGTTTGGCAAGAGTCAAATATTTAATGTGGACACAGATTTAATGTGTCAATTAAAGCTACGTACTAAGCAATTGATTTAAATCACATTTAATTTCTCTTTAGCTGCTATGGTAAATCTTTGACAGATTAATGAGTTACAGTTAATGGTGGAGCACGAAGATTGTTGCAATTGGTTTTCACTCATTAATTGAAATGCCAAACAGCTTAGATATATGCAGTATCCTTACTGCAGTTCTGCCCTGGAATCATAGAATGTTAAGGGATTGGAATGGACCTTAAAGACCATGGGCAGGGACACCCCCCTCTAGACCAGGCTGCTGAAAGCCTTATCCAGCCTGCCCTTGAATGTTGCCAAGATTGCAGCGTCCAGAACCTCCCTGTTCCAGTGTTGTTCTGCAGGCTGAACAGCTCCAACTTTCTCACTGTGTCTTTGTAGCAGAGGTTTTCCTGTCCTCTTACCAACTTTGTGGTTCTCCTCTGGACTTGCTCAAGCAATTCCCTTCTTATGCTGGGAATATGAGAACTTTAAATAGTACTCCAGTAATAGTGCAAAGATGTAATAAAAATAAATAATCCCCTTATTTACTATAATAAATAAGAGCAATGAAAATATCACCAGTGTTTGTTAGCATAAGAAAATAGATGAACGGTTTCAGTTCAGTCTAAATTTATTGAAAGTTAAGGAAGGATATCCTTGTCTTTAGATTTAAAATGTTTTCTCCCTCTCCTTTGATATAGTAACAGAAAGCAACCAAATAATAAATACAGTCATAACACAAGTTCTTTGCATTATCAGTTTAAAGAAAGCCAATTTTTCATGTCTACTCTCACAGAACTGACTGCCCTGTCCAGTCAGTTCATCCTTCCCTGCACTTTCATTTACATGTCCTTTTGAACTGATAAGGCTGTGCCATAAGTAATCCCAGTAAAGACTGAACTCCAACAATTAGGGATGAGGAAATACAAGGCAATCCTTCAGAATACAAAAACTATTTTTGCATTTCTCAAATGTGCGTGTGAATTTCACAGTTCTTCTCCTACTTTGATTTTGCACTGGCATTGGTAACCTGCATGGAAAATGACGACAATTTGAGTGGTTAACTTCAATTTAAAATATTTGAGTTTCTGTACTAGAAATGTTTTGCCAAAGGCATATTGAAATTGTTAGCTGAAAAACATTTGGTCCAGTCTGAAATTTTTAGCTGTGTAAAGGAAAACTAGAAAATTCCATCTATTTGGACAAAGTAATTGATTACCTAATATGCAGCCACAGTACTTAAAAACAGTGAATAAATTTAAAACGGAAAGATGTTATTACCACAAATAAGGCCATCCTGTCTAATTATACCAATCAAGGCAGCAATTAAAAGCATGTCAAATTGAATGTTTTTCAGACACCAAGACAGTTATTTTTAAAAATCTCAGAAGTAAAAATAAAAATTATCAATGTTTTCTTCTACAGCAGTGAAAATGAGCTTTCATTACAAATGTTATCGTTAACTCACGAAGAAAAAATTTTCTACAAGAACAATATTTGTTATAGTGTCTTATGTTTACTTTTAACAGTGTTCTTCCAAAGTCTGTAAGAACTTTTTCATATTGATATTTTACAAGTGAAGTAATTGAGTTAAAACAAGTGAAGAAAAAATCCTTTGACTACATCATACAAAAGACTAGCCTAGATTTCACTTACAAGTATATATTAGGCAAAATTATATTTGGAACAGCAACAGAGAGAGTTCTGTAATTTATGCCAGAAATTCTGAGGACTTGGTTCAAATAACAGCATACAAAACTTATGAGAACAGGTGATATTCAATGTTCAAATGAGGGGCATATTTTGGAATATCTTAGATCTAGCAGGATTTCACATGAAGTGCATATGAAAAGTGTTTTAAAGAAATAGTGAGAATTAAGAAATTAGTATCTTGATGATTTGTGGAAAAATCTCAAAAAACCGACAGTCTGTATGTTGTGGTGATATAGCTCTATCTGTACAAGTATAATGAAGTAGAAATCAAAATATCCTGTAAGTATTTCAGATTTTACTGTGTGCTGGAAATCACTAATCAAAATGTTAATACCAAGGTCCATAGTGGTCTTAACCTTGGCATGGACAGCAAAGAGCAATTACCTGATCTCCAATTTTTATTTTATTGAGTCTTATGAAGCAGGTGAACAGTATGCTGACCCTCTAAGAAGGTTCACCTTGTGCTAAGGTTTTGAAGCATGGTGAAACAGGTGCAGACCCACGTCTCACTCTCATTCTGTACAACCAGGGTACAGCAGCTGTTCAGACAATGGCAGCCTTGAGGTTACAGGTGAGGCTGTGGAAGTCACCACAACTGAAATAATGATTTCTCCCTCCCCTCAAGGGACTGCTCTGTCACAGTTATTTGAATTAGGAGTCATCCTTTCAGGCAACTAGCACATGAGAACACTGAGCCTCTTGTAGGATAACAAATCAATTCAGGCAGTTTGATTCTGGTGTCTGTGTTTGCATCAAACAAACCTACTTGTTTAAAGTTGTTAGGCCTTGTGCTCATAATGTGTAATTATAAACTGAGATGATGAATACTTGTCCTTCATAAAGTAGCAGTCAAATTGCAGCCTCTTTCCTTTGATAGATTAGGATAGGTTTTTTAGTGAATAATGAGTGCCAATGGCAGTGTTTTCAAGGGAGATAACAATGAAAAATATCTCCAGTTGCTTCAGTGAGAAGTTTAACCAGGACTTTTTTCATCTTAAAAGCTGGAAACTATTTAAACCAATGAACTTTACTCATACTGACATATACAATAACTTAACATAATTTTGAAAGGATTACATCATTTGTCATTACATCATTTTCTTTTTTCATTTGGCCTTCTTGCTATGACTTTTTCTCATGTTCTGTCAGTGAGAAGACCTTCACTCTAAAAATGATCCTGTCCATAAAGTCTCGATATTCTACTAAGAAAAGTAAAGTAATTGACATACCTCACGTTATGTAATTTAAAATATAAAGCTTGGGCTGGGCAGAAATACAAAGTCCTGAGAGCTGCAGCGTTCCCACCCCAGTGCCCCGGGTTTAGAGCTGCTTCCTTCAGTGCAAGGATGGCACATGCTGGGAAAGGCAGTGGAGCCCTCATTGCTCCCATGTCCTTCTTCCTCCTGTCCTTTTGATTTTATACAGCAATCTGGAATGGACTCTGTTACTACATGATATTTGGGATGTCATGCAAAGAAATAAGGATATTTCAGGGTTTATTATTCCCTCTTATTAGAAGACACCAAAAATACAGTTCTGTGAGCACTGAGGCACAAGCTTGTCTAAGAATTTTGTCTTACTTTGGAAACACACAAAAAATACAGGCTTGTTTCTACATCTGTAAAGTACAAATCCCTGGCTCTAGTTTTACCACATCATGGTACTAATTATAAAAAAATACCAACAGGTTCTCTTAAGAACTTTTTATGACTTTTGAGGCTGTCCCTACCCATGATGAAAATGTCTTTCTGTCCTTTCCTGAAAGGGGTTGGGGTGTGTTTGTGTGTGTGTTTTTAACAAATTAATTAGCAGTTTATTTCTTTAAATAAAGCAGTTGATTAATAATTCCAATGCATTTAATGTTGCATGCTTCCATTTGGTCAGAGAGCCTTTTTCCTCTGCTGGAAAGAGTAATCTGAATTAATTTCATGTTTCTGGTGTAGTTTTCTACTCACCTTCTTTGTGCTAAAAATTCTTTAAGTTATGTTAACATAAAATTCTTTACTGGGACTTTCTCTATATGATTTGCAAATATTGGCAAGTATTGGCAATACTTGGTAAGCATGTTTTTAGCATATTTGGCTACCCTTACTTACTCAGTCAAGCTGAGTAATTAAATTGACCAAAACAGCAGGATGCTGAAGATATGAAAAACAGTTTCTCATGAATAAATGTTGCATATTGAGGTTCGTGTTGTCCTTTATTATGTCTGTTGGCATGATTCTTCCCACTACATGGCTGCATGTTCCAAGTTTCCTAAGAGAAATATCAATAAAATGCTGCATTTTTAACCAACAATTTCTACACCAATGGAGTTTTATCTAGTTAGTCTAACCTATAAAAACTAGTATCCATAGTTTTTGGCTAAATTTTATTCCTCAACCCTGTACACTTTATTTCCCATTCTGACTAAAAAAGCTTTCTTGTTAAAATTAATTTTCATAATCTTTTTTTAACCATAAAAAAGTGATTTATTTTTACTTCTGTTATATTTAGTAGTGTCATGTAAGGGCTGACATCCAGTTGCCATTTTCTCTCTGCAGCTAACCTATCTTTTTCTCTATTTTATTTTGATCTTTTTTGTTAATGCAGTTCAAATTATGAGGAAAATCTTATTATGACCAATAAAGTATAGTTCCTATGCCTTTATATTCAATCTCAGTTCTAAATGAAATGTAATGAGAAGCTATTATTCACCTTTATTTAAAACCAAGTATTTTCAGAGTGGTAAAGTTGTAAGAAAATGGAGCCATAAATGCATTTCTGACAGAATGTTAGTGCAAAATGACTTCCAGAAGTTTGAAGCACTCACTCTTTTTTCTATAGAAGTCCTCTTGACTAAGACAGGACTTCCTGAAGAAATTCAGGTGACTACACCAGAAGCTAATCTAATTTATTATAAAGATTTATAAGGTCTCTACTCTATTTGAAGAGAGGAGAAACATGTGCCCTCCTCAGACTGCTGTATGGCAAGCTACTGTTCACACAGTGTTCCACAGGGAACTGAGGCACAGAAATCTAATGTGATGGGTTTAAAACAAAAATTAGAGAGAGAGAAAAAAAATAATTTAACTTCCCTTACAGTGGGACAGATTCTCACTGACAGAGAGAGAGGGAATTGGGAATACTCCTGCCAGGGTTTGAGCAGAAAAAGGTAACACCATAAAACTCTTTTTATGCTTCTTATTTAAATTCAAGACAAATTTGTGATTGAGAAGGTAGCTAGATAAGGTAGAGTTATATGGAATTATATGAACTGTACATGGAGGTTGGATTTCCTTATCTTAGGATGTTTTTCGATTGCCCTGAAATGCATCTTTATTCTTACCCATTGTGTCCCCACTAATATAAATAGGTATCATTCTGGCATTCAGCTAAGTAATTCTTTTGTCATCCACAGATGGACAGGGGATTACATGGCTAAGAAATGAAATAAAAGCTAAATCCCTATGCTTGATAAAGCTTTGCTTGATTTCTCTTTTTTCAGGATTACCGAGTGAACATCTTTCTCCGTCAGAATTGGAATGATCCGCGCCTCGCATACAGTGAATATCCAGATGACTCTTTAGATTTAGATCCATCCATGCTGGATTCCATTTGGAAACCTGATTTGTTCTTTGCTAATGAAAAAGGTGCCAACTTTCATGAAGTTACAACAGATAATAAGTTGTTACGGATTTTCAAGAATGGAAATGTACTTTATTCCATCAGGTGAGTCTCTAATCTAATGGGGTTTTTTTCAGATAGAAGCTCAAAAGTATAATTAGGATTTTCTAAAATGTATATTCAGTTGCTAGTCATGCAGAACTATTATTTGTGAGTTTTGAATGCAGAATTTTGTCAGCACTCACTGTTTATATTAAAATAGAAAATTATCAGTCATTAGGCCTGCACATAGCAAAAGTAACAAGAAAAATTTCTTTCTCATTTTAAAGTACAGGTACTGAGCCTAGAGGCACTATGATGCTGCAAAGAACAAACAATCCCGTAGTATTATAATCTGAGTTGGCCTATGTATGAGTTTCACAGTCTGTGGCCTCCAATGACCACCCAATTTTGCTTCTTTTCCCCCTTTCTGGATATTGTAGTTGCCTTTCAACGTGAAATATCTGGCCTGTTTGAGGAAGTATGACATTTAAAGAACAGCCATTTACTCATCTGTGAAGACAGAGAGAAAACTGGAAAGTAATTTTTTGAAAAGGTTTTAAGAAGGTGAAAGCACTAATCATAAGTATTGACAAAATCTAATTATCCCACTTCTATTCCCACCACTTTGATTTTAATACAGACATCAGTAGGCATTTTACCATTGTCGTCAAAACCCCAATCTAATGAGAAACACATTAGATGTAAGTATGCTAATGCCCCACTAGATTTGGTATTGAAGCAGTGACTCACTTGTGCAAAATGTTACTCTTTTCAAAATAAATATACTATTGTTCACTCAGTGTTTTGCTTTACATGCTTTTATGACACTGAATTAATATGTAATTAGACTCTTTGAAGAGACATCGTGAATCTGTAAACACTTTGTATTCTGGAGAAAAAGAAAACTTTATGAATTGCATGAATTGTGTCAGTGGCAAGGATCTCCTTCCTCCTTCCAGTGCTATTAGGCAGCACTTCTCAAAGCTTACACAAGGAGAAAAGGTTGGGGTAAAATTCTTATGGGGATTTCATATCCAAAGTTTAGTGGGCCACTCTGGGAACATAATCAATCCTCAGTGTCACAATGTGTATTCTGTCACTAGAAAAAGATTCAAAGTACATTGAAAGGATTCCTTCACTAGATTCAAGTAGAAATAGATCTAAATCAATTATCTGCAGACTGTCTGAGTCACCGCAAGAGGCACTGGCTATCGTTCCACTCTAATCAAATAAATCCCTACCTTGCCCTATTCTTTCCAAATACACACAGCACACAGTATAAACCCCACCACTCAGCTGAAACAAGTTTGGATTGCAACTTCAATACAATTCAGAGCAACTTCATGGCCACATGAAATGGGGAGGAAAACCCCAAATGTGAGAAATAGTATATTAAATCATAAAGGAAAACATCAACTGTGCTGAAAGCAGACACCAGATAGTTCCTCTGTTTCTTATGAAGCCAGAAAGTTTATGTTGCCTTGATTTAATTAAGACCTATGACAGTTTCTAAAACAGATTTAAAATCATATCATTGGCATCTAATTTAGTTATTTGCATTTGAGTGAGTTAACCTTCTGATAAGGGGAGATATGCTAATCTCTGTTGCGCTGATATTAAAAGGGAAAAAAAAAGAAGTTTCTGAATTTCCTGTCTTCCATTCCCTAATTTCTCCTCATCTCTAATTGCATTGGGACAATACAGACAAAAAAATAATGGAAGGTAACAGTTCCCAGCTCAATGAATGCTTAATATAAAATACTAAAATATTTACTGAAGCACAAATTAAAGTCCAGGTGCCTCTGAAATGTCTTGTTGTGTTACCTACTAGCCAGAGTTTGCCTTTGGAACTATTTTTAACAGCATGGGAATAGGGGATGGGTCTGACTTCCCTCTTCAGACTCTCCCCATGCAGCTCTATCACTCTTTGGCTAAACAGAAATTGTAGCAACAATGAATCAAGAAGGTTTGGTCACCAACAAAAATTTAGGTAAAAGAAATATACAGCCATACTTGCCAGCTACTGCCCACTTCCCTTTAGCCCCAGTGCCAAAAACATCAATGGATACATAGGCATAGCCAGGGAGGGAAAACTTGTGCCTTTATCTCTTAAAAAATATTCTTTCTGCTTCCTCAGAGAGCTTTTACTCAAAAGAGAAATTATTGTAAATAATTTATAAATTATTATAATAAATAATAAAACTAATTTTTAACCTAAAATTTAAAAATACCTCTTTGCCTATAATTTGCAAAGAATTTCACAGTAAGTGTTAGGACTAACACTGATGCACCACTACAGTTCAAAATTGCAGCCATATTTTGGTTTACCATCAATATCATCAAATGTTTCTTTAAGCCTTTGTGTTGACATTTTAAGCACTTTATTTTAGGACAGCAACACATAAAACTACTTTTCCACCATGACTGCTGGCATATGTTATGGAATTCTTGCAAATTTGGGTAAGTTTTATGCCAAGGGTTTGAAATACTGGAACTGTGCAATAATTCTGCTGTAGCACAAAAAGGCACACTGCTGCTGCATTCCTTTAGGCTTCTCATTAAGTTAGGCAATCCTACTGAAAAATTTAGTTTTCTGAAAGCCTGGAAATTTATTTTCCATGCTGTCATACTAGGCTGAGTTAGATGGATTCAGCTAATAAGGGACCTTTTTTTGAGAGCTTTCCACTGAAACATGTATTCTATTTCTAATTGCTTCCATTGTATTCGTGCACTCTTCCTGCACAGTTCTATGGCTTTTTTGGGGGATATGTTTTTAATGGCTTTTTTGTGTCCTTTCAGATTGACTTTAATACTTTCCTGTCCGATGGATCTCAAAAATTTTCCAATGGATGTGCAAACATGTATAATGCAGCTGGAAAGCTGTAAGTTTGCGTAATGTATTATCCTATACATACTTTTGCAGAGATTACAACAGCTATACAGGAGGTAGGAAAACCCCTTGTAGTGGTACAAGAACAAATTTTCAAAATGAATCTCTATTTTATCAATGGAATATGTGAAGTATACATGATTTTGACGAAGAGGTGCTTTCGTACCTATTTGAACTGAAAATAGAGAGTTTTGTGTAAATCTGAAGTTACCATTAAACTCAGTGACAGTTTATGCAAAAATTTCTGCACATAGGGTTTCACCATAAGTCTTTCTGTGTTCACACATGCAGGAGGTAAATAATAGGGAGAGCATAAAGGAAACATAAGAATAACTTAAAGAAGTGATGGATGGGGCTTCATGTGAAATAAAATTATTATATTCTAACATATATTTTACTTATCATCTACCTTGATGTCTTGTTACTTAAAAGAGGATGAAAAGTGTAAAGCATCTATGCCATTTCAAGGCACAAACACACTCACAAAAGGAGAAATCAACTATTCTTCCTGATGCATTATATTCTCATTTTCCTTGTGATATGAAGTATTTGGGAATTGCTGTTTCCCTTAAATTGAGAAGACTTTGAAAGAGAGCGATAGCAGCAAAACCCTCCTAATGATGCAAAGAACAAAAATAAAATAAAATAAAGTAAAGCATTCTTTAAAAGCTTCCAGCAATCTGAAGCTAGTGAAAAAAAATGACAGGAGTAAGAAAAATTAAGAAGTATTCATCTAAAATATCAAGATTTACAGTTTTAGAGCCAATAAGTAAAATATTTCAAAAATAAAATAATTATGCTTATAGAATGAACATATTGGATTATTTTAAATATATCATAGATCACAAACACAACAAACATAATTTTATTAACATTTTTTGGAGTTTTTTTCTTTTACTGGAACAAAGCAGCACCTAGGGAAAGGGGAGGTAATTATCTCTCAGTCAGTATGTCAGAACTGTTTGTTGTATGGTGTGCTATTTATAGACTATTGCAGGGTGACTACAAAAGCCAGATCTATCATTTATTACAATGGACAGATGGTAACATTATGAAGCAGCCTTTCAATATGAGGGCAGCAGCTGAATCTGACAGCAGAAATTTTCTTGACTAAAATGGAGTGATAATTATTTGCTGCAAATGTCAAGAAATTTAGGACAATATTATATATCCAGGATTTGAGCAAAACTCCACAGTCAACCTGAGCAGAAAATCCTACTAATAACCTGTATAATTAATGTGACTAAACAAAAGGTTAACAGGAGGCAGTTGCATCAGAGTTCATGCAGATGGCAGGTATACTCACTAAATACAATTATGCTTCAAAGAGGAAGTATCATAGTGTTTGACTGAGCAAGCAAAATGTATCATTAAAAATGCTCTGGAAAGTTTTGAAGCTTTTGCTTTAACTGCTTCATAAACTCAACTGCATTTTCCTCGCTTTCAGCTGTTGTGAGGACAGGTCACACAACAACTGAGCATTCTTGAACAAGCAGGCATCTGGTTTGCTTTAGAGAAACCTTGCAGGAGCCCACAGCTCCCACAAACTACACCACAGGGAACCAACATTTATTAGTTGAATGGCGCTGTGGATGTTCTACTGTATTTTCCAGCAGAATATTTTTCACTGAAGTCTTGTTTTTAATCATTGAGTTCTGTGGGAGTAAATTCCCAGCTGCACATTCACATGGTAAAGAGAGGTTCTCACAAAAGAAGAGCTGAAGAAAATACAGATGAGTGCTTCAAATTCTTTATTCACAAAGAAAGATCAAATTTGATTTCATAAGGAAGTTGCAAGTAATAAAGCTTTTCCCATATTGCCTTGTCTAATTCTATTTTACCTGTAACTTCAGACATCAAAAAACAGACTATGGGAAAAAATGATGGCCTGAGGCAGAAAATTTTGCAGCATGTGGGAGCTCTGGATAGGTTTACATGTCTGATAGCAGAATAACCAGTTAAGTTTGCAAGACCAAGGTGGCAGTTCCCCTACATTATTTTGGGACAGATCCAAAACAGTTATGTACAGTGACCTCAGTTCCAAGATCCTAGACCTTTGAGAGCAGAAATTCACCTGTCCATAGCCAGTTTCTCTGTACAGGAAGGACCGGAAAGGAAATAAACAACTTAGAAGAGTTACTAAAAATATCTAAATATCTACATTCCAGGAAGAAGAGTAACCAGGTTAAAAAAAAAAAAAAAAGTAGTTTATATGAGAGTGAACTCTGATCAATTTCCAAAACTTAGGAAAGGATGAGCAGAAACACTCAAATTCCAGTCTCTCTGGCTAAGAAAAGACATCTAGTTCTATTTGAAATTATAGAAGAAAAAAGGAGGATGGTGCATTTGGCATTTTCCCAGGCTTCACATGAAATCTCCCGAGGTAAGAAGTGACATAACCCTGAGAGCCTGATTCCATCCAAGCATCTCTAATTTCTAGGCCACAGTGTCATACTCTGCTCTGGCTGTCTGCCTTGCATTTTTTTTGTGCACAGTGAGACAATGTAAACAGGGGGATCAAAGCAGTAACCCTAGTGGTTAATGCCTTGTCTGGGGAAGTGGAAGACATTTGGGTTCAAAACAGAAAACACAGTCCTCTCATGTCCTGAGTGAATGATCTGACCACCAGGCTATGCTATAAGAAACCAAAGTGTTTGCAGGAGCAAAAGAGCAGTAGCTGTGCTTCCAGATGTTTCTTTTTGAAGTGGGGATCACTGCTGTTTTTTCCAAGTTGTGTAGGACATTGTACATTATGAACTTACAAGGCCCATTTGTCTCACAGTTTCTGTAAACTGTGTCTGATCTTGCAAGACTTGGTTCAGAATGTGTCACTAAGAAAATTAGAATCAATCACTCATCTTTTTGTACTCAGGTTGCCACTGGGTTGCAAAGACTGACAATTATAACAGACAGTTTATGGGTTTTGTTTCTCCTTTAAGTAGTAATTTCTTTTAGTACTAGATACTTTCCTTCAGTATTGATACTGTATCTCCATCATAGAAAAGTCTGAGAGGAAAAATCCCGTATAGCTTTTATTCCTAAATGATATCTTTATTTTTATCTGGCTCATGTAACATTTTCTCCAAGGTCAGTGTGAGCAGCTGGATTTGCCCCTGGTAAAAGTACTTCATTAGATCATGAAGTGTCTGAAAAATATTTCAGTAGAAACGTCTTCTATTTTTAAAGGATTTATTTTACCAAATGATTTCTCAGCAGCTAGAATAGCTGCTTTTTTATCTTAGAAAGGGAACAAATGAAAATGCACATATGAAATAATCCCTTCTACAATTCTATGCCTTACACCAGGGCAGCCTATAGGCATGTGGGATAATTTTAGTTTTATTCTGCTTGAATAAGATACAAAGAAATGTTAACCAGATATGTACTTATTTCTGTGGCCTGTCTCTCCACAAAGAAATGTTTTTCTTTCATATGCTAGAGCTTGTTTTCTTTCTTTTTTAAGTCTCTCTTTTACCTCACAGCATTCCTTTACTCATAAATTACAATTATAACTTTATGTGACATTAAATACCCCTGAATTTTCAAAGAATATTGAAAAGACTAAGTTACAAAGAAAAAATACTACGAAAAGCAGCATAGGTAAGGTATAAAACACTTTCTTACCTCATAATTTTAATTTGATGTTGATTTTTAAATTAAACAGTGGCTCTTTTTCCTCCCTTCTGATTTATGGAGGCTTTTTAGTCTTTCTATGCAATCATGTTCCTTTCTTCTGGATTGTTGAAGAAAATTCCCTCTGTACTACATGATGATTTGCATAATTTATTTCCCCCCAGTCTCTATTTTGGAGATTGTACAAGTGGAAAGATGGGTATGCAGGCTGCAGCAGTGTAAGTTAATGCATTACAGAAAAGTGTAATGTGCACATTTTTCCTTTTTCCACAACAGCACAAAGATAACATAGGCAAGATAAAATAACTGGAGCATATTTCTCATCTGCCAGGGAATTCTCAGGTCTCTACCTGAACGACAGAAATTATGGACACACTAAGTCAAGGCCTGTCTGTGCCAGAAGGTGTAGAATCATACTGCTTCTCTCCTTTCTATTTCAGCAGCACAAAAATTATCAGCTGTTGAGGCTGTGTTTTTTATTCTGCAGATGGGTGACTCAAACTATTGTGTCTATCTGAAGAGAGACATGACACACAGCTACAAAGATCAGCGTACTTGTGGCCGTCAGCTCCTGGCCAATGCAGGATAAAAGGGCAGTAGGAACTGCACAACTGCTGCTGACATACAGAAACTAGAATAAAAGTGATAGCTGAACACCTATAGGCTTCAAGAATAGTAGGTTTGAGAGATGTGCTAGAGTGCTGAGCTGAAATGTTATTTTTTTCCAAAATTCAGGCTAAGAAGAATAACCCTATAACTCCCCAGGGAGAGATTCCTATAGAATGACTTAGAGGGCAGTGCAAGGGGCAGACACTTTTCAAAGCAGCTCAGAAGTACATTGAATAAAATCCTGCCTTCTTGGAGCTCCAACAAAAATTTAGCCTTGGAATGAATCACAGCTCATTTCTGAAGCCAATATATTTAGTGCATAATGTAGAAGAATTTGTTCTAACCTCAAGCCAAAGGCAGATTCTTTAGCTCTGTCATATCTTCCCCCTGCTATGTTGCTAAGAATTTAGGGCACAATTCAAATGTCTGTCATGCTCTTAGGAGCAGTAATGTGCAGACAGCCTGTCCTGGAGGCAAACTGATGGGATGCCCAAGAGAAGAGTAGTGGAATAACCCTAGTCAACATGACTGCAGTTCTTACTTCAATTGGAAACCTAAAGAACTGATGGGTTTGGACCTGTACCTTACTAAAAATAAAAGAAATGAGAATGGGATTTAGATAAATCAATGTGATTTAAAAAAAAATGTAGTTGAACTAAACTCTTTTGCAAAAAAGCCAGATACTCTGCTCAGTTCTTTCACATGCTGAACATGTATCTGTTTACTGAACATGAGGAAAAGAGCTGAGTTTTAATACACCTGTAGGTATTTTAAAATGACCCAAGGGAAGCACAGCCTTCCTGTAATGAAAAAGAATGAGTAGAAAAATTTACTGGATATATTAATATTCAGCTGGATCAGAAGTTTGCTCATGGCTTGGAAAGGTGTGCTAAAGGAGGATGGACAAAACAAATAAAACTGTGTCAGCAGATATGATAAAGGAATTATGTTGTTATTGCCATGACCTCTTCAAAGGTGAAGAGTCTCTAAAGGTACAGGGGAGCTGCTTGCCTTGAATAACATGTTTCTGTAATGGTGTAGTCTTTAGAGTCCTTGGAAGCAGGAGAAAAGATTTAACAATTTAACACTTCAACAATTCTTCAAAACAAACTTGTTGGGTTGTTCACTGTTTTGTCTATGAGATAATGGCCTTTTAATGCCTACCACTGATACTGAATTAGCTAAAATGAAATCTTCCTACTTTTAGCATGCAACTGACACAAACATCTTGGTTCCGATAAATTCTATAGAGTAATGTGGACTGAGGTGGGTTAAATGGGACTCCATGTATTTAAGGCAGGCTTTATTCCTATATTTTCAAAATTGAATGAATGAAAAGTTGATATTTCTTATTAATGGTAGTGCAAAAAAATACAAAGATACAGTCTTATTCTTTCTTTCAGGAATCTCATATGAGTGTTGAAAACAACTTGTCAACACTGTTTCTGAAAAGATAATTTTTTCTGGGAAAGATGAGTCAGACCAAGAGAAAAGTTTGGGTTTTCTTTCAAGACGCTGTACATGCCCTTGATACTTAGAAATATTTCAGTAGGATCACATTGTTTTTTCCTGAAATTTTTCTGAAACCTGTAATTGAAAATGCTGAAAATTTTCACTCTAGCTAAACAAATTTCTGTGCTGTCTAAAGCCTAAAGCTACTATGTCTGTCTTGTCAACCATCTGCCAGTTTTTTTATAGATTACATCAACTAAATAAAATACCACTTAAATTCAATTTTATTTGATTTCCAGTTATTCAAAATCTTTCAACAACTATTCCAGACACAAGTCCTGAAAACTAATTTTCACCAATGCCCTGTCTCTTCCACCTTCTCCCTCTATTAGTGTGACAGAATTTTACTTGCATTTTGTCACACTTATCACCAACTCAGTTCCAGAAAACATTGTTTTCTAAAATAATATTTCTGCAGACCAAATCCAAGTTTCCCAATTGTTTCAGGCCTTCTTCCCTTCTAGTAAATTATAAATGTTCCCTAGTTTGTCATATTCTTCTCAGGCAGAGCTCTTAGTCTGCTATTATATGCTTCATTAGCTAATTACCTGGAATGACTTCAGGCTCCTGAAAATTACTTGTCTCTTTAAGAGAACTGTGCACAAAGGCTACAGTGCCATGCATTCTCACAGTTCTTGGGTTTTCCTGAGAAATACTCCCCCTGGAAACGTTCTCTTCCTGGGATGATGTCTTTTTCATATAATTACCAACAATTTACTACCTGCTTCTGCATTTTTAATGTGCGAGACCTCAGACTTTGGATTAATAGAGTATTAATGTGACCTAACCGGCCCTATAACTCCTGAGCACCGCTTTTCAAACATAACAAAGTTGTTTTTTCTATCCTTTCTTTGTAGTTCCATGAGGATACCGTTTAGATTTTGTATAATTAGTAATACCTTTACAGAATCAATAAGAGTGAGTACTGCACTGTAGCCAGACAAAATGAAATACATTGCTAACTGCCCTCCTCTTCAGCCACAGAAGCTGGTGTTTGTCCTTTAAAACACAATTTAACAACTCTTCTTCCCTTCCCAGCCTTCATTCTTTCATGCCCTGCAAACCCAAACCCTAGTGCACTGCATTTCAGTGATAGAAACCTTTATTAGTCCACTTCATTTAGTTTAGGTTGGGCTGGTCCTGAAGACCATGCTAGATTATAGCCTCCATTGTTTTCAGCACTTCATGTAGAATAAAAATTTCATTTTTTCCACTAGTGAGCTGCACCCTCATATGCTACCTAGGCTAGTGACTGACTGTACTTTTGTCAACAATAAAATTTATCCACTCAGAATTCCCTACGTAACACTGTACTTGCCAGCCACTGGTAATAAAAATATCTGGTAGCAATTCATAAAAGTCACCAATACAACCTCATAGTCAAAAAAAAAAGCTTCTGGTTTATCAAGAGGCTAAATATCATGCTGGGTTGCAGTTAATCCCTTATAGGCCCTAAAGAGAAATCTCTTGTTCTTTATGACTGCTACATATTTCAGTGCAGTTCCTACAAGTGGCATAATATGTCTAACAATATAAATGACACATAAAGCACAAGTTTGTACTGGTAGCCACACATCCATTCAGAATTAAGCCTTCATATTTCAAGATACACTTTACTGCTCCATTTGCACAGTGATAATCATGTAATGGTTATCAACTTCTCATACTTTTTATCTCATAGACCATTTGGAAAATACAAACAGTGTATTTCTAACCTTCAAAAGCAGACCAGTATCAGCAACAGGCATTTAGACTTTTGGTTAAATTTATGTTAGTGAATGACCTTTTAAAAAATTGTTTTAAAGATAATGCACATTTGTTAATCAGGTAGCAAGTAGGCAAGAATCAAAAGCTCAGGTGGACTTCAGGTTTAGTATTTCTAGAACAGGACAGGGACAGCTATTACAATTAATCAGCAGAGGTCCCAAAATTAGTTTGTCAGGGTACTGCATTTTAGGCTCATTGCATACATAGCACCACATACCTAAACTCTAATAGTATAAATACTACACTATGGTAACCACTGGTTGCTTTAAGGAGGGATTTCTATAAAAATGTCTTTTTCCCCTTATGCACAATGCACACAGTACCATGAGCATTCTGAGTGTGAAGCAGTGTACTATCTAGCAGGTCCTCTTCATAAAATTAATTCAAAAAATACATTTTCTTTTGATTTCATTCAAGCTGATTTAATTTAACACACCAGTGGAAACATTATACTATTTTAAATTTAATTGGTATAACTGAAACTCACATCTCCATTAAGTTCTCTATATTTTAAGACACTTTTAATGTATGCCTATGACCTTGAGTTACAAAACTGAAGTTGCAGTTTTGAATGCTAACACTGTATTTGGGGATTTAAAATGTAAACATGACAAAAACTAATTACTACAGGAGTATTTTGAATATGCTGCTATTATTTGTACTCTATTGCATTATAGAAGAATTAGTGGGCAGAGTAGAAAATCAAAATTAAAAGCATGCATTAGAGATTAATTAATCTGATTTAGAAAAATAAATTTTGACACTGCAGTTGTTTCTTGCCAGTTCAATGAGTTTTACTCAGGGAATATCACTTCTGGCCATAATCTATGTGCTTCAAGTGGTAATCTGCTTTACACACAACTGCTTTTTGTCTGAATTCATGCAAAGTTTGATAAGATATATACTTCTGATTTTTCACAGTTTTTGGGATTTAATAGTGAATTTTAACTGTTTATGGAATGTTATGGAATTGATAAAAAAGCAAGTATTTTATTGATATATGCTTGTAGTGACTTGAACAATGTCTGATCCTAATTACTTATTTAAAAAGATATGGTGGTCTCATTTTTATCATATTTATCCAGCCTCAAAAAAAGTGCCAAGTAAATCAACAGTCAGCCTGAGTTCCTGTGAATACATTGTAAAGAGGTTCTCCCCAAAAGAAACATCAAGAACTTAGAAGGAAGAAGAAGTGTTAAAAATATTTTTTTTCATTTATAAACACTACTTCTTAGTTCCTAGTTTCATTCAATGTGTATCAGAAAAGATGAAATTATCTCACTTTCAGGTCAGCAGATCAGATCACTGAATGCCATTTATAGGTGTTTTAAAAGAGTAACAAAGTCATTTAATATAATGGAGTAAGATTTGTGCCCACACAGTAAAAAGATTCATTTTTTGCTGAAACTCAAAATGTCGGTAATTTTGTCCAGACAGTTACTCTTAGAAGGTTCTGAACAATATACTTTAAACAATAATTTGTTTCTGAAACGTTAAAATAATTTCTAGTTCTCAACAGCTTATTAGTATTAGATTAAAGCAGAAAGGAAATACTGCAATGAAGCTGAAAGCTATATAAATCAGAGGAAAAATACTCCTTTTACCTTCTGGTTTCTTCTAATATATGTGGCTTAAACTTGAATGAAAATATGAAGCTTTTCTTTTTCCAGTTGTAATAACCAGATAAAATTTATTTAGAAAGAAAAATAGAATGAAATACCTGGGAAAGTTAACAGATCACATATTCAGAAGAAATAGGAATATTTTCCCCAATGATATCCCATGCTACATTTATCTGAGAGAGGGAAATAGAAAGAAAAAGTACTGGTCTGTTGCAAAGTCTGGGCCTTGATTAGTATTAGTCTTTTGCTGTTATAGCTGATCTTATACACATGCATGAGGTGTGGATAAGTGCAGGAATCTGAATATTAAAGCTGAGTGCTTAATATCATTATATGTCACAGTCAGTTAATATGAGAAGATTATAATCAATTGCTTTTCCATGCCTTGTTCCAGTTTGGGAGAAAAGTAGTTTTTCAATTCAACTAATACTACTGCAGGATTTTGAATTCATTGCTGTCTTTGAACAATTTGCACTTAACCATTCAAATTGACATAAATCCATAAGCATAACTTTGACAATCCACATTTCACCTCAAGGAGGAAGAGATCTGTGTGTCTATTTTATCCTTCATGGGATGAGGAGAAAAAGATGTTCCCAAGCACCAAAGATATTTGGATGTTTAGCTAATTTAAATGCTTTTGTTGAATCCATTAATAGACCATATAATTATAAGGATTTAAAAGAGTTTCATAAGACATCTGTTTTGTCTCTTCCAATTCAATGTGGTATAAAATGGCAGTTAAAAATTTGTGATCAATAGGTACAAGCAGACCCTCTGTATATGTCTCCTTTGTAGAACATTCATTAAAATATTTTAATTTTATATGTTACTGCTTTTCAAAGCTTGCAGCATACTTAGAGTTTATTTGGGTTTTTTCTTTGTTTTAGTTGGATACACAATGAATGATCTCATTTTTGAATGGCAAGAAAAGGGAGCAGTTCAAGTAGCAGAAGGTCTCACTCTGCCACAGTTTCTGCTGAAAGAAGAGAAGGATTTATGTTACTGCACCAAGCATTACAACACAGGTAATAAAGTGATTACAACTGAAAAGATATTTAACATTTTTTGTTATAATAAATTTCACAGTTGGGGTAGATTTTAAATGTTCTCACAGAATTCAGAAGAGGGTTAAAATATACAAGTACTTTGTGCAAGGTAATGCAGCTTTAATAACAGGCAAACAAACTAAAAGAAGACTGAAGACTGAACAAACTTTAATTTTAGGTGCCTTAAGAAAATACAGAGTTGAAATAATTCAGAAACTGTTTATTCAGGGGCTTTACTTTTTCAGTAGGTGCCGTGACCATATTTACAATGTGGGATCTGAAGAACTACTGAAATCCTAAGGTCTACATGCAGTGCAGTAGTCATAGCCTGGCTCAGTCAGGAAAGAGGGACACAGGGCTGCCAAGACAAGTTATCCCTGCCCTGGTTCATACAGCAAGGGAAGGAGCTGAAAGGATTCTTGGTGTGCAATGGCCAGGTGTCCAAACTATTTATGAGCATGCAGTGACAGGACAAGGATGAATGGATTCAAACTGAAAGAGAGTAGGTGTTGATATCAGGAAGAAATTCTTTATTATGAGGGTGGTGAGGTACTGGCACAGGGTGCCCAGAGAAGTTGTGGCTGCCCCATCCCTGAAAGTGTTCAAGGCCAGGTTGGAAGGGTCTCTGAGCAACCTGATCTAGTGAAATGTGTCCCTGCCCATGGCAGGGGAGTTGGAGCTAGGTGATCTTTAGGGTCTGTAAACTGAAGCCATTCTATAAAACTGAATTGAGGCCTTTGTTGAACTGAGATATTTAGCTCATCTCTGGGATTACTTGAATAAAGGAGGGGATTAACACAAATAATATAGTTATTATGTTTTTAGTTTTAATTGTGAAAAACTATTTTAATTGCTGAACAATCACAAGTACAATAATCCTGAAGAGCAAAGCCTAAGAATGCACAGTTTGTATATGCTCTCAAAAAAAAAAAAAAAGAAGCTAAAGCTCTTCCATTCTAATCCATATATCTTTTAATTTTTACTTCCCAGTATGATTAAACATGTCTTAAAATTTAAGATTAGAATGATTCATATGGATTCTGCTGAAATGTCAAGGAGAGAAAAATTGAATAAGTGGTGTTTATAAGGAATGTCCTGCTATGATCAAAATTAAGGGGGAGTGCTTTCCAGCACTGAGTTTTATCACAGCTGCAGTGCTGCCCTAAGAGAAAGGAAGGTTCTCTCAATTTCCATTTAGAGGAGGAAGATCCTGATAGAGATATTGTGAAATGTTCTCTAGAATAAATTGGAAATACTTAATATGCACTTTTTTTTGTACAAATACTAGTATCTGGATGATCCTTGAAAACCTTCTAAAATTTCTGATACATATCCCATAGCAATTTTTTCACTCAGACATTTCTATGTTAATGATAAGATAGAAATTCCTTTTTTCCTTTCTACCATAATCCTTATGACAAATAAGGTTTCATTTTCATTATTCCTAGTCTCCTTTGAGATATACAAGCAACTTAACCTTTCTCTTTAGGATTCTCCTGCTTTTCTGCCATTTTAATGAGTGTCTGTAATTGCATTCTATACCCTGTATATGGTATTAACTAATGAGAAATCATGGTGTAGAGTATTCTTCTCTTTTTTCTAAAGTTCATTTGCATAACATGCTGCATCAAAAATCTCTGAGAAATTAAGACATTACTGTGATGGTTAACCCCATACTGAACGGAAACCTGGTTTGAAATCTCAGAATTTCTAGTAATTTCCAAACTCTCCATCCAAAGCTGAGTTGTACTCTTGCTCATTTGTCTGAGAACTTACATTATAATCGTCTGAGTTTAAACCTTGTGATTTTGACTAAAATTTCATTTTTTTCAATATTTTGAAGGCACTATGTTTTTCTTCACAACCTATGTTTCAAGCCTATTAACTTGGTATCAATTTTTATCTAAGGAAAAATAGGAAAATATGCTATGCCTAGGTACTTTTTGTTAGGTTATGTGGGTTCAACTTATTTGTACTGTTTTTTCACTGTGGCCCTAAGCTGAGTGGAGAAGCAGGAGCAACAGATATTATTATCTGGATGTGAGGCCTCATGATTCTGAAGATGTGGCTACAAGTGTGCTTGTGTCTGCAATTCTGTCACATTTAGGGGAGAGGTGTGGTTTACTGCAATAAGTCTGGAGGACAGTGTGGCCAATCAGCAGCCTGTTGTATTCTGTATTGCTTTGGCCAAACTGCATTTCTGTGGCCAAACATGCTTTAAGATGTGAGCAACCCACAGGCCTGGAAAGATGAAGACATGCCTGTACTGAGAAAGTAATTGGACCATTTAATTTATCCACAAAAAAAAATCAAGGCATTTGATAACACAGAAACCTTGGAAGCCTGGATGCAGTTAGAGGATGGGAATGTTAAAAGACATCAGCAAAAGATAAAGCAATTGCACACCTGTGAGACCTGCCTGTGATGGGCAGGGGAAAAAAATATGATGCTGATGCTGAGCAGCAGGTGGAAAGGTATGTCCTCACCAGAGGAAGCAGCTGAGTGACCTGCTCTGAGTTACAGCACCAAAATTACAGGTACAGAACTTTGTCAGGGCGAATCAGAAAGAAAAGGTGGTTTTACCCAAAAATGACTACATTTATTGTGAGAGTCTCCTGTTTGAGATAACAGTACTTTGTCCAAAGTATTATATTTTTATTCAAATCTTCATTATGAAGCAAATCTAATCAGATTAGAAAAGTTTGTTTTCTAGGAGACTAAGAATTCCTTTTATTTCTTTGTTAAAACCATTTTTATTAACATTTTTAGGCTAAAACCCCATAAACATTAGATTAAAATACAACAACTATTTTCACTATGTCACTTGGATACATGATCCATACTGTGCTTTCTTAAGGCTTTTGCAATGAGATACTGCAGGCAGATATGACCTTAGGATACTCCACAAGAACCAAAATTTACAAAAAGCAATTTTTAAAACATGATGTGAAGTCTGTTTCTCTGGCCTATGACAGATTAGATAAAATGAATTCTTAAAATAATGCTAAGCAACTGCAGCTGGTATGCAGTAAGAGACCAAAGAAGAGTTTTCAAATTAAATTTAGTAACAACACAGAATGGAAAGCTCTTCTGAGACATCCTGTAAAACTGAAAAAAATCCCAAAATTCTCCCTGTAAAGCAAATTAGCATGAAGCTTCAGGACAGTATGTGGAAACTCATCAGTGTATGGTCCATCAGTGTTTCATGCCCAATTGAAAATGGTTCACTGTAACCAGAGTTCAAAAAATAAACTAAATATATGTCTAAATATAGAGACATACCAGTTTCAGCAACGGTACAGCAAAATGGTTCATCAAATCTTGTGTTCTGAAGTGACACAGCAATATTTCTGACTATTTGCATGTTTTGCATCCACAGGCATATCCACAGTGACCAATTTGGAAAGTGAAGTAGAATCATAACAACCAGAAAAATCACACAGGAACCATTTACATTACTAGGATAGTCTTGCTTTGCCACATTCCTATGTGGCATTAATTTCTTCCCTGGGCTGTTATGCAACACTTAAATGTTATTTCAAACACAGCTGCAAAAAGCCCAATATACGTTAGCATGAATTGATACATGATGGCATTGGCTAACAGGCATAAATGAGTCTTGGCTTTACTCCTGCACCATGGATAATGCTTTACCCACACTTGAGTGATGCTGCTCAGAACTGGCATAGGTCTAACAATGCCTTTTTCATCAAAGAATTGGATGTGGTGGTCCTGGAAACAGCGGAGCTATGATAGCTGAACTCACCACCAGACCTGATAGATTCTGTGTGTAACCATTTCTGATAATTGCAATCTTGATGAGCAGCGCGTTTCCTTAGCTCCACGCTTCCCATCTGACTTCCTAATATGCACATCCAAAACACAATTCTTTCTCATGATCCCATTTGTTCCCCCATCATCAAAAAAGGTGCTTAACACCTGTAGATTGTGAGCCTTCTGTCTCACCTTCAACCAAACTAGTGCCTAATATTCAGCCATCTTGCTGCCAGCTGGATGACAGTGATTAAAGAAGATATAACTTCAATGTCTTACTCTGATAACAACTTAAAACCTTGCTTGTGTTGACAAACACCTAAACCACTCTTTCTGAGACTATAGGAGTGCTTTTTAAGACATGACTTTTTAACTCCCTCAGGTTTTTTTTCCTAGAGCATTTCTCCAAAAGGAGGTTTGTACTTTTTACCCAGGAGATAGTCTATGGGCGTGAAATCTCTGAAGCTGCTCATTCCTTCACTGGAAAAGCAGAAATTATAAACACTTTGTAAAACAGAGCCTATGGCAGGCTGAGGATGTGATCATCCCTAGGCACACAAAATGGCACTGTCTGACTCCAACAAGGCATTTTTGTCAAGGGCAAAGATGCCACAATTGTCAACCCTGCACTGCTCAAAATTTGAGCATTGAAAGATACTTGATACAAGCATACTTGAAAGATTCATTGAATAAAAATTCATCATCTGTCCTGAAGTGGAAACATTACATCTAGATGTCTCTTTCGTTTATACTTCTCCCCACTCTGTCCCATCTAACACAGTGCAGCACATGACAAGTCTTTCACATCACAAGACTTCTGTTCAACTTGATATCTCTCAGGCTCCCAAGCCTGGGAGACCTGCAGCCAGTCCACCCCCAGCTTGTATCAGGGCAGGGTTTTACTCTATCCTCATCACCCATCTGTGCATTTGTCTGCTGGCTTCTCCAGCCTATGAAGGTCCTGCTCAATGCAGCTCGGTTCTCCTTTCTGAGGGACATGAGAACCACAAATGCAAATTTATCAAGATGAAAAAGAAATAGTTTTTCTTTTCCATATTTATTTTCAACTGTCTTTTACTGCAGTCATTACACCAATGTCAAGTTTACCACCTGCCCCAGTATTTTTTCCAAAAAAAGCTATGTAAAGATGTTTCCCTCCTGTCCAGGAATCTATGTAGTCAAAGACAGGTGACAGCCTCAGCACTGATTTCCCCCAATATACTGCTGATA
This sequence comes from Setophaga petechia, assembly GCA_024362935.1. Lineage (NCBI taxonomy): Eukaryota > Metazoa > Chordata > Aves > Passeriformes > Parulidae > Setophaga > Setophaga petechia. The sequence continues at coordinate 33,228,546 of JANCRA010000001.1, forward strand.
CCCACAGACTGGGACTTGAAACAAAGATTGAATGGTAGTACATTTCTAGAGTCATTTAGTGAATCGTGGCTTTAGATACATAGACAAGTGCCATGTAGATGAAAATTTGCCTAGTTCTATGTGTTAGACACTATAAAATCATAATTTCTTTTCAGGCTGTATGAAGATAGATATGGTGTTTTATCTATTTTATGATGATGAAAACATGAGTACTTTTATAAGCAGCTTTTATCAACAAAATATACTCAAATTGCAATTTATATTAAAGTGCAAATTGGAAAGTTTCTAGAGACTACACTTACCAAGTGCTTTTTTATTATCCTGACTTCTTAGGAAGGTCTGAAAATTATTTCAGCTAAGTTTACTTATATGCAATCAGTTTTATAGGTAAAAATCTTTTGAAATAATGAGCTTTGCATACACATAATTTATGAATTTTATTTTTTGTTTAAAAATTTTCATCACTGGAAGGAAGAGGAACAGAAAGCATTTAGCTGTATTTCATAATGGGTAAAGCAGAGTTGGTCTCAAACAAAAGTGTCACATTCTTGGAAGAATAAAAAAGGAAATGTCTTTACTGAAAAAGGTCAAATCAAGTGGACTGCTTTTCTTTTGGTGATCCTGATAATGACTCAAACAGGAGAGACAGTAAAGGGGACAGTATTGCCTCATGGAAAAGTCAGTTTATATATATCATTCTCCTTTATCTTCTCTATGAAAATCATCTGCTATTCTGACTGCAGTCTTGGCAACATAACATGCTGTTGCCAAGAGATGTTAATTGCAATCTTAATTTTAGCAGATGCAGAGAAAAAAGAAAACACTCAACAAAAGGCAAAAGGAAAGTGTTGGTGGTCTATGTGGTCCCTCTTATGGCAATACAGTTTATTTTCTCCCAAGACTGTCTATTTTCAACTAAGAGGTTTTTTCATTTAGAAGATAAAATTGTCCTCAGAATTTCAATATTGACAACTTCAAATAAATCCTCTTTTTCACCAATCCATTTTGTCTGAGTACAGCTGGAGCCAATAGCCACACTCTCACTAAAAGTGACCTTTGCCAGGTTGATTCCATCCTGTTTACTAGATAGAACATTAGAGTTTATATATGCAGGGCCTTTAATAAAACGTTGATTAATTACATGATGAATGATTTTGTCTCAGGACAATACTGATCAAGTTTTATCTGTCTGGGCCTTTAACACAGAGGTTTTTTAAGGACTGGCTTTCCACTACCTAGCACACTGAAGCTCCCCAGCTCAGGAGGAGACAAAAGCCAGAATCAGTATGAAGGATGGGCTGAAAAAATTCAGCAAAGGGAAGGTCTGTGATGGCCTGCAGTAAGATCATATTTGCAATATATATTATATGTCATGAGCTATCCTCAGTGTGGGTTGTCCTGCAACAGATATTTGTTTTGAGTGAATAGTTGTCCTTGTCAGAGAGTAGACAGGAATACTCAAAGCATGGCAGTGACAACCATTTAGTAAGAACCTGTGAATCCAAGGTATTAAACTTCAGAAAGCAGTAACAGGCGTGAGATACAGTAGCCATGTTGCATCAATCTATACAAAATCAATTTCTTGAGTCCTCCTATTGTTTCATTTCAGAGGAAGAGTCTTTAACTTTTGTCTTGAGAAGAAAGAACTATCATTACTTTTATCTCTATAGAGAAAAGAGTGTCAGCTGGCTTTTATAATATGTTATTTTTTCCACATAAGATGACAAAATCTGGTCTTTACATGTATAAAAATGTTAAACACAGTAGAGGTTTAGAATAACACCGAGAAGGAAATCCTCTGTCTAACGCAATTTTCAAACTCATTTTGAATTTAGGATCTCTGTCAGGATATAGGGAATAGAGGAATTGAGGTGCTTAAGAAACGGTTTTCAGAAGACAGACAAGTGGGATAAACTCTCTATTGTATTAAGAGATGTAAATCTAAGTTAGCCATCTATGTTGGACATATCTTAGCCACTGAAGTAGTCTCACTCTCCCCTTCTCCTTGCCTGCTGTCTCTCAGTTTTTTTCTCTAATTTCATGCTAAGCCTTGTCTCTAGCTGTTTTTTCAAGAGGAAAAATGAAGTGTTGTTGCAAAGGAACAGAACCAGGACAGAACATCATCATAGTTCAATTGCCCCAGGATTCTGTTAGCAAATCTCCATAGCTGGCAATATTTTGATTGCTAGACTGGCTGTTTGTTGGCTATCAGTCACTGGTAAAATCAGAATTGTATAGTCTACATCCATACTGACAGATGTATTGGAATCAAAATACGAAAAATTTACTTCCCAGATCCAAGACACATATTCTGCAGAATAAAGATTTATTCAGATTTGCTTAACTCTGTTCAATTTTGCTTAGCTTTAAAACATCTGTATATTCACCAAACATAAGTTTCCTATTTGAAGTACATAGATTCATGTAATTTCATTAAGCTGTATAGTCTTCCAGCCACAGCCCTCTCCGTATCCATAAGACAGTCCACAGTAAATAATTTATTAGCATTATCAATGGCTTACAAAATCAGACTACCATTTACTACTGTGTAAAGTAGTATCAAGGATCTTCAGCAGATAACTCTTCATTCTGCATGGATTAAAAGTTGAACTCCACATGCTTAGTTATTTTCTCATTCGTTTATACATATTCATTTCATATTTTATAATACCATTAATTTTTAATTTTATGGTAGTTTAATAATTGTTACTTCTTTCTTAATTATTTCTCAGGCACACTATTTCTTTGACTCAGAATTCTGAAGTAGTTCTCCCTTATTAAAACTTTCTGTATAGCTTCAGAAACAGCTACTCAGCCTTCCTGGGAATCATAACATGGTTATGACATTGTAGGGGTACAGAAAGAAAATCTTTCCCCAAAAGACACCTTAAGGGCTGCTAAAAGGAGACAAATACTTTTAACTCCTACCAACTCTTACCTCTGGGACAGTTTGTGACAGATGAAACTATAAAAGAGGACACTTTATGGCTTGAATTTACAACTTATGCTTGATTTTTCTTGCATATCCCCCACTACTGACAGTACCTTTTAATGACACAAGCATACTGCTGCCTGCATAGCCCATTTTTTAAACAGCACAATACCACAATCAGAGGAGGCTATGTAGTGTGAAGATGACCGGCAGTAAAAAAATGCTTTTCTTGGGTTGGCCATGGAAGAAACAGCAAAAATAGTGTGTGATCTAGATACTGACTCCAAAGAAAAACAATTTATGCTTTCTGGAGAAAAGAAAAATCATATAGACTGACTACAATTTTATTTTTCCACTACACTAATGGTTTCAGCATGGACATTGCATGGAATTCTTGCCAGTTCAGCAGCTCTAACATTGTTACCAAAGAATATGTGTAAAAGATAAAAATGCACCATCACATGCATATGCTCCACTATATTCACTTCAGATGCATAGGTGCAATGCTCTTCAAGTCAGCACTTTTGGGGCCTTTCATGCACTTACATCGCTGGTTAGGCTAGACTTACAAACAATGCAACCTCAATTCAAGAAAAAATATTTCTTTTGGGAAGCCCTGCATAGTTTTTCTTTCCTTTACTTTACAGAAATCCCTTTTTTGGATTGTGTGCACACTTATAGTTAGCTTTAATCTGCAACTACCATCAGGTCTTAATTTGTTGCTCAGCCTCAGCAAAGCCACAATACCAGAAGGGATTCCTGTCCTCCTGCTGGGCATTCTCTGGGACATTCACAGTGCATATCAAAATAAACGGGATCTTACCTTTAATGTACTGCAAATGAATTACTAGAGCAATGCTCTTAGTTGCTTGTCTATCACATTCTCCAGCTGAGATGACTTTGTGGGTATCTCTCTTCTGATCCATTCAAGCATTCAGTCAAATAGATCAAACCACAGATAACCTGCTTTGAGTTTGAAATGGAAAACAGGAAGAGAAAGGAGGCCCACAGCTGCATGCTGCCTCAGATAGGAAAAACCAGCGCAGCCTCTGCTGGCTGGAGCTCACATCTGCTAGTGCAAGTGTTTTTTCACTCAGCTTCATTAGCCAGGTTTATGCAGGTGGTTCTGATTTCAGTCAGGAAGGGCAAAAGCTAACATCAGCTCTTTCACACTTAGACCAGTAACTGCTGCAAGTGCAGTGCTGAGACTGCCATGTGCAGCCCTTCTCCAACACTCGGTGGTGGAGCAGAGAAGGGTAGCTGGCCAGCCACCAGTCTTCCTGAGGAGATGCTATATGTTAATTTTTCAGTGCTGTAAAGGAAGAGAGGAACACAGTAGGCTTGACTAGGAAACACTGGAAGTATGCCTGGCAAGCCCATAAACTCTCTGGGTCTAAGACAAAGGCAGGACTCTAGATCACACATGTTGTAGAGCTAAACAATGGTATTTTTCTACTTTAAGACAGCTTTCACTTTCTTTTTTTTCTTTTTTAAATTTTTTGTTTGGTCTTGGTGTCACAGATTTTGAGGGCTTTTTTCCTTGACCCATATATTTACAAAAATACTAAAGCAAGCAAAGAATGCTTTTGTATAATTCCTCTGACACATCATTCAGTTCTAGTTCTGGCCTCTTCATTAACTCCACTTTTTTCTCTCCTTCCCTGTGGTTACAATATATTCCATTTGCTCTTCTTTCATTAAAAATCTCTTTATTTTTCTAGGATTATGTTGCTTACAATTATTATTCTCTTCCTCCTTAGTTCAATTTGGTCTGTCAAATTTGCAATCACATAAAATAATCCGTATTAGAACTACTATATTATTTACTGTTCATTGTTTAGGACCACAGAATTTTTGTGCTGAGTGATCTGTAATAGTTCAAGTCAACTGGGGTCCTCAGGAAAGAAACTCAGATCTCTCATCCCCCATTTCTCTGGATGGGAAAAAACCAACATACAAATAGCTATTGTTTATTGACACTTCATATATGCATATACATATATTATGCAGTCTGGTGCTCCCTAGTTTTCCTTCCTAGTTTGTTTTGAAAGGAGATTATAGGACCCTATAAAAAGAAAATATTGCATGGTGAACAATTCTCACTGATATGATGCCAAATGAAATGGCTTTGCTTAGACCTAGATTGGGCCGGTGCATTTCTGTCCCTCCTCACCTTTCTGTGATGTATCAGACAGAGACTGCTGCTGTCCAAGGCTGCTGAATTAACAGAATGAATGACACAAAAAAAGAAATCCTCAGGGTAAGAGCCAGTTTGAAGAATATAATTCCAACAAAGGCCAGTCAGTGCAGAACTTCTGGTTATGTGGGGTGTACTGAACTGCTGAGTGAAACACTAGATTGCATTGGTGTCCTTTGGAAGACCATGGAATAGAAACGTAGGGGAATATCCTGGCCTTTCCTCAACTAAACACCAAAATCCCATTCACTTTTTAAAGCCAAGATTTCATCCCCTGACTGGGGTAGAAATCAGTCCTGAAGCTGTGGTAGCAGATGATTGAGCCAGAATCTGGGACACAGATTCGGGAGTGTAGATAGCATTCAGAAAACACTGGCAATTAGGAATGGAACTAACAATTGAGCTTGCAGATATAAAACTCCTGAGATACAGAATGTAACCTTAAAATTAAACATCATAACTAATGTCTTTCTAATTTTTTTAGTGCCTCAGAAGTATAAAATTGTCATAAAATTACATTCATTATGGCATCATAGAAAAATTAGTGTCCTGTTAAAAGAACTGTTATGAAAATAATGAAGTTTAGAAGCATTTAATATCCCTAGAATAAAAAATATTTGTTTGACTTTAACTGAAGTTCATTTCTGTATGGCTAACACTATTGTCACAGCAAAGAAAATAATATATTAGTATAGTATAAGCTTATAAACCCATTACATAATTTTTTAATCTGATAAGTATCAAATCTCTATTAATATGGAAAAAAATGGTATAAAATGGCATTTTGGCAACTAGAAATTGATTAGGAGAATATATATCAAAAATGAGTGGAAAACATAACCAAAGAGCTTCATAACACTTAAGAAATATATAACAATATAGCCTTCCTTATTAAATTTAGAATTAGGAAAAGTTTTCACTCAAAATAAGGAAGAAATCTGAGTTATGTGTATTTGTTGCTGTGAGAAACTGTTTTATGTATACGCCACTTGCAGTAACAGCATTGCCTTCAGCACCGTCCTTATGTGACTGATATGGCCATTGGGCAGAATTAAAAAATCTAATGAGACTGGATCAAGAGCTGTGAAATAATCTACAGCTTGCAGGGTGGAGAAAAAACCCCAACCCCACAACAATCTGGCTAATCTAAAAATATGGATTTATGAAATTTTAATGAGCTACCAATACGGGTTTTTTTCTGGTTTGAATAAGTCAGTAGAAGTTGCTTAATGTTTAGTACCTGGATAAAACTAGGTCATCTAATCTCCTTCCTAAACCTTCCTAATCTCTGGCCTTTCTAGTCTTCAGTCAGTGTTTGAATCTTGATAATTTCTCTTATGAGCTGAAACCATTTGAATGGGGACACAGGGAGAGATTTAGCAGATTCTCCTATTGATAACCTAATGCCCATGCTGATATCACTATATTTTCCCAATTTTTAATAAAAATAAAATTAAGTTTAAAATTGAACCAAACATAAAGGAGATATTATACAATGGAGAAGCAAACATTTTCCTTGTGCACAGAAATATTTCCAAATCATAAGTCACAAAAATGTGTGATCTCACAGAGGAAATTTCCTATTGTTAAAATGAATAATGGGGTTTTTTAATAGGAAAATAAGAATTTCAGACATTATCGAAGTCTTAATTTTTCAGATATTTTGCCACTTTTCTTTCCAATAGGTACTCCTGTTATAATGGGGACTGTATTACAAGTCACTGTGGGTAATTGAAAACATAAATCTTTTTCTAGTGAACAAATACATTTGACATAGCATACATTCTTTAAGAGTGTGCACTAGAAGTTGACTGTAATAGCATTATATTTTTCTTGAATATTTCTTCTTTGTTGTAAAAAGGGAAGTTCACATGTATTGAAGTCCGCTTCCACCTGGAGAGGCAGATGGGTTACTATCTGATCCAGATGTACATACCCAGCCTCCTGATCGTGATCCTCTCCTGGGTGTCATTTTGGATCAATATGGATGCAGCCCCAGCCAGAGTGGCTTTAGGCATAACTACTGTACTGACCATGACAACACAAAGCTCAGGTTCACGAGCATCTCTTCCAAAGGTAGGCTACATTTCCTTTGTTTGTATTATATTAATCATAATGTTATGTGGCAAACACTTTCATTAAATCTTATGTGTTTTAATTTTAACATCCAATAATTTCCTAAACCAGATAAAGAATTTTGAAATATGTAGGGGCTTTTTTATTCTCCAATCAAATATATTGTATTTCTCCCCTGTCTCTACTATACAGCCAGTCATGTATCTGGCTAATTCCATAAACCTTAACAAGTAATGAAAACATTAGTCAGTTTTATATAAGCCCTGCTTAACAATTGACAGGCTCATACTTTTTCACATCCCAGTATCTGGTGACATGCTAGAAAATATGATTGAAATTCTAAAGGCCATAGATTCTTACCATAGATTCTTGCCATAGATTCTCACCATAGATTCTCAATTGTATTCCTTTCTCAAAACTTCCTAAATTGTGAATTAGCTCACTAGTTACAAACACATTTACATTAAGATGTAGAAAAATGTGAACCTTAACAGATCCAAACAGTTGCACAAAGTTATTCTCAACACAATGAAAATCACTTAAGTTTATTTCTATGATTATTTATTTCTGTTTTCTTAGTTGTAATTGCTTTATATATTTTCCATTTCGTTTTAAGGCTTACTCCTTGACCATCTTCATGTGCCATTGCAGCTAATAGAAATACAATTTATACAATAAAAATAGACAAATTTCAATTTTGTATTAGTTTTAACATGATATTTTTGTCAAATTAACTTTTTTTAAAGTAAAGCAGATAGCCCTAACAGATTTGAGCATGCTTTGTGTCCCAAATATATGGAACTAGATGTGTCTGAAGTTAGCATCAACAGATACAGAATGTTCTAAAAACTCAAAAAAACAACAATGTAAGAGGCTAACAGAGAGCTGCAGATTATTTTGTCATATTTTGAGGCCTGAAGTTAGTTATGTTTGCTTATATAAAAAAGCTCTTGTAACTCTACAGAGACAGAGTAGGTTCGGATCATGTCCTGCGTCTAGTCTTGGTAATACAGAATTGCAATGAGCTCTGACCTGTATCTGATTTTTAGTACTTTCACTGTGACAAAACTACAGGACTAATTAGAAACTATACATTTGATTTGCTGTGCCTATATTAGCAAAGAATGAACTCATCAGACCTACCTCCTTTACCTATCTCCTTTCTTCTACCTAATTTTTATTCCAGGAGCTTTCAGCCACATCCATTTTAATACAGGAATTCCAGTTGGTCCCACTACAAGCTATCTTTCACTTCCTTAGTGTCATTCACAGATCTTAGTGGGACAAATGAAGGAAGGGCATGTGTTTGAGGATTATTTCATTCGTGATGTAATACACTATAAGGATCTGTTAATGATTTAAACACATTTTGTAAAAGAATATATTTTTTAAACAAAATCTCTATAGATTGAATTGTTCTTCTTATTACTGTCTAACTTTCATGCAAAGTTTTTTTCAATAAAAGTATTGCTGGGATATGGAGATATTAATGCACTTCCTCCTGCCATATGAAGTACTAAACTTTACATCTGTGGAACATTTTACCACACTCAGGCTTCTCCTGTCTCCTCTCGCAGGTGTCATACGTCAAAGCCATTGACATCTGGATGGCGGTGTGTCTGCTCTTTGTGTTTTCTGCCCTTCTGGAGTATGCAGCTGTAAACTTTGTGTCGAGGCAGCATAAAGAACTCCTGCGGTTCCGACGCAAGAGGAAGAAGAGCAAGGTAAAAGTAGCGGTGTTCTCAGCTTTTAAAGTGTCTGACTGAGTTGTGCTGGGATACAGGGTTAATTTGGTCGACACACTGCAGCTTGAGGTGGCAATAGAAATAAAATGGCAGCACAGCATAAAATTCACTTTAGGCAGAGGGTCACTACAAGGACTATGAATTGCATAAATCCAACTTGAATTCTCGAAAGAGGGATTAAGAGGGATTTAAATGAGGCATGGGCCATGTGGGAGCCATCTGCACAAGCATGAATTTTACTCTGTTGGAAGAGTTAGATTATACCTCCGTGAATGAATGTTACTGGTATTTGAGGCAGTTTTTACTACTGTGAGATTCAACAAATGTTGTTTCCCCATTTCATTCTAATACTCAATTCAAAGCCTTAACAGCTGTGTTTCATGCAAATATTTTTTAATACACAAAGTACTAATTAATTAACGTTATTGGTAGAAGAACAAACATTTTACTTTAAAATGCTGGTGAGTTTGGGGTTTTTTTCTTCTATCTAGTAATTTTGTTTTAGTTGTTCACATTATTGGTAAGAAACTTACATATAGTAGTAGTTATTAGTATTTATATTAGAGCTGGAGCTAAACAGACTACCAGTAAAATAACTCACTACCGGCATGCAAAGCCAAACAGCTAAGGTTACAAGTTTGAATTCTGAAATCTGTAGTTAAGCAATAAGGTACATGTCTTACAATGTGTAACTCCTACTTCCGATTTTACCAAGTGTAAGTAGTTCTCCAGTCTACTTATTAAATGAGCGCCCCCACCACCACCGATGTAATGCAGAGCCTGTCACTATCAGTCACTATCTAGAATATTACTAGTGGATGAAAGTCTGACCATAGCTAAATGATTCAGTTCAACCATCTTTCATTGCTGAAGACTTAATCTACTGCTTACATCAGCAGGAGAAGGTATTTTACAAGTTTCCCTCTTACTTAGAAATTCTGCCCTGCTGTAAAGCCTGCCTAAGCAGTCTCTGTTTAGTAAGACTCAGTGATAAAAGGCAGGCCAGGCAGTCAGGTGAAAATGACATTTTCATACATTTGCCTGTCCCTGTGTGGTGAGTCCCAGACTTTTTCAGCTGCACAGAGAAACCGTGCACTGCAGACTAGAGGATGATTCAGACTGCAAGTACCTGTGTTCAACGTTCGATTCTGTGAAAAATGTGCTTCTTTCTTCCTGCTGACAGTAGCAGAAAAAACAGCACTTTTGTTACAAGGTGTTTTTTCTTGGAATATGGCAGCTCTTTGGAAACTGTCCTAAAGTTTGGAATGGGAAGAATGGGGTGGGGCAGACAGGAATTACTGGATGGGGGTAGGAAAATCACAACTAGTGAATTATGTATCAAACAGCTGTGGTGATATGTCACTATACTTTTAGTACATTCATTTTTCTCACCATGTATTATTGTTTCTTCTGGATCTAAAGCAAATTTACCAGTTTCAACTTAAGGGATATCTCTCGTAAATGCAGGTCAATTATTATGACCACAGGATTAGGAAATGGCAGGAAGTATCTTCCTTCCTCAGAATCAAACCAAATTTCTTTTCAGCTCCCTCTTAGCAAGACTCCAAATTCACCACAGACACTCGTTCAGCAATCACAGTCAATTAAATTTCAGCCTAGAGGTATGTGAAAGAGGAACCACAATATAAAAAGGACTTCTACGAGTAAAAGGACTTTCAAAGAAAATAGGTTTATGCATGAATAACCACATTGGCTTAAGTGTTTTTCTGGATCATGGTATTCTGAATTCACACTTAAAAATCCTTATTCTAATTTTACGCTTCGCTAGACAGTTAAGCTTCAGGTAGATTTCCTGCTAAATTCTCATAAAATTACAGAGTTAGAATTAGAGACTTTAGAGTGCACAATAAAGTATCAAGTACTTTGCTTTGATTCTGAAGGATGGAGATGTTAATTTCAATGTTTTTCTTCACAATGGACTTCAGGTGAGGGTATTAAATATATTTGGGGGTATAGGAGTTTCCCTTCTCCCTGTACCTATATGTTTCACCACAAGACAAGCTTCTCAGTCTAAATTTACTTCAAAATTCTTTGTTCTTTTACAAGGTTATGATTTTAGGAAAATAGTAATTTTTCAGAAAATATTAATTTAATTAAATGTTTTTTGACTCACTCTAATTCCATGCAGAGTTAGAGCTCCTGGACAGAGTTAACCATTGAGAATGCAGCTTCTCAAACTCTAGAGACAACTCAGTTAATTGTTTCTCTCTTTCTCAATGCTTTATGAAACCTTTCCTTGCACAACACGTATACATGACTTGAAACATTACAGCATGGAGATTTTATCTCTTAAAAAGAAATTTGGATCACATCTTAAACCCTCTGTTATACAAATAATGCATGAGTCTTACAGATTAAAAACTGCAGTTAATAACTTGCTTTCCTTACCACAAATACTATTATTTATTCATCACAATTTATAACATAAAATGCAGGCCCTAGGATCATAACTCAAGGTAACTTGGTTTTCCTTCTTTTTTCTTTTTTAAAGTCAGTTACTAGAGCTCAAACTTACAAAGTTTTGTATGTTTGTTATTCCTTTGGACTAGGTCAAACAGCCACAGGCTCTCAGGGATTAGATTTTATTGACTTTGAAAACTACCATGTATTAAGAAATGTTCATTTGCTCATAAAGTCAAAAGGTAAAAAGAGTTTATGTGAAAAGGCTGCATTTAAAGTAAACTTCAGTGGCTTCCTTGAACATTACATCTTCTTCCTTGGCAAAGAGAAAAACAATTTTGTATTCAGTATTTATGTCCAAAACTTTTATAGAAATAAAGCAGATAGGATAACTTATTAGACTTTTTCATTCTGTATGCTTACCATCTTGGAATATTTTCCTAAGATCAGGTTTTTTACCAGAAGAAGTCTAAGTGTTGAATACAGATTTTTTTTTTGCCACTGGCATTTTATCTACAAGGGTACAGCAAAACTTCTAGTGATTTGGCATGTTGCAAAAGTGCAAAAAAATAGATCAATTTGGAAATGTTTCATTTCAGGTATGTGTAGGGCAGCTGAAGAATTTCCAAAATCTATTTTCTTTGTAATTAGTAAGATATGCTTGTTGCAACAAATATTTTTACCAAGTTAAAAAGATAAAAGCCCTATGATTGAATTTCAGTGTCTTTGGGAGGTAAGTGGATCAATTTTGCGTACTTAAGTAAAGATCATTCATACCTAATTCATCCTAGCCAAAAAAAAAATTCCACAAGGTCCCTTGAAATCTATTCCAATTGTTTAAAAAGATTTTTTTCCTAATGTGTTTTTTGGCCTGTCATAGCTTGTCTAGAAAAGACACAGAAACCAGATTGCTTCATTCCTTCATGTCACCATTTGCACATTTCCATTCAGTCTTTTCTATAAATATTCCCAGTGGACAAAAGTTTTGGTTTTGGTTTGCATTGGGTTTGGGGGTTTTGTTTTGTTTTGTTTTTTTCTCATTCACCTTCCCTGGAAATTCTCCTAATTAGTTCATATAATTCCTCAAAACTATGTTTGCAACATGAACAACATGAAACCTATAGCGTAACAGTTGAAAGCAGCCAAAGGATCAAGTGATCAGGTTATACAGTTGTTTACCCCAAATTGTTGTTTACAATTTGCCTTTTAAACAACATCATGCTATTGACCTATATCCTGATTTTGACCTTCTATATCTTCTGGGTCTTTTTCCAGAGAAACACCCTGCAGGGACATTGGCTTTCCAATGAATACAAAGCTGTTTCTTTCTGGATAAATGTCATATTTACTGATTCTCCTGTATTTTTCAAATGCTTTGTTTGACTCATTGCATTCAATTTTATTTCTAAACATACATTCAAACAAATTTTCAGGTTTTCATAGTTTGGAATATCTTTTAAATAAATTTAAACTATGGGTTATGTCCTTGTGGAAACACAGGGAAACTGGAATCTCTCTTTTAAGAAGCATATGTTTGAACTCAGATAAGACCCCTGCAGTAAATTCTATTGTTATACAAATTACAGTTCTGTACAGAACTGCAACAAGACATTTTGGCATCTAGAGTTCATCTATCTCCTTATGCTTTTTCCACGTATAGTCACTGCCTTTTTTACACACCATCTGGTTCATTTGGGCCTCCCTTCCCAGACAACTATAACAGCATCATCAAAGGCAATTCTTAGGTATCACTGCACCCTCTGGCCACCATTTTTATGATTGTAAGTATGGACTTCATTCAGTGATTCCAAATTACTTAAAGACAAATTTCTTTTCAGAGGCCCAACCCAGTTTGCACAGAACTAGCAAAAATTTTGAAGCGTCTGGGGTTGTGTTATAAATTAATTTACAAATGAAAGCTGTTGTTGCAACATAATGCGCAACCTACTCAATGCTTTTTTCCAACAAGCATCACAGTAGAGATAGGAGATTTTTTTTAAAGGCTATAATGTCTTTATGATTACACAAATGACATAACAAATCCTGAGAACAAGGGAATTTTGGTTCCCAGCTTGAGACTTCATCTGATACTTAGTATATGAGACACAGTTCTTTGACAAAAAAAAACTGGCCAGTGAAAAGAACTATTCAGAAATATTATGTTACCACTCCTTCAGAATGAATGTTAAATATTAATTTCCTTCCTAAAAGACAAAAGAAAAAGAGGCAGAAAAAGAAGTCATAACGGGATACTGAAACACACCTATGATCATTGTTTTCTCTTAGTTGCATTTACATTGTATGGGTAAAATATTAACTGTGTACATATACTGAATAATAATTGGATTTTAGGTTAGCTGTTAATTTATTTAGGTTTTGGGAATATTCAGTTTATTAGTTCTATTTTCAAAATCTAAAGATGACCATATCTTTAGAGAGGAAAATAGACATGCAAACTAGATTGTCTTTAATGGTAATCACACCTTTTTTCTTTTGTTTTCTTTTTGGTCAACCATCCATTTTGATGAAAGTATTTTGAGGGAGTTCTTGATGGAAATGAAATCAGTGAATCATTACAGCATAGCAATGGCTTGAGATGTGCAGGACGTATAGACGGGACTTTGCCTCAAATCTACAGTACAAATTTAAGGGTAAACTATTGAGAAGATGTCCCATTTGTCATAGTGTGCTATCCAACCATTAACAGAGGCCCTGTCCTTTTGTCTACAATAACATCTTTCCATGTGAACTTCATATACCTTCATTGCTACCTGTATGTGATGACGTGAAATGTTAGTAAAGGTACTGTCTTGTTAATTTCATAATCCATTTTGATCTGTTTAAATCTGGATCAAAACACAGGGCTAAAACTCTGCACTGTTTGTAGTGCAAAACAACTCAATGCTGCTTGTCTTCTCAAAACTGAGCAATAAAAGAGAGTGTTCAAATTACCAAAGTCAAGGCTTCAAGTAAAGTTTTTGAGTTGTTACGACACCTTCCATTTAAACAGCTATGGAGTTATTTTCAGCCCTTATATGCATGTTATTTCTCAAGATAAATGTATTACTAAGCACACTAACTGAAAACACCATCATCAAAAGGCTACGAGACTCACAGTTTTCTTTTAATTTATAGCTAAGTATTTTGTACAACTACATTGATACAGAAGTAAATGGATTGAAGTTATTTTTGTCAGACCACCAAAGAATTCCAACTTTCCAAATAAAACTTACCTTAATTTCTTCCATTCCTTAATTACTTTAATTTAATAGAAATTATAATATTTAAGTGTAACAGAACAACTGTTCTGTTGTTCTGTTAACTGCAGAACAACTTTCAAGTTGTTAATTCTATAGCTGAATTGGTGAAAAAAGTATTCAAGTCTAAGTTCATTCATAATAAGATTTTTAAAGTTTTATCAAAAATCTATTATAAATAGTTTCCTGTAGTGATAATGCACTAAAAAGGTCACAAAAGAAACAAGACCTTCCTTATAAAAAAATAATTCTATTCATTCAGCCAATATGCAGGACTTTTTTAGGAAGATTCACTGTGTAAAGGCTCTCAACTGGGTCATACAGGGTATTGTCCTTCAGATGATTTCTACATCTGTACACTCAGACACATGCATTCTGAGACATATTTCTAGTCAAAAAGAGGAATTTTAGCCAAGTAAATCAATAGTAAAAAAAAGAAAAGGGGTGTCACTGACATAAATGCCTTCAAAAAGGCACTCAAAGCTAGTATTGATAACCACAGCCACTGCATCTTTCCTCCTGTGCACAAGCACCCTCAGATATGAATCTGAAGCCAACCTAGTGATCTTTCTGCATTAAGGATCTGCTGGAAAACTTGCAGAACCCCATTTTGAATATTCAAGCAGCTGCCCCTAAAAGGAATTCTGGTGGCTCTTGGTATGCTCCAGAAGGTCCTTTCCTGCATATCCACCAGCCCTAGCACTTGGGCATGATTTGGATGGCTCCAGCCATCCTGCCTGTCTTTGTGGAGACACCATCCAACAGACACTGGGCAGAAATGCTGGACTCCTACAAGGAGCTTCACATCAGTTCAACTACAAAGAGCATTTCCAGCCAGACTGCTTGCAGATAAATTACAGGAGGTCTGCAAGCACAAAAGTAAGGAGAGACCTGGCTTTAAAACATTCTAGGAGATCATTCCATTCAGGTAAATCTGAAACAAAGACAATAAAGTCTTAATATATAGTGCCTGATCCTGAAAACATGCACAGCTGAAATCTGCTACTCAAAAGCATCATTATATTGTCTTACTCAGCCTGTGCAGTACATATGAAGGTATTTAAATGGCAAGTTTATAGTAAATTCTCATGGTACATGCATTTCTAACTTAATATTTCTCTTAACTGCAACACAAGACTACAACTATTATAGAATACAACTATGTTAAAGATGTTATTTTCCATTCTTAGCTGACAGGAGAGGAACACTATTGCAGTAATTAAATCTCTGTTTTATCACGTCATCAAATAATGATCCTATCATTTTGTATTTATGTTTCTCATTTTCATAGTAAAGTCAGTCAGTGATTTTTCCTCCTCCTTTTCTTTCATGTTTCTTTTTCTTTTTTTTATTTTTTAAAGGCAAATTCTAATATAGATTTTAGATACAGCAGTTTCAGTGAACTTTATCACCCTCACTATTTATTCAATTTCCATATATGAAGTATTTCAGGAGGTTGATATCTACAGCTCTGCTGGATGGTCACGCTGATGACCAAGTAGTTCACTTCAAATGTGGTAATTTGTCTGCATTCTTTTGTAGCTAGTGTATTCAATTAATATTGATAATAAAACTCGGATTTTTTAAACAAAGTAATTAGCAATTATTTAATGAAACTTAAATTTTTACAATTAACTCTTCATTGAAAAGTTTTTTCAGATTTTCAAAATGTCAGGCATTTTCAAAATGAAAAATTTGCAGCTTTGGATTTAATTTGTGCTCATTGAGAAATTGCATTCTTATAAAGTAAGGGATTAAAGTAAAACAAAAAATGCTTCTAACTATTGAATTGAGGTACTAATTATTTGACTTGCTTGGGCAAGTAAATATTTTTTAGACTTATTTTAATTTCAGCTAGGAAAAGCTTTAAAATATAAAAAATTCTCCTACAAAAGAAAAATTGACAACTACTCAACTGTTTTTATAATAGTTAAAAAACCATTTTTCAAAATACTTATTTAAGAATTAATGTAATAATTTCTGTATTACATAAAAGTGTAAAATCCTAAAGCAAAGTGACTAAATTAGACATGAAAAATAGATATTCCTGAATTTAAAATTAGTATTGAAAAATGGTGAATGCCATCAAAATCACATAATTATTCTTGAATAGTTAACATAAAGAAGGAGTACACTGGAATATATTTCAGAACCAAATCTAGCCCTGACTTCACAGATTATGTATCATTTATTTGTCTACATACGTGCCTTTTTTATTACTCGAGGACACCTAGGTAAAGAGAAGTAAAAAAGATGTCTCCAGGCACAAGACTCATTTTTAAATTGTATGCTATGAAAATATGTGTACCTTCAAAACATCCACCGTTTCTGTGCCATGTGATTAAGAATCACTTTATTTTACAGTTCCCTAATCCTGAATGTCCTTGCCAGTTTCTCCTGACCTGACAAAAGAATGAGTCAGAAGAAAAATCTGGCCTTTAGCTTTCATTTCCTTTATTTTAAACTAAAACTCTTTGCCTACTATTCTTTTTATTTGATGCATTCACAGGGAACAGCAGAAATCAGGCATACAGATAAGATTAATTAAATATACAGTGGCCAAATAGGCAGAATTCTCACTAATATAATGAATGTGCATATCATTAGTGATTTTATGATGAGCATCCCTAGAGGTCAGGATCCTGGGTCGTAAGGCAATGTACAGACTTAATAGATGTTTTCTTAAAGAGCAGTGTGAAATTTGTCCTTTTGAAGACTGCACATATTTACTGTAAATGGGGAAACTTAAACCAAATCAGAGGTTGTGTGCCCAATTGCCACTAGTTTACTAGGCTTTCTCATTTCTCTAAATAGATTACAGAATCTAAACAAACAGAAAAATTCTGTGCTTGTCAACAATCCAGCAATATTTTTGGCAGACTGATAGGGATGAAATTTCAACAAGTTAAGATAAGGTGTGGATTCAAGAAGTCACTGAGGTAATGCTGCAACTGGTATTTAGCAGCAGGTGAGATTTCTGTAAACAATAATTAAAAAAAAAAAACACTTCTTGCTCTTTTTCTTTCTTCTCTTCTTTTTCCCAACAGGATGATGATACACGTGACAGTCAGTTTAGCATTACAACATACGGAGTGGGCCCATGTGTGCCAGCAAAAGACGGAATAACACAAAAGGGGCCAAATAATCCTGTTCAACCTGTACCAAAAAGCCCTGATGAGATGAGAAAGGTATTCATTGACCGGGCCAAGAAGATAGACACAATATCCAGAGCTTGTTTCCCATTAGCCTTTCTGATTTTCAACATTTTTTATTGGGTAATCTACAAAATCATCAGGCATGAGGACATTCACCAGTAACAAGATTGAGGCTTGCAGTACATAAAGATCTGACCGTCACACTCAGCAGGAGGCTTTTTGTTAGAAATGCACATCAGAGGAGTGATTGGAAGAGTCAAAAACAATGAGGGGAAGAAAAAGGATCCTGCATGGCCTGCAATGACCAGCTACAGTGGGATGGAAGAATGAAAGCCAGAGAAGATATATCTGCTATTGCAAACTTTCCTTGTCAAACTAAATATTAACAACTTTTTCATTGAAAATCACTCTCTACTGAAGCTTTACTGCCAAGTATTTATACATATTGTTACATAGTGGTATAATTGTACAGTACTCTTTGATGGTCCTTAAATTTTTTAAATTCTGGTGTATTTTTAATTTTAAAAATGTTTCCAGAATACCCTAGGTAAATCCCACAGTATTACAGAATAGACTAGTGTTTGTAAGTTTTCTTTTAATTTTACAATATAATGACAAATTACGGATTGGAGAAAACAGCTTAAAGGACTTGATGTAGTCTTAAGGACAGTACTGGTGGTTTTACAGTGAACATATTTAACAGTTTTGTCATTTAATTTATTCAGTGTACTTCATATTACTGTTCCCCTGGAAGGTGTACGTTGGAATAATCTCAGCACAAGGTATACAGCCTAACAGTCTACATTTCATATGAGAAATATACTAAAATTTCTTAAGTATTGATTCCTGCAAGGGATTTTTTTCTTTTAATTTCCTATACTTTGAAAATTGAAGCATATTCTTTAATCTTTTTTTTATATTTTAAGGAGGTTTTTTTTCCTCAATTCATAAAACTCATACAGCTTGTGAAATAGACAAATTACATCAAAATTTTGCAATGCTTCATTTTGATTCAATGCAAAGAGATCTTGGACCGAAACTGAAAGCAAAGAGTCAACCGTTTCACTGAAGCATTTGGAAGATGAATACAGTTATGTTCATGCACATTCATCTCCTATATATTACATAATTCCAGGAAGTTTAATTTATGAATGTGTCAAATTTTCTGACTCATTCCTTGAAGTTTGTTAATGTGACTTAGATACTGGTAAAGAAGCACTTCACAGCTTTGGAAAAACACACAGCTCTTCTAAAACAAAAAAAAAAAAAAAAAAAGAGGGCCTGGATGGTCTTTTACTTTATTGGATTTCACATTGATAAATAGGAGAACAACTATTAAAACTCATAGATTTCCCTGTTTGGGTTTAAATAAGCCATGTTAGTTGCTTCTTTGAATTGTAACACCATAGAACACATTTATGGCATAGTGTCCAGGCAAGAGCATTTACTTTTGTCAATCTATTGGCAAACAAAACCATGCTATGATGTGGGAATATAACATTTAGTTATTAGATACTCTAAGTCCAGTCAGTGAGGCTGCTTCTCTTTGCAAAATATTTTTATTTTGGACATGTTTAAAATTTGTGCTTCTTTGATGATCAGAATGCGTATACAAAAGCAGAATGGGCTGGAGGCGAACATCTGGTGCACTGCCAAAGGCATGGTGCATATGAAGTAACAGAAGCAACGTAACTCTGTTCTGGGGCTTGTAACATAGCAACCTTGGGTTTGCTTTCGTTTGTTATTGTTTTCCTCCCAGGATTACTTAGAGAGATTCTATAATAGTAGCTCTCATATTTTGTTAAATTGTGTCAGAAAGAACATATATATATATACATACATACATATATATATATATATATATATATATATATATATATATATATACTCCACCTTTATTTTAAAACTATTATGGTTTTATATTTTGCTTCATTCAATAATCTAAAATTATTTCAATTCACTTTTTGCTTTCTTTTTTTCTGATATTGTGTCTGCTTTTAGATTGGTTTCTTTATGTGCACGTTCCAAAAATCTCATTTGCTTATAAAGGCGTGAGGGGGTATCACAAATTTATGACTGATATTCACCTCTCTCAAAGTTAAGGTTACTTATATTGTATGGAAAGGGTTGTTAACTTGTTTATGTTATCAGCAAAATCAACTGTATTTTGTTTAAGGGCTGTATTCAAATGCACATAACATTTGGCATGTGATTCTATTTTAATACAATGGAACCACGATCTGATCTCTCTGGAGCTGATGGTTTTGTAGACTTTTTTAATGGAATCATAACATTTACCAAGGTAACATAAGCCTCTGTAGTCCACTAATGTGTTTTTCAAAAGAAACAATAACTTTAAGCTTCATTTAGATTATTCCTAAATTACTTAGTATAAAGTCATGTGGTAGAGAAAGAGAGAAATGTCATCTGAGATGATAAGAAACTTCAAGGCACAAAAGCCTGCTGTTCACCACTGACTACAGGAATAGTCCAAAACTGCCAGCAGGCATGCCAGCCCTCTGTGCAAAGCTGGAATCAACAGCTACTGACGTCAGCTAAGATTACTGAGATGATATTTTTGCAACTGTATAATGAAGCAGCAGGAAGTGATGTTAAGATGCAAGAATTGAAAGGTACTCTGCAGTACCAGACTGCAGCATTTTTGTTGTCCTCTCATCAAAGAGATGGGAAATGTAGAAAAACACTCATCACAGAGATAATGCTTGAGGTAAATGGTACTTAGCAGGCTTCCTCCTACATATAAAAAAGACCCCATTCATTAGGCAGAAGTAATAGCTACCTCACTTAACTATCACTGGACCTGGGCTCTGCTGAGAACAAGTCCTTGGCAAGCCACACAAGAAAGCTTCTCATAAGCACAATCCCTGTGTGACAGGATAATGCAGCTTTGTCCCAAGTCATCATTCAGCATAGGTGCCGACCCTGTACTTCTCAGGTCATGTTTTTGTGGACCAACCCTATGCTTTGAAAATTAAATACTGGCACTAGAAGGGCATTGTAGGACAATGAGAACAGAGACACTGTAGGATCTGGAGGAACAGCCCAGTAACAGAGCTATTGAGGAGCTGAAACAGTTACCATGAGGGGAAAGAAGGGGTCAAGCACACTTAGTATTTTTCCCAGACCTGCCATGTCTCCATAGGAACACTTGCTCAGGTGGAAGCAGTAACTGCAGGGGGAAACAATTTCTATCATCTGATGCAAAGTTGATGTTGTTTTGTGATAGTGATTTCTACCTGCGCAGATTGACTTCCACGCCATCCTCTTTCTTGATAGAAAGAGAAGCAAAACAGGAAGGTACAGGATGAAAAGTCTGGGCTGTGCATAGCAGAACAGGAGCCACAGGGAGTGAGAAAGCCCAAAGCAGAGCCTGGAACCTCTTACATGACTGTCTTTTCATTCTGCACTAAAGAGAGATGTGGCCGAACCCATGTCACCCATCAGAAGGCAAAAAACTTCAGTACCTTGAGAGAGGAGAAGAAAAGCCCCTTAGAGGTGCAATAGAAATATTCCACTATCACTGTGCCAAACTCCTACTTAAATTGCAAACAGTACAATGCATTTTATTTTTAAAACTAGATTCAAATCTCAGCACAATAGGCTTGCATGGTTAGAGGGATGTTTTTTTCTCTATAATGCTGATAAACTATGTGAAGATGTAAGGGAATTAGAAATACTAATATTGTACTACTTAGAACTCAGCTATTTTAACACCAAAATAAAGTACATTTTATTTTCAAGGACTTTTGACAGCAAGCAGTATTGTTTAAACAGGTTAGTGTAATTCAGGAGGAATAGAGCATTTACTTAAGATTTAATTATTTTTCATACATTAGGTTTCTTTGGATTCCTTTTCTTATCATTCATTCCAAAATCTGCTTTATAAAGAATAATTTGTGATGTGTGAGAGATGATTCTGTTTACTCACTAGACAGAAATATTTAGGTGATTAAA
Source organism: Setophaga petechia (assembly GCA_024362935.1). Lineage (NCBI taxonomy): Eukaryota > Metazoa > Chordata > Aves > Passeriformes > Parulidae > Setophaga > Setophaga petechia. Next base: position 33,250,304 of record JANCRA010000001.1, read on the forward strand.
TGTGCACTTTATATTTAAGGAGTGAGATATTGCTTCCACTTTGTGTATAACCCCTTACAGAAAAGTAGACTGATAATGTAGATAAAGAGAGAATATAATAAACTGTACAAAACCTTATATTTTTTAACAGTAGGGAAAGATAAAAAGTCTTCCTTAACCTTAGAAAAAGAAAAAGTATTATTTTCAGCAATAATTTTATAGTAGAAGGAAATTAATTTATTTATACTATTCCCAGCCCAAGCTGACATGATTGGTTGCAAAAGATACACTTTTCGTCCAGCTTCTACTCTCATTTGAACTATCATAGAAAATAATCTAATCCAACAGAATAGAATTTGACCTTAAAATGTGAAACTGCTGAATGAGCTAGTAATACATACAGTATCCCTGTGAGGTAGTAAAATAAATTTATCCACATCTTACTGCACAATCGTGTGATTATTTTGATGAGTACAATATCAGATTTCACAGCTTTTTTCCTTTTGAAACAAGTCAGAAAAAAACCATAAGTCTCAAACCAGACTACTTGTTAGTAATAAAATGGGTGTTCCATTCTGGAGTGGTTACAGAAAAGGTGTCTTCAGGCAGCAATAACCTACAGTAATTATTGAAGTACTATCAGTTTGGAAGGCTTGTGGAAGCAGGTTAGATGGCTAGAAGCAGTGGATTAATGCCAGGAAAAGTGTTGGCTCATCCTGTCTTCTTGACATTCTTGAATATTACTGCACTTCTTCACTTTCATCTTTGTGAAATATGCAAGAAACATTTCTTATGTTTGTATTTTAATGTACGTCAGAGTGATATTAACAGATGAAATGCACTCAAGTAGCTACTGATGTTCCATGAATGTGGAATTGTGAGCTGTAAAAAAGAAATTGTGCCATAAGCTTTTGACATAAAGGTTTAACATAATATATGGTATTTTGTGTGTTAGTGATCCTGGCTTTTTAAAGGCTACAGCAAGAAAAAAATAAAAATTTATATGATAGTGTATTAATAACTTGTCTGTGAGTTTTCAAAATATTCTCCTGTGAGTTCTCTCTGACAGCAATTTCATCTCAAAGTACTTCCTTTTTTGTAAAAATCTATAAATGTGTTGTGCATGGATTTTATTAGATTCCTTTTTATTGTATTACAGTATCATATTGCACTTAAACTGACATTCTCTGCAGTCAGAAGTGTTTAAAATGTGAAATTTATGGTGTCCCCCATGTCATTGTAGATATTTTGTCCAAAAAAGAAAATAAACTTATCTTTTTTCAGAAACTGTGAAGTAATTTTTATTTTATTTTTGAATTTAAATTGATTTAAAGTCAAAAGAGGAACAGACAACATCATTGGAAAAAAGAAATAAACCCGAATCGGTAGTTACCACGCACTACCATTGAGTATTTCAGGAGTGAAAGCAAGAGAGAAAAGGAGTAGAGTGCCTTTGAGCAGAGGGCCTTTGATTGTTATATGGGCTCTAGCTCTGAAAAAACCCCTTGATCTGAAACTCGGGGAATGTTATCTTGATAAATGCCTATTGAAATAAGTACAGCCGCTCCAAAATAGTCCTGCTGAACTTATTATCAAAAAGGCAAAGAGTTTCACTTGCAGCAAAATAGTCTTATGAAAATTTTATAGGTCTCTGAGCACCTCCTATGTACTCCTTGATAGAAAACTTGAAGTTAGCAGATAAGAAGTCATTTGAGAACACTCTGAGTTCTTCTAATCTGATTACAGCAGTGTTAATGCTCTGATAAAGAGCACAGTCAGTAACCGCCCTGTCTTTAGGAGCCGACTCAGATGTTTGTCACTCCCTGCCCACAAAAGGTGACATCAGTTCACGCCTCTCAATTTGCTTATCGTGTCCATGGGACGCAAAACAACAACTTTGACATACAAATGAAGTGTTTCCATTATCAGCTGCAAGTAATTCAGTACAGCAAACCTGTAGCTTGGAGCTTTATAGAATGGAAATTTCTCAAAGGAACAGTCAAATGAAACAAGAGCACCAGAGAAGCCTTAGCAGAAATCTTGAGTGAGCCTTCACAGAACCTGCAGAACTCTCAGATCTTTGCTATTTGTGACAGCTGTTGCTCCAGCAGATCTGTACCATCTTGTCTTCCCTGAAGCGAAGCACAGCTGGTACCTCTGCCCTTTTTCAGATACATTCACAAGCAACAATGTCATGGAGCTACTGCAGTAGCAAATGTTTCCATGATGAGGTACGCATTTCCCAGAGCATGAAAACTGCAAATGCACCATACCAGGTGTGCAAGAAGCAATTGAAAAGGAAAGTAACAGCCAGGCAATGTGACCTGAGAATCATAGGAAAAAGAAGTAACAGATCTTAAAGAGATCAATATGTGATTTATGGCATAAACTATATGGCCCTTTCAAGACAATGATCTGGAAAAACATATCAAATATCCTCTTTTCACTATTGCATATATAGTGACCTATTAATTTTAGAAATACCTAGATATTTTGAAATATTTTTAAAATATTTAATTTCACATGATCCATACAGTGGATTTTATTCTGTATTATCTATACATTATCAGATCTGTGAACATACTTTTTTTTTCTGAATAAGACACGAGCTTGTGAATTTAAAACCCAGGACAACAATCTTCAAAAGTCACAGACCTAGAATTACAGAGCAATTTTCCTTTCGGAAATGAATCACACTTTCTCAAAAATTTATTAGTATTTCCAAAAATGAAATATTTAAAGATTTATTTCACAGTTACAAAGTCACAGACTGGCTGAGGTTGTGAGGGGCCTCTGGAAGTCCTCTTGCACAAACCCCTGCTCAAGAAGGGCCACTTACAGCCAGTTGCCCAGGGCCATGTTTGGAGAGCTTTTGAATATCTCCAACAATGAGGACTCCACAGCCTCTGCAGGCAGCCTGTGCCAGTGCTCAGTCCCACTCAGAGTAAAAAGTTTCCGGATATTCAAAGGGAGCATCCTGTGTTTTGGTTTGTGCTCATTGCCTCTGATCTTGCCACTGAGCACTGTTTAAAAGAACCTGACTCCATCATCTTTACATACTGCACACAAATTTTTACACGAGTTGATGAAATCCCCCAAGACTGGACACTGCAGTACAGGTGTGCCTCTACCAGTGCTGAGCAGAAGGGAACAATCACCTTCTTCAAGCTGCTGGCAACACTGTAAGGGCATCCAAGCCTGGTATTAGGGATCCTTGTCACAAGGGCACGTTTCTGGCTCAAGGTCCTGCTCTGAACACTCCCTGTCCAGCTACTCATCCCTCAGCGTACACTGGGGCCTGGGGGTTGTCACTGTCCTGGGGCAGGGCTTTGCACTTTCCCTCACAAGCCTGAAAATACTCGTAGTATTAGTTCCCATTTAAGTAATCTGCATTTAAAATCTCTACTGAGGTATTGAGTTCAGCCTCAAACCCACTTATGTTTTATTTCCTCTCGTAACAAGCCAAATAACACACTGACCTGCCTTGAAAACTTCTCAGTGTTACTTTAGATGTGTTTGGTTATTCTCATTAGTCAGGTTCAGAAGACATTAAACAGTTGCTTTTAAAAGTGCATGATAGAGCTGATTTTCCACCTGAATATGAGGAAGAACTTTACTGTGTGGATGAGTGTGCAGGGTAACAGATTTTCCAGAGAGATAATGAATCTCCCTCCCAGAGATATTTAAGAGCTGTCAGGACACAATCCTGTGCTATTTGTTTTAGAATGACGCTGTTTAAGCAGAGGGATTGGACAGATGAGCCACTTAAGTCCCTTCCAACCTGACCCATTCTGTGATTCCGTATGAGGAGTAAACCTCATGTAGGGATCAGAATAAGTCCACAAATTCTCGAGCTAGGCTTAACATATTTAAAATAGGAGGTTACTGGACACTTTTACCAACCTCAACAACGCTTCATTAGTTACACACGAGCCAGGTGTCCCTCCCCACCCATTTCTTGTTTTGCTGTAGCAAAGGCGCCGTGGTTTCCCAGGACAGTATACATTACACCACAAGATGGCGCCCCCTCATACGAATTGCGGCAGGTTTCGGGAGCGCACGTCTTGTTCGAGGGAAAATACTTAGCAAAATGCATTCTTCCAGAAGATATTTCACCCCCTGACAGTCATTATTAAGAAAAAATTTGTAAAATATAATTGCTATTCATGCTACAAATCATAATTCATTTTGAAAGTGATGGAAACATTTTGGGGTGATGATGTCTCAAAAACAAAATTAAACATTGAAGGTCTTTGGAGTAGATTCATCATGGTAAGGATGCCTTCAGAGTACAGGTGCAGCTACAAGTACAAATGCATCACTTATTAGATATGCAAAACAGCCACTCCACTTATTCCCACACTGTGGGAATGTGTTGTCACACTGTCATAAACACAAAGAAGGAAGTATAAGAAAGTTTCAGGATGACTTACTTGAGGCTTTCCAGTAGCTGAAGGGAACATTCCAGAAAGATAGGGACTTTTTTGCAAGGACATGAAAACTTTTTACATAGGTCAAGGGGTAGTGGGTAGAAACTTAAAACTAAAAGACATTAAGTCTAGATGAGGTATTAGGAAGAAATTCTTCCCTGTGAGGGTGATGAGGCACTGGAACGGGTTTCACAAAGAAGCTGTGGATGCCCCACCCATGGAAGTGCTCAAGAGCAGTTGGATGGAGCTCTGGGCAATCTGGTCTACTGAAAATTGTCCCTGCCCACAACAGAGGGGTTGGAACAAGATGATCTTTAAAGTCCCTTCCAATCTAAGCTATTCTATGATTATATGACACGCATGTTTCATTGAGGAATAGATAACTTCATATTATAACTAAGATGAGGTGAGCCCATACACTTCAGCAACATTAATGATGTAAATCTGTAACTCAGTTTGTCTTGTAATAGCTTGTTGTATCACCACCCTCTTGCTTTCCTGGTAGACTTCACCCCTTCGCACGTTGACTGAACAAATATGGAAACAGCAGTAAGAACCCTGAACTTTGATCTGAAATGATACTGAGAATGTTCTCATAGATAGATACTACAGAATAGTTGCAGACTAGAATACATACTACATTTTACCTCTAACATATTTTTGTTGTTTTTCCTTCTCAAGGGAGTACAACATACAGTTTCTTTCCTGATTTAGATGCTAATTAATTAGGACCATTATGAAGATTACTAATTTTTAATTTAGTACTAGTCAATAATTGATGAATTGTATGTTTAAGGTTCACATAAGTATTTATTACTTAAAATCAATGAGTATTGAAGCTGTTTCTTTTCCCCATAGGCTTTGCAGGCTCTTCCCAATGATCATTCAATGAAATACTTCACACTTTGTATTGAACTTCATTGATAATAAAAGAAGGCCAGTAAAAATAAGTCAAGAAGTGAATAGCATGCCTCAGTAGGAAACTTTTGAACTGTATATGACTGTGGTCAGAAATACAGAAACAATTTTATACTACACACAGTTTTGAGAAAATAAACGTAAAAGGACTTTCAAAAATAATGTCCCCTTTCCAATAGCCTCAGATTTAATTAAGGTTTATAAGTACAAAAAAACCCTTGAATTTTTTTATTGCAAATATATGAGACCAAGTAAATTTCTGAAGAGTTCTGAAGCAGTACAGGGAGGTTGTGGCAATAATTCTGTGTTCAGGCAAAGTCTTGATATACAAAGGTCCCTTTCTGAGAGGTCCTTACATTTTGATTTCACCCCTGAGTTAATTCCTTCATATCTTAATGACACCTCCAGAACGCTGCTGTCATTTAAAAGGCAATACATTCCAACACCACCCTGTGACACAGGGCAAGTGTATTAAACTAGTTTGTTATCCCTGCGCACCTTCTAATTATTTCTGCCCTATGACTGGCATCAGCATTTGACACAGCTACTCCACTTGTAGGACAGTTACATTGTCTTTCAGATTATTAAACCTCTAATACTTTATTCTTACTTGACGGTACTCATGCTTATGTTCCTACTCAGGCATCCCCTGCAAGGGAAAGTATGGACTCAGATTAATATTAAAACCCCAAGCATTCTCTTGGCATAAGTGTTACTAGAAAATGTAGGTACTTAGATCCCTTCCTCACCTCTTTTCTTCACTTACTACCTAATCCAGGAAAAGTTTTTCAGTGTTAGCAAATCCAAGTTGTCTTAAGTCTTCTATAAGCATCTTTTTCGCTACTCATTTTCAAAGTATCAAACCTAGATCTAAATCGTATCTTAACTTATATTTTTTTTCCTTCCCTGTTTTCTCCTGGGGGGCACAAATCTTTTGGGACGTCCAAAGGGGCTGCAGGATAATTACTGTAAATACACAGAAAATCCTATACACTCTCTTTTCCTGTCTACCCTCATAATCTCTCCTGAGACTGTACTAGCTCTCATCCAACCATATCCCACTCTCTAATGCTTAGGAGATATCTACAGGGTCATTTCAGGGTACAGCCAGCGTTAGCTGATATGTGACTTTTGTAAGGTTACTTAACCTTTTTCAAATTAAAGCATAATATTTTACTTGCAACCACCAGAGCAACATAACCCGCATGCCTCTTGGGGCATGGGCAAAACCACCCAAAACAAATTTTTTACATAGTAACTAACCAGGCTACGAGACCACTCTGAGCTGTCTACCTGGGAAGAAACAATATCACCTCTGTGGGAATGTTACAAATTATGCATGCCCATCCATATTGCCTGATACAAATCTCCATTGAAAAGGTAATTCAAATTGCATAGTTAATATTTTAAATCAGTGGGTGAGTCAGTTAATTCTGTGGTTGCAATTTTCTGAGCTTAATATCCTTGACAGAATTTTAGTGGCCGGAATTTCTGTGAATCTATTTTGAACTAGAATTTGCTGTCAAGCCTGTTCGGGAAGTTACCAATAACTCCGTTTTGTGGGTCTGAAGCAAATGCAAAAATGTCTGAGAAATTGGATCAGGATGGTCTACCTGCTTACAAAAGGCAGTGGTTATATATCTCATCGTAGCTGGCATTGTAATCATTGTTTTTTCAAAGGAAATTGAATCACCATCTTCGACATACTCTTTCTGAAAAACCTCAGCTTACTTCAGACCCTAAACAGACGTTCTGAACTCAGGGAGTTAGGCAAACTGTGAGTTCTTTCCAGTGCTTAATTGTTCTGTGCTGCAAGTTAATGAGCTATTTATTCTCTCCATAAAAATAAAGTGCCGCAGAATCTAAATTGAAACTCGAGCACCTGAACCAAACTTGAACATCTGTAAAATATGCTTGCCATCATACCTCTCTTAATTCTACTGCCATCAAATCTAGCTCTGCCTTAAGCGAAAATATTTCTACAGACCTCAAGTGTGGCTGGTTTCAATTATACTATAATATTTTAACTAGTAAAATAAACATGGAAAATACTGTCAGAGATGGTAACATAATAATCATGTAACATCCAGAAACACTACAAAAAAAAATTATTTTCATCATACTACTTTTTGACGCTTCTTTTATCTGACAAACTATTTTTTTGGTTGTTGTTTGTTTTGTTTGCTGTTTTTTGGGGTTTTTTTAATTATAGGAATAAAAACCTATGGAAATAAAGTAAATATTTTTTGGTTGTGCTGTTTATGTCTAGACAGTAAATAGTCAGCAAAGATCAGAACAAGGAAAGAAACTTAAATCACCTATCTCTAAGCAACATATTTGACAAGATTGCTTTTTTCTTTTTATTTCAAATTTTAGAGAATATTCATAGTTATCACAATTGGGTCATGCTTTTGTTCCTTTCCCACTTGAAAACCCAAACTGAAATTTTCTATACCAACATTTTAAAACAATTAAACTATAACAACTCTTGTCTTTCCCCAGACAGTAATCTCATTAAAACAGAGCAAATCCTTAGTGGAAGAAGTGGACTTCAGACTCTGCATGTACCCTCCAAACAGAGATACCATTGAACAGAGATATTTCTGACACTGCTTGAAGTCCCAACATATAAACTGCTTCCTTGGAGTCTCTGTGCTGATAAGAACTTCCCTTTGGTCATCAGAAACAGGGTGATGCACTGGTGATGAAACAGATTTTACTACTATTTTACCTGCAGAGGAATCATCCCTGGATATTGTGGGGAGTAAAAATTACTTATGAAATAGATCTGTCTAAATAATTTTCCTAAAAATGCACAAATGAAAATTTGGAAAAAAAAATTCAGCCCAATGTTTGTTTATTTGTAATCAAAATAAAATTTATTTCTATGTGAAATCAACAATTTTATTGGAAATATAACTAGGTGATAAATAAAATACATTGAATAAAATTAAAAATTATAACATTATTATTTTGAGATATTTTGTAATGGGCTGAATGACATTCTGAATGTCATCTCACATTCTGAATGTCAGATGCCCACCAATGCTACTCTGGCACCTTCTCCTCAGCTGGACTGGGGAGAGAAAATATAAGGAAAAGTTCATGGTGCAATATAAGGACAGAGAGATCACCCAACTGTTACAATAACAGGCAAATCTCAGAGTTAAATTGGAGAAATAAGCTGAACTTTTTACCAATCTAACCAAAGTAGGATAGTGAGAAACAAACTCAGATCTTGAAAACACCTCCCACTACTCCTCCCTTCTTCCCTAGCTCAACTTCACTCTGATTTTCTCTGCCTCCTCCCTCTCAGTGAAACAAGAGGGGAATGGGGGGCTGCAATCAGCTCATCTCACATTGTCTCTGCCACTCCTTTCTCCTCAGGAGGGAGACTCCTCACACTCTTCATCTTCTCCCATGTGGGGTCCCTCCCATGGGAGACAGTTCTCCATCAGCTTCTCCAACATGAATCCATCTCCCAGGCTGAGGGATGCACTTGAAATATTCCATAACAAAATGTTTTGGTTAAGGAAAAAAGGTCTAGTACCAATTATGTGATGCAAGTTTATGTATTTGGTGTACCTAAAATGTGCATTGGAAGTCAACATAAAATCATAGAAGTAAAAGAGATTTTTGAGTTGACATAGAATCAGACATGTGTGTGTGGACAGACACTTGTTAAACCTGTTTTAAAAGAACTTCCCAGCTTCTCAGCAGCTGATTATTCTTACTCTTAGAAGTTTTTTCTAAATATCTTATATAACTCCTTCTTTTTGCAACTTAGGTTATTATTTCTCATTTTATCTACAACAAACAGGGAAAGCATTACTCCCTCTTTGCTAATGGCTTATTTATTACCTTCCTTCTCCACACCATAGTCCTTTCTTTTTCTCTTTTGCTCCTGGAAAAAAAAAAATCCAAATCACTTATTCTTTCCTCACAGATCATGGTTTCCAGAGTTGAAGTCATTGTTACTTCTCTCTTCTGCATTCATTTCAGCCAACCCTCAGTGTATTTTGGAGAGGAAAAAAAGAACTGAACAAATAATTCTAATGAAAGCCTTGCTAGTGAGGTGTAGGGAGAGGGACTACTTTGCATGTTTTGGTTATACAGTTCTGTTTATATGTTTTCCTTTTCATAGCTGCATGCCCCTGCTAATTCATGCTGAGCCATACTAATCCATAGATTTTCTTTTGTCCAGAAATACCAGTAAGCCTCCTACTTCACTTATTTAAGCAAAATATTTTTGTCACTACTTGTGAATCTTCCTTTTAAAATTCCTTCCCCAGCTTCAAAACTCTTCAAAGGTTTTAAGACTTTGTTGGTAGAGCTGTCCTCACCACTCAATTATAACAAAGTTTCCCTATCATAGCCAAGATACATATTATCCACATGCTGTAATAAGAGTTTTTAAGGAAGAAAGCATGAAATTTTGAGCAAATATTCATCTCATGCCATTTCTTGCTTTCAGAAAATAAAAAACAGATTTTCCATCCTTCCCTTTTCATACATATATGCTCACAGGCACAAACCAATTTTTTATGGAGGATTCTGTCAATGTTAGAGAGCTATTAGAATATTCTCAGCTTACAGCTGGCACCTAAAGAGGGGGAGTTTCTGTTATTGAATGGAAAATTTTTGTGATAAATGTTAGATCAACATCTTAGGTGTAATTCCTCAAAGTGTGTTGGCTGCATGATAATACTTTTTTAGAGAGAGAAAAGAAAAATCTGAAGTTGCTGATTAAAGCAGTGGCACATTTAGGTTGTCACAGTGTCATTTACAGAAAGACATCTGGATGTAGTGAGAAGAAAAGCCTTTGAAGAAGGTGAATTCAGAAATCTGTAGTTTACCTCTATGAAAAACTGTTTTTAAAGTTGTCTTTCCCACCTAGAGGGTATGTAATTCAATATTTTGAGGTTTTATATAATTGCAATCATCTAAAGTGCAATAAAATGCAGCAAAACAATTTAATATTCTTACATTTGGGTTTCCAATATTTCCAAGAATATACCCACACCTATATTCCCTCCTTCCCGTTGCTAAGGGCAATGTGTTCAGAATCAATGCTTATTTTTAAGTTTTCTCTGAACCTGCCAAACTGTTCTGCATGTCAAGAAATATGAAATGGGACTGCCAGTTATTTTAGAGAGAACATGGGGAAAAAAAAGACCTAGATACTCTTCCAAAATCCAGAAATGTCAGCAAATCCAAATGCTTCCCTTGATCTAATTTCAAACATCTGAAAAAACATTAGTAATCCAATGCTAAGGATTTATCCGGAGTTATTAAAGAAATAAGAAAAGAGATCTAATTCTTAGTAGACCTAATTTTGTCTCATATAGTTATTATCTGTGCAAAACATGTACAGAAGAAGACACTAATTTTAAAATGGAGAGGTAAGGCAGTGAAGTATTTCCTTGATCAAAGTACGTTTTTTGATGTAAACTGTGAACAGATTTTATATCAGGTGTCTCAGATCCGCTGTGGAATATTTGTCCTCTTAAGGACATTCTAAAGAAAAAACAATTACCATTAATTTGGGATGGTGAACTGTCCTTTTGTTTCCCTTTTCCATATCAGCTGCATCTCTGATTTCTTTGTGAGAAAGGGAACATGAGGTTATGTGCCCCCTGGGAAGCAGAGTAAGTAGCAAGGTGTAATAAGACACTGAGAATTTCAATATTTCAAAAAGAGTCTTTTTTTTCTTCACCTAAATTTATTTTTCTAATAAAATTCTTATCTTGCTGTTCATACTTAATGACTGTCATGGTTTACTAAATATATTCAAATAAGTGACAGAATGCTATTTCAGTGGTGCTATATCTGTGATGCAGAGAAATGGGTTCTATTGAAACAGGAATGAAGTCAGAATTCATTATATAGCATGGAAGGAAGAATTCCCACCCCTTTTTTCTGCTTGGTTTGTTTATTTGTTTGTTTTCCCTAGGATCCTGGCATGGTTGTTTTTACTTACAGCTCATCCAAGAGGTTCTTTAACCTTGACACCTTGACTTTGCTCTTTTCCATTCTTGCAATGGGGCAAATTTCTAGAAAAAATACAGGCTGATAGAGAAAAAGGGCTGGTTGTCACCACAGTTAGGAAACAAAATAGCTATCTGAAAACTAATTGTAACTTTACAGTGCCTGCCTTCGCTTTTTTTTTTTTTTTTAGCCATAAATGAAAGGAGATGATGAAAAGAGAAAAAGGGATAACTGGATAAAATTTCCATGTAAGTATGAAGCTTCAATAAAACACATTACACTGAACATGGAAATTCTCTGGGTGGTTCTGCGCTCCTGCCACACCAGGGCCATTATGAAGTCATAAGCGTGTATTTTTCCTGGTCCCAAAAACTCCTTCCAAGAACTAGATGCAGTAGATTAAGTTACATTTAATAGCCACTGCTTGGTCAATCCTGTGACTGTTTAGAAGCACATGGTAGAATGCCAGATCAACATGAGCAGTGCACGTGATCCATCACAGCACGTTCTGTAGCTCTCCAACAACGTGTGACTTGAAATTCAGTTTCACAATTTCCAAACACAGTTGTTTGGAAATGTGTAAACCAGTTTCCATAAACTTCTCAATGACCTTGTATGCTAGAGAAAAAAGGAGGAACAAACTTTCATTCAATAGTATAAAAGAGAAAGTCTTTAAATTATTCAGTAAACAAGAAAAAGGGATTTAGAGATGACTACAGAATAGCACTAAACTGTCATGCACTGCAGGAGAGAAAAAAGCAAATAAATCATAAGATTCATAATCAAATACACTTTTGTTACAAAAATATCCCTTTCAACAACCCTGGAACTGTTCTAACACCTAAGGCAGATCCAGAGGATGACTATTTAGATGACAAAAAAAAAAGAAATTTGTCTTTCACATAAGCTTAATTTTCTTAATCTGGTAATAGAAACAGCAAGCATATATGACTGATTTGCAGAAAGTGAACATATCCTTGTGATCCTGATGAGAGATAAACATCAAGAACAAAAGAAAAAGAACTCTTTTAAGCTAAGAAAGGATGTCAGGGGGAAAAAAAGAGGTCATTAGTATTTTAGACTTTCTTCTTATGGAAGAAAGAGTTCTAACCTGTAGACCCTTAAGTATTTGGAATACACTTCTAATGAAATCAGTAGAAGTACAAGCCTTCAAATAGAGAACTTTGAAGGAACATAATGTGTTTTCCTACAACAGAATGGGATTTCTCTCAGTGACTTACTTCCTTCTAGATCATTGTTTCCTTTATTGTGTGAATATGTGAATATGTACTTGTGCACATACATGCACATACATGTGTATGCAGATAAAATTTGCAGTGTGTAGAAGCTACATGTTATTGTACAATGCATTTTACTCATGGCAGTGTGTTTTTATCCATGGCAGTATGTTTTTACCCATGGCAGTATTTGATTTGACTGTATGCATGTGAAGAGTAAATAGAGATATGGGAAAGGTTGGCTAGGAATTAAATGTCATAACCTTTTGCCACTGAAAAGCAAATTATGTACTTTGGGTGTATAGCCCTGAGTCAGTGTTTTTATTGACATTAAATTGTTATACAATATTTTTATTTTAGATAAACACAATGACATAACAAGAACAAGCATATTTTTCCAGGAACTATTTAGGATCGAGTGTACCTTAGTATACCCTGAAAAAACAGTGTATAATTTAAGAGTGACTCATTTGGGCACCAGCTTTGGAGGATTGTTCAATTCCTGCTCTATCATGGACTTACAATTAGTCAGAAGAAAGCCAAGAGGGGCCTATTTTTACTATTGTTAGGTCAACCACAGTGTTGATGGAATTACTGAAACTGGGACTAAGTCACTCACTCAATAGAGTGCAGCACAGTCTTCAAGAAGGTGTGATAAAAATTAAGGCAGTCCAGCAACTTACTGACAGTGAAAGAGGTGATGTCATCCCTTCCAGCCTCCTCCCTGATACCCAGATACACAGCCCTGCCCTCTCCCTCATACCAGCTCTGTGGTTGCCCTTCAGAAATCTAATTCAGGTCACTAAGCTCGCTATTTCTGCTTTATCAATAAAATCAGGGAAGGGAGAGTCAATTCTAGGTGCTCTAAGTCAGGACCAAGGGAGACAAGGCTATGTTATTTAGTATAAAATATTCTTCAATTGATTGAGTCATGTGAAACTGCATTCACAAAAGGGATTAAAAACCCCTATTTTTCAAGAGCAATAATGCCTTTTCCACAAATGTCTTTTAGGCAATCGTTCTTCCAAAATATTGAGGAACAGAAAGGAGACTTAATTTTTTAAGGATTATACCAAAAAATACGCTCATTTACATTTAGCATTAATCTTTAAATTACCTCTGGATGGGTAAAAATTTGCATGTATTTGTGAGTGTACTGCATGTATATAAATAAAGAATAACCCAGTTACCCATTTCATGTTTCAAACTCATTATTAACATTTATAACCAAAAATACCAGTGGCACTGGTGATTAGAATATTATCCAGAATAGCAACCCAAACTATCTAAAGAACCAACATTATTCGCTCCACAGTACTGAAGAATTTCTTGGAAATTCTAAAGGAGGAAAAGAAATTGTAGTATTCCTTGAAGGAGCTGGCAAAGGCCATACCCAAGGCCCTTCTCAGGCTTGCAATCTGTTAGGCTCAGTTACTGAAATCCTAAGCAGTCCTCGAATTGACTGGATTAGTTTGAGTAACTGGACATTGACTTGTCCACTGCGACTGAAATGATCACAGGAAATAAAACATGAATAGTTCAGCTAACAGAGCTGATGGAAGTGTGGTCTCTGGCAAAATTTCATAATACACTTCCAGGTTTGGACAATTCCAGCCAGTTTATTTCTTTTGTGATGTAGAACTATGCCTTAAGTCCCTCATGAGACACAGGAAAAAGCCCTTTGGCTTTTTACTGTAGACCCCTTGTCTCCAGTACACCCAGCTAGTTAAACCTGAGCCACTCAATCACTACTACTGCAAAGCAGAGTCTGGAAATTATCACTAAAAAAGCTGAAGTTCTTCTGCACTAAATTCTGCCATTTCTAATTGTATCTTATTTTTTGTACAGATACAGTGTATTTTCTACAATACTGATCACCACCTTATCTAATAGCTCCATTTGTATTTTTGCACTACCTCTTTGGGTGGAAAAAATGATTTTTTATATATGAATACAGAAATGATGAATATGAACCATGAGAAATTATTTTTAAAATTTAAATTGGTAAAAAAAATCACCAAATTACTTAATATTAAGCCAATAGCAGCACCATGTCCTATTCTTAAGTTCTTCAGTGATGTAACTTTAACAAAAGAAACATGGGATACACTTAATGCTTTTATTTTGCTGCCTTCATCCATCTTCTTTATGCTCAGTGGTATTAGCAGGAGCAGTACATCCTGCTCTCAAACACTCCCAACAGAAAAACCCAGGAACGACCAAGGCAGTCGGGACAACCTTTCTTTCTCTTCCTAAAGAATCAGTATCCATTTACTGTGCATTTGAATAACATTGTTTTTTTCAATAAAACTTTGTAAGGTTGTGCTCATTTATTTGCATTTTTTTTCTATCTAACTGGTAGAACAAATCCTACAACATACTATGCATATATAGCTCTGAATGACTTTATGCAAAAGCAATTCTAGTGGTTTCTTTCTTCTGCTTTCCTTTTTAGTAACTTGCATAAGAGTTCTTTGTCAAAGAAAATAAAT
Source organism: Setophaga petechia (assembly GCA_024362935.1). Taxonomy (NCBI): domain Eukaryota; kingdom Metazoa; phylum Chordata; class Aves; order Passeriformes; family Parulidae; genus Setophaga; species Setophaga petechia. The sequence goes on from JANCRA010000001.1 coordinate 33,265,349, forward strand.
GCTTTCTTTTTCTGAAATGCTAAAATAACTAGTTATCATCAGACCACAGATTACAGATTAAGCTATGGGTTTGTGCCTAAAACAGATTGAAATAAATTTTTTATTAGTCTCACACCTTTTCATTTCCCTTAAACTCTCTTTCAATTCCTTAGTTATTTTTGTTGAAAGGTTTCCCATTGTGAAGGGAATTGCATGAGAAGCACAAGTGCTGCTGTTGGAAATATTATTGTGTTTGTTATGAGTCAGACTGGATGGAGTCAAAACATATTAGTTGGTCTTAAGAAACACTGGCTGAAAAATAATCAAAATCACAGATATACATCTGCTTTTATAGAATATATAACATTTGGACTGAAATTCTTCCATCATCCAATTGACAGTGATAAATATTCTCTTTTCTTTTCTTTGTTGGATCCAGATTTTTTTATAGAAAAATCTGGAAATTAATTTCTGTGCAGAAATTATGATGCCTAGTCAGAATATTTTCTTTTGGTTCCTCTTTCCCACGGTGTCAGTGGTAACTTTCATGTCTTCATGCAACTTTTAAAAGCTTTATTACACACTACACAAAGTCTAAAAATCAGGTTATAGACATGAGCTTCTCTGTCATTGTAATTAAAGCCACTGACATGTGCTCTTCTTTCTCTTCTGGTATTTTTAGTTACACCCTCCACTTGATGCAGCTTCCTCAAACTGCAACACTCAAATGTGAATTTGTCCCCCGAATACCATCCCTTTTCATATCTGCATGATAGGAGATGTTTTGGAGTGTTTTATGATAAAAAGGGAATTATGAAATTCACTTTATAAAAAAGGCTGAATGAAAGTACCTGCACAGTTTTAGAAAGCCAGATTTTTGTATGATACAGAACCTTAAACCTTGTTTTTGCACAAACATGGCAATTGCACTTCAGAAAAAACAGTATTGGAAAGGGGACTGCTGTGAAAGGTGAGAAAAATTGAACACCCAATGTATGACTAAAAGCCCTCTCAATGTGGACGTTTTTGAAACCTGAAATAAGCTATTGTTGTTGAGTAATTGAGAATTTTTTTCCTTGAAAATGGAGAAAGATTTCATTCATTTGTTGTTTCCCTTATTTGTGTTGCTTGCTTCTCATTTTTCCCTGAAAAGTCTGAATGAGTTGCCTTGAAGAGCATTTTTTAAGGCAATACATATTCCAGGAAGTAAAAAAATTTGACTTTATGTCTTCAAAGGAGGGTGGGGGATGGTTGTTGTGTGTTTAAGAATAAAAAAATTCAAACCAGAGTGAGATCACTTATCTTGAATGGTTTCCTTCTGTTTTATCATTATCTCACCAGTTTCATCCACTCATTAGAATGTCACCTTTTTATGAGAATGTTGACGTACTACTGGTTCTCACTTGATCCTGTTATTTCAACAATACATAAAAGGCAGGTTTGGTACCCCTGAAGGGTTTTTGTATCTGTCAATAGCTCATTTCACATAGTCTAGGAAAAAGAAGATGGAGAATTCTTTCACCCTGAAAATTCACCTGATGAGGTGATCGAGAAGGAAAATGTTGTACAATCTATTCTCCAAAATAGACTTGTTTCTTGTGATCTTCTGCTCTGTTAAAATCAACATCTTTTAAGCCTAAAGCGATCTCCTAAATTTAGAACTCTCAGTTGTGTACATATTCTTGTGGACATTATGAAAACAAGAAGTTCACTGTTACATGTTAAATTTGTACTCAGCAAACCTGCCAAGAGTGTTTCCAGTTGACTTATAAAAATGTCAAGCTATTGCCTTGGAAAAGAGGATATTAAAACGCTTGTTGATAATTTTGTTTCCCCTGGAAAAAAAAATGAGGAGAGAAGCCTTCCCTGAACAGTCACATAGTGATAGTGACCATATGTTTCCATTCCCAGTGTGTTCTAGTTAAAACATATCTGAAATTGATGAATTACTGATATGCATAACTAACTGTGTCTTGCGTAAAGAGAGGTATGTAGGACAATAAAATCTTTGAGCCAAATACAGTATCATATCATTTTACAGAACTCTGATCTTGGATGTACTCACCATTTTCCTGCAAAAGTCCAGTGTCACCAGATGTACAGGTATCACAGCAAAACTCTGTCTCTGACAATTACTGTTGGAGCTTTCACTCACAAGTGTATCATTGGTTTTCCACTAGGCCCAGTAAGTAGATCACTCAGGTGAAAATAGGTAGGACCATGTGTTATGGCTGAATATCACCTGATTATTTTGAATTGTATTGTTTACATACACCTATGCACATGTATTTTTATATATGTGTGCTTATATAATGTATGTAAAGAGTACCTTGTATATTAGCTACCTGAAATATTTGTTACTCCTACAAGCCTGCAGAAGACAGCAATTACTTAGCAAGAAGTCAAGAATTTTACTCTGTATTATTAGGAGACTGGAAACATATGTGGTGCTGTGGGCAGATTACCAGTATATGACTGACATACGAAAGGTTCACTTGAAAGAAGAATTTCTGTAAGACTCTCTGCCCTAACTGCAAAAAAACCTTTCTACATCATCAGTCTCTGCATCCCCTGCCTTTTTGTAGCCATAACTGGCATAGAGAGACAATGTTTTCCTACTTTGATTTGTTTTCAGTTTTCCATAACAAAAACAAAGAGGGAGAAGTCATGCATTGTATTAAACAGTTTTTGCAAAATGAATCAGTATCTGACATACATCAGAAAAAAAATATGAAATTAATTATGGCATGGTCTAGCTACAGCTTTTGGAATCTTGCCAGTTGCCAAATTTATTTTCCATTAACTTTCTTGAAAACAAGTAGAAGTCCACTCGTTTTGTTTAGATACTTGTTACTATCAGTTTTCTTATCAATCTTAGCTCTTATTTATCCATATAGCATCATCAGTATTTGTTCTTTAGGATCCACAGCCTTCCTACCTCAACATGAATATATTCTCAAGTAAACAACACACACAAAAAAAGGGAAGAAAACACTGAAATGAACAAAAATGAGGAACTTCTTGCTGAAAAGAAAAACATTTATCAAAACCTTACCCTATAGATTTCTCTAAGCAAAAACTTTTAAAGCCTGCATAAGACTGTCTTCAAAGGTCTTGACAGGCTCTCTCAAACCAATGGGGGAATGGGAAGGGCCTCAAATTCCAAAATTTAGGCTATGAGCCACAAAACATTTAACTGCTGCTTAATTTGAAGCAGACAAGTAGTCCAAATGACTGCAAGCTCTGTGTGCCTGTGTCTGCCTGTTTACTTACTTACCTGCCTGCAGCCAGCAAAATCTTTTCCAAGCATGGAAGCCATTCTCATGGACATGTGTCTTCAGTAGGAAACCAGGTATGCAGTCACCTAAGGTAACAAGTGCCTAATAAATTCCTAATGAAGACAGGCAATGTGTGACTTTCATAGAGTAGCAATTCATCACAGCAGACTGTGCTGCAGCAAAGGTCCAGCTTGGTCTCTAAATTCATGTTGAAATTCTGAACAGATTTGTCTTCATAAGGACTTTACCTCATATTAGTAACCTTATTTATCATGTGCTAGCTAAACTGAGTAATGATTTTTTTGGAGAAAACAAGATGGGTGAGAATTCATCTGTTTACTTGAGAACTAAATTACGACTCATCTGAAAACAAAGTCTAATGAATACACTGAGAATAGTCTGGCGATCTTTATCATCTTGGTGTTACAAAAGAAGGAAGTTTCTTGAACTATTAGGATGCAAAATAACTCATAAGAACCACAGAGAGGAGGGGAGTTGACTTTATGTTGGGACAGATATTGGTCCCTTGTTAAAGGCCTTCTTGGCAAAATTTGCTAATTAGACTGAACCATGTAGAAGGTTTTAAACAAAATATTTTTTTTTCTTGGCAAGCAATCATAAGATTAACATTCTTTTAAAAATCCAAGCCAGGGTTCTGCTGCTTTATTGCTTTAGAAAATGGTAATTTGAGAGGAGTTGGTTTTTATTTTTATTTTGTTTGTTTCATTTTTACATCCAGTTGCAGACCTATGCTGAATTCACAGCTTAGGAGAGGCAAGATTCTTCAGTTTTGCTTTCAGGTAAAATAGATTGGGTAAGCAGTATGCCTTCAGGTGCCTCTTTTTGTTTCATATTTATTTACCTGGCAGAAAAGCTGAGGTTCCTTGTCACTGCATGCATTTTGCTTGTAGTAATTACCCTGAGGTAAAGGCTTACTTAATAATCAAAGACAGAGTGAGGTTTTTATAATTGTGGGTTTGGAAGGTTGGTTGCATGCAGTTGGTAAGAGTGTGAAGCCTGATGCCTGCTTGGTAGTACTCTGAAATTATTACTGTTTATTAAATATTAGGAAGTTCACTTTTCCCTTCCAAGAGAATCTACATGGAACCAAGCTTATTCCTGTCTTGCTTTCAGATAATTTTTTTCTGAAATAATGTCTCTAGATACATTCTGAGGAAAAGTTTAAAGCAATTCTGCACTTTATCCTGTACCATGGCTCCTGAACAAGCAAGCAAAGTTAGTATAAACCTAGAAGAAACAACTACACATAAAAACTCATATACAATAATTATTAAATTGAGTTAATACAAATTTAATTAACTTAGTTAAACGGCAAAGTTCATCCAGTAATTTCCAGTAAATTCATATATGTTCTTATTCATACTCCTCATTAATCACATGAATCTCTTTCTTTGACAGTTTTATTTTTTGAATGTGTTTATTGCAGAGGCTGGCAGCCTGCTTCTATTTAACAGAGAACCAAATCTGGACAAATTTGTTAAGAATACCAGTGCAAATGAATCCGTTTCGATTAAGTGATTACTGAAATTCACTAATGCAGAGACTGATTTAATATACAAGAATAAATATTAAAAAGTAATAAATAGAAAATGTAAATTAATAATGAATCAGAACTAAAGTACAGAAAACTATGAGACCATGGGCTCTGAGAAAAATTAGTGTCCCAGTATCCTGATTCTAAAAGACAAAGGAAGTACAAGGAAAAAGTTACTGCACGGCAAGCACAGATTTTTTTTTTAATTTTATTTTTCTATTATTATTTTCTCTAATGGTTTCCTGGTCTCAGTTGTTTTCAGTTTATCAAATTTCTTGAACCTCATGTAGTTCATCTATTTAATAACCCCTCTCAAGTACTTGCATCACATTTCTAAGTGTCTTTCCAGTTGTTTGCTTGAGTATGTGTTTATTTTTTAATAAAAAACACTATTTAGCAAAAAGTTCAAAATATATACAATACCACTGTATGATCAACCACCTCTTTCTGTTTTTAAACTGCATCTTTATTCATTAGCTCCCAGCTCCTGTCCTGTAAAAGACAGTGAAGAGGTCCCTCTGGCTTCTACACTACTACCTCCAGATAGTTATAATTCTGAAGAGCTTTACCATATGCCTATCCAGTAATCTCTCAGTTGAGCATCATTCATTTTAGTCATTATTCATTCTGAAGCTGTTTTATGTCTTTGATCATCCTTGGTACTCCTTGAACTTTTATGATTTCTGCTGTAGGCCTATATTCTGCTGAATTGAGATAAGGAAAAAATCACAGAATTCTAGGAGAACATGAAGCATATATTTACAAAGTGGCATAAACATTTATTTGGCATTTGCTCTTGCTTCCTTTTGTAACAATTCTTAACATTCCTTTTTGTCCACTGCTGAATGTTAAGTCAGTGTTTTGACAGAGCTATTCATCATAACACCGGTTCATTTATGAGGAGCAAAGTTGCAGATTGCCAGGTCTCATGTAAGGCTAGGATTTTCTTTCCTCATGTGCATCTTGTTATATATATCTAAAATGAATAATAACTTCCTCTTCATTACATAGTCAACTCAATTTCTAAGATTCTTTATCTGTCTTTAAATGGTCTAATGAATAATATTATCTGAAAACTGTTTCACTCACTGAGAATATAATTTTCCAATAATTTATAAATATGATGAGAAGCCAAGATTCTCATCCAAGATGCTGGGGAATGCAATGGAACTACAGTGGTAATCTCTCTCTCTCTCTCTTGCAATGAAAACGTATAAATTCTGTTTTGGTTATCTTTGTTAACCAGAGTTTTATCAATGGGACCTTCTCTCTAATTTCATGATAATTTAGTCTCCTTAAAAGTCTTTGGACAAATACCCAACAAGTCTTTGGAGAGGTAAACTAGCAGTCAGACTACCTTTAGCCACATGACTATTGAGCCCTTTGAAAATCTTCAAGAGGTTTACAAGGCAGGACTTCCCTTTAGTAAAGCTATACTGAATCCTCCCAAAGGATTGCAGTTACCCATGTTTCTACTCTCAATTAATTTAATCCACATTAAGATTGTGATCCCTTAGATAATGAAATGTTTCAGTATTTTGTTTAATTGAGTCATCTTTTAAACAGCATAAAGATGTCTAAATGTGCTGCATCATTTTCAAGATTGTCCTGTGCTCTAGTATGGACAGGCTGTGAGATTCTTTACAACTACATGAAAGAGAGGGGTATAAGTGCACCCCCCAACTCCTAAGCTATCACAAAATCTTATACTGTACTGCTGATGATTTGCAATGACTCATTCCTAATAGCTAAGATTCTGTTAGAAGTTGGAAGCAGCTCTCATACAAACAGATACTCAGTCTGGAGACTAAAGCATGGTGTTTGGCAAGAGAATTTTTCATCATCCTTTGGGCTCATTCCGAATTCCTGAGTAGCCAACAGCAAGGGAACCTTGTATTAGAAGTGACGCCATTTGGGTTAAAGCAATAAGAAGTTATTTTATCATAAACTAGATAGATAGATAGATAGATAGATGGATAGATAGATAGATAGATAGATAGATAGATAGATAGATAGATGACAAAAAATTAAAGAAGAAAGACAAAACAAAACATGAACAAACTTAAAAGCAATATTAATAAAACACACTAGACAACTGTCAGTAATTCCCAGTCTAACGTCTTGGCAATTTTGCAGAGAAGTAGAGTTGCTTGGACCACTCCTCAAACAGCTCAAGGCCCCAGGAAACAATATAGTGCTAAGTAATTTAAAAGCTTTGCTTTAATATTCATAGAAGCAAGGATTCTCAAAGTTCATAATAGCTTTTCATTGTGCGTAATGGTTATAAATATGCTTTGATTCTGATAAAGTCTTCAAAGTACTTACAGACTATCAATTTTTACACATACAAAAAAAGAAAGCACTAAGAATTTTTTAATATAGCTGAGGTGAGAGGCAAGAAATTATGTATTTGGAAATATCAAAAGATATGCAGTGGGGGTGGAGCAGGATAAAGGAATAGGAGACTTTAGAAAAGACAGTATCTTCTAAGACATAGGCACAGAAATAGAAATCTCTGTACAGTTCTGCCATTTCAAAGAATCCTAGAGAATTTCACAAGATTTGCGAGTCAGCAGTTACCTCTAAAGTAGCTTTTTATTTCAGACCAAAAGCGGCCTCATGAAGGAAGTCCCTCAGTTGCCTCTATCACTAAATCACTAAATACTAGTTTGCATTACAGAGCAGAATCAGAGTGCATGAATTGATACACTTTTGGGTGAGACTGTTTTACAGTGTAAGTGTAGGACCTCACTTCCACATAACACATCAGCTGATGACAGACATTCACTTCATGCAAGCCCAGAGCCAACCTGAAGTAATATCTACCACTGCAAATGCATTGCATAGATGTCCTCAACAGATTGCTACCAGCTAAGGCAAATATAGCCAGAATAAGAGAGTCATCAATAGCTCACTCTGTGGAGCAATAAGTGAGCTATTGATGTGCACTGTAGCACCCAAGCACAGTTTTGCTCAGACTTCAGAGTAACACGCTGCAATATTTATAAAATGGAGTTGTTATGATTCCATGTGCAGACTAGAATTAAGTTTAGCTTATGGTAATACTTAAAAGGTATGCATGGAATTTACTCTGCTTAAACCCAAAAAAGATTAGTGCTGAGCAGGAAAAGCAGTTGAATGTGTGCAGCAGATGTGTTTTCCACATTTTGATAATCAAGAATGATACTTGGCCTGAAGTTAAGTTTTCCTCAGTTCAACTTTTGAATTAGATGCCTGGTGGTAATAAATACCACCTACTTTGGTGCTACACCTGTAGGACATGGCAGTTCCAAACTAAGTCACGTGAGCACCATTTAAGGTCAAGTCTTCAGCTCCTTCTATCTTATGACAGCAAAACCATATGATCTTAAAACAAGTGTTGAATTTTAAGGCATCCAGCACACACACACACACACGCATGCACATAGATGCAAAAAAATAAACCCAGACTGTACTTACTTTTCAAGTCCTTGTAGGTAGGTGTGCAAATATGCCAGCAGAGTACATATATCAGTCAGTCAATATTATCATTATCATATATCAGTCAGTTACTGTCATCACTCTTTGCATGAGACAGATTCAAAATTGTACCCAAGTATCTCATAAACCACAGTCAAGACCAAAATGAGCATAATAAAAAAGGTCTATAATTTTGTCACAGCTAAAAAAGTCGTAATTTATCTTAATCCCAGACAGTTTAACAGGTCTTTGCTAAGCATTATTCCATTTGTTCATGAACAGATGTTCAGTATAGACTACTTGGTGAAAACATATTTACTCTACTTGACACACAAAAAGGACCAATATTGGCAAGTCTGTTTAAAGGAGGAATCCTCTAGACTGTGGAACTCCTAAGGCAGCTACAAGATAGATAACATCTAGCTTTTGGAACAAGGGCAATGAGGAAATTGTTTCAACAAAGCAACAGTGAAACATATGGAGTTATTACAGACATCCACGTAATGACTGGGACATGATAATTACAATGTCAATCAAGGTGGAACATGATCAGAAACAGATGAAAGGGAAGGCAAAGATCCAAGTAGAAAATATTAATTTAATTCAAGTGAAGACTAAAAGATGGTAAATATAAAAGGAATTTAGACAGACGACAGCAAAGTTGAAGACTTCAGCAGAAGCAAAAATTAAAATTTTATAGTACAGAAAGCTGTGCAAAAGATTCTGCAGATAATTAGAGTAACCACAGACGGTACCCAAGGGAAGTCTGTTTGCTGAGACAACAGGATAACTTGGCAGTGGCTGGAGAAACATGATGAAGCTCTAGAGCAACTAGATAGAGTGCTCTATTATGTGAGTCCTTGCTGTCCAACAAATGGACATAAAATTTACAGCTTTAACTCTCCTATTGTCTGACTTCCCACACGTCGCATTGCTTTTCAGGCACTCTATACCTTTCTAGACTAATCTCTCTAACCCAAACATCATTTCAGCATGCAAAGATAGCTTGGAGATTTCTACAGAACAAGTAAAGTGAACTATGATTGAAGCAGAATGAAATTTTATAGAAACTGAGAAGGGAAACCTGGCTGCCATATTTTCCAGTAAGAACTACAGCACAAAAAGCTTCAACAGCAGAAAATTGAACAGATGAGACACAGTGGTGTTTTGTTGTTACATTACCATGAGTCACATCTAATGGGGTACTGTACAGGATGTTAAAATCATAATAATAATTCAACAAAAACTAGTCAGATGAGAAAGTTCAATGCTTCTTGAGACGAAAGCACAATACAAATAGTTTTGGAGAGGACTGCATAACTGGAAAGTATTTATTGTTTTTCTGAAAATCTGTTTGCAAGTAGGACATGAAGAATGACTTTTTCTATGTAACATACACTGCTATGATTCACAAGGTCTCAGTAAATTTGCAGTAGAATATTCAAGGGTACAAAGAAGGTACTATGGCAAAAGAAGCAGTCAAATTGTTTAGACCACAAAATACAAAGACCTGCATGACAGTCTTAGACAAGTATTCGCAACCAGACTGAGCTGGTGATAAAAACTGAGCTCAGACGAGTTAAGTGTTAGCAATCTCTAACCTACACTGGTATTATCAGCAGATTATCACAAGTATGCCTCAGGCCTAATGATGAGGACATTATTTGTCTGAGGCATTTTTAATGGGAAATGACAGAGGGAGTGTATTGTGATACTATCTTTTCAATTAGTCACAAATAATTATCAGAAAACTTTTATTAGCAAGAAGTCTCTTATGTGAGGCTCCAAATCAATGAGACTGACATATCAACATAAGCCATTGTCAACCAAAATCTCATTAGGTCACAGAGTCTGAAATATCATGTTCTTGGTCTCACTGCATGTCTGGTGGTGCAACAGTTAGGAAGAGAAATCAGAAAGTATAGAAACCAATGGATCACATCCTAATGTAATGATGAATCTCATGAAGGTGAATTACAAAATCCAGAGGACAGACTAAGGAGGACAGCTGGAATGGCAGGAGGTGTAAATCAAAATCAATCCACAGCAATACTCATCCAAGACTAATATGTAAAGTGACATTACAGTGAAGAGCAGTTTCTGTGCGTGATTGCCACTTACAATCAGAAAAGTAATAAATTAGTTGTGCCCTTCCTTCACAATTACTTCTGGCAGTGAAAGAACAATGCTGTAAATATGATAAGCATATTATCTCTTTGCTGTGTGTTCTAGTTAGCAATGATTTGAGGTTTATTTTGTAGAAACACAGATTTGACATAGCTACTTTGTAATTGAACTCATACTAGGGATAAAGAAGATAGCTGTACTTTATTTCTTTAATGGTTTTGGGTTTTTAAGAAAATGGAAGAGAAGAGGTATAAGCACTCTTTCCCATTTCAGGAAACAAGCTACTTCCTTGGTCTTATTGAAATCTGGAAATTTTACATGCCAAAAGAACACCTCAAACATTGAAAGAAAATTTGTGATTTGTGTGCTTAATGCAGTAGTATATTTTACCTGAGTCAACCCATCTGAAATAAGTTTAATTTTTCCATCTCAGACAAAATTGTAACACTAGCTAGAATTTTCATTATAATATATTATATACAGAAATAATATGGATCCTTCATGAGATGTGATAGTTTTTCTAACATAAAAATTCATATTTTCTGTTAGTAAGCTAAGAGGTAAAGTGGAATGCTAAAGTTTATGCTGTGTTTTCACTTTTTCATTCTGTCACAGCTGTCTTAGACTAAACAAAACAGTTCTATTTTAAAGCAAGAGACTGTACAGCTACTTTAAGGAATTAACAGAGCTTCTAGAGTATTTGCTTTTAAGAGACTAATGGGAGATAGCAATATTAAATAAACATACTGAAAGACAAATATACACACTACCTAAATAAAAAACAAGTTAGAAGAATAGTTTGGCTGTATATTTATTTAAACATGCATACATATCCAAGGTTAACTATTTAAAATAATAAATATCCCCATTAATTTATTGTCCTACATATTGTTCTATTTCCTTTCCATTTCCACATATTATTCATCTGGAATAAAGGCATACTATTTGTACATCTGAAGTTCTCTTTCAATGACACAAATTTAATAAATCACAACATGAGACATAAATATATATTTTAACCACTGAAGTGAACTGAAGGTCTATACCTTGAAGTAAAACTCCCAAACACCACATTGACTTTATTGACGTTTCAAGAAGTGTATTCAGGAAAAGTAGTGAAGTGTGTTGATTTGGTTTGTATTTAGTTGGTGTCAATTCTATGACCTGTATTAACAAGAAATTATACACAGGGATCAACAGATATCTTCTTCAATGGTGTTTCAATGGTCACCTTTCTTGGGAGGATCATGACCACTCCAACATCTAGTAAATTACTTCTGATGTATCAAGAGTACAGTAAATTCAATCTTATCTAACAATGAATAACAGCAAATTCCAAGAAAAACTACTTATATCAATTAACCTTGGCAATTGTTTAACAATTCACAGATTTTTAATCTCTTTTTGACATATTTTCTGTCCTCATATCATATATCAAAACATTTCCCTGCAAGTTCATGTCCATGTTTTTACTTCATACATGTTTATGCCTCATTGTGTAATCTGTAGATGTTTAGATCATGCTCATGTATTTTCTTCATTATCATCATTATTATGGATAAGGCTAAATTAGTTACAGATCAGCATACCCTTATGACAAGGGTGTTCAGATAAAATGAATGCAAATTATGGCTTTGTATATGTGTGAATATATATGTATTCTCAAAGCACTTCAATTTACAAGTAAAAATTATATGACTAGGTTCCATTGAATTGAAGCTGCTTACCTACGCATGTTTAAGCACGTCTAAATATTTACATGATTTGATATTTAGAAGATTTCTTTTTTAAGAGGAATAACTTTGTGTACTACTGTATATTAAGAAGATCCCTTGGTTGTCTCTGAGAGAAAAAAAGTTGTGACCTGCCATAGTTTTCTAGTTTATAAATGAGAATTATTTCAAAGTTATTTGAGATTTGGAGATAAAAGAAGCAATGAAGCCCCCTGATAGTCTCTTAGTACTTTTGGTATATGTAACAGTTGTTCTAGAAAAGTTTAAAATAAAAGTAAAAGTTTTGCGTCCGGATTTATGATATCACATGAATTTTAAAAGTTGTAATCCTGTGAAAAATATTCATCCATAAGAATTCAAGCCAAGTTCTGCCTAAAGAAACAAAAATTTGGAATCTATTGAAGTCAATGGATATGTTCCATACTTAAATGGCTGCAAATAAAAGTAGAGTTTAGCTTTACATTTTAGTCACAGTCAGAAATTTTTAAGAGTAAGATATTTGGCAAATTATTTTTATATAGTTTTCCTCTGGAAGGAAATATGTATAGTTTTATGCTTTCAGCTGGAAAACACATGATTATTTATTCCAGCCCTTGTAGAAGGAGGCTGATAATTTTGCCACATAGGATGAAAACAGGACTGAGTCATGGTTAGAGTATGCTAGGTGTGGCTACAAAAGAAAGAAATATTCCTTACCTTGACAATATTTGTTTTTTGGGGGGGAGGTGAGGATGGGGCAAATATGGGTGATTTTATCAGTGAATGGGTGTATTCCCAGCAAATTAGTATGGGTATTATCTGGGTAGGCCAGCTGAGTAGGATTCTCTATGAACTTTTGGTACCAGAACTTAGTATCAAAGACAACAAATAGTCTAATAAGGAATCACAGCAAATGTTGAAGTTATAGGAAAACCCTTATACTAAGTTTGAAAGTGCTTAAAGCATCTGAGGGAGAGATACAGTTTTCCAAACAACAAAAGTTTTTCCAGGTTCCTGCTATTGGGTGCGAGGGCAGGTAGATCACACACTGTTACCATATTTGTCCATCTATGACTTCCAGATTACCCACTAAATCCATTGCAGTTAGGCAGCTATGTGGATTGTTTAATGCAGATTGCTTATAAGTCTTAATGTCATATGTAAAATGTTAGAGCAGAGCATTTTTCCTGTTGCCTTTGGTCTGCAACAGCCTGCTGCTTTTCCTGCCTGGAATCCACTGGCCCATATTTACATCTAGTCTTCCTCTTCCACTTCAACCTCCCTGCTGTCATACCTACCCCTCCTGTCACCTTGCAGAAGTTACCCAAATGTGTGGGTCATCTGAGCACTTCTTTTCAGAGATCAGAACTTTAAAAAGGCATGGATTACTAAGTACAACTATTTACCCAGGAAAATAACACTCTCTGCTTGTGCACTTGAAGGTCAGACATCCTTTTCTCCTTCACACTCAATTTCTGCGTGTCAGATGAGAGCCTCAGGATCTCCCTTAGCATCCATCAGAACTGGGACTGTCAGCTGGACATTGGGAAGGGCCTGGAGGTAGGGAGGCAGCCCAAATCCCAAACCCGCAGAAGTTCACGTGTGGCTGTGACAATGGCTCAGGCTGGCCTGTGACATGCACCAGCGCAAGGTGACTCCTGAGGCCCTGCCGTGGGCCACTTGAAGCCACCACATCACTTGGTGGACAGGGTTGTGTGCTGTGGCCTGTGGGATCCACAGACATTGGAACATTCTGGACACACAGTCAGGGGTGACATACTCCCAAAGAGGGGAATCATGATGAGCTGAAGAACCTTCCTCATATTTAGCCCCAGTGTCCGAGGGGCTGAGAAAGGTTGAAGGCCCCTGGCCAGATAATATACAAACACAGCCCTTCACCAGGAAAGCAGCATTGGACAGGGACGGGTAATCTCCAAAAGCATATGGAAGCAACAAATAAGTTACAGAAAGTGTCTCCTACCTTTACTGTAATTCCTTTTCTTATTTTTTTTCCTGTTAGTGGTAGTCCCATTCCTTATTCTTTTTGCAACATCCAGGTCGGGCTGGTGATGTGGGAGCCATTTCAGTCTCAGAGAAGTTCTAGCATCAGGTAATCCATTCAATGGTGACCCCTTAGGCTTCTGGGTTTTTGGTTTTTTTGTCTAAATATCACCACTGGTCTGTCTAACCTACTCTAAACTGAAAAATTACTGATACTAAGATTATTGAGAAACCAAAAGGTGTTTGATATATCTTGTGTGCTAATCTGACGGTACATTATGCACCAATCTGCCTTTTTAATGTTTGCTTGAAATAGGGAGCGACTAAGCAGCCCTTTAAATGTTGTCTCAAGCCTGAAGAAGGCTTTTTTCTCTGTGTCAGGGCTTAGTGGATGGCATGTTTGCTGAGATGATACACAGAGCATAGGGCAGGTGCTGGAGGTACAGCTTGTTCTTCCAGATCTCAGGGGAGAACAGGAAGCTATTAAAAGTTTGTGTCTCTAACATTTCCCGTATTAGCACACTTGTTCTATATTTGTTTTGCATTCACCTCTGCCAGTAAATACCTTTCAGCATGACCTCTAGCAATAAATTATCTTATGAACCAGGATACTTGGGATGGACTTTAAAGTGGAAGCCTACTTTTTATTGAGTTAACCAAAGAAAATTTTAAACCTATAATGAACATGTCCCAGAGAAATATTTGCATGTGAGAATTCAGTCCGGATGCCTTTCAGCTGAAATTCTATAATTTAGTTCTCCTATGAAGATTCTCACTTCCCATAAGAGGGAGTGTAATGGCACACGCCAGGGAAGCTCAGGCTAATATGACTTTGAGTCTCCCTTATTTTCTTTAAATTCTTGTATCCAAAAAACACTGGCAGGCCACATGCAACCCCTCAGAGTTCTTCCCTAAAGACTGGCCACATATTGCAACAGAACTGCAAATATTCAATACTCTTCTTAGTCTTTCTTATTGCTGCTAAGTCTTTTTAAGGATGGACACACACAGACGAACAAAAGACAGACAAAATATTATCTATGAGTCAATCTGCATGCACTGAAAATTTTCTTCTGGAGTCTGAAAATTGATTTCCAGGAATCCAGTTCACACACTCTTCAATTGCACATTAAAGAACAGAACATAGCAAGTACCAAAATATGTGCCAGGTATTTCACCTACTGTTCAGTCAAGGGAACAGGAATTAGTTTGGACAAGTTGATCCCCCTTCAGACTGTGTTTACCTCAAGTTCCATTGGATTTCTTTCCTAACCCGAATATCCTTTCTTGTCCCATTTTTAGGAGCATAGTTCTCCTTTCATCATTGAAGTGCTACTCGACTCTGTTACCAAAAAAAAAGTTTACTAAGACCTCAGTGATATGTAAATTTTAAAAAGCTGGTAACTAAAAGGCTTTTAGTTTCTTCTATAAAATAATTTTATTTTCTTTTATCTAACTATACTTCTCTCAACAGACTTAATAGGTTTTTACGCCAGGTGTTTGTTCCTATACCTATATTCCCTATGACAGTGAAGATATTTTAGATAGTCTTCAATAGCTGGATATATTTTTTCTTCAGTAAAATGCTGGTAATGGAACAGAGGCTTTACCTGCAAGGAAAATATTACAGCATATGACTGCAAATGTCATATCAGTCTTATAATACATAAAAAACCAGGTGCCTTTAAGTTCATCACCCCTAATGTTGTTCTGCAATAAAACTAGGGCTAGACTCTAAATCTTTCATTACTGACAGCCAAAAGTAAATAATCTATTGTAAATGATGTAATTTTCAAAGCCCCTTTACTTTCTCTTTGCAATGTCATAACAAAGCTTATGGCAGCTTTTATAGCTGACACCTCAAAATCCCTGTTGGCAAAATACTTTACTGTTTAAGAAAAATGTGTTTGTTATCTATAAAAAACAATGAAACCCTGGTTTCCAGTGAACCCACGACCAGGTCATCCCCAGATTAATGGGTTTAAGCCTAGAAGGTACAATTATGATCATTTGTTAGACCAAGTACACACGGCAGAGCAGATAAGCAAGTAATTTCTGCATCAAGTCAGTAACTTTCTCTTGAATTGAACTATATCACAATACAGAAGAACCAAACTTATATCAGCTAAATTTTAAGAAATTTATGGAAGCATGATCTGGGAATACATGGTGGAAAGAGAGCTTGGAAGAGTGCCTTTACACTTGAGTCCATGTTAATAAAACCTTCAGAGTCATTTGGCAAACCAAATTTAAAGAGAAAAACACTGGTGCTTCTAGAGAAATACACCTATAGAGCCATGCTTTCAGCCTCTGGACTATGTGTTCTCACTCAGAGATGAGCGTTAGCCTCATCTGCCAGTGTACATCTGTCATCCTGCAGGATGGCTGTGACTGCTTGAAGACCGCTTTATAAATACCTAGTGATATTCTTCTAACGTCCAATCCAAGATTTTTTCCAGGGTCAGTCGATATGCATTTGTTCTTGTGCCAGCATTGTTCTTTAACTTAAGCTGATCTGTTCCCTCATGGTGTTTATCTTTGAGGAGAGCAATCTGAGCCTCTCTCAGCCTTCCTTTTGCAAAGTTAAATAAATCACATTCTTCCACTATCATTACTTAGGTTCTCCTTTCCTGTTGTCATCCTTGTAGTCTTCTCTGCAAATGAACTAGTTTCAGTTTAAATTTTCGCATATCTGTGACAGGAGTTTTAACTATTCCTGCTCACTGCAGCACCATCGTCCTGCTCACTGGCTCTCTGGGATTCTCCTGGAGGGGAATATTTCAGTCTCATTTGCCTTTTTTCATAGCTCCATCCCTTGAAAAATTTACACCCATGACATGATCATCAAAAATGCTTTATTGTTCTCTCCTTTAACGACTTACCACCAAGAAGTTGTAATCTTATAGCAAATATCTTTGTTATCAGCCCCCAAATCAAGTGTTCATAACTGTGCTGAATCTCCATAGAGATGACGTTCTGAACCGAATCTCTCCTGAGCAGATCAAACAGTAGCAAGAGACATGCACGCATGGCTAAGAACAGTTGAAGGCATGGCATGGAATGAAATTGCTAAACCTTCTTATTTAATCACAATGGGATTAAGCTTAATGCTTCCACGTACAATAATAAGCATCTAGAAGGAGAGAAAAGCCAAACTGGGCAGTATCCAAGTACAGAAAAATATAAACAAATATCGTAAATAAATACACAGTGGCTAGATTCTTTTTTCTGGTAATTTTTTTTTTCAAGTTTGGTAAGGTTTTTTGTTAAACAACTATGTACTGAATACAATGAACTTACTAAAAATTCTGCATGCTTTCATACCTCAGAAAAAAGGAAAGAGCAAAAAGAAACACAATTTTTACTTCCCAAAATTTGAACACATACATAGCAAGCACCAGCTTGTGCAGAAAAGTCTGTTTGAGATTAAAAATATTTTCAAAACTTGCTGACTATTTCTATCTCCTGCCTCTTGAATGAACTTTCTCTAGTGGTGGAAGGTTTTCTCTACCTACCCTTGCAAGAAATAGTATTCCAGTGAAATGGGAATCTAGGTGCCTATTTCTATAGTGAATGTCCCAATGACCAAACAGAGTTACTCCTCTTCTTCCAGTTTTTAGTGTCTCACTCTTTTCTTTCTGCAGTTTCCATAAGATGGACTGTAGCAGGAATAGTTGAGAGACATTCCACACCCAGGAAGTTAGATTGCTCTTACAGGAGGTAAAAGACATTATTTCAAATCTCAAAAATTCCTCATAGAACATGCCAGACTCTATCTTCAATGTCTGATTATCCCAAGCTCCTGGCAAAAGAAAAGGTGACTGGATTTGTGAACACACTGCCTCTTTTTGCTTTTCTGAAAAAACTGGAAAACATTCCTTTTTAACAAATGGTTTTGCTAAGAAGTGGGGAATGAAAGGACCAAGCTTATTTCAGTACAGCAAACAACAAAATATATCCATTTACTAGAAAATATGTTTTACTTTTAATTGTCTGGTTAAAGCCAAAACAGAGAACATATTTTTTTCTCCCTTTTCCATATCTTTAGTCATTGCAATGTCCTGCAGCTGCATATTTTGACACTTTGACAGATGCTTCCAGATCTGCCCGATGGCCGAGAAATGACTCTCTTACTTGGAAACAAAGTCTGAGGCATGGGAACACATAATGCTTTTTAAAGGGGAACTGGACTAAGCTTTCCCTTACTTTTTAGATCATTATGTCTATAAAGAGGAAAGAACCATTCTCCTCTGCCTTGTTTCTTACATCAAAATGCTCATTGCTACCGCTGGGGAATATACTGACCGTTTGATCTGATTCTTTATGGAATTTTGTTATTATGCTATTACATATTGTGGAGCTGTGCCTCAGGCACTGACTTCAGCTCTTTCTAAAACTGCAGATGATCAGCTGGAATTTGCGCAACAACACCGATTTCAAAACAAGACTGCGTTTGCTTGTGCGATCAAGCAAATTTAAGGGCAAAATATACCCCACATGAGGCTGAGTGCTTTTGAGTTTATATTAGAAGTTTACACTTTAGTATTACAGATCAAGTCCTAGATCTTTGCTTCATTTTCTTCACATCACTGAAGAAGCAATCTGCATTTACAATGCCACGCTTTCTTTTCAGTGTGGATTTTTGTGCAAAATGGCCATTTTGTTCAGAACCGCCACATCAATGCATCTGACTTCCTTAAAATGCAACCTTTCAGTCCATTTGCTTGTGTTCTGGTGTGCCTTCAATTCAAAAGATATCTTCTGGCTCCAGACATCCCCCAAAGAAATACACTCCTAACTTCCTCAAAGAGGGTCATTACTTTCTTTTTTGAAATTTTTTTATGAACATTTACTGAAGCATCAAGACCTTTGTTTTCAATTTTAGACAGTTTAGTTCCTGTTATTTTCTCTAAAGTTCTGCAAGGTCTTGAAGGTTATCTGTCTTTTGTTCTAGCTGAGAAAATATGCTTTAGTAAATAGATTTAGCTAGAGATCTAAAGCTGAAGTCAGTTCAGCCTGTTTAAGAACATGGGGTATTTATACTTTTTTAAATTCAAATACAAATGTAAAGAATGTTTCACAAGACTAATCTTCTGAGACCATATCATTCATATGATTTGTATAAGGTTAGTGTAAGCATGAAGAATGGCTTTTAATTACAGCCTTCAGAAATGAATTTGTAGTTAGTTTTCAATGATAATTTGGTTTATTCAGTATCTCTGAAATATTTTTATAATTGTTCATAAAACTGTTATTTTCTTTTTCACAGTTAAGGGGTGAATGTACTTTGACTTGACAGCACACAATTTTATGCTGCAGTGCGTACAGTAGTACATGTGATTTTATTAAAATACAGTAGTGTATGTGATTTTATCAAAGTCAGAAAAAGAGATTTTATATTAAAAGATTTAGAGGAACACATCTCTTTAGGCCATTTGAATGGTTCCATCCTCAGGATTAAGAAGAGGGATATGCTACTCAAGATATAACCAAAAAAGTTTAATAAGGGTTTTAAGGAAAAATTTAAAGGCTGATTCAGTCTGATGAGGACATTGCCTTGAACAGAGATAGATTTCAGTAATGTCTGTCAGGCTTTTCTGGACTTCTTTTTCCCTTGCATTGTTGCTTCCTGATGAAAGAAAGGAAGTTACCATTGATGCATCAGTATCCTGGATCCTGAATGCACAGAAATACCAGTTTACTGGAAGAGTAAATAATGTTTTGAGGTTTAAAACATCATCATCCATCTCAAAGATAGGTCTACATGCATTTTAAGAACTCTTAATTTTTCATGCTAAAAGTTATCATTTTTGCTGCCTGTGAAGTTTTATTGTCATGTTCCAAAAACTCAGCAGAAACTTCTAGGATTGCTCATTCACAATGCTGTGCTTTTCCATGGACACCATTGGGGGCATTTTATTCTTCACCTTTTAGAAAATGCACCACCTGGTAAACTGCTCTTTTTTGGGTGTGTCCTCCTTACCATATGTTTTTATTTGTGTTATACATGAGGCAGGGCCATCCTACAGACACTTGTGGACAAGGTAGATAATGAGTTGTACTCTGCCAACATCACCTCTATAGAGAAGAGCTCTTCCCACGGCACTACAGAGCCTGGAGAATGCCCTTTTTAGGATGACCAGGACCCTATCAGTGAAGACAGAAGCAGCAACAATGCATATAATGCGTCTGCTATTCCCTAGAGGAAAGCATAACTGTGGTCAGCATCTACACACGTTGCCTGGTGGAGTTCGTGGCTCCAGGGTGTTTGCAATGATATTTTTCTGCCTCTGAAAAGACTTGCTGAAGTGTGTTGAGCCATGCTACTGGAATGAACTGATGAAATCATGAGAAGCAACAGTTAAATGTTATATTGACATTGCCAGCAAACAAAGTGCTTGACTCCTTTTCACCTGAAGTAACCTTCTAGGGAATACTTTTTTCTGATTGTTTTTGATTTGTTTTGTCATGCCCAATGCCCCCAGCCTTTTCAGATCACAGTCCAAACAACTTCATGGCCATCAAAAGGCCACTCAATATTTTTGGGTAAAATAATTACAAATGGAGATGACCTCTATCAAGTAGTATGTCGCCTCATCTCCTAATCAAGGGTGTATCTAGCCTGGTGCTGTGAAAAAACACAACAATATTTTTTCTGTAACTGAAAGTTGATCACAATTACAGATTTAATTGACAATCTCTGGAAAAAGAGATGATTTGAGATTTGAGACTTTGAGGAAGATTTCTCTGGTGATCCTAGGCTGATTACAGATGGCGTCCTTCCACATCATTAGCATTCTCAAAGTGAAGGGCTGTACCTCTACGTCAGAGTTTGGCTTAGGTCATTCTCCATCACTGATTCTTGGGATTCATATTGCAAAACTTCCAGATTAACTGTTCCGCTTAGCAATGTTCCAGAAATAGAGGATATTTTTCTGTTTCTCCTTCTGAAATAAAAGTCAGAGCAATGCTGTGTACAGCCTGTACTGCTGTTCCTAGAACCATAAACACAATCAGTGGCTTTGGGAATTGTGAAATTGCCAGATCAAGTAAAAAAATTGCATTATCAGAGGTAGTTTCCTTTCTTTCTTGGGAAATTAGTAAATCCTCATCCTTCTTTTCATCATTCAAACAGTATATTTATGTATGCAATCAATCTGTTTTTCTAAAGAATCATTTGCAGACTTCTCCTCCTGCTCCTTTGGGCAGTCCCTTCACTTCACCACTGAAAAAAGACACAGTTTCAATTGGAAAATCTTACAACTATGACAAGGGGCAGGCTTCAAGTGTTATTGCAGTTTCACAGAATTACAGAATAGGTAAGGGACCACTGGAGGTCCTCCAGGAGCCTCCCTGCTCAAGCACAATCCTCTAGAGCATGCTACTCAAAATTGTGTCCAAACAGTTTTTGAATATCTCCAAGGAGACTTCACAACCTCACAGGGCAATTTGTTCCAGTGCTGAGTAACTTTAACAGCAAAGAAATTCTTCCTCATGTTCATGTGAAAAGCTGTGTTCCAGTGTCTGCCTGTGGCCTCTTGTCCTATTGCCTGGCACCACCAAGGGATTGGCTCTTGACACCCTCCACTCAGACTCATATACACAGTGATAAGATTCCCCTCTCAGTCTCCTCCTCTCCAGGCTGAGCCAGGTGTATCTTCAGAATGTGCACACAAAGTCAACAGACACATGCAATAGCATGCAAGAGAAGTAGAACTTCCTGAAGTCAAATCAGAATGAAACAGTAAAACCACCATGATTTAAATAGGCAACATATTTTTCAATTAGCTTGAGCATGCTACTGGAAATTTTTCTGAAGCCAATACAAATTATGTGGCTTTGGTCTACTGTGGAAAAAATGCTACTCATGGAAAATTTGGACCAACTTTAGTGAAAACTACTTGCAAAGTGCAGAGAAGATTCATAAAACCTCAGAGATGTGATCTTCAAAGTATTCTTTCACTGATTGCAAAATCTATTCTTTATTCAGTGGTGATAAAAAGGTGTTAACATTTAGGAAAAAACTGAGGAGCTAAAATCCTGCTAAAGACATGTAAGTGAATAGTCACATGAATGTACTTGTGCTGCAAAGAATCTGTATAGCAGCTATTAGCATATAGTCACTACAGCTAAATTACACACTAGTAGTAAATTCATTAAGTAAATGAAAATGAAAAACACTCTCATGTGCCAGAGGCAACATTTTTTTTTAAATCTCCCGTCTTCCAAATACAATTATACCATCTTCCTGGAGTCATCCTGAAGCAATAATTCATTTCATACTCGTTGGCTGTAAACATCCTGGTATGACACAAATCTATTTAAATTATTTTTTATTTATTACCTTATATTGTTCCATGGCTAGGATGCCTTTAGAATGAGTTGCTCTGAGGTGAGAGAGCACCAGGCTTAATCTAGACTTATTTCACCATGGATTAAGAACTAACCATTTATGTTGTCTCAAGCTTTTCATGCTACCATGAAGTCATTAACCCATTGTCTCCACCTACGTATATGTATGACACATGTACACATGCACCTATATCCTCTGTCACCTCAGCACAATTCTTGAATCTCAGGATTGTAAAGACTATCAAGAAGTTATGACAGTTTTTACATCTCAGAGAAACTAATTTATTTACAGGAAAACTCCACTTGTTGCATAGGGTAGACTTGGGTTTCATGGTTATGTACATGGTTACATTTTCACTGTTGCTCCAGAAAATCTGGGTTTCTTGAATGTTTTGTGTCAAATCTCCCAGTGGGTATCTACGATTCCTTAAAGCATATAAAATTATGTGGATGCCAATGTTTAAGCAACAGAATCCTTGCCACTATTGTCACTAAAATGAGGCAAAAGATGTCTCATAGAATACCCTGCACCTCAAAGATTTAGTTCAATACTTTAGCTTTGAGCCATAACTAATTTGAGGTTTTCTGTGAGTAATTCTTAGGGAATAGAAGATGACCATAATAGCCACTGTTCAAAAGTTGGGCTATTTTCTTTCTTTATTAGTGCACGTAGACAGTCTGTGATGTACCTTCTCTTGGGACAGATCTAAAGGGGAAAAAAACTCGTGGTGTAAATCTGTGCTGTTATTGACTATTGTTTATTTGACAGTGACTGTACTAAAAAGAGTCTATAAACACAAAAAAGAAGTTGCTAAAATTTGAATATTAATTTGACATTTTCTGACGTGTCTGTACAGTCTAGTTTCTTAAATATTTTGACATAATTTGTGAATCTATTATTCTTTGGAAATTTGGAAAAAACAGATGTTTAGTTGCAACTTCCCTGTCACAGGATACTCCATCTGTATTTCACATTTATGGTATACTAAATTGCAGTTGCCACGTACTGTGTGTTTATTTACTCTTCTCATTTTCAGCCTCTCTCTGTCTTGAGTTCTATTTTTCCTATTTTACTTTAATTCTGACTACATATGACTTTCATAATCACAGAATTGAAAATTCGTTTAGATTTGGTGACCAAAAAATGCTTTCTGATGCCAGAAAAAACAAAGAGAACAGCTGTCTCAAAGCGGGTTGTTACTCAGCTGTATTTATTTACCTCATTTTCTGCAAAACTATTCCTTTTTAAATACTAGTCACAACTAGTTAATGTCAAGATAAATGACACCTCCTGTTGATACAACTTCTAGGTTAAATGACCAGAAACTACCCCATGTAAGAATTTTACACTCAGAGATCTTTCTCCTTTACTTCTCTATTATTTTTTTTCTTGAAGACTAATTTTACAGTATCTAGATGCAAAAATTAAAAAATTAATCCACAGTTACAATAAAATTACTTTTCTCTTGGAATTTTCTATTTCTATTTAGAGCTAATAATCACAGGATTTTTCTTTTTTTTAAGCCCACAAGGTGAGACAGGATTCTTTGCAAGAAATTACATTGTCTAGAATTTTAATTAATCGTGTTGGTATTCATATAAACAAATAATATAAATATCTCACATAAGCCTGGATGGTTCTGCATCTCCATATAACATATAATTTTAAATACACATGCATATTTCAGGAACCACTGAAGGACTACTTAAAGTGCCCTAGTTTCAAAAGAAGGGCATTCCCTCACACCAGAACCAGTATCACCATATAGCCTCACAACCTTATGGTAAAACACTTTCTAGGGAGATATGGATTTCAGCTCGTTCATTTTGTGGAAAGTCTTGAACCCTTAAGCCCCATATTCTATGTGAATGCTTTAATTGTTTGGGTATTCCACAAAACACAAGACAGAAAACCTTTACCACCTCTTATTTTAAGTTTTAAAAAGTGGTCAAAACATCCATATTTTGATTGAAGTTAATGTGAAGCTGCACAGGTAAATACATGGGCAGAAAAAAACAACTTTTTCTGACTAATAATTGCATTTGAGTTTCAAACAGCTACCGATCCTAATCCTAGTAAATGGCAGTCACTGAAAATAATGGAATATTTTGCATTAGAGGAGTTTTGCCATGAAAAATACAGTCCCTTGCACTTTTGAGAATCACAGTCTTGGATTTAGAAGCTCGAATCATCTACAGATCCACTTTTGGCACTATAATAATTTTGTGGATCTTGGCCTGAAATCCTCTGAGTCTTGATTTGAACTAGAACTATGAAAAACTGTAGCAATCTGCTTTGGGAAAGCTTTGATTCTGCTTTTGATTCCCAAGCTATCTGCATGCCAGGAGCTATTGGTGCTAGCAGTGCTGTACCAGCTGCCATGAGGGCTGCCTCCTCACTAATGCTACTGGTTGAGAGATGTAGGGCAAAAGGCTAGTATAGACACATCTCTGATTGTTTAGGCTGATTATTTGTTCTCAGAGCAATAGAAGGGAACTATGCAATGAATTTGTGCAATAAATTAAGCGTTAAGCAAAGTGTTTTCCCAGTTACTGATATTTTTGCAAAGTTTGCTGATTTCTTCAGCTGTCATTCTCTTTTGAGTTTGCTACTGTGTTAATTAACCTGTGTCAATTCTGCTTGATTAGTCATAGACCTAAGTGAATCAGCATAAAATAATTCATGCATGTCTTAGCTTCATTGGATTACATTTAGTCACGCAATATTTGATTAGTCTTGGTTCCTAGATTCAGATTCCTAGCGTATGATTTTGAATTTGCACATAGTTACTCTCTAAATTTTTGGACATCTTTGCTGGTTGTTGAGACATCCTGCCTTGAACTTTATCTGCTCCAGATGCCAGATGTGGTTAGTAACTTTGAGCTAGAGCCCAGAAACTTAAAAACAAAGAAAAAAAAAAAGGCCAAAACAGATATGGAAAAAACCCTACAGTGGTGCCAAGATCCACCCTCACTTTTCATGCACAGAAGGTACACTGAAAACTTTGAGTAAACAAATACTCCATCTACACACTTAATGCTGTGAAAACGTGACCTTAGCAAAATTGCAAAAAGGAAACCAGAAGGCTTCAGCCTAGAAGTAGACTTTGTACTTACTAGAGCACTCTGATTCAATATATATAGAGTTTAATTGTGTCTTATTCCTGGGAAGCCCCTATGTGACTGACTTGAAGATAACATATTTCTACCTTAAAGAAGATATGCCTGAATTAAATAAACAACCATGTTTACTTGTAAAAGCAAAAAGTAAAAAATAAAAACTATAAATATATTTAGGAATGCATTGATAATAACAAGCATGATAATAAGAGTTATGGTACTATTATTACTCTTCTTTATGAAGAATACTCTTTTTTTTACAGAATTTAAGTAAGGTAATTGCTTTACAGAGACACAGAATATTTTTAAGCATATTTTCAATATCTTGTACCTCTATAATTTCTAAAAAAACACATGTATGAAAGTCTGTTAAAACCAATGCCATTCTTTTCCTTCATTCCCTAAAAAATACTGGGTTTCTGTTGTTTAAAGCCATATGATAAACTCTATAGTTAAATTGTCTTTATGTTGTGGAATCTGATCATATCAGATTCTCATAATAACCACTAAATACCTGCAGCTTGCCTGAAATTTATTTAGAATTACACAAAAACTGGACTTATGGACTTGTCCTTAATCTCATGAAATCCAGGAGGAGAGAAGAAAAACCCCTTACTGTACAAGTGTAAAAATATCACACATTGAAATTTCTTTTTTCTCATTTAAACATGCACAATTTTTAAAGTTATGGAATCAGATTAGTTCATCAAAATGCTCTTTGCGAGGAACATACATATGCCTTTCTTGGCACTGTCAGTCCCATGTAATGTCGCCTAAGACAGAAAAGAAAACATAAACTCACTCTATAAATACACCAGCTTGTACCAGTTTAGGTATTTCACAATGGGCTAATTTATCTTTCAAACAGAAATAAATTAAATGGAAAAACCAGCCTATTTCCTAGGTATGGAAAGATATGAAAGCTGTGCATATTTGTATAAACACACAAATATACATTGATTTTTGGGTGCATATTGATATAGAGAGGACAGAATTAAATACACCTAAATTAGATTCTAAGAAAATCAAGCATTCTTCAAAAATAATGCTCTATCTGTAAAAAGTGTTCTGAAAAAAATGTGTGGAATAGATTTAGTTAACTTTATAAACACTATAGTACTGTCACAATATCAAAACCAGGATACTACTCATTCTGAACATAGATCCACACATTCTAAAATCCTGTCTTTGACAGTCACCAGAACACATGACTACATGTGTGTGTATATATATATTTATGTCATAATCTACCACATTTTCTATCTCACCTTCAGTGATGGTAATTTTTTGTCTAAGGACATGGGAGCACACAATTTCCAAATGCTGGAAGTCAAGGCAGAAGACCCAGTTGGCTGAACAAAAATCTTCTCAGGAAATAAGGCAAAAAATGAAGGCATATGAACAGTGGAAGCAAGGTCAGGTGACACAGCTAGAGTAGAGAGATGCTGCTTGCCATTGTAGGGAGAAAATTCATGTGGCCAAAACTCAAGCACAATTGAAACTGGCCAGAAATGTGGGTGGCAATAAGAAGAGGTTTCTTTCAAATCCATTAAAGGCAATAGGCAGTGTAGAAATAACATCAGCCCGTTACAGGGACAGGATGGTCACCTCACAAACCCAGACACAGACGAGGCAAAGGTGTTAAACACATTCTTTGCCTCTACCTTCAACATGGATGATGGAACACGAGGATCTGAGCTGGAGGACGAAGGGTGTTTAACTTGACTGCAAGGGTGATCAACTTCCAGTCAACCCTGAAATTGTGTGGGATCTGCTGCTCCAGCTGGATCCCTACATATCTATTGGGTCTGATGGGATTCAGCCAAGAATATTCAAAGAGCTGACTGATGTCATCGCAAAACATATCTCTATGATTTTGAGCATTCTTGGGAATTCAGAGATGTCCCAGCTGGTGACCATTGTTGCAGTTTTTAAGAAGGTCTAGAAGGAGGACCCCAGAAACAACAGGTCTGTCAGTCTCACTTCAGTACCTGGTAAAGTTATGGAGAGGATGATTCTGGGACGTAATGAAAAACACCTGAAAGACAATACAGTTATTGCTTCAGCCTGAGAAAAAGACTCAGAGGAGAGTCTCACTTCCCCTCACACACCTCATGAGGGGCACATACTGATCTCTTCTTTTGATGACCAGTGACAGGACCCAAGGGAATGGCATGAAGCTGGGCCAGGGGAGGGTTGAGTTGGATATTAGAAAAAGATTCTTCACCCAGAGGGTGGCTGGGCACAACTGGAACAGGCTCCCCTGGGAAGTGGACAGAGCACCAAGCCTGACAGGGTTCAGAAGTGTTCAAGAAGTGTTTGGACAATATTCTCGGGCACACAGTGTGATTCTTGGAAATAGTGCTGTGCAGAGCTGTGAGTTAGATTTGATGATCCTTGATGATCCCTACCAAGTCAATTCATTATGTGATTCTGTAAATTTCATTGATAATTTTTTGAACTTGTTTAAAATGATATGACATCCTATGGCAATGGACAGTCTAACCACATTGTGCATGCTGTAGTGATTCTGACACCACTAGCCTATCTTTTAAATAGTGAAGTATTACTTTTTAGTTATACACTGATGTTAAGGAGCCAAATGAACACATAACCAAAGTACAAGGCTTATTCATAATGTCATGTTTAATTCGTACTTACAAGCTCCTAGCAGCTCAGCAGAAGTTTCCCATTTAGATAACACACCTCATCCTCTCAATGAACTGTACCAAAAACTTATGTATAGAAGGCCTCAGCTGAGTTATCTGAGTCAACCAGCTGGGACCAGGTGCCTCACAGCTTGGCATTGCTTCTCTTGGAGATGGTTGAACAATGGTCATTAGCTGTAGACTAATATATGAGAGATAGATAGATAGATAGATAGATAGATAGATAGATAGATAGATAGATAGAGAGATAGATAGATAGATATGTGTGATAGATAATGTGTGATAGATAGATACGTGCGTGAGAAAAATTAAATTCTTCCTGTAAATATTTTTTTAAATTTTCTCCAGTTCAAAGACATATGGGACAATCTTTCAAACAATTTTTCTATGGGCATATATAAAATGAAATAAGGTTAAACTGTCTTTGCTGCCAGCTTCTGCCTGGTTTACCTCAAGACGGAATTAATCCAATAACAACTTCCTTTTGAATATGGAATTCTTTAATTTAAAAGAATAAACTTCCTATAAGAAAAAGTGCCATGGTTCTGACATTTGAGATTTTTGACTCATTTCTTAATTTTTTTTAATGTGATAATTTCTAGAAACTATCACTCATCAGTTTTTTACTTCCTCTTTCATACCTTTTCTTTCACTTTTGGTTCACTTTTTCTTGTTATTTCTGGATGTGATTACACCATTATTCTGACCAGTTGTTTATCTATAGCATACTACAAGTTTTATCTAGCACTTTCAAGTTTTTGCATATTATTTCTTTTACTCCAAACATTTTCTTTCAGTAGTAGCAAATATTCCCTAAAACATACATCTCACAATCACTCTGCAGCACAAAATAATCTGCCCTAACTCAAAAAAACCTCTCTATTTGTGATAGTTTTTTCTTAAAACACAGCATCCACAGAGTGATGCACCTCAACAATGACTATATGTATAGAAAAATGGAGGGAGCCAAAACACTAGCTTGAAAGATAATCAGACCACCAATCACCATCAGAGCATACATAAAACTGGAGAGCAGAATAAGAGGATTGATTATTTTCTTGGTTCCCTGCTAAATCCTTATTTCTCAGATTTGGAATGAAGATTTTTTTGGGGTTTCTCTCTTTTTTGTTTTTTTTTTTGTTTGTGTTTTTTTGTTGTTGTTGTTTGGTTTTTTGGTTTTTTGTTTTTGGGGTTTTTTTTGTTCTTACTTTTAAAGGTTAAAACATAATCAAAATAATATTTCTTCACAATTGGATAGTACTCAAAGAAAGAACATTAGTAGTATCTATCAAATAAGATAATTAATAAGACTCCATTATTTAAACAAATATCAAAATCAATTTAACTCTGTGGTTATAATCCTTTAAAGAAATAGACAAGTCACTTGCACTAAAATCACACAGTTCTAAGAAACTCAAGTTACTGTACTGGGCAGCTAGCATGACTTTAATTGCTCACCCTAGCTTTTTAGGAAGCCCTTTACAATTTGATTATAAGCCTACAATATTTTCTTTGCAAACATATAGATATTTGCAGTGCTTGATGGATTGATAATCACATTAATAGGGAAGACAGTCACTCCTGCATACAGTGTGTTGCCAAACTTGCAAGAGGCATGGGAGGAGTTCACATATTTGTGTTTTGGTTTTGCTGCCAGCTGCCGTACTGCTATGGTGTTTAAAGACAGTGCCAAATACAGGGTTTTAAAGGTTCTCCTATAATTATATCAGATAGAGAAAGGGCAGGGCATGCTTTAACACTGAATCTTTCCTTATTCACTTAGAGCTTGTCTCAAGCCTTGAGAAGTTTTAACACCTTGCAGAACTGCTTTCCTAGGAAGGCCTCATGCTCATCTTCTCATTCTTCCAGCAGACTATATATTTTTTTAAATTGTTATTTATTTTCAAGCATGGGATTAACCCCAAATTCCCTTATGTAGTAACTTTTTAAAGTGATTTTATTCAGAATGCTTCTATCCTCCTTGAACCTTGTGTTGCCTTAATTGCTTTAAGCTTTTTAATTTTTATTAACAGAATTAAGTATCTAAGGGGAAGCACGAGTAGCTAAGTGTTCCTCACTTATATGACCAATATGCAGGACAATGGATTGGAATATTTATCACTATGATGCCTGAGATACAGACTGAATTAACGTTGAGCATGGCAGAAGTAATTTGATCAAGGAAAGGCATGTTGGAGGCCTAGAAACCCTCTCTGAATAAGTACTCAGAAGAGGATTTCTAAATCTTTTGTTCTTATCATCCTAGGCAGCTATTTTCTTCACCTCTTCTCAAGATATTTGGTACTACATTATTTTCTTAATTTCGAAACCTTTCTCTCAGTAGTAGTAGATGTTTCCAAAATGACAGGAATCTCAATCTTCCTTCTCTAAAGTCAATTAGAGGCATTCTAAAAACCAGTCATCATCTCTCTGTATCTCATTTATTGTCACATCCTCCCAGACATTCTGAAACATCTTTCCACAAAAATGTATACTTTTTAGACATTCCCAAGAACCAGGAAATTGCACTGTACAACTTCCTCTGTCTCTTGTTTATCATCTCCAGTGATTTCTCTTTTCTACTTTGTAAAGCAAAGTGATCTAGCTTTCACCTCATGGTCCTCTTTAAGCTAACAAAACCTTTTTATTTTCATCAACTACCATTTCTACTACGACAATACTACTAACCTCAATTGCTTTTATTTTCAAAAAAACTACATTATTGCTTTTTCTACCCTACCTGCTATTTTTGAAAAGACAGACAATAGCATAACTATTTGTTTTAGTGTCTTACTCCAAATCTCACCATGAAAGTCGTGACATGTTCAACATATAGTACAAGCCCTATGCATAAAAGATTTTTGACAACTATTTTCTTGTACTCTACTTTGATGCACCTGGTTTTCTCTGATTTGGCCCAAGTACATTAAATTTTTGTACATGTTCTGCTGTTGTCCTAAGTGAACAAAATAATCTAGCCACTCACTACCATGATATGATGTCGTCCCCTAAAAATGCATTTTGGCAAGCCTCTGAGCCTGTTATTCATTCATTTTGTTGCCCTCTGAGTTAGTTAGTTAGATATTTCTGGCAGTCAGTCTATGTCTTGAACTCTTTTGTATACACAGCTAGGTGTAATAACTGATGTGTAGCATAGCTGCATAAGCTCCTCTTCTTATGCAGCCATTTATGCCTTTCAACATAACACATGCAGGGAGAAAATACAGAAATTGCATTATGAATAAGCCTCTTGGACGTGGAAAACTCTTTCATACTCACTGTAAGTTTCTTGTTAATGAAAAAACACACACCACATTAAGTATGTGAAATCTGTCTTTTAATTACCTCATGCAAAGTTGGACATTTGTGGCATTTTTCTAGTTTTGTATTCCACTTGTTCTTCTTAGTAGAAGCTGGGGAAATGCACTGAGCTGCATACCAAAGCACACACGCTGATTAGCTGTGTTTGTATGCCCTGCTACACACATTGCCTGCTAATTCATTCCCCGTGTGACACCACTTGGTCTTTATAGCAACCTGGATAACACCTTGCAGAGAATGAGAACATGATAACAAAAAATGAATGATCAGGGTGACATATGTCTGAGAGGTCATATTTCTGTTTTCTCTACAAAAATAGATTTAAACAACCTGGAACTCCTTCACTTTGATGCCACTGTGGCCTATGAGGAACAGCGCAGTAGAAACCACAGACTTGGTAAATGGAGAGAAATGGAAGAGGAGCCACAGAGATAAAAGGAAAGCAAAAAAAGACTTATTGCTAGCCAAGAAGTTTACTAGAAAGCAATAAATCAAATGACATTCTGTACATAAACAATATGCAAAGGTTAATAAACATTCAACACTGCACCCTTGTGCAGGAGTTTGTGTGAAATATTTGACCTCAGCAGCAGGTAAGACATTATTTAGTAGTATTATTATTTTTTAACTTTGAACAGAAAATGCATGGAATTGCCTTTTTCTCAAAGCACTAAAATCAAATATTTGTGTACTCATTTAGTATCTTTTCATGTCTGTGATTTTAGATAATAGTTTTTTTGTGATAATTTTGAGTCTAGTTAATGTATTACACAAAAACTCCTTAGGGCAAGCATTAGTGTAAATTTCACTTTGGTGAAAAAAATCACAAATATGATAAAATTTGGTTTGACTCTTGACTCATGCACCATTATTAACTGTCTCACATTTTCTTAAATCAGCATATCAGCTTAAATAAGCATACCAGTATACACAGAATAAGGTACCCACAGCATATACTCAGTCTTCTGCAAATTGGTCACTTATGAAAACAGATCATTTATGGTATGCTACTTCCTGATGTGACAGCTCTTTCAACTTTTTGTGTGAGGTTGAGTACTTTTTTTCTTAAGGTTGGGTTATTTGAAAAGGTGGGCCATTAAAAAATTGACAATGGAAGTCCTCATGCTTCTATGAAACTTTTCTTTAAAATTAAAGGAAAGGTTCAAAAACTGTCAATTAATGAATAGAAGAGAAAAATATTTCATTACTACCCCCTACCCCTCAAGTTTCACCAAGAGGACTGAGATGCTAAGTCAGGATTTCTAACAGATGTCTACAAGAAGCCTCTTCCTATGGGCAATATTTTATCTATTGTGCAGTTGGTCAAATTAAAAACTTGTGATGGTAAAGGACTATGTGGCAGCAAATTTCTTAGGAGTAGCTGTAGTGAGTTGGCAGCAAATCCAGTGCAGTTTGAAAGAGCAAAGTACACATATCCCTTACAGCCAAGTGATCTCTGCTGGCTCCAGAGGTAAATCACAGAGCCATCCTTCTATTACTTCCATCCTGCAGAGGACTGGCAGATCCTGTTCTAGTTAGGAACCTTGTCTCTTATATCAAACATATTTCTCCAAGGTTATGGGTATCAGTGTGGATCCTTTTTTTTTGCCATCTTGGAAGATGTATCATTTAGTTTCTTGAACAGAAAAATGGCAAGAGTCTGTTCAACCAACAAAACCAGGTTAGAAACTCTGGCTTAGTTTATTAGAATACCTCTAAACAATTTCAACCTATGATACCCAGGATTGTAGTCAACCAAGCAGATCTCTGGACACAGAATTATAAGCTTTTTTCTTTATGGAAACAATGTGTGCACTCAGATCTTAAAGCATTCCAGCATTTCTAAAAAGTCCAGATTGTTCTTAACATTCATGCCAAATTATCAACAATTTAGAAAACTGTTGCCAAAGGTCATTCCAACTACAGCTGCTTGGAATACAGAGGGGTTTATTGATCTTTTCCTTTGCATAGCTCTTTAAAAAAATTGCATTGTGGAAATAAAGACCAAGACAGATGTTGATCGTTGCCATAGGAGAGGGAAGGAAGGGGAAGGAGGGGCAGGTGGGTATCAGGGTTAAATTGCAGGTGAAAAACTCCATTGCAATGCTATTGTTAGATCCCTATGTGGTAATACTGCTCTCATGATGTGACTTTAACCTGTCACTGTGCTTGTGTCCCAACAAATTAGGGAAGCTGGCTCAGCTGGTTGGGACAGAGCTCATTAGGCATGGCACTTTGGGTGGCATAATTTTCACAGCTCCAAAGCAAATTGGAGTCCTCCCCAGAAACACAGGTATCATATGTGAACAAATCACTTATCCCAGAGGCCAACTTTGACTGCTCTTCTGAAGTATGGTGAATCATGATCTTTAGGAAAACTTAATGGCTCTGATCCATTCTAGCAGCTGGATTATATTAGTTCACATTTTTAAGGACAAAGGTTATAATAACGAGATCTTGTGTTATTCTATTTATTAAATTAGGTAACATAGTTACCTTAGTGGTTCTGTAACAGTTTGCTGGGTGATGTAATTTCTTTCTTCTAGGTAATACAAAAGAAAGGAATTCTGCAGATAAAGACAGACTAGTAGAAAACAGAAGAGGGATAAAAGAGAGGGCAAAATAGGAACAAGAGGTTACTGAGAAACAAGGAGAAATTACAAGACATTAATGATAGAGATGCAGTCTGAGTCAGAGTAGTTTAGGGCCTTGAAAGCACAAGTAAAACATTTAAACCTGATGCACCAGGCAAAAAAACCCAGAGAACATAAAAGACAAGTGTTTGTGTCAATATACATGCACACTTGCATGATGTACATGTTTATATAGCTCAGGACTGAAACAAAGGATTTTTCCTGCCTATCCAACACTCCACAACATTGCATTTGCTATGGGATAACATTTGTGAATTTTGTAACAAGCTAATGAACAAGAGCATTTATTTCAGCTTTCACATGATTAAGCGTGCTCTTATTTCTACTGTAGGTTCATATGCGTTTGTATTGAGGAATTTTAATTGCATGCAGTTCACATTAATATAGCAGACAGAATTTGGCATATAAGTTATAAAAACAGTTAAACCCGTTCTAAGGCGTATTAACCACAGACCTGAAAATTTCACAAAAACACTTATCTTAATATGTCTAATATCTGCCACATTAAATGGTTGCTTTTTCAGGCAAGTAGATTCTGCCTACTAGGGGAATGAGAGCAAGAAAGCTGGTGGGTTGTTCTGAAGTGAGAAAGAGTGGCCCGTTTTTTTGTTTTGTATTGTTTTGGAGGCTGTCCTCACCCTATTCCTCATGCGACTTGGGCCAACCAAAACTTACACAGCCTCAGGAGCTGCCAACAGCTTTATCAACCTTATCAAAGCTTGGAGCAGCTTCTCACGCGATTTACACACACGCACACACAAATCCCCCTCTCCACCGAGCGGAGCTGTAGCTGCCCTGGGACCCTTTCTCCGGGAGACACTGCGAGCCTGTCCTCCCCGGGAAGCCTGGGGTTGGGAAGAGGGGATGAAACTGGTCTTCTGTCTGGCTCTTGCTCTCCAGAGCTCATGCAAACACTCGGGAGGACGATTTAATGACCCGCTCCGCCCCTGCTTCCCCCCGCCCAGGCAGCTCCGGGAGGCTCTCGGTCGCCCGAGAGGGGAGTGGGGGGGAATGAGCCGCTGCAGCGGCGGCGGCAGCAGGAGGAGGGCAGGAGGGAGGGCAGGAGGGAGGGCACGAAGGAGGGAGAAAGGAAACCGGGCAGGTGACACCGCGCTGGGTTTCTGGGGCTCGGCGGGCGCGGAGCGGGCGGCAGGAGCGCGGCGGCCATGCACGTCAATGGCAAGGTGGCTCTGGTCACCGGCGGGGCGCAGGGCATCGGCCGCGCGTTCGTCCAGGCGCTGCTGGGCAAGGGCGCCAAGGTAAGCCCCGGGAATCCTCCCTTTCCCTCGCCTCTGCCTGCAGCCGGCACCCGCGGGCGGGGGTGGCGGCAGCCCCCGGAGCTCGGCTCGGCGGGCGACCTGTCCGTCCGTCCACCCACCCTGCCGCCATCCACTCATTTTCCTCCTGCCCCGCTCAGGTAGCCCTGCTGGACCGCAACTCCGAGGCGGGAGAGGAGAGCAAGGCGGCCCTGGACGAGCAGTTTGAAGCGCAGAGGACGCTGTTCATCCAGTGCGACGTGACGGACCAGGAGCAGCTGAAAGGTAGGAGGTGAGCGCTGAGCGCTGCGCCCGGGCTGCAGCCCCCGTAAGCGCTCCGCGGAGAGGGAGCTCTGCGGGACAGCCTGCTCCCGATCGCTGCTGGCACTGACCCAAAAACGATTTGTTCCTGAACCTGCAGATGGGAAATATTGCTACCAGCATTACTACCATAATTTCACTTTGTTCCTTGGCACAACAGAAAGCCAAAGAAGTTAATTCCATTGAGTATTGTGGGCCATATTTTTGCATGAAAGCCTCTGCAGAAGATAATTGCTATTTTATGAGTAATATATATAAACTTTAAAGCTCAGACTTGCTTTTTATGAGGTTTCAGTACAGATTCCAAGCTGCATTCCCTCGTCACAGGAGTAATAAATTCTGTGCTGGGTTGCAGTGCTCTTTACATGCATCTTTGCATTTACTTTCATTGTGTGCTGTCACAGCTGAAAGAAGAACTGGCAAAAACTGGCACGCTACTTCATCATGGGGTTAACTATAGGGTGATAACATTTCACACACATTTTGCAGATACAAGGAATGGAAGCAGCTTCCCTCATGATTTGCATTTGATTTGAATGATTTGCATTTCTGTTTTCACTTAGTGGATAAACAGTGTTCCCTACTGAGTATCATATAACATTGATGTACCTTCACAATATTTCATAACAGGCACATCACTTCATCAAAGTTTCATTATTAAATGGTACATTCATAGGTAGTGACTCAGATTCAGATTTTGACATCTCTTTTGACAGTGCCCTTTCCCCAGATTCATTTCTGCCATACTAGATGTGAACAGTTTTGGTCTGTTTTCGTTCATTACACTTCACTGGTCACTTTCTCAACAGTGACCATTGAGCACAGCCATTTCAGAAAACATTGTTGCTATTCCAGAATTCAGCCGTACTGTCCACTGTTCCAAGATAGCATGATTATTCCTAATCTTATAGCTTTACGTTGCCTATTTGTAAGAAAGATGCTCTACTTTAAATCTGGGATCTGCTGTAATCAGCAAAGTTTTTATCAGCTAGGTTGATGGTTGACTTTTTCTCCAAGTGGGAGGAGTAAGAAGCAAGAAAGAGCATCCTAGGGGTAGGAATAACATGTGCTGCTGTGTGGGTGTTACTCAGTGTGCCTTGTCTCCCACACCTTCTCCTTTCTTTAGTGCCAGGCGAGTGCAGGACCAACAGGGTGTGAACTGGGAGCTGGAGCAAGTAGGACAGGTCAGCAAGGGAGTTTTTGGAACCAAGTTAGTTGGAAAAAAGTAATCAGAATAAAACTGGAAGTGGCTCTTGCAAAGAAAAAAGCAAGAACAGGCTGCTGCTGCTGCTAATGCCTCTCTTATCATAGCATTAATCCTGCTGCAGGTTTCTTACTGTAAATTTGCAATCGTGTCTCACAATCCTTTGAGAATTCTGACCTGGTGTTGTTTTATTTTCATATTTTTCCACTTGCAATTGTAAGCTACTTCTTCACAAATTTAGATTAATTTCACATTTAGGGTTTAAAGGTTTCATCAGAGGAATTAAATCCTGTACTTTATGTTAAAGCTCATGTGTTTGAATGAAGTTCTTTTTTTTTTTTTAACTCTAGGCCTTACAGTAGGAAGAAAGTCCCAGTACTAGAACTAATATTTCTAAGTACATGAGACTTATGGGCAGGAAATATCTGCTTAATCTACTTTCAAGTTTTGCCTGAACTTTTTTCTCTGGTGGTTTTTTCATCTAATCCCCCCAAAAAATCTCCTATCTCATCCCACTTTTGAAAAATCACCATGCTTACTATTGCCTTCCAGGGACATTTAAGGACTCACATATAACTGGTGTTTGTACTGACTTTGCATTGTTTTTCTTACCTTTCCTTTAAAATGAATCCTTCTCTTAATTTTTACTTCCCCACTCAATATTTCAAACGAACATCTGCTTTTAATTTTTTTATAATTCCATAAGCACTAATTAATGTGCAATGCAAACACAGAATTAGTCTACATTTGAGGAGAGAAGAATAAATCAGCTTATACTGATGCGTAGGTGACAACTTCACTAAAAATTTACAGGAAAATTCTTCCTTTTGTGGATAGGTGATAGATAGGATTACTATGGCAGATAAACTTTTACCAGAAATATTCCAAACACAGTTATGCAAAAACATTTGGTCTTTTCTCA
Source organism: Setophaga petechia (assembly GCA_024362935.1). Taxonomy (NCBI): domain Eukaryota; kingdom Metazoa; phylum Chordata; class Aves; order Passeriformes; family Parulidae; genus Setophaga; species Setophaga petechia. Next base: position 33,303,279 of record JANCRA010000001.1, read on the forward strand.
ACATGTAAAATAGAAAACTACAATTAGTCAAGTCTGTGTAAGTTTAATTAAAAAATCATTGGCAAAATAACTATTATCCATGGTGGTTTTTGAAGATTCTAATTCTTAACAGAATCTTCAGAAACATCTTTCTTAGGAAAGATGTTATTTAGAGAGGGCTTAAAAGGGAATTAGCCAGTTTTCAAGATTTGAAAGACAAATAAGGAACTAAATTGTATTTATTTTACTCATTCAAAATAAGTTAAATACTTCTGCTTTTAATAAAGCCAAAGGTTGATGATGCAGAATTGGAAAGATGAGTGACTGAAGAGTTGAGAAATCAGAGAACGAATTGGCAACAAACAAAAGAAAAAAAGGGAGACAGGCCAAACCAGAAGATTTATTAATATTACAATATTCTAGTATAGAATAAGAATATTAGAAAGATCTGTACAATGAAGGCAGCTGGACGAATAAAACCTGTTCCATCAGCTGCCTAGCTCTTGTTTTGATCACAAGATGATGATTATGATGGACCTAAAGTATTGAGGCAAAGAAAAGGCTGGTGCAGGAAAAGCTTTGTAAACGCCTGCAACTGCTGCAGAAAAAGATAGATGTCTTCAAGCTGATGCTATGCACCTGATTGGCATGAAGGGCCAAGCACAAGGGATCAGAGAGGGAAGATGCTCCTGGGACCACCTTTCAGTGAAGTAATTTCATCAAGGCCTACCAAGCTCAATTTTTGTATACCTGAAATACTGTTGATTTTGAGTCAAATACCAAACAATGTTTTTTAAAATAATATTAGGGAGGTGGTGTCTTGGTTTGCATAATAGTAAATATTTAGTGACGAGGAACAGTATTTGGAGGGGAAAACAAGAAAGTTATATATATACATGTCAGAAAATGTCCTCAGTCCTGGAATGTCTTAGACTGGAATGAACATCTGGAAGTCATCTCATCCAAAGCAGAGCCAGGCTTGAGAAGTTTGCTCCTCATTATGACATCATCATGTTTTTCTATACACATCTTTTATCTCAGTTCTAACACTGTCACCTGGGAAAACACAATGTCATTGCAGAATTTTCCCAGTTCTCACTTTGAAATTCTTTGGAAGACAAGTCACTATTTTTATCCTCAGAAAAAAAAGGAAGACTTTAATTTGAGAAACACATTATTAAAGTTACCTGACAAGTAAGATATATAACAACTTATCCATAAATAGATACATCTAAACAAGATTAATTGTTTGTAATTGAAATATTCATGTCAGTTATTGCTAAATAAAAACTGTTTTCTTAGGCTAAATTTGGACCGAATTAAGAAAATTTTTCTGAACACTTGAAGCTTTTGTTTTTCATTCAAAATAGATGGTGTCAAATCTTGACTTTACTAGCTATACCAAACTACTGCAAATCAAACTATAAATGTGTAATGTATATAAATGGGGTGCCAAACATCCTATCTAATAAAAATGTATAAGTGCTAAGAACTTACAGCTCCTGTTATCAGACTATGAAAACTGAGTGAAAAGGCAAAGATGTTATCTTAATCCTTCCACTTTCCCTAAATTTATCTAATATTTGTGCATGTTGGATAAAGTATTTAACTGCATGATGCACACTAATATTTAAGAATATAAGGAAGACATTTTGGTAGACTAATAAACCATTCATTTTTATGCATGCCTTGTATTTTTATATATTACTTTCCAAAGTTCTAAGAATTGTCGCTCTTGTATCTTACTATAGGTGCTTTCAAAAAAGTAATTGAACATTTTGGAAGGCTGGACATTGTGGTTAATAATGCTGGAGTGAACAATGAGAAGGACTGGGAAAGCACTATACAAGTTAATTTGGTAAGCATTATCTCTTTTCTCCTGTCTGTATTTCAGTATTTAATGTTGGAATACAGTTAACATCCTGTGGCTTGTACAGATTTAGCCACAGAACATTAATTATTGCATTGGTAAGTGCAGCTATTGAAAAAATCACCACATAACTGTGTGGTGGGTCCCTAAAATTGTCTATCCAAGATATACAGCACTGTATAGAGGTGCTTGGATTATTTATCACCAGACAACATTCCCTTTCTAGAAAATCCAATTAATTTCCAAATAGGTGTAAGAATTGACTAAGCAAGGCAGTAGAACTGCATCTACAGTAGGCCAGCCTGTTTATATGAATGTTTTAGAACATTTTCGTTACTTGTGAGGCTCAGCTGGCCTGCATTAGAGTTGGAGTTGCCATTTGTTGATACTACAAATAAATTTGTTCAGTCAAAACCTCCACACTTTCCTCACCAACCATGCCAGCATAAAATCTGAGGTTTAACACAGGCCACATCACCATCATCACTTGTAGGAGCACACTACTTAAGGGCATTTGCTCCCTAAAATCCAGTACATTCAACAAGCCTGGAAAATTAATTTTCAAACAAACTGTTACCACTTCTTTGATATTATCTGGTATCTCATCAGATGAAAACACAATATCTGTTTCTCAGCTGAAAAGTCTTTAATTTCAAGTACACCTCTAGGACTTCTAAGCTTCAAGGAATGACCTTTCTAGCATTAATAGAATTTCTAGGTTAATGAAATTCAGCTTGTAGTCTACCATCTGTGAAGTCCTAATTCAATGGTGATTCAACAAGTCACCCCATGATCGTACTTACTGCAAAGAAAGTAGCAAGAGGAAGCTTTGAAGAGTAAAATGTGGAGTTTTCTCATTGGAAGTTTGTTGTGCAACAAGAAAGCTCAGAATATGAAAATTAGGTGTGTTTTTGTCAAAAATTTTAAGGACAAAGATACCCAGCTTTGAATCCTAATGCCTCCAAAAAAACAAATGAACAAAACAACTCCAGGACAAATAACACAAGCTGTATATGAGAGAAGTTACAGAAAAATTATTGAGAAAACTGGTACATGGAAAAAAAATTAAGTTTCATAACACCTTTCTCTTCTGGTTTTTTGTATCAATTCCTTACGTATTCATCAAGATTTAAATACATATATTTCTTTCTCTTTATTTAATTTCTAAAATGTTACAAAAAATTAAACATTAGGAAACTTAATATTGTGTAGTAACTAGTTTGTCATCCTCAGTGATAGCAAGCATCTTAGTATCTCTTAGTACAGATCCATTGAGTGTAAAAGAAGACTGTGTTCTAGATGTCTAATTTCTTTTTACTTTTGTGCCTGGTAACACAGGATATAAGTTAATGTAGGCAGCCATCCACCTGTCAAATTTGCAAGCACAGATAATTAGTCATCACTGGAAATACTGAAGTCCATGTGAGAAATATATTTGACTGTGATGCGTGCTGTCAAGGTAAATATCCTCACTTAGAGTGATGTCTTAATAATTTTTTGTTGCCAAGAGCTTCAAACAAATGATGTTGAGAGCCTCCTCCTACTGCATTGCAGAAGACACCAAGCTGGGTGGGGGGTTGATCTGCTGAGGGATCAGAAGGCTCTGTAAAGGCTGTAGATCTGAACAGGCTGGCTTGATGGGCCAAGGCCAATTGTCTGAGCTGCAGTAAGGTGAAGTGCTGAGTCCTGCACTTTGGTCCCAACAACCCCATGCATCGCTGCAGGCTTGGGGCAGAGTGGCTGAGAAGCTGCCTGTTGGGAAAGGGCCTGGGGGTGCTGGTCTACAGCAGCTGAACGTCAGCCAGCTGTGCCCAGGTGGTCAGGAAGGCCAATGGCACCCTGGTCTCTGTTAGCAATAGTGTGGCCAGCGGGACCAGGGCAGGGATTGTCTCTCTGTAGTCAGCGCTGGTGAGACTGCACCTCAAATCCCACGTTCAGTTTGGGCCCCTCACTACAAGTAAGACACTGAGGTGCTGGAGCATGCCCAGAGAGTCGCAACAAAGCAGAGAAGAGTTTTATGAGGAGCAGCTGAGGAAGATGAGGTTGTTTAGCCTGGAGAAAAGGAGGCTCACAGGAGCCTTATTGCCGTCTACAATCATCTGAATGGAGGTTGTAAGGAGGTGGGGGACAGCCTCCTCTTCCAGGTTAGAAGTGATAGGACAAGAGAAAATGGTTAGAAGGGCTTGGGGAGCTTTAGATTGGATATGAGGTGAGATTTCTTCACCAAAAGGGTTTTCAAGCACTGGAACAGACTGCACAGGAAAGTGGCTGACTCACCATCCCTGGAGGTATTTAAAAGGCCTATAGATGTGGTACCTGGGGTCATGGTTTAGTGGTGGATTTGGCAGTGCTGGGCTGAGTTATATTAGATGATTTTTAAGGTTCTTTTCCAATCTAAACAATTCTATGGTTCTGTTTTTCGTTTTTCTTTTTAAAAGTAATTGAGCAGAAGCAGACCATAAGTGGTCTCAAGTAGCAGAAAATCTGCAATCCAAGTTTTAGAAACCTGCATGCTCAACTATCAAATTAGTCCCCTATTTTTTTTTTTCTAAGAGAATATTATGAAATTTATACATTATTATATATGCAAGTTCACCATAAATGTCTAATGACCTAATACAGAGTTGAATGTTGAAAAAATTCATAAATTTTAGATGTTCTTCCAGTGGTGACTGGAAGAACATCTAAAACGATCAAACAGAGTAGAATTACAGTTATGTGGGTTAAATTCAAGATACTCTAAGATCCAAATATCTCCGTTCACCTATTGATTTGATTATTCTTTCCCTGTCTAACACCGAGTCAACTTAACCTCCGTAAGCATTTCTATCTAGTTACTGTAATTTCTGTAAAACAATATATAATGCTTTGTACTTTTTGGTCTTTTAATTATAACAAAAAAAAAAAAGGCTGATGCATGTAGTATCTTCTGTGGGTTAGTTCTGTAAAATATTTTTCTGTTTCTTCTAGAAAGGAGCAAAATATATATAAAATACATTCTTTTAAAATGTCTTGATTTCCCCCTTGTTGGATAGCTTAAGTATTCTTTATTTTATTTCTAAGAACAGAAACAGCTGCTATAGCCACCATATGTGTGATACACATCATGCATATTTTTTTATTATTTTCAAAAGGGAGAAAAAATCTACATGCCAGTCGTTTTCTTAGTGATTTCATTTATATATTGATATAACAAATATTCCCTGCCCCAGTTTAAAGTACAAAGTACAAAAGTAGAGCAGTACAGAGCAAGATAAATCAGAACAAACACATCTGGGGTGTGTTCTTTACGGCTAAAACAGTTCACAGAACCGGTTGGTCTTCAGGAACGTTTTTATAGGAGTGTAAGGAAGTTCTCTGATAGTACTGCTTGAGAAAGCATGAAGAAGGTTCAAAAAGTGGGACTTAATTTGGTAGGAAAATGGAGTAAAACACAGTTCCTACTGGTGTCCATTACAGTTTCCTGAGAGCAAGAAAAGACAACTTGATAAAGCCAGGGAAGGGGTGTAGTCAGGAGCAGTGACTACTAAAATGATATTTCTATTGCGGTGCTTTCCACCATTTTGCTACATTTTATGCTAAACATCCATATTTTCATTACTTTATTAATACATCTATTTTTTTTACCTAAGTAGTCCAGAAATGCCATCTATTCCTCATTTCAAAACTCCAAATCTCAGAGTGTTTACTTGATTGATATCATCTTGATCATCAGATGCTTCAACTAGTGAAACTCTTGTTATTATGGATCCACTCTTGTTATTATGGCACATAAAAAATGACCTTGGCAACCATACAAGAGTTCCATTTTAAAGAGGTATTACCAGTGTAGTTTCAGCAGTCTGTCACATATTTGTGCACAGAATAGCAGAAGAGTGTATAGCACAAATTCTTATTAAGGGTCCTACCTCCATCATGACGGTCTTTATTGCATTCATAAAATTTTTACCTAAGGTATCCAGAAATTTTATAATCTGACTTTTTTTTATTCTTCAAATCCCTAAAGCAAGAAAAGGACCTACACCTTTATGAGCCTTGAACATGTATGCTTTTTAAACACAACTGGGTGTTCTAAGAAGCTTCAATAATTTTATCTTGTTTTGATGTGGCTTTCTGGAACCACTGTAATTAAAGTGTCCTCTGTAATTACAGTGTCTTTTGTCATTACCAATGCACTAAGCACGTTTTATACTAAAGACAATCCCCGAAATTACACACAGAATTTCTTTTTATGCTCATGTCAGAGGTTTCTGAAAACTGACATAGGTTGCAGTATACAGTTAAATGTAGCAGAACTAATATCACCTATGCTTACATTTTAAATATTACCTGAATCAAAAGTTTAGAAGTACTTTATGTGGCATTTTGACCACCTTACTGTTTTATCATGACAAAAAATTAATTTTGTGTATGTACTTAAATCAATTCCCCAAATGAAAATATGAAAAAAATTGAAAACAAAATCACAACTATCTCCTGTTTATGTAATAATGTTGCAGTTTTAACACATTCTGGCAAAACTTTAAATTTCAGGCCAGAACCTGGGCTCATCAAAACACTGCAATCATATGGGATTCAATGATTTAAGTGTTTTCAGAAGTAAGTAGAATTCAAATGCACACATGAAGTTTTTTCAGATACATGACAGTCCTACATTACTCGGTAAAATGTAGAAATATGCAACAATTCCAAGTTTTTTACATTTTTCATGAGTTTGCATGATTTATATCCATAAGTGACAGAAGTAAAAAATTTCTTTGAATTTAGAAAAGTCCTTCACTAAAATGAAGTCTACCAACATCCAAATACTTACATTGGAACTACAGAGAAGATAATGCACCACGGTATATGTATGTGTGACTCCATTCAATGTGGCTCATGGTGAAATACATATTCCAGAAACTAGCAAACCTTGCAAAATCCTTGTTTGCTTATCAGTAAGGACCTATTTCTCAGATGGCCAATTAATGTTTCAACAGAAGACAGAAGGGTAACTAGACAAACATTAGAAGAGTTTCATTGAATTTATTTTTGTGACAACAGCATCATAATCATCATAAGGCTGTTCCACTGTGCCGGCTATAAATGGGAGTATGCTGCAACCTTCTTCTGGTCCATACACCTTGCTGGCCTTTCCCAGCGTACCAGGAGAAAAGAGAAGGGCTGAACTTTCATCCCAAAGTAATGTAACCTGGGCACATAGCTGGATTCAGCAGCTGGAAATAACTACTAGGTCCCACAACAGTGACAAAGGCAAGCATCATTTCTCAGTGCCAGCAACAGAGAAACAAACCAAAACAAGCAGTGCTATCTGTAGTAGATGAAATGGCATAGGTGACTGGGGTACTGACAACCAGTGGCTACCTCAATGGCTTATTTGCCTATTCTTCAGCATAACTTGCTATCAGAAGACTAAATGTCTAAGGGGAGATGTGGCCAAAAAATGAAAAGTGACACCTTGACATTAGTAGCACAAGAATCAATCCTCTAAGTACATAAAGAAGCCTCTAGGTATAATTATTTTTGCTGTTTATATTGTTCTAGAAAGGACACAGTTACTTACCTTGATAGCACAGTAAGTCAATGAATTTTTTAGCTTATGGCTTTAATGTATGTTTACAGTAACCAGTGTTGAAGTATAATGAAAAGCAAAGGTTTCAAACTAAGAACATAAGACCAGCTATCAAAATGGAATACTACTCCTATGTCCTTCAGGAATGTGGAGTTGTATTGAACAGGGGGAGTGGAGTAAAGGAATCTGCACCATGGAAAGCTAAAGCATAGTGTTTCATTCCCACCTTGTAAAAGAGCTATTGATTTGTAGCGAATCATCTAATCCTGCTATGTATTCCTTTCTCCATTCTGCCTCTTCCTCTCTAGACTTCTTGTTTTCCACAGTTTGAGTTTGGAAATCCATACTCAAGAGCTTAAAATTTAATTTCATATAGCAATGAAACTAACCTATACATAGGAATGCCAAGGAAGTTGCATGCTTGCTCCAACTTGTCCATATCCTAGAAAATCTACTAAAAAAAATTAGTCCCACCTTCCTTTCCAATAGCAAAATGCTAAAATTTTCCATGGATATCACAAGCAGCACTTTTAGTTTCAGAATTTTGAAGCTCATCTTACACAGTTCACAAAGTACGTTAAAATGTTTCCTTATAGATAGTCATTGATTTCCAACATCACTCTATAAAAGGCAAATGATCTTGGGTCAAATTCCAGCTCTGCGCTAGCCTGCGTTATGAAACCACAAGTTAGTGGCTCTTTCATTTTTATCAGTACCCCAAGCACTGAAATATCTTAGTTCAGGAGCCTACATAAAATGTTAGGACTGATTATTATTTTGTTTTCTCAAAGGAATTCATATTACCATATCCTCCTGATATCAATATAGTGCTCATCTTCAGCACTGAAGATGCTGATGTATTTTCTCAGCATGGAGTACCAGCTGTATCTGACAAGTAGTGGCAAGCAAAACCTTATTAAATAGGTGTGAGAAACTATGTCAGTTGGAACAGCTACCCTGAAACACAAGGAAAAAAAGTACTGTGTACTCAGTTACTTTCAAAGCAATTGTCACTTGAAAATGATGATGATTAATGATGTTCTGGGCACCATCACCAAAAAAACACCTTTTATTTTTTTAATAGATAAATCTAAAATGAAACACAACGTATAAAAACTGACAGATATAACGTTGGAATACAAGAACATTGTACACATTGGCTGACATTGGTTCCTAAAGGTGGAAAAAATCATTTAGCACCCTACTGAAGATGCTGAGCCTAATTAGAATCAGAATTTCAATATATCATTATTTTTTTAGAATGATAGAATAAAATCTATACAGCCAAAGGACACATAGAAATTTGAAGAATCAAAGATTTTGTAAGTTTTAGTTCTGATTTTGACACTGGCAACTAAATTACTATTTAAGAAATCATTAAATAAGTTTCTGATTACAGACACCTTATTCTCAAAAGCAACAGCAAATATTTTGAGTATTTGCACAATTATTTTGCAATGTTTACCATGATGTCAGATACCATACTGGGTTTATTACTGTACAATACTTCAGCACGTCTGATCACCTCTAATTTAAATCTGTAATTTATGTAATGTAATGTTATGACTTATTCCCACACTCACCACTTTAACTTTATTTAAAAGAATCCTAAATTTTCTGCTGGCAGTTGAAGAGTAAAATTCCCTCCCTTGAGAGCATGCTCAGACCTCCGGTACACCTTAATAGCCTGTCCTCATGATGTGCTGTAGTAAAACACTGTATTTTGGTAAGAAAATAAGCAGCAGTGTTGCTGAGATATCATGCTTTTCAACATTTAGATGAACAGTAATTTAGATTATTTTCTGACTTCAAGGATACTAGTTTTCCATAGCCAGGATTAAAAAAAAAAAAAAAAGAAAAATAATTAAGAGTCAGCTGTATCAATTTTTGATTTACCTACATTTAGTTACAAAGTTGACTACTTTGATACTCTTTGTTCATGACATATTTATGGAAAATATCCCTTGAGCTAAATGCAGTTGTAAACAAAGGAATCATAAAAAGTTCAGCTCTAAAATGCCTTCCTGTACAAAGTCTCCGAGCATATTTTCATCTTAAGCTGGGTCAGACAATATTTTTATTAGGTAATTTTAAATTTAACTTTCCTAGCATTTTTATTTAATAGATAATCTATAAATTATTGTTGGCTAAGAACCTGGGATTGAATTATTTGGCTTAAACGTATGATTGGGGAACTGCACAATCTGAAAATATTTTTAGTTTCTTTCATTTAATAGAAAGGAAATGACAGATATTTTCATCATAACCTAAAACCAAAAAACTGCATTCAGAAAACATATAAATTTTGAGAGGATTGGAGAGAGGTGGATTCTTTCAAGAGAATGGGAAATCCAACACACAGTAGGAGAAAAGTGCCATCTGCTGAGAGTGCAGGCAGGTTCTTCTCGCACTGGGTATGTGCTTCAGAGTTTACCTGCAAAATAATTCTGTATTTTATCAGCCCAAACATCATAAATAGCCATTTGACCCAAGATCAGCCGCACTCAGTGAGGTTTTTGCAGGGTCACAGGTAAGGATTACAAGGCTATAGCTGGTGTAAGGGGCAATGTCCAGGTGGAAGTCTGCATTTCACTCCAAGACCACCTCTCACAAGGCCTTTATGTAAAGGAGAGCATGTCTCCAGCCTTGCAAAGAAGTACTGAGTTAATGGATCCCAGAGGGAGAAAAAGAAAAATACAGTAATTTTGATTGGACAGCCAAGCTACCCCCTTTTTTCTTGGTTTACAATTGTGGTTTGGCCAAGGACTCATCTAGCTCTATTATCTCTGAATTATGAAAAGCCTTCAAGGAGCCCCAAGCTACTTCCTTCTTCAACTGATTTATTTTCTCTAATCATCCTAAGTGGAATTCTCCTTTTCTGCTCAGCAGGCTGAGCCACTGCTCCAGGGCATGACAGGACCTGCACCTGCTCCCCAAAGACATCATTAACCCCTTTCTTCTTCAAATATCTTCTGTACAGCCTCTTATATTTATATATATATATATGTATATATATATATATATTAGAAAAAACACACTCCACTCTTAAGTCCAAATCTAATTTTGGTTGAGGTGCCAATAAGTTTATGTTCAGAATAAGTATATCTTATAGCAACACTACTGTACATTAACAATCTTGGTTTAAATAAATCAAATTTATATGTGACAATTAAACAGCACTAGGTCAACCTTTATAAGGACTCTGCTACTTTCCAGGACATGCGAAAGAAATCAGATTTAGTCTGGTATGCAACAAGATATTGAAGACAATCCTTTGGAAAATTTATGTTAAAGAATTTAATCAATAGCATTCTTTTTAAATTAATCAAAATAATTCTTTAAAAATGATCACTTAAACAAGACTTTCCAGGAAAAAAAAAGGAATTTTTTTCTTTAAGAAAAATTTCAAATATTATTTCAGAATTTTGAAATATTCATATTGCGTGAAGTTTTACACTATTCCAGGAAATAGATATTCTGAAAATATATTATTATAAAAAAATATCTCATTAAGTGCTGAAACTATAGAAAATGAGAAAAAATGATTAATTATCAAGATTCCAAAGCAAACTGGGTAATGATGTCTCAGGTTGTTGTAACTCTGTCAATGGGAAGCCTCATGTTAATTAAAAGATAAACCAGTGATAAAGTAGGACATGCACTCTTCCAAATCTGATTCCTATTAAAATCAGAAAAGCATGAAGGATAACTGAAAATTAATTAGAAGTACTACTTTATATTTTATAACATCCGTGTCTAAAAATATCAGCTAATGAAAACAAAATATAATCTCCAGATTATTCCAATTTTGCTTTGGGAATTTAGATAGTGACAGAAAAATAGTTAACATTCTGATTTTAAAAGCTTTTCTCTTTCTTCCCCCCAGTTTTTCCAGTCACTATCTATTAGGTTTTAGCCAAATACAGATTCTTTACTCTGGTTTTCTTAAGGGAAATTTCTGTCTCCATTATTCTGCAGACCTTCTCTGCTCAAAAAATAATGAAATAATCATGCACACTTCACCTTTTGGTCATCTTAATTTATTTGGGTCAATAAATAGCCCTAAACAATCATAAATTACAAATGAAGTTCTCATTTAAAAGCTGAAATAATATTTCCAAAAGACTAAAAGTGTGTCTTAATGTATTTGTCCATTTTAAGGAGAAATTGCAAAGCAAATATGAAATTCTTACAGAGAGAGCAAAAAAAAATTGGTAAATAGTTATGGAACTCATCACTAATGCAGTAAATTTAGAGAAATTTACATTTCTCTGAAGTTACTGTCTTCCACCAGGAACCATGTCTGCTGCCTTTTTCTTACTATTCATTTCACTCTCAGGTAAAGTGACTTTCTGGGAGAAGCCCTCTCATGATTCCCCCAGCAGGCTGGTAACCCAAGCCTTGCTGTGTCTTTGGTCATCTCAGTTTAAAAGTCTGAAGCCCAGTGAGAGGAATCTCAGCAGAATTTCTGACTGCAGTAGGGGTCAAAACCAGATTTTAAGGAATCAAAATGATACATTCAGGTCTCAGAAAATGTTTTCCTTGAAGTTCTGTCTTTAAAAAAAATAAATGTTTGTAAAAATCACAGCTAATATTATGCTAACAACATCTCACATCTCTTAGCATACCCTTTTTACCTTCTCTGTATTTGCCTGTGTGGGCTTTCATTTGAAAGGAATGGTAAAACTCCTTTAACTTTAGTAAGAAAATAATACACATTTTTAATATCTTGGGACCAGAACTATATCATGGTACTTTATCCTAAAAAGTGTGCATTTTTTTTTACTTGAGCCTAATGTAGTTTAGAGTGTTAATGTTGTCTTCAGATACAGTCAGTACATTTTTTTATAATATAGAACAGGCTATCTCAACAAAAACAAAGGGATTTAGATCAGTTCATCTGCCACTTATATTTTTAGATAGGGTATGTGTTTCATCGTTAAATTATTTACTGACTCTTAGTTTCATTTCCTTCACAGCTCTTATTTCACATTTCAATATTTTAGTTCGTTTATTTCTATCTTATTGAGAGAAATAAGTAAACTGCTATTACTTCTATTTATTGCAATTGTGCTTCTGAAGTTATTGACTTGCAATACTGTGGAGTGTCTCTGTGCTTAAAAACTTCAAAGTATAAATAAGATCACTGGTAAAGCAATACAGGTTCTGTGAACCACAATAAAAGCAAATTCCAGTTTGTAGAAGCACAATAGATATTTTGAATAACATCAATAATTCAGTAAAATACTTCGAATAATTTCAAATAATCTTTGAGTATCTTCAATTATTCCTTCCTCTCTATACCAGACATCTGTGATCAGAGGAACCTACCTTGGCATAGAATACATGAAAAAAGGAAATGGAGGTCATGGAGGAGTGATCATTAATATGTCATCCTTGGCAGGTGAGAAAATTTTCTGCATAAACGATTTCTGCTGTTTTCTTCTTAAGTAAATGAATCATACTGATCAGTCTTACTTTTTCTTCTTTTATGGCCCTTTTCTGTTTAGAAATATTTAAAACTGGTTTTCATTGTAGCAATAGCAGGGATATCAAACAACCACAAATTTCATTTGCTTTTTTAAACACAATTCAATAGAAAAAAATCAGTAATTTTCCTAACCTATCAGTCTTGCTTTTAAAACCTTGAACCTGATGTAAATTCCTCCATTCAACTCCAGAGGAACACAAATGTAGGAACCTCTAAGGCTAGACTGTACCTAGTTTATTAATGAAAGTTTTCACACACCCACTCTGTGTTCCAAGTCCTTTCAGCTGTGATCTACCTGTACTTGAAAAGTCATAAAATTAACACTCATATTTCACCAAGCTTAAACAAGCACTTTCTTTGCTCACTACTTATCTATTCTATAACTGTAATTCAATTTATTGGTACAAAAATAGAATTCTGTGGATCCTACATCCATTGGTTCTGTAAATGCTGTCCTGTTATGAGGCAGAACTCTGCACAATTTCCTGTAGATATACTCAATATTTCAATGACTCCCAGCAAAAAAGAGCAGTTGAAGAGGAAACTGTACATGGAGAATGAAGACACTTGACAACCCTCCTCAAAATTTCGTGAGGTAGTACTTGCATTCTCTCTTTTTTGTTTGGAGAAGTTGTTCTCTCTTTCTACTGTCAGACTGCCTGTGAAAAATAACACCTATGCTACCTGACACTCAGATTGTCAGAGGAGTTTTTTTGTGTCTATACGGATTACCAAATTCTAGCCATTTCATTCCAGGATATTCCTATGTGTTTTACCAATGAAAAGCCAGTTAAGATAGCACCAGCTATAGCTATCTGATTGTGCATAGGTGTGGATGCTCTGAGCAGTTTAAGTTCTCCTGTAGACCTTAGCATTTGTGATAAAAAGTCCAGTTCACCCTACTGACATAATGCAAATGGATCTTGAGGATCTGACTTAACACATGAACATATGTCCAAAGGGTGAGGGGCTCTTATTAAAAGACTCCATGTGCCTTTAAGTCAGCATTTCTCATACTGCCTGACACATTGCCTACTGACACCTGTAAGTTTATCTCTATAGGCTGAAATGGACATTGTATTGGGTCCAAATTAACCTGAAGGAAACTGCTGTAGCAGTGCAAGAGGTCATCAACACAAGTAAAATATTAAACATGCTCACAGAGACACCAATGCCCAAAGCAGTGCTTAAGAAAGGGTAGGGCTAGCAAGGGGTTTGATTCCTTTTCTAACTGGTCTCAAATGAACACACAATTATTTTGGTTTTAAGACCTAAAATCTTGGCTGTTCTCTTCGTTAAGACAAACAGCAGTTACTCTGCTTCGCTTGGTTTTACATGGCTTGTGTTTAACAATTGTTTCCAAGGTCATAAGGAAAAACACGCTTTAAAAGCTAATATATACTAATTTTTATTGCTTATTTACTTACTACTATTCGTGCTTTGTGATTGTAATTCTCCTTTTGAATCTGAAGATCAAAGTCCTGCAGTTTATTCCATATATGAAAGACAAACTTCCACTGGCTTGCTTAACATCCCCTTCAAGTGTTTTCTCAGATCTAGCTTCTGTTGATCATTAAACTTCTGAGTGGTTTTGATCCCCACTGCCCAAGTACTCGGTAAGATACAGACAGGAAACCTTCCCATGTCTTTTTGAGCAACAAGAAGAGTTGTACATAGTGCTTATATAAAATTCAATAATATTTCCTTTGCACATAAATTACCTACATTAATATTAATCAGTACATCACCATGGGAATTTTGCCAGTGATCTGGACTAAGCATAGAATCCAGCCTTACAGTATTACATTTCCAAACACCCATGGTGCTACCAAAATTGTTTCTGTGAAGTGGATGCTTAAAATTGTTTAATTCAGCTGGGTCAAAGGCAGAGCCTGTCTACCCAGTAACTAGTCTTCCTTTCTTTAGTCTTGACCCCAGACAGGACTTAAAAGAGGGACAGAAATATGTGATCCCATGCAGCAGGCACTCAACTATGTCTCAAAGCTACAAAATTTATTTTTATTTGATTTGTGCATTCATATCAAGAAGAAGTAATTCTGCTAAACTAAGATAATGAGAAATGTGTTTTACTTCAAATTTGCTCCATAAAAAACAATTTCAATGATTGCAGGTTTTTTCATTGGAATAGACCTAATTTTCAAATTCAATTAATAAAATATTCTAAAATTTCTTCTCTAGTAAACCACACATGGTACCTTTAATTGCCTTTAATGGAATAGTTAAAAGAAATGGAGAAAGCATAAAAAACTAAATTTAACTCAAGTGGCTATTTAAATTATTAAACTTAAATTAACATTGTCTTTTACCTTGTGGTGGCTGGTACCTGTACTCTTTTGCAAAGGGTAAAAGGGCAAAAGGAATTCAAGTATGGCATGCACATTTGTTTTGATTACTTTTGTATTTTGAAGAAGGTTTTCTGTGAAAAGGAATTTGTATCTGTCTGTATTTTAGCAGACAAAAAAAAAAAGTCAGAGTATTTACAGAGGGCTTAAAAAATGTTACAATGTTTTAGCATAGCATCATGCTACTTTTCAGAGAGGCTGTTCAATGTGTAGTGAATCTGGATACCTTTCTGCTGCACAGCCATATCATTTTGATTGCACTCAACTTCAAACATTCAGATTCCTCAAACCACTGATTTGCCTTCCCTTTACTGAAAGCTTCAGCCACGAGAGATACCTAAAGTGCCTGTCACAGCAAAAAAGCTTTTTTAGGACCAGATCCTATATGTATTACAAGAAATGGTTACAAGCAAGGACTCTGTCACAGGGATACAGGGAACTGGAAATTTCAGTGGCTGTACAACTGAGGCCTTCAGCACCATGACAGAGCTTCTGGTCCCTCCTCTTTGTGAAAAACAAAATGCTCAGCAGAATCTGCCAGAATGAGGTTTACAAGAATTAGAAGCTATTCCCTTCAGACTGCACTATCAAAAAAAAATCATAGAAATGTCACTACTTAGAATTTTTCCTAGGATTTCTGTTGCACCTTTGTTTTGGCACTCAGAAAGTCTAAAATGATACCATGGGAGCATACAGAGAGAAAACCAGAAAGGCCAAAGTCCAGCTTAAAACTAAAAAGGCTAATAAATCTTATTCAAAGAAAAGCACTTACTCAAATCTCTGAGGGCAACGTTTAATAGGAGAGCGTAACTGGGGAAAAATGCTTAATTCTGTTTTTATCAAAGTTCTTTCATTTCATCAAAGTGGAATGAAAGGAAATACTGGTTTCAGCAAAGCCTACTGATACAATTCAAAGGTATTGATAGAATTCTCCACCTCCAGTATTAATTTCTCAGGATGTGGTTTTTGATACTTGATCATGACAAATAAGGAGTTGTACTGAGACACCTGACACCATGTTTTCAATGGTAGAGTGCTCTTGACACCAACAAGGAGAGTAGAATATAAGCAAGGGCAAGAACTGTCTCTTTCAGCCTGCCAGGAACTGAGAAAAATAAAACAGAGTAGTTAACACTGGAGCACGGGATTATTGCTGGTCTGATTGAACTTGTTTTGCTAAACCAAAGAGCATCTTGAGTCATCACAAAGTCATTTTCAATTCACCATGCAGCAACATCCAGAGAGAGAAAAATCTAGCCATAGCAGCAGCCCCCTCCTCCCCATCTAAGAGAGATTAAAACCCAAATGTATCACTTTCCAGAAGTACACTGACCCATCACCATCCATTTGAGCACCCTCCTCTTCTTCTGCCCATTATTTTGTGCATAATGGTCTCTAGTCTGTTTCACTGCCATTCTGCTTTGCATAAGATAAGTAAATATTCATGGCAGCAGCAAATAAAATCCAGATTTTCTAACAAATTAATGCCCTAACTAATATGTTAGGAACTCATCTCTGCTCACTGGTTGAATAAATATGTGGGCAGAGCAGACCCAATGTGACACAGTGACTCATCATAAAATACTTCAGAAGGGTCCCTGGGACATGCCACCAACAAAGGCCCAGCTCTTCCTAGGGTGGGGAAGTGCCTCAGAGCTGGAAAGCCTTCACTGGGGTTCTGAGTACTGAACTCAGGAACAAAAGTGACACAGGACTGTTATTTTTTTATGTGAGGAATGCTAAAACTAGTCTTAGATGCTTTATCCAAAAGTGAGATGATTTTTTTCTTGGTTCTCTGCTTCAGCAAAGATATCAAATTCAATTAGGAAAGAACTGGTTTTCAAAAAGAAACCCAAAAATTCTACTAGTTCCTCTCTTATTGCCTACTTATTCTTCCTACCTAGTTATTCCTGCTATCTTTGGCATTTAAGTAAGTCTTTGAGCCTTATTCCACCTCATTATTGTGAGCTGCGCCCTTCCTTTGTTTATTTCTTTACTTTGTTTCTCCTCCCTCTCAAGTAAAAGGTAATTTTTCTTACTGTGGTAAAAAAATAAAAATAAAATTACTTCTAAATTCTTCCTCTGTGTTTCCCAGTAGACTTTGTCTGTTTTATTTCTGTTAGCTGCAGTCTGATTAGAATTTCCTTTATTTGAAGCATGTAAAAGTACTTGAGAGTTTGGGTTTTTTTTAAAATAGTATTGTATTATTTCTAATGAGCCAATATTCCAATGTTTCCAATAACCTGAAGAATGGTGATCCTCAAAAGTCAACAAACAGAAGAGTATTAAGTATTTGTTGTGATCACAACCCAGAGGAGACAGTACAAAAGCCATTTCATAAAGTGAGTTCTTAAGCAGAAGCCTAACACATTAGTCCAAGCTAAGCTAATAAATACAACTTGAAAAGAAAAACCAGACAATAGGTTAAGTTCCTCATTTCCCAGTACTGAACAGTGCTGCTTTCACAGGATCATCAAGGTAGCATTTAAATCAAGATAAAACCTTGAAGCTGTCAGGTTGGTAATTAGAGCTTTGGTTTGTCTTATAAAGTTCTTTCCATCAGACAAAATAGATCCCAGCACAAAGAGCCCATGCAAGTCTGACATATGTAATTTTTCTGCCAAATCCATACTTTGAGCTAGAGAGCAAATTCTTCATCTCCACTGAGGTAAGTCACACCCCTTCTTGAAAGTATCACCTTAAGATCTAAAGTATGAAAGATAAAAATAATATGAGTTATTAATTTGGATTATTTCCATTAGAATCAAACATTAAGGCATTAAAATTACTATCCTGTTTTACAGTAGCAACTTCAGGAAAACATTTAATCATCTAGATTTCAGACAGGCTGAAGTTTGCTATTCATAAAGGCCTAATTTTCAGGTGGAACTACAGCATCTATTTGGTCCAGTTCAGCTTTCATTGTATATTAGAAATTGTTTGCATAATTGGCAGAAATGAATATGTGCTCATGGTCTGTCATTTCTTCTTAACTAGCTTTTTGCCATCTAGTCAGTCTTACCAGAATTAAGTTCTTAGTTTTCTTCTAAAACCTCTGTTGTCTCTTCTTTCTCTAAAACAAATAAAAATTTTGTGCCCTCCCACTCAGACCATAAAGGTTTACAGTGTTAGCAGAAAATTTTTATTTTGATTCTCCTATTCCCACTCTTCCTCTCTGAACACACTGGCAATGATTGCAGTTGTCCAGTTCACACATTAGATATCAAAGCCCACCTAAAAGTCTTTGCTCCTCAGTATACTTTGAATACTTTACTGATTCATAGATGCCTCAAAAACCTCATTCTTGCGTGTTTTCTTCCAGATTGTGTCCTCTATTTTAAGTCATACTTCATAGATACAACTTTTCCTTTTAAAAGTTATGTTTTTTTCTGACTCTTCTTTTGCCTGCACATTTTTATTCATCTATATTTTTCTTAGCCTATCCCAGATTACAGAATATAATTTACAAATGCCTACTAATCCGTTTTGTTGCATCTCTGACACAAGTTTTTTACACTGTAGATCCATATGTGTGTTTAAGGTAATCATAAAATAGGAGTATGCCGCATCTTCATTCAGCTACCTTTTTATTTTAAAGGACTCATGCCTGCTGCATTCCAGCCCGTGTACTGTGCTACAAAGCACGGTGTCATTGGATTCACACGGTCCATAGCAGTAAGTATGCATTTCCCAGGGTGTCAGCAGCTCCTTGGGAACATGCTTACATTTTTCATGTTCCTCCTCTATAGCCATACAACTGGAATTAATTTTATGAGAGAAAACAAAGTGTGTGAAGCAGTGGAGATTCCCTCCTTTCACAAAGGGAGTCCGAGGATGGAATAAGTGCGGCATCTGTGTGTTTATGACCAATTTGAGGTTTGGAGAACGTGGAAGAAAGATGCTGCAGAGTAATTTAAGGACAGTGAGAGGAGTCCAAAAGCAAAATTCTAATCCAAGTTTTAAAAATATATTTTCAGAACCCTGTCCTAGTCATTTTGGTTTCCTTGTTTCTAAGTCAGGTCAATGACTTTTTTAATGATAAATAGTCACTGAAGTGTAAAAGAGTTACTTGAACACACCATTATTTATTCTTACTGACTCTTAATACTCTGAAAATGAAAAATGACACATCCAGGATGGGACATGTAAGATGACAATATTATAAGTTTCAGCCTCTAACTTCAAAACTTTTTAGTTAGATTGAACAAACAGTGTAATAAAACAACTTGGAGGGAGAAAATACAATTACAATTTAGTTGATTAATGTTAATCTGCTCACGTAAGATTTCCAGTCTGATTTCCAGAATTAAACACCTGAAATTACACTCTATCCATCTATTTTATGCACCAATCCCCACATAAATAGCTCCTTTTTCAGATTAACATAAAGAGAATAGTGTGGATAAGTATTGCATATATCATATTAACTCATCAAGAACATGAAGCCTAGTTTCCCACTTTTGTTTTTTCATTAGAAATATAAATGTCACATCTAAGCTCAAACGTAAATTAGAGGAAATTATGTCTTTAAGGAACATGAGAATGCTGAGGAAAAAAAGAATAAACATAGTGAACTACGGTCTTTACCAGGAAAGGCACTACAGACTGATGTTGGGCAGGTCTGATACCTTACACCAAGGGCTTCAGTTTCTTGTCTCCCCAGACCAAAAGGGCAGGCTACCCTACCATGAAAATTACATGTGACTTAGATTATACCTGAAAGGAGTCCATTAAATGTTAAAGTAAATAGAACACAGTGATTAACAGTTATGGTTATTCTTGGATATATCATATATAATTTATCAGTTCTGTGCTACTGCTAAGAAAGCTCATCCAGCTCATTCAATTCATACCTGGATGTTGGTCAGACTTCTTTGCTACATGCATACTTTGGTAGAACCACAAACAAGGGGTCCTACCTCTCCCAGAACAACTCATGCTTCTTGCATCATGCTCCTGAGCTGCTTCCTGAAAAAAAATCAGTTCACAGGGACTTTCCAGTGGAGATGCTCAGTGACAGATTCATGCCTTGGCAGAGACAACAGAGCAAGTAGAAAGGTTTAGCATTACAGTTGTAGGGATAGGGAACATACTGTATTTCTGTTGATGTGAGGAATGTATCTTAATATAGTATCTTAAAGATTATTTTATTTCTTTCAGAGTTTTCTTTTAATAAAAAAAGCTCCTATAAGATCCAGAGCATACATTTGGGAAAACCTTTCTTGTTTTTGCTTAGAAGAGTTATATCATCACCCTAGAACACTGTCAATGACATGCTAAAGAGCACTAAGAACAAAAAGTATTAGGGAAAAAAACAGCTTCATGGGAAGAGTTCTGATTTCTCATAGAATTATTCTCCTGACAAAGGAAATGAAATTTTTTCCCAGTAATCTAGTATGATTACTAGAGAAAACGTGCTTCAAACCTTGTTGTTAAAACAATCAGTAGTAACACAATCTCCTTACTTAGCAAGGCTGAAAAGTACTTTGTGGTAAATCTCATTCTTTGAAAATTTGCTTACACAATACTGTCTGAACATGTTGATGACAAATGCCTACTACCCTTTTCTCTTTTCTAGTTAGCTGCTAACATGGAAAACTACGGTGTGAGACTGAACACAATTTGTCCAGGATTTGTCAACACACCAATTCTTCAGTCAATAGATAAAGAAGAGAATATGGGACCATACTATTCATACAAGGATGAGATAAAAAATATGATGCAGTTCTATGGCGTGATGGAGTAAGTCAAGTCAGATACAATGGGGGTTTTGCACTTTGTTGATGAAGAACAAAGACACACTTTCAGCAAAATTAAACAAAAGGGAAATACTGCCTCAGATAAAAGACTATCAAATGGGTTACCTGTATAGAAAGAAAAAAAAAAAGGCAGATATCTAAGCCTATTTTAAGAGCACCATCTGCACAGTGATATATCCCCTTATCCATTCCCATTTCCCAGCAAAGTCCAAATCAAATTAGCAAGTTAAATATAGTTCTTTAATTTTTAATAGCCTTTGGTGTTCCCCCATGAATTTGTTTAATCAAACTTGTTGTGAGATACAGGGTATATAATTGGCACAGAATTTTCACAAAATTGTCAAGTGAACGAAGATAGAAATCAGACCATGAACTGACAAAACTGATTGAGAGCACAGCAGCAGCCACGATGGATCAGATCAAAGAGTTACCTGGCCCACTGCAGTCTTGCCAACAAAGGCCAAAAGCAGACAGCTTGGACAGACTGTGAGAACATGGCAAGCATAGTCAATATTTAACACTTGCTTAGCTTCTTACAATTAGCTTGCAAGATGCCTCTGCACAAGGAAATTGTGTGACTGTGTTGTTTCATCCATAATTTTCTTTATGTAAAATATTTTGCACCTATTGACCACAGCAAACTGCATGTGAAATTATCCTTCATGCTAATTTGTATGTCAGCTCCGCTACAGAAGCAGGATAAATCAACAGCAAAGAGCTGCAGAGGATTGTGTAAGGATTACTTCTGTTCATTTCTCTGACAGAGAAAAGTTTGATAGGGAGCCCAGTGGCAGATGGATGTCCACAGGCGTTTATCAGAAACTAGAGCAAACAAATGATGATTTGTAAAGTAGCCACTTCAGATGTATGTCCTGATTGAGGAGTATACATATCTCTCCTGAAACACTCATACCACCTCTGCTATTCCTCAAAATAAATTTGTTCAAATACAATTTTTTAAATTTTCAGATATATAGATTTTCATTTAGTTTCTTGTCCTTTTTACATGTTCTATTATATCATAACTCTGAAATAACTTTTTTTTCAGCCCATCAATAATTGCTGAAGGATTGATAACAATAATTGAAGATGATACTCTAAATGGAGAAGTTATGAAGATCACAGCATCCCAAGGAATTCATTTTCACCAATATGGCCAAACACCTTTTACATCATCAAAGAGATAAATAATTGTTTTGGGCTAATTACTTTTGGCTTTTCTTAAATAGAAAATTTTTTGAAAAGACTAATTTCAGGGGAAAAAAGATTAGTGCTGTTTCTAGATCAGTGACAGTGTTCAAACATTTGCATCCTAATAACAAAGAGATAGATGAGAAAATCTGTTGTGGGAAGATGTTACCACATTATTCTGATTCTGTAAGCACTATTAACAGTATTTATTTAGTAGAGTAAACATACTGCTCTGAAGGTTTTTTTAAATTATTTTTTAGTAGTAGGGGCCACTTTTTTTTTTTTTCATTCTGGTTGTTCTGATCTACATACTCCAAGCATAGTTTAGTTGATCTGACTTACTTTGTTATTATTTTCACTGTCGTACCTACTTATTTGCATCTTGAATTCTTCAGACCAGGAATTCAGTTCAGGAATCCAAATCATAAATGTAGCCATAGGGAGTTAAGAATTAACTTTCTCTTATGAAATGTTAAATATGTGCAACTTAGTTCGTTGTTTATCACAAAAGGAAGTATAGATTTTTAACTTCTTGGATTTTAGAAATTTATAAAATATTTCAGAAATATTTTTATTTTCTTTTATATATATATATATATGTGAATTTTCTCACTCTGTATATACAAAGAAGAATATTTTGACATTGATCGAAATGTTTGCTTGCCTATTAAATCTTATTTTCTAAACCTTTAATTTCTTGCCTTCATTGAGTAAAATCTCATTTCAATCCTGAATAATCTGTTTTTTATCATGTTTTATACATATGCCTTTTGGTTTCACAGTAGATATTCTCAGATACAACATGTCATATAACAGCATTGAAAATAAAAATTGAGCTTCCTACCTCCTGAGCAGTACTGGACCTTCTGAATCCAGAGTAATCCTCAGATATATTTATGCAAAAAATCTTCATACTTCATGGGTTACATGCCTAACAAAAATAATATTTTACACAGTAATTTAATTAGGCTCATAGCATAAGAAGATATAATAACTCCTGGGAAAGATGGAAAGTTAATATTTACCCTTCTTAGGAGTACTGACTTTAATTCCACTACTTTTTGTTACTGAAAGAGTGGAAACAGTAGTACTTTCCTTCTGTGGAAGTCAGGCAGTAAAAGTCTGTTCAGGGAAAGGAAAAGAAACAGAAACACATACTTTGAATTACTCATCCTTCTCCCAATGCCTGCATTTTTGGGTATGTTGACATTATTTTTAAAGCCCTTTTTGAAGGCACTCAGGATGCTGGCCACACCTTTAGCATCCCTGACAGCATCTGTAGATGCCTCTGGATTAAAACCTACGCTCTGATTTGACAGTATTCATTTTTATGTTTGTCTCATTAAAACCAGAGCACTTCCCAAAACGTGGCAGAATAGTGTAAAAGGTGTGATGAAAACTAGAAGTCAGCAAGTGTTAGGTCCTAATGCTGATAATCATCTACCCCTGTTTGTCTCCTTGTTAAGCAGAATTTCAACATAGTCTAGAAACTATGGAAATTATTATTATCATTATTTAATAATAGCAATTGTACATGCAATACATGAAACCACCAAACTCCACACTAGGACAGTAACTCAGCAGCTTCTCTTAGCAACACACTTCAAATAATGATAAGAATATTATTGATAGTATGTTGTTGGCTTGATTGCTTTTGCTCCTCTCTGCTCCTTGATACCCCAAAAGAAATTTCTGCTTAACAGGGTGGGCTGACTTCCCACGGAATCAATGAAAGAACAAATAATTTAATAATGTTAGTAATAAAAGGCCAGGAGTCCAATGTATGCTCCCTGAGGGAAGAAAATCAGAAAGAAATGTGAAGTTAATTATAGCTAATGATTTTAGTCATTGCTCAATTAACTTGTGATATTGCACTTCTATAAAATTCTAATATATTAATTGGCATAATTCTAAGATTCCATTTATGTGGTATATCAATAGTCACACAAGAAAAAATTTGATTCATAAAGCATGCAATTAGACTTCAGGACACCAGAAAAATCTAAGCCTATATCTGGGAAAAAATTTAAATTGTATCTTACATGTATAGGTCTTTTCTTCAGGATTAATTTTGTAACTCAAAAGACAGATGTTTTCAAATCAAAACCATACAGAAAACTTCCTGAAAGGCATATACTGCACTGATTTCCATCTGATTATCTGATAAAGAAGCCTCAGAATCAAATAAACATTTAAACTAAGATAAATCTGGAACCTTCTGGAAGAAATATGTACAGTGAAGCAAAATCCTTGAAGCAAATCATACTGTGAAAAATAACCATCAAAATTTTGTGTTTTAATTAAAAAGTGCCCCAAACCAATTACAGCTTTCCAGTTTCAGATAGTTTGAATTTAAAAACATCTGGGGGTTTTATCTGCACAGGAAGAACAAGTTCTACATATGTTTTGGAAGGGTTTCCTGTAAGACTTCCCCCCAAACTTTGGAAGACTTCCAGTCAGAAAGAAAGAGAGCATATGTTTGATGTAAAGAGAAAAAGACAAGAGAAGCAGTAGGTAGAAAGATGACTTGAAGGGGGAAAGTGAGTTTCATTTTTTGCACAAAGACTGTTTTGAAACTTCATCTTCAGTTAAAAGTCTTGACATAATTCCAAGACTTAATTTATTTTGCCCAAGAGACCATCATTTTTAAGACAACTGTTCCAGTGTTGTAGAGAAACTCAGCCAAAAGGAAAAATAAATATTTTAAATGAGATACAGTAATTGCCAAGAACACAAAATAACAAGTAATATTCTAGGCTGATAAAATGATCATTATTTGGAGTGAACATTCAACCCCATGTGACACAAGTTTACTTTTCAGTGTGTCCTTAGAGTTTCAAGTAGGATTTTTCTTAGGGGTAAAGAATAAATATTACTACTGGAGTCCATTTTTTTCCAGTGCTTATGATCCTACAGAAAAGCCAAAATCATAAGACATTTCAAATGCTTTGTTACCTGACAGTGTTAGTTTATTTTGATTATTTAATGCCTTAATTCAAGGCATTTAAGAGGTATATAATCTGCATAATTATGTGGATTGTTCATTGCACTCTGTAGAGTTCAGAATTACCTAGAATTAACTTGTATTATGAGTGCCATAAAATCATATGGCTTTCAATTTTGTTATTGACAGGGTGGACCATGGAGTAAAAAACCCCTTCTTGTAGTTTTCTGAAATTAAGGAAGTCCAGATATGAAAGACTAGACCTTTTCCTCTTGTTTGGAACACAAGCTTTGCAAACAGTAGACCAAAAATAAATTTCAATAGAACCAAAAGCTGATTTCCACAGAAATCGTGAATATGAGACTAATCTTTAAAGGAAAGCATTAGGTACCTAAAGCTATGGCCCCTTCTGACAGATGATGATTTCCTTCCTCCAGTGTTGAACTGCTCTAAACTTTTGACAGGATGATTCTCCAGCTTGAGCTTCCCTTTTAGCTAAGTCTATTTGCTTTGCATCAAGAGATGCTGACAGTTTTCAGCTCCAGCTCCAGGAATCCAGATGGTGCAATGAAAGTCAAAGATAATACCATATGACTTTGATTTTTTTTTTCCCTCCAGTACATAAAGGAACAGCTTATGTCAGGTTAAATTTAAAATTAAAACAGAAAGGGGCAGTAAACAAGCATAATGCTCTTACTCTGATAGGGACAGTAAATAGGAAGAGATCACATGAGGTAAAATAAGGTAGAAAGATGCTAAACCTGGAACATCTTTAAAATAAGTAAATTAAACTCCACTGTTTAAGAGAAAGGCCATGCACTGTGGCCCAATTTTAAATTTGGATGTTTCCTGATTTGTACAAAGACAGTCTAACATACATTCTCTCAGGGATTTAGAGGATAAAATCAGGATCTTCACAGTAAAAATTAATGAAAAGAATTTATCTATTTCAAGCAATCATTCAGCAATGAAGTATTTGAAATAGTTATATATTCAGGTGCTTTTATTTTTCACCAGCTCTGCATTAATTCACTGCTGGTGACTGCTGGGCAAACTTTGCAGAGATTATTACTACTGCAGAGGTGGAATTAATTTCTTGCTACAAGAATTGCACTTTTTTAGCTTTCACTTTCATCAGAGGGTTCTATTCCTCCTCCTTTCACACTGAAGAGAGACTGCACAGGACAGGATGATCATCCAGTGGTTGGTCTGACATCTGGTCCCAGAATTCTGAATGGTTGAAGGCTCTAGATTTAGCCTCTTCAAGCAGAGATATATGGTAGTGACATCCAAGAACACAAAATATCTACCTAACCCCTTATTTGTCACCCTGATTCTGCCAATTCCTTCTCTTCATCTTTGCATTGGACTACCTTAAACACAAGTATTTCAGAAGTGAATTACACTGCAGCTGCACCAAAACATCTGTGCCTCTTCAGCAGCCTCCAAGAACATATTCACTTAAGATATCACTCATTTCAATGATTTCAGGGAAACTGTAAAGCCAGATATTAGTTCACATTTGATCCTTTGATTAGTTCACACTTTGATCCTCCACATCAAAGAAATTGCTCAAGGTATCTCAGCAGATTTTTTTCTCTTTGCAATGGAATCTTTCCCCGGTAGCCACAATCTTGAGAAAGGACAGAAAGAACAAGAAATCAAGCTCTCAGTCAGACAGCTTTGAACTCTTCACTATAGGACATGAGAATAAGCACACTTCTGCTTGCTTGCAGAAAAAAAAAACAAAAACCACACATAGATAAATTTCAGTACACTTTCCCACAGCTGCAAACACAACCCACAGAAGCGAAGAGGAAATAAAGACATTTTTGGAATACAGGAATGTAAAACTCTTCAGAAAAAAATAGTTGCATTTTAGCTCATCTAGCTATTTAAATTTACTTATTTTAAATTACTAAAACTACTAATGCTTCAGAATCTTGTACAGCATTTGACCTTGAAGCATTATTTCAGCAATTAACACTACAAGCAGTTAATGTCATACACGCACTAACAGTGCAGTTCTCAAGAAAGACCCAGAGATGGGCAGAGAATATTGAATTCTCTACTACTTATTCTGGAACACTTTTTACAAAAATGAAAGAGCTTTCTTGTACAAAATCCTTCTGGCAATTTCACTTCAAGCAGATACAACATTCCTTTATGGAGTTTTTATCCTTCTCTGCAATTGTATATGTTTAAATACACTGCCCTCAGCAATGCTTACAAATTAGCTGACACTTATTAAAACTATTGCTGTTGTTTTGATTTAAGAGTTACTGTACTTGGTACATATTAATGCAAGACTAGGGAAAATGCAGCTAGCAATTTTTTACATCTCTATCTATCTATATATATACAGATATATATATATATATATATATATATTTACACATATATCTTCACATATATCACAATAAGACAATCACAATCACACACTCACAATCTACACATACAATAGAAATCTTTTTTTTAGAGGAATAGTCATCATCTCTGCATGTCCTTTATAGTAACTTCTACAAAAGTTGGGAAGCATTTTTGCACAGTGATTTTATCTCCCAGATTTGATGTATTAAGATCATGAAATAAGTTTAAATCTGTGGAAGTTACATTTTATTGAAAATGTTTAACCTAGTTGAGTTTTCAGTTTCATTTTTCTTCTCAGTTCCTGAAATATATCAAAATTAGATTTGCTCTTTAATTTAAACAATCATACATTAGCTGATGTATAATCTTTGACATATTATGGATCCCTCAACTGCCACCTGCTGAGTCATGGATATGTTCTTATCTATTATCATTTCTTCCATATTATTTCATATACTATCATAGATAATCGCAGTCACTGGAAGGTTTGTGATGCTATACACGGGGCATTTCCCAAATATTTCATGACAGAGTCTTTAGAATTGTAGAATCACTTAGGTTGTAAAAGATATTTAAGACCATCCTTGTGACAGGGCAAATTTATACTTTTTCATGTGGGTTTTCCTTCTTTTTTCATGCTGCTAACATTGCTAATTTTTGCATGCAGAAGGGGCAAACAAAATGAAACAATAATGCCAAAACTCAAAAATGGCATAAAAGAACACACAATGCCATTTCATTTATTGAACAGAACTGGGAACTGAATACAACAGTTGGCTCTGCTTAAAAAGCACAGTTGTGCTACACTGTGGCCAAAATCAAAAATATGGTCACTAGGCCAACATCTGGGACTGTGCTACTTGAAAAATCATCAAATATATCACCTGAGTAGTCTCATTATTCCTTGTCATTCCCCATTATGTCTAATATGTCAAACATTAAAAAAAATAAAAGCCAAGAAAAAAAGCACAAACATAGAACAAAATGTTTCTCTAAAGTACAAAGCTTATGCCACTCAGCTGAACTGGAGATAAATAGCAGTATGTTGCAGTACAGATATTTGTCCATGACATGTACATGGTGCAAACTCTGTGGCTGAAAGAGTAAGGTTCATTCCTATGAACAACAAAGAGCCTGTATAAATATTAGCATGGAGAGTAAGTTTCCTATTGGCCACTATTTTTCACTCAACTTGGCATTGTACCACACTGTCAGGAAAAAAAATATTTAAACAGCTTAAGGAAAAAAAACTATTCAGTACTCACTCTACACATTGGAATGAAATTCAAACTTCATTTCCAATGAGAGTTTCTTAAAATATTTGGCCCTGAAAACACATTTGTAGCATAAATTAATATTCTCCAGGGTGCCAACAAAGCTCTGTGGAGTCTGTGTAACAGACATGAAGACTAAAACCTTTTAGACATTGGTTTTGGCCTCTTCAATTAGCAACAGCTTGAAAAGCAATCATAATCATTTTTAATAAACTAAATGTGTTTAATTTCTGTACATTTCAAGCCTTGGTCCTGCATTTATAACAAAGCACTTTTGTTCTCAAGTTAAATGACACTTCAGCAGTGAAACATTTGTCATGCTGGGGAAATATCTGTATTTTAAACAGGATTTGCATGCTAAGCTTCAGGGAAATGCTAAGATGTCATCAACTTCAGTGAGCCTGAACCAGCTACAAGTCAGCTGAACCTGTCTTCAAGTCTGTGCTAGACAAAAGATAATGGCATAGCATACAGCACTGAGGCATTCACTGCATTCACTGCAAATTGATCCTGATGGAGTCTTCCTTCTTTGCCAAGTCTTTCTGTGATGACTGAGAATTTTGGACAGCCCTTGTAGTCAGGGAAGGTGAAAACTATGCGAGAATCCCCCAAAGAAACAAGATGGAATTTTCTGCCTCTCTCCAAGACCTCCCTCCTCCATGGCATTTTTCTCTACCTTCTGGATAAAAGTGAACTGCATTAGCTATCTTAGTTTGTTAGCTCTTTGCTTCCAGTGTCCCTTAATTTCTTGATATTCAAGAAAAAAATTATTTAAAAGTCATTTTGGCCTATCCCAGAAAACTAAAATTCATCTCCATATGTATTGGGGTACAGCTTCTGAGCTGCAAAATTCTGGAAAAAGCGCAGAAGAAATTAATTAACATGGACTTAGGAACTATCTAACAGTAAGTGCTGCTCCAGAGCATATGACAAACTGTAAGGATTTGCTAAGAGTAGTTGAAAACATGCATAAACTGACTTCTCACTCAATTTCTAAATAAAATGTTAATGTCTAGGCAAATTGACCACAAATACTTTTCACTACCCTCCAGGCAGAGGTGATTGAGTCCTCAATTCTGAAAGTCAAAAAACGAGCATTACAGAAAAATTGAAAAGAGAAAGAAAGATGAGACTTTCAGTCACAGGTACAGATTAGGGCAGATCTACCTATAAAGACTGTAGCATTATAGTATAGTAATCATTCTAAATTTTCAGTACTGGGATTTTCTAAAGGGGCTTGCAACACAGCAAAGTTATCCTCAACAACTGTTAATGCTTAACACTCATTGCTTTTGAACTGCGGAGTATAAATACATTTTACACTTCTAGAAACTGGCAAAAAACTGCTAATCAGCAGCATGGCTACCCCTATCTTGGAACCTGGATACCTCTCTAGTACTACAACTTTGAGGAAAGATCTGGCCTGCAGAATCATAGTTACTGGTTGCTAATTCTTTACTTTACTTTTTTTCTCCTTGCATTTCAGAAGTTTTTGACTATTTAAAGCGCCCAGAATATACAAGCAGGACTTTAATCACCTTTAAAGCAACCATGACTACAGGATCCTCAATATTTACCTGATATTCAAAAATTTTTCAGATGATCAGAAGCTCTGGCATTGCTGTTTGGCTGACTCCCAAAGCAGAAATGGAAATCACTAAGAGAATGCATTTTGATTTCCAAATCTTTGGTTTAGATTTAATGTGCATTCATATCTGATTAAAACTCAGAGGCTGAAATACAACTAGTATAATTGAATTTCTAAAGCCTAGTCTAATTTTTCAAATCATTAGTAATTAATGCATTTTGATCAAATTTTCACTCTCTAGTAATTATTTACAGCATATCTTTGAAAGTGAGCTTGCATAGAAGGTTTTATGATTTGACAGATTCAAGCAATTCAGTAGCTTTGTTTATAGGGCAGTTGCCAAGACATGAGTCACCAAGTCAGCCTGTGACATGCCTGCTTGTATAACTTGTATTCTTTGGCAGCTTTTGAGGGGTTTGCATATCTCTTACTGGATACATAACTCCACTCACATATCAAAAAAATAAATAGAGTGATAAATTTGTATAAAATTAGTTTTAAAACTGTATTCATTAAATCCAGTGGAGATCAGTGTATTTTTTTACATCCTGCACCACCCTCTCTAACTTGGCAGTCAAAGAAAAGACAAGAACTTGAAGCTGGTAAAGCACTAACTTCTTGCCTTACATCAGACTTTTGATTAAAAGAACAGATTTAAAATCCATGAGGACAGTGTATCTTTTAGCAGACGCTGGGAGATGTACCAGAAGAGCAAATTTAATCAGTTTGTCACAAGAACCATTGACTTCAGCCTGATGCATATCGATCGCAAGCCCTGCGTGGAGAGAGAAATCATGTTCTCTCTTTCTCTTTCTCTCCATCTACTTAATCAAATTAGGGAAAAGACAGTGCAAAGGATAATAAACTTAAGCACATCTGTTTGCTCTTTAAGCTTAAGTTGGATGCAATACCAAAATAATTGGTCTCCACCATTCAGAGATCTGTTCTGCTATTTTCGTGCAGTTTTTATGCCTCTGAGAGTTGTTTCCTAACTAAATGGCTCAAACAGTAAACACTTTGAGAGATTATTTGTTTTGCTCGCTCTAACATCTAGAAAATGATGAGGCTTTTTAAACTTCTTAGTCTGATACACCACATTTTATCTCTGGATTGAAAAAGTTCCTGGTCACCAGCTGTTAGTTTTTTGCTGCTAAATAAGGTTTATTTAGTGGAACAACCAACTCTCAACAAATCTGGCATCCTGTTTAGGTGGTATTATACAATTGAACTTCATATCAGATTTTAAAGCTTGTCAGGACTTGCTTAGATATTCCTATTTATCTTTCTCTGGAAAAGAAAGGAAATGTTTTGTTTGCTGTCTCATAAAATTTTGTCTTGGAGGATTCCATTAGGCCAGTTTGAAATCCAGAATATTAATTACCTTATATACACCATTACGTCAATATGATCTGGAGGAAACATATTTTTCTGGGTTTCCTGTTCTAAATGATGTGGTTTCAGATAGAACATTTGATAGTTGAGGACTGGGGCCTCTCTACATGCAGTAAGTTCTTCCTTATCAAGTAAAGCATTGTTTTTAATTTCATGTTCTGTTAGTGCCAGGCTGAAATGAAATTACACTATTTTTCATATTTGACCTTTCCACACCTAAAACTTCATCCTTTTACATTTTGAGGTAGGGTGTCTGATAGCCAAGGATGAGAAGGTGAAGTAAAGGATTCCATCAAGGAAGAGAGTCTGTAGAGCCTGAGATCACCTTAGAGGACACAGTTTCCCCTGCTCTTTAGAATCAGACTGGTATTGGGTAAGTTTCACTTGAATTCTGGTGAAACACATTCATCAGATGACTAAACAGAGAAAAACAAGAAAAGAAATTTATCACTCGCTGGCTGTAGATTAGTCCACAGTCCAAGAGGTGAAGTGTCAAAATTCTAATGAGGGAAAAAAAGCCAGTATCAGTCAAGGGAATAAAGCATAAGGAGACAGGCAAAAATCCATACAAGCTGCAAGAAAGCCTTCCTAGGGGCATATCCTCTGGGACAAAGAGCTCTCTGATGTTCTAGAGTATTTGATAATCTCATCTATGCTCCATTTCAAATTAAAGGTCGGACGAGATGGTTTTACCCTTCCAACCTAGTCTGCTCTGTGGTTCTGCACATTGTTTTTTTTAATACCCTCTACATGGGCTATACTGTGTTGTTTCTGGGACTGCTAATTTTCAGACCACCACCACACTCCACAACCAGTCTGAACTCTAATCTGTCAACAAATAGTTCATGTCAAATGGTGGCAAGCAATGGCATAAACATCCACTGTACAGTGACAGTGTATGGCTAGGAATTTCCTTCCTAAAGAGAAATCAAGTTTTATCCCTTTTTTTTCCCTTGTTTTGATTTCTCTTGCAATCACTGAGTGTGGCTGCCTAGTTCTACTTTCCATGACCAGATCCAGAGGTTTAGAAATTATACTCAGAATAATGGGCTGCAAGATTTTACCTTAATAAAATTAATAGACAATACTGCTAACTGTTGTGTAATGGGAAGGGAAAAAATATGCAGAAACCTGAAACCATTTGTGAGGTCAGCCTCTGCCTAAAACAGCAGAGGTTCTACTTCCATGTGCACATCCTGATGAAAGAAGGGAAATTTCTGTTTATGGTAGAAAAACCCGGTGCTGTTGGCAGCATGAGGGCACCACACACAATATTTTAATTTCTTCTGAGTTACTCTTGGTCAACCAAAAGAACACATTGAGTCTAGTCTGAGAAAAGGAGGGGTTTGTCCTACACTGGCCTGGAAATAGTTGTGGAGAGGAGGTATCCACAGTATCAAAGGGCTTCCTAGGCCATGATATGCTGCTGCATTAAGAAAACTCTAGACATGACAGACAGGGATGGAATAGAATAATCTGAATGCTTGTGCATCCCTTCAACATCAATTCTGCCCAGAAGGAGGTTTGGGGATTTTACTGTACCTGCCTTCTCATCCCCTTCCTTGGTCTATGTACCAGCAGGACTCTGAAAGAAATGCATCCCCAGGTGGTCCTAATTATACAGTTTGCAAATCATATCAAAAAGCCATATTTCCAAGCTTGGAAAGCAAGCAGACAAAATGGACTGATAGGCTGAGAAGGAACATATCCTCAGAGGATACTGCTGCAGGATTTATGGAAATACAGCACTTTTTTCTTTACAACAGCAGACAATTTTCAAAATGGAAGGCAAATTATAGACTCAAAAAATCATTAAGGTTAGAAAAGTCTATTAAGATCACCAAGTCAAACTGTCAATCTAGCTACACCACCATATTCACCATTAAACCACGTCCTCAGATGCCATATCCATACATATTTGGAACACTCCCAGAGATGGTGACTCCACCACATTCCTGGGCGGCCTGTTCCAGTCCTAAACAATCCTTTCCATGAAGAAATTAAATGAGATTACTTTATTAAGGCATGATTCCTCACACAAAAACACCAAATTCTAAATTAGCTAAATATTTTCATACCTCTGATTTCCCTGTGATTTCTAAGAAAATATTGATTTCTGTGCTAACATGTTGAAAAGGCTTTTAACATTTTTTTAGCATTAAGGGGAAACCCAGAACCACTTCATATGCTAATTTTACTGTCAGTGATAGGCACAGTCCTGATTTTTTTAAATCTGTTTCAGCCTAGGAGCATTAGATGCAATCACTAACCTTATTTTCCTTTGCAGTTAGGGAGCTCAGGCCAAAATACTTCTACATCAATGGTAATGTATGCTGTTTCACCACAGAAAGCATTTCTATTATTATTGGCCTGAATTCATATTGTTTTTTCTCAAGAATCCATGACCTCTTTGGAACTGAAACTCACTTTGACCCTGCACAACTAAGTACTGTGACTACCCTACTGTGCAGGAGTAGCAATTTTATTTTTTAACTAGTAACTGATACTCAAATACAACTTCTATTTTTTTCATGAACACTAGTTTTCATACAGATATCATACTGCTTTGCAAACAGATCAGACTTCAAAGTATAACACATTTTAGAAGGAAAGGAACTCATTGGGTAAAGAGTCGAAAGATACTTTATTTCTATTTATATTTACAAATATCTATGTAACAGCACTCCATACCTTCCCTACTCTCTTGTAAATACTTGAAGTAGCCAGACGGGTTTTGAAGGTCACATTGCATTGCTATGAATGGAGCTTCATACAAAGGCTGAATTACCATGTTTCTGTTATCATTTGTGGCAATATGTAGTAATAAACACGTGACCTGTGGCACCTGTGATTCCTAAGTTTTTTCAAGAAGAAACATTAGATAGAGCAATATGTGTGCATGTTCGTTTGAGGCTTTTTTTTGCTGCTCACAGATAATCACTTTTACTACATAGGCTCCATGAGAAAAAATGCAACAAAACATACCACCCTCTGTTTCTTGTGTAAAAAAAAGAAAACAGCAACAAAAGTGGGCTTATTGAAAAGCCACAGCTTTGGAGGACATGCTTAAATACACAGGTAGTATTGGAATTTAGGATGACAGGTTAAAAGGGAAGAGAGAGTGGAATCAAGAACCTGCCCATACCCCCGCTGCCCCTGTCCTTCACTGCCACATGCTCATCCCACTTTGGTCCTGTTACAGGCTTCCTCAAGGGGTTGTTCCTCTAAATAAGCCAGCTGCTGGTAAAGTGTCACAGTAATCCAAGAGTCCTTGTACCTCACAACACGTGTGACAACTTTCAGAAGGCTGAGCCAGTTCATACCACTAGGGAACACTGACATCAGCACTGGTGTGGATGGTGGAGGCACAAGGATGACTACCAAACCCACATCCTGATCTCGCAGAAAGATGTTTCTAAGTACATGACCAGGCTTGCATGTTCTGCTTTTCTTTCATACAGTTAGCCTCAGGAGAAAAGGCTATTGGATTAACTAAATATTTCATTTCCAAAGCATAGATGACATTTGCTGATTTATGGCTGCGGATTAAATTGTACATTTAAAATTTTTTCTCCTTTAGCTTCAGGGCTTTTCCTCTGCCTTTTAGCTGTCTGTTGCTAGTTTGTTATAAAAAAAATATATTTCATTTCTCTGCAATTGAATGTTCTGCATCAGAGGATTCCATGTATCGCTAATTTCTAAAAAATTTACAATTTCTGGTACACTACAAAATCATTTTTTAACAAATATGAATGTCCTCTCTCTCTCACTAGAAGCCTTGCACCAGCCAATGCTACAAAAGAGTATGAAAGATCTATGAACCAACTAAAAGGAAAATATGGAGAGAAACATTGCCAGTAAAATGCCTTGTGAATTCCTTTCTGGGACATTTCCATGTGAAGTTTATTCTCAGAAGAAACAGTACATTGCAAAATCAGCAGCCCTAGTTTGAGTAAAAAATGTTTCCTTCAGAAAAATTGCCTTAATTGTAAATCCTAACTTCCTGTTAAAAGATTGGCAGAAGGTACCTTCTTAGACTGTGTATGGAAAATCAGGGAAAACTGATGAAGTACCATGTGGTCTTTAGGCAGTGGCAGACCGTCCTCTCATTGACTTCCACCAACAAGTTCTTCTCAGGCAAAGGCAGAACTACAACATGAAAAATGGTTTGTGTTTACAGGAGCAGACAATCTCTTTCCTTCTCCTATTTTTTTTTGCTACACTACTCTCAAGAACCTCTTTCGTCCAGGAACTTGTTGGAGCCTTTTACTCTGTCCCTGGGTCTATCAAACCACTGACATTGATCCTAAACTGCTTTCTCCAAATGCCTTTACTGAAGAAGAAGAACCTGCAGAAGTTCATACCAGCAGCTTCTGTCTGGAACTGGCAAAGGACTTAAAAATCTAACTAGAAAATAGAGTGAAAAATGGAGGTCGAAATAAATAACACTGATGTTCCAAATAACACCAGAAGTTACAATAGAAATATTACACAATGTTTTCTGGTTTCATCCCTTATTCAGCTCATGTTTTGACATAACCCCTAAACCTTTACATGACTAGTATCAAAACAAAACCAAAACACTATCTCTTAACAAGAAAACACCAAGAACCCCTTTTTCAGAAACAGAGTTTTTTGCTCAATATGGGTTAAATAGGTGAGCCTCTTCTAGGAAAAGCAGCCTAGAGTTAGAGCCACTGAAGCCAACTTTTCGTCCTTCTAATGTGCATCAAACCACAGAATCATCTGAGTTGGAAGGGACCCAGAAGGATGGCCAAGTCAAACTCTGAAGTGAATGAACCGTATTAATTTTATTTTTAAATTCAACTGATTGAATTTAAACATTTTTCTTCACTTAGAGTTAAAAACTACCTGCCTTCTTTTGTTTATACGCTGATCAACACAATTTCTATTCCCTGATGAAATGAAATATGCATTACTTAATTTGTATGCATGCTTTCCCCCAGTCTGCTGTATGATTTATGGAATGCTAATTACTTCATAATTTTTCTTTTTAATATTCATAATTTTGTTGGGGATCCAGACAGAGAGAAATTTAAGCAAAATTAAGTACATTGGAGAAATCCCATTCTTGTAATCACATTCTGCATTGCTATGTTATGTTTCACTACCAGTACCTATTCTCACATGAATGAAGCATACTC
Organism: Setophaga petechia; assembly: GCA_024362935.1. Lineage (NCBI taxonomy): Eukaryota > Metazoa > Chordata > Aves > Passeriformes > Parulidae > Setophaga > Setophaga petechia. The sequence continues at coordinate 33,340,237 of JANCRA010000001.1, forward strand.
TAGTTTCTATGCTTGATTGTGCAGAAATGAATTACTACAATTTTCAGTGGAGCACTTGAAACAGGAGGACATTAAAGATGAAGTCCCACCTTCAAGAAGTCTGTGAGCTTTTACAATTTTCTTGAAAGGAGAGAGTATCTTGTATGGACAAATTCATTTGGGCACTTGGTGGCTATGGAATGTTTTAAAAAACTTCTGGGTAGCTCTTTAACCACTTTAACTGTCCTTTTTATAGAAACCAGTGCTGCTCTTTGCACCTAGCAAACATTTAATTAGTGGAGGAAAGCAAAATAGCACTTTTTTTAGAAAACCCTGAGAAATGAAAAACCTGCAAGATTACCACCAACGCCTTACCCAGCTAGAGAGAAGGTTATTTCACTCTTCAGTGTTGTCATTTCATACTCTAAGAGCTTCAATTTTCTGATTGAATTTTACAGGTGAATTCCTGTAATGTTAAAACTGTTTATGTCACCAGAATTTCACTCATGTTTGTTTTGGAAGATGCTTGTCTGAATCAAAAGAGAAGGCAATTGGTTTGCCCTCAGGGTTTACTTATTAATTATTTCCAACAAACAGAGATGTGGGAAATAATTAATTTAAAATGCAGAATAAATAGTAAGGGAAAAAGGTTTACAGATATTTTTTTTTTTTTAAAATCAGAGGAAATCAGTGAACTGCAGGAAATATGCAACTGGAAAATTAGATGTCCAGATAAACAATAAACTATATATTTTTGCTGAACATTATGCCAATTTTAATTTGCAAGAATGAACCGTGAAATAAAATTGAAAAATACAGTTGAGTCAAAAACACAATAGCAAGATTTGCAATTAAATTTTAGCACCAAAAAGGTTCTTCTAAAGAACATATATAGAGAGAGATTAAAGAGCATGCGTATAATATACAAACATAAATGTTAACAAATGCTCATAAGAAAGCAGTGAGAGTACTGTTGGTTTTGCTGTAAATGAAAACTGGCAATTACTTATTAATCATAGGGAAAAAAACCTCATAAACATATAAAATGTGCATGTAGAGAGAAACATATACACAATTTGATCTGTACTAAAGAAGAAGGTAGTGTTGTGGAATTTTTTTTTCTTTAATCCATTATCTCAGCAGGGTTAATTTGTTTCATATACATGGTGTTTTTCTGGGATTTTTAATCAATCCTGACAGTTCTCCAGTTAATTATTAAAATGCCTAAAGCTTCTGCATGTAGTTCTTGTAGATGACATGATAGAAACAGAATTGAAGAGGTTTCTAAGCAATTTTGTGAACATACTCTTCAGAGCATATCCTACCACATTATCTGACTATTAAGAAGGGAAGTATTATCAAAAAGTTATGTAATTCCATCACAGATACTGGTGGATTGGTGGCAACATCCTAAAAAATTTAGCATTAAGAAGTTACAAATTCATATAGATGCACCTTCATCTTATTGCCTAGATATTTATATGACCTTTCAGTATCTCCCACGCACTATACCTGCAGTCATCAGACTTTTATTTTGTTCCTATATTTAAAAAGGATCCAGGAGGAAAATTACTTCCTGCATTTATGGCCACAAGTCAGAATAGCCCTGGGCTATGTTCGTAATGACATTCCTTATCTGTTGCAATCTTGGCTTCCTTTTGTTTGCTGGGCTTTTTGGGAACACTCTGTATAGTAGTTACTCTAATCTTGTTCTTTTTCCTAAAACACTTCCACATTAAAAAAAAAAAAAAAAAAATTGCAATGCAGTACAGGGTAATAAATTTATACTGAGACAAATCCAATAAACTCAGAAAATCTATCCATTTCAGTCACTGTAAACAGGCCGGATCCTAAGCACCAAAATTGACTGCAGTTGGACAGAGTACATTAGTGGGAATATTCAGCAACTATTTTACATTGCTTGGATTTTTTTAAGCAGAAAAACAGGGGTCAAAATTCTTATGAAATCGCTGAAATTGAGACAGGAAAGTTTTTGTGTTCCATCCTCCTACAGGGTGAGGAAAGAAAAAATTAGTAAAAAAGTTACACATCTGAAATGCATGCAACTTCTCCTGCATGTTTAATGAAACACTTTTCTGGCACACAGGCTTTTCATTTAGTCTCTCTGGATCTCCCTTAAAACTACAAGCGAGGCAGAGTGAAAGTATTTCCCTCTGATTTATGTAAACAGTGGATGTATGAGAGTACACAGGAATTGTCAAACTTCCATATCCTGTTTCTCATAGCAGTCACTATCACAGTCAGAAGAAAGCAGGCAACAGTAACAAGATACCCCTATCAACATGGACAGCTGTTCCCACCCTCTGAAGTTGGTTCATGTCTAGAAGATAACTAACATCAAAACAACTGTAAAAAAATTACAAATAGTCTTTTTACCTCTACAAAGCAGCAGCCTGTTCTTTAGTCATTTGTCTTTGATGTTACATGAAAATTCTTGACCTCCTAGTGTATTTCCAAGAGAATATCTCATTTCTCCATCACATCACAAGATCCCATCTCTTACTCAATTTTATTGCCTCATGCTAGAAGACCGTTCTTTTCCCAAGCAGAAGACACACTTCAAGTGCAGGATTGCCATTGGCAGCATACAGAAACAAATTGTACCAGGTTTCTACTCTACAATCACCCTCAAGATATATCAGTAATGTTCAAATTATGCAATGTATTTGGTCATCATAAAAATTCAGAATTTACTAGATATTATTACACAACTTTCTATGGAAATGTACTAGCAATATCAAAGTAGATTACCTCACACTTTACTTCATTAGTGAACCTGGTGCTGCTTCCCAGCATCAGGGAACACAATTTGGAAGTCATGGAGACCTTCCAAAAATGTATATAATTTTTAAGGCATTATGTGAAACCAACCAAAAAACTATTTCATTTTTTTTTCCACAGCCCTAATGTTCTGCTTACCTGTAAGAAGCAATGACTTCTTCAAAGTAATCTCAAATTTTATTTGAAAAAAAAATTGGAAAAGGAGCTTTTTCAATGTGAATGCTGAGTATTTCCACTGGGAAAACCGAAAAGAAAATTCAGCATTAAATAAGTTTAAATAAGTTTTATAATAACATGATAGCTTTCTCCATTCTCCATCTCTTTTCCTGTAACTTTCTCTATCAAAAGCTTCAAAAATATTATTCATCAATATCTGATATCACGTGAATAAAATTTCTGGTGAAAAAATCATAGTTTTCAAAAAATGTTAGGAAAAGTTACAGTGAAAAAGTGTTCTTGTGTTGAGTGAGAAATAAGCAATCTAGTAGAAGGATTTAGATGAAACTTTGGAGAGAGTTTTAATTTAGCCATTTGCCTTAATACCAGTTTATGTTCCTCTTGTTGCTGGGTATTTTCATATCAGATGATTAGAACAGTAGTATAGGATTTCAAAAATACATTTTCTCCTTATATTTTGCCCCCAGTCCTTCTATGGCACTCCATAAAATACCTAGACAGACCCTGCTGGGTTAGATCATCCAGCATATCTCCACACAGACAGGACTTTCCAGACAAGATTGTTTGCTCTACAAAAATCTACCATGTTGGGATTCCCACAACTCCTACCAAATGTCCCTTTCTTCGTAGATTTCACTCTCAAGAAGATTTCATGTATTCAAATCTGAATTTTATTTTACAGACTCCATTCTGTTGTACTGGATCCCAGCTCAGTGGATTATACTAATTCCTCATTGTTGCATCTGAACTAATAGTATCAGGACAGAGATGCAGGCCAAGTCACAGGTGAGTGTCAAAAAAACAGAGATAGAAAAGAAAGAGGCCACCAAGTGCTCTAAAAGTGAAGGAAAATTTCTCACAGTTAGTGTGAGATACTCTGGGAACCAGCAGAGCAATGCAAACTTCCAAAATAACCGACACTGCCAAATGTTTAATAAATAATTAGTATATATATATATATAAAATTAGTATATATATATATATACACTATGTATGTAGAGTAAATAATTAGTAACTGACTAATGTACTTTAAATTTCCAAACTAATGGCACTGTGAAGACTTATTTCACAACAGAAGGAGGGGGAATATCACGTTTACATCCCTTTCACGTGGCAGTGTCATTTTATGCAGAACTAGATGAATAAAAATAGACTATATAAAAAGAATTTGAGCAGCACTGTTCAGTCTTACAGGATGCTGGATATCTACATTATTTTCTCTGTAAGTATTTTGATTAATTCAGGATTCCCACAAAGGAGAGTCTTACTATGAATCACCTCAAGTCTGGCTTTCACAAGACCACAGGAATGTTCCCACTCTGAAATGCACATTTAATTGGGAGGCATTAATCTACCATTTAGAGTAGAAAAAAAAACACAATAGACTCCATCTGCCTGAGAGCTCAGTATTAAATCGTCTTGTAATTTTCTGATCCTTTCCCTACCTTACTAGGAATCTGATATATCTTCAGCACAAAAAAATGGATTCTCATTCCTCTCACCTGTTCTTTTTTCCCCTTATTTTTCACTCCGTGTTCAACAATGTGAACTTTGTTGTGTGCATATAGACATTCTTAATTATTGTCTGACAACTATTTATCCAGAAATCCTAAAATGGTTACAGCTTTTCCCATGAAATTATTCAAGATGCAACTTTTCCACCAAGGAAGGTTTCTACTCCTACACAGAAATGTAGAGGTACCTGGCAAACCCCGTTATTTCCAGAACATGAATGGGTTAAACTTTAATTTGTTATGATGGAGGCCAGTAGTGCAGAGTCATCCCACAATGAAAAGAAACACCACATTGCAACACGAAGGTCTCTGAACACGCTGTACAATCATCAGTGGATATCACGTCAATGCTAATTAAATAGAGTTGAGCTCTTTTGTAAGAAGGTATGGAGAAAGATGCCTCAACCTGGGAAAACTGCATAGCTTCCTTGAGTAACATAAAGTTTTAGGAAATATCTGATTTATATAACACTTGACAGTTCTACCTGAGAAAAACAGAAGTGTGACGTGTGTGCATTCCAATGTGAAAGGGAAAGAAAGTTAATCTGCTTGAATGCCACTGAAGTAACATGTAATAACTAGATAGTGTGAGAAATAAAAAATAAAATACTTGTTCAAAGTAGTTCATCTTCCAAGGTAGAAGGATTTCTAGTGCCTGTGGTGGATAGAAGTTCACTAATATTGCATGTTATTACAACAATGCAACTTTTTTCTGAAGAGTTGTTAGACTGGAAAAAATTATTGATTTCATAAAACCTGCAGAACAACAAAAAGGTAGTAATCATTCCACTGATTACAAAAGCATTGTTTTACATTTTTTTTAAAAAAAGTATTTACATGTTCTTAATTCCATCTGTCTTACAGATAATTCCACTGTGTTATCTTGTGGCAGCTATTTAAATACTGTCTGAATATTTTCCATGCAAACAGATTATTCATTCAAGCCAAGGAATACCCACTTTTGAATGGGGTAAGAAGGGCAGATCAATGAACTCTTCACGTGCAGTACAATACTCTCAAGTTCATTAGGACAGAAATAGAAAAGACCTTGACTCTGCGTGAGCACTGCTCAGCAATAATAAAAACAGTCCTGTGTTATCAGCACTGTTCTGGTCACAAACACTAAGCACAGCACTATGCAAGCTAATGTGAAGAACTTTAACTCTACCCCAGCCAAAACCAGTACACTCACAGACATCAACAAAGAAGTAATCATAACATACAGAAATTTTTGACGGTATATGGGTCAAATATGCAAGAGTCAGCTCAAATCCATTTATAATTAAGGTTGCTATAAACCTTGAAAAGGGAAAAGAAAAATTAAGAGGAGGGGTAGAGGTGGTCTCTAAAATCACTATCTATTCAATGTTTTTCACTTAAAGAAAGTAAAACATCAAATTCTAAAGGCAGGCGTGTACTTTATAGTAATTTTTACTTAATTTTTCATATGAAAGCAGGCACATACAGACACAACCCAAACATCTATCTCAAGGTTTCAAGATAATCTTTTTTTTTTGAGAAAACTAATGAACATTTTACAGGGCACATGTTGAATTTGAGATATTTGAGCACTCAAAGAGATGACAAATTGTAAAATTATTTCTGAGTATTTTCATCTTTGTACAGGAGAATTCTGCTTAAGAAGACATATAAGAAAACTGAGAAAAATGTTGGACATTTTTGTGTGTGAATGGTAGTCTCAAAGGAGGTACAAGGTCAGTGAGAAACCAATAATGCAGAAGAGGAATTGGAATGAAAATTATAGGGTTTTTTTCTCTTGATTAAAAAAACACCAAAACCATAGCTTAAGAGAATTTATTGAAGATTAATTTTACAGGCACCCAAATGGCAGAAGTGAATTTTTGTTAAGGAAAGTGCCTGTCATATCTTTTTTTGTGCAGTAAGTGTGGGCCAACTTAAATGCCTAATACTAAAAAAAAAAATCAATAAATAATTTTCAAAAAATCTAGGACATAAACAAGCATGGCCAGTAAAAGTATCATCTGTGTTTTCTCTCCTGTTTCTGTTTCTAAAATAAAGATAAGTTATTAGTGGCCACCATGGTCTGAGGCACTGCACAGGCAACAAAAGCAGGAGTTGTACATTCATTAAATATAACAGGAAAAGATGACGGTTTGTGACACATCAGACTAGCTCGCACTCTGAGCAATGCGTTGGGAGGAACAGAATTCCCGAGGGCAGAAAGCTCCCGATCACACTGGATACCAATGGGAGTTTGTCACTCTCAAGTGATACTCTCAAGTCTGACTCCAACCTGTGTCTTTCCTTTGACCAGACAAAACCAGTCCAAACACAGGCAGGGACTAGAAAACATAAATGCTCTCTTGCAAGTGGCCACAGCAGCAAGGAAGTCAGAGACATTGACTGACAGCTGTGAAAAGAAAGCATCACACTGTTTTTCACCTGAAGGAAGCGAGCTCTTCATGAGCTGGGAGCACATGGTCAATAGTTCGGTACAGTTCAGAATTTTATTGTGAAGATGGCTTCAGGGAAGTAGGGGGATCAAGAGTGACTGTCACAACAAGGAAGTATGGGGTTCAGAGTGACTGTCACAGAAGGCAGAGTGGCATGAGGTCCCAATTAAAACGATTTGGCAGAGATGAAAGAGCAAGTACATCCACTCTGTGGAGAAAAAATTCATTCTACTGTCCAGTGAATCTACATCAGAGTGACTTTCATGTACTCTGAGTCATTTCCCATTTTAAATACTACAAATTAGTGTAGCTGTTGTTATTCACTTAGCATTCAGAAATTTGAGGAAATACCCAGCAAATCTCAAATGCAAAAGATCAGCAGTAAGGACTGTGAAAAAAATCTGCCGCAGTAGCAAAACCAGTGAGGTTTTTTGCTGTATCTTGATAGTAGACAGTGCCAATATCCACAGCGGTGACAAATCAACATGCATAAGCCATTGATTATAAAACTGCTGCTAGTATGAGATTCTCAGTTCCTCAAGTTGCTTCCTCAGTATCTACAGAGTGCTGGTATGCTGCAAACAAAACCGAAAATGTCTATTAATGTTTATTAGCAGCTTCTCTTTATTTCAAAGGATGAATCATCTCTTGGCTCCCTGAAACTCTGAGTTAATCTTAGCCACTCCTGCACTGACTCATACTCACTACTATTATTATTATTATTATTATTATTATTATTATTATTATTATTATTGTTGTTGTTGTTGTTGTTGTTGTGGGGAATGCAGTGAGATACTCCAGTCCATATTATAGTACCATAACACATGTGATTCATCTCAAATTTCTAGTGAACACAGTATGATGCCAAGATGTACAGGAAAATGGAAATGAAAAATCTGAAATATGAAATATATTTGTTAAAGGATTAACAACCGGGCAAGACATTTGATAGCTGTCAACAATATATTGCTGTTGAGTGAAAGAGATTGAATCAGAAAATAAGAGCCCTACAAAGTTCTAAGGAAACAGAGAAGGAAGTCATTCACATGCAGGCAGGATATCATCAGCCAGGAGCTTCCTCATTTGTTCTCTTTCTTTAAGACGAACACGGGGAAATGCACTGTGACCTTTAGAGATCATTTCCATCATTCCTTTTTCTCCAGAATTTTGAAGGACATATTGTAACTGTGTGCATTCCTGGTAATAAGAAATGATGCTATGAGCCTACCCTACCATATGTGAGACATGCTTATGATAAGATCCAGAGCAAGTCAAGACTTGGGTTCCACAGGAGTCTTTACAACTCCAGAACTGCCTTACAAGAAACACATTAAATAAAAGGTACTATTCCTTGGACCTATTAATCAAACACCCCTTTGCTTAGGATTTCAGGAACCACAGAAGCAAAAAATGCAGTAGCATGGTCCCTTAATGGACTGTTTAGCTTCAGGTTACAAATGTCCTGCTGTGACTCCCATCAAAGTACAGCATTCTCAACAGGTACCAAATATCCATGGCACAGATAACACAGCCACAACTCCTACCCAGCTCTAATGATTACATGGTCTACTGCCTCTGCTCTAAACTAATTTCCCACTCCTGCAGAGATGGTTTCTTGGGTTTGCTGATACTTTTTGTGTTGAGATTTTTTGTTTTGGTTTGGTTTTTTTATAATTTGAGTGACATTTACAGTTCCCATTCCTCATGCTAAATTTTGCCACTAGGAAACTGAAAAGAGAATAATACATGGATCCATCAATCCACAAGCTGGGGAAGCCACCTGAATTAAAACATACTCCTGAGCTTGCTTAGACTGCAATGCACAAACCCCTTGGAAGTGTTAGTCTAATTGAAGTGACCTGGATATGAAAAATCATTAAATAAAATAATATAATTCTATTCTATTGGACATGGAGTTGGAAAGATAAGAAAAAGTAAAGAAATAACTTATTCCTAATTCTGAAATAAAATAAATCAGGTACTTTTCACTGCTTCTCATATCTCCTTTAATAGATGAAAAGTCAAAAATTTGCTACTGAATTTAACATCAAGTGTGATTACCAGACGTGATGGTTTGCCTGCATTACATACATTCAATATTCACAAACACAGCTATTGTAGAGAATGAACCCCATTTCTAGTAACTATCCCTTTGCCCTCTCATGGTGAAAAGCAGACTTTATTTTATACCAAGTAATTACCTTTATTAAGTCTGATGTCGTGTTCTGTGCAAGGACTAACCATGTGCATATTCTCTCAACCATATGCATATTGGATCACTCAATAGTCATAGAATCATTTAGGTTGGAAAAGACCTTTAAGAACATCTATTCCAATCCTTAACCCAGTGCTTCCAAGTCCACCACCAAACCATGACCCCAAGCACCACATCTACATCTCTTTTAAATACTTCTGGGGATGGTCACTCAACTATTTCCCTGGACAGCCTGTTCTAACGCTATTTGGTGAGGAAATTTCCCCTCATATCCAATCTAAACCTCCCCTGGCACGACTTGAGCCCATTTCCTCTTGTTCTATATCTTCTTACCTGGGAGAAGAGACTGACCCCAACCTTCCTTCAGGTAATTGTAGAGAGTGATGTATCTTTCCTCTACCCGATACACCCTGTCCCCTTTTACAAAAGGCTCTCTAAGCCTTCCTTCTTATCATTTTGTTCCAGTGTCTACTTTTTTAAGCTATTCTGATGGCTCTTCCTTCTACTTACCAGTATTTAAAAGTGGTTTGCTTTTGCCCTTTGAAATTCATGTCATCAAAGCTCCTGGAGCTACTTGTCTGGGTTTTGTAATCCAAAATTCCTTTTACAAGCTCTTGAGACTGAAAATATTCTTTCTTTAGAGCACATAGCTTTCCCCTTCACATTTTTCCCCCTTTCAGATGAAGCTTTTGTCATCTGAACAAATGAGAACATTTAAAGATGAATGAGGTAAATCTGGATTTACTCAATTTATCTGCCTTACTAATCTTTAAATTTCAAAATAAAACACATTTCTTGTGTTTCGTTTATCTTTTCCACCTAACTGCACAAAGCCAATATAAATCTGTTCAGTCAAACTGAGCAAGAATTGAGGTGACCTTGACAATGCACCTGTAACAATTTTTTTACATAGATAACAATGGCTTTACTGACAAGATATTCAATTTATGTGCAGTAATTCTCTGTAAGTGATAAAATACATCACTATCAGTGTTGGATGAGATATGAAAGGACAGCTTTAAGTCTGATTAAAATTCAGTGGCCTATTTTAGCACACATAACTATGCAGGACTTGCACTTGAATGCTCTGTGAAGTACTGACACTGATGTGATGAGGTAGTGTGTTCTGAAATAGAGAAAAGTGAGAATCAAGCAGGCTGGCATTGAGCTTGCCAAGAAATTGCCACACTTTGTGACTCAGCTCCAGGACTGGGCCTCATTGACCCAATAAGCTAAATGAGACAAATTGCTTTCAGGAAAAAAAGTCTGTTCTGAAGGCAATCAAAAAAAGTAATTTCCCACACAAAGTTCATATCAGCTCTTTCATCAAAATGCTGGGGAACAAATTAAAATCTCCTAGTATTAAACATTAATTCTCTCCTGACTTTTATACACAATACTGAAGCTCAACTCTTTCTGGGCCATTTCTCTATGTAAACAGTTTGCTCTGAATAATAAATAATCCTGTCTCTAACTTTTATATCATTTTTGAATATAAAAATCTGCTCCTTTTAAAGCTTTCACTGGGCATGAAAGCTACCTCATTTTCCACAGTATTCCTCCAGTCTTAATTAAATTTTAATTTTTCCTGTATTTAATTTATACATTGAATTATTTTCACTGGCTCACTAATGCTGGAATGCAAGGTATATGCAATCTCTAGTGCTTGATGTGTCATGTTTGGTTTGGCTAACAATTTTCACCAAGTAAACTCAATGTGGGTTTCTTATCTCTGCGTATCTTCGATTGTAAATTCCTCAGAGCAGTGACTGAGACCTCAACAAGGTACTGAAATCTATTAAACAAACACCAGTAGTTAACCTGTACAGTAAATTTCCATGACTTCACTGACAAACATATTACCAAATACTTTTCAGTACAATAATTGTCAGTCAACTAGTGAAATTCCTGAACATCAGAAGCTGATATAAATGGAAGAAGCATGTTGAAACTGTATGATAACTAGGTAACACAACACAAATCCTACTGACCACTAAATAATAAACATTTTTTCACAAAATCACTGGTTGTTGGGATTAATCAAGTTTATTTTTTTTTCCATATGCTGTCAAGTTGTTCTTTCATCCTCACTACAGTTGTGGAGACATACAATACACAAACCAGCTGTATTGCTAATCAGTAACATACCTGTGTAAAGCACTAAAAGCCTCAACACTTCCCTGAAACCCACGCAGATTTGATTGTGCCAGCCAGATAAGAAATAGGCCAAAAGGACAAAGATAAACTTGTTAGGCCTCCAAGACTGTAGAATAGATTTTGTGCACAGCTACAACACGGCAAGGTATTCAACAGAGATAAACACCATTACGTTTTACATGGTGATGGAAGATGGTTCCTTCTTACTGAAGAACCCCTCCAGTTTTTCCACTTTCCCATGGCTGTAATCAAAACAACTTGTAGGAAGCCTAAGTCTTCACATTCTGGGTTTTCATTGTTGCTACCCTCAACCTGGAGCAAACCAGCTTAACAGCAAATTAATGGGATTTTAAAACACAATTGAGTTTGTTGCACTGTCAGATTGCATTGTGTAGCAATCATCTGGTTTGAATCTGGTCTGAATGCAATACATTCCTCAAAAAAAAAAAAAAAATCCAAGAAACTTTCTATCACTTCTACTTCAATGATAATTTTACAAAATTAAATCAAAAGAAATTGTACTCTAGAGACTCAATACACTCTTAATACCCTATTTGGACAAGGAACACCGACCATGGTTTGACCTTTATTCTTTTCCAGCCTTTTCAAATAGTTGGGAAAACAGGTGGAGGGACCTTATTTTAATTAAATTCCAGAAAATTAAATAACTTACATTTTACAAATCAGATCACTTAACAGCAAGTGCTCAAGCACTGTGTGCAAAAGCCAGCTGGAGCACTTATGAGCGAAAAAATTTCATTATACTGAATAGAGAAGGACATCACCAGCTTAACTCCATGCATTTAGAAGAAAACTCCATGAAGAAAAAAAAAAAAAAAAAAAAAAAAAAAAAAAAAAAAAAAAAAAAAAACCAAAAAAAAAACCCCAAGCAACATGCAGGGAAGAGTTTCAAATCACAATTTCTATTATTTGAGAGCATCCTGCCTTGCTTTTAAGCTTGTAACACAGACAGCAGTTAAAAATAAGTAGAGGACTGAATGCACTATGAGGCCTTTAAGAATCCTCACACAGATAAATGGGTATCTAAGGAAAGGACCACAGGTCTCTATGCAGAAATTCTGACACACAATAATACACAGAAGTCTGTTTTCAAACATTTGGTGAATGAAATTCAGTTTAAAAGTAGCATTAACTCTCCAGTTTACAAGATTCAGCTTTATCAGATGTTTTCAAAATACAATATGCTGCTCATTGCTTAGAGTGGTTATGTCTTCTAACCACAAAATCAACAGCAAGAAAACAGTTAAATGTATTTTAAATAAATTATACTAAAACCCAGTAGTAATGGAAGTTACTGAAATTCTGTATCACCCAGAATCTGACACATGACTAATAACTACAGTAATACAACATTTAGTAGTTATTTTGTAGTCATAAATGGCTAATTTACTACTAATCCTCTCTTGGGATTTTCAGAACTATCTTAACTCAAGAAAGTTAAAAAAATGCACCTGCACTGCCATCTTGTGGAAAGTATAATTTTCCATTTATTAGCTTTCCTGGATAAAACACCCTCTCAAAACGAAATTTTGTCTTCTTTAAGTACACTGCTCTTACCCATCAGACAGGTAAACATTTTATTTTTTTAATAGGGCAGTATCAGTTTAACTTCCACTATTTTTTCTGTGTAACATAAAAATGATGAGACAGATTCTGCACCAAATTAGTACTTCAAAGATCAATTCAGATAAAACCAGCAACTCAGAGAGAAAAAAATGAATGCAGCTGTGACCAAATTGAATGTTCTCATTTTCCAGAACCATATTTGTAAAATCCCCCTTTCAAACACATCCTGTCGCCTACAATTTAAAGAGCACCTGCTCAGCATCTCAAATAATGTCCCCAGTAACACTTGTACAACATTTCTCACCCTTGGAGGAGCTGTCACTGGGCAGAATTCATGGTCAGAGTGGGAATAGCTCCCCTGCAAACATGAAGGAAGCACTTCATCACCCTTTACAGGTTAAAACCCACTTCCATTCCACTGTAGACTGTAAGAACCACAAGGCATATATTTTTCACTCAGGGGTGGTAAATAAACACTAATCAGTTCCAAATGGTGTTATATCCATGTTCTCACCAAAGAACAACTTGCTTCATTTTTATTTTCATGATTTTTTTTTATATTGAGATTGATGATCTTGAACAGCTCAGCCATAAAAGTTTTAAAAAAGCAAAATACCATAACACAGGATACAAAACTGTGCTGCATGAACACTAACTGCAGCAAAACTACAGCTGGGATCAGGTCTGAAGTTTTACAAGTGTGCTCTGATACCTTTCTTTTGGGCTGTGAGTTTGATATATTTAAAAAACATCTATTCCAGTCTTCCACATTTTTATCTGGACCTTCTCCATCTTCAAGCAATCTTCCTAAATATGCTCCTTTATCCCTCTCTACCACACTTCCACAGGACACTATGAATATGTCTTGGTGTACATTATATTCCCCAAAAAGCCATAAAAAATATATTGACATTCTTGAGCTCATGAAGATTATATAGCATTTTATTAAGAGAATGTTTGTCCATTGTTCTCAGCAGGAAGACTATTGAATTTTAAGATCCTGAACACCAAAAAAGAGACAATTTTGGTCCTTTTTACCCCTAAAACCCTAACAAGCCAAATTTGTCCATCATGTATGGGGCAGAGAAGATTACTGCCCAAAGTAAAGCAGGAGACATGGAAGATGTTTTACTTGAGGGAAAACCACAACAACCAATAAGACCCTCCTTAGTTATGATGAAGCATAAGAGAGCCATTTAATAGGCCTACCCATACCAGAAATAATATTTACTACTGTAAGAGCAAAGAGATCTTCTATGTGAGTAGACAGAGAGTTCAAGTATGTAGCATAACAATTAGCTGCTATGACATAGTATTTTATGATATTAACAGTGATAAAGAGACCTTAAAATCTTAATAAAATTCTGCCCACCTCAGTGTGGTAGATTTCAGAATGAGAAAAACAATAAATTTTCCGACTGTCAAGGCTTTTACAGTCAGAATTGAATGTAAAATTAAAGTTAGAATCATCCTTATGACATATAGGAGGACCACATGCCTGGACAGAGGCGAAAATCCCAATCACAAAAATCCAACTGTTTTTTATTTCAAACACACATTTAAAAACAAAAAACAAAACCCAAGAAATACCCAAGTAGTTCTCGATCCACAGTGACTGGTTCAATAGGGAACTTCAATGAATTCATTTCTTTTACAGCTGCTAAGCTGAGCTGGAGCTTGTATTAGCAACAAGCACAATTCTATCAAAAACATGCTGGTTTTAAGCTGCAAATATAAGATCATCTTCAGCATAGCCTATTAGGTTGGCCTGCCTGTTAAATTTGCATGTCTGTTAAAATGGAGAAATTGATGTGCTTTGAAAGCAAATGGAAAGGTAAAACTTCTGCTTCCAAAGACAAGTACTACATTCAAAAGTAAAGCTGCTTAAATTTTTTTATTAAAAGAAATAACTCTAAATAGTTACTTATCTAAGGACGTGAATTAGTCTGTACACATCCTGGTCTTCTTCCCCCCTCTGTCCCCAGGTTCTTCTACAAAGGTAACTGCAGCACCACATTCTGAAATCCACCAAGTCAGAAATCTTCATCCCTCCTGCAGTAGATCCAGTTGTGAGAAAAAATAACAAAATCATAGGAAGGTTTTATGTAATAGGTTTACTTGGTTAAAGAAATATTATTCAATTAATAATATGTGAATATTGTATAGCATGAAGTTATTTTTTCAGAGACACTTTGGAGAACGTACTGTTGTCCACGATAGGTCAATACCCAAAACAGCCTGGCATTTTTGGCACAAGAGAGTAAAGTGAAGTGGAACTAGATTATGCGTGAGTTTCAAGTGAAGATAGACTAAATCCAGGTAGAAATTGGAGAAATTCTGAACCCACCTGTTGATTAAATTTCAATAAATGGTAACAAGCATGAAAATAATTAATTAATTAATAGAAACATCCAATCTTTTGAAACCATGTATACCCATAAATGTATATCTGTACCTTTGGTCTAAGACCAAATATACTTTCTGTACCTTAACATGCCAGCTCTCTCTGTCTTTGTCTTGACCAATGTATAGCATGCTTTAATATTGTACATAAAAATCTTCATCAAATAATTTCCACTTCAAACACAGGACTTGGCACTATATAAGTAAGAAACATATGTGTAGCATACCAGCACAGAAAATGGTAGGTCTGCAAATCTGCAGCATCCTCCTGATGGCCATTATTATTGTATAAACCCAGTATTCATACATAAATATTTGAAGATCTATTTTTATTGCCTTAAAGCTGAACATCAGAAATCACTTTAATATTTTAGAGCTCTCAACTCAGTGTGTTTGAAAGGACCACGTCTCCATGAGCTGTTCAATAAGGATTTGATGTTAGTTCACAATTTCTCTGTATTATTTAAACATCCACCTTTAGGGGATTTTGTGCCCCTTTCCCCCAGAGTATACTTGCATAATTTCTCACAGATTCTTAGGAACTCATAAAAGTTTTATATATGTATGTCAAGATAAAAACCACTTTCAGGTAAGTGAAAGTAGTGCCAGCTCTGAAAAGCTGTAGACATCAAGAGCTAAGCACTTCTGGGCTGTTTTAAGTTCTTGATTTTGCATTTATTTATATATGTATCTCAGGAAAATTCCTACATGATGTTTATATTAATGGAAAAATTATACATTCAATATCTTCAATGCTATACTCTTGGACATTGAACAGTTTTTGAGAATGCAAAAACCAGAAACATTCTTTAAAAGATTTATTTTTTTCAAGCATTCCTCCTAAAAGTTTACTTTTTTTCTGATGAGTTTGATAAACGTATCTTAAGCCTTCCAATTCTCTTAGATATTAAATTACTGTGGTGCCCTTTTAAGGAGAAATTGTAGAGTTTATCCAGAGTCAGTGATTAGTGAACAAAGACAATATCAGCACAGACTTCAGTACTGCAGTGACAGGATTTCTAACAGAAGGCATTCCTGTCTTTTCCGTGACTTCTAAATTAAAATTATTTTATTGGCAGTTTTCTCACAAAAAGTTTCATTTTTGCACATTAAAAAATGCTTAAAATATTCAAAACACTCAGCAATAATATAATTAACAATATCCTACAATGTTAATTTATTTAGACATCATTCAAAAGACATAAGATCACAGTATTCTGTGCTCATTAAATATTTAAAATAACCAGGACAAAAGTTTTTAGACTGAAGTGTTTATTCTTCAAATATATTATTCTTTATTCTTTCTACATGTGCAAATTTGTTTATCTGTTTATCTCTCTTCTTTACAGTACAGCCTGAAAAAATACAGAGCTGTGAATGAAAAGACAAGAAGAGACCAAGCAGCAGTGATAATTCTGAACCATAATCAATACCCCTGTAAAAAGTTTTTCTTATGCCTCCTTCCCTTTTGAATGTTGGTTAAAATTTCTTGAGGTGTCCAGAAGATGTGTCAGAACACATTTATGAGTCCGTATCCCTGAAAGAAATTACAAACATTCACTGTCTTGCTAATGGTCCTCTTTTGAGCCAAGGATATGCTCATTCAATAGTGATAAATATCAGACAAAAATATTGCACCAAAAAATAAACTAGTTGAATTAAGGATTGTACAAGAGCTCTGAAACTTTGAAGAAATTCCAACAAGTAATTTCCTCAAATAACAGGACTTATAATTAATGTACCCTTACATACCATTCACTTACTATGCAAGGAATGACCTGTCTTGGAGTTTTTTACACATAATAAAAGAAGGAGTTAAATCTGTGGGTATTGGTACTTAAACATCCCTATAAACTTGTGCAAGGCTGAGACAGCTATAAAAACTCCCTTCATCACTAATAAATCACTCCCTTTCTTTATCTTAATAGCACCAGCATAAAACCAAATGATAACAGTTCCTGTCCAGATTTACAGTGATGTAACTGAGGTCAGCACTTGGGTCCATATGTTTTAGTGTGTGCTTATTTCTATGCATACTTAAAATTATCAACCACACAGACCTAAAGAAGCTGCAAACAAAAGAGAATAAAGTTCCACTTATAATTTGTCTGTATGCCCAGTACAATATCTGTGAACAAACAGAGACAGGTCTTTCTATAGCAGAGCTTGTTTGAACTTTTATTTAAAGGCATATGTACTGAGCAGGGGGAAATGAAGTGCACAGTACAACACAAAATGACAAACTGACTTTCACAGCTGTCCTGCTCTGCCTCTGAACAGGCAAGTGACACTAGACTGCAAAACAAAGAGAGATGTGAGATTTCAAGAGGTCTGTGGAATAGACAGCAGAAGACCTGGCAGCTCAGTTCTAGAAAGAAAATCAAACAGTCATATTGAACTAGATAGATCAAATCACTAAACACCACAAAACACAAAACTCCTTTGAACATGCACCAATCAATTGCAGAAATGCCATTGTTTAATTTAGCTGTAAAAAAAAGTCAGTAACTTTTTGTTAGGACCACTGCATTTCATTTCACGTGGGATAATGGAAAGAGGAGAGAGAAAGGGAAGGAGACGAAAACTATTTTTCTCTGTACTCGCTGGTAGGGAACTGGGGATGTGTTCTCTGGGCTACCAAAAGAGATGGTCAGGTCACATGTCCTCTAAAAATATATTTGTCTCTATAGCTTATTTCACACTCCAGCATTGTACTGCCAAGTACCACAGGACATGTAAGCAAAACTTAAATGAAATCAAATTGACAATCTTTTAAGTGTTCTGGTTTAACACAGGAGAATTATTCTGGGTGTCACCAAGAAGGTCCTTCTTCCATAAGTTTACTGTACAACCACATTACTACAACCAACAAATGGAGATAAGGTTCACAATTACAAATGTGACTGACTGTATTATTACATATCAGTTGTTAGAGTCTAAGCTTGTTTTAATAGCCTCTTTATATTTTATTTTTTTATTTTTTTTAATCCACAAACGTAAGACAAAGAAGCCAGGTGTGGAATCTGAAAACACTCCTGGAAGGAAAAGAATGCACATGAAATTACAATTTCTGGAGTGCTGAATTTTGTATACAAATCAAAGCTGCTCAGCATCTTGCTTAAAGACAGCTAGCCCAAAACTTTCTTCAGACATCTAGAGAAAAATTCTGTAAACATATCTTTCACATGTGAATAGAGAACAGCAAACTTCAATTGCTTTCAAAAACATTTTTGAAGAAAGATAAATTTTCTTTTACACACAGAACCATGGTATTTTCAATAGGTCTTGTATGTCTACCATGACTAGGCCACAGACTCAAAGTACTGCATAAAATGTCAAATGGCATTTCCCTATTCCTTCCCAAAATGTATTTTGTTTATAAAGAAAAGTAGTTCAAAAGATCTCCTAGCCCTCCAATGGTCTCCTCACCAAGCTGACATACACCCTTCCACACCAGTTTCTCTAAAGCTGGAAGGATTCCAGAAAGTCTCCAAGGACAGATTTTAGAAGGAGGTCCTATTTAAAATATTGGCAGCACATATATTTGTCTTTTTAATGGCAACCACTTTACATTGTTTAGCACATTTAGCAGGATTTAAAGATGAATTTAATATACTCCCAAACTTTCAGAAAAAGCCTGTGAGGTGGAGGGGGGAAAATGGTGAGAGATTAAACATATAGTCACTGCCAACAGGTCTTGAGGAAGCACTGCATGAGCAGGTGAAAAAAATCTAGTGAGTATGAAGAGCTTGATGACAGCTCTGGGTCTGCTCCCCTTATTCAACTGTTTCCACTTATATTCACTTCTGCATCTGTTATATATTATGGGGTGTTTTTATTAGCAGCTTTGGATCCTCTAAAGCAGGTGAGCATGTGTTCAAGAGACAACTGAATAAAATAAGACATTAGAAAGAAAACATGAAACAGTTCAGAGAAAAGCAGACAAAAGTGTGATCTTTGCAAATGAAGGCAACTTCATTTTAATTGTTTGTGCCATTTGAATGGAGACAAAATTAGCAGAACACTTTAAATTTAAATTAAATCAGGGAAAGTAGCTGATGCATATAATCTCTCTTGGCAAGGACTGCCCAAGAAGAACAGCAAATATACATACCAACTGCAAGTATCTATCATAAAATGATATTCCTTAAGTAATTTTCCCCATTTTCCCATCCTTCTTATTTAAGCAATTATTTACAACTCACTTGCTAATCTTGCCTGTTTTCCTCTGTATTTATGTGTTGACAGGGGTCCCAAGTCAGAAAAGCATTTGAGATTCCAGTGCATGGTGACAGGGAGAAGAGTTCATTCCCTACCAAATGTCTTCCCCGAATATGAACTCTTTGGCCAAGGGCAATAAATTTGTTTTTGTTTTAAAACTGTCCTTGGAGGGAAAAAAAAGAAAAAAAGCAACCCACAGACTGCATCCAACTTACTTATCTCTTGGGTTATACGCAACTTGGGGTTTGTAGAGGTTGTTTGTTTCTTTGTTTGTTTGGGGTTTTTTTATCTATATTACCTATATTTTAATACCTTAACTGGTGGTTATAAAAATATGCAGCTTTAGACTTGGGACTATATGCAAAGGTATCAAATAATTTTTTTTTTTGTACTGCTGAGAGTGCATAATTCTGATAGGGACTGTGAAGACCTCCACAGTCCAATAAATTGTAAATTCACATCTAAAAAGTTTAGAGGTGCTGCAGAACTACTTAAGCACTTGACCAGCTCCTCCCTCAAAGGAATACAAACATCTGTATTAGAGTGCAGTTACATGATTCATTGTCTTGTCTTCAGACAGTAAAGGCAGTTTAAGATGCTCCCATGCATTTCCTCCCTGACCCCAGCCATTCCTTGCTTCCTTTAAGGTGCTCCCTGAAATAAACCAATAATAGAAAACTCTTGCAAAAAAAAAAAAATCTCTTGTGCTTAGGTGTTTTACCTCCAGTTAAATGCCTCTCTCTATTTGCGATCACAGAAGAAAACACTAAGTTACAAGTACTTGCTTATTATTGGAAGGAAGATATTTTTCTTTTAAAACACATGTGGTGATGACATCTATAAAGCTATCCAGAGGAAATTGTCTGGGCCACAATTACGAAAAAATCCATGAAATTCTGGTCTAGTCATCAGGAAGCTCTCAGAGAGACAGTTTACATTCCATTTGCTTTTCCCAAGACTGCTTAACTTATAGCTGTACATATAATGCAATGAGAAGTGAAAAGTTCTGTGAAGCAGGAAAAAAAAAACCCACCAAATCACATTTCTTATGAGAACTATTCTTATAGACTGTTGGTTAAGACAAATCCTGAAAGTAGAGACAAGTATTTCTATTCCCACTACTGAGAAAACTACTACATGTCCTAAGCCATAACACAAAAGGCAAGTCACAGAATCAGAACCATTTAAGTTGCAAACAACCTCCAGGATCACCAAGTTTAACCTTTCACCAATCACCACCTTGTCAACTAGACCTGAGCACTAAGTGCCACATCCAGTTACTTGAACATTCACCACCACCCTGGTGGTGTTGTGTGCCAATGCTTAACAGCCTTTTCCATGAAGAAATTCCTTCTGATGCCTCAGGTTAACCTCTGCTTATGCAGTTTGAGGTAATTTCCTCTTGTCCTGTCACTTTTTCCTCAGGAGAAGAGGCCAACCCCTATTTGGCTACATCCTGTTTTCAGGGAGTGGTAAAGAGCAATAAGGTCTCCCCCAAGCTTCCTTTTCTCCAGGCTAAACAACACCAACTCCCTCAGCCACTCCTTACAAGGCTTGTCCTGCAGACCCTTCCCCAGCTCCACGGCCCTTCTCTGGACACACTCCAGCCCCTCAATGTCCCTTGTGTTGTGAGGGACCAGAACTGGACCCAATATGTGAGGTGCAGCCTCACCAGTCCTCCCCAGTACAGGGGGATAATCCCTACCCTGGTCCTGCTGGCTGCACTATTGCTGATACAGGCCAGGATGCCATTGAACATGAACTGACTCATGTTCAGATGCTGTCAACCAGCACTTCCAGGTTCTTTTCCTGCGGGCAGCTTCCCAGCCAGTCTGTCCCAGCCTCAAGTGCTGCACAGGGTCATTGTGACCCAAGGGCAAAACCTGGCACTTGGCCTTGCTCAGCTTCAGACAATTGGCCTTGGCCCATGACCCAGTCTGTTCAGATCCTTTGAATAACCTGCCTGCCCCCTGGCAGATCAATATTCCCTCAGAAATCAGTCACCCTATCCCCTCATCCAGAGAGACACCAAACAGGCCAGGCCTCGGGGGAGGACACCACTAGTGACTGCCTGAAAACTGGATGTAGCCCCTTTCACCACCACTCTTCTCCTGACCATCCAGCCAGTTTCTAACCCAGTGAATTCTCCATCTGTCCAGTCTGCGGGCTGCCAGCTTTTTCCCAGCAGAATGCTGTGGAAGACAGCAGGAAAAGCTCTGTTGAAGTCCAGGTAGACAATATCCACAGCCTTTCCCTCATGTAATCCTGCCACCAGTCTTGCTTGATCAGCGCAGTTAAGGGCTCCACGGACATCCATCTGACCAATCCCCAGTGAAATATGTGTAAATGAGCAGGTTGGTTTTGGATAATGACCGAGTGAAAAGCTTCTCAGCACTGCTTAGACCTGGACAAAAAGAGATGTTCAAGTTTATCAAGCTCTAGATTATATTAATTTATATTTTAATATTTCTTTTGAATTCTGGTGGCTCTTGAGAAACAGCTTTGTGCTTAGGCATCCTCATTTAAGTTGATCATAATTTTGTTCGAACTACAGTCAGTGTAAAATTAAAAGTAAAAACAATTACAACATTATGACGTATACAATCAAAATAATTTTGCACTAACGGCATGCTAGCACTTCTGCTTGTGCAAAAGTTTTCAAGTGAAACTAGATTTTTTTTTTCAGTTTTTTGTTACTTATTTGGTAAATTTACAGATACCTCTGATTAAATTGAAATGGATCAGATTTAACAAAAACAGCAGTTTGCCTGCTGCTGGATATGGGGGAGCTAAAACATTCAAACTACTGACAGGTATTCAGTCTATTTGGACAGACTGTGTCTAACCCAAATCAGAGCATGCAGACTGTGACCACCATAGGGTCACATTGGCTGCACAGGGGTAAAACCTGTCCAGAGCACAAGCTAGGTTAGGGGCAGAAAGAATACAGGTTGAGGAGACAAGATAATGTATGAATGAGTCATGGGGTTTTAGGCAAGAAATGAAGAGTGTGTAGTCTGTTTAGATAAGATTTGTCAACTTTTGTTAGGTCACTCTAATACCTGAAAAAATTTGGTTTTCTCCAGAACATATTTATTGAGGCAGACAAAAATAACGCATCACAGTACTGTCATAAAAATTAATGAAAATTCAAATAAATAATTTTTCATTTATTTTGTGGTGATTTTTAACAGGAAAAGTTTTATCATTTCCAAGGAAGTTACAAAAGCAACTTTTGCTGACTGTTTTAATAGAATTTGATTGCTCCTTTTGTGTAACCATAATTTATCACCTTCATTTTGAGGTGCAAAACATTTTACACAGCTGCAGAAACACTGGAAACACTTGTTGCTTTCAAGTTACTGAAGGTATTTTAAACAAGTATATCTCAAAATCTCTTTTCATAGAGAAAAGATCATGAATAGAAGAGATTATCCCAAGACATATCTGTTTCTAATTCAGAAAGTAACCCATCTTGCTTAGTCAAAATATCCAAATCCGTGAATGGACACCTCTAAATGGTGCTGTGGTGATTAAATCTACATTCTGCTGCATAGAAAGACAAGCATTATATTCTTAACAGATGTAGTGTTGGAATGGTTTTATATTCTTGAGAGAAATTGCAGAGTATGATTTATCACCCTGACTCAAGTGAAATGATACTGAATGGAGTGCTGTCAGTGATGAACAACAATTTCAGCTGATTGAAATTTTCTAAAGAAAGCAAAAGATGGTATCATTTCACTATTTAACAGTTTAGAAAAGCAGGTTGGAGTGCTGCAACCTGCCAGAACTTCTATAACTCGTGGCCTTCTACTCTCTACTTTAAGCAAGGAAATTACACAGTGTAGATTATGGGACCTGAGGTTAGACACTGTAATTTTCATCAGCTCTGAGAAAGGATTTAAATACATGTACAACATTATGCAGACACAATTTTTCTAAATGATATAGCTAGCATTGTTATACAGAAGCACTCAAAGCTAGATGTTTTCAAATCCTTTCAGCTTGAAATCTAGATTTCTAACATACTGGGTCTGAATCTCTCTGGCACAACAAAAAGCTAACCAAAGGGTAATTTTCAATGAGATATTTCAATTGAGAAATACATCAGTCTGTGACTGGTGTACATAACCTCTTAGGCTTTAAAATATTCACATACCTATTCCAGTGAAATAACTTCTATGGGGACTTGAGGTCTTTGCTTTTCATACCAGATCAGCAGCCAATAAAGAAGCAAACCTTCTTCACATTCCTATAATGTCTCACAAAAGTTTTAAAATTTGACTACTTTCTAACTAAAGGAGAATAAGTAATTTCACAAGAACAAATATTTAAACTTATTTCTTATTTCCCCTCTCCCCTCCTTTTTTTTTTTTTGACATTTTAACATTAATATTTGAGGGGGTTAAATTCTAGTCAGCATTGCATTAACTGTTGCTCTAACAAGTGTTAATGCAGTTCCTGCCTTTCCTCTAAAGAGCTATAAAAACACAGTACTTTCAAAATTTAGGTAAAGACATAAATCTTGGCTCCAGGTGTTCCTGAATCACTCCAATCTGAAATGAAACTAGTCTTGACCAACTCTGAGCAAAGTTTGAATGCAGTACAGATTTGTACCAAGTTGACCTACCTGAAGAATGAGTATGTAAAACCAAGCAAAACTTACTGACATATTTACTTTCTGAAAGGCATGTTAAATGAACTTTAATACCAGATTTGAAAATCCAGCTGTAAAATGGGTATGCAAACATGATTAATGAGTGCTGAACACCATCCAGATCACATACTTACTTGTAAGAACTACAGCAAGCAAGAAAAATTTCCACCCTTAAGTAACAATTCAATTTAAATTAGAATTGCAGTTACTCTTCCATTTTAAGCCAGTAGTTATTCTGTAGTAGTTGTCGTATATCAGAAAAACCTGCTTTGTGAGAGCATAAAACAGTTTAGTACAACAAACATAAGCAACAACCTTTTTAAATATCATTCCTGAGTCCAGAGTGCACAACTTCTTCACTGCCAAACCTAACACAAATCCTTCTGAGTCTGTACCCACTAATTATGTTTCTACTTTCAAGGAATTTCTGAATGTCTCCCCGACCCCTCCAACCACCACTACCACTCACTAGAAAATCCTCCCTCATTATCTTGACTGATTGCTTCAATTAGTGAGCAACTCAGTCACTTACATTATGTTCTATGTTTCAATTCCAGGAAAGTAAACCTTCCCTGATATACTTCAGGTTTACTTAATTAGAAGGAAAATTAACTTAAATGCTCTACAGACACTGTGCTGGGTTAGACTGCCTGAATAGTGCTGATAAACTGCTTGCCAAGACCTTCCTTGATCACAGATTGCTTTCTCTGGTTGACAAGAAGCTCAACATGACCCAAACACGTGCACTTGCCACCCAAAAACCAAGCACATCCTGGGCTGCATCAAAAGAACTGTGACCAGCAAGCTGAGGGAGGGGATGGTGCCCCTCTGCTCTGCTATGGTGACACCCCACCTAGAATGCTGCATCCAGCCCTGGAATCCCAAAACAAGGACATGGCCCTGATGGAACAAGTGCAGTGGAGATGACAAGGCTGCTCAGGGGACTGGAGCACCTCTCCTACAGAGACAGGCTGAGGGAGTTAGGGCTGATCAGCCTGGAGAAGAGGAGGTTCTGAGCAGACCTTTAAGCAGCCTTCCAGGGCCTCCAAAGGGGCTGCATGAGAGATGGAGAGGGACTTTTTGCAAGGGCATGTAGTGACAGGACAAGGTGGAATGGCTTCAAATTCTAAAAAAAGGCAGGTTTAGCTTAGATATTATCTATTAGATTAAATATTAGATTCACTCTGAGGGTGGTGAGATACTGGCACAAGTTTTGCAGAGAAGCTGTGGATGCCCCACCCCTGGAAGGTCAGGCTGGATGGGGCTTTGAGCATCCTGGTCTAGTGGAAAGTGCCCCTGTCTATGGCAGATGGGCTGGATCTAGATGATCTTTAAGGTCCCTCAGGATTTCTATCTGCATGGTTGAGAAATTAAGGATTCTAGTTGTATATACTCACTTTTCAAAAAAATATCCTCCCTTATGATACCACAAGAGAGATCCACTCCTTAAACAACTGGCAATTTAAATTATTCTCAAGATTTTCTAGATAGTGCTTGAAACAAAGAAGTAGGAATCCCTACAAAAAGGCTACAAGAGAAAACACAAGTTTTTCACAATATAAGAAACCCATAAAATTCAAATTTGAATAACAAAATTAATAACAGCATAAAATATCTTCAGGTTCAGCAACAGTTTTAACAATTAGGTATTTACTTTAAAGCTTTTTAACAGTAGCAGCACTTAATAGAAGAGGAAAAAAAATGAGACAAAGATCATGTTTCCGTGGGATTCTGGCTTTTTTATTTCCCAAGACAACTCCAAGATTCAGGTTACTATCAGTAGAACATCAGTAATTATAAGGTGACATCCATCATGCTCTATAAACAACTGTTAATGGCCTTTCTTATGCTTTTTCCAAGTAAATGAACTATCCCATCTCAAGTCAAGAGCAGCAGTTAAATTCTCTGTTAAGGTGACAATGATTATCCACTGTTTTGTTAAAAACAGCCTTTCACCTTACCCCTTTTGCCCTATTCGGAAATGAAATGTGAAGTCTTATTTCTTAGCTCCCAGCTTTCAGACAAACCTGAGCTTTGAAAAACTTCTAGAAGCACCTGAGTACCTAAAAAGGTGGGGAATCTAAAGGAAATAGACCCATCCTGTGTCAAAGATTGAATTAGCAAACATGCACATTAAAGCAGAGGAAAAAGTCACAAGGATATAATGGATAAATAGTAGAATATTGACCATTTTAGAAAAGGAAGGAAGTGGATTCTGCTGGCTTGTTATAGTACATAAGTATGGAAAGGTGATCAGAAATCTTCCACTTATCTCAGAACTATTAAATGCTTAACTGCGTTACAAGTGAAAACGAGCACTTTAAGTTTGAACGGTTTTAAAGAAAGGCACAATACATTTGGATGCAGAAAATTTTTATAATGTGAAGATAAAGAGCAAGACCTAATGAAGAAGAGTTAATCAGACTGCATAAATTAGGCTGGACAGATTATTTCTATTGTCACAAGTGTGGCCTACCAATATATCAAAGAAGTGCTGAAGCTTTGTCTAAGCAAAAGCAGTTTGGACCAGGTGTCCCTCATTATGGGTTTCTAGCTTAGCTGAGGGTTAGACCTCAAGACTCTGCTGACAGATGTTTGAGTAATACTTTATTTGGTTGCTTTGCAAGAAAGGGCTTAAATGATTGCCTTTGCTGACAGGAATCTTAACATTAACTTGAATTTGCAGTGATACCTGTTTCTCACAGGTCATCTGATGCAATTTTAGCTATGAAAGGAGCTTTGAATCTTCCTCAATTTCATCAGAGGTTCCTGTGTAGCCCTAAGGTCTCAGGCAGACCAGTTGTTAAAGAAAGGGCCAGAAAGGGCCTCAGAAACCCAAAGAAAGAGGAAAAAAATTCATGAAGTCTTTTATATGAAACAGACACCATGGTTAAGTGAGCTGAGTGGTCAGTTTAAGGTGTCTATCTTTTTCATGGGAGCCTAAATGTAAAATCATTACCTCCAAGTTAAAGTTGTAATTAAGTACCAAGTAATGTTACACTACTGGCAGTATGAAATTCAATTCCCTTTGAAAAATGCTGCACTCAAGTTGTGCTGCAATTATGCGATAGCTATGCCCATTTCCTAGAATCCATCCATTTTTTCTGTGACAAATGCCTAATTTTCTTCATGTCATATAAACATTAGGTATACAATACCCTCAAAGGACTGAAAAGGAGAAGCAGAACCCTTCTTCAATATTTTCATTTGAATGGGATTTTTAGGTGAGAATTTCTTTTTAATATTATGTTTTCAATATTCTCCATTACAGGTCACATTTCATGTAGAATTAACATGCCAAAAAGAACCCAATGTTCCTTTACCTTCCCTAAGGAAGGTAAAAAAGAAAGGGAAAATATAAAACTCTTTTGTCTGGATAAATCAGGAGGAGCAAGTAAAGAAAGAGAAATATAAGGATAGAGAAGTCTAATTTCAAAGAGGTTCTGATGATTGCAGACATTCTTGAATTAGGGGAATTTTTCTTTCAGATAATTCTCTGAAATTTCCAGAATGACATTTTGTTAAGGGTCAACACAAAGCTGAAGAAAACTTAAAAGAGGCTGTTAGGACAAAGATTTAATGTGTACCGCTCCTACTGTTACAAAGTAGAAATATCATCACCAACTCTACTCATAAATGTTCTGGAAGGGGTGGTTATCTTGTGTTAGGATCATTTTGGCTGATAATATTCAGACTGCTAAGATCAGAAATGCTAAAAAGATATTTACTGAAAATACTGAGTGAAAAAAGCAATTTGCTGAAATAGTTCAATGTTGACAAACATTAAACAAGATATATGCAAATCTAACTTTGCAATTAGTTGTAAGTTGATTCTCCCTATGCAAAAATGAGATACTGGATGTACAATATCTCACTGCACGGAGGCAAAATAGCCCCTTTGGAAAATATCAGAGACATCACATTTTGCTTTGAAGAATCCAGGTTTCAAACAGAAAACAGAAGACAAGAATGTGTTTGTACGATTACACAGAATCTCAAGCTAACATCTACCAATCCAAATTACACTGGAAATACTCAGGTTCCTTTCCAATAGGACTGTTCCTGTTCTGCAAACATTGTTTTCATTCTTGATGTTTGCTGTTTATGTATTTTTTCTCTACTGCTTCCCTCCAGCCATGCCAATTATGCAAATAGTCAAAATCTTACTAGTATGCTTATCTACAGCTTCCATGGAATATTTCCCAGATTTACCTTTCTAGTCCATGACCACTCTCACAGTACACATTCTGCAAGAGCCTGCACAATGTCCCCTGTGGACATTTTTGAAATAATAATAATTTAGTTATACAGAATGGAATGAGGTAACAAGAACAGCACTTTTGCCATGGTACTTGACTGAATCTGTTCATTTATTCTCGCCCTTGTTCCTAGATTCACTGGAAAACAAAATCCATCACAACAATACCTGTCTCTTTCTGAAATTCAAGGTTTCAAAGAAAGTATTAGCAAGTAAAATATTCACAGATTGACCTGACGCAGTAATAAACACCATTAACAATTTCTTCTTTACTGAAGGAGAGAAAAATTGCTTAAGGGTAATGCTCAAAAAAAGTTAACACAAGGGCTTGGAGTAAAAGGTATCTTAAAAGCCATGTCACAATAACATAGCCAAAACAGTATTTCTGACATTTCTTCCTGCTTTGGGATATTTTTTTTTTTCACATAATCACAAAATGACTTCTGCTCTTCTGATTATACTAGAGTATGGGCACTGTTGATCTTTTTCTTTTTCAACAAAAAATAAATATATTAAGACAAAACTAGGAAGGAGGATCAGCTTTAGTACTGGTAGCAGAAGCAATAAGCTTGCTCTTCTCTCTTCCCCCAGATATGTAATCCAGACATTAAACTGAAGAAGCAGTTTGTGAAGCAGAAAAGCATAGCTTCGATCTGCAAAGAAGGAAAATATTAGTAGGCCAGATACAAGGAAGGGAAGTGAAAGGGGAATAAAACTCCCATTCAGCTACAAAACCAGTTCTAACTGAACATGAAATAAGGACTAAATTATACACATGCTAATTATAATAGCAAGAGAGCTGGAATCATGTGCAGTAACACATTCCTCATTGGCATCAAGAAAATCTTGCCTAGCAAGGGGGTAGATAGACATTTAGAGATGCAAGAAATGTAACTCAGCAATTTCTATAGAGATTCTAAGACCATATTTTTGGATATCTTTCCTTAGACATTTGAAAATATTAAATTAGAGGGATTAGAGGGAACAGAGACTCAATGTTACAAATAAGGGCCCACATGAACAATTAAAATTATTCTTCATGAATAATAAATTTAATTTCTTCTAAAAAAAACCCCACATAATTGTGAAATAGTCTCTCTATTGCAGGCAGCTTTATAATTTTGAAGATTAAAAGCTTAAGATTTTAATACAAAGCTTTATAAGTTAACATCTTTATCTGAAGTTCATATTTCTAAGTGATTGAGAAATTTTATGTAGTAAAAAAGGGCTGATTGTTAGATTATTGGGAAGTTTGGTGTTTAATCTTTCTCAAACACAAGGACCTAGTGGAGCACCATTGCTACATTATTCAAAGTTGTTCTTATCTTCTCCATGACTCACAGAACTGCAGCTAATCCGTTTCCTGATAAGACAACATTGGCTACTGTTATCTGGAAAAAGCAGCAAATGTCAATCTTTCATGAAAAAATGTAGTTTAAAGACTAAATTGTTTACATTATAGTAGACAAGTCTGTCTACATTTTCCACTAAAATGTAGAAAACAGAAAATGCATGTCCTACTTTATATGTTTAATTTAGGATCTCTTTGGTAAGAGTCAACTTTTAACTTTGTGCAATGACTAGCACTGCAACAACAAAAAAGAATCACCCTTTACCAAATTGCCTGACTTAATGTTCAGATTTAAAAACATTTGATTTTTGGGAACAGTCCTTCAAAGGGCCAGGATGATTATCTTTGTGGGCCCCTTCCAACCCAGGATATTCTGTGATTATCTCTGCTTGAACTACAGGCTTACTTTACATGAAAACAGGATATTATTTCTTAAATCACTCCAAACACTACTTCAGTTTCTAACAGGAAAGCATTGACCCCATTTAAAAATAGAAACCTTAAGTTCAGGTTATCCTTACTAGATTTTACCATTTCTGTTAAAAACTAGTATTAATTATGTTTCAAATATTTTATTGATATTTATAAACATATTTGTCCCTTCAGTTCCCATAGGTAGACAGAAAATCACACATACAGCAGTCATGGTGGGATGCTGAGATAATTCAACTTCGTAACATGAGCACCATTTACCTTGAGATCCCACATTCAGTTTGTGATGAATGTGCTGCTGCCCAAGATGTTAAGACTGGAGTCACCAAACCAGCCCGGTTATCAGCAGGAGCGCAGTTACCGCAACAGAGATCGGCGTGTTCTGACTCACAGACTTCCCGGGTCCTGCAGCCTCTGCTGACCCCAACATTAGCCCCAGCAACGAGTCAGGACCCGAGCTCCTCAACTTACTGATAACTTAGGAATGCTCACACTGGCTACAGTTAGCAATTTTATTTACATGGACTTAGAGCGATTACCTGAGCTACCATACGCTTCTGAGTACAGCTGTAGTTTTTTAAGTGTTCACATTAAACCTCACTCAGCTAGACAGAAAAAAACCCACACCAGTCATTCTTCGCTCCCCTCCCCCCTCAAATATTAAATGCATAAGCATAATAGAAATAAATACTGTTAGTATGCCTGATGGGACTCAAATGGTGATAAAAATGCAAGACACTGTAAATGAGGAGCTAAATGAGTAATCAAGACAGCTTAACTTAGGCAGACATCTTAAAGTTAGCTGTCAACAAGTGCTAAAGCGTGCTGCTGAGGTCAGTCAGCACTGGTCTGGAAGGTCTATTACCTAAAGCTCAAAAACCCTCTCTGACACCCGTGCAGTTTTAGATAACCTGTCAAATTAAGTTTTCACCTCTTATTTACAGGTCTGTGATTTGTACAAGACTCAAGATAACTGCCACATTCCATCTCCTTTTATTGATTAAACGTTTATGAAACCATTTGCTGAAGCCATGTTGCTGTCTATCCTGGTTCCAGCCAGGACAGGGCTAATTTTTTCAGTAGCAGGGAGAGGGTGTGATTAGGCCAGGGAGGTTACTCTGTATCACCTCACCTCATTGCTGAGAGCAGAGAAAGGGACACACTTGCCCAGGGAGAAGGGGTTCCTTCTAGGCTCAGTGAGCATCCTGCATGGAATCAAAATTCTCCTTTGAACCCCTGGTTATTAATCCTGTTGCTCTTACTGTTTTTCTTATCTCGTTGTTTCTAGTAAATTGTTCTCATCTCAGTCCATGATCTTTGCCTTTTTTGCCTCCAATTTTCAACTCCATCCCACCCAGCAAGAAAGGGGAGGGCAAAACGGGGAGAACAAGCAGCAGTGTGGCTTTGGAGAGTCTCAGTGGAGGCACTGAACTGGGGAATACCATTCCTAAACCAGGACAGCCTTAATTGGTGCCCCATGTAGGGCATGAAAAGTTGAGATAACAACAAATGTGCCCAGAGGAGGTTGGAAACAATTTTGAGTTAAGCATTTGTGCAATAGGTAAGGAGCCACAGGTCACAAGGTCGCTTGGTGTGTTCATATGGGTACGGTACCAGACCCTGTCTTATGCAGACGGCCACCATACTACAGTGCATTTCTCCTACTCATTTGAGCCATTTTCATTTCAAATGGTTCTCAACATGAGTATACTTTTAATTAAATGCACCCCAGTGGTATTTCGTGCTGCTTGGCTGTCAGACACATTACATTCTGAAGGTAACTTTTAAAGCATGACTTTAAATATGTCCTGCTAGCCACTTTTTGGATCATCCAGAAGCTTTTTCTGCTTCCCTTGTAGCTCCATTTTTGTCTCCTCCAGAGGAATTTCCTGTGGACCTTACTTTAATAACCAGGAAAGTCCTCCATATTCTGGGTTTTGATATTTCAAGGCCTCACCTCTACGAAGACTTCAGTTCACTTTTTACTCAAGACAACTTCTCTCCTTAAGCAAGAAGGGACTCACAGATAACTTATCTTTATGTATTGCTAAGGTGAAACTATACCTGTACAGCAAAGCTCACAAACCTTACCAGAACACCCACAGATCATTGCTGCTGCTTGTACTACTAGATACGTATTAGCACATATTTATGTCAATCTTTAAAATGAGGGCAAAACCATCAAAAACTCACTTAAAATCCAAACACTTATCAAAGACATTCCTGTAACAAAACTACTTTCACTCAAGGCTGAAGCCTTTAAAACAACAATAAAATAACATTAATCTCAGTGTCTTCTCAATCACTAGAAAAATTACCTTTTGTTCTTTCCAAGCTAAAATACTGTAACTATTGTATCTCTCCCCTCTGTATATTTTATATTCAAGACAACCTATGATCAGTGCATCAACAAAGTCCAAGTCAGTTTCAAACAAAAGTATTTACATTTTGAGTATGACATTCAGTCACAAAACACTTAGAGCCATATATTGTTTGCTGGTATATCTTTATGAAAAAGGCTATATATAATAAAGAGAAGACAGAAATGTTCCAACAGTGATACAAGAAAAAACCTACAGAAAATTTGAGTCACTGATGTTAAATTGGTATGTCTCAGCTTAATATGGAACTTGATAAAGCATTCAGGTTAGTAATCTTCTACCACATCAGCACCTATTTTTCTGTAGTTCACACAAAAGCACAACTACTTTAACTGAAATTATCACAGCTGTCAACCACTTTTATAACTACAAGAAGCTGGACCCTAAGTTACCACTAATACATAAGCTCAAGTAAGTTCATGAACTTACCCTTAGTTCCTTCAATAGGTTCCAATGGGATGGTTTCAATTACAAGAAAAAAACAGACTACATTTTTTTCCACTGGCTTTTTTCCTAAGTAATTCTTAAAGCAGGCATAAACAATGAACCAAACCACATCATACTCAAGAGAAAAACAAGGGGAATCTCTTAATTTTGCAGTTGGAGCAAGCAGGCAAAGCAATCACTATCAGTGTCTGATGCAACAAGACAAGGACACAGACTATGCAATGCCAGACCATCAGTCAGTGTGACAGGAAAGGCACAGTGCATTCTACTTGGTCACCCAAGGAGCAAATGAACACACACTGCTAGAAATAAATGAGAAGTCTTCCTGCACATTGAAACTTGCTTATATTGATAGCAATGAAATGCTTCAAAATCCATGAACTATATTGCCTAGTTTATTCCTACAGTTAAACTAAAGTTGTAAGGAGAATATGTTTCTTATTTTTATAGTACAGTGATTGCCTATGTGAAATATTTTAAATGTGTTACATATTCATACATATTTATTCCACAATACAAAAGATTACAAAGAATATTCTCCAAGGATTGGGTTTGTATTTGCCTGTATATTTTATGGTCATTTTACACAGCAAAGAATGGGTTGAGTTTTTAAGGTATTTTTGAACATATGAAAAATATGCCTCTAAATCCAAAAGAACTGGCCCAGGAAAAAAAAGAACAAAAAACAAAAGCACATGTAATAAACAGCTATTTCCACTCCTGAAAACTGACCCAATCCTTAATTGTAGATTTAGATTTCCTTTAAACCTATTTTCCATGTTTTTCTCAGACACACATTTGCTCTTTCATTCAATCAATTCAAAAATACACTAAACAAGCTTTCATGAATATGTACATTGGGCCTTTGCACAGGAACTTCTTCACTTCTAGCACCCTGCAGACTCAGAGAAAGATATCTTTCAGCAGTAAAACACCAACTTGATCCATTTTCTCTCCTCTTGCACACTTACTTGCTGACAGCATAGCAGGCTGCTCCAACTGAAAGTTCAGTCACAAACATTTGGATGCAATGTCATAAGCTATGTGAATGAAGAAAAAAAAAAACAACAAGACCACCCAAAAAAGTTACAACCAATACCCCTCACTATTTATTTTCAGAAGGGTATATTTAAGTCACATCAGTTACAAAACACAGTTGATAACACAGACAGATGGGAATGATCAGCACTGGGAGGAAATCCCTTAAGCTGCCAAAAACTTCAGCTTTGTGAAACTATTCTCAGCATTCATGGAAAGTATTCAAGGCTCTCCAACTCTTAATCCCAGTTCATATTTCAACATGCACTCAATGCAGTGCAGCAACACCAGGTAAGAGAACAGACACGCAAGTGTGAAAGTTTATGAAGACCTAGCAGAATGTTTTAGAAACAGAATTTCACCTTTGATTAAAATACCTTGATGCATAATATTCTTTGACATTGCTTATGCTAAAAATTTATCATTATAAACCTAACATTGGAAAAATTATATTTCTGTTCATTTTGAGTCTATCACCAATTGATTTTGCTTTAGAGCATAAGTTTTCTTTAAAATAACTGCACAGGGAAAGGGGAGAGGAAAACCAACACTCAATGCTGCATTAGAACATCAGTGCTCCATACTGCTAATTGTGAATCTCTAACTAGAGCAGTTTGCTCCCAGAGAATAAAAAGCTTCACCACTTCCAAATCAAGCATCTGCTCTAGATTGTCTAGAGCATGAGTTTTGCAATGACTGATACAGCATTTTTCTATCAGATAAGGTCACATTGCCTAAACACAGATACTAACTTTACTACTCCTCATTAAATGAGCCATAGGATGCTTGGGAGAAGGAATATCACAGTTTTGGAACAACTTCTTTTCCCCATTTGGGTCACTCAAGTTAAAAATGTTTTAATTGCTATCCTTGTATTGACTGCTCATCTGGCACAGGTGACAAGAGTGCATCATCCCCAGTATCCTACAAAGACCATAACACAAATCTCTGTCACACAGAGATCACAGAAGCAAAATACTATCATTAAACCATTTTTGCAGATATAATACTTTTCCTGAGGAAGCATAATTTGCTGAGGATTATAAAGTATTTTCACCACACAAAGTTTAAAAAGATCCTAAAAAAAAAAAACCACTAAAGAGAAACTGTATGTGGCATAAAGTGCTTGAAAAGATAACTGTAAATATTTACCAAATAAATTATTTTAAAGTAGAATATATTACAACTGCAACTGTTTGCAATGATGCCTAACTTGTCAAAACAAGTAGTTGACAGAAAAAGGCTGTTTCAAGCCCTGTTCACTCGTGATTAGTAAAGAATTTTAAGCATCTGTAATACAAACTAAATAATTTCCACAGTTAGTAGCTTCTAATATGCTTTGATCATCTTACTTTCCTGTTTCTCCAGAAAAATTAACCTTTGCAAGACAATAATGCACAGCTCAAACTTCAGCTTGTCCATACCCTTGGTTTTAGCTTTTCAGTACTGTATATGTTGCTGGAAGAAGTAAATAATTTAACAACTTGGGATTTTCAATTTTATAGCACTAAATGGAAATTGCATTGAATTGCACACAGAGAGAAAGAGCTTTTTCTAACACTTGCTGCATTCCCCAGATGCATTCAATGATAGGTCTCTGTAACTTCAATCAAGTATACTAAGACTTCTCATTTTTGCCATGGCATCAGTAAACAGCTGTCGTTCCTCTCTGTCCTGCCACACTCTTTAACAAATATCACAGAGAATAAATATCCTACTTAACATAAAAGCATCTCTGACTTCAAGGCAAAGAGGAAAAATAAGAGAGAGATAATTCAAAATACTTGATCATAGCAGCTTAAAGCAGACAGAAATACTAATTTTTACTTTTTTGATGACTGAATAAAGATTTCCACAAGATGGTGCTGTAGTCCTATTTTAAGACATTAATGGTTCTAACATTTAGAAGGAAACATCATTTCATTTCATTGTTAGAATAATGAACAGTGATTTGCAAGGCCCATTTTCAATTAAGGAGCAAAACACATTCCTACGATCCAGTCTTTATAGGTTCTTTTATTTTTAAACATCTGAAAAATTACAGAAGTCACAGAAGTCTAAGAAACCCAGAACTAGTTTATATAACATCACAGATCACCGTAAGCTCTTCTGTTTCTGTGTAAAATAAAGTCCATTTATATTCCATATGATTATAGAAAAAAATCATAATTATTGTTAAAACATAGAAATTACTTTTTACAGCATGTTAAACAGCTGCTTTTCCCTTCATCTGCAAACTTTGTCCCCTAAAAAATTCCGACTGGTCTGTAATATTAAACTCCAAAAATCTTTTAAACTGAAGTATTAAAACACAAAAGAGCCTTGATATGATAGGCTACCAATTTACAAAAAGCAATAAACAATTAAATAAATCTAATCAAGCCTCACACATCTTTGGTTTGATCATATGTTTATGGAAGTCTTATGTCTCTAAACAGAAATCTTAATATGGCTTCAAATAATGAAAATGTTGTGTTTCTTTGTATACTGACTGGTCTCCATCTGTGCTGCTGGTCTTAAAATGTGTTGGGTAAGAGCACTAAAACACTCAACACATCTCTTGCAGTCAAAGTCTGTGGACTTACTTGCACATTTTTGTGTTTAGGATCAAACTGACCCCCACTTTGTCAGTGTTAATGGAAGCCATAAAGTGTTGGTGCTCTCCAGCTCAGCATGAAAACTTATATTTAAAAATAAAATTTTTAAAAAACAGCAAAAAAGGTACATATTTGAAACTGTGTATGTAAGTTTTTTATTAAGACTTATTCAAGAGTACAGATGGTAGGATGGTATGTAAGAATGCCTCTTGGGTGTAATATGCAAGTTCCAGCTGGAATGTTTCCAACAGGATGTAAACCACAGTCCTCAAGCCCACACTTTAAAAAACATATTACTTAGCACGCTGCTAACAAATGTCAACACAAGAATACACTGCTGTAATGACTTCAATTTACAAAAGTGCAAGGAGGGGGGAAGAAGCTATTTGAACAGTCTTTAAAACCAAAAATTGTGGTCGTGGGGAGGGAAATCAATACACAGATGCATGAGTAAAATATTTATTCAAAGCAATAAAAGCACGGGTGATCATTACAAATTCGATATATTAAAAATTTAACGCTGTACAAACATACAGATTATTTCTGGTATCCATAAGTCTGCAGAGACCAGGTCTGAAGACCTGTGCTTGCAGGTATTCCCAGAGGTGGGCTTGGCGTTTTGAACAATTTGAAGGTTTCTTCAATTCTGAAAATAAATTTTGTTTACATACACTTAATAAAATAGGGTACAAAATAACTGACTTGCTTTTAACTTCCTAATTATCCAAAATCCTAATAAGCAGCATGACCCCACACGTTTTCTCTCATCCTGCCCTTTTCCCCTGCAATTAGTTTCTATTTTAAATGATTACCATTTATCAATAAACCTCAAGTACACAAAAAAGAAGTAACCCACACAATAAAACTAAAATTACAGAAAAGGCTAGAGCTTTTTATAGGCCACATACTTACAGAAGAGAAATCTCTTGCTAGAGAAACATGGGAAAGCAACATATTTCTCTTCAAGTATAATAAAAATATAACAAAAAATTTTATTCTAGATCTCAGAATAATTATCAAATACACCTTAATAAAGTTATTATAATGCTTAGGCTGAAATTAGTTTTACATTTCCTTAAATAATAAAAAACAGTTAAGATAATAGGTACTTTTCAGGAAGAAAAATTCCAAGTACCAGGGAATTTCAATCAAGAAATAAATAATATTCCTATTTCTTATCAACCAAATTCTAAACACTCTTTATTCTCTAGTTAACACTATTAAGAGTGCTTTCTATTGCTTTTTAGAAACCAAAACAGTGACTCATCCCACAAATACAAAACTGTAAGTGGATTTATTATCCAGTAGAGCCATAAGGAAATGCCACACCTGATGTACAGACCTTTGAGGTTTGGAACACATATGTACATTCTCTGTGCGCCTTAGTCCAGTACAACTCCCTCCTGGGAAATAAATTCCTGCTGCCCTTTTCTATTACTTACATTTTACTTATCTTTTCCATTCTTTGTCTTATTGTCTCCTACAATTTAAAAGCAACATAGTTAGTGAACTCTTCAAAGCTTACATTCTTCAGATGGACTTTCAGCTTAAATTCAGAGAAAATGTGACTTTAAGCAGTGTTTACATATGAAAACTATTTTTATGAGACAGACTTAGAAGTAGTTTTGCATAGTTTCCTTGTTTTTCTGTCAGTATATACAACTAAAACCAATGCTTACTTGTTCTCTTGACCTCAAAGGAAATCAACTGAGCATTCACCAACTTTACTTACCTTTGAAATGTCTGTCAGATCATGAGAATTAATGGTCATGTCTTTGGGAGATTGGTCTGTGGATAACAGTGAACCGCATCCAGACGACTGAAGATGACTCCCTGGCATCTCCTCATTCCTCTCTGTATCTATAGAGAAATGCTCAGTTTTATGTCACCTTTGCCTTCTTGCTCTCTTTTGCAAGGTCAGCTATCAAATAATGTGATTTACAGCAGGCAATAATAGAAGAGAAGGCATTGTTTAGAGACAGGAAGGAAAAAGCTACTATGAGAGTCCAAAATAGGTTTCTCATTTTTTTTAAACAAGTGCAATATGACACTATGTATAATATATATAATATACAAAAAGCAAATTCTGAAGATTACTAAGAAGATTATTTTCTCCTGACTAGAGTAAAATCAAAGCTTATGAACATCTGATTACATTGCCAAAGCTTTAATCATAATTTCATTGTAAACTGCCTGCTCAAACATGTCTTTAATTTGTGCAAAGTAACCTATCTTATAAGTAGTAGAATTTTTGTCTTTTTTTTTTTCATTTGGAAGCTGTGATATTCTTTGTAATTTTAGATTACTATTGTCAGGGAAGAGAATTTAGTATCTCGAAAAAACACATGTTCCCATACCCATTTTTAGTAAAGTCACCACCTATACATCACACCTTTGGAACAAATGTAGCTACACTATTTTGTACCTAAAATTCATAATAAACTCTTTTTAAATAACTAAAATTAAAGATTTTTTATTTGGTACAGCTGTGATTTCTAAAGAGTACTACAGCCAAAAAGAGCTGGAAAGGATCCCAAGTACTATACTCTCAGATAAAAGAGTTAAGACAGTCCTCATAACTTTTATGCCTAAAAATTCCTGAATTTTAGAAAAGCAGAAACAACAAATTCAGAATTTGGGGAGTCTGAAAATTCTCTTTCAAAAAACCATCTTTCTGTTTATTACTACAAAGTCCTCAAGTATCAGTAACACATCACTAAACTTATCACAGGAAGCAAATATGTTCCAAGCTTGCTGAGTCCTGTAAAATAAAGGTCCAGTTTCTGAGACTCCATGATAAAAACAAGCTTTGACATAACCAAGAACTGCCCTCCTAATTTCCATGGAAACTGGATTACTGAGACTCCTTTTTAATTACAATTCAAAAGCCCAACACTGCACAAAAAAGCATAATATGTGAGAATGGAAAATAGAATAAGAATATCCTTCTTACTACTGGTGGTAGGAATAACAGCTGCCACAAGGGAAACAGGCCAAATCAAGGAACAGAACAGAGGGAGCTAATAGAACTAAAGGCTAAAGAGCTACCATTGAGGAAGACAGAAGAATTACTCATGGCCTGAGCAGTGCTTTTAACTTCTTTCCCACTCAAGTCTGCTTTGTTTACTTCTTGTAGGTTATCAAAATTAAACGGAAGTTGGAAACGGAAGAAAAAGATTTTGACTTTCTCTTCAAAACAAGAAAGTTTATCAAAAATGTCAGTTGGACAGCTGCTAACTGCTTCAGAGATGAAATACAGAAAACATTTAGTAGTGAGTTGAAAACCAACAAAGATTATTAATCATAATTTGTCTGAGTCCCATTAAAGAAGAAAACAGCAACCTAAAAGATACTAGTGGCAGCAAAAATAACTCAATTTGTGCCTGAGAACAGTGCATTTTTAGAACATAATGATAACTGCTTTAAAGTCCAAATGACAGTATTGTTATTCACAGCTTTAGTAACAGAACATTAATTTGCATCTTTGATACTTTTAGTAGCTATTTTGAACTATTACTTACTATGCTATAGCAACTAAAACATCTAAAGAATAAGTTAGAAACATGAAATGATGAAGAGGTTAACTTCTTATCTGCAGGATGGTTTTAAATTCAGAGGTCACTAAATTGCAGTTACCTACTTAACTATTTTTAGTCAAGGTCAGCAAGAAATGTTTAGCATATTTACATTAATTAAAAGGAAAATCATTAATACTCACCAAGGGAAACTGGAACGCTACTGGAAGTTCTTTTTTGATTTATATTGCTGAAGTCTTTAAGAAAGTCTCTCTGAAATACAAGTTTACTGCATTTTAGCCATATACCCTGTTTAAATCATCTTCTGACTGAACAAAACTATATTTAAGTATCAGGTATGTGTGTATTTGCTTCCTACACATGTTGGCACTGCACAAATATCTTTACAGGACTAAAAAATTCAACATTTCTCTAAATGCATTTCATTAAAAAACTAGTCTATTTAATGGGTATTTTTAAAACATGATGAGGTCAAAACCAGGTCAAAATATAGTGCATAAAACTTACTTATGAGCAGAATGGACAATCAGAATGGTCTTAGCCTGTACTAATAATTTCATCTCAACATTGGTTGCCATTAGCTTAAAGTAAGTGTGCCTTCTTCTACTACTAGCTGATATTCAAATATAGAGTCCTCAGTCCAAAGAAAACAGCCTATAGACTAACTGAAATTCATTGCACCTAAATGCTCAGAACCCAGAAGGCTATTTTAAGCTGGTTTCCCAGGCTCCTAAATGAGAGGGCTCTTTTAACACTCTCAGTTTAACTTGATGTAGCTTTAAAAAGGTTGTTCATAAGCAAGGAAACAATATTATTTTTGAGTTCAACTTGTTAATTTCAAAGTAAAAAAATTAAACACTCAAACAACATTTAGAATTTTTTTTACCAATGAGTAGTCATTATGATTTGATACCTCACCCTTTAAAATATATCACTTTATATACTGGAGTAACTGCATCAGCTAACAGGGGAATACTACACCCAAATAAATTAATGAAGGAGAAATAGTACATATTGTATGGGAAAATGCTGGAAAAAACTGTAATAATGTCCATCTCTTAAAAAACACAAAAATAGAATCTGCAGAGACTATGTCTGTTCAATTCCTTTCATTGAAATGGATTTGGTAGCTTTCAGACTTTCCCAGAACTTAAATGCACAGCTGCTGCTACTTTGGCAACAGCAAAAGACAGATCTTAGCGTGTTCCTGCTATGTTGGCTAGATGCCAAAAATTCCCTGTAAAGTGCAAGAGTAAGAGAGGAGTAATTCTGAATTGTTTCTGTATGTGTGAAGCACGACTTGGATGCAATCTCATTAAACAAAAAAGCAGCGATTCTGTGGCCCAAAGGATTATTTCTTAGCAGTTTTCAAATGTCTATTACAAAACAGTTGCTTTGAAGACTATGTATACATATATATAGTCCTATATATTTGTATATAGAATGCCATACAGAAACTATAACTGAACT
Source organism: Setophaga petechia (assembly GCA_024362935.1). NCBI lineage: Eukaryota > Metazoa > Chordata > Aves > Passeriformes > Parulidae > Setophaga > Setophaga petechia. The sequence continues at coordinate 33,381,897 of JANCRA010000001.1, forward strand.
TGTTTCTGCAGGTGAATTCTTTCCGTAACATGCAGTACAGAAATATAATTATCACTGGAAATTTCTCAGTGATATTTTTGAGAGTATTTTCCAAATACTATTCCAACCATATGAACAACTACAATAAACACGTTAGTGAAGCAGTAATAAACCAAATTTACAAAAACAAAAGAACAAGTCTAGTCTGAAACATGAGCTTTCCCATGTGCTACAGTAATTTCTTGAAAAGAATACATTTGAAACAGGAGAAAAACTGTCTGTAGCTATTCATCTGAAGGCCTCTTGAGATTGCTGCCAGAAAAAAAACCCATTATCATTGGTGGTATTTGTTGGACACATGTCTACTGATCTGTAAGAATCTGATTTCAGATGGTAAAATCACATGAGCTACTACTGACCTAAATTTTTTTTTAAGTGATTGAGAATATCTATCCTTACTAATTGAGCTAAAGCTTTTAGAAATAACCTAGTGATCAGTTTGAACACCTGTCTATTTCAAGACTTTGCATAACCACCACACTTGCAAAGCACACAGTAAAACATGTCTTGTATACAAGTATTAGCACATTTTCAAATTAGCAGGGTAAGCAAAATGCACAGAGCTCCTGGTTGTGAATAAATTCAACAGTTTTACAGCTGCAAAGAAAAATGCAACACCAATCAACTATTTTCCACAAGGATTTTCAACTTCTGGAAAGTATCTGACAGTATCTGAAGGATACACAAGATACATTAGGGAAAATTTTTGGATCACATGATTAATTTCAAAGTGATGCTATGGTTCACTGCAGCTCACAATATTTACATGTGTACATATATCAAAGCACATAATGTGCACACAAGGACCTTATGAAAAATAACCCAGTCTTAATGCAACAAGAGGCTTTATTTGCTATGCCAAATGTATCCACATCACAACTGCAGTGCTTTCACACATTCAAAAATGCAATGAACATCATGGACAAAAAATAGGAAGTGGGGGAAGAGAGTGGGAATAGGAAAAAACCCAGCTGATTAGACATTTCAAGGACCCATAAATTACACATAGGACTAAAATAAGAAATAACTTTTTGATTAACCCTGTATTTTTCACTGTGCATGCCATCCATTTTTGTCACTATCCATTGTAGAGAATGAAGACGCCACGTTCAAAAACTTTCTTCTATAACTTTAGTAGTAAATAAAATGACACTGAATCATTACTAATGAGAACAGGTGGCAAGCTTTGGTTCATAAAGTCTCAGAGCATAGAATTTAACAGTTAAGAAAAAAGAAACCACCAACTTCATAAACAGCACTCGCATTCAGATTGTATTTTTAAAACCAATGACAAAACCCCATCAGGAGGCAGGGAGGGTAAAACAAACCAACAAGATTATGTTTGGGCAATTTTTGTTATAGAATTAAGAAAGAAGTTAACACACCTTTCTGGATTGTAACAACAGTTCTGTTTCAAGAAGCAAAACTCGATTCAGTAAGTTATTCCAGTCCTTCTCATCTACGATCACCTTTCCTTGCAGTTTCTCCTCTAAAACTTGTAGCTTATCTTCCATCCAATCTAGCTTATGAAGCTTTTCCTGGAAATCTGCAAGCTGACTCTTTAGAAACTCAATTTGTGAATTTTCTTCTATGACCTGAAAATACCGATAAGAACATATCCTCTAATTTCAAAACAGAAACAATTCATTGCTTGATGAAACAAATTAAGTGCAATCTTCAAGTTCATCTTCCTACATTAGAAAATTATTTTTCTTCCAGAATTAGCAAAATATGCCTACTCACGGAACACAGCTTCTAAAAGAAGCTGTTGACAGAACTGTGTCTTGAAAGAGACAGTGCAATTTAACTGACTTTTCCTTTTTCCAACTTTTTCAATACATTTATTAAATATCCGCTGCATGCTCCTTAAGTATAGCTATAATGTAAAAACCTTTATCCCTTTGGGCAAATCCTGTAATAAAAAGACATCTTAAAATAGAAGTCCTTACTTGTTCACATTTAACTTCCACAATATCATAATCTGGGCACAATTCTTCCTCAGTCCCTCCCTGTGCTGGAAGGGGTAGTGGACAAAGATCACCACTAACTTCATTTCCTGAGTGTCGTTCAACTAGAGGCTTCTTTTGAGTATGCTAAAAAACAAACAAACAAACAAATTAACTGCTGGTGTTATTAATAACAATAATATTTCAATTCATTAGCCAAGTAGTAACACATAAGACCTATCATTTCAATATTTATTTAAATCTAACTATCTTATCCCAACTGGTTACAAAATAGAGAAAGCAAGAGCAGGCAGTTTAATTTTTTAAAAATCATACAGACTTGAAGGAACTGTAAAACAAATATGCGTGCACTTTGCCATATATACTGTGTACCTTGTTTCCTTTCTATAAACAGTAATGAAGACATAAATGTCCTCCTTTAATTTAAAGGTTGTTCGATTTCTAAGTGTGGACTGGAAAATATGTTAATACCTACAGCGAAATTCATATGTATAGACAGTTTCAACATCAAAACCATGACTAAAACATTAAGAACAAAAAAGGTTTAACTAGGAAGATTAGAATTCTTCCTTTTTCTTGACAACTGTCAGCAAAATAGCCCTATGAGATATACATTAGTTTCCTTTGCAGACTTCCCTTAGAGAAAACAAAGAGAAATTTTGCAATTTCTTCAGGTGGATTAAATCTTATAATAATATCACAAAATGAAACATTTAATGACAAAGAATGCACAATTACTAGTTCTGTGCAGCATCTTAACATGTAGAGATTCCTCAAGGTTTTAGTTAAGCTGAAACTCTCCTCTTCTAGGGAATTCTTAAAACACATGTATCTATCCCATTCAGTGCCACTATTAAACAATTAGAAGAGACAGAGATGCCATTCCAAATACTTTCTTCACATAGTTTTCCTTGATAAAAGCAGTATTTTCCTTCCAAGTAGAAACCACCAGCTATTAACCGCAATCATAGTCCTAAAAGTTTTCTAAAATTTTATTTTGCACTCTTTCAGCAGATAATATCAGGAAAGCTGCCTCCTTCACATGCCAAGAGTGGAATAACCTATAGACATTTTCACTTAATGCACAATCATTTTACCTTTGTAAAACCAAAGCCAAAAGGAATGCTACATTATGAAAACTTCCTGAACAGATTCAGATAAAACACCAAACAGTGTTTTGAAAGCAGTGTTGAAAACACATGCTAGGCCAAGCACACTTCACCCTTCAAACACCATACATCTTCTTCGTGCCATTCTATCTTTTCCCATTGCTCTCCCTTACACTTGATATAATTCAAATATAGCACAAACAACAGCACTAGGTCATTACCAGCAAGACTTTGAGATCAACTACTCAGTAGAAGAGAGGCAACATCCTCTGTATTTCAGCTATTATTTCAGCCAACCACACTTTGGAGAAAAACAAACAAACACCAGCCCACATCAAAACTGGTTTGATTAAGTATTAAAACCAAAACAAAAGCAAAATATTTCAGCAAGAGCCTGACTTACTACAAACGAGATAAAACATAAAATTTTCATACCTGCTTGGAATTCAGAGCACTGCAACTTGGATCAGCAAGACCTTTACCACAATTTGACCATACTTCAGATTTAAGAGGTCTGATTTTTTTTCTCGTTTGGGATTTAACCTCCAAAGTGAACAGAAAAAAATAACACAGGAAAATTTTCAGGATTCCACACCCCACTTTCTAACATCATCACTGAGTGACAGAAATATTTCATGGCGCACACACACAAACATATTTAAACCTCTGTAGTACAATAATGTCTAAAAAAAATTAAATAAGACCCAAAGTTATAGAGAACACAGATCCATAAGTAAATGCCATACCCTTACACTCATTCATACCTATGCTAGGTTGCATCAGTAGATGCTTATAAATAGAAAAGACAACTTGCACCAGAGTTGAAAGTAAAACAAATACAAAAAAAATGTAGTTATGTCTTCAAAACTGACAAATTAAGTATGCAGAAGTCCTAAAGACTTGTTAAAAACTCAAAGGAAACAAACCCTGTGAAATATAAAGACTGGAAATTCCTTTCATTAAAGCAGAGACTGATACACCACACACACTGATAAAAAATAATGCTATTACAAGTATCGTTGATGAAAATAATCAGATTTGAGAAACAAATACCATCATCATTTTTGAATTGTTACAGAAATTCAACATGAGAAGAGTTTGTTTTGCTTTTAAATTTATCTGGGAAGTTTATTAATTCACATGTTCACTGTATCAAGAAGTGTAAAAGAAAATATACCACTTACTGTAAAAATGACAATTAGATTTATCTTCATTCTAATTTTTTTATACTAGAAAGTATTGCCAGCTTCATGTCTTGAATGAAAGCAATCAAGCATCTTACAATGAAACTTCATACTAACTTTCCATTATTTGGTCCATGAGCAATGCTGCATCTTCAAAGATAAGCTAAGACCAGTTTATCTGCAGCATCAAACATGTCAAAAGAAACTTATAAAAAAGGCAACCATTTGATCAGTACCTTACTAGAGTTATTCAACTCCTTATGTTTCTTCACCACACAGTTGATAATGTCACAAACAATTTGCATTTTTCTTTCTGCAAAGCCAACCTGAAGAAACTGCTCTTTTGTTAAAATTGGTTTATACTGAAATTGATCCCGAAGAAACTGCAACAAAATAAAGAGTTTACTTCACTTAAAAAATTACCTCACAATTTGCTGTAGAAATGGCATGCCCATATTCTTATTTTACTACAATCTTGTCTTTCATTCTGCATTTCAGCAGTTAAGCCTTTTCTCATTTGATTATTTTTATATAAATCAATAAATATATAGCTGTCACTTTTAACTAGGCCTTAAACATATCTCCTCTTTGATTCACATCACTCTTGTAAACTTCAACTCACAGTCTTAAGATTCAAGAAACAACTGACTATTCAAGTTAATACCAAAAAACTAAGAGCTTTTGAAGTAAATTTACAATAAAAAGTTATATTAATCTCAGCAAATACATCAGAGGACTACTTAAGGTTCCCAAAGAAGCCTTTCCTCTCAGATGGAAAACTAGTCTGAATAAGCCACTATTTCTTAATTCATCAATCCACCTTTCATTAAAAAGCACTTTTGCACATTTTAAGGATAGTTCAAAGTTATTTTCAATCAGTTAAGAATTTTATTCCGGTTTATAAAAGGTTAATATTCAACTTTATGTATTAAAATGGCATGCTGTTTCAAAATAGCTGTACTTCTAAACTGTGCTTACAATTTTTTGAGTTTCTTGTGATTTTTTTGGTGGTTAAGATTTTTGCCAAGGTCACTTCAATAAATCTTTTTGTCCAATAAAAATTTCTTTGTTCTTCAAAACTAACATTTAACAATATTACTGTTTCTGCAAATGTCTCAAAACTGAGATTTGGCTACCACCACCCATTCTTATTTTCATTAAAATCTAAAAACTTGCACACAGCGACTTAATACTCATCTTAAATCCTAACAGAACTAAAATTCATGTTCATTTCCAAAAACTTTCACTTTCTAGTAAAGCTCATAGTAAATGTTTAATTTCTGTGAAGTTTCTTTAGCAAAGAGCATGAAGGGATACCTTATAAACAGCTTCAATAAAACGCAAGTCGCTCTTGGCTGTCAGTTCCACATCACACTTTACCAAAAGCTCTGCTATGCAAGTTGAAAAAGATGTAAAACAATAGCTGATGATAGGTAAAAATGCAGCTGGATCACCCTTTACTAACCTATAAAGAGACACAAGTATTTTACACAGCAGAAGGTAACAAAAGCTTTTCATTACATGAATTCCAACATTTAACTTGAAAGGAATAAATACACAGTAGGTTCTATCTAAATATCTTTCATTCTAAGGTTCCATTGCCCGAGCATCTCTCATTCAGTCATCTTTGCTGTTATCTGTAAAATGCTCAAAAAAAAAGCTTTTGTGATCTACATATAATTTAGACATTGTCAAGTCTAAAGCCCACCAACATTTCCAGCTCAACATTCAGACCATTTTTTTGTTTCTAATCTTTATAGGATGAAATTTCCTGAAGGAAGTTTTGGAAGCGCTTCCGAAGAAATCCAAAAGGTGAGATTAACTAAACAAAGACAAGAACAGCAGAAGAGGAGCAAGACAGTAATACAGCCCAGGATTGTTCTAAGGATTGCTCAGAAGAGCAAAGCTGTGTACTTTTATATTCCAGTTCACACAGACCACACCCCAACTTCCCATTTATGTTCTGCTTATCATTGGGTGCAATGCTAATCATCTTGTTTACACATCTTGCTGTCATCATGTATTAGCATGAATTTTCACACTGCCACTTACACTGTATAATCCACATCTCTTGGATAATTTAACAAGCGAAGTCCTTGTTCTATTTTTCTTAAACTTCCATTTAGGTCTCCTGTTGCCATTATTCCAAATGCTATTCTTCTTTCAGATTATGAAATAAACACTAATAAGTGCATCTGTTAAAAAAAATTATTTACACAAAAATTACAAAATGCAATAATCACCTAAATTCAACTTTCTGCTAGAACCTGGGAGATAATTATCTGTCACTATCTTCACTAAATTTCTTGCCTTGCTACAAAACATGTATTTTGAAGCCTACCAATGCAAGCAGTGAAGAGGCACAGTCACACAGCCTATAAGTGAAGCAATGGTCTCAAGAAACAGTTAAAGCTTCCATTTACAGTGGGCTGGGTCTGTTGTGGGTGTTTTTCTTCTTGTGCTTCTATGGTGTTTAATCAGCAATCCTCAAGATTAGGCTCTTCCCATGGGTTGGGAAAAAAGAAAACCTGCTAACAATGTTTCCAATACAAGGTTCTGCCCTTGTTAAAAGGATTTTCTTCCTACTTAATCATCAGGTTCCTTTAATTTAATCACTGGGTTCTGGATTATTACTTGCCCTAAACAGAAGTACATAATACTTACTTTTCAAAGCTTGGAAGAATTTAACCAATTATTTGGAAATTTAGGCAGCTATTCTTCCTGCATTATGTTACAATGTGATCCATTCTATGGTTTTGCAAATTTAAACAGCTATTAAGACAAATCTCAAAGAATATGACATAAACCCGAAGCTCTAATTTGCAATGCAAATACTCACAGAAGACACTCTCACAGGATTTTGTCTCATCACATATAGGCTGTTTCCCAAAAATACCAACAATCCTTTCTTTTTACACCAGACCTCTGGATGTAAAAACTGGTAACTACTGTCACTACAAAATAGCCTAAGAGTTCATAAAAGTAACAGTCAAGTTGGTAGCAAATCTTGGGAAGGTGAACCCTGTGAAATGAGATACACAGCTTTTGTCTGTAGAAATCTGTAGAACTGGCTGGCTATCAAGAATAAAATCAAGTATAACAAAGTTTCAAGGTACAATAATATAGAGCTTTGAGGAAGTGGCTCAAAGAACAACTGTCAAAACTGTGTATGATAGATATTCAAAGGATCAACGTAAAAAACTAAACAAAAATACCAAAACAAACAAACAAAAACTAAAAAACCTACCCCATTCAAGTTACCAAGTATGTTAACACTATAAACGCTGTCTTTGAAATGCCCAGCAACAGGACTTTTGATTTCTTCCAACTGAATCTAGACTCTCCTATTACACAGGGAGGGGAGCCGGGGTAAATCGCACCATTACGCAGAGCTCCAAAAACATCATCGACGAATACGGGACTTGGCCGCCCTGCCAGCTGCGACACCCTCGGCGCAGAGGCCACTTGTGCACCAGCGGGCGGCACAAGGCACTGCGCGTTCCCGGCTGGCTGCCCTGGGCACCAGCGGAAAAACAGCGTGTCCCAACCAGGACACGGCAAGGCGGGCTGCAGTGCCGGAACCAGCGCGCTGCGGCAAACTCGCCAGAGTGGGACCGGGACCAGCTCCCCACCTGCCTTTCCTCGCTCCTACAAGAGCGGAGATCGGGCCCTCCCCGGAACTCGCCGTCTCTAAGGAGAGGGAGACCCCCGGGCTAGGAGCGGGCCCGCGCGGCGGGGACAGACGCGCCCCGAGAGCGATGCTGACGCTCACCCGCGCGGCGGGAGCCCCGCGGCCGTTCCCTGGCAGCGCGCCGAGCCCCGCGGCCGTTCCGTGGCAGCGCGGCGGGAGCCTCGCGGCCGTTCCCTGGCAGCGCGCCGAGCCCCGCGGCCGTTCCCCGGCTGTGCGGCGGACGCAGACCGAATCTGCCGCCGCCGAACCCGACGGGCACTTCCGCTCGCCGCGCGTCCCTCCCCGCGGACGTCACTTCCAGCAACAACAGCGGACGTCAGAGCTGCCCGGGCAGGAGTCGGGGCGGCGGCGGGCTCGGCCTCCCTGCCGAGGCTCCTTCCCTGGGCCTGTCCGCCCGTCCCCGCCGCCAGGCCCGCGCAGCCCCTCCCGCCCGGCGCGGCCCTCGCACGCAGGCGGGCCGGGCTCGTCGCGGCGGCGGTTGCCGCGGAGCTGGCACAGGTAGGGCTCGCGGGGGTCCCTCCGCGGCGCGGACGGACGGGCGGCGCGGCCAATCGGCAGCCGGGGCTCCGGGAGCGGCCCAATGGGGCCGGGGGGCGGCACCCGCCGGGCAGCGATCGCCGGTGCCCCGGGAGCGGGGCGGCCGTGCCCGGGCTGGTCCCGGTCCCGCTTTGCACGGGGACGAGCCGCTCGGGCGGCGGCTCGGCTGCGGAGCTCTTCGGGACGCAGTGCGGCCTTGGGCGGCTTCGGGCCTCGGCTCCCTGGGGCGGACCTGGGCCTGCGGGACGGGCTGTGCCTCCGCCCGCCAGCCTGGTGGCCCGCAGTCGGGATTGAAGGGTTTTCACGTTCCGGGGGGGACCAGCAGGCCTCGGTTGCAATGCAGCTGCTATGAACGAAGCTTCAGTTTCGATAGGCTTACGTCGAAGGAAGGAACGTTTTCCTGTTGAGAGAATCGTGGCTGCAAATCAGGAGCTGTAGGGCTCAGTTACTATAAAGGGAAGAGTGTTTATATCTAGAGTGTGTGTTGTTTTTTATTTAATAACATAGAATCCAGTACTAATGCAGCATTAATCTAGATTACGTTTAGCATCCTATCATGCTTGTCAACACTGCAAAAGAATTGATTATGCAGTAAGTAGCAAAGTAGCATGAGGAAGAAACAATTAGAATTTAAATCAGACTTTGATAGATAGCAGACAGAGCTAGAGAAGATCAGCGACTTACAAACAGGCTCGATGTTATTTTTACATTGGTAGCTACTCCAGTCAAGCTATCAAGAGTTTTCAATTAAGATTACATTATTAGACGTTTGAAAACATGCATTTGAGTGGTATACTGAGTCTGAAGATTGAAAATATAGGTTCAAAATAATTTTAAAATACAGTCTGACGTCATTACTTGAAAGGCTTTATAACAATGGGTTTCCTCATCTTTTATTATGAAAGCATTCATCCTGGATTATTACAGAGCTGAAAGTAATTACGTGATTGGGAAAATTATATGTGTTCTAACAAATGGCATATAAGCTGCTGAATAGCTACACAAATAGCAGAGCTTTTGATTTTCAGCAGCTGGTCCTAGACTGGTTTAAATTCTGTCTCATTTTCTTTCTTCTGTGGAATTTCTTCAGTTTGTCCTTAAAAGCAATTTTTTTTTTTTTTAACATTACAAAAAGGTTTTGTATACTATTTCTGCAGTGATATTCTCTGTATAAGTATGTGAGTATCTTATAATCAAGGTTTTATGTTACGCTACTAGGTATGAAAGCTTGAAAAGATACTTATTCTCTTGTTTCCGAGGACTCAAAATCCTTACTGCATTATCACTGAAGTCAGTAAGCTTTGTTTCAGTGTCAGTCACTGTGTTATCCAATCATTGACTCTAAAGAGTCCTTCACTGACTCTTAAATAAGGTCTTTTTATGAAATTTTGAAGGAAGTCTGAAGATTCCAATTGTTTCGAAGCCTAAGGTTTCTTAACTCGCATACGATATAGATAATATTTGGTACTCTTTGAAGAAGCTTATTATTAATTTTGTAGCTCTTCAATCATGGAAACTTTTGAAAAAAATCTAGGGTTTTTTTAATAGGTTTTGTTTTCAGTATTTTTTCAATTGCCCTATGAAGACTGATAACCTGGTCAACATAACTTTGCTAGAACTCACTTTCTACCTATTCAGATCAGTCCTAAAATTTTACTTATGTGCTGAGCCTGTCTTACAAATGTTTACAAATAGCTGTCAATATCTAATTTGGATTTTATGTCCAGCAGGCTCGCAGATGGGTCAGGGACTCTGGAGAATTGCTAGAAACCAGCAATTGCAGCAGCAAGGATACAGTGGACAAGGCTATCTTACCAGAGAGCATGGTAGGAGGATACCTGCTAACAATGTTTCCAATACAAGCCATCGCAAACAAGCTCAAGGAGGCATTGACATCTACCACCTGCTGAAGACAAGAAAATCAAAAGAACAAGAAGGATTCATTAACCTGGAAATGTTGCCACCAGAGCTCAGTTTTACCATTTTGTCATACCTGAATGCAACTGATCTCTGTCTAGCATCATGTGTCTGGCAGGATCTTGCTAATGATGAGCTCCTCTGGCAAGGGTAAGCATGAAAAAAGAAATATCACCTGGGCATAGTAAAAACTATTAGATTTTAAATTTGCTTCAGTACGTCCTTCTAACCTAGCAAAGGTTTCCTAAGTTAAATGAGATTTATATAGAGGGAACACATATCATTTAAAAGTGTGTTATTCTGGATTTCTAATTAGCATGGGGTATTACTGGACATTGCTACGTGCACAAGCATGCTTGGCACAAGTGTACATGTGTATTATTAAACACCTGGTTTAATAATGACAGGGACTTGTCTTCACTTTTGTATTATCTCAAAGCATATCTCAGGTGTTTGTATCCTTACTTCTCTGAACTTTGAACAGTTGTCTAGCTTAAGCAAGCAAACCTATTCAGCCAAACTTCCAAAGGAAGAGAAGTGAGAACTCGTCTACTACACTTGATGCAAATTAGGTGTATCTTTTTTGGAAGATGGCTGTGGAGGGAGGAAAGAAAAGGTTGTTTTTTTCTCAAGTGAAATTTCTGCAACCTAACACTTGAAACACGTTTATGTATAACATATGCAGAATTTGTATGTCTGAGAAATAAATAAAGGAACATTTTTAAGATAAAATAGTGTAATATCAAAATGTAATTAACATATTCTTTGGTATTTTATGTTTTACAACACTAGGAAACACTCATGAAATCATACTAATCTTTAGAGTAGACAGCAGAACTTGTAACTTCTTTCACAACATTTTCTTCTCCCTTAACAGACAGTATTACTACTGTAGCAGTTGGGTTGCTGTTCAGGTTGTTTATTTACCTTTTATTTTGCCCTACATCTGTTCCTCCTCATGTCTGTTTCCTTGCCCGGCTGCATTTGAATTAAGCAGTTTCCCTTCCTATCATGCTTTTGAACCTAGCAAAAGGATAATGCAGCATACCTTCGTAGTCACAATTGTTCTGCTGTTGGGGACTGTTCTATTGACAGGAGCAGGAATTCTAGTGAAGGATACCAGTAAGCTTCTAAGTTTATCAATATGCATTTTACTGTGCTCAGTTCTTGGTCTCAAACCCAACCTGAATAGAAATAAATTCCCTAGACCAAAGCTTGTAGTAGAGCTTCTTAATTACATGCAGTATATATTCTTAACATGTGGGGTGGAAATATATATTTTCCTTGAAGTTTATTCTGGGAAGCAGTTCAACCATTTTTTGTGCAATCTTTCCAAATAATACTCACATTTATACCACATTTCTTTTGCTAATGAAAATGCATCCTGATTTAGCAATAGATAAAAATCTCAATTTACATAATCTCTGTAAAAATCTATTCCACACGTATAAGGGTGTGTTTAAGTTTTGGCAGGTACTGTGGTTGCGGTTCCAAACTCAGTCCAAATAAGACCCAGGTTCCAGAGTTGAAAACAGAATCTTTGCTATATCTCCTGTGACTACCTGCTGGGTCCTAAACATTTTTCCTAATTAGTTACTGGGCAGGTGCATTGAAGCAGTACTACCAATTCAATAAGGAATCTAGAGTTTGTAGAAAGGGAATTGCAGATGGTATCATCAAAGGAACTGAAATGAGGGACAGAAGCTGATGAGACTGATATGGAGTCAGGGTGGGATAAAAAGGAAAGAAGCTTAAAAGTTATAGAAGATAGAGAGGGATAGGACTGGATCTAGTTGTTAGGACTGGCCCAGTTAGGACAAGAGGAAGAAGAGTTGGGTGAAGTAGGACAGATGGGGAAAGGGCTGAATTAAAGGCATAATTGTGTGCAGATACAGTGTGCAATTCACTGCACAACTGGGGCACAGGAAAAGAAACAGAATGTTTTAATCTGTCATAGTACCCCAGGAGAACAATTTGTCACTGTCCTCCAGGGTTCGAGTTCTAGGAGTGCCAGAGGTCTCTGCTCTGTGGTTGTCATAATGATGCCACCTACTGGGATAGGTTTTGATGTTGCATTCAAATACACCAAAACCTCTATGAGAAGAAAACATTAATCATATAATTGAAGATTTTGGAAAAACATGGCCAAATGACGTAATAACTGTTACAGTAACCTACTTCTAGCTTTTCTTATAGCTCAAGTATTAGCTTTGCAGTGTTGGTTACATTTTGCTTTTGTAAAATCCATGAAATTTGGAAAGGAATTATTATAATAGATCAATTCTATTTCCATAGGTTGTGCAAATCCACTTGGGGTCACTGTTCTATATACAATAAGAATCCGCCTCTAGGATTTTCTTTTAGAAAATTGTATATGCAGCTAGATGAGGGCAGTCTCACCTTTAATGCCAACCCTGATGAGGTAAGTGAACTGTTGCTGACAGTAATAAACAGTTACAATAATTGTGATTGCTTTTTTATAATTATAGCCATATAAAAACAAAGTTTTAATCAGTGTTTGTTTTACTGTAGGGGTGGTTAATACTGAGCTACAGCAGTATCCTGGTCTTTTTTTTGAGTATTGTACCTGTATACATCATTTACATAACTTGCCTCTTAAGTGCCCTGTACACTTCTGTGGATGCCAGAAATTCATAACCACATAATAACTTAGGAACGAGGCAGATATCCTAACTGAAGAGACAGTGCTGAATTGTAAGAGCATAACATTGAGCTTACATAAATAAAAAAGTTAAAATGCAGAGCTTGAGTTTGGTTCGCTTCAGACAAAGCAGGTTGAGGTATAAATCTGATTACTTCTAGTGCAATCACATTTTCTTGTAGGGGATTTTCACCTATTTCCACTATCAAGGAGCAAATCTTGAAGTATGAAAAAGATCTACTGCTGAACTATCCTGAAGATCAGTTTGATTAGTTTCTGTAGGTGTTTGTTGTGCATAATCTTTTCTTATAGAACAATATAAATTTATCTTCAAAAAAAACCCATCCCTTGTCAGACTGAAAGGTTTCCATTTATAAGTTTATGTAGCTAACTGGAAAAGTCAGTTTCTGCTTTCAGTCTGTCATCTTTCAAAGAAGAAAACAGTTTGAGAGTAGACAGCTTTTGCCTGGGAGACAGACAGCTAATGCCCAAGTGGCAGAGAGAGTCTTTTGTGTATAAAACAAGACTCCTGCTTCGTGTTTCCTAGGAAAAGAGTGTACACAGTACTGAACAAAAATGCTGTCAACTTCCTGCGTATAGTTACACACATACATGGAAGTGGTAATTGAATAAATCCCAAGTAGAAAAAGGATTGAGATATGAAAAGAAACACTTCTGGGAGAAAATTTCACTCAGCTGATATGATACAGAAAGTGTGAACGTGTGGTGGGGTAAAATAAATAAAGCAGTTCTGTGAATCATTGCAATAATGTAATTTCATTTAAGTTCTTGCTTTATCTCATATTCTGCTTGATTAAGATACCATTACTTTTATCAGTGACAAATAGAGTCTTTTGTAATTTTTCTGGTAGAACTCTGCCTTGAACTCTGACAAACAGCATTGAGACATCAGCACCTGGCCACTTGGGTGATTAGAATTGTTTTTCTGCAGAATTTTCACAAATTTAATAATAAATGTGAAAGCTTTCAAAGTAGATGTAGTATTTAGGCAGCTTACATGTTTTCAGTAATACTTCAAGTATATTGCTGGTAGCATTGTCTGTCCAAATTTTTCTTTGTATTTCAATTTTTTAACACAAATTTTTCACTTAACTATCTCAGTTTATAATGTGCCATTATATTTCAACCTTATTTAAAGTAATCTTGGTATCTTTAAAGCATTTGGAGCCTTCAGAAAAGGCACTTAATAGAAGATTCATTATTTTTAAAGGCAATAAGATCTGTAAATTAGAGCTAACTTACGGCATACCTAAATTAGGTATTAACTTTATTTTGCTACTCTTGCTTCTGGTTATATTTTACAATAGAAGTACAAATACTCTGCTTCAACGAGAGATGAGAACCTCAGGGTATCTCCTAAGGGCTCTGTTCCTCTCTCCCTGTGGAGCACCGTAGCCTGGTAGGAATCATTCAAGGCCTGAGTTTCAGGAGAATTCACAAATACTGTTGCCTTAACTGTTTACAACTGTGATATTGGCAGAACTATTATTATTATAAGGACACTGTGACTGGAACGTATGATATGACATTCCACTATTACAAATTGTGTCTCCGAATTTCCTGCCAAACTCTGCTTTACATTTGATAACAGAGCTGATCAAATTACTATAAAAATAGGAATACTTACAACCACAGGAGCAAGATTCTCCAAAGGACACCGCCCATGTCATGAAAATGGGTAACCAGGCTCCACAGCAACAGCTCCAGAGCTAGCGGTGGCTCACGGGGTAGGGAAGAGCATCTGCACACTTTGTGGTAGGATTCTCTGGTTAGCCATTGTTGTGTGCATGGTGTTGTGGTATCTGCTGTAATTTAACGTGTTGATTGTGTGCATGAGCTTGCATAATTCATAGCAGGTGCTCACATTCTGCTAAAAGGATGTGCCTAAACACATGACATGTAATCTGAAGAAAACCTCCAGTGCATGTTTGGGTTGGGGTTTTTGTTTTGTTTTGGTTTTGTTGTTTTGGTTTGGGTTTTGGGGGTTTTTTTTGTTGGTTGGTTGGTTTTGTTGGGTTTTTTTCATATGGCACCACCATTGTAGACAAGATTTTGGAACCTGGTTTTTGTTGTTTCTTTGGAGAGAGGGGATAGTTTAGTGTTAGTATTAGCACTTGAACATAAATATGTTGTTGAATCTGCCTACCTGATTTCTGCTATATTTTATTTTAAAGAGTGTATGGTGTATGTGAAATGTTTCTCATGCAGTGCTCATTTCATCTCGTGTGCTTATAACTCAAACTTTGTAAGCAACCAGAAGTTATTTCCCATTGTTTTGTATCCAGTTTCTAACTCCCTACAAAATATTTTATCAAGTTTATTACATGGATCAGTGCTATGTAGCTAAAATTGAAACTAAAGGTACAAACAAGAATCTCCTGGCCAGGAAAGAAGTTCTATTTTTTTTTTCATCCTTAATGGTTCTAACTGATCTATTTAATAGCATTTATTTTTATGGACCTTGTGGAATCCGTACTGTACCAAAACTCCCTGACTTTAGTGAGGTCAGGATTTCCTTTGCATAGCATAATAATAAAGTACAGTAAGATAGTGCTTATACTAAACCTGTCTTTGCACTATTCTGATTGTCTCGTTCTGCAAGCTGCCCTCAGGTTTTGACAGGGAGCCCAGGTTTTTCTGACCTTCTCCTGGTTATAAATTGTTAGCCACTTGTGTAAAGCTACTTGTGTTAGTCACTTGTGTAAATCTTACCTGACTTTTAATTATAGATGGTCTGTAGATAATGGATTGTTTACTATACTGTATTTCTAAGCAAAGTTTTGAAACTTACCCTATTTCATAGTGATCTACTAAGCAAGCCACTTTTGAGATGCCTTGATTTATCGGTCAGAAGAATAGTATAAGTACATGTATGTTGTAGAGGAAAGAAATTCTTTTGTGTGATTTATCAAAAAAGTTGGAAAGCAACATTGAGCTGAAAACTTTTGATATTTCTACATTAAAATCAGAATCGTTTAATCTTGTATATTATTAGTTATGGATTCTCTGTAACATGAAAAATATGTCTGCATTCTATTTGCAATTTCTGCTATTCTGTTTGGATCACTGAGACTGTATTTTAAAGGCATACGGTGAAAGAGACGCTGTTTCAAATGCATCTTACATATTGTGTCCACATTTGTCTTGATGTGGACCACCAAATGACTTGATTCCTAACTTAGTAAAACAGTCATGAAAATTTGTATTATACAATATCTCATCAATACTCTGCATTGTTCCAGAAGATGCACCATTAGATATATTGAGATAGTGTGCTTCCCTAGAAAAATGGTAACAATGATACCATATGTGTCTAATTATTATTTATTAATAATGTTAGTGTTACCTAGAATCACCAGCAGAAGTTGAGACCCTACTATACGCGATACTGATTCCAAAATTTCTCTGCCATTAACTTAGGCGGTGTCTGGTTTGTTTTGTATGCATATCTAAACAGAGGTGCCAAAGGCAACTACAAAAGTTTTAATGTTGACTGCTGTACTGAAGTGCTCTGAAAGTACTCTTAGCAAAGAAGATAGTCAATGCAGAAATGGAATCAACACTTAAAAGGAAAAGTTTTCCATTTTAGAGATCCTGTATGGATATTAACAAATCCAAAGACTATTGGAAACAGGTGGAAAACAAGCAAGGAGTATCAGTGCTGTAATAGAATAGCTGGCAAAACAAGCATTGTGTGCAAGGGAAAAAAAACTCTAAAAAATAACATACTGAAATACAACAAATGGCTTTTGTTGTTACTGTTTGTCTATATTTAAAGTTGTTGTTTGCGTGTATAATTTAAATCAACACTTCCATACATTAATATTTTATCCAGAGCTGTCTGAAATTCAGAGACAACATGCTTGCCACAGAGGCAAGGTTTAAGGCATCCTTCCTAATTCTCTGATTCTAAGAATATTACAGTCCTCTGAATTAGAATTTTAAAAAATAGTGTATGTGCTCATTCTGCAGTGTTTCCCAAGTGTTAAAAAGGCCTCTTCAGAGCTGATAGATCATGGCACAGAGTAGCCTACCTGACTGCAGTCAAATGTTTCCTAAGAGAATCACCAGCTGACTGATAAGTAATCTTAGCATAGGTTTTAATAGTGTGTAGGGCTACCTACTTCAGCTAGTATATATGCCATGAGTGACCATTTTAGCTACCAAAAGTGATTTATTTGAAGGAAGGGTTCTGAGAGGTTTTCAAGGTAGTATTTACGGTGTTATGAAAAACAGATTCAATGACATGCTGTAAATCTTGTAAATAAATTTCATTTGCTGTGAGACAAAATTTAAGGACTTAAAAGAGAAATCAGGCTTCTACTGTTGCAAACAGTATTTTTGATAGCTTAGGATGAAATAAAAAGCAACTAAAAACCATGGCATGTGGTGAATTATATTTTATTTATACCCTGTTTACCTGTGAATGAGCTGACGAAAATGCATTCACAGGGAAAGATATTGTCAAGCATTATGTGTGGTAGGGGAGAAAGGAATTAGAGAATAATGATGCAAAGACTTTGTAGCTTGTCAGATGGAGATCCTACATTGAGTTGCAAGTTAGTGCATGAGAAAGAAACTGCAGCATTAACTGTCACAGAGAAGCAACCCCACTATCTTAAAGAAGGTGTTATTGTCATCCTGCCTCTGCTATGTCATGCTAGCTATTTTCTGGATGCATAGTAGAAGTGTTTATTAATTGCATCAGGAATGCTACTCAAGACTTCCCCACCAGGCTTCAGTTTGTACTAGCTTAAGCCAATACTTCTTATTGAAGCAAACACATAAATCTCATTAACTTGGGATAAATGTAAAGGAGATATTCTGCTGCTCATCTTACATAAATTGCCAAAATCCTTGTTATCTCCCACTTTTAATTTCTTATTTAGCTGTAACTCAAGAAAGTACTTAACATGTTGTCCGTCCATATTATGGACAAACTTAAATATGATCTAATTTGGACTGAAATGCAAGATGATAGAGCAATACATGTTACATTGTCATCCTAAATATAGATTTTTCTTAAAATTGGGGCATAACACTGCTAGATTTTTTGGTTTATCCATCTAAAAACCTTTATGTTTTTATTTATTTTTATAAGCCATTATTTAAACAAAATAAATGTATCTTGATTAACTGCTCTTTTCTATGAATATATAAGCAACAACTGTGGACTGGTAAAAATAGCTAGTTAATACTACACGTGTTTTTTGGCTTTTAATTTGTGTTCTTAAACATATATTGTAACTATTTTCCTGCTTTATGCAACTAAGATTTTGCTTTACTAAGACACTTCACAAAATGTTCCAAATCTGCACTCAGCCCTTTATTTCTTTTTCACACAAAATTCAAGAGCACTGGGAAGTTTAGTTTATACACTGATAGGTTGCCCCTACATCTTTGTAGCTGTAATGTAAACTTAAAGGGCAGACTTAAAAAATATTGTTAAGGTTGATATCAGAAAATTTACGAAAAAATATTTCAGGTATATTTTAAAGGTGTGGCCTTGGTACATTATTCTATGCAGAAATGCACTGTCCTATTCATTTTACATTTCATCCTTATGCTGTAGTCAAGATCTATTGTACTTAAGTATTGCAACACTTCTTGGTAACAAATGCTGAGAACTGCTCCCAGCCCCTGCCAAATTGAATCGGAAGAATTTGGTTAGTTATTCTCAGGTTTAGATTTTTGCTGTTGAAAAGTGTGAACATTTTTTAAATCCATTAGTTGGGTTTTGATTTCTAAGGTTGTAAGGAAAATAGTTTTATGCTTTGGGATATTTCAATGACCAGAGAGAATCCAGAATATCACTGAAATACTTAAAATTTGCCATGTTTATTCTGTAGGAAATGTGTATTTGGTAAAAGTATAAAATTCTGGAAATCATGACTATAAATTATATGCAATTCTGTATTTTTGAACTATTTTTATGTTAGGCATAGTGTTCTTATTTATGTGTATGCATATTTATATATGTTGATACTTACCTATGCTTTAAAATCAGCGTGCTTGTGTTTATTTGCATTATTACACATTTAAACAAATGCATTTAATGCATCTATTTGAATGTGGTATATTGTATACATGTGAGAACATTACTGTTTTAATGAAAGACCTTGAAGACTAAACACATTATGGCTAAGATTTTCTTATTTGCAAAAATTATGAAATTAACAGTTATGGTCCCTGCAACATTTTAAATACTATTACAAAAGTATGAAAAGCAAAATACTGATATACACTGTAAAGAAATTATTAAAGAACCATCATGCTCATTATGGCGTTCATAATTTTAAATTTTCTACTATGACTGTAGATGTAAAATCTCAACCATAACACTAAATTGTCTCTTGGCATTTGATTTATAATTTTAGAGTGTATTCTGCATGTTGAAATGTGATTTAGAGGAGGACGAACCATTCTGAAAAACAGACCAGTTAATTCGTAGGATTACAGTCCTACATTGTGAAGTACAATACTTGTTCCTAAATACATTATGAAGTTTAAACATATTTATATGTACCTGTATTTTATCTCAGGGTGTCAACTACTTTATGTCCAAAGGCATACTAGATGATTCGCCGAAAGAAATAGCTAAGTTTATCTTTTGCACAAGAACACTGAATTGGAAGAAGCTGAGAATCTACCTTGATGAAAGGTAATTAAAATTTCTCTTAAGGCATTTTCTATAAATTTTCAATGTTCAGCTCCATTTAACAATATTTTGAATGTAGAGATGCCACTTCAGTGATGTAAAGAGGCAAAACAATGCAGCTAGGTAATGGTTCTTCTAAATCTGAACAGTTACTCTGTTCAAGTATTTATGTGACTGTAGGACTTAATAAGAATCCTCAAAAATATCACCTGTAAATGATAAATCTCACATCCTCACAAAATCTTATATAGATATTTTGCTGCTTTTTTTGGCTTGATGGGGTTTTATTCCCTTTCTTGTGGATCTTATTCAAAGAAAGTAATTACCACTTTACTAAGGGATGATGGCTTTTTAATTAATGTTGAATCATCTAACCAAATAATGGTTAGATGATTCAACATTAGAGAGATTTCTTGATTGGAAGTTGCACACACCTCCTGACAGCGAGGGGAGCAGCCTCTTGGAGACATGAGGAGCTGCAGAAGGGAGCTCTGTCCGTGCTGTAGCCTGGTGTTCTGTCTCCACAGTGCTTTCTCGTGCCATCAGGTTGGGGCAGGGCAGTATCATGAAGGAGAATAGTTACTGCACCTGAATGGGAAGAGCAGAGGGCCAACTGCACTTCAGCAGGAATCCTCTCCTGCTTCTCATCCTCTTCAGCCTGGGCTGCTAAAGGAATAAAAAGAGTCTGTAATGTTATCACCACTGGCAGTCCTGTGCAGTAAAACTTGAGATTTATAAAGCTTTTAGACAATAATAAAAATACAAACCATTTAATGGATGAGATTGCAAGTTAATGTTAGTGACTCCTACTGCCATTTATCTTCCCTTCAAAAACAGAGTATGATCAGACACTAAAAAACTACTTTTTTAAATGTTGAAACTCACAAGCAGGTTAAAAATCAGGTTAAACATAGAAAAATGTTCTTAGTTTCACTTCAAATTTGCTTCTAAACTTTTTCTACTGTCTTTTTCACATCTGACAATATAGGTGTGGTCTGAATCTTTTATATATGTTTCTGTTCAGTGCAAAGCACTTGAGAACATCACATTCTGGTGGACTTCCATGAGCAAATTTTGCCTAGCTAAAGCCTGGTTTTAACCAGACAGTCCTGTAACAGCTTCTACTTAGACATCAAAATGTGTGGCATGCATCAGTCTATTCCCTTTACTGTTTTTTTTTAATGGTTTTGTCACAGATTAAAGGAATCAAAGCCTCTGTGTAGACCTTGATTGAATATATATACAAGCTTTGAGTTCTGATTTTTGTATGTTTTTATAGTGTTTGGCCACAAATAGGCAAAGAACATGTGTTTATATTATCTTTGTGCTGTTAGTGATAATTTTCCCTTTTAGCAAAAACAAAAGCTCATGCTATTCTAAAGCTTTAATTTTTATTTTTAACATCTACACATTTTCATATTTAAATAGTTGAAAGAAACTTTTCTATATATGTGGGTTTTTGTTCTTCCAGGAGAGATGTTTTGGATGACCTTGTAACGCTGCACAACTTCAGAAATCAGTTCTTGCCAAATGCACTGAGAGAGTTCTTCAGACACATTCATGCTCCTGAGGAGCGTGGGGAGTACCTTGAAACTCTCATAACAAAGTTCTCTCACAGATTCTGTGCTTGCAATCCTGATTTGATGAGAGAGCTTGGCCTTAGCCCTGGTAAGCAAAAATGAGTAGTGGATCAGTCTTTATACTTCTGGATGATGCTACTGTTCTGATAGCTTTAAAGTTGGCACCTAAATGTGTATATCTTAAAGTACAAAATTGAAAAATTTTGTTGAAAATTTTGTTCAGTTGAAAAAAGCCCCAAAAAACATGGAGATTCTTTTTTCAGCTGATTAGTTTGGTTTATTTACATGGTATCTTTCTTCCATTTTTGTATGTTCTTTGAGCTTTTTTCTTTTCTGAATTTCCTCTTGTGGAGTTTTACACACTTAACTTTTGACCTCTTGGATAGTCTCGCAGAAATGAAAGGGAATATTGGGCCACATACAAGTTAACAAGTATTTCTAATTGGTTGGAGGAGGCAGTTTTTAGCAGTAGAACTGCTTACATATTTAAAAGATAAGCTTTTGCAGGATGTTGGCTTTAGTTTATACAAACTTCAGGAATCTGTTTAAATGAAAATATATAAAGCCCTTAGAGGCTTTTGGATTATGTAGAAATATTAAGAGATTTGTAAATTCTCATTTGGCAGTGTGCTGACATTATTACTTTGAAAGTTGCCATATTAAATTTTATTTCTACGGATATCCTTCTGAGTAGTTGTATGTATATATGTATAAAGTTATGAACCTAGATGACAAAGACCATAAGGTTAAACTTTTTTTATTTATTCTCTCTTGTCTAGATGCAGTTTATGTACTGTGTTACTCTTTGATTCTCCTCTCGATTGATCTAACAAGCCCTCACGTGAAGAACAAAATGTCAAAGAGGGAATTCATCCGAAATACACGACGAGCTGCACAGAATATTAGTGAAGATTTTGTAGGGCACCTTTATGACAACATCTACCTTATTGGCCACGTGGCTGCCTAAAAGCACAATTTGCTAGCACTTAAAATTTGTAATTTTCAAAAACGACATCAATTCAAGATATTAATTATTTTGTAGAGATGGGGGTTATTTTAGTGCTGGTCATTCTAACCTCTGTATGCAATCAAAGTTTGTGTGTGTAAGTGTGTGTATGTGTAAACTACCTTTTCTATCTATTAACTGTGGGAACAGAAGGACTTTTTTTCATAATTTTTTTTAGTTTTGCACAAAACAATGCCATTAGTCTGACACAGCCATTTATGAATGTTAAACTGACATTACAGTCTAAGCTGAAAAAGTGGTGAATTTGTGCATTAGATCTGCTTGAAACTTTAATAAGTTCATTCTTTTTAGAATACCATGTAATGTGTATATATTTAACTAAAGAGATTTATAATCATAATTATTTTATTGTAAAGTATTTTAACTAAAATTTCTCCTTTTATCTCTTAAATTAGTGTTTGACTTTTCGTTTGCATTTTTTTACAATGCTAACTACCTCAGATACTTAAGGTTGAGGAACATGGATCTGAATACTACAATAAAGTTTATTCTAGGAGATGATAGAACACTTGTAAAATATCTAAGCTGATGTTTTATACTATATTTATTAACTTGAATTAGCATGTTGCCAATCTGCTATTCACTCAGTTTTAAAGAATACAGGCTCTATTTTAGATGAATCCTGATGCCATAAAGGGTTATCCAGGGGAAATCATGCAGTGTACAGAGGGGTTTACATCGTTTACGTACACAACCTATTTTGCAGATACTGGTTTTTGGGAAACAGGACAACTAAAATCACCTGTTCAGCACATTAAGCAAGAAAATCTGAACAGGGAAAGTGGTAGGAGTGAGTAATATGTTGCTGCTTTCAACTGGTTCCCTCAGTCTAGAAGTGTCAATGATGGAAATGCCTTGGCAAATGTATACCAGATGACTCGTTCCTAAAGCTGTTAAAACTGACAGTGCAAGATTAGAGCAGTGACTGTACAGGATTGGAGAACTCTTTCAGAGTCAGATACTGAATTACTTTCTAAGTTGGTCATGTAGCTAGATTTTAAACAGCTCTAAATTTGTGGAAAAACTTCAAAAATTACTTGGTCAGGTTGTGTCTTGACATTTTCTGAAGTGTGGAGAATATTAGCAGTGGAACTGCTGTGCATGTGCAGAAGTTGACTAAGGATTTGCCTAGGTTTTGTTCAGACAGCTCTAGGAGCAGTTGATACAACAAGTAGTTGAAAAGCTGTTCCTGATTAGGTTTGTTTACATAATATTCAGCTATCAGTAGTGTCTGGATACATCATGGTAACAAGTATATTTCTTCTTTTTCCCTACCATACCATGAGGTGACGTGGGAAGGTATTCTTAATCTGTAAAACAGAACTAATCTGAGTTTTTACATAGAAAGCCTATTGCAGAGCCAAGAATTTCATTCAGGAATGACCCCTCACAGCCATGCCCTTTGCCTATGCTGCTGCTTTCTGTTTAGCACCTAGGGAGTGTTACCTTTGTTTTAGATGTGAGAAGGACGGTCCATACAAGGGCTACATAAATTATGGGAAGAAAAAGATGTAGCTATTACTATTTCAAGTGTTTATAGCTCTGCTCCACAAACCAAAATGCATGCAAAAAAAGTTCTTTTTTATTGCACTACATTTTATCAAGTGTAAATGCCACTGCATTTATGTAGCATACACAGCCAAAGCCAGGAGCCAGCAGTATTGTGGCCGTGTTCCAGACAGGTTTACAGTATCACCTGCTTTGCTCAGGATAACTACTCCTCACCCAGTGTTATCTCATGTATTGCAGAAAGTCCAAGGGTGCATTCTGCAGTGGTCAATTAAACACAAATTAAGAGTATATGGTACAGTGGGGAGCTTTGTTTAAGGCGCAGATGTCTGCTGCTGTACTACAGAAAAAAAATTGAAAGCTTTTAATGTAATATGTAAGACCAGTTATAAAGGACAAGTGTCTCTGGGCTCTTCAAAGTGATTTGAAGTGGAGACAGCAGAATATAGTTTCCTAAGAAACACTCCTCAAAGTTTACACATTTTAGAAGAAGAATTCAGTGAATTTTGAAATTGGAACTTTTCTTGTTAGAAAATATTTTCTTCTCAAACCACAAATGCAGAGTGAGGCTTAATTCTCTCCTGGCATATGCTTAGGTTGACATTAGTGATACTGGTTTTGATTTTGCACAGTAAGAAAGTATGAATTGTTAGTCTGGATTTCTCCTAATTTCCCATTACCCTGATACAGTACAAAACCTTCAGGCAGACAGAACATGTTTTTTCTGGAACAGATGAGTACATCTATTAGCAAGGTCTAGAAAACTTCTAGGCCAGTGTAGCAGCCAAGAAGATAAATTAGAAACAGAATGATACAATTCAAGTTTCCATTAGACAAGGCTAGGGCAAAAGAAAACAAAACCCTAATGACATGCAGATAACAGCATCTGATCTTCACAACAGGATTTTGAACAGTGTTAGAGGATTAGCACCCAATTCACGCTCTACATTATGTTACTAACTCAGAGTGGAACAGAAAACAGCAAACACAACATGCCAAGTGTGAATTCCCTCAGAGTCAATCACGAAGTAACTAATTAATACAGACATTTCTGCTGTCATTTTTCTATTACCAGTTTGAGTCTAACTAAAGTGGCTGAGAAGTAATTTTTTGCATTTTAGCAGTCTAGACTTTACATGAAGTTTTAACAATTTTCTGTCTTAAAAGGAGAGAATAAATCTTAATCAGGTGTAATAGTACTCTTAAAAAGTGAAAAAAAATTGTCTTGGTTGTCCTCCAAAAACTCTTTAAAAAATAAAGTGTTATGCAGTGTTTTCTTCAATGCACTTGGTGTCTCCATGCAAATTTAAAATAATGATGCTTCATTGATCCATGTGTCACTAAATGATACAATGTGGAAATAGCTCCTTGATCAAGCACTTCAGAAGAGTTAGGCAGAGGATCTCAAGCTGAATTACGTGAGCATGATCATGCTTATAACTGTGGAGTGTTTACCAAGTTATTATGATTCCACCACTGCATGTCCTTTGAACTTTGGCCATGTGGTGTTGCCTTAACTCTTAACTGTATGCACTGTTCACAGCACTGAAGGAAGTAGTGAGCCTGCAGCCCATCCCACTGCAAACACTCACTGTTCTGTCCTAAAAGACACTAGAGTCTCTCTTGAGGCCATTTCTGTAAGTTTGGTAACCTCAGTGTACACAGATGTGACAGAAGGAAAACTTTCCTGTTCGTGTTGGGAAATTGAGTGTACCTGTGTCCACATAAAGTGTCACACAAATGCAGCTCATGTTTGCTTTTATTATCAAGTCTGAGGCTCTGATTGCATTTATTCAAGGAATATGGCATATATTAGATATTCACATAGCTTAGCTATACACAGCATCTGATATTATCCGTTTTCTCAGACTCTATTTCTGTCTAGAATACTTTCCATTCAAACTCTAAACAACATATTTATACAGCTTTGGCTTTCAAAAATAAATCAAAGCTGCTGCAACCTACATCAACCCAAACAAATACAAGTTTGAGATGTGTTTGTCAGTTTTGAAGCAAGCAAGAAATTTGCATTCAGGAAAAAAATTCAATTTGTTCTCTTTAACCTTTCCCTTTCACCCCCCACATTGGAAAAAGAAAAAATGTAAACCGTTTCAAAATACAGCTTTAAGAAAATAAACTGACTAGCTGGGCAAATAAATGTTATTATTTCTTCAGTATTCTGCAGTTTATTAATGTTCTTAACATAAGTTTATCAACAAGGAATTGCTCTTTTTCGAAGTGGTAATACTTTTGTTCTCTGTGTAAGGATGTCGTTGTGCAATCTGATACTGTTTATAGCTCTGTTTTTAGAAAACAGGTATTATTTTAAGCACTTAAAATTGAGGTGCACCTCCTTGATCATGTTAAAATGTCAAAATTATAATAAGTATTTGGGAAAGTCAGATTTACTTGCCCTCTATTGAATTAGGATTGGTTTTCCTTTTAAAATATTTCATGGGTGTATTAAAACTAATAAACATTGAGGCTGATGACTTGTTCTCTGCCATTGCAAAATCTCCCACTCTAAGCTCAAAAGCACTATTAAAGTCAGCAAAGGACAGATTCCTGTGTCTCGCATCAGCATGTTATGGTTTTATTTTGTCTTGAAAGAGAAATACAAGCTTTTATAATCTGAATTTAATAGTGATTTTAGTAGGATAAAATTTTATGTGATAATCAAATATTATTTATGAGATGCTTAAAGTTCAGACTTGCCATGTGTAATTACATCATAATCAAATAGCTAGGAGTATTTACAGAAGTGTGTCTGTAAAAAACCTAAAAGAGATCACATTGCTTCTTTATCACCTCAGTGTTTTTACTAATATTAATGTTAGTAAATTTGCAGTTTTCCTTTCTTATTCATATAAATATGCTTAGAGAAAATATTTAAATGGAATACTTCCATTTCCTATGTGAAATTTACTTGCGAAAACAAACTTTCTGTACTTAAAATATTAGAAAAGCAAAAAACTTCATTGAAAGAAAAAAGAGGCTCTTAATTTTCAGTTGTGTGGTTCACTCATAGACTGTAATAGAGAAAACAAGCAAAAAGCACTTTTCTGATTCTCAGCAATCAAAAAAAAGGCATTTTTAAGCTTAAGAATAGTGTATGTGTACCTAACAGAAATCAAGCATGTGCTTTGTGAAAGCAGTATGGTCAGGATACCAGTTATTTTTCAGAAAGAGTATTCATTTGTAAAAGTTAGCTTTCTTCTTGGCAGTGTTGGAGTGGAATGTTGGATTTAATTTAAAATGATTAATGAGATTTTGTCAGACTCCCTGCCTTTACCACCACTGCAGTTTGTCAGCACAACAACCTGGGAAGCCCGGACGCCACTCTGTCGCCCAAAACTGCTTTCCAGGAAAAAATAAACCCCAGTAACTAGTGCCAGGTACGTGTCGATGGTATTGTCTTTCAGCTGCTGAAAGTTTAACTCTAAGCTGGGGCATTTACACATTCTGAGGAAGTGAACCTCATTTGTTATTTCAATAGTCTGTTTTTGACAGTGGATACCAGTGTGAACTTAAATTTTTAGAGCAAGCATAGCCATTTTTTTAACCTTGTGGAAAATCCTATAATCCGTGCAGAAGAGGAAGACTTTAAAAGGGAAAAATATGTATCAAAGCTTATTTAGCTAAGTTTTTCTGGAGAAAGACCATCTATTCAATCTGAATACTGTATTCTGTTAGGAGGAAATCATCCTTTGAGCACTATGAATGCCAGTAGCCTGCTGAGTGGCAAGGAATGTTCTGTTGGACTTGAGACAGATGCATCAGTGTGTATGCCAAGAGCCAAAATCTGACAAGTTTGCAATACTTCTCATGTATGACCATAAAATAAGCAAATGAGTAATTCTTTTGAAATGTAAGGTTGATATTGAAAATTATTTATAATTTGTTTTCTTTGCTTTCCTTGTGGAAGTTTGTTCTGTTGGTCTACAGTTTGAGCATTGTGTTTTCTTACACATGAAATACTCAGAAAGATTATTTCAATTTCAAAAGCAGCCTTCCCCTTCTGAGAAAACATGCCTGCCTGTGCTGTGCAAGTCCTCCTGCAGTCACATTGTGCTGTATCAAAAAACTGACGTTGAATTCACTCCTGTGGACCACTTTGTACACCAGTTCTATCCATTAACTCAGCAGGCAAAAAATCCTGCAGGCATCACAGAGATGTAGGTGAAAAAGAGTTTGTACTGCTCTGCTGCACCAGGCAGGACCTACTCCTTTGAGGGGCATGATGGCACATGTTTTCTTTGCATTACCTTTATCTTAGCTGGTTTTCATATGTTAAAAAATTATTTTCACAACTGCAGTTTCCCTACCTTCGTATCCAGAATTCAGGCTAATTGTCATAATTTCATGTAACACAACTGAACTGAAATATATTTTTATAACTAGAGAACTTCTTGAGTTTACTTGCTTTTGGCACCATTAATCACCTGCTGATTAATGACAAAAACGAGGAAATCACAAGTTCTTTACAAGTGCTAAAGAAATGCATCTCTCAGTGTGCTTCTTACAATCAAGATGCTGTATTTTTTCACATTAAATGTAACTTCTTGTTTCTATATTCCACTTAGGAATTTATATCAATAAAAGTATTTATTACTGTTCCACACTGTCTGAAGTCTGACAGTACCATTTCTGATTTGTACTAGCAAGAGCTGACTTTTTTAATAGGATTTTTCCCCATGGAATAGTAGAAAAAAAATAAATACTCAACATTCATCTATTACTGCAAAAATACAATAAGAAATGCTTGAACTTTTTTCCATGTAAATAAGATTTAGATATGTAATAAAATACAGAAGTCACATGATAAGTAATCAGCTTTTGTTAAATTCTTTTTCAACTTTTTAAAAGTAAAATATGATCTCCTTTTCTTGGTATTAACTCTTCACAATGTGTGTAGTTCTGCATAACAGATACTGAAAATCACAGCACTTAAAGGGCTAATTTGAAGATCTAAATGGAACACAGACATTATTCTGGCTTCCTATGTAAGATAGTTTTTATTTAAAATCATAAAGACTCTGAAGACTACTGAAAATTAAATTAGTGATATTTAAGTTAAATTGTCAGCCATAAATCAAGATGTATAGCCTGAGTCTAAAGACTCAAAAAAAAGCAAAGGAAATTTTCTGTGATAAGACTTTATTAAAGCTAAAATTTAGTTTGTTTTAATATAGATCGAGACAGAAGTTTTGAAGAGGTGAGATTGGTGGTCTGATTGTGTGAGGATACCAGGTCCCACATGTGTTCATACCTCATCCTCCCTCTCTCCTGCAGTAACACAACAGCTTTTCTGCCCTGCCCAACCTATCTGCCCCTCTCCACAGCTGTCCACAGGGAAACAGGAAAAGTCTTTCTTTACAATCTATACCTCTTCCACCCAAATTAGTAAACAGTAATTTACAGTATTTTTGTTATTTTTGTTATTTTTAAAATATAAAGCGTTCTCTGTAATGTCTTCACAGTGGTTAAATATCAGAGACAAGAGAAATTAGCAGTTAGGAGGTACTCTCAGTGAGTATCAGTATTTTCTAAGTACAGACAGTTCTATTATACAAAAGCAATAGAAAAGGACGCCCATGTTGCAAAGTTTTATGTCAATAACTTCATTCCAAAACCATCCACTAATTCGTTTCATGCTAATTAATGATCTTTAGTGTATTTTAGAAGTTGTTAACCACAAATTTGAACTAGGAAGAATTTTACCCACATAATACTTGGAGAAGCTTATCTGCATTTTCCTCACCACACACCTAACAAGTTACACCCTAGTAAAGTTGTTGCCCTGCCTCTGTCAAAAGCAAATTGGTAACTAAATGGAGGAGATTCAGGATGTTATTACATTGGAAGGAGTAAAGGTTTAGAAATATCTTTAATGACTCACCTCCTAACAGAGCCATGGTCAACACACTGGCTAAGGTAATAGATGTCACTGTGTTACCAACTGAAGCAAAGCAGTGTTCTCACATCTTCTTTGATAAAGTATTCTCAATAAAGAGGAGGCAAAAGCAGGCTGAGACTTTGGAGGCTTCATGCTTACTACAAGTAGTGCTAGCAATACTGTTACTTCGTACAGGTAGTGCCAAAAAGCATTTAACCTCAGAGAAAAGAGAATTAGTCAAATTCAATGATCATGATGCAAAGGAGATCTGTAAAATAAATAGCAGAGTCCCACCCGTACAGGTGCAGCAGTATAGTGGTGTAAAGGAAAAGGTATCTCAGTTTTAGTATGTAACTATATATATTAGATTATAACTCTAATTTTCTCAAGCAGCGATTAAAGCATCCATTTGGCTTCACCCCCTTTGTAGCCAGGCCTCAGTACACAGGTGTATCACATAATGGAGCACAGGAGAATTTGTATGTTAGTGGGCTGATGAGGTAACCTGTCTGCTGTTGCAGGCACTTCTCACAAACAGCCTTTGGTGAATCACTAGCGTTGTAAAACCTTCTGGAAAGACATTTGTCACTGGCCATATTACAAAGTTCAGGAGGCAGAAGGAAGGCAGGTTATGGTGTGGAAGGGGTGAGGTGTTCATGCTTTCAATACATATATATTTCTATCTCCTTTTTTTCCCTTTTCACTTGCTTCATTTCCAGACAAGATTGTTTATATTAGTCTTAACAATCATTTAACCCGGAATACAAAAAAAAAAAAAAAACAAAAAAACCCAGCAAAACAAACTGAATCTTTGAGGGTGAAAAAATTGTGTGAGTTTTCACAGTTTTTCCACAACATTAAAATAACAATAAAATTATTAAGTGTTTACAGAGTCTTCAAGTACTACTTTAATTTTTATATTTTATATGGTATTTTAACTGGAGATTGTCAGTTAATACATTTATCACTCTTTGTGTCAGTCAGTCTTGCACAGCACAAATCAAGGCAAGATTCAGAGAAATCTCCATAATATACTGCTATGAAAAATAATATATTGTATCCACAAGAATAAAGCTGTAATTGATGAAGCATTCTCTTATATGGTGATAAGCGTAAATTATTATATAAAAATGAAACTGCCTTTAAACAAGTACATGAACCCATCCATTTTAAACACAAGTCCTTAAAAGGGGAAGGTCTTAGATGTAAACCCAATCCCTATTCTTCTGACCATACACACCTTTAAACATACTAAGTTTCTGAGAAGGCAGTGGCACAATTTTGCAACTGTTTATCACCAAAACACAGTCAGCTTGGAAGGTCATCACCAAAACTCACTCTCCTAACCTGAGTAGTTTTTGGCTTAGGCTCCTTAAAGGATTTGTTTTGACAGATAACAACCGCAGAGTGAAATTACCAAATACCAACTTTATTCTTGATGCAAAAAATTGCACAACAAATGCAGCAATTTCAAAAAAATAAAATTGTTCCTGACAATAGTGCCATAGAGACAATGCAGTCACAATGTCTATCCTAAGCAAAATCAATACTCTGGTCCTCAATTTTACAAGCTTCTTTGGCAGGTTTTACCAGCTGGGAAAAGCTCCTCTGGATGCTTTCTCTTGGAGCACCGCTTCTGTTCTCTGAGCATCATTGCCCAGGCTTTCCTCAAAGCTCACTAGGCAGAAGAAGGAGCCACTATTTTGGATCATAGCAGCATGAGAACAGCTCTCAATTTCTGCAGTACCAACCAGTCCTCTGTTTCAGTGGAACTCCTAATTCACGCTAGCACAAAATATGTCCTTCTCTTGTAAGTCCTGAAACTTGATTATCTTTCTCCTACCTTGATGTGCTACTATTCTTTCTGCATTGCTGAGATGTTCAAACCTGCTGCACTCTTCATTTTATGGGTTCCTTGTTCACACATGTCCTTTTGCAAGAAAAAGACTCGGTGTCAGAAAGAGAGAGCACAAACTCCGTGCTGTGCAGAACTCTTATTATCAAAAGATCATTAAAAAAAAAAGAAACAGAATAAAACAGCACAGTGCATTTTCAAGGACCTATCCCTACATACAAAATATGTTTCAAATTAAGACTAGAAATGACTGCAACATAAAAAATACTTTGTTGACTAGAAAATCTGGTCAACTCATGTCTTCTACAGATATATCTATTGCATTGTATTTTAAAGTGGTCAGGTTTCATGTTTTCAGCCACATATTTTTGAAATTGTCTCTCTGACTATAAGCATAATATTTTATGGTTTTTATAAATCTTTGACTTGCTTAGACACTTTTTTCTTTCTGTTTCTCAGTATTTCTCTTGTTGGTATTAAAACATACAATGTACCATAACTTTCTAACAATACCTTCTACTTTTCCACTGTGATTTCCTGACTTGTCAGAATCTTTCTAGATACAGTCTCCCTTAGGCTTATAGAAAAAAAATTGTAACTACTCCAAAATTGACAGGGTTTATACTTATATATTTATGCCTTGTATATATCCTAGGCTCCTGGTCTGCTTGCTTGCCAGCGTGATTGATTGACTGTGTCCTGAAAGTTGTTTATGAAAACCGGCAGGCCCCGCATTTGTACATTTCTGCAAACGCCCCAAGAAAGGCCAGCGCACGGTGATCTCCTGTTGGCTCTATTCCTGCAGCCTCAGACAGGAGTACTGTCACGCCGGTGCTTGTAACTAATGCCACCGGCGAGCTGCCCTTCCTCCACCTCCTCCTCCGCCTCCTGGCCTCGGGCTGCGGCCGAGCCCCCGCAGCCGGAGGGTTTGCAGGACGGCGGCAAAGCGGAGCGGCCCCCGGGGATTGCCAGGGCGACCCGGGAGAATTAATCAGCTTGTCCTTGCATAGGCTCCCAGGAGGCGGGGGGATGGCGTGGGGGGGAGTGAGATGGGATATGTTTTTTCTTCTCCTATTCCAGGAGGGTGCCCTGTTCCCCCAGAGAGACAAACCGGTCCCTTCACAGCCGCGTCACCTGGCGCAAAAGTAAAATGATGACAAGTAAGTTGTCCGCGGGTTAAGAAGGCTTAGTTCGATGCTTTATTTATGGAAGAGCCCCGCCCCGCCCCGCCCGTCTCCACCTGCCAGGCCCAGGGCCCGGAGGATCCCTGCCCTGCCCCCCCATCCGGGGCTCTGTTCCATGTGGATCGCATTATCATCATTTGCTCCTAGTATAACGGGGATTAAGGCTATTAGAATGAAAATAATTAAATGATTTTTCAATTCACCCCTTCATGCAAGGGGAAAGAGAGGGAGAGGGAGAGAGAAGGGAATCTATCTGGAGAAACAGAGATAGGGGCTGTGATTCCCTTTTGAAAGGGATAACTTTTAAAGGAACGAAAGGAAAGGGGGGAGCCCTCGCAACTGTCAAGTGTTTTCCAAACACCAGATTAATGCTGGCCAGACCTTTGCTGCAACGTGGCCCTACTGTTTTCACATTGGTTTTCCAACCTGTAATTGTTAAATCCCAGCACTGGATAATGAAATCAAAATAAAACCAAAAAATTCTCAGGCGCTTTGGGGTTTTGTTGTTATTTTGGAGGTAGGAAGGTGAAAAAAATCTTTTGGGGGTGGAGTAGCTTATTTCTTTGTTGGCTTTGTTGTTTGGGGTTTTTTTCTGTTACAAGTGAAATTCCTCTATTTCATCACTTGGAATACAGCCATCTTCCTGATGAAAGGATTTAAACATTTAAAAATAACAGACGGGTTTTAATCTGATAAAGAGATAATCGTTTCGTCAGTTTATCTTCTTTTTCAATGAAAGTGCTCTAACGCAACTGCTTATATCCATATGCACACAGTCACACTTTGTGTTCATTTAAGTATCTTTATAAATCCCTACCTCAGTATTTTCTGTTTTCATTTGCACGGATAAAATTTAGATATTAAATCTGTGTCCGAGAAAAGGCAAAAATTCAAAGATAATTAATTACAAGCGCCTTCGCTTTCTTCTCTTTTTCTCTTTCCCCCGCCCCCAAGGTAACAATATTCCAGAGTATTTAAAATACAGTTGTACAGCTGGGGAAATTCTCGTGAGATATTTTCAAAGACAGAAGGAGATCTTCCCGAGGGCAGTGGAAGTTGCTCTGATGGTCGCGCCATCCGACGTTGCCAGCGGTGCCTCGCTGCTTGCCAGCCCTGCCGCGGGGCTGGCCGGGGGCCGGACCAGAACTGCCGGCAGCGCTGCCTCGCCACGAAACCCCCTCTGCCTTTGCCCGGAGAGGCAAAAAAGTCACTGCAACCAGTGTATTAACTTCAAACGGGCAGAGACGGCGATATAACACATCCCTTCACAGCTTACAAGGAACTAAATTAAAATTTAACCCCCCTGAAAGGGGCGCTGCTGATGGAGGAGGAAGGCGAGCCGGAGATATGCAGAAAATGCGAAGTTTACAGCCTTAATGCCTCTGGTACCTGAAGGCACAGCGCCGGAGTGGGTAATTCCTTTTACTAATTACTTGACAACAAGCAGATCAAAAAGAAAATCTTGTAGGAAGGACTTTAGGATCTGCAGCAGAGAATGACATTCCTGTGCTCCTTGCATACCCGAAAATCCTAACATAAATATTGTGGATGCTCTGCTCTCACCGGCATTAAACACGTCTGCCCACAGGCAACGCTGCGGTTTGGTTTTAAAGGTTCTTCTACATCTGGAAAATTGCCCTGCGGGGTGCTGTTATTTTTAAAATAGTAGATCTTTTAGGGTAAAATTTAAGTACAGACGTTTCTTTGAATCCCGCTTGTTGTCAAAAGTTAATTTTCAGCTATTAGAGAAGTTTGTAACTTCAAATGTTTTTCTTTCCTCTATAAACGTTATTGGCCTGCTTTCATAGTTACTAAAAACTTTATCCGTGGGATCGAAGGCTGAAATCCGGCATTCATTTGGCACTAACTCCTTTAGTAAATACTTGTTCCTACCGCGCCGCGCCCTTTGCCCGCTAGGTCTCGCAGCCAGCCCGGCAGTGTAATTCCTACCCTCCGAAGCGCTCTTTAATGCCAAACCCGCGGCTGCGAGGCGCTTCTCAGTTACCAATAAAACCTTTACTGCCACTCGCCTCGAAGCGTCTTTAGAGAACGCGCTTGTGGGCGCCCGGTGCCTGAGCGCCGCTCTGCCTAATGCCTCCCTTCCTGATCGCATTACCGGCCGCTCCCCCGGCACTATTTATGGGCAATAAAAGCTCCTCAGCCCCGGCCGGGCCGGGCTCTCCTCCGGTCAGGACGCAGGACAGGTGACCGAACTCGCGGTTTTTCTTTCTCCCCGCTTCAATGCCGAACAGAAAATTCCTCGACTTTCCTTCCCTTCATTTCTTCCCGAAGTCACGCATGGAGCCTCGGAGCGGACGCGGAGCAAAGGGAGCGCGGGGCCGGGCGGAGCAGGAGGACGGGAGGCGGAGGGGCCGCCGGCGGGAGCGAGCAGCGCCGGGCTCTCCGCGTCCCCAAGCTGTCCCCCCGCCGGCGGGGCGCGACCCCGCGGGACACACAGCCGGCGGGGACACACGGCCGGCAGGGACAGGGGGGCGGCGCTCCCCGAGATGCCGGTGGCCGCTTCCCCAAGCCAAGTCCGTGCCGTTCAGGAAACCACGAGGGGAGGGAAAAAGAGAGAGAATGAAAAAATATACTTTTCTTTTCTTTTTTTTTTTTTTTTTTAATCACAAACACACACGCAGAGAAGAACTTCCACAACAAAACAAACCACCCGTCCAAACAAAAAGTTCCAAACAACAACAACACAGCACCAACAGAGACCAAATCTCATTTACCTTTCGTGACCGGGAAGGTTGCTATGGTCCTTCCTTCTGGCGGGATGGGGTCTCCTCGGAGATCCCCGTCTCGTCCGCTCCGTGTGTCCCCTAGAAGGACACGAGGCCTGCGCCCCGCGGGGCCCCGCGCCCGCCGCCCGGGCTGGGCTCAGCCTGCAGCCGGGCCCCCCCCGCCCCCGCCATATAAGGCGCTCCGGGAGAGCCCGCAGGACCCGCCGGTGCCAAGAGCTGTCCCCGGCACTCCGCGTACCCAACCCCGCCTCAGCTCCTTAAACACGGGGGAACCCTCCTTCTCCAGCCCCGGGGAGTTTGGTGTGCTTTCTGTTGTTGGGGTTTTTTTGTTGGTGGCTTTTCCCCCCCTCCAGGCGTATGTACCGAGGCTGAGCTCCGCCAGCCCCTTCCAGCCCGCGGGGGCTCCTCGGGCACCCCCGCACTGCCCAGCCAGGGTCGGGCCGGAGCGGCGCGGGGGCCGAGACGTGTCTGTCCCTGGGTGTAGGAGTCAGGCTGGATGGAGCCCTCCCTTACACATTTGATTTAAATCTGCCTCCGGGGAAATGCAAAAAAATAACTTCATAGGGAGGAGGGGAGGGAAAAAAAAAATCAAAAGAACGCCCAATCCCAAAGCTGGCAGGAGCTACAGACAACAAATACGTGTAGGGACGGGAGAAAGAGTAAAAGTAAATAAATCTCGGTTACTAATTGAAAGGCAGAAGCGAGCCCTTTGTGTACACAGGGCTTCAGGAAGAGGAAAGCCAGAGCACAGGGAAAGCGGGGGGAGCTCAGCGGCTCCCCTTGGTCCTGCCCGCGGGAGATTTCCCTGCGCCCGGCCGTCTCCCCCATCCAAAGACAGACAGACAGAAAGAGGAAAAAAGTGTCGGGAGAAGCCCAGGGACTGGGGCGAAGGGCTGAGCGGCGCGGAGAGCTGTCCCGTGCGGAGAGGCGGTCAGACTTCGCCGTGCCGCCGGGGAGGAGCGGGCGAGGGACGCTCCTGCAGCACCAGGGGCAGACGGGCAAGAGAACTGGAAAAGTGCAAACAAACCTGGTGAAAAGATATCGCACTTTTCGGAGTTTTTCGTTTTAAATGAGGTGCCTTGGCTTCTCTGCGTAGAAGCCAAAGGATCAAACAGGGTCTCCAAAACCAGTTATATTTAATTATTTGTGGACAAAGCTGAAACTTTGTCGAGTCAACCTAATATGATAATTGACTGAAAAAAAAAAATTCAAGACTTTTTGGTATCTCACCTACAACCACAAATTTTCTCCCTGCGTTTAAAATCAATGCCCGATAATTCCCCAAATGTAGAGGATAATGAATATGACCAAACCCTTTTGTTAGAACTGCGCACTTGTTTGTAGAATTTAGCTCTTTAACTTGAGGGGGTGCATAATACCAAAGGATGCTCTGGACACATGCTTTTGTGTAAACATATGCAAATCAATCTTATTCCTTCTGTTAATCCCTCATTCACTCACAGTAATAACAACTCTGAATAACAGCTCCAGTTTTCTATTTCTTAACGATCTCCACATAAAAATATATTGATGATCCGCAGTTTGCAGTTTTCAGTGTTACTACCACATGCAGAGCAACTCTCAAACATGACCTTTCAGGTACCCCTCTTCCTGGTATCAAGGGGACCCTTTCTCCACCAGCCCCAAACTTGTTTGCAAGAATTCAGCCTCTTCTCAAGTCAGCCTCTCCTTGGACACTGCTTCCAGCATCATTTCCATAAAAAATATCAGGCTGGTAACTCCAAAGACAGTACAACCTGTTCCAATCATCTGTTTCAGTAAAGAAAAAAAACCAGTCTGGTAAAGGATCCTGAAACTAAATGTACACATATGCATCTTTCTAAGAAGTATCAGTGCTTTTTCTAAGCCTCCCTTGTACATTGTGGATGCAGTTGGAAGTGTCTTTCACAACTGGTGTGGAATATTCTTGATTTGCAGGTGCATATCTGGGCTGAAAGTGGGTTTAGTGTCATCAGTGCTATCTAGAGCCATGCATACACAGCTAATCAGATGGTGCAACTGCAGAAAAGCAATGGCCTCTCACCTTACTGTAGGCTACTACAACTGTGTCTGAAGAAATCCTTCAAAAAATAACTATCACATTAATCTACTGTCATAATTCCCTATCATCTTAATTTTCCAGCTACCAGAAATAGTCTTTTGAAAATGCAGTTTTCATATAGAAATACGAAGATAATAATTAAAGAAGGTAATTTAGTATTAAAATAGATGTCCCCCCTCTCATGAGATCTGGAACAAAAATATTTTAGGTGACTGTTTAAAAAAGATTAAAATATTCTTCTTACTCGATTTCTCATATACCCACTTTTAAAATTAAAGCATGGATTTAATTTTTATTTAATTTATAAGTTTTGTAATGGAAATGTTATCAGACTATTTGATGCACAGACAGCTAGCCTACAAGAGATCCCTTTGGTGACTTCTAGTCCTCTCCAGGGAGCACAGCAGCAGTTTTTCAGTAGTTAGCAACATTAATCAGTAGTCTACATCCCACAGTTTAAAGCAGTGAATAGGTAAGGTAAACACATATAAATCCTCATGTCTTAGAGAGAAATCTTGCATTAGTCTGTCATATGAAAGGGCAAGAAAAGGAAGGGGAAGAGGTGAAGTAGGCCTTTTGAGGTCCTATTGTCAATATGGAAAGTTTCTACACTTGTCCTAGCACTAGGTGAGAGAGTGGCTGAAGCACTAGCTGCTGTGAGTCAGAATTAGCTCTTTGGGCAGCTGAAAAGGACAAGGTCAACAGCACATTCACACCAGAAATTTTATGCCTAAGAAGAAGACGAGGGAGAAGTGGCTACTTGTAGTAATTGTAGTGTCAGTCTGGCTATCCAAAATCCTTATGTTGACAAATCTGGGCATGGGGCACTGCAGGAGGTTTCCTGAAAAGTCAGGAGTGGATTTTACTGCTGATTTCTCAAAGTAATCTGATCTGCTATCTCACCTTCTAAGTTGGTACCAATGTGATTTCCCTTCTTGCATCTGCACTACTGAAATACACAGAGAGAGAGGAATTTGAGAATTATCATGAAAGCCATTTTGATGGCTGGACACTTGTTGTTCTCCTCTCCCTGAAGTCAGAAAAACCTCTTGATACAGCACGTACTACCTAGATACTGAGGGCTGATTCCTAAAATGGTTACATAGGAATTTGCAAAATAAAACGGCACAGCCCTGCCCTCCATGTTTACACTGGCCAGAAGGTTGTGTTCTATCATCTAACTTCATCCTCACTCTGGACACTTGCTTTCTGCTCTGAGGGGCAGGCACTGACGCTTCTTAGCCAAACTGAGACCCCAGCTCATTGCCTGATGTTGTGGTGCTGACAAACCCGGGGCAGCTACTTCGTGTTGCAGCATGCAAACTGGGAAAAGCAGAGCAAGAGTGAGGCTGTGTGCACCAGAGAAGGACTGAGGTGCTCTCTGAGTGTGGAGCTGTGTGAGGGTTGGGCAGCACCAGCAGCAGCTGGACAAGAAATTGTGGCCCTACTTTTGGAAAGAAAAAGCAGAGTGCCAGATGGCAGTCATCCAGAAAAACTGAGATCTAAACAAAAATCTTAAACAAAACAACAAGATAAAACCATATATAGGCAAGAAGCGTTTTGGAGTAACACAGATTTCATTGAGAGGTATTAAAAAAAAAGAAGCTGTCTGTGGTGTCTCTTGCTTTTCCAAAGGGCACATTTTACCAGATACCTGCAACAAAAATACCATAAAACATTACCTAGCTTATTCAGAAAGCCACTAAGAGGGGGAAAAAAAACTTTCTTCAAGGGGAGTTTGATGTGCTGTTTTAGCCTGCTCTGTCATTTTTCTTGTCTCTCTTCATAATCTCTATGCAACCCAGAAACAGCCAGTAAAAAAGAGAGACCCTCTGCTTGTTTAATTACTTCCTGAAAATTTGACAACTACTACTTCGGTCTCATTGGATAATCTACTTTCAAATTACCTGGTCTTTCAAAGACAGCATAATTTGAGTACATTTACTTCCCTAGCTATACATCATGCCTATCAAAATTAAATGCTTCCAACATACCAATGCAGTGTTTTAACATTTCACTTCTGTGATACATTTAACAGTAAATTTACCTTTTTAACAGATTTTCATACCTTTAGCAGTAAAGCACAACTAGAAGTGAATTTTTTTTTTTCTGATGACAAAGTAAAATTATGTAAAAAATTATTGTGGTTTACAAAATGCAAAACTTGGTATCAAATTTTGTGGCAATAAGAGGTTTTTCTTTATTACTTCATAAGACACAACCTATTTTATTAGCACAACTAATTTCTGAACAAAATATGAACTCAGGCAAAACTCACTGAGTTTGCATTTTTGCTCTACATATAATCAAAATTATAAATGTTATCTCAAAAGAATTCATATAGTTTTCTTCAGAATTTTTTATGACTTCTTTTTCAAAACAATACAATTATTTTCAGAAATTTAGAATAAACTGTTCAATGCTTTCCTTCAGCAGGCTATTCAATTGCCATTTTAGCTGGTGAATATGCAGTTTTTAAAAAATTCCTGGTTTTCTGTGATTTGTATGATTATTTCTACTTCTTTATCAGAAAACCAAAAATTATCTTAACAACACGCACTGATTATCTCCAAAATAAGCAATGAGCACGTATTTGGGGTGCAGGCTCTGCAGGCTCTGTGTGTTTTCCAAAGCTGAAAGCCTACCCCACACAGTCCTAGGATTCCTCCTGTAGAGAAACGGGAAGTGAAAAGCAGTCACAAAAACAGACCTCTCCCCCAGATATTAGCATTGCTTTTGAGCATTCCTCTCTCAGGAAACGCTGAATTTGAGGTTGTTTTTTTCCTTTCTTTTGTTTGTCTGTAGTGACACGTGTCAATAAGCCCTATTTTTAAACGAGAGCAGTTTTAATTGCAGGAGTGCATGCAGATCTCGTGGTGGATCCTCTTGGTAGAGGCAGCACATGTGTGGGTGTGCATGCAAGCCAGAAGACTGCCTACAGCACATGTGCAGGTCAATCCAACATGAGCAAAACCAAAAGCAAAGGAGGTAAAGAAACAGCACGTAAAAAAAAGGAAAAAGAAAGAACCCCCCCTTGCTTCTAAATCATCACAAAGACTGCAATATCCTGTTATCTGTTGTAGTAAATTCATATACAAAAATAAAGAAACAAATGTTGCCCTTCTGTGAAGGGAGATAATAAAATTTTCCTTTTTGATTCTTCAAAAAGGAAAAAAAATCCAGAGGACAGAAGAAATACTTTGTTTTAAGCTATACTCAGGAAAAGCACAGACTGACTGACATAACACTTAAGCAGCCCAAACCTCTTGATACTGTCTGTTGAAGTTGTCTTATGGAGTAAACACTATAGAAATGAGATGAAAGGCAAGTAAAAGCCACTGTATATCTGCTTGCCACTAACCTGTTTCTAAACCATGCCACTGACCTAGTGAAGATAAGATTTCTATGCTGATCCGAATTTATTTTTCCCTACTACAGAGCAAAAAGGGACTAAAAACCCAAATGATTATACTTTTTTGTAGAATTCATAGCAAATGCATTTTATATTACAGAAAGATTATTGCTCACCAAGTATTAGTCTTGATTTAAAATATCTATCCTGATTGCCTCCTTAATTCTGTTATTGTGGTTACATAATTGTAATTAGATAGAAATAAGAAAGGCAAAAATATCAGATTATAACATTGAACGAGGATAAAACAGCGACACCACTTCAGACACCAATATTTATTAGTTTAATGTCAAGGAATTAAAATCAGCTACCTACTTGTTTCTACAATTCTGGTTTCTGATTTCGTCGATCTACCAGCTCAAGTTCCCTCCTCTTTCATACCCTAAACATATTTACGTGTTCAGGAAATATTAAAAAATTACAAATCTTATAAAAACTCATGAAACTTTCACTGAAATAACATAAAATAAGAAATACTATGCACAAATACTAGGAAAAAATAGGATGACAACAAAACATGCAAAGTGATACGCAAGAAAATTTTACGCACTATTTACAGGAATATTTGGAAAGAATGACAGTAATCAACCATGAATAGATTAAGAAATTTTAAAAGTTGAGCCTGCTGAACAAAATCACTAGACGTATATGGCTGTGGTTGAACTGTCATGATCTTATTTAGCCCCCAACTTAAGTCTGGCCAGCAGCTCCCAGCAATGTTAGTGGAAAGTGTCCTGCACATTTGAAAACTTCAATACTTTCTGAACTGCCTAGCTAAGGTGTTTGGTTAGGCAGAGGGCACATTGAAGGCAGGGAGTTGTCCTCCAAATCCTAACATTTGCACACATGATTTCAGCGTAGTTGGTCTGCTACCATGCATAGTTGATGCTATTTTTTTCTGTGGGTAGTACAGTAATATTTTTTACTATTATATGTTGTTAAATGGCACACACAGATTGGCTCTGCTTCCAAACATTTCATTATTTTTGTTTTGTTTTAACATCTTGATCAACCTGAGTTAATACATTAAAAACCACAAACAAAAACATAGTTGTTTATTTGAATGTAGTGGATTTTGATTGTAGTTAGTTGATTTTGCATAACCACTGTCAAACTTAGAAAATATACTTCAAATTTCTGTGAAGATAAAAATTATGCTTTTCATTTATTTAAAAAAGTATTTTACTTACTATCCGAAGTTTGCATATTATTTAAGGTCAGAACAGTCACAATAGAATTAAATCACTCTTTTGAATGAAGCCATACTCATCCAATGATTTATAAAATCGGATCAGATCTTAAAAATCAATCATTATAAATGAAAGAATTCCAGGCAACATCCCACCTGGAATTAATATCTAATTAAGTCCTACAATCTCTAAAGGAAAAAATAAAACTTCTTAGTGACTTATGCACTGTACCTGGCATTTTCAACTTTTCCTATATAGAAGCTCTTATATGGTAACCGTCACCCAATATCTATACTTCGCTTCAGTATCAGCTTTCAAATTCATGTTACATTTAAAATAATAACTAGCCATTCCAAAACTTCTGGTCCATCTTAAAAAGCTTGTACTAATTTTTTTCTGATTTTCTTGTAGAAGTTTGATCCAGAAATTCTTAAAAACACCTGAAAAGATAAGTTGTTCTGATAAGTGCTTTAGAGTATAAATAAATAAAAGTATAAGAAGTGGATATTTCCTTTTTTTTTTTTTTTTTTGTATGATCTTGATATCTTTCTTGAAGTGTGAGAATGCTGTTTGCTATCCTCTCCTTAAACCACATTTCTCTAATGTCTCTAATGGAGCATTGCAGGGCTGCTGCACAACAGCCACGTTCCCAATATAAAAACAATTTTCTCCATTTGAAATCTGTCCTTGTTTTGTGCACACTCCTCAGGGCAAGACCCAGGTGTGAAGCCTCACTTTAGTGAAATACTTTAGTGAAATACTCGCTTTAGTGATAATTTCCCAATTATCATGACAAAGTCAGCATTTTGTAAAGAAAGTACATTTGTAAGAGATATAAAGTCCCTCTAGAGGTAGAGTGCCATGAAAGTAGAAACAACTCAGTTACTTTAGTCAGACAAGCATTTCTTTATCCTTCAAAAAATAAAATAAAATAAAATAACTTTATAAGTAAATGTAATAAGCTCTGTCCAATATGGAGTGATTCTTTGACAATCTGCAATAAAAAGCCCATCAGGGAAGGTTCCTCTTCCCCTTAAGGAATTTCTTTTTACTTATTTATTTCTGGCTTTGAAAAAGGGTAGGAATTATTTTTTAAACAACTGGCTGCAGATTAAAATTAACACTGTACATTTCAATTACTATCAATTCATCAGGGAGCCAAAAGAATTGGTATCTTTTTAATTAAAATATTTTTATCAGATAACCTAAGCCTCTAAGGCCATATATTTGATTTTAATTAAAAAAAATTCTGCTTGTGATCATTGTTCAGAATTAATATACCAAATAAAATATGGGAAGAAAGGAGGTAAAGGGAGGTTATATAGTGTTACCTGATAAAAGGAGACAGTAATATTT
Source organism: Setophaga petechia (assembly GCA_024362935.1). Taxonomy (NCBI): domain Eukaryota; kingdom Metazoa; phylum Chordata; class Aves; order Passeriformes; family Parulidae; genus Setophaga; species Setophaga petechia. The sequence goes on from JANCRA010000001.1 coordinate 33,425,500, forward strand.
AAAATGAGGTAAGTGTTACCCCGATTTATGATGTATTTTATCTTCTGGAGAAGCCCTAGTTTATCGTAGTGTCGTTCAGTTCGAAACGTCAGCTGTATATCTTTCTGCTTTTGAATGTAACTCTAGGTTGAAAGGAAAAGGTTTGCAGTGATGTGATGTATAAGCAGATCAAAAGCTTGGCATTTTTTCTGGGACAATTCGCTTTGATATTGAAACATTTTTGTTGTCATAAATACATAAATATTATAATTATCTTATAAATATCTTGAAAAAATATTAATTAATAACACTTAACATGCCTCTCATCTCCGTGGTGCTGTACAAACACCTATTAATCAGAAAGGATGAAAATGTTCTTTTTGTTTTAGTTCCCACTCAAATTATCCTGTAAACATCCTCATCCCTAACCCAGTAAGCACCAGAATTTGTATTTTTTTCTTTGTTTCAAAATCAAAAGAAAATATCTTCATTCATACTCTACTTCCCTTTGTATCCATAACATATCTACATCAGGAGCCTTGCCAGTACGAAGAAGAAAAAAAAAAAAAAATCTAGCTTGTAAGATAACAGGGCCAAGCAAATCAGCCTCTAAATCCCACCCTCAATCTAAGCACTGAAAAGCAAGGTAGCAGCCCAGCGCTGGGCTAAGCTGTGTGCTACAGCTGGGGAACACAGTGGGGAAAGCAGAGCTGGCACTTGGCATCAGCTCCATGCTGTGCACAAGATGAAAATTCTTTGGCTTTTAAGGGCGCTGGTGAATGTTGCATTAATAAATTTTTTAAACTAAATTTATATGCTAACCAGGATTCAAGAGCTGCTGTGACTGAAGGAGGAAATATGTCACCAACTGGCAAATGAGCAGGATTTGGCTTTTTTCAAGGTAGCAGTCCCTGCCTTCCTTTGGCTTCCAAAAACCAAAGAAGCAATGAAATGTCACTTCTTGGTAAATGCTCACTAAACACACCATTGGTTCTCATCATCTAGGATTATACCAATTGATCATTTACCATTCAAAATCACAAAAATGCATGAATTTCTGGTCCTAATTCTTGAAGGCATTTATCCATCCATTTCTCTGTGCATACCCATATATCCAATGGAGACTACATTTCAATTTTTTTCATAGATTTGGTAGTATACACACACTTTGAAGAAATTAACTGAAGGAAAAAAGATGGTCTTCATTTCTACTGTCAGTGAGTTATTTTGCATTTTGTAAGCTAAGCCAGTCCCCCTGAGGACCATAGTTTATTTCCATTTACAGAAATTTGTAGGAGTATGTATAATGTAGTCTAAGGATTATAGCAGCCTGACAAAATTGTCAGCACAATTTATTAAAAAGTGCCAGCCTGAGGTCTCGTGATCTTCCACTTTTCATCTTTAGAAAACAACTTCTGGTCCTGTTTAGAGTATATTTATTCATTATACTGTTAATTTTTTAGCTCTCATAGCTTGTTCCCAGAGTAAATGAGATAATAGCTATTTTAATCTATAAGCCATTAACATATTTGCCTCATGAGACTCCAGGGTCTGGGCTGTACATTTTAGTGTTAACATCTCGGATGTAACTACAAGAAAATAAATCACTGTTAAACCAGAATGATTTGGGTTATTTTCACTCTTAAAAAAAAAAAAAAAACAAAATCAAAACCAGCCAAACAAAGAAGTCAAACACACAAAAAGAATCCACAGAAACACCATCAACAACAAAAAATTCCCACAACAAATTTTTCCAACTAAGGAAAAGAAGAAACTTGCATAAATCTGCCAGGGACTCAGCTCACAATTTAAGCTCATCCTGGTGGATAAGGAATTAATAAATAACTGTTGAGCACTCATATACATTCTGGGGATTTAAATTAACATAATTTTGATGGCAGGGTTTTATTTATGCACATGCAATCCCTTAGCTTCTCACTACATCAACTTCTTGGATCCATTGGGCCCATTCCAAACCAGTCAAATGCAAAAGGAGGGTCTCCCACCAGATTAGGATGTTTTGGATTTGGCCTGTTGAAGAAAACAGGTCTTGAAGACATTTTCAGACTTTCTCTTGGACAGGCTCAGATACCCTGAGAGTTTGGAACAAATTTATAGATACCACTTGAGGCTTTAATTTTTGTCTGTTAGCCTTCCACTGAATGGCTTTCAGGTTATCATCTGAACCATTTATGCACACATCCAGGCAGATGCACGTGCATGGATACACACAAAAAAAATTACGAGTGTGAAGACTTATGTAGAGAATTAAGCATTTGGTTTTCTGATGTCATGATTCTGAAAAGGAAAAAATATTTACTCTCTTTCAAAGCTTCCCAGGACAAAAAAGATTCTTGAAAGATCCAAATCAGAACTATGACCAAGTTCATTACTGATCTGACAATGAAACAGAAGGCATCCTTTGAGTCTCCCTTCAGTAGGTCCATATTAGAGAAGCATCTTTGTCTTCTGTTCACCAAGTTTCTATCAAGCCAAAAAAATACATAGAAATTGGCAATACTCAATGTTTCACTAGCAACAATTTACAGTTTCTCAAAAACATTTTAAAACAATGCAACAATAAAATATGTGTTTGTACAGAAGCCAAATTACTGTATCTTTCCCTTTCTTTTCCTCTTTCAGAAAAAAAATTATGCTTTTCTGAAACACTGTGCTACCCTGGTGAAAGAGAGAACAAATACCTTAACAGGATCTCACTTTTCCCTTGTTCACTGTCTTAGCAAACTGACCCTGGAGCTTTGGCAGCTGAGGTGTATGGAAAGGAAGTTTGCAGACAAACCCCTCTTTTGCCAACAGGAGTTGGGTGGAAGACAAATTTGCAGGCCAAATTGGTCCTTCATAATTGGCTGGGGTGTACAAATTAGAAGGGACTCCAACATGCACATCAAAAGACACCATGAATCACCAGGGACAAGGATAATTTACCCCTGCACAATTCTGAAAGGAGAGTTTTGAATGACCATAACACACTCTTTCCCTTGTGTTTTTTACTATTCATTTATTCACAGCATCCTCCAAACCAAAAACACCCACAAGCCTCTGACATTCAGCACTACAGTAGCTGTCGTCAGCCCCACCACTTTATCACCTGTGCTTTACAGAAGGTGAACCTGGAGCACAGAGTCTGCCATTTACCACAGTCAAACCAGCAAGTAAGAGACCTAAAAATAAAGCTTCCTCTCAAGCCTGCTGTAACCAGCTGCCAGGGCTCTAGGTGCAGATCTATATTTTTCCAGTCACAGAGTGTGCCCTTAGAATCAGAGGGCAGCAAAGAGCCTTTCTCATTTAAATCCATTGCAATTCCAAGAAAGAGAATCTTTGACTTGTTTGCTATGCTTCCCTTGACATACTGCCTCCAGGGCAATGTTCAAAATGACCTTACATAACAGTTTACATTCATAATCCATCACTGCAGAGGGAAATCAAAACAACAGACTCTTTCCCCCTTCATTATGAAGGGCTGCTCTTGTCCTATGTTGTGTCCTTGGGAAAGAACCAGTTGGGTTAGAACTAAAACACAGAACACCTCCATTCCCAAAAAATACCCTTATACAATGTGCATTTGCAAATTAACTACACCTTGGCAATGTGCATGTACAAAGTAGTTGCAAAAATCAAGTGGCTGAAAAATTAATAAAGCAACTTTTCTTCAAAACTTAAAGGCCCCTTAATGCTTATTGGGTAACAAATCTTACGGAAATACCTCAAGTATCACTTTTAGAAGATTCTAAATATTAATATATGCACACATTATGCTGGTTTTGTATGCAAAAATTACATTGTTTGCAAAGACTGCATTTTAAACAGATTTCTTTTCCCTTCAAAATTCTTTCTTTGCCTCTCAGTATAATATTTCAGAATCTTGCAAAACAATGTTACTTACCAGAACAGAAGAAATCTCACCATCTCTTAACTTGAGGCTGACAATGAAAGCCCCTTTCATTTTACTTGTCAGTCCAATTAAAAAAAACATTCTTACCTCAAAAAAGTGAGTGAATAAACAAACACGACACAGCAGGTTTAGAGATAAGAACTCAATGAATTGATAAAAACTTTGAATTCTGTAGTATTTTTACTATCACCAGATCTAAAACAATTTTGCTAAACAGCTCCCCTTCTTTGGTAAGGGAAACAAGGATGGAAGCTGTACAATAACCTTCAGTGCTTCTTGATAAATAGCAAAATAGCTCAGTGGAAATGTTCAACTTCTCTATGATTAAAAAACAAACCTTTAATGTAGTTTTTGTTTACTGTGTCATAAGTGCAGCGTTGGAAGTTGTTGCCAAAGAATCATTGGAACAGGCATCACTAAGGCAGTGTCAGCCAGCCAGCTCTTTGAAAATGATTCAGTTCCCCTAGTCTTATGACTAAAATAATATGCAGTGGCTCCAGCCTGAAGCCTGGTTAATACATCTGTCCAGAACACATAATTACTTGGTCATAACATTCCCCCGGCCACCAGCCAACAAACCAATCAGCATTTCTTCTTAACTCACTAGAATTTTTGCTGTGTCAAACTGTTTGATCTCTAGGTAGTAAAAATGCAAAAAATGGAAGGACACTGCACTGGAAGGTTTTAATTTAGCATAGTTTCTCATGGAAATTAAATCTGAAGAGAAACATGTTTTTGTTGACATTGCTAGAGTTGAGATTTTTTACTCTGTTTCAGGAATGATATTGACATATTTATCTTGCAGTTTTTTCCTTATCTCTTCACCAGCTAAGATTCTGAAATGTAATCTCCCTTTCATTTACTTTTACAAAAAGCCTCATGTTTATGAGAAAGTTAAATGATACCAGCAAATTTAACAGGCCACTATGGGTGCAACTATCAAGTTATCAACTATGCTTGGTTGTGTACACTGTGTATGGAAATGAAACTGAAAGAGGTGAAAAAGTCTATTTTACATAGATACTGCTATCCACAATTCTCTAAACTATATTTCTAAGTGCATATGTTTAACTTTCTGAAGCTTGATTTTATAAACTCTGATTATTTTGTAAACTCCTGAGTAAATATAAAAGCTTTATATTCACTTCAGCAGGACACAGGATCAGGAGAACAGTAGTGTTATACTTTCTTCTCTATCATGTGCCAAAACCACACTCAGGAAAGCACTCCATGCACATTTCAGGGTAATTCAATCTTTTCTCTATTCAGATATGGTACTTCTAAAGTAACAAAATTAATTGATTAATTTCCTACTGTGAATAACTTAGGCATCACACTCAAATATACAACCTTAAAGAAACTGCATAATTTCCAAGCTCATACTATATTTATTGGCTTAAGTGCTGTAGTTTTACATAGCATCCTTTTTTTGTCAGTGTCTCTAGAAAAAGAAACACCTTTACCTCCTGGCCAGTAGTGAGACTTAAAGGCAGTACAAGAATACAAATAAAGAACTTAATAAATTCTGTTACAGGTTTTCTCTCCCTAGGTCACAGAAGGAGGAAGGACTGGGAGAATCCCTCTTTCAAAAGGAACTAGGGTGTGGTTGGAGTTGATTTTCAGAGAAACTCAGTTGCTTTTCTGTCACAGGTTTTGTTCTTTATTTCCTATTAGTATCAAATCTCAGATTCAGCACCTTGTCTGAGCAAAAGTGGAATTTAAAACACCCAAACAGCATATTCTGAATTCTTGACATAGTACAATACAGGGATAGTTAAATATTTCAAGGGTCTATACATATTTTTCTGAGAGTGTTTATAATAGTACAATGCATTTCAACATTAATAAAGATTGCATGCATTTTGATGAAGAGAATCTGTGACAGAACTGAAAAATGTTTAATTATAACCAAACCATGCCAAGGAATGGTTGAGTTCTTACCATGTGTATCAGCTTCTACTTGAAATCACCCTTACTTTCCTGAATCTAAACTTCCAAACTATTATGGGTAAGAGCAGAGCAAACTCTTCCCAACATTTTGAGCAAAATGGGAAAACCTTTTTTAACTTTCTTGCTCCAGAGGATACTTAGAAAATATAAAGGCTGGTGTCTTAAGTTTAGAAATGCCACAATAATATTGCCTAATTTCATGTGATCTACTCACAACTGTTGCCTCTTCATGCAAGTTCACTTTTACCCAGCTTTAATTTTATGATCCTGCATTAGATTTTCAAGAGGATTCCTGTGTTATTTGGTGAAATCATGATAGAATAAATGCAGAGAACATAAAGAAATGCAGTATCTTTAACCATTACACAGAAGCATGTTATCCAGCCTTGCTTTAAATACAAAGCAATGAACTTCATGTATATACACCCACTTCCACCTTCCTCCCTCACTCCTAGCTTAACAGAGTACATTGCAGATTTATTTTCATGCTGCCTTACTATTAAGAACCAAGGAATGACTGAATTTTTTAATCCTCATAGAGAAACAAAAAATTCATCAGGATTTGAAAGACAATCTTCACATACACAGTAGTGTGAAAAGTTCGTACATAGGTTCTCAATGCCAGCACTGAACAGTTTCAGTGGTAGTATTGAAGGCTCAATACCCCTGGAAAACTGGCTACAGGTCTTTCATATTAGTTAAAATAGAAAATTATGAAAATAAAGTAAATAACTGAATGAGAATACTAGCATTTGTATGCTTTGCTGTTTCCCTCATCTACAGAAGTGAAAACACCCAAAAATTCTTCTGTGTCCCCTAAATATGTCTTTGCCACGTTTACTGGAAATGTCTAGATACTTTTTTTTTTTTCTGAAATGTTTGTTGCTCCTCACAGCATCATAAAATTTCAATAAACCCCTCCTTGCCAAAACACCAACTAACCACAGGCACAGAGGTCTCCATTACCCTCTCCACTGGCAGTGAGGAGAGGCACCTGGAATACAAATTCCCCTCTGGAGAAGCCTTTCTTTCAGTTGTGCAGTTCAAAGGTAACATGAGTGAGGTAAGGTGAAGGTAACGTTGTCTCAGCTCAGGTTACCTCAAATGAAAGAGTTAATTTCCATCCTTCTGGGGTGGTGGGGTGCATGCAGACCACATCTCACAGGATGCTTTGCTGAAGCATAACACCCACAGCAATCTCCTGTCTCTCTCTTTCCTCTGCTGCCACTCTGAAAAGGCAATATTTATCCTTCTACTCAGAAATGAAAATGAAAGCTGGTGTGTGACAAAATGTACAGTGTGATGCAAAGCATTTCATGTCATAGCAAAAAAAGCTTAAAGCCAGCATGCCAATGATGATATCATTCAAAGACAACAGCTAATTTGGAAAGTGGAAGGGAGAAGCCAATATCTCTAGTGTGATGTGATTTTGTACTGAAAAGCCCTCACACAAATGCACACATGCACAGGAATGGAATTGAAAGCACTTAGTTTGGGGACTGAACACTAGAAAATGTACAGTGGGGAACCACTTTCCATTGGTTGGTAGACGAGATAATTCTCTTTATTCTTTGTTATTGAACATCTGATAACATTTCCTGATTTTTGCAGTCTTAAGCAGTAAGCTCGATACTAAGAGTGCTTTTTATCCTCCTGGAATATGCATCTTTTCCAAACATTTATCATAGTTTGCACTGCTTAAAAAGAAAAATCTTACATTACTATTGAATACACCTTTGACTGAATCCAGACTACAATGTAATAAGTAACTATGTATTCTGGATGAACTCTAAAGGGCTTCTTACAGTTATGTATTCATCCCTTCATCAAGACAATCCACTGTACTTCAGGCAGTATACATATATTGCAGTCTGTGTATATAGATGCTGTATATATTACTACTTCCTTAAAATAACAAGCAGAGTCATGAGAAAATATAAAGAATAAAGATGAAAGACATAACTGCTTAGTTTAGAAATTAAACATAAATTAAGGTGGAAGAAATTCTCATTATTTACTTAGGGCCTGATCCAAAGCTCTTTAGAGTCAGTGGAAGGAACATCAACTGCATGAGGATTTAAAATGTGACACTACAGTCAAATGCTTTGAAAAAATGTCTGGGAAAGAAGCACTACAAAAAAAAAGCCTGCTTAGAAGTGGGGAGGGAAAGGGTTTCCTGGATTACCTTACACCATTTTTACTTGTGGGACAGTCTTGATCTCAGCTTACAAGGACATGCATTGCTTTATTCCACCTGTGCAAGAATGAAGTATGCTAAAACTTCGTGGCACTGGATCAAGTGTAAGAAAGGGCCAGAGCAGGAAATAAAATACCTTGGGTAATAGTCACATGAGTACTGCAACCAGGGGAGGACACCTCAAAGTCTGTGACCTCTAATGAGGTAGAAGCACAGCCTCAGCCCATTCTGCAGCTCAGGGCAGCAATCCATGCACCACAGGTCTGGGAGCACCCCGGCACGCTGCATGTGTCAGGAGGCCCATGCTGCTGGAACTGGCGGAGATCAAAGAAATTAGCGACCAAAGCAAAGTCACTGCTTCCCAGGATTTCCAGCATCCCCTCCATTACTATCTAGTATTTCCACTGATAATAAACAATGCATCTAAAGTGCAGGATGAAACTTTTGAGTTTGGTTTTTCCTCCCAATGAAATTTGGTTTTCTGGCTCTTTTCTGTCCTTCTGCTAGTATGTTTGTCCTTTGAGAATTTTAGCTAAAGAAAGGGTTCTCTCCACTAACAAGTCCATCCATTATTCTGACTGGATGCTAAGTTATCATTAAACTTAGCACAACACATGACTGACATTCAGATATTAATTTTTGAGCACAGACACCATGGAGCACCCATACAGAACACCACTACAGACATTTTAATATGTTGGAAAGCATAGAGCATTCCATTTGAATTCCAGGACAGAGAAAATCTGCGTTGAATGTGTCTAACACACTTGAAAATAAGTCTCTAAGAATGCATAAAACTATAGGATGGGGATAGGTTTTCACGTACTTTTTCCTATTCCACATCTACAAGAGTATGAAAGTCAGTGCTGAATAGTCCTTAAAAAATTCCCTCAAAGGTTTATCCTCATTCACTATTATATTATTTCCTTCATGACTCTTGCAGTGCATGGCAATCAAACTAATATAACTTACACTTCAGTGAGATCTTGTATACTATGTAGCCTTGGTCCTATAATTCAATGATAAAAATAGTAGTAGAGAGACCATTGATTGAAAAATCTGGTTCTAGGTAATTGTCAGAGAATCACAGAATTAAATAATTAATAAAACCTACTTTATTTTATAAAATTATGATACTAAACTTTTCTTGCTCTGTTTTGGTTGTAAGTCATCCAAGGAAAGAATAAAGAAGGAATTTAGTGTTTGCTTGTAAAATCACTGGAAACAGAAACCTGAGCCAACTGAAGTTTAACAGTAAAGAAATTTACTCACCACCACATTGCTACTGTTTAATTGTTTATTGCTTTGAAAATGTATTCCCAATAGTAACATTAAAATCTGGTTCTAGGCCAACCCAGGCACACAAGGTAGAGCTGGAAAAGATCCAGTTAGTTTACAGCATCACATTTTGCAGTGTCAAAGCAGCAAAACTTTCCTTTAGATTCAAGGACATCATAATACCTTGTTTAAATTAAATGCTGAAAATATAAACAGACTTAGATAATTTTTTCTCTTCTCTTTTTTTGGTTAGACTCATGATAGTGGAAACAGTTTCCAATATATGGATAAAACTAAACAGACACAGTGATATTATTCTGGGAAAACAAACTTACCTTCAAGATCCTGTGCCCACCCTTCTGAGTCAGTTGAGAAGTTCAGCTGATTAAACTTCAGCAACCAAATTTAAAGAAAAACTTCCAAAAAAATGTCATCAATGCAAAACAGGTGTGGGGAAACCAACATTCACATAAAGAGCAATTTTCACAGGAAATGTAGGCTGTTTGACTGCCAATTCTATTTATGGCATCTGCAGGTTTCTCCCTATTCCATTCATACTAAAAGTACCAAGATCAGTGTTTGGTTGCCCAAATCAACTCCATGTCTTTTTGGAATGTTGTAAAGCAGTCTCCTGGGAGACAGCTGTGACATTTCCCTCAGCTCTTGATCTCATAATTCTAGTTACAAACAGAGACGATGTTCCTTGGCATCAGTAACATTTTCTTCCCCAAAATGCTGGTATTAGCACCTCCACCATTTTCACTACACGGCATCAGAGCATGGTGGCTTGTACACTGTGTGAAGAAAGCGAGCCATTCTTTGAACATCCATTTTGCTCCCAAGTTAAAAAATGTGTTGAGGAGTTCATCGTGTTAATATCATGTTCTGTAGTATATTTCATTCAACATATGGGCTGGCAAACATTCCTCAATACTTTTCATCAAGCTGCGGCTTCAGTTATTCTCAAAGAGCTTCTCTATTCAGCTTCTAAATCTTCCCATCCGCCCTAGGAAAAAAATCCCAACACAATAGCAAAATAAACCCACAACCACTCTGCAGGATGATTGCTCTCCTTCCTGAGCCATTGTCACACAGCTGAGAGGTTGGCCAGTACCCTCCTGGGAGAGGGCAGTGCCATCCCTCAGAGGTGAGTCTGCATGGAAAGCTGGACCAGAGGAGCTCTCCCGGACTCCCAGGGCTTGCACACGGAGGAGCAGGAGCAGTGCTGCCCACAGCCCCACAGAACAGCCGTGCTCTGCTCCACAGCAATGCTCACCACTTGCATCTCACCCAGCACCATGAGCACCTGAGGCAAGCAAAGGTCTGGTCTCTGTGTCCCTTACCATGGTATTATGCGGCCTTGTCCTAAGCGGTGAGATTGTTTCTATTCTATGGCTTAAATTGCATACTGCACTCCTCTTCTCTGCTTGTTAGCCTGTGTCCTAGCGTGCAGTCTGTGGCAGGAAAGAAACTGCATTCTTTTGTGGAGGGATAGCACTTTTTTCTAATAATTGCTAAACTACAGGACAATGTTATATTTCTTTTTAGGCTATATTTTATTGTGTGAAAGAACTTGACGGTTTTCTTAATGGCATTACTAGACACATGGCTGCACATTAATGGAATATAAATACATGCAATTATTTTACCCATTCTTTTAAACCACAATATTCTGAATGATCTCAAACTGCTTTCCAAACTGATCTAACGTGACTTATCTGCTAAAACCACAGAAGAAACTCCTGTACCACACAATGGAATAGCTCAGCTTTCTTTTCCTGGTAAAATGTGTTCGTTCTGTACTATCAACAAAATATTTTATTCCACAATACTGCGCTCTTAAGAATACATTAGCAAAGACACAATCTCTGTCTTCCAGCCAAAAAGCCCTTCAAGCCATTTAGAAGGTAGTATTGTATTTTCCCTTGGTTAATACAGTATTTAGGGAGAGTGTTATTCAAAAGGTATTAAGGAGGAACAAATGTCTCTGTCTTCAAGCCCCAGGAAATCATGATGGCATTAAGAGAAATATAACATTTTAAAATGCTCCATAAAATCAATTCCTACAAAAATGTACTTAGAATTATAAGTATGGAGAAACCATTCAGAACAGAATACAGAAAAGGACTGACAAAATTCTACACAGCATCTGCTGACTTTACAGAAAACCAAGATGATGAGTCAGGAATAAAGAAGGGCAAAAGAATCACAGTATATGGTGGAATAACAAACACTGCAATACTAGCTAGGTGCTGGGTGTTGTCACCTTAAAGCAAAAATTATTTAATTTTTATTTGACTGGATAAAGCAACTATCTTTGCAGAGATGTACCCTCATTTTCATTCATGTTTCAAACGCATAGATCAAAAATTACAGTCATACTGTTCATGTACAGAGTTTGGTAGAACCGCCCAAGAAAGTTGCACAGACCGATTAACAAACATATCCCACAGCTGCCTTTGGCTGTCCCAAATGGCTTCTGTCCTGCTGCATATGTTTAAATCTGTGCTAGAGGGGGCCAAGGAGTCATCCAGTGCTCATGTGGAGTCCTAAAATTCTTGTTTTCATTCCTACCTTGTATAGGCATAGAGCTCAGAGGCTGAATTCGCCTGCAATGTAGGGTTTTAGGGCTTTTTTTTAGCACACCATTAAATAATTCAGAGTATAAAAAAAAAAAGAAAAGTACAATTTCAGCTGCTCTTATAATAATCACATTTCCTGGTTGGCAGGTACTGAAAAAATCCCCAAAAATTAGATTCCATACTGCTGCTGTGCAGAATGTTCCATATCAGAATATGATCCTGTGAAGAGCAAAGATCAAAAAGAGCAACTTTCTTTGGATTAAGAGTGGAAAGCCACCATACCTTATAGATCCCAAAAAATCAAAATGTTGAAAGAGAGTGCCTACCTACAAGCATGTAATGTTACAGGTCTGGTGACATGCTGAAAGGTCAGTGCATGCTTGTGCACTTACTTGTAACAACCTTTGAGTTTGCTACTCATGTGATAACTGGCACAAAAGAGACTTCCAAATTGTGGTGAATTTTATTTTTATTTAGATATGATCTCCATATTTTCCTGCTGTTCTTATTTAGAAGATACACCTCTGTTGCTTCTGTGTGCATAGCATAAATCAAAGATGCCGAATGGAGGCTGAAAAGACACAATTGAGTGATGAAAAATGCATGAAAAATGCATTCTAATATTTGGTCCTGCAAGATTTTGTCCCGTCCACTTTCACCCACAAAGCAACCAATGTCCTGAGTTTAGGAAGTGATTGAAGTTACATGTGAGCTTGGAGCAATTGTGGTCCAAGGGGAAATGGAATCTTCTGATACCACATCCCTTGTGTAGAAGTCACATTTGTCATCTCTTTCCCCTTGAGATACACTGTGTCTTTGAAAACAGAGGAAATTACATTTATTATTGTTGCTGTAAATAACCTCAGCCACTCTCTTTGCTGTTCCCTAGCAATGAATCCTATTTTGATACTAAATTTAAGCAAACTCTTTAAGGGAAGAAGAGCAGAGTACAGCAGAAAAAGTAGAAAGTGCCAATTAGGAGGAAAACAATTTGAAATTATCTTTCAGAAAATCAGAAGCATCGTTTAAGTCTGAATTTTCTTAACTGTATTAAGCAAAGATAAAGAATTCCAAACAAAACCACAGAATATTAGAGACAGACTTTCTAAGATGTTTCCAAAGAAGCATTTGCTAAGCTCATACGCACACTTCTTGCCTAAAAGCTCTCATGTTTACACAGATCATGACAGTCCACACTCCACACATAACAGGAGCTAATTTTTCATTTTAATCAGCCAACACACAAGATAGAACTCCAAAATGACAAGTTCATGCGGGATTTTCAGCTGGTTTTTTTTGTTTGTTTTTGGGTGGGTATTTTTTGGTTGTTTTCTTTGTCGTCGTTGTGGTTTGGGTTTGTTTTTGTTTTGGTTTTGGGTTTTTTTGGGTTTTTTGTAAGAAAAGAAGATGTATCACTTGACTAAGTATTTCTCCCATGAAGAAAAGAAGACCACAAGAAAGAGTGGGTCAGGGAGGTAAATAAGGCTTTTTTAGCCTCATTAAAGTCAGGTGCAGTTCACCCAAGATCTTAATGCCAAAGTGGTGTTCTAGAATAAGTATGATGCACAGGACAATAGAAAAATGTGATTTCAAGGATGTAAATAGAAATTAAATCCTGAATTTCCTATTTTATGAAAGAGCTCATAATGTTATTTAAAAGTTTGGTTCAGAAAATTATTTTAATATCAGAATTTACTATGGGAATTAGAATTATGATTGAAGAATTTTGAAGGAAATACATTGTAATTCTATGAGGAAAAAGACATAAAATTTGCTTCATCTTCTTGCTTGCATGGGGGTGTTTCAGGTATTTTTCAGTAAATATGCAATTGATCAAATAATTCTCGTTTTTTTACTGTAAATAGAAACTTATCTCTGGTTGAGACAGTCTCTCCCCTTTTTTTTGGTACTCCTTCAAGTTCTTTTTTTAGTTCCCAGAGATTAGGACTGGTTTCAGTCCAATCTTCTGAGAATCCTTTCATGTTGCTCATATTTGTATGCAGTAATTACATAAAGATTTTCTCAGCCCTTACCCACCGATACCTAAGAAGAATTAAGAGCAGCTTTTCCATGAGGAGTCCAGTCAGCTGTTCCTGCAGACCACTTTCTAACGTTTTCTAACCTTGTGTCATTCAGACTTCCCTCTCCAAACAGATTCATTTCAGTAAGTGGCTCATTAGCATCACACAGGAGAAGAATCCTTACATTTTTTTCCTTTTAAAACCACCATATCCTTAGCTATCTATCTCTGGTGTTTGTACTGATATTACAGCCACTTCAGTAAATTGAAGCTCTTCCACAGATCTCTACTCCAAATCAGCGCCAGCCTCAATTCTTTGGCTGAGGCAAATGCCAGACATTGTTTATACAGTGGTAATCAACATGGTAAATTTAGAATATACCAGAATAAATTATGATAAATTTGCTGCCTCAGGATAAAGATAACATACGGGTAGAGTCAGTGGTTATCTCTTAAAAAAAGGGGAAATTGATGAACAGACATTTTTTTTTTCCTTCCAGGCTATCAGAATAAATGGGTTTTTTCCCCCTCTGGGATTTGTAGAAAAAGAAGATGGGACATGTGGATCTCATGAACTCTGATGCTAAATACAGCTACAACTTTTGAAAGACTCTCTTCCCTATATTTCAAGTTGAACTCCATGTTCGCTCCTTAGCATTAAGAGTTGCTTTCTTCCTTTCTTTTTTTATCCCTGTCATCTCTCCAGAGGTCAGGAAATGAACTGTGTGTCATCAGAGAGCAAAGCAGTACAGAACCCAGGGGGCCTGATAGCAGTGGTGCTTTTTTCCCCCCCACTTCAGTAGTTTGACTTGCTGTTCCCAGAGCAGGTTTCAGAATCATCAACTAGTGAAAAATCAGTGGTAGTGTTGGTTTTGGGGGTTTTTGGTGGCAGGGACTTTTTTCACCTAAGAAAATATAATTTTAAAAAAATCCATAACACATCTCTTCACTCAGTGTGGGATTTCACTTCACTTTCCTTCTAAAATTTAGTGCTTGAGAGCTTTGTTAGCAAAATTTATTTACCTAGAGATGAGTTTCCAGAAAATATGTATTCCAAATGCAAACTAACTTCAGAATAGTCTGACATTTCTATCTCTCTGTCAAATACTTGTAGGGGGCCCAAAATTTGTAGAAGCAAAAACACATTCTTGTGCCTAGCAAACTTTGGCAAATCACCTGGGTAATGAAGGCAATTAGGATCTAACTAAATCCCAATCTACTTGCAAAGCATGGCAATCCTCTTACAGATATTAGCTGTCTGTATCAGGACATTTGTGCAAGTAAAACACTGCAGCTAGAATCCACACACAGAGAGTGTGCAGCCAGCCTTTTGTTAAACCAGCAGGAAGAGTTGCATTTCTTCAGTTTCATTTTCCACTCCTGCATTTCAGCTCCACCTCTGCCTTTCACCTTCACCAAACTTTAGGTATGTGTTTAAGTCCAACAGGCTTTCATAAGATTTAAACACATGCCTCACTAAGGAGGAAGGGGGTTACTCACCTGCCTACTCACTTAGATTATGCACTTCACTGATGGGAGACAACATGTCCTTTTACATCAGTACTGAGAGAGGGTGTGATGGTGGAGGCCTGAAGTCTGATAACAATTATTTGTCCGTTCCCTGGGTCATAGCGAGAACAATGAGCAGATCTCATGATGGTGAGGCAGCAGATCTTCCTCTTCATCTTCCTCTTGATATCTCTTTTGAGCAGGGGCTATCCCAGGCAAAGCCCAAATGAACTGCAGAAGGACTGTGCTCCCCCGAGCTACCTAGGAGATAAACTACACACTGCCATTTGGTAGTACAGGCACCTTAGAAGCTGCTGTAATTTTAATCTTAACTTCTTTTTCTCATTTTCTAGAATATCCTCAACCATTAAGAAGATATTTGCTGCTCACAGCATAGTATGGTTACTGTAGAAGGGGTATCTAGTGAGGACGTGCAGAGGACCCAATCATGTTGCTGTGCAGAGAGGCACAACTCCTGAACTTGCCTGAGCTCACCCCAGAGGACTGTGGTGCTGAGTCTCCATACCCACTGCAACCCAGAGACTCACAAAAACCTATCATCAATCACTGAGCCTGTGGGAGAGCAGCTAGAAGCACTTACTTCTCAGTATCTCAGAATTTTCAATCTTTTCCCACATGCCTCATTCTCCTTTTTGCTCACTCACTGCAGACACACAAAACGTCCTAGTGTTTCTGAAAGATATTTACAATCTCAGGCATCCAAGTGACCAGAGTTTCCCTGTGACCTTCTCACCCCATCTGTCGAGCTTTTCTAGGTTATGTCCTCACAGAAATTTTTCTTAGGCTTCTGTGGCTTAAACAGAGCCATTCCAGTGCTTGCACATGGAAAGTTTACA
Source organism: Setophaga petechia (assembly GCA_024362935.1). Taxonomy (NCBI): domain Eukaryota; kingdom Metazoa; phylum Chordata; class Aves; order Passeriformes; family Parulidae; genus Setophaga; species Setophaga petechia. Next base: position 33,441,785 of record JANCRA010000001.1, read on the forward strand.
TTTGTCTGGAGTGTGACTGCTCTGTGGGAGCAGGATACCAGTTACCTGGCACAAGGGCCTAACCCTGTAAAGCACAGTTTAATCTGGCAGCGCAGAGCACTTGGGAAACATAACACATGACTGAGTTGTAGCAATAACTTCACATTCCCATTGATTCCTGTCTTTAACCAGGGAAATTGTTCAGTTGGCTGCCACCACTCCTAAAACTAAGGTATTTTTGCTTTTCACCGTATTGAAGCTCAACAGATGAGTTTAAAGGCTTGGAAAAGGCTTTTTCTTGTGTTAATTGAGAAAAAATACCCTAGCGTTTGGAACCTATGTTTCCCATTAAAAAAGAAAATAATCAGAAAACCTCCCCAAAAAACAGGCAACCAACCAAACAAAAAACCCCAGAGTTTAAATTTACTCAGAAAAATAACTGAAATATGATATAAACAAACCACTTAGTGTGTACTTCAAAGATGGTTATTGCATTAGCATAAGCAGGACATTCAGGAGAAAAAAAGTGCGTCTAGAGTGAATTAAAAAAAAAGGGATCAATATGCAAAAATCTGATATTAAATGTATTTTCTTACTAAACTATATTGGAGTGATAAAATTTGAAACACTTGAAGAAATAATGCAAGAGAACGCTGAAAATTTTCCCTGTGAACCATGAATTTTGACAAGCTTTTCCTGATTTAAATGTTTATGTAAATACACATATATCTAGGTAGATAAATCAAGTGCATTGAAGTAAGAAACCTGGAGTTGCAACCCACTGATGGCTCTTACTGGTTTTACTTTCCCTGAGGAATTGCTGGAGTTGCTACTGTTCCCAGGGCCACCAGCTGAGCTCCTGTCCTGCAGCTGCCCAGCAAGCATGGGTGCAGGATTGGCAGATAGCCCTGCAATGCTCCCTGAGGTGTACTGTCTCTTCTATCAGCTGTGCTCATTTTTTAGGGTAGAATCATTGCAATTGCTCATTCTGCAACTAGAAGTTTCAGTGTGAAGAAGCCATACTCAGTTTGAAGAATGACCACTCACATTGGTTTCCTGTTCTATTTTACTGCTTGAAACGTGGCAGTGACTCAAAGTCTAAACCCAGCACGGGGCCTCCTCAGCTTAACTGAGGTAGATCCTCTGGTTGCAGGACAGGCTGAACCTCCAAGAAGTTTCAGTCTTTCCGAGGGATTTGCAGAGACAAAAGCCAGGTAAGTGCTTTGCTTTTCCTAAATACCCTCCACAAAACAAGCACAAGACAGGGATTGCAGGTGCCAAGGTGGAGCAGGCTGTTTTATAGATGGGCAACTGAGGCAGAAGAACATTTTAAAAGTGCCTCTTAAATGCTGTAAAGGTGTTGAAAATCTGAGTGAACTGGTCAAGGTTACAGAGGAAAGCTATGCCTGAATGTGAAAATTAATGTGTGTCTCCAAGTTCCATGTCAGTCTCCTAGCAGTCCTGTTCCCAGCCAGTTTCTGCATTAAAAATATTCAGAAAAGGCTCCATTTGTAGGAAGTCAAAGTTTGAGATTGGCAGCTCTTGTGACTGAAAGACATACTAAGTCCAGGGGAATGAATCATTCACCAGAAAAGAGAGAGTTAGCTGCATATTCACTGAGTAAAAATAGAATATATATCAAAGCCTTCACACTTTTTTCCATTCTGTAGTTTGCTCCATACTTTTAAAATGTGTTTAAACTGAGTGACCACGTATGCAAAGGAAAACTTTACAAGCAGATAAGTCTTCTAGAGCTGAGTGTCTGCCAAGGCAAAAGTGTGTGGTTTATTTTAAAAGGAGGAGTGGTTATCACTCAGAAACCACTATTTCTGTTGAAGCAGTGAAGGCAAAAATTAATCCCTACGATTTTTATTTGTCATTAAAATAGAACTTTCAAGAAATAAAATCACATTTTTTAGTCTATACTGAAATAAAAAAAAATTGCAAATTTTTATGGAGGAAAGTTTTTAATACAAGAGGAAGTATATTTTGAAAAACTGTTTCATGGAGAAGTGAAACTCTGATACAAGGAGCTCTTACATACAGGTGTTATGTATTATAATCTACATTACAGTACTGTACTATCCACATGAGACCAGGTACAATGAAAAGCTTCTGGACTTTATTCAGGTTTGTGGGTTTCAATCTAATTTAATTTACAGCAAGTCTTACCTCCATAGACATGAGTACCTCCACTGGCTTCAGGGAAACCACAGACTTTATGGTGGCATAAGTATGAGGTATTAAGACTCTTACTCATTTCTATTTTAACTCTCAGATGTCAGCATGCTGGGGTGAAAGCCCATAAAATTTTTTAGATTTACCATTATCAACAAAAAGTAAAGAAAACTGAAGACTTTATGTCTCTTACAGTCTATCTCAATGTTCTCTGTCACAACCAATGGAGTTCTGCTTCTTCATAGAAGAGTATAAGCCAGTTTTGCTCCAGAGATAAAAATGTATCAATTCAACAGAAATCAGTGAGACTTTCTGGAGACTAAAACTAGACTAAAACTCAGCCAAGACAGAATTAAATCGAATCTATATAATCTGTTTCAAACAACAGCAACAACAAAAAGCACGTTTGTATAAACTTCTCTTTTTCAAAGTAGCGTTCATTACTGAGTTTGTATGGTTCTTAATTTATGTCAGCTGGGGGATATCTTAGTTACTCAAAGAATTTTTTTCTTTTTTTTTTCTTTTTTTTCTTTTTTTGTCCATATAATGAGGAAATTTAAATTCAAGCTTTTCTTTTTGTTATGTCTAAGAAGTTTAAAGAACTGCACCTCTCTCTCCTGTCAGCTAACGAAAGCATTTGCTCCTGACAGCTGAGCAGCTTTTTGGGAGCCGGGATAGCGCACAGGGCAAGGGAAGGGCGCGGGAGCCGCTAGGTGGCAATAGAAACCCCTCAAATAAATTACTCCTCCTTGCAGTTTTTGTGCTATCCAAGAGCTGATAATTGCAGCTAAGAAAGTGTTGACTCGAAAAGAAGCAAAAAAATTTCATACTGGTCATTAAACCCCCTACGATTTCAATACAGTTTTATGTGGGATTAGTAGGAAATAAGTGATTTATCCTTGTATTATATTAATTTCTCCTACTTATCTTCATATTTTCTCCCAAGATCATTATTGAACATGTCATACAGTAAAAGAAATGTTTTCAATTATGATTTCAGCATTATTGAAAGTTTGTGATAATTTCAGTTGTGCTTAATAAATTTTTCACTTTGCCATCACTATAGTAGTCAGATGACTGAAATTATTATTTTCTCAATTTGAAAAGGATTAATGAGCCTAAACTTCTGATTGTATCACATACTTTTTTTCCTCAAGTTCTAAAATCTTGGTGATCCTTACAGAGGAATTAAGAAGAAAATTATCCTTCAAATTAGTTCTGAAGTTACATTTCAAAAAGCATCTTAAATTAAGACATCATTGTTTCAAATTCAGCACAAGTGTGTCTGTGCTGGTAAGTTCCTTGTTTGTATGTGTGGACCTCACTACTATACTAAAAATGTCACAATAGTAATTTTCAAAACTTGTGAGTTAGCAAAACTAAAACTCACATCTTAATGCTCATGCACACTATAACAGAATTAGGCTGCAGAGTCCAGACTGCAAAAAATATGTCTATGAATTTGGCGTTAGATTTTTGGTATTAGAAGCCTAGATTTTTCAATTTTGGCTTCTCTTCCATGTTGCTCTTGTATATAATTTTTAAGATTTGTTTCTGTATGGACAACAAAACCTCCTGCAGTGAACTCCTCCTTGCCATTATCACAGTGGTTCAACTGAGCACTGAAACTGATACCCCAAAGTGCCAGGGCTACAGGGGCAGGACCAGTGCTGCTTTCTGTTCCGTGATAGCCACCAGGACTCTTGATTTAGCTCCTTTTTCCTCCTCTCTGTTTCAGGGAGGAGGGGGACAATCTGTATGTGTAGTGTCACAAGACATAGAAAGAAATTTAGAGGGGACTGATTCGATTTCTGTCCCTCCAAGCCCCTCTGCTCCCCAGCTCTCACTCTTTCCCCTCTGCTGCTGTGTCTCCCTTTGCTTTGCAGCGGGGGGACCTTGGGGTTATGCTGTTTGTTAACCTCCCTGGATGCCAGCATTTCCCCAGGGGATTGTCACATAGGGAGAGAAAACGTAATAAAACTAAAATTCAGCTTGAATTAAATTCTAAAGAAAAAGAACTGAAAAGTAACTGCTCTTTAGGTACTCTGCTGCTGGAGGGTTTTCTTAAATGAGTCCTAGCAGACACAACAAATTATCTCCAAGAAAATAAATGCACTGTGGAAAAACTCAGCCTGCCAGGAAACATTCTGATAATTTCTTACAGAACAAGTTCATCAGAGCACAAATCCAAACACCCCAGTCAGGGAAAATGATGTGACAAGCTCAGGTGTCAATTGTGCCAAAATTTCACACACTAAATTAATCTGTAAAGGGGATAAAGGAAAATAAATTATCAACTATTGAAAAAATTGAATCCAGTTCTGGATTTTGAAAGCTCAGCCTGTGTTCTGTTTACAATGCCATTTATTTTACATAGAAATGCATCTATTTTATTAATATTTTTTGCCTACAGCTTTGGAATACTAAGAAGCAAAATGAAACTCTTAGCAAAATAGAAATATATTCATAGATCTGCACATGAACACTGCCTGACATCTGCAGACTTTCCCTTAAAAATATGACTAAAAAGGCATTTGAAGAAAATCTGGTTTAAAATTTGAAACTATTATTTTCCTGCCTTCAAGTGGTACAGGCATACACTTTTTATTCTTTACGAGAACAATTAATTCTAGGGAGGACCTGCAGGTGACATAACTAAGTGAGTCATACTTTACTTACCTAACAAAAATAGGTAAAAGGATGCAGTAAACATAGGTATATAATTTTGTTTCCAAATATTTAAATAAAGTCTGAAGTGTTCAGGGTGTAACTCTCTACATTTAGCATTAATAAACACAATGCAAGAGGATCTTTTACATATCCTTCCTGCCATTTCTATTTTTGTTGAGTCCCCCTGGTTGCTCAGGTCTTGTGGTTATGGAAATACACAGCATCTAGGGATGCTGGTTCTAACCAAGACAAAAAATTATTCATCAAAGTTACCGTACAAGTGATGAATATAATAATAAATTCAATGCTAGAAATGTTCCATTACTGATAGGTTATCAAGACAAAGAGTAGCAAAACCCCATGAAACCAATATTTTCTTAGATTTGCATCAATCAGCTTAAAAATACACATATCTGACAAGTGGACGACAAGCCACACAAGGAGCTCTTGTAGACAAGAACTCATTGAAGTCTTCAAACAAGCTTGTAAATTCACTTGAAGTGTCACCTATAAACAGCCTTTGTTCAGCCCATGATCCTCTCCTCTGTCTGGGAGCACAAAGAAACTGACCCTAAGGAAAGGAAGCTTCTGGTTCTTAAACTGAGATCAGCTAACATATTGTTAAAAATATCTTATAATTATGCCCAAACCACTCAAAGAAAGAAAAAAGAGGAGCAGGATACTGCTGACCTTTTATAGTAGCATCTCTTTTCAAAATGCTTCAAAATGTAGAGCCTATTATCTCATTTGCTACATTCACTTTGTTCTCTACCAGAGCTCTTGGAGAAATTGGGGTAGGGGGAAATAAATTCAAGTAGTTCTTCATTGTCTTATATTTAATCACTGTCCCAGTAGGAATTCATTCTTCCTCAGACCTGGCAGGCAAAAAGCAATGGCAGGAAACAGAGCAAGAAAGACAGAAGCAGAAGGACCAGCTGTTCTCCAACCATCATGCAAAGGTGCTCCATCTCTGTGACAATTGGAGTGACCTCAGGTGAGGAAGCACCTTCCTTCTGCAGGTAGGGATGGTGAATGGGTACTTGAGTAGCCCCTTGAGAGAAGAAGGTTTTGTCATAGTGTTTGCAGATCCAGCACATCTTCCAACATCCAATATTTTCCATTTTTAGCCAGGTTATGGCATTTTCTCCTCACCCAAATGGTGAGGAGCTTTCTAATTTGTGGGAGACTTCTGTATATGTTTTCTTGCTGATAAAGAAAAGATAACAAAACCTTTTGCTAAAGTGAACTAGCTCACAGGAGATAGGATAGAGAAGGATACTGAAATCTGAGCTCTGACCTGCTCAGTAGAGCAAGATCCCCAGTCTGTAGGTTTTGATACCACAAGCTGTGGAGTTTCAGAGGTGACTGCCTCACCTACCCACCTGCTTCTCTGCTTCTTTAGAAGCAAACCTTCCTCAGCAGAGCCCACCTTCTCCACTGCTGCAACTCACAGCCCACCGTGTCAATTAAAACTAAGATCAGGCTGTTAGCCATCTCCAGCACACACCTCTGGAGTTTGGCTGACAGCACTATGGATTTCATAGGACCCCCTGCTGGGCCCTTCTCTTTCTGACAGAAAAAATTCAATTTAGAGATTTCTTTGCTGCTAAGAGGGTTTTAAAGGTTTTGGTTTCTTTCCATTAGAGTCTGAAAAGTGTCATAAAAGGGAGATGTATTTTGGAAGGTGGGGTGTAGAGGTGGTTTTCACCCAGCTCCTGCAGAGCATTTTGCTTAATGCCCTCCAACCCTGCTTTTGCATCTCTTGAAGTTATTCTTGGAATAATACCCTGGCTGCTCTTAGAAGGGTTTGTTATTTTCTTCTTTGCACTCGGCATAAAACAAAATGCACTTAACATTTTATTCTATTTTAAAGTTTATTAATTTATTAATTTATTTCTCACCCAGAAAACATTCAGAACATTTCTCCAGATATTTGTTCAATCTCATTTTGTTCTTCAGGCTGGCCCAAATAAAGCATATGCCTTTTCTTGAATGATATGACCTTTAGTTCCCACTTCTTCTCAAACACATTTCTTTTCTGCTTTGATTTATGTGAAAAGTAATGGAATGACAGCTTCCAAAAAAATTATCCAAAACCTATTGTAAATAAAGATTATTTTCAGCTAAAGAGCTTGAGTGCATTCTTTACATTGTCATTCCTATCTAATACAGTTCTTTAAATAGAATGGCACAGTTGCAATAGAAGAACGACTGAAAGATGTTTTTGGTTTTCTGTTTATTTTGGAGTGAGCAAGACTTGGGAATTTATGGAAGTTCGGATATGAGAAAAAAGGTTGTTTACCTGTGGAGGAAAGGAGACATTTAGAAATAGTTCATCATCAGTTTTAGGTAACTACTTTAGCTATTGTGGGAAAGCTAAAATCCCACATATACAGTATTAATATAATTTACTTTTGATGATATATCCATTTAGAATGGTTTCACATGATGTTAGACAGTATTTCCTGAAAAATACTTTTGGAGAAAAATTTTGCAGGGGAGAAAATGTTAAAGTACACCCTTGTCTAATACAGACACTTTCTTTTGTCCAGCTTTTCATAGTTCTTCTAACTGGTTTTTGCCTGATATCCCTTCACATATGAGTCTTGCATTTTGCATCCTCACAGTCTTTGGTGCAGTCATGCCTGATTTACATCACTTGAGACCAAAGGTGGATACCTGGGTAAAATCCAGGCCATGTGGAAGCCAGCAGCAGAGCTTCCACTGACTGATGGGGCTAAAATTTCATTCTTTTCTGTTTAAAAAAAGGCTGTCCCCTGCTCCAGCTACCCCTCATACCCTGGAGAAGCTTTAGCACCAGATCATCAGTTTCACAACAGTTTCACAAACTAAAATAGTCTGAAATACCTAAAAAGCATTGGGATGGAAGGTGAATTATTTAAAGATATAACAAGTAAGTATGGGCTGAACTTTAGCAAGGTAATGTTTATAGGCAGGCTGTATGGAAAAGCATCCTGAGTGTACATTAATCAGTCCCCAATAGGAATATGAAACAAGGCCAACACTTTCAGGCTCAGATGCCTAAAGTTCAAGTCTAAAACAACATTTAGGAATCTGGGTTTAAAACTACCTGGCTTGAAAACTGTGGTTCTAATCTGAATTTCTGTCTTCACGTTTTCCCGTGTACTTCATAAGCTAAATAAAATTACTGATTTGACTGAACTCCTTACATTACTATTTCAAAATAAAGGCTGTAAGAGAACTCACATGATTTAACAGGACTTTCTCAGAAAATTAAATAACCACAACTGATTCTCCAAACAACAACAGGCATGCGCCAGACTCAAGAACGTAGATCACTGCTGGGAAAATACTGCAGGGAAGTGGGAATAAAGGAGAACAATATTGTCATTAAAGTTTTACTTTTAATCTTAGCTATATAAAGAAACACAGAACTTGAAAGCATTGTGGTACTTCTCTGGAATTATGTGTCCTGATTCTTGAGAATAAATACTATTTTATATCTCCCTTTAAAAATATATCTTAAACATATTGTCATAATGCACTATATTAAAGACATTTCCCATTTTAATAATAAAAATAACTCATATTAGTTTGAAAGTTGCAAGATGTTAACATCAGATGGGAAGCAGTTTAAAAGACAAGTGCTAAAAATAACCTTTAAAATACTGTGTACATTGATGTTTCAAAGATGAGTGTAAGTTACACTTGGCAAGGGTGTTGGATCCTTTCATACACTGGATATGTTTAGCTTTGGTATTTTCTTAACAAATGGTTAGTATTGGGCCCTATGTCCCTGGAGGAAAGACATCACCCTACAGTGACATGTTTCTATACAAACATACTCAAACCAAGGTCATCACTCACCTTCCTAAACCCTCAGTAACATAGGCCAACAACTTAATTTACAGAGAAAAGCTGTATGAAGTGTGGGACTAGCGGATCCCAGGGTCCGATCAAGGTCTGCCACTGAATTAAGGGAACAGATGGAGTGGCTCAAGCTAGAAGAGAATTTTTTTTCCTACTTCACCCATACATTTTCACATTCATCCCTAACTCATGCTTAACCCTTTCTCATCTAGGGAGGTACATAAGTTGAAAGACAGCAAAATCAATTCACTTTGCTTCCACACATGTCCTGATGTTGTCTCTAAGCTGGTGCCCAGATACAACGATGAATTCAAGCAACTTCATGAAAGTTTGAGACTCTGACCTCCCCATTATAATTTGCAGAATAACTTCTTATAAGTAAACCTGCCTGCTCAGAGTGTTTTAATCAGATCTTAAAAAGAGCAACAAGATCCAAACCAGATACAGTTTAACCATGATTTAGATTCCTCCCTTTTTCTTATTTGTATCTGTCAGGTATATATTTGAGTTTCCAAATTATGTGATGCTGCATGTTGGCGTATGTTGGTCACTACTTGAAAGTGAAACTATCAATCTAAATTCTTTTAAGTTTTCCAATTTTTCAAAATTATAGCTACTGAGAAAGCAAGACTGGAAATACATAAACTGCTAAAACCATATTTCTTAGGTCCAACTATAGCTAACATAAGTATCTCTTCCCACAAGAAAGAAATTAATTTACTCAGTGATTAAAAATACACAAAATTGAAGTGGTTTTTCCTTCTCAAATTCAGTTTTACTCTTACCTTTAATACTAGATTAAACTGAAAATCAAAGTTGCAATTTGCCTGTTCAATAAGAATCAGCTATCAAGGTGGGTCAGTGAGTTTTATACCCTGACACTGAGCACAGCAATCTCAGCAGTTTCACTAGATATAACAGGAATAAATACAGATTTACACCTTGGGTATTTTACTTGGTCTTGGCATTCAGCATGCCATAGCTTCTCTGAAGAGAGTGATATTATTTGCTCAGAAAATATCAGTGATATATAAAAACTCCTTTTGTGTTCTGGCAAGAGGCTGCAGTCTTTCACAGCATCAAAAAGAATTCTAGAAAACAGAATTCTGTAAATAAGCAGGTAAATATGGGCCAGTTGCTACCTTCTTGCATATGTGGCCTTTCACAGGAAAGCCTGGTGGTATAGACTTACAGTGTCTGATTGCACAGGAAAGGAGGGGTTGCCATGTCTTTCTTTTATTCCTGTAACATCTGCTACTGGTCATTGTTACAGGCACGGGCTTAGATCTAATCCAGAATGGCTATTCCTATGTCCTGTAACTGCCTTCATAAATGAAAGCCATAGCCTTTCCCTCATCATGACTGTTAGTTATGAACACCATTTAGCATTTTTATATAACATAGGATAAAGTTATCTGAGAACTATAACATGCTGGTGGAAATTGTTGGAAATTAATTTTGGAATATTTAGTCAGTCTGATGTGCTTTACAAAGGGACGTAACTCTTCAGTCCTGTCAAATTACTAATTGTCTCAAATTACTTTGTGGAATTACTCAGTTGTGAACATTTGTTGAGAAATCAGAACCCTGTCTATCTAGTATACATTATGGAAGATTAGTAATTTGCATTGGCAGTTGTCAGACAATCCCCTCTTAATTTAGTCAATCTTTCCACTGGTAAGGAGTTATTTACCTCTCAGGAACTGTACTTCTTTGAAATGTGTTATGCACATGTAGTCCATTCTTGGACTGTACGTGCTCCCTGTGCCTGAGCTAGCCATGAGCACACACACACTAAAAATGGACTCCATGTGGACAACCACTCAGTGAAGAGAAAAAGCTATTTAGATAGTAAAGTCAAGGAGCAAAAAATTAGGAAAGGCGAAATTTACTGTTTTCTGTGCAGTGGTGACCTCGGTGGAGAAGCACATTATTTACTGTCACAGTGCAAGAAGTTCAATTCCCTTTCCCGAGTAAAGGAACAACCTCTATCTTCTAAATGTCTTCTTGCCAAGTGCTGAAAATACATGTGGCTCAGACAGTGCCAGGAGTAGCATTTTGAAATTACTATTGCAAACTCAAAGGAAATAGCTTGTATCCTGTGGGGGCAGGGGATAAAGCCCCTGGAGTAACTTTCACTCCCTCTCCGTAATTTATGTTGCCTTGATTTGCATTCTGTTGTTTTTCAAATGCATAAGATTCATTTTATATGGCTTTTCCTTCCTCGCATCCTGCTCGCTAGTTTGATGATCTGGTGCGTTCTCATCCACTGAAAAATAGATTCTCTGGCAGGACAGTAACAGGCCCCTCTTAATTCAATATAATACTCCTGCTCTGCTCTACTGAATGAAGCCCTTCTCTAGATAGGAGGCAGTTTGTCCACACATGGTGTGTTTTCTTCTGCTCCACGTGACTAGAATTTTCCACTCTTAATCTTTAAATTTTTTTTGTCAAAAATTTACCCAGTTTTAACTGAATTAGTATCCCCATCTCCCTTTGCATAGCTGATTCCCTCTACTGCTTGCTAGCTAAAATTTAATCTGGTTGACTTTCCTTCTCCCTTTATTCCCATGCCTGTCTGTAGCTTCTTGGAAGTCTAATATTCTTTATGACAGCACCTACATAAAGAAGCTAGGGTGCATTTCTCATTTACTCCCTGTTTACCATGTGATAAACACAGTGCGGAAGCAAGTCAGTGATGAAATCTGCCTTGCTACACTGGGTTCCAATTTTCTGGCAAATTTCCTCATCTTCAATTATCTTCATCATAAAATAGAACACATATATATATATATATATATATATATATATATATAAAATAAAAGAAATAACAACCAGACTTCTTCAGAGTAGAATATTCTGAATTTGGTCATAAGAGTATCAAGAACAAACATTCATTCTGTGTCTTGGGTATTTAACGAGAGAATGACACTTACGGCAAAATTGTGATTTATCAAAAAAATGTTAATAATCTGAACTTTTGTTTTTCATAATTTATTTTCTTGGCTTGAGAAAAGTGTCCAAACAAATAGATAGGAATTATTGTCATTCTGAGTAGACACAGTCATAATCCCTTGCATGTGTTCTCTTTGTGTAACTGGTGACATCCACTAGCACAGAAATTCACACACACAGGCCAATGATTCGTGTTGCGTTAAGGCAGCTGCTTGAAAATGCCATGCAGTGTCACCAAGTGTACTTGAACCAAGGACATGTAAGAAAAGCTAGAGCTCAAGATGAGATGTTAGCTCATCCTGTTCAACTATATCACTCTTATTGTGGAAGGCACTGCACTTCACTCAGCTTCTTCTGGGTGGAGTGTAATTTGAATTAAAGCAGCTAATGCTTTTAATTGGGATACAGCCTCCCAAAAAGTTGACTGGTTTTGGCTTCAGTACAGCAAGAAAATAAACAAGTGCAGAAGGTACCAGTTCATTTGATAGATTTTTCTGCTGGTCCCTTTTAGAAGTGGGACCTCATTTTTAATTTGAGTTTGCCTCACTTTTGCTTAAACTTTCTTAAATTAATTTTGCATTTCTCTAATATGTGAAGTATTAAAAGCACTGTTTTCTCAGTGTGAAGGAGCTAGTGTCATATAATCACTTTGCCTGCCAATATTTTTTTTTATAATACAGATTGTACATTATAAGTTTCTCATTGTGAGATATATTCTTTGTAATACTTTTATATTTTAATTTTCAATATATATATTTTTAAAACAGAAATAGGGATTCATTTCAGTCTTCCGTGATAATTTTGTCTCAACTCATGAAAAAATTGTTCAGTTAATTTCATTTCAAATGTTCTCAGAATATTCTTTTGTGTACTCATTCTGACTCCCAAACCGTTTTTAGGAACCACTGCTTTTCAGTACATAATGTCCTATTCTGGAAATATGGCTAGTTGCTAGACTTTTCTTTTAAATTTTGCACATTCCAGTGTATTTGTATTGTGCAAGAAAAACAGTTTATAGAGAGTTGTTTAGTAACCATACAAAAATATCTCCAGCCTGGATCAAGAGAAGGGATTTTTTTTTCCCCTGTAATTTAGGGTCTTTAGTTAATTATTTAACAACTATCTGGCCATCAACTTTTAATTGGGTAATAAAAGGCCTTTGTTGTCACCTTGTGAGACTGTCAGTGGATGAAATAGGGGGTTCAACTCTAAGATTTAAAAAAAGGAAGAAGAAAGCAGACGTAGACAATCTTATATTACTCCTGTGACTATTGTTTTTCATGGAAAATTCACCAGAAGACACAATTAAGATCAACAGACACTGGATTTTTTGAAATTGTCATATTTCTAAATTCTCATATTAAGTGCTCTTGGGGACAACCAAACAACCAAAAAGTCCAGTCCTGGGACAATGTGAGTTCTCAGCTAGCACTGGAATCCAACTAACGAAGGGAGCAATGTTTTTCCCTAGTTATGGCTTTAAAGTACATTTATCATGCAGCTTATACTCTGGCAGAGAACCCATTCCTAATCTGTTTTAAAACAAATAGATTGTGTACAGCTGTCCCTATATCCAAGGCAAAATGATGATTTAATGTTGATTAAGAGAGAAGGCCTTTGAAGTGAGTGGGGCAGGAGCCCGTAGTATGTCTCTAGTGATCATTATCAGTCTTTCCCTGAAGGGTGACTTGGTGCCAAAAGCGCTTTCCCCAAACTGACTGAGGTGGATTCAGGAGCAAATGCTTTGTAAATTTAAAAAGACCTTCTCATTTGCAGGCCTCTGATGTCTTATTCCTTTAGCTGTATTAATGCCTGAGAATAAGCAGATGCAGTCTTTTTCACCAGTTAACTACAAAAAGGGGCAAGGTCCACTGCTCCACGGCACTGTGGGCATCACCAGAAGAGCAGCCGAGCATGGATCCTGCCGTAAAATCAAAGAAAACTTCTGGGTTTGTCTGTTTTCCTTTTCTTAATTTTTTTTCCCTCACGTGAACAGCTGCTTTAGCAAAAGAAAAAACATTTGGATTTAGCTTTTTACAGCTAAACGCTTTTGTGAATAACTGTAAAAAACATACAAAAAGCACTCAGGTTCTGTCTCTCTCACTTCTTTGTCTCACATTGCTGGCCAAACACCAGTCACAGCACATGTGAGTACGTGGGCCTACAAACAAACATTGTACATTATATACACATACACACTCAGGCTTACCTTGCCATCTGAAATGAAACCACTGGCAGGTCATTCATGCTTGCATCGTATTCATCTATCCATCTGTCTGTGATTTGGCTGAAAAATTCACAGCACCAGGGACAGATAAGAGCAATCCTGTGTTGTTTCATTCTAACAGCTGTAAAAAATGTAATTCTCATATAGCTGAAGGGATGACAGCGAGAAAAAAGAGACAAGAGAGAAACTGTTTCCTTGGCTGACAATTACAATTTTCAATCATTTAGAAAAATGCTGATTTTTTCTCATTAAAAAAAAAGGGGGGGAAAGGATTAATAATTATCTCCAAGTCATGGGAGTCTAGGGTTTTACAAAACCAGAAAGCCATCCTTGCCTGTTTATTTCTTAGCATTCCATAAATAGTCATCATGTATGCTCTGCCTGAACTGTGCTTACCATCAAAGACTTCATAGCCACTATTTATAGCATCCCCATTACTAACATACTTTCTCAAATATCCTGGTACTAGGTAAAAGCAAAAATATGATTTCAAGCATGCTATGCTCTTCTGTAAGTATAACCAAGGCCCTTTTTTCCCACTGCCTAGAAAGGACATTTTGCTATTGACTTCAGGGGAAGGGTGGGGAAGGAAACCAATCCTTTGATGGAGAAAAGTTTTGTATAATTGTCTGTAATTTAAAAATTATGTAAATGCTTTACTGTGACAGCTGCCAGATTGACAATTCTGGGAATTTAAGTTGAGGGCAATAGCATGGGTTTCTCAACATTGCTCCATTATTGTGTTGCAAATCATGCCAGGAGGGAGATATGTCTTAAATATACATAACCAAGTGCAGAGAAGCACTTCTAGACCCATATTGTAAAATCTTAATTCTTCCTCAACCTCCTCCCTCCCAAATAACCAAAACCAGACAAGTTTTTGGCTGAAAATATTTCGTTTAGGGGCACTCTCATGAAAAGTTAAAAAGATAAACCATAGAAAAATATTTTATAGGAACTTTTCAGCTATCCATATTTTATTCAAAACTTTTCTGCAAAATCTATAGACATAAAATTTAAGCTTGTTTTATCTCTTCTCTTTTTAATGTAATTGATTTTTTGTCTTTAGTTCCTAATCTGTAGCAAAAAACATCAAAACCTGGAAAAACTTGCACTTTAATATTATTTTCACATTGCCATTCACAGCAAGAATTTTGTTAATGTCTGGCTATTCCATGGCTGTGTAAAGTGAGACATAGATAATACCACATCAAAATCTCTTTTGTGACAATCTCCTGTAAAACCTACAATTGTGAATTTGACAGCTAAAAATTTCAGTGGAAGCAGAATTGCAATGAGAGGTCAGATCATTCTGCAGGCCTGCTTAATCCTTGACCTTGCTAAGACTGATGGAGGTGGCAATTAATCCCAATTATTGAGTTCGGTTTTGTGCAGGAGTGTACAATATAAAATTTATTTAATG
The DNA here is from genome assembly GCA_024362935.1 of Setophaga petechia. Taxonomy (NCBI): domain Eukaryota; kingdom Metazoa; phylum Chordata; class Aves; order Passeriformes; family Parulidae; genus Setophaga; species Setophaga petechia. Next base: position 33,457,069 of record JANCRA010000001.1, read on the forward strand.
AAGTTTGTCTGATAAATTAGGCCTAGATTTAGTTGCTGACTGATTAGCCAGTGTCTCTAGCAAGGTGCCATTATTAGATTTAGTAAAGGGAATTATCTGGTTTAAATACAGATCCTTCTGGTTATGAAATGACAGTCTGTAAACATGCCAGTCAAAAGTGGGTTTTTTCCCTAAATCTTTTCTCACCAAAATATCAGGACTTCTTTAACAATTCAGTGAGAATGTTGGTTTTGACATTTTCCATTGCTTGCATGTTTCTGTTTTGTTCCAGAGGGCAATAAAAATGAATGACCTGCAGGTTTGAGGTTTGTTTCTTTTCAAAAAAAAGTGGCACTCTGCAAAACATCCACAATTTTGGAAAAAATAATTTTAAAATATGTGAGAATCCCAAAACAACTTAGCTTTTCTCCTTGACAGGTTTCTAGTAATTAAAGACATTTGAAAATCTGTGAAGTTATTGTTTCACCATCATAGTAAAGTATCTTAAAGTATCTTATGTAGGTCTAAGTTCTAACTGGCAAAACTTTACAGAAAGACCTCAAACAAAAATGTTTCAAGACATAAAAATGGGAAACCTTCAAACCCTGTGCAGTTCTGCCAAAAGCCCTGACTCTGCAAAAACTGCTTTTGCCATTTACTGCCTTGATCAGTTCTCCAGCAGTGGTGGGACTACTTATCATAGTAGTATACACAATTCTTAGATGTTTAGTGGAATGGACCTTAGTGTCCAGACATTTTTCTAAACCTACATTCAGACTCCCTTTGTAACTCTTATGTATAATTAATTGTTTCTAGTCTATTATTTTCTTTTCATGTCTGTGGCTGAGGAGCTTCTCATTCTCAAATTTCACATTTCTCAGCTTGTTTTAAAAAATTCTTTTTTTATGTGTCACAGTAGTTTAGTATTTTAATTGTCTAAGTAAGTTTTGGTCTAAAAATTGGTCCCATATTAAACCTATATGGTAAGGAAATTAAAAATACTTATTTACAGAGTAGACCCTCACAACCGTAAGAACAGCATAATCTCACAGAGTAAAAACCCATTTATCTTATTTAAATACAGCCTAAAAAGAAGATTTATTCATGCTTGAACGAAGAATTGGCAACTTTGGTCTCTAAGAAAAATACCTGAACAGATCATCATAAATGGCATGAACGACAGCTTGTGCTTTAAGCCTTCTGTTACTGCACTGTTTCCTCTGATGTTAAACTGAGTTGGTCTAATTTTTGCAATCCAAAAAATATGATGTTTTTCCATGCATAACTAAAAGAGAAGCTCGCTTTTCTAAATAGTATGGTTCTAAGATCTCAGTAACCAATATTTAAAGGAATAAAAATATTTAGATATACTTATGGAAAAAATACGTGATCCGTTCTTTAGTAAATTATTGGCCAACATAATAAGGCTGACAACAGGGTCCCTCATAACCAGAGAATCAACCAATACTGAATTAATTAAGAATTAGTAAAGTGTGGAAAACTCTATGACCTTCACCAGAGACTTCGGTTTCTTTCAGGGGAGAATGACACTGAGGATATCAGGCATGAATGTAAACAGCATAAATAGAAATTGTTATGAGTCCTAATTAATTAGAATGAATGTGGGACCACCATCAACAAAAAACCCAAAAGCATACAGGATTGTACAGAGTACATGACTGTAATCTGACTTGCATAAACTACATAATGCAATCACAAATTAAATGCTAGATGGTTGTGTGAGTCTCCTGAGAAAGGTGGAGTGTAGAATTTCATGCAGGATGGTCCTTGTCCCATTCTCTAAGTAATTTTTATCTCCATTTTCTCTTTTTCTCCCTTTTGCTATTTATAATGGCTCAACAATACATCTTCTTAACAGAATTTCAGTGCTGCGAAGTAGAAAACCACATAAAATATCTTGAGATATTATTCTATTAACTTATTTCACTATATCTGTGGTATTCAGAATACTACTAATAAATCTGGAAAAATAGGCTGAAGTACGTTGGTTACGAACCAGTTAAAAAAAATGAGCCAAAAATAACATCTGCACCAGCAAATCTGCACTGCTTAGCATAAGGTTTTAATTTTAAAATATTTACTCCTAAATTTTGAGAGCTGTGAGAGCTTTTAGATGTGTGCTTCTCATTAAAAAGATGCTGGCAGATAGTGTAGGCCAAATATTGGCTTCGGAGGAAGAAAGGTTTAGAGGAGACCTAATACTACACCACATTTAGCCATGGATTTTTTTAGGCAGAAGACTTCATTGAGTCCTATGAAAACTCACTTCAAGAAATTTCTGTTAATAACTGAAGCTCTCTCTTGCATTTTTGTCAGATAAATGTTTAACTACAGTATTAGCTGGAATCTGGTAATTAACTAGAGCTAGACCAGTTTAAGATCTAGTTTAATCTGTTGTTAGACATTTAAAAAAATGTCCTTTAAATGCAGCACTAGGTATTTGAGTTTTTAGTTACTAATGCTGGCAAATAAGACTGCCTGTTAATTTCCTTGACTGTGCCCAGCCTTTCTAGAGAGGTAGTTATTTCTGGAGGTCCCAGATGTGAGAAGCAGCACAGTTCACTGTGAAGTGAAGGGGAACAGAGCAGTGAGACAGTGTGTCCACACCAGGGGTAGGGCAGGGACACCATGTGTGGATGTGCAGCTGCACAGCTATTTGCATCTCCTAGTCCAAAGCCAGAACCAGGACCCTTTCTTGTAGATCACAAGAACCATCTTTGACAGTGCCACTCGTGCCATCAATGTCTTGACAAGGATACATCTCTTTGCTGTCTGTTGCACCTCTTCCAACATCAGAGAATTTGGGGCCTTATTCTTATGTGCATTTTCATGACAGTAATGAAAGTCATACAGGACGCTCCTCAATCTTCCAAGAGTTTCAGCCAGACAGGCAATCCTGAAATATTTCCTATTATAATTTGCCCTTGACTTAAACGGCTATAGTAAAGACAAGTTTACTTTAAAAATTCCTTTGAAATACCTAACATTTGTGTGCTGGGCTGCCGCCTGCCTGAATCACTATCCTATTGTTTGAAAACATCTTTCTCATTAAAAGAAAATAGAGAAGTAAAAACAAATTTGCAACACTAAAAAAATTGTATGTGATTGGCTAAATTTAAATATTTTTGCAATTAAACATTCCTAACTATTGGTGATTTTGTTTCCTTTTTTGTAACTAGTTATTCTACAAACTGCATAAAAAAATATTTTTTAATTGTCCAGTAAAAAGCCATCCAGCAACAGAAAAGACTACATCTGCTTCAACAGCAGACATATGAAACCTGTGTGACAAACACAATCATTAAACAATCTGATTTTCTTGTTGGGAGGGTTTAAGGCTGTTGGATGTAGTATTAAAATGTAGAATTTGATAGTGTGTCTTAAAATTTTAATGATGTGTTCATGAATATAAAACATACTTCCATCAGTGACTTTATGACTTCTCCTCTGCATAATTAGTGGTATCTGTTTTATGAGCTTACTGTTGTTGCCTTGATCCCATGAAAATGTGAAACCACTGTAATAATTTACACCATTCCAGTGCTTTAAATATACAAACTGGAATTTCTTCCTCTTTTCTCCTTGCATATGCCCTTGCATTTACCAAAACAGAATATTAAGTGGCCTTCTTGAAAGCTGGGCAGGGAATAAAAATTCAAGGACAACATTATTAATTTTAAACATTTGTCATAGCAGTGTATTTGCTGCCTCACTTAGGTCTGTATTATCTTCTGTTAGAGAGTAAGATGAGCTTCTTACTACAAAGTTGGTAAATTTAGGTGAATTCAATCATTGAGGAATGTGGAAAGAAAAATGTGATTACCAGTGAAAAAAATAACTATTCATATGATAATTATTCTGTGATCATAATCAGCTAACTTCTGAATTACCATTTATTGTGCAGTCTCTCTCTGTTCTTCCTCCTCCAGACTTCAGCAAGCAACCGACTCATATAAATAAAGTGTCTTTGATTTGTGAAAAGGAACATGGCATTATGTTTAGACACTTAGACCAAATATTAGGCAAGGAAGGCAGCAGTTTCTTCTTTGGTTTCACATCTGTAAATCAAGGTTGATGCTGGTTAAAACAGTGATAGGTTATTGTGGCATTTAACAGGGATGACTAATTAATCTTCCTCTACTCAAAGATAGTGAGGTCGGGAGCCATATTTGCAGACACATATTCTAAATGAACACACATGCTCCTGGAAGTTACTGGGAACCAGAAAATATGTAATTGTCAATGCTTTGTGCAAGTACCATCCACAGTCTGATTCTGAGCTGTTTCCCTTCAGAACAAAGAAAAAAACCCAAAAAACATTGACCACCAGAATATCAACTTTTAGTCCAAAAGGTCAAGTTTCTAGGGAGTTTTGTAAAGGTCATTCACAAAAACAACCAACAAACAAAGAGGTAAAATGAATGCTGAAAATAGATAAAGCCCCTAACAATGTTTTGGTAACATAGCCCTGGAAGCTAGCTGAGTCTCTCATCATTTTAACTGCATCAGTTTGCTATTTGTCTAGGGAGAGGAAACATAGATAAAAGAAAATGTACTTAGTGGAAATCAGCCTTTCTGTGAAAATTGTGTAAAGAATAAAAAAATATTTTTGTTGTCTGCTAAATGAATTTCCTTCTAAAAAACACTGATTTGGTCGCTTGAATCAGGGGAGGTTACCATCTTTCTCAGGAGGTTATTATTGGAGATGTGTCATCATAGGTGCTCTCACAGGAGTAGCACTTCTTGCTACACCTTCTAATATTCTCTTATCTCTTTATCTAAATACAGTATATCAGGGTTTGAAAAGAAAAGTCATCCCACTGTAAAACCTGGACATGAGAAGAATTTGGGCACAAGGCATATGGGTCACTGCTCAAGAGGCGATGTTGCCTGATAAGCAAATGGAGTCAAAATAATCCACTCTTAAAATCACTTTTGTTAGGAATTGTTCATTCAAAAACAAAAAGACAAAAACTCCCAACAAACCACAAAACATGAAGTTCCAAATTTCTTTATGATCTGGGATGGAAATAAATATCAGTGTATGAGAATACTTAGGGGACCAAAGCTTCACTGCTCACTCAGTTACAACGCAAACAAGGACTCAGGTCCTGCTTATCTCAGTTCTTTCCTTTTGACAAACATCAAGCAATCCTAGCTGAAAGATCCTTGCTTCACACTGCCTTTCAAAGTGTCTGCCACAGAAGGGCTTATCTCTCCCTGCTTTTGCCCCCTACAGCATGGCTGGGGAGGTGGAACTCTGATTTAAATCAGCCCCTTTGCTACAGGACTAACTAGTTAAAGAGTTAAATCAATCTCAGTATTATAATTCTCTAAACCAGTTCCAGTTTTGCACTCCCTATTTGAATTTTACTGGACTTTCTTCTGAAGAACATTTCTTCCTATCTTACTTCAGTGGGAGGTTATCTCTGTCCTTTGAAGGTTATATTGTGATTGGCAGAGGGTCAGGAAACTTCAGTCACATTGGCCTGTTAGGGAAATACTTTGAAAAATAAATGTGAAAGAAAAATGTTAAGTAAAGAGACTCCTTAATCAGCAACAGGTCCCTAAGTCTTCAGACCCAGTGAAGTATCCACCAAAGTTTTGTTTACACAGTTTATTAATACAGATATTTGGGAGCAACAGGAGGTTCCCTGTTGACTTTGATAGTCGAGTTGAGATACACACGAGGTTCACGCTTTGTTGGCAGGATGTTCACAAAGTAACAGGCTGAAACACAAACGCACTATTTGGCCACTGTCACGATTTCACATACATTAGAAGACTTTTGTTATTAGACAGCCTGTAGGATTCTCCTAAGCTTTTTCTTGCCTCCACTAAGCTTGCTAAAAGTAGTATTCTCTCACTTTGTGATATAACCACCAAGATCAACACTGTACTGCTTGAAACATGCTCTCACAATACAGAAGGGCTAGGAATTCTGGTATTTTATTGCATTTAAAAATGTTACCATTTCTCATTTTACTCTCAGTTTTTATCTACACATACTGAAAGGAAGTGGGACAGAAATTTAAGAACAAATTCAGTATGCATTATATGATATACAATCCAAGAATATATGATTTTGTTTTGAAATGTGTGAGTGGATCTTGCACTTTCTAATGTATAACTCCAAATGCACTTATAAGTGGATAACAATATTAGAAATATTATAAATAATATCAAAACTGGCTAGGAGCCTATTGTTTCTGGAAAAATCCATTTTATTCTCACCAGTAGCAAAGGGAGCTGTATGCAATCAACAGAAGGGCATATATCCCTTGGATTTAAAGCTTGAGCTGTCCTTACTGGATTCAGTTGACCTCAATAGTCATGTTTGCAGGGAGTCCAATTAGCAGCTGGTTGTAACATACTGTACCATATGTGCTGGATCTCTAAGGCTCAAGTAGGAGCTTAAAGATAGAGGGTCAGGCCTAGCTGTCATTTTTATAAAAATTAATTTCCTCTAGGCATTTTAAAAGAAAAAATAGTAGCAAACACATTAGAGTTGTGCTGCCTTTATGTGAAATAGCAATTTAAGCAGCAGCCCATATGTTTCATTAGATCAAAATGTTTTATGGCACTTCACAGATTTTCTTCATATTTTCTTCAGTATTCTGCATTATCCTCTACTGTCCCTCACTACTATAGGGTGCAGTCAGTCCAAGTGCCATTACCAGGATATCTTCCCTAGCATTGGTGTTTTGAAATCTGCATAAATCTAGAACAGGAAGTTAAGCCCCTGTAAAGCACAGGTTTGGACTCAATTAATTAATTCAACAGCAAAATGTGAAAAAGAGATTCATGCTCTTCCTGGTTTTATCTACTTACTCTCTCAACTCCAGTTCCAATATATTGCCTCCCAGCTGTGCCAATGTAACTGTTATTATGGTTCTGTTCTATGTCATATCAGTGCACTGGTATAAAATGATATGAAAGACCTAGGAACAAAAAAAAGATAAAAACCCAATAATAATAATTTCCCCTTTATCTGACTTCCACTTTTTTTTTTTTTTTTTTTTTTTGGTAACTGAACAAACATTTTGGAATAATTTTAAAATTAAAATTATTTCCCTTTCTTGTACCTATGTTTCCATTTAAAATTTTTAGTTAGTGTTATGCCTTATTTTTCTCATTGCACTCCACTATTTGGGATTCTAATGGGAGGAATGACACACTAGTGAAATTTCAGCACTATCTATGTGCAAAGTCACCAACGTTTGTTTGCTTTAGATGTATTTTTAGGCACGGACAATTGAGAGAGACTTTGTGACCCACAGCTTCCATTCAAACCGCTGAGATCTCACCCTGAGGCAGGCTAGAGAGGGAATTTGCTGTGGTCAGGTCATTTGTCTGCCCAGCTCCAGCCTCTGGCACCTCTGAGTGCTCAGCAACAGGCTTAGATTTAAACTCAAACTTAATACAGGAACATCCTATTTACAGGACAGACTTTCCTCTTTTTCAGAAGGGATGAATGGAATTTATTTATGCCTGACAAGACTTTATAGTTTCCAAAAAGAAAAGTTTAGTACCAGGATAGGGAAAACGTTCTAATGGTTAAAACCATTGATGTGCTCATTCTGGTTGTGATTCCCTTATCCTTTTCCCTATCATCTCAGCAGGTCATTAAGGATCATAAATGCACATCATGTGGCAACAGGGGACAGATGGAGTGAATGCAACTCCACACCTACATGGCTCTTAGCTTGGGGATGACCTGCTCCACACACCAGCATTGCGGACGAGGGAAAGAAATGCAACTTTTTATCCAAACTTACTAAATTGGTTGTATTTATAAATAGTTATACTGGCAAAATGAGCTTTTCAGCACATAATCAGGCCTTTCAGAAGTAGGTGAGGAAATCAAAGATTCTGGTAGCCCATGGAAATTTACTCAAGACATGAAGGATCATACCACAGCACTGGAGTCCAAAACCAAAAAAAGAGCCCTGGACAGCCTGAATAAAGCCGGTCTGCCAGCTGAAGATTTGTCCTGTGTCTGAATGCAGGAGACATGGGAAGAAGGCAAAGAAAACTTTCAACCAAAGTATGTGATCAGTCAGTTTAAAAAATTGTAACTGTCTTCTAGAGGAGCTTCTACTGGGCAAAAAAAAAACCAAAAAAAAAACAAAAACAACATAATTTAGAAATCCAGTCCTGTATAAAATTAGAAGAATGAGGAGGAGATGTATCCCTGTCTTCTATAGTTTTTTCCTGAACAACAGGTTGATTCTGGATTGTGAGCAGGAGTATGTTACAGGAGGAAAGCAGCAGGATTTTGGTTGTGATGGGACAGTCTAAGAAAAGCATTGCACATATATATGTTCCTCCTCTGTGTGATGCTTTATGAATCATGGGACCTTGACATCAATTCCTAAAAACAGCACAGAGACAAGTCTCACTCTAAAACATTCTGTTTCCAAGATAGTCTCAAGTGATTTCATTTTGTTCATCTTTATTTTCTTCTCCTTTTAAGCAGTTATCAATTCAGCAATTATTCACAGAATAAAGTCCTTCAAACAAGTGGTGGCAAAGCCAATCTGGAGATGAAGCTGGATAAAGGGGAAGATCTGACAACACTGGCAGCCAATAACATTATATCCAAGTCAGTTTTGGTTTTAAGTGCATTTAATTTGTAGTTGCAGCACAAACTCTGTGGTGTTTGCAAGGTGGCCAATGCTGGCTTTGCAGACCTAAATTCCAAGATGTCAGTACAAAACAGAGATCTAATTTTAAACAGTATTTAAAACCATAGCAAAGCCATCAGTGCCCAAATATATGTTAAAACATGTGATTCACAGCACAAGACAATTGACAATCTCTGTTGATAACCTGACTTTAACATGTGTAAATATCACATTCATGATCAATCTGGCATAAAGGTCTTTCAATGCAGGGACATTCAGACCTTCCCAATAACCAAGTAGCTGACATTTGTCTCAGGCATCCTTTAAAAACTTTCACAACAACCTGGGCTCATCTCATTGTTGTGAGAAACCAGATGAGTTTCCTCACTTGCAGTCAAGGAGAAAATATAGTCACTTCCTGAATTCTTACAATTTCCAGATGTCTATTGACATACAATCCAATTTTTTTCTTGACATTTAATCTCTGTGCCTTAAAAAGCTAGGAAAAACAATGAAACATATATCAAAATCTAAGATGGTATTTTCTTGTTTATTCAAACAGTGTAATGTATATAAATTATATAATAATATATACACATATATAATAATACATATATACATTATAATTGCATATATATATATATACACACAATCATATATATACATCACTTTCATGGGAGTGGCTGTTTAACTAAAGCAAATTGTACTCCTCTGCTTTATTCTAGTTTTTTTCACAACATTAAAATAAGCAATTTAAATCAGTCACTAACAAATTTAAACAAAATGTTGTGAATAGGATTATGAGGAATGACCCCAGCACTTACTGATGAACATTAAATATTGACACCTTCTATGTTTCACAATACGGCTGCAAAATATGTGGAGAAAATAATTTATGGGTTTCTCAGTTTTCTCAGTGTCTGATGCTCAGAAGACAAATTATTATAGAACTTGATTTCATGTATTCTTCACAAAACTCCTCTATTTTTTCATTCATATGAATAGGTTAAAGTGGACTAGCCTTTCATGACTTGCACAGGAAGAAATAGTAAGCTGTTTTAAGAAGCCACTGTACTGAGCTGTCTTAACATTATGGGGCAATTCTCCATCAGTTATATAGACATGCAACTTTTATCAGTTTCTGAGGAAGCATATGGCTCTAAGCACAGCTCTCATATTTTAATTGCTGCCAAACACACATGCACATGCACATACAGGCACAGTCCTGTCCCTTCCCCTTAGTTCAAAGCTAGGAAGGAGATTGTTTTGAGATTTCAAACACTTTCCTTGCTTGACTCAGAGCAAAAAGTTGAAAATCTCAAATTTTTTTCTTCGATGTGCATTTAAAACAAAAGCTTGGCTTGAGTTAATGAAAATACTAATTTTGTAGGATTTTTATTATTTCTAGATACTGATATTTGTCCTAAAATGAGACAGGAAAAAAAAAGAAAAGACTGGGAGAAAAATTACATATGGAATTTTCCCAGAGGTTTCACTTCTTTGTTCATTGTAAAAGACACAAACTGAATCAGATAATTTCTGTGGTTTTTATTTTAATACCTTAGTGCTTCCTTCTAAATGAGCTTAGTGGAAAATCCTCTGGTCAGCTGTTACTCCTATGTTACATTAAAACCCAGAGCTGTCATTTTGTGCATGGCAAGGATTAAAGCTGGTTTCTCCATCGGTGCTGGGATGATGGAGACAGCAGGGAAGTGCTGTGATGTGGTGACTGGAGGGGGCAAGGCTGTAGTCTCCATCCTCTTCCATATCCTGCTGCCAACTGGATGCACAATCCTCAGGAGATTGTACGGTTTCATGCCTAAAGGATGTCTCTGGATGCTATAATTTTCAGTGTTTTACTCAAAAAAAGAATTCCTATTGTCCTTTGCCAGCGTAATGCATTACAGTCCTTCACAGTTCAGGACTGTAGTTCCAGGGGTTATACCTTTCTGTTCCCTGAAAAACATTACCTGGGCAGAAATTTGTACTCCCGGTAGAAGCATCCTGTGTTTTCAAGCATAACAGGAAGGAGAACTTGGAAAAGCACGTTGTGGTGTCTGTGTTCCCGCACAATTACCAGCATGTCTCTGAGCAGCAGCTCAGCACAGCTGGCTGACTTCCCAAAGTGGAGACCATCACCACTTATCCACTGCAATGAGAGAAGTGGCTAAACAGTTCTTGGGGAAACCAGGCTGCTCAAATGTGCTGCTGAAGAAACAATAATATACAGCAGCTTGGTTGCTTTGGTTTGCATAGAGATCTTTGATAAATTCCTGTCAGACTGAAGGTGAAGACCGTGGGGATGATTCCCTGGTTTTTTGTCTTGTTAATAAGGCCATTGGATCAGTTACACTTATTTTATGTTGTTGCGCTGGTTCTTAATTTTTTCAGGAAATATAGGCTTGAGCAAAAGAATCTGGCTCTTCCACACCTCTTAAAATATAGCATTTAGAGAACTTTCCAGTAAAGGAATGAGTGTTGTCAGCTAGTTAGCACAAGTCATTGGAAAAATCCCTCAACTCTGTATAGGCAGAATAATTACACACAAATGCATTCGGAAATCCTATGGAAAATGTAGTCCAGTGACCTGGCATGGTTACAGCACAATTTAGCAAGTATGTTAGAACAAATTACTCCTTTTAACCATAAGCCATTCTGTTTCACGCTTTTAATGAAGGCCTGTGCCACACACTAGAATACTTCTCACCTCATTACTACCCATAAAAAGCAATGATCCATTCAAAGGCTCCTCATATCTCCCAAATGAGATGTAAAAGAGCCCACTCTTTCTCAATCTGGCACAAAAGAGAACGGCTTCTTACTTCAGCCTTTGATGTTGATCATTAGGATGTTTACTAGATAAAAGAACTGAAAAATTTATCTGTGTAACTTCACTGATGTTATGTGTTAGCGTTCTGCCTGCTGGCTCCTGGCTCCCTATTTATAAATGTAAATCCCTTGTTGCTGTTTAGGAAAGGAAAAGGGGTTCAAGTTTTCCCCAGAGCAATTATTTTTCTCTCTCTGTGCATGTATATGTGTATTTATATACAAAAAGTATACAACAAAAAGGAAGAAAAGGATAGAGAGAGAAATACCCAGTAAATGTGAAGAATATAATGAGGCAGTAAAACAGAAACAATGAACTGAATAAAAATTAAATGTGACATGCTGTCTGATAAGCAAGTTTAAAAAAATTAATCATGTGTAAATTTAAGCTAGTTATTGCCCAAACACATGTACACATACCACACACGCACTGCATGTAGTTGTGTGTATTTAAAAATGTAACCATTTTGCTGCCAAAAATACACAAAATTAAAAAAAAACAATTAAAAATACATGGTGCTATAAATAGCATTATCTCAAAGAAGAATGTTCTTATTTCTTAGTAAGCCCATATATATTTGGCTTACTAAAATGGATGGGGCAATGGTTCGAGGAGAGTCGAGCTGTACCAGTATGATACTGGGGAGTGCTATTCTTGTTCCATCAGCGGGGATGATCCCACCCCAAGTCTGTCACCAGAATTGTTATTTAATTACTTTCCGATTCTGTCAAAGCAACTTGGCTGGCTTGGAGAGTTTTTAGCTAGTAAGGCTTTTCTTATTGGAATTATGTACACTTAATCAAATAAGAACCACAAGCTTTTAAATTTCATCGAAAAATATGAAAAACGGAAGTACCTAAGGGCTTGGCAAGGTGGGACATGCCTTAGCCATGTGTTGTAGCCCTAGACTGATGTGTTGTGCATCAGGAAGATGTATGCAGCAGCTAAAGGGTTCATCTCCACCAGGTACTGGGGATCTAGCAACACACAAGAGTAAGATCTGCCATCCTCATTGAGGCCAGCAGTTTGTTTAAACTAGCATCTTGTTCCAGCCAACACAGTGTGTGATACTTCAAAGTAACATGCAAACCACCCCACAACCACCAAAAGTAATAACCAGCCTGTAGGAAAAAAAGTTTCCCTTTTAATCTCAAGCAGCTAGTTATGCCAGGAGGCTTGAGTATTTTAAATCCCTGCTATCTTATCCTAGGTAGGAATGAATGTTTTATTGTCTGTATAAATGTCTAATCATATTTAAGTTCTGGAAAGCCTATCTTTAAAGTGTTATAGCAGCATTAACTGATCATCCCTTAAAAGGGGAGGTGGGTAAATATACTTTTGCCATCTCTCCCTTTTCTTAAATATACAAAAACTAAAGTATGGAGTGCCTCAAGTCTGTGTTCAAGCCAAACAATGACTGAATATAAAATCTGCAGCTAAAATACTGGTGCTCATGATTCATAGCACTCATGCATGCAATAGGTTTCAAAGTTCACATGCATATTGCTCACGTTTATCTAGGAAATTTGAAGGCAATGCTTTCTTGATTATTTTCTGCTTATCAACAGATTTATAGCAACGTATTAAAAATATCATTTGGTAGTGGTCAGACTATTGCATTTTGGCATCTTTTTTTCAAAGTAGCCTAGACGGACTCAATTAAATCTGTGATGATTCTTCACAGTTTTGGTGCAGAGAGCATTAAAAAAATTTAAAAAAAAAGGCAATAAATCATTAAAAGGTGAACTGAATTGATACTGCCTTTTGTTGTGTATCTCTCCAGCAACTGTCACAACACCACTTCTGTGAGCTCAGAAACTCTGTAAATTACAATAATAGAAAAGTAAGCATGAAAAATAAAAGCACCCACCTACATTTCTAATGGGTATGCTCAACTCCTATTTCTTCAGTGCTCTTTCTGAATACAGTATTCCATCACCTTTGGCAAAAACACAGGTAATGATATCAAACACCGAGAAAAGCTTAAGCTATACTGCTTCTAAATAAAATTCAGAAACATGAACTTGGCTTTAGATATTTTGAACCTTGTTTAGCTGCATGAAAGAAATTACAGTACTCAAGGAAGGTCAGAAACTTAAAAAGAAAAGATCTTTTGCAAGTGTGTGGCCTTTGGACAACAGATGTAGTGCTCTGTTTTATTTGGAAGTGTAAATCAAAATTACTCATATACCTGGTTAGAGATTTATCTATCTTGAAAATAGAATCCTACCAGTAAGTAGTAAGTGGGAGGAGGAAGACTGTAGGCACAGTGGCAGTGTTATTCAAACTTCTCAGTATCTTCCTGAATGCATAAATTTGACGGTTGTTTATAAATACCTTTCAGAAATAGTTCACAGTTCTTGTTAACTTAACCTGTTGATTGTAAAACCTATCGAAAAACATAGGAGAACAATTTGATATGCCATAAATCTTGATGCCAAACACTCATGGCATTTACATCTGCACTTGAAAATTTATATTTATTTCATAATCTGGTGGTAAGAAGGAAAAAGTCATGAAGAGCACCAGCATGAGGCAGTTTCAATCACAATTTTCATTCACTGATAAAATTTTAAAAATCCCCCAAAGCCAGTACAAATAATTGCCAGTGCTCCTCTCTCCTTTTGCTATCAGACTGCAATAAATTCTTAGATCAAGGTAGGCTGATGAAAAATATTTAGGGGGGAAAACCAAATAAATTCCTTTTGTACTTTATCATGGTTCAGTGGTATAGATTCCCAAAATCAAGAACTTTTCATATTTGTTTCAAAACCAGTACATTTAGGTCTCAGCCCATCTTTTTTTATGGCTGACGTGAGTATTATTTTGCAACAAAGAGACCTGTCAGCTGTATTGGACTGTTTATTGCTTTGGCAACTTGATTTTGACTTTTTCTACATGATTTGCCAAGATTAGCTTTTATTTACAGGGGCTTATGTTCTAAGATGAGGTGAAAGTAAGAACACCAAATATATCTTTTTCCCTGACATCTCCAATAATTTTACCTGGTCAAATGTTTGGATACATAGAGCTGCAGTAAAAATGCATGATTAGTACACTCCCCTGTGGATTATGAACAGAAAGCATGTGTTGGGCTTACACACAGACGGTGATTTACTCACAGTCACATATGAAGGTATTTGCTCTGTCTCTCCCGTGTCTTTAGTGCCCTTTTCTCATTAAAGAAGACAGATACCAACAGATAATGAAACGAGTCTGTTCTGCAAAATACAGATCTGGCTTTTGAAACAAACATATTGACCATACTAGAAGACAATTTTCAAAGACGATCCTGCAAGAGAAAAATAGGCTGTTTATTTGTGACCATTGCTACATGAAATATCACAGTGATGGATTTTGTAGTATCAGATAAAAGTATTAGCAGAAATAATTCTGTAATCTATTTTCAGATAATGGTTTTGAAGTCCCACGCATGCCATAAAATGATAATAAGCTGTATAACTATCGGCATGAAGCAGATTTTAACAAAGGCTAAATAGAAACTCCAATTCCATAAAAATACACGGTTTAAATTCAGAGTTAACAACCAAAATAACTTTTCATTTCATCCCATCCTCTAACAGTGTAAATAGTCAGTTTTCATGATGAAATCTGTTATTTTAAAATGCGTGTGCCAAAATGATCTTTTGCATCATGTCCCTGCTCATCTCAAAGCTGCTCACTCTCACTTAGCACACAGCAAATGGAATAACATAGTAATTTGAACAAATGTAGCTCTTCCTGAAATGTCTTTTAATGAGTTTCATCAAATGCATGGATTTATTTTGGTCTTATGAGCTTTCCAGTTTGTCACACAGAGGAGAGGCGTCCGTGAACAGCCTGTGGGATGCAGGAGGGGATGTGAGTGCCTCAGTAGATGGCACCATTCTCTGTCTCAGAGAAGAAACCTGCACTCAGCCTCTCTGCTGCTGCTGCCCATCAGCTCCCACAAGGAAAAAAAGACAGAAAGCCACATAAACAAGGGTATTCTGACTTTTCAGCAGAAGGGGTTGTTGCTGGGCTGATGCCGAAGCCATGTCCTGCACTTGATATGCAAGGCCAGTGAGAAATCCCAACAAGGCCCGTGAAGAGTCAGTGGAGATCAATCAGCGTGACTGCTCACAGCATGGGAAGTTAATCACAAGGATCAGCCCTTGTTTGAGGCATCTCTGGGGCAGAATGGGGTCTACTTATGGCTATAAAGCATGCAGCACATAGCTTATACTGAAACCAGGATTTAGTCCTTATTCAGTGATACCTCTCTACTCTGTCAAGGCTGCTCAGTACCACAGATTGAAGATGGCAATACAGCAGTTGTTTGCTGCCTCTCACTAAATTATTGAGATTAAGATTTACCAATATTCAAAGAAAGTCTTCTACCAATCACTGGATTACTGAACATTCAAAATTGGAATCTCTTTAAGCAAAGATATATTAAGAAATAAAATAGATATGTAATTTGTTATCATTTGTTTCTGTTATTTTTATTGCAGTCTTCATATACCAGTCACAGGTTTTTTATCTGAGGCACTATATAGCTAATGCTTTCCTGACAGAGGTATATAAAATAATCGATAATTTGTGATCATCTGGTTTTAGTAATAAGTGCCACAACAGTTTATATGTAAGGCAAGCATATTTTCAAACTAAAAAAGAAGCACTTTTGGGGCAGTATTTTCTACAGTCATGAAATGTCTCAAGTGCTCTGTATTCTGGCTTCTTTCTTTGATCTGTCTGCCTGGGTCAGAAAAGCTTCAACTGGAGCAGATCAAAGAAAGCCTGAGCAATGCCTCTTTCTCCTGAACTTCTCCCTCCTTCATTTCCCTCTGCTCTATGGTACTGGAAATCACATTTAAAAAAAAAAAAAAAAAAAAAAAAAAAAAAAAAAAGGGCAATATAAATTATCCCTCTCCTGCAGGCCACATACCCTCCAACCTCAAGCATAGAATTTTATGTCCTCATCAGGCAGGATGATCAGACCGCCAGGCTCATTCCCACTGCAGGGCTGGCACTCAACAGGTTATGCTGGACACAGGCCTCCTGCACTCACAAATGTGCATCATCAGCAGGGCAAAGCCATTGGGTCAGGCAGGATCACTCACAGGCAGAAAACTGCCTATATGCAGTGGTCACTGTGAAATAGGAATATAGAAAATGTGTAGTGCCTGTTCAAAGATCCACCTGACAGGAACACGGGGTAAAAAGATGGTGTGTGCCAGCAGTAAACAAACTACTCACAAAGCAAAATACATTATGTGAATGAAAACAGGGAATTAGACATTTTAAGCAATTGAAAGAGCTCAAATATCAGAACAACTTAAAAACTCAGTTCTCTATCTATGAAATAGACTGTGATATCTGGTTATTGAAGGAAAAAAAATTATAAAATACTTTGATTTTTTTCCTATGAAACAGTCTAAGTAATAGTAAAAGTTTTTTCATGTAAACCTTCTAGCAGAAATTAAGTCAGATATACCTTGGAAAAGATAGGGGAATTCAAAAATCTTTAGGCAAAAGAAGTTATATTTAAATGATTATTACTAATATAAGCGATAAAAGATGACAGACTTGCTGAAAAATATACTTTCTAGAAAACATTTAAATAATATTTTCAAATATAAAAAGAAAAGTCTTGCTGACATTTTTTTATATTTTCTATTCTTACTGCTAAATAAAATAAAAGTCTATTTAAATGAAAAAAAAAAAAGATGCACTACTCTCAGGGTGCTTCAGATCTGTGAAAATCACAGAAAATTTTTGTAATAGAACTTTAAAATGGCTTTGCTCCAGTCAGTCTGATAGCTTGACTGCTGGTGATAGATACCAGGTATCTCTTGCTGGCAATTCCCCAGCTTCAAGGGAGCACCAATGTGATAATGGCAACACAGGGCAGATGTGACTGCTGGGCCAGCAGTGAAGCAGTTAACTGTGAGGGGGGAATTGCCTGCAGGAATGGGAACTGTTCAAAGGTTTCCCACCACTTCACAGAGGAGAATGCAAAGAAATGGAGGTTTCTTTAGCCCTGAGAGTGTTGAAGGCAGGCTTTCTTTACACTGGCAATTGGTTTCATTTCTGTGCATTTTTTTAAAGCATCCTTCAATAGCAATGTAAAGAGAATTTATAAGCAATACTTCATCTGTATAAATAATGCAAAAACTGATTTTAAATTACTTTTTCTTTTACATTGATTTTCAAATTTCAGAATACATACATATTTTAGGAATCCTTCCAAAATTATGTTTTGGAATCCTCCTAAAATTATATGTTATTCCTGTGTGAAGTCACTGGATCAAACTTTGCCTCTCTTCATACTGGTGTGAATACTGGGACGTTCCATCATAGTCAAAACTACAGTTTGCTACATTCTACCTCAGCCCTTTGCTCTAAACACATATTGTGAGATTAAACCTCATAAAGCTTGTAGCTTTGAAATACTTGTCAGGAAGACACAAATTGCAAGTGTAGGAATGAAATTGCATGTTTCATAGTGATATAAAAGCCATTCCCAGATGTTACCTTTCTGAAAATTATGTGGACACCTCTGTCCTGGAGGCTTAGACTTACCTGGATGTCAGCAGACCGATGGGTGGTATATGGGCTGCTGTTGTTAATTTTTGATAAACTGATAATTATCCTCCTCTTTTACTAAACAGCTTTGTGCTGGTTCCAACTTCCCTTCATCTGCAAGGGATTGAAGGAAGTAGAGTGTTTCCATGCCTGATCTGAAATATTTTGAACAGCAAATTCTGTGCTCAAGTCTATCTAAAAGATGAGGTAGGTGAAATACTTGAAAATTCTGAGAACTCTATCTACATAAGGAAACCCAGGCTTGCTTCTATTGCAAAAAAAATTGCTGGTTTATAGTAGCTTTTTTTCTCCAAGAAAAAAAGTTTTTCCTTCTCTGTAGGAGTTATTTCAAAGTACAATATTTCTTAGCATAAATCTAATAAACAACATTTTGACATCTATAGAAAGTGTGCCACTGATGTGAAATTTAATTTCCATGTAAGAAATAACATTTAAATCAAGATATGATTGATTTATTTTGACTCTGCGTAAAATCTAGTAAGAAAGAGAGAAAAACAATGCTTTATAATGATCACCCAAAAAATTCCACTGAAATAATTTTGTTACAAGTCTCTTTTCCACTTTTTTCAAATCCTGAAAACCAAGCTTACTGCTCCACTTGATCCTTAAATATATTTTTTTTTTCTGTTCTGGTGATATCATTTAAAGGCCCCAAGAAGATTTTGCTTACCATCAGCATTAATGACTTTTACCTAAGCATGATAGAGTGGTAGCAGATGTCTGAACACCCTTATACTGGATATGCAAACCTAATAGTAGGGAATATTCCTTACATTCCTTCCATTTACTGAATTCAAATTTATATGCACCCAATTGGAAATTGAGAGATTATTCATGATTTTGTTGTCATCCAGGTCTTTAAAATTTCACAAATTTCTGTTACAGAAACACTGTGCTTATTGCACCAAGCAGCCAGCAAATAAAATACTAGAACAGTACAGAGAATAAGTATATGATCCAGAACACCTTATCATGGTCCATAGCTGGGGTCCTTCTTGCTCTTGTTTGATTTCATCAGTTCTGCAATTCTACATCTCTGGTGGCCATAGCTAACCTGAAAATTATCAGATTGCTCTGCAGACAAATGATATGGGGGCTTGAATCTTCTCAGGTCTGGGATAGACGACAACCAAGTTCTGCCCCTCTGTAAGTGCTCTAACATCTCAGCTGAAGCTAACAAGGGTGTTTGGGTACCTTCCTCTTGCTTAGGGTGGTTCTGTTCTAAACTTAAACAACTGACAGGTAAAGATATTAAATAACTTCTGGAAGCAGAATTGCAAACCACATTTTGGGGATGTCCCATTGGGTGGCTCCAGCACTGCTTTAGCTGCACACTTTGAGCCATTATGACTATAAAGAGATCCTTTCATGAATTTGGAATAAAGAACCTGCTTCTCACACTTCTGAGCAGCCCAAGTTTTATATACAGTATGGTGACACTGCTCCCTCAGAGGTGCAATCATGAGCTCTTTCCCAGATACAGACCAGCTAAAGCTGCAGAGGACATCTGTGCCACTTCAGGGAATGAGTCCTTAAATGAGAGGACCTGGGAATGCACTTTTGAAGTCTGCATTTGTTTTCTGAGAAGGAAACCTCAGGGATGATTTTTGCAGTTTCTCTGGGCTGGTGACTGGTGTGTCACCAGGCAATTAAAGTCTTTTATTCCCACATGTTAAAGTAATTGGTATAGTTCAACAGTACCACAACAATTTAGACACTTAGATCCCAGTATGCAGAGACTGAGAAGCCTCAGGTCAGGCTGTTTCACTTTCTGTTGGACTTTGGAAACTTTGGCCTTTATGTTTTGTCTGCTGACTGGTGGAGAGAGGCAAGCAGGACCTTGCAGCATTTCCAGCCCTAGCTACTTGTGAATGCAGAGAGTACCTTTGATTCCCAGTGTGGCTCTACTGCTGCCATTGTGTATTATACAATAAACTGTTTACATAACAGCTTTTTGTTACAGGTTTTAAATCTCAGGCTGCCAGTGTGAGGCAGAGGCTGCCAGCTGGCAGACACAGAGGTGCTTGTGCTCCAACTGGTGGAGGTAATTAACAGCCCAAACTGTCAGAAGGTGACAGCCGGCAGAAAGTTCCTGCCCTGGGGTCACAGCTGTATTCCGGCAACTTGCTTCTTGATTTACCAGTAAAACTAATAACCTAAATAATATTGGTATTAAATTATCAAACAAGGGGGACTGAGTCCAAGTTGTATTTTCTGCCCTCAAATTAACTGACAAAGAAAATTAGCATCAATATCTGGAAGCAAATAAGTAAGATTAATTACTTTGAGGAGAAAAAATTAGAAAAACTAGTCCACGGAAATTTGGTGGATATAAATACTAGGATGGTTGCAGACTATAATGCTGTTGGGTTCACATTTTCCTGAAATAGTAAAAAATTAAACTAATATTTAGCATGAGTAATTTGGGCAATAATTATCAGGCACAAACTTTTAATCAGTGGGTTGTTTTTTTTATTATATCCTACAGCTACCTTCATCTACTGTAAGGAGGTATAAATTGGCTTGTGGGAAACTATAATGATTGATGCTAGCTGAATATTTGGTGAGGATGCTAATTTGCAAACGCAAGAAATACAAATTCTTCAGTAGTAAATTGGCTCTTACAGTGGTTTTTTTTGTGATCCCAAGAACTTTGAGGATATTTTCCTGTATCTTTAAATGATAGCCAGCAAAGTGATATTGTCCTACACACGTCTTCACACAGACACACACATTTGAGAACTAAATTTCAATTGTGCTGTTGCTTTCTATCCAAACTTTGACGTGTGAATAGCAATAAATTAACCTCTTCCTGCTTATGAAGTGTCTTGATATGCAAGAAAAATAAGTAATAAAAACAAGTAAAATTTCCAAAATCGTAATCATTCTAAGTAGTAACAGTAAATCAGAAACAAGTGGAAACTTCAGAAACAAACAAAAATACTTGAAGACAGTGTCCATTAAAATAGGCAAAAAAAGAAGCTGAAGCTAAAGCTCTGCTTTAGTTTGTCATTATATGTATGTCTAAAGTGTAAGTTTCTTGAGCTTTGGAGCCTTGCTCCCTTTACTGTACAGACTGGAAGGCACAACAGTTCCCTCTTTCCTGGTGTGGGTGTTCTGAACAGTCTGAGGTTCAGGGCATTGGCAGTGCTCACATCTCAGCCCAGGGTTGGGGATGGACTTCCAGACCCCATCATTCAAGGTATCTATTGAAATCTCATGAACATGGGCTGCAATCTACCAAACACAACTCCTCCATGGACAGGTATCCATCCTGAAGGCAAAGGTTTCCTGAGAAAATCTCCACACTTCTCTTAATTTTCAGGAGGACAGGAAATGGGAAAGGAATTTTGCAACATTTCCTGAGAATAATGTAAGTGATCTAAATAGCTGATGTTTTTCACATTTATGTTGTTCACCTTCATCCCTCCTTTCCTCTCCATTCTCATGCACCCTTCAGTAATGTCACACAGCTCTATAGGCAGAAGATGTCACCAAATCCTACAGAACTTCATAGAATCTAGTTCCTTGATATTACCCATATCCTTAATTTGCTGCTATTATATGCTGCAGTCATGACTCTTTTCCAGCACTGCCCTGGGCCTTGGACAGATGACTTCAGAACTGGATCTCACTGATGGATGTTGCCCAGAAGTTCTGAACAGGTGGATCTTCTCCTCATAAATAAATTTTCTAAGCAATAAATTATCTTGGCAGTCAACAGGGATGAAAAACCAACAGTAATGTTAACAGTGCCAGATAATGCTCTTTTGATTCATGGCTCACAAAAAAAAAATAATGATCTGAGATCATTACAAATTGTGTGATTGGCATTGAAAGCAACAAGGTGAAACTTCAGTCTTCAGTGAGTTACATAGGACTTCACAAAGATATCTAAAAGGGAACCAATCTTAGAATAATTAGAAATCATTGGAATGATTAGAAATTAGAGAATCTGCAGAGGTCAAGGCTCTGGAGCACAAAAAAAAAAAAAAAAGAGAGAAATACACTGCTTATTTCTAAAAGTGGGGAAAAGTACAGCCAAGGAACTATGTCATGACTTCAGACAGTTGACAAACTAACAAAGCATCCATTTCTAAGTACTTAAAAATTAACTACTGAAAAGTAACAGCCAAAAATAATGTACTGCATCTTCATTTATTAAATAATCTATGCTGCTTTGCATAAATATCATCTTCATTGGAAAAAACCCTAACCAAACAGGAAAATAACTTCTTTCCTTATACCTCTGTAACTAGGATGCAGAAGAGACTGGGAAACAGTATGTTGAAAGGTTGTATCAACAAGAGTTCTACTGAAATCTGTCTGCAGTCTGGTACTGTGCAGTCATTTCATTAATGCTCTGGGCAGTACAACAGGCAATAAGTTTATTAAATTCTTATATGATAACCAGCTGGGAGGAATGCAAGCATTTTTGAGGACAAGGTTAGAATTCAAAATAAGGAAGACAAATGGCAGAAAGAAGCTATAATAAATAGAAAGCAATTCAATCAAGGCAAATAAAATATTTAAGTAGGAACAATCAGCTTCACAAGTACTCTCTGAGAAATGTCTTGCCCAGATAACAGTCCTACAGAAAAGGATCTGGATATTATAGTGCATTACATGAGTCACAGGTGTCTTAACACTTCAATAATGAAAGCACCACAATGGGAAGTAGAAACACGAGAGTCGTACATACAGCACCAAGTTTTGCAATTGTGCTGTCAAAACTCGACAAGGCTCAGCACAGAACAAAACAGATGATTAGACATCAAGTAAATGTGAATTTCAAGTAACAAGAGCTAAAAAATAATAATTTTAGAGGAAAAAAGACACTAAGAAGAAATATGACATTGGGTAGAAGGTTAGTACACAGAATAAATTATTCCCCACGTCTACTATAGGAAGAAAATTAATTGTAATAATTTGCATCAGCAAGATTATTTAGTTTAGAACTTTCCTGCTATTATATCTCTGAAAGAGTACTGGAGTGGATAGTGGAATAGATTACATGAGGAGGTTGTGGGATCTCTGTTTCTGGAATTTTTAAAGAATGGACTAGGTCAGTTTCTGTCATAAATGTTTTAGTTCTAGTTTATTTTTATAAATACTTTGGACACCAGACTACATGACCTTTAAGCATCTCTCCTACACTCACTATTTATGAAAATGTGTCTATTAACTAAAGAGTTCAACACATGTAGTAAATATGTGAGATGCACAATTTACTATGTATATTTGCAATCAAAACAAGCAGTCATGTGAATTCCCACTGGAATTGCAAGAACTGTGTAAGAGTAAATTATGCTCAGTCCTGGATTATGAAAAGGGATTGCTCCTCCAAAGACCTTGAATTCTGTACAATGTGAAAAAGGCAGCTAGAACAAATTTATGGGCCCAAGCCATAATCCCATCACAGTCGGCAGCAAAGCTCTCATTGATTTCAGAGGGACCGAGACTTGGATAGCCTTTTTTTTTTTAAGATCTGGCATTACATAATGCCACATGCCCATTGTTATTGAATAGATATGTGTATGTGCAAATGTATCATATTGATATTTTGTTATCAGATTGTCATTTGGTGGAGTTCAGTGTGGTCAGTTTAACAAACCAAAATGCTACTCGTCAAGTAAATCTGTCTGCAAGAAATATTTATGAAGAAGCCTGAATCTGAATTCCCCTATTTTATGTCTTTACAAAGTCTTATAAATGAGGAAATAGCACCAAAGATCTATTAGTAATAGTTATTTCCTAATTGCAGTGGGAAGTATCCTGCATGTTTAAATAAATATTGTTAAGTCTGACCTCTTGGTTTGCCAGGACTGATAAGACAATTGTTTGACCTATATGAAGCACATACAGTATGCATGGACTGAAAGCAGCAGGAAAACAGGAAACAATAAATCAGAAATTAGAGCACTGATTGTTATAGCTAATTACATCAGACTTCTGCTTAATTTCTCACTCTGTCATTCTAACCTGATTTTCTTGCCAACAGACTTTGCAAATTGCTGGTGTCACGTACATACAGCATATAATAATCTTTAGTTACTGTGATTGACAAATGAATGAGAAGAAGAACATAGTTTATTATGGAAGAATGAGCAGTGACACACACCAGATACCTGCTCAGATGCTTTTTTAATTCACTTACCTAGATGTGCTGCATGATACACTTTGCCAGGACCACAGGTTTGGCATCACAACATCATAATTGAATTTGTGTCATAGTTTGATAATGCTGGACAAAGAAGGAAAAATAAAGCTATAAAAGGAGAAAAATGGCATAGATTGATCTCCACAGTAAGAGAGATAAAGTGGTAACGAGAAAAGTTAAACCAATTCTGAAAATAATATGCTTAGAATAAGGCATATTAATCAGCATGTTTATTCTTTATGTTATTTTCCTCATACTGCACATCAGATAACATGGTGTCCTTATTATTGGGTCTTTCTACATTACTACACTTTCAAACTATAATATCTTTCTTTGTCCTGTTTCATCCCTGCCATCAGGGTCTTCAGATATCTTAAATTAACACAGACATTTTACTGTAGCTAGAAATAGTTGGCAGATCATAAACAATTAATTTGTAGATATCTAAATCACAATTTTGCCCTTCTGATCTAAGGAAAAAGTCATTAGCATGCTTGTTAATGCACTGTTTTTCTGTGAGATGCTTTCCTTTGGAGCAGCAGCTTGCTGACATAGTTTTGAGAGGTCAGGGCACACTGTGTCACAGGTAGTTTTTGACAGGGAGAGATGCAGCTTTCACTTCCCTCAATGTCCCTTAGATTCCCATCAGCATGAACTCAAGGCGAGTAGAGCCAAACAGACACACTGGAGAAGCACCAGAAGGATTAATATTATATCATCATTGCCTTTAACAGTCTGTGCCTTGTCTATTATGCATTCTCAAAATACCCATATAATTTAGCAAAGCAACATCTGGTTAAAAAAAAGGAAAGGACTCCAGGCCAATGTAACGTTTTATTCATGTGGTGTACCCATATATCATATTCCTTAATGTTATTTCAAGTATTACAAATTATTTTCTCCACAACTGTTGTCACGTCTGCTTCATCCTATTCTTTTGGGATTTTTATTTGTAACTTTGTAAGGTTCAAGGCCTAGAAATCAAGCAAAAAAACCAACATACTGATGTTTTTAGCTATACATCTGCAAAGCCCTTCTGTTCTCTTCCCAGAGGGCCAGCACATCACCTCAACTGACTGCCATGGTGCAACTAGTTAATATTGGTCTGCAGGGCTTATCAGTTGTGGGACTTTCTAAGTGTTCTCATCTCCCCTGACTAGGAATCATGAAACTGTCCTTCTTCACAAATTTCCTATACACCAGCAATGGCATCATGGTCTTTTGGTGCTCTCCTTAAGTCAGTTTTTGGACCAACATACATTCATAAATCATTATGTGTTTCTATATGCAATTAAAGATTTAAATATTCAAGTAGGGGTTTGCTTTTTATTGTTATAATATTTTACAATCCACAAATATTTATTCTTCAAAGGCATATCACATTTGTTTAGCTATTTCTGCCTATCCTCTAGTTTGTCAGTGGAATTACTTTTTTTTAAAACTGCTCTGTCTCTTTGCTTCATTTCTACTTTTTGTACTGATAGATTGATGGGCTTGTTTAAAACAAAAAAACAAGAAGCAAATCTTATGTCTTAATTACTCACAGAGAAGTAGGTTTTCCAATGTCAGAGTAAATATAATATTTAATAGGCATTAAAACTTTCTGGAAAGGCTTTTCTTTTACCTATAATGATAAAGCAACTGGCTTCTTACAGCAACAAGACTGTGGCTTTATCACTACAGATAAAGCAATAACACTACACAACAACCCAGCTTTCTGTTAGTTGTGGTGGGCCACATTAAAACATTTTATATTGTTGGGAGAGCCAGCTGAGCCAGGGATACCCCCTGGTCTTTCAGCAATGTAAGTACCAAGCCAGGAAGCTGCTCCAGCTAGCAGTACAAAAAACTTAGGAGATACTAAGAGGGTAGAAGAAGCCCTGTAAAAATTCCAGTTACTTTCTGATTTCACTCATGTTATCTTGTTGAATTCCTGGACTTGTTTTGGAGAAAGCCAGTTCATCCATCTCCATATAGAAGACAAGCATCATTGTGTTTGCAGCATTGTTATCAAAGAGTAAGGCATGGATAAAGCAAACAAACAAACCCTAATCCAAAGCTATTTTTACTGCAGCATTAGAGCTAGGAAACCTACTGATTACCTCTTGTTATGCATGACAGCTATTGGGACTAATGATGTATTTGAAGTATATTCTTAAAAATGTGTGATACAACCAAGCTTTTTTCGCAAATGAATGGGTCCATATCTGTTGGTTCTCTTGTCACCTAGTTGAAGAAGATTTAAATACAGCAAAATCCTGTTCCATATTTTGACATGAAGATAGAGAGTGAGCAAACTTTGAGAAAATAGAAAATTTCTTGTGATGAAGTGTCTGCAGAGAGTAGCCTAAGAGACAAACAGGGGAAAAGCCTTTAAAGTAATTCCATAAAGTAATTCCACAGAAATACAAACATAACATATGTTCCATTATCTTTCTCTAGAATAAAATAATTCTGAAGCATACAGCAGGAATGCAATTTACTATTTTTCCTCATAACAAATAAATATAGTTTTCTCTTGGATCTCGAGCTAATAGAATCTCAGTTGCTTTTCAAAACTAAAAAAAAATTAAAACGGAGGAATTCATATATTTGCTGTATTTTTCTGTTTGTTGTGTGGTACCTCCTGCCTGTTTGCCTCTTGCTATAGATTTTGACCTTTAACACACAAAAATCTGCAATCTGCCCCTCTGCATCAGACCCTGTACAGAAGTCCTATAAGTAGACCACCCCTTCACAGGTAAGGAAAGCCATTAAACCCTGTGAATTTTCACAGTGGATAAACCTAGATTAATTTGACCCAGGTGTTTGTCTATTGCTGTGCATGGGAACACTTGCAGTGTCCCCTAGCTCTTTCTCCTGCGGTGGTCCAGCCTTAGTGCTCTCTGGACTCTAATCTAAACCATGTAAGAGTCCCAGCTGGTGCAGGACTTTGTAGACAGACTCTTGTTATGCTGTTTGTGTCACTTTGATGTATTCTTTTGCTTTACATATGAATGCTTGTAGAAGTAGGAGGAAAACATGAAGAGCCATGTGCTGGATTAAGTTACAAATGCCAATCCCTTATTCAACTTTACAAAAACGAGTCCTTGATTTTATGCTGCACATGCAAAGGGAAGTGGCATTATGAGCAATGCAAAAATTTAGAGGTAAATCTGTCCTCATTTGCACCTCTGCAACTCTTGCTGAAGTAAGGTTGTTTGAGCAGAGGTAAGAGAGGTCTGAATCACTCCCATTAGTATTTATTTGCATGTAAAAAACTTAGTTTAATTTATATTTTCTTTTAACACCAAACACTTAAATGAGCATTAATGGCTAAGTAATTGGATGCTAAGTCAATATGTGTATGGATGTTAGAAGGCCAAGATGCCCATAATATAAAATGAGGTATTTTATTTTAAAAATTCCATTCTTTCAGCTCACTTTACTAGACTGAAATAGGGAGAAGAATAACTTTTGCAGTTAATTAATGGGTAAAAAATATGAATTGCCCCACATACCCCAAACCTGTACAGCTGGAAAGGTTTCTAAAATTAAACATGGCTAAAGTATAGTACATGACTAAAAGGTGTTCTCACATGCCTGGCCCACGGGAGACACAATTATATATTGACAAGATTGAAAATAATGTGCATAGCAAAATTTTTCATAAGGGTAAGATGAATCTACAATGTCTGATTATCCTCTCAGAGCACTACAGATTGGCAGCTAATAGAATTAGGCTTGTTTTAAACATGTATAACTGAATTGGGCCCTGGATAATCAGAAAGTTGGCATATCACAGACCAATTTTTTTATTATGAATAACCCTGTGGAAATCCAGGGATACATCTGGAAACCCACATTGTAAGTGAGACGAGAATCAGGCCATCACTGAAAACTGTGATTCAACATAAACCAAAAGAAAAGACAATCTTTTGGGTCAACTAAGCTGAGCTTGCTACATCTGTCAGATGCACACCGAAATGACTGCTTACATCCCTTGGCATAGCAATGCATAATAACTCTGTAGTTGCACTTGTTTTAAGACTGTGTATGAAGATGTAATGCATACCATCAAGACTCATATTTTGAGCTAAGTTTGAGACCATGCTAACATTAATATTAATGGTACAGAACAGAATTACTCAAAACCGCAACGAGAACTATCTCAGTTACCACTAACTCAACCCAAGACTGTCAGAATGGCAAAAGTTAACCACTAGCAGTTAAAAATAAAGCTAGTAATCAAGCAGTGAGTAACATTTTACCTAGAACAATTAATGATGACAGCTGAAAATGCCTCTAGACTGTTACATTGTTAGTCATCAAATTCAAATGTATAAAATTGTTTATCAGCAGTGGAGATGTTGAATGCAAATGGATTTCAGGTACTGCACAGATCAGCCTCTGACTGCAAAGATTGGTTTAGTCCTATTTTGAAGCAGTTCTGAGGAACCATTTTTCCAGGAAATGTTTAGGGAAATTAATGGTTTTATTTATATACCCTTGATTTTCTTATAATTCAATCTATTGCAAAGGAAAAAGCAATCTTTTCTACCTGATCTGAAATGCTAGTACCCAAAGAGATTTGTATTCCAAATTTATACCATCCCTTAAGTGAGATGCCTCATCCTGCCTTGAAGATAAGATTCCAGGCATTGCTCAGATACTTGGGTATAATTTATTGTAGCCACACAAAAGTCAGATCTAAATCCTTTTGGATCATGATGCCACAAAACAGCAGTTCAAAGTTCAAAGAAGGAGGCCGACAGATGCAATTAAGTTATCACTGTTGGGATAACTGTAACCCTTCCTGTGCTTTTAGAGCTTCTGGGATCCTGAAGACTGTGAAATTTAGGGGAAAAAAAAATCAAAAAGAGCATTCTCCTCAGCATTACCTATATTTTCATTGCATAAATCACAGCAGTTGGAATAAAATACATCCAGTGAATTACTTCCTGCCACTAAAGAAAAAAAACCCAAAATCTTGTTTCCTGATGACTACAAACTTCTCTTGACAAACCTCCAGTGCCAAATGTGGTTTCCATTTACTGTTTTGGGATTTATTTGTCTATGCCAAAGTTCAGGTGTGCCAGCTCTTTGTAATAAGCCATTTGGATGAAAGCTTGGCTAGCTCAAAGGATTCTGATGTATTTTATTGCTGCCTTTTAAGATTATTGTTCAGAAATACCAACTCTAATTTTGAAATCAATTAGCCATGCAGTCTGATGAGGTGTTGGCCCAGCTCAGGTTCACACCCGCTGTCCGCAGATTATTGTTAAGTTGAGTCAGGTCCTTAGAGCTGCTCTGAGTTGCCGGCATCTGGTGTACACATGTTTGATGTCCTCACAAAATGACGCTGATGGCTTAAATGGCAAGGCTCTAATGAAGAAAGCCTAGCAAGTTTGCTGCTGTTTGCCAGCAAAACATGACTTTTACAGGGCAGCATATAAGTCTTTTTTTCCCCCTTATTTAACTCTTCAATGTCAGAAGAATATAAATCTTCCCCGGAAAGTGGAGATTCAGCAAAGGTGACAAGAATGGGACCTGAGGGTCCACTATAGGCATGCAGAAGGAAAATCTCTCTGGGATCTTGCACTTTCCTGGCACCTGCATGGCTTGTACAGCCATGCCATGAAGTGCTACCTCCAGAGGGAAGTGTGTCTGCCTTTCTCCACAGAGGGAAAAACGCAGCACAGCCAAAAAGAAAGGCACCCAAATTTCTCCAGGGATAATGGAAGTGAATAATAGAATATTAAAACGTCTTGGGTTGGAACAGACCTTGAAGATCATCTAGGTCCATCCCTTCTGCCATGGGCAGGGGTGGCTTGCACTAGTCCAGGTGGCTGAAATCATCCAAAATGGATAACATTGGTTGTGCTGAGACATAATGTCTCGTGATAATACAAACAAAGGATAAGCATCAAACTTATTTTCCATCACATCTTTGCAGCCTAAGAAGTTTTTCTGTAGTTTCTTGCACAAGGTCTAAGAATATAACCTCAGAGGCAGAGGGAGAAGTACAAACTAAAATCACCCAACAAAAATAAAACCCATCCGACTGTTTCCTTAATGCATATAAGAGAGAATTAAGTACTTACTCCCTGAGATTTACTTCATCAAATTCACCTGTAGGAGCTGAATAACAGCAATATGAAACATACTGTACAAAGAGCTAAAGCAGTGAAGTGTGATGAATTATTTGTGATCATTATTATGTTAGTCTATCATGAATGATAGATGCTAAACTGCCAGTCTAATAATCAAAGGAATTTACAAATATTGCATTACGGCTTCAGAGCTGGAATAATTTATTCAAATCAGCCTTCTGTTCAACCTGCAACATTTTGGAGAATATTAAGTACATGCAGACTGAATTTCATCTGCCTTTCTCTGTTTTTCAAAACCAAAAGTGTTTTGGTTTTTGCTTACATTAAATGTCATGGTCATACGGTTATTTAGAACCATTATCCTCTATACTGAATAGAACCAAAAGTTACATACAAATTCATAACTTATGTAACCAAAAGTTGCATATAAATAATTAATCTGGCTCAGAACAATCAGGTGTGAAAAATCTAGTTCTAATCTGGTCAACAGAATGGACACAACATGCTTAATAGTTTCCTTCCTTATGCTGAAGGAAAAATTACTGTCTGGAGTCCAAACGTGGCTGCACAGATTATCAATATTCAATACATGAATTAGATTCTTTCCATCTGCAATGTCCTCCTAATAAGAATGCTAAAAGGAGTGCATGTGACAAGAAGAAGATGGAAAAAAGAAAGGAAGCCCAGAAGAGTAAGAAAGAGAGCTGGTCTGGAGGACAGCTTAGGCACATAAGGTAATAATCAATAATAACCAAGGAGAATTTTCCTTTCCTTAAATCCTTGTGAAAACGGACACAAAAGTGTCATGGACTCAATGGTTTGTATGGCCCAGCATTCCACCTCCAACAGTGGTCATGTAGGGAAATGAGAAACATGTACAGAAAAATCTGATACAATCTCTCCACTTTTAGCAATCATGGAGCAGTTTCCAACATGTTGAAGAGTCACTGATGGATCCATCTTCCAGAAATTAGTTTAGTACTGTTTGATTCCAAATACTTTTTTTTTTGCTTTCCATTAACACCCTTAGGCTAACAACTCTGTACCACAGTACTCTGTGACCACCATTTACTTATGTGGGGAGAGAAAAAAGGCCTTCTCTTGACACTGTTTTCATGTGCTGAGTTCTTGTATAAAGGAAAAAAAAATAAAGATCTTACATTCACCTCTTCCACATACTTCTTGATTTTGTAATACCTCCTCCTCCATATAGACCACTGTCTTTTTGGTCACTGTTCTTGCAGTCATCGTTCCATACTTTTAATCCACCCTTATCAGTCTTTTTATCTGGTTCTGGTTTATAATTGTGGGAATGCAATGAACAGACTCTGTACACCAGATTCCTTTTTAACATGGATCTCAACATTCTGGAAACCAGAGCCTGCAGATCAAAAGCTTGAGAAATCTTGCCTCCAGACTAGTCAGATCTGGCATCGCTCCGTATTCCGTAAACAAATAGCATTTCTTTAACATCCTGGAAGGTATATTAAGGGAAGTTCTGTTACCTAAAATCTCATAAATTTATAGATGACTGAAGGGAAACGTGAATTTCTGCCAAAATGCCGCTTCTTTTAAATAATTAAATAACTTTCATTTTCATTAAGGCCAAAAAGAAAGGTGTATAAATGGAAGCAGTTTGGCTGCTCCTGAGTTAACTGAGGATTAGTTTAGTCAATCTAACCAGTTTATGTTTGTTCTATCAAAAATAGGCATTTTTAATTAAGTTTATTAAGATGCTTAG
The DNA here is from genome assembly GCA_024362935.1 of Setophaga petechia. Taxonomy (NCBI): domain Eukaryota; kingdom Metazoa; phylum Chordata; class Aves; order Passeriformes; family Parulidae; genus Setophaga; species Setophaga petechia. The sequence continues at coordinate 33,489,104 of JANCRA010000001.1, forward strand.
ATATTTTATTATGAATATATCTTATTTGAGAGTAAATCCATTTATTTCTCTGTTAGCCAGGCACGTGATAGGTAACACCTATCTGCCTATAACTGGAAGACCTTTTGATGCCTTGCAATAATATTAATGCCAGCAGTGCAGGCCAAATTGCTCTGGTCGAAGCTGTTTAACATAACAGGTATTAGCCAATTACATAAGGCTTGAGGGTAAATGCTGATAAAATTAAAGAAACTCATTATGATATCCCCTTAGAAGAATTTTTATAGTCTGACATCTGAAAAAATACTTACTCTCCAACACATACCAGGGAGATGACCACCTGACTGCCTCTGTCATGAGTTATTGTTTGGATTATTAGTGTTTGGAGCTTGGACTGTGCTTTAAAATACACGGTGCACTGGGCAGATATTGGTCAATAATAATTATGAGAATAAATTTTTATGTGTTTCAATACATTTCAGTGAGGAGAAAATAAAATTCTTGTCATAGGAAGATTCCTTTTATTAATGAAAATAGTTCCTTCATAGTAAGTGACCATGTTCATCGGCTCCACATCACACAGCATTGCTGATCATACCATTAAGAAAGACAGAAGCTGTGAGCCTTGCCTATCTCTTAACTGTTGATATTTGAATGGAGATACACTGTGGAGATGAGAGACAATCTCTTAAATTGTTCATCCCAAATTTAGTCTAGTTTCTGGATTGCCTGCAAGGTAAATATAACAATGTAAATAAGAAGGCTAGTGTTACTCTTTCACCAGATCCTTGTTAATAAAGTCTTTAAAATGGAGTCTTCCATTTAGGCCAGGTCTCAGGGCAATCCTACTCTTAGCCATGTAATTCTTCTGTTGTTCAGGGCTTTTTTCTTCTGAGAATTCTGCTACAGTGTGCTATTGGCTCCCTTGTTTCTACCTGACTTTTTTGTCTACCTTCTTATTCATTCCTCACTTTCATCTGCGATGTCTCAGGCACTACCTACCCACTTTTGATTTCTCAGTTTGTTCCATCACCACCAATTTTTTCATGAGAAAAATTATATTTTCCATCAGAATATGATTTTATGATATTAAGGATATTATATTTTATGATTTCGGGCTTGGTTTGAGATTTTTTTGGATTTGGTTTTTTTTGAGTTGGTTGGCTGGTTTTTGGGGATTCTTTTTTGAAACAATGAATGAACTGAGCTACACAGACACCATCAGCATGCATCATGAAGTCTTCTTTAAATCTTCTTATTAATCTGTCTCATAACAGCTATTGCCACTGCAGTTACTGTACTCTCAATGAGTGACATGGTAGAGGATAGAAAATGGTTTAATCTGCAAACTATTACCTTGCTTGAATTTTAGAGCTGCTGTTTAAAGAACTGATTGGACTCCAGCAAAATTCTAGCAAAATTTGTCTAGTTTGTGCAACTCTTCAAGACTTGTGTGGGCCAAGAGACAGGTTGCTTCTATCTGAATAGAATAATAAGATAAATACCAGGCAGTAAGCATTAAAAGCAGAAAAGCGTGTGAAAAATTAAAATGAAAATTTATTTAAGGCACACCTTATATAAGCCTGACCTTGTTCACATTGTAATAATTTCCAATCCTTCAATGATGTCAACCTATACAAAGCTGAGCCTCATAAAAACAGAAAACATGAAGGTTATGTGGCAATACACTGACAGGTTTTAATGCCACCTCTTTCATAGCAAATGGCCAGCATAGCTGCAGAACTGCCTGCTAGTGGTGTGTACTCACAGAATTGAGGGAAAGAAAAGGCAAAACTCAACAAGTATAGAACACAGGTCATGACACACACATTGAGAAGTCATGACCTTCAATATTAAGGCAACAATTCTGTTCTTAACTCTCTATATGTTATGAACAACAGCAGCTAGACTAAGGGACACTGTCACCATAAATTGAGAAGTCAGAGAGTTTTGTTGCTTTGCTCCAACTGTAATGTTACGCAAATGCTGTTTTGTTGTGCCTTTAATACAATAAAGGACTAATTCCTCAGAAATCAAGGGTATAAGTCAGGTAAATGAAAACTTGTAAATTATGTCAGTAATCCATAACTCATACAACTGATTTGGAAACCAGAGCCTTATGGTTCAGAAAGAAGTAATTGCTTTATTAACTCCCATTTATCAGTATAAAACTGGCTAATTTAACTGACTGACTGATTTATACATTGATACTTTAAATTTAGCTCAACATCCTAATTTAATAAGGAGATCACATATGGATGTTTAAGAATATATTACTTTCTTGTTGGTTGATATTCTAAGCATGGCCTTATTAAGACAGATTATCTCCTTTCCCTTGTTCTTTTAAGAGAAGGACAAAACACATTATATATGTCATTTATTCTACCTGACAGAAAGGCCATGTTTCTATATAACCCCTTCTTTAGTAATATATTGAATGCATGACTAACCACATCATTCATTCTCTTTTTAACATCCATGATGTCATAATCTTTTGCAACAGTAAGAGTATATTCCTGCCTGCAGACCTTTGGAAATCACCACAGGGAGTCAGACTACCGAAGCACAGTCAAGCAATAAATCTACCAGGTACACCTGAAACAAAAGTTGGAAAGAAAAATGAATATGTGTATATACACCTCTGATTCTCCAATAAGTAAGGTCTTGTGTACATTTAGCTGATCCTAAATTATATGTTAAGAACTCAAGTGTTCTCAGTAACTACCTTTAAATCATAAAATCGAGGCAGGGCTGTATTACTTACTTTGAGTAAAATTATAGATATTGCCAACTATGATAATATGCTTTTCAGGGAGGGACATGGGTTAGGAGCCTAATGAGCACAGCTTTTAGGTATTGGTATTAAATAACTTGCAGCTGTAACAGCCACAAGTTATAATCCTTGTAAGCAAGGTTACAGACAGTATATGATGTACAGCCCTGACTATAATACATGTGCCAGAAGCAGAATGAGCAGGTGAGCATTCTGTGTGTTTAACTTTCAACATTAACATGCCTATGAAACGTGGCACTATTAGGATAAGGCTGTGTGTGGATCAAGGTAGTTAGCTCAGAGACAGATTTCATTCAGATAATTTGTTCAGACTTCTATTTGATAGCAAGTCAGAGAGCTGCCCAGCCAAATGCACGCTTCACTATTAATATGTAGTCTGAAAACTTCAGTATTATGTGGGATTTTGATCACAGAACTGGCCAATCTCCAAATAATAGGTCTAATATCAGATAACAATTTGTGTCAAATTATAGTTTGAACTGTCCCTTTTACATCTCATGTTATCATTCAACAAGCATTTTATTTTCCAGAACACATTTTAAAAATGATGGGTATTGGTTAGGAAATCAAAACATTTTTATTTTGACTCTTCATTGTAGTGATTTGAGCTGATGATTCTTACGGACTTCAAATGTCAATAGCAGATGATTAGAACAATGTGAAAATTCACTTCCTGAAGTCCAGCCAAGTTCTAAAAGGAATGTTAACTTTTTTTTTTAGCATAAACCAGAGTACATGGTCTTACTACTTAGAAACTACCAGAATACTGTTTTGAAATACAGAAAATGTACCCCAATGCCCACACATCACAGGATTGTCTCCAGGGTGATTCCATTTCCGCATATTTGGATTTGGTGGGCTTTACCTCTCTTGAAACTGGAGTTAAACAGCACACTTCTATACAAGAATTAAGCCTTCCTTCTTTGTCATTTCATGACTACAGAGACATCTGATCAAGGTGGGGCAAAAGAAATTTCAGTTTAGAATACTGAAAGTGAAAATTGCAGGGATTTGAAGTCCATGTGTGCTCCTTCATCTTTGCAACCTCACAATACTAAAATCATATAATGTAGCTGAATTCATTATCTATTATATTACATTACTCTCCCCATTTTATACAGCATTTATTATTCTTAGCCATATGGTACACACACAGCTCCTTTAACATATGCTGGGCAAGCTTGTTTGGGGAATGTGAAAAATAAATGTCTGATTAGAACCAGAAAGACATTAATGAAACAAAATGGTCATTATTCCATAGAAAATGGTCACTGAAATGATGTCCCTAATGTGCTTCTTGAAGGGTATTTCCTCAGCAACAATAGGCTGATTGCTGAGATAGATGGGTAATTGAGAAAGCTGAAAAATGCTCAAAAGACTTAACGGTCAAGAAAAATGATGAAATTTTGGGTTTGCTCTGAAGACAACAGGAAGTGTTTGAGAGAAGGTTATAATTTACCAGAAATACATTTTTTTTCTGCTTGTAGCAATTTTTGTTCTGTCTGATCCCATCTCACCAGCAAATGTCTCACTTACATTCAAGTGTTTTTCAATTCAAAGCTGGCTCTTCAGTCTCACAGTGCTATTGCACTCACAGTGCAATGGACTCATCTTGTATTTATCAGGAGAGAACTGCTGCCAGCAGCTGAAAGCTTTGTGGTTTTAGTGAGTCCACTTCAATGCAGCCCATCGTGTATTCACTCTCCAGAGTGGTGAATATTTTCTTCTCTGCTCAAGAAAAATTGTTTAGGGTCAAAACAAAACAATTTGTGTCAAATTTGATTTCCTGTATTATGGCTTACAGTAAATAAATTTTGAAAAAAACAGATATTTTAGGATTAAATCTCAAAGATTTTGATGAAGTTGAAATAGAAGCTGTAATTTTTCTTTTCACTTAATAATTCTTTTTCAAAAATGAGCTGTTTTAACAGATTAGAAAAAAAGGAGGAACTAACCACCTCTGAAAGGTGGGTTTTTAAAAAAAAATAAACAATCCTGTTAATAATAAGAGTCCATTGACAAATTGTGGAGATTTTTTTATGCCTCTATTATTTTAAAGCACATGGGGGTTTAATCCATTTTTGTTCTAAAATCAGTCCAGAAATTGACCCATGAAAACTTTCTGATTGTTGAATCATTCTGTTTAATATAGAGGGCACAGTGTTGCTACAATTAGTTGTAAATCTGTCCAGGAGACTTCCAAATGGTTTTGAATGTGTGTGCTCAACAGAATTTTCCATTTGCTGTAGCTTTGTTAAACTTGAAAACAAAGCTTAAAAATTGATGTGATACCATTTGGAGGGACCTGGACAAACTTGAGGATTACAAAATATTCTGAGTTGGAAGTGATTCACATGGATCACTGAGTCCAGCTCTTAAGTGAGTGTCCCCTGTGGGGATCAAACCCACAACACTGACATTATCAGCGCCATGCTCCAATCAATTAACGGAGCTCCTCTTGGGGAGTGCACCTCAATGCAAGGTTCAACAAAGCTAAGTGCAAAACTAAGGTTCAGGGCAACCCCTGGTATCAACACAGGCTGGGGCATGAAGGGATTGAGGGCAGCTCTGCCAAGAAGGGCTGGAGAATGCTGCTGGATGAGAGGCTGGACGTGAGCTGGTCATGTGCACTCACAGCCCAGAAACACAACTGGGCTGCATCCAAAGCAGCGTGGCCAGCAGGGTGAGGGAAATGATTCTGCCCTTCTAGTCTCATGAGATCCCACCTGAAGCATGCTTTCAGCTCTCTGGGATCCAACATTAGAAGAATATGGACCTATTGGAGCAAATCCAGGGGTCACAAATATAATCAAGGGAGCGCCTCTCCTCTGAAGGCAGGGTAAGAGAATAAGGACTTCCTAGCCTGGAGAAGAGAAGGCTCAAGGGATATCTTATTACAGCTTTTCAGTAATTAAAAAACCTTTTAGCAAGGTCTATTGAAATAGGACTAGGGATAATGGTTTTAACTTAATAGAGGGTAGATTCAGACAAAAAAATATTGAACTAATTTTTGAAAGTGAGAGTGATTAAACCCTGGAACATGTGGTCCAGAGAGGTGGTGGATCCTCCATCCTTGCAAATATTCAAGGTGAGGTTGGATGGTGCTGTGAGCAGCCTGATCTGGTTGAAAATGCCCCTGCTTATTGCAGGGGGATTGGATTAGAAGACCTTGAAATGTGTCTTTCAACCCAAATTATCCCATGATTCCATGCATAACAGCTCCTGGAAAAATGAAAATATTGCTATGTTAAGCAAAACTTAGGCTGTTACTTTGATTTACAATACTTTTGTAGATTAATATATTCTTCTAAATCTATTTAAATAGAAATATATATTTTCTCTTCAGTTTTGCTGAATTCAAAATAGAAGGAAATTTGGTGAAAAAAATCTCTTTTCTCAGAGAAGATATATGTATGCTGAAGTTTTATTCAGACAGGTACTGCTTCAGACTATAGTGCACACTTCAGAAAGTATGAAACAGCCATTTCTGTTAAGCCCATGATCCCATGTGATCTCATTATTTCTACAGCCAAATAACATCCTAAAGTTTAAAGGATGCCTGCATTAATTCTCAGTGCAGAAGCAGGACCAGATTTTCTCTTTCAATCCACATCCTGATTCATATTCCATTGAAATTAAACAAAGATGTCATTGGCTTCAGTGAGTTTTGGATGAGTCTTCAAAGGCATTTTAAACATAGGAATACTATATATACCAATTGGTTTACTGCATGAAAAACTGTACCTACTTAACTTGCATAACTAAAGACATACATATGTTGAAGTAAAACAGCCCAGGAGAAATGAAAATCACAACTTTACAATGTTTGCTAGCAAAGCATGAAGCACATGCAGAGCAGAAAGATGATCTATTTGTTTGGGGTGTGTGTTAGGACTCAGAAGACAAAAATTCAAGACTTTGCAATTCTGGAGTCTTCCTATGTGATCATATACATTTATCTGCTTCTGTTCTTCTGTAGGAAAGAGCAGTACTTCTGTGCATATAAACCAAATAGATAAGTATTTTTAAAAACTGTGGCATGTTCTAATGTTGTGCAACAAGAAGCACTTGGGGTGGGACCCAAACATAGGTTAAGAAGGTCTCTACTTACGTCAGTCATCTGGTATCTACCTGCATCTTCTTCTGGTACTAAAAAATCACAGTCCCACTATCTGTGGAAGCCTTGGGTGGTTCTAGCTTTGGGGATCAGAAAATAATTGTGGTAAGGAGAAAGGGATCTTGCCATCTCCTCTGAGGAGCAATAGGGCTGGCACCAGCTGTAAGACCTAACCCAAAGTCTCTTCTTGTCTGTCCCTGGTCTTGGTCCTGAACATTCACTGCTGGTCTGAGAAAATAGAATCACTGAGTTTCCTTAGCCAGGACAGGCCCTCTTCTGGGGGGTGATAAACTGAAAGTCCCACAAGTTTAGGGAGAAATTAAATGTAGAAGAATACTCTACCAACAAGGCAATAATAAAAAAGATGAACACCAACATCATAATCATATATGCCAGCACTACATCTACCTTGAAAAAAATTTGCTGTGGTTGAATGGAGTATAACTGGCATGAGTTAAATACATTCAAAAGATACCTACCTCATCAGGTGGTAGGCTCCCCAGAGAATTCAGTCACAGGGACATTTGGGTTGCCCATAAATAGTTCACAAGTAGCTGTAAGCATGAAGTGAAAGACCAGCTGGACACTTCAGACAACAGAGGGGCAAATCCTACCACAATCTTATACACCCAAGTAACATCACTCCAGAAAACTTGAGGTTTCTCTACCCCACTGTGGTTAGAGAGTCTTAAAAGTTTACTTTTGTATTCTGTTTAGTGAATAGTCAGAGTTTACTTAGTTTTAAAACTTACTTTTTCATTCCACTCTCGGTGTTCGTAAGTTGTTCAAACTTATATATCCTTGTAACATCCTTACAGTGAATTATCTAACTCTCTAGCTACTGTAAATCTTTGTATTAAAATATTTTATGATAATTTTGTAGGAATATTTGTACATTGTGTTCTATACATTGACTCTCGATTCTTAATATAGAATCTAGAATGCACCATTACTTTAGCATATGTTGATAGCATATTGATATTTGCAGTGATTACAGCAGCCTAGCCTGATGAGATTTTCACAAATGCACATGGAGTGGTAATCAGCATTTACCAGAAAACAATGACTCACTAAAGGAAAGAATCAGCCAACTGTACAGCATGTCCAGACGGTAAAGATTGCCCAAGTGGTTTTCCTTCAGTGCCAGTGTAATCAAAATTGGTTTATTTTTCATTTGGTCAGTATCAACATAATTTATTAGCCTTGAAATTCACCAGCAAAGAACTAACTCATTCTCTAGAGAGATACTGGACAAGGAATGCAACAAAAAAGTAAATATCTAAAAAAAAAAATAATTGGAGAAAGATCTCAAACACAGTCTTATTTTTCCCATGTTGTCCCATTTGTTTATTTTTTTAGGCAACTCTGACATGTATGTAGGTGGGCACTTTTTCTTTGAATTTCAATATAAAGAGCTCATTATCTTTTACATATAAGTCAACATTTCCAGTCATGGACCTTCCATTGATGTACATGATAATGGCCAAACTTCTGTCTTTAAGATTCTGCAAGTCTCCATTCCTCCATGAAGACCCATAGCCCTGGTGGAAGTCTCCTGTGCTGTTGATACTCCCCCTGCTGACAGTGTTCAATCAGGAAGATGCATTGCAAGGGATTCAGGGAACAATGGGAAATACAAACAAACCCCTTGGATGGGGTTAATATAAGAAATACAAACAGTAGAGGAAATCACAGTGAGAAGGAGATGGGAAAAATCAGACACAAAGGAAAGGAGTAAAACCTTCTTTGGGCAGAAGATACAAAATCACCAAATCACCTACATGCTCTGAGCAATCTGCAGTCAAAACCTGATCTTTCTAGCAGAGTAGGAAGGTTGCAAAAGCTGAGATGGGTTTGAAAGAATTTACAAGAAGAGCAAGAATTTCTTTACAGCAGACAAATTCATATGTGATATGGAACATCAGGATTACAGGCCAGGTATGCATCAGGCAGATAAGGGACTGAAACTGAGGGCCTGGTCAGTGTCCTAAGGACCAAGTTTGGGATAATTTTCATTATGATTATATTTTCTCCCCTTTTTTTTAATTTTTAAATTGAAAAAAAAATCTCCCAGATTCTGTTAGCATTTGTGTTCTCTGATGAAAGTTTTGTCAAAATCATGTTCTCTTCATCTCTTGACTCCCCTCCCACCTCCCAACAAAGTTTCACTCTAAGGGAACTCCAAGTACTCTATGAGGACTGGAACTTTAAAATTCTTTTCATTTCTACGAACACCTATGAAAATTAAACCTTTAAGAAGCCTTCTTTAGTGATTCACCAACAGGATGACACCTCCCCTTCATCTGCTATCATTAGTTCAATAGCTGAAGGACTATTGGATATTGTTAAAGAAGTTCAGTAGTATTGATGAATTTCTAAAGGATCAGGCTTTCATTTTCCATGATCTTTTAAAAGCTTAAGAAATTATACAACTATACTACCACTTCTCTACAGCATTCCACCCACACCAAAGAACCACTGCATTTGACCTCCATGGCTGCGTTTGTCCGGGCACAGTCGTCATTTGCATGGACGCTTTGTACTCCTGTCTCAAACACTGAGTAATTCATTTGCCTCCCAACAGAGAGCTGCATCTGTACAACAGATAAACCCTGGTGTTGTTGTAATAAAATTGTCAACAGAGAGTGTAACACAATGTTTACTCCAATTAAGCAAATTTACCCTGGAGATTTGGGTCTTATTCCCATCTTTGACGTGAAGGACTGTGGGCAATAAGCATCTCAAATTGTTCACAGCTGATCATTGTTCCTTTCTTTTTTAACAGGAAAAATCAAAGACAGCATTTGTCAATTAATTAATATTTATTTTGGGGGGTAAATGACACCCTATTTATCTCCACTGACAGTAAAGTAAATGTAAACACTCTTAATTCAGATGCAGACACTCATTTCTGTTGTGCTTTTGGCAATGGGATCTGAATTTCAGAGGTGAACACTCCCAAACACAACTGAAGCCACTCTCAAGCACAACCAATTCCAACACTTCTATATTACCCAGGCACAAGACAGCAGCATTCCATTATCCCAAGGATTCTGAGGGCAGATGTTATCACTATAAAAGTACAAGTGCAATAGGAGGCTCAACTTAGTTGACAGTGTGGACATTGGTAATTTTCCAATGAATGCTAAGGACTAGCAGACTTGTTCCTGCCTACAAAATCAACGTATTGTACTTTGCATGTGGTTCACTGGTGCATTTTTACCTACAGCATGCCTGTGCTCTGCAAGTAGTGTGATATCAAATGCCTGCATAGCAAATGAATCCCTTTCAACAAAGCTAAGTGGCTTCATTTTCCTTTTTCATAAATACTGATAGTCTTGTTGCCTTTCTTTTTTTTTTTTTTTCATGCATAGCTAGCTGTATTAGCTATGACCTATGACTGAAAACTTTACAGAAGGAAATATTTTCAGTGAAAGTTAATGTACGTCATGAGAAGAGGTCAGTTTTTAATGAAGTTTCTTTAAGAATGGTCAAAATACAAGAGGTCTGTCACCAAAACAGCACTGGTTCAGCCACAAGAGTAGTCAGTTCAGATCTAGAAGATCCTTTTTCAATGCCTTGCTCTGAAACAGGGCAGGACAGAATAGTAATTTGAACCTGAGCCTTTCACATTCCAGCTAAATGCCCAAAAATTTCCTGCCAGCTCTAATCTATGTGGAAAGAGACTAAGAGAGAGCACATTAACTATGTGTGGTTGCAATGAACAATTTTATATATGGCAGTAAAATTGTGAGAGTCTTAGTTTAGACATACTTGACACAAACAGTCTAGTTTTGCAAAAATATGACTTTAAGAGAAGGGAGAAAATATGGAGCCGTGCTGTTTGTACAGACCATTCCACAAATTTAGCCCTAAAAACCTTTGGTGAGAAAGGTAAAATCTGTCTTTTGCTGTCACAATACTCTGCTACCATCAATGAATTTTGTTTAGAATAATATGGCCTTAATGCCCCCATCTCCTGTAGAATTGCTCAGACTGGTAGTTGATTAGAGTGGAGAGAGGTGCCAGTATTATCTGTGTTAGTGCTCCAGAGGTCATCCTACACTAACAAGCCCGCCCCAGTCAGGGATGACAGAATCCAGCTGTTGCGCCTTCAGCTGAATGAGAAGAATCCACTTAATGCCAGGGATGCATCTCAAAAGATTAACTATTCTAACTAGTTACTTTCCACCTCTGAAAAAATGTCTGGCTCATCATTATTGTCCTCTTTTTAGCAGAGGCCTATGGTATACGTGAAACCATTTACCTTTTTAACCTCCTGAACTGCAAGGCACCAAATACACATTATTTTAAATGGATAAAACAAAGTTCTAACTTCACTGATATCTGCTTAGAGGTGAGCTCATGTAACAGAGGGTATCACTCTATTTCAAAGAAGTATGCATATGCACATTTTAGCTGTTTAAGCACAGTACTAGATGCGCTCCTTGTCACGTGAGTCAGGATCTGATAGACAAGAGGAACACAACACAAGCCTGCTTGCAGTCATTGCACTGCTACAATATACCCTGGAAATCTGACAAGCATCCTTAGGTAGAGGCTTAGTATTTTTTAATGCTTTAATAAAAACCTAGTGTTAAATATTTTAGTTAGGTCCTTTTTTTATAGCACTCTCTTGGTAGCCTGAAACTTTTTCCTGACTAACACTTTCTCATATGTTCTTCCATCGGTTTTTTGTTTTGCTCTTTAAGAGGATTCAAGCTAACGTGGCCCTTGCTTCCGAGCTGCTCACGTGTTTGCATGTCAGCATCCGTGGGAATGTCATCTTGGCTCCGGGGCTAGAGATTTATTGCTTGGCCAGCAGAGGGTACCAGAGTTTTCTAATGACTTCAGAGACCCGAAGGAAAAAACAATGCTGAGGTCAAAGCATACCTATTGTTTCCTTCCATTTCCCACCGAAGCTGATTACTCTGGGTTAGTTTTTGATAAAGTGGTGGGAGTTTTTTGCTTCTTGAATCTTACATTAGACAGGACTGATCTCCAGTTTTCTTTCATTCAAGTGACCCTACCTAACAGAAAAGACTTTTAGAATTCATTTTATTTTTGAGCATAGTTTAACATGCAGAGGCTTTCTTGACATTGGAGCTCTTTCAAAAGCTTCAACACACTTGGATTCTTTTAAATACTTGGCTTCTAGAGTGCTGAAAATAAGAATGTATTTTCCACATTCAAAAGAATATTTGAATTCCATCATATCTGAACCTGAGAATAAGAGAAAGGCCTCTATTTTTTGGTAGGCATTATAATTTGTAGATTCACAGAAGTCCTATTCCAGAAATAGATTTTATTTCTTTTTATCAACATTTTGATTTTGCTGATTTTGCTGATGCTTAATATACCAACCCAGCATAAATTCTCTGATTTATTTCCTGGTGATAATAGCATTAGTGTGAATGCAAAAACACAGACCTGTATTCCCTTCAGATCCATCCTGAAGTGGAATAAGCAGATTAAAGATGGTGGAAATTTCACAGGAAGGTTTTCCCAAAGTTTTTAGGGTTTTCGTTTTTTGTTCCATTAAAAATACAAACCTTGCCTACATTGTTTACCCCAAAGCTTGCTTCAGTGGCTGGAGATTGAGTGAAATTATGACAATGCAAGAACCTAGGAAGTGAATTTTGATCAAATCAGATGTGATTTCATCTTCAGTTATTCAGAGATTTTAGTGACATAAGCGATCGTGCCATCATGTAGTCTGACTTCTTACATAACAGAAACCATGGAATTTCACCCTGTACTGTGTCCAATAAAAATATGGTTGAATTACAGCATAGTGTTTAGAAAGGCATCTGGTCTTGATTTTAGGAGTCCGGATAAAATGTTTGCTCCTAATGCTCAGGTCATTCTAAAATGGGATGGGCACCTAATTCACTTAGACTTTTAATATTTTAGTTCTCTCTTTGAAAAATGCCTGCCATGATTGGTATGGAGCCATACAAACATACAACTAACTTATTACCTAATGTTGCTCACAATGATTTCTGTAGAGAGGGAAAACAACACAGACCTACTGAAGAGCTTACTCTCTCTTTAGTATTGTAAGGATCTTCATCTCTCATTTATCCTTTCCAAATGCAATTTTTATTAGAAGAGATTAATAATAATTTCTTGCAGTGTAATAAGAAAAATAAAAGTTTGAGTCAGAAAAACAGTGAAATACATCCTTAACATTTATATATTAAAAATTATGGCAGAAACCAGATTAATATAAGGCTCTAAACTTTGCCACTGTAGTACTGGTACTTTGGAAAACCTGAGTACCGAAGTTTTCGGCTGTGTACCAGGCCAGGCAATATTGAGGACAGTATCTACATCCTCAACAAGAAATTCATATGCTGTTATTTCCCTTTCTTTTTGTAGTTTTTAATGATGCTTCTGCAGCCTTTGGTCAAAATTCTGAAAGTATTTTCTAGAGCTGTAGTTGACCATGAATATGTGATCAACAATTCATATCTATGAAAACAGCATCTGAAAACTAAGTCTGGGAAAGGACAGAGTAATATGTGAAATTATCTAATACCCTTTCTAATCTGCATCATCCAGTTGGAGGATTTCATGTTGAGAAGCATAAGTGCTAAACAGTAATCCTTAAATTCTACTCAGGTAGGGGAAAACCTATCCTTCATCTTACCATGCAGTTGGGCAGCCATCAAGGCACTGTCATTATCAAGTGTCTCTTATCTGTAGGTGCAAGGAACGGGACAGAAGATGAGAGGCACTGCCATCAACTTTACCATTGGTGAAGTCTTTTTTCCATTCCTGTTGCAGCTGATGTTGAGTAGGAGTCGCTGCTGGTGAGCACAGTGGGAGGAATGGCATCTGCTTGCAGGGATATCAGCTGGGATGTGCTGCCACATAGTACCTGCATCTCAGCCTCACCTTCCAGATATTATCTCAGGGATCCACTGAAGACTTTGAACTAAAAGCAGTCAAATGTAACCTTTCTAGTGGAGCACAGGGGTCTCACAGAAGGATAGCAGCAAACACCTGTGTAGAGTGAGGGAGCTAGCAACCCCTAAAACACTGTCAGAATATTTGTTTGCAGTCAGAGCCCTCAACGAGTTTGTGCCTTAATTCTCTTAGATTGCCCATATCTAGGACATTCAATCATGAGACTATCCACATCGAAGAGGGAGAAATCCTTACAGCAAGCAGAAATAAGAGACTTTAATTTCTTATTCAGTTAGAGAGTGGCATGAAAAGAAATTTAAAAATGGTTGTAGAGGAGAGATGCAGGGGAGGCATAAATGAGATTGAAATAGAAATTTTCAGTATGTAAAATAAGTTGCTAAAATATTCCTACCCACAAACAAATACATTGTATCTATCCTAACTCTTTTTCAAAGTGAGTAAAGAACTGAACTTTTGTTTTTCATTGACGGTTTTGAGGATTTAGCCAGTTATTTTCATGGATAATTGCTATGTCACCATTTAATCAGAACAAATAAGAGATCACAGAACAGGCAACGATTGTTGTTTATTTCCTTAAGACTGGTAAGAATACAACATGATAAATAGGAAAATTAGACTGCTTAAAATGTTAGCTCAATAAAGGACATCATATATTGTTTATGGATTGCAGTGAGGTTTTGCAATTATTTTTTTAATTGTGCCTGCATTACTTGTGGGCATGTGACATAATTTATGCTGTTATATTGTCAGGCTTCTGATCATGAGAAGGGTTATTTGTTTAGACTGTGTAGCTCTTCACTTTAATTCGCTCTGGCTCCAGTGTGACATGCTAAAACTACTATCAATGGAAAATCCAAATTTCCCAGAAAGACTTAAAAGAGCACCCTTGGTGAACTGAAATTATCTCCTCTTAAAGCTAATTACCTTGGTATACTTAAGAAAGTAGCACTATAGGAAATCTGTTTCTTTAGACTTTCTTCTATTTCTTTAAATGCCTCAGGTCAGCATGAATAATTATTGTTTGCTTTTATTGCACTTTCTTTCATTATTCATCTACATGCCTCTGAAAGGACATAAAACTAAAATAATCCAACAAATTAAGAGTAATTTTTTGAGACACACATTCATTATTTAAAAACAAACAGAAAATATTTTCACCTTTCAGTTTATTTTATTGGAAAGAAAGTACTGTGAGGTTTCTATTTAATAGGAAGCTTTAAAGCATTAATGAGTCTCACAGGGCAGTTATTGCAAGTAAATATGGAATGTGTCCAAAATTAAATACATTCTACAATTATCTGTTACCTAAGGGCTGGATGTAGAAGAAATATGCATCAAAGGTTGCTTGCTGATGAAAGCAACACACGATTCTGCATTCTATGTCTTCTTCTTTCAGGACAGTCCACCTACCATCAGCAGTGGGGCAATTTTCCCAGTCCACAAGAGTAAGCATGGAGCAGTTTCCTTATTTTGACTCACCCAAACATAACTTTGACAATGGTTTTAAAGCCCTACATCCCAAGGATTTTATGACCTCACAGGAGCTGCCTTTTATAAGAGCTAACCTGGGAGACAAATCAGGAAGCTCTCATACTCCAAAGACTTCAGTGTGGACTGGAGCAAATGGGCTGGCTTACATGCTACCAAGGTGATAAGGATTTGTGGGGAGAGATTTCAACACAGCTCACTATCACCAATATCCCACTTCCATTTATTTTTATATAAATTAGGCACTGCTTTCCCAGACTTAATACTAAGACAGTTCTTTCCCTATCAGTGCTGTATGATTCAGCTCATCCTCTGTGCAACTCAGGCATGAACCTATTCAGACTGGACCTGTGTTCATCCCTCTCTAGATAGGTATTATTGAGACACTGCCAAATGCACTTTGTCACAAACACCTTGTACTGATTTCATTTTAGCAGTTAAATGCAACAAACAGTTGAGACATGACAATAAATAAGGAGTTATACAAAAAGGTTAATTTATTTGAAATGAATGAACCATAGGCCAGTATTCCTATACTTTTTCTAACCCTGGATTATCCATGTGGAAAATAACCATTATTCTCCTTCATTGCCTATTTAGTACAAGTTAAGAAAAAACAATGAAACTATTTTAAAGCAATTTTTTAGATACTGTCTTCTTTTATGTTGTTGTGGAAACAAAGAAAAACACTGCCACAGCAAATAAAAAATCAAAGCACCTTCTGCAAGCAACTATAATTACTCACATATCTGCTTGTCTGTTCATCACCCCAGTATCATTTGTCAAGCTCTTTGGACAAAGATTAATTTTTGGCCCAAAAAGCAGCAAAATGAAATCTCTAAATATCATTATAATTTTAGTAATCCTCCCAGAAATATTACTCCTTATCCTACATTTTGCTTATGTAGTGTACCCCTTTTCTACACCAAGCTATTGATCATATTGTAAGGAGCTTGTCATGCTGAACCTCTCTCCCCTAGATTAGCTAGTTTAGAAATACTTTCCTTTTAAAGGTCAGTATTCATGTTTGGAAGAGAGAGGAAAAAAATTTGATGTAAAAAGCCTGCTGTAGAGAAAGGCATCTACAAGAAAAGGGATTTTTAAATCTATCTTATTTTCAGAAGTGAGCTAAGGATCAGCAGTCAAAGAGCTGCGAATCTCTTGTTATTTTAGTCTTAACTACACAGGATGTTTTCTATGGCCAAAAAATCTCTTAGGGAAAAAAACTCTTCATGAACTCCTGGCTACAGAGTCATATTGCAAAATGGAATAACACTGCTAATTGCATAGGAAAATAATTCCCCTTATCAGTATCCTCTTTTGGTTCTATTCTTGTCTTTTTGGTTTAGGGATGAGAATAACACTTCCTAATAAGCTGCATTTAGTGTGCTTCTCAGTAACATGATAATGGAGAAATGGGTTGATTTGCTGTGCCTTCCATAATGAAATCTACCTAGCTTTTATCTTTATATAACAATGATAATTATAATACTTTGCTTTAAACCCTTGTGACAATCCCTCTATTTTATCCAATAGCATATAATGATGAGTTTACCAGTTTATAAAATATTTTCTTTTCAGATGGATGATAGTCATCCTTCTGAACAGAAGCAGAAAAGCAATTTACATGGGTAAGAATCAAAACTGCTTGAACCATAAGTTTAAAAACAAGAAAAAAATGTAGACTGTTTCTTCAAAGGCACAGTCCAGATGTGAGATGTACAAGCTAAAATGCTCCCTGCTGCAGACAAGTCTATTTTCTTGTGTGTAACAAGTGCACGTTAATGTTTCCAGGAACCGCTTTGGGGGTTTTGAGTTTTGGTTTGGGTTGCATTAGGGTTTTTTTATATATTGTATTAATTAGCTAAATTCTGTAACAAAATTTTTAAAAATCCTGCAGCAAAAGCAGATTTCTTACCATTAAAAATCAACTGAATAAAAATAGACTAGGTAGACTAGGAAGTAGAGTAAGTTATTTATTTGAATGCAGTTTGGGTTTAGCAGTTTAATTTTTTATCAATTTTTTTTTTAATTTGTGGGTACACACACAAGCATTCTACATGTACATATTTGAGCAACATAGCACATGTGTTCTAGTGATCAACATAAAGGTAAGCTTAACATGTAATATTGTAAAAATGAACTAGGATATTAAGTTACTAAAAGTTATTGAAAATTAGGATCCAGTAGAGTTCTACATACTAGTGTTGAGGTTAACGACATGAGGAATCAAATACATACAGATGTACAAATTTTCAACAGGACTCTGAAGGTTTATTCCTTTTTCTTTCTTTTTAAACAAAATCTGAAGCATCCCACATACATTTTTGGGTCTTTTGAAAATGCTTTCCCAAGTACTTAGACATCATGGTAGGAAGGGTTTTTTCAACCAAAAAAGAGCAATGAGCAGATGGAACTTCAAATCTGAAGTAAAGCAGCAGCAAAAGATAGCTGGTGACATCTGAAAGTGGCAAGACTGCTGATTGTCATCAAGCAAGTCGCCTAAATTTTAAAGAGAACAGAAAACCTGTTAATTCCTTTATTTTGAGGGGTTTGCAACTTATTAAAATTTTTTTTTGCATATTTCGACATCCTGATTTTCAGTTTGGACATGCCTGAGCTAAAGACCTTAGTAACTTTGGGAAAAACCTTTACACACAATTCTATCAGGGCAAATTCACAAAAATGTTGGTGTGTTGCTTTGCGATAATGAGTTCATGCCTGAGTTTGTGATTCTAAAGGTCCTTAGATGGGAGTGAAAAAATAACAGAGACATTCTGGGGTAATCTTTAGTTAGTCTTTGACTGACCTCTTGGAGAATGACTGGATTTCTATTGTGTGGACGTTTGTGGTTGGAGCTGAAGGAGGGGCAGGCTTCCAGAAATGGGAAAGTCTGAGAACAGCTGGAATATGGTTCCTCAGATGCTGTGACAATATCCGGAAATATCTGTGGTATGACAGAAACGGTGGAGGAGTCATGAGATTATATTATGCACAATTATTACAGCTCTTTTTTTCTGCACCTCATTTAATTTCTTGATGAAACAGAACCTGGGGATCTATTGTTTTACAGTATTTCAGAAGAAAAAATACGGGATTAAACCTCAAGTTTACCATAAAGAAATCTCCGAAAAAAGATCTTGCAGTCAACACAGGAAACATTTTCAAATATAAACTTTGCAAGTCCTATTTAAAATAACTTTAATTAGAACATTCTGGAGACTAGATTTACTAGTATCCATTCTTCAAAATGTTGTACTGATGTTCAAGTATTTAAATTTAAATGCATAGTTGAGCACAATGAACACATTCCCATATGCTCAATTGACATCGTCCTGTCCAGCCAATCCAGGTTTCTCATTCTCCAGTCTCACGGGCAATCACAGCATGCATCATCTGGCTTCCTCCAAGCTTGGAAAAAACACATCGGTTTCTCAGTCCTTTACAAATTCTTCTGATACCATTCAACAAGAAGGGCTGAGACCCCCAGAGCCAGCAGTATTTCAGCCCATGTGCCAATAGCTGTGCCAGTGACCAGTGGGACCAAACCTCTGTAGCCCCAGCAGTATCAGTGCTACAAGATACTGCTTTCAGCCTTGTTCAGCAGAGGCTTCTGATACAATCATAGGTGAGAAAGGAACTGATAGCTCTTTCCACCTATATTTGTAAGCATGCTGTCCTTACTATAATTAACTCACATGCCCAAAATACTGAGGTATTTCCTGCTGGGCAAATGTCCTTTACTGAGGTCTTTGGTAACCTTCTACCCTGTGTTCCGCAATTGCTCTATCCAACTTCCCTGTGCTTTTCAGCCAGCTTAGGCCACAGTGTCCTGCCCTGCTGCAGTATAGAAACTCAGGATTTCTAGTCTACATCTGAAATTCTCACTCTCTACTTTTTTCTTTCTCTGGGTTGAACAAATTCAAGACAAAGCCAGTGAATTACATGATCAATCTCATTTTATTAGCCTTACCTTCTCCTCAATATTTACTGCTTTTCATTATCTCACTTAATCTGGTGGTTTGACAATTATTAGATTTTCTCAGAAACTGTGTTGACAATCATTGAAATCTTCATTATTCATGGAAGAAGAGACTAAAGTTTCAGTCTATATTCAGTCTATTCAGTCAGATTTGGAGGTTTCTGCTAAAATGGAGAAGCTTTACTTTTGGCTGGCTCCTTTGTCTAGGCTTGTGTCAAATTTATATTTGATCTTTGACACTGGGATATTATTCTGAAGTTATTCAGTTATTTCTAATACCGGTAAAAATCTAATTATTTACATAACTTTTGTTCTATTAATGAAGAAAAAAAAGAATTAATTACCCATTCAAAGAAAAAAAGTATAAAAGGTGTGTCGCTGAAGTGTATAAATGCCACAACTTGATGGAAATTTACTTTGGTAGGTGTTATACAAACCTCCCAACAAGTCAATTGTATTGCTATAAGACACTGCCTAAGTTCTCATTAAAAGATTTGGCTTTGGTCTCTGAGGTCAGGTCCCAAGAGGCTATTTGATTCCAGATGCAGATATAGTCTAACCTGCATCTACTCACTACTTATACCCCTTTCCAGGAAAAGAAATTTGATTTCAGAATTTTCAACATCTAAAAAGAATGCATCCATGAATACAGCAAAGAGAGGGATGAATGCGATGTGCACTATTAGGAGCAGTGCCTTTGTTAAGGAGACAGCTTTACACCTTGACAACCCTTATGTCTGCTGACGCCATTGCCCAAATGTGAGTCACATGTTATCATACCCTTAACCAACACAAGTTTTTGGAAAAGTCTATAGTACAGAAGCGAGCTGAGAGGCAACATGGTGCTGAGATACAAGGAAATAGTTGGAAATGGTTTGGAAGAGGCAGCTGTATAGTGTAGGCTTTGAAAATGAACAGATTAATGCCCAAGTAAAAGAGATTAAAGACAACGTATAAACAACCAGCTTGGACCAGGGGAATGATTTTCATCATATTTTTCCAGCAGAACCTAGTGTCCTTCTACTGTAGATTCTGCAAACTTGCACTTCTGGGTCATTTTTTCCTAGTCACTATCATACAACTATGTTTGTGGAACAATTCCTGGTTAATCCTATGCTATGGTACAGCCACTCCTTGCTGTGTGGAAATGAAAGAACATTTCCATGAGCTGCAGATGCCAAAACAAGAGGCAGGAAAGGGTTACTGTAAAAATGGATGAGTGCATTCTGGGCTTAGGTTAGGCCTACTAGAAGTGGGCAGAGGATTTTCCTAGCTCCCATAGACAACTTTTGTGTCAGCCCATTTATCCTCTGAAGATACCTTGACAAAAGTTCAGGCCCACCCTTCTGAAAGCAGTACTGGTCTGGTCTTCTAAGGCTGAACTCGATAATGCACAACTCTCACAAAAGCATAAAGGTCTTGGGCAGGTTGAGAAGGAGAAGGACTATGAGTCAGCCTGGGTATCCAGAGGAATCCCCTGCATTTTTCATTGGAAAAAAATTAATAAATCCTGCCTTGGAGGGTGTCTGCAGCTCTGCAGCAAAAAGTGCAGCACTGCTGCTCTGTCTGGTGAACATAAGTGTCCTTTTGTTCCACACTCAGATGCTGGTGGTCAGCTGGGCCATGTTCTGTTCTCAGAATTTGGCCAAGTATAAATATTTACTGGAATTTTTGTTATAGTTTTAAGACAAAGGTCAGAATAAGAGAGCAGACTACGTATCAGTCCTTTTTCCTTCAGAATTAAAGCTCCTTTGTTAGTTTGCAAGAACCTGACTGTGTAAGATTTACTTTCCCTATCTTCAAAGCATGGCCATTTGGCACATAGGAATGGCTCTGTGGGTTCTCCAGCTGACTAATCTCAAAGAAGCTCTGCTAACTTACTCAAGGCCTATGTCTGACCAAACCACAGCAAACTGAGCCCCACATAACTCATGAAAGAGATGGGAGATCTCTGAAATAAAGGAGAGGGAATGATATTTTGTCATCTGTAAGCATCAATGGAAGCCTCTTCATTGGCACTGGAGCCTTCAGTCAGCATTATATCAGCAGCTGGAACTAACTCCACTCAGAATGCTGATCTCAAATTGCAACTGCATCGTAGCAAACACTAGAAATCAGGAAGAGGCTGTTAGGGAAATGACCTCCCCTTACCTGCCAGCTGTATAAGAGCACATGTTGTACCTGCACCATCTGTGGATACAGCTTCACTGTAATTTAAAGTGTAAAAGCCATCATATTTTTCTGTCAGGATTCAGGACTCCCTAGTGTACACTAATATGTAAAACACTTTGTTGGTATAAGGTCCAATTGCATGTGCACATATGTCAGCCTTTACTGAGGTTCACTAAGTCATTGTCAGGCAGATGTTGTTTTGCCAGGTGTGCTTTTGTAGAATTTACATCTGGATAACTTTCCCAGAGAGGATTTTTAAATTGGAGATGGGCAAACTCAAAAAGTTTAGAGGTTCAATTAAATTAATATCTAAAAACCTGGATGATTATCTGAACCAAATCAAGATCCCCAAAGTAAGAGTATAGGTCTTATAGAATAGACAAAAATTATATTATTTCCCTGCCATGATGACTTTTTAAATTTGCAGATTATTTTAAGTCAGATTTTTGCAAACTACAAAGTTTTGTTTAAGTCTTGCATAAGGCTTCAGGTCAGTTTTATTTTAGCCAAATGTTTTCCTAGTCCCTAGTTTTAAACTAGGGTGAAACCGTATTGCATTCCATTTAACCTCGGTGGAAAATTTCCCACTCTTTTGAATAAAAAAAGGAAACTTTTAGCTATGTATCTTACAAAGTATATCCAATGCAAAAAGCAGAAACTCTGTATAGAAGTAAGGCTTTAACTTGCCTTTTATGTTTTGATGGGAGAAATAGGATATTGTTACCAATACGAGTGGTTCAAAAGTCACTTTTTCATTTGATTGTGAGAGAGCATTATATTTGTAATTTGGAGGAATTTAATAAAATTCCTCACTTTTCTGCTGTAGAAAACTAACTAACCTAAAATGCGAAGAAACAAAGTATTTTATAGACTTGGGCAGTTTGAAAGGTTGGATGCTAATAAACACAATTGTTCCCCTTCACATGTTAAGCATTTTAAAGATCTTGACAGGCAATAATAAGAGTTTGACTTAATGACTGGATTTGAGGGAATAATCAGTAATGGACAATTTATTAAAGAGGTATGGCTTATTTCTTAATCTAAAAATATTCCTCCAGAGGGGCAAAAATTGGTGATGGAATTTTCTGTCAAGGTTAATAGAAAATTCTTCTCAAGTCAATGAAATTACTCAAAATAATTCTCTCCATTTATTGATTATTTATAATTCTGTGGTAATAACGTCTGATAATATTGTTTCATCGTTAGTCATTCAGTAACTTCTTTTAAAAGTCCAGCATTTTTCCTGTGAAATAATTTTCTTGTATAAATAAAGAAACATCTGTCTGATGGAAGATATATTTGTTAAAAATATGTGAGAATTTCACATAAAAACATTCTAATTCACAGAATTACTTATTGTGATATGCAACCAAATATTTCCAGAATATTTTTGTAGAATAGAGCAATTAAACTGCAACCATTGAATCATTGGTTTGATTGGGATATCTAAAAATACAATGATCTCTACTGATATAAAGTCATTAGAAGAAAACAATCTGTAAACAACATAAATGTGCAAATAGGAATTGACTGCATTCATATCTTAGGACATGAACACACGTTGTTGGAAAATCTTTATTTTGCTACACAAGTTCTCAAAGTTCTCAATTCTACCACCTTTCAGGCTGTGTATAGAGAGATGAACAAGAACTCTGTAGACTCTTCTCATCTGACAGATTTACTATATTATATATTTTATTATTCAGCACATACATGCTGAAAAAAGTGTGAAATATGATGGAATAACAGAATTATACAGGTTGAAAAAGACCTCCAAGATCATTGTGTCCTGCTTCTGACTGATCACCACCCTGTTAACTAGATCATAGCACTCAGTGTAATTTTCAGTCATTTCTTGAACTTTTCCAGGGATGGTGCCTCTACCACCTCCCTGAAAAGCTTGTTCCAATGTTTAACAACCCTTTCCAAGAAGAAATTCTACTTGATGTCCAACCTGAACCTCCTCTGGTGCAGCTTGAGGCTATATTCTCTCATCCTTTCAGGTGATTGTAGAGAGTTGCAAGGCTTCTCAGAGCCTCCTTTTTTCAGGCTGAACAACCCCAGCTCCCTCAGCTGCTCCTCATAAGACCCTTCACCAGCTCCACTGCCCTTCTCTGGACTCACTCCAGCCCCTCAATGTCTTTCTTGCAGTGAGGGGCCTAGAGCTGGATGCAGGATTCGAGGTGTGGCCTCACCAGTGGCACACGCTGGCTCAAGTTCAGCTGCTGTTAATCGGCGCCCCAAGTCCCCTTCCACTGGGGAGCTTTCCTGCTACTCTTCCCATCTGCAGTGCTGCATGGGGCTGTTGTGACCGGATATATGAGGCTAAATCAGAAAAAAGACTGAAGGGCTGTTAGAACAGACATTAAAATCCCAAGAACCACCTTGCTTTCAGATGAGGATATATGTTAAAAAGTAAGGTGTCATGTTGTCTTGAGATACATCAGAGATGAGTCCTATTGGTCAGTCTTCATCTAGCAAGGTGTTTTTAGGGGTTCTGTTTGCAAGTTAACTGGCTTACATTTCTCATATATTGTTATACTAAAAGCACACTTCTGTGAAGCAGCCTAGGTAGATCTCCTCAAGCTTTTTGAAGGTGGTTACTACTAATGCCTCTTGCATGAAGTTAAGAGAAATACTTTTTCCTTTCCTGAATGTCACACTTCGGGTCACTGTGTCAGGACTCCAATTCCTCTCTTGCAGAAGTTCTGTGAAATGAAGAGCATAAGAAGGTGAAGAGGAGGTTTCAGCAATTACTACACAGGAACATCTACGAACAGCTCTGCAGCCAATAAATACCCTGAATAAATAAAAAAATATTCTATAAGATTTTTTTAATATAGTAAACTAAATTACTTCAAGAGAGGCTTTAAGATAGCTTAATTACAATAAATATAAGATAAAAAATTTGTAAATATATATATTTAACTTTTTGGTTGACCAGGTGTGCATTTCAAATTTATGATAAATTCCAGACCATGAACATATCAAAGTGTTTTGTTGGTTATTTCAGTCAATCTTTGTGCCACTGTGGTAATTCCTGATTAGTCAGGATGTGAGGTTTGGGATTATGTTCAATAGGGAAAAATAATTAAATTTTTAAATAATAAATATATTTATATATATAAACCCATAGTTGTTATGATAGGTGCAGGACTGATAGTTGTAGAAAAAAACCATGCTTGTATTCTACTGGAAAAAATACAGTAATTGTATTTGTTCCTTTACAAAATAAAATATTGTTTGTTCTTTTCAGAGTTGGCCTTATTTTTACATGAAAAGTGAATTTTAAGATAAGGCTATATTTTCAAACATAAAAGGATTTTCTTTATCTCACTTCCTGACACTCCGCTTTAGCTGCTTTTTCTTTAAAATAATCATTTGACCTTTTAAATTACTAGAACTGGAGATAAAACATCACAGAGCCTTTGGAGATGACAGACAACTGATCAAATAATTTTCAGTTGCTCTATCTGTATCTTAAAGCAGTGGGTTGTAAAATCCAGCCACATTTGAACAGCATCAATCTGGCTTTCTGTCATTTATGTAAAAATTTTTTTATGGTCACAGAAATTCATGGTAAAACTGACCTGTAAAAGAGTATGTCTTTCCAGACTGTTATGAGAAAAAAAAAACAACATGGGAACTTATCCCATTATGTTGGAAATTAGCTCAACCACAAATCAGTGTGCACCTGCTAAAATAATTGTCTCTTTCTGGTATTTTCCTTACAATACTCCTTCACTGTGCAATGCAGTGTAAGTAAATCAGCTATCTTTTAGGGAGACCTGATGGCAATTAAACTTGATTAATAGCTGCTGTGATTCCAAGGAATTAGTCTTTTCTTCTTTCAACCTTGCTATTAATATGAATTTTCAACCCAAACATAATTTTGTGAAATGTTATGGAATCTGAAGACAGACAGAAGATGTTTAAGAAGACAAAATGAGATTATAGGTCATAGATATCTTTTTAAAAAATTGAATAAAAATTAATTGAGGTCCAGGAAGATCAGAGAGAAGAGCTCCATCTCCTCTTTTGCCAGACCTGGGATTGAGTCTGTGTCATGCAGTGATAAATTTGATTAGATTTGCTGGCAGTCTGGCCAAGATGATTCAGGTCTTCTTCTTGTGACAGATTCCTATGATTTATGTTACATGCAAAATTTTGGTCCAGATAAACTTAATCAAAAATTTCAGCCCTACAGTTTAATCATAACAGATATGTGCAATGTGTGCTAAAAAGCACTGCAAAAAGAGCATGGACCACTAGAGGTCTGAGCATGAAGTCAGATGTGTGTTATTGTCTATCCACACAACCTCCAAAGAAGTTTAAAGGAAACACCTTGAGACTTGTGTGGATTTTTATTAACCCTGCACTGTGAATTGATGGAGTGCTGGGGAAAAACAAACATAGGGAGAGAAAACATGAGGCCTGCCCTGCACAAGAGCTCTTTATTGACAGTTTATGACATGGGCTTGGGGTGGCCCAATATTGTTCCTACGACCTTTGCCTCCCAAAACTTACAGGCATTTTGAGACTTTGTTCACCCCGTGAGGGACTGCTGGCCTTGCCACCAAAACTTTCTTCTCGGTGCTGTTCAGAGCATTAATTGTGATCACTGGAGACGATTACAAGTGCTTCTTGCCATCCCTTGACCTAAATTTCTACCAGCTTCATTTTTCTAATCTACACACAGACCTAGTTCAGGATTGTGACAAATTACACTGGACAGATTAGTAACAGGGTCTACAGTTAACAAAATTTTGAGCTGGCACCCAAATTCCAAGCCCATGTTGACCCAAATTCAAAATAGGTTGCAAGAGAGGAAAGGACACACAGCCTATTTTTTTTTTTTTTTTGTCTTCCCCACATATAAGGAAAAGCATTGCAGGAAATAAAGCTGTATTGAGCTCATTTGGGTTTTTTGTTCTATGTTAGCTTGCTATTAAAAAACCAAATTAAGAATGGGTAATCGGTTAAATGCCTGTACATACATGTCTTTTAGTAAAGAAAAAATTAGTACAGTTGGGTTTGTTACTTATATGAGTATTAAATGTGGTAGGTTAGGAAAGGTATCTCCCTTAATCTCAGTATACCTTTCTGTATTATGCTCTGTTAATTTCTTTTTGCAGTAGCTTTCTTCTCAATTTTCTCCATATCTTAAAAAAAACTGTTAAGAAAATGGATACAGAAAAAAAGATTTTGGCTAAATATTCTAAAGCCAAGAGCAGGCAAAATGTAAAAGATCAAGATGAAAATTAAACTTGCTTCAAAAGAAATCCAACATTGCTACCAGACTCAATGTTATCTAACAGGACTCATTAAAACAAAATGGAACAGAGCAGTAAAATAGATAATAAGTACACACTGAGTTCTAGGGCCAATTTTTCTGAGTGATTGAGTTCTTCGAGAGCTTGCAGAGATTAAAAGCCTGCAATCTATTTTCCTTACCACTGTTGTGTCTTGCCAAATCTGTCTTGAGAACTGGAACAGGAAATACCCTCCCAGCAGCTGTATCTGTAGATTTCTCAACTTGGGCTTTTACTCACAAACAGTATTCTGCATTTCTGGGGCATAGTCACATTTTTGCTTCTATTCAAAAAGTTCTCAAATACATCACTTTGGCAATGGATGTTAAATATCTGTCATTCAAAAGAGCAAATAAAATGGAAAATTTCAACTAGGCTGTTAAAATACGGCAGCCAAGAAAGGACAGCCAGTAGAAAACAAGATCTTTTGAAGTATCAATTCAAGCATAATAATAAATCTGTACAAACTGTAGTGCTCTTGTTCCCCTTTTTTTTTCTTGACTTCAGCTTCCACATTACAAAATTTGCAGTAAAATATTTTTTTAAATTGGTAAGTAGATATATGGTTGTTAGAACAAGTAAAAATCACCTGTCAGACAATTCTGTGAAGTGAGCAATTGCAAGAAAATAGTACTACATACACTATTTATAGTCCATATGGGACACTTGGCTCCCAAGAGTGGGACAGCTTAAAATCCTCTGAAAATGAAGATAAATTCAGAACCTGCTAATTTTTTTTTTAATTTAGGGATTAGCTAAGAAATTATTTTTATATGTATAGTCACACCAAATAGTTGCTTCATTAATAGGACAAACTTCTCCACAGACCACAAACTTTTTTGGCATTTGTTACGTTCTTGTTTGTTACATGCAGATGCATAGATCAGCTCTCAACTGATCTATCTATCTATCTGCACTAAGAACCTCTTCTCTGATTGCTTTGATGATCCTTAGTTGCAATATTCAGAGAAATAACAAACAATTAATGCATTTTTCACCATGCTAGTCTTCTCCATGTTAGTCTCGTTTATTGGTCTCTTCCATGCTCTGATTCCCTGATTCCTCCATTCTATTTCTCTCCCAAAATGCTTTCTTTTTTTTTCAAAGGAGGTCTTTCTTTGCTCTGATACAATCCTGTCCCCGCTTCTCTGAATATTGTCCAGATCTACTTTATTTGGTTTTGAGATTCAAGGTGTCAGCTGGATTTAAACTGTTGTACAATGAAGTACAGGTTGAGATGATCTGTGCAGAATCTGAAATATGGGAAAACCGTAATACAATGCCAAGATATTCCAAAGAGCTACAAGCAGTAATGTTGAAAACCAAATGTTAACTCCAGGTTTTCACTGCGGGCTTCATTGCTGTTTTTTTTTTTTTTAACCTTTACTTGCATTTTTCCTTCCTTTGGAGGTTTCAACTACCAAATTTAAAGAACTTTAAAATTCCAGTAAGTGATTATGAACCATTCTGATTTGGAGTTTGAGAAACTACATATTTTAATGGAGTCTGTGTATATCAGTAAAAGACTGAAAAAAAAAACCTTCCACTGATCATATAAGAAGATTATACAACATTCAAGAATGTTGTATAGAACTTCCTCAAAACTTCCATAGCAGTTAAATATTTTTTTTCTCTCTCTCCTTGATCATGCCTTCTGAGTGGCATGGTAAAGCAAAATCCAACACCAGCCCAAGCTGCTCTTTTTATAAGATGACAGTCAGGGAGTGGCTCAGCTGATAAGTGCCAAAGTGTTCCAGAAACCCATAGACACGGATACTTTGATTTTCATAAAATTTAAAACACAAGAAAAACTTGCTTGGGGAACAGCCATGCTCTCCAGACTGCTAAATTCTACTATTGCTACTTTCTACTGTCTGCATACCTCAAAGGCAGCAAATTAATCTTATGTGTGAGCAGATAATGAGTCTACCAAAAAAAAAAAAAAAAAGGAGTTTTCCAGAGCAGCCTGTGGGAAGAAACAAAAGCTTCAATACAGGAAGACAGAAACAGCAGGCAACAAAGCAACAGCGGATGTGGGGTAAAGAGGAAGCAATGAAAAACTGGATTTGGAAACATGGAAAAAATGCAAGAACCCAGAGAACAGAGCAGGAAGACTCAATGGAAAACAGGAAAAATTTTATAAGTAAAGGGATCCAGAGTCAAGATGCCAGAAAAGCAAGCAACTTGGCCACCAGAATAAAAAATGGGGGAGATGAACATCCTCCTTCTGTAAAAGATGGAAACTGGGCTGTCATTGATCCATAGGATTCTTGGCATACATGCAGGAGTTACTGAAAGGAAGAGCTGGTGAAGGGCACACACCAAGCACAGAGATGTGACTGCTAATGAATGGCAGGGAACCTGGGCAAGGTTGGCTTCTCAGGCTGCAGAATAAATGCACAGCTCCTGTGCCATCCCTGTCTCATGAAGTCCTGAAAGTTTCTCCTAATCCCATAGAGATGAATACATAAATTATTTTGGGAGGAATAGAAGGTGACACAGAGCCCAGTGATCTCCATGCTAAGATGCCCTTCACTGCTCTGTGTCATGTCTTCTTGACATTAGGAACATTTGGAAACTATGCAAACAATAAGGTGATCTTATAGCAAATGCTTCAGCTTGTTAAGTAAGGATGTGGGGGACCAAGAAAGAAAGTCTCGCACAATATACAAATTTGTGTTCCCTGTCAGCAGCTGTGGGAAGATGACTTAGGAAGGTTGAACCTCTGCCAGGCTGTGTATGAAGGGTAGATGCCTAATTTCGCAGCAGCAACCAACTTTTCAGTACTTACTGTGAAGTGAGAGACAAAAGAGCAAGAAGATGCTGACAGGAGCAGCACCACATTCCATGTCCTGCATGAAGCAGAGCTGATAACTTCACACACTAATGAACAATTGTGTGATTGAGAAAATAAATCAGATTGCCTCACCACAGAAGTTGCACTGGAGATGGTACCTTGTACCCATCATTGTTTGTCTTCGGCCAAGCTAATCTTTATCCAATCACATGCATGTACAGATACCAGTTATCTCCTGAAGCTTCTGAGATGTAAAGTGCCAGACACCTGCTTTCTGCTTCACACTAAAAAATTACCCATTTTTTCTGTCTGGAAGTTATTGAAAAGTATAGAAACCAAAAATCCCTACCACCATGAAAACACTACCTTCACATTACATAGTTGAGTTTTGCTTTTCAAATCTTCAAGAAGCTGCATCTTGTGTTCAAGCAACCTACTGAACTTCAAGGCAAAAAATACCCTTCATGACTCAGAAGTATTGTGGAAATGCAACTGAAAAATTTAAACATCACAGTTCCAAGTAGCTGGACTTCTTGGACAACTGGACAGCACTTGTGCACTGCTAAATGTCTTTATTGAGTCACAAGATATAATTTTAGGAATGATTTTCACACAAGCTGTTAAGCAAAGTTGGTTATGGACAACTCAGTTTTTCAAGCATTGCTTTTAGTGACCTAAAAATGAATGTTTATAGCCTATCATCAGATGCATACATTATGTTGGCTTATAAAAGTCCTGGAAGAGCCTACTAGAGCCAAGCAGAATTTAATCACTAGGAAAGTATTTCCAGTCATTAAAAAGAGCATATGTGTCTTGGAAAACTTGATATGTAGAATTCTAGTAGAGGGAGGGGGAGAAACAACAATATTTTACTCATTAAATAACTTCTCTGATGTAGTATTCTAAACTGTGCATGGACACATAGCAGTTCACGGAAAACGCATTTGCATCAGATTCCAGGAACTGGATTCTTTTTAGTATTCTTTTATGGAAAATGAAGGCTTGGCTGCTTACCAGATTATTTGCTCTATGATAAATGTAAAAGTTTTACAAGCTCTGAAGGATTGTGGACAATCATTCCTGAGAAATTTGATCATCACTGAAGCTGTTGCAAAAGTTGAAGATATGCTACCAGCTCAGTAATCCTGTAATTGAGATATGGACATAGAAGTTGCATGAGAAGACTAATGTAAAGGATAATCATTAATAGTGAATTAGAAGTTCAATTACATACCTCCACAGCAAACAAGGTCTCCTGGAAATAGCATGACAGTGGCACACTTTCAGGAGATCAGTTATCTTCAAGCTGAGCTACCAGATGCCTTGCTTGAATTACACTAAACTGATAGAATCTCTACGGTCAACACTACTTCCAAACTTTTATTTGCACCTCTCTTTCTGTCTCTGATATCCTAATCTTTTGCAAAAAGTTTAAATACCTCCTCTTGGCCTTAAAATAGAGAGGGATGTTATTTTAGCATCACTAGTTTCAGATTTAAGATTACTGAATGGTGTCAGTGTTTCCAGATTTCTGCAATGTTACATAAATCTGGGCAGTATTGCAGTATCAGAATTATTTCATTCTTCTTTTATGCTGTCAACATGCTCTCTCATAGACATTTACTTTGGGATGGAAATCTATGTACAGTGCCTGAAGTACAGTGGGTATATATGTTGCAGAATCTTCATAGTGGATATTCTGAATAGTGGATATCTTTCCTGAGTGGATATTCTGAAGGTTCATGCTGAGTTGACTTTTTTTTGTCAGTGGAACAGATAAAATACTTTGTCTCCCTATCCAGCCACATATTTTGACAAAACTGGGGGGGTATTTTCATCTTTTCTCCCTCTACAAAATTTTGGCTGAAATGGAAGTTATTGAAGAAGAGGGAATGACAGTTTTTTTCTGACAGAGATACAGACACAAAACATAAGTTAATAAGACATTTCCTTAGGAAAATTCCAGCCCCTTTATCTCTCACTGAGTGAGTCACTTTTGCCCAAGAATGTTTGTGTTTTCTCTGCAAGCATTTAGGCTCTGTTATCCTCGTATCTCTCCTGTAAAGATTTACTGTCACAGTGGAAATTCATGGAGGAAATAGGCACCCAAGAAGAGAGGGTTTTTCAGTGGAGACTGTGTGACTTCAGAGAAGTGTTTTGCAGCATTTTGGTTGAGCATAGAAACACACAGAGTTACCAATTCCTCTGCTGAGTCATGATAATAATGCATGCTAGAGCTCTGCGTAGAGAAGGCAGCAACGTGGGCATTCCAGTGAGATTGTTGAGGGTTTATTTTAAGTAAACTTAATAGATAGATGCTAGGTCTAACCAAAGTTCAGGTGGGTTTGACATGTTTCACTCTGGGGCTTACAGGAAATAAAAAAATATAGTCCAGTTGAATCAAAGGAAGAATTGTATATTGGCAGTTATTTTAGAATTATTGAAATTCATGTGTTCCATTTTTCTCACCACACCTACAATGAATTCTAGCTACCCTCAGTGTTTCTGACACAGTTTCAATCTAGCCAAAGAAGGTAATAGTATGCCTGGCATCCCTGCAGCTTGGATTATCATCTTATGGCAGCATAGCTGACATAACTAAATTAATTTGACTTAAGAAATCAGAGAAGTCTTGAACTGTTGTCTCGTAGATGGCAAACCAGTGCCTTATCAGCTGAGCTACTCAGATTCAGTCTGCAGTGCTCTTAAGTGTGATTTCATCTAAGTAATGTGTTGCTGAGTCTAATGTCAAATGGATCTATCACATTACAACCTTGTCTAATTTAAGGAAAAAAAGATTAAATGTATGCGACCAGTCATTTGAAAGGCTGTCGTAGATTAATAGCCAACATTTTTCTAACAATTTCAAAGTGATTTTTTCATTATTCCTATGAGTAGAAACAAATATCTTCTATTAATTTTTTGCAAACGATATGAAGATAGGGCACTCTACTACATTTTTCTTGCAAAAATAAACTGTAAGTCTGTCCATTAATTTCACTGGTTTTATTGGAGAATTAATGTTCAAATTGCACCAGTTTAATCCCCCATGAAATCTTAGCATTTCCCATTGGCTGGCCACAAGCCAAATGATACGGAATTTAGACTATTAAAGGTTTTGAATGTGGGTGAGTAACCTATACCAAGAATATTTCAGTATTTCTTAGAAACAGGCTTTATTTTTCTCCAAGTATATTTGTACAAGAAAAAACAAGATTCATCTGAAAAATTTCACAGGAAGCCATATCCTTTGATTTTTTTCCCTTTTTGAATTTGCAATGGCCTGTATCACCTGATTGTGCCAACAACTGTGTTTTTAAGAAAAAGTGCCATGCAAATGCAGTACATCTCCTGAACTGCTGAATTTTGGTCATCTAAACAGTCAACAGCCCAGATACTCTGGGTCAGACTGTCATTTAGCATTGGAATTAAAGATTTCCATGACCTAAAAGTGCTTGTTAAAACCATATGTAACCTACTCTTTGAGGAGTGTTGCCTCTTTCCAATATCAAACCCCTAATTCTCTTTTTTGCCTAAATCCTTTTCCCAAGACAACCTATGCCCTGGGAATCATACTTCCCACTAAAACTTATTTGGTTCATGCTTCCTTGACAATGTAAATGTTCCCAAATCACTTCAGCATCAGATATGAGAAGGTAATACTTCAAGCAATATGGAGATCTTAGTTGTGGATCTGTGTCCCATTACAGTCTCAGATGGGTCTTAGTCCCACAGAACTTCAAAGTATAATAAATACATCAAGCATTAAGGCATCTGTGCAAGGAAAGAAACCTACCATATTCTAATTTTAAAAGGAAAAATTGAAGAATATTAGCAGAAGTCCCTTATTCAAAACCAAAATTGGGGCACAGATTAACAACAGACTTAAGAAATGGAATTAACAAAAAATTTATTTCATCATTCCATTCATTCCACTGTAAAGAAAATGATGATATTTTTTAGGCTAGTCCATATGCTTTCAAAAAACAGGAGGCTAGTCAGTATGTTTTCCAAATTCCTAGATACAGTGGTAATCTCAGTGGATTTCAAAAGCCAAAGCAGAAATAGTGGAGTTTATCCTATCTCAGATGGGCATTGCAAATTATTTTTCACTGTACTTGTTGAAAACTGTCTTTTCTTAAAGTAACAAGATATCTCAAGCCTTATTTTTTTAATAAAAGAGAAATTCAGACTTAAAGAAGGCTGATTGTTTATTTACATGTACAAACCAGAAATATATTCCCATGTTACACAGGTATTTAATTACTTGGTTTCTGCAAATGTGTGATTAATTTAATTTCTTAGCTTTTTTTTTTTTTTTTTAATTCTTCCCTGCATTTGCATTTCCTCACACAGAAAGGGTATCTTTTATGTTTTGCTGAACTGACTACATCCTCCTTTGGAGCTCAGCACATTTTTAATTACTACCAGATCTTCAAATATTTTCGGCAGATTCCCATTAGAAAGATTGTCAGCCATTTGTATCCTCATTCTCCAAAGGAAATTTTGAGCCGAGGCTCTCACCCAGTAGTAACACTGACACATTAACTTTCCTCAGCCACCTCACTCAGACTACTTAGCCTGGCTCCACCAGGGCTGGGAGCCTTAATCAGATATCATACTAAGGAAAGCTATGTCAGTAATGATGTCAGATGAATGGTGGTCACATGGCAACAGCCTCATTTGAAGCAAACAGTGCCACACTTGTTTTTAGGCTACTTTATGACTCGGCTGAAAAATGACTTTGTTCACAACAAAACACTACTAATGTATGAGCTGTTACCATAGGATTTTAGCACGTCTACTGTTTTCTCAACATTCTTTTAATATACCTAACTGGACAAACAGTGTAAATATCATTAAACTACACATATTATCAAAGTCATCAATCAGCATGTGAGGTAACCCGATGAAACATTGGCAATCCCTTCTGGCATTTTGAATCCTCAAAGAAATGGTATTATGGAAAACATATAAAGGAGAAAATACTTACTTTAATTTTGCACTTTGATTTGGCATATACCAGATTCACACATACAGCAGATTAGGGAGACACACTCTCCTGCTAGGTCCCAGAAGTGTGTTTTTCCCTTCTCTGCTCTGGATGTCAGTGGGCTGGTGGGATATACAGAGGGCAGAATAATGAGACTGAGCAGGAGGGAAGAATTTGCCCTCTGGCTCCACTCACACTGCAACAAAACAGAAGCCCCAAAGTCTCCTGTCACTTAAATTCCCTTTCCTTCCCTGGCTTCTGAGGTAAAAATGTCCCTTGCTATTTCTCATATGCATTTCAGTTAGTGCTCTTGCTCCCAACATGGGATTACAGGTAAGCACAAACTTTTTCATTGGGAAGAACTGGAAAGCCCACTGATTTCTCAGGAATTCTGACATTCGTGGAAGCAGGCCACACCAACACAGGAGTACATCTTGGTTAAAAACTAAGGTTTAAACGACTGGTCATAGACACTTGCTTAGACAAGATAAATCTCAAAGCTAGCTACCAGAAATATTTGCAATTAAAATTGCAAGTAGTCACATCCTAAGGCAGGCAGCTACATTTTCTTGTCAGTGTTACTCAGCCCAAGGCCTCACTGCCTCTGTGGAGAGCAGGGAGAGCTGCAGTGCCTCTCATGGGCATCCTGGTTTAAATTCCCCCTGAAGCCATGGTATTGGCCTGCAGTGAGAGCCTGAAATCCGCATGGGGTCACAGTCTGTTTGGTCTGCAGTGCTTATTCCATTTAAAATACTGATCAGGAAGGAAAATTTTTGTGTTTAACCAACCAGGGAGCAGGAATAACAGCAAAGACAACAAAAAGAAGTTAACAAAACCCAATTCAGGGTAATGAGTGGTCAGAAAAATTCGAAAAAAAAATTCAATAGAGCGCTATCATGGAAGACTGTGTGGAAATAAAGAATCCTCAAACAGAAAGCAAGAAAAAATATTCAGATATTTTCAGCGAGTAATTAAGTAATTCCTACCTTCTAGTATGAGAACAGGGACTGCAAATGCATGCTATAGCATATTCTACCATAAGGGACAATTTGAATTTTAACTAGTGACCCTGGAGCCTTGTTGGCATAGACTTTGGGTTAACAGAAATTCTGAAAAATCTGTCTTTTAAACCCTGAAGTTCCAACAACCTATAATAGATTCTGGGCACAAACTGCATATCATTCATACAGCTAAGCCTTTAGCACTGCTACTAATTTCTGTTGCCTTCTGGCACCACTTAGTAAGTTCCAAATGAATGAATTCTCTATCCACTGATATATAGTGGGGGGAGAAAAATGCAGACTCTCTGCACTGAAAAATAACATGCATGCTTCTCTTACCTTCCCCTCTCAGCTCCTCCAAAACATAAATAGCCCTCAGAAAGATACACTGATTTCACATTGCTAACCAAAAGAAGGAACCAAAAAATTGTTACATTTCTATGGGGGATTTTATTTTCAATTATTTTTATTTTTTACAGAACATTACAGCAAAAATTTTTGAAACCAGAAAGGATCAGCCTTTCCCACTAGGCCAGCACAGATCTGACTCTAAGCAGTCATGTTGGACCTCCTGAACTGCATGAACTCCCAAGAGGCAAGCTGAGCATGCATTGACTGAGGAAAGTACTGTGGAAATCAGGAAAGAAAATCTGTGAACTAGAAGAGCAATAGCAATGTATACCTCACTTAGAAGAGTACAAAGAAAGCATGAGAAGGAGCAGGTGTCATCCAAAAACTGCCCAGAAGAGGTGAGGTCTCACCAACATAGTCAAAAAACTATTGTAAATCCATATGAGCTTTGAAAAGTTGTGATCCACTTCTGAGAGAAGGAAGATCACTTACAGCTCCAAAAAGGTTTGTTTGTGTTTGGTGAGTATTCTCATGGAGAACTACAAGGAAGAGAGCTGCAGTGGCTTTTTATTTGCCGGGGGGGGGATGGGGGGCAGGATTTTTGTGGGGGTTTTTTGGTTTTTTTGTTGTTTTTTTTTTTTTTTTGAAGCTAAACCATTAGCATTTTCTCTTAAATGAAATATTTCTGACATCCGGTTTTGATCCTCTGTTTGGTTCTATCCTGCAAAGTTAGTGGAAGTAGCTGCTTTGGAATAAATCAAAACAAAAAACACAAAAAAAAACCAAAAAACAAAGGCAGGAATAAGCATATGAGCAGCAAGGATAACCACATCAGGGCATACCAGAGGTTTACACTAGCACAGGATACTGTCTTTGACAGGAGACAGTGGCAGATGCTGAGTAAAGGAGATAAGAACAAACACGCACATGGTGATGTCCCCCCAGAATGATTTTCCATCTTCCATTAAAATGATTTGTACATATGGTGGACACAAAATATGGTGGATATAGGATGGTAAAACTTCACTGAACTGATGCAGATGGTAGAGAAGGGTACCATAAGTCCATCTCACATTCACTGCTCCAGACATACTTTATATATCCTACTTGAACTTGCATAAATTGCATAGCTAGTGAAGGCTGCAGGAATTATATGCTGTCTACACAAAGACTTTGCTTCCTTTTTTATTCTGAGAACCATGTAACAGGTATGAGATTAGGTTTATGCTTACACAATGAATATAGTTCCATTAAAAATGCACAGAATACTGCTGATTAACAGGACCACTATTAAATGTACTTTTTATGGGATCACTGGCTGTTCTCCTTGACCAGTACACCATATAAAAATTGTCTTTTAATGGAAGAATACTGTACAGAGACCAAAATAGAAACTGCTAAAACAAACAAGATAATTATCTAAATTTTATAATATCACTCATAAAACGTCTGCCTTTTCCCTTTATGAGCTTGATAGATTAAATTTAGGGCAGATGTTTCATATAATTTACTCAGAAAACAGGAAAATTATTTAAAAAAAGCTCATAAAACCTACAAAAACACAAATGAAACTAATTTAAAACATATGCAGTCTACAGATTTAAAGGAAAAGTTAGTTATTCCTGAAGCTATGGATAAGGATGCTTAGGAGATAAAACCATCTCTCCCACACATTTTATAGTATTAGATATTCTGAACTGCTTTGGACAAACAAAGGCCCCTCTAAATTTAGGGTGCATGAGGTAGCTCTGGCTACTTTCCCAAATAAAAAGAGGAACTCACAGAAACACAAACCCTGTTCCTCAGTGCACAGAAGCCAATCTGTGGTATCTTAATTGAATTACAGAAGTACCTGCTGTAACATGAATGTTGTGGAAGAATACCAGGTAAAAGTATTACATATTATCTGTTTATGCACTACAGAAAGAGGAAAAGGAGCAAGTGCAATGTCTTTAATCCTCCAAAGAAAAAGAACCTCTTCACTGTCAAAAGATACTGAGAGAAAATATTGTTTGACATGGAAGGTATTTATCATCAGACAAAGACTTATAGAAGCAAGTTTCATGAACATTTTGAAAAATTTTGTTTTGAAGGGTCAAAAGTCTCCACACCACAAAACTCAATTTTCAGAATAGGTCAGCTACAGAGACCCAAGGGAAAGCAAGTATACTGTGCACTGTCTTGTTACAAACTCTTTTAACCCAAAGTCATCTGTCAGAATATAGTTTATTGTTATCTGAATTTATATATTAACTGTGTTGTGATATTCAGTTAAGTGAGAATAAGGTCTGGCAGTGCTTCTGGCAGTGCTTTTAGTGGTGGCAAGCATCAATTTTGGTTCCTCTGTAGACTGACCCTTAAATGCTGTGAAAGGTAAAGGTCTCTAAATGTTTGAGTGTGAGACTTGTAATGCAGGAGGAAACAGAGATATATTTTTGAAATAAAATTTTCCCAGTCCCAATCCAAGTGCTGATTCCTGCACTTGATGAGGGCAAGAAAGGAACTGAAACACTACACCCATCTGAAGGGTTCTGTGTTACATCCTCGGTTTGCAGTGTAAAACAAATTATTAGGCAGAAAAAAAATCAAATAGAAAAAATCCCTTTTACAAGATTATCAGAATGTATAAGAATATGGAATCCATCATATTATTATTCACTTATATGTTAGTAAAAAGCACTGAACGAAAGAATCTCTGTAACACACACCCCCTGGGAACAAAGTTTAGGCATAAAATAAATACAGGTACTATGTTGACAGTAGTCATGGATTTCAGGATCACAAGAAAAGCAATAAATATTCCAAGCCAAACTGCATGTTTTAAAAATACCCAAAACAATAGGTAAAGTATTCATTTCTCAATCCCTGAAGTTCAGAGAGATGGGTACTGTGGTGGTTCTGCCTAAATCCTGCCGTGCATTGAAAGCAGATCAGCTAGAGAGCAAATCCTGCTGCTGATGGGTACGAACACTTTCCGTGCAGAAGCAAAGCTTTCTCTTCCAAGATTTTACCCCTTTGCACTTTGTTCCTGCTGGCAACACATCACAGCCTGTTTTTGTGAGCTTGATAAAGAGGATTTGGCATTGGAGATACATGCTGTGTGTGAGATACCAAATGAAAGTAGCAAAGGAATGGATGAAAGCTACCAAGTGTTGCTCAGCCACCCTGTGTACCATCTGAGAAAGAAGCCAGCTGCAAACAGAAGAGCAAACAAGCCTGCCTCAGACTCTTGGGGTAGCAGCAATTAACTCAATGAACTGAAATATGCTGTGATTCCCTCTTACAGAGCAGAGCTCCTTCGAAGGCAAACAATTGCCCTACTAATATTGAATCAAATATTTTCCAATGTGTGGCCTTAATAAAAGCTGTGGGACAATTCCTCTTTCAGAACACATCAGGTTACAGCAATACAGGAACAAAAGTGTAAATGGTTTGTGATGGGTAGTATCAAAGCAGTGCAGGACAAACTAGCTCAAATACCTGATCTGAGGTAGGGAAAACAACAAATTTGCACTGAGGTGGCATAAACACATGATCTTGAATAGATATGGCCAAGACTCCAAAAAAAGCTGCAAAAATAGTTAACTTAGTTCACATGTCAGTTCTTCCACAGACCATAAATAAGCTTCAAAGAGTTATAAAAACAGGCAGTAGACACCAAATGCATGCAATCTTGGAGTAGTGCTAGTAAAAGTACATCACCACCTCTCTGCTGCACAGAAAAATTAGGTAAATACTTCATTCATACATGCATATTCACATTGCATACACACATTCACTTCAGAGTATTTCTATAGTTTATTAGGTACTGGCACTAAATAAAGTTTTGTAAACATTTTCATTTCATAATTGTTAGTGGTAAGGAGAATATTTGTGGTGCATGGTCACTAAGCAAACAGAGTGAAAATACTTTTACAGGGAATATAAACAGTTTTATGGAGTATCAGAGAGCAAGAGGAAGCTGCAAATATAGAGCACCAGCAGCTGTTCTGGGGCAAGGCAGCTGCTCTGGATCCATCTAGTAGCAAAGTCTCTTTGGGCAAACAAGTGGGTGGGGGACTGTGTAATGGAATATAGCAACTTTTAAAGTGGCATAACTCATAAAAGGATGAGAGGACTTCTTTCTCTCTTTTTTATATTATTTTTAATAAGAATTGGGAAAGTGGCCCAAAACTGTTCCTGGATAATCAGTTGAATAAAATACTGGATTTATTACAGTGTTATTGACACCCTTTCTCAATCTATTTTCCATGAATATTCAGTTTAATTGTAGGAAAGCTTGAAATAACAGACACCAGAGCTGGTGCAAGAACATCTACATTTCCACATTATATATTTTTATATGATCCAAATCCTCAGAGATGTACTTTTTTCTGCCACAAATAAATAATAAAAACACTGGAAAACTATGCATGCAGGCAAATTTATTATGAGCACTGAAGATATGTTTGCAGAAAGGTATTCAGCAAATACCTGGGAAAGGAAATATACCATAGATTAATCATTTTGCCTTGTGGGAAATTTATCAATTAAAGGAATAGATTATATTTATAAAAATTCTTTCTCAGCTCCAGTCTACCAAATATACTAGACTGTTATGCTGCAGCCAGGGCTGCTCATTCAGCAAGCAGTTGTTTCTTCTCTTGAGGTTGCTAGAGTGACAATTGGTTGCCAACGGTATACTTTTGTGGTAACTAATGACTACGGGTTTCTTCCATCCTCAGAAATGTTTTCTGGGTGCAAGCACCAATCCCGCTGTGTGTGCTGCCATGAGCTGGTATTTCACCCTGCATGCAGGGCACTGTCTGTGTGCCTCTGTTCAGAGGGCAGGACTCCAGTTGCTGGAAGCTCTGCAGCCTCTCCTCACCCATGGGTTTCCATAAATGCTTCTGTTTTGCCTTGTAGAGGATCCCTTTCCGTGCCAACCAGAAGTAAATAGGTTATATGTTCTCCAGACAGCTGCTGTAGCGTATTGTGAAATACAAACCCAGCAGCATCAAAGCTGCCCTACAAGTAACATAACTACATTAACTGGAAGGAAAATTGATTTTTGACTTCAGCTAGCAGCAGGGAATGGACACAGCAATGACATTTTCTGGTTCCTGCAACACGCCTGCACAGTTCAGCTGGCCCTTCTCACTTGGGTGAAAGAGGTGCTGCACTTTCAGGCTAGTCTGTCCTAAGCACAGCTGATCCAGAGGATCTCTCATAATGACTGTGAGAGAAAAACATGCCTTTGATCCATCCTCATTGCCAGATCTCTGTAAGCTGAAGATTTTATCCAGCTGGGAGTCTACCTTATTTTTTGACAAGACAGAGAGATGCTGGTGGTTCTAAATCATGGCAGCAGGCACTTTTACAACAAACCATCTTCATTTTTCTCTTGTATTTACATTGTTGGTATGGTTTTAGTACAGTGCATTTGCAATTGTGATAAATTATCTCAATGCATGAGATGGCCCTTTGGGGATTCTTCAGAGACAGCTTTGCAAAGAACCCAAGGTTCATAACTGTCATCAACAAAAAACAGAAATAGTCCCTTCCATCATTTGTTCATCTGAATCTTGTGTAACAAATGGCCACCACACTCCATAGCTGATATCCCCAGTTATCAGCCAGATTTCTGCCAAACTTTTATTGTTATCCTTGGCCCATTAGCCTAGAGATATTAAGCTCAAACATTTCAGTACAGTTCCTGCTGTATTCCAATTGGAGAACAGTGATTCATCCTGCCATTTCTCTCAGAAAGAACAGATCAGCTATGGGCATCATTTACAAAACCTAATGAACTGCAGGCCTGGCTTCTTAGACTAAAGCATTAATTACTTCTTTTTAATCACCTGTTTCTCAGTAATCAACAGATTTCATGACAACAGGTGTGGAGTAGCACCTTGCACAGACTTTTGGAGAACACTAATGCTGTACTGAATCTGCACCATAAAAGCATCCTTGTGCTGTAGTTTCATAGCTGTCTTTTACTCTTGTTTAAAAGAGCATAACTATCAATAATGCTTGGTTCAGTACGTGTGTATATAATAATGTATATGAGTCCATCATTATGGTGTTCACTGTGGAAATAATGCAGTCATACAAAAGACACATTGCTCAAAATAAAACCTAAGATAAATAAAGGAAGCTATAAAATGCTGTGTTGGGCTCGCTTCTGGACCTATTTAAAGTCAATGGCAAAGTTCCCACTGACCTCAAGCAGGAACTAGCTCCTTTTTCTCTTTCTAGATTTGTTTAGAAAGAAATATAATGACAGACTTGAAAGGTAAGGTGAAATATTTGGGGAGAGGGAGAGAAAGAAGAAAAAAGGAAAAGAAATCTAAAGGGGACAAAGGAAAACAAAAATCTGTATTTTTACCATTCTACATAGGATGTAACAAGAATTGCTTAAGGTGGATTTTTTCAGATTTTCCGTGTTCTGGTTTTGTCAGAATATTTTAATATTTTATTGCTTGCATTTCTTTCCCAGCTCTTTCTACCCTCTTCTCTGTGG
This sequence comes from Setophaga petechia, assembly GCA_024362935.1. Taxonomy (NCBI): domain Eukaryota; kingdom Metazoa; phylum Chordata; class Aves; order Passeriformes; family Parulidae; genus Setophaga; species Setophaga petechia. The sequence continues at coordinate 33,531,525 of JANCRA010000001.1, forward strand.
GCACTTCTACTGGCCCCAAAAAGCATGCGGTGCTTCACAAAACTAAAAATGTGTTTGCCATTAAATATAATGTGTAAAATCTTACGATGCTTTCAGAAAAATAACGTCCACATATCCAAAATGAGGGGAAAATGGTACTTAATCATACATATAATTCACAACATTTATTTCACCGGTAATGAGTGTTGTCAGGTTTTTCCTACGTTGAACAGCCATACCTGAGGGGCACAGCGTTAAAGGGCACATTCACCGCTGACATAAATGGTAACCACGGCCACTTCAGTGAAGTTATCTCCAATTAAGCCAGCCATTACATTCACTTCAAGGTATGCAATACATTTTAAATGATAGAAGCAAGTCCAGGAAATGCTGAGTACTTCTACGAACCCTCCTTCATGTGTGACTCCCCCTGGACCCAGGCTCCCTTCCTAAACCCAGCGGTTCTGTGGTAAGTGCGATGGTCAGCGCTGTGTCCTGTTTACCGTCGCAATTAACAAAGCGGCATTCAGCGAGAGACACCAAAGAGCCTGCTGCACTTAAAGGGCTAAGGAGAGGTGATAACAGCCCTCGCTTCGTTAAGGCTCGCTGCCCAACTTTACTGAAAATGTAGTGACAGATAAAACATAAATCAACATCCTTATCGTTCTGGCTTCCTTGCCTGCCAAATGGGGGTTTAGTTTATCAGCGACCTGCAGGCCCACTGGCGGCCTTTACACTTACAGCTGGTCAGCGGGGTGGGACAGGGTGGAAGCTAAATGGCTGCTCTAAAACGCCTTGGTGTAAACAACCCGGGGAAGGACTTCCTTGAACTGCCAGTTACCTGAGTGCGATCCATCTCACTAAAGCGTCTGCCCCAAGAGGGGTGGTATCGCCAGGAAAGAAAACAAATAAAAGACACCCAGCATGTTGCAGTGCGGGCACAGCCTGGGGAATGCTGTCCCCTGGAGGGGGTGAGGGATCCTCAGCAAGGTAAGCTCCTTAGGGCATTGCTCAGGAAGTGGGCAAGTATTTTGGAAGAAAAGAGACTTCATCAGCATAGCCTGCTTCCTCCTTTTTGTGACCAGAACATACAGCCTTTACATATATATGTATACATAATGCAGTGTTTGCTTTGACTCCCTGTGAGCCTCGTCCAGGGAGCAATCCTTTCAAAGACACCAGTATCCCCCAAGGCTCAGGAGAGGACAGTATTGAGGCATATTCATCCCCTTCCCCTTGCAAGCCAGGAGACTTCTTTCCTTGTGTTATACATAGGCAGCTGCATGTGTAAGGATTCTAAAAGTATTTGTCACAATTCATTGTGTCACAGTTATATTTGCATTAAGTTCAGCTCGTAAAACAAAACCCATTTAAACTGGGCCTTGCTCATGTAGGGGCTATGAGTTTGGACAGGAAAGCCCTCAGTTTTTGCTAGTTAAGGGACTACACTGACATTATCACCCTCATGCAAACAGTTGGTGAAGATCAAATTAGAATTTAGATCAGTGATTTATTTCTCCCTTGAGATCTACTGCAGAAGATCATTTCTTAGGAGTTTAAAGTGAGGCAACTGCAATGGTGGGTTTGTGTCACCACTGACAGTGTCAAATGCAGGTAGGTTTGACAGACACTAGCACAAGACTTGTGGGGGTTTTTTGTAACTAAAATTGAATTTACTTTAAAAGCGTTCATTTCCCCTGTCCTTTAGCTACAGTGAGTCAAGCTACAGCATTTCATGTAGAAAGCAAAGTACTCCATATTTCCTTGGATTTTGAAAGCCCTATCTTTTGGCAGCAACTCTATGGAAAATAATGTGCTGAACACAAGGAAATCACAGGTGGAAAGCGAAGACACAGCGTTGCACCCATACCATTGTGCAAAAAAATGCAAATGTACACACTGAACAATGTTACGTACATTGGGTCCAAACCTTCTGGCAAAACAAAATGTACATCTTATAATGAAAGCTTTGCTTACTGATTCTTTTTTCACAGAGAAGCATTTTCTAATTGTGTTTCAAATACCTGGGATATAAAGAAAGATATTCTTTGTGTACTTGTTTGTTTAGCAGTGTACTTTGACAAGGTTACCAAAGCAACAGTGACATACTTGCACCTATATTTAGGAAAAGTCTTCTCAAAATCTCACACAGCTCATGCTCAGAGTGTACATACAAGAATTAGTTTGTCCCTAAAAAGTCTTTCAGAAGAGCATGTTTCATTCTAGAGGTACAAGGAGCTGAACAAGGAGTTTTTTGAAGCAACAGATAGCAAGAGAGCAGTCTCTGGAAAGGACAGAGTTGAGACCAAAGCCCTTTCACTCTCTGTGCACTCCAGGAAGAGAGGCAATGGAGTAAAAGTAGTGGCCTGCACAGCCAGACAAGTAGAGGGCATATTTGGAAATGCAGCAAGTTTATAGGAGTTGCAAAGTTGAGAGAGGGCAGGAAGGAGGGTGAGAAGGGAACTGAAGGCAGAAACCAATGTTGAAGTCAAAGAAAAAGAGAAGAGCCAAAGCCAGAGTGTATGAAAGGATGAATGCAAGACACAAGTGGATGTGGAGTGCCATTATAGGGATGCCAAGGAAAGAAAAGGCAACAACAGAACCAGAACAGAAATTGAAAATGCTGGTGAATGTTCTACTTTAGTTAAAAGTTTCCAAACTACCTCTGCCATGAGCTGTATTGTACTTACAAAAATGACTGGCTTTCCTCTAGCTGCTGAAAATAGCCTTAAAAAGGCAAATCACCTACCACTACAGCAACCAATTGCTGTGTGGCCAACTGTTAGTTTGTTCCAACACAGCACAAATTAGGTTTGGAAAAAAATTCTTCCTGTGATATCAAAAGTCTAATGTAGGACCCTGTTGTGCTCCAGGAGTTATGGATCACACATTTTGGAAGAGGCTGTGCTACTAGCCAGAAAATTTTCTTCCTAATGGAAGCCCAGCTAACCACAGGATCTGCTGCAGACCACAGACCAGCCAAGCTCTACTAAAGACGGCCCACTAGGTTGGAATGCAGACCACAGTTTGGAAACCACTGGCTTATGAAATAAACGAGATAATATTTCAACCTACGCTGTCAAACATGCTTTTCTTGAAGAACTGTCAGGGCTGTGAAAGAAATGGGGTCATGTCTATAGGATTGTCCCAGAAGCTCTTTGGAAATACAGTGGACTCTGTTCTTCCAGAAATCAGCACAAATGTAGACAACTGATAGAGAAGGGTAATTTTTCATCTATAAAGCCTGCAAAGGTAATTCAGATATTACCATCAGAACTCTGGAATTTTGCATCATCAAAACCTTCATTAAAAACTAAAATGTGCATCAGTGCATGATAACCAGCACTGCAAACGATGATTTCATTTCACACGGGAAAATGTCTCTCCAGATGTGCCAGAGCCAGGACCAGTACCAAGTTAATATTTGCCATGCATCTAAGTATGAGAAATTAGTGACAAATATTTCAGTATCATGAGTTTGAGCATTCATATGTGAACTTTTTGTCATTAAAGGTAAGAAAAGAAAAGGTTAGTATAGAAAATGGAGACATTTCCTGACAAAGCCAGAATTACACAATTTTGAAAGATAATATTTAACCTTTGGAAAGGTCAAAATTCTTTGGACTGACGCAGAAGTTATAAAGACAGATCTTGCCAAATGTAGAGAATTTTTGAAGAATTACTCTTTTTCACAATGCTAATACAAAAATTCTTGGACATAAAACTGAGAACTCTGGAACAGGAAGGGGAAATGATAGATGTTTCGAAAAACAAGTCTACTTAGAAGCCATTTGTCTGAATTTTGTAACGTCCGCTGACAATAACATATTTTCATCTTTGACTGTATTTTACAAGTTCATTTCTTCATTGACAGAAACCAGTATATTTAGCCTCTGAAAATACGTGTTTTAAAAGTGGATAGTGATTGCTTGCTTCTAAATTCTATAAAAGAAAGGAAAAGAAAAAGGGCGCTGAGAAATAACGTAAGTCTATACATATACAGCCACATGTATTAACCTGTTCAGACACTTACATTGAAATTGATTGACAAAACTCTGAAGAATTGGAATTAACAATGGAGTTTCTCCTTTTCTGCAATATACAACTTTTTAGAATAAGGAGTTCCATATATATTTGCTTCTGCCGATGGCAAGCATGCTTCCTTTGAAACAGCTTCCTATGTAGAGTTTCTGTTTATAGAAACATGGAACCCAAATAATCCTCTTATTTAACTGAATGACTTCTTTTTGGTTGTATTGCTGTTGAATGATTAAACCACAACAAAAGCTAAAGCACTACACAGTAGTAATGTGAAATCAAATTCTTCATTGTAAGCTCCAAAAACTTGAGACTTTCTAGAGTGCTCGCATTCAGGACATATTAAGGAAAATTCCACACAAATGAAGAATGTCATAATAGCAAAGGAAAAAAGAGAGAAACAGGGAGGGAGGAAACAGCAAATACTGAGAACACAACATCTGTAAAATGCACCAACAATTCCAAGCTTGCAATGGGCTGTCACTGTACACGCAATGAGGAAATTTCATTTAAAAGTTACAAAAATGACCTTGCTTTGAACCAAGTGAATGTGATTATTTCTGAACTGAACGGAAAGTAAAGAAGTTTGGATTAAATGTTTTACCAGTGCCAATGCCCCAGAACTTTCTTTGGCTCTATATTCTCTTTTCCTATGTTTGTCAGCTGAATTTAATGTTCTCTTCTTTTTTGTCTCCTGGTCTCTCTGACCTTAATGTGACATTTTAGTTGGGTGATTAATTACTATTAAATGGCACTGCATTTATTAAATGGAGTCCTTGTCTATGTAAGAGCACAGTCACAATGCAACGATTCAGTTTGATAAGCTTAAATATACACAGTTAGATGTGGTAATATCTAATTTGTCAAGGATCTTGTGGCTAGCTTTTCTGCCACACAGCTAGAGAGGAGATGTGATTGCACAAAAAGCTTAATATTCTGAGCTTAAATGTTCTCAGTAAATTGATCTTCTCCATCATGTAATCTTATTTCAGAGTGTGCAGGAGACAGCAAAGTTCCATGCAAGCCTAAGTTGCCTTAATAACAGGCCTGAGGGTTCCTGACCATGGAAATAAAAGCTATGTGACAAGATTTGTATGTCTCTTTTCAGCAGACAACAGCTGACTCGCCCTGCTAGAAGCTTTCTTTCTGGGCTAATTGAATAAAAAGAAGAACTAATGTCAGTAAAAGGACGAAAAGTTCATTGAGAAAGAAAAGATACATCTAGGCTGGACACCAGCACCTAACCTTGTAATCAGCCAGGTTATTATTCTGTCACTTATATTTTCCGAACACTGCTTTACTCTTTTCTTGTCTAACAGCTGATATGGAACTTTTTTTGGACTATAATGAATCATCAAAGCAAAACTTCTTGCAAGCAAAAGGTTGGTTTTAACATCTGTTGGGAAAAAAAATTCAGGCTGGACAAAATAAAAATGTGAGGGAGACTTTCACAAAAAGTTCAGGAGTTTTGGGTATTCGTGGGGTAGACAGACAGCAGCTGGAGCTAGTTCCTGACTGTTTATTATATCAATTATTTTCCCCTCTGGTTAAACACAACTAGGCCAGCAAGAATAATAACAGTAGTTTTTCTCATGTTTCACTCTCAATCCTCGTGTCTTCCACGTCCAAAACATTCATTCTTGCTCCTACGTCTGCAGAGTCAGTGCCTGTCCTTATAACTCTTTCCTACTACACAAAAAACAATTAGAAATTAAAATAAAAAGGTGAAGCAGATCAGGTTATTATCAGAAATAAGAGGCCTTCAGTCTTATCTCAAACCTACAGGTACTTTCTCACAGTGAAAACTCTAAATGTTGTAAGAGAGGAGTCACACCTCTCATCTGAATTTAGGGGTTTACAGAGATCTTGTAGAGCTATTGTGGAGCTGTGGGTAATGTGTGGGCATGCATATTCAGACGTTCTTTAGATCTGAGATTAATATTTTCATATCAACCACAGTGGGAACCCAGATGCAGACCTGCACCAGAGACACATTTGCATGTGGTCAGGGAACAGCTCCCAGCTTTCTGCTGGAAAAGCAAATCACAGAATTATTATATGGAGTCATCCTCTTTGCATGATGAAGAGTCAAGCTGAACTCCATGCACAAGAAGATACTTGAACTTGCATGTTCTGCAGATTGGCAGACACTCTGCCATCTGGAGGCATCAAAATAACCCTGCCTTCAGGCCAAACATCCGTAGTGAAGTGAATCTAAATGAACCAAGAAAGGTCATAATCTTGACTACCTCTAACAGGATTGTATTGTTGTTCTCAATACTGATGACAGTCTAAAAGGGTTGCACAAGAAAAACATTCTTAAAATTCTCATTAAGGATTAAGTCAGCACATTTCCAGCTGCTCCTGCCTAGGTTTGTTCATCTCTATCTTCCATTATCGGGAACAGGAAGAGAGGCATATTCACATTGTCCAGAATATTATGGGCTCAGGATTACAGGCAGGAAGATGCTCCAGGTGTGTGCTTTAGCAGACTCAAGATATAAATCTCTTCAACATTCTGCATGCTAGAGATATGTCAGGCCCTTCTTCCTGAAAACTTTATAGAAATTATATCCAACTGCAAAAAATGACCTTTTAGTGTGGGCATAGGAATCTACTTAAAAAGCACTCAATTCCTACCTTCCTTGCAGAAATATATTTTCATTGGTCTAATTTGCTGGTTTTAGGAAATAAAACAAAGGCATTTAGCAGTCTGTCCCCATGATCTTCAGAACAAATTTCTAGAAAACATAGAGCAGCTTTGCAAATATAATTATTTCGTCTCAAAAATAGCGTAACTATTTTCAAGTGACAGATTGCTCTACTTCAAGAGCCAATTTAATCTTACTTTATATGATTAATAAAAACAGGGTAATAGCAACACAATAATTTCATGTTCATCTAAAGGAAATGTTTTACCATATCGATCCAAAGGAAAATTTTGCTTCAAGGAAGTATCAGAAATATTCTTCAAGATTTTGCAAGTCACTAAATTAATTTTGAAACAATGCCTAAACTTTAATTTTGTCAGATGCTTAAATATTATATTATCTCCACTAGAGCATTTATGGGATTTCAGACTATTGATAAAACATACATAGAGAATTTACCATCTGTAAAAGAAGTGGTAAACAAAGGTTTACCTTCCTCACTCAAAACATAGGAACAAGTTTCTGCTGTTCAAATCAAAAGACATATTACTTAGTAGAGATTGAACTAAAAGCACAATCTAAAAGCACTTCTTGCTATACGAAAAGAACAAACCCCCCCCAGATTCATTGTATAAGCTGCTGACCAGCATGCTAATTTTCAAGTTATGGTTTAATTATCTCCTCTGTGCAGGCAAGCAACCAGGATCTAACTGTAAAGAGTCTGTAAAATGGAGGGGTATAATATTATATGACAACACACCAGTAATGGTTTCAAATTACAAGAAAATCTGAGCAGGGGAAAAAAGTCTTCTCCCCTTTCTCCCAAACACATGCACAATTTCCTTTAGAAGAAAAAAACAAGAGAAATAAATGCATTGCTTGCTCTTTCTCAGAGGTATATCAAATGCTGATTGATTCTAAATCATCTGAATTGTAATGTGACCATCAGAGCAAAATGTGGCCTTACAATGCTTTCCTATAACTCAAAGGGCAGGACAAAAATGACTGTGTTGAAAGAATTATAGCCAAGGACATAACTGTAATGAAGTATTATCACAGACATATAATATTATCAAAATATCAAACTCTACACATGTCAGCAGTCACCCAACATGATTAGAGGCAGATCTGGTTTTCAGTTTAGGTGAAAGTAGGCTGTTGTTTACGTTGGCAGTCATGGGGGAAAGGGAGGAAATGAAATGCCCCCATACAGGGTGCCATGGCCTCATGGCCTGTTTTGAGGACCCCGAGAGAAAGACAGGCAGGGACAGGAGCTGTGCGCCCCACCACCAGTAGATCAGCTCAGAGAGGGAGCAGAAGGTTAATGCTTCCCTGCCCACCAGTTCCTAGTAAATCTGCTCCCTCCCAATAAATCCCTGCTTTATTTCTCCAATCCTTCACATTTACCTCCGGGGATGGGGCAGGAAACAAAACAACCCCTCTGCCCACCACCACCTCCTTATTGGTGGTGGCTCCCCAGAGGACACAGCCAATTCCTTTCAATCTCCTTCCCTGACATCTGCCACCAAACCAGGAAAGGTATGTGGCAGGTCCCCAATCCTGGTGACCCACTCCCAAATTTGTGTCTTCTCACAGAAGCTGCCATAGTGCTGCTAGACTTTACCTCTTTTTTTTTTTTTTTTTTTTTTTTTTTTTTTTTTTTTTTTTTTTTTTTGTCCTTTGCCAGTGGCTTCTCCTTGCAAGGCTTTCCCTGCAAGCCTGCGTGTCGATTCACCAAGCAGGCAGTCTTAAATTGAAACACACCAACCATTAAGCATGGCTAAAGGTGAGCATGTGAAGGAAAGGCAGTGTCTGCTGTCAGATTAGAACCCTTTTGAACTGCAGCCTTATACAACTGTCCTCTGTGCCTATTATTTATGAGGTGAACTGAGGATATGACAGCCTCGTCTGCTGATGTGACAGGAAAAGCACATTGCTCACTTTGAACCTTGCAGAAAAGTGGAAAGCTTTCTTGCACTCCTTTCAGCATAGCCCCACTCCAAGAACCATATTGACTTGTAATAGCTTCTGTTTATGCAGTGCAATGAGCTGAGGTCAGTGGGAAAGTGTCAGCTGCAGCGTATGACTGTGCTTTCACTGCATCATGGAACTTGGCACGGCCCCGCAGTGACAGATAACAAACTGCATTCTATAGCTTTCAAAACCCTCAAAGGATATGTGGCTGGGAAAGGCTTGCAAATGCCTTCCCTTGATTAATAGTCACAAAACTGAAGTGATCATAATTTAGTCCTAGCAAGGAGATGTACTTCTTTCCAGCAGCAATAAAGAAAGACACCAAAGCCCACGAACCTACACAATACAAAGAAATTGTCTTTAAAGAAATTCACAGTCATTATGCCAGACACTAAATGAGTTATTTCTCTCATTTCTTGTCTCACCACAGTTTCCTCCCACTTGGACACACATGTTAGGCATTCAGTTAACCTCAAGCATAGCTCTCCTGGCCCTATCACTGTATCTGCACTCCCCATCAGGAGGGTATGCTAGTCTACATTTTTGCAATGTAAAAAGAGTGACATCATTTTTTTTCTTAAAGTAGCTTGTCTGCAAGAGCACTTCAGCTGTATGCACTCGGCTCAGTCCCAGAATGTGCTTGTTCCTGTGCACTTTCCCGTTCTGGGCTCAGCACAGCGCTCAGAGCTGCTCTGGCTCACAGCTCCAGGCTATATACCCCGTTCTGAACCTCTCAGCTGCATTTGCTTCCCCATCTATAACTTTCATCGACCTCCTGCTCTTGCACTGCACTTCCTGGGAAGTGTTTTGTTCATGGACCCAGCGGAGGAATATGTTATGACAATGGAGTTTTAAGGAAGGCTTTTTGTTTTGTTGTGTCATGCACTTTATCCATCCCATTTTGTCATCTGGTGGTTTTCCTTTCTTGTTCTAGCACATATTTCATTTCTAAAGCTATTTCACAAGCAGCATTGGAAGTCAATCCTTTTTCAGATAACAATTTTTTTCAGCTGATCCACCTTCCATGTACTTCTAAATCTGTCAGAGAGTACTTTATTTGGCTACAGTCCTGCATTGTATACTGGAATATTTATAGAATAAGTCACAGTGTCATGACATTCAGATATTCTGAATTAATCACAGAATTTTTAAATCTTTTACTTTCTTACCAATCAGAAAATTCAGCTGGGATACTAACACTGAACTTCACTGACTGCATAGAAACAAAAAGCTAAAAAAACTCACATTACGTAGGGCCTTCATTTGGGAAAGAGTTGCCTTTTTTTCTTCAAGAAAAATTGAATTTGAATTTGATCACTTCTTAGATCTAATAAGTGGCTGTTTCAGATGTTTCAGACACTTTTCACAATATGTCATGAAAATAAAAAAAGGATAAATTTCTCCTTACAGAGCCTCCAGTCACTTTTCAGGATCCTATGCTACAAAGAGCCATCATTCTGATTTCACTGAAAGAATTTCACCTGCATTTCACAGCCTTCCCCATTTATTGTTTGGTTTCCTTTTCTTAACTGAACTGCCTTGAATATTGGGTTAACAAGCCTCAGTGAAATTTCTCTTCTTTCCTGTATCCTGATAATATATACAAGTAACATGTGGCTTAAGGTCTAGAAAAAGATTCTAATTAAAACCAAGTGCTAGAATTATACTGTCTTAGAGTTTCCTCATGTTTCCTGACTTTTTCGTGTCCAGCTCACTTCAGAGCACAAGCTTTATTGTTACTGGTATCTTGTAAATACTTTGATACACAAACAATTTGTTTTGTTGCTCATTGCAAGAGTACTGTTATGGATGGATGTATGTTCAGCAGTTTTAGGATATCAACTGTAGGAACGGGAAATGTTTATACTTTTAAAGATACCTCTGACTATGAAATTACTGTTGAAGTGAAGTAAAATAAATACAATATTCATTGCCTTTTTACTTCTTTCACAACATGGATTTTGTTTTAAACAGCAAAACACGGCAAAATCCTGAAAGTAGGTTGTGTAATCTAACATGCTATATTTGCCTTCTGATAACCTCCACTAACATCTAAAAGTAGTCATTTGACTTTTAATGACAGCTGCTGCTCATGTTATATCTACAAATTTCCTTCGTGAACGAGCGGCTTCTCCTACCATTGAGATCCCGCCACTTCCGCGTTCGCAAGGGCAGGGGGTGCAGCTGGCCTCGGCTCAGTTCTCACATAGCGTCTGCAAGGATTTAAACACATCAAAGTGCCAGCTAGATCCAATGAGCCACAATCCATTTCAGAGTAATTGAAAGTTTGATTTCCATTTGCCCAAGGTCTCTATTTATTTTAACTTTGCTAACATTTCCTCAGCATTATAAAATTAATTAAGGTCTTGGTATCTTTCCCTCTTTTCACCCTCTTAATGACAGCAGACTCTGAAATGTTTCTTGCAAAAATCTCAACCCTAAATACCTGGTCTTTGCAGCAAAACAGGGATAGCATATTCTATGGAAGTTTCTGATTTTCCATGTTCAGATGGATGCAATTCCTGGTTTTTTCTTCAACTTTAGGTCGTAATAGGAAAGCCAGGAGGAATATCTCTCACAGAAGCCTTTGAACTAATCAAAAAAACAAATCACATTTACTTTGAAGTAATTTAAGAAAACCTTAATTGTACTTTTTTGATCCTACGATATATTTTCAGGCCTATGACATCACCTGAAAAGCTTTCTTTCATTAAAAATCTTCTCTCATTTTTTGAGATGAGATTTACATCTGCCCAGATTTAGAGAACACAAGGTTAATCCAGACTCTGTGTCCATTCTTTTCTACCAGAAAGGCATGTAAAGGCCAATGGATTACTTTAATGGCACCTTGGCATTCCTATCACACTGCTCAGATCCTGGACTTGTCTTCTTCACCCATCGCTTTCTATATTGCATTGCCTCCTCTTTAAGAGCACATGCACCCAACAGGATGCTTCTGAAAAATCCTTTGAAAGTCAAACTAAACTCTTTTGATTGCTGTGAGAAAGAGAGAAAAGACCTGGATCTTTATTCAATTATTCTTATTTTAGGGAGTGTATAGAAACTGACTCTTGTAATTAGGGGATTGGCTGAAGGCTGGCTTCTGTGTGAAATATGAAGTTGTCTTTCTTAATCTCACATAATCTCAATTAGTAAAAATTTTAGCAGTCCATTTAATATGTATAATATTCAGGAGGACCTGTATTTGTATTTATTTTGAAAATAGTTATTGTTATTTCAATATCAAAATATATGCCTTGCCTGTATTCAAGGTCCCTGAGACTCACAAGAGCATACCACATTCCTGTGTTCTTCAGCCCTCTCAGCAGGAGAGGTTTTAGAAATATTACATCAGTGATTCAAATTCTAAATTTTTTTGTAGAAATTCATACACAAGAATAGAAGATAGGATAAAAAAAAAAAAGAAAGGAAAAAACCCACAAAAACCACCAAAAAAAGCCCAAGAACTGCATCTACACCAAAGGTCTGCTCTTATTCCAGAAGGCTGAGAATTATGCTTTTTACACTTCATGCTTTTACTATGCTTGAGGATATTTACAGGCCAGCCTCAATTCTGTCCCAATAAAGTCATAAGGACTCTAAGAAGTCCTTTCATGTGTCATCAGGGCATAGAAAAATATGTTCAAAAATAAACATTGCCTCTGAACAAACCACTTTCTTCTCTACCATGCTCTTCAAGACCAAGGATGTATCCATAATAAGAATTTTGTATTAATGGAAGCCCAAATTTTATTTTATCTGGTGGAAAATTAGGAGAAAAAAAAATGAATTATTTAGTTTCTCTAGTCTGTGTCTTTTCCTTGCTCTTTAAAACTCTCTTCAGAAAAAAAACATAACCTCGTTACTCATACAGTAGACAGTGTCCCCTTCTACGTCTGCTTCTAATAACATGAAAAATATTATTCTCTCCTACAAGCTGTGCTAAGAAGCTTTTGGGAAGTAATGACATCTTTGCATTATTAATAGCTGATTCAATCTGACTTGCTGTAGTAACAGCTTTTACCAGTGTGAGATTAGGTTCAACTAACAGCCTTACAAATTTCAGCATGTCTTTATCTAGAAGGGTATTATAACACAGTGTCCTTCTCTGCCCAAGAAAAGTAGCCAAACAGAAAGTGTGCCTGCCTTGTATCATCAATCATGAGCAAACAATTCTCAATTAAAATTCTTTTATCCCCCTTTTTAAGGAATTATTTTTTAATCTCAAAGGTAAAAAACTAAAATAAGAGGGCAAAAACTTTCATGATTCTTCCCCATTTTATTCTTTGCTATTTCTTTAAAATTCTTGAAACATCTCTTCCTGCCTCTTGCTAAAGAGTATCTGTTTCTCACTGACTTCCTTGCAGTGTATTTTTCAATCTTTCTCCAAAGTTGTTTCATTTTTCCTTTGAGAATATATCTTTTCTCTCCATAATTCCACCCACTTTTAATTTCCCACCCATGCTAAAGGAATGCCTGTAATACTGTTGAGCAGATATTAGGACTTCTTTCGTAGATTTCTAACACCACAAGGGGCAGGACTGGAAGAGTGACATTTTGACCTCTCGTTTACTGCCAGATGAGCTATTGGGTGTTCTGGATACATTGGTTCTCCTTTTCCTGTCAGAGCAGACCATTCTTTTGCAGGTATTATCTCATCAGTCTTTCAGACAAGTGTGCACACTAAGCTGGTCCGGTTCACAAGTAATCATTTGTTTTCCAATTTTGTTCATCTTCATTAAATGAGTTTAGATGATACAAAAACTGAGAGTTTGAGGGCAAGGAGGATTGAAGCACTTGAGTCCACAAAAGGTTGCTGATACTATATAAAATAAGGAGAACCTCTAGAGAATACTTAGGACACAATTTGAAAGAAACTGAGAAATAAAAGTAGCACACAAACAGAAATTTGAAAGAACAGGAGCTTTTCAAGCTGTCTTTTTCTACTCTAGGCCTTATTGGTTTTATTACTGACACTTTATTTATTCCTAGATGCATATATAGTTTGTAATTTTATTTTCTTTCCTTTAAAGTAAATTTTTCCTGTTTTAGAAAAAAATAATAAGACTGCCTGCCTTTAAAGCAAGAAACAGTTTCCTGAAAAGTTAAAAACAGGGAAAACAAGCCTAAACCAGGATGATAGTATAGGATGAATCCTAAATTGTTTAAAAACAAAAAGTCACAGAATCAGTCTGTTCCTCAGAGAGGCTGATCAGGATACAAATTATGGTTGGCAAGACAAACAAGGAGCATCTGCTCAGCAGCTAAGTCAAAATCAGCCAAGCTAGATTCAGACCAACAACATAAAATTAAAAAGGTTTCCATCATTCCCCAAATCTCAGCCACCCATTTACATTTGCCTACTTTTTGGTTCTGTTTGTAGCTGATAGGTTGATCTCATCTTTGTATTACTAACAGATTTTTGCTTTAAAAAAGCAAAAACTGATAGGAAAGTTCCCAGGGTATAGTATCTTTTTCCTCATTTTCAGATTATTTTAACAACCAAGATTATTATGAAGAGTGATTTTGGTTTTGTTCAGCAGTATTGATAAACAATTAGCCATGTGTACCCCACAGGAAAATACATGGAAATATTGAAAAGTTGTTTAAAAGATCAGGACAGATTATACTACAGAATAATATTTAGACTTTTCACATTCCCCAGCATAACTAGAAAATTATTATGACCATGTTTCAGGTTTCATAGTAAAGCTCTTTTTTGGAAGAAATGAATTATTGCAGGCCTAAGAGCTATGTGGCTGCTGAAAGACTACCAACTTATGATGGTCCTTCCATTCAGATGAGTGCTATCAAAACCATGGTAAAACCTTAATATTGAGCTGTTAAACTCAAGGGAAAATGTATTCACGTGAAGTGATTATCTCTTATGTTCCTGGACATTCTAAAGATACATTTCGTTTTCCTAATAATACTTGCCTTCTTTTGGATATGATATTTTAGAAGAACAGCTTGCACTTATAATCAGCACAATTTATCACCTATCCCCAAAGTGCCCTGCCGTTGAAATGCCTGACATATATATTAGGTGTTGTGGATTTAGCAAAAATTGAATTATAAATTGCCTTGCCAGCTTTTGCCTCTGGAAATAATGAAAAAGTGAGCTAAAGAAATGTTCTCCTGAAGGATTTATTTTTAGTAGCAATAGAGAAAGAAACAACAAACATGGATTGACCAGACTTTATCATTTTAAGGACTCAATATTTTTGTCTCAAGAAAAGTTTTCATTCTTTTCCTTTAAAAAAAAGAAGGCTGTGCAGTGATTGCTTGAATGTTCCTGAAAATAACCCATTGAGAAAGGAAGAAAAAAATAAATAAAACCCAAACAAAACATTGATTTGTATTCAGTAAGCCTGTATGAGAATTTCAAGGTCCCTTGCCCAAATGAAGTCATTAAATGTCATCCAAAATACTTTCTTTTCTCTTCTCTTTTCTGTTAAGTGCTGTTTCTCAATGAATGAAATTATTTGATATGGCCTTTTAGAGCTTAACATTATCCAATTTCCCGAAATAATAGTGCCTTTAATAAGTTGTCTACATTGGCATAGTGATGTAAAATCCATTTCTAGCAATATTTCAGCATCAAATATGCATAGTTAGCTTAAATTATTATAAAGATAGTCATACAGTAAGATTTAGTTATTCAATTTTAACCAACATCTTAACATTTTTTTCTGAAGTCTCTGCTGTCTCTTAACAAGTTCCTGCCCAAAGAAAAAAAGCAACCTATGTTCATATACAGTTACATAATTTAAAGAAAAAAAATCTGTGTGAGCACGCACACAAATATATAGCCTGTACTCTGTATTTCAGTGAATCTGAGAATAAATTTTATCGAGCTAAGTTGAAATTTTAACTCAATTTGTATAATTTTTAAATAACTTGTGTTTTTTACCATCTTATTAGACATTTCTGATGTTTCAGCGTGAATGCAAAGTCTTTGTACCTTCATCTTTGTAAGATTAAACAACACCCAACATTTTGGATGCAAGCATTTTTGATATAAGTGATACAAGAATACAAAACCACAGAGCTGTGGATGGGGGCGGGGGGAATGCATCTGTGCAAGGAATTTAAAAATAAGTACTTATCAGTCAAATATTGTCCTTAATTAAATATCCAATTACTAAATGAGCTGATCATAGAGGGCCAATATCTCTTTGGTAGTATTGGGCAAAGACTGTACAAATTGTCTTTATATTTGATGTGTTCTACAAAATGACTTTCAAATTATAATCACATGAAATTCACTCAGCAGCTCAACTGCACAGGTTAATAAAGCAAAAATGTCTTAGAATTTAACTGTCTTTGCCATGTTGATAGGAGTGCAGGCAAAGAGATGAATTTGTGCCTAAATCCGGTTGAGAATAAAATTATATAGATTTTGCTCAGTTCATCTCACAAAGTGATTGCTATTCCTTGGGGAGTGATGTAAAGATACTACCAAAACAAAAGGAAGAGGAGCTGTAACTTCTGAGAAGGTAGTTCCTTAGCAAACACAATGAGTAAGATCTTCAACCATCAAGTGAGAAGGCAAGAATGTCCAACACTTTGAAGGAGCAAGTGAATAAGTTTAGTGAAATAATAGACAAACACATTAGAGAAAGGTGCAAAAGAAGTTATTTATCATGAAATAAACTCTCCACGGAAGACAGGGAATAAGTGTACAAGAGACTCACAGAAATACTTGCAGAAGTGCCCCAGTCTCAAGAAGTGCACAATAATTGCACAAGTCTCATCTTCTTCAAAATTTTTGGTACCAGAATTTGGGGGTGGGAGGGGTGGAAATGGAAACACATACACACAAAAAGTCAAAACAGACAATTTAAAGGAAGAAGACAAAGAAGGAGAAAGGGTGAGTTTTTTAGTAGCTGTATATCTATTTTGTTACATCCTTGTTAAAGAGTAAGTTTTTAACACCTTGCCATTGATTTTCTCTTTCATATGGCTGTTTACTTGGTTTTGTTGGTCACTGTAGGCAACTGAGGTTGAGGAAAGAATTAAAAAATATATTCAAGAGGTCATAATTTACTTGCATTTTATAAAATACATATACTAGGGTTTACAAGTCAAGGAACGTGCTGAAGAAATGTGTTGTCATCATAGAGCCACAAAGTATCCTGCAGATTAATCCTATGGTGGCCCTGCATGACACCTGTAGTATATGTGGGCATTAGGTCAAAATATTAGCTGGAGCTAATGATGGGCCCATTATAACCCTCCTTAGTGCTCATTACTTAGGGGACCTTTTGAAGGTGCTCTGTATCATTCTCGGGTTGACAGGCCAGTCAGTGAAGGTTAGCAACTCCCTCTGAAGTCCTGTTTCTCTGTTGCAGCTAGCAACTACTTGGGGTCATGGAAGGCACACATGGATTCTTCACCCAAATGACAGAAATCGTATAGGAAATAATTAACATCTGCATGTGGTACTTAGATTTCGAAGGAAAATAAATTTACTGGTTTTCGAGGTTAATTTTTTTTCTGAATTGAGCATTATCAGCACAATAATGAATCAACATTGTTAGCTTTGCACTCACATTGGGGGCAACAGGAGTGTGCATGATGTGTTCAGAAGCCCAGTGAAAGAATTCTACACAGATGTGCATGGTGAAGGCAAGGGGTTAAAATAATATTCCCCAAATCGTAGATTATAATATTGATCAACAATGAGGTTCTTCACCAATAGCCCTGAGGCTTCAGAGCTTCTTTACCTTAGATTGGTGTTTCATCTCCTTTTAAGCCTCCATTGCAACATCCTACAGTTCAGTTTTATTCTGTTTTTCAGCTTCAATAATCTCCATCTGATCAACAATCAACTTCGTTTATTACAAGCCAAAATTCCTGTTCAGTTTAACAGATGCATAATGTGCAGAAATTATTCTGCTTTTCCAATTATTACTTACTTTCTATTTCTTGCATATCTTATTACATAAAAAATAATAAAAAAAACACTTGAAATTTTCTTTTTTATCTTCCTGCCCCTGTAATGTTTCTAATCTCAAAAATTCCCAACATATGCAAGTCCAGAGGCCTGTTAGTTCAGACTTTTTTACTCCCTAGTTTTGAATATGACCTTTCCTTTCCCCAACTTACATATCTATTCCTATCAGATGGAAAATTAATTTTAAAGCTGTCATATTTACTTTCCTTTAGACCTTGTTTCACACTGACGTTTCACTCAGATTTCTAAATGATTTTTAGTGAATTTGCAGGCATATTTATTCCATTAACTTCTTCCAGTCCTTTGCAAAATACAGAGATAAAATTATGTTTACTTGCAATAGATGCTCCACCTCCATAAATAAAAATACAATTTGGTGAAATTTATGCTTGCATATTTTCCTCCAGGAAAAAAAATCTATTAGCATGTGCATCTTTTTTCCTGGCTAACACCTACAAGCAGACAGCAAGAGACATAAGGCTGCTGAATAAGACACAGTGTAGCTGTGAACAAGAAAGCATGAATAATAGTGCTGTGGAAATATTGTACCTCAAAGCCTGAATATGTTCCAGCAAAAAAAAATTGCATCACAAACTATGGAGCTGAAGATAACCATATGGAACTGCGGCATACTCAACTATTTCTCAAAATGCAGATTTACAGATTTCTTAAAAATGTGCATTGAAATCTCCAAAACAGTAATCTTTTTATGTGTGCTTGAGCACAAAGTGACTTCTGAAAATATAAAAGCAGTAGAAAAAGAAAAAGAAAAAGAACAAAAGACCTTTGAAAGTTCAAAGCTGTTATCTGTCCAGTTTTAGTACAATATGGCATCAAGAAAGACGCTGATTTGATTCATGAAGTATTCAGGTAAGTCCAACTGAAAAAAGCCAACAAAATTTAACAAAGTTTAAAACTCAGGAGTTTAGGTACATTTATTGTTCAAGGAAAATGAAAAAAAAAAATAGCAAAACTAAAGGAAAGAAACATCCCCCAGTGTATCAACAACAAAATGAAATTCATTCCTTCATAAAACAGTCCACTGATAAAAGCTCTGAGTTGTGTTCTGGAGAAATCAAGTATTCCTTGAATATAGATCAGTAGCAAAGAAAAGCATCAGCTATTTTCTGAAAAGCAAGAGGAAATTCCCCAAAAATAACAGTGCTTCAGTCAGAGAATTCTGAGTGTCATTTACAGCACTAAAGCTGAGGCCATGGAACAGCTGTCACATCCTCAGCATCTGACCAGACCCTAGGGATTGGTAGGCAGCTGAGGGAAACCATTTCTGATGGGACAATGAGACCCAAGTTTGTCTATATTTCAGGTCTGAGGCTACAGAAATATTGATGGACAGCTAAGAATCAAACCCAAGTCACCACAGTTGCTAGGTTAAATAAATGTGATTTAAAAAGTCAATATAAAGAAGTAAACTGAAGCATCAAAGCACCAGAATTCTAACAGCCAAAACTTCAACAACATTTTGCAAAAGCTAGAAAAATTTGTCAATGTGCCTTGTTACCAGTGCAGAATCCACTGCAAAGCTGCCACAAAACAACTTGTATGTTCATTTTTTCACTGCATTACATTTTCCTTACCCCAGTGTCCCAGACTCCTCCTCACTTGCATTATTTTCAATACAGTAAAGTGTGGTTGTGGGGAAACATTACAGGCAGTTCTTCTGGAGTTCAAAATAATTTGAAAAGTAATTTATTCCCCACACCAGCCAAGCAGTCTCCAATAAAGGAAATAATCTGCTTCTAACCTGAGATGACATTTGGCAAGTTTCAGAGCAAATATTCATGACAAAGTCATAAGCCTTTGTTAACAGAGATTTCCACTGGAAATGCTGACAGGTCCTTAAGCACAGTGGTGTGAACAGCACCTCTGTAATAAGCAGTAATTTAAAGGCTGTGCACTAGTTAACTATTAGTGCTAGTAAACAAGTGACCCTGATGGGATTTCAAATTAGAGCTTTGAGCAGCTCATTTGATATTTAACCCTTGTGCTTTCCCACCTCATGGCAATGGAAACATTATGTAGGATAACAATATCATTTAGCTCCCTCATTGTCTTGAAAGAAATAGAAATTTGATAAAAACTGATAAAACATTGTGACACTAAGAAACACCATAATTTAACAAATTCAGCTATTTAACATTTTTCTGGCGGTAACAGCATCTACAGCTTTACACTGGCCTATGTTGACCATTGCACCTAGCAATGAGAAAGTAGTTTTCTATCATATTCTGCCAAGCAGCAATAACGTATCAAGACCGACTTTAATCACCTCTCTTTTGACAGGGAACCAGTGTCACAAAACACACCAGTCTTGCCACCTCCCTGCTCTGTGTCCTTTGGATAGAGCAGAAGTAATCACACCGCCCCAAAAAATTACTGCTTCTTCCAACCTGAAACCAAGAAGCCACAACTGACTCTCCGGGGAATTCCAATGACATGCTTAGAGTATAGAAGAGCGTGTGATTTATAGTCCTAAATCAAGAACTCTCCTACTGCCTGGGCAAAATAAAACCTTTGAACATGCTTTTATATTACCCCAGAATATCAGAGGTCTTGAGTCATACTCTCAGCCACACATGCTGTGGTGCTGTACCACATGAGCTGTAAACAGCCCTGAAAATTCGAGGAGAGAATTTCATCACTGTGGCTTACATTGACCTCCTGCAGGTATATAAAGAAACCACAGCCCCTCCTCCCCCTGTTTCTCATAGTCAAATGCAGTAAATTTTCTTAGAGAGGTAACTCCTGTATGCTTTTGACTGAGAAGCCAGGAAGTGACAGGATACATATTCATTTGGTCATAGTCCTGTCCAGCTCTCTTAGGGCCTTTAAACTCTGATAAATTGTAAAACAGGAGGATTTTCACAGCAACCTTGCCTTTCCCCATCTAACTCCTTCAATATTATGTCCATCATGCTGCCCTTGAATTCCAAGACTATACAGAAGCCTTTATTTTTCTTATATTTCAACACAGCTTACAGACAACAGTTTTTCTGCAAGTGGTACAAATGCAATTCACATAGCTCTACATGTAAAAATATGTATCAAAGAGAAAAATCCTATAAAATGTAGGACACAAAATACATATCATTAACTGAAGAACAACTACAAGAAGAAATACTAAAGAGAAAATGAAACTCTTTAAAACAAAATATTTCTGCTCCATACTGCTAATATTAATCAGATGTTTAAGTACCTATAGTATTTTAAGGAAAACTTTTACAATGTATTTTGGTCTCTATAGACAGTTTCACAATGGCATTTCTAAAATAGTTAATTATTCTTCCAGCAAGATGCCATGAAAATATGCAGTTATCTGTTATGAGAGTCATTTTCAGTTATAAGCAGATTTATTATGACTACAGAAAGAAAAATCAATGGAGAAAATAATCTCTAAAAAGCAGTAATCTTATCTTCTTCCCACTAATTAAAAAAAATAAAAATAAAGAAAAAGGAATAGAACTCCTTTACCTGGTCAACATGTGTTTGCATTTTTCAAGTAGGCACTAATATGTCTTCATAATCAAAACCAAAAAAGTACTGCTATGTCTCGCCTAAATTTTGTACCACAGACAAAGCAAGTCTATGACAGGTCCTTTAATTGTTAGTCAGCAGTAATTTGTACACTACAATCTTGTCACAGTTTACTATGATATTTTTATTTTACATTTTATTTGACCTTACTATGCTCTTAATAGCTCTTTATTCTATTTTTAATAGCTTTGCTATCACAAAGAAATAGTGAAATCCAGATGTAAAGGGAGTGTGTCCCACTTCAAGGTGATATTCTTGCAAGTGTTACTATAAATTTGGTATTTCCACTATACTTTTTTTATCTCTTTGCAATTAAGTATACCTCAAGTATAATGCATGGCACAGTTAAGTACTTCTGAGGCTGCACTATATTGCAATGTGGAAGAACTCACCCTCCTACACTTCCTTGCAACACCAACTATTTCTGCAAGAATATTAGAACACCTCCCTTTCAGCTAAAAGATTCTGAAAACTTCTTACTCCATTTCCTCAAAATAATTTTTCATGTTACCATGAAATGAAATGACAGAAGTGCCAACACATCAAACAAAAAATTGAAGATATTTCCATGTCAGTTCACCAAAAGGCAAAATAACATTTCTCAGAAATTAACTTGAGCACTTTCTCATAAAGTCAGGTACTTTTGTTATCTTTTTCTCACAGATATTTACATCTTTCCCCATAACATGATGAAGTGTCAATCATTTTTAAATGGATGATTTCTAGCTGAAATATCAAATCATTACAGCACCAAGTCAGCATCACTGCAATTTGATACAATTCCCCTGACCTCCTCCCTGTACCACATGCAAGTCTGAACTTGCTTCAGAAAATTTAGGCATACACTTCTACAAATCAGGGAGGCACATTTTTAGTTTTGCACTGAACTACTGAATTGGTCAAAGACATCCATAGCCAGAGATCTCTGCCTATTTGCAGGAAAGCTACTTCCAGCACAAGCAAGCCAGACCAGTTACACATTTATGGACAGCACAGTTCAATAGGCAGCACAAATAAACTCAATGCTGTGAGCTGTAGCATCATGACTGACAGGGATCAGTCATTTGGGAGCTGCAGCTGTCCCTCAGCAAGACACAGCTGTCTGTGCATACCGACCTCTGCAATGTGTTTTATCAGATACAATGGAAAAACAGTATGTGCTTCAGTTCCTGTCATTTTAATCAGTGTTTGTGGTTGCTTTCTTTAACATGCATTTTAAATTGAGAGGGCAGAATGATTTGCCTGTTTTTTTTGCTTTTTCCTGGTTCTGTCAGACCTAGTTCTGTTCATCCTCCTGCTGGTTCCAGATATTTGCTGTGTGAACCTATGCCCTCTGTTCTGGCATGCCATTTCTGTCTTGTGTCTCCAGAAACTCCTAGTCTCATTACCAATTGAATACACTTAGCAAAATTAGCATGGAGCCCAACTAAATATTTTTTTACTTTAAAAGTGCATTTGAGTCAGTTTACAGCTTCAGTCAGGTGTATTGGATCAGGACACAGCAAAAGATTTGGCATTGTAGCATATTTCTTTTACTGTGTTGTCTGACTAGCCTGAAAGTCAAGTATTTGCCATTTAAAATGTTTTAGAACAATAAGCCAAAATGAGCTTTCATAACCTATAAAAACTGGCCTTGTTACTCATTCTTAAGTTTCTTCAGTCTTTGTTTTGGTTTGGGTTTTTTTGCATTAAGGTTAAAGTCTAATCCCATGAGGGACTGAGCAGGCCTGAATGTCATTAGTACAATAGTCATTAAAAATATTCAGGCTCTCATTCTGTCATTAGATATGGTCTTTTTTCAGACCAAAAAATAAATTAAAAAACCAAACCAAACAGCGCCAAACCATCCCTGGTTATTTTACATCACTGCTGGACATCTTTAATTCTTTTAGATAAAATGGGGGGGGGGGGGGTTGTTTTTGTTTTTTCGTGGATTTTGGTGGTTTTTTTCTTTTTTGCCTTGCAATATTTATTCTAAAACTTCCATTTCCCTCTCCACATTTCCCAAGACTTTTCCCAAGTTTTCTCAGACTCTGTTGTAAAATGTAAAGGACTGTATTGTTCAAAGTATGAGAGCACACTTTGCAGAATGAGATACTCATTCACAGGATAAAGCTAGTCACTACTCTCTTGTTTATAGAGCTAAAAAAATAAGCATCTGCTAATTTGAAAGTATCACAAGAAACCCAAACTATCATGACACATGACACATCAAGTTCCTTGCTTATTCTGTTTGTGGGCTATTTATGCTTCTGTTGGACAAGTTTGTCTTCAACATGTGCTTTCTATATAGCCTACTGGTGTAAAAAATAATTATAATGTTTATTAAATTAAAATAATGAGGTTTATATGAACTTTCAATAATGCAGACAGGCAGACTATAACTGTAAACCACATGCTATATACTTTGGACTTTTACGGCTTTTAATTTATCAAAGGAAATAATTAGCACACTTTGTGGCAGCCAGTGATGGAATTTATTCATTTGGAAGCCATGAGTTTCCTGTCATTAAAACTACATCATGTCCTTCCTTTTCTATTAAACTTCAACTGAGGGCAGTAAGAAGTCACTAAAAGGAAATGAAGAGTTTTTTTGGCAACATTCACATGCAATGATTTAATACTGCTAAAAGATAGCAAGCCATAATCTATGCCAATAAGGGATAAGGGTTCCAATTACCACATTATTTCCTTTATTTGCTGCTTTGTTTGTGGCTCAATTAACTGTGATTTGCAAAGTCACTTCAATAAATTTATTTTCTCTTCGTTGACTTACTGCATTTTTCATTCCTAATTGCAAGTGGTTTTTTTGGGGGGGCAAATAAAATTATTTAGATCTTTAAAATGTACACATAGATTTATATGTAACAGGATATTACTTTTTTCCTTTCATAGTGATCAATCACATCTCATTAACTAAAAATTCATTTTGTTAATATTAATGCTCTTATTTTTCTTTAATATTTTTTCAAATATATATGGCAAAATATCCAGGGTTTCTTCAACTTGAAAAGGAAACAAAAGCACCAATAAATGTTTCCCTTCTCCTTCTCACCTACACACACAAAATGCCATCAGCCTTATGCACACAGCTATAAATGGCTCCTGAAGACCTAAACTTGCACCACAGAAGCAGCTGAGCCCAGACTGAAGCTGGCTGAAGGACACACATACTTTTTCTTCAAAGGAGGTCTAAAATCGAATTAGCATAGAGACAGACTTACCCTCTCTCTTACAGGAGTGGGTGGTCCTTCCAGGTCATGACCAAGGTACACCAGTGCCAGCAGCATGCTGCAGCTACAGGAATTTTATTAAGTGATGCCAGGAAATGCTAAGGAATAGGTGATACACAGTACTGTAAGGTTTCTGGGGTATAAAACATATAGATATTAGTTGAAAATAATTCAAAATATGTAAAACAGCCAGAGCTAGTCCTCAGCAAATTATGATTTAAAAAAAATCCTTCAACTGCTTCACAGATTTATAATTTCTAGTACTTTATGTTTGCTGTGGTCAATTCAGAAAAATTTCAGCACAACTTAAAGTTTCAATCTTCCAGATGCATATTTGATTCCTATATCTAGGATCTACCAGACAGCTTAACTGAGACAGACATTAGATATCCAGAATATTTATTATCAGAACCTATAAAATTGGGGGAGAGGAAGTCTTTAAACCAATGTGCCGACAATTGTAAAAAGGGGGCCTTTACTGCAGGTCGATGGGAAATTGTTTAAATTCAAAAATATTTCCTCATATCCCCTAAAGTTGGGCATTGATGTTGCTTCTGAGTTTTCAAATTAAGATGTAAGATCAGAGCTAGCTAAGATTGTCATATTGTCTCCTCTAATTTGGCAAAGTAGAAGTAGGCTAGAGAGAAACCCATAAAAGAGACTTTATGACTCTCTTCAAGGCTGACATAGAAGCCAATGCTCCAATCCTTTCTCCCAGCCTCTTGCAATTACATTTCCGCAGGAAGAAAGAAAAGGAATTAGAAACAGGATAATGTAGCTTTAAATCATTTCTCCTAGTCTTTGCCTTCTAGTGAGCTTTTTTAACATGCTCCTCATATTGTTTAGTGTGACATAACAAAAAGCACAACTTGTTTGACCCTTCGTCAATAAAAAATCATTTTGTTCTGACATCCCATAAAAATCTGTGCATGAGCCTACTAAGCTGCAGTGTCTCCTCTAATTGACAAGGGGCAAGCACTGTAAACACATACAGTAAAAACCCCTTACAGATGCATTTAAAGCAGCCCTGACCAAAGAATAGGTATCATTAATATGCCATGCGAACAGACAAGCATGTGCCACTGTGGAAAACAATGATGTTTACAAAACTGAGAGTTATTTCATCATCAGACTCCAAAGTTTCTGAGTCACCAGGGGTATCTTGATTGGCTTATGTCACTTGTGTACATGAGTAGGTATGACATTACCCAAAACCTCATTGTTACTGCAATCCAAACCTGAGAGTGCATCAGCATGGGCAAAGCAGTATCCTAAAGAAGAGTAGTGTGTTCATACATTTGACCTGGCAGCACTAAAACAGGCTGAAAGGTTTGGCTGATTGCTTATTCCTCCCCACCACTACCTTTGAAACAGTGAAATCTAGATATAAACTTGCTAAAGATCATGATAGTTGTTAGCAAATACTGTAGCACTGTATATGTGAAGAGCAATTTTATTCTGAACAAGAAGTGTGTAGAAAACTTTGTTTATGGTTACTAAAAAGACAACTCCTGTATAAAGATGCTGGAAAACATTTTCAGCAGCACTTTTTCATTTAGTAGAAAAGTACTTTCTAGCAGTAGTTTTTTTCTATTTGTGATGCTCTTACTGCAGCATTACAAAATCCTAATATCTGTAGCAACAAATTAAAATTTTTCTGAATTGAATACCTACATAAATTCCAACCAAAATCCTCTTTAGTTCCAGAATTAAGATTCTTCAGCAATCTTTTTTGAACATATTTCTACTTTCACAACCATTATTCAAACTATTTTTACTCTAGCACCACACTTTACTTTTCTTAATGATGATATTCTATTATTATGTCTGTTGTTAAGACCAGTAAAGTGACAAAATTAGGAAAAACACCTAAATTGATTTTGGATGTCCAGTGTGAGATATCTAGGACCATTTTCAGACTGCGTAACATTAAGGCTATTTAGGGAAATTAAACAGTGGAAAATTTCAACTTCAAAAGTAAACAAAATCTGAAATATTTTGGCTCGCAATTAAAATACTTCAGTAATGAAATACTACCATAATACCTCAGGCAGCTGTAGTCTATAATCTTACCATTCCCATCTTCCTCTGCAGCACAGGCTTTCTCAGCAAGATAAGAGGAGAGGTTGCTTTATTATATGGCCCTTGGCTGTATTGTGGAAGAGCACACAGCCTTGTGGGACACTTCAGTCCTTGGAAGTGGACAAAAAAGGGGGAAAGAATTGAAAGAGGAACGAGGAGGGGAAAACTGAAAAATAATAAAATGTTCCTTAAAGATATTGTGGATGGCTATCTAAACTGAAATATATTGGTTCTCAGGTACTTGATTTTAGGAAGTATATAAACAGCTGCTACATATAAGATGAGCCTAGCTGACATTATTCCCTCTTCCTAAAGTAGGAAAAGTAACATTCCCGGAAGCTCGTACCTTCAAGGACAAACACCCATCAGCCTCAGGGATGTGTGGGCACTTGCCACTTTAGCAATGACAATCTCAGAGACTGAAGGCAGGGGCCTTGAACATGGCACAAGCCATTATAGTGGAGGAAGGGAAGTGTCTGTGCCTCCTCAAAGGAGATTTTCCTTTTCAGGGCTCTCCTTGTCCACCATGAGCCAGCTCTTTTGTGAAATGGGGGTTCTCTGCTCAACTAAGTGAATAATCCACAATAAATTGCCTACAATGGACAGATCCACACCAAATGTGTAAGACCAATAATCAGAAAAATAGTTTTAAAATAAGCAAAAACCAGAATTATCACTCTGATTATATTCAGGACTCAACAGGAATTGTTTGGACTTGTTTCAGAAATTACAATAGAGATTTAAAGAAAAATGGGAGGCAAAGAAGATTCAGAGAAATACAATGAGAGCATATATGTAATTTGTCACTCCATTTAGCAGATACTGCAAAATATTCAAGAACAGGAGCACATAAAAGAAATTACAGGATTCAACCATAGAAAAACATGTACATAGTTCTAATATATATCTGCAATAAAGCATAAATATGCATGACAGTGCTGGAGGTAAAGTTCTTGGTTTTGTTTTTAATCTTTGTCAAAATCACTCAAATATCATTATGTTTGAAAAAGAAAAAAGTTAATGCAACTTAATCCCATTGAGTAGCTTTAGGCCAAAATATTGTGCTTGACTTATATACTATTACCCAGTAACTCTCAAGTGCCAAATGCTTTATCAGTCTGGAACTGAGAATGGTTTTGCCATGGGGCTTCCCAGTCTGCTTGCTCTGCGCTGCTGCTTAAAAGGTTTGAGTGATCACAACTGGGTGGAAATGTTAATCTCCTTCATGCCAGATCAATTACCTGACTGATCAGAAGAATCAGAATACATCACATGTAGGAATGGCTTTAGCAAAATCCACACCAAAACTGACTTCGAAATTCAGGATACATTCCTTAGCTCTACCATTTTCAAGAGAGAGGAAGCTTTTTTTGCCCTGCTGTAATAAAACTTCACAAGATGGTAGTAGAATATTAGATACTGTTCGCATGGCAGGGAAGACAGTCTGTGTATTTTGATTAATCCTTACAGAAAATCTCTTCAGTTAGTCTTGGAATAGGATGTCAGTATTTCACACAAAAAAAAATTCTACTTCAAGTTGTAACAAAGGCTAAGCTATTTCAGAGAAACCTAAATCCCTGAGACATTTAAAATTTTTCTAGGAGTCTGAATAACCACTTCCATGGAAGAAAAACTCTTGGGAAACTTTTTCCTGAATGGAGTATGACTCCATTCAACACATGGTGCAAGTGTGAATGCAAGCATGAGTTTGTTGGCTCTGGATTCCATGTTCACCTACAAGGTAAAGAGAGCCTCAGCACAGTAGAATAGAAATGCTCAGACAAGTCAATTTTTGCCATACAGATTAAAATAAATATTCCCAATAGAATCTGAAGTTCAGGTCTTTTATTGAACCTAAGAATCTTAAGTGCACAGTCATCATCTGGAGTCAAATTCAGAGCCTGACATATATACTTAATCTACATTCAGATCTAGTTATTTTTCTTGACAGAAGAATTGGTGCTAAAATCATAACAAATTCCAGTTTTCTCGTTCTATTCCACTTTAGTATATGGATTATCTGAAAGGATGTCCATATACAGTTCAATGAAAGTTAATGAGTCAAGCTACAATGTCCCTGAAGCTTTATCATTCAGAGCTCAAAACTCTTTCAAACTAACTTTAGAGAATGCCGGAGGTACTGAGACGCTAGTTTATTTGTTTAGGCAATAATTGTCCTCTGCCTCCAGAGAAGCCCTAAAATTGCTTCTATGTTTAGAATCAAGATTGGTCTGTTAAGGCTGCTTGTCACAAAGTTTCACCACTTTTTGGAACTGTTTATTCCCTCTACCCTATTTTCCAATTTAGACCATTATGGAGTTTGATTGATGTATCTGCCTGACACAATATAGCAAGAACACTAGAATCCTTTATCAGATGCCTTAGGCAGTACAATTACTATTTAGGGGTTACAGTGACATTGTTTGTTAAAGGTTTATTGCCTGCCTTTCAGAACAAACATTATTACTTGTAGCTATTGGGGGTTTTACTGTCTCCGTTTGGAGGGAAAAGACTGGGTGAAAATACATCAATATAAGAAATAGGTAGAGACTCACACTCCCATCCCTTGGCAGACACATGACATTCTGCTGGAAATTATTGCTGTTAGTGACATCCTTGTATAGAGGTGAAACAGAAAAATAGTTTCTGGTCTTGTTCCATTGGCCAGAATAAGGAATGATCAGCCTCTTCAGTGATGGAATATTGGGTATTACTGCTTAATAGCCTGTACTATAACAGATAGTGCCTGTACAAGAGGTGCCAAAGCAGCTATAGTCACAGAAAAATAGACTGAGAAGTGGGCTTGAAAAGTCATCTGGTCTATTTCTTGCCCCAGGATATGATCAGCTCTAGCTGTGCTATTTTTGAAAATGTTTGTTTGGTTTGTACCTAAAGACCCTCCAGAGCTGGGATGCCCTAAATTTCACTGCACAATCTCTTTTTTTGTGATTAACTCCTCAAAACTAACTAGCTAGTGGCAGAGAATGAGTCTTTCTGTCTGAATTTCAGATCTGCTTGCCCTTGCCGCCGCCATCATGGATGCAAATCATTATTCTTTCTTGCAGCTCTTCGTTCAGAAGGAGTGACAATGTCATTCCTTTGGTGAAATGTGGTTCCACTCCTGCTCCTTTGTGCCTGCAACTTCCTGCAAGGGGTTACTGCACAGTTTAGGAAATGTAGATTAGGAATGGCCATGGTGGAATGGAAGAGGAGCAGGAGGAGAGATAAAATCTCCTTTATGACAGAACACATTCCTTTAGTTCTCTTCATCCTTCTCATTCTATCCCTTTGAAGTTAAAAGTTACAATTACTTCAATGACTTATTCCTGTAGATAACTTCACACCTAAAGACCTGGCTAAAAAAGCTGCAGGAACATTTAGCCCTTATTTAAACTGAAACCACAGTCTTTGCAAATATTAAACTAAACAGCCAAAATAATAAATAAATTCACAAATATATGCATACATAGCATGAATCTGGTTTAATTAGCATTTTTCTTTTCCTAGACAATCTTTAAATATCTGCCAATATCCATTAATTTTCATTATTTTAATAGATTCTGGGAATACAAGCATTTTTATTATCCATTAAACATTGGGTAAGCAATCATATTCTATCTGGGAATTTATCATGTAACAGCTATAACTTGACAGACTTCAGAGCTGTCTTCACAGCATTTAAGAGAAGCCACCTGATTTGACAACTAGGAACTGCATAAGTCTGCATTTCAAGGCAAATTATTTAAACTCATAATCAATAAACCGTGGCCCATTCTCAAGCACTATCATTACCATTATAGTAAAAGAAAATACTCTGTCCTTTGCTGTAAAATAGTCCTAGAAAGGCTTTCTTTAAAAACACAATAGGTTAGGTAAGAAAAATTGTTTTTCAAGGCAGGCAAAATCTATACCAACTCTTGTACTGTTGTCCAGTGCTGTTATATTGGTTTGCTCAGGTTTTTGGTGATTGTGACAAAACATAACAATGTTCTCATTGTGGCTTTCTAATTTAAATTAACATCGTTTCTTTCCTTCAACTGAGTTTTCTTCAGGTTCTATGTGAATTTCCTTTATTAACATGTCTTGGCTTCAAATTTCTCATACTCTTCCTTTCCTCACTTCTCTTAGAAACTGTTCTTCAGTCCCTGATTCCTCTCCCTGTCCCTCTCACTAAATAGCATCTTACCTGACATGCTCTCCTCGGTCTCTTATTCTCATGATAAAGTTGGCCCTTTGGCCTTAAACTGAGCTCCCATCTTCTGCATTTTCATTCTTTATCCTATCCACCAGAAATGTTCCAGTTGTGTATGGGAGGCACACAGCTCCTGACATTTGTGTCCTACAATTTCATAATAGGCTTTTTGCTGAAATGACTGAAAAGATATTAAAAGATCAAATTGTCTGGACTCAGATATTAAACTTTCGGTCCATATTCCTTGAGATTTTCAGTTTGGTGGGACTTGTACCAACACTTCATATGGAACTTCTTTTGCTTGTGTTTCCACACTTTGCACTTTTTGCAAGCAAGCAATGCAACAGAGGACTGCTTCATTTGATATCTCACCTGGTCTGGCCAGCCCAAAAAAGTCTAGAACTCTGCGCAGAAAAAGAAATTTCATTTGGCCCTTGTCAGAACTTCTCCAAATTTCCCCTCTCCCGCCACAAGAATTAAATACTCAGTGAACATAAAGAAGAACATGAACTTTCTCCATCAGCACAATTTGCAGAAATAGAAGTGCTGGTGAGTTCTATCAGTTAATGTAAATCAGCACAGTTTGCCCAGAGGTATTAGAGCATCACTAAGGTGATATCAGTAGCAGCTAAACTGTTGGACCACGAGTTTGCAAGATAGTTTCTGATTAAATATATCCACTGGATATAAAAATCTGCAGTGTCTTTTCTGTTCTTGCTCTTATCTTTTTTCTGCCATCTGACCATTCCACCAGAGTCAATGTGGAAATCTCCCCACTGGAAACACTGAGACCAAAGGATGTGCTATTGCCAAAAGCTGTCTGTTAACAGAACATCAAGATGTTTTGTTCTACAATTCCAGCTCTAAGTGGCTTAATATTTGATGTCTTTCCAAGAACCCTAAGTTTCTTTTTCCATTAATGGAAACAATTTACATGTACCTGAGCCCTCACACATAGCTAAGCATCTCTGTCCATAGCTAAAACAAAAGGCATGTTTTGAACAAGACGGCCTTGATAGCTATTTATTAACACTGGCACTTGTAGAAAATGGTCCTGTTGCTGAGTGAGGTTTGTCAGAATTTCCTTTTCTTTCCAGATTCAGCCTCTTACAAGGAAAGCTGTTAGAAAAAACAGCAATGCAAATTCATTTATCTTTAGGAATTTCTTTCTCGAACACTGTAGGCACACAGTTTGTGGTCATTGGGAGTGGGGCTGTGGCCGAGCCTCATCCCCAATGGGCTGCAGCTGTGAGCAGCAGGTGAGCAGCACTGACAGCAATGAGCCATGGAGTGCCCAGGGGCACTGACCAACCACCGAAGGGAGCAGAGGGCACACAGGTGCAGTGCATCAACGTGAGGGTATAAAAGGTTGGGCTAAAGAACAAGAGGGGCAAATGTTTGCAGCTTTCTGAAGTGGAATAGTGTTACTCTGTATGGGCAGATGCCTGAAGCCTTCCTTCTGATGTGGTAGGGTGTTCCTCTGTTTGGGTGAATCCCTAGAGCCTTCTGAACTTGTATGGTGGCACTCTGTGTATTGTAGCTGTCTGGACTGCAACATATGCTGAGACAGAACACTATGCCAGGTATTTCAAGTCAAATTTTTGTGAGGAAATTGCTTCTTGCCTGGCTTAATTTTGGGTTCTATCTT
Organism: Setophaga petechia; assembly: GCA_024362935.1. Taxonomy (NCBI): domain Eukaryota; kingdom Metazoa; phylum Chordata; class Aves; order Passeriformes; family Parulidae; genus Setophaga; species Setophaga petechia. The sequence goes on from JANCRA010000001.1 coordinate 33,563,833, forward strand.
AAAAACCCCCATTTATTATGGATGTGTAAAAACACCTGTGAATTGATTTGTGCACCAGAGTTAAGATGTAAATTCTGCCTTATTTACAATCATAGAATCAAAGCATGTCCTGAGTTACAAAGAACTTGTTAAGATCATCAAAGTCCAGCTCCTGGCCCTTCAGGGGACTGCCCCATGAAGCATACCATGTGCCTGAGAGCACTGTCCAAATGCTTCTTAGCACTTTGGCTACTTCCCTGGGAATCGAACATTTCTGTGAAAATTCCAAAATTACATCCTATCTAATGCACTAGAATCTCATTTTAGGTAAAACTGTCTTTTTATGTATAGTTCATTATTCTAACATTGTTTCAAATTATAATGTCACAATACCTTCTACGTATAGATCACATGAAAATTCTGTGCCATGAAAATATTTTCCTTTAACCTTGAAGTAAAGCTAATAAAGCTAATGTGTAGTCTTGTGCACTCTACAAGCATTTGTATTCTAGTTCAGATTAATTTGTTGTAAGTGTTGAGCATAGGTAAATATATTATTTGTCTAAATTTTTGTTGTTATAACACTGCATAAAAGTTTAAACTGGTGCAAAACCATGTCAAATATCATCTAGACACATATAGCTGAGGAATCAAAATAGATTTCTCCTGGCAAGAAAAGGTTAGCCACACCACATTTAAGACAGCTACAGGAGGAGGTATAACATGGGTGGTTTTTTAGATCAAGATTTTGATGTTTCTTTAGGTTTCCAGTAAAAACTGGTGGACTTCTGCCTGTAATTATATGAACTTCTGAAAGGTTTCACAGGAGATAAGTGCTGAGTTTAGATTCCTGATGTACCGTTTGCATCCCTTATGGATTCAGTTTGTGATCCCTAAGATCATCTTCAACTGTCCATCCCTTCATAAACACCAGCCTTCAAAGGACTCTGTTTTGAAATGAGGATTATTTGAATTTGGGTTCTGCTTCTGTTCAAGTGAGGGGTCATCTTTCGACCTTGCCCACATTTTAGTGAAACAGATTTTCTGGTCTTTCTAAAGAGATAATAATCACATCCTGCTGAGAACAGCTCAGTTTTTTAGCTTGAAGTAAAGAACATGATTATACTGTTTCACTTGGTACAGTCTTCTCTTTCTTTCATTTCAACTGCCATTTATCAATGTCTTGCAGTACTATGATTCAGTTTGTGTTATTAGGACTCCTTCTATGTAGATTAGGATAATAAATTTTAGATGATCTGTTTTCAGAATCAGACATTTGCTGCCTAAATCTAACAGGGAGGAGAACCCTTGTAAAAAAGGCGAAACTCTTGTTTTAAAAGGTCCTTTGTTTTAAGTGCTGGCATAGTTATTAAAAAGGTTGAATTTATGTTCTTTGAATTTCCTTAGATATATTAAACTTTATAAATTAAGCCCAGCATGTTTCCAGGCATTCGTCTATTTGTTTATTGAGACTATTGTGTATCATTGAACAAAAAAAACATCATTTCTTGCTTAGCTGTTAATATACTTCTGTTTTCACAATTCTCAGATTTGAAACTGGTTTTCTTTTACTTTTTTATTATCATTTTAGGTAAGATTCATGTATGAGAATGCTAGAATAATAGTTATTGCATTTATTCTCTAGTTGTTGAAACTCTTATTACCTAATACAGTAGGATATTAGAGTACACTTAATACATAAACAACCACTTTGAGATTTGAGGCTGCTTTTTAACTATTGTTAAGTCTTCAATTAAATCAAGCTTTGTGCCCTTGAAAAATTATCCTGCAACAGATTTCTTGGCAAAAACTCTTGACTTGGAAAAAGAATGTACAAAGGTGATTGTCTGTTCTCTTAACTAATCATCACTTTCCTAAAGAGGAAAACAGTATCTTCAGCAGAATTTTGAGTGGGCAATAGTTTCTGACCTTTCTCTGACTCTCTTTTAGGTCCAAGGGAAGTCAGCTACTCTGCCATGGTGGATGAAATGAAGGCAAGGAACCCAAAATGGTCCACTAGTTCTTGGAAAGAAAATCGGATATTGTGATGTTCCTGATGGTGAGACCAGTGTATGAGGTATGTGTAGCACATATACCCATAGTATAGAAAGTCTTCAACTTTCCCTGTCCTCTGGGGTAGTTTATATCTACTGATTCATTTTTCTTTCCAAGGAGCAAAGGTAATGGATGTTCCTATAGAACATAGGATCCAAATACATTCTTGAACCAGAATGTTTTCTCAGCCTTTGGAAATCAAGAAGCTTAATCTAGTTTTAAAGTAATTTTCATAAAGCAGTCTCCTATACAAACTTTTCTTTAGATTTACATCAGTGATGCATTCATTATGATTGAAATTAGATAGAAGCCAGAGGTAGGGCCTTTATCAAGCTTCACACTCTAGCCAAACATATATAGATATTGAATTTCCTCTTTAACGTCCATGAAGACTTTTCCTTATCTGTACTCTCTCCCTGCCATCTTTGTATTCTACTAAAAATTAATGGATTACCTTGACAACAGCCACCTGAACTGGCAAGATTTTCCTTGTAGTTTTTTCTTTTTTGGTTGAGAATTTCAGGTTAGGGTCAAGCCATTCTGAGACATGAGTAGACTGTAAAGAACACCCCCAATGGATTAGTCCTAATTTATTTGACCCAGGTGTTCCTGTAATTGTGACACACTGAAAAATTTCACAGTGCTTTAATGGCCCTTAAACTTACATTTCCACCTGCTCTTTCTGGCAGTGTGGTATTGCTCAAGTTCCTTATGTTCCTTTGTTTATTTAGGTGTGTTTCTTTGTTTCTGTATCTAATTTAGCACATTTTTAAAAAGAGGGAATAGTAAAATTTAAAAGGCTGGTAGTGGGAGTTTCTCACATTACCACCACATGCACTACTAACACACAGGTGTTCACCAGAGGAGCAGGTAAAGCAGGGTGTGAATGATATTCATAATGAATGTTTCCCCAGATGCAATTAAACATCTGTTATATACACTATGTAGCTCATTTCTTTCCTGAATCACTATCAGAATAGGTTAAAACAGAACCCCACAGGGAGTTCCCCAAAACTTGCATATACCCACCCATGTCTTTTTTGATGGGATGAAAGACAACCTCATTTTACTGTACAACCTTATATCAAAGAACTTTAGCAGCAAGTTCTCTCAACATCTGAGGCTAGAACCTGCTCATTCTGTGATCTGTGCTCTGGAAGACACCAGTTCTGCCACATTTGGAAGATTGTTCAAGCAGTTCATAATGTGGTTGCTGTAAACAATGACTTCTACCAGGAAAGCAGACAAAGAAACCACGCATGAAGAAAATTCAGGAAGACAAGAGGGAAGGGTAGCAAGCTGAAGTCTGAAACTCCCACATTACAATGCTTTTCCATAATAACTAAGAACCAAAGAGCCTGGAAGAATCTGCTGGTCAGTGTCTTACTGAATAATGTTGCAAAAAAGAAGTCTCTGCAGCTCAAAAATGCTAGAATCTGCTTATTTATAATGCTTTGTACTTGAAGTTTACCCAAAATAGTAACAAACCAGCAAGAATCAGGATTATCTTCTTGCAGAGTTTCAAGTACACATCAACTTATCTACTAAATTAGTTATATCTTTTAATTTTCTGTCAGGTCTTTGGGGTGTAGTTTTGATGGTCATTCTCATTGAGGGCAATTCCTTCAATTAAGCCCAACTTTGATATTGTATAATAAACCCCAATCTAACGATTTCTTGATTCTTGCTTCAGAATTACCTTGGCTGCACTTATATGTGTCTTTTGCTTTTTTCCCCTCTCAGTTTTCAGCAGTAGATACTGCCCATGCCATTCTTTTCAGGTATAACCAGTACTAAACATTGACTTTTAAATCAAACCATTCCATTTCACATCTTTCCTTTTTCAGAAAACTGCCTTCTTGCCCCCTTGAGCTGCCTCCAATTCAGCTGCTCACAGTCCAGGAGGAGTTGTTGGCACTTGATGTTGCTAAATGTATGTAAGACTTTGCTTCCAGCCTCACCACAGCTGCATTTCAGCACTGTAATGATTTATTACTTCACTGAGTTTCATCTGCTTTGTCATCTTGGCATTTATGAGTCGGAATTGACCGATGTCCAATGTAATAAAAGTACCAAGCATGGGTCAAGCGTGTCTGACACTTGTACGTTCTTATCAGTGGGCTGAGGAGTTTAGCTCTCCATCATCCAAAGTCATGTCTTCCAATTCATCTAAACTTCTTGGTATCCAGCTGAAGAACGTGCTGAAAAGTGACCATGATTGCCTTCTTATTTCAGACTGAACACCAACCTGAAGCTTTTGTTAAATTTCTGTCACTGTTTGCCCTACAGTACACATAGCTTCTATAGATGTTATTGTTCCCTGGGTGTTATTGCTGTATGTTTTTTCCTGTTATCCATCATGGGCTCCTCCTAAAGGAGACTTGCTAAAATTAATTAAAATATCTTCTAGCCCTATTTTCTTTCTTCTTTCTCTTCCCCTCCCCTCAGTCTTTGCTGAAGTTGACGTTCTGGCTTGTGGCCAGAAATTATATGTTCTTTCCCAACAAGCTTGAAACAGTTTGGTCTTTTGATCTTATATCTTTCTGAAAGATAGAGTGGAAAAAACACCAAATGAGACAAAACACATGTATAGATATACAAGTAAAAATGCTACAAATTCATTTTGGAATTCCTTGCTTATTATGGTTACTTTCTGTTAACATAACCTCTGCCATCACTGCCATTACTGTGTAAATGGAAGTGCAGTGGAGCAGAGTCAATCTGGCTAAAAGGTAAAATACCAACAGCTGTTGAAACACCACAGCACAAGGTACAGGCCAAAACTTCTCTTAGCACCAGGATTGGGTTGAGGTTTTTTCTCTGGTTTTGCACTAAGCCAACATGAACTTATGTGACAGACAATAAAAGATACTAATATAGTCATCACGTAGGAGGAAGCATGTTGTCTTCAAATTGCACACCTGCCAAATATCCCACTATTTTTTTTGTCAAAGGAAATACACTGGCAGGAGGGAAGTCTGTAAAGACTGCCTTAAACACCAGTTCTGTTCTCTGCTTCAGAGGACAACTTTAGGTCATAGTGCTGAGCAGAGAGGAGAGTTGAATTTATGACATACTACCTAGATAGGTGTTATTGTTCCCTTTTAAGCAAGAAATACGGCGCAGTTGGAGCAAATCTGTAGAGTACAAGAGTTGTTACTGAGGGTTTAATCCAAGTAACATATGAATATATGCATTTCAGGATTTCCTATTACTTTATGAGGCTCAGAGCTGATCTCCTTCTCTGCCTGATGTCCTTCTCTGCCTATCTCTTTGAGGCTAGGGCATCTTCCAGAATTTGTTTTACCTCAAAGGAACCTAGCCCGTGCTGTTCTAAGACCCATTGAAGAACCTCTGGAAAGTTATGCTGAAATGCCCCCTTAATCCACTTTATTACACCAGTATGGACACCTCCAGGGAAAAGTGAAAGATAAAGACCTATGATGGAAATCAAAAGAGCAAAATATAAATGCATTAAAGATGTGCAAAAGGAGGTCTGCACTGACTGGGGAGCTAGGAATTTATGTATTCCAGATAGTCCAAATTCACAGGATCTTCGGTTCACTGGTTGTTCGTTTTTTAGAGGAAATAATTAGATGTCTTGTGAAAGCTTCTTATCTCCTTCTTCTATTTTTATAAAAGAATACATAAACTATGCAACAGACATGGAAGTGAAAAATCACTTTTAACAGTGGTAATTTCCTCTTTCATTAGAACCTTTTTATGTTTCCTCTTGTGAGCCTATTATTTTGGGGAAAATGGGAAAGAGGGAGAAGAAAATAAAAGGCAGAAAAATAAAGACAGATTTCTTTTGAGTTGGGGAAAAATGTAAGCCAAACAAACATCTTTAGAATGAAACAAAGATTTTTTTTTCCCTTTAAAAATTTTAGCTACTAGCCTTATGTTGAAAAAAACTGTTTTCATATTTTTACCAGTTTGGACTCCTCAAGTTTTTAGACTGAGTGTGTTTGCTTGCAGGTGGGTGATGAGAGTGAAGAGATTAAATTTTCATTCTTTTGCATGTTATTATATTTTTAATTCCCATAAGACAGTGCTCAGAGAGCTTACTTTCTATTAAACAGAAAATATTTTTACTAGTAAATTACATGCTAGAAACATTAATTTCAATTGTAGCTTCTGCAGTGCTTCAGTAGCCTTGGGTATTTTCATTTTTTGCTTAAATATTTTATATTTTAATATTTTCACGATCAGACTTGCATGTATTACTATGGCTAATGCCTCAGATTTCTGCCCTTTAAACAGTACCCTCTTGTCTGGCAGATCATATCCTATTATTTAAAAGTGTAGGAACCATTTGATGGCTCATACTTTCGAGGGGCAGAGTTTAAGAATTTTAGTGTTGAATTCATAAATTTCTGTGTGTTTTACACTATAATCACCCAGACAATCCTTTTGCTTTAGAATAGCTACATATTCTCACATGTAAATAAGTAGGTATCAGCTTGTATTGTATGTGCAAAGTGATGTACCAACCTTGTTTATCTTCTATTTCTGCTGCATTTACCATCTGTCTGTTAAAATATCACTTTGGCATTGAAGGGATTCAATAACATCAGAAAAACTTTTGCCTCCTTGAAAATTTGAATTTTATCTTCTTATCTATGAGTTTTTAATCTCAAAGTTAAGCTGTCTTAATGCTCAGGTTGCCAACATTCAGACACAGGCTAGAAAGTTATTAAATTTAGATATCTCGCAATACCATTGTACTGGAAATTAAGACTTTCTGAGGAAAATAAACCTCATTCTCACAACTCCCAAGGACTACTAGCTCTCCTAGAGTTTTTAATAATTATGTTCTTAAGCATAAACAAGTTATTAAAGGTCACTTTTGCAATGTGTTAAAAGTTTTCTCTGCATTATCCTCATGCATACTGCAGAACAAGTCTAAGAATGAGGCAGTAAGGAAAAGAGTTCCCATTAAAAAAAAATCATTTTCTGCAGTTTCTAAAATTTTGCTATTGTTGCACAAGATAGTCTTATATATTGTATGCATTTGTATGATATAGTTTTAGCATCACCAATTGCCAATTTAGACCAAAAGGCTTCATCCCCTCACAAATTATTATCCATATCTATAATTTGCTTGTAATTTTATCTGGGGCAGCTATTATGATATGTGCTTTTTGCTTTACAATTCCAAGAAAGAAAAGAGAAGCTCACAGTCCATGCACACAGTTACAGAGCTTGGCAGAAGTTACCATTATCCTGCACCATGTATAAAGCTTTCACTAAGAGCTCCCTTCATCCAGTAAATGAAGATGAATGCTTATTAGGAAAAAAAGGGCTTGCTGTGATCAACTTCCCAAAAATAATCAGAGTGAGGCACGCAACCTGAACATTAGGGCTCTTAATGGCTGCTTTGGAGTGAACTGAGGAAGGCTAAGGATCCTTGGCTGCTTGCACTGAGTCATAACTTTTTAAACAAGGCCCTAAGTCAGAGCTATCAGTCCTGTGGTGCTGTTTTCCTGGCTCAAGATAAGCCTGTCTCTTTCTATCCCAGGCTAGGGCCTGTGATTTAACATAGCAATGACAGCAATTGCTAGCCCCAAAAACATCCTTAACAACTCTCATCTAATACAAATCACTTATTCTTTGTGAAAGATGAGTGAGTCATGCAAGTAACAGACGGCACATTAAGAGTACATTGTTAAAGTGTGCTTTAATTAGTAATGTGGCATATAATGATGTGGGGTCAAATAATAATTTAATTTTTGTACACTATCCTTTTTTTATACATTACCAGTGGACCACCCTCCATGATGAAGGAACTCTCAACAACATACAGAATACTTAACAGGATACTTACTAGAGAACATGAGGAAATTCTTTTTTCTTTTGCCACAATAGCTCTTTACGTGTTTTTAAAGTGCTTTTTGTGTTATATAAGAGACTTTGAAAGCTGTGGCACAAAACTTTGTAAAATATCATTGGGAAAAAGAAAACAGATGCAAACCCCATGCCATAAAATTAAATGAGCTTTTTAGACAAAGTATAGCATACCATTTAGCTATTAATTTTTACTTCTACATCATAAAAGCCCAAAGCTTACCCTTTATATATCTCTAAGCATACTGAAGTTGGTTTCTGGAAGAAAAATCTTTAGTTTATTTTTGTTATATCAAATAATGTAATATTGCACTGATTAAAAAATAAACCACACCAACAACAAAACACAGATGTCACTCCATATATAAGATAGATTTACTTTAAATGGTTAATACGGTAGCACATAAGAAAAAGGATTTTTCAAAAAAATGCAAACAACTAAACAACTCACTCATAAAATAAACCTGCAAGGAGGATAATAAGCAATAAAGTCTAAGGTTTCATTCTTCAGATTTTGAGCTGAAGTCTTCTCCACGAACATGGGATAGTTACCTTATAACCAGATCAGAATTATAGATCAGCCCACTGAAATCAGGAGATTCCATCTTTGATGCCAACAAGATTAGATTTTTTTAACACTTCATTCATACTCCTGTTCACATTCACTTTATTCACAACATTTAAAAATTTACTGAATGACCCAAGAACTGTGAGATAAACCTTCAAATGCCTTGATTTCAGCTTCCATATTAGACAAATTTAAAGGTACAAGCATGTGTGTACATACTCCTATATTTTGTGGAGGACTGCTTCAGCCCTTACCAGACAGCCATCCAGGAATCATCCCTGTGACTCTGCAGAGAACTTGAGGCTCAAGCAGAACCCTGCCAAGATGTTAGTAATCACTCCATGTAGCACCAGTTACAGGAACAGGGTTCTGGGGAAAAAAGGACAAATCATCATTATTTTATCTCCTTAGGAAATGAAGTCTCACTTTGGCCGTTCTTATCAGTGGCCACCAGTGGCAGTGGTGGGACTGTGAAGAGATTGACAAGGTGTCCTCCCAAAGCTCCTAAAGGATGGAAACCAAGAAATTATACCAATTCCATTATATGGGGAGCTCTCTTCCCCCAAAGAACATGGCTTCTTTCCAACGCAATTTTTATGAATTACTTTTTTATTTTTTATCTCATTCAATCCCTGAGCTGTCTCGTTGGTGACTACATTTGAAACTCTCTCCAACATTCAGACCCAGCATAGTCACAGCGAAAAGATGGACACTCACACTGCCAACATGGAAATCCAACTCCTGTCATAGTAATCTCACATGTATTTCTCTCGTGCACAAAGTTTGCCATTGTCTTCTACACTCTTATCATCCTACTGGACTAGTATAGAGTTGAATTATTTTACAAATGATCTTGGATCCTCAAACTGTCACCCTATGTATTTTATTATGTGAAAGCAGTAAAGAAGCTTCTTACCTCCTACACACTCTTCTGTAATTGTTGCCACTGTGCCAACAAATCCATTTTAGTCTTGACACATAGACCACTTCATAATGTAAAATGAAATTATTTGATTGATTGCTCCTTATGTTTCTCCCTAAATGTGATTCTATCAGGATCTGGTGATAAGAATTTTCTCTTGATAAGAACTATGAGCTTGGGACCAAAACTGTCACATGTTGAAATTTTTCTGTCATTCCCAAGTAATTCCCCCCAGCAGTCACTGAGGCAGTTCATTCTCTTTCAAAGACCCAGAGACAGGGTTATAACACATCTACCTGGGACCAGCTTAACAAAACTGATCACTTTTTTCATTAAAAACTAAGAATGATAATATCATGAAGGTGTATGAAAACATTAGTTGACTTACAGATCTCCAACCCAACTGAACATCCACCACAGCTAAGGTCTGAGGGTCAGCAAGGCTACTTTGTAGCATGCACAATACTTGAGTTATAACTTTAAAAGTTTAGCGTTCCAGTATCATCATTAATGTTTTTATCATTGCTGACATGAACTAATGAAGTACTAAACTAGACTTGTACTAATTCATATTAATCAAATTGTCAGTTTGGACCGCTTATCCTCTCTCCCATTTGATTTATAGATCTCATCATTTTCATCATTCACAAATTAAGACATATCAGTAGCATATTAAAACAGAGTTAAAAGTCAGCTGGATAAATTCTTTAAAGTATTCTTAGTCATGATGTATTTTGCAATTATAGTTAAAGAAAAGTCATCTTGAAAGTCTTACTCTGAGCAGTCAAAACTGAGAAATCAGTTTAAATGCTAAGATGGCATTAAGGAGATTCAGTCCATCCTTCATCCAGGCATTTCCTTGCTGGTATTGGGAAAAACATGCAACTTCCCTGTCCCTAGAGGCTTGTAATATGGTCCTGCAGGCCCATTAATGGAAAGCAAATACCATTTAAATCTTCTGAATATTTTATATAATATACATAACAAATAAGACCAGAGTAAAAATTAAGGTTGATATTCATACCAGTAACTAAAAATGGCTAATAAGCCTCCATTTTATTTACAGAAGGGCCTAGTATTTTCCCACATAGTCATTCAAATCAGAACCCTAACTTATTGATCCACAGTTAAATTTTGAAAGAGAATAACTTTGTCCACTGAGTACAAGAGAGGCTGGAATCTTAAATCAGACATCTAAAGACAGAATATCTGATATGTAAAATACTACATAGAAAATAATCATATCATAGAGAATAAGATCACTTATAAATGGTAAGGATATTATCACAAAACTCCTATGAAGTTTGAATTCATGAATGAGTGTGGTTTCTCAGCTGAGCATCTTGTAGCTTTGCTATTAATAAATAATTCATTAGTAGGTTGCAAACACAGTATTGGTACTCAACAAGACTGTTCAGAATACATTTCCAAAGCATGCAGTTAGGCCAGTGGCACAATTTCAAGTCAATACATCACTCAGGAGTACTGAAAGAGACCTCTTATTCTATTATTACTCTCAAATTACACTACTCCAAAAGTTAGTTAATTAGCAGCCAAGTATGACAGTTTCATCCTGTGATGGTTTCCTGTCTGTGAAAGGATATCAGTTTAAGTATGGTTGCTAAGATTTAGTATTGTATATCACAGAAGTGGGCTTCAAGGCATTTGCAGATTGTCTTCTTGAGAACTCTTTTTGCTGAATATGTTCCAAAGAGCCTGACTTTTCAAAAAATATGAATTCTTCACACACTTGGCCTTAACATATGCAGGAGTTTTTGTAGCTTCATGATAATTATTTATATTGGTAAGAGAAAAGATGATTTACTAAACTCAATGTAAAATAAAACTGACACAAGCACAAGACACAGGCAAAATCCAAGGTAGTCTGCTTTTCTAGTCTGGGAATTCCGTCTGTATGGTATTGAAGGAGAAAGAGAAAAGGGTGGTAGAATGAAAGCAAATTTTAAAGAAAAACACAGAAAAATAAGAATAAATTATTTTAAAGAAATTAGTAGTTATATGAGAGAAATAGAAATTAGATGGCGAAAGATACAGCCTAGCAAAGACAGTGGTAAGAGAAGGTAAATATTTCAGGAAGCTTCGAAATGGTGGAACAGATTGCTTTTGCCTACCTGGCTTTATTGCAAAGTGACTGCACTGTTATTTGATAGTGAGCAGTAGATTTTTAACATTATTAACAATGTAAAAAAACACAGATGTATTTGTAGCAATATAAACAAATATATTTTTACATTATTCACTGCCAGATGTATAGCAGGCCACTAAAAACAAACCAATGGATATTACTTTGAATAAAGCCTTATCTACTACATCAAATAGAAACAGTGAGTTTTGATTGAGTTCAAGAACAATCATCAAGTTCTTCCTGACAGTAAATTTGGAAATTTGAATTCACTTTTAAACAAAGAGTAGCTGAACATGAATTTTACCTCTTCCCTGTGGTCATCACATTACAGCAGGTGATGGTCCCTGTATTTCATTTACATAATTATGCAATTTACATTTGCAGAAAAATTCATCCAAAATTTGTTGACTTTATAATAAATTAGCTTTTAGCAAGAGTGATATAGATAATTATAAGAGTGATAGATATAGATATATATAAGATATATAAGATATCTATATAAGATAGATAATTGTTTACTGCATATTTTTCAATATGCAGGTTATAAAAAGTTTACTACATTTTTAGTAATTAACTTAATAAATAGAGTTGAAGATGTCTCTTATATCAGGTATGTGAAACCTGATAGCTTGAGTTTTATGGACATTCCTAGACAAATATTTTCTTTTTAGTTTACTTGACTTCTTTTGGTTTCTAAACTGGCTTAGAACCAAAAGTGAAGCCTTACCAGTGTTAATAATTTCTGTCCAACTTTGAGTCAAAACCACTAAATACAAAGTTTCCCTATAATCCCATAACTTTTACTTGATTTAGTTTATTTTTCTGGTAATCTTGATTTTTTCTTTTTTAGTATTACTAAACTTATTATCATATAACAGATAAAAGAGACTGTATGAGTCAGTCCAATTAGAAATGGCTTAAACCATGAGATTTTAAAATCTTTGTATGGTCTCTTCTGTGTCTCATCACTCGTTTTACACCTGTCCATTCTCAACATCAGTGGCCATAAAACAGAAAATCTAAAAAGGCAGCCATGAATACGATACTCAAAATTGGAGCTTTCCCTGTTGTTTGCTGGAGAATACTTAAAACAACTTACTGAGTTTTCAAGAATTGATATACTTGTGAAACCTGTTTACTTTTGCATTTTTTATAAGTAATGCTAATCTTTGGGCTCCTGACTGGGTAGATATCAGAGCTGGAAACTGTGTTTATGGTATTTTTATTATCTGATCATATTTTTCATTTATTTCCTTCAAAACTTTGTTTTAATAAAGCTGATTAGATATATGATTTCCTAATAGCTATCATTCAATACCATAGCATACTAGCATATATCATGCCTCTGATATCCGTTAAGACAGCTTTTCCAGAAATCATCCCTCTGCTAGGAAGAAGACAAGGCTTGACAAACAGAAGTTGCCCACAATCCTTTGAGTAGGTTTAGCTGTGGTCAAATCCCCAAGCACTAATATTTTCAGTGTAAGCAAATGGGAGCTCACACAAGTGAGTGGGACTGAACACTGCCCTCCTGTTGTGCAGTCAGACCTGATGGCAAGGGTTGGCTCAAAAACTATAAGCCTCATGTCACCAGGTTGCACACAGCAGTTTTTCACATTGCACACACAGATTAATTCTGCAGCTTCCTCCACTTTTATCTAGGACTGAAAAATATCTGAAAGCCCATCCAACTCAGCTTGTATAGCTTTTTCTGTCTCATGAAGACTGCCTAATTAATATTCTGTACTTTTATAACCTTTGGCCTTTATTCAAAATAGTACTTCAGCCTACTTGAATCCAGTAGGAGACAGCTGACATACTGACTGAAAACAGTTTTTCCCTGCCTGAAGTTTTAGGCTGCAATGAGACCATAGTATAATAATAAATATAAGAAATAAAATATCATTATTTTTTCATCAATCAGCAGCAGCCTGAAGAGTAAACCAATAAAATCTGTTATTCCTGACACCTCTAATTTTTTGCTCCAGTTACAGTTTTTAAAATATGTCATTCGTCAAGCTACTGGATATTTCCAATTAAAGAAGCAGTCAAATAAGCTAGAAAGCTTGTTAGCTAATGTCTGACAATCAGCCATGTGCAAAACCTTACCAAAAGCAAGTGGCTTTCATTATTTCCAGTAGAGACTGAAAGTTACATGATTAAAGAAATTGATTCCAATTATTTAGGATCCCATTCCAAGCACAAATAATAAATCAAACCATAAGTGGCATCAATCTCACTAAAATATAGCAATAGCACCTTTACCACTGAAGAATATGTACTTAGCCATTGACCATTTCTTTTTTCAGGGGGAATTTCAGATATGTGGTGGAATTCCAGCTACTTGTAGAAAGTCCAGCCACGTGGTCATAAATAGAATTTTGTGGCGTGTAAACTTCGGATGACTAAGATTTGGTTATAAAATAACATAACACTCCATATTGGGAAATCTTTTTAAAGTTGAGTGGTTCCTTTTATTCTCTATATATCAGCTTCCTAATGGCTTTTCAACAGTTTGAGCCATTTTCTAAAATTACCACAGCTGCTTCACATTACTTATGGGGTTCTGTTGCTAAGAGACCTTCTGCTTGCTAAGTCTCACTAGATCCCTAAACTAGATTTTTTCTTGTTGATTTCATATTCACAGAAAACACTATTATAACAAGACTTGGTAGAACTTTTCCTTCCAAGCTGGTTCAAAGGGTGCAGAGGCTTTCAAACTGCTAACAGCAGAGCTGTCTTAGGTAATGCTGCCTCTGCCTATTGACTAAGCAAGTCACTGCTCTGAAGACTTCAGTATGTTTTGTACTCTCCCCTTCTTTGTTTTTCATTGTGTTTCCCAGAGCTGAATTTTGTATTTGTTTTACTGTTTTGACAATAATCATGTTTCCATTAACAAGCCTATTTCAAAACAGAATTCATTAACTTCACCAGTTCACAAGGAATGGGAGGTAACTTCTACAGAAAGGAAGCATGACATATCTGAAAGCAGAAAGGGCTGGTGGACTCAGTTCACCAACATTGTGCTTGCTGAGCAGTCACTTCCAACCAAGTGGTGAATACTACACATTCTGTGTTACCATTTAGATCTGATCACTAATTTCATTGTTTGAACCATGAGGAAACAAGGTAAAAATTGACGGCAACAAGGCCCCAGAAGGAGTAATTAAACAGTAGTCTCTATCTAGAATAAATATCATGGAAAATGAAGAGGGAGAAGTCTGTGATGGAAGGAAGTGGGTAAGGACTGACAGGAATACTTGCATCAGAAATATAACCAGGACAGAAATATCAGCTGGAATAGACCAGTCATGAAAGAGAGGGTGAATCACAGTATGGACCTGAGAAACCCAGATGTTGAGTCAGTCTTTTCTTTTGTGGCAACTCAGGCCTCCACCTCGACTGGACAGGGCTGGTGACTTCCAGACGGTGTGTGGCAAAGAGATTCTGGGCTGCCAGCTCTCAGTTTGGTGATGGAGAGCAGAGAAAGGTGATCTGTGGATGTATCTGCAGAGCTGCTCTCAGGACAGGAAAAGAAAACACATGGGGATTCTCTGGGTAACACTTCTCAGAAAGAGGAATAGGTTGACAAAATTAGGAATTGTAGGGGTAAGGTTTTATTTCTGGTTTTGACATCACATCCCTGAAGACTTGGGTTTGTGGTTCCAGAGTCACAGTACAAAACCCATTTCCTTTCCATGTTCTCTTTCTCCTTGACTAAATGATTGGTGACAAGGAGCTCCTTGTCAGGTAGCTGGGGAGCAGGAACACCAACAGGATACTTGAGAGGATTGTCCAGCTGATACCTGTAGAGAAAGTAGAACAAAAAAGTTCATGTAATTCAGAATAATTTTGTAAAAGAAAAATTTTTAGTAATGTTTTGATTAGGAAATTAAGTATTTAGAAATTAAGTACAAAAAAGGAATAGCAGCAGTTATTGTGATGAGGAAATTAAGCAGATTGAACCCTTATACCCATATTCTCAGTTCTGTCCAAAATGAGTATCAAAGAATAAGAGATAAAACATTTTTGATATGCAGTTTTAAGATTCCAGAGAGCTGAATCACCTAGCATTTCACTGCTTTATTGTTAGCTGCTGAAGCCTTGTATCTGCGTAAAAAATTTCAGAGGCTTGGCATGACTGGAAAATGGGGAAAAGTAGAGTGTGAAAATAGAATATAATTACTAACATTTAAAAACAAAGGAAAGAGTTTGGTTAGATATGAAAGAAGACACTCTGTTGGTGAATATTATGAAGTATATTCCACAGAGGTGGAGTGGTCTCCACTGTTTTTCTCATAATAAGTTCCAAAAAACCTGTTGGTGACAGCAGTGCAGCAGATTCTGTCTTAACAGGGGAGGAATAGTCTTCTTCAACAACACATGATACTCTTTCAATCCCCTGACAGAATTTCTTACAGTCCAGGATGATAAACACTTAAAAGAGACTCTGAGATCTACAGGATTTTTCAGTTCTCACTTACCTGGAAAGGGTGTCCCTGTTGGGCTGATCTCAAGTGTCACTGTGGAGGTAACCTGTGCATGTGAGCATAAGAACATGCATGGTAATCAGCTTCAGGTACCGTGAAAAACTGAATATAGTGAAGTTGGAATTATCAATATCTTTAGGTCAGAGCATATCATGAAAATGAAAGGAGGTATTTGACATTAAGTAGAGCTTTTCTGTTTTAATGCTATATTCACTATGTTCATGGGAAGGAAATTATATAATCATAATTATTTACTTGAAAAATAAAAAAAGCTATGCTGGTTTCAATGGTAAATAAGAATTCCTGAATTCCTGATTCTTGGATGAATTACATAGTATATGTCTATGCTATGACATATAATGTTGAAATACGATCTCAAGATTGGTCTAGCCTGGAATAATGTTTCAACCACCAGGGAACATGGTACTTTTGTAAAAATAGGCTTGCAATTCAGATAATGATATTTCCACTGTATTATTTATTTGTTATGTCTGACAGTGAGCTTGGCCCTTTACAAGAAAAGTTAAAAACCTTTTCTGCCCTGGGACTACGCAGCCTTAGGCCCCAGTCTTAGAAAGATTTATGTTTGTGTAGCTTGAGCAATCTCACTGGGATTTAAACATAATACTGAATTTGCAAAATTGATGCACGTGGCCAGTGATTGGGATTACAGTCCAGAACATGGAAAGAAGAATGTACCATGGCATTAGTAGTTTGACCCATATTTTAAGTTTTCTGTGGAGCAAAATGAAAAGTTTGCATCTCTGCTGCAAGGAACTTATTTTCAAGACAAGATAACCTGGAAGAAAAAAACCAGGGATCACAGTGGAATGACTACTAAAAGAAACCTTGATTTTAACTTTACCAATCATCAGTAAAAATCTCTTCAAACGCTGAATGCTTTTATTTACAATCATGTGCCCCTCAAGTGGCATGCATTACTGAACTGACTGGTGAGGTCATCAGTCTGGATGATGTGAAACTAACTTCTTTGAAGGTTTCTAAGAATTAATTTTCTATTCTTGCCACAGATTGCCTAAACTGACTATCTATCTAAACTTATCTATAGAAAAAATTTCAAAACTTTCTTTGAACATTGTCAGCATTATAGTAAAATGTTCTACTACACCATGTGCATCAAAAGAGAGAGCACAAAATATCAGAAATTACACTTTATTTTATTACTTTTATTACTTTTATCTTACTAAACTTGAAAACTTCTTCCTTTTCATTGATGGTTATGCAAAAACACTTAAAAATGACTGCATATTATTGCTCACAATGTTGGTAACCAGAGTCACATTTTAAAAACTATCAAGGAAAAATAATGGTATCAACCATATTCACATATATTTGAATTCTGAAGATTTCCTTCATGGTACACAACACACACAACTTGTAAGTAATATGAAAGGATTGAAAAGACTTTTTCCACAAACTGTTTTGTCTCTCCTTTTGCTATGTTTTTACACAGCAGGTGACTGAAAAGACACAGCCTTGAAATATTTAGCAGTTGAGATCTGAATTCCCTCTTTTGCAGAACCTGGGTCGCTCTGCTACCTATCAAATCCTCACAAAGCATAAACAGAAAAAACTTGACTGTTATATTTAGCAAATTGCTTCAGCAATAAATATTAATATCCTTTCCCAGAAGAACTCAGGCCCACAGATTGATGCTGGAAGCAGTATTTTCAATCATGATAGGGAAGTTTATTCTTTTCTATTACACGAATTTTAAGTCATCACTAACACTATTACTCTAGACAGAAAAAATATTGAAGTTCAACAATAAAATTTTCTTAATAACAGTGTTGTTGTTAGTAAACAGATAGACTCTGTTATTTCTGTGTGTCTCTATGGTCTAAATTTCTAATTGCAAAATAAATGTTAAAATTTTTGAAGCTTGTTTTTCCTTTAGATACAGAAATTACTGTAAGGCTTTCAAAGTAAGAGAATCTATTGCTATCTCCTAATTTGTAACATTTTTGCAGACCTCTATAAAAGGTCAGACTAGAACTTTTTGTAATTGATTGTTTTGTCCTTCTAGCAATCTTATCTTTCCTTCTTCCTCAAAACTGACCTGAACAGCCTTCATTTTTGCAGGTTTGAGACTGTAGGGGGTTAATAGTACTTCTAACAAAAGTGAAATCATTTAGGACTAGGGAATATTTTCTTTTTTGTTTTACAGAAGAATAAAGGAGTCTGAAAGCTCAAAATTCAGAAGCAATTTTTCCACTGTTCAATAAGTTCTAAAGACCAGGACAACCCTTTGTATAAACTTGAGAACTGGTTGAACAAACCTATTTATGGTAAGTCATGCATGCTCACCTTCTACTACTCCATTCACAAAATCTCTTTCTTACCTAGCTTAGCTATGAAACTGAAGGTTTATAAAGTGAAATTTTCAAACACCTTTTTTAGACAATGGTAAGCATGGTCATGTGAACTGAAAAGATGGCAAACAATCACAGCAGACTTCATTAAGTGTCACTGGCTTCCTAAAGACAGGACACAGATTTCCCTGTCCTAGGTGCTGTCAGCAGGGGCCAAGTGGGTTCTCCTCCTTCTCCAAGGGAGACCTGGAGAGCATCAGGAGGACACTTTCACTGTTATGCAGCTGAAATAAGCTTCATTCCTTGTTAGGTTTTAAAGTAAGAAAGCAATCACATGAAATGCACGAAGCAAGGACTGAGATGGTGAATTATCAGGCAGGAGTTGTCTTGAAGTAGGAAACTGATTGAAAAATGTAAGTCAAAATATGTAAAGAGATATCTTTTCATATTTTCATTACATTTTTGTTTATTTGTTCCTATAAAGACGAAAGCTTTCATTTTTGCCAGTAGCATGAAAGGAAAATTAAAACCAGAGTTTTAAAGATAAAATTACAGCCAGATATTTTTAATAGTACCCTTACTGTTGTTGTTTACATAGTTTAAAATCTTTCAGCTATTTGCATTCTATTTTAACTGGAGAGAAATCAGAGCAAATCCTCTTTGAGCAGCTTTTCAGCCAGCATAGAAAATAACAAGTTAGAAATTTTTCTGATATTTCATACTCAAGAAATATATTTAATCTCATACAATATTACAGCTGCATGAAAAAAAAAAAAAAAGAAAAGTGAATCATATGCATATAGGTTCTTCAATTTTAAAAATCCCACTAAATTTTCCCTGGGGTTTTGGTTTTGTTTTGGAAGTTAAGTGTCTACAGCAGTATTTCTTTACGTAAATGATTTCTAACCATCACAAAGTTAGAGTTTCTGGACTTTGTGCAGTGTTATTGGAAAGCAGTACCCAAATCATGCCTACCCAGGGAAGCACTTCCACATATAGAAAAATGTTTGCTCTTTAGAGTCTAGGTTAATGGACATTAGAGGAGAAGAAATGTATCTTATGCAGAAGAAAAATAGTGCAATAACATTGTGCTCTTGATCTTCTGTGCTGAGCACAGCACCAGTATAGATCACATCATGCACACAGGATTAACAGGTCTGAAAATAATCTTACCAACTTTCTCCCTACTCTCCATGCCAAATGTTGATTGGCTTGTAAAAATGTGGTTCATAGGCTAAAAGCAGGAAAATTCCTGCTTCCCTACACTTGGCTGGTAAAACTGATATAAGTGCATGCACAAGTTTCCTATTTCAAGGAAGCTGAGAGTTAACTAGGTTCTTGAATAAATCTGAATAGTTCACTAAGCTGGGTTCAGGGGAAGGAAAATAACAAAATGGCTCACACTGAGTTATCAGTTCTGCAAAATATTTTTACCCCAAAACAAAACCTCAGGAAAAGGTCTTTATCTTATCATAAAACACAAACAGTTTATTGTTCTGATACAGTGCTGTATCTGTAGCAAGTCTGTGGAAAACTAGAACCTTGCTTCTACAATGTGAAGAGACAAGAGATATAGCAACTTATTTGAGATTTTTTTCTTCTCTAAATACTATTTTGAGACAACAAATTTTAAATTATTTTCTGTACATGGCATAAAATTATAAGTAAATATTCACACAGTACCTAATGACAAAGATGAGCTATGTAAGTACAATAATTAAGACTACAAAACTACCAATGCACTCATCAGAAACCTTCTGAAGAGCTGGTAGTGGAGGACACTCATGTCACAACAAATTAACTAAGTTTTGCTGACACTGAAAAGAAAGAAGAACTTGCATGACAATCCCTCTAAACCTATGGTCATGAGTCAGAGGCCATATTTGAAATTAAAATAATGAAATAACCAAACCAATGTAAAGTATTCAAAACACTGTTTTTCACAAGCAGTCAAAGGTTTTGGAAAATATTCAAGTGAGGTAGCCTTCTGAAAATGGATATGAAGAAGTGGTAGAAAGGAAAATAGTACAAAATCTGAGAAAATTAATTTTAAAGAATTTCCAGTAAAGACGAGGTAATAAAAATATTCATTGAATGATCATTCTACTTCTTCAGGACGGCCTTGAAATAAACTTCATAATGCAAATGTGTTAGAGGACAAAAGTAGAAGATATTTTAGAGGACCCTGAGAAAGTGCTTTCTATGAGAGACACAAATTGATTACCTGAAAATCAAAACCATTTTCTTTCATTCATACACAGCCATGTATTTAGACTTACAAGATTTTTAAAATATCTAATCCTGAAATACTAAATTTTTCCCCTTTACAATGATCACATCAGGGCACTTTTTTTTTTTTTTTTTTTTTGTGCATAGCATTGTTTTGTTGCTACATTAAATATATTGTATAAGCACTAATGAGTTTGTGTACAGAGTTAGAAGTGGTTTTTTTAACTTCTCATGACTCATGTACTCTTGAAACACTTAGGGTCCTTTTAAAATGTTATTCAGACTCCAGAGAACTTGGAACACAGCATCTTTTCTGTGACAGAAATGCTTACAAAACAGAAGAAAAGTAGAAAAATAAAATTGTGGTCAATCTCCTGTATTTCCTCTTTCACACAACACTAAATGATTTTTTTTCTTACTTACATTATAATTTGTCAAAAGAAACAGGGAACTTTTTTCTTTAACTTCCAAAACATATTGTGATTCCACTAAAGTTTATAGGATCATTCCCCCTGAATGCACTGCATCAGGGTTAAAATTATTGAAGCCATTTATGACTCACAATGGCAGAAAAAATAAGGTAGATGGCTGTGACCCCATAGCTCTCAGACTGTCCCAGACTTGTCTGAAATCAAACCAATCTGTCGGTAGAACCCTCACTAGACCATAGAAGGTCTAGTGCACAAATGCACAAATACTTTTTTTTAAGTTGTCCAAGATTAATTTGCAATAAAATGAAGTCCTTTGAATTAATTCAGTAATTACTGTGGAACTTTACTGTATTTTCACCCTTTGTTTGCAGTAGCTAGTGTCATTAGAGGATCTAAGGGAATCAGTAACACTATTGGGTTAGTTATAAAAAGTTTGATTGGAAGACAATGACAATTTTTTGTCACTTAGTATTTTAATGGAACACTAAATTCAGTCATGTAACACAAGAAATTACAAGCTGGATTTCAACTGAGTAAAGCATGTTTCGTAAATGAATAAGCATGGTGAAAAATATATCACAGTTGTGTAATAATCATATTTCACTGGTGAAAAATCCCATATTTCTTAATAGGCTGATAACAGCTCCAAGTTAACCACCTATTCTTAAAATCATTTCTGAAAAAAAAACCCAACAAAGGCTGTTCTGGCTCCTCAGTTGCCCATGGGTAAGATAATAGGTGATGCCAAATATTTTTAGAAACATGACTAATGGATAACCCAAATCCTTGCCCTCAAAACAGTCTGATAGTCTCAAAAAAGTGTTGAGTACCTACATACTAAAAATCAGGTTTCTCTGATAATTCTGGTTTGGCCTTATCATTTCTCTTTTGAAATTTTAGAATGCTAGAGGGAAAATAATTGTGGTATCTTTGAGATAAGACTACCAGTCTCCCCTTTAATTCAAGGGTCCAAATGCTGATATGCCAGTTGCAGTCTACAGAAGCCAGAAGTGCAAACAATTATATTATTTGTTAAATACTTGCCTTACACTTTATTATGTTATTGTACACATCTGCTTCTTGACTGCAGCAAGTAAAATTTTTCCATAGCTCTCCTTGCAAATAAAATTGGCAGATCTGCCAGAATGTCATGATTTCCCTAATAATACATTACCCTAGGATTTAGCTTGAAGTCACGTACAAAATCTTCAATTTCTGCTGTTGAGTGCAGACATAAATGTTTAAGAGTCCCCAAGGATGATGAGAGACAGTGGAAGGAAACACAATCACTATGAAGATGATGAAAATATTGAAGACTAGCCAACATAGATAATAAATAACATAAAAGAAATACCTTGTTCTCTAATGTTCCCTGAGAGCTAATCTAAGCACTACTTATGTCAGCCAATTGGCCAGGTAGTGGAAAGAGGATTCCCATTGTCTGGATGCATCAAGTAAATAAAGATTTCCATCCAGGACAACTCTCCATTGCCGTGTTCTGTGGGGAAAATTAATTCCATAACATTCTGATCTCCTCACATTTTGTTTTGTTGCATTTATAAACTTAAATTAAGTCCCTTTTTTTTTCACTTTCCGTAACAGCTGCTCTAGTATGAAGTACAGGTGGATCTGGCATCTTCAGCTTTAGCAATCTGCTGGCTAGTACAGGGCAGGGCATTAGAAAGCCCTCAGAGGCAGGCTGCGGCCATGCTCAGTGACAGGCAGCTGAGCTTCCAGGCTTCCCTCACCACATTAGACAGGGCAGGATTCAGGCAGAGCAGCAGCAAGGAAATCGAGTAACTTTCAAAAGTCACCAGGGATTGATGTGAATTCCTTCACCTCAAGTATACTGTAGCAAAATATTTCTCTTTCAATCAATAGGAAAATTCTTATTGAAAGAATATATTAGCATTGGCTTTACTGATTTGCAAATCTCCAGAGTTTTGTTTCCTGTTTGTTACAGTACATGGGAAGGTTTCTTCTGTCAAAACAAAAGAATATGGAAATAAAAAAAATTAAATCAAAAAAGCTAAATATCACCCAAGTTTAAATAAGTCTTCATTGCTTGTGGAAACAGCATTCTTAGTTCTTATATTAATAAAAAAGGACAAGCAAAATTCTAGTTTTTTCCTACAAAATTAAGTTCTCTACAGTGCAGAATCGTGAACAAAAAGCATTTTAATATTCTAAGTAACAGAACCATCTGACATTTATTTTACTGACTTTTTCAAGAGATCTCTTTAATACGCAAGTCAAAACTTTGTTTTCCTCAGAAAGCCTACCTTATTTATGGCACCTTAACAAACTGCATTTAGTTTCATATTATAAGATTTAGAGATTAAAATCTTAGCTTTTTTCTTGACTAAATGACAAGATTGAGCCTACAACAATCTTATCTCCAGTAGGACTTCATTGTGGTTCCATCAGCACAGGTTCTCTAAGTCTGAATTTTGATAACCTTTTCTTCCTCTTAGGAAGATGCAGTTTACAGGTTTCTGACTGAGAAAGGAAGTTGAGAGATGCTTAAATCAGGAATAAGTCTGCTGCCACAGAAGAACTTTAATAGTCTTTCAGCAGAAAGTCAATAGATGAGCATTAGTTCTTGATTAAAAGGGATAACATGTATTAGAGGAAAATTGAACCCTTGCTACTTTGACAGGGTACACACTGGGGACAGATTTTGACAAAAGGTGAAGCATAGTGGATATTAGTAATTTCTCTCAAATTTCTTGCTCCCTGAACATCTCTTAATACCGGATTATAAGGTCCCATCTAACTTTTGGGTTGACTTGAGCTCACATCTACAAAAACTTGCTTTTGAAGGGACAGTTTTATGCCCTGAACCTCTGTGTGAAGGTAGAGATCTGACCCTGAGGAATGGTTTGTGCTGTTGGGGTCCCTATATCCGCTGTTGCTCAGTGTCATACAAAAAATCACACAAAGATAAAGCACACACAGTCTCTACAGAGATGGTTGGAGTCAGGGCTGCATAGGCTGGAAACCTTCTCATTTGAATTGGAAACAGAATCTGTTAGCTTCCTAAAAGGAAATACTGTGTGTGGACTTGCCCATTGAATGACTTCACTAAAATGCTGAACTAATATAATCAGAAACATTTAGCTATAATTTTTGCAGACACCATTGATAGTACAGGCTTCCCAACTCTAAATGTGTTTTGCATTTGTTTAAGGTTTGAAATAATTGGGCCTGGTCTTAATTGTGCCAGTGCAACAACAAGTTACAGAGTTGTTTTACTGCCTTAAAATACTTTTAACGAAACTTAATTGTCTGATTGACTTACTGTATATTCTTTAAACATACAAAGGGAAAAAGAATTAATCAAATTACTTTCTTATGAATTAGGAGAAAAACTTTCTCATGGAAACTTTGTAATTGCTCTGGAAAAGCTTTTTTACGTGAGGCGCCGAGGATTCACATTTGCTGTGCACCAAGCTGCTGTCCTACTGATGAGTGCCAGGTGGAGTAAGAGCAGGTCGTCTGCAGTCACTCTTACCTACAGCTCAAACCTCAGCTTTTCACAAAGTCACAAGAAAGACATCTGTTAGTGCCAGTTCTATGTTTGTTTATTATATTTATAAATTGAGAAAATGTTCATTGTTATTAAAGGTGTTGAGGAGAAGGGCAACAAAAGAAAGACTAAGAAGATGGGACCCTTGGAGGCAAGACTATCAATAGATAGCAATCTACAATTTAGAGAAAAAAGCCTGAACGGGAATATAATTTGGGTTCACAAAGTCATTTATATACTGTGGGCTAAGCAGGGAACTGCTATTCAGCTGGTTATTCTGGATAAGAATCAGCAATGTCCATGAAGCTAGTATAAAGTTGGTTTAAAACAGGCAAGAAAGTGATTTTCTCAGCAGGTCAGGAAATTTTAGAGCTTATTGTCCAACGATGTTGTGGAGGAAAGCAGTAGAAGATGAGATGTTCAACAAATTTTTGAGAAAAAAACAGGTCCATAAATGGATTCCAAAATGACTGGGAAGGATGTTCCCTCTAATATCCCAAATGCATCAATCATGAATGCTGGAGAAACACAAGTTAAAAGAATTGCATGAAGTATTCAGCCTTGCAATCTCTTCTTAAATACCCCATAATGCTACTTTTTGAGACAGAATACAATGCTGGGTGGACCACTAGCCTAACCCAGTAGAGCACTTCCTACATTCAATGGTTTTTGGGCATGACTGAAAGGGAACAAGTGGTGTGACAAGGGTTTTGAAACTGAACTGAAAGTGAAAAGTAGCTCAGTTTCATAAATAATGCAAAAATCATTGCTTCCAGCAAGCACAGTTAACTGTTTCTGGAACTGCTTGCCCCACAGTCATGGTGTCATTCTTGGGTATCTTGGCAGGACCAGGAGTCAGACTTGATGATCCTTCATAGATTATCCACTGAATTTGTTACTCCTAAAGTTTTTCAAAATTTTTAAACATGCATATCTTCAAAAAATTGATAAAATGTTCAAGAACTTTGCATCCTGATGATTTAAAAACACTAAAAACAAAACAACAAAAACCAGACCAAAAAATAAAACCTGGAAACAAAAAAACAAAAACCCCCCCAAAGCCCACTTTGGGATCACTGTGTGGTGGTGAAGGAAGCCTAAAGTTTATCAGAAGATTTGCATTTCCGGGAGATATTTCAGTTTGAAAGTTTAGGTTTCACAGAAGGCTTCCTGAGACTGTCTGAAAAAATAGAAAGAATGTTTGTCCATTTGAAGTAATCTTTTTCAGAGAGCTATCTAAGGAAAGAATTTGATAAAGCTTGTATGTAGGTGGGATTAGACTGAAGGACTTTCCTAGTCCCAGACCCACACCCATTTCACAAATCTATGTGTACAGTTTTGTGCTACAGGGAGCAAAAAACTGCTTGCCCCTACAGTGTATTGTGTGTGGTGAAAATAGCAGAGAAGGATTTCAAATCCCTTTTAAGTTTTAAATATGCTTGTTTCCAAGATAAGGAACATAAGGTTCACAAGTTGTGCAAGACTTTCCAGGCAGGGACCCTCGGTGCTGGAGCAGAGCAGGATCCTGCCAGGGAGCATGGCTGTGCCCCAGAGTGTGCTGGATGGAGGCTTTGCTCACCCTGAGTATGAAATATGGGAACGAACAGCACCTCTGAGCCTGCCCAGATGGACCTGGGCTTGGATGCCAGCATGCATCAGGCACTGAGGTCTGCAAAACTGTGGCAGACACAGCAACAATGCAAATTATTGCACATAAAAAATTGCCTAAACGGAGTAATAAGCCTATGGGATTTTCATGAGCAAAGAGATTTTAGTCTCTATAATAATACCATCATTTGTGGAAACAGATACAGATCTTGCCCAAACTGTACCAGACTAAGTGAATTTCTTTTTCTGAGCCTTTCCCTCAAAACTCTTATTTAAATTTTAGTGGTTCTATTGGATTCCTTGTATTTTTTTTATTTTACATTCATCATTACATCAGTCAATTAAAGAAATTTAGATAACTTTATCACCAATTCAAAATTCCCTTTGCATTCTCCTTTGTGGAACCACCTAGCCTGTGTCTCTGGTATTGTTTCTCTGTTCAGCCAGCTTATCCAATCTTGGCAGTTTCCTCTGGTATAATCTTCCGTGTTTGTGACTCTTAGGGGACTTGCCTTTCATTTTTATTGCCCCACCCACTGGAAAATTCTTTGCTCATTATTTTATTTTAAAGCTTTCAAATTTTCAATAGTCTGACTTATTTCCTTTCCATCTATCAAGTGCTATGAAAGAAAGAAAAAAAAAAAAGAGAAATCTATGAAAGAAGTTGTAGTGTATTTATTCTGATACTCTTGAATTTAGGCCTGCATGGCAAAGAGATCTGAGCTTCATAATGTACAGAATGAAGGTCTATGGAAAAAGCAGTGCAATCCTTTCTTCATCATGGAAATACCAAGTCACTGTACTTTCACAAATGGGTTTTACTTCAAAGTTGCATGTCATGCAAAATAATGAGTTGTTAGTTGTGACATTTAAGGAAAGGATTACTGTGAACATATTTTAAAAGGTAATCTTATTTCTCTTACTCATGGTGACTCATTGGTTATGACATTTGATTTAGAAACATACCATGTAGAGATAACTGCTCAGGGTGTGATTCGTAATCAGTGTCTGACAAACACGGAGTAGCAGGAAACCAAGACAACAGAGGTTGTCTGCTATGCTTGCTTTGAGGGCACAGGACAAGAGTGCTTAGTTTTAATCTTTGACCTTTCACTAAAGGATTATGGAATAGGCAACCTGATAAATATTATTTTGGAACAAACAAAGTGAACCAAAAAACCAAGATTTGGCCTTCCATCAGTAAAGAAATATTCATTCTTAAACCTATGTAAATTATAGATTCATTTTGTTTCACAGCAGAAAAAAAAAAAGAGACAAAATTTCATGGCAGTTTTTCAGGGATTTAGTATCTAGAAGAAGGATGGCCTTTTTTTTAATACTGCCAACTTCTAAAATAAAAATGGAGAAGGAAAGAAATAGTACATGAAGATGACTGTTGTGGGATATGATTTGGGGGAGAAAGTGCATGACTTCATAAAAATGCAATAGCTACTAAATACAAACTGCTTTGTGAGATGTCAATGGACATCATCCTGATCAACTTCACAGAATGTTATGAAGTCTGCATGTGACTGCTGCAGCAATGCTGTGAAACAGCCATGGAACAGAGTTATAACAACAATGACTTGTCAGATATTTTGGGGTTTTTTAATTAACAAGTGTACTGTGTTTCCCACAGAGAAATGGGAAAGGAATTAATATCATATTTATCCTCCCAGTCCACAAAATTACCAAAATTTTTTTGAGTCCAATGAAGCCTGACTTGACTAGCCAGATCTCTCTGGACCTTCTCATTAACTCAAATTGAAGTATTGAGAGAAATAGGTCAATAAATCTGTCTATATATTTTAAATACATATATGGTAGACTGTATGTTTTAGATATTTAAACTCAGGAAAAAAGGAAGAAATGCTTCAGACTCTACTAAAACAGAGCAAATTTCTGAGTAAAAAATTGAAGTTCAAGTTTGTCACAGCAGTGAGAATGCAGTCGCCCTTCGCTTGGACACCAGATAGTACAACAAATGTGTCTGAAACACATACTGTATGGCCAAAAAAACATTTCTTCCCTTCCTGTGTCAATGTAAATGGAATAAACATTTCTTTCAATAGTTTTCCAACACCATTGAATTAGAATATGTCTAAACTGAAACTATGTATTTTTGTATACATGTAGGAAAAAAAGTTATGAATATCAAAAGGCTCAACAAGGTACAGTTATGGCTTCCAAATGTCTTCCCTTTTTGGTATCACACTGACTTATTTGACTTACAAAATCTTGAATGCATTATATTATGTCAAAATTTGACAAGTCAGAATGATGAAATTTTAAAAGGCACTGTTTATATGTGTTCCAGTTGGAACATATATTTCATTTCTGCTGTGAATTTGCCTTCTTAAGTACTTTCCTATAAAGCTTAACTAAAGCATAGAGGAACAGTATGTTCCACCCTTATGTGCCTGTAACATCCACTTGAGGTAAAGCACTGTTTATTTTAGGATCCATTTGCCATTGAACTGTGGAGGGAATGTGGTACACTTCTAGATTCTGTTGTAGACTGAGAAGGGCAGGTGATAATGAACTGTTTATCATCTTTCTTTAGTATTTTAGCAAAAGGAAAAATACAGTTTGAAGGTTTCTTACGTGAAATGTTTCTACCAAATATTAGATTAGATGCTATCTGTCTGTTTTGATAATATTGCTTTCTGGAGCCTCTTTTCAGACAGATTGCAGCAGTGCTTTGGCTAAATAATTAACAAAACATTAGACTAAAGATATTAACTTATTTACCAGACATTTGTTATGCTATTTAATATAATAAAAGAGAGACAGAATTTATAGTTTGTTTAAGAAAACATCTTATTTTTAAAACAATTTTATCAAACAGATAGAGAACACCTACTGGTGGCCCCATCTGTTTACCCAGAAGGGAGAGTAACCTAGTCCATCAAGTACCCTTAAATAGGGTTACACAGTGCAAAGTTTTTGACCAAGTTGCTTGAGCATGAAAGGAGAAAGAAACAAGTTTGGGGTAGCCAAGAGAATGTGTCTTGACTGATCACTTGGCCAGCCAGCAAGTGCTTTCTCCTCTTGACCTGCCAGTTTGGGCCAGCAGGTTTCTTGTAGGTATTCAGACACATATGTGTAGGTGTATATATAGACCTCATTAGCCGGTAGAGGAGCCAGTCCACAGTTGTCATCACAAGCATACTCTGCTCCATTAGAGATAATGAGGCCTCCTGTGTTTGGAGAGATAAAGAACAAACCACAGATAGACATGGATGTCTCTGCCAGAGAAAGCTGTGGCCCAGCACAAATAGTACCAAGGAGGACCTGATAACCCCAAAGGACCTGACTCCCCATGGTCAGTTACAGCAGTCCCCATAATATCAAACTCTGCTTCTGCTGCCTATCTTTTTTGCCTATATTAGCCTGGGTAATGAAGAATTAATATCATATTTATCCTCCCATATTAGGCCAATTACCCACAGAAAAATGTCTTGATTGTAATATTTTAAGGACCTAAAGAATAGGTGCAATGACTTCAGAGACTTTCAGCAGCCTGTAAAGCTGTATTAAATAAGCTAAAAACTCTTCATAGAGTAAACAAGCTTAATAGGAGCATCTGAGCTTGTGCTACAGATTTGTTGGCCAAAATGCCATGATGACACCTGTACTATGGAAATGAATAAAGCAGAAACTGCAAAAGAGACTAGAAATAAGACCCATCATGTTATTGGTAATCTATTTTTTAAATATTTTTGGATTCTATCTTCAGCCTGAATAAAATAATTCCAAAATATTATATAATGTTATCCATTTTAGGGTAAATACAAACATCATATATTAGTAAATTTAGATTTTTTTAGGGATTTAGGGGTCTTGAAACTACTTTAACTTCAAAGAATTTTACCGAAAATGTTTATTATTTATGTCAAAAATGGTTAGAGGCAGCTACAAATGTTGCACTTTCTTATTTACTGTACCTCCAACAAATACAGTTCTGTGGAGATTATCAGTACTGGATAACATGTGGAAAAGCCTTTCAGTGGAGCAACTTTAAAGAATGAATCATCTCATTTCTAGAAGACAAACCAGGCAGTGCTGACCATGTGGTGGAAAATATAGGCAATCTGGCTGGATGTATTATGTCTATTTAAAGACACAACTGGAAACTAAATAGGAAGTTTGACACTTTCATGCGTCACAAGTGAAAAGCCATAATACTGCCCTTGTACATAAAAACTGGGGGCATGGTGCTTAGAACCATGGGCAGTATTCTCTCATTACTTGTGCACATTACAGGTATGAGTTGCATCATGTAATTCAACAGATGATCTGTTCCCTCTCTTCCCCCTGTGCTCAAGGAGTTGGCATACATTTCATTAACATCTCTGGCCTCTGAACATAGCAAGAATATTCAAGTAAAATGCTTTAATTATGTGGCTGTGTTTTTTACTGAAATAACAAAGTTATGAAAGAATGAAATATTTTGTTGCCCCAGTGTTTGCACTATTCTTCACTTTCTGCTAGCTGAAAAGTTTCAATATACTACATGTGGTACCTTTCAAAACAAAACACCAATTAAAAATAACTAAGTGGAACATTGAGAAACTCATGTTCCATGGAACAACAAATTGTTTCAAATTGGCGGTACAGAACCAAATTGGCAGCATTATAGTTATTAATACTGCTTTCTCAGTTAATCAGGAGAAAGCTCTTTCTGGCAGCTTTCTGTGCATATTTTCATTGCTTTCTGTGACACATATATACAATACAGAATATAAAATGTATTAACATGAATATGAAACAAAGGTGTGAAAACATGTGCTTTCCATGTACCACAACAAGCATTTTCTAAATGCTGAGATTCATTGTGGTCTACAATGATTCCTGTTCTTAATTTGTATTGTAATTTGTTCTTTTCTTCTTGTACTTCTAGTATTATGATGTTTTTCCCTTTCTAAGTGGTATAATTATGCATTGAGAACCTGCATTGGTTCCTTTCATGTAAAAACATATATTACCATTCTTACACACAAACTTGGAAAACCTTAACTTGGAAATTTTTGTGTTAATTATACCTGTTCAGAACACATGTAAGACTACAAAAACAATGAGGATGGATACATATTGTGGTGCATGGATCTACCATACAAAAGTATACTACTCTGTTACTTGACAACCCAATTTGTACTCTACATGTTTCCAACTCTAACTCAGAAGTTTGCTCTAGTGATTTTTGGAAAATCTGTTCATGTTGTGGCTTGCTCATTTTGGATACAATTCCAGCATGAAGCCTTCTTTGCAAGAAGTAAAACTTGTTCTAGCTGCTCATAAAATTTTCCCCAGAAGTGTTTATAAAAGCTAATAAAAAAGAAAGTGCTCATTATTTTTGATAAGCAGTGAAGGATTGGAAATACATATTTCAATAACAGAGCTAAAGCTATTTGGGAGCGAAGAAGGATATATATGCATTTTTAAACTGATAAGTGTTTCTTAAAAACATGAATTTTCATGAGTCACTTACCTCAGAGTTGAAAACTTAAAACTTTTCTTTTAGCTATGGTTAAGTGGAGGGAAAATATGTCAAGTCCCAGCCAATGTTGAATCCAGCTTTAAAATATTGGGATTTAGAGGATGTATAATACCAATAAGTCTAAAACTATTAGGGTTTCCTAGTGAGAATATACAGGACTGGTTTATGTAGTTCTTGACAGAGAACTTAAATTAGCCCTGCAACATGGATGGTGTAACTTTTCCTGCTGCCTGGGAAAGAAATGCTGTCAAACTCTAAGTTGTGGTGATGGCACTTAGTCTGTATGAGTCTAATAAAAAGGCAGAGCGTACGCATGTTTCTCCGATTTTAGATTTTTTTTCTCTTGGTCAGAACTTTGAAGTCTTTTTAAAGCTTTGTTCTCTTCCTCTTTTCCAGGCTAATAAAAAGAATTATTATTACTACCACATTTGTGTCTCTTGGATTTTATTTTGGCTAATGCAAGCATTTTTACAACATGATCTTGGACAAAGGAGCAATTAGAATTAAGGAGCCTTATCCAACAATTACAGCACTTATTGCAATTATAATAGTAACTTAGTAAGTTGATGACTTACTGAGTTACCCAAATGATAAATTTTTATTTTGTTTTTAAAGTCAGCAAAAGCTTAATGCTAGAGTTTTGTAATGAGCCTGTGGTAACCAGATTTGTAGTCTGAAGCCTTCGTCTGCCACACTGTTAGCCATCAAAAGAGCCCTGTCCTACCAAGCTTTCTATTTTCACAACAGGATATCTGGTTTCTTTTATGAGGATACAGCTATGTTAATTTGGTTTAGTGGTTTGTTGGAGGTAAGCATGCTCTTCACAGCACAAACACCAAAATCCCCTTAAAGCAGTTCCTCGTTAATAGCCGGGGTCTGATTGGCAGCATTGCATTGTAAAGTGTGATTTGGTTGGATAAATATGTTTAGTCTAGTAAGCACTTTAGTGATTGAGTGTCTGTTAATGGATAAAGGTGGATTATGGTGAAACCTCTACAGGCTGTCATTGAGCACTTAGAGTTGTGAGATGTACCGTGGGGGGAATTGAAAACAAACCGGCACTGTGGAAAACCTCACCAGCTATAAAATATTTTAAATATTTGGTGCCATTTCAGCATCTAGGTTTAAAATCATATTTCACTTGAGGAAAACAAAGCAGGGCAGACTGTGCAACTCATTGCCTTCTTGTTTGGCCTTAAAGAAAGCAGACTCATTACATGCATCTGGGCATATTCAGAGAGAGCTCTTTCTGAGCACAGGACAGTCAAAAAGCCACCAAGTACCTGGAGGGTATGTGCAGAGTAGCTATAATTTTTCTTAGGTGTGTACTGTAAATCTTTTAATTCACCAAGAAGCAATGCAAGTCTGTGCACTTTTCTAAAATGGTATACTTGCTTGCAGCTGTACAAGCCCATTTCTTTTTTTAACACCTTCTCCAAAACAAAGATTTTTGCAATGTCACCCATCTTCCTTCCCCTTCTCCTTCTAAACACTTAGAAGAAGATCTTTCTTGCTTTTAAAAGAGGTAATCTGATCCTGCATGCAAACCACCAACAAATGTCACTTTTTTCCTCTGCTCAGGTGTACACAGACTTTTTATGAGGTGTTAAATATCAGGTTACTTGAGGACTTGAAATGGCCTTAAGGCCAAGTGGCAGATATTCAGGCACATACATAGAAAGTCTCCATTTCTGGGGGGTTTTAAAACCTGTGGGTCCTTATTGATGGCCATGGTATAGTGATTCGCTGTTTGACTATTATACTGCAAAGTATAGCCTAAGTAGCAGGTGAATCATATACCCAGACTATTTTAGTGTTCATACTTAGACAGGGCTTTTTTGTGTCTTTTTAAGCTTTTAAGCTAAAAATTTCCTTAGGTTATTGTGGGAAATTTTGGGTGAGTAGAGGTTTGATATAAAGGAAAAGCCTGGAAATCTTCCTTCTCTTCTCTTTTCTGGTCTCTTTTTTTTTTTCTTATCAAAGATATCAGACCCATGCCTTGCAGTTAATAGCTACCATGTGTCAGTATATGTTCAAGACCACAACATTTAAGAAAACTCTTGTGACATTTTTAGAGGGGAAAACATTCTTGCTTAGTTTTGGGAAGCTTCTTGCAGCTTCACTGTAAACCAAAATGTGTCACACACTTTGTTCATCTGGTTAAGACTGCCTCCACAGGAGCTTTACTTTTTGGTCAAGTCGAGGTTAGCTGGGGGGTAGTGGCTTTCCCATTAGTTATGGTCTTTACTGTAAGTAAAAAAAGCTATATTAAGCCTCCAATGTATTACATGGACTTGAAAGGAACTTAATTGATTAAGTCACTTCTTTCTATTATGGTGTCCTAAAGAACAGGCTAAATGGTTATAAAAGTTATTTCTAGCTGAGTGGCATCCTGGAGGTGAAATTCCTCACTAGGATCCATGCAACCACTCCCATACTGCAAAATTTAACACAGAGAAAAAAAGAATTGTAGAAAATCTTTTCCTGTGCTACTTATCACAACACTTTTTTTTTGAGTGAGGTAATAAATCACCATTGTAGTTATTGGTTTCATATAACACAATTGCCTCAAGTCACAGAAATCTCACTCTTGACCGTTGATTGTTAGCAATAATAAGATAGAAAAAGGGAAGAATTTTTTTTATTAATACATAAGGATATGTTTTATTGGATACACTGCTTTTGATTTAGATACTGCCTATACCTTATTTGCAATATCATTTTGAAACCATGAGCAATTTTTTGCACTTGAAAACTTCAGACTAACAAGAGATGAGTGAGTCAGGCGATAACAAAGGAGTAATTTAAAGGTAAAAGGAAGGATGGAGAAGGTGAAGAAAAAAGTAAACTATCTGAAGGAAAAGAAGAGAAGATTCAGTAAGACAGAAGAAGAAGCTGAATATAGTTGTCTTATGAGAGAAAGCAAACATTAAGAGAACATTGATGCTAAAGACAATCAAATATTTTGCAATAAATCTTTTTGGTTCTGTGTCATGGAGCTGGGAAGTAAATAACAAATATAACCTCAGGGAGCTTTAATTCTATGCCATGGACGAGCAATTTATTTAAAATGTTTTAAAAGAAAATTCAGAAATGTTGGCTGAATTATAAATGTTTAGTAACGTTATTAGTCTAATGAGGAATATTACTGTGATCCATCAATTTAGGAATTTTGGGGTCAGTATCTTAAAGTGATGCCAATGACAATCAGACTAACAAAGCTCTTTTTCTAGAAGTTAGATATAGCTGCAGACACCCAGGCTAACTTGCACTTCTTTTGCTAGCATTTCCAGTTTTGCTCTTTTATCTTAATTTTTCTGTAAAATTAATAATTTTGAGATTTAAAAGTGTTTTGCTCTCCTAAGTTGCTGCATAGGGCTTTCACGTTACAGACAGGATGAAAAAACAGACTGGCTAAAGAGGGGAAACAGTAAAAACTGCACATAGGAAAGTGCTCTTGGTGCATGAACTAATCAAACAAGAGAAAACAGGCATTAAAGAGCAGGTAAGGAAGTAATTTAAACTGCTGTAATTTTAAGTAGTAGCATACCTAAACTGGAGGGAAAATTTTTGAGCATAAATTGTTCCTTAATATTAAACACATACATACACAGAAAGCATACATAAATACTAGCGGGGGTTTTTAGTTGGGTAAGTGGGTTTTTAGTTTTGGTCCACAACCTTGGCAGTAGTTTTCTTATCTTGTTCCAGCATAGTTTTTCTGCTTTGGTTAGCCTTTACCACAACACTGTACCTCTGTTCCTGGCCTGCAGGTGAAATACGTTCAGCTTTTGCAACCCTTTTTCACAAATACCCAGCAGGCATCCAAACACTTTCGAGCAATAAATAAGACCCCACAAACAAAAGCAAATTAAACCTTCCACTTCTATTCATAAAAATATATATGCAGCTTTATTTAACCAATCAGATGGCTATTTGTGACACATGAAATAACTTGGTGGTCTTAGCCCAACTCCAACTGGACAGCTGTTTTCAACATAAAATTCTCCACCATAATTGGCTTTAACCAGCATCCTTGTCTGTGAAATAGCCAAGTTTTCTGGGGCCACAGAGATTTCCTCATAGCCTAGAGGTGGTTCTTCTAGATTAAGCATGTGGGTGGCCTGTTGATAGTGGTACAATTTAAAATAACTAAAAAAACCAACTTTATACTGTTGGAATTTTTTTTAATTTTTTTTTACAGGTCAGGATATAATTCTATAATTCTACTCCTGAGATTCACCTAAATGTTAAATTTGTAACATATAGTGTATATTAATGTTCAAATGTGTTTTGGAAACTGTGAAATAAATTGTCCTTTGGCAGCCAATAACAAAATAATATAAAGATACTAGAATTTAATTTAATGCTAAAAGAATTATTCTTGGTTTTTTCCTTAAAAAAGAAAAAAGAAAGAGACAGAGAGAGATTTAGAACCAGACTGGTTTATATTAGTGGAAAAGGAAGTGCCACAATTGCCACCTAGTTAAACCCAGATCTCCAAATTGATCCTGTGCTGGGAAAAAATAAATTGTGGAATTGGAATGAAACTCTAGCCAAACATCTGAATAAATGGTGAAGTAGCCTAAAAGAAATTTTAGAAATTCTAATCGCAAAGCAGAAACCTATGAAGAAGAACATACCTCACCCAGATTGAGAAGCTGTTCAGAAGCATTATGGTTAACGCCAGCCTGGAATAAACACTGCCTTTGCCTTGACTGATAGGACTATCATGCGTAACATACCTCAGAAATATAAATTTCTATAAGACCAAACAGAATATGCCATAGAAAGCATCTGAGATAGCTCCAAACACTGCAAAATGAGAAGAGTGAAATGTATAAATCATTACAAAAACAAGCACCAAATTCTCTAATTCCCTGTAGCATGTGCAATATCTTGGCACCAAATATAACATACAACCTGTCTGAAACAGTAAAGATTTACACTCACTTTGCACTAATGTAAATGCCTGTGCAGGGCAGTGGATATCTTGGCCCATAATGTGGATTTGTTTAAGCGCTACAAGAGAAATGTTACTGTAGTATTCATTTTTGAAAGTCTGCCTACTTTTTTCTTTCCCAGTTACTGCTTTTTAAAGAAACTCCTGTTTTATTTGCCTTTTAGATTCTGTCTTGTGTATGAGCCCTTTTCAAGCTGAGGGGAAAAAGGAGGTTTCATAACATGCTTTGGGAAGAAAACAGATATGTAAAAAAAATCCAAAAACCTGTTAAATCAGACGGGCCTATGCTTTGTACTGCTCCCAAGGCCTATCAGGAGAGTACTGTACAAAAACAAAGCTTGCTGAAGAGGAAGCAGCTGCAGGGGTGATATAGAGCTCTTTCTTATAAACAAAGAGCACCAACAAATCTGTTTGAACATGAATATTAGATTTGCTGACTTTTGCTGACTTTTGCTGACATCACCACAGGAGATAAACATATTACAAGGAGTGGAACAGCTTGTTGCTTGAGAGGTTGCCAGATGTGATAAGTGAATGGCAAAGTGGTAAATGAAGACAGGGTGCCCATCCTGACAGATTCAACTGTAGATGGGAGCTGTGACTTGGTGAAGTGTTGTAGTGAGAGTTACTAGGCTGGAACAAGTGGATAAAAATGAACTATGAACCTCCATTTTTCTAATGGTGAAGAGCTAGCAGCTGCTTCCATCTGGGAACTGTGTGAAAGTGCCTTACAGCTGTACAATAATAAACAGCTAAAAACTCTGCACAGCCCCCTGCTCCACTTACATTCTTTCCCAATCTTTTCCCTCATTAAACAGTAATCTTCCTCCTAATTATATTTCATCAATCTGTTGTTTATGGAACTCTAGATTAAATGGCAAACATATTGAAACAAAAATAAACTTATAATTAGTTGTCTTCTACTCACCCCTCCTGCTTTTGTATTAGCAAGTGCATCATTATCAGGCCCTGGGGGTTTGATGAGGCAATCAGTTTACATGGTGCACTTTTGGCAGCAAAGAATAAAAAAACATTTGTAGCTGCATAATATGATTTACCAGCCCTAGGGCTCCAGGGTCTACACTTCCATAAATATAAGTGACAAATTATCAATAAATCATTCCCTGGTCTACCATATTGCATAATGTTTATTGAAACCCAGTTCTAATAAATATAAAAGTCACCTTTTTTATCCAAAGCATGAGAAACAAAAATGACAGCGATTACAAACAGAAATGAAAAATGAGAAGTAAGTCCCTTCACAAGCAAGGAACCCTTTACTTCCTAGCATCCTTAGTGCCTCAGTGTTTTTGGCCTCTAAAACTGCCTTGGAGTAGATGCAACTTTCAAATGGTGATTTTACTCTTTGATTATGATAAACATTGTTTTTCTGGGGTTGTTTGTTATGCTTATCATTCTCACATCTGGTTCCAAATCTCTGAAGAAAACAGTCAAGCGCACTTGCAGGACATTGATCAGAAGCAACATTATAATTGGTAAAGTTCTCCCAACTAGGCCAGTTGTAGAGGAACTCAACACACGGAGGCCTATGCCCTGGAACTGAGTTTGTTTGGTTCATTGCAAGTTATTTGAAAAGTGAAACAAAGGGAATAAGAAAATATATGCAGATCATAATCATTCTTAATCTCTGTAAACTGAAAACCACAGCTCTAATGATTTATCCTTATTTTTTGGGGGGTTTTACTCTACTTTGTGATGACAAGAATTAGACTAAATATTTCTCTAGGATGTAAAAAGCCCTACAGAATACTGTTTCAAAAAATTGCTCATAAAAAATTTAGATGTTATTGTATTTCCCCTCCACATTAAAAAAAAGAATATATTTTAATTTCTTGAAACAAATTTTGGTATATCTCACCTGTTAGAGGTGCTGATTAAAACATGGAATTATCCTATCCCACCATTTTCAAGCAGGTTAGCATCTGGAAGTAATTTATGAGGAGTAGTCCTTAGACTTGCGTAATACTTCAAAAAGTCAACTTAAATCTTAACTAGAATTCTCTGTCCTTTTTTATTCTGTAAGACAAACATCAGACACCCACGTTAAGCTTAACTAACTACTCTTCAGAAAGATTCCATTTTCCACTGATCTTCTGATTTTTTTTTTTCCACATGAAATCACAGCTTTGTATC
The DNA here is from genome assembly GCA_024362935.1 of Setophaga petechia. Lineage (NCBI taxonomy): Eukaryota > Metazoa > Chordata > Aves > Passeriformes > Parulidae > Setophaga > Setophaga petechia. The sequence goes on from JANCRA010000001.1 coordinate 33,602,587, forward strand.
ATGCGAGGAAAAAAAAAGTGCTAAAATATTTTATTCCCCTTACTTAAATTTCTGTTAGGTATATTCTGCCCAGTAGGATGTAGGATGAGCATGATGAATGCATAATCTACTGGTTCAGAGACATCTTTTTGCTGTTCTAAAGAGGCATGGCCATTTGGGAAAAGATGATTTTTCCCTTGTAACTTTGGTGGAAGTTTTGTTTGTTGAGCCCTGTAGGACTGGACACAGTAGCTTCCTTTCCAGATTAGGCTGTATTTATGGTGTGGGCTTTCCTCTGCTGCATGATTTTTAACACGTATGATGTGTCTTTCCTTTCATGTCATGCTTTGAAGACAGCACAGGTCCATGCAGTGTCATGGCTGTTAGTGGTGTATGACAGGGTGAATATCTCTTTCTCAGTTCTTACAAAGTTTTGGAGGAAGTAGTTAATTTATTATAGTTTTAAGGTCCTATCTTGTTGACCCACTGGAATAATCCTGATAAATTCATCTGCTCTGTTCCACTATAGAAGGGTTTGTGCATGAGAACATTAAAAAATTTGAAAAAAGTAACACTGCTGACACTTGTAAAACATTAAATAAAACTCCTCTGTTTTAGAAATGGTTCCTCCTCTGGCACTAAATCAGGGTGATGCATACCAAGCTGGCAGCATTCAGCAGTGTTTGTAGCCACTGTGGCTGCTTGTTGAAGGGCAAAACCAATCTAAAATTCTCATCCATAGGAATCCTCATCCATGGGATTGAATGAGTCCAACCACACTCTTCTCACCACTTCATCCATTCATCTCAGTGGCAGCATGTCCTGAAGCTCGGCTGGGGGAAGGAGAAGGGATTCAGGCACTCAGCCTACTGGAGCAGCAGCAGCCTGGATCCATAGGAACAAAGTGGCTGCTGAGAAGTCATGAGTTAGAGACTCAGTGCCAGCTCAACATCTCACATTCAGCAGCGAGTGAGGAAGTGGAAGAAACTGAGACCACTGAGCTGACAAACTATTTCCATTCTCAGGAACAGGACTTAAAGAGAGACCTCAGAAACCTTGACTTTTAAACAAAGCCAAAATATAAACTGATGTGTATATCCTGATGTCAGGAATGACATCTGTGAGATAGTTTAAGCAATCTGCAGGAGAGTATCAGACTAACAGATGATTTTCATAGATTTGCATGCCAGAGCTATTGCTCAACATTCATATCTCTCTGATTTCATATGATATACCCTAATGAGGTCATAGCCTGGAACTAAGTGTAAAAAAAAAGGAATTATACTTCAGATTGATCATAATTCCAAATGAATCTGGCCAAAAGCTAGCATTTCCATAGGGACGACTAGACTTGTCTAATCTGTAATAAGAATATTGCAATAGCTTGACATAGGTATTCTGCTTCTGCCTTTCAAGGAAAGCCTTGCAAACATTGTTGAACGGCTAAAAGAATAAAAAAAAAAACAACAATCTACCTTTCTACGTCTGTAAGAAGGCCATCTTGCTATAAGTGAAGGAACCCATAAAATACCTGGGCCCTGAGAGTTTTTCAGGTGATTAAATGACTGGAATAAATACAACAGATGTTTCTTTTCATTCATGGATACCTCAGGTACATTTCCTGAAATTGTTCTTTTTATCATAAGCAAAACTAAGCAATACACATTGACGGTTTTTACTGCAAAGGTAAAAATTAGAGCTCATACAAAACTCCAAAAGTCTTTACATGTTTAATTATAAATTGAAGACAAATCATGCCCAGCAAAGATCTATGCTGACCCGTGTATTATTTATATTATCCATCACTTTGCAGTGTTTTGCTGGGTTTTTTGATGGATTGCACTACATTTAAGCCAGATACTTTGCAGTTTACTGAAGCAGCAGAATTATCTCATGCTTTCATGCAATGATCTCAGAGCTATTACAGTAGTCACCCTATAAAAGTCATTCAGTTGATTCTAATATGCTGCACCCTCTCTGATAAGGTATATGTTAGGTTTAGTAAGATATGTGTTGGTACTAACAGCTGAATTGTTAATTTCAGAACCAAAAAAGCAAAAGCTGCCAAAAAAGATGCATGAAAACAGCATAAAAAATATTTCATCCTCATCTGAAGGTCTAAAGCTACTTAAAATTTTCAGGGACAAGAACTTTCAGTTTTGCTACCTGATTGCTGGCTTACAGCCCATAAAATCTTAGGCTTGCTCTTGATGGTCAGTGTTCATCAAGGGGCTACGTGCAATCATTGCCTTTCTAACAACTCCTTTCCCTGATTGCACACTAGGATTTTTTTCTCCATTCAGAGCTAATGCCAGGGTATTGTTTATCATGTAGCTGATCATGCTGATATGACACATCTATTTTAATACTGTCTGTATGTGTATTGATAGCGAGTGCTAGCCCGCCAAGAAACAATTAGGCACCCTATAGTGTAAGCACCCCAGTCCCATTAACCTCACTGGATGACATTTGTGTCAGAATAGAAGGAGAGACTTTGGCCCTGAACTTATCAGACAGCTGGAGTGTATTTTTGTCTTTTTTTCCACAGTGTCAGTAGACATAACATAGGTTTTGCACGGGTTTGCATAAATCCAGCTAGAAACGAACACATTACTCTCTACATATAATTTTTTTCCTGCATTTTTGGCAACAGAACTATTTTGCAAAAGCAGTGTTCAACTGATATAAGCTGAAAAAGATTTTAAGATTTAGCAGTACTCCAGACAGGTCTGTATGCACAGGTGGGCTCAGCTTGCACACCAGGTCTGTTGCCCAGACGTGACACCCAGGACAGCAGGAAGCTCTAGATTTGAACAGAGCTCATGGGCTCACCCACCATTCATGAACATCACTAATAAACTGTCTTGAGGGGAAGGACTATTTCCCCTAAAGAAAGAAATATAAGAAAGAAATATAAGAAAGAAATATAAGAAAGAAATTATACCCAGCTCAAACTGATGTAGGGACAGTAAAATACACCTATCGCTGTGATAAACCACATGAAAGCTGTCACAGTGTTGAATAATGGATGCTTAGCATGATGCAAATTTCCCTTGAATGTACCATAATCTTGTGTTTGAATGCAAACTGTAAAAGCTATTTTGAGAGCTCAACTTCAACCGTTAATGGGAGATTCTTCTTTTTGCCACATTTTGTAGGACTGCAGGTGCTAAAAATGAAAACATGTAGGATTGGTTGTTGTGGTTCTCACTTCCAGTGGTGGCATTGCACTCGGTGGGAGGCTGTCAGAAAGGGACTGGAAATTGAGATCTCAGGATGTAGCACCAATTGCCAGGCAGTGCAAAACCTCTGGCAGCTTGACATTTTTTGTTGGATCTTTCATTTTGGATTAAATTCTTTTCTGTATCCATGTGCAGAATTTATATTCTCTTCTCATCTCCAGTATATAATATAACATTGTATATTAGATAATAATATTTTTATCTTAATAATCTTAATATTATCTCAATAATATTTTTTATCTTAAAATGTTCTTCATAAATTAGCAGAATTTTCCATTTTCATTATTTAGTTATCTGTCTCCTTAAGAGCACTAAGCATTAGCACACTAGTCTTCTATGCTTTTCTGGAGAAGTAAATAGATGCAGATAAACTTTTATTTCATTTTTAAGAGTTACCAGGGAGTTGCATTTATGTTAGAAAACATGATTTTAATCAAATCTTCCTTGACAAGAGAGATTACATGCATGAAGGAAATATGTCAGAAAACTCACAAACTCTGTGTTAATTCCCAAGGAATTTAACTCAATTTTTCCTTCGTTCACATAGCAACATTTTCAAGAAAACAAAATGCTTTTCAGACCATTTTATTCCTTACTTCTTAATGATTTTAAGAAATTATCTACTTAAACACTTTTGTTAGATTCATAGCATAATTTTCCCCTTCCATTTATCCTATTGTAACCTCTGCATCGAAAACATCCTATGAGAGAACAAGACCCATGTTCTTTTTTAAGAAAAACAAAAATATCCTACTGTTTAAACTGCTCCAAATACCTGGTTTATACTGCTGCATGCTGATATTTCAGGGGCACTACCGAAATAATAATTATCCTGCAGTGATTCTGTTGTCTTAGAGCTCTTGAAAATAGAGGATCCACACCTATGACCAAGTTGTTGCACCTTAAAGAACTGAACCTTATCACAGAAATTAAACATATATATAATTATCCAAACTCTGACAAATACAAGGTAGTCCTGTGCCTACTAGTGCCTACTGTATCTACTGTCCTAAAATAATTCCATGTCACCTGCAAATTGCCACACTTGTTCTTGGCCATCATCCTGACCATTTCAGCAGTGAAGGGATCAATAGAGAGCCCTGAGGGAGAATATTCCTAACATTCCTCACAGGAAAAAAATGACCACTTATTCCTACCCTTTGTATCTTATCATTTAAGCAGTTGTCACTCAGTTGTCACTGTGTGACAAGTCCTTCCCTTTTACTCTGTAAGGGCACAGCTCAAGTGAAAGTCCAGCTACACTGTACAAGTTGGATTTACCCTTATTTACATGGTGATTCATCATCCTTTCAAAGAACCTTATTGCTCTTGCAAATCCTTTCTACATCTGCAAAACTTACTAACTCTTCCCCAAAGGGTCATATACAAGCATCATATTCCAATATGTTCTCTATCAATTTATTTAGGCTTACATAAAGACATCTAGAAATAAAATTTAGTGTTTAGTATCCAATAGCAATGATTTGTGTTGTATTCTCCCAGTATCTCCTCTAGTTCTGCCCAGGACAGAGGTAATTTTTTTAGAGTAGCCAGGTGCAGTGGCACACACCTTTGTTCCCAGCTGCCAGGGAAGCTGAGCAGATCATTTTCACTTGCTCCCAGGATTCTGGGCTGCAGTGGCTGTGCCAAGTGAGTGTGACCAAGACAGGGCTGCTGCTTGATACCATCTTACACCATCCCAGGGGCTGGGGGAAAGGGGCTCTCATTTCTCACAGTACTCTTCCTTTTTCCAGTCAGGACAAAACATGGTGAGTGGGGGCTGGTAGGTATCTGACCTGGGCTTTCCTTAGACATAGTTTCTTTGTCTTATGCCTTTTGTTACTGATGTTGTTGCTGTTACTGTTTATTTTCTTATCTCGCTGCTGTTCCCAGTAAATTATTCGAATCTCAACCCATAATTTTTGCCCTTTTGTGCCTTCAATTCTCAGAGCAGGAAAGGGGTGAGGGTGGGGAGACTGAGCAGCATCTGGTTTTGGGTCAGTCTCAGGAAGAAGGGACAGTACTAAATTGGGGAGTGCCATTCCTAAACCACAACACCATCAGGGCAAATTTAAGCAATAATTAAAACTTCTCAATTACCAGTATAGGATTTTCCTATTCTTGACACTCTTGGAAATATCATTTATGTTCTGAAAATTTTTTCTTCCTCAATTTTCACTACATGACAGACTTCTCCAACTCATGTTTCAGCTAGAGATAGTTCTTCATACTCTTCTTCAGTAAAGAACAATTTGTGGGTACAGTATTTTCTGTAGTGAATACTAGTGCAAGGAATTCATTTTGGTTCTCGCAGTGATTGGGATTTTCCTAGACAATTTGTTTTATATCAAGATAATCCAACATTCCCACCTTCTTTTTGAAAGGATTTTTTCTTTGAATTCACTGGAAAAAGTTTTTTTATTATTAGCACTTTTCTTTCAGCCAGTTGCTTAACAAATTTTGGCCTGTCTAATGTGGTGTCTAAATGTGGTTTTACATTTAAGATTCTGATTTTACTTTAAAGAGATGAAAATATTTGCACATGAAGTTTTTTAAACTATATATATTCCATATCAGAAGGGTCAAATTCTGTTTCATTTAAGCATGAATTAATGGAATTTAAAAGCTGTGTTAAAGTAAAAATTTTGGTTTGTCTGGCACATCTCTCTACAGTGTTGGGCATTACAGAAGAATAAGAATTTTGCTGCATTATTCAAAAAGGGCTAAAGACATTTGAGATGCAATTCTCAGAGCTCCCTCAGCCTTGAGGTTTAGGCATCTGGAATACAGCCACTCTGCTTCTGGAACAAAGTTGTTCAAGGATGTAAATTGTGTATTTGTTCTCAGTCTCTCCTGCTTGCTGTGCTTTGAGAAGGTGCACATAAATTCAACTTGTGTATTTATGTCCATTTTCTTTTACTCTCTAAGGTATAGGTTAGTACCTCAATGTGGATTCTGAATTCTACTTCAAAAATCTTTAAAACATGAAGTTATAGGTCTTTTTGTCTTTTACTAGATCATTTAATATTTACACAGTTTCTCAAAAATAAAAAAAAATTCGTGATGAGACTTTTTCCTATTATCATAAAATAATTTTTCTAGGTGATTTTACATACTCCAAAAATAAAAGTTGAGCTATAAAGCTATTTATTTATGCTTTGTTTAATATATAAAAAATCAGAATATGACAGGCAACAAAAGTGCATCGTACGTTCAATTTAAATTTAACCTTCACCTCCATCCTTTCTATACATTTGTATCCTTTAAATTTACTTTTGTTAAGTCTTTATTCTTTAGTCACCAACAAGTGTGTCTCATTCTTTTTCTTGATTTTAATTTATTAAACTAAATTTGTTTCTAAATCTGTTTTGTTTTCAGATGGCTTTGTTTATGGGTGGGGATTATGTAGCATGTTTTAACAGCTCTCCCTCATGTTGGAGCAAGAAGTATTTTACATTAAAGAACAGCTTCCAATTTATTGCTTGTACAAGGACTTGCAAATGTTTTGGAAGAGGAGGACAGAATCAACTACTTGCATGGATGTTATTGGCTCTCACTGGTGGCCGTGAATGCTGAGGGAAGAACAGATCAGAAATATAGCAAAGAGAATGTGTTCATTTGCATAAGCAGAGAGAGTGGGCTGCACAAAACCAAACAGAGCTCTAAATTTTCAACAGCCCTGTGCCAAAACTCAGATTTAATTATAAACATTAACTTGGACATAGAACTTCAGTGTTGGCTCTATTTTGCATTCTAATCCACTTACTACCACTTGTGACATCAATACCAGTCCACTTTAGTTTTCCAAGCAAAAGAAATGGTGGTAATAATATTTAATAATGTCCAGATATTAAGTGAATTAAATACATTTCCTGAGCTCTTCTGAGCTGCTATGTGCTGCATAAAGAACTGTTTTGCAATAAATACAAAGTCTTCTCTAAGATTCAGCCAGAGCTGACCTTCTTCAGGGGATGCTCAAAGTGAGCAGCCAGATACAGAAGATGTTTCTGACCTCTGTCAGCATCTGCCATATCACTGCACAGCAACAGCTCAATAACAGCCACTTTACCAGGAGACCTTTGGAATAAGATTTCCTTTCATCTTAATTTAGTTACTTTCTTGGAAATTCTTATAGGTGAATCACCAGCCTTCAGTCATAGGTTCTACAAGTGAATGCCACAGTTTGCAAGATATAGTACTCTTGCAAGACCCGATGATTTTACCTCGTAGTACTTCTTTATTTTAAGGCACCAGCTCCTGCAATTACATGGAATGAGCAAATCGCAGGGGTTTTTTTCCATCTCTGGGAGCAAAACCAACAATAACAAAGAAAGTTGATTTGGTTTTTTTCACTGGCCCTCTCCCACACTGAAAATCTTAAAATGCAATGCTGAATGTTTCCAAATGAAGGAGAATCACAGCGTTTCCTGCTTTTAAAATCTGGTGCTTTTTAAAACTTGCAATGAAGAAGATAAGGAGAGAGCCTAAATGGCAAGTCTTCAATTCTTATAGGGTTAGCAGCACAACATAGAGTTTCAACTTTCATTCATTGAAGTTTATTGCAGGCACTCTATGAATTCTTACTGGCACAAGACCGTGGTCAGAGACACTTTCCTTTGCACCTGCCATGGCAGAAGACAGCCTGAGTAAAACTACTCCACTGATGTCTGATCTTGCTAAAACCACAAATCTAACTTGATTCTGGCATGAACCAAAGGAATTGCTCACTTCCATTGCTTTCTCTCCAATGTATGTTTTATCTTTTTTATCTAATTCTAACTTGCTTTTTTTTCCCCCCAGGTTGAGAGCTAGCTTCCCTTGCCATATTTGTTTAACCTCTCTGGTCCATTGTATTTTCTCTGGCTTTACTTTTGGCAAGATCTTTCAGTGCAACATCAACATCAAATCTAGTTAATATGATCTTTATTCCATTTTCCAAACCGCTAAGATGTTAATTAAAAACAGTTCTTACGCTGATCCTTCCATTGGCTTGGACAGTTTGATATTTTGCCACTTAATGTTATCCTGCTTTCTAATCTCTCTGGTCCCATTTAAATAAAAGGTTGAATTATGTTTTCAAATTATGGGCCATGAGATTTTACTAAGTACTTGAGCTAAGATAATGTATGTTAAGCTACTTTATTCCATTTTATCATTAATTTTGAAATTGTCCTAAAGAGCATAAAAATCTGCTGGCAACACTTATTTTTATTCACTCAATATTGCATACTCCATGTGGGTTTAGGAATAACTTCTATTTATTTTTTTATCTCTTTTCCCCTTAATTACTTAAAATACTAAATAAAAAAAAAGTATTCATGATCTTCATATCACACCAGGATGAGTATTTTCTCCCATTCTATAAGTATCGGAGGGAAATATTCAATTAATTGTTCAAGGGTAGAAGCCAGGACTGGGGTGCAGAGGATAGCAGAGCTCAGTGGCCATATCACTCATAACATATATAATATAATTCTTAGGGATAAATTCACTATTTTGTCCTTGGTTTTTTTAATGTGTTTAGGTTTTTTATTATTTTACTTGGAGCTGAGATTAATTTCCATGTTTTTGCAGCTAGAATTAGCTGTTTTGTTTAAGATACATTAATTTCATTGGGAACGCATTACTTCTGAAGTTAGGTTATGTGTACCAAAACAAAACTTGTGAAGAAGGAATGCCAGTTTTTGTTCTCAGCATTGTATTGTAAAGTTCTGAGTGTCCACATAGCAGATCACAAGTCCAAAGAAAGTCTTTCTGAGATTAGTACACCTATAAAAATGCCGTTTTCTGTCTGCCCATCAGGTTCAGTCAATATTGCAAGGAGTCAAGCAGCCTGTAACAATGATCCCACAATGGATTCCCTTTCAGGAACAGCCTCTGATGGATACTCTGGGATCAATCTACCAGTGAAACCACTGGATGCAATCTGCAGAGTGTGGAAAAAGTTGGAAGAGAGGGAAGGAGAGACAGGTGCCTGTCTCACAGGGAGTATGGCCCAAGCACAGGGAGAAGAATGAGAACTAATCCTTAGGAAAACTATTTTGCCAAGAATACTCAGCAGGAGAAACACCTAAGTCTTAACTTGCAGACCTCTCTTTACCTTAGGACAGATTGCCCAAAAGGACTTGAAGAAAGAGAGGAATGGAGAAATAATTCAAAAAGAAGTGCTCAGTATTTTCCTGACAGAATTTGCATGAAATAGATCTGTTCTTCACAGCTGTTTTCTTTCATCTTCCTTTCTGATGGACTGTGATGTGAAGTGAGCACCTCCTTCCTGACAGAGCTTCCGCTTGGCCTCGCCCTTTCATCCCTCATACGGCTGTTCTCGTGGCAGCAGCTGTGCAAAGGGACTGTGGATACCATGCAGTCCTTAAAATCCTGTCTGACAGTGACTTTCTTGCACCAGCATTGCATCTGTTCTTGGCACTACTGGCAGCAGTGGTGGGCAGGGTGTTGCTTCCACCAGAATTTCTACTGTTAACACCAGAGCTGAAACATTATAGGTCAGATCCATGTCTGTCTTGTGGGTGAAAGGAGTGTTTTGCAGAAAACAAGTTTCACTAGCATTAATGGGAATTTTGTCTACCTACTTTTTAATTCAGTTTATTAAATTATTTTGAGCTTTTACAGCTTTCAAAGATGGGAAATATATTTCTCTAAGTCACTTTAAAGCTCTCCAGTGGAGCATTGCATTATATGCTTTAGAAGTTAAGGCAGGGCACTAATTTTTATGTGGCTAAATCTGCCACAGTATGTGCTCAACATACTTGGATACTGGGCAAAATCCAAACAGTGTGGTTTCTTAACAGTAACGAGATTTTTTTTAAGGGAAAAGGGCAAAATAGGAAAAAATTACAAGGGTTTTCCTAAAGAAGTAGAAACTTGAGGCAGTAATACTGTTCTTAATTTCTTACACAGGGTGGTCTTATATAAATATATGTTTGTATTCGAGTATGGTATTGGGCAATCAGTACAAATGACTTCCCAGCAAGGGAGTGAGCAAGAAGCTCACCTTTCCAGCTCTCACCAACCTTGCCTGATAGAGTCTTGCCATAGCTCGAACAGACACGAGCCCAGTTAACAAAACTGGCTTCAGTGGGTCACATACGTGTTGTTGTGAGTTAGGAATAAATTTAACATCAAGAACTGCTCTGATCTAGAGCACGAAATAAACATCTCCCTCTCTTTGCTATAGATTTGAAGGCAGGGGAAAATTTATTTGTAGGTAGTTGCCTAGGACTCAACAAGCTGGATGATATGAAATGGATTTTTAATTATCAAGAAAAAAGTACTCAAAACCCATTAAAACTATATTAAAAGAATAGACAAAATACAGTATATCTCAAAGTGACTTCTTGAATCCTTTATTCCCTTATATCCAATATATTTCTTGTGCTGGAAACATGGAAAGCATGCATTTGTTCCCTGAGAGAAAAAGCACCATGAACAAGAAGCCTAGACTAGGAAAAATAAGGTATTTTTCATATGAGGCCAAAAAGGTGACTTCCAGGCACTGTAGTCTAAATCAAGAGATAACACATTTAAAAAGTCCGAAGCTAAAGTGGGTAAGTAATGTTCACATCAGTTTTAATGCTTGTCCTTGACTATCTCCAGATATGCAGCATCTTCATTTGAGTCAAGAGGTCTGTCTATCAGTAAGACCTCCAAGAGCTGATTAGGGAAAACATCCTGACAGTAAGTACTTTGGAATATGATGACAAGTAAAGAAAAAGCCCCTTCGTCCACCTATGTAAAACTCACAGTAGTGTAGATAGCCCTCACTGTGCTCTCTTTTAGCATTAACTTTCTGTCAAATGCCATTTCTTTGCTATGATTTTACTGCAAATGTTCCACAGTGACTGAAAGAGTGAGAGTCTCAGAGTAGAGAGCTTGGGATTTATACTGCGGGCTCCTATGCTGCTACGGCATCTTTCTCTTCTCTTGTCACCTTTTTTTTTTCTGATCCCACTTGCCAGCATGTACATGTTTACATTTTATCTTTATTGTATGGCAGCAGAATGGAGCATTTCCAAATATGTGTTTTTTTGCCAGTGGACCAAGCTAGTAGTCATTCCATTTTCACTAAATTCAGTGTGTATTGGTGTATTTCAAAGCTTGATGTACCCTTAAACCTGAATATAAATAAGCTTACCATTTAGACTGTTTGTTACTTTTTGTTTTCTGTATAAATGCATGGGTTTAGTAAAAGATGTTATATGGTAAATAAAGATCCTGCATACTCACAGAAAATTACTATCTCCAGATATAGACCTCTTTAGGAAATCATTTTATGTGCAATAATTAGGATAGATTAGTAACAAAAGCTTTCATCTTAGTTTTTTGCCTATGTTCCGTTTTAAAATAATTAAGAATCCAGATTGTTTCTGTTTTTCACCTTCATTTACTGGCACCCAGCAAAGAGGTCCACACTTTGATTTTAATCATGGCCAGACAGAATAAGACCTTGGTCTTAAAGGCAAGCGGAGCAACAAGCTGAAACCCTGCTGTGTAATTTCAAAGCAATGTACTTCGTGCTGCTAACCCTACAGTATGATTTCTGTTCTGCCAATGGTTCCAATAGCAGACAACTTCCAATTTGCACCTCTTGCATAAATCCACATACTGCCAATAGGTTTAGAAGAAAACCACAAGCTGCCCAGTTCAGCAGTCAGAGGTCTGTTAACAGATCTTTAACTATGATCTATTGTGTAGGAAAGTCTGAAATTATGGATGCAGAGTTTCACTTTATAGAGCTCTCACTTGGCTATGCAGGTTTTCTTGAGATAATTATAAGTGTTTATTTTGGCTTTTAACAAGTTTAATCACATTATTTAGCATGTTCTGATTTTGTCACTGGGGCAACCATTACTCTTGCACACAAGTTTTGCTTAATTGGCAGCAAGACGAGAAAATGGAGTTTAAAGCAACTAATTGCACTAGACCTCACAGATGCCAAGATGTAGCTCTTTTAATTAAAACTTTTTACAATAGTTTACAAATGTAAAAACACTGTCTCTCATAGGTACCTAATACAGCATCTTGATTTCAGTTTTATTCCCATTTTCAGTGATTAAGTATTCTGGAAGTTCAAGTAAAGGATGACTGAAAAAGTATTTCAAAGCACAGAAAACAGATTGGGAGTATAAAAACACAAAGTCCAGTTAGGCCCTTCACTCAGTTATCTGAATCCCAATTTATAAATAACCTTGGCTGCCTGTAAAGAATAATTCAGTCTGTTAATTTCAGGCCACCATTTGAGTATCATGCTGTGCCAAATTGCATTTGATGGTTTTATAATGGCATGACTACAATATACTAAAATGAGATCTATAAAGGTATCCTCTAGTGGGAATTTCAATCCAGATCTCCAGCAGTAAAAATGACATTCATATTAAGCAGATCTTTCCACTGCATCCCAGGTATCTGTTACTATCCCATGTTACATAAAAAATACATTTTTAATTAAAGTTTAAAGTGTTTACAGTTCCTAATTTAAATGGGCTTGTGGTTTCTAATACTTGTTTGTTTTTGGGGTTTTTTTAAATCAATGATTATGCTGCATGAGGCACTTCATTTCTCTTTTAATCTCTGAGGTATGGGACTACAACTCTATCAAAAGCGATTGAACAAGTAGCACTCAATGGATAATTGTTCCCCCAAAGGGAGTGTTATTTCTTGAACTTTGGCATGAAATAACATAGGTAAATGGCACAAAGGTAAATGCTTGCCATCAGGATACTGTCTCACAAAAGATTTCCCTGGTCACAGTGTCATTTTCCAGTAAGCAGGACATCTCCACCCCTCCTCCAGCGACCCAACGAAGTTGAATGCCTTTTGGAAGGTTAAGCTCTGTACCCAGGGGTCATGGGACTGGGCTGAAGCTGGAGGGCCTGTTTATTTTCTTCATGTGTTGAACTGTGCAGTTCTCTGGGTGTGAACATAGATTTCTAGCCTTCACAAATGATCCCAAGAAAAAGACCTTGCTGACTAAGACTGGGTTTATTGCTGAGCCATTTCAAAAATTCACATCTTTCCAGATGATGCATAGCAGCCAAAGAGAATACTCGTTTAAACACTGAATTCTGTTTTAAACTCTAGTAATCAGAAGAAAAGCCTTTACTGAAGTAATGATGCAACTACTCAGGCACTTTTTCAAACATATCTTGGGGAGAAAATCCACTCAGAATGTATCCCTCTAGCATCAGCAAGCATCACAGTACTGTAAAGACTTCCCCTTTGTCTGCTATAATGCCTTGAATTATACCGTGCAAAACAAAGCACTGGGAATGTTTTAAACTTCCTGGCTTATGTCATGACTCCTACGTATTGAAAGAGTCACACTAGGCCTAATGCTTGGAAGGAGGATTGCTGTTGTAAAAATTGTAGCCATGTCTTTATTTCTGATTTAACCATTTTTGAGCCCGCATAGGTTAAGTTATGTGCAGGCTTTAAGTATCAGACAATATAAGTGAGTATCTTCACTTTTAGGACTCCAGAGATGAAGTATCCATATGAAATAGATACTCTTACTCAGTTTCTTCCTTAGACAATTTTGAGGATCTTGGCATACCCTATTTGTATCTCCTTAGAACTCCAAGATACATCCAGTGTATAATTTCAACACCTTTTTTTTCATCTCACAATCTTCCTGTAAACTAGGGGGTTCCAGACAAATTGTGAGTTTCTGCGGGGGTTCCTGTAAACTAGGGGGTTCCAGACAAATTGTGAGTTTCTGCGGGGGTTCCTGTAAACTAGGGGGTTCCAGACAAATTGTGAGTTTAGTGCACCAGATTAGCATGCAACTTATTATTTTTACAAGAAGCACAAAAGTTATCCTATGTTGTATCATTAATTTGGGAGGTGATTTAGTTTAGGATTTTTCTTGCTTATTTCCCCAGAAGAAATCTTCACTTACATGTGATAACAGATTGGACACGCTGTGCCAAAGATTAGATTGAGTTACTTCTGGTTTCAGGTCAGAAAATGCCTTCAGGAAGAGTGTACATCTTCTCCTACAAGTCTGACAGTGTAATATGTCTATCTGTTTCAGTAGTCATAATATTTACAATGTATTATTAATAACGAATTTCATTGTAATTCTGTTGCTGACCAGACAGTGAACTTAAATAACTCATCAAATGTGTATTTTGATAGTTGCTGGAAAACGAGGCATTATAACATAATGGCTGGCTCCACAGCATTTTGTCAGATTTTTTAATGTTAGACCTTGGATTGTACTATATTTATTTCTTCATGGAGCTAGTCAGGCTCTTGATTAATTTATGACACTAATACTTGAGTCCTAATTAAAATATTCCATTAGGAGAAATTTAATAAAGGAAACGCATTTAAGACTAATTTAAAAGTTAATTAAAATACTACAACTATTTCATGACAAGAGATCACACTGGTGTGAAACTTAATGTAATAGCTTTGTGTTAAGCAGCCTTAAAAAATACAGACTTTAATTTGATTTTTCTCTTCTAAGATACACACTTAAGAAAACCATTGTGGAGCAAGCAAAGGAGTTTCATTGTAAAACATCAAACCACTTTTGCCTCCTATATTTCACCTGAATTGCCTAAAATTTTTATGTATCCTACAAAACTAATGATAATGTTAACCTGTTCTCTGGTAAGTATCAACACCAAGCCTAACCGTTGACACAGTTCTTCTTTTAGAAATTGCAAAAAAAGACACAAATTATGCCGGCATTTCTAGTGGTAGAGTTTTTCCCAAAAGAACTTGCAAGATCATAGTCATTCTAATGATGATGCAAATTCTTAGATAAGATGCCAGACCGGTGTCCAGAGTTCATTCCCAGTTATCTGGGGCTTCCTGGACATTTAGCATTTTCATAAAAGGAAGAATGTTCAATGTACTGACCCTGCTAAGTCCAGGAAATCTCATTTGAAAATTTCAGTTCCTTGTTCTTCTAAGGAATTCTTATCTTTAGGAATAAATTGTGTCTCAAGGGCGACTGAAATAATGCTTTTTTATAGCTCATATGTCATTGGAATTCTTCATGCTATGTTAGAGTCCTTAGGAGGACAGGAACTTAAAATTGGTAAAAAGAGCTCATTTCATTTCACTGTTGGTGCCTTTGAATGTGCAAATATTCTCATAATATTTTGAAAATAAATTTCAAAATTCCACAATCGTCATCAACCTCCAGAAGTAAACAAAGTTTTATGCATTCTGAAAAAACATTTGTATGCACATGAGCTTTCTATGATATGCAGTAATATGGTGCACACAGCCTAGCACCAAAATATTGGTATTACATCCTAACAACATCTTGTAACTCACCTGGTAGCACTGAGTCCAAGCAAAGGCTGTGGATGTGAATTATGAGACAAAAACATGATATCTGTCAGGAGCAGACCATGTGTCAGCATACTCACCATCTATCTTTTTTGAAACTAGCAATATTCAGACATTTTTAAGATCCACAGAGACAGGTTTGGCAGCATATAAATGCTCTCTCTGAATGAGGAGAAATATCATGGCTTATGAAGCCTTTGGGAAGACATTTGAATACCATGAGGATGACAATGTTTTTTCTGGTCTACCTGTGTGCTTCACAGAGAAGGAACAGAAAAACCTAAGCACTTTGCTAACACCAGGAAAAGCCTCACCTAACAATTTTTGACACACTTATTGTAAAGAGTCAGAAATGAGAAAACCCACCCGTTCACTAAAAGTTGTCACAATCTACTCCCACTTTCCAACACCTCATATTTCTAATTGGTCTGTTATATAAAAGCAATGTGCAAAGTCAAAAAAAAAAATTAATCCTCAATTTTCTATCTCAGATACCTGATGTAATAGTAGTGAAGATTTGGTGCAGAAAAAAAACTAGATTCTTCACGTGGTTTAAAGCTTAGTTTATCTCCACTGTTAGCACCAACTGGAGTGGAGCCAACATTTGCTTAATTTAACTATTTTAAATGTTATAAACAGAAGTGTTTCAGAGTTGGATGAGCTGCTTCTATTCATATTATTTGGGAGAGTTCTGAACCAAAGTAGCTGAAGTTTAACAGCTTATTCTAAATTATGGCTGAAAGCAATAACATTTTTCTCAGTAGCAAGCAAGCACACAAAGAAAAAAACCGGATTAAAAGTAATCTCTAGACTATAACTATAAACTAATCATGGGAAAATTTGGGGTGGCTGTTTAATTATGATCAATGTATAACATTTCCTTAGTGAATTCATTTTTCCACAAAAGCACAGGGTGTGTGAAACATGCCAAAAAGGGCATCCTGACCCCTTAAGTTCTGCTATGAACCTAATAAGGATCTTGTCCTGGACAGTTGATGATTGCATAGTATAATTATAGAAACAAGGATAATTGCAATATAGGCAGTAGGGAATCTGCTTTTCACCAATAAGGGCCTGAGAATGACAACTCTGCTGATTTCAGCTCTTAATTGATTTCAAAAAGGGTTAAAAATAAGCAGATTTTAGGGCATACCTTTCTGCAGGAACACAGTTTGTGGTCATTGGGAGTGGGGCTGTGGCCGAGCCTCATCCCCAATGGGCTGCAGCTGTGAGCAGCAGGTGAGCAGCATTGACAGCAATGAGCCATGGAGTGCCCAGGGGCACTGACCAACCACCGAAGGGAGCAGAGGGCACACAGGTGCAATGCATGGACAGTGAGAGTATAAAAGGTTGGGCTAAAGAACAAGAAGGGTAGATGCTTACAGCTTTCTGATGTGGAGTGGTGTTATTTTGCATGGGCAGACAGCAGAAGCCTTCTGATGTGGTATGGTCTTACTCTGTATGAGTTGAAGCTTTCTGAAATTGTATGGTGATGCTCTGTATATCATGGTTATCTTGACAGTGACACCTTTCAACAAACAGAATTTTGTTCAGGTGAGATGGTCCAATATATTTAATGACTGAATAATTTTGCTTCCCTGTATCCTTTTATATTCTGATTTTGCAACTCGGTCTCTACTCCAAGTTAGGAATATGTTATGATTTGAGCAGCCACATGAAATGAAAAAATTCTCAACATTATGATTAGAAAAAAATGTTGTATCAACAAATATGTATGAATAAGTTAAATATTCATGGTCTTGAAAGAGCTTTATCTGCTCTTCTGGGGCTGCATATCAAGTAAATTAAAAAGTCAGCCACATCTGTTCTGTATTGGAAAAACTGGGCCAAAAAAGAAAGTACTAGTTCCTGCCCAAGTTTTCAAAATGAGAAAGTGGTTATACCTGGGTTTAGTGCTTTATTTGATTATAATTAAGAGTGCAAAGCACACAACGTGAGATGCTGAGGCTCTGACCAGTAGCAACTACTATGTCCTGATAGGAGCAGATGTGGAGGGACACAGGGATGCTGCCCCAAAGTGTCACTCAGGCTTGTGTTAACCTCATCCTGCAGCCAAATTTCTGCTCAAGGTCAGTCATGAGCATGCCTAGGGCATGTTTTCCTGTTTCCAGTTTCAGGATCTAGTTCTGCTCACTCCTAGACTACTCCAGGGTGTGAACTAAAGTCCTGTTGAGTGGAATTCAGAAGTACACTCTGGATCCAAACTGGTTGACAGACACTTTGAATAGTGTGCCAAAATAGTTAAGTCCTCCTAAAAGTTAGGAAAACTTAACTATCCAAGTCTTTGGAGTAGTCTTGCAAGTGTTAGCTTTGTAAATTATATGGGTTTGCCTGTGAATAGCTTCTCTGTATAAGAATAGTAAATGTGCCTCAATGGCATTTTAAATGAGTTTTTACTATGTATGTTCAATATTCAGTTTTCCATGCAGTTTTGTGTTTCCATAGAGATGCACTGTGTTTGGAAAAAAAGCCTGCCAGAAATTAATCTGATTATTAACATTGAAATTATTTAAACTGAGAAAAATTTGAATGTTCTGTGCTGGTGAAAACAAGTCTTTATCTCACCTGGATGGAGAATAAATAGGACATGCTCTGGCATGCACCTGGGGAGTGTGAGATACAAATCTGAAAGCCAGCCAGCCTTGAGGAAGGTGTAGAGATGAATTCAGCTTTCTCTGTAAAGCCAGGCCTCAAAAGCAGATGTGTAGTCTTGGAGCCAAAGCAAATTGGGAAGGTCAGTGAGGAGGAAGAAAATTATTTTGCTGAAGGCATATAATTACAATAATATATTGTGAATATTAATCATTAATGAATTTTGGCTTTCTGCTAAGTGGTTTGTAGAGGAAAAGGATTACTATCCCTAATTAGGATTAGTAGAAGCAAAAACCAAATAGTGTTAAGATTAAGCATCATTAATTCATGCAAGAAAAATATGCAGCATGATTACTGTGATAGCAGAGACTGATTTTCAATCAGTCTGAGATGAAAATTCAGGCTGCTATTTCCATATTTATGGACCTAATGAATTATTAAAACTATCTTAGCTTCCTTTACAAGAGCAAACCAGAACTTGTCTAAACAAAAATTTTAAATGAGTAAATTTATTCCTGTGGTTATATTGTGTCTTTCCATAAAAACTTCTTCATTTTTAAATTCAAATTTTCTAATTGACTTATATGGATGTAGCATAAGCCTTTTTCACATTCCAGTAATGCAGAAAACTGCTTTTATTCACTTCTCCTTATGTATGGGCACTAATTCTCATTGCTTTTTAAACTGTAAAAAAAAATTAGCAAAGAAAGCACTGGATACAATACACAGATATGATGGACTTTGAATTATTTTGTTGTTTTGTATAAGCTATTTTTTCCTCACTGGGAACAAAAAATATCCCACAGGCAAAAACAGTATTTCAATATAATTTTCCTTAGAAAAGGAACAAAAAGTTGAAATATCACCATTTTTTTCTAAATTAAATGCAGCAAAATAATTCAATTTGGAAATGTCTATGTTTAGTTTTTACTTACTAAATCAAAATGTTTTATTTTCTTGAACTGAACCCAAAGGCTGTGTTTCAAGTCAGTTCAGCATTAAGCTGTTTTGGCCTATTGTGCCTTATGGGAATCTGAGCAATGCCCCCCAGTTCCCAGGCTTTCTTACAGGCCAGGCTTCTTGGCAAACTCTCTCCCATTGCACCACAGCATGTGACTCTAATGATGAGCCATATGGCTCAGACAGAGGGGAGCTCATGGTGCATAATGGGACATAAACTTTAGCAAAAACTGCATTCTCCCTTAGAAAACATTTGACGCAATTCCCACCCTGCTTTCTTCAAAAGCTGTGTTGGTAGAAAAGGAGGAGATGGTTTGCAGGTATACTGCTGAAAATCTTGTGTACATGAAAAGACATGGAATTCCAAGAGTTAAGAAACAGGGCTGCTTTCATGTTATAACTCCTTTTAGATGGGGAGGAAAGTGGCCCCTACATATCTTGACAACACAGTAGAGAGGACTGCAATCTACAGAAGTCAAGGGGGAAAAATGTGATAATAGAACAGATGGGGAATGTGTTCCTATGGTGACTAGATACACTGTATTTTCTGCTAAGATATACAAATGAAAAGTAATGTGAACTGCAGCAAGGGAAGACCAAACACTGATTTTTCCTAGGTTGTAATAATAGTTGGGGTCCTACTAATACTGATGGTCATTATGAAAAGATACACATCCATTTCTTGTTTATTATGTAGTAATTATGATTACCAGAAAACATGAACTAGACAAAACAAAGTGTAAAAATTAAACTATTTTGTATTTTGCTTTCAGATGCCCCACAAAAAAAAAGTCAGCAGTAAAGATCAGAACTGTAGTGCCCTCAGTTACCCATGTAAACAGATGGAAATATCTGGACTTAGAGACCTAGACAGAGAGAGGGCGTGTTGTTAAGAGATTTCTCTTTAAGTTGCAAGAAGATACATTGTCAAAGGGATCATTAAGTTGTAGAGCAGGGTTTAAGAGGTTAGGAATTGTCAGAATCATGGTTGACAGTGACCTTATTTCTGTCCTTTGAGATATAAATGGACACTCTTTTTGTCCCCTTTGCAGAAAATAAAAGGAAAACAACAATTTTGCAAGTAAAAAGTTACAGCTGTGTCAAAATTTCTCTCTGCATAAACCTTGTCAAATTATGTCTTCCTTGGAAACATCTATTCTGGCACTGACAAAATCTAAAAAGCAGCATGCTCTCATCCAAAGGCTTTTTCAAAAGATTCTCAATGCAAGGTGCTATCTCTGCCTCTCATGCTTTATTTCAGAAGAGAGAGGGTCCTTCTGTCCTGGGCAGGATGTCTGTCTCTGGCTTTGGCATGCACATGCAAAACTAGTTGCACTGCAGCTGGTCAGCTAATGCTCAAGGCTCTCTGAAGAGCTGAGTTGCCTTTTCATGTGTGTTATGTGACTGGTCTTGGCATTGTCTTAATGGCATTAGTAATGTTTTGATATATGATATGCAGCCATATACTTCCTATATAGCAGAAATAATAATGATGATATAATAAAGTGGGGAAAGATCTGTTTGGCAAGTGAAGCTAACTAAAATAATCTTACAATCACTAAGAAGCCTCTGCAGGGTTATAGTGGAAACATGAATAAAATTAAAAGACGCACTCAGTGATATTTTCCTGGATGAGTCACTGAGAATGTGTGTGAATAGTAAGGGACTGGGATTATTGGGGGATATCCAGCTATTCATTTTGCCATGAGTCTGAGATAACTCACTTAATGCAAATTAAAGGCATGTTTGCCTCTGTGATGGTCTGTTACTAGCTTGACTTGCAAAAAAAGCTATAAATTATGTTGAAGAATGCCAAATGTATAGCTCTGTGATTTCAACTGTATCTAAGGGAAAGAAAGGCAATTCTAATTTTAAAAATGCCCCTTTTTTGCTTTCAGTGAGACAAGTATAGGTGCAGTACACTCTTAAATTATTCTCCTCAGAAATGTAAATGATTTTATCTGACTGCCAAGGAAGGTTCCAATTATTGAGACAGATTGAAAAAGTCACATTTGCTCTCCCACAACCCCTTATGTTTGCTTTTCTCTAAACCTGCCTCAGCTGCACTTGCTGGGTAGTAGTAAAGAAGCTTGTCTGTAATTACAAAGGTGTTAATTTCAGCATTGCGTGTACTTTTTCCTTTTACTAGATTGGCATGAACATTTCACACTCTAATGTGCGCCGTAATTGGAACAAACTGCAACACCTACTACTAAAAAGTGAGCTCTTTGTAGCCATTGCTTGTCCCTTCCATTTAAAATTCCCTAGCCACACTTTTGCCTCCCAAGCTGCCTTTGAAGGCAGATTTATGTGTTTTAAGTACAATTCAAGCATATTGCAGGCACAGCAGGAGATTGTAAACAATCAGAAATGGAATTGGGTAGAGTCCTCAGAATCTCAGTGTGGCGAACCTGAAAAATACCTGCAGCTTAAGTGTTTGCAGGTATAACATGGATGATTTGGCATTGACAGTAGATGTTACTGAGGAACATCAGACAAAACACAGAGAGCAGTGTAAGCAGCTGATATGGATACTCTTTGTGTACATGAATCCCCATTGTTGAAGTCAGGGTTTGACCAGCTCCCGGAAGATTCATCCACTTCTTTATTATCACCTTCATTTGGTATGGCTGTCTTCACAAAATGGTATCTCCAGGCAACAGGGGAAACCAAAATCTGTTTGGATCTCAAGTGCAGTGATTACATATGTATCTAGAAGGAGTCACACTTGCTAATTCTGCATTAAACACCTGTTAGAAAAATACTGGATATATGTATTATATGAGCCTCATCTCTCTTGGAGTATCAGGCTCAAAATTATACATAGCGTGTAACCAAAGACAGGAAAAAGATTACCTTTTTCCTCACCTCTTCTGTGCAAAAAAACTATTCTGCCCTTCTGCATATATCTAGGACCACACTCCTACTGGAAGAGGAAACACTGATGCAAATTCTGGATGTATTCTCAGTGTTAGTTGTTGACCAAACACTGTGGACTTTGAACAGCAAGAGCCTCAGTAGCATTTAGAACTATTTTCCCTTTCAAAAATCATCTTGAGCAGTTACACTGTTTAAAGATGAGGACCACTGTCATCAGGGCTCCCATTTCAGTAATGTGTCCTAACAGGTAAGTACTTACTCGGTTTTCTTTCTAATTTGTTGCATCTTGGGCACAATTCTGCACCAATTCTGCAATTTTTTTATGCTGTGGGCATAACTTTCCCCTTCTCCTGAGAGAAGGAAGTCTGGATGTCTTGGACTGGGCGAGGGAGCTGAAATCAAGCCTCCCTCTTCCTGGGAAAGTGCTTTAATCACTAACTAACAGTCACTAATCATGCAAACAGTGAAGGGTTACTCTTTCGGAAATTATTTTACTTAGTGAAAATGGCTCTGGTGCTCTGCTTTGTGCTAAGCCTGCTGCTGCTGACAAAGTGTTTTGGGATTCCTCTGCCAGTGTGTAAGACACCAGTGCACTCAAGGGACTTCCAAATATCCTAAACTGTTTTAGAGATAGGCTCAATCTGACTAAAGTTATGATCCATGTAGACATGAATAATAGGAAAATGTAGGATGTGTAATGATTAAGGTTGGTTGTTTTGGACATGGAAACCTAATCTCTGCCTAAATTGCATG
Organism: Setophaga petechia; assembly: GCA_024362935.1. Classification (NCBI taxonomy): domain Eukaryota; kingdom Metazoa; phylum Chordata; class Aves; order Passeriformes; family Parulidae; genus Setophaga; species Setophaga petechia. The sequence continues at coordinate 33,625,338 of JANCRA010000001.1, forward strand.
CTAGACTCAAATGCTTTTCATGACTCATAAAGTGAGTGTTTGTCAAATTACTATAACCACTATTATTTATAGGGAAACACTGCTCAAAAAAGTCTGGTTTTCACTGGAGTAGCAGAAGGCCCCTCATTCAAGACTTCAGGTAGCTGATAAAACCAGAGATAGAGCTCCTAATAAGAAGGTTTTCCCCAAAACAATGTTTCTATCTAAACTCTCTGGCTTTCTTCAGCTGTCCCAAAGTCTGATTGATAGGTCCTTCAGACTTAACCTAGTCTAACTAACCTTCATTTTGTAGAATATGACCCTGATTTTGTCTTTTCCAAATGCATGAGGAGGTGCAGGCTTCCCATCTAGAAACTTTGAGCTAAGGAACAGAATCACTGTAACAACTGCTGCAACTGGGTAAGTCTGAGGAGATGAGCCTTTCAATTGCATATGTCCTGAGGAAATACAAAGTGCTAAAATCAGCCTGTTTTTTTAAATATTTTTGCCTTAAGAATCATGTGAGAAACAAGTCAGGTGATACCATTATTGGAGACTTCTAAAAGTTGAATTGTGAAACACAACATTCAAGTTTTTAAGTGGTGTTGCAGAACTGACCTTGTCCTGTTTATCCTTCCAAATAACTAGTTCTATCCTCTGAAATTCATCTGGAAGGTCTGTAGAGAATTTCAGGAAATATTGGCTATACCTGAAACCCTTCTAAAATGCTGTACTGTTTCACTCAATGTTTATCTGGGGCTATGAACCTCAGGAAGGATATTGTAAGTGGTTGAAAATTTATGGTTTCCACAGAAGAGGAAAAACATGATTTTTCAGTCCCTATATCTCAGAATTGGAATATGTAGAAGATGTGACAGAATGGTCATTAGTCTAAAAGAACTGAGAATAAATTAAATCCAAATATAAATTTAAAGAAAACAAAAAATATCCAACAGGAAAAAGTTTACTTGTCCTGCAAGGCTTAAAAATAGTTCTGTATTTCAAGGAGATTAACAAAAACTTGTGCATTTTCTTCAAAAGCCTTTGACCCCATTTTAACACTCTGCTTCCCAGTAGATATTATTTACAATGTTGACATTTTCTCTATTATCAAGCCTAATTGTAAGAAGTTACTTCTGTCTTAACTGTTATTTTTCTTCAGAGGCTGAAGGATTGTGTGCCTTAATGACAGTGAGATTCCCCTCTCTCTCCCCAGTGGTGGTGTTCCAGAAGGAGCTCTGGCATCAGTATTTACATGCAGCACTGAATGGCAGAGGCTGTGTGCCTTGCAAATGGAAGAAGTTGCTTTATGGCTATTCATAAATTACCTATATGACTGATGTATGTGGCAAGCAATAATTGACTGCATTTACTGTTGATATATTTTTCCTGGTTTAACTTTGTTTTAATTTTTCCTCATGATTAAAATTAGATTATGCCAAGCTCACATTCCCATTTAAGATAAAAGGAACCAACAAGAAAAGGGTTTTGTTTTTCCTCCTTAAACTCCCTTAAACCTCATAGGTTAAGTCATGGAAACCTATAAAGCTCTTTTAGTGAAAGCATATACACATTGCATGTTGCTGGATTTGTTGAGGTCATTTGATATGATCTATGTTCTGCAATGTGTGACTAGATCTCATATGAAGCTTTTAAACAGTAGGCTCAAACCAACATTTAAAACATTTTAAATGAACACTTTAAAACATATTAGGCTCAGAAATATGTATCTGTTGCAATCTTTGCCATTCCAGTTGATATAAAGAACGGATATTTGAGAAAAAGGTAATGTCAAATACTCTGTTCAGTAACTTGATGATTTGTTCCACCTCTTTTTTACCATTGTGTGGAATTTTGTCATAAAAGCACAGGGAAATTCTAGTTTGCAGTATATGTGAGCTAATTAGGTAAATAACAGACAAAATTAGGAGGAATATTTAGTTATATGGAATTGAAAAATAGGGTGAATGCGAATGCTGTCTGGTATTAAATTACCCTCATCATTTAAAAAACACCTGGATGGGTTCAAAAAGTAAAGTAAGGCTGAGCAAAATATGAATTAATGAATAACACATTTCCATGATAGAATGTTTTTGACTACTATATGGACCTATAAATAAAACATGCTATGTGCATAGTTGGCACCCACCAATTGGCTAATGTTAATGTGAGTAGACACAGATTTCTGAAGTCTTTTTATATAAAATGTGGCTAGTTTCTGCTTTCTATGCTATGTTAATGAATGCCAGGGAGACTATGGGCTGTATTTTAACTTTTTGTTTACTTCTTCAGACTCATGCTGGGAGAGCAGTAAGTGCCATTCCCATAGCATAGGGCTTGCCACATGTACTTAAAAGGTCCATACTAACACAATAATCACATTTTAAAAATTATTTGCCTTCCCACATTGAACACAATAGGCCTTTGTTACATATAACACACAAAAGAAATGTGCTAGCTGCTAAAATACTATGATCACATAGCATTGGCTACAGTAAATCACTAATTTTTAATATGTCTGGACTGCTATGGGCTCCTGATTACCTAAGATGGTGGAGGATAATCTCGTGGAAGAAGAGAGTAGGCATTTTAGCAGCTTTTTTTTGCGTGTGTGGAAAGCTGCTGAGAGGTTACAGACAAGAAAAAAAATCACTGGTAGTTGAGGAAACAGAATTATCTCAAATGTTTCAGTATCATCAGCAAAAAAAAATCCTTCACCAAATAATGGCAAAACAATGACAAAAAGCAAGTGGGCTGAATTAAGATGTACAGCAGGTCATACATGGCAATAAATAAATGACAATTAATCCAGCACTTTAGGAGTAGATCTGGGATAGAGAAGCTGAAGGGGTTTCTGTGCTTGCTAGCATTCAGTGGCAGAGATGAGGACAAGCCTAGGCTGCATTCTTACCATATTGGTGAGAAGGATTGTCCATACCTCTCTTCTTGAAGAGATAGAGAAGCAGAATGAGAACATAGCACTATTTGCAGTGTAAGAGAAATGGCATTGAGAGAGTAGGTAGTGTGGTGGAAGCAGCAGCTGACAGTGCCACATTCTGCAGCTGAGTGCCTTTGCTTGGCACAGCAATAAGCACAAAGGGTATTCTTCACAAAACATCTTCTCTGTGCTGAGCCAAGCCTAGGGAAAGGTCACATTGGAAGAAATTTGATTAAAAGAGTGATGGCTAGTGAGAAGTTTGTAGTTAAATGGTACCACTAATCCCAAGAAAGAACTCCATGAAGCTTCAGAAAAAAAATCCAAGTATACGAGGCAACAAGGAAAGAATTCAATTTGCATTCCTGACAAAATGTTTGTCCTTTTAGATAAAGTGTTGGACTTCTGTTATTGTATACTTTTCATATCATCATGGAGCTTGGTTTTTTAGATGTAACAGAAGAGTAAAGACAACTTTCTGCAGCAGCTGCTGCTGCCGTTCCAACTGATGCTTTCACCTCGCCCACAAGAGCTGATACAAGCACAGCATATTCAGTTGTCAGTGCAGGTAGTGAAAACATTGTTACCCAAGGTGTTGAAGTTCTAAGATCTTTTAGTTACATTAGGTATGTGCATGGTTAAATGAACTACTGATTCAGCTTTAGACTGGCTACTGTACTTATTGTTCTGATTTGGAAAAAGGCAGGACACTATCGCTGATTACTGAGGTATGTTCTTCTAACATCTTAGGTTTTTGCCAGAACGTATGACAGCAATTCCCTGTGTAATGAATCCTAGATCTTCAAATTAAAAGGAGTAATATAATTTCCAGGCAAACAGACTGTAGACAAACTATATTCATGATTGAAATCTTGAGCATGATCTATTGCTAACTAAATGTGTGAAAAGCCAGTCAGACAACACTGCAACTCAATTTACCATGGCTGCATAATCTCTGGGCAAAAACAAAGGCAGGAATCAGAGATTTCTAAGTTGCATTGACAGCAGTTATTTTTTCTCACAAATAAAAAATGCTCCAAACTTTTCTCAAAATCTCTATTAACAGCATTAGGTGACCTTCCACATTAGATGAGAATGAGGGAGAATTTGAGCTTATCTGGTGAGAAAAGGAGAAACAGTAAGGTAGAAGGCAGAGGTAGACAGACCCTACTTGGACTATCAAGGAATACCGGATTAAACCGAATGAAAACTCCTAACCCAACATGACAGAAAAGTTTTCTGCCTTCTCAAATTGGAAAGCAATTAATCGTGCATATTTGGGCTCCTGTATAAGAAAATGAGGTGAATGTTTGGGTTTGACTGGGTTTTCTGCAATGTGGAAGTGAGAGGTAGGACTGAAAGGCAAAGTAGTATTCTTTGAAAGGTTCCTGTGAATTTACTGTGCAAGCACACTCCAAAGGGTTATGAGAACTTTGGGATCCATTGCAGCATTGTTCACAACGACCCTTTCCATTTTTTTATGGAACATATGGACCTGGCTGTCAATTTTAATAGGGACGATGCCTTTAACACTGAAATGTATCTTTTATGGCCAAACCTGTAGTTCTGAGCCTTCTGTAAAAGATTCAGGCAAAGACATTTGAGGAAATACACTTGAATTGAGTTCAAATCCTGGAAAGGATTGAATGTCAAGCAAATTTTTAAATTTATAAACTACCCATGTGCCCATGGATTATAAGATTTCCTGATACTGTGGAACAATGGTGTTATAAAAAAGCACAAATGGATTTGGCCAGTATCTACAGGGAGAAGGAGGCTTTTTCACTTTATTTTGCTGATTGAAGGATGGTATTAGGAAGCAGGACTTAGTGAATTCTATTTTCAGCTCTGCTGCTCATGTGTTGTGTGACTGCACAAGCCACAGCCATGTTAGCAAGATTTGGCTTTCTCTAGCTTTATTCAGTGTAGACCCATAGAAGCACTCTGAAAAGCCTGTGGTCTGGGTACAGCCCAGCAATCAAATGAGCAGATTCTGGCTCTACAGCCACGCTGGTTCATTCTCCATCCAGTATTCTGTGGTCACCAGGGGAAATATTGCTCTTGGAGTCACAAGAAACTTCTGTAGCTGCAGGTCCCCAGTGGCTCATGGAGTTTATTTTCTTTTTTAATTTAGTGTGGTCTGGCAGCCATGGAGGCTACATTCACCTGGTCCAGCCCTTAATGTTGCAGGGAGTAGTACTGCATTGATTAGGAGCCATCGCCCAGAATTCACACCCAGTTTATTGGTGGTGGTGAAGTCCTCAGAGAGTAGTAAATCCAAAGTCTAGTGTGCTGTTTAGGTTCCCCACCAGCTGCATCAGATAGGCTATCAAAATAGTTGGATTTTTTTCCCCCATCATTTTACAGTGTTTACTTCCCAGAAGGCATTATCTTCAACAGGATCTACGCTATCTTAGATGAGTTTTCCTATTGATTACCTACTGCTCACAGATCCTTTTGCATTTAACAGAAAGCCATCAGTAGGATTTATTACCAGTTCAATAATGTAGGATCAGCATTTTAGTTTACTTTGTTTGTTGTGTGTTTGATTTCTTTATTACACTTTGGAAATGCTGCAATAAAGAAAGCATCCTGGTGGTTTTTCTATTTGTTTTATTAAACCTCTTTGCTGCAGGGTATTTGGTAGTTGTCATGTAAGTTCCCTGTTAATATACCAGCTGTACTTCATGCCTATTAATTTCCTCTATCCTCAAATGCTCCTCAATAATCTAACAAACTACTTATTAGTAGTAACTTTAAATGTAAAATTTGCACGCTCCCTTCAATGCATTGGAAGCTGCTATGCCTTGGTTTTCTTTCTTATGACAAATCCCAAATTTTATAAACACTGTAAATGAGTTTTTCAAAACATCAAAATGTACATTTTTACATATGCAAATACAGTGGCTACACTTGCTCTTTTGGAGCAGATAGACTAAAATATTTGACAGTTCCTCGCCAGACTGTTCTTTCCTTATTTTCAGCATTATTTACATGTATTGACTATCAACATAGCTTCTACATGCATAAGCATGTATTAAGCAATTTTGAATAGACATGGATAAATAATATTTCCCTTGAATTTATTTTCTAGTTGGTGAAAGCTCCTCCTATATGAAACAATATAGAGTTAAAATATCATTTATTATAAGATTTTCTTCATTCTGAAAATGAGTGCAAAATTCCTCTGGTGCAAATTAGTCTGGCCTTTATCTTTGTAGGGAGTGTATTTGTTCTTTATACAGTATTTCACACAAATAAAATTATGAGGTGGAAAATATACTTGTGAAAATAAAGTAATAATTCTCATTATATTATTTCCCTAATATTTGAGGCCTGTTCTGTGAAAGTCTACCCTCTGCAGAGGCTGAGCTTTAGGCCACAAATACACTGCTGAGGGCCACCTGAGCACCTGCCTCTCCTGCTGGAGTGCACTCAGGTCCCATCTAGCAGCCCGCATGTGCCAACTTTGAACTTCCCCAAATGTACCCACATGGACACTATATAGAGATTCCTCTACTTATTCTAAAAGTCCTTGAAACACTCTGAAAGGCAAATTGTTTGGCAGTCATATCAAACTCAAACCGCAGTTATTTACAAGCAGTGTGGCCTGTTGCTATTTTTGCCATTACCTTCTAACATCTTCTAGCAGGATGGGACTTTCCTAATGCTTTGCCTGGGTCAGCCTACAACCACTCTGAAGCCACCCAAAGCACTGGACAAGGTAGATTTCAAAACTGGTCCCCAGCTCTCTCTTTTCATGGAACTCTCCCACTCTAAACTCTTTAAACAAAGCAGGACTGTTCTGATTACTATTCCCACCGGATCGTTCACCCACCTGACAACAGTTTCAGTTCCTCTGCATTTCACTGCTTTTAGACCACTTGAGACCATGCCAAAAATTTTAGTATCTTAAATCTGTGTAATATCCAGTGCTTGTTCCTATTCAATGTCATTAGCAGAAAGAATCAGATTAATATTTCTTGACAGTATTTATTCTTGACAAATCCCTACAAGTTGCTTCTTATAATCTTGTACTCTTATTTCTGCTTGCAGACATTATTGATTCTGGTATTTTCAGGAAATGGAAGTCGGCTTTATTGGTCTATAAGTGCATAAAGACTCATGCTAACCATAGAAATATAGCTAGCATTGTGGACTTAGACCCAGCCATTGCAGTGAGCTTCGGTATCCGTGGAGGCTGGAGATGGACACAGAGTCCTGAAACCCTAACCCACTGGTTGTGATCATAGCCCAGTCTTTTCTTCTCACCTCCCCACCATTCAGCTGTGCAGACATTCCCTGTGCCTGTCTGTTCCCTCCACTTTTTGTACTTCCTCTGCCCTACTCAGGAATTACCTTAAACCTGTTTCAGAGAACATTTATGTAGGAGGACATCATAAAGTCTCCATCCTCCTTAGAGGATTTATTTTTACTTCTGGGTTTTTCTCTTCCTTTCCCCTTCTCTTTTCTCAATTCCTTTTGCTTTTTGGAAGACTAGGATCAGAGAAAGCAGTATCTACATATGAATTGAAAATAGTGCCTCCCCACATTGCTCTTCCTTCCTGGAAAAAGGAATTTTGTTGTGTCAGGCAATCTGCCAGGAAAGACCAAGCTCCACTCGATTGAAAACATCACTAAGGACAGAAAAAGCTCAAATGCTGAGGAGCTGAGAGGGAGAGCATCAAGGGGGAGGCTGCAGCTTTGAGAGGCAAGGTGGCCTCTTCAGCATCTTGGATCCATTTCCTCAAATTATATAGAAAGAGGGATATTCTAAATATTCAACTGTGTGCCAGTGAAGGAAACTGAAAACTAGGGTGCTGTGTACTACGATCTGTTTTGGTGAGTGGGAAACAGAGGAAAGAGGGAGGCTTGGGATTCGGCTGCTGTTGGGCCAGTGGCTGTTCATTCTGTAGCCTTGTTTGGGATCTTTTCTTAGGGGAAACTGTAATTGTTGTAAGTATTTATGATAAAGAAATTGCAGAACAATAATTAATATCATGAATTATTCATGTTATAAAAAACTAGTACATTTTTTGTTTAACTTCATTGCTCCTCAGTTGCTTCTAGACAGAAACAGGGAACAATGATCAATGAGTTGCTTTGCTAATCATTTAATAAACATCCTTAACCTAACCTTAAATGAATAAATGACTAGTGAAATGACTGGAGCAAATGTCATCAATCAATCTCATATACTCAATATGTAAGCTGTTTCAATGGAGAAAAACATATGGTTGTAGTTTAAAAAGAAAATCCTTTGCAAAACTTCGTACAACGTTGCTTAAATCGAAGCTAATCTTTGACATAATCCAATATGAAGAGAGTGAGAAAGATTTGTTTCCTTCCAATGTGATTTGAGAGTCTAACTTTGAAAGAGATATTTTCCAAATATTTTGTAAGTCACAGTAAAGTACTTTGGTGGGGAAAAAAGTAACGGGCAAAAAATTTAAGTAATATGTAACAATTGATATGCTTAAGAAAATGAGTGTGATTGAAAAATTACCTCCTAAGAAGCAAGAGCCCATAATATCTGCTATCTGCAGTGTTTGAGGTCTAGGAATACCAGTTACCACTAAAGACTTAGACCATCACAATGCAGGGAGTTATATAAAATTCTGTGGAAAGAATTTCCTGTAGCCTGGGCTGCAGCATCAGTAGAAAGGCTGACATCAAGGCTTTCCATGTCACCACTGCCAGGACAGAGGCAGGAGTATGTATAAGATACTTTGCACTCTCCCCAAAACTGCTTGTCACCAAGGCAGAGAGAGTCAAGCACAGCATACTGCCCATGGCACTCACTGGAAAAGGCAAGAAAACCATTGGGAGAGCACAATTACAAGACCCACACTGGCTAATGAGACAAAACTGGAATTGTGTTTTTCCAGGCAGATTATGTTATTTTCATGCAAAAAATTCTTCATATTAAGTGAAAGAATCAGTATACAGCTTTCCTCAGTTTTTGTGCAATGGAAAAGTATTTTTCATGAACATATGAATGCATTTCTGCTCCCTTCTACTCTCAAACTTTATAGCTCAAGAGAATGATATGTGGGAAACAGTTTTAAATGTTAGTATGTTTTTTGTCTTTGTTTGGAAGTGGAAGGAGACCAAATTAGAACTGAAATATGTAAAAATGGATATGAAAATTGCAGTTGTGTAATGTATGATGTGCTTTGAAAATGACTAATATTTATATGTGCTCTACTGAGAGTTATGCATCAAAGTTGATGAGAAAATTTCCTTTACTATCAAAGGGAATGCCTTTTAGGATAAAATCTCATAAATTGACTCATGCTTTTTTTTTTAACTGCTATTCTTAATTTTATCATAGCATTTCTTGGGTATTTTCCCATCTATATATATCTTATACTGAAAATCTAAACAGCAGACCAATTTAAGTAGTTTAAATAAAAACTTCATTTATAAGAACAGAGAATAAGAATTAGTACATAATTTAAGCACATCTCTGAAATATGAAAGCAAAGATATTTTAACCAAAAATTCTTCTGTGGTGCTCCTACTCCAAGTACTCATCTCGCTGTTGACAATGTGTAGTGTATTAAACAGAAAACTGAAAGCTGTCACCAGTGTTAGTTCTGCAAGATTAAGTGCTGCAGTGAAACAAACAGCAAAGCTGATTTGACTAAAAGCAAATGTCACTTCATCATACCAGATCAGTGAAATCCTAAACAAAAAAAATAGGGGGTTTAAATTGTAACGATATTATAGGCCAAAGTTAGTTAATTTCCTGCTAAAACTGATTTACCTCCTAAGTAAATTGAAAAGAAGATAGTCACATACCTAGATCACTCAGGTTTTATCTATTAAAATCAATCTACATCAGTTTTTAAAAATAACTTATTTAATCTTTAATCTGGTATTAGCTGTCTGGAAGAGTGCTCCATTGTCCCTCCTTCAAATAAGTAAGTAAGAAAAAGTAATAGTTTTACTTTAAATAAATCAAATGTTCATCATTAGAGCAAACAATGAACATTAGAGCAAAGACAGTCCTCTTAAATATTTAAATAGCTATTTTTAAATGTGTAAATTTGAGAAACACAAAATTTAAAAAGTAGATGAAAAAAGGAAGATGGAATGGAAGATCTTTAAAAAGAAGATGACAAGGAAAATGGTCTGACGCTTCTAAGCTAATACAACTGTGAGAAGCAATATAATTCATGTGTTGATTTACAGGTTTGCTTTCTGTCTCACGTTAAGCTGGAGACACAAATTCTCAGTTGCTTGGCGTCTCAGATTATAACTTTTCACACAGAAATAGGATTTATAGCTTTCTTACAAACAAGAATAACATGTAAATTGGATTGCTTTAGTGGAACACAAATACTTGTGAATGTCCCAAATGCTTGAACTTCTTTGGTGAACTTTGGAAAGCTCTGGAAATCATGATTAATGTCTAATCAGAGTCATTGTAAAGGGAAAACTGAAACCCACAGGCCCTATTCAGAACTTTCTGGCATTCCCCAGGTTGGGAATGCCATCATAATTGTTGCTTGCCTAAGTGAAGAACCTTCTCAGGAGTGTTTGGGAGCAGGGCTGTCTGCCACAGCTAATAACTCACTCAGTATCTACCCCTGCAGAACCGTAATGCTGCGGCCCCAGCCGCGCGCCTGCTCTGTGTGACAGAGAGGCTGATGGATGGCAAGAGCGGGCAGAAATGGTAATGAGCCCTGGGATTCGGGGGGACACTGCCCACTTTATGTGTTGGAAGAATTTATGAAGATAACATGACATACTAATATATTTTTACAGCCCAAACAAGATATTTTATGCCAGCTGTGGGATCCACACATAGTTTATCAATATAACTTCCAAAACCTTTCCCCTTTTTTCCTCTGTACTTGAACATTGTGTTAGTATCAAAGTGGGTAAAAGCAAGTTGCTAAATAGAAAACTTGCTAGCATTTTGCTTCTTTTTTATCTATCTTTTTATATCCATTTTGAACAGTCATAAAGAAAGTACAGTTCTTTTCATGCATAAAATCTCTACCCTGAAATTATACTCTATCCTGTATTTCTCTCCTGGTTCATTGGTGCATGCAAAATACTCTGCACAATCACATGATTCTATGTTGCACAGACTTTTCAGCAATTTTTTTAAAATAGAGGTAAATACCATCAGATTTCATTTTTGGTATAAAACTGGTGTGCACCTAACCAACCTGAAATGCTGTTTGCAAAACTGTAACACTAACATTAAATTCCTTCCAGTCCTTTGCTGCTATGAAATACCAGCCAACTATCTGAAGACTATGTGAAACATATTTAATTTACTTTTTGCTGATCTATGAGCTCATTTTCAAGTAGCTGACTTCCTGTGTTAATGGTTTACCAGATGTAATACTTTTTAAAAATAATATTTTTTAAATGCAGAAAAACTATTTGAACACTAGGCAAGGAAATACATAAAAAGTAACCTGACATTTCTGTGGACTATTTTCTCTAATTCACAAAACACAGAACCTATAACTGTGTGACAGTGAGGAATTTCAGGCTTCAGAGTAACCATCCAAGCAACAGTGACACTGAAATACCATCATACTTTAAAATATAGGTTTACTCCAAAACCACATGCATGCCAAATTTAAAGTCTCCCTAACTACTTCTTCCCAAACCCCTGATCGTTCCACACCTCTGAGACAGGCTCAAGGAACTGGGTTACACTGTATAGGTCAATATTTTTTTGGTGTGTTTTGTAGACTTATCTCTGAGAGGGAGTCTTCATGTTTAACTATTACACAATCAAATAAAAAGAAAGATGTAGAGTATAAAATACCCTTCCAAATCTGACTAATATACTAAATCTAATTAAATATTTATTTCCATTTTCCTTTCCATTTCCTTTCTATTATCTTTTCTCATAGAAAAGAGACATTAATGAGAAGAAAAAAGAAAACAGAAGAAGTTGCTATGTTGCTTTCCAGGTTGATGACAGCAAACACACAGACTGTCTTTTTTTGAGTTAGATAGAAAGGACCCAAGATTTTAAACAAAGGAAATGAGTAACTCAACATGACCAGGAAAATGGATACTTTGATACACACCTAATTTTGTTTTATGGTGCTTTATAATGCATAATCAAATTCCACAACAGTAAATGTGGATTAAGTCAATGGTGAAAGCAGATTGTTAATGAAAATATAATAGGTTTATGCTCATTTCCCATGAGATTACTCCTTCACTGTACAACAGGTTATAAATTTATAGTGAACTAAAGTGAAATTATATTTCTTGGAATTTTCAAAGCCAACAATGGTATTCAGCCCCAGATTTAAAGGAAACCATTAGTCTTGGTCTGTCATGTGCATCAAGGTTTAGAAGGCAGTACACTGTTACATCACTGAAGCCCTGCCAGATATCCCAAAAGGAAAGCTGAAGAGCCATACATCTGGCCTGCAACTTTGCCAGATACACTCTCATGTCTGTGGCCAGGGCAGATATGGTAAAAGGCACCCTCTGAATGCCTTCACTCGCACCGCAGAGGTGAGAAGGTGATGGCAGAATTACACCGAGGCTGCTACAAATTTCTTCTGGGAAGAATTTCAGTCATAACTGACCATGGCCACAACCTGAATCCCACATCAAGGCTTTACCAGTGCTCAGGAGTGAGGCTACACATTTCTTAGTGTGGGATTAGAGTCCCAATACAAATTGAAATTTGCTCTGTCTTCCCCCATAACCCGTATGTTTGAACCATATTGTCAGCATCTGTTTAGATGAATCTAGTGAGTCAGGAATGTTCCAGTGTAACCTTGTTTTACTAGAAAGACAGCAATTTATCAAAACTGAAATTTTGTGGCACTATGCCAGATTTTGTTGAAAAGCTTTCAGGTGCTTGATAATTTTCAGTGAGAAAAAGAACGTGCAGACCTGAAATCTAGTCCATGTCACAATATCTTCTGTATACTAGGTTATCATACTACTTTTATTTGGAGAAAAAACTCTCCTTTTTAGTCTACAAATTTTATTTTGTTGAAGAAGAGTTTGTCTGTTTCTTTGTACATTCTAGACATCTGGTACACTGGAAAGAAAAAAGCCTCAATAATTTAACTGGGCTGTTGAACATATGAAAATTGTGAGCAAGTGACCACTATATGTGAACAAATTAACTGCTTGAACACAGATTTCTACCAAAGCATTCCCACAGAAACTTGTGATGCCCAGTTCCCCATGGAAACATCTAGTATCCATACCCAAATATGTTGGCTTTAGTATCTCTATACATTGCCCTATTAAACTACATCATTCTTCCCAGAACAAGGCAACTGCAGTTGGATGGATTGAAAAACATATCTTTTGCTTCTGGATATCTGAGACCAGCTTATGGGTCCTCCATCCATGTCAATGCTTCCAACCTGCAAAGTCTGAGGAGCCTTTCCAGGCAATCTTGTGGGAGCTGTCTGCTGTGAGCATTTCCACAAGGCACACCTGTGAGTTAGGCACATCTACAGTTCTCCTATATTCACAACTTACCAAACCTGTTAAGTTCACCAGGGCCTGCTTTCAGTAATAAATACCTGCAAATTAATTAATTTGCCTGATTTGGCAAATGTTCCAAGCAGGAAAATATCTTCAGTTCCTTCTAGTTAATTCTTTGGAGCAAGAATTATCAATAAGTTTCAGCACTGCCAACAACAATAGTCTATAAATTAATAATAAATAATGACACATAAAATAAGAAAAAAACTTGAGTCTTATTTCTGTAATAAACCACTCAACAATTTAATATAAATACTAATGAAAGCCTCTAATACCTCAAAAATCTTGAAGTGGCTCCCACTGCAGGATAACTATTTGAGTGAATGAAGACCATTCACTCCTGTTGATGTGTGTTTGGGTTTTTAGTGGTATAAGCTTGTTGGAAAAACGGGTCTCCCAGAAATGTGCAAGAAGTTCACAGATCTGGAGTAGCCTCTTTCTATCTACCAATCCCTGCTAAATCTCAGGCACATCCACTTAAATGGACACAGATGCATTGCAATAATATTTTATGGACACATTTCCAAAGGGGCTGGAGCCCATGCTGCCATAAGCAGCATTCTTGCATTTCCCTGTCCAAATTCATCAGTGTATCAACAGCTTTAAAAAGATATATGGATTACATCTTGGGCAGCCAGAAGGAGTGTAGCTGTTTCTGTTGTGCAGTGATGCCATATGCAACCTCCATTTTCTTGCTTCGAAGCTTGTAATCAGAGAAATTTTCATATTCCTACATGCCTCTTTGATAACTTCGCCATCTAGTTAGCTTTTAGTACATTTGTGATACTTATTCTACTGAGAACACAAGAGTTACTAATATTTATAAGTGTTAAAATATTCTATGCAGATATTAAGGAAGGAAAAATCATTCTTTTGTATAGTTTATCCAGTGTTTCTATGCTGGGTTTACTCTATTGAAATATAAAAGGTAAAGATGCCTTTTGATTTCATGTATAAAAGGAGAAAAAAAAAAATCAGTATTAAAACACAGGCACAGTCTTGATCTAACAGAAGAATATTATAAAGGCCAACATCTTACTATAAGAAATCTATGGAATTTTCTACTGGTTTCTTGGAAGAATATTTTCTAGATTAATGGAAAGCTTTGTTTATTTTCTGGGGACTACAATTTTATAATTGAATGTTATTGACAGGAAAAGAAGCATGTACATTTTTATAGCTAGTGTCAAGTTGAGTTCTGGACCCATAATAAGATCCAAAGTAGAGGAAAGAACTGAAAAATATCATAAGAAATAATTTCTACACTCACACATAGTATGTATGAAGATGCTTCTTTTCAGTTACAGGCAGAGCAGTGAGTGAGTGAGTGAGTGAGTGAGTGAGTGCACTTTAGATCTTTTGCTATACTGTATGTAGAAAATAAAAAAATGTATACTGTAGGATAAAAAATTCTCTTACAGAGAACTCAAGAGACACACTCCCTAGAAACACCTAGATCACAATGCAGAATATTTTCCAGAATTTTTATAGCAGGGGCACTATATTAAACACAGCAGGAACTTGACTTTGGTCAGATCCAGATGGGTTTTGCCTTTAACCTTGAGGTGAAGGAGAAATGTGGAAGTCTGTATTATCAGTGTCAGAGTGCTCCAATGGCACTGACTATTTGTCATGTTTCTTTCACTCTGGTTTGTCAAAATAATTTCTGAGCTTTTGAGACTCCAGTGTATCTCTGTAAGAGTTGGATTGTGTGTGAACCCGTTTATCTCTCTGGCACTTGGTTGCTGCAGTCTGATTACACAATTTCTTGTGGGACTGTGCTTTATTGGAGGGCAGAGACCTCTGCAGTGTAGTGTTGGCACTAAGAGTACCATAAAGCCAGGACTCTTTCAAAGGAATTGGCCATTCAAAGAAAAAGTAAAACTGTATTCTTCAATTTTCAAAACAAAAACTATTAAGATATCCCATTCATCTAGATATCCTATGCCAAGATTTTCAAAGATCAAGATAACAAAAAATCATTGCTATCAAAACTGGATATATATACTATTTTCAAATTTGAGGGGTGGAAATAAATCAAATTTTCTGTAAAGCAACATTGGAGGCAAATATCCTCAACTGATGCTTTTGAAAGAAATAATTGCTTGTTTTAGTCATCGTTTTCCTACTGTAATATCAGAATGATCCTTCAGGTATTTGTATCTTTCTGACAAAATTCTGATATATATATATATATATATATAAATCTTCTGGTGAACGGCTGCTGCAGCCCATGGGTCCTACACCTGTCAAAAGCTCAATTGCCACAGTGATATCATAATTGTGTGATATTCATATTTTATCTTATAAAATGAGTATAATATTCATATTTTATCTTTTTATAGGAATAAATGACCAATTGTACTTGTATATATCCACAAAACAAAAGTGAAATATAAAACACATACAAAAGAAACTTCAAAGGAACAATTCAAGGAAAGTGAAGTACCAGAAGAGAGGAATCACCACAAATCAATTGCCCTGTACAATTTTTTTTTTCCTTTTTTTGGCTTGTGCATTACTGAATAATTTTAACTATGCAGTAAAAACAAAGGTTCTCTTTACAATATCAGCTCCCAGTCCTGCCCTCTGTACCTTTGCAGTCTATTACACCCAGATGAGTTCTTCTTTTCATTACAGTCAATTTTTTCTTTTTTCTTTATACTGCCTAAGTATGAACGGAAAGAAAACGAGTGAGGTAGTCTCTGCTTCCAGTCCCCATACTCACATTGTCCCACAGCAGCCAGATTTTGCAGTTTCAGGGAAAACTGTCAACCTGCCAGCTCTGGCCTGGAGCGCACTCAGCTCCAACGAAATACTCAGCAAATTAACTGCTAAACTCTAAGGGGGGATCCCAGCAGATAGAGTTTATTTGATGCTGCTGCTGAAGTGGAAGGTGTTGAATGTGCTTAGCTTGGCCAAGTTTAGGCATATCATTAGAAACCCAGTAAAAGGCACTTTCTGAGCAGCAGATGCAATATTTTTCTTTTCCAAGGTTTAAGGCTGCATGGGTTGGTTACAGGAGAGATTTTCAATAAATTTTTTCTTTCTTTTCCTTCTTTTTTTTTTTTTTTTGAAAGAGCTAACTCTATAAAGAGGTATATTCCAGCAGAAGTGAAAAAAAACACCAACAAAGAAGGATTCAGTGGTTAGCTTGGCAAAATCATATTGAAAACAGAATATTTTGTAGTTCTACAGTAAAAGTGGCATGAAAACGAAGCTAAAGACAGCACTGCCTGTTCTGTTGACAGTATTCATGGAGTTAGTTAGGTTTCCTACCTCCTGAACTATAACTTTTGAGAGGTTTTGTCATCCAGTCTCTCATGAAGAAAGTTTTAAGTTCCCTTTGGGATAGTGTATATATATGATCCCAGCTGATGTATTTTCAGTCTTGAGGAATGCATAGCTTTTTCTGGTAGCTAAAAATACCTTTATGAAATGAGTTGTTTAAGTTGTTACAGGATCATAAAACCCCCAAAAGCAAATAAAATATACCTTGAAACAAAAGACACCCACGTTAACACTTTCTAGTTGGATGGATATAGCCAGGTGCCTCTGAATAAAAGAGAAATCTTTCACATCAAAAAATCAAAAATAAAGAAATGTTCCACATGCTGCATGTTAGGAGCTGACTTACTGTGGAAGCACTTACAACAGGATACAACTGCAAAACTGTGGCTAAAGGAGCATTTCTGCACTTGCTCAGCACAAGTGTAGAAGGCCACAAGTACGAGAATAAATCACCTTTTTTCAGAGAGATAATGCCCAGTTGTCTCATTGGACTCCTTCCAGCAGGGTCTGGATTTGGGTTTCTGGCACAGGCTGAGGGCTCAAGTTACTCCTGGACACTCCTCAAGCACCTTGCTCTCTGTGCATAAGTGTGCAACCCTGCTGGCAGCAGTCAGGATGGCAGCCCGGCACCCCTCCTCACTCCTGTTCCACAGACAGACTAAGACCTGCACCGCCCTCAGGGTGAGGGATCTACTCCCAGCTGTTTCCCCCTATTTAGGGAAGTAGAAATAAACTGCCTCCAAATAGTTCCCAGCTCCTCTGGTACCTCTTAATTCTTCCTTAACAGTTATGGATTTCATACATCTTATCAGATTTCCAGAAGGTAGAAAACACTGAAGGCTAAAAAAACACCCATTGCAGCTGAAAATGTTGCTTCTTATTTTCAGATAAACCCAATGTATATCTCTCCTTATCTTTTTTACCACTGGCATTAGAGCCAGGCTCTGCTGCTGCCCAGGTCAGAGGAATGTCTTTACACCACCAGCCACACAACAAATGAGAGCAAACAGGAGCAGGAAAAGGCTTTGCCTGCCCTTGCATAGCCATGTCAGGAGTTCACCAGATGTTAATGTGCAAAACAGAAAGATGGTGTTGTTCATGTGAGTTCAGCATGTCAGCATTCGGCAGCGCATGACATTCCCTTCATGCTGTTCACCAAAAGATGAACATAGTTGAGAGGATTTTCTGGAAGCCCAAGAAAGCTGATAAACCTTGCTGAAAGTCCTATGTGAAGTTTGAGCCTGTCTGCTCTCCAACCATTCCACCTTGCTACAGCTAACCAGGCCGAGATTCAGATTGGGAACAAAACTCTTCCAGTGGATGCAGGTTTATGCATCAGTGAGAGCAAAAAAAAAGTATTCTGGCACTTGCAACGAGTGCTGATCCCTTGTTCACAATTCATAAGAATGACTCCACACTGAGACATTCAAAGGGCTTAAACTCCATGAAGGTATTCCAGTGCTTAGGGGCATTCTGCCAATTCTCATACAATCTATTGGAGGTTTTCCTTAATTTTCAATTGTTAAAATCCAAAAAACAGGTAAAGATTTCCAGAAGACAAAAATAGACATCAGTTCTCTAGCACGAAATGCATGCATTAAAAGTGGCAGGCTCCATTCAAATCCTTGGGGAATACAGCATGCCAAGTTTCATCTGGCACTCAACCACACTTGTCTATTTAGAAAGCTGGTGTCAGGGATTCCTAACCATGGTCTCAACCATGGGTTTTGACAGAAATCCATTTATACTACATAAATCATGAATTCATTCCTTCAAATACCAAAGTCGATTTTGAAATCTTATGTTTATAACATTTCATCTATATTCATCAGTACTATCACCTTAAAAAAAAAAAAAAAACAGAAACTTTTAACAATATTACCAGGAATGCAATGGGAACAGAACACGAGATTTTTTGGTTTTAAGCTACAAATCTGAAGTGGAAGTGAATGTTAAACGTATGCCTCCTACTAAAACTTTATGAAAAATGAAATGCGCAAAAAGCTGGATCCTTGCCATGACACCCATTATGGTGAAGTCTGAGACTCTGACCCTTCGTGTTATACTTATTGTGTTTTTGACACATTTAGTCAATTAAAATGGGTGAAGTGTAATTTGTTTTTCTTAAGTTTAATACAGCATGTCAATAGAAGCTAACCAAAATTTATAGTAGGAACACTAAAACTGCCACTTGCACTTAAACAAATGAACACAATTTATCATGGTTGAAATAAAAGGAACATCATGTGCATTTGACTTTATACTTCACATGAGCATGTTGCCAAATATAGGAAAGCATGTT
The DNA here is from genome assembly GCA_024362935.1 of Setophaga petechia. NCBI lineage: Eukaryota > Metazoa > Chordata > Aves > Passeriformes > Parulidae > Setophaga > Setophaga petechia. The sequence continues at coordinate 33,644,345 of JANCRA010000001.1, forward strand.
ACAGCTGACACTTCCAATGGAAAAGACATTTTACTTCACATTAAATATTGGTGTGAAAAATTTGGACCTTGTCCAATCCTAAGAAGTGTTAACGTTGGCACTTCCACTGTATACTTTTACTGTAAATTGTTGTAACATTTATTTGACATGGAATACCCAAAGGATTGATGAGTAAAGAAAGGAAGACTTTTTATTGTGCCATGTTCCCTTTTTCAGTCATGCATACTAAGCCTTTACATCTTCAGAGTTTAAACAAGTCACCACCTGTACTCAATCGGTGAAAGTTATTTTTCATGCAACTGGAGTTTGCCTTTTTTATAAACCTATAAAAGCACACATTTTCCATTTTATTGGTCAGCAAAGCAATGGCTGATTTAACCATAAAACTTACAAATGTTGTTTCTTTATGGAGATCTATGTTTTTTTAGCCCTTTATAATTCCTTGGAATATAAGCCTCCTTCATTTCATTTGTTGTCAGAGAGTGAAAACACAAAACAAAGTGAAGTATTTTTTCTTTTCATTAGAAAAGTTCACCTAACACTACTTCCACTTATATTATTGCCCACAGACTACTAAAGATTTAGGAGGAACAAAGTACTGCTGCATAAAAATTTATCCGCTTCAATTAAGTACCTGCACAAGAATTCTGTGTTCGTATTATGTGAACTATAACTACATTTATCTGCAGTAATGAAGCACTGTAAAACGTTGGAAAAGTGCTGAGGGGCACTTCGTATGATTTACTGAACTGATCTCTAGGTTAAGAAAGCAGGCCTAAGACAAGGGAATTACTCTTTTCATCCATATTTTTCAAATTAAGAAAATCCATAGCCTTTTGAATTATAAAATTAAATTTTAGAGACAAAAACATGAAAATTATTGGGGTATTTTAACAATCTTAAATACCCAGTCCAAGACTTTGAGTTTTGATCTATATAAATACAACACTTCAAGCTTTCTGCATTTGATTACAATTAAAAGAGAAATTTATATGTACAAATACTGGGAAAACAGATTTTTTTTTCAAACTAGACAAGCAACACAGATGTCCTATACCAGGGAGAAACCTCAACAACCATGTGAAGCAATGAAACTGGAGAATGTAAACAGCAGAGGACATGAGCTGGTGCCTAGGGTTACATCTGGTGGCACCCAGAACATCAGGTAGTGGCACCCTCAGAGCCCCCCTGGAGAGAGGAATAGGTTTCTTATTTAAATTTTTAAGTACTGAAGTGAGTATCTATCCATTAAATGGAAAAAAATTCTATCCTTTGTGTGTTCTTCTGGCCTACAACTGAGTGTGAAAACCAAATCTGAGTGAATGGAGAGTCCTAAGAGAAGGACTTTGAATAGATGATCCATGTATCAGAAACCCATCAAGCCCACCTTCCCCTTTGCTATTTCTAAATTGCAAACACCCTCTTTAGAAAGGACAAAGGATAGAAGAAACACAGGAGTGTAGAAATGCTTGGAGTAGAGATAAAATAAAATGTTTGGTAGATTTACAGTGCTAACCACTCATTCAAAAAAGGAATATCAGCAAAAGCAAAGCTAGCTCAATCTTCCCTCAGCCAGGTATGATCAAGACATGTTGCTTCAATGTCATCCTCAGTCTTATCAAATTATTTTTTCATGACAATCTCATCACTCTGCTTAGCAATAGAGAAGTCAAAGAGATCACTCTTATCTTCTAACTCATAGCCAAAAAATAACCCACTCAATATCACCCCACTGGCCACAGGCAGTCATGTGGTAGGAACATGTTTCCAAAGAGATTGTACAGGCTCCATCCTTGAGTGTTTTCAAGACTCAGCTCAATATACCCAGAGTAACCTGGTCTGATCTGGTTTTTCCCCCCCTTTTTTCTTCAGGAGATGACACTGGATACTCATGACCTTCCTGCCTAACCTATGATGGTACCATTAAATTTCTTATTTCAACTGAGACAACATGACTTAAAAGATGTATTTTGAAGACAAAACAAGAAACGAACAGCCAGCTATTTGATTGCTAAAGAGTAACAAATTATAAAAAGTTGTTGTTGTGCTGCTCCCAACACAATGGAACCATAATTTCTACTAGAATGCAGATAAAATACAGGTAGATATTTGTATGAAAGTTTCCCTATTTGCATTTTGTTTTGGGAAAGAACAACTACAGATATTATAGAGGCTGCATGGATTTTTTCCAGGTTAAAAAGGTTATCTTTTCCTTTTGTGTGGATGTAATGTCAAACCTGGACAAAAGAAGGTTGAATTTGTACTACTCCAATTTCTAGCTGGAGTTAATGACGAGTGTGCGGGAGGAATACTCCATTTTAAAGTAGCACTACCTTTCCTCCCATGTCACGCTATCATCTTTAATGGCAACAATAATTCACTTAAGGCAGGAAGACATTTTTTCTGCTTTATCTATAGATCATTAGAGCAGTCTGCCTGCTGCATTAATGCCTGCTAAAATGGCATGCCGCTTCCCACTTTATGGCTCTATGTCAAAAATGTCTGTGATAGCTGGTTGCTCACTCCACTTTGTCTGTGTTAAACAATCCATTCCTTATTGGATGAGCCCCACTATCGCATGGCTGTTACTTGACTTCTATAATATCCTCTATAGGTGTCAGGTCTCTGGAGAACTGTACGTCCTCAACTCCCACTGAAAGCAAAGGTGGATGGCACCTTACAGATCAGATGTTGTGACTTTCTGAAGAGCTGCTTAAGCTTTTCAGTTAAAACTCAACAGCTGCGCAAAATGTCGGCATTATTTTTAGCCATACATTGCATCTCTCCGTTTGTGATAATTTACTACCATGCAAAATATGTTGCTATGATATTGCTCAAGAGATAACAGCAAGGGAGAATTAGTACAAGTATGTAACAAACCAGGGCCAAACACTTCTAGGGACACAATCTAGGTTTCCTACACTGACTTAGAGTGCTGAGAGTTGGGTTTTTATATTCTTTAAGCCTTTGTTTCTCTGCAATATAAATGATATTACAAAGAGTCAGGAAAAATGTCTCATGGCATTTAGTGATTCAATTTGGCTTAATCAAATTCAAATATGTTTGTTCACTTTTATTGTATATGCTCTGGAGGTTGTTCACCCAGAATGGTTAAATTTGAGATAAATACAGAAGTAAAGGAGAAAGAAAGAGAGGTAGAAGAAAAATATTAAAAAGTAATGACATAAATTAATGAAAGATTACTATATATACCAAGTGAAATGAAGAAATCTGTTTGCAAAAGTACATACAAATGGCCCAGAAGGGGTTGCTGCATTTGTAGATTTGGAATACAGTAGCTAAATCATCATTCTCTTTGGATGTCACATTATTTTAAAGATTTTGTTAAGTAATATAACCCACCTAAAGCTTCGTACAGAAATAGAGACTCTTTATGAATTATATCCAACATATACATATATATATATATATATATATATATATATATATATATATATATATAAATGTACTCTCATTGGTCGTTTGTGATCTAAATGAGTGAATCTGCACAAATAGTTGTCTTCTTTGCAAATGTAAAACTCCAATCTCATGTAGACTCCCTTGAAAAAGCCATGGGTCTTCCAGAAAAACTTCTGAAACTGAAATAATAACTTATGCTTTGATTACTCCCTGACTAAGAGGCTTAGAGTACGCGTGGCTTACCTGAGGAACTTGAGCTGGTCACTGGCTCCAGTTGTAAGTGTGCTGGGCGATGTACAAGCATAAAATAAAACATCTGATTACCACCTTATTCACTAGTGTGCATTGCACTTGATGCACACTACTTTAAGAACAACACTGCTCTGAGTAAGAGGCTGTTACTCATTTTGCACTCAACAGAGTGATTCTGGATACTGGAAAGATCCTGGGTCACTTTGCCAAAGATGGGGAAGATTTGCCCCTTTGCAAACCAATTTTTTTTTTTAATCTATTTCTATAACATCATCATCTATAACCATCATACAAGGTGGTATTTAGATGACTGCTTGTTGCAGCCCCCTGGGCAATGACCCATTGCATGCTATTTTAAAGACCTTTGACATTTTAGACCTGACATGAATGAAAAATGTTGAAAAGTACTCCAAAGCCACCTTTTAGAACCAAAAAACAGGAGGACTCAAGGGCCTGTTATGCTGTGCACTCTGTATTCCTGAATCTCTTTGTCATTGTTATTGCAGTTAGCTTATGGGTCACATTATTCCTTATAATAATGAGGGAGGATAATGCTGATGAGAAGTTTACAGTGAATCATACTAAGTGCTGCCTCTAGGGCTGCAAGCACTTGGGAAATGGTTTGAGGCTTCTCTTTTCAAGTTAGAGGCTAGGCCGTTACCTCCCACTTTGGACAGGAATGTCTTGGCTCCATTGTGATGTTATATCTGTTAGGTGCAGAGTGATGAGTCTATCTTACTGCTGATTCACACCGGCTGTTCCAGCGGCAACATGTGACTGTGATTCCTCTGTGGCCCAGAGGATATTTTCCATCAGTGGTAACAGATGTTACTAATTCAGAAGGCCAAAAGAAAGAATAAAATTATAAGCACATAATACTTACAAACATTTCAGTCATATTCTTTTGATGATAGGACCAATAAATGCAAAAGTTAAAAATAAATTAATGCTGCTGCTGTTGATATTTTTTGGAAGACCTGGATGGTCAGGAAAGAGTCCCACTGAATGAGGACTGAATACAGTAAGTGAAATTGCTGATGGAAAATAGAAAATAAATTGTGATTCTTCTTTTCTGAAGGTCTCAATAGAAATAAGTGTAAATCACCTGAAAGAATATGTAAGGGGATGTGTTATGGTGAGGTGGTGACATATCAAATAATCTTAGTTCTCAGCAGACAGGGTGGGAAATGGAAGTGTGTTCCTCGGGGCTGTGATTTCAATGCAATTCTAATAATTTAAGGCAAGTCATTAAATTGCATCTAGTGCCTGGCCAATGTTAGGACCAATATGATCATAAATTTGCTGATATTCCAGCTGTGCAAAATGGCATGCACATTGGAGAACTTCTCTAGCACAAATGACTGGTACAGATCTCATCCCTTCTCAATCTTTGACAGTAATTCTGTCATTTCCTGGTCGATCATACCTCACTTAAATACCATTTTCAGCTGGAAATTTATTATTGAAAATTCTCTTTCCAAAGTAGTCATTATACTTTATGTAATCTATTGATCTACAAATGTTTAAAGGGAAAAAAGCCCCACCTGTTCCTTCAGCTCTACTTCATTCCTTTTTCATAACCAGTCACCACTATAGACCATTCTACAGCTGAACTGTGTAGACTCTGTCCTTGGTATAAATTACTTGCTCAAAAAAAAAACCCAATTTGATGCCCTTTCTTCTTTTTAGTTTGGGGTTTTTTTGTTTATTTTGGTAAAGCAATGAACTCTACATAGAAATAAACTTACATTTTGTAGATTAATCAAAGGAAAATTGCAATATATTTAGGCAAAGTGAATGAATCACCTCCCTTTCATTATATGAACAGAGACTTTGTAAATTTTTCAGGACAAGGATCATGTCTTATTCACCGGATAAACTTTGTCATTATATACACCTATGTTATTTCAAGAAATATGGGTTAAATAAGAAAAAAAAGTGGCCATTTGGAACCCAGCCTGAAACTTGCTGAAGTCAATGAAAATATTTCCATTAGCTCCAGTATGAGCTGGATCAGATTCAAGAGGTCCTGTGAACAAAAACATCCATGATAATATAATAAAGACTTCATCACTCAAGGGAACCAAATTAAGATCACACAGATGACCTAAACTGTTGTATTTCCTCATGGGTTTGAGCACTTGATTTTGCTCCCTTAAAATTTTTAACATAGCTGTTTTGTCTGTGTTACTGACAGCGTCACATTACACTGCAATGCAAATCAACAGATGTCTAGCTTTTGAATTTTTTCTTTTTTCTTTTTTTTTAACAGGCAGCAGCCTTTTCTGCAAGTCACAATGCAGAGTTGCTTTTTGAGCAATAAAAGCATTATAGACACATGAAGCAAAGTTCTTCAAAATCAGATATAATTATCCCTTCTATCCAGCACTTTATATAATATTTATTTCCACTAATCTTGGAATCAATGTATATTGTTTACTGAAAAAATGAATGCAATGTCAAATACAGAACTCCACAGGGGAATACATTGGAATTCTGGAAATTTTCAAACTAATTCAACATTTTTGCCATACATGTATTAGGAACAATCCCAAGTGAAAAACCTAATGTCACTGGTGTAAAACTGTCTTCTAAAAGTTTGAAAGTCTGTCATCTTTCTCCATATACTCACTTCATTAAATAGTTTACAGCTTGCAAGGGGATCACAATGTTGGAGTAAGAAAATGACTGTCCTGACAGATTCAGACAATAAAACAACCAGATTGTTATATGAATGTTTTCTCAGAGACTGTTACTGCAACACATAATAAATACAAATATTGAAACACCTGCATGATAAACATAATACTTTTAACAGATGTTAATCCCCCCTGAATGCGGCCAGTGGATTTAGATCACATAAATGCAACTTGCCCTGTTCAGGTCTACCCTGGAAAATTGCCAATCATATGGTTGCTTTCTGATCAACTGCTGCAATCTACATGCATGGATTTGCTTCTCAGTTCTCCTAAAATGAGCATTTTTAAAACAATCCATAAATATAGCAATATGTGTGCATGACACTGGAGCTCATCTACAATTTAGGTTGCTTGTCTGCTGTCAGCATGAATTGGTTATATTATTTTAGAAAAGAGTGTTCCAAGTTAAAAACAAACCTATTTTCTCAAAATTCTGACATTCTGGCAAGAAGGGCAGAATGTTTTTCTCCCCTTGGTGGGACTTGTTCTGCCTCAATACTCTCTGATCATATGCAGCTTCTGTTTACTTCAACAAATTTAATGGAGGTTCAGCATATTTGAAAATTAGCTATTAACCCTATCAAAACACTACTGAGGTTTTGATACCCCTAGGGGAGAAGCACACACTTACAACCCGTTGGCTTAAACTTAAGTACCTGCTTATGCACTCTGTTGGAAAAGAGCCTGAATTTACATCTGTCTTTTCACCTCCAGAGTGTATTTGAATGCCTTTCGTTGTAGCCTCAGTTTATACAAATAGCTCTGCACCCGCAGGGCCATCCCTGCCTTACCAAAGATGACAGTGTGCGTTTGCACGGCAGTGAGTGGCATTACTCAGTGCTGAGCTATCCAGCCAGCAGGGCTGACCTCCTGACGTGTGTGTAACTGAAAATAAGCCACGCTGGGAGCAGAAAATAGCCGGCCAGTGGTTATTCATGGAAAATGAATGGCAAAGGAAAACCTGTAAACTCCATTTCATCCCTCCATTGGCTGCGTTAATTCAGCGAAAGGGACACAGAGGCACAACAAAGATCAGTGCAACAGCAATTCTTCATGAAAAAGCAAAACTTTACTCTCAAAGTTGACAAATAAACAAAGAAAACAATGACATAATTTGTATACAAATTAACACTAACTTGCCATATTTCCGTGCACCACCTAGAGACATCTGAGTTGAAAATAAAATGTGCAATGAGTACTTCAAAAGAAAAAAAGGTTCATCTGGTAGAGAAGGTGCCCAGAGCAATTTGTGGCTGTAGATCAGGAGAAACAGACGCAGCTGAATAGAAAGCAATAGAAGTGTTTACCAAATGGCTCTGGTGAATCTTCAGAGTTGCTCTTGGTGACAAAGAAAGACATAATTATATTGCAGATGCATGTTGATGAATAACCATCATTATCAAAAATGAAGCCTCAATTCAGTTCAGTTGTACTCTTGCTGAAATAATTGCAGAAAAAAAGATTGTGGCTGGTCATAATTAATAAGAAAAACCACCAAGAAGATGTATTGCTTGGGATATAAGTAGCTACAGCTAGCTCTAAGACAGAGATAGACCAACAAATGTTTCCAAAATGCTACTATTCAGACATTAACACATAGATCTATTTGCTTAATGGCAAAGAGTTGTGTTTTCTCACTTCATCTAGTTGATTCTGCAGTTAATTGCAATACGTTGAGGACAGAGAACACAGGAAAAACCTTTCCATTGGTTATAAAGTGAAAAATTCAGCTGATTCTTCCACTTTTTAGGATTATTAGCTCATCATAATTAAAAGAGAAAAGGATGGTATTGCATAAAAATTGTTCCAGATGAGCCAATGTGATCAAAAAAGTGAATACACTGTTTAGACAGATGCACAACTGATTAGAAGAGAACACAGACTTTTCTGAGATACAGATATTCATGATTATGATTATGGTATTCAGTGACTGTGGTAATCTGAGCAGCCATGTTCAAAATACTTTCAAATGCTATTGAAGAACTAGAATTAGTTAATTAACAATTCTAAGTGCTGCTGTTTCCAGGAAAACTCTCATATAAGGAGAAACTGGCAAGATTTTTTGTGTTATTAAAATATAGTTGAAAAATGCTGAAAAAAATCAGTAAGATTAACTAAAAGGATCTTTTGGTCTGGTCTCAAATGATATAACAGCTAGAGAAAGTTCAGTGAAAACAAAACATAACAAATTCAAAACTGAGGAAGGAATTGCTCTTTTATTCACCCCATACTTAAGACTGAGAAGTAATTCTACGATTCAAAATCATTTGGTCTCTTCTATGATTCTTAAGAGTTTCAAGAGTTGATTATAAAGTTCATTGTTTTTCAGAGAAATTTTACATTCTTTGTCCTTCTATTTTATTATACTTTTATTTTTTTAAACTAGGTTTAAAAAAATACACTAGGTTCAGAGTGAGAAGAATAAGCTTTCTTCAGTGAGGTTTGTTCTAACCATTTTAAAGAGTTCATCAGGTGCATTAATTATTTTCCCTGGCTTCAAAACCAACTTCTGGTTGGCTATGCCAATAGCAGACATTTTCACATTCTACATGGTGGTGTCTTGGCACATGACTGGCTTTGCTGCTGTTATCAAAATGCAGAAAATGGAGGAGAAGCCTGGATGCAGACTCATCCTAATTTTGCCAGGACTCTCTCTTCTACTTATTATAATGCTGTGTAATTCTGAGCACATTCCAATTTATAGCTACATGAAAATTTTCTATAAATTAAGAGAAACTCATAGCAGTTAAATATTTTTTTCACAACTGCCTAGTTATGAAGTATTTGCTCTCATTTCTGCCCCTATAAATTTCCTACTAGGCATTATGAGCCCATGCTCCAACCTGAGCCCAAGGTGCACCACCCCTTGCAAGGCAGTAAGGCTTTAGCATAAAAGTCAGGGGTGGTGGAGGAGTTTTGCCACTGCCATGCCACAGTTTGCCATTGCAGGGAGAGACAAGTGTGGCCATGACAGGGATGGGGAAACCTTTGAGGGCTTTCAAAACCAGATCCCATGAGAGGGATATTCCCAGTCCCCACAAAACTGATCAGAGTAAGCTGAGTGCAGAACGCCTGAGTGCTTCACAGCCCGAAAAATTACTGATACAAAAGTGTCCTGGGTTTGTGTTTTGAAAAATAATGTCCACCTGCTATACCCACAGATTAGCTATAGCTTCTGCTGCTGCAAACAGTGCCATCAACAAATTGGGGCTCTCTGCTTAGGCCTGTGCATGGACTCATCCCAGCTTATCTTCTTCCTCCTCTCCACTTTGTAGCAGCTAAAATACTTACCTGAGGAGACTACAAGTGACCAGCATAAGCCAAACTAAAAATATCAAACCCTCACTGCCCTCAATGGTGGACAAAAGACTGCTTGGGCCTTCAATTCTTTGTGCAAACTCATACCAAACTGGCCCTTGGGGCTCCTGCTTGCCCAAGAGACTAAGGTTGCCTTGAGCCTCATTATCCACTTGCATTTTAAAGTTAAAGTCTTGAAGTCTTTCTTGTACATCTCCTCACCCCTGGCAGGATTTCCCTGTCCGAGTCTCCACCTGTGCTCTCAGTCTTCTCAATGGTGATTGCAAACTTCACCCCTCCCCAGACTCTTCTGGCTGCACACGAGCATTTATCTATTTTCCATCACCTCCTGCACAAGTGCAAAGGCTTTCAGGTGATTCTTGAGAGGAAACGTGCGAGGGCATTGCACTGTGCAAGAGTACTCCCAGACTACGAGATTGGAGTGAGCCACGAGTACTATTAACAACAAGCAAACAGCCTTAGCATGTTAAAAGCAACCTTAATGATTCTCATTCTTAAACCTGGTTTTCCCATGATATTTATGTGCCAAGGTTCCAGCTGAACTTAAGTTATTTAGGCATTTCTGAAAAGTCTACACTTTAATGGGTTCAAATGACTAAGATGAAAATGAAATTTCAGTAATTAAAGTTCGTGTAAGGGGAGGTGTTTCATTTAGTTTTTTGTTTGTTTGCTTTCATCTATAGGCCTCCAGTGTTTTCGTATCTATTCTATAAACAGGATAATATAAAATCATCTATTTACAGAAGAAATGAAAAGTTGAATGATTCGTTATATTTATATGACCTTAAAACATGTTGCAGAATTGCATTTATTACGCACAAAAAAAACTCCAAAACAATAAAACATCTTATTGAGTAGTTGATTATATGGTATTACAAAAATCTGCCTTCCAGTGGAATCCTTTGGCCTGCATATATACAACTCTATAAATCTTGCTAAATATTTGTTTCAGAAATTGTCCAGAAGGATGAACAGATTGATTTTCCAGACCTAAATCACTTCAACACTAAATAGTACTCTGGAGAAAACTGTGTTTCTCTTCTTGTTGTTTGCAGACACATTAAGATCACACACTGAGCTGCAGCAGTTCAGCTTTCTGGTCCTTTTGCTCCTTCATAGCACCAAGATGGAAAAGACACAGCTTTGAGACTACCTAAATGCAAGGAGTTAATGAAATCCACAGCAAAATTAAGGAATTATTGAATGCTTTTCATTAATTCTGAACTTAGTAACAGACTATATTTATAGTCTGTGGATTTGCATGAATTTGAAAGCTTGAAGAACTAAACCAAAGTGAATATAGGACATTTTCACAAAATAGCTTGTAAAGGTTTGGGTTTTTTTATAATATATTTTTACAAAAAGTCAGCAAAATATTTATTTTTCTGTTAAACTTCTTGAACTGCCAGGTCAACATTTTACAAAGGAAAATTTTTCTACTAAGAAAATTTTGTCTTGTAAGCAGTTTATAACTTAATACCTCTATTTAATGGTGTTCTGATTAATTTCCCCAAAGAATTTGCTGTTCCAATTTAAGCTCACTCTTTCAATTTATATTCCATAGTGTGATTTTTAAAATGTTAGAGAATGTATTTCCTCAACTGAAAATAATATTTTTTCCAAATATGAATAAGGATATTCCCAGATATACCTTCCTGTTAAAGAAAAAGCATACTTGTGACCTAGGCACTTAATGCCATGTCTTTAATTTTTTTGTGAAAGCCTAATGCCATCCTTCTCCATTTGTACTGCAGGCTCCTGCCCAAAACACCATGCTTGCCAAAGACATTCACAGATCTTTGATTTTTTTTTTAAATGTGCATTACACCAGAGCCCATTAAAAACTGAAAAGTAAGGAATGCTTTTTTTCACTTTTGTCATTTGTAACATGCACCAAATACAATTATGTGTGTGTGCACTCGTCAGCAACACTTTACAATTGCAGTTTTACCACACTTCTAAGGCCTAGAAGGACTGATTCAGTTTAGGCTGGTTTTACATACGTGATCATTTTTAACAAATCTATTTTTAAAATATGGAGGCGCAAAAGGTGAAAAGTCTTACCCAGTGTGGTCAAAGATGAATGCTTTGTACAGCTGTAATGAGATCAGCCTTAGACCCTTTGTCATGTCTGCTAAGATTATATTCTCCTGAAAATCTACATAAAAAGTTAGGGCTCATACATATTTTCTAGATATTTGCATCCCTTTAAAACATGCAGCCAGTTAAATTATTACATGAATGGTATTAATGTCTGTTTATATATGGTATTGCTTAGTATAAAGAAATTTTGGTGTGAAATATCTTTTTCTTTATAGAGAAAAAGAAACCTGTGCCTTCCCCTGGCAAGTCGCTTCTCTGTCCTCAGTAGGTTTTGTGGGTTGTTTGGGCTTTTCCTGACAGCCTTAGGTTACAAAAAGATTGGTAATAAATGCCTCATGAGAAGTCTCCTTGCAAGTATAGTGTAGAACTGTGAAATTTTTAGAAAAGGGAAGAGGAAAATTTCCCAAACACAGGCAGAACCTCTCTCATTTATACTCTAAGCCTCTTTGGATTGCAAAAGATTCTTGCATTTAGTGCCTAATTCTGAAAAATAATTGAAACGTTTCAAATGATCCTAAAAGCCACGTGGAAAGGTAGACTTTATGCATCTTAAAAAAAAAAATATTCCCGACACCTATTTGTCAAAACTCTCATTTCCTATTAACTAAATGAAATTGAATTGGTGTTTAGTGGTTTAGTGAGTTTCTCCTCTGCTAAATGAACAAAAGCAAAAGCTGCTGGATCCAGCAAAATAATTAAAAATGTGCTTTTGCAGGATAGAGGGCTTTAGGAGCTGCACAAACCCACCAGACTTTATGAGTTTTCAGACCAGGTCTATTCACAGAGTGAGAGTGAATATCTCCCAGTTCCCAGAGAGCCTCCCTTCACAAATAAAAAGAACAGTGATAAGCTGAAAGACATGCAAGGTGAGCATAAAATATAATTAAACCATACTTCCATTTTCAGTCTATTGCAGCTGCTAACCTTACTGATTAGCAGTTCTTCCATCTATGAGTCATCTCAGAGATTTATTCACAGGGGGTCCAAGCCTGAAATCACTCTTGCTTCAAAGGATGACAAGGAACAAATATTCAGATGTAATTCCATGGAGGCTGAAGACCAAGAAATCTACAGTATGAAAATGACAAAACATGTGCCAACTTAAAAGCTATTATGCAAATTTGATCTTTTGCATATGATAATTTCATAATATATACACTCTCTGGGTCAACAGTGACGTTCTTCTTCATGCAGGATATTCGAAAACCAAGACAAGCATAACAGGCTGCTAAACATAGGTTTCCTCCACCTGATATCTGTAAGATACTCCTTGAAGCCAGAATGTGAACATAAAAACCAGGTAAATTCTGTGTAAACACTAAGATCAGACAGCTCATCATAATTTTACCTTACATCCCAGTTTGCACAAGTGTAAAATATAAGTCTTGCTGGTGTTTTATGAACTTTACTCATAATGATTATAGATTGTACAAAAACCAAGTTCCTCTGTTTGGCTGCTCTTTACACTCCTCTACTTGTTCTTGCAGGTCATATATTTGCAGGAAAAACATGCTAAGTAAAAAAAATCCTAGCCAAAAAAACCATAGGAAACAGGTGCTTTAATATTCCAAGGATGAGCTGAACATGGAGTGCAAGATGATCCTTAAATGCTCAAGTTGCAACTTGAATGCTCAAGCTGCCCTCTCCCATTTCAGCCTGACTTTTCTGTACTATATGAATCCATTGTCCCACATCCAGTCTCTCTAAGTGCAGCAGCTCCCCAGCCAGTTCCAGGAAAACTCCTAGCAAATCACTGCCCAAATTGCCCATACCACATGATGATGGGCTTGACAGCAGTCAGTCACCTCCTTCTACACATTTACCCCATCATCCCAAAATGATAGGCTCTTTTGTCTCTGCTTATGGAGATCTGTAGCAGGTTGTTCCCTTCATATCCTCAGGATGAGTGTCTCCCATCCTTCAATGAAATGCATCTGATCTTGGAAAAGTTCCTACTCAGCATTGTGAAAGGAGGGGTACTGAGAAAGTTTCATCCTCCAGATCCACATTTGATATTTCATATGTTAAATTACTGCAAGTCTAAAGGTCTTTATACACTTCTTTATGGAACAGCCTTCAAGGGCAATTGAAGTAAATGCCCAATACAGATGCAGCTATAGGAGAAATACATCCATAGGAGTTTGGCTTGTAGCTGGGATCACCTATTGTTTTGATATGTTTTCTTTGGAGAAGGTAGACACTCTCTGGAGGGTTTTGAGTTGGTGTGGTGTTCTGCCTCCCCAGCAGCTGAGTAGCTGCCATATCCCACCACACTTTGGTATCCAAGGCTGCCACTTGCACTTTCCATGCAATAGTCATCTGGTGATATGGGGACAGCTTTCCCCTTGTCTATCCTCACCTGGAACACTGGGGCACCTCTCTGGTGGCTCTGCCATCCACACTTTCCAGGGATGAGAGGTGGGTGCAGCCAAGGTACGCACTGATGGATTTCTGTGTGGTTCCAAGAAATTTCATCCCAAGTCTTTTTCACAGTAAGTATATTTCAGTGGCTGTTAAAATCAAAACCTCACAGATAAGAGAATACACACAGCCACCAGTCAAGTTAAATAAATGCCAAATGCAGAGATCTGTGCAGGCATTCCTGGGTGCTTGTATTTATTCCTTCATGCACACCTACCAGGGAATGTTTTGCATTCCCAACTCTGAAAGCCATGCCCAGCTATTTGTTTCCATAGATATGGCCATGAAGGTCTCCTCAACATAAACATTTCTATGTGCAACTGAGGCCTTGGACAGTAAAAAATTTTATAGCTCACATCTTCTCTGTCATAAGCTCTTTAAGATTTAAAAGTTCATGACCAATTTCTTAATTTTTAACTACTGTACGAATGAATTTACCACTATAGCAAATGTTTCCAATATTTTTTCAAGCACAAATCCACTAAACAATCTTTGTATTTATTATGTTTTCCTTTAATACATAAATCAAAAGACAATAACAAGCCTAATGTCAAAGAAAATTTTTGACACTCCATACATTAAATAAAAGCAGCCGATAAACAGTTTAGATGAAATTATGGCTTGAAATGTAGTTCCCAAGAGGAATGTGGTTCATAAATTGATTTTATACTGCCTCTGTCATTGTTGATTTGAGATATGCACAAGACACCCACAGTCATTACCAGAGCTACCATTGCTTAGCCTGCCTTTGCTCTAACTGATATTTAGACACACGGAGACTACCAGCCATCTATTTCTGTGAAAAATGCTTTGTTTGGTTGTCATCACATGTGTAGCATGCTGCCTTCTATTTGAAAGCTTGACACATAATAAAAAAAATTGAAGAAAATCAACCTTTAAATTTTGACCATGCCTGAAACCCAGAAACTTTGGATATTCGAATGGGAAAGGGTTTTCCAACCAGACAAAATGAGGTAGCATTTGGTTGGTAATTGACATAATGTCATTGAATCTCAAAGGTAAGCCATGTCAAGCTCATGAGTTCTTTATTGTATCCCACCTTTAAAGGCAAGGCTCCTTGAAAAAGACACTTTCTTTTTTCTTTTGCACTTCACCTTTTTCTGTAGCTAAATGTTACCACAGAAATCGCTGCTTCAAAGATTCTAGTCAGTTTATTGCCAGAATGTTTATAATTATCTGGAAATTAATACACCAGTGTTCATTTTAAATATGGGAAATGAGAGACTAATTAGTGTGGAGCAAGCATTTCATTTCTCATTCACTTCTGTTGGAAGAAAGTGTTTTCAAAGTACCTGAGATTATGTAATACTGTGCCTTTCACATGAAGGTCTTGATTTTCAAAATTGCACTCTCCATTCATTTTCCTCTCATAGAAACAGAATTCATTGAGCTGTGCTCTGTCTTGTTCACCAATGAGTACTTCAAAATAGAGTTAAGGGAGAGCTAAGAGTTAACTCAAGCATTCATTGTAAAAATGTTCTAATATCAATGAATTATAAATAAAACAACCATGGATGGACTCATCTAGCAAATGATATATTTATTAAGTGCACCACTTGGATTTTTTTACAGGTCAATGTACCCCACCTCTACAAGCAAAGGTGGTAAGCTTCTCAAAGTGCCCTTAATCATTATGCCAACTATGTGACAGCACATTTGCTGAAAGCTATACAAATGGAGCATTGTGCCTGAACGGCAAATATATGCTTTCAGCACAAACAAAACTAATAGATTTTAAGAGTGACTTTATGCCTTCACTAGCAACTAGTCTTTAAAGAGTACACATCCTTAGCACAAATCCTGATGATAAAGTATGTGCAAGCAGAGCTCTTAAAAAGAGCACATTTGAAAGAGACTCTGCACAGCCCAGCAGATTTCCTATTTGCTGTGCTTTCAGTTCACTCCTCTAACACCTCTACAAAGAGATTTCACAGCAATATGCATTCACTTGAAGAAAAAAGTGGGTCTATAGGAAATAAACCATAAATATATTTCCACTGCTCTACTCATGACATTTGTTGCCATTGTTTTGTAGGGAATGGTATAGCTGATTGATAGCACCATTTTTTTTCCTCCTGACAATTTTTCCTAGTAAGTGCCACTGACATTGCAGAAAACCCATAGAAGCTGGCTGGCAGCAGGCAGGCTAGATTTGTAAAGTGAACCTTGGGCAACTGTGTGCAGACAGTGCTGTGGGGCCAAACTGGGAAGTGCAAACACCTATTGCTCTCATACAAGTCGTGAATTTTTCAACAGGGAGATTCACACCGATAAATTGGGCACATAGGCATAACACATACAATTAGCTTCTAAAAAATATTAACCAGAACTGAAAACCACCTAACCTGTACTATTCATCAATGAGGGTTGATGTTGCCTTTCTTTTTGTTTATTTCCTTATTTAAGTACAATGGACAGGCTACTGCTTTACTTTCAATGTCATTAAAGCCTGTAATTCATTCCCCTGAAACCACAAGCACAAGGTTTTCCTTTTTTTTTTTTTTTTTCTTTTTTTTTCTTTTTTTTTTTTTTTTTTTGTCTGAGGGTGTAGATGTAAAACTAATCATCCAGTGAAGGCTTTATCCTTGTATGGTATGAGGAGCTGAGCTCACCTTTGGGCAGTGTCCAAAGAAAAACTCTGCGGGGCAGAAATGTATTCCTGAGAGGCTATTAAACTTGCTCTAGGCATTAACATTGATAGTATGTTGATTTAGCTTCTGTCCTCTCTACCGCCCTCGTTAAAGTGACTAAAAACCTTTCCCTCATCAGATCCCACTCCTTTTTACTGAAATCCCTGCTACCTTCAAGATGTGGGAACAAACTCTGATTCTTGTAATTGTGAGCTTCTTGAAACTTCCTTCACTTTTATCCCTTATGGCTGAGTAATAATGCTTTCCTCATTTTCTCCTCTTTTTTTGCAATAAAAAATTCCACAATGAGACTCAATGACTATCAAGACCAAGGCTGTCTTTTGTTCTCAGGATGGAAACCAGGAGGATTTTAGATATCTCATCTCTCAGTCAGGCTACTTTTGAGCACAGCCTAAGTCTGAAGGCTCCTGAGTCCAACCAGCAGTAACTCCACTGTGGATCACAGAGTTTCTCCTCAGACAAAAGTTCCCCACTCTAATGCAGCCCAACTTTAGCTAATAGTGGCTGTTTGCCCTCTGCCTGGCCTTTGGGGCAGAGCAAGCAGTGGCAGCTGCTTAGGCACCAGGTACCAGCCTTTTCCCTCTCAAGAAACCATTCAGCAAATGTCTCTTTCTACAAGAGACATCTGAATGAGACCAATAGCTCTGAGCCATCTGCTCCTGACCCCTGCAATGTCCCTGTCCTGCCCTGCACTTTCAGGCTTGGAAACACTGCTCAGGCTGTGTTGTTCCCCCTGAGCCCTCCACACTGGCATTGACCTGGCTGTGCACAGCACAGAGACATCCCAGGGGCAGAAGGGATGGATCTACATGCACCCAGACAGAATGAAGTTGGCCAGGCTGCTGGGTGGCTGCTCGAAAAGCAATAGGAGCTAACCATGCGCAGAGCAGCCCATGGGATCACATTTGATGTGGATGCCATGGGACATCCTTCTCTTGCTTCCAGCAAAAGTAAACATGTTACATCTCTACATTCTCCCCTCAGCTTTGTCATTTTTCTTGCTTATTCCATTACACTCTCTGTTACTTATCATGCTCCTTCTCTTGTATCACTTTCTCGGGCAAATCCTAGCCCAAAACTCAAGTCCAATCACTCCATCTTTCCATGTGACTACCTAAAGCTTTCTCCAAACCTCCTGACCTTGTCCCCCTTCACTATAAAGCAATTTACACTGAAAATTATTAACATTGCTCTATCTGATACTCAGCTCTTCCAGGCTGGACAGGTTGACCAGCACTAATTCTAGGTTAGATTTCTAACATCAGGCAAAATAAGCAGAGCATAACGCTGTGCAGGAGAGGAGCTGAACTCCTGCAACTGACATCATCCTACCATGGACTAGAGCAGTTTGCCAACAGGAAAAAGGCCTGGTAACAGCCCAGTTGGCTCTTGACTCAAAAATGCTAAGATTTAGTTTTTAAGGTGTCTTCTCTGCACACTTAAGGATTTATTATTGCCAATGGGCTAAAATAATATTAGCCATGGAAGAGGTATTCTAGATTGTTTTCTCTTGATGTCAGTTAATGATTTAATTTTTTCAAGGGCTTATGAGAAATGGACTGCTTATTCTGGAACAGGTATATAAAGTGGCTTATGTGTAACACACAGAAAGAAAAGACATTTCATACAATCCAAGTAAAAATGTGCCCAACCCACATTTGGTGCCCCTCCTGCCTGTTCTTCCTGTGTAAGACTTAGTGGGGCATTATCTACTCTTTTTAAGGTTTTGGGGTTTTTGTAAGAAGAGCAACCAAGGGATGTAGAAACATTCACAACTGAAACAAACTCCTTTTATTTTTGACTGCTTTAATCCTATCCTCTGAGAAAAGTCCCTTAAGCCAAGGTTTATAGTCAATCACCAAAAAAGTGGGGGGTCTGTTACCTTCCCCTTTTAATTGCAGGGCACAGGTCTTTAACTTTTCATGAGGCTTTACTAAAATTTCTCCTGGGCAGAATTTCCTTGAACCTGGTAATTAAGACCACAGGATATGTGTTAATTGTCTTTGACATGCAGAATTATCTGCATTTACCCAAAATTAATAACATCACCACAGACATGCTGTTTTTTAAACATATGCTTTAAAATCATCTATAAATTTAATTACTCTTCACATAATGCAAAGATTGACAAATGCTAGAAAAGCTGAAAGAAATTAAGGGAAATACACAACTTTATCCTTGATTCACTCTGTATGAAATCCATCTTCTGAAAGACTAATAAGGCTTGGAAAATCACTTCTTTTTATAGTTTCTGTTCTGTTAAGATACTATTGCACTGGTAAAACATCAAGTTAGTCTTAATTTTGAAGGGTATTGCTTCTCTGGGCTAAGGTCAATAAGCTTAATAAAACCAACATTTTAATTTCCCTCTACACATTTTTTCTTGGGGTCTAGCAAGAGACAAAATATCAGAAAGGAAAAAAGAAACATAGAAGAAATACCATGTATAATAGTAAAGGTAGAAACAATTGGGCATAGATGTCCAGAATAAAAGCATCTGCAAGCACCTTAGAGTTTTAATAGGTTTTAAGTGTTTATATAACTTCTCATATGAAAGAATATCATAGCTGATAAATCTTAACTAGATATGGGTAAGCAATAGGTGAAAATAATTTGACACAATTCAATTTAATTTTGTCTTTAAATTAATCCACAAAAGAGATGTTATTGATTTAAACAATATTCATTTCTCAAAATTAATTGATTAATATTATTTAAAATTCATAATCCATTTTCTTCACCAATTACTTAGAAGGTTTTCCGCATGTAGCATGTGAAACACAAAACTGGAAGCTAGTGTGGCTATGCACCAACCATATTTTCATGACCAAGCTGCATGATTTGATAAGATTAACTTACCTTTCTTTTCTGATTTATTATAATTTTTTGCTTAAGACATCTATTTGTCTTTGCTTCATCTTCTCATTTCCATGTAAATCTTAAGTCTTGTCTTACACTATTCTTGTGATGTAGAGGCATTAATTTTCCATATTTTGTACAGCAAAAAAAGGCTTCAGTTAGAAGCACTACTGTGTTTTATTAGTTAAATAGTAACAATGAGACCTGATAGGTGATTATGATTTTCTGAATTAATTTATTCTGACAGAATTTCACATTCAGTTCAAAAAAGTTGTGATTATTGAATAATTTTTACTTTAAAAAGCCACCTTTCAGGAAATGTTTTTTGTTAGAACATCCTCTGGAAAATGATACTTCAGTGTGGAGGCTGTGTAATGGGTCTGTGTATCTCTCTGGCCACAGCTTCCATGTAGGTTTAATTGAAGGAGAATTAACAGTGTGATGTTTATTGGTGTAAAAATCAAAGCCAGTTACCACAAGGGGAAAAAAAAAATCAATAATTGTTAAATTTTGGTAATTACTGTGGCGCTGCCCTGCCCTACCCAGTGTCTTCTGCCCTACTCTAAATCAACTGGACAAAGAACAGTACACACTGACATTGTCTTTCCTGCAGTAATTCTGTGCCCACCACACTGAGTTGTGTCATTTACTGTGGCAGCAGCTGACAGCCTCATGAACAGCTTTCCAATATGCAAAGAAGATGATAGTATGAAGATGACAGAATACTGTAAACTGAATATCACAGGACCATGAATTAAAGAAAAAAGAAAGGTTTAGAAGTGAAGTCATATTTCTGAGATAACTTTTTAATCAGCAAATTCTATTTCTTGCCGAAAATATGTGGATTGCTAGGTAAGAATGTGAATAGGTTTAAGCACAAAATTTGAGCATAAATACAAAATTAAATGCCTTCTAAATGTTCTGCTGGGGTTCTGCCCTTGGGTTAATTAGCCTCACCAGAAGCTGGTTTGGCTGGAAATCCATAAGCCCTGGTACAGATGGGTGCCCTGTCCTACCCTGTGAGCCTTCCATTTGTATTTCTGTTCTGTGCTCTGACCCTTCCTCATGTTTGACTCATAACACAAGCAGACCAGAGCTGACATGCCAGCCAGCATCATTGGTAGAGCCTGTTGGGAAAGGAGAGGGCTGGGAAAGGGAATGAGTATGTACTGACACACTTTGCCCTTGGTCTTGTGCCCTCATTTTTTTCTTCCTCTTCCATGATGGAGCTGCCTAACCTGACAGCTCCACACTTCACTGCCTTCAGATGTCTCTAAACTTTCCTTTGAAGCTGTGAAAATCATGCCATGAATCACAGCAGTGATGAGACACGAGTGCAGACAGACAGAAGAAGAAGTCTGATTGCCAGTCCTGTGCAACAAAAGACCCTCCCAGGTCAAAGAGGTGGATATGCTTTTCAGCAAGGTAAAACTAATGGGTGAAACCTTCAATTAAAAGCAGAGATATTCCTCTGGATCACAGTGCTTAGGGTCGTAATCATCTCTCACAGTACTAACCCCTCTGACTCCAAAAATTTAGACTGCGGTGCCTAAAGTGACCTCAACAGAAGGTGACAATCTTCACTCACTGTCAGAAGCCCAGACTTTACAGCTTTTTTTTGGCCAACTTTTCCTTCAGCTGTAATCCTGGAGTTTTATCTGTCTTTAAATTTTGTAGATGCAATTGAGAAGATGTTTAAAAAATGGTCGCAGAATCGTCTGCATCTTGTAGCTTTTGTTATTTCAGCGCACGACTTTGAAAGGGCTGGGTGGCTGGGCCCAGGTTTACTGTACATAAAACCAAACAGGTAGTGCATGACTTTGCACTGTGAGGACTAGTTATAAATATATATATTATGTAGATATATATATTATATGTAAATATTATTATATTATATATAAATAGGGAACTGAATACCGTAAAAACAGTGAAAACAGGAACTGGTATTTGCAGAATATATTTCTACATGCAAAGTGTAGTTTTGAGAACACACTTCAAACTGTAACTTCCAATATCAATTGGTGCTCCTCATTTGTATCATAAAGTTCAAGGATAAAGCAACTGGAAACAAACCAAGCAATGTTTACATTTTGCCAGAGTCTTCTAATCAATTAAACATACTTGCTGCTATTTACATAGTTGAATGGCACTACATTTATACCATGTAATTTTCTGCTATTTCTGTGTAAATATTTCTCTAAATCCAGATGTAAGTTCATATTAGTTGTGAAAGAAACACTAAAATAAAATAAATTTCAATTTGGGGCTGATCACAAATTACTCTAAAACTGAAGAACAAGCTTGTTAAAATTCAAAGTGAAAAGCAAATATTATAACAACCTGAATAAATGAGGAAAAGTAATGCACAAGGATGCCTTAAAAAAGTTTACCTTATTGCAATTGATTTTGAGGATTACAGGTAAATTAAAATTTGATAGGAGTTTTAATTTAAGCAACAAACATGACATGACACAGGAGTTTAGCATACCTGTACAAGATCTGAAATTCCTACTAAAACAACTAAAAGTAGAATTTACTCCTTCTTCCTCTAGTTCTAGTTAAATTGTAATAGGTAATTCTTCCATCCTGTTTCCTCCTTGAAATCCACTGCCAAAGCACACACTCCCTCAGAGAAAACCCTGCCAAATTCTACATCATTTAAAAGCAAACTGTAAAACAAAGAATGGAAAATCACAATCTCAAAACAACCAGCTCATAATCTTCTTTCACTCCTGTTTGTCCGACACCATGTATCTCTCTCAGATACAATCTTGTACCTAATTTAGACCAAAAAATCCACAATGATAACCACAGGTTTATACCTACTGCATATTTTTTCATTCCACAAACAATACTATGTACAAATAAATAGCCATATTTTCCAAGTTCCATGCAACTCTTGGGGAACTGCAGGGCTGAGGAATAAAAGCTGAGCATGAAAAGTTTTCTTCAGTTTGAGCTTTTTATAGAGTATATTTTCAAACCACTTTATCTGGAAGTTTTCATTAATCACAGGGTAGATGGATGTTAATTTCCCTGCATTCCTGACTTTTAGGTTTCAGTGGCTGGAAAATGGTATCCACAGAATAGTTATCAATAGTTTGTTTTGCAAACAGAAAGGTGGATCCAGTGGAATTCTGAAGAGATTCATCCAGGAATTGGTCCTTGTCAGCCCTTCATGAGTTATCCAAATTATAAACTAAAGAATATGCATACATTCCATGCATATATTTTATACACAGAAGGTGGCATCAAGCTACCAAGAACTCAATGTAGATCAAAGGGCAAGACTGGAATTCAAAATTATCTTGATAAAATGAAGACGTGGCTGGGGGAAAACCAGAAAGTAATTACACTTTTCAGTGTAATCAATTGCATAATAAGAAGGTGATATCCCAGACTGGGGGAACCCTTTAGGGAATGATTTACTGGTTGTTGTGGAACACAGGCTGAACATAAACTATCATTATCCAATTACCACTAAAAAAGAGTGAGTAGATATTAACAAACATGTGGGCTATAAGACAGGTGAGGTAAACCTCCAATTCTGGTCAGTGCAGGAGAGGTCACACTAGCTACACTATTTCAAGAAATACAAGTACAGCTTAAGTAAAGGGCCAGAAAAACACACCAGACATTTAAGAAGTGTAATAATAATAATTTTTAAAAATAAAACATTAGTTTTCTTGTGTAGTGGAGTAGGGAAAAGAATGCTAAGGAGAAGCATGCTAATCAAATACATAGAAGACAGACATAAAGAAGAAAAGAATGAATCATGCTCCATGTTGAAAGTAACTAGAACACAAAATGAGCTTCAGTTACTGCAGCAGATAACTCAGTGAAGGTTTGGGAACAGCTATTGCAAGAAATAAATAAATACTGAAACAAATGTGCCTAAATACTGAAATAAATGTCCTGTAGAAGAAAGGAATAATCTCTGGAAATCTGTAAATATACAAACCACTGCCAGGAATGCAGTTTTTGACAGATGAAAATATCTTGCAGCAAAAGGTGAAACACTTGCCTCTTCAGACACCATCCAGCCTTCTGTTTTCTCTGGCTTCTTTTAGGCTTTACAGTGTAAGCTGAGATATCTTGTCAAATCAACTTTAGCATTGGCAACTTAAGAGTCCAATCTTTCTTTCTGAAAACTCTCCAGCTTTGTTTGTTTGAAAATTCAAGAGGAGGACAATTTTGGCATGGTGATAGCATAGTCAACATTTTCATAGTAAAGAAAAATAAGATTGTCATCATTTTCTGACCATCCATCCAGCACATTTCTTCAGCTACCATTCAGTCCCTGTATTGGTATGAATTTTGAACAGGCTCTCTGCTCAGGGTCATGCCCAACTCAGATTAAAGTTCTCCAGCAATAGAAATCACTTTATTTCATTTTATTATTAAGGCACTCTCTCATGAAGGTGAGGGGTTAATGGCACACCAAATTATACAGAAATTTCTTTAAGGAAGAGATTCATCTTAGACCAACAGCTACAGAAAAGAACAACGATTGATCTTCTCACCACTCAGCAGCATCAGCAAAGCTACAAACATATATTGTTCTTACTCCTCTGGGAGTTATTTATTGAGCAAAGGGAGGGTGGGTAGCACTTCCTTTGAAGTGAAACATCTTGCTTGGATAAGGAGATATGTTGCATGAAACGAAAGTAATAAAAAGACAAAATGCTTTATTAAATCTTCTTTATCACAATATTGTGTTCCAATAACATGATCTAATTAAAGACGTATATGAACCTCTTTTCATCTGAAGATTAGTTCAGAGGTCTTAATTTATTCTGAAACAAACATGCTGCTGAAATGTTTCCAAGATTTCCAGTGATGTATTCTTTCCATTTTCTCTAACAGGTGTTGATGCTTTAACTACCTCTTCAAGATTTGTTGTACAGGGAGGAAAAAGAGACAGCACTTTTTGAAAGGAAGAGACAAATTATTGCTTTATTGTCAAACCAGCAAAAAATATACTACTTAGTCATTTAATGCAGAAAAACTTCATAAATTTAATAGATCTAGCAGTGGATAGCTCTGAGACTGGATCTCATTGTTTACAATTTCACTTCAGCTCTTTCCTTCATATGCAAGAGGTGAAATATGAGATATTTTAAAGACACCTTACATTGAATGTCTTTTGGAATATTGGGCTCCTGTGCAATTCCCTTAAGATCAGCATGTCTCACAAATAAGATGAATGAAGGATGATACTAATTTCCCTTAGAATGGTACTAGCAGAAAATATTTTGCAGGTAACAGCCATTACTTTTCTCTTGAAGCACTCTACTAATTTTCCCCTAACACATGCAGTTGGCTTAGCCCTGAAATAATACCTGCAATAAAAAGCTCTTGTTTTACTTACAAAATCAATTTCAACAAAGATTGTTTCCATTTCATGGTAGTTGGGGTTCTCTCATGTTTGGTATAAAACAAGAAGATAAATCTGATGTATCATATTCAACAAAATTTAATTGTAGGAACATTATGATATATTGTTTAGGGGTACTATATTTCAAGTTTCTAATAGTAAAAATTGAATGACAAATAAATGCACCCATTGCTACATTGTCTTACCTACATCCCAGTAATTTTTATACTATGGAACTGTAAAATGTTCATGAGAAGCCTGAGTATGTATTCTGTAACAACAGCTTTCCAGAGTGTTTGAAACACTTGAAAAATATTTTGTATTGCTCAGAATTTCATTGAACTAGACCTAGAGGAGGTTATTGCCAACTGGAAACAAATGTTTTGTCTCCTTTTTTTTAACTTTTTTTTCTCCCCTAAAGTATTCTTTTCCATATCGTACGCATTGCTCCTCTTAATCAGGAATTGCTATTTTTTTTTTGGTCTCTGCATTCAACAGTCATTTGTATTCTATATATATAGAGAGAATATTCTTATATATCTATGAAGGTTCTTCACTGAGAATAAAACTTTGGTGCAGTTTTTGTTTACTTACAGTCACAAGTATACTCCCAGTTGCCCTTTTAGCCCTTATTCACTATCATCAATCCTGCCTTAAGTCCTTTACTCTTCCTTTGTAATCATGTAGAAAATGACCATAGATTTTAAAAAAATCCTTTGTCGTACATAAGTACTTTTGTTCTTACTGATATTAAATATCCATGACCTCTGTTCCTCCCACTAAGCCCTCTCAGTGAATTCCTTATTATTGTGCACTGTACTCCTTCTTGCAGTCAAACAGAGATCAGATCTGGCACACTTAGGACCTCATCCAAGACCATCTGCTTTATTGCATCTTTTATCCAACCTTATTAAGCCATTATTTAAAAACAGAAAAGAGGGATGTATTATTAACTTCTGTAGTAGTCAGAAAGAAGACAAAAACATTTTCTGTTTGAAGTGGTATAATATACCCACATGCTAAAGCAATTGGAGTTACTGCAAACAGCTTTTACATAATGCAAATTAAGGCTTACCTACAGAATGTGTGAAACTAAACAATTTTGAAGAAAAGCAGACTAAATGGACAGTAGAAGTCAAAGGAAATGGTATATTTTTGGGATGGTGTGTTGGTTATTTGTATTTCAAAAGCAGATTTTGTACTTTTAATAAAAAAACAGGCTACATATTAAAATTCTGGAGAGAATAATATCTATATTAGGGTAAGAGTGAAGATAATTTGACAAAGGAAAAACAGAAGTATGAGGAAAATGGGTCTTCAATTGTATTTATGTAGTTCTGCATACTGCAGAATAACTGCAAAAAATAAAGCCCAGAAATATTTAGACTAGTACTGAAACAAATGGCAGATTTAACTAATTATAGAGCAGAAAGTTACAGAAGTGGTAATTTCATACTTTTAACTTTTAAGCAGGTAAAATTACAATAAGTCACTGTATCCACACATAAATTAAACTTGTATTTTTTATTTCTTTTCCCAAAACCCATTACCCTATGTATGTTCTTGATTTAAATATATGCCTTTGTTCCTAATGAATCTCCCTATGGATCCTGAAGCATGCACCAAAGTTAGTCTCCAAACTTCTACAGAAGGTTGCTTTCACATATTGCATTAATTAATTGATTCTTGGTCATCAAGATGTATCAGGCACTGTATCAGCCAAACACTGGACAGGTACAGTCATCACTGGTCATCTCTCTGGTTGGATGGCCCAACCCAGAGAGTGGTGGTGAATGGATTCACATGCAGTTGGTGGCCAGTCCTGTGTCCTGTTTAATATCTCACTGAGGTTCAATAAGGAAAAGTGCCAAATCCTGCACTCCAGTCGCAACAATCCCAGACAGAGCCACAGACTGGGGCAAGAGTGGCCCAGCAGAAAAGAACCTGTGGGTGCTGGCCAACTGCTGGCTGAACAGGAGCCAGTGTGTGCCCAGGTGGCCAAGAAAGCCAGCAGTGTCCTGGCCTGTATCAGCAATAGTGTGATCAGCAGGACAAGGGCAGTGATGTTCCCCCTGTATTTGGCATGGGTGAAGCCACATCTTGAATCCTGTGTCCAGTTCTGGGCCCCCCACTGCAAGAAAGACATTGAGGGGCTGGAGTGAATCTAGAGAAGCAACAAATGAGCTGGTGAAGGGTCTAGAGAGTAAGCCACATGAGGAGCAGCTGAGAGAGCTGGGGTTGTTTAGTCTGGAGAAAAGGAAGCTTAGGGGGAGACTTTATCACTACACAACTCTCTGAAAGGACATTTAGCCAGGTGAGCACTGGACTCTCCTCCCAATAAATAACAAACAGGACAAGACAAAATGGCCTTGAGCTGTGCCAGAGGAAGTTCAGTTTGGTTATCAGGAAGAATTTCTTCACTGTTAGCGTGGTCAGACATTGGAACAGACTGTCCTGGGAGGTAGTGGAGTTACTATCCCAGGAAGTGTTCAAGAAATGACTGGAAATGACACTTAGTGCCATGGCTTTGTTGACATGTTGGTGATCACTCAAATGTTGGGCAAATGATCTTGGAGGTCTTTTCCAACTTTAATGATTCTGTGATTAAAGGACAGTGTACCACCTACAGCAATCCTGTCTATGCCACTTCCTACCAAATTGACATGCCTTCACCGAGCTGGCCTGATGAGACATCTGGATTTTAACAGAATTGCCAATTTATTTCTGCAAATATTTTACTGTTTTCTAATATTAAAACATTGTAAATCTCAGTCAGCAAAACATTAAACAATTACTAGCACAGATAAAGAGTTCCCAAATGGTACTGATATACATCAGAATGGCAGGTTCAAAGACATGGGAGAACCTCAGCACATCTGATCTGTCATATGAGAATAGAGGTTCCAGGAAAAATCATCCTATCTCTTGCCAGTAGAATATCATACATTTATTACACCCAGTGCCAAATTTACATTGCATTTACAGATATATGAAGAAAAGCAGTTATTGTCCCAAAACTGTTCCAGCTGTAGAGAAACAGAGAAATACCTTTTGTCAGGGAAAAAGAAAAGAGAATGACCTAGGCCTGAGGACAACATAACGACAGACACAAAACTGGCAACAGATTGAGCAGTGGATTAACAAGTTCAGAGCTAAAATGAAATCTGAAAAGAGATTCCTTTGAGTACATTAAAGACCTCAGCAGCATCTACAGCAAACCAGGGTAATTCAAACAGTGATTAAAACTCAGGGAAACTAAACAACCAGGGTTTCTATTTGTTGGAAGATAAGCATAGCCTAATAACTTCTCACTGGATTTTCGTCACCAGGCTCACAAGAGGAGAGCACAATGAAGAGAAGTCAAGCTCGTAACTAGCCTAGGAAAAATAAACATAAGCATTTGTCTATGTCTTTGTGTGCTCAGCTTTCAACACATACCTGAAACGCCATTTGTATATGGCAAAAAATGGGAAATTTGTATAGACACAAATCCATCACATTTCTAAAAGCTGAAGAAATGAAAGAATTTTCATCAGGCCACGTGAAAAAGACAGTGCAAGTTCTCCAAGATCTTAGACTATTTTGGAGTAAATACTTTCCATCTAGACCCTATGAAATGTTCATTTCTCTCTCAGTGCAAGAATGGTAGGTCATCTTGTCCAAGAACAGGCTAATCCTGCAGCATACCATAGATGCCACTGCTTGCTCCCTGGGTGCTGCTGTTTTGCCAGCAGTAAGATGGGTGCTGGTCAGTCTGACTTTACCAAGCTCTCAGGTGCTCCACCACTATACTTGTGTGCTCTCTTCCCTAGGAACCAGTAGCCAGGAGAGCAGAAAAACAGGGCAGCTCCCCAGCCTCCAGCAAAGCAAAGGGAAAACAGCCCTGAGCTTCAAGGGGCCCCATTCAAAAGGTTTGATGTCACCCTCTGGTCATCAGTGGCTGTTGGAGCAACTTCAAAGTGCCTTAGAAACTGAAATGAAAAACTATGACAGAATCCTACTTCTACAAAAAATACAAGTCTAATACTGAATAACTTGCACAGAAAAAAACCCTTTTTTTAAGTCCTATTAAAAATTGTGTCTCTTCTTCACCTTAAAACCAGTCTTCATGTTAACAAATGAGCTTTTGCTTTACAGAAATTTTCCCATTTAAATTGTTGTTTCCTGCATCATTTATTGTGTTCTTTGATCTTGGCCTGCCCCTTTAAATCTATGTCATCTTCTTGGGCTGTTTAGATAGATGTAGCTTAATAACTTCACAGTTTTATCTTTAAACACAGATAACTATCACACAGTCAGTTTGCTGGTCAGTTGGGAACAGCCACAAGATACTATTTTTAAAACTTCATAAAGGCCCTGCAAATAACTGAAAGCACTGAAAGGATAATACTAGTGGCTCTCTCTGTAATTGTAAAAAAAACCTATGAACCAAGGTGAGACATCTTTTGTTATTTCAAAATCAGATATCAAAGAAAATATCATTACTTCATAATGTCTCAGCTATTAAACAACTGCATTTCTTGTGCATCCAAATCTCATATTTTATTAGTCAGACTTCCAAGTGACAAATTAGGTCCCTCTGGTATTTATACATGACTTCTAAAAACATCTTGATCTGTAAATCTCATCACAAACAGTTAACGAATATTTGAACAGAAGAACAAATATATAGCAAGGTAATTTTAAAATAATGATGCATTAAACATTTGCTTGAATTGTTTATTTTATAGAAAAAAGTTAGAGAAGTTATGAGTAAACTACTGAATGAAGATGAAGCACCATTTAGTCTTATACTAGAGACAGGATTTCACAAAGAGGGATGTGTTGGTGGCTGTATTACCTAAGATTTTCTGACATTATTGCACTCCACAAATGCATAAGAATCAAAAAAGAAAGATGAATCAAAGCTTAGGTGCTAAATTACAGTTTGGAAGGTTCTGCTCCATGTGGTTTCCACACATTCGGTGTCTTACACAAGCTCTTTCATGTATTTTAAAAGCGTTCCATGGCACACAGGAAAAAAAGAAGTTTATTATTTTATCAAACAGGATCTTTTGTTCTGACCTTTTTAAAAATCATGTTTGTGAATGGACACAGTCAGTTAGTTCCAATTAAACAGAGTTAGGCTCATATTTTCCCTAGCATCACTAATCATTCCTCCTGCAACAAATAAGGCCAAATATACCAATCCTGACATAGATGGTCTCAGGAGGCAGCTTATTTTGAGGAATATATCTGCTGTACTTACAGAGTGGGAGAGATGCCTACACTACCTAGATCTAGGTGCCCTTTCTGACAAAACTAAGCAAGACTTAGTGATCTCTTCTATAATGTCTTATACTCCACAAAATAGTAACCAGCGAGTTGAGTCTGCTTCCATTCAGAGTGAAGGAAATGTTCAGCTGCAGTAAAGTATCTTTCTACTAAGTGTAAAGTAGAATAAAAAGTGAACATAAATACAATCCTCCCACCTCTTTGTGAGATACTCCTCTTGTTATGTTGTACGAATTAAAAAGCTGGCATGATGGAGATCAATGATTTTGTTTACTTTGGTCACCACAATCATTTAACAAACTGAATGAAAATGGTGCTTCCTGGTACCCTCTAAGTTGTTATGTTCTGGGTTCTGAGTGAGAGTAAGCTGGCTAGGTCAGCAGCTGAGCAATTGCAGAAGCACAAGGCACGGGAAAGAAGAAAAATCATCTCTCAAATTAGCTCAGCCTGATCCATGTACTCACGTTCAATGTATTTCAAGGTGGTAAATGTTAATTCTGAATGTTACCATTCAGAAATGAATAGGAGAATACAGAGAAATAGCGCAGCCAGTGAAGACACATCTGTCCAGGAAAAGGCCACCAAAACTATTTCTTGAAGAGGACTGAAGCACGGGATGTTCTGGATGTTGTGGGGAAAAAAAAATGATATGAAGACAATTAAACAGTGGGATAGGCTGAGCAAAGAGGATGTGCAATCTGTTCTCAAGAGTTTTCAGGCCCAAATGGACAAAGCCCTGAGCATGCTGTTCTGCCCCATAGTTCATTCTTCTTTAGGACAGAGTTTGGGCTACAGACCTTCATAAGCTTTTCCAGTCTTGAATATTCAGTGGTCACAGATGACTGCAGATAGTAGCAATCAGTAGCATCTCAAAAACACAATGATCATGAAGAAATTTCAAGTCATCTCAGACAATTTATAAACTCAGTCACATGGGAAACTAGGAAACAGGTCAGATGTTTCACAGATTTTCCATCACATGCAAGCAGCTCACTTGGATGTGCAGGAAGAAACAATAATGCCCTGAAAAAAACTTAGCCTTGAGAATATTTGTCTATTTGTTGGCATACCATTCTTTCTACAATGATTCTACAATTTGCTTACTTTTCACAGGACACTAAAATTCCCATTTTTAAAGCAGAAGCTAACAGCTGACTTTGTAGGAGTGCTGTTTGATTCTGAAGTGGAGAATAAGCAAAGAATTAGAAATTAATTTAGAAATTAGGAATTAATTTTTGAAATTAATTTCAAAATTAATTAGAAATTAGTTTTTTGTTGTTGCAACTGATAAATATTTGGCTGTAAAAGGAGGCATTGCACAATGAAAAAATTTCAGAGATCCATCAGTTTGTAGTGAAGAGATCATTTCTCAGTTTTTCTTCTAGCCTCAGCTTTATGGTAGACATTGTGCTATCCTATTTCCATGTGCAAGACTGCATCAAAATTACTGCTATGTTTTTCATATCAAAAGGGTAGAATAAATAAATAGTAAACAGTACCATTATTTTTAGTTAATCCAATGTGAATTTTAAATTTTGCTAATCCTTCACTGAGATTAAGGAATGTTGCTTGACAACCTTTTAACAATATACAGCAATGGAAATATTCCGTAATAAACACATATATGGACCCATTATTTTCCATTGGCATGCACATACTTTCCATCATCTTATCATCTTGATAATCTCTCTCTGCCTTGAACTATGTTTACTCTTATAAAAGGTGATACTTTTGTAGGAGATACAGATAAGGCTCTCAGTTATGGCATGAATGACACACAAAATCAGCTTTCAAACAGTCCATATTAAGTCAGAAATCTAGTCCACCCAGAGTCAATGGAGCTTGGTCACCTGCTACATAGGATTTTTTGAGAACTTGACTCTATCTGCGATTAGACATGCAGAAAAGCAGCAGAACTACCAGCTCAACTTGCCCTCTCGTCTTTTAATTTTTCTTCTTCACTTAAATCTGAAACTTGGTGGTTTTGCACTCACAAACACACACACACACACACACACATGCACGCATGCACACACAGAGAGGTAGAAATTAGTTAAACTGTTTGAATAGACTCATTTGCTCCACTCACATTGAAATACTCCTGTGGTTGTTTTACAGCTTCCAGAAAAGACACATATCTGGTGTCTGCACACTAATTAATATATTTGTCTTCCCTTCCAGTGTTACTAATTGTTCCTTGGGCTTAACCTTAGACAGTGACTTAGTTAAACGCTATATTGAATTTCACCACTTCCATTTGAACTACCTTTCTAGTAGTTCACTGAAGGGTTTATAGTTATCATGAGTGACCAAAGCACTTGGATGTGCGTACTTAGGTCAGTGTATAGGCCTATACATGTGGGATGGGGGTGAAATCTTTTAAAATAAAACAGCTGCAGAAGAAATGGTCAAGCCATTGAAGGCAATATGATAGCTGCTATTAAATCCCACTTTGAGAAACTTCCTTTAGCTTTGATGATTTTTTTTCTTCTCAAAAGTTGCTATCAATTTTTCACTGACCTCAGCTCAACCTCAAAGAATCAACCTAACTTGTAGTCTGCTCACATTTTTCTTATGTGGGCACAAAAATACTAAAATAGAAGTAGCAATTGTATTGAAACTGAAGGTAGTCAAAAGTTGGGATGGTTTGGGTTTAAAAAAATTCATTAATTTTATTTTTCTTTTGTAAAACAAATACCCTGAGGTGGTTCACATCAGGATCCTTTTTTGTCTGAAGTTCAGGAAGGTAAGAATTAGTAGTTGGAGACTTTCTCTTTAATTGTAACCAAATGCTACCTTATAAGCGTTGAGGATTACCATAAAGGTGTTCTCAGCTTTTCAGGCACTGTTGCTGTTCTTGAAATAAAAAATAATTTGTATAGTGCCTACTCAGTATAAAATCTGAAAGACTCATAATCTTTATTTATGTTAACAGCATTTTTATTAGGCATCCTTGTTATCGTGAACATAAATATTCCTGTTCAGATGGGAAATTTCCCCATAAATGGATCAATGCCACAGAGAAACATAAACTCTGCATCTCCTATAGCTGCAATGCCTGCCTGATAGAGGAATCTTGCTAGTATGAGCCAGGCACTGAACATCTTTTTCTCAGTGCGCATGAAGCACCTTGCAACAAGGTCAACAGAAGCACCGTGCCAAGCAGCAAACTCCCTGTGGCACTCGTACACAAGAGATCTTAGGATTTTGCCCCTCATCAAGACTTGAGTGTTTGGCCAGCATAGAAATCCCACATTTCAGCCTGAGAAATCTGTGCAGCGTATGTGCACTCCACCCCACACTTCAGGAAGCAACACGTCCTGTTGCACATGCAGCATTTCACTGCTCTGCAGATTCCCAGTAAATCTGACTCCCAGAGGCTTTTCTGTGCGTGTTCCCAGGGACTGGGCAGCACATGGGCACTAGGGCCATCAGACAATCCCCAGAAGTGTAAGTCTTACTGTGCAGGCATGCAGTGACTTCATCACATGTGCATAATAAATATAAGGCTCTCTTAAAGTGTTGGCCTGACTATGAGAGCTCTTGCAGTCTTGTGGTTATCACCAGGCTGAATACAACCTGTTGTAGAGCATCCTGGGCAGAGAATCTGACCTGCCACAGCTTCCAAACAGCTTGAAATTGTAACAAATGTATAAATTTATCAACATCTGCCCCGACAATGTTTCTGGGCTGAAAAAGAGAATGTGTTCAGGAAATCCAACTGTTTGGTAGCCTTTAAACTACAAAGTCCAAATTTACTAGGTTATCCCTGAATTTTAGAGTCTCCTCTTGAGCCCTTGCACTTGCACCTCTTTCCTCATCCTGGGATAAGCGACCCTCTACCCCCCTGCCCCCCATCTCCATGGTCTAAACACCACCTTGGGGAGTGAAGGAAGTTGGTTTTCCCCAGTTTGGATGACATTTCTGAAAAATATGTGATTTTATAACATCAGTGGAAGGACTGGCAACCCTTGCATTCAAATAAATACCTACATCACTTGTTCAGAACTCCACCTAATTATAAGCTAAGAATGATTTCCAGGCTGATAAATATTGGCTTGAGAATTTAGGCTCTTGTATTTTGGCTTGCCCAAAGTGACACACCCGTCCCAAAACAGCAGAGAATCTCTGGAGCAGAAATGGAGTGACCCAAGCTAACAATTTTGTTGCCCAAAAGACCAAGCAATTTTCATCCTGTCTCTTGTGTGTATTAGACTTTTCACCAGGAGATTTTTAATGCTATTTTTGTTTCTAAGGCTACATGTATTAAGGGGTTAGATCTGAAGGAGAAAAAAAGGAAGAAAATTTTATATGTTAGGGCTGGTGAGTTCACCTTTCTGATGAACTTTGTTGCTGTGGAAACAGTTACAAAACTGAAAAATTCTCACAGGATTCTCTTGCCCATGAAAACTCTGCCTCTTCCACAGACTAATTTTCTCATCTTGACAAAAATTAGCATCTCAGGTGAAGGACTGAACTTTCCTGGAAGGCTGTCTGTGTTGGAGTTGCAGTCAGTGGTTTTATCTGCAGTGCCCAGAGATGTTTGACCATGATTGTGCCACTCCCCAGGAAGCCAGCAAAGACTGTGCATGGTGAGTAGGGGGTACTGTGGAGAGACCTGCTGGTACTGCTTCATTTCATGTGGGAGATAACAAAGCTCTGTGTAGCTGAAGTGGAATCCCCTTCCACAAGATCAGGCAGCCAGAAGAAATGTTAAATACTTAAACTGGGCACATTTTTAATGGCTCTGGGACTGCTCTGAGCCAGCAGCACCAGATACAGTGGATTATCCAAGGACTGAGGGTTTACAAGGACTGGAAAGAGGGCCCACAGAAGGAGTAGCAGTGGTGTTTTTTTATTTCATCATTAATACCAGTTTCACAGCACCATCAAAAAACAGAAGACAGACTGTGGATGTGTGGTTCTCAAGGTGGGAATGGTCTTTGGTGTCCACAGTGGTGACCTTATTAGAGCAAGCATAGAACTGATAGAGCTTACAGCAAGGGGCAACCAGGTTTCAGATAGGAAATGCTGCACAGTCGCTGCCATTGAGCTGGAACACGAGTAATCAGGTGGGTGCAGAGACCAGGGTCTCAGTGCCCTGTGGAGGCACTGTGTGAGCAGGCTTGCCCAATATCCTACTGGGCACATCCCAGGTAGGAGAAGCTTAAGCCTTAGCTTCAGCTCTTCAGTCACTTCCCCCACTTTTCCCAGTTTTAACACCATATCCTCTTCCCATGTTTCAGATCTTATCTACATTTTTCCTGTCCTTTCCCTGTAGCATTTTAACCTTCAATCTTCTGTCTTTGCTCTTTTCTCTTTATTCTTATTTCCTTTTCCTTTTTTTGACTCAGTTTCTGTCTCCCATTCTCTCTTCAAAGTCTGTAATCTCACTACCACTCAATACATCAGTTATTTTCTGCTCCTTTCAGGCTACACTTTAATTATAAGTTTGGCTTTCACCAAAATTCTTGATTTCTCTGTTTTGCATCCTCAAGTCACATTTTTTAAACTCTAAATTGTCACACTCTACCCAGTTCCAAATGTCACCTTCTTCTCTACTGTTATGGTATCTGTTCATCTGATGGTGCCTCATTCACAACCTTCTCTGCTATTCCATCCCATCAGTTTTAAAGGAAACAGCATGCCATGATAAATTTACTCAAAAATTTCAAAGTTGTCATCAAATCCTCTGCAGTTCTCTTCTGTACCTTCCCCATCAGGAAAAATTTACCTGTTGCCTACATTTTTTAACCTCCTGGTATTCAAGAATTCTTATTGGTCAAGTCGTCTAAGACAAAGGTAATTTTCCCATGGAATTCATCAGGAATCCTATGTATTTTCTATCTAGAATTGAAAGGGTTTGATTATCACAAGTATTTTCTGCTATAAATGTTGTGGAATAATCATTCTGTTGCAAAATTAACAGTAGATATAGAATGGGGAAATAATTATATTATTCTAACCAGATTGTACAAACTTGGGAAAACAAAGCTTTGAAGCATATATGGGCTTGCAACAAATTATCTATGAACAAATTCCAAGTCTGCAGCTTTTCAATTGCATATCTTTCCATGGAGGATAGGAAAAACACCTGTTCATACACCTGGTGCTTTAGAGTCCCTCCTCAGAGATGCCATGTAAAGTGTTGATGCTTATACTTCAGTCTCTCTGCTGGTAACAATGTGACGTGAATCCATGGAAATGTTGCAAGAAACCAAGCATCTGACTCCTCATTCTGATAGGATCTTGAGTGCAATCCTTGATTTCTAAAAATCATTCAACATATCAGATGTATTTGACAGTCTCCCTCAAAACCCTTTAGGAATATGCTTTATCAAGTCTTGTGTAAAATGGTTATCTGCCTCTGTTATGTTCAACCACAAAACCTTATCCTTTCTCTGCTCCTTCTCTCTGATATCAAATAATTCCCCTGGGCTGCCATACATCTCCTCTAAAAGTAGAAATAAGGAGAAAAATCACTCATCCTTCCTAGATTTCTTGCAATTTGACTAGAAATTCTTATATGTGCAAGGAAGCCCTTAGTCCTTGCTGATTTTCTTTTGTGAGAGAAAACTCCAACAGAGTGTAATTTCTGCATTTCTCTCAGATCAAAATCTGATCAATAATCAAAATTCACATTTCTTTTTGAAAAGAATGATGCCATTTTTGTGCATTCAGACTTCTTATTAGAAATACAAAGACTAGTTTTGTCCAGATAGAAGACACACCTGCTTAGAAGGGAATGTGATTTTGATGTTTATTTATGCTTCAAAAAAATGACACAATTAGCAATGTAAATATGAATTATACTTTTCTGTCTTAACTATACAGAGGATAAAGTGAAAACTATATAGAAGGTGAAAATGTAATTGAATGATGGTTACATAGTGACCATAAGGATGTTTTTTACCTAGAAATACATGTCAGGAATAACTGCAGAACCTGCTTAAAGTATGAGGATTAAAAAAATGCTAGACTCTCAAGAAGGTAGTTGCCTATTTGCAGACCAAAAATCAGTCATGAGTTCCAAATAAGAGTTCTCTGCTTGTAAATGTTTATCTTCTCTTTCCTTTCCATGCAAGAGCAAACAGAGAGTGTGCATAGGGAATAACAAGACTGGAATTTGAGGAAGAGTGGGGAGAGGCTAGTATTGGGCTGGGATGCATACCCAGGTCCTCTGCTGTTTGCCAGATGGATTTCTCAGGGCAGGTCCTGCAGCAGAGAGGAAGACTGGGCTCATTGGCACAGACTTTGCTTCCTGCTCAAGAAGCCTGTACACATGCTGTTACAGCAAATCCACCAAACACACTTGACATAAACTGGTGGGGACTAGGACTAGCAACACAGAAATGAAAGGCTCCATTGTCTATTCATGGCCTCATAAACTATTAACTCCCACTTGAATTGTTCCATTAGATTCCCACTGTAAAATCTTCAGCTTTCTTTTGGTCTTTTCCCTTCACTTTATCTGATTGTGCAGGATAGTTTTTTAGATATGTAGTATTTTAAGTTGAAAGGTGTCTTCCACTGGAAATTCAAATAGATTTTACTGTAGGAAAATATCTCACAGCAGGCATGTGTTGTGTGCTACAGGGAGTGCGGTGTTTGTCTGATTCCAAACTATTGCTAGAGATTTGTATGGAGACTACGTAACAGAAAAAACATTTAGGAAAATATTTCTTTGTTCTTATAGCATTGATTCTTTGGTAGGCAACTTTCTTGGTTCATGAAGTAATTTAGCATGTGCTGTGTTGTAAATTACGAAGTATTACGAATACATAGCACTCAGGGTAAGGGCAGTTTTGTTATTATGACTGCCCAAGATCTGATAAACTATTATATCTGACTTTATAAACACTTTATTAAATATCACACTATCACAAACCCAAGAATGTTGTATAAAAGCAACTTGAGCAATTTGACATCCACTTTTTGTCATAAAAAAAGAAATATTCTCTTGATTAGTTTCTATGAAGCATAATATCTGTAAAATAAACAAGATAATCCTTATGTAAACAGCACAGGGTACATAGAGCACAAAAATGGACAGAGGCACAAAGAACATTCTTGGCTCTAAAGCCTGAAAGCAAATTTCCGCTTCATTTAATCTAGTTTAATAGTAGTTTTAATTGTAGTATTTTTAAGTCACTGAAAAAAAAATTTTTTAATTGTACCAAGGTTTGGGTTTTGGGGGTTTTTTTGTTTGGGTTTTTTTTTTTGTTGTTGTTGTTTTTTTTTTTTTTGTTAGTTAAATCTATCCTCCTAGGTAGCATCCCCACGACTGAAATGAATCTGTGTGTTAATGTGCTCCATTTATACATAATTTCTGATACACCCAGATTTACTGAGTGGCAGATTTCTAATGAATCTGAATGAGAAAATTATATTAATTGCTATTATTCTGGGTAGCACCATGCACACTCCTATGTCACAAAATGCTCTCTCAATCACACACTGCGTGTAGTTTAGGGAAATATCTTCCCCTGGATTATCTTCCATTTTTGTTTATTCCCATATAAATCGATATACTTCCCATTTGCAGCCCCCCGTTTGGTGTATTTCTCTGTTTAGAGCCAGCCTGACTGGCAAAAGTGACAAAATACCTCGCGGAAATACCACGGTACTCGCTGCAGCTCCACCTCTGATGTTGGTGGCACTCATGTCATTAGCACAGCAATCCGTGCGCTGTGTGGCTGTCAATACACATCATTACTCTTTCTCAAACAAGCATGCCCAGCTCAGCTTCAGTGCAAGAGAAGCTGACACAAGGATCGAAGATATTCCCAGTGATCTTTAAGGGGCGTGCGAAAGGGAGGAGTTTTCTCTCACGTGGCTTTGCATAGGAATTTCTAACGCAGGGTGCCTTTAATCAGGATTAGGCGATAGCATCTGAGACACAGGCAGCTGGGGCTCCATTCGCCGCTCTCCTCAGCTGCAAAACCGTGTCGGTGAACTGATAACAGACAAGCACTTAAAATCCTTTTGCAGGCACAAACTCTTCTCCTCGGGAGCTGTCTTGGCGAGATGGGGGTGAACCTTGCCCAGTGTGCAGGGCAATAGGACCCCCATTACCTACAGGGGCATTAGAAAAGTGTTCCCAGATGAAAGCCTTTATCCAATTTCAATTGTCCTCTGAACAACAACAACATTAAGAGCAACAGTGTTCCATTTGCTTCTGTGTCAAACAATACGACGACTGTTTAGCATTACGTTTTGTTTCCCTGAGTAGCTAAAACTACTGTGGGAGTAGAGAGGTATTTACATCCAAAAAATCTGCATTCCTCAAAGCAGATGTTTTTAATTTTAATAACATCAGCCTATAGTAATGAATATCTGAAATATTCTGATCACTGAGCGCATGTTGCTGTTGAGGAGTAACGCTTCATCTTAATGGGTTTGCAGAAAACATCAGGAGCAACCAGGAGAAATAGACTTCTAACTGTGCTACCAAGAACACTTCTACATTTTTTTTTCCTTTGGAAGCCATTTTAAATGTCCTCCTGTGCAGAAAAAATGACATTTTCTTCACTGTAGATGTGATATTATAGACCCATAGACCCATACTTGGAAAATTGCACATGTAAGATTTTTTGTAGTGTGTGCCTTTACTTTTCCACACATGCAGCCCAGATGTGTGCATGCACATATCACACAAAACGGGCATGTACTGTTTTTACAAGCTAGGACATATCTTTATTAATAGCACACAAATGGAGAGAGGGGAAGCCCTTTTGGACTCCAAGGTATGCAGGGCAGAGTCCCTGGACTCCAGGTAAAACAAGGTGTATGCATGTGCAATTCTCACTTTTCCCACTACTCTGTCCATGTTGCAGACCGCAGGCTGGTGTCGTCGTCCTTGAAGTGACTGCAAAAAGGTACTTGCAGTCCTTCAGTGTAACAGAATGGAGCTCAGTCCAGGCTGCTTTCCTCAATGGAAAGCAGTAAAACCAGCCTGCACTGTGGTCTGCCTCTCTAGGCAAGACTGGTAATGGTAGATAAGCTAGCTTCACTGTGTACGATTTTTTTCCACCAACAGTAGGCACATGCAAAACTTCAATTCATACAAATAGTTGCCACTCTGATGAAAGGTTCTTCTAAGCAGAACAACTTGTACTAATGAGGTTTGTATTTATAAGTTTTTGTGATCTTTTTCCCATGGATGTCTTTTGTAGATGTTGTTCCACACATTATTTGGATTGAGATATCTGACATTTCTTAATAAAACCAGGGCTCTGAATCCACTTACCTCTTTTATTAAAACAAAAAAAAAAAAAAAAAAAAAACCAAGACAACACAAACAACTCACAAACAGGGAAAAAAAACAATGTGACTTTTATTTAGCTTTATGTGGGAAAAAAATCAACTAAAATGATTTCTTTGAAAAGAATGCGTTTAACTGCATATGCTTCATTTGCATTCTGCTTTCATAGGTGCTAGGCTTCGAGTGACCAGTCTCTTAGAGTGCCATACTTTGTGCATGTGTGCAGGCTGAGATAGGAAAAGCTCGGCACTGTGTGATTTGTGGAGCAAGTGTTTCAAAATCTACACTCCCAAATCACTGCAGCCCAGCAGCAGACCGCTGGACCTACCAGCTATTCCTTGATCTCTAGGTGACTTAACCTGGATCTAGGTGCTCAGGGTAAGCAAAATCAGGAGTTGGTCATAAGAAGGAACTAAAACAAGACATGAGGACAGATGAAAAAAATATGCCTAGCACCTTAGATACAAATATGTTCGCATTATACAAAACACTTTGAGTATAATTATTAATGTTGTATGGGTTAATGTATTAATGTTTTTGGGTTTCTTTACTGTGGAACATGACTCTGAAAAAACAAATTGGATTAAAATCCTCAAAGTGCAGAACCTGCACTTTTTTCAAGGAGCATTAGACTCTTTACCACTTGGAAATCCTCTCCCTGAAGTACCTATCTTTATTTTAGCATGCGAATCATTCGTATTAAAAAAAAAAAAAAACACTAAGAAAGTCCCTTCAAAAGTAAAGGTGTATTTTAGCTCTAATGCAACAATTATCTCAAACCTATTTTATAGTACTTCAGTAAGTAGAAGGAAAATAGCCTTATGTGCTCATTCTGAGAAGGAAGGTGGAGCATTACTTCTGATTAAAAGTTTTGTGTATCAGTAAACTATGAAAAGGTAGTGCCAGTGGCACCATAAATAATCAAATCACATCTGTACAGTAATCAGATGTAAAGTCTTGTGACAGCATTGCTTCCATGAAATTCTCAGGGAATTTCAGTTTAATTTCTCATTGAACTGAAGTGCACAGAGTTGGATTTCTCTGTTCCAGGGTGCCTGGGAGGGGGACTATAGATTATTCTTTTCTATGTAGGTATCTTTAGATATACCTGCAAAATAGATGAGTCATAAAACCGTTGAAACCTTAAGTTTTGCTGCTAAAGAGAATCCATAAAAAGAGATTTATTGTCATATTTCCTCTTTGTGTTGCACTGTTCCCTTCCATCATAAAATATTCTAGTCGGTTTATAGCAAAGCAAATATAGCAGCTTAGTTCATAAACGCCAAATTCTTCTCTGTTACACTCGGGCTTTCAGACATAATCGAATTATCTCCGATCTGTGCTGATGCCGCAGTAACGAGGTTTATCGAGCCCTGAGTGTTCAGAGGGGTCGTCGGGCAGGGACCGAGGTGGACCTGCCCCAGCCCGCAAGCCTGCGGGAACCCGTCCAGGCACTCCCAACTTTTATTCTTCCTGACCAAGATTTAAAGCGGCTCTGTACAACAGTCAAACAAGAATAATCAGCTGTGGAAAATATAACAAATCATAAGAGCGGTTTAAGGGAGAGAGAGGGAGCGAGTGCGGCAGATAAACCCGACTGCTCGTACTGCCCTGCTGGGGGACAGGCGGGCCGCCCGCCGGCTCCCTGACCCCGTCATGAGCGGGCAAGGCTGCTCTAGGGGAAAATCCCTCGCTCTGGAAAGCTCGTGGCTTCGGAGCAGAAGTTGCAAAACACGCCCAAAAAAAAAAAAAAAAAAAAAAAAACCAAAAAAAAAAAAAAAACCACACAAATAAACCTCTTTTTTAAATCATCATTTAGCCGGGAAGATTGCGGATGATTTTTTAGTTTTGGCGGAGACCACCAGCTCAGTGGCTCCCGCGGGCGGTGCCGCTCAGTTCCCAGCGCAGGGAAAGGTGTGTGCGAGGCCGTAGGGCAGAGGCGGGAAGCCAGGGGCGGGCGGGGGGGCTGGCGAGGGGAACTCACCCCAGCGCGCAGGTAGCCACAAGCCAGGCTGTAATTACTAAGCAAACAAGGTGAAATATTGAATCGGCCTCGCCCGTGACAAGATCTGCGCTTTTTGCCGCCAATTTGTTTGTGGAGCTCTATTTAAAGGCGCTTGATTGAGGAAATGTTGAAAATAGCAGTTAGGGTTTCCCTAATGAGACCTCTAGAGGAAAGCAGCGGCATTCAGGGGGCTACAGGAGGAGGGGAAGCGCTTAACCCTTTCCAGCCGCCCCCAGCCCGGCGGTGCGATGGGCAGGGGCCAGCCCGCCGCCTCCCCCCCGGCCTCTGGCATTCCCAGCACCGGCGGGAGGGGTGCCGGGCAGTGCCGGGGCCGGGCTGAGCATCCCGGGCGGCTCCCGGAGGGGCGGCCCGGGTCCCCGAGCGTGCGTCCCGTGAGGAGAGCAGCGTCGGGGCTCTGACCCCCAGCGCCCTTTGATGCAGTGGGTCGGATCGCCGTGTGGCTGCGGGCTGGTCCTTCAACACAGTAACCCAAAGGCGGGCGTGGGGGAAAAAAAAAATCAAAACGGCCCTTAGAAATGCCGAAAAGGCAGGGAACTTATTGAATTAATAACGAGATGTGTCACACCAACACGCCCTGCGCGGGGGCCTGTGGCACTCCTTTCCCTCGGTCCATCGCTCCCATTTCTGTTGCTGTGCGAGCCTGCCCCGACACTCATTCTCGCAACCTCGCACACGCTTCGTGCTCAATTAGCGCCTGTCTGAGCCCCGTATTACACACGAACGAGACCTCCGCTGAAAATGTCGATGATATTTTGAAAGGCGCTAATGCCTGTGAGGGAATGTGGATCGCAGTCCTCTTCTGCAGGCTGCTTTCTCAATGTGCTAACACTTGAACGACATTGATATCCCCCCGCTCTCGATTTTATAAGTCAACTTTAGCTCCGAACAACGGGGCTTGGTTTTGCAATGACTTATTTGCAGCCTGTAGGGCCCTGGGATCTTACCTAGAGCGTCTGAACGCCCCTCTTCCCGGGGCGCCAGCCTCTGCTCACACGTGAACCTCTGCCTGTTGATTGTATATATATGTGGGCACGTATATATATATATGTGTGTGTGTGTGTGTGTGTGTGTGTACACACACCTGGACAGAGATCAAAATAAACTTTTAGGGAATACCTAATAAAAAGTGAGCATTGTCTCTCCCTAGAGGAAAGAAAATGTGAGCTACAGAAAAAGTATTGACTTAGTAAAATAAGTTCTTCAGGGTGATATAAAGTATTTATTTTTGTTGTCGCATTTACACCCACTCCTTTTGGCCGCAGCTCTGTTTCGCTCCAGGTCTGGGGAGATGCAAGACATTCACCTCTCCATTTTCCAGCTTCTTAGCTTTCCTGAAAAGAAGAATAAAGAATTATAATTTTTTTCCCATCTAAAGCGCAGCAAATAAATATTTTGTATATCCACAGATAGGTTGTATCATCGTATCATCTGAACGAACAAATTATGGTATGCGGCCATGCATTTCTAGTAAAATCTCCTGTATTCTGTTTACGTTATACCATTTCTGTTTGTAATTATTTTATTTTAATTTTATGTCACTTTTAACACAAGCCAGACCGCTTTTCCCTCCGTGTTTTGTACACAATGCTCTCTTTCTCGATAAGATGTTCTGTCCTATCTTTTTCCCTTTTTCTTTTAAAAAATGTTTATAGTTCCCCAAGAGCAATTCTCCAATATTTCACTCTTGCATTTTAAGGACTTGTCCCTGTCTTGCTTTATTTGTTTGTGTGAAATTTAGTTTGAAAGGAGATCAGAGAGAGCAGGAGGGGTTTGT
The DNA here is from genome assembly GCA_024362935.1 of Setophaga petechia. Lineage (NCBI taxonomy): Eukaryota > Metazoa > Chordata > Aves > Passeriformes > Parulidae > Setophaga > Setophaga petechia. The sequence goes on from JANCRA010000001.1 coordinate 33,688,804, forward strand.
AATAAGAGAATGACCAAGTGACCTAAAGGCTGATTATATGTCATTAACTGGAGACTTGGTGTATCCAAATTACCAAAAAGACCTCACTCAGCCAGATCAATTACACCGAGATACGCATATAGGAATTGCCGTACGGGCTGATGCTTGCTTGCAACAAGTGTGCAGCCGACATTTGTAGGACTCAGCTGCTGAATTTTCGGACAAGCCCGTGTGTTGCAGCCGAACCCGGGCAAGCGGGAGCGGGGCGCAGCACAGCAGGTATACGGAGCGAGGGACACCGGCAGGACGACAGCGACATTTTGGGAAGTGTAGTTAGGACCAAATTGCGGCTAATTTTCACTGCTCCAGAGGGATTTTTCTCCTAAGCCAAACGAGGTTACCTTTGATCTATGAAGGCTCCTTAAACCCCAGCCTCGTTAAATTGAGACTTTCCATGAAGAATGACAATAGAAGTGTTGATTTTTGTTAACCTAAACACAAAAAGACGCCAGCCTAGCCTTCTCCTTCCTCCACCGTCTGAACTTCAGATGCTGGACGACAAAATATGCGTTAATGAAGGCAATTACATTCGCGAGCTATTTCATCACAGTCGAGCTCAAGAGCAAATTAAGATGTTATTTCCCGGGAATACAAACAAATATTAAGTGGGAAAATAGCGTGTTTGTCTGTTTGTGTGTTCGTGTTTATAGATGCATGCATGTATGGAGATGCATGTAACCATTCCAATAAATAGACACACTGTGTTCACTGCAGAATTTTGTAAGGTCTTTATTACTATTCTTCTGACAAAGAAGGGCTCTTGGTTGGAACTCGTTATGTTTTTCTTTTCTTTCCCTGATTCCTGTCCAGGGTCTAAACGCAACTCTGGATGCTCAGTCACAAATATAAGCAATCCTCGAATAATTGCTTGCACATGCAGTGGTAAAACGCATAGGGTCCCGTGCTTACTGCCAATTATAGTGACTTACGAAATGGTCAGTGTCTTGGTGTCTTGGTTTTTTCTCATCCCTGGTCTTCTTTTTTTCTTTTTTCTTTTTTTCTCTTTTTTTCTTTTTTTTTTTTTTTTTTTTTTTTTTTTTTTTTTTTTAATAGACAACGGCTGAGAGATTATCATGCCTGAAATATGTGGGCGTTCGTTACCGATAATAGTAACGTAAACCAGGGTTCCTTCACCTCCAAGGGCAGCGATTAATTCGGGCCTGCTGGGCCCGATCCCGCCCTCTGCCCTGGGCGTTGAAATACAGGTTGTGTGAGCACAAGAGAGGGTGCAAGCCAGGCCCATTAGGCACAAGTCCTTTTCATTAACCCGCACTGACAGGTTGACCTCCAAATCATATTTCTCCGCGCCTCTTTTCAAAAATCCCTTTTCTTGCATGTTTATGCTCTTTCACGAACACCCAAGCGACGCCCCAGCTATAGGATGCATGGCATCCCTGGGACACGGGATGCTCCAGCATCCCCGAATCCACCCGAGAATGATACCCCTTTTCTGATACGTTTGGTCCCGGGTCAATGACATCATGCACACTATAAATTCAAACCCGTCTCAGCTTTTCAAGCCGTGCACCGGGCGGCTGAGCGATGTGGTGGGCAGCCGAGGGAAAGGAGAATCGGCACCCCGGTACTCAGGGAGCTGCGGAAGGGAGAGACGACGAGGGAGCTGCACGGCCAGGGCAGCGCCTCAAAAGCAAAGGACAGGATGTCCTTGGGGTGCTTTCGTGTGTCTGATTATTTCTCGGCTTTAATGAAAACTGTGGAGGGAGGTCCCGGTGCTGCTGCACGGAGCAGGGATGGGTACGTCTGGCGTGGGTACCGGGCACCTCAGCGGTGCCTGCGGCTCCCGCTGCTGCCCTGTCCCCACCGGTTTCGGACGCTCCTCAAAAGGAGGGTGCGGTCAAGAAGCAAATGAGCGGGCTCGCTGCCCAGGCACCGGCGAGGCGCCTCTCTGCCCCTGGCCTGCTCCTCACAGGCCTGGCCCAGCTCAGTGTTCCCGGGTCAGCCAGCCCGGGAGTCCCCAGCAGATGTGGCTTTCCGACCACCCAGCGTCGGCATCTCTTCCCTGTTTCCATACGGTTTTCCCCGACTGATTCGGAGAAATTAGCTTAATTTGCAATTTAGCTTAATTCACACAAGCCCGGCGGGGAGGAGGGGGGAGCGCAGCTCTATTGTTCTGTTATCCCAGCTCCCAGCCCGCTCCTGGCCCGGAGGAGAGAAGTGACCTGGCGATAAGCGGCCCGGCGGCGGCTGAGCGCCGGGGCAGGGCAGGGGTGGCCCCGGCGGCGCGGAGCGGGCGCCCGGCCCCGCCGCCCCCCGCCAGGGCTCCGGTCCCGCTCCCCGGGCACACACCGGGGGGCAAGGGCAGCCCCTTCCTCCCGCTCGGCCCCGCCGAGGGCTGCCGGGCTGGAGGGGCGAGAACCGCAGGACACAACCTACGATACAGCCTCCACACGCACCGCTTCCCGAAAAAATAAAAGAAAATAAATTTTTTAAAGCGGGTAGAGGAAGAGAAAACCAGCCTCGGCACAGTGTCCACCGAAATTTCTTTATTATAGCGAACTAGGAGAGTCCTTTTTGGCAGCAGAATCCAAATAAATCGCCGCCTAACATGAAACTATTTTGGCAGGGAAATAAAGTGACATAAGACTAGGGTTTCTTCTTCTTTTCTGGGTTTTTTTCTCTTTTTTTTTTTTCTCTTTTTTTTTTTTTTTTTTAAGCCGTATGATTTGTGCACCAAAAAAAAAATCTAATCAAATCATTAAGTGTAAGATTGGTAAAATGATGGTGATTTTAGTGGACTTTGAGCATAGTATCGGGAAAGGTACTTTGAGCTGCAGCATTTTTCAACGTGTGGATCAAACAGGAAGGCTACATACAACCCATGATGGGAAATCCTGAGCATTTGAAAGCTGAGGGAGGACAAGAGAGTTGCATTTGCTTTAGAACCCGCTTAATAAAACTCATAAATAACTGCTGGGAAAAGAGGGAAAATATATATATATAAGATCCTTCTGGGTGCTTTATCTAGAGATCCTCTTTCTCCAAAGTTAATTAAGCAATCACGACGCTAGCTTTGGAAGCTGGTGTTCTGATCGATATCTCCTGTATATTTTATTATTTTTTCTCTATCTCATGTTTTCCGTTTCTTTCACCATTGGAGATGTTATCAGAGAGGCCGTAGTGTCTTGTCACAGACTGTCACAGTTGCAGTCTAACCTGCAGTGTGCTGCAAAGCTCTTACACTAGCAAGGAGAGTGTAAAGAAACACACGCCCGTTTGCAAGCCAGTATAACTTTCCGGCCTCGACAAGGTCCATTTCTTCTTCCCATATCGCAGCAAAACAAAGCTGGAGAACCGCTGCAGAAACGGGGTGGGTTTCCAAGCTGCGCCCTGCAGACATCTCATCCCAAACGGCGGGGACACGCTGCCTGGCCGCACCAGGGCTCTGCCTGCACGGTATGCCCATGGCCTTCCTTACATTTAAAAATCCACACTGCAGACACGTTCTTTCCTTGGAATAACACAATAAATACACGTGTGCTTGTGCATATATTGATACAGATATCCATCAGCTGGCTACAAGCATGTGTGTGTACGTATAAGATATATGTGTATATACATCAATTCTACATCTGGACTGGTTTTTCACTTTCGTACTCAGTTTACACCCAGACGCTCACACATATGTGTATGCGCTTATAAAAACCTACGCCTGCATGTCTGTGCTCCGTGCGCGTCTCCTCTCTGGGTCCAGCTCCGCATCCCCCGTCCTGCCGAACCGCGGGGCCGGCACTCGCCCTCGCCTTTAGTATTCCCCTGAGGAAGCAGCCCCGCGTACGGCAGCAGGCTGCTCCTTGGCGGCCGGCCTCACCGGCGGACACCGTCCACTGTCTGCAGGGCACTCCCGGGCGAGAGCCGGCAGACGCACCCGCAAAGCCCCCGGGTCCCAACAAGCCGCCTCGTACCAAGCAGACCTCTCACGCCGGGACCGCCCGAGCTCAGCCTGCCTCCTCTCCCCGGGCACTGAGTTGACTTTCGTCCTCTCCCCAGCGCTTCCCCCGAGGTATCCCCACAGCCTCTGCAGAGGGGCCGGAGAGCGCGTTAAGCTGCTGCAGAAATTGGACCACAGTTCTTGCTGCCTTTTTTCCGCAGACCCCTCCATCTCTATCTTTCTCTTTCTTTAATTTATGACCTCTCAGCTCCTGTTGACACAGTTTTCTACACTGCCTATATTGCAGAACTGCATTACAATATACGCCGAATCAGCCCAGGCGTCAGCCAGCACAAATAGGAGTGGGTATTTGGTATTTCGCAGCTATTTAGTAAAGCTCGGCTCTATTTGAGGATGACAACAAATGCACCTCGCTTCCGAGTTATCCATGAGTTACAGCTTGAGATCCATTTTTCTTTTGTAATATCTTCAAGCTTACTAAAGGAAAGCACCTAAATAGCTACACAAGATTTCCTCCTTGGCCTGGATGCTAAGTAAGCATTTAACTACTCCCTTTCGATAACTAAACCTGCTTTCCGCAGATGCTGGTCTTTTTTATTGCAGAAGCAGGAATGCTGAGAAATATTTATATATTTGTTAGTAAAAGTTAGAAAATTAGCTCGGAACATGCTGTAAAAAATATTCGGTTACTTACCGATCATACCAGCTCAAGAAGCATGAGACCGATTTCAGGCGATTTTCGAGCCACTCGGGTGAAGGCTGGTGGAGGTGCACAGGGCAGGCAGTAAGCTGGAAAAGAGTCAGTTAGAATCGGACTTATTGTTAATGTCTCAAAATAATTCTTACAGAGCCATCCCCGTCCAAGCCCCGAGCGCTCCTGCCTCGGTCAGCCCGGAGGCGCGCAGCCCGAGCCAGCCCGTGCTGAGCCGGGTCGCAAGGCGGGTGACAGGCGAGGCAGAGCCGCTTCGCCTCCCTCCTCACGGAAACTGGTGATCTCGTGGTGTGTATTAACCAGCGATACGGGTAGGAGCCGGAGCGCTGCTGGGTCATGCCTGCAGCAGCCGGGCACCGATGAAGTGCCCTCCGAGCCGGTTTAATTTGTTCCTCTACCGGACCGGCACAAAACGCTTTGCCAAAGCAACCTCAGAGCCTATTCACATAGACTTTTGCCAAGAAACTTCTGGGATCCATACTGTACCTGGTTTGAGATTATCCGATATTTAAGTTTTAACGAGTTTGTAGGGGGTTTTGTTGTTTGGGGGTTTTTAGTTTTTTTTTTTTTTAATGCAGATTTTACTGTAAGGCATCTGCTAAACACTTGCATTAACCTCTGCCTCCATGATAATTTTTCCCCGCTTGTTTTAATTACATTAGGGATGCGGAGGGGCAGCCAATCCTAAAAGAGGAGCTCGGCAATTAGCAGAGCGAACATCAAAAAGTTTTATTGCGGAGGGCGGCGGGCTCCGCCCCCGTCCCGGCCATTGGCGGCCGCCGCTTCTGACGACATATATTAACCCGAGCGGCCCTAAACATGTAGCTGTACATGGAGATCGGGCCGGGGAGCCCTGCCAGTGCCCCGCGCCGCGCCGAGCCCCGCTGCCGCCCGCCGCCCGCTGCCGCCGCGCCCGGCCGAGCGGCGCGGATGCCCCAGAGGAGCGCCGGGGCGCTGAGCAGCGCGGCGCGGCGGGCAGAGATGCGAGCGCCCGCCCAGCACTGACGGCCCCGCCGCCGCGCAGGGCAGAGCCAGCGCCGCCCGCCCCGAGCCGGGGGCGCATGGAGGGGGGCCGCGTGTAAGTACCACCCGGCCGGGCCGCGGCGGACTTGGCGAGAGCGGAGGGAAGCAACAGGCGAGGAAGATCCCAGACTGGGAAGCCAAGCCACTTTTGTTTTGGTCGACATCTCTCCGTAGTTTTGTTCTTTTTTTTTCTTCTTTTTTTTTTTTTTTTCTGTGCGCGCTTCCTCGAAGACCCGGCCCCGGGCGAGGAGGAGGAGGAGGTGGAGGCACAACGCATGAGCGGCGGCGGCGGCGCCCGGGGAGGGGGGATCGCTCGGGCACCCGCGGGGACTCTGCAGCAGCGCCCTATGGAAAGGCAGCGGGCAGCGGGGCAGTGCTGAGGGGTGAGCGGCGGGCAGCATCTCCCGCCGCTGCGACGGGGGTGGGGGGCGGGCGGGGAGGGGAAGCCTTTGTTTTGGGGCCCGGGGGGGCGGGGTGGGGTGCTCTAGGGAGCGGGGATGAGTCTAGTGGGCGGCTTCCCCCACCACCCGGTGGTGCACCATGAGGGCTACCCTTTCGCTGCCGCCGCCGCCGCCGCTGCCGCCGCCGCCACCCGCTGTGGCCACGAGGAGAACCCCTACTTCCACGGCTGGCTCATCAGCAGCCACCCGGAGATGTCCCCCCCCGACTACAGCATGGCTCTGTCCTACAGCCCCGAGTACGCCAACGGGGCACCGGGCATGGACCACTCCCATTACGGGGGGGTGCCGCCCGGGAACGGCCCGCCCGGGCTCGGGGGGCCCCGGCCGGTGAAACGCAGGGGCACGGCGAACCGCAAGGAGCGGCGCAGGACTCAGAGCATCAACAGCGCCTTCGCGGAGCTGAGGGAGTGCATCCCCAACGTGCCCGCAGACACCAAGCTGTCCAAGATCAAAACCCTCCGTCTGGCCACCAGCTACATCGCCTACCTCATGGACCTGCTGGCGAAGGACGACCAGAACGGGGAGGCGGAGGCTTTCAAGGCAGAGATCAAGAAGACAGACGTGAAGGAAGAGAAGAGGAAGAAAGAGCTGGTCAGTGCTTCGGAGCGGTTCGGGGCGGGACGGGGCGGGGGAGCCGCGCAGGGAGGCTGCTCGGTCGCCCGCCGGCGCCCCATCCGAGTGCGCCCGGCTCCTCGCTGGGCAGAGCCGCCGGGAAATGTCCATGGGGGACACCTCGGTCCCACCGGCCCCTGGCCGTAGCTGCGGGCCAAAAGTGGGACCGTGCACAGCCGCGAGGGGCCGTCGGCCCCCGGATCCGACCCGGAGGCTGAGAGCAGCCGCGGGGAAAAGGCTGTCGCATTAGGGACCCCCGGGGAGGTTATTCCCGGGCTGCTGCTTGTCCCGTATCCCAAGCCGTGATCTCGCAGGAGGCAAGCCTTTGCTCTCTTACATGAAAATGTGGAGGCATGATTACCTGCTAAGCCCAGCTCGGCTTTAAGCCTTCGGCAAGTCCGAGGTTCGCAGCGAGAGGCTTTCCTGCCTCTGCACTTCGCGCTTCAGCTTTTTCGATTTTTAACGGGACAGCCGGTTTAGGCCAGGCAGCTCAAGTCTAATTCCGTGCAGGCCCCGTGGCGTGCTCGCGGGTGACCGATTCCCGCATGTGCTGCCGGCAGCAAGTCCGAAGCTTTGCCCCGGTACGTGCTGGTGCCCAGCTTCTCCCCGCACTCAGGGAGAGTGTGGTTTAGGGGAGGCCGTATCTCAATCCCCTTGGATGGCTGGCGCTTCTCAGCCTCCAGCCCCGCGCTCCGGCTGCAGCAGAGCAGCAGGGTGGCACGGAGCGGGAATTGGCCCGCCACGGGCGGCGGCTTCTCCCGCGGCGAGGTGCCGTGCAGGTCCCCCTGATGTCTCTCGAAGCCCGCAGGCCTCGATGAGCTCGGGTCTCCTCGTAGTTTTCGATCTCGAAGCAGAGCAGATGCGACCTAGAAAGGGGAGGAATATATCTAACCTTTTTTTCTCTCCTCTCCCCCTTCTGTTTCTCTCTCTCCCCTCGTATCCTGTCTCCCCAGAACGAAATCTTGAAAAGCACAGTTAGCAGCAACGATAAGAAAACCAAAGGGAGGACTGGCTGGCCGCAGCATGTCTGGGCTTTGGAGCTCAAGCAGTGAGCACGGCAGGACTGGAAGAGCCGTCCTCTTAGTCTCGGTAGTGAGCTCTCCTCTGAGGACTCTTTGTATTTGGAATAATCCAGTTTATTTATGTGCAATTTCTCCCCCAACCCCCCAAAATGTGGATATTTGAAGGAGAGGGAAAAAGCATTCCATATATGAAGAGGAAACTCCAGCTTGGTAAGGGGTAACGTCTCTAAATGTTTCGTGAATGTTATTTGCTCTGTATAAAACACGTGGGGAAAACAGAACCATAGAAAAGGAAAAAAAAATCCCTCTCTGGCATTAGTGTGTATGTGAAGTGTATCTTTAATACTTGGCCTTTTGGATATAAATATTCATGGGATTATAAAGCTATATTTCAACAGAAGCAGTTGCACCAATGTTTCGATTGACTCGGTATTTAGTGTTGTAATTTTGTTGTGGTCGTTCAGTATTTGAAGATGTTTTCAACAGTTATTGGTTATGTGCACTTCCGTCCGTAAGGGAAAAAGTGGAATCTAATTAATATTGAAGGTGTAAACGTTGTAAGTACTCAATAAACCACTGTGTGTGTTTTTTACAAAACAAAAGAAAAAAAAAGAAAAAGAAAAAAAAAAGAAAATCCAAATCTTTTTATGTTTTATACCTCAAAATGTTTTGAATAACAGCGTTGTTTATGGCTTTTTTTTTCATAATATTTAAAATATTCGGAAGTAAACTAAATTATAAAGATGGCTCCTAATTTTATTTTTAAGCAAGTGACTGAATGAAATGAAGGGTAGAGGGAGGGATCTCTCAGCCCCGTGAGTGTTGAACAGAACCCGGCAGCTCATCTGAATAGGAATTCCTTGTGGTGGTGTTCTCCATGCAGGAGACCTACTGCGAACGGGAAATGGACAAGGGCGCAAACGCCGGGCGGGTCGGGAGCGGCAGAGCCGCGCGGTTTCCGTGCCGCGGAGCGCGGGCGGCCGCGGTGCCAGGCGCGGGCGCGGAGCGGGGGCGGCTTCCCGGAGAGGGGCCGGAGGCAGGCCAGGGAGGCTGGCGGGCTGCGCTCGGAGTGGTTATGTAGCAGGTAATTTTACATCAAGGAAGAAAGAGCGAACAAGGCAAGGGATTTGCGGGGGTCTGGGGGGGGAGGTGGGGAGGGTGTGCTGTAGGGAATAGGTAAGATTTACAATGAGTTACCATGAACTTAATATTAACTTTGTGGTTCCTAAAACTCTCCTGGGTTGCACGTTTCCAGTACGCCACAGCGAGTATAATTATTTCTAACCTTTTTTAACCAGCTGCAAACTGTAGCAGCCCATGCTCTGTCTCTTTTTAGTACGTTCATTGCTTGACCAACAGGATCTTTCTTCCCTTAAATATTTCTCCCTGTCTATCGACTCCTTTACAAGGATCCCGGTGCCAGTCTGGTGACTTTTTTGCTCCCCAGTACCAGGGCGAGCTGCAGAATTCAATGCTGGGAAATGCATGGCATCCTTCTGTATTGTAGGCAGGCAAGGAAAAAATGAATGGTTTTCACTAAAGGAGGATGTTTTTCACTAAAGGAGGTGGTTTTTGTCCATTACTGATTAAGGGCAATGTTTTCCATAATAAAATTAGGGCTCAAATTTAAAGTTTTACGTAAATCACCTCTACTTAAACCAAGCTGGGTCTCTCTCCAGGTCCAGGGCAGCATACCTGCCGGCCTTCCCGTGCCACCGCGCCTAAGGAAGTGGTTCCCAACCAGACCCAGCAGTAAGCGTAGGTAGATGTGCAATTGCCCATACAAAGATAAGGGAGCCCCTGCGCCGTTTCGCCGCCCCTGCTGACAGTGGGGAGGTTGCGGGGTTACAACAACCAGACAAAAGTGATGTGCCCTCCCTCCCGTCGGGTCAGGCAGCCCGGCTCTGCTATCCGGCGTGGGTCTGTGTTTACAGACACTTGCCTCTGTTTATAACACTTGGAGAGAAGAATCTGCCCCCTTGTTTGCTTTTCCTTGCCTATTAGTTGCCCAGCTGATGAACTGGAGCTTCTCGCAACTCTGAGTTCCCTGCTCAAATAATTTTTTTCTGTTTGGTTTTTTTGTTTTGTTTTGTTTGGGGGGTGTTTTTTTTTTTGTTGTTGGTTTTTTTTGTTTGTTTGTTTTTTGTTTTGTTTTTGTTTTTGGTTGTGGTTTGTTTTTTTTTTGTAGTGGCACAGGAAAAAATAAAAGGGGTGAGGGGTGGCTGTGAATGCTGCGGTGGGGCACCCCATGGGTAGCCTCTCTGCAAATATTGTGTCTTCCCTCGACCAAGTCAGCGGGTTGCAACTCCCCCGGGGGAAGCGCGGTAGGGCCGGCAGGCGGTTCCGATATCCAATCTTCGAATTGGAGAGAAATCGCCTGTCCAGTATTTCCACATTAATAATTTTACGGTTTTGTAAAGTCAGTTTATCAGAACCGGGAGCCCCTCTGAATCCGCTAAGGAGGATTTCTTTTAATTGCTTGCTAACGAGGATGTTGCTATTTTCTCAGGAGCAGCCATTCCCGCAGCTAAATCACAGGAGCCCTAGACAGACCGGAGCCGACAAAAATGTAGGTTTTGACGTTAAAAGCTAAATGGGGAAGCAGAAGGTAAATTGATGGTAGATGGAAATGTCAGTGCCCTGGCCTCGGCTCTGCGCCGGCGGAGCAGAGGCCTGATAACAGCGGAGAGCTGCGCTCCGCATCCTGCCCGCACCCGGGGGCATCGGCATCCCACCGATCAGTCCGGTAATTCCTGTGGGCCAAAACACTTTTGGGAGCTTTTACAGTGGTAAAAGGCACGTAAGAGGAGGGATAGCAGCCTTTCCCACCCTACAACTTTTCTCTGTGGGTGCAGGGAGGAAGAGAGAAGGGAGGGCAGGGTGGAGAGCAGCCGGGTCGCTGAAGCCCTGTCCCGTCAGATTGACTCACGGATCCGTGCTTTAGGCTTGTAGCCTCGTTTCACGGCTAAGGGAGCGAGGCTCTCCGCTGTCTTTCAAGAGAGCACAGCATTTTAATTTTTTTCTCCCCTTGAAAAGGAAGAGCGACCAAACTCCCCCGAGTGATGTCCCGCCTCCCCTTCCCTCCCAGGGAGCGGCCCCTCGCTTCCCCGGGGTGCGAACCAGGCTGCGGACCCGAAACAGCGCCGTCACCCCCTCGCAGGGGGGCAGGGACCTCCCCAGCGGTTGCGTGTCCCCTGGGGGCCCCGAGGCAGACAGCAGCGTGGATTTTTAGAGCTCGTCGGGATTTCGGAAAGCGGGGACGCAAGCGAGGGGCCGGCTCCGTGCTCCGCTGCTGGCAGCGAGCCTATCAGGCGCTGGCAGTACCGAGTTTTGGGGGACTCTGCAACATGCGGGACCTCGTTGCTATCGGATGTGTATGCCATGCCTGCACTCCGGCAAGCAAAAGAGAAAAAAATGTGGTGAGGCTCTTTTTTTCTTCGTTTTGCTTACTTTTGTGGTCTGGGGATTTTTTTTCCACACATACTCCCCTCTCCCCCGTGATTCCCAGGAGCTCTTCTTTGCCTCAAAAGATTATTGCAATAATTATTTCTCGTTTGATATCGTTGTCAAAGAGGTGCAACGGGGCCTCTCGGCCAAGCCAGACACCTCCAGAGCGAGCGCTGGGCCATACGCGGGAAATAAACAGGACTGGGTGATGCCATGGAGGCAGCATGAACTTGAAAGGTGGGTAGGGAGGTGGGGAGAAAAGGTTAATAGTGAAACCTCTAAGCAAAATATCCTCTTTTTGCACTTGGAAAACGAACCTTAATCCTCCTTTTTCACACGTACTCTCCCAGCGACTCACAAATACCCCCAGAAGAAATCTCCAAGTAGCGATAGGAAGGAAACGCATTTTGCACGCCTACAGACATAATCCCCTCTGCTGTAACGAAGGGCTTATCAATGTTTTATATATTTTTAATTTGGGAGTTTTTTTCCTGCGGTCCATGATATATATGCCTTTGCAACCAACTCCCATCTTTTCTATTTCTAATTGGCCAATTACTGTTCAGCTGCTTCAACTTGTCACATACAATGGAGAGTAAAGCAGAGTTGTTATCTGAATTATATATTCACATAAATTTTAGCGAAGCCGAGTGATGCGCGAGGCCGGCGGATTTCTGATGTTCCCTGTGTCTGCCTCCTTCCAAACCAGCGTGGTGTGTGTCTTCCTCTTCCTCAGTTTTCCCTCCCCCCAACCCCGTTTTCCTCTAGAAATACCATTGCTTTGATGATGCGATTTTAGAGCATTGATTACAAATTTATTCTCAGACACTATATAAGTCTTTATATCTGCTATTAGAGACATCTGGGAATGATTAGAGCAGTCCCTCCCCCGGCTCTGCTCCCTCTATCTTGCAGCGAGGAGCTAGAGACATGTTGACGTCAGATCAGACGGCTCGGAGCCATCCTGCTCTCCACTTGGGTGTAATCACGGCGACGCTTTCCAAGCCCGGCCCGGCCGCGGCCGCCAGCTGGGATGCTGGTGCAGCGGGACGCGGCACCCCAGCCCCTCGGCCCCTCGGTACAGCCCGGTTCTGAACCCCGAAGGCTCCGACTCCTCTGAGTTTGCTGCCGAGGTTGTTTGTTTATTTGTCTGTTTGGGAGCTCGAGAAAGCAAAAGCGATGCATTCCACGGGCGGGTTGCTCCCCATCCACCCCGCTCCCCCCAGTCCCCGGCCCAGCGCTTGCTTTATCTCAGCCCGATTTCTCCCAGCGTATTCGCTCACGGCACTGTCTTCCAAAACAAATATCGAGCCAGGCAGATTTCCACCTTGTGTCTTGGCAGGGAGAAATTAGCCAAACAAAGTGCAGCGCTTACGTGCGGGCAGTCGCAGGCGCACCGACACCCCGTTATCCAAAGTGGTGGTCAGGTTCAGGACGAGCCGGGAGAGCTGGAGGCTGCTGTGAAACGAGACGGTTCCCTACGCAAGCGGCAGCGCTGCTAGCAGGGAGATGGCTTTGCACCTGCTGTTAAATCCTAATGAATCGCCTCTAATTGAGAGCGGGGGCTGGCTGACGGTCACGCTGAACAGCCAGCCTTGGCTCAGCGGGACCCAAAACCACGTTTGATGCGCTTATTTTGACAAACTTTTTATTTTACGATTTTTTTTAATGTTTCGTATCACTTTATTTTTTCCCCCGGAGGAGATAAAAAAAATAATAACTGAATAAATACAACTTAAGCCTCCGCTGGCTGTCCGCAGTCTTGGACGGCTGACACTTGTCCAGCTGTACATTACAATCAGTGCTACTAGCAGGAAGGACGGGCGGGGGGGTGGATGAGAAAGCAGTTGATCTCGTCTCCAGAGGAAAAAGATAATGCTAGACAATTTATCTGAAGGATTAAATTCTCGCGGTAAAATACGCTTGCCAGGAGGAGGGAGAAAAGAAAAACAAAGCCCCATGTGACCCTAAAAATAAATTTAAAAATACTTCCATTTCTTTGTTCCAGCAGAATAAAATAAAATAAACCCCCTAAGATACCGCAACGCTACTCTGTGTCTATCTGTAATCTCGAAAGGAAAAGGAACATTTCCTTTCTGAATCAGTGCAAACGGTATGCTGTGAGCTCGGCTTCCCACCACAGCCGCCGGCCTAGGGAGTCGGGCGGGAGTAAGTGAATTTTTTAAGTGCTGTTGAAGTAAAGGGGAAAAAACAAAAAAACCAAAAAATATAACACAAAAAAAAAAACCCAAAACCAAAACAAAGACCCCAAAAAAACCCCAAAAAACAGCAAAATCCTATTTCTCCCTCTGTGGGAGACCTCTGACTGGTGGCGGCTCTGCGGCAGGGCTGGGGCTGTCGTCTCGGCACCTCTCCCCGGGGAGTCAGATCCCTGTCCCGAGGCAGGAGCCATCTCCCCGCCGGGAGAGGCCATGCGGATTCTGCCCGGGCGAGGCGCAGGGCTCTGTAGCTGGGGCGAGGGGCGGCTGCCCCGGAGCGGCCTTCTGGGAACAGCAGCAATGTGCGAGCGGAACAATGGGGATCAGCGGGCCCGCATCCCGGAGCCCTTCAGCTGCTAACCGTGGAGGCTGTTCAAAGCAGAAACAAGCCCCTCCATTGCCCAAAGGACTCGATAGAAAAATGTACAATTCGATTTTAATGCAGAGCAGTAGGATGGTTTCGCCGGTCTCGTCTATTGAGCGAACATGTGGGGGTAATAGAGAGGCCGACTCTCCTATAGGGGTCTCTATTCGCATGCCGTATGTGGCTATGGGCTGCAACAGCTGCTTATAATGAACTACTTTAAAAAGATAAATACATGTGCAAACACAGAGAAGTTTTCTAAAACTGGCCTAAAAGACAATGAAATGTCCTGCCAGAAAATACAGGAGGCGGAAGAGATTAAAAAAAAAAAAAAAAAATTAGGTGCTCCCCCCACAAGCCCGGACCCTTGGTAGCGTTGCTGTCAGCGCTGCCCGCAGCAGGACCCCGGCGGCTGGGGGGGTGCGGGAAGCCGGGGACGCCCGGGGGTCGGGCGGCGATGGGGGGAGGGAGGTGGCGTCTGGAGCGGTCTGGCAGGGGCGAGCCGAAGCGCATGGCTCGGCCTTGACTGCCTCTCTCCCAAATCTGGTTTTCATAGAGCCGCGCAGTAATTACCTAAAGCCGTAACTGTCTCCGAAATTATTCATTAAAGTCATTCTCGGGAATCTAGCGTCGCGAGAGCCTACATTTATGGCCTTTGCGCCCTCCGAGCATGACATCGTCTCTTGCCTTGCGTCCTCGGCGGCCGAGTGCTCAGCATCGCGAAGAGGAAGGGGGAGACAGGGTTGCTCTCTCTCGCCTTCCCCTCGGTGTATTTGTTTGCGGGGGCTCAGGTTGCTTTCCCCCTTTTGGCAAAGGAGCGCGATGCAACCCGGCAGATACCTTGGGAGCGAGGAGGGTATTTTGGGGAGTTGCAGTGTTGTGCGGAAGATCATGTCTGTGCCCTGTGGTGCTGTCAGCAGTGACAGATCCCAGATGCCGTCGCTACTGTATGGCAGATTGAGTTTCTCAGCAGAAAACTCTCTCCCTCCCTCCCAAACGTCTTCAAAAACCTTCTCCAGATACTGCGGGTCACTTCGGCTCAAACGGGGAGAGAAAGGGGGAAGAAAAGGCTTTTCCTCTCTCCTCCCTCTCTCTTCCTCCCGCCGGATCTCTCTGGGGTGCGCGGGGGGCCATGACCGGGCCCTTGTGCACCCGTGGGGCTGAGGAGTCCCCTCTCACCCCCGTCCTGCTGACACCCCGTCGCCGAGCCCGGGGACCGCAGTCCAGGTAAGCGGGGGCGGCGGGAGCGGGGCCGGCGGCCGAGGCGATCCCCGGGGCCAGTCCCTCCTCCCCCGGTCGGATCTCGCTGCCTGAAAGGAGTTTCCCGAAGCTGGGTGGCTGAGGAGTCCCCTCGTCCCAGCCGCGGGGATGGGGTGGGAATGGGGAGACAAGGTAAGACTCCTGGCCGTGTCCCGCCCGCCGCGGCGGGAGGCAGCAGCCGGGACCCGGCGGGACTCGGGCCCCCGGGGGTGACTCTGGGGACTTTGACCGGGGGACCGGAGGAAGAGCCGGAGGATGGGGGAAAGCTGGCCGGCGGGCGCTGGGAGCACACCCGGCCGGTTTGCCAGGAGGACGGGCCAACTGCGAATCCACAGGGACCGGCAGTCGGTGTCCTAGTAAGCGACGGAGGACGGGACATCCCCCCCCTCTTCCCTCCTCCCCGCTTTTTTTCACCTCTTAAATGCAAGAGGCTCGTGTCTTAACAGCTCTGTCTCTCCGAGTCGTATAATGAATTGCAATATTCCTGTTCTCCCATTCCTTAAAATATTGATGTCACCCGAGTGCCCAAATCAGAGGCAATCGGCTGTAGCGTCTGCTGGAGTTCTTCTCCCCCTCCGTGCAAATGGGTCAATTCTTGAGGGCTCGTTGTGGACCGTGGTGGTGTAGCTCTTTCCTCCCTACCTTAGAGAAGCAATGCCCGTGCAATGTATGGCACCAGGGAGAACTCCTGTCCGTGAACGAGCCCTCAAAACCCTCCTCAGGATCGCGGGGAAGGCCCACTGCTCCCGATGGGCGATTTTGGCGTGGCAGCCCTGGGGTAGGAGTAACCCCTCGCGGAGCGCCCCGGACCTCATTCCCCCTAATTTCCCTCTGGATGGAAGCAACCTCATTTCGTTCATGCCTGTTGGAAACGTTTTCAACTAACCCCGCTCTCGGTCCTTCCTTCCCCAAATGAATTGAAAGGCTTTAATTCAACCGCTCGCACACACCCCCCCCCCCCCCCCCCCCGCCCCTTTTGTCTTTTTTTTTTTTTTTTTTTTTTTTTTTTTTAAGGCAACTCTTGCCTTTAGCAGAAGTATAATTGTGACCCTGCCTGATCCGCAGAGCCTCCTGTGGGGAGCAGTTAGCTGTGGTTGCATTAGGCCAAAGGACCTCCCAAGTGGCGCTGGCCTGGGTGTCATAGGAAGGGACTCTGCACATTGTCCATTCTTTCTCATCAAAGTCCCAGGCACCGTGGAGCCAACAGTTTGGTGAAGAAGGAAAACAGTAAACAAACCTTTCCTCTCCCTTCCCAAGCCAGCAGCCCCGAGATCTTCCTGGGACATGGAAAAGGGAACAAACTTTTTCATAACTTCAGTTCTACGGTGTGATTTACATTTCCGGCTGCTCTGTCAGAGTGGCAGTAATTTACAGCCTGATAAAAAACACTTTTACAACACCAGAACATGTTCAAGTGGTTGGTTACTATGCAAAATTTACTTTTCAAAATAAGACACGGGCAAGAAAAAAAAAATCGGTTTCCTGCCTTTTCTCTACCATGGCTTTTTTGAAGAGTCAAATGGGTTGAAGTTGTAGTGTAGGCAAAAGAAAAACAAAGTAGGAGCAGGCTGAAGAAAACAGGCATGAAGTAAATCCTTGGCTTTTGTTTATATGCTGTGTATTATACGCCCAAGTCTGTCCTACTTCTCTAAGATTTTCGTTTAACGGATACTTAATATTATTGTGCTTTCTGGCCAAACCCTGCTAGTCTTGCCCCAGGGATTGCTTTCATTTAGCCAAGTAGCTATTGTGTTTAAACAATTTCTTTCCTTTAATAATTCATTTCTTCTCGGGAGCCTAAAATCGACTGGGTCTGGTAGCGTTTATGAAAGGGGAAGCATCTTTTATTCAGTTCTAAAACCGGGGTAATAGCGTTATCCCTTCTTGAGGAGCATCCAGCCAGGCTTCTTCACCGGGGCAGGGCAGGACGGGTCTGGAAACTAATGTACAACATCCCTATCCTGGTAGGAACGATAAAGTTTAGTAAATTACAAATATGTGAATTTGGCAGACAGTTAGGGATGAAAATGATCAAACGACTAAAAAAAAAAGAACCAAAAAGAAAAAAAGGCAAGCAATGAATAAACCACATGTAGCAGTTGCTGCTTTCATGACTTTGGTAATTATTTACACCTGAATCATAGTTTACTCCAGCGACGGTTTCGAAAGTAAACCTTTAAAGATTTTAATTATTTCCAGTTTTCGGCAATAGAGATGGAAAAAAAAAAAAAGAGAGAGAAAGAGAGAAGTAGGTTAGTGAGCAACTGCTGTCTCCCGAGCTCTCATAAAAGCCTTTATGTGCGTTTCCATCCCAAAGACACAAGCAACCCTTCCGCGTCTCCTCCTCTCCTCTCTACAGGAGCTCTCACTGTCATCTGTGCACGTATTTACGGCCTAATGAGAGAGTCCTGAGGGTCACATGGGACGGTGCCCCTGTATATATATCTACACAAATATATATATGTATGTATGCATGCATGTAAATGTATGTATATAAATATATATATACACACACACACACATACATTTGCCTATGTGTGTGCGTTCAGTCGAGGCACAGTACTGAAGCACGTGTGGGTGAACTCCCTGGCTCCTTCCTTCAGCTCTATAATAGCTCTGTTATTTTTGCTAAACGATCAGGATGGCTCTACGTGACCCTTCGCCATTTAAAACCATTTTCTATCATTGCACGTGTGCCGGGGGGGTAGGGGGATTGATGGGGAGGGGGGAGGAATCGACAAGTCATTGAGAATAACCGGGAAAGCCTGTGATGTATAGCACGTTTTATCTTTATTTAGGCAACACGTCGTTCGCAGGATGTCCTGAGTTTCCATGCGCGACAGGGGCATGAAGCACATCCATCCTCGGGGAGGTGCAGGCGGGCTCGGGGAGCTGCTGTGGCTGGGCGAGCGCAAGGGCAGGGAACCCTCTCTTTCCCCTGCTGTCGTTTCCTGTGTGTGAATTCCGCACTTTCTGGGGAAATTTCAAAAAAAAGTAAAAGAAAAAACAATAAGAAAAAAAAGGTTCCCTCTCCGTTGCCGGAGCTCCTCTGCCACACTTGGCTGGGGCGTGTGCGGTGGGCGCGGGCAGCAGCCCCGGGGCTGGGACCCGCTGTCTGCGCCCAAGCCCCTCCTGCCGTGGGTACTGCGGTGAGCTGCCAGCTGCGAGGGCTTTCAGTATTGCACTGCTCTCCCTCCGTGCATCCACCGCACTTTCCGGGTCTGGGCTACCCTGGCATCCTCCGTACAGCATCCTCGTGTGCACCGGATCCCGGGGCCGGGCTGGCATTTAAAGGGCTCTGTAGAAGGCAGTTTGCTTTTAGGAAACCGGTTCTGGCTTGGCTGTGGTGCGTGTCCCGGGGGTAAAAGGGCGGGGAGACAATCCCATGGTTTGGAGCGCAGGCTCCTGCAGGCGGGGTGCGCCCCTTCCCTGTTCCAGGAGCGCCGGACGGTGCCCTGGCGGGGTCCCTCGGGCACATCCCACGCACATCCGCGGGCGGGAGGAGGCGGTGGCCGGGGATGCCGGGGCTGCCCGCCTCCGAGCCCCTTCCCTCTGCCCTGCCCGTACCTGGCGCGGCGGGCGGCTGCACTGCCGAGCGGGCGGTGCTAAAGGAATGGAAAAATTATCCCCACACAAGGTTTTTAAATTTTCACAAAACAAGCGGCAACCTCAAATCACTAGATATGTGAGGATTTTGTACGCACTCCCTCTCCCAGAATAAGGCGCTGCTGGTGCATTTGGCACTAGCTGTAGGGATATGTGGACATAAACATATATATGAGAGCATGGATTAAAAAGCTGTGCATCACCTTGGGTTAAGGGCTCGCTACTCAGGGTTTTTTTGGTCACTGGCTCCTCCTCTGTAAAACAGCTGTTAGAAATTGTGCTCCCCGAAGGACAACGAGTTCAGGTTTTTTCAAAATTAATTTTTCTCCCCGCTCTTGGCAGAGAGAAGGTTATATCGTGCTGGACACAGGGAGGCGAAAAGAGACAGTAACTAACTGTAACTCATTTTCAAGAGGTAGACCACCTCAAACATGTGCTTCATCATACTTTTTTAATTGTGATGGCCCATAATTGTAATATATGTCCATAGTCTTTCGTCATTCGCAATACCATTACTCGCGTGCCGTGCCTTTCTTATTTCTGAAAACAAACGTATTTTTTACTTGTCCAATTCTAAGAAGACGTACCCAAACATAACATCAAAATTGTACATCTTATTAAAGATGTACGGCGATGCTTCCCACTACAGCATCTCATTGAAATCGACAAGAAAATAGAGATTGAAACATGATAAGATCATATAATATATTTTGAGTGTAAGATGTATACGCATAGAAGGTATTTAAAACGGTAACATGTTTCTTTTGGTTTGTTTTTTTGTTTGTTTGTTTGTTTGAAGAAAAGCGGTCATTTTATTTAATGGTCTGCACCCACGTGTGTGTGTGTGTATATACATATATATGTAGATTGATGTATATATATAAATATATTTCGTTCTCCCCGAAGAGACCTCTGACACCTGTTGCAAAACAGAAGATCACACTGTAAATTCTTCCTGTGAGGTTTTGTTTTTGGTTGGTTTTTTTTTTTTTTTTTGTTGTTGTTGTTTTTTTTTGTTTTTTTTATATAATGATAAGCACTCTTCTGGGACAAAATAGCTACAGGAAAACTTTATTAAGTAAACGTCCACGAAAAAACCTTCGAGGTTGAACTAATTTTATGTTGGGATGAAAAACGCGCCTGTTCAGCCCCTGTTTCCCAAGCAGGACGCCTCCAAGGAGATCCCTGACAACCTTTCCGCTATTTTATTAACATTCTATGCAAACAAGATACTGGATATGCTGCAGTATGTAGGACGAAAAGCATGGTAAAATTAAAAGAGCTTGCGGGGAGAGTCAGAAAAAGTACCATTTTCTCCTTCGTTTATTGGGGGGCTCTCTCCCGGGGCTATCTGCACCCAGAGCACCGAGTGTCCGGCTGCTGCTCCGCGGGGCTGCCGTGGCACCCGGGGGTGCCCGCAGAGCCCCCCTCACCCCCCGCCGGCGGCACCCAGTGGAGGGGGCGAAGCCGCCGTAATTCTTTCGCCCCCAGATGTTGTCCTGGCATTTAAAGGGCTAAATCCCAACTCCCAGGCACACAGCTGGGGTATGTTGTATCCTATCAATTCATAACAAGGAGGCATTTTGGAAAGACTCGTAAGGATATTTATTTTAAAATGTGTGCTGAAAAGATATATGCTGGGGGGGAGGAGGGACAGGGTTGGGCGTCTCGAGTTTTGTTTCTAAGCCAAAACGGCACAGTTCGAGCTGTGAACAAATGGTTTCCAGAGAATAGTTCTTTTCTCTTTCTTTTCCCTGCAAGAAGTTTGTTTGAAGTTCCCGGAGTTTTTAATGTTAAATAATATTAATACCAAAATGAATACTTCGGGGCTTCTTGTTTTAATTTTGAAAGCTGGCATGTGTGGGTCTTTCTTTCTTTCTTTCTTTCTTTCTTTCTTTCTTTCTTTCTTTCTTTCTTTCTTTCTTTCTTTCTTTCTTTCTTTCTTTCTTTCTTTCCTTCTTTCTTTCCTTCTTTCTTTCTTTCTCTCTTTCTTTCTCTCTTTCTTTCTCT
The DNA here is from genome assembly GCA_024362935.1 of Setophaga petechia. Taxonomy (NCBI): domain Eukaryota; kingdom Metazoa; phylum Chordata; class Aves; order Passeriformes; family Parulidae; genus Setophaga; species Setophaga petechia. The sequence goes on from JANCRA010000001.1 coordinate 33,709,489, forward strand.
CTTTCTTTCTTTCTTTCTTTCTTTCTTTCTTTCTTTCTTTCTTTCTTTCTTTCTTCTCTCTCTCTCTCTCTCTCTCTCTCTCTCTCTCTTTTTTCTCTGTCTCTCTTTCTTTCTCTTTCTTTCTCTCCTCCATTCTTTCATTCTTTCTTGATTGCATTCTTGCTTTCTTTTTCTTTCTTTCCACTTTTTGCTTCTCTCCTTCTTCTAGATCTCCCTCTTTATCTCTTGCTTTTTCTCGGTCTTGCCCTCCCACCCTCTCCCTCTCTTTTCTCTCTCTCTTACTGCTCCCCTCTCTCACGCTCTATTTTCCCCCTTGTTTTTGGAAACTCCTTCTTTCAACCGGCCTGTGTTCGGGATATTGTTGCTGGTAAAAGAAAGAAATAACCCAATAAATAAAGCAGGCTCCTGTTATGACAAGTTCCAAGCCAGACCAACATTTTATGACTTAAAATAGCCCTGAGGAAAAACAAGCAAATTTTACAAAAGAGGCCAAGCGTTTAACAGCAGGATGGCTGAGGTCAGTTGCGGAGGTGTGGGACGGGGCTCAGGGCACACCTCGCCCCAGCCCCACTGCGGGGCAGCCGTCCTGTCCCGGCACCCCGGCCAGCGCGGCGGTCACTTCTCCCGGGGTGGAGGGCTTGCAGGATCAGCCCGCAGCGTTTATCCCCGGCAAACCCTCGGCAGCACCGGGAATGAGCAGCTCGGCAGGGCCAGCGGTGCCCTCCCCGCCGCTTTTCTTGCTTTTATCTCTGCCAGAGTGTTAAAACTATTGCGAAAATAGCGAGGGGTCACGTCAGCTCTGCGTGGAGGCTGAACGCTGCCTGATCACCTTCGACTCAAGCGGGGGCTATCCCGGCGGCTCCTGCCTGGGTGGGCAGCGGCGGGAGCCTGGCACCGCCGTCCGCCGGGAGCCCTCGTTACCCCGGCCCGGCACCTCTTAACGCTGCCTCTGGGCACGTTCTTCTTCAGCAATGGAAAGGAAAAATACGGAGTGTTGGTAGGGGGATTGTAGAGAGTCAAAGTCTGAAGATGGTTTGCTCCTCTGCAGATCCTGGGAGGGGTTTCACTCCGGCCGCGGGGAGCCGCCCAAAGCCGGGAGCGGAGTGGATCTGCCTGCCCGGAGAGGGCCGGAGGAAGGGGGTGACAGCCGCGCTGGGAGAGGTCCCTCCCCGGCTAGAGAGAGCCCTTCGCTCCTCTAATCGCTTGCATGTGCCTGCCCTGAGCAGCCGCGCTCCGAGTAGCGGCAAATACCGTCACAACTCTCGTGTCGTAAATTACAGAGACCTCACCCTGGCAGGGAGATGCCGGGGAGGCGTCCGGTTTGTCTGCAGCTCTGGAAGGCACGGGAGGAACCGGCCTTGCTGCTTCCCTCACTTCTCTTTTCCCTCTCTCTCCCTCAACTGACTCTTCCACGGAGGGTGATACGGCATTGACTGACTAGCACGTTTAGGTGTAAGGGAGGCTTTTTGTCTCTCACCCTCGTCCCTTTTTTGTTTTTTTTTTTTTTTTTGAGTTGTTAACTCCCGTTTATGATCGAACTGTTACTCTCTGCGTTTTGTTTCGCTCTGGCTGCCATTGGTTGGCCTGGGTTTAATCAGGAGGAAAAAATGCTCGCCACAAATGTATCTATTGTTTGGCTGGAGAGACGGGGGCCGGGGGAGGAAAGCAGAGAGAACGGGAGACCGTGAATGACAGTGACGGTGGGACCAGCCATCCGCCTCACGGAGCGCTGGTCCTGCGCTCAGCCCTCCCGAAAACAGCTCCCTCTTTCCCCAGCCTGCCCGCAGCAGCATGCAGGGGAGCCGGGGGCATGTTATCTCAGGAACATAATGCTAATAAATGTGCTCAGATGTTGGACATTCCCCTTGCCTGTTTTATAGGGTTTCGCTGGTGGTGCTTAATGGGCTGGGTCACCGGGCCCGATGCTAGCAAGGTTATTAGGATTAAGTAACCTAATGAATCGTATGGCCATTAGCGGGCTTTGAAAGAAGGTAGTTTTCCCTGTAACCTGGTCTCCTGTCTCTTAACAGAGGCAATTATTTTTAACTGTCTCTCAATCACAGGTCGGAGGGGGGCTTTTTTTTTTAAGTTTATTTGTTTAAAACCTCTCTCTGATGCTTAGAAATTGATTTCTCCACAGAAAGAGCCTGTCATTTTATCTCGGCGTTTCTCAGAACCGCTGAGCGAGCCAGACGCTGCGGCCGCTCCCGCCCTGCTCGGCGGAACAGCCGCGGCCGGTGCCTTTCCCCTCCGCTGGTCAAGCGCATCACCGGGAGTGCTTGAGGAAGATTTGTACTTATTTTTTTCCCAGAGAAGGGTTTTTCTCGCTGTGTCTTTTGCCTAAGCCAGGTAAGCGACGACGCTCGGTTCCCCTCCAGCGGCTCGCTCCGCACCGCTCCCTCCCGGGGAGCCCTTGGAGGCTCCTTCCGGGCGGGGGTTTCACCGCCCCGCTCTCGGTACCACCGCCGGGACCCGCCATCCCCGAGCCGAGGGGCGGCGCTGGGCGAGGCAGGGCGGCGACGGAGGCAGGCCGGCAGCAGCGGAGCCTGCAGCTGCCTTCTCTCCCCGGGGCAGCCATGGTCAGGGCGAGCGCAGGTTAGCAGGAGCTAACTCTTGGCCATCCGCTGTCTTCTATGGCAAGGAGAAACCAATTACTATTACAATTATTATTATTATTATTATTATTATTATTATCGTTAGAATAATCATGATCATGATCATTATTATCATCATCATTATCCTTATTTTTTTGGCCCCGAGGTTTAAGATTTTTTTTCATATTTCCCCCTACCTCCCCCCCGCGAGTAGGCAGAGTTTGAATGCAGACACAGGTTACGCATCGTAGTGCTCCTTGGGGGAGGCCAGGCGGGCGGTGTGAATATCCGCTTAAATTAGAGCAAGTGTTAGCGGCTGCTTCAATTTGATCAGGTCTGAAATATTTGTACCGCGGTCATTTTCCGGACCCGTCACGCTTTAAAATAACCCGGACGTACTGGTGAAAAATTTAGAAAGGGGGTAAAAACCGGTATAAATAAGTTGTTGAGGGAAGAGTCCTTTTGTGCGGGTGAACCTGCGATCCCGGCGGTGCCTTGGCCGCTGAGCCGCTTGCGGCGGCGGGGCTGGGATGAAGGAACGCCGGGGTGTGGGGCCGCGGGGCCGGAGCAGAGCAAGGCCCAGCCCCGCTCCCGCAGCAAAAGACGGGAAGACCTTGCCTGGGGTGGTCAGGGCCCGTTCTGAGGAGCTGCCACTGATCGGCATCTCCCGCGCCCAGCGCGATGGCGCTGGCAGGGTGACAGGGGTGGGCAGGCTGGTGGCCAACGCGATGCCGTGTTTTCCACCTATAAAAGCTCACGGTGAAGCTGCGAGGGGCATCGCACCTGCCGGGCTGTCTGGCTCCCAGCCGCCGGGAAGGGGCTGCTCCTCGGGGGGCCCTGCGGCAGGAGCAGCGCAAGGTGTCCGCCAGCAGAGTAAGGAAAGCTCCAGCCCGCCTGACTTGGAAAGAATCCACTTTCCCACAGCTTTTTCAATCCCCAATACTTTTCACACCCTGTTAGGAGTTAATACCGCCGAAACCGCTAAACGCTTCCATGCCTAAAGGTACGCCCGGCAGGGGCTGCTCCTGGCCGCCCCCAGCCCCGGGCAGGACGGGCCGCAGGGCGGGGAGCGCCGCCAGCCCGCCGAAAGGGTCCTTTCCCCGCTGGAAATTCCTCGGATGCTTCGTACTTAGGCTAACACATTGGGCTGACTTTCTTTGAAGGGGCTTCAGCGGGCAGGGAGGGAAAGGATTCCCCGGATACCTTTTGGGGGAGAGCGGGGCGATACTGCCGGAGCCGCTGCAGCTCCCCGGGTAATATTTCAGATGCCAGTCTCTCGGCGTGGAGAGCTGGCTGGAGGTCAGCTATGTGGCCTGGACTCTGCAACCAGCACCTCCGGGCGGCAGAAAAGCCACATGGAGCTGGGGTGGGGGAAGTGAGGGAGGAGGGAGGCTGTGTGTATCAAAACAGAATGGATCTTACCTGTAGCTGACGGATTTTCTTTAATTGAATGTTTGGGTTTTTTTTTTTTTTTAACGGGGGCTATTTTTCGGGTTTGGTTTAGCCTCGCACCTTTCAGCCGTCGACCGTCACAGTCCCGGTACCGCCCCAGCCGGCGGGAGTGCCCCCGAGGAGGGCCGAGGGCAGCACCGCTCTGCACCGCTCTGCTCCGCTCCGCTCCGGCGGTAGCTGACCTCGCCCAGCGCCTCCAGTCACCCCACAAGGCCAAGGGCAGGGACTGGGCCTATTTTTCCCTGAGCTCACAGGGATGATACGACAACTGAACGCGCACCGCAGGAAAGAGCCGATCGATTTCCTGTCTTTTTTTCCCACTGAAGTAATGGCTGGAAAATGCCGGATGAGATTTCTTGCCACTCCTTTCCAAACCTGCAAACACTGTCCCCAGGAAAACCGCTCGGCTGGGGTCTCCCGAGCCCGCAGCAAGAGCACTTGTCTCCGAGAAGCACAAAATTCACCCAGCAAACGTAACTCTGCGAAGTTCAGCGGTCAGGCCAGATGTGCCCAGCCTTCCAAGCAGTGGGACATGTAGGCTGTCATTCAGAGCCTGAAGGGATTTGTCCGGCGTGTCTGTCTTCAAAAAACAAAGGACTTGGCCCCGGCGTAAAGTGAGAGCATCTCTGGAGTCCAGAGTTGCCGTGCTCCCCTCCAGCCCTCCAGGCACAGTGATGTGCCTCTTCTTGCATCCCTCAGCTTGTAATCAGCCTTTAATTTGAAATAGTGCTGGGGAAGGTTGGGACACCGGGTCGGTGGGCACCATGTGAGCGGGATGTACCTTTAGCTATTTCGTCCCAAGCCCCTGGGGAGCACTCTCAGCCTTGTAAGCTTAGCAGCATCCCTCAGCTTCGCGTTTGCTCTCCGTTCAAAACCCGTTAAATTCTTGTGGCGGGAAAGGGAAATCCATGGGTAATGCGCACTTGGCGGGGACACTCCACAGCCCTGATTAGGCTTTTTCCCTCACCGTCGGAAAATGCCCTGCGGGCTGGCTGCGGAGTGTTCCGCAAGTGGAGAAACTGCAGGTGCGGTGCCAGGACAGTTCCCGAGTCACAGACTGATTCCTAGGCGGGGGACGCGATTTCCCCGGCCCTGTCCCTGCCCGGGACACGCACAACCCCCCAGGCAGGTCCTGGCCGGCTGCAGCCTCTCCCACGTTCCTCGGGCCGGCGGAGCCTCACCCGGGTTACATCTTTAGGGCTGTGACCGCAAAAAGGCAGCTCTCCCTCCTCTCCTGGCTATCCCCCATCGCCCGCTGGTTCCCGCTCTCGGTGCCTCCTCATGTCCACCCAGCCCGATCCAAACACTCCACGCTCTCGGCCATCTCATCAGGGCGGATGTCCGTGTAGGATAGGGCCGTCTCCTCCCTGACGGCCCCCAGGCCTCTAAGTCCTGTCGAATCGGAGGGACCTGCTCTGGGGTGTGCCACACAAGCCATGCAGGCGCCCTCGCCGCCCAGGTGTAACCACCATGGGTCTCTCCTGGCGGCCAGCTGCTGGCCGGAGCCAGGGATAGGTGCACACCGTGCCCACCCCGAGGATGAGGGCGTTTCATCTCGGTGCTACTATTTATGCCAATGGCACATGGAGTCCCAAGCCGAGAGCTGGGAGGACCTCCAGGGAAGGGATGCTCTTTGCGGGCGAGGTTGAGAGCACAGGGAGCCGAGCACGCCAGCGGTGGACACCGCTCACGTTCACCGGGGCCAGGGCGGGCCGTGCCAGCAGCTGTGACCCGCGGGGAGCTGTCCCCGCTGGCTGCCAGCTCGCCGCCTGTGCGGGGCAGGTGGCACCGGCGGGATGCAGGACTCCGTGTGCCCTCCACAGCTGCGCCGCCCTGGCCCGCAGGGCACATGGGCTTTCCTCTTCCCCTTCCCGGGAGCCGGGAGGGCAGTGTACTGCCGCCGTCACTGCTGAGGCATAGACAGGGTGGGAAGGAGTCGAGCTCGTGTTTGAAGCCGAATATCGCAGTCATCCGAGCAGCAGCGGTGGGATCAAACACATCCCACTTCCCACCCCCTGCCCCAGGTGCTTCCCTGGGCGGCGCGGCTCCTCCCCGCCTGTGCCTACTTGCACATAGATACCATTAATTCATGATCAGTTATTACAGACGAATACATATTAGATTGTTCCAGTTACCTTTTTAAAGAATAGTGAGTTAGTCCCGTAATTTCCCTTCATTTGTTTCATTTTATGAAACAAATGAAGGGAAATTACGGTGAAATTTGAGGACTTTTTAAATACACATTTTACATATTATAAATATAAAATCATACACAAATATACAATGTATATGTAACCACGTATCAACATGCATGCATAAATACCGGTGGGAACTTTACTGAAATGCTCCGGTTTGCTGATAGGGCAGGATGGGACATGCGCTGTGGGGAGATGGGACGTGATAAGAGTCCTTTGGATGGAGTGTGATAAGAGTGTCCTTTGGATGTGGATCTCGCGAGGGGATCTGCCCGGCTCCCCCTCCCAGGGCTGAGCTGTGGCTCGCCCCCCGCCCCTGATCCCGAGGGAAAAGGACAGGATTTCCCTGATGTTGTCCCTGCTCGGGCGAGGTGGGGCAGCGAGACACGAGCGCCTTGTTGGAGAAGCGGCACGCTGTCACCTCCGGCGCTTCCCGGCAGAAAGCGACCTCATTTATCAGAGGATGCGAGAGGAGCCTGGAGTTACGAGCAGATACCAAACACCCCCTTCAGGCCCCAAGAAAAAATAAAAACTGTTTGAAGGAGAGAGCTCCCAGCTGACAGTAGGCAAACAGGATGAGATCTCTCCTCGGCGCACTGCGGAGAGGCGAGGCTGGTTTTCCTTCGTGTTCTTCTTGCAAAACTTACTCAAGGGCCTTAAATTCGTTTCCAAAATTCGCATGGCACAGTTCAGAGCTTTCAAAAACCTCGTTATAAAAGGATAGGCATTTGTCTATTCTTTTTTGTTTTGTTTTTTTTTTTTCATCTTTTCTTCTATAACTGTACATTGTGGTGTACAAAATTTTGGATAAATCCACCCCTCCATTAATAATCTTGTATGAAGTCACCGTGTAACACATCAAAACAATGATTTCAGACCTAATTCTTAGTTAAAAGAAAGGACAAAAATAATATCAAGAGGAGAGGAGAGGAGAGGAGAGGAGAGGAGAGGAGAGGAGAGGAGAGGAGAGGAGAGGAGAGGAGAGGAGAGGAGAGGAGAGGAGAGGAGAGGAGAGGAGAGGAGAGGAGAGGAGAGGAGAGGAGAGGAGAGGAGAGGAGAGGAGAGGAGAGGAGAGGAGAGGAGAGGAGAGGAGAGGAGAGGAGAGGAGAGGAGAGGAGGAACTCCCACCGTTTTCATTATTAGTATTTTGCCATCGGTGTCTTGCACGGAGAGCCGAGAGCGGACGCAGAGCAAGGCAGAGGGAGCTGCCGAGCCCCTGCAGGCAGGGAGCTGGAAGCTCAGAGGTGCTGAGCAGCGCTTCCTTTCCGCAGGAAGGTGGGGATTGCTTTTCAGGCCAGGTACGAGCAGGTAGGAGGCCGGGCAGCAGCCAGGCTTCCCGCAGTGCACGATCCCTCCGCGGGACAGCGCCCGGGGCACGCTGTGGCCTGCTACTGGGAAGACAGCAATTGAGACCGGGCTTCATTCGGGGAGGAAAGAACGGCATTTGCAGTGAGAAACACAGCAAACTCCTAGTCATTAGTGAAAGGAAAAAAAAAAAAAAGAAAAAGAAAATGTCTCCCCTCCCCCCCCCCGCAGGGGAAAAAAAAAAAAAAAAAAGAAGAACAAGAAAAAGGAAGGAAAAAAAAATAGAAAAAAAAAAGAAAAACAAGAAGGGAAAAAAAAAAGAAAAATAGAAAAATGCTGAAAGAAAGAAAAAAATAAAAGTGAAATAAAAAATAAAGAGAAAAAAAAGATAGAAAAAGGGTAAGAAAATGGAAGGAAAAAACGCAAAGGGCTGCCTTGTGTGCTGGCAGCGGGTTGGATCCTCACCTGGGGCTGCACGGTGTCATCTGTCAGTGCGATGGGCGTGCGGGGCTGGCACTCCCGGCCCGGAATGAGGGTCTGGCCTCACGCCTTCCCACGAGCCAAACCCGACATCAAAGGCACGCCACAGACAATGTGGAGCACACATGGGAGCCTCGCAGGACTTTCCTGTCAAAACGTGTTTCCTGGCGTTTTTCTGCCCTATCAGACCTGGCTCCCCAGCACCCTCACGGCACCAAAAAGGAGCAGCAGGGACCTGTAGAGATGAGCTGTGAATACAAACTGCATACATACAGCTTCTCAAAGCTGGCCCGGGGAGCTGCCAGTTTCCCTTTTTTCCTCCATGGGGATACAGTGACTTGCAGCAAATTAGTAGCCATTGTCATTCAGGGGTGGTTTTAATTATCTTTTTGGGCCTCTGCAGATTTAACTCATCTTCTGCTACTTTCTTGTACAAATTAGGTGTCAGCTCAAAGTCCACTTCCAAACTCATCCCTTGCAATCAATATCTGACTTTCTTTGCATCTACATTCCTCAAGTCAGCATCTAGTTCAGCCAAACACAGCAAAATTCTCTACCTCAAGTCCAAGAACCTGATGGATGCTCCTTAGGCCCTGCTTAATGACTGCATGTGACATATCCTGTGATCTACCAAGGTCTGGAATCATAGACATGGAGTCATTTGACATCTGTTGTAATGGGAAATGGCGAAAGATTTTATGGCTATGGACTGTTGGAGAGCAGATAGGAGAAGGAAATGGAATTTAGACCATTTGGTTCTGCATGAGGATTCAAAAAGATCTTATAAACATTTTAGGTAACAATTTAAAAAAAAGTTCTGATTTAGGAGGAAACTGGGAATTTGTAACACATTTTAATGACTATTTGTTTCTGCATATTTATTAAAATTTTGCTTTCATTCACACTGTATTATATTGAGAGGTTACAAAAAAAAGAGCAGTCTGTTAGTGTGCATAAATCAACATAGAGCAGTACACTACAATAAATGCTACATATGTGTAGCATGAGTACCTATATGTGCTCATTTCTCATTGCCATAACAAATCTAGAGTAAAACTAAGTTTTTGCAGAGATTCCAAGACATAGCATTTAGAAAGAGTCACTGCAATCCTTCATACCGTCTACACCTAGGAAGCTCCTATTACTTAACTGGGACACGAGCCCAGCTCTCAAACAGAGCAACACTGGGGATTGGGTGGAAATCTGGTGCTTAAATTTAGACTATCTTTTTCATATCATCATGTCTTTACCAAGTAACTCCCCTGGCACCAGGGAAGCCACTAAAATGCCTGAAGTTCTGCTCCACACATGCGCTGAAGCCTTTTGGTCTTGACAGGGCTAAGTGTGTATCTCGCACCTAATCCCATCAGGATTCACAGACAAGGTGTGCCTCCTCCCTGGAGGAGCCTGTGAGGGCAGTACAATGTAATCCACGCTCACACAGAGATCTGCATGGAACACAGTGGCACCAGCAGCCTCACTTCTCAGAGCAGGTTGTTAGTCATGCAGGTATTGAAGGAGCTAGCAGTGTTCATCTCTCTGCTTTGGGGGATTCACAGACACATTTCCCATAACCATGGTGTGTAGCTTACATATATCAGGCATCTAAAGGACAGGGATGAGAAACAGTCTTCGTTCTCTTGGCACTGCACTAATCTCCATATCATGATTGATGATTCAGTCCCTCTTTCCCTCTCCTGTGGCAACACCAGAACAGCTTTTACCCAGACATCAGTGTACTGTTACAGAGAGTGAGAAGTAGAAGTTTGACCCTCCTAAGGAGCTGAATAAGGTCCCCAGAGCCTCATATTTATATATAAAAAAAGTATTTTTCAGTTTCTGACTAGAAAGATTTATTTTCCACCACCCCAATGCAAGAAATGACTGAAAGCCATTGAGCTGGGCAGACATTCCTGACAGACACAGGCAATGCTGGGATGTTTGCAGGAAAGCGACGGAAGATTTTGTTCTCAAGGGAAGAAAGAAGGGAGGTTTTTTAAGCCTCTGATATGTCAGTCTGAATCAGTCAATGTTTTGGAAAAGGTCCAAACTGGACTGCTTTCTTTGGGTTTCATGAAGTGGTGATGGGCTTTTTGGTCCTGGGTAAGGACAGTGTGTAACTGTGCCCACGTGGCTGGAAGTGCGTGTCCTCAAAAGCACCAGAGCAGGATGCCACATAAGGAGGCATCGTTGGCATGAGCTGAAGTGCCCAGGGAGTGCACACACATCAGACACCTGCCCTTGGGGACAAATCCTGCATGCTCTGTGCAGCCATCTCCTCTGCCACCCACAGATGTTGCTGTGTCCTTGCTGTGGCTCCTCATCCTCCCTAGGTTTCTTCTTCAGAGCTCATGTTGCCCTTAACATTGAGAAAAAAATTCCTTGTAGTTTAGTCTGGCCTCATGTACAGTTTTTGTGGAGCCAGGGCAAATTCAGCACAGGTGAAGGGGCCTTTAAATGTGCATCTGCATTTCTTTGGGTGAAGGAACCCAAAGCCCCAAACCCACACACCTAATATCTGCTGAGGCTGCTTGAATACGCAGTAGAGCATAAAATCAAAAAAGCACAACTTTTGAGACATTTGAACCAAATCTTTGAAGCAATCAAACTGAAACCAAATCTTCCTCCTGAACCAAATCCTTCTTTCACTAGAGCCTGTCAAAGACATTTTTTCCAATAAATATTTTAAGCACTCAGGGTTGATGCTAAAACAGAAAACTTAGTGCCTTACACCAGCAATCATAACTAGAATTCACATAGCTGATAATAAGGGGAGGTTTTGGGAAGTGCAATTTCTGGTAAGGAAAGAAAGTGGGGGAAGTATGGTTCATGTGCCCAAAGCCTTAATCACCCCCTACCCCACCCCCATAAAAATAATCACATAATTTATAATCATTCATAGCTGTTGGAATTGTCCTGACTTTTAAAAGACTTTTTTCATTAGACAACCCTTTCTTCCTTGTGAAGCATATTATTGATCTTAATACACAGAAAATGCCATAGCTAGCAACTCAGAATGTCAGTGCCATTTTTGCTAAACAATGAGAATTGATGAGGTTTGGCAAGACATTAAAATATTTAACACTATAACTTTGAGAAGTCTTTTATGTGTTTGTACTAATAGGAAAATCTTTTAACAGGAAAAATGTTTTTCTCTGCTCCACTAAAAACTCCAGTGAGGGCTGATTCTGTTTGCATTAAACCCAATGGGAGGCTTGTTACTGACTTCAAAGTCAGTTCCAAGAGGAATTCCAGTGTGGAAAATCATGACGAGAAAAAAAAAATCATAGACTTTTAGTTACATGACTAGTGCCATTTAAATTAGCACTTAATTATGTGCCCTAACACTCCAGAGTGTCTGGGGACAGCGCGTTTGGTGTAGCCCAGAAAGATTGCACGTTACCAGCCCGAATACAGCGGATATGCCAGCTCTTACAGCAGCATGTCATCTGAGGCACAGGAGCAGGGCCAGGTGCCCAGGGAGGTCACAGGTCTATATGTCTTACTGCTAAGAGTCTACATTTGCAACATATTTTTCTTTTTTTAAAATTATTTTAACTGCCCAGATCTTTTTACCTATAGAAATCTGGCTTGCACAGTTCTGGTTCCTTGGCTGTTTTGCTGTCTTCACAGCTTTATGTGTAGAGTGCAGAGCTTGGATGAAGTAGTACAGGAGGCAACAGAGTCTTTGTATTTAAGATGAAAGAGTAAAATTAATTAGGCTAACTAGTCAGTCTAAATTAAAATTGTGATGAAAAGGAGATTGTAAACACCATGTTTATCTTCATCTTTCAGTACTGATCTTCTGTGAGGGTATTCTAATCTTCAGCACAAAAATTTTTCTTTCCTGCATGTCTTTTAAAAGCTCTATGGACAGAGCTCAGAGTCCTGTTGAGGTATCTTGGACATTTAAGAAAGGGCTGATATTCATAATTTTAACCATGGAGCTAATCATCAGGTTTTCCTGAGGTAGGCAATTAATTATGAGCATCACATTATTTGCAAAGATCAGAATTGTTTTTGTTTATTTGCAATCTTTCCTTTAACCCCAGAAGGCAGCACCTCTTGTAAATGCTATTGGGAAAGGAACAAAATGTAAAATTGGTATCCTGTAATCATATTTATTCCTATACACAACAAGCTAAAATGCTGGGATCTTTTAATAGCTTTTTCCATATTGGACTCTTTGTTTGGATGTGGTTTTCCTGATGTATCCTAGTAACATGTTTAGTTAATTTATATCGTGTGTATGTGTAGACAGATATACACACATCCATATGTATGCACACACATAGTCCTCATTAAGTGAGTGTTAAACCTCCCACAGCAGAGCTGGGTTTGCAGGGCAGCAGGGCTGGAAACTGCGAGTCTGGTCCCTGGCAGAGGGGTGCCACAGACACTGCTCCGAGGAGGCACACGCAGCCCCCTGGGGATCTGGAGCCCTGTGCCTCTGCTGTGAGCCTTGCTCTGAGTTGTGCAGCCCAGGCAGGACTGAAATCCTTATTTCTCACTGGCAGCAGAGCTCCCTGCTTACAGGCTCTCCCAGGAGGGTGGGCACATCATCCCTCCATGTCTCACTTGCACTGGAGTGCTTGGCCAGCCCCTTGGCAGCAGAGGGATTGTTGCACTTACACTGGTGGTGTGAGGACTCAATCCCTACATTGTCAGAGTATCTGAGCTGTTGCAGGACAAACTCCAAATGTAGAAACATTTGGCAGAGGATGAAGTAAAGAGGGATTCCACATTTTGAACAATAAAATACAAATATAAACTATTTATCTGGCGTTAGAAGACTCATTTTTCAAGGATTCAATCCTGGCCATACCTGCCTTTACTAAAACAAGAAAGTGCTGGTTCTAAGGCATACAATATGCACTCTTGGAAAAACCACACAATCCTTATTATCTTTCTGTTTTTTGTTCCAGGTCCACAAGTGGATCAAACCAGTCCTGCACTGTTGTACTTAGTCCATAGCAAAACTCTCTTTGAGGAAGATTCTGCAGACTTAAGGATTGAGGAATTAGGACTAGGAGTTAAGGAAAGGACATGAATTACTTCCTTCATAGCTGGTTTTAAAAAGCCAGCTCCTTTCTACAGTCAAGCCAAAATCAAGGGGAGATGGTCTGAGGTTTAGAAATATGCAGGATAATTTTCATGCCAAATAAGAAAAATGAGAAATTAAGATATTGTAACTTGTCATAAAAATACACATCTCTTTCCAGCTTTAAAAGAGGACTTTATAATTTCTACTGTCTTTGATTTGTTAAGTCGATTTTATACTGATTTTTAAATTCATACGTTCTTAAGAAAGCATAATGAAACACTTGATGTTTCTATTGTCTTGATTAGTGCTTCATTGTATAAGAATTTGGTTATTGAAACATACACTAAATATTGAACTGTAAATTGTGTTGTGACTTATGCAATACCTTTTGGTATTAATAGAAAAAATTCAAAATTGCAAAGATGGTATTTAATTTCTTATTTTATTTAGTTTAATAAAAAACTCACTTGACTGCACATTTCTTTGCTTTATTTTCTCATTTATTGTGTATATATTTGATGAAAAATATCTGTGTCTGTTGCATATCATCTATCTAACATGAGAAACTGCTGCTGTTCTTAATAAGTTATTGAGAAAAATAAACCAGTTTGCACTTTGATTTCTATCACTCCTGGTGAGTGATTCTTCTGGAATAAACATAGCTCTAACACATGTAAACAACACAGGAAATTAATAACAAAATTCTTTGGATTTCTTTCAGATGCCACATACTTTATGTAAATATATGTGGCTTTCAATTTCAATGATTTTCCAGAAAGTAATAAACTTTGTTCATTAAGCATTCTCTTAAACTAAACATTTGTTACTTTATAAGTGTTATTTCAACTAATTCAAGTGGATGTCCCTGGTAAATTGATGCAACAGATCTGTTCAACCATAGAAGCAGGATGGCTTCTTTTGAGTGTGGAAAACTCTGAGTTCTTATTTAAACTTCAAGGGAATGGGATGTAGCATAATATGTTGATTTTTAATGTGAAAAAATGTTGATAATATCTTTTAAAAATTCATCTACCTTTACTTCATAATGTCTGTGGTAAATCTTGGGAAAAATCCCTTCAGCTGGATAAAGTTATATATCTGCTCCGTGAATCTCGGGTTAGTAGTTTTGCACAGAACTGGCTTGGTGGGTTTTTTCCCTACCAGCTGTGATTAGTCATTATTTTCCTGGAGAGATGAGTCAGGTATTTTTTCTGAAAACATAGCTCTTTTAAGTGTAAAATTTTAAGATCACATAGACAAAAATATTTTATATTTTCTGTACCAACAGGTAAAAAAACATATTGAGAAATACTCTCATGATTGTCATGATATATGTTTGAATTCTAAAGGAGTTGTTGGCACTGGTCTTTGTGGAGACTTTGCATGCTTAGACAACCCACTCCCAGGAGTCTGGGTGTGCAGCTCCTGATGTGGAAAAGCCCTACCACAATAAAAAGGTTTGGTGTGGGATGCCACAGCGTCTTCATTGCTCTTCCTTACTTGAGGAATGAGGAGAAGACTTCTTGGGGACTCAGCCAGGGGGACGATGGGAAGCAGCCTGTTCTCAACCCAAGCTTCTTGCTTTGGGGCTGGATTTGGAGAAGCCCCTGTGCCACTGCTGAGTGCCCTCTGCTCACAGGGGCTTACATGGGCTGAGCCAGCTCCTTTTCCAGCAGGGGCTGGGTGGAGGTGGCACAGCCACCTCTGCCCCGGGGCCACCAGCACACACAGGGGCCGGGGCCCTGAGGCCCCTGGGGGAGATTTCATTGCTCTGCCCGTGTCAGATATCAGTGCACGACCTTGTATTTAACATGAGTGCTAGGCTTCTGGACTTTATCTCCTAATGAGGCACAGGCTAGCCTTGGGGGACACCGAGTCATCACGTGTCCTGAGTGCTAGCTTGCAACCAGCAGCACTTCCTATGGGGAAGGCACTGGCCAGGAGTCTGCAGGAGGTGACAGTAGCTCTGGCCACAGCAATCAAACATCAAAATGTCAGAAAGAACAAGTTTGGATTTCTTTTGGTTCTGTTTGGTTGAACTGGATTTTGTTCAGATGTGATTGATTCATTGTCACTTCCTGCATCTCCGTGATCATTCCTTCATCTGTGGAGCATGGCTTGCAACTACTTCAAGCATAATGCAAAATCTCATGTAAGCTTTTCATACAGAAGCTTCATCTGAATTAAACATGGCAGGCCAGAGGGTATGCAGTATGTATTCTTGTTTCTCTTAGTAGACTGAAAAGAGAACTACAAAGAAAAAAAAAGGGGGGAAAGGAAAAAAAAAGAGAGAAAAAAATTTGAAAATCTCTGGAAATATAAAGGAAGAAGTCAAATTCCAAAACCTCACAGGAGGCCAAATTTTCCAGGCACAAGAGAAGTGACATTATCCAAACAAAACCCTGACCCAGCATGGAAATGTGATGAAGAGTAAGGCTGGTATTTT
Organism: Setophaga petechia; assembly: GCA_024362935.1. Classification (NCBI taxonomy): domain Eukaryota; kingdom Metazoa; phylum Chordata; class Aves; order Passeriformes; family Parulidae; genus Setophaga; species Setophaga petechia. The sequence continues at coordinate 33,725,005 of JANCRA010000001.1, forward strand.
CAGTAAAGCTATAGACATGTATGTAAATACAATCAAATTGGGAACATATTCTAGGGATTAAAGAGATCTGTGTAGCACTAGAATAAAGGAACAGCAGATGTAACTGCTAACAACAAAAGAAGTGATTTCTGGCCAAAGCTCAAGATTTTCTAGCACCCAAGCCCATTGTTGCAAATCAATCTGGACACAGTAAATAATTTGTAGTGACTTGTAGATCCAACTTCTTTTTGTTTTTATTTGTGAACTAGCTACCATTCACCAACATGCTGACTTTTATAAATGAGCTTCTTTAGAGCTGTTCAGCAAACATATAATGCAGATGGATTCCTATTTAGGCAGTGTCACTGCTCCCTTAAATTGAGCTGCCGCAGTGGCTGTGAGGTGGGCAGTGACCAACAAACACTGATGACTGAAGATGAACAAAAGGATCTGTGATCCTGAACAGCAGATTGCCAGCAGGAGAGAAGCATGATTCTGATGTTCAGGATTTGGAGAGGTCCCAGGCATCATGATTCATTAGCCTTTCTTGATGAAGGAAGGAGGTACATGGTGGAAGGGTACACTTAATGGAGCAATGACCTACTTAGTGAGAAACAAGACCCCTCAGGATCATCCAAATCTCATTTCAATTTCTTGGTGTCTATAGGGAGAGGTCTCTGGACAACTTAACAGTAGGTGTTAAGCATGCTATCAAAATTGGACTGTACAATTAGGAGATTTTTCTGGGTCAAGATATGCACTAAATGTCACCCCAATTTCCACACATAGTTGAGAGCATCCTGAACACACAAGAGGAGTGCTCAGCCAAAATTAACCTGGAAAAAAGACCCACCTTGACAAGCCTCTTACTTTTACTGGTCACCTAAAAAATATCAACAGTATAACATTATCAATTTAACACTCCTGTCTATGTGTTGTGCAGACCTGAATCCTGATGAGATAGGGAAGCCCACAGAAATGTTGTATTCAGTGTTCACATATACTTCCCAGGTTTTCACAGCGAAGGATGAAGTTTGGCAACCTATAAGTAGATAAATATTAGGAAAGCAAATGCAGATTGACAGGGCCTTACTGCCTACAACAAGAGGATTCTTGTCTCATATTATTCAGTGGTCCAGTGAAAGACAGAAAAGGCTACCATGTGGTTCCAGTAGAAGACAAAGAAACAAGCATCTCCTGACCATTATTATCATTTTTAAGGGACTGACAGCAGCAGATCTAGATCTGGAAGGAAAGGAGCTATAGGGTGGTAACAAAGTGGAATTTCTCTGTTCCCCAAGAAGTTCCAAGCTGATGCTGTGACAGAGCAAAGCCATTTGCAGGGCCTGCCCTGTGCTGGGTGTCACTCTAGCAGCCTGGCCACTCGGTGCTATCCCAGCCCTATGAGATCACCACCATGGGGAGCTGGATCCACCACCCATGGCTCATCATCTTTACATTGAGGATGGCAGTAGATTAAACAATGAAAAAGTAAGACCAATTTTTCTATTTATTATTCAGACTGAATAATAAATTGACACACAACAGCTTTATTTTTGCAAGATCCTGTTCTGTCAAACAAAAAGGGAGCAGCTGAAGCAACTTATATATACATATATTTGCACTGCTTTTTTTTAAAGTCTTAAAGTCTGCATTCAAGCATTGCTGTTGATGATCCAGCATGCTAAACACTTTTTAATATCTTATTACAAAAGCTTTTCAGCTTGTTTAAAAAAAATGAAAATCTGGTTTAATATAAGAAGCCTGTAAAATTGCCAACTATAAAAGAACATCATACTCACTCTTTATTTTTTAAAATTATTTGAAATGCTTCTGAATTCCCAACATGCTTATTGAGATCCAAGGTTATGATCTAAGAGAAAAGATATGTTCATTTAATTAAAGTAGCCTTTTACATTTTTAAAAAGTTACTTTTGAAACATTCATATTGCCATTTATGAGCTTTGGGAGTACCAGAGGCTCTGGGGAGTGCTAATGACATACAGATAGCCATGTGTTGCTCTCACCTTCACTGTTTCCCTGGGACTGATTCTTTGCTGCTTGTGCCATGTGCAAGGCAGTAATAATCTATGTCTGTTTTATGAAGCTTTCCAATCTTTGATTGCAAAGCACTTAATGTTGTGTTGCAGATGGGAAATGGAGGCACAAAAGGTGAGCTGATTCGTCCCATGGGTCAAGTTGGGGCCTAGTGGCAGAGCTTGGCTTGAGCAGTACCCTGTCTAGTGACCTGTGCTGGGATCAAAAGCCTGCCATCTGAAATTGCTGACTCCTCACAACCCCTTGCTACTGCAAATGCAAAGGATGGAGAAACACGTTGATTGGCTTCAGTGATTTATACTGCATCAAAAAGAAAGTCAGCCCTAGTGCATAGTCAGCATAACTAAAGGAGAGCAATGAGAGACCAACTGGTGTTTAGTGAGACATCAGATTGGCAGTTTCAGCTCAGCTTCAAATAGACAAGTATCCTCAGAGCAGCACTCTGGTCACTCTTATACTGGGAGCTGTATAAGTGCAGCCATAGCACCAGGCAGCCATCCAGCCCTGTCAGCATTGACAGCTCTTCCCTGTAATTCCATTTGATACCTACTACCTTGTCAGAGTAAATGGGAAGCTGAATACAAAATCCCAAACTGCACGACAAAATGGAGAAATTCATACAAAGGGATCTCTGGCTCTCACCAGACAAATGGTGGAACAGTTTGATTTTCTTCCCTGCCTCAAAAGTGAAACCATTCTGACCTCCCTCAGAGTCACAGATGTACTCATGAGGTCTAGCTCCGTGCCTAGTTGCCAGAATGTTGGAATGATGGAGCCTATTTTTAAATAACTTCCCTTCCATCTTTGAAATCAAAGAGGGAGTATATGATGTAAAGAGCAGCCTAGGTTCAGATAAAGTTTTAAAACTTATAGGAAGGAAGTAAAGCACAAGTAAAGGAAGAGAAGGATGGCCTAGGAGCCAAGATAAGGCTCATAAATTCCCCAGGCTTAAGGGCAAATGAGATGCCAGAGTGTCATTCTTGTTCTGCTCTGGGTCACTAAATTTTGCCCTGTCAGGCTGGGTTGAACTCAGACGGACTATGGCATAATTGGGATTGGTCCCCATTTTATTTTGTCTCAGCCTCTGTGAAAAACAAGCCAAATAGTCATTACGTTGAAAGAAAATTTTCAGGAATGGGGGTGGAAATACAGTGAAAGTAAACAAAAAAGCTTTCACTGGAATGGTCTGGCATGAGAACCACATCAGGGTCAAAGCTGGAAGATCAAAGATTCTATCTACAGTGTCTTGTTCTCTAGAGGCTTGACGCATGCAGGGGTGTAACATCTGGAGCAAACACATCCTCCCTACCAGTGCAGGGAGACGGGCACACCTGGGCCATGCAGGCAGCATGGATGCAGGGGATGCAGGCTCCCCATGCAGGGGGACCAAGTGCAGGCTGTGGGCAGTGTGTGCACAACCACAGGCACAGAGCCACCTTTGCTCCTCACACCTGAACTGCACCACCACCCCCAGGAAGTGCCACTCCTCCAAAAAGACTGGGTTTGTAGCAGAATAAACTTTTTGGTTGTGGGGCACCCCAAATTTCACATCTTCAGATTCCAGGAGTTCTCTTCGTGTTTCCATGGTCTGCTAAGACACAGTGCTGGTGAGAAAAAGCAAAACCAAGGCAGAAGCCTTCCTCAACCCATTATTCCTCTCTGTGACTGTTACCATTGCAAGAGTTTGCAGGGAAAATGCAAGGAATGTATCAGATGGAGGCCAAACATCAAGGTTAGGCTGAAAAGTTAGACAGCCTTTGACTGTAAACTGGTTTGCTTTCTCTCCTTCTATTCTAAATACAGCACCTGGTGCAAGCCTGGCGTGCAGATGGTCCTGCCACGGTGCACACAGTATGCAGCACTCCCAATCTGGCAGGCAGCTGTTTCACTTTCTTTTTGCCAGGCAGCCAGCTCAGGATTGTTTTTACTTTTCTTTCCCCTTCTCTGCTCCCTCTGTACTCAGCCTTACCTTCCGCGATGTAAATTGGAAGAGCAGATGTATAATCTGGGAAATTTTCCACATCCATCTTTTAAATAGGAAGGTGGATAAGCTAACTCAGCTCTTTAAGGCCCCATTTCGGAAAAAGCACTTTAGGCACATGCTTAAGTCCTGTTGATTTAGGAAAGGCAAAAAAGGCTAGTGATTTCATAGGTCTTAAACACATGCTTATGTGTCCTTCCTGAAGAGCAATATGCACCTGAACAGTGGCCCAATTATGCCAGTGTAAAAGGCACAAAAAAAAGTGTTCACTGTAAAATACACAAGCCAAGTAATGTCCTAGTTTAGCTCTTTACAATGGTAATAGTTTCACTGACTTTTTGAGGTCAAAGAAATGTGCTGACTCCAGAGTCTTGTTAGTTTTGAGGAGCTCAAAGTTATAAGAAAATATTTAAATCCTGGTCTCCCCCAAATCCTTCAAACCTCTCCTATGCCAATAAACTCTTGCTACCCTTATCTCTCAATAAAACTTTGTCAGCATTGCTGGACCAGGCATGTTCAGATTTTAGGAAGGAGAAAATGATAGTAGCTAAAGATTCCTCACTAGGGATGCTTTCCCCCAGATGCTGAGATGAAATCTTTTCCTCAGCTGCTACAATACCATAGAGACATGTGGTACAGCACAGGCAATTTCTCTGATCAGTCAGCCGGGCTTGGAAATGGGCAGCAAACTGGTGTGAGCTGCTCCCTGGGAGGACTGAGTGACATGCATGCAAAGCAATGGTTGTTCTGTCCCACACATATTTTTGCACATTGTTTTCCCTCCCTACCAGCCCCTGCATACAGCCTTGCAATCCTCTTCACAGCAAACCCATTCCTATTGTTCCTCTGCACTAACAGAAGAGGAGACCCCTTTTCTCTGGGGCACTCTGAGGGCTGGGCTCACCTTTCTGTCCCCAGCTATCTCTGCTCACAGCTTCTCATCCTGTTATCAATGACTAAGAGCACCTTGCAGGCTGCCCTGCCTGAAAACACCTCTCAGTGCCCCACAGTGAATGCAAGGTGGGGAAGTTCCCTGTCCCAAGGCCCTCTCACCAGGCTCCCCCAGCCCTGTCACTGCCTGTCTCCTTTGCTCTGCTGCCCACTGAGCTCCAGGCCAGCTCTGGTGGCACAGGGTGAGCCCTGCATCTGCACCAGCTGCTCTTAATGACACAGGCAGAAATCTCACCTGGGTATTCCTGACGTGGTCTCTCCAAATGCCTGGAAACAAAGCAAAGAAGAGAAGCAGAGCTGGCTCCTGCAAAGCAGAGCTAACTCCTGGGCAATCACCACTGCCATTTTCAGGGTCCTCTCTCCAGGGAAGCAGACTCCAGCCTTCATGAGAGTTGTGCCACAGATCAAAAAGCACAGAGATACAAGTTAAGAGATTTGGTTTTTGTCAGAAGCCTGTTGGCTTGTGATTTCTGCCAAGAGGTTGCTGTGCAGGTTTTTGTTTGACTTTTGCTGGTTTTGTACTGTCTTTCAGAAAGATGTGAGGAAGCAGAGAGCCAAGGCTCTCCTGCACAGTCCTGATGCACTGAACACAGGTATCAATAGGCACAAGTCAAACCAAGGTAGAAAGAAGAAATTTGGCTGGAGAAATTGGTTCAGAGGCAGTTTTACTTTGTTTTTTTCCCTTAATCATAGTCTGTGGCAGATTATTAGAGATCATCTTTCACTGCAGCTGCCTATATTGTACTTGACCTATGCAGTAAGAATTTGGTCCCCAGGCCTGGAAGTTAGGCACTCTTGCCTAGCTCTGATTTCTCTTAAACAATTTTAATTAAACAAGGAAAGAAAAAAAGTGAACTGACAGTTTTGAATAATGAAGTGGAAATGGGTTATGAATACAATAAGAACTAATTAAACCGTGACGGTAGGAACATGCTGATTTTTTTTTGTCAGACTTTTAAATGAAATACATGTGCATTTAGGAGGGACTTAAATCTGCTACACACACTTTCCTTTACAGCACAACTCATGACAGCTGTTAGTCACATCACTTAATGCACTACTGCATCAGGCTTCAGACACCAGTGGACAGTGCAGGATAGGAACCTGTATGGGAGGAATAATCCATAGGAATCATGCTGGAGAAGTAAGTTTTACCTTCTGTCAGAGATGTGCTTGCACACGTGTGCACTGAACCTGTGGCACAGCAAGTACTGTAAAGCCAAATCATTCCCAAATGCTAAGATGCTTCAGCCTGTTCTAATAAAAATATCTGTATTTCCCTAGCATGTTACTACTGAAGATGTGCAAATAACAATAGCAATGTATTGCACCGCAACAAAATGAAATCACCGGCAAGGGACCATCCCACAGACCACCTGCAGATTATATATCATTTCTTTTCAGAAAAGTTGGAGCAGAGGGGAAAGGGGATTATTTTATTCCACAGAAACTGATGGCAGCAAGCTGAAAATGATACAGGAAATATTCATTCCTCGTTCCCAAAGGGAGGAGCAAGGGCCAGCTCAGAAAATTAAAAGGCTTTACTGAAGATTTTCCTGGAAGAATTCCTCCACAGGCTCCTTAGTGCTGGTTTTGAGGCAAAGAACAGTAGGAGAACTGAAAGAAGTGACCGAGACAGTAGCTGACCAAGTAGCCTCTGCCTCCCCTTACCCAGCACTGTGAATTCCATCCTGTGTGAATCTGCACTCACAGACTCCCACTCACGTGTACATGGATGGCTGAGCATGGCCAAAATATTCCCAAGGATTGGCTGCATGCCTCCAAGCTTCAGACTGACTCCAGACTTCCCAGATTCTTCAAAGCATCCCTCCAGTTCCCTCACCCTGTGCTTGCTGCTTGTCCACACTGTGTTTCAGTTTATCATCTCCAGCAGAAAACGTCACTGAGCTAGAAGGCCTGGTAACACCCAAAGAAACCATCTTTTTCCAATTGTCTTATGAAGAGGATTGTGTGGTGTGGTTGCTGTGGAGACTGTCAGGGGCCAGCATAATATCTGAGAACGAATCACTTCATACATTCCTTGCTTCTTACACATTTCCCTAAATAAGCACCAAGGACATGGGAAGCAGAGGTAGGGGGATCTGTGACCTGAGCCACCTCAAGGGGAGCAGTAGGCTGCACCTGCTCCCTGGCAAGTGCCTTGGAGCCTCTGCTCCAATCTTCTCCCCAGACTTTTGCTCAGAGGGATTCATATCCAAGAAGAAACCTTGGAAGGCCCTTTGATAACTTGCATTCAGAGTGCCACGAAATAATTTGGCCCATCTATGCAAAAAATGTCTTTTTCCTCAAAATGGAAGGGCTGTATTTTCATGGAGCTCACTTGAACACAGAAAGTCTCATTTATGAATCTACTACATGGAGCGAAAATGTGCCCTTTTTGTGAATAAAGCTCCAACTGTCTGCTAACAGTGCTAACACACTGACATCATTCTGCAAACATTTTCACGTAATACAGTCTCTGACAAGCTTTGTTTCCACTCGGGTCAAATTACTTGGAAAAATCACACTTTTCCCATTAAAGAATCATTTTCTCTTTAAGCAGTTTCCAGTGTACTCCACCCCACCAACTTCCAGTTGGAGCTGGCTCACTTTTCTTGGCCCAGCCCAATGGCCAGAGCCCAGGCAGTTCTCAGTGCCAGGTCAGGTGGGAGCCAGGCAGATGCACTCTGTTCAAACATTAATCAAGATTACAATTGCTTAAGCAATTTCAACTCCACCACAGCCTCCAGCCAACAGAGGTTAGAAAGCTCTGCATCTTGGTGAGCAAGTAATCTGTGGAGACTTACAAAGCAAAACTTTTACTCCCTGCATTTATGCAGATATTTAAAGTCAGGTGAGTCTTGCAAAAGGGTTATTTGAACAAGTAAAACCATCCTAAGCTACCAAATAAGGTCCATATTTGCTGGTACACTCTAGGTACTTCATATTTTTACACACCCACTTCACAGAGACCAGTTTTTGACACAAATAAACTGAGAAGAACAATTGTGCCTATAGTAGAAAGTTGTCACAAATATAAGTGGACTGGCAGTGGAGGCTTGATGTATGCTTTCAAGATGAAGAGTTAGGCTAACTTGCTGCCATGTAAATTACCCATTGGCATATTTTCAGAAAGAGTGAAAGTTCTTTTTTGTGGCTGAGTGTTGAACTGCACACTAGGCTGCAAAATGGAGCTACAGGAACAAATCAGCTTATTTCTGTATATGTCTACTTGAGAGTAGCTAGAAATTCAGAGCTAGAAATCAAGTTCAATTCTCATTTTGACCAAGTCTGTCAGAATTTTGGGAAGACAACTTGGCCAAAAACATCTCTGCTCAAAAAAATTCTGTGGGTAAGAAATTAGTCCTTGTACATTATCTTCTCTGCAGGAAAAAACTCGGTTTCAAAAATTTTGGCTTAATTACTTTTGGTGTAGCTAATGACCTCTGCATCACTTCCTGTATGAAATTTTCAAATTTTCACTCTGACACCTTTATACTTGATTCACTTCCTGAATTACTGAATAATGCTAAAGTCCTCTGTAAGTGAAAAGGCAAAGTTTAAGCACCATCCACATGCAAATGTGTGTCTTTCAAAAAGCTGTAAATGTGGACACTTCAGTCTCGCAAAGATATATTTTGCTCCTAGAAATAATTTGCTTTTATTAGCTGTTACAATCTGAAAGATTTTTTTTAACACCAAAATACAGTACATATTTTCATAGAGTCTTTGCCAGCTTAAAAAATTATTTATTTTTATTACTTTTGTAGAAAGCAGGTAATTTTGCTCTCCCCACTCTACAGATGGGAAAATGCAGCACAGATACTGTGAAGTGGTCATGCACTGGACAGATGGTGAGGCAAGGAGAGAACTCATGCCTTCAGAAGCTTAGTATGATGCTTCAATATAAACTGAGCAAAGTTGTTCTGCCCAATATTTTTATAGGTCTGATGACAATGTGAAAGGAGTTGAGATCCCTTACAAAGTAGTTTCTATAGTCCATGCATCCTATGAAGTGGGAAGAAACATCAACTCAGTATAAAATTCTTCAAGCAAGAAAAATTGCACTGTAGTAAGAGCTGTATGCAATTCAAACAAATTATTTTGGTTTTTTAGTCTCCATTCCTTTCTGCACATTATTTGTGTTTGCATTGCTACTCGTATATCATTCTTCTAAATATCCTTTGAGTGAATAGGTATGTACTTTCTCTGTTTTTGTTACCAATGTTCAGAAATTAGAATGTGCTCCTTTACCTAAAAAAAATATTTTTAGAGGGTTGCTTCTATGCAAAGGTTGTTACTATGCTAAAACATGTTTTATTTCAATAAAAAATTGTCTATGAAGATGGATGCAATGCTTGCTGCATAGACACTTAACTTGCTTTCCTTAAGGAAAAACAAAAGTCACACAGCAGGGATGAATGGCATAGATACTGCACAGAAGCACAGGGGAAAGAACCAGAACCATCCTTTATTCATTTGCAATTAAAAAATCAATACATTTAAATTACTGGGGTTTTAAACACAATACAGTTTTAAATTATTTGGGTTACACAGAGGCAGGCTGGTAGGAAGAGAAGAGAGAGAGGTGGGAGAGAACAAGGGAGGAAAGTGGGAAGGGAGAAAAGAGGGAAGGAGGAAGGAAGGAAAAGGAAGGAAAGGAAGGAGGGAAGGGTTTAAAGTTATCCACTAAATCTGATCAAGAGACTGGCTTTCTGGGATGCACAGCAGAGATCTAAGGAGACATGAGGAATGTGGCTTTGCTGTGGTGTTAAATGGCTTCCAGAACTGACCCTTGTCAAGCAGCCACAAGCATGGGCAGAGCCGGAGTGCAGCTTCCTGCACACATCTATGGAAACAGGCTGTGAGAACTCTGTGCTTCAAATGAAAGCTCCTTTGGGCTGTCTAGTTGCCTTGTCATTGATGGGCATTTGATCTTGCATTTTCAGCCTGTATCCAGGCTTGCACTGAATCACATTGCTTTGCAGACAATCACAAATATTCACACAGTGCTTTGCTAGCACACATTGGGAAGTCTTTAGTTAAGCATCCCTGTTTAAACTGAGCAGCTGTTTCAGGATTAAATTCCCCATGAACTCCATGCCCTTCAGTGTTATCATAAGCATTTATGTTCAGCACAGCAAGTCAGGAAAAAAAAAGCACATGCAGATAAAGGTAATCAAATAAGGGTCCTTCCTCTTTGGATGCAAATCTCTGCCATCCATTTGTTTGAGCCTTTTGAGAGAAATTAACCACTCCTTAAAAGTGCATATTTCTTTCAAATTGCTCTAAAGGGACTCTAAAAGGATAATTCAGATTAAGACATTTACATTATAGGTGTCTATCACTGAATCAGTCTTAACAGAGGTAGCAAAGGTTGTGCTGGCAACATTCTTTCTTGACTTAGCTGATGAGATGTTGATTAATGCCTTGAAGGTCCTGGCTCCTTAAACTTGCCCTTAGCATGCTTATCATCCCCTGGCAGCAGGGAGTTCAGCTCAGAAATTCAGAAGCCTTTGCAGCAGCTTGTTTTTTCCAAATGTCCTGGTGTGAGCACATGGTCTGGAAGTGGGCAATACAGTCTGGTGTACCTGCAGCCTGACAGAGCCCACCCTCTTACAAGGTGCTCCTGGCAGTTTATATAGAGACGCAAACAGGACGGGACATCCGAAATCAGAGTCTAGAGCGGTTTATTTCTAACATCAGTCTCATTACATTGTTATGACAGTGGAGACTAAAGATGTGACTAGCTCACTGATCAAACAGAATGCTAAAGAAATGTAACATTACAGTATAACATAAAGCTCTCTCAAGTCTAAGATTCAGCCAATCTCACATAGAGCAAAAGGATATTGACAATAGTTCTATCTAAGCACTTGACAGGCTAACGGGACACCTGCCCAACTCTCAGCTAAAACCCATCTGTTTTGCAGTTTGGGACACCAAACTTCTGCCCAAAGTGACAGGAGTGTGCTGGCATCATCAGTCTGGTGGTAACCAAGGGGAAAGTCACGTTCCTATCCAATGTAAAATAAACTCATATGCATTGTCACAGGGGGAAGGGATCAGTTTCCTCTCTTCCTCAACCCACAGCTGGACTGAAAAATTAAGTTCCCATTTGCCTTTCCTCCCAACTCCTCCTTGATGTGCTCGACATGCTTGGCTGCCCCGCCCTTCTCTGGCTTGATTTCCTTGCCCACAGGCAGGATGGGCATGGGGCACCCAGCAGCAGCAGTGACTGGGATGGCTCCTTCTCCTTGCCTGCCTGAGCCCCATGGCAGGGTGAGAATCAGGGGCTAAAATAAGAGTTCTAGCCTGGGCCATTGTCCGAGCCAAAAGCAAACCAGCACAAAATATCTCTGGGACATATATTTCCACGTGCTGCTGACACCCCTAGAGGATTTGAACCCTGGAGATGCAGCGAAGCTCCAAGGGCCACAGTCTGTCCTTTGGCTGGCTGGGCTTGGCAGCAGCCCTGCAGGGCCACACTTGCACAGGTACTCTACCCAGCTCCAGAAATGTTTGGTTAGCTCTGTACCCTGCCAACTTTTGCTTTCAGATCCAGCTCCATCTTCCAGCAGAGATACATACAGCATCTTTTCTGCTCTCAAGTGACATAACACATGGGTGCTTTTTCTTATCTGCTGTTGTGGGTACCAAAAAGCCTGTTCTTAGCCCTAAGCAAAATCTCCTGGCAATGCTCACAGGCTGGCTGGGGCATTTGGGTCACAGACTTTTTTCACCTACAGCTGCAGGACACACCACAAAGTCCCCTGGGGTGTGTCAGGCTTGGGTGGTCCACTTCTAGTGAGGCTGCACCCCAAATGCACCCAGTTCAGTCAGCCCCAGACTGTGCTGTGCTCAGGAATATGAGTCTTGCCTGAGTGTGCCCTCAGCAGAGACCAGAGTTAAAGGCATCCTCTCACCTCTCTACTGCAACCCTTCCAATATTTTAAGAAGAAACATAAATCCTTTCTTGGTAAAGAGCCCCAAAAAGGTGTGCAACATGATACGGTCCCATGTGAACAGGATTTCCTGCCTGACATCTGAACATTGCTTAAGAATTATTTAGCCTATTTTTCCTTCTAGCATGTAACATGAAGTTTTCCATTTGTTACTACTTACAAACAAGAATCATGACTAATTTGACAAATAACTCCAGATTGAATAGCTCTGCTGGAATTTTTCTTTAAAGTCTACATCATTCTGGACTAGTTGTTTGAGAAGGAGAAACAACCTCCTTGACAACAGATAGAAAGGAGTTCTTAGTTCCCATTAGGAATTAAATAGATTTCTTCTATACCTGTATCATGGTTTAGTCCTGGCTGGCAACACAGCCACTTGCCCACTCTCACTCCTGCTGGAATAGGGGAGAGGTGAGAAGGATAAAAGTGAGAAAACCTTTGGGTTGAGATAAAGACAGTTTAATAAATAAAGCAAAAGATGTGTAGACAAGCAAAGCCAAACAAGGAATTTATTCACTCCTTCCCATGGGCAGGCAGGTGTTCAGCTCTGTCCAGGAAAGCTGGGCCCCATCACATGTAACAGTGCTTTGGGAAGACAAATGCAGTCACTGCAAATGTGCCTCCCTTCCTCCTTCCCACAGCTTTGTCTGCTGAGGCACTGCATGGTCTGGAATATCTTTTGGACAGTGGGGATCAGCTGTTCCAGCTGTGCCCCCCCCCCCACGTCCTTGTGCACCCCCAGCATCCTCACTGTAGCGGTGGGCTGAGGAGCAGAAAAGGCCTTGACTGTGCAAGTCCTGCTCAACAATAACTAAAACATTGCTGTGTTATCAACATTCTTTCCAGGAAAAGTCCTAAACATAGCCCTATACTAGCTACCATGAAGAAAATTAACTCTGTCCCAGCCAAAAGCAGCACAACCCGTGCCCCCAGAATTGGTTGTACACATGGATGAAATTTTGTCCCCGCAGATCACAGAGATCAGTGGGAATTCCAGTTGCCAAACTGAAAGGGTTGAGAATCAACCCAAGGTGAAAATTATGTTTTTCCAGGGGAATTATGAATTATCAATGGAAGAAAGCAAGCCTGAGATTTGTCTTTGAACAGAGACTTTCCAAGAAAATTCTCTTAATTTTCCTTTAACTATGTATATCAATAATGAATACAAGACTAGCAGTCTAGTCCCATGATACTGAATAAATTACTACCCACTGGATCATAAATCAAGTGTTTGCATAATTTGGCTATTTACAAATCAAGTCTCAGTCCAGAAAAGGCTTTTTCCCAATGCAGTCATTGTAGTTAAGCGAATACTTGGAAAACACACAAGATCTCATCTATTTATCAGTTTCTTTTCAAACAGCTGTTCATATCTGTAGTAAAAGGGAAGATGCAAAATGTTCTTGGACTGTATTCAAAATATGAAAATTATCATAGTAACAGTGGAAACAACAAAAAACCCGATCCAGCTTTCTTTTCAGTGGCTCTCAGGACACAGATACCATTGAAATGGAGTCTCCCAGGAGGATGTGTTGGTAGCACAAAACCAGAGCACCTTTTCCTGCCCAGGGGATGACTGCATATGGGGCAGCCAGCACATCTGATGGCTTGTGCCCAGCTCTGTCCTTACGTCCAAAACACAGTCCTGTGAGTTGCTCTCCACTTCTGGAAGGGCACTAGTAACACGTGCTGCTTCCCTCAAATGCTAGCTTAATGAGGGGTTTTGCTGCTAGAAAAAAGTGTGCTGAGGGATTTATGGAAAATTAGCCCAGGACTTACTCCAAAGCCAGCATTGACCTGAACTCCTCCAAATGTACCTGTCAGAGGACAGGGGATGACTCCAGAGAGTTTCTATTTTTCTTTACACTCAGCACAGGAGTTTTACTCTGCTCAGATAACCAACTATGGGTCAGAGTCTGCTCAAAGTGGGCGTGCACCCCACAACCAGGGTGTTGCAGTATGCTGCTTTTCCCCTCATGTAAATGGCAGGGTAAGGACCAAAGCTAAGGGGGAGCTTGCTTGGAAGCCATGCCTCTGAGCTCATTCCAAACAGATATGTGAACCACAGTATTGTACTTAGAAATACATTTGAGTTTCCGTGGTCATTTTTAGATGCAATAAACTAATGAGAGCCATGAAAGCTGGAATCAGCCACTGTCCTCATTTCCAAGATAAACATCTCAAAATACATTATGAAGAAAATAAAGCAGACCAAGTTGCTAGTTAGGTTTCCAAGTGTAGGTGGTTTGTTTTGAAGTTCCATTAATGTTTTTAAATTTGTTTTAGTGCCAGCCTGCAAAGCAAAAATATTCCAAGAGATAACATAAAGGTACATAGTCAAAGGAAGAATAAACCCATTATTCATCTACTGCAAGGCATTTGGCCACAATGAAGTAAGAGATGGAGAATGGAAAGTTGTTGACGTGTCCGGAAGATGGAGATTATTTTGTGGAGTGTAGCACAAAGTTTAGTGCTATCTTTTAAAAAAAGGGGAAAAGATTGCTGGGTTGTGGGAGAAGGAAACCAGTTACCCAGAAGACAGAGGAAGCCCCACAGTCACAGCAATGTCATCCTGGGTTAATTTATCCAAGTTAACCCGTGTGCAGCCATGCCCTTGGGCAGGATACACAAGATATTTACTTCTCACACCTACAAACCTCTTTCCATCTCCTCTGGAACAACAATAGAACCCCTAGTAAAAACAAAAGAACACCTACAACTACAAGATACTAGAGAATGAGACTATTCTAATTTTTAAAAATTCTATTCATCAGCAGGTTATCTTCAACTTCCAGAGCAGCCTAGGAAGTGACCCACAATTTGCACTAACATGCAAGTAAGCAATCCATTAAAAATCTAACTGAGGAAGAAAAAGGACTGCAAAGCTAAGGCTCAAGATGAAACATGTGAACAGGTTATAGGAGTCCCATTGAGAAATATTCAACATTGCAAGGCTCCTGGGAGAAGAGCAGCTGTTGAATAATTTGCAATTCTTACATTTCAGCCTTTCTTTAATTTTATTTCATTTTTAGAATAAAATGAAATAAACAAGGAATTTAAATCTGGGATTGCTGGATTATTGACTTATATTTTATAAGTTTTCACAAAAACAAAGGCAAAGAAATCTCCATCTCTTTGGAATCTATAGAGGGCAAGAACATAAAAAAAGGAAAGTTCAAATTTTGTTGAATGATTGTATCTTGTTTCTCCCAATTTATACATATATATAATAAAGTACATATATGTATGATTTGCCTATAGCTAAGTCAGCATACTTTATAGCAACATTTAAGAAAGGATTTGTATTCATTAAACTCCTTTCTAATTGTATTGTTATTAAAGGCCACGTTCAATAATTGTGTCAGTGTTGCATGAGCGTCTCACTTGAAAACACACTCTACTCTTCTGGCTCACATGTATGGTACTAGACACAATAAACTAACAAATTAAATAATAGCTAATAAGATTTGTCCAAATCTGATTTTACGTTCTTTTTTTTGATATTGCTGATCTCCAACAGCAGCTCCAGCAGAACAGCGTTACAGCTGAAGATCTGTGTAGGTGAGAACATACTCTCAGTGTTGGCTGGGGCAGCACATCTCCAGTCCCTCCAGAGGTGTTTGCTGGTTCTTGCTGCCAGCTGGGAACAGCCACATTGCCAAAGGAATCCCTCCACCCACAGATCCTGCAGGGAATACCTGGAGGAAAACAAAGGGAGGGTTCAAGAAGGGGTGTGAAGGTCTGACACTTATGTCGAAATGAGTCTGCGCAAACTTTTCTGATGATAACAAGTCTCAAGCTTTGGCCAGCTATAAGGAAGCTGAAGGCTCCCTGGCTGAGGGTTTGTGCTCTCAGGGAAGCAAAGAGTGTTCCAGCGCAGCTACATAGCCTCTCATGAGGTGTACTGCACCACTGATCTCAGCTCTCCACAGACCTTACTTCCCCAAAACGCAGTTCAAGATTGTTTCAGCTGTGCTCTGACCGTGATCCGACACAAACATCTAAAACCACTGTGCATCAGGTGCTAGAAAGATTTTTAATTTTTGAAATAGTTATTGATTAACACAGTGTCAATAAATAAAAACTGTTATGTTAACACAACATTCGGCTGCTGTCTGACTCATAACCCCTCATCTGTGTCTCAGGACTGTGCCACTAGTGGATCAAGCTCCAATCCATGCTTTTCTGCTGAACCCTTACTGCCTGAGTCATTTGCCATTCTGAGAAGCAGCTCTAAGAGGCTTGTTTTACAGACATGCTGGAAAGGACAACGGCAGGAGAAGGGACAGCAGGATTTTCAGAGGTTGTTGCTCTGGAGCTGAGAAAGTGCATGAAAGGGTCCAAAGGTGGCACTTTGGAGTGATCCCTCTGCCCTCCAGGGCCCTAAATGGATCTGCATTTGTTTGTCCAGCATGCTTACCAAACAGGTGTCTGAACTAGTTATACATTATGTTATTACAATAGTAATACTGATGTTAAAATGATCAGCAAATGCTAATTTCCAAGAACATTTTTTGAGATGCATTGGTTTCTGTCTTCCAGAGCATTGTGCTATAAATCCCAATACCTAGCTGAGTTATTGCTGGTTTACACCAGAGTAATGGAGATTTTTGTCTGGATATAGCCTGATGATCAGTAATCACATCCTTCTGCTCCCATACCACAGGCCTCATCACTCCAGCTAAAGGAAAAGTTTCATTTGTTTTGATTAATGTACAATTCTTGTTCAGGACTAATTTAGACCATGCAATGCTAAGAAGGCTCTAACCTGACCTTTCAAACACACCTGGGGGAGGCCTTTTGGAGAGAAGCAATTTATTTTATCTGTAGTTACCACAATTCCAATTTTGTGGAAATTTTGTGTCCTCTCACAGTTGAACAGAAAACAAGAATTGGAAAAATGAGGTTTTAGAGGTATTTGCCCTAGAAATAGCTCAGCATTTCAAGTTCCCTACTTGAATACTTTATATCTGCCATGCGTGTGTATTTTAGCATGCAGAGAATTATATTTCCAACCTGAAACTCACATTTATCTCCAGGAATCATCAATCTTTGGTAAACTCAAATCTGAACTTCCATCTCATTAAAAAAAGCTGAACCCAGGTGGGGTTTTGCCTGGTTTTATGTTTCATTGTAAAAACATTGCATGCCCATACTAAGAAATACTCAGTGACCAGCCTTTAGCAGGCAAGGCTTTTTTCTAGTGGTCAGGTAAATAAGGTTCTGCTCATCAGGGATGACAACTGCACTGTTTTCTGTCCTTCCTTAAAATACTTATCTTAAAAACCATCAAGACTGACAATATTTATTGTCAAAAATAGAACTTTTAACCTATCCTAACTTGTGAAGATATTGTGGTTTTTCTAAGCTGTTACTTGGCTTATGGGTTTTCTCCATCATTTTCTAGATCACACTTCCAGCTGATAGGCAGGATTTGAGTGCTCAACTCCACTGATCTGCATCTGATATCTCTGGGTGGACACAGGAGGGTCTCTGCAGCATAACTGCATTTTCAAAATTCTCTCAGGGTCAGGGTCTTACTATTTTCCTCTGGTACCCTCACATTCTTCCTAATAAAAATTGTGAGGAATACACTCTGGCACAAATTAGAACATTAACACCCTCCCAAGACATGGATATTTGATTTTTCTCACATCTGCACAAGAAATAACATTTTGTTTTGTTGGTTTGAATGCAAAAGCTGGGATTTTAAAATTACTATTATTATTGTTATTTGAAAGGCCCAAGAAGAAAATTTAAAAAATATTTTAGGATGCTGGGGCATATATTTTCTTTAATTAATCCAGTTCATTCAGATTGGTGAAAGGTTTTTAAACCAAAGTAGAATATTTGACAGGCTTTGGAATCATGATCAAAAGTGTGTCCCCCTTCAGTGCAGGTTAGAAGCAAGTTAGAGCAGCAAAATATTCCTTTGCATTTCAAACACACCAGAAGGCATTCACACCATAGCACTGAAAAAGCAGAAGGATCCATGAAGAGTAAGGCTGCATCCTGTGCCTTATAACCATCTTTATAAGGTTGTCCATAAGGGAGAAGAAAAAAAAGAGAAAAAGGTGTTTTAAGCCTTCTTATGCTTGTTAATGTGGATTTTCACTGATGTAAAAGTGGAATTTGTCTTTGGCAAATGGAATTACACTCTCTTCTACCTTCTGAGACTGAGGAAGAGTGATAACTAGCTCTTCTCTGAAGAGTTTGCCTTAAGAATAATTACCCAAGACCAAGCTGTCTTGCAGGATTGATTTTTGCAGTGTTTTCCAGTCTGTGGTATAGCTTTATGGTACAGGTTTACCCCATCTGTATCACAGGCCATTCCAGGGAACACAGAAAATTTGCTTCTAAATAAGGACATTATTCAATTATCTACAAGTTACCAGTGTGACATTAATGCCAGTGCTGTAAACCTGACATCTCAAAAAAAGAAATTTTAGTCCTATTCAGGTTTAAAGGTGCTTTCTGGGATTTTTTTTTCTGACTGGTTCCTGAATCTGTGGTACAAAACTTTTACTCATGAAGAGCCAGGTACCATTAATGGAGTATCTGAACCATTGGCCCAGTAGTAAGCTTGCTTTGAAAATACCATGTATTGTAACAATTATAAAGATTTCCTTCTCCAACATTTTAGTGGGGCTCTAGCTGCAGCTTTGGTAAACTGATTACTGTTATCGTTCTGCTCATTGTGCCAGGCCTGTGTAGCAGTGAAATGATGCATAGAAGACACTTCCAACTTTTCCCTCTATACTTTAATGTTAAAATTAGATAATTGTGGGCAATGTCAACATAAAACTGTATTAATTACCCCCCTCAAAATAAAATTACTGAAATGCCTTATACTATGATAGTCCAACTTAAAAGTAGAGGATTTAACAACAGAACACCAATCTACCAAGGCAATTTTTATATGTTCTGTTACTTATATTGACACTTATTTCCTTTCCTGTTGCCTTGAGAAAAAAACCTCTTCTTTTCTCCAAACACACAATGTCAGCTCCAAAAACATCCCAAACTCTCACTGCAATGGAGAAGTAGCAGCCAGAAAAGCACTACAGACCAGATTTGTGGTTTGTACCTCATTAGTGGGAGTGATGAATGGGATCAGGAAGTCCCACATGAATTAGATGGCCTGAGTGATCTCTCCAGTGTTCTGGAGAGATGTTGTGTTCATAAACATGCAACCCAGTTGCCATAGTGCAGAGATCCAAAGTTAGCACATGGGCCTTATTTATTTGCACTGAGGCCTGGGGCTGTGTAAGAAAAGAAGGCAGCACTGTTCAGGTTCTTCACTCAGACCACTGACAGCATTTTCTGCTTGATCACTCTGAGTGGCAGCACAGCAGCCCAGTTTCCTGAGAGCAGAAGGCTCAGGGTGCCCCAGTTCTGCACCCTGAGAGGGTCAGAGCTCCTGTACACTGACATCTTGGGTGAGGCAGCTGAGTGCTTACACAGCTGCTTCAGAGGTAGCACCAAGCTGCCACCTCAGAAGGCAAGGAATTAAAAGGGAAATCTGGCTGATACTTCAATTTCATCAGACATTGACAGCACTGATCCTGGATAAAAAATAAATATATGCTTCATAGATTTATTATTATTATTATTATATGCCTTATAACAAGAAAAGAGGAATTTCATTACCTGAAATATTCCATAATTTTACATACCAGAGCACATGGAAATTTTGTGACAGTAGAGGATGACAGAACTGACTCATCATGAATAAATATTTCTGCATCCACCCTCCCAAGTTCCCATAGTTTCTAAAGCTTCCAATATGCAAAAGTTTCACCATTTTCTAGAGCTTTAGGACACGCTTACCTTCTATTTAATTTTAAATTTCTGTCTTTTAGGCCGTTTACCAAAGACAAATATTTGAAACTTGTGTGGCTGATAATAGCCTTTGGCTCAGGTTTTTTGGCCATTGTTACTGACTTCCAGGACTGACTGCTGAAATCTGGTTTGAGGGGAGGAAAGAAAAGAGGAGACAAAACACAGCAAAAAGCCTGGCAGGCATAAATTTTGCTTTCCTGAATGTCTGTGCTTGCAATCAGCAGCTTAAAAAGTTCTGCTATGATCATCAAGAGATGATGTCTATCAATCAGTCTTTAAACACTGTCCATTAGGTTCTCTTGTTGAGGATGTAACTGAATCTACAATTCCCTGAAGGCTGTTTTCAGTCCATTTTACAGCCAAAGGAGAAACAAGGGAAGTTCTTTTGCTTTCCAATATATGAAATGGTGGGGATCAAAGAGATTAGTATCATGGCCTAAAACATTATTTTTTAGAGCTGTAATAGAATCTATACTGCTACTCCCCCCCCAATAGAATAGTTTAAGACATGAATCAAGTCACATGGTATTGATGTAGAATATATTCACAGATGTCACCCCTTAGTATAAAGACTCGATTTCTAAGTGTTTTATTTTCTAGTACTGTAGGATTTTATATATTCATGCGAAATGCATTATATTATTCTCTGAGTTCAGATTTTTTCCAGATGACAGGTGTTACTTTTATGATGCCCTGAATGGAATGACAGAGTAAACTGCCCTGATTTATACTCCATCACAAGCAGTGATACTGCTGTCACGACTGCTGCTCTTTCTCATTACACAACGTCATGCACTCCCTGGCCTAGCAATGAAATAAGTTGCAGCATTCCCAAATGCCAGCAACAGGAGTTGATTCCCATCGTGTGTCTTGCTCATTCACCCTGGGAACTTTTCCTTTTCAGACCTCAGTCTATAGCTCCTCTTACGGATGGTTTCCATTCCATTGCCTTATCTGGGGTACACACGGTATCTCATTCTTCATTTTAGATGTGCTGTTTGGAGACAAGCACCAAAACAATAAATCATAGGGTTAGGTTATTTTTAGGCCACATTTTCGAATCAACATTGAGACTTTTTCTGAAGAACCTGCACAAGGAACTTATTGTGTGCATACACAAATAAATGACACAATTCAATGGTTTAATACTATCTGCCAAGTTAAACTACTGCAGAGCAGCTGTGTACATTTAAAATGATCCCTGGCACTTCTGAAGAGTTCATAAATCAGCAGCAACATACTTTCTTCCAATTAAGAGGGTTAAAGGAAAAAATCAGAAATTAATGTGTCTAGGACATAAATGACATCTCTATACACTTGTGAATGTGAATCTGAAGAAAAAAAAAGAAGAAAGCACTAAAGCACTTCTCTTTACAGTATTAGGATTATAATAATTTTTAAATACCCATTTTTGTAAATGTTTCAGTTATTGTCAGAAGCATTGTTTTAAGAAGGCTTGCTTGAAGCAAGCCCTTGACATTAACCCAAATCTATTGAAGAAATGAATGACAGTCATCAACCAAGCCACAGAAGTACTACACCAATGCCTCAAACTGAGGCTCCTTCCAATAAGAGTAACATGAGAAATACACCCTGTATGGGCAGTCACAAGTCATCTTTTAGAACTCTCTCTGAAAACAATTACTGAAATACTACTTATTGCTCTTAAGAATCACATTGTCTAGTTCCACTGTCTAAACTTTCCTGACAATCTACGGGCATCATTTGAATGTCCAAAGTTGAAGGGCCTTGAGGGGAAGCCAAAGAAGGAGCAGCTGAGGTCACTTGGTCTGTTCAGCCTGGAGAAGAGGAGGCTGACAGGAGACCTATTGCAGTTATAACTTCCTCATGAGGAGAAGAGGAGGGGCAGGCACTGATCTCTCCTCTCACAGGTGACCGGTGACAGGACCTGAGGGAACGGCCTGAAGTTGTGTCAAGGGAGATTTTGGATGGATATCAGGAGAAGGTTCCTCACCCAGAGGGTGGTTGGGCACTGGAAGAGGCCCCTGGAAAAGGTCCCAGCACTAAGTTTGAGAGAGTTCAAGATGTGTTTGGACAAGGTTCTTGGACACATGGAGTCACTGCTGGGGCTGTTTTGTGCAGGGCCAGGAGATGGATTCAATGACCCTTGTGAGTCCCTTCCCACTCAGGATGCTCTGTGATTCTGTGGGCAACAGCAACCACCACACAGCTGCTCAGTGACTGTGCCATTGGCTCTTGCACTGTACTGTAGCAAGCACCATGGAAATGCAAAGGTGTAGGGGGATACAATATGGGTAAATAAATGAAGGTGGTAGAGAATGTAATCTTATCCCCCAATGAGTTGCAGCTGGACCAATTACTAAAGATTAGGAGCAGGCCTCATCTTAACAGGCCACATCTGTAGCCAATAAGAACAAGTGGTACAAAAGAGTGGATTGGTGGGATCTGGAGTCAGGTGACTGCTGCAAGGACCAGAAAGAGTCAGTGCTTAGAGGAACCGCCTACGAGAAACATCGAGGAGGTAAGAAAACTATGAGGCTATGGAACCCTTGCACTATAATGTTAATACAATTCTTGATATGTAAGACAACACAAAGGCATCACTGAGTCTTTACCACCTATGGCAGTATCTTCTATTTGCACTTCTTGCAACTTCTTGCCTTTTCACCATGTTCCTGTATCCTTTCACAGCAGTTAGTTGGTCTCTTGCTGTAGCTGGATCTTCTTCCCAATCGTATTTGGCATAGTTTGTTTGTCTCTGTGACTACATGCATTAAAGATCTGTGTTTACATCTAGTTTGGACCTTACTGAAGGAGACAGAAGGGAGAATAGGTGCATTATTTAAAATATTTTAAGATTTAAAAAAAACCCTCCCCTTTCTCCACTGAATGGTGTCAGCAACAAGCCTCCCACTGCTACAGTGCTGCAGGACACAATGCTCTTGCTCAGATGCAATTTGAGGAACACATAGGTTGGAAGGGGCTTCAGGCATTCACCTAGAACATCCTCCTGCTCAAAGAAGGTTTTTAGAGCAGGTGGTCAACACCTTGTCCAACCAGGTTTTCGATATCTCCAAAGACAGGGATTGTACAACCTGCTCCAGGGTCTGACAACTCCTTGTACTGAGTTGGGATTTTCTGTTTTCCAGTTTGTGTCTGTTGCCTGTTGTCCTTCTGCTCTGCACACCCAAGAGAAGGGCTCAGTCTTCTTTATACCTTCCTGTTAGGAAGTGATTCCCAGCAGTGGGCATTACAGAAAAGAATGCCATTATTACAGTTCATTTACTCAAAATCTAGTATTTCCATTTAAATACTTCCTAGGACCATAATTACTTCTCTCCATGCTCCAGAGAAAGGATATCTCCTTTCACTCTGTGCTCTGGCAGAAGGGAGAGCTGATATATGCCTAATTGTCAGTGTGTCTGGAGCAGGCTTGAATCTGCTTCCTGTTAACTAAACCATTATTGCACATTTGAAACACAGAATCCATGTTAAAGTGTGTCCTCTTGTTTTAAACTTACAGTAATGCAGGCCATTTTTGTGGTAAACCAAGTGTGGAATGGATAAGATTTGGAGGACTGGGAGACAAGTCTGGGTCCATGCTGCTGCATATTGCCATAATGAGTCATAACATCATTTAGCTGTAATTCTTCAACCAGTGCATAAAAATTTCAGCATAGTATGATGCTAATTTAATAAGAAATAAAAGGCTGGCTTTAATACAGATTTGTAAAAGGTTTTGCAAAAATGCTGTATCATTTGATTCTTGCATGGCATTATTTCCTGTGCCAGCTGTCTATGGTGACAATGATATGTTTGACAATTCAGACAAGGAGACTTTAGGCCTGGAAAACTCTAGGAACTGAACGACGAGACATTTCCAGCCAACAGCATAATCCTCTGAAGGCTGACAACCATTCAGGACTGCTGTAGTACACTTTGCAGGTTCTTCACAGCTCACATTCATTTGACAACAAAGAGTTCCCATTCTTCAGGTGAAAGTTTGATTTATATACATAGTATGTGGATACACTTCAGGGGGGAGTCAGGTGAATCCCACCCACCAGCTGGGAACATCATTGTGTCCCTCAGGGCTTCTGTGGAGAGGATGCTGCTCATTAAGATAAATGGTTTTCGTGACTAAGGCTCTCTCCTATTGCTGTACTCTTCTCCAGCCTCTGCAGGAGCAGTCAGAGGATTTGCCTCTTCCATGTTTATGGGGACAGACCAGTCATGGTGTACTCTACAAATGTTATGAAAGTGATTGCTGTCAACTTCGTGTGGTTTCCCCTCCACCTTGGATCTAATTAACCAAAGTTTCCAAAAGGGACATCCTGTGACCCTCAAACCAAACTGAGTAATGAGGAGAAAGCTAATGGAGTTTGTAAATTTCCAGTGACAGAGAAGTGGACAGACTGAATGTATGACTGGCACAAAAGTAGTGGAGAGGGCTGAGACAAAAAATGAGCTTAGATACCTCAGTCCCCACTGTTAGATCCCTTTCTCAGCTGCAGCTTGTCCAGAAAGCAATACATTAGTACCTTGGTACCCCTCCAGCTTATCAGGCCAGATCTGGACAGCATTGACCTGCTTTAGATAGAACAGCAGATAGGCACAGATAGGCCTGGTTTTTACTTAGCTGAGCCTAGCCCCTCCTGAATTCTAGCCAAAATGTCACTGAAATGTGAGGCCAGGTCAGGAAACAGCATGGAAAGCAAAGTTCAGGTGATACATTGCTATTTATATACAAAACTGTGGTTTCACAATCTTTGCTGGGCTGGGCCCTGTAACATCAAGTTAAACTGCCTTCCTGCTTTTAAAAAAATTTTTACAATTCCCTGGCAGCTACATCCGCCTAGATTGCAGGAAGGCTCAGCTCCCTTGTTAGCTAGAGAGAGAAATTAGAGCCCAGAGAAGATGCTGCAGGAGGCCCACAAAAACACATCCTACCCGGCGGCCAGGCTTCCATTCCTCAAGCAACAGTGCAAAGTGCCAGATGGTTCTTTGTGGTGCCTTCACAATTACCCACTAGGACAGTCCTTTTTAGTGCCTTGGGCAGAATAGGGACTCTTTACCCCTGTTGCTGGAGATGTCCCCTGAAGCACCTGTGGATGCCGTGCAGAGGAGAGCCTCTCCTGTGGCACTGCAGGAGGACAATGTTTAAGATCCCTGGTGCTCTGTGTCTGGATCTGCATAATTCCAATTGCAGGGACTTCTCTCCTAGGGCAACCCAGCTTTCTCTGTGCACTGCCTGGGGAGATGGAGAGCATGGCAATTGTTCCAGAGAGCAGGCACCTAAAACTCCACAGCTAGGTCCTCTTCTGGCCCTAATACTTAGGAAGCAAACTCCCCCTTGGGAACAAAAAAAACCCCAAACACCTAAAGTTTAATGTCATAAAGTGCTTCATACTTTCCAGTAACTAAATGAGTAGGAAATGGAAGAATTTCCATTCTGGAAAGTTGAGGAATTGTTATTAGTAAATGCAAGTAATGCTGCAGAGTTTAAATTTCTGAGGAAGTCTGTGTTTATCTTGGGGAAGATAGTAGAGCTGATCTGTTTTCTAGATTTTCATGGCCCTGATGAAGTAATATTTTGCAAATGTTGTTTACAGTTTCTGTCTTAGGAAGCCATATTATGTATATGTGTATGTATAGATATATCTCCTTAACTAGGCATTCTATAAGGAATCCAAATAGCATGTGAAAAGCTAAAAATGCTTTTGTAGAGTATACATCTTACTTTGCCAGTAAGTATCTGTCAGAGATAAGAGATTTCTATTATTTTTATGGGGTTTTTTTACTTTACTGTCACAGCCAGCAGGTTTAAAAGACAAAATTTTGATTAAAGCACCAAATATGCAGACTTCCACATAAAGAATAGAATGATAAACCCAGAATGCTTTGAAACTATCATAATTATGCCCAATTTAAAAAAAGGACACACTTCAGAGCTGTAGAGCAGCACATGGCTAGATGGAAAGAAAATTCCACCAAGTATTTTATCAGCTGGCTGCCATTCTCTGTATGTGAGCCAATAAAAATGGAGAATTTTATTGAGAAGCAATAATTTCCTCTATATCAACTCTTGCAAGCTCTATTACATCAAACCCCAAATGTGCTCACAGAAACAAAACACCCTTTTAAATGTTTTCCCAAGATATGACGCAGCCATTCCATCTATCATTTGGACCCCACCATTTTAACCAAACATGCTCATACTGAGGAGGCAGAGGGCTGAGCTGCAGATTCTATGCAAAAGGACTGCAAGCTTCATAAGGCTTTACATAATTTGTCTGTTTGTTTTTAATTTTGGGGTTCAACATAGTGAGCTGTCTTGGATGTGCAGTAACACAGCTCTAAAAGGTAATGGCAGGAAGAGCACAGTTTTATTGAACAGCTCTTGTTACACAGGGAAGGGATGTGAAAATCTTTTCAACACAGGAAGCCATAGTCACTCCCTTGACCAGAGGCAACACTTCAAACCAAATTAAATACAAGTTAGCTGACTGGAAGAGCACCTGCATATTCCCACAACCATTAAGCTCTTGGTCTCTGGCGCTTGACCATGTGAACCTAAAAATGGAGGTAAAATAATTTCTGATGACCTTGGAAGGCACTGGAGCTGGCCAGCAACCATTTATGACTTTACTGCAAAGCTTTGCTGATGTTCTGAATTTGAATAATCTCCCATTTTGCAGTTGGCTGAGATGGATAAGAGGCTGTCTCTTTGACTCATTCAGATACATTCTTTGTTTATTTTTTGTCCATATAAAAGTGCACTAACTTAAGGCACCCAAGGGCCTCTGAAACACTAACTCAGCAGTTTGGTGGAGGACAAAGTCTGTGCTGACTGAAGCTGACTGAACTCATGCAAACCATGAGATGATCCAAGTCAGTGCCATGCAAATGTTGACTTATCTTACCTGAAAAACCTCATTCAGCTCTTGTTCTTGTTCTAACTGCTTACCACCAAACTACCCATCAGGAAACAGCCCCAAACCCTGACTGGCTCCTGGAACTACATGTCAGTAGCTGCTCAGCAGCCAAGGTGCTGGGAAGTCCTTTCTTCTTCCGGCAGACCCAATATACCTGATAAGGTTCATTAGTCAAAGCAAAGTTTTCTCCAATTTGTCTGCAACTGGAATTTCTGTATAACATAAAATGAAATAAATCATGCAGTGGTCCCCAAATTAAGATTCCAACAGTATATAAGCAGAGTACTCAGTTTTCTCAAGGGTACCTAGCCTGACACTGGAGACAGGGGCATGGAGCCCTATCGCTGAATCCCTGATCTGCCTTTACAAAGGTCCCCAGTGATTTTAAGAGGTGCTGGCTCTGTTTTAGCTTGACTTTGAGCCTCTATTTCATGGTGAAATAGGTCTCCATGAGCACTGGCAGCCACAGTGTTGTCTCTGCACTGATCATTGTAGGTAACTGCAGTGCCACTGGCAGGAGAGGGCAAACAGAGGGAGTGAGAGGAACTGCCATCCTGTTCTGCCTGAGAAGAGAGAGACAAAGAGGAGGAGGTGCTCCAAACACCAGGCTTGTGTGTTGCTTTCTCTTCCCTTCACTGGATTGAGCCAGATTTAGACACACAGTGTTCTGAAGGAAAGTTAAAAAACCAAAAAATTAAAAATGAAAGGGATTTCTGCAGAAAAATGTTGAAATTAAATAGTCTGGCTTTCCAAATGTTTCCTTCATATTCTTGAGTGAAAACATTTCTAGGAATTTACCTAAAGCCTCAGATAGTTTCAGTCAATCCAAACCTGCATTTCAGGGAATAGAGATACCTAACATATGTCAGTGCAAGGCTGCTGACCATTTCTCCCAGCAGAATACTGGAGCTCTCATATGTCACTGAGAGCTTAGAGTATAACAAATTTCTTTTTGTTTTTAGCAATTTCCTTTAGTGCTCAGTGAATTACCCTGTCACACATTCAACAACTTGTTTTCATATTGCTACAAGGAATTGTGCTGTATGAAATTAATGTAATAAAGTGTATTCTCAGCTTATATTAAGCTCTCTTGGCTGAGGAAATATCAATACTTAGTAGGAAGATGGGGGAGGGAATGTAAGCACAAAGGTTTCACTTTTCTCTCTTGTATCTAAAAAAAAAATTTAAACTGAAGTATTTAGTTTCATGAATGACAGATCAATTCAGATGGCCAGATTCTGCTGAGTACCAGTTGCAATCACAAAGATTTCAGACTTCTTATGCTTTGAAGTTAACAGAGCTGGCACAGGCAGTGCTATAAAAAGAAGCAAATAACCTGAAAGAAATGTGAAGGCTACAAATACTGTTTAATGAAGTGACTTTGGAGACGCCTATGAGAGCAAAGTAATTAAAACCCAGGCAGTAGGGAGAACAGGAAGAAAACTGAGAAGCAGTAATTAATTTAAAACATTATGATGCTTCTCGCTGCAAATTCTGTAATTTTCACAACACAGCAGAAGCTCCAAGTAGTGCCTTATCCCTTCAGGATGCTGATCTCTGCAGGATATAGACACCTACCCAATAAAGTATATATAATAGATGAATAAAAGAAACAATTGTTTCTACTCCAGCATGATGGTGTGAGGGTGAACTTTGATGGCATCCTAGTAAAACACATAACATTTATTGCTGTGATAAACTGCTCTTGAGGGAGTGATTTCCCTGCCCTCCCAGCTGGAGCTGTCGTGCTGCAATGACAGAGTGGGTAAGGAAGGGACGGAACAATAGAGAAGTCAAGGAGCTGGAGCCTGACCTTAACAGAGTGGGTGGTATTTGCTGCAGTCCAGAAAAGCAAATAACTCACTCAAAGGTG
This sequence comes from Setophaga petechia, assembly GCA_024362935.1. NCBI lineage: Eukaryota > Metazoa > Chordata > Aves > Passeriformes > Parulidae > Setophaga > Setophaga petechia. Next base: position 33,753,571 of record JANCRA010000001.1, read on the forward strand.
ATAGATTTTACTGGGGAGTGGAAATAACAAAGCTGAGAAATAAAGTGGAGCAAACATGGTATGAAAGCATATTAAAGTAATTGAAGGAGGGGATTTATTTTCAATAGATTCGGTTATTCAGGAGAGAGAGAGGAAAAAGCAAAAAAGGGCTGAGAGAACAGAGGAAAGAGGAACAGAAAAAGAAAAAAAGAGAGAAGAATGAAAAAGGGGGGAAAAAAGAAAAAAAACCCAAGGCTCACAACTGCAAGGTGTTCTTGATTAAATGCATCACTCAGTGACATGTCCAAAACACACCAACCCACTTCATGGAACACCTCGCCTGACAGCAAGGGTGTAATTGAGTAGTTGGTACTGGAAAATTTGTTTCTGTTTTCCCTTTTTGGGACTAGAGACTGCAGGGACCTACAGCCTACAGGAGCAACATCTTTCATGGTCTCTATCTCAGTCAAGAACATGCAGGAGCAAGCCCAGGTTTCAAAAACATGGGGATTTTTTAACTTTTTTTTTTTTTCATATGAGTATGTGTAGAGCTGGTAGTTACCTATCTGTTTTACTCATTCTTTCCCATTGCCCTCTTTTCCTGAGCATGAGAAAGGCCAGAGTTCTATTCACAGATCTAAAAATTTAAGAGTTGCTGTGGTACCAGTGACTTTAATCCAGTTGCATTTGGTGTGTGCAGACAAAACATGATATGTGTTGCAATATGTATGTTGTGAACTTGAAAAGGTGTCAGTTTAATAAAGCTGAAATAAATCAGTGACTTGATTGACTGAAGAGTGGTATTGTTCAAGGATATTCTGTTTGCTTAACAAAATATCACAGTTTGATAGGAAAAAGTAATCTGACTGATAGAAGACATGGAAGTTCCAATAAATCACAGATATGCAAAGAGAATCAAAGAAAAAAAATTGTCAATGTAGAGAAGTTACAAATTTGTCTCATAAATGATTTAAAAAGGAAGGTAGAGAAATTGATAAAGTATCCACTGTCTATTCTGCAGGAGCTTTTTTTCTAAAATGTGTGTTATAAAAGATTCTTTCACTCAGTTTGAGGTACTTTTATGGCTCCTGTTCATATTGCATTAAAGTGCTTCAAAACAGAAAGGTATTTAATTTTACAATGTACTTTTGAGAAGCAGATGTCTCTTTTGCCTTCATATTACAGAGGGGAAAACTCAGAATCAATGCAAGATGGGATATGTACACTGATAAAGCACAATGAATCTGGAAATTTCTGGGTGAGAATGTGATTTGCTGGTCACTCTTTCTCCAAGAATAAAAACAACTGCCTGTTTGAATCCTTTATTATTGTTATTTTTATTATTATTACTACTACTACACAAAGGTGTTGCTGGAGACTACAGATATCCAAATGTCTTTAGACCAGCAGACAGGAAAAAGCTGATGCATAAGGTGTTGATAGGGCATGACAGCTTATACACTGAGACACATTCAGTTCCTAGGGGATAAGGACCATGAAGCAGCTGCTGGCCCCTGCAGAGGCTGTGTAGATTCCAGTGCTTTGTGGCATGAATCAAACCTAAAGATGGACTTGACTGAAGAGAATTAGAAGCAGTGTTACACATTGGGATTGGCAAATTGTCATCATCTTCAGACTGTTCTTTACTCAGGGTGATGAAAACCAGGGGCTGTGCTGATGATCACTGAAGGGGTCCTCAGATTAGATGTTTCTAAGCACATCAAAAAGTTTTAAATTCCTTGTGTTCTAGACAGAATGGTAGAGCAGGAGAATTACTCTTTAAGTCACATAATTAATTATAAGGGTATGCCCATATACCTCTGCTGTATAACTATGCCATGATTAAAACAGTGTCTCAAAAGCTCAGTGGCAACCAGCAGCTTTCTCATCTCACATGTTGCTCCATGGTCTCCTCTTCCTCCCCAGGCTCTGGGGCATGTAGGGAGAACTCAGCCACCAGGATGCTCTGGAACAGGCTGCAGCACCCCCACCACCAGACTATGCCATTCCCTGGGGTGGTCTCCCCTTCTCCAGCAGCAGACCTAGCCCAAATATCCCATCTTTAAAGGAGGGAGGGTTCATGTTAGTTGGGACTGGGGGACATTTGGAGAAGCCCAGTGGAAGCCAAGACAAACACTCCTGAGGTGTGCTGCTCCCCAGGATATCCAGAGGCTCATGCCAAAGCTGCTTCTCACACCCTTGTCTCCATCCTCCTTTTCCCTTACCTGTCAGCTTTGAGAATCCCACTTCTCAGAATATTATCCTACCTTTTTTATTGCAATTACCCTGCAGATCAGCAGCAGGCTCCTTGTCCTCCACTCAAAAGGATAGCATGGTATGAGCAACCTCTTCTGGAGAAGGAAAAAGAGGAGAGATGACCACAGCAGCACAAAGACATGGATGGGATGTTTAGTTCTGTGCACATCTAAGAGGAGCATAACTTCCAGCTGCAACAAGACAGCATTTTTTTTGCATCTCTAGATTACATTAATGCATCTTGCACTGCAGAGGCTGTGCTAGCAGGTTGTTCATTCTTTGTGCAAACTACAGACACCCACCAGGTACAGAGATCCTGCAAGACCTCTTCTTCTTTGATCCCCACCCCAAATGGTGTGCCACAGTAGTACACAGCTCTGTAAACATCATCACTCAAATCAGCACTTTTTCTGTCCAATTCATATAATTTTCTTTTTTTGTACTCTATTTTAAAAATATATGTGCTTACATATACATATTTATTTATTTATTTGTTTGTCTGTTTATATATTTACCAAAGTAGTTTTTACTAATGAATCCTTTATGTCTTACAACTCTTGTGGAGCTGGTAATTTGCTAGAAATATTATAATGGAAGTATCCCATGAAATTATTTAAAACCAATGTACAATTAGGTTTTTGTCTTTGTATGCAGTCATACAAAGACTTTTAGTGTGCCAGTTGTTCGAACCAAGTTCCTTTAATCTTTTCATCTCTACCAGAACCAAATCTGCACCCAATCTGAGCTGCACCAATAGCTGTGACTACTGAGGTAAGTCATATAATACCGTCTTCAGCAAAAAAGCACTTCTCTGTGGAAGGGAGACATAAATCTCCCCAGAGAGTGAATTTCAAACCTCTGAGCTGCTGGATCTCCTGAATGCTTGCTGAAAGCAGACATAAAGAGCCTGCATTTAGGAATGGCACAGATGGCTGAGACAGTTCCTTCTCCCCTCCTGCTCAGCTTGCTCCAGGTATTGTTCAGCCTTGGACACACCGACAGTCTCGGGGAGCTTGTCCTCTCTGATTTGGGCTGGCAAAGTTGTTCTGGGCTCTGGTCCCTCAGCAGGACCCCCTGGAGCCGAGAGTGCTGCAGGTGAGATTTCAGTAGGACACAGCCCCTCTTTCTCTCTTTCAAAGCCAGTAACCAACCTGTCTGGCAGGGGAAGGCTCAGCATGGCCGGGTAGTTTTCCCTTCCTGGTGGAAGGTGGACACATTTCTGTCAGCACTACACTGCAGTCAGTTCACTTTTAATATTATTTGTGTGCACATGTTCAGTAGGTCCTTGAGAATGCCACAGTGAGAATGCCACAGTGAGAATGCAATGAGACTGTGATAGTACGTATAAAACAAAATACGCAAAATAAGTAATTTTTCATAATTCAATATGACATCCTTCCTTTAATTTAAACCTAATCAGGGAATAAGAAACTAAAACCAGCTGTAAGCATTCACATTACATCTCTCCAGGGAAACGTACATAAAGTTAGGATTTGTTTTCACCCAATGGAAATTTCGCGATTTCACACAGCCACTCTTTTTGTTTAAGCTGCTTCTTTATTACATTTTCCATAACAGAATTTACAGCCTCCACAAAATAAAAAGCAATTCTATGGCATTTTCCTTGCCTTACCTTCTCCCACTCAAAACATGAAAAGATTAAACACATAAGTGTTTCTAGTAATCTGGCTATCTCAGCCATAAATTCAATAGGCAGGAAAGATTTTTTTTTATCGGTAAGATGTGCCTGGAAACTCTGCATGGCCCAGCGTGGTACAAACATTTCTTCTTTTTTTCTTTTTCTTTTTTTTTTACATTCATAAGGTAAATAAGCTTTTAGGAAACCACATCTAAAGGTGTGGTTTAAAGCTCTCTTCTCCCACATAGACCAATCCTAGCCAGCAGCACAGAATTAAAATGCGTGGTGAGCTCAGAAGTGAACACTTTCAAAGCTTAAAATGTTCCACCATGCAATCCAGTAGGGAGAGCAGGAGGGAATGCCAGCCCTCCCAGCACAAAAGGACACGGCCCCCAGACCGTGGCCATTCAACAATTCCTCAGCTGTTGAAGGCCGCAGGGAGAGGCCAGGCTGCAGCATGAGACAAGCAGTAGCCTGTATCCTCTGCATCCAGTGGGAAGCAATAATCTGATTACAGCCCTCAGTCCCTCTGGAAGCTGGTCCCTAATGGAAGTTTTAAGAAAAGTGCTCTGCTGCTAAAGCTTACTCAGATAAAGTGCACAGTATTTGGGAACAGGGATGCCTCATGAGTCCAAAGTTAATGCTAGCAACTGCCTCTTAATCTGTACTCAATAATCAGGCAGAGTGAAAGGCTGACCCAAGGCAAAGTTTAATGATCCAGGCTGGCAATTGGAGCTATTGGTAACAATTAGTTTTTCTCCAAATGTGCTTTCTATGGTGGGAAGTGTAACTATTAAATTTTCAGACATTTTTAACTACATTTTAAAAAATGTGACATTATCATCTATAAATACTGCATGAGACCATTCCCTGAAGTTAAATGCAGGAGCAGTGGCAAGACCTTGCAGAAAAAGGCAGCAGAGGCAGTTGTAACATTTGGCTATGATCACAGAAAACATGAGTGTTTTCTTCTTCACGTACAGGGGAACTTAAGGAAAAAAAGATTCCCTCACAACAAAAGACATTGAACATGACCTTGTAGTGGAGGGAAATCACAATGTTACAAATTGCCATGACCTGAGAGCCAGTTGCTAGGAGTGGTGCTGTCCAGGTTTAGCAGAGGACAGACACAGATCTTGCCAGACTAATCCCCCAAAGCAAGTACCTGCTTAAGTTAAAAGGAGCACAGAAACAGGGCAGGGCCCATGTGCTGAGTTTGAGAGCCCAGGAGTGCGACTTCCAATGCCTTTGGTGCAAGGCAGGAGGAATTTTGCAGCCACAGACTTTCAGGGGAGCATCAGACATGGCTGGATGCTCCTCTCCATGCCCGGAGGCGCTGCCTCTTCAGGGTTGCAGCCAGATTATACCAAGGCTTTGAATTTCTGACACACTCAGGGGAGAGAATGAGGGATGAGGATCGCACTTGGCAGGACTAACAGCACCCCACTGTCCTATGTCAGTGTGGTGAAATCCCCCTGGAAGTCACTGGAGCAGCACCATGTACCTCTTACTACACACCTGTAACACTAATGTTGGAACTGAAGTGTTGACATGCTTTTCATTAGGACAAAAAAGTGCTTGTTGCTTGGAGTACAAGAAAGTTGTGGGAGGAAATGGGAATTAGGCAGTAGAAGGAAAACAAAAGAAAGACACCAGCTAAGAAAGGCCTGGCTTTGCCCTGTGTATAACAATTGCCCACACAGTATTTTAGGTTTTATACACATGCATCATAAAACTGGTGAATTTTTCTTCTGTGTTTTTGGAACCTTCTTTTGTCTTTTTTTTTTTTTCCCAGCAGCAATTACATATTTAATTCTAAAGGAAAATGAAAAGGAAAGAGAAATGGAGAAATATGAAAAGTAGACACTCTAAAGCATATTTTCCAGGATCATTAATATATGCCTGGAATATACAGAATAGCAAATTTGGACTGGAGGCAAGAATTTATGGCCTCCTAAAATACAAATTATCATGTCTTAAAGATGTAGTCTGGAAGAGTTAGACTTCTAGTTAGAAAAGACAAAAGCATTTTAAAAATTCAGATAGCAAAAATGCATTTTATGTATGGTAGTGCATAAGCTGAAAAATCCTTCTGACCTATATAATGAAATTAAATTATGGTTAAATTAATTTGGAACCTATCTAAGTTTCAGAATTGTTCTTAAGAAAAATATATACACTTGTGTATACATATATATATATATATATATATATATACACACACACATTTATAAGATTTGTTCAACCACTACTGATAAGGTAGCTTCTCTCAAAAATCTAAATATGCATGTACCCTATGTAGTTCAAATCAGGACAAGTAAATCAAATGCTATTCATGAGCAAACACAGGTATATACAATTCTTAAAACTAGTTTTATCTATTATTCGGACATTCCCTCTTGTGTGGGTGGTTGTTTTCTCTGTTTGTGTTTTCTTTTTTTGCCTTTTTTTTTTTTTTAAGCCTGGAAACTGCCACAAAGAAGTCTGGCAGCTATAACCTCCAGCTAACTACTAGCAAATGCTAACATGCTGTAAAGTGGAACGTTTATACAAGATCCATCTGGTGCATACAAGTAGGATTCCAAGATTTAAAGCCATTACATTGTGCATGTGCATTTACACCTTCACCAAAGTTGGCAAAAAGAGTAGATTTTACCCCATGACTCCAGTAGTAAAGGAGTGGTGTGAAACATGTGCTGACCTACGCTCCTCCATCCAATTGTAATTATTATATACTGCTCTTTGGCATGTTACATCCCAGGCTTCATGCCAGGAATAAATTAGTTCAGTCCTGAACTTGCCTATCAGAAATTAAATAGTACAAGAGTGAAACATGCCTATAAAGGATTAGAGTAGCTGAGTGTTTTCTTTTGATCAGTCTCACAGATTTAAAGAGGCACTCCACCGGGTCTGGTAAACCCAGCAATACTCCCATCAAAAGGACCTCTCAGTTGACTCTTTTTGCAATAACCGAGCAGTAAGGAGGGAAAAACGGCTTTGAGCTTTTTGCTATTCTTCGTGAAGCTTAGACTTCCTCAGCCATATGCCTCAGTTTTTAGTCTTTTTTCAGCGGGTACATTCCCATCCCCTCGGCAGAACAAACCTGGGTTTGTCTACAATATTTTGCTTTGTATTTATACAGGAGGTAGAAAAAAGAAATATGCAGAAATTAAAACAAAGCATGCAGAAATCAATGACAAATCATTGATTTGACAAATCATTGACATCATCATCATGCTAAAAAGAGGCGGGGGGAAAGGTTGACGGGAAAAGGTACATTTACACTACCAGAGAAATTCAGGTTCCCGTCAGAAGCAAGCTCCGATGCTTAAAGCATTCACTCGTGCCCTCTGCCGTCTGTCCAGGCGAATTCCAGCGCGGACTGACCGCCTCTCCCGCGGAAAGCCCAGAGCTGTCTGTGCTGTGCTGGGTGGGTTCGGTGTGGAGCGGGTTTGCCCGGCTGCGGGCGCGGCGCAGCGGAGCTCCCGCACCGCCGGCCCCGCACCGCCAGCCCCGCACCGCTCCCGCACCGCCGGCCCCGCACCGCTCCCGCACCGCTCCCGCACCGCCGGCCCCGCACCGCTCCCGCACCGCTCCTGCACTGCCGCTCCCGCACCGCCAGCCCCGCACCTCTCCCGCACCGCCAGCTCCGCACCGCCGGCCCCGCACCGCTCCCGCACCGCCGGCCCCGGGCCCGCTCCCGCACCGCCAGCTCCGCACCGCTCCCGCACCGTCGGCCCCGCACCGCTCCCGCACCGCCAGCTCCGCACCGCTCCCGCACCGCCAGCTCCGCACCGCTCCCCACCGCTCCCGCCTCAGCCGGACACGCCGACACCAGGTGGCACCAAATAACAAGTTTCAGCAGCATGCGCGGGTTTAGTTTGTTCTGGTTTGTTTCTTGTTTGTTGGTTTTTTTTTTTTCCCCTAAATTGGTGAAAAGGTCCCGCAGAAATGTGTGATAGTGTAAAAAATAGACAAAAAAAAAAAAATCTAAAGAGACAAACAAACCCCCCCAACCAAACAGGCAAACCCAACCAAACGGGTTTGTTTGTTTGCCCTAACAAACCTCAGAAATAATCTGGGATGAGTTCACCAAGAGCAATGTCTTCCTCTAAGTGGTGACTGGGGAGGGATGGAGGGGCAGACAGGCAGACAGGCACAGACAGCACATGCTAAAAAGAGGCGGGGGAAAGTTTGAAGGGAAAGGGTACATTTACACTACCAGAGAAATTCAGGCTCTCGTCAGAAGCAAGCCCCGACGCTTAAGGCATTCACTCGTGCCCTCTGCCGTCTGTCCCGGCTTTACCTGCCTGTGCAGATGCTCTTTCCAGGACTTGGAGTGATAGTTACAGCAGTAACTATCTCAGCAGCTCACAAAACCCCACATATTCCTCCTAACTATCTGCTACAAAGTCACCAGATTCCTGAGTGGAGCTCTCCTTGCCGCCACCATTTGATAACACTGCTCAATCTGATTTTACCATGCCAAAGAGAGCAAGGCCAGTGTTTTGGGGAAGGAGAAATCCTGCTTTTGGGGCATGTAAGTGCGCATGGGACATGCTGGACAACCAGCAGACATGATTTATTTGTACCTGTGCTTTGGTCATCTGGACAGTTCATTCTTTGCGAAGCTGAAGTGCAAACTTTACATGGTGGGCACAAAAATGGGTAATGTTCTCAAAAAAGGGTGATGCTTTCTCCCCTGCAGGATATTGCTCAGAAGACCAATGGCACAGGAGGATGAACTAGCTGGTTTGCTTCTTCGTGGAATCATAGAATAAGCTGGTTTGGAAAGGACTCACCAGGAACATTGCAGTCGACCTCCTGGCCTTGCACAGAACAGCCCCAAAAGTCACACCATGGGCCTGAGAGCATTGTTCAAACACTTTTTGAACTCTGTCAGGCTTGGTGCTGTGGTCATTCCCTGGAGAGCCTGTTCCAGTGCCCAGCCACCTCTGGATGAAGAACCTTTCTCTAATATCCAACCTAAACCTTCACTGGAACAGGCTCTCCAGGGAATGACACAGCTTCATGCTGTTCCCTCAGGTCCTACTGATGGCCACCAGAAAGCAAATATTGCTGCCTGCCCCTCCACCTCTCCTCTTGAGAAAGTTTTAGACCCATTTTTTCTACATTTTGATAATCAATAGTAATTTTAGAAGCACTGTAACTGCACCTGATATGAAGGCATTGCACCATGGTGTTTCAAAGAACCATGAAACCATTGAAAGGGACTTTTGGAAGACACAGACTGCACTTGTCTAGCTGAAAGAAGGGTTAACTTAAGCTAGACCAGGGAGTTCAATGCCTTCTGCTATGAAGTTTTAGAAACCTCTCAGGTGAAAATCCCCAAGCATCTCTGCTTTTTTCAATTAATACAATGAATAATGTTATTCTGGTTGGACTCCGTGTGTGTGTGCACAAGAAAAGCACACTTGAGGACTACCATTTAAACTGCTGAGAAGCCACAGTACTGCTGAAGGTGATTTTCCAAACTAATGGCAATGAAAACCTGATCACACAAGGTTAATACAATTATTTTAATTATTCTCTTTTACAAGTGCAGGTGTTCAATCTGATACCAATTATTTAATTTCATTTCCTTTGCAGGATGCAAAGGCGAGTGATCAGAATTTAAATATTCACATATTCCATAGGACAGAGGCTTCTCATAAACCCTGTCCTGGGTTGGCTGTATGATGCTTTTATCCCCAATCGTCTTGTTCTGTTTGTGCCAAATAGTAAATTTGCACCTTTAAGACTTATTGCAGACAGTGAAGGGGGAGAGAAAATGCAGGGTTTTTTTTTTCCTCCAGATACTCCTGTCACTCCCCCACATTCCTTCTGCGGGCCGGCGGTGGTTGTCTGCAGAGGACGACGGACAGAGCACTTCTTGGCTTTTTAGTTAGTTTTCAGCTAGCTGAGGCAAAGAAGTTCCCTGGACTGTTTTTTTCTCTTTTTTCCCTTTTTCTTTGGACCTTTTGAAACCTGCTCTGGATTGAACACTCAGGGAAGCACCGGCAGCTCACATTTCTGGCCCACCGGGCCGGGCCTGGCCTGCGACAATTCCAGCACTGGAGGGACTGATCAGAGACTGAGTGAGCTGCAACCCGGGGAGGGGGTTTTCTCTCATTGTTTGATATTGTTTTAGTTTTATTGTTTAATAAACAGTTTTTTTCCACCTTTCTCCAAGGAGGTACTGTTTTCCTCCCGGACCAGTTGAGGGGGGGAGGGGCCGATTGGATCTGTTTTTCTCACTGGAGCTACTTTGGGGAATTTTTTTCCCAAATTTACTCTAAACCTGGACAAACCCATAAGCAGAGACTTAACCAGATTCTTACAGAAAAAAAAAATTAAGGTGTTATTAGAGACTATCCAACAGATGAAGTGGGAATATCCCAGCTGAGGGCTGCTCTCCCTCAGGATGAAAACACAACCTGTGGTTACCAACCCTCAGAGGATTCACATCCCTATTGCCTCAGAGCAGAGCAACAGGGAGGGCTGGGCAGTGGGAGGCAGCATAAAATAGACATTATCTCTAAAAATATGGATGTTTGTACTATACACAGACCCTGTATGGCCACTGTGCTATCAACTAACCCTATGGACAGATTCACATTTATCCTGATGTAAGTTCTCCAGGCAATGGAAAGATTGGGGTGTGATCAGCACTGTCAGAACAAGCAAAGAACCAGCACAAAGTCACACACGAGCCACCTGTCTGATCAGCGAAAAAGGTTGTGTTCAAGTCAGGCTTTAACTAATAAAAACAGTTTTAAAGAAGAATTGATTTGGAATGAAATCAAAGAGCCTGTTTTAAAATGTCATTAAGGAAAGCCAGCTGTAGATTTTAATACTTACCTCTGCATTTGAAGATTAAGTTGTCCAAAGCTGATTATATAAACCTCATTCACTGCCTTCTCAAGTAGTGATGAGGTACAGTTTATGCAATGTGCTTCCTGTGATGCCACCTCTTTCCTTTCTTGTTTACACTGCTGGGGTACAATTTAAATCACAGCTATCAGAATTTCTGCGAGCTAGATGTCTTCAGACCATCAACTAGGCCATGAACTTTAATTTTTTAAAAAAATCTTAATGAATAATCAGGTAATTTTGTGTTCTTAAGTGGCAGAACTGGCATCTTTCCCAAATTAGGGGTGTTCTCTCTCTCCACCACTGAAGGGACAAAGTGCCCTGTTGTAAATTCCTCCCTTTAAGCAGGGGTTCAGGAAGGATGGAAGGAGTGATGCAGCTCTGCAAACTTCAGGCTTAATACCTGCAGGTCAGGATCGCTGTTCAGGGTGATGGTGATGGGTATAAGAAATTGAACACCAGCTTCACTAAATGATAACTTTTTCTCCTGTGGCAGTTGTATTTTTCTACAGTGGTCATTAATAACTAAAGCAATTCAATATTTAGGTTATAATTTTACTTTTCACAGGATGAAAAATTTTAAAGAATCTGTTTTCCTTACTAGCCCAATCTCCCACTTTCCTACTCTGAAACTGCCTGGCTCACCAACAAACAAAATCTGCTCTCCCTCTATCAACACATAGTTCCATAAAAGACAAATTACAATAATTAAACATTGCTTACATGAGTAAAAGGTGGCAAGATTAGACACCAATCACACAGTATGGAGATCTGTGGGGATCAGATTCCTCTGATAAAATATCAAGGGCATATTCCTGAATGAAAAGTTCAAGCAAATCAAATAAAGAATTTTTCTCAGACAGCTATTTGCATGAACATGACAAGACCATGTTCTTGTGTATTATGTGAACTTAGATACTTTCAATGACAATGATACTGTATTTGCTTCCTGGAATCAAAAAATTACTTTATATTCTACAGAATCTTGCTATAACTTCTCATTTTTCTTTGTAACCAAACCCACCTAATTTTCAAGAGATGCTTAATAACATATGCACGGACAGATGCTTAATAACATATGCACAAATCTAGCTCTGAGATCCCTGATAATTCTGGTACATTTAATCCATAAGATCTCACATGGTGGACACAGACTTTATATCCTCCTGAACTCTATAGTCTTTCTTTACATTTTAATCTTGTGCAGGAACACCTCCTCCATCATCCGGCAACTGCATTACACTTTACACCTTATGGACTAATCTTTATTCACAACCCCTTTTTATTAGAAATCTCATTTCTTCGGGAAAGAAGGAAGTTCCTCAGCATTCTGACTGCCCCTTCCATACACATCTTACATGCTTTTAACAATGCTAACAGACCAAGGGCACTCAGTTCCAGGGAGCTGGTGTGGGAAGCATTATCCCCCTCATCCATTAGCCACCCCAAGCAGAACCAAGCCTTGGGGTTTAAATTTAAGAAAAATCCCAGCCATGAGCAGCCAGAAACAGCCAAAACAACCTATAAATGACATGTAACCTCTTCAAAGCATAAACTGTGAATATAAAAGCCCAAAGGAATAAGCAACTTTTTAGTAAAATCATTACCTACCTAGTGATTAAGCTTTACCAGCTAGGGGTAAGAGGAGGTCACTCCAAGGCTGATTTATTCCTCCTCAGAATCCACCTTTGGTATACTGTGTGCTGTTGACAGCATTCATAATTTTACATTTTAAACGCCTTGGGGGTCTGGGTGCTGTTCTCTGAGCTTTAGATGTGATAGGACAGTGATAGAACTGGAATAGCAAATAAAGAGAAGAAAAATAAGTAAAACAGCTATGCTTAGGTTTGTTTTCCACATTAAATTAGACTCATCAACAAGTAATATGAAATCAGAAATGAATCCTTATACAACAGGAGAACTTATGAAGTCATTAATTAGGTTAGATCTACCATGTAGAATTTAAGCAAAGAAAAGAGCATTGCAGTAAACACTGCAGGAGTATTCAAACCACGAGTCTTCACACTTTTCATCAAATCCAGCTTTATAGAATACAATTAACAACAAATTACTGTCTTATTGGATAACTAAAAGCCCTCTAGAACTGGCAGAATGAGAACTAGGATTTATGTAAGCCTTCCTATGTTTATTAAGTTGGTGAGAAAGCAAATCCAAGAAATTTAATGCAAAAAGCCTTCAATAATGAATTTCTCATTATGACTTTATAAACACTGAATATTCAGCACCTAGAAGTCAATTTGCTGCTTTGAATGCCAGTTATTTCCAGGTCTGCCAAACTGTACAAGCTCTTTTAGTGACAGTTTATATTTCAGGGTACAAAACCAGTCCCTTTTGTGCATGCTAATGTGCTCGTACTGACAAAAGCAATCTGGTAACACTGACTCTGAATTACACGAGTTCAACAGTGAGGAACAGCATTGGGGTTAAAAGGAAGTACAACTCAAATAATCATTTTCACTCGAGTTGTGAATCCCAGGGAGACAGTCCCATTACAGCACAACAAACCAAACAGAAATATGTAGGAAACAGGGACTGGGTAACCTTTTGAACTGGTTTTAACCAGCTCTCTCCCTAACGAGCATGCCTCAAGAAATGTGAAGAATTCTCATGCTTGGGTTGTCACCCTATGGACAGAAAGATTTCTCTGCAATTTTTTGTTAACTATTAAAATAGAAAACATAAACCAAAAAGAGACACAAAATGTTAATCATCTAGTGGGAAATCTGCTGCAAATGTATGTCATACAGGCAATTAAATTTTAATGCTAAGATACATACACAAAAGCCAGATGAAACTGTTTCTATGGTTTACTCCCATAGAGGTGTCTTGCAAATCTCATGCTGAAATATTTTAAGGAGAAAGGCAATATGCTCTTGGATGACCCTGTTTGGCAGGAAAGTTGGACCAGATGAGCCACTGTGGTCCCTTTCACCCTTACCCATTCTGTAATCCTCTGTAGGAAGTCCTGATTATTCGGTGGTGATCAGGCTTAAGGCAATATATAGAAAATATTAATTTTATATAAACATTTGCATAAATGCACACATGTCAAATTATGGTTTTTATTGTCCATGTGTTGGGTATATCTTAAGCTTAATAAGAGCCAAGGTTGGAGAACACAACAGTAAATAGTTTAATTGCTTTTGCTTTATGTAAAGTTGTCCTTTTTCTTGGGCAACTTACTGTCAAAACATGCTGAACTCTACTAGTTCTGTATTGAAGAGTTGAATAATGTTCACCCAACACTCTACTGTCAGGTCTTGCTAATACAATCAAGAGACTGTGCAAAGATTATAAAGTAATAATTCAGTTTTAGATATTCTGAACATGATGCATTTAAATCTCCCTTGAAGCAGGGAGAGTCTGGAAAGTATTTTTGACAATGCTTCAGATTAAATTTTCAGTCATTCCAGCAACCAAGGAAGACTGCATAGGAAGCAGCTGAGGACCTGTATATACATATATATTATATACTGCTTAAAAGATATCTTGTAAATATGTATATTGTTTTCAAACCTTGGAAAACAGAGATCTACTGTAAGATGATGTACAAAATTAAATGCAAAGTTAAAAGCTCTGCAAACTATTTACAGTGATAACAAAAAACATACAATGATGAAGTAGTCGCCTAAATACTTTTGAAGGAACTACCAAGACCATTGCCCATGGAAACCAAAATATACTCTTTATTGACTTGAGGATCACCAAAAGAAGCATATAAAGATGTCATTTTATGACTTGTTTTCTTATTGAATTAGCATATATAAATATTGAAAAATAAAATAATATCGGAAGGGTAATACACTTAACCATAGTGACCAAGGGGAACAATGTACAAAGTATTCATTGCAAGCTGTATACCCCAGCAAGAGAATAATTGTCATCCCTGTTCAGCTTCTGCTCAGAAATAAAGATTGATTAGATGAAATTAATTTTTCCACAAATAACATTCTTTGTGGATTTTTCTGGATTATGATGATGGTAAACTACACAGTAAGTGGTCTCCTTTAGCAGTTAAAGCTGACTAAAAATCAGCTGCACTGACATATGTTACAAATAAGATCATTATTACTTGTCTCTGCTGAGTGTCAAGCCTAATATCATTCAAAAAAAGGTTTCAGCTGTGATTTACAGTTTTGTTACCCAAAAGTCTAGCAGCACTCTTTCTCAGCGTCAGTTATGGATGCAATTTGTAGCTTGTACATGTAAGACACTGAAGTTTTGGGTTTTTTGAGTGCAGAATAAAAGTCTAAAATTGAAAGTGATTTCAGTAAGATTCCTCTTCATTAAAGAAACAGAGGCAGTATTTCACCTAGGGCCCTCAGCATAGTTAACCCAGCCCTTCCAGCAGCAAAGCACTCTGTCTCACTTCTCATGGAGAATGCTGCAGACTGTGGAGATACTCCTCCCTTCCTTTCTATCCTCTGATAGAGCCATGTCTGCCTGAGAGCCAAAGACTTATCTTTTTAAAATATGTTTCAAAGGGCTGCAGAATGCAGTGTCAGCCAGCAGCAGTAATGCTTGGGTGAAACCTCCAAATTCCTTGTGGGGGGCTTCATTTGGGGTTAATTACACATAGGTGTAATTAACAAGTCTCTACAATCTTCATCTCATGAAATACGAAACACCACAGACACCATTAGCTCTATCAACACCAATGGACTTGCTAGCTATTTTGTATTATCCCCAAGCTGGTAGCATTTGCTATCAATAGCTGTAGGATTCATAAAGACCTGGGGAAAAAAGCTGCAGCTCTGCTCAGGAGCTACAGCCCTTTACAGGTACAAAACCTTTGTAAATCAACTTGAAGGTACCAAGGGACCATGTAATTGAAGCTAAGGGTAATAATTCCTTGGATGAAAGAGACCAGAGGGACAACTTTGCAAAAATAAAGCAAATACTTAAGAACTGTAACTATTAGTCTATGTTAGTTATTAGACAAACAAATCCTTTTCCTGTCAATAAACATCTAAAATGAGCTCATTGTTACCTATCAACAAATTAAGAGGTTCTGTTGAGATTCAAGGGCAGAAGACCTTTCAGCTTTTATACCCCAAAACTATTCCTGGCAGGTAAGGCAGGTGGAAGAGCATCACTGTGAGATGAACTGTGACTGAGTCATTCAGCTTCTATCACAGCATCTGTAGTTTTCAGAAAGTTTTGGCAAAAACCCCTCATCAGAGGCTCCTAAGGAAACTAAATTTTCTATTAATACATAATGTTCAGAAATTAATGATGGCATACACAATCACCACAACACAGGGAAGTTGCTGCTCTTCCAGGGCATCTGGGCTGTGACCTGACAAAAAGTGATAGGGACAGACAGCGAGTTTGCAAACAAAAGATTTGCTTTGTAAAACCACAATTACACAAGCTCACTCAAGATGGTGCACTCAGTACAGGTGATTACAGTTCAGAGCCTATGCTGCACTGCTAGCTGATTTTCATTTGAGTGAGGGGCTGAAATCACAGAGCAGATGAGATTGAAAGAGCCCTCTGGAGACCAAGCAGTCCAACACTCTTGCAGACAGGGTCAGCTGCAGCAGTTTGGTCTTATCCTGTATTCAGCTGGAGTTTTATATCTCTAAGGAGATCTTTACAGTCTCTGTGGTCACTGTCTTACCTTGCTCACAGATAAAAAAGTTCTTTAGATTTTGAGGTGGAATCTCCTCTGATCAAGCTGGTGTCCATTGCCTTTTGTCCTGCCACCGGGCACCACTAAGAAAAGTCTGGCTCCTTCGTTTTGCCCAACCCACATCAGGTATTTTTAGAGGGAGAGATACACAAGATCCTTTCTCCAGGCTGAAGACTCCCAGCTCTTCCAAAGGCTTTGTACAATAGATGCTCCAGTCCCTCAATCACCTTTGTGGCCCTTCACTGGTTTCACTCCAGTTCATCCACATTCCTTTCACATAGGTCACTCAGATCTGGACTCAGTACTTCATGTGTGTCTGACCAGTGAAGAAGAGAAGGATCACCACCCCAGCTTGCTGACAGCACTCCTCCTCTTGCCAGGCTACTGTTGGCCTTTTATTCTGCAAGGGTCCACTGCTGGCTCATCCATCCTGGTGCCGTCCAGGACCCTCAGATGCTAATCTCCAAAGCTGTGCTCCAGCCACAGCCCATTGTAGTGCCTGGGGCCATTCTTCCTCACATACAGAACTTTGTGTTTGCTTTTGTTGAACATCATGGTGTTCCTGACAGCCAGTTTCTCCAGCCCCTTTAAGTGGCAGCCTAACCATTAGCTGCACAGAATCCTCGCTCTCTGCTCCCAATTCTTTTGCAGATTTCTCGAGGTTACAACTTCTTCCTCACTCAGTTTTGGGCTGCCATCTTCCTTCCTGTCTTGTTCTTTCTTAAAGCTGTCCTCCCTAGGCTGGCCAACCTGGGCAAAGATGCTCTTGCCTCACACAGTCATACCTGAAGCCTTTCAGGGCTCAGCTGTCTGTACAGCTGGGGTGAAAGTCTGGAGGCTGGGCAAACCCTCGTGGTGCCACTGCAACAGCGCAGAGCTGAGCGCGCAGCACGCAACCGGGTGGAGGGTCACAGCTGCCATGGGACAGGCACAGCACTCCAACAGTCAGTGCAGCAACCATGATGTTTTAGGTGGGGGTGATTAAAGAGGACTAAGTAAAATCTTATCATTAAGTTTGCGGGTTTTGTTTTTATTGTCAGTTTTATTTTCTTTAACTAGACAGAATCTAGCCCAGGCGATACAGGCAATAACATCCTGAGTCATTAGAGAATCAGAGCAGACATGGATTTCTAGGTATCACACAAACAATATCTGTGATGGCTGGGCATAGTTTCTCAATTAAAAATAATATTTCAATAACACCTTCAGCTGGTGTCCCATCTTGAGACACCAAACTTTCTATATACACACTTAAAACTTTGACTCATTTGGCCTGTCTGAAACTAATGGTTCATTACATCAGCAGGTTCTGAGTATACGGCATCATCTCTGCCTTCAGAGAGAAATCCAGCAACAGCCTGAGCATGCCAAGAGGCCATTGATCTGAAGAAATACACCAAAAGATGCCTTTGATTAGCCCAGTACTTTGGGTTTCCTATTTTAACCAAGCACAGATTGCAACCTGCAGAAAAAAAAGTTGTGAAAACTGACAGTAAAACCAGTAAGCCTAAAATCAGAGAGAGAGAGGAAACAAAGGGGTTTTGCAGAAAACAGCAGCTGGAAGTAAAGCAGTGCCCAAAAACAAATGCATGAAATAGAAGAAATGCTGGATGAACAAGAAGTACTGTACAGAACAAACAATGAAGGTGTTCCAGAAAACTCAGATGAATCCCCCAGGCTAATGCAAGTACAAGGTATAAAGCAAATTATCAGATGCAAGAATTGCAAAGGCAATTGTAGAGCTTTTACCAGCACATTTTCTTTAAAATAAAAGAAAAATCAAGAGAACAAATAAAAAAAAAATTACACAAAATAATAACACAAAAACTGTTTCCAAATACTTTTTCTGACTGATATAATAAAATTTGAGTGATGAAAAATGTGACATGAGATATATTTGTTTTACACTTATGTATACTTGCAAAATGAACACATAAGACTTTTATCTTTGCTTAAAAGCCCATTGTGCTGATGATTGAATCCCAGGTCCCTAACCCACTGTGGTCCTGTAACAAATGGTGACAGCAGTTAATACCTTAGCTCTGCTGGCACTGTCATTACTACTGGCATTATGTCTCCAAGGTCTTTATGCATCCCTACAATACTTATATTCTTTTATAATCTTCAAGTGCAGTTTTAGACTGCATCATCTGCCAAAATCAGGTTCTGGGGCTCCTTATAGATCTCCTTATATGAGCTCTATGTATGAATGAGCCAGTTAAGGCAAAGGTAAAGTGGTATCTTTTAAGGAGATTTACTGTGAGTGGAGATGCATTGCTATTTCTCACTGTCAGCCTGAAAAGAGCTTAGTGTTGGTATCAAGGATACAAATAAGATGCAAAGTGGTTTTCATTGACAGCAAAAAGCTAAACCTGTGTGGCTCACGTTAAAAATGCAAAGCACATTTTAGAGTGCACTGGGTGCTTAAAAATAAAAGAAAAAAAGAAGAAAAATATAATTTTCCCAGGGCATGTTACACAAATTTAGTTTAGAATAATGCTACATGTCAGAGACAGCCATGCTTTTGCAGATGAATTTTAATGCTGCCTTTTCTTTCTTCTTTCTCACCCTACCAGGGGCCATTCTCCTTTGAAAACTACTTCTCTCTTACAGATTGCTGCTGCTACCTTGTCACACCCCCTCCTGCCTCCATCTGCCACTGCCTCCTCATGGGCCATCACTTCTCACTGATTTCAGCCTGGGGAAGAGGAAAAAAAAACCCAAAGGAGCTCTGCTTTACGTCCTACCTCTAATAATGCCATAGCTCTTCAGACAGAAACTGGGATATGTGTACATCTAAAAAGAGCGTCTCCAAATAAAATGAGTCAAACACAGTGCAGGATTACTCTCTCTACACAGATGAAGGAGGGTGAAAAAGCAAGATTTCCTTCTGGTTCTCCTGTAGATCCCAGATGCCATGGTAGGGAACAAAAAGGCTGCTGCAGTTTTCAATAGCCCTCTGTCAGAGCTGGCACCCTGCCAGCCTGTGCCAGACACCAGCTGCTGAGCCCACTGGGATGTGGGGCTGGAGCAGAAAGGCCCAAGGAAACTGAAAATGAAGAAAAGGCCATCAGGGCTGGAGAGACAAGGAGTGAGACAGACAGCAGAGAAACATACTCAGGGCAGTGGGTCGGGGACAAAGTGGAGAAAGGGAAAGAAGGCAAGATCTGGAAGTACTGCTATGCACTTTCTCCTAATGCAGGCTCCCCAGCCCTTTCATTCATTTCCCATACCTCACTTTTAACTCCTTAAAGGTTGTTTTACAGCAGTCATAGTGACTTCCTTTTGGGTTGCCTTTCGCTGATGCAATTCCTCAAAACTTTTGCTTCCTCCAGATCCACTTTGCTTCTCAGTCTCTACTCTGTAGCAGCATCACAAGGGAGAAAACTTCCTCTCATTCCTGGAAGTTTTCAGTGACTGAAAATATCATACATGGAGCTATGGAGGAGAGCAAAAAAAAAATTACCAGCCAAACACCAACTTTGTTTGAACTGTCTTTTCTCAAAATGCAGCAAGACATCTCCTGAAGAAAACTATCCCTCACATACTCCAATTTATATACAAAACTGCCAGCTCACTGGACTGCTGTCCAGACAGGGTTCTGAAAAAGTGTTCTGAAAACACGTATCTTCCCTGGAAAACACCAGAAAACTTTAAAAGAAAGCAAGTTAATAATCCTAACACACTTTTATTACACCTTCTGATAAAAACTTCAAATTATTCAGACCAGAATTTATTTGCAAGTAACAAAAAAGGCATTCAAATCCAGAGCTTCAGCACACTATGCTCTCTCTCCCTTCTCCAATTTTTACCCCTGCTTATATATAGGCAGTGCCCTGCTGCTGTGCATGCCCAGCAGGCTCCCAGCCTGCTCCCTGCTCCCACGGAGAAGGCTGCCCTGGAACACCGCGTACTCCCGCAGGCATTACCGTAATCTCATTTAAGGCACGGAATGCTGGGGCCATGCTGTGCGCCAGGGAGGAATTTCTGGAGCAAGGCAGAGGGAGCAGCAGGCATTTTGTCACCCTGGAAAGGCAAGGCTGTCCTGCTCTGACAGCCACTGCCTGCAGCTATCTCCTCCCTCCCCTTTTAAGTTGCCATGTGCGTGTAACCACAGAGCAAAAATGTCCTTCCTCAGGTTTCTAACCAGAACTAGAGGCAGAGGTACAGCCATGCATCCTGCTCTCTCCATCCCAGCTGCCCATCTCCAGCAGAGAGGGGGGAGCACCCTGCTGGACGGGAGCACCATGAGTAGGTAGGCTCAGCTTCCAAAGGTTTGCTTCTAAATAAGTGTGCCATTTACCCGCTCTCTTTGCTGAGGCAGCAGAACATGGGACGTGCACTTCTTACAGAGGCCTGAGCTCACTTCTGGCAGACAATAAATCAAGCTGAACAAGCACCAAGACATCAAATTGTAAACTGAACCAGCTGAGCTGGGGCACCTTTTTGTACTCCTAACAAACCTCTGTACTGGAAGCAGACCAACAGACAGAGAAAACTAAACTCTTACAACACAACATCAGAATCAAAACAACACACACAAGAAAAATATGAGAATTATAGCTCAACAATCATCCTTCTCTATTCCCATTGCAAAATAGGTCCAGGACAGCTGCAGTAGAACAAGAGATAAATTGCAAGAAAAATATCAGGACACGTGCTTCACCATCAAGACTATTTTCTCATTAGTACATAATATTTCAATTCCATTTAAGATTCTTGTTTTTATGGTACCAGATAATTTGATTAATCTGAAATTAGTCTAAAATAACTTCCTCTGAAATACTCTTCAATGTAATGCTTTACCTCTTGATTAAACATTGTTCAGCAAAGAACTTGATACATGGCATAATTGAGCAGGCTGTAATAGAAATCTGGTTAAAATAATTAAGGGTTTTTAAAATTATGTCATTTTCAGAAAATTTGAAAGGATCCCAAAGTCAAAAATTAAAGTACTGCATGAGATTGTTGAGTAGGCCTGTTCTTGTCCACCAAATGAATAATAAGACACCTGTATAGAAACCATTTTTTTCTGGCTGTGCAACCCCAGAAAACTGTTCCTTCCGATTTCCCCCAGCCTGTTCACACTCCATAAGCAAGACACAGTTATTCCACAGGATCTTCCCTCTTCTCTTGTTCTGGATGTTATGCTTTGCTCTTTGAGGAGACACCTTTGCATCAGATCCTGGATGAATTAACTGTTTCCTGCTGGAAGGGATATGTACATTTTTGCCCCAAGATGGGGCTGGCGGTGACTGAAAGAGGAGCCCGTCCTGTGACCCACTGCTGGGGAACAGTGCTCATCACTCACAGGCAGAGTAAGGACAAACAAAGGGCTGTTTGTACAGCATCTCCCATCAGCCCTCCCTCCCTCCTCTTATCCCAGCTCTAGCTCTCTCTGGGTAAGTCTCAAAAGATACAGCTGCCAAGAAAGTGGAAGGGAATGAACCAGAAGATTAAGGTACGTTTTGCTCCTGCAATTATCCCTGTCTACCTGCTCCTTCTAGTTACAGATTACAGAATTAGAAATACATATGGGAACATGCAGAAGAAGATTTGGGAGAAACTGTTATATTGCAGGCAGGAGGTACCATTGAAGACAGTTGCATGGCTGGGATCCAGATCAAAATAATTATTTTACTATCTTGCTTTTCTTCAAGGTTGGATACTCCATATGAACATCTGAAGTCACTAAATATACTATATTGCATCCCAGCGCTCAATATAATATGGAGAGAGGTGTCTTCACAATGAATTGCTGTCTTAAAGAAAACTAATTGAGGTTTCATGAGAACTCAGTTTCTGGAAAGAATCATGGTATTGATGACAATTACAAAGCAGTAATTCAAGGAATTCATCCTCAGTGGAATAGCTGCTGTCCTTACAGTGCACCAACTGTGCAAGCAAAATAGATGTAACAATTTTTTTTAATGGAAAAAATTCTTCACGATATTATCAGTTATGCAGTTCTTGTGTAATGATTTTTTAGTAATGCACTAATAAACCTAACTATGAAGCACTAACACCTAAATACTAAATACTCAGCATTTTACAGGTGCTTGTGAAAGGCAAACTTGACAAATAAAAAAACACTAAAATACATTTCATTTTGAATAAGTGAAACAATTTTAATATATATATGCTTTTGAAGTGCAACTTGTTAACCTGGCACACGCCACTGGACAAACTGGAAAAGAACATACACCAAAAAGTGTACACATTAATGTATTTTTGTTTTCAACATTAGGCAACTAGAAATACAACCTATTTAAAGGGAAAAGAAGGATATATTTAATGAAGGATTGATATTTTTAGTGGTTGATAGACCAACCTAAAAATATTTCTGTTTTCCCAACCATGCAGGATCTCTAGAAGTGCCGAAATACACATTTTGTGCCATTTCTCAGTTTTCTGTCTAACACCTGAGCTCCTACTGATACTGTGTGACCTTTAAAGGACATCACTTCTCATGAACTATTACCCTGCTGTTCTTGGACAAGGAGGCTGAGACTTGGGGTTTTCTCTTCAGTCTGATTACCTCTGCATCTAGCGGATCCAAAGATTAGATGGTGCCAAATTGCCTGGCAAGATCATTCAAACACTCTCAGCTGAACAAGCAGAGACAGCACTAATTCCTGACTCATCATGCATATTCCCAAACTAACCATTTTCCTTTAGGAAAAGCTCCAAAATATTTCAAAGCACTTGTATTCCCAGGTGCATTTGGTGTTAAATCTTACTTACACCACGTCAAAATAATCAAAATAATTAAATAAAAGAATTTTTGCAAATACAAGGAGCTCATTTTCGGTATTTTTATATGCCTTTACTCCTGCTAGAATTCGAAATTATAAAATCTTGATAGAGCAAGCTGGTCAGGCTTAGCATGCCTGGCATTGGTATCTTTTCAGAAGGCTTCATAAAATAAAGGACTGTAAGAGGATTCTTGCTGGCAATGAATGAGTCTCTGAGCCACATTAGTGGTTGGATTTGTTCATCACATTTTCCTGACTTGTTTTATGAGAAAAGCCTATCTTCTGCGCTATGCAACAGCAGACAATGCCTTTGACGCTCATTTTGAAATAAACATGCACATACTAGCTCTGTTCTTTACCCAGGCAATCAGTGACACTCCAACATCTGTTCAACAGCACTCAGGAAAAGAAGTTGCAGCAGTGTGTCAGAGAGAGATGCTGCATCTGAAAGGTCTGCATCGATCCTGTGCAGGGAGCTGATGGAACACTGCAGCTCCTTGGCAATCTTTCGTCTGAAAATAGGAACTGTTCTCCCCTAGGAAAGAAATACCTGTTTGAAGAAAAGCTTTTTCACAAAAAGTTTCTGTTTGGTTATGATCTAAAAAAAAAACCAAAAAAACCCAACCAACCAACCAAAAAAAAAAAAAAAACAACCCAAAGGAAATATTTAAGCAGAAACAAAATTTTAATATTTTTTTCTGAATAATAACAATGTTTATCATTGGTAAAATGTATAACTGGTCAGAGGAGCTGTCTATCCATAGCTGTCCTGCATGTTGCCTTAGCTAATACTGATTTTGGTACCCACCCATGGAAACCCTCCTGATGACACACTACAGCAATATCCTATTATTTTTATTAAATGGCAAGTAGTGAGTTACTACAGAATCACCTTAAAAACTGTAGGTTATGATTTTTGAATCTAGCAATTTGACAGTGTATAGAGAATGCACCTATTTTCAGGATGAATGGGCCTATTTTTCAGGAAGTGAATTCCTACAAATTGTGAGGAGGTAGGCAGCTGGCAACAGAGTCAAATGAACATTTAGGTTGAACTCCAGGTAGGGAAAGATCACCTGAATTATTATAAATTTTTAAAAAATTCACAGGAGCAAGGTATCATGAATGCCTCATCCTCAGTAGAAGAGTACAGAATAATCCAATCATAAGAAAAAAAGGCATAAAACCCCTACTTCCCAATTTTCTCTTTCATGGAAATTTTCTTCCATTAAATACTTAAATAATTAAGCCAAACTATTTGAGCAGAAGATTAAATTTTACTCCCTGACACTGGCATTTATCTAGGTATAGTATCAACAATTTTTTTCTTTTTAAGCATTAGACTTCTCTGAGCAGAACCCTCATAACTAAAGTGTTTATACTTCTACTAAATAAACTCATGAATATAATAATACAGATTCTACACTCAAGTCTAAAAAACACCAGGCAATGTTTACTTTATTTGAGTAGTAGTTTTGAGGTCTAAAACTAATAAAGACAATATGTTATTCAATACTGCACTCTGAGGTAATTAAAAATAGATCCCCAAGGCTCCATTACTAGTAGTTTATAGGAGTCTTCTACTAAGAGTT
Source organism: Setophaga petechia (assembly GCA_024362935.1). Classification (NCBI taxonomy): domain Eukaryota; kingdom Metazoa; phylum Chordata; class Aves; order Passeriformes; family Parulidae; genus Setophaga; species Setophaga petechia. The sequence goes on from JANCRA010000001.1 coordinate 33,778,321, forward strand.
CCCATACAAGTTCATGGAAAATAAAAGGAATTATTCAATGAATTTTCCTTCTACAACAGAAGCCAAAAAAACCCCAGAAGAGCTTATTCTCACTTCACTCATGTTCTTTAATATATTGGCCACTTTTTAATGCTTTATTTTGCTACTGATGTTCAAAAAACCCCAAGTTTAAATATAAAAATAAATAACCAAAAAGCTTTGAGTTGTTGCATTTAATCCCTAAATTTCCAGATTTTCTTACATTGCATTTTACTCATTGGCTGAAGAAATGGAAGATAAGATAGCTATAGTGGCAAGAAAACTATCTGATAAAAATAAGTAAAAAATACTGTAGATTTATATATTTAAAATTTTAGTTTGTTTTTCAAGGGTGATCTCAAGATTTTTTACAAAGTAATTCATATTATAGTCACATCTACAGCTGGCATACCTCATGTTTTTTCTTATCTAGATAATAGCTCTACCATCTTAACTTCACCTTTGATAGTCTTTGATAAGATATTGTCTTACACCTTGATAGTCTTTAATTAGATGTTGTCTTATACCTTGTTATTTTTGGGTTAGTCCATTCTAATCTTCAGCCCCACAATGAAGACCAGGGCTGGTCCATAATGTCATGTCAGGGCATCAGTTCCAGAGTGCCAACAAGATGAAGGACAGCAAAGTCTTCCTTAAGTCTTATACAAGAAAAATGAGTATACAGGGAGAGTGCTGGGCAGAACTGGTCATTCTTTATTTTAATTTTCTGAGCAGAATTCCTATTTAAATTCAGTTAAGATAACAGATTAATTTTGTTTGAGCATAAGGAAAGGTAAAAAACCCACTCTCCTAATACAAATAAAAATTCAGCTGAAACATTTTTCAAAAGCCTGTTTTGAAAGTGAATGCAAATTCAAGGATCCAAAGCTCTGTGGCATGGTCAGACTGTGCAGAGCAGCACAGAACAGCAGAGCCCACATTAAACAAAACATTGGAAAGCCTAGTGGCCAGCAGGAGAGTTTTGCAAGGGTTAATTTATCCCACCTTTTAAAAAGCCAGTTAAACCATAATGACCTCCATCCAGTAGCAAGACTCAACTAAGCAGTCTGCAGTACTAAAAAAACCCAATGAAGAAGATCCTCCCTAATGCTGAATGATACCAGAGGCCAGGACAGCAGCACGTGGCAGCGCTGCAGACACTACTTAATGCCTCAGTTCCTCACACAGCCCATGACACAGGATTCAATCAGCAAGCAGTCTTTCCACAACTCTGATGGGGAAGGATACTATTTATTTTATGTGAGTGACTCTTGTTTTGACAGGCAAAGTGGCCAGGGAGGCAAGGACACACACCCAGACATTTCCCCCTGGTTTGGTAGCAATCGATGCAATCACTTACATCGCCAAAAAAACACGGCCAGCACAAAGCAATTTTCTCAAGGTGAGAGGCCAAAGAAACAACAAAATTGCCAGCATCAGAAGCCTCAATTGGCAATGAAAGGATTCCTAAGGTTGTACAGAAAGTAATGAATATCAATTCTGCTGCAATATTATTTACCTCCTAGGAGACAACACTCTCCAGCACTCAGGCTCAAATGACCGAAACTTCACAGGAAAGAAAAACGCGAGGCAGGAAGCAAATGAGGGAAAGAGCCCTGTTCAGCAGCAATACTGTGTCACATACCTGTTTCTCTTTAGCACCCTGCTGTGGGAAGCTTGGCAAACATGAAGATGCTCTGGGCGCTGCTGCTGCTGCTGAGCTGTCTGCCGGGTGCCCCCGCGGTGCCTGCCCAGCGCCCTTCCTGCTACAAGCGGCCCCTCCAGGAGCACAGCTGCCACAGCATCCCCGCGGGCAGGGACAGCCTCCGGCACGTCCAGGACGCTCTGCCAGATCACTTCTGGGAAGGGAAGGGCTGTGAGGTCATCTGTTACTGCAACGTGAATGAATTGCTCTGCTGCCCAAAGTAAGATGACACTCATTTCATGGAAACTCACATAGTTCTTCACAACTGCCCGTTATATTTCCATCATTTTTATTTCCATCAGTTTCCATACACAGAATAGGCTATCATTTTAAAGCAATTCCTCACTTCAGATGGTTTGAAATTATATCAAGATATAGCCAATTTTCTGTTACTGTCAGTTTTGAGGATTTGTTTTTCAGGGGCTCACCTAGGACTTGCCTAGCATATTTTGTAAACCTCCCTGTCCTATTAACAGGGACTTCAGCATTTGAATCATCACCCAACTTTTGACTCCTCTGTTTGATCCAATCTAACAAAAACTACATCAAACAATTATTCTGAGCATTTTACAATGAAGAAGTTTTCAGGACCACCAAAAAAAAACCCCTATTTGGTTCCTGTTCCATGGAAGAGAACTGTATTGCTATTCTAAACTGCATGCACATATGTCAGTTGAACAAGTAATTCTGTAAAAGTAGCTGTTAAAAGCAGAAAAAACAAAGGAGGGGCACAGGGGTTCACATATACTTGTATAAGGCAAGGCAAAGATTGAGCCCAAGAACACCAAGACCTCCTTGGCTTCCTTGCACTGCTGACAAAGTTGAACAGTGAAGTTCTCACTAAACTTTGTTTTTTGTTGTTGTTATATAGAAAGAACATAACTGAGTTAAATAAACACCATCAGCCCATACTGGTTTTAGGTAATAAAATGTATTAAGAAGTATTATTTCATTCAGATTTTCAGCAACATTTTCTTCAGTAAATTTGGATTAGAAATATCAACAGTTCAAAACTTACTAATACTTCAGAGGCACTAAAATGTGATGGCATTATATAGGCAAGCAAAAAATATTTTTTTATATGTGCTCTTCTTAATACTCATTTGTCAAGTCCCCTAAAATCCAATAAAGGCAACTTTTCAGCACTCCTGTAGGGGACTCAAGTTGAACCAAATGGGAAAGACTTCTAAAGCTAAAAACTTCAAACAGACAGCAGGGTTTAAGTAAGATTTTCATCTTTCACTTTCCCTAAAACCAGATATGGTGTCCTCGCCCTGAATCACACTTTGGGTCTCTAGCTTCAACCTTTGAGCAGCATAGTAAAGCCTCTTCCTTTGATAAAAATATGGAAGAAAAGAATCCTTCCATCACCCTGAGGTACACAGGACCTGCTTTGCATCTGTGCTCTCAGGACAAACTGCACTAAAACAGTATGTGTGCACATGCCAAAATCCTTTATTTTGATAATATAACCTATTTGGTAAGTTTATTTTCTCAAAGTTAAAATACCAGGGTGGAGTTCTGCCACCCATTCAGCCAATGAAGGTTTGGCCATTGCTCCCTCAGCAGGCTGGCAGAGGTAGAAATGCAGGGTCTTCATCCAGACCTGCAGTTGCATTTGCATTGCTGGAAGGACATCCCAAAAAGACAGTAATCCCACATACATCATGATACATCCTAAAAAATATCCACAGTGGGAAATGCATGTCAAATTAAAGCTCTCATAAACCAATGATCTAATTGTTTAAATATGTGATCCTATCTTTCAGGGATATTTTCTTTGGACCAAAGATATCTTTTGTGATCCCCTGCAACAGTCAATGATTCGGGTCTGCAAGTGAAGATAACAGACATCATTCTACAACCATGTATTAATGTTTTCAAGGGTAAAACAAAACTACCACCAACAAAAAAACCTTCCTTTCTAATCACAAGCCACTGCCTCACTTTACACTGTAAAAAGAATTCCCTTTCTATACCTTCATGGAATATCAAATACCTAAGAAGTTTTCTTTTCAAATCTGGCAGCTGACCTAATTTCCATAAAGCCATTTCCATGGTTTAACAGACTGTACAAGCTCTTAGTGTATCCTAATATTGCATACCCCAGCAAAAAGCATAACTCTTCTTACTCAGCACAATATCCTTAGTTAGTTTGGATAAAGAAACTTCAAGCCTAAGCATCCATGTTGTTAGGAACATGACTCAGAGCAACTTATGGCAGTGCAGCTTCCTATTGCATTATTGCCATCACACTTTTAATGCCATTTTAAGCTGAAGCCACTCAATCCCTGGCATTTCTGAAGAAAAGCTCCCATGTTCTGTTTAGGCATCTTAAAATACATGGACATTCAAAAGGCCTGTATTTCCATACTTGGAAGTATTTCACTGTAATAAAAAAGAACAGTAAAAATTGACATCAACAGTATTAAAGCACACTTGGGTCTTGTGTCTACCTGTTCACCTGCCTTGACTATGCCATCTCTAAACCCTTAAATTGCTTAATCTTAGCAGTGAACATTTAAAAATATTAGAACAACAGATTTTTTTATTCAAGCTCTGTTCGAAATACAGTACTCCAAAGTAAGTTAAAATGCTGGCTTTTTAGGCTAGCCCTGTAAGGCAATAGCTACAGAAAACACAGAGATAATCATCTTAATATTTAAGAGGTATTGTGATCTATGAGATAGATACAGAGAGATAAATTTTGACCATTATATGGTAATCTGTATTGGCAGGTGTTCAGAGGTAACCACATAATTTTAAGCAGCCACCTGAACAAGCCAGGCTTACAGGCAGCAAGCCTGACTTGCTGCTTTACACATATAAACTTTTTAGCTATCAAGCCAGTCCCATGGAAAGTGTGCAGTACTGAAGGAACTGTGCAGTTCTCTCTACTCAAAAAATGCACTGCTCACCCAATAACCTTACACCTTGGCCCAAACTGCTACCACCAGCTTACCATGCTTCCTTCATGTGTCAGTATAAAATATCACCATGACTGCTCTTCTTGTTAGTAAAAAAGCATTGGATACTGGGGGAGGGGGTGATTATACACAACCAATAATAAATGTTTAAAGTAAATCTGTGTGTACTATTTTTTGCCCCCACTGACTGTTTAACAGTTTGTCATCAGGCTTTTTAAACCTTGCTTGTATAATTATTCAAGCAGAATAATTTGGGCTTCCCACCAAATAATCGATAGTAAAATAAACCACGTAACTCTGGCAACCCAGTGAAAATATCCAAAAGTCAGTGCTGTGCAAAAAAAAACCCTATAGTATGTGCTCTTGTGTAAAGTCCTCTACAAGCTTCTAGGGTAGGTAAACTTCTGTTGTTTGTACCATCTAGTTTCGACAAGAATCACATTGCATATGCCTGGCATTCACAGCTTTATAAAACAGCTGTAGCAAAAAAAAGTTAAGGCAGACACAAAGCTGCATACTAAAGTTGGTGGCTTTCAGTTAAATTTCTTCCAAGACTCCTGGAAAATCCCCAGTCCACAACTTTGCCACTTACCACATGCAGCAAGATAGGGTCACTTAAGTTACTACTTTAAAACTGACAAATAGAAACTTTTGCTTTTGTTTCTTTCCCTACTCTCCCTTCCCTCACACAACTTCATCTACAGGTCCTGCCAGGCCTAGGTGAGAACATTCAACCCTGTCATGCACTCAGAAAAAAACTCCTTATCCCTTGGATGTCCTATCCATTACTAAGTTCCCTGCTTTTTATGCAATTTGCACTTTCAAGGTAAGAAGCTTGAATGTGCTCAAAGGACATTTAGTAAACAAATTGACAGTCCCTGTAGTGAAATGGCCATGAAAACATACCTTCAAAGGAGCACCAATTTTAGCTGTCACTACCTAGATATCACTGTCTTGAACTTAGGCCAGCACTGCAGAACTGTATTGTGGAAATAGATAAAGCAGTACAAGTGAAAGAAATCATACCATTGGGAAAGCAGCCAGTGTGAGGTTAGAGTTTATCACCATTCAGTTCTGTGCAAGCCTTACAGGTCAAAAAAAGGAAAGTGAAGCATCTTAGTTGTAGTGATGCCAGTAGAGTAGTAATTTTCAAAAAAACCTCAAAAGATTAACATCAAGCAGATTAGATCACATACTGCTTTCTTATTTATCCCAAATTAAGGAAAAGCTTATAAACATCTGATAAGGTTGGGAGTTGCAATGAATGCTAACTGAACAAGCTGAAGTCATGTCCTCCTCAGCTTTAAGATGAAAACTATTTTCCCTCAGCTGTTTATTCATCCTACGTGCACAGCTTTAAGCAGAAAGAAATAATTTTCCATACACCACACATTTAGACTGGCAAATAGTTGCAATAGAAGAAGTCATTCATAATACCATCCTCAATATCAGAGTTTTCTAAGACAATCAATTAAAAGCCTAAGTATTGCTGGATATGATTCTCCACAAGCTACCATGATTCTGGGTTTATTGAGGGGGTTATTCCTTTTAGACAGGCCTGAGCTAATCCATGCCATGAAAAAGAAGCAGTGTGCCTGTTAGAAGAGGCTGTATTGACCCCACACAGGCTCAACTCTCATTCTCCAATTAAGTTCTTAGCAGCAGTCCATGCAGACAAATGGAGAAGTCAGCAGGTAAAGGATTTCTTACTGAGTCAAAGGATTTCTCAGCACAGTAAGCTGCAGCAGTCTCTTCATCTGTACTTACAGCGTTGAAATTCAAGAGCTGCATTTTTTTCCATTTTAATATAGGAGCAGGAAGGCCTCAGTGCTTGGAAGCACGTATCTCAGCAATGACACAGTGAATAAACAAATCAGAAAATCTTCCAATTCTTGTTTCCAAAGGGGGAAGAAATTGTTACTCAGCCATTTCTGCCCAGCTAAAAACAGAACTGGCACTTAAAACCTTTTACCTTAGGAAAAAAACCTATTGCCAAGTCTACTACAGCTTTTTTTTAAAAGGCATTGCATCATGAGCACTTGAGGTACATTTATAAATATATCCTTGGCACGTTTTAATTGAAAAATATTTTAATATTATTACATAGTTCATTAAAGCTTAACTATTAGGTACAAGTATCATAGAATCACAGAATATGCTGAGCTGGATGGGACCTGTCAGGATCGAGTCCAACTCATTAAAATTACAGACACACCCATTTGAGCAACAGTATCAGTGATATTTATTTGAAATACTTTTGCTGAGGAAATTTGTTTCATAAGAGATGGTTTTCAAACAAATCGGCAAGGTTATGAAAAATAAAACAGACAAACTCTCTCAGGAGAAAAAGTTACAAAGAAAGCTTTTGCATATCCACAAAACCTCAGTCTTTTCATTTGCAGCCTGAGTCTCAGTCCCAACCTTTTCTGCCTAATGAATCCCACTATCCATCTTTAGATCTGGCTTGTTCTTGTCATTCTTCACTGAGTAGATGAAGTATGTTAAGGTGTCCTTTTCATTCACTGGAATTGTCCTAAAGTGGCAGCCAATTATCTATAAAGGAAGAATGCAAGGAAATTAAATAATCACTCTTACATGCAAAAACTGAAGATTCATATTTAAATGTACTACATTCAAGTTTAAAAGACTGATTAAGAAATTTACAAAAAAGGAAATTTTGCCTCTCTTCAGAAGTCTTCAGTAGTCATAAAAAGGTAAGCAGGAACTATTTTACTGGTAACTGTGAACTAAATGTAACAGATTGTACCCCTAATTTGCAAAGTAAAAAGCTGAGAATTTTTTCAGGGAAAAAAACCCTCAAAGCTATCAGAACAATCATGGGACTACAATTACATTTGTTTAGTTGGAGCTTCAATACAACAGGTAGTGACTACGGAATATCAACAGAGACAGTACAATTATGAGAGGCTACTGCTCTCCACTCAACTTGGGAGGTGGTGTCTGCATCAAATCACATACAGAAACATTTAACACAACACAAGAATTACCAGAAAATTATAACTGAACATTCAGCTCTTCAAAACAAAAATATTAATGAAAATTCACCATGCTGTAACCATTGAAATATAACAATCCGTAAGCAGTTCTTGAATCACTTGTCATTTCAGCAGTCTTTCCCTTCATCAAAATAAACACCAGCTTTAAAAGAAAGTTGCAAAATATTGTAACTGAATCTGTTCTCTGGCTCTCTGCCAGACTGGTAGATTAAAAGGATGAAGTGAAAAACATGGGACTGCTCACTTAAGCACCACAGGATATGTGTGGGATAAACGGATGAATGTTCAGCCTAACTGAAAAATTAAGAAACTTTCTAAACTCTACCCCAAAAGCATTCACAGAGAAGCAGTTTGACACAGTATTTTAAGTGAACTTTCAGTAACAGCTAGAGCAGTGTCTATGGTATGTTAGGACACATTACAAGGAATCAAATGTACAGTGTTTAAGGAAGCTCTGTGCCTATGGCTCACAAATACCTGCAGGTCAGTCAAATCAAGCATGTGGCAAAACAGCTTTGCCCATGCACACCATGCACCATTGGAATAACCCAGTGCAAGTATCCTATGAGACGTACCTAAAGCAGACCCTGTGAAACACCAGTTGTGCAGAACAAAAACTGCCTGTGATTTTTCAATTCACAGTCCTTCTAATTCAAGAGCTAACCTAGATATAAGAAAATGGAAGACTGATTTTGCATTCTCACACTTAGTGGCAGCAGGGCTATTCCTTTACAGCTCAGCCTTGAGATCACCCACACTTTTAAGAGCCTTGTTTTTAATCCGCACAGATTAAGGAGAGATGAAAACAGTGTCTGCACTTAAATACAGCTGAATGTATCACTGCACAAAAGTGAAAAATCAGTAGCTATACCTTCCTGTTAAGATCACCAGCTCTTCCACTTATTTACATCAATATGCTGTGACTGCACCTTTGCAGTACTAAAGAATTCCTTTAAAATAGCACTCATGCGAAGCAAAGATGCTAACATACAGTTGTACTGACATGCAGTTTCAGCACTTTTGGAAACAGTAAATTCCATGTAATTCCAGTTTTCTGACAGCAGATTCCAGTGGTTTTAACAGAATTAATTATCAACAGAAGCATGTTTTTTCAGGCTTCTTTACTCTACATATACAGAAACCTACGTTTGCAGTAACTAGCTTTTTAAAGCAAAGTCTGAACCTCACCAGAACTTCATTGACAGCTCTCAGTTTCTAGTTCTTTTCAGCAGGACATTTCAGGTGAAGCTGTGATTGATGCACAGACAGAATGAATCCATGATTCTATGACATTTAGGGGCATGAAGACCATCTTACTGCTCCAGCTCAACACTGTGTTTACAAGCAGCATACACTCCTTTTGGAAGTTAAGAGTCCCTCCTCTGGAAAGAGCTTTTACTTTTGATTTACTTGGCTCAGGAGCTGTGGCCAATGAAGGAAGCTAGATAAGCAGCTCCCTTTTGTTCTCCTAAAATCCAGATTATATAGGCACTTTATGCAAGGATCACAGTGCATAGAAAAACACATGCCACAGCAAGTCGCATTTTCTATTATGAGAAACACTCATACATACTTCAACAAGCTGTGCTTTGTTAAGTCCCGGTCTGGTCTGTAGCTTGAAGTGTCTTTTGTACCTTCGAAGTGTGTTTACTTGTAACTGATATAAATCAACCTAGAAGAAAAGAGGGGGAAGGGGAAGAAAACAATCTAATATAACTGAAAAAAATTCAGTCATTAATAGTTCGTCTCGCAAAAGCATTCTGGAAAATCACAGATACACAAGTGTAAACAGTCAGCTCAGCAGATGTCATTTTGACAAAAAACAAACCTTCCAGCAGAAAGGAAAATAGCCTAGCTCAGTTTAAGAGTGTTTTGTTGTTACTGAGCATGCTTCTACCTCCCTTTAGCTGTGGACATTATTTTGAACTCACTATTGTACTCGCATCCATTCTAGATTTTTTGTTTGCTTCCCAGTTCCAGCACGATAACACAAGCCCAATAGCAACTTTTATATAACATCTTTAAAAATGCTGATCCAAAGGAGGATCAGCATCTATACTGTATATTCAGCCATTATATCATTATCCTATACTGTAATTTCAGCCATTAAATCTTATGCAGATTACATACAAGGCACCATGCACCATGGAAGATATCTGCACCATGAAAGAGCACATATTAGAATCAGGACAGAGTCTAGAGCACAAGCATTCTTGGCTTGAGTTGAGGAAAGAAAACAACTGCTCTTGCTCTCCAAATGTATCCCTGCTACACAAGCAATATGCAGGAGTTATGGGCATGGGCATAAACGTCCAAAATTCTTTCTCAATGTCATTCAACAGTTGAGAGAATTACACAAAGTCCTCTCAGGGATACAAAGACACAGCCTTAATCCAGTACTCTGTCAGTTTTGAATCCTATGTACTCTGATCAGTCACTTCTCCCAGCAACAGCTTGCCCTTCCCATCCTCCCTGACAACCTAAGAGAGCTTAATCAGATGACTGAGTGGGAGAGCAAGCTCAGAAAGCAGGCTGAGTGAGAAATTCTATTAGGTCAGTTGCAATTACAGAAGTATTCTCCAAATTCACTGCATTAAATATTGATGAAGGCATTGAAGGCATTCACCTTTGCTTTAAATTCATTTAACAGCCTCACTGCAGAACACTTAGAAGTGCTACTGCACACTTGGCAACCTGGCCAGGCCTGAAGTGAGGCCACCTTGCAAGATAAAGGATGGTATCCTTTGGTGTTTCTAAAGTTTACATGGCATTAAATTACCGTTCCCAAGCCACAGTGGGGAAGCCACCCTTGCAGCATCATGCAGAGGAGGAGCAGCAGCTTTTCACCAAGCCCCAGGAGCTATTAGTACTGCAGAAGTTTTTTTCCTCCCGTAGGAATCGTTTCCAACCAGAAAAGATGGTCATGTCTGAGATGGAGCAGGGGAGCCTTACAACTCTTCAGAAGAATAATACTTTTTTCCTTAGCAAACTGGGTAATAATTGAAAATACAGGTGGTAAAGGGCAAACAAGTATCTAAGGCATACAGGAATTACAAGGAATGAACATACTGCCCTTGTCCAAACAGCCAGCTGACACTCCTCAAAAACAGTTCCCAGTTTTCTTTTTTGTAATACTACTGTTAAGGGGAAAAAAAAAGCTTGTTTTCTTGTTCTGGAGATATCCATCAGTTGTGACATGTTTTATAATCCTGGCATAAGAAAACAAAACAGGCTTCCAGGAGAGCTGTAATTACACAGTGTCAGAGAGCTACCTGAAGTCACTCACTAGCACTAGCTTTAGACAGAACTTTCCAAGAAACAATCTCAGATATTTAACAGACAGACAACACCACCCAGCACCAAACTACTTGCAATCTCCTAAAATCCTCTTAGCCAGAGCCTTCAGACTGGAGCCTCGTGCCTAAAGGCACAGATTCCTGCACAAAGTTTCCTGCTTATTTGCTGTTGTCTGCAGATGCTGACCATAAGGATGCCATTAAATTAACACTTACAGAGCAATTTCTGAAGAATGTTTAAACAATCCCTCTCAGAAGGGACCACGTAGGCATAACAGCCTCTGCTCAAAATTAACACACTGTGGAGCACCTGCTAAGCAACGTTGTAGCAAAAATAACCCAGAGCATGTGTAAGAAAAAGAGAGCCTTATGTTAAAGACCGACCCATTATACCGTGAAAAAAGTTGAACGCTTTAGTTCCCTTATTTTAATGGGTCAGATGTCACTGATGTGCAGTGGAGGAAACAGGTTGAGAAGACACGGTATTTCTCTACTCCACTCCTTCACAGCAGAGCTCCCCAAATGGCTCTTCCCCCTCACAGTGGGGCAGAAACGAAGCTACCATCATTAAACTCTCATCTGTAAAGTGACTAGGGCAATGGAGTAATTGCCGAGAACCATCTGCAATACATTTAGCACAAAAAGGACAGGACAGAGAAGCATTTATATCCCAAGCATTATGTGCAATTCCCTTCAGGTTGTCAGCTCCTGCAAAACATAAGAGCTCGATGGTATGTGGCAAATCGCTAAAGAGGAGGAAGCTGAAAACAGTAGATTTCTGAGAGAACCACCAGACACTTAAAAATAGAGACTCTTGTACATTGTACTCTGTGCCATTTAATCAGAAAACATTCCACAAAAGTCAGTTAAATTCTGTTATATTAAGAACAATGTGAATCAAGGATCTTCCCTTTCCCACATGTAAGATAAGCTGTAAAAGTGGGAGAGTGGTGTTGGTGCAGACTCGGTGTCATTAAGAAGCTTAACACAGTAACTCGAAAAAACCCCACACAACTCTTTAGCTACCTCTGGAGTGTCGATGTCTTGCACTGGTGAATCACCATCATCATCGCTGCCTTTCCTCTTTCTTCTATTTCTCACACTCTGAATTAAATTTTTGTGGAAGTCACAAATGTACAGATGTCTTGCCTAGAAGAATAAAACGGCATCTTTCAATCAAACCCACGTAGTGTATCTCCCAGACTAGAGTGCACGAAGACAGACAACCCTTAAGCACTCACAGCCACATTAACTGGATTGAGGAAGCTTTTCTACTGGCTTCTTCTAAACGGAGAGTGTGCTGCGCTGCAGCTCCCCGCCGGCGGCTGGGCCCCGAGCTGGCTGTGCTGCTGCAATGGGCCGATGCAGCAGTGCCAGGCTGTGGAGCCACGCAGCACAGCCCTCCCTCCTTCCCCCCCTGCCTCCGGCCGCGCATCGCACCGCGGGGGCCGGGCAGCCCGCAAACAAAAAACAAGCTCTCCGCTTTCTCTGCAGGGCTGAGAGACGGCTCTCATTTCCCCAGCTATATCCTCCCCTCCTTGTTTTACTTCCGCTACCCGGCGTGGTCACGCAACACACTTATTTTTACTTTCTTTCTTTTTAACAAGTTTCCCTTTTGCGGGGATCTGCACGCTTTGGGAGATCTCCGCCCGTACGAGGCCGGAATCGCCAAGTCCGCACGTTTTCAGGGCAAAAGAGAGCACGGGGCAGCGTTCGGGACGGGCTGCACAGCGGGACCCGGGTCTCTGGGGGCGCACGCAGCCCCGGCCGGGCGCAGGGCGCTCCCGCCGGCCGCCCCACGCCGCAGCCCGCCTTGCCCTCCCCTCCCGCGGCACCCGGCGAGGGCGGGCGCTCCCCCGGCTCCCGGGCAACCCGGCCCGCGGGAAGGCGGCCGGCCCCCGCCCTGCCCGGCCGTGCCGAGCCGCGCCGCGCGGGGCCCGATGGCTGCCGAGCGGAAGATGAAGCGGCACGGGAGGAGACGTGCGGCGCTGCAACACGAGGCGGGGCGGCGAGCGCGGCCCTCGCCAGCAACACAGACAAACTAGCGCGCCGGGAGCCATGCAGGCTGCGCTCCGCTCCGGCGAGCAGCGGCGCTTCCCGGCCACGCTCACCCCGCTCCGGCTACAGGAGGGCACACGCAGTCGATGCCCGGGCTCCTGGGGCTACAAGGGACCCCAGGAGCAGACAGGAAAGGCGGGCGCTGTCCCCCGCCCGGAGAGACTTTCAGCCAGCGCTCCTGCCGCGCCAGCCAAACTCGGCCGTGCTACGGAGAAGAGCTGGGAAGGAGGAACGAACACTTCCCCGCCGCCAAACACCCCTCCTTCCCCACTAAACTTGATTAAAAGTCCCCCGGCCAACTAAGACACAGACGCAGCGACCAACCGGCCGCTTTTGTCCGCTCGCCCCGCCGGCTGCCCTGGCGCGTCCTCCACTCGCGGACTTACGCTCTTGTCCAGCTCGATCTTCACCTTCTTCTGCGAAATGCTCTTCTGGATGCGCTTGCTGAAGCTGGCGTTGCCGGCGGCGCGGCCGCATCGCTCCCCCTCCTCCCGCAGGCAGCACAGCTGCCCGGCCCCGGGGCCGCCCGCGCACCCGCCGCCCGCCGAGCCCGCGGCGGCGGCGGCTGCCGGACCCAGCCCCGGCGGCGCTGGCGGCGGCGGCACCTCCACGGCGGAGCCCGCATTGCCCACCACCGGCACGGCGGCGGGGTCTGCCCCGCGCTGGGTCACCTCCTCGGGGGCGAAGCCGTTCATACCCGGCGCCACCGCCGCGGCCGGCGGGATCCCGCCCCGCACCAAACTTCCCCGGCGAGGCGCCGCGGCCCGGCGGGGGGCTCCCCGCTCCCTGCCTGCCTCGCTTCAGCGGCGGCACCGGGGCGCAAGCTCGCCCTGGAGAGCGGTCAACCCACGCGTCGCAGGAAGGACTCTCCCCGCCAGCAGCGGCCGGCCGAACCCCGCGACTACCGGAGCAGCGGCGGCAGAGCCCCGCGGGCCACCCCACTTCCTCCTTCCCCCCCTGTCATGTGGAGACTCTTCAGCTGTTTCCTATGTAACAACAGCAACCTGCCGCCCCGCCCCGCCCGCCGCGCATGCCGGCTGCCGCGCGCGGCCCCACGGGAAGCGCAGTCTCTGCCCCGGCTGGCGCGGTTGCAGCGCCCGGGGCACCGCGCGGCCGCGGCATCGCCAGGGGCAGGACACGCTGCGGCAGCCGCTGCTTTTACCCGCGCCGCGCTCCTCTCCCTTTTCCTCCCAGTCTGGAGGCTGGGCCCGCTGTAAAACCCCATGCATCAAGTTCTCTTTTCCCCATTCCCGCGCCTCCCTGGCGGCTCCGCCGTGGGATGTGAATGTGGAAGGGCGGCCCCAGAAGGGTGTCGCGGGTCGGAGCTGCCGCCGGCACGGCCGAGCGCGTACCCGCGCTCCTAGAGACGCGGGGCCGGCGGCCTCCGCCGCCTCCTGCCGGGTCTCGGCGGCGCCTCGCTGTGCCGCAGCGGCTGCCCCTCTTCACTTGTTCTCTCTCTAGTATTTTAGCCGCAGCCGGCACTGCTCGGGCTGCTCGTTCCGGATCGTCCATCTCCTGCCTTCTCTCTCGACCTCTTCCTTCCCTGCCTCGCTGTCTCCTTTCTTTCCCGCTCACTGTCGGCCATGGCCGGCAGCGGCTCCCGCTGCCCGGGGAGGACGGGCGGGCTCTGTGCGGGGCTCCTGCCGCTCCGCCTGCGGGAGGCAGCTCCGCGGGAGCCGCCGCGCAGCCGCCGGCTGTGCGTCTGTCGGCAGAAAACAAACGGAGCTCCGGCCTTTGTTAGAGCTGATTTTACAACACGCGTAGTCAGGGCTCCGTCCTGCCTTCCTGTGGCAAAGCCCTCTGAAGACAAAGGCGACTTACAGTGCGAGTTTCCAGTTTTGTCATTTAAAAGGACTTTTTGTTAGTAAAGGTAACTGTGGCAGAAAACCGTTGAGAATGCAGAATTATTTTCGCTAATGATGAACCAAGCAAGACCTTGCTGTGCATACGACTAGGTAAAATAGACGCTCTGACAATACTTGACAAAAGCAGGTATTTTTAGTTTTGAGGCTTTACAAAGCTACAGAAGAGATGCGTTGGCATTAAATCATTTAACAATTCAGTTGTTGACAGCAAAGTGGCAAAAGCAGCAAGCTCTGATCTACTGTCCTTTCAAGCACATTCAAAGGAGGCACAAGGAAGGGAGAGGTTTTGCTTTCCTTTGAACTACCGCAAGTATTCCTTTAAATCTCAGAAGCGGCATCTGAGCTGAGCGTGCTCGAAGCGCAATGATTTAATCGCTGAAATATTTGACCGTATCGCTTGCTGTGCATTTCCAACTTGAAGAAGAGAAGTAGCAGGGAGGCTGGTGAATAATTCAAGGAGACACAGATCCTGCGTAAGCCAAAGTTCTGCCTGAGCCGGGAACACGATTATAGAGCAGTTTCAGTTTGTGCTGCAGATGGCTCCTTAATCTGATTGCGTAACCTGGTATTAGAGAATAAGGGTCGGTCCTACTGCCGCAGCTGAATGAAGGATACAGTAACTGAAGCTGCACTGAGCTAAAGTCACAGCAGCTATCCACGGGGCACGTTTCAGTGATTAGCGAGGGGAATAGGAGGAGAGTTGGAAAAAATACTGAACTCTGCTTTGTTATCAGCCAAGCTGAAGACTGTGTAAATACCTAGGTTTAATTCCATGCTCTGCTGCTGCTGAGCAATCTCAGGCAGCAAAAGTTTTAACTCACTATTTTAGTTTATTGTGATTTCAAACTTTTGAAAACCGTAATAATGTTAAGAGATAAAGAAGAACAAAAACCCCAATAACAATCATAGCAGATGTTAAAATCTGGGAAAAGTGGAACAAGGGTGAGTTCCAGGAATTCTTCAGTGGAAATCTGGGTCATGAATGGCAATTTCTAGACTCTTGGACTATGTCTTCTGAAGTTCTTTTGTTTTTTGGGGTTTTTTTTCAGATGGATTTGACCTTACTGTGAGCATAAAATATGTCTATCTGGGCCTGGCTGCTGTTGTTTGGTTTGATGGAAAGATCACTTGTGCATTTTAAATGTTTCTGATCCTCTTTGTACAGTTTGGGAGCAGTTAAAAGCCTGATTATGTTACCCAGCCGTGCTTGCCAAGATGCTAATTTATAAGCGTAATTTCAAGTAAAGTAGTATCATAGTTTCATGGTTAGGTCACGATAAGAGAGTCGTGGGACTTAGAAAGATGGTTCTGTTTCTGCTGTAAGGTGCTCATTTTCACACCTGTGCCCTGTGCCTCTTTGTGCCCATAAAAACATTGCTGTGGCTGCACAGCAAACACTGTTAGTTACAACTAGGCTAGCAGCAAGAAAAATCATTTGGATTTAATCCTGATCTGCTTTACTGCTCAGTTGCAGGATGCCCCAGCACTCAGGATGGTGCAGTAGGAGGGCAGGACTGTGACTGGGGATGACCATCTCATTTGGTATGAAGGCCTGCTTACAGTAACAAAAAAATCATGTCACTTTTAATCTTGCATCACATGTGGGATGAGAAATACAAAGAGCTGCAGCTACATGGGTTTATCAGACAGTATGAAGCTTACTTACTACAAAATGGATTTGCAAACTTTCATGAAGCTTGGTTACATGAAATAAAAAGAAAAATCATTGTAGAGTATATTGTCTAAAATTACATTTTTTTTAACATAAACTCTAGTATTGGGTACCGTAAGTATTCAGATATAAATAAAGCACGTATGTGGACATATTTTAAATAAACACAAAAACATGCAGCATTGCAACCATACACTGATGAAACTTCAAAAATTAGATCAGTTCAAAGGAAACAGCAGCTCCAAACCAACTACCCTGTACATGACATGTCACTAGTACTCACAGCAGAGCTGAGTAGTACAGAAGGCAGCAGTAATCTGTATCCCTTGGGGGTGCCAAGAACACAGCATGGATGACTTGTAAGTAACATGCAGAAAGAGCAGGAGCTACAGCATCCCAAAAAGTCTGGATTCAGACAACTCCAAGGCTCTGAAGTCAGCGGGACTCAGTGGCCCCTCCTGGCACAGGTGGGAGCCCAGCAGCTTGTTCTTCTCTGAGATGCCATATGTCCCAGCTCCTGTTAGCTTTTGATTGATGTGTTTTGTAATTTGAGAGAGAAGAATGATAATCAGATACATCACCTTGGATATATTGCAAGCACATTGCAAACGCATTGCTGGTAATCAATCCTGGAAGATAAATGTGGCTCTTGCAACTTTGTATGCATTTCCATGACAAAAAGTTCAGCTAGGAAGGATGATTCCCTTCCCCAGCAGGTACCATTCACTTCAAGTCCAGGGGTACATTAGTGCACTTGTGCTCAGCACCTGAAATTATCCTGTTAGCAAAAGGAATAATAAGGAAAACTATTGGTAGACATTTTTCTCAGCAAATACACATTTTATTTGTTATGTATTATAACTACTTCAGTGAAAAAAGATTCCTTTAAAACACTTGAAAAATTCTGTAAATTCCACCACACACCCTGGTCATTTTAATAAAAGAGCAACCTACTTGATGAGCAAGCATTCATAGGCTGTGATAAAGAACAGTGACCAAATCTTTCCTTCCTTATCAGAAACAAGTGCTATCTTTTTTATTTTTCCTTTTCTTTTTTTCCTGATTTTTTTAATACCTTATTTTCTTTTCCCACTCCAGCACCACCTAACCTGCTACTGCCTGTTGCTCTGCTTCTAATTTATTTCCCAAATTTGTTAAAGCATAGACCCAAAGCATAGGAATATTGGAATTTGCCTACAGACTGTATTTTTTTTACTTCTTTACATGTTTTGGGCTAGGATAGTTAAAGTATAATTTCAGATAATTAATTGTATAACAAAACATAATGTGTATTAGTACACATAGACTTTATTGTATATGGTTCAAGAAGTACAGTAATAGAAAAAAGAATCACAACTTTAACCAGAATTATCTCCAGGTCTGAATCCAGCAGAAGCCAGTCTTTCTTTTATAGGCATTTGGCCTTGTACAATGGAAACTCAAGATGTATGAAAGAGTATATATAACAAAAGCTTTTATTTAAAGATTTAAAGCAGTAAAGAGGTCCAAAACTACACATTTTGTTTTAAGAATAATTTAGGATTAAAACTGTTAAACCCATGTACTGTAAAAGCTTTAAAGTTTTGTAATACACTCCCCTTAATGGTTTGTGCAAATTCTCTTTCATAATAAGCTTAGTTACAGGAAGCATGGGAGGATCTTCTGGTAGAAGGCATCATTCTTATGTGCAAAAATTATGTTATGTTCTTTGTTAAATGTACTTGACAAATTGTTCATTAGTGGACTTAAACAATGAAGGATGTGTTAGGAGAGGAAGTTCAAGTACAATGACCACACAGAAGCAAAGAAGCCAACCTCCAGCTTTGCCTTAGGTACCCCTGAGTTTCAACAGCCCTCCTCCTCCTCCTCAGAAGCCTCCACTCAACCCAAGCACCTCCAACTGCTTTTTCACAGTCACTCATCTCCTGTTCATCCTGGTTGCTTTGATTAACATTTTGTTTCATTTTATATGAGATTGCACATTTAGAAAGAGACTCATCATTAAATCATCACTCATACTCTTCAGAAATATAAAGCAGCTATCTGAAACATATTGTGGAAAAGTATCGCCCCCAGAGGTTTTGTGTAATGCAATAAAAATTTAACTACTAGTAATAGACCAATGTAGTATAATGCTTAAGAATTATTCTTCAATCCTTTGAAATGAAATAAAAAAGTTGCTCAGATTTTTTTCCATGTAAGATAAACTGTCATATCTTTTCAGTAAATTTTGCTGGTCTCTAATGCACTCTTGATACCACAAAAAGCACTGTACATACTGCAAATACTGTACTCTGTGCTACAGTCTTGCATTTTATGAGCTACTGTTTTCTTGTTATAGGAATTCAGATTTGACAATGGCTTGGACCTCTTCCTTTGTATGATGCATAATGCACTATCTTCAGATTTCAGGTTTTGTCAGAGGACCCTAGAGTCTGCAGGGCTCTGCTACACCATCATATCCTCTTCTGATGCATATTCATTTTACAGAAAGGAAAACAGGAAAGTTCTGTAGCCTTAAGAGCCTCTTTGAGTGCCCTCCTTGTCTTTGTAGTACAGTTATAACCATCTCTAGGTCTGACTTGGCTCTAGTTGAAGTTAACAGCTGGTTTTAAGTGCCTCTTAGGAGCAGGTGAACACTTCTTCCACCAAACCATCAGTTAGATACTTGGATTCCCTCAGTAAAAACAAAATAGTCTGATACTAATGCAGACACTTTCATAAAAATAAAATTAATAAAATTACAAGTGCGTTTGGAGTATAAATGCTTTCCTGACCTCCTGCAGAGTTCCTTCTGGATAAAAGATACAGATAAGATTATATTCCAACAAACTCAACCTCCCCTGTTACAGTTCTTCAGCAGTATAGAGTAGGGTATGCAATGGGGTACTAAGGAAATGATACATTTATATCATCAGGTGCTGGAAAATCCCATGGGAACCATGACTAAAAATGAGATTGATGATTCAATCAACAATTTCAAAACTTCATGAGTGTTTTCTTTCTGTCGCAGATCACCTATGTATCCTGTGGTCATTTCTATGACAAATATCACAGCACTAGTTGCCAGAAGTAACAGAATAAATTATTCTCCCAGCAGTGTCTACATTAACAATGAGGCATGACCAACACTTGAGACCTATTGAAGTTTAATGAGACCCATTTAAATTAATTTAAGCTTTTCCACTATCTGGATGCAAGACAAAGACCAGTATGTTGATGAGTATCACAGTGCTTACCAGGTGCTTGGTTGTTACCAGCCAAACCTGCTTATCTCTGCTGGCTCCTTCCTCTTGCAGCCCACGACATACAGCCTTGTCAATTCCCACTGTTCTCTTTCCCAGAAGACTTTAGAGCTGCAGGGACATAGCAAACACATCCTACTGTCAGGTTCACCCTCATTTCAAGTTTCTAGCCCACATGACCACAGAAGGAAACAGTTCCTTGGACTGGACAAAGGAACAAACAAAGCATTCTGGTTTGTCAATATGTGTAAGTCACCGTGGGTTGACAGGGACTTCATTCTGGCAGCAGCAAGCTCCAGCAGCTACTGTCAAACACGACTATTCAGAAGCTGGACTGTGACTACAACCTCTGGGGTCTCCTCACTGGATGTCACACCTCCAGGGCCAGATGCAGTCCAACCCTTTGTCTTATAGCTTAGAAGGAGAAAAGAAGTTCTCAGACTATACTCTGCAACTCACAAAAGACAGGACGATTTTATTGGCAATTAAATTTCATTTCTTAAGAGTAAGTTGTGTATATGTTTCAGGCAAAGTACCAATGTTACCAACACTGGAAGAGTTTGGAGGTGGGGAGAGAAGAATAGAAAGGGTTTTTTACCCATTTAAACCATATTCTTGCTGTAAATAAGGGCAATCCACATTTTAGAGCCCCTCTAAGCTGCCCGGGAAACTATCCACTATATAAAGACAAATTGCTGCTTTCTTCTCACACCTGTAAAAAGGGATTAGCAGTATAGCAAAACAAATAAATTTTTAGATATCTTGAGGGGAAAATGTTGCATGAGTATTACTTTGAATGTAAACAAGAAAGCGAGTGAAAGCCAGGTGAATAGAAAAGCAAAAACATGTTTTGAAAAGTTAAAAGCTTGTAAACCCAATGCAAAAAAAAAAAAGTTACTGACAAATTAAGACTGAAAAAGTTCAGGTAACAATTATTGTGATCAGGAATTGCTACTGTTTCTGATATTATCTGTGTTAGTACCAAACGAGATTTGCTGTGTTTATTTCTTAACATATGACTGCTGCAGTTTGAGCCTTTGCTCTGCAGCTGTCCCGGGTAGTGTCTCACGCAGGCTGCCTTTGTTTTAGGTACTGGGTACACAGCAAAGTCAAAACAAGCTCTGAGCTTTCAGACTAACCCAGCCTGGTGTAACTAACACAGCGGCATTTGCCTATGAGCTGCTTAACTGGTTATGCCGGCTTTACAGTGGCATACATAACAAAACCCTAATGTTTAAAGGGTAAATATATTTCATTTTTACAACATACGTAATATTGACATGTACTACAACACCAAAAAAAAAACAACCTGGGGAACTTCTAACACACTGTCTTAAATGTAATTCTTTAAGATACTGACAGAAATACCAGTTTTGTAAACTTTTAGGCAGCAGCAGTTATATGTGTTTTTATCAAAGTACAAGAAAATAACTCCTTATAACTGGTACACTACAACAAAATAAGTTTTGTGTTGAACTTAGATAAGCAGTAGCTTACATAGTTTTGATTTTTGCTTTTCATCCTAAAGGTCCCACCAAATAAATAGTGAGAGATGCTCACAAAAAATAAGCCTAAAACATTGCTGCTGTCTGTAGACTTTGTAACTCACATTAAAAGGGTTTTCAAAGCAGTGACCTACTTAAATGTTTTTTGTGTCTTGAATTTTAATCTTTTTTTTCTGCAACAAAGAAACCTGCTGATTAAAGCTAAATTTGCCTTCTTTCAATATCTTCCATTCCTATTAGTGAAGTGTGGTTTGATTAAGCAGTTTTACCTCACATTTATTATTCATCCACTGATTTTTCAGGCCTGGAAAAAGAAATTGCCTATCAGTTTAGAGTGATAGCCTTCCAAGGCAGAATTTTACTGCCTAATTTTAGGCTACATTAAGTCATATTCCATACAGGAATTTGGCTTGTAGGAGATATTCTGGGAAGTGACAGCAGGCCTTCCTTATCCAACTCACAGAATTAAAACTGACAGCATCACTACATAAATACACCAGAATGCAAGTTTGGTCAGAGCTAAGGTCACGCAACTGTAGTTTGCAATCTCCTCAGCTGAACAGTATCTGTTGTAATGGAGCTGCTGATGATTTAATTCAAATAAAAGGCCTTTGTTCCTTTCTTCCCTTGCTTTGTCCACACTGACACCACTGTCCAGAAAAGCTCTAGAAGCAGCCCACAGAAGCCAAGAGATACAGTATGACAGAAAGTAGCATCACTTCAATCACACATTTTTGTTGTCCATGACAGACTTTTCTTTAAATCCATTTCTCAGCTCTATAGCCTGGTCTCACACATCTGGTCTTTTCTCTACCTTCTATCCAGCATTTCTAACCTCACTGCTTCTCTCTCTCACTTGCGGTTTACTGAAGATTAAGCCAAGTTAACAATAGCACCCCAAATTGTGGGGCAGATTAGAAACTCAGAAGGGCTCAAAGCCAGGGAGCTATAAAACCAAAGAGTCATTTCATGAGCAGAATTATTCACACTGAAGTAACTCCAAGTCCCAGAGTTTATGCTTCTTCCCCACAACTGTCATGCACATGTGGTTAATAAATTAACCACGCGTACTGACCAAAGTCAATACTGCATAGATCACTGCATTAGAAGAGTAACAGTGACTGAATCCCCAGAGACACAAACTGTGTTTTTGTCTGAAAAGGAACAGTGTGGAACAATGACAAACAGTGACAGCTTATTGTGGAAGCAGAGAAGTGCTTTTCCAGACATGAGGGTGCTGGGAGGAAGGCATAGCTTTGGGAATGACAAGTTCCTAACATCAGCATTCTTGTGTGGTGGGGCTTTTGGCATTGGCACTGCTGTGGGAAGCTTGTAGTATCATGTTCAAGCATGGAAAATTCTCAATACTGCCTTCCTTGTTGGAGGACAGACAGATGTTACTTTGGTTTCTCATGCGCCCTGTGTTGTATGAGACAACATGATGTAACACACTGTGGGTCTAGCAAAGTGTACAAAAGCTTTCTTTTCCAGGTAAGAAAATTTAAACATCCTAATTTCTTTCTTAAAACATTTGATTAAATCATTTGAAAGGCAGATCTCATTTTTTCCCATAGCAATAATTACACTTTCTCACCCCACCTGCTTTTCCACAATAATTTTCTTCATATTCTTAGAGCAGATATAAAAACAGATGCAACAGTGGAAGCCTTACTGCAATTACATCACAAAATTTCCAAAGAGTGTTCCAAAGTAATTTTTTTTCCATGAACATGCTATATTAATGTTAAAAGAGTGAAAATGTTAATAAAACCTACCTAAAATTTTTTTTCCCCCCACCTCCCCTCCAATAAGAGTCAGAGAGGTCTAGGTCAGTCTGGCATACAAGGAATGCTTTTACACCAGATACCAATGGCTGTACTACGATTCACTCACACCAATTTTGTAAAATTCTACCATCTTTTACAAAATTACTTTATTAACAAGAACACACTTCACAAGTAGCTTTTATACAGAGGTAGTTCACGAAAAAGTAAATGAATGACCCATCTGGCAGCTTAACTCATGAAATAAAATAGTGCTTTCCATGTAAAATATGAAGTAAAGGCGGTTTTAAAGCCACATGACAAAACAACTCTGCAAAGTGGACAGACAGAGCTACAGAGAACTCAGAACATTAATTTGCTAGAGAGAAGCAGTGGAATACAGCAATAACAAGCCCAAACCAGAACACGAAACATTCCCCATGTAAATGTTTATTTTAGGAGGTAAGGAAGGCTAAGCTTTATTTGTATGTTAAACACTATCAAAAGTAATAGCCACATTAAGTGAACTGATACAAGGTTTTGAATAACTGGCTTGTGAAGGCTTTGACATCTGCAGAGGGAATGCGTAATCTGTGGTTGCTCTGTTAATTTACCTGCCAATTACCCTCTTCTGTAGTGGATTTTGGCTTTTAGGGCTGCAGTTTAGGCAAACACACAAAGCTTAAAATGAAACAGGGATAAAGGAGGCATTTACTACCACATTAGTGAACTGTTGCACGTGAACGTATACTTGTCAGAAGAAAAAGAAGAAAAGCTTGAAGAACTGTACCTAATAAGTTCTTATACTGAGCAACTCTGAACTGGGTAGACTGGAGATCAAGACATGGGCCACTGTCACACCTGCAGCTACTCAATACTCTCACATAGCTTAGGGATTTGTTTGTTCTTACCATTGAGGAAGGGTAACAAGATGGAAGTTCTACTGAAGGCACCGCATCTTCAGTAAACAAAATAATAACCTGCTTCTCACTAGGGCTATATAAACTACACCTGAAAAAACAAGAGTGTTAAAAACCACTTAGATTACTAAGAATATTTACCCAAAGTTGAAAACTGGATGAAAATAATCAGACAGAAGAAAATCAACATCAGCAAAACCAGTATAATGCAGCCTGGGGTGAGATCGCAGTGTGACTATATGGAAACTTCAGTTCTCTCCTCAAACTCAAAGGGCCAGATTTGCTACTAGCGGTACACTTGAAAGCACTCATGCAAACCACGGGCGTGG
This sequence comes from Setophaga petechia, assembly GCA_024362935.1. Lineage (NCBI taxonomy): Eukaryota > Metazoa > Chordata > Aves > Passeriformes > Parulidae > Setophaga > Setophaga petechia. The sequence continues at coordinate 33,802,641 of JANCRA010000001.1, forward strand.
TTTGCATTAAGACCCCAGTTCGACCGAGACTATGAGTCCCCGGCTTTCCACTGTTGCACTTTACAGAGAGCGCCAAGCTCGGAGAACCGACACCTTCCCTTCCCAGCGTCGCTCCTCCTCGGCCTGAGTGGGGGACCGCACCGCTCACAGGCAGCCCCAGGCTCTTCCAAGCCCCTCTAGCCGGGGAGAGGGGAGCAGGAGCTCTCTCGGCCCAGGCATCGCTACAAACCACACACTCTCCTTCCGCGGGGGAACCCGGACTGGAGCCGGGAGCGGGCACCACCGTAGCCCCTACCCCGCGGCGGGACGGGCCGGGCCGGGCCGCTTGGGGGGCCCCCAAAACGGGGCTCGCCTGGGCACCGAAACCCAACTTTCAGCCCAGTTTTACAGCCAGCCGTTGCCCCACGGAGGGAAGGACGGAGGCAGAGGGAGGCGCCGCTGCCCCGGCCACCCCGAGCCGTGCAGGCCGAGCTGAGGGGCAGGGCTGAGGGGCAGAACTGAGCTGAGGGAGCCGCCGCCAGCCCCACTCCCTTTGTATTTTTAAACCACGCTGCAGCCCCCCGCGCTCCGCCCAATCAGATCAGCCGCAGCCCCCGCCGGCCAATGGCAGCGGCCCCCGCGGTTTTTTAAACCGTCCCTCTCTCCCAATCACCGCCCAGCGCGCTCCGCCCAGCCCCGCCCCCCCGCTCTCCTCGCCCCAACCGGTTCCAACGGGTATAAGCGCCAACGACCCCTCGCGCTCGACCTAGCCCGGGAGTAGCTCGGCCGCTAACGTCAGAGAGGCAGACAGCCAATCCCGTCCAGTCTCCGCGCCAAAGGGCGGAGCTTCGGGCAGTTTGAACGTGCGCGGCAGCCAATGGGCTGCGGTGGGGGGCGGGCTCTCGGGCGCCGCGGGTCGGGTTGCTGTGGCGGGCAGTGCCGCGGAAAACAAGAGGCGGTAAGAGCGCGGCCGGGCACCATTCGGCAGCAGCACCTGAGGGAGCAACGCCCGCGCCGCCCGCTCCGCCCAGCCAGGCAAGGCCCGCGTCCGCGGGGCGGCAGCGCTCCGGGAGGGACGGAGGGAGCGCGGGGGGGAGCGGACACCAGCGGCGGTCCGGGGCGCAGAGACAGCGAGGGGCTCCCGCGGCGGGCGGGCGGCACGCCCGGGGCTGAGGGGAGGATTCCTGGCGGGCGGGTGGGGCCGGGGGGCGGCGGCGGCGGCGGCTCCGGCCCCGGCGGGGCGGGCTGAGCTGGGGCACGGGCGGCGGGGCCGGGCGAGCTGCCCGCCGCAGCCGCCGCGGGGGGCGGGGAGAGGCGGCCGGCGGGGAAGGGGCCGCGGGCCCGGCGGGGGGGCGCGGGCAGAGGGGCCACGGCGGGGGCGGGGCCGGGCGCGCTGGGGCGGGAAGGCGCCGGCGGGCGAGAGGCGGGAGCAGCCTGAGGCGAGGCCCCGCCCCACGCCGCCTCCCCACACACCTCCGCCCGCAGGGACCCGCGCCGAACTCGCCATGGGCAAAGGCGACCCCAATAAGCCGCGGGGCAAGATGTCCTCGTACGCCTACTTCGTGCAGACGTGCCGCGAGGAGCACAAGAAGAAGCACCCGGACTCGTCCGTCAACTTCGCAGAGTTCTCGCGGAAGTGCTCGGAGCGGTGGAAGGTGAGTGGGGCCGGGCCGAGCCGTGCTGAGCCCTTGGCGGGCCAGCCCCCGCCCCTGCTGCGGGCTGCTGGGAAAAGATCCCTGGGAGCAGCTGCTGCTTAGGCGTTAGTGGGTCAGTAGCTGCTTTATCTCATCCAGCCTCTTCTTTCCACTCCGTGTGTCCACAGACAATGTCAAGCAAGGAAAAAGGAAAGTTTGAAGAAATGGCTAAAGGAGACAAAGCTCGCTATGACAGGGAGATGAAAAACTATGTTCCTCCCAAAGGCGAGAAGAAGGGAAAGAAAAAGGACCCCAACGCTCCTAAAAGACCACCGTGAGTGTTTCTATGACTCCTTTCCCCCACAGAAAAAAATATTCCAATGGCTTGATACTTAACTTTAATCACTGTCTCTCAATGTAGATCTGCATTCTTCCTTTTCTGTTCTGAACACCGTCCGAAAATCAAAAACGACCATCCTGGCTTGTCTATTGGAGATACAGCAAAGAAATTAGGTGAAATGTGGTCTGAACAGTCGGCCAAAGATAAACTGCCATACGAACAGAAGGCTGCAAAACTAAAGGAGAAATATGAAAAGGTACAGTAAAAGTAATACAACAAAGTTAAAGTCATGGAGCTCATTGTAAATATATGATTTGTCTTGCACCCACATCATAAGGGGCTTATAATCCTTAATGCTTTCTGTCAGCCTGTAGAAGACATGGAAAGGTTGGCAGGACAGGTATCTGGAACCCTTACAGTGAGCCTGGATGTGGGTTTGCATGTCTGGAGATTTCACCAGCAAGATGCCTTACTACCAGAAAACAGGTCACCTGCTTGCTAAAATAAATGTAGTCAGACTCCAAAGCACCATGGTCATAAAATTCTTAAAACTGTCTGCATTGCATGTTCTTTTGCATAAAGATTTAAGCATGAAAGTCCCAAGGTGGAAATTCTGCTTTTTTGCATGCACTGTATCTGACCTATGCAGTACAGTAGCATTGAAATACCAAAGCAGTGCAGATTTGTCTTCAGTGTTCTAGTGCTAGCAACTTAAGAGCGTTTTTCTTACAGGACATTGCAGCATATCGTGCCAAGAGTAAGAGTGATGCAGGAAAGAAGGGCCCAGGTAGGCCTGCAGGATCTAAGAAGAAAGCAGAACCAGAGGAGGAGGAGGAGGAAGAGGAAGAGGAGGAAGAAGAGGAAGAAGATGATGAGGATGAAGAATAAATGAATGTCCTGCTGTAAAGATTTATGCTCGGGATCCAATATTTTGCTAAGAATGTGAACTCAAGTGCAGCTCATTGTTAGCTTCAGTATAAAAATCTGTACAGAATTGTGTATAGGTAATGTGGTTCTTTGTAGGGAGACTTCAATTTATAATGTAAGCAGTAGCCAAGGGCTGCTACAGTTCGGTTTGGAAAAACAAAAGTTGTTGAATGTTTCTGCTGTTTCTGCATATTTAATGGTTTTATTGAAATTCAGTGGCTGATAGCCAGGTGTTTCTTTTTAGCTAAGTAAAACAAAGGTATCTTAATAGCTGATCTTCTATTTTGTAGTATTTTGTTGCATTGTATTACTTTTTTAACAGTTTTGTAATAAAATGTTGTACATTATTCTGTTTGTGTTCATGATGTTTCCGAGAGGCTGGGCACCCCCAGAAAGCTGGAGTCCTCTGTGGGAACATGCAGTGTTCCTGGGCTCTTGCTGTTGCTGCAGAACTGGCAAATCCCTTAGGCATTGACTCCTGGAGCTTTTGCTGCCACTTAAACTCCTTTAAATGATTTCCTCTCCCACTGCTATTCGTTAAAACTGATGCTTTCCTTACAGTAGCTTTTGCCTGTGTTACCTTGTGGGTGAAAAAAACTCTCAAGTAGTGAAGTTCTGGATAATTACTCCTGGATTATCTTTTCCCCAGGCTGCTGAAGCACAGGCCTTTGTTTTGCCTTAGTAGCTGATAATGAGTGAATGTTTGGAACTTTCTCTTCCAGAGCTCAGGGTCGCTGGCCTTGGCTGTAAGACAGATGTGGTTAGAGGCATGTCTTCCCAGATGTTCCTACTCCTTCCCTCTCCCCCTGGCTCTAGTATTACTGGCTTCTCATAAAATACACAGCTTGCAGAACTGCATGAAAAATGTTGGAATGTCTACCCCCAGTAGATTGCTGCAGAAAGAGAAGGCATTTGTAAAGGACAAGTGCTCCTGATGTGTTCCTGTTCATGGTTGTAAGAGTGTCACCAGTTATACTATTTCTTGGCTCTCACTTTTTATTATACTTCAATATATATAAAGGCTTAAATCTAGGTACCTAACAATATTTTCAACTGGGGAATTTGAGATCCTACAGCTAAACTAAATAGCTCACGTTTAATTTGTTGAGCTAAATACCAGGAAATAACTTTTATTAGCCCTTGAAAAGCCCAGCCCTGAAATGTGTAATGTCTAAAAAGTTAAGTAATATAAAGGGCAGGCTTCCAAGATTTTGTTTAAAATGTGTCCCTATTGTCCATTACCTTATGAAGTAAGTTTGTATTCCATCATTGTACTATGTGTAAGATAAAAAGTGTTCTCAGTACTTTATTATGGTAAATGTCACTGAATAGGTCAAAGATAACAGCACTTTCTGATACAAGAGGCTTGAGGAAAAACAGTATATTCTTGTAAGCATAGAAATTAAGTAACTGTAAAGGCAATTCAAATATTTTTATACTGGAGTAGGTGTTAATCTTTGAGAGCCTTAGAAACCCAGAGTTTTTTTCCTCCCCACCCTGCTCCTGAGATTTAAGTGCCATCAGAAGGAGTAGCTGCTGTTTAACATGTTGGACCTGCCAGAGATAACTTGGCACAGGTGAGATCAATAGCTCCATTTTTCAGGCTCGGATTTCCTGAAGCCACATGCATAAACCAGGAGAGGCAGGACAGCACCTTCAGTGCTCAAGAACATTCTTTGCTGTAGAATTTGCAGTCCTACAGCACCTGTATTCTTAACTCAAAAATTCTATCTCGAGGCAATTCCCCGTTACAGTGTGTATCCAAGAGCATGCTGATCTTGTTACCGCATCCTGTTCAGACTTCCCACATCCTCTCACTTCTAACATTTTCTCCCTGGGCAGAACAGTGATGCTTCATAGAGTCTCTGACAAGATTATTTAAATTTTCTGCAGTGGAGGGGTAAAGTCAGAGTACTTTAAAATTAGTTGACTAATTTCATTTTTTGAAATGTTTGGTTTTTTTTTAAATTGAAACAAAACATAACTCTTCAAGTATCCTTACAAGCTGCACAGGAAAAACAGTGCACCAGGCTGATCTATCAACTGAGAACGATGCTATGACTAAAGATAATTAACATTCTTATATATTTTGTCCTTTTCCCAAGAAGGATGTTCAATATAAGGCAAATGGAAAAGAGTACATGAAAATTACTGCTTTCAAATTAGGCTTCAAAAAGTATGATGTGTCAGGTCAGGGAGTTCATGTAATGCCCATCTGTGAGCACTTGTTGAAAGGACTAATAAGTAATCAAAGTGTAAGGGGGAATGTTCAGTAAAGATAAGGCCATAGAAGAAAAGCTAAATTAGTTTTTCACATCACTGCTCAATACAGACAAACTTATGAAATAACTCACTGGAGGTGAACTGGGATGTCTAAAACCAATACTAAAAGGGAGGGCCAAAATGGTTTGCAGGCACTGGGAAGAACTCTCACATTGCACTAGACGCTCAGCATAAAGACATCCCACACAGTAAAGCAGACCAAAAGTCCACCAAAAATCAGTCTGAGGTGGATAAAGAGGAAGAATGAGAGAATAACAAATGTAGGAAAGCAGTTTTAGAAAGTTCAAGTTATTTCTAAAGCAGAAAGCAAAAAAATCCCCACACATCAACAGGCCAGACACAGCAACACGTGGCAAAGCAAAAAAAGAGCATCAGAGCAACATGAGAAAACAGACTAACAACTTTCAAACACATCTGTCATGTCTGATCTTCAACCAGCAACCAAGCCCCACACAGCCACTCACTCCCCCAAACAGTGGGATGAGGGAGAGAATTGGAATGGTAAAAATAAACTCATGCCTTGAGATAGAAGCAGCTTCATAATTGAGATAAAATAATAAATGAATAAATTATACTAAAAAGGAAAATAACAAAAATATTTAAAAATGCAAATGAAGTGATGCAAGTGAAAAACAACCAAACAATGCCCAGCCATTTTCCAAAGAGTGTCCTTCAGCCAGCTTTCACCCTAGTTATATGCTGACTCTTATGGCATTGAATATCTGTTTGGTCAGTGGTGGGGGTCACCTGTCCCACCCTTCCAGTTCCTTGTGCACCCCCAGCCTCCTGGCTGCCAGGGGAGCATGAGAAGCTGTAAAGTCCTTGACTAAACACTGCCCAGTGACAATGAAATCAACATTATCCTCCCCCTAAATCCAATACCCAGAACTGTACCAGCTACTGGGAAGAAAATTAACTCATCCAAAGCCTATGTATGCACAGAACCAAGAGGGCTGCCAGACTGTCCCAGGGACAATGCGTGCTCAAGACACAGTAGCAATGCCTAGAAGAAAACTTTTTAACCTTGTAGAGGGGTTTCAGGCAGTTTTCATGACAAAATTTTTTAATGGAAGAGGCATGGTGAAGCATCTGTCTCAAATCCAAGTGTAAAAGAACTTGAAACAAAATGACAAGACAGATGGTATTCATCTGAGAGTTCTAAGGAAATTCAAGTAATGAAATGGCTGAACTTTGAACCGTGCTTTATATTTTTTTCACTTAAAACTGTCTTAAGTGCTAGATGAATGGAAGGTCACAAGCACAACACTAATTTTTAGAAAACATTCAGTGGAGATGCAGAGTTTTGGACCAGGAATGACCACATGACAAGTTGGTGGGAGCCACAGTACAGCTGAGAGTTGCTGGACAAATGGCTAAACAGAACTTGTGATTTCACAAGGGGAAATCATGTTCCATAGAGCTGTAAATATTCTTTGAAGGAATCTGCAAACCTTGAGGTAAAGGAGATCAGGTAGGTTTGATCTACTCGAGCTTTTCTACTTCTCATAAAAGAAGTAAGTCACCATGGAAGATCTTGCATGACTAGCAAGAGCTAACAGGGAGGATGTGCAAAGCCAGCCTGCAGCCTGAAGTGACAGAGCAGTAGAACCAGCAGGTGAAATGTGGTTTTAGTACAAATTGTATTACATGTTAATATGTGCTCCCCTATCACACGTGAAGGGGGAAAAGCAGGCGTAACATTCAAGTTTTGGGTAATATGGGATAATATTACATTAGTCTGGAGGAGATGCTGCAGCTGTAACAGATAACTCTGTGAAGACATAATGAATGTTTGCTAGAAAAGCAAACAGATTGTTAGGCATTATCAGCTAAAAGAGTTACAAACAAAACACATATTCCGAATTGCCTTATCATTTTCCTAAAAGAATAGGTTTCCCTTTTCTTAGGACGTCAAAGAACAGAGCCTATATACAAAGCTGGTCTTATTTTTCCAAAGCTAAACATATAGTCTGGAAAATTGTAAATATTCATGTGTGTGTGTGTGTGTGTGTGTGTGTGTGTCTTGATTATAACAGCTACAGACCTGGGAACTGTATAGATTCAGTATATATAGGCTTTAAAACTCCTAGAACACTAATTAAGTTACAAATGATTGTGGAGAGAAAATCAGAAAAATAATGAAATACGAGTTTTACCTTTGATTAGCCAATGATGTACTGAACTTTTTCGTAACAGTTTATCATAGGCATCTGATCTATAACATTGGTTCATAATCTAGTATATATTGTTCAGTCATGGATTATTTGCTGTGCTAGTGATGGTTGCTGATCCCACTTCACTTGCCTTAGCATAGATTTTTCTGTTTGTTTTCTCATTTTGGCTTCTATATTTTTACATATCCTTAAATATCTAAGTGTTTGGCCAGCAGGCTCTGCATTTCCAAAAATTGCTGGGCCTCTTGTTTGAGCTGCATCACAACGCATCTGCTTTTCTGTGATCCTATTTGAATGCAGTGTCAAGAATCCCATAACAGAGCCCAGATGCTGAGCTCACTGCTGCATTCTCCAATGCACACAGCCCCTCAGGGATGCATTAAGTCTCCTCACTATGGAATAACATAAGATTCAGATCTACCTGATAAAAAAGATGACTCCCTACACAAAATCCTCAAATTACATAATTGTCACAGGCCAGCACCAATTAGTAAGTGAACCTGTATATTGCTCTGATAATCCTGACATCCTGAAACCAACTATTTCCCTTAGCCTCAATGTTGGAGAGGCTCATGATATTCCAGGACTGAATATGAAGTCAACCACCAGAAAAATCCTTATAGCTAGCAGATCCAGTGTTCCACCTGTAAGTTGTATGGCTATTGTCAGAATTTCCTACCCCAAACATCTAATGGTAAAGTTTCTACCCATAAATAATTTCTTCAGCAGAGCTGGAGGGATGATGTTTGTATGGACAAGACCACAACATTCTGAAAGGCCCTTTGAAAAATGAGTGGTTATTGTTGTTATTGTCAGTGCTGCTACCTTGAAAGCAGCTCCTGGCTGGCTGAACTCTGCACTGACCCAGCACTGACTACCCCTTCAGGAATTAAGACCTTTAACAAGCCTTCATAATTCACCTATATCTCACTGATTTGTCAGGAGAGGAGTGCACTGCAGAGCCAGCATGCCTCTTCAGAAACATTAAAACTTTTTGCATAAATCAGATGACACATGACTAAAGTCTGCCTAGATTGAAGCAGCAGTTGGAGGAATTCAATACTATTAAATAGAAATGCCATCTCTAGTCAGAAAGTGTTTGAGTTATATAATGCCAGAAGCAGAGACAAGGTCACACAAGTATCCTTGCAGCATCCTTTCACTCTGCCTGCACTCTTTGACCACACTGATCCTCCTGACCTCTGAGTGAGATAGGCTGCTGTGCTACCTGGACTTTTGATCTGATCTTGCATGCGCTTAATGTTTTAATGTCACATTCGGTTCTTATCCTAATTAAAAATATTTTTCAGCTTGCCCATGATAATTCTGGAACATAGACATAAACCATTTTTCTTATACTGACTGGGAAGATAATGGGATGATGTTACAGAAAAAAACACCCAGGAGTGTTTCTTATCTCCAACTGGAAATGGCCTGTTCAGTATCACTTTCTCCCCAAATGCTTTAGTATCAATGGTAACCAGACCCCACTCTGCTACAGGGTTACAGAATTGTTTTCCTCAGCAACACACCATCTTACCTTCTCTCCCAGATGGCAGGACAGACAGCTTTCCTTCCCACTGCCAGGTTGATCAGCTGTATCTCTAGAGGTTCCTTGGCATCTTCAGGACAGGCAGGACTTCAGTGCATTCCTCAATGCAATCAAAAGAGCAGCATGAATAGCAGCACTTCCAGAACTGGCCATACTTTTTCTCTTGGTCAGATTTTCCCAAATCTCTGCTTCTTATGAACTCACAAGAATCTCCCAGAAAGCTTCTACTTTCATCCAGTCCTACTTTTCTTCCACAGTTTCTGCTGTCTGAGAAATAAAAACACAAAAACTGCATTTGTAGCTGTCTGTTGGGCAATTGTGATGACCTTGAGGGCTCTGGCAAGGTGCTGCAGCCATCCCCCAGGCTCAGGCTGGCAAAGCTTGCATTGCCAGGCAGGGCTTGGGGTCTCCTGTGCAGAATGACACAGTGGGACAGAAGACATTGAACACAAAGACCCACTCCTGTCTTATCTTAGGGCTTCTAGAAAGATACTGCCCTACATTATTTTCCGTGGGAAATCCTCCCACAAATTTCAAGGGGAAGGGCTGTATTTTGATTCCTATTTCCACCTTAGTGCCTTCACATGGTTCAGAAAGCCCATTCCAAGCTGTGCTTCTTCATTGGAAGGCTGTAGTTTAACAGCAGTCTGGGCATGCTGCCTTCTTAGTTGACACACACTGCCACCAGCAGCCCTTTCCAGGGAAGTAAAATATCTCTCCATTCATTTTCCCTTTGCCAGGGACGTTCAGCCAGAAGGCTGCTATTGCCACACACTCCTCTCAGGCAAGTGGTTTGGTTTTTATTATGAGTTAGAGCTATGCTGCTTCCCACACCTTTATGTTTCTTTTCTTTTTTTTTTTTTTTTTGTGCAGGAGGCATTACTTTTGCAAAAGAAACATCATTTGAATGTTAGATCACTGGAGGCAGATCTGCTTTTACACTGAACAATTGCATTCACGAGAGCTGCTGGACACACCCAGCCCTCAGCCCTGCTTTAGCTGCTCTCCACTTCAGAGAGGACATTGTTCTTGTCCCTAAAACAATCGTTTTTCTTTGATTAGTAAGAAAAAGTAAGGCTCTAGCATGCAAACAAACCTTTTCATCTTGGTGTTTCAGCAGCTCTAACTCCTCCTTACAGACTTGGATGCTTGTCACCTTCATTGACCTGTTGAACATGCATTTTTCATCAGTCAGTTCAGACCCATCAGCCACCACAGATCACTTTGCTTTGCTGGAGAGGCTCCATCCACACTGCTGATCAGAAAAGCCACAGAGCAGTGCAAGGAGGTAAAAATCCCAAGGGCTGTGCAGACACCTTAGTTTTCATATCACAGGCCCCACGTTATGTGGTCATGGAGAACACTTCATTAGCTCCTCCATATAAAGAATGGTTTAGGTTTTTAAGATTTTAAAAAACAAAGGTTACTAACCATTACCTGGGTTACTGGGATGTAAAATCCACATGAACACTTGTTCCTGCTTTCCTGGGCTCCACAGCAGTTCCTGCCGCCGAGGGTGACGTGGGGGACAGCTCACAGCAGTGCACACACCTGAGGCAGCAGCGACTGAGGCTCCCCGTGACAGGAGGGCCAAACTGCTTTCAGACTTCAGGGTCACTCACAGTTTATGCTCTGGGTTTTATTCAAAACCCAAGGGAGCCAAAATCACCTACATTGTTTTGACAGCCTATCACTTTTCCTAACTAGATTCGTTCTATGTAGAGAGTCCTTTTATATAGTGCCAGCCAAGCCACACAATTTACAGACCCACCACTGCAGGAGTTCAAAGGAGGCTTGCAGGGTTGGACAGCCAGAGGACCAAGCGCTGGCAACCACTTCTGATGTTCTCTGGAAGTACATATTACCCTGGAAGATAGCCACTGACACGTCTCAGATTATTCTCATCAAAGAAGCAGGGTAGGATTTCAGAACACAGCAAGAGCTAGCATTCTCATGCCTTCCACAGGAATGAGAACAACCAGAAGCAGAAACATTTCCAATTTGTTTTCCCCTGTTTCTTTACACCTATTACAGTTGATGGATCTAAGCTCACCAACAGAGAACAAACAATAAATGCTTTTACAGAAACAAAGTTTGCGTTCAAAAGTGTAGATAATTTCTTCTTCATGTTCTTAAGCTCTCCTTATTACTTTGCCTCCATAGATTCTTGCATAATTTGATGTTTTTTAAAGTAAAAGGAAAATTGTGCTTTATATACAGGAAAAATCTACCAAAGCATCTTTTGTGCTTTTGACAGGCAGTGGTATGTTTTGCTTTTTCTTGCAAGAAGGCTCACAGATCAAGAGTCAAGCATAAAATTTTAACATCTCTGACAAGCTATAATAGATCTCAAGTTTCTTGATGTAGTTTTAGAGGAGTAAGTTGATAAGTTTTGGCTTTAGGGACTGCAGTTTGGAGGCAAATGGTATGGAAGAAGCAGGCAGTAGTGAAGGAGACTGACTGGCAGTAGGGAAAGAGAATGCACTGATTCTAGGAATCCCTCAGGTAATAAAGAAAGATGTCCTCTCCTTCCTATTGGTCCCTGTTTCCATACATAAAAGGGTGTTGCCTACATGAATAGTCTGTGATACAACTCCAGGGTTTTGTCAAAAGAGCTTTTTGAAATCTGAATATTCAAAAGTGCACTGACAGAAATGGCTGAGAAGCAAGAATCCCACTTGTAAAAAAAGCCCTGTAGATTTCAGCACTTGGGTTCACTCTTAGAACTTGTGTCTTTCATGCCCTGATTTAATTACATCCTCCTTTGCTAAGGAACCTTTTCAGGAAAAAATAAAGTTTGGCTCAAACATGTTTCTTAGTGGAAACATAAATGAACTAAGACAAGACACAGTAAAAACAATACAAACTAGACCTGGCCTTTGGTTCTACTCTCAAATTCTTTTTCTAGGAACTTATTAAATCTACCTAATTATACCAGGCAGGTGATACAAAAATCCAAATAAGTCTACGTGTCAGTTCTCAGTGGGAGTTTAGGTTTTTCATTTCACTGGGAAAAAACCTGAGTCCCCACAGATGCAACAAAAGGTACCTAGATAAAACTTAAAATAAACTGCATTTAATATTTTTAAGTTTGTAAAATTGAAGTTTCCTAGATTTTGAGATATGGGGATTTCTATAAAGATAATAATCCATTTTTACTCTGTAAAAATATAGTAAAACGAAAAATTCAAATATTTTATTTACTTCACCTAAAAAACAAGCAACCCATGAGTAAGATATACATAGGTTTCCCAGATTTTTCCCTAATAAATTTTTTAAAGATTTATACAATTTCTACAGAAACATACAGTGTATCAAAATCTGCATAAATCAAATTTATAAAATATGTAGAAATGCATAGTGATATTATCATCAACTTACAAAGCAAGAATATGGGAATTATTTTTTTCCAAGCCGGCTATAGTAGGAAAAAGTCATTACAGCAACAGCTTCTTATGATCTCATGTTTTGTAAGGTTTCAGTCTCACATACAGATTCATATTCACACACAGCATCAGCTTTCAATGAATTGCACATAATACCCATTTAAAATGCACACCCGCACAATCTATGTGCCACCATTCTTTCTCTTATGCATAGTTGTATGATTAAATTAATCTACCCAACACACAAATGGAGTCAGTTTTCACACACACAAGGAACAAGTACCAGCACAAAACCTTATTTTCCTTTTTTTTTTCCAGCTTCTCCCTCCTTTATTTTCTATTTTTCATAGCTCTGAAAGGATAGATGAGAAGTTTAAAGAAACTAGGAAAGATCCCAAACTAATAGATCAGTGCTGACAGCCCTATAAAGATCCAAGTCTGTCACCAAATATGATACATAACCCTTGTTAACATCAATGGAAGCTGCATGCAATGCTATTCTAGACTTAAGGGAAGTATTTAGTCATACTTAATTGTGTGACATGTTATAGGGACAACAGTTATGGAATCAGTACACTGATGTCAACATTTAAGTTACAAAATCTGGACAAAGGAAGCGAGGATAAGTCATTTCCTCTCCACCTCTCTATTTGTTCAGAGTCAATATTTATATTCCTAATGGAGTTTGCATCAACTCCTTTCCAGAACATTTTTAGAAACAACTTCTTCTTATTCTACTCTGTACACTGTAGCACCAAGCAGTTGGTTTTTCGTGTTTGTAATCCCTCTGGAGAAGTTGTGAATGACAGAAATAACAAGAAGATTAGTACGAACAAGTGTGATTTAGGATTTCCATTTCTCTTTTGGAATCAAAATCTGGCATCCAAACTGGCTGACAGATGTCCTTGTTAATAATTACGCAGATGTGTTAAGTAGCTGGATTTTTTTTCCTAATTATAAGTTTTAGTCCACCTCTTAGTGATTTCCATTCAAAATAGCAGTATAAATGAAGTATTTGATTCTTTCCAAGTTTTACATAATTGTGCAGCTTTTTTTGTTGTTGTTGTTTATTTTAATTATTTTTATGTAAGGCATGGTTTAAACAAGCAAATTAGTGCTTATAAATTCTTAACTGGATTTGTGAGGGTGCTTACCTCCATCAAATTGTACCACATTAGCACTAAACTTGACAGTCTTCCTTCCGCTGTACCAAGCACCCCGTCGAAGCAGAGCAGCCAAACTGGCAATAGAAATTTGTCTTCGTTAGCACACTAATTACACAGGGTGGTACGGCTGGTCTCTACCCCTGGTGACAGCTCAGAGCAACCCACTGCAAATTTCCAACAAATGCTTTCCTTGTGAAAGAGAGAAATGAAAGAGGCACTAAATATGTTCAAATTCATCTTCCAAAAAAGCAGCATGATTGTGAGAGAAGGCCACCCTGGCTAATAACCTGTGGCAGTGCTTAGTAAGATGAAAAATTAAATAAAAATATACACCAGGTTGATAATCACCAAGTTCTATGAAAATCTGATTACTACAACCTTTTCAAGTGTGTGTAAAAAAACTGCCTTCAGACCCCTGAGTGTAATCCCAAAGAAGACGACAACGCTTTTAACTATGTTCCTATGAACCATAGCTAACAGCACATTAATTTACCAACATCTTGAAACAAAAAGATGTAAACATCTACAGAGTTTAAGGTAAAGCAGTTTTGTAAACATTAACTGCGGATGATAATGTTATTGTAATAATCACAGTTCCTCTATGTCCTTCATCCAAGCCAGGAGGCTCACAGCTGTACAAAGTTAATAACTGCAGCAGTTTTCAGGCTATTTTCAGTCCTGTACAAATGAATGCGTCAGTAGGTAGGTTTTGTCTGTCTATACACTAAGGATGTTGTTCATTTCCCATTTTTGTGTTGCTTTACTGGAGTCACACTCTGAAATGAAAACTTGATGCAGGACTTCGGAGCGATCCAAGCACTTCCCTGACGGAATGTGAGTAAATCTGTGCAGATTCTGAAAGACAAAACCACCAGGAAAATGTGTTGGGTTTTTGTGCTGGTTTACTTTCATTTGTTTGGGTTTTTTTTTAATGTTTCTTTACATCTGCAATATAGTAATTTAGAATAGCAGGTTTCAGCATCCCAAAACAGATCAGTTCTAAACTCATTTTGCTATTTGTTAAACGTAGCACTTTGCAGCCCTCATTTTAAATCCTTGGTTCCTGTAGGTCCTCCTGAGATACCTCCTGTTTCTCTTAGGCAACAAACTGCTAACAAAATGAGCAAAACTCTATCTAAAATGCTTCTAGCCTTTTCATCCATCCTGTAACCAAACCAGAAGATTAATTCTTGAGGACAGCTCTATGAGGACTTCACTGGGTAGCTCCTCCTCCAGTCAGCCCTCACAGAAAACAAATGCACAACACCAACATTAACACCACAGGGGTAAAAAAAGTACTAACTTGGCTCCCTGTTTGGCTGGCAAAAGAAGGAATAAGGAGTATGAGAGTTAAGTCTGGCTTCCAGAGCAGCAGGAGGCTGCCCAAGGAAGTGCAAACCTATTGAGCCAAGCATGTTCAGGCTGACACATCTGTCTCCTTCCACACCCACCATGCTGCCATGCTCCAGTCTCCTGCCTTTGGTCTGTGGCTCCTCTCCTGCTTGCTGACCCCCTGTGCCAGAGGCAGCCCTGACTCTGACTGGCTGCAGTGGGGAGGGGAAGGGAGCAGCAGCAAGCCCATGGCACTGTGGGACCAGGGCTCTGCAGCCCTGCCCCGTGCACACACAGCCCTGGCATGGGGACCCTCTCCACCACCCCACACATGTGTGCACAGCCAAATACTGGATCAGATCAATACCTGGCTCCTGCTGTGTGGCCAGATACAGGGGTCATCTAGTTGGAGAGAAAAATGGATGTCTAAACAAAAGCAACAGGCAGAGCACCACCAGCCCTGTTCTCGATCCCTGCTACTGCTCAGTGTTCAAGCAGCACATGTTACACTCACCAAACTGGCACACTGCTTGTGTCAGAGACAGCCAACAGACCAACCAGATAAAATCTCCTTGCAGCCTTAATTTACAAAAGGCCACAACAATTTTCAGCAGTCCATAAGCGTCTCATTCCTTACACCTTCACCATTAGAAGAAACAGTTATACCCTCTGCACTGCACAGGAGTGTGCCCAGTTCCTGGTATTTGGTTACACACCCTTGGTGGTCCTTTCATTCTCACCCTCCCTTTTTTTTTCCTTCTAGAAGCCAGTCAGTGTTTTGTTCTACAGCCCAGACTGTGCTTACTGAGATTCCTTATAACTTGTGGTAATAAGCAAACAATTACACATCCAGTGCTAGTGCAAAGGAAATGGATCTTGCATAAAATTGTAATTGTAAATTCTTAGACAGAAGCCAAGTAACATGCTGGGACAAACTAGAACGGCTGGAGAGTTAAAAACTGCTACATATTATTCTCCTGAAATATTAAAGTTGAAGTTGGCCCTTACCTGCCACTGCCTACTGATTTTTACATTTCAGGTTTAAAGAAATTTGTCTGTCTATCCAGCACAAGGAAGCTGAACTGGATGGAAATGGCATTATGGTACCTGATATTTCCTAGCTCTATGCAAACACCAGAAAATGTGGAGTAGCTTAAAGGATAACAAATAGATTTCACTGCACTCAACTGTGCATCTTTCAGACAAACAATAAAGAATTCAGATAACCAGCTAATGAATTAATAAATATGCAATATGCTAGCTATATAAGCTGAAGAAAAATTGACATGGAATAGTTTCGTAGATGTAGAACTAAGCTATATGTGACTATATCCAGGGATAACGTCACCCCTGGACTATTTACTCTCGTTTTCTTAAGAGACAAACAGAAATAGAGATGTAGGCATTTTTTTAAAGCAGCACTAACAAAACTTACATGAATAGAGAACTTACAGATATAATGACTAAACAGACTGTAGCAGCCCTCATATGTACATCAGCCAACATTTCAAGTCCTTATTAAAAATTTATAGATTTTGCAACAGCACTATAACAGCACCACACCCAGGATTAAGAACAGAGCATGTTATTGTTACTAGAGAATGGCTAACGAACAGGAAGTGAAACACTGAAGAAGACAAAGACAACATGAAAAGGCAGAGTAATCTTACATTTACCTGCTTCTGTGTAGGCTTAAAAATATCTTGTCTTTAAACAGAGAAACACTTCATTTAGACTGCCCAAAATAAGACCTAATACTGACCCTAGCTTCTAAATGCACTCCAGCATTTAAGCCATTTTCTCACAGCATATATGAAATAAAGAGACTTTCTTGAAACAGAGCATAGAAGCAGAAAGGGTGATGGAACTCAAAGCTTTTATAAAGCCTGTCACTAGCAGTGGACATGCTCTTTGCTTCCTCTGAGACATGTGCTAACTCCTAATATCTCTGTGGCAACAAATGTAGCCTCATGGAGTTTTCCTTAAAGATTTTGCTACAGAAGACAGCAACTAGATTCACTAAATAAAAGGATCTTTCACTAGAGGAAGTTTCTCTAGCATGCGTGTATTTCTGAGAATGTGCCATTAAAAATTTACTCAATTCAGTTAACCCTGTTACAGATCTTTAATTTCAGATACACATAAAACAAATTTTAAAGCTGAAAAAAACCACTATGAAATCTAAAAGTGTATTTTCTTCCATGTATCTGTCACATACCTTGAAGAATTGCCACTCCTTGAATTCATTCTGATTACAGTGTGTAATCATAATTTTGGATCCATCTGGTCCTTTAGTTAAGCACTGATCGTACTGCATGAGTTGATTGGCTTCATTGATTCGGAAAAGCTAACGGGAAAGAAAAAGCCATTTTCACAACAGTTGACTCAATGAGCATTCTATAAACACTGCAAATACAATGAAATTACAACATTCAAAACATTTTCTGGTTTTATTACACCTGTCTTTCAGGAGGGTTCTTTATTTTGCATAACACACCTTTACTATCACAATACTATGTTTCATGGCTAACTTTCCTGTAGGACTTAGAAGGCCAAGAAACTTAACCAGAAAGACAAAAATGGTAAAGGGGTTCATATTAAGGAGACTTCTAAAAGTGTTTGATTACAAACCTTTGTATGACTTGATGGCCAAACAACCCATTATCTTTATAAAAGCCTGATAGCAAGTCCTTGATCCTGGACAGTAATTTCATGTGAAGACGCTAAAACTTTGGCATTTTACCCATGGAGGAAATCAATTTAATTCATTCAGATACAAAGAGATTATCCTGGCTACTTCTTACAGAATAATTGCAACTGGGTTTTTTGGGTAGCATATGCAGAAAAAGTAGTTTAGGGAACCTTTTCATTACATATCAGAATAAAAGAGACATTTCCAGGGGCTACTAAGAGCTAATCCATATAGGAAATTTAAAAAAAACATCATCCTAAATGCAATTTTATGATTGCCATGAAAAAACTGCCTGGTTTAAATTTACATTGGCTTAAATAAGGGCTTTAAATTCTGAAAAATTTTCCAACCAGAAAAGAAGATATAAAGACAGAACATTGTGTCTGTATGGTAGTGTGGGCAGGTTTGTGAAGATACAGGTCAAACACAATAAAAGCTTTGATTGCAACCCTCTAATAGTAATTATGTACTGTCAATTAATTTGTAAATGAAGCAGAGATAAATTTCTGCTCATTTTCTTCTCTAATGTGGTGGAAGACGAGTTACTGCACAAAAGTGTTTTAGCTTGGACCAAAACAACTTCATCACATACTTGAGCTGCAGTAAAGGTTTTTTCCCTGAAGGATTAATTATTAAGTAAAGGTAAGTGGTGAATCAGGAGCAATGTTAAGAGCTGAAACAGTGATACTGTTGCTTCTTTATGTACCACTTTCCCTGAAGAATGGATTATGAATTTACCTTCAATTTCATACCATTTATGTTTGAAATGTTATTTTCAGACTGCCGTACTTTAGCAATGTCAGTAAGCTTACAGAAAACCCTAATTCCCACTTTTGTAGCTGGCACCTAGGTGACTTGATGTACAGGCTTAACAGAAAACCTGCCTGTTATCAATCCACAGCAAGCAATTCTCCTTCAGACTTGCCTCCAAGCTCCTTACCTGATTTCCTCCCATTCTGTGGCACGGCCCAAGCTCAACAAAGCCACCATTGGTGTGCCCCATGCTGTCGATGCAGTAAGAGGTTTCAAAGCCTCTAATCTGGAAAAGAGGTTTTGCACTCAGAGGAGTCTCAAGGGAAAAATAAATACTAAGGAGTTCAGAAAATTCTCACTTATCTCTCAAACCAGAAACAGGTATCTGACAGAGAGATTAGACAAACCTGTGTATGAAATTTAAGTACTGACGTTAACTGTTCTGGGAAATGGAGCTTCAACCTGCCCATGCTAATTTGCAGGCTCTCCCATGACCCAGAGTATGCTGATAAAGCCAGAGTTGCAAAGCTCAATTCCAAATTAATAACACCAAAATATAGGACTTGCAAGTATTTTAATTTATTCACTCTCCTATCAGAGCATGTTCCATCTCCCAAGTCTTCATAAATAAGCCCAGGAGCTCAGGTAAGTCGCTCTCACTTGTGGATGAAGAGAAACAGGATGCAGAGGAGTTATGCACAGCAGCAATTACCCACAGCCAGACACAGCCCACTGACCCAGCTGCTCAGATGGACCTTCTGCAGCAGCAATTACACAGAAAAAAAAAAAAGGACATAAAATTGATGAGGGACAGGCACAGGGATAAAGAACAGAAGTCCTGTCATAAAGCACGTCTCAACTGCTGATTATCTCACTCCCTTCTCAGAAGGGCCAACGAGCAGCCTTACAAAGACTTTATGACACAAATAACATTTTTTCCAGACCTATTTTCTTTGCCAGAGCCTCTTTCCTCATTGTAATGCTATAAAAAGTCTGAAGGGCTAAGCTTAGACTCTTCCAGGGAGTGCTAGGGAAGATGAACCCATACTTTCATACCCTAGAGTGTGGAAATGCAATCAGTGTGGTGTTACAAATGGGGGAGGGGGGACAGGATTTCTCAGATGTAGGACAACTAGCAGCCTGTGAAGAAGAGTTAAAGAAAACTTCAGAAAAGTCTCTGAACTCAGAATTTTCCTGTTGCTTCATCAGACCCACTTGCTTTTATCAGGGATGATTTCTTGCAAGGTCACCAGTATTATTTTATACTTTTCAGATGCTTTCACCTTGGTGAACAGCAATATTTAGTGTACCTTCCAAACCCTTTATGTAGATACCTGAGGAGCTCTAAGGCTCATATAGTAGCTGATGCTTTGTGCTAGCTTTTAGGTAAGAAATCAAGGTGGCATTGTTCATCTGGTCTGTTAGACAAAAGATTATTTGTACCCCCTTTCACCATGCTCTGTATCACTAATTCTAGCATTAAGAAATTAGAGGTGACACTTGCTTGGTGATAGGAGACAGCAGAGATCTGTATTTTCTCATGTGCTTTTGAAGTTGCAAAACCATGTATCATATTCATCATAGCTTGGAAAGAAGGTTGCTAAATTTGGTGGGACACAGGAGTTCTCCTCAGCTAGCAAGAAGATTTCCTTAATTTCTCTCACCAGTCTGCAAAAGTGAAATAAATAGGAGAGACAGGGCAAAGACGTAATCAATTGCAGAGGGGGAAAATAAATCTGAAAGCAGGCAGGAGACCTGCAGTATGTGCTTGCCAAGGTGTGGGCTAAATGCCAGAACGAGACAGGCAGAGCTCAGTGAGGAATCCTGCACTCACCTGTGATATGCCAACTTCCTCTGCCAACCACCTGAAAGTGCTGCATTTGCAACCACATTCCTAATTTAGTGAAGTTAGAATTGTATACAGTGATGTTGGAAACAGTGGTGACAGAATCATATAAAATTATTACATGCAGGTAAGGGACTAGCTGAGGCTGTGAATGTGTGAGTACATCCCAGTCTAGCAAACACAGGCAGAATGAACTCCACCTGGATTTCATGATCTGTTCTCTAGGTCTTCACACAAAAAATATTTTCACCTATTAATCTTCACCAATATTCCTATATGCAGGATTCAAATGTTTTCCTTTTGAAAAAAACTTAAATTCTAATTATAGAAAAAAGTGCTTTGGACAGGGCTAGACATAAATTATCCTTCAAGGATCTGTGGAACTAATTTAAAAAGTCACACATGCAAAAGTAGATATAATTTTTTTCCTGGGTTACATCTTTATAGCTCTCTGGCTAGTATCATATAGCTTAGTACAGAAGTAATCAAATAGCCTGTTCACATGTCAAGTCACAATTGCTTCCTTTTGAATTCAGATTTTTAAAAAAGCTCCTAAAATACATAGGTGTTATGTGCTGTACCTACCTCTCCCCAGTCCACGTTTTTGGGTGGTAAGGGGTAATATGAAGTTATATCATATGCTATTTCTTCCATAAACCACTTAAAGCTTTTGCAGTTGTGATCTTCACGGAATTTCTTCAGCTCAGATATATCTCCATAGGGCAGCGCCTTTGTCTCCGGCCGGCTGGCATAGAAGTAATCTTTGTATTCATCCCACCACACTTCTACAACCCTGACATAGTTCTGTGAGGAACAAAGACACTGCTGTGACCTCAAACCACACACAAACAGGCCAGAAGCAACTCCTTGTTAATAACAGACATTTAGGGATTTATCCTCTCAGAAAGTGACAGCATAGTATTATTATATAGCACTAATCTGTCACTATCAGTGGACTATACAAGACATGTGAATATTATTTTCAAGTGATAGTTTAGGACCAAAGCCAGCAAATTAAACTGGGCTGCTTAATGAAAGGGCAAAGCCTTTTTGTAAGATTAGAGATTGTTCATTTGAAAAGAAAGACTTCTCAGTTATGTCTGCAACAAAATGTTGCATTTATTTGCCTCTGTCAGAACTGCAATTCATGGTTTCTATTCACCTACAATTTTAATGAAGGGAATGATATGCACTAACAGGGTGCTAACACTAACAGGTCCACTAACAGTGAAAAAAAATCAGTCTTAAATGGGTCAGCTACTTGGAGAAGGGGGAAGATTAGATAGCTCACTTGGTAACAAACCTCTCCCTCACATTTTGCTTATTCTCTTTGATGGCTCCTATCTCTATATAACCTGCACACATTCCAGATGCCTCACTTTGTCCAATTCTTCTAGTGCTAATTACCTATGTTAAAACAGTCTTAAAAGATTTGACTGAAGGCACAAATTATTGTGACTTTAATCCACATCTGGCATAAATTGAACAATGCTATAAAAAAAAGAACATTTACTGTGAGGATAGGAGGGTGCCTGAAGAGGGGGAAAAGCTGTTTCTACATCCTGTCTTGTACAGAGAAGGAACTTAATATTTAAGAACACTCAGCAGTGCTTTTTATACTCAGTAAGCAGGCAAGCAGACTCATGTAAGGTGTTAAGATGTACAATAAATATTTTTAATCAGTTTTTAAGAAGACAGAAATTATTTTAGTGCTTCAGACAAGGCAAACTGGCATCTTGCCTGCACTGAGCAATAGACCTATCACTTGCTATCCTGTTGCCCATTATTCTGTCTCTAACCCCTGGGCTCCCTTGTACTGGTCCTAGTCCTTGTTTCACCAAAATGTTAATCAGGTCACACTACTAATATGGGACTTTTTTTGGGGGTATGGGGATGGGTATGCCAGGTTAATTTTTTACCATTTAGCTAGGCTGGGATATTGCCTTAGGAACTACCTGTTAGGTTGGCTCAAGCAATACTCTGTAACCCTACAGGTACTCATTGTCTAGGAAGATTGCTCTGGGATTGGGATTTACAAAGAGCTGGGTCTTTGGGAGTGGGATTTACTGATGGCTAGAACAGAGCCCAAGAAAAAGCCTCAACTGGGCAACAGAAAAACTTAACAGGAGGGTTGTCTCTCTTCCTGCTGGTAGATGAAAATTGATATAAACAGTTTTTCTTGATTCAAATTGTCTCTTCAGATATAGAGCTGGCTCATTTGCTGTCTGGAATTGATGTCTAATTTTAATCTCAGGGCTTGAATAACACTTCTAGAGCCTGCAGTGTACCTGAGGAGCTGCAAAGCCTCATGATGTAGGGCAGAGCATACCATCTTCCCGGGTGTCATTTACTGCTTCTTAATTAACAAATGCAGACACAAAAGTCTGAGAGATGCTAGATTCCAGAATTCCCTAACTTAGCCTAGAACCATACCCATCTTTATCAAGATAAAAGGGGATTTCAAGCCCATGATCTTCATCTCCAGGAGTGTGCTAGAGTTACTAGAGTTGTTCATACATACTTGGGCACAGTGCAGCAAAGGCTGGAGGTGCTGACATTAAGTAATAGGAAATGCTTTTGTACCTCAGAGATAGTGGGGCAAGGCTTTAGAGCAAGAAAATGGGTTCTAGGATTCTCTACTCTTAACAACAGTGGGATTAACACAAATATTTCTCTCCTATGGTTATGATGATCCAAGCTTAAGACACTAAATCGCTTTGGATGAAGTGCTCCCTAAACTGTTACTGGTAATTTATACACATTTATCTAAAACTGTTCTTATCTGAAATAAAAAAACCACCTTCCAGGTTGCTTCAGAACTGTACCTTTAATGTAGGAGAAGAGCCAACGTAGACAGGGGGTGGATTTCCTTGCCAGCCCTGCAGACGATAGATGTGTCCAACACGAGAACAGGGAACAAAGAGCAGCTTTCCCCCACACTGCCAGATCTGCAAGGTAAAACAAAGGTATTATTAATATACATGCACAGGAATTTAAGACAGACAAATAGACAGTAATTTATGGAAGAAACATCAGATACATTTCTTACTATAATATCAAACATTTACATATGTTTTGCTGCAGATGTAAACATAAAAAAAATAGGTCTTTGAAATGAGAGGTATACCAAGTACACTTTCAGCTTAGCCAGGAAGTTACTCAACTAAAGCAATTTTTAAAAAAGCTTTTCAAAAAGTTTGGCATCTCCTTCCATCACTATTTCAGGACAACAGTAATGAATAAGTGCCCAAAATCAGGAACTGGATAATTTTTATTATGACAGAATTATTGATATTTTGATTTTATTGAAGTAATTCACATGCCATCATTAAGATGGGTTTTGGTTAGATGCCCATTCACATTTAAGTTTTTCTTAATAAATATTAGTAGGAGATAAGGATGTGTTACCCATTGCTCCAAGCAGAAACAGATATTTATTTGACTATAGTAGCTGAAAATAAAAAAATATTTGAACTATTAGAAAATAAAAAAATACCATTCTGAAATTCCCTCACTCCCACATACCTTTGGGTAATCCCTTAATGGGGAAAAGAAAATATACTTAAATCAGAATTTAGTTGCTCCTAGTTTGGAGAAGTTTAATTGTAGCACCAAATTCTAACTCAAGCTAGCCCTGTGAATGTTTCAAATTAGTCTAAATTCCAGATTAAACATATGATTTACCAGTATCAGGAAAGATGGGCAGAGTATCTTACTTTCTTCATTGCATCATGATATTAATTTTCCTAAGTTTCATAAAAAAATCTCAGGTCTGCAAGGATATTAATTTTATTTGCTATCTAGGAGTGAGCAAGGCTGATAAATGTTCAGTTCTTCTGAAGATTGGCTGTGATCTACATGAAACCACTTTGGAGGTGTCTACATGATGAGCATTTCAATCACAGAACTACTGTAAGTAATTTCAGTCATGATTTTGATCTAAGCAAGATGGGGAATTATATGGATAAAGACTCTGTGTGCACAACCCTCAATAAATACCCTTTGCATATGGATTTACAGCTGAGCAAGTGCACTCAGGGCTTTCCTCTAACTCACAAAGAGCTTTCCACTGTTATTAAGAGTAAAGAACTCAGAGCAAGAGTAACTAGGGGAGCTCTGAATGTACTTTTTATAAAATTCAGCTACGATTTCACAGATTGCTGCTGAGGCTGTAAGACGTCTTCACTTTGGTCTGTTAATTGGGCCTGATTCCTGCTGCCTGCACTTGTGTCATTACAAATACTGAAGCTACAAGAAGCTAATGACGATCATCTTGTGTTCCCTGCAAACTGAAGAGCATGCATATGCCTAGGAGGGAAAGTAAAATCCTCCCTGTGATTATGAATTATGCACTTAGTATTTCAATTATGAAGACTTCTCTTATGGGGAAGTTCTTGAAATGCTGAAAAGCATATGAAATAATTTTTCACTCACAAAAATGGCAGGGAGGAAGCAGATTACTTTTTGTTGCACCATTATATACTTTCCAAGTGCACACGCATAAGCTGAGGACTTGTTCTCTAATATTGCTTTCATTGGAAATTTTTTTTCTATACTCACTATGAGAACATTCAGTTTCCTCCCATAAAATTTGCCAGTCTGGTTTTGTATTGGATATTTGGGCAGTTAGCGGTGCAATCCCAAACTGTTTACAAAATCTAGATTATGCATCATTTGACTTTCAGCACAAAGCCACCTCTCTGAACACTTCTGTGTCAAAGTCCACAAGGAAACACATCCCTGTCACATCTCCTAACATCAAAACCTGGGCTTCATGAGGAAGAGGTAGCTCTGTCTAAACTCCAAACAGAAGTATTTACAGAAAAAAAAATCTATTTAATTGAATTAGTTCTCAATATTGGTGTTACCTTGTAAGAAATTTCAAAATTTTCACCACCCCAGATTTGAAGCCCTGGATCATAGAGACCCAGTTCAAAGAAGAAATCTCGTTCAATGGCAAACAATCCACCAGCCATTGCAGGGGACCTGCAAAGAGGAAGACAGTGTAACTCCTTCTTCCAAAAGGATACAATAGCACTCAGAGAAAGCTTTAGGGAAGAAAGCAACTCAGCTAACATCAGGTAAATGGCAATACACTGAAAAATCATAAAGCTTTGTCATCAGCTTGCAGCAATTTTCTGAAGTGGCATCTATATAATTTTTAGTGAGGTCACAGTTTCTTATTATGTTGTAGGTTTTCTTCTACAAGTAATTTATTTAATTAATGAATTTGATGATAGAAAATCTTGGTCTGAATTTTCCATTCAGGCAGTCAACATCCTTCTATTAAAATCAAAAACAAGATGAGAATCAGTGTGATGAGATGTTTCTCAAAATTTTTTCTAGTTTTTGAGATAATATGAAACTGCAAACAGGTTTATGTTCTGAAGAGCTGCCACATTGAAACACATTGTCTATTAAACAAGTAACAGATTTTTTTCCAGCTTTCTGATCTTCTAGCTCCTTTTGTGCTATTAGGAGACACTTTACACTCTATCTACTAGGCAAAATTTTAAAGAGGGCCTAGATAAAGTAGCACAAGGTTTCCATTTTGGTTTAGTCTTTTTGCTGTTACCCTTTTCCTTTTAATGGCTTTGTAAATTCCTTCCCATATGCCATGATTCAATTAGCGAGTTTTAATGTATCAAAAAGATGCTGTGGATTACGGCTTGTGATGGTTTTGGCTGGGGTAGAGTTAATTTTCTTCCCAGTGGCTGGCATGGGTTGTGTTTTGGATTTGTGCTGAACACAGGGTTGATAATGGGGAGATGTTCTTGTTATTGCTGAGCAGGGGTTGCACAGGGCCAAGGACTGTTCTGCTTTTCATCCTGCCATGCTGGGGAGGAGACACAGCCAGGACAGGTGACCCAGACTGACCACAGGGATATTCCAAACCATGTGGCATCATGTTCAGCACATGAAAATTGGAGGAAGAAGGGGAATGTTTGGAGTGATGGTGTTTGTCTTCCTAAGTCACTGCTGCATGTGATGGCGCCCTGCTCTCCTGGAGATGGCTGAGCACCTGCCTGCCCATGGGAAGCAGTGAATTCATTCCTTGTTTTGCTTTGCTTGGGTGTGTGTGCTGACTCTCAGCATAATTAATTATCAGTTTAGTTGCTGTCCAAATTAGGTGATCACATGCCAAAGTATTGCTACATGTCCCTTTCTACTTGCTGCCTGCAGTATTTTCCTCCAACACTGCTTTTGCATCCTGGGGTTAAGAAGCCAGAAGACACAGCAGGGGAAAGCACTTTGCATAGCACAGCACCACAGCTTTCCTGCACTTTTGGTTTTCCTCAGCACCATAACGACTTGGCAAGTGGAGAAGCCTCAGATACTGCAGTTTCAGGCTTGGCCTCCAAGATGCTGCCAAGTTTGTTAAAGAACACAGTAAAAGGCAGCTAAGCTCAGCAGTTCACTTCATAGGATACAGAGGCAAGCACTGTTACTGAAAGAAGGATTCAGTCCTGGGGCAATTCTCACATTACAAAAACGTTGCCTCCCTGTGTTAAGCTGTTGAGGATCTCTTTGTTTTCTTTTTAAGCTAAGCAATCCTGGCTATGGTTTCAGCAAGACTTTTACTTGGTCTTACTTGCCTTGGTATTGCTGCAAGAAAAGGCACACAGCCTAGAGACAACCAGATGCAGGGCATGTCTCTTTTTAAAGGAAGCGCTGTAAATCTAAAGGTATTATTAAAAATAAAGTCATCTTTTAAAACATTCTGAGAACATGTGTTCTGTGTTTCTGGGAACAGTTTAAACGATTTTAAGACCTGTTTGGATGGTAAACACAGAACACTACAGCAATGTTTGAAATAGTTTATCCCCCTCTAAGTGAATATTAAAGTTCCAATGTGGACAGCCTCATCAGAAAATGGTATTATTTAAATGGTATACAAAACAGATCAAAGCTTCATAACTTGCTTGCATGTGTTGCCATTTTAGCAAAGAACAATCATGGGTGGGGATAGGGAACTACCAACATCAGTTCTTATGATGTTTAAATCATATATAGAAGCAATAGAGGACATTAGATTTTGAAGATGTGAAGATTGCTTTCAAATGTAGTAACACGATTAGTTAAGTGTGAAGGGGAAAATAATAAAAAACCAGCAGAACCACAGTCTCCCAGTATTGCAAAGCCATCCAGAAACCATAGTTTCTAAGTAGGTTTTCTAGGCAGTTTTTGTTTTCTGGGAAGAAAACATACCCCACCACAAAGCATAATAAAAAGGCAGAAATTCCATGAAAATTATTGGAGTTTTCCCACAATAAAAGGTGCTGCTTTTATCTTTCTTCCTTTTTTTTTTTTTAATGTTATGTGTATTATATTAAAATTCTTACGAAATATCTAGCCAAGATTCTTAAACAGTATGCTTCTTTGTCAGATGTGATCCATTGTGAAGCAAGTGGCAGATATATGACAAAAGGGATATTTTTGATACACATGCATAATCCTCCAGCTGTATGCATGCATCAGGCCATGACAGCAGGCTACAGATTTTATGCATTACCATCTATCAGAAATACTTCCAGCATGCTCATTATTTCAAACCAAATTGTTAAACAAGCACTGCTGTTTCCAACAGTGCTTGAAAAAAATATCACAGCTTATTAAAGTTTTCTCTGGCAACAAAGGGAAATATACAATTATACAATATTTTGCCAAACAGAACCCAGAAATTCTAATGTGCACCCTATTAACCACACAAGAGCAGGAACAGAGAGGCAGCACAAGGTAGCAAAGACATTTTGAGCGAATAGTCAGTTGTGGCAAACAGGTCTGACTAAACAAAGCAGCTAGTGTGGTTAGAAACGTGAAGGTGCTCAGGCTAGAAGTACATGCAAGTTTTAGTGGATCAATATTGACTTCAGAAAAAAAAAAAGAAACGGGTAAGTGATTTAGTGATTACCGATACGGTTCAGTTTTTGTCTTTCTGCTTTCCTTCTCTCTCTTGGTCAAGGGAACCCTCTTCCATAGCATACTCCAATCCCACGCTCCTCTAGCAAACCCATCTTCGTCACCACCCCCTTGAGGCACAATCTTAAAAGAGTTGCCATCTATGACATCTATGAGCGGCACCGTGCATGTGGTTCTGCGGGCGGCGGGCGCGGTTACGGGCAGGGCGCGGGGCACGCGTGCGCCCGCCGAGGTTCATGGGGAGACAGGGGGGAGGGAAAAAGGACAGGGTTTAGACAATCATTCCTTAGGATTCACAGTAGGTAAACAGCTCTCTTTACCGATAAGGCTCAGTTTTATGTTTTCGTTTGGACTTTTCCTTGTGGCTTAACGGAATTCGTTTCCATAGCAAACTCCAGTCCCAGGCCCCTCTGGCAAAACCATCTTCATCCCCACCTTGTTGTGGCTCAATGGAATAATCATTCCCATCTATGTAATCTATTAGAGGTACAGTACATGTAGTTCTGAAACATTTATAGAAGGGAAAGAAAGAGCAAAATACAATTTCAGAAGAGTAGTCTGTCTAATCTGAAATTTACATCTTTAATTAAGTTCATAGAGCACCATATATAAAAAGTCCCTTGTAAACACACTATTAAAAAAATGAAGCCTCATTAGAAGAAAAAAGAGATAGTCTTTTCTTTACATTGTTTTAAGATGTTCTAAAAACAGAAAAGTTAGGTTTGAGATGCTAATATATCAATTGGTTTATCAGTACATTTTTCTTTATGGGGATTTCTTGATACCAGTCTTCTAATAAAGCATTGCTGGAGTAAACAGAGGAGCCCTCATGGGGCCAGGGTTCTCACAGTATTGTTATTTCCTGTAATTTCTATTCATATCAAATCTTAGCTGTCAACAAGTAAGATAAACACTTAGCTTTTACTAGTGTTAACAGAGATTATCATTATACTGTCCTATTCAAATCCCCTGAAAACCCATCAAGTTCTAAGGATCAAAAAACATTACTAGTGCTCTCCTAGAAGCAGTTTTCAGTAGAGTTCTTCCTGTTTGATTTGCAATACCATCCTCACTGTGATCTATCACACACAATATTCATCAAGGAAAAGACATTATGTAGTTTTTCTCCCCTGAGTTTCCCAGTGACCCAGGCTGGAGCACTTCCACCTTTTTAAAAGAAGCTCCAAGAGATAGAAAAGCAGGGGGGAAGAGACATGTTAACACCTTGCTGTTCTTTGAGGCAGAAGCAGCAGCAGGCTGCACCCTGGGTACCAGGGCATGGACGGAGGCTGCTAAGCACTGTCTGCTGGCACTGACGTGTTCTCAGCATCTCTGGTCATCATCCTGCAGCCTTCCCCTCTGTGGGCAGTGCTGGAGGATGCCTCTAAAATCCCCTCTTCTCAGCAGTCTTTCTTGTGTGAAACAGCCATACACACTCAATGGGAGCACACAAGCATTTCCATCTTCTCACTAGTATCCTGTCTTGGTTTAGTTACAGCCTTTAAAACACACAAACTCAAATTCTTCAAGAGAATTCTGGTAGCACGGTAGGTTAACAAATAGTTCTTAGGATTAAGGAGCTATTTTATGGGATTAAAGAGTTTAATCCTGTATGTGGTTTCCTAAACACACATAGCACTGACCACACAAGCCAAGAGTGCAGTAGCACACAGCAACAACAGCATTTCAACAGCTGGAAGGAAGGAAAGCCCTGGGGCTGTCTCTCCTCTGCCACCCCTCACAGACCCTCAGCAAGTGCCTGGGTCAGTGGCACAGACAGCTCGAGCCTGGCCTCGCTCTGCTGCAGACAATGCTCCAAAGCACTTGAAAGGAAACAAATAAAACCATACATCAAGACCAAAGATGAGAAAGTTATAAACTCTTGAGATCATGGGGGCTTTAAACTCCCCTTAAATCAAAACATTTATTGCTACTTTTTCTCTACCAAAAGCCACAATTTTTTTGTTATTTTGTTCAATCATCCTCCTTATTCAGCTAGAACATTTCAATATCAGTGCCTCAGATCATTGTAAAAGACAAGAGTTACATATAATCTGCACTAGACAAAATATTCAGTATGCCTATTAAAATAAACTGCCTGGAGATTAATTTCCCTGACTATATTCCTTCCTCATTATGTATCTTTTATGCTGGGAGATAATATAATCATCACATGGAAAATATTGATGTACTTTGATATAGATATAAAACATATCGACTGTAGTTTGAAAAGTGAAGATTATTACTGTGACTTTTACTTTCTAAAAGGCCAGACACTGGAAGTAACAGGAGAACATTACCTGTCCTTAGATATAGGAGCTATAAGTGGTGCATACCAATTAATTCCCACCTCACAATGGGCATCAAGGTAAATCAAAACCTTTGAAAGAAGAAAAAAAAGAAGTAACTTATATTTCTGTATACAACATTGTTACTTAGTTAAGCTTCCTTACATTGAGAGACATTTGTATTATAAACAAGAAAATTAAGATTAAATGAGCAAAATTAATCTCTTCTTAAAACAATATCAATAATTTCCACATGTCTGTTGAAGCCACCACAACCTTTCCCCCCAAAAAAGAAAAAAAAAACCGACTTGTGAGTGAACTGGCTCCTACCTGTCCAAGTTTAGCCTTCTGGGCTCCAATGCTTCTAGCTTGGATCAAACCTTCTCTCCTCTCATTTCGAAATACCTTTACAAGGCCATTCCACTGCTTTATGTAGTCATCCAGCCTCTCTTGTAAGTGTGCTATCAGATAACAAAGAAAAAAAAATTGGGGAGGTTTAATAATAAAGAGTTTTATTCTCTTAATATAAGCCAAAAATATCTACAGACATTTACAAGAACCTTTAATTCAACTACTCACAACCACTAAAACTGAGGAGATCAAGACCACTGACCTCATGGCACAGGTTTGTGTCTGGCACATCTGAAGAAACAGCAGCTGAAGTGGTTGGCGACCCCACAGGGAGCTGGGTGGACAACTCACAGTCATTTCTACATATCACAGAGTGGCTTTCAGCTCTTCATCTGCATTCCAAGCAGCCAGAGAAGTGTCTACACTTCAGCACACATCTTTCCTCATCAGATGATGTCACATGTACAGCTGAAGGCACCACTTTTCAGTTAAACATTTCCCTTCACTCACTTTCACCCTCACAAAGTTTTCTGTCAGTCTATTAATAATCTGGAAACCTGAGACAGAGTCTCACCATGTTCAAATTATTGCCCTCCTTCATTCAGACTGGTTCCCTCTTGATGATCTTCTAATGAGATTAATGAGAATAATTGGAAGGCCAGAAGTGCATCATACTGAGAAAAAAACAAACCTTTAGCCAAAGGGACTTCCATCAGTAAAAGGATGAGTAACCACACAAGAATCAAGATGAGCTATACTTAAACGGTTTCAGATTTGTATTTGCAGATTTGTATTTGTCTGGGCCAAACCTCTCTGGAAACCACATTTCTGCCACACTGTTTGAGAAAAAGATCCTAGTGTTGCTTAGCATTTTTGCCCAGATGATTCTGCTGAGAAAACTCATGAAGGCAGAAAGGCTGGTAATCAGGTGCCTGCTGTTTGTGGTTGTGCTGATTTAGCTGTTGGTGTTTGTTAAAAATCTATTTCTGTACTC
Source organism: Setophaga petechia (assembly GCA_024362935.1). Taxonomy (NCBI): domain Eukaryota; kingdom Metazoa; phylum Chordata; class Aves; order Passeriformes; family Parulidae; genus Setophaga; species Setophaga petechia. The sequence goes on from JANCRA010000001.1 coordinate 33,834,258, forward strand.
AAAGGCTCAAAAGAATTGCCTACACCTTCAGTTTCTCTCAGTAGGGAACCAAAATAAGCCACCAAATCTACAGCTGAGGCACCCACGCACTGGTTTGCTTTGTACCAGCTCCGAGGGGCTGATTGCTACAATTCCTGTGCCTGATGCCTGGGAATAAAGGCTAGGCAAGACTTAGAGAACAAAGTTAGTATTTATGAAAAGCCTTCAATACAGACACCTTGGGCAGCCCAAGCCTCCAAGAGAGGCTACACCCAAGGCAGATGCTGGTCACAAGTTTTTCAGACAGGTATAAGTTTGGTCCATTTACAGATCAGGGGTTAATCCTCCAATTACAGCTTCAGGTGATGAAGTCATAGTCCCCCAGTTTGTTCCCCCCCAGTTCACTTTGGTTTATACTTTTTGGGGCCTGAGGCTGTAAGGCACCCTTGAATCTCAGGCCCAGAGGGATTGTTTTGTCTGACCAAAAGTGAAGACAATTAACTAACATTTCATATGGACTTTAGAGTTATGCACAAATGCAGTACAGGATCTGAAAAATATAAAGGCTAAAATCCTAAGGCATAGTGATGATCCAACAGGATGGGGAGGACATGCGAGGAGGATGTTCCTTTCAGCAGCAACATGCCATCAGGTTACCTCAGCAGAAACACTTCCTGCAACCTGAATGAAAATGATGAAGTCTGGAGACTTCCAGAACTTATGTTTCAGTAGGTTTTGTATTCTTGTCAGCAATATTAAAAAAAATAGTTTGAAAAAAAGCTACATGTAGTTGAAAAGGAAATGGTGTTTCTTGGAAATGAAGTTTCCAATACTGAAAATTCAGCAATTCTACCAAACAACAATCTTTTGAAATCACTATCTTTTGATACTCCTATTATCCTTCCTCTCCACCTTTATAAAAGTTTTCTCAACCAAGTTTAACGTATTCTCCTTTCCCACACACATTTAAAATTTCTTTTGTAAATCCTTGTGCATTAGAAAAACTTCAAGGTTACACAAATGTCAAACCAGAGAAAGAACAATTTTATCACATGTGCTGTATAGAAGAACATGCCATGTAATAAACAGAGAATATTTTATTTGATAGCTATGATATAAATTTTTATAGGATAAAATCAACAGAGTTTTGAAGTCATACTGAAGCGGTAGTAAGAGAATCTTTATACCACACCATTATTTATGCTGCAAATTCCAAGTATGTGTTACAGAAGGACTGTCACGAATGTTTTAAAGATTTAAAACCTGAAGTTATTTCCAGCTCTCCTGCCTATGAAGCCAAATGTTTTACTTATCAAATGTTCAACTATGTAAGGCTCACAGGGAGCTGTAAAAACCTGTCATATTGATTGTGTAAAGCTTTTCTACAGTACAAGTCTCAGGACTTTGCAGTCCATTATCTGAAACCATGCCAGGGTTAGCAGCAAGTGCTGTTTCCCACAGGAAAGCTGAAATTTTCCTCCTTCCCATACTACAAAGCCTGCATGGCAGTAGTGTAAAAAATCCTGATACTTTTACAGTCAAAAATATTGTTTGGCCAGCATTAAATTCTCTTCACCTAGAATGTGTATTTATGACATCTGTCAACAGCCTTACAGCAATCTGAGTTTTGTTCAAAAATGTATATTTTACCTTTCAAAATATTATAATCACCAATCTGGCCTTCCCCTGTTTGAGTTCCTCTCTCATGTCTAAGTGCATGATTAAAGCACGAATCAGTGTCTTTTAAAAACACATGGTTTCTCCAAAGGACCTTAGGCACCACAGATTACAAATAGGGAGGAGGAGGAGGAAAGCAGGCTTTTTTGCCCTCAACTCATGGACAGCAGTCTGAGAACTAGAAAAATGGTATCAGAGGGGCTCCCTAGAGCAGCTGCCTCCTGCCTGTGAGTTCCCTGGGCTGTAATACACATAAGGTGGATTCTCAGCTCCGACACAAGCACTGATTACTGCTTCAGTTTCCCCATGGTAAGCACCACTAAACAGGTTAACAGAAATACTGCTGCCTGCCCATGCTCATTACTTCCCCTTTGGTTATCTCATGGGATGCTGCATCAGATGGAAACACAGGGAACAATAAAGAATATATAAGTAAACACAAAAGCTAGACAAAGTCTTTAAATGCTACTAGGAGTACTGGTATTTTTTACCTCACAGCCACCCTTTACAGGTGCATGGGCTACAAAAGCAGTTCCAGCTGAGATATTGGCCTCTGTGCTTCAGAAAACGAGCAAGCTGAGCCCAAATACATAACAAGTGCTGGAGACCTATACACACAACTGTAATTGTAGGAACCTTTAGAAAATACAGTTTTATGAATTCTCATTGCCCTTCCAGAACAGCTGTTTCCTTCACACAGCTGGCATTCACAGAAGAATAGACTGCTTCTATTGAGAATAGAAGAAAAACTGGGAAAAAAAAAACGCCCTGTGTAACAGTGTGGCCTCATTGACACTGTGGTAGAAATTGCTGCAACATTTCTTGGACTCTAGCATGACTTAATACAGAGGTCTACACAGAAAATGGCGATAGAATCATTCAATTAGCTTGGCAATCTTCTTGTTACTGTTCTCTTTGTGCTCTGACAAATTACAAAATGCCAGAGTAGAAATCAGCACATATCTCTGCACAGGTCTCCACAGTCAAACCCTGCTGTTTCCAGGAGAGATTAAGGAAAGAGTGTCATTCAACAAAAGTACTGCTCCCAGCCGACATCATACTAAGAATTGTAATGAATTATAATGAAAAGGACATTTTCCAAGCATTGCAACTGTTCCTCCCTGTAAGACACAACATATATAAGCTTCTATGCAGCTGTAACCCCCTTCTGATGAAACAGGATTTTTTGTAAGGAAGGACAGGCAGGGGTTTTTAGGAGCCAGCCTTTAGGAGTGTTTGCAACTGCTGTGCTCCATTTTAATTTCATGCCACTTGAGAGGGTGGTAGCTAAGAAATAAGGACAGCCACTCTGACATGAGCAAACATCCATCCAGCCCAGCACGTGTGGCTCCAAGAGCAAAAGGTGGTCTGCTGGGTGGAAAGGCAGACATGAAGTGCAGCCTGAAAGCAGGTGGGGAAGAAGAAAATCCTATATCTGTGCTGTCAGCATGACTTTTCTTCTGGCTGAAAAAGCAAAAAGCTACCAGAAGCTCTGCTATGATTAAGAGTGTTTGTATTTTGCAGCTCTCCTAACAACTGGAGAACTCTTCAGGCAGCTTGGCGCGCTTTGCAGCCCATACTAGTTCATCCTTCTCTCTAAGGAGAAAGAAGTAGAGCAAGATTCTGCTCTCTTAGCCATTTTTCATCTAGAACATAAACTGAACTAATGAAATTAAGTTAATTATATTTACCAAGTAATAGCCTAAAGCAATTTGAAGAATTATTATGGTGAACTAGTGCAACTGCAGTGAGGTGTTCAGAGTAATTCCAGTCCAGGCTTGTCTTACCAGCTACCCATACCTGAGAAAACTGCACCTTGAGCTTTCTTTATTGAATTTTCTGATTTAAGAAAGTTATCTGGGAAATTGAACTGTGAGAAATATAGAGTCAAGGGTCTGCTGGATCTTAGGCGCAGGCTAGCTGTGTCTGCTAACCATTTATGAGTAGAAAACAAAAAAGTTCTGTACTAGGAAGAAAAATCTTCAAAAATACTGCTTTTGTTTAACAGATGTCATATATTGGAAAAATAGCACAAGTTCTGTGCCAGACAAACTCAGTCCATGAACAACATACACATAGCACAGAGTCAGCTACAAGTCATGTGAAACCCAAATATTGAGACCTAGCATTAGTAAAAAATCTGGTAAGTATTCTAGACACAATCAGTGTCACAGTTACTTTATACAGCTAAGTCAGTCCTTGAACAGCTCTGAAGGAAAGCTATGATCCCAGCTGAAAAGCTAAAAAACAGCATATGTCTGCTGACTGAGTTATTAAAATTATATCCCTTAGGAGAGAAGATATTTTTGGTTTACAGCATGTGTGTATATCTAAGCCAAATTCTCAACAGCTGTTAAAGGATACAGAAGACTATAATTTAGCACTCAGCATCTTTATTTGACTAAGTCAAATAATAATACCAAATGTATTCAAGTTTATAATACAGGTAACTTGCCCTCTCCTCTGAAAACAAACAAAATGATACCAACCTATCTACAGGTATGATGCAAAAAATAACACACAATAACTATTTTTAATAGTTGCTTATACTCAAAAAAGGCTACCTCAGCTATGTGATGAGATAATTTTTAAAATTTGTAGTGAATACACCCATAGAAAACTGCTCTGGAACTGGAAGAAGTCCAGATCATTTAATAAAAAGGAGAGTTTCAGAACAGTCATCTGTTTGTTATGCCACTACACAATCCATGTGAAAAGAAAAATGAGGGTTAGGGTTTGGTCCTGTGCCACTGACCAAACTTGCCTTTGCTCACAGCCATCACCACCAACATTGTCTGGAAGAGACTGTTATCCCACACAGTCAAAATCATATTTTTATTTATGTGTCTCCTCTTTTTCAATATCTTTTCAAGAATCATGCTGCAACAAAATCTTAGCTGCTCAGAAAGATCAGCTTTGATGCACTATTTTGAAATTTATTTAAAGTTGAAAAACAGTCTGTTTTCCCCTGTCTCATTCACCTTCTATCTCTAGGAGACCACTTCCAGTTTGTCTTTGTATTCGACCTTGTATTGCATTAATGCTGACAATACCACCATGAAAGAAAAAAACCAAAACAGTGTATGCTTACATTTACAAGACAAGTACATGCATGCTGACAATAAACCAGGATCAGAATGGAAATTACAAAGGAAGAAGAAAATCTCTGGACTTATGCTGGCAGGACTCAAAGAAAGGCAGAAATTAAAATATATTCAAATTCTTAAAAGCTTTCTTCCCTCAATAAGAAACAATAAGCAGCTTAATCTGATGTTTAATTTAAAAAGGATGTTAGAAATAACAAAGCTATTGAAAATTAATCTGGATAATTTGATAGCCTAGGTAGGTTTTTATCATAATTTAAAAAAGAGACATCTGTATTACCTTATGCAATAAAGGAACCCCGTTACTCCTAACAGGCTTAACTCCTTTGATATTCTTCAAACTACTTGTTTTCACAAGAGCTAAGAGAGATACTATATATCCCAGGTTTCTTCTGCATAGTACCCAAAACTGTGGTAGAGAACTCAAAGGGCTGTGAAGAAGCAATCGTTTCTCCCATTAGTCAACTCAAACCATGGCAGATAAATCAAAAGAAAACTATTTCAGGAAAATAAAAAAAAATTCCCTTTCTACAAGGAGTGTGTTAATATTCCAAATGTACCTTTGTTGCTAAAATCATCAATCAAAACAATTTCTGCCAAGTATTTTCTTGGTGTTCTCTTGATGACACTGTGGACTGTCCTCATGAGCGTGGACCACCCTTCGTTGTGGAAGACGATGACAACGCTGGAGGTGAGCAGGTTGTCATCATAATGCCAGTATTTGCATCTGCAAAAAGAGTTATTTTATTAGTTACCACTGTCTTTTACATAACTGCTTAACAGCATCCTTATGCAAATGAAATCTTCTATCAAGAAGATAGATCTATCAGCTATCCTTCAAAATTAAGAGAGACAGGATATAAAAGGTAATACAGCTTAAGTGCATCACAGATACAGAAACAAATAAAAATAAAAAGAAAAGCAGACTGGTCCATTTTCAGTGGGCTCCTTCCTTGAAAGATATAACACATGGAGAAAAAAATGTAAGAAAAGAGAGAGATTAAAAAAAAACAAACAAAAATAGTGCAGACAACTCAGGTCTTTTTTCTGAGGGGTTAGAGATGATCTAGAAACAAGCAATGTGAGTACTTCCAATACTTCTAAATCACATTTATCAACAATGGATTTAATTTGCAATTGTCCATTTCCCCAACTGCAGCCCTAAGTGAGACTATTCACTCCCTACAACCAGTCAAGTATTTCCTTAACTGGAAGTTTCCCTACCTGATCACTAGCCTCTTTTCCAACTATAATAATATAGTTCCTATCACCAAACATAGAGACATGGCACTTTGGATTTCAGTGGGGAAAATACTTCCTTTTTTCATCTTTCAGCAAATGAAGTCTCAACTAGAGAGATCCTGACTTTTCAAGGACAGCTGTCATGTATTAAGTAATTATAAGTGACAAATAAAAACCTCTAAATGTACAGATGCACGAACTTCCCTAGTTATAGTTCTCTTTATACAATAAAAAGCTTAAGTGCACAGAAACATTGCTACTTTTGAAAAGAATTACCTTAATCATCAGAGATCACTTGAGTTTCTGAAATTACATTCAGTTAAACATGGAAAGAATTCACATAACAGATCCATGGGTATCTAAAGACTTTCTCTAGTGAAGGATGCATTTCACTTCTCAATGAATCAATATTCATTTATCACCTCACAGAAAATACATTGCTAGAAATATACCATTAATTTTGTTCCTGTGGGAGAAAAAAATTACAGAATCAAAACAGACTATAACAAAATTTTATCTAAAGAGGCATTTAATTTCTTAGGTGTGCATCAAGTGACCTCTGAAACAGCACTATCTCTAAAAATATGAATTACTGAGTAAAACCCTTCAGCTCAATAGTTTTTATGCCTGAAGTAGCTGCAGCTAATCATGGTTACCAATATGATTATATTGGTATTGGTATACCAACAAAGAATGCTAGACTGGCTGTTTAAAAGGTTCAGGCCATGGATGCCTTCCTTCCACAGATCCCTCTCAAAGATTGCAGCTGATTACAGGTTGCAGTATTAACACCTGTAGCACAAGCATTTAAGCTGTCAACAACTTACTTAGCATCTGCAGAGATAAAATGGATACCCTCCCTAGGTGTGTTAAGTAGGCTGTGTAAAAGGAAAATTTTATATGTTTCATAACAGATTTATAACAGAACAGTGTTGCTTCACACGTATATCCTCAGTATTAATTTTGGTGATATGGTTACGTTAAAAGGTGGAAAACAGGGTGTTACACTTTCAAAAAAACCAGCATACCAGCTGAATGCCATTCAAGAGCTCCATGTAAAAGGTAGCAGAATTGCACTTTTGTCTCAAAGGAGAGGGCAGGAGCTGATGCAGGTTGCACTGTGCTCCTGACCGGCACCTGCTGCAGTTTAGCTAGGAAACATTTTTGCTTATCTCTGAATAAAAAGAGAGGGACAGCTACAATGTTTCATTCTGCCTTCAAGGACAAAAACAAAGAAAACCTTGAAAAAGAACTCAAATCTTTTGGTTACTTATTTCTTATACTTCCACAAAATATTAACATAGTCTTGAAACATAAACCCAAAGGTCCAGACAGGCTTTTTGCTACACAGCCAACTTAAATCTCCTCAAATTGGGTGTTGCTAAATGTGCCCTTTACAAGTAGTGAAGCATTACATTTATATCTCTAGTAAGATCATGCTTCTAGCTTTTTCCAGACACTTTACTTCACTTATTAGACAGCCCACAGACCTACTCTGTGGGCTGTCTAATAAGCCCATAAACTCTGACAGACTGCAGTAATTCCTGTGCACAATCTTCTTCCTCATCTGGAATTGAGAATTAGAGGTTTGGAATAAAGTGGTTGTTTTAGATATGTGCAATTAATACATGTTTTAATCTCTGTGGCTTTTTTTTTCAAGAAATGTTAATGTTGCTGAGGTATTTGAGTGACAAAAGCCAGTGGCCTAATTTCCTTCAGATCTTCAGGGAAGGAGGCAGGCAAAGCTTTCCTCAGTGGAGCCTTTCCTCAGTGGAGCAGCACTGACATCCAGTGGTTGGCACACCACATACCAAGAAAGAATAAAAGCACTTTCCTTCTGTTTGAAGCTGGATTTTACAGTACGGGTTTCCCTGTAGATTTTAGGCACAAAAAAAGGAAAACAATATGCCTGAATTTCCAGGAACGCTCTTCATTTTTAAAAGAGAGAGTAAAGTAGATATCAATGTTTAGGCAAAAGCTTCAAGCTATTGAAAACGGGCACAAGTAGATTCAAAGTACAGAAGGGTCTGCGACAAAGAGGATTTACATGTTTCAACCTCTAGCTTCATCCCCTGGGTGCTTCATCCCCTGCTCACAGATTAGCACAGTGCTCCTTTAGGTATAGCTTGAAGGCCAGCTGTGGCAATACACTGGGAACCAAATTAGTGAAAAAAATCACTTAAAAAAGGTATTTTGAATTTTTATTGATGGAGCTGAGAGGATGGCAAATTGCAGCAGATATGCAGGAATGACAAGGCAGCATCCTTAAGCCAGGCTCGCCTCTAGACACTTTTCACATCACCTTTCCTGAGCACTGTAAAGAGTTTGTGCATGAGGAAAGAGGAACAAGAGTGCACAGATGTACAAAGGGCTTCCCTGGGCAGTGCTGCAGGGAAGAGCTGCTCTGTTTGTGTGCCCTTTCCTTGGGGAACTCATGGGAGAAAGGAAACAACACCTTCAGATCAGTCCACGAATAAAAAGTTTCCATTCCGCAATCAGCGCTGGCACTGCTGGGGAAAAACAGGACTGACTCACCAGTGAAGCAAGATGAAACCCTTCAGAAGGCACAGCTGTGATCTAATTGAGACACGGTGAGTAATGTTTTTTCTGTCTATTAGCCTGCATACTTAGGATGTGAATTAGTTCTATTCCCTCTCCACACCCCTGGAGGGAACAGCTCTGCTGGAGCCTGTGCCACACCAAGGTCCCTCATCCCTCAGTCACAAACTGCACCAGCCAGGGCAGAGAGGAGTGCTTTCACAGGAGACACTCTGCACAAGAAGCTGAGCATCTGGGCTGGAGTGCTCCTTGGCTTGAGGAATTTCTGCTCTTACAGCTTTGTACTCTGTTCATTGGCTTGCTCTTAGGATGCCCTGGGGCCCCACATCCAAGGCTGGCATGGCCATACAGGCTCCCTGTTAGCTACCACTGAAGATGCAGATATAGACTCAAATTTCCTCAGGCTTAAAAAAAGCCAGAAGTGGAGTCTTCTTTTCCTGGAAGAGTAATCAAAAAACCCACAAAAATGCAACAGCTGGAAAAGGAGAGCACCTCGACAGCCATTTAAGGGTGATAGATACTTACAGGGCAATTTAAGATCTTGAGCCAACAGAAGTGTTTCTCCTGCCATGCTGAACCCCTGACTGTGCCAGTATATCAGCACCTAAGCTTCAGAAGAAGTAAGAGTACCATGACTGTGTATCATGACTCTCCATCCTGCTATGATTTTCCTCATGCCAGCTCTCTAAATTGCACCTGCATGTACCAAGGACTCATCAGGACCCTCTGGATTTTAAAGCACTGTACTTGTGTGCTAAGAGCAAAATGTACCAGCAGAGATTCCTGCAAGAGGGCAGGCAGCTGCCATCACATTCCTGTAATCACTCTAGTAGCCAAAGAAGCTCCTGAGAAGCTAATCAGCTGTTGCAAGATGAAGGACCTGAATCAGAACAAGCTGAAGGTCTCAATTTAGTATTTATCCTGAAATCATAACCAACATTAAAAAATGGAATTTCTCTTCTCCATTAATTTAGAACTGTTCACAGTTTAAAATGGTATTTTAAATTTTATTTCACATTTAAAGTGGTATGAAATTCATCGTTGTATTATCACCTATTATAATTGCTTTATAGAACATGCATTTTTCTCAACTCTTTGGAAGAATCCAGCACAAGCAAATCCCAAAAATAATTTAGGAGATCTGCTTTCATTTTCAGTTTTATTTTCGAATAAGTCTCATTCTTATCTTACAAGGAGACAGGCACACAGCTGACAGCATGATGTTTACATACTTTTAATACTGAATTCAGGGCTCCTTGCTATTTTAAATCATCAATTTATTATGACTACTGCAGTGAACTGAATCTAACCCCTAGGAAGATGGATGGGAATGTTTTTCACAAAACACCTTCAACTGTTTGCTCATCTGTATGGCTGACATCCCCAAGGTCATAGCTGAGACTGGCTGCTTAACACCTGCAAGTCAGAGATCATTGCCTAAGTCTAGAGTAGACAGGATAGACAGAAACAGATCACAGCATTTCTTTGTTAGGATACAACGAAGTAAATCTAATGCTAATACTGGATTTGCTACCTAAGAAGACTTGTGGGGTATTTTTGTGCATCAGCAACATTAAAATGAGATTATAGCAGTGGACTTACAAAACATGGTTTCTGGAAGAGAAGTAAACAGACAATGGAAGAAAGACAGACTGATCAGCTGAATTTTTTTTTTCCCTTCAGCAGACAGCAGCAAAAACCTCTATTACACACTAACAAACAGCTTAAACCTATGCTGAAACAGCATTTGGTATTTTTAGAATAGCTACAAGCTTTGCCCATTTCCATTCCTGAAGTAACTTGTGAGGCTATGTGACTACATTTTATTATTAGTGCCCTTGGAATCAAAAGCTGTATCTACCATACCTCTGAAAGCATCAAGATACCAGTCCAGGGCAAGGTTTGCATAGAAGCCCAACATAAGGGATAATAAGAGAATGAAAGGAATAACCTCTTCTAATCACTAGATTCTTGCCCATACTATCACTTATCTAACATTGAAAAACTGAAGCAATAAACAATACAGGGCAGGAAAGCTGGGGTCCCTAGGTGGCTAAAATAAAATCTTTTCCTTAGGGAAGGGGAAACCCCCATAGAAGGAGATGGAGGAAATGCCCTCTGCTTTCCTGTTTTGGTTTAAAGAGAAGAAGACCTCACAGCTCTTGAGGTCTTCTGCAGTCTGGTGACACTTCCTGTGGGTATCACAGGAAGGCTGTGCCTAGTTTTGGATTTATCAAACTTTTTCAGGCTTTACCCAATGTAATAAACATCTAGAATAGAACTTGAGGCAGTGAGCTCAGTCTCACAGAAATACTGTATTCCCACCATCAGCCTTGTTCATCAGATATTGAACCTTGAAGTTCCTACCCATGCTCATCTGGACTGCATTATAGCTTGTATCATGCATATTTATTTCAGTGCTCTAGCACAGTACAGTCTGGTTAACAGGAACAAGACAGAGCATAAGAAGTGCATTTCATTTTTTAGCTTCACATTCAGGTTACAACTCATTTGACAAAATGATTCCTCCATGTGTCCCAGAATTCCTATGCTGCAGGTTGGCACCTGGAGGGTTACACCAACAGCTGCAGGAAATCGCTCCCACTCTCCTCTGCCCTTCCACTGAAGTCAAGGTTTAACTCAGAATTTAAATGTGCTCCAGGTGCTGTGGTATATATATGTTTTTGTTGAGTAAGAGGTCATGTTCAGAGCTTGGCCATCTCATTTTATATGCACACACAGAGAGGTAAGTAAATCCAACTACTGATAACACACCTGGTGCCTCTGTCAACCTCTTTGTACTCTTTGGGTGAATTATTTCTCCCTCAAAACTTAACATTTCAAACGCTAGCAGCCAACACTAAAGAGACAAAGGATCCATTTTCTCTGTAGTTTTCATTACTGGGACCTGAAATGTTAAAAGAAAATGCTGGGTTTTGCTTTAAGGCGAATGCTTGGAATTTAAGTCTTTCCTGATCACATGAGATGCTCTCACAATACATGCCTAATTACAATTTAAACACCATTTTTTTTTCCCTCCAGGAGTCTTGCCAGCAGTAAGGCAGCTGATAATCTGCAGTGGAAAGCTGGCCTTCCTGATTTAGTGTGACTACTATAATTCACCTGATTCTCAACTCCAGCTCTCACTGAGGTGCACAAAAATTTATGTGCACATTATAGAAGTAGTTTTCTTTGTTACAGAACAGTTCCAGTGTATTATGTGGCATTGGAATAAAAGATTTTCCCAGGGTACCATGTGAAATTAAACCAAGTCCCTAATGTTTCGTTTCCAATGATATAGATACCAGAAGTAATTACTGAAATCCTTTTCATTGTAACAGTATCAAATATGTAATTTGCAAAGTGCTAAAATTAAGGAACTAATCACATTCCTGAAGAAACCAGGCTCCACTCCAGAGCCTTTGTATTCAATCTTAGCTACAACAAGATTGACTGGACAAGTAACTCCTTACTGTAAGAGAACATAATAAATTCATGTTATTTGCCCAGAGTAATAAGACTGTCCATTTCTGATGAGGAGCTAAGACTCATCTGCCTTACTTCATTACAAGTAATCAGTTAAAGCTAAAGATTTTGTTTGTTTTTTTTTTTTTTTACTCCAGTCTAGCACTAACAATTCAATATTTGGACAATAAAAAGGGTCCAAGTTGGCACTATTAAACTATGATAGAAAAAATATCTTTACTAACAGCTCTGCCTTGCTATCACACAGCTCTGCATGTATGCATTCTTACTAAAGTTATAAGTCTATTTTTGGCAAGAATTTCCTCTTTTTTTATGTTAAAAATAATTGAAAAATAGAACAGACACCCTTCAAAACTACATGTGCGGTTTTAAAAAACAAGCCAATTCCCATTCCCTTTTGCTTTATAAAATGAGCTGCAAAAACAGTTGTCCAAAAATACCTTTCTGTATGCACACAACATTGTACTCAAGCAACAAAGAGTTACCTTTTCAGATATTTCAACAAAAGCTCATTGCCAGTTGTTCTGCTTGAAGTCAAAGGTGACCTGTGGCAACAGATCCAATTATTCAAGTACAAATTTGTATGGCCCAGAGGTTATGCCCTGTAACAGCAACAATGTCCTTATAAAGGAAAACTCAAACTGGATAATCCACAGAAGGAAAAAACACTTAAAAATATTTATTCTGTCACAATCGTACTGACAGATGTGTGTGGGTGATGCAGCTGAAATTCTAGCTCACTCTGATGAGTAGACAGCAGCTATTTATTGTCATACTGAAAAAAAAAATCTAGAAGGAGATTAATTTTTCTCATGCCATAAACATTAATGATGTTTCCTCTCCCAGTCAAACTATTCCAGATAAAATTCCTTCAACACTTGTCAAAAGAAGCTGTCAAAAAAATTCTAGCTTAAATAAAGTCATAAGACTAAAACCTTCTGGGTCAGTAAGAATACTTTGTAAGCAAGTCTTCCAAGGACTGGATAACAACAGCATATCAAGTCTGAGCAAAGCATGTTGAGCTCTAATCCTTTCTTTCAGCCTGCACAGTTAATTACCCTGGCATGAAATCTGATCAGCACTACAAACATCCCTGGCTTAAGGGCTCTACAGCAGTGCAAGTTTGTTAATAGGAGAAATAGGCAGTTTCACTGTGCATCACTTAAAATACAGTGTAAGAAAAAGCTTCTTGACTTCAAAAGTGCAATAAGCATGTCTCCAACCCAGCAAAATACACGAATGGAAATTGCAGGTGTGGACTGGAGTGTTTGACTGTGAAAGCGGACTTCAAAAAGGAAAACCTACGTTGATTCTTAGTGCTTTTGAGCTAGAAGTACAAAACGAGGATACTGCAACTAATGCATCCTAGATAAGTATTTTTTAGAAATACTGAATACGTATTCCTTGGAATATCTTGCACTGCTTTGGTCTTGTGTAACCAGGTGCAGCTCCTGTGAGCCATACACTAGACAGCCTCTTCTCAGAGCTCTGTATCTGTGGTCATCAGTGGCTTTGTCCATCAGGCAGCTTTCCCCTTTTGATTCTTCCACGTCTCCTTATATCTGCCATAAGAAGTTAATGATTTTGGGTGCTACAACTTTGTCAAAAAGGGCCTAGGAGTGGCATCTTTGAGGATAACCTCCCCAAAACACAGGAGCCATCCATTCCCACATGCAGTAAGTCAAACAGGTATGGCAGAAAACCCTCCTGGCTGCACCAAGAACTCCAGAAGGTAGACTAGGGAAGGTAGAGGCATGGACTGGCTGCCTAGAAGGAATACAGAAATATTGCCTGAGCCCATGAAGAGAGCATTAAAGGCAAAGCTTTGAAGAGTTGAAATCCATAAGATGGAAAGGGCAGCAAGAAGAGCGTGTAGGCTAAAGAAAGACTAAAGAAAACAAGAGTTTAACTATAAAAGAGATGAAATTTTGTGTCAAAAGACACATGAAAGCCTGAGACACTCAACATCTGATATCCTTGACTGTTTACTTGCAAGGTTTGCTGTCACATTTCCCAAGTCCCTGAGTCTAGGGGCAGCCTGCAGAAGAGAAAGAATATCCACCACAGAGGTGAGTCATGGACCACTTCCCTGGACATATCACAGCAATGGGATACACAAAGCCCAAATCCATGGGACTGGATGGATGGCATCAGAGGGCACTGAAGAAGTTTGTGATGCCATTGTGAGATCATGTTCTACCATATTTACAAGGTCCTGATGCTTGAGAGGAGTTCCTGAGGACTGACTAAAACAAATTCTTGCCCACCTTCAAGAAGCAGGATCCAGCAAACGATGACTTGGAATTCGTTAGCACTGGGTGAAGTTTTAGGAACTGATTAACTTTAGCTAACTCTAATCCATGAAGGACTGCTTTCTGCCAGAATAAATCAGAGCCAGTTTACTAGAGTCTAGACGTGACAGGGATTGGTTAGCATGAGGACAAGGGGAAGCCATCAATAGAACCACACAGAAGTACTGGATGTCCAAGAAAGACTCACTCAGCACCTGTGTACGGAAGAATCATGATGTGTATGGAAGAACCAGAGCACCTGACAGGACAGAAGACACAGGCAGGAGACACCTCCTTTTGAAAAGGGGAACTGTGAAGAAGGGAAAGACAGCATGACTAAAAACCAGATGCTGTTAGCAGTAAGATATACATTCTTTCAATGCACAGGATGGTGTCCAAACAAGAGAAACGGAAATGAGCATTAATTCAAGCTAAGTGCATGTAAATAAAGAGGTAGAGTAAAAAAACCCAAAAAACCACCAAATCCCCCAAACCCCAAGCTGGAGAAATAGCTTACTGAAGTATGAAAGCTGCTATTGAAATATTTTTTTCAAACACCAGAAGTAGGATGCCTGCCAGAAAGTCTGTTGGGCTGATACATGACCAAAATGAAAAGAGACCACTTCAGAAGCAGGAAATCTAAATAAAGTATTTCCATTGAACTCCCAGCAGTGCCCAACGCCAGATACCCTTAGAATAGAGGAAAATAAAGGGCAAGTAGGCAGTGACAATTCTTACTAAGTAGTCCTACCTTCAGATAATCTGCACGATAGCTTTTACTGGAATTTTCTGCCATGCTGCCTTACTGCCTTTTTAAAAACCCGGTATTTCCTAAACAATGCATCATGAATTAACAAACTCTTGTACTGTACTGCTGACTCCAGTCTTAAACAAACAGAGGAACACACAACACCAATTTTTATCAAAGGGCTCTGGGGTTCTAAAGAATTGCAGACCACTAAGTCTGACTTCTGTGCTGAAAAGAAGCTAGTAATAAATAACAAAATTAGTAAACCATAGACACAGCTTTTATGGAAAAATATTACCATATTTTGGTAATAGAAAAGAAAAATATTACCATCTTTTGAAGAAATCAAAAACTTTGTGGACATGAGTGAGGCTATTAGTATAGTAACTGAATTTCCAAAGCATTTGATGAGGTTCTTTGTTTTCTTTACAGGTACAGTTCTTCATCAAACTACAGCAGATCTCTTAAGGTAGTAACTGCTGAAACTGTAAGCAAGTTTGTGACTTTAGCAGCATAACTGTGCTGGGAGCTAAGCAGTCCACCTCTTCTTCCAGGTCATTGCTGAACAATAGGAAAGTTCTTGGTAGTTGCAATTAAAATGACTATAAACAGCTGCAGAATAATTCAAGAATGCTATCAAGGAAATGAGCCAGCAGGAGAGCTCAGTGCAAGTGGAAATGATTATATATGGAGTGTTAGACCACTCAGTGCATAGACTCAGTGACAGATCCTAAACTCTGCATTTCCACTGGAGAAAAAAGAGTTAAAAAAATTTTGTAGTCAAATGTGGACAGGTCTGTCAGAATTTTAGCTCAGAGTTAATGAAAAGGGAAATGAAACAGCAGGAATAATAAGGATGGAACATGAAACATTTCTATAGGAACTTCTTGGAGCTATCTCTAATATTCCCATGTCACAGGGCAGCAGAGCCACAGAGGCACATAACAGTATCTGTATCTGGGAGAAGAGGTTAAAACAAGCACCACATTCTGCAGTCACTGACTCAGGATGTCATTAATTTCAAGACTATAAATGCATTCAAAAGACAAGTCTGTGCACAGAAAGAGGTCTCTGAAGCATGACAACCCTGTTGCAATTTTTGGCTCCAGTGCCCCAGAGCCCTGGTTGCCAAGAATGACGCTTATCCATTCTTGTATGTTTTCTCACCAGCATATGTTTTTGGCCACAGCTAAAGTTGTCAGGAGAAACAATCACTGTTCAAACCCAGTATAGATGAATTTTTAAAAATTAAATTTTATTTTAAAATACTCTGGGGAGATGGATCATTGTACTGGTTAAACAACTCAATTCTTGTTATTCTTAGCAGCAATACTCCACAGTTATCTCTTGGGTTTATTTTTTTTTGAGAGGACACACCTTGTTACCTGACAGTATTCACCCTCAAACCTAGGTCCCTTTGCATTTCCTTAGCACGGTGTATTTATCTTGGATCCAAAATAATCCAGAAAATTTATCACTCTATTTTTACTTCAATTCTACCTCTGTGCAGACTCCTGAATACAAAAAGCAGGGAGAAATTAAATTAATATCCTTCTTCCCAAAAGCTAACAATTATTTTATTGCAGGTCTGCTAGGAAGTAGGAATAATGTGCAAAATCCAGTATAAATGACTGCTCTAAACGGTCTGCCACCTATCAAGATGACTAAAATAGATCTGAAAAAGGTAAAAATCACCAAGTTTAAAGAACAAAGTTTCTTCCAGCTACTGTGCAGAGGTTTAGACAGGGCCTGCTAAGCCTGATCTACTTTGCTGCTAGAAATAAGGTGGAAAACAGGTATTTCTCTACTAATCCATTTTAAGTACCCCCCAGCCCTCTTGCAGAGTGCTGAAAGACTGCAGTGAGATGAGCCATCCTCTAAATCTTGTACACTGACTATTACATATCCCCATATATTCTTGATTTTTTTAACCAAACTTATGATTTGTACAAGTGCTGGGCATCAACACTGAAGTATATTGGTTAAAATCCATAAGCCAAGAGTATGTGGTACTGGCAAAATGGAAAGAGTCTGATGTACCTGACAAAAAACTTGAACACACCATCCAGTGTCATTCCTCCCTACGGGATACAGCAAGAATTAAGGCTTTTTACAGCAGCTGAGACTGCCCAGAATCAACAGCAAAGTTCCTCCTGAATCAATAAAGGCAGCTGGCAAATCATCCTGGCAACATGTCAGACTACAAAGTCAAATCCAAGCATAGCAGAATTGAATCTCCCTTTATTGGCATTTCTTTCCTCTTCTCCCTCCAGCAGGGACAAGCCCTGAGGCTATATGGCTTTTAAGCTGAGAGAGACAGTTCTTGCAGCACAATTTCACTCTTGCTAGCACAGCCTGGGAAAGCATTTGGCATACTTCACTGAACAAACCTGACTGCACTGGGTAATGCTTCAAAATTCTGATGCCTGAAGAAAGAGAGGGCTGAAGGAAGCTCTACCTACCTGTAAACCAATAACTCAGTCTTCACCAGAAAGATCTTCCTCAATTAGCAATGCTAACTTACTATTAACAGCAACAACAAAAAATTACTATATTGCTCTTTGGCAGGATTCAAGTGAATGTTGAGTGGCCTTACCAGACACAAAAGTCTTTTTAAATAGATCAGTGGGAGGAAAATAAATGGTGCATCCAATAGGTAATCTGCTACCTTTTGCTGCATTTCTCTCTGGTACTGGGGAGAGCAGGAAAGTGAGCATGTGAGAGCCTGAAAGCATAGAACAATATCAGCCAATCTCACACTGCTTCCCCTCTCTTCTGTTCCCAGGAGACACACAGAAGCTATAAACCTTCAACCTACTTAGGTAATTGCAAGCATCCCAAGCATTCAATAAATGAAGTAAGGGATATTATGTTGTCTGAAAAATACCCTTTGTTCATGTTGTTTTTTTATGCTGTTTTGTTTGCTTGCTTAGAACATGAGATCATTACATACTGAAACCTAACTGATTTGAGCTGGCGGCTTTGACCTCACAAAGGCTTATCTGCAACTGTGCTTGAAGGAAACAGTTTCTAAAATTCGTCATTTCATGGCTGTCCCTCCTCTACCTCAAAGTATTTAATCATTTTTGGGAATATCTATTTATTAATGTCCTTCAGAACAGATGACAAATTCTGAGATCACATAAAAAATACTTCAGAAACCTACAGGTGTAGCACTATTTGAGAGATAACACAGGCTGTCTGATGCCCTTCACCTAAAAATGAAGGGGAAGAAGTACTTGTGTTCTGCTGCCAGAATTCACCAGGGCAGAGCCAGCCCAGTCCCACCTGCATGTGTCACGTTGCCACCTCTGATTTGCTGTCCATACAGAGTGAAGAAATGCTTCAGCAGAAGCAGCAGTGTCTAGGGGATAACCTCCCAAAAAGAAAATGCTGACCTACACAGGTTACCCAGAGCATTCCTTCCCTTTCAGAAAAATCTCTTTAGTACAAAGGACCAACTTCTGAGCACAGCAAAGAAAGAAATGCAAAGTGAACCCCAGGACAGCTGGCATTTCCTTGCCACCAACAGCACACAGGCATGGTCCTCTCCTCTGACTGCCAGGAAGTGGAAACCTTTAGTAAGTCACCAGAGGAACACAACACAAAGTAAAGTGAAATGCTGTGCTCATGTCCTTCATTTGCTTTCAGGGAGTGCACACCACATAGCAAATTCAAGCAGCTGCACGTGCATGGGTATGAGTCAGACCCACAGCTGGCCACTTCTCTCCTACCTTGCAAAAAGAAAACAAGACCCACCATAAAGCCCAGAACAGACCCCAGTAACCAGTCAATGAACCACCAACAGATTATTTACCACAGCTGGAAACATACAGCCCAGAGATTGGTACCCAGTCTGGGGATAAGCATAGCTCCATTGCTGGGGATGAGGGAGAAGTGAAAACTCCAAAGTACTTAACATCATATCTAACTTCATACACTGCCCACAAAACCTCAAGCAAAAACAAACTAAAAAATACCCTGCCATTAAATCAGTTTGCTCAGAAACCCATTCCTGATATTTAACAAGGAAAATTATACCAAATGCAGATTAACCTGAGAGCAAAATTGTCTTCAACAAATATCAAAAGTCAGAATAGACTGTGTAGACCTGTTAGTAACGCTTGAGCAAATGTTAGTAACTTTCCAGAATTTTCCCCACAACAAATTAGACACCCTTTCAGCAAGTAAATAAATGTTTTTCCTAAGACTGATTTCCTCTTTAGGGCAAATGCTGTGAGAAACTCCAACCATCACCATGGCAGAACCATACTTCTGTTACTGCACGTAAATAGGCAGTGTTTTAAAGAGAACAGTATTTCTTCATTTCTGTTCTCTATTTACGCTCCATTTTAAAGGCATCAGGGTAAATCAAAACTGAATAAGCTAACTAGCAGAGGGATGTCTAATAAAGATAATCCTTCCTGAAGGCAAATCTTAAGAAGTTATGGACTAAGAAAAGATATGACAATGAAGACTATGGCTAGACTCGGAGCATGGAAATACATGTAATTTGACACTAAAACAGATGACTCCAGAGATAAATCACTATCTAAATACTAGAAGTATTCATGGAAGGAATCACTGCAACAGCATTAAGAAGAATATATGGAAATGTGCTATAGTACAGCACAGAACTGAAAGAAAACAAAAGGTTTGCTTACTCTTCTTGACGCAGGTCATTAACGCTCCGGTCTAGCGAGATCATATCACTTGCCACCATATTAAACCCAAACTCCTTAATGCTGGCTTGAACAGATTCTTTGTAGTCTGGTCCTAAGACATATGGCTTCGCCTCCTCTCCAGGACCACCAACAACTCCATGAGGCTCAGGCTCTTTGGGTTCAAAATTACCAAGGACTCCGGGTCGTAACACAGGGTCTGGGTATGCCAATGTCTGAGGTTTGAATGTGAGATACTGCCTCTGGAGGATGTTCTGCTGCTTGTTATCAACACCATGCTGATTTAGTTCATTTTTGGCCTTATTTTTCCTTCGAATGGATTCCAAGTCCACTTCCACACCTTCAACATGAGGCCAAGGTACCACAGGTTTGAATTTCTCATTTCCTAGTCCATGGTCTCCTCTGTTTGGCAGGGGTCTGTTGGCTTCTTTGTCATCCTATATACACACACAGAGAAACAGCAGACCATATCAATTGATGATCCTTTATTTACTTATAGCCAGTAACTTAATGCACTAACAGTTGGTCCTAAATATATGTTGAGCAAGCATGGAGAAGTCTGCTGAGGAGTTCAATGAACACATTTTACTAAAGCTACTGACTGCTGGAGAACATCACCAGCTGTTGTCCACACTTACCTGAGTGAGCTGGTCCTGGAAATGACCAAGTGCCCAAAAAATTCCCGAAGACCAAATACCCATGCAGGACACATTCACCTGAATGTAGTTTGAGCTGCAGCTCAAACTGATGTGCAAGGGGCACTGACAGAGCATTTTATGAAGGAGGTGACATGGAGGCAAACAGTGCCACAGCCCACAGCATGGCATCCTTGGTCCCACTGTTGGACAGGGGGTGTTTCTGAGGCTGCTCTGGCTCAGACCTCTGCAGGGTCCCAGTGGTTACTAGAAACCTCAGAAGAAACCAGCTGGCTAAAAACCAGCCTCAGCTGGGAAAGAGTCCTGTAACCACACTCATCTGTGGCACCCACGAGCCACACACCATCCCTGCCCTCCACACCCCTGTCCCCCCAGCTCACTCCCATCAAGCTCCTCCCTCTGCTGCAACAGCTTTTTACAGCTGGGAGGTGACACTGATGGCACTGGGACAGCAGGCAGAAAGGAGGTCAGCTGCATGGACACATGCAGTCCTGCCTGGGGAGGCAGTGCTGGCGCTGAAGAGAACTGCCAAGGCCACTGCTATCTCCTGCACCCTTGTTTAAAACAGTTTTACCACACTCCTCTCTCTCTCCACACCAAGAGATTTGAAGTTCTCACTGAGAAGCAGGGCTGGCATTTTGAAAACTGCTCAGCATTTTCAGTGATTAGTGAGGCTGGTGGGGTTAGAACAAGGGTGGGTGATTTTGGAAGACACGAGACAGAAAGGCTTTGAAGTGTCTGAGTGTGAAGTCTCCAGAATACAACAGCACCACCCACGAAAGCCCTCCAAAACACATAGTCACAGCTTTTTCCAATACTACTGTCCAAGAGTATAACAGAGAAATGTGGCTGAAGGTTCAGATATCCTGCTAAAATTGTTTATTTGTAAGCAGGACAATATCAGATCATTCAGAAATCTGCAGAAAACAATACACATTTTAGCAATGTCCCAGAATCAAACAAAGTTTTGAGATCAGAAGGATGTCAACCATTCAAACCTGCTGAAGGCAGGTTCACAGCGAGGTGGGGTTTCTCAGAGGCTTGTCCAGTCACACCCCTTTGTCCAGTTTCTCAGGACAACCTGCTCCAGTTGTTTGACCCAGTGAAGGTTTTTTCCCTCATACTTCAGTAAAAGTTTCTCATACTGCATCTTGTCCTCTCAGTCTGCACCCCTCAGAAAATTTTATTTCCATTTGCTCTGCAACTTCCTTTTTTTAGGGTGAAAAGATGCAATTAGATTCCCCATTAGACTTTTTTCCCAGCCAAACCCAGCCTCCCTAGCAGGTCTTTGCTAGGTCCTCTGCATCTGTGAACATCTCTCCTGTGTTGGGGTAGGGTGGGAGGAAAAAGCACACAGAGCTCCAAACAGCCAAGCTCTTTCTAGGGCATCCACCCATAATGCACTCTGCCTTTACTGCAACTAGGGTACAATGCTGACTCATGTCCATCTTCAATTAAACCACATAATACTTCCTACTATATCACACTATTTTCCTTACGTAAAAAACCTGCAGAAATTAAGAAAAACACAGTATCACAGTATACAATATTTCTAGGTTAACACGGTAACAGTGGGAGTCAGACTGGCTCCAATTCAAAATAAGAAGTTTATTCAAGAAACTTTCTGAGTTCTCTGTCTGTTATAGTTTAAACAGGGAGGACACACAACATGCAGAAGTGTTAGATTATTCTGTTCTTCCATCATCATTTTTTCAGGAACTCAAAAGTCAGTGTTGGAAAAGGGAAGTTTAAGGGCATGTGAAAAGGCATATTTTGCAAAAAAGTCGAAGGCTGTCATGGATCCAAATAAAGCCCTGAGAGGACTTTTGAAGAGAGCATCATCTCACACTTACCCTAGAAATCAAAAGGAAGGCTTTGCCACTAGACTGTCAGAACACTGCTGAGCTCTCAGCTCACATCTAATTCCTGCTCTGAGTGCGGAGGCAGCTATAAAAGCCAACAAAACAGGCAGCATCATCAGGAAGGATGCTTAAAGACAGCATAATTTTGACTACATAAAATTTGATGCATTCATGTATTCAGTAATATTTAGTTCTGGTCTCCACATCTCAAAAGGAGTCAGAGAAAGTGCAGAGTAGGGTAAGCAAAATCAAGGAGAAGGCAGAAAGGTATCTTGAGATGAAAGACCAGAAAGGCCACTCATCTTTCATCTCCAAGACCCTGCAGTTTGGAGATGCAATGGCTGAGGGGTATACAACTGAAGCTTAAAATATTGTGAAAGTCATGGATAAACCAAATGGAAAGTCACTGTTTGCTGTCATGGATGACAGGCCCATAGGGGACCTGTAAAAGGGTTGTGAGAAACCCTCTGAAAATTTGAATTAAACAGCTGTAGATGCTGGAAGAGTCCAAAGGGAAGGGAGCATAGAAAGTAGCCAGGTTTACACACTGCCACACTCGGTCAACCACCCTGGATCCTCAGTCTCAATCAGACAGGAATTTCTTATCCCCCTGGTTTGTGTGGAATTAAATAACCCTTCATTCCACTTCCATTACCTATAAAACAGTAATGAGCTTCTACTTTGCCAGTTCTTCGACTGAAGCATAACACTTCTGAAAGAAATTTGTTTGTTTTGCTGCTGTCAGAACTGACTTATCCTTTATTAGGATAACATTAGGATCCTAACATTTATTAGGATTACATTTAGCCTCATTGTAACTGCTATGCACAATTTGCATTACAATGCATTTATCTGTAGTTTCCTTCTACACACTAAATATATTCCATATTTGCTGGCATGGAAAAATATTTCATAAAACAAGGAAATTAAATACACAGGCACACTCATTGACCCCATTCCTCTAATCAGATAGAAAGCATTTGTTGTGGGTTAAGTCCTGCAAGCTGCTCACCATGACACAGCTGCTCACTCCTTCCTCTCTAACCCTGGACACAATCTAAAACACAGCAATCATATAGGATGCTATGAAAAAAATGAACTTAATCTCATGATTTTATGGACATTAAAAAAAAATAGAAGAGGAACTAGCAGTGTTTAGGTGCATGGTCATTTCTCCACAGATAAATGAGACAAGGGTTTTCCAAATACTCTCTGGAAAAAAAGTAAGTCAAATCACAATCAGAGAACTACTTCAGTCACCATATAAACCACAATGCCTTAGTTAGGAACTTCTAGGGCTTTCTCTCTCTTTTATGAATTATGACCCACACCTCCTTTTAAATGAAAAAAAATTAATGATATATTAAGAATCTGAAAGAATTTTTAATCAGTGTTCCTTCCTGATTACAAGTTTGGCTCAGGCAAAAGCAGTCATACAATAACAGCTAAACTGGAAGGCGTGTGTATAAAAAAAAAAAAAAATAAAGCACAGCAACTTTCCTAAAGTGGCAAAACAAAATGGTCTGAAAATTTTTTTAAAAGTTTTGAAGGGGATAGTAACAGCAAAGTGAAGGGAGGGCTGAGAAGAAGTGAGCACAACATGCATCTGAATACAGCACTTCTAGGCTGTATATGATATAGGATGTATATGTATATATATGAGAGGAGAGAAACAAAACCTACGCCCTCTCTCACATCTGAAGACAAATAACAAAACCAACAAAGTCTCATTACATCTTCATAAAAAGGACACATAATACAAAAATGTTTTTTCCACAGATCATTATTTTTTCCCATAGGGTTGGACCTAGGATTTCCTGACAGCTTTCTAGATCCAGTTTGGTGCATGCTTCTTTATTTTTTGAATGTCTTTTTTCACTCCTCAGGGAAGTATGAGTATGAGTAATTGCAATGGGTGTTTCCGAAACAGTGACGTGATATAAACAAAGTCACTATCTGACTTGCAAATAAAGAAAAAGGGGGCTATTAATTGTCATTTTACTTCACAAATTTGGTGCCTTATAGCACAAGACAGGAATGTAGTTGAAGGTATAGAAAACATAACTGTTTCCCTTTGAAAACATGCCTATAAATTATACAAAGTAAAAGGAAAGACCATGAGAGGTCTTAATAAGGCTGCAAGATCAGTCATCTGGTGAGGGGCTGGAGTTGTAGCTGGCAATAAAACTGCCAATGTGAAAGTTGCATGATCTGCTTTTCTTCAGTAACTAGTTCAAGACTAGCAACTCCCTAAAACTCTGTATTAAATAATGTCTGAAAAAAAAATTGATTTTAGAAAAGTGGATTTGCTTCAGAATTTTCTTTTGAGAACTTCAGAATAAATAAAATAAGCAATGATTCCCTCAACACAGTTGTCTGACTCTCAAAGGGTTCCATCCTAAAAGACTTCACACCTCCCACCCCTAACATGGTGGCCTCCAT
The DNA here is from genome assembly GCA_024362935.1 of Setophaga petechia. Lineage (NCBI taxonomy): Eukaryota > Metazoa > Chordata > Aves > Passeriformes > Parulidae > Setophaga > Setophaga petechia. The sequence continues at coordinate 33,858,986 of JANCRA010000001.1, forward strand.
TCAAGCAAGCAGAAATTACACCTACTACAGCTGGTCCTGCAGACCAAAACCACACACAAATGGAAAAACAAGGATAAAGATCAACAGCACTTCTGCTGTCACTTAAAAAAAACCAAACAAAACTTCAACTTTTTGCACAAAACAGTCTGTTTTAAGCTCCACATGCAGCATGGCTTCTAAATAATATTTTGCCAAATTTTCCATCAAACAATTTTGTCACAAGATGACCCTGCTGACTCAAATTGAGGCTGAAGTTGGACTGTGAGAGCTCCTGCGTCAGATATGAGCAATGACATTCAAGCCATCTGGCTTGAAAGGGCCATTTGCTGTCACAGTGCCTGGGCAAAACAGCCTCCATCCTGCTATGACTCCTCTCAGTATATTTCAGAGTGATGGAATGCTACTTACGTGCTCAGTAGCTCCTACAACGACTTTTAAATCTTGTGGAAAATTAGAATAGATCATTTATGAGAACTCCAGAAACACAGAGATAAGTACAATTTGACACCAAGTTAGACAAAACTTTTGAAGTTTAAAAGCGCATGTTTGTAAAACTAAGAAGTTGCTAAATGCCTCCATTGCATGCTTTGTGCAACCCAAGTGAGAAACCATGCCGTTGATGGTGTTTGTCACCAGCAGTTTCAGGAAAATAGGATTCTGTAAGTTATATTTTTATGTTCACAGTCACCCTCAATTTGGACATATACTGACAATACAAAAGTCCATTACACAGTAAGTGCTGCCCCTCCATGGTAGATTTCTGCCCCCTTAAATATCCTACGGGAAACAGAACAAACTTAAACAAGATCAATTCATATCTACCATCCTGGAATAAATTTTGGTACACAGAACTACCACGACTATACAGCATTGAACCACAAACACACTGCAGTGATGGCATCTCTGAAGAGCAAGCAATCTAATCCTACAAGACAACAACCACATCTGTTATTTTTTGGAGTCTTCAGCATGAACTTGGTCAGAAGCCACTTATGAATCACAAAGTCCAAACAAATAAAAAGAAATTTGATGATATAAACAAGTAAGCATTACACTATATGCATATATAAATACATATATATTAATATATAAAAATATAAAGATATATTAAAATATATAAGTATAAAAATATTAATATATATATATAATTGTTCTACTCACTAAAATACTTAACACTGAAGTATAAATGAGGTGCAAGGGCCACAAGCAGCTTTGGAAAAATGAGTATTGAGCAGTACTTTTATACCAATGTGTTTTGTACTCCCACTTATATCTGAGGAATGGCAAATAAAAGATTGTGGGTGGGATTTTATTTCTTTTTTTTTGAAATTTAATTAAAAGAAAAGCAGAGCAACTTCCTCCTTCACCGTTTCCTAGATTTCACAGCATCTATCAAGCTGATTGACACGTGATGCACTACTCATTGCCCTGCACTATCCTTTATCCAACTTGTTATTTTTCTTTTAGATCCCAAGTAGCTCTTGGAGAGGAAACAGTTTTGCCAGGAATAGATACCCGTAATAGAGCTGCTAGTCATCAGCACTGAGAGAAATCCCTTTCCCACTCACTCCTTATGTCCTATGTGATAAGGCAGAACAGGACAGTCACTAGCAAATATAACTTCTGCAGTACAGATCTTACTGAGTTTTCAGTGGCTATCAGCAGACCACAGCCATTAATATTGACTCAGACCACTGAGAGAATGGTGACGTAGCATCACTTTTGAGACCCCCAAATTACCTCTGCTAGCCAAGGCAAAACAATTTAGTGGGGAGTAAGATCAACAAGTTTATTCTATTTTACAGCTGACATTTCTGAGATAGGAGAGCATTGCTTGTGGAAAAGTGGCATGTCCAAAAATAAGAAGGGCACATAGTAAAGGAGAGGAACTGTTTGTAGTGATGTGAATTTGGTAACAGCTCAATGTACTGCTGTAATGAAGGAGTTTGACAGAATTTAGCATTCAAGTTCCAATTGCATTAATCTACATGAGCCTCTGTATCACAGATTCCTATTAATAGAGAAAAACAACCTCTTGTTATCTAGTAATGAGTCTAAAAATTAACAATATTCACTAACATCTAAGGTCATCTCTGCTGGTGTTTGAACCTCTGAGGTCAAGAAAGACACTGTGGAAGATAAGGCTTAGTTCATCAACTTTACTTCATTTTGCAAATGACTGCTCCAAAAGTTCCCTGGGCAAAAAGACCCACTAGCTCTTCCTGTCCTCTTGGATGTCATCTATTTTGTCACAGCACAAGCATTTATCTAGGACAGTGACTTCAGGCTCGTGCTGCATACTGCCATGCTCTGCAGCCAGCACTTCACAAGGTCATTCACAAGGCACAGGAACTGCTATTAAGCTGTGGAAGCCCTCAGATAACAAATCCTATGGAAGAAGGAACAATACTTATTTTCAGTTAAAATAACCTGATTCCCTGGTTATTTACCTAACAGCAGGAACATAAACAATCCTGAGTTTCACCTGTTTACTTGCAGAATATCTTGTTTAAAGACATGCCCAAATTTGGATGTCACTATGATACCCATCTAAGCATCCCATTTAAATGAAATTGTTCTGTTGTGACATTATCTCTCACTTGCAAGGGGAGCTAAGGACACTTCTGTCATCCTCTTTGGCCTTGCTGTGTATGTATCATTTAAAATTCATGCAAAGTAATGCAATCCTGCCACAACTGCTCTTTCAACTTGCACTGCTTTACCCCCTGTCCCTGCTCCTCACTCCATCTTCCAATGACACTGCTCTCCCAGAACTTACTGCTGGATATGTCTCTCTTGGAGTCTGGATCTTCTACAAATGTAGTTGTCACATTCATGTGCTTCTGGTCCAGAGTGAGCAAGTCCCTTTCCTTTGGGAAGTTCAGATACCTCCACTGAAAGCAGAGGCTAACCAGAGAGCTGACCAGAGTGCTTGTGCTAGATTCAGTCTCATAAAAATGCTGCCACTGGTCACCCAAAACTTGCAAACTTCACTCTCTCACCTTCAGGGAGATTTCAGAGTACAAGAAATGACAGATAGAACGTGGCCTGTACCTTACCTATGTTACGTGATGCCTCCTGAGGAGAGGTGCAATACTCCTCGAGTTCCTGTGTGACAAGCAGTTTCACAACTAGACTCTGCCTGACTGAAAGCAAGTAAAAATAAAGACACTGAGTGCCTCAGAACAAATTACTGTAAAAAATGGAAGTCCTAATGTCCTCATCTTCGCTAGCACTCAGTGCTTGGGAAATACTGAACCAGCTCTTAAATCTACCAATCTCCTTCCTGATTGCTTGAAATAACTACTCTTTCTCAGCTTTTACACATCCCATCCTGCCATTTCTGGTCCTGTCACACCTCCCCTGGTCCCATCTGTAGTTCAACAGTCACAGTGTGCTAAAGAAGACTGACAGAGATCCATTTCACTCAAAGCCCCCACTTATGCCCAAGAACTTTGCAGAGCAATCACAGTCTTATAGAATGGTTTGGGTTGAAAGAGGACCTTGAAGACCACCTAGTTCCAGCCCCCCTGCCATGGGCAGGGGCACTTTCCACTAGACCAGGTTGCCTGGATCTACATCCAACCTGGCCTTGAATACCTCCAGGGATGGGGTGTCCACAATTTCAGTGACAACCTGTTCCAGTGTCTCACTGCTTTAACAGGAAAGACTTTATTCCTAATATTTGCTCTAAACCTACTCTCTTTGTACCTCTCAGTGCACCTCCCCATGTGGTTATGGAGAGTACCATGTAATCCGGATAGTAATTAATGAGACCAAACCAGAAAGTCTAAGATAAATACCTGAATAAACTGATATCAAAGAAATCTGTGCTTGATTTTGTAACTTAAGGCTAGTCTTGAAGCAAGGAAAATAGTCTCTTATCATTCAGATTACAATCACTTCCAAGTAAAAGAAATATTCTTAAAATAAATTGTAAATGAAGCTGCTGCATTACCTAAGGGGATGTATTTCAGTCTCTCCCATGCTCTAGAAATGAAAATATGTTGGCACTAGTAACCTGTGCAATAAAAAGAACACAAAACTCTATCTGCAGCTGCTTGCTGCAGAATAACAGAAAAGCTGTTAGAGGACCCTTGATAAGACAGAAGTATGATCCAAAGCCTCTTAAATCCTCTCCAAACAGACAACACACTAAAGATGACAGAAAAACTTTAAACTCAGAAGAGCAAGAATTTATTACAAGTTTATTACAACTAGACTGATCACCATTTTCAGTAGAAGAAAGCTGAAGCAATCATAGAAACACAGAATAGCTTGGGTTGGAAGGAACCTTAAAGACCTCTCAGTTCCACCCCCCCCGCCACAGGCGCCTCCTACTAGACCAGATTGCTCAAAGCCCCATCCAACCTGGCCTTGATCAAGTAGGACAGAACATAAAGAAGCATAAAAGCAAGTATCTCCCCACACACTACATCTTTTCAGGTGTGGTTTTGCTCCCTGCTCATTAAATGGCTTCTTTGTTGGATCCCAGTGCAATTTGTTTGGTCCCCAAGGAACCAGAGACCACAAGAGACCTGCATGCATTGGTCCTGGCTCTCTTCTTGACAAAAAGTGAGGAAAGAGAAATACTGTACATCACACAAGGTAAGTCAGCTTAGGTTATGCACTTAAGAGTGATCTAATAAACCACCAGCTGACCCAGTGGCTGCAGAACTGTCTGACACCAGGCTTTTCAAACACCCATAGCCTTCCTCCTTCTCTGGCTAACAGATAAATACATTTCTACATACTGCAGCCTACATTGTCATTAGTATGTATTCAGCATGGTAGTTCAACTACGAACTTCTGTAGAGTATCACCCACATCAATTCATTCTTAAACAGAGACTGCAGTGACTCAGAGCTCCAAGCCAAGAAAAAAGCACCTGTTAGTTATATTTACCCTCAAATACACCATATGGGTTACTACACCATCGATGAGACACCACACAATTAAAAAAACCCAACAAACTAATTTGTATGCCAGTTGACTAATTTCATGCTAAATCCAGCCATTTGACATTTTACTGTATTTTAGTTGTTCAGAATGCTGTTATGATAACAGCCAAGCCCCATGAAGAGGCTGAAGAGAAGGAGAGCACCAAGCCCTGGGGTACAGCTCTCCTACTGCAGCACCAGAGAGAAAATCTGTTCCAGGTAAGCAAAGCCCATCAGACTCTGACCCATCTTTCCAAGATAAAGTCTAGTTCCTTGTCTAGTCTTGAGAACAGAAACACTAAGGACCCAACCAATTTTAGTTTTCCTTCTTTTTCTGACGCCACTCTCCACATCAAGTCTCAGGAGATGCCAAGTTGCACAGAAAGGCCAACACCTATTGCCTAGAAAGTTAAACCCTTTTTTCACTCAAAAAATGTAATGAAAATAATTCTTTTTCAACTCCTCAGCCTGGAGGGTGCCTTGCTACACAAGAGGATCAGCAAGGTGACTTGCTCCTGAAACTGATGTGCCAGCAGTTGTAGGTATCACAGGAGGAGTAAAGCAGCAGAAGAACAAGGCACTTCTGAAAAACAAGTGCATGAAACTGGCTTCTAGGGACACAGCCAACTCCAGAACAATGTTTAAACAGATGAAGGCTATGGGAAAACTCCAAATACTCAGAATTCTGGTCAATCTAATCAATATCATCATGGCTCATTTCTGTAAACATTTACTGCTATGTACTTAGTTCAAATGCCACCTTCTGGTCTCCTTTTCATTTCTCTCAAATTTCCAGTTTTGTTTACAATGCTGTGATGAGGATGATGCCATTACTTACCCTATTTGAGAAGGGCAGAAGGTGAAGGTAAGTAATTTTTCCAACTCTTTCTTCCAGGCAAAAGATAAATATCAGGAAATCTCTTTGAAAACTGGACTGCAGAAATGATGGCACAAAATGCAGGATGTTTTTATCCTGTCTCCCTCCTCCAAGTCATTAGGAGCATCACATTTGCCCAGGGCTATGTGGCTTGGAGCAATACAATCACATTTTGAAAACAGTGTTTAGTCAGAAGCATACTTAAGCTGTAGCAAATTGCTTGACGATACTTTGAATAACTAACACCTTCTTGGCCTATGATGCAAGAGAAAAAAGGGAAACATATCATAATTAGACAACTGTCCAAAACTTTTCTTTTTTAGAGGGATTTTATGAATGCTTAACTGGAAAAATTATGAGTATTAAGAACACAATGGACAATTGCATCATCTCTATGTTGAGCTGACTGTAAGATGTAAAGGGGCCTCCAGATTTCAGGTCTTCATGACTTCTGGAGTATTTCTTACCCTCTTTGTTAAAAAAATGAAGAGGGTAAGAATGAAAGTTTTTTACTATCTTTGCACTGCAATGAGAGGCTAGCAAAAGAGGACTTTTTTTTAGTAATGTAGATATGCAACTTTATTGATTAATAAAAATTAAGAGGAAAAATAGCCAGAGTACCTGAAAATAGTGTTATATTGATGCCTTAGCCATGTAGTATATGCTGATCCATGCAGTCTAAGTATTATTCTACTGATGCCACATGTTTACACTGTCAAGTGCTTGGCAAACAATTCCTGCAGTTTTTGCAATCAAATGGAAGAAAGAGAAAGCAGACATGAGAACAGAATAATTTGCAGCAATATTGCCACAATCCAGAACACCAGCACCTCTCTCACTTGGATGTTTTCTCTGGTGATTTCTCATTTCGCGCCTGTGCTCTGTGATCCTCTGCAGCACCACCCTGCCTGCCCTGCCCAGCAGCTGGTCTCAGCCAGTACTACACTCACACTCAGTGCTTTGCTACAATTGCTGAGAACTTTATTCCACAGTCCTTAATAGCTCAGCAATAACAAACATCTCCTTCCCGTCCCAAAAATCTCCTTCATCTTTTTTTCCTGGGAAGCTGTGCCCTCCAAGGTGAAAAGGCTTAAAACACAGCATCACTCGAGAGCTTCATTACAAGATTTGTTCTCATCACTACATTTCAACATTAAATGAAGCTTGTGACCTTTCTAGTTGAGTCATTGCTCCTTCCATGTTCTGTTTCACTCTACAAATATCCTTCATTTTATGCATATGTTTCAATGAGATCTTAAAAATAGAACTCATGTTTCCTCATATGGACATTAGAAATTTTTAAGAATTTCTAAGATGTCCTCTGTCCAGCTTCATTTTCTTCCAAAAAGCAAAACTTATTTTTCTTTTCCTGTGTAGCATTATTACACAGTGGACTAGGAAGTAGCAAGGCTTTTAATTTTACCAAGACCAAGCCCATTTTATGAATGTCCTCTATAAATTGAAGAAAGAAATAGATAAAACTGTTTCTTTTGGACTGAAACAATCAAAATTTAAGTACTTGTGTTTTAAGCTGCTGAGATAATCAGGTAAAAACAAGCTGTGCTGGTTTTGGCTGGGGTAGAATTAATTTTCTTCCCAGTGGCTGGCATGGGTTGTGTTTTGGGTTTGTGCTGAACACAGGGCTGACAATGGGGAGATGTTTTTGTTATTGCTGAGCAGGGGTTGCACAGAGCCAAGGCCTTTTCTGCTTTTCATCCTGCCATGCTGGGGAGGAGACAGCCAGGACAGGTGACCCAAACTGAGCACAGGGATATTCCAGACCTTGTGGCATCATGCTCAGTTTGTAAAGTAGGGGGAAGAAGAAGGAAGGAGAGGAACATTTGGAGCAATGGTGTTTGTCTTCCCAAGTTACTGTGATGGGGCCCTGCTCTCCTGGAGATGGCTGAGCACCTGCCTGCCCATGGGAAGCAGTGAATTAATTCCTGTTTTGCTTTGCTTGTCTGCTCAGCTTTTGCTTTCTATATTGAACTGTCTTCATCTCAGCCTGTGAGTTTTCTCACTTTTACTGATCCAATTCTCTCCCTGATCCCACTGGTGGGGGAGAGGGGGAGCAGCTGCCTGGGGCTTGGCTGCTGACTGAGCTTAAACCACAAGACAAGCATTCACTTTATATTAAAAGAGTTACAATATATAATCCATAACTTTACTATAGATAAAATCCAACATCTATTATTTTTCAGAAAAAACTCAGAAAGAAACAAGAGTTATCATAAATTGTCATGTTCCAAGTGGCTGAGGCCAGCTTCTCTGGCTCTCCAGGCATCAGCAATGAACACTGCACTGGTTCAAGCCTGCACAGGAACTTCATTCTTGTTTCTCAATCATCTGGGACAGATGGATATTTAAAAATCATGCATTTCTTTTATATAACTCAGCAAGTAAATGACATTCACAATACAATAAATCCATCACTAATGGACATGCTTGATCAAGGGATGCACTTTTCTGTGCTCTATCTTGTCTGCCTCAATTTTTAAAGAGAGATATGTCAATCTCATTTCATATTTCTTGCTATTAGGAGCAAACTGCACGATTAGATTTTCATTTATCTTGAAATATTGTAACCATTCTCAAGCTTTACCACAGTCTATTTCTGTCTTTTTTTTTAAATTGCTTTTTAGAATTTGATCAACCTTACCATTTTGAAAGCTTCTTCAATGAAACAGCCAGCTAAAGCCAAAAAATGCATTGTATGCAAATTATACACAGTCTAAAACCCACTTCTGCAAGTTTCATCTGAACTCCCAAAAGACTTCCAAAATTCAGAGTATTTATGTAATTACCTTGTGTACTGCTTGACTAGACAAGAGAAGGGAAATAACTTATGATCAGTTGTGTTCTCTGCAATTTGATCTCATCTTTCCTTGGCCTTTCATTCCTGGTCTTTCCTATGTAAGAGAATGTGTGTGGTGTTTGCCAATAAATTAGTTATAGTCTACTGAACCATGGAGGGAAGACAAGTTCTTATCTGCACCAAATACTTCAAAAAAACCCAAAAATCAACACACTACATGCATTTGAAGCATAAAAAGGAAAAAAACCCAACCAAACAAAAACCCCTGCAACAACACTAAACTAATAAAAAAACAATATATTGAACAGACAAATCAATCTTGGTAAACAGACTGCTCTTTCTGTGACACATACAGCTAGTGATGTTGTTTGTTTTGCTGTGAGGTAAACATGATGAATATAAAAATCTATCTTATAGCCTTGCTTTAGAAGCTACATAATGTGTTAGCACAGCTGGGGTATCTGCATGTTTTACACAGCCAGCAAGAATGCTATAATATAATCCACAAACTTCCTAAATGGGCTCCACTAGACCAGCCTGTGCTTCCAGCTTTGCCCATTTCTCTGCTCTTGCCATGCAGTGTCTTTTATTTGGAGCATGGAAGCCACTGTGGGCACCTTGAGACCACAGGGCCAATCAGAAAGGTGGCCATGCTGCACCTGAACTTTAAGTTATGGACTGCCCTGATATTTCCTTTGTCAGAGCAGATGATCCATGCTGGTGCCACAATATAAACTTGAAGCTGTATGAGACTAACAATCAAAACATTACTCTCCAAATCAACACAGGGAACTGACATCCCACTGCCTTCTCCTAACATGGCACCAAGGATTAACTTCTAGCCCTGAACATCTTCTGAGTGACTTCCTTACATCCAGCAGATCTTGAAGAGACTTTTAACATGACCTTTGTGCTTCCAGCTCAGGTACACTATGGCTGGCATTTCTGACCACACACCTGGGGAAGATGCAAGTGAACAGCATTCTCCCATCTGCACTGACTCCCTAGCAATGGGACTGTAGCATTCCACTGGGCAAATTAATGGGTGTACAACACACACAAAGACATGAGGCTCCTTCTTGCTCAGAAAAAATGGAAGTCAGTTTTCTCAGCACAGTGCCTCTGTCTGCAGGATACTCTCACCATCCAAACAGCATAGCAACAGGCATTTCTCTGCAGCAACACAATCTTTTCAACAAATGTTCACTTCTTGTTAGCACTTTTGTTATGAAATCTGAAGTTCTGGCAATTCAGACTCTCCATGTAAATACTGAGAATGGAACATTGGCTAAAAATTGATCTCAAAATGTCAGGGAACCTGTCCTCAGGGTATAATTACCCCAGTAATGCTGTTTCCATCTGGAGCGACTTCCACAAGCCCCAGGCATGTGCATTACTTGTGGTTTTCAAACAGAGCTGCTAATAACTGCATTTATGAAAACTGTGCCCTTCACTTACTGTATCTTCCATAGAAGAGACATTACAAAGTCTACTTATGATCTATCCAGTTCATTAAAAGGGTGTTTAAATTGGAACACAGTTCACTGAATCAAGACCTTTATATGCTAGCACTGCAACTTCTAACAAAGACAATTTTGTTAAAGCCTGTCAGAAAACTCAATCCAAAAGTTTTCTGCAGTCCCTGGGAGAGTCTGTTGTCTCTAGCACAGCAAAATCTGGCCTGTAGCTGGAAAATGAAGAGTCAGTAAGGTAGCTCATGCTTTAGTCTGACTGGGGAGTGAGACAGTGCCTCCCAGGAGGAGGAACTGCAAAAGAAGAAAATTGCCAGTATTGCAATCTCCAATATAGAAGAGAAGCTACATACATCAGGCATCAAATACCACAGAAGGATGAACTGGCAAATGTAGCAGGACAAGACAGTAAACAGTGTAGAACTGTTTACTGTACATCAAAACAGAATCAAGCAAAAGAAACCAAAATCCACAAGGATGATACTCTAATCAAAATACACTCACACACACAAAAAATCCACTGTGGTTTGCTACTGTTCAATAAACTGCAAAATTCTTATATAGAAAATGGTAAAGGAAAAGTAATATAAAAGAGCTTCTTCTGTAAGAGACCCTACATTCCCATGGTTGTCAACCATGCCAGTATTACTGCTGTCAATAATCAGTCACCTTTGGGGATGATGTGCTTTCTTTTGAGAAGTTATTACATACAAATGACAACAGCAAAACATAAGAGGTATATGCTCTGTTTAAGACTGCCATATGCTAGTTATCCAAATAAACATTTTCTCAATACATTACCTTATCATCCGATACAGATTGGGACAAATATTGTAAGTTAACAGAAGAAAACAGATCAATTCACTCTTGCACTAAATAGTTCCAGTAAATTATATAAATAAAGCAAAACAAACAAACAATACAAAAATTCCACCACAATCTGAAAATTTTCACTTTTCAATTTACTTCAATCAAAAAAAGAACAGCTTAAAAATAAGCTACTAGGCGCCTTTCCATTTTTAATAATTTCAACAGAACATGAACAGCATAAGTCTATGCATTAGCTGTTGCTTCAGACATAGTGTTTTACCTGGATATAGCATATTTTCCTTTTGTTTAGTATAGCACTTCCAGTTTTGTAATTCCTGACAGTATGGCAACTGCAGATTTGTAAGGGATGTCAGATTTATATAAGATGTGGCAAAGGAAAATAAAACCCAAAGAACACCTGGCCATTCTCCTACAGAGTAAAGAGGCTCAAAGCTAACTTTTCCATTCGATTTAAAAAGCAAAGTTTGGAAGGCTTCTGAATGTCAACACTGATGCATTAGAGGGATGTTTATCTTCCCATCACTGCAGATATACAGCAAAACCTGAGGGGGATATTTTCCATCTCTGCTGCAATGAGAACTGCGGAACAGCAGAAATATGAATTACAAAGATGCACCTAGTTCTTGCAGACAATTTATGAAAACTGTATTTTTTAGCTGCTGCAGATGAGCTGCCTTTAAATTTTTGTTTTTACTAATTTGTTTTGGAGTTAAAACTGTCTGATAGGTGCTGGATATTTCAGGCTGATGCTATGGAGTGGGATGGCTACATTTTTGCAGTTTACTTCCACACCATGCATTTTTGTCCTGTCTGCGTGCCAATGCGAGCACCTTGACACCCTTTGCAGGCTGAGGTGGATCAAGGACTCCTCACAGACAGCTGCATGAGCACACCAAATGGATGTGGCATCCATGAGCAGGGCAAACAGCAGCGCTGAGCTAGCTCAGAACAGGAGTGGGGCAGGGGGGAAGCTGCTGGAAGCAAGGGGTAGCTGAAAACCAGAGTGCCTGGGAGGAGCAAAACACAGAGAACCCTGCTGCCTGTCCAGCTGTCCACAGCCATTACCTGTGCACAGGTACACAGGGGGCTCGGGGCTGCCTGTCCTCAGAGCCCTCTCAGCACCCCTGAGGGACACCAGGGACAGCAAGTACATGCAGAGTGGCAGGCCAGCAGCTGCCTGACTTGGGAGGGTTGGTTCTTCTGTACCTTTAAAACAAGACTAAACAACTCAACTACAACACCACACTGAGTCCAGAGGAGGGCCAGAGGGATGGAGCATCTCTCCTATGAAGGCAGGCTGAGACACTTGGGGCTGTTCAGCCTGGAGGAGGACTTGGGATGGCCTTAGAGCAGCCTTCCAGTACCTGAAGGCACCTACAGGAGACAGACTCCTTACGAGGACAAGGGAATGGCTTCAAACTGAGGGAGGCTCAGTTTAAATTAGATGTGGGGAATTAATTCTTTACTGCAAGGGTGGAGAGGCACTGGAACAGGTTGCCCAGAGAAGCTGTGGATGTCCCGTCCCTGGAAGAGTTGAAGGCCAGGTTGGATGGGGCTTTGAGCAAACTGGTCCTGTGGAAGGTGTCCCTTCCCCATGGCAGATGATTTTTAAAGTCACTTCCAATCCAAACCATTCTATGGCCCTTGTGAACAAAACAAACACCAACAAACCTTCCCCACCAAGTTATTCCCTTTAAACACTTCTCCTCTTTTGGAGGAGACCCAATTGCTGTGCTGAGAAAACAGAGGCAGGAAAGGCAGCACACTTATGTCCCTAATGCATTTAGGGTCAGATACTCATGGTGTATTAAGAACATCAGAAAAAAACCCAGCAGAATTTGCCCAGCTGAGTGGTTTATTGAGCCACCACACCCAAACCCTGTATTGGAAATAATCCAAGTAGGAGAAGCCCACAACAGTAAAACAGATGGAGTGGTCTGGGTGAGGGGTGCTGCTCCTCTTCCCCAGGAGCCCATGAGCTCTCCCAGGGATTCCTCTGGTACTAATGGTAGTGCAGGAACACTGTTATGCTCTACAAAACAAAGTACGTTTCTGTTAAGTATTCTCAGTGATATGAATCTCCCTTTCTTCTTTCAAGCCAAATCTACACACATAGGATTATTTTATCTCTTCCTACAGAATTAAGGAGAGCTGCATGTTCTTAAATACATGGAGGAGAGGGAAGATGTGCATAACCAGCAATTGCCCTCCACCAGGAGAGGTCACTTCTTGCTTTTCAGGAAAGCTCTGAGTCTCAATAGTTTTCATTAAAATATATCTATAGAACTGGTGGCTTTTCACAGCATGATGATTTGAACACATATTTCTAGGTGTCCAAAATTAACCTTCCCTTAGAAAGTGCACCCTAATGTCAGGCATAACTCCCTTCTATGTACTTTCTCACTCTTGTATCTGATCTTTTATGCCACTGCAGCTAGATAAGAAAGGATATTAGGGAATGTGTCAGCCTAGTGCTGGTATGTCTTCAATCTGCAGACAAAATAAGTTAAGGAACCAAAACTTTATTTTAAACACATTATGGCAAAGGAACATCATGGAGGTTAACACCCACTAGGATAAAATCAGCACCAGTTATAAAACATTGGAGTTGCCAAAATGGGTCTTTTTAATTTAGTTTAAAGTTTCTTTGAATACTATAGACAGTACAGTATAAAAGCATTTAAGGAACATTAAGAAGTGACAGAATTAATAAATACATGTAGGGCAGAAAATGAACTTCCTACAAGAAAGCTGTTGTGGTTTGATGTTAGGCTATGAATAGATCTACTAAATATACACTGCTGAAAAGTTTCCACATGTAAAGCCAAAGTGACTTACAAAATATCAGAAATCTTAATGTCCTCATCAGTAATACTCAGCCTTAAAATAAGTGCCCATGCATTTTAGGAAATATATAAAAAACATGATGCTTTGCAATAAAGAAATCTCAGCTTGGAGAATGAAACAAGGAAAAACCCCAAACAATTATTTCTGACATGCAAAAGCATTCTCATCAATGAACATGTTAAGGCATCAGAGGAAGATTTTTTTTAAAGTTAATGATATATATTTTTAAAGCTAAAAATTATAATGAATTCTGCTTGCAACATTATGCCTTTGGTAACATTAAGTAGTACATTATGGTTGCTAGATAAATTATAGATAAAAGTTCTGTCTGTTTCTTAGAAATTAACAGCTGTGAAGCCATTCTTGAAAAATTATGATTGCTGGGATTAGATTGCAAACAGCATTTTGACAAGTTATGAGTACAGAATAAATTCTTGCAAATATCATACGAGATAAAACATGTTCAAAAACCTGTTCAATCTGGCCCTCCTTTACAGCAATGCTAACTGGCCAAGTCACTTTGGTGTTTAATGTTTAAGGCTGCAAAGTCTTCTTTAATTGTAGACATGAATTGTAGAGTTTAAAATGAAAACTTAATTTTTGCATAAAAGCCTTAGCATGTGACCAACCTGTAGGAAAATATATTGCCTAAACTATTACAAAGTCAAGAGGAGAAGTCTGACCATTTATCTTTCTTCCTTACTTCCATGTCACTTAATACCTTACTGCAATGCGGGAAAATTCTTAAGCTGTTGAACAGGGGGTTGTGAGAATAAGCTTAATTAACTCCCCAAATTCCCACACAGAATGAATGATGAAAAAAACCAGAATGAACAGGAAGAAAAGAAACAGAGTAAAATGAGGTATTCATCGTTCAAATGAGGATCCAGCCATGCCTTTGTCACCTGATGCAAATATGCAGGATTATTTTATAAAGCTTATTTTAAGGAAGAACACCACATCCTTATTTCTAGTAAATATAAATGTTAAGAACTGAGCATCAGTGTCTCACACACCTCACTGTGAGCTGAGCAGCCTCTCTGTTCTCAGCTTAAGAGCAAAATCATAACTGGGTACCTCTGATTACCTGCAGTCCCTGTGTGCATCTCACCACAGACATACACGTGAGTCAGCTTTGATTTAGAAATTATGCACCCCTGGGAAATATTACCAAAACAAATGCCTCCCAAAGAGGCACAAGGCATCTCTCAAACACAAGATCTAGGCATATGAGAATCAGAGAAAAGGGGACATAGGACAGATGAAGTGTGCTCAAGGACAACAGATTTCAAAGAATTCTAATTATTTTTAAAGTAGGCCAACCCCCAGGACATATCCATTTCATCCAGAAAAATTAATCCAGCCTGCTCCCTGCCATCCTCTTTTCCCAAGGCCCCTCAGGCATACACAAAGATTAAAAGCTACATGAACTATCCTGGCAGTCTGCTCCCTTTTATCACAACAGCTTGACAACTCCCCTGTCATCACCAGTCTTGGTAGAAGATAATAATGGGAGCAAAACTTGTTAACTCCCAGAGAGGTGACTGATGTGCCTATTCATGCAAAAGGTAAGCCTGCTCTCCAAGACAGAAACTCTGCATCTTGCAGAGATTTCTCCCCCACTGTTTCTCTACACAAAATAAGGGTGATGACTTTGACACTTCGCACACCTACTCACTGCTCTGTCAATGAGCACTCAAGGTGCTCATCATCCACTGCCAAAGCTGGGCCAGAGTAACCATTCATCCCAAGTGTGGCATCAAAGTCTTGTCCCAGACCTGATTCCAGTGTCATGGATAGCTGCTCTTGCTGAGGATGGTTTTCAGATGATTTGAAGGATGAAATTATGCCTGGAACTGCTCAAAAACCTTCACAGCCTCACTTGCAGGTTAACATTTCTTGGCCCTTCTTAGCCCAAACTTTCCCGTAATGTTTACATAAGTAAAAAAATAAGCAAGTATTTAAGTAAACACAATGAGGGACAGAAGACTCACCAAGATCACACATATGCATCCAACAAACTAATTCAAAGTCTTACTTCAGGCACCCAGGGCTGAAATACCTCTGCAGAGAGTACTCGAGAACACTACTTTACTACCTTGGTTAATGTAATGCTGTAGGAGTACCTTACCTGCATTGACTGAAATATCAGAACTCGGAGCTGAAGATCTCCAAAAAGCTATCCAAAAGGAGCAGGAGATTCTCACCACTCACCAACAAGAGCGGAGGCACAGGAAACCCATGAAGCATTGTTCTGCATTTGAGGGCTCTTAGCTAAGAACTCTGTGATTAGAAGTGAGTGATAAATTTCCTACGGCTAGAATCTCATATTCCATCAAGAGAAGCAAACAACAAAACCCCACCTACTGCACCTTTCTGTCTCTGCTGTTTACTGAGACACTGTTCTCATGCTGTCACTACTGCAGGTCCTGGCCCTGTACAGGCAGAACAAACTGCATAGAGGGGAGGGAAGTAAGGGTGGAAAACATGGAAGAGGCTAGGAAAAACCAATATATTTCATAGCTGTGGTTTAAAGCTTCTCATAGACTTTGAAATGTTAGAATAACACTGTGGGAGATGGAATAGCAGAGGCAGAGAAGGAGAAGCAGTCCAATAAAAGCAATATATTACAAGCCTTGAAGAGCTGACTTCAGGGCCTCATTTAACTGAGAGTGTAGCTAAACTTGTTTCAAGACTAAAGTGTGCAGAGAACAATTAATTTCTTCTGAAGACCCCACTATCTTAATGCCTTCTTTCTTGATCCTCTTTTCTCAATTGGAAAAAAGAACTTCTTTAAAGATGTAGCTTCGTTACTTTTTGAAGGTTTTGCTTCAAAATGTTATTACAGATGAGATATTTTCTACAGCAAATTTAAAATGGTAAATAATTCTCTGCCATAGACAGAATTCTTAATAAATAACTCAAAAGAAAGACAATGCTTCAAAATCTCAAAACCATAAAGACAGGAACTGAGAAATAAAATGGGATGCTATGTTTTGGCCCTTTGTTCATTTATTAATGCTTAAAATGTTTTACTGCAGGTTAAAAACAAAGCAAATTTTAATCCCCAAACTGTGGCAAAAATGCTTGAATATGAAAAAGATTATACTTGATTTCATTAAAAACATTGTATTTTTTTCCTAAAACACAGTATTTAAAATAATACCTTTCTGCCTTATTAAAAAGATCAACTCAAGTCAGAACAGTTCTTGCTGAGCCATTTTCATTGCCAATTTCTTAAAAGACAACAAAAATAAGTATGAAACTTTGTGGGCTGAGCACCATCTGCTCATGCTGTAGTTTCATTAACAATTATATTTTGAGACTGACACCTGAAAAGCAAGTTTTCCACATGTAAACTGGTATACTGTTTTTACCTTTTACCCTCCTTCAATTCTCTCCTGCTGCTCAGAGGTTCACACATCAGCGCTGACTGCTGCTATTTGCAACTGAACCTTCACCAATGAAGTCAAAGGAAAATACATTGTAGCCTAGGAAAGCAAGAGCAATACTAAAAAATGTTACTGCATTCAGGGATTAGAATGAGGGATTCAAGAAAACACCGTAAGAGAAAGAGCAGCATGCAATTAGTTTATTATAAGAGAAAGAAAAAATAAAAGAGCAATTTGTTCCCTTGCAAAGAGGCAGGCTTATGCAGGGAGAAACAGGTTTAATTCCTGATTAATACAATTATTTTTAAAGCATCATCTCTTAATTACAAAAGTAGTCATTTATGTTTCAGTATTAATGTCTGTATGCAGCCTGGCAATAAAATTATTTTATTTCCACATGGGAAATCCACGGATTTTCAGAAAATAGGAATTTTGTGCTATAAAATGCACATGGAAGGAAAGCAGCAACCTATTTCAAAAACAGCTTACACTGTCTTGGGTTTTTTCAAATTTCAGAACTGCTAATTCAAATGATATTTCAATGAATAAGCAAACATTTCAAAATTATTTGATCCCAAGCAAGGGGAACACAACAAGGATGTTTGTTTGAAAAACAAAGGTAGAATACAAGCATAAGCTTTCTCCTCCATATCTTTGTACAGCTATTAACAACAAAATACTTTTTCCATAAAAGCACATATCTCCCCCACAAGCTCCTTCACAGAGGAGGAGGCTATAATTAAACTGATAAATCCTAATCTGCCATAAAGCACAATCTTAAACCATTTAAGTTTATAGAAACCCACTGAGTTTAATTTTTTCTTCAACAACCTGTATTAAGTGAAAAGCCAGAAAATCCCCAAATCCAAGCCCAAGCAGCAGCACAGGCTGTGAGGACATGCATGCTGCTGGCTGCTAACTAGTCCCCTCTGCTGGGGACATCTTCCTTCCTCAACACACCACCTGAGCATTGCACTCAGCACTGGGAGGATCCTAACTCATCAAAACTGTGCCTAACCCAATGCATTGTGAGGCAGAGGTGCACTGCTAAAGACAGATTCAAGCAAGATAAATTCCCTTTGAGTCACAAAAATATGAAAGAAAACTGATGGAGGAGGTGGCCTTTTGACCAGCATGAGCGCTACTGGAGTTGAAGCTGACCAGAACTGTGGGGGACAATAAAATGACTTCTTTAAAATATATTGTCAAAAGGCAATGCAGAAATGACATCAGCCTGTTACAGGAGGAGCATGGTGACCCCACAGTCAGGGATACTGACAAGGTGGAGATGTTTAATGCTTTCTTTGCCTCTGCCTGATGATGGACTATCCTAGCTGTGAAAATGTTAAACTGCCAGTTGACCCTGCAGATCTGAGGAATCTGCTGCTCCACCTTGATCCATATAAATTTATGGGGCCTGATGGGATTTATCCAAGAATGTCATCACAAAGCCTCTCTGGGTGATTTTTGAAAGCTCTTGGGAATCTATAGATACCCCAGTTGACTGGAAGTTGGATAACAATGTTCCAATTCTCAAAAAGGCCAAGAAGGAGGACCCTAGAAAGACGGGCCTGTCAGTCTCATTTCAGTGACTGGTAAAGTTGTGGAGGTTATTCTGGGAGGTATTGAAGAATGCCTGAAAGACAACACAGTCATTGGTCACTGCAAGCACAACTGCATGAGGGGAGCAAAACCCTGCTTACCAAATCTGATTTCCTTTTATGACAAAGTAAGCCAAGCAGCTGATCAAGGGAAGCCAGTCAATGTAATCTTTTAGGATTTTCCTAAAGCTTTTGATACCCTCTCTCAGCATCCATCTGGACAAAATACCCATCACACAGCTGGAAAAGCACCAGTGGTGAAGGACCTGAGGGAATGGCCTGATGCTGTTAGGCTGGATATAGGAAGAGATTCTTCACCCAGAGGGTGGCTGGGCACTGGAACAGGCTCTCCAGAGGAATGCTCACACCACCAAGCCTGACAGTTCAAGATGAGTTTGGACAATGCTCTCAGGCACATGGTGTGACTTTCAGGGACTTTGCAGGGCTGGGAGTTGGACCTGATCACCCCTGTGTGCCCCTTCCAACTCAGAATACTCTGTGAAGAATCACAGAGCACGTTGCTAATTCTAATGTTGCTAATTTTAAACTAATCGACCAGAGCAGACATTTGTTTTCCATACTTACAGAGTAAATCTAGTAATTAAATATAACTGTTGCCAGATTTAAAGTCCTCTCAGATTATGTGGCCTAGTTACTGTAAAAAGCATCCTCCCAGCCCCCCACAAGGTAGAAGTAAAACCTATTAAAGTAACAGCTTATCCTGCCCTATTTCCACTTGGCAGTCTCCCGTAATGCTGATTTAATATCTGACAAAAATAGGACAAAGACGCTGTCATTTTTGATTAGAGAACGTCAGCTCAATACAAGCAATTTTAACTCTGCTGAGCTTGGGTTAGGGAAGGTGAATGCTGCTTGGCCATGTGGAGAGAAATCTACATATCTACTTCTGGATAGTGCTGTCCTCCTGATGACCCAATGAGTTTTTTCCAATAATGAAATTTACTAGCATAGAATTTCTACTACTTCAGCTTAGCCATCCATATTCACTAGCTTTAAAACTGAAAGTTAACTATTACCTAGGAGTTTCATTTAAAAGAGGAATTTACTACATGTTATTTTCAATGTCCCACTATTTGGCCGCTAAGCAGCACAAATTACCGCTTCTATTTTTTTTTCTCCTAAAAACACAAATTACAGACTACCCAATTGATGGTGCTGATCCCAGTTTCTGTGGTGTTACTCACAGTTTGTTCATTAGGTACTGCAACAGATTAATAGTTTTACCTGTGTGATCCCCCAAACAGATACAACTGCTATATTTTTGTCGCATTATCTTACCTAAGCGTGCAGAGTAACCTTTCATCCTATGCTGAGGATGCTGCCAAATGTTCCCTGGATACCCTAGATCACTCTTCTCCTGCAACAGGATTCTTGAAAAGCAAATGCCAGTCTTAGCTTAAGATCTTTGATTGTTCAGCTGTTCAGTTCTTATACATTATTCACAAATGGTAACACTTGGGGCTAAAATTGGACAAAAGGAATATTGTCACATACATAAAAATGGTGCAAAACTGCCCTTTGAAGAGGAGCAGACATATACATAATTAACAGTCTTGAGATAATAAGAGTTCTTTACCTAACTTAATACAATGGCTTTTGAATGACAAGAGAGTTCAAGAAATTTTAAATATAATTTATATATGTATACTAAATTGTAGGTATCATATAGGCTTTCTTTTTTTCCCCATTTCTACACATTATTTGCTCTGTGGTCATTGATTCTGCAACATAACAGGAAGCACTTGTCAAATTATTTCCTTTTGAATATGATAGGGATTGGGGTTTTTATACTCTCCGAAGGGTGATAGATTTTTACAAGCTTTTTCAAAGCAAATTTAGATAAAAGCACATATTAAGAAAAAATATCATTTAATATCTCAAAACATTTTGCCTATTTATGTTGCTAGCAACACAAAAGATTACTGTCAGAAGTGATGGTTACTTTCTACAACAGCAATACTTTGGCTATAGCAAGCTCATTTCCTCACTGTGCACAGTCTTCAAGCCAAACTTGTTGAGCATGAAAAGTTTGCCAAGGTGTTAATTTCTGGTGAATGTCACACAAGAAGCGGTGACTTACTACAGCTCTGATTGTAGAAGGCAGTGTGGCTATATCTAGCCCTGCACCTGAATAGAGCTTTTCAAACCCAGCTGATGAATGATTGTGTTCAGCTTTCAGATAATGGCAGAGTAGCAGAACTGATGCAGTGTCCTTTGTGTTGGTGTCACTCAATTACAGAAAGGCAAACCAGTTTAAAAAGTGACCTATGTATAGATAACCAAACATAACAATTGGAGAGATTATTTTGTCATTTAATCACTTATGTATCACCATGCATCACATTTTTACCAAGTTCAGAAAGCTCACATCCCTTCACTACCGAACACTACTGCCCCTTTTACATCCGATTTTTTATCTTATTTCAATTCCTGCCTTTCCTCCAGTAATGATATCAACTGCAAATTGCTGTGTCTCAATTTCTGTTCTAAGCACACTTACTCCTTAAGGGAAAGTGAACAATTTCCTCTGGGATTTCCACACAAAGAATCTAATTTAAACCACAATAACAATTGAAATTCAGTCTGCAACTTGTCATTAAGATCTCAGTGACAATCAAGCCAAGGTATACAGGATATTAGCAGTCCTTAAAGTGGGGAAGAAGGGGTGTCATCAAAAAGCTCAGAAAATGTCCATTCAGCTTTTATTTCTTCTTATTTTTCAAAAGCTTTTGCCTCCACATCATAAATTCTCCATCTTCTATTGGCCATGTGGGAATTGTAATGTTTAAACTTGGCAGTTGGTGAAGGCCCACAGCCCCAGCTGCAAGATCATCATCCTCTGGTTTCCTGAACTAGAGGGATGTGCTGGGATTGCCACCTGACCAGGGCACTCAGCAAAGCCTCCTGTCCCTATCCATGGGCAAGTGCTCTTCTCTTACTCTGGCAGGGCTGCCATGACATCTGGCAGCAAGGACAGTTAGGTGTCCTGGCAGGGAAATGGGAGTATTGATGTCTAAGGTTGGCAGACTGACCCCACAAGCTCCTGTAAAGCACATCTGGTACTCAAGACATGCACACTTTCAGGGGTGGAAGGAAGAAGGGGACAGTTGTTTTCCAACTACTCACGCACACTTTGAAAAAACCTTTGCAACATGGTCCAGAAAGTCTGAGAACTACTGATAAACAAATAAGACCTGAACAAAATCCCAGTAAATGATGTCACCTACAGACACAAAATTAAATGCCTTCAATATATGGCAAGTTCATGGGTGGCTCAGGTGTTGTGGTTATGGAAAATGCTGAATTTACTGTAATGCTTCAAATCAGAAGCACCAGGTTCCCAGATATAAAGCCAAGCAGCCAGCACCAAATTTTCAGGAAGTTCTCCTCATTACACCTGTGAACAGGACAGACTACAGAATTTATTTTGTGGGTTTAGCAGTCTCATCACTTCATTTCTGCCTTGTGCAAGGTCAGGCACACATTTCCAGCAAATCTTTTACTACCTTACTAACCTCCCTCTGGACCCTAGGAACACACTGGACACTCTTCCTTACCGTCCTTCATATAGATAAATGAATAGGGTCATTTGTAATTGGTCAGATCTGGAGAGATAAAGTTGACCTACAGTACATTTACTCCTTTAAATAAGCTTTCAACTTTTCAGTAACAAATCTTTCTTTACTGTTTCAGCCCATTGGTTCTGCCTGCTGTACTACCTACTCCTTGACAACAGCAGCTTTGAGGCTGTACCTCTGAGGCTGATCATTAGCAACACATCTCGCTGGAGAACAACAAATACTGTAGCTGGGATCCCTACAGCAATCTTGTTACCATGAATGGCCTCAGTGGTGTGATTGGAACATGGTGTGACTCCTGAGGTGTCCTGCGCAGGTCCAGGAGCTGGAACTGATGATCCTGATGGGTCCTCTCCAACTCAGCATATTCTGCGATTCTATGATTCTTAATCATTTCCTGCTGGCTCCAGAACTGTGACCCCTTCCAGAAGGCATCAGAAAGCATCCAACATAGTAATCAAATCAATGATTCTACCTAATTTTTCCTCACAGCCTTGCAATCCCTACTATCAGACAGCAGGTATCCTTACTTACACAAGCACTTAAGACTCTGAAAACAGACCTTCATATATTTTCATTGTTTCAATTTGATTTAGATTGGAAACTGAAAGTTCTTAAGGATCAGAGTTAGTTTGTCTTTAGATACTTCTGATAATGCAAATGAATACTTAATCTCTCACTCCAAATCCCGCAAGAACTTTTTTCTTAAATGGATTCTTGGAGGAAGTTCCAAGCGAGGTTACCCAGAGAACAGTTCTGTCCTCAGAGCTTCTGCATAAGCATCAGTGAGAGTATTCTATTGGAAAGAAAGGCACTATCTCCAGCTATGTGCAATACTGTTCATACCACTTGGTTGACATTTCCTTCCTACTTCTCCACTTTCATTTTTGTTTTGAAAACTCTCTGTACATTTATCATTTTTACTTGCTGAAAGACCTCTGAAATCTTTTAAATCAGTAAAAAAAACCCCACCACAATATTTGAAAGGATATTTTTTAAAGGTTCATATTTAAAACACTGAAAGATTTTCTGTATTGCCTATTGTCTGCTGCTGTGGGCAGGAAAACATTGAAGGTTATAAACATAAAAAAGAACAACACAGCAAATCTTTTCATCTTTGCATCTTTAATGCTTTGTTGTTATTAAAAAGTGCCCAGGGTTACACTGCAGAGAGGAAAAGGATACTGTCTGAAGTTAGCTTAAAAAGCTAAATTCTATTTTAAGCTGGTACTGTCTGACAAGGAATTTCATATTGTTGGTTAGAGCTTTTAGCGCAAGAAAAGGGAGGAGGGTGTTGTACGGGAAGAAGATTTATCTGTCATTTTTAGCTTAACAAACTTTCGGGAAACTGACAACAAAGCAAACATACACATTTCTACAACTGAACAAAGAGCACACCACTGCATTTCTGAGAAGCAGCTAAGATTAAACTCCTACTTCCCTTATGCTGAAGCTGTACCAAGGCACACACTGCTCCCAGGTGCTGCAGGGAGCACACTCCAAGATATCAGCTGCTCCTAACACGATGCAGGGTATGCAGGTCCTAACCTCTGGACATATTCCTGGGCTCTGACAGCTTCCCACTAATATGCCAGAGCACTACTAGTAGGAAACAGTCATTAATTCATAACCCTTACCTGAGCAACTTCTGAGGTGGAAAGCACTCCAACCCAAAACATGAACTCAGTAATAACAATAATGTTCCACAGAAAATGATGAAGCAGCATGTGTTACTTTCATATATATCACAAAGGCAAGTAAACAGCTGATCTAGATAATTAATCAGATATTCTGTTTAGATTTCATCTTTCACAGTGTTTACTTAATATAATTGTATTTGTTCTCAACAAAGACTGAATTATTTCCTGAGATGGCTGTCACAGATATTTCTTCCTCACGTCAAGACCAGGTGATCAAGACAGAATGCTGCTTTATCAGGGGCAGGACTGAAAAAACTCTTGCAATTCCTTTACTGGTACACAAACCAGCTAAAAAAGACTTCTTAATTAGACCTCACATGTGAATGGAACTGAATACAAGGGTTCAGCTCAAAAGTCTCAGAGCAAAAGCCTTTAGGCTCATGAGAAAGGCAGCATGATGCATTACAGCACCCAAGTAAGTTGACACAGCACAAGCACACCAGGGCTACAATAGTTCAGTGGTCACCCCAGAATAAGCATCTGAGGATGGTCACTACACAGCAATGTAAGCAAAATTTTCTTCCCCCGAGATTGTCCCTTTGAATGTCTGTTCACAGCCCTTTCCTGAGCAGAAAAAGTAATTTGACCAGTTTTGATGCAAAATGTCTACTGCCTGATATTTTCTTCAGAGGTATACAAATAAATTCCTGAACATTTTTCCACACACAGAAAAACCCACATTGTGTCTGAAAGAACAGATTACAGAAACTTCACCACTTAATAAACTGCTTATCTTCAAAAAAGACGCTATGGCCTATTATCTCAGCAGCAACTGCCAAGATACAGCAAACTGTAACAGCTTCAGAAGACAGAGCATCTGCTGAAGGAGTCCAAAGTCATTGCCAGTTTTCAAAAACAAGAGTTATGTCAATTCACTTGCAGTACACAATTATCCAAAGCAGCCCACTGAGAGGTCCAAGATCATTAGTGAACATATAATAAAAGATCCCTTTTTAAGATAATCACTAGAAAATTTTATGACTTTACCAAGATTATTTTAATCTTGGCTAATCTTACTTCAAGCAGATCTCCTTAAGTCCAGTTATGTTCCTGAGCTCTAAAACATCTGGTGAAAACGGAAGAATTACTTTGACTCCTTCTAAGACCCTGGTGTCAAAGGGTCAGATTATTTTCACCTGACTAATACAAGGCCACGGCAAGACTCATACTGCAGATTTGTCCGTCTGACCTCCTGAAGCATTTCTGGAAGTTAGCTGAAGCGCTGCCCTCCTCGCATATCACCTGTGCTCCCACCATTTCGGCATGGGAGACCTGCACCACCAGCTGGGTAAATCCAGCGCCTTTTGGCTTTCCGTGCGCAGCTCCTAAATTACCTGATCGGCTGCTTTTGCTTGGCCAAACCTGCCCTTTGGTTAGCAAAGCGTCGGGAAGCCGATCCGCGGCAGCCAGGTGAGTTGGCGAGGGAACACCTGCAGCCTTCGTTGAAGCTCTGGGGGACCTTTGCGGGACTCTCACCCAGAGGATACTGACGCGGTTATTCAGGAATGGAAAACCCCCAAAGGGAAGCGGATGCCACGCGTTTCGGGTGCCCAGGGCACCGGCGGCGGGGAGGTGCCGGGGACGGACGGGCCCCGGTGGGACGCTGCCCGCACCACCGTGCCGGGGGCGGGGGGGCTGCGGCGGCTCCGAGCCGGGCGGGGCGGCGCGGACCGGACCTCGGCCGGGCTCGGCCGCCCGGGGCCCCTCGGAACACGGCGCTCCCGAGCCCCGCCGCGGGCAGCCCCAAGGCGCGCCGCCGCCCGGGCAGGGACGCCGGCTCCGGGGGCCGGATGGGGCCGGCCCCGCCGCTCCGCACTCCCCTCTCGGGCCTGCAAGGCTCCGCAGGCCGCAGCCCGGGCAGCCGCCCCCCGCCCGCCCGCAGCCGCCGCCGGTCACATCCCGGGCGGCGGCCCCGCCACCCGCCCCGGCGCGCCCGCCCCAGCGCCCGCCGCGGCCGCGCACTCACCCGTGTCCGTCCCGGGAGATCCGGCTCCTCGGCGCGGGGCGACAGCGAGGACCAGAGCAGCAGCAGCCCCAAGAAGCTGCCCGCCAGCAACACGGCGCGCAGCAGGAAGCCCAGCTTCAGCCGCATCCTCCCGCCCGCCCTCTGCCTCCCGCCGCCGAGCACGCAGCGCCCGGCCCCGCGCACCGGCCGCCTTCCGCCCCCCGCGGCACCGCACGGCGCGGCCCCGCCGCCGCTCCCCCGCCTCCCCCGGCCGCCGCTGCTCTCCGGCAGCCGCTCGCCTGCGGAGGCTGTCCTCTCGCCGCCGCCGCACGTACAAACTTTTTTTTTTCTTTTCTTCCTCCCCCCTCTTTTTTTCTCCCACCCCCGCGCCGCCCCAGTAGGCTGCGGGCTGCGCGCTGCCTCCCCGCCGGGCGCAGCGGCCGGGGTGATGCGGAGCAGGAAGTGGCCGCCGCGGGAGCCGCGCGGTTCCACGTGGCCGCCCCGCACCGGGGCGGGAGCGCCTCGCCCCGGGCCGCCGCTCGCTCCTGCCCCCGCCCCGGCTCCGCGTCGGGCGTGCGCTCCCGTGCACCTGCTCCCGCCCGGAGCGCGGCTGCGGCCAGCAGCCCTCCGGGAAAGGGGGGAGCAGGGGGACACCTCGAGTGGGGTTTCGGCTTTCCCCGCTGGGTGAGCAGCCGGGCTCGGGCACCGATTTGTGTTAATTCAGGTGCAAACGTTTAACTTCGGGGGTTGTCATACAGGCGTAGGGTAAGGCCCATTAATTGTTGTGTGCAGCCTGGGCAGAGTAGAACTGGAAAGTCAACAGATTTTTCTTGGGGATAGCAGATTAAGTACAAGATTACAGAGATGCTATCAGCCCCACAGCTTGTGTTATTTTGTTACTAATTTTCTGCACTAAAAGTTAGGCATCCTATTTCCTCATTTGAAGGACTGCCACACGTGCACGCATACACACACAGAAACCTGGTAACGTAAGCTCTCCCAAAACCAGAGTGATGCAAAAACAGTACTTCCAATTTAATACTACTTTTGGTTTTTTCTGTGTATTCAGCACTATCCCCTTGCTCCGATATTTTTCCATTCTATTTCTTACATGCACTGGAGGGTATCAGATACATGGATCTTGAACTTTCAATGATAAGGACTGCAGAAACAAAACAGGATATTACACCTTGAACAGGATAACTTTGGAGGAAAAACTGCCCACACCTAAGTGACCTTTGTAGTTGGACACACCTAGCCACAGAAGTATTTGTTTATTCATATAGCTTGTGCTATAGCACTGCGTGATGTCTTTTTTTTTCCTCATTCTGCAAGATCAAGATATGAGATGTAGACAAATGCAGTGTTTAAGGCATGAGCAACAGCTCGAATCCTCCTAAGTGTTTGCACAGTCCTATGACTTCTACAGGAGCACTGAGCTGTTTTCCTCAAAGACCCCTCCCTGTGTGCAGCTGCAGCAACAACACAAATATCCCAACACAAAGATTTAGGTGACTGCTTTCAGGTAGATAGCAACATCTGCACAGGCCTGGGAGGGACTGCTAGGGTTTTTTGGATGGGAAACACACAGAGTTGAAGTGCCTAGCTCTGAACAAATCCCCTGGCTTGCTGAGCCAGGAAGGAAAAGGCAAGTTGGGGCTGTAAACTGGGAAGGTTGGTAGGCTGTCAGGGAAGTATAGAGGCATCTCTCCAAGTCTTCCTGCAGTCTTTAGTGGAGACCTTACTGTAGCAAACAGTGCTCTTTCCTCATGTTGTTTCATTCTTCATTTTTGGCATTCCTTTTTAATGTCCTGTGCTGCTGCTCTCAGCACACTCAAGGAAAGTGAGAAGAAAAATAAAGTTAGTTATAGCTCTGCATGGAGGGTACAGCCATGGGATGTGACACTGCTCTGCTGCTGCTCCTCAGAGCTCAGAGTGGTGGGGACAGAGCCCTCTGCATGCAAGTTGATATTATGACAACTCACATTTGTAAGGCTGCCTGCTGAAACCAGATTTGGGTTTGGGGTTTTTTTTCAGATAGAGGTGTATATTTTGCACGAAGCCATAGGCAAAGGTAAACCACACATCCATGATTTCACAGAGAGCTACACCCTTGGAAGATGATCAAGAGCTTTGTCGTTTTGGTTTTAGATACCCGAAGTCTCGCTGTCAGTGAACTCCCCCATTAGCTATCCGAGGACAATGGCTTCTGTAGCAGGAATTTTAACCCCCGCAGCGTTTGTTTTATCCCGAAAGAGAAGTAGCCGATGCCCACTGGGAGGCAGTACGGGCCAATGGACAGGGTATTCATGCCAGCCAGCCCCTCTCTCTGCCGCAGCCACCAATGACAGCAGATTGGAGAAGGTGTCATATTTTTGTTTGACCACTTTACCTGCCTGCCCTGATTCCTCAACAGGGAGCACCTTCTACCTTTTTTCTTCTCACGCACAGGCCATGCAGTCTGACTCCAGAAGTATTAGATTAATACTGACCTTAGAAGTGTTTTATTTCAGTTGCGTCCTTGTTAAGGATGTGCTG
Organism: Setophaga petechia; assembly: GCA_024362935.1. Classification (NCBI taxonomy): domain Eukaryota; kingdom Metazoa; phylum Chordata; class Aves; order Passeriformes; family Parulidae; genus Setophaga; species Setophaga petechia. The sequence continues at coordinate 33,887,543 of JANCRA010000001.1, forward strand.
AAGTTTCAAATTCTTCACTTACAGCTCCTCCTATGTAGTAAAGTGCCTAAGAAGACTTATAGAACATATTTTCACTGTTGTAGAATTTGTATCAGCTGAGACAGAAAATTCAAATTAAATTTGGCTTTGGATTGCCTCCAGTACTATTCAAAACCACTTTTCAAAGTCTTTTACAACCTGGAGAGAAAAAGATGGAGGGTTAAACAGAGGCTTTAGTCCCACTCAGTTACAAAATGTAAGTAAATATAAATTTATATATAAAACTATAAGTATATATAAAAGAAGTACATAATATATAAGTGTATATATATATATAAACCATTATGCTATTACTATACAGGCAGTATTAAAGCAAAACACAAATCTGTTATTAGGGAATTAATGAATTAATCAATCTCTGTTAGACTGATATTTAGTCATTCAAATATTTCAAACAGGCTGGCAACTGTCACAATGTTTATATCTGTATGTGGACACCTACTGCTTGTCACATAGAAATCATATGTTCACTTCTCCATGTATGACAATAAATATGCAATGGCATTTAAGTCATTACAAAGCCTTGCTGCTCTTGAACCAGAGACCTAGGATGACCTGGAGGTGAGGTATCCGATTACCAATCCCCTAAGCCATGCAGTTGCCTTATTGCTGGGGATTTGGGGGATGGTGTCTGGAGCAGGGTCACTAGCCAATGTCAAAACCTCATGCAGTTGCTCATAGAGGAGAAGCATCTGGATGTGGATCTAGCCCTTAACTCTGTCCTGAATACTTGGCCACAAAAAACTACTCTGCTTGTTCAGAACATAAAGTCTGAAAGGAAAATCCTACAGACTTTTTACCTCTCAAGGTGAAAATCATGTTTTACATAGTTTCATAATATAACAAGCTGCTGTGAAGACTTCATTCTACATAAAACCTCACATTTTGCTCATTTGAGAGGTTTCTTCTATCAACACATAGACAATCTTTCTACTTAGTGCAGAGAGCACAAAACACAAGTGTTAGGGTTTTTTTTTTTTTGTCACGTAAATAGGTTTGAAATTAAACATTTGAAATTAGCAATGGTGTGCTGCTTTTGGCTGGGGTAGAGTTTATCTTCAGAGGGGCTGGTATGGGGTTACATTTTGGTTTTGTGCTGGAAAGGATAACACCAGGATGTTTTTGTTGTTGCTGCTGTTGCAGGGCTTGCCCAGGATCAAGGCCTTTTGTGCTCCTCACCCCATCCCACCAGACAGGGGGCTGGGGGTACACGAAGCATTGGGAGAGGACACAGCTGGGACAGCTGTCCCCCACTGATGAAAGGGATATTCCAGACCCTATGGCACCATGCTCAGTATATAAAGTGGGGGAAGAAGAAGGAAGGGATGGGGACATTTGGAGTGATGTTGTGTTCCCAAGTCACCATTAGGTATGAAGAAGCCCAGATTTCTTGGGCTGAACACCCACCTGTCTATGGGAAGGGGTGAATGAGTTTCTTCTTTTGCTTTGCTTCTGTGCATAGCTTTTCCTTTACTTACTTAAATGTCTTTATTTCAACCCAAAAGTTTTCCTACTTTTACCCTTCCAGTTCTCACCCACATCCTGGTGGGGGTGAGTGTGTGAGAGGTGGTGTGGTGCTTAGCTGCCAGCTGGGGTTAAACCATGACAAATGGATTCTAGACCTCAAACAGTTACATTTTCCTTAGATGTTTCCAGATATAACTACCAGCACTTCATTAAGTGCAGTATTTCCCTACATGATGTACTCTAGCCTTCATGTAACAGCAAACTTGGTAATGCTTTGATTAAAGAAAGTGTTGGAAAATGCCAGCTGGCAGAAAGTAACTTGCCTTCCTAAACAGAATACTCTCAACACAAGCAACACCTTTGCTCCAGTGAAACCTTCCAGCTCCATGTAATCTCTTTTCCCATCCTGACCTTGCATTTAGATGGTCATCTCTGAACAAAGCCTTTGCTGTTCCTCCACTGTTACTTTGGATCTGGCCATTGACCCTTACAGAAAGCTCGTGCAGTGTCTTAGCCCTACAGCACATTTATTAGTACTGCATATCGCAGTCCTGGCGTGTCCTGGTGGAGTCCATCACACACCTTCCCCCGAGTTTTCATCTGCGAAGGTAGGAACTCAATGTGTGGCTGGATCTGCCTGGCCAGATCTCCCTTACTTTATTTTAAGCTCATTCTCCCTTCTGACACCACCCCCAGCACTGAAGGATTTGAAGACAGATTCTGGATTAATGAGGTGGTCACTGCAAGGAATAATCCAAAGGGCACAGTTTGGCATACATTATGATGAATATAAAGTTATGCCCTAAATATTTACAATATGTGTATATTTCACCTCAGAGTTGACAAAAAGGAACTGAAGTACAGGATTTAAAATTCTTCCTAATTTCTGAGACTGTTTTAAAAATACTTTAATCAAACATGTACCTCTAGGGAGTACTTAATATATGCTGTTGCAACTTAGATTATGATTGCTTAATCTTCACTGTTTTGTGTTCATGATCTCCAGTCTTTAGTACCATTGTTCCTGTAATTCTCAATTATCCTTCTTTTTTTAAGCCAGCAGTTTATCCATGCATGTCCTACCAAAAATTATCCTTCAGTGTTTCAGCATTTGAATAGATGCTTTTGGCAGAGTGCTGTTCGCCTCCTTTGCTTTTCCTGTCACTTTTATGAAGAATGTGTTATGAAGTTCCTGTCATTACATTTAGCCCCCATACTCCTGTCATGCCTACTTAGTCTGTTTAATTCCTGCAGTATCACCTCTAGCTCCTCTTCTCTTTCCCCACACAGCAACAGTAAGCAAGCTCATTATTTTGTACTGGTCTGGATTCTACCAATGTCCTGAAGATTGGAATGTAAAATGATTTTTTTTTCCAGCTGCCCTTTCTGATAATGAGTACCAGTCAATGCTTATGAACTATGTTGTATTATTAATACTGCTTTTGTCTAGAAAAACTTAACTTCTTTTGCACCTACAAGTCCTCAAAATATCCGCACTGATGAGTGTTGACAATCCTTGACAGATTTAGATCTCATTAAAATAGTGGATGGGATGGTCTGTTACGTGGGCGTTTCATTTAAGTAGGAGAATAAATTGAATGATTCTGAGCATGGTTTTGCCATTTAAAAAGCAATATATATATTTTAAATTACTTTTCAGAGAAACTTACCTGTATTTTGAGCCAGACAAAAGTATGAGTAGTCATATACTCAGCCCAGTCTCAGGTCTGGAAAATCTCCTTTTCCAAGGTGCCATATTTCTGAGCATTTCAAACAGAAATTAAACTTGCATCATTTCCTGAATCTAGGGCAGAGAAAATTGAAATAGGTTGCTGCAATTTCTGTTATGCTGAAAAAATGAATGTTGTAAACACCCACAATTTCAGATGCTGAGTTATTTTTCTAAAAGACTTTTAGTGGAGTTAATTTGATGAAATTGTCAGTCTGAACAAGAACTACAGTGACTTTGAGAGAAAAAATGGAAAATTTTACAACTGTAGATTAATTAGATTTTTGAATTTGTTAGGAATTTTGTTATTTAGTGATAAACTGTTGACAGTTTAATAAATAACTGGCAACTTGAGTGTTATCAATTCAGTATCATTTATCAGCTATAAACCTTCAGTAAGTTTGACACAACTCTTTTCAGGATACATTCTGCCATGTTGTTCAAAATTAAACAAAACCTAACTGCTGACGATATGAAGCATTTGTAAAGCATTAGAGAAGTTAAATAAAACCAACATGTCAAATTTGCACAAGATAAGGCCTTATGAAGTTGCACGGGCAAATAAAAAAAGACACTCAAAATTGGTTACATGGAAAAGTGTGGATATACAACAGTTACTAAATGCTAAAACAAGGATATGTTTTTTGTTCCTTAGCTTAGTCACTGTTCCAGAAAGAGTGGCCTGCCTCATTTTACTTAAATGCATAAAAGGTCCATGAATAATTACTGGAAAAGACCAGTCCAGTAGATGGATTTATATATTGAATCACATTGCAGAGTTCTGCCAGGCTCTGATTTTCAAACTGGGGTCCTGGGGAATGGGAATGCTGTCTGCCACAGAGAATGATAGCAAGACTACTGCCATTAGCCATATAAAGTTGGTGGTATATATCACAAATTGGCAACTGCAAGTTAAGGATCTCAGCAGTGAATCACAAAAGCATTGCTTTTGAAATGCAATGAGTTCCTCTTTTGAAGGTTAAGAAAGCTCTGAGGTTTCTTAATTCTTTGCAGATTTTATAAACTGTGAGTTTGATGTTATTGGTGGTTGGAAACAAACACCACAACGCTGAGCAGCCTCTTTTTTAAGTAAGCTGCAATTTGGAGAGAAATTCTCAAACAGTAGATTATTTATATTATGTATGGTCTGACACCAAGTTGTATTGATTAGTAATTCAATGAAACGATTCTGTTATAAAAGGCATGTTTTGTGGGAATTGCAGGCTATAGCAGCTGTTGTATCATAACACTGCACGCATTCAAATCTTCTACTAAATAGAATCATAATGAAATAGATTTCATAAGGGCTTTAGTACACCATGTAGTGCAGAATTCTAGGGAAGTTTTCCCTTTTCTCAGGTTCAAAGCTCCAGACAGATATCTCTACTTGGTATGAATTAAATGATTTCTAACCTTTATAGCTTTAGCTCAGGTATCAATATAGATAATTTTTTCAATTTTTTAAAATAAGTTTTCCATCTTTTTCCCAAACTGAGAGCTCAACAAACAAACAAAAAACAACAAAAAAACCAACCAAAAAATCCAACAAAAATATCCCCCTGCAAATAAACCCAAACAAACCAAACTCTCCAAAAAACCCTCAACCTAACCAACTTTAGAGAAAAAATGATTAGACATGTCAAAAAGACATTGAAATGAAAGTGAAGAATTGTAATAAAGTCATCATCCTGGCAAGCCAAACTCCACTACTTTTCAGTCACCCATGACAAGAAAGAGGGATAATGGCAGGATCTCATCCATCTTCAAATACTGCAGGTTTCCAGCTCTCTCAGCTCACTGCCACTCACTCCCCTTTCTCTAATATATACCAGTGTGCTGGTTTTGGATGGGGTAGAGTTAATTCTCTTCCCTGTTGCTGGCATGGGCTGTGTTTTGGGTTTGTGCTGAACACAGGGCTGATAATGGGGAGATGTTTTTGTTATTGCTGAGTGGGGGTTGCACAGAGCCAAGGCCTTTTCTGCTTTTCATCCTGCCATGCTGGGGAGGAGACAGCCAGGACAGGTGACCCAAACTGACCTCCAGACCATATGGCATCATGCTCAGTATATAAAGTGGGGGAAGAGGGAGAAAGGAAGGTACATTTGGAGTGATGTTTGTCTTCCCAAGTCACCATTAGGTGTGAGGGAGTCCTGCTCTCCTGGAGATGGCTGAGCAGCTGCCTGTCCATGGGAAGCAGTGAATTCATTCCTTGTTTTGCTTTGCTTGGCGTTTGCTTTCCCCCTTAAAATGTTTTTATCTTTTTTATTATTTTGTCCACAAATTCTCTGGCTTTTACCTTTCTGATTCTCTCCCTGATCTCACTGGTGGGGAAGTGAGTGAGCAGCTGTGTGGGGCTTGGCTGCTGGCTGGGGTGAATTCAAGACAAAATGCAATGATTTAAAAACTAGTTGGCTGAGTAGTCAAATTAAAAACTTTTCTAAATTCCCAGGTGTGTGCAATTAGCTAGAAGCAGATCTCTAGACTGTACTTCTATTTTTACTCTGGCTTAACTGAATCTTTGTTCTGAGTAGTTTGATCAAATCAGGGACATCCCTTAGGTTTAGATGTTAGAGTTTACAGAGTAAGTGGGAAAAGGTTGATTTACAGTTTTGTCCTTAAGAAAAAAATTACTTGTTTCAACTTGAAAAGTATCTTTATAGAGCAGAAAACTAATCCAATTAACATTATTTGAAATTAAACTGAAGAATCACTGATTTATTCCTATTCACTGATCCTTTGAGTAATGAAAGCTACTCCTATAAACCTTAGGCTGAAGTGAAGTTTATTTCGTTCCTGATTTACTATCAACAATGCTGACATTTGTGTATATCTCAAAATGAAGACAGCATTTGTGTAATTAATTGTTTTTTCTTTTTCCCTCCAAATAGTGCTTTGGGAAAAAGAAGAAATGATAGGAAAACTTCATATTCAATAAATATTGAATTGAATAAAATATGGTGATTTACTGCAGGACTTTTGTAGACTGTTGGCTAACTGCTTGAAAAACCTGGATGACTTCTTACTAACCTCCAAGATACAGAAGTGAACGTCTTCAAAATATTTTATATTTAAAAAAGCGGACTTATGAGTGAAAATGAGTGTAACAATTTGCCTCTCTTTCAGGTTTATATCCAAACAGTCTCTCCAAACTTACCCAGCTAAGTCTTTGGTGTCAGGGCTGATTAGAAGAAAGCAGGAGATAGAGGCACTGTTCCTCCCAACATTTAGGTCAGCTCTGGTACTCTCTCGTGTGTATCTAGGCCACGTCTAATTAATCCCAGAATATTCCATCACTGCTGGATTACCTCTGTCAGCTTCTCCCTCACAAACCTGGCAGCAAAGATTTTACCTTAGGTGAAGATTTTCCCTTTTCTAAAGGCAAATGGGAGTGGTTTCTTTCATTGTATAATTACATAATGTTTATGCAACAATTTACAGAGCCCTTAGGATGTGAAGTAGTAGAGGCGAATAGCTTCACTTGAAATTACTGGAATGGTGCCAGATTTAAACAGAGCCAAGATTTCAGCCCCAGTTGTTTTAAGGATGAAATTTACCAGCCTTCTTATCTCCAAGTTTGAATCTGCTATTTAAAAGAATCACATACTTTTTCCTTTTTCCAAGCCAAATGTGAATACTAAGTGCTTGATCAAATTAAGATCAGAAAAGACGAAAGATCTAAAAACACAATAAAACTTCCACCTAAAAGCCTACTGGACATCAGCAAAAGTTAAGGAACTAAATTGTATTTTTGCACTTTAAACTGCAGCCTGCAGTCTGCCATGGTCACTACTAGAATTACATAAACAGTTTGCAAAGACACATAACAGCTCTGGGAGGTGCTTAAATCAAGACAAGCCAACACTGTGGAGCAGTGGATATGCAACTGGTGGCTGCTGAAAAATAACCCAGAGCACTTCCTGAACTAAGGACGCACTGCACCCATGTTCTGTGTATCACCATAATGAAGCACAGAATCACAGCACTAAAAAGAGACTGTTAATTAGCAATGCAAAATTTAGATGCAATTATGCAAGGTGCTGGCTGTCTCAAGCAGTGCCACATTTGTATAATGAGGGTGAAAAGTATCGTGACTTTTGGAATCAATGCTCAGTAAACATGCATTCATCTATGCAAAGAGCCAGTGGATTTTTTCTTATACCTGATGGTAAAGTAATACATGACAAGACAACTTACTAGTTGCAGAACAAGAAATACCTGCTATTGGAGATGTATTAATATGAACTTTAAAACACAGGCAAAGAACAGCATAGGCATTTCTGCAGTGGGTGGGGTATGTTTTTAAACTACATCCTCCACTGCTCAAATTATGTCCTTGCAATCTCATTTAGTTAAACATCAAAAGGATTTTGTACAGGATTGTTGTCAAGACCTTCATTTAAATGCTTCTACTGATACCTTCAGGATTATGTAATATTAAAAATGTAAATAAGATGCAGATTTGTCACATACTCATTTTCCTTTCCGATGTAAGTTGATTACTAAAGCAGGAAATGCTATTCATAAATGCTCATTACACTAAAAAATCCATATAGCAAAACTTCTTCATTTTTTTAAACATCACTAGAAAAATAGTCAGATCAGTATCAGTCATGAGTTTTGCCTGTTAAGATTTACCTGCCCTCCCCATGTGCAGCTGTGGGTCATTGACATACTTAGCACCTGTGTTTGAGAAGTCACCTTATGTTTTATCTCATATTAGAAGGAGGAAGGCAGATTTTCTAGACATAGGGTGAGTGCACCTGCAGCAAAAGTACAATAGGTGTATTGCAATCCATAGCCAATGCAGTGAAAATGCCAAATCCTACTGTCTTGCATTTAATGTCTTAGCCTGAATACACAGAAAGATAAAAAAATATTGTCATTTTGACACGTGAAAAATTTACACTGGCTGGTGATATGATATTAAAACCACTCCAGCTTAGAGTAAGCTCTCACAAGTCGCATTTCTCTTCCACCAAGATTCCCTATTATGATACTGGACTTCACCAGAGGAGAAGGACTCACGTCTTTTTTGTCATGGGCCAAATTTCTGGCTGTATCTAAGAATCCTTTAAGCATATGTGGCTCTGCCTGAATTTTGGTCATGCAGCTCAACTCAGAGCAGGAGGATGAACTAGATTTCTACTGTTTTTTTTTTAACTGTGACAAGCTTCCTGATGCTACGGATTAAGTAAGATACCAAAATAAGCTTGATGATGTGGGACAGTTACCATTATTGAGAGATTATAGCATCTTTGTCCTTTTGCTTTGGAGATGTACCCTTTCTTGTGCTTCATCACCCAGTTCAGACTCTGTACAAACTGTGCTTTAGTGGTGGTAGCAAGATGAAGACCCAAAAATGCTCTCTAATCTTGCAATTCCCCATCATGTACAATGCCCACTAGGCTACTGAATTTTCACCATTTTTTTTGTGACCAGCATCTCAAACTCAGCCTTAAGTAGAAGAGTAAAAGTTACAGTTGTTAGAGTTATCTATAGTCTTCATGATAGCATCTTGATGAGAGAGAAAGGTGTGCTATTTGTCTGGATTCTACAGAGTCTAAACTTGGAACGCTATTGCCCTGCATGAAGCAGAAAAACATGAAGTTGTTATTCAAGAAGTGTATCAGTCATGTTGACTTAAAAATGCCCTACATTCAAGAATGTGGATTTTAGACTCAGCTAGGCATACTTTTCCTTGTAACACCTATGGAAGTTAATTAAACTTTGCAATCCAGACAGAGATGCACTATTAGCTTAGACAAGAATGATAAATAACTTGCACTTTCTGAGAGAATAAGTACACATAGTACATGTAAAATGTATGCTATTATTTTAAAAAGAGCTTTTAAGTTTTTATGAGTGCCTGCGTGACTTGTATTGTTGTTGAAAAATTAAAACAGTTCATTGTAAGCCTTGAATGCTAGAAATTGCTTCATATCATAATAGTATCCTCTCTGACCACTCAAAGCTTTCACCTAATTCTTCCTTTCCTTTTACTGCTGTTTTGTTAGTCTGCCATTCTTTTCTCTCCCTCAAAAAAAAAAAAAAAAAAAAGAAAGATTGTTTTATATATTATGAATTCCTCATTAGGCTCCTGATACCAGCATTCCAGTTTCCTGCTCAATTATCTGGGTACAGCTAAATGATTCTCTCCATTCAACTATCCACAATAATTGCCAGTAGGAAGACAAGTGTTTCCCTGTGCACCATGGTGCATGGAAAGCACCAGCAATAGCTTCAGCATTTACACCTATTACACAGACTAAGATAAAGCCAGATCTTTCTAAAGCTGGTGTCACAGCCTTCTCCCTGCTATTTGCAGGTATAGGAGGAACTTCTCACAGTGACCAAACAAGTGTCCAGCACTTTGGGTGATACCAGTCTGTTGCTGATGAAACCTGAGACCTGGCATAAAACACAAACAACAGGCAGAATCACTGAGCAAATGGATGTCATGGTTCAAGAGCTTCTGACAGTCAAAGTCCTCAACAAATATCTGCACCCTGCCAAAGTTTATGACTTTGATGTTCCTCAGCTCTCCATAACAGCACATGCCTTCATTACACCAATCCTTGTATTGTGCACCAAAACCTGAGCTCTAAAGAGGCAGCAGAAATCAAGCTAACAAATCTCCATGTAGTCCTCTGAACGCACCCAACTTTCCACCAAGTTTAAGCTCAGGGGTTCTGGGGATAAGCATCCTGATAAGCTTTGAGCCAAGCTAAAAAAAAAAAGGATACAGGTTCTCTTCTCTTTTGCCATAATAAAGGCCTGGTGTCCATTGTTGGTTACCTCAGATCTGAAGCTGCTCTGTCCAACTTCTAAAATAAAGAACATCATTATGTAAATTGATCTGTACAGAAATCCTCAGCAGATCTGTCTGGTTTTCTTCACTCTCCTGTGATGTTGTGTTTCAAATTCAATACATTATTTTATGTATCTTGCTGTTAATGTTTATTTTTAAGAGCATGAAACTCTCAGTGCTCATCTATTCATCCTTAATGCTGACAGTGCTCTGAACATGGCACTGGCTCTCTGAAGGAAGGCAAATGAAATAGAAGCCATCTTAGAAATGGTTCTGCTTAACATCAGCACAGAGATTACCTTGCCTTCTGATTTTGAAATTTCAGTATGCAAAATGCAAAAGGATCCTAGGAGCTCTGCAGGCTTAGCAATGAGTACAAAGTTTGGGTACTGGTACAGCTCTTTCTTTATCTTTCTCTGTTGTCTTTTTGCTCGGTACACTGTCTATTGTGTATCCTCGTCCTGTGTTTGCTCAATTGCCTAGCACAGGCCAGTCCAGGCTGTTATTAGAGCACCTACAGGATGGGGCATGTATTTGCATGTCTCTTAATCCTGGAAGAAACTGAGACCTCAGGCAGGCACACACGTGCACATGCAACCTATTTATCCCGGATTTCAATATGTTTTCTATAGATATAGAACCCCCGCAGGAATTTCAAAAGGTGTATCTGCACTAATTAGAATCCGTATCATTTGCGTGCCAGAGCTTTACTCATCACCTCAAATTGCCCTCATCCACCCCAATTTTAGCATTCATATCCTGCTTTGTTGTGAAGACATTTGAAAATGAGTTTCAAGCTCACAATCCATCTCTAAAGCAGTAATGAATCCTGTGACAATTTTTTTTTTTCAATAAACCAGCTTGCATAGCAAGTCACAGCTTTTATTACTGTTAAATTTCTTAATTCTGTAAGACTCCTGAGGCTGAAATACCTGCAGCTGTTCAGGACCATTTACTAGGTATTTAATCTCTGAGAGTATAAGAACCTTTTGTGCATCAAATTCTGCATACTGCTTTTTGGGTAGTATTTTAATAAGCTTTCATCACTATTTTTGCCCAATCATTCTTAAGGTCCACAGGCTAGATGCTGAGTATGTATAAATCATGCAGCTTGAAATACATCAAAGAAACTATATTCATTTGTGCCAGGATTTGGCTTCTTACTTCCAATTTTACCATGCTTTTCTTTAACTAATCTTGTGAATGCCTTAACCACATCCACTTCCTACTGTATTCCTCTCAATCCCTTTCAATTACCTCCTTCTTTACTTATAACACCCCCTCCCCCAATTATTTCCTTGTAAATCCTTTTAAATCCTAATTTTTCTTCTCCTTCTTTTCTTTTTTTTTCTTAAATTTAAAATTAGCTAATTGTTAGAAGCATTTGTAACTCTGAAATCATACTTCTGAATGCATTGTGGTATGTTGACTCTAAGGGCTAAAGTTTCTAAGCAGCTTTCAGAATAATGAGATTTGTGGGCATGACTCCCTTGCACTGCTATAAAGATTTACTCTTTAGAATTTAAAGATTTTTTAAAAATCAGTTTCTTTGTGCTGCTGACTTGTAAACACTGTGCTTGGAGCATGGATCCTTTACAGCAGAGTTAGCCTTTTTCTCTTTCAAGTTACTTACTGTGCTTGAGGAGCTTGTGAACATCTACCCTTAACTTTTAATCCCGAGGGTGTGTCATTCTTAGCAGCAGCAGATACACACTGCAGTTTTTGTCCAATTTGCCTCCACTCTGCACTTAGCATTTGTGTGCATAAAATATTTGCATTACACATTTCTTTAACAGGCAACTCATTCTCGTTCTTTACCTGACCACATATCCACTGATAAGTGGCAGCAACTTGTAGATATCTTATGGAAAAATCTCAGTCCAATCAAAAACGGTAGACTCATGGGCCACATTTCTCAGGTTAGCAATACCCAAAATGTTAATCTAAGATGCTTGGTTTTGCAGGCAGCTGTTCCTGACAGTTCACAGTCCGTTATACTCTCTATTACTAATTCCCATCAAACTGCCTGACAGTACCTCACATGCAACTACTGCCTGCAGTCTGCCTGACCTGGCGGTTTGGGCTGGGTTTGCTGGGTCTAACCTCGGATACCTTTGTTTGCCTTCGCAGCGATGCTGCAGCACAGCAATATCAGCGTGCCAAAAGGGTGAGGTGGCTTCACTGATTGCACCGGCTGGTGCTCGAGTGTTTGCATTGCCTCAGGCCAGCCCGGCACTCCTGCACCACACCCGCGGCTGTGTGTGCTCTCCCTGGGTGCTGAGGGACATTTGTCAACCTGAAATCCAACTTCCTGATGCAATCCAGGATGCAGCCACGTATTACTGCTTTTTTTCCTTCCTTCACCTCCCCTGAAACAATGAAACCACATCTCATCCTGCTGCTTTCTTCTGAGCTAGTCAAAGCATGTGTTGAAGCCCCTTGCACACCAAAAATGCATACTGTGCTACTGCTTCCTCAATATTTCACCAGATTTTGAATGCCATGGTTTTGCCCCATCAGCAGCTTTTCAGTTAGCCGATGCCATTTATCAGGAGCTATGGGAAACATAATTCCAAAGAACTGAAGAATAAGAATGCTATGCAAGCCTCCTGGAAGGGAGGGAAGAGGGAAAAAAAAGCTATCTAGAACACGTATAGTTTTTCACACATGGCCTCATCTCCCTTTCACTTTCCTCAGGAATTATGTGATAGTCATTTTACCATGACCCTGTTATCATAAAGTTATACATATGCCTAAATAATTTGATAAGCAAGGTATTAAGGCTTGTGCTGTGTCTGTCATGCTGCCCAAAGCTGCATAAGTATATTGGCTTTTCCATAATTTAAACAGCAATATCCATTCATTGGAATTAACTGTTTGCTGAAGAAAAACATAACCAGAACTGTTAGGCACAGACTTTTACAGACCCTGGAAAATGTTAAGGTTACAAGAATAACATGCATAGACATGAAAAGCTGAAAGACAGGTAGAAAGGCAAAGAATTAAAAAAGAAGTTAAGAATTGTTGAGTATTTTCACACATTAAAGTGTTTAGAAGGCTTCATTCTTATCTATTCCTTGTACCAACTATGCTTTAATACTTCTTTTTAAAACCCTTTACATCTTAGTAATATAACTGTCACACCAAGCATTTGTAGGTATCTTATAGTGTTTTCATTTTGAAGAAAAAAATTTTCCTGCATTCAGAATCACCTCCTTATTTAGCATGCACTGGGAGTAGAGAAGGTTGCAGTACTGATGATGTGTCTGAATCCTCAATACATTTCTCATCCAGCACCTTTTAGCTTATCCTCTTTAAATACAGAGAGTGTGGGGAGGGGTATAGTAGTGGCACCTTTTTTTATTTTCTTCATTTTGCTGCCCAGTGATGTGACTTGGCATGGCTGCTTTAGGGCAGGCAAAGGAAAGGTGACTGGGGTCAGGCTTTTGTTCCTTGGCCAGCACAATGTTTCGGGTCAGTGAGCCAGGCTGCCTTTGCTGCTGTGCATTCACCTTCTTCCCAATATCAACCCCAGCAGCTTTAATACACTTTTCCTGGGGACAAAAAATGCTTTTCTTCCCAACACAGTTGTTGTCAGATGTAGTTTTCACAGGTTTAAGGAAGCATTACACAAATGCTTTAAGCAGGTAAGAGTGAACTCCTGCAATCATATACAGCCTTAAGCATGAAAGGGTGCTGAAAGAATTGCAACTTTTTAAAAAGCTTTTCACTCAGAAGGTGGTCCTGCCTGGATCTGGTAAATTCATCCAATGGTTCCTACAACTCCAGGATGTCACAAAGGGTGGGACCAAGCTGTGTCTGAGAACGCCAGATAACAAGCACTCCCAAAAGCAGTGTGCTGTGTTTTATACCTACTCTGCCAAGTGCTGGACTGGGACAGTGCAGAACAGAAGCCAAAGATATTTTCTGCTTTTTGTGCCAGCTCTCGCAATTCTGGTGCTTTTTTCTTAAGGCCTCAGTCCTTACAGCCTTGTAAATAAATTCTAGCTGTGACAACTGAAGAAAACCACAATCTTCCCACCCTTGCTTCCCAAGCCCTGTCACCCTCCAGTTCCCTCCTAAAACCTGAAAAGTGCTTAAATAGCCCTAAAGGCAATTAAAACACATTAAAAATATGCTTTATGAGATAAACCGGAAGTTTTGTATGCTCACCATTGGCAAACTATTTCGTCTTTTCAGCTTCAGACTTGTGCCTCTTTCTCTTTCTTTGAGGATAAAGGGTTTCCCAGGGTCTCTAAAGAACTCCGGTGACCTTTTCTGGACTCAGCTGGCTTTTTCAGCAGGCAGCATTTCTGTTGCCATGGCAGTGGGAGCCAGAGCCCCAGTGCTAGTCTGGGGGATTTCTTCTGAGGCATCATTGCCACAAGTAATAGAGCAATTAGATGAGGATATACAGATGCTGCCTGGGTTTTCTGATATGGCTTGTTTTGCTACAGATAGGTAGCTATGGCATTTATGAAGCAAATTACTTCTTGGTGAACTTTGTCATGCAAAAGGTCCACTTAGGGGCCTCTTCTATGCTTAACTTCACTGTGGCTTGAGAATATATGCTTCAAAACAGTGAGTGGTGGTGCACCCTGTAAGGGGAGTTACAGCAGCTCCATCTTTTTGGGGAGAAGCCAAGCGCCAATAGGCATTCTCCTTGTAAACGGTATTTAATTAAGAACTAGCAGACTTCTTGTCCCCCTCCACATGAGCAGCTGCTGTTCACAGTCAGAGTCACAAACCACCCTGCTCTGCAGAGCCACAGAACTTTCACTGGGGCTTTGCAGATGGGAACATCTCCAGGCAAGTAAGCTCATATTTGACCCTTGCACACAGCTGTCACCATTACAATCAGTAAAGCTTAGAAAGAGGCCTGCAATCAATTTTTGTGACCAGATGCACTCTAATGACAGCAGCACTAAATTCCCCTGTGCCAGTTCACTCAGTTCACAGGACACAGAAGGACCAAGAATCTGCCCCAGGACTATGCACTGACTGCATTCTTCCTAGCCTTTCTATCTCCCTGCTCATATCTCCCCTCACTTCTCCATAATCTTTGGAAAAATAGGTGCTCTGTGGAGGTATTTTTTTGATTCTTTTTTCCCCTCTGGTCAACTGATTAGATCATATGTTTGAGTTTTTTGGGTTGTTTCAAGAGAACTCGAGAAAGAGAGGGACCAAGATCCATTCTCAGTGAAAATGGATCTTGTTTGGTGAATGTTACCAATGATATAAGATCACTAAACTAACAAAGAGGTTAGGTTTTGTACACTGCTTAAAAGTAGAACACTCATGAGCTTATATTGGTTCTCCCCAGAAAAGCAAATAACATCTATGATCTAGTTAAAAAAAAAAAAAAATCTAAAAAACATCCACAAGAAGATAGACACACCTCACATGACACATGCTATAAAAACTCACTAAAATCACTACTGCTTATCACAGAATAAAAATCCAAAGATCCTTTTACTTACAGAAAACTACTTAGCACACAAATAAAAACCTTCATTTAAAAAAAGATGTAATCTTTAAATGCATACACAAATTGCTGTTAAATAGTCTGTAAACTGCTGCTCTTCTGGGCAGAGTAAATATTTTGTGTTATACTGCTGTCTCTTAATCTGAAATGCAAACTGTTTTCTTTATTACTGATATAATAATGCTTTTTTTAAAAGATGAGCTGCAATATTTGTATAAGTCACTGCTGTGCTCAGACACCAAGTAAAGAATATTCCAGCAGGCAAATAATAGAAAAATATTTAGTTCTCCTTCTTCAAACATATGCTTTAGAAGGGAAATAGTTTTGCTTGATGGAAGCTCTCAGGGGAACTGGAAACATAGACCTTATTCATGACTAGACCTTCGGTAATTCCATCTCATATTCATTGACAAGACACTTCTGAGAATTACCACAGCTCCAGTCTTTAGGTGTAAGCTAGCTGAAGATTATCTCAGTAATGGGTCAGGTGAAGATCTAATGCAGGAGAAAGGTGTTTCCTCATGGAACAGAAAGTCAGCAATACTCCCTGTACTAAAAGTAGCTGTCACACAGGACATGATATTTGTTGTTGTTGTTTTTAATTTACTGGAAATTAGGACGTAGCAGCTCCTAAACCAACAGACACATTTCTTAACAGAAAAGCTGTGCCTCCCCACCTTCCCCTCCCAAAAGTTGCACACTCAGGGAGAGTTAAATTGACAGTTCTTACTCTCAGGTCTACAACTGCAAATGACCTCATGAGCTCCCTTCTGATACTGCCACTTGACTTGCCAACATCAAGAAGTTTGATCACTGACCTGATTTTTGGTTGGTGTGGTCTCATGTCAGTTGTGTGTCCCAGTCCTTGAGGAGTCAGGGTCAAACCTTCTTAAATAGCCACAAATGTGGGTTTCTTGTCACGAACGTGGAGAAGGCTCAGCTGGTCACTAAGGAGGAGGTACAAACAAGACCCCGAGTGAAAGAGCTGAAAAAAACCCCAATATTGAGCATGTACTTGTAAAAGCTTTATATAAATCCCTGACATGGTCTGTTGCTATGTGGGACTGATGAGGAGCTGGCAGTTCCAGCCCCTGACTGCAGTCTCCTGTGCTGGTGGTGCCTGCACGGACCCTCCTGGGTCACCTGAAGCATGTGGGGTGGCCTTGGGAAGCACTTCAAGGGGATGACCATGATGACTGGTTTCCTGCTTTCCATCAGAATTCTGGGAGCACTGAAGATGACAATAACCAAGTAATCCAGACAAAGTGCACATCTTCTCCTCTAGTTGAGGCAGTTGCTAAAGAGCCAACCTCTGCAGCAAAGGGCTGTGAGGGATTAGTCTGCAAGTGCTACTACAAGGGGGTTAGTCCCCCCTTGCTGCACTTTCTGAACTCTTCTCACTTCTCTGACTGTTAGGAGACACTATCCTTCTACTTACCAGTTTTGTTTCTCCCTGCCAGAATAAAAGTTTACCCTGGCATTTCCTTGAAGTAGCAGCTTATCAGTTCTAAATCAGGAGGCATGTTTACTTAAAACAGTGGTGAATGTCACTTGAGAAACACTTAGACAGAAGAAAAAAACACTTAAAACCCCCTGTGTTTTCCCCCCTAATATTAAAAGAAAAAAAAAAAAGAGCTAATTAGGGCAATCATGCAAATACAAACATGCCACCAGACACTCTCTTCTGCATCTACTCACCAAGGCTTCCAGATGAAGAAGTCACTACAATTTCCCTTCAAAAATCAGAGGGCAGATACTGGTGCTGACCAGGGGTGCAGGCACATCTCCTTCCCATCTGGCTGGGGCAGCATGTTGTCCAGACCTCAAAGCAATTCCCATCGTGCAGACAGGCAGCACTCCTCCAACTGGTGCAGGGAATGACCAGTCAGAGAAGCAGGGATGTAAGCACCACCACTGAGCACCTAATGTTCAGAGCTATTGCCCAAGCTGGTGGTGCACAGGCTTTTCCTGATGGGAGTTCAAGCAGCCCTATGCAAGCCCTAAGGTGGAGCTGTGTCTGTAGGCTGAGATCTTGTCCCTGACCTCCTCAGTCAGAGAGCCCTGCTACCTCTGCAAGGAGCTGCCCAGGCACCAGGACCTCAAAGTTCTCTCACTCTTCCTCATCCACATGCATTGCAGAGGAAGGAGGGAGGCCAGGAGGTAGGAGCCAGGCTTGGATTCTCTCCTTCTTGACTAGCAGGGACACATGACAGCATCTCAGCCTGGAAGTGAGAGTCAAAGAAGAAACCAGTCTCCTGTCTCTCTTCCCAAGCTGAGAAACTGCATTTGGAGTTGATAAACATGCTCCAGTAACTCTTGTCTCTCACATTCTTGCAACCAGGGACAAGACATTCATTTCAATGCAAAATGCAATTTCTCTTCCTTTCTCTTCTCCCTGCAGCAAGTCCTATTACTCTTCTAATACACTCATACCTGCAAGAACTCCTTAAAGCTTTTTCCTTGAAGGTTTGCACCTGATGTTATCAAAGGTAATTAGATAATTGACACACAATTCACAGAAGGCTCTCTGGTTTCTTTATACATGCTATTTTCCTTGGGCTGTGAACTTTAAATGATGCAAATGGGAAAATTCTCTTGTTTTACAGCTTTTAACTTTAGGCTATATTAAAACTAATGCCTAATTGATCTTGATGTATCTAAACCACTTTATTGTTCTCTTAGTAATAATTCTTCTTTGTTCCTAGTTGCTCTCTTGCCTGTAATGTTAATGACTCCAGTCTCCTTAGGGACTTGATGGAAGTTTTCGTTATTTGTCAAAGCCCCCTGACTTACGATTTGTTTTGTTGTTATAATCACTGTTTCAGTGGGAAGATGTTTACCAAATATCTTCAATAGTTTCTTCAATAGAACTGCCTGTAAGAAATTAATCCCAAACAGTTTAAGTGGAAAGGTTAGGTAGAAAATCACAATTTTTCCCCCTGACTGGGCTGTCTTTGGTTTGCATCTGACTACAGTATCCTTTAAGCTCTCTAGAGAAGGAGGAGTCACGTTTTCAATGAATGCTTATAGTTCTCTTAGTTTTGCTAGTTTTGATGTTCAGAGGTCTTTGGAAGCAATGTTCACTTTAACTGCTCCCTCAGAAACAAGTAAAAATTAGATTGTATCCACTTATCACAACTCTGACACATGCAGATGTCAGGGATGGATTTAATCAATGATTTTCGGTTAGAAGGTTTTAGGATACTGAAAAACTGAAGTTTAAGTTTAAAATTAAGTTATAGGACTTAAAGAGATGCAAATTAAAAAAAAAAAAGATAATTCCTCCAAAGATAAATAATGCGTAATAATCAACTCTTTCTTCTTTAGTCTTTGAAGATGATTGACTAATACTGTTTTCTATATGATTCAAACTTTTGCAGTTAATCCTCTTTATGAAGATTATGTATTTTATTTGATGTCTTATCAGTTGTAGGTACAAGAACTAGTGGTGCTGGGAATTTCTAGGGATGTTTTTGTTGTTCTTTGTTGGTAGTTTTTTTTTTGGTGTGGAAGTGGGACAAATAAATCTTGACTTACATGACTTTTTACTGGAATCAAGTCCTCAAAAACTTTTTCAATGCTTCATTACTTGTCACTTGAGGACTGTTATGTGTATAGTACTGTTTTGTCCTCACTTGTTTATTTCTCTTATTTAGGTGGCATTTCAAGACATGATTTACAGTATTGCCAGAGCTAACAGTGCTCGTTGTTAAAGGAGATGACTTTGTTTTCTCTTTCTGCTGGTATTACACAGTTGGCATGGCCGGTGTTGCAGGAATGGGAGCAGCAATATGTCCCTGGGCAGCCCTGCAGCTGGCTGGGCTTGTCTGGTTCTTCACCCACCCAACAGAGCAGCTTATTTTAGCAGCAGCAGATGTACAACAAACTGAAAAATTTATGCTGTAGCTTCTGAGAGGTATTTATTCATTCAGATCATGGTAATTTTTTTTAAACTGCTGTTCAGCAATCTTTTACTTTGTATCCTGCAATGTAATACATCCAAATATAAAATAGAAGAGGTGTACAATTTTTATTCCATAGTTCAGGTTCTTAATTACAGTCCAGAAATTTACAGGCTTGTGCTCTCTGTAAATCCTTTAAGCATGTCCTGAAAACATTATTTTAATGCATAAAAGTTGGTCAGTTTCTACAGCTGTTGTTTAATAACATCTAAGCCAACTATCTCAGACTAGTCAGCACAGAAGTGTATGTTTTTATTTTATTTATTATAATATATATTACTAATTGTAGTCTATTGTATAATACTTCAAATGCACACATCTGAAAATATTTCCCCCATTTTTTTAGAGAGCTATATTTTTCCTAAATCACAACAACCAAATATTTTGATCTTGTTTCACAGAAAATTAGACAACTCCATCTTACTTTAATTGATCTCTACTATAGCTAGCTGCCTATCAGCCCAGCTCATTTCTGTCTGTCTTGCCTACTGGGACATTAGTCAGTGGTTACACAAAGTTGTCTCCAGTTCTTCTTGGCCCTTTATATATAGTTTATAATAGTTGAATTGCCAGGAAATGTTTTGTCCTGAATGTTGTTTAACAGCAAGTGAAGGCTGTAATTCCAGACTCTCAGAAAAGTGAGAGAAATGGATATTTTGCAGGATACCTGCAGGAAAGTGTGTTTCTTCACAGAGATGCCTGGAAAACACTCTGACCATCAGTAAGACTAGTTTATAAGTAGAAGCATCTCAGAGGCTCAGAAGGGACCATATATTTCTCTTTTGATACCTAGCACTTGTTAACTGTGTGTTTGTGTGCGTGTGTGTGTGTGTGTGGACTGGACTGCTGTGAGGGGTTGAGAGATGTGCAATGAACCACATTACCTGGAGAGCTGGGCAATATCAACCAGCAGAGTTTGAAGTGGAAAACTGCTGCTCAGGCCAAAGTTGGAAGGAATGTACCCCTTGCTAGGATAACAACTGTGCAGAATAATCTCCAACTCCAAAGAAAAGGTTTATATAGCCATGCTGCAGATTTGTATGAAAAACTGGCAGCAGAGGCCTGACGCATCACTATCCTTCCAGGTGTAGATTACCAAGATATGTTTTGATGTAGAGCAGTAACTGCAATTTGGAGGCTGATATGACAGGAATAAAGGAAAACAAACTTTAGAATCATAGAATCATAGAGTGGTTTGGGTTGGAAGGGACCTCAAAGATCCACTCATTCCAACTCCCCTGCTGTGGGCAGGGACACCTTCCATTAGACCAGGTTGTTCGAAGCCTCACTCTACCTGGCCTTCAACATTTTCAGGGTTGAGGCAACCACAACTTCTCTGGGCAACCGATTCCAGTACCCGCTACCCTCAAAGTAAAAAATTTAGCTCTCTCCTTTCCAGGCTGGACAATCCCAATTCTCTCAGCCCTTCCTCACAGGAAAGGTGGTCCATCCCTCTAATTAACTTGGTGACCCTGCTCTGCACTTGCTCAAACAGGTCCATGTCCTTCCTGGGTCCCCAGGGCTGGATGCAGCCCTGCAGGTGGGGTCTCACCAGAGCAGAGGGGCAGAATCCCCTCCCTTGCCCTGCTGACCATGCTGCTTTTGGTGCAGCCCAGGACATGTTTGACTTTCTGGGCTGTGAGGACAGATCATGTCCATTTAGGGGGTCTTATTTTTCTTTTGTATGAAACCCCCATTCCTTGGCTGACAATCCTTTGGACAGTTCTTTGTACAGCCTTTACACTGGTACTCTGGTTTCCTAGGAACTTGTTTAGTGAAAGGGCAAGGTATAACTTTAATCCATATGCTCCGGTTGCAAATAAACCCTGGTGATGCATAAAGACATACAGGACACCGGTGAAAGGATTCTCTTCTAGTAGTAAGGAAAAGGTGATGTTTTACTGCCATCTCTGCAGCTGTTGCTTTGATAATGGGAATCATTACAGATATTGATTTTCCTGACATGCTGAGGAATAAACTAGGGTCCTGTACAGCTGTATGCAAAAGGCTGCTGCACATGGGACAATCTCTCTCTTTTTGTAAATAAGGCCCCTCTGACTCTCTGCAGCTTGACTAGAGGTTAACCTGTATCATGCACTCGTCACAGATTACACATCCACTTCAGATTTGGAATAAGGCCTTCAGTTAAAGTTGTCATAACCCCTTGGTGGTTTATTAAAAAAAAAAAAACAAACAGTTTAAAAATTAATTCTACTCAGTTTCTTGTATCCATATTAGCTCAACAGGGATAATCAAAAATTAAAAACTTGAAGTCAAGAAGTTCAGCTGCTTCTAAACATTTGTACAAAGTATATCCACTGAATTAGATGCTTCCTGCTTTTACATCCTCCCCTCTCTGGGCAACACAGAATTTTGAAAATGGATGAACAGTAGATCACCAGTGCAATTTCTTTTCCCTAGAAGACGTTTTTCTGTCTGTGCTATGAGCTGTAACTCTTCCACAGACGAAATCTGTAGTGAGACTGGCCCATAATGACAGAACTTCTCCTCAGGTGCGTTTCTCCTCCCCATCCCTCTGCTAGAACAAGTCAGGTACCCCAAGGTGGAAGGGCTTGAGGCTCTGCCAAGTCAAGATCAAAGCAGTTTTAGTCACTCTTATCTTGAGGGAGGGATCTGCAACAGCAGAAACACCTTTGGCACAGACCAGAAAGGTGGGAAGAAAGAGGACCAGGGTTCTGGCAGGCAGCAAGTCAGCAGAAAGGAAGAAACACAAAATAGAAAAAAAAATCCATACAAAAACTGAAATGTATAAAAGAGGTGAATGCTGCAAGGAGCCATGAAGGCAGAGCCACAACATTCTTTGTTTTTAAGAGCTGTATGCCATGTCCAAAGAGAAACACTTGTTATCTTGGTCTGCAAAGGGAGTAGGCAGAGCTACTTCACACTGATCCAAGTTGACATTTCCTAGGAAAATTTAGATAAACATTTTTCTTCTTTCAAAAAAGCCTGAGATAGAGAGAAATATTAAACTGAGGTAAAAAAGTGGACCATAATATTCTGCTTCTACATACTATCTAAAAAGTAGCCTCAGGAACACACACACATACCTTTAGTGGAAAACTCAGAACTCAGGGTCCATCAAAGCTTTTCTCTTTTGTGATCATGTATTTCACAATCAATACATTTCAGATTAGGCAGTTCTCCTTATTCTAAATTTAGGTCCTTGCAAAAGGGCTTGATTGCCTCTCAGTTCCCAAATATTTGTGATGGAAGTAAAAATGTAAGCCCTACTCTGAAGAGGTATCCAAAATTATCAGTGGCTGACCCTTGTAGGTCATACTTCCTTCATATACAGAATTAAACCTGATTCCTACTTTTTCCCTTTCACCACCTATTTCCTCCTCCCTCTCTCAATTAAACTGCCATCTCCTAATCTCACCATTTGGCCTTTCACCTTCTTGAAAGCTCACAATTCTTGATCTTCTTAATCTAGGATCATTACCATCAATCACTCCTTCAGGCAAGTGAAATCTTTTTTTCACAGAGGGATGCCAGAGGCCTACAGATCTTTTTGGTCGATAATATTGTTTTAGTTCTGATGCCAGTTGGTTTTTGACTAAACTGTTCCTAGTGCTATCTTTTGCTGATTAGATGCTCCAGAGTGATCAGCAGAAATTTGCTCGGACTGTGGTTCCTTCCAGGTGTGTCATTTAGTGGGGAGATCAAGGATTAACTTAATTAAATCAACTACTACTTACACAGTGTTAGGGATCCTGCTAAGATTAATGAGGACTAAGGTTAATGAGGACCAAGTTTTCCTTTCCTATGTCTTAGTATCTTTAAGATAGTACCACTCACCAGACTTGCCTCACTGCAGCTCCCCTCACATCCTGTACACTGTCCATTACACATATATTTCAATGTCTTCTATCCATTTGCTTCTCTGAAATGGATCATTCTGAGTTTTTCTACATCTTTTACTGAGTACAAGCTTTTCTGCTGGCCCATTTTGCAAGGCTCCTTCTCATTCATCTATTCCCTGAAGCACCAACCAAAGTGGTTGCACAAAATACACCAATTTCTCTTTGTGTATAATTAACCTACTGGACAGTGCTGTGGCAAACAAACATTTGGATAAACACAAATTATATTGTTTTAACCCATGTCCTCTTTGCTCCCCTATTGTCTGCACCGTTTTCATAGAGCCCACTGAAGCACCTACTGCACTGCCAGGTTCTGTAAAAAAGAAAAAAATACTAAGATAACAAACCTTAGAAACAAGGAAAATCTCAAGCCATACCAGATTGCAATGTTTGAATGCAATTTTTTCAGAAGCTCTTCCTAGATTTTTTCTCTTCTGGCATGGTCATGCTAGTAACAAATGCTAGTAACACCAGTTTCAGAAGTCCTGTCCCAGGAGTAGTACCATTGATGTTACTGATACACTGAAAGAACAGAAAACAACTTCACAGAGCAAATGTATTTTCTGAATGCTGATGAAGCTTTAGAAATGTGATGCATTTCTCTGAATCTCTCTAGTTAAACTTTCTCATTATTTGTTTTTACATATGTTTCTTACCTTTTAGAGATTTTTTCTTATGTTCAGATGTTCTTAAATCCAGTATATAAATCCAGCATAATTCAGAATTTCAACAAGGAAATATGAGGAGAGAAATATTTCAGGAGACCTAAGAACAGATTTGTGTATTACATGTGTTTTTAAAAAAAAAACTGTCAGCAACTAACCACACAAATTCACTACATTTTTTAAATTACAAATCTAAAATAGAAAGCACTACACACTAAAGATTTAATAACTCTATTACTTATTAATCTAAAATTTTCCAGTCGAAAGATACTATCTTAGCAAACATTTAGCAAACTCTCTTGGTATGCTAGACATGATTGGTCTAATATTTTTTCTTTGGGTTTTTATGTTACTTTTTGGTTTACATTTCCTAATTTTTAAAGGCTTTTCAAAACTTTCAGAAAGTGCAAGATCCGGAAAATTTTATGTAAAAGCACTCTTGGATCCTTGTGCTCTTTTTTAAGAGAATATGGAACATATTTGGGAGGGGATTAAACAAAGGAATAAATGAACATTATAATACTAATGCCAGCTATAAAAATGTTACTCCTGATCATCTTGTGTTGTTGTCAAGGGTTTTGAAATTATTTCCCTATCGAATCTTGATGGATTAAAAAAGAAAAATAAAACCATTAATAAAACCATATATGCTGTGTTCTCGTGAAATGCACTGGCTTATCAGCATTACAGATGCTCTTTAAATAGCAAATGGATGCACCCCTGGTGTCAGCCACACTGAAAGCTTGCCAGTACTGCCTTCCTAAAATGCTCCATCTCCAATCCATCCAGGTAGGCCAAAAGAGTCTCCCTCACCTAGTCCCTTGCAGAAGTTATCAGTAAAAATGCAAATGAATTGTGATTATGACTTTTTTTAAAAAACAAAGGTAACATCCATTCCTGCAGAACTATCTAATCAATTTGGTCAAGCTATTTGTACACATTTCTTCTATGTGGCATAAGATTTCCCTAAGGTCACTGGAGACATTGATGCCTGGTAAATTGCCAGTAATCAAAGGTTGTTAAGTGCTTGTCAGCTTCCTTTCAAGCTAAGTCTATCTTTATCGTGAGGCAGGCTTATTTCAGCAGCTAGAGACCATTTATTCATAAACGGATCACACTCAGGAATAATGCATTATATCATTAAAATATCCATACTGCTTTAGAAACATTTGTTCTAAAGCAATCTCATTTTTCTGAAATAACACTGTGGCCAATGAAAATGAAATCTTGTCATGTCTCTGCAACAAGGCTACTCTCCCACACATGAAAGGCTTTGTTTCCCAGCTCCTCCTCTCTCCTTTGAGCCCTGTCCCCCAGGGCCTCTGTTTAGCTTAGATTCTGGAATATATGCAGGAAAAGAGATGTTATTTTAGAGTTTTAGTTGCACTTGGAGTTTACCTCAGTTTCTCCAGATGCTCTCTCCAGTTATAGTACTTTGCTGGCCACAAAAAAAAAGGCCAGTTAAACTTAAATGGAAAACATTTAGGGTAGATGGTGATGAACTCTCTTAAAGATACAACGATCTTCTTTTCAGACATCTTGATTAAAACCATAAAATAATAAATTGAAAAAAACTGAACAAGTCATTAATTGGGGAAATCAGTATAGCTCCACTGAAATGATGAGCCCACATTACTTAATTCCACCCGTGCACTACATTTAAAATATGTTCAGGACTGCCTGGTATTAAAAAAAAAGATATGTGAAGAAATTTTTGAAAAAACGTGTCAGAGTTAAATGCTCCTGGAGAATTATCAGAAGAAGATACATCTCTCCAAGCTATCAAATTGTTCATAGGTTTATTGGCTGGAAAAGATATGGTTGCAGGAAGAATTAAAGAAATTCTGAATGGCAAATTAGTAATGAAATACTCTTATCAGTGGAAACCTTTGGAGAACACCCAAGACAGACTTGAACTGAAAGGTAGTGATGATCATTTATTAATAAAACTTTTGCTGAAGGAGTCCTGTGCAAGGACTGTTCTCTTTCCCCACAAAATCTGACTAACAGTCATATGGATTGCTTTTTGACAAAGACTGCTGGAGTTTACCATTTGTGATCAGCAACAAGTAAGTGGAAGGCTTCCTTTGGCAGTGTAAGGTGCTGTGCAATATGACTCAACAAGGGCTGTAAAAGGAATAGATTTTCTTTGCCCTACGAGCAGCCTCGTTTCCATCAGACATCTCAAAATCAGACCACTGAGATGCAGTCAGACACCGAATGATATAACCCTACCAATCTGTTCTGCTTTAGCAATCCTCCTTTGCCTCTCTATTTTGGGCATACAGAGCTGCTTCCAGGACTGACAGCTTGGGGCCAGGTACAATCAGCAGCTTGAGGGCTGCATTTATATTTGAGGCAGCCATTTTCTTCTTTTCCCAAACTCTCTTTCCTCATGATAAGGCTGCAAATAAATGATGCTGTGAGCACTGCATCTGGGAAAACTGAGAGTTTGCAAAGGCTAGGCTGGTTCTGTGTACTGACAGATACACCTGAAGTATCCTCATACCAGAACCTTACTTCTGTTCCTGAGCACACCATATCTTCAAATTAAATTTAAACAATACTTAAACAAACTCACTTATTCTAAAATCATAAAACGACAACTCTGTGGACACGTCCCTTTAAATTATTTGAAAGATCTCTTCAATAACTTGCAGCAATTGCTTAATATATTGGAAATTTCACAATTTCCCCAGTGCACACATCCTGAATGCTACAGGACCTCATTCCCCTCTTAAAACTTTCATATGACCTGCAACTACAAGATGCTGCCATAAAATAGCACACTGGCACTAGAACCATCCTCTGGATTAAATCAATGCTCTTTGTGCATAAACATAGCTTAAGGAGAAATAAACAAAACACAGTCACTGCACTCCCTTAAAACAGGGTAGATTGCGCAGCAGTATTTTGGTTAGTCAGCCACCTCACCAGCAATCAAAATAAGCGACTTAATTACAAATGTTATTTTTGGAACCTGAAAGGAGTTACAGCACAGAGGACGTCATCTATCTGCATTTATGGTGCTTTCATTTGTAAATTCATCTTTCAAGCAAAAGCCACATATTTACTTGATATAAATTTATACTCACTCTTACCTTGAACAGTCTCAAAGTTATCAGTCACATTCCACACATCAGCATGAACTGAGAAGAACCATTGACACCCTTCCTAGAGTATTTTAGAGGCCTCTCTCTCCAACAGCGTGATAGGTTTGAGGGACCCATCATAATCATCAGTGTGATGGAAGTCTGTGTTACCCTGAATGGTGCCTGTGCCTAAAGTACCAAAATATTGTTATGTGTGACTTGCTTGCACTTCTTTCCTCCCTCATGACATTACAATACCATTCACTTGCTCACTGTGGAAAGTTCACATGATTTCCATCACAGATTTCAAAAACTCCAAAACCACCCAACTGATATTTCCTGTCAATTTTTCTCTCCACTCCTCTGTGTCAGGAGCACTGCAAGATCTTTCAAGCTGCACTGCAGGGAGTCAACATGCTCTTAGGTGATGGCAGCATACCAGTATTAATTTGACTAACCTAGTTCAGCATGCAGTATGCAATTATTTCCCACTCTCCTCCTGATTTTTTCCCCAGCCTATTTTCATTTTAATTTATATGTTGGTAAAGATTCTACTTTTAAAAAAGACAGATAGTCCACAAGCCTTCCATTATGCCGCAGCTGCTGCTGTTACACTTGTCGCTAAAAAAAATCTCACCTTGTGTGACAATGGGATTTGAATCACAATTGCTAAATATATCATATATATAAATTTGATTGCTTTGCTTTATTTTTCCTGAAGGGGGAAAATGTGAGGGAAAAACCGTACAGTTCATTTCATGCTTCACTACAGTGTAATTCTAGACCCTAAGATTTCGACCATTCCTATTTTGGTAATGAATGGAATGTAAAAGGGAGGTATTTAAAATTAATTGCAGCAGTTCTGAGGGTTAAACCTGCTTAACCCAACCTTTTATTAAGAGAATGTCAACAGAGCATATATCTTGTCTAGGGAGTGCTGGGACATCATTATTCTTCTACCAGCATGTTTAATTCTAAAACCTGGGATTTCTTCAGGTTCCTGTTGGCGTCATGCACACCATAAACCCATCCCAAATCATAGCATCTGTTCTGAGCTACTCACTACAGCAGGATTTGACCTGAGAAACTCAAGAGTTTTGTTTTACTTTATTAACTTGGAGTACTTTTAAACAGTTTTTAAACAAAGTTTTTCCCTTGACCAGCAAGGGAATTTTCAGCCTGAAGTTCTCAGCAGCATCCGGTGAGGCTCTTGGCCAAGTTCTCCAGATACTGTATATCCACAAGGACAGCCTGCTGGCTCTTGCTGTGGCATTTTCTTAATCCTCAGAACAGATTTCCTGGATCTAGGAAATTTAATTCCTGACTCCTTTGACCCAGATGCTGGCAAAAATGTAGTCTGCAGTCTGTACGTAAATATGCGTGTTCAATTTTTTTTCCTTCTAGGAACTGGCCTTGCTGTTAAATTTTTCTAAAACAGTCATATTAATATGTTCAAAAATCCACTGTTGAGTTTCAGATAAAGGATCACATCTGTTCATGAAAATCTTCTTCTCAGCTGGGTTGCAATCTATGCAGCTGCTGCTTACCGGATGGAACAAAGTTTTGTCCTACAGGAATGAAAAAAAAATAGAATTAAGTAGCAAATGCCAAATCATTGGAAGTGTTCTAGTTTTACAGAACATGGATTAACAGAGCCCTGTTTGAAATGATTTTTTGGTCTCTGTGCAGTAACCTTGTGTAATAACAACAGCTATTATTAGAAAGCTGTAGAGAATGGAATTTTCTTCCCTTGGGCTATTATCCTTTATGAAAATGGGGATTCAAGAAAGAGGGAGCTATCATCTGGTCTTTGACTAACAACCGCATAATATAATGAAAAAAGAGAATGTCTTTTAATATCTTTGCATACCAAGTATTTGCTTGAAGCCTGTTTAAATGTCTGAACCTGAAAATGGATTTGTTTGGGGTTTTTTTAGAGAAATCTTGCTCTTGACAGGGTTGTGTTTCTTGGCAGGGGGAGCTGTAAAATCTTCAACATGGTGAAGACTTTAAAAATGAATTATTAACTGAAGTGGTGGACAGATGGACACAGGATTGATGTTCTCATCCCATTCAATGCCTGTGGCCTTGCTAAGACCAGCCACTGAAATACGCTCTGTCTCCTAGTAAGATGGGAATCCTAACACTGATTTAGCTCCATATGGAGATTTTGTGAGGGCAGGCATGGATTAAGTTGCTTAAAAAAGCATATTTATGATGATTAGTTTTATTAATTTTACTTCACAAAACTGGAGCAAATAGTAAGTAACCTGATGTGAATCTTCGTGAAAGGAGTCAGTTGAGCAGGTGGTGAGTTGGTAGTTTCAATATACTTAGTTGATGTAGGCAAGTGTTTTTAGAAAGACAGATGTGGGAGTCATTAGATGGTTTGAAAGTTTCCAGGGACTATACTGCATCTGTTGAAATAAATTTCAGATTACTCTTGGTAAACCACATTCAGGCTTTTCCCCTCCATGGCAATGATTGCCCTGACACTATTTTAATACTAATCCAGGATGTGCCTGCTTGCCCAGTTTGTGATAGGAAAAAAATCTACTTGTCACATTGCAATTGATTAAAATTGACACGAGTACTCTGGGCGCTGAGCAACAGTCATAGAAACTTATCTTTAAAAATACTGCACATTCAAAAAAAAACCCAACAAAAAAAAGTACTACAACAAACAGAAACAGCAGCTATTTAAAACCACTTTGGAAAATCGAGGTTTTTTTTTAATTTAGGAAAGATTAAATTCACTGATTTGTGATTTGTGAAAAAATGGTAAAGTACAATGCCTCTTTTTAAAATTAATAAATGCAATAAAGAACCAAGTCAAAAGTACCTTGCGCTCTGGCTGAGGGGGATGGTGTTACATCTGCCTTTCACACTGTTTTACTTTCAGCACTGGCTTTTTCCCAAAAGCAGTGGATGAATACACACCCCCCCCCCAGACTGAAATTCAGAGACTTGCCATCAAAGCTGACAGGACCAAACCAAATGAGTAGAGGCCTTTCTCTCATGTTCTACAAGGAGAGCAGGCAGGACACTTCAGCTTGCAAGAAGGGGGTAACTGTACTGTGTACAAAAGACTACTGTGTCCCTACTAGGATGAGGTGGGCCTGCAAGAGCTGCCAGGCACCCCAGGGGGTGGTGCAGGCACCCATCTGCACCTTGCCAGCTCCTCCTGTACTAACAAGAGCTTGATGCAGAGGCACTCTCCAAAATCAGGATACAGTGACTGTGCCATGGCCTACCTGCCTGATGTGGGACCTTCAGGAAGGGGGCATACGGTTTTTCGCGCAGTATAGCTGGGCACGAGGGCCAGCCAATATATTAGGAAGTCAAAGCTGGAATGCTAGAAGTTTTAATAAGATAGCTGGTACAAGAAGAAAGGAAACAGCTTCAGCACAAAAAGCTTGCTAGGAAAAACACTCCAGCCTTTCCAGAAAGCTGGCAGTCTTTCTTACAGAAATATCACAGGCAGGCAATTTTTGAGCGAAGCATTATTGCTGCTTTTATTTAGAGAGTCTGGTTATTAGGAAGGAAGAGTGTCTTTTAAGAATAGGGACAGAGTTACCACTCTGGAAAAACTTCAGGCTGACTTAGCAATATATAAATGCCTATTAATTTATCATCTCAATTTCTCTTTACACCAATATTGAGAAACCACAAGCACTCTTGTGGAGACATTTCTAACAGCTGAAAACAGCAGAATATTTTTTTTTTCCTTCTGCGTGAAGGCAAGCCTGAAGATTATCTGCAGGAGGAGAAACTCCTCCATCGGATAATTGGTCTCGACAGTTCAGGGGGTTGGCAATGATGCACAGAGCTTTTCATTTCTTATAGGTCACTGCTGTAACTATGGCCAAAGTCAAGAGCAACTGGAAGTCATTATCAGCTGGTGGCTGTAGTAGTTTATCTGAAATCAGTTGGTAGCTCCAGCGCAGCTTCAGCAGGACTGAAGTCCATATGATAAAAGCCAATATCACTAAGACATGTCTTTGTCTGTCTGAGGGAATATCTACACACCTCCTGCATGGCAAGTGAACTAACTCTTACACTTTGTCCCTGCAGCTGTCAGGAGACTGTGAGTAAACCCCTGTCTTCTGGGCACAGTTCTGATGCTGTCAGTCTAGCATCTATCATAATCACTAGGCTCAGGGCAGAATTACCATATAATGAAATTGATTTTGCACAATTGTTTCTTTTTAGAAACCTACTAAATCAGCCCTCTGTTGGATACTTCTGCTCTACAAATAGCAGTAGAGGGCCTGTGGCACATAAATTGAATCACACTTTATCAGAATCAGTGCACTACCTGTCAGGCTACCAGAACGATGCTACATTGAAAACCAGAGGCATATTCCTTCACTATGAGGAACAGAAATTTGTAGGCACTGCTCATCATTGGCTCTGGCATGCTTAGGAATATCAAACAGAGTCAAAGAAATAGCTCTAGCTTGGGAAGCTAAAGACATTCTCCCAAATATCTAATACTTACAGGCTATTTACATTTATCTATCTAATATCTTACATTCCTCCAATATGGTGCCAATATTTTTTGTCCTGGCATTACTCACATTCTTCTATTTACAACCCACAGCAATGTTTGCAGTACTGCTTGGATTTATTTTGCTCCATTGCTTCTTACAGGGTTTTCTCAAAGGTATACTTGGCTGTAGACCAGTATTTCAGATTGGTCCTAAGAAAATTGATTACTTAATATTGCAGACTTACGAGACTTTCAAATAGCTGCCCAGATGTAGTTTAAGCAGTATGGGAATAAGAACAGTTTTTTGACACATGTTTATTAGTGGTAGTTTTGGCTTCATTCATCTGAAAAGAATGTGGTTTGCACGCTCTGAGACTGCACTGCAATGAAAAGCAAAGTGCACGTAATGGGGGTAGGCTGTAGATTTTTTCCAGAAGAGCACTCCTTAACCAAAGTAAAATATTAATGTATTCTACTTGCCACTAAAATATTTAAGCTGTTTTTATTCGCCAGGATCCAAAACCAGGTTGTTACGATTTCTATGCTATAAGAATATGGAATCTGAAAATAGTGCCTGGCTTCAAATAGCATTTGCAGCACCTTGTAATCATTTCACTGCTGTAACTTTTTATCAGTGGCTCAAGATGCAAATAATCATGAGACTCATCTTTAAATGAATAAAACCTCTTATCTTCTAGTTTTATAGAAATAATATGGGAGCATGATAAGAAATGCTTCATATTAGGTTTCTAGGCTTCTTATAAGACATTGACAAGCAAGATCATTTCTCCTAAAACATGAGAAGAATTTTTGGCAGGATGGAGACATGACCATTAGGAAGCTACAGCATCTATAAGTGGTGCAGAGAACAGAAGACAGCGGCTGACCAGCTCTCTGTTTTTTAAAAGGAAACATTTCTTTCTTAACTACATTATTACTCTTATTTATTTAGGATGCAGATTCGCTAGCATACCATTCCCTAGGTAGAAGGCTCTAGCACAGATCAGTTTTTGTTTTGTAGGGGGGAAAACACTGGAAGTTCTATTGCCAAAATGCTTTCAGAGCTGGAAAAGGATTATATCACATATAAGGTTTTTGGAGGTGTAGCTGTACTGCCAGAAATCTCTAATATAAATCTGCCCTTTACCTGAGGAAACATTAAAAAATACTTACTGTGTAGCAAACTAAAACTAAGCTTAAAGAAAACCACATATATATAGTTCTATTATTCCAATGCAGTTTCTTAACTTGAAGGTTTATGCAAATTGACCAGCTTGCTGTCAGGTTGCGATTATGGTTAAGAATGTGACAGTACTTCCATCATAACAAAACTTTGTGCTGCTTCTTTCTGAGATGGAAATGCCTGTCTTGCATTGAGAATTTTTATATGAGCCCTTCAGCCTCCTGGAAATTAAAAATGAAGCTGTGCAGAGAATTTAATAAAACTTACACTGTGTATTTTTTCCAAATGTCATTTTTTCAGTACCTGCTATATTCTGTCCTCATCAAAGGTGATGAGCCTTACAGAGTGTAACTCCAGACCTACATTTTGTCTTATGAACTGGCTATATTGTGCAACAATGAAGTGCTAAGAATATGAAAGCTTTTTGATTTGCAGCTTGGGTAGGCAAAAAGATAAATTGTAAGGGTTTTGAAGCAAGAAGGGATTATCATGGCATTATAAAGTCAGATAGGCAGCAATACAACCACCACAATTTATATCCTCTAAATATCTGCCCCATACATTCTAACTTTCTTACAAGTAATACCTCAGCTTCAAAGAGATTACATTTCTGGAAAATCTTATGATGGACCTCGATTTGCAACATAAAGAAGGTAAAAAGGCACAAGCTAATAAGTAGGCACTCAGAAAAAAAGCATCAGGAGAAACCTGTTTTTAATGGATCTGAATTAGTTTTGTACTATATATATATTTAAACTAGAAAACAGTATTGAGGTTTATCTGGCAAAGACCAACTCCTGTTTTTTTGGCCCCAGCTTAAACAAGGTGAAGGGCAAGGCAGAATGGTCAAAGAAAACTGGAGCACATGTGAGAGAAATCCCCAGCGCTTCAGAGAAATCCTTATTCTGAATGAAATATATAGTTTATTAGTGAAATCTTTAATCAAGACAACTTGCTGATAAACTATTAAAAAACCCTAACAATAACAACAGCAACAACAACAAATCAGTAGCATTACCAGGACTTTTTACCACAACTGAAACTCTGACAGTTTCTAGCTTGACCTCCTGTTTTCAGTGATTTATAAAAATGGACTGAAATTCAGCAGATCAAAATAGTTTCTAAGCTGCTTATCTTTAGTTTATAAACTCCTACCTCCTTTGGGCTTACAGCAGTGCTTTTAATGTTGGGTGGGATTTTGTTTTTGTTGGTTTTTTTTTTGTTTGTTTGTTGGCTTGTTTTGGTTTTTTGAGGGAGATTTTCCTGCCACTTATAATCTTTAAAATGTAGTAAAGTACATTTAACTCATGAGCAGCATGTCTTGCTGCTGTCACATTGGATGAAAATATTTCCAACAGTGCCTCTGTTAAAATGACACAAGCATCTTGAAGTGCCAGAATGGTAAAACACCTTTCAGGGAACAGATCCAATACAAACACCCTCTGAGCTGGATCAGATCCATTTTCATTTAAATTTGACCTAAATATCTGAATGCTCAAAAGGAACGTGAATATGTTTACAGAGATTACCACAAAATTAAATTGGAATAGGATGTGGTGGATTTTAAAACAGAACTGTTTTGACAGGAAAGCACAAGCCTGTGCTAAACTGAATACAGGCTCAAGACAGTCTGAACCTCCCAGAAGCCCACAGTGACTCTGACCTTCCTATAGCTCCAGTGCTGGTTTCCCTTCATGCCGTGACAGTCATACAGTGTGACAGGGCTGCTGTGCGA
The DNA here is from genome assembly GCA_024362935.1 of Setophaga petechia. Classification (NCBI taxonomy): domain Eukaryota; kingdom Metazoa; phylum Chordata; class Aves; order Passeriformes; family Parulidae; genus Setophaga; species Setophaga petechia. The sequence continues at coordinate 33,922,084 of JANCRA010000001.1, forward strand.
GATGGCGTCGAAGCAGAACTTCCTGGTGTGAAGTGGCTCCCCAGGGCGGATGTCTTCTCTCCAACCAAAGGTGAAGAGCTGGGAAAACAATCAGGCAATACAATCATATATTATTAGTGAAAAACGTTTAAAATAACACACACAAGCTTAATGCAGGATGCCCTTTTTGCACACTCCAGATGCTGGTTAAATAGGTCCTGCCTGTGTATGATTCAGTGATGCCAACTGCCTTAATTAAAGCGCACCAGTGGCCATGTAGAACATATCCTGGGAAGGCACAACCCCAATGTCAGGGAAGGAAGAAATCTCTAGTGACACAGTACTGCAGAGAGGAGAGGGGATATGCCACATTAAAGCATTCAGTTACTCCAGTTAAAGCAGCACCTGTATGCACCAGGATTTCAGCTCCCTAGGACTCAGAAAGCTGCCGCCAGTGATGTTCCTTTAGCCCTCATTTGGGTCTGAACAAGCTGCCCAGAGAGATTTTCCCATCACAGCCTCTCTCCTGTGTTTAATGAGCAGTTTCCTTCTGTTTGTAAGGGACACTGTTACCACAGCCTCTCTCAACTGTCTTTTTCCCCCAAACAACACATGTTAAATGATCTTTATCTTTCTACTTTGAAACCTGTAAGATACAGGCAGCTTGTCAAAGCCCTTTTTCTCACTGCCTGAGAGGAGTCATGGAGGGTCACAGTTAATAGAGGAATCCTTCTCAATTAGACACCAGCTGTCTGAAGTGATGCTGTGACACTGCAGTCTTTCAATCATTAGATGAAGGTGACAGTTCTGACAGCATCAAATTTAAAGATGTGGAGTGCATTTTCCTTTCCATGGACCTATCCTTGCAGAAAAGAGGTTGCAGGCTGTAAATTACTACCTAGAAGCTCTGTCAAGAGCTGTGAGGTTATTTTATTTTCTTTCTTTTTTTTCATTTTTTGAGTGAGTGCTATTCTTCAGCTTTCTGCATGACTTTTGATTTGCCATAGGAAAAAAAAAAAGAAACTAACACTGAGAAAGTGAAGTTCTCTTTAAATGAGTAAACTTTGCTAGTAGAAACTGTTCAGCTAAGGTGGTTCATGTGCAACTGCACACAGGGTCATTATCCAGAGAACTAGCTCCCCATACTGAATTCAGACTGTCTCCAGCACTTCATCTCAGCTTCCTTTTGGCCCTTATCTAGCACCCTGCTTCTCCAGTGTGTACATACCCTGATAGAACCAGCTATAAACTGAAGCTTAATAAATATCATGTGGGTCTGATCCTGAACAATTCTTTAGGGGTTCCCAGGTTTTAACCTTTTCATTGCTATAGTGATCTTCTTTCCATAGTCTTCCTAAAAGAAACACCTCTTAAAAATATCGCATCTTCAATGCTGTACCATCCTCTGAATACCACATTTGAAAGATCTTACTGTCTCTCTTAGCTTACAGGCCCTAAATACAAGCATATATCAGGATATTTACCTCTGTTTTTTTCTGTCTTACTGTAAGCCCTTGTTTGCTCTGTTAGCTGCTGTCGCTCCCTATTTATATCTGTATTATAGGTTTTCTAGAGAGTGTTTTCTTAATCTGTCTATGTGTCCTGCTTATTTCTTCCATCTCCCAGAGTGCATTTTACATTTATCTGCAGCAAAATGCAGTGGACAGCTTTACCCTTGTTTTCAAAGCAATTTCTGCTTTTCAAAAGGTTCAATCTTATCCCACTTTTCTTCATGTTTCTTTGAAGCATCATCATGGACTCCCTACAATAACATCATTTCACAAGCAAAGACAGAAGTAAGATGTGGTACAGAGAAAAAACTATGCTGCTGTTTCTTCAGGAAAAGAGAAGCCTAAGACAATTTTCCTTTAATGAAAAGCCAACAAAAGCCATTTTATCTATCTTATCCTTTACCTTTCTACAGGCACATAATAAACCTAGAGTTCAAAGTGATGAATAACAAATACCTAGAGGAATGGTGTGGAACAGTGCTTCTGCGATATTCTCACTCTCATTAGTACTACTGCAGAGAGAGATTCTATTTCAGGACCAGCCTCATCTTTCCCAGTGGGTGGCTCACCAAATTTCTCATTCTGTTCATGAGCTGTGAGCTGAGGGACCAATTCTTGCTGCTCTCTGGACCTTGGCCTGAGGACTAGTACCCCACTGAATGCATCGGTACACCTGAAAGAGCTCAAGCCAGCCTTTAAATCAAATCATACTGATCCAAACTATTCCTTTGCTCTTTTCCACTCCTCTGTGGCTTCTGAAGACTGCCAGGGCTGTGCCCTGTTTGCAAGTCAAGACATGGTAACAGCAGAGGGCTTTTATTCCCTTCCACTGAAAATGAAGATCTGTGGAATACTAGATATCAATGCTTAGACTAGCTTAGATTCTTTTTCCTCCTTCTTTATCCTCCCATTAAAAAAAAAAAAGTTTTATTTTTAAATCAACAAGTATGTCTTCTCCCTAGTGATATTATAAAACCAACCTTTTTAGGCACAGGAACTCAGTTTTAGGACTAAGAGAGAAAAGAGAAAAAAAATCAGAAAAAAGGTTATACTTCTCTATACACCCAATTGGTATTAAGATCTTGCAATTACAGACACAACATGAAGGTGTACAATCTTTCCAATCTCATAATTCTAAGCTTTTCTCTTCTAAACAGCAATTTCCCTCTAGTTAAAACTGAATCTGGCTAATATAAATATTATCTCCCCGCTGCATAATGTCCAATAATGCTACATGTTATTAGCTGGAGCCCAGAGTATATAGTGTTCTGCCTTGCCAGCACTTGTCACTTTGGATTTCATTGCTCCTTTGTTAGGAACAAACTGCGTCAGATTTTACAAGAAATGGCTGAGCCTTTTTGTACCCTTTTTGTACCCTTTTTGTACTTCATTCATTTCTGACTGCTTGTTGATTTGAAACGAGCTGCACAAAATTCCCAGACACATCATTAACAGCAGCCTGATTCTTCACCTGCAACACATGGGGCTGCTGTTCACTGTTCCCTGCTGGACCCAGAAACCCTCTGTCCTGGCTCAGTGGATGTTCATTCTCCTCTCTTTTGCTTTCTCTCATACCAGAGTCTGTAAAACACAGCCCCATCTTCTGCGTTTGCAATCAAGCAACCCCTCAGCCCTCATGCTTTGCCTTTTCATGTAGCCGAACCCTGTAGCTGGGAAATACAGCTTTCCAGCTTCATTTACAATTGGCACAGGGCCTGAAGAATGATTGCCTGATAGTGCCATTGGCCTGGGACTGTCTCTAGGACAAAGGCCCTTTGGATGCCATTAATGCTTTCCAGCCTAGCAACATTGCTCAATTACTCGCTGTCTGGCTGGGGTCCGCCAGCTGGTGCTGTCCTTTGACTGTGCCATTACACTTGAGGGGACGACATGTACCCCCATCCAAAGACGAAATGCCACGTTTCAGAGCTGGGCCCTGGCTTGAACTATACGTCCAAGTAGAGAAGAAAGAGCTGGGAATTTGCTGAGACATGTTAGAGATGGTGCCTGTCCACCCATTCCTTGGCAAGGCTGGGGAAATTGATGAGAGACAGTGATACTTGTCATTTTCCTTTGCTGCTGGTTATCTGCTCCAGCAGAGCCTCAGTTTCCCCTGAAGCCAAAAGCTAGCTTTGGGAAGACAGAGATGGATGAATGCAGTGCCATGTGACATAATCCTCCCATCCTTTTACTTCCCCTCTGGTTCTCAATTTTGGGGTAGTTTCCCAAAATCACAGTGACACATCCTCATTTCTCACCCATCTCCTGTTTACCAGAAACCCTGCAAGCACCCCACAAACCTTTTGACTGCTGCTTGCCCAGGCGCTTGCACAGCCCTAAGGTGCAAGGTCATATTTCTCTCCTGGGATCTGCTAAAGGACTGTGCCATGGTGTCTGAGACTGTCAGCTTTTAATTCCTGCCCTGGTAACATGACATGAATCAAATGGCACAAAGGATCATCTGTCTGGCACCAATGCCTGTTGCACTGGTCACATTAAGCTATTACTATAGCTTGCCACTGAACTCTGCAAATTTATACCAGAAATTACAAGTCCACCTCAGCATCAATCCATGCTATTCAAAATGTGATCATAAAATAGTTGATACTTTCAATAATACTGCCAGTTTCTACTGGTGTATGCAGAACTCATTGAGGCTACAAATTCCGCGAGATCTAAAGAAGGAAGAGGAGCGCTGCGAGGCTGGCCCGGGGCTTGATACCCCACCGACGGGTGTGACAGCAGCGCAGGGCCGGCCGGCCCTGAGGGCCCGTTCCGCTGGGCCGCGCTGCCCCCTGCCGCACGGCAGCCGCACCGCCGCAGGGATGAGCCGCTCCCGGGAAGTTTTCCGAGCTCTGCGGCAATGCCAGAGTATGCGCTGTTCCCCGCCAGTCCGGCCGAGACGATCTGTGCTGTCCCTGGGGCACACGTCGAACACCGAATGCTTGAAGCTTCCCAGCTCTGGTTCTGGGATCTAAGGAGCTGGCTGGTTGAACTCCCTTCGTGCTAGCTTCACCTACAGATTCTAAGGAAGTCACTTTGTGTCCTTAGCACAGAAGCAAGACCTTTAGATCCAGTCTGATCCCAAAGGTTGCAGCAGCCTGGAGTAAGCTGAAACATGGATTCCTCCCTAACATCTTTCTCCCTTCGTGTCATTTCCCCTTTGTTCCAGCCTTTACTCTTTCGAAGGATATTTCAAGTCTCCATTTTCTCTCCTAACATTTTTATTTTCTCACATTTTCATCCAACTTTTTTTTTTTTTCCTTTCTCATATCTGGCAGCCTCAGCATTCCCCCTCCCTTCTTGAGGAGGGTTTGAAGCTGGGCAGATTTTAAAGCCAGAGAACACTGGCTTTAGTGGACTATTTAGTCTGGACTATTCAACTTCCTTCAATTAACTCCCTGAATTACTGTATGTCTTTCAGAAACAAAACAATTATATTTATCTAGTTTTGGCACCCTATCCCCAAGCAGTATCTTTGGTAGCTATCTGAAGACGTCCTCTTTCAACAACTTCCTTTTTCGGGCCATGTTGTCACTTACCTAAATTAAGATAATCCTTCAGCTTCTTGGTTTCATGCACTTGCAGCTCTCCTGCATTTCTCAGTATCCTCAGAGCATGCTTTTTTGACCTCAGCACTTCAAATGCCCCTCAGAACTCCTCTCTCCTGAGCTTTTAAGTTTTTACACAGTGTTGTGTGACTGCCAGGTCAATTTTTCTCCTCAGCATTACAAATCTTTTACTAATCTTGGACCTTTTCCTGTGAAAGACTTGCTCACTAAATTTGCTAATAAATGGTTAGGTCGCACTTTTCAACTGGATTCTCCTTGCTCACATTGGCAAGACCCACGGCCTGTGAGTCACGATCTTTTTCCTATGGCACTTGCAATGAGTAAAAATTAGAGCTCTTTTCCTCCATACTCCTGAGAACTAATAGTTTTCTACCTAACCAACCTAAATAAAAGCTTTTTTTGAGTCTTTATAATTCCTTGTCTTTTGAAATGCTTTTTTTGCTTGCTTTTACCCAATTATCTCACTTATGCCTCATATCTATTTAAAATAGAACTGCTTGTTTAGATAAAAGCATAAAAACAGACAATGACTGGAGCTGTAAAAGGCCTGGTACTATAGTTAAAATATTTTCAGGTAGCTCAACCAAAATCAACATGTTTTCATGACATGGTGGTAGAGAATGGGGCCTCAAAAAGCTCTCTGGGCATTGCAATTCCTTTTGGAAATGAAGACGCCCTGGGTGGCTGCTGTAATTTCGGAAGTTGTGTTAAGGAGTACTTGTAAAAGCCATGAAGGTCAGTAATAATTCAAAAATTATTTCTACACTCTGTTTCACCTTAAGGAAAAGAGAAGCCCTCAGGAAATGTTTAAAAACTGGGAAAGAGAAGCAACAATGTTACCCTGATTTTCTCTTTCCACCATTAAAATAAATACCTGCTCATGTGACCATGTTCGTTCTGAGCCGTCCTTCACACAGATGTCCAGCCTCAGCTCAGTCCCTGTGGCTCCGTGTTTGCTGTCCACACACAGGTTGGCTGCCACGTTTCGAATCTGCAAATCCAAGCAGCAACATTTCACATTAAACTGGGCTGCAGAATGGAGCTTTCAGAATCAGGGGGTTAGGGGTTTAGCTCTGAAGAACTTGAGATTGACTATCAGTTAGTAAAACTGGTAAGAATTACTTTTTACAGGGTAGAGAGCAGTGTCCTGGAATGAACTACTCTTTATAGGAGCAGCTTCAGAAGAAGCAAAGTTTGAAATATTCTGCTTAACAAATGAAAGGTAGGTCTTAAGAAATACATTCGTGCAAAAAAACTAAAGACAAAAAGAAGTTCAAAGCTTGTCTGACTGCTTCTTCCATCCTATGAGAGCAAGAGAGATCAACAGTATAAGAAGGAACTGATTTCTGTATGAGTGTCTCCCAGGCATGGGAGCAGTCAGCACACATTAGAAATTCAGGCCTGGCCTGCTCCAATCCATGCTCTTACTTTGACACAATAGCACCATTGTAGATAAGGTCACACATTGCTCCCTGAAGTGCATAAAATTAAAAAGCACTTAACAAGTCTGCACTGAAACTTAGGCTTTTAAAAAGTACTTAACAAATCTGTACTGAAACCTATGCTTACCCATGGAGGTTCCTCCTGCCTGCCTGCTGCAAACATTGCAGTGTAAATTGTTCTTAAAAGGAAAATCTTGTTCTTGAGGCTGAAGCAACTGAGTAATAATTAATCTGTGACTATCAGTCATACCAGTTATGTACTACTGCTGACATGTAAATTTTCTCTGAAACATTGGGTTGAAAAGTAGATTTGCCCACTGCCACCAAAAAGAGCAAAATCCTAACTTTGTGTTGCAAATCCATGCACATTTCTCCTTGAGTTCCTCAGCTGGGCTAGTTAAAAATCCTTTACACACCTCCATAATGAAAGGAATTTCTTAAAAAAACTTACCCTCTCAATGAGATAAACAGAAACTGAGTAACCAAAGTGCATGAAAACACACACAAATTCTAAACATATAATATATAGAAAGCAGGTGCATATTTTGACATTCTGGATGCTACTTTGATCCTTTTTAAAAAGAAAGCTAGATGCTTTCTAGAATGGAGATATAACTGAGTAGTCATTTGTGCTTTTTTATGAAATACTTTAGAAGTCACTGCTGTTGCCATAATATGCCTAACAAATGTACATATTGCCGCTGCATACCTCACACACATCCTAAGGATGCAAAACTTCACAGCATTGCACAAAACATTGCAAGGAAGGGAAATCCTTGTGCATGCAAGACACATGCCAGAGCTACTCTGCTTTTTCTGATTCTGCAGGAGTGGGATCCAGTCTATTAACCATGCTCAAGAAAGATTTACACAGATGGGAACACAACAGGTAGTGAGAAAATGTAAAAACTGTAAAATGTAAAAACTCTCAGGAAAGGTTTCAGGAGATGCATTTGTTTAGCTTAGGAAATTGCAAACTGGGCAAAAGATGGGGGAGCACCAGTTTGAACAACTGCCTCCAGGAACCTTTGATCCTTCACCAGGGCTCAGAGAAACATTACAAAAAAGTTTGACCAGCCCAGTCCTAGGATATTTTTTGTTTTTTCAATACAATAAAAGTTGCTAAAGATGAGGTAAAACACTAGCTGTTCCTACACACAACCAGATACAGAAATCCAGCGCTGGGCAGACCCACAGTAAAAAAAATGAAAGGTGATTAGTTCTCAACAACCTTCATTTTAATATTACCCAGCAAAAGAGGCAGGAAAGAATAATGAGAGGAATAGAATTTAATGTCCTATTTTTAAAGTTTCATGTGAAATCACTTCTCAGAGTATATTTTTTTTTGGAGAATGTTCAATCATTTCTCAATGCACTTAAATTTCCATTGTATAGATAAAGATTTCTGGTTTAATAGAAAATTAAATGATACATCAGTTCAGTTCTTACAGCCTGTAAGTTAATTAAAATGGAACTGCTAACAATTGCCATTAATAATTGGGTATATTTATGTGACTCAGAATTGTAAAATGACAGTGAATACACTCCACATCCAATTAATGCTTAGTGCATTAAAAGGCTTTCATAATTTTGTCTCGATGGCATTGCTCCATCCCAGTCTCTCTCATTTGGACTGTGTAGTAAATGTGTTCAGTCCATTTCTGGAAAAGGCTTGAGCTGAAGCTACATTTAGTTCCTTCACTGCTGGAATCTGTCTCACATTCTTTATTTCCTCTCCTCTTCCCTCTACTCCTGGAAGGTTTGCTTGAGTTAGTTTTTCTTCTGTTTTTTTGCAGCTTACATGTTAGCTCGTCCTTTTTTTGTTTCATCCTTTCAGCTGCAGAGGGGTCATGGTTTGGTTTTTGTTTTCTTTTTGTAATAAGGCATTTCAGTCAAGCCTGTGCTTTTGTTCTCTGGCATTTCTGTGTGGCCTTGGCAGTTGCTAGAAACTGAACTGAGCCATCATGCCAGAGCCAGAGCCACGGGGAACATTCTGCCAAGCATCAGCACCACACAGCCTGCAAATCCCCTAAGATGCTTTCATGGACAAAGGAAGGAAAGCAGAAGCACAGGGTTTTTTTCTTCTCATTTATACACCAATATGCTTTTGAACTGCTTTGTCTCCAGTCACACAGCACAATGGATTTAGAATTTTTAAGGTTATGAGATACAACTAGAAAACAAATACCTAGTGATCTTAACATGTTTCCAACATTCCTATTTGTGAAATTGTAAGACCAGGGATGAACAGGAGACAGATTTTATCAGCCATGAAGGTAAGGCATTGAATTGCTACATACAAAACTTTTTTGCTCAGCCTTAAATGCCATCATTTGTACACACAGATAAGCATACAGGAAAACCATGTTTCCAAGGACTTTGATGTATGCACTGACAAGGATGGTAAGTGGTGATATTAAAGGCTATTTCAGAATTAAACAAATTCTGGTAAAAGCACAGGATGCTATCTCTAAGTCATCATAAATAGTTCTTGAAACGCCACCCTAACTCCCTATGGGCACTGTAGTCCTTGCAGAGAGCAGATGAGGTGTAGAAGCATAGAGAATACACCCTCCTAGAGACCAGAGTTATACTGACCAATATTCTTTGGTAACTCTAAAACTCTACAATTTTTCCCAAGCAAATGAGCTCCTGCAAGACTTGCTGTTGAGGTAGTAGCTGATGTCCTGGCTCCTGCAGCCTTTCCCCACTTGCCCTGGAGCCAGGCTGTCACCCAGGTGTCACCCACTTTGCCCTTCATGGAGCCTGGGAGTGGTGAGCCAGACTGGGAGAGCCAAACTCCCAGGGGTTCTGGGAGCTGCCCTGCATGCTCACCATGACATGAAATTCTCTGTGCCAAAAGCAGAAAGAGGGAAAGTGTAGCAATCTAAAGACAATTGTATGTTCAATATCATCATCTGTGAACAATGACTGTGGAGATGGTGTTAGGACAATGCTTGGGGATACAGCAACAACAGAAGCACCTTGTACTATCGGTTTATGTAATATTCTCCCCTACATCTGATTTAATGCCTTAAATATGAAAATGGATTTAACTCTTAGAAGACATTAGCAGTATTCATTTATGTACTTTTCTTTTGTTTGAGCAGCACTTAGAGCCAGTTTTAGTGCACTGCTTACATACTCAGATAACCCTAGGGCCATCAATGTCTATGGATCAAATATATAAAAATGAGCCACTTCTTCTGTCAACCAATACACAGTAATTTTAGAACTATTTATCCTTTGTGTGAGCCATGACAAAGAAAAAGTCAAAGGTAAAGAAGTCAAGCACTGCCAAAAACCTCACAGAAGAAACACGGGACTCTTAGTCAGTGTGACATTGATCCTGATAAAAGAATTTGAACAGTCCAGCTGTGCAGCACTCGGTCTGTGCAGGGTGGGGTTATATTGCTTTTGTTCAACAGATGTGTGACACTTGCTGGGCTCAGATAGACTCATTAAGGGTATGAGGATGACACATTTTAAAAGAAGGAAAATAACTGAAAGAGAAGTTAGTGAGCTCTTAGGCTTTCTTCTTTTTTCAAATGTGCCACTTGACTTTATGTGCCACATTTTCATGTCAGTGCTGTAAAAATCCACAAGTTGGGGGCTGAGAAAGGAGTACTCTCAGTTTCTACAGCTTAGCACTGCTACACTGACTGAGACATTTCCTTATTAAATTATTGAAGTTCATGTAACAGCAAGTGAAACCAAGATTAAATAATTCCCTTTTGACTGAATAAAAACTTTTTTTTGCATCATCTTGACTATAGAATTCATGAAATCTAAAATAAATGAAAATGTGTGATATTATATGATTGATTTAATGAAAAATGTGTTTTCAAAGATACTGGAAACTGTGATATCTGCACAATATACTCACGCTGGATCACAGCTTGTAAATTCATGAGCACTTCCTAAGAAAACACCGTGTGGCAAATTCACATCTATTGTTTTAGGTAGGACTTCAAATTTATATTACAAATATATTATTCTGTCTTAATAAAAGCATGGGATGGGTATTACTGTTTTCAACTTGTACCAGACTTTCTAGAATATTCAAAAGAGTAAGAACAAAACCTAATTGAAAATGTTCCTCTTTTCCACAGTGGAAAAGAGTACAGTTACGTCACTCAAACACAGAACCACCAGTCTCACTAACCTTTATCTATCTGGATTTGCTGTTACATTGCTCTACTGCACATATTTCAGATGTTACATGGCAGAACAGATTACCAAAGGTATGTAAACCCTGCCAGCTACAAGGACAAAGGCACAAACACACATAAGATATAAGACCATGATAAGCATAGAAAAAAACCTGCTTTTTGTTTTCAAAATGTCCTTATTTTCTATCATAAACTGATTTTTTCAAGAAATGTAAGAGTCAGATTTTAAATAAATGTGTTTGCAAAAAAAGAGAAGCTGAGCAGAGGCTGTTGAAGACACGTCTGCTTTCACACCACATGCTTTTACTAGCTAGATATCAAAATGCTAGAGCCAAATTTGTCTGTGTACTTCATTGTTTACTCTTTCTCAGACTGGCATAGGCAAGCAGATATAAAGTATTTCCAAATGGAAGCAGAGAGGGTACTAAATGACAGTCAGTATTGGCCCAGACTTTTGGTGCATATAATCAGCAAAGTTTCAAGAGCTGAGTGATTCTTACAAAGCAGTAACATTACAGTCTGCTTCCCTCTTTCAGCTTCTCACAGCCATTGACCTTCAAGGTTTTTCAAGGTCCTTGCAAGTGCCAACAAATTAATTAAAATTGCACAGGAATGTGACAATCTCAGGAAAAACAAGAGAAGGAGGGCTGATAGTTTTCTTCCTGTCATTTTAGAGAAAGTATGTTTTAGACAAAAAACAAAATCTTTCGTCTTCATGTCCTTCCTAAGAACTTAGTAAATGCTTTTAAGGCACAGATTTCACACCATTGGTATGATTTTGATTTACTGTTAAAATACTTGGGTTTATGCAGAGATTATATTAATACTGCTGTGAAAAGAATGAATACCTGAATCACAACCTCCTCCTCTTAGACCCTCTTGATTGAGTTAAGGATTGTCCAGCTGGCCAGAGAAATTACACATCTCCTGATCCCAGTCCTCCAAGGACACCCATGTATAAATGTGAAAGATGGTGAAGGAAGATCACAGTAGGAGTCGCAGCAATCTGATCCAGCCTGACTTCTACTGATAAATTCCTTACCTCTCACTACACATTCATCTCATAGAGTGGACAGCAGCATCAGAAAGAAGAAACTTTAAAAACAAAGGAATTCATTACTGCCAAGAAGTAGCAAACAGTATGACACATATAAATTGGAGTTTTTTTGAACATCTGTAACTGATCGCTTATAAAGAAGAATTAAGGATTCCTAGTACCAGAGAAATATATTTTAGAAATCTCACTATGAGGTAATTTGCCTTTCTAAATATAAATTCTGGAGAATAGTAGAGGTTCCTATGTTTAGAAGTCTATGGTCTAATCTTGACCACTGGGAATATGCAGACTTGTGCCTGATCTTACCAAATGTTTTGGTCAAAGTTTCAACTTCAGCCTCTAGTTTCAAATATGAAAGTTAATTTTTTGACAGCCCCAAGAATATACACAAAAAATCAGAAAAGGCTGGAACTCACAGTACAGATATTCCTATAGTTTTTAAGAAGTAGCACACTACACTGGAAGAGTGAAACTTTCTTTATATATCTTAATAAACTGAGAGGAAAGAGCTTTCTGCACATGACCGATCCATGGTGTGAAGCTGATGCAGTTTTGGGGGCAAAAGCCACAGCAATTTTTCAGTGCAACTAAGGAAGTAATTTCTTCTCACGGTTCTCCTTGTGTTCTCATTTCTTCTGCACAAAACAAACCGTCAAAGCAAGGTTTGCTACAGCTCTGCTCTTCACAAAGGTCTGAATGCAGAACATCTTTGATCACAGCTGGCTGTTTGCTCAGCCCTTGCTCTGCAGTGATGCTTTTGTGGTCTCTCCCTCCTCTCGTCCATCAATGGAGAAATTGTATTTGTCTGCTACTGGTACTCAGTGATGAGAGCACCTACAGAATTCATAGAACAGCTGAGCAAGATCAGTCATTTTAAAAGGAAAGTATCCAGGCTTTGCTTTTCACATTTCACGTGTGAGCAAACGTAACTCCATCTGCACACAACTGTCCTTGTAAGGACAGCAGGAGTTATACCAGTAGATATGCAAAAAACCCCAAGCAGTGACTTCAGACCTCCTTTTTACTAAGGTGATTCTCTGAATTTCAAATCTTCTGCAACATGCAGTAATGAGTGCTATATACTTTTTTACTCATTCTTGTCCTCATTGTTGCATACATCATATGCCCTCTACACACAAAGTTGAAATGAATTACAAAAGCAACAGTGATAGTTCTAAGATAGTTCTCATTTTAACGGACAGTTCAGGGACTATTTCAACCTCGTTGAACTTCCTTAATAACACTACTTAACATCAGGTTTACTCTCATTTAATAGTTTTAATTTCCCTCAATCTAAAATGTTAGATTCATTTAAATTCAATCTATTCCTCACCTCCCCCCAGGCAGCAGGTGGAGGCTCCACAGGAGGGTAATATTTGGGGACATCCCAAGCCACTGCAGCCATGAACCACTTGAAATCTTTACACTTGAGGTGCTTGCGCAGCTCCTTCTGGGCAGAGATGTCACCAGTGGAGAGATGTCTGTACTCGGGCCGTCGCTGGTAAATGTACTCTGCAAACTCATCCATCCACGTCTCGGCCACTCGCTTCAGGTTCTGCGGGGCACAGAAAAGAGTAAACATTCATTTCCTCATGTTTTGAGTGAATGATATTCGTAACAGGGAAAGTTTAAAACTAAACCAAACAAGAAATGAGCATTCCACACAATTTTTAAGCTTAGTGGGTCTCATTTCTCAGTCTTAAAACCTGGAAGAGTTCCAGTAACAGTATGCTATCTTTATTGCACTGTTGAGCAAACACTACAGAGTACCTTGCTTTCCTGCTGGCTCTGTGAGAGACAGCCTTCAGTCTGTTGAACATCTTATTTTCCTTCACATCCTTTATGCACATTCTTCATATGGGTTTTTGATTAATGATGGATGTTGAACAAAAATTTCCTTTCCGCTGCTTACATTGGCCCCGGTTTTTTCAGACCTGCTAATGTGGAAGAATGGTTCAAATTCTTCCTTCTGATGTATTTCACTTTGCATTTGAGAGGCATCTGAATTTCAATCTGTCACGAAACTGCTTAGTCACCAAACAATTCCTACCTAAATTTTAGGGTGAGATCTTACAAGTGAATGTCTGGGGGCAAGCAGCCCTGAAGAGGAACTGATCTGAAGAAAAAGACCTCCCGGAATAGGAGCCACAACAACCTGTGGCTTTCTGCACTCACTCATTCTATGAACATATCTAAGACTATTTAAGTTCCATGAAACCCAGTTCTGGTTGTGTTCCACAAAGTTCATTTTTGTTGGCATTTTATAGGAAACAGAGTTACCTATTTTGCTGCATAAGAATTTATTCAAATTATAATTAATTAAATTAGTTGCCTCAAATTATAAAATAAAACAAATACCATTGCAAAGAAAAGTTCTGGGTAGACTGAAAAGAAGTATTTTATTGTTATTTACCATCAAAAAGGGGGCATTTTTTTTCCTGCTTTTTTGTTTGCTTTTAAAAATCCTCCTGTAACTCAACCCACACAAATTTATATGCAGATGTTGTAGTGGAGTGTGGGCTTGGTCTATTCTGTATTGCCACAGCTACCCAATAACTTTTTATCCCCACCAACAAAGCAACATCTCTCTGGATGACTTTGAGACACTAGGGTGTTCTTATTGCTTTGATTGTAAAAAAAAGATAATCACGTTTCATAATATTCTTTTTATAGAACACTAACTACAAAATGCTGAGATTGACTCTGTAATAAGCTGGAGGACAACATACATCTGATTACCATCAACATAAGGTAATGTTTCTTTTCAGAACATTCTCTGCATCTAAGCAAGCTGGATTCATACTCTGACTTGCCTTCAAGATTCACTGGAAAATTCTTTTCCTGGATTTTATTAATCTATGTAAACTAAATGTCTCTGAACTAATAAGGCTTATCTGAATACAAAGACAGCAAGACACAGAACAAAGGAAGTACTTTTAGCTGACACTGCAAGATAAGTTTCTGTGTACTTTCTCTCAGTGAAGCAACTATGTTAAACCTGCAGGGATAAAGGAAGTAACATTAAAGCAGAGTAAGAATTCACAACACTCATATCCTTATTCAAAAATGGCTTGTGCTCCACATAAGTTTGACTTGTGCTGTAATTTCATGAAGACCTAAATAACTTTACAAGAAATTAGAATTCAAGAACAGGAACTGGGTAGGACAATGAAAACCAGAAAAAAATCAAGAACATAATCTAAATGACAATCTCACTTTTCTAGCAGAAAACCTGTAACACAGAATTTTCCTGACACATAAAAAGATTATGTGATGAGATTCTGTACATGAGGCAAAAAAAATATTATTAGGAACATTAAACAAAAGACAAAATAATGAAAATATGTGTGATTTCTAGCATAACTTTCACTGCAATGCTGCATACCTCATTTGTTACAAATGCAAATGTGGTTTAGGACTGTTCTATAAAAGAGTTTTTTGCAATCACTTCATCTGATAGGATTTAAAAACCATACTATAAAAAGAGCCATACAGTGAACGTACGGTAAAAAATAAAAAGTTCTCTTGGGAAAGAAAGATTCAAGGTAAGTCTTGCACCACCTATACTAAAAGTAGTCTCTGATGGACTTTCTTCTTCAGTTACTTGGCTGCACTAAAAGGACTGCATTCTGCTTTAGATGATTGTTACCGATAAAACAGGGGTCCAACAAAAATCTTGATATTGTACCTGGTCACTAACTCAAATTTTAATTCACTGGTCAAAAACTTTTTTTTTTCCCAATACTACCTTCACAGCTGCTGTTTGGATTTCATGTGTGTTTTTGTGTAAACCCACCAAACTCAGTATTAAGAAAAACAGTTTGTTCTTCCCACGATTCCCCAGGTATCAGGTAGGACACTTTGGATAAATCTACTTAAAACTTTGCTTCCCTGTTCTTCCAAGACCATTCTTTCCATCATATGCTAAAAATCGCCTGTAATGAACTAGTATATTATCCTTACTATGTTTATACATGGATTTCATAAGCCAAACCCTTCTGAGGCAGCCCTTTCAATAGGTTAGTTTTAAAAATATAGACTTTCAATAGGTTTTTTTTAAAAAATACAGACTCTTGATTTGCTAGCTCTAAATCTCCAGACTACTTATGAGCATGACCAAACAGAACACTGTGTTGTGGAGTAGTAAGAACTTGCTTCTGGAGCAAACACTCAGCATCTAAACAATTTAGTTTTAAAAAGGTTTGTTGACCTCAGTTAGCCTGGGTTAGGATTTCTTATCCTTATTACCACTACACAAGCTCAGAAATCACCATACTTTCTTTTAACATAAATGTGTCCAGACTAGTAGTAAAACTCCCTATACTTGAATTAAATGCAGTCAAGAAGAGCTACTGTACTGAAAGCTGGTTTGGTGCAACCTTGCACAGAAAAGGCAAACATCATTTACCTTCTTGTTTAGAACACAGCATGTTCCTAGAGCAAAAATACAGGCTGTCCAAGATGAGACTGGTGAACTTGTAAGCTGAAAATTCCCATTCTGTGGCTGTCTAGCAGCATGATAAATTGCAGAGAACCTCCTAGGATCATAACTCTTCTCTGCCAATTATGGTAGGGAGCTGCTGGGCTGTTACTCATCCTATCTGAGGAGCACAACCAAAACAAGAGCCCTCATCTCTGAGCACTTTAGGCCCACCAATCAAATGACTTACTGCAAGGTAAGGATGTGACTTCAAGTCCTTTACAAGTCTTCCAGAGTTGTCATCCCCATAATTTGGGTGGATGTCTGACACAATGGATGGAGGAAGGAGAATGGTCACTTCCTCCTTGCCTGACCCTTAGGTGAGGCTAGATACAAGCTGAGCATGTCATATAAGCACAAGTGGGACTGGTTTTAAATAGCTACCCAATCTTGACAGAGTCTAGCTGTAAACCAGGCTTTAAGCAGTTTGACAGGATTTTACTCTGTGTGGACATACTCCCCCAGAACTTGCAGGCCAAAGAACTTTAGGAGCCTTCCAGGTTAGGTTGCATTTTGTGAACGTCTTACAGCATCATTTAACTACCCATTTAATTTTCATCATCATGAGATACTTAAGTTTCACAGTGAAAGTAATCTTCAAGTAATTTAGAGTCTACAGGAATTCTATTTGAATCTTCTTGATTTCTGTCTCCTGTTACTATTTATGTTATTTTGTCCAGAACACTCCTTTAAAAAGTTTTTCAAATGGCATCAAATACCACTTATAGGAAGAACCAGTTTGGGGATATCTTTGTGGTAGATCACTCTTGCTTGGATTCAATCTGAAAACCTCATGTAAATGAATGTGGAAAGGAAAAAAAAGAAAAATAGAATCATAGAATCATTTAGATTCGAACTGACCTCAAGGATCATCGAGTCCAACTGTTAGCCCATTATTGCCAAGTCCACCACTAAACCATGTCCCTAAGTGCCACATCTACATGTCTTTTAAATACCTCCAGGGACGGTGACTCAACCACTTCCCCGGGCAGCCTGTTCCAATGCTTGACAACATGTTTCTACAGCTGAAAATGGCGTAGCTTAGCTTGGTTGACAAATTCACTGCAAGGTTACAGATGTCCAGATTGGTTACACTTAATAGGAAAAAAAAAAGGAAAAAAATTAAATAAAAACAATTCAATGAAGATCAAGTAATTATTAACTAGTTACATGAATTGACTCACAAAATAAAGAAGTCAGAGGGACTCTAAGTGGACATCTGAGGAAGTTCTCAGGACCTATCCAAGAAGACCCATGACAATTTGTTCTCTCTTATGTCATTTTCAGTGGAAAATTTCTGTATGAGAATAAATAGGGCCAATGGTATTTCAGTAGATGCATATTTCTATATGTTAGGTTGTAACAGCTGTCACAAAGAAACTGTGAGATGAATACAACAGTGACAGCAACCACACGGAGTCATCAGCTGTCATCAGTTGCTCATTTACACATTTTTGATATAATCTTAATCACTATTACAATTTTACTCTCTGGTAAATTCTTTACCAATAGGCTTACATTTAGACAAATTTTATTTAAGTTTATATGAACTCACACATTTAAGACTGTGATTTTGCTTTGCATTTTTAATCAACGATAGCCTACAACACACTAAGTTACAATGTCATGGACACATGGATGTCATGGTTTAACCTCAACTGACAAGTAAGCACCACACAGCCACTTAGTCCTCCTTAAAGGAGTGGGAGAGAGGATCCAAAGAGTGAAAGTGAGACAACTCAAGAATTGAGATAAAGATAATTTGATAAGGAAAGGAAAAACTGTGCACACAAGCGAAGCCATTCACCTCTCCCCATGGAAAGGCTGGTGTTTAGCCATCTCCAGGAAAGCACGGCTCCTTCACGCCTAATGGTGACTTGGGAGCACAAACACCATCACTCTAAACACCCCTCTTTCCTCCTTCTTCCTCAGCTTTATATGCAGAGCCTGATGCCATATGGTCTGGAATATCCCTGTGGTCAGTTCGGATCAGCCGTTCTAGCTGTGTCTCTTCCCAGCTCCTCACCCTGCTTGCTTGGTGGGGGTGGTGGTGTGAAGAGCAGAAAAGGCCCTGCTGAGCAATAAGGAAAATATCTATACATTGATCACAGTTTCCAGCACTAATCCAAAACACAGCCCCATACTAATTACTCTGAAGAAAATTAACTCTATCTCAGCCAAAAGCCAGCACAGCAGACTTCAATAAAAGAGTTTAAATCAACTTGACTGGAGAGAGACAAATGAAGACTTCTGCACTTGAAAAAAGAAAATTTTTCATGGGCCATTTTGTTCAGTGAGCAGGGTAGATACACCTCTGTGATCAAATGACTGTCCCTGTTTTAAGTGTGTAAGATCATCTGTCATTTTCAAGAGACGTGATAATACTCAGTGAGAAGAAAGCAGACACTGACCATGACAATGGAACATCAGGGTGAGACAGGGACATGTCAAAGGACAGATCCATAAATAAAAGCTCTAAGCAAAGCTTAACTGGATTAGTTCCTAATATGAGAGGGGTAGTTCCTTGCTTTGTCACTGTGGAAGGTGTGTTGGCTTGAGATGACAGCACTCGTAAGAGATCTCCTGAGCTATACTGCGAGCCAGCACACCTCCATCCTCTAGGTGCAGCTTTTCCAATTAACATTTTAGATGCAGCCCTTGAACTAATATAACACTGCAATTCCTGTTCTTAGTTTCTCCAGCTGTTCTAAAGATTTTTATCAGGTGTCTCTAAAGGAGCACAATGGTTTTATTGTTTGTTTCATTTCACCTGCATAACTGGTTTTTTCCTGCTTTTGTGTCTATCTCATCACAAGAAACTGACCCTGATCTCAATCAATAGACTTTACTTTTGTCAATATAAAACTACTACTGGAACATTTGAAACCTGTAATGAGATCCTATTGTCCTGCATTTAATCTGAACATTTTCCAGGAAGCTGGATGTCAGCAGCTGGTATTTGTTACATGAGACAGGACATCAAAATTACTTTCAATTATGCCCGTCAAATACAAATCACCACACCATGTCTGAGGCCCGACTGTATTTTGGTTGTGAAATGTAAGAGGGAACATTACTGTTTTCTTGCCAAGAATAACACAATGATCTTGGCAGATTAATCTCTTTTTTTTCCTAGTAAAATTCTAGTGGTATTATTTTCACCTCACCTACATCATCTTACCAATTTAAATTTTTCTATTTTTATTTTGTGAAGCACAGTATTGTGGTTAATTCAAAATGGGTGCCCTGTTTACCTCTACAAGCAGTTGTATTTAATTTGGCTGGAAATAATACAATATACAGTTGGTTTTACGCAAAATGTATTTTAAAAGTGCATTGGGATCTATCCAGTCAAGACAACTCTATGTTCCTCTGGAATATCGGTAGCATAATGTTACAATGAATCATCGAAGAGAAGAGAAGAGAAGAGAAGAGAAGAGAAGAGAAGAGAAGAGAAGAGAATGAAGTGACTGGAGGAGGTCATCCAACAAGTATGGATTAATATGCCAGAAGCAGCAGGGTATAAAACTCCAGAGCACTCACAAGGAGAAAAACAATACTCTCAGTTTTGTGCAAAGATCCTTCCATCAGTGTCAGAACACAAAGTTTACCATTTCTGTGAATTTCTACAGCAGAAAAAGAATAAAACATCTCCTGGACACTAACCACAATCTTGTGATGTTCAGGTTTTAATACTTTAACCTGCCCACATCAGTTAAGCCTCAGCTGAGGGGTTTCATACCTTTCCCTTTCTCCCCTAACTCCCTCTTAATTTACACAGTGCTATTTGTCAATATTTCCCCTTCTTGGGTATCTTATAACACATAACTGTATTTTAAACTTAACTGGGTTTCATATCAGTAATATTTATGTAAAAAACTCCAAGAAACAGCAAAACCCAACCCAAATAAAGAGATGTCTGCAGGCATAAAAGAAATGCATCTGCATGGAAGACAGTATTCTAACTAGATGACAAAGCTTGTGTGGTATATAAATAAATCTTCTATGAGTTAGCACAGCTGGCAGAGAGGCAAGAGCCTATTTATTTTCAGCCAGTAGTTTGCAAATACCTACAGCTGAAATTCCACACACGTCATCTGAAAACAAACAGGATTTCATCCTCTCTATAAAAGTTTATATCTCCACCAGGTACACAAAAATAGATCCATGCATTGGAAAATCTAATCCTCTTGCTCAAATGAGGCCAGCCTGCAAAGTTTGGGGGCAGGGATGTTTCCGGTGCCAGTGAGGATGCCGCCTGCCCCTAGCTCTGTGGCTGTGAGGGGGCTGTGGAGCACAGAATGACACTACAAGAACATGTCCATAAATTTGCTGGCTGTTGCCATGCTTGTGTTACAGACCCATACAGTCCATGGTCCATCCCCGCAGCTGAGCCTGGAAGAGTTCAGGGGTTTGACTCAGATAGATTTATGCAGCCTCATAACTTGGGTTCCAGTGCTAGTCTACGCAGTAAATCCTGAAAAGTAGCTACCACCATTTTGATGTAGTTATTGTCCAAGAATATCTAGTTCTCCATCTTTGTGATCTTTTTTGATAGCTAAACTGTGGGATCCCATGTCCTGGCAGACAGGGAGGAATTCAACTTAAGGTTAGGATTCACCACCCTGCAGAGTTAGCATCCAATTTGAATTTCAGTGGGATTGCCCTTCCCTTCAAAAAGGCCTAATGTGCTAATGCTCTGTGGCTAATCCTAAAATGCTGTGTAAAATACCTGCAAGAAAAAGAAATTCTGTGGATATATTTTGAAACTTAGTTAATCTCTGCAAATCCTATGGAACAGTGAGATTTTATTGATATATTTCTTACAGCTTTTATAGGATCACAAATAGAAAAAAAACCCACCCAAAAAGCAAATAGAAAACTAAAAAAAATAAATAATAAATTGAGATACACCTAGAAGAAAATGCTAAGAATATTCTGCAGTCCAATTTCATAGGTAACTTGCTAAAAGTAAATGGCTTAGCTGAAATTGTTAAAAGGGAAGCAAGAATCAGAAATACAAAATAGCGACTAAAATAATCCAGTAAAACAATTCAGCAGTTTTTAGGATCTGGGGGTTTGCTTTCTAAACATGCCTTACCTAAAGCAAGCAGGTGAAACTAGTTATTATTTACTGCAGTTTTGTGCAGATTTACAGGTTTGGAATGAATGAATAATTATGTGATGTTTCCAGGTTAAAAAGTGGAATCAGTGTTGACATCTGCATGCCTATTAATATTTCTTTATGTGCAATTGCCTGTAAATTTAACACTGACTGCTTTCGGCAAGCAGCAATATTTTAAGACATCTTCAGACAAAAAATATTCAGTCTTTTTATCTACATTTAATTGTCAGAATCTGTTTATAAAACTACACATTTACGGCTTTCTTTAATTTTGCTCTGCACCACCAACTACTGTTTTACTGTATTACTAACTGTTTTATATGTGTATGCTTTTCAATTTATGTGGGATGTGGCAGCAACCAATATGCATAAGCTTCCCCAATCTTGATTGACAGGTAAGATATAAAATTGATATCATGATCCATACTATTATGTATGGTACAATAATGATTATTTAGTGATGGGAAGGTGCAACAAAGGTTTTGACGGGTCTCTGATTTATTAAAGCAGATGTGATTCTCATGCCAGGTTACAGCTCTCTAAGCAGATACTGAGATTGGTCAAGTATTATGTAGCTGGCTGAAACTGTGTGTTGAAACTCACTGCTAAAAGATAAAGAGAGGTAAAATCCCAAGGGAAGATTATGTTTTAAGGGTAAACATAAGCTGAAACAGCTTGAAAGGAAACCCATGGCATGATTTGGGCTGTGCCTGAATTTGTATGTGAGCTCTGTTCTCTTCCTAATTCCAGCCCCCCTTTCCCTTCTGCTGTTGCTGGGGAAAATGATGGGAAAATTTGTTAACCTTTTAGGCAGTATCTGCACAAGGGGAAATTCTCCCTTGATTAATAAAGGTCTCTTGCACTCATTTATAGAATCAGAGCTGGGCTTTCTAGGGCTCATTCCTTTGTGAACTGCACTCTGGCATGCTCCTTTAAAACGCAGAAGGTAGAAAGGGATTTAGTAAAAACCATTGTGGAAACTACTTAGTAGTGAAAAGTACTCCTTTTGGCAGTGGGGATAATATTTCCAGATATTCTTGAGTGTGTTACTCACTATATATTTGAACTAGAACAAAGTTTTTTGATAAAAAACTCCTCAAGTGTAGGAGGATAAAGCAAAGATAGGAAATATCCAGGCCACTCCTGTGGATATTTGCCTAATATTATTTTGGCTAACAGCTCCATTTAGGGCTGACACACTGAAGATTAATCTGTCCTTGATTTTTTTTTTCTGGCAAGGATGAGCAAAAGAGTATATTTTTAGATTTAAAATTACACACAGTATGATGGGTCAAGGACAAAATTCTCTTTCTTGCCTTGGTTTTGAAGTAGCCCAAAACACCAAAACATACAGATGCTCTTGTGCTCTTGTTAGCCTTGATGCAATGGAAAGAATACTGTACTGGAAAGAAGCTGTGAATCTGAAAATTCAAAGTTTCTGTTAGTGATAACTGTATGTCACAAATTTACCTAAGCATCATGTTTTGGACTGTCACAACACAGAAAGAACTACCCAACGGAAGGATATGACCCACCACTAGATCTTTTCCCACAAGTTATAAAGTAATCAGTCTGTGCATGGGCAGAGATATCAGATTTATAAATAGAAATGTTTTTTTCTGTAATATTTCATAAATGATTTATTGAAATCAAGCTAAAATAAATAGTACAGGGAGGCTGCAGGCTGTGGCTACCTGATGGTTGTAGGCATTCACAGTGCCCCCATGAAAGTCAGTTCAGCACAGAACTGTGCAAGCTGCCAGTACCACAAATAGAAATTACTGTATTTTGCTCCTACAGGTAGTGCACGAGAGAGCATATTCTCTAATGAGATACTATGTGCTGTAACAGAAGAAAGCAGAGACTGAGGTTTGAATTTCTTATTTCTAGTTCTGTGTGATTTTTTGCAGGGAATATCATAAATGAAGCAGTTTCATTCAGGCAGTCCAAAAATCTGCATGGGGCAATTCTGTCAGGACATAGAGCTATACTTGGGGAAGATATTAATCTCACAATTTAGTCAATACAGTTTTTGCCCCCACCACTAATTCCATTTCTGAATTGTGTACCACTGATGTCCTGTTAATGCAAATTCTTCTCTCTGTCTAGCCAGCTGGCAGGCAGGCAGCACAGGCAGCCTCCTTTTTCTGCTGCAGTTAGTACAGCAAGCCTGGTCCTGCGGTGCTGAAACCGAGAATATCTCCCCCTTAAAGCAAGAAATTCATTCTTTTATTCATACCACATTTTCATTATTAAGAAAAAACTATGATTCATAAAGTATTACCCTATGGCAATATGCAGACTTTAATATTAATGCCATTTTATTATTAAAAAAAACCCCTCTAAACCAGAAAAGATTAAACTCAAGCATGAATAAATACCAGTATCTTCCTGGAAGCTACATCTGTGCCCTTCATCTCCCATCTTTTGACATCCTGTGAACATCTTCAGAAAGTTACAGAACATTTTCTCTTGAGCAAAAAGCCCCCTCATGGATATGAATGTGTTCAGTAGTCTTTGAGAAATGTCTAGAGGTCTTGTAATTTCTCACTCTCAGAGCTCCAAGCTGGCTGTATTCCACAACCAGATTTTACACAATAATCAGACAGACGCTCAAATAATTGTTACTCAGTCCCTTTGCCTCAGAAAACATCCCTTCCATGAGATTATGCAAGTTCTGCTGACTGATAAGAAAATGTGCATTCAAGTCAGTCCTGCTTACAAAAACTATGACTGACAACACTGTGCAATTTGAGAACCACAAGCCTTAGGTTATTCCTAGGTTCTTTTGAATCAGTGTGAAACGTGCTTCTGTGCCGAGACGTCCAACCCTGTAATTTTAAGCTTCCATTTTATTCTTGGCAATCTTATCTCTGAAAGGCAGGATAACTGCAGTAATTGCACATCTCATTTCAGAAAAATAAAGAAACATTCATTTTCCATTTTAATAGTTTACTGGAAATTGGTTCACAAGGAATGAGAGACTGATAATGAATGAAAATGAAAAACAGCAAGACCCAATTACTCACCCGTGCAAGGCTGGTTCCAGAAGGGACTTTATACGGGACGTACTTTCTGTAGATGTGTCCAACTCGAGAGCACGGAACATCATACATGCCACCTCCACACATCCACACCTGGAAAGCAGAGAGAAAGCAAGTGAAAGAAAGCATGATTCCTTGAAACAAGTGGGGCAAAAAAATACATTTTAACTAACATGTATGTGAAAAAAACACATTATTCTGTGCTGACCCCTCCCACAGTCAAAGTGGTCTTCTTGGCATGTTGGTAACTGGGATATGATAATGTGGCAGACTCTCCCACCCAGAACCTCACTGTGCAAAAGCAGAGTATGTTCAAAAGAAAATTATAAAATATATATAAATAGAATAGAAAGGAAATAGAAATAGAAAAGAATAGAATAGAATAGTTCGGGTTGGAAAGCAGTTTAAGTTTGGCCACTTTCATTGTGCTTGCCTGTTTGTGTTGTAGTGGGTATATCTGCCTGGTCCTGGAATCCAGCCCCTGACTGACTGTGCTATTCATACTGTGAACGGTGAAAATAGGAGTTAGAGTGAAGGCTTGAATGCCAAAGTGATTTAGGTAGCTGCTTCTTACAGATCATTTTTGTATCTGCCCTTACAGCCCCTTAGCAATTAGCCATGGCATCCAACTGAGACCTGATAATGAAATGTTTGAGGATCTAATCTCATTACAGAGCAAACCTAAATACACTAATGTAAATGTCTAAGGAAGGCTTGAAAGTAGTGAAAGTGGGGCTTTGTCCTCCAATTCCATGGACACTGATGTGCAGTCAGATAGAGCTGAGAGCTACTCAGGAAGCTGCTGTTTACTACCAGCCATCCCAGAATTGGCTAAGCCATAGGAGATCTGGGTAGGTGCCTCTGGACATGTAATTTACTCTCCTAGTAAGCACAGTCCTTCTTAAGGAGGAAGTTTGCTGGTAGGTTGGGAATGGGGACTCAAATGAATGCTCTGCCTCCATGCCAAAATAGTTTATTACCACCCAGAGCAATCTTGCAAGAAGTAGTTCCATGCGGACACAAGGATCATTTTCTTAAAAAAAAACATTTTGTAAAATTTGCCTCTTAAATTAACGTTGAAATCCTCACCTGTTTCATCTCACGACAGTAAATTCACAGGAAAACATGCATAAATATAGTAAAATATCATAAAAGCAAGAGTATTAAAATAATGTTATTTATTTTTCTAACAATATTTCCTTTGTATGTTACATAATTTGTATTTTTTATGTGGAAATTTGCTCTCTGTGGCTGTCTTCAAACAACCCAGTGCCCAATGAAAGTGCGGACCTATGTTTACTATTTGCTCTTGTTTTTAAAAGGAGGTGTCATTTCAAAGGCTAGACAAATTATTGCTGTGATTAATCAAGGCTTCTTAGCCTTTGAAGAATGGACAGCATAGCAGTGTGACTCAAAGGTCAGCCCCAGCAAAATTTTAAGACAAGAAAGCAGAAATTACAGATATATGTACATACATACATATTTATATATATATATAGGCCACTATTACTTTAACTGAGGCAATGAGAGCTGCAGTAGACATATATTGCATTTCCCCTAAAGCAGTAGGGTAACAGTATGAAATAAAAAAAAAAAAAACTAACAAAAAAAACCCCCAGTCAGATATGCTGAGGCAATAACAAGTGGGAGGAAATAACACTGTGTTAGGCTTATATTTGATAGATATAAAACCTGAAAATGCTGTGCTGCACCTGAGGTATGCTGTGCAGGGTAATTGAAATGAATCTTGGGCTGCCTTGAAGGATATTTAGCAGCTGCTCCTGTTTATCTTTCAGCTTCAGAATGGCATTAAAAGCATTTTTTATACTTTCTTGAGAAGATCAATTCTGGCAACTTTGTCTTTAAAATGTGCATTTTTCTGTCACATGCACTAAATACAAGAAATTGGAGAATGACTTCTGTGTTAAGTATTACAGACCTCCAGCATACCATGAAAGAAACTCAGGTGGTGTGGGACATTTGGCAAAATTATATCAAAGCAATGAAACTCTCAGGATCGTTAATGTCTCCTTCATACAAAAGCAATGAATCTGGTCTGCAGCTGAGGTATAAAAAACAAAGATGAAACCAAAATAATGCAATTCCAGCTTGGAAAGATCAAAAGAGTAGTTTATGTGTCAACTAGAGACTATCTCACAATTTATCTTTATGTGGCTCCTTCCAACAGAATGTTGCAAAACATTTTATAGGGATGGTTGAAAGCAAAAAGCAGGCATTAACACAAGCTTTAAAAGAAATTAAGCTGTGGTTATGTGGCTTTGTTCCTAACTGGAGTTTAGATGCCACAGATGTATTATTTGGCTCTATTCTACAGCTCCTGTGGGATTTTGGGTGAATCATTCTCCTTTCACATTACTTCTTTTAAACTGAATTCTGCCTTCTCCTGTGATTGCCCCACCTTATCTCTCTGGTTTATGAATGATCCAGCCTGGAAACTACCTGGAAAATGTAAATACTGTGCATGCAAGACTGAGATTCCAATCCATATGCTACACTGTAGTCATAATTGCTGTAGTAAGAACATGATTTTTGAGCAGTGGAGGATGTGTTGCTGGGGAAAAGGAACATAAACATACAGCAAATTATTCAAAGGATTTAGAGGGTACTGAATGGACTTTGGATTAGGCTTCAAAATTTATTGAGAAATATACTGCTGCTGAGAGTCAGTAACAAGACAGACAACGTGAAATGAAGGGAAAATACAAACTGTAAACTGGTGGAAGAGGAATATAAAGTATTGCATGCAAAGGCAACAAACTTGGTGCTCTTCATATTGTGCAAGAGGGATGGACTACAAACAGGAGAAATGTATTACAACAGTGGGGTTGAAAAAGTTGTAGAAAATAAGAATATAAAAATTTTATGGGATTTTTCACTCTTCTTGAAATATAAGCCAAAAGAACAGATTTGGCAGTTGTAGAAAAGGAGAAAGAACAATATTTTCCTGTGAACTTTTACAGACAGAGAGAATGTTCCTCTAAATGAAAGAAAAATTGAAAAATAGGATCACTGACAGCAAATCTACAGTCAATGGGTCTGAAAATTGCAAAACCATTTACTGGAGGTGAAGTGGGATTTCCTGTCAGGAAATATTAAAACTGTACCATGTAAACTGGGAACTGATGACTGTGGGTATTTCAACAATACTCACCAGCACCTCTAAAATTCTGAGAGAATTGGCAATATTCCACATTTGTCAGTCCTTCATATAGATTACAACTGCACTAACAAGTGGTAATGCTCCTCCACTCCCTATCTGCTGCCAAGATTGACAGCTGTGGAAGGAATTAATAGTGATTATGATGATAATGAAAGGGATTAATGAACTTGGAGGTGTGTTTTGGAAAACAGGGATGAAGAGAATTAAAAAAAATGTATTGGCATGGAGAAGGATGAAACAACTGTGGATACAGATGACTATCTTCAAGAGAAGAGGGGATCAGCATTAGCATTTTTGTTAAGGTATGATTTACGATGCCTAAGGAATGTCTAGTGCAAAGGATTGCACTGGGTTTTCATGTCCAGGTTTTGGCAGCAGGGTAGCAATAGAGGTGGCTTCTGAGAGAAGCTGCCAGAAGCTTCCCTCAGGTTCAACAGGGCCAATGCCAGGTGGCTCCAGGATGGACATACCCCGTCCAAGGCCACCAGCGATGGCGGTAGTGCCTCTGGCATAACAGATTTAAGAATAGGGAAAAGTTCCTGTGCAACTTTAGCCAGAGAGACGAGTGACAATCTTTGAGAGCACCAGCTCTGCAGACATCAAAGTCAGGGAAGAAGGAGAGGGAGGAGGTGCCCCAGGTGCTGGAGCAGAGATTTTCTTGCAGCCTGTGGTGAAAACCATGGTGAGACAGTTGTGCCCCTGCAGCCCCTGAAAGGTTCATGGTGGAGCAGAGATCACAGAGGACCTGCTCCCCCTGGAGGACTTCATGCTGGAGCAGGTTAAGATTGTGAGGACTCCTCTCCCTGAGGAGGAAGGAGCAGCAGAGACAACACATGATGAACTGACTGTAGTCCCCGTTTCCCGTTCCCCTGAGAGTGAGGAGGAGGAGAAAATTGGGAGGGAAGTTGAGAAGAAAGGAAGGGTAGGGGAAAGTGTTTTAAAATTTGCATTTATTTCTCATTGCCCTACTCTGATTTGATCAGTAATAAAATATATTTTTCCCAGTTCAGGTCACCTTTGCCCATGATGGTAACTGGTGAGTGATCTCTCCCTCTCCTTATCTTGATCCAGGAGCCTTTTGTTATATTTCCTTTCCCTTACTCACATGAGGAGGGGGGGTTAGAGCAGCTCTGCTGGGCACCTGGCAAACAGGCAAGGTCAATCACAAGGGTCTTCAGGAAACACAGGACATTAGTATGTTTTGCTACTTTGTATTGTGGTGATTACTACATAAACTGTGCCTGTCTAATAGATTTAAACCTAGGATTTCCCAAATAGTGGCTTTCCTTGTTATTGTGAAGAGATGCTATTAATCAGGAGAGCTCCACTGCTTTGCAGCTTTCACAAGTCTAGCACACACCAAAGAGTACTGTCAGCAAGATGTCATATACCTTTTGATTAAAAAAAATGGACCCTGATGTTGCCAAAAATTAAAATCCTGAATACTTTCTTATGTAAAATTTAATCTAAGAAACTATTTAATAAAGAGGTCATATTTTGAGACAGTTTGTGACTGTGTCACCATCCAGAGTTCCCCAAATAATTATTTGCCAAGCAAATTAAAGTAAGATGTGGCATCAACACACAGCACCTGTCCAACAACACTTCCACAGGCCATAGATGTGGATTCTCTAAGAAGGAGTAAATTGTCATCTCTAGATTCACTCAAGTGAAGCCAAGGAAGCTGAACCAGTCTGGTTATTCAGCTTTTTCACTGACTTTCACTGACTTTGGAACAATTTGCAAGTCCACTATCTTACCAAGTTTTCTCAACAGATCTGGTAAATTGAACTGTCTGGCCAACTTGTCCTCATTTAATAAGTTTTAAGATAACTCAATTTATAGCTACAGTAGAATCTGCTGAAGCAGAAACCTTTCCCAAGCTGAATGTGGTGATTCTGACATAAAAAAACCTCAATTCTTTCTCTTTGTCTCTTCCACTTCTGTGATTTTTTCCAATTTTTTGTTATTCCAAACCAAACAACAAATTTTTTTTTAAATTTTACATCTCTTAAATTCTTCCAATAAAAATTTACTCCTACTTGGCAGTAATTTCTAAAGACTATTTTTTTTCTTCTTTTAACACTAGTACGAAAGGACAAGGACCCTAAGTTTATTATATACTAATGAGACAGATCCAGAGATATGACTGACATGAGACCCAGTGTGCCACAGCTGCCTCCAAAAAAAAAATCTATCACTTGAACAAAACACACTGGGACAGTCTGGTATCTCAATTTCCAGTTGTGTTACTATGGTTTCTATAGAAAGTCTGGAGAGAACAACAAGCATATTCTTTGTGATGATGAATAAAAGGAATATTTGAAATAGGATAATAAAATTATGGGTGACCTGTCAGAGTCCATTGTGACAGCTATAAGTAACTACTTATATTTGCCTCTGAAACAATCTAAATGGACAGAAGGTAAATCAATATATTCTAAACATACAGTCTAGCCATTGAGTTTCCCCTCCCTTCCTGTTTTATTTTCCTGAAGTATAAAAATGATTTGGAGAAACATGAGAGTAAGCCAGTTAATGCAAAACATTTTGCAGTTCTTGGAACTCCTGTAAAGAGAGGCTGGAAAAGCAGTACTGGGTGACACTGTACATTTCAGTCAACAGAATGGCCTCAGCATTGTTTTAATTGCAGCTGAAACTCAGCTGCAAGATATCTAATATTAGTCATGGCTGACACGTTATATTTATTTAAAGAGCTTTACACTGACAGAGTTTGGAAGTAGGCTGGAAAAATCCTGGAGGTAAATTTGAATTGCAACTTCAGTTCCAAGCTCTATCCAAATACATTTGACTCAAATAATTGAAGTCAGGAAACTCTATCAAGCCCTTGCAAAACTTTGCATGTAGAGACCATGAGGTAAATTTTTTATGTCCTTGGGTATACTGGAAAATAAACTCAAAATTAGACATGTTAGTCCTCAGTAAACTAATAAAAATACCTGTGTTACATGTAGAAAGTAACAAGACTTTCAGCTCTACATGTAAATGCCAAGTAACTGATTTCAATACACATGTCCACATACAGGATATGAAGGTATACTATAACATGGTTGTACATAACCTGAGCGCTTGAAATGACCCATATACCATTACAATCATTTAAATGCAATTTAAAAAAGTTTGCTTTGGAATAGCTGGCCTGCAGATAACAGCTCATGGCAGCTGAGCTGCTCTAGTGATCCACTGCTATTGAAAGGAGCCCTTCTTCCTATGACTTTCTCTATTTCTACCCATTTTCTTGAGCTGACTACAGGGGACCCGATCCCCAGAGATGATTAAACTTGTTGATCTGGATAGAAAAATTATTCCATTTTCTTTTCTGCTGGATTAGTTCTCTGTTGGCCTGTTGAACTGAGCTCAACACTTGAGCACAAACACAGCATCTGAGCAAAGGTAAGTGGAGAAGACTTGATAAAAGGGAAAAGGTGGAACTTCATTCTTTGACGGTGGTAAGCTACCATGTTTTCAGAAAGAGCTGCACTCAGTGTGATTTTTATTTGGCTTCTGGAGCATTTGCTTATGGTACTGTGGAAATTCCTAATGAAAAGAAGTATTGTAGTAAATTAATTTTAGTTAAAAAAGACAGAAGCCTAGATGAATGAAAGCATCGTGATAACACCAGCAAAGAAGCATTCTATAAAGTGGCTTGATGACTTACCTTAAAGGAGATTTCATACTGCTCTCCTCCCCATATTTCTAATCCTGGATCATAGCCTCCCAGCTCCCAAAACCATTTCCGGTTAACGGCAAACAGACCTCCAGCCATTACAGGAGACCTGAAGGATGAATAAAGCAACACAAACAATAATGAAGATGTTTGGCCCATGTGTGTGTGTGTGCCTTCTGGGTGCGTTTGTAGGAATGTTTGTCTGAATTGTGAAGCTATGAAAGGCATAGATAAACATAGATGACAGTAGTGCAACCAAACAATATTTACCTTTATTCATCCAAAGAGGGGCTCTAGATGAGAAACAGGCAATGTGGCAGATCTAGAGAATGGTAGACAGTCATGCACAAACTCCTTTTAAAAAAAAAAAATCCCAACAAAACCAAGCCCAAAAAACTAATAGCCTCCCCAAAAGTTCTGTTTATTGCTAAGTAACAGAGAAAGAAAGGAACTCTGGAAAACTGCCAAAGTACTTAATGAGTCTCAGTACTCCATGTGAAATAGTGTGCATTTGAAAGTGAGCAAAAGTTTTCAATTAATTTCAGTGTCGTATATGCTGGGTAGAGAAAGGCAGAAAGGTGAAAAAGGATGGCTGAAGAGAAGCTGTTGGGAGTTAAACATCTGCTTTCCTAAACATTTAGAACTCCTCAAATGTGTCTCACAGTGGTAATGTGACTTATAGACAAATAATTTGCTATGCTTCCCATGTTTCCATTTATTCCATTAATAATGATGTGACATTTTCTTAAATAAACTCAGTCTTTTCCACAGACAATACAGAAAACAAATGAGATATTTAAAGTTATTGTTAAAGAATAATGACAAAAACATATTGCAAATTTATAAGCAGGAATTTTGTACTGGAAAACAAGCATTTTCTCTTTTTATTTTCTTTCAGTATCAAGAAGACCACCTTTCTAACGCAGTAAATACAGTGACAGCTTTCAGAATTCAAATGTTGCTCTTCAACTTATTCCTTGAAGTTGTGGTGGAAGGGGAATACAAGGACATCTATGCTGAACACGAGGGAAACAACACGCTTAAGAAAGTCCAACCCAACTATGCAATTCCATCAATGCAGATCAACACTAGCCTTATGGGTTTTACAGCAAGAGGCCAGAAGGAACACATTCATACTGATAACTGGTCAGAGAGAAAAGAAAAGACAAAGCCACGGGAGACCTGGATGGCTTCCAGGCAATGTTTCCTTGGCAGAGAGCCAACATGAAACTGGGTCCTGTGCCCTGTGTCTTGCAGCAATAAAGCCCCAAGGGAAAATTATTCCATCCTGGGGCATTTTGTTTTGAATTACTGCTGGTGGTTTGTTTGGAGCTATGGGAGCAGATGGTATCATCCTGGAAGCCCTGACTGGAAAATAAAAACTTCTCCCTTTGCCACTGGTTTAGGATTTGGCAGTGAACTTGGGACTGGTAAATATTTCAGGAATCCATGCGTAAGTTAGAAGTTTACTGAAGAGGACATCATGTTAATGGAATATTCTGCCATATTATCTCTGCCTTAACACTTTTTTAGGCTGCTGTCTTTTATCTAAGGCAGTAGAGATGATAAAATAGCAAGCAAACAGCTGAGTGGTCTCTGTCACCATCAGGCAGCCAGTGAATCCCACACATGAATGTTAGAAAATTACCCCCTTATTTGCATTCATGGTAATGAGAAACATTATGGATAATTTTCCTTTCACTTTTATATGGTAGCTTAAAAAAAAATAAACTACCCATTTTCATGACTTTTACAGACTAATTTCATTTTCCTTTAGAGATTACTTTTTTAAAAGCACATAGAAACTTTGAGAAAAAATGCTTTGTGAAAAAAAATCCAAACTGGCAAGGCTGTGCAGTGTAACATACACTGAATGCTAATACTTTTTTACTTTTATTGACATTTCATATTTCAATATTGACTGTATTTCCACATATGAATAAATTAAACAGAGATTTTATTAGAAACCTTCCCCTGAGGATTCTGACTACTACAATACATTTTCAATTCCTACCAAAGTAAATCTAATTACAACATGTCCTTTTTGACTTCAGGTTTTAAATGATCAAAACATAATGTCCTTTTATAAAGGACTTACAATGAGAATGCTTATAACTAAATTGCTACTGACAGAAGAAATGTAGTCCCAGAAATCACAGGGAAAATGCAGGATTTCTCTACTTCTCGTAGATACAATATCTTTCCTAAGCATTTCCCTCAGTAGAGTGAATGGCCTATAAAAAAGGCAATTGCCACAGGTAAATCAGATGGAAGATAAAAAAATCAGAGACTTAAAATTCCAAAATAATTGGCAAGTACTTACAAATTATATTTAAATAGATAGATTTTTCCAGAGATAAATCCTGAGTAACGAAACCCTTTACTCTTTAGACATGAAAGTTCAGAACATTTATTGCAATTAACAAAACTACCTAATGACTGGAACTGTAGCAAACCCATAATTTTTGCAATTCCTTAAAAAAAAGTGAAGAAATTGAATGTAATGTTGCCCCATTAATTCCTATTCCACAAGATGTTCTGACATTTGTTGTTTTGCAGGAAGAGCAATGAAGAGGAAAAGCAGGATGGCCTTTTGGTTTTCATTAGAGTGGAATTAGTAATAAGCTGTGTGAAACTGAGTGCTTGGCACAGCATGAATTCCACTCCATGCCACAAGCAGCTACTGCTGAACAGGCCTTAAATTGTCTCCAAAATATGAAGGCAAGAGTCCAGTCTTGCAATCATGGCTGATATGAAAAGTCCTTATGTATCAATAGGATCACTTACACAGATAAAAGAATTGCACTGAGCCCAAAGGAGAAGAATTAATCTCTTGTTTAGTGGCTTCTGTACAGAAATGTCAAGTACAAAGCTATGTTTGTAGGAGTATTTTTTTCATGAAATGTCCTACTCAGATGCTTAAACAATCAGACTTGAGCTATTATAGCATAATATTATGTGAGTAATTACAGTGGAAAGCTGTAAAGTTCTTATGGTCAAAACATTAAAAGGACAAAGGCTCCTAAAACATCACAAAAGCTGGAAGGGTAAAATTGCTAAACTTAAAAATATTTGTAAAAATCCTTCCACCTGAGAACTACTGCATAGACTCACTGAACATACATGAAAGAACAATATTGGAAGTAAAAGCTAGCTGACTGAAAAATGGCCCAACTGGTCAAGGATTGCTGTGCTGAGAGAGAAAAAGAATTTGATTCAGCTAGAGCGTAAAACCCCACAAAACTTGCTTTGCAAAAAAATATAGACTGAGAAAAAGGCAGGCAAATACTTCATAGGAAAAGATACATCACAAACAAAAAACTGCACTAAAAGAAGCATAGCAGTAGCTCAAACTATAGCCAGCAAAGATTTTTATAACTGCTTGCAATTAACATGGAGAGGAAGGAAGGAGATAATTTCACCTATGAATTTTCAAGGTAAGAGAAAAATGACATGAACTTCAAAGGAGTGTGAAGGTACTTGCAATAGAAACAAATATGCTGTGTTACAAAGAAGCAAACTGCATAGCAGGGTTTAGAAGCATTACACTGCAAGAGTGATACGCACGGTGGAACTAAAGGATTTGTGAGAAGGGAAGAGAAGCTCTGACAGTCTGCAGAACAAAAATGAGGGAAATGAAAATGGGGAAGCACTTGTGCTGGATGACGTGCACAGACAGGAATCACCTGCCCGAAACAGCTGAAATTTGGCCATTGTAATTGAATCCAAGAAATGGCACATACTGCACTCTGCACCCCTCTGTATAACCCACACTTTATCAGCCTTTTATCAGGCTCTGTGCTGAACTACTGAACAGAGATGGATGAATGCTGGAGAGAGGAGTCCATCTCGTGCAGGACACATCAGACAAACTGACCTTCAGTGCCAAACCCATGGGCACATTATACAAAACCAAAGCAAAAAGCCCACAACAGAAATCAGGACTAGGTCCTACTGACCTCGTGGCATCAGGGATATAATGGAAAAGGAGGAAATGGCCCATGGTGCTGTTGGCACAGTGACAGCCCCAGAAATGACTGGTGACCTACTGAATGCAGCTTTGAGCTAGGCTTCTGCATTTTTAATGATGAATTTCAATGTCTGGTTAAGCAAGAAGCGTCCTTTCACCCTAGTGGTACCAACGAAGGCGCCTAAGGAGGGGGAATAAATTCAATTACCTTGTTTCACTGGTGACTGCCCCACGTTCTGTCTGCAGTCAGTCCTGATACTGTATCAAAGCCTCTCAAAGCAAATAGCAGAAGCTGACACTAATCCTAAATAAAAGTTTGAAAAACCTGAAAATTAAAATTTATGTATGTGTAATGTTAGTGACGGACTTGGCTACTTGGAGGAAGTGAATGCAGGAGTAAACCAAACTGAAATTAAGAGGAGTTGATCAGATGGTAAGGATGCGATGTAGGTTAAGAAAGTAAATGACAAAAATAAAAATTTAGTAGTTGCTCCACCTAAAGACAGTTTCTATACTGTGCATAATAGAAGATGTCAAATTAGCTGAATGAATATTGATAAGGCTTTGTGAATTTCTCAAGAAGTAAACAAAAAGTGGAATATTTTATATACTTAATTCTCTAAGTAAATATAATTAAAATGTATTAAAATGTATTTTCAAATGCACCAACTCTTTTACATTTAATATTTCTGTAAGGCATTGTTTTATCTTTTATCCATTCTAAAACCATGACCCATTTAAATGTTTATAAAATCATCAACATTCAGAAAATAAAATCTGTCTCTGTTACATGAGCCTACGGCAGTTACTCTTTCTTTTTTAACTCAAGTGTCCCCTTTTCTGAACAACTTTTACCCGAGATAAATGTAAACTACCTGTTCAAATGATCGTTGTGCTGCAACAGTTAGCAGCCAAGTTGTAGTTAACTCAACTTCCAAGTCTCTCTATAATCACATTCAATTTTTAAACTCCATTTCTGTTTGGGAAATTTTAAGATAAAACCCCATTCTTCAAATGCTGAGCCAGAAAGCAATGGAGAGCCAGCTACAAAGAAACTTCTAAAAGTGCTTGACTTTCAGTTTATAGAGGTTTCCACTGTAATTTCATCACAGATTCTTGTTTTTCTTACTACATTGCTAAACTTCATTAAAAAAAATTATATTGTAAAAAAGCAATGAGTCCTTATGTGGGTGATGAGGCCCTTTTCTCTCATATTTAGAAAATTAATCAGAAAGAGGTGAGCTGGGTAGAGACTGAAGACTCTGAAGGAAAGGCTTCCCCTTCCCATAATTACCTCTCATAATCTAAGAGAAATCTATCTGAATTATTGTTAGAGGAGATCTACAGCACTCAAACTAAGCAGATGGGTCAGCACAAATGAGCATCCTGAAGGTAAAAGTAAATGAAAGCTTCTGGAAATGTCCTGCAGGCAATGGTGCTCAGAAGGATAAAACCAAGGAGCAAATGAACAGCTGGAAGTCATGCTAAAGAGACAAATCTAATACACAAGCAGTCTCACAAGACTGAGGCCTGAGTGCTGCAAAAGCAAGAGAGCAGAGCTGAGAGCAGCCCCTCAGCTGAGCCACATTCATGTCAGAAGGAGGGATGGATCTTGGACACATGGGACTCTCACCAGCAGCAAAAAATCCTTCAATTTATCAGTAGGAAGAACTGCTAGAGAAAACAAAAACAACCTCTAAACACAATTTGAAACAACTCTGTCAGTTTAGCACCTTTTCAAATTGATGGATATTATCTACATTTACAGTTGTCCCTTAAAAATATAATCTTTGAAATTTATATGTAGAAATGAAGATAGATTGGAGGTAAAATAGTATCAACTGTCCCTAAAAGAGGAACTTCAGGTTTCCTGGCTTTTGCTGAGCTCTGATTCTATGTTTCTATGAATAACAACAGTTCATTAAATCCCATCACTATCTTCGAGGAAATTCTCTCAGAACATATGGGGGCAGTGTTTGAAGAGAATTGCTACCCAATGTTTTCTTCCCCTCCTTAGACATAAAGATATAAACCAGAAAATTATCTTCCAGCGCTTACTTTTGCTTTATTGATTTAATTAAGCCCAGTATAGCATCATAAGCAAAGTTTAAACTTAAGGAGAAATTTTCAATTTCATTAAAGATAATAAATGATTCCTTTTGAAACATAACCACTGGGCTGAAATAGGTTCTTATTTTCAAAATAGTTCTTTAATTCAGACTTTTTCTTTAATTCAGACATTTTCCTCCCAAGGCAGATTCCTAGATTACAAACCCAATCAGTTAGGAGTCTGCTGTTAAAAGCCACAGATGATTTTGACTGAGTTATTTGGATTGCTATAGCCCTATGTTTTTTAGAACTCTAAAATATTATGTACTTATTGCAGATTAAAGTAGATTTAAAGACATGAAAGCCCACCCAAAATAGCTTTGTACATAAGGTGTATACCCAGCAGCTTGGGTGATTTTAAGAATGACCAGTGAGGAAAAGAAGCCTTTCTGATAAATACACTACATGCCACTATACAGCACCACGTGCACACTTGTAGCAGTTGGGGACTTGGAAAAAAGACCAACAAGGCTGCTGAATTGCAATCACCACCATAAACTCCACACAAAAGAGAAGCTTTTACTTGTTCTGGATGTCCTGCAGTATTTCAGGCTCTGGCTTTCTTTGTGTGACACGAAATTGATTCAGGTGGGTAAATAAGAAGGGTAAGAATTAAAGCACTGCAAGGAAATGGCACCTGGAGTTTCAGTGGTTTTTCTTTTCTGTTCCTGCCATTGTTCACACACCAGATCAGACTGAATAGTTAGTGAAGGTCATCTCCAGAACATTTCTGAGTTGCAAAGATTTTGAATAAGTGGAAGTATAGTTATAATAACCTTCTCCTGATTTTTAGCAAAGTCTTTAAAAACACTGCTGCCTAGCATCCTGATGGAATTGGCTTTTCTTCAGGGTCCCACAGACTGCCCCTGGTGACTGACTCAAGCAGACAGACTCTCACACTAGGCTAACCAGATGAGACACACAGTTAATGATATGGCTGTGATCTGCCATGGAGCTGAGGATGTGGATGAATGTTATTCCTTTGATCAGTTCTCCCACAGCACTGTCAGCAAGTGCCCCCACTCCACCCTTATGCACAAACACTGCTTCAAACACAAGCAGGGAAGCGGGGACAAAAGGTAATTTTAATATTTCATTCATGTCTGTCTTTGGGGATTAATGCAGAAACCTGAAAAGATTCCACGCTGATAGGGAGGGGAGGCTGGAGCTTGGTGCAGCTTTTGTAGCTGTGTCATTGCCACAAAAAGCAGCTCATCCATTTGCTAGTGGTCAAAGATTTCATTAATTTTTGCCTTTTAAGAAGGCAAAAAAAACAATGCCTGAAGAGGCTAATAATGCAGCCAAAGGTATTCTGGGATCCTGGAAATGTTCTCTTAGATGCATCATTGCCATTTATTAAAGCTCTGTAATTTGCTGTGTTACCCTATTATGGAGTGTAATGGGGAGCCAGGCATTAGATTCTTCCAGTCTGCACAAGAGGAACAAGAATATTTTCTCGTGGAATCTGTGAAGCACTGAAAGGAGCTTTTCAAGTATAGAACTGACAGAAAAAACACTGGAAAGTACTTCTCAGTGGAGCACAAAGGAGCTGAAAACTGATGAGGTTGAGCACTTGATTATCCCATGATAGCATCTACTTTTAATTTGATGTTGTAAAAATGGACAGGCTGTGGAAAACCAGAGAAATGAACCTTCCTGGTTTATTATCAATTGCAATGAAATTAAGCTAAGTATGTGAACTCTGCACCTGACTTTGAAGGCAAATACAGCTAATCAGCTTGCCATGGAGCTCTGCTAATTTACACAGGCCATAGTGGAAACTGCTGAGCAAACCACACTGATCTCAGAGTTGGGAACGAGAATCCCTACACAGTGCAAGTGAGACAACCAAACTCCTTCCCTCAAGGAGGTTGCACACTAAAATCCTCTTCTCGCTGTGTGGGATACATTTCTAAGAACAGCTAGCATGTTTGGGAGCAATTCAAAAGCAGGAAAACAGGAGATGATATGGCTTCAGGCTGGACTGGGTCCATTACTGGCTTTTAGGTGACTCACCAACAGAGACTGCAGCTGCCTTGCAAGCTTTTTCCCTCCTGGATCCAGATGCTCACACAGCCCAGATACACTTGTGCCAGCACTGTCCCACTGCCTGCCATGTAACAGCACATGGATCAAGAGGGGTCACCCTAACCTGTAGATATCTATAAGGAAAATACTGCAAGAAAAAAAAAAAAAGAACTGAAAAAAATAACATATAAGCAATGTAACTGCATTAACTCAAACCCCAAGACTCCTGTCTCCAGAAAACTTGCTTCCAGAAAAAAAAAAAATTCTTTTGCATTTATCTAGACTAATAATATATGAAAAAAAAAAGTGTTATGGTTATTTTAAGAAACATCTCAAGATTTGGAGAAATTGATTTGGGCAATCGATGCCCAAATAATTTTAAAAAATGCATTAAAGACAGTCCTATCACTTCAGAAATACGTTAGAAAGCGCAAGAAAAAGTGTATCAAATCCTGAACTGGCAGGAAGGTAAGCTGAACAGTAATAAGAACTCTTGTAAGTGGTGAGAAGATCACAGAATCTTCTGGGTTGAAAGGGATCCACAGGTAAATGGCCTGTACAGGGATCAAACCCACAACCTTGCCATTATTAGCAATGTGCTCTAACCAACCCAGTTAATCTAACCTAGACAGGCTTTATTGTTAAGAGGTTACAAAAGAACCATCCACAAACCCATCGCAAACCAACACAAAAAACACAATGGAAAAAGCAAATCCTTAATCACAAACAACCAGAAAAATCTTTGTTAGAAATAGAAGCTACTGACCCCACTGAAACTGTAATTTCACCTGATCTCCACCACCGACCACACTCACCACCTCAAACAAAAGGGATCTGTATCATCGAGGTCATTACTGACAGATAGTCGCGTTAAGTAGCTGGTATTCATAGGAGGAATTGGTAATACTGTTATTATTTTACAGACTACACAAAGACTGCTCAGTGCTTCTCATTCAATGGGTTTCTTAGCTCCTCTGAGAAATAATTCAAATGCTGATTCAAAGATGACTCAGGGTCCACTTTAAAGCCTTGAGACCTCACTTTTCCCCAGCCTCTCAGCCTCAAAGGTGGAGGCTGTCCCTGGGGTCACGAATCCACTCTCAGTGACAGGCTCGGGTGCTGCTGCCAATCTCGACTTGCTGCCAGCACACAGATGGGCTTCAGGCCTCAGACCTGTTTCCCCCAAGGAGAAAAATTGCTCCATCTGTCCAAAAACTTCTCACCATGGGACACTACTTCAGCCCCACAACACTTACATCACCTTTGTTCATGCTGCAGTAATCTACCCTTAATCTTTGAGATCATCATCTGTTATCTAGTGGCCAGGGTCAGCACAGATTATGCTGACTGAATAAAATCTGTACACCTCCAAAGGACAGAAATCTATACTGTCTACACTGTCACTATAAACTTCTTTCTTTTTGATCTCTTGATCTCAGTCTTCTGAATTCTTGGCTTCAATCCTGTCCTATAGCTCATTCCCCAACTCCCTGCCTAGCAAACTTTTTTTTGCCAGGTTCCCTGAAAAACTCTCAGTGGATGCTTCTCTCTGCAGTTGGTGTGAACTGAAGAGCATGGATATCACCAGCAGGTCTCACTCCTGACATTTACTTTTGTAAACAAAAACAATCCCTCACTAACAGCTAACCAGAAAGGAGAACTATGATGCCATAAAGACCAAGATAATACATCTGAATGTTTTGCTAGAGAAAACATTTTCAAACCACTCATCTCCAGCTAGCAGAAGAGAAGAGGAGAAAGCCCATAGAAAGTGTAGAGAAGAACAGTAATTAGGTCAGTCTGACATTTGGTGTCCTACATGTGTGAAAATATTTTCCTAAAAACTTCAGCTGTACAAAAACACAGAACCGAACTTAATACACACAGTAAATTGTTGGCTGTCATTACCAGCAGTGAGACTGGAGAGTTATGGCTGTAAAGCAGCTGCTGTAACATTCAGCCACGTTCTGCTGACAAGAAAAAAAAAACCTAATGAAAGATTTAAAGGAAGAATGTCATGCATGAACCTTCTTCGACAGGCAATTAAGATACAAATTGCAAAACAAAAATAAGTACATTATGAAACACAGAACTGCAGGTCAAAGATTGAAATCATTAGCATTGACAGAGTTGCATTTAAAGCTTTAATTCTAAGGCTGTACATAGGATGCTATTCTTCTAAATGCTACACTTATAATTGAAGATAAAGTGAAACAGAACACTATGAATATTTTCTCCTCATAACTATACTTAAAAGCAGAACCATGCTTCCATTGTAATTACACAGGATGCTATTCCATTAACAATTAATATTAGGAGCAAGTGGGAAAGCAAACAAGCCAAAGGGAAAAAAATCTGCTTTCAAGTATTACTAAAAGAACTCCATTCATAACTTAGTTTTTTTATTAGTGATGAGGCTTAATCTCTCCACAGAGGCAGAAAAGTGAAATGGTCACAACTAAACAGTGTTTTGGGTTTAGGTGGATTCCTGACAATATCTTTCAATCACTTGCTGGTGCAACTATTCCTGGAGGCTGAAATCTGCTCTACCTGGAAGGTACAATTTCTTGACAAAGAATAATAGCAAGAAAGAAAGACTAAGTACATTTTCTGAGAAGAGGAATGAGCTTCACAGAGGTCAGCATTTTGTCTTCATTGCTTCTCTTTCCAGAGCAGGAAGAACAGCTTCAAGCAAATCTGACACAGCATGCTCTGCATTAGCAGTTTTCTTCCTCCATACATCACCCTGTCTGTACCAATACCTTGCCATTAATCTAGGAGGGGTTTATAACCTGTGTTTTCCAAGGAGAAAACTCAGCATACTCCAAATCCCAGTGCAGAAGCAACAAACAAAGCAACCTTCCTCTTCCTGCATTACACGGGAGGGATTCACCTTGAGACTTGATTTCACTTTCTGGGGAATTTAATAAATCAGAGAGAAATGGATGCAGGAGATGCACCACCTGTTTGGGGTTTTCAAAGACACACCTGTCTGCTGTAGGACAGACTCTAATTACAGACGGGGGCCATCTGAAGTGATGACTAAGAAGAAAATTAGGAGACAGTGAAAAAAAATCTTCCTATTTTTGTTTCAGTAAATTGAACTCTGAAATTTCACAGTAGATGTGAGCACAGGATCCATGTATGTATCCCTGGTAGTCCTTCATGATCATCACATTATTTGCTCTGCACTAACAATAGAGAGAGCTGCCAGGCAAAACTCCAAATGAATAATGTCATTCTCCACAAACTCCTGTTGCCATGAGCAATGGTGCCCACATGATGAACACCACACAAGCAAGCCAATATTCCTTCACCTCTCTGTGGAATAATGAAGTTCACTCCACTGTCACGATCCATTCAGAGCATGTGTGTATGTATTTCATTATCAAGACAAAAGCCAACAGCCAAGTATGCAGCAAGAAATATGTGTCATATTCTTGACAAATAATGTATGTAATAAAAAGTTCCTGTTTCAGAGAAAGGAATATAATCAAGAACATTTTTTTCCTCGCATGAAAGATTTTGAGTTCAGTTTCCCAGCTACAGTTCTACTGAAGAAGAACAGCTGATTTGTACTCTAGGTGGAGACTAATGTAAGATATTTTAAATATATTTTCTAATAAGAAGTCAGCATACGATCTATTGCAGTAAGTAGTACAACACAGAAATAATCCATTTTCAGGAAGTGCATATCTTGTCTGCTCATATAAATAATCCTTTGAAATATCAATTCTTGCAAAAAAGATGTTTGTTTAGAAACTGATACATGAGGTCTTTACCCAGTCACTAAACCATTCTAGCTGAGCCTTTATACTGACCTATAATACATTTTTAGTGCTATTATATAGGAGCCTACAGTGAAAACAATTTTTTTGAAATATTATTTCACACATGCTCCAAATGTTAACTTTGAATATATTGTTTGCATTTTTCTTTGAATTGCTTTACAATATTACAAATCTTAAAATAAAACCTTTTCAAGTTAAGCATTCCCTGTTATTATAAGTCTAGCAAACTGACTTTATCACAAAAGATTTCATTATTGTTTCCCTCTTAGGGAACAAATACATAAATGAAGTACATCAGTGAATTAAAAATACTCCTCCCTCCGTCTCAGTTACTAAATTAAGTCCCTTGACTGAGCTGGAGAGTTCAGCAAATCACTAAGCACTTTTCTTTGTGTGTGGAAAAGCAATTTTCTTAGCAAAAAAATTAACTGTACATAAGTAAACCACCACTGCCACTGAAGTTTTATACAATCCTCTGTAAAATATTAAGGGCTGATGAACTTCAGCCAAAGTTTTCTCCTTGATCACGTCACATACTGCCTTTGCCTGATGCAAACTTCAGTAAATAAACAAAGGGGGAACAATGCTATAACTGTGAAAAACCTGCCCCAGTCTCCATTGGAACAACTCTACACTATCCTCTTTTTAATTACTTTTTCCTTATGAGAAAGGTACAATGTCCTCCCTCTCTCTCCTCTGTTCTGAAGCTCCTCTGGAGTCTCCAAATGACTATTCCATAGCTCCCAGATATGGTGGTCAAATCTGGACATGGTGATGTGATCATGACAGATAGGTAAACTGGAACATATACCTGTGACTTTTATGAATGTTACCACATTACAGGATGAAAATGGAACTTTATTTAACAATATAACACCTTCTCCCTTTCCTGTCACAGTGCTGGCTAACTAGCTCTTTGCATTCATGCTTTAAATTTCTGCTCAGCAGCAGCACGCTTTGCTTTTTAGTGCTGAATTCCACGTTAGTTCCTTCTAATTATTTCTTCCATTTGCCAGGACCAAACAACACTGCATTTTGACTATCTTCTCAAAGATTTGTAAGCCCCTGAATTTGTAATTCACATAATTAATGAAGA
The DNA here is from genome assembly GCA_024362935.1 of Setophaga petechia. Lineage (NCBI taxonomy): Eukaryota > Metazoa > Chordata > Aves > Passeriformes > Parulidae > Setophaga > Setophaga petechia. Next base: position 33,966,329 of record JANCRA010000001.1, read on the forward strand.
CACTCAATAGGATGTGTGTTTCCGTAGAGCCATTTCTCCCAGGGACCTGCACCAATATTTGAGACAATCTCACAGCTTAACATCAACCATTCAGAGCTACTCTTTGGCAGCAACTTCTCAGCCTGTCATGGTCATCTGATGAAAAATAAAGATGACAAAGGTGTCATCTTTACCACACTCTACCAACTTTAGGAGAAAGCAATCATGGCAACAGCAAAAGCCTTGGAATGGAGGTCACAATCACTGCCTGCCTATTCTTTAAAATAGCCAAGTTCCTAACACAGCTGAAGGTATCTGATGTCTTGCTGTTCCCAAAGAGAGAGAACTCCCTGCTCACTCCTCTAACCCTCCCTGCTATAGTCTGCAAGTGTGTGGTCTTATCCCCACAGAACAACAGCTTTATCTTCCTCAAACTGCTGAATTCACTCTAGCACTAGAAAACAAGAGAATTTTCCTGAGTGTAGAGGGTTTTGTTGAGTTTACATGCTCCTGGAGGTGGGTATTGTAAAGCACAGGAGGCAGCACCAAGCCACCAGTGTGACAGACTGTCCCACAGCAGGGGTATCCTCTCTCAGACCAGGTGGCAGGGAGCTCATTTTAGCCCTGTGTTTCATGGCACCACATCCCCCATCAAAGAAGGAAATTACAGTCCTGTGACAGGGTCACTTCCTGACAAGGTCGTATTAATATTTTTTATTACAGTTTAGATAACTTAAAGTACATTATTTAGTATTTTTTTACAAATTTTTGATTCAGGATCAAAGAAAGCCTTATGTACTTTTTCATGATTACAAAATCACAGAATCATCAAGATTGGAAGAGCCCTTCATGATCACATAGTCTAACCATCAATGCAATGCCACCATAACCACTCCTGAATTAGGTGGTTTAAACACAGATTAAGTCTTCTATAGTATCTACCATCATCATTTTCTTTTCCCTTCTTCCCTCATCCAGAGTGAGTCAATAAACCTCTCTTGACTGCCCCAAAACTTTTTAGTAGGCATATATAACCTTGCATATATCAGAATTACAAATCACAGGGGTAACTCCTGCATCTGCTGTACATGGCAGAGAGCTCCTGAGAGCATGCTGAATTTTAGGATACTTCTGAGACTCAGAAGAATATGCCCACCTCTTCCCACCTGTATCACTGGCACCTGCAATGATGCCCCATATCTGCAGGTTTCTGGGCGCTTGAAATCACAGTCACACAATCACTCCAGTTCTGGGAAGAATCTGGGGAAGCCACAGAGAACACAACCTTCATCTCAAACAACTTTTCCCTGGCTCACTTCCTCTTCTTGTTGTGGTTGCTATCAGAGTGTGGTAACCCTACCTTGAGGGCAGGAAAGTGTGTCTGCAAGGAGCACTCAGATTGATGACAGTATTTCATTTGGAGAGCACCAGCTGGAGTGTGCCTGGAGCCAACTCTGACATCACTCCTGCAGGTAACTAATATGGATGGCTGGCTAATTTGGCTTTAAGTCTGTCCTGCATGATGTTTTACTCAGGCATCAAGCTTACCTCTGACAATGATAAAACATAAGAACTCTAACAAAACATTTGACTTCATGCCAGCGTTTCTGATTCTTCTCATTTATTTGCAATAACACTGACATTTACATTCAGAAATCTCAAATTCAAAACACTTTTCTTGTTAAAATCAGCTTATTTCTTAGGCTTATGAAATATTTGCATGCACTTTTCTCTGAGCATCTTTTCCACTTAAAACTATTTCATTAATAACATTTTGAAATTTATCTTCATGGATCAGAAGTTCCATATTTGAACTGTTTTTGTTGTAACCAGTCAACTGAGTCACCTGCTATGATACTGCTCTTTCTCCCTGCTTCAGTGTAAATATCCTGTTGGCCATTTTCTTTCCTATAAGGGCTGCAAACAGAAAGCTGAAATGTATTTTCCACCAGTTTTTAAGATAATAAAACTCTGTATCCATCAGCTGAAGACCAAGAGAAAGAGATTCTACTTGCCATTAAATATTGGTGATGTTTATTTTTGTGCTATTTACTTAAATTTATACACATGAAAACTGTATGTCCAAAATATTTTAGAAAATGCTTGATTTTTAAAAATTATTTCTGCCAAAGAGCTAATTAACTAGTTAATTTAAATTAAGTAAGTTATAAAGAAAGCTAACAGCTGGAGAAAACTGGGGAAGAATGCCTAAGATATGGGAGCAAAATTGGCCTCAACAGTGTCCTGTGTGGACACTCCTGTTTTTTAGGCTCTACAGTAAGTCACTTGTTCCGTACTTCATCTATAAAATTCAGTATTAATATCTTTCTACCAAACTTCCAATCCTGAAACATCATTCCTTTTTTAGCAAAACATAGCTCCAGCAGTAAGAGTAGCAGATCAAGTACTAGCCAAAGATTCTCATTATTATCTTGGTAAAAACAAAATTAATTTCAATTTCCAAAAAAGGTAAGGAATGTAAAAAGAACAACCAGAGTATTTAGCACATGGAGAAAGGGACTGTCCTTCTGTTTCTCTTTAAATGAGGTAGATGTAGGATAGGTCATACATCTGTGTCTGTCTGTTTTTATTTGTCTTGAAGGGTTTAAATTTTGCCCTGTTTCATACCATAGGAATTTTGGTATTAATTTGACTGAGGCTAGGATATCTTTTTCAGAGTTTTCCCACCCTGACTTGCAGGTTCCTGTGAACTACAGCTGGTATTTTAAACTGCTATTCAAGTACTCACAAAACAATGAATATATAATTGGGACATTTCTTTTTTCCTGTTTTTATCCACTGCTTTGCTAATTATGCTCCAGAGACACTCTCTGGTAAGCAGCAGCAATGCTGAATAATTCAGAAATAAGGAATATCAATGTGCAGAAAGGAAAGCTGTCATGACAATCCCCAAGGATCTGTTTCAGCTAACAAATCTGACAGCACGTCAGTGACCAGCCCTGCCCCTGGCACTGTGAGGAGCCTCTACTGCCCCAGCTATTGTTCTCATCTACAGATCTTCTGTGTCCCAACCAGAGACTCTCCAAAACACTGCATTCTTTAGACTGACCTACCTAACTTTGAAAAATGGATTATGAACCCCTAAGTTTACTTTCCCCATTACTATTATATCTCTGGCAGGATGTGTACAGTGTTAACAATACTCTTACAGGGACAAAACCCAGAGAGAGACAAAGAGGCTCAGAAAGGAGAATTGTCCAATGTAATTATTAACAGATACTGACTTACAGCTAACACCAAGTTTGTTTACACAAACAGAAAATATACAAGACACCAGAAATTTCAATTCATTTTTGAATATCAAAATGTTAGTCATCCCTGTAGGAATCCCTTGCTAAAACTGCTCACTAAAATCTTGCTCACCAGTAGCATATGCTTATCTATGGGTTTCAAAAATTTCAGAATTATCAACTGCTATAGTTCTTCCCTTAAAATATAGGGTTTTTTCATGCCATTACATATGCAAATCACAATACAAAAATTAAATTATTCCCCCCCACCCCCCCCAAAAACAATAGTGCATTTACATCAGCTTTTTAATAACAGAGGATCTCTCTTAAAGTAAGGTGATGACACTGAGGAGTTCAAAATAGTTTTTAACTAAGATTCACATGGACTACCCCTCCCCTAGACAAACTGCAGCTTAAATGTAGAGATGTTAAGTGTTATATTGGGATAGACCAAATAACTCAAAACACTCCCCTTCCCAACATACAGGATCCAAAATACTTTTGACTTCTGCCTCTAGCTTTACAATAACTATTCCTAGTGCTATGCTACTAGTATCAATTGTGCTGTTGCAAATATGAAAGGAAACTAAAAAGCTATGTTAATTTCAGGCTTCATTAGAAATGGAAGTGGAAAAAAAAAGGACAATGCTTATCGAATGAAAATGGATTCAAGTATTGGAAAAGCGACATCAAAGTTCTCAGGGAATCTTTCAAGTACATCTCATTCCATACACCTCGAGCCCTTTACTTTGTCACAGCAACAACTGGATTAATTGAATATTTGCAAGAATAGCTGCCCCAGCTACCTGAGATACACAAGGTCGGATTGCTCAGGGATGGAAGAAACAAGAAACAGATAAGCTCTGGAAAGGTCAAACACAACTTTAAGATCTATTAGTAAAGATCTTTCCAGCAGATATAGCTCAGGTGCTGAGGATTGCATGCAGTATGATGCATACAAATCTGGCCTGCACTTTTCAAAATGGAGAGGTGAAAATAAACTTAAAGCTGTGCCAGAACCACCAGAGGAATATGGAGCTCGTCTTTTATGAAAAGAGGCTGCAAAAGGTCAAGGAAGTGAAGACTGAAACAGGATGTGAGCTCTCTTTAGCAATGGACCAGGAATCATCTGACAGATCAAATATTTTTAAACAGCCTGATTGCTTAGGTATGTTCAATTAATTTTCAGAGAAATGAAGCATCATGTCTGCTGCTGTCAAGTTGCAGGAAGCCCTCTAGTCATGCTGGTGTTCCTGCTTTATGGGTTGAACTCCACATCTTTCTGCTTGTACCCCTTCTTTTGGGGTATTTTTTGATTTTTTAGGTCTGAAATGTTATGCAGAAACTACAAATTCATTCAAACATACAGAAACAAAATTCATACAAATTCATTCAAACATACAGAATTCATACAAAGTCATTCAAACATACAGAAACTCACAAATTCCTTTAAGTGTCATAATTAATCCTTCCATTTTAGTCAAATGAAAGCATTCAAACATCAGCTATGTTGAGAACTACAGAGATTGTCTCAAGGTTTCTGCTGGTGCCTATTGTTTTCAGATACAAAGCAAAGTGCTTTTCAATTTTCTTTCAGTTATCTTCCACATTTTTGGAATATTTCTTTTCCAGCTGGGTAATAGCTACTTTTATATTCAGGGCATGCTCCTATTTTGAGTTATTCTTGTAAGTATTTGAAGAAATTGCTCAGAGAAAAAAAAAGCAAATTGAAAAGAAACCTACATCATTTAGCATCTGAATTCTAGCACTGCTTAACACAAACTACTGCAGAAAAAGATATTTAATTCTAAGTGGCTCATATGACTTTTTTCTAGATGCCCCTGATGTGGTATCTAGATCTAAACTGACATCCATAAAATCAATGGGGTGCGTGTGAATTACTATTACTCAGCCCAAGCAGCAGATTTCTAGTTTCACCATGCACTGTACAGTATTTATTCTTTATATGACCACTAGGCAGATTGTGTACTTTAGGTTCCTCACAATAGTTAAGATTTTACCAATGTATTTTTAGTAGGAAGCTTTCTGAAGCCACAGACTAGCTAATTTAGTAGAAATTAAGTAGAAATGCCAGTCAAAAGGTTTTAAAGTGGTGGTAGACAGGACATGACATCAGCTTTCACAGGTGAATGCCTCATCATAAAGAATGAGAAAGCAAAACCTTTGGAGAAAAATAAGGTATAAAAGAACACCCTGTGCTCTAATTTTGTGTTTGTTTAATGTTCTCACCTTCTCCCTCTGGAAATGTGGGTGAAGTTGTAGCGTCTCAAAGTCAAGAAAAGAACAGACAGAACCCACCTGAGGGTGCGAGGAGATATCCTGACTTGTGAGGAAAAGGAGTAAGGTCAGCTGGGATTTGAAAATATTTTGTAACTAGGGCCAAAGGCTACACGCAAAAGAAGTTCCAGGATTGCATTTGTCCTTTTCACAGCTGTTATCACAGTGGATATCATTGCTATCTATGATCATTATCTCCTACAAAGAGCTGTTCTCTTCCTCTACTGCTACCTACGAATGACACTGTTCTGAAAGAAATTTTCACTGTCAGTCCACCCTGAATTTGAACTTTTTGTTACTGAATTTCAGCCTGTTCTTTTTTGCTAAATTCTAAACTGACATTCGATTTTTTTTCCCTTTGCCTTTTTTTTTTCCTTCTGGATGCAGCAATAATACTGATAATCACCCAATGGGTCATCTGAGTGCTCTGCTACAAGACATTTTTCTGATTTTCTTTTTAAAAATTATTTCTCTACTGCTATAAATCTTCTTATGCTATTAATCTTTATTGAGTTACACAGGAATACCTTTGTATAGGTGTACTGTGTACATGACTATTGGATGTACTCATGCATTCCCACTGAAAGATAGATGAAAGAGAGAGAGAGATCTTTTCCTGATTTAAAAATTCTGTCATATTTTCATTATTAAGACCAAAGCTAATAGGCATAGGTTAACAAGTTTAAAATCAGTAGCTTCATTATATAGTTCATATATTATAGGTGGCCAAGCAACTTCGAACAAACCTCACCTGAAAAATGTGTCTATAAATGAATAAGAAAAGCTTTAACAGGCAAAACCACTACTTCAACTTCATTTAAACTAATATTTTAAAGGGATTTTGTTGAATCAGCCAGTAGGGGGAGATGTAAGTCCAGTAAAAGCAGAAAACAACTATTTGGCAGTCCTTGATACAATTGAAGGTTTGTATAATACAACTTAACCGAGGTTAGATTTCTTAATAAGTATTAGATGAGACAGATGAAATCTGTCTGCAGTTAAAGCCCATCTATCAGCCTTCCTTGTCTTACAGCCTAGGGCCAGCTGTGCCGGCAGAGTTTAGGAAACTTTCATTTCCAACAAACTCTTAATGAAAGTAATAAGGCAAAAATAATTTCTAATAAACAAATATGTAAATTCAAGTATTTTTATAAACTGGATCAGTATTCTGCTATACCACATTAAAAAAACATGGCAGTATAAAAAACCCATAATCTCAGGCATCCCAATACTCACATTTTGATAAGTTTTGAGTCCTTTCATGCCTACAGAAATTATGAGCATGTTATTGCCTTCTGGTACATACACAAATGCTGTTAAAGTATTTCCACTTCCATTAAGACAGTCACAATACTCTGTCTTAGCATTAAAAATTTATTAATCCATTAACTTACCATTATAGGAACTCATACTTGTAATTGGCTGCAACAGCAACAATACCTTGTGATTTACAAAAAACACAATCACATCTCAACATCATTCTTCTATAGAATAATAATATCCCTATGTAGCAGAAATGGAAATGCAAACAAATGCAGTAAGGTAAGTGTAAAAATTAATGTAATATAGTTTACATTCAACATTTATAACAATTCCTTTGTTTTTGTTTTGTTGTTTGGTTTAAGGTCAAATGAAAACACCCCTGGAAATAACAGGGCCCATATGATTAAGCTATATTGACTAATTACACATATATGACTGACAAAGGACTGTTCACCTTCCCTGAATGCCCTTTGAACAAGCCAGGAACAAAGATTGTGCATTGAACAGTTTTGCTGTTTCAACTGTCATTCTGTCAAAAAAAAAAAAAAAATCACTAAATGACAGGCTAAGCATTAAAACCTTCTGCAAAGCAAAGAGCTGGGGACTCAAAACATTTCCTGTGGACTAAGAGCTTAGGGTCTTTTCTCCTTCAGGGTCCTTGGGAGTCTCTTCCCTGTGCTCCCCAGGCAGTGGTCTGAAAACACTCTTCCAAACTACTTTCTTCCCTGCTGTTTACTTTTCCCCTGGGTATTTTGAGAGGTCCTCTGCATGTTTTGCAGTGCTTTGAAAAGGAAAATCATTGTTACTGCTCTCTTACTGTGCTCTTCCTGACTTATCACCATCTCTCCACTCCCAGTTCCCTGCATGTCCACAGGTCATTTGCACTCCTGGGAAAACAGAGTGGCTATTTGCCCTAGTATGAAAAAGCCAGGGAAGTTCTGCAGCATCAGCTAAACTTTCTGCTGGAGAACAAGGAGAGTGGAGGGCATGGGATCTCCTCTTTCCTTGCAGGCATCTCATTCTCTGTAGGGAGCAAATGGACTTCTGTAATTTCGTGCCTACAGTGCCTCTCCAGCACTCAAAATAACACTGATGCACCATCTTAAAAACAGTAAACATCACAGGGGTTGATTTCCCAAATAATTCACTTGAAGAGATATTTCTGTGCTATTTTCTCACAAACAAAAGGGGTACATTTTGAAATGAGTAAAGTTTATACAAGGATCTTGTTCCTGGACAAAGGATACTGTCTTGGCAGTTTATCAAAGAACTGATGTCAACTCTTTTGGGTCTCATTTTTCCCTCATCTATCAAGAGACATGCATAGCATTTTATAAATAAATGAACACAGCAAATTTCAGAGTGTTTATCATAATTTTCACTTCACAGGTTGGAGGAGGCATTTACCTTTGCCTCTCGAAAAAAACATGTCTTCCAGCTAGAATAATGATATTTTGGTTACTTACATGGAAATGAAACAGATGCTAGTTTGTCTGGGGATAATTCAGAATAAGGTACTCATCAGGTCAATACCTATACTGAACTCTCCTAAGACTGTGAACAAAATATGTTTTCACTTTTCTCACTCAAGTCTGAGATAAATAACCTGATTTACAGATAAACTGCCAGGGTTAAAACCTGCAGAAATATGGAAGGTACATAATTAATGTAACAGAGATGCAAAACCCACTGATATCCTATAATCCAAAATCAAAATGGAAATTGTCTTGAGATCATCTGCAGACACTGTCCTGTATCTGATCCAGTTCAATGCTGCATTAAAAGCTGCAATTCAGCAGCTCCATGGAGTGGAGGGCTTTGTGCAGAACTGGATCAGATTGGAACATGTGTCCATGGAGTCCTAGCCTTGATCTCAAGGATGGAAATGGATTTGAAGAGCAAGCTGCTATTGTGCTGTAAATCAGATGCCATCTACAGGATGTGAAAGAATTCTTTGGTACCATTTTATAAAGGTTTGCTTAACAGGAAGCTGACAAATTTTCAAGGGCCACAGTGTGGAAAAGGCTGCATTTCTGGCTGAGAAAATTGACTATTGGAAAGCCAGGAACTCTGCAAGTCTCGATTTCAGGAATGGACCAAAAAGACAGTATTATAATTGGGATTTAGATCAGAATTTGCCATTTGCACAAACCTCAAGTAAAGCTCAAGGAACATTGCAATAGGCTGTAAACAACTGGAGGATTAAGCAGAATTTAAAAATCATAGCAAATTGGAAAAGTGAAGTAAAGAAATGAAAAAAAGATACAATTCCAAATGTGCAGATACAAAATATCACACTGATCTATGGATAATGAAGACAGATCACTCTTTTGGACATGGCACTTGAAATAGATATGAATATAAATGCCTTGCCTTTACACATGTAAAACCTGAATTACAAGAGGAGGATGATGAATACTTGGCTAGACACCAGTTCTGCAGAAAATGATGTGGAGGTTACACCAGAGCACAAGCCTGGCATGAATCAATACTGTCAAGGAAATGCAAACAGGAACACAGTCTCTGAGAGAGGCAAAGTCATCCATCCATTCCACCAGGCAATGGTAAGACTTTGGCTGGTGCTGTAGGCTCTCAGGATGGAAACAGTCTGCAGAGGAGCAAAGATAATCATCGGAGATCTAGAAAACATTATTTATTAAGAGAGGCTGAAGGAAAGAATGTAATTTACTTGAAAATGAACAATGAAGTTATCTGACATGAGTCCTCAAGTACTTAAAAGCTCTGCTCCCACTGTGCAGTGTAAGTGATTAAAAATGTGAAGGGATTAAAGCTGTGGCAGGAAAATTTCTGATTGGATATTGTAAGAATAGTACTGAAACACTGGCTATATACAAATTTCTTTCCCATCTCCTCTTTTTTCATGCTTCCAGCACACACTGCATTGACAGCCTAATTTTTTCAGAATGGAAGCCAGAAATATCTCATTACCTCAGGGCTACACCAAGATAGCTGGACAGGCAGAATTATTGCATGCAGAGTCAAAAAAAATCAGAAGGTATATATTGGCAAGTGAGAATGCTTCTATGTCATGCTTAGTTGATTGCTGCCTCTGAAAAAAAACCAAACCATGGGCACTGGAGGAAAGGACTGTGATACTGTGGAGCTCCTGCAGACCTCACAAAGCAAGGGGTAAACGACACACACATCCCACCCTGGACAGATGCTAAGGAATATTAATAAACCTGGGCCAATGAAGATGCATGGAACTTGCATCAATGGACACATTTGAAAGTGGTTTGGCACAACCCAATCCTATCAAATTAACTGGTTCAGGCTTTGTGCTTTCTTCTGTTGGAAGCAACTGCAGCACGAGACAGAGGATTTAGACAGCAGCAGATCATTCTTTAAATAAATCACAACAACCAAGTGGATGCAGAGGTTGCTCCCAAATTTATGCTGATAAACACTATAAAATGTAAGAAAGGGGTGTTGGTTTTCTCTTTCTTAGAATCAATAGGTGTCACCAAATTCTGCATTAAAGTTCTAGAGAAAATGGTTCTAAACATATAAATAAGAATAGAAAGAATTGCTTAAAAAAGGTGACATTTTTCTTTATGGAAAACTGTTCAGACATGATTTTATAATTTTGAAAGTGAAGCCATCTGTATCAACAGTATGGTGATAATTTTAAATAGCCCACCTGTATGCACTGAGCAACATAGCTCTGTCTTCTTCTTGGCCACCATCCTAGTCTTTTTTACGTAAAGATGTATTAAAATCATGCCCAGAAGTGACTTAATTTTCTAATTACTGGTAGTATTCGTGACCCATTTTATGAATCTGCCCCAGCATATGGGCATATAGACTGTCAAGCTCCAAAGTTGATACTTGTGTGAAGTAGCAGGCTAACAGCTCTAGAAGGATTATACTCAAGGTGTTTATATTTTTATGCTAAATATGATGCCCCAAGTATTAAAAAAAATTAGAAATATGAGTTCAGGCATTAGGAAAAAAATTAGTACTCTGTCTTGGCTGGCATGAGCCACAATGACTATTTAAGTGAAAGGTTGTGTATCAAATCTGAATCTACCCAATTCAACTAGCATGAAGAACTTGATTAGTGATTGATTTCCTTGACTGAAAATTAAAATTAAACCACCAGCCGCATTTTATCCTTGATTTTTCTTTTCGTTCTGATAGGTTATGCACTCTGTAGAGTCTCTCCTCTGTACCGGTCCTCAGAGAAAATGTACTGGTTGTACAGTACCTCTACACTGAAATCCTATCAAAGCAGGAGAAAATGATTCAATATGAGCATACGCACACCCACAAATTCTGTGTTAGTGTCAATACCTCTCATTGAATAAAATTCTGAGATTTCAAGGGGCCATGGGTAGATGACAGTTTGTAAAAGCTATTTTTATATCCACTATTGTTATCTCCACCAGCAGTCTTTTACAGACCATAGCTTGTCAAAACAATAAATCAAGACCGTAACTTACACAAACTAGCACTAGTTGAAGACTGCTTCACTATAGAATAATTCCTTTGCATAAAACATTCCTGCTGCACAGTTCAAAACAGTAGATTATACTCAGGCTTTAAAAAAATAGATGATTGTTTCTGGTTGTGAGAGGTTTTATGAATATGTTTATAGGTAGAAATCAGCCATAAAAGACATAGGCTATAAAGCTCTGGGAACTATAGAACAGAAATCATTGTCCAAAGCACTTTCTGAACTTCAGAAAACAATAATAAAATTCTAAAAGTACTTGTCAGATTTGAAATGTAGTCTTAGCAAAGGCTTTCTCTGCACGAACATGTTGTAAAAAGTATGTATTTAAATACTGAAAGTAAGGAGCTGCAGAAAAAGAGTATTTCTGAGAGTATATCAAATTCAAAAAAAGAGCATTAGGATGACAGTTTGCAAAATAATAATGTGATTTTAGGTACGCAATTCAACAGAATACGTCAAGTAACCTTCCAATCTTTACACACAACTAGCTACATTAGGGTCATAAATTACATTCAAGGTTGAGAGCCTGTGATGCAAGGGAAAGGAAAAATGTACTGATTACCCAATTTTATCCCTTGAGCATGTCCAAAATTTTACCCAAAAGTACATCCATTAAACATAAGTGGCTCCTATTACTGTGAGAGTCTTGTGATGGTGGAGTGATTCTATTTCTATATTATAGATAGGAAACTGAGTATAGGAACTAAAATGTCAGATATTACAAAGTTGTTTCTACTTGCTTGAATAGCCCAGCATTTGCAAAACTGCTGTCCTAGTCCTTCACTAGAGTTACATGTCTCTTCAGCTCTGTCTCCCTTCAGGGAGGTCTGGAGAACACAGCTCTACACTGGAAGGCAAAGAACTCTTGGAAAGTAGGGAGTGGCCACACACTAAAACACTTGTAACTTCCTCAGATAGGTGCTGGGGGTCTTGGCATCCAGTAAATAGCACAACACTTCCCTCATTGGTTAAATTTTCCATCTTGAGTTGCAATTCAATAGCAATGTTGTTAGGTCTCACCTGCACCTTTCTCTCCTTCCTGCATCATGAAGTTACACCACCATAAAACTGCTCCAAGGAGTTCTGCAGCCCCTTCCAAATAGTTTTTTGAGCTGAAATGATGGTTTTTATCTGGTTAAAAGTATGTTGCAGCTGGCATGAAATGGATGCCAGTTTTGAGATCAGACATGTGGTACCATGAATTGATACAATGTATGTGCTGCCAGGAAATAAAGAGCAGTCATCCCCAGCAGGCCTGAGCATATCAAACCTCCTCTTTGAACTTCCACAGAGCTTTTAGCTCAGACAGGCTATTAAATCATATAAACTGACAGGCTGTATATCACAGTCCATTACAGTAACAAGGTTATCCCATTAGTTTAAGTGGCGATTGCTTGGGTTAGGCAAACTCTGCTGGACACCAGAGAGCCTGCACCATGGAAAGGAGCAGACACAGAGGACCATGCTCTTATGTCCCAAGCCTACGTGTCCTGTAAGGGCAAGCTCTCAAACCTCTGCTGAGATAGGGGAACGAACCAGCAGGAGATGATAAGCCAAGATGACCCTTGCCACAAAGCAGATAAACATCTCTGTTACAGACTACAATAAAACATCCCAAGTGATCTCCAATTCTGCTGAATGATCACGGATCCTGGGATCAAGACAGTGAGCATCCTCATGACATAATCATGATTCCACAACTGTCTGACAATTTCCCACCATGCATAAGAACACCAATTTGAGTTGTTTGCACAACTCCAAATGCAGCAGAAGAAAATTGCATGAAGCACTCTTCAGAGTATATTCAGGTAGTTGTACACAAATTGCAAGACAAAAATGGCTACAGTCACTATGATGATCGGCAACGGGTACAGACCAGTTAAACGCAATGTAAAACCTCTCATTTCTGTGGCACATGAAAAAGGGAAATAAAAGAGTTCACAGACTTAGTGTCTGGATGAGGAGGCAACCTTATTAGAGGAGAAATCCAGCTTCCATGCCTAGAAGGATTCAATATATCCTGAAAAATAGTCACACAGATATTTCAAAAAACTCGCTAACCTTAAAAGTTACATGAAATCCATTTATAGAATAGTCGTTAAGCCTTCCTATACGCTGCAGTGAGCATAGAAAAATATCCAATAATTCATATGGGAGATTTGACTGAAAATACATTTTAAATGGCTGCAGTTCGGTTCAGTGAAACCTGTGGGAAATTTGGCATGGCCAGTGACAAACTATTTGTAAACCAAACTGATAAAATTCGTGCATGAATGCTGCCTGATCCAAGTGCAGTTACAAATTTGTCATATGACTCCCCAGTTGGTGCTAGTACATCATCTGTACCTGAATTTCACACTGGAAGCTTTTGAGAGTGTTTTACAGTCTTAAAGCCACAAACATCAAGCCAAACCTTGGTGTAAAGCTACTTGTTGTGAACAACTGTAGAGGGCCTGAGAATGGGTGAGAGGAACACCATTTCTGAGCGTACATCAGAAAAAGCTGAGAGCTGCAGTGAAGCTCCAAGTTCTGTCACAGGAAAGGATGAAGACGCCGTCCCAAGTGGCACTGCAGGCATGGGAACAATAAATCAAGACTACACTCACACCACAAATGAATGAGAATGTCTCTTCTTCACAAGAAGGATTTTGAACTGGAAGACCGTGTTGAGATAGATGGTGTCTAATGGGAGAGCACCTGGTCAAAACTGACCACAGCGGAATACTATTAAAACAAATTAAAACGTGGGAAAAGATTAATTCCAGAGCACTAGCTGAGCTGGCATTGGAGCTCAGTAAGATTCGTGCTCCTGTCATACCAAGAGCCTACCTGCCAACACTTCAGCTGCTTGTGTCAGCTGCAAACAGGCTGCTGGTGTGTGCTGCAGCAGGACTTTGATCATGTGCAGATGGAAAGCAAATGTACCATGCAGATAATACAACAACTGCTCTTAGGTCTTCTGCAGTTTGATCTGGTTTTATGTACATTATTTCTTAGGCTGATGTGACCTTTTCTCCTTCACACATATACTGTGTTGACATTTTAAGTGAAGGGAAAAACTCATCAGCACGCTTTTTGGATCATGTATTCATTATTTGCTGGTGTTTTACTAAAAATGTTGGCAATTTTCCAGTTCATTAGAGATCATCTCAGATCTGACTCTGCTGGCAAGAAATAAAACTATTATGATACCAACAGTAAAATATTTAACCTAAATTAAAAAAAAAATCCCTACTGCTTACAAAATAGTAGCATAATAATTATGGTGCTGGCTGAAGCAATTTCTAGTTTTAGTGCATATGTAACTAAAGGAAAACTGTTCTGTATCTTTTATTTCACAGAAGCTGTCTTGGTCAATTAAGTTACTGAAGGTAATAGGTAAAATGGTTTGCAACATTTACTGTATTCGTTGTAAGCAAGGAATTAAAAGCTTGAGGTCTCAGCAGAGAAGGCCATAGGAGAGAAGCAGTACTGACTTTGAATTAGAAAATAATCTTTCCCCTAAGCAAAATTCATACTGATTATTTAAAACATATCTATTCCCATTTGCCATTTTAGGCAGAGGGTACTTTTAAGCAAGCATATTGTCCTAGCTCAGCCAGCCTTCAGTCCTGCTGGCATGTGTGGGGACAGACATGATGGTTCTTTGAGCAGTGCTGCTTTCCCAGCAGCATCGCTCTGATGTGCATCCTGTTATGGGGAAAACAAAGGAAGACTCTCACTGATTTGTGCAAGAACAGGGAGGTCTTTCCACTTGACAAGTACTCAGATTACAAGAGATTTATAGGCTGCACTGTACTATAACTTGTTCCTTGAGAAGCCATTTATCTGCCTGTGTCTCACGCTGGCAGGGCAAGGTGGGTATCAGCTGCAGCCATGCTGAGTGGAATAGCAGTTCGTGCAAAGCCACCACATCTATTCTGTACTGCACAAAACCTTGTCCTTCTAGGAAGCTTCCTATGAGAGATTCCTCTTTAGTCCTCTCTTGTCTTTGCAACAAGATTCTACAAGATGCAAACTACAAACAGCAAATGTGAAACAACTGATAAGCAACCCTGTGGCTACGCTGGCAATAGAGAAGTTTTACTTACACAAACTTTGAAAGCAGAACCAAATTACACAAAGGTTACTTGCAGTAAGTGCCAAGAAACTACAACTGCTCAGAGGATGAAGAAGGCTCAGAGCAATTGAATGTCTAGCAGCTCTGGAGTGTTATGTGATTGCACTAGCTGGGTCTGTGTTGTGGAATGGTGTAACAGTCCATCTGGCCCTTCAGAAGAGCTTGTCTGTATCTTGTTAGCTGGTGAACTCAGGGCATTTTGCCCTTCATGAGAGCTTGCTAATTGGTGAAATAACTCAGTCAAGACAGCTTGTCTTGCAGTGACTTTTTTTTGACTCTGTGAAAGTAACATTTCCAGCAGTCAACAGATATCTTGCTGTGGAAGTGAGATCTAGAAAGGAAGCTAGAATTTCTGACTAATAGTTCGCTTTACAAACTATGAAGCTACATCAAACTTCCACAAAGCAGAAATCTTCTGCATACTCCCTGGAAATCTGTGGGGCTTTCTCTCCAAAGCTGGGAGGCCTACCTTAAGGTTACCCTCCTGGGAGCTGAGTGGAAGCACTCTGTACACTATTGTTATTTTGGCAGTAAATTACATTGACTCCTAATCTATGCTAGTTCTTTGCCAGCTTAAATATAGGTACCTCAATACTGTGCACTGTTTTATGTAATCTACTAGTTCTCTTTGTTTTATACTGTGTAATAAGTAGGTCTCTTTAGGGCCTTTTAACTGTGGTTGCTTATCTATTAGATGAATAACTAATTTTATAATGAACCTGATCTGCTGTCCTTAGAACTTGCAGGCTGGAGCGATTTTAGGTGGGGCCATACTAAATTTAAACTGCTGTCAAAAATCTGAGACTAAAGCAGGGCTTGCCTGAATCTCCCACCCAATCAGTGACAAGTGGTCACATTGGCACCTGATGTCAAGTACTTCATTGACACTTAAGTTAATGCAAGATGAAGACCAAAGGGCCTGGATGGAGATAAGAAAAAAGGAACAAGTAGAAAAATGAAAATGAGCCCACAAATATCACAGTTACCTACTCCTCCCTGCTGGTCTTTCCCTGGATATTAAGGTCAGAGTTCTTCTGTTGCTATTGTTTCCAGGTTTTGCTTTGGGAAGGGGAGAACGCTGAGGTTTCAAACTGCCATAACCTACAGAGTGGAGGTTCAGCCAGGGCTAACGAATGTCAGAGCCTGACCTACTGGCAGCCCTGCTGGGATGTGCCTGTGTGAGACCTGGAGACTCTCCCACATTACCATTACCACAGAACCATGTCTGTCTGTCTGTCCGTCCTTTCCCTTTTGGTAAGGATTAATCCAAGCTGAGCCTTACATGAGAACAATTATAAGAAGAGATAAGAAAAAGGATGCATCTTTGCGAAAAGAAGGAAGATAATTTCTGTGAATTAACTGATCTTTACAATACTGGGACCAGAGGCTGTCTTATCTAAAACTATTTACAAATCATCTTGACAGTGTTCAGGTTTGACAGCTCTGTGTTTAAGTTACAGCACTGCATATACATCAGCCATACCACCAGTTAGAAACAAAGCATCTGCTGGTGTAACGTGGACTCAACTGTGGGTGCATATATTGCATTAATCGCCAGCAAATAAAACATTCAATAATGTTTCTGTGAAATAAACAGAATTCCTGATATTGCAATCACTTCTCTGATGCCAATACTTACTACAAGTATGTGCCTGTCTCTTATGTACAGTCACTGAGCCAAGTTGTGTTTCCATGCACAGCTTGTGAATTCTACAAATCGGTGTCTTGATCTTTTTCCTAGTTTTCAGGAGTTTTATTCTATTACCTTTCATTAGCAGAAAGTGGCCAACATGGAAATGCCTGGGCTTGGATTCTGCTACAGTTACACTTTTTGCTTACCCTTCTTCATGTTCCCACTCTCCCCTTTATCGCTACTTACTCAAAAGGGTCGCTGGGATCAGCTCTCTGGAGCTCTGGAGGAATCGGGATTCTTTTGTAGTACATTTCCCAGTCAAAAGCTCCTCGCATGGCGTCCCCCGCCTGCGCCTCGTAGCCAAAGTGGTTGTGGTCAATGACATCGATCATAGGACACACGATGGTTTTGTGGTTAAGTGCAATCTGGTCTGAAAAATGAAAGTGGAAAATAGGAAATGGCATGTCTAGTCAAGCCATCTATCATATTACTGCAAAGTGAATCCCACAGGTTTCTGATGTTTGAAGATTGCTTGCTTTGTGCCCTGTGGCCCCCCAGTAATTTCATCTTTCCAGTCTGTATCAAACCTTTATTTAAAGTAGAATTAATGCAGTTGGGCAATGATTAGAAGTATTTATGGTTCCTTAAAAGGAAGCACATCCCTGTGAGACCCACAGGAGTCCAGTCATCTGCATCTCTCTCTCATTGCTATGCCGAGCTGTCCCCAGTCTGTCAGCTATGGAGCAGGCCAGCAAGCAAATGGTAAAAATACTCCCTCATCTGTGGGGAGTAAGTTTGGGAACCTCCTGAGAGAGAGATTTACTCCTAAATGTGAATTTCAGCCCCTGTAACCATTCAGTCACTGTTCCTGTGGCTGTAGAGTGCATCAGCTTTGAAATCAAATGCTCCAAATTAAAGGCAAATTCCAACACAAAGAGAAAAACAGAGCTTGTGTCCTCTTTTTTTGCACCAATCTTTGAGTTCTAAAGAAGGCTCCACAGTATTATTCTCACCTGCTTTCTAAAGAAAGGACTTTAGTTTTGCTTTAAAAAAAAATAGAACTGTGAGACTAAATCAAATTCCCATCCCTAGCATAAGCTCAGCTTGGCCTGAGTCTGCTTTGGTGAATCCTATTGCTTAATCCTATAGAGTGCCTCTGAAAAGAAAGACAAGTAAAGAAGATAGGCCAACATCAAGAACTAGGCAGAGGAATAATGGTTTGAAATGAGGAAGTACAGAGAAAACCTATAGCCGTGTTGACATGAAAGGACTGTAAAAAATTACCTACGAACCCTCAAAAAGCCCCTAAAACCTTAACATTCCAAGTATAATAAAGCTTTTTCTCTGAATGGCAGTTTAGATCCTTTATATTATTTAGGTTAGGGCCTATGTGGAAAATTTGTTTTTTGTTTTTTGATTTTGTTGTTTAGATTTCACTGATGCTTGATAATACCCTAAAAATAATCAAAGGGCTGAGTGTGGATTGAACACTTAGCTAGGAAGGCAGGTAATACTGGTATAATGATTCATAATACAGATTCTGCTTCCATGCTTCTGCAAGACTGGAGTTAAGAAAAAAAGATTATTTTCACAAAACATCAGGGTCTTTATTCTCAGAAGTTTAAGTTTAGAAATCAGGGATCAATGCTTCTAGTGAGAAATTATTGTGACTGGAAGTTCAGCCTGCTTTTACATCCTTATCCTTTAATAGTGAAATAAATTTAAAGCACAGGATCTCACAAAATTCTAGGAAACTCATCACAGAGATAATGGTTGCATTACTGTTGTTATTGCCAAATATAATTACATTCACTGGCACACTATACAGTGTTATCTGTGATCATTATATAAAGTCACTTTTACATAATCTCTTTCCTGTGATGGCACTCCTAATAGTTATAGGGCTTATAACAATCTGTCTCTGATCCCCCCTTCTAAATTGATTGGAGTAGAGAAACTAAATGGGATTGATTTTTCTGGAGCAGGTCAAAGGTAGACTCTTAATGCTTTAGCATCCTTCTCTTCATCTTTAAAAGCTGCTATCTTTAAATACACTGAAGGATTTAAAGTCTCCAAATCACATGTAGATAGCCATGGGGAGATTTTTTTGAGCAATGCTCAAGATCAATCCCAGTCTTCATTTCTGCAACTTTCTCAAGAATTCTGCAAGTATGATGGTGCTTACCTGCTGTAGTGTGTTTCTGCAGAACTTACTTCTCAGTCTCCAAAGTATTTTAGAGATAAGGAACCACAGGAAAATCTTGTCTTTTGATAAAACCAGGGTGTTTGTAGTTGTGTACACCAAAAGTAACTGTAACTGAAAACAACTGTGGCTCAGCTCCACAAAGCCATTTAGATACCCTAAAAGTACTGAAATAGCTCAGTCTTTCTTTGGTCTAAAAGCTGATAGTTCATTCCAAATATGTAAGTTAGATACTTAAATAGCTCTGAGAACCACCTTTAAGTGATTGCTCTTGGTTTCTCACCCCCCTCCCCAACCTCTAACTTTCAAGGTCTCATTTGGAACAAAACCTGGTTTGGAACAGTGGAAACCACTGCTCCTCTCAGCAAACACTGCCAGTCCAGAGCAGGGCTGAACCATGTACTTGTTGAGGATTTTTCACTACACATGCCAGATTTAGTCATTGCTAAAACAGTGCAGCTTCAAAGCAATAAACACTCAGGATGTCCTCTGTTGTGGTTTCCCTGAATGACTTTCAGTCACATGCAGTGCTGAGTGAATCACAAAATATGACTTCAAATAAACATTTAAAAACATACATTTATACTATTACTAGCAGCCAGGTGTCATCTGATTTCAATATAGTAAATATATGCCATCTCAAGTTTATAAAAAAATTCTCTCGTTCCTTTAGAAAAACAGGGCACAAGGAAAATATACTAGATGTGTGTTTATTTTCTATTTGTCCTTTATGTAATGCTCTACTTTTTCTTTCAAATTAAAACAGATTTGATTCTGGGCTTCAGTATTCCTCAAGACATTTCTAGGTCCTCTGGCTGGTTGGTTATCTACAGGTATCCTACTATATGTGGAATGAGAAAGATTTCATTCCTCTTGACAACAGAGGGGCACTGATGCAGTTGCTCTCATCTTTCCAGTTTTCTGGTTTGAGGCTGAGGGTTCAATATCAAGTGCAACCTGGCTGCAATTGTGAATCCTTTGATGACAATTTATTTCTTCTTTGGTTTTTACATGGTGGAATCTAGCTAAATGTATGGAACAGATTATCTCATGGAAGACAACATAGGCTAGGGGATCAGGCCCAGCCAGGATGGGTTTATCAAAGTCTGGTCCTGCCTGACTAACATTATCTTCTATAAGCAGGTAACCTGCCTAGTGGATGTGGGGAAATGGATATTGTCTACCTGGACTTCAGTAAAGCCTTTGATACCGTCTGTCAGAGCATTCTCCTGGAGAAGGTGGCAGCTTAGAAAGGTGCACTCTTGGCTGGATAAAAAAGTGGCTGCATGGACAGCCCAGAGAGTCGTTGTGAATGAAGTTAAATCCAGTTGGTGGAAGATTGGAAGCGTTGTTTCCCAAGGAATCAGTACTGGGGCCAGTACTTTCTAACATCTTTCTGGATGATCTAGACAACGGAATTAAGTGCACCCTCAGTCAGGTTGCAGATGACACCAAGTTGGACAGGATTGTCAATCTGCTGGAGGGCAGGAAGGCTCTTCAGAGGGATCGGGACAGGCTGAATCACGAATTGAGGCCCTTGGGTCATAACAACCCCATGCAGTGCTGCAGGCCTACAGATGCACATCCGGGATGCTGCCCAGAGGAAAAGGGCCTGGCCTGGAGGCGCTGGCTGACAGTGGTTGAACATGAGCCAGTTGTGCCCAGATGGCCAAAAAGGCAATGGCAGCCTGGCCTGTGTCAGCAATAGTGTGGCCAGCAGGACCAGGGCAGGGATTGTCCCTCTGTTCTTGGCACTTGTGAGGCTGCACATCAAGTTGTGTGTCCAGTTCTGGGCCCCTCAACACAGGAAGGACATTGAGGGGCTGGAGAGAGTTCACACAAGGATAATGGAGTTGGTGAAGGGTCTGGAGCACAAGTCCTGTGAGGAGCAACTGAGGGACCTGGAGTTGTTTACCCTGGAGAAAAAGTGGCTCATGGAAGACCTTATCCCTCTACACAACTGCCTGAAAGGAGGTTGTGGTGAGCTAGGGGTCGGTCTCTTCTCCTAGTGATAGAACAAGGGGAACTGGCCTCAACTTGGATTTCTCTCTGCTCCTTTATGGCATTTCTGCTTTACATGAAGACGCAGAGGTTATTTTTAAAAATGCAGATGTGTTTGAGGGCAAGGAGATAACAAGGGGAACAACTGCATGCATGATTTGATATGAAAGCTAAGAAGGATAAAAATTTGGAATTTTGTTCATTATCTTAATACTGACCTGAAGAGAAACTAGTTAATAGTATTTTTCTTGGTCTCTACTGATAGCTCATTAGAAGAATGCACATGTTGCTGCAAATGCTTTATCAGCTTACTGTGTGGCCCAAGAGTCCCAACATCAGAATTCAAGGAACAATAACCATTAATTAGCAAAACCATAACCTTCTGTGTACTTACCGCAGACTTTTTTAATGAATACAAATTTCTTTATTAGGCAACTCAGAAATTTTCTTTGCTTATGGTAGCAAAAAGCATTCACTTTGCAAAGCATATATACTTTGCATGTATATATGGTGTGTAGAAAAGAGAACATTGATTCCAGAAGTGAAATCTTACACTACAACAATTGATTCCTTCCATTCCTTTAACTAATGGAGCTTTGCTGGCTGCAGCTGGAATCCAGCAAAATAGTCAATAGCAAATCATTCTTTCTGAGCTTCCTGTTGTGGATGCTATTGCTATTGGATCTAACACTGAGGCCTTGGATATATTTACAGCAAAACTGTTTTAATGCAATGTGGGAAACTAGCAAGGACATACCATTATACTAGATATAGCAGTGTATTTAGTAGTAGTAAGAATAAAATAAATTGTAACTATTATAAACTGAAGCATTACTGCAAGATTTTACAAATTCTTTAGTCTCCAGGAAAAAATGCAGTTGCTCACATTTCTTGGAGTTCTGTCTCACACTGACACTTCAGACAGATCAGAACTTCAGCAGAACTCCAAACACTTTGACACAGTGTATGTCTAGCTTACTGTGGGACACAGCTTCAGTTACTGGTTCTATGTTCTGATTTCAATGCCTGATGAATGCTCATGCACTTACTGAGCAAGGGTGGCAGCCAGTTCACGTTGACTTCGCAGTGGGAATCCAGGAATGTCAGGACCTCTCCTCTAGCCATCGAGGCTCCCAGCAGCCTGGTCCGAATGAGCCCTTCCCGTTTCTTGGTGCGCACAATCCTCACCTTGGCAAAGCGGACCATGTATTCCTCCAGCTTCTCTTTCAAATGTTCTAGAAAGAAGGACAAAGAAACCATCAGCAGTGCCAGGCCTGGAGGAGCCAACAGAAGGACAGGTTGGTGTAAAACCTGCAAGCTGCTTATCTACTTCCATCTTTAGTCACTTCAAGTCCTCCAAACTCTGCCATAAATCCTCCTGAGATGGTTCAGAAAGTGCAAATATTCTCTCTTTTATCATACAGAGGAAGATACTGACACCGTGCCACAGTTGTTGCTGGCAACCTGCCACCCACAGTATAATGGCCAAAACAGCTGCAGGATATTCATCCATTCTCTTGCTCCTGCAGCCCAGGGCCACATAAACATTCTGGCATGCCATTTTATAAACAGTGACATTTCCAAGTTTCTAAGTTTCCTATATCAATTCATTGTGAAGAACTATGCTTGGAAATAAATTTAAAAAATAAAACTAGCACAATGAGGTTGTTTTTGTAATGGAAAGGGAAACAGATATGAAGAAAGAGCTTAATAGTTAAGATGCCAGCATGAAGCACACAGGCAGTTGACTTCCTAATAAAATTAGGCTGAAATGCAGAGGAGTTGATAGGTTCTCTGATCTGTAAAATCTGGTTCTGTTTGTATCGCTAAACATCATCTTTGGGAATATTTTTTCTTCTGACAAGAAATGCACACTAAGAATCATAAAAAAACCCAACAACAAAAAACACCCTACAGTTTTGCCTCTTCCTAAATACATCTAAAACATAAGTCCTGATCTTTTGTCTTTGCTATAACAGCTCAGCTTGCCACTCATTACTTTGGAAAAATATGATGATTTCATTCATCAGGGAAAAAGGGACAGAAAAGCTTAGTCTCTAATAATTAAAACAGTTGACAAGCTACATTTAGTGATGCTAAGGATTGCAAGCTAAGTCTCATGGAAATGGCTTTGTCAAGTTATACGTGTTTCTGATATCAGCTATTAATTCTTTGGAGTTTTATGGACAGCACAGGCCTTGTTCCTGTTCTTACGCCATTACAAATTGCAAGAAGTTTGCTGTGGACTAGCCAAGAAGATTTCCATTTAGCAGCATCCTGGAGTATATAATGCAGACATACAAATTTAAGGCAATGAGCAAATAAGTCACAGCACAGACAATACAGAGTCTTGAGCAAAAATAAAATTAAGCTCTAGTGAAACGGAGCTCCCTCCACATCTCTATTTTCATCTTGCTATTTTCCTATCTGACAAACACATACAACTTTCCAAAGCTACCTGCAGATAAGGAAGAAGCAGAACACTGATGTGTACTTAGTGGAAGAGTACTATACAGGATGGTCCTTTATACTGAGGAATCCTGCCTGATGCACACTGGCACAGAAGAGGGACTGGGAACATCCCACTGCAATGACTACAGAACAGGTTGGGGCTTCTGGGAGGAGAAACACAACATTTTGGAGACATCTTGAGTCAAGAGAGAGGTTTGTGCTCATTGTACTGCCCAGGAGAAGTATTAGGTCAAGTGAGGAAAGCCAAGTCTGAGACAATAACATAAATAATGACATTTAGATAAATATAGAAAGTTTTTGTCTTCTGCTCTGTGTCTGACTGTAGAATACCCATTTAAATTCCTAAATAAGAAGAAAAGAATTATCCCTCACATCCCATTTCACTATTTACACTCAATAAAATCCCAACAGTAACAATGCCAAGAGATGTTCTGTGTCTTGAGTGGTGAGTTTTGTATGACCAATCATATTCACAGGACAAGGCCTGTGTGCTACTCTGACTCACTTTAGCTAGCAGCTACAATTCAGTTTTGTGACTGAACTGAGGTTTATTCAAGCCCTGGATCATTTTGTGCCCACAGGCAAAACTGTTTAAAGTGTATATTTATTGAACTGTTTTTCTGTTTTTATGAGCTCCATTGAGACTATTCCCCTAGCACAGAAATATAGAAGAAGGGAAATAGACCTTAAAAACAAAGATACAAAGACCTTGCAGGTAATATAAGAAAGTCTGTTAGAACTGTCAGTCTGGATTTTTTTCTATATTGTAAATTGTATCATCTAATAGCCATGAAAAATGAAAAAGCTCTGAAGTGACAGGTTATTATATATTTCCAAAGTAAATCAAATCTAATCAGTTAGGTACCATAGGTTCTGTTAGTCCTCAGACACCAGAAATTTCCTGCAGTTCTCAAAGGTCACCTAACCCTTCTCCTTTTCCATCCACAGGTCTTCAGTTTGTTTGCACTGAATGGTGCACAGGGACCCAGCACCAAGAGCAGGGCCACACTGCTGCACATTGCTCAGACAAGCACTAAAAAAAAACCGGGTTGCTCAGGCAGAACTCACCTCTCCAACTCTGAAAGCAGCTGCTAAATGCCTTGGCTATGGCACAAATCCCCCATCATCACCCTCAGAGATGGGTTCACTGGTGAGACTCTGGTTGATAGAGGAGTTGTCCAGCTACTACACAGCTCTGCATTTCACTACGTGTCAGACACAATTGCTTTACTCCTTCCTGTTTTTAGGCAGTTTACCTCTTTGTAGGTGAAGGTAGCTGCCAAGAAAGCACCTAAATGCTCTGATGGAGAGTAGCAGGAGCCTTACTTGGACAACTCAAATTGTTTGTGGTGTTGGTAGGCTCTCTGGTGCCTGCAGGCACACAAGTTGGCCTCCACTATCTGGGTGTCACAATGGTTACTGCCCTTACAGCAGGCAGTTTGAACACCACTGCCGTTTAAATGAACTAATACAAATGCACCCTTTGAATGCATTCTGATTGTATCACTTGTCTTGAGCCACATTAATTCACTGAAATTCAGTCTCATGCAAAGGAATTAATTTCATTCCTTCCACATCTTTCAGCGAGCAAATTCTGAAAGCTGAGTGCCTATCTTCTCAAGAAAACACTTCAGGGAGAGATGATGTAAACTATCAAATCATGATACATTCTTTTCTGTTCTTATATCAATTGCTAAATAACAATAGAGTTGAATAATATTATTTGATTGTCATTAGTTGTATTGGAGCTTGAAATTTATTAAATTGATGGTAGTTCATACCATTCTTTCATTGCTTTAGATTCCTTGCAAACTCAGAAAAAAGGTCTCTCAAATTTTATTTATTTTTTTTTCCCTTGGCTGCAATTCTGTGGAACAAACAAAAGCTCTGCACCACCTTCCTCTCTCTCTCTCAGATAGCTCTTCATACATTTTAGACAGCATATCACCTGATCTGAGAAGAACTGCATTAAAACATCCAGCACATCTTTTGATGCTAGAATTACATATCCCAAAATTATTGTCATCTATTTAATCAGTCCAATGACTGAATGATTTTATCATTTTCTCCTTGTTGCTAAGAAACGAGTAGAAAAAAAGCAGAAACACACAAATAAAATTTGCACATCTTTTTTACACAGAATTCTAAATGCCTCCTCATTTAAACATATCTGGAAGCAGCAAGGAAGAAAACAAAAATAATGACTAGTGAATTTTATAGAGCTTAGGCAAGTGACATTAAAAGACCAGGTCTACATGCAAACCAAAGTATTTGGATTACTAGAGAGACATAAGGTATCTTCATTTTATAGACCAGTTACATGTTAGAAATATCCCAACAGTAAATCATGACAGAGTCAAATAGAGGCCTGCAAGAATACCTACTGTATCTTTAGTTTTGAGATATGGCAAGGACGGTGGTTTGGGAATTTATTTGGGAAAAAATTCTCAATAACTAAAATAACTATAAAAACATCACAAAGTGTTTAAGTTCAATGTCCAACTCCAATATGGTTGTGAGAATGAAAATATCTTAAGGTGAAGGAAACAATTTCCCTTTTGGATCCATAACTACTCATCTTTTAAACTTAAATCATCACAAAAGTGATCTCATACTCTAATTTGTCCTACAATGTCTTGAGGCACTATCTGTTTCAAATTTTACCAGTCTCTAAAAGCAAAAATAAACACAGAGTAACAGCCAGAGACAGTATTACAGTAGTAGTTTTAAAGAAAACTGTAGTATTTTCTACTATAAATATAAATACTAAAACCACATATTTCATTTAGAAACTAATTTTGATTAAAAAATAATATCAGCATTTGTGATTACTAACAAATTTAGATTTTTAAAATCATGTCTTTTACCAAACTTATTAGAATAAACTTCCCCTTTTCACAGAACTCCATAAATTTCCCTCACAGAAGAGAACAGAAATGTTTTATTTTCTATAGTACAACTGCATTTTCTCACAGATCCCAACTATTTTATTGCTAATCTGTAGAAGAAGCATCTCACACAAAAACCCTGTATGTTACACATACACATTTACAACTAAGCAAACTCAAGTAGACAAGTAAACATGCATGAATCAATGTTAGCACAAAACTGTAATTCTAGAGAAATTATTTTAAAGAAATTATAATGCAGTGTGTAAAATAAAAAGCAACCTGTAATAAAAAGACATATAAATGTCCAGAGGACAGCACATTCTGCCCATTCATTACCGAAGGAAATCAGATTTGAACAGATTTGCCATGACAATAGAACAGGGAGGTAGGATGGTTTAATTTATATTCAGTAGAATTACCTAAATTCCACTTTTAGAACTGGGGCATGAGAGAGAAGTCAGTATTTAAATTCTACAGGAAGCTATAAATGGTCCTTTTTGCATACAAAGAAGCCAAAGACCCTTCCATTAGATAGGGGAGCAAATATCTAATTTGTAATTGAGAAGAAAATACATCATACTTTTCTTTCTAGTGCTGATCAGATGAATCCCTGAAACGTAAGTTTGACACATGCCAGGCACCTGCTAGGGCAAGAGTGGGCACAAGGGTGACAAATAAAGAATAATGCATGGGCAGGCTGTTTACAGGCTGTCACTGCTCTGACAAGTGATGATAAAGGGAAGCATTATGTCTCTTCTAGCAGCAGCCTGTAAGCAAATTCTCCATTGTAATTGTTCTGCATGGGCCTCCTCTGTCTTCATTTAAAATCTGGAGAAGTTTTTCTAAAATAATAGCAGAGACACAATTGCTTAGTCATAATAATTAAAGATCTACTCAAGCAGAATACCAATTCACTTAATTTGGTGCTCAGAAATAAATTGGAAACCAGGGTTCTGTCTTTGTCAGGTAAAAAATCATGTAGTAGTAAAAAGCAGAACTGAAATTCTTCTCTCATGTTGGGATGCATACAGAAAGTATTTCATTATCACATTAGTACCCATGTTACTGTGTGATACAAAATGTTCCTCCAGGGTTATTGTGAATGAGTCAGGGAGACTTAAAAGATTACATGAAAGCTAGAGCTGGTCTTCAGGATGTGCTTTACTGCAGTATGAACCATGAAAAATGAAGGAAAATACAAAGAAAATGAAGCATTTTGTTAAGCTCCACTTCAGTCCACCCAGGCAAGTCCACCCCAAATCTTTGCCTGTAACAGAGCCCTTCTCCACATCTGTAGCACCTCAAATTTCTGCTAGTAAAAAAAGTACTAGCAATTTCTGTTAAGGATCACTCACCAGCAAATTATCAAATAATGAAGAGCAGCAACAGAGTCTGCTAAATGCCTGGATAAACAATTTCAACTAAATCTGTTTATTTCTAACCTGAATTGACTAAGAGGTATGTAATTCCATGCTCTGGAATTCCCAACATGAACCATATGAAAATAGTCCAAAAAAAACCCCTTACAGTAATAGGAAAAGTATAATGGCCTCTCCTGTTATCTCAGCACAGGAATATGGGAGGAAGCAATGTGGCCAAAACTATAGTAGTCTGTGGCCTTAGATCAGTAAAACAATACAAAACCCACCATTTCTCTTGGTGAAAATTAAAGCAGTAAAATGGATATTTTGCCTTGCAACATCACAAGGCCAGCTTCTTTGAGGCCACCTCAAGAAGATTTTTCTCTATCTTTTTTACTCTCTGGCCAGCAACAAAGAGCTTTGTGCCAATATGCACAGACAAACCTGCAAGTACACTCATGCACCCTCCATGGCTCTCATAGTGAGAAGAACTCCATCACTTTATTATGTTCCTATCTGCAAGATGGGATTATCTTCCCAGGTAAAATTAGTGAGGTTATTCTCCTTTTAGTTTCCTGAAGCCTTCAGCATATCTTTTTCCCAGAACAGCTTAATCTTTTGATGACTGACTTAAGCTTGATAGAAAATACATAAAGGAAACTGAGTGGCCTATGGTTATTCAGTTATTCCTTGTTTTCTGCTGCAATTGACAAAATAGCCCTCTTCAGTGCATTGCCATTCTTTTTACTTTCACTGCCTGTGTGTCTGTTACCATAAAAACAATCATTCTGAATACAGAATACAAGGTGAGCCTATGAATTTCAGTACATCCTATTCCTTTCTTCTAGTTTCCCTCTAAGTTTCTTATTTGCAGAAGGTTGATTGGAAGTGCTGGTTAAACACAGAAAGATTGCATAGTCTATACCAGGTCAGCTGCCACTTTTCATAGCCAAGTCAAAGTCTACAAGAAGGACAAGTCCCCTGGTTATAACTCTGGATAAACTAATCCACTGCTGCCCTACTGTTCTTGTGAATAAGTCTTTTGTAAAGTCCAAACTGAATCTTCCAAGCTGCATCCTGGAGTCATTGCCTCATACCATCTGCCAGTATCAGGAGGAATTTAGTTTTGTCATCTCTGCAATTCCCTTTCAAGTTACTGCAGGCAGATGTTAGATCACCATTCAGCTACTGCTTTGCCAGACTAAACAAGCCCTCGTTTGTCAGCCTCTTCTCAAAGGTCACATACTTTTGGCCCATGACAGTCCTGCCAGTCCTCAGCTAAGCTGACTCCAGCTGTACTCCTTCTTGAATTGCAGAGCCCAAAACTGGATGCAGAATTACAGCTCTATGCAGAACCAAGAGTGTAAAAAGCATAATTTAATTTTATCTGATTACTCTCATCCTAGCATAGCTCAAACCAGTTTGCCTTCCTGGTAATATCAGGTGAACATTTTCTCCTATGACCTCTGCAGGTCCTTACATCACACCAGCTAGCCAGTTTGAATCTTTACTGGTACATGGAGTTATTCACTTGGGTGCAGAATCTACCACTCCTCATTGAACTTAATTAGATTTCTTTTGCCTGATCCATGAGCTTCCTATTTAATATGTCAGGTCCTCTCTCTGTTTTTGTATCATACACATATTTGCAGAGGGCACACTGTCTCATCATGCAGGTTATCAGTGACTAACACTGATCTCAGTATTTACCTGTTGTTCTGCCAATTAGTCCTGATTAAGGAAATCTGGAGGAAGGATGGAGAAGTTTTCTGCTTAACAGATTTTAGCATCTGATCCATAGCCATTCCAGACAACAAGAAGTTCCAGAAGCAGACAGGTAGTGTGGAAACTATTGAGTATGGTAAGTTCTGATACAGACTCATAAATAAAGTAAAATTCATACATACCTGATAGCAATTGTATAAGAGCCATCTTATTTTAGCCCTAGATAACTCATTCTTTGCAAAAAGCTTTGCCCGTTCATTCGAAACAGTTTTGCACACCTAAGACTATGATCACTTGAGATCATCATGCATTTATTGCTGATCTGGAAGTAGCACTGCTTACAGAGACTTGCGACAAACACTTGGAAACTTGTTTTGGCTGTGATGTTTGGGTTCACTGGCTTGAGTCAAGCTAAAATGCCATCTCTTTTTTCTGATATTACTAATGAGTCAAGAAAAAATGCAGTTTCATTTTCTGGTGTTAATAATGACTCAAAGTTGTGGCATGATATACTACAAGGCTGTGGAGAGTATCCTGAATGCGCAATTGTTCTGTTCATTCCTTGCACTTCAATGACTATGAACTCCCAGACAGCACCCTCATTTTGATTTTCAATTTCAACTACAGCCTGTTAAAGTTGAAAGAATCTCCAAACGCCATATTAAATGCACATTCTTTTGCCACAACCTGGAAAGATCAGCATTACTCTGCATTACTCTGCATTACTCTGCCTCTTCAGCAAGAGGCTGAACAGAGCAGACAGATACAGCTTGATTTCATTCAGGATAGACTTAAGGTAAACTTCTCTGAACAAATCTGTTGTGTTGCACATGGGCTTTCATATAGTCATGAAAGGAGTGACGGGGACTGCAGAATCTGTGAGGCAAGCTGGATTTGCTGAGACTTCTCCAACGACAGAGACATTCAAAGATCCTGGTACTCCTTTGTTCCACTTCCCTGAGCCCAGATAATTGTGACTTACCAGTCATTCTGTCACCTGCAGAGAAGAGTCTTTGTCAACAAGACGAGTGTTCAGGTAATTGAACACCTAGATATGAGGCGTGGTGACTGCTTACACAGATGTCATGGAAGCATCATTAAACTCTTGAGGTACTTTTTCGTTCAGGTTTTTGAACAGGAAAAGAAGTGAAGCGCTTCATTTTCAGGTTGCAGTAATGCAGCACACTACATCAAACCACCTCTTAAGCATCTAGGGCTGGCTTGATAACTGGTTGGTAATACTGACACAGCTCCAAGTTTTCCTTCCTTATAAGGAAACAATGAAAGATTTTTTAATGTATTTATTCCAACTAACAATTGTATGAGGTAGCTCTTGAAACTTTCAATGGTACTGTAGTATGGTAGCATGTCTTTCCTACAGCTGATATCAGGTTCCTTCATTTGCAGAACATTGTGCTCCCTGGAATTGCTTTACCACAAGAGCAGCATGGCTGATGGAATGAACTTCAACCAAACTGGGAAGAATTTCTTCATATAGGTCATTCTCTGAATACAATTATGTAGCACAGACCTGTAAAAAGAATGACCTTGCTGCATTAAAATTTGATTGTTTTTAACAGGTCTGTTTACCACAGAGGTATTTATACAGTAACTTGTCCCCAAGGGAAGTATATTGTGAGGTTTCTTCCAGGTTGCAAAGCCAATTAGAAGGTTATTTGGAAGTGAATCCATGAAAGATAAACTTTCCTTGAGATCAATACATTACTCACACATGCTATCCTCTTCACAGTCACAATTTTGTATCCTGACAATATTGATTTTTAAAAATCGCAAATGATGACCTGCCAAGCAGCACTTACTTCTGTAATGTATTTTTAACACTGCAAACAGCCTTGCAGATTTTGAGACCTGTATTTTGACTGACATTTTCTCTGTTTTGCCTAAAACTATCTTTGACATACTTTTAGCTCTTCCTCCAAAATATATCACTAACTTTTGCAATAGGCACTGTCTCCAGAGAACAGTTTTCTCTCATTACACTCTTTCTAACCTCTCAAATGCGAAGGACAGTTTGTATTGGAGAACTGGTAAAACACCACTCTGAGGATGGTATTGGCCTTACATTTGCAGAGGACAGTAACACTGGTTCTTGGGAGGACTGGAAACAGGAGCCACAGAACGCACATAATTACTTTTTAAGTGGCATCAGATTCTGGTACAGTTCCCTACATGAAACACTTATTTCCCAGAGTAATTCTACTGACATTCTAAAGTGTTGCAAACCTTAGGCTTGACTAATCTGAAGGTATTGGAATATGGCCATCTACTCACAGAATCTTTGAATAACCTCCTGACTAACTGAAAGCACTGTACTTCTGTAGTTCTTTTCCATTCTATGTGCTAACCATCACAGGCTGGTCAGGTCCTAAATAGAGCTTGAAGTGAGTCCTTTTCCTCAAGAATTCAATAAGATTTTTTCCCCGAGTGTACTGAACTTTTGATGTAAATAAGATAAGCCCTTGAAATATACTTTGAAACTCAGATTTCAAAACACAAAAGAGATCGCGGGCAATATCTTATTTCTTATCTTTGAAATGCAATATTATATCAACAATATAGTAAAGTTATCTTCCAACTTTTGTACTGATATTTTTCTTTTTAAAAATGCCCTCTCTGACAGAGGAACTGGAGTTCTGAGGTACCAAATCTTTCCTGTGGAGTGATGAATTTACCTGTGCTCTGCATAGTGCAACAGGATGAAATATGCAGATGTTCAATGAGGTTTCACTGACCTACTGAAAGAAGTCTCAAATTCCCAGCAGTGCAAATGCTAAAAGCATGGAGCCATAGACTTCTAATTATCCTTTGTATCTCCTGAGTTCCATTTCCTATAACAAAGCACCGGGCAATACTAGACTTTTTTTTACAGGTGGAATGCAGACCTTTATAAGATCCAGGAACACTTATTGATGAAGCAAGTATCCAGTTCCTTCTCTCAATTGCTGCATTTCATCATCCAAACATTTTCTTCTTGTAGCTGTTATTTCAAGAGTTTTTCCTTTTTCAATTTTGTCCAGAGTGGAAATACAACTCTTCTTCTGATACTTTGAAATGAAAAAGTTTCTGGTTTTTACCAAGCTACAACTGTAGTTCTCAAAACTATTTCAATCATTTAACTGCAGAAGTTAGCCCTGTTAGTTACATAACCTTTGCACTCACTGCTATGTCGAGGAGCACAGCGAAAGAGGATGGAGTTATTATTGCTGAAGAGGTTTTCAGAGAGCTGCAGTTCATGGAAATTCTCTGACAACCTACTGGCAAAGAAAAGCAATCATTTTAAGTAATGTTTTTTAGATTAGGTCAGGTACCTTGTTTACCCCATTTCATTATTTGAGACAAACAGTTTGCTTCCAAAATTAGGTCTATTGAAATCTTGCAGTGAAAGAGTTGTTTTGGTTACATACTTTGAAGAATGAGAATTAATTATCAAAAAGGAAACCATTTTCTGTTCACAGACTATCTGCTATGATGATGTTCCTCTACATAATGAGGCAAACACTGATGCATAATTAGGCATCTTCTAACATCAATGTGAGCTATTAATCAAACAAGAACACCATGTTTAATCATGGATATAGGATCTGCTTTTCACTTTTTATTTAAAACAAGAAAAAGAATAAATAAATGAGCTGCTACATAAATCAAGCTTTGGAAAGGGAGACATTGAGTTTTTTCTTTTCTTTGTTATGTTTTTCTCCCTTTGTTTTAAACATTTAACCAACCTGTCTTTTCCTGTCTCTCTCAGTTGTCACAACTGTTCTGCAGGATCACTAATGCTCTTCACATTCTCTTTAGTCTGGCAGGTTGCCTCATTAAGGGTAAGAAAGAGAAAGACATACTGAATATTAAATGAACATCTAAGACCTAAAGGTTAACTAATCAAATAAATAAATATTATATTGAATATTAACTAGTAGATCCAAGCTCCAGGCAGCTTTCATACAGTGACAAAGGGATTTTAGGCTCAGACTACGCCCATAGATTTCTATCCATCTTATTTTGAATACTCCTCCACCACTCTCCCTCACCCAAACAGCTGCCTGTCTTGCAGCATCAAAAGACAAAGGATATAGCCTAGTATTTCTTACTTAACACAGCAACAAAGTTCATGGCAATATAGTAACTTGTGGATACAAAGAATAAGGATGGCATAAACTGTTCTTAATCTCTCTGGAAAACAGAGCTTTAGGTTTGTTTCATCCTCCTACAGGCAGCCACATGAATCCAGATTCAAACACAAACACATTATACATTTTACTTGTATGAACATTATATATTATACATTTTACCTGTATAAACACAGTATTGTCCAAGTGATCTTTTCATATCTTTCATAAGCAAAGGATTAATGGACTAGCCAGTATCAAGTGAGAAATAAATCATTGCCATGGACATGTCCTCTTGCTCTTAGAAAGTGTAAAGGTATTTCAAAACTGGAATGGTTATATCTGCTTTACAGCATTTTACTGATCCTTAAAGATGGACAAAATGCTGTAATTCTGAACACAACTGTCACCCATTTATTACTGTAAAAAACATGCAGATTATGGATTTAATAGAGCACATAAGTTGGTATTTCATATTTCCTTGATATTTCCTTGACATATAAAAAATTACACTTTAAATCTACAAAACCTGAATTTAAGAAATAGCTCATATGGGCAAACAAAAGATTATATAATCTTCATTTTAAAGCACTTTTTACTGAGTATTCAGTAGACTGTCATTATCTTGACTAATCCAAGAGGTTCCACTGATCCTGACCAGAACTCTATGAATCTTCCCCTCATGACCAATGAACTGGAAGTGTGGTTCACACATTGTGTGTCTCTTACACTTCTCCCCAGTTTTGTGCTGGTGTGAGGTTTCCCACCTTTAGTAGATCAACGTTTTGCCTTTTACAAAAAGGTGCAACAAAAGGAGTGGGAAAGTTACTGCCATTCCCTGTAAACTTTGTATTTTTAATCTATGTGTCCTCTGCACAGTTGAAAACCAGTCATGTGAAGATTTACTGCTGTAAGCAAGCTAAGTGCAATGCAAAAATAAATCAGGGCAGAAAATATTCTCCTTGGAAAAACTTTTAATTGTGTGAGTCACATTTCAGGAGATGTACTGTGCTACCTACAGATAACCTCCTCCAGTTACTCAGAATTACACAAGCAGCAGCATCTTTCCAAAAACCAACTTACTCATCTCCATGGCAGCTCCAGCAAGGGATTTCCTGGGAAAAAACACAAGTATTTTTGCATTTAGCTGTAGTTTGGTCTATAGAGTTGATAGTTTTTCCCCATGGAAATATTGCAAATATCTTTTTTTTTCAGGTTTTGTTTAATTTTTTAATAACTTATTATCTAAGGTTTGCTTCTTTTCTGCTTCTTGTGAGGGCATAGCTTAGGCCCAAGTAGAACAATTAGGAAACAAATGGAATAGGTACAGGCAAAAGCACAGAGAAGCAAACAGAGAAACTGCCACCATTGACCCATGTACCAGTTTTGTAACTGTTCTCATGTAGTGAATTTTTTAGAAATTATTGAAAAATTGATAAAATGGAATTTGGCTAAATTTTCTGATTACCTAAGACATTCCTAGATCTATTTATCATCATCTGGAGTGGTAGATGCTTATCAGACTCTGGAATGTAAACTGTGACAGCATTTATACACCAAGAAATGTGTTTAGCTTAATTTTAAGGCTACCTGAGAGCTGGAGCTCTGAATTCTTTCTAGAGTGATGTTTCTGCATTCATATTTTCTTGGAAGCAGCTGAAAGGAAGCAAGAGCAGCAGAAAAATAACAGAGGAATTAATAAAACTTACAGTGGGCAAAGCTGAATACAGGAGCACTATAAAACCCAAACCAGCAGACACCACATCAGTAAAAGGTGAAATAAAAATAGCTACCAATATTCTGATATGGATATGAATTCTACTCATACCAGACTATCATTCTGCTGTAGGGCTGGGCTTTTAGTGCTGCTGTAAAGAGCACACTGTATTTTAGCAGTACATCCTCTATTTTGGTTCACTTTGCAGCTTGGAGCCAAAGGAGAAATACTTAAAACTCAGACAAAAGAACCTAATTTCCAAAAGAACAGCTGGAGATGTTCAAAAGAAGGATACAACATGCTACTTGCCTGCTTTCTTTCACTGACACATGTCCAGGTTGCCACGAGGAAAATTTCTCTAGGATAAGAGACTCCCTTAACAGGAAATTTCCCTTGGTATGAAGGTGATGTGCTTCATTTATTAAGATTACCAGACAACTTTTTTAAAGTAAGAGTTTTACACAAGTGAAAATTTCAGTTCCAAGGGAATTAAGGATTGAAGGACTCATTTAGGTTGAAGTTCTTTGGACCACCCAGTGTGGCATGGCCAAGCACTACCAATAGTGCTTTGGTGCTTTTTCATAAAAACTCAGTTTTTATAAAAAATAATTAAACACATCAGGACATGAGACTTGTGCTGTGTCTTGAACTTATTTTATCTTGATTTGCTGTATCTTTAAAATACATAAGGAACACAGACCATACCTGCAACTTGCTTAAAGAGCTGATGATTATTGTCCAGCTTGCCCTAGCTCTAATACCACAATTAATGATGGGAATTGGCTGCTGCTTATTCTGAGTTCCTAAGCTTTAGTTACACTATTTGGTTTTTTTTCTGTTGCATTTTGTTTAGCTGTGTGTTGCTGCATGGATCTCTCCCTAAAACAAAATTATAGCATCTACAGGGAAGGCTTAAAGAACCTAACAAATCAGGCCTGGGAGGAAAAAACCCTCATCCCCTACATTGTACTCCTGATGGCAAAAACTCAACTCAGTGGAGCAGTACATAAGGAGGGTGAGCATATCACCAGAGAAAAGGGTAGATAATAAGATGCTGGCTTAAAACTACTTCAGTAGCATCATTAATAACAACAAGGAATAATTAGATAATTTACATAAGTGTAAACACAGTTTAAATTGCACTAAGTTAACTGACTGTGATATCTTGATTAGGCAATTAAAGCATTAGATCAACAGTACATTTTAATCCTTGGATACAAATGCCTGCTCGTTCGTTTAAAATTGTATATAAATTGTATATATAACAGCACACTTACGCCATGCTTTTTGAAGGATCTCACAGAATGTGAGAACATCAAAAATACTTCTGTTTCCTTTGAACATGTCCTAGAAACTTCTTATAATATCTTGTTTCAATAACCCTGCTGTGTGTTTTGTTTAGCAACTACTCCAGCAAAACTCTCCAGAATACCTTGAAAGCAACTAAGTCAGCAAGGCCAGTATTTCATCTATTTGTCAATGTCAATATTGTTTTTACTTTTAAGGCCCTTTGCAGCCTCCAAACACCAGAGCTATCTGTTTCATCAGACAACAGTTTACCAGGGGACTTAGGGCTTGTTAATGTAAGATTCAGTATCTGCCATAAGACTGAGGAAGCCTTACACACACAAGAAATTGCTTTATACATTTATCAAATTTATGAAAATGCACTTTGTTTTAAGCCAAGATCTTCTGAAAAGGACTTCCATATAATGCAGATAATTTGTGAACTACACCGGGAAAGCTTCAGTATATACAAAAGAACAGGAGCTAGATATAAAATATAAAGCCATCTCCGCATTTGACGGCTCAGATGAGCTTCACTAATCCTCAGCTAGCCAGGCACAAACTCTCTGACAGCTGCTGCTCACCAGGGCCGCTAAGGTACTGTGGGACCCCAGCTGAGTCCCTGTCTCATCTCACTTTTCCTGGATCTCATTCCTGGAGACTGCGAAGGGCTCAAGGTCACTACCAAGAGAAGCTTTAGGAACTGCTGGCAAAGCAAGGCAATTTCTGACTGCAGTGAGCCAGTGTAGCCTAAGGACTGCACAAGGCAGCACAAAGCCTTTAAGGCATTGCCCCCAGGTAGCAATACAGACATTCTGCCTGTGTGTGGATACGCATGAGGATGGGAGCTGACAGCAGATGGGAAACTCATTCTCTGTGAAGCTCCCGTCTCACTCTGGGGACTGGTTAGACAACAAAAGTGAACAAATTACCATCTCAGGTGGCTAAAGCAGAGAACAAATGCTTCAACTCAAACTCAGGGCTATTTATTTGGTAGGAGCCAATTTAACACAGAGATTGAGTTTTTCTAAGTATTTCTGTTCACTTTGGAGTTTTCACCAAATTAATTGCTAGGCTACAGGCATTTCTTGTTTCAGTGAAACCCAACTTGCTTGTTTTTCCCAAACTTCACCTATGTTTGAACATACCTGTAAGGAATAACTGGAATTCTGAATCTATTGTATGCTTCTGATTAATTTAGTCTTGTTTTTTCTATAGGTTTCACATTTTTTCATAGTCTATAGGTTTCACATTTTTTCATAGTCTCTCTTCCTGAGCAAAAATGGATTGATTGCAAAAAAAAAAAAAAAAAAAAAGAGAGGGATTTTAAAGTCAGTTAAACATGTATTCATACATTGCCATACACTCTCCATTATTGCCATTATAGATATGTTTACAAGAAACTAAAGAAAAAAATTAGACTGCGGGCACTGTTTTAGGGAAAAAAGACAACACTTGTTATTTTTCATTACTATAAGCTAAAATTAATTTCCTTTTCATATTTCTGAGTGAAAAGGTGATTGCCTCAGTAAAAACAGAGAATGGTTACTATCAGCAACTTTGTGAAACACTTAGTTATTCAGCACTGGAATAACATCATGTATTGCATGTCATGTAAGACTAAAAAGACTCTCCAGAACTTTTTTAACCTTTTAATATTTCATAGTACTGCCACATACACTTTTAAACATCCAATTAATTTTTATGAATGTTCTGATT
The DNA here is from genome assembly GCA_024362935.1 of Setophaga petechia. Taxonomy (NCBI): domain Eukaryota; kingdom Metazoa; phylum Chordata; class Aves; order Passeriformes; family Parulidae; genus Setophaga; species Setophaga petechia. The sequence goes on from JANCRA010000001.1 coordinate 34,004,853, forward strand.
TTTTTCTGAAAACAAACCCAAGGTGAATATATGTACTTTTAAAAACGGTTACCTTGCACTCAATTTCTCCTGGAAAACTTTAGCTAATATAGAAAAGCACAAATAGTCATCTGATTCACAGTATCATTTCTCTCAGATTTTTCTGTCATCAGTCATGAAAATTCTGTATAAAGAATGACCTATTTGTTTTCTTTGCATTATACATCCCAGTTTGAAACAAAGCAGCATATCACCAATCATAAATACAGGTGTCTAGGCTTTGGATTTTTTTTTTAATTTAATTTTTTTTCTATATCACTGATCTATGCTTCCTCAGTTTTCATGTCATTTAAATGACTTGCCTTCTACCTGGTTGCTGCATTTTCCGCTGTAATTGCCACAGGAATACCTGCTCTTGAATCCAACCTTTCTGCAGGACAACATACAGCTGGAAAACTGTGACTGCTGTTACCACAGAGCAATGCTTACAGGAAGCCTGGAATGGTATGCCCTGTGGCAGCAATTCAATTACTGCCTTTTAGAACTGAAAAATTTCTCCCCAAGTATAATCGAGATCCTATAAATGTCCCTGCTGAGGGAAAACTGCAAAGACTGCTTTCAAAAAGACCTCACTGAAAGATTAATGTTCTTTTTACTTTGCACAATTCATCTGTGCAAGGATAACTTATGAAGATACGCTTTAGCAACAATTCCTCACATTAAAACTTTCAGACAGCTATGAATTGTGCACATTAGGCAGGAAGATTTTTCTACATAATGTAAAATTTTCCCAGTTCAGTCACATGTTGCAGAACACTAGAAAAAGAGCTGCCATTTATTTAATCTCTGAAGATCCCTCTGCCATTTTATCTGAAGTGAGAAGAACCAATGCTAGTCAGTCAGGTGCTTTTAGAAAAGTTTCATTGTTTACAGTCGTGAGTCCTCAATAAAAAATATGGCTAAAATAAATGCAGAAAATCCTTCAACAAGAAATAACCATGTCAGCTAAACTAATTTTTAAATAATGGCCAGAATCCTAAAGCTCTTCAAGCATTGAGCAGTCCTTGGTAACAACAAAAGATAAGCACTGAAATACTTTTAAAACTCTCATTAATAAAAAAAAAAGCGTAAGAGGTAAAAATATTCTAATCTCACTTCCTGCTATTTTTATTCAGCAAGTTCATTTGTAAAAGCTACCTGAAAAATTGAATGGTATACAATTAGTGAGCAGTATTTATCACTGCAATGGCTTAAAACCAGTGCTTGAGTACTGACTAACCAAAGCACAGTAACTCAGATAAGGAGGAAAGTGGTGAGCAAACTCAGAAGTGTGAGTATTGCTATTAATTTGATTGCATTATGACATTCTGACATTCTATGCTTTAGAGTTATCTTCCTCTATGAACAAAACATTTTGGTCATTGGTAGTTACTGAAAATCTCATGTTCCTTCATACGCAAACCTTTTGCAGGCTGCTTTTCAGATAACAAGTAGAAATAAAGTGTGCACACCCACAGCTTCAGGCAGATGAAGACTGTGAGGACATACTACAGTCAGAAATGTTCAGCATGTTCAGAAAAGGCTTTGTAATTTTTCAAGTAAGTTTGCAAATGTTACTGGATAACACAATCCAGTAATACTAATGTTATGGAAGAAGTTAATTGCTGTCAAAACATACAAAAAGATAGGTGATCTGTGATCTTCTCAGATCTCAAAAGAAGAATGCTAATCTGCACATCCCAAGCAAAATCTTAGAAGATTCTCTTCATTAGAAGAGATAATTATCACTTCATGACTCATGACATTCAGCATTTATCATCAGCTTCCAAGCTAGCTGCATGTGTTACTGAGATTATTATCACTCTGACTGACACTGTGGAAATCTTTCTCTGGAACTGTTTACAGCCAGCCAGTAAAATACATTTTGTTGGCACTTATTCAGCGGCAAAAACAGAGGGAAAGAGGTAGAAAATTAACGGAAATATTTTCTTTTTCTCTGGCTGACCATAACCAAGTTGTGGTGACCAAAAATTATTCAGCAAGTTTTGAGAAAAATTTCAACAAAATAGTACATAGCTGCATTTCATATGCCATCACAGAAAGGATGCTTTTATAGCCTCTGATATTTAAAGTGCAGGACTAAACATTTTACCCCTGCTTTAACACATCCAACTTACTGTTAAACTAAAATTACATTGCAGAAACTCTTTGGTCAGAAGTAAGTGTACTTTAAGCAAAGTTGGCTCAATATCTGCACAAATTAACAATCTGATCCAACAGCTTTAACTCTGACAAAGTTTCTATGGATGCATCTAATGTAGTACAAGGAAATTTAAGTAGAAAAATGACTTTTTGTCATTAGGCACTATTAGACTTGAAAAACCAGTAAGCTCTTTTGGCCAATTTAGCCTTAATAGAGTAATTACCATATTTATATCAGCATTTACCATAATTATATATCACAATTACCATAGTTATATCAGCATTTGTGGCTCACTGATACTCAGCTTGTTTAAAGTCAGATTGTGTGGGGGACAAATCCAATTCTGGTCTATCCCTCCCTCTTCCTTATTTTGAACCAGCCTTCTGCAGCCTCTACTGGGTAAGTGGAAACCAGAGTCCAGAGAGCAGTAGCTACATGATCAAGCAGTAAAATCAGGATAAAATCAGCTACGCACTCATATCTTTATGAATCTAGGGATGCCTGGAGCTCTGAAATCTATTTGATCCTGGCTGGCTGTGAAGGCTGAATATAAGATCATACCAAGTCTAGCAGATAAAACTATTTTTAACTAATAAAAATTCCAGTGGTTATTATTTCTGAACATTGGTCCATGGAAAATTCTAGATATCAATATGAATTTGAATTTTGCAATTCTCATGCTGGGAAAAACAAATAAACAAATAAAGTAGTACTCCAAGTTTGAACTGGACTAAACTCAATGAACATAGAATCTGTTTCCCAACATGACAGTTTAGATTGGTTTTCCAAATTACTGATGTGCATTGATGAAAACTCATGTGTCTAATGACTTGAAGCACAACCTTCACTATCATACTGTGTCTTACGCATTAGGAAGTCACTTCAGGAAAAAAGGATCAGAATAAGAAAAAAGAAGTGAAATAAGAATAAATCTTGGTACTGATACAGTGCATATAACAAAGGGATTTAAAATAGAGGCCTTACCCATTAAAAATCCAATCATGATGCAACTATTTAAGCACTGACATAATAGATACTTATTCACTGTAGGCCCAAACACTAACTTATTTACTAATTTGATTGTGCAAAACCTTCTTTGCTATGTAAGGTTCTTTTGGGTGTGATTTGTAGCTCACTTCAGCCCAAGTCTGCTAAGTTTTCTACAGAGACTCACTTTTTTTCCTTCCCCTCTTTCCTATATATTTAGTTCCATTATGAAATATTTCCCTGCCCACATTTGCAGAAATAGACCAATTTGTAGACTGAACAAGTGGAGTTCAAAACTTCAGTCATGATATGTGTCTGAAAGTGGAAGACTCAGACCCTAGAGGACAGAGATCTATGACGTTTGAGCTGGGTATGGGAAAAGAAAATGCTGATAATGATGATAATACGGGACAAAAAATATAATGGTGTTTATAACGACCATAATTTTTCACACACACTGTAAAAACAGCAGGAATTACTAATCATTTCAGGGAATACTACATTTATCCCCTCAGTAATCCCTTGCATTGAGTTAAAATGCCCAAACCACACAACATTCAAAGTTTGAAAAATGTCTTAAGTAGCTTGTACAGATCATGCATGGCGCACACAGAATTGGGAATGTGTGAACTAGAAGTTTCAGTAGCACATTAACTTAGGATTCACATAAAGTTTTGCGATTTTCTCTTGCTAATTTAAACCTTTACACTTATCATCATATATGCACACTGTACTGTACATCTCATACAATTATCTACACACTCATTTCTATTCTAGAGCATTACAATTTATGTCCAGCTACACCTAACAATGACTTATGAGGGATGAATAAAATGTTATCTTACAAGAAAGAAAGAGGAAATATCTTCCATTGTCACAATACTTGGAAAATCTGGTGTGATCCTACAGGCTCATCTGTGTTGAGACAACCATGAAAAGACTTAATGCAGCAAATATTTATGTTCAGTCTTTGCTTTAGTAATCTGGATAGTCTCTGGTAAATGAGACTTTATTGTTTAAAGTTAAAATGATTTTCATAAGCTTACAGTCAGTGATAAAACTAAGAAAACAAACAAAAAACAATCAGTGTTAAGCTTTCAGAGATAGTCTTTAAACATTCTTACTCTTCAGCTATACTTACAGTTAGCTGAAGAATTTCATAGTCTACTGCTCAGTTGTGATCTGAGTGATCAGAGAACAGGCTGATGGGCACTTGAGTCATATTGATTCAATGTCATGAGAAATCAATTCTGAGAAGCTCTTTCAGTATATCTATACAATAATAGGCAATTTATAATATGTAGCACACACAATTTCAGAAACTATTAATGCTATTCAAAAAGAACAGAGATGCAGATTAATTTCTAATTTACGAGAAGAAGACTCCTGTGAAGATAAAAGTTTCACAAGTTTCACCAAGTTTCTACCAATCATTATTTTATGCCAAGGCAGGAGTCTAAAAAGATGAGATTTAAAGGACACAAGATAAAACCCAAAAACAAGAAAGAGGAAGAAAATTATTAAAGATGTTGTTACTGATAGTTTCGTCTCTTTTTACTCTCTTTGTGTAAATGATTTTAAATAGTACATAGGTAACTTAGTTACCTAATGTCACTCATGGCAAGAGAATCACTGATGCTTTAGGAAAATTATGTTTACATGAGAATTTCCAAAATCAATGTTATATAACTGTGACAATCAAAGAGTACAGGGGAAACAGAGGTTTGCAGTATTGATCACATCTTTCTTTCTATCAAGTAGGTGATATGAAAAATATAGCTTTTTTTCAATTAGGTCATCGGGTCTACACAGAAGATGTTACATAAAGAAAATACATATTAATAAAACATAATCTCACTTTGAGGAAGTAAGCAGGATGAATTCAAGTTAGCAGTCTATAATTTGAAGTGATATATGTCCATGTCATTTAGCAACACATACTTGCAAAAAAACCCCTCCTAGGTTTTAAAGATATCAAAACAGTGTATTTTTAATTTCTTAGGTAACATAGTCCTGAAATGACCTATAGATGATAACTCATAATTCTTGTATTTAAACAAGGTAATGCTTTCATCAGGCTTTGAAAAAAATAGAAAAATAATGAAGAGAAATTCAGTGCTTGCTAAATCACAATAGCTCAAACATCTATAGACGTGAAAGACCTTGCATGAATATTGCTGTGAATAATTTAAGCAGCACACAAAAATTTCAAGGATTGAATATGGACCTATTAGATTAAAAGATCTTTTACTACCAATGTCAGCAAGGGAAGTTCCATCCCTGAGTAAGATACAGAAACAGAAACATGCAGAAGAAAACCAGTCTTTGAACAGATTGTGGGTGATCCAAGTTTATGAGCAATCTGCTCTAGACATTGGGTTAGCAATATTTTACAGACAAAATAAACACTGTACAAATTTGTTTCAAGGATGCTCATAAACCTCACAGTGAAGACAAAGAACACTATTACTACTTGATACAGCCAGCTTCCAATAAGGAACTGTCCTCTTGTAGTTACAAAAATACTGATGCCCCTTCTTCCTTACCTTTGAGGCAGCACGTCTAAGCTTTCTCCGCACTTGTCATTATAACAGCATTTCACAGTTATTCCACCTCCCAACTAACTACAAATAAAAAAATTCAGCACCTTGCAATATAAACCATGTCTAACATGAGCGTTTACACACGTTACAAGCTACTGAAATCACTACTTAAATCCTACCCTCACAGTGTATTTTAAAGAAACAAGGCAAAATACAAGGAAATGGCATAATTACCAAAAAATAATAAAAAACCAGACAAGTTTGCCTCAAAGCTTAGAATAATTGCATGTTATCAAATGTATTTAAAATAAAATTTTATTTGAAAACCAAATAAGAAGGTGGTTTCTGGGATTCACTCTGCATGTTTAAGATTTACCCATATGAGAAACCTTGAGTTTTAGCCCTCCAGCAATGGACCTCTCATACAAAACAGGAAGAATCAACAATTTATTGCAAGAATCGTAATGTTTCATAATTAAGAATTTTTTCTAAAACTGCAAAATTATGAAAATTTAATCATAACTGAGTTCTTGGTAAGGCAGGAATAATGCTGATAATACCTATTCTATAAAAATATGTCTTTTTTTTTTCCAGTAGCACTAGTTTCTCTATAATAGTTATTTCGGACTGACCTTTAGGAAAGAGTAAACATTCCGAGCTTTTACTGCAGCCACTAACAATTTGGACTTCCCAGAAATGCTGAAGGAACTCAGCAGCTTTGAAATGTTTTGCCTTTTACAGAAAGACAGTTTACATTCAAGATCAATACTATCTACACTTTGCTGTCATAACTAATGCAGGGTGTCTTGAAAGACAATAATCTGAAGTTTGCTTTGGCTCCTATTGAAGTTTTGTACCATAATTATTTTACAAGTATTAGAAATAAAATGGAAATAAATAATATTATTTTAAATACCTTTAAAAATAACTATAATTCAAAAGTGAACTGTTCATAATCCCCCCAAAAATTTATATGAAATTTCCTAGCATAATTCAGCACATGCTTCATTAGTCAACAGCATTTAGAAAGAGTGAATACTGCTCTCAAAATACTGACTGCTCATTAGAAGGATGTGTTATTAGAATACCTTGGGGTTAGATTACTGTGTTTTCAGGCAGTCATAATTCTGTGATTAGGAGTAGTAATTCCACCCTTTACCAGACAGTATAGTAAGTGGAATAAGTTATTATCTCCCTGTTGATCTGTTGGAGGGCATAAAGGCTCTACAGTGAGATCTGTACAGACTGGATTGATGGGCTGAGGACAACGGTTTGAGATTCAGAGAGGCCAAGTGCTGGGTCCTGCCCCAGGGTCACAACAGGGCAGTGCTACAGGCTGGGAGAAGGGTGGTTTGAGAGCTGCTCAGCAGTGATGGTCTTGGGGGTGCTGCTCAACAGCTAGCTGGATATGAGCCAGCGTGTGCCCAGGTGGCCAAGATGGCCAATGGCATCCTGGTCTGCATCAAGAATCGCGTGGCCATCACGACTAGGGCAGTGATTGTCCCATTATACTTGCACTGGTGAGGCTGCACCTCAAATCCTGTGTTCAGTTTTGGGCCCCTCCATTTGAAAGGACATTGAGGTGCTGGAGTGTGTCCAGAGAAGGGCAATGGAGCTGGTGAAGGGTCTGGAGCACAAGTCTTGTGAGGAGTGATTGAGGGAGCTGGAGGGCCCTGCTGCTTTTTGCTGTAATGAGGTGAGGTTCTCTTCTGCCGTGTCTCAAGAGAAAGGAAAAGAGGAAACAGCCTTAAATTGAACCAGGTGAGGTTCAGATTAGATATTAGAAAAAAAAAGCTCACTGTAACAGTGGTTTGGCATTGAAATAAGCTGCTTGGGAGATGGTGGAGTCAGTGTCTTTGGAGGTGTTCAAGAGGTGCCTGGCATTTAGGGATGTGGTTTAAGGGCGATTATGGTGGTGCTGGGTTGGCAGTTGGCCTCAAGGATCTTGAAGACTTCTTCCCGCTTTGATGATTCTGTAATTCTAAGGCTACTGAAACAACTTGAAAATATGTTACACTAAGCTACTTTGGGATGAGTAGCAACAGCAAATGACTCAGACATACTTTTGGCCCAAGAAGAACTACACATGCTGAAAATGATCTCCAGCCCAGTCACTTACAATGGAAAAACTCACAAATCCACTACAAGCTTCTCATAACGCTATTTAAGTGGGGGAAATTGTCTGAAACTCTCAAATCTCATGTAAAGTCATTTTACTGAGGTCAACAGCAAACCTCCTACAACTCAAGACAAAGATTTCTACCTCCTTATTCACATTTCAGATCTTTTACACAAACATACCCTGCAATAATTCTTGTGGGTCAAGGGGGTATGTGCTCTACCTTTGGCCATTCCATTAAGTACGGAAGTCAGCATCACACTTCAGAAATTGATTTTGTCTTGTAAGGCCAAGGCTGCAAAATAAATGCACACATAAACTCATGTACATAATAGGCTAGTAGTGTTCTAAAAAAAAATTATTCTTATTATGTAAGAATTGTTTTAATCTGTTAAAATTAGTACTGCCTGCTCTAGTCTCTTACTGAAGCATTGTCCTGGGCTCTTTCCAACAAAACTGCTGCTGAGGTCCAACAGTACATTTTTGAGCTTTTCACTGGTTTGCAAAAACCTCTCCCATCATACAAAGAAGAAAAAAATCTATTTGTACGAAACTACAAACTCCTGTGCCTACTCTGTACACAGCATGAGGGACCCAAGGACAAATAAAGGTGGTCTCACACAGTATGTGGATATTCTTATGATATAGAAAGTTATGCATATGCACTTACTCTAATGCTCTCATGCTCTGCAGACCTCTCTTGCCAGAATTCACACCAATTAGACAGTCTCCTGCCTAGACTAAGAAAATACCAGCAGAAGTTTTTAAAACTGTACTTTGGGTTTCCTACAGGGAAGAAAAAAACATATATATAAAATTTATAATATTTTGCTCTGAAGCAAAATCCTATTTGCCACTCACTTTAGGATCTTAATGAAGAAATACAAAAATACCATTTCAAGCCAAGTGGCTTTTCCAGTTCTTATTTACTGTAGATTCAAAACCTAAACATGGTGTCTTGTCAAAACTGAGCGGCAACATTAATCATGAGCTATAAATATGAATACCTGACTAAAAATTCAACTTTTTTTCCACACAACCTATTTGCAGTATTTTTGTTACTAAGCAACAAAATGAACAAAATTCTGACATTATCCAAAACGCTTGCATTATTGCCAGGGTTGCCTTAACACAACTTTATTATCTCAATTGCTTCACTTGCTGAGCATGTGGAGGAGCAGATTAGGGATAATTAGACAAGGAATGAATGAAACTACGGTGCAGTCAAATCCTGAGACACAAATGAAGTATTGATTTTGATGATTCTACTAACAGCCATTTAATATGCATAGCTGCTAAACAATTGAATTGATATGACTTCATTTCCAATGTGTTAAATGTATTCCAGGTTTTGGCCAAGCAAACAATGTTCAGCCTTTATGACACTGCATAGCATTCACGGGTATTAAACACAAATAAGCAATGTGGAAAAAGTGGGAAGGTTGAAGGAAAGCTCACCAGGGCAGCTTTTAATATGTCCAGGATTCTCAGGTAGCATGGAAAGGAAAAATGAGGTAAAGTGCCTTTCCAATATGTACACCCATCTGTGGCGTGTAGCATTTCTCAATATATTTTCCAGCATGAATCACATGTATGTTTTAATTTTGGGCAGAAAGATAGTGTGCGAGCTAGGGAAAATCCGTGATGTCCCTATCAGAGCATTGTACAACATGATTATGTGCCAACAACCATGTATAAAATATTGTTCTGAGAGAGGTTAAAATTGATTTCGAAAAATGTTTCAGAAATGGTTTTGCCTTTGGTTATATCATTACGATGCAGGTAACAGAAAACAGTAAAGTTAACCTAGATTTATATTCACGTAACTCAGTGTTGAATTTTCTTAAACTCCAAAGGAATTGCTTCTCAAAATTAAAAACTGGTTTTCTCAAGCAGTTTAAGAAATATTTTACAGCACATTACTCAAGGGAGAAGTTCAGAGAAGAAAGGGAAAACTGCTATGTATAACTGAGAGTATTGACATTTCTATCAAAAAATCACACAAACTCAAATATTCTCAAGTTACTAAGGCTAATGCTAGTAATTTTATCACTCCTAAATAAAATAGATCAGATTTTCATACACCGTACACTAAGATAAAGCTAGATTAACTTCAATGCCCGAAGTCCTGCCTTCTAATAACACCTCTGAATCTAAGCCAGAAGATACAGAAGTATAAATGAGATCATATCCCATTCTGCTGAGTGGTCAAGACCTCATTGCGCATCAAAAAAAAAACTCAAGGGCAAATCCAAGAAAAAATAGTGTACTGAGAATCAACAGAAGAGAGCCTGATTCATCCACATTCTAGTGGACAGACCTCAGGACCAGCTACTGGAAGTTAACCTGAAAGGCCTAAAAAGAAACTGGCTTTTTAAATGGAGATTCACTCAGAAGGTTTATGTGTCTATATGGGAGACTTCGTGTACATTTTCTTAGGCCACTGTGCAAACAGACCTTACTCTATCCAGCTCCAAAACAGGCACCATTTCTGCACAGCAGAACTGTGCTGGTGTGCACTTAATGCAATGACCACAACTGCTGCACAGCTTTTGGTTCCCACTGGATGTATGTGGCCTGCTGAAACCCAAGTGTCTCAAGCATATGCCTCAAACTACTGTGGAGTTCAGAAACACCAGAACTCCTCTGCTCTTTAAGCATTATATTGAGATTATGTATTTCTAGATGAGCATGGGCCTCAGCTGCTGAACTGCCAAAAGAGATGCCAGCACTGCATTGCTGGCACTCTGTGATGTCAGGCACTATGCCTTTCAGCACAAGAAGACATTCAGTGCACACCATGAGTGGGATTTTGGTGTCTGACAGAGGAGTGAACGCAAAGCAGCAGAAGCTGTAGGGAAACTTTCTGATATTTCTTCGGATATGTTTCAGACTTACTGTATGCTCTGCAACAGATTTATCAATACTGCCAAGGAGAGAATACATGCTCCTTCTGTCACCAACATCCTCAGAAGCAGCAATAAGAAACAATTGTTCAGGTTTGAGAGCACAGGGGCTAGTGACAGCTGGGTTGATAGGCTTATTTTGATTCTGATGAAAACAAAGTCAGGAAAAGAAGCAGAAAATAGATGCAAAGCAAGGATTTGATAAGTTAGGGAATGAAGGACTTGCAGGGCAAAAAGCTGAGGACAAGTGCCTTTGGTACAGAGTGACAGGATGCATGCCACAGATCTGTTTGTGTGTGTTTATCTGAAGAAGATTCAGAGAGCTTCTTTGTATGTTAGTCTGGATTGTAGAATTAGGGCAGTACCAGGTAAGCTTGAGCTCAGTCACTAAAACACAGCTCATGGCACGTGAGTCCTGCAGTGGAGAGCCCAAGGTAGCACTATTCTGGCCGGTGTACATTTCCAGTGGTGGGCAGGCAGGTGACACAAGCTGTGGCAGATACAGCAGAGTCAACACATGGGTTCCCCCAGTGATGCTCTGATACCATCAGTGGTGTGAGAAGAAGGGGCTGGTGTGGTAGGAGAACTAGTTTGACACTAGTTTATATCCAGCAATGTTTTTCATTGGCTAAGGCAAGCAGATTTCACTAATTTTCAGTGGAATGATTCAGTATTTTTTAATAAGGCAAACTTCACCAACACAATTCATCAATCTGAACTGAAATAACTAGTGGGAGTTAAGAAAGGGATCTTCTAAACTGTCCTGTGTTGACACTGCAAAAATGCAAGGCTAAGACTTTGCATAATTTTGAGTTACACTAGGGAAACAACTGTCACCTTGCCAGGAAGACAGGAAACATCGAACCCCTCTTGTGATGTCTCCTAAGGGAGTTGCCCAACACAGAAGTGAAGGTAAGGTTGCAGTTTCCTGTCAAGAATTCAGCTGCTGATAATTACGAGATATTTGAGTTATGAACCTAAGAGCAAAGAATCAGGATTTCAAAAAGGAAACAACACCTCAGAAAGTCCAGCTGCCCTCTGGAGGGTGGAAAAGATCTGGTGTTCAGTACTCCTGACTTCAAGAGTAGTAAAATGATCTTCATCAGTACAAGCTACAGACTAGCACCTTGCACAGCATGAAGTCTCCTTCCCACAAATAAAAATACAAACTGTTGAAAACCACAGACAACAACATTTGGCTCCAAACAAATGTAATACTTAACACCTCAGTCCAACAAATCCACCCCAGTTAGCTTTCAAAGCTGTAAACCACACTTGGCCATAAGTTATATTTATAGAGTGTTCAAGAAATTCACCAGACTCATGCCAAGAGACTTTTGAAAGGGAGAAATATTGGCTTATATCCATTTTGATTCTGTGACAGTAGTGTTTTTGAAAAAAAATGCAAGTCCTTTAATTCATTGCTTTTATGATAATGATTTGAATTTCAGAATTAATTACCTGCATGGAAATAACTCTTTAGAAATATTTATTGAAGAAAAAAGTATTTTGATAGCATGGTCCAGAATATTGCTCGAGAATGATATACTGGATGGTAGGAATAAAAAGATATCCATTGCTGTTAGACTAAAGAATACTGATTATATGTATACTTCTCAAATATTTCTGTGACTAACATACACATAACTAATTGAAAAAGCCACTATCACTTTTAGACAAACAATGTACAAAAAGATCTTCAGTCCTGACTTATAAAAATAAATATTAAGAAGAGACCCACAAAAAACTCCTCTGTAAAGTACGTGTGTCCCTGTCTGGGACTGCAGTCCATGGAATCCACCTAAACATTTGGAGCACCTAAGTAGCCAGGAGCACATTTGTCAAGGCTCCCAGCACTGTGCATATCTGTGTGCATGTGTGTGAGCTTGCACATGCTATATCCAGCTATATGGCAAAGATCTGCTTTGCCTGATAAAGGGTCTCTATTTCACACCCTGCTGCCAATATTGCATAATAAAATATCCACTGGATAAAATATGCAACCAGTCTGTGCAATGAAAACTTGCACTTCCACAGGGAAACTACATTATGTATTGTAACTCACTAAATTTCCCTTCCTCTGGCAAGTATAATGGCATCATTTTCACTTCCCCATTTACCATGCTTTAAAAGAATGGTCTTGGCCTTTCCTATTGTTTGCAAGGAAGTATGTAACTCCAGGAGACAGATCTGAGCAGTTCTTGCCAAAGGCTTGCAAACAGGCACCTGTAGCCTGTCCAAGATAATGAAGGGATATTACATAAATCCCTTAAATAGAAGTTTCCTACCAGAAGCAGAGGTCTGTATGCTGGTTCTTAGGAATGCCACTTAACAGCAGCAGTCCCTAACTCTGCAGACATGCATCCACATACACATTGCAGTCATCAAATGCCTCAACAGGAACAGAGAAAGCACTCTCCAAGTATCTAAAGAGGATGCTGACAGAGTCTTTGTGTCTCCATCTATCTTAAAGGGCTTCACCCTCAGGAGGGATAATTCAGCCATATAGCATGTTTAAAAGTTATCATACTCGCCCCTGGAGAGATTGTTTCCTACAATATGGAATACCTTCCATTTTCATCCTGGTTTAGCACCCCCCTGCAGTGTATTATTTATTAATGCATTCTTCAGATATCAGCCAAAGATCTTTACCAAATTATTTGCTGGGCTGGCTTTGTTTTGAGAAGCAATTCTGCTGAATTGCAATACAATAAATACTGTTCAATCATTCATAGCTGCCTTGGTTTTTCACAGCCAGCAAGAATGAGAAATGAAAGCATCAGCTATGTGACCCCACACAAGAAATCAGTCTTACAATTCTCTTTTACATTAAAAGCAATTTTTTTTCTGAATTATTTTACATGGTACTGATTAGACTACACTGTGACAAGATAGTACAATAACTGGTTATTCTAGTAGCCCTTTGCACTCATTGGTCCTTTAAGTCCATGTTCCACAGCAGTAACTAAAAGTTTGTCATGGTATTTTCAACACTTTGAGTTGTAAACAAACAAATAATTAGCTTAGATAAGATTTTTAGTAGGCCTTTCCCCTGTTTTACTGCTTGCTATTTAGCTAAAAATCTGACTTTTCTCTAACAGTGAAGTCTGTGCTTTTAAAGAAAGTTTGAGATGCAAAAGGAATATTATCGAAGCCATCAAGTGGCAGCAGCTCAGAATCTCAGTATAAAGACAACAGGAAATATTGAGTCAGCTCAGGCTTAACATAATTAATTTTGTTAGCCATTCAGTTTGGTTCATCCTTTTCATCTGTCGTAGACCACTCTAAAAACAAGTACTTTGTGCTACTGAGGCAAGACCAGCAACAGAGAACAAAATGAAATAAGAAAATGAAATAATAAAGTACTGTCAAACAGATTTTCTGGACATCACTCTCTTAAAATACTCTTCCTGATTCTTCCTGCACAACATATGGACACAAATCTTATTAAAGGAATTGGCTGTGCAAATTCCTACAAATACTAATAGCACAGACATTCTGACCCCATGAAGTATATGCAGATAAATCCAAATCATGAGAAAGTCACCTGCTTTAGCTCATGACCCTTATGTGAAATCTTTAAAAGGAATTTATTGAAATTCATTAATGGATTGATATGATTTATACAAAGATGATAAATACTTGAAAGCTAGAAACTTTGAAGTCTAGGTTTTCAATTTTGTACTCTCCCCATGAACTCAAAAGCTTGGACCTTTGGGGTCTGAATGACTTCAATGAAAAAATAATCTATGGTAAAGTTTCTCCTAAGTCCAAGAAGAATATATTCCTCTTTTCAGAGTAAAGCACAGTGCAACTAGAACTAAGTAATAAGCAGATATTCAAGTTCAGCTAGAGAGATTTGTAAAATCTAAAGCATCTAATGAAAAAATGCTACTTTGGTGGAATAAAACAAAGATGAGTTAGGTGATAGTACAATATAATGCATGAATGCTAATTATTTAATCACAGAAGTGAGGCAGCAACAGTGGCCAATAGCAAGGAACAGCTTAAACTACATCTTGGCGATTACAGAACCAGAGAATCACAGAATGGGTAATGCTGGCAGGGACCACAGTGGTCATCTGGTACAACCTCCCTGCTACAGCAGGGTCATCCCAGAGCACATGGCACAGGATTGTGTCCAGATGGTCCTTGAGTATCTCCAGTGAGGGAGAGTCCACAACCTCCCTGGACCATCTGTTCTGGTGCTCAGTCACCCACACAGTAAAGAAGTTCCTCCTCAAGTTAAGGTGGAACTTCCTGTACATCGGTTTTTGCCCATTGCCCCTTGTCCTACTGCTCAGCACCACCGAGCAGAGCCTGGCTCCATCCTCTGACACCCTCCCTTCAGATACTGACAGACACTGATGAGCTGCCCTCTCAATTGTCCCTTCCTACGTCTGAACCGGCCCAGCTCCCTCATCCTTTCCTCATAAGAGAGATGCCCCAGTTCCATAACTGTCTTTGTTGCCCTCCACTGGACCATCTCTAGGAGCTCCATGTCTCTCCTACTGGGGAGCCCAGAACAGACACAACACTCATGCTATGGCCTCACCAGGGCAGAATAGAAGAGCAGGATCACCTCCGTTGCCCTGCTGGAATGCTCTTCCTAATGCACCCCAGGTCACTGTTGGCCTCCTGGCCACAAGGTCACACTGCTGCTCATGGACAGCTGGTGTCCACCAGGATTCCCAGGTCCTTCTCCACAGAGCTCCTTCTCCACAGACCAGCAGGTCAGCCCCAGCCTGTGCTGGTGCCTGGGGTTATTCCTTCCCAGGTACAGGACCCTGCATTTGCCTTTGTTGAATTGCAGACAATTCACTGGCCATGTCTCTGTGTTTTTTGTTTTCCTTTTCTTTTTTTTTTTTTAATTTTATTTTTGTTAAATTTCAGATTGTTTCACTGTATATATTTCATCTACAACAAACTTGATATCTCATCCTTAAAAATCATCTTGGTCTGTGTAAGAAGGCATCTCATGTTCTTCCTCCATACAGGAGTAAATAGACATCAAGTAAACAGACAGCTTCTTAAGCTGACTGACTGATTACTGATCTCATTTCAAAAGATATGTTCTTCATAAACAAAAACATGTCAGCAAAGTCAAGAGCAAAACAAACAATATCATAGTAACTGAAGACAGAAAGTATGAAAAAGCTCCCAAACCCACAATCAGCTGGCGCTGTCATTCTTATGTAAGCAATTCTTAGAATAGAATTGAACCAAGAAAATGTAGTTAACTCACAAACTGTACCAGTGCGTGGTAGGTGGGCATGGGGACAGAAGTGGCATGTCAGGTGATTCATAGTGCAAATTCAGGTCCACAGTGCTATTGAAAAGCATCAGAATTAGTAAAACAGCATACGACATCAGGACTGAAGAAGACTGCTGGTTTTACTTCTGCTGCTACGTGTGTGTCTTGGACTTGCTTCAAAGTGTTCTCTGTTTTCAAAGCAGAATTTGTTTCAAATTGTGGCAATGAAGTAGAAACTGGTTGCTAAAATTCAGTTCAAAATCACAGTTTTTACTCAAAATTATTTCTCCCCATTTCCCTCCCCCCCAAAAAACCTTTTAAATATTTCAAATTAAAGTGAACCTCTAAACTGCTTTTTCCCATATGTATAATGTAGACAGATTAAATGCAGCAATCATTGATTGCCTGCACTTTTAATTTTGCTCATTTTGCTTGTAAACATTACAAGTTTAATCTCAATTTTTGATATAGCTCATTTTCCTCTAATGTGTACTACAGCACAAATCAAAGTGAAATTCCTCAAATCAAACTGAAAATTCAGTTCCAAGTTGTCTGGCAATTTTACAAAACTCTCATCCATTAAAGTCTCCTAGACACTTGCTTGTTAAAGGAGTGATGCATGCAATGCTGTGTGAAATGCAGGATTTTTTTCAATCAGTTCTTTCCCCAAGTATATATATTTTTGGTATTATCTTTAGCTTGCAATTTGTAGTTGTTTGAGGACAAAATCAGACACTCCTCAACTACTGTCAATTCTGCCCCACCTAGTTCTATCATCTATAGAGATTCAACAATTTGTAAGAATTTCTTGCTAAAGAGCAAAGATTTTTCCCTGTTGTTGCAGTGAACTGAAGGTTCATGCCTTTGCTTGTGCAAATTTGCAAAAATATACAGAGTCTTAATGACAGTGCAGTATTAAGGGGGAAACCATTTCTATTTTCAGAGAGCATAAAGGAAACTTATTTGTTCTGATTTGTGCTCAAATGAAACTAGAGATTGCCATTACTGTTTCCATAGCACACTTGCTTTTAGCTCTTTCTGATTATTTTGGTCTCAAGGAGAGGTTCAAACACATGCAAGGAACCTTCAGTGTTATTGAATGCTCAAAGTCTTCAGTACCCCAATAAGCTGGATTTATCATTCAGAGCTTCAGAACTTCAATACTGCCGAAGATGAAAATGAAGAGAGATCTTGTAAAACCTCGTATGTCAGAAGAGAAGTGAGCTATAGTTCTGGCTGGGAAGACATTATAGTAATGCTGGAATTTTTTCTTTGGTGATATTTTGCAATATTATGTTTTCCTTAAAATTTAATGTTTCACACTTTATTTTTTCAGATGAATTCTTTCTTGAAAAAGGTTGATAAATCCACAGATGCTAAATCATCTTTCTAACAGATACTGCCCTGGAACAGAAGAGTGTGCTTGCACTTAGTAAATATTGAGATTCAGCACCCAATATGTGTGAGTCCTTTTATGGTTCAATAGTTAATAAAATAAATGATGCAAGACCTATTCAAATGGAAGGCTTTATCACTCATAGGTACATTATGGTAGTGTGAGGGGAAAGTGAAGCACTGGGAAGAGTGAACCCCAAGCACAAAAACATATGAGAAGTTGTTCACTGGTCACCAACATAGCTGAGCTATAAGTCCTTCCAGAATTTGGCAAAGTTTTAGACATGTGGAGGTTGTTTGAAGCGGTCATGAGCTGCCCTAGACACCAACACAGAAGGGAGGGAGAAGTCTCTGGGTACATAAAATGCTGTTTATAAAGAAAAGACCACCTCAAATTCATGGTAGACAAGATAGAACAAAATGGGCCTAACTCCTTGCAGCAATGTAGATTAACATTAGATGGTAGCAAAAACTTTCTCACATAAAGTACTGGAATAGATGGCTAAGGAAAGTGAAGGTAAAACCATATTAGACAAAAATACATCATGAATCATGTCTGTATAGGTATCTGACAACTTCTCCCACATGAGTAATTTGCTTTGTGCTTGGTCAGCCTAAAAAAATCTGTGAAGTTTACAGACTTAAAATTTAAAGTTGCTTATCTTCCCAGAAGGCTGCATAAGACATTTCACAACTACTGTAATTTGATCTGACTGAAAGCAAAAGCAAACCTTTTTAAGCCGCCAGCAAAAAACCAGCTCCAGTTTCTTCCCGTTTACAGTAGAGAAACACTCTGGCAGCAAGTGGTGGCCCAGGAGCTGCTATGTGCTCTTTTCATGAGCTCAGTGGGACAGAACAAACCCCTTGGTCTGTAATCTCCTGATTCTTCCCAGTGTTAGGAGACCTTCCTTCAGGCAAATTTTTGCATTAGAAAACTAAATTGCAGATCAGAAGAGTCATCTTCTGTAATCCCCATGAGCCACTATATTACATAGAAATCCTTCCTGCTGTACACAAGTCCACAGTGGCTCCTCTGCAGCTGGGAAAGTTGTGCAGGTTTCCCCCAGCACACCTGCTTCCACATCTTTCCACTGAATTTAAATGGAATCTCTCCACAACTGACTGAATGCAGGTAAAAAGTATGCAGTGCAGGGAAAACAGCAGTGGGATATTCTATAACTGAGAGTGCCATTGCATATTTATCTTTATATATAAACATCAAAAGGCATTTTAACTTCTATCTTTAAATGCCAGATAATAATGGCTTTTTTAAAAGATACATGCTAAAGACAGTAATAGATAAAGCCATCAGTGAATATACTCACAGCTCTATTTATGGGTGTAAAAATAGACAGTTGCTGTGTTTACAGAGAAAACCAGGGATTTCTTTATTTTTGAGCTTGTAAATATGTGACAGAATTTGTTGTCCTCAGATGCTTCCTCACAGCCTAAGGAAATTAGTGAAATCTGACATTCTTTGGTATCTGGTAGCTGCAAGCCAAAGAAAAAAGCCTCCCCACTCTCAAGCAGTTTGTCCAGTCTGCAGGAGGAACCACAGATATAAGAGTTCAACGAGTCTTTCAGAAGAATGATTAAACTGCTTTATTCCTGTCTCAGATTGAACAGGTACCACAGCACATAATTAGCTTTTGTAGTAATGGAGTCTTGTGCAAAATGAACAAATACTTAAGAAGTTCTTTAGCTTTTCATCATGTTAAAACCTGCATTATGGTTATTAAACTCTGGTTCTCCACGGTATCATTTGCTTGTTTTCAATATGAGAAATTCACAAGATCTTCCTTTGACCAAAACTGACTCCAGGATAATACTGGAACATCCTAAAAAAATGCTTAGCAGGGGAAATTAGACTCTCACTTGACTGATTAATAAAACAGTACTTTTATTCTATCTAAGCTCCTCTGTGTAGCTTCAAAGTTTTCAGTGACTTGGTGGTCTGTGCATGGCTCCTGATTCTAGAGACCAGAAAGAAGTCCCACTACCTCCTTATTTCCCCCCAGTTTTCAATATACTACTTCTATATCCTAAAATCAGGCCTCAGAAAGGAGCTGCAATGAAAAATTAAAGAAATGCAATTGTCCTTTCAGGGAGGAATGACAAACTCAGGCTATATATGAACATTTAACTAACAAATACTGAATTTCAGAGCCAGATACTTGTCATTCATTCCTATCACACCTTTCAGATTCATACAGAACAGTTTGTTTAAGTTAAAGGAGGTTAAATGAACTGAACTTGAAACACACACCTTTTACTAATGTGTATCTCACTTTGCATACTTTTTTTT
This sequence comes from Setophaga petechia, assembly GCA_024362935.1. NCBI lineage: Eukaryota > Metazoa > Chordata > Aves > Passeriformes > Parulidae > Setophaga > Setophaga petechia. Next base: position 34,024,544 of record JANCRA010000001.1, read on the forward strand.
AGCCACTGAAAATTATACATAGTATAACTTTATTTTTTTTCTCCACTGCCAATCATTCACTTTCTAAAATAGAAAGAGGTATCATATGTGGATTAGACAAAATCTGTCCAGAATTCGCTCTATTTTTTTCCCATTAAGATCTGGAAAAGATCATACTGCTTATTCAAAAGCACATCAGATGCTTACATGACAGAGACCTAAAAATGCAAAAAAGACCCCCCAAAACCAAAAAAAACAAAACCAAAAACCTATGGGCTTAGAATTCAAAATTGTCTGGTCAAATTGGAGAGATGATCTGAAGAAAAAGGGACTTCACTCAACAAAGGAAAGCCTCCAGCACTGAGGGGCAAAGAAGGAGCTGTATGAAGACTGAACAGGAAACATTTTCCCTCATCTAGTAGTTCCCTAAAGCAATTCCCTGATTCCTAGTAGATCACAAGTTGAATGGAAGTAAAAAAGATTAAATTATTATGAAAACAGGATCATTATAGTTGTGAAAAAATATAAGCATATAAGACTTGTATAAATGTTAGCCTTCAAAATAGGGAGAAGAAATTCATAAGCTGTCTTCAGAATTGACACAATCTGAGGTAAAACGCTGTGCTCACTCTTAGGCACTACTCATAACCAGTATCTGCCAACTGGAGTGGTTCCAGAAAACACAAATGAGAACAATTAGGGGCCTAGAAAACAAGAGGAAAGATTATATTAATTGAAACTAAAATTGGAAGAGAATGCTCTTTCTTTTTACCCATGGTGTGTTAGAGAAGAAGGAATGTATTTAAAGTGCATCAGGGTAAATTCAGCCTAGAGTATTGAATGGGAAATATTGGAATGGGAAGCAGGTAGAGAATAAGCAAGCATAAGTAATTCTGGGAGCACCACACTGGCAAGTTAGCCTAACATCTATCAGCAGGGATAAGCACACAAGCATCCTTGTCTTGAAGTGGGAGACAGACAAGATGGTTTCATGAGGATCCTTCCAATCCTGCCATCCATGGTTTGCTACGGGTTTATGCAGTAAAGTCTGAGAGAACAGACACACCCCTGTATTTAACTGCAATAAACCATCACACCAGACATATTATTCCTTCCTCAGTAAGGAAATGAGGTATTTGTATTTGTAACTGCTACAAAAAGTCCAGCAGACTTCCAGTTGCAATGACAACTGCAATCTTATTAAATACTAGTAATCCTTCAGGACTAAAAAGTTGATTTATAATATTTCTGTATTTGTATATCTGTCTACTGCACCTTACAAAAGTTTGTGCTGCTTTCTGCTTTGGTACTTTGGCAAATTCTGTTGCTTTTAAAATAATTCATGTGATCTCTGCTGCTAAATTCCTGCTCTTGAAACCCAAATTGTTTATATTTAATATTGCTTATATTTAATCCTATTTGATCAGGACGTTGAGTGAATGCTTTGATTAATAACTATTACATGTTCCAACATCATAGTGAAGGGACTGCAGAAAAGTTCACATTCAGGGGAATAAAAGAGTGGTTTTAGGAGCCAACGAGATAGTTCCTACCATTGAATAAAACACTTTACATAATACAGATTGCAAAATTTTACTCAGGATTTCCTCTTCCATGTCTAAAATAGAAGGAATGGTCCAATTCCAGAGCAAACTGAACTTGGATATCAAATGTCAATATGTCGGAATTGTGCTGATTCTAATGATACTCAGTGGCAAATTTGCATTTGAGTTCATGGTACTGGACTGACAGAACTGAAAAAGAACAAGATGGAGCCATGGAAGTTTATATGCATTGCTTTCACTGATGCAGACTATGGCTAGCACACTTCCTGTTACAGTTTTTCCCTGATCCTCCTCATCTGGTTTTCAGTTATTACCAGTTTTGATGACTGCACCAATCTGTATTGGGCAGGTGGGCCCAGTGGGCTGCACCTGAGTTGTGACAAAATCATGAGCAGATCCAAGTCTGCTCTCACTTTACAGTTGAAAGTGAGGCCTTAGGTGGAGCTTCAAGCACCTGAGGATGTCTGTTGGTTTAGCAGGCACTGGTGTGTGTTGTACAGGAGCTTAGGCTGCAGGCAGGTAAAACCAGGTAGCCTGTGAAACAAGGCTCAATGTGACATACAGCTCACAGTCCAGGTCTATTCTAATGAAATACTGCCAAATTTCGCCATCAGATCAGCTAAGGATCAGTGACAACCATACTCTTAAATTCTTTGAACTTCTCAAACCATCACAACAACTCTCTAACTGCATAACAGGAATAGTCTTGGTCCTGGGTACCTCCAAAATCGTGACTGGGAACTGCTTCATATGGTCGGTTATCTCAGCCTAAAGCTGCATCAGGAACCCTTCTACAAATTTAAAGTGTTTATCCATCTAGATCACTGAGTTTCAATATTAATACAAGTGCCTAGCACTGTTCAGCTTACAGTTATGGCTCTTGCCACAAATACTCAAGTATCACTAAAAAAATAAATGGAAACAGCCATCTACACTAACAGATCTTTTCACATTATTCCCAGTTACATTGGGTTTCCTGAGCTGCTTAATACAGAGTGGTATCAATTCCAGAATTTATAGAAGAAAAGTCCATTTTTTTTCCACATGTAATCAGGCTGAGATTACATGTAATCAAGTTTGGAGTTAGTGAATGAAAACCCCTGTTAGATGCACATTTTCCTATAAAACCTTTCTTGATCTTCTGAACATACCTACCCAATAACATAAGTAAGAAATTCAATTCATTATTATATTTATTCTCCTTCTCTTTCAAAATCTAAGGATGAGACAAGCTACAATTTCTTCACCTATGAGATATGGGTACAGAATATTTTCTTCTCTTAAGGAAGAATGCAATTATTTTGTTAATAACTGCCTACAAAAGTAGACACAAATTCCTCCTCCAAAACAGTAAGAAAAGTGAGACTAGTTTTTCTCCTCACAAAGAGAAAGTGCTGCACGCATTCTCTACAAAATTATATAGGAAAATCAATATATCTTAATATAGTCAGGAAGGAAAGCAAACCCATTATGTATCTTTACACCTCCCATTTTCAGCCCACAGGAATACAGAATACTTAAGAGAGCTTTTGTAAAGCCAATATGTAAATATTGCAAAGCAAAGTACTGATGCCTTGTCAGACCATGTTCAGATCTGCTGCAGAACTCAAAGCAAGATAAGGGGCAGGTGCCTGATCTCACATTCAGACCTTCCATGGAGCTCGCAAGTGTGGAGAGCTGGATTCCTGTCTGACAGATCTCCTCAGACCCTCCCAGTTCAGCTGATACTGTAGCCAAACACATTACAGCTGTCTTAACCACAACAGTTCTCAAACTTCGCAAACCCCAGCTTGCCGCACACAACACACTGGGGTGGGACAGTTAAAAGACAGCTTTTCGTACTGGGATCTTGGCAAAAGAGATTCAGCACCCAAATGATTTCACTTAGAATGTTTTAGAAGGAAACAAAGACCTCCACTCCATTTTGATTCAGGTGATAGAGACAGAAGAAAGTGTGCAATAATAGAAGAAGTTAACGTGAAAATTCAGTAACTTAATAAAGCAATACTACTTGAATGAACTGCTAAATTGCTATCTAATTAAATCCCTTTTGAATTATTTGTCTCCTGAATCGTGCATATTTTACAAGAAATTTATAGTTGTGTTTACTTGTTTTATTTTTTTTCCTTGTGATTGAACACCACTTTTTTAAATGGTATTGCATGCTGTCAATTAAGTGACAGATAATTAATTGCATAAAGCCAACTCCAGCTTTCCTTCATGGTAACTACTGAACTTTGCTATGTCCTCAGAAGTGACAACCTGCAGGCAGAGACGTCGACCCCGGAAAGGGTGTTATTTTCAAAGAAGGATGAGGGAACAGGTCAGACTGTATAAAAATGATCTGAAACAGTTCTCTAAAATCACTGACAAGATAAGCCTGTAAGGATTTACCAAGATTACTCTTATGCTTGATTTTCAGTGTTGTTTCTGTCAAAGTGTTTTTTCATGGATTGAATACCTGACCACACAGATTGCAGGATCTTCACAATTAGAAATACTCATATACCTTTTGATCCTTAGAGAAGTAAAACAACAACAACAACAAAAAAAGCATCCAAATCTGAGAATTGAGAGGTACTTGTGAAGAGTTTGTATACTATTAAGCATATTTAAGCTTGACTTGTATGGCTGTGATGGGAAACAGCTGAAGCAATTTTATTTTTTTAGGTGAGTCAAAACCTTGCTTGTTTTGAAGTTGTGGTGAACTTGCCTCTTCTGCTAGAGCTGCTCATGTATGATTAAAACAGGCTGCAATTCCTCTTTGTGCATACAGGGACCCTAAGACCCATTAAAGATGATGTCTCATGAACATTTGAAGCTGGTAGCTCCAAAAGAAGCAATTTGGCCATCCTTTCACCCCACAACTTGATCTTGTCCCTCTCATGCCTGCACAAGCATTTATGCAGCTGTGTTGTAAATCAGCTGCATAAATCAGTAGGGAAATCCAGGTGAAAACAACCTTGTTTATTTATTTATTTTTATGCCATTTTGCTTTTATAAGCACTGCCATCTCCTGATGGCATGGGTGGAGATCAGGGAAGCTGATGATTTTTTAGCTAAGGAGCAGGAATGATGTACAGACAATCAGAAATGCGCCAAAATTAAGCATGAAAGCTGTTACAGTCAAGAATTTAATAAGCTGACCAAATGGCCTCACATTTAATAATATTTTCTTCACAACAAAGGGGAATTAAGTCAGCTATCCATTGATTCAATTATTTATTTACAGAATTTAAACATTTTTCTGCTTAAGAACTGCCAGATTTATGAATTAAATTTCCAGATTTCCAGAAGAACATATTAATACTTGCAAACAAATATTTGTTTTACTCTGTCTTAATAATTAAAAATGAATGGCAATTTTTTTCCTCTGTGCAGAGGTCAGCTTTTTTCTTTAATCCTGACAAATATTTATTTAAGCCTGAGGGATAATGCATAATTGGATTGATCTCAGTTGATTTTTTAAACATGAAGCAGTAAACCCACCTGACAATGGTAAGAACCTGCAAGATACAATGAGCAGATATGTGACACATACTATTAGTGAGTTCACAAAATTCTTGTACTTCTCTCTGTTTCAAAAAAGAAATAAAATTCTTGTAGTTCTAAATCCTTTGAAGAAACTTTGTCAAAGCTAAATTATTTTTGACATCCATACAAAATCAATTACTTTTTTTGGAGCCTGTAACTGGAAGTGTCCCAAGAACGTAAATACCTCTAACAACAGAATCCCAGTACTTAATGGCTGGGATCACACCATGTATGGAATTTCCCTCTGGCTATTGTTTTCAGTGTAGTGGCTTTGTATCCAAATGCTTTCCAAGTGTGTGCATATTTCTCTTCAAGGAGGACAGTAGTCTCACAGATATGACACAATTGTTTTGATGTCATGAAAACATACTGTCAATTTTCCGCAGGCTCACCAAGCCTGTGGACTTTAGTCTTGCACAGTATGAAGTCCACTTTAGTAGACTTCCCTCTTGCACAGTATGGTATCAAACTTGAGTGCTTCCCTATGCAATCATCAAGTTTACTTTGAGTTAATGGAAAACTCATAAAAAAACCATTCAGAGTGCTGATTACAGACTCTTCGCTGGCATTTGACTGTGCTTTCTGTGCACCTATCTCACTTAATGTCCCTAAGAGTCTTCAATTAATTATTTGATTATAAAGCCATTTGTGTGCACTCAGTTTAAGTGTTCTGGATTATGCCATAATTTTAGCTTTGAATGAACCTGCTGGACAAAGGCTAATTAAACTAACTTCTGGGTCATAACATACACATTACCACTAAAAATGTTATTTTAAACGGCAAACAGTCTAACATGCTCTTACAGGCTGCAGAAAAAATTACATGCACAGTACCAGTATTTATCAGACAGTCAAAGCATGCTGTGTTCTGACTGCCCAAAGGACAAACGTCCATTGTAATTCACTCTGTGAAAACTGAGGGAAACAGCAAACCTTTACTTTGATAGTTATATCATGGTTTAACTAGACTAGCCATGTGCCCAAGCAGACAAGAAGGCCAATGGCATCCTGGCCTTTATCAGCAATAGTGTGGCCAGCAGGACCAGGGCAGGGATTGTCCCTCTGTACTCAGCACTGCTGAGGCCACACCTCACATCTGTATTCAGTTTTAGGCTCCTCACTACAGGAAGGACATTGAGGGGCTGAAGCGTGTCCAAAGAAGGGCAAGGGAGCTGGTGAAGGGTCTGGGGCACAAGTCCTATGAGGAGTGGCTGAGGGAACTGAGGTTGTTTTCTGTAGAAAAGGAGGCTCAGGGGAGACCTTATCGCTCTCTACAACTGCCTGAAAGGAAAGGGTAGCCAGGTGGGGGTTGGCCTCTTCTCTCAAATAACAAGAGATGGGACAAGAAGAAATGGCCTCAAGTTATGCCAGGAGAGGTTTACAGCACATATTCTAAAGAAGTTCTTCACGGAAAGGTGGTCAAGCATCATAACAGGTTGCCCAGGGGAACATTTGAGTCACCATGCCCGAAGGTAAATATGTGTAGATGTGGCACTTAGGCACGTAGTTTAGTGGTGGACTTGGCAGTGCTGGGTTAAGGGTTGGACTCAATGACCTTAAAGATCTTGCCAAAGTAAAGAATCCAATGATTCTATATAGCTAGGATTTTGATACAACCTGAAAACTGAATACGTACATCACCATCACCACTGCCCACTTAGGCTTTCAGGAAGAAACCAAGTAAGTATTTGTTTTTGTATTTGTTTTTCTCTTTCTTTTCATAGTTTTTTTAGCAGCCATTGAAACAGAGCTACATCTGAAATGAAACTTGGTCCTGTACTTTTTATTGGTATTTCCAAGAAGAGTATTTTATGCCTAAGGAAAAACTGAAGTTCTAGAGACACATGATACCATTTCAACCACGTTTTTACAGGAAAGTTAATACAACAATCTTCCTTAACTTCCCCAGATGGCACAGTCACATGCCATCATGACTCCTTTATACTATTTCTGAAGAAAGTGCTGGTAGATAATGAACATACTCCTACTGTCCCCAGAACAACATCCGTAGATGTGTCAATTTGCTGGGAAAGTTTGATTAGAACGAAAGAGACATGGCACATACTGCCAGAAGCATCCTCAAATGGAGGCAAGCTGTAGAGCACTTGAGCAGTTCTTTCTCCCTCGAACAGCCTAATTTTCTTTATCCTGGGAACATGATGCCTTTTTCCAGTTTGTTGCTAAAGCAGTTGTCCAATAGTCCTTTATGGAAAAGAAAAATAAACCCCCTCAATTTCTCTCAAGTTGGACTATACTATTGCTACTCAAAAATCTTCAGCAATTATATGCAGTGTATTCTCCTTGGAAGAAACAAAGAAGAAGGAGCCAAGTCAAATGGGCCCTTTTAACCTTCAATCTCCACCTCATTCTTCCTGAATTCTTATGAACTGACTTAAAGATCAGAAGCTGGTTTTTAACCAACTCTCAGCCTGTTTTACATACCGAATTTTATGCTCAAGTCCTAGAAACTCTGTAGGGTAAGGAAAAGAAGAAGTAATAGGTTAAATTTTCAAATCTTTCTGCCCTTGTCTACACAAGCTATTCATCACAATGTTCTCGCTACAACTAAATATCCTGCTACTTTTCTCAACCCAAAGCACAAAGAAAATTCCTTTATCATTTTTCTTCCTGCAGTGCAGTTTCCAGAAACACACAGTTATTTCTACCTTTGGATTCTGCAGTGGTCACAGGAGGTGTTCTGTTCAAACCAGTTTCCTTGTGATCCAACTCAAAAGGATTTTGTTTGCTCTCTTTTAGACCTCCCCACCAAGTAAAACTGTGACTGAAGCTTGGAAACCATCCTTAAAAGCCTAAACATTTGGGGGACCTTTGAAACTAGAAGTTCACCTGACTACCTCTCTTACTGGACACGTGACTCAATTTCTTCGTGTCTCATTGCTGCAGCAACCTGTTAGTCCCTTTCTGCCCCTCTGACAAATGCCTAGCTCCAACACCCTTCTCACTTATAACCATATTCTCATCTTGCACATCTATAAATCCAGCATCACCTCTTTCAACCACAGGAAAAAGTATCAACATAGCTCTTAATAAAAACAATAGTGCAAACAGAACTGCCATACGTAAATGGATCACAGGCTTGATAGCACTTATTTGCAGCAGGCACTGTGGAGGAAAAAACCTCACATGTAAATGATGCAGTGTACCTTTAAAAACTGACACTATGGACATAATGAGTGAGAAATACTAAATAGAAGGATGCAATGAGTATTAGACCTTTCTGCTACACCCAAAGAACACATTTATCCATGACAAATACAGTCCAGAATTTTGTTTTTATGGGTTATTTTATACCAGATAAAAGATCAGTCGTTTGTTATAATACTTTTAGCACAGTGGTAGGCAGCACTTTAGTGACTTAGGAGAAATGTAGAACTTTGTGGGGTCAAAATTTATGAAGCATTACTAACACGTTCTCTACTTCTAATCTTTACGCTTAGTGTCATCGTACAAATTTTTAACTCCTACAATACACAAGGCTACAGAAACTTGTTGGGTCTTTACAAATCTATTTTTAACAGTGCAGCCCAAATTGTTTGGTAGTCTCAAAACACTGAGACTGTTGTGTTCATCATATTTTAATGTTAACTGCTATGCCGACTCATACATTTTTAACCTTAGAATTTAATTAGCATCATTCTGTTTGCCAGTTTAGAGTGTACTGACTTCAATTAATGCAGCTTCATGCAGGTCAGTCTGACACATTTTAAATCCTGCTGCTTTGCAGCTGCCTGTGACAGAGTCACCTCTGGGCATCTGCTCAAGTACTGAAATACACATTGGGAACTTCACAATGCAGCCAGACAAAGGGTCAGGAAACAATCTTCTCGGGTGACATCTGCACCCCTCAAACAATGGCAATTATTTTAAAGTTTTTGTCCAACAGCACGTAAACAGCACACATAGGAATCTCAAAGAAATCTTAGAAATCTTAGCAAAATTCTTAGTGATATAGGCCACACAGCGTCTGATATTTGTGCCAGGTTCTGCTGCTTCTAAATGCATTTCCTGAACTTCATCTTGGGGATATTTACCCATGTCTTTGCTCTTTTGAAACAGTAAGGCAAATGGAACATTTTTAAATACTTGAGAGTCACTATTATTTTTCTTGCTGTTGTCATAATGACTAAATTATGATAATTTATGATTATTATAACCAAATGAGTAAAGAAGCCAAGATGGAGATGAGATCAGAGAAAATGAGGTCCTTCTTAGACAGCTGTGGGTTTGTAAAAAGATACAATGGAGAGACTGACTGTACGGAGATGTGGATTTTGGTACTTCAGGCAAAGCAAAGGAAAATGCAAAACCATGCAGTATAGTAGCTGCAAGTCATGTAAGACCTCAATATTTTACACAATACTTTTACAGATTATTTCAGCTTTGCAGTCCCTTCTTTTTGCAGATATCTTTGCCTTAATAAAAAAGTGTCTTGGTCTTGCAATTTTTAAAGCTGCTCTTAGAGCAGAGCAAAACCGCTTATGATATCATTAAATGCTCATCAGTGATGTTTTCACTTGTGCATGTTAATTTTTATCACACATTGAATTTCATGCTATGTTTTATGGTTTAAAAAAAGAATGAAGTCAGTAGATATGATGGTACCACATTATTACTTATCTCATTTTTATGTCATGACAGGAAATTAATCTAACCACGTGATGCAATTCCCATTGAAGAGAACAATAAAACGAATAAGGTGTTGTTCCTTGCCCCATCTTTTTTTCCCCCTTTCTCTCACTTTACTTTTACTGTTTGTTTTATGTTTTGTTTTAAAGACTGCCAGTAAGTAGACTCAGATCACTGGCTTAGCCATTTGACATGGTTACAGGAAGTACAATGACAATTTTGACAATGTTTTAATAAGTATCAGGGTATTTATAATTTCAGAGGAAAACTGAAATTTTATATAACCCAAATCTGAAAACATTTTTGTTTTAAAATTAAAAAAAAAAAAAAAGAAATTTCAGGAGATTATGATATTTCTTTAGATATAGACAAATTATTAGTTAATAGAAAAAAAACCAAAAAATATGCTAATTTCAGGATGAGCTGATCTTGGACAGTGAGTTGTATTCCTAACCTCATTCAATACATTTAACATTAAAACACAATGATGGAGGAAGGTGAGCAGATCAGGAAACAGGGTGACACAAAAGAGTTAGGCAGAAGTGGCACTAAACAAACTGTAAAAAGCATTGGTTTGTTGAGAAGCTGTGAACTGCAACTGAGAAGTAAAGGAATAACAAGCTACTGGGAGAGATGATCTCTTTTCTCCCTTGAATTCTTTCTGTGAAGTTCAGGACAGAGGAAAAAAATGAGAGAATGTATCTCAGCTCTCATCACTAAAAAGAGCTATTTTTTTTATGTACAGACCCTCACTACGTATGATGACAAAACTATGTGCATCACTAAGTTTTCAATATTAAAATATACATTTTTACAATGAAATCCAGATGGGTGTCTCCTCATCAGAGCAAATCCTGATTTCATTTTCCCCTGTTTGCTCCTGAGTTGTCTCACAGATCTTCCTTCTGACTGAGCAGTGCTTTTCATCAGATTAAGATCTCAGGCTATACGAGAGACCCTTATTTTCTGGTAAAAGGGTAAAATAGGCACCTTTCTCTAGTTTTTCACCCTCTTGATGATAGATCTCTAATTAGGGCCTTTTCTATGCTAAATCACTTTCATGGATAATCCTTCTATTTTTGCCTAGGGTGCCTGAATAATAACAAAACCAAGAACATTTAATTTTTAGAATTGTCAAAGATGAGCCTGATCTTTCCACACTCAACAGACCACGAGACAAACACAGAGAGGAAAGTGACTTGCTCAACAATAGGCAGCAGCTGCACATAAGTTCAGAAGCAAAATTTTATCCAGAGTCCGTTGGACAAAATCCACTATTTTTTCATCATAAGGCAACAATATCTCTGAAAAAGTCCTAGTTCATCAAAATATTTACTATTTAATATAGAATATGCAAGTATTACAGAAATCTTGTTAATAATCAAGATGGGTTATAAGGACTCAGATTCTGAGTAAAATAGCTTGAGAACAGCTGTAACAGAAAGCTAAAGAAGTTTCCCAAACAGCAAATTACATTCTGGTGTTATGTGCTGAAATTATAAAAGATTTCAGTGGAACAGAAAAGAGAGAGGATGAAAAAAAATATAGTAGAATAATATAGTTATCACTCAAAACACAGACTGGGTCCTAAACATTGTGTGGACTCTGACACTAAGAGGGGAGATTTAAACAATAATGAAATGATGAACGCCGGATTTTGCATTCAATAAAATACATGACGCAAAATATTTATGTTTAGAAATTGTCTAAGAAGCAGAGCAGACAATCCTTGTAAATGATCCTGTGTTAATAATTAACATACATACATCAAATTTGGCACTACTAAGACGCTGCGGTGTTTTTATGCAAATAGATCAAAATATAAAATAATGACACAATAAAATGAATGCTGGCTTTTCCCCTTCTTTTTTGTTTTCAATCTCTATAAACTGTTATTATTGCAGGTAAGTACAACCTATTCTCCTCAACTACAGTGTGGCTGAGGGGCCCTATCCTTATGGAAACACTGGGCTAAAATACCACGACAGCCAGTACTAGGCAAGTTCAAGGAACAAGCCTGAAATCACTTCATGCTTTTAATTGTTTTCATACAATAACCTATAGCCAAGACACCTAATGCTTTGAAGGGAAAACATTTTCAATGAACCTGAGTGGAGATGCCTGAGTGGCAGATTGATCAGTTATCTCCAAATACACTGCCAAAGTAAGATCACAAATATTTATGTTATTTTTGGGCATTTTCTGTGGATCTTATGGAGCCTACTTTATGTCTGTCTTGAGTATAGTAACAAGACCTTCCCACCTTGCACAGAATTCTCCCTCTTTATCTGGTGCCAAAACGAGTATATCCGTTTCTAATTTATCAAGTGTTTAGCTCCTCTTACTGTGTGCTTGATGGAGACATAAAAAAACAACCACTCCAGAGTATAAAAAGCGGAATCTTTAAATGTGCAATTTTTTCTACTAAGCTATTATTATCACTTCCATGGATGATTTCATCAAATACTACAGAAGAGTTTAAAAGGCAAAATAGGAAGATTGATTGGTAAACAGGAGTTACCAGCTATGGACTCATTATTCTTTATATTCCAACCCTGAACTGGCCTTTAAAAGACAAATTTCTACTCTGCTGTGTAGTTTCTGCGCCATGGCCCCATGATTAATTGTCAGACACCACATGCAAAATCCACTATGATGGATTGTCTGTCCACATCAGCATAATTACTAACCACAGTCATTGGCAGTCCTTGCTAGTGGAGCAACCATCCAGTAGGATTGAGAGGTGGATGAAAATACTTTGTAAGAAAGGGCAAAGAAATGCAATTAGATAGACATAAGAATGGCATAATCCCTCAGCTTTAGGGAGCAACTGATAGTTGACAGCAGAGTGAATAATTCACAACAAATCATTTAGGAAATGCAGCTTCTTTAGATGCTGAGTCTGTAGACCCTATACACTTAGACTCCAATATTCAGAATTTGAATGTTGCTTAATAATTTCTAAAAATCCTGTCTCTTTTTATGATCTTTGACAGAATGAATTATGGTTATAATTGTAAACACACTTGAAAACTTTGAAACTTAGAAACTTTTACAGTGACCATGGCTGTTTCTTAGGATGACAAAGAAAAATTGGATTCTGAACCATGATACACTGTAAAACTTCTGAGCATTACTTTATATTTAGGCTGAAGCTTCATTCTCAGAATTTAAAACTGAAGTCAGCAGGTGAACAATAGAACACTTTTTGATGGGCTTAGACACCCTCTACTATTTCACCCTTCAGTAGTCTAGAACAAATTCAGTCACACAAAGCAGGGTTCTTATAAGCCTGACATCTAAAGGGAATGCCTTATGGAAGAGATAGCCAGAAGCATTCAGCTCTACGATCTGCTATAACCAGAAAACAAAAGTAGGCATATATGTTTTCACCTAATAAATTAACCTTTTGAAGAATCAACTTTTTATTCTCCTAGAAGGAGGAGGAGAATTTTTTAAAATGGAATTATGAATAATTATGGACAAATGAAAATGCTGGTGTTCTAGAAGAAAAATTCTCTGGCAGGGAAAGCGGTTACATGGATGTTATTTTGTAATAGTTCAGTCTTAGGTCATAAATTGAAACTCAATCACATGTGAGTGACAGGCTAAAATGAGACAGATTTTAAAGAAAAAGATAAAAGATGTCTTCAGGCAGTTTTCTTGTAGCATTAAGAACAACTTGTGCCTGGTTAAAAAGGGGACTTGCCATTCAAGGACCCAACTGCTCTCAACTGGTTCAATCAGGAGTAAGAACTCTAAGTGCTCCCTACTCAGATAAGTGCTCCCTACATCATAGGCAACATCTTTAGTAGCTATACTATATTCTTGTGCTTTTTCACTAATATCTGCAGATGCATAACTACAAAATGAGATTAAGCATACAGAAATTCATACCATCTCCTCTAAGGTATTTATTTGCTATCTAATAAAGTGGGTAAAAAGGAACAGAAAGGAGTTTTCTATTGCTGTTGCTGTTTCATAAACTAAAGATGTTTCATTGAAGAGTTTTTCATTTTATAAAATAAATGACAGCACTGTCTGAGAGGTGAATCAGCATGATAAAGCATGAGGACAGTGCCAGCTTGAAACTGCTCAGAACTGTTCTGAATATTGCATTGCAAAAAGCACACATCTCATTCATTCTTAATAAAATTATACTGTGAACCCCCACCTTTTCTTTATCAATATCTACTCAATAGGCACATAGTCAGCCAGAAAAAAAACTTGTAATTACTATTCCTACAGTAGAGATGGCAAGGTTGTGCAAATTCTAAACCAGATGGCTACACCGACAGAAATATGGCAGTTTCTGCAAAACAAGAAACCTGTGGAATGAGGTCTCTAAATACCACACATGGGTGCACCTCACAAGAAATATTAAACTTCAGTAATTAAATAAGCTCTCTTCTAATGACTGAAACTTCTCTGTTATCAATACATCTTAGATAATATTTCTCTTGAGTAAGTAATTTGACATGTTTTATGATGAAGATCTTTGACTTCTAGAGGATCAAATCCTACGTATTTTTTATATTTCAAGACTAATAAAAGTTCAGTTTCACAGCCATCAGGCATTGGAGGAAAAATTCCAGAGAAATACAAAAGCACCTTAAAGAAGTGAGTGTGCTGCATGCATCTTCTAATAGAAATTCAATCAAACCACAAACTAACTGACTGAGGTCCTGTAAGCATATTCTCCTGAAGATATGCTGTCCGTAGCCTTCATTCTTATTGTCAAAATCCTTCATAAATGTGCCAAGGAATACATTGTTGAAGATTTAACAGCTCAAAAGTACAGCATACTCTTTTTATGTATTATTACCAATATAATTCACACTATTCTAGTCTGTTTAGGAAAGGAAGCAATTTAGGTTTCAAAAACAACAAAAAAAATTAGCCCAATATTCTTTTCTTTATAAGCTTAGACTAATCATAGCAAGAAATTCACTAGAACTTATCAAATTAAAATTTCTACAATCATTAATATTTCAATTAAAAATGTTACAATTTTTAATATTTCAATTATTGCTACTTGAGTTACTGCTCTAATAACATTATAACCCAATATGGCCAGATAATTAAAAAAACAACCATTACCATGAAGGGAGATTCAATTGATGATGTCAAGCTACAGAAGTTTTCTGAGCTTAAGAAGAGCAGTAATCACATGTGGTATGAGCCACTACAAACTCACTATGCAGAAAACCACAAACACCTAAAATTTCAATTCCTATGTTTAACAATGGTACACAGAGTAAGACTTCCTCTTTATGCTGATTGTCTTTCATTTCCATTTTTCCATGTCTGTCCACTTTCTTTTTAGAAATGGATAAAAATATGTCTCACTTATGAGATCCTCTAAAGATCTTTAGAAAGTTTCATAATAACATCTAAATCAGAGAATTTTACATACATGATTTCCCATTAAAGTTGTACACTAGCAGAGGGAAAATTCCTAATTATATTTCTGGGCTAAGTGGAAAGGCCAGAAACAACATTCAAAGTTAACTGCTTTGTTTGCAGACTGTACCACGTTTCTTTGAAGACTCTTAGAGACTGACTTAAGTCAATAATAACTTCTTCAAGCAAAAGCAGCAAGTCAGAATTTTTAAACCAATATATGATCACATTACCTTAAAAAGCAGAAATGTCACATAATTTTATCTTAATAGTTGTATTCTTACTAAAATTGAACCTTAAGCCACTTGAAGTGCGAGATTTAAATTTTTATTCTAAATTGTAGCACCTCAATTATCAGTTTTAAATTACCAGTGGAATGGCTATAAAACTGCACAGGCTTTACCTGAAGTTAAAGGACTTTCTACATTAAAAAGTACCTGCATCCACGCAGAGGAATAAAAAAAATCTTAAAATAAATTTTTAATGTAATGACTTGTTAACCAGGCCTTTATATTCAGGCCAAGAGGAGACACATGCAATCCATTAGCTTAATTTCTATTATATGCTGTCAAGGAAAGCACCTATCCCTGCAAGCACCTGGAAACAATTTTCCATGTAAATCTAGTCAAGAGCCAAGCCAACTCAGGAACAAAGCACCATATGATGGACAGCCCAGACTAAACAAGAGGTTTTAAGGGAGCCAGCAGTTAACTTCAGGGAGAGCAGTGGAGAAAGCTGTTTTTCCCAGACAGGAAGAAGTGCCCAGCAGTTTTTTAACTTCTAGCAACATTTGTAGCTGTGAAAACTATTTTAACAATGGTGGTCAAATCTATTTCAGTACTGAAAATGATTACTTAATGGTCAGAAATAATTCCTCTCTCAATCATTGTAATAATACTTGCAGACTAAAGGAATGTGTTGCAGGACTTGACAGTAGCTCTTCTCTATCAAATAAACGACTTTTTTTTTTTTTGACAGATAATTTAGATTTGCTTAGAAAAGTAAAGTGTCTGATCCTCTGCATTTCAGCATACCTGAAATCCTGCGGCTTCATAAGTATGTCCCAATTTTTGAACTTACATGCAGCAGCTGAACACTGTGAGATTCCTCAGTTTAGTTCTATTAACGTCCTTGTTTGGTGTTACAGAAAGATTTTGATGAATACCTTAAAACTAGAGGAATTTGGTATTTTCCAAATATAAAGGCAATCAGTAAGGCCTTTGCCCTCTGCCCCCTTATTCTTTTTTGCCCCTGTTTTTCTTTTCCTCTCTCATTTCATATTTTCTCTAAAGTTAATCCATGGATAATAAAAAGTGAAAGAAATGTGTCTGCAAAGACACTAGATTGTTTGAGGAAAAAAAAATGCATAAGGATATGAATTAAAATCTTGTTAAATTTTATCAGTTTGACTTGGATGGCACTCACAATAGCAGTTACTCCATAATGTTTCCTTAAAATATAAAGACAAAAAAAAAAAAAAAAAAGTGTTTTATAATTCCTACAAATCTTCCTGTAAATACAAGATAGGGATTAAGAAAAAAAAAAAAAAAAAGAAACTCAGTGCTGCAGTACTTGAAGTTTGCTTAAACGCTTTAAAAGTTGTACTCATCTATTCTCTCTGTACAGATATAGGTAATAGTTTCCTTATTTGAAAACATTATATTAACACTATTATTATATAGCATCCAAAACGGGAGTAGAGAGAGCTGTTTCAGTTTGCACGGAGTAGATGGAAGAATGCGTGATTAACAGCAGCAATGTGCTTCCTAATTAGGTACTACAAAGAGGCATTATGGTAGTGCTCTATCCATGACTTGACCTTCACTTGGCCAGAAGGTGAGAAAAGGAATTCAACAATCAGAGGCAGTGCATTCCATATCAGCAGTAAGGGGAAAAGACACATAGGAAGAAATGGCACAAGTAAGACATGAAACCTGACTTATCTCTGTGGTGTGGCAGGTTTTTTTTTTTACTGTGATCCCTAAATTTAAGGGTCTCAAAAGGTCTCAGATTTAGCCTTTATATTTGTATGAGACTTCCAAAACTAAACATAATAAAATTGGGTTTTTTTTCTGTTACATGGCAAGAGAAACCTACTGCTAAACAGACCTACAAGTTAAATAGAAGTTTAAATAAACATACATGCTCAAATGTAAATGCACAGCCACAAATATATCCTTTTAGGATATGGTTACATATCCTCTTAGGTAGAGTAACATAATATATAATATAATATACACTTATACTCCACATGTAATTATGTAATATACATGTATACCTTTATATATGTGTGTGTGCATACAATTAAACATAGAGTCTGTAAGGCTAATGAATGCTTACACACAGGTCATCATAAAAGGAGGAGTTCAAGGATTTATTCAGTTTTGTTTTATTGGAAAGACCTGGATTTTGCCCCACTAATGCCTCAGACCAGCACAAGCACACCACTATTAGCTCTGCTTGTAAAAAAAGCCATGAAAGCTTCCTACTTTGTGGAAAAGAAAGGCTTTAAAACTCTGTCCATCTTCAAACTCTCTTATTCAGCTATAAATTTTCAGAGAAGACTTCAAAGAACACCTTAGGAATTACAGGCTTCAGTACCAAATGATGAGAATATATAGCTAAAGAACACGTCACCAGGACAAATACAGAAAAAGCATGACTCCAGCAAAAGGAAATCCTTCTCTGCCAAAATTTCAAACTTCTTTGCAGCTAAGGGTGGTCTAGTTGATAGAGTCCACTTGGACTTCCGCAATGTTTTTGAGGAATTTAGTAAGCCACAGCCTAAGATGAAAAACCTGATATGTATAAATATGCTGTGATTGAAATACATTCTATTGAGGGGAAAATAAAAACCTTATTTCTTACAGGAGATTGCCACAGAGTGTGTTCTAGAACCTATACCATTCCTTATATTAAAAAATAACTTAAAAACCAAGAGCTAAAATGCATGGTGACATTAGTTTGCTGATGATAAAGTCAATGGTTAGCCATGAAGAATCCCTGAAGAATCTGTAAGAGCACTTTGGGCAATACTTGGGCCAATGAACCATCACCCATCTGCTGCAGCAAAAGTCTGAAAACCAGTGTTATATATATTTGAAAAACATCTTTTTAAAAAGTGTCTATGAAAAACCTATCATTTCTTCTCCTGTAACAGTACTCTCCCAGAAATAAATTTAAATGCTCTTTTCACTGAGGTGACAGTTGGAAAACAGCCCTTTTGTCAAATGAATGGGAGGTTTTCCTTCATCAGGATTTTGCCCCATCTGATTCTCCATGTATAAAACCAAGAAAAATACTCAAAGTGATGGTTGCTTAAGTTTATAGTAATTTAGATACTAAATTATTAGTGTCTAAATCTAAGCCAATAATACAACTTGGCTGAAAAACGAAGATTTCTCATATCCATTAGATCAATACCTGATGGCTGCTTATGATTATATTTAGGATTTTCCCTTTGGTGGCACTCAATCTACATTCTGTTTTTGTAAATCTGACTGTACAATGAGTCAATGTTTGCACATGTCAGTGTCCATAATATGTCCACAGTATTTGTCAATATGTCCATACTGACTGAACAACTCTGCGAAATCCTGTAACGACTGAATGAAATCCCACACTCAGCTTCTAAGAGTTTCTTGCACATCTTCCTTTACTGATGTGACTGTGTTGAAGAGAAAATATAGTGTTGCTTTCGTTTCATAGCAGCAGCTGGAGTTGCAAATGGAAGATTTTGTGAAGTCTTTCAATAAAGGAAACAGTTGCAATAAACATATATAATTACACTGAATTTCATGTGTTAATAAAAATTAAACTAATTTGTTTAGGGGCAACCAACACAAATACAGAAAAATTAACTCAGTATTAAGTTCTTTTTATTGAAGGATTTGGTCTTTAAGATACAAGCAAACACATGCTGACTGAGTAATATAAGCTTTGAAAAGATAAAAATCAAGTTAAGCTTCACTTTATAAGTAAAGCATTTGATGTAACTGTCAAAATTTTGTAAACAAAAATTGCATAAAAAAGGCAAAATTCGGTCTTTTACAAGACAAAAACATGCCTTTGGAGCCTAATAAATAGTAAATTACTTGTTATTAATTAAAGAGAATGATACCCAAGTTCCAGAGTAAGATCCAGCTACTGCAAACCTGTGGCGTGTGTTTGCAGCATTTTTAAAGACAGCAGTAATTTAGAAGATGAAAAGGATGTTATAATAAGGAAATTAAGTCATATTCTATCTCCAGGGACTCACTGCCACCATGAGAAAAGCGAGAGTTATGGACTGGATTTATAAGACACGGACATGCTCCATATAGATCATAAAACTAATTTTGAATTGCACAGAAATAAAGACAACGAAACTCATTGCTTTCATCTCATGGGGAACTAAGTAGACAGAAATAGCATCTTTAAGCTATAAAACATGCTTAATCTGCACAAACCAATGGACCTGAGGAAGAAAATAGGAGCAACAGAAAAAAACCCCACTGATAAGCAACCTATATTACTACATATGTGTGTGTAATTTCTGCTTTACATCATTGCTTGAAATGAATGAGCTGTTTTGACAGTTTTTGAAAAAGCAATGACTGAAGAGCAAGGGGAGTAGAAAATCATGGAGGCTGTTAACAGTTAAAATGTGTCTTCATTTCCACTCTTTCTAAACCACCATAACATCTCCATTTGTAAAATCCAGCCAATAGCTGCTTCTCTGGCACATAATAAATGTACACACATAGATAATGGAATGTGAATTGGCTGGATTATCTCCTGCCTGAAATTATGTAGATACAAACTAAAGTCTACACTTATCTTCAGAAATAAAAAACATCTCATCAGAAAGATGAGCACTTCCCTGCCTTATTCTAGGTTAAAGAACATGTATTGTGCACTAGATTCTTAGAAATGTTATTTAAGTTTATGATTCCTTAACACACGCACAAATAATACAAACTTTAACATACTACTTTTAAACAGTGCAGTATAGCATTAAACAGGCAAAAGTAAGCTCTTGCAGGCTATCATTATGATAAAAGCCAATTAAATTAATCAGAATCAAAAGAGAGAAAGCACTTTCCCTCATTTGTAATTTGGAAAGTGAAAAGCCCACTGGGATACACATTTTTCATAATTTCACATCACGCTTGACCTCACCTCTTTTGTTTAACGAAGCCTATTAATCAAATACATCCCAGAGGTGACTAATGATCTTCCAGAATTCTAATAGAAGCAGAAAGTCAAGGACAGAACAAATTGATCCACATCACCCACCTTATTAAGTTTACAATGCTGACAATGCTTCCCCTGTTTTACTCAGAATTGTAGCCCACACGGTTATTTTAAGACTACTGCTCAAGACTAAAACAATTTGACACAGTACGTCTCAAAGGACCAATCACAGATTTTTGTCTCTGTGCAATAAAACCTTTAAAATCTATATTGTAGATTCTTTCATTCAGGTACAAAGTTAAGGGGAGGCTAAATTTACTTTGATAAACTTCCCTGAAACACATAAGCAACTTTACATTGAATGACCATTGCAGACTATCATCCCAATGTACTTTTTAGAAATAGTGTACATCAACTTTTCCACATACTTTTGTTCAAATAAATGAAGGCAAAATGAAGCTTACATCATAATCAATTCTTATTCTTCACAAGTTTATGTGGAATTTTTTGCTCGTTAGATAAATGTGTTGAAAAGACATGCTAAAAATGCAGCTTAAAAATGAACAAAAAAAAAGGAGCCAAACAGGACAGAGAGATAAACAGCATTTCTACTCTTCATGGGCCTCACAAAACAGCAGACAGATTTTTCCAAAAAGACAAAAATTGGAAATAATGTTTTGCATACGGGAATGCTTACCCATATGGGAATGGCATTTATGCAATGTTTTGGAGATCTCTGATTAAGAGGATTATAACATCATTTGTTGACATAGATGGGTGAAACCAAACCTACCAACTCAATTTCAACTCAACACAAACAGTGATAGGAGATGGAAGCTCCACCTTGGGTCAACAGTGCTTAAAGTATATACTGCCATCTTACAGAAGAAATTTGAAGAAGGAGGAGGAAGAATTGCCCTTCTGCATCAAGTGATGAATGTCCACCCATGATATCACAGAGATTATGTAAAGAGTTAAACTGTCCCCTTAATCACACCGTGTTTTCACTTGAAAGAAAAAAGTATCTATTCAAGAAAAAAGACAGCGTTTGGGGCAGAAATAGGAGGTGATTCTGGAATTAGAATATATAGAGAGTATTTCCTTTACCACTGAGCAACACACCTGTCATGCAAACAGCACAATTTTCTCATTCAGGAATCTATGTGCATATCTGCTGTTAATATTGTGTCACGTCTGGCAGAACGACAATGCCATGAACATCAAAAAGACTCAATTCAATAGGTACTGAAAACCTGTTGTGGTGAAAGATCCATCATTATTCATGTTTTAGATAGCAAGCAGAAGAACGGAAAAGCAACAAAACAGAGACCTCTAAAATTCCGTGATTCTTCACAAAAGAAAAAGAAGACAGAACAATTAGTGATTTACTGCATGCTTTACTGGTTATGTGGAAAAAAAAACTATTACTAGAGGACATAAAACTACAAAGAATACATAAAAAAGGAGTGAGAATAATATTGCTTCAAGAAAATTACTTTAAAATTATTTCGTTCCAAATTATAACTTTATTTAAATTGAAGAAATGGAAAGTAGTATGAAAGAAAACCTCAAGAACATTATGACTGCATCAAAGCATAAAGAAAAGTGAGAAATTATCTTTGTTCAGAGCCCCAAAAGTTCCTGATGTCTGGGTATGAATTTCCTTCCTAGTTCCCCACTGCTCCTGGGAAGGGCCTTAATGCCTATACATATACAGCGCATAATCCAATATTGGAGGTGAAAAAGACTGCTTAGTTGAGCAATTAAGAGAATAGTCACAGTTCTACTCCCTGGTCTCCCTTTGCTAAAATCAGTACTGAAACTAGCAATTGAAAATTAGCAGTAAGAGCATCAGAGGATGTTCTTACTCATCTTTCAAAAATAAATTGAACCATCAAAACTTTTTCTACAGAATAGCTTAATTCTTTACCACATCGTGGATACATCTTTCAAATAGAAAAGCTCTATGTAAAACTATTGGTTTGGTATTGAAATTCAGAAGCACTACGTGACCAAAAAGTCTGAAAACTATTGATCAAGTGCATAGAAGTTGTCAGAATTGTGAGTAGTGAGAAGTAGTGGACCTGAATTACTTTGAATTTTACTGAAAGAAAAAATAAAATAATAATTCTAATCAGACATCAGATGTCTGAAAACTGTTACGACAGAGAAAAAGAACTGTTGAATTGATATATAAAACTTTATCAGGTAATCTATTATAGCTGACTATCATTTGAAGAATAATTTTGCTCATCTGGAAGATGAGTTGATTTGAGACAGCCAGCATGGCGTCTCCAAGGGCAAGTCCTGCCTGACCAACTCAGTGGTCTTCTGGGCTGGTGTGACTCCATCAGTGGACAAGGGAAGGGCTGCAGATGTCACTGATATGAACTTCTGTAAAGGCACGGTCACCCCTACCATCCTGCTCTCTAAATCTGAGAGAGAAGAATTTGATGGGTGGGCTGTTAGGTGGATAAGGAATGGTTTGGACAGTTGCATTCAGTAATGCTCAACAATGCAGAGCTACGATGGACACCAGAGACAAGCGAAGTCTCTCCGGGTCCCAGCTGGAACCAGTGTTAATTATTATCTTCACTAATGACATAAATGAAAGGCTCAGGTTTCACTTTACAATAATGATACTATTTTTGCCATATAACTGGCTACTCACTGAAACTTTTTGCTTTATATACTTCTATTTTGTCACCTTCTGTTCTCCAGTTTTTCCCCACAATGATTAGCGATTCAGAGTCACTATCTTTGGAGATCTTTCAAAGCTGTCTGACAGTCCTGGGCAACTTACTCTAGTTGTGCCCGCCTCATTTTGGACAAGATGCCCTCCAGAGGTCCCTCCACCATTTTCTGAGTTTGTGATGGCTTTGCAGAGAACCAGGTTGCCAATGTAAGCTGATTCAATGCAGGAACATTTCATGATGTGAACCAAACCAAAGTCAAGTGAGATGACAGGGAGATTTTCTTTAAAAGTGGATACCTGCTTCAAATTAAACAGTATTGAAGAGGCTTCCACAGCACTAAAATGTAGAAAAATAGTTGATGTTTGCCTCAATAGTTGATATGAGTCATGCCTCATATTTTTCTGAAGTGATTTGCTGATGAGTATGTCATTTTGCATTATCTGCAAACTTCTGAATTTTCCCCCTGCATTGAACAGAAAGGTTTGTAGTCTAAATATAGGAGAAAAATTTATAAAGCCAGGGTAGATAAAACTAGCCACTGTGATCTGAAAAAATTTAATGCTGAATCAAAGTTACATTTCACTACATTTCACGAGGATGTTCACCATGCTTATAACAGGACTAGGTTGCTTGCCTATCTCAGGACCCTGTGAAGAAGAACATAAAGATGACTAGATAATGATCCAGGCAAAGAGCTCAAAACAGAACTATATTTTACCTTCTTAGAGAAAAATGACTTAGCTATCAAGTTATGTATAAGATAATCCACCCCAGAACCAATCACTATGCAAGCAATATTAATCTGCCCTGAAATGTTCCAAGTGGACCTGCCTGAAAATCACTGTGCAAGGCAATGGGGCTCAGCAAGGTCCCATTGGTTTGTGCTGTGCAACAGCAGAGAGACATCTAGATGAGATGTGCTTCTGAAAGAGATGCACTCTGGGCTGGTCTGTAACACTTCTGTTAGCAACTAAGTTACTGTCACAGTCTGAAGTAAAATTCTACCCACTAAAGGTTTTATTAGGCTTAAAAACTTCAAGATATTGAATGCATTGACTGGAAATGCATTGACTTAAGCCTCTATCTTTGCTATCAGTACAATAAGTAAAAATCAATGTTGCATCCAACTTATCAAATTAAGGAGTACAAATAATCAATTCATTACACATTACAGCAATTATTACTATGCCAGGTAAGCTACTAAGTGGGAACTTGCAAAGTGAAATCCATTAAAAAATACTTTCCATAATTTCAAAAAAACAACATCTGGTTCCTCCAACATGATAATACAGTTCTTTCCATATTATTCAAAGCACAGGTAACCCATATTTAATGATGACAGTCCAGCAGTCCTGGGCTGTTCGTGATTCCTGAAGCATTCCTCTAGAGAATAATGAAACCCAGCATGATTGATGATTTAAATTAACCCAAGTAAACTGATAACAAGTATTTTAATTTTTGAGGAAATGATGTCAGAAGCTATACTATGGTAATTTTCTATAACACAGTTTTTAGAATGGAATGAAAAGTAATCAAGTTACAATAAAGATAACTGAATAGGAATGTGTACAGAACTAAAGTAGTGCCACCCCTAATTAATGTCCCCTGGTAGCAAATCTATTACTTTAGTAACTGGGATTAAGGAGGATGCAAATGAATAGGACTCTGGGAACAATAACTACAACTGGCAATATTTCTATAACTGGTGTTTTCATTTATATTACTGAACAATAAAGATGCATTTGCAATTCCATTTGGAATCTTTACTAAAGTCTATAAAAAAGCATCAAACATATTATGGCCCAAGTCATCAGTGAAAGTTCACTAAATAGTATGAAACTAACACAAAGAGTTTACATGTCCTCATCAGAACATCACAGGCTGGCTTCATAAAATGTTCTCACCAGCCAATAATGATCACCTTGCCACTACTAAACAGCACACCCAGCCCTTACAGCCTGCTCTGGCTTTCAGCCTCCACCATCTCCATGAAACCTAACTGAAGTTAACCACATGAGTTTCCTCCTGACACTGTTTTTTAACTGTCACATATTTTTATTGTCTGCATATCTACTGATAAAAAGAAAACAATCTTCTTCCTACATCACTTTAATTGTGTATCTTTACACTGTGGGGTTTGGTTTTTGGAGGGGGTTTGGATGTGAAAAGTAAAATTTGACTGACCCCAATGCTTGGGGGCTTTGTTATGTTACCTTCACTTATAGAGCTGCAGAAATTATTCATTACAAAAATCCCATTCAAAACCACTGGGATCCATTGAAAAAATCCACTGCTCCAACAGCTATGTAATCAAGTTATAGATTTTTCTTCCCAATGGGCTAAATTATATATCATGTTGTAGTAGGGTGACATTTTGGTGTTCAAAACACATAGAAGACTTCTGATCTCACAAATGCTTTTCATCTTGTGAGATCAAATGATCCCTTTATCCTCCATCACATTTTCTCAGCAGTAGAATTTAATGCCGTTAACCCTAAACAAAGGGTCTACAATGCACAAGAGGAAAAAAATAGGAAGTTGATCTGAGGAATCTCCATTATAAGTGAAACAACTGTCAAAAGTGAAGGGAAATTGTACAAGTTCTCTCAAAAAGTAGGGAAAGAATTTTGTAGTTTTTTTGTTTAGGTATAGAAAAAATTAAATGGGCTCATGTCTGTAATTCCCAAATGTAGATACATTCTCAGTCACTCTGTCTGCAGCAATAACTACTCTGTAAGGAACTGAAAAAGGTAGCTTTTATTTTACCAGGAAAAATTTAGGGACGCAGTGTTTTCTCCAGCTTCAGTGTGTGCATTAATATACTATTTGAAGTTCTAAGGAGAATCTCTTTTTCTTACTTGTGATTTTGAGAAACACTAACAATCATGACTGTGCATGCCCAACACACTCAGAGTTTTGAATGAGCTGTGCCCTTCCAAAATCAGCTATGGGGCTCACATGTAACAAGCACACATTGCACAGCTCAGGTCTTACTGCTTAACACCCACATCTTGTGGGCAAACAGGTCAATGTGGACACATCGTTGCAGATGACAACAGTTCAAAATTGTCTGTAAAAATATGATGATGATGCTTGCAATGAAAATCTATCAAGCAGTATCACTACTGGAATGAGGCTAATACTTTTTTACATGGCTATTGTTATTGCTAGGAGGACCACACATCATATTATATATGAACCACACAGATGTTTGTTCTTCTAACCTACAATTAACTGTAGAGAAATAACACAATAGAAAATGTTCATTAAATGTAATAAAATGCTCATGATGTCAAGTTTTTCTTGCTTTTAATCACAAAGTTTAACCACAATTACAAAATCCAAATCCAACATTGTCTGTAGTGAGCAGGTTTAGCTCTAAGTATGGGAGACCATTTAATTCCCCCCAGAATTTGGCTGCTGGATGGAAAGGAGTCTAAGCTCCTGACAATGAAATCTCTAAAATAACTGCTATGGTATTGTATTTCAGTACTGAATTGCAACAGGTCACTGCCAGTCTCTAACTGATAAAACAGAAAAGGCAAAAGAAAGAAATAATTTCCATGACTCTCATGAAGCAGTAAAGCTTTTTAAAAAATAAATCCATACTTCAGAAGGTTAAAGCATCATTCAATTTCTTATCAGTTCTGCCTTAACTTGCATAGCATGTGTTTCTGACCTACAGCTGGAGGCTTGTTCTGGGAACTCAACAGCTGCTCAGTCACGAACTGTCCTGCTCATTCTAACTTCTGTTCTCCCTGCACATTAAGGAATTGCTTGGTCTCAGCAAGACTGATGCTTGTCCAGTTTTGCTGTGCAAAACACACATCAATGCAATAAATACCAATTATGATTGTAGAATTCACAAAAGTTATTAATATATCTCATTGTGAGAACATGACTGAATTTTTCCGAGAAATGAGTCTTGTAACTCATAATTTGCCTTTCAGAGGCCTCATTTTAGGGCATCTATTGTACATAAATAAACATTCAACTTTTAAGTAGAAGTCTCTACAGCGTGGCTTAAAAATTAAACAACTACATTTCCCCATGACAGAATTTTAGAATCTATTTTAATATTCTTAGTCAGTGGAGTTGATCCAACAATCAGTTTGGTTGAAAAAAAAAATCTTATTTAAAAGTGTAGTCCTAAAAGAAAAACAGAAAATTTAATTTTGATTCAGTCCTTTTTAAGTGGTTGGTATAGATTAAATTAATTAATAAAAGCAATAAAAGTATTAAAGCTCAGCCACAGCACTTAACGAAATACCTTGAGAGGCCCCTTCTGACCCCAACCACTTTGTGATTCAATAATCACAACTTTTCAGTAATAACAGAATATGTGAAAGAAGGATTGGACTACTTTTGTATTAAATGCTTGTTCAAACAAGTCACTGTACGGATCTGGCCCACCAGTGTGGCAGACTTTGCAAATTTAGGCAAATATGTCCCCAAGCTGTTTTGGCACAGACTTCAATGACACGTTACTGACCTTTTGCAATCTTTTTCTGGAGGGAAATGAATTTTGATATCAAAGGCTCATGAAACAATAACAGTTTGGCTGTTTCTTGGTTATTTCAATGGTATGCTGTCAACAGGAGGGTTTATGAGCCTGATAAATGTGCGTTCATGCAGAATAGGGAAAAGGCCACATTTGCATTAAAATTCAATTTTAATTGTCCTTATTCTTTATTGATGCTTGGTGAATTGGATCTATAAAGAACCATTTTTAAGCAGAATTAAATTTGACAAATAGTGTAGCTGTGTAAACAATTTCAGTAATTATGGCAGCAATTATTCTCTGTTTTATCTCTTGGTAGCTTTAAAGAGAAGAGAAAGAAAGTGATGAGAGGTTTAGAAACCCTGCAGAGATCTCAGCATTACAAACGTCAGGGAAGCCAGATATAAAAAATTTATGCAACAAGGATTTAGCACAAGAAGACAAACATTGTCCCTCTCCTGATTTTTGGACAGGAAAACCTTTCTTACTCAGGGAAATCAATAGGCTGAAATTAAACAGATAGGAAAAATGCCAGCTACACAAAAACTTTAAACAAGAGCATACAAAGTTATGCAGTCACAAAATGTAATACATCACAATATTAATTATACAACGACTAGAAATCATACTGGCATTATTCTCTCTCCAAACTCTTAGAAAAATTAATCACTGCTCTGAATGACAATGAGGACACACTGGCAGTCAGAGATTGACTCTTCAGACAAGTTTTGTCCTCCTCTGTAGTGGTCTGGTTACACAGCAAGTCCTGTAGTCTGAAACTGACATTTTCAGTGCAGGGGGAGAGAAAATACATTTTAGCTGCTCTAGTGCTGCTGAGAGCAAGACTTCTAAAAAACCACAGGTATACTGCAAACAAGTATACAAGAGAGATCAGATTATGATAATATTCATTTCTAGACCCAAACCTCATTAATCATCCAGGATCCAAAGTGCAATAACTGCATCCCAACAGAGCACTACTTGCCAGTTTCTCATTTCACACTACCTACAAGCGGGGCCACTGGGAGCATTTTCTTACACTGACTGTGGAAAGCACAGAGACCAGAGCATGGCAGTTAAATCCTACTCAGAACAGAAAGGCTAAAACCAGTAGGAAACAATACAAAATGGCAACCATTTACTTTAGGAGTTTAAAATACAATATAGAAGACACACAGAGAAAAGTCTAGACAATAAAACAACAAAAAGAACCCTGCAAGGAAAAAGGGAAACCTATGAATTCAGAAAAATAACCCAGCTTTGACAGAGGAATAGCAACAGAATCTTTATGACTAGAAAAGAAAATGCCTTGCAGAATACATTACTGATGAGAAGCAAAACTAATTGAAAAGTTTCTTGGTACTCCAGCTTTTTTGTTTTCTGGCTTTTTGTTTACCTGAAACTCTGAAATACTTCGGAAATGCAGACAAAGGAGAAATATTTTAATTATCTGTGCAGGAGAGCTGGGCAGCTGCTAGACACAAAGAATGACATGTTACCTAGCAAATCATACATAAATAATTCAATTAATTTCAAAACAAAACCTGAAGCAGGTTTGTTTACTGCAATATTCCACTGCTCACAGTCTCATACAAAATACTGGAAATTATGTGGCATTTCTCAAAAAGAATGCATATCAAGGTCTTCTGCACTTTGATAGATTAGAGCCAGATTGGAAGACTGTCCAAGAGAGTGCATCATGTTTAAGAGCTTTGCCAAGTAAAGCAGAGGTTACATTTACTTTTCTGAGCATCAACTCTGTTATACATTTCTACCTTTCAATGTGCTCTAAAAGCAGAGAAATTAAGCAAAATGTATGCAAAAGAACATGAATCTATAGGTAGAGTTCCAGTGAGACTCATCTCTAGAAGCACCAGCAAGAATTAGTCACTGCCACACAGAGCGCACATATTGCAGCTCATGGATAAGACAAAAAGGCAACAGGAGGCTAATAAGAATGACAGAAACACAGATCTGTTTACGTTGGGAAAAAACTCCAAGATCATAGAGTTCAACTGTGTACCCAGCAGTGCCAAGTACACCACCAAACAATGTCCCCAAGTGCAACACTTCCACATCTTTTAAATGTGCAGTCACCTCCAGGGACAGTGACTCAAACTCTCCCCTGGGCCAGGTGTTCCGATGCTTGACTGCCCTTTTGGTGAAAATTACCCTAATAGCTCCTGTCACAATTCGAGGCCATTTCTTCTAGTCCTGCCACTTGTTACCTGGGGAAAAGATGCTGATCCCTTTCAGGCAGTAGTAGAGAGCAACAAGGTCTCTCCTCAGCCTCCTTTCCTCCAGGCTAAATAACCCAGCTCCCTCAGCCACTCCTCACAGTTCTCTAGACCCTTCACCAGCTTCTCTGCACTCGCTCCAGCCCCTCAAGGTCCTTCTTGTAGTGAGGGGCCCAGAGCTGGACTCATGACTTGAGGTGTGGCCTCAGCAGTGCTGAGTTCAGAGGGACAATCCCTGCCCTGGTCCCACTGGCCACACTATTGCTGATCCAGGCCAGGATGCCATTGCCTTCCTGGCCACTTGGACACAGCTGGCTCATAAAACAACACACCTAGTGGACACTTAGTTTGAACAATCAAATGATAAACATCATCAGTAGAAGAAAGACAGGTATTTTGTAGGGGTCCCAGCACAGTCTCTTATTTTAGAAGAGATTCACAGCACAAGCAGCTGAAGAGTCAGAGGTGATCCACCCACACAGCAGATCCTCAGAGCAAGTAATTAGTTAGCTCCTGACAGGATGCACCATCAAATATACTGCTGTGCAAACACTGATCTAACTCATCAAGACTCCCAGTATTTAGCATGAGACAGCTGACAACCCAGTTGCCTTTCTATATGCTGAAGACTCATTTTTTGCATTTCTAAAATCCAGGGGTGCAGCAGCCTTGCTCTCTGTGGGTTGAGAGCTTCCCTCTGTCAGAGGCATCCATCACTGCCTCAGTCAATCCATCAGTGGCAGCTGTCCATAAAGCAGTTGTTGCCTCCACCCCCTGTGTGCAACCCCTTCTGTGTACACAGTTCAAAGAATAATTTTTTTTCTTGTGTCAATATTGTTATTAATTACGTGTCTGGATTAGCAGTGAAGATGTGTTTTATTAGGCCACACAAGTATGGACTACTGCATGACTAAAATATAATTAATCCATTACAACTTTGGAGAGCTGATATATAGAGTAGTCTTATGCAAGAAAATAAACCTTACTCAAGCACTGTTAAGCATATGAGAATGCTAGTATTATCAGAGAATAACAATCAGATTTTAATATTGAGAACATGAGTCTAATTACTATGATTTTGCATTTCTGGTACCAATCAGAAATTTAATCCTATCCTCCCCTCATAGCATAAATAATTGGATTTAATTATGCAGCTTTTATTTTGAGGGATGAAGAACTATGCTTCTTATTCATGCCCACATTTTATTTCTCAACGTTTTGTTACAATTGACCTGCTTAGTATGATGCCTTTTGCCTCCCCTCCAAATCCTACAGCATACTGTGAATCAGTTCATTTAAAGACATAAAATGAATTGCCCTTGTCTCTGATTCTCCTGAACATGTTTTGTTTTATTGTCTTCTGGGGAATCCCTGCTGATGAGGACCAAGTTCTAAAATCAAGTTAGCACTCCTGATATGCTGTTTAAAAAGTATATTCCTTTCACAACTCCTCTGGTAATCAGATATATTCATTGTAAGTTGCTGATGTGTGCATTCTTAAATGTGCAAAATATTATCCACAACCAAGCACTGCAACCCCAAAAAGACAGAAGAAAGCTGCTGATAGAATTTAAGTCTTCCCAGCCTCTGGAGGTAATCACACCTTATTTACACCCAAGAATCTCAACAGCTGAGTAACTGAGTAATGAGGTAACATCACATCAAGCAGTATTATGAAAATTAGCAAGCTAGGGCTAAAGCAGTAGAATTGTTGGTGAGAGCAGCAACATGGTATGTGTATGGTTTTGCTACATGGCTGAGTTACAGGATTTATTCATCACAGCAAGAGCTGTTGGGATTCTGAGTTTAAAAATAAAGGGTGGAACATTTTTTACTATCAACAAATAAATGAGGAGAAATTGTAGGGAATATGATGGAAGGTTAATATTTGAGATGCCAGCAAGATCTGTCAGGTGCTATAACCAGGTCACAACATTAGTTTTTGTTCTTAAAATACAACATTGTCTTTTTGTCCTTTTTTACCATTTGGATGGTATTCTGTACCTACAAAAACTTCATATAATCACTTTCAATGTGCTGTAAGGTAATCAGATGATTACAATCTGTAGAAGAACGTCACCACAGACATGGAAAAATTCTAAAAAGGATCAGAAATATCTGACAGCACTGTGGCCAAAATAAGGAGAATGATTCCTTGCAGAAGTGAGTCTGACAGAAATTTGTATTTTGCTTGTCCTATAGAAGCAACCTGAGAGCTCTCTAGCTAACAAAGGAAATCTACATAAAAAAGGATGAAGACTTTTAAGACAATCAAAGAACTAAGTCTTTGTTGTGTATTCACCCAAAACTGAAGTTATGACATATTTCTGGTCAACAGTCTTCTAAAGGTGTAGAACAAAACCCAGTTGTTTTGTATCTCACAAAATAATACATACTACATGATTATATATACTTTTACCACATTAATTATACTAAAATAGAATAGTTTGCTCTGAGAGCACAAAAAATGTCTGGTCACATGAAAACCTGCTTCATACAGGAAAAATTCATGTTAAATAATATTGATTGCAAACCACTACTATTATAACTAAACAGGTCCTAATAAATGTTTCCTAGAAAGTAGACACTGCTTTTCTTTCCTTTTATATATTCAGCTTCAGATATAGATCACTGAAGAAAAGATGCAAGACTCAGAGCTAGACTGCTTGCTCAAAAAGGGAAAGGACCTAAGCGCACCAGTCTGACATCACATGAAAAGTGGAGACTGCTTAGAAATAAAATAATTTCTGGCTTTAGCTGTTCAATAGAAATCAAGACCTGAAACTTCCTACAGCTTCTTGAAATTTGTGGTATATGTCTGTAACAATAAACAGTGCTCACTTTCTGACATAAGACAGGGTTACAAATGTACAAGGTTGCCACACTGACACAGTCCACTAAATATTCCCTCTTCCACTAAATATTCCTCTTCAGAGGAATACTTAATTTCAAAATTAAGAAGTGTGATCCAGGGCCTTGTAATCCTAAATAAATTATTATAATAGTAACATTATTTCAGTTTGGAAGACAGCAATATTTCTGGTAAATGTGTTTTCCCTCTCCCCAACACCAACCATAACATACTCGCCCCACCTTGACTGCTTTTTTCCAAATGCATTTACTACCAAAACAACACATCCACATTTTAAAACAAACTTTAAGAAGTACTTCAGTAGTGGACCTCAAATATTTGAAAGAAAAAAATATAACACAGTGTTATCCAGTTTGTTGGAGGTGCACTTCTCATGCTGCTTTTCAGTTTGAGTGCCAGGCACTAATTTGAAAGCTGGACCCTTACACAAGTCTCTCAGTAGCTGCCAGAGCCACTTCAACATTGCTCAGTTCAATGTGCAGAAAAGAATTTTCTGTCATAGGGATGAGTCCTAGGCTTCAGGAAACTGGAAGAGGGCTGGACAGACAGCTTGCACAGTCAGACTCTGCTCATACTTCTATAACAATTACTCTTTGTCCTTGACACCACCCCGTTGGAATCAGCCTGCTACTGTCACATTTTCCCACCCTTTCCCCCTACCAAACAGTATTCCTGACACTCGGTTCTAATGCCCTCCCCCTTTTTTTGGTCAAAATTTTCCTCTGCTTTCAGCAGGTTGTAGTTGCAACATCACATTGCATCAAATTTTCTGCAGCAAATATAACCATTAACAAGCCTCTGAGAAATAAGAATATGAAAAACATCTATAGAAGCAGGACAGAACAAATCAAGTAAGACTTGAGGTTTCAGAAAAGGCCAGAACTCAGACACAACATGCAAAATATTTGCTTATACACTATGGGAGTAATCGTACATCATCAGCCCCAGGCTTCCTACATTGACAAGATACCACAAGGAATAATGCCACATTTTAAGAATGCAAAACCACTGAAGGGAATCTCTTCAGTGAGTTAATCAGTGGGGTCACTTCCCAATTTCTTAAAATATCTTATACAGATCAATAAGATTAAGTCAAAGACCATGCACAGAAGCTCCATGCTACTGAAGCAATTGGAAATGTCTAGGATCAATATGAATTTATTATTACTAATGAACAAAAAATACTGAATTACTACAACAAAATACAGCTCTTTTGGTTATTTTACTTAATAGTCAGAGACCAGGCAATTTTACCAGGCATCTTAAAATATAGTCTTAAAACCTAGTACTGTTAAATTTCTTTTCAACTTCTAATATATTAAATATTTCATATTCACAGTCTTCTGGGGTAGATAAATACCATCTTCCTGAAACAAGTATGAAAATTGTCTGGGGTTTCTTTTCTTTCCCCAAGACTACTGATACAACTCTATATGTATATGTACACTAGAGGCTCTTAAAATAATTATCTACTTCAAAAATTATTTCTTTCTTTCCCTTGTATTCCCCGCATTTACATCATTATTCTGTCACATGAAAACTGATATCAAAGTGGGATTCTGTGGTCTTAGACATAAGCAAGTATTCAGAACTCAAAGCCATTTTGACAGTAAAAATGTCATAAGCAGCCCTGCATATACAAAAACTTCAAAGCAATGGCCCTTTGTTCCTCTGGGGCATGTGAACAAATAAGTGCCTTTTTGATGCATCTCAGCTATCCAAAAAAAATATTTTCACAGATATTTTCAAGCTTTGAAAAGATTGTCAAATGCAAAACGTTTGTATAGCAATAATTAAAATAAATAATTTTTGCTTTTGTTCTATTAATCTATCTCTATAAAAGAAATCTTTCACTGCCCATTATGAAATAAACCAGAGGCCAACTTGCATATCCAGACTTTAGAGAACCTTAGATTCTGGGGAAATTCTTGTTGCTTTTGAACAACCTAGCAACATCTCTTTCCAGAGAATTGTAATTAAGCACACTTATACAGGTCTAACATGAAAAATTGAGAAAATAATTAATACACCCTGAGATGTGTAATCTATTGAGGAATTCCTACTGTGTCACTTTATTATTTTTGAACAATTTATTTTTCTTAATTTTTATGTATGGAATTAGATGTGAAATTCTGGCTTTTATCTTGCACACTACTCCATTGTTTATACACAACAATTATGTACTAGACTGGCAGCGATGTTGGACCATGAACTTGTCTACAACACAAGCATTATGAGGCATATTTTTTCCCCTCTACCACAAACACTGAAATTTCAAGTCAAAGTTTCTTGAAATATTCTTTTTTTTCTTTCTGATCCAACATTTGCCATGGTTACTGGCAGTGCCTGACCTTGAAGGAAGCATGTACCATGCTCTCTCTGTTACATCGTATGCATTAGACTGGCCATGACAAGTTCTCTTCAGCATTTTTCTTTCCTTTTCAGCTAAATTCTGGCTACTTAGGTGTATCTAAAAGTATTGAGAGGGTCCAGCTACAAATACAGCTTGAGAATTATTGGCAGGACAGAGAGTAACTGCTGGTACTAGACCCTTCTTATTAGCCAAGTTTCAATAACAGCAATTCCCTTGATTAAACGGTGCTGTCAGCGGAAGATTTAGGTAGAAAAACAAACAAGGCCCATTTCACAAGGAATTTGGACCAAATAATCAGCCATGAAAATGCTTAAACCATTTTGCAGAACACTGACTTCCAGATGACTGTGATTACTCAACAGTGGCATGGTAAACATGGGAAGAGACAGAGAAAAAAAGGAACTGAGACTGATTTCGTCCCTTCAAAAAAACACTATGAGCTTTTCTACTTTTTAACAAAGCGTAGAGCTGCACATGTTCTTGTGCTGATGAGTACCCTACACTATTCTCCATCATAGGGAAATCCTTTGCAATGAGAATACAATATTATATATGTACTACCTATTGAAGGATTTAACAAAATAGAATTTATGAGTTTTACCATCTCGTCTGATAGCAGCTTAATACTTAGCATTCTTAAGCCGTGCAAATCAAAAGGGGAAAAAGTTTATTTGCCTGGCTTTCTGTATTTAGGGTTTAGTTATTTTTTAAAATATAATTTTGGAGCTCTGCATAAATTACTAGGAAAATACAGTCCTGAAATGTTTCTGTATTATAAAATAAATACAAGAGTACTCATTCTCCAGGTAAAAATAGGCCCATCCCAAAAGCACTAACAGCTTGAATAACATGAATAAATTTATACTTGACTACTGAGACGACATCTCAAATAAACATAAATAATAATTAAAAGTTTTTAATCTTACTTATTTTGCATCCCTTGAAAAATCACCTACACTGTAAAGATGTGATCCATCATCTGCAAAGCACTTTGCATCTTCTTCATTGGAAGCTTCAATTTCAGAAGATTCAGTCTATGACTCTAGGAAATATGGATTCTGTATTTCATGAATATTTGGGCATGATTTAAAAGAAGAAACTATTCATTCCAAAAGCAAGGCTAACTAGTAAACACCATTAAGACCTGACATTGAAGCTATCATTAAACATCAGCTGCCCAAATACAACTCCAATTATTGTAGCATTTTTGTTTACTTAGTGGCACTGAAAAACATGAGGAAAATAACAGGATACTGGAAGAAAAGCCAGTGAAAAAAGCAGTTTCATGGATCTGACTTGAATGTTAATTGCATATTGAGACAGTAATACTCCTTAATGAGTCAGTTTATATGGTAAGTAGCCTTTAAACACTTTTAAAGCACCTGTGTGATGTATTTGAGTTATGTGAGCCAAAGAGTCTTTCAGTGTTTAAAACAATCACTAATAATGTTACAAATGCACAAGAAGATGAAAAGGGATAAGATTAAAGACCTTCTCCCCAATTAATTAGCATGGAACACTCAGCAGAAGTGCCTCTGCACTTACACAGGCAGGACTCTAGGTTACAGTAATTACTGTGAACTGCAGGAGGCTTCAGAGTCACCTCTGTGGCTCTTCTTCTTTTCACCAATGCATTCATTAATAAAGTACTTCGTTTTTATCAAAGCATCTTTTACATGCAAGAGAGAGCAATATATAACAATATTGGTACATTCTGACTATTATAACAAAGTAAAAATGTGTAGCAAAGAAAATAATTGAACTGGAACCAAACATGATCTCACTTAAATCTTCTGTAGCTGCTGAAGTTTAGTAGTATTAAGAGGTATAAAATTAGTTTTTAGACTCTGTCTTGCAATGCAAACAACACTTTGCCATTAAAAACTGGCCAGTGGTTGCTTTGGATCATTTGCAAGAGTGGATACTGCATTTGATTCACAATCACAAATTTAAAGGAATGACTAGAGAACCATGTAGTTTTCCTGCTAGATGTACTAGTTAATAAACAGTAATTAAAATTCTGGAAACCTGTAGTTCTTTGTTTCTTCCAATAATGAAGATGAAAAATGAAACCAGAAATAATTAGGGCAAAAAAGTGCTTCATCTTTTTTTCCTGTTTGTGTTACAGAAGACATTTAGGCATCTATTTTAGAAAAAAAAAAAGGAGAAAAATATAGTTCTGTCAAATCTGCTTTCAAGTTTTGCTCATTAAAAACATTAAAAAAATGATATGCAGATATCCTTGCTTTATAACAATAAACGTCTCTGAAAAGATTAGTAGCATCTTTTCATCAGTGAGTGACACTTACAACCAGAATGGTAAATAATACAGGACTGACGGTCTTTCCTTAGAAGAGGCCTGGATGTTTGCCTGTTTGCAAATCTCTTCATTTACAATGTCCAAATTAGACTTTTTCTTAGATTATATACCAGGCATCACGCTGCCAGCCTTTAGAATTCTTAACTCTACACGTTTTGGAGAATTTGGCAGTAATAACCAAAATCTACAGATGCTGAGTAACTCATGTAAATGAAACATTCCCCATCTATAGTGTTGAGTAACTGGAAACAAGAGATGTGAAATCCTGCAAGGGGAAGCAAATCCATGCCCTATAGCAGCAAACCCCTTTGCAGACTCAGGTTCCACTCGATGTGTCAAGACAGTCTTTGAAATATTTGCTAATTAGCAATTTCTAAAAGTATCTTCTGATGAAGAAGAGAAGACAGAATCATTTTAAACTCTTGGATTTGTAGTCTTTGATTTAATTGGAGGTGCTAGACATCAGGAGCAGCACAGAAGGGAAAGGAGATCTTACTTTTCCTTATCTTGACAATGTGCAAGGAATTTAAGATATTGTCAAGCACAATCTACTGGGTGCAGGTAAAGCAAAGAAATGATATAGACCTGTATTTTATTCACCTGACCATGCATATTCTGAGTAAAAAAAAACCTCATAGCAAACAAAACCAAACCAAAACTCTGGAGGGTTATGAGAGAGGAAAACGGTAAGCAATGTTCTTCTGATATGCTATTTCTTTTAAATCAGTTAAATCAATTCTTCTGTGTAAAATGGTGATATTAAAAATTGGGGATTATAATTTATAACCTAACTTTACAGAATATTATATACAGAATATAAGAGAAAAGCACTGAACAATCAACATTTTTTCAGGAGGAAAACTGGAATTTGAATCTTCCCTCCAAAAAATTAGAAGCTAAAAGAATTGTTCCAGGGTTGAATTCCTGATTACATTAATTGTCTGTTGCATGAAAGAAGGAGCAAAAGGCCACAATGGTTTTTTGCTTTTGGTATAAGTGATTTAACTATGGTTTTATCTCTTTCATTAAACTGTGCTTAGTTCACTTTGGATTTTGTACACTATAAAATATCTTTCCTTTCATCTTAATTTTATTTGTGTTAAGTAAAATCCCAATAAATAATATCAGGACATTCCATCACAGTGAAAAATTGTAAATCCTGGGTACTAGGGTGCTATGCACTCCACTTTTGTGGAATATTCAGAAAATATCCAAATATTATTGACCCTTAATATGCTTAAGATGGCAGTTACAGGGTCTGTGAAGACATCTTTGAAAACCAGGAAAACTTCTTAACATGTGGCAGATTAAAGAGGTACCAAGATAGCAGCTAAAAATTGCTTTACTGAGTTTAGAAAAGCGGAAATTAGTCTCCCTAATCAACTTTATCAACACTGCCAAAAGAATCATTATTGGTGGGAAAGTAGCAAAGTGCAAATAAAGTAGCAGAATCATTGTATTTAGTGCTCTTAGTAATGACCATAATTAGCCAATAATGATGTAGCTATTTTTCGTCTCATAGATGAAGTTACAGAAAAGGTTTAATAACATCCTTTAGGGAACAGCTTTTCTCTTTCATCACTCCAAGGAACCTGAGCCTCTGGAATAATACCTAGTCACTGTGCATATTATAATGATTCAATCTTATACACTTGCAGGCTGAAGAGGAATTTACTGGAATAGAACTGCAGCTGGAATCAATCCATGTGGATAGACTGAAATAAACAGAATGGTGCTTATTTATGTAAAGTGAGAATTTAATCTATGACTTAATACAGGTCAGGATATTAGTACATAACAAAGAATAATGATTATATCTTCCTAGTTTCTGCATGGCACTACTTCAGGGCTTCATTTCACCTTAGAAATGGAAAAAACTGTGTCACAACTATTCTGTCAAGATGCAGAAGGAGCTCAAAGCTGATAGTTAATAAAATCATTTTAGGTTCGATATATTTAAAAAAAATTTAAGAACTATAGAATTGTTTACCCACGCACCAGGCGATGCTATGCAGGTGCATAAGTTACTAAAAAATGTAGAAAAGTATATATATTTTTTCATGTATTACTAAATATGTATTTATATATATTAGTTTGGTTTGAGGTCTGGTACAAAGATGGAAATGCAGTGTTCAGGGTAAGTCCATTCCCTGCAAATTCTAAAGCAGAGGTAAGAAATAATTCTGTAAAGAAAAAGACTGCTTTTTAAGTGACAGTTGAAGCACAACAAACATCAAAAGAATGCAGAGGTTTACAAAGTAACACTCTCTAGACACAGCAGGGAACCAGAATCTGGGAGAAGAGCAAGGGAAGAGAAACAATTTACTGAAAGGTTAACTGAAAGCAAGTCTTTTCACCCAGAAATTACAGAGTAGCAAGACCTTTAAGAAAATAAATGTGGAGTATTCTTAAATATGTTTTTCTTCCTATAAGGAATATAAATACTGCTATTTCAAAAGGCTTTTCTGTTTGTTGCTCATGCCCACAGCCAAGAAAATCACCACATGCACTGACAGAGCTGCTAAACACAAACCCTTTCTCCATCACAGTAATCATTGTCTCCAGTTGGAACTGTGATATGAGAAATAAGGGTTCATGTCTGAAAGAACTCTACAGAAGCATTCAGAGATATGCAGAAGGAAACAAAACCACAGGTAAACTGTGCCTGGTAAAGCCTTAC
Source organism: Setophaga petechia (assembly GCA_024362935.1). NCBI lineage: Eukaryota > Metazoa > Chordata > Aves > Passeriformes > Parulidae > Setophaga > Setophaga petechia. The sequence continues at coordinate 34,064,527 of JANCRA010000001.1, forward strand.
ACTGCAAGAAATAAAATCCTGTAACAACAAACCTAAAAACCTAGTACTTGTGAACACTTAAAAAAAACCAAAAAAAAAAAAAAAAAAAAGGTGATATGGAAATGACATTTCTTATTCCTTTCTCTATGAAAATATTTATGAAAAACCCTTTTGATTTCATACAGTACAATTTATGACTCCTTACTTTTTAATGTCTTTCAATGTATCCAGCTAAAGCTAAAAAAATACCCCAAAACATTGAAGAGAATAAAGAAGCTGCTTTTAAACTCTCCTCCATGAACACTATCTGGCAATCATATCAACTAAACAAAGAACTTGGTAATATTTGCTCATTGCATGGTTGGCTAAAAAAAGAGGTAATGAGGTGTTTTGGTCTGAACACAGCAATGAAAGGCAGAAGGAGGCACAAGCTTTGAATTTCAAGTGAGCTTCTCTCAGTTTCTTTAAGACAGCCCATGGGGATTGCTTTAAAACTGGCACAACCATTTTTACCAAGTCTTATGGCTTTTTACTGGCATAAAGAATGCATTAGTCAAGGATGATCACAATAACTAGTTTTGCTATGAAAAATTTAGAGCGCTGACTGTAACATGATAGACTTTCTACAAACCTACCAAGGTCCTGTGGCTCTTCAAATCAATACAGGATTGACAACCTTGATAACTACTAACACCTGAACTGCTTGTGCTACAAACTGGAAAAGGCACTCCTATGCATTATCTTCAGAGTTAGCAACATACATTTTTTATCAGAGCAAACATTCAGAGTAATTGCCTTTTCCTTTCAAAAGTGCTGCAGAGAAACACTTTAAAAAGCAAATAATTAGCCCTGTGAAACATCAGCATTGCTGTCATTTGTCCTTCTATGACTGGTTTGCTTCTTTATATTAAAAAATGACGTACCCAATTCTACAGTCTCACGTTATTTAACGGGGTTTATCCATGTGTAGTGCTCAGAGACAAAAAAATCCTTGTGTTTATAGGGCCAGATGATTTTTAAGACCTTGAGGTTAATTAATTTTATTCATCCTGATGATCGTATTTTGAGGATTAAGTTATACCTAAGTAGTTAGAGGTACTACTTCAGTAGTTAGTACAAATATACATCCTTGGTTTAGCTCCTCTATTAAGTGAATACTGGAAAATTATTACTCATATAAAACCTTTAATATGTCACAGTTTGTCACTGTATAGCTGGAAGAGACTTATGTTTCATATGAGACTTATTGGAACTCCCTAAAAAACAACTCCCTAAAAAACCAAAAAAGGTAATGGTAAAGACCAAAGAAAAAGGCATTTCAAAACACAGTATTTCACAAAATGATGAGAATGTTACTAATTTCACTCTTCTAGTCTTAAAACTTGTGAGATATATACCAAGGCATTTCTTAGAAACCCATGAGAAAAAAGTCACTAGAGAACTGTGGGTAATGGGAACAATAATGCCTGCATTAAAAATTCCTTTGCCTTTCAAAAGGAAGATCAAAGAAAAATATTAATCAAAATGAAAAGGATTTTTTGTTTTGTTTTGGGGTTTTTTTCCTTTTTTTCTATTCTTTTATATATAGCATGATCCAAGGTTTGAATTAGGGATCTTAAGGTTAAGGCTGCTCATGAATAGTTATTCTGAAACAATTCAACTTTTTTCTCCTTTTTTTTCATCCTCTGATACTAGAGATTGTATGTTGTTTTCTAAATGAGAATGAGAAACAGTAGAATTAAAACCTTGTCTTATTTTGCATTTGTAAATGAATAACTGTATATGAATTGTCATGGAAAAACTGTTCAAGAAAATTGATTCTTTGCTTAATACATCATCATGACTGTACAGGTAAGACAAACTACAAGGAATTGAAAAAGAATTGCCCCTTCTACTGGCTATTTTCATATAATTCCTTTGGAGGTAACCCAACAAATTATGAATTTCACAAATTATCTACCTTTAAAAAGAAAAGATATACTAATCCATAGTGGGTCTACTACTCTGTTGTAAAAAGCAGTCAGTGCTCACTGGAGGTGCTATGCAATAATTTTATACCAAGAAAATCGCAATGATGATGATAATGTTGATTGAAAAATCAACAATTCCTTGTTATAAATCTGTTTTCATTATGACAACCTTATAAAAACAAAATGATTAGTCCTGGAATCTTCTATGTCATGGTCTTAATGAAGATTTATTTGCACTTTCTAATCATCAGAGTAGCTTCAGAAAATGGCTCAACAGCTTCTGAAAAGCTAGAAAAATATTTCTTTGTTGAAAAACAATTCTCAGCATCTTTGTTTTGGAAAAAAGGCAAAAGGAAAAAAATCCTGTTGAGAAACTGTTTTTACAACAGATAAATGAAATTTGACAGATGGGGGTGTAGCTTGTGTAGAAGTTTGGGTTTTGTCATTCTTATGACAGTCTTCAAACAAACTTTGCATATATTCCCTAGAGTTGTAGACGCTTCCCTTCATTTTTCCTTCTTTATATTCCTTGTGATCACAGCTTTAGTGAATATTCAAAAAACCCTTTCTCAAGACAAGCATTTTACAAATCTAGTCTGCAGCATACATTGTGCCATGTTACAGTTACTAAAACAAAGAATAATATTTGGATTAACCCACACCAAAGATCACACTTGGATCATTACAGTATTGGTCATACTCAACCTTGAGAACTTCTGGAGAGTAAAACCAGAGTTAGGACTCTTCTGGATTAGGAATTTTCAGAGAAGATGCTGCACATACCAGACATGTACATGCGTTGTCTCCATGCCTCTCACTTCACAAGGAACTCAGTGACAGCTACACACACATGTCCTGGGATTTACTGCCCCACCACACCTTAATATGCTCTCCATAAACACACATTTATTTGGGAAAGAAAATATGAACAGGAAAAGAGAAAGAGAAAACAGACAAATTACCTTTCTGAATAATAAGTAGCTAAAAACCTGTTTTTATTTATGTAAGTAAACTTATAGTGAAGATAGTATTTCCATTGACAACCTTTATTTCTACCTGTATTTCAGATACTGGCAACAGAAAAATTAGTGAGGGTTTTTTTTCTTAGGTTAAACATTTCTTTATAAATTACTATTACTTCAAACTCCTCTAATGAAATATGTTCCTTTCTACTTTTGCTTATGCACATAACAGTGCAGGACTACATCTGAGTGCTATCATTACAACTTCATAATAATTACATTTTTTTCAGATTTTATCATGACTGAAGGCATAAAAGGCTCATACAGACGTATGAATGAAAAGCTAAAAAAAGGTCAGTTACTGAGGTTTTTCTGTCAAAGACTACTACAGTTTCATGTATATATTTTCATGTTTATATTTGTAAAAATAAACAATACACCAGTCATCATCTTAGCAAGTCCTTCGTTATCATTTTCCAGTCGTTTTGTGGTAACACACAGGAACAGATGGGGAAATGTATGACATGCACTATCAGATCCTTATCCTGCTGGTAGCAGCCATTTATTTAAGCAGTAATTCAAAAATCTTTTTATTTTGCTCTTATCTTTTATAGCAGTCTGGGGCCATATTATCAACTACCTTTCCTTTGGAAGAAATAATACACAGATTGAAACTATGTATGTATGTATATGAAAGCCTTCAGTTCTAATCCCTGAATATTTGACTACCAACCACCACAATAACAGTGGCTTGATGTATTCATCTCATATATTTTTACTCTACACATTCAGCATCCTTGGGGGAGCAAAAAAATACTACTTAAATCCCTAGGAGCTTTAATATGAGTAAGTATTAAAGCATTTCAAACAAATTCATATCTGTAGTTGATACTGAATCATATTAGTGAAATTAATAAGCTTAAACTAGGACTTTTTATATTAAACTGAATGTGCATTTGCATAATTCATGTTCAGATACCCAGTTGCAATTTGCACTTTGAAAAAATAAACAGTAAATTAATCATATAATTTTTGAATTAACTGAAATGTAAAACTGCAATTTACAGAATAAAAATGAATCCTTAGTAGTACAAAAATACATGAATTGGAAACTTCCAATAAAATTAACTTTTACTAGAGTTAGAAGGACAACAAACTTTTATGAATTGAATTCAGATGTATATCAGTTACAAAAGCCCAGCAAAAGTGTACATGGAAATGGGCCAATAGTCTGTGAAGCACAATTTTCACAAGGGATGCAGTACAGTTCAAAAGGTAACAAATGCAACATCAATTTTGAAGTTGCACCATGTGTCTTGCTTCAAAACTATTCCTCCCCTTGACTTCTCAACATACTGGGCTTCTCAAATTACAAGACAGAATCAAGAAAGCTGTGTATTTGGGTCTGGATAACACAATTGTTTCCTGTTCTGACCTTCATTTAAATCATATCTACAAAAGGACTTCAACACTTGCAGGAAACAATGCAAGAAACTTTCTTTTGAACACAGATGCATCAGTCAACAACATAGACACTGAAAAAATAAAGCAGCTCAAAATGCCTCTCCTTTGCAGTCCATTCTAAAGTCTTCTTTCTCAAAATAAATAGCATAATAGAAAACCTGTCTCTCTTTTTTTTTTTTTTTTGTAGAGTATAAAGTTACTGGGCCAAAGTATAGAAGATGCAGAAGCCTTTCTGTTCAAAGAGATTTCAGTGGTTCACCTGGTTGTGGACCTTCAAGAAACTGCTTTCCACAAGAATGTGGTCTAACTTGCCTTTAGCTTGGCATAAAATACGAGTTTATCTTTAAAATATAAGGTACTGTTCTGAGACAGACTTTCTTCAACACACTATTCCCCTGACCCCAGAGTGTAGTAAAATATAATCAACGACATGGAAAAACCCCAAAACAACCCAAAACCCTACCCCACTTTATGCTGGAATTGGCACACTTCTTTCATACATAAAACAATTAAAAATTTGTTATGCTCAAGTTTTAAACTCATTAATATTCCATATGCTGGGAAGGAAGCAGAAAGTCCATCTCAATATTGAGTCACCTTGCTGTACTGTTAATATACCTCAGACCATAAGTTCCTAAAACTGCCTTTTCAGGGACTATTGAAATGTCATTAACCACAAGTACCCTAAGTGAATGGAAATCTAAGTCTCATTTTCTACCAGGTTCAACTTATAAAATGAAAGTTTCCATGTTACCATGTTATGTTATTGATTAAAATGACACCACTCTAAAGAAAGCTCTAGGGCCAATTCATTGCAAGGAGCTTCTTCTATTAAATATTTTCTAGATAGCATCTGACATCACCAGTGCCAAAGCTTTAAAATCAGAGCTAAAGGAAACACTTTCAAAATTTATGTTTGCCATGCCTTTCAGACAGCATCTCAGAGTGGAAGCTGAACTTCAGTGCATTCTGTAATGTGGACTCTGTGAATCCACACTGTGTCCTGCACAGTGTCTGCTCACTCAGGAGCAGCATGCCTGGGTGGCCCAAGGACAAGCCTGCCCTCTGCAAGCAGGGGAGACATGGGCTGAGGGCACAGCATGCTGCTTCTTTCCCCCTTGGTGTGCTACAAGGCTCCCTTAAACAGCAGGAGCTCAAGAAAAAGCACTATGCCTCTACTCTGAAAGTAACCACAATAAAAAAATATTTGCTGAGCACCATTAACCGCTATAATTAAGCAACAGCTCGAAAAGACAGAATGTGAAATGTGTTTTCATTACAGAGGATGAATATTTGTTTCAGGAAAAATATTTTTGGCCATTCTCAGTCCTTTTTAGCAGTTAACATATGATCAGCCATTATCTTTTTGTCACTTTCCTGCATTATAAAGACTGCAATAAAACACTTAAACATGCAATCATTTAAAAACACAATGAGCTAACCCCAGCTCATTTTAGGAATTTCTGTATCTGAGCCTGTCATCTCTTAAAAGAAAAAACTTTCTGACTTATATCAGTGAGGTTGGTTGATTTTACGAAAAACAGGTAGTTTGGAAATCATTGTATTTGTTTTGAAATATTTTAAAATTTTTGTTGTAATAAGAAAAGGATTTAGATCTTCTTTCATTGAAGATGTATTCTATTACGGATAAGAACTGCAGCCTCCAGGCACCTGATATTTCATGTGTGAAATCTGTAACCTCTTGTCTAGTGGACACCACTCCTTTTTTATATTCCAGTAATAACAGCAATTAAGTACTGATTCTTGCCAGTACTTTCTGAATTAATGCAATTAAGTGTGAGTCTTAAGCTAGTGACAAAGACTCAATGAGATTGCCTTTTCATGAAGTTGTAATGAATAAAATCAAACAGCAGGAATTCCACTGGAAACAATGAATAGTAGCAATCTACTTCATCTTATATTACACTGACTGCTTCATATAATTTCATTTCATTTCTACATAAAATAGAGAATTCTATTGTCTGCTCTGTTGCCATTTCTTTTGATGTTTGGAATATATTTAATTATACAAGGTCACATCTGAAGAGATAAAGCTCTCTGGAGAGAACAAAATTGAACTTTTCCGTATCAGATCACTTCTCCCTACAGAAATGAATTTTTTATTACCCTAAAATTACATGGTATTATCCTGAAATGACATGATATGTCTTATTTCTCATATAGCACATTCCTGGAATTAGGCTTAAATATAAAAGAAAACTAATGGTTCTGAGAATTGGCTGCTCCAAAGGCTTCACTCTTTCATTACTCACTCTTGATAATTGGCAGTCCACAGTAGGAGAACCAGGAAGAAATATGCCAATTGCATTTAGAGATGGGAGTTATGGCCTTTTCTTTATGATGTTGCATAAAAAATTATGGCAAATTATAACAGCTGTTACGAATGTGCTAAACCTGCCAAAGGTCTGTTTGTGCAAAAAGATTGCTTTTTTCCCTCCAAATTCTAAATGTGGAGTTCTTCAGTCTTTCAAAGGCCTAAGAAATGCTTGCAATGGGGTGAAAGAAACAGGAAAAGAGTAATTAATGTGAAGGCAAAAACCACCATAGGTAAAAAGAGATTTAAAAAATTTCTGAAATGTCTTTTTATCCCCATATAAAGTACATTTGAGAACAGAGACACATCTCATAGCTTTATATTTTAGTCATTAATATAAATGTTGAACTTTCTGAATTGTATCTAATACTCAAATGTGTAAATAAAACTGAACATCTATTCAATTTTTTCTCTATTTTTTTAGCTACTTACTATGGTTTTATAAGCAGTAATTGTTTTACAAGCAAGAAGGGAGCTGCAGAGTTCTTGGGGGTTGATTCCATGTAGGTGAGCTTTAACTGAGTCCCAGGTTACCTTCTGCATCTTGAGGCATTTACAGTCTTTTAGAAGGCACCCCCAGGAGAGCCTTCATTCTTCTTCATAAAGTACTGATTTTTTTTGTTTATAGTTCAACATTTTCAGATCTGCTGTGGGTTTGAAATTAACTGCAAACTATGAGCAACCTCTGCAGCAAAATGCATTTGCAGATTCAAGGTGCTACAAATGTACTGAATGTACAGTGGAAATGAGGGACTGCAACTCAAAGCAGAGCAGTTTTTTCAGCCTGGGCACAAGATTACAATGCTCTCATTTCAAACTGCACCCATGCTTTTCAAAGATATGCAAAACTGGCAAAATCAAAAGAAAGTTTAACGAAAGCTGTGGGTGCAAGCTCTAGAAGGCCGCGTTCTGCCAACTGATTCAAAACAGCACACACTGTCACAGCACACACACAGCACAACACTAACATTTTCTACATTCATTAAACTTTAATTAAAATTTATTTAAACTTAGACTTCAATACCGAGTTGAATTCCTGTTAGCTCATTAGCATATTGGTAAACACCCCCAGATCTCCCAAGTCTTAAAATAAAACAATGGGGCTTCTCTTTGATATGTCTTCGTTACAAAGTTTTCAAGGCATTATGCTGTGTACAAGTGTTTGTTCAGATGCTTCATAATTTATTACTTTCTTATTTATATTTGCCTGTTTAGCAAAGCTAAGCAAAGCAACAACAATAACAAAAAAAAGGAGAGGTAGAGATAATTACAGACTGAGTTCTTTGAACAACTTCAAAACTGTTTGTCAAAACAAAAAAAAGTAAAAACATTTGCAATCCTGAAATCTGAGAACATTTCCATGTCCAAGAGTAAACTCTGATAAAAGGGGAAGTGAGCATGATTTTGAATTCACTTTTCATATCCTTTAAAACTTTTTTTATTTTTTATTTTCTATTGTTACACTGTTGAAGTGTTTAATGGAAGTTATGATTCTTCACAGAAGAAATTATCAACTTTCAGAAAACCTTATTTTTCCAAAGGGAAGCAACTAGAAAAAATTTATGTAGACCGTCTATGTTATTTTCACAGCAGAAATTATTTTCCTTCCCTTGGCTAACAAACATCAAAAATTAAATTAGCTGCTTTATTGCAGAATCTGCAAATGTCAGTCAAGTCATGATCTGAAAGACAAACAGAAAAATCCTGAGGCAGGAAGAGTCTTTCTGTTTTTTATAATAATTAACACATTCTGCACACAACTACAGTATAAACTAAAAAGGAGCAATAAATGAACGACAATTGGTCTCAATATTTAACCCTGGCACTGGGGAAATTATGTGGTCTTTGTAGTAGATCCTGAACCAAAAGGAAAAATTACCATGACAATACTACTAATTTCACACAAGTAGGATAAATCCCACATTTCATGGAACTGAAAAGGGACCAGACTTCTGAAGACTAAATTTCCTATGATTTCTGCTGTGGAAATAAGGGGAGATGGTGGCAATAAAAGACTGAAATAACCCACTACATATGAACTTTTTTATTTTTTAAAGAATAGGTTATTATTTTCATTAGTTGGGTAGTCTAAAAGTCTATTTTTTATTATTTTATTCATCTCTTTTTTCCCAAGGAAAAGAGTGGACCTTGATTACCTTGGAGCATATGTTTAATAATTTGAGATGAGTCTCCAGATTTCTATTTGTGAGCTGCAGAATTCAGTCCCAAATAATTAAATGTAACAGTTCTCATAAAGAGTTAATATGATGGTCATTTAACAGTACATCTTCATCATGATGCCACAAACACAGTAAAAAAACATAAAAATGGCTTTCTGTTAAAATCAATCCCTTTCCCTTAAAACAATAACATCTCTTTTCCCATAAATATTCCTCTCCTATTAAATACTTGTTTCCTAATCCATATTCTCTTCATTCAGACCATACCTTTAGACATTTTTCCCTTGGAAAAACAAAGAATTTTGAATAATTCTGCAGTTGTAAACTCAGGAAAATTTTGTTTACTTCAGAGAGGGCATGTAAATGGACTAAGGCAGGGTTACATGCCCAGCCTAAGACATCTGTGTCAAAGTGTCTAAACCTGGATTTAATTGTATAGCATTCATGATTTATTTTATTGTAAAAGGAATTTTAATGTGTGAAATTTCTCACCTCCACTTATATCTTGAATCAGTTTGGAGTAGAAGTCCTTTGTGGGTTTAGTTAGCCCAGCCTCATCTGAGAGATTGATAGAGGGTAATTTCTAAAGCATATGAGAACAGATGAATTTGCCATTATGTCTTCCAATGCTTCTCTCTGCTTCTGCAAGTGTGACCCTCAGTGTCCTGAGGTGAAGGGCTTACCTACATATTTATGAAACTTCAATGAATTTGCCTTAATTTTTTCCAGTCTTGCAAATCAATACAAACATTTAGCATTTGTGACACTTGCAGCAAAGCAATTTCATATTGTTGGAACATCACACTACTCCTCTAAAAAAACTATCCCCAATCAGCACTGCCACTTCTGAACTGAGAGCATCCCACACAGGATCCAACTTGTAGCTGGATCAAAGCTACATTCACGGCTTAACAAGTTCTCCATTTTGTTTGCTCATCTCCTTTCCTAATTTACTTTTATGGCCACTATTTCTGAGTTAACCCTTCATTCAGTATTTCCTACTTTCAGCTATATCTCTAAGCTGGCATCAGTGCATTAAACAAAACCGAGGACAAAAAAACCCCTTAAAATCCATAAATTATGGTGTTATAACTCAAGGAATTGAGAAGAACCTAATCCTTATGGTAATAACTATATAAATATGAAGACTACATCAGAATTTTACACATGCACTAAAACTCCAGGCACTCTGCACAGGACTAATTTTAGACAACATAGCTTCATCTTTCAGTCAGCAAAACATCAGAGGGCATTTTTAAAATGCTATCTATTTTCAAGCTGGTTCATTTTTTTATATCTAAGAAATAACTACAATCTCTCTTTGAAGAAGTCACCAAAATGAGAGATGACAAAGAGTATTCATCAGATCTTTGACAACTGTACAGTGCCAGTTTCCTGGATAACAATTCTAATTCCCTCCTCCTTCTCTCCCTCCCCTTTGAGAAGAGTTATGGAACGTTTCAAAGCTTTGTAGAAATTTACTGAGATAATTTATTGCTACTTTCCCTTTAAGAAACCTTCCATTTCTGGAACTGTCAGCAAATCTTACCCACCAATGTAGCTGAAATAATTTGCCTCAATGACTGGTAATACAGCTTGAGGCGCTATGTCATTCACATCACCCAGACATCAGCAATTCTCTTGTCCCTTCACCCTCCAGTGCCTGAGCTACTACACAGCTTGAGGAACTATCATAACCCTCCAGCTTGCTTCCACTTAGTTTTTCTGCTAATGAAATTTGTAATTCAGCTTCTGTGAACTCCCTGGATTCAGAGGCTTAAGGCATTTCCCTTAAGAAGACCTGCATCCCCTTGATAAACTTTCCTCACTTAATGGGTAATACCACCACATACTCAGTCATCAGGCCCAGTGCATATCCCAGCTGCCCAAACTGAAAGAAAACCCCCCACAGAATCTTTTCATCTTGCAGGTATCATATTCCATAGCTATTCTGAATATGAAGATTCCAACAATATCCTTAAAAGAATAATACTGCATCTAGAGGTCATACTTCCATAAGGCTAGAGAAACAGGTAAATAAAAAAGGAAAGGTGAATTAGCTGGTAGAGTGAGATATGGCATGACCATTGGTACCACCAAGACAGAGTAAAGAAATGATGGAAACAACAACAAGGAGCCTGAAGGAAGAATATAGAGTAGTGCAGCTGAAACTAGTTACTTCCAGTAGGACTTCAGGGGGATGTGTCCCAAGAAAATCCTGTCAGAGATGTCTAAGTCTTGGTTACCCATTTAATAAATAAGAACATTTGGCATTAAATATCCTTTCAAAGGGAAGGAGGAAAGTACTCTGGATGCTAAAAGATCACATCTCTATAATGCTCCTGAAATCTCATGACAATCAGTGGCACAAGAGCTGGAATTTGTTGAAAATTTTGAGACAGGTTTCACATAGCAAATACCGAAGCTTTGCAACAGAGGGCAGGAGCAGCACACGGAATCAAAACCAACTACTGCCACACTGTGGTAGACTGAAAAAAAAAAACCAAAAAAGTAATTTCTTTATCAAAGGAGCCTGCAGGGTACCTCTGGTGAAGAAAAGTTTTGCTTCTGAGACCATTCTGCTTTAAAACAGCACCAAAAATAAGGAGAGAAGTGTAGAATTGCATGAAGCATCACAGTTCACCTCCTGGGAAATGGCTGAGCAGTCACAATGTTCACGTGACAAAGAATAGTTCAGACAAAGGAGCTAGTTTGCTGGAAAGATGACAGCTTTTGACTAAACATCTCTTGGCATAACAATAGGCAGGAAAGAAAAAGGAATTTAATAGATATTTTTAATAAAATATTACATATTGTAAACACTGCATGACTATGGAGTACAATCATGCATATGCTACCATATGGAGCTGAAACTCTTGTCTCTTTAAGATGCTAAACCAGATTTAAAAACCTAGAGACTTTAAAGATGTAGAACTGCAGCATATTTAATAAAATAATTAATTTTTCATTAAAAATTTGCTGAACAATTTTTTCAAGCAACCTGTCATTTCAAGTAGAACATAGCAGTTGATGCTATGAAAAACAAAGATAGGATTCTTAGTTCTACCTTATGTCCACTACAAAAGAGACAAAATAGGATTAAAGAATCACTTAGGTTGGAAAAGAGCTCTAAGATCATTGAGTCCAACCCAGCAATGCTAAGTCCACCAAGAAGTGCCACATCAAAAAACTTTTAAATTCCTCCAGGGATGGTGACTCAACCACTTCCCTGGACAACCTGTTCCAGTGCTTGGCAACCTTTTCAGCAGAAAACTCATTCTTATTATCTAATCTAAATTGTGATTTATATACACATACACGTAAGTGCAAATTCTTTTACTCAAAAATTCCTCTTGCATGCATAACAGAAAAAAAGAACTTAATCATGCAGTTCTTTTTAAAAAAAACCAAACATCCATTGAGATTAGTATTTACTGATTGCCTTTGCATTTTAAACTTTTAGCATTAGAGATTGCTCAAAAGTAGTCCTAAAAGACCCAAACAGTTTAGAGAGGGATTTGAGAAAGTAGTATCTTTTTGAAATATGTGGAGACATGTTGAAGAAATGTTGAGAAATACCAGAGGAAACAAGTTTTTAATGTTTTGTAAAACTTTCAAAGGAGGTATGCAGACTGAAGCTGAAAGAAGATGAAAATCAGAATCTTGACAGCTCTGCTTATCACTACAGGCTGCTGAGAAAGTAAGCTCTCCAGTGGCTGAGAGACAGAACATGCAACAAAACATCTCTCAACTTACTAGAATACACTAAATCATATTTCTCTAAAATAATAAAGGAAAAAAGAAAAGAAAAAAGAAAAGAAGAATTTTGCCAGTATTGATATCTACTTTCTCCAAAAGGATCCATTAGTGAAGTTGTTTAATTTGCAAATCAAGAAGTCGTCTTTGTCATTTTCAATGCTATAATGTCCATAACTGAAATCAAATCATATTTCCTCAATTTTTCCTACTACTAGAAAAGCTTTTTCTTTTGTAACTTAAGTATGGTTTTATTAGTTGAGTCAAATACAGCTTTAGAGAAAATAAACTTGCTAAGGTATGATTTTCTGCAAAACAGAAAATGCATTTCAATTTTGTAGAAACTGAGAGACAACAAAGCAATCACATTCGACAAATTAGGGTAAGAATTATGTTTAATTGATAGTTTCTCAAGTTTATCTAATACTAAAAAGAGCACACGAAGTTGCAGCAGCTAAGCTTAGATCTTTTCTATCCAACTGCTGTGCACAGTTGGTGTAAGCCAGTTGTCACAGATGGAAGGGCAGGGAGCAGAAACAGCCACTAAGATGACATGCTAAACCAGGTATACTTTTGTCTCCCCAGGAACTGCAGTGGCGCTGTAAAAGTGCCAGCATAAGTAGAAACAAAGGCATTCAAAATGATGTGCCGTATCTTTTATTGTGTACTTTTATTTTGGTGCCTGCATTTCCATTCCCACATGCAGCTGAACCCAGTCCAACAGTCATTGCAAGAGATGTAACTATATTATAGCAAAGAGTGGAGGGATTCATTCCAGCAGCTTAGGAGACCTATGCCTGATGCCTTGAGGGATCAAACATGCCTTATTACTGACTATTTTTACACACTTCTCATTTTATGGACTTGCTATGCTGAGCCCACAAAGCTTTCATCTTGCTATTAAATTGCTCAGAAGAAAAGTGGCGTATTGAGCCCCAATCTCTGTGGTTGACCAAAAGATAAGGAAATGAAACATCTTAGGTACAATCCTCCCTGAGAGGGAGTGCTAAGTCCCTGCAGGCAGGTAGCAGAAACCAGCAGCTCCTCCACTCTTGGCCTGATCCAAGCCAGCACTCTGCAGAGAGAGTGAATAGTGATTATTTTATGGGGATCATTCTCATTCCCTCTGTATTCTTTTATAGCATCCATAGAAGCTGAAATGCTCCTAAGATGTTAAATTGCTTCGTAGCAGCATCACTCTAGATTTCAGGCTCAGGAGTGACATCACAGAGAGAGTTTGTAGCTGAATCACATACTTCTGTGCTCTCAGGGATTTCAGTTCAGTTCACCTGCATGCTCTGAGAGCATATTAAAAATTAGCAAGTTCTGCTATTTCCACATAAATTATATTTTGGTTATTCTGAAGTCTTCAGTTTCCTCAGTTACAATAAAATCAACAAAACACAACCCAGCAACAACACAACATCAGCACCCTCAAAATTCCCTTCTTGACTTGCTTTCATTCCCTCATAGTGACAGCTATGATATTTTAACTGACTTTGCCATGACTTTGTTGGTCCATTCATTTCTCCTGAGTAATCTTAGACATCCTGGCCAGTTCTTAATGGTTTCCATACCTCAGATGTCAACCAATATAGGACGCTCAGAACTAAGAGACAAGAAACAGACAGGATTAAAAAAAAAAAACAAAAAACTAGAGACTGAACTATACTCCTTAGGCTTTCTAATGGAAGCATGAATAAAAAAGAAAATTTTTTGAGGTGACACCCGGAAGCCTTCTCTCTTTATCATCATTTTACAGTACCTACCACCAATATACACCATAATTTTTTCACCTGCTACCCTATGCAGTCTAAATCCTTTTTCATTTCCACTGCTGTGACCAATGCCATTTAAACTCTCCCAGTAAACTTGGAAGCACAAAGATTAGCATTGCCCATTACACTTCAAGGTCAATTACCTTGAGACAGCTTTCACAAAGAAGCAGTAGCCCAGTGCACCAACTCTGACCAGAGCAAGGATGATTTGGTACAACTCAGATTAGATACAATGCTCATGACTGAAAACAGAGGCTGCAAATTAAAACAGGGAACTGAGGAGAGAGGGTGAATTGCTTTTCCAAACATCATCAGAACCAGAGTACCAGCCCTAGGGAGCAATGATGCACATGAGCAATTCGAGTCTACTCATATAAGTATACAGGTTTTGGAACAGTCAAAGCCAAGGGACTGTTTTAGTCTCATTAAAATGCAACCTGAATTCTGATTTTAGCCAGGTTCAGTTTAGCCTAACACTTAGTCCTGGTAGCTACTTTTGTTTCCCTTTGCAATATGGAAAAAAAGCAGGATAATTTACATGCCTTGAATACAGTCTGATATGCAATCAGACACAACTATACTCTGATTTTTTGTGGCTCTAGCACTCCACTGCATGCCAATAATTATTTTACCAATAAAGAAGCATTTTCTATTCCTTTGGAGGGCAAGCTGTATTTATTTTCTGAAGCTCTAAATATCAAATTGATCAACCTAATAAAACACATAGCTCCCAAATACATCCTGATCCTTTCCTCTCAGAACATGATTCTACTCCTACCTTTTTCCCTTCTATTTTGTTTTCATATAGGAGATTTTGGTGTCATGATAGACCTGCAAATGCTTCAGTTTATTTCCTTACATATGAGAAAAGACTGAGGGAGCTGCCCCTGTTTAGCCTGGAGAAACTCAAATGTCTGTCAGTGTCTGAAGGGAGGGTGCCAAGAGGATGGAGCCAGACTGTGCTTGGCAGTGCCAAGCAAAAGGACAAGAGGCAGTGGGCAGAAGCCCATGCACAGAAGTTCCACCTGAACACATGAAAGAACTTCTTTACTTTAAGGGTAACTGAGCATCAGAACAGATTGCTCAGAGAGGTTGTGGAGTCTCCCTCACTGGAGATGTTTGAAAACCATTTGGATACCCTCTTGTGCCCCAGAACGACTCTGCTGCAGCAGAGAGGCTGGACCAGATGACCTCCAGTGGTCCTCCTAACCCATTCTGTGATTCAGCTGCATTTTCAGCTGAAGAGTTACACTGGAGGTGGTAGGAACATTAGTCTCATGAAGATTACTAGCACAGTTAGAAATTCAGGGCACTGAACTTTCAGATTTACCAAAAAATATCTGGTGGTAGTGCTAACTAAAACAATCATAGCACCAATGACAATACTAGGGTTTTTTTCTGGTTAGTTGGTTTAGGGCCCTTTTAGTTGTTTTTAATAAAAGCTACACTCTCATTTGTTTTCCTCTGCCTAGGTCTCAGTAGTGTTCTTCAGGTAATGTATTCTTCAGCTCTCAAGTGCCCACTTAGTGAATTTTGACTGGTATCTGTATTGAAACAAACCAGTTGAGAAGAATTTCTATTATATTTAAGAAAAACAAAAATTCCTTTTCAGATCCAAGTATCTCCATTCATATATTTTTATTTCCTTTCCAAATGTATTCTGTTTTCAATTAAATTTAAGCAGAGGACAAGAATAAGAATTTTAAGGAATATACAATGAGTTGAAAGAGGGTTTTGAATAGTTGTGGATATGCCATTTTGCAACTATTTCTAGTTGTAAAAAGCAAACTGAGTAAACCTAGAGCCAGACACAATAACAGGTAAGATAAAATCTGATTATGGTTTGAGTACAATAATGCTGAACCTGTATTGTAAAATGAATTATGTATATATTAATTTCCACTGCTTGTTCAAATGGAAATTTAGTTCTTGAATTAATTGCATAAGCCTTACAGTGTTTTGCTATGGCTTTCAAATAGATGCATACTAAAATTAGAAAAAGCAAGATTCCAAAATGATAAAGGCTAAAAAAAGAAAAATCAGAATTCATGTGACTAAAACACAATACTAGACTTTGCATGTAAAAGCAAAACTGCTTCATTTTAAATCCTGTGCTATTTCATTTTTAGCTGAACTCCTAAAAGGCTTATTTCCTTCTGATATTGCTTCAGTTGCTCTCTGTGGGAAACTAGAGAGTTTATATATTATTCATCCAACTAAAAACCCTGAGGCAGGACCCCTATGGAGACTCTTCAGTAATTGGTCTCCAGATGCTGGTGATATGCAGTGCTCTAAAAGTCCTTAAACATCATGAGAACACAATTCCATCTGCTTTTCAAGCTGTGTATGTTTAAAGGAACAACACAGCCTGCTCACCCACATTTTCAGGCATCTCCTACAGTACCTAATTATTCATGAACTCATGTGCATCAAGGTACACTTTATGTAGCTAACATAACAGCTTAAAAAATTCAAATTAAATAATCACTGTATTATTTAATAAATATCTGATGCAGCTGAGCAACCTATCCACAAAAACAGTACACAGCAGCAAAATTATCAATTGCTTTAACATTCCCAGAATACACATAAACAGGAGGTGGAGAGTGAAAAGCTTAGCAGTAATCCTTCTACATTAACATACTCTGACAAGATGCAGGTATATGTGCAGTGAAAGCTCATTTAGCATTTCCATTTATACCATGAAACAGCAAAATTATAACAATGCTCATATCTTAATTTCAGTATGACTCCAACATGGACATTCATGCAATTCACTCAAATAGCACCTTGAAGCAGGCCTATAATTGATTTGTTCTCAAATTGAATGGTCAATCCCTGCATTTTCTTGGACCCTGTAAACTGGGAATAATAAACATTTTAATATTGCTTTTCCCAAGAATACTAACACACAAAGCATATTAGTTTTCAGGACATCTCAATTGCAAACATAATTTAAATGCTCAGCATGCGAGTTATTAATGATGGCTTGATCTAGATCTGCAAAGGATGCTGACATCAGTTAGCTAACAGCCCTTTCTCCCTTTTGTCTTACTTTGACCTGTTTTCAGCGTTCCCTACTTCAGCTTGTACAGTATTATTGTTCTTTTTTCTAAGTCTCACCCAATACCTTCTGTTTCCCTCAACTGCCATGTTGTACAGGCTTGAAAGGCAGCAGTTCAAGGCTGACAAACTAAGTAAGTCCATCCAGCCTAGAGCTTCTCTTTGACATTAAGGTTGGTGAGATGCAACTGATAAAATTTATAGCCTAGTGCCAGAAATTTTGTACTGTAGGCACACGTAGGTGCATGAAAGAGCTTTAAACATGAAATCAGAGGCTACTCGTGCTAGAAGCAGCATGGACTAGGAATCATGGTTGACACAAACATGTCTCCCCAAGAACAGTGAAAATAAAAACTAAACTGGATAAGTAATGCTACATGCTGACAAGAGGAGTACACTAGATAATAAAAGGGAGTAAGACGCATGAAACACAACCTACTTGGGAAAAAAATTAATTTTGTCACAAAATGATGAAGCAGCGTAACATCAGAAGTCAGGTTCAACTCTTCAGGGTGACAAAGAGGGAGACAAAAGGATCAGCTGCTTCCTAGTGATTGCAAGTGCCAACAGATTTCTCACCAAGTTCAGGCAGTAGCTTAGAGAACATATATTATAACATCACTGTCACTGCCCAAAGTAAAGCAACCTTGAAACAAACACGTGATTTGGTTTTGAGGTGCTTGTTTATGCAAATTCTTACAGCTGTATGAGGCTGTTCTCCAAATCTCTGTAGCCAAGGACAAATGTACAAGAATAAATCAGTAGGGTGTTCTAAACTGGAGAACCAGTTTAACCTAATTTTTATTTTACTCTTTAGTCAGACATGATTATTCAGAGGGTGCTGTCTTGACTCTTAGAGGTGGTCAAAACTTTAGATCCAGAATTTCTTTGCCTCTTACTGTATCAATAATAGTGGCGAGAAACCTGTTGGCACGGCAGTCCTAAACTAAGGTGTGGTAAAACAGTTTTGTACAGAAACTAAAACCTTCAATGATGTGGTAAATGACAACTCTTTTCTTCTACTTTGTTTAAACAAGTTAAAATTTTCTATATTTTTGACTACTTCTTCCAGAACTTTGACTACTTCTTCCAGAGAACATAGAATCTTCTGAAACTCCACCTGAGAGTATCCATTTCAGATCTGATGAGAACAAATGCATTGTTTTTCTAGCTAAGCTACATATTTGTTTTGTCAATTCACATTTGGAGGAAACATTCAGCAAAATATAATCCCATGTAAATTTATCACCTTAACCATCTTCAAAATATCTATATTCACACAGGATGACAACAATGAGATGAGAACTCAGTACCTCCTACTATAAAGAACATTCACCCTTTGACATCTATGTTCTCACATCTACATACTAACTTTTTTCTTAGTAACAGAAACCAAATTAATTTAAATATTCTTAAACTCAATTAAAGAAAAATGAAAACAGTGTATTTTTCTGCATAAACATGGCCTTTAGACATGGAAAAAATATACCTGTGTGTTTGCACCCATGTGTATATTTACCATTTGTAAGAAATTTTCTCCCTTGCAGAATTTTTATCACTCTGGAAATCATGATTCAGAGTTTTTACAGAGAGTTGGGTGAAGAATCTTCCACATGCATATGTTGAAAAAACTGAGTGCAAATAAATTGTAAATACTGTCATCAAATAACTGAGCTAACCTAGCATTAAAAAATATAATATTTGAAGAAATTACAAATTAATATTAGAAACACCTGCTATGTAAAGCAGTTTAAAGGTATTCATTAATTATTCAACAAAGTATATGCAGTAAATAAGTATGATGTCTTGTGGAGGCTGACCTAGAACAGAGATGGAGTTCAAGAATAGAGTAGGTATTTATTAGAAAGCCTCAATGGATACACCTTGGGCACTACCAGAGCCCAGCCAGGGCTACGCCCCAGGTGAACCCAGAAGGGTCACAAAAATGGACAACCAGTCACAGGGTCTCTCAGTTCTGGTAAATTTACATATTGGAATCAATTGTTCAATTACAGCTTTAGGTTATGTAGTCCCATCCTTGTTTTCTCTCTTCATTCCCCATTGTTTATGCTCTTGGGCCTGAAATTTGGATCATTTGTCCTTGGTCCCCAGATAGAGAAGGAATTGTTTTGTCTACCTACTCTGTGAAGACAGTTTATCATCTCCTAATATGAAGCTCAGAACTACACACTGAAGCAGCACAAAAATCTGAAAAATACAAAAGCTAAAACCTGAGGCATCAAGTGCACATTTTCAGCCTGCTGTTTGTCTTTTGCAATTACAGAAAGGGACACAACAGAGAGGTATTTTTCATTAAAATTTGGAATATTCGCTGATGCAGTGAGCATCTCTCTTATACTTTTCCTACATCTTCATTTTTGAATTTATGATCCAAAAAGCTATCCACAAAGTTACTGAGCTTATATTTATGAGGTTCTATCAGCAGGTTACACAGATCTGAACCCTTTTGACACACAACACCTCAAACTCAGTATTTAATGTTTAAATTACAAAGCTACTATTTGAAAATTTCTCATAAACAGGGTAGCATTCTGTGACTTTTACAAGCCTTAAAAATATCTATTATTTGTATTTATTACTCTATGCCATCAATCTACTGGGAAAATGACACTTCACTGTGAGATGACTTCCACATGGAACAACTAGGGAAATGCATTTAAAACGCTTGGAAAGTAAAACAGCAGTTCAGGGAGTTCAGCTCACAGCTGAGAGTTTTGAAGAGATTATATTAATTTTCTTAGAGGAAATCACTGTAGTAGAATAATCAAATTTGTGACTCTGAAAAATGCACAAGCAAAATAATCTCAGGAGGACTGGGAACATGAAACAATTACAGTAAAAGGCAACTTTATGGATTTCTGTTTACTGTAGTTGTGTCCCAAACCCGTTTGAACGAGGCCTATTTCTGAACAGATTTGTTGAGGGAAAGCTGAAACAAAGAAAACAACATCAAAGTACATGGAATAAAGATATAGAATAGTCCATTTGTATACACAGTTGGCTAAATAACAGTAACCTGGGATGGATTGTCATGTGGACTTAGAACACATGTGGAAGGCAAGACAAAAGCACTTTTTCCATAATTAATATATCTGGGAATCATCACTATGAGAAAATAAAAACAATTGCATTAACCTGACAAATAACATGTGGGTAGTATTTCTCCTATGTCACTTCAAAGGATAAAAATTTACCACCAGTTGGGACATGATTTTGAATTCAGAATCAAAAACATTTTCTGTACTTTACGGTTGGCTTGCCTGATGTAAAAGACCCTGCTTACATCACTGTAATAACATATTATAGTAAGTAAGTTTATATAGCCTAATGGTATTATTGATTATAAGAAGTTACTACATCTATGCAATATTGAGGTCTTTTTGTCTTTTAATTGGGAAAAATGTTTATGAGAAATGACAGTGGAAATACAATCAAAGCTAATGGCCCTCCTGAACAGAGTCAAAGAATAATAGCTGTAAGACTGCCCTGGTGAAATGTCTTACTTATCTTCAGTAGAAAATACTTTTAGAACTAAGGACTTCTAAACATATTAAAATAATGTTTTGAAGGCAGCATGGCTTCAGCATCAACATGCTGTGTTTGCCCTTTTTGAGGTAGTAATGTTTTATTTAAACCAAAAGAAGACTACACTTTTCTTCCTATAGTGCGCAAAAAGCTCTTTTGCACTATAATGAATCTAGACTATGTACAATGTCACCACTAACACCTGTACATTAATTGGGCAGTGGAGATGAAGGGAAAGCTATAAAAACATTCTACAGGCCTATTAGGACACATTTCAAATGGGGAAAACCATTATATGCCTATAACTAAACACAAAGTTTTTTATATATTACATGTGCAACACCATGTCCACAATGTATATTGAAGCTGCCTTTGCAAAGTTTCAGTGGAGGTATAAATGCTGTGGTAGCTATTCATACAAGACCTCTTAGAAGCAGCATAGAATCATTTAACAGCAAAAATATATTCACCTACATGTTCCCCCTTTCTAAACACCAAATAGATCAGTAAACAAACTATCAGTTTGCTGGAATATAACCCTTTTATCTCAGCTCCTCTGAATTAAGAATAATAAAACTGTTGCTTCCTAAGCAGACAGATCACCCATCCTTGAAAATGGTTCCTATTAAGGAAATTTGAATTGCTTCTGACACATAGCAAACAGATGAATTTGGGTAGAAACGTTTTACAAACTGACTTTGGAGTTTGGTGTTTCCAAGCCTTTTCTGGAGAGTCCAAGAGGTGCCTGACTGCAGGGCCAGTTCTGATACCTCAGATGGGTGTGGCCATCTGCCAGGGACCAGATCTGGCTCACTTTTGTCCAAGTTTCACACAAGGCAAAAGTACTCCAACCCATGACCAGAGGAAAGCATTATGGCACACTGCCACACTGCCATTGCTCAGCAGCAGAGCATCAGAAGGAAACAGCTGGGCATGGAGCAATCCCTCTGTGGTAGGGAGGGATTCATACCTGTGGGGGAGCCACAGGCAAAATTGCATCTGGAATATAATTTTTCTTAGTAATCAATAAATCTGATCTATATGACCTCACCTAACAACATTTTTATGCATCTGTAGTATCTTGAAAGAATGAGTTCCATGTTTCAATTATACTTCATAAGACAAAGTGTAATTTTTTTTCCTTTTCTGCCCTGAACCTAATAACTTTTTAAATCTATGTCTATTCCTATGAAAAGACAATGAGAAATATCATCAACATTTTTTCACTGTCTTCTTTTGCACATACGTAGTGTAAACCAGGACTAGTTAGGTAGTTTTTAATTCTCTGCTGTGAGGGTGATGAGACACTGTAACAGGTTGCCCAGAGAAGCTGTGGATGCCCCATCCCTGGCAGTGTTCAAGGCCAGGTTGGATGGGGCATTCAGCAACCTGGTGTGGTGGGAAGTGTCCCCATCTAAGGCAGGGAGTATGGAATTAGATGATTTTTAAGGTCCCTTCCAACCCAAACCAGTCCTTGGTAACTCCTCCTAATAATAACAGTGCAGATTTTGGCTCGTCAGCACCTACTGTTTCATTCTGCAAACCATTTTCTGCTGCACTGCATTATGTGTTGCAGACTCAGTTTTCTCCACTGCGTGGGGATTCATTCAATTATCACCAGAGGCAAAAGCACAGCACTGGAGACAGCATCAGGAGGAACATCATGGTACAAAACACGGTTGATGAGAAAACCGCAGCCAAGCAAGGATGAAAGTTGCTAGAAAGGAAAATTCCTGAAAAACTAACCTGATGTGGTGGAAAGACACAGTGGTATCAAGGACATAATGTAACTGCCTTAAGGAAATCTTTGTGACCCAAGGAGACTTGAATCAAAGGAGTGTATTTGTAAGAACAATAAATTATGCAGCACTACTACTCAACCAGATGAATCATAAGGACAAAAGGCCCAGGGCAGCCCAGAGCAGTGGATGGAACTCACCCTACACTAAGTCAGCACTTGAAGCAACCTCCACACCATTATTGTGAACTGAAGGAGGATGAGAATCCCAGAGGGCTGCAAGAGGGCAGGCATGGTACCTATCTTTATAAAATGCAAGAACAATTGAGAACCTGGGAATTTACAGACTATTCCAAATAGATTTGATCTCTAAAAAAAAAATAAGTATTAGAGGAAATTAAAAAAAGCACCAAACCAAAAGA
This sequence comes from Setophaga petechia, assembly GCA_024362935.1. Classification (NCBI taxonomy): domain Eukaryota; kingdom Metazoa; phylum Chordata; class Aves; order Passeriformes; family Parulidae; genus Setophaga; species Setophaga petechia. Next base: position 34,087,720 of record JANCRA010000001.1, read on the forward strand.
AAAAGAAAAAAACAGGCACTTATAAAATAGGGCGAGGAACAACCACAAGTTTTCCAATAGCAGAGCACTGCAAACAATTCAGTTTTGTTCTTTAACAGATTAACTGCCAACTGAATGAGATGCTGCAGAGAAAGTGGATTTTAGCGAGGTTATTTGACATGATGCCCTAGGATTTTAATGAGCATTGCCTAATATCCACAAACTTTACAGAACAATAAAGCTTTATGATGTAGAAGTAACTTCAGTTCTTGCTTTTCCTCCCTATAAATGGGAGACATATATATATCTACACATATATTTAAGTAAAAAAGAAGCACACAGCTGTGGCAACATAAAATTAAGAATAAAGGGATTGGAATTCATTCAGTCAAGGAAGACAGGGCCTTCATGCTGTTTATGAGTAACAGTACCATAGGATTTATAAGCATCAAAGAAAGATTTGAAGACAATTGTGAAATACAGTGTAGGACATCCCAGATCAGACTGATGCTTACAAAGATTCTGCAGCAAGGAATTGGCTAGAATAAAGTTTGGATATGAAAACTAACAAAATAGCCATAATCAAAGATTTGTGTTGCGGATGAGAAAAAGAGACAAGAGAAATACAAAATTACAAAATAAGGACAGAATCACAATAAAAACATTTTGGAAAAAAGTTCAATTTCTGATGTCAGTATTTTAAATGATTGCACAGGCCTTCCTAAATGTATGTACACAATCTGAGTAAGAGGCCATGTTTGAGAACTCAGTAAATACAACATGGTATCTGGTGCAAATGATAGTTACACATCTGCAAGTACATGTAAGAAAACAGCAAATACACAAACACACACCTTAAAGCTGACTTGCAGCCATGGATTTGATAATATTGTAGCAATCATTTTACTAACTTTTTTCTCCTGCAAATATTAGCACTCAAGAGCAGATGCAAATACTCACAGATTCTGCTAGATGCTGAAACATATTGATCTCACTTCTAGTTTCCTGTAAGATTACAGTTATAGTGAGGGCTGAAATACTAACAATACAAGAAGAAAAAGGCTTTGATTATCATAGGAAAGGGATAAAGAACCAACAATGAGAAAAAAACCAGGAAAGCATGCAATAGATTAGAAGCAAGGAGGGGAGAAAAGAAATCTGTAAAGGAATCAGAATCTCCCATAAACACACACAAATATTACAGCAAATCTACTATAACACAGATAAAATGGCTTTTACCAAAAAAAAAGGGTGAAGATACTGCAATGAGGTATAAAACATAGATTGGGGCTCCTGGTGACTAACCTTACAAGATTTATACAGAGTATTAATGAAGAATGGTTTAGATATGGTTGGAAAAAAGGGCTAAAGCAGCTTACTTTCTGCTTTATGAACACTTCAGAAGACGAAGCAGTATCAAGCTGCAAGCAATTAAAAGTGAGAACCAACAGCAATTAGAAATAGAGGAATATCACCTCCTGTAATATTATACTTGTGAAGATGGAAATCCCAAGGGAAAGGTGCTGTGGAGAACAGCCCACCTTGTTCTGCAGTAGGCAGTGCTAGTCTGCACAGAACATCATCAGAAACAAAGACAACACAGGGCAATATGCTAATAGAGTCCCAGTGGGAGAGCCATGTGTCTGTTCTGCTTTAGGAGGACATGCACGCTCACTCCAGGGAGGAGGCAACACAGGAAAACAGCAGGATGAGCTGTCAGCTCTGACTCCACTGGGGCATGGGAGGACCTTCTGCTCCACAGAATGCATGGGATTCTCTCATTTTCTCTAACAGAAACTGAAAACTGGCCTACCTTGATGGCCTGTGGGAAAATGCAAACTATATGGAATCTGACACACAGGTTTATTTGTGGTTTTCTACTTTTCTCTCTCTATTGCTGAATGTTCGGATACTGGAGGTTGGCTTTCAGGGGAAGGGAAATAGCAAAAAGTTTCTTCAAAAAGCTTGGGACAGTTCAACACAGTTCAACACATTAACAGCACTAATAAATATTCTAATTTTATAAAGACAGTGGTTCTTATTCTTATAAGAATATTCTGGCAAGAATAAGAAGCTACTGGTGTTTTCAATTTTTGTTTTAGGATTTTTTCTTTTCTTTTTGTAGCTACAAACTTTTTTTAGCTTCTTTGAAGAGCCTCCTTTCACAGTTGGTATGGCTTTCTAGATTGTTTCCAACTTCCTTATTCCAAGAAACAGCAGGTGGAATTATTGAGATGCCATTGTCATGGGGATTCTCTTACACAGAATAGCAGTGCTTTTACTCATTTTTCCCAGTTACTTCTGGAGCAGAATGAGATGGATGAGAAAACTGAAAACATGTCACTGCTATGAGTTTCCAAAGGGAGGTTTGCTGCTGCTTTCTGTTTGGCTGCTTGAGAGCCTCCTGCAATGGAGAAGCCACTGAGGAAGGCAGCAAACAAGCACTGCACAAGCACAACACACGTCAGACTCTCTCATTCACACATATTGGTAAACACACTTGTTGTTTGTGAATAGTTCTCCAATTCCAAGTGTGTGAGCCTGATTTGCTTCCATTTACTCTCCCATTGGCAGCTTTCTTCAAACCCATCCCTACAACTTTACAAGCATTGAGGCAAAGATAATGAAGCAAACACAATAATCTAAGGTGGCTTGTTTTGTAAATCAAGAAACTGAAGTTAATATTTATATTCAACAGTTTTTTACCTCTTTCACTGACCTCCTTTATTTATTTTTAAGGACCTCTCTATATTCACAATCATGTTACTGTCTTAATTAATAGTAGGTTGTTTTCTTGTATGTGTTAGAATTTATTTTTTCAGAATTTTACTTTCGTAAAAAGGACAGAAGAGAAATTCTATACCTAAACTACATTTTCCTGTTGAATCTTAGTGAGAAAAAAAAGTCAAGGTATTTCACTCACAGTTAAGAGAGAATTGGCCTCAGTAATTTAAAAATCATGAAAAAACGCTATTTTGTTTGGACACACACAATAAAAAGGTTAAATTCTGTTCTCAGCTGCAATATTCTAAATATAGATGAACAATGAATGATGAAATAATTCTAATAAAAAATGAGGACAAGACTTTAGAAGAGCCTTCTCCTGTAATAGAGGAACATCATAATTCAAGGCAGGCCTGAACAGCAAAATATATCAAAATAGATCCTTATTCCCAACACTGTTTTAAAATTTCTGTGAACTTAATAGATATGCAGAAGTTACCAGCTAGAACTGTACTCTATAACTTCTCCATAACTTCTAAAAAATATTTAATACCCGTATATGTTTTAGGACTGTGATACCGACCACAAGCTGACCACAAGAAAGATGACTGGAACAATGGCACAGAAATTCTCAGGAAAGGAACAAGAGCCACTTTATAGTTTATTTAAAGCTGATCTATAAGTACTGCTGTAACACCAGTGACTCATTAGAATTAAATAATGTATCAGGTGAGGACCTGCCCCCACATGTGTTAAATGTGGTGTTACGTCAGACAATTTTCACCCAGAAAGTAGATGGTAAAGCTCTATCCACTGTCTTCCTAGAAAAGCAAAACTAACTGAGGATTCAGTGGAAATAATTTAGCTCATATTGGAAAAATCCGTTAAATGAGCATAGACATACATATGCAAACACACACACAAACACACAGACTTGTCAGAATAGAACACTGACAAATCCCCTCACAAGATGCAATCGTTGGGTGGGTTTCTTTGACTGCTTTGCATATGGAGATAAGACTGCCTTTGGCAAGACAACAGTTTGTGCATTGTGGATAAACATTTTCATACAAAAATGTGAATTTGCAGAGCAATGACTATCTACAGTAGGGAAATAAATTCTACCTTCCACCATTATGCTCTCCTTCATCTGAACTGTACATATTTTCATCAGGTTTTGCACATGGGGACTAATATCAACAGAGGAGAAGGGTAGATGTAGGGAAATTGCAGACATGTTGCTGTGGTAATTTTTAAGCTGCTTTTCTGACCCGAGTTCCTGTCACAGACTGCACAGATGTACAGGCATGGGCATTTCAATTCACAAAGACTAGGTCTTCTGTAAGCTAGTGAGATCACAAAGCAGAAAAAGATTTCCTCTGCATTATTTTTTCATCTTTCTCTTTCTCTCCACTCAGCTATCATGTAATTCTAGAGTACCAGAGTTGAAAAACTGAACAAATCAAAGCATGCTCACCCTGCATTAACTATGCTCCCAATTACTGCAAACACACAGAAAGAGCACAAATTTTGCTGTTTAAACTGAGTGAAATGACAGTACAGATGTGAAAGGAATTCCTCACCTTCTCTTTGAATGTATATAAGAGATTAAATCAACAAAGTAGCTGAAATTTTCAGCACACATGTAAAATGCCCCATTTCCCTGTTGAAATGTCACTGTTTTAGTCCATTAGTCCACCATCCAGTTCCTCCAACAGAACCTCAGGGATGTGCACTGCACTGCACTGCATGCTGGGCAAAGCAGCTCACCTCCTGATGGCCGACTGTGAATGTGCTGAAGGACCAAATACAGAAACAAAATAGCCACAGGCTTTCGCTAGTGTGACAGATGTATTCAGGGAATATTTGGCCGGTTGGTCTGACGAGATCCACCAGGACTCCTGAATCACAAGTCCCTTTACAAGCCTATGCACTATGCAGATTTAATTAGCACTCTATAGTTGTTCACTAGGAATCAAGATAATTCACTGAGGTTATCTTCTGCTTGACAAAACTGTTAAAATGCCTAACCTTTAAAACAATGCTGACCCAATAGTTTTCACTCCCATCTAAATCAGATTTATCAGGCGCAAAGGAAATCAAAGCTGGAAATCAAGAACCTGGCTGTGACTATGATGTTGCAAAGAAGTTCTGAACAGACTTGTTTATGACAAAGGTGCCTGAAAAAGTGGCTGAGCAACCAGTATACCCCTAGGGATTCAAATCTCTCAGCTGGTACCAGCTGAACAATTTCTGCCAGCCTGCACCCCAACACCTACATATATCAGAGGTAAGTAACTCAAAGCATCAAGAAAGAAAATATTTTAATGGTGACTATTTGAGGTACTAGTATTATTATCACCTGATAGTTTAAAAGCTATAGAAATCACATACAAGTTTATATAAATGCTTTAACAGTTATTTTCTCCCTATTTAATTCAAAACTTACTGGAGTTAAAACCAAAGATATCACTTCAATGACTTTTAATTATATTGATTACATTATACGAACAGCACTAATTATTAAAACACGAGAAACTAAAAGAGCATTTCTACCCTTCTGCTTTTCTGTGGGACATAAGCTGAATCATTAATCCAGTCTAAAAAAAAAAAAAAAAAAAAAAAGAAATTGAATCACAGTGATTAACAAAAACCCAAAAAGCCAAACCAACCAACTAAAAAAAAAATCGCAAACCCAAAGAATAGGAAGCAAATAAATTTGGAAAGTGAAGTAGAAGGAAAAATATAAAACAAGAGCATTTATTGAGAAGAGGTATCTACTCCTTCAATTCATTCTTCAAAGTTTTGTGACTGTTGAATAGAAAATATTTACTGATTTATTTTTTCCACAAGGAACCACAAGCAGTAAAACTGACAAAATGCACCATAATGTTCAGTACCCCAAACATCAACTCACCCAATAAAGGAAGAAGAACAGCCTACTATTCAGCCAGTTCCATTAGTCTAGAGATACTGATGGTGTCATTTCTTCTGGCTACTTTCACATAAATGAGGAAAGTAAGGGTCTTTCACAGTTTTTACTCTCCTACACAATTAAGTTTGAGCCAAAAATGTTTACCAGTAGTATCATTTGTTCTGCAAACTGTGTTAAAAATTGCAAAGCAGTTTTTGTTCAGTTCAGTCCATCAATTACTCTTCTATACATTTTTCACTGAACAGGACTTTCAGCAGTGAACTGCCTCTCACCCCGCAGCATGCCAGATGAAAGACATAGTAAGTAAAGATTTTACAAGTTTTGGATATTAGTCCAACAAGATAATATTTCTATTACAGCTTTGGAAGCATTGTCATGTGTAGTAACAATGTGCTCCTGGTCCTACCAGCATGTTCATACTAACCATACTTTTTTTTTGGTCCCTAAGATTACACATGCAACTAATAACAGATGAATGCTCACTGTGCAAAACTGAGATATCTGTACATGAAATCAGTGAACTCGCTTCTATTCTCGTGAAGTGAGAATAGTTTCCAGTTGTTTAGCACACACACAGAGGTTAAAAAATAGAACATTTAATAGGAAGAAAAAAAACCACACTCCATTTGAAATCTGAATGCTTATTGCCTGGTTCCTGTATCTCCTATGCTCCTTTGCAGCACAGTTTAATGATTTTGTTACATTAAGGAAGAAAACATCCTTTCCAAGGACAATAAAGGGGCTAAGAAGGCTGCACTTAATTAGAAGACTAAATTTACTCAAAGTGTCTCTGGATGTCTGCCAGATTCTTTTCAGTGAGACTTACTGCAATATTTAACAACTAAAAAACATAAATGAATGCCAGTGAACCTCCCAAAAAATTAAATGCAATATACTGACATTTAATATACAGAAACAAATCAGTACATTCAAAAGCTATTGAGACAGAAATGTCATTACATTTTAGGTTTGGTTTTTTTTTTGGGAAATTACTTTTACAGAAACTTTTTTGTGTTAATGGAAAGTGCATCTTTATGAAAGCACAAAAACCAGAGAAGTAGATTTGAAAAATTCTGCCAGCTTTGAATAGAAGAAATCCAAAGTAAGAAGACTGGCTAGCTAATCATTTAGTAATTTGAGCCTATTGTTATAAATCACATTGTCCAGACTATTCAACATGAGCACCAAAAAAAAGTGCATATAAAAGTAAAAAGTGAAAATTCGTTACTTCAAACATCATTCTGCCTTATTAGTCTCTTACAGAGAAATAAAAAAAAAAAGAAATGATGACTCCAGTGAATGGATCTGTATTTACAGAAAAAAAAAAAGGAGCTGAGCGACTTTCTTAAAAAAGTCATTTTTTTACCTTTACTGGAAGCTTTATTCTTTTCCATTATATTTCTACTACATAAGAAAAATGTTTATCTCATACACATCAAAAAATTAAAATATAACCTAATATAAGAAGAAGCCTGCTTCAAAAACAGACACACAATTTTAAGCAAAGCCTGGGATATTTACATAAATGTACAAAGCTTTTAACACTTAAATTTTCAACAGTCTTTCAGTTACTATACTTAAAAAAAGAATAAATACATACACTAAACACCAGACTGGAGTCACACTCATATCTCATTCCAAAACAGTTCAAGTTTTGAGTCAGATGTGGTATTGCGACAAGTTTTTGTGACACTTCTTGCAGTCACTAAGACTCATGATTTCATCACTTTGTCACCACAATGAAAAATAAAATCAACAATAGAAGCAAAAACATATCAATAGACAAAAAAGTGTAGGTAGCAGACCTCCTCTCCTTCCTCCCTCAAAGAGAATGTTTGCAGAGTGTCACAATTTAAAGAAACACTGAAATAATACCATGAATACCTGGTTGTCTGCATTTTAAACAAAGTAGTGCTTTTATTTTAGAATTAGAAGATATGTAAGTTATATTTTTTTTTTCACTAACTATTATGCACTCTGTAGTCTGATCTTTCAGAAAAAGGTTTTCAAAGACATTAATTTCTCTAGAAGTAGAACTTGATGAACACTGACAACTTTTTATCTTCCACTATAAGCTTCTTCCCCATGCGTCTCAATGACTTTTTGTCATCTCTGTCTCCATTATCAGTTCAGTAAAATGATTTACACTAGGTTCTAGTGAACAGAGGGAAAAAGGAGAAAAAGAAATAATAATGAAGCAATTGCTTCTACCTTTGATCATTTCATTGACCCAGAAATCCTTCAAGCACAGATGTAATTTCAGGCACATGAATAGTACCATGACTCCACTGGAAATTGCTCCTGGAAGTGTATGAGTAGAAGGCTTTGGCTAGAATAAGACTAAAAATCTCAAGCACTAAGCAAACTGTAAGGATTTCACAGATTTTAAATAAAAATAAGTCCTCAATTTTTTCTCATATACTTTTTATGCACTTTATAAAGACTTTTTTTTTTACTAATAAAAGTCTACAGCTTCTAACCTCCACTTAGAAAAGTTGCATTGAAGACTGAATAAAACGGCACAAAAACTAATAACCCAAAAACTAATAACACAAAAACTTATACCAACGAGGACTTAAACATCCAAACAAATGTAAGGAAACGAGGCAATAATTTGTATATGACCTAATATTAAATATACTTCAGATTAGGAAAAAACCCAACAAACACAAAAACCCAGCCAACAACGAAAGCCCAAATTCCAAACCCTAAAAGATTCCTTCAGTTTGGAGTGGAACTCATGCTCATATTGGGGTGCTACAGTTAATCTGAAAATGAAAAACTAGACTGGATACATGTACAAATATAACAACCTCTCATTTACTCCCCTCTCCTATCTGTTTGGGCGCGGGTCAGGGTCACACAAACTTGTGACATTTAACACCTTCATACAGTAAAATCACCTGAAGATTCATTAAAATGGGCCACACATGAAGACGGGCTAAGAAATTTTAATCTGCAAGAGATACAATATGTTTTAAGCCTGTAACAAGGCTTAAAGATGGACAACTGCTTACACCAAGCAAAAGGAAGAAAAAATTTTCAAATTTAATAAAAATTGCATTGAAATATCCTCTTGAGAATTCATCTGTCAGCCTTTTAGAATACAATCCATGCTTCAACACAGACTCAAGAAAGGACAATGCAATCAATAATAGCCTTTATATGTTAGTGGATGTCAGTAATTGTTAGAACTCTGGCCATTCAGATATCAATACCTGAGATATTCAGATATCTTAGAATTCTGTTCATTCAGCACTTCACATGCTGAGCATGCACTGACCCAGATCAAGTACTGTGTGCTTTTTAAATTTTAATAATGAAAAAATTATACAGTTACAATATGATCTCCAGGGCTCAAGAAATTGACCTGCATAGAGTTTTATTCTTGCAATTAATTGGTTAGTCTAAAATATATTTTGTATACAACCACTGACTTAATAAAAATCACCTCTTACATTTATTAGTTTTAGTAGAACATATTCTTTAATGGTGTATCTTAATACAGTTAAAACAACACAATATTTTAGATTTCATCCTGAGGCTCATTATATTGCTAATCTCAAAGATGAAGGATGGCAGCAATTAATTCTTCTGTTCTATGTTTTGAAGCTCTTTTAATATTTGTCTTTGCTAAAAATACCCCAAAACCTCACAAAAATGTTACGGTGTTCTAACAACTGCATGTAGTTTTCCATTTCTTTACAGAGCTATTAAAACTTGAATCAACCTTTGCTTCTTTACTATTGAGCCAAATCTATAATTGATGAATTCTTCGCACCTTGCTGAACAGTGCTACAGAAAATACTTTTCCCCCAAAGGTGTACACACTATCATATTTTAGGCATTTATTAAAGCACTCAATTTAGCCAGAGCTTCCTCCCAGTTAAAAGCTTACAAATCTTACCTTTGAATTAACCTTTGACTTAATTGTACTTTACTACTTTACATATTTGCATGAATGACAGAGATGTATTTTATAATGAGAGTAGTTTTAGAAAAAGAGATGCTCTCACAACTATGATCACTGCATACTGCTGTGTAATATTGTTGCTTACATTTTCTAAAGCCTTTTAGACTATTACTTGGATATAGAGAATCTGAGACAGATAGACTAGTCTTTGACTTTCTAGCCACACTACCACAGAATTTAAAAGGAACAACAAGATGAAGAAAGTACAGATAATTTCTACCTAAAAGTAAAATAGTTATGTACAAAAAAGTTTCAAATAGAACATCACAGTCTGTAAGGAAGAATGTGTCAATGAGAGTACAAGAATATGAGGAAAAATATTTAGTTGATGCAATGCTGTGAAGGAATGTCACTGCTATAGTACTACCAGAGCTGGCACACATTGTTTTCTTCTGAGACTGACCCTTCCCAGCAGTAGTAAGGATTTTAATTTAGATCACACATGAAAAAAACCCCAAACCTGACTGAACTGAGAAAAGGATGGGCAGCCACCACAAAAAAAAAAAAAAATCACAGAAGGTACACTGGAAAAACTTTCCATTCTTATAAAGGAGGGCTACAAATATTATTAGGAGGCTGGTGAATCTCTCTTATGAGGAAAAGCTGACAGAGCTGGTCCTGTTTGCCTGGAGAGGAGATCTTACCAGTGCATACATGTATCTTAAGAGCAGGTGTGAAGAGAATGGGCCAGACATTTTCAGTGGCACCCAGAAACAGGATAATGGGCAATGGGCACAGAAGGAAACACAGGAAGTTCTATCTCAATATCAGGAAAACTTCTTTACTTTGAGAGTGACAGAGCACTGGAGCAGGCTGCCCAGAGAGCCTAGGCAATACGTTCTAGACAAACCTGCTTTAGCAGAGGTCTGGACCAGATGATCTCCAGAGGTCCCTTCCAACCCCAAATATTCTGTGAGTCTGTGATTTTTTTACCATGAATAAATAAAACATTTGCTGATTTGTTAAATATATAATCAGAGTATTAAGCAATTATACCTATTGATCTTACACACTGATGCAAATAACACACTTGGCACAAAACAGACTTCCACATACGGAGTGTTGCAGCTATCATTGATAACTGGAGAATTTCATGGTACTCAAATATAGCTACAATAATTAATTTACTTACTTTCTCATTTAAAAATCTTTATCAAACAGATGTATGTGGAAATACTCAGACCTCTGAATGCATACCTCTCGTAAAAATAATCATTACAAAGGAAAAAGTTCTATTGAAATGTATAGCTCAACTTTTTCTTTAAGTGCCAGAAGGACTCAGCAACTGGCACATGCTGTGGGGCTGCCTTGCTCATAGTCCCCCAAGACTAATACACGAAGGGGGGGAAGTATTTGTGAAAAGCTACTCACAGCTTTCCACTGTGGCCAAGTGCTCAGCTGTTAAGGACTGTGTTAAGCCAGCAGGGAACCTTCAATTTCACACGTGAAAGGATGAAAGGGTAATTTCTGTGCCAAACCGAGGCCTCAAATTAAGAGTCTGGTGCATCTCTAATTCTATTTGACATGAACACTCTCTCAGAAGGGTTAGACTGAATAAGTATATTACACTGAGCTCTATTTACTAGATCATATATAAGAAACTAGAAACACAGACCCTGTAGGAAAACAAATTTTCTTTGTTACTCCCAAAGGACCATGAAAAAAAGAATTGCCAGAATTTAGCATTCAGGAAATTTGATTCAAACGGCCTGGTTAGCTGTTAACAGATATGCACAGAGTCGAAAACAAGGACTCCGATGGTGGAATATCGAAACAAAGGTACATCAGATTTTTAGTCCAGAATCTGGCCCCCTATGCCAATTAAAGAGAATCTGGTAAATACAATGATCAGCTAGCATGTAAAGGTAATGCTATAAACATCTACACTCAGCAGCTGACTAACAAGTAATGAAATAGGGCACAGCATACTTAAGGAAGTTTTCACTAAATCACTGAAGAACCTCCTAGCATGGAAGGAATAAAGAAGCACAACACATATTATATTAAATACTGGCTACACAAATGCCTTTCTTAATGGCTTTTATAAAAAATAAAGAAGCCCCCACTGTTTGAGAAGGCCCCAAGTCCTCATCTTTTAATCTTTCTCCATTTGCCCATGGAGCGCAAAACTACCAGTGTGTAGAATGAAACATAACAGAATCAATTCATATAAATAATCAACTCATCCAAACAGGCATACACCAAGACTTGAGTGTATTGCAAAGTTTGGCATAGGCTGAAAATGAAACCCAAGATTATTATTTTTTTAATTTTAAGTTTAAACTTGCTCTCTGTAGGAACTACCAAACTTCTAAGCTATCCAAGGCTGGAAGCTTTCTTTGTATGAAGCAGCCAAAGGCTGTCACATAGATCTCCTACTCAAAGCATTTAGAGAGACAACTTAGCAGCTTCTGGTTGCAATTTGTTACCAACAGTGAAACAGCAGCAATAGTTGAGGCTTCTCAGCCACCAGACTTCTAAAAGTCATTATATGGTTGACTGACATGGCAAAGGGTCAAGCAAATGCTCACCTTTACAGATTTGCTATAAGAAATGAACTATTGTACCCTTCTCTCTATGGAATGCTCTTTTGTCCCCTTTTTCCCCAGCTCCTCACAACCCAGTACTTCTGTCACTTTCTCTTCTGAGCTGTGTGTCATTCAAAAGACCCTAGAATGCAGAAATCCAAGCTTTTAACTCTACTCGTGCCCTGCTATTTTTGATATTCTCTAGCCCAGACCTAGAGAAGACAATGCTAACAGAGCCAAAGCCTTTTTCTACTATAGAAGTGTGAGGCAACTAACTCCCATTCTGACTCTTAGTTGCAGTAATTAGCAGAAACAACCTTGAGGGCATCACCATCCTGAGAAGCAGGATAATGCCTCCCTCTGCTTTCCAGCCACTCACTCCATGTGTGTTGACTCTCAAAGAAGCTGCTGAAGCACATTAGAAAGACAAGTGCAAGTGCCACAGAAAATGCTTAAGAGATGAAGCCACTGCTTCCTTCTTCCCAGGAAATACTTGGATGTAGCACAGTCACTTGTTTCTTTCTAAACCCTATTGCTAAATTTGCAATAGGAAAAGCTTTTTAAAGATTTACTCAAGCTCAGCAAAACCACTAGGTATGAAAGCACTGCGAGTGTGGGGTGTGTATCTGCAGAGGGACCTTGGTCCCACCCCAGGTGGTATGAGTGACTGACAGAGTGGATCCTGGATGGCCAGACAAGGAAGTTTCCTTAATATATTACAAAGGAAAGAAGTGGCTATTCCAAAAATGAGGTTGCTTCCTTTTTGCAGGGGCCACTAATGTCAAAATAATAAAGATGAGGAATTTTTTAAAGAACATTTACAGATGCAACAAAACACAAGGAGACTGTTTTTCAAGGTCAATAAGCAGCCTGCTGCTACTACTTGTTTTACAGCTGAAAAATCAGAATACATACATGAAGAGAAGGTGAATTTGTGAGACCTGAAATGTGCAGCAAAATTCCTTATTCATGCCAGAAGGAAGGCATATGAACTAGAACTCAGAATCAATACCATGCAGACAGAATGCTTCCTGGTGAAACTCAGCTCTTTACAAAGAGTTTTTTTTTAATGGAGAGCTTAGTAAGAGAGACCCTACAACATCAGGGCATAATACTTCTTTCTTTTTACCAGTGACTCTAACTGCTGGAGGAGATCTGCCTGAAACAAAGGGCAAATGCGGGCAGATCAGGCTGCCAAGGCACTTTGGCCACCAAAGGAGGAGGTTAGCTCCTCCCACAAAAAATCTGTGATGCACAGAGGTCTCACTCCAGGTCTGCTACTACAGCTGTTGACTCCCTTCATTTTTCCATTTGATGTCTCAGTTGTTCTACCACTTGTGCACAAACAGGGACTCCCTGCAAAGTTCCTAGAATGTAAGTTTGCCTGATGGACCTTTACCCGGTGGAAGATTTACTAGCAACACTTACACAGCATATTTGGTCAAATGTCAATGAGGCCATGAAACTTTGTACTAACTGAAAGGCTGCTGGCAAGCTATTGCTGGGAGCAGACTATTATATACATGGATCAAAAGTCAATATGAAACAAAGGGAGAGCTTTTCTTCATTAAGTTTAGTCACACAGTGTAAAGAGATAAAAAAACACAAATTAAATTCTTGCTTACCTAGCCTTGCCATTTTCCCAATATGATATATTCTTAATTTAATAGTCTAAGTCAGTCATAATAAAATTTGATTTTGCCCTTCACCCAAACAGAGAAAAAGCTCACATTTTTATTTTCTTGTTCTATAAAAGCATGCTTACGGAAGGCAATAGGTAAGTTTTTGCAGTTCATTGCTGACTCATATGCCAAACAGAATCATTAAATGAAATTGTTTATGAAGAGGCTGAATTTTAAGTAGTATGTTACAGCTGTAAATATAAGCCAATGACTCATGATATGCAATTCACTACAAATCTGCTAGGCAATCAAAATTCAATAAGATTTAATCCACTGATGTTCAACAAACATGTCAAAATAATGTTCATAAGAAATAACTAGAAATCACTATCCTTTGTCTATCAATGAAGATACTTATTTAAGGTGAACTTGTCAAAAGCAAGAACTCACTGTGCAAGTTCACAATTATTTTGACTAAATAAGGACTCAATTTGACTTAAATTTTTAAGTCTGGAAACTAATTAGTTTTCATTAGTATTAACAAAATTTCTGACTAGGATGTTTTATAAAAGACTTTTCAATAGTTACTGGTATAATTACAATTCACATAACTGTTCAAGTGAGATTTGAATAGTTTTATTTTAAGAAGGCTTAAACCTGTGGCAACAGTCCAGAAGCATTCAATATAAGTGCAAAGAAAGCACTTAGGTGGTATAATCACTCCAAGTTCCACATCATGTTTTCAATTCATGTTTAAATGTGGGAGAATAGATGTTTAAATTGTAAGTGAATTTGTTGGTATTGACCAAAAACACTTACAAAATTTGAAAACCTTAATGAAGAACAGCTCACCATGTTCAACAAACAAAATTTTAGAGAAATCATTACATTTATACAAAAAAAAAAAAAAAAAAAAAAAGGAAAAGGAAAAAAAGAGAAAGAGGAAGAAACAAATTAGTAAAATAAAAAAACCCATAATGACTACTTGACTTTACATGACAGAATTTTGGCTGAAGTGGTAAAAAATGTGGAGACAATCTTTCCATACCATTGCTGGTGAGAACACATTCTGCAGAGACCTTAATTTGTAATATTGCACTGAAGTACTTCAAATAACAAACTCAGACAGTGTAGAGCTTGTTAACAAACTCAGAGTAGACTGGCTATTGTCTACACTAAAGTTCAGAGAGGGTCAGCATAACATAGAGTATCCTGACATTTTTTAACACTGCTGCTGAAAAAAGAGTAAATAGCCTTTTAACAGAGAAGTATGGGAATATATAATCTCTCCATATTCCATTTGGTTCAAATCCCATTTGGAAACAAATTTTGTATTACAATTTACTCCACAATTACGAAATTATTTGTCATCTTTGGAATGTGATAAACATAGATGCTGATCTTGAAAGTGTTCATTTGGTCTCAAATTTCAGTCCAGACTGAACACTTACTTCTAGGGTTATTGACAGATTACTCCCTTTGCAGATCCTTGGGAATAAGCTGGGCAGAAGAAAGAACTTATATGAACAAGTCACGTGCAAAGAGGGGAAGGAGGAAATTAGCAAAATTTAGTAATGTCAGTCACTTAGCAAAATTTAGTAATATCACTCATTACAACAGTGATGCATAGTTTATTGACAGGCCTCCCTCAAGCATCCAGGTCAGAAATCCAAATGTACACCTCAGATTTTGTAAATTTATATAATAGAAATCCAACACACTGAATTAAACATATAGAAAGTAAATCAGACCACTAAATCCCAAGGACTTCAGCCTGCCCTTTGAAATTACACTTTGGAGTTTTCTTTTGTTACTAGGACAGTAAAAAGGAGTATTGTCCTTCCTGTGAAATTAAATGTTTTATGTAAAGAAGCCAATTTTATGAAATGTTTCACTCATGTTATCAATTAAAAAAAAAAAAAAAGTTCTCCAGCTGGTTTTCCGACTCCCTTGTTTAGTAAAATGTCAGTAACAAAATGGAACTATCCATTCATAACAACTGTTCCAATAAAATTCAAGTTGTAAGACTTGAATATGTGAAGATATGAAGTAAGGCAGTGTACCTTCTGTCTTTTGATAGGTTGTCTACATAACTAACTCTAAATCCAGTGTTTCTCCAGGCCATCAGATCATAAACTCCATGTTTAGGTAATCCAGCATGAAATGTTTGCCTGAAGCAGCTCTCTTCAAATTTTTTGTTGGGACCCTGTTGAAGCTTGTTTTGGCACCAAGTGGCTATTCCAAGAAAAAAGCCTTCTGCACTGAAATTCAATACACTTGATTTTGATGTCAAATCTCTCTTTAAATTATCAAAGGATCTCTTAAAACTTGGTCCATTTCTTACCTGGTTCATATTCCAGAAAATATTACCCCGACTTTTATAATGGTATAACATGATCAAATGCTTCCTTTCACCATCACTTCCAGAACAACGTCTAATTCTCCCAGCAGCACAGGGAGGATTAAAATTTTTATCCAAATTACCCCAGATTTTTATTACTCAGAAGGGTACTTTCTCTTCATAATAGCTGCATCAGTTATTCCATAAGGTTCATTGTACTCATTAAGCCTGAGCACACTTTACAACTATAATCACAGTGTAAATCATAAGAATTATGAAAATGCAGACTGTTGAAATCTCACAGACAAGAAAAAACAAAATATAGGTGCACAAACACATTTCTTTACAGTTAAATCAGTATTTTACATCTTAATATTCTGGTGGACTTAAAGGTGTATCTGCATTTCTATAGCTAAACAAATTTACTTTTAATTGGTCTATTTAAAGGTTTTCACCTTTGTTAACTTATGCTTTACTAGAAAGTCAGGAATAATCTTCTGGACTTTGTTCAAGTAAAATTCAGATATATACTATACCCTACAAGTGAGACATATTGTGTAATTTATTTGCACATTTTTTACACATGCCTAAGAGACGTTGCAATAACCTTGATCCTCTAATCAACTTCCTTTTAATACAGAACTTCCATTCATATAAAAATTAAATACTGAAATTTGACCAAAAAGGCATTTTTGGTGCAAAGAGCCTTTTAAAAATACTTGAGACTGTGAATAAATCTAGGGAGCAAGGAAGATGGTAACAAGTTACTCTCAAAAAGCAAACTCAGCTATGGCTCATGAAGCAATGTGTACAGAATTAATCAGCACCTTGACTTAGCTATCTTGTTTTCAAAAGCCATAAAGAGATGTCAAGGGAAAAGTAAGGAAAAAGTAGGGCAAACACACACACAATGCTCCTCTCAGTGCTCTTTGGGTTTAACAATTTCTGTTAAAGGTAGTTTGAATGAATTTTCCAGTCTTACCTTGAAGCCATTTACACCATGCCAAACACAGAATTGCTCACTACATTATACAGCTGCATGACTTGTGTTCTATAAAAAATCCTGTTCTTCCTTTGGTTTGCTTAGAAACCAGTTTCTACCAGATTCGACTGATATTCTCTATTAATTTAAAAATAAATAATGTTGATTAAATAATGGGTGCTAAATAAATTCACCTCATATATTCATGTGAAGATGTGCAAGTACATTTAACCAAGTCCAAGCAGCCAAGCTTGGACTTTGCGATACCTACTTATCATCAAGATATGCTTATAACAGTACATTCGAAACAGAAAATCACCAAATTATATTTTAGTACATTTAAAAAAAACATAGGAAACTACAAGAATTCAGTTAGAATGAGGAGTAGTAGAGCAGTTGTTCTAAAGGAGAATTCTATGCAAACATGTGATGGTTTAGGAGTGGCACTTCCTAATTCAGTTCTCTCACTAAGACTCTCCAAACCACATACTGCTCTCTTGCTTCCCCTTCCTGCTGGGCAGGATGGATTTGAAAATTGGAGACTCTAAAGGTGAAGATCATGGGTTCAGATAAGAACAATTTACTGGAAAGAGCAATGATGTAAGAAAACAGTTTTACAAACAACAACAACAACAAATGGTATAGGACAAAGAAATTATTTCCACAGAAAGCCCTCACAATAAACTAACACCGACTGGGAACCCCTTTTCCCCAGAAGAGAGAGACCATGGCATGAGGTGGAGTAGAATAACACCAGCCTCAGCCATGCTTCTCCCAGCTACTGCAAAAAAATTTAATCCTATCCTGGCAGAAACCAGGATATATCACCCTGAAATGCAAGACGTACTTTAAAAGCTATGTGTCTTGAACAACTAAGACAAATATCAAAATTAATTGATAAGATTTTAAATATATTCTTAGCCAAAAAAAAAAAAAAAAAAATTCTTAAAGTGTTGCTGCAGAAGAATAACCCTGTGAGGCTGAAGTACAAGTAAGTCCATCATCATCTATGATTACAGCTCTATAATAACAGTTATGGCCGTTGTACTCCCGTTGAATTATCTTGTTGTTGTTTGCTTGGTCAACAAAATTAAAAATTAAGACTAAAACTTTAAAAAACGAAATAAAAAGAAGAATAAATCTCTGACATTCCTTTCATGAAAGGAAAGTACGTATATGTTTATATAAATACAGTAAAAAAATTAAACTTTGAGTATTTGATTTTTCTTTCGCATTAATTTAGCATAGCTACATACTGATGGCACTAAATTATCCACCTCCATGGTAAATAGTTATAACATGAGTAGGTTTTTTGGCACACACGACTGTGACAATTATGAGGGTTGTCTGGCCAGCTCTGCTGTCCAAAAGAGATGCTACTGAACTGCCAGGGAAGCTTGCCATAGAAAGTGAGACAGAAATTAAGTACTTCAGAGGATTCAATCAAAATACAGGGAAAATGCCCACAGCATTCAGTTGCCTCTCTTTTAAAGAATTTAGAACAAACATAAAACAGTTTAAATACACCTAATAAATTACATGCTATAACTATCTGGCAGTTACAGCTTAAACAATGAAAGTCAATTTATATAGATATATAAAAGTAGCTAAAGTTGTATAATTTTACAAGTGTCATTTATGATAGAAAATCAGTGATATAAAAGATTCTCCAGATGGTTTCTCTTCAAAAAGAAAAAGAAATCCAACACACAACTGGAGGTTTTCTAACATGTTTGGCTGTGTACAGAGGAGTGTGTTTTATTTTTTCTCAATTTTTACAAGTTAGAACTGAGTGGAGGAAAAAGTAGTTTGCAACTGGTTTTGTACTATACTTTTTTGGTCTTGACTCATTGCTTCAGTTTCACGCTATGTCTCATGTTCTCTACATGTCTACACATGTACATGGGGGGGACACACTGAAGATACATACATACATTTTTTGAGGCTAACATATAAGCAAGAATTCTCTATCCTATATTGATTATGCTGAGTATTTTTGTTAAAAGAAAGAGGAATGCATCTGTCCTTTGTGAATCACCTTGATGCAAATTAATTTTTTCCCCAGGTCATTTCTTTAAACAGTCAAGATGTTTTGAAACAGAAGTTGTGCAACCAATCCTGTTTAGTTCCTTCACAGCTTTTAACTGTCACTAGATTCAACAGGCACATGCTCTCTTCCATTTTCCAACAGCAAAAATACATAATGTTATCAGAGGCAGAGCACAACCATATGGAGCCATAAACACCATACCCTTTTGAATAGCAGTCATTGAGAATCACTGTGAACACAGTTGCACACACAAGAGTAGCTTCACCTATGAGTTACTAATTTATTCAACTATAATTTACAGGTTTTTAAACTGAAAGCTGTATCTTGACAGTCTCAGCCAGAATGGTGATGATTCCTAGCTAAAACTCTACTAAAGTGTAGCAACACGAACTGTGATCTGATCTCAGCTTCAGAAATATTTATACCTGGAATTATACCAGGAATAAAGTAGAAAATAAAATAGCTTAATCCCATGCACAAGATAACAGCCTACAGAAGCCTAATCCCATGCACAAGATAATAGCCTACAGAAGCCAACATTCATATAGAAAACACACATCCTTAAACTAATTTTTAAGGTCTAAATATTGCAATGCTATACACATGCTGACGTACATTAATGATATAGGAGGACATATATACTGGGTGACATTTTTCCACACACAGTTCTAAATTTCCTGAAAAACTGTATTTGTAAAAAATAGAAGTTTGGAAAATAAATGTATTTGACACACAGAAATATCTGCTAAATTTCTGCTTGCTTCCTGTTGGTGCATTTCTTCCTTCAGATTCAACTTGTAGCTAAGTTATTCCCTACTGGATCAGGCACTTACCCTGCTGTTATTACCAGCCCATGTACAAGGCAAGTTACTTCAATGCACTTCCAAAATAACCAAAATTAAAACTGGAACCATGAAAGAAAAGAGGTTGAAGGAGAGCCCAAACAGCAAGAGAGCTCTGCAGACTGGCACAAATTAACATCTCACTTTTTCCTTCTTTAAACATGACCTTCCTTTTTTTTTTTTTGGAGATCATCCCGGACCTAGCAAATCGTCTTGTCAGAGCCTGAAGTGCAGATGATCTGCATCCCAATGACATTTGCATGTGATGAATTCCCAGATCTGTAAGACTGATGTAATTCTCATGATTTTAATAATCATAATGCAACTTTATTGGCTTGTACATTTGTGAGGAAACTAATTAACTTTTAAATGTAGTGTCTCCTTGAGGGAAAATAAATGTGTTAGACACTGAAAAAAAAAAATATTGTTCAGAGATGCCAACCATGATGGAATGGGGATGAAACTAATGAGAGTGAAGACAAAAAGAAGCAACATTAAGTGAAATTTGGCTTTAATTCTGATCATATCCTTAGAGACTCTCAAAGTCTCTATCAATCCTATGAATGACTAGTCTTTTTTGAAAAGGACAAATGTTTTTTAACACTACTAGGTTAAAGACTCTACTAAATAGAATGTGGATAAAGCAACACATATGGACAACATACCAAACAACGCTCTAAAGAAAATAAAAAAAAAAAAAAAAACCAATTTTAAATATCAGTTTTCATCATGTTTCATTAACTACATATTCAGTAACATTTAGGTGCTCAAATATTTATTATTTATTATTACTCATACCACATACTATTAAAACTTTAGTTATACATTTAAAAACAAAAGTCAATTTCCAACCTAAATATAAAATCAGTATGAAAAAGAACAGAAACACTTTTTCATAAAATTAATTCTCTAAACTTAAATCCTTGAAAAATGTGGTACCAACACTGGAGAGTAATAAAAGTAACAACAGAAAAAAAAAATCAGTTAGACTTACAAAAAATTTTTGGTGGATGCAGGGGTAGGGAGGGTCCATTATAGGAACATGCAAGGTGAAGCTAACCAAGTAGCAGCGTTATACCAGGAACTGTGCAAACAGTCTCTGCCCATTAACACACAATTTCATCCAAAATAATGGCTGCTGAAGAGGTAAAATATTGCTGCCAATATTGCTGCCAAAACACACCCAGCAGGTCAGTGGCAAAAGTCACAAATGCCCAGAGCTGCTTGAATTCAAATTTGTGCTGTTTGCAGGGACCACCCTCCTTAAACATCAAATGCTGCTGCAAGAAACAGCCCACAAAAACCCCACATTAAGGCTTCTTTTATGCTCGTGTTTCATCAGCAACTACAAGTTCTGTACTAGGCCCTCTCTAAAGCAGATTTGCACCAATTCTATTCGCTGTATTCGAGTAAGATCAACTGTTCTTATACCGAGGGCAAATTAAACAACTGAGTCCTAAATACTGAAGACAATACCTTAACTGCTACCAATGCAGAAATGTTCTGCTACTGCTGCTGATATTCCACAGATGGTACAGACTATGCCCCTGCAGTTTATGTCACCTAGCAGTACTGTTTATATTGCACCATAATCATGTCCTCTGCTGAAAAATAAGAGCAGATCCTGCAAAACCCATACAAATACCTCCCAGCCATGACAAGACAACTTGGGATCATCAGTACAGTCAAGGCGGAAAAATTCACAAAAAATGAAACAGTTCATTAGTTTTTGTACTGTAAATTTTCACTACTCAAAACTGAACCAATTTGGAAGAGATAATAAATTTTTTTCTGTCCAATATAAAAATGAATTTATCTTTCACTCAGATTTATGAGTAAGTTGCACAAGTTGGATTTGAATTATTCTAACAGTCCCCTCATTTTGTGAGTTTGATCATTCTCTGTAGGATAACCAAATTAGAAAAATTAACCCTTTTTTTCTGGTAATTCAGACATGGCAAAATGTGCATATGCGATGGGGAGTAGTAAGATCACAAATGAACTATTTATAAAATCTCATATTCCTATACAATAGAGAAAAAAAAAAGAAAAAGTAAGGAAGTGGAACTCTAATGTAAGACTGATGATGTTGCTTCTGCACAGAGAATCTATCCATTAAAATGGGACTCTTAACTCTGCCTAAAATAATTTCTGGGTAAAAACTTGCATGAATTTTTATTAAGGCTATAAAGAGGCAATTAATTTCGAATGAGTGAAAAACTTTCTGATGAGTTCTGAAATGACAAAATATGCTCAAAAATATAGTATAGATATGCTCGGGCATATGTTATTTCTTCAAGGAAGCACAATTTCAAAATACTAACCCCATCTAGTGTGGGGTTTTTCCTATTTTTTAAAAAGTACATATCAATAAGATGAAAACTTCTTCAGAGGCTTTTGTGTGATGGCAAGTCAATGTTTTAAATATACCTTGTTAGTAAGTTTTTGCACTGAAATGTACTGAAAATTACAGCAGATGACACTAAGTAATTCTTTGAGACATGTTGCAAGGAGACAGGCATTTATAGGAAAAAAAAAGTGATAACAAAACCAAAGAAGAAATTTTCACTTAATCAATCAGATATTTTCCAAAGGTTACAACTTTTCTGTGCTGAATTAGAACACTAATTAAGCTGGCTGTTATACAGATGACTAAGCATCATGACAAACAGCAAATCTGTAATATCCCCTTTCGTCCAACTGCAACAATAGAATCCAACAATGACAGTTTGTGGGAGGAAGCACTGTTTTCATTTCCAGTTATCAACGTCTTTGAAATCTGTGCCCTGCTCTTTAATTTCCTAATGCACTCTGGAATTAGACTAATAATACAGAATTGCTACTGAAGTTTTGTATGGTAGTTTTCTGACTAATTCTGTAGTTCAAGGTCACTCCTACAATTATATTTTCCTTGTGGGCAGGCACAGGTGCCTAGTTTCACTGTTCAGAAATATCATCCTTTTCTGGCCTATTAGTGTCAACAAGTATCACAAAGTGTAAAGAGATGCTTGGCAAAGCTGTCACAATGCATGACCTTTCTGTAGCTAAGATAGCATTTGCAGTATTGCACAAGATTACTATCTAAGAATATGTTTATTTGGCACCTATTAGAAATGGGCTACATGCCATCCTCACAGATGGCTCTAAGTATTCACCACTAAACTATCATGTAGCTTTAGAAATGTGAGAGTCAAGGGCAGGGTTTCTCAGATGAGAACATTCATATGTTGTCACATTTAAGTTATTTGCCATTGTAATTCTGCCGTGAGCTAAATTAACCTTCAAAGTGTGAAACCAGATTTTGCAGACAGGTAAAGGAATACTTGTTAGAGTGACCTACAAGGAAAGAACCTGAATTCAAATGCCTTGAGAATTTTCTGCCTGCTGCTCACTTTCCCTCCAAGGGCTTCAAAAGTAAATACTATCCTACTGTACAGGTAAGAAAAAAAAAAAAGGAATAACATTTCCAAAGATGTAATGCAATCTGTGGTGAATCTTGGAAACATGTGATACTGACATCCAGTACTGTTTATCTCCTTTTCTAGACACAAAATTTATCTGTCTCCAGCTGACTTGCACACAAATTGGATGCTGCAAAGAATTGAAACTTTGCATGTTTCCAACAACTGCTTGTCAAAACAAGTCTGTCTGCAGAATTTTTTTTCCTGAGGTTTTTAAATGGGAATTTCCTAAAGCTCCAATGAACAGAGCTTCATGATGACAGGCACTGAGTAGGACTGGCCAAATAATAAAACATCTTGCCTAATACATTAAAATGATGAAGCATTTGAGTTTACCTGGATATAAAGGCCAACCTAAATTCTAACACTAAAGAAAATATTAAATTATGTTCACCAATGGTAAAACATTAAATGAGAAATTTTACTTTTCTTGTTACATAACACTGTATCAGAAGAAAGAAAAGGACAATGGAAGGTCTATTATTTGTATGAAGAGCTCACCTGTGCTGTAGAATGAGATACCAAGATTTTCAAGCCAGTAATTTGCCATGAGAGGATTCAAAACAAAGCAATTTGTAAAACAGGATGGGACTTTTTTTTTAAGTTTCAAGAACTAAGAGAATGAGGCTTCTATTCTTTCTCCTGCTGCTGATATTTAGCAATCCCAGAAAAACTGTGACTGTGCCTCCAGACTCATTCTGTAGAATTCAGGCAATGCTGTTCCCCCCAGGGAAGTACCTCTCACCAGTAGTTTGAGGTGCACTGTGTTAGAGACAAGTATTACAAGCACAGCACAAAATGGGTGTGCAAATGCAAACCAGTACTGGGACCTCTTTGACCAACATCACTATCAACAAGACAAAAACAGAAAACTGATTTCCATTTCAGCAGCTTGCACCATACTAGTTTCTTTAAAACAAACAATTAGGTAGTACTGTATTGTATTCCTGTTGAATTGTTGTTTTCCAGAGAAAGTGTTTTGCCCATGATCTGATTCTGGTGTTGTGTGATGAAAAAATAATACATAGTGGTATAAAGTCAGACTTCAAGGCTATACTGAATGACTGAAGATACTAGACGACAACTACCACACTTTAAAAGATTGGCCACTGAATTTTAGAATATTTGACAGCAATCTCTCTGTAAGTAAGAAATGCAGTAATTTTGCATGGCTAGAGATACCATTTATTATTTTTACATATGACACCAAACTAAAATCAAAAATGTTCCAAAAGGTCACTATTGATCTGTTATTTCCCTCACTATGTTCATGCAGTATTTGTGAACTAATCAAGACTCCAAAAGCATGACTTTCTAATAACAATGGGCCAATTAACTTAGACAAGAAATTTCCTTTTTGGTAATGGGTTCATCAAAATATTCAAATTCAAAAACAGTAAGCTTCAAATCTGCAATGGTGCAAGTTTACAGTTTTCCCAAAATCATAGTTTAAGAAACTTTTATAAAGGGAAATCAAGCAAATTTTTTAAAAAATTAATCAGTAAGCCAACTTACTAGGAACTACATGAAAAGCATGCTCAAAATAGATTTTATATGATTCAGACAGTTTATTAATGAAGTTTAGATATGTTTTAGGATTTATGCTCTGGACCCAGCACAGAAAACACTGTAACAGCAAAAGTGCATCAGATATTTTACAATGTAGAATTGCGACTAAAGAGTATCATCTTTCTAACACTTGAAATCCACTGTACTGTTTGTCATATCAGTGACAAATCCTTGACACAAATCCTATAACAAATTATCATTCAATTAAAAAAAGCAAAACAGCACCTTCTAGTTGATATTTTCCTACATATAAACCACAATGTCAATTGCAATTCATATATTCCAAGAGAGAATGACAGTTTGACAACTGTCTTTTTTCTCCTCTCAGACATAAAGAATCTGATATATTTGACCTGTGGACATAATTACATAACTTTTATTAATGATTCAGAAAACCAATACATTTACATGTCACAACTCTTGCTGTATGATTTTAAAAGCTTTTGTGAAAATCATGCACAGAATGTCTCATTGGTAGCTCTAAATTTTTTTATGTTTATTGTTACCTTTCACTAGTATGTAGCTTTCAATTTTACTTCCTAAAGAGTGAGCCAACAACTCACCCAAAAATTTCTAGGCCCCTTTGCTGACTCAAGGTCTACCCTTACGATACCCTTCTGCTACAGGGATATACCATAAAAACTTGCAAGTGTCACTACAAAAAAGTGAGAGTTTCTAGGCTCTACTTGAATTCTGCTTGCAAATATCAGATTTCCTTGGAGAACTCATTTCATTGCAGCTGCAACACAAACTGAAAATGAAGAACCTAATTTCCTCCTTTCTTCTCTTTGTCAGTACTAGTTTTCTCTAACTATGAAATCCTAAGTTCCCTAAACTGTGCAAATTGGACACTTTGAGATTGTTTTCAGCTGCTCATTTTAGTGATGGTTTTCAGTTATCAAATTAAAGGGTAGACAAAATGGGAAAACATGTACATAACACTCAAGTACAGGCAGCTCCAGGAGACTTCAAACCAATCAGTTCCACAAAAGGATCATGAGTGCAAGATGACTTCAGTCAGAATGATTAGCAATCTGCTAACCAAAATGAGACACTTTTTCAAGTGAAAATAACTTTAAATATTTAAATGAAATCACTAAGCAAGATACTAACTTAATTCTTATAAAGATGATTGGAATTCAAGGGCATTATTCAGTCTAGAATATTTCTCATACAAATGCATGCATCATGTGTGCATACATGTATGTCCCCACGCAAACCATACTCAAACAAAAACTTCTACAGAGTTGAAGTCATATCTTCTACTTCTCAAATACACTTCAAAAACTCTTGGAAAATATTTCTCATGTTATTTCAAGACACATGAAAAAAATTTTAATTCCTTGACAGCAAACATCAGACACAACTGAATTTGTGAAGCGTTGCAACACAAAAAAAATTGCATCAGCACTCCTAAAAGTAATTCTGTAATTATCTGTAATCAATACTTTTAAACTGGTATAGTTGCTCCAGAAACATGCATGAATAATTCTGCAGCTTACATGTGTTTATCATCTCCAGGCAACTGAGTCACTATGTCTTAGGAATAAATGAATCCTTCTCTGTGGGCCAAATCGTTAGTTAACTTTGCAATGTCACTCCATTGTTCCTTCAGTAGCAAACTGTTGCATACAGGTGAAACCTTACAATAGAAAGGCCTCGCAAAACATGGTTCAGGCCTTGCTGTTCTGGATAGGCTAGCCTGATAAGTTCCCATGAGAATGGAATCTTGTAGCAGTAAGAATCAGTTAGCAAAACAACCTATTCTTGTGAAATGACAGCTCACACATGTGAAGAAGATTTTACCTGTGAGAATTCTCAAAGAAAAACCAAACATCTGTGTAAAGAGAAAGTCTTAGCATGTTAGTACACAAGCACCTTCTAACCAATGAACTGAGTGGCAAGAAAGTTACTAACCAATTAGAATTGAACACAAACTTCAAAAACGGTATAAAAATAGACTGTAAATTAAAGCGTGGCTTTTGCCCGCCTTTGTCCAACCTCGCAGTGACAACAAACCAAACTGACAACACCACATTTGTAAAGCACATCCAGGAGGGCACCATAAGCATAAAAAAATAAGACCTTTTAAAAGCAAGCAATACAAAATAGCAAAGTAAGATATGGTACAGATAAGGCACATGGAAACTAGAGTAACATAACAATAATTCTGAATCTCAACAATATTTCTGTCCTAACTTCTGCAAGATCAAATTTATCTGAGTTGGTTTACATGAGAATTTAATAATGAAAGTATTTTCTGTTTTTCCCTATATAATGCCATCTCATCCTATTTAATGATTTTTCACACATTTCTTAAAGCTACAGGCTTATCTTTGAATTTGTTTTACATTTGCTCTAACTCAAACTAGTTTTTACTAAATTTACACAGGCAACTAACTCCAATTTATTGTGGAGATCTGATTTTTTTGTCTGTATGTGATTTTGTGGTTTGGTTTTGTTGGGTTTTTGTTTGCTTGGGTTTTTTTTTTGTTTTGCTTTAAAAAAAAAACCCAACCGAAAAAAAAAAAAACCAACAAAAACCAAAACGAGATAAAAATAGAGAGCATGATGGAGAGATATCTGTCCTTTTAATTTTCCAAAACTAAAAAACTCCAAGATGCTTTCCTCAGAGGAAATATGATCTAGGGTTCATATAACACAATAACAAAAAGTGATAAATGCAAATACCAGAGGGAACAAAGTGATGATACTTTTCTTTTATGAGAAACTAGACAAAAATTCATGCAGATTCCTCAGGCATCAGCCCACTTTGAGGTTGTTTGCTCTTCTGTTCCATTCTCCTACCTCACACAAAGGAATAATTTATTTTGAACTTAACTTGAAAATTCATATTAATGGGAAATCAAAGTAAGAGAATAATTTATGGAAGGTCTTTCTCTAACACAAATCTTATTTAGGAAGATCAAGGGAAGAAGTAGACAAATATGTGCTCTTTGAAAGTGTGCATAAGGAGACTAGCCTGCAAATCCAAAAGCAAAAGAGAAAACTGGAACCCACCTCTATGTTAGAGACCAGTCTTCATGCAAAAAGCAAACTTCTCTCAATTTGATAGGGTTCTGTTAAAATTATTCTGTATATTAGTCTGAAAACTGGGAAAAAAATTGTGGAAAGTCATTTTTGCTCTATCTTTCTGACCATCCCTTCCCCTGTTCTCTAGAGAACAAACAATTAAGGAAATATAAATTAACTTATATTCTCTACTGCAATATTTTTGCTATGTCTAATGAAAAATATAAATATGGTTCCCTTGATAGTCTTACTAACAACTATTAATATACTAGCTTTGGAGCAGATCTGGCTAGTGAAACAGATTTTATGCTAGAAGATGGTGCCAAAGAAGAGATTGTCTCTAATATCTCATTGAGAATATACTCTTCACAAGAATGAGGAACACCACCATTAAAAAAAAAATAAATCAGCATTTACAAAGTGTGCATCATGCCCAATAAATGTACAGTTAGATGAAATTTGCATATCTTCATTTCCTTCCTGGAATTTCAAAATACGCATGCCCATATCAATAACTATCAGTGACTAGTGTACTATTCCTACCAGCTTTCCCATAATTTTTCTACAAATTCACTACTGACCAAAAGGTGTTTATCTAGAAATTTACTCTGGACTGTCTTCATGTTACATACAAGTTTCAAAAACAGCCAAAACTCAAAGGCATGAAAGCAAACAGCCACTTTGGTGCTTGTGGGAGAAAAAACACCATCACTATTTTGGACTTAAATATGAAATATTTTTCAAGGAAGTCTGCTTCCTGTAAACTCAAGTCCATTGCTGTTGATCTAATGAGTCCATATGTTTGTATTTGGGGTGTTGTCCAATTCAAACCATTCATTAAGGGTCACCCATAACTAAACAGAAGTAGAGAAGAAATAAAAAGAGACCACAGCCTCATTTTTCTGTGTTACGGGAGAAAGAAGCCAGATGGAGATATAGAGGAAGAAATTTATTTTGTGCTATTCTGCCAAGAGAAAAAGTAATTCAGACAATTTCATAGGAAATCAGTCCCAGTGCACCATTTAATAGATTAGAAGCCTTTGTGTAAAACAGCATTCAATCTACTGTGGGTGTCAGGTTTAAAATCGAACAGGCAATTACACACATCTAATTCAGAAATAAATTATTCCAATTGCTTGAAAGTACCTATAAGAATCTATGCTTCATGGAATTCAAAAAAATTAATCAAACCCAAAAGATGGATGGAAACTTCAGAAAGACTAGAGAAGTCATACTGTGCTGTGAATTTTTACAGTGACCAGTTCATCTTTCGACTTCAGTTAGTTGATCTGACAGCAAACATAATTTGGAATTATATAAAAGAAGATGTAGCAGGTCCCCACTAATTATAACTTAAACAGAAAAAAATATAAAATTGAAGAAATCTAAAACTCTGTATTCATTTAAAATTATTTAATCACAGGACTAACACAAAAATAATTCTCCCTCAGAAATTTTCTTTCAGCCTTGAGACTGCCTGGACAATCCTTGACT
This sequence comes from Setophaga petechia, assembly GCA_024362935.1. NCBI lineage: Eukaryota > Metazoa > Chordata > Aves > Passeriformes > Parulidae > Setophaga > Setophaga petechia. Next base: position 34,117,253 of record JANCRA010000001.1, read on the forward strand.
TCATGCATCAAAGTACAAGGGAAGAGAAATTGCAAAAGGACTAACCAGGCCTCCACTTGACACTGATGCACAGGCTCTACCCAAATAACATTTTCCATGTCTACAAGCCTTTAATGATAGGAAAAGTTCTTTCCAAGTCATTCTGTCTTATGGTGAACTTTTCTACAAGTGCTATATAATTCCTTTCAAAAAGGACTGACAACAGTGTGGTGCTTTGTGGTGTTTTTGTTTGTTCTTTGAAGTAGTAACAACGTAAGGGTTAATCACTCTCATCTCCTCCTGAAATAAAGAACAGTTGCTGTGCTTTGGGCAGAATTCCACTGTTGCTTTTGTAAATGCACTAATGAGCCATTGTCATAGTGGTGCCAACCTGGCATTAGCAGTCACCATAAATTTACTGCAAGAACACTGCTGTTTGTAATTAGCTCTTCATTACACAATCAGGCTGATTTAGAGAAGCTCTCGTATGATTTGCTCAGCAAATGAAGCAATATAATTACACCTCAGTTGAAATCAACAAATTAGACTGCTGTTTGCAATTGGCTGTATTATATGCAGTTAGCATGCTAGCAATTGCAGGCCTGCTGTGGCCTTTAGCACTTAAATAAAGTAAGCATAATTAAAGTACTGAATATTTCTGAATTTGCAAGATCAGCTACGTAATAGTCACAATTCTTTGCAATTAAAAAAGGAGCCAAGATTTATATGCCTCAAACCCTCCATAAGCTTAAGCTTCCATGTTGATAACACCTAATGATACATACAAAAATCACTTAAAATTGCAGTGAGGATACAATCAAGGGGATCACCCTTTGCTTCATTGTTATTCATTCTGCAGTCACACTGAAGACTTAAGCCTATTCAGATCAAAAGGAGCAGGGAGATATTAATTATGCCTTTGTTTTTGCACATGATTAATAAAAGGAAACATAATTTTTGCTTCTTGCATTTCATAAAACATTTTAGAAATGTCTCCTTTCCAGGCACATGACTTCATGTCAATCCCTTGGATGAGTAAAAGCAACAGAGGGTGCAAATTCAATTGCTTAAATGTCCTAAAAATGCCTAAATGGAGTGGTTAATCAACAGGAGTTCTTCCATCCCATGATCACTTGGGGCTAAGCTGTAACAGGATACAGGAAAATGCAGTGCTCAGTTGACATTCAGTTGTTTATAAGACACATACTAACATAAAGAAGCAAAACCACTCAACAAATATTCGGAATGCAGACAGATGATAATGTGTGGAAAAACCTCTTGAAGCCAGCATGCTTAGGAGGAAAAGTCTGCTGTAATTATTTATATTACGTTACTCTAATGGATCAGCTGGAAATGAGAATATCTGGAAGACACTGATATATTGACAGACACTAAGGAGGCAAACCCCATAACAAGTCCTATATTTGCTATTATGAGCCAGCTTGGTATATTCACTGCAGCAATGAGGTATAATCGACTTTTCCACTTTGTTTTGGCAAAATGTTACCAGCTAACCTCCTTTATATGGCAGGGCTACTACACTCTGTGGGGATTTGGGATTGTGTTGGCTTGCCAGAAGAGATGTCAAGTAGCTTGGTATTTACAGTCCATATGCATAAAGATCCTACTTGAAACATAAAAATCCCAAACCAAATTATATTGACCAATAATGATTTGAGCTGTTCAGCATCACTAAAGCATTTGTTTTTCATTACTATTAAAGAAAAGGCCACAGTAAGACATTTATCAGTGTAACTGGACAGCTCCAATCCTCTCAGTAATTGTCAACCGAGCATCCAACTGTACAGCAAAAACTCCTTTATCGTGCTGGTGGGTTTCTTTTTGTTTTTTTGGCTTGGTGGGGTCTTTTGGATTGTTAGTTGGAGATTTTTTTCTGATCTGGGGTTTTTTTTTTGGGCTGGGGGGCTTGGCAGACAGTAAATACAGACTGATATTTGTGGTTTGATCAGGGAAAACCAGTACTTTGCTACACTTTAAACAGTCACCTCAATGACTGACATGCTAATGGATATTAAAATATTTGTGACTAGGAAACTACTAAATCAGCAATGCTTCATTAGCAATGCTAGTTATATAAAGTTCAGGTCAGGACACAAGACTAATTCATGATAACAAAAAAATACATTAGCACACAGTGAAGCAAACGACATGAAGAAAACTGAATTTTCATTTTATCATAAGCAATATTCAATGCATTTGAATAATTTCATGCAACTTCCATGCAGCATAAAAAGTTCAGTAAGAGATTGTTAAGAGGAACATCTAATAGGATAAAAAGCATTCCTGAAGCACTGATGGATTTTTGGGTTTAGCAATCTTTGCATTGTTTGAAATTATCTACACTTGTCTCCAAGCAATAAATGCAGAAAAATTTAGAAAAGGAGACAATGAAAGAAGTTCACCTGGTCAAACAGCAGAGCAACAATGCCTATTTAAAATATGGTTATACTCTAAGTCAAATCTAAGTGAATCAAAAAACCCTTATGACTAGAAAATCAAGTGTCCTACCTCACATGGGTAGGACAAAAAGAAAAAAATATGCTGTGAAACAGCTTGCAAAAGTATATGTGACTAATATCAAATTCTTTTCCGAAGAGGGAAGCTTGCTAAAAAGTGAGGCTACTGTATAAAACCAATCAGACATGAAAAGAGCAGAAAACTTTGCATATTCAGTGGCATCTGCATCCACTCTAAAGAAGTTTGTGGTGATTTTTACCATTACAACTCCCCCTTAGCATAGATCTGGTGGAAGGTCTCAAAATTAATCACTAGCACAAGAAGCTATAAAACAGTCATAATGCAATCAGTATCATAGTGTCAGAAGAAGAGGCTATCCTGTGTGGGATTTAAGGGAACACTAACATGAAATGGCTGAATTGCAACTCTGGCCCGCAACTATCAATCCTCATTTGGACCCTAGAAAAAACCCAGGCAGCAAATACAGCCTCAGTATTTCAAAAAAATGCGTTTGCAGAACCTGGGAAAGTACAGCTCCTAAAGTCTGACACCAGTAACAAGAAAACTGACAGAAAGTAGAAAAACAGAATCAATACACTATCAATCAGAATCAATGCAATATGGACAATCTATCATACTATAGTATCTATACTTTATTTTTACCAAACATAAAAATTGAAAGCAACTGAAATGTCAGGGAGGAAAAAATCCTTTCATGAAAGAATTATTGTCTAATCACAAGATTAATGATAGGCAAATGCTAGTTTTCTCATTAGAGCAAAGACAACACAAATTCCACTGCTTTTCAACTTAAACATAAATGATTCAGAAAGGAGCTAATAGTGAAATGACAATCCTTTTCCTGATGAAAAGCCTAGTAAAAAAGACTAAATTCTTTCATCGATAACTGGATGGCAGATGGATTTCAACGCAGATGAATAAATCACATGGGAAAGGAAAGGCTAACTTCAAATATGTGTTGGAATGAGCTGAAAACTATTATACAGTAAAAAATATTTACAATAGATATAAATAGACATCTCAGTGGAAAAAACATCTTAATGTTCACTAGGAATCAAAACAAGAATCAGAATGCAAAGAATATATAAATCCACTCAAATCTGTTGTATGCCTCAATCTTTAGTAGTATCTACAGCACTTTCTCTACTGCCACCCAAGATATGACAGATAAAGACAGCAAAAGGAAAAAAAAAGATGTTAGAAATAAGTATTTCTGAAACAAGGAATGATAGGAATGGTAAACAGACCAACAGCCTTCAGTGTAGAAAAGAGATGACTGAAGACTGAAGGCAAGCCTTATGTGTGAAATCATGAATGACAGACAAAAGGTAGAGTGATAAGCCTCCTTTCATTTATTGATTCTCCTTTTGCAAGAACTGGCAAGTAGGAAAGCACAAGCAACTGAACTGAACAGATACTTGTTTTATACCACTGCATTAAAAAAACCAGAACCCATGCTAGAAAGCATTGTTCAAAATAGTGACACAGATTTCTAGAAGGAAAAGGTACTAAGTTCTAAAAATAAAGGAAGTAGTACTTCAGCCTCAAAGAGTTACTAAGCCACAGACTGCTGAACAAGTATTTCACTTAAATATTGTTCCTTTTTTGGCATGTTCTACTCTCTCAAAAATGTATTATCAGCCTTGTGGGAAGGGGATGCAGAGCAAGACCGTAATACCTATATTCCACCAACTAAGAAATAACTGTGTCCCAGATATCCAGTACCACTTTAATGATAAACAACAGCCAATGGTATCCAGTCAACTCAAGAGCAAAAACAGAACAAGAAACTGTATGATGATTGCTAATTTTCTATGGACATTCAAAAGAGGAAAGCATACATTTTTTCCATTTTCTGGTTACTTCAAAATAACTGAAAGATATTAGACAAGTAATAATACTTTTTCTACCTGTAAGTCTGGCTAGTACTCTTGGTTTTATAATTTTTAGATTAGATAATCACATTAAAGTCAAATTGAACACTGCAGCTAGCACTGAAAAGAGCCTCATTTATCAAGATGTTGTACTGTAAAGGATACAAGCAAGTGGAAAAATGAAGTCACCAATTGCTTTAATGTGTTCATTTAAGGTCTGATGTGCATGACTACCTGTTTTGAGCAAAATTCAAGTTCTGAGTATACTGTTCAGATGAGTACAAAATATGGAACAGTTGATTTCAAGAGTGTAATAAAAACACCACTTGTTTTTTTTTCAAAAAGAATAATGATGATGATGACAGTATAAACTTACACTGTTAATTTTACATTGGCTGGTGACTATTACATCATTAAAAAAAAAAAACCCTTCTCCTCTTCATCTCATGAGCATTTAGACATTTGATTCCAGGTCATTTTAAAAATACTAAAATTTCTTTACTAGGTGATTTATGTGACTTAAAAATCCATATTTGCATTTCCTATTTTTGTGGGCTTGTCACAAATATAACAGCTCGTGGTAAATTCACTTCACTACAAAATGCTGTTACAGCATTCCTCAGACAAGAAGCAAACATTTCAGAACCTTTAAAAAACCCAGTATGAAAAAGAATCAACTTAATACCTTTTGTAAGAGTATACTTTCTTTAAAATCCATCTGTAATAATACAAAGTTTCTGACAATAGCTGCCTTAAAAAGATCCTAAGCATTTTGTAGCAATGTGTAGAAGTACCGTCTATAGACTTTTGCAAGCAACTTTGTTAATTAAGGCAGTAACACATCAGAATATCCACAGTGGAAAATACTCAGTTGTGTTTAAGCAGTCCAACCTGACCTGGTTGGATCTTATATTTGATCTTAAATCTAACCTGATCTGACCTGGCAGATCTTAAATTTGAATATGCAAGATGTACAAAAGATTTAAAAAAAAAAAAATTACAAGGGGGTGTGTCACATAAAGGGGTTATTTATTTGGCTTTCCACTAGAACCTAATGCACGCAGATTAGCAGGGATGATAAAGTACTTGAACATCAATTAATGTGAGGTAATAAATTTATTTAATATACACAAAGACATATATAAATTACACAAAATTATTATGAATATCAATAATGATATTGTTACTTTCACAATCAAATATACTTTTAAAAACAATAGAAAGTATCTATGTAATCCGAACATAACTATTAAAATAAAACAGTTTTCTACCCTCAGATTTGGTTTATGTCTCAATAAATAAAGAAACACAAATAGAAACACAATTACTTCTAAGTGGACCTAGGGAAACACAAAAGGCTGAGAAAAATGTTACAGACCTAAGAGCTTTATATAATAAATATAATGAGTGTATATTGTGTACTTTCATGAAAATCCTGTCCATGCAAGGACAGATGTAAAAGTAATAGAAAAAATACAAACTTTATATATCTTTAAATATCTTCTTTATCAAATAAAAGGGATACTGAATTATAACTGCATTTCCTAGCTTTTTTTTTTTAATGCAATTGTAGTTCAGTTTTGCACAGACCTGCCTGCTTTCTACCAGTTTTTCCTCTCTGGGTAAGTTCACCAAGAAGGTTTAAGCTGCTTTTATTTTTCAAGCATACAGAAATTTCTCTGAGGTCTCTCACAAAATGTCACCAATGTGATACTATGTTTCCACTCTTTATCTCTCACGGTTTCATGTCAGAAATCAAGCAATTCTCTCCCATTTTCCTATCATAAAGAAAGTAATTTGCATTAGCACTTCTGGTTGCCATCTTCACAGTGCTAACAAAACTGCTAAATAGGGAGGGAGGTGGCATGATGCTTTGATATACACTACGGATTTTCACCTCCAAAAATTAAGTTTGACTCATGTTTCATAACTGGAATAAATTTAGTTGTCTGGGTCTTGACGATTTATCCTAGAAAATGACAAGACAAAATGAGCAAAGCTCACTAATCTGAAGAGTCCAGGAATTAATATCTGCACACAGATGAATGGAGAATTATTGAAATTAAATGAAGTTTCCAAACCATGATCCAATTCTGACAAAAGTGCCCTAAGAAGTACTGAGACTGATGGTATACACCTTGACATTCATGCTCAAGAAGGAAACTTTAGACACCCACAGAAGGGAGTGGGATTAATAGTGCACATTAGCATGAAACAGGAACAGTTTACTGTTTTAAGTGATCACTTCCCACTTCAAATACCATAGTTTTGGAAATATATAGTGTTAGAAAACTTTGCTCGCTATTTCCATGGAAAACTATAAGCATTTTCAACAAGGTACCACCTGTTACATAAAAAGACAAAGGAATTAGATAATTCATTAAGAGAAAACAATGCCTGCCTCATCTAACAGCAACCTTCATTCGGACTGAGGCACTGTTTAATATTTGAGGTATTGCTACTAATTGCCTTTAAAAGACACAATTAATATTAACTGTTTATGAGGAAATGCATTTCTTTTTATTTTCAATCTGCTTTGTAGTAATTCCTAATGCACCAGTTAAGACAGGAGCCATACCAGACATACACAGAAACACATCTCAAAATAGTTCTTGCTTCAGAGAGTCTGCAGCTGCCTGAAAAATCATATGACAGGATAAAATGATAACTGAAGAAACTCAGCCCTAAAGGGGCCATTGGCATTTCTTTCTTTTATTTTACCTTGCTGCTGCAGGATGTGCATCTGTTCACTTGTTAGGCACTTGAGTGCATCTAAAAAAATTTTGAAGAATTATTTAAAATGTAATTTCAGCAATAGTTTCACAGTGTGTTTCAAAAAAAAGTTTTTCTTGTGTAATAATTTTATAATTTCTGCATTTTCTGGAGGAACTGAGAGGGTTTTGCTGCTGTATTAATGGGCAGTTAAGAACTACCCAGAACACAAAATGCCTCAAAAAATTTAAGATGAATATAGATGCTGTGTTCTACCGTTCAGTAGATAATTTCTTTAAAAACATTAAAAGCCAAATTTGAGTTAATGGCTAGAATAAGAATCAATTCTGAGACACAAGAGCAATTAGGCTTAACTAAGTCAGAGGATAGGCAAGCCAACTGTGCCCATATACCTGTGGAATACAGGCTTCTGCTAGAATTATGTTTTAATTTTGCCTGCACACCCTGCTTAGCTGTCACAACACATACGCAAACACATACAAGTTAAAAACCGCCTCAACCTCTGGCATTATTGAAGCAGTGGTTAAGGAGCAGATAGTAGTGGAAAGGAATAAAACCTTTATTTTATTCAAAAAACTGCTTTCTTCTCCTCTAACTTGGTCAGGTCAGAAGTCCTTAGCACTCCACTTCCAGATGCACCATTGCCAGTCAATACAGATTAAACTATAAACAAACAATCCCAACTGAAAATCAAAATGAGGATATTCTTGGATATACGGAGAAAGCTTTAGAAGAAACTGCAGAGAGAACAAAACTTTCAAGAAAGGAAAGCTAAAGGGGTTAACAGCAAAAGACTCCAGTGTCTGAACAGCTAAAAATCAACATTCACCTCCCAAGGCAAGTGGGTTGTTCATGCCATAGCAGCATACTCCAGACGTGTGATCACATTTAATATAGAAATTATACTTGATCTGTGTCTTAGAAGCCTGGTAGATGCTGTACAGTTTCTTGCTCAGTGTTCAAAAGAGCAGTACATTACAAACAACAGTATAATATGAAGATTACAATATAATATGAATATAAAATTAACCATGTATCCAACAAATATAATTAATTGCCATAAAAGAATGTGCTTTAAAAGTTAAGATGTTTTAAGTAGCCATAATGGTCTGAGATGTACGTTAAGCCATGTCAAGAATTCTTTATGCCTTTTTCTCCTTTACTTTTTCACTTTCTTGCTTCAGTCATAACATACAGTCAGCTTAAATCACCCCTGACAATACTGAGGAAAGGCTGCAAAAGCAGCAGTTAGGATCACTGAAAACACGCAAATACTTCATTGCCACCCTGGGAACAATTTGCACCCGATACCAAAAAATAGTAGAGTCCATCACACCACAAGACAGTCCCAGACTGACTGTCAGCATCAAGAAACAAAACTGGGCAAGTGCTGGCATGAAGGGGAGAAGTGAGTAGAGCCTGTGGTGAAGCCCTACTGGGGCACTGGGAACTAGGAGAGCATTCTGAATAATTGGTGCCCTTTTTTCAAAACACAGGGAACTCTTTCCTGTTAATCTCCACCATATGCATTTTACATTCTAGCTGCCATGTACAATGTTTTAGGAAAAAACCCCACCTAAATAAACAAGACTTCAATGGATTTTCATAGTGAGAAAACATTTAAAAGCTATGACTGTGTTTAATGATCAAGTGCAACAAATGGAAGTACTCTTATTTAATTTCTTTCTTTATAATCTAATTATGCTATGATGCAATACTGGCATACTGACCAGCATTGTGAATGAAGTGTCACTCTTGGTAGCACCCTTCAGTTTATGGAAAAATTAAGCAGTAGAATAATATAGTTTAATAATTCTATTAAAACCACATTAGGTGCTCAACTGCAGTTCTGTGACCAAAATAACTTTACAATTTCAACTCTTCAGTCATAGTCTACTATTTTAATGATTTATCAAATTATTTTCAAGCCTTTTATGCTGAGGCTAGACATAATCTGAAATAAATCACTGATAAAATGCCAGTGAGGGCAGACAAGTTAGGAAAGCAACTTGCTCTACAAAGCTGTTGACCTTCCACTTCATGTTAGGATTGCTGACCTTCCCATTGATTCACCCAGTGTTTATCCTGCATTAAACAGTTAAGGAAAGCCATTTAGAAGATTGTTTCCCTTTGGTGCAGACAATTTTATCAGTATAAAAGCATTTATACTGTTAACGTTTTTCCAAAACATGGGACTTACATAGCTACTGTAACAGCAGTGACCCTCAAGGTATTATATACTGCAGGGGAAATAGCCCTGAATGCCTTAATTGTGCTCTGTGTAGGCTTAGGAAAAATGTATGTCTTGCCTTAGTTCCTGTAGTGACCCACCTGAGGCATGCCCACCCAAAATATTTCTCTTAAGGCTTCCAACATCCGCAGAACAGAGCTTAAAAACAGAAGCTAAAATTGCAGCAGCCATTAAAAGATAGGGAACAGAGGAAAAATTGGTCATTCACCTTAGAGCTGTATTCCCAAGACAGTGGGTATTCAAGTGTAATAGAATACAGACACAAGGGAAAGACATTAAACTTCTACAACAAATTGTGCAAAAAGCATTTTAAACTTTGCTCATTATTCATTGTTTGTGTTGTACCACTGGAGTATACCCCACTTTACACACATCTTGTTTTCCTTGCATCCCTCAGCCAACAAACATTTGTCTTACTGTTCAAATACTGGAGTCTTTAACATGTGCTTTGAGACACCACAAACTGAATGTATCCAATTGCTGTGTGATAATCTGCTGGCAAGGCAAGAGATCCAATCAGAGCACCAGGGAACCATGTACAAGTTTAAAACACAAAACAAGCATAAATGTATGCAAATCTTGAGGCCCACCTGAGAACTCTCCCAGAGCAAATCTCTTTTCCCAGCCTGTATTATGTTAACAACAAGATGTTAACATAAGATGTTCTGTGCCTGTGGAATATCGTTGGATACCAACAGCCCTCATACTCGCTTAGCATGAAGCTTCTCAAATGCATAATCTTATCTGCTGGGTTAGCATTCCAGCTGGCTAGAGGTACTTCTGAGCAAACTAGTGAATGAGATGCTTTCTTTGCTATGAGACTCTCATATAAATCAACAGGAATTTTAAGGAGGCTAGGTTCATTCTGCTCAATTAGATAAGATATTGTTGGCTTCCTGGTTGAAAAATGATTTGAAAACAGACAAAGTAGTTTATTACACTGGCAAATTTACTGCATGATATCAAAACACCACTTAGACACGAATTACTTTGGAGTTAAATATGCTCACAGATGTCCAATATCAAGAGAAGAAAATCAAGACAGACCTTAGAGACAATTAAAAAAGCTGGAAAAAGGATTAAGGTATAAAAATCCTCTTACCCTCTAAAATATGACCCAATTAAAAATAATTTTCTGTCCTGGGGTGACTTTATGATGCTGAATTGTATCCCCATTTGTCTCTTTAGCTAGTAGCTGTGTAAGTTTTGCACCTTTAAAACTGGTTCTGAGAGCGAAGGGGCAGGGAGACAGAAGAAGTGCAGAGCTTGTTTTCACAAACTGCATTCACTCCTCCACATTCCTGCTCCTGGACTGTGCTGTCTGGCTGAATGGATAGCCAGAGAGAGCTCTCCTTCACTCTTAGTTAGTTTTTTGTTAGCTGAGGCAGTAAAGTTCCCTGGACTGTGGGGTTTTTTTCTTTTTTTTTTTTCCTTTTTTCTTGGAACTGTTCGAACCTGCTCTGGACTGAAGAACCCAGAAAAACACTGGGAACTCACTCATACCAGGCCCAGGACGCAGCATCCCAGCGCCAGAGGGACTGATAACAGACTAGGTGAGCTGAGGTACAGCCCACGGAGGGGACTTGCTGAATTGGTCATCTCTTCGGAGCAGCGAGAGGCTTTGTTGTTTAGTATTGTTCAATTTTTGTGCTGGTGAATGCTTTCCCTGTTAAATAAACAGTTTTTTCCCCACTTTTCTCCAAGGAAATATTTTCCCAAACCAGCTGGGGGAAGGGCCGCTTGAATCTGCTTTCTAGAGTAACACCTTTAGAGGTTTTCTCCCAAATTTGCCTTAAACCAGGACAGTTTCTTATACCAGATTGCTCACGAGAAAAGGGAGAACTTCTAAATCTGTTTCCCAGAAATTAAGTACATTTTATTTTTTCTTCTAATCCACTTTTTGCTCAATTTTCTTCAACTTCAAGTTTTGCTCAATTTGTTCCTAAACCAGTAGAAGCCACAGTGCTTAACTATACTGATTAGACAGCAAATATAACTTATCAAAAGCAGCCATCACTCACTAGCTTTCAGCATAAAATTAAGATGCTTTTTTCCAACATAAGCCCACTGAAACAAACAGAAGGAAACAATGTAATCAAAATAGTAATCAATTAGATGTATTATTCTCTGTTTTTTTCTTTAAATACCAAGTTCTTCTTTTTCCTTTTTTTAGCTCCCAAATGCATTTGGAACACAGCCAGTTGGCCCTATGAACTCAAAGAACACAGGATGAAAATAATGATGCTGCATTAGATGCCTTTGCATATATCCAGGATATAATCCATATAAATTATGAAATTAGAATTAAAATGGCAAAATGCACAACATGAATGTAACAATACCATCTTGATGCTTTTTTCTAGATGCCATCCTCTCCAACAGTATTCCCTGCAAGTTGCCCAACAGAAAAGCGACAAGCATTAGATAGATCTATAAATAGCTGGAAACACACTTTCCTATTGCAATGACTACAGAGACAGTTTATTTCTTCTTGTTTCCACACAATAAATTCCTTGCTTATGTTTCACCCTAAGGTTATTTGCTTTTCATTATCATCACTTGCACAGATTTTTTTTTTGTTCAATTTAAGAAGGAAACTGGCTAGCTGAATACTATACTCTCCTGGCTAATTCCTCTAGCTTACTCTCATACATAATCAATCTACTCTAAGCCTTTCCCTGTAAAACAAGCGATATACCATGGAACAACAAGCCTTCTGGGATGAAGATTACATCACTGACTTTTTATCTTAACACATCAATCACTCCACTTCAATTCTTCTTGACAACTACTAGTCCCCTAAAGCCACATGGAAAAACAGTGAAGAATAGCATTTTATATCATCCCAGAGCTGTTTCATCAGAGACCCAGAAACGAGCCGCTTTGCATCTCTTTGATTTCTCATGGCTTAATCTAAGTATTTTAATTAGCCCCAGCATTTTCTAAGTCTTACACAAAGAAGGAAAATCAGATTTCCAGGTCATTATTATGATTCACATTACCCCATCTCCTTCTGCATTCATCATGCTTGGCTACTCCTGGGTGCCAGCCAGTCAGCCATGGCTTTTGTGACACATGGCAAGGCAGCTGTTCAACTCCTCATCAGAGATACTGACCTTGGTCCTGAAGCAACTCAGTTCTATTTAAACAATAGTGGCTTGACCCTGGTTGGACACCAGGTGCCCATCAAAGCCTCTCTTGTCACTTCCCTCCTCAGCTGAAAAGGCCAGAGAAAACATAATGAAAAGCTAATGGATCAAGGTAAGCACCAGGAGAAATCACTCACCAATTACTGTCATGAGGAAAACTCACTCAATTGAAGAAATCTGTTTAATTTATTACCCAGCAAATCACAGTAGGACATTAAGAAAATAAAACCAAATATTAGAACACCTCCTCCCCACTCCTCCCTTCCCAGATTCAACTTCAATCCTGATTTTCTCTACCTCTTCCCCCTAAATGGCACAGGGAGACAGGGAATGGAGGCTGCACAATCAGCTTTGGCTCAGTCACTCACTCCTTCCTGCTCACAGGAAGGACTTCTCACACTTTTCCCCTGTTCCACTGTGGCGTCCCTCCCATGGGAGACCCTCCTCTACCAACTTCCGCAAACTGAGTCCTTCTCATAGAATTCAGTTCTTCAGAAACTGCTCCAGCATAGGTCTCTTCCATGGGATGAAGTTCTTTGGGAACAGACTGCACCTGTGTGGATCTCCCATGGGGTCACAAGTGGAGCAAACCGGCCCCAGATTGTGTGGGGTGTCTCCATGGGTCCTGATAGGACCATGATCCCCATGGTGTTACAGCATCCTTTGCTGCTCCCCTGATTTATGGTGGGGCTCCTTTTGGTACATCTCTGCTCCCCCATGGACCTTCATGGACTGCAGGGGCACAGCTGCCTCACCATGATCTGCAAGGGAATCTCAGCTCTGGCATCTGGATCATCTTCTGCCAATCCTTCTTCCCTGACCTTGATGTCTGCAGAACTGTTCCTCTCACATATTCTCACTCTCTTTTCTCTGCCTGAAATAGCTCCTGTAGTTGCTTAAATCTCTTAATTTCAGGGTGCTACCACCAAAGCTGATGAGCTAGGCCTTGGTCAGTAGCATGTCACCCTTGGAACTGGCTGGCATTGGCTCTGCTGAACCTGGGGAAACTTCTGGCAGCTTCTCCCACAAGATACCCCTGTAGCCACTCCTATTACCAAAATCTTGCCACTCAAACCCAAATACAAATATGAAACAGAACATCAAAAGTCTGATTAATTACTCTTAAGCAATATTTCTCATGGAGGTGGAGAAAAGCAAGTGCTAAGACAGCTAGGTGTGTTCAGCCTCAAGAAGAGAGAGCTAAAGAGGCACCTCATCAAAATCTGTCAGTATCTGAAGGGAGGGTGCCAAGAGGATGGAGCCAGGCTCTGCTCAGTGGTGCTGAGCAATAGGACAAGAGGCAAAGGGCAGAAACTGCACAGGAAGTTCCATCTGAATAGGAGAAGAACAACTTCATTGTGTGGGTGACCAAGCACTGGAAAGGATTGTCCAGAGAGACAGTGGAGTCTCCCTCACTGCAGATATTTAAGAGCTGTCTGGACACAAACCTGTGCCATGTGCTCTGGGATGACCCTGCTTGAGCAGGGAAGTTGGACAAGATGATCACTGTGGTCCCATCAATTTTGTGATTCTGTGAATTGTGTTGCTCAAAGCCTCAAATGTGTTTCCTCATACACTGCTTTTCTGTAACTCACTTAAAAGGAGAGAACTGGCATGCCACAGAAGAGGCATGCACATTTTAGCAATTTTAGAACAATTCATTCTCTCAAAATACCCCCCACATGTCAAACATCCTATTTTATGCATTGGCAAACCAAAAAAAGAGTAATTGAATTCAAGAAAAATGTCCAAAAAACTAATATTACTGGTTTCCTTGTGTAATAATTCTAAGAGTAACAGAGATAAATAGCACATATATCTGACAACAACCCACAAAATTGGATTTGAACATTCAATAAGAATATTTTTATGGCAAGAATGACTCAAAAAGCATTATATGATACTTTTCACAAAATTGCTTGAATAAAACAGTCAAATAACTAAGCATACTACTGTGAGACAGCCAGCATTGCACAAAATTCTGGACTTGTTTTTCTGAAGTATGTCTCTGGTTGGGAACACTAAAGTTACTACATTGTTTATATTTCTATCTAATACTTAAGTAATTCTATTTACACTCAGTATGTATTTCTAACAATATGTTAAAAATATTGTATCAACAACACGTATACACCACATACTAATTAGAAAACTACGAAAACCACATCATTCCAAAGTAGAAACAAATTAACCACAAATTCCAATTAGAAAATTAGGATAACCACATCATTCCGAAGCTCTGTCCAGCTATCTAAAGCAGACAAGAACTCTAGCTAAACCTCGTATTTGTATATAAATATACTCAGAAAAGCAGCTTTTACCTTTACAGGAGATGTGAACTTGCTTTCACATGTGTGATTGCCACTTGCTCAATAATAGAATGGTTTGGGCTGGAAGAGACCTTAAAGATCATCCAGTTCCAGCCCTCCAGCCACGGGCAGGGACATCTTCTGTTTGACCAGGTTGCTCCAAGCCTCATCCAACCTGGCCTTCAACACTTCCAGAAATGTAGCACTCACAGCTTTTTGGGGAACATGTTCTGGTTCCTCATCACCCTCACAGAAGGGATTTCTTCCCAACAGAACATCTAACCTTGCCCTATTTCAGTTAAAAGTAATTCCCCTTTGTGCTATCACTACCTGCCCAGGTAAAAAGTCCCTCTTCAACTCTGTTGTAGGCCCCCTTTAGGTACTGGAAGGCTGCTGTGAGGTGTCCCCAGAGCCGTTCCTTCTACAGGCTGAACAACCCCTCCAAGCCTGTCTTCATAAGAGAGATCTCCAGCTTTCTGATTCTATAGTGAGAAATTAAATAAAATATTGCTGATTCATCTTAAAGCACAACCTTATGCAGCAAGATAAAACTTGAGGAGCAAATGCACCCCAAAATCTAAAAAAAATGTATCAGAATTATGTTCCTGGTCTTGATTTTTTCAGTCAATCATCCTTTTCTCCTATGATCCCCCTCTGTGTTTCCTGCAAAACAAATTCTCATTCTTGTCCCTCAGCTCTCTGCAGATTGCACTGATGAAGATCCCATCAACAGACATTTTTTCAATAATAACTTCACCATCATCCCTATTCTTTTTTCTCAGCTACTGAAACCTGGAATCATTCAGGTTCCCTGGGATTTGGTATCACATTCCATAGCTGTGAAGGGGTTTACAGCTTCAGGGACACTGTGTTTTGGACAAAAATCTAAAAGAAGCGAGAAAATCACGATGTTAAAAACACAGCCTGAAGGAGGAGAGTGAGAACAAGAAACAGAAAAACTCTGGTTTTGCTCCAATTGTAATCTCCTGTGTATAAGCAGGAATGTAACTCTGCTTACAGGATTCTGCTATCTTTTTGTATTTACCTTTTAACAACAAGAATGCATATGCATTTAAGCAGCTTTACAAAAACACTGCAAGAATGCATTACCAAAAACCTAGGCAGGCATCTGCAGTACCACTTACAATAATAGCAAGATAGGTTAGACTGACACTTTAGAACTGAAAATTATTTTATATCAAACAGTGTGCAGTTAAATCGCTGTACCCCAACTTGCCTCACAGCTCATGCTGCTGCTTCAGTAATGTAAGAGTGCCACAAAAGTTACAGTTTTCACACCATAGAGAAACTACTTTGAAGCAGCCAATATGTTGGAATAGAAGGTTACTCCATCCTGAAATAAAATAGCATCTGAAATAAAATATCATTTCATGGTATGGAATGCAGTTCTTTGGGGTGAGGAGGAGGTGGGGAACAGGTGAGCTTGCTGGGGGGCAACTGTTCTTGGGCACATGACAGGTTTAATTTTTTTCTTTTTATCTGAAGCATGTTGCTAAAATTCAGTATATGCTAGCTTAATTGGACTAAAAGTTTAAAAGAGATACAAGCAACTTAATAATAGATCTTTTTCTGCTAACATAATTGATTTATACTAGGACAAGATCATCCCTCCTACTAAATGAACTCTAAAAGTACCCAAGGACAAACAATGCCCACTACAGCACAGTGAAATGCAAGTGACATTGATATAAAAAATGAAGATGACCATGAACAACAAGTATACAAGAATAGTTTACCATTTAATAATTGCGTTTACTTTGCAGAATTTCAGATTTCTTTGAAGGGTTCCCAAAATCTACCCTATTGAAGTAAAGGAAATTTGCTTTTCATTGAATTTTTATAACTTTTATTTCATTCATAATCAAGGCATAGCATTTAAAAAATACGACATTTGTTAGGTACAGCTTAAGTCCATGCCCACTTCATGAAGGAAACCAAGTTCAAATACATAGCGCTTCAGAAAACTAAAATAAACACAGGACATGAGAAAGAAAAAAAGGAATTAGTTCACAGTCCTTGTTGAAGCTCTAAATTCAGTTAAATTACCTGAACTAGCAACACTTACAAGACTCTACAGAAATAATCAATTCATTTCAGAAGTAATAATCATCAATTTCTTTCAAAATTTAATCACGTCTACTTCATAAAAAAGGCTCCAGCATAATTGGTACCATCAACCTATTTTACATTTCACACCCTTACATTCACAGTTGGCACATGGATTGTCAATGACTAAGAAAATGTTTAACTTTCTTTCAAAGAACAAAACCACAACCATGGACTAGGTTGAAAAAGGATATGTAAGCTCCTGTAAATAACACACTGACTAGATGCACATATCTGAATTTGGCCCATTGTACACGTCAATGCCATGTTCCGGTATTATTAAAGCTCATAGCACAAATCTTGTTTTCTGATCGTTAATATCAAGCTGCCAATACAGAAACACAAGAATGAGGTTTGCAGATAAGAAGCAAACACTTCAGCTAGTGTTTTCAAACACATTCAAGAACTGCAATAGTTTTAGACTCAAATGCAGTAAGGATTATTTTCAGTTTCCCCTTCATTAGCATAATCCATCAATGCTTTCTACAGTTAAAAACTGCAATAGGTAAACCACACAAGAACAAGAATAATACCTGTTCTGTATTGCTTTGAGGTGTTAAAGGACATTGATTTAAAAAATATTACTTTTGCTTGTACATAGTATGTCTTTCTTTTGTCACACCAGGAACTGTGCTTTACGCAAAACTATGGGAGTAAGACCCTTAAATATTTTTTTTTTTCAAATTCTCCTAAATGAATCAGTTACACCTGAAATTAGTTTTAAAGTATCATCACTTTCCACTAGAACTGCAGAACATTTTTTAAAAGAAATTTTTGAAGTTAGAATATTTACAAACAGGAGTGGATTTCCTTGTTGACTAGAAATAGTGTACCACAAATAAAGAACAATTAATCTTTGTCTTCTCTGTGATTAAATGAGGCAGGAATGGAGTAAGACAGCCAACTCATGTTTATCCTGCTAAATCTAAAGCAGTACATTTGCTATTTTGACAGATGTGCATAACAGCACTTTTTACAAAGAATTTAAATTCTGTTTTCTAAATTCAGTATGTTGCCCTTCAAATGGCAAGGGGAAGAAGAGACCTCAGGCAGAAATGATCTATATTTGTCCAGAGATTTCTACCTATTAAAGAATTATCAGATCCCTAGTAAAACAATAAAGATAGAAGATAATGTAGAAAATATCCTGATGTAACAGTAGGAGAAATTAGATTACTTTTGTTAAAAAACTCAGAAAAAGAAAACCAAAATCTCCCCAACCACCCCCTCCTTCCCCCCAACAATAGTAACACTCAACTTCCAAAGACAGAAGTCAGCACAGACTGGAAGGCCCTCATCCCTGAATGCCATGCACAGGTTTGTAGTACATTTTACTAGTGTGATCAGTCACCTATTCTAAATGGTTAGGATTTTCCATATTGTGTAGTGCATTCTGCTTACAACAAACACTTTTCCATTTATCTTAAAACATATTTTCTTGAATTTGTGAGGAGGACAGATAGGAGGGTTCCAACAGAAGGTGAACAAAGGCTGCTAAGTCAGTGACCATAAATGAAATCAGCGTATTTGTTTGCTTCTCTGTGCTGGGTGTCTCAATTACGCAGCAGCCCTGCAGAGCCACCAAAACCAAAGTGTGTACCTGCTCTCATAATGCATAAACATACAACTGGAAAAAAAGGGGGGAAAAATCACCAAAACCAAGTCAATTGAGTTTATATCTGTAACTTGAGAAGGCAGAGGAGAATGCTAAAATCTCTTTACATGTAGCAAGTCATGCTTTTGCTTCATTCTTCTTCACTGAAATTTCCCACTGCATATGGAACTTATTCTAATTTAGAAAACACAGTTTGACCCAGTGCTATTAAAATAAATCCGTTATAATTGCTCAATACAAGTTATTAATGCTTTTTTCCACAAATCAGTAGCATTTAAAAAACAAACTGCGCATGACAGAGCCATTAAAGCTTTCAGCCATTTATAAGCTTCATAAAATTGCCCATCTGTCTGAAAGATGCATGAGCTCAATTTGGGAAATCAGCACACACAGAAAAGCCCCCAAAGCTGACTGAATGTCTGGATAGTGTTTTCTGAGAGCAACAACATTCCTTTTCAAGTTAATCAAAATTATGATTGCATTTCTGTACAAGAAGATTTGTAACTAGACAATTCCATATGTCACAAATGCTTCCTGCGAGACACTGAAGATGCACAGAGCAATGAACAAGACATTGCATTAAGTACACTTTTGATTTTTGACTGCGCAAAATAAAAATCTGCATAAACATATACAATACTAAACAAAAAGATGCTTTTGGCAACAGGGCATCCATTTATTCAGAATAAATAAATAAAATAAATAAAAATGATGGGAGAACTGCTTGCCATTATCCAGGAAAGAATCATCAGAAACAAATACTGTCAAATTATGTACTGGGTTATCTCAAAAGAAAAGCATCAAGATGAAATTAATATAAATGAATTTCAGCTCTCAATACTCTAAGAAAACATTCTGTAAGCTTTTTTGTTATTGTTTTTTATTCATTTGCTTTCACAGAAATAGAATATACCAGAACTTGAATGGAAATTCTTAACTGTTTTACTCCATCAGCGAAGCAAGGTCAGAATACCTACTACGATTCTTTAAACATGTTTGATTTTGTCAGGGTTACAAAAAAGAAAGGTTTGTCCTGCCCTATTTTTTTTTATTTATAAAGCTTTAATGACATTCATCTGCTAACCTCATTACAGGATTTTTCTTCTTTCTTTAGAATGTGTTAGGATTTGTAAACTAAACAATTGGTAGCAATTCTACATGTAAGAATCAGTCTAGAAAAGACAAAGGCACATAATTTGGGGAAAAAACACAACAAAGAGGCATTTAGTTAGCAGTCAAATCAATATTCTTCCACTCATCTCCCAGGGAAATTATTAGAAATTATTAATACCCCATATCTGACTGCAAGGACTTTTACAGATCTTTTAGTAAAACACAGTGTTTTAATACCAGAATTCTGGGTTTAAAACTCTCTTATAAGTGAACATCATAATTCCCTGCTCTGATAATTTCACAGCTTTCCTTATACCATCCACATTCTTTTTCCCCTCTTACCTTATGTGAAGCTCAGTACGGGTGAATGAACAGGAAAACAACCTCTCTTATGTTATTGATAATATATTTTGAATTTTAGCAGGTTTCAGGCTCAACCATGATATGCAAACAGGAAAAAAGGACAAAACAAAATACATTTCTAAAACAGGAAAATGAAGTAAAAGGTTTTCTGGAATTATTTTCTTTAAGATGCATAAAATGTAGTAGCTAAGGATAATACTATTGACTATTCTTTAAGGATTTTATTTTTCTTGATCATTACCAGCTTAGTTGAAAGTCTACATCCAGGAAAGGTGAAATGTATTTTTAAAGTCTATTTGGATGAACTCAAATCTTGCAATTAAGGCAACCTTGACTGTAATAAACTACCATTTTCTGAAAGACTACTAGGATGTCAATTCGAAAGTTTGTCACACTTTATTAAACTTCAATGAACTTTGAAAACTGAAAGTTGCAATCTCTTTCTGTGTACAATGAGAAGATAATGAGTTATTTAAGGATAACATTGAAGCAACAGTCATGCATGAAAAGGATCATGAATAAATTTCAATTTTAAATTAAAGGAAATCTTCAAAATAACAGACAACTAGTATTTGGCAAGAATCCTTTCTCTTGATACTACAGAAAAATCTGGTTGATTAGCTTATGAAAAACAATACTTTATAAGATCTCAGGCCTGTTCTCCTGACTCCTAATAACAAAGCACCACCAAGAAAAGAAAAACTTATCAGTTTGAATTTGATCAGATGGAATGTTTGAAAAAGTCCAAAGCAACAGACTTTAGCTTCCATCCTACATTGCCTTTCTGCAGGTTTTAACAGTGATTATCCAGGGGATATATCATTTGAAGATGTAAAAATTAGTTAACATCTCCATTACACTATTCAGTGAAGTTGTGGAAGTAATACACTTGGAATACTAGTTAAGAATTGCCTATTGCAAGTAAGACAAAAAAATAAAATTCTTAAAGCTTATAAAGAGAAATAAGAAGTTAAGAAGAAATTTAGAAAAGAAGAAATGTAAGGAAATGTAAGAAAAACATCTCAATTTTTTCTGAAACTAATGTGCATCTTTTCCATAGTTCATTAACTGAAGCTGAAGAAGATAATTGTGAGCTAATTGTTCAAGTCTCTTGTCAAGTTGTTTAGTCTATTACTGCAACGCAATAATGCTTTTTCAAGTGGAAAGTAAACAGCTCATGTTTCAGAGAAAAGCCAATGTAGATACCCATGTTTATGCAGAGTTAGAATTTTTCCTTCCTGTTTACAAGATCAAACTTGAGTATTCCACATGAGGAATATTAAAATAATGTCATTTCAGCCATAATTCAATTTAACCCTAAGGAAATGTAAACCAAAGCTGAGATGCATAGTAAAAAAACTTGCCACATGAATAAATGTGCTTAGAGTATTTCAGAATTATTCAGAGTAACTAGAGTGTTTTAAATCCAGATTTACTCCAGGTATCTCAAGAAGCACGCTCGAATCAAGCACGGCATAACAATTATTGCACTCTGACACCCAGAGAACACAACCTTGCCAAGTGCAGGCTGCTCGTTAGTTCCCATCTCAAAAATTCCTCACATGTTCACAAACAAAAGGGATGCAGTGTGGAGGCATGATACACACCAAGCAGGCATTTCATAGGGTGGGCAACTAAAGATAGACTGATGAATTTTGTGGAAGCAAAAGTTTTGTATTCTGACTCCACACGTACTCAAAAGTGAAATTACCTCTCTTTTATAACCGATTTGATCAACAATGTAAAAAGCAAGAATTTGTTCTCATATTAATATTTTCATCACTGGAGTTTTCATTTTTACAGTCAAGTTGTATTTGAGTTCCCTGAGAGTAGGCAGCACTGGGATGTGGGAGATACTCCTAAATTTATCTCAACGCAGACACATTCTCAATTCTGTCCAGATAAAGTGTAAAACTTCAGTTATTTGAAATTCATCCCACCTCTGACTTTCTCATAACATGACAATACTTTTACTCCAGCAAATAAAATGCATTTTGAGAGAAGTGCAGTTGCCTTCAAAATGACCATTATTCTTCTGAGCTGAACTCTCACCAGCCTCAGGCCAATCCTTTCTTTTACCACTGGTAAAGCCATTCTGTCAAGTCAAAATGCCTTCAGTAATGAAACTGCTACTGCAAGGCACATCAAGGAGCTGAAGGTAAAATCTTGTACTCTGTAATTTTAGAAGAAAAACCCCACAAAGGAATTTATAATGTTAAATTATCAAAACAGAGAATGTAGAGTGAAGAACAGAAAACTTGGTACTATGGATTCATGTCAGTTTACTGCAACCTATGCACATACAGGTTTTAAGTTGTACTTTTTACAGTGATAGTATTTTGACCAGAAGCAAGTCCAAGTTTCATGAAATTCAAGTAACTGAGTGCCTTGTAGAGGAAATGAAAGAAGCATTTTATAGCTCAATATCACAAATATAAAAATGTTCATCCTGCATTCAGTTAGATCTCTAGTCAATACAGAAATCTGGAAACGGAATTTTTTTCATTTTCTATTTGGCCTTTTCCTTTTTTTAAATCACTTTAAAATATGAGGCTGACCTTCATATAGGCTTATAAGTTAAGATTTTTTTTTTTTCTGATGTAGTATATATACATGATGCAATAATACATTAATATTAAGGTCAACATTACTTGAAAACCTTGCTGTATTAAACTCAGCTCCAGGAAGGTTTTGCTTATGCTATCAGTGAAATGAACAGGGCAGCTCAAGTTGCTGGGATCACGTTGGCTTCCAGGATGCTGCATTAAGCAAGAAGAAAGCCATACAAATTCTTCACTAAGCAGAAAACATCTCTTTTTACCGTTGCATAATTTCTTGATAGTAGCCACAGGCTTCCCAGCTGGTAAGGTTTTGTGCCTCAGGTATAACTATTTGCCTACAAACCTAACAGGTTTATATGTAGAGTCACCCTTACCTTCTCACAGATGATGTCTTACACGAGCTATGCCTAACACTGAAATTTTTGGAGACATGAGCTTTCATCATACAGACACTTTCTGTCTTTAGCAAAGCTTTCCTATGACAAGACAGTCATTCATACAATATAAAACTTTCCCTTCCCTTTTGTCAGAAAGTTACATCTAGCCATAATCTGAAGCCAAGCATCCACACATTTGAATTTCAGTGATGTGTTACAAACTGTCTACAAACAAAATACAGGGAATTTCCACTTCATGCAATAGCATGTGTTCCTTCAGTGGAAAGTGGTGCAATCTGATAGCCTGATAGAGTTGCTTTGCTTTTAGCACAAACTCTCTTCCCTTACTCTACCATTATTGTATAATATGATCAATGTAATTTACAGAACTACAGTTTAAAAAACCCCAATCACACATCCGCTCATCTTCCACGTTCACAGCAAAAAACCACATTACTGGCACTGAAGCTCACTGATCAACTACAGCTCTGACAAAGTAAACACGAGTTGCTTTTGCACACTGACTTCCATGTTATTAAACTGGCCTATTCAGAGGTCTGACACAAACCATATGGTACCTGATAGGAGACAACATGATACTCTCAAATGAATGTTGCAGAAAACAGACCTAAGCAAGGGGACAGATACAGGAGAACATAATAGACAGTAATATGAGAAGGGACTGGCTCATCAACATGAAGGAAAATTTCCTAGTTTGTAATTTTCTACCAAAAAACCAGTTCATTGACATTGACAGGAACTAGTTGAGGAAGAAGCTGTAGGCTACTAAGTTTTCAAATTCCATTTTTTCCCTTGGCAGATCTGACGGGTTTTTTCCAAACTAAAATACTGCCAAATAACTGTTACTGCTAATAAATTTATTGTTGGCTGTGGTATTGTTTATTTTTTCTTATAATAAGTGCTGTACTGGTTCAAGAACTACAGGGTAAAGTCAAAATCCTTTGTAAGTCAACTTTACATTCATTGGCATATACTGTGTTAGCAACAGTTTACAAGTCTGACTATGCTAATAAAGTAATTAAAACATAAAAGAAATAAAAGTTGATGTACAAATCTATCATATGTTGGCAACCTACATGAACTGTTAAACTAATGAATTACGCAAATCTATGTTTCCCCAAAGCTTTAAAACATTAATTAGAATTTTTCGTATTCCTCTGTAAATGCAAGATGTTCCATAACTGAACCAATGAAAACTTGCTTTCTTTTTCATTTTGCCCTTTCCTTTAAAACTGTTGCCCATATTCTGCTTCTTGCCCCTTTTCAGATATCTGTCTGCTGACAGACTGACTTCAGAGCAAACTATGTCAACAAGAAACACCCGATCTTTAACATCAAACCTGCAAACCAATCCTCCCCACCTTCCATTTCAAACAACCTTCTCACAGCCCCCAAAACCTTCCCAGAAAAAAAAGCCACTTTCAACAAGGCTCATTTTCCCAGAAACCAGAATCACAAAACTAGAGCTGCACACAAAGCCACTGCAGATAATGACACAGAGGTGTACTGGTACCTCAAATATAAAGGTTGATTTTCTGTGGTAGGTTACACTGAAACTGATAGGTCTTTAACTTTGAGTTTGAAATACAAACTTATATGAATCAGGTACTGGATCTGCAGCCCCAAATCCATCACAAAATCAGAAACACTTTGCACACTTTAGTATGTAAAATTATGCACATCATTAAAATGTACTCTTCCTGTATCCATAGCTTTCTAAGGCAAGCTAAGTAGAAGCCTATTATTTTCCTCTCTTTTATAGTGCTTATTAAGTGACAATGTATTTATTTTACATTTATTAGAGCACCTATGAACTTCAGATTCAGCCCCCTTTTATCTCACCAGTACACCAACATTCTGCCATTTGCATTTACAATATAATTTAAAGCTCTTATGTTTGCTGAAATGGAGTTCCACTAAATCAGACATTTTTCTCCTACCTGTTGGTTCACCATTTTAAATACAAACACTCTCTATAAATTACACGAATAAAGAAATCTTGCAACTGTGTACCTATATCTAAATCTACATGTTCTTCTGTCACAGGTAACTACTAATATTAATGTAGTTTTTTAATATTAAATCTGTCCATAAGCAAATATTGCACTTTCATGTTTCATAACATTTCCTTACCTCCCTCATAATACCAAGCTTTTATTCTGCATTATATTGATATTTAAAGATGTGCAGCTGTCCTTTTACTTTTATAACATCTAAATGTCATAATTTATGTGGAATATTATGCATGAACTATCTAAAGATTTAGGTTTTGATCATAAAAGCAAAAGGAGTGCGTATGAATAAAATGAAGGCACACAAGTTATTCTGCAGATGAACCAGCAAACTCCTGGTATTGAGCTGTTCACTAAAACCTTTTCATCATTTGCTATTAAAAGTTTTATTCAGTGCATTTCAGTATTTTTACTGGCATTAGTTTAAAAAAAGGAAAAATGCTGGAGCCTTTTTAAAAAGAAATCTTTTACACAGCTTTCATATTTCTTCTTTTTCTCATTTACTGCTTCTAATAGGAACTGACTTTCCATAACTTCCCAGATGTTTGTAAAAAGGAACAGCAGGATTAATAGAAAACTTTAAAGTGTTTGCCATTTAATCACTATTTTTAAAATACCATTGTTTTGAACTACCTCATTTTCACTTTTGACTATCTACACATGATGTTTAGATTGCTAACAGAAAACTCTCCCCTTATAATATGGAGTCATGGAACAAGAATAGCATACACATTAATAACATTTTTACTCACTTTACAACATATAACTGATTTTACAAAATAATAGCCATTTGTCACCTATATGGCATCTGCAGCTTCATGAACAAATTATACAATAAGGAAAAGGGATATGAATTTATCACTAATCACTATACTGCCTCTACACAGCAGTAAACTTGGCTTGCAACGATTCTATGAGTTCTGACAACTGAACATACAAACTTCATTTTTTGCCTAATCTGGCTTCAATATCTCTTATGCTGCTTTACTCCTATCAGTCTTAGAAAGGTAACTAAAGGGCAAAAGAATCTGCCACTCCCTAAAAACAGGTTATTTTATGAACTGGGAGGGGACAGAGCTAGATATCAGTCAGCCTTTTGGTTAAGATAAAATAATCCAACTCTATTGTGTGTGACCACCTTATAGAAGAGAAAAAAAGAGCACAAGAAAACACAATATAGTCTCAGTTAAGTAAAATTTAGAGGATCACAAATACAAGAATTAAACCAACTTCAGGTGTACCAAAATTATTGATCTGACCTGACCTCAAAGTCAATGTTACTGAATTCAGAGCAGAGACTGCAGCAGATTTTTCTTGTGTTATCTCTCTTCTTAAAACGTACAGTACCCAGTATGTTAAAAACTGGAAACCATTCACATTTCTGAACTTTACTTTAATAACACCAATAAACAGAAGTAAATCATTTTAGCGGTACCACACTTCTAGGTCCAGCTTCATGTAAGTCTGCTCTGTAGATTTATTTCAGGTGTTCAAAGTGATATTAAACACAGTGTTATAGCAATAATATTCCTTTCAGCAATCAACAGAAACTAAGAGCATGCAAGTAAGAGCAAGAGCCTGTTTACCAGCATTAATTCTTTTTCTAGTAACCTGGACGTAGATAAGCTTTACAAAACACTAGCATATTTTAAAATGCATCAACTGCAGAAATCATGTTCTTCATTAAAAAAATGTTACAGTCACACCATATTGAGCAAGCACAGCCTCAATAGCTGCTATTTCAGCCAAAAAGAAAAAAAAGCGGGGGGGGGGGGGGATAAAAGAAAACCAGTTTTTTAATGTGTCAGATACCTCATAAAACCAATTTACAGACTTGCCTTTGAGTTTTTAACTGCTAGGAAATTGTTTGCCTGCAGAAACAGCCTGGGTGTGCTGTTTTACAGGTCTGATTTCCAAAACTTCCATTTGTGGTCTAGATTTCATAAACACAGAATAGTCAGAACTGTACTCACTTTACAATTTCACTTAAATTGCATTACAGATCGAGAGGCAGTTCATCAAAGGACATATTGCAAGTAAACCAGCAGATATGAGAGGGCAAGATAGATGTGTGCAGCATTTATCTTTCTAAATCCTGAAATACCAAGTTAAAAAAAAATCTTACAAAAATGGTTCTGCTACTAATATTTCTCTAATATTTCTCTCACTCACCCAGGGGCTTCTTAAAACAGTAGGTAAAAAATCTGCTTCTCTAAGTTCCTAGCTGGGACAAAGGTTTTGAGTAAAACATTAGCTAAGGTGACAATTCTCTTTTGCTATCAGCCTACTTATAACAAAGCTAACATACATACCAGCAACTGATGTTTCAACAGAAGCAGAAAACCTAGCCTGCAAAATACCAAAGTCAAAGGTCTTCATGCTTAAACTTCTAAGGGATGAACTGAAATTTGAAAAAGAAAACCAAGAAAACAACTTTATTTCCTAGTTCTATATCCTTATCATGGAGGAATTTTACCTAAAGAACTGTTAAAATTACTTTAAAGAACTTGAGGCGTTAATTTTTTCCGCTGCACTCAAGAAGTGATGGTAGCATAAGACATTAAGTGATTGATGTTTTCATTATTTTACTGTACATAAATGATGTAAATTTTGATCAACTATTCCAAAGCATTTTTTCACATTTCATTCAAAAAAGCCTCATTTCTCTGTATGGCTATTTTGTACTAGTATGTGAATCTGCCTAGCTCAATAAAATTCCAGAATCAAAAGCCAATGAGTTGCTTCCAAAATGCTCAAAGGTGATGTATTTTCAGAGTGGAAGAGAAGTGTAGGGAAATGATGAAATACTAAAATTTGCAGTATTTCAGTAGTAACATTCAAAATACAACATTAATAAAGCCTAATTAACAGCTGACAGTCTCTCCTCCCTTTGACACGAGTTTCAGTACTCATGCCACGTAGAACAAAAGCATCTTATAAATGCTTATTCCTGCTAACAATCAAAGGGTACTTCAAGGCTGTTTTTGTGTCCCTTTAGTTTCTCTCTGGAACACCCTGCAGTATAAATTTCAAGTTAGAACAAAACCAGCTGGGCCTTACCTCTGTCACTGAAGTCATCCACCAGGATGATCTCTGCGATCAGGCTGTCTGGGGTGCGGTTGATGATGCTGTGGATGGTGCGCAAGAGCGAGGTCCAGCCCTCGTTATGAAACGGGATGATGATGCTCGTGTTGGGGAGTGCCTCCAAGTACACCTTGTGCTTACAGCTGCAGAGGTAAGGAAATAATTGTGTAAGCATACTGAAAATCTGAGTTGGCATATTTTGTCATTCATTTGGGCCATCAAACCAACATGGTTTCTGGCATAAAATCCAACAATGCAATCAAGCAGTAATTTCATGTGAAAATAGCTGGATTGTTTAAAACACATGATTACAACGCTAAATAAATTAGAACAATGACAGAATTTAAGTGGAATAAGTGAAAAAAAAATCTGTCTGGAATTATTTTCTTTCACTGAAAACTTTTTCCTGTGGTATGACAAAGACATATCTTCTCTGACGTCATTTCCAAAAATCAAATCCTCTTATCAAAAAGAATTCCAGAGCATAATATGAAGTGATCGTTTGGTCTACAAAGAGATAAACTCTAGAAAACAATTCAGTGTTATCCTACGAGCTTACAATACAAAAAACAACATCCACACATACAACTCCAGCTTTGCATCTACAGATCCAAAATGACTGTTCCTATTAAGTATAGACATAAAGCAACACAATTCTGAAAGTGCAGACTTATAAACAAGGAAATGTAAACAAGCTTTCATCTTTGAAAGGAAAGCACTGTACACTCAACATCTTAATTGCACAGCAGCTATGGAATATCCATGCTTAACCTGACTGTTTTCAATACTGAGTTGTTTACACATTTCAGAAAGAAAAAAACATAACACTCAAAAATAAATAATGGCCATGCAAATCAGTATCTCCTAATATCCAAAAATATTTTATGACAAATATTTAGATTACTGCAACTGATAGGATTGCATCTTTCATGTTTTGTTGAAAAAAAGAAAAAAGGAACACATTCCTTTGTTGTTAACAAAGCCTGGCATTTTCACCTCTGGGGACAAAGTAAGTGAACGATTTCTCATTCCTCAAAAGAAAGTCACATCCTGATAAAGGTATCCCTAGAGCAGAAACCTGTCAGCTTTGCAATAAACAAACAAAATTAAAAGTTTAGCCCTGCAAATTCTAGGTTTAAAAAAAAAAAAGTATAGATATCTTTGCTCCTTGTTAGAAAGTGTAACTATGCATATCAAAAAGTGCTACAGAATGGTTTTGATTTACATATATTTGCAGCTTAGTTTGCATTTCCTCTTTATAAGTGTCACTTAGAAATCAGTATTTACCAATACACTATACAGCTATCACACTGATGAAATGTTCCAAAGAAATAATAAAAACTCACAGCTAATATAGTTGTATTTGCAAAATATTAACTGTTATATAGCTATAAATAAACAAACTAGGTTTTAGATACTTTACTAAAACAAAAACGATTTAAATTTGTAGTTCAGACTTTTCTTCCTAAAACACAGTGCAAATTAATTTAATGACAAGCCATTTTCGGAAATAACCACTGTGGAAACATTTTAGTAAGCAGCTTACTGGTAAAACATACATGCACATTGGAAAATGAACAGATCCTTTGCAATAATGTGAAGTTCTGGAGAAAGCAGTGCTCATTATCTAGTGACAGAAAAGTCTAGTTTTGTGAAAAAAAAAAAATAAAATCCACTGCAGCAAAAGAATTTAGTAGAATTTTTTATTCTTATCTGTAGGAAGAAGTACAACAAATGAAGTCCATTATTAATACGTAGTTGTTTCAGATAGCAAATTAAGAAAGCCACCTCCCAAAACCAAGACCTATTGTTGCCAGCTGTCTGTCAACAGTGATGTTTCTTGGACTAGAACAAATGCAACTAACAGACATACATGGAACTCTCACGCTATTTTTAAAAGTTCAAGCTTTTCCTTCAGCATTTTTGACTCCTAGTAAATATGATTTCAAACTAGTAAGTTTTCATCTCCATAAAACCCCAAGCCAAGCCAAAAAAAACCAAACCAAGCAAAAGAACCTCACATATGTAAGACTAATAACTTCTAAAGAGTTAGAGAAAAAAAAATACCCAAAACACCCAAACACATCAGCATGCCATTTATTTTTTAAAAAGTCACCCCTTCAGTACAACAAGGTAACTTTTGAAAGCAGTTGTACTGAAATTTGCATGGTTAATATTGTAACCTTAAGCATGTAAGAATGGGGTAGGTCATTAAATTTGGATATTCACATTAACAGTGTCAGAGTAATTGCATTATGTTAAAGTGTTGAGAAGGAGAAGCAACTGATGGATTTAGTCCACAACTATTCTATTCTTTCTGCTGAACAGATTGATCTAAAGCAGAGCCACACTTAGAAGAGGAAAGTATCTAACACTTTCTTAACATTTCTCCATCATTCAACTTTGACCTTTAATCCTCATTTACATTTACTTTTGATTGCCATTGTAAAGGTATATGTGAATTGATTTCTAGCAAAAGCCACAAACCACCAAAACATCCTTTTGTGCTTTTATCAAAAAAACTGGCCAGATTTCAAATTCATAGAGATGAAA
The DNA here is from genome assembly GCA_024362935.1 of Setophaga petechia. Classification (NCBI taxonomy): domain Eukaryota; kingdom Metazoa; phylum Chordata; class Aves; order Passeriformes; family Parulidae; genus Setophaga; species Setophaga petechia. The sequence continues at coordinate 34,147,873 of JANCRA010000001.1, forward strand.
CCTTAAACTTAATCATTTTCTACTAGGTTTCATAGCAGTGCTTTACTTGCCTTTCCTCATCAAGTGGAATTCTGCTCATTTTTAGCCCCTTGCTCTCTTGTCATGAGACTCTAACAGCAACAGATGATCACTGTCTTAAAGAGCCTTACATGAAATCCATTTTATTTGAAGTTCTATTCAACATTGTCCTTAGCAGAGGGCAGCTAGCTCTGTGCTCTGATGGGCTGCAGGACAGAGCTGATGAACAGCTGTCATGTTCAGAAAAGTCCCAGGAACTGCAACAGAGATGCAGTTAGACCTCCACAGCTGAGACACTGGATGTACCATGAGAATAAAGCTATGTATTTTCATGAGGATAAACACATATAATGCATGCACCATTTGTTCCAAGTCCACAAGTGTGCTTCTTCATATCCCGAGTTTTAGAAGTGATGCCAAACACCCTGGCTACAAAAAAGACTACTTAGAAGGTACAGACATTGCTTCATTTTAAAAGGGAAATTCTTGAGTCTCCAAAGAAATGAGACATCGCAATTCAAGATTCTTACATATTTCCTGAAGAATGCAATCTTGCCAAAATTCACTAAAATAAAAAATAAAGCAAGGTTTGCTGTAGAAAGGAAAAATGCTATGTATAAAAGATTACCATAACCTCATATACATTAGGTAAAACTGTCTAAATTATGGTAAAATGAAACTGAACTGACTACCTGCAGAAATATTTAAAATACTACTGAGTAAAATAATATTCTTCACAGAGCCTAAAAATTTTTGTGGAAAACTCAGTCAAACTTGTATCAGTTAAGCAAATTATAGTACTTATAGCACACATGAACTCCAATTGTCATCCTCCACATAAGGACATTGCAAATTACTTGCACACTAGGTGAATGCAGGCTTTATGTGGACAGTAAGTATCATTCAGGTAGTTTGAATGGCAGAATAAAGTGTCCAAAGAGCACAATGACTTTCATTGAGGCTTGAAATACTAGAAAATCTATAAAGGCCTGGAAATAAATTCTAAAATCAATACTCAAAAAAGGTTAGTAGGTTTAAGATGGACAGATAGGCAGTTCAGCCAGCTTTAGTGAAATAAGGGTTTGCTCCAAGATGTAACTCAGTGTAGAAAAGATTGCAATGTACCTGATGTCAATCAACATCATTAAGCTCTCCTCTTAATTATGAAATCATAGCTCAACTGACAAAGGCAAATATATACTGTACAGCTTTAGTATCACATCATATTTTGATAACGGAATTAAAAAAGAAAAAAGAATCAGAGGGGAATTGAAAAATGCATACAAATACTAGGTCTTTCAAAATAATTTTAATAGGAATTTATTATTTGCTATTTTTAGCTTATTTCTATCAGGACTAGTTTTTTGCCTTAGTGAAACTTTAAACTGGATTAACTTCTAAAATAACATATGAGGACTCTGCACTAACAAGACTGATTTAAATAGCAAATGATGATGAAGACAGGTTATTTGACTCTGTTAACTCAATCTACATATATATTATAAAATAGCTTGTTTGAATGAGCTATATATTAGTATAAACACACAAAGTTTCAAAAGAAAAACTTGTCATGATATTTTATAATTTTGGGATTGAGGGTGGAAAACTAAATCAGTCTACCTGAAATTAGGATACCGAACTGATTTTTCACTTTGGCTTTGATCACTATAATTTCCATGAAAGTGTTTTCTGTAATCAGCCCTGGCTACATGTGTGTGCTCATCATTCCCATACTGATAAAAGGATAAATACTTAAGGATGCTAACACCACATTATTTGAGTAGTCTTCTACTGTTTTCATTACATTTTCCCTCACTTTTATCCTGACTTCCATACTTGTGTTTCTTCAGATAACCAAATAGTTCAGCCCAGCAATATTTTTAATGTTTAGTGCTTGAGGCGCCACTCATTCATGTTATTTTGAAACCTCACACTATGTCTTCCTCAGCTAACCTTGTTCAGCTACCAGAATAATGCAGCCTCCTCTTTAGAGGCTGGTAAGTGATCATTTACAGAACTGGAGGCCTAAGTGCTCAAGGTTTGGTGCTGTCTTCCACAAATTATTCCAAGAAATCCTGATCAGTCAGCTTAGCTCACATCTATGCTCGTACCTCTAGGCACGTGCCATGCTGCACCATCAGCACCCAATGCAGTGTACCAGTGAACATCCGCACATCCTGTGGCTCATCCTGACTGCATAGACCCAGGCCTCCAGTCTTCTCCAGGGGGTGAATTTGGGATTGTTCCTAGCTCTACAGACTGCCAGACCAGGCTGGTAAATTTAAACAGCTTGCCCATTTCACAGCCAAGACTGGAATCCAGCCACGTATGGGCATGTTATCTCTCTTCCCTTTCACCACACAGTCTCATCAGATGCAACTAATGTGCTAGCTCTTCTCTCAAGAGCTGTAAAAGGCATTGGCCCTCAGAGCTTAGTACCTGTCATACTGATCTTATGGAATCCCTTACCAATACTTTCCTTATTGAAGACTGGGAATCCATTTTATTGCTGAGCTCCACAGTGACAAATTTGACCACACAAAACAAGGGAAAAACCTAGGTCAGTATTATTCCATACGGCAAGTTAACTATTAAACCAAAATTTTTTCCTTCTATAATATAATCCTACTGCATGCTGGTCCTGTCATAGAGGCAAATTGGGAAGAGGATGCCCATTGTTGTCTCTAGGTGAATTATTTTAATTTAAAGAAAGTGTATAGTTTAAATTTTTGTATTTTTACACAATGCACTCATCCTAGACACTTAGAAATGCAAAACTCTTCAGAAAGAGTTCAGTCAAGTAACTACTCACCTTTTGGTTGTACTTTTCCAAACAAATAAATGGCTGGCATCATTTTTATGATTAAAATATTATTATTTTAAGCTCTTTTGAAAGCAAGGTCATTTATTTCTAGAGGGCAGTATCCAAATGCCTGGATCAACAAGTTGGGTGGGGCTAAGGGGATGAAGAAGCAGCAGTACATATCTGGGACTCATGGCAGGAGTACTGTTCAAGAGGGTTAAGAACCTGACAATTGAAAGTAGAAAAGAGATCTACTCAGCAGAAGTCTTTTCTGCATAATCTTAACAAAATACTACAGACTGGCCGTAGTAATGTAAAACAGAAGCTTTCCTCAAGATGTCTCTTTTATTGTATTTAAACATAACATATTTTAGTGCAGCATGCTAGCTCCTAATCATGGAACAACGCTGAATAATAGGTTCAGTATCCAAGGTCAAAAAACTGAAAATTTCTTGGCATAAATAATAGATTTCTTCAAGCTTATTTACTGAAGTCTTGAGTCTCAGAATAACTTCTGTGTTAAGCCTGAAATGTCTTGGTAGATACTTAGCAAGAAAATAACCATGATAAGCAACCCTCACCCTGCTAGTTAAGTAGCTCACACCTGTATTTTCTTACTTAAGTTATGACATTACCATTCAGAGCAATGTGTGTTTAGAAGAGGACATGAAAGTAGCATTATGCATTGCCACTGCACAAATACACAGAATTAGTAAATAACACTAGCAATGTGGACTTTGCCAAAAAGTATTTTATAAATGCCAACACTTGTGTAAAAAATAAAAGAACCCAAACAACCAAAAACTGGCATCAAATGATGAATATGCTGATTAATTAAATACAATGTCATTTTCAAGACTGTAATGAATCAAAAGTTAGGAACTTTGAATTATGCTTTCAAATATTGCTCTCCTCGATCAGTTTAGTCTTTCCACGACATTTCAGAACTTAATATCTGTTATTTCCTATCAAAGAATATCCCTACATCATTAAATGAGTCCCTCAGAGACTTCTGGATGAGATTTTTACAAACAGAGGCCTGGTCCACCAGTGCACGAGCTGTTTCCACATTGTGAAGTTGTACTTACTGCTTTGAAAACCAATCTCTGCCCAAAGAACCTCCTTCCTCTCTCCCTTCTATTTGAGACATAATTAAGCACTAATCATATGTGATTCAATTTTGTAATTCATTACTGTTTTGGAAATCCAATTACTTTACAAAAAAAAAAGGTAGAATTTATTTGAAAATAATTTCTATAGTAAAAAATTAAATACACATAGTTGACAAATTTGAACTTTTCACCAGCTTTGCATGCTGCTCCTACAGTTTGGTTTTGGAGCTGGGTACTTGGAATTCAAGGCTTATGCAGAGAAACTACACACAGACACACTCTTTAACTTGCTTTAAAACATACAATATCAACTTTTTTTCTTTGAGATACAGAATTCTTCTGTGGGGTTGAAACAAGAATCAAAACCAAGTTTCTGTACAAAATAATCTTAGAGTTGGCTTCAAAGTTGCATGGAGACTTTCAGAAGGCTAAGAAAATAGCAAGAGATTGCTCTATTTCTGAAATATGAACCTGCCTGAGGAAGAAAAAAAAACTGCTCCAGAAACACCATGAAGCTATCTGCAGGAGGCACCTTTAAAATACAACCTGAAAGGATGACTATTCATAAAAAGAGTAGTGAACAGGAGTTAAAATCACACTTATTTCTTATTCGGCACTAAAAATCCTAAGACTATTATGATTTCATTTTGTATGTTAGCCTACTCTACTGGGCACAAAACCAGTATTTTTTTGCTTCAAGGAATAAGAGTTCTGCTTGCTTCTCTGATAACTTTATATTTGGGGGTAAAAAATGCCCTCTTCACATGAGTTTAAGAAAAGATGCAGAACTTCCAAATCATCCCCCTTTACAGCTTCACAGTTAACAGAAAGATGCAGAAATATACTGCCTCTGCAGAAGAGAAAATGAAAGAATATAGGCTTCTAAAATGATGAGAAAGGAGAGTAGTGCTGGCACCATTCCAGCCACTGGACAGCAAAAGCTGATTCATAAAAGCAGCAATTTGCTTGACCCTGTAGACATATCAACAATGTTTTATGCACCTAAGGGATACCACTGGCAATGCTCTGGTCAGTTGCCAGGCTCTGTGCCTTCCAAACACATCAACAGCCTTGAAAATGGCCCTGATAGATAACAACACAGGAGAAGTTAAGTGTCTCACAGACATCCCTTTGCTGGATTTAGGAAACAAAACAGCAGCCCACTACTGCAATTTCTGGATCATTAAAGTAGCCCACCTCTAATTTTCTTCTCTCATAAGAAGTGCCAGAGAAAGTTAAAGCAAAACAGAAAGATTTTCAACCTCTTTTCCCCTCACTGGCTTTGTCAGCTCTCGCTCTCTTAACTAAGCTGTTTTTTCAGATCTGACCTTTTCTTTGCCTTTATTAAAAGAAACTACAGCACCCACTGGGCCCCCAAGTAGTGACAAGACCTCTGTAAGCTACCAGAACAAAACATTTCCCAGTGAAATTTACATAGTAATTGTCCTAGCATGTCAAAGTATTCAATTTACAGCAACAAGCTTCAGTCACACCATGTTTCTGTTCCAATCTAGTCTTGTCAGCTGAGCCTGATTAGGTAGTGATAACTAGTAATTTCTCCTGCTATTTGACAAGGCTGTAAAATTAGCTTGGGTGTGAGCTGATGGCAGGGAACGTAATCTTTATTTTCACACTGACTCACAGCTGGGAAGCAAGCAGGCATTACTGTGTATGGGCCTCAATAAATGTCACAACACTTCACTAGAACAAATAAACCTCCTCCAAAACATAAGTAGGATTTTCATGAAAAGAAGAAAAATAAATTGTACAGTAGAAATTGTTTGTGAAATTGCTATTAAATGCACTATCAACATCTCTTGGGAACTAAGGAGCCAAAGACCTGTGCTCTATGTAGACTTCCCTCAGCATGGAATTCATCAGAACTGATGGGGCTGAATTAGGTGCCTGTTACTTTATGTCAAATTGCCTCATTTTGGACTGTCATGTACAGTCTCTTCAGTACCACTCTCTGTCTCTGAAGAAATCAGAGTCTGAATTTGCCTTGCTTTTGTCCTTCAAACCAAAAAGTTCCTCTAACCAAGGGAAGAGCCTAAGAGTCAGATAAACTATATTGACATAAAGCACGTTCATGTTTACAGAGTTTTGTTTTATGATACTATTTCTTATAAAATCCTCATCACTTATGGAAAGATGTTATAAATTTAAAAAAATCATGAATATATTTTAAGAAATTTATCTACGCGCCATATGTATTAAATCTAGGAGGCTTGGGAAATAATACATGCAGTAATTTTATACTATCTCAAAATTCCTCATTAGCAACTGCACATAAGAAGGCATCCTAGTACTCTAATTATATTTTAGCTTAAACCTTGCACTTTGTTACCTGTGAATTCAAAAATAACATCAGACCAATTTATTTAATACATACACAAGCAAACACCCTCAAAACACTTTATTTCTCTGATCTTCTCTTTAAAAAAATCTAGTTAAAATTCATTAATTCAACTCTAGCATACTTATCTGACTGTCTCTCACAAGTAAGGCCGACCTCAATAAAAATACCATCAATAAAAAGACCATCAATAACAACCCTCTAATTTGAGTCTAAGGTCATTTTCATGGCTGAAGAAGAAACAGGATTAGAATTCAGGTTTTTGTCACTCGAAATGCATTTTAAAGCAAACTACTTCAGGAAAAAAACAACCTGTGACATTCAATTACCCTTTAAATTTCCGTTCCAGAAATCCTAGTTATCTTATTACCACTTGCCCTTATACTCCAAAGGCACCCCATAGGCTTCTAGGAACCCTCTAAAAGCTCAGCCACTCCTCCCTCCTCAGCCACTTTTGCATCAGTCCTCAGGTACTTCTCTCAATTGCTGTGATATGATTCAAAGACCATTGAGAGGAGCCTCAAACAGAGATCAGTTCCCTCAGCATTCAGGAGTACATCCCCTCAGGCCCACGGACTCACTATGTCCAGTTCGCTTAAGCATAAAACACATAATTCTCAAAGAAAGTCTTTCTGTGAACTACCACATCACTTCACCTCTCCTTTTCACTGCAATGTGTGGTCAGGCTTACACCTCTCAACACCATCACCTGTACACAATAAAAGAGATAATGGGCAAGATAGCACTAGATCTGACCAGTGTTGTCATACTGAAACCACCACTGGTAAACAAGGGAACAAATGCTGTGAAAAAGCTGCTGGGCCTCATGGACCACATGTGCCAAAAAGATTGGTAAATTCTCATGTCTACTACACATCCTGTGGCCAGCACAGCCTTCAGAAAATTTGAGAACAAGAAGCTTACTCACAATCAAATCAGGCAAAATACAAGTTGTTTTTCCATTCCAGCATTGCTGCACATCTGCTGTCCTTTATTACATGAGGTGCAACAGCTAATTGTGTTGCCATTGAGAATGTACTGCCAAGAATGTACAACCTTACTGAGGTAAGGCGTACTGAGGCTCTTCATAAAACTACTATATTAACAACATATATCATCACATTCACCTATGCACTTCAAAGATACAAAATACCAGAATATCCCCCATTCCACACAAATCTTAGCAAAGCTGGATGTACTTTCCAATTTTACTGTTGCATTATTTGACAGTTAAAAGTTCAAGCTTTAACCACTGCCAAATGCTAATAGACTTGGCTATCCCAGATGTACAGAACTGGCTGGAGGGTAAATATTCTTCAGAATTCCTGTCCCCATTAAGTTTAGATTTCACAGTTATGTTTACTGCAGCTTGCTATCTTCTCAGCAGTGTGGGAGGATTTACTGGAGTCTAAGTAACATGCAAGGCATCTAAATACAGGAGAACTAGTTCTCTCCATGTGAATAAACAGATTATTTCTTTTATCAAATAATTTTTAGTAAACAGAAACAGTCCCATCAGGCTTGGACTCTCCTGACTGGCCTATTTAACACTGCAGCCCATTTCTCAATAAAAGGAGAGTTGAGGAATCATCAATCTTCAGCCATATTTTTGCTGTTGCTGCCTTAAAAAAAAAGACACACTGGCACCCAGAAAGCACTTGGGAATTATTCCATGTTATTTGTTCCTATCAATACATATCCTGCAGAGAAAGTGACAGCAGGCATGACAGAGACAGAAAGCCATAGGTTTTCTTGGGTATAAAATATTCCTGATCCTGTTTTGAGGAGCTGCACTTCAAATGGGATGCCCTGCAGCAATTGCAGAGAACAATCTGGTCGGGTTTGGAAATGGGGACACTGCCTATCGTGTTTTGGACCACATGACTTTTCACATTATTCAGCAACTACACAAAACAGTTTGAAAAGCACAGTAACAATCTCTAGCTTTTCCACTACCCACTGAAAACACACCTTGAGTTTAAACAGGTTTCTCTGTGGCCAGATAAATTAAGCTAATACGAGTAATCAGCAATATGAAGCAATGCAATGTGTATGTGTGCCTGAAGACATTTCTGATTCCCCAAAATGAATGAGAACTAGAAAAAGCCTTCTACTATCTTTGTATCTTCTTCACCATATGATCAAAACTTCTACAGATCAACAGAAATAACCAATTACTTCCATAAGATTTATTAAATATTTTTAAGTTCAGCATACTTAAATAGTTAATCTAATTTTTTTTTTTTAGCAATGCAGGACAACCAAAACCTGTCTTTAAGATGATAGACTGCAGAGGGAATTAACCAGAATTTATCTTGTAGCATTGGATTAAAGAAAAATTTAAGTTTTAGGGACAATATGCATAGGCTAGATTGTGACAAATGCACTGTATTTATAAAAAGAAAGTAACTAAATACAATGCAATAATTAGTTTTTTAGGAGATTCAGATATGTACTACTGCCTGCCTATGTATCTAACTATATCCCTTTCCCATGAGTTTAGTAATAGTAAAACTCTTTTTAAAGTGTACTAAAACACAGAGATTAAGAAGAAATCCAACTCTGTTAACTCTGCAACTACTCTAAAGAAACACAAAAATGGAGCCAATCAAAAAACATACTGCCTGGAGAAATCCCATTACATACTCATTTTAGCCTCTTCTAAAAATACAATGGAGAGCAACCACACTGCATTCAAATATTTTGAGGGAGAACCATTCGGACACTCTCTCAGCTTCTGCTACAGAAAAGGAAAGTTTCAGTTATGCAGAACCCATGGAATGAAATTTGGTTTTGTTACTAGGAAGAAATAAAACCTCATTACTGTTCAGGACACAGAAGATGTAACCAGCCCTTAGCTAAACACTCTCATTTCTTTGATTATGAAAATGCATTTCTTCTGAAGGTTGTGAAAAATTTAATGCCTAAGAAAAATGAGCATAGTTCAGACTCATAAAAAGGAATATTGCTGGGAGTGACAGTGAAGGTGAGGACTTCATACATCATCAGCAAGACCAGCAGAAAAGTATTGGAAACACTGACTCCAGTCCATACAGGCTAAAAACCAGACATTATAGTAATCAGGTTGGACATTTTTAATGTACAAGAAGAATGTTAAGAATTTCATTATCAAATTAATCTATCCAAGGGAACCCTTAAAAGGATGAGATTTCTTGTGATAGATTACTCAGGCAAACTGGGGAGCATTTGCACATCTGATCTAAGGCTACCAAGACATAAAATCATAGAATAGCTTGGAGCTGGAAGGGATTCACAAGGATCAGCAAGGCCCTGCAGAGGAATCACTCCAAGATTCACACCATTTGTCTTAGAGCATTTTCCAAACGTTTCTTGAAGTCTGTCAGGCTTGGTGCTGTGACCACTTTCCTGGGGAGCCCGATCCAGTGCCTGATCTCCCTCTGAGTAAAAAACACCTTTGATCTAATATCCAACCTAAATCTCCCCTGACACAGCTTCATGCTATTCCTTTGAGTCCTGCCACTGGTTACCACAGAAGGGAGAACAATGCCTGCCCACCTTCTTTCCCTCCCGAGGCAGGCTGAAATGAGGTCTCCACTCTGTCTCCTCCAGGCTGAACAAATCAAGTGACCTCAGCCACACCTCATACAGCTTCACCTGGGCATCCTTCATCTTCATGATACTCCTCTGGATGCTCTCCAGTAGCTTTTTTATGCCTCTTACACTGTGGTGCTGTACACAGGACTTAAAGTGAGGCTGCACCAGCACAGAGCAGAACAATCCCCTCCCTTGCCTGGCTTGCAATGCTGCGCCTGATGCACAGCAGCAAGGATATGGCTATCAGCAAATAATCTACAGATTTTAGATAAAAGGAGACCTGTTTTGAAATTAAGATATACAAACATACAAAACAAAATATTTTAATTATAAAGCTTGCAAATGTATTGGTATCAGGGACAAACTTGAATTCCTTGAGTCAATAATGACAAGCTTAAAAAATTGATTGTCTAGTATAAGAAGACTTCGGAGCTTGAAACAGGATAGGTCACAAAATTTATATCCACTGTTCAGACTAGATGATTGCAATCCTTCCCCCAAATCTCATTAAAATCACATTTAGAACGCTATTCAAAATGCAAGTCAGATTCAGTTTTGCTTGTTTGAAAAGCTGGTATGAATAGCAGAATACTTGATAATGTGGAGAAGATAAGAATTAATTTCAACTGGTACATTCAGTATCAGAATAAGTAGCATTTCTCTTTCTACAATAGAAAATAATACTGCCAGCTTTTTCCCTAGCATTTGCAGGTTTGTTGTATTCTAGACCACACAAAGCAGTTGAAAACAGAAGTGAATGAAAAAACCCTTCTTGTGGGTTTTGAAATATTTCTTATATTGGTATAGCATTTCTAACCCCTAAATATCAATTCCATTGCTTTCTCTCAATACTACCCAAAACTCAATGTTAGCTTTCACTTTGAGTGACCAGAACTCCTATTTTCACTAAATCAATCCTGAAACCAAATAAACTAAGGTGATAAGCCTCTTTTAGATTGTTATTTAGAATTAGAGGGAATAAGAAGTTGTTTTGTTTGATTGTTTCTTTGTTTAAACTTAAAGACATGGGTGATGCTGGGAAGAGAACAGAAAATTAGTTAATGTAGCTTGGCACCCACTGTGCCAAGGCTTTCACACAAGAGTGGAACAGAAACAAGACATCAAACACCTCTCACAAATGGAAAAAAAAACTTCTTTGAGCACAGCTATGAGAGACAGAAAAAAGCATGGGAAATATTAGAAGGATGCAATAAAAACATATTAAAGATGCAGGAAAGGTCAAGTCAGCCTTAGAATAGAAGTTAAATGTTTCACTACACAATTTTTTTACAGTACATGCATTTTGCTGCCTTAAAATGGAAAGAAGAATCAATCATAACATCCTGCTGAAGAGTTATAAATATCAGAGGAAAAACAAAAGAGTATTATTAAACACATTTGAAAACTTGAATTTCTGAGAGCTCAATCATCTAAGCATTTGTTTAGTTCCACCCATCCCCCCGCAGAAGGTGTTATTGGCAGATTCTAAGCCCAAATTCCCAAGAAACTCAGAAAAAGAAAGTTTATTTGGATTAAAAATAACAAGTTTTTTCTGCTGTCTTTGCATACTTCCCAGAAAATCAAACACTTGTAAGTGGTTCTTCAAGTTTCTTTGGTTTGACTTTGGAATATAATATTTTTGAAGTTATTTCAGAAGAATGTAGAAACTACTGCAGCTGCTGTTTCAATTTAAGTAAGTTTTTATTCAAAATACAGGATTTACCACTCAGTTTTGTTGCATTTGAAGGTTAATTTTGCGGATTTTCTCTACTAAGGGCAATAAAACCATTCTATTTGCTTCTATAAAATATATCATAGACAGTATTTTCAGGAAAGACATCTTCAGCAGGAGATAACTATTTTCCCTGTGCAAATGGCATACACTAAATAGAGACAGAGGGTCAAAACTCAAAGTTTACAATACCAGCATCTCCCATAAATTGGCATAAGATGACAGCTAAAGGCCTCCAAGCAGTTAGAAGATCCACAAAGCCAAACCCTTTAAAATGTTCAAAAGATGGCCAAACTAGACCTGCCTGCTATACCACACCTGATTAATCTGCTATAAATGTTACTGGAGAGACCCCTTTTCTCAAGACAGAAATGACATAGTTTTCCAATAGTTTGTCTGAAAGCAACTCTATTAGTGCCATAGTTTAGCCCCAGCCTCTAGCACAGATGACACACAAATTAGTTAAGAAAATTAACTCTACCCCAGCAAAACCAGCACAATGTCATGTGACACAATATGAACTACTTTGCATTTCATACACACTTCTCAAGAGAGGAGACACTTCCAACAATGAAGTGCAGTTTGAGACTGGCCATACTTCACACACAGCAGCCAAGAGATGTGCTTGTTTCTAACAGTAGGTCAGAAAGCACTGTCAGACTTCTGTGACTCTTAGAATTTCAAGAAATACACTTGCTTCAAGGTATGGCCATCAAAAGTATTGAGCCCAGCTTTGTCACCTTAATTAAGACACTACTTTGTAGGCAATTACAGCACAAGAACATTTTTTCTCTTTATCTTTAGATGCTAAGTGATACAGTCAATTAACTAACGGGCTACTTGTATTATGTGTTTGACATGAGGAAGGTTAGAAGGCCATGACTCCAATCAGTGCACTCAGGACACTACTAAAACAGGCACCTCACGAGATTTCACTGAATGCCACAGGAACCTGGCTGAATTGGAACATGGAAACAATGCAGGCACCACAAGCTTCCCAAATGGGATGCTTTGGTGCAAGTCAGAAAAAGATTTGTGCTCGGGAAAAGAGGGCAGAGACAGTCTGGTGTGGCACTGACTTGTTCCTAACACGTCACTTCTGACAACACATCGCTTCTGGGGACACTCATGGAAATGTCAGGGACTGTGAGGACAGCAGCAGGTGAGAGAGAAGCTGCCAAAAGACCAATTTACAAAAGCACAAAGGGATGACAAACCTGACAGCTTCCTTTTGTGTCTAGTCATTATCCTCTGCAGTTTTGCTAACAGAGGAGGTTGCTTGATGAACACATTAATTATAGTAACAATGTAATCTACCACAGTTTCAATGCTATACAGCTGTACATTTGAACTCAAACTTCTTGGAAGCACTCATTATATCATTTCAGCTAATTTGTCAATGCAGAAAGTAAAGAATGTATGTAAAACTTATAGTTTGTTATAAAAATATATTTATTTTTACTTAATCCTATGCAAACAATCCTAATATATCGTTTACAAATTAAGAGAGAAACAGGTTTTTTTCTCAAAACAATGCAACAATTAAATTACGCAATTAACAATCAAAATTAAATTAGAAATGTCTCTAAAAAAAGGTTAATTCCTCTGCTGTGAATTTCTTTTTTTAAATTCTTACTATGCAAATATTTATATAGTATTAATTCTTTGAAAAAGACAGTTGCACATTTGACATAAAAATGTGCTAGTTGCCATGATGTTTCTCTTCTCCCTGCACTGAGAACTGCTGTCAAGCTGGGAAGTTCAGCTCTGTTCTCTGACAACTTTTCCTATCAAAATAAGTTAAGCTGGACCATATCTTAACATGGATCTTTGTATAATAGAGAGAATTGTATCTGCAGGAAAATACAAATATAGTCATGGAGACAATTAGCTTTGTCTCACCTTTCCCCCATACACTAGTTGCATAACATCCAATTAAAAGAGTGGGAAAATACCAGGTAAGGAGACAAACCAAATCAGCTCCCCCTTCAGAGTGACTCTAGAGGACAAGAGCCTGGAGCCTACAATGGCAATGGTGTCCCTTTTCCTGCCACAGATAGGAAGTTCCACTCTTTGTATAAAGGAGCCAAAAATTAAGCAACATGAAAAGCAACTCAGGTTTGCTGTATGACGATTTTAACTCAGTGGTTATTTTCCAGAATAACCTTCATCCCATTTCTCTGTGTTATATTAATGTTTTTGGGAATAATACCACCATGTGCCCCCAAATTCTGCCTGTTCATCATGCATGTTCTTTTTTTTACACAATTCTACACAGCATAAATCAGCTGATGTATCAGCACTCAGCAGCTATTGCATTGTTTTAACTTTTTATGTAACAAAACAGAAGAAAGACTCAGCAATCACAGCCAAAAATGATATAATGGTTGTCACTCGGCTCCCCAGCCCAAAGATCTGCAGCTATTAACCAAATGAGAACATGAGAAACTATGTGGATCCTTTTTAGCCCAATTCACTACACAGAAATTTAATAAAAATCATTCTGTAATGAAAAGAGGCCTTTTATATTCTTAATGTGTAACTAATCAGATGAGAAGTCACTTTAAAAGACAGAGCACATGATTTAACAACAGTGGTAAATTTTCCAGTTCCTATAAAATGAAATTATTGGTTTGTGTCGACTGTTTATGCTTTACCTTTATGGAAAATATATTTAGAGATACCCAAAGATAAAATCTTAAAAATTAAATAGTCCAGAAAACAGTTTACATACTTAGGATGTCGGATGTCTGGCAGGGACCGTTCCAGTGCTATGTTGTTGCTAACAAATATGTTGAAGCCATTTTCCCTATATGCAGAATCATCATGGTCTTCCTCCGTAAGAGGGTAGGGTTTCCCATGTTCACCTTTCCCTAAAACAAAACAAAACAATTATTTATCTCAAGCTGACAGCAAAAAATGTACTACAAACACAAAAAGAAGTTACACTGAACTTCAACTAGTACACTGTGCCTGGAACACCTCAAAGAAATCTCTTGCAGTATCTTTAGCAATACTCCTGTTACTTTCAATACAAAACCAGAAAGCAGGTACAAACAAGATTCAAAAGCCCTTCGATGTCACCCAATTCATCTAACTTTCCTCTATACAGACACACAATCAGGTTAAAGCCATTTTATATAGAAAAAATTCAATAGTAAATTAACCTTTCTTTTCCATAACAAAATAATGCACAAATGGATCAATTCCAGCAATATGCCCTTCAGTTATTATGAGGAACCTGGTTACTGAATTACTTTACATTACAGCACACCTAACACCAATTCATGTTTTCAGAATGTAACTTCTGCACTGAAGTTTAGGGTGTCCAGCCTTCCAGAAGAAACCATAAGGAAACCAGATGTTTTGTTCCAGGCTCCTTGGGACAAGACAGATATACTCAGTGTCTCTAAGACCACAGCACTGTGGAGTTGGTTTCAGAAACTGGTCACTTTGGGCTCCCCCAAAGAAATCATCTGCTTGTTACCTAGTAAAGCACAGACTTTTTATTCCAGCTTTTTATTCCCAAGTTGGTTCTCATCATCAGTCACTTGGCTTGCTTAGTACTTACCTCAGGCTACTATACCTCTACCTCTTGCACCAAGAAAACAGAGAAAATAAAATAAAAAAAAAAAAAGTAGTTCAAAGAAAATCAGAAAATAAAAGCCTTCAATTCTTCTCAACTATTTTTAATCTTCCCATTCTTGCAGAGGATGTACTCTTCAGAGTTTCAAAACCCTTCAAGCCTACACAGGTTCTCAAGAACATATGCTTTCCTTTACATCTCATTGATCAGTTTAAAACCTCTCTGTCCTTCTACCACCAGGCTCCCTCAAGAAAACTCCTCCTTTTACCTGGGCTCTTAAAGAGAAATTAATCAGCTGGATTCAATAAGTGATCAAGGGCATGTGATCCTCAGCTAATCAGGAGCAGCTATAGGAGTGGATGAAGAGGAAAGCAATCAGAGGCTGAGGAAATATCCAGTGGTATTCTTAAAGCCCATAAGGCTCTGTTGGTGCCCCTATTTCACACTGCACTAGTGCAAGACAT
Source organism: Setophaga petechia (assembly GCA_024362935.1). Classification (NCBI taxonomy): domain Eukaryota; kingdom Metazoa; phylum Chordata; class Aves; order Passeriformes; family Parulidae; genus Setophaga; species Setophaga petechia. Next base: position 34,163,520 of record JANCRA010000001.1, read on the forward strand.
TAAAAACACAGAATATGTCATTAAAGATGCTGTAGTAACTCAATTTTAGCCTTTTTTCAGCTAAAATTTTAATTTTTTTATTCTAAAATTTGTGCATATATTTACAATTTCATTTAAATTCGTAATGAAAACAATTACTGTTACTTAAAAGGAGGCGGGGAGAATTAATTCTTATCATGAAACCCTTTCTCTTTATGCTATTTCATTACTAACAGATATTTTGTCATTTTTTATCCCCAAATGCATGCAACACACTAACATGACCCAAACTCTGAGACTAAGCTTCTATGTGACTCTTTATGATTTCATACTAATAGTGGGGAGGAACTATGATTCTATAAAAGCAGGTAATGAGTCAAAGTACTACTCCAAATTCAATGGTACAATTTTATCAAATATGATTCATAATAAAGCAAAACTAAGCTAATGTCATTCAACCTAAGACATAGAAATTTTAGCCCCTCTCTTTCAGCATATATTCTACATAAACCAAAAGTGAATATTTTAGCTGGCTATTAATAAGAGTTTCATCCAGGTAGTTATTAATATTTTGAACATTCTGAAATAAACTACTTGTATGATTGAAACGTATTATTGCAAATAATTTTTTACTATAAAATTTCCTGTATATTCAAGCTATTCACCTTGTATGAAGAGAGGTTGATTCTTGCTTTGCTTTTCTTAAACGAGTGCATTTGGCTCCTCAGCAGATGAGTATTTGTCCTAAAAGTTCATAATGTCCCTTGCCAGTGAAACTGAAGACAAGCATTTCTAAAATAGTTTTCCATTCTTTCCCATCAGATAAGAAGCAATATCACTGTGTATAAGCCAAAAGTATAGATATCATGGTTGTCATCTAGAGCAACTCAGGGATGGGCAGAACATTCTCCTACCATGCTGTGTAAGTATTTGCCCAAATTGCTTTTGCATTTATGCAGTATAGCTCAGCCATGAAGTGCACTAGAAGGTGCAAAGCATGACTCTTTCCTAACACTTTAGCAAAATACTCATGTATGGCACAAACAGAGGCTTATACACTTTTTAAATGTCATGACTATTTCCCCCAGCTTTTTGTTTGCCTGCTCTCTCACCCTGCAGTTCCTCCTGATTAACTAGGGAACATTAGCTAGGGGAGCCATCTATCAGATCCAGCTGGAAGCAGTTTGCTAATTTCTCTAAAACAGCTTTGGTAAAAAGAGACTATTCCTTATGAAGAACTTTGGAAGGAGAGAAGTAGAGAGCTCAGAAAATAACCATTAAAAAAATCCGTACAAATTTTGGTGACCATTAGGCTTGAAGGATTCCCTTTGTAGAGAAAAGTGCCATGCACGAGCTACTCAGCATAAAAACAAAACATCCTAAGCACAGAAAACTTTCCTGTCACTGATTCACATTCCTAGATGTCTGGCAGTAATTTCCATCACTGCACAGTGGTTTGGAGGTGGATCTATATGCCAGGATAAAAAGGGGAAATTTCACAATGCAAGAAGAGTAAGATTCTGGTGAAAAGGACCCTGATTAAGTATAATTCTAAGTATAATTACTGGCTACAGAAGACTGCTTTAAATCTATTGATAGATGTGAGCCCTCTTACACTGTCTCTTCTGTCTGAAGACAAAACAGCAATACAGAAAGTGCAACAAGGTTATAAAATATTGTAGGAACTGAGTGTAAAAAACCCAATGGTGAATTTTTTGCCCCTTTACATCCAAAAGGGGACTCATCCAAATGCGACAGATAAAATCAACCCAGCACTAACAGTTGATACTAACTCTCTGAGGCTAGTTTACAATTGCAAAGTAAAAATAACCTCATAAACTAAGGACAATCAGAAGTTTTAGTTCAGGATTTTGATTTGTCAAGGAAGGGAGAAACCCAATAGCACAAGAATGACACATAGATTCAAACTGGGCGCTTTCATCCCATCAGAATGCTCCACTGCATGGGAAGCTCACAGCAATGTTTAATTCATACAGTGCTGTCTTACCTTTGTGATTACAGAATTATTAGTCTGATTTTTAATTTCAGTAATCAACATAAGCAAGCATGAAAATATGCTAGGTTTTCCTCTTAAGGCACTATGATGGTTTTGGAGTTAACATCTCTACATTGCTTAGTACTGTGTTATTTTAAGGGTTCTAATACACCATCTTAAAATGATTCTCCATAAGTATTCACATAAAAAAAAAAAAAAAAAGATATTGAAGGCATCAAGATAAAGTACTGGTTTGGCCAAGTATTAGAGACTCTACAAGGGGTTTTTAGCCCTACTCAGGGATGTTACAGTCTCCTAGGAAACCATACACTGCATACCCAGCCCTAAAAATGTTCAGTTCAATGCCTGACAACTTGTGGTAACTCATAGTTCAAGGACACCTCAGTTAGGCATCTCCTGCTCATATATAATGCAGATACAGCAGGAGGAGAATAAGCCCTCTTGTTCAACAGATGGTTGAAAGGGAAGATGATTAAGGTGAAACAAGAAAATAAAAAAGCATTCTGTATACTCAGTACAAAAATCTAATTGCAGAATAATGGCTCTGGATCAGCCACATTGGTATAGTTGTCAGGTACTATAATTATAAAGAGAACAGGGATTTGTTGGCAAAATAGATCAACTGTAAATCAGCTTGAAAATGCAACAGGAGTGCTGCACATTCCATATGCAATAGATAGGGGACCTTGCTTAAAACTATAAACAACAAATCAAGTGGCAACAGGTTCTCATTTCAGGGACTTTTGGGTTTTCTTTTGGAGTTTTGTTTTTATAATTCATATGAACTTCATTTATAATTCAGCAGGCATGGTAAGAAAATGGCTTTGCCATATAAGTTTAATAAGTTAAGCAACTGCTTGACATCTTAACAGAGGAAACCAAGTGGATAAAGAACATAGGCCATTCAGTGTCTGTGGGGAAGAACTGTGTACAAATCTGAATTATTTACTGTTTATACTCACTGCTATTAGTTTACTCAGGCATGACAACCCAGCCATACCAAGTCAAGACTATAATTCACATAAGTATTTAAGTACAGCCTTTAATTCAAGCATCCTTTAACCCTAAAACAGTAGTAGGGAGTAAGAACTCTCCATGTACTAAATGCTTTATTTATATAAGAATTTTATTTTAATATGTAAACCTATAAATAATTGAGTCTTCTTAGTTTTAGTGCATTTTTTAATTATGGATAAGTTAATTCTGGATTCTTGAAAAAATATATTATAAATTATCTCCAAATAGTCCACTGAGAATCTATCACAGTTTGGCTGTGTTCATCACACAAACTCCAAGCTCATCCTCTCTCATGGAAGTTTTCACAGTGAGAACAGATGTTTCATCTTGTCCTAGAGCAATCTTTCAATACAGAAATGAAGTCCCCTGAGGAGAGAGTGACTGTGTTTCTTAGCAAAGGTAGACAGAGAAACACGAATTCCAAATTAATGCAGTCACACCTCCGTCTCAAAGAAAGAGTGTGAAAATAAAATTGGAAATAAAGATCAGCAACAGAATAAAAACACTTAAGTCAGAGATCTTACATCATTTTGACACATAAATTTTCATTAAAAAACCCTTTTTGATCCCTGATATGGCAACTGACCAAGTCAGTGGGCAAAACCCCTGTTTAAAGAAATCAGTGGTATTTTACACGATTTCTGAATTTTTCCTAGTGCACAGCTATCTATAAGTCTTCCATCTTTCACTGCAGAGACTGACTTCATATTATTTAGATAAGTAAAACAGATTAGCAACTCAAACTGCCAGCACATTCTGCTTTTTCGGAAGTGAATTTCCATTTGAGTAGTAACTAAAATAATTGTATTCCTTATTTTTCCTTTTCCTCACAGACAAGAGGGCAGGGTGCAGAAATGACCTTCTCCTTTCATATTAGAAAAGGAGTTGCTTGTTTTGAGCAAATGCCTTTTGTGGTTTTTCACATTTATGTTAATTTCCAATAAAATGGATGAAAATTTTAATTTAATAAATGCATGAATGATCTTTGACAATTTGTTACTGAGACAGAAAATTAAAACTGCATTTCTCACATTAATTTCCTTCATACCAACTGGAACTACCCAGCTTGCAAAAAATGTGTAGGTGTGTATTTACTTGTATATAAACTGGCTTTTCAGATTGAAAGTAAAGAACTTTTTTTTACCTGTATGGATAGTAAAACAATGGAATAGGCAATCTAGGGAACATGTATAGGCATGCAAGAAATGATAACATGCCTCAGAAAGATGATTGATACAGCTCTGGTCATCTATTAAGATGGATTCCAACCTTAAATTTCTATGAATGTTATGAGAAATGGGAGGAGAAATGACTATAGGTTCCCTCAGAGTACATATAAATTGCATCAGAAACTGGAGTATATTTATTTCAAGTTTATTCTACTTTTCCTAAACTTCTCAGAGTATCTCACTCAGTTGTACAATTTCATTACCCTAATTTATATTATAGGGAAAGGAATTAAATTGATTTTACATCAATCGAAATAGGATCAAAAGTATCTTTTAAAAATATTTTGTCACTACCTTGTAGCAGCTTAAAAAGGCACTACAGTAAGATTTACAACACTTCTAATTATTTATTACATACCTGTCAAGGTCTGAGGCAATATAAAAAGCTTTTTCTTAGCATTACAGAAGTTATCAAATCTTACTTATGCAAAAACCCTGTCAAGGAAATCCTGAACAATAAATTTTCAAGCAAGAATAAATGATTTCTTTATAAATCTATAATAGAATTCATTTATTACAGTTCCAATATCAAACTATTACAGAAAACAGTCAAAAATTCACTCAGTTTTCTGTCAGAAAGCATTTAAGTCCCTAGTATTTTATCTATGTTCAGATGACAGTAGTAGATGCAGGTTTTCTTTTCCAAGGATCATGCTGTCCTTGGTGAGTGCTATAGAAATGTTATCAGGAGCAAGTGTGAGGCTTTGTCCTCTCTGGATTGCTGCTACAGTAATATGATGTCAGCAGGAGAAACATGAAATAAATTGCTTCTCTCTTCAGCAACAGTTTTATACAAATAGCACAGGTTGGCAGAAAAAGGGAGAAAAACCATATAACTTTAAAGTTTGTCCTCTGACTGCCTGCTCACATCCAGAACTAAATGCTGAACAATCAAACCACAAGAACAAAAGTCCAAGAAAACCTTCAATCAACCAAACAAAAAACCAACAGAGAAGAACATGCTCCCTAAAAAAATTTAGAAGAGTACATTCAAATTCTAGTGTCGTTGCATCTTTGGAGTATTGTTTGCTTATCATTCACATGAGATAAAAATTAAAGGAACCTTTTATTTAAGGAACAATTTTGTGTTACAAACACAAAATGAAATCCCTGCTTATAGTAGTGAGGTCTTCTGTCATTCCTCAACCCAGAGTGGGTAGGAAGTAGGTCAAGGAAGAGCATTTCCAGGGGAGGAAATGAGAGGCACAAATAGCAACCTCTCAGATGAACTTATTTTACACATGTTTGAGAAGCGTTTTTATAAAAAAGGACATCCAAGTGGGGAAAAAAAAAAAGTTAATTACAGCTTTGTAACTGTATTAAATATAATTTCCAGATTTCCACAGACTTAACAGGCCTAGGCCAACTCTTCATGTTTTGATCTGGGTCCAACTGCAAGGAAGAAATGTGACAACTTTTTTTTTAGGACTTCATGAGGCTGCAGAAGCTGATTACCAATATTCTGTACACATCAAGGACATGCTAGCATTTCATGTGCATTTTTTTAAAGTGGAAACAAGAGAAAATGATACAAAATGACAGTGGGTCAGGCTGAGCAGCACAAAAATGAGGAGCAGTAGTGGCAGTGAGCAGAAGAATGAACGAGTACACCAAGCAGAGCAAGCAACAGCAACATCTGGCAGAGTGTCAAAACCCCCAGGTCACAGCACAAAGCTCTGGAAACTTCAGCTGGGGCTTTTTGCCTCACAGGACTCCACAGTTCCCATGAGTAAGCCAGGCTTTGGCTCAGGAATGGGGAAAAATCAGCTGGCCCAGCTGCTGCCTTGACAAAGTGGATTGAAAAATTATTATTGTTATAACTTTAGGAATTAGCTCTTACATGTTACCTGTTTATCAGTAATAAAATACTGTTTGCTGAGTTAATTAATTTGCAAGAAAAAAGAATTAGCTCAGTGCTCTTGAGATTAATTCTTGTACGTATCTAGGCATTTTACTAGATGTCACTTTAAAATGCAACCTGGCCTTTACTGTTGGCAGTGGTGTCCTAGCAGAAACAGTGAATTATACAGGTAACATTAGAAAAATCCAATTCTGTATCTTTCAAATAACCAATATGAAATTATTTATACAGAAACAAGAAACTGCGGTTTATCTTTAACATGTGCATGTTTTCAATTAGTAATTTTCAATTAATTAATCAATAATTAATTTCTAAATCTTACAGCCTGTGCTTTATGGAGTATTAAAGTATACTTTAATACTTTTTCATTCATTTGAAACATTAAAAATGCAGCCTCTAAATTTCCAACATTGTCATTGCAGAGTAAAATTACAGTGTGCATGTGTCTGAGGGAAGTGATTGCTTTAAAATATATCATGAGGTAAACCACTGGGATTCTTTTGTTTTAGCAGAAGAATGACTGCATATGAATCCTGAAAATTCAACTCTCCAAAGGCTTGAATAAACATTTCACAAAAAAAAGCAATATAATTTTTCTTAAAATATACAGCTTTTAAAACTTGCTGCAAATACTACAATGGCTTGCTGAGTGGAAAGACTCATTCTAACCCCTCATTTTCACTTTAATAAATCTAGCAAAAATAAAAGAAAAAAAACAGGCTGCACTATTTGGTTTGTCCAGTGTGTTTAGAATGCCACAGTGTACAATGCAAGATAAGCAGCAACACATGCTGTTTTGATATGAGTTGCTCTATCACTGCAGCAGAGAAGCAATATCCTCAGTAGTATTCTGCAGGCTGAGCTGAATCTAATCATAACTCTGTAGCCAAGGGATGCTCAGTACATCTTCTATTTAGTCTAACTACTTATCACCAAATGCCACAGCCACCAGAATGTTTTTTTCATTTAACATTAGACTGGCTGTAGACCATTAATCAGAGCCAAACACTGAATGAGCAAGCATGTGAGAAACAGAATTCAACCATAAAAAAGGCTTTACAGTTTCAGTTAGTAACTGAAGGACCTGCTAGGATAAAAAGTATCTACTATGGAACATGACCTGAAAAAAAATCTACTCATAATGGTAAGGTGTTTGTTTCTGTACTTAAATGAATCAATTCATACAAAATGTGTCAATAATGACCTTCTAACAGTCTCTAATACCAGAAAGTCTTACTAATTAATGTGTATGCTCAAGCTGATGCATTGAAAAAGCTCAAACTAAAGTGTCCTAATAGGGTTGGATACAGGAACCAAACAGATCCACAAAACTAATGCAAAATTACAGTTGCACAGATAGTGTTTCAGAAAACCCCAAAATACAAAATGATAGGGTCATAGCAGCTGTAATTAATGTAACAGTTAGCCTTACTCCTCTCTTTTTCTTCATTGTAAGACATATTATAATCTTGTGATGTTTACCATATACTATCACAGGAAAAAAAAATAGGATGTTCCATGGAACAAATTTCTTAATGTGGAATTTTTTTTCCTTTTTTTTTTTCATTAATTCAACTTAAATTCACTCCAGAAGCTGGCTTTGTGGCTGCCACATAAAGATGGAATAACGTAGAAAATGAGTGTGAGTAACAATGTAGTCACTGTAGTCACTCTTGTACATGAAGCATTATGATGTGTGTCCTCCAAAGAACACACGAGCTGTCACAACTCCCAGTAAATTTAGATTTAACCTGTAGGACCCCTAAAAAAACCCCCTGAAACAAAACGAACCACGAACAGCAGCAAAAAACCCAGAACCAACAAATATATAAATATACATACATACATATAATAGCCATTCTTACATATGGAGATAGTAAATATTCACAGTTAAAGTTTGAGGCAAGCCCAAGAAGCAGAACTAAGCCATCTGATTCCCCACATGGTGACTCAGTGACAAGGACAAGCTCATTCCTTCTGTAAATCTGAGAAGGATGCCAATAAGCAAGTAGCGTTTGCAAGTTTCTCAGGTAGTACAGAAATGGTTTATTGCTTTTTCAGGTCTGTTCAGATTTATACATTATAAGCTGAGTATGCAAATAATTACTAGGGATAATATAAAAAAACAGGCACCCCTACAAAGTCAGAGATATAAAAATTATCATCAAGGCAAGCAATACAAACCCAGATGAAGAACTGAGACAAGTAATGCCAAGTTCTTGGGACTGGCCTGCCTAAGTCCTTCTGCTTTACTTCGAACAAAATGCATTTTATTCTGTCACACCCTAAGTAGCACTTTGAATCTCAATGGCCTTCTTTTTTTTATGTTTTCTTTTGGCAAATCAGAGACATTACTCCTGTGAAAGCTTTCAATACTACATATACTGTTCCATATATTCACTATCACTGCACTTCCCAGCCACTGCCCTCCCTTGTTATTAAAAAAGATACTAATGCTGCAATCATTAGTATTCTCTTTTATCACTCATTTTTAAATGCATGGTTTTTAAAATGGTTTAAAATGCACTTTGTATTTTGAAGAGCCTTTCAACTGACTGACATTCCTGTGGTAAGGAGAGCTAAAGTTAATGCTTGACCTGTTCTGAGCTCAGCACAGCTCTCCACAGCCCTTTCCCTCCCTTCCCATTGATTCACATCTTTCTGAATAATACAAGTCTAATAAATTCCAACTATTTTTCAAATGCCTGACACAAATTTGAGCAAATTTCCTGTACTAAAGTCAACTGAAATTTCCAGTCAATATATGCTGTAGAATCATGCAGAGGCAGAAGTGAAGACTTCATGAACAACCTTCAGCCAGGATCTGAACAGATTTTCAGCTAATTAGTTTAAAATATTTTCTATTCCAAAGGACAACTCATCACTTACAGAACACAACTAAACATTTATCCCAAGGCCACATTTATGCATAATTCAATTGGAACCCAATATGTCCACTGGGAACTTTTCTGAAAAAGTTAACTTATTGAAAACTGATGGCTGGATTCAGCCAAAAGTATTTTCTGTTTCTTTTAAAAAAATTGTTGATATCTGGGTAAAGCGAAACAAAAAAAAATATTTTGGAAGGAAAAATTTTTTAATCACAGTATTTTTTTCCAATACTTATATAAATTATAGAACTTGACAAAAATTAATAAAGGGTAGACATTCAAGTTTAAAATTCTGGTTTTGAGCCAAAAAAATACTTTCTAATTTTATCACAGATAGAAAAACATGTCAAGTACTAGCCCAAAGGCTCACATGTACACAGCTCAAAATTTCAGGTGTATATAAAGAAAGTCCCTAAAAATTTCTTTCTTACTGAAAACATTTTTAAAAAATGTTAAATGCCATTATGCATATTAATGATGTATTTATGCAGCACACAACAACTCTGAATTCTACTTACGGCTGTATGATCAAGAGCCCCTCAAAAAATTCATTTTTTGAGGAGAAAAATCTTTAGCAACCATGTTAAGAGAGCAAGCATTCACAGTCCTTCATAACCACAGGTAACAGAGGAATAGGATGTAAATCGGGGACTTACTTTAATTGAAGTTGTGTTTCAGATGCATTACAAGAAAAAAAATCACCACACCTCATATTTTCCACAGAGGAAAACAACCACTTTGTTTGTCTATTCTCTTGCTATTAATTCATCTCTGCATGTCATGTGATTTAACTTAGAGAAAGTGTTTTTGCATATATTTAAAATTTAATTTTTCCTGTACTTGCTTAAATAGTAAACCAACACCTTTACAATAGTGAGAGAAATTACGACAAAGGACTTGAACAGGATTAGGAACTGATGTTCTATTGTGTTGATTTGACCCTGGCTGGATGCCAGGTGCTCACCAAAGCCACTCCATCATTCCCTTCCTCAGCTGGACAGGGGAGACAAAATATAATAAAAGACTTGGGGGTTGAGATAAGGGCAGGGAGAGATCAATCACTAACTGTTGTCATGGGTAAAACAGACTCAAATTGGAGAAAAATTATCTTATTGCCAAGAAATGCTCAGGGTCTCAAAACTTCTATGCACATCTTCAGAAGAGCCCAAAAAAGAAAAAAAGATGAAAACATTATCTTTATCACTGGTTATTACAGATTTTAAAAAGTTGCTCATTGTATAAACTGGGGGGGAAAAGTCATTTCAATACCAGGCTGAAGTGGCAGCATGTTAGTAACTTGCTTAACTTACTCATTAACAGCAGCTAATTAAAATGTCAGCCCTCCAGAACTTTAACTACGCAAAGATTTTACTCTTTTTGTGAGGTATATGAAGTTTGGATTTCTTTCCAGTATAACCATTTTTGTGAAAGCTGGGAACAAAATACACAGGAAAAAAAAAAATTCAAATAAACTAATGTTATTAATTTAGAGGCTTCTTTTCTTTTTGTGTAACAATATTAGAAATAGATTGTTCTCTCAAGGAAGAAAATCCTTGAAGTATTCAAGATTTGGGATGAAAACAGAATCAGTATCCTTCTAGAAAGTCTGCAACTTGCCCTCTGGAGACTACTCCTTCCCCACTTTACACACCAGTACTCACCATATTTCAGATCAGTCTCATCTTTTGTAAACTGGCATGGAAAGAAAATGCAAGAAGCAAGTGAAACTAACCTCATATATATTCACAGTGGTTTCCAAAAAAAAATACAAGGTATCCAATTACTTAGCATGTACAATAGAAGTAATGGTCAGGGTAACCTGAAATTACTTCAGCTGTCTTTTAAAAATATAAAAAAGTAAACCATTTCATGAGAAACTTCAAGAGAAAGACTGTTTCCATGTTTTAAGAATACCTATATTGAAACTTAAATATGCATCTTGATTTTTTTTTTAAATCTGAGCATTTTTCCACTGAAACTCCCAGCAAGTTTTACTATTCACATTTCAACATCACCTGCAGAACTTTTAATCAGGATTGCCTAAAAAAAGGTAAAGAAGTTAACTTCTACCTTGCAGTCAGCAGAACTGTCACACAGGTTTGCAGATGTCACTCCTAGAAATGTGGTTTCTTTTTCTACTTTCTTTATATTAAGAGGAGCACAGATTCCCTAGACAACACTTCACTGCAAGAATGCAGGGCAGACAACTTTATGTTACACAATCCCATCCAAAAGGTAGCTCTGTTCCCTGAGAAACAGCGATTATAGGGCGTAATTTGATGAGCTAGTGTCTATAAAGCAAATTATAGCAAAACAATCATACATCTCTGCCTTTTCACATATATTCACTGGATGTCAGACAAATGGTTTCACCAGTCCAATAATTTTCCTCTGTCAGCTTATTTAATGAAAACAGGAAGGAAAAGAAAGAAAGTCACCTTACACATATTTCAGTCATAAACTGTACTGAGATAACTATACTAGACTTTTCTACTTGCAAACTTAATTTGTATCCTCAAAAGAAAGAAAGAAAAGCTATGACAGGAAAGCAGGCATTATTTATTGGGTTTTCAGGAATCCCAAGCATCTTGTTGGTTTCTTGAAGACCAAAAGACTAAAAACAAGACTCCAAAAATGTTTTTGTGAATGTAACCATGTCATCTGCTTCTCTGTATTTGAATTTTCACAGCAAACTAAGCAACGTTTCTTTGTTCCACTGAGTCAAGCAATAATTAACCTGAACGGACAAACTTGATCATTTTTACACCCATCACAAGAACTAATAAGATCAATTTAGATGGTCTGTAGAGCTATCCTCCTCTTTATACACAGATAGGTCTACTCTGAAAGTCTCCAAGCTGTTTGGTTGTTCTAAGCTCTCTCTGCAAATAAACCCTATGTTTTTAAAGACTGCACAGACAAAATGTGTAGAATTTTGTAGAATTTTTTTATAAAAAATTTTTCTAGAATTACTACAAGTCATCCCTCTCTTTAAAAAAACAACCGAACATAAAACCAAACCAGCCAAGTGTCTGCAAAGTACTCATACTAAATATTACTTAGATAGCCCTGAAAATGTTTAAGCACAAAGAGAAAGATGCCTAACAGCCAAAAAAACGAACCATCATTCTAGAGTGCAAATGCCAAATTAAAAGGTCCATTTTAGCTGAGAGGCACTCTCATACCCTCCCTCTCAAAAAAACCTCAAACACAAAATTTATTAAGTCATGTTTCCTTTTTTTTTTAAGACAGCAACTCTATTAAATCCCCAAGTATTATCCATTAAATACATTCACCAATATCACCTCTTGAGCACTAATACTGATATAAGTCCATGAAGACAGGTCTTCACCACTATGCACAACAGGAAATACTATACTTGGACTATCACAAGCAGATGGCATCTGCTGCTTCTTTTCTTTTAATTCTATTTTTGTTTTGGCTTGTTTATTTCTTTATTTAAAAATTGTGTGAGCACTAAGATCAACATTCAAATACAATGGGAGAAGGTACTAGAGAGTAAACTTTGGTTTGTTAAGGATTTGAAACGACATATCCCCACACAGATGAAAATATCGTGAAAGATGATAACCTAGCAACTTTAATAATTTTTCTAGGAGAGCACGTCTGGATACCGGTTTCATTCAAGAATATGTATCACTGATACAGTAAGAGTCAATAGACAGTTCTTGCCAAGTTTCTGGAAATAAAATTTTCTTCCTGCCTATCAAGGTAAAAATCAACATGTCAAGTCTCAGCACAGAAAAGCATCCATATGATAATTTTCAGTGTTCTAAATAACAGGAGTCATATTATCAACTCTGTTTCCCTCTCTTTGGTCACCCTGGTAGGTCTTAAAAATTAACTTTCCAATTACATTTAAATGGTTTAACTGAGTTTCCAAAGTGTGTGTGTGGCAGGGACAGGGAAGAACAGGGAAAGAACCATATTTACTTCAACCACAAAAAGGGCCTCATATCTGGCCAAGGCAACAGAGGCTTTGTGCTTTAAAACAGAAGCTTGGCTCTGACTTACAGCCTCCTATAAACTGTTTTTATTCAGAGATTTAAGTGGCAAGAGTTAGTTCTATCACATACACAGTTTTCTGACAGAGGCAAATTCTATACTACTGCAGCCTTATACTTCCCAGCTTCTTCTGCAGTGTAACTGTTGTAAGTTGTAACTTGAGATCCAGCGAAAATGTGTACCCAAGCTACTGCTTAAATAATACTGGGATTTGCCATTTCACAAACTGGGGAAGTCAGTTTATAATTGCCCACAGAAAACCTTAAGGCCTTGTGACAAAAAAACAAAACACCAAACTGTATTTTCTAGCTATCCGGGTTTAAACTTTTAAAGAAGGTCCTACTGAAAAACTCCCATTTTTCTTTCCAAAAGAATCAGTATTTTATAGTATAATACTTTTTATCATGCTTGGCACCCAGCTAAAGGCTGATCTCACTGTTTTCAATAGGATATCCAGACCATCAAGAGTGGTAGAATCAGATCACAGTTTGCAGCACTTTATTTACGGAGCAAATGTATTTTAATATGTGAAACACTTTATGTAACTGCAGAAGATTGCATCCATCTTTCATACTATACATCCTTTATGTGCTGTCTCCTTGACAAGCCATGATTAACATCACTGTTCAGAATTTTTTAATCATGTTAGACCTGCATTAAGATAAACTGACAAACATTTTTCTCTTTTACAAACAATACATTGTAAACTTCATGAAGCATATTCATGATTAATGCTATGAACAATTAAGTTATGGTTGTTTATTGAGACCTTGGCTACCACTACAGTTCCAATTATACTGCAAATTCTCAAATTCTTTCTAAAGGAATTGCAAGTTCAAACACCTAAATTAAATTTAGTAAACTTAGTTAATATATAATGCTGAAAAAATTCCAGCACATAATTCCATATGAAATATGGCATAAGTAAATCAGTATTTTAGTATACATTTATTTTCTTGCACAAATTTTATTACATGTATTTATATAAGTATCACAGAGCTAATTTTTTTCATACCAAATAGGGAATTGGAATTAATGTTGCTTTCTGTATCATTCTGCCTCATATCTTCTAAAAAACACTCTGGCACTAGGTTTGAAAAGTTCTTTAGAATTTAAGAATGGGCACTATTCAAAATTATTATAAGGATTAACCAAATATTTGAGCAGAAGTGATGGAAAAGGATCACCAGTGCACAATTTAAGTGAGCTGAAGTCATAATTCAGCTTTTGTCTACCTGGTATTGCGGTACAAAGCTGCTCGTGTCTTTTGCCTTCTGACATTCTGTGCCAAGAATACAGAGCTCCAATCTATTTCCACTGTCATCTCAAACACGCACAGGTCACTTATTTTTCAACACCTCTGCTTAGCTTGCTTATAAAACTAATCTGTAAGAATGTTTGTTGAACTATAGAACATACGGTCTGTTTGTTTATAGAACTAATCTCTATGAAAGGCCTGCACTGAGGCACGGAAAGGTCAAGATCTTTAAAATCCTCTTCTCCAGTCAAGGTAACATTTTGAAGAAACAGAAAGGTACTGAATACAGGAAAGAATTACAACCTTCATTCCTTCCCTCCCCACAAAGCTTCCACATGCTATTTAAATGTACCAATAGGAGGAACAAAGACTGCAAATGGCTCAGTAACTGCTGGAACAGACACTGGCTGCTACAGTACTTTCTAAAATGTTTTGTCCTTCGAGATCTTATTAGCAGACAAGACCAAAATGGCTCAACAGTCAAACATAAAAATATTGACAGCCACTTACTTTATTCCTTAGCTGATTTCTTTTGAAGACAAAGGTTTTTATTTATATTAACATAGCTTCTTACATATTACATTCCCCCAGAAATTAGTTTATTACACTAAATTTTCAATCCACCTCATAGAAGGTAATAATTTCAGCATACACACGCAATCAGACAAAAATGCCTCCAAAGCACTATAAAGGAAAAAATCAAAGACTGTATTTAAAGAATAAAAATTGAAAACAAAACCCACTTGCAGTATATAATCTTTCTAAGTACATCTTATCAGCTATTAATATCACTGATAGAATTGATTGCATGCTTTCAGGAATAAAACCTTATTTTTTCCCCTTTTTCTATTCCATCTGTTACCCTTTTGTAGCACTTTACATTGGAAAAATGATCACGAGTAGTTAGAAATAAATTGTCATGATCAAAACCAGCACCATATTTGAACATAAACACTCAATCTGCACTTCTTTAAAAGCCCAGGAATCACACATATGAATCCTTCCTCTTGCCTGACAAGAGCTGCAATTCATCATTACTGCTACTACTTGTAATTGATGATAAAGCTAAGAATTTCTTGAGTGAAACAGATGAAGTATCTTTCAGAAATGGAGGAACAACGACATTGACTGATTCTTGAGGACTTTCAGTCTCACTGTCCAGGACATAAAGATAGAAGTGAAACTAACAGCATGTCTTCTCATGGATGCTTCTGAATAACTACTTTAGGCTTTCATGGCCCTCTCCTGTGATTCTCATCCCTCATGGGAGCATTGAGGGATCTCAGACTCCCAGCTCTGCACAGAAACCACTGAAAACCAGTGCTATCAGAGCCACAGCAGCTTCCATGACCCTGAAATGACATCTTGGTGGAAATGTCCCCAGAGTCCTCCCTATACAACTGAAGTAGGAAGGTCCCTGATAAAACAAAGAGATGGCAACTACAGTAACAGATTCATGGCAAAGCCAGGGGCCTCAGCATGCAGGATCTCTGCCCTCTGTAGAGATACAGGCAGATTCACAGCGCCCTGACCCAGCAGGCATTGCTGTAGCCAGGGTAGCACACACACCAGGAGCTACCTGGGTCAATGGCACACGGGCTGTGCTCATGCACTGCTCTGAAATCCAAAGCAAGATCATTGTTCTGATATACAGAAGACATTGTTTATTACTTAGCAAAACAAAAACTGACAGGTGTAGGATTTGCATTTGTTTACAGTTCTCATATTTTTAATGCAAATTAAGCATATTATTCATCAAGGCATGTCATCAGTCATATTCCCAAAGGAAAAGAAATTAATAGAAACAGGTCTTAGGTCTTATTTTAAATTCTGATTTCTTGTCAAAAAGCTGACATGACTTATAAACTCCAATAAAGTCAGTTTCTCTGATTAGCTTATTTTGTTCCCTCCCACTCCATTGTAATATCTGACTGACTTAATGGCTCACTTTAGAAAATGGAAGCAATTAAACTTCTTTCTTTTCCTTCCTAAGTATCTATCACAACTGTTTTAAGAATTACTCTTTTTTTTAAGATTAACTTTTGCTTTTCTTTTGCTATATTTCAGACACTGGTTTTGAGCTAATGACAGAGTAATATTCACAGAAGAATGGAAGTGATTGGTTAACTGAATAACTTAATTTTCATTTCACTACATCTATTCTGTACTGATAAGATTATAAGACGTATATTTGAATCATTATATAGGAAAGGAATTTCTGACATTGCAAAAATCAGGGCTTGGATAACTTGCAACTAAATAGGTAACTTCCCTGTCCCACCAACAGTATAACAATTAGTCCTTCTGCAACACAACAGCATTTCCCTGTCTTCTTGAATTTTTCTAACAAGATTAACCAACTAATATTGTTAGAACTGGTTTGTAAGTCTTTGTAAAGACTTCCAAAAGTGCTTTTAAATTAAGTTCT
Organism: Setophaga petechia; assembly: GCA_024362935.1. Taxonomy (NCBI): domain Eukaryota; kingdom Metazoa; phylum Chordata; class Aves; order Passeriformes; family Parulidae; genus Setophaga; species Setophaga petechia. Next base: position 34,180,226 of record JANCRA010000001.1, read on the forward strand.
GACTACGTGTACAGCCTTCCTCTCCATCTTTCCCCTTAAGTATCTTCTCAATTAGTACCACCATGCTAACAAAATGTGAAGTAACAAACACTTAAAATAAATAGAAATAAAACCTTTTTCTTCTGCACGTCTTGCAAAAGGGTTTACTCTTGACTTCAAGAGGGAAGACCAAATTCAGGAACATGGGTTTTAATTGGTGGAATGAGCAGGGATCAAAATATTTGTCCATGAAACAGTAGCAGTCATGAAGAAACTAGTACCTCTCCATAATTAGAAATGACGAAATCCATATTGTCAGTGCTTAGGAAATCATAAGATTTACAGATAAACAGCCAGACTGAATTAAAAAAATACTTCAATCCTTTCTTCTTTTCTGTACAACAAGCATTGACTGCCTTTCTTGAAATCTCCCGAGAAGCCCTTTTACACCATGTTTTCAGATAGATTTTTATCTAATAGTTAACTATTTACTTAAACTATTTACTAAAATTATTTATTTAACTAATAGTTAAAACTATTACTTTTCAACTGTTTTACCTAATAATTTCAGCTAATGTCATTAGGAAGAAAAATTACATAGTATATCCCAAAAGAGTGCACCAAGATGCTCTAGCTTTGCATTTCTATTACCATATTGTGATTTTCAAAGAAAAGAGCATTAAAAGGTATTTTAATCTATTGAATAATGATGAAAAATATAAATTATTTAAAAGATAGCTCTCAAATATCAAACTCAATAAATGGTAAAATAAAAAAAAATGTAAATAAGTCAGAAAATCTTAATATTCACATGCTACTCAAGTTATCATGTCAGGTTTAGGACTGGGAATTGCAAAGCTACATAACATGTTTTTTTCAGTTTCTCAGCCAACTCTATGCAATGGCTTGCATTACACTGGCAATGCCTTAAGCTAGAGATCAGACAATCATAAGTATTAGTGTTATTGTCCAAAACATATGGGGTCCACATTCCATATTTAGAAATTAAAGTACATTGCCAAAGTATCCATGCACGTCCGTTCCAACCAGCAATGATATTCCCTACACATATGCAAGTTTACACACACACGCTGCCTTTACTTCGTACATTCTCTCTTACATATTTGTCATTTTACATGTAGCAATTTGGCACACAGCAATTATTTATCTGACAACTACCAAATTGCCAAGAATAATTTGCTTCTCCTCCCTACCTTTTCTACCTCCTAAACACATGTGGGAGGAAAGCATAATTTCTTTAGTTAGTGATCAAGATTCAAAAGAGAAAGGGAAAAATAGCTTAAAAAATTAACATACACTTGCAATATTTTACTAGCTCAGGCTCCTGCAAAATTAAGTACTTACTAAGTCTTATGAATCTGTCAACAAGATTCAGTTATAGAGATATTTTGGGGGAGGTTTTGTCTGTCTCAAGACAGTGGGATCAAGACAGCATAATTTCTTTGACAATAGTAGATTGGCCTTTATAAAAAATTGGCTTTCAAACACTGATTAAGGCATAATTCAACTGCTGTTTCTCTTCCTTCCTTCTAATTTAATTCATCTTATGTTGAATAGTTGTATATTATGTTGTAAAAGAAGAATTCAAATCTGAATATGCTCAGATGACAGAAAGAGGAACACAAACCATACTCTCTGCACGTATAGGATGCAGCACGTGAAGGTACATTAAAATTACATTACTCACTGTAACAAAGTGTCCTTCAGTCTATTTGCAAACACAATTTTCTCCCATTTTCAAATAACTGTAAACTATCAGAATGAGAAGAAGCTGCTTAACAAGACTAAAGCGTTGAATGGTGGAAGCATCAAAGGTTCTTGGCAGCTATAGGTATTCAACTCAGGTTTTGATCATCAACTTAAGGATGATTTGGCTTTATTTGTAACACGTCCTTTTCCAAACCAACACTCTGTTTGGTCAAAGTCTGACAACTGACTTAAACAGGGAAAATAATTTGTTGATAACGTTTTTGCTGATTGTACAATCATTATACAGTTACTAGCAGGGAATGCATTGTCACTTGGCTACTTTCAGAGATAAGCTATTTGTGCTTGGTCTGACCTCTCAATTCAGAACATGATGACCTTGTGACATTGCTGCAATCAAAAAACAGCTGTTAGGAATGCCTCCTAAAGGACTCAAAGAACAAACAGAGAGAGAAAGAATGAGTAAACAAGCCACTTCAATTTGTTCTGAACTCACGTATACCTGAACGCATAGCATCCTTTTGAATGCTTTCATAATCATGCCAGTCCTTCCTTTTCAAGCCATCAGTCCAGGTAAAGAGCTGTCCATCTCCCAGCCCCAAAGGAAGTGTCTGTGAAAAGAGTAAATAAACAAACAAATAAATATATACATACGTAAGTGGTTCATGTCATTACAGAGGAACCCTCATAATATGGCAGTAGCCATAATCAGTTCATTTAATGCAAACACTGAAACTTGACTGTGATAAATGAAGTTATTTTTCTAAGTACTGTGAGAACACACAGTGAATTTAGTTCCTGACAAACAATTATTTGAAGTATATCAAACATCTGGAGCTTAACATTTCTCTTTTCAGCAGTGTTCCAATATGACTGCTTGGCAAGAAGCTCATGGAGATTAAACAGACCACTCAAACTGAACAGGTTTCAAAAATACCTTATCCTTCAACACATGAAGGACTTGGATTTTTTTCTTTAAAGTATCACTTGTACAAGATTGGAGTTGTAGTTACTCTGCACTTTACAATGTTACCCTTCTACGTTTTGCTAAGTTTTTTTTTTTTTTTTTATAGCTGCTACTAAGTTATTGTTATTCACACAAGGTCGAAGGACTGCATCAAAGGCCCAGAGCAAAGAAATTCTCAAAGCACCTTCAAATCCTGTAGATCTTCACAATAACCAGTAAGGGGAAAAATACCCAAAACACAACCCCACAGAATACCCAGAAAAGAAACTCCCATACAATGTGTAGTTGGTAAGCTGACTTCTCCTTTCCAAACTCCAAATTCTTGGGTAAGGATAAAAACTGCTTTTAGCTTCTAAGCAAGATTATCTTCCTAGAGCTCTCCCTAGAGCTCCCTTGATTCTTTCTGCTAAAAGATAGTATTTTTATGAAAATTAAGAATCAAAAAGTATAATTACAAGTAGATGAAATGTAGATTCGTTGCTAATAAGAATAACATGAAAAATCTAGCTCTGCTAATTACAGGTTTCAATCAGTAAGTTGTCCAGAACAAAAGACATGTATGAAACGCATGCTAGAAATGTTCTCAAAGTTATGAGAAAACACACTTGAACAGCAGCTCCAGGGACACAACATGTGATCAGCCTTCTACTAGGAAACACTGAAAGCCCTACAAAAATCTCATGCCTGTGTAACACTGAAGCTTTACCCTTCAGGTGAGAAGTTTGTAAACCCAGTGAACACTGGACTCACCCATACTCTCTCATTGATTTTACACCACTGGCTGCACAGAACTGGACAGCGCTCACTGACTCCAAGTGAGATTGTCCCAGCGCGCTCAATTAGGGTTTCTTTTTTCTAGGACAGACAAATATTTGCCAAGCTACCTGATGCAGATCTGGTTGCTAAGCCATCCTTAAACTGAATTTCAAAGGCTTTTGGATTTGTAAGTAAGAAGTTAGGAATGCCAGGCATGACAGGTTACCTTCAAGCAAAGGATGCTAGAAGTCCTGGCTGACAAAGATTTATGCTGAAAATATCTGCTTTGGGTCAGCTGAGAATGCTGGATATTCAGGGCAAAGTGCCGTGAGCTCAGTGCTCTCCAACAAACCCCTGAAATACTGAGGAAAATCCACCACACTTGGCTAGTATTGCCTACATTTTTAAGTTTTGGTACTAAAGGTAACTTATATTACATAATGCCAAACTGCAATCTAGTTTGTTTATTCTTCTATTACCACTTCTGCAGACATATTCCAAGAAACTACTGTTGACATATTTAAGTATGATAAAAGTCAGAGGTTCACACATCAAAGGAATGAAGAACTTAATACATCCTGATAAAAACATGTCAGGTTATCAAAACATCTAATCTTTCATGTTATTAAAATGAAATCATTAATTACAATAATTTTTGAGTTCAAACAAGGCTAATGTTCTAATAGTAATATGAAATTTCTTGGGTTCTAAAGTCAGAAGCATAAGGTAGAACACAGGCTGCAACAGCATTAATCATGATTCTTAAGCATAAATTTCTAAAATAATCTACTCTGAAACAGTAACTGGTTCTTTAAAGTCAGACCCAGACTGATTCGCTTCAATTAAACTTGTACCCTTCTCAGTATGGGCACAGTTGGTGTCAATCACTTCAAACCAAAAATGAACAATTTAAACTAGCAAAAGCAGGATGAAGTTTACTTTCGTGACTTTTTATTCCCATGCTAGCTTCTTTCCCTAAAAGTAGTTATTTAAATGGCAAGTTTGCAGGACACTGAAAGAAAGCTGAGGAGTAGAGTTTACAGCTGGTTTCCTGTTATCTATTTGCATTCTGATGCCATTACTCTTTAAAAATATTAATTACACGTAACTACTTTACCTGATAGCATTTACAAGTCTAATGTACCAGGAGACTCTTGCAAGCATAATATAGTTAAATAAATATATCCACTAAAATTAATCTAGCAAAAGGATAAGCATAAATCCAAATATCATATGATAGACAAAAACTAATGGAAGCCTTGCTGTGGCTCATATTTTGGAACGGTAACACTGCCCTAAGAGGAAACAGGAAATAAACCACTGTATTGGTGCCATTAGAAGTTCTGGTTTAACTCCTGAGAGTATTGTTTGGATTGCTAGGATTTATTTTTAATAAATCCCTTAACTCCCTCCCATTGTACCATGGCAATTTTTCAGCTCTAACATCCTTTCAGTGTACGGGGAATTCAGTGGAATGCCCTCGTGTGTCACTTGGTAAAACCAGCATTCAGACAGCACTGCCTCAATCTGACTGAGCACTGTGACTCCTACAGGGACTGGACTTCACAAAATTCACTCTGTACACACTAATTTCACCTGTGCAGTGAGCACGAAACAGGGCTTAGGAAGGGATGCTGAGTTGCACAGACAAACTCTCTGGGAAGAGCAGGAGTTTTGGCAAGTTGTTAAGTTCTTTAGCTCTCAAAATTCTGAACCTCCTTCGGTCCCTTAACTAAACATCTCCCTTGTCTGCAACTGAAGGATGTTTTTTCCCTTTTTTTCCAAGTTGCTATATTGTTTAACAAGATATAAAAAAACTTGAGAAAATGGGTTTCTCCATTTCACTTCTACCTAAGGGTAAACAAATCACATTTTGAAAGACCTTAAAACACAGTTTCTGGAATTTTTTAACTGCTAAAAGGCTCCATTGTACAACTTTAAGTATGCTTACATGCCTCTTCTACCCAAATGATAATGACTGGAAAAGCTCCCACTTCTAAAGAATTTCTAGCTGTGGAAGAAGGAAAAGAACAAAAAAACCCAAAACATAGTATTCTTACTCTAGCATTTGTCTTCTCCCTACATGCGTTTTCTTTCTCAGTTCTCCATCCATTTTGCTACCTTGACAATTTAAAGTGCTTTGCATCAAATCAGAAGCAGCTCTGGTTTAGTTATACACAGGCTGACTCTCTGGTTTAATGGCTGGATAATAACAACCACCAAGTGTTGCTACTTGGAAAAATGCATACAAGAAAACCCATACAACTCTACATCCCATCTGAAAATGACAAATTCTGAGTTGGTGAATATGGCAACAAAAGATGGAGTGTGCCAAAAAAATCTGCATTCTGAATTTTTGTTGAATACATATTTAATCACAAACGGATTGATTCAAGTGAAATAAAATTAACCACAACACATAGGTACAAATGCTAAAGAAGGCAACAAAAGAAATTCTTCATTTTAGGGGTAATGTATAAACAGATCAAAATTATAAAACGCATAATGAATTCAGCACAAAAATGTGTTCAGGTGCTTAAAAAAATAACCAAATCAGGTTGGGTTCCAATCCATAAAAAAAAAATTTATCAAGGATTATTATCTCTGTATAGGCAAATTACTGAACCATACATCATAGGAGACATGGTATTCTGGAAACACACATTTGCTATTTGCATATCCTGGGTTTTTATGTAATTAAATGGCAGCAATGCTTCATGGATAATGTGAGGTGTTAGTTCTACATGTGCCTGTAAGAGCATTAGTAGTCTTTTGGCATACATAAGGGCCTTAGAAATGGAAAGCATGACTTCAGAACATTATGGTTCCTTCCTACACATGAAGTCAGGCTTCTTTCTGGTGGAAACCAAGATATAAGAAAAGAGAAGACTCAGGCACACCCGCCCCACTTCTCCCCAGTACCTCATCCTAACACAAAAGCAAAGCTTACGTGTATTCTTTACTGACATATCAATACATATGGGTGAGAAATAGCTCAGCTAAGTAGCTGAAACATACTCAGGGGCTTCCCCTCCAAAACATTTCTTTACATCACCCACAAATAGTGCAGTCTGGCCCCACAGCCCTTAGCCTTGACCTCATGAACCATTTTCATCATTGCAGAACTACTACAACAGCAAATATCCCATTGCATACAAAGTGTTGGATTTTGACTGACTGTCAAAAAAATCCTACAACAATTTATCATCCAACCATTTGTTACATGTAGTATGTTCCTCTGAGTTACACGTTTTTAAGTGTTTCAGTCCAAAAGGGATTATCCACCTACAGGAACATTACATACAGCATCTGCCTTACTATTTCATTTTCACATTAACCTCAAATCTTTTGGGACGCAAGACTGATATGGTACTACATAAACTGAGAAGACTCTTCTCCTCCAGAGAAGACTTAACATCTGGTTCAATTACAGAGAATATGATAAGCACAAAAAACAGAGCTATTACCAAAAACTCACTCACATACTATTAGATCCCTCAGAGAGGGAAAAAAAGCTTCTCTACTTTGACATTTGAAAGCTTGAACTAAGAAACAAGTGCCTTCATTGAATAATTAATTTATTCTTAATTTGACTCTGTGGAGGAAGACAATTATAGGGGACTCATGCAAGGAAGAGGATATATCAATGGAAATGCACCTTTAAAAAAAAAAGATATTACAGAAATTACAGATTTACTTTGAGCTTGCAGATTTGCTCACTAGCTCTAGGGACATTTTACTGAACACCAACATATAATTGAATACTGCACTAACAAAACATCATATAATGATCAGCATAACCACTTCCAATTGTTTAATGAATTTTGAGAAATAATCTTATTTAGACATAAGCACTTCACACTCAGGAAAAGATACACACGGGAAATGAAGGCGGTGAAGAAGTACTTAAACACCTTTGGGGATATTTCAGGAGAAGCATAAAAATAACCACTGTTTGATTCCTCTTTGTTCTTGGAATAAGAGCTTGTGTATAGTGTTTGTAAACAGTGCTGTGTAAAACACATAATTCACTACTTTTTTTGTACCCTTCCAACACAGATCATTCTCAGGACTCTAAGCTCTGATCAACTACTCCGATCAAAAAAGACAATAACAAAAACCCCAGAACTCACTGAGCAATTAAATTATTTCCTTCATCAAAATAAAATTAAGGAAAAGTTTTTAACAAATGGTGTCACTGGGTGTAAGACCATATGTTCATTATATATCACTTGCAAAATCACAATATGTTCATTTACCAAATTTCTTTTCTGGTATTATCAAAAGTATATGAAGACAGACATTTTCATGAAGCTTCGTCCCCAGCAGTTGGAAGAGTCATGAAAAGAATTTATTTTGAAAAATTTCCCCTTTTTCTGATTATGGTACATTTTAGCAAAAGATCATCAAAATGAAATCTTAGCACTATGGCAGCCAAATCTGAAGTCAAGTGTTCAAGCAAAATCCATTCCAGTGCAATGAATGGGTGAGGATATTAAAGATGAAAACAAAATTATTATTTCTCCTAATGATGTGCTGATGTAAGGCAGCCTGATCAATGGAAAAGGTGTAAACCCCAAATATCACACTATCTCATCTCTACACCTTTATGCTGAAGCTCTGAACACTGCCTGTGTGGCTCTTCTTTCCTGTATCTCTTCAATGTTAGACTAAAAACCAAAAAAGGTCCCCTATCTGAACTGAGATCTGTGTATAAGTACCACACACAGGGTACAACAGGGTACCACACACAGGGTACAACACAGCCCTTAAGTGACTGTGAAGCTCCCATCGCCATAAAATGAAAGTATTACATGTAGCAATTTGAATCCACCATGAATATTCCCTAAACATAGCAGGAGCAGACATTATTTTTGCATGGCCTAACAATATCAGCTGATAGTTTTGAAGCTCCAGGTTACATGTTTCCTGTCTGGATCCTCCTCCGGGATTCTGTTGCTCCAGGTGGGGAGCAGTGGCTGCAGCACCTGCAGTGGCCGGCTTTGGGGTGGGCAGCAGCTGCCCTGCACAAGGGGGAGCCCAGATCCCAATGCCATCCACAGACAGCTCCCATTGGTCCTGCTGCCCTGCACAAGGGGGAACCCAGATCCCAATGCCATCCACAGACAGCTCCCATTGGTCCTGCTGCCCTGCACAAGGGGGAGCCCAGATCCCAATGCCATCCACAGACAGCTCCCATTGGTCCTGCTGCCCTGCACAAGGGGGAGCCCAGATCCCAATGCCATTCACAGACAGCTCCCATTGGTCCTGCCCCCCTGCTGGGCAGCCACTGCCTGCCAAAATTGATGTCCATCAGAAAGGCACCGATGATGAAGCCAAGGTTGGCCAGTAAAATGTGGAGAACTACTATCTGCTATCAAGAAAAGGTGGTAAACGCTCTAAATCTAGAATATTTTAAAAAGAATGAAAAAATCAAAATACATTGTTGCATAATTAGCGCCTTTTATTTTTATTCCATTTTTATGTACTTTTAAACACTTTAAAAAATGTGAATCTGATTTTCTTTTCATATCCTTGGCTTGAAGCCATATAATAGAGACTTCAGGACATGATGAATTTCTTCATATGCTCAGATTTCCTGTGCCACTTATTTGCTATGCCACAGCAAATAAGTGTTCATTGCACTGACATTTACATTAGTAGAAATAATTAGCTCAGCACATCAAAAAAAGGGCAGCACTTGATTTAGTCTGTGACATCTGAATGACTCGAGGTTATTTCATTTTTGAGAAGCTTATATCACACTTTTTGTGCTTGTAGATTCTAGACTATCATGGACAACCCAGTAGCATCATGCCATCAATTCCAAATCAAAGCTGTTAATAATCTTATTTAGAAAATGCCAAGCTCCCCAAGCATTTCATTACAGAGACTTTTATAGACAGGTATAAAAAAGCTGTTATTGCCAGACTATGGTTATATATTTTCAGGTCACAAAACTGCTGCAAAAAAGATTAAGTTAAAACATGAGCATGGAACTCCAGAGGAGTTTGTACTCCATATCTGCTGAATATGAAGCATCATGAATTGCCAAAGGTGACCTACCAAGTCTGGCAGTGAACCCTGGCTTTCCAAATGACACAATTTGAGCTGACTGAGGCACAGGAGGTAGAGTCTAGACTCAAAGGATAATAAATAAAATAATAATAACAATAAAAAATATTCCACAGACCATGCAACTCCCATCTCTTTCTACCTGCTAACCTAAGTTGCTGATAGATTTGCTCAATAACTAAAACACCTAAACCTGTATTTTCTTGGTTTATTTTCACTTGTGTCATTTCCAATTCAAGGAAAAGAAACCAAACTCAAGTAACATGAGCATTTATGATGGACCTAAATGAATACATACTGCCCATGCTGACCATGTACTGCTTTCTCCAGGTCTTCTTTTTCAACTGAAGACTTCTTAGAAGCACAATAGGGTCAGCTTGCAGAAGAGCCTGAATCCATACTGGACTATTCATTTTCAGGAAGTTTAAATATCATACTTGAAATCGTGCTAATGCTGCATTTTTTTAATAACTACCTTTTCCAGAAATAATTTTTAACATCAAACCACCTGAAAGGGGTTTGAAGAAACTCAGCAGGATTTTTGCCAGGATTTGAAAAAACTCAGTAGGATTTTTGCCAGTATTGGTTGGTTTAGAACCAAAAAAGATCTGTAGGGCCATTCTGATGAACAATATAAACAATGGCTTCAAATGACTCCTGGAAGAGTTTATTATATGCTACACTTCTGAGGTGTTTAATTATATGGCACAGATAATATACAGAATGATACAGAAAATTTTAACTGTGTTCTTTAAGGTAAACAGCCTTCTTCTCCTTGAAAAACCCAAAACAAAACTGAAAACCAACACACCACCAAATCACAAAAATCAAAACAGAATCCTATGTTCATGGAAAGAACCTCATTGTTAGTAATTTTTGAATTTCTAAAAGGCTGAATAATAAAGATATGACAGTGCTTTTTCTTAATAGACTCTTCATATACATATTTTTCCTGAAGTTTAGAAAAATGTCTCTATATTTTTACTATGCTGTCATGCTGTTTTGTGTTGGCTACAGCACTAACTTAACATAAAAAGTGCTTTATCAAGATTAAAAAGTCAGGTGTTTTAAGCAGGAATCCATTTTTTTGCTTTATCTGTTCAGTGGTGATTAAAAATCTTATTTTCTTATGATAACTTCTGATATAATTTGCCTTTGCATTTCCTTTATTATAAGAGTATTCTCTCAGGAAACAGATTTTCAAAACAGTGAAGAATGTTCACTACAGGTAGGCTACCCTTAATGAGTAAAATTCAACTTATGTGTTGCTCCATGAGGTAACAAGAATAAGTTCAAATGCATTTTCTTTTTTCCCCCCCTCTGGTGCACCTCTTCTAAAAATATGAGTTGCAACATAACTGGAACATTGTTCAAATATCTGTGGTACAACTGATAACAGCTTTGCAGCAAACCTGAAACCACTGATCCAGCAGACCCAGTAATACTAGAAAAAAAAGATATCTACCAATTATTATTACTGATCAATATTTTCAGTAGAAATGGTTTTTTTTTGTTTTCTCACATTCTATTATAGGAGAAACATTGTAAGAGAAAGGTCAGATGCAGAAACTAACTTGAGCCAAATTTCCTACCTGGAATGTTTTAGCACAACTTAAAAATTAGTTACAAAAAAATAATTTTCTATAGCAATGAGATTGATGATTCTATATTTTTGACTACAACAGAAGGCAGAACTTAATTTGACACCTCCAAGTACATGTAGAAGCTAATAGCATTCCAGAAGTAATTTTTTAATTGTTCAAAAAGGAAAGTACTAGATTTTTCAACATATATTTGAAAAAGCTTTAAATTATGATCTCTACAGTTGCATGACCATACAGTGAAACAGCTTGACATACAGATGAAATACAGTGACTTTTTATTATATGTAGTTGTCTGCTCATTTTTTTGAATAGTATTTATAATGTTTATTGCTGATCTATGCCACAACAAAATTCATGTTCCATAGGCACCTATTTGCAGAATACTCAAGCTTCTGGCATTAATAGCCAATTTTTTAATTTGCAGTTTTTCTTACATTGGATTTAAGAAAAAAAATATCCAATGTTTAGTTAACTAAAGTAATGAACCCATGTTGGAAAAGAATTATCATCTTGCACTTTAAGGAAGACCTTAAGCTAATGTGCACAAATGAGAGAAAACACTCTTATCAGCAGGCTTTCTGATGCTGCAGCATATGCATTATTACTCTGTCTCTCAGAATTCTTTTCTTATGTGAGCACTGGATAGTAATTTCCATTGTCTAAGAGATTTTCAAACGAAGTCCACAGGCTGCTGCAGAAAACAAGCCGATTAAACATGACTGACAGGTTTACATTCTTGTTCAGTCATCTTAACACGAAGCTGATAAGGAGACCTCCTGCAAGGTCTTTGGAAGCATGACAATTTCTGTGCTTTGCGTGAACTCCATCAGATTTACTGAGACCAAAGACAGTCTTCCTGGTGCTTCCAGCATAATGAAGTTTTCACCTCAAGGAACTAAAATTTTTGGTGGTTCTACATGTTCACAGATGGTCATGGAAGTCTGAGACTTGGCTGCTTAAAACAGCTCCTAAGCTCTGAGCTAAAGACATTGTTTAAATTTCCCTATGTAAAGTCAGGTTGCATGTATATTGCATTTTTTTTTCCAGTGTGAATCATACCTCTTTTTACTACTATTATTAGTTTTTAGGGTTTTTTTTATTTTCACTTCATTTTTTGTTCAGGTCTAATCATGCTTTCTCAATCTTACTTAGCCCTATACCTTTTACATACTCAGTCCTCCAGTCATTACCTTTTTGTAAGAGTTCTTATGTCAAGCTATTCCCACACGTCCTTCTTTTTATAGGTAGCTCTCTAAAATTTAAGTAAATTGAGGGAGATTTTACAAAATAGCACTGTTTATTATACTCCCTTCATGTGAGAAAAAGTTTTTCACTCTTACTTTCTAGCAATGGAATAATAACAAAATGATACAAGAAATATCTTAACATATTAAACCAGATTAGATTTCTGTCAATGAATCCAGTCAATTGCAAGAACAGGTGAAATAGTAACACCAAAATAAATTGATTACTACAGAAAATTCAAAGGATGTTTTTTGTGAAGTTCAACAATCAGTTGCAGAATCATAAAAATGCATCTCTAAGTTGCCTTGAGGTATAATCTTACCCCACCTCAAATCTGGACTGGGTATGCCTAAATCACATCTGCCCTTGTCGATTTCCAATAGCAGAGATTGCATAGGCACTCAAGGCCATTTCCTTCAATACTTCATTATTCTTGCAATTAGGAAATTTCCTCTTTCATCTAACCTGCGTTACTTGCCATAATTTAAGCCTTTCATTTCTTTGTTCTTTACACCAGGGACAAGAATAACATATTTCCTTTCTGGCAGCTACATTTTCATGGACATGAAAATTATTTTCTCTCCTAGATTAAATGTTCTTATTTTTTCAACTTCTTGTTGCTGACCCTGAAATATAGGGAAACTTTGAGAACAGCATTACTTTGTTAGTAATTGGATAAGGCTAAGAACAGCAAGTGTAAAATGCTTATTAAAACCCCCAAACAAACCAACAAGAAACATGATTACTAAATGGATGAAGAACTAAGACAAGTACCAGGAGGCTATATTTCCTAAAAATAAGCAAGATTTAGTTATTTACTGTAACATGCCTTTTCCCTGTCTGAGAATAAAATAGCCTTGCATACCCATGTTGTGCTTCATGAATACTTCATATTTCCTATCCAACCTAATACTATTTTACAAAGCAGCAGTGAATTCTCTTAATTAAAGTAAACAAATGACTGAAATGTTTATAAATAATTAAGATAGTCAAGATTAAATTATGTTATAAACCTAAAAGGACACTGAAATTCAACAGGACTCACATACTTAAGATTACCAAAGTACTAGCAATTTTGATCAAACACATCTTGTACTTCTGGTTGTGCCTGAATAAATGCTGGGTTTTCCCTTAGTAGTGAGAGAATATTTAAAGAATTCACATATGCAAAGAAATCCACCCCCACGAACAAGAGTAGAAGGAGGGAAGACCTATGAGAGTTTCAAATTCAAACAATGACCTCATTTTTTTTTCTTTGAACCAAAATTGTTGATATTGGACAAACTGATGATCTCCTCTGTCTAATGCCATTTAAGATGACCTTTCCATTTTATGCCAATAGTTTTCAATTAAAAAACCAATCACAGTACATTTCACTAAAAGGAGTACTGTGATTAGTTAAATCTAATTTTATCAACAGCCAGAATGTGAAAAGCATATTAAAGTAAGGTGAACAGCTTTGATTGATACACTGAGTTTTAATTTCTAATTCCTCATCTCCCACTCTTTTGGTAGGAAATGAAGGTTACACATCACTGAGCAGCGTAAGCTACTGTAACTCAAATGCAGCTTCAAAGATTTGACCTTCAATTTTTCTCCCCCCTGTACTGTATAGACTCCAAATTGATAGGTCTGGAGCCATGAGGAAAGTTTTAAACATAAAATCCTTTTTTAAAAAACCCACAACAACCAATGAAGATAAGCATTAAATATAATTACCGTAGTTCTTCTGGAAGAAGATCTATATGCACCTTTGCTATGGGCTACTTATTTAGATTTTGAAAAAGTCATCCTTAAAACGCAAAACAGTTCTTTTCCAATGTGATTTCACTTCCTGAGTTAATTAAGATGTCCAGTTTTGCAAGAACTAGGACCTATCCCATGTCCAAAGCTAGGTATTTAAATTTGTGTTTACATAAATTAATATGGTCATCCTAAGTTTTTGTCGAGACACACAACTCGTACAGATATCACCTTTTAAGTCTGAGAATGCTAATGCTAGTTACTACATCCAAACATCTTGTACTTGAGACCATCCTGCGGCATTGCACCGAGGAATTCATACAGAGTCTGCTCAAGAGCCATTAAATGCTGCAGAAAGCATGGCAGCCAGAGAGATGTTACCACACTCTCCCCCTTGAGAGCAGGAGGTGCAGCAGGGTGTGACAGACCCTTTTGATGACCCCTGTCTGAGGGCCAGCTTCCAGCAAACTCCAGGCTGCAGACCTCCTGCAGCCTCCTGCTGGGTCACAGCTGCAGGACCAGTTAACCCCGGCCTTTCATCCCAGCAGGCTCTCGTCTGCCTGCAGGCTGGCTTTCACCAGGCCTGGCTGGGAGCTCAGGAGAGTCTCCCTTCTGCCTTTGGAAAGTCTCTATGCATAAACATAAAACACTTTTATTCCCTTCACACTACCTTAGCTGAACTCAGTATCCTTATGTTTCCCAGCAGAGCTGATACCCAGCCAAGCTTCAGTGGCTCTAAGGCAAACTCCAGGGCTCCCTAAAAGACCAATTCTCTCTACAAGCAGGGCCATTATTATCATGTACACACAGAGGAAAAATTATACTATGACAGCTACCACCACGAAGCAGCTGTTCTTTAAAAACTGACTTTTTACTGATGACTGTTACAATTACAGGGATTAATATTATTAGTCCCCCTCTTCCCTTAGCTGGATATCACAATACTGAAAAAAATCTGAACTTCTAAATTCCTCAGATCTGGGGAAGAGTCTAAAAGGAAACACATTAAATTTTCAGTTTAATATATATTAGAATCCATGGAGACATTAAATTTCACTTTTCATCTATGAATATTAAACATTAATGAGTTTTCAGGTACAGAGATATTAAAGTGAAACTTCAGAGAGCTATGACTTACCTAGGATACAGAGAAAGAAAGTTCACAAGGGAAGCTAATAAAGGTCAAAACCACAGAATTACCATAAACCAGAGGATAAAACAGAAGAAAAACAGTAATTCAAGCAAATCTGATTTTAAAGGGGCTCTTAAGAACTGCATACACATTTTCAGAAGCAGAATTTTCACGTAAAACACAAAGAAACTGGAAGTAATTAAATACATAGTTCTATTAATATATAATATTCAAATGGAGAGTTGACAAATACTTCTTGAGTGGCTTGAGAACAATTTGTGGAGGAAGATCACTAACCTTAAACTGAAGAATTCATAAGTACAAACAAAATCATAGTAATAGCTGCATCCAGATCTCCCCTGTTCCTCCCATGACTCCAGCATCAATGTCTATAGATATAAATATAACAATGCAAAAACCCAGACACACAGGGATTAAATAGAAAGGTTAAGTAATATGCCCTGATTGCATGACAGTAGACACAAAATACAAGGAAAGAACTATCTAAGAATAAAGAGGAAAGCAAAAGATCATAGGTCAACCAAGTGACTGCTTATTTTTTGTATATTTATCTTTCTTCTTCTATCATTTATTCATACACACAACCCCTCCCTACAGGTATAAAAGCAGATATTCCTTTCCTCCATGCCAAATTTAAAAATTTCTAGTTACAAAAGAAAAAACAACCTGGGCAATATTTGGAGACGTTTGGCAGAAATATAGTGAAGCAAAATTCAACATCCATAGAGGAAAAAAAAAAAAGAAAAGCAACCTGAAAGTCACAGATCTCCTTAACTTTAAACAGCAGCTAGAACAGTTTCCAAGGTGTATTTACGGATGTAATTCTGAGAAATCAGTTAATCAGTTACAAGCATGTGGTGCCTAGCACAGCACATTCTGAAGGCTATCAATAGTATCAATTTAACGGAAAACTTTCACTTCTAAGTGTTCTATTTTCAGTCTGATAGACATCTTTTCTATCATCATTCTGATATACCATACAATTCTGATATATCATACAAAAATATCATTCACACATACCATACAATAAAATATGATCAGCTCAACAGTAATTTGTAAAATATCTCAGAATTAAATTTAGAGATAGATATATAACAAGGTATTTTCATTACATTACAGAATCTACCCCTGTATTTACAGTAACCAATATATGTACCTTCAAAAATAGGTATCAGTGTCTGTACCTGCTCCCTGAGTTCTGACTGGTGAAGCCTGTTAAAACTCTTATTGCAGGTGAATTATCAAACCCAGTCAGGGTGAAGGAGAAGGAATAAACTGAAATTGTGCACTTAACTGTGCTCAGCATGAACCATGTTAACAGAAGGAAAACAAAAGGATTTAGTTCTGTTACTAAATTAAACACCACCACCCCTGCATTCATACTAACTGCAAATCTACTGAACAGATTTCTTCTCAAACAGAATTTCACAGTGCAAACAAATATTAAGTTTTTAACACAATCAAACTGTCAGAAGTATTATGAACAAGAATTGCAATTAAAGTTTTATTGTAGGTACTTCACTAGGACAGTATCTAACATCCCTAGTTAAGAATTATAAGTCTACAGTGCTCTGCAGCAAAACCTAATTTTTGCCCAGAGATGTTTACAAATAAAGCAAATGAGGAGAGAAATATAAGCATGAGACAATATTATTCAGCATGGAAAACTATGTTTTCAGTGCACTATGAACCTAACTAGTGCTAAATTCAAGAATCCATCATCACAAAAAGGATTTCCTTTTTAATTTAGGAGTAGTTACATTATTTCATAGAACTGTACCTTCTGCTCCTCTGAGGCAACACAAAACAAAGACCAGGGTTTAGACTGAGATCCATTGACTAATGAGAACTGGTATTTGAAGATCTAATAAAAGAGCTGGGGTAATCTCCAACCCACTTGGAGATTAAAATTAGGAACAGAATGTTTAATGTTTTATATTAGGGACAACACTCAGACATAGTCAAGGCAGTCTTTTCCTTGTTCTTTGTCAGTTCTAAGGAGAAAGAGACAACAGGGATTGAGATGTTAATTCTTGAACAACTACTCAGCTCTATGAATCAATAGAAGAAGTTGTATGTCTCTGAAAATGTGGGGGAAAAAAACCTTAAGTTTTCAATTTTTCTCCAAACAAGATCCTACTACACTATCCTCCAATCAGAAATAAGTCCTTAGCTTGCTAATTTTTGTTGTAATTAGTCTGAAAATCTTTTAGGACACAATTTTCTTCATACAAATCATTAAACATGCCTCTTGGGCTCATACAGTCAACCAGATCCATGGATTCCTGCCCCTCCCCACTACTTCTTTATCTCATTTATATAGACACGGCCTTGATGACACCAAACTACACTGTCATAAAAAGCCTCATGTCACTCTGCTCTTCCTGGAGAACATGAATGCTTTGTCTGTCAGGTCTGTGTTTGACCAATTGTCTGTATCAAGCCCATACTGCACATGCAAACTCAACAGGAAATGCGTCACTTGGGCAGTGCAACCTCTTCCCTCTGACTTGGAGAAGTCCTGCATCCATTCCTTTCTGGAATGTAAACATGCACCAGTCCTGTGCCCACAGTTTCATTTGCATAAGCTGCTCTGTATTCACTACCATTCATTATTGATTAAGGCAGTACTTGTCATTCATCTATGCTCACCTGTCAGATAGTCTGTGTTTAGTACCACACATAAATAATTTAAGAACAGTTTCTTTTAATGTTTCTGCCATCCAATTCCAGTTCAACACACCATTCTCCCTAAGAGTGAGAATAATTCTCCTTAAGCTGACCTGAAGAGGAATTAAGAGGTTTAGGAGAAGTTATAACCTTGTCCTTCTCATACCACAGGGGGTAAAATGCCCTGCAGTTATTGCAAACAGTTTCTTCTGAGATGAAAAATAATCTCTATCTAATATCAGTCTCTGCAGCAAGTGCAACTTAAGGAATTCCTTCAATAAGAAATTCATATAAAGCAATTCATTCAAGTCAAGACTCATTCAATTTCTCCAGCAACTGGCTGAAACTTGTTTTTAATTCAATTATGTTTTCTACAATTCTTTAAAGGATAGGATGGATCATCCTTTGACTGATCACCAGGTTCCCATAGCTAATGCACATGTAGGAAGGGAAAACTCACTGCAGAAAAAATCTTTTGGAAGATTTTAATCTGAATTTTTATTTACACACAGCTTTTATCTTTTTCCATGAATTTATATTATCTGAAAAACTGTGAAATCAGACAACCATAATGTGATTGTTACAAATGTTATATTGAAATATTTTTCACTAACACTGTATCTTAATAATATGGTGGCAAATAATATGGTGGCAAATAATCACATTACAGTCATCTTTAAATGCTTCACAGTTGTTAGAATGAATTAATATATTAGGAAACTGCACTAGGTAAGGTACTGTTAACACTGAATAATTTTGTCAGACTGCCACTTCTTCCCCTGTATCATCTTGTTAGGGAGACCCAGACCTTACCCAAGTGACCATTCTGGCCAAACCAGGCACATCCATGGGCCTGGGGCCAGTCCCAACCCACAGGCAGCCTGCTCATCCCTGTGTTCCAGCCTGGCCATCCAGGCTGCCTCTCACCCTGGCTCTCCTCTCATCCTGACCCCCACACCTGTGTGCTGGTGGCTGACTACGCCACCAGGACCCCAAAGGGCAGCCTGGCCCTACAGCTTGGCACTTGCTGCTTCTGATCATTTCTACATCAACAATATCACACGCTTTCCCAAATCCATAAGACCTGAGAGTGCCTTTAGAAATACATAACTCACCAGAAAGCTGGAGGTACATTATCCACAGAAATCTAAATCACAGACTGGGTTGTTATGTAACGGTAATTAATACGTAGCACAATAATGACTGAATTAATGCATTGTAACATAACATGAAGTAAAGTCAGCTAGAAACTTAACAGCTGTGGCCACCCAGCCACCACCACAGGACCACCCTGCTGACTGGGAACTAAGGAAGGTCACAAGTTCTCTCCAGAAAGCTGTTCTTGAGGCCCGGGAGCCATCCATCCACACGGGGCTCTGTGGGATAAACCCAACACCCAGCAGGGCCCAGAGCAGACCATCTGCTCAATCAGTTCGTTCAGTGCTACCTCAGCAGTGGCTAAGCCTGGCCTGAGCTAAAGCAGGGTAACAGCAGATGGAGGTCACTTTTCTTTGGCTTGTGAGTTTATGATGAGCCAGAGGCTTCCTCAAAGCACCTCAGGTGAAACCACACAGGCAACTGACTTCCAGACCCAAAATGAGTCATTGACAAGAGAAACCCCACACTGCTCAGGCCATAGTGCACTCGGTTAAATCACCGTACCTGAAAAGAAATGCCATAAACAGCATTTTTTAATAGTCTTAGTAGTCTTTTTAGCAGTCTTTCTTTGAGGAAAATACAAGGCTACACTCAAACAGTACTATGTACCAAAAAGCAAAACAAAGACCAGATGTCACAGAACAAGCTTGCCATAACACCTCTCAATCACATAAAGGGCAGAAAAAGGCAAAAAACCCTCCAAAACAATAAGGAAAGAAAAAATAATGAAAAAAAATCATTTGTATCACATATAAGTCTGAAAATCAGTACTGAAAAAAACCTGGCATCTATCAGAAAAGTCCAGATAACAGAGATATTAATAAATGAGGCACTACATGAAAGCACTGATAAATGATGTAACTTGTTGCTTTTAAAAGGGTAATAGTCTGACAGAGTGGATTGCAGATAATGAAAAGTGACAGGCCATACACTGCAGTATACATGCAGTACAGCAACAGTTTTAAAACTGCTTGGGAGTATTTTTGGGCAAAGGAACACGGCCTTTTATAACAAAGAACCATTAGAACAATCCCTGCCATGCTTTTGGCCCTTACCAGCTAGCCCACATACATTTCTGCAGTAGTTATATCTTAATTATCAATTCACATTCAGTGCTTTCCATCCAGATGTCTTGTTTTGGAAACCAGGAGCTGGACAGTTAGGATGCTGGCCTAACTCTGTAACAGTTGGCCATGATTCACAGAAGTGTCAATAATCTGAGGTATTACCTGCAATAAAAGCAGTGTTTGGACAAAGTATTAATGCAAACCAGTCAAATATCAGCTGTTAAATTGCATTGTCCAAATTCTCTGTTCCAAAATTTACATGTTAGAAAAAACCTAAAAAAATAAAAAAAAAAGTAAAACTCTTTCATATCTGCAAAATATAGTGGACTGACTTAATAAAAATAATTATAAATACATTACCTGTAACTCTCCTAAATTTCATTTTGAGTCTCAAAATCAAACCCTCAAAATACCTGATTAAGAGACTAGAGGGATTATTATGCTATATAGCAGAGCACTGAGCAGCACAAAACCAAATTTTCATTACTGCAGTTAGTTCACAAGGTTCGACTCATCAGTTGGTATATTTCAATTCTGGTACAGTAAATAAACATAAGAGACACAGCAATATTATCTAAAATGGTAAAAAAAATTTAAATCTATAAAACAGCCATTGCAGACACAGGAATAAAGCCCACGTTGTCTATCACTTATGCATAACTACATAGACTGCTCAGGATAGGATGCTTCTAAGCATAGCATGCTTATTTACTGAAAGTAGAGAGAATTTAATTAAAGTGCCAAAGGTGTTTCCTATACCTTTCTCTTACTTGCCATACCCAATACCAGCACTACAAATACGATAGCAATTCAATCACAAATACTGAAGTATTACAGCTACTATACAGTTAAAAATGTATGCAGACAGAATAAAATGTTCATGGTCTCTACCAAATTCTAAATGCCATCTTATTGTTTTCTGCAATCTTACTGTTTTTCACTGTTTAGTGTAATAGACACATGTCTGTACACATCTATATCAAAGTTGTGACTAATTTGACATAACTGTTGCTTTTGGAAAAATGTGACCTATGTTTCAAGAACATATAGCCCATGAGTAGCTGCCACAGGTAAGGTGTTGACAGGTTATTGGAATGCCTGTCACCTTTTTGGATGGTTTACACAAGTGTTAACAGTGGAGAATGTCATCTCAAAATAAGGATTTGACCCTTAAAAAAAGGTTTTGTTAATGAGCATTTCTGAAGTGACGCTGAGAAGTGCATGTTGTAAGAATTCAGAAAAACATATTAAATAAAGCTTTTTTCTTGCTTAACCCACCATTATCAAAGAGGATCTGTACATGCAAGAAAAGACTTGCCTTAGAGGGCATCTGGTCTGAGGAAGTGAGGACAGACAGAAGACCTTGCTATGTGTTCTCACTTCTCATGATGATCTAAAACTTTCATATGCCCTGAGCCCCTGATCTCTTTTTGCAAAGTCCATGTTCCTTATTTTATTTAACAGAACAATAAAGCCATCTGCTCTAAAAAAAACGTGCAAGCTTATTCCACTGACAAAAGTAAATACATTTTTTTCACAAAGGAAAACATATTTTTGTTAATGTTTTAAATTTAATATAATACTTCAGCCAAACTCAGAAGATGTAGAAATTTATCTTAAAACAACTTCACAATTACAATAAGAAAGTTTAAGTCTTCTCTTGACAACAGTAGTACTGGAACACAGGTACTGATGACTCACATACTCTTGAAAGTTTTTTCATGTTTCCTTTGTGGCTCCTCTAAATAGCAAATTTCAATCAAGTTTCATAGCAGAACTCTCACAAAAACTTCTACTGCTCCCAAGGGATGAATGTTACATCTGTGATACCATTCACATGCTTTCCTTATGCATTTGTTCCTATGACTTTTGACTCTATCCTTGCTCAACAAGCTGAAAAAGACTCTTTTCATCACAAATCTCTCTTGAAACCAACTACTGCTTGTTGAATACTGTGCTTTCTGAGACCGCAAATATTTTTAAAGTCAAATTGCAAGGGATGGACTTTTTATTATTAGAACAGTTGTTGACTTTGTTTTCCAGAGCAGATATATAATTAAAAAGCAAAACTAAGGAAAATTATGACCACAAACATAGGTATAGCATTTAGGCAGCTATTATCACATTTTAAATGCATCCAGAAAGAGAAATTCTCGTAGGCCAGAATGAAGCCTGATTAATAGCACTCAGAAATTACTTTTTTTTCTTTCATGCTGAGTACCTAATAAACTCACATAACAATCCTTGCTATCTTACACTGCAGAAAAGTACCCTACTCAGGAAACGTGGATCCAGAACGTGGAGCCCACAGCACAACAAAGTAGAGCCACTGACTCCATCTGTTCCCTAGAGCAGTACACTTTCTTTGCACAGATGGGATGAGTGGGACTAAGGAAAGAGTTGAATTTCCAGCTGAACTCATGGAAAGAGATTCCTTTTAAAATAAGAGGATGTTTTCTACTGACACCATATGTCATGTATTGATGTCATATATTGAAAAATAATGGGCAAAGAGCTCTCTCTGCCCAATCCAAATACTCAGTTTGAACTGTAGGGGTATTTTTTAAGTACCTCTCTCCAAGCACTTTTAGTAAAATTGGTTCTTGCTAAAAGGTTTCTCTGCTGCGCTGACTTTGTTTGCTATCTGTTGTATCCATGAATGGGTTAAGCTTGATGGCTGAATGCTATCAAATGCTGAGGGGATGTGTGGATGAGTGACAATGGGGCAGATAGACTGGGAGACCCAAGCCATGTATTTCAGAATTCAAACATGCCAGTCAGATTGTTTAAAGGAAATATATTGGACCAGAGTCCCGAGACTACAAGAGCAGCCAGAAACTCCAAGCAGAAAGAGCTAATGCTTCTCTCCTTAGGCTGAGGATTTTGGAATAGTTCAGACCAACAGCCCTGTGAATTTCAAATTCCCATATATTCTTGCTGCTTCCCTTACATAGCCTCTCGAGTTCTGGTCAAATTTTGATTTTTATCACTTTTGTCCTTCCTCAAGTCAGGTTAAGTTTCACTTACGAGAGTATGTTTCTTTTAATTAAAATTGGGTAACACTACATCACATCATATTGCAGAATCCTCTCTTTCTGTTTGAATTAAATTAGAGTAACAAGAATTTATTTACAGTTACTTTTCAGATGTGCCAAGAAAGTAAGTGATAGAGTGGATTTGGAGCTTCTAAACCAGAGCCATAGCTCTTGTTTACTTAGCTCCAAAGCTAAGTAAATGCTTTCGAAAGCATTTAAACACTATCTCATTCTAACTCCCCTGCCACAGGCACGGACACCTTCCACCAGACCAGGTTGTTCCAAGTCCCAGCAATCTGGCCTCTAACACCTCCAGGGGTGAGGCTGCCACAACTTCTCTGGGCAATCTGTTCCAGAGGTGTCACCACCCTCACTAGAAGGAATTTCTTCCTAAAACCTTATCTAAACATACCCTCTTGTCACTGTAAAGTCATTACACCTTCCTGTCATTACAAGACCTTGCAAAAAGTCTTGGAGTGGAAAGCTAATAAAGTGTAAATATTGCTGATGCAAAGAATGTGTTTTTCTAGAATAGCAAGCAATCATAAATCTACTTTTCTGGTATAATATATATTAATTGCACCAGCTTTCAGTATTTATATCAGCTTTCATCCACATCCATGTTGCATTTCCGCAAACATGCTTCCAAATGTGGTGGATGCTCTAGAAATCAAAGTGGAAATACAAGGGAGAACAAAAAAAAGTAAAAAAAAGATATGCCCTATACACATTGACAGTACAGAAGAGAAAACATATGGAAATGTTATTTTCAACTGAAATTTATCTGTCATTGACCTAGAAACTGTTATTCCTACTCCTGCCATTATCCTTAGCAATATTCCAACTAATGTGTGAAAATATATGACTATGTATGCAGACATGTTTATCATTTTTTCCTCCATTCAGCGCCCAAAAAAACATAACAGAAATTCTAGATTGCTTGAAATGGGAAAAAAAAAAAATGTAACACAAACCACTTTGAGGTCATGAGTGTCAAATTTCAACCTTTCAAAACCAATTTTGTTCAGTTCTGTTCTGATGCCGTACATCACATTGCTTATATTGTAATCCAAAACATAAAATCAGATTATATTTAATCAAGGGGATTCTAGACTTGAAATAGTAATTTCAAAGGTCTTAATTTAATTCATATGATCCCTACATAAGACCTGGATGTCACAACCCTATCTGTGGTTGACTAAATTCCCACAGGCTTATACCTAAGACAAATAAATAAAAAGATAAATACATGATGTCTGGCTGATAGAATTTGACCTGTCTGAAACAACCTCTAGTATATTTTAAACTGAAAGCTTCCCATCTTCATACTCCATAATACTGATGACATTATTATTTGCATGTTCATTAATGTAAATAATACGCACAAGCAGTTGTACAAAGAAATGTAGATGGAGCAAATACAAATGGTGAGTGAG
The DNA here is from genome assembly GCA_024362935.1 of Setophaga petechia. NCBI lineage: Eukaryota > Metazoa > Chordata > Aves > Passeriformes > Parulidae > Setophaga > Setophaga petechia. The sequence goes on from JANCRA010000001.1 coordinate 34,204,842, forward strand.
TCATTAGTGTCAGGGCAGTAATATTTTTTTTTAGTGTCTGAAGAATTATAGGAGGAGATAAACTGCACTTGAGTTTTATTGGTTTAGGTCTTTCGGTCATAATCACTGTAGCAAAACCTCAGTGATGCTGAGACTGAAGCATGTGATATAGAGTACATCAATAATCCTTTAAAAAAAATTCCTGAAAGATAGAGAACTGAATAGGCTGTACAGCACATAGGTCAAGCTTTCAATAATGAGTTCAGCTGCTTTAGTGGCTGTTGAGATAGATTAGACAAGCTTTTTCCACAGGCTTAAAATCATCAATATATACCACTTTCTTTATCAGAATTCTGCAGGTGCCTTATTTCCTTCTCTGATAGCATTCCTATACTCTCACAAGAAAATACTTCTAGTCTTAGCTGTCAAATTTCTGAATGACCCACACCATTGCAGCAAATGCAGATTTTATGCAATGAAAATAAATTATTATTGTGGAAGCTCTATATTTAGCACTTAATAGTCTTTTGATTTAAAAAATTTCATTTGTTTATCTCAAAGTGATTTTATGATCATCAAGATGTTCTTCATATTTCTATCTAAAATCTTCATATTAAAATTCAGCCTAGTCTGAAAAGTTACATTTGTTAGAATGAAAACAATGAGAACTTCCAAATGCATCAAGATTTCTATATAGAGAAAGAATTAGTTATATTTATTAGAAGTTAATTATAGGTTCTTTTACTAGGTATCTTCCCTGATCTTTTAAGCCCTGTCCAAGATAGTGGAGAAAACCCTTAAGAGTTTAAAGTATAAACACTTAAAGAGTTTAAACTCTAATACTTTATTCCTACTAACATCAGCAGCAAGAAGCATCAGTCTACTAAACTGAGAAATAAAGGACAAGAATTTTTAAGGAACATATGCAAAATAAAACTTAAGACAGTGATACCATAGGGATATTGCACTAGGTTTTCTGTTAGGCAAAAGTTTCAAATATTTCCTTAATTTGTAAACCTTGTTGTTCACAGGGACTACAGGTCCTGCAATTTACTCGTGCAATTCTTTAAACCTTTGAAAGTAATGCTCAACTCTATAAATTTCTCGTACTTTAACATCAGCTTCTTACAACAAAATATACCTTTTGGATTATAATTAGAACTATAATTACTTACTGCAATAGTGATAATTATAACTTCCAAGAACACTACTTGCAAAGCCTAATGAACAATAAAGTATATTATTTTTTCTGCAGAAATAACAAAGTTACCTAAAATCAGTTATTAATGCCTTGATGAACAACTGAGAATTGGTATAAACAGTTCATGATAGGCAACAAGAAGAAAACAGGACAACATCAGTATTACAAATGTTTTAGCATTTGTAGTGAAGGTGATACAACAGAATACAAGAGCTGACCTTGAAGCCTTCATGATTCTACCTACAGCAGAAAGATATGCTTCAAGAAAGGGACATCTGGGCACTTTGGCAAGCCTAAAGTAAAAAACAAATTAAAACCCAGAAAAAATATGACAGAAATTACTTTGCCAAAGGCAATCATTTAACTGAGATCTAAAAACTTAATTTCCTATATTCAAAAAAGCAAAATCTTCATGGGAGCTTTCAAGACACCCTTTCTCAAATTAAACATTTTATTTTAATACATAAGAGCTATTTGTGATCAAAACCCTCTCTGTAAATTATAGTATCCATCTTGTATCAGAAGCCTGATTGCCAGTAGTCATTCTCTATCTGGGAATCTGTGACAGAGGAATCAAGAGCTTTCTACACTTAACAGTTTCACTGTACAAGAGTAATATGTTTTCTACCAGCATGGTCATTAACTCTGAACATCCATTTACTCAGGAACTGATGATAAGGAGCTGGGTAAATGTCAGCAGCAGAGCAGCAACAGGGACATATCCCATTTTCCTTTTTAAATGGTGTGTTTCTTTGCAGAATGGAGTCAAAATGGACCACCAGGAGCAAAACAAGATCAATAAGGCCAGAAGACACTGTGAAAAGTGACCAAATACAACGACTGAGGTGTAGAGAGATAAACCTGCTGCTATGGTGAAATCTAACATTCAAAAACTGGATTTCAAGGTTCTTGAAACGCAGCATCTGTAGGTGACAGTCCAAAGCACCTCTAAAAAACAGAGCTTCAGCTTCTATTCATCATTCTTATTTCAATTTAAAAAAAGTAAAATTCACAATAGCATCAAGTGCTTCTCAGTAGAACACTCAATTGCTAAGTCTGTGCTCTGCTTTGCTTTATTAACACAGAGACTTTAAAGAATGTAAGTAGTTCACAGCTGTGGATACAGATAAGAATACAGGTATTGGACAAATAGTAGCACAAACTCCAGTGACAAAGTAATTTACTTGCGAAACGTGCATCATGTCTATTACACATGTGACTCCACCAAAAGGCTATCTTGAAAGGCAGATCAGAAATACTTGTGATGAAAGCAGAAAAAAGAGATGTGAGGCACTTGGTAGGTGAACTGTGTGCAACTATGCTGTGGTAAATGTTAAGAGCAGAAGTGGTCCTCGTAATTTTGATACCAATTATAATTTTTTTTTCTAGTGTTCATTTTAAGTTAATGAACTACATTATCTTATCAAAGAAAAGGTAATGATGGATTTTGGTTGAATACTTCCTTATAGGTGATTTTATTCATCAGACTTACTTTTCACTTTACACTATTGTCATATTTACAGCTTGGAGGCTATGCATAAAAAAAATCTGTGACGCAGCCGCACTGTGATTGTGTACACATAAGAGTAATATAAAAAGGAGTTTTATCTCAGAGCTGCTTCTCTGCCTGCCACAGCCTGATTCCCCAAAGCACAATCTGCATCTCTCAACAGTAATCTTGCTATTACTCATCTTATTTCTACTACCATAAAAACCTGTCTTGCTTTTCATCCTCCCCTGCTTCTGACATTGATTAGGAGAGGACTGTCTGTATGTGTGGGCTTACGTAAGTGTGGGGTTTATGTCTAAAAGTATAATAACTGCTTCATCTTAATTATGTACTCTTGCTGATCGCTGATACAGAGAATTTATTTTAAATTATATAGCAAAGAAATGCCACCAAAATTACTTTCACAGGTTTTTTTCTTTTTTACTTAATAGAAAACTGTGAGTAGACAGACACCCAGCATTACCTGAAGGTGGATGAAATATTACTGCCACTTTTCAGCTAGTATTTTCTTCAAATCCAATTGAGGAGTAATAATAAAATTATTAAAACTATCTGGAATGGATTTAATATCAATGACCCTTTTATAGGCATTATTTTGTTGCATACTGCAACATAAATGAAGTTTACCTGGGGAAGATATATCCAACTAGCAAATCACAGAGATTTCCTTACCCTAGTTAGGCAAAGAAGATGCTGAACAAGTTTTTCTCAGGAACCTTTTAGCTCTTCATTCTGTATGGCATTGACTTCCTCTTTTCAAAGTTCAACAACTACAACATTGTCATACATTGAGAACATAAAAGAAAAGCCTTTTCTTTACAAAGAAATGAACAAACTGGATGAAAATAAAGAGCAGCATCTTTTTTCAGATCTACAATGACTGAATCACAAATATCATACAATATGAGCTGAAATGTAACTCACAAAAAAAATTCTGAGTAGTTTGCTTTAAATAAAGGATTATTTCACTCCTACACACTAAATTCAAAATCTGGATAATCATATAGCTGGATATCAGCAGTCAGCAGACAGACTACTAGACAGAGAAGTGGATTAATGTTTCTTGCTATGTTGTTATAGACTCAAACTGTTGTAATTCACTTGAGCTCTTTGTATAAAGATTTACATGTTTTGGAAGTTATGTGCGATTCCTTCCTTCTACGCCCAAAACATTGAACATATCATGGTTGCTGTATTTATTGCATAAACATAAATCGTCAGTGAAGATTCTGAGGCAACCTGAACAGACAAGAACACTCTGGAGCTGAGGATCCCACCAAGGGAGGGAGGAGAGCTTTCCTGGCCAGCAAGACCTCAACAGTAGAAAAGAGAGACGGGCCCAACACCCTACTCCTGAGCTGGCAGTGGTGGAGCTGTGACTCAGAGGCAGCTCTGACCCAGCAGCATGGACACTGCCTACCCTCACCTGGAGATAAATCACCCCCACGGAGTGTGAGCACATGCAGAATACGGATAACCTGCCCACTCCAGAGCTCAACGGGTATCATTGCCCTCTGGGGAGGAGCTCTGGTATGGTTTCCACTCACCGGGAAGCCAAGTCATCCCTGCTCTCCAAAAACGATGTACTGCCTCAGCCAGAGCCCCCAAAAACACATATGGCCATCCTAGTATCAGGCTGCAGGGAGTGCCCGTTTCTTTCACTAGACTGTAGCAGACAGAGCAGGTGTGTCAGCAACCAAGTGGTGACTTGCTTAACCTGGTAGCAGAGTTACAGGATGAGTTAGAAAGGTTAAAGAGTACTAGAGAACAAGAAGGGGAGATAGACTACTGAAACCAAGATCTAACCTATCTGAGACAGGGACAGCCACTAGAAATAATTAAAGATGAAGAAAGCTGAAAGACAGCAGCAAATGAAGGGTAGTCCATGCTCTGAGTGGCAAGTGAAAACCCCATGGTTTTTAATTTCTTACCCAAAATTAACAAACTACATGCAAAATAAGTTTAATTTTTCACGAGCATTTAGTTTAAAAACAATCATCCTTCATATGCTTATGGTCCAATCCAAAATAAAAACTATCTACGCATAACTTGTAAATTATAGTCTTTCACTGCTATGAATGTTCAAAAAAATGTCACCATTTTATTTTCTAGAATGGCTGGCAGCAGGAAAGCAGTACAAGCTTGTACTTTAGACCCTGGCAAGTAAAAATTAAAATTATACCTTCTCTGTTGATGAATTCTTAGATGGCGTGGGAGAAGTCACAGAGATCTGATCCAGTAAGCTGCCACAGTTATGCCTCGCATCAGCCCTCAAAGTATGCATTACTTGATCAGCCTCATAGTACATATGGAACATTTTTTTTAACAAATCTCAAAATTTTAAGGGAAATCATGCTCAGTCATACTCAGTATTTAAGAAATGTTTCCATCCTTTTTTTGATTTTTAATAATTCAATGGTTTACTAACTCAGAACTTTTGAAACGTTCCAATTATTAAAAAAAAAATTGAAAACCTCCAAAAATCTTCGAAAGACCAGAAGGAAAAGCAGAAAAGCTCGGAATATCAATCAACTTTGTGTGTGCAATTAAACACTAACAACACAGTTGCAACTAAACTGCTTCAAAGTGAATTGATTTGTTACAATAGAAAAAAAAAAGATAAGGCATTATTAAAATTTATACATATTTGCTTAAAATTAGTAACACACACATTTCTAAAAACAAACCCCAGGAACATCTGGTGGCCCTGAACACCTTTATACAGATAAAGCATCAGGCAGTATCAAAACATATTTATGTTACACAAACTACTCTTCTCTCAGACCAACTGCAGAAGTTTTTGATCTTTCTCTGGAAACTGTCAGCAAAAGCTGATGTTTCCTGAGGTGAAAATCCAAAATTGAAACTCTGTGAACTGGACTGAGACCAATCTCATTTCACAAAGCTATTCAGTGACCCAAGGGAATGCCAAAACAGCTCTGATGACTAATCATGGTGACCTTTACACTGGTTATTTCATGGTGATAGATTATATATCCCATGACCATTCTCTTGAGCTACACAATTTCCCAAAATAAATAAATTGTAAAGTAAACCAAATCTTTTTTTAAATAATGCCAAGGTCTATCTACAGCTGTATTTGTTTCATTTGCAGGACACTGAGAAAGTCAAGATTAATCAGAGTACAGAGAGTAATTCCTGCCGTGGAATTAGATTCACCTGTGCTCTGAACTCTTGCAAAAGGAAATAAAAGCCATGAATATTGGTTAAGCAGGATCATTAAAATAAACAAAATGAAATGTGGTGCGTTTTTGCACCTGTGGCTTTCACTTCCAAGGACCTTTTCCAGTTAAAAATGTAGCCTCTAAGCAATACAAGCTTTCCACAGGATTATCACAGATTCACAGAAGGGCTAATGTTGGAAGGGAGCTCTGGAGGTCATCTGGTCCAAACCCCTGCTCAAGAAGGGCCACTGAGAGCAGGCTGCCCAGGATAGTGTCCAAAGAGCTTTTCAGTATCCCCAAAGGTGGATAGTGCACACTGTCCCTGGGAAATCTGTAACCCATGCAGTTTTCTTTCAAAAACTAATTTTTTTCTCATTCTTAATATAATTTTTCTGTAAATTGTCTTCCAGGCCGTGAATTAATGCCCACTGATATACTGTACCCACCTTTCTTTATCTGTGCTGTAAAAATCTCTTTTAATTTTATCTCTTAAAAAACCCCTATGACTTGTTAACAAATTAATTGTGTCAATTGCAAAATGCTTCCTTCACATTAAAAAATAAACAAACTCTAATTCATTTTCAAAAGTTCATTTATAAAATGTTTCTAGTTTTCAGGACTCAAACATAATGCAAATACGAAGAATCCATCTAAACTTGTAAACTGCAAACCAAACCAGTATTACAATTCCTGATGATGAAGTAACTGAAAATTAGTAGTTTAGCATAATTGATCGTTACAGTAGACTTTATGTTTGGTGCAAAAGGCACCATATTTGGCCTAATTTTCCACACATGCAAAATTAACATCTTCCAAAGACTTACAGGGAATTGACAGAAACAGTGAAAAGAAACCATTCTTACCTCTTCTATGGAAAAGAAACTTCTCTGAAAAAAAAAAACCTTTTCCCAACTAAGAAACAAGACTATACACTAAACATTCAAAAGTGACGTGTGATGTCTTGGCAAGAAACATTATTTAGGGTATTGTAATGAGTCAATAGTGCCAATTCTGAATCGTGGTTAAAGCCTCCTCATTAACAACTAGATTCTAAAGAAAATATATTTACTATCTTTCTTTTTGTGCAGTATGTACCATTTGAAATGTACAAACCTTAACAAGAAAGGCTTCAGACACAAAACTAAGAAAAACAAATGCACCTCTTGAGCTTGGAGGAGGAGGTGACGGGAGGTGAAGTGGCCCAATTCCCACACACCTCTTCATAGCAAGGGAATGCACAGTTTTGCTTCCAGGTGACAGCAGTATGGGTTTATCAAGGTATTGTTTACCCTCTTCAGGGAAAAGTCATGGGAATGAGCATTCCCAAGTGAAGAAAAAAGATTAAATCACTCATTCTCTGAATCCAGTATTTCAAGAAAATCTTACAGAACCATAGTCCCTAAATTTGAAATATGTAGATTAGCTGTGAAATTGGTTGTCAAAGCCGTCACTAAATTTAATGACAATGAATAATTATTATTGATGGACACATAATTTTGCTAGAACTTATCGCTGAAATTAGGCAATGAAAAGAGATGGTTGCCTCCTCTGGGAAATCACAGACAGTGACAGATGTTATTTCCTATTTTAAACTACTTCGAGATTCCCACAGCATTAACATTGCAAATAATCAATTTCAAGTGTGTATCTCTACTCCAAAAATCAAATAAGAAAATAGACATTTTATCTCTTTGAAATTAAAGTTCATGATGAAATGGCTACACCTTGTAGCCATTATCACTGCCATACAAATACATTAACAGCCTCATCTGCAATCAAATAAATCATCAGTCAATAAGGTATCATCTACACATTTGAATATATACCTAATATTAATGGTCTCTAACTGCTCCAGAGACAACATCAAGACTGATGATAAATTTTCAAGTTAAAGTAATTTCCCTTCTATCTTTGTCTTTCTATGTCGATTGTTGTCCTGCTTATAGGGCAACATTAGTCTTGGACTTAAAACACATTTTTCATATTGCCTGGAATGCAAATGATCTTCAGTGCCTAATGACTGTTTTTTGGATCAGGTCTTGTAAGGGAGAAAAAGGAATCAGCTCACAATACCTTCCAAATGTAATCTCCAGCAGTGTTGGTCAAATCAAGACTGTGTGAAGTAATTTGCCTCATTTCTATACTAAATCCTGCTTTCAGTGTCCTGTTTCCAAAATACCTCACCTAGTCCAGTGACCACCACCAAATCAAACTGTACAGATTCTATTCCCACTCTTTCCTTCTCTTTGTTCTGTAGCCTTTCCTTTGTAAACACAGTCCTAGATGCCTTCCCCCATATTCATCTCCTAATCTTACAAGATTTTGTACCCAATTTTCTCCCTTCCTTTTCCCATGTTACTTATGACACAGACTTTGTGTGCCACATATTCAACGTTAAGCTTGCCTCCACAGACAACATATGTTTCCAACCTACTAGTTCACAGGATTCTGCTCTGATATTCCATAGAATGGCCAAGGTTAATAATGCAAAGTGCCAAACAGATCTAGTTACCTAGGAAGAACTGAAACATTTTCCTTGGGAATGCAAAAAGTGGTATTACTAAAAGTTTTAAAACTTGTCCAACTTTGGGCCTACGAAGCAAACAATAAGGATGGATTTGATAAAATCCCCTTCTCTAAGTAATTTCATCGTCCTGCTACAAAGTAGGACAGTAAGACTATTTAAAGTAAAATATGTATAAATAAGCAAAAAACTGTTTTCTCTACTTGAGGTTTCTGACACATACATTTTGCCTGAAAAATCCCTAAATATTCAACCTGATGCATGTACTTTACATAAGGAATTCCAACCATTATATCTTATGCTGGATAAGCATGAGCCACCTAAAATCAAAAATTCTATTGAGAAATACTGAACAAACCTAACATTTCATCAGTTCTGCTTAAAGTAATTGAGTGTAAAATTATACAATGTATTAGAGTATAAACTGTTTGACTTAAATCATGGGAATCCCTAGATTGCTCTACTACAAAATTAATTGTCAAAGCTGACAAAAGGAACTTTCTGTCAAAAAAACTAAAAATCAAGTAGAGATTTAAAAGCATTTGGCACAAGAACTGACATTATTTTAACAAAGCAGTGCACACTCATTACAACAAATCACTTTCAATTATCATTATTTCACTTAACTAATACACTGGTTTTAATGATAGTGAAAATTACATAAAAGTTGTTTTGGTTTTTTTTCTGAATGTGGTATTTCAAAACTTGAAGCTGATACAGAAATAATGCATAATTTTTCTTACAAAAAAACTTGCAGAATGCACTATTACACCTCTGTTTTGAGAGAAGGCTACAGATGTATGCATGTGTATGTGTATATATATATATATGTATGTATATGTATGAAGTGTGCGTCTACAAAAGTAGTTTACCACAGTCAGAATACTCATCATTGAGCTAGTCACTACAAAAGGCTGTCAAGACAGCTGAGCTCTCTCATTTTCAACAGCAGCTCACCTCTGGCAGAAAGCAGCAGATATTCCCCTTATTTGTAACTCTGAAATTTTCTGAAACAGGGTCCTGAGCTTCCTTCTGAAAAATAAGCAGCATCAATTCTTTCGAAACATGTTTGGCGGAGTCGCTGTTTTACCCAGTCACTCACTGGTTACAATGCGCAATGAGGTAACAGAAAGCACAGGTTCAAAACCCCTTCAAACAAAGAGATGTCTATTCCAATGCCCACTTGATCTCCACTTTCAGAAGACTAACACAGCCAGCTCCTGATAACAGACTCTGCACACATTCTCATGCTCCCACAGCACACCTCCTTTGCACCATACGAAATCCCAAGATTCCCACTGGATCACAGGGAGCACGTAGGAATTGCCACAGCTCCATGATTAGGTTATTCATTTGGGACGATGGAGGACTGAGTTCAAGACCCTGCTATTATGAATGCTTAATTTAGAGTACTGAGATGTTCACTGTTGTGGAATCTGAAAGGCTGCTCTCCAACCCCAAAGGGCTGCCTTAATCCCTAGGTTACAGAGTTCTTCTCTCTGGCTTAAAAGACATTTAAGTACTTAATTCTAAATAGAACAGCTCCATCAGGAAAGTCTCTGTAAGGACTAGTCAATTGCTTAACATGAAAACCTGTGGAAAAAGGGAAGAAGTGTGACTCCAGTCTCTTAAATATTTCAGCAAACTATTCCAAGCAAAACCATTTTGCACCATCTTTTCTGGAAGCTCATCAGTGCATTTTAGGACATGATCTGCATATCACCATGGAAAATGAGTCGTGCGCATCCAAGCTGCATACCCACTGTTTTCACAAATAGAGCCACTGGTGCAAAGGTTCCTTGCAGTTCAACTCAATGGTCACATTTTGTAAGCCATGAAAATGCAGAGGAGCAGCAAATTATCAGCTTATACAGATATGGAATTTGAAACTAAAAATCCAAAGGAGTTTTTTTCTCAGTACTTGACAGGTGAGGTATGAATACATTGACATTTAAATGCTTGATTTAGATGCCTGCAGGGACATTTAGGCACCAGCATCCCTCTTGCAAATTTGTCTCTTAAACACTTTAAGATTTGCAGACAAACAATACTTGTAATAATGAATTTGAAGAGTTTAATAATAATGTCATCAACTAATCTGCCTAAATTATCTCAGTTCCTTCAGCTAAACTGAATAAAAAATGCAGCTTTTAATTCCCAAAGAACCACAGAATCATAGAATTTTAAATGATTGGCATGTACCTTAAAGATGATGCAGTCACAAGCCCCCTGCCATGGGAAGGGATACCTCCTGCTACACCAGGTTGCTCAAAGCCTTATCCAACCTGCCCTTGAACACTGTAACCTGTTTTAGTGCCCTATCCACTCTCAAAGAAAATAATCTTCCCCTAATATCTAACCTAAATTTCCCCTCTTTCAATTTGTACCCATTACTCCTTGTCCTACCACTACAGCTCCTGATGAAGAGTCTCTCTGGCTTCCTCCAGATACTGGGAGGTTGCTATGAGGTCTCCACACAACCTTCTTTCCAGCCTCCAAGCTGAGCAGCCCCAGCTCTCCCAGCCTGTCTTCACAGTGAAGGTGGTCCAGCCCTCTTATCAACTTTGTGGCCCTCCTCTGGATTTGCTCCAACAGCTCCATGTCCTTCTTACATTGGGGACCCCAGAGCTGGACACAGCCCTGCAGGTGGGGTCCCACAAGAGCAGAGCAGAGGGGCAGAATCCCCTCCTTCAACCTCCTGATCACACTGCTTTGGAAGCAGCCCAGGACACAGCTGGCTGTAAGAGCAACAAAATCCCAAAATGCTTAACTTAAAAAATCTAGTGAAGATCAATAAGAGCCATAAATGTTCCTGCTATATCATTCAGAAATTCACAGTACTTGAAATAAAGGGAGAAACTAATTCACTAAGTCTATCACGTCTTATACCGCCTGTGTACTATAAACATAAAAACAATTTTACAAAGTATAAGCAATTGTTTTGCCGGTCACAGGTAAGATTTACTACCTTTCATTTCAGCCTGGGGTTATATAATACGTAATGTGAGAGCAAACTATAAGTATGAATGCCTTTTTATGCAAGAAACAAATAGAAACCCAACCCCCAAAAAACAAATTTCAAAGAAGAAAAAGAACCCTACAGAAGTCCCCATGTAAGACATTCTGACAGAGTTAAGAACAATGCCTGCTTGAGCGACTGGGTAAACTTTGAATGTACTGATCCAGCAGCTTCTAGCGATTAATGCTAATGCTCTGCAAGCAAAGTTCTAATAAAATTGCTTTATTAGTGATTTCCATTCTATTTTTCATAGATTTTTAGGAACAAATGGGCTGACACTGCATTAAAGTGAAGTACTCTACTTTTCAGCCCTATAGGGGTGTGTGGGGTTTAGGAGTAAAAATGTAACTATCAATGTATTGTCCCTACAAGAGCACTGCAGTAGTCACAAGTGGAGATTCAGAGTCACTCTGCTTCCCCAGTAAGATTACATAGCACTCATCTATAACATTTCCTAGTTAAGATGTTCTTAAAGAACATCTTAAGAAGCTGATGAGAAATTAAAAGAGCATGGTTTAACGAGTAGATTATTCTACTATTTCTCATATTACAAGTAAAGACTAACTTCAGCAAATCTTTTGTTTGGATGCCATGCTTTCAACTTCAACTTCCTAGCCAAAAATAATCAGTTGACTGTTGAAAGAATTAAGAATAAGCTCTTTCTTTATGTTTTTCTCTATTTCACTTCTGTAACATTTCATATAATTAAATAACCAATTCTTTGCATTTCTTCACTATGAGAATTTATGTAACATTCTCACTGCTGTAAGCATTTTCACAAGACATGACAGTAAACAGCTTAACTGCTCCTCTGTTCATGATTCATGTGACTTTTGGAGAACAGAGATTTCACTAAAAGGCTCAAAAAGTCCTGTGCATCCTTCTTATAACGGATTTTATTTGAATCTTTGATTTGCATTATATGGTACATATGTTTTAAGCACGCAATATAGAACTTTTGAATGTAAAAACAAATCACAAGGAGTAGGGATTTCAGTATAAGAACCTTATTCCTAATACTGGGCACTCACATCAGGACACTGAAAAGGCACCAGCATCTTTGGAGATCAGCACACTGACAAATGGCAATTAGGGTCACTGTGTGAGGCAAATATTAATAAATTTTTTTTAAAAGTGCCTTTACATTGCTTATATACTTGTTTGCCATTTATTTATTATTCGTATTTTAAAAGTAGATAACTATAAATGGAAAATAATCCCATAGTACAGAAGATAAATCCTTTATATAGATTGAAGCACTGTCATCTCATGGAAAGCAGAGAACTTGTAAAAAATTACTATAAGAAATTAAACGAATGACACAATTTAAAGAAATTGGACAGGACACTAAAAGGTATTTCTTAACACTTAGGTTAATTAAACTGTAATACAATTTTCCAAAGGAAGTGATATTTTATTGAAGCACCAAGAAAAGTAAGGAAGGAAAGTGTGGTATATGTCTATATCTACAAAGTAGTATTCCTCTGCTTGGCCCTCTAGGCTATATCTGTACAGATTCTGGGGAGAAATAGGAACTAACTGCCCAGAACTAACTCACAGAACGGAGTTTTTCCAGGTCTTCTACTGGCTTACAGCTAGTCCATGGGACCAGTCTAGAGCTACTTCACTCTCTAGAGCACAGTAAACTAGGCACTGGGTGCTCAGCAACATCCACTGTGCCACCAACATTGTTTGGTGATGTAAGCTTAGCCACCAATGGCCATCCAAAAAGGCCAAAACTAAAGCATGGCCTTCATCAGCTGACTACAAATTCAGCATTCTGCAAACACAGCCAAAGAGCTGCCAGCTATTCTCAGCAGCAGAGTCATTCCCATCAGTGTAAATGATTGACACAGTCAGCTCCCATTGATCTGCAAAAGGTTACTGTGGTTTCCTTCAGCAGAGCTGGAGCCATTGGCTCTAAAGGCTGCTGTGGTTGCAGCAGTCAGCCAGCTGCCATGGGCTCTCCCACTCATGGTGCCTCACCCCCAGACCAGACAGCCTTCCCTGGCTGTGAGGCTGTGGCATGCCATGGCACATCCAAGAGACTGTGAACCCAAAGCAGCCACAGCCTCAAAGCAGCCCAGCCGCTCCAGCACGGTGCCCCAGACTGACTGGTAAGCTCAGTCAGCCTCCACACCGCTCTGTTATCCGATTCATGGAAATCTTCAAGGATGGCTGACTCACACTGCAAACCAGCATTACAGCACCTGAAATAAGAAGCTTACTTAAGTTTTAAACTCAGCATTCGTAACAATAAACTTCACCAGAATATACAGAATAGGGAACAGAATACCTATCCTTCACACCACTTTACTGTATTCACATCTATTTCAAAGCAATTTGGAGAGAATCCAAAGAGCTACCAGATGCTGTTTGCTGCTCCCCAAAGAGAACCACAGATTATATCACAATAACAGACTGCAAATTAGAATTAGAAGTGATACATCATAAATCTCTTTTTTTCGTTCCACTCAGTGCTTTGAGGCTTCTAAATATGATTTTTGTATTTTTTAATAAGTGCTTATATTTTCTTTTGTTTTCTACAGCTGGTTTCTTTGGCTACCATTCATGGTGCCCTAATTGCAAACAGATATTATTCCATGTATTGGCCTGTGCAACACTGCTTGCTGAGAGCATATTTTAATTTAAATTTCCAATACTGGCACAAAGAACTGTGCAAAGCTTCCTGTGTTCCTATTAGTGGAAGGTGCCAAAAAGCATTCCTGGGATGTGACATTAGACACGTGCAGGCCTAGCACAAGTCAAAATGAAGATAATTAATCTCAGTCCCACCCCAAAAGAGACAACAAACATTTCCATCTGATCTATGTTTTGAGTAGGACAAATGTCCATATTCTGACTGTAGCAGCAGAAAATCCTAAACAGTGACAGATCCATCCTTAGACCTACTAATGCCAAAGGTAACACTTGGTGATACTTTACTGGAAATATTTTTTCATTCATTATGTATTTTGTCATCAGTGGGGATTCAAAAACTTACACATATTTTATATTTTCACATCAATGGAGAAATGTAAGGAAACTTTCCAAATTTCTGTCTACTTGGAGGTTTTTTCCCCAAATGACACAGAACACCGGACTCTTTGAATGCTGAGATGATCCTTTTTATATTACTCACATAACCCAAACTACTCTTTTCTCTCAAAATATATTTTATCTCACTACGCTTCCTAGGTAAATACACAGAGGCAGTGAAACCATATCCAATATCATGCTATTCACCAAAACCATCAGACAGCCTTTCTGAGGCAGATACATTTGAAAAGCATCCATAACAGCCTTTGAAGCTAGTGGGTCATTTTGCCTCTCCTCTGAAATAACAGAAATAACGTTCCTTATCGTTAAAGGACAATTTCTTATTTAAGAAGAGATCTTTTTTGCTGTTTGAACTGTGCCCACTGCTCACCTCAAAGCATGATTCAGGTAGCCCGTGCTATTTATCATTTCTGTTCACAGAAGAAAAGGCACATAATTAGCAAATAGCACAACTTCTGCACCTCACACATCAGGAGGGCTGTGATGTTGCACTCCTACCATAATTTCAAATGCCAGCCTCTGTAAGGCTGATGTGATAATAACACACTTTCAATTCACCAGCAGTAACAGGAGCACTGAATCCTTTGTACAGCAAAATCACAAATGAAACAAAGGAAAACTATGAATGTATTAAGATTAAAGAAGACTCAGATTTAACTTAAATGTCATGAATTTTTTTTATGTTAATACTGGAAGACAATACTTAATAATAGCTGTTCTGCCACCCACAGAGTAAATGCAGATATATTGGACAAGTACTGAACTTTTAATAAACCAGCCCATTAAGTACTCAGGAACTCTTCTGTATTTATGTTACAGCTTTCTTTCCACTTTCTTTGCATCTTAGAACACGTGGAAGACTTGCATTTAAATTTATCAGTTAAATGAAAATCTGACAAAAAAATTAAGAGTAAAGCACAAAAATTCTTTCAAGGTGACAGCTTCAAAATTGCCTCCCTTAACCATTCTATTTCATTACCACTTTACTACCATTTTGTACTGCATTACACCCTATCCCCTATATTATGTCTTCACCATCTTCTGTATAAAAACTATTTGGTCTTCATATTCAAAGCTTTCTGTGACATCAAATCAGGCTTCATTCCAGTGGCCAATTAACTCCTGCTGTGAAATCTCCCTAAAAGCTTACTTTTAGATGTAGTGTTTCAGGATACCTTTACATCTTACTCTAGGGAGACAGGATCATAGGGGTTTGGGGGGCTTTTTCCAGAGGAATGGTGGTGGTGTGGCTCTTCCATGTTATTACTGTGATTTTACACTTGATCATCATATGCTGCATCTTTTACTACAAATATTTAAAGCATGCTCATTAAAAAACTAACAAAAAACCCACAAAAAACCCCCAAACCCCCACACTAGATTCAAGAGATTTGAAAGTTTAGTTTGTTAGGTCAAGTGAAACACACAGATTACTCTCAAATTCAATAATCCATCATCTTCAAACTATCAGAACCTGTTTCTTCCAAATTGTTATGCTTTATGGTTTGAACTAATGATTCATAAGTGGTTAAATGTGCCTTTTGCAAAAGTGCATCATATGCTTTTGGAAAACAATGAGCCAGATCTGAGGTTAAGACAGAGGACTAATATTATTGGAATACTGATATAGGAAGGGATTAGTGATAGGATGACAGACTTGCTCTTTATAAAAATAAATGTGATATGATATTTACTAATTGAAATCTCTATAGCATGCTAGGAAAAAATCACAGTACAAACCCCTTTGCTTTATCACAAATGCAATAATATTGTGACAGGAAAAATCTATCACAGATTTCTAGCAAAAATAACCCATTAGCTCCTTATGGTTGGTTACTTTTTTCAGCATTTTCCTTCAAATATGTTACTAGGGCTGCCAGTTGTCATGACATATTATTTATGAGGCATATGTCTTTTGTTAAGCAGTGTTCTTTTTAACCATTTTTGACAGGTTTTACTTACCACCAGATAATATACTAGAACATTTTACTGGCATTGTTCATGTTAGAACTGTAAACTAAAGCTTGTGTTAAGGAATGGGAGCTCATGAACTCAAATTGTTAAGTTAGACAACAGGAAAGTTGTGGTATTTGATTTATTAGGAAACTCCAATTTCCTGTATTAAAAACATAGCTGACTATTTCAGGCAAGACATGCCAAAATAATAATGACAAAATGATTCATCTGCATCAAGAAGACTTCTCATGAAACAAGGTAGGATGGCACTAATTATATCATTATTAGACACTTTTTGTTTCATTGCTCCCAATAGTTCAATTTTAAGTGCATTTACTTAAAAGGACACTAAGAACTTATATTAACCCAGAGATAGAAAAGAGGGAAATTTTATTTAATCTTTTCTGCTTTATTTAATTATCTACACTACAAGCAGAGTGATATATACCCAGGTGGAGTACTGTGTTAGCTGCTAACTTGCAGCTGTATGCAATTATCTTCTGCTGTCTGAAAGTAGTTCAGCAAGCTTCAGTATCTCTGCTGGGTTATGTTACACAAACCTAAACAAATACTATTCAAGAAGCTTCTCATTTTCCAGAGAGTGAACAGGACATGCTATTAACACATTAAACATCTGTTAGAAATCTCCAGATCAAATCAACATACCAGTAATTCATCAGTGGATGTTTTATCTAATTGCTTCACTGATACATGAATGGTATCATAGGAACATGAAGAGCAATAGCAGTGAATACATAGAAATTGATATATAAGGTCTAATAAAGACAGTACAATTCATGTAGAAATCTGTGAAGTCATGACATCAGCAATGATTCAGCTCAATTCAAGGCAGAAGAGGTGAGCCTAACTAATCTGGTAGTCATACATTCTGACTGCAGTACAGTGATACCCACAACGGTCAGGAAAATCCAGGTGGTATTTTAAATGTTTTCATAAAGCTATCCCCCTTCTTACTCACTGAAAAAAAAACCCACAAAAAACAAAAAACAAACCTCCAAACAAACCACAAAATAAAAAAAGGTAGACTTAAGTATTGTACTATTTTTCCACTTTTTCCTTTTTTTTTTTTTTAATCTTTTTTAGTCTGGTGGACACAATTAGGCCAGAATTCATGAAATGGAAGAACTGAAGGGATAGATAATAAATCTCTTTACAGTTCTAGTGCAATTATTCCAATTTGGGAAAGAGCCTAAACAGAAGGTTGAGCTTGCTCAAATTCAATCAAATTCAATTTAGGAGGTCCTACAAGGCCATAAACTGGCTCAATCTCAAGACGCCTGTTTTGGATTTTGGAAGCTCAGTACTGCTTAAAAGCTTTTCATAGCCTAAAAACTGAGCTCACCTCAGAGGTTTCTCTGACGAGCTCACTTGCTTGTATATGTATGTTGTACGTATATGAAATTGCATACGTTCAGCAAACAAACACCTACCAAGCAGAAGACAACCGATAATTATTACATCAACTTAAAGACTTTCTGAAAACATTTAATTTCAAGTAATGCAACCATGGTGCAATTTCAAGCCAAACCAGCAGAATCCTCACACCAACACTACACCTTCTGCTACCTACAAGGCAGCAGATGTGGAAGTCCCCAGCCGAGCTCTCCGGCCGCAGCTCAGCAGCTGCTATTTATGGGCTCTCAGGAAAGACACTTTCCTTCAGGAAGGTAATATTTATGGCTGTGCTGCTAACTCTGCATCCCTTGCAGAGAGTGCCTTTGAAAGACTCTTCAGGGAGGGGACGGCATGCCTCTCAGGCTTTGCAAGATTCACCTTGGTAACACCCATGAGTTTGTAGATTGATGAGTTCTTTTAAACAGCCTCTTCCAATCTGCTTTTGATCTTCCTCCGTGCATTTAATCTAACACCTATGTGAAATTCTTTCATGATTTCCTGATGTGAGACCTGTTTTCATACCTTATATTTTGGTAAAAATAATTGCAAGCATTTATTTTCCTGTTCCTCAACAAGAAGCCTGGAGTTACAGGAAAAAGAGACCAAAGTGAGCGATTTCACCTAAAATTACAGACCTTCCCAAACTGGCATAACTAGGTCAACTTCTCATACACATTCTGATTTCCTGTTTTGATACCTACCTTAGCATGATGACAAATAAGTTTTAGTTATTAACCAAGTTCCTGGCTTATTCAAAGGAGAGCAATAAACTCCTCCAGAGGACAATTGAGCACCTTAAATTAGACTTTTGCTGAAGAATTGCTCTCTGGAGAAGCCATGTTCTCTCATACACTTTGAAGAGATTCTAGGGAGATTAGTGAGGTAATTTAGCCTGCTGAATTAGATACTAACAGTCATGCCATATTGATGTCTTCTCCCAAGTCTGAATATAGTGCTACTCCACTTACATATTTCAAATGTGAGTAGGCTGTGTTGCTCATCTGCATTTAAACTGTTCTCCAAGGCAAATAAAATTGTACACACATTACCTTTACATGGACATCTTGTTAAACATAATGATTATCATTAGTATCTCTTACAATATTGGTACTTTTAAAATGGCTCATAGCTCCACAGTCATCTCATATATCATGTTTGGTGACCTACTCAATGATTCAAATTTTCTTAGGACTAAAAAAAAAAAAAAAAAAGATAGAAGACCGGAATAAATGTTCTTATTTAATACTCATTTGACTTATTCACAGCTACAGAATCAAAGGCTCTTCTTCAAAAATCAAAAAAAAATGCAAGCTACAAGTTTCCTAAAGCAAAAAATTTGATTTTTCGTCAAAATATCTAAATCTAAAGATAACTTGTTATGTCATAAGAACTTAAACCTCAAAATGGGTAGAGCATAGGGAAAGAAAATAAACTAACAACTGTGTGAGAAGGAAACCTCGTGGTCAGTCAAGGGCACAAACACAATTAGCAAAAGAGAGTTGAGTAATTTGACCTGAAGTATTTTTTTATTTACTGCCTGCAGCTTCTTGGTATACTACAAATCCATAAAAAAAATATAAAAATATTTTTATAATAAAAGTTAATTCATAAGACATGTGACTCCGGGTTTGCACTTTGCCTGTCCCAGACAGGAACACTGGCAATAAACTGAAGTCACTGTCTAAGGCCTCAACTCTTGCAATGTCAAAAACCATGAGAGAAGCATAGGTGCAATTACCTCTGAAAATGAGTCTGCCTCTTTATCCTTGGCCATCTCTCTCCCTGCTGCAGCCATATCATTATTCTAAAATGGTATGTCAGTTTTTCAATTTACATCCTGATCTTGGCCATAAAATGTTTCAAAGCCCATCTAAGGATGCATATGATTTATTGGCCTACTGTAATCTATGTCACATTAAATTAAGTAGTAATATAATTCATTACTTTCTTAAGACTAAATACTTCATACATTATTCTATTGGAAATAACAGGAATAACTGAATCCTTGACATAAACTCTATAAGAAACATGAATATTGGGATTTTTCATATATATTCTTTACACTTAGCAAACTACAGTGAGAGACCTACTTTTATATTTACTTCTGTGTTGTGCAGTGTGTGACACATCGTATGTGATAGGACAAGGGTGAATAGCTTTAAACTAAAAGAAGGGAGATATAGCTTACATATTTGGAAGAAATTCATCACTCAGACTGTAGGGGGACAATG
This sequence comes from Setophaga petechia, assembly GCA_024362935.1. NCBI lineage: Eukaryota > Metazoa > Chordata > Aves > Passeriformes > Parulidae > Setophaga > Setophaga petechia. Next base: position 34,224,923 of record JANCRA010000001.1, read on the forward strand.
AAACAAGTTCTTCAGAGAAGACGTGGATGCCCCATCCCTGGAATTGTTCAGGTCAGGCTGAATGGGGCATCAAGCAATCTGATCTAATGGGGGGCACCCCTGACCATAGAACTCGTTGATCTTTAAAGCTTTAAAACTACTCTAGGATGACTCTATGATGCAATCATCCAAGGACCGCGGTTACCTTCACAAATTTTAAAAGAGAAAAAAATAATTCATAAAATAGTCAGAGATCAATTCTGTGTTGATAATGCACTATAATATAATTATTTTTATTCAGAAGATAAATACTCCGAAGATTTTTTAGTGGTTTACCTTTTCTTCTTCAAATTCATGTTGCAGTATAATAACTGTCAATTAATGATATAAGAAAAAAATACCTAATACAACAAAAACACAAACTGGGCCCCCTCTGTATACCACCTCAAAGTGTTTTACAACACAATGAATCACTTATTGGCATAATATTACACCACTATTCAGTTCTGTATACCTCAACCACTATTTTGCTATCTAGCTGACTTCAGCTGGCACACATTTGGTTCTTCCCAGTGGCTGTTGTAAAAACCGTACATTTGTGTTGGAAAGGCTGAGAAATATTAGGCACTGAATGTGAGTAGAATAGAACAGCACCTCCTACCATGTCCAGTGATGACACTGTAGCTGCAGACATTAAATAGCCTTATGATTATGTTAATGGATTTCCATTTCCTCCTTAAGATAAACAATTCTATCTATTTCTACTGTATTTACAATAGAAATATGTCACTGATTACTAGCAAGAGAGCCCAAATTATATTCTTAAACAGAATCAAGAGCTCTCTTACCCTGAAGAGTTGCTGAAGAACAGTGACATTAAACAGGTGGCAGCACTGCCAGACATCCAACCCAGCTCTGATGCACAGTGCAGCTGAAGAGAAGAGCACACAGAAAGGGAAGCTGATTCAATGTCAAGTGTCAAAGCAGAGTGAAAGCAGGCATCTTATTTAAATGTTCAGCCCACAAAATCACTGCAGCTTGGATCACCTCTGCATATGCTGAGCTGCTGACACCCTTACCCTAATTACTGGCTACTTCAGCATGCCAGCAGCTGCATTTCTTCCTTTCCCCTCGACAGTAAGAGTTTCTATTAATAGGAAGGTTTACAAAGGCATTATAGGCATGAAACATTTTGCAAATCCATGCCCAATACTCTGTGTCTTAGTAAGACCCTAAGAAATGCTTGTATAACAAAAATCATAGCCACAAAAATCAACAATTGCTACATTTATGGCAAAATATATAGCCATGATCACACGTCACACAGCCAGAGGAAGCAGCAACCCTGGCATTTGAAAAATAGTACAAAAGAATATCTAAAAAATGCACAGGATTATTATAGAGGTGATAAAAAAACAAGACTATGTCTTAAACAGTGCTCTGTCAAGAATGTAGAATAAGCAAGGAAAAGATAAAATCAAAATATTTTCAAGAATTAGGAAGAGAAAACACTTTGAAGGGGTTAACATGTTGACTAAAGACAAAAAATTACCGGATAAATGCTACAATCATTCGAGTGAGACTTTATTGAGATACACTCAGAGAGGGAAAGCTCTACAGGACCACATAAAAACCACAGAAAATACTAACTAGGGAAGAGTATTGAAGGAAAATCTACAAGAAAAAAAATAATGTGAACTGAGTTACAAAACTAGCACTATATGCTGGAGATTGTACATGGAGAGGCTGGTACAGGCAGTTTTAGTGGGGCAATTAACTTTCTGATGTATTGATACAGAAACACAGAATACTGTAAATATGCTGCTAATCTGTATGGTTAAATTAGTGTAATATCAAGGATGCAGAACAGTAAAGAGTTCTGCAATACAAGAGTAATAAGCACGATCAAAATTAGAACAAGTTAATATACACTAGAAAAAAAATACTATTGAAAGAGTATAGCAATCCTTTATAAGTGCATGAGGAGAGTTAATGAAAACAATGAGAAGTAGTTACTGTCAGCAAATGAAGAAATGGCCCTTGAAGTATGAAAAGAAAAACAAGCCTAAATAAATGCAAGCACATTTAGTGGAGCTAATTGGGTTGTTTGGCTGAAAGAAAGGCAACCAGGTCACCATCTTGGCAAGTGTTCACAAAAGACCTGGAGAGAGGCAGAGGGGTAGTCGAATGAGTATTCTGTAGAAAGCTATAAATAACTTCAAAGCCATTATAATTGAGTCATTCAACAAGACCTTCCTTCGAACCCTATCATCCACAAATGCAAGTACCGAATCATGGACAGCACAACTATGAAGGAAAAAAGGGCTCTTCCAAGACATGTGAAGTTGTTGGAAACACAGGGGAAAACAAAAATGGGAAAGAACAAACGCCAGTGTATTATGCAGGGTCAGTCCTGTTTCTATGGAGCACAGCAGTATGACCAGATGACAGGCAGTAGTGTTAATCATGCAACAGTTTTCCTTAATGTGAAATGAAATAAAAAGCTCTATCTAGAAACAAATGTAAATACTCATCTTGATTCTTTTAATTGAATTACAGTAATTTTCACAGCCAAATATCTGTGACTATTCAAGTAAATAAGACATTGGTTAGGAGGTTAGCTGGACTCTTCATCTGGCCTTAATTTTCTGACACTGGTCATAGTTTGAATAGTAATTTCAGGATCAGAGTTCAATCCAGGAGGCAGGTGACTAAAGAAAGAAACACATTTTTAAGTATCTTTGAGGATCTGCTTCCTCCTCCAGCTCTTTTTGCTCCAACTTAAAATTAACAATGAGGAAAATGGTGTCATGGACCCATAGACACTATGACACCACCTCATGTTGACTTGTATACATGTTTTGGGGAAACAGACACTATTGCAGAGTTATAAACCTCATCTTGCAGCTTTTTACACAATACAGAGATCAAATATCATATGGGATGTTCCATGCATCCTGTGCCATAATGCATGATTTCACGAAAAAAAGAAATTCAAGAACTCTAAACCCATAAAAGGAAATTGTAAACTCTACCAAGAAACTTAAGCTATGTGAAAAGGATTAATAAAATCTAAAAGACCACTTACAAAATGAGACAAAAAAAGGTCCCATACATTTTTTTCCTGCTCATACAGACAAATAGCAACAACAAAAAGCCCAACTCTCTGTCGTTTAAATAACTTAAAAACCAGGAATGGAAATAACCTTATAAAAACTGCTGAGGCATTCAAGGCAATGTTCTAGCTGAAGAATATTTAAGGTTTTTCTTAGTTACATTTACCAAGAGTCGCAAGCTTACGTCTTAAAATCTCAAACAAATCAGTTTGCCAATCAAGACAAGTGGTTTTGGAGTGGATTTATATGGCAGAAGTGCATGAAATGACTGCATTGACAGAACATGAATCACAAAGAAACTGCATCTCTCAGGATGGTTATTACAGAATGTAGCTGTCATTGCTATTTGAGTCTCACTTAGCAAACTTACAGTGCAGTTACCACTTCAGTAGTGGAAAGAATATAACCTCTTGGGCTTTTTGTTTGTTTTTAATTACTTTAGCACTTCATGCACTCCAAACATTTTCTATAACACTAAGTCAGATCACAGAAAGATAATCACTTTTATAGATAACATGAAGCTAAAGGTTTACACCACATCCAGCCTCTAGAATTTCAGCCCATTTCCTTGAGATAGCACTGCTCACAATGTAACTTGCTAAGAGACTGTAATTACCCCTGAAAACATCTTAGAAGTACAACTAGAAATTTAAGTAATTACTACACAGATAATATTAGTAGTAATTTTCTCCTTTTTTCTCAAGTACTGATTTAACTTTCCAATAGAAACTTTTCAATCCACAATTAAAACTGCTTCGGGAAAGTCAATTTGATATTTAGCAAAGAGTACTACAGAAGTATCTGGCAAAAATCATGTATACTAAAGCAAGTATTTTATGGTCCTTAAATATCAGAAGTTGAAAAGTAATTTTTTAACATTCTCTTCGGAATGTCAAGTGGTAGCATTAGAATCTATTTTTTAAAAAGTCCCATTTATATCATTTTACCAATCTCAGAATTGTCATCTACGCTTTGTTACTATTCCTGTTCACCTCTCAGTGCTCCTCTGCTAGTCACAAAATATCAGAAACTGCTTAGTATTTTGAAAATTTTCCTACTTGGTGCGACAGATATTCAATGTGAAACAATAGCAAAAAAAATTAAAGAAAAAATCCCCAACCCTTATTCATCATAATAATTCATCTGTGTTTTCTTGAATAGTAAAGCAAGAACAAGGACACTTGATATAGAAAAAAAAATGCAGTGTTAAGTACAAAGGCGATGCTCTAGGTGAAAAAAGTATTGTTTCTTCTTGCATTTGGAATAAAGTTGACAGAGAGACATTTCTAGACTTTTATGCTTACAACAAGGTTCTATTAAAAAATGCAAAGCTATAAATTATTTTATTTGTGTCAGAATAATTGTGGCATGGCTCTTGTTCTTTATAAGTATTATTATTTCTATATTTATTTATATGTATTTTTTACTCCATTGAGTAATAAATTAATGTATTTTCTTAGTTTTCTAATGAAAAAGAATGTTTTCTACTTAGCAATCAAGATTTCAGTTGAATATAAACGTTCTCTCGGTTTTCAGAAGTATGGTAAATTATTTGCATAAAGATTTTATTTGTTCTCTTTTGTTTGTTAATTATTAGTCTAACTTGATGTCAACAACACTAAATCTAAGTACCACTTTTCAAGGATTCATCAAAGAAAGGGAAGGGCACCAAGGAATTTATCATGTGTGCAGGATCAGCACCTTTCAGTTCTGCACAAAACAAATAAAAATTAATGCCTCCTTCAATTTGCTGGGAGTCAGAGACGTGTGTAACTGTGTCATGGTGTAAACCTAGCTGAAAACTAAAATCCACTCAGCCAGTCACTCATTCCCCCTGCTCATTGGGATGGGGGAGAAAATCTAAGGGGAGAAGGAAGAAAATCCATGCATTGCAATAAGAACAGTTTAATAGCTGAAAGAATGATAACATTAATAGTTATAGCAAATAATAGTCATGATGATGATAATAATAAAAATTCAAATTAAAAGGAAAAAAAACAGGGAAAAAAATAAAAGGAGAGATGAAACCCAAGATAGACAACTGCATACTACCAACAGGCCAATACAGGATATGCCATATGCTATGGGCTGTCCCTCTGGCCAGTTGGGCTCAGCTGTCCTCCCAGCTGTGTCCCCCTTCCAACTCCTTGTGCACCTCCAGTCTTCTCACTGGTGGCATGGAGTGAGGACCAGAAAAGGCCTTGATTCTGTGTAAGCCCAGCTCAGCAACAACTAAAACATCCCTGAATTATCAACACTGTTTCCAGCACACATCCAAAACATAGTCCCATACTAGCTACTAAGATGAAAATTACCCCAGCGAAACCAACACAATCTGGAAAATATACTTTTCCAAGCTAAGTAAATTTATTTTCCTATGTTTCCCTTTTACAAGTGTTTAAACTGCTTATACTGTGACAAAAATGATACCTTTTTATCTATGGTTAAAAGGTAAAAAATTTAGAAAACAACTGAGTGGGCAGTGACTGACTTGAAGTATAACAGAAAAATATTTAATACAAATTCAAGCATTTCTTTGGTATATCTAAGCTGTTCACATATAATTCATTTGGAAACCTGACATTTGCACAAACCCATTAGATAACTGAATTCACAAACCAGATGTGGAAAAAAATAAGTTTCATATAAAACAATATTGCTGATCCTACAAATCAAAAAGTAATTACCTGCTTCTCTATTCAATCACAGATATGGCAAAGAAACATACCTTTCTGAAACAAACAAAAATTGATTTATATTTTCTTTATATTGAAAATACATTTCAAATGGATGCTTTTTGCCTTTGTGGATCACAGGCTTTGTTTGCTCCTCTCATTAAGTTAAAAACACAGATTCCCAAGTGAGGACAGAAAAATGTCTTTCCTTCTCTGCCACTGTACTCCAGCTCCTTCCTACAGAAGCTTCCCACAAGCATACTAAACAGAAAAGCATTTCAAAAGCACTACAAGAGCTGCCAGAACCAACAGTATTCCCACTTTAGAGGAATACTGACAAAAGAAGATTTCTATAGGGGCAGTGAAACAATAGTTAACAGCAATTATTGCTCTGGTACAGTTTGTACTGTACATTTGCTCTGTACATTGCCTCACTTGCCCCACTGCCTGTTTAAAAGTAAAGAAAGATGCAGAACAAATACTGATTCTTTACTTCCAAAAATAAACTACAGTTGCACAGAAGTAAGAAAACAGAACAGAAAGTATAGCTTTCCCCCTGTGCAACAGGGGGGAAATTTTTTTAAGAAGCCCTCTTCAGACTGATACAATTGTCATACATATGACTTTTTTTTGAGGAGTGGATATGCCAATCCTGAATGGCACCATCTAATCATTATGTTGGGTGAGATTTTCTAATTTGCCAAAACTAAGAGGAAAAAGCGATTGTAATAATTACTTTAAAACAATAAAGAACAAAACCTCAATTTCATTCTTCTTCTTTTATGTCATTTTTTGAAGAGACTTGGATGAATACTATAAATTTTAAAAGGAGATTTTTGCCTTCTTTTCCCAACATGACCACCATTCAAAACAAAGATGAAAACTTGCTCAAAGCTGCATGCCATATCTTTGGTTTTGGGCAAGTGATTGAAGGTAAGAGGGAAAACAAAGATATGATTAATATATTCACCTTAACTCCTAGCAGTGAATGTTAGCAGAGAACACTACTGCTTGCATTCTGTATTTTAAATATGCATGAATATTTCAGTCTTTGTAGTGTCAGATGTCAGTGCCTCCACTCAATAGTCACTTAGTGAGGTGTAAAGTATCATATCTAACTGTCTGAAAGGGCTTAAGCTGGGGTTGAGAGATGAATTGCTCTTTTTCTTTTCAGACTTCTAAATCTTATGGTCAAGCAAATAGCTCAGCTTTCACACGTGCCCAAGAAAAAGTAACAGAGCAAAGCATAAATTCCAGCTCTGTTATAATGTCAAGAAAAGTTATAGATATGTAAATTTCTAAGCTATCAGGCAATGTCATAAGTGAATAAAGCATATTAATTTTTGAATTCAAAGGATATTAGAATAATATAAGCTTTTTTTCTCATCAGCAACAAGCACACATTTTTCCTCTTGAAGCTTTAACCTGTTACCTCTTCTCTTCTACTGAGACATTACAGTTAGCAACTCCTTTGTACTAATTACACTATATTAATACTTTATTAATACAATATAATCTGAAGTAATATACTGAATAATGCAACTGCAAAATTTAAAGTATTTCTAAATTAATTTCAACCTTCTAATATTTAAAATATTTAATGTTATAACATCCAGTCTGGAACATTGTCAAAATGAGTTTCCAGTGATGTCACTAGCAATGAAGCATGAAGCACTCCTAGGTATCCTGGTCTAAATTTTCTATTTCTGACTATAACTCTTCAGAAGGAAATTCAATTGTGATTGACAATTTTCATTCATAAAATTGGAAAAAGGGGCAAATGTTGTTCCAGTTCCGAGTAAGGAAAAATGAAATGGAGAATTCAGTTTTCAAATTCAATCAGGAATTAACTTTGAATGATCTTTTCTCCTGCTGATAATGGAGATAGTGTTTTATAGGTGTGTATGTTGGATAAAGGTACATTGGTGAGCAGAACTCACAGAGGACCTGGCTGTATTTCAGACCTTGAAAAATTCCTTACCTTTGATCCTCTAAAGAACTCTACATACAGACCACCCCCAAAAAAGCAATGTTAATGAGAAAACATGCAATGCAAGACCCTCCTTTTTTACTACAAAAGTAGGAAGAATGTCCTTGTTTTCAGCTCATGAAAAACTCACTGAGGTTAGAATAATATGGATTACATATTTTAAATCAGTACTTTGCTGCATGTAATGACTTGAGAATGTTGTAAAAAGCATGTAGCAAGAAATGAATAAAAGGGAATGCTGCTTAGCACTAATTATCTTCTAATTTCTAGAATGTAATTATAGCAAAAAGAGATTATAGTACTTATAATTACATATTTTTTTTTACCCAGAACAAATTTAAACCCAATGCTGCTCCTAAACTTTCCCATTATTTTCATTAATCTTTTCATATTCATTTCACAGTTACACTTATCACACAGAAATACTTTCTAGCTGTGAGCAGTGTACACTTCAGACATCAGGGCTTTTTTCTCTGTTGAGACAGTAATTCAAAAACATCCACCTAATTTTTCAATATTTTTTACATGTGGTGCAGGCCAGGGAGACTCCAATCAAAAATTCTGTAGATAATGAAGAATATTACAAATGTTTAACCTGCACTCTGAATCTCTAGAGGAATAGCTTCAAAATCACTCTGCAAAAAAAAAAGCAACATTATGCATTATGATTTGCAGAATAAAATTTCTGCAATGAAAGTCTGAAGTCCAAGCTTCCTGCTCTTACCTTCAGCAGAGTTTACAGACGTAATTTACTACTGCTGTGCATTAAGTGTTTTCCAAGAGGCTGATTAAAAAACAAGGGCTGATAAACCTGGCAGGGAAAGAAGAGGCTCAGGGGAATCTTAGCAACACGCCAAGGATTGACTGTCACATATATGAGGCTAATATGTAAAGTATAGATCACATCTCCATTTCCAGCTAATAGCAATGTGCTGCACAGCAGCTGGAGGGCAGGATTAGAGCTCTTCCTTCCAGCAGCAAAGAGGATGAAAGAAGATTATTTTATAACATCCTAATTGTTTTGCATTTTGATTTTTACCTTCAATATATTCAGAAATAGGCTACTGGGAAAAAAGAGATGGGGTTGCAATTAATCAATGAATTAACATCAATTAACATCATAACTGAATTTATTTGAGCATCATTTACCCAAGGCCATGTCTAGCTCTCCTGTGGCAGCCTGCCACCACGTTTAAGATTGCTTTATCAGGCAGACCATGGAGCAGCAAGGGTGTCAAGGAGTAAAAAGGGAAAACACTGCCAGTATGATCAGGGAGATTGAAGTTGCAAGTACTCCTGGGACTGGAACTCAGATGAGGCTGGGAGCCCAAAAGCCAAATTTCAGTCTGCCAGTGAGCTGGTATTTATATGCACTAAACAGCCCACAGCAGCCACCGCTGATGACTGAACAGGCTTTAAACACACAGTAACATAATATAGTGGCTAAGTTTACAAGCCTTGAAGCACAAAAAAAACCCAAACAAAAGAACTAAACAAAACACGAAACAGAACAAACAACCTGAAAAAAGGATCATCATCATCATCTGTTAGTCTTCTGTTTCTCTCTCCATCCCATCTACTACATTTAAAATTAGTATGACATGCGACTCTTTAAAATCAAAACAGAATTCATAGCAGCAGTGCACAATTGAGAAACAAGGAATTCGTCAGTCTAGAATCACTTCCAGTGCCAATGGGACAATCTTGTCATACGCTCTCTTGTTAAGAAAAAACTCTTGGCTAGAATCCATCCCTCTATTCAAACAAATACTTCAGTTGCTGCACTTTATTTTGTTCATTTATTTTGAAATATTACATGCAGCATGTAGTTTTAGAGTTTCAGATAAAATAATTCTGTCCCATTCCTCAGAGCTTTATGCTTGAGAAAGACCAAACTGTTTGACAGGCTTCATAAACTTGTATCTTTGAAACAATCAGGTGTTTTACATACAGCTACTCTACTAAAGTTAGATTACTGTTTGCTTTTATATGCAATTATATTACTACTGCACACATAAAAAACTCAGCCCCAGCCTAGACACCAAGAAATAGTATTTCTGTAGGCAGATCTAAAAGACATTAAAGGTGCATATCAGCTGTCAGCAGTAATGTCATGCTGTCACAATTCTCCTGTACTTTTCTGTGCCATGTTCTCTCCAAATGTTCTCTCTCAACTAAACCTAGTTGAATGTGTCCTGATTTAATTTAATCTGTGTTGCCCTCTATCAGCAACTCTATTGCCCTGCTCAGACTCTATTGATCTAAAGGCCTAGGTACACAACAGATTTCACACCAGGAGATAAGCTGCAATGCTGGTTTGAGAGATCATGTGTTCCTACCCTGACTAGAATAAAGTGCATGAGAGATGGTAGAGGAAGATTTTCTAAAGATTTGGATTTTTTCAAATCTTCAGCAACTTGAAAAAAAATGATGCGGACTGATAAGGAACAAAGTCTTTCATACATGCAAACTGGACATGTCTAACCCTGAATGCCTCCTTGATCTAGGTAAGCAGAGGTGTGAGACACCTGTGAATGGAGAGAATTACAGAGCCAAAATTAGCCATGCACTTTTCCATTCCATATAGAGATGAAGAAAGGTGAAACACCTAATGAAGAAAATTAAATCCAACTGTTTAAATGGTTTTATTTCCTGAAAGAATATTAATACTTAGAACTTCCTTTACCAAGGAATTCACAAATAAATGAAAAATATAATTTCATTTTTGGTTATAAAAGCATCAGGCTACAATCTAAAAATGAACAAAAATCTATAAATTTATTCTTATGAAAACAACATATAAGGTTTTTTTAATGTAACTCATGAAACAATTCATTTAACAGTTGCTTCACTTTAGAGATTTAGAATTTCTTTTCCAGGCTATGGAGTAAGAAAAAAAGCAACACTTAAGGAATGTTTTAAGCCGCCATAATATAATGGTGACTATATATATATATATATATATATATACCTATATATCCCTTGAGAGAGGAGACCAGAGACTCATCTTGTTTAAACAGACTAATTTAAATTAATTGAAAGCAAAGCCGAAGCTTGAAAGACCAAGCTACATTCAAGTGCAGCTGTCTCAGTGAACTTTCTGTTACCAGAAAATCAATAGAGAGCTGCAGGGAACACAGCAACTGAGGAAGAGCAGCTGATGGGTCAGTCAATTTAACAATGACAGTGAGTAGCAGAGGAGGGCAACAGGCACCCTTTCCATGCTTAAGCTCAGTGTAATGATGTTGTTAAACACTGTCCCTAGTCAGGGTTTTACAATCACACAAAACCTGTGAGTCATCTTCCTCTCCAAGACTCCCTGAGTACACTTTCTATTGGAACTGTTAAAACAATGGACTGTCTTCTTTGTTCACTTTGGAAAAACAGCAGCCCCTGACAAAGACTGAGAGACCAAAATACAGGAGATGAGTTTAGTATGCACATTAGTAAAGCCCTGACATTTAATAGCATATGTGATGAGGCAAAGAGAATATTAAAGTATTGACCTTTCCGTTTAATTCTTCAGCATAATGACAGGATCTGGTCTTTATGATAAATTTCTAAATTATAGCTCTACTCCTAACTTCTTGCATATCTCTTTGTTTACTACTTATATGCTTAACTTTTGCCTTGCTAACAAGTACAGCCACTTTGTTATCATGAACAATCTAGCTGTATTAACTGAAAACAGAGATACAAACAGGGAAGTAGATAGATAGGTAGTAGATTTTCCTAGAGATTTACTGTTCAACTAGTTACAATGCTAGGATACAACCTGAGAGAAGTAAACTAAGTCAGAACATACCAAAAACTTTTCATACTGCAGTAATGCAGATATGCAGATATGGAAAGAAAGAAGAGATGCGGTAAAATAACACCTTCTTTGGGTTTTGGGGTTTTTTTTCCTATTTTCTACTTGTCAATTGCTATGGATTTAATTTAGTGACAGCCACATAAAAACATCTCTTCGTGTTTTTATGCAGAGATGTGTCCTTGCAATAGGGATGACACATCTGCGGTAATGGGGATGTCCCAGCAGTTTCAGAAATAGGTAGGAAAGGCTAATGCAAATTTTGGGGAACTAAGGTTAGAAAAAAAGGAGAAGCTGGCAGACTGCTTTGAATGACTGTGCCAGAGACCCACAGCAATTAGTGGGCATTGAAAAGCAAGGAATAATCAAAGGGGAGGCTCTTAAGGGATGGAGGATGTCAGAGAGGGGGTGCAATGGGACCCAGAGATGGCTATGTGGAGATACAGACTGCAGAGCAGGTGAAATAAGAGCCAAGAGATGCAGCTTTGAGAAGTTCATCACGACTGAGGACCTCAATAAATAATTGAAATGGAATAGTATTTTACTGAGTCACAGCACATGTAAACCTGGACCACATCTTTATAAAGAAAGATAGGCACATACTTCAGATATGGGAAAATTACCACATTATAGGCTAAGTATATACAACCAATACATTTAAACAAATTTGGAATTCAAAATTCTCTGCTAAGTCTTCAGCACAGCCTTCCTAAAGATAAACCAAAACCTCTCTTTTTTTTTAAGATTCTGTTGAGTCTGTCATCAAAATTGGTACATTGTCAAACAGAAAGTGTTGGCTTCACATATTCAGCCCACATCCTAAAATCCATCTTCTAATCTTCATGGACTTCATACCTACTAATGTTTTAGATAATTTCCAAGAACCTTTCTGCTGCCAAGGAAGAGAGAAGGAACACATGCAGACTGCAGTTTTCCCTTTGTAATCTCACATCCATACCATTTCAGGAAACTCATGATTATACAAAAGCTCAGAACCAGCCCCTGGTGAAGGCTGTACCTGATCACTTGTCTCACTGTAATGCTACTGCTCCATGACTCATTATCTGTTATTACTCACTAATATTCAAATTAATACATTCAAACAAATGTATTTTTTCTTAACAATACAGAAGATTCTTAATAAGATGGACAAATAATATAGAAAAGGACCTGGCTGTGGTGTTTGTTCCTAAAATATCATGTTTCATTGTCTTATTCTTCACTAAAATGAATAATATTATATATTCTTACTTATATAAAACAAGAAAACCCAAAAATAGCTACACGCAAATTATGGCTGTCATTGAAAAAAAATCAAATCCCCTCCTTCCATGAGTTCTTTTTCACTATAAAAAGGCTAAAATTTAAGAACAACTCAAAATCCTAAAATATCAAACTTGACCAAACCTATGATGCAGTAGTATAAACACAGAAGCTTCACAGAAAATTACAGTCATATGGGCAAAGTACATCACTGAAAATGTTACTGCTGTGATCAACTGCTCTCAAAGCTTTTTGATATTTTTGTTTCAGAGCTAACTGGTGCAGCCTTTTTACCCCCTTTAATTCATGATTACTGTAACTGGTTCTACTTACACTAAAATTAGCAAGTGAAAAGGAGCAAAAGTCCAGTGCATTTTACACTCTCATGACTTTCTAGTGTATACATCACATAACAGCAGCAAGTTCCATCTTTCCTCCACTCACTTTTGTGTTGTTTTCTGAAAACATACTAAGTACTCCATTCTAGTACTACTCTAGAATGTTTTAAATGGAACATTCTAGATTATAATTTAAACTCCAAGAGTTTCCACTGAAGTATACCACTTATTTAAACAAAATCACTTGTAAATAGAAAAAAAATTCCCACAGTTACCTAATTTTATTCACAAGGGAAGTAAATAAGATTAATTACATCAAGGACAATATGTCTCAACAGAATGTAGATTTTTTCATCAAATGTTACTGTAATTTATATTTAACATTCTTTTTGATGAAAAAACAAATGCTTGTGGTTTTGAAGGCCAAAGGTGAAATAATCTGTGGCTCAATCAATAAATACAACGAAGGATTTATGGACTGACACCTGAGAAAAAGGACCTTTCCTGATGTAACTGACAGTCTGATGGCAGTTTTACTACCTGTGCTGGAATACAATAAATTTGACTATGGCTGCGGGCAAATCAGGTTATGAAATACTGCCATATCAAAGAATTTCTCAGAGATGTCCCTGTTGTATAATGGCATGTCACCTGAGAATGTTATATCCTCCAGTGACCTATTCCTCATTCAGATGATGAAAGAGCCCAATTAGTTTTCCTTATTCGAAAGTCCCACAGCACTGAAAAATGTCTTCATTATCTCACATCAGACAACTAAAGAACTGCAATATTTAAAAAAAAACATTACTCTGGAATATGAAATACTACTTATGTAAGATAATGCTGTTCAGTGAAAAAGGCAGGGTACTTGTATGCTTGGGATGCCAAGATAAACACAGCCACCTCGGCATCTGGATCATCTCCTTGAACTCCCATCTTTGGATGTGGCAAAACTGACCTTGAATACTGCTAATACTGACTAGATCCAAATTTTAATAATCATTAAATCTAAAAACTTCTAAGGAAAAAAAAATCAGGTGACATAAATCACTTCAGTATCACAGAAATCTATGCTTTATTTCAGCTAATGCCAGGTGGAAGTTAATTCTCTGGTTGCTATCTAGAATATTAATAATCTGAAATGCCACTTCTGCAAAGCTTATGAATATATAATTTTATGAGAACTCTTTTGAAGTTAATGGAAGTTCATTTGAATTTATATACACATGAACAGAAGTATACAGAAGATCAGTATTTAAGTCCAGAAAAAGCCAATAATTATTGATGAATGGAAACAGTAAGTTAGTATAGTTACACGTCATAGCTACCCTAATCATTATTTATCAAACTTCATGTTAATTTCTTAATAAAAACAATTAATCCCCTGCTGTCCTTCTCTCTCAGTATTTAACTATCTCTAGCACTGACAACAATGCATGCATTCAAGCACAAGTTCTCTAATGGTAAAACAGGTGCAACAAATCAAATGTCTTTCTTCAAAAAGACATTTTTACAGGGATTAAACATAATAAAAAGCTAAAACATTTCCACAAGCTCCATAAACATGTATTCAATTGCTAAAGTAACTAAAAGGGAAATAAATTATGATGGAACAATCCAGACAACCCTCAATTACTTCACAGATTAATGTTGACTGCCATAGATTTCACAAGGAAAAGATCAGATTTTTGTTTTGCAGATTTTTCCACTGAAGAGGAAGTTCTTTCATATCAAGCTTTAACTTTTTGTTCAGAATTCAAGACTTAATTCAGATTACATATCTTCTCATTGACTGCTAAGAAAGCTGAGTTTTTAAAATAATTTTTAAGTGCTTCCCCGACTAAATTTGGATTTGAAGAAGATGCTACTTATTTTTCAGAAATGAGTCTTGCATAAAGTTAGCTCTACAAGGCTCTCAGCGTGGCAAAGCAATCACTCATGAGCACGAGCAACTCCACTGCTCAGGATCCATCATCAAATAAAAAAAAAAAAATTACGCAGCACTAAAGGACAAGAAATTTTGACGAATTCTTTATATAATAAAAAATTTGATTGTAAATTTAGTGCAGAAAATATTTTTGGTCAAGAACTGATAAGGATGTTCCATTTTGCAACTTGCCTGCAGCGTGCAGCATCTGCAGTTTATATACACTATTTCACAGAACTCCTTATATGGGAATCCACAAGTGATATGAGGACAATTAAGCACTGAACAAAACGCAGAGAGAAAAAACTGCCTCTGTACAGTACACTATGGTACCAGTGAAATAGAACCACAACACAGGTTGAGAACAAGTTTAAAATGTATACATCTCATTATGCCATTAGGATAACAAAATCTGCACTGCCTTGGGATCTTAACTCTTACTGAGACCTAAAGCTGAAAAAAATTTCCTCTAACTTGCGGTTCAGATATAGGGAAGAAATTTCATGAATTGCAACAGTTTAAAGTAGTTGGCTGTTGGTTTGAGCTGGACAGTGGAACTCATGAAATTCTAGTCATAAATCTCTAAATCCTGTTCATGTCTGAATCTAGCCTGTTAATTAAAGCTAAACTAAGATCAAATTTAAAACAAAAAAAAAAACCTAAGAAACAAACAAACAATCCAAATCAAAATAACAGGTTTTTCAATTTGCATCAAGTGAGCTCCAAGGGCAAAAAAAATCCATCTAGAAACCAAACATGAAGTCTTTCTGTTTCATTGAAAGAGAGTTAAGTTACACTAATGAGAGACTATGCTTTCCCATCTGGCTGTACGCCTTTAAATAAGCTCTATGAAAGACCCTGAAGTCTTGTAATTCTACTTACACACCCAAGAACCTCAGCATCCTTTTTTAAATATTTTGTGCCAGAACTAAAAAAGAGCTTCCTACCTGTTTTTTTATACTTTTGTTTACAAAACACACTATTTCTGACTTCATCTGATCACTTAATGTTTTCATTAAAGATGCTTAGACTCTTCCTACATTTTCATTCTTAATTTATATCAACTACTTCTGGGGCAAACCAAACAACTCATTTTCTTTAACACAAATGTTCACACGTCACTTTTAGTGAGTACTTGACAAACTAGAAGGAGTTGATATTATAGATAGTTTCCAAGTTTTCACACTGACAGTCTTTATCTTAATCTTGAAAGTGTGTGTAAAGTTATGAAAAATCCAAACTGCTCAGGGCTTCATCCACTAGGATAAGTCTTAGGTCCACTCTGTTTGCTCCTCTAAGAACAACCCATTCTGCCACTACGTTAGCTTTTTCTTACATACTAGTCCAATTAATTTCTGAACTTTGTTTAGTTTATGCTTTCCTGCTGTTAACAATACAGTATGAACATGACCACCCACCAGAACATCTGTTGTTTCTAAACAATCTGGCTCTTTAATCTCTTAAAAAATCTGTTTCTTGCAGAAATAACTCAGCTATCTGGAAAATGGCTGCCTGTAGTTTAGCTTTGTATTTGCCTCTTTGATAACATAAATTAATCATAATGCTACTTTATTAATATTTACAATATTAAATCATCAGTTTCAATTCTGATCAGGATTTTTCCCCCCTGAATTAGAGTATATTTTCCTCTAAGGTATTATTCTAGCAATTAAAATAAATGAAAGTGCATTTTCAATCAACATAGTCAAGTGTGATGGGAAAAGAACATTCATTTGTGAACTGTATTTTCTGTGGAAGACAAACATGGAGGTACATGCTGCATGTTTGTCTATGTGGTTGAGTATGAAGAAGAAATCACAAGTCATACTCCTCCTAATTAAGCCATTTTTCTAGCTGACAACTGTCAAAGCCATCCCAGAAATCCATGAATATTAAAGTGCTGTTCACTGGCACATTTGGCATTTTGAAGCTGGGCAAATAAAAGTCATGAAATATGAAAGGAGTGCCCCATGTCATTTTGTAGAAAATGTTGCCATTAAGATGATGTATGGGAAAATTCACACCTTCATCTTCTGGGAGTACTATACTATATTTTCTGTATTACTTAGCTTCAAAAGCATTACTAGTGGCTTACAGACTTCCGCCTTTGGCAGAAAGAAATTTATGAAACATATTAAAGTCAAGATTCTAAATGCCTGTTAATATTGATATATATACTTACCTAAGCCAAGTGCATATTTTTATTTATAATGGAATTCTCTGCCGAAAGTGCATCCTAGTGCAGCTCTTTTTCATACCTTCTAACCCCGACACTTAGTCATTAAATTAGTTCTGAAAAAATCTACTGGTTTTTTTACAAATGAAGTCCACCATACAATACAACAGGAGGAAGTGACTCTTTAAATTTCAAGTTCAGACTCTTCAAAACTTCATCTATGTTTTGGTTCTCCAATTCTGGATGAGCAAAATCCTCAGAGAATTCAATTCTCATCACAGAACATACTTGCTGGCCTCAGTCTGCAAAGTATTTCAGAAATACTAGATCTCTCCCCCAATTTCTATAATATAATTATTATAATAACCATATTATTATAATAATAAATTAATTGGGTCTGCCTGGTTTATGTACCTAAACAAATCACCTAATTTATAACAGGAGTTAACTATATTACAGGTCCATGTTTTATTTATCTGATCTATATACTAGCATGCAATTCACTAACAATCTGGATGTCTGCTTTGTCACTCACACACTGAATATATTTTAAATTCCTATCAAATTCACATTTAGAAGTATGAAACACACGTGCTTGGCCCTGAAAGCAGCAGTGTCCTGCTGGTCATGACCATGCAGATCCAGCAGCTTGTGTGGCCTAAAATTACTTGCTGAAACCTGAAATACTAGACAAGACTGACATTATTCCCTGGACTTCACACATGCCTGGAAGCCCCCTGGAAAACAGGAATCCTTCCAAGAGACCTCAGACTATTCCATCAAGGGCCCAAGAGCTGGCTTCAAAGTACCACCTCTAATCATTGTCACCATCTTTGTGTTGCTGTTCATTGTTTTGGGTATCTTCATCATCAATTCATTCTCATACCCAAACTAATGCTCTCATAACCAAATAAAAACTGAGCTGCAGTTCAAGAGCAAGAGCATTCTAAAATATGTACAGGAAAAACATATCTGATGACCAGGTCAAGAAGAAATAGCTTTAAACTGCTGAAAGATGCACGGTTAGACCATGAGAAAAATCTAACAAAGCTCTGGAATAGTCTACACACTACTGCAAGCTCTCAAATTTAGTGTATTTAGACCCCCTTGAAAGAGGGGCCCCTAAACTAATACTGTGTGAGAAACAAATCTTCTCTAATGTTCCCCTGTTTTTTCCCCTCAGAAAAACAGCATTCTGATGTTTCATCCAACACTGCACCATCCTCACTTAGTAAAAGGATTCACTGAAAGCCTCTAAAAAATTTTAAAAGCTAAAATATTGAACAATTGTAAAAATCCAGTTAAAAAATTACAGATGTATAAAAAACATTATAATCTCATTTAAATAGCTACATTTTAATGTTTCATTTCAGTCTTCTTTCTGGGTACAAATAAATTTATTTTCCTAAGTTTTCTTCTCAAAGGAAGGTATAGAATAATTTGAATCATGTTTATCCATAAGCGGATTTAGCAGCTTCTCTGGAAATGCTTAATTGGGTTTTCAGATTAAGAGAAATCTGCAAGTTATTATATGCAATATAAGTATCTGTTTACAGCACCTTATGTATAAATTATCACCTTGAAAAGAAAAAAAACCATTTTTGTTTAGAGAGAAACTTGTTCCAGAGGGAAAAAAACACATGCTGTTCTTGAAAGCATGTTTTACATTAGTAGCAATATTCTAGAGAAATAAGCTTTGATTTTACACTGGCAACATGAAAAAAACCCTTTCTATATTACCCAAATACTTAGAGTAAGACACATTAAAAAAGGGAACTGAACTTATGTGCATTACACACAACAAACTTTTCAAACTCAAGTTCTACTCTGACACAAAGAAAGCAAAGAGCATCTATGCTTTAGCAGCCCCTGTACTGCTAAGTACTATGAATATTCTAATACTATTTTTTCACACTTCATTTCAAAGATGAGATAACTTTCACCTGCAATCCCTCTTACAGATGCAAGCACTGAATTTCAAAAGGCTGAATAAAACTGGTAACTGTAGCACAAAAATTTTTAAAACTTAATTTGCAATGCTACAAGAGTACATCTTAGTAGTGTCTTTGTTGCATCCTTGTATAAACATAATCTGTGAGTCACTATGCATTTAATTAGCATATATGGTAAGTTCAAAACCTTCCTGGTTTGACATTGACAAAAAAAGGGCATTATAAACATGTTTTGGGGAATATTTGCATCCCTAGACTGATAACAAGGACTGACTAATAAAAATAGCATCTAATTGTAGAACTGATGGCATTAAACTAAGATTGAAGAATAGACAGTTATATAACATATACTTATCTATTTTTATGTTTTTATGCACATATAAATATAAAATGTCACCCACAGGCCATCTGAACTTTTCAATGGGTGGACAAGAGAATGAAATACTTAGTACTTCCACTTATTTACCTCTTGGCTCTTCAAGCTCAAAGACACAGAAACATTTTGAGTGGCAATGGGTTTCATAGTTTCTCCAGTCTTCGCTGTAGGAATCAATTCACCTCTGTGGTTCCACTCTGTTCTGGAACTTTCTGAAGGAACCCATCTTCCCTCTGCCCCACAATCTACTTTCACTCAAGTCTAATCCTGAAGTACCTGAGGTTGAATTGGCAAACAGACCTCTTCAGACACGCACAACACAAACTGGTGTTTCACAGGAACTCCTGTTAGTCAGTCTCAAATTACAACTCCCCATTCTGAATAGCAACAGACATTGGATGCATCAATTAGCATTTCCAATTAATGGAATTCTGCAAATTTCCTGGAAATTCCTAATTGATGCATCCTAGTACAGCATTCAGTATTCTCATGTATACCCTCCCCGTGAAAATCCTATCCACCTGCTCAGTGCCTTGGGCAGGCATCATCAAGGGGCCACAGTTTGACAGTCTCAGCAGTTCTTCACTATCTATATTTATCTGCCATATAAATGATGTATTTCTTATGACTGCTGATTATAGTTCTTTATTTTTTCCTTCTGGCTGTGGTTCAACTAATTAAACCCAATAGAAAGAGAACAATGAGCTTTTTGGGAAAATAATATTGCTATTCAATTTTCATTTTGTTTTAAGAGAGTTTTTTTAGAATTTGAACTTAAAACCTCAAGATCCTGGCATGTCTGTGAGCTATAAATCAATACATCATTCCATCAAGAATGATTTAATTAAGATAAAAAGGCGGCCAAGTATTTGTTTCTTTATCTAACAAATAGCCCCTAGAAGTTTTTGATGACATCCTCTACGCTTCCAAAAATACAGAATAGAATAAAAGAACTGCTTAAACATGCAAGGAGTTTCAGATGACATGGATTGGAATAAAGGACCTTGAAGATACTTTTGTGAATGAAGACACTAATACTTAGCAATTGGTTTATCAAATGCTCCATTAATAGCAGATTGATTTTAAATGGATGTCTTCTAAAAGCACTAAGCTAGAAGTCTACTGTAAACGAAGACAGGAAAAACATCCCTTTTGCTCTAGCCCATACAAATGACTCCTGCTCTTCTGGCTTGATAAAATGATCTGCAATAAATACTCCTCATGTTCCTGTATCTGTAATAATTCACTTGGAAAAGGCAACAATAGCTTTGGGCACAGTCTGTTATGATTAATGGCAAAAGCAGTGGCCTTTGTGTTACAAAGCCCTACTGATTCTAGGAGTTTTCAAGGTCAAAACTTCATCTAGAAAAGTTCTACTTTAACATATATACTTAAAATATGTCCAGATTTTCATGTATTATCTTATAGAAAGGATGATGTAAAAAGGATATCATGAAACTTCAGATTAGTAAAATTCACATACACTTGAACGAAAAGTTGCACTGCAGTGGGAAGGCAAAACTTTTGTCACCCCTCTCTCAATATGTGGCAGAAATACAATTCACAGCTCATGATTTTTCCACGTTATCTTTTTTTTTGCCACACTAATAATCTCAAAATAAGGCTGAAGCTAGGTAAACTACCTTTAGCATGGGTCTGTTCAGAAAATGAAATACTAATAAAATAATCATGCTGTGAAACTTCAGACGTCATTAGAAAGAAAGACTTATTTTTCAGGCTGCCTTAATGAATAGCTATACCAGAAGAGAATGACAGTTTTTGATGCAAAAGTTTTGTTCTTAGCCTTTATAAAACACAAGAGATTTATCACTTAGAAATTGCTATCACTTAGATCCTGAAACATTCATCACACAGCAGGAAAGATAATTATCACCAAATTTTTTGCTATAAATATAATGTTCCTGGTGGTTTATGTTACCATATTATTTTTAATAGTCATGACCATACATTAAAACAATTTACTACACTTAACAGGACATCTTCACAAACTTATAGGGAACAATAAAGCTTAATACAGTATTGCATCTTTCACAGAGAGAATGTGCTAAAATATTTTAAAAAATAAAGTTTATAGCAGTGGTAAAAGGAATATAAAGAAATTTAGAAGATCATGTAACAAATAAATCCTCCACTTTTATATTGTAAGATGATGAAGAAAAGTATGACTACACATAAATAGCTAAGATTAAGCTTAAAACAGAACAAAAACTGCTCAAAATAAAAAGCAACATGCATACTCCATCAAAGTGATAGAGAAGGTATATAAGTATGGAAATAGCATAGAAAATTACTAAAATAGTGACAATTCTTATTTCCAAGGAATGTAATAGATTTTTTCCGGTTAATCTCCTACAATCACCCAATTTAATAAAAAACTACCCTTCTAAAACTTGCATTGCTAAATAAATTTATCATATCTTGACATTTCTTTAAAAAACAAACAAATAAACAAAACCAGACCAACCCTACAAAACTGTGATCTATGGAAACCTAAAAGTTTTAAATTCTTAGAAGAGAGCACATTATTTTCACAGTCTCAGCAAACTGTGAGGAAAAGATCCTCAGTACAACAAAATTATATACAGTAAAAGACATCCCAAAATTGAGTAATTTAGAGATAAAAGAGGATTTACAACTGCAATTGGGAAAATTATTTTTTGGGGGGAAAATTTTGAGCAGTTTAACAAACAGCCTCAGAACAGGAGGGGGTAAAGCAGGAAATAAGGCAGAGGCAGAACTTCATATCCTGGTCATCAATTTGTTACAGTACCTGCTACTCACGGATGCACAGCCTTAGGATAATTTATCTTTGTCTATTTAATTTAGGGTAACTGACATGCAGCAACAAGAGATTTGTATTCTTCCAAGGATAAACTAGTGCTGTGTTTTGCTCACAGTACTGTTATGGGTCTAGATAACCCACAGTACAGAAATGCTGCTTGTTAGCAGAACTGGTAGGTTGCAGTCTTCAGTAAAAAGATATCTTTAGTAAACTGTAGCCAGACACTCACTTAAACAACTTAGATCAACAGGATCTAGACAGAAAAAAAGGAAAAAAAAATCCTATTTAAATCATGCAAGAGCAAGATAGAATTGAAGTAAAAAATCATGAAAGAAAAACTGAGTTTTTATTCTTGTAGTAAGATTAGCTTTAAACTTAATATTTCAGTCAAAATGAAAATGAATAATCACAAAATCATCACATTTACAGACAGAAAAAAAAAGAAGGGAATAAATGCACATTTTATAACAGTAAAAATAAATTCCAACTAGCAGAACCAAGCCTGGCTCATGACCTGGTCTATTAAATCAAGAAGTACATCATTTTGGATTAGTGCGAAACAACTGAAAGATACCATCCTTGTCTTACAGTTGAGTGTTATAAAATAAATTGTAAAGCAGCACATAATGACAAGGTGCAATATAAAGGTCTACAGGTAAAATAAAAATGGACAAGTAACAGTTGACTATGATTGCCTAAAAGAAACAAGATGTTTAATAGTGTTCAAAGGTGAGCACATCCATAAGACATATTGACAGACAAGAGGATGTAAAATGTTCCAGAGCACATGGCAATCAATTTAATCATATTTCAGCTATAATTTTTGTACATCAAAACTACACACACTGTGGCCACGATTTAGTAAGCACATCAAGATGTAATAGCAACTGATCTGAAGTACCAAATGTACCATGGCATAGGCATCTTATATACTCTGTAGTACAACTACTGAGCACAGTGTGTATGTCCATATAGAATGCTTACAATTCAGCTCTTACAAAATTTTACACTCCTATTGACTTTGGTTAAAAGAAAAAAACAGACGTTATCCCCCTGGCTGCACATTTTGATACCTGTTGGATTTTTGTATAAAAATGCAACATAAGAAAGGAGAGCTATGAATGTTAAATTTGCTTTCATGGATTGAAGGATGGAGGCTCATAGTCCCCAAAGACCAGGACACTTTGTTAGTAATGTTTCTATTATTTCACAGGAAATATTTAATGTGAACTTCAATAGGTCAGTGACTAAGATACCAAATTATGCATCTTCCCCACTTTTAACAGTCTAAACACCAAACTCTGTTTAACGAATAACTTCCATATTAAAAAAAAATGATCAATTTATTAATTTTCCAGTCAAAGTCCTCACAGATATCAGTTGGAGCCTTTAGAGCTTTGTAAAAATTGTCCAAGCTCGCTTTGCAATAAAAATCTTTAAAAAAAAAATTGGTACCTTGTTGTGTCAGTGAAGGGTGCTGCAAAACTGACATTGTGTAAACTGCCTTCTTTCTACTTAAAACCTGTTACATGTGGAATGAGGGGCAGGGACAAGACCTGTGCAGCAAGACTGCACACTTCTGTCACCTTCAAGAGGCACAGGGGATGATGGGGCACTGAACTTGACCTATTTGTATTACCAGTTCAGTGATTTTTTCCAAGTAATTTAGTGAGTGTTACACTGAGTCCATGTCCTCCAATAGCTTACTGGTAACCATTGCAAAAAACAGAACTTTCAAACTGGTTTCACTGGCATAAAGGGACACTTAAAATGTAGACGATCATGAGCCCAAGTTCTATTTCCCACCCCCATGAATGTTGATGAGCAGGGCCTGTCAAAAACATCTCAACAGAGGCATACAAAGGAAAATGAACTGAAATTTACTCAAGAAAAATGCATGAAGATCACTCCAAGTTTTGTAACATATTTTACAGTGGCAAAAACCCACTGATAACTGTTAACTAGCTGCTGTTAGCTTGCATGCTCCATTTCTGCTTGACATGTTTGTGCCTGCCCCAGCACCAAGTGATATCTAGAAAATTAATTAGATCAAGTTCTTCTCTTCCCATCCACGACAACTGGTGATAATGCTGATAACCTTCTGTTATCAGGAACCTGTACTTCAGCAATGGGGAAATACATTACTGCAGATGTTTCCGTCACCAGGGAAGAAGGCAGAGGCAGAGAGAGTGGTAATTTCTTCTTTCATATTAGGTCCTCCACTATCTTAAGTATATCAGTGGCAGGACAGGACTGATAATGCACTGTTTTGGTTTATAGACTGTCTTTTTCTCCTCCATTTTCTTTGGTCAAGACATGAAAGCATTCAAAGTTTTAATGCTTCTTTTGACATTAAGTATTTTTTTAACCTCTACTAGTAAAAATATGGGCAGATGGAAGTACAAGAACAAAGTCTACAGCCCCACAGAACTTTTTTTAAAAAATTAAGTTAAAAACCAAGTAACTAACAGCACACTCGTTAACTAATTTATATTTTAAACAGTACAACTGTCTATTTAAAATTAATTTATTTCCCTTTTAAAAACAACCTAGATGACTAAACAGCATCTTGCAGATTCAAAATCTAAAACTAGGAAAACACAAATTCCCACAGACAAGAGAGAGAACTCAATCAATAACTGATATTCCTCTTGTAAATAAGGACAACCCACAATAGCAAAGACATTTAGAAAAGAATTGACCAAAAACAGTTAATTCACTTTCAGTTTGCCTTCTCATCAGAAGAAGGAGAAAGAAAATGCACACAAACTCAAGGTAAGTAAAAGAAAAAGACCCTTCAGATAACAGGTAAAAATTTGTAGAATAGAAAAAAAAAGCCTAAGCACCCTTCTCCCAGCAAAGTTGTCCATATTATACCATAATAATTCATCACCAGTAAAAATATTTGATAAAATAAAAAGAACACTACTGTTCATATTTCATGGGATATGAAGCTGTTAAGGTAATTTGATAATCTATATTTAAAACACCTAGAATAAAGGTTTCACCAGGTCAATATTTCATTGGCATTTTAATTAAATAATTGGTCTAAATTCTAAACTGGGAAGTGAATTTATGATCTTATTTAAATAGAATAACTGAGGTCATCAAATGACTTTTAATTAAATTGTTAATTGATTTTTCTTTAATTCTTTAGGATGATTGATGGCCACACATTTAGTTGCTACATTTGTTAATTACCACTATGATTCAATCCCATGCAGTGCACTTTGGTATGACTGCTGTAGTGATCTCTGTATTATAAAAAGAATTTCATAGTTTTGCTATACTACTTTGCATTACTCATACACGCTTCCTGAGGCAGTTAATTTTATAAAAATTGGTAAGGTAGTTCAATCATTTGCATAGGATGTAGTTTACAAAATTAACCTGAAGGTGAATTAGTAGTCCAACCATTTTTTCCAGCAAATCTTGTACCAACTGACTGAATAATCTTTCTTATGACTTCCTTATGTTCATTTTTTGAAAATTATGCAAGACAAGCTACCTTTAACTTCCTTTAACAGTTGGTGTAGAGATGGCAATTTTTTTCACATGTTCTCTAGCTCAATTTACAGAGTTCTGTAATCTCCTTACAACAGACCTTCTGTGGTTATGCACTAAATAAAGATCTAGAGAAATGACAGCTTGTTTTCACACCTAAGTACTGCTATCTGTCCTTAGCTTGTTGACAGCATAATTCCTGTTACCACCGGCAGCGCAAAAAGTAGCGTGACTGCTTCCCCTTCTTTCAGCGTAAGATCTGAATTTAAACTTTGGTTCAGATAAGCAATTACTGCATTTCCTAACACTGTAGGACTAAATAAATAAAGAGTCTCTGCTTTTTTCTTAATGAATTCTGTATTCACCAGAATTTTGTCAGAAAGATATCAACTTCCAGTGAGCCTTTTCAAATGTGTATCTAAATAATTTATCGACAGTAATCCTCCTTTCATTTAAAAAGTTGATTAAAAAACCCCAAATCAAACCAAACAACCACAAACACAAGTGAGTCTTTCACAGCCAGCTGAAGCAGCTGTCTCAGACTGTCTCAGTAAAAAGATCATCATTTCACTACCTCATGACCATCAGGGAAGGCAGAACATCATAATCCATATTTTTAACACTAATACTAGAAAATTTGCAAAGGCTGTATGGAGAATCTAGACTACCACCTTTATGGTAATGGGTTTTACCACTGTCTACTCAAGAACCAAAGAGAAATTATAAGACCCATTCTGTTATTTTACCTGTGATTAATGTGCCAAAAAACAAATCTTTGACACCCACCATCGTGCAGGAAACACTATGTGCTCAGAAGAAATGTGACTAGCTAGGTGACAAATTAAAAAAAAAAAAAGTTTCAAAGTAGAGATGAATTTAGATCTGAAAAAACACAATGGGGACACAGCTAAAAAAACCCAACCAAACAAACGAAAAAATCCCAAACCACAGACAAATGCACAAGAAGCTTATTTTCTACAGAGCTAATTCTGAGCACAATTACTTCGTTATTGATTTCGTTGGTGCTTTTTGCTGAAAGGCAGAAAGTTTCATTTCTCTTACCAAGTGATTATTAACACTCTGAAGGAGTCCAGTGTTTTACTTGAGTCTCACATACATCTAGTAATTTTTTCCACTTTATCCACTGTGTTTGAGCAGATGAATGGTTAGTTAGCACCTGTCTCTACTTGGGACTTCATTTGATATTACGGTTTGCTAAACTAAGATGCTTGAATGAGATGGAGTTTTAAATCAGGCATTCCATCTGTAGCACATGTAATTCTATGTTTTCTTATATAAAAATAAACATCTTCTGTTGTTCCAGCACATCCAGGAAATTTTAAAATCAGAAATAAGTTGATAAAAAGAATGGTTCTGGAAAGAAGAAACACAAGAAAATTCAGGACAGTAAGAGATGCAAGCAAAAGTTTTCCTTTTTTTTAAACTTTGACATGAGTATGTGGACAGATTTTTTGCTTCATGTGGGCAAGAAAGGGGAAGAAATGGAAACCTTAAAATTTGCTATCCTTCAGGAGCCAGCAGAGAAAGCAGAGAGACCATTCAAAATTCCTTTTGAGAAGAAAATCTTGCTAAAGGTCAAATGAATGTGAAAAAAAGTTGAATAAAATGCAACAAGATCCAGTGTACTGGATTTAAAATGGTGACTTCATGAAAAAGCTATGCTTCCACTTTAAAACAGATTTCATCAAACATACCTGCTTACAAAGAGGGTGGCCAGTTTTCCTGCAAGTAGCACTTCTTAAGAGCTGAAAATAGCATTTATGAAAATGTCTTCAGACATAAGTGTTATGCTTGTGTTAGTGAAATAGATCCTCTTTCCTTATTTTCTACATTTGCAGTTCACCAACAGAGGAACTAATTGAAGACACACAGTTTGTCTTACAATGATTTCAGCACTACAATGTACTCCTTTATGCTCATTTAGCAAAATGCCCCAAGTCCTTAAAAAGGGATAGCAAACAAAGAATCCCCCCTTTTTTAAACTCTTCTAGGACAGCTAAGTTTGGAGGTTAGCATGGACAGGATGACACACAGTCCTAACATTTATACAGCATCAGAAACAAAATGTGTTTACTTTCATTTTTTTTACTTTCCTACTTAAAATTATATAAAAAAGAAGGCAATGAAAGCAGTACCACAGCTTACAGGCAGAGGTTAGGAACTCGTGTAGGGCACCTAGAAACCAGGAAAATACAATACAGTGTTTGGCACAGAAACTTCACAATCCTTCAGATTGTTATGACTCTGTTATCTTCCTTCCAATTCTCTCTTTTCCCCCCTCTATTTATCTTTGTGTTACCTAAACACTGACAAAAAAGCCTGATATCTACCACTCAAGGAAATATTCAACTACAAACTATGAATTGTAGGAGTTTTTTTCTGCATTTACATTCCTGCTTAGCCAGAGGGGGCAATTAACCCTCACAAGTTTTTTTACAACATAGTCCATGTTTTCCTATTTTATATTATGCTGTCAGCACTTAACAAATTATCCTAATAGCCATGTTTATACTCCTTGCAATGTGCAATTCACACACCACGTTTGGACCCCTCAAGAACAAAATGTGACTGCAGGTATTTTCAGTACTATTTAAAAAGCTGCACTCAATCTCAACAAACAAAACTGGATAGATGGAATAATGAAATAAATATACTTACAGTTAGATAAAAGTGAAAAATAAAAAATTATGAAGATGACTGCAGGTGAAATTTTATGGAAATAACGCCTGGGAAGGATGCAAATTAATTAGTCTCTGTTGCCTACAGAATTAAATTAAAAAGACAGTGCCACACTCCAGGTTCTGGTCCCTATGCTCTGTAATTGGTATTTACTATTTTAAGTCAAAAAACAACTTATTTGTGGTATACTGTGGGATGATCATTATACAGCTTACCAGTAAAGATACTCCACATGAAAAATTCATACTTCTAGATTTTGGTGTCAAGATTATTTAGGGTTTTCTGTTAGTGAAACACTGTCCTTGACAAAAGTGCTCTTGGCTTTAAGTAATTACAAAATCAAATGTCATCTATTTCTGTCAAACGAAAGAAAAGGAAAAATGCTAAAACTCCTCATGCTAAATATCTATTTCTGTTAACAGAAAGATAAGGAAAAATACCAAGAGACTCCTCTTGCTAAATACCCTTTGCACACCAACTATGGTTATGCTAATGGACCCTGTCCTCAGGTCATCTGTTCAAATTAAAGAAACTGCCTTCACAGTAAGAAATCTGCATAGATTGCCAATTGTTCTAGTTCATTACCTGTTAGCAAATGTGAAGAGCCAAAGACAATTCTGACATCTATGTGTAATGAATTCATTACAATGCCTGGCACATTTAGCTTTGGGAGAAAAAACAAAGGACAACAAAAAGGAACAAGGGAGATTAGATTTTTATTAAGAACATTTGTTGAAAGCATAGTTGGTGGAATAAATTCTCAAAAGCTTACTTCAGCCTTTACTGAAGTCTCATTTTTTTTAGTACATCACTTGTTTCAGTTTTAAGATACACATAGATAATACTTAGAGTAACCTGGGTTAAATAAAACAATGTCTTATCATCAAACCAACATGTGGCTTTCCGTTTAACAGATTACTCTAATACATGACTTGGATTTGCCTCAACTTCAGGAAACGTGACTGTTACTTGAGCATCCCCACTACAATACAAAGAACACGTTTAAGATGAAGTCTTATGAAGAAATAAAAGCTTTATTTGGGGATAATTTACAGAGAAAAACTGGCAATTTTTTCTAACTTTTTTCATTATTTAGTCTCCAGATGGAACAGTCAATATTAAGATAATATTAAAAATGATTGTAATTATTATATTTTCAACAAAAGCATTTTGAAAATATAATCTCCAAAGAGCATATCAACTCCGAAATGACAACAATCAGAAAAATAAACTTTGCCTGTCCTACACATTACATATTCATTTTTTTATGAAGGCAATTTAATTGCCTCTATATAAGTATATACATTCAATTCATAATAAGGTTCTAATATGGATCATCTACAAAGGCAGTATGGGTGAGAGCCTCATTTGACATGATTAAACAGAAACATGCAAAATTCCAGATTTAGTGTCACTGGGAAGCTTCAGCTACCCAAGTATGTGTTTGATAAGGGACATAGCTGAAAACAGCTGCCCAGTAAGTCTGGAGATGTGTTGGAAAAAACTTTTTAAAAATGAGGTGGGCAATTAATTAACAAAGTCTTTTATGTATTATGCAGTGTGGGAACTCATTGCAAATGGCTCCTTACGAAATACAAGGAAATGTTCTTCATACTTCTATTTATGACTCATTAAAATCTGCAGGCAATATCAAGGCACTTTTAGGGGAGCAATGCCTTGTGATTCAACAGATGAATACAGAGTATTTTTAAAGAAGTCCAGAAAATTAATTAGATGGGATATTAGACAGTAATGAAAACTGCAAGATTTGTAGGAGCCTCCACTTTTCAATAAAGAGGAGAAGGACTACCCTGGCAGTGGTGATTAGCCTCCTACACCACTTTGCAAGCTATTTCTCCTTGAGAGCTAAGAGTTCCTGAACTGAAACACCATGTATGACCTATCGTGAAGTATTACAACCAACTGGCCCTTGGTGCTTCCTGCACAAGATATTCTGAAATATCATTGCCTGGAGAATCCCAAATATCTCAGCATCTGCATCAGGCTCATGAGCAACACCCACCACAACTGTTCCATCTCTTTTCCTCAAACCCACCTGCACAGGTAGCATTTTTGATTTTTGTAGCATGGCCATCTCTATGCTGCAGTATCAGAGTGCCTGTCCTCATGGGGACTGCTTGTCTCTCTGACAGAGGAATCCCACACTGCCCAAAAGCACGACAGCCAGTCAAATCCTAATAAAAACCTGCCATGGTCACTGGAGTGCTACTCATGTGCACCAGCATGACAACCACACCCACTCTCGTCAAAATTCATCGGCAAAGGGGCTGTTGAGGCAGCTTTTCTAAAGGCTTGAGCTGTTACTTGAACTCTGTTCTTCAGTTGTACCAATAACATTTGGAAAAAAGGGAGGGAGATCTATGACTGCACATCATAATATAATCAGATTATTTAACTGTAGCTACTATTTTTTAAAAAATAAAAAATTTCTTAGCTTGAAGAATACAAGAACAGATTTTTGTCACTGTAGCTCAACTTCTGACATAATTAAAGTAAAATATGAACAAACCCAACTGAACAAACCAGCATAACTATCCTATTACAGACTATACATCTCTTCACGTAGGAGGATAGGTCTCTGTACACATGCAGAGCCTACCAGGGTAAGGAAACATCAGATTTCACAGGTATAAGATGAAAAAGTGCCCTGAAGGCTTTTTTGCATCTACTCCAGGGTAGATTTTAAAACTCCTCTGATTCAACTTGTGGTGGAAGTCACTGGTGGTGGGGCTAAGGTGTGTTTATTGCACTGAGATGACTGCAAATGTTCTCCTCTTCAGGAATGCAAGTGACAATCTGTTAGTGAAATAAATTAAAAGTTAATGCTAAAAGATAATAGCCCCGTATTAAAAAAACGGTGCACATTTCCCCATTTCCTACAGCTGTACAAAACAGATATTCAATCAGGTGATAAAAGGTTAACAAAATCCCTGCAGAAAAACTACAGTCATTGACTAATTGGTTTTCACTCTTGTTTAGCTATATCATTTTGATAAGCTTTTATCCCCTGGTAAAGCCAAAATGATGCTGCTGCTCTTATCATTACACTTGATCAATCTTCCCTGCTTCTGAGCAGGAATCCTGTAAACCACCTCTTTTCAGCACATCTATCAGGCAGACAAAACAAAAGGTAAACCTGGCAAATACTGCTTGCTCAAGGTAAGCATTAATCTTAATAGCTGGCTGTAATTAGGAACAAGATGTATAAACTGGCAAAAAGCAATAAATAACTTGAAACCAGAAATGTGGTAAGACTTAAACTCAAAGACTGCACCTGGGTATAATATAGCTTTGTCACTTTGCTGGTACTCCTCCATGTAGTAGCATTTAAGTCAAAATAATTCTAGAACAATTAATACATAGAGCTGTAGTGTTTTGCATTACCAGTTACTGAGAAGTCAGCTCAGGATTTCCCACGCTGCACTTTATGGTGGCCTGGCTCATCCAGTAAACCATCTCTAGACCTTCATGATCTACCACCTACAGAGATCCAGGCTAACACCTGAAATCCCTTTCTGGGGGTCCTGCTGACCACTCCAGGCTCCTCTCTTTACTGTAACCAAAGATGTGGGGGAAAAAGGTAAGAACTTCCAGTACGTTCCTGTGCATGAAGTATCTTACTCATTACCACTCCCAGAGTAAATGAACCATTACCTAAAAAGCTTGAGAACTTCCCTTGGTGTACAAGGCATTGTATGAAGAACTGCACACAGGCAAATCAAAACTGATCAGAACATTTACAGGCATCCCACAAGGAGAAATGTTTGTTTAAAGTTGACTGCATCACAAGAAACCAACAAGCCTACAACATTGCAAGATTCAGCAAAAAACAAACTGGATAGTTTCAGAGAACATTTTAAAATCAATGAAACACCAATACAAGAAAGTTTCCACCTAATTAAAAAAAAAAAAGTGGTGGTTCTGTGGTTATTCATAGCTGCCAAAAACTGCTGCCAATTATTTTGTAATGTTCTGTGTTGTTTCCTAGATAAAATAGAAATAGGCATGAATGTGCATTCTTTTAGTCCACTCTACTGATCAAGAAGAAGAAAGATACAGCAATTTTCTCAGCCATAAACCAGTATAAGCACAAGCACCAAAAAGATTTGCCAAGAGTGTGACTGCTACCATGCTTTTGAATCACCATATTTAAATTCTCTTCAACTGGGAAGCAAAGACCTACTTCATTCCAAAACATGGAAGTCCATTCCCTATCTGACAGATAACAAATAGCACTAGTAGCATATAAAAGCTTCCCAGATTTACTATGTTCTCCGTAACTCAAAAATCAATTTCCTGAAAACACATTGCCCTGAGACAAAGCATTTAATTGTGATACATGTTTTAGAAACACCAGTGACTGAATTCTGTTGCCAGCTAATGGAATCAAAATGGTGTAAGTTAAAAAAAGAATGTAATTACATTTTAATGTTATTCTATAAAAATAAATGAGCTTAAGAAAAAGCTAGTTAAAACATATAAGGTCACCATTATGAGGGAAAAAAATCCCTTCTTTTGACAGTGTAATGTGGGTTAGTTACAAATATTATTCAGGCTTTAGAGTTTTAAAACAAATCTCTCTTATACACTCCCCAGAGTGTTTCAGGGAGTTATTACAAAACAATTGTGAATACAGTTTGTACAGAAGTACCAAACTTTCACGTCTTCAGACTTAGCTGACCTCAACACTATAAGCAATTCTATCACCTACATAAAGCCTCCTAACAAATTCACAAATACCTTAGCCAACATTACCACAAAGTAACAAGGGACATACAGCACTTTTGGTGTTGCTTGACTTCCTAGGAGAAAAGTCAGCATAGTCAGAATTATAGAATAAACAAAGCACACAGTTAAAAAAAATAGCTAATATGGCTTCTTTATTGATTTTAAAATAAATGTAATATAAAGAGAATGTCAACAAAATAATTCAGCTACTGCTTATGTGATTACAAAACAAGAGAGCAGAATTAAATGCTGTCTGCTGTGGCATGCTCTAACAACTGAACCACAATTTACATTTATTCTTTAAAATAACTCAGGTAATGAAATCAAAGCATAACAGAAATGGTTCTTTTTCTTCGGGCAGCACAGTAAAAATGTCAAATGCAATGGCTGTCATAAAAAGGTAGGAATACAGAATTATCACAGAATCACTGAAGCTGGAAAAGACCTACGAGATCATCAAGTCCAACCCTTAAATAATCACCACCCTCCCAACTAGACCACAGCATTAAGTGCCACACGGCCCTTTCTTGAATGCTTTCAGGGATAGTGACTCCACCCGCCAGCTCCCTGGGCAGCCCATTCCAATGCTTAACAACCTCTTTCCACAAAGAAATTCTTCCTTCTGTCCAGCCTGAACCGCCCCTGGCTCAGCTTCAGGTTAAATCATCTCGTCCTGTCACTGGTTGCTTGGGCAAAGAGGCTGACCCTCATTTGCCACAACCTTCCTTCAGGCACTTGTAGAGAGCGATAAGGTCTCCCCTAAGCCTCCTCTTCTCCAGGATGAACAACCCCAGCTCCCTCAGCTGCTCCTCACAGGACTTCTGTTCCAGACCCTTCACCAGCTCCATTGCCCTCACCTATGAGACAATATAATCTACCTCAACTAAAGTAATAGGTGCAAATTCCAATGGGAAACTCTGCACCCACAGAGCCGTACCATGGGCACTCTGTGACATGGACAAGTAAATTTTTCATACCATGTCCAAAAGAAGTTATGAGTTGCTATTTACTGAACTCATAAACCTAAGTTCACATCCAGAATTGAGTGCTTTTTCCTGTGATGGAGAACCTATTGCAATGAAACAACGTCCTGAGAACCAGGGAAATATATTAGCATAAATTATAGATCAAAAAGAAAGGTTACTAATATTTTCTTGTGATTTTCTGCATTTATATTCAGTGGTGTACACTTAATGTCACCCTCAGCAAAAGAAAAAAACTTCCTATAATGGACAAATACAGTTTTTCAAGTGGAGGTAAGAGTGACCACATGCTTAGGAACACAGAAAAACACCACAATTATCTTGAAAAGAACACCTATTATCTGCAGGCTGGACAAAAAAAACCCTCTCTTCACCCAGTCTAAACTGTTGAAAACTATTTTGTGACTTCCCATGAGACAGAACACTTCGGACACAGGAGGAGGGAGATACACTATTTGATCTTGCTTATGAATGCTGACAGCTACGGAAGTTCTGTAGTTGCTTTCAGTATATAGAATACCAAGCATCACAGACCAATAAAGTCAGTAAAGGGTATTTTTTTGCACAAATACAACTACAAACAGTTGTACAGGATGCAGAACTGCTTAATCATGGCCAAACTGAAGGGAGAAAAATAGCAAAAGCCCCCTTACTTGGATCCTTATATGAGAAACAAATAATCTCAAAAATAAAACAGAATTCAGAAAATATTTCATATCTTTAAGAAAGGCATGAAAACCAAAAATGTTTGCATATAATTAAATTTATTCAGCCCATATACTGATGCTGTTCCAGAAAATTATTTACATTTTAATAAAAATAACTTTTCCTCATGCAACTAATGAAATGAAAAGAACATAAACTGGATGGTGCTGCCTACATATTGAAACTACAGAAATTTAAACAGTAATCTCAATAACCTAAATGCAACCTATGTTTTCCTGTACTAATTCTAATGTATGCTACATGGAAAAAAAAAATACACTGTAGCAATCAAAATTTGTATTTTTAATTGGCTAAGAAAAATACCACATGAAAAACTGCTTTGGTGCACATATTTTTCCCTAAGTATTTTTAACTAAGATATTCCTTTTTTTTAACTAAGATACTCCTTCTATATTTCTTTTCAATATTTGCAAACATTTCAAGAATAGCAATACTTAAATATTCAGTGATTAGTGCTAATAATATTGAATTAAAACTGGTGTTCTACATATGGAAAGAGAATATAGAGTGAATTAGTTTTGGCTATGGAACGCAGAACTTTTTTCTCAGAGGTGAAGAAAACAAAGCAAATTTTAATCTAAACTTAAAACATGGTATTTACAGCTCCAAGAGACACTAAAAACTGATTCTTTTGTCAAAACTGGTCAAATGAGTGCTACTACTGCATTACTAAGAAGATTCTAAAAAAATTGTTCCGTCTTTCAAGATAGTCTCTGAGTTTCAAGAAATAAGGTTATGTATACAACTGCAAGGAAGACCAACACTCTACTTTGTCTTTGACAGCAGCAAATAGGAATCTGATGCTTAGGGTGGAAAACTTCTTGGGATATGGATCTGATGCTGCTTTCCAATCTGAGCTTGTTCACCTACTGCAATGTCAAAGAGGAACGTCCTTCAGAGATACAAGAAAAGATAATCCGGCCTTTTCAGTACAGACAAAAACTTGATGACCAGCACCAATAAACGGGCGCTCCATTAGATAATCATACTCTGAATTCATAGAAGATTTCTCTCCCTATCTATGCCTAAGGATGTTGTTTAAAGGCTAAAAACAAGTGCTAAGAGTGACAAGACAAGAGGCAGTCTAACCAAAAACTGTGGCGAAGTAAAGATGGAATTCATAGGGCAATGTTTTGCACCAGAAAAAAATCCCCATGTGTAGTTATTTATCAATGAACGTCTATAAATTACAACAATACATATGCAGAGGTAGATAGAGACTCAGAAAAAAAAAAATCCCAACCACAGAAGATAGGATCCAATGATCATATTAGAAAAACAAAAAGATTCCATCAGCGTGCAATAATTTAGAATGCACAATTTCTATATTCAGAGAAAAGCAATACCCACTTGAGAAGCCAGAGAAAACTGTGCCTCTGTGATGAATGAGTAGATACTCCCTTTATAGAAAAGAATAAGAATTAAAAGAGAATGAAGAGACTGAATATTCACCAGCACTGGGAAAGCACTGAATTGGAAAGAAAGATAACAAATATATCTAGAAAAGAAGCCAGATATGGAGAAATGAAAAATCTGGGCAGGTGGTAACAAATCAAACTAACAGTCAAATAAGATAGAATAATTATTTTGAATTATTCTCATTTTTGCAGCAGGCAATCCTGAATGAGCAGTTCTTCCATAAATGTAATTCCAGTAATACAATCTCCATGGTTGAAGACTGAGATGGAAATGCGTGTGCTATTACATTACCCAAGACATCAGGATAGAACATGAACTTATGGAAAACAGATCATTGCCAGGACTAAAATGAGACAGTCCTCAGTACACAGAGGTGAACATCATCAGAAAAGGAGGAACAACAGATATTTCATGCCCCTGTACAGAGATACTGACTCAGAAATCAATCAACTGGGTTGCACAATCATTTCTACCGACTGAGGACACGCCTACAGAAAAGTCATGACCAGAGAGATCCATCACAAGTATAGTAAACTTCCCTCCCTAAAGTGTGTGCAGACCATACAACTACTGCGCCAATTTGTTAATGGAAGAGCAAGTTTTTCTATTTACCATCTAGGCATTCTAATTTTCAAGACCTTTAGGAAAATGTGGTGGATTTGAAAACTCTTGAGAAAGTACTTTTCCTCAGGAAAGCAGACTCTGCAACCTGTTCTTGTTCAAGGGTCTGCAATGATCAGCTCTAACCACTGCAGTAACCTTCAGATCACCAATCCCAAAAACCACATATTCAGAACTTGACTTCAATACAGTATCAATTTTGATCACTGCATGATTGATTATCTTCTCAGTCAATTACTTGCTAAGACATATAGACTCTATTTCTCAATACAGCAATATGAAACTTTAGGCAGTATTCGCAAAAGTGAGTAAATAGGACCAGGATACCAAAATATTTCAGTGATAAGAAAGATCATCTATTTTAGAAATTCACATCCTTTTTAACACATCAAAAGTCACTGAATGTCATCTACACATTTACTGAATCTCACTTTGTTTTGAAAACCTCTCCTTTCTGAGACTGACATATGTAAAGATGGAAAAAGGAGCACATTTAAAGCAACCCAGCCAACAGGCATAACAATTAGACAACACACTACAATTACAGCAGCAGACTGGCTGCTCGCTTCAGGTGTCTAAGCCTTCAGCCAGGTCCTCAGTGCGTCAGGCTTACATCACCATTTCTAAGACAAAAGTGTTGATAACACAGTTTTCAGCTTAAAATACATTGATCTCTGGAGGTAGAGTACATGGCATTGATCTGAGCACTCATGATAAAGACAGCAAGCTGTGACTCATAAAAGGCATTGTTCTTAAATGCTCTTGACAGGACTAAGAAAGCAGATGCAAGGTGATAGAAATTAGAAGGGATTGAGAATTTGAGGTACATGGCTCAACAATTAGAAAACAATTTTTTAGATTGCCTGATTCTTGCCTCATTCACTTGCTTCTGAGAGGGAAAAGCAAGGAATTACCTAGATATCCATTGGAAAGTTTAAATTCTTAAACTAGGCATCACTGAACATTCTGTTCCCACTGGCTATCAAAAATATGCTGCATTTAAATGTGAAAAAGATTATTTGCCCCCAGCAGCCAGCTGTGGACAAGAGAGATCAGCGTATTTTTTTGCTTTACATAGTAGATGTTCAGTAATCCAAAATGGACTGTAAGGATCAGCTGCTTTTGCTTGAGCCTCACAGATGTTACTCATTAGTTGTGGGTAAGCCACTTGGCACTGGAAGAGAACTCTGCTCAGACAATGATGTACAGTGGTGGTAAACTGCACTAGAATAAAGAAAACAAAATTCACCACTAAATGTAACAGAAATGCCCAGGACCAGAACATACAGAATACCTTGGGTATCATTTGCACAAATGTAGTCTAGAGCACAGGAATGTTGAGCCAAAAAATAGCATTTAACTAAGCATGGATCAGGCTTCTCAAGGCTAAGGATCCCTTGTTTCTCTGCATACACCACCCTTCAGTCCCTTTCTCTGGAGAGCGAGAGAGCAGAGCTGTGTGCTGGTTTTAGCAGAAGGAATCTAGCATGCATGCACTGGATCATAGAAATAAGTTAATTTCCTTAGAACAAAAAGATATGAAAAAATAAAAGAAAATGCTTGTTTGCTATTATTTTAGCATTACAAAAAGAGTTGAGATACACCACCTTACATTCAGTAGATCTGTGCTCCTTTCAGCTATTCTAAAATAATTTATTTCCAGTACACTTAAGAGTTTGAAAAAATTAGGAGAATGTATTCTTTCTTACTGGCAGAGCAAAATTTCAGCTGCCAACTTTTGTCATAATTTCATATTTCTAATAAATCAAGAAATCATAAGTTTTAGGTGGAAGGCATGATTTGATTTTTCAGCTCAGCAATTTGTCCCATTCAAAGCTTTCCAAGATTCTTGCAAGTTTTATTCAAAAAAGGCATTACTGAAGAAAATCAGTGTTTTTGATGTTTCACAAGCCAGCAGATAAAACTCATACTCAATAGATTATCTCAATACCAACATTCATCACATCTATCGAAAGACATGATCACGGGTTTAAAAACCTTCCAAAAAACCATCATCATCTAAGTCTTCTAACAGTCAGCTGGAAGATGAAGTTAAAACATGTTGTAGAGAACTGGAAATGTTAGACCTAAGCTTAGGTTTTCCTTGTCTTCACAAGGCTATCTGCAGGTATTCTTCAATTCTATTTTTCTAGGAATGTATGAGTGTTCTTGGTCTGCAAACTAAATATGAATGCATGCTTAAACTTGGAAGGCAGCATAACACTCTATTTGTGCTTTACCTTTGAATTAAAGCACAACAATTAAAACTAGCATTTTGGAAGAATAAAGTTTATGCAATCAGACAGTCTTCAGTGTTGGAACAGCTTGCTTCAAACTGCACAATTAAACATTTACCTGCTTATGGTACCTTAGCACTCTTGCTTCCAGTACACTACTTTCACAAAAAGATGTATGCATTTAGAAACTTACCCAATAGCAAGGTACAAATATTGAACTTCTATAGAAGGAAAGACTGAATAATCACAAAGGTCATTAAGAGTGCTTATGTGTTTAAAAACACACAGGTTTTAAAAATGTGTTGTCCTGAGCTCTTACAGCACAGACACTAAGTGAACAATTGTCACTGATTGTCCCTAATGTTGATTAACAACATTGCTCATCTCTTGATGACCACAATCATATAATTCACTAAAAAATAAAAGAGAAAAATATCTGAATGATAATTGCTTTTTACAGACTGAAAACAACTAAAAGAAGAGAGGTGACACCCTCATCTCAAAATTGTTAGATTCCCACATTACAAGTCCTCTGAATCTCATCTAGACCACCACAGAATTTGCTGTCTATATGAGACAGCTGGGCCTTAACTGGGGAAGCACTGTCCTGCTCTGAAGCAGCTTCACTGAACTTGAAACAAGAATGACTAACTTTTTATAGTTATAGTCTACAAAGTTATGGGATTTTGGTATTCTTAGGCTTGACAGAAGTACTAATAAAGCCCCTTTGCACAGATAAGATGAAGACAAAATAAACCTTATGGATTATCAAGTCTCAAATCCAGTCTGGTAGATTTTGCCTCACAACTTTCCACAAAAAGCAATGACCCATGTAGCAAGGGCAATTTTTAAGCTTCAGATACAGCTCTTATATTTTGTCAACAATTGGGGTGAAAATATACTGGACAACACCAGGTTGGATACTAGCCTTGGCAACCAAGCTCTAAAAGCCAAGCAGAAAGTCCAGATATACTAAGATACTTTTCCCCCTCCATTTCACATTTTCTGGTTTTTGTATAGTTACAAACAGACGAGTATTCCAGAAGGCAACCCTTATTCTTAGCCTAACACACATTTGAGATTCTTTACACTTCTTTTACAGCTGACCAAGGGTTTAGATGCACCTGAAAGCACTACAGTAAACCTGTATAACCCTACAGGGCAAATTTTGACTATTGCCATCATTTTGACTGTCTTAAGATTTTGCCACTTCACCTGATAGGTAAATGGCATGATACTGAGAAAAGGCTCAAACAACATAATTGAAAAAAAATAAAGGCCACATCTGGCTACATACACATGGTATAGACCTTTAAGGGTCTTCCAATGCATCTGAAAACATGCACATCAAGAAAGGCCATTGATGTTTGGTTTTTTTGACAAAGGGAAATATTCTAACATCCTGGTTCTGCTATTCAGTTACTCATTTCAAACACATGATATTGTGTTCAATATTTGGGTATCATATCAATGCCACAAAAATACTTCAGCAGTGGTGGGGCTTTTTTTCAATAATAATGTTTGCAGTTCTATAAAAGGTACCATCTAGAGACACTTTAACTATAGAACAACTGCCTATCGTACAAAAAGTTTTTCTAGGAAGATAATGGACATCTTTCCAAGTATTTGAATTTCATTTATACAAAGGTTATCAACAACATGAATTTTCATTACAAAAAACTGCCATAAATTGGATAAAAACCTTTATAATCTTGATGGGTTTGATACTATGCAGATAATGTATCCATTTACTTTATTAATAAAACATCATTGTATTACATAGAGACACATTTTGCACTTGTGTTTTTGAGCTATTTTTAAATTAGGTTAGATTTGACAAGGGACTATTTGTGGTAATGTGGTAATTAAGATCTGAACAGATGTCAGCATTAATAAGGGATTCAAATGAGGTGTAGGAAAATAAATGTACTCTTTTAGCTGCGCTGGCACACCAGGCATCATTGAGAGGAGATGACAGCATGGATTCAGCAGTTCTTTTTTCACAAGAGTTTCTGGAAAATTGTCCAGTAACTCAGGTTTTCTGATACTCATCATCTTTCAAAATGTCTTAAATTTAAAATAAATTACTTTTCTATCAATATTTATGACATTAAAGATTTTGATTGATATCTTATAGTTGCAATAGTCTTAAATAACAAATTATCTTTTGTGCTATCGCTCATCACTTTAAAAAATAATCTATACCTGGGTTTTCTTAGTCTCTTTGTTACAATAGGTTGCTTAATCACATAATGCTGTGAGCAACACCTTCCAGAAATTACAAGCTAAATTCAGAGATAGGTCCAAGTTTTAAATTCAGTTCAAAGAAACCAATATTTACACTGTGTACACTAAACTAGAATAAGAAGTACAAAAATTCCCCATTAGCCAGGTGAGCTGATTATTCGATTTGCAGTCCCTCATTTAACCTGCATCTACGTGGGTAAGTAAACTCGTGAGACATCCTTCTCTGCTCCCTAAAATTAACCAATACACCAGGTGCCAAACTCTCCAAACCCTCAAATCAATACAGTCATTTCCAAATAAATTTGGCAGTGGTGACCATCCTGAGCCCTGAATCTTGTTGATGCACTGGTACCTGACATAACCAACATCACATCCTGGGTGCCAGCACTCTAAGCCATGCCTTGGCCCCCTATTTACATTAAGTTGGCAAATCTTTCTATTGACTGAAAAATTGTAGATGTCTTTCTTGTCTCACATCACAAGCTAATACAATTTTTATTTATAAAAAAATAAAAACGGAATTTATGAAATTTTCAATTGATTTTTCTATTGCTTATCTTTTTCCAAAGGTGATTTCAATAGAGCTTGGATTGAGTAAGAGTAGAAACAGAGTAGAAAGTTGTCCTAAAAAGGAAGATTGATTGTTTAAAAATCTCTTAGTAGAGAAAAACTATCTTGTTCTGGTTTTGTTCCATCTCTCATAACACGTTTCACAGCTACATTCATAGCATCATATTAAGAACCTATTTCATTTAGAAAGTCTCATTAGAATTTTCATATCTCATTACAAACTCAGAAGGAGGAAAATCCATGAATTTGACTCATAACAGTTTATGCCAATGTATTTCAACCTATCAAGCATTCATTATACTTTTAAAATAGAAAAATAACAGATTAACATACAACAACAAATTGCCTCATTACCATGCAAAAACTGGCATGCATCTAAGCAACAACCTCTCTGCAAACTAAAACAATTTATACTTGTGACCCTGTGATCACTTATACTCAGAATATAAGGCACGAAGAGTGCTATTACAAGGCTTGGGATATTTTTAACAAGTTATTGGAACTGGTTCCTGTCTTATACAGAAACAATGATACACAGACTAGACTATAGGCACTATTAAAGTCAAGCTTCATGACTCTATGCCATTTCTGGAAATGGAAAGCTGAAACAGTGTTCAATAAGAATATTAAGTAATAAGTGTCTCTGAAAGACCAGAAATTTCATGGGAAAAAAGCAAATTCGCATATCATATCAAATTATTATTGAGCACCAGTAAAAAGATAATGCTTCTTCTCAATGAACGTAGAATTGATTCTTATGCACTTTTTCTCTCTTTTTTTATTAATGGCCAATAAGGTATCAGTTAACTTAAAAGTAACACATTGAGAAAGTGTCAAATTTCAGAAATACCACCATCTGCCTAAAATCTCACAGACTACCAAGTACATCAAACATGACCAGACTGCTCTGGACCACAAAACTTACAAAGACACATCCTGCCATTTTATGTCAAAAACTATCAGAATGTGCCAGACAAGTGTGCTGATATTTGCTAAACTTATAAGAAACCTGAGATCCAATGAGATAAGAGAAGACTATGAGCAAAAATTTTATAGGATCTGTAAAAAAAAAAAAATCTGTTCTGGAGTAATATCTTACTTATAGGCAATGCCTGAAACTGTCTCTTGATAAATCACACAAAAACACAGTCCACATCAGATTCCTCTGCAAGAGTTTACAGCCACTAGTTCTCGTTTAATGTGTGTGAAGAAGTTGACAGCAACCTCACTGTGCTATGGGGCAATGCTATGGACATATAATGCAAAGTACTGCAAGAAATATTCCTGAGAAAGAACAGCAAATAGGATTAAAACTCTACATTCAAACCAAAAAGACACAAAATCCAGTTCATGTATGTCAATTAACACAAACTGCAGCAAGGGAAACAAGCCTAAGCATATAAGCAGTGCTCAAATTTGGAAGACAGTGCAAGCAATGGCAATATGTTCCCATCTTTGCAAGGATCAAAAACTGAAAATGAAAACACATCAAAGCAAGTACAGCTCTAGCAAAAAGGATCAGAAAAGTACCCTTAGTCCAATGAAGTTCTTCACAGAGGAGTGGACAAATATTGCAGCAGAAAACTATCAGTTCACCATTGTGAATGGATATGAGGACTTCATTATTTTCTGGTTAGACTGACACAGAGGGCCATATGTGCCAAGTGCAGTTATATTAGGAGTGAATAGTCATGGGCAAACAGAAGCGTTAAAAGTTGATATTAATCTTACTGGTATAGCATTTGCTCCAGTCCTGACACAAAAATGAAATCATTTCAGAGCAAAATTTTAAGTTTTTTCTAAATTTCTGTATCTGAAGTTAGTGGTCCTGGTTACAGAGGACCAAACCCTCAAGTGTTTATCAGGGAAAATATCTCTGAAAATCTCAAAATAAAAATGCCCCTTCACACACAATCTACTTGTTGGGTCTTTTTCCTTATTTAAAGGAAATATTTACCTACTTCCTTAGGTGTAATCTAAAGTGTCACACACTACCATGTCAAATCCTAAAACTTGTTCACCTGTTGATACTCAACACAGCATTCTCTGCTGGGGTCATTTAGATAAACTAGCAGCTCATTATCAATTTGAAATACACCTTATACAGAAGGTATTGTACTGCTAAATTTTGGCAACACTTGAGAAAATAACTGAGAAATCTGTGTGCAGTTCCTT
The DNA here is from genome assembly GCA_024362935.1 of Setophaga petechia. NCBI lineage: Eukaryota > Metazoa > Chordata > Aves > Passeriformes > Parulidae > Setophaga > Setophaga petechia. The sequence goes on from JANCRA010000001.1 coordinate 34,269,260, forward strand.
AGTGAGTGCTGCAATACAATTACAGTTTTTTCTCAGTCATTTCCAATAGATTATTGCTCACACTTTCACGAGCTTCTGGACTCCCAACAGATTACTGCTATAACATCTGTTTCCTCAGTGTTCATTTCACTGCCCTTTGCAAGGTAATTACTCTACCAATCACAATGTTTTCAGCCAGATAAAGAACATCTTTTACATAATTCTTGTTTCTCTGGCCTCCATTACACACAGACAATCTACCTTATGTGGGAAAGGTGGCATTTATACAGTTATATTTTTTAAATCTCTTTTGCAGTTCAATTCAGGCAGACAGATTTCCATCTTGTACCATTTGGGCTGGCAAAAACTGCTAGCACACTGTATCCCATGCTAATCTGTCTGTCCTGCTTCCTCCATATGTTTCTCCACTGTCAAATTATTTTATTTCCTGTTAATGGTTAGCAGCAAGAGTACCTATCTCCCTTCTATTTCTCTTCCAAGCTGCTATGAGCACCATAGATTATGAATATTGTAGTTTCTTGTAAAGAGGGAAAATCACCCCACAAAGCAAAAGCCCTACTCTTTTGGCATAAACATTTAAAGCACACATATTTAAAATGCCAGTAATGTCACGATATCTCTAATGCAGAAGTTCATTACTCATATGGCATTATATTAGCCAGTTCATACTTTGTACAAACCATATTTGCTACATTATCCAAGACAGCCATAAAAAAAACACCCATTACCCAAAGAAACAAAGTCCACAAAACACACATCCACAATCCCACACCAAATCATCAAAAACAAATCAAAAACCACCCACTCCAGGTCCTGAAATGTAAAATAATTCTAAAATCATAATTAAAAACAAACAAAAAAGAAATTGGTTTTGATTTCCCTCAGGCCACAAGTTTAGCGTAACATTTTGGAAAATTCCCTCAGTCTTGTGATTTTAAGGAATTCCGCTAACATCAGAAAAATATTCCCACACAAAATGTTAAAACTGCTACATCTCTCAGAAACATAAAGGAACTTTCTTTGATTTCCCAAACTTCTCTGCTAATCTTCTCAAAGACAATGTGATCCTCTTTGACCTCAAGATCCCTGTAGAATTTCTGTCCATATCACAGTGATGTGAACCTGGAGATTCCCAGAATCACCCTAAGCAGGATTTTCTGACTCATCACATGGTACTCAGGATCCTGAAGCAACATCCATACAGTGTGGGCTGAAAAGTGCTTTTTCCCAGGTTCCAGTTTTACTGTCCCTCTGTATATCCCTTAGGTATCATTTGACCTTATAAATGCTGTCTCATACAATGAGCAACAGAAAGTGAAAAGCTCTGTGTGAACACAAGTAAAATGCACAGAAGTTAATTAAGTTAAAGGATTTGCAGCTAGTAATGATATATATATTTGACGTAGTTTCATATAACATTTTTTTTAATTAAGCCAAAAACCAAAAGCCATGAAGGTAGCAAATGCTCTTAGCACTGAAAAATGCTGAACTAGAACAATACCCCTAAAATGAGCTTCCAGTTTTAATTATATGCGACTTTGCTTATAAAGAAAATCAGAAATTCAGTGTCTGCGTGACATTTCCACAGGCTGAGTTTTAACAACTCTATATACAATGGTTCCAGATATTTCAGGATGAGCAATACTGTTATGAATTACAAGATGAAAGATAATTCTCACAAACTCTGGCAAACACAGACAATTTCTCTGCTTTGACATACAAGGCACACTCCCTCTTGCTACAGCTACCTGAGCAAGCCAGGAAGCCTGCCTTAATCTGCTATCCAAATATGGCACAGTCTGTCTATAGTTTTGACAAAATGTGGCCCTAAGTGATTAAAATATCAGACCATCTGTATGTAGAAGACTCTGCCAACAAACACATCATACAGGAAAATTATTTGTTCTGATTTACATATTTATGGTATTCAGAACAATTATTTAAATGATACATTTTCAAATATATCCACTAAATAGTCTTTTTTGTGAAGCTGTCTTTAGCTGTAGGATGCTAGATAAAGCAGACATGCATTGAAAAGAAGAAACACACCTGCTTTATGCTATATGCATGTTTGGTGCTAAAGAATAGTAATGAGCTATAGAAATTGTAAGCTTCAGGCTATGTCCTTAGTCACACTGGTTCAGAGCTTCTATAAAAACAAAAAAAAAGCAGCACTGAGACAGAAGAAAGCTAAGCTGAGTGCCTCAGATGGAGAGAAAGGGAAAAAATCCAGTAAAACTACTATAATCCTATTTACTAATAAAGAAATAGAAAATATTTTCCTGTTACAGGATGATGACAATCTACAGTTTTCAATTATTCACAGCATTACTTTAATGTTAATGATAAGGAGATATTAATGTTTTATTAGGTTAAAGGAGTTTATTCCTGCTGATAAATCTAACTATGAGTCTGACAATTCCTTATTTATAATCTGTTAAATGTTTTCATGCTTTAAAGAGCATTTTTTCATCATTCACAGTCTTTTACATCTTTTACATCCTGTAGAGGGTTTTGTTATAATGGCTGGTTATAACCAGTGTCGTTTAACACCTAATAATCTAACAAATATATAGACACAACTGATTTCAAAGTTATTTTAGCAACACCACATCAGGACCACAAAAGCCACTCAAATAGTCACGCACAGAACCTCTATGACATATACTTCTTCAGGTTAGCTCTGAGAACCTATTTGTCTCCACTGAACATGGGAACGATCGTATTGGCATTGGTATAACTCAGTGGAGACACGGATGGAGTAAGAGACCTCACCACAGCATTTATCTAGAACTGTCAAGTCAGAATGTTGGTTCCTAGCCTGGTTAGGCAAATAAAAACAAGTATTTGTGGCCAGCAGACAAAAAAACCCTAGAAAAAAGAAACGCAGTACAAACTCTATAAAAATGTGTATATTACACAGCTCTATGAAGCAATTTACTACATATCTTCTAAAAAAATTAAAGGTCTGGTAAATTTAATGTAATAAATTAAAGGTCTGGCAAAGGTAAATTTCATCCACCAGAAAAGCATATCACGTGGTGTTTTATGCAATGATTTGATGTAAGCATTAGCTTGAAGAAAGTTGTCTCTCACAAATATACTTAGATTCTTCAAAGTAAAACATTACAGAATAAAGAGGTTGGCCTTTTTGAAGAATTCCAAAAATTACTTTAGTTTTTCAAAATTTCTTAAAGAAACTGACTTATCATGAAATAAAATCAAAAACATTTTTACGGAAGATTATGTATTAGTGATGGGAAAGCCCAGAGAAGAATCAATGGTCCTTTCCAGAAGAAGCAACCTTCAAAAGTTTTACACTATCTCTCTTGAGCTCTGCATTCTTCAGGAAGTTCAACAAAGGATATGAAGAAGTAAAGTGTAATGTCACATCAAAGTTTAATAACGCTTTGAAATTATTCATAATAAAGAAAATTAAAGCTAAATGGAAAAGAGGGGTTGGCAAAACAAGAAACAAAATTGAGCGCTGATAACACACTTATGGTAGTTTTCTGATAAGTTGTAAATTTGTTATTATCTCTTAGAAAAAAAGACAGAAATCGTAATCACTTTTCAGCAGAAGACAGAAGGATAACAAACTTCTGGAATTGTTATAAAGGACGAGAGAATGATTTATTATGTCACTAACTATGTAACTACAGTGGCTGAGCACCTTGAGTACTATAGATTGTTCATCCCCTTCTCAGAAACTTGCGACTAAACTAAAATTAAGCTAAAATCTTGTATGAAGGAAAAGAACAAAAGTGATCAAAGACATGAAAAGCTGCTGAGAACAGCTTCAAGATTCTTCTGCTTAGTGAGCTACAGAAATCATGAATCTTATAAAAAGCTAGTGAGTATTTATTCTTTCTCATAATGCAAACTATAGGACAGCACCCTTAAAGTAACAGAAAAAACCAACCAGTCAACAACAAAATACTTTCTCAGACATCACACAAATAGTGAAACCCTGTAGAACCCACTCTATTTTGTAGATTCAAAGTGTTTCTGGAAATCTCAGCAGAAGAAACACTGAACAGACATTAATCAATGAACATTACAGTTAAAGGAATTCTCAGTAAAGAAGAAAAATTCTATTTCCTTTTTGCTACTGAGCTAAAGGCAAGGATGCTGCCTGTTCTTAGAAAGTCTAACTTGAAAGAAAGATTCCTAGAAGGTCTTAAAGGGTTACTACATATTGGACAGTAGTAAAAATTCATTTAAAGGCCTCATGTTTTGTACAAACATCTATTTTTTCAGATATTCTAAAAAACAACCACAAAAAAAGCTTTCAGATTACAGAAGGTTACTCGAGGGACCCTCAGATGCAGCATTGCCATGTAAGAAACTTAACTTTACATTTTACTTTTAGGTCTTTCTACAAGTTGCTATTCTTTCAATGAAAAAAAGGGCTGCTTCTCAAAAAAGATTCCTCCTAAAGATTCCTCCTACTTTCCACAGGAGAGTAAGGCATCTAATGTTTAGAGGGTAAATAAAGTCCATATAAACTAGTGAAGTAAGTAGAAGTGAATGCAGAGAAATGTCAAAATTACACTGGAAAGAGAAAAGTTAATCCTTTACAAAAAATAACCCAAAAATCACCACCACCAACCACACACACAAAAAAACAAAAACATGCAAACTCCATCAATACATAAGATAAATTGATTAATCCCTTCATGTTAGCAATTCTTCAGTTTTAGAGGGAAAAATGTCCCAAAACATTTATCACTACACTTAGTAAATGAGAAGTCAACTCTAAATAATCAGTATCATCTTGCATAGCACATTTTAGTTAGGATCAGAATGCTGATCTGCTGCCATTTAGGTTTGCTAAAACTGCAGGGAAAAGAAACATTGGGCCACCATAAAGAAAATATGAAATCCAAAAAACTGTCTCCAAACCAAACATTGCTTTGACAAGGAATTAATCCAAATTACCAAATCATCAATGATATTTGAAAACATTTTGAAACAGTAATAGTGGTAGATTTTAACCATAATAAGGATGTCATTTAAAAAGTGACTTAGAAGAATAACATTTTGACCTACAGCCTTACTTCCATTAGTAAAAAGAAATAAGCAAACTGCAGCCTCTACAGCAGAGCCTGATGTGGAGACATCTGCTCTGCTGCACCTCTGTCACCAAAACACAACAGCAACAAAGCATTAAGAACTGTTTTATTTGAAGACAAAACTAAACAACAAAATGGGGGGAAAAAGGAAAATTACTAGTCTTCTGTAAAGACTTTGAAATACATCCAGGAAAATGATCCATTCTAAATTATACCTACTTTGTCAGCTAAAAGTACATAGAGAAAAATATCCTTAGATATTTTGGCAGAGTGTTCCTTATTTTGCAATATTAGCATGCAAGTGTACAGTAGGTAAATTATTTAGCTTATGATGCGAGACAAAATTATAGGATTTACAAAGGTCAGTTAAAAAAATGTATACCATAAGATAACATGAACAAGCCTTGAAATCTTCATTCAGAGATCACAATCTAGTCTATTTTTGAAAGGGCAGTGATAAGAATTTGCTTTATCTATGTTCTCTTCATTAGCTATTTTAAAGCTATAATGATACTTCTGTTCTCAAACAGCTTTTGCTGTGTTATAAATAACAATAATACAAAATACATACAAATATATATTACTTCTGTCTATGACAATGATTTTAAACCCATGCTCTTATCTTTGAAGAAAAGACATCTGTAAGAAACAGATAACATTTTCAAATACCAACATCCACAGAAATAGTAAAAAAAAATTTAAAAAAATCACAAAATAAATTTTCTGAGCACCCCTATCTTCTAAAATCTAAGGACTACCTTACTCTGTCTAGCCTCTGTTCCAGGTAGACTCTTTAGGCATCATTAGGAACCAGAGTTCCTACATCCTTTTGTCACCTTGCACACTGACCAATCTAGAAAAGAGTGTAAGTAAACTCTAAATTTTTATTTAAGGACAAAATTGCTCCGAAATTTGTGTTTGAAAATCAGGAGATGTTTGGATAGCCTGCTGAACCAGAGACATTACTGAGTGACACTGAAGTGTCAGACATCATGCAAACAGCAAACATTCACAACAACACAGGCTCTTGGGGTTCTGGTACTAGAAGAAACAACAACAACAATAAAAAAACAACAAACAAACAAACAAACAAAACCAAAACAAAACCCAAAAAAAACCCCAAAGCCTTCAAAAGGAAAAACAGTTTACAGAGAAGTCAAGCCAGTTTCTAGTCTACAAGTGTGGGAGAGAAAAATCTTGCTGCTCCAGACACACATTTCAAAATTAGTTCTGCTCACAAATTGGATAACTGCTCCCTAGATACGAAGGAACACACACGCACATGTGCACACACAGGCTTTAATCACTGCTGATGCTCCACTGAGGCAAGCACATTTAGAAACTGAGCATGTCTTTTAAAATGTGCATTCCAAAACCAATATTCTCATGCATTCTTCCAGGCAAATGAAAGACTCAGGCATTCTGAATTGATATTATCAGCAAATTTAAAGGAATTAACATGTTTTTAAAACTCTTATTCAAAGAAAAGAAAACGTCTATGTCAGCAAACTTACTAAAGTAACTAACCATTGCTAAATATACCATACATTTTCTGATCTCAGTAATATTTCTTCAATATGTCAGTATTAAATCCACTGGCATATATGCTACTTATTTTAGTTTCAAACTGAAGAATTCTGCCATGTCGGAACAAATAAAAAGACTCCATTGCAAAAGTTTTATTTCAGAAGACAAATACCACAAGCTGATTCAAAGCAACATTTTCTTTATGTCTCCTATTGGTTCAAAAGAAATATCTTTCTAATTTACTGTCACTTTCACAGGAAATTATATTTTATGCTTAACCTTACTTCCCTTGTAATGCCTTCAGGAACAAGATGAGGAAAAGGAAATACTTTTACTTTCCCACGGAGAAACTTCTCTCCCTAGCTTAAAAAAAATCACAAAATTAAATCTGACAACTCCCCCCTCTCTACCACACACACAAAGAAGACACAATAGTATCTAAAAATTAACAAGCTCAAATCCAGCTACATAGTTACACAGAGGTTTCACGTATTGGTTTCTAATTGTTAACAAGGTTTCTGGATTTGTACTGGCCATACCTAGATCAAAACCTCTAGGAACACTAAGAATGGCTGGAGCATTGGTTTCATTTATTATAAAAGGAACTGTACTATAATCCTACTGAGCTGTGCTGCTGGCCACCACCAATAAAAATAAATCATGTTTCATTTGAACCTTTCCCTGCCCTACAAAAGAACTGACTTATCTTGACATTGAAATACAATGGGAGATAATAGGCAGCTGAGTAGTGAAAGCTCTATCTCCTCCAAGAGGGACCATGTGGGTGGTACTTTGCTGTAAGCTGGGAGAGACCAGACACCCACCAACAGAGGGGAGCAGGGAAAAAAGGAGAAGTATTTTTGTCATTTCTGGAGACCTTTTTATGGCATCAGCGGTAAGAAAGTTGCTACAACCCAAATGGCACCACTTATAAAAAAACTGAGCCTTCATCATGAAAAGAGGTATCTGGACTATTAGAATGAACCAGAGTTTAGATACCCATTCAGCAGGCACAGCAGCAAAGGTCAGGAACAAAAATCAAGCAGAATTAGATGAGGAAAGTTCATCTGCAGCCACAAACTGTCACTAATAATGAAAAATAGCCTTATTTGTCATTTGGAAACAGCATATCACAGGATTCTGGGGCTTGGTTAGGTATGAAGAATAAGGGAAACTGATTTCATTTGCCCTCACAGACAATACTGAAATATCTACCAGGAAGTATTTTCAGTTATTCAGTAGCCAGGCACACAGGCTGCAGTTTTAAGGCATGTGGAGATTGTTTTCTCACTTCTTGATAAGACTATGCCTGCAATGTAACATTTGTTCTGTTAACAATAACTGAATTTCTAGACACAAAAAAGGCAGCTCTCTTGAGACAATTTACTAATGTGAGAATAAAACCGTCAAGTTGAAGCCAACAAAGTTTTTAAAGAGTATTCACACTTGTGCTGCCACACAGTGTGCAGCAGTCACTAAAGCTTAGGTAACCAATACAGAATTATGAGCCTGGTATTTTTTTTTCATGAGTATCTTTGTAATCAGTTCCCTGGCATTCTACCCTGCAAAACGCTTTAGAGGAAAGACTCTTGACAGTGTAATTAAAGGAAAATAAATCTACCTGTTTATTAATTCAACAACGGAAATCTTTTTCTTGCGGAGAATTGCCAGATGAGACAGGGAAAAAACTTTTAAAACCAAATGTGACATATTTAGAATCCACAAGAGGAAATAGAGGGATTAGTGACCAGCTCATTTCTTTTGAAAAAATTGTGTAATTTCTTTAATTTGGCAATTTCACGAAGACAAAAAAAACCAAACAGAACAACAAAACAGTGTAGCATAAATCCAGGTTGAAATCTGCATGTATTGTGATTTATACAATGTTTACAAGATTCTTCACTTTAATGTTTTAGAGTGGACAGATGGCACTGTATTTTGGACTTTACTTGTTCCTAAATCACTTTCTAAAGTATACATGAGACTTCTATGAATACACACATTTACACTTTAACATCAAGCTGGGATTTGTTAAAAAAGCTCAACATCACATAGGAGTTTCGCTCCTGTCTCTGTCTTATCTGCCAGATGAGATCACAGCCAAGACAAAAGTAGATTTTGGGACTTAGAGGTTGCTATAATGACTCTGCATCACCTTGTGTAAACTGCTTTGCAATAAAGAACTAATGCTAGTGGTAAAAACACACTGTCATCTGTGATTTGGAAACCAGAATATTACAAGGTCAAGGGAAATGAAGTATTATAATTCTGATATTCAAAGATTATTTTCTTTGTCAAATGCACAGCATTTCACTAGGAATAACATTACACTTGAAGCCTGAATTTCTTTCTCCAATAAATTATTTCTACAACAATAAATTAAGGAATCTCCTGAGGGGAAAAAGACATGTTTTAGCCTAGGATGCATATATATGTAACAATATAGCTTTTATGTAAAGACTAAAAAAAAAAAAAAAAAAAAAAACTAACAAAAAACCAAAGGAAATTAAGTTATTTTTATATATTTCTACACCAGGTACTACTTCTCTTACTGTATTAACAAACTGCATGGAAGCATAGAATCACCATGGGGAGAACCGAGAGAGCAATAACCATTGATCAAACATAAAGCACATCATGTTTAAAAGAACTCAGCCAACACATGCACAGAACTCAGCCAAAGTTACACAAACAAACTTGTTTCCAAGAACTTCATAATTACAAATACAACCTCAACCGTTTACAGACATTACATGGGAAAATTACTGAATTTTTAAACTGACATCAAATTTTTTGTGACTATGGTGAACATTTCTGATTATATTAAGAACATTGAAGATATGTCAGTTTCAAAACATAATGACTTTTAATACCTATGAGGGCTTTTTATGTTCAAGTGAACACTTCAAAATCTGTAGACAGATGTAACACATTTATTGATTCATTGCTGTAGGTAAGTAAATTGTTCAAAAGCTATTCCTTAAAAAACATAAACAAAATTGCCTGCAGTGATTATATATAAATCTTGTCAGTATAGATGTTTATAGTACACAGTATTTTTCCACACAAGCTTTTTTATATCAGTATTTTGATGTTTTCTTAGTCAATGATTAGTACATAAAGGTAAAAAAAAAAATCCAGCTGCTGGAAGAGAAACATATTGGGGAATACATATTTGCATATGCAGTTAGAAAAGAACAAGAAGGTACTTAGCCTAAGGTGTTCTACACAACTTCTCTTCTGATAAAGTCCATTTTGATGAAAGTTCTACATCCATCTGTTTTATTAGTAGTAAACATGGCATGTTCATTTATACAAAACAGTGTGATGGAGCTGCCTAAGACAAAAAAAATAAAATCCACAACAAAATCTCTTAATAACTGTGAGCCACATCTCAGCTATTTTGCTTCAATGATACAAAATCTTTCCACAGAGGAAAGCTGATCTGACAGATGTTCTTTGCTCAAATTCTCACTCATTACAAAGAAAGTTTACTGGATGGAGAATTCACACTGAATATGACAGAAATTTCTGACCTAGTTAGGTAGAAGTTTTGAGATACAACAAAATAAGAGACAGAGGAAGAGACTATATTTTAGCTAGTCAAAATGGTTTAATTGAAATTTTGGTTATTCAAAAGGAAAAAAAAAATTGGAGCATAAAGGTAAAAAAGAGATACCTACTTCCCTTTAAAATAATGTTTGCAATCATTACACCAATACTAGTGGATTCTTCCAGTATATATGTAACATTTATCTGTATCACATTTGCAATTTTACAACAAAACCACACAAGAGTCATATTCAAAAGAAGATAGAAGTTGCAAAGTACAGATATTGTCTACTGCATATTGTCAGGTATTCTCTTTTTTTATTTTAATTCATCACTTTTGTGGAAAACAATTTTCTTAGAAAACCTCTTCTTTTGTGTTTCAGAATAAAAAGTCTGTGAAATAGACATTGACCCATGTACCCAGACAGGTTGGAGCAGTGAAAAGAAGAAAAGTCTTATTTTCTTAGGAAAGACAAACCAATTTCAGTCTAAGATTAGCTCTAGGTTTGATTTTACAAGTAACAGAAACTGAAGAGATGGGGAAATGGAAAATGAAAAGAAAGGAGTAAGCAACAAAAATAAAAAATCTACAGCTCCATTTTTTTTTTCAGCAGGACTTTTACATTTGGGAAGGAAGAAACAACATTAATAACCACCAACAAAAACTATACCTTCCATTATAACATGGAAGCTAACCAGAATTATAGGCTTGGCTCTGCAAAAAATCTCAGTGCAGTGAACAGAGAAAGCACTGTAGTTAGAGGTCCAAGAAATAATGGGGAATTAATGTGTGTATACATAAGTACATAAGTGTATAGGTTTCATGAAATAACTTCTCATTGAACAAGCTATGAAAATGTAGCAGTCCAAATTCTACAGAGCAGAAAAAACAGAAAAGTCTCATGATTCCTTCCTGAACTGTTTGCAAACATACATGTTCTTTCAAGCAGAAGAAATAGCATGACTTAACTAACCACTCCCTGGTGGTTAAACAAGATAAAACTGAGGCTAATACTGAAAATGCCAAATAACTCTATTATAACCATTTCACATATTGAGTTGTGTCACACATTTATCATTCTCTTTTTCCTTTTGAAATGCCATAGTTATCATCAATATTGTTGGCATCTGTCATGGAAGTACTTGGAAGATAAAGGAAGAGTATTTTGCACCCTTCTCACTGGTATAAATCACAGCCTCTTATCCCTAAAAGTTCTGTGTGACAGCTTATAATATATAAGGGGTTTTCTGGTCTCCCTGAGGAGACAACAGTCCTCAAATGTGTAATAAGCACGCTATTGTAGATTATATAGTCTGTATCTCTCACCTTCCTCAGTGTAAATTATTGTGTTCACAGTTATGGTGGGATGAGGATTACAGAGTTATAAAACTATGTAACTCACTAAGTATTGCTGTAATAAATGTGATTCACTTAATTGTTTTAAAATCATCCTCCTTCCTATCTCCCTCATAATCCTCACCATCATGTATGAAATGTAGAATTACCTAAACCAAAGGCCTTCAAAAGCCTTAAACAAGAGTTAAGCCCTCTTAGTTTCTGCTAAAGTCCACAGGCCATTACCCTGCATCCCCTAAATGCACTTTATTACACATTTAGAAAACATCATATCATATTTCACATATTACATTTATAGATTTATTATTGGTAAAGTATAGACATCACCTTATTTTAAAATACTGATTTCATTTTCTTCAGCTTTTCTTGAGTTTTAATCCAGAAACAGTGCAAAAACAATTCTCCATGACCATACTGCCTGCAAAGCAGTTCCCTTTCTTTGAAAAGCCATATAACAGGAGATCTTTGTACAAACATGACACTCCATTTACCAGCTGTTTTCCATGCAGGACAGATTTTGCCTTTGAAAGGTTTTAACAAGCCTGCTGGCTTTGGGCTGCCTTGTTCAGCTGTGCTCCATTGATCATGAACCTTCCCAGGGTGATCCCTACCTGCTACTAGTTATTGTGGGGTTGCCACACTGAGAGGAAAGCAAATCCTCTTGTAAAAGCTCCAATTATATGACTCTTAGCCAGAGCTTCTTTATGAAAGCTGTCACCAGCTGAGAGCACAAACCACGCATCTTTTTATGGAACAAACTCACTAAAGCAACAAGAAAAAAAGGCATGAATTTAAATTCCATATTTGTTCCTAGTTTGGGGTTTTTTTAAAGTTTTTTTACCTCTAAGCACAGCCAGTGACTTTGATGAGAAAGACCAGATCCTATATGCAAGCCACTGAAGAAAAGGACTTGTTCTTATTTACTTGTGTAGATTTCCTCTACATTATGATAGGTCTAGTATGAATACAAGAGAGTGACTGGAAGATCCAAATGAAAACACCAAACGCTTAGATTATAATTGTTCAGAAAAACACTTATGCATATCTCACACAGACAATTCTATCTTCAGAGTCACCAACATTCCATATTTTGTAATAACAGCAGCTGCTGATTCACAGTGATTGTCCTTCTGCAGCAGATTTATTTGGAAACAAGTATTCAATAGTAAAACAAAAGCATATGATCAATTTTTCAACTCTATTCACTGAGGATGCATTAATAATCCTTTATTGTTAGGAACACTATGAGGCATTGTAATAGCTGAAAAGATAATGGGAGATTAATAAAGTGAACTTATCATTCCCTTTCCATTGAGAGTCAATCATCCAACCACATTGACAAAGCTTAAATATTACACCTTGCTATATCATTAGTACTGAAGTAGAAGAACAGAGTTTGAATAAGCTAGGTCCAAAGTGAGACTAGGCAATTTCTAATTAACACAGCATTTTAGGCATATGTTTCAAAATATTCCATCTTTATTCATATTCTCTGCCTTTGCTTCCATGCCACCAATTCACTGCATTTCTCTTTGGTTATTAACCATGCTCTAATTTCTGTACTCTTGACCTTTGCTGACCTTACAAAAAAGATTACACAGACACTGGTTTGTTGTTTGTTTTGTTTTTTGTTTTGTTTTTTTTTTGTTAAAGATCTTCACTGGGGATTTCCAGGAAAAGGTCCCCATTCATCTTTGGAAGGCAAGGCATTTTGTTTTCCTCCTATGCTTCTATCAACATACCCACAATCTCCTTTTAGCATCCATTACACATGCACCTAGAATTACAAATTATTGCTTGTAAAAAATACAGTAACTCATTTTTATAAGTTATTTCCCCAAACATTCTGTAAGATGAAGCAGGAAATAAAATTATTTCCTAATATTTTTACTAGTGTTTTAGAGCACCATAGTTTTAAAAATAACTGTATGAAAGCCTTTCATTCATTAGGGTGTCTGGAACAGATTCTGGCATACTTTGTCACATTTAATACATGGTCAGCAAAAGAATTTTTTTTTAATGTCAGCAGTTTAATGGAGATTAAGACAGTATTTACCACAAGTGTATGAAGGGAAAAAAGGCATTTTTCTGTTTTACCTTTATTCAGTCAAAAAAAATCTGCTCCTATCCACTACAAAATAAAGAGACAGTAAATACTAGCTGATTTCTCTTTGGCTTTCCTGTAAGAATGCAAGAGGAGGGGCAGGTGAATACTCAATTTCTCCAGTATTCCATTTTTTATTTGTCAGGTGATGTAAGACATCATTATTTCTCTTTCAAAGTTTATTCTATAGGGGCATTTTCACTGACTGAGCCAGTGGAAAAGGACACAGATAAACTACTGAAACAAAAGGAAACGCACAGAGACCTTACAGTTTAAAAAAATACCACATGGAGTTTTGTTTTATAGGAATATGGAGAGGGGAAAAAAGAGATATTACCACAGAATCACAAAATTGAGAGAGTTGGGAGGAACCTATGGAGATCATGCAGTCCAACACCCCTGCCAAGGCAGGTAACACAGGAACATGTCCGGGAGGGTTTGGATGTCTCCGGGCAGGGAGACTCCACAACCTCCTTGGGCAGCCTGTTGCAGTGCTCTGCCACCCTCAATGTAAAAAAGTTCTTTCTCATGCTGAGATGAAATGTCTTGTGGTTTAGTTTATAACCACTCTCCTCATCCTGTCACTGGGCAGCACCAAAAAAAGTCTGGCACCTTCCTCTTGGTATTTCTATAGATGTCCACTATCATATGATAACATATAATAACCTACTTCCAACTCACTTGGCTTAATCAGGTCTCCCTCCTGGCTGGTTCATGCTCTAAAGTTGATTAGTGCAAAATTCTGAACCCAATAAATTGTTTTCAGACTAAAAGATCTAAGAAAGATTATACTTTTTGCAACTGAATTATCTGCATCTGAAATGAGCTAACTGTGAAATGAGACCAAAGCAAAGCTGGAACCTTTCTGGCTCTTCCAGAGCATCCTCTGACAGGTAACAAAAAACACTTCTAGCATACTATCTCAGGAAGAGATAGAAGTCTCAGGGAGAGGAAAAGAAATACTGCAAGGCATCTACACCAAAGTTAAATACTAAACCATTTTAATGATAAATAACATAAGTGAGCAAAAAATGAGCAAAAACTCCTGTCCATTTCAGTTAAATTATAATTGACAGTTGAAAGAGACAAAGGGAATTATATAGTTTAAAAAAATCATAATCACAGAACAGATATAAGTTCTCATGGGTAAAATAATAATAACAACAAAAGCAGATCATATTGCAATTAAACACTGAATTTAAAAGTTTGCAAATTACGTGGTATTCTGCCTTCAGTCTTTTTTTCATTTGCCCAGTTAAAGAGCATAGAACTGTTTTTAACAAAATATTTTGGAAGGTGTGGTTTTTCCCTCCTAAATAGTTTAATCCTGGTGCAAAAGCCAAAGACTCTATACTCCTTTCAAAAAAATCACTCTAATTAAAATATAAAACAGAACAGCAACAACTCATCTGCTATTTTCAAGCAAGAATTCACAGGCATGACTATGCAATATGAATATGACTTCTTATGAAGGTTATCACAAAATTCTCCACAAAAACAATACACTAACAGATAATAAAAACAATGTGTAGATAGAGTAGATATCCCAAGCTTCCCGATTAAATGTGCTGCCTGTTTGGGGCACAGCTGCTGTATTCGCACAGTGATATTCATTTACCAAAAAAAAGTCACATGAGAGTGGATGAAAGCAGAATTTTCCCTACTTACTACAAGTTTGGCATTGAGTTATTTAAAGAAAACCCAAAACTTCAGGATAAAACCCTCTTTTTTAAGAGCTGAAAACACTAATGCATTTTTTAAGGGTGAAATTCCCTTGTACGTGGAACATCAGTTAGAGGACACAAACACCAATTGTTGCATGCAATGAATCTCATTTTATCTTGAGGACAAAAGCTCAGGTTCAGATAGTCCAAATTCTATTTATGTTACAGGCAGTCAATAAAGAGAAAAAGATGAAGTGAGGATCTGGGTAGAATTTAGGTCAGCTGGATTTACATGTAACATCCCACCTCTGCAGGCTGTTGTGAGCCACCTTGCTGACTTTGAGGGCTCTGCCTGAATGGAACACGCTCAAGGGCGAGACTGTTTCAGCAATGTGTAAACAAGTGATCTACCACAGAAATTAAATATTTCCTAATCAAATACTTTGCATTATTCTCTGCAGAAAGAACACCTGACTGTGTGGTAAAGTTACTTTTATTACACTGCCTGCCTCTCTTTACAGCCAGTACCTCTTAAAGATTACTCAAAGATATAGCCAAATTTTATCTAAAATTGCCCAACACCTGCCACACAACCTGCAAGTAATTTTGACAGGAATTTTGGGGGTTTTAAGTCTCCAATTTTGAAATAAGTTATATAATACACTTTTAAGGTTAAGGCTTATACCACAGTGTTTCATAGAACTTCTTTACTTTCTTTTTTTTAAATGTGCAATATCATGCTAGTCTTTTCAAACCTTTAAAAAAGGTGTATCTCCCATTTTTAGCCTAGGGCCTAAAGAAATTACTAACTTAGGAAAGAAGATTTCTAACTTTAAATCAAAATGTAACATTGAGGAAATAAATTCCCTATATAAGAAAGGAAACATTCTTGACATATGTATTTATATATTTATGTTTAAACAGAATTACTGTCTAGCACTTGATTGGTCAGGGTATTAGTATCGTCTTTATGGATGTAATTCTTCAGATACTGGGCAAGGAAGAAGAAAAGATTTTTTTTTTTGCCTAGCAATTTAAGACATTAACACCCATTTAATTAGCAACAAAACACAGACACTACACAAAGGGAACTCTCAGATGTATATTGACAAAGATGGGCAGAAGTGCCTGGTCAGAAGAGGTTAGATCAGCCAGACGGGACCTTGGGCTCTTTTCAGCAATTGTGGGGCCTCAAGGGAGAGTTGACCTCAGCTCAACTGTGCTTCAAAAGGAGAAGCAGTGAGGCACATCTCCTTTGAAGCTACAAAATCACCACCTTAAGAGAACTGGGTCAGGACCACGCTCTTCTGAATCCCCCCAAGCACATTGAAAGCTAGAGGGGAAGTCTTTAATACCATCTCTGGCTGTTTCCAGCAAGATGAAAGAAACTACCTTAAGTTATACTGAAAATATCAAAAATTATCATTTTTTGACCCATTCTAGAGACATAGCAGTATGACTTCATCAGGTTTAGGAGCTCAGTTCACCAAGTCATTATCCGAGTCAGGAAAAGACCCTGACATTTTACTCCTATTCCCTCAGATTTTCTATTTGTGAATTAGAAAGGAATGTTTGAAAATTATACTAAATAATTACTTCTGGTATCAAAGGGCAACAATTTCAACCCTTTTGAGAAACAGAATGATACAACTGTTCTACTCCAGGGAATACCATCTGCGGATACACAGCACAACCACAGATACAGCAAGTCAAGCACAAACTATTCCCCTGCTCAATGTCCCTCAGAGATTACATTTAAAATTAAAAGATTGTATGATTTTAAAAACCTTCCAGTGACTGCCAACTCTGACTAAAACCCAATTTTCTTTAAGGATACATGTTTTTGTGTAGGACAGTGATGCTGATTACAGTTATCAGATGACTAAAGGGCCACTACAGGGTGAGAAGCTGCTGCTTCTCACTGAGGTAGGCAAGGCAGACTTTGATCAGGTTCTATCTCAGTGTGCCAGGGTTGCTTACCTGTTCAGGTGTAAAGTCCCAGGTAATAGGAGGCGATAAGCATTCTGGGAACCTGCCTAAATCCTTCCAAACACCCTGCTAACCAGGAACTGGACACCTCAGAGCAGATTTCTGTGCCTCCTCACCTAAGATTTGTTTTCTCTTACACCTGGATGACATCAGATCTCACAAACCTCACAGTGTGCCAAGAGTATTAGCTTTAATAACAGTATTAAACAGTACACATAAGGACGAGTAATGACCATGGGAGCCTGCATTACAAAAACATTCACACCAATCTCAGGCAGGGAAAAGGAGATCTGTTCCCTCACTGTCCACAGAGGATAGCTCCCCACACATAACTAGGCTGTCAGTGTCAGGGCAATGCACAGAGCCATCGTTGGTGTTAACACATTCCCAAACTCGGCAAAATAGAGATAAGCAGAGCAGCTGACAAACTCTAGTGTCCCACACAGGAGCTTGCTGCTAGATAACTGCTTGTCTTCTCTCCCAGGATCCTGCCCACCCCCAGCCCCTTGATAGGGGAATGTTGAGAGACAGTACTGATGCTCTGCCAGCCTTGCCCAGCAGTAGTCAAACCCTGGGGTGTTATTGACACTTTTCCAGCCCAGCCAGACCCAATACAAAAGGAAAAGTTCACGACAAGCCATCTCAACTTTCCTTCAATACTCTACAAATATTAAATATCATTCTATCAGCTCATTTCTGCAAAAAAAAGGTGCATCTTGCTCCAAATATAAAAATGTATCCAACCACTGAAAGGGTTTAAAGTAAGAACTGTAACATGCAGTTTGCTTTTATTCCCCTCAGAAATTTGGCAAGAGTAAAGAAGACAAAGGCATAACTAACAGAAAGGTAAGCACACAACTAGGTGTGTGCTAAGAGTGAATCCAACATATCCAAGATGAGTTCACTGTGCAGAAAGATTGACACCTGAGTTGTGAATCTAACACCTTCACAACGCCTTAGACTTTCTAGGCTCAACCTGCAAACCCAGACCACACGGGGTTAGCAGATATGTGCTAACACACTCACAATAAACCAGGGGCATCAGGCTCACCATACAAATGCCACACTGGGAAAAGGGAGAATCCTATGCCAGATTAAGAAACACATGAAAACCAAATGGCACAACAAGGATTGAGGCAGATTCACACTTCACAACCCAAATTTGCATCCTCTTTGTTAATAGTTCAAGGAGTAGAAACTCCATCCCTGCTTGCTCCTCAGTTTTTAATTCATAATCTAAATTCAAAGTTTTTA
This sequence comes from Setophaga petechia, assembly GCA_024362935.1. Lineage (NCBI taxonomy): Eukaryota > Metazoa > Chordata > Aves > Passeriformes > Parulidae > Setophaga > Setophaga petechia. Next base: position 34,287,782 of record JANCRA010000001.1, read on the forward strand.
ACAGTCTTACATAAAGTACCAAACACAAGTATATGCTGGATCCTCTGGCTATCAGGATCATGGACAATAGCTCTATGAAAATTAGTGAGAAAAAATGAACACCACTTATCAGTCAGGATTCCCCAAACTTAAATATACTCTTAGAAATGTGAACACTTATCATTCTCACAGAAGAGAAAATTTATCAGAGGGCATTCCATTAATGAAGTAGTGATGAAAAGAGATACTCTGCTGAAAGCAAAAAGCTATATACAAATATACTTTGAAACAGCAGAAAATATTAATTCATTATGTCACAGCATATGTCATAGTTGTGACTACCGCAATACACAGAGCATCACCACACAATTTCAGAAGGTATTAAACATTCACCCAAACACAGTAGCACCATACCTCATCTGAAGGCTTCTGGCATCTGCCCATACAGAGTAACACCAATCCACTCCAGAAGGCTGCAAGTGTGGCCCTTTCTGTTCTTTAGCCCAGCCTTTTATACCCTCACGTTGATGCACTGCACCTGTGTGCCCTCTGCTCCCTTTGGTGGTTGGTCAGTGCCCCTGGGCACTCCATGGCTCATTGCTGTCAATGCTGCTCACCTGCTGCTCACAGCTGCAGCCCATTTGGGGATGAGGCTCGGCCACAGCCCCACTCCCAATGACCACAAACTGTGTGCCTACATCTTTACACAGAAATTCGGAGTTTACCCCCTCAATTACAAATACCTACAATGACATGCTTGCTTGAAAACTGACAGTATGCAATAGTCCAGCCTCCTGTTAAAACTCTCATCATACTCACTGTGCTCAAAATAAATGATGAAGAGGATCACACTTTCTCCTATAATGACATTCAACTTCCTATGTCCCAGATGGCTTTTAAGTATTAAGTTTAAGACCCTTTGCTAGGGTAATCTGGCACTTGAGATCTTTGGACTTTTTTTTTCAGTTGTATCCACCAAACTATATCCATGTTGCCACTATGCTGCCATTCTCATTAAGTCATCCTCTTTTACTTCACTGGAAATGCAGTCTGAAAATGCCAAACTTACTTCAGACCTAAGAATCTTTTGCTTGCAATCATTTTATTCATTCTTTCTCTACCAGACAATAAAACAGGTAGCAACTATAGCTGTATCAGCTAAAGGTAAGGATATCACATGATAAAATGTGCAGTTACTCTAATTCATAAAGCCTGTCATTTTGATACATACATACATACACATAACCAAATAGCACATAACTAAAATGGCTATTTTTTTCACCTTATCATTAGTACTACTGAAAACTGAGAGAACTGCAAATGAGGAGAGACAAGCATCCAAACCCAGAACAGAAAACCTTTCTCTATTTGATGTCCTTACCTAGAGAAGATTTTGCCATTTATGTAGCCAAATCTCAGTTTTAATTTAAGGCACTGCCAATTAAGATTGAACACAATACCCTATAACTGGAAATGAACAGCAACACTGGTGATGCCCTCATTGTATCTTAGGCCTCATTTGGCAATGATATCTCCTGGATAACAAATCTTGTAACAGCCATGCCAGTCTTGTCATAGTGATAGAGGTTACCAGCAGTATGAAACCTTCATCACAGTTATTTTTCTGCTTATCAAATATAAAACCAATAAAAGACATAGTAATGTAATTTTCTGACTATTTTCCTAACAATAGGCAACTTTGAGATCCCTCCAATTTTAAAGCAGTCTGCTTTGCCATATTCTTTTAAAATAATGGGACTGGGCAATATACAAATTTAAGCAGAGATAAAATAAAACAAACTTGCAAGAAGAAGCATCAGTACTCTGGAAGAACAGCTGCTTCAAGTGGCATTTAAGGCTCCTATGAAATTTATTGCCAGAACCGAGCAATTGAGAAAATTAAAAATGTAAGAAATATACGGTTATAAAAAATCATTTTAGCAATAATTTGTAATCAACTGATGAAATTCATAATTTAAACTCTCACACTGCAAATTGCATAGCTCAGTTTTACATAGCTAGAAGAGAATGATGAGATCTTAAAATATACTGTATTAACCATTATTAGCAAGAACTGCATAAAAAATTCATATTAAATGAGTTAAATTATTTCAGATTTGAAAAGGTGTGTTTATAAGCTACCAAAAATATTCAGTCTTTCAGTAAATTCTAAGATAAATGTATATTGTTTATATAAACACAGAAAAATATTTATAAATACAAATGGAAATACTTAAAATGATAAGTCCTACTGATTTACATATGATCTTGTTTTCCATTATTCAGACAGAGTTAGGCTCCCAAGTTGAATTTAAAAATCAAGAATTAGTTCTCTAAGGATGTGGATCTTATGTGTTTAAATCATCTGTGAATCAGGGAACACTACCTCCATTTAAGCATGGATAACTTTTTTTAAATGTAGCTTTCCTGTGTTCCTAAACAATATATTGATGCAATGACCACTTTTAATTCCAGCCTCAGAACATGTTAGAAAACAATATTTTACCACTGAATGTATATACAGATATATGCATATATAGGAGAGGATGACTCATAAAAACTTTTTTTTAAAGCTTTGCCAGAATTGTGTTTTTTTCTACAGCTGATAATATACAAGAGACATTACCAATAATTTCAAAGCCTGTATTAGAAAGATTCCTACTTTATACACTAATCTGTCCCTGGTATCTCAAAGCTGATGTTCTTGGTACTTCGTTCTAGGAAGATGGCTGATATGTATACGTATTAATCTACAACAAAAATGCTAATGTCCATCAATGTTACCTAGTTATAAAAATGACAGACCTAAGGAGTGACAAAGACAACTTTAGTCTGTGTCAGGAAAAGAGGAAATTTTCTCAAGAATAAATCTTCTTTTAAGACATACAGTGTATCCTATTTGAAGAGAGGATATTAACTGCAGTAGCATTCACTAATAATTAGATATGGCTTTTTTCCACACCATTTTTTACTCTAAAATGAATTAAATAAATTTATTAAGAAATAACTTGATATAATTTCCATTAGCTGAATTAATGAATTAATTAAACAGTGATTTAAAATGCTGGAGCAATGATTTCCAAAGTTTACTCTGAAATGCTGTAAGATTGTAATGGTACTTTCTTGTTAGAAATCTGTCTTTTGCACCTTATATTTTCACAGCACAGCCATGAAACAAACATCTGTGAGGGCTGGAAATGCATCTATGCTGAAGGTCACTACCAACAGAGTGAGCAGCTGTGCACATCCATCTGGGTAAACCCTGGCTGTTTGGCATGAAGGCACATTACATCATCAGCAACATTAGACAGATACCAGAAACTTTATGAAAATTTGGCTTTATATTTATAAAATTTTACTAGATTACTGTGGTGTGTATGAGGTTTCTTTTTAGATTATATTCAAGCAAGTAATGCCTCTGAAATAGATTTTCATTTGTCTAGACAAAAAGCCTTATGCCACCAATTACTTTGTCTTATTAGATCAGATTCTTCTACGGTACTTTGGAACCAAAGCACCTTCACTAGACTTTGCACAACCACTTTGTTTTTGTTTTTTTCTTTGAAAATACACATACACCATGGAATTACTGATATTTTTTGAGAAAAAAGCACACAAACACCTATGTTATATATTTGATATGCAAATCCTCCCATACATGAGTAACTTCATTGTTTCGTGTATCTCCAGTGGTTTCAATTAACAAGGAATTCTTATGGTCACTTAAGAGCAGTTGGGTATGATTTCAGTGTTGGCAGAGTAACCTCGTTTCCATGCAAAGACTGAACTCCATTTGTGGAAAACATCCATCCCATTCAGCAAGTATTTCCACTATCACAGGTCGTCTGTTAAGGAGTTCTTTCTCTCCATCCACCTTGGAAACCATGCACAGGATATAAATCCTGCTATGAAATGACAGGTTTTCCTGCTGCCTCATGCAACTGTTTGGTTTGGTGCCTGAAATAGTGCTCTCAGTCCCTTAAGATCTGTGATCATGGATTTTCACCTGGGGAACACTTTGGTCTTTGCTGCTCCGACTCAGGTGGGGTTTACACAGTACAGGCCTAAAATACCAGAGTCAGAGCCCAATGAACTGGTGGCTCCAAACAAGACTATAAAAAAAGCAAGGTGGATGAAATTTCAAACCCAGAAGCAGTTTCTGTCACACATCATTATGAATCTCCAATCATAGTTACTGATTTCAGTTATATTAAGTTACTTAGGCATTATTAAATCAAGTATCTGACATTTTAGGTGGGTTCCTGAGGGAAATAATTCTTATTTTAATCAAGTAGGACATTGTTTTGAATTTGTTGAAGTTGTAACGCTCCTGTGCTACAGGTTTGCCCTTACCACTACGTTAAAATGAAAACACTGGAGGAAGATTTGGCATTTTACAAACAACACACTAAAGTTTTTGCTTTCTTTGCAATGCACAGCTAATACAATTTTGGATCCCTCTCAGCTGCAGCAACAGTGCATTGCTCATATACAGACCAATGATCTGGAAGGAGGAGTCTCTTTCTGAATCTGAAAACCTGAATAGTAGGTAAGTTCTTTATTTCTCCCTTTTTTCTTAAACTTCTCACACCTCATTTTATCAAAACTGACACACTGTCTTATTTTGAAAGCACCAGATTAAAACCCTGTGCTTAGAGGTAAGCAGGCTTTGAAATGCTTCATCAGATATGAATCTCAAAGAGCTCCTGCTGCCAAATGGAACATACACGGACCAGCTGTATGCTTGTGGATGTCATTGGGATTTTCTTCAAGTGAAAAAAGTATGCACATGTATTATGAAGGAAAAGCCTACCAGTCCAAGTCTCTGCAGCTACTAATATTTAGAAAAGTTAAAGATCGAGCATTCCTAATTATGATGACAAATACAAACTTTGAATCACCACATTTGACAAAACTTCTTCAGGTGTTCTTTGCTGCTTTTACCAGTGGCTCTAGCTACAGCTTCTAGCTTCTATTTTTAAACTCTCCTTCCAAAGTATTCAGGAAAGAGCAGACTTTCATTACAATTTGCCTTAAGACAAATTGCTGATGACTAGAAGATAAGCCATGTGTCACGCTTGTTAGACCTTAATGCATAGAAAACATACTTTTTCAAATTTTAAATGCAGTATTTAATTAACAAATTTAGATAAGCCCAAAATGTGGAATGCACTTCAATAGTGCTAGAGATCACTGCACTGATAGTGTTGCATTAGCATGCACAGTTAATGTATTCACAGCATGCAAATCTCTTATACTATTTTGGGATAAAGATTACGGTTTGCAGAGATTTTTTCTTCCTTCTCTCTCCCAACATGAAGGTTGTACTTTTAACTTTTGCTGGAAGAAATGTGCAATTGCATCTCTACTGCTTTTCTCTAAAAACCTATAAAATGGTAGCCACTAGAAATCAGGAATCTAATTCTTACTGGGATTCCCATCCAAAACGCTCTCACTGACCGTCAAGTCAAACTAAAAGTTTTAAGACATTCTCAACAATGAGCAGGTCAAATTTATGGATTAGAGTTTCAGAACTCTATTCCTCTGCTATAATCATGTAGGCTGGGCTCTGCCTGCTTTGGGGCTCTTTATTTGGTTTTGTTGCAATCTGTGCAACAATGTAACTTAGTCTCACAAAACTGTAAGAATATCCGTACACAAAAAACAAACAAAAAAAAACAAACAAAAAAAAAACCAAAAACCCAAACCAAAAAAAACCCACCACCACAAAAAATCTGTACTGATTGCAGTACAGCCCATTTCAAACTGAAAAATAAGCTCTTACTTAGAAAAAAGGGGAAAAAGAAAATTAACTAACATTTAGTTACGGAACAGTAAAGTATTCAGTAAAGCATTGGGAGTGGGAGGGGAAGGTGGAGAAGAAGAAAATCACACAACAAAAACACCTAAATATTAGGTGCTAATTTTCCAATACATGTATCTTTATTAATAACAAGTTTCAATACACCAGGTGTCTCTCTCCTCCCAGTTGTCCTTCTACACTCTGAAAGAAGTGACATGACCATGAAAAGGTCAGGAAGAAAAGACAGAACACTACCAATTTGCACAAAACTACAGGGATGATATACAAAATAAAATTGTTGAAGCATTCCAGTTGATGTCTTCATAAAACCAACAATTAAACCCTTACTCACTGTCCTTGAAAATACTGAGTGCAGCCCCAATTAAAAGTCGTACATATGTGCAACGGTGAGTTAACAATTCTTTTTGCCATTCTCTCTCCTTCAGAGCTCATTAATGCACTGCTGTTACTCCCCCTCCTGCGGATTATCTTTTATTTTCACAGCATCCAAAAGAGCTTCCTTGTCTGCAAAGTTGGGATTTTTTTCTTTTATTTCTGACTATTTCTTTAAATAGTTTATAGTTTGCGTGATTTGACTATGAGTTGTTTCACTCATTTCTAAGGATCTATATAGAACATATTTCTTCATTGGAGTTCCTATTGAATCCAAATTAAGAACAACCAATGCAATAATCTGCTTATTTCTTCCTTTCCTCTGTTGACTATCACACCTAATCATTCTTAGGATGAAATAAATCAGTCTAAAAGCTGCAGGGACTATATTGCTTAGCCACTCACTATAAAACTATAAAAATGATAAAACTGCATGAAAAACACTTAATGGAGGCATAAAAAATGTTGTGCTCCTGCTGGACATTCTATTTGAGTGTTTTCACTTGTAAATTTACTTTATATAATTTTTATATGAATGAAAAAACCCACTTTATTCTTGTTGATGCAGTCCATTTTCCAGCCTGTGAACTGCATATTTCACTGACCATTTTTATGTCCCTACTTTGTTTACTGAGTCTTCCACATACAGCATCGTATACCACACAGCATCTCTGGCCAATGCTCATTGGGTCTGGCTTCAGTGTAGGAGGATTCACACAAAATCTTCCAGTGCATCAAACAGGTTTTCTCTGAGTCCAGCAACTCTCCTCTTTGTCTCTTTGGAAGGTGGCAGTCAGCATCACATAGGTCACTCACTGGAATTTCAGGGGAAAAAAAGAAGTTTCATCATGGTATTCATGCCAGGGATTTGATTCAGTGAGAGGGTTCACCATCATAGCTTTTTTAATATGGTGTATCAAAAATTATAATTCAACAGCACATGAATTTTTAAAGAAGCTGCTACTGAAAGACCAAACACTGAAGTATTCCTTTTTCTAAGAAGGTTCACCATAACCTGCTCAGTGTCTCCTTAAGCAGTTTCAGAAGTCCTTATGAGTTTTAAATTACAATGCTTTTTCTGATATAGAAACTGTATCAATAAACATTTTTATTCACAAGCAGGTTGTTAAATGTCAATTATTTTAAGCATTCATTTGAATATTTTTTTCCACTAGTTTTGAATTTTCTTTCAGGTTTGTAGAATTTAACAGCATTTTTCCCTGAACTTAGCTAGTGTGATAAATTACTGAAGATTCAAAGACAAGTTTCTCAACACATTAGAATTAATCCTGAAGTCAGTAAAATTACAGCACTTTATACCACTTAAAGACTTAAAATCTGATACAGGTGTTTTAAGTGTTTGTCTGCAATTTTGCACCTCTCGGGAATATTTTTATTGAAAGTGAATAGTGTAAACTGTTAGGGCTGTCATAATCTTTTATATGGCTGGAACTTGCAATTCTGCAACCAAACTACAATGAGTAGATTATTACAGTACATTTAAAAAAAATAAGAATTTAAGATCCGACAGTTTTATAGCATCCCTACTATTAGCACTTCTCTCTCCTTTCTCTCTCTTAGCTAAAATACAACGTATTTATAAACAAAATAATTGCTAGATTTATATACACCAATATTAATATCTAACATAGGTATCTTATACATTAAATGTTTCTATATTTTGAGTTTCAGTTCCATGACACAGAGAATCATCCCTGTCCCATTCCTCCCCCAAGGCATTCAACATTATGGATTATTTTGTTTGGGATGTTATGATCACAGCTGAACATAATCATACCTACTACATAAACACAAAATCTACCATGGTTTTTTCCAGAAAGATAAATGGAGAAAAGGGAAGGAGAAATGGGGACCAAAAAGGGAATGAAACACTGCAGTTACTTCTCAATAGAAACTGCAAAATGCTGTAAGTACCACTCTGAGATTTCAGATACACTATTAGAATCGAACAAAACAATATATTTTCAACAATTAGAAAGAATGCCAATAAGAAAAGCATGATTTTGATTGCATAGCAAATGTAATTGTAAGCTTGAGTCCTGAAAATACACAATACTGTTCTTTCACACAGGCAAACACTTTCTCTGTTATTACTTGTAGTTAGTTTCCCAGTAAGATTTGTCCCTAAATGCACATTTGTATATTTTCATATTTTCCTACAAAAAGTGACTTATTTCCTGCCTGTTTCAGTTCTCCTCTGCTTTAGAAAATGTCAAATTGTTTTAACATACACTCTCTTCAGCACTTCTCTGAGCTGGATGGAAGTATATGAAAAAAAGCTCACCCAGAAAGGCACAGCTATCAGCTGAGAGACAGCAGACATTTCACTTGGGCTCTGCTGTGCTGGTAGTTTCCAACTCCATGCTGAACAGCAGCTGTTGGCTTTGAGAACGATTCTCTACGCACATTTTTTCTTCAGTGTGAAATCAAACAGATTACATCACAGATTTTTCCAGCATGCATCTACCTCGTTGCGTATTTTCACACTTGGCACATTCTCTGGGGGCCAAGCTAAGCGGCTTCTCAGGCCGGGGTGGCTCCTGCGCACGCTGCTCCCAGAAGGACCCTCCTGGCTGCTGCTTGGCCCCAGCTGGGAGCCTTCCATGGCCCAAAACATAACTTGGGGCTTTTTGATTCAATATACTTGAAGCACTGTGAAGGCAGTGGTGCAACTTTATAACACAGGGCTGAAGACTTCCACAGCATGCCATAAGAAGATGCAGAGAAATTTTAGGACAAAAGACATTTACTTGGATAAGACTGAAAGACCAGAATATAGAAACAAACTGAATTTGAGAGTACAGAAGTACAATTTCATCCCACCTAATACCAATTTCCTAGTTTTAAAAAATTATCCCACAATCTATCCCAACATTTATTGATTTTTATTCCCTCCGAATCACTACCAGCATGCTGTTTCTTACTAAAACAAACATAATAATAATGCAGACCCTTTCCTTTTTTCATCTATCTTTACATTGTACAAATTTAAATGCCCTCAAATTTCCTATAGTTAACCACACATGAAACAGCTCTAAGGACATGTCATTACACAAAGCAACTATATATATACAGTATGTCTATTATAAGTTAAGCTCCTATTATATGCAAGCATTGTTGCAATGTCCCTATAATTTAAGAACAATCTAAAAAATTTGTAGCAAAGATTGTGCACTCTAGTTTACTTGAGCTGAGGTTAAGTAAAAATTACCAATTTATTATATAATAAATTTTAAAAAGCTGCCTTGGAAGTTATACATGCTTCAATATACTTTGTAAAAATATTTTGTTCCTAAATTCTTAAATGCCTATTTCTTCTATCACCTTCCCAAATTTGTTTAGAAAAAATGTATCACAGAAATCTACCTCTTGATTTCTTGTTAGTTATAACAATAATTGTAACAGTGCAATTAGTGTATTTGCTGTGTATTTTAAAATACTAAACAGACACAAGCAAAACAACTCTGAGAGCAAATTCCTTCACCTTCCTTTTGCCCCCTTCTTCCTTGACCATGCCCTCATGCCCTGTGATGAAGGTCCTATAACCTCCTTTGTAGCAGAGAACTCTAAGGCACTGTGATTTTTTTTTTTTTTACGCTCATCTTCAGTTCCAGGCACCTTTATCTTTTCACTAGTAATAAAGATTTTCCTTTTTAAGAAAGGATTCTTTCCTGCTACTGTCACATCACCATTCTCCTGAAGTCTCCTGCCCCATCACTTTTATTTTTGTCCCTTCCCACTGCCTCTTTTCTGTTTCTAATCCACCCTAGCCACATCAGAAAATGAGTTAAACTCTCAAAGTAAATCACAGTAGATAACCAGGTTATTTTGTACATAAACATATAAACCACACACAGTCTTATGGAAAGTATGGAGCCCAGCTCCAAGCAGCTAATTCCTACTGATTTTCAGATCTTTGGAGATAGGCAGTGATAAAGGAATGGAGACATCCATTTCTGCCTCCAGCTAGTTTCAACTAGATTAACTTTTAATATCTCCTATTTCTTTTTTGTAAGTATAGTGCTAAATCCAAGTTCACCAATACCTCTGTCTCTCTGCCACACACAAAACAGGTAAATAAAATCAGTCCCTTCCCTCAGCTTGGTTTGCTAGCAGCTCCTCTATCCAATACTTAAAACAAGTTACAAGATTTGCCTTTTCTCTATAGTGCTTGCTACCCATATTCTTCTTTTTCACATTGTGATATCATCACTGCAAATATATCATTAGGTACCTTGAGAAAACAATGCACAGTCAGGTAATGTCCCTCCTATAATCCATCTTACACTGGACAATAAGACATACTTCATGCATAAATCAATCACCCAATACAATCACTTTAGACAGACATAAAAGAGGTTTTCCATAATACTGACTGATGCCATGGAGAAAAAGAAATGAGGGCGCAAATCAAGATGAGTGCAGGTCACTCATTAACTGAAGCAGAGAAAATCCAAAAGTCTGGCTACCTTTCAAGTCACATCTCTAAAAATCAGCAACATCAAACTCAGCTCCTGTGTTCTCAACAGTAACTCATAGCTTTTGAAAGGAGGACTTATCTACTTTCTTTTTAGTAGAAAATATATTTTTCTAATAGCAAAACTGTGAAAGAACAGTTATTAGTTGACCCAGCTTTTTCAGCAGGAAGCTCTCCCTTTACAAAGCTTGCCATCCATCTGGATTTATCCTCAATTACTTTAATTGGATCACCCAGGGAAAAAAAAGGCACTGAATGGGCACTGTTCAAGTTCTGTTAAACATCTTCTCAATGTATTTATTCAGTCATCAGAATATAAAAAAGATTCTTATGAGAATTCAAAGGTGGAGGGCATGGGGAGAGGAGAAAAACTTTGAAAATCAGTAACTTCCAAGACCTTCAGAGTGTGCAGAAGATTTTTTTAGTTGGCCAGGTCAGAGAAGTGTTTTCCTTCTTCACTGTGACAGAGTGCATAGCCCTTGTAATAGAGGCATGTCAGTATAAAATAAACACCTCTTGCTCCAGTCTTATTATTGTTCTGCTCCCTGACTTTTGTATAGCAAAGACCAAAGATGATTCAGCTTTCAGCTCTGAAGCCAGTCCTGTTATTGACTCCACTAACAGCAGGAGCAGAACAGAAGTAAATTTCCTCAAAAAGGAAAATTCACTCTACACTGCTTTTATTTCACTGTCTTACAGTGATCTGGAGCAGACAACACCAAGGCACACATCACCTTAAGCACTGCCAAGCACTCAAGCTTTCAGCCTGAGAAATCAGGAAATAAACACCGCAGCTTTACCAAAATAAAAATAATAATTGCCTTCTCACAATTGCTAATCTTGCCTTCAAACTACCATTCTTTTTCTTGAGGACATAGCATTTGTCTAACAAGACCTTATAAGTCACACCTTGTATTTAGGGCTGAATCAATAATCCATGGGGAAAAATACTGCCATGTAATTCCTTCCAAATTAGTCGATTTCTTTCAGTAGCTTTGAGGACATATTATTAAGGCACTAAGGCAACTGCAGGTGAATAAGAACAATGGGAATAACCCATCAAGAAGAAAATGCTCTTGAAAAAAACACTGGGAGATAAACCTGTATTTCGTACAGCAACAGCTGGCATGTGAAACCAAGTCACAGTAATGCCAATCACTTTGTTGCACAAAGGATTAGACTTTTTGCCAAAACTGACACCACTTGCTCAGACTCTGATTTGACAAAAAATGGTGGGGAAACTAACTTTTATAAACTGTGAGAAACACTTTTTCCCTTGCAGTCTTTTGTGAGTTTGTGACCTTAGAGTAAGCAGGTCACAGTATGCCCTTAGAGCCCCCACTCACCAGTTTACTCTGCTGCTGTGTGTTTGCACATGGACATCCACTGTAAAAAGCACTGTGATAAGTCACTGTAAAAAGCAGTTAATGCACTTGGAATGTGGAACCAGCGTTACCTTTTTTAACTTGTCTGTAACTGTTCAGGGAATATTGATGTGTTCTCATTTTTTCTTCATTTTTCTTGAAGAGAATCTAAAAGGACCTGAGGAGAAAAATCTCTGTAACTGTAGATTAAAGGATTGACTGTTATGAATCTCTCACAATAATGCAAGCTCCTTGTGGATATATTCATGATGTGGATCCTTGTGGGTCCCTTCCAACTCAGGATATTCTATGATTATATGATTCCTCCCCGCTGCAGGAATGGTTTTGCTTAACCACCTCTAATAACTGCAACTATTCCACAGACTACAATAACATTTCTCACATTGCCAGGACAATGAGAAGTTCACTCAGCTACCTCCAGTAACTAGAACAAAGCAAGTTTACAGTACAAGTAAACCTCAGAAGTGCCCTTCTCACTCTCTATCCCTGTTCATATAGTTTCCCTAGATATTGCTAACTGTTAATGAGGAGAATGAATTACCCATTTAGCTCTTTGTATAAAAGTCTTTTACTCTCAACAAAAATCCCACCATCATTATAGCTTCACACTTACTTTCTGCAATAGTACTCTCTCACTGGAAAGATAAGAAAACATGAAAGTGCCCCAAACCAAGAGTGAATGATATCCCAAAATAAATAATGTAGTGAATATTTGATATTAGTGATGAGTTTTAAGGGACTTTTTTCCTAAATCAAATGGCATTGTGTTTCACTTAACTTACCTTTAGTGAGTTATATTTAGCAATATTTAACCTGACTTCTTGAAGACTTTCATATTCTTAAGTTCCAAAGTTCCCAATTTAAGACAATGACTAAGGAAAATATAAAATAACCAGATTCATCTTCCTTGCTTACTATATATAGATAAAAAAAGTTTAACTAAGCCTTTTTTTAATAAAAACACTGAGTTATCAATCACTGTGTCCAAGCCAAGTATTCTTTCTGTCTAGAAATTCTTGTTATTATATTGCTTAACATGTTAGAAAACAAACAAAAAATATGAATCATTGTTTCAATAGCAGGCAGCAACTATCTTTCAATCCTTGCTAACACATAGGAAATGAATTCATTCTTTACTGAAAGCACTGTCTTACTCCACTGGGGCTGTTTGTCAGTTCCTCCAGGGTGACACTAAATCAAGTTGCAAAGTACTGTAATGTAAATCACAGCCTAATTTACTTGTCACTGTGTTGTGACACTTGGTTAAAAATGCTTTTTAATTGCAAAGATAAATTATACATTAACAATTCTTGGTGGCAGTTTCAATACTGCATAAGATTATTTCACTCCAGAGAAAGGAGCTGAGCAACTACACAACCAGAAGCTATGACAGAATATTTTTAAATTGTTGGGTTGTTCAGATTGATGGTGTTGGTAGTGTTGTGATGATGAGTTCTGTCCTCCACAAAAACAAAAGACATAATCAGTCTTTTCTATTCAGTAACTCATGAAGAAAAAGCACTCTGTTTTCTTGCACCTTTCAGATCACTCCAGCTTCCTGCTTGCAAATTAGTCAGACTCCCTATAGTAATATGAACTGGTTCTCAGTCATGCTGAAAAATAAGCCTTTCTCTATTCTATAATCTAAGACAGGGAAATGATTGAAAATAGAACAAAATACGGTTAGAAGAAAAATAAGGAAGCTGTTGAGTAATCTTTAGTGATTTTGAGTATCTTCACCTTTAGAATTGCAATTCTCTCCACACGAACTAGGTTTTTCCTGCTGGAAGCTAGACTGGATCTGGCACCACCCAGCTAGTAGCCAGCAAGCAATGATCAGTAGTCAATGCCCTACAGGTAAAAGGCTCCACATTGAGGTTACTGGCATTGGACCAGAACAAAGCACTCTGCAGAATGTGAAAGTCAGTCTTACAGCTCACCTGTACCTACTGCATTTTGTGCATGCTATTCCTCACTCATGAGCTCCCATGCATGTCTATTACAGACAGCGTAGGCTGCTCTAACAGATGTGTCTGTGCCCCCCACAATCACAGAATCACAGAATGGGTAATGCTGGCAGGGACCACAGTGGTCATCTGGTCCAACCTCCCTGCTACAGCAGGGTCATCCCAGAGCACATGGCACAGGATTGTGTCCAGATGGTTCTTGAACGTCTCCAGTGAGGGAGACTCCACACCTCCCTGGACCATCTGTTCCAGTTCTCAGTCAACTGCACAGCAAAGAAGTTCTTCCTCAAGTTCAGGTGGAACTTCCTGTGCATCAGTTTCCATTGCCTCTTGCCCTATTGCTCGGCACCACTGAGCAGAGCCTGGCTCCATCCTCTGCCCTTCAGATACCGACAGACATTGATGAGGTCCCCTCACAATCGTCCCTTCTCAAGGCTGAACAGGCCCAGCTCCCTCAGCCTTCCCTCATAAAAGAGATGCTCCAGCCCCTCAATCATCTTTGTCACCCTTCACTGGATGTGCTCCAGAAGCTCCATGTCTCTCTTGTCCTGAGGAGCCCAGAATGGGACACAGCACTCCACATGAGGACTCACCAGAGCTGAGCAGAGGGGCAGCATCACCTCCCTTACCTTGCTGGAATGTTCTTGCTAATGCACCCCAGGACACCATTGGTTTCTTGGTCACATGGACACTGCTGGTTCATGGACAGCTTGGTGTCCACCAGGATCCTCCTGTTATTCCTCACAAGCAGCTTTCCAGCAGCTCAGCCTCCAGCCTCAAAAGGTACACGGGGTTGTTCCTTCCAGGTGCAGGACCCTGCATTTGACTTTGTTGAATTTCAGACTTCCTCTGCTACTCTGCAACCCAGGGCTTGATATAAACAGAAGTCTGCCAAACACAACTTGCAATATATGAGCAAAGGGTATTCTGTCAGTGAGGTGCAACATGGATATATTACAGAACTTACACAAGCATGACACTATCAATAAAGAGACATTACTTACACATTCACCTTAAGACCACAGAAGAAAGATTTTAAAGTGGGATTTTTTTTTGGACATATCTTCTGATTCCACTGAGCTGATGGTCACCTCAATTTTGATGGTCTCAACCCTCCAGGGCAAAGCAAACACACTGAGAAGAGCTCATCCAGAAGGGGAAAGATAGTCAAGACGTGGATCAGCCCCTCTTGCACTTGCAATCTTGTCCTTTTGTCAGACATTTGATTCTGCAGAAAAGTGGCACCCCTTGGCCAGCACCACTGCTGCAAGGTGCTCACCAGATGTTCCTTTCCCAGGGCATGGAAACTGCCTCACCTCATTGGCTTGGCCCACATCCTTCAACAAAACCAGCCTTTTGCTAGATCTCCAGGGTGCTCTTGTCATTGCCCATCAGCAGGGCACAGGGTCTTCCTATGCTCATGCTTTCAAAGCCTTTGCTATTACCCCAGCCCCTAGGCTGGACATCATCCTCACAGCAAAAAGCACCATGACACTGTCGGCAGAGCAAGTCATCGTAATTAGTTGGTAATTAGTCTAATAAAAGGCCAGGGCTGGGCCCTGCACTGTTAGCAGAATGCCTCTCCTCACGAGGCACATTTATCAGCAGTGACAACGTTGGTTTCACTGGGTACAAAAAGCTTCGACCATTACAGCACACAAGAGTGTCCTGACGTTTAGGATCCACTGCAGAAGCCTCACTGACACTGCAATGCCCACACCAGAATGAAGCTTTCATGGCCACTGCCCAGGCTTTGTTCCCTCCTGTACACAGACCAGAAACAGCCAACTTTGGGTGCTTTCTGGTACACTCTAAGAGACCTGAAACTTGTGTAAGGGATCTTTCCACATAGTACATGAGGAAACATTTTAATGAGATATTTCTGTCAGAATGACATTGTGAGCTTCAGAAAACAAGCTGAATCTTTTATGACAAAAACACCCTAGACAATTTCTTATAAATTCATTTCCAAGATTTAGACTGCTAGCAAACTGCCCTCCTCTTTTCTGATTTTCTTAATGATGAAGTTATAAAAATCAGGAGGCAGATCTCCTGTAATAATTAAGTATTTAGACAGCATGTAGGAGCTTAGAAGACTTCTTTAAAACATAACCATCACTGAAATATGCAAGTGCTAATTCACTAGCTGTGTCCTGAAACACAGTTGGTTGGTATTAGGTTGTAAATTATTGTTCCCAGTACACATAGTAAATCTGCTTATTAAAATTCCCTTTCTGAATATTTATGCTAAGTCTGCAACCCCCTATGCATAAGAAACCTGTATTATCACACAGAGTAACTTGGCAGTTTCAAAGAAACCTAACATAATTAAATCAAGCCAAATCAGAAATGAAAGGAAGTACAACCAAGCAAGAGGCTGACACCCTGAACTTCCACAACACTGCAGCATTAGAAGCATCCAGAGCATCACAATACAAAGCTCCAAAACACTGATTTAGAAAGTCATTCAAAAATATGACTTATTTGTATTTTGAGTTGTTGTCCAACTGAAATCTTTAGTATTAAATAAATTAGCTCTTTAGAGTTCACAATCTCTCTACTTTTTGGAGAATATTTTCAGTTTTTCTTCTATAAAACTGAGTATTTTTTAGGTGAGAAACATCAAGGAAACCTTGAAAACACTGATTCCTGTTGCCTATTACTTCAAAAATTGCTTAGTCTACTTCATAAAGTAGTCAAACATAGTCTTCAAGGATTCTCCACCCCTTAATTATTGGTCTGACAGGCTATTTCTGCATGATTTTTATATTTAAGGACCACCATCAAATTTTCAACTTGATTATTCCTCAGCAATTTTTTTTTTTGGAGTCTGCAGGTCTGCTGGATGTTTGCAGTGAGTTGTAGCTTTTTTTTTCCCTTCATTTTCTTCAAAGATTAAACACAAGAGGATCTTTTAATTTCTTCCTATGCCTCCTTTGCCCCTCCTCTGGTCAGCATGGAGGTCTCTCAGCACATGTTTTTACATTGACCATTCAGAAATACAGTATACTCAGCAATGTGTACAGGTGTGGAAGCACTTCCATTACCCCTTCCTTATAAAACTGCAGTCACACGTGCCTTTTTCCTACAGAATCCCATCCACAGATGGCAATTATTTAATAATCTCATTAGACTGAGTTTGTTCTTTAAATGACACTTCCAGACAATGAGCTCTTTTCTGAAAGAACTGTTAAGCTTGAGATAAAACACCTTATGTCTCTTTGTAGAATATGATTTAATTTCCATTTCTAGTCCCTTACTTCACAAGAAAATTAAGTTCTTCATAGTTACGAAGCATCACAACTTTGCAATGAAATTATTAGTATGATATAGTTCTAGAAGTTTATCAGTGTCATAAATAGAAAATTTGTGCATGTAATTTTCAGATGTACTTCCATATTATCAATTTTTTGCAAACATCTGTGATTACAACCTACAGATGCTGTGAAGCTTGTGCTGCGTGACTATAGGGAAAAAAAGGCAGAAAATTAGAACAATATTAGTAGAATCAATTGTATTTGCAGAAAGCAGGTAGCTCTCCCTTCCCACAATAATTCTTATGCCAACAACAAAATTTACATTATAATCAGAATAAGCTACAGATAAGCTCTGTGCACAAGTAAAAGTATCTCAGCATCAATTTGACAGTATTAAAGGAATTTGAAAATGGCTGCATATGCATATCATTAACAGCTTTGTAAAGATGCGTAATGAAACAGATATAAAAAAGTATAACTTTGAATGAGAGTTTCAAAATGCTTTCCAAGAAGCTATTTTTTTTTATTCCTCAGCAAGAATTTTATGTTGATTTTGTTGAAAGCAGAAAATCTGCGTTATTTTTTTCTAAACAATTATTTTGAACACAAACCCAAGGATTTTAAATCACATAGCAATCTGAAACATTTTGTTTGAAGTCACAGCAACTTCAGTCTCCTTCTTGCAAGTCCTAGTATATTGCTGCAGATCATTAGCTGGTGCTTTAAACTCACTTTCTTGAATTCTCTCCATTTGAATGAAAAAGTTATCATTTTTCCCATTTTAAAAAATCGTGAAAATTTTAAAAACATTATTAAGTATTGTTGCTGTTGCTTCTTTATTTCTCTCCCTCCCACCCCCTGCCTTTTTCTCCTCTTAACTTTGGAAGTTTCAGTTCTCAAGGCCATATGTAAAATTCTGTATACAGTAGTTCCTGTGTTCTGGTAAGAATTTAGCAAGAATTATAACACAGCCTTCCATCTTTACTCAAAACCATCTATTTCTGCATATATATGGACATATCATTTACAAATACATTTTGACAGTTTTAAGTTAGCAAATGCAAACCATGCAATTTGGGTAAAATGCTACAGTTAGATGATGCAACTGAAGTCAATGTAAGAGAGAAAGAGGCAGAGAACATACCTGTGTGTACATCAAGAAACACACCCAAATTATTTTGATTTCATGCCTAAAGTGTCTAAATACCACTTTTATTATGAAGTGCTCATCACATTCAGAATTCCCACGGAGCAGGTTTTGCTTGTTTAGTGCAGAAAACCAACTTACACTCTTATTCCTGGATGCTGAAATGCCATATTTACAGAATCTAATGCTACGGTGGTACTTAAAAAAAATTAAAGCATTTCTCAGCCAGTATAAACTTTTACAGCTCCATTAGTTTGGAATTACAAACTACAGTAACTAAAGATCAGTCATGGCATGGGTTTGGCTTTTTGTATTTTGGCTTTTTGTATTTTTTTCATTTCCTTCCAAGCAAAATTCTTCTAACACTAGCAATCTACCAGTAATACAATGGAGTGTTTTTCCATGTTGTTAAATCTCACAAACCTAAGATTAGCAAAGATTTTCCAGTGTTAACAGCTATTATTGTGAAGAAAGTTAATATTGGCTGCCGCAAACCATGCATCCAGCGCCTGCTGGCCTTTAATGACTGCTGAATTGAGAGTTGATATTCCCAACACAGAGAGAACTTCTTTATGGGGTTTTGGGTGAATTGATTCATATGACCTACCACTAACACAGCAGAGCTCTGTAAGGACCCACATGACACCAAAGAAAAGATAATTTTTCTAGCCATGTTGCCTTGAGTAGGGTCAGGTCACAATGATCCAAAGATCAGCTGCATCTGAGCTCCTGAGTGCCCTTCTGAGCTGCCCAGCTTCTCCCAGCATTTCCCTCTGACAAGCAGCTCTTTATGATTCAGAGTGAGAAACGAAAACTTCCTCCAGACCTGCTGTGAAAAGTCCAAGAGTGGAATGGGAAGGTGGGAAAACCTAAAGTGGTCTTGGCTCACACTAACAGTGTTTGTGCAAGCAGCATTTGCCATCTCCTGCTGCACCAGCTCTGTTGTGTTGTATACTCCCAACATACACAAAAGGCACACTTGAAGGACTGACTACTTTGAACAGAGTGACAAAAAATTGTGTACAAGAAACTTTTAACAGGAGGTGTGCTGTTAGTGTTAGCCTAGTTCAGTAAAGTTTAAAATTGAAGTTTAGAACTGGCCTGATACGTCATTCTTCTAAACACTCCCATCATAGAAATCTCTAATTCATTATCTGATATATATATACACATATTTGTGTCTGTGTGTGTGTGTGTGTGTGTGTGTGTGCATTTAAACTAAAACTGAGTTATACCAGTCAATTAATTGCAGCATTTTACTCAAATTCCATACTTTGCATTTTTAGCCACCTGAAATTGTCAGTGCACTAACATACTCTTCAGTCATAGCCCAGAACTGCAAATCACATTTGCACCAGGGAGGAGTGAAGAAGATACTACAGCCAGTGCTCAGCAGGAATTCAAGAACACAGAATGCCAAGAACTGCTAGAAACGCAATCAACCAACATTACTTGGCTGCTGTGTAAATCAAGATCGAACTACATTTTGAAGGATGCATGAAATTTCATACACTATAGTAGTACTGGGAACAGACTATCACAAGCACACAACTTTTCTTCCTAAAAGGCAAGATTAGATCAACTGGGATTCTCCAGCTTGGGAATGTAATGACTGAGGAGAAAAGATACAGATGCTGAAAATCTCAAAAAATCATTAATGATACAGAGGATGAGAAGGGTACAGGATTATTCACTATTTTGAAACTAATTTAAATTCCTGCTTTTTCAGTTGCTAACAAACTGTAAAGAATATATTTTCTAGCAAGTCCTCAATACAGCAAACTTCAGTACAATAAAACCAATCTCACCAGCTGAGAGAAATGAAGAGTACAGAGAAGTCCTCCCACTGCTCCAGGGCAAATAGGGATCCAAAGCAAAAGTGGCTCTAAAAAGCAGAAATTCAGATTGACTTTATGTAACAAAAATGCAAATATAAGTGACAGTGACAATGGAGACCAAAGACTGTACTTTTCTGACCAGGATGATTATAAAGGAACAGGATCACCAAGACTTGTTCATATGCCTAATCTATATTGTCCTAAATATCCATTCTAGTAGTTCCAGAGCAACCTGGAGACAAGTGACAATAGGAAGAGAAGCTGTAAAAAGGTCAGAGCCCATAGAGGGAACCAGGGGCAAAGAAATGACCCCAGAACAACCAGGAGCAAGACAGAGACAGCATTTCCAATGTCACTTCAGCTCACAGAGAAATGATGATGATGGTTTAGGGGACAGGGGGAGAAAGAGAAAGACAACAGTACTTCAGATGGAATTGAAGGGCTAACAAAGACCCCTAGGGGAGAGAAGTAAAGAGAAAATTTATCTGTGATTCAGAGAAATGTCACGGAAGCTCTGAAATTGGTAAAACACATAAGGGCACCAAAGCAGGGGGTAAGTTCAGAAGAGGAGAAAATGAGACCCTGAGCTGTCAGGCACAGAAAACTGGGGGGAATAGAGAAAGAAAGCTAAGGCCAGCAGGGAAGATAGCAACAAAAAATCACATGAGCTTTAATAAAGCATCACAAATGCTTTATTTAGGCTGGAGGTGGAGGTGAGATGAATCAGAGCTCTCTTGAAAGAAATAAACTCAGTCTTCCACAGCTCCAGTTCTTATGAGGAACAAAGGAATCGAATGAGATGTAAATGTGCATCAGGTGTGCAAACCCTCACACAAGACAACTGCAAAATACATGAAATAAAAGTATATTCTCTAATCTATTTGTTGTTATCTTGGAGTAACAGCCAGAAATGCCTGTTTCCTTCCTCACCAAGTTCATTTGAAATGTGTTCTGATGACTTGCTCTTTCTTTCAGTCCAAACATTGCATATTTCAAATGGGCACACAGCCTTAAGTTTAGTTCTTAATTAGAAAATACAATGATTCTGTCTCGTTCCTAAGTGGACAGGAATACCTATTAGTCTGATGATTAAATTTGGACAGGTTAATTAAATCTGCTTAAACACAGCTTGCCCTTTAAGCTATAGTTGGAAAAAAAAAAGTCATATTTCTTAGTCACAGGAGTTAAATGAGTTCATTAGTCAGGGTTAGAGTCAAGTTCTCAACTGATGTATAAAGGCACAGGTCTGTTGAAGTCAACGGCACTGCTACTGTCGACATAATTGAGGAACTGACTCATTATGCTGCCCCAACTGCATTTGCATCTCCAAATTTAAGTGCATTATTCTTTTGTACTCCACTGTAAGTCTCCTGCAGGTAAGGGCCATGCCAGTGATAAGCTCTTAAGTACTGATGTAGAATCACAGCAAAAAAAATTTACATGAGTCCAATTAAGACAATTAAAAATTTCTTATTAATGCCAGGATGATTTCAAGCTACAGAGCAGAGTTAAAGACTTAGTCCACAACACTGAATAATTTTCAGGAAAAAGATTTTGTTTAAAAAGTAGATATGCAGTGACAGTACATTGATAGCTGTGCAAAATGCATTCAGTGCTGTCATACTTAAAAAGGAGAAACCTGTAAAAGCTGCAAATTTATCCCACTCAGGACTCATTTAATGAAATGCTTCTGTGCAAATATTCTGTACAAATACTTCTTCCAACAGAAGTGCACTTATAAACTAACTCAAGCTCCTGTATTCTAGAGAGAGCTTCTTTTATTTGAAATGGGGCTTGTGTATCACCAGCTAATGTATTGCCTGCAGAAAAGCAATTCACATCGTGCTGATTATTGGAGTTGGTGTTGATATTTCATACCTGATTTGAATGACCTTGGTTGGTGTGTGTACCTAACTTCAGATGTTTCTCTTGCTTGGCACACCACAGCACATAGTCCAAACACCTTCATGGATAGCACCAGGTGGAAATCCATCCTGCTCTCCATCAGTATTGCATGGTGCATGACATGGTGTGGATTAATGCCCCCAAACACCTCTGCTCCTTATCACCTCACACCCCTGTTTCTCCAGGAGCTGGCCAACAGCCCCAAGTATTGAGTCAGCACTTTCTCACCAAACCATGTTCCTGACAGCTGACTTCTGCTTGTAAAAGAGACCTTCTACCTTCAGGACAGCCTGTAACTAAAGGATTGAGTTAGGCTGACACTGAAACACTGTCAGCACAGCCATTTCCATTAGAACAGTAGAGGAAATTATCCACAGCCAGGGTAACACCTAACAAGATTAACACTTAAAAATACTAGTGATTACACCGAGTTGTCAGATGCCAACCAAATTAATTAATCCCTAGCTAAACACTAGAACCTCAGACTATTAAATCTAGGATTTAACACTGGCAAATGATTTTATTAAAACATAGAGAAATACAAAAACAAGAGGAGAGATTGATGAAATGGTGTAGGGATACATCTGTGCAGATACTATCAAACTCATGTTTCATGAACTCAGTAAAATATCATTACTGGAAGTCAACCTAAAGCATTTTAGGTTTTTTTTTTCTAGAGGCAATTGTGAAGTACCCTTACTCATGGTTTAAAAATGTCTTTTGCCACCTGCCCAATATGTATGCAACAGGAAGCAATCATTTTATTTTGAGGCAAGTAGTATGCATCAAAACATGGCAACTACAGGAAAATTTAACACTCAACACTAAAGCAATAAAAAAACCTGTATAAATTATATAAATGAGTAACTGACTTTAATCAATTCATCATTTTATCAGCATATTTTCAGAATATAATTTACCTGGAACTGTAAGTGCAGCCACAAGTCTGCAGCCTCATAAGGACTAAAACCCCCAAAATCTGCAATATAGAATAAGTGAACTGTAGTTCACATAGGTTAATTTCAAATTGCCCCATGGAGACCTTACCCGAATGCTTTCAATGCTTCATGGAGCTTTAATGACCAGTGAGCCAACCTGAGCAAACAGAATTTGAGTTCAGAAATTTGGGCTACATTTAAGGGAAGAGTAGAGACATCTTAATTGGTTTATTATTATTATTATTATTAGTAGTAGTAGTAGTAGTATTTATTTTAAACTCTGAGAAAAAGTGAAACAAAATGTCTCTCGATAGTTGTGTTGGAAATTACATTCAGCAAGGCTTACAGGTCTTATTACCCCTTTTGATCAATCTTTCACTCAAGTCATAAATTCAACAAAGGAAGTCCATTAGACTGACCATATGGAAACCCATGCATATGGTTAAGTATTTGTAGAGCCACTGAATTCCATTTCAAAAGGAATGTGTATATATATTTATGTGCACATAATTCTGTGTATCAACACAGGCTGGGGATGAACAGATGGAGAGCAGCCCTGCCAAGAAGGGCTTTGGGGTGTTGGTGGATGAGAAGCTGGACATGACCTGGCCATGTGCCCTCCCAGCCCAGAAAGCCAAACATGTCCTGGGCTGCATCCAGAGCAGGGTGGGCAGCAGGGCCTGGGAGGGGATTCTGCCCCTCTGCTCTGCTCTGGTGAGACCCCACCTGCAGGGCTGCATCAGCTCTGGGGTCCCAGCACAGGAAGGACACTGACCTGTTGGAGCAGGTCCAGAGGAAGCCACCAAGGTGACTAAAGCACCTATCCTGTGAGAAAGGCTGAAAGAATTGGGATTGTTAAAACAGGAAAACACAAGGCTTCCAAGTGACCTAACTGCAGCCTTTCTTCAGTATCTGAAGGGAACCTGCAAGAAAGCTGGAGAGGGACTTTTCACAACTGTATGTAGCAATAGAACAAGGGGGAACAGTTTAACTTTCTCTAAAGGTGTCAAGTTCATTACAAAATTAGAAAAGGAAAAAAAACAAGTATAGAAAATCACTAAGGATAAGCAAAACTTTAGTTACTAACTTCAGTTGCATAAATTCTGGCTTTATATTAAAACATCAAATTATAAAACAAGTTAAACTAATGTGTGGGGGTTTTTATTTCATATATCTAGCTCAACAAACAGTTATTTCTTTTTTCACATGAGAATCCATATAATAAGCTGCTTTGGCAACACAAATTTACATCAGAAAATACATTCCAAATAGGTAAATGCAGGTCTTGGACTTTTCTCAGAACTATTTTGATTAATTTATTGTCTTGCATTGTGTGGTAATACAAAAAGCCTAAAATAATGTATTTTCTGTACCCTTTACATTATTTCTAGTCAATCAGCAATAACAATGGCATGAATTCACTTCAGTTTCCTGAAATATGATTTTGTTTACAATTTCTACAAATCATGGACTAGCATGCAGCTCAGAAGCTGCCCTCCAAAGCAGAAATGGATTATTATACTTTGCTCCACAAGGTCTGTGGGATCATACATTCTTTTTCGTTATAAAAGGAGATGGCATTCCTCCCACCCTTTATTTTTGTGGAAAACTACTGCCATGTTAAGAACCAACATTAAAATCGAGGCGTGTCTGCTCTTAGCAGTTACATCCCCTCCCCTTCTGTGCTCTTCTCCACCAGATAGGTTTCTTTACCAGGTAGATTTTTTCATATCACAATAATTTGGGAATTACACTTAATCCAGCTTGCTATTTTGTTTCCCTTTCATTTCAATACCTGAATAACCTCTTACTTGTGCACAGATGGGTGTAGAGGGATTTCTGCTACAAAGAGGTGACAGACACTAGAGCAGAAAACTCATGGGCTAGCAAATCCATCTGAAAACAAGAGGCACAATACCTCAATATGGCAAGAGACTGTCATAGCCTGTAGGAGAGAAGAAAATACCAGCTGCTGTCTTCCAAAAGGTAACACCGTGAGTAACATTTCAGGTTAGACTGTCTAGAAAGTCAGATACTACAGGAAGGAAAATGATTGCAATATCCTTACAAGAGTATTAAGAGGACTAAAAAAAAAATAAAGAAAACTAGGACGACTGCATTGAGTTCTAACAGCAATATCTGAATTTATCAAATTCCTCAGATTTGATAAAATTCCTGGGTGTTCAGCCTGTACTTGATCTTTAATAGCTCTGGTTTTGTCAGCACACAGCACAAAAAGACAAAAGACCTATACAGCAAACCATGGCATAGAAATAGAAGTGCTGGTTGCATGCATTTCCACGTCATACTTATTTCATTACAAAAACAAACAACAGAAACTATGCCTAGATCAGACTTTATTTCCTGTATTTTATTTCTTTTTAAAATATATGAATTTTCATGTGAGCAGAGGCAAAGGCCCACACTATAGTTATATAAAACAAGTTAACATTTATCAGGCAACTCCCTGCAGCACTCAACAGAAAAATATTTTAAGTTGCTCTACTTCCCATTAAAAAAAAAGAATCCTGGTCAAGAATGAAGAATAAGACCATGGTATGTCCTCTATGTTGAGATTTATACCTTCTGAACCATCTGCACAGGAGATGTGAAACACTGCTGTTCTATTGTGATAGCATTTTATATCCACTTTAAAAGCACAAAAGTGACAACACAAGGTTAAAAACCAAATCAAACTCCAAACAACACAGAGGAAAATTGGTCCCTTATGTTTAAAATGCGGATTAAAGCAAAAATGAAACAACAACCAAAAAAAAATCCTCAAAAAAAACCCCTCAGTGCCCTAATATTGAACACTTTAGTCCTTGAAAAATAGATAGAAAAGTTTGATAATGTAAAATCACCTTGAAAACTGAACCTGAAAGTGCTAAATAAAGCCTAAATCAATCACTTTCTCTGTAATATGCTTATCTCCATTTGCTGGATAAATCTCATATTTCATTGTTTTAAATTATTTTCCAAACAACTACACTGCTTAATTGCATGTTATTCAGATTCTAAGCAGAAAATAGTAAACTTAAACAGTAACCTTGATGACATATTAGCTTTCTGTCCTTGGTCTGAAACCTTATTACATTTCAATGTATGTATTTGTAGAAATTATGACACTTTAAGGCTGCTCCTTCAAGCACTACGAGAGTAGTCATGTAGAAGATACTAATTATGTTATTCCATTTCTGAAACCATTCCCACTGTAGTTTAATGATACAAGCATGGCAGCAAAGCACAGGGCAGTGCCCAGAGATTAACTGGCTCTGACAGGGGGAGAGGCAGCCTTAGCCACAGCCAAGTCTTGCAATTCAGCCAGTGCTCACCATCCCCACCAAACCGTGCAGGACCTCTGAGCCTCCTTTTCTCAAGGTTAAACAATCCCAGCTCTCTCACCCACTCCTCATAAGACTTGTGCTCCACATCCTTCCCCAGCTCTGTTGCCCTTTTCCATACACATTCCAGTGCCTCAGGATCTCATTTTTTTTGGAGTCAGAGGTCCAAAACTGAACACAGTATTTGAGATGTGATCTCACCACCACCCTTCCAATATTCCCCCTGGGTAACCTCACAACAATCTCAATGGGATTCTAGTTACCAAGGCTTTAGGGGCCATCAGGGGCCTGTCACTGGTCCAGGGCTGGGGAAGCCCACCTCATACAAGCAAGAGGCAGCAGATTCCACACAGTTTAGCCTATGTGTTATACCCTGGTAGCAGTAAAGTACCCGAGTTACAGAGCTGAATGCTTTTAAGTGCCTCACATTATGCTCTTTGCCTCTTAAAGGGATTATACACATGTAAAATGGAGATCTTCGAGTTTTAAAATTCTTAAAGTCCTAAAAACATCAGCCTCGATTTTCATACAACTCTGGACCTTATATATGAAGTTCAACCTGTCCTCCTTTAACATGAATGCCCATTGAATTCAGGGAATAATTTTTCTTTGTACTTTTAAAAGATCTATGTATAAAAATAAAGTAAGGACTACATTACAATTTTGTCTAATAACTTAATATCAGACTCAGCTCTTCCCTGTCCTTCACAAACATTTCAGATGTTTCAAATTTTCCAATTTTTGAGCTTCAGTATTAGTGACAGATGTATCCACCAAAAAAGCCCAAAGCCCAAGTTAGTTATCTCCAAAGTCTTATCAGAGCCTGATAAGAGAGAGTTCTGCCAGTTGTCATGTCCCAGGGAAAAATAAAAAAAGCTGTATTCTTAAATCAACCAAAACAAATTTACATAGTATTTAGTGATGAAAAAAACATTGCTGCAACAGTTCTTTGCATATGACTTATGGTTTTATGGTTTTTGGATCAAGGTATTCTTAGCTATAGTGGCATGCCTCTGTTAGCACTAGTGGGGATTACACAGATGAAACAAAGACCAAATTTGGCTACTGATGCTACTCTGCTGGCAGAACACAGTAGATTACCACAGAGACTAACTAATCTTCAAAAGAATTACTAAATTTATTCCTTTTCTAAACCATGATGACAAGATTTGACAAGCCCTTTTTTCTCAATGAATGGGTCAAAAAAAGTATCTGACAAAACACACTGCAAGAAAGAGAGGCAATCAGGAACTCTTGACACGAGATGTCTCGGTAGAACACAGCGAGGGTGTTTCAGGACAGGTTTTGTTGATACCTACTATTTCACAAAGCCCTGAGGGCAAGCTAAAATTTTTGTTGCCAGTCTGAGAGATTTGATACTGTATTTCCAGAACTGATGTGAAACAGGCTGACCTCGCCTACAGGCTTCCTTAGCTCGGAAAACCACCTACCTCTGGAGCACTCAGGAGCTCACCCAGCTGCACTGAGCCCCACACTCCCACACCCAGTGTGGAAGTTGATCAGCAGCCCCTGTTTCTTCAATCAGTGAGGTAACACGGATGCTGTGCAAACTGGAAGTGAAGCCACTTGAGAGACAAGAAATAACATACTGTCCCTGGGTGATAACCAACAAACGATGAATCATCTTCATGCGGGCACTCAGAAGGGAGAAAAGCAAGCATTCTTACCTTAAAATTGCCTGAAAATTGGTAGTTTCCATCTCCAGAGAGATGAAAATTGACCCTCAGCTCTCTCCAGGCAAAGGAGGGAACTGAACCTGAATCTACACATGCTCTCATTGCTATGTTAATGTCTGAGAGAAAAATGCCAAGGAAAAAACAAGACAAAAAAACCCTGCCACTGCATCTCCTCTAGATAACAGATGTTAAAATACTGTTCCAGGGTCAGCATTGGGGAAAGCTGTCAACAACTCCTCTCAGCTTGGCTTCTTAAGAAGGATGCCATAAAGGACCCACATGCTGAGCAGCCTTAAGCAGCATTTTTTGCAGCTACCTGCATGCAGGCTCATTCCCCACTCTTTAAGTCATGTGGGTCTCAAGTAAGAATATGATGAAGACATTTAACCCTGAGGGTGAGACAGGTTTCTGGATCACTTTGAACTTGCCTTAAGCACTGAGTATTGAACTGCCCAGCACTTTGAACATTCAGACCTCTTTTCAGATCAAGCCTTAAGTCAAACAAATCAAAGGACAAACTCACAAATTCCAAAGATGAATTTCACAGAATGATGATCATGGGCTTCTATGGCATTACAAGAGCCAAGACACCACCCAAGGGTTCCCAGCTGGTTAAAACCCAACCAAGGTTTCAAAGCTGACTTTTGTGCCCTGAAGTCCCACTTCCTACTTGAGAAGTAATTGGAATACACAATGCATTGTTTCTGCTTATCTCCTTAGATTTTGGGGGCATTAAAAAAAACCAAAACCAACTAACTATTCTACAGAGCAGCCCATGTGCTCTCTATATTATTCCAGGGACATTAAAAGGGTTGGTATCACAGCAGTTCCTGTATGCTTCTAGAATAGGTTACTACAGCAAATTTTATAGAGCTTGAATGCAAAATAAAATAAGGAAAGAGAGAAAGAAACTATTTAGACAGACAGTTCCATGGAAAATTCAGACCAGACATGCCAAAGAAAGATTCTGATGGTTTAAATTCTGATCATTTAACTCAGTCAGAAGTGGGGATTGAATCAGGGTGAGGGAAAAAGCAAGAAAGACAGACCCATTACTTTTTCCATGAAAGCATCATTTTGCAACACATTTCCTTTTCTTAGTAGCTATGAACACAGTTTTCCAAGGCATGTTTTCAAACCACTAGCAGGTTTCCAACAACAATCTAAAAATACCCAAAATAAGGAATTTTAACAGACAGCAAATCTTTCTGAATATTGCACTGAATCATCTTCATTTTTTTCATTGACAAATTCCATCCTGTTAATAGGTGTTAATCACAACTTCATCAGTATGCAGAGTGTCTTCTATTGTGTGGATGTTCATTACAGGTAATTTGGCAGCTGTTTTAATGTGTTATCTGTTTCAGCAATGTAGAATATATAATGACAGCTTTACTTTCTGAATTTTTATTTAGTCACGAATCTCTTTTTCCCTACAAATATTCATTTTAGGTGAAAGCAAGACATGATGCTCTGGTATTAATGGGAAAGAGGAGAAGCCTGGTGTGTTTGACAGGTAAGTAGGATGATGTGCTCTGTGTCACCTGACACAGGTCAAAAAAGTCAAAAGTCAAAAAAGTCAGTCTTGAGGACTGAAATGAAAGGATTGCAAAGGTGAAGTCACAGCCCCTGAAAACCACAACCCTGTAGTTCATTTAATGTTTACTGTATGGGATAAAATGACAAGGAACCTGAAAGGAGAAACAAGGGCACTGCAACAGCTAGTGCATTTTTCAAACTAGTTTGGGGTTTTTTGGGTTTTTTTTTTTTGGGGGGGGGGGGGGGGTTTGGGTTTTTTTGCAAATGGACTAGTTATCGAAACACTGAGGAGAACAAAGAAACTGAGGCAAGCACACAAAAAATGTGTGGCTTCCCCTTAATGTTTACCAATCTGAAGAATACAGAAAACCTGCTGTTCACCATTTGTCTGGTTATACCATATCCTTTTTCCAGTGTATTTAAATATGCTCTAATAGAAACTGGCTGCATTTTAGCTTTGGTCAATGATAAAACCAAAATAATCTGTAATTTTCTTATTGGCCTATAATAAATTCCTTAAAGAAAGAATGGAAACATAATTCATTTAACTCTGAAAGAATATTTTGCCTTTCCAACTGTGTGATTATCACAGAATCGCAGAACAGTTGAGTTGGAATGGACCTTAAAGATCCTCTCATTCCAACCCCACTGCCATGAGCAGGGATGCCTCCCACTAAACCAGGGTGCCCAAAACCTCATCCAGTCTGGCCTTAAACACCTCCAGGATGGGGGGAGTCCACACATCTCTGGGCAACCTGTTACAGGGTCTCACCACCCTCACAGGGAAGAGCTTGATGTCTAATATAAATCCACCCTTCTCCAGTCTGAAGCCATTCCCCCTTGGTCTGTCACTACACGCCCTTGTGAGAAGTCCCTCTCCAGCTCTCTTGTAGGCCCTCTCTAGGTACTGGACAGAGCCATAATGTCTCTCTGAAGCCTTCTCTTCACCAGGCTTAACAGCTCAAACTTTCTCATCCTGTCATTGTAGGAGATGTCCCAGCCCTCTAACCAAATCAGTGGCCTCCTCTAGTCTCATTCTGACAGGTCAGCATCTTTTTTGTGTAATACAAATATTAGTTTTGTATAAGCTCTGCACATGAGCAGGATATTGAGCAGCAGACTTGGCCAATTTTGGGGTAAAAAGTAAACTAACTGAAAGTAGTTTGCTTTTTCAGCACTTCAAAAGAAATTATTAAAATAAGCATGACGCGCTGAAGGTCTCGCTTACAAATGTTATTATGTTCTTGAGAAAAGACACACAGGTTTTCAATCTGTATGCCCTAAAGCAGCCTCTGATTCCCTTATATTCTGCAGGTTTTTTCCCTGCCAAAGTCAAACTTATTTAAAAGAAATATTTCATGAAACAGCCCCTTACTACAACAGAAAGATGCAATGTCTTGCTTCTGTAAATTTCTCTTCAAAAGCACTACTGCTTTCCTCAAGTTGTAGAGCAGATTTAAAGAGAACAATAGTCTCTAAAAATAAACATAATATATAACAGCCTTTCAGGCAATGTCAAACACAATTGGAAAAGAGTGATGAGACTTCTCCAACGTGAGTTTTAATGAATGTTTTTTTCTCTCTTGTGTCAGTGCAAGTATCATTTATTTTTAAAGCCATCGGTCACAGTTTTCTGTTAGAATGATGGCCTCTTGACTGATTTTGTCCAAGTGCAGACAATAAAGAATAATAACATTGCAAAACTAGGAGACAGTAATGAACAAAATTTGAAGCCAACTAAAATGAAGTACTGTACGAACTAGAATATGGGCTATAAGTCTTCAGACTACCGGAAATAAGCCAACCACTAACTGACAAGGATTAGGAGAAATAATTTTCCCTGTGAGCATGATATTCCACAACCATCCATCACAGGAACCAAAAAGCATAAAAATAATACTTTCTAACACTTCTTACTAGACAAGGCTGGAGAGGACCTGATGCCAGTGAGACAAATAAAAAAAAAAACAATTTGCCCAACACAGAAGTTCATATTTTTTAAGTATACCGCGATTGTTCACTGTAAGTAAAGTGAAAAGGGCAAAAAGTTACAAATAAAAGCTAATAGTTACAAACAAAACATAAGCCATATTTATTAAAAAGTTTACATAGTAAAATGAAGTAAAAGTAATTTTTACCTAGTTTCTAATACTGCCCAGATTTTTCACGTGACCTTTTGGAAAGTGAGGAACTTCGGCTGGGAGACCTCTGCTTCAGAGGACTTCTAAGACACAGCACATTACTAAACTATATGGAGAAGCTCATTCAGCTCTAGATACAATCCCCCATTATCACATGCCTTTTTACAATTCCCTGATGACTACATGTATAATTGATTACCATATCACAGAAGGCGTTCAAAATCAGTTGCTTTTGCACGAAGACTGATTCATGGCTGTTAACTGCTCAGCATTTGGTCTAAGAAAAGTGATAAAACTATAGAATTGTGCCCGCAAATAAGTATAATAAAAAACCCCATACTGATAAAATGTACTTCAAGATATCACTCAGAGATATCCAACAAAGTCTGAAGCAACAAGAAATCTTTCAGGTGCATGTAAAAAACTTGCATGCACTGCTTTATTACCATTTCAAGCAGCATCTTGACCATAAATATTTCACCACCTGGAAAGAAAACTGGATCACATATTTGCTCCTTCCACATCAGTTATGACATCACACGCTCCCAGGCCACTTGAATGAGGGGAAATTCCAGCCTACAGAATTTGGCTTGGAAGAGGGAGGCAGCTGGGTGACAACAGGACAGTGGCTCTTTCACAGACTTGAAATTTCTTTCCTTTTTCAGTTAAGAGTGCTTGAATTGAATAAGAAAAATTCCAAGACAGACCTAAAAAAAGTCAAATTAGAACCTCCTGGTTCTTAGGAGTTTTGCCTTGAAAAATATGAGCGTAGTAACCTGTCAGAGCTGCTGAAAGCTGATGCACCGCAGCCAGATTTTTCATGCTTGCTCCCACCTACTATTGTTCCACAGAAAGACATCTCAAGTAAATTTGCTGACAAAGTTCAAATGATAATTTTTTTCCCCCATATCTACTTGTCTGCTTAGAAGGAAAAGGAAAATGAAGGAAACAGTTTTCCACAGCAGAAATAGTTCAGATTGATTGCTTGGGTAACCTTGAAAATTTAATGTAAGGCTGAAAAATACTTCACTGTGTCACTAATCTGGATAAAAAACCTAAGTTTTCTGCCAGACTCATTTCGCCCCTTTCCTCTAAAGGAGGAACAGTAGAAGAATAACACCTTACATGTGGAGCTGAAAGATAAACACAACTATCTTACCCTGTGAGAAAAAGAAAGCTTGTATATAGCCAGCTCTGTGCAACACCTACCAGAGAGGAAAAAGCCTTCAAGAAATCATCGTAAGGTAAAGCTCAGCAGTAACATCAGTCGCTCAGTAAACATTGGTCATCTGGTTCTTATGTGACACTCTCATCTGCAATTAAGAACTGCTTTCCAGAGGAAGACTTGTTAGATGCATTTTAAAAATAAAGGAAGTTAATCACACAAAGAAGAAATACCAAGCTAGACATCACAAACAGAGGGACTGAAGAGTTGAGAAGACAGCCTCAGCCATCAGGGAACACAACAATATTTGGACATCCACACTATTTCCCAGCAAGAAATGGATTTTATATCTGGAAAAAAGGAAGTTATCTTATGACAGCTTAACTTCTCAGAAAGAATATTGCTTATTCTCATTTCAGACATTTAAACAAATGGGAGTATCTACAATTATCCAAGTATCTATGTGTCAAGTTTTAATCAGACTGCAATATAGTTATACTTTCCTAACACAGTATTCTACTATTAATTTTTATGCAAAATAACTATGAGCATATACAGCATCATAAGGTGTTGGCAGGGCTGATCCTGTAAAATCTATCTGAATTATCCATTACATAATTGTCTGCTGACACATTTTCTGACCTTTAAATACCAGGGCTACTCCTCTGAGAATGAATACAATATAAACACATCAACTGGTTTGCTCCTACCTGTAGGCTATTTACAGATAGACCACAATGTGAAAGACTTTGGTGGGTGTTCTTTTAGAGATATAGATAGATAAATATATACACACACACACACTAAAAAAGGCTACTACTATAAAAGTAACTCCTTCAATTTCTTTGACACTCT
The DNA here is from genome assembly GCA_024362935.1 of Setophaga petechia. NCBI lineage: Eukaryota > Metazoa > Chordata > Aves > Passeriformes > Parulidae > Setophaga > Setophaga petechia. The sequence goes on from JANCRA010000001.1 coordinate 34,321,633, forward strand.
AAATCATCCTTGTTACAGTTCAAATCAAAATCATAAAGCAAGAGTACACTCAAAATTTGTTTAAAAAATCACAACCCTAAAACCACTTGAAAGAAAGGCTGCTGTTCAGATACATAGACATCTCCCCCATGCATGAATAAGATGCATTAATTATACTTAAAATTTATTAATGAAACCACATGGTAGCTACTGTTCTTTGTTTTATTAAGAAGATGCACCCCTTATGTAATTATTAATACTAATATATTCTTTTGCTTTCTCTCTCAAACTGAAAGGTTTTGGATTCACACTCTTTATTCCATTTGCTTATGATGTTCCAAATAAATTGTTCACCTTAACTATGTCAGGGTGAAAACACTGTGTGCAGGACTGTTAGCAACCATTAGCTCAAAAAAATTTTTTAAGACTTCATAAATCTGGCTTTGCAGAGTAAAAGCCTTTCAAATAAAGGTATACCATTGGATTAATGCTACTTGATGTTATTTTTAAACTTATATGAGCTGATACTTTTGTAAGTTATTATTAGGTTAACTGTCATACTAACCGATTTCTTTTATCCACAGCAAAGCCTCAAAGTAATCAGAGGTTCAAACTTCTCTCTCAGCCACTGCTTTGAAATACCACTTGCAGGGATGAGAAAAGGGTTTGGGATCAACGCCTTCCAAGCCTTAGCCTCCTAACAGATTTTCTTCAGATGATTGTGATGTTGCCCAGGGTTTGGTAATAGACATTATTGCTAGGCTACTTCATTGTGTTCACTGGTGTTCAGAAACATATTTTGAAAACAGCAGGGAGAATGAGGATTTGAGAGGTTGCTTGGAACACAAAAGAGAACATGAAAGAAGGTATAAAGGTTGATACTGGAAACAAGTCAGAAGAAACTGACTAACAGATGGCATCCCAGAAAAGACGGACTCTCTTCATGGCAAAATTGTGTCAGTCCAGATGGTGACTGACAGCACTGATTACAAAACTCAGCTCCCATTGAAGGCAACAGAAGCTTTACTGTGGCGATAGGGATTATGCCAATTAAGTTTATTTTTTTTCAAAACCCCGTTGATCTTTATTAATACTCTACAATAACCCCTATAGTTGTTAAATTCAAGCCCTAATACCTGGTCAACAGTATAATTGACTGGATCATATTGCAACTTGTGTGTAAAAGCTGGGACTACACAGCAGGCATGTACTTAAGAAAGATAGAAATTAAACCAATTTCTACACTACACCATAAAAAAGTGCAATCTAGGAGCACATCTTAGCAAGTAATTATGCAATGGTTCTGGACTTGTGCAAAGCACTTCACTCTGTCCTGCATGAGATCCTTGTCTCTAAACCGGAGAGATATAGATTTTATGGATAGACCACTCAGTGGATAAAGAATTGCATGCAGGGATGGATGGAAAGTTGTGATCAAGGGTTCAGTGTTCAAACAGAGAATGGTGACAAGCAGCATTTCTCAGGGGTCAGTATCAAGACCAGGTGCCATTTAACATCTTTGCAGGAAACATGGACAGTGGGATTGAGCACGCTCTCAGTAAGCTTCCCAACACCACCAACCTGAGTGGTGCATCCAGAGGGATCCTGAAAGCAACTCCAAGTACAAACACAGGTTGGGCAGAGAATCAGTTGATAGTAGCCCAGAGAAAGATTTGGAAACGCTGGTTGACCAGAAGCTTGCCATGAGACAGAAATATGCACCTACAGTGCAGAATGCCAACCAAATTCTGGGCTACATCACTTTCATAGCTATCTGTACTCATGAGACTATAGGGTAATCAATGTACAGCTCCGTAGACGTTCCTTAGAGTAATCTGGATATTTTTAGGTCATAATCTCCTCTTTGCATGCAATATATATATTTAGGAAAATACTTCCCTTCAATATTAAACAAAAAAGCAGGAATCAAAACCTAAAACCCCTCCAAGCTGTTTCACACATATTGAACAATACCAAGATCCCAGACTGAAAATGTTCCTTATGACATTTTACCATATTCAACATTTCAACCTGAGGAGGAAAAAGTTAATATTATTTCAAATAGAGAAAAAGTTGCATAAAAATAAAAGCAAACAAACTACACAGAATAATCCAGGATCCTACTGTTAGCAAGCAACAGTGGACGGAGATAAGTGCCCCTATAAGTATCCATTAAAGTTTCAAATCTTGAAATTGTGTCTTTAGTCTCCCTCAAATATTGACTCATACACCAAGACACACATTTATAATAGGAAAATGCATATTATTAGAGCTATACTTAATCTAGGGTGTGTACTTTCTCAGTGTGCCACACCTCAAATTCACTGCGGAGCAGCAACATTGAACCTGTCTGGCAATACCATCTTTCTGACTTAGCAGAACGCTCTCTGTCATCAAGAAACTCATTCAAAATCATCTGTTCCACAACTTGATTTCCCATCAGCAACAACTATGGACAACTTTAACCTACACATTATTAGTTTAAGAATGACTTTTGTAAGTTACACAAACAGGTCTATCCAGCTAATAATCTGTTTCTGACAGCAAACAACAGCAAAAGATATAAATACATGGCAAACAAACAACTTCACTTCCCTAAAATACCCTTCCAGACTCCAGCAACTGATGGTTCAAGGACAGTGCAAGCCAGAGGCACTGTCTTTATCCCTAATGTATTTTTCCTCCATGAATGTATTCAATTGTTTCTTGAAGCCATGTAAGCTTTTAATATCCACAATCCCTGGTTCAGAAAGCTCCATACCTTAATAATCTATTGTACACAAACCTGCATCTGCCATTTGTTTTGATGCCGGTACACTATTCAATTTGATGCTATTATTTCTATTGAAAGAAAGAGTCAATAAAGTGATGCCTGCATATCTTTTCCATGTTACTCTTTTCTCAGGTATCTCTATCATATTCTCAGATCTCTCATCAGTCAGACAACAATGAAACCTTTACTTAATTAGGTCTCCCTCAATAGGTTATCTTTTCTGTCCCATCTGTGATGACTATGATTGAACAAGAATTGTACAATATTTGAGAGTACACAGCTAATTTACGCCGCAGCCATAACAATGTTATTCACTTTGAAATGAAAGCTAACATTTTCATAAAACTAATATAAGCATCAAGAGCTCCTTCCTGAGTAGCAATTACTGTGTCAAAAGTTATTGCTGCATATGTAAACCTAGGATTATTTATTTCCCCATAAACATTATTTTATAATTTATCCACATTTTTCTTTAGAGGGCTAGGCAAAGAAAATTATATGGAGAGAACCTGAAATACAGCAGAAAATTCTGCCTGTATTCCACTCCAAACTTCCCACTTCCTTATTTTCTCTCCATTACGTGAACTCTTTTCAGTATAATGTATATTCCAAACACTGTCCATTGAACGCACAGATCATTGTTTTATGCCTTTGTTTCCTAGACATGGAACATCTCAGTTTTCAAACACCTGAGAATTACTTTAGCCTAATAACAACCCCAAACCACAAAAAGGTTTTTACTTTACTTCCTGTGATTCTTCAGAAACAATTGGAATGAATCTTTTTGGTCTTGTTTACATTTTGTTTTACCTTGCAAGTGGCTCAATGTTCAAAATCTCTGCTCATCTCAAGCAGCTCTGTCCCTGCTAAATCACTGTTCTCCTAAACAAAGTAGGATTCTTCTTTCTAAGAACTGGTTTTACCCCTCTTTAAAAGGATAATAGGCCACAACTATTTGTAAACATTGTTCTGGAGAAGTGTATCATCTGTTTATTTTAAGAAAATTTCTAGAAGTTTGGTACAGGTGCAATTTCAGGCCATGACTGGAACCAGTTTTTAGCTCCTCTTCCAGAAGACTTATTTAACAAAAAAAACAACAGACCCAGCCTAAAGTTATTGTAAAACTTCATGGGCCAGTCAAGCTTCCCAGGCACTGCCACACCTGTGAAGTCCACTATCACTGAAGACTGATTGATACCAGTGTTATATACATGAGATTGTGTTACTAAAATTTTGTTATATAGAGCTAGGTTTTTTTGATTTTTTAAATTTGCAGCATAAGCTTCTCATCATCTTGGAATCAAGCAGAGCAACCACAGTGCAGTTTTGAACAAAAAAGTAGATTAGATTAAAACATATTTGGGATGAGAAAAAACACATCCCCACATTTTGAAAAATATATAATAAGCCCTCATTCCAACTCAATTATAAAGCAGAGCACAGCAAGTAACACTTTATACATTGCAATAACTGAGGATGTGAATTTTACAAGAACAATTTAAATGTACTGCTTTTACAGATGAGGTTTTAGAAGACAACCAGTATCAGAAGGGGTGATGGCAGTGATGCCTAACATGCCATAAGCAGCACCCACACCTCGCTATGCCCTCCCTTTATATCAAAAACATCTCAGTGCCCTGTATTCTCAGACCACTTGCACAAAAACGTGACCCCATGTACAACCAAGGAATAGAAGCTAGAATCTCCTCTCAAGAAGGAGAGTTACGTTGCTCCTTGCAAACGCAAAGCACGCTTTATTCACATGTTTCCAACTCACTGTAACATTAAAAGCCCACAGGTCATGTTTGTACAATGCAGTTAACATAAAACTAAGAGCTTACTGCAATCAAAATAAAATATTCCTCACTGGCATTACTTCAATAATTGACCTAGCCTAGGGATGTTTTAAAACAGTTTAAATGCATCATTAATCCAGGGTATTCCAAAGCAGCTTTACTAATATGCTGTAATAAATTAAAAGAGAGAAGGAAAGTTGCAGTCAGTATGCATTTAAAAAAATCATAATATAGTATCAAAAGACACCAGACATGCAGATTCGGACGTGAAAGAGAAGGCACAGGAAACACAACAACAACACAACTTGGAAATTCCAGAAGAATATTTGACAAGTTGTATTTTCCTTATTATTTTCCTTGGTGTATATATTTTCATTACTTACATATTTCCTTCCTGTCACTTCCATCCTAACATTCTGACGACCTCTCCATTTTTATTAAAAGATAGTAGCTGGTCTCTCGAACAACCAGATCAGTAAATTGAAGATCAATCTGTGATATGAAGAAGGTTACTAAATGGAAGAGAAGGTCAGTTGTTTGATTTTTGATCACACATACCAGGAGACTAGGAGATTAGCAAAGTGTGTTATAAGGACAGTAGCCTTGGACAAGTTATTTTTTAACAATCTTGTCTATGGTTTCCTAAACAAATGTACACATAAAAAAACTGTATGTGAGTCCACTGTCTAAAGAGTAGACATGAGTAACAGGAAAGACTGGAAACAATCAAGGGCGTAAATGAAATGAGCCAACATCATTATTTACTACAGATTTCAAGCCTTCTCAAGTAGAGGAGGAAAAAACATTCAGTAGATTGTTGGAAGTTATGGCTGTTCAAAAACTGAACATAAAGTCAGCCCACATGCAATCTGTTTTTAAAGAGAGATGAGAGACAAAAACAAAAACCTCCAAATTTATTAAAAAAACCCAACTTAAAAATGCCAAAGACACTGTAGATTTGTGCCCAATTTATCCTCATTAACATATGCTTCTCCATGTATTCACATAGTGTTTTTCACAAAATTTTTCCATTCCTCTCAAGACTGTTGGCATGTTACACTAAGAAAAATATATAGCCTCTCCCTGCAGGAAGCAAAGATGGTCTCTTCACCTTCTGCCCATAAACAAATGTACACGAGTGCACATAGACATATATATACATGTAGGTAAAAGGAAAAACTCAAAACCCACACTAACAACTATCTCTGAGGAATCTATTCTACTAACAATTTCTTTAAAATGCATTGAAGAAGAGTTTGAAGTCTCGCTAAATTTTAGTTTTAAACTTAATTCAGAAAGATTTTACTCTTGTAGATCACAGAACAAACATTTCTAAAACACAAAGAAGTGGCCGGTTTTTCTAAAATCTATGTCTTTGAAGAGATTATGAAGTGCACAGTCCTGGCCTTGTTCTCTGCCATGGTCTAACTCTACCCAACAGCCAAGGCCCACACAGCCACTCACTCCCCCGCCAGCAGGATCAGGTGGAGACTTGGAAGGATAAAAAATAGAGAACTTAAGGGTTGAGATAAAGACAGTTCATAGAGAACAAAAAAGTCATGAACACAAGCAAAGAAAAACAAGGAATGAATTCACTGCTTCCCATGGGCAGGCAGGCACTCAGCCATCTCCAGGAGAGCAGGGCCCCATCACATTTAATGGTTACCTGGTAAGACAAACACCATCACTTCAAATGTTGCTCCTCCTTCTCTTTCTTCCTTCCACTTTATATACTGAGCACGATGCCAGATGGTCTGGAATATCCCTGCGTCACCCATCCTGGCTGTGTCTCCTCTCAAGCTCCCATGAACCTCCACCTTCCTCCCCACCACAGAAATATGAAAAGCAGAAAAGGCCTTGGCTCTGTGCAACCTCTGCTCAGCAACAACTAAAACATCTGTATATTATCAACCCTGTGTTCAGCACAAATCCAAAACACAGCCCCATACCAGAAATTATGAAGAAAATTACTCTAAATTGCCTCATCTGAAATCAGCAGAATGTCCTGTGTTCATTTGTCATTCACATCCATTCCAGATGCAGAAGCAGGTTGCTGCTTAGCATGATGCCATCTCCATTTCCTTGTTCCCAATATAAAATGCATTTTTTCTTCATTGCTTCTGAAGGAGACATCTGTTGTGAGTCTTCAGCATCTGAAGAAAAATGTCTCTCACATGTTCATACTGAAGTTGCTTCAAAGAAAACACCTTTCTCTTCAGCGACTGCACAATTGTGGGGTCTGCACATGCACTACAGCACTTAGAAACCACCTCAGTTTTACAACAAGTAAAATGAAACAGAAAGTCTCACATTAATAACAACATTTTTTTAAACGGTTTCTCTCAACACTTTGTGTGAAAAGGGTTTAAACATCTCAGCATCTTTACTGCTCTTGATGCACACTCTCCTGAAGGAGGAAGAAGACAGGGAAGATAGGGGAAGATGACAGAAGGTAATGGACCTTACTTCTAGTCAAATTTAATTCCCATCCCTCTGCAGATTTCCTGCTTTCCCTGATGGAATTCCAGAAGTTTCCTGTCCTCCTCTGAAGCCCCTTCTGATCACACGGCATGTCTGTCTATATTGCTAAAATGGCAGAGTTCAAAATCCATTAGTATAAGCAGTAGGTGGAGGTGAACACAACTTCACTTTGATGTTGGCAAAGCATAGGCTTATATATCTGTTCTAGTTGCACTTACATTGTTCTTGTATTTCTGAAATGGATTACTTTAGGGAAGATAGAGATATAAAACCACACTCCTCTCAACATAGTTCAAACAATATCACTCAAAATAAATTATGACCTCCATGGAGGAGCATCTCCGTGTGCTTAGAGAAATTTCCACTGCTTCACCATTATTGGAAATTATGCCAAGGATACCCAAGGATGTTGGAAAATATTTAATCTGATGTGAAACACAGGTCATATATACTGCAGGAATTTTTCACTGTGAGACTTTCGTATGTAACTTTTTTCCTTGCTAATTTTTGAAGCCATCACAAGTATTTTTTATTCTCATCCATGTTGTGTCTTTAATGATTCTGTAACTTTAGAGGAGAATTTGTTGCTCAGTGTCATAAAAGTTCTGAATTTACATTTTTATACTGGTGTCATAATTGTAAAATTTGATCAGCAATTTGAATGTCACTTTAGTTTATATTGAGCAATTTTGCAAAAACAGCATCCATTCAAGTCTGTCATTCATTTTGTACCCATAACAAATGCAACTCAAAATGTAGTCATTTATCAGAGTCTGAGAAAAATATAAATATACAGCTTGTTGAATGGCATTAATGTGTCTTTTAAGTGCATTCTCCATGCTAATGTGAAACAACTGCTCTACAGAAAAAGCAATCTAAAAAATTTACACAACTCAGTCCAATACAGTAATTTACCCACGAACTAAGTGGGATATCAAAAACATCAAATAATCTGAAAGGTGGAGGGCTTCCCCCCAAGAAAAAGCAAATAAAAAAGAGAAAAAGCAGAAAGAGATGGAAGTGTGCTGCTATGTTGAAAATAAAAGCTGAAAAACTACATTAGGCTTTGTGCTCTCTCATTAAAAAAGTCAACTACTGCATTAAACGATGTATGACTTCTGTTCAAGACAGATGATTCAGAACTGGAGAACCACTGAAGGGTGGGGCATCAGCACTAGATTTGGTGCAATTTATAGTCTCTCCTCAAGTTATCTAGTAATTATGTCTGGCTAACTACTGCTGCATCTGTGCAGGCTGTGCCAGGGACAAGCGAAGTTTTGCCAAGGGTGAATGAAGTTCATCTGCACAGAGGGTATTTCAGCTGCCTCTATCTGCTGGAGCTATCTCCTGTGGGGGCGAACATCACTAACTCCTCCAGGCCATGGGCACTGTTTGACCTTGCTCCCTTGGACACAATCAAAAAGTTTCAGCAAAGTTACACACACTTCACCCAAAAGTTACATTACAACTGCAAATTTTAGCCCAGGGACTGGATGACAAAAAAGAAAGACAAACTGCCTGTGACATTAAATGGTTTTATCTAATGCAAAATTGGGAGATTTCAATCACAGTGAGGTAAAACATATGGGATAAAATACTTATCTCACAGTAGAGAAAGCATTAACACTGCAGGGCCTGTATTTCCCAGGCATTGGCTCTGAAGAGAGACACAAGGAGTCCTTTCTTCCTCTTTCCCATCTTCATCTATAAATGGAACTTGTCATAGACTGCTATGAAATGTTCTTACCTGTCCTAAATATTTGCCTGCCTTCTCCTAGTACTTAACTGATAGAAGACTATTTACAGAGAGCAAAAATAAGTAAACAGGCTAAAATTTTCTAAATAAACACATCTGTTATTCTAAATACCAAGTATGAAAAATTGTGCTTCTTTAGGCAAATGAGCTCCTCAAGTTAGTCTGATAAATCTACACTTACACACTTCAGTGAGCAATCCAATTTCTAAAGCACCTTGTACTAATACTGGTGTCCTGACAAAATTTTAGTTTAGATAATTACACTGCCTAGCTAAATCTCTTAGCAGTATCGCATGTTGTCATAAATCACTGTGTAGAAAAGAAGAAAACTGTTCAATTGTCACTGCTTCTTAAGCACAGAATCAATGGTTTATCACTGATCAATTAAACATTTAAGTCATACAGGCCAGATTTTCTAGTCTACTATATCCAATTTGCACTGTAAATTTCACATTACAAAGAAACAAACAAAAAAAACCAACAACAACTGTCAACCCACAGGAAACTGCACTGGATGTGGTATCTCTCAGTTGAAACAAACATGACAAGTTTCATGGCACTGCACATTCATGGCACTGCCAGAGGCACCAATCTCCAAACTTCTTGCTGCTACAGTTCTCATAGGGGTGACTGTTCACATGTCTCTGAAGACAACACAAAAATATTCTTCAGAGAAAAGTCTGGCAGTTAGGCTTATACTGTTCTGAGGTGGTTTCAGATGATCCAATGAAGCGTCTGTCAATAGCAGTGTGTACTGTCATCAGGGATTTGGCTGAAAATTTCTGGCATGGGAAGGTAACCAACAGCTGGAGGAGCTGGTGTGGAAATGGATGCTGTAGTTATCTGTTAAATCCACATGTGACAAGAAAGCCTCATATTTCAGCTAGTGATTGCTTCCTAAGGGCAGAGGTGTTCAATAAACAGGATTCGACCAGAGAAAAATATAATAGGAAATTCTTTCAATGGTATCTGCCAAGAGATCTTAAAATGATAGCATAAGGAAACACTGACCCTGTGAAACATGACCTTGAACCAAAACGTGACAGCTCTGGCCCTGTGGAGTACAAGCATCCAGAAGAGAGTGGGATATTGTGGCCTAGATATTTCTGTGTTAGCTGGACATACACTTCATCATTTTTGTTCCTGCAATTCTCTTTGTTATTAGTTTGGTGATCAAATAGCTGACTTGGATCACTGGCTGTTTGCATAGACTTGGAGCCATGTAACAGAAAAATGCGTGAAAATCATGGAAATGAAGGCAAAGAATTTGAAAAATAAGCACGAATTCCTGCTAAATCCCTGCAAAAGATTTTCTTCCTCTTCTTTACCTCTTGAGCAAACAATCACAAGCAAGTCTCTCCCATGGTGTTTCTTAAAAAGAACAAGGAAAGGGTTTCTCTGTTGAAGACATGTCTTGAATAAGACTACCCAGAGAAGAATATCACAGTGAAACCCTTCCAAATGTGACAATTGTCAAAATCAGGTTGAAATCAATGAACCATTACAGAGCTTGACCTCAAAAACACGTTTACATTACATGCTGATTGCAGATGGCATAAAATTAATTTTCCTCACAGCCGCTGGTCGGGGGCTGTATTTTGGATTTGTGCTGGAAACAGTGCTGATAACACAGGGATGTTTCTGTTGGTGCTGAGGAGGGCTTACACAGCACTGGTGTTTTTCAGCTTCTTAAACTGCCCTGACAGTGAGGAGGCTGGTGCTGAACAGGAAGCTGGGAGAAGATACAGCTGAGAACAACTAAGCAATGGGATATGCTATACCATATGGCATCAGAGTCACAATAAAACTGAAGGAAGAGGTGACAACAGGAGTCAGGATGGCATTTGTCATCTCAAGTAACCATTATGCACAATGGAGCCCAACTTTCCTGGAGAAGGCTGAACACCTGCCTGCCCAGGGGAAATGGTGAATTGATTCTGTGTTTTTTGCTTGCATGTGGGGCTTTTGCTTTACCTATTAAACTGTTGTTACCTCAACCCATGAGTTTTCTCACTTTTACCCTTTGGATACTCTCCTCCATCCCACTGAGATGGGAGTGGGAGCACAGTGGTGTGGTGCTTACTTGCCTGCCAAAGTCAAAACATGACACACTGGAATTCTTAGAACGAAGGTTCAGAGGTTGCCATCTCCTAACGAAGCCTTTTCACATTTAAAAAAAAAAAAACAAAAAAACATTAAAAGAATGGGACTGCTTTCAGTCAGCACAATTTGGTCTTTTGACCATGAGGAACATTTACAATACAGGCAGAATTTTTAGTTTGGGATTCCTGAGTTGCATTGCATTTAACTTGTTGATCTTTGAATTAATTTTTCCAGACTAATTTAAAGTAGCCAAGATGTCTGCTCCTGGCCCAAATCCATCAAAGCAGTCAGTACACACACAGTTTTGCTGCAGTCAATTGCTATAAATGTGTGCATCAGCATATTGATAAACAAAGACCATAAGTTACCTGTCTGAGCATTAAAAACAAGAGAAAAGCTGAATTGTTCTTTCTTCTATGTGTGAACAGACACCTGCCTACACACACAGCACACACAGCGCAGTCTGGCTCCTGACCAGGACCCACCTATAGTTCCACTGCAATCCCTCACAGCCAGACACAAGAGAAATTGCCTACACAGGCAGATGAGCAACTTTAAGAAAGAACTGAGCATCTCATCCCAGTGGGAGGACAAAACGTAGCTTGGGTATCCCCCCTCATAATCGAGCAATTTTGCACCCCATTGCTTCAATACAGCCATGGAATCCCCTTTGTCACAGCAGCCTTTCTACAAGTCCAAGAGTCGGCATGCACTGAGGTTTCTTGATCTTATGATTTGATTTGGATTAAGCCAAAATGACTATGCACAATAAATTAGCTGAAATGCATTAAAAATGCTGAGTTAAATAGAAAGAAAATTAAATATCCAAACCAGCCTATTTTATCCTGTAAGATACACTCTATTTAGTAACACTCCTGAAAATTGATAGGTATTAAATTAACCACAGGAGGGCTCCCTCTGGTATACTGAATACAACAGAAGCATACTGTTTTAAGACACAATACTATTTTTGGCAGTAAAGTAACAAAGGTTTTAGAACTCAAATTATATTTTCCATAATAGGCTCCAATATATACAAGGGAATGAAATTATACATGAACAATTTAGGTAAAAGAACTGAATTACATAAGTGTTAATTGTGTGACTTAAAACACCTAAAAGGCAAACTCAGGTTGCCAATGCTCAGCAGTTTAAGGCACTAAACTCTGTTTTGTCACACCAGATACAAGGACTCTTGGAGCTGACACACCAGCACAGCAGTCAGCAGACCAATTAACAGGACCATTAATAAACTAAAAAAAAAAAAATAAAAGTATTGAACACAACAGGTCCAGCTGCTGCTCTGAGGAGAGAAACAATGACTTGCTTGGAACAGCACATGAATAGAAACTGACCAGAGAAACTGAGGCTTCATATTATCAGTATTTGTTACGGTCTGACAGGTATTCTCCAAAAATAGTAGAAATAAACGTCAGCAGCAGTCAAGCAGCTACTTTTGTAGGCTTGAGCCAGTCACTCTATACTTTATTTACTCCTCTGCTAAAGAGAAACAAAACTCTCTTGCCTCATAAGTTTGTGGTAAAAGCAAAGGTAAATAATTGAGACAGTGGAACTAAATACAGAAGTAACTGACAGATCCTAAGAGTGTAATAATAGAAAATAGGTGTATATTTATGTCCTTACCAAACCATATTTTGTACAAGATTTTGCAGCTGTTGAGATCAACCAGAAAATCAAGGGAAAAAATCTGTGGGGGTTGGGGGGAGAAAGAAACTTGTGCTCTCAAGATGCTGCTTTTATGCACCAGAAACAGAATTCACCAACCCAAGCTTTGTACTTTGCTGGCATCAATAGTGAGTTGACAGGGTTAACTGTCCTGGAAAATTTATGATTACCAAAACCTGTGTGCTAAACAGTAGGAAACACTGCATTCTGGGGTAAATTTAAATTGTCACTTCTTTCACAGACTTCAGAAACTAATGACTGTTTGCAAGACAGAATTCAGGCTGAAGTTGCCTTTTGGATTCAGAAGACAAAGTTACTACTTTCATAACCACCAGGCTTAGTAAGTCAATTTTGTGCCTGTTTGTCAACAACAATAGAGGCCTAGGTTTTGTAAGGACTAAGTTCTCCTTATCCTAAGGAGTTCATTTAAATCCATACCTCACTATCCCATGAGAAAAGTATAATATTGGGGCTAACCAGCACAGGCTCCACAGGACAATGGAAAGAGAGCTCCATGACTATCCCATGGAATAACGTTCCCCCCCTCCTAGCACAGCTTTTGCTCTTTGTTCTGGACACCAAACATGCACAAAAATAAAAAAAAAAAAAAATACCAGAGCATATGTGAAACAAAGCCAGAAATTTACCTTCTTTCCTTACTTTACACATCCAAAAGCATTTCAGTAAGACACCTGTGAGTACTACAGAGCATCTGTGACTAAGAGATGCTGCTGTTCAATTCAAATATAAGCGAGGAGATTTGACACCAGGAAGCAGGGATGTGACAAATGAAAAAAATAAGAAAATGAAGTTGAAATATACTAGAGATTACTTCACCAGACTGCCCTCCTTAAAGTCATCACCCACAGTGACCTCCCATACAGAGGGGACAGAAAGAAACATGTATCACAATACCTACATAAAAGACACTGGAAAACTGCTGCAAGAAATTTGGTACTTTTACACAAAGTTATGCTTCATATACTGACAATGTATGAACAGACAAGGTTAATGCCTTACTGGAGCCAAACAAAGTAGCACTAACTTTAGATGGGATGAGATAACCAGGATTACATCCTACCGGTTGCATTAAATTGCTGCTTTTCCTCCATAGGAAACAAAACTGAAGTTAAAAGTTGTACCAGTATAACTTGGTATCCATACACCTGGTCTTGGAATTTCATCAAAAGATCAGACAAGATACTTACATCACATACATAATATCCCAATGACAAAACAAAAAGAAACAAACTTCCCCCCCTCCAAAGTTAAACTAACTGCAAAAACTGTAATCAAACCTCAAGGACACCATAATGTTTTAAGGAATTTCTAAGACTCCTTTTTAAAAAAGGCAATAGAAATACCCTATTCTATTTCCCTTATTCCCACAGTATAGCAAGGAAGGCAGTCTTAGAAAGATTAAACTAGAAACAAACTATATTTTTTTCCCTTGAGTCTATAATTTATGTCAATCTGTATTTTATGGAAATCTTGTTGCACCACATAACTCAGAACCTTTAAATGTACATTTATCCTTGAAGCTCCACTTTAAATAATATGATAAACCAGAAGTAAATAACAATAACCAAAATACAAAAATCAAGCCTATCAAGTTCTCAAGTGAAAATAGCTTTTAAAAGTTTCTATGAAACAAAGGTTTATAGAGATTAATTATGTTTATAGAATTAATGTAAAGCTCAATTTTGTAATGATCAAAATCATTAATGTTGTCTGACATCACAGCTGTATCATCTTCTCATTTTTCAATTTTTCCTAAAGAACAGCTCCTCTACTCAAAAACAGAATTTGCAGAACAACAAGAAAAAATTCTTATGTAACTTATTGCAGGACTATTTTCACCAAAAAAAGTCAACTTAGTTTGCTGGAATTCTTAGTTTAGAATTTCTAGAGAGCTGTAAAGAACACAAGTGCCTCTTCTAGGCTTGGGAAATGACACAGTCCCCAGGGGACACTGTTCTACCATTGATAGAAACAGACTATTTTTGCCTGGTGGACTGCTTGTGAACAGCTTCTCTGCTTACTGCTGTCAGGACATCAATACCTGCTCCATCAGACTGCCATCCCTCCTTCACTCTGGTGCTATGGCAAGCAGCTGAGGTGGTGGGAGAGGCTGACAGAGCCCTCATTCACAGGCAGGCTGGGGATATTTGTTTCAGCAATGAATGGGAAAGCTTAATTTATAAGTAGTCAAAACATCATTTCACCATGCCATCTCCTCAAAACCACCGGATGATCCCTAACATGAATTTAATTGTTCTTAAAACAAGATGGCACATTTATAAACACTACTGTCAAGGTCAGAATACCAACTAGACACTCAATTTACGAAGGCAAAACCAGTTCAGCCTGTAACTAAATTATTGAAGTCACAGACAGCTCTGCATCTCTCCCACGGTCAGGACATACCACAACAGTCCAACTGCACATCACTAGCATGATGTGCTGAGTCTACACATGTGCCTTTGTAACCCAACATGATCTTAGAATGAATAAGAAAAGTCTGCTGCAGTTTCAGTAGGACTGACCTCTAAACTTGTGTTAAGTCACACAAAGTATCAAGAAATTGAATACCTCAAGGGCAAAGAATAACTGTGCTGAGTGTTTAAATTCTTGCACTTGCTACTAACTTAATAGGGAAAAAGAAGTTACATTTCTACTAGGATACTATTTCTAATGCAGTCTTTCCTAGTATGAAAGAAGCTACCCTCATTTTTAGAGGTAGTTGCAAAGAGGTCTTAAAATTTTCTTTATATTTCAGGGAGTTGAACTCAAACTTGTATTTCAATCCCTGTTCCTTGTAAGTATTTTGGGTTATAATGTGCTCATCAAAAGACATAAGTAACCTAATTGCATTACTTGTCTGTACTTCAACCTTCCATCCTCACTCAGTAATGACATTGCCAACATGATTTCAATACTTACCATGATAACAGAATTACATTAGAGTCAGCTGTAAGGTTCAAAATTTCACTGCTCGTTTTTATTGTTTTTCCATTAAACAGTCCCATTACTGTTCAATTAGTATTCAGACTGGGAGAAAAGGGAAGGGGGGAAAAAAGTGGGGGGAGAAAAAAGGTAGCAAAAAGACCTTTTCAGAAAACTTAGAATGAAAAATTTTTTGGGATTCTCATTAGAAAGCCTCACTAGTCCTTGACATATGCTTAGCATCTATGTCTTACACCACTTTATCCAGAACCTTTTTTTTAATAAAAAAGCTCCCTTTCAGTGTTATCAAATCATGTTCTACTTGGAGAGCACTCTTGAACATTAGAAATTTCTTCAAGGCATGTGTGCTCTAAAGAGCCAGGCAGCACACATGGAAATCATTACTTGCATTGAATACCTTAGCTTTCCCAAGTCATAAAGTAAATTAGAAGCTGCAAAGACTGCAGCGTGCACCTTGTAAACTAATGACAGACACTTATGATCATGCATAATTTTCTTTCAGCAGAAATTACTTCCAACTAAATTCTACCACCTGACGCCTATTGCATTTTAAAACCCATGGAAACATAAAGTAAGGTTCAAATTAACAAGTTATCATTAACTTCCTCCGCTAGTAACATTCAGCATATTTCATTAACCAAAGATACGACACTTTGGAGGACTAACTTCTGTAATGGGTACCCTTATTAACAAAGAATCAAATATGTTATTGCTCAATTGAAGCCATTGGCCACACATGGGTGATGACCCTTGAAATGAAGGCTACTAATACACTAAAATGATATATGATGCCATCTAATACACTCTAATGTGAAGGCTATGTAAGTGGTAAACAAGCTAAAACATTATACAATCCCGTAATTTCTTACCAATGATCTATGAAACATTCATGTTATATTTAAATTACACTGGCAATTACAGTGTAGGAGCATTGTACTGTTGAACAGAACAAACACAAGCTTTAGTAAATTACAGGCAGGGTTATAAAGAAGTGCATTACAACAACTCCTTAAAACTAAACTTCACTTAATGCAGGTCATACTGTGATTTATGAGCCATACATAAACCCATCAAGCTGAAGAATAACTCGAGCAAAAAACAGGTTATGTCAACTGCTCTTATTAATAACAGTGATCGAGAAAACTGTAAACTGAAAAAATTAAAGTTCTTTGTGACATCAGGTCTGACAAGCAGTTAAACACAGCGTTGCAGCATCAGGTCACAATAGTAATATTCAGAAGAGGAAAAAAAATCCGCCAGTCACTTCTGTCGAATTCAGAACAAAAGAGGAAACAAAAAATCTCGGTGATGAGACATCTACATGGATCTCATCAATATCAGTGGACCTATAGCCACACACCAGTTCAAGAAGTACTGCGGAGAGGCAGGCAAACAAAAAAGTTGCACTAAAACCTCCACTTCTTGCAATGAAAATTAGAGCCCAGCATCACACTAAGCTCACCAACGCAAAAAATCCCACGTCCTCCTAATTTCAGAGGCAGCCTCCGTGCTGGCTCACCCCTCGCCCTTGCCGGGGAAGCCCAGCCCGGCACACTCAGATGCTCTCACAACTTTCTCTCCGGCGCGGCGGTCGGACAGGCACACGTGCTGCCGCTGCCGCTCCGCGCCCCCGGCCGCAGCCGGGCCCCCGCAGCCCCGCAGGGGCGAGACTGGGGCCGTGCCCCGAGGGGCAGCTGCGCCCTGCCCTGCCCTGCCCCGCCGCGGGGCTGCGCTCCCGGGCGGCGCCGCACCTACCTGCGGCTCGGCGGCTTCGGGCGGCTTCACCAGGTGCTTCTCCTTGTACAGAGACCAGAGGCCGATGTCAGGCAGGAAAATCAGAGCCGCGGTGAAGAGCAGCGTCATTTGCAAAAACCTCTTCTGTTTCCTCTTCATGGCCAAAGCCGGGCTGCTCTGCTGGCGGCGGCGATGTCAGCTCCCCCAGCACCGCGGGGCCAGGCTCTTCCCTGCCCGCAGTCCCTCGGAGGGGCCCGGCGCCGCGCAGAAACTTCGCCCGCCTCACGCCTGCCCACCCGGAGCCCGGGCGGGGCCGCCCCCCGCAGCGGCGGCGGCGGGGCCGAACCTGGCGGCCGCTCCCCCCGCCCCGGCGCGGCGCTGCGCGGCGGCGGAGCCGCTCTTGGGGGAGAGCATGGATCCACCTGCGAACAGAGCGGCAAACAACCCGCCACGCAGCGGGACAGGGGCAATAAATAAATAAATATACATATATATATTTTAAAAAAAAAAGGAAAAAAAAAGGGACGGAAAAGCCTCACAACCCGAGTCCAGTAAACAGCGTGGGACCGAGAGCTCCCCCTCCTCCCGGCCGTGCAGAGCCCCCGCCGCTGGCCGCGCCCGCCCGCCTCACGTCCCCCTGCCTGCCCCAGCCTGGGCGGGGGGGGCGCGGCATCATGAGCTCATCACGCGCAATTTGCTAAGCAAGACTTCAAAAAAAAAAACAAAAACAAAAAAAGCCACAACCCAAAAAACAGGAGAAGAGGGCTGGTGCCGGCACTGCGCGCCCCTCCGCGCCGGGGGCCGGGCAGGGAGGGGCGGCCCGCGCCCCCCCCACCACGTGCGCGGGCCGGGCCGGGCACGGGCGGTGCCGGGCCCGCCCCACCGCGCCCCCTCATCCCGGCCGGCCCGTGTGCGCCTTCCGCCGGCTCTGCGCCCTTCTCCCGGCGGGCGAGGCGGGGAGCGACAGCCCGGTGCGGGGCCCGCGGGCCGGAGCCGGGCGATGCTGCTGCTGCTGCTCGTTCTGCCGCCGCCGCCGCGCATCGGGGACGGGGCTGGCAATTCCCGTTCCGGTCCGTCCTCCTCGGCGCTACGTGAATTGCGGGGGGGACCGCGCGGAGAGCCCGCGGGCGGCTCCCTGCCGGGGTGCTGGGGCGCTCACCTGCCCGGGTCTCCCCGGACTCCCCCCGCAGCGCCGCCTTTCCGGAGCCCGCCCGGCCGCAACCTGAGCGGCTCCAGCCTTCCCCGAACCGCGGGGGGCTGAGGTCATCCCCCACTTCGGTAGCAGCACCGAGGGAAGGAGATGTTCAAAGCGATGTCGATTTGTACCCCGCGTGTTACAGTCGGACCCGTTTGGGCTTCTGGTCTGAGCTCAGCTTTTCTCTACGTAGTGTAATTACATTGTCTTCCCAAACTAACTCCTCTCGGCAAAACAGGAGAACACTCGGATTAAGCTTACTAGGACCTACTGCCCTTTCAGCTTTGTCACATCAAACAGTGGGAAAATGTGTATCAGACTCATAATGATAACATGGCTAGAACCAATACTGAAAAATAAAGCTACATCTAACTTCCTTTCTTTCTGCCCTGCTTATAGAAAGCTGTCAGCTACAGTCCCTGTTCCTACTGGGGGCTAAAATATTTCTGAATGTCTAGGTCTTAATCCTGCAGTAACAATTTCCTTTCTGTAACCACAGTACATGGCTGTGGATGGTAAGGAGTAGTCCTGTCCTTTTCCATGGATGAGATCAGTCTTGTCCATCCACAGAACCGTCTTGTTCGGGAAGCATTTCCTACATATGCATAAAATAGTGAAAGAGGCAGTAGAAAGGTTATTTTTAGGAGAGTAGCTGGAGATAAGGGAAAGCTTGAAGGCAGAACAGGAAAACTCTGAATGATGAAGGTGGAATGGGAGGAAACAGCATAATGCTCTTTAGTAATAAAAAGCAGGATTGGAAGGAACCTTGCAAGGTCAGCTCCTCCATGGCTCTGCCCCAAGCCACAATCAACTACATGTGTCGTTCTTGACAAGTGTTTGTCTAACCCATTCTGAAGTCCTTCAGCAGTAGCACCACTCCAGCCTCCTCAGGCAACCTGTTTTGGTTTGCCATTGCAAACTGTTCCTTAATGCACAACCTGAACGTCCCTTGCTGTGATTTCAGAGTATTACATGGCCATCAAAGGGAGAGCAAGCAGGGTATTCCCCTCAGTCTTTACACAGGTAAAGCCCACTTCCAGAAACTGTTCTTTAGGCACTCCAGGACATCTCAAGAGAGGAAACCTCCTGCTTTCACCAGGACTATCTTCAGCTGATTTGCATCTTATTTGAAGTCCAAAGTTGGAGCTATTAAGTTACTTGGGATCTTGTAATTGTTTATAAGAAAAGATGGATAATCATGCAGGTATTAAAGTGTGTACTCCTTTTCCATGCTTCCATATGGAATGCAAGCTTTGATTGTAACAGCAGTATCACTTAGTGAAAAAATTTAAGCTCTGTTCAGTTTTGTTTCCCTCAAGATCACCTAATCCATTGTTCATATTTCTGTGGTTGAATATTTCTACATTGTCTCCTGTATCTATTGAATATAACTTTTTTCCAAAATATTTATCCAGTTTGTCAAAACCACTTTGAATTTAAGTCTATCTTCCACTATCATATACAAATGTAATAAATTTGTTCAATTCTGCAATCCAGACTGTTAGCAAAAACTTTAGTGCCTCACAGAACTCTGTGAAATGTGTGTTCCTACATTTAAGAGAATGCCACTGATACTTTACTCTCTCTATAGTTTCCAGGCAATTTGAAATACCTAAGTAAACTAATCTTGCTTTGAAGATTGTCATGTGCAAGACTTGTTAAAGGATGTACATCACTGCTACCTTTTCACCCCTGCCAGGCTATAAGGATGTCACAAAAGATTACCAAAACAGCCATGCAAACATTTGCTCTTTTTTATTGTTGCAACTAATGCAAGAAGTTATTCAGTTCAACTGAGTTTTAAAAATTTGGTTTTATATTCAAGAGATTAATCTATCCAAAGATTAAAGTACTCAGAAAACCAAAGGGCATTGATCTTGTCTGAAATTCCTCTTAGTTTTGTAGTTCATCATCCAGAGTTAGGAAATTTACCAAGCATATTGGAAATTTTGATTCAGCTGCCTTTTTGTGTGAAGACATTCAGCCCTGATGTTCTTCCACTCAGTGCAAAAAGCATAATAGCTAAAACCATCCTAAGTATAGAAATGATTGCTATGAGATCATATAATAATTGTGTAGAAAAAGTAGGACTACTGGCAGGAAAGATTTGGGAGATGTTGCATCTGGAATTCCACAGCTTGCCAGTTATGTCTGCCTCTGGAGGTTGAAGTGAATGCAGATATTGACTCTCAAGAGATGAAATTCAATTTAATTTCCTGAATCCTGAGAATGATTTTGTAGTAAGGGTCATAGGCCACAACTGGCAAATTCATGTCTGCTTTGTAAAGAATTAAAGGCATATTTTTCAGCAAATATTTTTTTCACATAATCTTAAGCCACCTAGCCCTATTAGGCAGTGCTGAATTTTTAAAGCACTAAACTAGTTTAAAGGAAGGATGGAAAAAGAAACCATCACTGTTGTGTGAGTTAAAATCTGCAAATATACAAGCATGCAGCAATAGCTTATGCTTGCCCTAGAAGAACTTGCAGTGGAGCTGCAGAATAGACAATTTCTTCAGTGGGAATTTATTCAAACCTTCAGGTATTTGATGTTTGATATCTCTAGCCATAAATGATAAATAATGAAAGAGCAGCATCCTGAAACCATTTACATGCTGGCACCACAATTTAGTGTATTGAGGACATGTTTTCATTTCCACTCTTCATGTTCTCTAAAGAGAAAGCTTCCACTGAGATTTCTGATATGACCTAGGACAGAAAAGAAGAGTGTGAAACACCCTGGCAGGGATCAGAACTGCAAAGCAAGATGAACATGAGAAACTGTTTAGACGTGCATTTCAAACCAAGAAGCTGAAGTCCTCCAAGGTAAATTTTATGAAATTAAGACTTTATGTATAGAATTGCTCAAAAGGGACCTCTGGTCATGGTTAATCAATTCTCATGCAGGAAATCCACTATTCAGTGCATTTATCGGAAAAGAGAAACTCTGCCCTCACATGAAAGACAAAGTACCCACCTTCACATTCAGTGTTAAAAACATCAGAGGTTGATGTGCTCTATGCAGAGGATAAGTCTGGTAAAATTATGATTAACTATCTGTAATATTACTGTGCAAAAGACTGCATAAAGTTAATGCAATGGGAGTTTGCTTTGATTATAGTATTTACCTGTGGGTAATGCAGGATGCATAATGAACTGGTCTGTTCCCATGATTTTTTTCATCTGCTTAGTGGGGGAAAGCATTGCAAACCACTCTCAAAGGCAAGGAGAACCGCAAAGGGATCTGTTCTTTTGCTAGTACAACCATGATCTGAAACAGAGTTGCAAACAATTGGTGATTCTGGTATTTAGGGGACTGACATGCTTTATCACACCTGGTTTTTATCCTCAGACATCCAAGAGTCTCTCAGAGAATCTCACATTCTCTGTCACTTGTCTTCTTTTCACTTAAACCTCAAGAGAAAGGCATGATGCTGCTAGCATAGTAGAAATGGAAATTTGATGTGAAACAAAAAGTACTTTTTTGAAAAAGTTCAAAGTTCAAGATCCTTGAAACTCCCACAGAGAACCTTTATTTTCAATACCTTCTGCAGAGAAATATTTCAACATATTCACCTAAAAAAACAAAATGCTTTTTTATATATAGACCCTGGCTATAAATAACAACACATAAAACATTTTTTTAATTGACTAAGTAATTTTGTCCTCTTCTGTCTCTGGTTTTGTCATCAAGTTTCAAAATTATCACCACATATTTGTACTGCTGCTGTAGCAATATGCCTTGTAAACCTAATTTGTTGGGGTTTTCTTGGAATCAAACTTTTGTTCTCAAAGCTAAATGAGCAATTCAGCTGAAAAGGAAAGATAGGAGGCCACCTACCCATATAGGAAATCAAGAAATTCAGTTCCCAGAGCAAACTCAAGATAAGTTCATTTTATCGAGGTTTTTGAAATTTGGCTTCTGTTTTTTACATCACTAAGTTTGTCAATATTCCATAGATCCAGAAAATTTACTTGAGAAATATACTAAAATATTTATTAAAATTGAAACATTTGTAAATCTGAAGACCTCTTTTGTTAGCTAGCCATAATACTCTTAAAGGTCCATTACCTTAAAAAAAGGTTTTATAAAAATAAAAAACCCTAAATCATATGAAAATATTATTGGGGAAGTTTTGTTTCCCCTCGTCCCACCCACAAAAATTTGTCATTTAGAAAACAGTATCACTCCCATTCCAAAATTATACAGTTTGATTACAATTTAGAAGAAAAACTCCAGAAAAGCCACATAGAACTTGAATAAGTAATGACAACACCATGAATTATTTCCACTTTCACAACTTTGTTCTGTTTGACTAGCTGGATGATGGTTGATTGCTTCTTCATTGTTGCTGTGCCACTATAAACTCAAGAAAGCAAACAAAAATGCTGATGGATCAGACTTTTTGCCAGTTACCTCACAAGCTGCAGATTCACTACTGCACAAAAGAAATCACTGAAATGTAAGGGTAATCAGAAAAGTTTATTTTGAGAGACAAAATCAGTACAATGTCAAATATTTCTAAATAGCTCAGTAATCATAAAACACTGATGTCAGGAAAAATAGTTGCTCATTCTTCCTTTCACACAAATCCCCAGTAATTTGGGCCTAAATATGGTACAGGAACATGGCATTTGCAGAAATTTGGATGAAAAAAGTTATCTTCTTTTAGATCATCTTTTTCAACAAACAGAAGCATTAGCTTTGCAAGAACAGAGAAAAACTCAGCTCGGTGATAGTTAGGAAAAGCATTTTGCTCTTCTGAAGATCAGCCCTCCTTTTCAGTCTTCTTGCTGTTCCATTTCAGAAACCTCGCTATACCTTTTCCAAGTGTGTAGTAAGACCTCGCATCGACATTACTGTGTTCACATGTAAGAGTCTCCTTTGTCTGATAATGCACAGAGCCTTCACACCTTCATCACACAACCCGATTCAGGTTGGATCTAAAATAACACCTCATTACTGGAAATAAAACAGTACATTCTGCAAAGCTTCCTTAACAAGACTGAAAGTCTCATCTCACCAATCTTGTAAAATGTGCAGAATACATCAAAAGGTAGCAGATGTCACCTTAAGTTCCAATTTTTCACTAGAGGCATCGCCAGCAAACTTCAGAGATGTCTACACTGATAAACAGGAGAGCAGAATGGGCTAGAGGGAGCTCCACATTTCTTAGCTGCTCATTTGCCTTCTGTTTTGTTTTGGACAGATGCTGGGCTGGACTAAGCCTGGGTCCTGCGCTGGGAATTGTTTATTTCAGTTAAAAACGTCAAAGGATGAATGGGCGAGATGACACCAGGTTGTTCAGACCTCATTCATCCCCATTCATTCCCAGTCTGCTGGGTATCACATACCCCAACCCCTTGTCGTGTTCCAGCCGTTCCCTAGGGTACATTGCATGTCTTTGAGGTCTGAAAAAATCCCTTTAGTGGCTTGAAGATGCACTTCATGTCACCTCAAACACTGTAATGGCCTGCATCTTTTTCTCTCCATGTTGTGTCAGAGCTCAAGGCAGAACTCAACAGCTTGAGAAGTGGGCACGCTAAAATGTTGGTTTGCTGCTTGGAGTTCAAAATGACATGTAGTACTTCCCTAGCTTACCAATGGTTGCCAATTTCTGTGGCAACCTAGGACAACGAATGTTGTATAAATACCTTCTGCATTTGTAGATGAAGAAATTGTCAAAGAGAATGTAAATGGAGATCATAATGCTGACAGCTCCAGTTCCGTCACTGAAAATTTCTAGTATGCATGTATATGAAAACATGAAGCAAATAAGAAGCAGCACATTTTTATAACATTAGTTCGTTGAATTCCATCGTGTACTGCAGAAAGGCATAATAGATGCCACAGAAAGCAAGATGATGGTCTTTTATTTTGGGTGCAACCCAGCAATTACATAACCTGTGTTCTAATGACTGCATACTGCTCCATCATTAAAAAGAAAATTTCATTTTATTTAAAATTTTAATCACTAAATCCAGTGATTTCTGATGAGCTGTGTGAATGTGATTTGCAATATTGATTCTACCATATTCAAGTAAGAAAATTAATTCTAAAAGAAACAATGCTGAAGATAAGTATATTAGAAAGTTTTTTTGTAAGGGATATTAGTAAGATTTTTATGCTTTTTTATGATTAACATCTTTGACATTTTACATGCAAATGCTGAAGAGCAGAGATAAGCCAAGGTAGAGCATAAAGGACTGGAATGCCACTCAGAAAAAATGCTTACTAGTATCTTTATTACCAATAGCTGCTGTCAGGTTGATCTACAGTCTTACTAACCATATATTTTGTATTTCCTGTGGAAGTTGTTATTCAGATTTCAAAATATTCTTCATAAGAACTGGAAGACTGGAAGACAATTGAATATTGCAATTCAAAGATCACAAGCTGTCTTTTTAGTCTCAGATTACATTCAGGCTAATAGGATATTCCACTGTAGTAGGACTCAGAATATATTAACGGCTCAAACAGAAGACATACAGACATCACTGGATATTAGGAAGGAAATAAAGGTGGAACTAACCAGAGTTTCATCAAAAGCTGATAGAAAATTTTTAACTGAAATGTTTAACTTTGGTGAGTTTCGTATTAGCAGAAAGGTGACAAAATAAAGTACTATTGACTATCAGATGTAAAAAAAGGTTACATGTGTCTAAGAGGTCCTAAATTTAAAGAAACTAAGGGGGGGGGGTTATTTTTTTGGGGGGGGGAGTGCTGTCCTCATACTTTGAATAAAAGACTAGCTGATAACTATCAAGAAACTGAGAGCAAAGAAAATTTTTGACTCCAAAAGATCAGAAGCAGCACCAGCTGCTGGAGCTGCAGAAACTTTACTTGAGAGATGATAGGGCTTAGACAATGCTGAAATGTACATGGGGAAAGCCAATAACATCCTCTGCTGCTGCAATGCAAATCAACAAGCATTTTGTATTGTCCTGTTACTTTTGAGTTAGAGCTCTTGAACATATTCATATAGCTTGATGTTTTTACTAAAAGTGACAAGAAGAACCCCTTCATTTATCTACAGCAATCAGGAGTAAATGAGAGGTGAATCAGGCTATAGTTAAAAAGTAGTTGTTTGTGTGGCTTGGCAAACTTATATTTTTTTTTAAAGCTAACATTCTGTAAGAGAAACATTTTTCTGTGATATTGTCCAATCCTAATAAATGTAACTCAGAAAATTTCCGCCTCATTCTTTAGAGGAAACATTTTTTTAAAACTAGGATACTGAGGACCCTCAATACCTTGGGGAGCTAATTTTAGTCCTTTAGTACAATATCGAGATGATCATTGAATGTTCAAGGATAAAAAATAGCTAAGAATAGAGCCAAATGGATTTTCAAAAAACATTCATCCTGAAGTTAATGATAAATTTAAGAATAGCTAATGTTAAGAGCTCTTTATAAAGTGATTAATGAAGTCTGTCAAGTAGTAAATCCTAAAATCTCTAGAACTTTTTCCAAGTATATACATCTACAATTTCATATACAGTAGAGGAGAAAGAAAAAAAAGTAGGAAGAAGATTTCTGCTGCAATTATAGACTCTACTCAATGGGAAAAAACATTCTGAGTTTGAGTTGATGTAGAAGAAAATGGATTGATTAAAAACCAAAACATCAGAAACCCCACCCTCACCAAACTGGGGGGAAAAAAAGTTAAAATATGAATATTGTAAAGGAACTTTTAAAATTTGAAGCAACTAAAAACCTTAGACTTTTTGAAACAAAGTTCAAAGAAAGTGCTCTGTTTCAACATAAAGTACTCCAACCATTTCAATGTATATGAGCATTTTTGCTTAGCCAAAAATTAATTTTCTTTTTCAGTTTTTCCTTTCGGCCATCATCCTGCTTCTCCTGCCTACCTGTGTTCCCACACGCACATGTTTAGTTGGGTAGTTTTCTCTTATGTCTGTCCCATGCTTTAAATGACCTTGCATTGAGGACCTTACAAGTGTAATATTGGTGTGTTTCATGTTTTTGACCTACAGAGAATATAATAAGCATAGGAAAACATATCAGACTAAGAAAGATGAAGAGTCACTACAGTTTGGACTCCTCAGCAATGTATAGGACTTCTGAAGTTTCTTACAAAATCTTCAAGCTCATTCGCTCAAGGTTTCACACTTGACTTAAATCTTTCCAGCTTTTGGGAAGCCACTAAAGCAGATTGCATTATGGCATTACACCTAATATAAATGTTTCAAGCTTTTTAAGACCATTTGGCATCTAAGGCTAAGACTGAAGACAGCATCAGCTTATATACACAGGAGCTAATATGACAAATCAGGCTACTTCACAATGAAAGGCCTCTCTTCAGATGATGTTTATGTATAAGAACAAGTAAAATTATCATTTCTTCTCTCTTTTAGGGCTCATACTATGGCACTCTGCTAGCGGAGAACTTTCTTGCCAAGAAAGCAGGCCCCATCTGTCATTCACTCTTCTTGTTTCTCAGCAGAGTTAAAAAGCCTGACAGTTTCCATGAATAACAATGACACATACTCTTCTATCTAGCAGAGAGGAACAAATTTTATTGATGAAAACAGGGTGGCAGGGGGGAAATCCCTCAGTGTTTGAAGAGTTTTCTGAGCACTGCTTGTGTCTGGTTTAGAGGGAAGATGTAACTGCCATTGTGTGTGTCAATGACCCTGCCTGCTGCTGTTACCAGGTAATTGCTGATCTAGGGTGCTGCAACTAAGGACCTTTTTCACAGCAGTTGTTTGGTAACCAACATCCCATGCTTTCACAAGAAAGGTTCTTCTGTATCTGGGCTCCAACAGCTTTTAATACATAGCTCTTGGCCATGCAGTTGCATCTGCACTCAAAAAGTTACCTAAGCACAGTTTTTGAACACTTTGGAAAGTACCCAAAAATCATAGCAGAGAGGTATGTTTTGGGGGAGATGCTCACAGACAACATGTAGAGAAAGTGCTTTCCCTGCTATCAGTGATTTTCTTGGTAGGTTTAACAATCATAATTGCATAAATATATTTATAAAGGCACATCGGTACAGCCTAATTTTCAGAAAGACTACACCTACCTGTTTTATAATAGGGGTTTTTTGTCAGTGCAGAAGACAATGAGGAAAAAATTACAAGAATGGAAAAACTTACCCCAAGCTTCCCCGGCTTTTGTTCTTAATAATGCAACACTATGTCCATCATTGGTCAGTCTGGTGTTGGACAATAGTTTATTAAACTCACCCACATCCTGTATGAAATGTTTTTATGAAAGAAAAGAGGAACCAATGTGCATACAGGCCTCTATTTAGAGGCACTTTTTATTATTGGCATGAATTATTTGGTATTTTCTTTTTCCTTCATCTCTATTCTTCAACTTCTGACTGTATTCTGTGAAGTTAACTGAGAAATATACATCTTTACATCTTTAGGGGGTATGCACTGTTTCAGATTATAATTTAGATAGACTTTTTTTTTTCATAAATCTATCTTCACTTTGTGAAATTCAGCTCTTTTAGAGGCTGATCCAACATCAGTCTTTGGTAAATGTGCTGCTGAATATTATGTTAAATCTTGGCACAAAAAGAGGTATATGCAAATGGCATTTTGAGAGCCATCACCAATAAAGGAGAAGTTGAGGAATGTTGGAAAATGCAGAATACCTTAAGGACTAAAATACTAAAAGTGACACTGAATTGAGTATATTTTGGGACAATATCATGTATAAAATACCCAGAAAAAATAATGAAAATTTGGAATGAAATTTTGGCTAGTAGACTAAAATTTCATCGAGAATTAGAGGAAAGGAACTTATTTTTTTTTAAACTTGCTGCATATGTTTGACTAATGCTACTCCCACCTCTGTCTGAAATTCTCCAAATTCTGTATTGTCCTTCTAGTCAAGAGCCAGGAGCACTTTCTTGCCTAGTTTTCTAGTTATTCTTTTAAGAACTAATATTTCTAAACTGGATCCTTTTGAAAATACTTACAATTGAAGGTTCTGATTGCTTAATCTCTTTGACAAATAAGCTGCTAAATGAAAAGAAAGGAAAGCAGGCATAACACAGAAAGTAATATTTTTTCTGTCCAACAGAAACTGCTATTGAAACCAAGGGTCAAAGTGCCTTTTCAGGGAAGCAATAATGCTGCTTCTTCCTATTGAGTCACTCACTATGTACTGAGTCGCACAAGCTTACTATTTCATCTCTAGCTGGCTCAGATCAAAGGTCCAGAATCAGAACACAAAATAGCTTTTTAGATGTTTGTTTGCTTATTTCTGACATAAGAAATCTGCGTCCAAAGCCCGAGAAATTTCAGTCAGTGTCACTGTAGAAGGACACTCTTGATAAATTGAAAAGTGCCAAAGTTCCTCAGTGTATATCATGATAAATTCACGCGTGAAAATTCTACTTTTGGTGGGAATCTGCATCGTAAAGTTCCCAGTCTAACAAGGTCTCATATACTGTGTTTTTCATGGCTGGAATGTCAGGTATTCTCCATGGCCAAAGCTCCCCTGAAGTTCATCAAAACATTAATTGCAAGTAACATTCAGAAAATTCGCTCTCAGAAAGCCTACTTTAGAAAGAGGGTGCCAGAACTAAGGCGGAGCTAGACTATACACACTTTTATTTTATTTATATGGTATAGTCACAAAATGCTTAAAATTCTGAAAAATTTGAACTTCACAAAGTGATTCATGAATGAGTTGCCAATATTTTGGAGCAGAATCTGTTTTGAAATATGATCTATCACAGGCAGGCTTGGTTAGTAACACTCCTTGGTTGCTAGACACCCAAATCTGTATCAGGTGGAACAACTGATGAATCCTTCCCATAAACACAAAGCATGTCTTAAAACTCCTGTTTCAGCTGCCTGTGTCTAAAATACAGTGAGCCTAACAATGTTAACTGTGTTATGTCCACATTTGAGGGAATACTAAGAGATGAGTAATATGTGTCATGTCACTATGTGCAATCGTTTTGTTGTATTTCAAAGTGCATTAAAGATTCTTTTTAAAGGTATTTTCTTAAAGGCATGGGAGGAAGGAGTTAGCTCCATTGTGGAAGACAGCAATAGAATTTAATAGCTGAGGCTAGTGTGGAAATGACACAGTATGAAATATGAAATTAATGGTATAACAGCTTTAAAGATGGAATCAACTGCAAAAAGCTTCACAAAAACAGACTACAATTCTGCAGTTTTGATATACATCCTGAGATAGTTCAGTAAGAAAATATTTTTTATGACTAGCAAAGTTCATAAACATAGGAAAGTGATGATGAGGTTAAAAAATTTTAGAAAGTTAAGAGTTGTTTGATGAATAGGAATGTACTAAAACAGCTTCTTCACTGATCATGTAAAAGATTTTTTTTTTGTTATGTTTGTACTTCTAAATAATGTCTCAAAAATGCATTGATTTTGCAAACTTGACTATTGATAGAATAGCAGCTTTTCTACTCTTAGTATTTCCAGATAAAATATCATGTTCTTTTAAAATCTTGTGCCTCTGAAGGTTTACTACACAAAGGTAGGGTAGATATAGTAATATAAAGACACTTATGTTTAGGATTCACGTGGTATGATGAGTGTCAACAGTGCAGTTGCAGTTACAATTGGTAGCTCCATGGTGGAGCCAAAAGCATGAGCTTTACATTTACTGCTGAGAGAGAATCAGAAAAATAATGTGTGAGAGCATCCAGCTTCCTACAGGGCAACTTAGTTCCAGCACACCCTACAGAACAGTGATTTCCTAAACTAAACTGCAGCTCAAGTGTGTCAGGAAGTCTGTTTCATTACCTGAAATAGCTTGTTGTTTTTGTAGTGTGACAGTCAAGTTTCATTGCCCCTGAGTGTAGATTATATCATGTCACAGCAAGGGGAAAAAAATCCATTTCAGAAAGGAAATCATACAAACAAAGTCATTTCACAAAGAGTTCAAATTATAATCAAGTGTCTTGGGGACAATCAGCATGTTTGATTTTAGATAAATACTTTCGTATGCCAAAGAAAAGCATCATTCAGTACAAAGCATCTTAATTGAGATGAAGTGTGTAAGTCATTCATTTACTAAAGTATCATTCCAAAATTAGCTTCATAAAACAAAGGGTATTTTTTCCTATTCACAAATGTACTTTAAAATACAAAGAACTGTATACATCAATTTTTAGTGAAGCATTGACCTCATTTCCAAAGCTGAAAGCTGTTTTTTTTCTTTATTACTTTTTAAGCATTATAAACTTTAATGTTCAGATACACATTAAAATAATATGAACAAAAATAATGACATAAAACAATTCTAGGTTATTTTTGTACCAGCAATGTACAGTTCTTTAATGAAAAATAAAAAAGCATCAAAACTAAAGTCATGAAGGAAGCTTGAATATGCTCCCCATGCCAGGGAGCTTGTATATAGTCCCCAGTTCAGGAGAGATTATCTTAGAAGGAGAATAGGTGATTCCTAATGTGATTCTTCTTGTCACATTGGGGATACCCAAAAGAAAATGCACAACCGGTTTATTACATTGTTTATTAATTTGTAGAAACAGAGTTCAGATGGCAAATGATTAACCTGGATCCATCACTGAGTGTCACAGACAGTTCAGACTATTTGTCACAGGCATAGGAGAACAGTCTCTTAAACCAATTAAAAGCATTTGAGAGAGGAAGCTGCTTCTTGTTGCATGGGACAGTACGGCCTTATGGCTTTGTGAACCTTCACTTTGGAACCTTACCAGAAGAACTCACTTTTGTCTGATTACAGTGGGTTACTTCTTGTTCTAAAGCAAGCAAAGAACACACTCAGCTGAGAAGCCCAGGTTTCATTCCTAGTCACATCTGGAGAAGATTCCTTTGGCATTGCCCAAGTTTTGCCTGGCTGATTTAAAGAATTAACAGTATCCTCCCATGTTTCTCTGACAGTGTCCTCACTGGTAATTAACACTCTAGCAATGACATTTATTTCTCATTTAACTGTAGCAACTGTGTGTCACTTCTGCAACTTTCTGGAGATAGAATTTTCAGGGCTGTGACCGTTAAAAATACTTATAAGAGCAAATGAGCTATGAAAACCAGTTTTGTTTGTATGTGTGATAGTCACTCAGTATACCAGCAATTAGAGAGAATATCCAGTCTTAGGTTGCATGTGCAACAGGTGTGTACATCCTCTACTCATTTTGAAAGGGGCACTTCCCATTCAGAGGGAGATACAGAGTGCTAACAGTACATTTTCATACATAGCTGTTGGTCTATAATACCCAGTCCATCTCCATTCATTGAAAACATTCATTTAAACATCAGATACTGAAACATACATTGCGAGTTGGGAGTGAATTTCCATCTGTCTTGGTGTTAGAGGTTAAGTAAGCTCTGAAGTAAGATCAATCCTGAGAAGTACTGTTTGAACTAAAATATACCCTTCTAATTTGTAAACTCTTCAGTTAAGAGATGTATGAACTTATGCAGTATTTCAGAGATGGAAGATAAAAAGCTAGAGGCATTACTACAGCTCAGGTGAGAGTGAACGCTCACAGGAATAAGCACAAGATACTGTGCTAATTGCCTGGAGCAAAAGTAAAAATGTAACACTGAATTGCATGAAATTCTAAAGTTGTATGCTGCCTCTGATGACATACTTTTGCTAGAGTCCACTTCAATAGCAGAAGATTTCAGGATATTAGCAAAGTTTTTATTGCAGCACAATTTATTATTGTGAGTGCTACAAACTGCTGTTTGCATAGCTGGTGCAAGGTGTAAGATCTGTTTCTGCCAAAGAGTGTCCCACATCCCTGTAAGGGAGGAATCGAGCCAGTGAGATCAGGCTGCATTTCCACTGATCACTATAATGAACTTGTGGTCCCACAGACTAGCTGGACATCAAGGAGGCTGTTGCATTAGCAACAGGGAGAAAAGGGTGCTGAAATGACAACTCTCATGCAAACATCTACCCAGCATATTGCAAACAAGTTCAGCTGAGCTGACAAGGAATATAAAACTTCCTGCGTAACCAACGCCGGTTGTTTTGCTAAGGAAAAGAATTGTTATGACTCATGAGAACAGCAAAGGATTTGCCTGAAATCTGTGAGAAAAAGTCAGACCAGTGGAAGGCTAAAAAGTCAGCAATATGCTGCTAACCAAGATAAAGAAGGTGGCTTTAAAAAGAAAAAAAAAGGAAATCACACTCTACATGAAAAATCTGTACGTAAATCAAGCACACATAATGTAATACCTCAATGCATACAAATCAGAGAAAATATAGTTTTGAAAAACATGTGGTAATTAAGAAAGATGATAAAAATAATTTGAAAGAGTTACTGAAAAGAAAGCATTACCAGGATAAGGTAATTCTTAACTGGTTCTCCAACATGCATAAAGAAAAATTGGATTTTGGGAAATGCAGTTTGATTAAAGCACATAGGATGCCAAACAGGGGAATTATAGCAATGCTAAATAAAAAGGTAACATTCAAGCTCAAAAGACATTGTTTTTACTGCAATTCTATTTTAATTTGGACATCATTATGCTTACTGAAGATTAATAGTAACAGAATTGGATATTGCTTCAAACCCTACAGACTAATTGCAATAATGCAGCTGCCCATCTATTTCTTTACAAAGAAAAAGAACATAGTCCCAGACACTAAGAATTGTGTTAATACAGAGATTCCCAAAGGAGTGATTTCCTCCAGAACAAGGTCATCATAAGTCAAATGGGATAGAGAAAAATATTTAGAGAGAAAGATGTCAAAAGAAATTTGGAAACTATTTTGAAGATGTCTGCTAGACAGCAAGAATCATGTGGTAATAATATAAAGGTAGGAATGACATCCAAAGCATGTCCTGGTTCAGCACAGTGTGAGGACAGTACTTAACAGTATAAGAAAACAGAGAGAAGGAAATGGAAAATAAATCAATAGAAACTTAACATATGCAGGACATAGGTATCTGATAAAGGAATTTAAAGGCATTGGGAAAAATTCATGGTAGGATGGGCTTAAATAATCTTAGTAAGAAGATTTAAATGTTACCACATCAAATTGATGAGTAATTAGATGTATCTTCTAGTGGACACGGCAAATTAGCACCTTGCAGTGAGAGACCTTGCAGCTGCCGGTTTGTTCCCATCTGCCCCTCTCCCTCCCCAACACCATCAGTGGTAATTCAAGTAGTGCTTAGGTATCATCACAGGGAGAAAACACTGCATGAAACTTAAAAAGGACAAGATTAAGAAAAAGCCACTAGAAATCTAAAATTGCAGACACTCGACTGAGAAAATGCATGTGTTTTTTAAAGGGAGTGGGATTAAGCATTGCCATGCTTTAATAGGATGGGTGGATCCCACCTGCTGTTTTTCTTGAAGACATGGTTTATTCAGGAATATTTTTTCATTCAATACAGGGTATCTTGGTGAAAAAGGAGGACTGGTTACTCTAAAGGTCAGGCCAAATGTTCCAATAATACGTGCATTCAGTGAAACTTTAAATAATATCATTGCAATAGCCCCTTCTCATGTCTTACTTATTAGAGAAGATAAATCCCTGGCTGAATGCCCTGGGTCTACTTCATGTTTTTAATCACTTTGTAATTTCCCTTAGAGAATATATTGACTAAATTGCCTCAGTCCCAGAATATTCCTTCCCCCGTTTATTTCTCTATGAAACATCTCTATAGCTTTTGTCTGTGCTGAGAAAATAACTTTTCTTCTTTTCATATTTCAAGGTTTCAGACATATCTCACTTTTCTCAAATCTGAAAGAGCAGACATATCCTTTGGAGAGGAACTCCAAATTTGTGTGAGGTTTCTAAAACCCTTTCTCTACAGTAACTTGGAAACTGCTTACCAGAATTTCATTTCCTTCCAATTCTTCTTTCTTCATCTCTAATAACACTTTAGAGAAAGTTACCTCTATGAAAAATAACTTAATAGAAAAAGGAAATTTCCTTTTCCTGAAATACCTTTCTGCTGTAAGGGCCTCAGTAACCTTTCTAGTTTGACCAATTGGAATGGAAAAAAAACCCCATGTTATTGTAATACAGTTTTATCTGTGCTGTTGAATATAGAAAAAAGAAGGACACAAAAAATATTTTTTAAAAATTACAGCTTGTGTCTGAAACATGACATTTCTCTCTGGAATACCATGTAATGAGCTGATAATGCTAAAATTAAATTAAAGGACAATTCTTGTTAAGAAAGCCTAAGGCAGAAATTATATACTTTGCTGATAATCTGGTGTGAAGCTGGGATAACCAGTCCCAATTTAAGGCCATTGTGATGGGGGTCATCTGCATCAATATATTTTGAACTTCAAAGCACATACTTTGATGAGCTTTCACAGTCTGGAAGCCTTACCAATGATTTAGAAGATGATTCAAGGTAGAAAAGAACTTCAAGTGGAAATTACAACAGTGAAAGCAATCATAACTCTTCCCTATTACAAATTTAGGTTTAAAGACCAAAATCCACAGTGCCTAAGATTGGGGCTCATAGGAATGGTGACCACTAAGGATGCTCCCAGGAAAGAACACTTCACCATCTTGTGCCTCCTTCTTCTGCTAGAGTGGGGGAAAAAAGCTGTGATGTCAGCTGGCATTCCCTTTGTCAGCTAAGCAGAAGAATAACCTTTAAAGTCATGTAAAGGATATACAGATCTGTGTTAGTCACTACTTCATGCAATATATAAAATTTCTTCTGTCTAGCGCTTCAAGGCACAAAACATTTGTTTTATTTTTCTTTGGACTTAACTCAAATTTAAACTCTCCTTCAGGGCTATCAGATGAGCTGCCCAGGAGAAGCTCAATGGAGCTTGAACCAGAGCAGGTGCTGAATGGATGTGCTCCCTTGCCAGTTGCTGTAGCATGTAGCAAACTTGCCTTTATTGCCTTCTAAGGCAGTGAATCTGCCCCAGTTTTTCACCACAGCCTCAGGCATGCTGCTGATCATTTAGATTTAAGCTTATTGGAAGTTCTAAATGCCTCTCACTTCAGCTACCTGTAGGTTTTTAAAAAGATGCAGCTGACAAGTTGTCTCAAATCTGCCTCAAACTTGATAAATTGCATTTAATCTTCCTACTGTTTGATACAAAAGATCTTAGTTAAAAATACATTCACTGGCTTTGAAGCAAAATGTGGATGAGCAATTGATGAGTGTCAGCAGCTACTTGTAAAAAATACAGATTTTCTGTAGATAATAAAGTATCTAAATATTTAGAATATATTACTACTTTATACAACTTTAGGAAATAAGATACTACAAGTTTATCATTCGAGCCAAGAAATTTAGTCCCAGGATGTTATTTCTCTCAAAGTATTTTGGCATTTGTCTTTTCCTGTAATACCCTAGAGATAGATAATTATATTTCTTTGTGAGACAGATAAAATAGACACTGTAAAATGCACCCAATCACTTCACTTGTGTTTTACATACATGGAACTTTAAAATTTATATAGACAGTAATATTTTGTAAGGGTTGTTTTAATTTGTCCTATATTTATGCAGTCCACCTCAAGAATGAAGCGAAAACTCTAAAATTACCTTTAACATGTCTGTATTTGCTTTCAATGGAAAACCAAGCAACTTCAAACGCTCCCAGCAACTAATTTTTTTAAAAATATCTAGTAATTTACACATATCTGTAATAATAATCCAATGGGTGACCAAGATAAATAGTTGCAATTTATAAACTGTGGACCTGACCGAGGCTTTGTAATTTGCTCTTAAAAGTGAGGATTTCGGAAATAGTTGGTAAAGGCAGTTTAATATATGATGGTTCATGTCGTTACATTTCAGGATTGATGGAGTTATTCCTAAGAGTAAACTTTAATTGCAAATAAAGATAATAAAATTTATTGATAAACTGGATGGATTTATCCAGAGCATTGGGAAGTAAAGTAAAAGGAAGATACCACACCAGCAAAATAGGAGATCAAATTAGTCCAATAGTGAAGATTCTTGCAGAGTCCAATCTCACATTTAGAAAAGAAAGCCTTTAGTATACAAAAGTCATTGGTTCAA
This sequence comes from Setophaga petechia, assembly GCA_024362935.1. Taxonomy (NCBI): domain Eukaryota; kingdom Metazoa; phylum Chordata; class Aves; order Passeriformes; family Parulidae; genus Setophaga; species Setophaga petechia. Next base: position 34,358,077 of record JANCRA010000001.1, read on the forward strand.
CAAATTTTGCTCAAGTTTGAACCTTTTAACTTATTTTACTTATAGGAATACTTTTAGTGGTGGAATTTACATTCCTTTAATTCTGTAACTTTATGTGCCAGTGCACAGATGGGCCTAGGGGAACAACTGAAATATAAAACTGGCAAAGACCAGATAGGCTTCAGAAGCAAGCCTAGTCTGTCTTACTGACAGGGGTCATTTCCATTAATATCATATCTTAATAACTATGCCCTCAGACTGGCACAGAGCCCTGCACATTAGCTTTTCTCATGAACCCTAGGATTGAAAGTTGTTTATAAAAAGGCTAAAAGCATGACATATGGTTATAAAAAGGCACACTTCATCTATTAAGATTGATCTTTCACTTCAGTACACATACTTCTAATACATCCCTATTCCACTAGGCTGAAGGTGAGGAAGAATTATATCTTGAAGCCAAAATACACAATTAAACTATTTTTCAATTATTTCTAGAACAGCTCTCTCTGGTGGGTAATGATTATCAAGAAGATTATATTAAAAAAGTGGATACCATCAACTCTCACTGTTCTATTCTTGTGTTGGAATGACCATAGTAAATAAAAATATGCATCTCTGAACAATGCTGCTGTTCCACAGCTACTTGGCCCTAAAGTAATTCTTACCACCTTACAAGTACTAGGATCCAAAACAGTCTCTGAGGAGGGAACTTGTGTTTTGCTTCCACAATGGTTGGAAATTATATAATAATCACAATTTGCTTGAGTTATTTCTACTGACTGTGAGAAATAGTTAAGGACAATTGGTTATTTGTCTAGAAAGCACCTATGTATCTTACTTGTGTGAATAATCCAAATTAGTTCATCTGCTTCCTGTTGCAGGACAGAATACCAAATAGGCTCATCAGATGTGATTAAAGGTGTGTGTTTGGTTTTCAGGCCAGGAATATGAACCAAATGAAGTAATTGGAATTATTAATGTAAATTAAGCATTACACTGTAGTGACACTGCTAAGGTGAGTAAAGATGAATAAACTGTTTTTTAAACCAGAAGGGGATTAAGCTTTACAACTTAAGCTTTGGCTTAGCTGTAACAGGAAATACGTTTTTAAAAAGAAAGGGAAATAAAGCAGTGCATGATGCTGACCACCAAATGCAGAGATTTCTATGTGAAAATTGACACATCTGTTTTATTTTGCTTACAGGAGAGTGATGGAAATGGCATAGAAAAACATTAAGATGGTGGGGAATGAATAATGAGTTGGAGCACAGAGTGCCGTTTTTAAGAGAGATGTTTCATTCTGTCTAGCATTATAACTGGAAGTCCTTCTTTTTCTATATTTTTATATTTGAAGAGAATGTTGCTATTTCAAGAATTGTTGAGAATCTTTGCCTTAGCTCTGACCCTGCAAAATAGGCCAAGGCATCTTGGATTCTCAAATTCTTCTATATGTCAAAACCTAGAATAGACCCATCTGTTCCAGTTTTCATCTGTTTAATTTCTTCTATTGCAGTTAACCCTTGTTGTGATGTCTTGTAAAACTCTTATGGGGAAAACAATGGCAAAATACACTTTGAGTATGCCCTGGTTGCTCGATCTTGAATCTGGTTGTTAGAGCAATTATTTCTCTAGACTGTGAGATATCTATGGGAGAAATATTTCTCATACCTTGCAATTGTGTGGTAAGGATGAAAAGCATGAAAATCTTCCTACTGTTTTCCAAATACATTTCACTTATGAACTCTGAAGCAATTTTGAGTAAGACAATGATGACTTGTTTGTACCCTGACATTGATACTACTGTTTAAATGGGAACTTTTAAATGGCATCAAGGACTTCTATAAAGTATTTTCTATAAACCACCTTTATCACCAATACTTCCAATAATGGATGTTTTCAAACTATACAATTTCTCCCATAAACAAGGAAAAAACCCAACTACTTTTGCTGTTACGTGAAATTAATGGAATATGATTTTTTTAAAGCAGTTGCTCATTTATTCTACTTTGCAGCAAATCACTTGGGAATGTTTGCTGCTTTTAATTTGCCAGGGTTTTCTCTTCTACAAATCAAATTAGTAACGGAGTCTCTTGTTAGGCAGAATTGCAATGAAACTGGAGTTCATGGGCAGTTAGGCAGAGCTGCCCTAAGCCTTTGTTTCTGCTGGGGTCTGCTGCTTGCTAACAAGATGCCATCATAGGACAAGAGTGCCTGAGGCTTCTGGTATGACACAAGAGAGAATTACTGGGGCTACAAAACCCACTGAGCATCCAAACTCTGTGCTTTATGAGCATATTTGTATCTCAGTTGCATAGTTTTATTATTTTGACTGTTTTTTGTTATGCAGCTGTACTAAAATACTGAGTGCTGAAATCTTCCTCAAGTATGGATCATAAAGCACCCAAACTTGTCTTTCTATATTATGATTGCTAGGATTTCTGAAGAAAAAGCTTCTTCTTTTTCTCTCTCACAATGATCCTGTAAATTTTTTTATAATTCACTGTAAACATTTGAGTAGCCGTCAAAGTCTAAGGCTGACCAGTGTGCAAAGCAACTGTAAGGTAAGGTCTGACACCAGCTTTACAAGGGACCCCTTTTCTGATGGAGGACCCTGTTTGCATTCTTTGGAGGGGCAGGATTGTGGCACATGTGTGTTACATATGACACTGCCCTGAGCATGGCATCAAGAGACTTCTGAGCTACAAGTGCATCATCAAAAGAAAGGCCCCAAAGTACCCACTTCACTTTGCAGAGTTTTTTCATATAAAACATGCAATTATGCTATGTAGTAAATCAGAATGACATGATATACTTTCCATTTCTTCCCTATTCAATAGTGCCATGTTATTCCCCAAACTTCAGCTATTTATTTTAGGATTGTCTGTCAAAGAAGGAGGCTATTTTATCTGAACAGCTACAGGAACATCTTATCCTTGCAGTCTTGGAGATCTGGACTACAAGGATAAGATGCTGAAGACCTTTCTTCACCTGAAGCATTAGGAAATTTTCCCAGAGTGAATAAATACAACTGCAGAGCTGCACTACTTGAGATACCTTTAACATGGCACAGTCTGTTTCCTTTTAGGGATTATTGAAAGTAATTTACAGATTACATGGATAGGCAATTCAGAGTGAGTACTTTAGTTTAGCATTTCATTTTTAATGGCATTTTTTGTGGAGTACCATGGGTATGGTTGACATTTCAGAGAAGAAATACTAGAGTATTTCTTCTCTGAAAGACTGATTTCTATGAAAATAGATAGTAGTATTTATTTCTACTTTCTCTTGAAAGAGTATTTTCTATGTATTAGAGTCCAAATCTAACTTGCAGCAAATACACAGACTCAGCACAACAGAGACCTACCTTAGTAGTGTGGGAAGATAGTTATTTCTTCTATTTATCTTGAAATCTTGTCACGTGAAATTACAGAATACACCACATGGCAAAAGTCTAAATTAAAGCACAATTTCTAGATAATATTTCTCTCCATAAAAGCAATTTTATGTCCTGCAGTCTGGGGAGAAAGGGGGCTTTTGAGTCTTGTCTAAGCTAGTAAGTTTTACTATATTCACAATTATTCTCTGTAGGCAACTTTATTTCACTCTTACAGAATTCTGCAGTTCCTCTGGGGGCTATCCCTATGTCTGCTCTTTGGTGAAATTTGCTTTAAAATTCTCTTAGAATCACAGAATATTCTGAGTTGGAGGGGGCCCATCAGGATCGTCAAGTCCCACTCTTGGTCCTGTACAGGACAGCCCAAGAATAACACCATGGGCCTGAAAGCATTGTTTTGATATCAGATTCTTCAGCTTATGGAAGAAATTTCTTCCCTTCCTGTTTAAAAACCATATTAGTTTCATTCCCTATCTGAGGATGAGATTTCCCATGTCCCTTTTCAAGTTAAGATTCCCAAAGTAATTTTGGGATGCATTTCAGTAGTAACTATGTTCACTGCATAAAAGTAAACAGGATCAGAAGCTTGATTGATCTATTTTTAGTTCAGAAGAAAGCCTCAGTTAGACTCCTCAATGTATATCTTGTTCCAAATGGTCAATAAAACCATAAATGAAAACATAATCCAAAGTGGATAAATGTTAGATGGTATATAATTTGAAGTACATGTTTTTGATGTCATATATGACTGCTACTTAGAGCAACTACTTTTAGAACTTGCAAAAAGAGAGAAAAACCACCCTGATTTAGTTCTGGGTCAAGGGCAGGATTTGGTTCAAAATACTGTTATCAAATGGTGACTTTGCTATATCCTTATAGAAATATGAGAAACAGTATCGACTACTCATAGTTGCTTGTCTTCAATTAGCAGTGGTATATAAAAATGTGAAGCTTGAAAAAAAAAGGAAATGAAAAAGAGCAGCTGACAGGGTAAAATATATCACAGAAAATAGATAAAGGCCCCACACTAGCCAATCAGAATAAAAATAGCATTACAGCAAAAAGCCCTGTCCCTGAAAATAGGGGCCATTTATAAGGAAAAAGGAGAATATTACAGCAGAAATAAATCAGAGATAGGAAAATTACAAATAAATCAGACCAGGAGAATCATTTTCCTTCATAACATTAATATGAAACCATTAACAATGCAAGATGAAAAAAAAATTTGAGGAATGTTTTAGTAACTAGTTCAAGGCTATGAATAATTTTAGAGACTTATCATAAGCACAGAACCTTCCCAACAGTTGTATGGCCTTGCAATCCTGTGCCAAATACCTCTGATTTTAGGGTGAATGGATCTGTAGGTACAGAAAGAAATGCTATGGGAAGAAAATTGAGCATTTCAATACAGAGAAGCTAAGGGAAGCTTGTACCCAGATCACTTTTTACAGGAGAGGAGTCTGAGGAATTGTTTCTGTCAGACATGCTAATAAATCATTCTCAATAAGAAATCAATAAATTGAATAGTAATAAATCACACAGATCATGTGATATTTGCTCAATATTTCAATGGGAAATTGCCAGCATGTTAAGTAGATTACTTGTACTTTCAATCAGCTTTAGTGCCAGAGGAAAGGAAGATCATTGCTGGAATTTCAGCTTCCTAGAGAAATTTTGGTTATTCTGCAACAATGCACAAAGAAAACTGATAAACTCCATTACACATACTTCAATTAGTATTGTCTAAAAAAATTTTTAAAAACCTCTAGACATCAAAAAAGGGTGATGAGGCAAACTAATGCATAGCTTCTATATAAAAATAAATAGGCAGCTATATATTATCCACTTTGGAAAAGCGATAACTTGGAGAGAATCTGATAGAGAGCACTATGAGGGCTCTCAATTAAGTGGGAAAAAAAAATCTATTAACTTTTTGATGCTGAAATACCTGAACTATATGTTGCCCTTAAACTATCAAGCAGCAGATTTAAAGCAAGTGAATGAAAATAACAAATATAAATCAGATAAATATGCCCTGGAATTTAGCAGTAACCAAAATGGGATAAGACATGATGAAAGAAGTAACAAAAGAACATCCATCAAAAGCTAGTGTATATGATATGGGAGAAAAAATCATAATAAAATATAAATTATTGAATTTTGGAGAAATACTGAAGGATCATGCCTCTGCTCTAGATATATGTTCAGTATGTTTTCCCCATGCACCTGTGAGTGGTCCCTGTCAGAGATGGGATTCAGCAGTGAGGGACTGTTGCTGTAACAAGTAGGACCATCAGCAACTGCATTGCTTCATTTCCAGTGCTACAGCACTTAGGCAGAAGAGGATGCTTATGCAATCAAATCATGCTCACATAAACCAGGACAGTTAAGAGCTCATATCATATATTTGCATTTGGATTTTCAAGTCATAATGTGTTTGTTGACAACTGGAATAATTTGGTTAATATTTTTAATAAATTTAGTCATGGCCATATTTTTTATTATGTGGGAGGTGGGTTTTTATTTCGTGGGGGAGAGAGAATTAGCTTTTTTTTAAAACAGGACACCTAGTATGCACTTCATTTAAATTTTGATGTTTATGTTTCTTTTATCATGTTACAATTAATGCCCAGAGTAATGCAAATAATTTTGCCTAAATATGAGGGAAAGATGTTATAACATTCAGGCAAGGTACAGAGTTCATGGCACAGTTACTCAATAGCATAATTCAGATATGAATTTGAACATGATAATCATAATATATTTTGACATTTGCCAGAGCCATGTTACTCAGAAGTCTTGTTTTATGTAATTTTTATTCTCATAATGTATCTCTTCTGACATTGCTTTGCCTTCAGTCTTGGTGTTATACATTCAAGTATGATAATCATAGAACATTGAAACATTTCATAAATACACACTAAAATATTATATGACAGTATGTGTGTAACTATCAAAATTTAAAGTAAGTTTTATCAATCCTTTCTTTAAAAATAGTGCTCCTGACATGTATATGTAAGAGCCTTGATGGCCCCTTCAGAAATACATTCTGAAGAAAATAAATGGGACTGGAAAGAAATATTTTTTAAAATGTGTTGTCACCATATCTGCTCTATACAACATCTATAGTTAAAGTTCCAGACAATACTTCTAATACTTATCTGTGTCCCTTTCTTTAAAGGGGAAAGAAATATTTTTCGTTTGGGTGAGAAAGCTGCAGAACTTTAAACTGCTGAAGTTTTTCATAGTGGCAGATACATTTTCAAGCAGGTTTTAAAGACATACAATAGGTTATAAAACCCTCTTTTTTTGTGTGGCATTTTGTCTGAATGCCATGATACCACACTGAAAATCACATACCTTCTAAAATGTTGCAATGCAAATGTATTACCTCTGCAATAGAGACTGCTGCCCTTTAAGAAAACACTTTTCCTTTGATAATATTTTGAGATATGTCCTGCTGCTGTTCCTTTCAGAGTGCTGCTTTATCTTACTTTCTCGATGCCCTCCTGTGGAGCTAGGCTTCCTTCCCATCAAATCATGCAGTGTGGAGCACATCAGGCTCTGCAGAGTTCCTTAAATATTTGGTGGAAGGTCAGTCCTGCCATCCAGAATAGAACAAAAACATAGTTATATGCTTTGCTACACTTGAAGAAACTTGTAATAATAATCACAAAAGAACACAGGAATCGCTTTCCCACTATGATGGTGTTAATTTGTAACCCTGCACCTCTATAGCTTGTGCAAGTGGAGGCTTGCCAACAGTAACAGCTGGGTGCTCAGGTGTGCATATTTCACTTATTTTCCAAAGCAGCAGAAAGAAAAGATGCGGGCATGTTGTATGTGAAGAAAAGGCTGGGTTTTTTCTGCTGCTGATACTGAACCATTGAATTATGGGCAGTGCTTTGGTGAGCAGCCTTGATTTCACTGAACAATGGCAAGACTCCTGTTGTTATTGTTTCTTCTGGGTGAATTAATGTATTTGGGAACAAATTAGGGAAACCTAGAGTCTCAGAGAAGCAAAGCCTTTCCTGCACTTTGATTCCCTTACTCCTTATATAAAAAGCCTGAGCATGGATAGAAAACATTGTTTTAGGAAGACTATTTGGAATTCCAGAAGGAAACAGGGCAGGACTTCAGTGCCACTATTCACCTAGAAATAACATTCATACATATGCACACAACAGATACATCATTTACTTAGAAACAGCTCTAGGAAGTTTTCTAGGAAAATTTGACAAAGCTATGGTGTAACATTGTAATAGCTTCAAACAACAACTGTGTTTGAAAGAAAGTGCTTTGCTTTCATTCAGAGAATTTTCTCTCCAAGAAACAATCCTAAACTAGCAAAATTAGAAAAATATTTAGCACATGGTACTCCACTGAATCTATAGTAATTGGAATCCAAAAAGTCTAAGTTCCCAAAAGCACAAGAAGCCTCTCTTTTGTAACCTACAAGGAGGTAGAAAACTTTAGATGATTGCAGTAAGACAGAAGCTTTTCATAGAGTCATCACAGAGTCATTGAATGGCCTAGGTTAGGAGAGATCTTAAAAGATCATCTGGTTCCAGTGCCCCTGACATGGGCTAGGACATCTTTCACTTCAATTTCAGAGATTTCTGAAGTATTTTTATTGTATATTTTGCCTCACATACGGAGCATTTAGTCTTTATGATTGAGAATAGGTATTAATAATCAAAAGAGTGGTGGTAAAAATAATTTAAAACAGTATTTTCTAAACATTTTTTTCCTGTAAAAATATATAGCAACCATAGAACATGCATTGTCAAAGTATGGCAAATTGTTTCTTGACCAGAATGTGAAGGCTTTATATAATTTCTGCTTTTAGGGTGATTCAGCAAGTCACTTGCTTTTAATTATCTATAAAACTCCTCATTGCACGTCACCACAGCACTGTTTCACTTACATTCTGTGCTTATCTTTGCTTGTGCTCTTCGTTCTTCCAGTTTTTCAGTCTTCTTTTAATTTTCTTTGTCTCTACAAGCAAATACATTTTTCATTTATTCAAATGATAAAGTGATTTTTAGTGATTGGCCAGGCTCATAAGTCACTGTTACCGTAGCATCTGAGACCTTCCTTATGATCTTCAGCATCTTTAACTTATGACAACGAACATAACAACAAGGCGGCAAAAAATTCTTACTTTCTACATGGAAAACAGAGAAACCACTCTGCTGAAGCATGAAAGAAAGAAGTACTGGGCTGGCTTTTCCAGTTATAAAATTTCCTTTCTGTCATGAGCTTCTCAGTGATACAGAATCTTTGAGGTTGGAAAACACCGCTCAGATCCTTGAGTACAACTATTAACTTAGCATTGTCTAGCCTAAACATATATTTTCACTTCTGCATCAAGGTGCATAGATTGAGCTTGTGCTGCCTTCTTTCTAATAAGAAGTATTATTAGAAGCTTATTATATGTAAAAATACATTTTAATTCAGTTTATATTAGTTTCTACCTCAATCTCAATTATATATGCATCAGTTTTATTAATTTAATAAGTATTCTTTGCTTGTAATTTCAATATTAATGAAAGACAACTTAATTGCTTTTAGAAATTTACTGTTATTGTATTTTCTGTGAATTATCAAGTGAATATTATGCACATCAATCATTGTTTTAGTGTAGAAAAAAATTCCAATTACAGGAATAACTCACATTTTAATAACGCTAAATGGTGTTTCAGTATGTAAGAGTCCATTGTGAAGATACATCATATTCCGATTTCTTTTCATTTAATAACAGAACCAATGAAGAAGAAGAAAAAAGAGATATAACTTTAGTACCTTCATATTTTCATTTCTGTTAAATATCACTCTGGCTATGGTTCACATTTATCAATTTGAGTATGTAGCAGTTATGGGCTGCTTTTGTGTATGTAATTTCTTTTATTAATTTTCCCACAAATCAAAGAAAATGAGAAGAAAAAGGGGAAATAAAGATAATAGTTTCATAAATATCTTAAGAAAAAATCAAAACTTCATCACAAATCACTGGTATATTATTCTTTTTTGCTCTTTCATCTGGAGAGTGAGCAATCAGAAATTTTCACTTAATTTTTTTTTTCCAAATAAATGAAACAATGAATTAAATGGTTTCTAGCCTTGTTTTCATATGTTTCCTTGCTGAATTATATAAGAAATAAAAATTAAGGTGTTGGTTTTGGGTTTTTTTGGGTTTTTTTTGTGAAGAGGTGCATGTATTTCAAAAGACCGTGTAGGCACAAAAACATTCTCTAAACTAATATCCTATATTTAAGAAGCAGTCATCCTTCTTTTGACAACTAAAATATTAATTTGCATTGGTGAATGCTTTTTTTTTTTTTACTCCTGTGCTTTCCAAGCTGCGTCTGACCTGGTTCCCTTTTCCTTTCAAAATACCATGTCTTTTGAAGGATATAAATCCTTAAAAATCTTACAAAAATATACAATTAAATCTTACAAAATAATGCAGATTTTGTCCCCTGAATGAGGAGGCGCTGTTCTGGGGCCTAAGCACCACAGAGGCTGGGATAGGAGTGAGGTGAAAAACTGTTCCATGAAATACTGGTGTACAAACCTGAACCTTAGTGCTGGTGGCAAGTGGCCAGGAGCAGCAAATTTTAGCCCCAGAAGTTGTGTTCCAGGTTTTAGTCTGACCAAGATGAATACCCCATCCCTTGGAGAGCCTAAGAGAAGTAGTTGTGTCATTCTCCCAGGAAAATGTTCACATGACCAGAGGTTTCCTCAGCAATTTCCCTCCCCCTCCCTGCTCAGTGAAGTCAGCCTGCACTATTCCTCCTATTTACCTCCTCCCAAATTTGGGGATCTGGATTACCCTGTACAACCCAACCCCACCTGGCAGTGGTCCAACTGTGAATTGCTCAGATGGTTAATATCAGCCTCTTCTCCCCCTGTGTGCTTATATACCACACTGGTATGTAAAGGTCTAATAACCATATCAGCAGCTATGCTTTCTGCAGCTAACAGATAGCTGGGGAGATCTTAAACCTGTTTACAAAAAGTGGTTGAGAAAAATGAGCTTACCAGATGTCATGTTGCATACCTTTTGAAATGAAACCAGCTGAAGCCTGGTTTCAGAAAGGAGGATGTTTGTACACCTCTGAACAGCATTGCCCAATGTCTTTTTGCTTCAAGCTGTGCCACAAAACTACTGGAACAGGATAAATTAATTTCATCTTTGACTGCTTTGTCAATCAGCATAAGAAGATATTAAATCAAAATAGAAAAGACATTGTTATACAGTGATTATTCTCCTGGGATACCCTGGAAGAGGAAGAGCAGTCAAGAGTTTCATATAGCACAGGACAGTAATTATCCCATGACAAGTATGGTCCCTGGAGATCACTTTAGAGCTATTTTAAAGGTTTTGTAGAGAATACTGTGTATATATGTTGTAGTAGAAGATGACAGAGATGGCACTTTACAGTCACAAAAATGAATTCTAGCTGGCTGTGAGGTACATACTGATTAATTTAAAGTGTTAACAGCCAATTGAACACTTCTTCAGTTGAAGCATATTTATTACACAGTGTAACAACCAGTTAATCACATTTTGAAGCTGTGACATAAGAAAGAAGTTGGAAAGCAGCAACCTTCTCTTCTTTCAGTCATTTATTTAGCTTGATATAAAGCACTTACTTTTTGTTTTTGCCTCTTAAAACTACTTTGAAAATGCAAGGGATTTTTTCCTTTTTTAAAATTAAACCTAATTTTTCCTTTAAAAAAATTAACAATACACCATTTTAGAGACAAATGCAGAATATTGCTGAAGAAGGATTCTTGAAGTTATGGTTTGAGTTCTGGGGAATATCAATAACTGACCTAAAGTGAAATCAGTTTACAATTTCTGCAATAAGATATTCAACCACTTTGCCATATGCCTTATTCCTATCTTGCAATTCACATTTGCTTACACAGTTCTAACACTAGGCCATTTTATTAACCCTGGAAAACTGCATATGGTTACTGTTTATCCTCCTAATGCAAGGACGACAACTGAAGTATTTTTTCTTTAGCCTAAAATTTTCCCTTTCACTCAATATACTTGACTTCTGTTTCTATCAGAAAAAGCTGTGTCATAAATAATTTGTTCTTGAGTGTGTGTGTATATGTGTAGGAATTTTTTCCTGAACTATCTGCTCTCCTTGAACATGTGACCTCCATGAAGCATACATAGAACTGAATATGCATAAATACTTGCATACACACTTATTGTGTGAAAAAAACTCATTAAAATTACTACCGTAGTTGAAAAAGACAGCAAATTTTTAAATTATAACACAAAAGTATTGAAAGGTCCGTGCTAGGCAGACTGTAAAAGTGAATTCCGTAACTTGATGTTTAGAAAATGATTACTATAAAATGTATCCTCATTTCCTGATTTAAGACATTTTTCTTAGTTTTATCAAGAATCATATGAAGACAAGCTTAGTAAACACAGGTGCATGCAATATACATTCTCCATGCATAATAAAGTCAGGGGATCAAAGAACTACAGTGCTGCAATATTGATTACTCTTTTGTGCAGCATGGAAATAAAAAAAGTGATCATAACATATTTCCAATTTTTTCAAGGTCCCCTGGGTCATGTGTTGATCTTAAAATGGGACAGGAAAAAAACAAAGAAGGAATATGATTTTGAGGATATGATTTACAAATAATATTTATGAAGTGCCAGTGAATTTATATTTCCTTCTTTTTCCTTTTCTGCAAGTAGTCTCACTAAGATAAAAGAATAGAAAAGACATTACCTTGTTGCTAGTATTCTTGTCACATTTTTAATAAAGAACTAAAATGCGTATTAATATCTAAGGAGCATAAGGAGACCTTAACACAAATAGAGGAGCTTTCACAAAGGAAGAAATCAGAAATTCAAGCAAAAAAAAAGTAAAATTCGTCCTTGGAAAAGGGCCAGCACATAGTCCACATCCCATTAAATTTTACTATAACAACTTCATTGAGCCTCATGTAATGTTGTGCCCAATGTCTGCTCACAAGATGGATTTCACACAGGATAATGGGATACAGAACAAAGGCCAAAGAAAGCATTAAGAGCTGTAATGTTTGCAGGACATATATAAAATATATTCTGCCTAGACATAAATAAAGTTTGAAGCAGCATCAGTAGATGCAGCTGCAGGTTAAGGTTTCAAATGAACCAACAGTTGGTTTTTTTTCATGTCCTAAACTTACCTGATGAGGAGGCACTTGCTGTACCCACACTATTCTCTTAACACTGATTATTCCCTCTTTAGTATTCTCTTCTTCAGGTCTTCAGTACAGCACATCAGGCATTTTAACCTACCCCCGCTACAACACATCCCCTGTGCCTTTGCAAAATAAAGCCCTGCTTACAAAAGGGCTTCTTCTCCAACAGACAACTCAGGATCACCTGAGATTCAGCTGCTACACAGTTTAACCTTTAGTTAAAAACCAATCTGTGAGAAGAGGGAATACTTTTTTTCCCCCCCAAATCCCATGGGTAGTTTTGGAAGGTAAATTTTACCATTCAGGTGTAAGTAGAAAACAAGAACCAGAAAATGCTAGTTTTAGGAAACAGAATGTTTTCAATATTTTCTAACAGAACTGAAGCTATTTAAAAAGTAAAACAAAAAAAAAGATTTTGTTTTAATAAAACGGCTATGTTCACAATCCATATATTTTAATTTAAATTGATTTTTTTGTAGCTGGGTGGGATGAAACTTTTAAAAGCCTCTCAGCTTTACCAGTGGTGGTGTTTCATTTTACAACTGTTTGTAATTATCTGCTTACGCTAACATAACAAACGTGGTGCCTCCAGCAAAAAGCTAAAGGTTGGTGAGAAAGAGAATGAAAAAGCACCTAAATGTTAGACTAGTCAGCAAGATTTCCAAGTTTGTTAAAATTAATACAAGCTATCATTAGAGTACTCTACAGTTCAGTGCTTCATAAATAGGAAAAACAAAGCAGTAATGTTTTTTGTAGATTTCAGCTTGACTTTTATGGGGTTTCATCTTCCTCTAACAAATCAGGATGCAGAACAGCTCATAAAGCTTCCAGTATAGGCCAACAGTATAATAATTCACTGTGTGCATCCTGAGCCACTTACAACTTGAATGCATCCAGAATGATTGAAAAAATATATCCTAATTACATAAAATACAACAGCTGAGAACAAAGAATTCTCTCTCTCTGCTCGAGGGTGAAGGTGGATAGCTCTTCAATACTCTGCCTGCTTCATTGACTGACCCAGTCTTGGCAGAGCAAAATAAAAAAGTTTGTTGCTTCTTCACTGCTGAGTCCCCCAGACTGAAGAACAGTAGGGTTCCTTCAAACTGGTGATTGATATTTTCTAAAATGAAATAAAACATCAAAGCAAAACTTAATAATTTATGCAGCAAAAAACATGGCAAAGTGGTTCAGACTGAGTAGTGAGGCTGCTTCAGAAAATGACATTGGGGAAGAATCAGTGCCAACTAACTTCAAATACTGAAAGTTTATTCAAAATGAATGAATGCATTACTTACCATATGATTTTATCAAGATAGAAGGTAATTCCCACAATGTTTTAAGTCGTTCACAACCTTGATCACTTGTGGTGAAGCTTTCTGGGTGTGCCAAGAAATCAAAAGTCTTGGGAATATCAAAGAGGGTGAAAAAATTCTTTGGTAATACACTGAGTTACTCAAATATTATTTAGAGAACGTTTGAAATTCTGAATGATTTATTTATTCAAAGAATCATAGAGCATTTCTTAATAAAGGTTCTATGCAGTAAAGCATAGAGCTCTTACTCAGATGCCTATAGTACAATCATATCTTATTACACTAATAAATATTTGACTGATCTGACTCACAAAAATATGTAAAAAATGGAAAATTAAGCAAAAATAAATATCTGACTACAATCCCAGTGGCAAATATAGTTTATGTCTTTGTATATAATCAAGTATCAAGAGCTATTAAAAGCCCCTGGTCCAACTAGGGACTGTTAAACAGAGAAAGAAAATATTTGGCCTACATAGATATGAAGGTATTTTAGGTTCTTCAGTGATGCAAGGGTTTGACAAAGAAATATATATATGGAAAATCAAAAGCATATAGTCGTAAAAATGGACATAATAGTTTCAACATCCACATAATGTTTTTAATATGTAGTGTCTGGATACCAGGACTTCTTTTTTTTTTTGAATGAAAGGCACCAGATTATAAAACAAAGCAAGAGAGGCGTTTTGGGGTTTTTCTGAAGTGCTAGAAGTAGCCAGAACAATTAGCGTCTTCACCTTTCTATACATAAATGAAATACATAGAAGGAGCAAAAGCATCAGATCAATCGAAAATTAAATTTTTCAGTGGCAATCTGAGAACTCCCACGCAAATCAGCAGCACTTCTCTGCTCTAGAACTGCAACACCAGATCATTGCTTTTACCATGTTCAAAACCACCATTTCTAAAAAGCATAAATGAAAATATTCTTTCTTTTCTATCAGGCATGAAATATAATTTAGAGAAACTGCAAACATAAACTGAAAATTCAGCTTACTCTTATTGGCATTTTACAAGGTTGCAACAAGGTTGGAGAGAAACAACAGTAGGTATCTTCACCCAGAGCTTTTCCAAGTGGGATCTTTCCCTCCTTTTCCATTACTTTAAGAGGAATTTTCCCACATGCTTTATGCATATATTTTTATCCCTGCAAATATTCAGAGGTCATCTGGAAACAGAATCAATCTCAGAAAAACAGAGGCATCGAACAGAGTAACTGAAGTCCAGATAAGTGTTCCTCACTGGTAAGTGTTTCACCCTGAATCAGTCAGTGACTCAAAATTTGTGCCACCTTCTACTCAGCTGTGTGTTATGATGTAACTATTCATCAAGGAGGAATTCCATAAATTCATGAAATATCCACAAAACAGAATTTTAATAACAGATTACAAGAACTGTGAGAGATTCTACCAGCATATTCCTGTAAATATTTATAGTTCTCTGACAACAGACATGACTTAAACTCAAGGGTGCAACTTGTAAGAAAACATCCTGTCTTCCTAACTGAGGATGATGGTAGGGGCAGAGAGTTTAACTTGATACTCAATTTGGACTGACTAGTATGGAATTATTTCTTCTCTAGACTGTAGAACAAAGATAAGTGGCAGACAGAAATCTATGAGGTAGCAGAAAAAAAAAAGTAGAATAAAAGTATGCCATTTCTACTATAATGAAGTCCATTTGGCTTCAGCTTTAGGAGCAAGCTATTTTAGGCTCTGTAGTGATGCAAGGATTTAACAGACAATGAAATATATATTAAAAAACTGAAAGCAAATATGTGTAAAAGTGTCCATAATATTCATTAATCAATATTCTTTAATCCTGGTAAGGATTGTGGAAAGGATTTACAATTTAAAATTTAATATCACATTGCCTTATAAAGCCCCGGATTTTGCTTTGGTTTATAAAAGTAATTCTAAAAAACTTCACAACAGCAATCACTCCCAAGTTTTGTGATTTTATATCAAGCTAAAACTGGAAACTTCTGCTTGACCTCAAACTGTCTCATCAATGGTTTCTCAGGGTCTGCTCCCTGTGACAGCCTGCCAGGAGGCATGGCCTCCTGCCACCAAAGTCCCACCTGAACCAGGAGTGTCCATCCCTCCACAGGCAGAGCAAGGGGAAGCCTTTGTCTGGACACCAGTCCTGGTCATGGCCCTTTGACCACTGCTTGGTCACAGCCCCTGAAAAGCCCCTCTTGTTTTGACAGGGTGCTGAAATGGGTATGAAAACATGCCCTGGTTATGGTTTGAAGATTAGAAAAGCTGAAGCATTTCTTCCAGCACAGAAAGACCAAGTGCCTCGTGAAGAGAAGGCAATTGCTGACGGGAGTTTTTGTGGAGTGCCATCTTCTCCAACTGTCAGGCACTGGCTTTATTCACAAATCTGTGAATCTCTAAGAGCGCTACAGGCAAAAATCCTTCCCCTGTGGTGCATCTCCAGCATCGTCTTCTCAGGACCTTTAAAACCTAGGCATTGCAGTCTTTTCCCATTAATTTTGAACAGCAAAGGACACAGGAAGAATTCAGTTTGTCTACCTTGTCACTGCCCAATAAACGAAATTCACAGAAAAAAACGTCACAGAGCCCAAAGTCCCCAAACAAAAAACTGTTACAATCTGACTTTTCTTTCATTTGGGAAGATGTGGTTGAATAAAGACCTCATATCCCCAGTAGTGATCAGTTCCACAAAATTTTTGTGTTTTGCTGAATTTAAAATGCTGCCTCAACTTCATCTGACATTATACAGTTTAATGAATCTGACCCTCTAATTCTCAGCTCTCAAGGCTACCAGCTCTGGTACAATGAACTGACACATTGTTTAGCATACATTTTTTAAATCTCATTTAATTTTATAGTAGGCTTTTTGTCTTAAAACCTTACACTTTTATTGAGCAATTAAGCTGCGCTCTCAGTCAGGGGGAAGAAATGCTCATAAAATAGAAATAAGCTAAGCAGTAATTTCTAGACAGAAGTTGCATTTTTATTTCCTCCATCATAATAGGAAAAAGTATTTGTTTTGTAAAATAAGATGCAGAGTCTTCTAATGAGCTGAGAATGACAATTGATTTGTTTAATTTTTTTTTTCCTTAAGTGAGATGGAAGTTAGAGTTCTTAGAATAACAAACTGTTTCTGGCATACTGGCCTTAGCAGATCAGTCAAATAAAGTGAACAATAGTTGTTGGAATATTTTTCTATGACCATTTTGCTGACTGATGGCTGCTTGCAGTGCATCACATGATGAATTTTTTTCAAGAAAGCACATTTGTTTTAACACAAACATTTTAAAGGTAACCTTGCTGCTGCCATCAAACTAATAAAATCCTGTATCTGTTGCAAACAGTTCTGATTTTAAAGCAAGATGACTGGAGACCTCTTTTTGATAGTTCAATGACTGCCAGTGAATTTTTTACATAAGATTTCAAAGTATAAAATATTATTTGCAATACCTGGGTATGGCGTCAACTATAATAATTATAAAATTAGGTTTTAACAAATGTGAATTTGAAGGAGATTGTTATTTATAAGACAGGATCAATGCTTTTTATTTTACCTCCATTCTTATTAAGTTGCTTTGGTAGCTTGTAAAGAATATTTCTTTCCACCATGAATAAGAAATGAAAAATGTACACTTAAAATAATCACACAAAAATGCCTAAAATATTAAAACCCCCACCAACATGTATTTCCTTTGAAGGAAATATTAAACCATAAAAGCACTCCTAACGTATGAAGACATTCTTTCTTTTTTCACTGTTAACTAAATTTCACTGAATAGGTAAAGCAATCCAACAATATGTCTTCTAGAAGTCTTTAACAACCTTGTTAAAATATGTATATATATATTATGGATACGTACCCACTTAGTTTCATGTTCAATGAATGCAAATACCTTAAAAATAATTTGGACAGAGAAGACATCCATGCAGCAGTAGAGTGGTCAGAAATATATGACAAGCTGTTGTAAGATGCAACAACTAACAGCTTTATGAATATTCATACAGTTCTGGAGTCCTCAACATAAGTAGGACATGGAAAAGTTGGATCAAGTCCAGGAGAGGCAACGAAGTTGATAAGAGGATTAGTGCTTCGCTATGAAGATGGGCTGAGAGAGTTGGGGCTGTTCAGCCTGGAGAGTAGGTTTGGTGGAGCAGTCATAGCAACCTTCCAGTCTCTGAAGGAAGCCAGAGAGAGACCCTCCACAAGGAACTTTACTGATGGGACAAGAAGGAATCAGCTCGAACTGAAAGACATGAAACTTATGTCAGATATACAGAAGAAATTCTTTACTGTGAGGGTGGTGAGACGCTGGAACAGGTTGCCCAGAGAGGCTGTGGGGATACCAAAATCAGCCGGATAGAAACTTTCTAACACAGTTTTGAGTATTAGAAAGCAGGTGTTCTTTATTACAGCATGCTGGCCACTTGGGGGATCCTTCCCCCATTTGAGTGTGACAAGTGTTGGAGCAGAGTTTTTATCATACACACTGATTACACATTCATTAGCTACCCCACTTCCTTGCCTTTGTTTGACATAGTCACACCCTTACCACAGCAGTCTGACCCATATGTCAGAAGTCTTTATGTGGTTCTTGGGGGTCTGTCTTCAATGGCCTGTGTCCTTTTAGGCAGCTGTTCCTTGACCCCTGATTTTGAGTGATTGCAATATTGTTGTTCTGCAAGGCTGACAAACTCCTGCTTTATCAGCCTTGCAGAGCTGAGCTGGTATTCTGCTTACATTTTGCATTTTTCTGTTTGCCTAAGTTGCATACTTTATTTATTTCTCCAAAGCTGTGCTGTTGTGTTCTACTGACCTTGACAAGAGTAAATGTTGTTTGTTCTACTATCCTTATCAAGTAAGTAAAACGCTGTACTGTTCTGCTGTCCTTATCAGTGGATGCTCCATCTCTGGAAGTGTTCAAGGACAGGTTGGATGCAGCTCTGAGCAACCTGGTATAGTAGGAGGTGTCCCTACCCATGGCAATGAGGCTGGAACTTGATGATCTTCAAGGTCCTTTCCAACACAAACTGTTCTATGGCTCTATACTTGAAAATGTTTGAGGCCTGAATGCAGCACACATGTGCTAGGGCATCCAGAAGAATCCTGGCACCATGAGTGTATAATCTCTTTAACCTTCATGTACGTGTTACATAAATGAATTATTATTTCAATAATGCAACTTTCTGTGGGAGTATAATCATAGTCATAAAGAAAGAATCCTACTGATTTCAGTCCCTATATGAAAAGCAAGGCCACATCAAGCTGCTGCACCACTTGAACGATATTCCATTCCATTAATTCTTCTGAAGCATGGGTGGAAGTTGCAAGGTGCTTCTATTCATTGTTATACTCTAGCTTGCAGCAGATTGAAAATTTTCTGACTACCTAAACAGTTTTTAACAACGGATACTGATTTTACTAAATCAAAACATATCAGCAAAATCTATCCCCTTCACTGACATATAATAAAAAAGTTGTCAAGAAGGTACTTTGAAATATGATACATAATATAAATAATTATAATATCATTATATTATAATAAAAATTAATATTACATTAAATAATGAAATCAAAATATTTTACTATGTCATAATAAACAGGATTAAAATGTAGTTGAAATGATGCTATTGTTTGAAGCATTCCAGTAACTTCAAAACTAAGCTGTTTAAATGGTTTTTTTTTCCATTATATACCAAATATCTGTCCTAGGATGACCCTAAATCAGCACAATATCCTGCACTAATCATTTTGGAAGGATCATTTTGAATACATTTCCAAAGATAATTTGGTTGCATATTCCAATTTAAGAAAAAAAAAATCAAAATCACAATACTTATTTCTGATGAAATAAACATTCCAAAATTTGACCAGTATCAAAATTTTTGGCCAGTGATGGGGTCATGCTCCAGTTCATGCTTCGTGCCTTTTACAGTGCACTGTATTGCATGGTGTGGAAAACTGAAGAGTTATAACACTGAACTCTAATGACTCAGATCAATAAAGCACTGTGACATGCTGTAATCCCAGGTGAAAGGAAAATTGAGCTGGCAATTGACATCTCGGATCTGCCAGCTCCTTACATTCACAGAGACATTATTATTTAGTCTGGTTGAAAGCAATATTCTAATATAACCAAAGGTCAGGGTTGAGTAATAAATCTGAAGCTAGAGTCAGTTTATCATAATACTGTCATGTAAAAGTCACTATGTATAAGTAAAGGTCAGTTTTAGCAAGTCATATTCAAGTGTTTTTCCTGTGGGTATGGTTAAAAAATCCTCTTCTGTGTTATTCGATTAGTAAATACTGAAAGGTAAAACAGTAACTAAGTAACATATTAAAATTTTAATCCTTTTGTGTATCAGATTTTCAGATTGCACCATCATTCCAGTCTGTTCCTTTAGTTTTTTAGCACATCCCCAAGTCACCTTACCATACATTCTCATCGACTGATGACCAGAAAGAATATTAGCTCATTCTACAAGTGTTTCTGTGGACTTCCAAGGTTTCCTCGCTTTTTGTTTTACTGAAGGCATTGAGAGATTGTCATATTATTTAGGAAGTGCTTGACTTAGGGAGCACGCCAAAGATATATACCATGCACCTTGCTGTGACTCTTTTTGGTAAACTTTTGAATTGATGTAAAGGTACTGTTGTGCTTTTCTGTCAGCAAAGTCTAATGGTCTAAAGCAGCACTCTAGTCAAGCAGCTGAAAATATGAAAGCATTCACATACTGTTTCCCCTTAGGACTGCACATTTTAGCTGGAAACCTGTTCCATGAATCAAGAATTGCTATCCAAACCTGTGGTCTTGAGAAAATAACATCAATGTGGAAACTGCGATACATTGCAAAATAGTGTGAGTGTTACTGTTTGAGTAGTACATCTGGATGAGAGGTAAAAAGAAGATCACACAACAAGCAGTAATACAATGCAGCCTCATGCTCTCTATTAGATTGCAATTGAGTCATTGGAGTGGCTGGGTCAAGAACTAGGCAAGACCTGTGCGTAATTGGTGTGCTAACTACTAATGTAAGTAGAGTTGGTTTAAAAAAAAAAAAAACAAAGAAAGAAAGAAAACCCTCATAGGATACAGACTATAGTCAATGTCCCTTCTGGAATTCTTACTGATTATATTTACTATCAGAGGTCTACTGAACTTTTCCACTGCTGTAGATATTTGTTTCATAATTGCCATTTTCAAACCTTTTATGAAGGTTTGCCAAACATCATTACTACTCGCCCATTTTTCCTTCCCACTTCCTATGCCTTACCAGTGTTTACTATAGAGATAGTGGACATCAAAAAGAACTCAATTTATTAAGACTATGTCCACTCCAGAATTTTATTTCAGGAGCAGAAAATGTGCAAAACTTATATTTTTTACCATGGCAGATTTTTTTACACAGAAGAGATTTCTATAACTCTTTTCACTTCCATTAATCTAATCAAATCAACATTTTCTTCCTAGTCTAACCTTAGGTAACTTTTAATATTTGTAATTATTTCATTATTTAAATTGAGCTGCATACATCCACCAAGACTCCTATTTTTTTCATGCAACATCCATTAAAGGTGCTCATAAAACAAGCAATAGTAAATACCAACTGTTGCCTTTGCTTCCCTCCCCATCTCACCATCAGGTATTTGTACACATGGATAAGCCTGAGCCTTTTTTCTCCAGGCTGAACAGTCCCAACTCTCTCAGCATTTCCTCATATGAAAGGTGCTGCAAGCCCTTAATCATCTTCATGTACATTGCTAGACTGGCTTCAATTTGTCCTGGTGGGGAGCCCAGACCTAGACAGAGCACATGACTCACCAGGAGAGGGGAGAGGAATCATCTCTGTTTCCAAGATTATTATTTTACCCTTAAAAACTAGGAAAACGTTTATCAAAAGGAATTTTTTTTGTTTCTTTCCAATATCCTTATATTAGTGCATGACACACTGTTTTGCACTTGTTGGCAATTTACTCATGACCCATTATTAAAGAACTATTACCTAGAAAGATTTTAGTTCCTCTTGGAATTTCTAGAACTAGCTAAGAATTTTGTCTGTGTGTTTATCAAATCAAAATTCTTGTCCCTAAAATTTGCAAGATGCTTTACCTCCCATGATATCTGTGTCTTACTTATTACGCCCTGGTTTTGCAGAGGATGCTTTCCCTGTTCTTTTTTCTCACAAACATGTGCTACTCTGAAATCTATTACCTGAACTAAATATTTTTCAGACTCTTAGAATTACTTTTCAATCATTAAAATAGTCTCAGGGATGAATAGTAGTAAAAGAAAAAATTTAACATAAGTTTTGTAACAAGTTTTTATAAACCATGTTCCAACCATAACTTTTGATGAAATATGCTGAACATTTGCATACCATAACACACCATATTTGTATTCCCTTACAATTCCTGGTTTCAGGCATAATCAGGACCAATTTAGATATAGACACAGTGGGGAAAAAAAAACATTAATGGGGAAATAAAAGCCATCTTCCACATTAATCAGAGAAAATACAAAGAAAAATTATAGTTACACTTGGTGCTCTCTGGTGCGTTTGTGTTTTTATTTCTTATGGTTAAACAAGAAACAGCAATTCAGACAGCTCTAAATATCCTGTGCAGTAATCTTAGAATTTATGGGTACCTACCTGCTGGTTACAGTTACATAGTATTTTGAATATAATGGCTTAGCTGTAGCTTACTGCCATGCTAACCACTGCAGGCTCCATTGCCTTTCAAGTACCTATCATAAATGCTGCCATTAGCCATAGCCTTCCTTATGTGATACTGTTCCTAATTTTTCCAGATTTAACAATTATATCAATATTCTTCATAATTTCACCTGTCTAACTTGGTGAAAAGGTGCCTTTGACTCTAACTAGATCAAGTTAATTTCAGTCTTGCTTTCATTCTACTTTCTTTTATAACTACCTTGCTTTTGGTTCATGTTTTGACAGAACTCAGCTAGAATGCCAAATTCTACATTTCTTTGAAGTGAAGGGCATTGAATTAGGTTAAATGTGGAAATACAAGCTTCCTAATTATGTATGTTACCACTCTGCAGAACCATTAATCTTTTAAAAATAACACACTTGTGCTTCAAAAGGCACTGAATGGGTTGTTGGCTCTCAACAGAAAACATGAACAGTAATGCAAATGTACAATCACTGTTGCAGGGGGAACTTTGGAATGATTTGGGCTTCAAGCTTTCTCATTTGTGAGCAAGACCCAGCTACTACTGCTGAAGAGCATGAAATTGAGCTGTCATTACTTACTCATTTTATTTTATAGAGCTAGGAGTCATTAGGAATCAAGGATGTGAGTAATGAAAAATGGAGAGTTTATTTGTATCAAAATCTTACTGTTATACCTCTCTTTCCAATTTAGCATTATTTAAATTTGTCCAAAATTATTCAAGTGTATTATATTTTTATGATTTTTTCCTTTTATTTCAATATCAAAAAGGTAAGTTTCATCCTATTTCCTTCTCACAATGATCCACCTCTAAGGCATTCCTTAAAATCTAATTTATCTCTATTCTTAACAAGCATTTTAAGATTGTTCACCTTTTCCAAATATCCCCTGCCTTCAGAAAGCAATTGCAAGCTCATGCTGTTTGGGATTAGCCCCTTAAAGCATTACTTTGGATGGCTAAAGGTCTTCTATATAGCCATAAAGGATTTAGGATTTAGTGTTCTCCTCCATCATTTTAGTTTCAGATAATCTTTAACCACCTATTGGCACTATTACATGGGAAACTGAACTTCCTAAATTCAGCAAATGCTATTTTAAGTTGCCTAACCTGGATATTGTATAGAAAAAAATGCTAGTAAGTTAATAAATTACCACATAATGTAGACCTTGAGATACAATTAATTGTGAAAAGGAATAAACTCGATCATGTTTTGCACTGGTTAATATTGGTATAAGAAAGAGTAGCTAAAGTGACTTAACTAAACTTTTACAATTTTATTGGGAAATACAGAAAAGAATTGGAGTGTAATTTAGTCTAGCATTCAAGAAAGTTATTTTTAAAACCAGGAGAAAAGGAGGGAAGAATACCTCCAATATGAAGGTAGTTTGAGAGAATTGTGCTTGTTCTGCCTGGGGAAGAAAGCTGGAGAGGGATGTTTGACATTGGCAGGAAATAATAGGACAAGGAGGAATGGCCTTAAAATGACAGAGGGCAGGTTTTGATCAGATAATGGGAAGAAATTCTTCACTAGAAGGTGGTGAGGTTCTAGAACACTTGCCCAGAGAAGTGGCTGCCCCATCCCTGGAAATGTTGAAGGCCAGGTTGGATGGGGCTTTGAGCAACCTGGCTGAGTGGAAGGTGTTCCTGTCCATGTTGGGGGCATTGGAACAAAAGATCTTTAAGGTCCCTTCCAATCCAAACAATTCTATGAGAAGATGACTCTCACAGTAGCTTGGATAATAAATTGTAGGGTGTCTTTGTTAAAATTTTGATGCAACAAGGTAAAAATAAATCCAAAACAGAGTACCATACCAACTACTAGAAAGAAAATTAACTCTCTCCCGGATTAAGATAGGACACATGGTTTCGATACCAGTGCCCCAAGACCCTCACAACTGTAATATTTGTAATATGATGGGACAATTTCTTCTCATCTACAGACCACCTCGACAAGTGGTAGGTCTTCCTGAGGAGTCTGGAATCACCTACTGCCTTCAAACTACTGATCCTGATATCAAGGTTTGAG
Organism: Setophaga petechia; assembly: GCA_024362935.1. Classification (NCBI taxonomy): domain Eukaryota; kingdom Metazoa; phylum Chordata; class Aves; order Passeriformes; family Parulidae; genus Setophaga; species Setophaga petechia. The sequence goes on from JANCRA010000001.1 coordinate 34,382,715, forward strand.
TAGTTACACACTGTATTTTTAAATTCAGAACTCTAAGTGGAATTTTATGGCACTAAATTTCTGCTCTAGGTCTCTAGTTCCACTAACACTGCAAGATAAAACATAAATTTTAGAACCTGAAATTTGGAACTCATTTTAGGTGCAACCATTTAGTTCAATTTGTAGAAAAATCCTATGATTACCTATAAAATCCAACATATTTGCATATTTTTCCCTTAATGCTGTAAAGAATGTAGTGAATACAGCCTTGCTTATAAATAGGTTTTTCATTGAAATCTGTGAATGGGCATGGTAAGAGAGCAAAACAAGACCAAAAAAATTACTTGACCATATTTAGGAAGTTCATAACATAAAGAAAAATAATTTGCAAACTGACCCTGAGAACACAAGCCTACCTATTTGACAGGTACTGCATGACTGCTTTGGCAGGCTTACAGAATGCTTACAAATGAAGAGGAAGTAGGACTGGAAAGAAAGCTAATTAATTAGCATTGTTAGTACCTCAGATCCAAAGGACAGCACAGACTTGTAAACAGCATTACTACAATATCCCTTGTGCAAAACAAGAGGTGGAAGAATATGGGGGAACCTGGAAGATTTGTTCCACACAAACATTGTTAAGGGAATAAGCAGGTGACAGAACTCAAAAGTCAAGTCAATCTACTTGCAAATGTTCACTCCACTTACTAAACATGGAAATTTAGGAGTTATGAATGTTAAAAAACCAGGTTGCAGCACAGCATTTGCCCTAAGCCCTGCTCCAGGCACCTACACTAGTAGCAGAATGATGCCTGGTTTTATCCAGAGTAGCCACTCTGTTCCACCTGAGCACAGGCTGACTTACAGATCTTACCATCCTTTGGAGACCCTCTACTGGAACCCCTCCAAAGTTTCAGATTTTATGCATGACATTGATAATTTGATATTGCTGCAGGGGCAGAATAAATATACAGTGGCAAGCTAGGGCTAGTTACACCTCTGCCCAGCTTCTACACTCAGAAGCGCTTTCTGGCTCCTGCACACAAATTTTCCCTTACAGCACTGTAAGCACAATCTTGTATTCCAACAACTTGAGCACAGGACAAAATTGGGAGTAAAAACCAGTCTTGTACAGACTTCACTGGTATCAGAGTTTGATCTTATAGAGTCTGATCTTCAGACTTGATTTTTCCCACAGTTCATTAGGTAAATTAATTTTTGTTGTAGCAAGAACCCTCTCATTGTCCTCAATAACAAAAATGAAATATTTCTGGATATGAATAACTGACACTGAATATGATCCAGGCCCTTTCAAGGCATAAAACTATTTTCCAAATATACACTACTTAAATCCTTGTTGAATGTGGCATACCCCCTGATGTAAACATTAAAACTAAAGACTTAATACCTCTCTTACAAGAACTTATCAGAAAAGGTAGTCAGGTAGCAACTGTTGGACTTTTGCCCTCAACATATAAAAGATGAATTTTCACATTATTAAAAGTAAGACCTATCAGTGTATCACTGCCTCAGTGTCTATGTTGTGACCATAAATTTGCTATTGTAGTACTGCTCCAGGAGTTTATCCAAGATGTTATATTGAAATAGAATACTATACAGACATTGGGTGTTATGTCCACTATGAATTTTTTTATATATAACTAATAATGTGTTATGCACAAATATTGTCAGTGTCTCTAGAGTAGATATACACTTATAGAGATAAATACTATGAATAAAAATGGTCTCATACCTACTTGAAAGCTCCCACTCTGTCCTAAAGACCTATTACATAGTGTCAGATGAGACAGCAATGAGAAATGAGATAATTATATAAAGATGAAAATGAAAAATAGCTAAAGACAGTACCGGAAGTCCTTTTGGTGTTTTATCAATGCAATTACTGAAAGCGTGAATATTTTTTAAAAGACTGTATGATATGAAAGAAATGCTAAATGTGGGGACAGAAAATAACTGAATGTAATTTGGAAATCCTTTATAATTTGTATACTTTATAGGCTTTTTTCTAGAAAATGAACACTTGTAGATTTTGCAACTATGGCATTAAAATGCATTCAGAAATGACCTCCAGCATTCTTCACCTTGTTATATATGCATAGGTCAATAAATTCATAATAAGAGAAGAAGAAATGTGCTCAGATAAAGAGTGTCTGATAAATGATTGCAGTCTTCCATACAAAATCCAAGAAAGGAGCTGCATGAACAAGAAATAAGTGAACAAGCTTAGTGGCTTCATTATGGAGGATACAGCTTTGGCCACACTGAAGCAGCAAATGTCACCTAAAACAGATATTCAGTGCCAGAAAGCATAAATATTGAAATGCTGCACTTGTGAAACACTGTTTACATCAGAACATAGATATCCTGCAGTCTCTACATGACATCACAGAGAAAATTTACCAATGCTTCTAACCTTTCTGCTGTTGTTATACCTAACACTAGGAAGGAAGGCTTATGAATAAGGACTTGGTTGAGTTTTCCAGCAATTCAACTGCAAAATTCCATGCCTCAAGCACCAAATTGTCTCAAATTCCATCTTATAACATAGTTTAATTACACTGCCTTCTAGGGAAGCTTTTGGTCTTGGAGTTCCTCACCAGAGGCCTGTGCACGATCATGGTGTTATAACAGATCCACAGTGCTGCGAGAGACAGCACAGAACTCCCCCCTTGGGGGGTACTTGGGCATTCCCACCTAAAACCTGAACTTACAGTAACCCATGGAACTCCATGTTATGTGGGCTCACCCCAGCCCTGAACCAAATTGCTCTAAAATAAAACCACCTGTATATATATTTACAAACACTGATCATTCAGGGTTGTTCCACTCCAATGTGCCCCAGGGGATCTATTTATAAGGCTTGAGGAGCCCCTCAGGGGTGGGCAGTAACACAGGGAAACACAGCAGGACTTCCCTCACCTCTGAGGACAGCATCTTCAAAATAAGTGTCCCTCAGGCAGGGCACAACATGTAGGGAAAACATGAGTCTAGTAATAGATACCAGAAATACAATCAGAACTGCTGAAGTTAAAATATCTCATTTGCGTTATCGACCTCCTGATCCAATTTTTATTTTAACATGTGCTAGAATTCTGATGGAGTTTATATACAAATGATTCAAAATAACTTGCTTAAAAATAGCATCTCTCGGAAAACTTCAGTTCTGCTGTTTCAGGTGGGGTTTTTTTATGTTTTTGCTTGTTTTTTAAAAACCAGCTTCCTCTATATACCCTAACTTATAACTGCTTTGATTTACCTGCAAGAGTTCTTTTTAGAATACAGTCTTCTACCTTTGGAGAAGGTGTAAGAGCTGGGAACTAGTGAGAGCTGGGAACCAGTGTCTCATCATAGAGAAAAAGCAATACAAAATTTCATAAGGGAAAAAATTTAGGAAACTGCAATGGGAGAAGTAAACAGAACTTGGTAGAAAAATATAATATACTTACAGTACATTGTTTAGATCCAGAAAAATTTGAGTTTTCTCTCAGAACCTATAGAAGCTGCATAAGAAAGGAGAAAATGTTAGTATTTATAAATTATATATGACATGAAATATTATATATTATATTATTTGCATCAATTAAATTAATATATTACTATTTTACTATAGTGGTGTTTTTTTAAAATTGAAGATATTTTTAAGCACTCATTTTTTTTGATTCTTAGGTTCTTACATATATAAAAGGAAATTATCAGCTTTTAAGTAATACTTATCACTCTTATAAAGGTGAGAAGAGAATCGTGTGAGAAGCAAAATAAGCTTATAAAAATATCTTCACATTTTCTGATTTTCATAAGCCAACAAATTAAGTGAGTAGAAAAATAAATTTGTAGGGAGATAGTAAAGCCCTCAAAATATAAGTATGTAACTTTTCATTTATTTCTTAGAAGAAGTTTTTTGGTTTTTTGAAATAGAAATAAAACTTTTTTTTTTCAAAATTGTCCCTTGCATATACTGTCCTATGAAACTGTGCAATATATTCCAGAAAATGTTTTAAATAATGCTAATTTTGGAGATGTAGATTATGAAAATACTTAGCATACAAAAAATACTGTGTTTCATAATAAAAGAATATTACTATAGTGACAGTTCACGTTGTTATGGTAACAGTGTCTGTGAAAAGGGTAAATGAGCTTACACAATGTTTAGGTATTTTTCTTTGCAGAATTTATTATATTCAGTTTTCCCATTAAAATTCTTTTGAACTGATTCTGAGGATAAAGTATGGAACAAAAGAACTATACACAGTGATCATTAATGTTCTGAAATATAAACATCTATTTTGTTTACACTCTTTATATGTTAACACGTGTGTAATACTTGTATACTCTGAAAGAAAAGGGAGAGCAAGCTCATTGAGATATCCCATTAGCCCATTTCATTCTTATTTTAAAATTTGCCTAAAAAAAAAAAAAAAGAAAAGAAAAAAAGGCCAGTCACAGTCAGGCAGTTGCTTTGACTAACAGCAATTTTTAGGGCACATCAGAATCTGCAACTCGGTGTAATCACAGAGCTCTGCGAGCTCAATGTAGAGTTGTGCACACACAGGTGACAATGTCTGGGACTGGGGCAGCTCCCTCTGCCCAGTGCAGTCTTTCTCTCCCTGCCTGGCAGCCCGTGTGTGCCCACAGCAAGCCTGGGTGGAACCACACCTGCAGGAGCTGCCAGGGTGGTCTGGAGCAGGCACTGGAAGGAAGAGAGAGGGAAGTCCTGGACTTCGGGACCACACAGGCCCAGAGCAGTGTAAGTGCTGGCCTTCGTCACTGCTTCAACAGAGAGAGAGCAGCCGCAAGACAAGACAGGGCTTTTGATTCACCGACTGCTTTGTGGTCTTAACCTGATCTTTTGTGTGGCTGACCAACGTGACACAGGCCTTATTAATGTTGAATATATAGTGCTCTGCCAAAAAGAGCAACTCTATTCCTTACTTTGTTGGTTCTCAGCAATGGTTCAATTGGCTTTTTGAGCTTCCCTGGAAATAATTTCCATGCTGAGAGTCAATCTGCCAGATATCAAGTGGAAATAAATCACACTTATGATACTGAAGCAATAAAACTTCCTGTGACTATCAAAAAATGCATGAGAAAAGAGAAATGATAGAAATACTCTGGTTTACACACTGCCTATTTTCAATAGATGGTCACATATTTTGACCTAAGATCATAACTTAATCTGACTAATATTATGATGTAACCTATCTGGGGCACTTTCAGAGTAGGGAATTTGATCAAAAAAGGGAGACCAAAAAATTATTTTGCTGAGGATATGTATTATATTTTGCTTCTATTATTTTCTTATACATTTTTAAAAAATCATTTTCTAATTTAGTTTCTAATGTAAATGTTCTGGAGAAACAAGGAATCACTTCTATTTGAAGTGAGATACAGGTGAAATCTAGGATGTTTTTATATAAGTAATCTACATTGGTAAAAATAGCCACTTTAGAAAAGAGAGTTTTTGATTGAGTCCAAACACTGGGTCTGAGCTGTATTTGCAAATCTGGAGAAAGCTATTAATATATATTCTGACACCTCATCTGAAGTTAAAGAAGTTACAGAAAAAATGCACTTCTTACGAAAATCCAGAACCTTAGCTCCATGAATTAACTTCATTTGGAACTAGAGAACACTGTGGGATGACAGATCTTATTAAATACTTCTCTGTAATTAGTGCAGTGTTTGAGCTATCACCTAGTAAAGTCTCAAACTATACCAGACATCTCCACTGGCAGATCATTAGTAAGCTGGAAAACCTTCCTTAATTTGGGGATATACCAGAATAGCAGACACCAACCATAATTTCTGGATGCACAAGGAGGGAATTCAGTAGACTCGTGCATCCAGTGTTGATGCACCTACAGAGGGTGTTGCCTGTAGAAAAAACTGTAGAAAGTAACCTGAATTCCACCATTTGAAATACTAGTCCTTTGAAACAAACAAACAAACAAACCTTCCCTAAAACATATTTTTTTTTCATAAAGGGTAGTCAATTTGTATGAATAAAAGATAAAAAAAACTAACACGTTATGTCTTTCCCATTTCTATTATTCACGTTTCTGTCCAGCTATGTGAAGTGTTTAAACAGTAAACTCTATTTAAACATTCAAAAGTAAAATATTTATTCTGTGTTTAAAACTCCTTTTATAGAATAGCAGAAAGTTCAATTGCATAATCCCAGCTATTGTATGTGTCACTGCATGTGGCAAGAAATGCTATTTATAAACCTGTAAAAATAATTCATAATTCATACTACAAATAATTAATTTTACCTTTCCCCTTGTAAAGTGTGTGCAGTTAGGGGTGTCTGCAGAGACAGGCTTTAAAGACCATTTATAGTTTTCTGTAAACAGAACAGTGTCAGAAAATAAGTGCCTGTTAAATCTGAATTAATTTTTGAAAAGTTGAATATTTGGAGAGCAGTAGGTACATCCCTTATGCATGGAAAAGTAAGTACATCCAGTTATAGATCAAAATAGACGGTAGTTAGAGATCTAACTTTTCTATGGTTTAATACCAGAATATTCCTGAAGATGAATTTGCTGTATACACAGAATTTAACAAAAAATGTTCAAAGATTAAATAGTTTTCAACTGACCCAGAAGTGCATGGCTAAAATCCTTTCACAATTCTCTTCTTCAAGATGGCTGTATTGATTTTTCCTTCACTGGAGGGAAGCTGCTCCAGTGCAGTGCTTTTAACACCATTTGTTATACACCAAGACTCATTCACCCCTGTGGAAAATATTTCAGTATCTTTTGGAGAGACTTAAAACCAGAAAGGTAAATTTTGGGAGTATGATTCTGTGGAACAGCATAAATTCTCTTGCATGATACAAAAACATCAAGCATTTTTTCTAGGAAGAATTGTGGCAATATTCATTGTAGTACCACTTTCTACATAAGCAGAAACATGAAATAAAATGTAGAAAGTTTTTTTCTTTTTTTTTTTTTTGCTTTTTTTTTGTTATTTATGTATCAATTTAAATCAAAATGCTATCAAAAAATAGTCATATGGAACCAGATCATAAAAAAAGCAATTTAGGTACTAATATTATTTTTTCTATTAACAAAAACGTTAAATTCTATCTCCTTTTTTTCCTGTTATTCATTACTTTCTGAAAATGTTCTTCATATTGGATCTTTTATTCTCCCATATGATAGGGCATTGTAATCTGTTCTGCAATTTGTATGCTCCACTGATTAATGTTCAGTATATTTGAACCAAATCAAAGTTGTGATACAGCTCTCCTGATAAAACTATATATATGTGTAAATAAGGCAAAGACCCCATCTACATGAGACTCAAAGGCTTTCTATGTAAAGAAGTTAGATATAAGTAAGATTATGTTTAATTTTCTTCAGCTCCTGAGATAATCTACAAACTAGTCTGCTATGTGCTGTGCAGCTAAATATTCAGATTATTTAGGATCTCTATTATTCCTTTCCTGGTCTATTTTTATGTATACACAGAGTACTTTGTCTCAAAAGTGCAAATATATGCAGTGTTATTTTACTGTTCTGAAACCTCTGTTTATATATTCCAAGCTAGCTGGAACTTTTTCAAGGACCTTCATTATCTCAGACATTTTGAGAATATTTTGAAAGCTTGAATAAATTGCCTAACCACCAAATGCCTAGGGCAGCTAGGCAGTGTCTGAAGACTTAGTGAATTGAGTGACTCTTAAATTAGACATTTGCATGGTTATTTTTAATTAATCACCGTATAAAATGTAATTAGCATGCACCACTTATCATTTGAATAGCAGTCGGCAATTTTTTATTTTGTAAATTCCTCATAGAGCACAGAGTTCAGGAGACAAGAGGGAATCCCAGAGGCTGATGTCAGGAATAATCGGGGTGATTTAGTTGGTTGATGTCCAGGATATAACATGCAGAATATTTCACTCTTTATTGGTCAGGGTTTTTTAACTCGGACATACACAACTATCCACACTTGTCATAGCTTCTCTTTGTTTTGGAGTAGTAATGTTCTTGCTAAAAAAATAACTGTGAGACTTGCAGAGAATCTCATTCTCAAGTGCTGTGGGGTTGGGTGCTGGCTGTAAAGCCATCAGGTAGTACAGGTGAGGGGCCCCTGCTGTCTTCAACAAACATTTGTTTGTGCTGGTATGAATGAAAATGCCTAATGCTGATTTAGAGTGGACTGAAGAACACACAAGAAGAGCTGTAAGGCAGGGAGCATCCCTAGATGAACACTGGGAAGCCAATTTCTTCCTGTCTGGAGGCAGCCTGCCCTTAGCTAGGATTCAGAGGTACAGATCCTTCCTAACAAAGAAAAGAGTTGGTATCAAAAGCTGGTGCACACCCCCACCATCTCCTAAGACAACAGCTCTCCCTGCCATGGTGCCTAGAGATGGGAAGCACTTTCAGAATCACACAGATGCACTTCCAAAGGCCACACAGAGAACATGATCTGTGTATGCTTGAACAAGCCCATTGCCTGCAGTTACAAGAGATTGGTTGTCTGGTCCTTCAGCACACTGATTGTCTGGGCTCATTAACATCTGTTCCTGATGACATGGCTCAAAAAGGCACTTTGTATTTATTCTGGAATTGGTAAAGTTTGGAATAAAGCAAACTGATTCCTCAGAGACAGTGTTTTCATTCTATCTACCTCTGTAGAGGTGCAGATAAGACCACATCTAGCTCAGTCTTATACTCCAGCCAAGACAGATTATTGCTACTAAAGTGAAAAATGTCTTGAGATTTTGCTTTCTTGCAGCTAAGTACACAAATCTATTAAAGGTGACTTGGGCACTAATTTTTTAGTTGATCATGTTTCCAGAAGAGCAGCTAAACACAAATTTAAAAAAGCAGGATAAGCTGACAGCATTCCCTTGCACAGAGGACCTTTTCCTGTGAGCCACATGACAGCATATGGACTGCATCCTTCACACCATGCATCACCAGTGTGCACTGCACTCAAGAGGGTGCTCCAGGAACTTCATTTCCAATAGAAAGATTTTTATCTTTAGAAAAGGTTTGAAGAACCACCTAATTTGAGGATGACTTAATTACTACATTGCATTTAACACTGGCCAAATTCTAGAAATAAGCTGAAAAATCTTTCTGAAAGCCTTTTTAAACATGCTTTCAGTCTATTCTGCACCCAAACAATAGAGAATCATTACTCTTTTGGATTTATACCACTCCTACCTAAGCTTAATCGGCTGATTTAAAATAAGACTTCAGCATCTGAAGCACAACTTAGACTGAAGATGGAGACTTAAGTCAGAATTTATAGTTCTAGAAGTCCCTGTTTATCTACCTCAGCACACTTAGAACACTTCATCATTGCTGCCTCCACTTCTTTATCCCAGTAGGTTCTCAGGAGCAGAAAGTTTTTATTTGGTGTATTTCCATAAAACCTCTATCCTGACACTGCTGAGCAGACAGACCACATGACCTCCCTCCTAAACCTAATACCATATTAAATTTTTTTTCTTTTTTTCCTTGCCCCTGTGATTGTTACCACTTGAAAATTTTTATAGAATGCCTTCAGAATAAGGCTACCCATAAAGTCATGCTAGAGGTCTCTTAATTCATCTAAATATTGCATAGAAAAATATTATCAAGAACCTTCATGTAGCAACTCAGTTGTTAGAGCATCTAAAAATAGAACAAAAAAAGAATATGTACAGCTACAATAGAAAAAGAAAAAAAAAGAACTTACCTGTGAAGGGAAGCTCTAGGTGCCAAGATTATTTATACATTTTCATGAAACATTAACTGGGTAAGACATGTAAATACTACACACTAGACTTCTCACAGTAATCAGCTACAATTGATATCACAGAATTGCAATTACTGGGTTGTTTGGTTCATCCTTCCCCCTTTCCCTGTCTTTAATGTTCCTTTTAAAAGGAGAACTATCAACAAAACACTCCACATCAGTTACGAAGTAGAGAAAATTAAAACTTTGAGCCTACTCCAGTAGGTAGGTCTGATAGGTATGCTCTAGAGAGGGAATATAATATATTCTCTATACTGAAAAGTCCTTCACAGGTTTTGGTTTCCACTCAGGAGGACAGTGACTTAAAAGCAAGGCACTAGCATTATTTTGTAACAATACCTAACTTTCTTTTTTGATTTAACCCTTGTTTTTTTTTAAAGTTTGTTATATTCACAACCATAAAAATTAAAAATAAAATCCCTCCATGATAATATCTAGCAAAATCAACTAGAATAAACCAAATAATCGAATCTTGAAAACTGCTTGCTCCCAATCACCCTTTTTCCCAGGAGACTCACCTACACATAGCAACATGCTCCAAGCAGGAGGGAATTGCTAATGCCTCACCCAAATCTTGCAGTCAGTGTATGTTTTCCCCAAACCTACACCCTTCCAGCAGGCAAGTGCTTCAGACTAGCCTTTTCCTTTTCCATATTGCTGTCCAGTGGGGATGCTTCCCAATTTTTTTTTCCCCAGCAAATGCTCCTCAACTTTTCATGTACACTTGAGAGTACAACATAGATATTATCCTAATGAAATGCCATTTTTTCTACTTCAGAAGGTGCTAATAAAATGCCTTTTTTCCCTATTGACACTCTTTAACATATTACTTGTTTTAAGCTGCCTGTTTGCTTGTAAACAGCTAAGATTGCTGTAAATTGATCCACCTGGCATCATTCTTTATGGTGCGGGTAGTCAGGATAAAGAGAAGGCCAGGTTAATTACAAAGATGTGTTAATTACGTAATTAACACATCACAATTCTCTGTATCAGGTAGAAAGGAGGAGAAAGATGATGGGGAATTGAGTGAAGTTATAGCAGAGATTGGTTTATGCAGCAGGAGAGCAGAGGCTGGCTTTGATGAGACACCACAGCTGTGTGCAAATGCACTCTGTCAAAACCTCAATCTCTAGCAGGCTGCATTAATTAGCTCATTCATCTGTCTTCTTGAGAACTCAAGGAGTAGAAGTAACTTAGCAGAAATAACTTAACATACTAACTTAGGAGTTTTCCTCAGTTTCTAGAAGTCTGGGTGAGTCTGGCCTTTCCTGAACCTCACTGAGATCTACACAGAACAGAGTTCTACTTTAAATTTGCACTCTCTACATCTTACAGTGGGGAGGAATGTAGGAAGGAATAACCTTAAATAAATTTGATTACTCACCCCCAGAGAGACGAATGCTTTGCTGCTATCAAAGAATTCTATCTTATGGGGTTTTTGCTTTTATTAAGGTTTAGTAAGGTCTTGCATCTCATATATTATGATATTTGTCTCTGAGTAGAAAATCAGTTTGGGTCCAATATACCTGTAAGAAATGTACCTGTTAACTGATGATCAGTTTGACCCATACCCTCCAAATTATTCATGAGTTTCTGTGGCTTCGAGATCACATTCCCTGTACAAACCAAGGTACCAGAAAAAATCTAACCAACATAAAATGTTGAGCATGCGAGTTTTAATTTCATGTCATTCTTTTCCAGGGAAAGAAGACAACAATTTACAGAACTCTACTGTGCAATTCAAAATATTTTTAATCTACCCAATGAATGAATTTTTTAATGCCATTTAACCTTTGAAATGCATAATGCTGTCTGTTTCTCATACTTTATGCTATCAAGAGATGCCAAATCACTTTCAGGCAGTGAGGGTGAGGGGCTCAGCTGTCTTAAAAGGCATGCTCAGGAGTACTGACCTTTTCTGAAATAGGGAGGAGAAATTAAAACTGCATATTAAAATCCCCCACTCTAAACCAATAGTTTACCTTTTTGGTAATTCATCCACTCTCTTCTTCCAGTGTTCTAACTAAATGACTTGCAATTCAACATGTTTGTTTCTTCCCTGTTATAGGAATTGCTTTACTTATCAATTTCCAAGCGACTACTTTGTGTCATACCCCTACCAAAAAAAAAAAAAAATCCATTATTGACAGTCTTGTCACTAAGCAAAAGTGAATTCAGGGAATTTTTTCATCTCCAGCCTTAGTCTTAATGTAAAAAATTCTGTAAGCATTGAAACATACTTGCTGTTGCCCTGTAAATTAGCAATGTCAAATTCAGCTCTGATGATACAACTTTGTCCAATCATTCTTTTATTACTTTGAGTCTTTTTTCACTGTTAGGTTGTGATGGCAGAACAACCATGCTTGTCTGAAAACTATATCAGCAATATTTTACATTCTGAGTTTTACTTATGCAACCAGAACTTGGAAAGAAATTGCAAGGTCTCAGCACATGATTAAAATGATTAAAATTTTAGAGATATAAACAAATTGCACTTATATGTGCAGGGCAATACTTTTCAACCTTTTGGGGCTTATGCTTATACTTGGTCTTTTTTATGAGGCTTAGAAATATTAAGCACATATAGTGTATCGAAACCTATTTGGTTTCTTTTCAATAGAATACTCTTGACCTGTGCATACTGAAGATATGCTGTAGTTTATAGGGTTTTTTTCTTCCCTATTTCTTTAATTTTATCTCAAATGAATTCTTTTCCCTATTACCTTCTTTCACACAAGTTACTTTCTTAGCATTTTCATACTGCTGTCTCTGTGTCATGCTCAGGACTCATGGTTTATCTTCTTCATTTCAGCAAAGTAGTTCCAGTGCCTCTGTAAAATGTAGCATGAATTTATACAGAGCTCTTTTTCATATTTTAAATCTTTGAAGCTAAAGCTATTAGATTCTTGGTTTTGTACTCCACAATTCTAAGAAAGGTCATAGATCTAGGCCTGTATTAAACAAAAAGAATGTTATTTCTGCTACTGGATAGATAAGGTGTAAATCTGTGGTCATTATTTAAAAGATGCAAATCTATTTGCACTCTAACTGCACAAACATATTAAATGATGAACTGAGCAACATGAATAATTATTCTTCCACGTTGGCCTTTAAGAGCATTACTTTCACTTAGCTGTTTAAAATTTATGCCAGCTTTTCTAGGTTTATGTCTAGTTTATTTCTAGTTTTCATGATCATACCTTTTCCAGGACAAAAATCTATGGCTCATCTTCAAGACTGTTTAACAGTTCCAGGAATAATTAAATCCATGGCTTTTCACAGTTCTATTACTCTCTGGATTCCTACTTAGTTAAAGAAACAGCAAGGTACTACCTACTGTTTTACTTTACAGTTCTTACTATCTAACTATATGATCTTTTTTGTTAGTTTGTCTTCACTACTGAAGATATGGATAACATACAGATTTGGAAGTAAAGTCTCCAAGACCTGTCAATTAAGTAACAGTTTGTTAAGTACATTAAATAAAGAATTGTCTTACATAAATTATACCAAAAATCCCAGCACTGTAGTCGCATCATGATCTATTAATATTGCAAATATGCACTACTATATCTCCACGATAAGTATTCATGCAGCAAGATACAGTGTAGCAGTTGTTAATCCAAAGGATTATGAAAACCAAATATTTCAACAGAAACACAGAAAAAATTCAGCAGTAGAAATCTGAAAGGAAGTAAGAAACAGCAGCAAAAAAAAAGATTGAGAAGGAGAGAAAAGGAGTCACGTTGGAGCAGAAATAAGTGGAAGCAATCATGGAATAGCATTTTATAGAAGATTTTATAAAAGGTGAAACTAAATAGGTCCAAGTTGTCATATCTGACATTCTTTTCTCTGTGTAAAGGTAATGTACCAATTTTTTTTTTTGCTACATTTACTGATTAGTAGAGGTTCAAAATTCTTTCAAAGAATTGATGAGTTTTTAAAATTAGATATAGCCTTAATTGTAGGCTTTTTGAAGTAGATGGGAATAGTTGAACACATATCCAACCTCAGAAGACACATTAACTGCAGCAAATATGGGAAACGTTATCTGAAATGGAGAAGTTTGCAAGAATAGGAACCAGGTGAATGAAACCACAGAAAGCTGGTCTGTGTTGTTCAGCGCTTTTAAGAATTGACTTTTAAAATCAGAGTTTTATTTTTTATAGAGACAACATAAAGAGTATTGAACCATTTACTTACTTTTCACAGAAACAGCATTATCATCATGAATCATAGAATCACAGAATATTCTGAGTTCAAAGGGACTCTCAAGGATCATTGAATCAAACTCTTGGACCTGCACAAGAGCACCCTAAGAACCACACCATGTTCCTGAGAGCATTTTCCAAACACTTGAACCGGGTCAGGCTTGGTACTGCGACCACTTTGCTGAGAGCCTGCTCCAGTGCCCAAACACCCTCTGGGTGAAAAACCTTTTCCTGATATCCAAACTGCGCCTCCCCTGACTCAGCATCATGGCATTTCCTTTGGTCTTGTCACTGGTCACCACAGATAAGGGATCAATGCCTGCCTCTCCTCTTCCCTTCAGGAGGAAGTTGTACCTGCAATGAGGTCTCCCCTCAGTGTCCTCTTCTGCAGGCTGAACACACCAGGTGACCTCAGCTGCTGCTCATACAGCTTCACCTCTAGATCTTTCACCATCCTCACTGTCCCCTCTGGACTCTCTCTAACAGTTTTGTCTTTCCTATATTGTGGCACACAGGACTCAAGGTGAGGCTGTACCAGCACAAGCACAGCAGAACAATCAGCTCCCTCGACCAGCTGGCAATGCTGTGCCTGATACATTCTGAATTTCACAATGGTTGGCTGACATTATCATTGTTTACACAGAGACTCAGATTATTTTGGAAAATTCTTTTGCAACAGTTTTTGCAGATATTGACTTTGCTTTGAAAGAAAAGTATTTCTCATTTCTTGAAGTAAGGTCATTTGTGTGACAGGTGTTTAGTCAGAAAAAAATAGAACCATATAATCTTGCCGTATATATGTTCTACTTGTATTTTACATAAAGTAAACAAAGAATGAAAGCAAGAAATAATAACATTCTCATTTCACAGGGAAAAACCTCTGAAGAACAACCTAGGTTCAAACTCTCTAAATAATTACCCTTTATTAGCTGAAGTTTCTTCCAATACATGAATTCCAAAGTATGTTTATGGTAATAGAGAGAGTTATGGCACCTTGCTGTGGGAAATGTCCCAGTGCATTAATTAAGAAGAACCTTGCATCTACAAACAGTCCTCTGTTTTGATTTGTTTTTCTAAATAAACTTTAATTATAAGCTATTAGCTTCACTGACAACAATGAGGAGCCCAATAAAAAGATCTTGAAGAGCAGGTACACAGTGATATTTTCTTACTGACATTTTGATAGTGCATGCGTTAGGTACTGCAAGACATTTTAAAACAGAGAATTATAAACTGTAGTATTGATACTGCCTGTATTAAAAAAAGCTACTTTTTAAATGAAGTGATGGGCACAATCCTGCTTTCACTGAATTCAGAGGTGGTTCCTCTCCTGTACCATCTATCCACCACATACTGCTCTAAAACATGATGAAAACCGAGGAAATGCTGAGACCTGAATGTGCTGCAGAAAATGTCCTTTAAGCTGTGGCGCCTGAAACACATTTGGCCCACATCTCAAGTGTGTCTTTACTAGGCAAAACTGGTCATCCTGTGCAAAATTTTCTCTTCTGTGCTTCAACATCAACACTTGCAAGAAGGTCTGCTTTTTGACAGTCCAATGATGCTAATGCCTCTGCTTTCCCTAGCCTCATTGAACAGTGATGACATAATGGATTTCATTTGGGCTTATATGAAGGACAGCACACACGTGGAAAGTGAATGCCATGTCCTAGATTTTGAGAAGCTTGCTTAGCTTGTCTCATCTTGTTTGTGCACATTTTCTGCAATATAAGGGCATTGGTTAGATACTATGAAATAGTGAAAAATAAGCTCTTGTGGATGCTCCTGTGGAAAAGTATATAACTTGATAGGTATTTGAAATTTGGATTAATAAATGTCTTTAATGTGATTTGTAATTGCCAAACTAAGTAGAGCAAAACTCCAAGTTACACTGCTGGTGTAATCTCAAATACCCTCTTAACAGGTAGATTTATAGACACATTCCATTTCCATCCAGTCAAAAGCTGTAATAGTGCACCATTCATCAATGACATTTCAGTTCTGCCTGAGGACAGGGGATTTACAGAAATGGGCACAGATCAGCGTCTAGTAGCTTGTATATTAGGCAAGTGATACATGAACTCAGATTAAACAAAAGATTTTAACATACAAGCACTTTTCACTTAAATATGCATGCTCTTCTGTGGTAATTTCTGTAGTTTTTCTCATTGTGTTAATTATTTGTGTCTAAAAATTCCCAACAAACAAAATAAAATGCATATTGTTTAAGTATGTTTGGAGGATGATAAAGACATTTCAAATAAAACTTTGAAAAGCCTTCAGGGAGATGGTAGCTCAAAAAAATCATCCACAGCAAAATGATTACTGCATGTAAGTCACATCAAACAACTGGGAAAAAAATAAAAATCAGTATATAAAATATAATTATTCTATTGATTAATTACTGTTTCTTATACAATATTACACTAATCTTTTCTTGCAAAATAGGAAATACTTGCAGTGCATTCCAGGTTTTCCTTAATTATAATAAGTGTCTGCTTTTGATTGAATGGCTAAAGCCTTTCAGGACCTCTGACAGTTATGTCCTGGGTTGTTGCACAGAGACCTGTTTTTGTATGGAATGCTAGAAATTTAGGAACTCTAAATTCTGATTTTTAGAATTTTCATTTTTGTTTGACAGCTCAAAGGACTCCAAGCCTGAGATTTAAAAAAAAAAACAAATATAAATAAGTCAAGCCATTCTTTCTTCCCTTTAGAGAGCATATAAAACATGTTTATCCCTTGGGAAGAGTATAAACTTGTGGAGAATCATTCCTTCAGGACTTTTTGCTATCCTAGTCAGTTAGGTTTAGTTCTCCAAAGCTGTGCTAATTTTAATTCCTTCAACAGATGCTGAAATGTATGTTTCCACAGAATGTGAAAAGATATTTGGATGTATTAATGGCTAGGCAGTAAGTTATTCAGCTCTTTCGGTATTAACAGATATGGATGTTTTAAAAAATTGTGCAGAATAGTTGTGATAATGTAAATATATTTGTATTTGGTATTATAATGTAATATATAAGAAGCAATTTTCACTCTATTAACAGAAGTCATAATAACAGTAAGGGTCTTTCAGCTTTTCCTCTCTTCTGGAATTACCTATTATCGAAAAATAAACTAAATGTCTGTATTAGAGAACCAGCTGAATGAACACAGCTGAATTTAGAGTTCTAAACAGATTTTACTTCTGCACGATTGTCATTTTCTCCTCAAGGTTGGCATGTCACCTGTGTGCTATTGAACACACACTAAGTGCTTGATTGACACATGAGATTTTTCAAAGCCATCTCCAAACTTTGCCTTTCAAAAGGAAGTTTTCCTAACTGGATTTCTCATCTAAGTGACCGGTCTGCACCAGACAGGTGGGATGTGTAGTAGTTTACTCCAGGCTCCTGGTCCCCTGGATGCTCCCACTGACAGTGGAGTCACACTTTGGGATTCCTTTCTCCCAACAAGAATATCATAAGGCAGGAGTGGAGTCACTCATGTGGCACCATCCAGAGGACTGGAATGCAGCTGAGAGGTCACTTGCAGCAGAGAACTTGTAGGTTTGGAATGGTTTTCCTGCTGCTCACAAGTGTTAACCTGGGATGAGAGGGGCTCTTCCTCTGCTCAAACCCCTCAAATGGAATGCTTAATTCAGGTTTCACAGTAGAGACAAGGAATTTAGAATAATCACCAGTCTTCCTTGTATATACATCTGGATCTTCTAGTAGATTAGAGTGCAATTATGGAGTTGGAGTTTGAGTTCAGGCCCCAGCTTGGTATAAGTTATGCACTAATATAACATGGACCTGGATTTATGTATTGAATATGTCAAGAGGAGCTGCTTTTAGTTGACATATTCCATGCTTACATAAGTAAAAGAAATACCACAATCCTGTGCAAGACATATCTGATTAGTCCTTTTGCAGCAGATGATGGCAGGACTTGGTTCAGTTGTGATACTAAAAAAGGGTGAAAGGGAAATTTGAGAGATGAGGGTGACTATATAAATTACAACTTTTGGAAGATCCTTTGCCTTAATGTAATAATTTTCTACCAACAAAACACATGAAGCAATAAAAGACAATGCTAGGAACAAATTTTTTCCAAAACCTCCTAGCAAGCTACACCACATCCTGTTACATTAAATTTACCTGTATTTTTTCATGGTTTATATAATGTTAATAAAAAGAATGTCTTTTTTTAATGTTACACTGAAAAATGGAATTTGAAATTATGTAAGTAGGCATACATTATTAGGAGGAGTGCTAAAGAATTTAAGGACTGTGCAGTGATCTATGAAGAGTTATAGACTAAAATTTTGTTCCATAACTCCTTCTCCATCTTAAAATTATCAGAAATGGCCATGAAGGATCTGATGATAAAACATATTTGTGCTAACGCTGCTTTTCACATGATGGTTTACAGCAGCTTAGAAATCAGCAGAGACTCATGAATTTGTGGTGTGAAAAGGAACAGCCAAGTATTTTTACTCAATGAAATTCAAGTTTTAAACTCAAACTACAAGAAGCACTTAATCAAGTTACTGGCTGACATTCCATTAATCCTCCATGAGAAAATAAGACCAGCTACCACCTCTTCAGAAAGACTTCAGCTAGGAAAACCACATGCAGCATTTTCTTGGGGACAAAATATTGGGCAAGAGATTCCATTGCCTTTTTAAAATTTGCAAAAAAATGACTAGAGTTTGGGTTTCAGCTCCCAAATATTTGCCTGCATGTGTCAAATCTTTAACACTGCAGTATAAAAAACCATTGAAATTAATTTTATATTGTTATTATAGCAAATGACCCCATGCCAGGTCAGTGCAAATAAGGAAAATCTTGGCTGGTCTTGGCCTAGGAAAAGATAAAATATGTCAAATAGATATCTCTCAAGTGTGTGATAAAAATGCATCTTTGCTCCCTGCAGCAGTATGGTATCTGACCCAAGAGCATTAGAGAAGAGAGACCATATTGAAGGCTTTCATTTCCCCATAAAATGCTGATCATGATAGTTCAGACATGCCAGATGGAAGTACTAGTGATAAATGGTGTTGATGCCTCAGGAGAAATGAGCTAGTAAAGTTATATTATGTTCAGCTGGGATTTTAAACATGTAATATATTTAAAACTGTTATTCTCCTGCAAAATCATACTCCTAATATTTCAGTGCCATATCACATATGGGGAAAAAAAATTCCTGCCACATTTACTACTATGAAAAGCAGATTTTCCACATCACAACAAAACATCTCTACACACAGCACATATAATACATATAAATGTATGTATGAAATAATGAACAATAAGTATAGGAAAATCTAAAAATGTTATTGCTCCTTTATATATAGCAATATATATCTGAGAACAGTGAGATAACACAATTCTAAATGAGATAAGATCACCTCACATTTCTAACAGGCCTTTTGTTCTTTCCTAAAATTAATTAGGAATTTTGTACTAAACTCTGTCATTTGCAATAGGGGGTACAAGACTGTTTTTAATTCCCAATTTGACCTGGATAGCAGCTTAACTCCAACTAGAAGATGTTTTAAGAAATTTTACTTGTCTAGACATAGTTTATGTATTCTCCAGAAGCAACTCTATAGAATCTTCTCTTGGAATGTTCGAGAATTTTAGAGGGAGAAGGTAGATATTCTGTACCCTATAAGTCAGTCTCTTCCAACAAAACCTGAGGACTCAGAAGGTTGCAGGTAATTTGCCAGAGCATCCCATCCTCTAGTTGTATTCCAAGAACTTACTGTCAGTTATCACTTTATGAGTGATATTCATTCTCCATTCATTCCTTTTTACTAAATTGCCTCCCACAAGCAGCATTCTCTTCATCTTCCATCACAGAGAGCTGAAACACCAGAGAAAAGAAAGGAAGTTACAACTAGCAGAGTTGTTAACAGGTATTGCTCAGTTGTTCATTTTAGACTAATAGTCAGAAACACCTTTTCCTAAACATCACCTTTTCCTTGTGTTCTCATGGGTAGCTACCATTTTTTTTCACGTGTCTGGGTTAAGAACATACTACAAAAGGACAAAAAACCCCATGACTAATTGGTTTTTGGAGAGGAGGCAGAATGCTTACAGGGAGACTGTTATATCCAAATCAGCGAGGACCAACCGCACCTTTCTAGAAGTCAGAGTGTTGATGGAAATGAGAAAACATATCCAGATAATAAATACTTGAAAATGCCATGCATACTCACTATTCATTCTAAAACAAAGGAATTAACAGATTTTATAACCCATATTATCTGTAAATCCTTGAAGAATAGAAGTGCAAGAAGAACTCTGATTTGCCACAATTTTTGTGCGTATTGCTCAAACTTTTTGTCCTTTGGCAACTTGAAATTTAATTTCCTTTGTCTAAGTCTTCTTATTTAATTTTATTAATTAAAAGGCAGGCAAATTTAGAAGAAGACGTATTACAGAGGTGTGTAAGAAAATAAGAGAGTGAAAAAGTCTATCACGTAAAGATTAATTTGTCCAATTTCAAAATGTATATTGCAATATTTTATAGCTGACAGGTGATCATGGGCAGATAGTCATTACAATTTATCACAGCAGGAAGTTGTTAAAATGACAATATGGGCAGGTATAAAATTATATGAAGGAAAAGTTATAGAAGATAATTTTGAAACTCTAACAAAGTTGTCCTTTTAAAGTTTCAATCACCAAAAGAGCATGATCCAAAATCTAATTACAAGTTTAGAAAGACAGAGTTGGATCAGAATTTCCTGTCTGGGGGCAGGGAGGGAATTATGCAGAAAAATTTCCATTGTTACTTCCTCCTATTAATCAAAAATTATGTTTCATTACACAGGAATTGTGTAAAAGTTTTTTCTTCTCCTTATTTTGAATTTATTGGATGCTATTCCAAGAAAGAGAGAATGGGTGTCAACCCCCAATTTATGCCTTTGCAAATTTCTCTCTGTCTCCACTTTTGCAACCCTATCATTTATCAACAGTAGCCACATGTTATTTTTGAGTGGAAAAGGAATGTTCTTTGGCACTGATCAGCCTTGAGTGAAGTTTTATAGCAGTCTTATAAATTTCTCAATAGCAGGGCTTATAATGAAATTGCATAAAGTACTGTGACCTAGTCTGCTAGTTGGCACACTAGGCACTGCTGAATGGGGTCCTTGTTAGGAACTAACAAAAGGAGCTTGAAATTTTTCTTCACTTATTGCTGCTAGCACTGCTTATTGCTTCTACAATTGTGGAATTAAAAGGTTCATGAGTTCGGATATTATGGGCCTTTCTTTGGGCTTTTCTGTGCTCCATTTGGTTACTGGGATCCATTGCAAGAGCTTGGATCATAAGATCACAAGCTGTTGGAGGAAGGATTGTATTGTACAATGGGGTACGATGTCTAGCCCAGAGGAACAACTGATCAGACACTCTAGAGATGCTGTTGCAATAGAAACACTAACAAATAGTTAAAGTGAAGTATCAGTTTTATGCTTTATGGTATGCAGAGTTAGCAGGGGTATTAAGCTCTTTCTGAGATCTAATTCTTTAAAATTTTTTTCTCTGCCTTTCAAGACTGAAAATGTCTCTCTTAAAGGAGGTATATTCATAGAACCTAATGAAAAAGCTGCTTCTGTCAGGAGCACTTTAATAATGAAATACTGAAAGGAGGGAGAAAGTGCAACAAATATTCTAACCTTTCCTTTCTTTTATTGCCTGAATTTTAAAATCATCTCCATGATCTGCAACTTTGAAACTAAACCAACCATTCAGGCAGGTGATACTGGGCTTCAGACCACCACTACTTAATAAGCAAATGCTCCTTTTAATAATTTGTTTATATTTTAGCTTTCTATACAATCAATACAGAAGCCCTTCCAACCCTCACTTAAATTAAAGTGGGATTAAGCGAACCATGACTACTGACCACACTATAAAGCATTTCCTTAAGTTCAAGCATACATTATTCTCTATCTCAGGATAAGGAAAAAAGTAGTCTCACAGCAAAGCACAGTTCATTACCATAAAAGCTACAATCTAATTGTATTTAGCTAAGCTTTCAAATTAGCTTGTTAGAAGCTACTGTTCTGTGCTATGTATGCAGAAACACAAAATATAACCTTTTCAATTGTAAAACAATATGCCTCAAGACGACACAGTCTTCAGGTGAAAAGTATTGCTAATTTACATGTATCTTAAACCAAAACCTGTTTTGACATGTATGTTGGTGTTTCTTAGCATTTCTATTCAGGTGCCAGCTGGTGAGTAATGAGATTCACGATAAGAGGCACCACCCACATAAAAACCATAGGAGAGAACGGACATTCACAATTCATCTGAATCCCTGTGGAAATTTCCAGGTAGGTAGGATCACTCAGCCAGATAAGGGGAATTGGGCTGCATCTGAAAAGAGAAGTGAGTCCATCTGTGTTTGAAATGGATTCCAAAACACAGTCACACAGCATTTTAAAATTCCTGTTACTTGAATGTATTCACTCAATCCTTCTTAAAGCAGAATTTGGTTGCTGGAACCCAGAATGTCATTATGATGTTCAATACTGATGGGGTGAAATTTATTTGAGTACAGACCTGGAGAAAGTTCTCTAATACCTTATAATAAGCACCCTATTGAGAAAATAAGTGAAATATCTACAATGCTCTGCACTTCATGGGGAAAAATTCTGACTTCTGCTGAAGCCCATGGCAAAACTTTCTTCTTTCAATGAAGAAATACCTCACCAGTGAGATAAAATACAGAGCGAATTTGCAAACCCTTAAGCAAGGATTAAGTAAATGTAAAGTCCTTCATAATCTTTGTACAACGAATGGATTTTGTATTTTTCCTCCATTTTCTGAAACACCCACAATTCACTCACTGATAATGACATGTAGGAATATAAATTTTTTTAAAAGTTTTTAAACATTACTATAATAATGTGTTTTTAAAAATGTAACATTTTGTCCCTCATTATACCATTTGCATACTCACAAAGTCTAATTATAAATGTGCAATGGAACATAAAATGCCATGTGAAATAAGCAAGAGAAATTGATTTCATGTATTTTTAGCATATCTCACTCACCGCTGTTCTACAGAATATAAAAAGAAAAGCATTTTCAACCTTATTTGTCCAATTATAACACATTGCAAAAGCATAATCACTGTTCAGAAACTTCCAATTTTGTCTACATGAAATTGAATGTCTCTTACAACAATACAGACTTGTATCCATGTAGGAGGTCTTGGTTTATTTATCTATTGTTATGAATAATAAGTTTTTAATTGACTACTCAGGACTACAGTCATGCTATGCTGGCATTGAAAATCATGGATGTGTAGTCCAGAGGCAGAAGTTACCTAGATGAATATTCATGAACTTAACTAAAATTCCAGTTAAAATTCAATTCCATCACTTTATTAATACTATCTGCTTATATTTAAAGTACTTCTGAGAACAACATCAAACATTATTATCTGAGAAAGATGATTAAGTAGCTTTTTATGTCCAAAATGTTCATGCATGACTGTAACATCCATATGTATAAGTTTAATACATTTCCTTCTGTCACTTTCATACATTATTTAACTGAACAAAATTCAATAAAACACAGACTCAATAGTTCACTTGTCAACATCAACTACAGTTTGCACAGGCTTTTCCAGCTAATCCATCTGAATGTAGTCCTTCTTTGCATTTCTTGAGTCAACTTATTGCATCTCAGTTTACCCGAATAGGCCAAAGTGTTTAAACATGAAAAACATGAATTTCACTTATGTTGGCAGGTTTTTTGTCTATTGCTAATAAGACCTAATAGCCTGAATAAATTCTATACAATCTCATCCAGTCAGTGTAGTGCTGTCTTTCCTGTTGGCCTCTCCAAGCCCCTAGAGAAAACATTTTCTATTCATGATGCCTTAAGTAAACAAGAAAAACAAGGGATTGGGGAATACAAAACTAAGTAAACTAAAAGCAGAGAATTCCCCCAGAAGTTTTTTGTCTGTTCTTTTAGAAGGGACAGGGTGGCCTCAAGTTGCATCATCTTTCTTGGTGCAGTCCTACTATCAGAAAATCTCAAAAGTCATACTCTGGCTGCTATGACTGACACATGCAAAACATATCAAGGACTGCATATGCTTGAGGACTGAACCTTTATTTCCAAAAATCTGTTTTGTGAAACTGCATAAATTAGATGTTTGATTAAAGATGACATCAAGGAAAAGTACCAAGAGGCAAATTCTGAGTAACAAAAGGATTTTTTTCATGTGGTCAAATTAGAAGATGAGAGTACTTACATAATATCATTTTTGGAGTTCAGAGAGGATAAAGACAATCTGTGCTGTCCCCCAAATCACTTTGCAATGATCAGCCTCTCCTTTGGAGATATGGTAGATATGGAGATATCTTGCAAAATTACATGGAGATGTGCACAAATAAGAAGGGAAAATCCCTACTTGTGCTTATTTCCTAGGCCTTTTTGAAAAAAAAAAAACATAAACCACAGACTGTAATGTCAAGGTATAAAAATATAAATCAACATATATTTTAAATGAGATACATATTGCACCCACAATATGTAGGCCTTGGCATTTTTTTGTTCCCTTTTTTCCACTCCTTTTGTAGCTTTCCTTGTTAGCCAGTTTCTCCTATGTCCTTCTGTGCAGAACAGATATGCCTCTCTGATTGCTTGTAGGTTTAATGCTTCCAGCTTGGCAAGGAAAAATACGATTGTGACTCCTGAAGCAGGTATTTAAATGCCTGATCAAAACGTTCAACAATAGATGTAATTAAATAGGCTCTAATTCTACTTATGTGATTCAACATAAAGGAAGGAGATCTATTACTTAGTGTTTTTGTCATTGCTTGGAGAAATGACCTTAATTTATTGTAATTTCCAGCTGGAAGATTACCAAATTGATTTTGAACTTAAGTAGCCCTGTAGGTGCAGAGGCATTTACTGCCAGATTACATGAAGCACACTGATCACTTCCAATTATAAAAAACCTATTTTTATGAATAAATAAGTTTATAGTTTTAAATAAATAAGTCCTACAGTTTACTTTTCTGTTAGAATCATCTTACTTATTTTTAGGTCCACCAAATCTCAATCTTCCCCTAAATAGCTAATCAAAGGATATATAAAAATGAAAATACAAGTTATATAGTGTATACATAAAGGTATAATTTTGTGTACCATATGAATTTAGGCAAAATAAAGTAGAGGTTTGTGTGACTGGGCTGAATTTTGCACAGGATAACCAGGTTTATGCAACTAATCTTAAGAGAAATCTTGTAAAGTTTTAAATGACAATATGTTAAAAAAATTAATTAAGTTTTATAACTCATCTTACCATAAAGAAGATTGTGCAGTCCAGGTCAAACTCCAAGCCACCAGCCATGTGTATCACAGTTCAAATGTTCATTAAAATTTCCCAGCTTCAGTAGAATCTTCTGGTTACAGACAGCTATTTTATATGAAAAAGGTGTTATACACAAGGAAAAAGATAGTGTTTAAAATTACATTGAACAAGCCACAGTGCATCAAAATAAGAGCCCTACCTCAGACTCAAGCCATGGAATAATTTCACAAAATTTGAAAGTTTAAAAACAAATTACAATTGGAAAATCGCAGCAAGGTAGATACGTGCATTAAAAAATAGCAAGCATGGTCAGATTAAGGACATTTTGAGGCTACAATCACTAATCACAAATCTCAGCAATGCCTTATGATGCCAAATTTGAGAACTTTAAAAAGTCCTTTAATGTCATATATAATGCCTTTCCAATAAACTTAATCAAAATGCAAAATATATTCCTTTTTTCTTTATGTTACTCCTCTTCTCATTCTCTGTAAAGCTTTATGAGTGATCATCATTCTTGAGCTGGAAGAAGTCCAGGTTATATACATTTGAGATCTGATGAAAAACTATCAATTTTTCACCTGCGTATCATGTAAAAAAATTTGCTGTCAGAAAATATCGCTACATTTCACCATGTTATACTGAACTCAATTTTTCAGACTAGTTCTGCTTGGTCTACAGAGATTGCACATGAAATACTTCTGAGCATTTTACAAAACACAGTATTGGTCAGGACCACCATGAAGAGTTTTTACTGGAGAGAGACCCAAAACAGTTACTAATTTTGGAATGGAGAAAGGGTATATGTGGATGCACACATGCATGTGTCTTAGTGTTTGTACTTAAAACACTTTCTCCCAGAGAATTTTAATTGGATGCTTTTTCTGTTCTTTATTAAAAATATGGACTTGCTGATATCTCATATATTTTTCATAATGAATATGGTTAGGAAATTAGAAATCCAGAGGCAATGCCTGAAAAAGGATCTTTAACATTCAGACAGGATTCCTGCTCAAATTGGAGCATTTGTCATGCTTATTGTGGTGATATCATAATCTGTGCACAAAATAAGTAAATCTCATTCAGGGATGAGTGCAGTACACTCCTACAGAACTAAATGTGGTTCAAAGCTAGATTAAACTTCCGCTGTGGTCCAAATACCTATTACATTTCTTGTCACTTCTCTGTGTTTTTGTATAAAATACCTACAAGAAATTCATATCTGTCACAAATAATTGCATTCTGATCCATCACTGGAGCCAACTGAAACCAATACCACCCCAGATTAATGCAGAATGGCTTCTTTCTTTGTGTATATATAAGGAAAGATTAAATGTTCCTTTATGATTGTTTCATTTTTTCCACTGATAATATGATATATTTATTACTATGTTTTCCAAAGTGGCTGCACTGTAAGTTGTTTTCTTTTCTCAAAAATTCCAATGTCTGAATGAAATTCTTTACTTGTTTAGTGTTTTAGAAATACTGCACTATTTAAAAATTTTTACTTCAACTGAATGGTCAGAGAATTTCCTTAGTAGCTATTAATATGAGATCCAAAATGTGTTGAATACTTACATGAAAACTCCAGAATTTCCAGTACTTCCTCTCTACCTGTTATGTTTATCCCACTTCCTCGGTACTGAAACCATGACTCCTTTCACCACTTTCAGAATATTGAGCATATATGAAGCATTACCAATAATGGGGTTCCCAGGGCATTTCTGAGCAAGCTGGAATTGTGACTGCCTGGGTATCATCAGCTTGGATGCTTGAAAACATTCTGAAAAGATACATGACAGCAAAGCCTGCAAAATAACCCCACACAGTGAGGAGGAATCACAGAGTGAAGTTAAACCCTGTGCTATCCATTATGTGTTCACCAAGCACAAAGCCAGGACATTTAGGACTAAAGGCCTACATAAAGCACTGAAAACATCTTTCATGACCCTAGGCAGACATGGAGCTTGTCAGGCTCTGGAGTTCCTCTTGACAGAAGCTGCATGAACTTGGTTTTCACTGCAGGTGCACCCATCACTCGCCACCCTTTCTGGAGAAAATGGTTGTCTGACCACCAAAAGCATTTTCTGGGCTCTGTCTTACAGCCACTGCTTTCCTGAATCATAGCAATGGAAGAAAAGCAGAACATCCTGTTCAACCAAACTGCCATCCCTGACTTCCCACAGATGAAGATATGTCACTTCAATCCTTGGCAGCTGATCACCAGCCAAGAAAGTGACATGACAAATAATAATGACTAAAACTTTATGGAACAGATCACTTTTCACAAAACCAGGTGTTTATCACAGAACATTTTTAGGTGCACTCACCTGCCAAAATCCACTCTCCTGAGGAAGGTAATATGAGATAACTAACTGTCTATGTCTACGTGCTGACTCTCATTGGTGATATTATCAGTGAGAGTTTATGTACACTGGAGTCAGCATGGCAATGTGATATTGATAGCACACTTCAGTAAAGCTACAAGCATGAGACTGAACCATTTTTATTTTAGTAGTTGGCAGTTTAAATGTTCCTCTCCTAATTTCACAGTCTAAAACACCTGGTACAATTCTTTGCTGTGTAATTTCTGAATTAAAAGCAGCAATTAAAAGATCACTTTTACCAATACAGGACTCCCAAGTCTAATCATACTCCTGCAGCATTGCTGAGTTCACACTATGTGAAGTTTGCTAGAATGCTGTCTGAACTGGGGACAGGAGAAGGTATGTGACGTGCATGAGGATGTCAGAAAGGTTTGCACATCAGGCACATCAAATCCTTAGGCACCTACCTTAGCACACAGTGCTCAGTGTGTAGGCAGCATCATCCTTTATTGTTCAAATTTTAATGCAAGGCATCATGAGATAATCCAGTTTTACCTGAAAGCAAATGAAGAAAAATAGACATTTCTATTAGACTCAGCTCTATCTGGATACTTCAAATGAAAGAGTATTTAAGACAACTAGATGGCAAGCAAAAAGAAAGGCAGTATTTCTGAAGGTTTTATTTCCACAGAGGGGAAAAAAAGACTGAAACAGAAACTTCTGTATGTGTTGTGTACAGAGTTGAAAAGAAAGAGTAAGAAGCCTGAAGCAGTTTGGAAGATTTTACTCAGACACTCTGGGGAAAATTTCAAAAAATCCTACAGAAAAGGAAGGCTTACATTTTTACCAAACCCCCCCCCCCCCCCCCCAAATATAAAGGCCAACCTCCCCAGCACCTGAAGTTTAACAGGATAGTAGAAACACTGCTGAACTTCTGAAATACTGAAGAAAATTTTTACTTCAAGGACAAGTGAAAATAAGGGGCTTACTGAAAGCCTGAGAGTAAAGGGATATCACTGAGTTCAGAAAATAAATAAATAAATTCCTGAGAAGTGAACCCAGGGAAGAAATGCACAAGAATAAAGATCTGAACTGTAGTGTATCAACCAGGAAATTATATCAGTCAAAATTTTAAATTTAACGATTGCCACAAGAAACATTATACCCAGAAGCAGCCTGTGACCTCTTCATCAGCTGTGTTTTTTTAAAGCCAGGAGTGGGTGCAAAGGCATCCTCCAACCTGTTACTGTTTGCCAGCTAGGTAGAGAGGCCATTTGTATTCATATGTTGAATTCTGCCAGAAAGGATAGTGACAATCCAGCTTAAAATATTCCTTACCCATACTGAAAGAATGTGATGAATGTTTGCAAATGCTTCAAGCACTGTTTTATTGTAAGATTAAATGCCTCTTATTTGGATGCTTACTCTTTTTGAGAGTCATATCTGCTCACACTTAGCAAAATTATTCCTGTCAAGTCCAAGAGTTCCATTTTCTGTTGGACTTCTTTGATCTCATCAGCACCTCTTAAGTAAACTGCATTTCTTTTTGTTTTCATGCACTCCAAAGGCTCATTTTCAAAATTAGTTCCTTATACATAACTATTCATTAGGATTTCTGAATTACTTAGAGTAATCGACATTTTAGGAATAAAAGTATTCACCTATTAGAGAGGCATTTATTAGCACCCTATGCAGCAGTAGATTATAAAATTTACCATCATGTAACAACATAAAGGATCCAGAACACTCTCTGTAAGTGGTGCTGTCTTAGGGACTTTTAAAAAATGGTGTCTCTGAAACCCACAAAAACACTCCATCTAATCAGAGGGTCTTGGCTTTGGCCTGAAGAGGGAAGGGAAGGGAAGGGAAGTCTCATGGATAAAATACAACAAGGAAGAAAACCAAAAATTGTCTCATATCACAGGGTTCTCATCTGTTCCTGAAACACATATATGCATATAAAGTACACAGATGGGTGCAGAAAAAAAAATCAGTCCTTTTTGAAACAAAAAAGTTCAGGGACAACTGCTGTTTCTGTGCTTAGAGACCATTTCTCATCTCTCTCTGTACAGACAACTGGCTCCATGCACTTATTGGAATAGCCTTTACCATCCTCCTGCTCAAATGAGAGATCAGAGATAAGGCCATGACCCTTGGACTCTCGCTCTATTTAATGCTTTGGTATCTCTTAGAGATCCAGCTTAGAGCAATGAGTTTGGGATTGCATTGATGAATGTTTTGCACACAGTCTTAAAGGGATGAGGATCTTTGGACTGTGGCAAATTTCAATAATTTGTTAAAGCAAACACTGATCTAACAAGAAAGCTAAGAGCTACATGCCTTTTGAAAACTTTGAAACATTTAATTTACCTTGCTGCATTTTCCCCATTACCCTGGCAACAAGCTCTCTTACTAGATATGTACTACTTGACACCCAACCTTTGGTATAATTCTACATTTCCTTTTCATTTAACGTTGAATTTCCCAAAAATTACACACCAAAGGCCTCCAAAGATGAAGACTTGAAGAAGAACAGGTGAATATTTGTCACTGTAATTTCTTGACCGAATAACATTTGATCATGTAAGAAGTTGATTTCCATTTGGTGCAAGAGGCGTTAGTGCTCAAAAACAGCCTGGAAGGGTTTCATTACCAAATCCTATCCATTACAGGAAAACTGGCATAGAGCAGAAATATTGTGAGGGCAGCACCGTTCAGAAAATATAGCTTTATATAGCTTTTATATCTAATAACTGCTGAAGGACATGATTCTTAAGTGAATTGCAAGTATATGCAGTTTCCTATATTTTGAATCATATCATTTGATGAAATATTTTGCAGGGATTTTTAATGTCCTTTAGGACCATTAGCAGGATTTTTTAATTATAAGTAGATCTTAAATTTGTCTCTAGACAGGATAAACATTCTTTTTTCTATGAACAAGTTCACATCTAATTAGTTTACTGCATGTTTTCATTTTATTTTTCACTACAATTAATCCTGTACTTAATTTTTTTCATATCAGCACATTTCAGTGTTAAGCTGCTATTTATAATGAGTTTGAATTATGTCTTGATTTGGTTCCTTCCATTTATATGTGTGCTCCACATTAAAAAAAAATATTATGGTC
Source organism: Setophaga petechia (assembly GCA_024362935.1). Taxonomy (NCBI): domain Eukaryota; kingdom Metazoa; phylum Chordata; class Aves; order Passeriformes; family Parulidae; genus Setophaga; species Setophaga petechia. The sequence goes on from JANCRA010000001.1 coordinate 34,413,467, forward strand.
ATTCTGATTTTTCTTCTAATTTCTGGCACTGCTTCAAAACAACAATTTATAAAACAAGAAATGAATTACACATTTTGAACTTAGGTAAATGACACTAAGGAAATACAATTATATACGCCAAGTGTCCAGTTGCCCATATAAGAAAGCCCTTACAGTGCCCATCACTAATGGAAATACCTCTTCCAAAGAGAAATCCTGCTCTTACTTGAAGTTGGAGATTTCAGTGTGTGCCAAGCTAGTAATTTCTGACAGGCAGTTCTTTGCCTCTTCCACTAAAGCGATGCTGAAGGCTGTGTTTGAAATATCTTAGCACAGTTGTGTAAGAACTTGGATTCAGTAGGTAAATCCCCCACAAAGCTCAGAGAACAAGACTTAGAATTTTACATTGACAGATTTAGTGTGAGTTTAATCTTCTGCAAAATACTTTCACTCTGATTCAGAAGTTGGTTTGGTAGTGTGTTACAAAAAATTCCGTATATTTTTCTTTCTTTTTTTATCCTAAGACAGTCTGGCAAGTATGACATAAAGACGGAATTCTGACAAGGTCAATAGAAAAGAAAAGCAAAGCAAGAGGTTCAAATGTACTGAGCAAGATCTCAGAATATGTAGCGCCTATGTTTTGTGCTATATATGCAAAAATACCTGCAGGGTGTTTTCCTGGCTCAACTCAAGTCAGTGAAAGCTTTACTCTCAAGTATGCTGGAATCAGAAACCTCATCCTTGGCTTTATCATTCCAGACCTTACATTCAGCACAAAGCAGGCATTTAAAAATTGAATTTCCTGAAAAGTGATTGCAGCCAGGTGGGGGTTGGTATCTTTCTCCAGGCAGCAACTAACAGAACCAGAGCACAAAGTCTTAAACTGCACCAAGGGAAATACAGCTTGGATATTAGGAAAAGGTTTTTACGGAAAGAGTGATCAAGTACTGGAATTGTCTGCCCAAGGAGGTGGTGGAGCCACCATCTATGGATGTGTTTAAAAAAAGACTGGATGTGGAACTCAGTGCCATGGTTTAGTTGAGGTGTTAGGGCTGGGATGGACACGATGATCCTGAAGGTCTCTTCCAACCTTGTGATTGTGTGATTCTGTGAATCACATCACCAAATGTCATGCCAGCATCTGATAACTTTGTGAACACTAGACAGTTGTCATTCATGTTTTTGGTCTGCCTTCTGCAGCTTCAACCACATTGACTTCCAGGTGTGTGAAGATCTGTCAAGTCACCTTTGTTTACTCTGTATGTGACAAACCCCGTGGTTCTTATAACTCCAACTAAACTCTGAAATCAACAGCATTTTCAGTTCCTTCATTTTTTCACAAGTATAATTATTAATATAAGACACAAATTTAATGGGAGCTGCCATCTAAGAACCATCATTTATATTTACTTGAATTCATTTTCTTGCTCACACCAAAACAAGACAACCACCAGTTATTCTTAATGCCACATTTACAAAACCTCTTCTGCACACTTCCTGTGAAGCCTGTGCTTAAGTCAGGCTGTTGTACACAAATGATCAGGTCCTTTTGTCAAAATGAAGCACTATTTCAATGCTGAAAGCAGATAATTTGACTTTATAAAAGGTAAAATCTCTGAGCTTTGTAGCAGCTTAGATCTACTCTTCCTAGATGTTTTCTTTATTGGCTTAGAAGGGAAGTTTTTGTTATTCTGAACTCTAAATCACAGTTTTGTTTGAAGTAGACCTACTATTTTGGAGGAGTACAATAACACTGACATGCTAATTTATGGTTTTAAATGTTGGCTCCATTGTCCACTGTTTAAGATAAGGCAACTCACACTAAGGGGTTTTTTTCTGTTCTCAATAGAGAAATAAATCCAGAATGAATGTTAAAAGGAAACTGCTTGTGCTATTAAGGTTTGAAATGTAGAAGCAAACACATGGAATTTACATTTTAGCAAACTTCCCCTAGACTCATGTTTATCAGGATTTATTTAAATCCTTTATATACTTTTTGGACGGTATTCTGAAAAGCAAGAAATCTGATACTGAATGCCTGTCATTAATATAATCAAACCTTATTTAATTAGGTAATTTTGTAATACATGAAAAAGCTGAAATGCACAAAAAAAGAGAATAAAATAAAAAATACCTTCCCCTCCAAGATGCAAACTTAATTTTATTATAATTTAGAGTTTTAATTCCTGTCCTGATGGGACATAAAACTTGGACAGAGGAGTGGATAGACACATTCAAAAGTACAGGTAATTTCTTTGTCTTGCTTGGGTGATCTATTCTGGCTGATATAATCCAGGACAGCAGCAGCATCCCAGTGAGCTCTGCCTAGTACAGATCACTCTCCCACTTGTGTGGTGTGATTTAAATGCCTCAGCCCTTCTACTCCTGCCTCCTCCCACTCCCAGTTTCATCTTTTGTACTTGATACACAGCCTTGGAAATTTTGTACTCTGCACTGATATTCCCTGATGCAATGAAAACAAGCAGTATTTTTCTCCACTTAGGCCAAACTGTACTCTGATATCTGAAGAAAACATGGATACACAATCTTTAAGAAACATGGAACAAACTGTGCCTTTTATTTCATGGCCAATAAGATGCTCACAGAAAATAGGAGAGAAGTACTGGTCAAAGAGAATATGTTTAAGGTTTATCTGAACATGGTAACTGGCCTGCTCACTATCAGGAATTCAGAAGAGATATCAATACTTCTGTATCTGATTAATTATTAAAATTTATTTTAGATTAGACGGGAGATTCAGGCTTACCTGACATGAGAGTCCTCATGTTTATACACTACAGGGAGAAGGAGGGTGAAATACATCTATTATTTCTCTATTAGTTTTTAAATTCCCTGCTAGCTTTGCCAAATGGTTTCACTGTCACTAACATTGACATTAATTTCAGTAAATATTCTTCAAGAGCAAATCTACATGATAAGCAACTTATTTGCAATAATTCACTCTTTATTATAGCTGTCAGGTCATGCTGAAATTATAGTAAGACCAAAGACATTGCCAGAAGTCTCTGAATCTGATATTTTAATTCCTAATACATAAATTGTATCTTCAGTATTTTGAGCCTATCATGGTATAAAATTTTGATCATTAAAAATAATTTTGACTATTAGTCTCATTCTACTATAAAGACGGAGTGAAAAATTCCAACTTTGTGCTAATTTTTCCAAGTAGCTTGGTCTTCAGCCAAAAATGACAACAGATCTTTGGTTGCCTATGCCTTTGGCTGTCTGCCATAAAAGACATAATTTTTGAAACCTTCAAAGTCAGCTTTCTTTTGAGCAACCAGGTAGCCATAACAGGACAAAGAATATCATCACCACACCAGTGAGCAGCTGAAGCTACTATCAGGTTTGTGTTTGCCTGTTGAAATACGACATAATCTTTATGACATTTTGTAATACAGCCATGCTGTACACTTTTTGGAGTTTGAATCAGATGAATAAAGTGGAAAATTAGTAGCTTGGGGCTCAGATTTAGAGACAATAAATTTCAACAACATTTCTGGTATGCATCCTGGAAGGACAAGGTGTTTTAATAAACAAACTAGACGTTTGGATAGAATACAATGTGATAAGAGACATGAGCATTTCCAACTCTGATTCCCATTTCTGTTCTGAACTTATTCTTATTCCTTCAAAAAACCTCAACCAACCATCCAAAACAAATTAAAAAAAAAACCAAAAAAGCCACCAAAAAACTCTAAAACAAAAAATCCCCTCCAACCCTGAAGCTCAGAAACACAGGAAATAAGTAGAGAGAGGAATTATTTAGCTGGATGAGATCAAATTTAAGTGTCTCCAATATTACCTGTTGCAAGTACACCTGTCAGACAATTCCTGACATTAGAATTCATGTCAGAAAGTAAGGATTAACCGAGTCAGCCATTAGCAAGAAACACAGAAAGAACAAACAGTTAAAGAAGTATTGTAAGGCCTTAAAGGGTACAGTTACCTGTCTGAAACACTGTCAAGACCACAGAAGGAACATGACATAAGATAAGCTCCCACAGTGACAACTTGAGATAAGCACAGAAGGCAGGAATCTGAGACAGGAAGGCGCTAATTCCAGCCCTGGCAGAAGCGAGATCTGGTAAGAACATTCTGGTTAAACATATCCAGACAAGAATTCCCACTGCTTATACACATATCACTGATCAAGCAAAGATCACCCCAAGTTAAGGTAATGCACCTCTGTGGATACCTGGAACTTGGACTGTATAAAGATGGTGCCCTCTAGAAGATCAGCTCTGGGGCCCCCACCACAAAGAAGCCCATGTGAAAGGGGACCAACATGACACTGGTGGTGACTATCTCTTGACAGCTTGATTTCTCTCTCTCTGTGTCCCTCTCTCCTCTCTTCACTGCCCTCCCTCCCTTTCCCCCCTTCTCTCTTTGTCCCCCCTTCCTTCCTCTTTCTCTCTCTCCTTTTCTCTCCCTTCCTCCCTGTCCATCTTTTATTTCTTTCTCTTTCTTCTATTTCTTTCTCTTTGATTTCCTTCTCTCTACCTCACATTTGCTGTTGAATAAAACCCATATTACTGACTTCAGCATATGGTCTTGTTTGCACCTTAATTTGGGCAGAAGCGTCTCTCACTAATTGGATCTTAACTGGTGGCTGAAAATGGAATGTTTACATATTGCAATACCTGTCAATCAGCAATCACATCACATTAAAGTGCAACACAGGTTTCATTTATTCACCCTTTCAGCTCTGACTGATCTGTGTGTTGCATAAAATTAATCTTCATAAAAACTCCAAATCTTGTTACAGTGAGCTAAAGCAAGACTTACCACAATGCTCCCAAAAGGGAATTTTTCTACAATTGAAATATCTACTATACATTCTGAGAGTTGTGCCATAATTATGAAGGTTGAGACATGCTCATATACATTACTGCATGTAAAACGTTTGACAAAATGATTGGCCTGTGAGGTTGCCTGATACAGGCAAACATATTATTGTTGGACTTTTGTCCTCTATGCTGAGCTTCAATCTTTGGCATTGCTAAATGACATTAATTATTTTGGATACGAATGAATCTTCCGTAACTGAATTATTGGCATTTCTCTTATGTTACATAACAAAAATAGTGGGAGTTTTTGTTGACAAAGTGTTAAAGGATGTGATAATGTCAAAAAACCAACTGAATAGAGAAAATACTTTCTGTGCACTGTACTGGCCACAGCCAGCTACTGTAGCCACAGATTGTTGCAAGAAATGATGAGATGCTCCTGGGACACACTGCAGTGACCTAACATGATATGTGTTGTTCTGCAAATATCCTACTAAAGTATAGACAATATATTAATATGAAAATATTACTACACTGAAGATTCTTCTCTGTCAATAACATCAAAAATACCCTGTATGTGTTCCATTCCCATTTAAGGTATGTCTCAAAGGGTAAAGGAAAAAGTCTAAGTTTTAGCCTGGATATTTTATTACATTTGCTAATTCAAGCTATAGATTTCTGTCAGAAATAAAATTTACTAATTAAGCTTTGAAAATGATTTCTGCAGAAGCTGCATTTATCTCATATAATGTTATGGGTATTTATTTTATAGTTCCGGGGTTCCTTCGAGCTATCAATTTATATAAACGAGTTACATTTCTTTTCCAAGTGATCTATTGCTAACTGATATTCCCATGTGAAATAATGTTTTTGCAACAATATAATTTCAAAGTTTAATGCATTTAAAAGTAATTTTATATGAAAATATAAAATATAAATTTTCATATAATTTTTAACTGAAAATATGCATGAGAAAAAGCAATGTATAATCTACTTTTTCATCTTCAGTTTTAATTTTCTTTTAAATACTGAAAAACAAAGTAGCCATTGCTTTCTTTCAAAAGCAGGTATTCTTACAAAAGTAAAAATTGGAAAAACTCTGTTATCTTTTTGAATTATTACTAGATCCTCAGAGATCTTTCCAGTCCCAGGTTAACAAATGGTAAGCTTCTCTTCTTGTAGCCAATAACTGAAAAAAAACCAGAGCTGCTTATTTCTTCTTTTTAGTGTAATCAAAGTGAGTTGTTAGCAATTGAAGGTTTTTCACTTAATGATAGCATAAGTATAAAATTCTTTTCTTAGAAAAGTTTGGGCAAAATTTTGAAACTTCTCCTTTGTAAAGAATTCTGACATTTTGGCATGATTTACTGATTTTAAAATGGTTTTTAAGAAGCAAAGCTAAAAATGTTTTAATTACTTCAAATCACTGACAATGTTTGTACAGCCCCTTCTCTGCATGAGGAGGTTGCTGATTACAAGAAGGGGTTCCTTCCACGTGTTTACTAGAACACCATGGCAAAAATGCCCTGCACTCTTTTTTTCTTGGTATCCCACTCCAGATGAGCTAATGCTCCAACAATCTTGAGAGGTTTTACCAATTTGCCCATAAGTTTTCTCTGTTAAACAGTGAGAAAGATGGTTGTTCCTTTCTGTCTCTCCAAGAAAAATCAAGTTGAGGTGATGGTTAAAACTTTAAAATAAATATGGCAGACATACACATAGAGTGATAACTGCCTTTCTGAAATGAGCCTATATTTTTTTTGAAATGTGACAAATCAAACTTCTGTTTGACACATATGATAATAACATACGATATAAAGATAAATTTCCTTGGCTGCAGTATGCAATGTATATCAAAATACAGTACATTTCCATAAATTGCAACATTTCTGCACACCTTCTTCTTTCAGTATGTGATGAAATGCTGCATCTTTTCACCTTGGCTCAATTTTCTTTAGGTTGCTACCAATAAATTTATTTAATAAGCATCTACGCTGTCAATAAAATAGTGCTACTATATTCAGTGTTGTTTTGTGATAGAAAACAATTTGTTTTACTTCAATTTCTCCACCCCCAGATCAGTATGCAATACAATATTTAGGCTGTCAGTACAAAATCATTGAAGTAAATCTTAGACAGTTTTCAGTGTAATCTTAGACCTAAAATATATATTTTGCAAGTCTTTATGCAGGTTTTGGATAACTGAATTAAATGTATTAGTTAAATATGGGCAGCATTTAAACAGGACTTTCTGAAACTGTAAACAAAGCTCGGCTTGTTTCAACATTAAACTAAACAATAACAGCATGTTGTGTTTACCATGTAAGGGCATCTTTAATGTTTATACAACATCTATAATAATGAGACTAATTCTGACTAGAGCCTCTAAATGCTACTCAATAGAAAAAAAGGAATAATGAGTATATTAATTTGCTTTTTAGTAATCCATAAACCCAGTAATGCAACCAGAACAGCTGGCATTCTTACTTAACTGATCAGCAAAAACTGAATAAGCGGAGTGTTATAATGAGGTCTCATGATATTAAAACATCATTTAAGTAATGGCAGTTATTGTTATGGGTATGCAGTAAAATAAAACATTTCAAAAGCAAATTACGAACTAAACAATGCTCTGTAAGATTACAGAGTAAAGCAATTTATGTGATACATTGATCAGGTAGTTATTGTTTTACTCTGAGGCTAGGAATCATTCTGCCATAAAGGACAGCTTCGGCTACTTTGAAGACTCCACAGCTTTTCTCGTCCCTTTTTTGTTTTCTATATGCTCAGGTTGCCTTCAGAAGACCAGGGCAAGTTACCCTCACTTTTACTGCTGGGATATGAATAGCAAATATGACTTTACCACCCTGCTGTGGTAGCTAGGGAACACTGGGCTTGGTATATCATCATACAGTCTTTAGCATGATTAAAAGGGCTCTCCAGTTTTTTGCTTTTTCATCCTAGAATGCAAACATTACTTTCTGCACTACAGTAAAAGCGTCCCCAGTCATTGATACATTTTATATTCCTGTTTTTCATTGTTTTCTATAATATAGAAAATCTAAGAGTTACTTTTCCACAGTTGCTGAACATTTGATCAACATGATCAAATCATAGGGAGTTTTAATATCAAACACTTCTCTCTGGATTTTTATTTGATTTCTCATTGGGCTTTTTTCAGAAACCTCATTTGTAAGCCAGTTCCTCTCATTTTCAATAAGGGAATCTTTGTGTCCAGAATTTTTTCCCTCTGTGTTTAAGGCCTGGGAGGTAACTGCTTTCAGACAGCAAACAAATGGTTTCATATCAGCCTGCATGTTTCTTCTGTATCTTCCCAACTGGTCATCAAACTCCAAGCAATCCTCAAATGGAGCATGCTGTTAATGTAACTTAAATATTTCCAGTGGAGTAAACAAGATAGCGTTGGATACCAAATCAATACTATTTTGTCCCTAGTCCATCTTCTCCACTCTTCCCTAAAGAAGCCACATGACTCATATGATTGTCTCTTCAGCTTAGGCTGGAGATATTTCTAAGATTCAAAATTTTGTTATTACACATAAGCACAGACAAACAAAGTTAAAAGTGCTGTAAGGGGAAAAAGAAGCATCTTAACAAACAATATGTTGTTCCAGTGTCCCCAGCAACATGTAAGAGTATAATGCCCTCAGAACTATGTTAAAGCATCCTCATCCTTCATTAATCATTAATTACATTGAAGGTCATGAATTAACAATCTGTCAGGGTGACTGGGAGGCAGCTTGGGCTGGGGGGAGCAGGGAAGAACAAACAGGCAGGCTGCTACTTTCTTGACTTGCAACACTATAATTTACAGAAATCTCAAGCACAGAGAAAGTCCTAAACTTAGTCACAAAATGCATTTGTGACTAAGTTTAGGACTTCAGCCACATGGCAAAAGGGATTTTAGAACTGTAAGAAAGATTAGATTACGTTTTCCATCTTTCATTGCTCTCCTTTTGCTTTAATCCTGCATTTCAGTTCTTTGTTGGACATACCAAATTTTGCTGATGATAGAATAATGATGACTGGATACATTAAAAGAAGGAGGACTGAGTAGGTAAGATTAAAGATCCAGCTACCAGATAAGAAAGTTAGAATCTTACTAGACCTCATACAATATAAACCATTAATATTTTTTCTTTCTTAGGAACTCCAAATCCTCTTCCCTATTGATTTTTTCCCCCTATGTAATGGAAATATTTGGTGTTTCTATATAAAATATTTCAGAGAGTATGTCTATCATAATTCTTCCTGAAACATGACTACCGGAAATTAAATAGGAATTTTCTTTATATTAAATCATAAAAATTCTGCAGTAACAGACAACTACCAATTTTTAAAAAGAACCTTTGAATCTACAGGAACCATGCAAGGTCCAGATTACCTGATGCCTCTTTTTAGGCATAACCTGTATTTGTGAATATAATCCTGGGCTGTACCTTTTTTTCCCACCCAGCAGCAGAGGTTGATACTAGGTCTGGGTGGAAGTGCTGCAGTACATATCCTGAGCCACAGCATTACACCAAAGAAAATACAGAACAACAATATTTCTTTCCACTAGACACATCTAGACACATTGAGAAAGGATCCTGGGGATTCTGGCTGTACCCACTTTCCATGAGGGAAAGAATGCTGACCAATACAGCGATTCTGCAGTTTTGAGTTGATTAAATAAGAGTATGTAAATAGCTTTACAATCCAGAGCTGGTCAAGCTATTAGAGTCTTCATTGTTTTGTCAAAAATGAATATGGCACATCTTGTTGGAAACATTGGGAGAAACAGTGCAAGAAAATGTTCCTTTTTCCTTTCAACTTGACTGGAAGCTTCGGCTATATAAAAAGAGAAAACTCGCCCTCTCTTGCACTAGAGATACACACTTATTTAGGTCTTAAATGTGATTTTATGCTTCAATATCACACTTTCTGTAAAATTTCAGAAGACTTAGAGCATGCACAAAACCCCAATGCTTATCACACTGACCAGCACTGTCTCCCAGCCTTATGCTTCCCCTGTGCCTATGCCTCTGCCTGGTCTATCCTATGGAATGCGTTTGTGTTCTGTGTTTAAAGAACAACACCTCCAAACCAGCATGTCCCAGTGCCCTATGCCAGAATAAATGAAAATCAATATGCAAACGATGATGGGATCCATTACTTTCTCACAAGCACTGGGAATTAAAGCCTGGATGACCTGGCAATGGTAAAACATTTATTACTTATTGATGGCAGAATAGAATCTCATTACTTTTCTATTTAAATACCAGAACAGGGATGAGAAGCAAATAAAATGTATATAAGAGGCCATCTGAAGAAACAGTACTAAGAGCATCATTATGAAATACAAAAATTAATTAAAAAACCATTATATACTGGGAAATTTAACTCATACCCATAAACTTAAATTCTGCTAAATTCTTCTTAGTAATGCATCTAGTCTCACTGCAAAAAGCCTCAGAATATATGTAAAAATGAAAGATAATGCATGTAAGCAAAGTTTTTCAGAATTGGAAGTACTAGCCAATATAGCCCCTTTAATCTGCAGCAGCAACAGTTTAAGAAGGATTCTTCTTAACTGGCTTCCCTGGCCCTTATCTGAAATCCCATATGTATTTTCCATGGCCAGAGTAGAATCATGCAATGAAGAAGTCACAGGAAAATCCCGTTAGGCTCTTCTGGTTTTTGAAGGACAGAATTTTAACACAGAAATTCCATTCACATTCCTGAATGGCATCTATTCCCTGGTCTCACCCAAGGCAGAAGCTGACTACTAATGCTTTTCATGATCATTAATTTGACACAGCACTCCTCTGAGTTCTATTCCAACTCAAAACTTTTACTAGGTAAGTTTGTGCTCAGTGTAGTGAGGATCATAGTTAACTTTAGATCATTTATATCATATCCAGTGAGAAACATTAATAGTTTGGTTCACTCATGATTTTTCTTTTCTGCAGAAATGTTTCATTTTGAAGAGGTTTAATAAAAATTAGACTGACACATTTATACAAGCAGTATTGAATATCACAGCATCCCTGATTAAACATTGAGGGTGGCCTGTCAAATTCTTGGCAAAGTCTAGAATCACTCCAATTTTCCACAAGGGATTGGCATATACATAATGTCCCCATTTATCACAGATCTGCTGAGCTGCATTTTTAATGGAAAAGGAATCTTTTACTTATTCTACACTGTGTATATTTACATTGTGTTTGAATACAGACTAAATTTTAAGGTGAACCATAAATTGTGAAAAACATGTCTTAGAGTTCTACTTAGCATTAATTGCTAATCTTACAAATACAAGAACTCAAAATCATAAAGACGGCTTATCATTAATAGATCCAAGAATCAAGGATCCAAGAGTCTTTCATATATTTTTCTTCACAACTATACCAGGCAAAGTAGTGACAACCAGAGTAGAGATAGCATAATTTCTTTCATTCAATCCTTGGCATCACCAATAACTCCAAAATTTTTCTCTCATGGATTCATGTTTTTATATGAAACTAAAATTCAGAAATTGTCTTTAAAAAAATAGACAAGCAAAAGTAAAAACATTCACAACACTTTAAAGGAAGATCCTCATAATTTTTGATCATGGTCAGTGAACTTACATAAAAATAAGTAGCTTGCAGAGAAAGATTCTTCACTGAATCAAATTTTTTGGTTGTTAGTGTTTCTCATTCAAACAAATATTCAGGCAATTCAGGCAGGTATCATTTTGACTCTTGCCATTATTAATTGTCTTTATCCAGAGAAATAGGGGTTTTTATAGAGGCCAACGACTTTGTCTTACTGATTTAGATACACGAGCGAACAACAAAAATGATTCAATCTCCCTTTACAGCAGAGATAAATAATAAGGGTATCTATGGACGGTGTGGGCTCTTAAAGATACACAGACTGTAAGATGTAACAGTCTGTATTAGCAACTTCAAATAACATATGGCCAATCTTTCTCACCACTGGCATGAATTCCTAATTACCTCTTCTCTGAATAATATTTAAAATGTCACTATGAAAAATTGTATAGAACATAATCTTTCAACAGCATTGAATTGCTTGTGTTTCTTACTTGGACTTGAAGGTGGTATTTCATATTGGTCATACTCTGGCTTCAAAACACAGTGACTGCTTTACTCAAGATTACACCATCAATTATTAAGATTTATAAATTTATGGATTTTATAAAAACAGTGCTTTGGAAGGCATTAGCATACAGGCTAACACTCTTGATGCATTTCAATGATTCTGGTGTACTCTTGTCTTCGAAACTGTGTTTCTTTGAACTATTTGTTCACCATTCAGCTGCATGTAAATGTAAAGCAGGGTAAAAGGAACATCAAAATGCATCCATCATTTTCAAACTGAATGAAGCATCAGAAATACACTTGACATTATCATCAGTTCAGTGGAATATATCTAGATGGCAGAATGCATCCATTATACAAAGAAGTTGATCTGTAAGAGGAAAGCCCACTTTTAAATGACAAGATCTAAGTTTCCAGCTTATATGTGAAAATTCCTAGAGGAGGCATCATCTCCTTTCTGTCCATCACCTTTGCTCCTTTCTCCAACAGTGCATGTTGTTTCCATCACCTGTAAATGCACAGTGACAAAGACCCTGGTAACATGCATTTTTCCTCTGCTAACCACTTCAAAGAAAGGAGTTTTGCTTTTCATGAAAGATTGAAAATAAAAATAATAATAGTAAAAATATTCCAGTTATTTCAAATGTCCTGTTCTGCTTTAAATATTTCGGAGGCTTTGGAAATATCTGTAGAAAACTTTGGACAAAAATCTTAGAAATGGAATCACAATTGAGAGAAAAAATTTCATTCTAAAGGAATTTTTAGTGTTTGCTGAAGCAACTTCTTCACTGGACCTTGAAATTTGACTCTTTTTTTGAATATTGACGAGGCTGTGGCAAGCAGAATCTGTTCTACACAAAGGGAAAAAAGTCACATTTATTTCCATCTGGAACTATATTAAAGTTGGTTTTTAGAGAACTCATTTGTCCTTTTGGTAGATATTTCTGTGTGTGAGAACCTGGAGGTTTTGAGTTTCAGGACAGGACTCAGGCAGATTTATGCTTAATGTTGTACATGAAACAGGAAAAAGAAATAAGGACAAACAACAGTGGAAAAGAACACACAAGGTTTTTCTGGGTGAGATGGCCAAAGAGCTGAATTGATTTTATCTTTTCTGCCAGTCTTCCAGAGGAATTCCTAATGGAAAGTGAGCTGGATAGCTCTACTTGCTTTGTTTCTCTCCTAAGAGCAACTTGACATCCAAGGGGGAAAAAGGAGCACAAACAAGAAAATGTGGAACCACCCCCGTACAAATCCACCACATTCATATCCTGGGGATCTGCACTGCATATACCAATCACAGAATATTAATTTGTGCATTCCCTCGAGCTGCTTGAGCATCTCTTAGGCAATGCATCCCAGGTGTTTCATGTTTGCTGCTCATCTCTGAAGTTTAGGCTATTGTCTTGTCTTGCCGCAGAGTTTCTCCACTTACTAAATTATTTTTGTGGTTTCTAAAGGTGAGATCTTTGTGGAACATGAAAGAAAATACTGATTTTCTGAGAAGGAGTGATCCCATTGAAAGCAGCGGAATTAAGTTTATTAAAAATTCTGCTTAATTATGATGCATAGCCACACCAATGTTTCAATTGGAAATTTTGGTGTTTGCTCAACAATTGACTTTGGTAACTGAATTTTCAAGGTTAAAGCTTACAGCAATATTTACAATTGCACAAAAAATTAAAATCTCAGATTTTAATACTCTCTCAAAAATATTTTCAATTTGATTTTTAATAGATGAACTTTTTAAAATGTAAACTGAAAACAGAACTATTACTTCAAAAACTGCACTTTACCACCACTCTCCAAGAAACCTTCACTGTCAAAACTAAAAAATATCCTGTCAGCAATTTCATCCCAACTCTATTTTCCCACCCCACAATTTTATTTTATAGTATGTTAAATATATATACTTATAGAGGTTTTTTAGTGCAATATACCAGAAAGGGAAATGATGTCTAATTAAGTTGTTCCACTATGTAAATGTCTCTAATAATTTACACATCAAAAGTAGAAAAAGTTTAACTATAAATACAGCTGCTGCAAGAATATTTTATCCATCAGAAATTACGTGCACAACGATGGTCTAGTGAAGTTAAATACTAAAAATAAGAAATAATTCATGACAGAAAGTTCATACATTCTCATTTTCTCTTTTAAGAAGATTGCAGTAGAAAAAACCAAAATGTGTGCTATAACATTATTCACTTTTCAGCACTATTAATTCAATTTAGTCTGGCACAAATACTGATGCTTTTCAGAGCACACCATATCTAAGACCAATCATTTCAAGGGTGAGTATGGGAGGGATTTCATTTATTAGATTTCTCCTGTTTCCTTTAATATCTCTCTTTTGGTAGGGAGGATCATTTAGGCTTTGTTTCAGATCAGAGCTTTTTACACTTAGTCTTCATTAGTGATGAAAATCTGGAGACCTACTACATATTCATTTAATATGGAATAGAATTATTCATGCCTGAGACAGAGAGTTAAAAAAAAAAAAAAAAAAAGAGAAAGCAAACCTCCCTACTAAAAAAGGACATTAGTCATTTCTCTCTGTCATTTTTTTGGCAGCTGATGTTCTATGTTTTGTAAACCATTCCATCTAAAACCACTGAAGCTGTAAAACTAATGTAGCAGGTCAGGGAAAACAGCCAAAGCCGGGTCAGAGAATCTTAACCCATGTCACCAGTCCAGTCAGTCTTGTGTCACATCACTTACTCTTCCTTTTTCCATGCTAATTTAGCATTGCTTCTAAGGAATATTATCCTTTACAGGCTTTCAGAGTCCATTGCTCCAGATATATAAGAACTGGAGTTTTTGGATACAAAAGGAGTAAAGAATTTTCTCAAAGGAATTTTTTAGAAAGAATTTGTAATAAGAGGATATAACAAAACTACTATTCGTGTGACAGGAAGCAAGAAGAGTAGCAATGAAAAACAAACCAGTAAATTGAAGCAAGGGAGATAAAGGAAAAGAGGCAGTTATTAGTTTAAATGTGTGCAGCAAGACCCATTGTCAAAAAATGTGGCAAAGGATTTGAATTTGATTCTGCAAGAGATGAAGGCAAAACCCCCAGAGTTGAGCAGAGAGAGATAGGCATAGAGGATGACTTATCAAGTATTCACATTTTAGATACAAAGAAGGGGAAAATTGCCCACAAGGACGTGAACTGAGAAGAGTAAAGAGTGGATTATGATTATAAAATGGTAAGAAGGCTAACTGAGCTAAAAAAAAAAAAAAAAAAGAGCCAAGAATGGCACAGAGCAGATTAGCCAGAGCAAAGAAAACAGCAAAGCTCATGAATAAAAAAATATTAGCCATTGATCTATTCCTACTGTACACCTTTTGTCATTCAACCACAACACCAGAATGGCAGCTGTCCTACTTTCAAATGCAAAAATGTTACCACTGATTCCTTGAATTTGCACTGGCACATGTTGAAAAAGGTTCTGCTCACACTGTCTTTAAAGCACTTTAGAGAATAGAAACTTCACATTTTCTGTAACAGCAACTAAGGACTAATGAATGCAACAAGGACGTTTTATGGAATGACCTCCATCTCACTAGCACAAAAATAGTACTTAATAAAGATGCCTTTCTCCAAACTTACAGAATATTTATCTACACATCTCAGAACAAAATACAAATACTTCTTGAGCAGTCCTACCATGCAACTCTTTCTGTGATTCATTGACTTTGTTTAGAATGCATTACCTGGTATTAGACTTAATACAGAACGAAAGAAAAATGCCATTCTAAAGGTCAACTATCCAAACTTAAAAGAAGATTTTTAGAGATAGGATTTAAAACCAGACATATGAAAAAACCCTCTCAATATTACTTATTTTTACAGGCCAACTACATACAGTAAAGAAAACTTGGTCAAACAGAGTGCGCCTCAAGACATATTAAAGAAGAGTTCATTAAAATAACCAGGAAAAAAAATCTTTTGTACATGAAACTACAAAGCCATTTACTTGTAAAACTATTAGTACGTTTAGAATTTTTTCTGACTAAACGATTCCTTTTTCTAGGTACTTTACACGGTATGATTTTCCAATTTTATTTTTTTTCACATTCACATACTCCTTTTTATTGCTAACTGCTAAGATATAAAAATGAGGAGCCCCCAACAGCCAGCTAGTGGCTCTCAATTGGATCAATATATCAGAAAAATGTTTTTCTTTCCAGCAAGATGAAATAATTAACATTGCATTTTCCAAACAGTTTCTATTTATATTTCCTGTGAAGCATCCAATTCTCTCATGAGATTCATGACTCCTCTGGGTGACATTGAGTTCAGCTGTAACTTCAGCAGAAAGCTGTTCCTGAACATTGACATAAGACTAAGGTGGTATCTTTGTCTACACCATAACAGTATAATCTACACAGTGATATATTTAAGCACAAGTTCCCACTTCTGAAGTAACCTGTTAAGAGTAATTCTTCAGGACATTTCTGAAATAAGATCCTCTTGTTCACAGATGTGGAAGCTGAACTTGTACCCCCAGGAAATGCAATCTATATACAGCAATGAATGGGAAATGACCAAAGCCCGGCTGGACTGATCTACTTTGTAATTTATTCACCTTCTGTTAGATGATCAAGCTTTTAAACTAAAAATAGGAATGGGTCCACTTGCTCAATAGATCAGAATCTCCTGTGCATCAGCGTAATGCAGAGCATTTATGGTTTCATC
Source organism: Setophaga petechia (assembly GCA_024362935.1). Classification (NCBI taxonomy): domain Eukaryota; kingdom Metazoa; phylum Chordata; class Aves; order Passeriformes; family Parulidae; genus Setophaga; species Setophaga petechia. Next base: position 34,430,068 of record JANCRA010000001.1, read on the forward strand.
AGTTTTAAAGGATAAGGAGATAATTATTTCCATTTAAAATGAACATAAAAAGTGAACAGTAAAAGTGAAGCTCTACAGATGTTAATTTTATTTCTGTATCCATATTTCAGCCCTTTGATGATCAGAATAATTTAATATTTTCTAGGTTTTAAGTCCAGGCAAAATCCTGGGAACCCTTAATTGTAGTTTATAGCTTTATTTTAAATAAATATAGCAAGCGATTTCTAGAAATGTCCAAATTTCTGAGTTTTCCAAAAGTCTTTTGTCCCACACAAAAGAGAAAAGGAGATGTTTTTAAAATTCCTACCTTTAATTTTAGGCAAGTAAGAAAAGTTGCCTTTGAGTCTGGGGAAATGTCTTGGCATTTTCCTGCAAATATTAAAAGAAGATAGCATTACATGGAATGCAGAGACTTAAAGCTTCAAGAGTCTCACTAGACTCTATCAACATCTACTGTGCAAAAGAAAAACAGGTAGATAATGACACATGGTAGAGTTCAGTAATTAATAATACACTTTCCTTGGAATTTTTCACCTTTAAAATAAAAGCCACAAATACTTAAGAAACTCTAAATTAAAAAAAAAAAAAAAAAGCCTTTGCACTTTTCTGGAAACTTAAGGGATTTAAGTACCAAGATACAAAAATATAATATGAGATTAACAAAGAGTCTTCCAAGAAGCATAACAGCATCCGAATATGATTTTTTAAAAGCTGACTAATATAATCATCTAAGTACTGCATTCCTAGCTGCAGCTTTGCCTTGGAAGCTAAATGTCTAAGCATACCTGATGGACATTTCCTTAATGTGTCCTATCAGTCTGTCATGTAATTAACATGCATCTTTCCCTTTAGAGTAAAACAGATTTATTCAGCGATGTGAAAGCCTCCCACATTTCTGTCAATATATCTCTGCACACAGGAATAGTGAAGTTAAAAGTTTCCAGTCTGGTTAGCCATGAGCAGATACAATGCAGCGACAGCTTTTTTCTTGAACATAAAATTCAAACCCTGAATACCTGGGTTCCCTCTCTCCATATATGTGTGTGCCTTATATATACATATATACACATACATATAGGGGTGTGTACACACAAAAATATGTATATATGCACATATCAAATATTCAGTCAGAGGAACAGTGAAGATCTTACACGAATGATCAAAGTTTTAAACAAATAGAAAAATAAGATGAGCATTTGTGAGGTGAGACCTCCAACAACCCATCTGCTGAGACACATGTAAAGAAAGTTGACTGGCCAATTGACTTAATAATATAATAAAAACTGCATCAAAAACCTGAACTGGTGGACAGGATGCCTTGGAATAAAAGGAAGCAATTACTAATGCACTTTCAGCCAGGTTCTTTCAAAGTGTAACATATAGGGGTTGAAAAATGCCTGTTGTGATGAGAAATTTTGTTGTATTGTGGCTCCAATATAGGCTGTGTTTAAAGCCCATTTAAAACTAGTGATAGTTTCAGTTCACTTCAGAGAACAGTGTATTTTGTTGAAAGAGGAGAGATACGAAAAAACTCCTTATTAAATTTCTGTCATTAAATATTAAAAGTGCAACTGTACCAACTTAGGTGTTTACAAATTAGTATTTTAAGGTAATGATTTCAATTATCTATAATTCTGATGAAACAGAATCATTAAAGATTAAATTTTCCATATAAGGCTACTTGAATTTTTTTTACCTTGATTTTAGTAAAAAATAATTTAAAGAAAATTGGTTTTTCCTTAATATTAAAATTAATTCTTATTGATGATAGATTCTCATCAACTATTAACTGGAAAAACTGTGCTTTCAAAGTATGCATTTGAAATATAACAGGGACTGTTCTCATAGAATTTCGTGAGCTGGCTATGCCTGTGGAACTTTGCCCAAATTGTCTGCTTCTAAAAACATGTTTAGAAACGTGTTTACGTGTTTATAAAAGACAGCTTTACTGTACTTAATAAATTACATTTGTACTATGAATGGTTCAGACAGAGGCCATAAGATAATTTCTTGTCAGCATGTGAGGATCATGTGTGATCCAAGTCTGCCTGTTCACACTGACAATAGGAGCCAATTTCAGGCTCAGTTCTTCCTTTTTCCTTTCCTCAGCTTCCCTAGAACAAACTCGGGGTAACAGCAATATCACAAAACCACACTCACAATTAAGACAGCTGAATGAAAACTTGTAGAATGAAATAATATTCTTTCCTTAGTTACTGAAGTGCTATGTATTAATGAGCAAGTTACTTGAAATACATTTCTCTTGGATGGCCAGTATTAAGGTCATATAATTAGTGATCACCTGATTTCTGACCTATGGGCCCAATATGCAAACCTACTGAATAGTCAATGCTGCAGCAGAAAGTCAGCAGGGGCTTTGCTTTGAGCCACTGTACCAGGGAGCTGTTTGGAATGCGAAGAACTCTGGAAAGCAGGTCATGGCTGGCTCAGTCTGTCACCCAAGCTGAGTGGCACTTTGACCTTCATCTCCATGTATGACAGAATATGACAGCATGTCATCTTCTCATCTTGCAAGGTGATCCAAAAGTAAATATTTTTAAAGCAAAGCAGGGATGTTTGCAGTGGAAAAGCAGCACAAGGCAGTGTTGGAAATTCTGGAATTAAAATAGGTTGGTACAATGCAAACGGTAGCACAGAAAGGCAAAATTGAAATTGACAGTTTCATCTGTTTATGCCAATCCTGCTTTAAGGCTTTGAATCTCTCCAAGTAAAGCAAAATTAAAAAAAAATAAAATAAAAAAGTGCCAAGAGCATTAGTATAATCTGAAGTTGTACTAAATGAGTAATAACCTATATGTTATTTCCTTCTTGAAGTTCATAATTAATGCATCAATGGACTAATCAAAAGACAGAAGAAAAAAATATCTCTATTCAATTAACTTTCTTTTAGATTTTTCTAGTATATAGAAGGAAAATTGACTTTTCTTCTACCTATTCTCCAGAATAATATCTGGAAGAATTTTAGTCTTTATTCAATTGATTTTCACTCACCCACATTTAAACATAGTATAAAAGACTGATGTAAATACAGAAATTTAGTTAACTTTGTTACTTTGCTAGCTCATTTTGCTTATAGTTGAGGTTATAGAAGTTCAACATGCATCAAATTCAATATGATTCAGATTCAATATGTTACTTGAAATGACATTTTCATTCCTACAGTAATGAAAGTGAAATAATTTTTTTTCCCTCAATAATAATTATGCTCATCTTTCCAATCCAGTCTCAGAGCAAATGTTGTGCATATGCATAAACAGCTTTACTTTCCTTCAAAAAAAAAGCTAAATTTTGTTTTTCCTGTTGCTTTTACCTTCTCTTCTTGATATACTCAAAATTACCACCACAAGACCCAAGAACCCTTATTTTCAGGGAATTGGGAAATACAGACTGCCATTAAATGTTAATTCATGACTCAGCTTGCTGAGTTAACAATAAAGTTACCCATTACTCTTCAGCTGGCAGTTTTTGAAACTAAGAATCTGAACAGGATCATTTTTCTCACTGATTGACCTTCAAAACTTGAAAAACCTGCAGATTCAACATGATGTTTGGTTAAAATCAACAATTCTTGCCCATTCTTGTAAAAAAAAGATATGAATAATTTTCAAAGGCTTTTGACAAAGCAGATTAATCCAAACATAGCTCCATAAAGAAATTTCAGATTACTGGAAGTAGCAGAGTATTACATTTCACAAGAATGATTAGGAAACATTCCAGTTGAGGCAGATGATGGCATTTATGTGATGTGTGCAAACCACTACTCTGTGCTCATATAGTGAATTTCCTTCAAAAAAGGATGTATAAAAGGAAAACACATAATTGGCAAGCCTGCAAGTCAAATTTAATCAGGTCATTAGTTCAGAAACCTAATGGTGAGCTTAATTAGATATGAGTTATCTAATAATTGTGAGTGTCTCTGAGGTACATTTGTTTGGACATCTATTACTAAGGGTCCCTATCATTGTTCTGACCTTACAGCTAAACTAAGGAACAGCCCCTTTGAGTCCTATATTGGGTTCCAGCTATCTACATACTAGATCAAATTATTAATTTGAATGTCAACAGAGATGAGTTCTTTGGAAAAATTCTGGCAAATTTTTAGTGGTTCTATTTCCTGTTTTCACGTGTGCTTGGCTTGAACAAGTTTGATACTACATCTTTGGATATCTTGAAATTTCAGATACTCACTGGTGTCCCTGGCTAATTTGGCTTTTCACTGTGACCTGAGATAAAACCCTGGACTCTGTCTAGGCTAAATACACCCAGGCATAGCACAGTTTCACCTTGCTTTTCACCAACACTTCTCTTTCTGACATTAAATCTATCTTCAAACCTAGAGCACTATGAAATTTCAACACAGTAGATATGAGTATAAAATTATAAAATATGTGCCATAACTTTTGTATAGTCAGCTAATAAATCTCTGCCTCTTGGGCTCAGAATGTATCTTATCCAGTATCCACATCTGTCAGTACAAGGAAGAACACACTGTTATCCTTCTTGGAAGAGTAAACAACACATGCACACTATGCATTTAGATTAAAAATTACTTGTAGAACTAAAGGTAGAAATCTATTCCCATATTTATGGTAAATATCAAAATAAATGCCTCATATTCTGCGCTCAGAATTGCTATGTCAGGAAAATATGCTTGTGCTACGTACTTACAAATACAGACTTGGGAACTAAAGTGAATATTTGTAAACATTAAATGCAGTATTTTTCTTCCTACAAGTACCAGGAGCTATAATTAAATTTTCCCCAAAAGACATATTTATGACTAGATTAGACAAACACTTGTCACTGTGGCAAGTAGGTGTGAAAGACCTTTCAGGATCTTAAGCAACAACCAGTTTCTCTCTTTCTGATTTTACATATATCTTACTTGGAAAATTTAGTTTCTGTTTCATCTTCAAGAAAGTTACTGCATTGTAATGAAGGAATCACCTCAGAGAAGGTGCTTGGACAGAAAGCTTCTCTTGGTCTGGGTGGCACTGTGGACAGAGGTATCAAAGGCCTGTGTTAGTCCAACAACTTATATTTACTGCATTGAAAATTAAAATGAGAGCAAATTGAGACTGAAAGGAAAAAAATGCTACAGTTTTCCTCCGACTCAGATGAGCTGTTATGAAGAAATAATCAAGCTGAAACTTATTTTAACTTTTAAATCAATACAGGATTATTCTGTCTGTGCAGTGACAAGACAGAAAGATTCAGCCTTTCTATTGGGCTCAAGGCAAAAGTCATAGGTTGAAGTGTAATCAAAAATTATCTCCTAGATCTTTCTAGCCTTTTTTTTAGTCCCCCCACTCCTAGAGATGAATCCTCCGTTGATGGTCTCAGAGCCTCAGATTATCTGTCAGACAGAGAAAAGCTGTCTCAAGCAGCAAGGACCTGTAATCAGATATTGACAGATAAGGTGTTCTGGGTGATGAAAATAGATTTAAACTCCAAAGTAGCATTTTTTTAAATTAGAATCATGGCCTAACTGTTAAAGTCATGATAAAGGCTAAATTATAAGGTCTAAGTCTTCCAATCAACTTACCAGCTTGCCTAAATATAATGAATATAAATTTACCACTTAAGCCAAGGTCAAAAACACACAGATCAACAAAATTCTTCATATTTTCCCCTAGATTGATAAAACACATTTCTTAGTAATATAAACAACTTCCATCTGCTTTGAAAGACTTGCAAGTTTCAAAGTTATATAAAAAAATTGGAAATACTGACAGAAATGATCATACTCTACATTTAACTAGGATAGCATTCTAATTGAGCCCAGTATGGTATTTAACAGCTCACTTAAAGAGACTCCTATAACTAGAAAACACTACTCAGCTTCAAAACTCAGTTAAGGCTTACATTAAATTGATGCAGTTACTTATGCATTCCATAGAATTATGTTATGTGGTAGAAAAGAAAGCATGAGGTAACAAGAATTAAACTGTCACTAACTAAATGTAAAAAGTTAAATACAAATGAAAATCATTCTCTCCACTGAGAAATAGATAGTTTTAATATAAATCCAGCTTGAACTGATAGATAAACAATTCCCAACTCATAGCAGAATCCTACTAACAAATGCTGTCGGTTGAGGAAGAAAAGGGAGAGAAATGTCTTCAAGCTGACATCCTGTATGACTTCAGCATTTAATCAAAGTAATTTAAATTAATATAAAAATATTACCCTTATGGTGATGATGACCTTGATGCTGCTTTATTAGACCATTCAAGCCTGTGCATTAAGTATTTTCCTAAAAACACAAGACACTTGAAAAGGAGGGTAAAAAATCCCAAATAACAAAATAACAAAAAAAAAATCACATATATATCTCATATTTGGCTTTGGATTCCAGAGGACAACAGCCACTGTCAAAGGGAAGTTCAAAAAATCTGCTGCAATGTAGGAGAGAAGGAGAGATGGGAAAGGAAAGCTATCATTTTTGTACAGATACATCACATAGGGTTTCAGCCCAGGGAACATCCTTCCCAGCAGGATGATGACAAAAAGTCATTGTCAGAATGATGCAATATCAGGCAAGGTTAACATAAAGTGCTGTATCAGAGAGGGAGGAGTGTTGAAGGAGGTGGGTGGGTTGTGCCTGGGATGGAGATGTGGTCAGCCTGTGTGGTGCAGAGAGCCCAAACTGTGAATAAACAGTGTTGATAATAGGTGTGCAGTAATGACACAATCCAACAAGAGATATAAGACATAGCATACATCCCACAATATCCTGGGTTCTATTTGATGTATATCCCAAATACCAGAATACAGGAGAAATAAAAAACACATAGATTTTTGTGAATGAGTTTAAAAGCATTGCTAGTAAAAAAGAGTACAAAAAGGTAAGACTAATGAGGAAGCTGTCCTCTGCACTCATGGCACAAAATTTAATGTAGATCAGTACCTTGAGGTCATAGTTACTTGGCCAGTGCTAAGACTAAATTACAGCTATGATTCAGAATAGCTTTTATAAAACATTTTGAGTTTATAGGGAAAGTGTATTACAGAACACTTGGAAATGTAAAGCAGAACTTTGTTTTGGATTATTGAAGCATTTTCAAAGTGCTGTGGCTACACAATCTAATTCACATGAGAATGTGACTCACTGTAACACAATAATGTTTCTAGTTGTATACTAACTTTCCTCTAACTGTTAAAATTATATGCAAAATAGACATCTACATTTTCATGCAATGATGTGCTAACTCAAATTCAGTCCTTGTTAAGGTAGGATGTGATAAAATAAACTTGACCTTTTCAATTCTACTAAAAAAAATGTTTTGGTGTAAATATTGTAAAAGCAATCAACAAATTTCATGTTCTGAGCACTTTTTAGATAGTTTAAATCAAATGTATAAAGCCATATTGCATATGTATAGAAATTGAGGTAATAGCTACAAAAGTAAAAATGCAAATCAAGTATCCTTTCACTTGATAATATACAATCAAAACAGTATAATGAGAATTATTACAGCTAAACTAATAATAATAGCAACAATGGCAATAATAACAACAACAAAACCAATTCTATTATGAGATTCTAGCCTGTGCCAGTATTTAACAATACTCAGGAAAAATACATCCACTCCAGTCTGCTTACAACACCCAAATAAAACCTTACCAAGGTAAAGAGAACTTCCCACACAAGCACAAAAGACATTTTCCTATATTCTCACTACATTCCTCAAGAAAGTTTTTTTAAACTACCAAAACAATTCTGGGAAGGCATGACTTGTAATTTACTGCATATCCAAAATTTAGCTAAGCCTGTGCCTTTTCTCTTGTAATACTCACAAAGATTTTTATCAGCTTTGACTGCTTATAGGCTTTGTTGATAGAAGGATCTCTTTATAAGCAAAGAACACTTAATTAAGTCTCAGAACATCCATTTTAAGCAGAAAAATGACATCTGCTTTACAGATAGGGAATTTCATGAGTTCACAGAAGTAAAACAAGGTCATATATGGTCAGCTGTGGAACAGCCACTGAATTAAAGGTTAATCTCAAACTGGCAAAGCTCATGTTAAATTGAGAGGAGAAAAATTTTACTGCAGTTTCCACATTCACAGTGCCAGGCACTAATTTGTAATTACAAGGATTTTGAACTAACACTGGCTTGGTCTTTTTTCTCCCAATGTAGATAATTTCCATGTTCTTTAAAGTTTGCTCTCTTTTTCAGATCAATTACCCCCAAACATTGGTTAATCAGTAGATACCTACTCTGGCTCTCTCTGCAAAGCAGTGAACTGTCAAATGAACTGCATAATTACTACTTCCTGATCCTAGCACTGTTATGCTATAGTTCTAATTTTGATAGATTTCCTTTAGCACCTTACATTTACAGTCCAAGGAACACCATTTATAAAAAGATGTATCATTTAAGCAGGAATCTACTTTATTTTCACTTGAAAGCACATAAAATTTTTTGGATATATTCAGATTCCAAAGGCAATTGTATCATTGATTTCAATCCACTCAAGAGTTTTGATATTTAACTCAAATTTTGCTTTCATTAAAACATATTTACGCAGCCTTATTTTGTGTTTCTTCCCAAATCACATATGTTGCCTATTTAATTAATAGGTGGCATTTAATAAGATTTGTATCTTCAGGTAAATGTTAACAATGTGAATTCCTCTCATATGTAGAAATTGTCATTTCACTGGACAAAAACTCAGATTTTATGTATGGACAGTTTTGTAAGGTTTTAGGACATGAGCATGGTTTGGAATGCTTTTTAATAATAACCCCCCAAGGGCAAGTTTATTTATTTCCAAAAAACATTAATTTTCTATCTCCCAGCCTCACATTATGCACACTAGCAAGCTCCAATGTTTCATTATGTTCACTTGCATGATATGCCATGGCTTCTCACTGCACCTAGAGGTGATTGATAGCCTATCTGACACCTGTACTAGCACTGGATGGCTCTTCTCTCCTTATTGACATTATCTGAAACTACATCAGAGGGTTTCACCCAGAAAACAGTGTTTAGACACTTGCTTGCACTCTCCTCAAAGTAGGTGAGCCTATTAACCTAGCTCCTTTGTGTAGATGATAAGACTGAGGTGTGTACTCAAGCAGAGTGTCTAGTTAATTGTGCTGTGAAAACATGCAGCTAAACATCAATATCAAAGCCAATTGCAAATTCCAACTTAATTTTTCTCACTTTAGCTAAAGGAACTAGAATTGCTTTAACTTAAATCCTGACAGCAGAGAGGAGTAAGTAAACAAATAGAAGTGGATTTTAGCTTTCTTTTAAAACCAAAATAAACAAAACAAGCTTTTCAGACTTTCACACCTTCCAATAAAAAAATAAATTAGTACTATCTAAACTGGCATACATAAATAGTGCAAAAGATTGCAAGTGTATTTACTTAATTAAAAATGAGGCCTAGTTTATAAACCAGACTTCAATTCAGCTCAAGTGAATCCAAATTAATTAGAATCGGTGTATTTCCTACATTTATGTAAGGCTCTGGATTCACCTGAAAAAATCCTTACTTATGATTGCCACACATCATGTACTAAATGATACAGCTATTGGCCATATTTTTTTTCACAAATCTTAAGCAGAGTTCTCCTTTAACCATTATAAAATGTTCTATTAAGGAAAAAAAAAAGGCTCCATATGACCAGACCTTTCAAAAAGACTTGGAGCAAATTCTTTATTTATTCTCCTTGGGCAACTCCTTATTCTCCACAGCAGCTCATGGTCTCTTCAGCCTCAGTTTATCAATGTCTTCTGGACAGAGCTATTTTTTGTCTCGCCTTCATAGAAGTCTTACTTGCAGGAAGCAACAAATATAAGAATGGTGGCACAGGAATGGTTTAACCCTTCTCAAATTAATCTGGCTCTTGGGTTAAACTTTTCTCTGTGTAAGCAAAGCTATACAGCATCTTTACTCTCCTACGAGCTACTTAAGCTCTTTTTCTTTACACTGGCAATCCAATTTTTCTTCCCCTTTTTATAAAGAATAATATTAGGTTGACAACAGTCAGAAGTAAGTTCAGCAAAGACAATAACAAAATGTAGTTTTCTCATAGTTTTTTAACATTTGGAAAAGCCATTCTCACAAATGCAGCATGTGTCACAGCACCAGGGTACCCAGAGCTCCAATTGGCTTACAGTGATTTATTATAAACAATAATTCTGTATTCTAGCAGTTGCTGGAGCAAGGCTGTGCTGGAGGCCTTTGCACATACATATTGGAATTAATGAAGCAGCAGTTTATGCTGTTGCAAACAGCTGGGGGTGCTTAACTTGTTTTTCTCTACAGGACTTTTGGATTTCATTTGTTTCTGGCAGTTATGGAATGCAATAAAAGGAAGAATGGTGAATGAAGAGAAACAGAACCATGCAAAACAACAAAATCTAGACCTACGTCAACAAGATATGCTCCTCTGATAATACAGATACATTTGTTTTAAATTTTCGTATTGTTTCATCAGTTCTACTTTCCCCCAAAATGTTGCATTTGATATCAGTAAGACTGAATTGATATCAGTAAGATTGAATTGATATCAGTAAGATTAAATATAGCTACACATATATCTGCAAAACATACCAGGCAGCATGATACTGACCTTCCCCCTTTTGCTGATCAACTCTGTCTCAGAACTAGAAGGAAAATAAAGTTATTTTAGCTGGGATGGCATGTTCTTAATATGGTTCTATTGTTTCTAGACCTGTGCTATTATTTTAAGGGTCTTGAAAACCTTGGAACTGCACTGTGCTGTGAGGATATGAGACCTCTAGTTTGCCTTACCTGGAATTTCCTCCTGAAGCCACTGCTGTAGATAAATTGTACTCACAACAGGAATTTGTGATGGTTACTCTGGGCAGCCCCACGGCTCAAGTGCGTTCTCAGGGCAGGTGGTACATTCTCATTTTTAAAGTTCTTAGCAATATAAAATTTAAAAGAAGAAATAATGGGGCAGTAAATGTAAAACAGTGCACCTGAGAGTGGATTTTAGTATCCAGCTGCTGAAGAACATCCAGAGAGTCCTGAGCTGCTGCTGCAGAGCACTCGTTAGGATCAGAAAGAGGGAGGCAAAGACGGGAGTTTCAGCAGCTGAAGGGAGGTTGAAGGGCAGCTGCAGAAACTGGAATGTATGTGATGCTTCATGCAGAGACTGTGGGATGTGCAGCTGCTTAATTCTCTATGGAACATTCCTTTTCTCATGAATATTCCTTTATTCACTGTATCTCCTCCAAAGGGTTTGGCAGTGCCACATCACAGGATCCTGTCTAGTACTCTTCAGAGTCTAACTTGCTATTGCTTTTTAAGTCAGCTAAAGCTCTGAAATGATTGCTTATAGCTGGGGCATGTTTTGATTGCTCTCCTGTCTTCCTTAGGCTATTCAAATGAAGGCAGCAGCTGCATTTTGCCATTCACAGTCATTTATGCCTAAAGGCTCATGTTTCCTGTCAAAAGCTGGAAGCAGTCATTGTATATGATTTTTGTTCTTCAGTTTAATCGTACATCACCAATGTGTTCTCATAACATATTCCATCTAGTAATGACTTTATTGATCCACTCTTCAGTCTTTCATCTTTCCATGCATCTAAGCACATTGTAACAAAACTTCCACTGATCATTTTGTATCTTAAATTACACATAAATACATATTAGAGAGCTACTCAATAATCACTCAGTATCAACGGGCTTACTATACAAGGGTCCAAGACAACCTTCACTGTCACTGGAAATTATCACAGATAAAAAGGAACAGAACTAGGTTGCTACCATCTGCTTCCCATTGCAGATTCAAAATGAAAAAAAAATCAGAAATAATAAGCAAACATGAAAGGAAAAGAAGCCTGTGATCAAAAGCACAAACCATAAAAACGCTTTCTTTTTTCTTAGAAATAATATTAACTCATGTGCAGCAAATTTTAACATTTATTTTGCTAAAAACATTTTTTCACAATTAATAACTTTATATTCTTACATTCTAGACATCCTGATCAAGATACACTTCACTATCTAAAAATACTTACTTATTCTGATATACTGCCTTCTTTTTCTCTCATATTTTTCCAAAGAATTGAATATATCTGTGTTGAAATTGAATCTTCTTCTACTGCATCCATGCCTATGGTTTCTATCACACCCTATTGCCTCACAGCCCACAGTGCTGGATTTCTAATATTGCTAATATCACTTCCATAGCAACCCACTAAGATATCATAAACTTGGCATTACAGCCTCATTCCTAGATTAGGGCTAAGGTGGAGCTGATTTCAAAAAGAAGCTCGTATTAAAGCATACATACACATAATAATCAAAAGTAATTGCTATTGGGATAGGGATAATGGCTTTCAGAGTACTGCAAATCAATTTCACAAAAAAGTTGTCCCTTTTCAACTCTGACCAAGAAAAAAAAGAACTTGTTTTGTTAATGATGTTTAGAATACATTTCCCCAGCCATCCTTAAAGAGATACCCATATAATCACAGGGATATAATTAATGAAAAAGATAGTATTACTTTGTTTTTCACATGCTGGATTCATTCCATTACACAGTGGATACAGCACAGTATAAAGTGAGGGCAAAATCTAGGTCCATCCTTTAGCTGCAAATCTTAAGTATGCACAAATGAGTGCACAGAATGAATAAGTGAATGAGAAGGAATTCAACTTCAGACACTGCCAAAATAATTTTATCAATAAATCTCTTTACTTTTAAGTATAAAATGTAATACATTAACTAGAACACATATCATTTGGTCAGCATTCTGGCATGTCTTATGATATATAATGACTAGGGATAAATGGGCTACACTTGTTGCTTCCTGACTGGAGTTCTAAGTGAAATTGGTAAAGAGTACAATGCAAGAAACCATATACAGTCTGTACTGCCACAGGCCTTGTAAATGGGTGAATATCTCAGAAATAAAGGGCGTTATTTTAGAAGTAACTAAATCTGCAGTGGTTTTACTCTGTACACGTTTCATTGGCATCAGGCACAATCACAGAGGAAAATATTACTCTACTGGTCTCAACACAGGTTTTCTTTGAGGTTCATCAGGAAAACAGAACATCCAGATCTCTTGACTGAAATAGCATGGGGAACAGAAAAATCCACTTGTCTATTTATGAGATATTCAAGAAGGTTCCTCTTACAGCTTTAGATAATAGGGAAGGCTCTGTAAGAATGAATTCAAAGTGAAAAAAAAGCAGTAAAAGGAATTAACAGTTTTCAGCAGAGAATACTTCAGATTCGTTCTAGTTGTTGGTTTATTTAGTATATCCACAACTTATCTGAGAAGGTGAAGAACTAAGTTTCACAATACAAGGTTATTTAGGACAGTAAGGAAGGAGCCAAATGTGCATAATTTCAGGGAGGAGGAATGACTGAACGATTATACCATAAAATGGCAGTTAAAAACAGCTGTAGAAAGATAATGATACATATGGAAACAAATCTGAATTTCACATACAAAATAATTAATGCTGTGCTTTCTCACAAGTGGTTTTCACTACTTTGGTTCAAAGCTCAGGAACAATTAAAAAAAAAAAGGAATTGAAGAAACAATAAGGAAAAGAGCAAAGTGGAATGCATTGTAAAGCTGTCTATGGAATGCATCATGCACTGTATATCATGAATACTGTATGCAGTTGGTTTTCTCCTCAGTAAATTTATGGAGTAACTGGGAAAAGTCCAGAGAAAAGAAATTGGTGTGACTTAAAAGTAGAATTCTTCAGTCTGGAAAAGCGACAGTTTACAGGAAGATGAACACCTATATATTATTTTTAAAAAATGAAGAGAGACGAAAGGAAAACAGTTATTAGCAGCCTTTTCCAAGAACTATGGAAGATCAAATTAAACAAGGATGCAGATAGAAAACAATGGTAGTGGGTTTTGCTTAATTTTTGTTGCTTGGTTAATGCTTTTTTGGTTTAACTTGTTTGTTTGTTAGGTCTTGGTTTGTTTGTTTTGTTGGGTTTTGTTTATAACTCCATGGTCACACATTTAATTAACTTGTGGAACTTCTTGCTGTAAGATCTTGAAGGCACTAAAATGAAGACACAAAAATCTTACGTGGGTTATACCTCCCTAGAACGGAACAGTGCAAGGACTGTTAAAAACTGAGAAAATAACATGGTTTCATGATGATCTGAGGTACCAACTCGGGCTGGAAGAAGCATGCTTGGGAGCTCAGGCTAACACTGTGCCCTTGCCAGTCTTTGCTTTTATAACACGCTACTGCCAGTGAGCAGTGTGGCTGGCATTTCCAAAGAGATCTAATACATTTTCCCAAAGGTCACTGGATGTCTTTCTGGGCTCCTGTGAAACTCTTAAGTGCTGTTACTTCACATATATCCTTAATTTTTTTTTCTTTTTTTAATAGCAATATTCCCCTCTGCAGTGTTAAAATTATTTGTATCAAGCTCATGTATGCAGGAATAATATCAGGCCAGGGCCAGCAGCCTGCACTTTTCCCTAAGGCACAGGGTCAAGCAAACACAAATCTAGAGAAACCCTGCAGTTTGTGCTACCAGTATTGCAAAGTGGGACAAAGCACACTCAGGCCGAATGCTATCCAAGAAGTGAGCTCTAGCCTCACTTAAAACCTAAAAATTAAGTTCTGCCTTACAAATTGTAACCAGAGGGATAATTCAGAAGGCAAGACAAAACCAAGCTGCAGTTTTACATCCATTTAGTCTACGATTTGTCCTTCTTCCAACATAGATTAAAGGAACTGACAACTCCCTACATCTTTCAGGAAAAAGAAACAGAAATTTTTTACTGTCAGGGAGAGCATATTAATTAATTATGAATTAAAATATGATGAACAAGGATTTTAACAGTTAAAAACCTTTAGTTTGATATCTGAGTACCATGCGGATGTATATATTGAAACTCAGTGAAAAAATGTATAACTTAGAAAATGCCCTGGAAAATGGAATTTCCACTTATGCATGTTAATAATCTTAATTACCTTGGTTTGCAGTTATTTTTTATGTGGGGAAATAAAAAAAGATTTGGGTGTTTTTTTGGCCAGCATTCCTTTAAAATAAATATTTTTGTACAAGAAAGTGAGAACATGAATTATTGAGCAGGATAAAAAGATTCTTATCTCCAGTTTCTCATTTCTGCATCTTTATGATATTCAAGCCCTTTTGATTTTGATTTCTATCCTTAAAATTAAATATGTGTATTATAAATAACATTTGCATTTAGAGACATACAAGTGGTAATCTTTGAATTTCAGATGGTACATGAAAAAAATCCCTATTGTTCACTCCATTATATATATTTGTTTAAAAATGAAATCTTAAAAGATTTTTTTTTTTTCTATCTGCATGGATTAACTTGTTTCTGCAACTGAAAGTAGGAAGGTATTCTGCCTAGATGAAAAAATAACACTTCTGGGGTTGAACCTTATTCTCCACTGAGACACTATGCCTGATCTTGGTTGGGTTCCAAGGCACTTCTACTTTTGCTCGCTTGGGAACATATCAAGATCTAAACCTGATATACTGAGTGCATTGATTTACCCAGCAGCTCAAGAATCATATCACTCCAATTTAAGAACAAGATTACATGTCTAAATATGAAATAATTCCAGAATTTGACAGAAAATGAATCTGTAAAGACATTCAGGGAGGTGCTGAGATCCAAAACTAACACTGCTCAAACGTTTATGACCGGTTAGTGTTTTCATCAGGCACCCAGTAAAACTACATTCCTAGACATTTCTTCTTTTGCAGAAGCAAAAAAAAATACTAGTCATGTAACTTTAGTTTTGTGGTTCATTCACCACTGTAAAGGACTACAGTGAGTTTGAGATAATAGTGTTCTTACTGCATCTCCTTCATCTATTGTGAGCTAAATGTTATTCTAAAATATGCAGGGTTTTTTTTCTTAAAACCAAGCAAAAGGGAGAAAGATCACACATGTGCTTTGCAATTCTATTTCACATTAAATACAGTTCTTTTCCTGCTTGAGATGTCAAATACTGGCTCTCATTTGTCACTACTGTCTCAGCATGTTTAGTTTTGTGGACAAATCTTTTACTTTTGCAGATAAAACCATAGTTCTGCTATGCTGCTGAAACGAGTTTTAAAATATAGATACATATTTTGCATAGTTGCCATATATTTACTTTCAAATGTAGAGAAATAGAACTCTCTCTTCTGAAGTTCACAGAAATCTATGAGCTGTAGTCTCTTGTCCTCCACTACAAGTTAGCTACGACAGGAAAGTAAGAGGGTCAATGCCACACAAATTACCATTTCAGATTACCATTTAAAACAGTTGTTTTCTCTCTGTTGTTTAAAACACAACAAAGAAATTTTGATTTTTTTTTTGTTATTTCTTAAACTAATCTGTATTCTCAGTGACATAATATGCTATTTGTCTTCACCTTTTGCCTTTAATGGTTATTTGTTGCTTCTGTAATATTCAAGTGATAAAAGCATGTTTCCTGCATTTACTTGCATTATTTGTAAATAAATGCAAGTAAAGCATAAGTAAATGCTCATGGTACTCCATTGATAAGTAGTTGAAAAATCCCCTACAATAACTTTTTTATTGTAGTACTTTTCACCAGTACTGAGACAGTGTTATAAAACCTGATGCATTTGAGACTTTCTTTCTTTTTCCTGAAAAGGTGATTTTCCCCCTCAAATAGCTCGATACCTATTTCCACTCAGTAACAAAGTGAATGAGAAAATAGGTGAGCAGCTGAAATAAAATATCCTGCAAATGAAGAGCATCCTGACAGAGCAGCTCATTTAAACACCACAAGCAGATTTCAAAGCAGTGGCTTTAAAAATAGACTCACACAGGATGAATAAGCTAAATATTTGAACTTGTGAAATTTATATTTGGTTTAAATATTTTGACAGATTTTTTAGTTTAGAATGATTTTTCTCTATTTCCGTGATAATGGAAATTGTAATGAAATACTTTATCTGTCTTAGTGAGAAGGCTCATCTTGTCTGACTGGCTTTTGATAAATAGCAGGAGCACAGACTGGAAAAAATTGAACTAACTAATAGATAAACCTACTTATAGATGAAACCTGGTACAAATCTTGTAACTAGAAGCTCTCATTGATACAGCATTCAGAAGATCAGGTCATTGAAAAAGTCTCCAATTTTCTTTTGGTCAGAACAGTAATTGTTCAATATCTCATAAGAATTTTTTTAATGTTAACCTAGTCACCCCACACACCCAGACTCCGATGGTATTTTATAATTCAGGTACAGAATCAACAGATTAAGAGAAACTGCTCATAAATATAAACTTGAAATTTATTTTCTTCCTTATGCTGAGCTATAAAAGACATCTTCTACCAGACAGGATAAAAAAAAAATCACTTTCAATTTCAACTATTGCAATCAATAGTAAATCTTGGTAAGATAGTAATACATTTTAGATATAGCATGTCTCACATCCCTATGTTTAATGCACATTCCTTTAAATATCTGTGGTTTAGTTTTCTTCAGTGGTTTGCATTTTTTGTAATAAATACATTCTTTCTACTAAGCATATTTTATGTGCAGCTTAACTATTGCAAAAACTGTAAGACTGTAACTAAGCCCATTAGGCCGTAAAATGGATGTTTCAATGAATGTAAGAAAGCATAGAATGGAGAGGATAGGACAGGAAACAGCCAGTGTTCTTCATTGCTACTCACTTTTTTCTTTTTTCACTGGGTCCTCTTTCCAATATCGAGGTGATCTTTGAATCAAGGTCCAGTCTGCATTGGATCTGTGTGTAGAGACAACTCATAGAATGCCAACATGTCAGAGGACAGCAGCTGGAGATGCTTATTGTAGGGTTCAATGCTTCAAAACTGACTGCTCTGATTCCATAATAGCTGGAAACATGGAGGGCTTGTTGCTCAAACAGATATGACTAAGCAAGTAAAATTCAAAATATTTGCCTTATTTTCTAAAATATTTGATATTAATATCTGTATACCTTATCAGAAATGGGACATTGGATACAGTATTTTTTTTCATTTAGAGTAAGTCATAAGTACAAACTAACTTCTCTGTCTACCATGCTATCTCGTCTTGTTACAAAACATGTTACATGTTACAAAACATGTTACATTACATTACAAAACATGTTACATTTTGATCTGAACAAAATAATTTTAAATTTTTCTGCGCTACCTCTACCTTTGTTACTGATCCATATGAAACAGATGTGGCACACAGCACAACCATTCTGAAAAATCTCATTAGCCTGAAAAAAAAGTAGACAGGTGATTTTGTAATCAATTCCTTCTTTGCCTAAACACAGGGAAGTATAACTATAAAACTTCAGTTTTGCTATATATTCTAATTTTAGTTATAAAAATATGAAGTTTTCTCAATTTTCATTAAATATTCTGATACTGTCCTCATAAACCAAGCACAAAGTTAAATAGGAAAATTGTTCTAAATGGACTTGCAACTTTTTGGAAAACAACCAGAAAAACCCCCCAAAACTCCACAAAGAGGATAAAACAATACCTAAATTATAGTGCTTTATTCTATTAATAAATAGCATAAGAGCTGAAGGCTTGATAAAATTGGCTTTGATACAAGAAATTAGAACTACTGCTCTTCTCAAGTAATTTCCTAAGTTTTTATTATAGCTACATAAATGAAAGAAGTTTCAGTGCCATATATAATATACGGTAGATGACTCAATATATATCTTCAATGTAATAATATTAATACCTTTGTTTCCAGATTCATTCAATCATTTCCCTGATGAAAGAGTCTGCATGCTAATTTATAATCTGTCAAGAAGATTTATTGATTAAGCTAGATTTGTGGCCTGTCTCTTGCCTGTTTAGAAAAAAAAGTTTGCTCTCAGGAGGAAACCTTGTGGCTATTCTCCCATTAGTCATAGCTGGTTGTCTCCTACGCAGGAAAGACACTCACAGTTCTTTGTGCTGCATATGGAATTTTGTTAATGTCGCTAGTTGGAATAGCAAAGACATATTTAACTCTGAAATATTTACTACTTTTTTTTTTCAGAACTTTCATAATTTGTGAGCATTTTTATGTGTTAAGAATAGTAATGACCATGGGAAAAGTGGAAAGGATAAGAAATATGGATTCTTCAGCTCCAACACAGAAAAGCTTTGATTAATTCCCATATATGTTTTCTTGTGTCACTGAATTTCTTTACTTAGAAAAATAAATAACAGCAATAAAATATTAAAGAATGGTCTATACTCACTGTGCTTTTCATTTGGACAGAAACATTTAGCCACAAATGCTTGCCAGAACACACATTCTTGTAGAATTTCTTAAACAGTTTGTCAAGGTAAGTAGTTTCACAATGTTAGTATAAGAGAATCACCACAGTGTTAATAACTTTAGATAAAAATTCCATGCAAAAGGAGGGACTTAGGACATTTGCAAACACAAGTTACAAACCTGCAGGGGTATGATTCAGTTCAGTAAATACCATATAGCACCATGTTTAGACATGGGAATATTTACAATAAGACTTCCTGATGAAAAGCTAAAAGCTATATAATCAATGGTTCCTACTGTTCCAGTAATAGGTGCATGACCATGAAAGTCAGTGCCTAGTAAAAATAGAAAGATTCTGTCTGGGAAACAAAGAACACATATTTTTTACCAGAAGAATGTGTTCCACCACGAAAAAAAGAGAAAAGTAAAAGAAATGAAGTAGTGAAAATAAACCCATTGATTCACTTTAAAACATCAAACATACAAAGCCATTAGCTGGATATACTAATAAAAACAAAATAATAAGCATAATAAACACTTTCAATGACAAAATTGTGGGTATTGTTATGCATTTGAATCTAATCAAAATACAAGTTCTCACACAAGTATTTGGAGAAGTGGAACTATTCCCTTCTCACTCAAAATTTTAGCCCAAAATAACATCTCCTGTAGAAAATATTAATTTCCATATATGAACATATTAACTTATTTTAAAATCACTCTAAATTTTTCAGTGATTGGGAAAAATAAAGTCCAAAACTCATATATTTAACAACAGAATGATTTCTTCACAATGACTTACTGATGAATCTTCATGGTTAATGAAACAGAATCCTAATTATAGCTGTTCTAGGCAATATAATTTAAAATTTTATCTCTCTGAACTTCAGTGGATACCAACAGTCTTTGATTATTTTATTTGGTTCCAATAAAAATAAGTTAGATTGAATGTTTTTTTAAATCCAAATTGACTTTGATTCTACTTAATGATCATGGTAAATCCAAGACAGTGACAACAACACAATGATGCCATGAGCTTTAATTCAACGCACACTCACTTGCAAAGCCATAGAGAAAACATAGCCTCTGTCAAGTACATTAATACAGAAATCTGAAATGTATAAAAAATCCTGTATATTTTCTTGTCCTCCTAGGTTTTATGTTGAGACACTGGAAGGTCTTTCAGGGTATGTACCATTTGTCCCTGTTTCACCAGCCATGAACTACTACAGGAGGTTTGAGAGTACCTGATTAAATGCCTGCATGTTTCTCCTTCAACCTCTTTCTAAGTGTCTTCTTGATATAGATGCCCACATCCATTTCTCTACCTATTTCGATACAAATATGTCCTTCCTCTAGAACCAGAGAAGGGTTGGCTCTGCTTTATTCCTGACTGATAAGTCATCAGTGTTACTTGCATCGTCTTGATTTAATAAGTGGGGTCACATCAAGTACATTATATCCCCCAGGCAGCAAAAATTTAACAGCTCCATAAATGTGTCAAGATGACAAAAACCTCATAAAGTTGATATAAATTTAATATGAGTGACCACTATTCTAGATTTTCCCGCAGGTATCAGTGAAATTACTTTTTTTTTTTTCTTTTTTCCTTTATTTTTATTAACAGCTTCCTGACATTCACATAGAAGAATGCTTAAATTATAGTACAGTGCATTCTTATCTTAGAAAGCATTTTAAAAAAATTGATATCCATATTCTGTAAAACATGTTGTTGGTAGCCTTTGTTTCGTTCAGTAGCTGAGGTAGAAATTTTAAATAAGCAGAGTAATATTTCACAGGACACAGCCAAAAAGTTTATTTAGTTAGTTATTGAAAACAAACAATAAAGAAGTTATACCTTTCAGAGCTTCAATATTGCCTTTGCAACTCCACCTGTCCCCCAAGAAAATAAAAGTCAATATTAGAGAAGAACACCCATAAAATTAAAAGTTAGTTTTGAATTCCATAGCCTTTAGTAACAGCAAATGCCTGCATGTCAAAGACACAAAGTTATTTCCTTTCTACATTTGTCTTGAACTTTTCTTGTGAAGGATTACTGTTAAAAAGAAATTGGGTAGCCTGATAACACTGTAGAAAATAAGGTGTCTGAAAACAACCCAAGATCTTGATTAAAATAAAGAGCTAGTATGGTATGCAACATTGTTTTCAGTTCCACACCAAATCACAGACTAATAAATAACAGTAAGAGGTACTTTTCCTTATCATCTATGTCTTTCCTCTTCTCCTTGGAATTTGCCCCATGTTGTGAAGAATTGTGACAGCAGCAAAGAATTTTACTATTTTTGTTGTCTCACAATTTTCACAATCAAGACAATCCAGTGACATTATCATAGAACCACAGAATATGCCGTGTTGGAAAGGACCCACAAGGATCATCAAGTCCAAATCCTGGCCCTGCAGAGGGCAGCCTCAATAATCACATCATAAACCTGAGAGCATGCACTTGTCCAAATACTTCTGGAACTCTGGCATGGCCAATTCCCTGAGGAGCCTGTTCCATTGCCCAGTCACCCTTTTGGTGAAGAATTTCTGAGTGCAGAGCCTTTCCCTTGCCCTGCTGGTGAAGCTGTGCCTGGGGCACCCCAGGACATCACTGGTCCTTTTGGCTGCCAGGCCACTGCTGACATCAATTTGCCATTGACAGGACCTGCAGGTCCCTGTTTGTGCAGCTGTGCTCCAGCCTTTCATTCCCTACTCCATCTGCACTTTCAGGGATGCCCTGTTCCTCATACAGAAACTGGCACTAGTCCTAGCAATTTTTATTAAAATATCTGACCATGTTATAATTCCATCCTCTTCAAAACAGGTCTCTATGCACTTCATGAAACCTTGACTACATGGATCAATCCTACATTGCCTTAGATTTCAGTAGAACCATGATCTTACCTGTCTACTTTTGTAGTCCAGTTCAAATTTTTCTTTTGATGCTATTTAGTTACTATTCTATTTTTAAGCTCCTATTGCTTCTCTAGTCAATGGGATTACTAAAATCAACAGAAATCCTAATGTTACCATTTTGATGGATAGGTGAAAAAATCTTGTCACATGAGGTACATATGTAGAAATACTTATTTCATACAAAGCTGTTTTAAACAGATATCCTTTCTACAAAAAATTGCATAAGATTGTAGCTGCTATTGCATTCCATTAATACCCCTATTAGCACAGATGGCCCATTATTACTGCTATTGCATTGACTACTTTTTGCTGCCAGACAAAATGAAACCAATTTCAATTTACACAATAGAAGATTTGCTGTTCACAGTAAGAACAATATCAAGTTTCTCACAGCAAAATAATGGATGCTTCCCACAGGATTATCTGAGTCTTGACAAAACAGTTAACAGGAAAAGAATTCTAGTGTAGCATATTGCTTTGAATTAATAGCACCCACCTGAATTGTAAAAATAGAAGATAAGTTTCTGCTGCACCTGTTTCACACTAGCTCCTGGACCATTCACATTTCTGAGGGCTCCCTATCTTCCCTAAATTTGTGTTTTCCACCTTAGGCAAGGTCTTCATCTGTAGGCTGCTCATTAGCTAGGGTTTATTGAATGGGTTGCAGAAGCTAATCCATATTTTTTGGCATTGAAATGAATTATGATTAGAGTATTACCATATACCTCCTGAATGGAAGAGATTTATTAAATTTTTATAGAACATGACTGCTTACAATCCTGTAGATACATCTTCATGCAGATTCAAAACACTACGTGTATTATCTAAATTAGTCTCAGTAACAAAAGTGATTGAAGATATTAAACTATTATGTGAAATTCACTAAATATGGACTATATTACCTTAATGATAGTAATATAATTGCACAAAGCCATGGTTATCCCTCTACAAAAGTATATCTAGACTGCAAAAAATTCATGAATGTCCTCCATCAGCTCCAAAAGACAATCAACAGAGCAGGAAATAGTATTGTCACATAACTCAGTAGTGACATGGGTTCTGACACCAAGGATCTGACTGAATTACACTGAGAACTAAATAATGCACGTTGTCATTAGCAACACCTCATTTAAATAATTGGGGAAAAATCCCTAATACTAAACTAAATATCGAAAAATAAACCAAATACTAAAAATAATAATAAAAAATACCAAATACTAATTCATGTTAGTCATTTAAACAGAAATTATAGGAATAAAGATGCACAGAACGCAGCAGTTGATTTTTAAAAGTTTCTGAATTCTATCCATGCCAGAAAGCAGATAATCTAAAGTCATATCTGATGACATGTAAAGTATTTTTTTCAATATGGTTCCTTCACAGATTTTTTCATTTGCCTCCTTGGGTTTGTGCCTCTGAATTTCTTTCCAGAGTGTGCTCTTATAATGAAGTATGTAAGCAATCCTTCTTCAATTACAGTGATACATTTCAAAGAATTGGTGAAATAAAATACTCCCAGTTTTAGTATTGAAAGAGATAAGAATTGGCCGAGGTATTACAACATGAATGATAAGTTCAGGAGATGATTCTAAGCAGAAGCACAGCTTTCAACTGGGTACTTAGGTCTCTTTAGCTGACCACTTCAGATAGTGCATCAACTCAATATTTAAATGTTAAATAACCCTGACACAGCAATTGAATACCAAGTATTGCACATGCAATGGTAATGGACACAAAAAAAAAAAAAAATGGAAAGTTAAATTTTAAAGGATGGAAAGCACATTTTTTTAGCGTATTCAAGTGTATTATGAAGATTTCCAGTATCTACTAATACTAATGTCTTGCTAAGTGTATTCTACAGCTGGTTGATCAGCCTCTCAAACTGCACTTACTTGCCTCTCATTCAGTGGAACATAAATAGCTTGTATTCCAATAGTAAAAAACTGCTGGCCTGGCCTCAACTTTGCTCAGCTCCTGTAAGCACCTCAAACCCCAAATCCCTGGAATTGAGTTTTCCTCAAGTCCCTCATTGGTTCAAAGTAGATCATGAGATTTTTTTAGTGGGATTGTAATATGTACATTCTTCCTTTCCCTAAATGCCACAATATCAAGAGAAAACACCACAACAAGGACAAAGTCAAGCTTGCATGCAAACCCCATGCTTATATCAGTGTTTATTTGGTAAGTAACCTGTTCACATGAAGCATGTGTGCTTATCAGCTCTTCAGATTGAGCTACTTCAATCTGAAGAAACCTGTTCCAGTCTGCTTTCCCTGACCTACTGCAAGGACTGTGAAGCTCAAGATAATAACACAGCCCTGCCAACCAGGCTGTACTAAGATATATAACAGTTATTCTCTGAAGATAACTTAAAGATAATGAAGTGAGACTGTGAGAGGTACTTCTAGTAGAGTTTCTTTACTTCAAACACTAAACTTAAATTCAAGAATTTATGGAATTTGACCCATATGACCATTCCTCTTATTGCCTGTAATTATCAGAAGTACAGGAAATTTCAAACCATGAATAATAAAATTAAGATGAAAATTAGTAACTTATTTTTTATTTATACTAGATGTTCTCCATATAATTAGTCTGTTGATGGGAATATTTATTCGCTTTATAATAAATAAATATAAACAATAAATGAAATTAAAGAAGGCAAACAATTTTAAATATTAAGAACAAGAAGAAAGTTATCAAAACACAAACTTGAAAACAATGACTAAAGAAGCATGTAAAAGACAGTTGAACTAATATTTTATTTTTAATTCTCCATAGCAATTGAGCTCTTTCATGCAGAAGTTTTAGTTAATTCATTAAAAGACATCTCAAAAAAAAAAAAGACTCTGCTTTTGCATGCAAAAAATACATGTGAGAATTAAAAAAAATTATGGGATTTTCATACCTTGCTGAAGCATTAAAAATGGGAATGGAAGCTGATGAGATTTAGATGTTTTAAATGAGCTGAGGATATGAAAACTGAAAAAATACTTACTTGCAGACATTGATTGACTAACAAGAATAAAAGTGATGCAGCATTGCTGAGATTTAAATATAGCTACAGTAAACAAATATGAATTTTAACCAATGAATTAAGGAAATACGTTAATTTAATTTCTAGAACCAAACTCCTCAAGCAGGATGATTCACAAATGCATTCACGTTTTTCAGGATCCAGATCCAAAATTTAATTTCTAAGTTAGACATCTCTATATCCTGTAGCAAACTAACTATTTTTAATCAAGTTCTCTTTTAACTAAAGAATTGAGTTTTGCAAGTTAATTTCTGGGTACTGGAATTCCAGTCACATTCAATTAAACACTGCAAGACTGACCTGTCTGTTAAGCCTAGCAGATGGCCCTAAGCACTTGGCTTGGAAAGAGTTACAGTCCATGCTCACCAGCAGGAGCCTGGAAAAACAGAAGAAAGGTCAGTACGGTGTAGGGTGAGGGAGAGTTAGAGGTACTGCAGCTGGGATAGAGGGAGAAAGGACACAGAGCTGCAGGCAACCAGAACTCATTGGCTTTGGTGCCCAGGGAGCAGCTCCCCAGCCATCGCAGTTTCGAAGCTGGTAACCTGACCTTGACAATAAGCTAGGCAGAAGGATGAGTTTTTAAAAGAGAAAAGCAAGAAAAATGCTTGTAAATGAGTTTGTAAAAGGCAAAAAAAAAAAAAAAAAAAAATCCATACAACTTCCTCACTGTGACTTAAAAACCCTAGCTCTGACCAGGACAGAGAAATGGTCTTTTGGATGCAGAAATCTTTCATTCAACAAAAACTGGGCTTTCACAAGCTCGATTTTCAGTCCCATATCATTCAACAAAGAGACTACACCATCTTCAGTTCTGTTATTCCTAGTTCCTATTAAGTTGTGAGAAGTTAGATCAATTAATCTTTGCAAAACATGCTGTGCATCTTGCCACTTTTTTAATAATAAGAAAACATAATAGCAGTAATAATAGCAATTTTAGTAGACCACAGAGATAGTGGATGATAGTATTAGCATATTTGAAACAGAGATTCAACAAGAAGGAAAACAAAACAAAAAAAAAGAGGCCAGATCAGTGGCTTTCAATTGTAGTTTAAAGAGTTGGCCCGATGTGAGAACTATGAATTATTTTGTTCCTATTTTAAAGTCATAAAATTACTGTTTCCCAGCACAAAGTACAACAGAGATATTTTTTTCTACCTTCAGTCTGTTTTTCTCTTTTTTTGAGATTACTCCAATAGAGTAAGCTCTACATCTTCTGTTATTGAGGCAATATCAACTATACTTCCTTTCATCTACAAATGCATCATTTAATCCACTGTAATCAATACAGTTGATGCTAATGTTAAACTGACAGGAACTGAATAAAATTAATGTCATGTCTCATATCAAGGAAAAAGTGCAAACACAGTAAGCTTCAAAAATAATTTACACTGCATTTTCAAAAATAAAACCAATGCAGTATTAGCAATTGTATTTTACAAAAAAAAAATCCTTTCAACATTTAAAAAATCACAGCTTGGTTTATATCCCTATTAAAGTGATTGAACTAGGAGGGCACATGCTGTACTGCGCAGTTGTTGCAAATCTTTCTCTTTCAGTGAACATTTTTTGGGATTTTGGTAGGTAACTAAGTGATTATATAACCCAAAGAGACCAACTAATGCTTCCTCTGTAGTTTTTTACTTTCTGCACAGTCTAACCCTCAGACCACAGAGACCCAAAATACCATGAGACCTTAACAGAAGCTATTCTAGGCCAGTATTTAATTGACTGGAACTCAGAAACTAATTACAAATTTGCACAAAACTTCACAGAAAAATAAAGCTTTAATGAAAGACTGTTTGTTGTAAAAGTAGGGGGAGGCTTTTTTCACATGAAGCAGAAAAAATTAGTTGCTACTAAGAGTGTGAAGAGCAAATGAAAGCTCCTCATATGGCTTCCCCTCAAGGCCACCATCTCTGTGGCTCTCCTTTAGATGCTGTCTAATAATTTTACAGCCCTCTTGAGTCATAGCTCCCAAAACTGCACAGAGTAATTGAAGAGGGGCCACATCAGTGCAGAGTGTGACAATCACATCACTTGACTCACTAGCAATTCATCTATTTAAAATCAGCAAGGACAATGTTTATGGCAATATCTAGATTTTTTACTCAGTATACAAAAAAAGTAGGATGTTTGTTGCTGCTTGTTTCCTATTTGGTTTGACAGAATCACTATTTTCTCCTAACTTCTGTGTCACAAATATCTATTGCTCAGCAATTCCCAAGTACAAGTGCTTTACAAATCATGAATATTATGAGGAGTGCAGGAACCTTGTTCAAAACTTACCTGGCACCTTTGTAAACATTTACTTAGGCTATATTTGAATTGATGGCATGCCTAGAAATAATTGATTGGCACATAGGTTAGATATAGGAGGTGTAATAATTATTGGTTCCATGGGTTATTCATGGGTTATTATTATTGACAAGGAAAGAGTCATTTATCAAAAAATGTATAACCTCTTTTAAGCACTAAGAAAAAAGTTGCAAAGAATTTTAGTCAGGAAGAATTTAAAGCAAAGAAACAAGGAAATAATTTGCAGTTGAAGAACTGAACATTTGGAAATGGACGCGTCTGAAAATAGGATATGTACAGATATTTTCCACTGAAAGAAAAGGACATAGGATCAAGAAGGAAATTAAATGTGTCACTGGTGATAACTATTGACTATTAATTCAAAGTCTTAATTATATAATGGTGGTTTTTTTCATTTGTCAGTGAAATATGTTTGCATGTGTTTATTTTTACTATGTATAATTTGTGATGATGGCAATCCTGTAAGAAGAAAAGAGCTAGCAGCAAACCTTTAATGCAGTTAAAAGATTACCCATATTAAGTTTAATTCGAAAATCTATGGCTAGAGAAATGAATTTAAATGATAGTAGAGTATAGTTAGGATTTCCAGATATGAAAATCTCCAATATTCCTTCAATGAACTTTGCAAATCAAAGAGAAGTGCTATCACATTTTATATGAAATTAATTAAGAGATACCATTTTTGCTGTTGAAAAATATTTCTGACTTCATTATAAATTTTCATTTTGTTTCAATATATTTTTACATATACATTAAAATACCATTATTATAATACCACTATGCACTAAGGAAGTAAGCTGCACTAGTATTATAGAGCACTGATTCTGTTCAAAACCAAGAACTGATACTGGTTTTTTATTAGTTTTGTTACAAATAAAAACACTACAGAGCAAATAATATATAAACTCTGAGTGGATTTTTCACTACTTTAAAAAAGCTATTTTCTAGAACTTGCATATGCAGAGATGCTATGCAATAACCTAAAAAGAATCAAATTAATGTTTCTAAGAAATTGATACAGTGTTCTAAAAAAATCTGACAATATTGTGGCCTGATGTCTCTAAAATCAAATAGGATCTAACACTCTTTGAGAACTATCACAGATGACTTGAAGAATATACTGCATTTATGAGCAGTCATTACCTTTTTATTGAGTTTTATGTCTGCAATGTTTAGTATCTAGGTGACCGAAGGAACCTGTCAGGCAGTGCTATTATTTGAATATTCCCAGACTTACCTCATGTGTGTTTTCCCACAGCAGCCCTCACAGTGCTGTGCTTTGCCCTGGCAGCTGGAAAGGAGTTGGTAACACCCCAGTGCTGTGGCTGCTGCTGGGCAGGGCTGGCGGAGCCCCAGCGCTGTCTCCCCACATTGCTCCATCAGGGGGCTGGGGGTGGGCAGGAGCCTGAGAACAGACACAAAGCATCCCATAGCATATGACACCTGTTCAGATATAAAAGCTAAAAAGAAAAGAGGTGTGAGAGGAGGCATGTAATGATTGCCTTTTGGAGAAACCTCTCCACGTGCTGAAGTTCTCTTTCCCACGAAGTGTCTGAACTTCGCTCATGGATGGGAAGTAGAGAACAAAGCCTTTTTCTTTTTTTCTCTTTGTTTGTGCATGCACAACCCTTCTCTTTTGTTCCAGTGAAGTGCCTTATCTCAATCTACAAGTTGTTTTCCATCTTATTTTCTCTCCCCAGGTCAACTGAGAAGGGGGAGTAACAGAGCAGCCTGGTGGGTACTTGGCATCCAAGGCCAGCCCACCAGACCCAACCCCATTTTAATCAAAACATATTGACACTGTTCTACAAGCGGTCACAACAAGACCCACTTCAAACAGCAGGCAGTGTTTGGCTGTTCCAGGAAACAGTATATGGAAAAATATTTAAGGAGTCAGTCTCCCCTTCCCTTCCCTGATTAGAAAATGGTCACAATATCTGCAAAGAAAATTCCCCTGCAAAAGTATTCCTTTCAAGTTAGACTGCTTGAAGAAAAATGGGGTGTCCTTTTCCACTGTAATTGATAGTCCGTTTTCCATATTATAATTTGTCCAAATTCTTTGAGCCAACCCATGATCTAAAGTCATAGTAAGACTTCTACAGCATGAAAAACCACATTCTCATTAAAATCTTCAGTGTGCTTGTTTGGTTCTACAGCTAACAGCTATTTTGAAGGAAAAAAAGAAAAAGAAGGAACAATAATTCATAAAACTTAGGTATTTTCAGAAAAAAAGGTACAAAATTCCAGAAAATAGTCTACCACAAAGGCAAAGCAAAACTTTGTCATTTCTTCTAACTCCATTAGCCATCTAGTACGTGGTGTTTTTTTCCTCTTACTATTCATCACAAGTATCCTCTTTATCAAAATTACTAATCTTCTTCTACCAGTTTTGCAACACTAAATTCTATAAGTGCTTTTATGAATTTTAATTAATCTTCAGCATAAATAATCTAAGGCAGGCAGGTATTATTCTTAATTTACAAATGAGAGAGACAGCATGTAGGGAAGTGACCTTGCACAAGTTTGTACAGAAAAAAATCTGAACAGAAGCCAAGTTTACATCTCAGAGGTTTCTTTCAAAGTCTAGCAGCCATACTTCCTTTTTGTATTTCTTGCTTATGTTTTCCAAACTCACCAGCTATCTATGCTAACTTATTTTCGAAACTATATAAATTTCTGGGCTAGTAGAAAGCAGCACCTGATTACTCTGTAATCAGTAAAAGTTGTTTGGGTTGTATTTCCATCTCATCTCTCTAAAGAGATAAATATTTATTCTCTTAATCACTCCTTTGGATACTCTGAGCTTTTACGTAAAGGAAAGTATCAGATTGTAGTTTCTGCTAACTGATGAAGCCATTTTTCTCTGCTGGATTTGTTCACACAACTTGTTGTTGCATGTTGTTTTCTAAACAATTGCATTCAGGAATTGATCCAATATGCCTAATGTGTCATCTCGCTGACACAAGGTAAATTCAGATTTTTCAATTCAGCCGTAAAAGGATCATAAGCAAGTCAGTAGATTTTGAGCTAGTTTTGAGAGATTAATATATTTCCTTCTCTAGTACAGTGGTCTGTTTGGTTACTTACTGTTTTAGCTGTCAGTACTTTCTTCAAAATCATATTCTGTGTAGTGACAATCAACAACCTTGCTTTCTGTCTCCTTTATATTATCACATATGTCAATTCCTGAAAAACAGATTAAAGAATGTGCTAATTGTACAAATAGCAAAAATACTATTCCTACAAACATTCCATCAAATTCTGAGATATATTTCAGTTACAGTAGTCCTAATGCTGCATTCTGTTATCCAACTTGGGAAACTTTTCTTCTATCAACTCTAGGACCAAATGATCTTTTTCCAAAAACTCTTTGTTTCCTGCATCAGAAACCCCCTCAAATCTGTAAGAAGACCACTTGGTGAAGTGAGGTGAAGAGAACAAACAGAGAGACGGAGAAAAAGAGAGAGAGAAAAAATTAATGCTCAGAGGGTCAAGATTATAATTTCAGAAAGTGTCTCTCTGGAACTTTCCTCTCCTTTCTTGCACACAGAATCCCTTCCCCATTTCCACTGCAACTTTATAACAGCAGGTAAACCAGGAATGGACAATTCTTAAAGAGAGCACCACCAGATGTAGCACTCCAGAGCTGAATGAATGTTATAATCCTAAATGCGTTTAGTCAAGGTCTATCTCAGAGGCTGTAAAACACATTCCAACACACTGGAACAACCCTCTTATACAAAGGATAAAAAACAAACCAACAAAACTGCTGCCACTGTAAGGAAGAGTCACACTCTTATTTCCAATATGCAGCAAAATCTTCAAGTATTTGTGCTGTAACTGGGGACATTACTGCATTCCCTGCTCTAACAGTGTGCTGTTTAGCAACAATTGTCACCTGAGCCATTTAGGGCACATCACAGCAGACCATCTTCCCCAGGTTCAGAAAACATGTGTGGAGGTGCAGCCATGTAGATTGGCAATGTTTCAATCCAAGCATTGTATAAATCAAGCTGGGATTTTTCTTGCATTAGTCAAAGTCAAGCAGTGATGATTTCAGGTTTGTTTTATTAGAAATTAAATCCTCCTAGACATGCAACTCTTTGTGAAGAAGGTAGTTTGCTCAATAGCAGTGTTACTTAGCTAACCCAAGATGAAATGATAATAAGTTGTGTAAATTGAAACTATTTAGCTAATTTGCTGGCAAGGAGATCACTGCTATTCTCATCTGTGAGATCAAGGCAAACTTCTGTTTATATTAAAATAAACCATGCTTTAATATTGGAGGAAATGTCAGAAAAAACAAACCAAACATACTTAATTTAGGTCTCCCAATCAAAGTTTCTTTAGCAGCTTCCAAAATGGATAACACATATAGCTCATCAAAACCTTTATGATGAGACAGATTTGCAAGCACGTTTTGTTAAATCAGTCTATAATTAAAATAATAAAATCAATACAATATTCTTCTTGCTTGCATCAGAGTATCTGGTATTGTATTCTAGAGCCTACTGTGACAGTTTTCAGCTCAATTCTCTAATTCAGTTCCTCAAGCATCCTGATAAAATCCATTCTTGCTATAACAGTTTACTGACATTAGTCTTGAATGAAATTCTAATTTTGACATGCCATCAGCAATACAGAGAAGGTGCAAGTAGGCTGCTGAAGGCCATAAATTATCCGTAGGTCTACCTGCACAAGGCACTTTGTCATTCTGTCCAGACCAGAGAAGTCTGTGACATGTATCAGTTGTAATTCAAGGTGACCTCCATCCCTGCACTGTGTTATTCCCCACTCATGTAAAAATTAGATGTTCCATTCCCATCTTCATGTCATAACTGTTGCCTATGAATATTATACCTACTTGGAAAATTTCATCGATTCCCAGGGGACAAGCATGGACATTAACATTCTTGTCAAAGAGATTATTGGATTTTCAATCTACTAAATATGGAAAGAAATCTCAAGCAGATTGGTTTTGCCTCAGGTATGTATTCAGGTCATGAAAGTTCTTTTCTTTTTTTTAGGCTTTGCATTTGATTACTGCAATATATCTTAGAATATGCAGCATAAAGGAAAAAAAGAAGTCTGAAGTTGCTCAAACATCCAGTCACACATAATATACATATAAATATCACTTTTAGGTATTCAGGATTTAGTTCATATTTTAAAATGCTCAAGTGAACCAAGGTTATGTTATTACTGGAGGCAACAGCATAACTACAATCTTTGTAGACATACCCAAGCTAGTCTAAAATTAGCTGACTCCTGTATGCTACCATTGTTGCCATAGCAGCCCAGAGCTCAGGATTTGTTATCAATGTCTCCACATAGTTTTGCAGCCACAGGGAGACTCATGCACGCAAAACGTGCGTCAGCTGAAGAATTTTGAACATAGGTTTGACCACATCACATAATTAAATGTAATGCTACCATTTTTAAGTAGTTTAGGGTAGTTCCTAACTGAATTCCTCTCTGGATTCAGTTCTCACAGTGAGTGACATGGCCTACAGAGTAATTTCATAAACTATTCTGAATATCAGAAGTTCACTATTTTATACTGAGATTTCATTAAAGAAAAAAAATTCCTCTGCCATTTTTTTTCCTAGACTGACTGTTACTATAAAAGATGACTAAGTCATAGTTTGTAATCTAAATGTACTCCACACAAAGAAAGCTGTACTGATTTAAGCTCAAGTAAATGTAGTAGCACAGTAGAACATTCATTCTAATTACAAATAAATAGAGGAATCAAGCTGTAGTAGACCAAGACCGCAGAACTATTTATATTTTTTTAGTTTTTTTGATTTCCCAGTTTCTAAGAGCCAATACTCTTGGGATAACTTGGTTTGCTTTGCCTAGGAAATTTAAGTACATTATCATTAACCAATATTTCATTATAAGAAACTTCCAGTTCCATATGCCCTTGGTAGAAACATGATAGTTATTTTTTTGTATCATTCCAAAAAAGGAAGCTCCAATACAACTTTCCTGAAGTATTCTTAGTATTATGAAATAAGGAATGAATAAACGGAATTAATATAAAATCAAGAATATATAAATATAATTTTAAATATTTCCTCATGATTTCAGGAAATACTAAATACTGCCATTTCAGCTTTAAAAGGCCAGTTCGGGGGAAGAATGCTGCAGCTGACTTTCAGTAAGCAGAGATAGTAAGATGAATTTTGGATGTAGCAATTAAAAGGTCGCTTTATGTAATAACTACTCTTTCTTGTTCCTTTAACCATGCAATTACTGCTACTGCACAGACAACTTGGTAGCAATAAAGCTCTAAAAATTTTGAATCATTGTCAGGAATAAAAAAATGTTAAAGAGTAAGGAAGCTACATCTGCATCTCAGAATATATCCCTGAATCTCAGGTCTAGCAAGACATTTAGAAACCTGAAGTTATTGGAAAGATTCACAGATTCTTGAAGAATAATTTTACACATTGTAGGAAAGAATCTGAACTCCCCAAGGAAGCTTATAACTTGCACCTACATTTTTCTTTGCAGATCTATTTCCTCTGAATTTTAGTCTGAGATACAGTCATCTCCCCCTGAAAAGAAATAGCACTTTGATTTTTCATCGAGCAATAGAGACCCTCACACAAAGGCACCATCCTTCTCGTGGCAAGTGAAATACCTAGTGGAATTGCAGACAAAAATTGATGTGGAGAAGAAAAAAAAATAAAGAGATTGTCCTCCTTTTTCAAGCATTTCCTCCTCTATTACAGAAAAAAACCTGAAATATGGCAAAATCTAAGATAACCTACAAGACAAAAGGTTTTCCCTGTGCCCTCTCTATTCTAGTGTTCTAGGAGTTCAAGCAGCATTGCAAACACATCACAAACACAAAGATGCAATAAAGATGGAGAACCTGAAGAAGTTTGGCATTTAAAAATATAAACAGCCTTTTTGATATACTTAGTAACTCAAAAATAAGGAGTGGTTTCTTTTTACTTTTATGAAATTTGTTTTTAAAGTTTAAGGTTGCATTAAATGAGTTTCATTGATATGATATGAAATACCTTGCTTGTGTTATCAGTCTTTCATTTCCTGTTTTCCTGAGGGTAGGCTATCTTCTGTCATATCTAGCAACAATTATTCACTTTTCTCTGGTATTCTATCAAATATTCATTCCTATGGCTTTATCATGGCATTAATCATCTGCCATCCTTTGCTTTGGGTTGAAAGAGTTCCCTGAAAAGTTTTTATTGTGTTTTCTTTCCCACCTTTGTATTACAAAAATTTACTTTAATACATTCTAGTCTGAGTCAGGTAACAGCATTTTGTCTCATGACTTTTACTTATGGATATTATTAATGACATGGCAAGGATTAATGTGATAAGAGTAATTAATGTAGAGAACCGTAACAGTGATTATTGAACAAGACAAAACACTTAATGCAAACAATATTAAGCATGTGGTTGGTTATCTCCTTTAGACTTTCTAGTGAACACTTGACTTATGTCCTACAGAGCACTTGTATACAGCCAATACCTTAAATAAGTTGCCAATGTTGAACCAATTAGAAAAAGAAATAACAGACAAGGACAATAATTTTGCTGTCTTTTAACTTTGTGTTTTTCTCTTCCCAGGAAAAGGAAATTTCAGGCTTTTAATCAGCCAGAAATGCATTCCTCCCATTGTATACAGCACAGTCTTTTTTCTTTTTGTCAAAGTGCAGCACCAAATCTTCCTCACTTGACAAATGCTTTCCTTTAAGGGAAAAGGAAGGACTAAGAAATATCTACGGATCTCTTTCCTAGGTAGCATCACAGTTTTTTGTGGATAGTTTCTTATGATTTATTTTCAATACAGAGAAGACATGAGAGTTTGATTCAGAGATTTTTAAGGTTTTTTTGGGAATATAACATAGAGAAGACAGTAAGTTTTGCTGTAACATATCTAGTGGTTATGGTACAGCAATAAAATCCAGCAATCCATGGCAGCAATAATCTGGGGTGGTTTGCCCTTTATATCAGTGTAATTCTCTTTTGGTGAGGATGAAATGAAAGAGTCAAAAAGATTGAACAAAGATGCTCAACTTTCTGACAGCTTTCCAAGGATGCTGACATTCTCCATGTCTTTCTTTAAATCAGGCTTATTATTTGCAATATCACTGCATACTTTTATGTACTATGAGAACAAAAATATGCAGTTCATTATTTCAAATTATATCTTTTTTTTAAGCAGATACATCAGCAAAGCTTTAAAGGAGACAGAGTTTTCATATACTCACTAATGTAATGCAAGCTGGGCTGTCTGACAAGTATAAACTTTTAGGTAATTACACGGGTAGTGTTTAGTGCCCTTCATTACCTCATCATATTCCACCTTCTGAATATCCCCTCCCTGTGCCTGAATATGCAGAAACACCTGGACAACTGACACGTTGATCAAGGAGAAGCAGGAGTGTGCATGCTCCAACAGCAACAATAAGCCAGAAACTAAGAACGACCACAGAACAGACAGAGCCCTCATGAACAAGGTCACAGTCTCACTGTGTCCAAACAGACTGAAATCCAGTACCTATTCAGGGTGCCCAGCCACAAACAGCAGAAGATGATCAAAAACAGGACTGAAGACAAAGCAACTTACAGGGTAGTGTATGGTTCATTGAGGAAAATCAGTCAGCAAGCTGAGCCAGATCTAACACAGTTCATAAAAGATCTCCATGCCCAGGACAGAAATGAACTTCCTACGGGATGTATGGGTGCATGCCTCAGTTGAAGCTGGTCAAGATGGTTAAGATTTTGTAGCATGCTCAAGACCCTGACAGAATGCCACTCACACTGGCAATATCATTGCCAAAATTTCAAGAGGCTTGATTTGCGTTTCCATTTATTAATTTGTATGATTGCAGTAACTGATTTAAAGCTGAAAAAGTGTTTTCAGTTCAAGGATATGGGGGTGACAGCAGTATAAAAGAAACCTCTGTAGGGCCCTACTTTGGTAAGAGTTTGTTTTCTATGCTAGCAGTTATCTAAAAGTGTTTCCATAAAGAGCTTTAGGGATTTTTCTAGTTCTAATGCAGTTCCTCAAATGAAGAGGTCAACTCAGCAATACAGTCTGTATAACAAACATCTCACTAGGCTGATGCTGTGATGTCAAAAGTCTATGAGAATTGAGCTAGTCCAGTCTAGGATTGTGTCTCCTGTCAGTCTGAGAACTTGAACAGTATATGTATATGAGCACAGTAAATATGAAGAGATATATACGCAGCTGCCAGTGTGTTGCTTGGCTGACCAGAATTGCTGCTTCTTGCATCATGTAATTTTATATATTGATTTGTTTTTATTTATGTATGCTTAGACAACCTTATGCACTCTTCAGAAACTGGATATCTCTTTTGAGACTCAAGGAACTGATGAGATAAAAACAAGTCTAGGTGTCTATTACAAGTGGTTACATTGTTTTTTTGTGCCTGGATGTTGCTATGTTTTGCCGTTTAGTCAGTCTTAATAATTCATTTGCAGATTTCTAAAGCAAATACTCCTGGAAGTGTCACTGAAGGTTTTAATTGTTTTACTATTGTTATTTTTTGTTCTGTCTAATAAATATTTGTTGTTAAGCAGAGAAAAGGAATAGTAGATTTGAAAACAAGATCTCTAGAAAACTCAAGGCTAATCAATTACAGGGTGAAGTAAGGCAGGTTTCAGGAGGTCTCAGGTCAATTGAAGGGGCTATTTGAAAGGCAGCTGACATGAAAATAAGGTATTCTATCACCAGATCATCTTGCCTTGGGCTCAAAAGGTTACCAACTGTTAAAAGCTTTCTGTGAAGAGGGAGGTATATTCCAGATTTTTTCAATCCTGTAGATGAAACCACCATAACAGATAGTATTTGCAATGATTTCAATAGCAGAGATTTTGTAGCCCTCTTCACCTTTCCTCACATCTACAAGGGGACAGGCAAGAATTTGCATGCTGGATTTTAAGACTGCCTTCAAATTATTTCAGATGTTGACCAATATTCACCCACATGAAAGATTCTGTTCAGTTCCCCTTAAATTAAAAACACACACAGTGTTCTGCTCTGCTAGTTCCCAGGTTTCAGCTACTTTCTATCCTGCCTTAGTACAGGCAACTCTGGCTGATTAAGGAAATAGATGTTCATATTAAATATTTGGGACAAACATTATGATCCTCTGAGAGTCATAATGGAGGCTGAATGCAAGGCAGAACATTCTGTTTCAAGTAAGAACATGTATTTATTTTTCTTCTGCCTCACAAACTCCATCCTAATTATACCCAGGCATAAACACAGTAGCAGCAAAAGGTGGAGTTCCTGATTTGATCTGAACTTTTGAGTAGACAATAAAAAGAAAAATAAAAAACACCTCAAAAACAACCCATAAAGGCATAATTTTCACTAGAATCAGGCTAGAGGAAGAGAAAAGAACAGAATAAGAGATTTTGCTGTCCGACAAAACAGACTTGCACTTGTAGAATAAAAATGGGCTGACCACTGTGCAACAGCTCAGACATGCCAGTTTGGTCAGCATGATGCACCCTGAGCCACTCAGGAGAGCAGCAGGGGACTCATGAATGTTCACTGCCTTCCCAAAGTGCCCATCTCAGCTAGACTATTAAATCCATTTTAACCATAATCTCACCATTAACCATCCACACACACACACACCACCGTCTACAGGTTCTCATGTGAGATGCACATGGATGAAATGAAACATTGCACTTAGCAAGAGCAGCTGCTTCTGTCAGTTTTCATTTCCAACACAGAGTATTTCTTAGAGTGTTTCTAAACATGTGGTAGCAGAAAATGTATGCATGGTGAAAGAATAATAAGGCACTAAATATTATATACCTCTTTAAATCATACAGCAACACTTCCAAGTTACACTTAGAGTACCATGTATCATTTAAGCACTCCAAAAGTAGTAACCTCTTTGTACATGTATGTATTATACATTCTTTAAAGTGTTGTTTATGCATTCTGTATTAAAATTCTGATTTCATGGAGCATAACCCTGGAGCGGTTTTTCCCTGAGCTCCTGGAATTAATAGATTACGGGGCCAGGGAGATCTTACAGCAGTTTTATGATGCTCTTGGAGGAGCAAAATCCAATTTTGGTAAAAATTCCAATCTCAGATCCATGTATACATTTGTCTGACTGTCTGGAAGAGATAAGAACACTAAAAATGAGATCCCACATAATCAAATATACATTAAAGATGCCAAACAGAGTATCCAAATCACAAACAGGCATTTCTCCCTCCATCAAACTCGCTAGTTTCCACTCCTCTGTCCCATTTTCTTTTTTCCCCTCCATATTACCATTCTCCATTCCACTTTTCCTTCTCCAACATTTATCCCCTTCTGACCCAGCTTTTGTTGCTCCAGGCTTCCAAAGCCACCACCTACTGCTTTTTCTCCAACTGAAAGTCATTCAAGGCATTTGATTTTTCTGTTGCCTCTGTTATGACCAGAGGAAACAGAGACTTCTGTCCTCCTTCCATCTGCAGTCCTGTCCAGCTCCTCAGTGGTAACCAAGCATTCTCTTGTCTGCAGTGGGAGCTGCAAGAGAACTAAGGGCAGTCACTCCCTGCCAGCAATAGTACACCTCAAAGCTTTTATTTTCCAGGCAAAGCACATGGAAATTTTTTTGGCTTAAACACATTTGAGTAGATTCCACACAAGCCAAAAGGCTTTTATTCACAGAAACCATTTCACGGTCAAGTTTGAAATTCCCACTTCAAATCCACAGATGCTAAAATTATGCTGCATATAACAATAGGAAATATTCTAGTAAGAATAAAGTATATTTTGCTTATAAAATAATAAAGATAGCTTCAAATTTTCTTTTCCTTACAAAAGGATTTCCCTTTTTCCTTATTGCAAAATAAGATATTTGCAACCTGACCTTGTGAAGATGACCCATAGAGGGTTACATTTTTATAGATAGTTAAACTTTAGGACAGGTGTGTGACATGGAAGCCATCAACCCTAATGTTTAGCATTTGGCAAAGTTACAAGACAGAAAAGCCTCAGAGCGCTTTAAGAAGAAATTAATGTTAATGGAGAACTGCAGAGCCCACCCTTCCAGTAACACAGAGGTAGCTTTTATTCTTTGTAATCATTCTTAATTTACTTTAAAGGTTTGGGAAATAATTTTGCATGGAAATCTGTCATCTTGGCTGCTGCTTATCAGTAAGTGTACAAAGACCACACAGAGTTTATATTTGTGACTCTGATTTCACCTGCCAGAGTGCAAAGCTGCTAGCCATATAGGGGCCCTTGTTCTCATAAGCTGTATAAAAAAATATCCTTAAACTAATTGAAATAGTTAATGAAAAATTTACTACAAAATTATTATTTTATAATTTTATTAAATATCTTTTTCTGAATATGTTATTTGAAGAATAAGATGAAAGAAGTGTACTGAATTAAGAAGAGTTGGACACTAAAAATACAGCCCGCCTGCAAAGCATAATCTCTGCTCAATTTTAAACTGATCCATATATGATGTGAGCAATAACAAAGTGCTGATTTTTTAAGTAACACATATGATCTGTAAGACAATTATGTCACAAATTATTTGCAACCATAATACAAGAACCTCAAGATGTGATTTAACAAAAGGGAGAGAATTTCAAGCACACAATCCCTTCCCCTTACTCTCTCACAACATATCCTTGTGGACTGAAATGAAGAGATGATGAAGGAAAAGCAAGAAAACAGAGTTGTAAAACAGAGAGTTTGGAAGTATAAATTAACACAATAAGAAACAGAAGATGGAAAAATCAAAGAAACTATTTATTAGGAGATAAATAAATGAAAATAAAACTTTGAAGATGAGAATTAATATTACAAAACCAATACATAGGAGAAAATGAAATGGCCAAGGGGTGGAAAAGGAGGATGAAAGAAAATTCTTATAAGCACTACGTACTCTGAATGACTGTTGAGTGATGGGGAGACACAGAAGACTAAACAGATATTAAAAGGCAAATACATAATTCCCCTCACACTGTCTATTAATACTAAATGAAAATTGAATTTCAAAATACATATCGGCAATTACTTTGAAAATGTACACATAATATATCCTTGGAACATTTTTGTGTGTGCCTATAAATTTACTAGATGAATACTTGTACTGCAAGTACATGGTTTTAAGCCCTCTCTATAGATAATTAAGATAGTAACTGTCACTGCACATATCTGAAATCTTGAGCTGCACTTCATCTTGGCATTGTCAGTAAGTGAACCTAAAAGAGCCAGTAAGAGGCAAGGGCATTTCACAGTAACGCCTTGTGCATACCCTATTTCCTACTGTAAAGCATGTAAGACTAGTGGCCTGAATTCTGAGGAGTTAAAGGGTTACCTTTGTAAAGGTTAAATAGATTGGAATTTTCTTTCATGATCCATCATAGAAATACCTAGGATAAACCTAGGAGCAGGAAAAGAAAGGTTTATTAACATCCAAATTGTTCATTAAAATATTGTCTCCTTTTTGTGACAAATATTTCAAATTGAAAATTGTATATAGTATGCCACTGTACTCTTTGCAAAAGAATTTATCAAAACAAAGAGCTGTGGTGAGATATGACCCAGAAAATCAAACCAAACCAGCTTTGGTGACACCTACCAAACTTGCAGCATAATAACAACTGCTTTAAGTAAAGTAGTACAATGACACACCAAAAAGTGTAATTTAAATTTCCACATTCATGAGGAATTACACTTTTTTCTGGTTGAAAAACATCTTATTGTTTAAACACTTTCAAAGGGACAGTTAAAATCTTGATCACTCTTTTCTCCCCATCAGTTAATTTCACACAGGAGAATTAAATAAATAGATTACAATATGTTGACTTGCATGGATTAACACTACTTCAAAAAGAAGTTGAGTTATTTTGAATTGTAATGGTTCACAAAGTAATTATCTTTTCTTCCTGCAATTTCAGGTGTTTAGGTAATTGATTTTGTCTGTAAATATATCTATGTCTTATTTTCCTTACTGTCTGGCATATTTATTTTCTGTTTACTCTCAGGGCCTGAAGTTTACACTCTTGCCTCCCACGAGTACACTGGCCTGTGCTCAAGGACAGCTCTCTGACAAGGAGCTAGCCCAAATTCACACTACTCTGAAGGAAGAGCGATTAAAGAAAGAGCCTTACGGGTCTTGCAAGGACCTGCCCCTGCTTCATTCAGGAACTTCTTCAGGCTGTCCCACTGACCCTTGCTGCTGTGCCTTGCCCTTGTCTGCCCACACACCTTGTGATCCAGAGCTGGCACTACAGCTGTGGTGAGAGATCTCTGGGCTGTGTCTGACCCTCACCACCATCACTGGTCCTGCAGTGAAGAAAGAAACAAAAAACAATCAGACACAATGCATGAACTCCACACAGGCGAAAAAAACAATTATTGCACATTTCTGAATGTTATTTCTAGCACCATACTGTAAACCTGAGCTGTAAGATTCTTTGCATTGTTTTTCATCTGATGTTCCTTGCTCTGTCGTTGCCTGCCTGTTTTCATTCAAACAGAAGCTGCTACAAGAAATTGCCAGTGGCCAATTCTCCCTTGCTTCCTTCCTGACAAATAGGCAGTGACACTCTTCCATCACAACACCCCAGAACATCAGCTGGATATCCTTCTAGGTCACTGGAAAGATTACACCTGGGCAAGGAGAGACTGAGAGACACCTGCCAGACTGTAAGACTGAGTAAGAGAGACAAAAAGAATCTGTGCAACTATCTCAGCAACTAATCAAAACACAAATTCTTCCACAAACGAAGAAGAGGGAAAACCAGAATGTTCTGTTAATGTTCTATGACTGGGATATTTACCACAGCTAGAAATGATATATTACAAAAAGTTAAAAGGACACAGTTTACCATTCCTGTTCTGACACTAGATTAATGGGGGCACCACACAACATACTAGCTTTACATTGTGCATGTGTCTAATATAGGACAGTATGGGACCACACATGCACACAAAATAGACCTGAGATTTTAATGATGGTATTAAAATTTCTTTTTGTAATTCCTTGTAGGAAAAATGGTGCCCTGTTTTCCCTTTCCTTCTGTATCACTGATGGATTATCAGTGATATGAAAGTCAGTGTTTGCTCAGGCAATTAGAGCTTTGCTGTGCTGAAGTAGCAGAACACAGCAGGAAAGGGGGGTGACAATAATCTAAAGAATATACAAGATCCACTCTTCAATTTGTAACATGTATTTGAAGCTTATTTCTTAGAATGTTGCATATTTAGAAATTATGCACAAAATTAAATAATAAAACAAAGGATAAACTAAGAAGAGTCACACCATAAGATAAAATCTGAAGGGAGAGAACTCATTGCATCCAAATTCATGGACATAAGTTAAGGTTGCTAAGTTGATACCTGCTCCACAATATCTACATTTTCCAAATGTTTCCAGTCCAATTGTTAACAACCTGCTGTACAAACAGTAATCTCAAAAGGCCGAGGAAGAAATAAAAAGCAACAACTAAAATTTAAAGAACTTAATACCAATTTAACCACAAGTATGCTTGTTTAGCCTAAAATTGCCATTACCTACCTATTTATTTAAAACCTGAATTTTATGAACTGAAAATACTGAATGGAAATAAAAAATCCATCTCTGATGGAATTAAGACTAAATTTTTACCTCTTTCAAGCAGAGTATACAAGAGACACATTTTTATACTTTTTTTTTTTTTTAAAGACTGACCTGTTGAGTTTCATATAAGACAAAGGAAAAAACCTACACCGCCCTTTGCAAGCAGGGCTCTATTTTACCTCATTTAGGATCCTTCCATTTCTTTTGCCTTGCTCTGGAAGTCAAACAGAGCTTCCCAGCTCTGTGTCCATTCTGATGCACTGCATCCGCTAGGGAACAGCAATGTCACTGGCTCCACTTGCCCTGCCACAGGAAGAGTATCCACCAGCTGGGGCTCAGGGGCTCCTGCCTCACAGGAATGCAAGGTTGCACCAAGGACCCCTCCAAACCAGGGCAGTATTTTCAGCAGTCTCCATGACACAAGTGGGAAGAATGGGGATGTATATTTGGCAGCACTTTCTAATTACCTTCCAGGCTCCAAACAACGCAAGGATTTCCTGACCCAGATGTATCTTTTAAACTACGCAGCCACCATCAGTGTTCATCTCCTCCAAAGATTTGTCCAGCCTTCCCTTGAGCCCCTGTGAGCTTTTAGCACCTTCAGAAAACACAGGATTAGCAGACAGAGGTACCTCTACAATCCCCTGTACGAAGAAGCTAATACATACTTCCCACATCTATACACCTTCCCCGAGGACAAGGTTTAAAGGCAAAAAAAACTAAAAATTGAACTTGATTAAATAAAAAACTTGATGCTCAGAAAAGAACACAAGACGTCTACTTTGAATTCTGAATGTCAATTTGAAGGATTTTAGAAACAGGCCTTAAATATTTTATCTTCCAAATTTTGTACCCACAAGGCCTAATACTTTTTTATTACTATTGGTATTGCTTAACAACTCAACTTCTTAGTCACGGAGAGCTGGAAACTGTCTCTTTTGACAGTAATTCTCAGGAATTTTGGTACTTTGGTATTTTCTGCCTTTGTTCTTACAATCGACTTGCACATATAATTCAAGTTAGTTTTCCTTCTCTTCCTCCCCATTTTATACATAAAAATGTGCTGTAAATTATGAGACTTATTTTCTAAAACATATTTTTACTACCATCATTCTTACTATGGAGAGCTTTGTCTTTTCTTTTTTCTTCCTTAATAAAAGGTCTTTTCCCCTCCCAAGAGGCAAGTCTTACCTGGTGATTCACTTCTGATTTGAGCATTTTATCCTTACCCAGAACATGT
This sequence comes from Setophaga petechia, assembly GCA_024362935.1. Taxonomy (NCBI): domain Eukaryota; kingdom Metazoa; phylum Chordata; class Aves; order Passeriformes; family Parulidae; genus Setophaga; species Setophaga petechia. Next base: position 34,474,429 of record JANCRA010000001.1, read on the forward strand.
GTATCATTTCTTTATGGACCTATTTGCCATGCAAACCAATGCATTCTCTTATTTTCCCCACCTTGCAGATGTTTCTGGAGCAAATTATATCCACTAATATTCTAATCATGTGAATTATCCCATTGAGTGTCTCATGTGCCAATTGAGACACTGTTGTGATCATTAATTAAGATTTCAGCTCTTCTTGTTTATTTCCCTTCTCAAATTAGTGCAGAAACAATTTAAATGTTTGGTGGATTGACATTCTACTATTGTTTTTGTCCTCCTTCTGACCATCTTAAAATCTTCTCTAAACTCAAAAATTTTTAAACTGTCTTCCCACTAATTATTGTATATACACATCTCTGAATATTTGGAATCTCTTTTGATCCTAGTTTAAAGGTTTTGTCATTAGTGAGTGACCAAGACTCTGTTTCACAATGTTCATGACAGCAGAACTTTATTTTATGGGTCAATGTTAATAAAGAAATTACCACAGGTTATGGAATTATTCTACTGCTCAAAATAATTATAATATCAAGCAACTTTGCAGCTTCCTCTCCTCTCCTATCCATGCAATTGCAAGTACAGATACAGTAAAAACTGCATTAGCTGTTGATTTAGTAAGGTTTCCTGTATAAACATCACTTAATTCTTAGGAAATAAGACTTGGGAACTTCCTTTATATACACCCATGAGCAGATATCTCTCACTGAATATATCTGCTTGAACTAAATCCAACTTCACTATGTTATGGCATGTGTTATTATTCTCACATATTCACCAGGCAATTTTTTAAAGTGGCAGGTTGCTCTTTCTGAAGCTGAGAACTTTTAAACATGTTCCTCTACAGGAAGAGTGAGAAAAACAACAGTAAGAGCAGCCTGGAAAGGAAGGAACAATTAGAACCGCTGGAGCTGTCCCAGTTCAGCTCTGCTTACAGGCCTTGCATTGTGTGATGTTGCTGGTGCAGCTTCTGCTCCAAGACTGGGCAGATTTCATCTTGGTTACAAAGGCAAAAAATTCAAACCTGAGGTTTTGGTTGGAACTTAAATTTCTACCGAAACACACCCAGAGAACCCAAGAAATTTGCTTAATACTCTTTGAGTTGATCAACAGCAATCAGTGCTGTGGAAAGAATTAACATGCATCAAGGCTTACCATTAGATTACTACACTGTTTTGTAAGCACTGTCACAACAATGTGAATATTATATTTTCAGCAAAAAATTTTTCTTTGTGTAAAGCTCTCTCCTGTATTTCTCCATGTGTGGCTTCAAACATCAGATGTTAGGTGGCAGTTAGCCATTTCATTCAATTTGTTCCAAAGCATTTGTTGTCTCCACCTAATATCAATTAATCATTCCCAATCTTAAGCCATACTTCTACAATTCTAAGTGTTTTTAACCAGCATATTGCTGAAGAGCAATTGCTTGAGAATCTAAAAAGTACCCTCTTCTCAGTACCAAGGTGAAGTGACGTTCAACCAGCTGTTTGTATATTTTGCCCTTTCTCTCATGTTTGTGTTACAGTCCATGTCACATACTGCTGAAATTCATGACAAGCTACTGCAGCTCTCAGGTCTATTAATAAACATGAAACAGAATCAAAGAACTCTCCTCTTCAGCAAATTCCAGGGCCACCTGATGGTCCCAGTGTCTTCAGTGCTCTCTATCTGCATCCATCTTGAAGAAAAGTATCTAAAAGAGTGCATTTGCTCTTAATCTGTAATTTACTCTGTAACTGTTTACTACAGCATGTAGTAAAGAAAAACAAAAAGGAAGGAGAAAGTATTCTAAAATCATTCCTAAAGCAAGAAGAAAGTATTTTAAATGGTCTCCATCTCCTATCTTACAGCAAGCTACACAGTAAAACAGTATGTTGTGCTTACCACCAGTAATTAGAGCTGCAAAAATGATACTAAAAATTACTTAGTTTTCCATTATCAGAGTTTTAAAAAATTGAGTATTGACTTAAGAAGAGAAAATGTTATCTGACATATCCATCAACACAGAAATCAAATCAATATTGGTACTTTTGTAATTTCACTAGAGATTATGTATTGAAGACTCTGCAGAGGGTGGGGTAGGGATTGGAAGCTATTATATGTAGAATGTTCTGGGACAAAATATTCTGTTTAAAGATATACAATGTTTATTTCTAGATATTTTTATTCTATTATTAAAATAAATATAAAATAAATGCAAATAATTTCTGAAGAAAGACAATTTTCCAAGTTACTATTTTTTTTTTAAGATGCAACATTCTTCTGCTTTTTAACCACACACTTTGAATAGACAGCAATTTAAAATATGGTATCATGGTTGATAATTTCCAGTTTATTAATAATTGTCAAAAAGAAAAACCAATACCCCACAATCTCTGATATCTTAAAAAGAACTGAAAGGCAATTAAAAAAATTCATTTTATTTACCTACTCTTTAAGCAATTAAAGCTTTGTTCAGCTCACAGTTTTTTGGTTGTTAGTGACCAGACAGAAAACATCTGTTTTATTGTAACCAAAATCATCAATTATTTCTTTACTATCTGTTCAATGAAATTATCTGTCCTGGACATCTCATTGGACTCCATTCAAAGACTATTTCTGCATGGTATTGAGTTCTTTGCAAAAAAATGCTGATTGTCCTCAGATCTTATTAGAGAAACTGAGAGTCCTCGATGCCCTGAAAAATTAGGCCAAAATTCAATTTTTTTTGCATTATCAACATCATAGCTTCTCAGCTGGCTTACACAGGCTCCAGTGGCTATTGCTCTACTCAAGTCTGGTTTTCTCAGAGCAGTTTGAGAATTGGAACTGGAACACAGAATTCAACAATTTTTTTTTAGAGGGAGGGAACAACGTGCCGTGAAGATGCAAAGATGTCCTTTATCCTCCAGTAGTAAACACACACACATTTCTTACTGAATTTGTGGCTGATATCATCAATCCTGAGACTTTGTCTGTGCAAATCTACATGGAAGATGTCTGGAAGGTCACACAAAAAACCATTTCTTTCTGTGGCAAGCTGCTATCACTCTCAATGTTCTCAGCACTGCCAAGCGTTTGATCCATAAACCTATATTTATGCTGGCAGTTCACACTCACACTGAAAATCTGCAAATCATTCTGCCCAGCAGTCTTCAGTACATTAATTTGCAACACAGTTGGCAGAACATATAGTAAACATAGTGGCCATCCAGTTCCCTTCAAAGTTAGCTTCACCGACAGTGAGCATACTGTTTGCTTTAGCCCTGACGTCTCTTACAAACACGTGTCTTATAAGGCCATAACAGTCTGGTTTGTTCTCAGAAACAAAAAATATTGATAGCAAAAAAAGCATTTGCAATTGCCTTTTGTCATTATCTGCAGAATTTTCAGGCAAAAAAAAATCAGAGGCTTTTTAGTATTAGACTGTCTCCCTTAGAGACAGTCTAATATAAGACTGTCTTATACGTATAAGTCTGTCAATATAAGCCAGTATAAGACTGTCTCTTATTTCTAAACCAAACTTACTTCTTGAACATAACACTAACAGGTCTGTAATGGCTAAAAGATAAACTAAACGAGACCCAAATGGACAACACATCTTTCAAGAGTTCCTTAAAACTGGCAAAAACTCTTAAAGGGAATGCTTTGAGGAGAAATATTTTTCAAAGAATATTTGTACAAGAATATAAATTTTATAATAAGATATGGAATGGGTAAATATTTATCGCATTCTATGTGGATTCTCTACCTTTCATTACCTCCATCCTCTTCTGAATATCTAGTGATACTAGCAAGCTCCTTAATCAAACAAGTACTCCATCTTCTGATATTTTTAATTAACGGGGTAACAAACCTAAAGTTTGTGTAGAAAGTCCTTGAAACAGCTAGCCCAAAACTGGTGAACAAGGCAGAAAGAACTCCAGTAAATATAGGGCATTTGGGCAGCAGACCAAGAAGATGAGGAATGTAGAAAAATGTTCTCAGCCATGAAAAAAAATCTTCCAAGTAGAGTTGAAAATGAAGAAATAAACAGATAACAGATGCCAGGTCCAAGTTATTGAGGACAGCAAGTGGGGTGAAACAAAACTTGGAAAACACTGGAAGACCATTGGGTTTAGAGTCAAGGAACTGAAAACTGTGAACTATTACTACTCGCATTTGTTGGGAGCACTCCAGTATGTCAGTTTCCACTGGCAAAAAATGAGAGAAAGATGGATCTCTGTATGGGCAGAAGGATAGCAGGCACAGGTTGCCAGCTTAGGAGGAACTATCACTTGCATTTTGTCATTTTGCCAGTTCTTAGACAGGACTTAAACTGGAACCAGTTTCAGCCATAATGGGTTTCATGCTTTCTTTGTCATAATCACAGACAGGGGAAACCATATGAAACTACATGTGGGTTTACTTCTGCAAAATAGCAAGACCGTCTAATGTCCTTCATTTTTCTGAATAATAAACCAAATTTACTCATTTATATGGAGGTGTTTGCCACAACCTTGTATTTTTCATCCTCAGTAGGGTATAGTATAGTAGAGTTCAGAGACAGGAGACAGGAAAGGAATAACATTTAAATAATATGGAAAATACTGCAGTCAATAAATTATACTTTTGTTCTTCCCTAGTGAATTTATTCCACCTTGACATGCTTGACAACTATGCATTAGCTTAAAATTCCAATTTGTAAAACTGACAGGTTGAAAAAAATTCTAAAACATGCTTGTTTACTGGGGTAGAAATCTTGAACTGAATGTGCCAGATTCACAGCAGAAGTGGTTTTTGGATGGAGGCTGATCTCTGACCTTGTCATGTAATCTCTGCTGAAATCAGTGAAATGTGCATTTACTAAGAAGCAAAGAAATCAGTTCAAACATAACATTCTTATCAGATACTGGAATTAAAATAGCTGCATCAAATCAAATATCCACTCTATTTTTATCTGCCTTAGGTTGTCCTTGATACTTCTGAAGCTCAATCCAGCTGAGATCACTGGATCTAAAAATTCTCATTTTTCTTTAAAAGCTCTGTGTCCCCTTTCAGATCCCCTCTGAGTCACATGAGATAGAGAAGACACATTCTTGCCATCACTAAAGCAGTAGAAAATACATCAATAGAAAGATGAATATAGACTATGTCTAATTTAGCCAGTAGCACTGCACAGTGGCAGTGAAATTTGTAGAGTGAATCATTCACTGCAGAAGACCAGCAGTCCATGTTTCATATATATATATATATATATATATATATATCTATGTATAAAATATGTATATATTTGAAAGGATCATATCTGACTAACCCCCCTCTGCTCCTGTGAGCCAATGCCCATTAGGGTTCAGAGCTCATTAGCTGTGCTCTAACAGGACAGCACTTCTTCAGGACAGCTTCACCTCAAATTCTTCACCTGCTATTTCATTTGGAAAAAATTGTGTGACCTTCCTCTATGTTAAATATATATCTAAAAAACCTTATGAGATTTATGACTATGAAAAAGCCAGTAATTACTGAAATCACAGAAACCTTGACTGGAAATACTATTAACACAAATTGAGCTATAAAAGCTATGCTAATCCCTTCTGGTAAATTTGAAGCATATTATAAACTGGTTTAATTAGAAGCATCTGACTTCTCACAGAGATGAAAACAAGATCCTTTGAAAAATGATTAATTGAAAAAAAAAATCAATATTTATTTTCACGTGGGAAAATACCTTGGGAAAGCTGAAATACTTAAGGATAATTTATTAGCTGTAACATTTCTACTCCCACCCTACAATACACTTCACTTAAACTGTTCTGTGGAGTCTGATTCCACCCGGGCTTATTCATAGCAAGGATGGAAAATAATTTTGGGGTAAAATATCAGGAGCAGGAGGAGAGAAATAAAAAAACAAAATAAGTGTCTTGCAGATCAAATAGTAATTGAATAAAATCACTAGGAAACAGAACTCCAAACCCCAACTACCTGAAAGCTTCATATAATGACTAGTAAAACTTGTATTAAAAGGGAAGGTGGTCTTTACATATCATTGATTTTAACCTCTTTGCTAACAGTATGAAGTATAGAAAAATGCTCTTTTTGTACAGATGAGATTTTGGTAAGGTTTCTGCAATATCAATGGGTAAAATTTACTTCCGTGTAAGCCAACCTATGAAAAAACAGGTTTGAATGACTACATAAGGAGACTGTATGGCAATAAGGTAGTAATATCAACATTAGAAAACAACAGGCAATGAATCTAAAAAATCTCATCTAGAAAAAAAGCACCTCAGGCCAGGGACCTGAGATGTGTTGTAAGCATTTCAGCATGTTTTATTTTGACATAGCTCTACCCTGATTTCAACAGATTAAACAGGCATTTAATATTAGGTCATCTTGTGTGTGCTGCTATAGCATTTTTAAAATCCTTCACTGTCATATAAACAAAAACTCACTTTGTGTTCTATAAGATCACCATTCAACACCAGGCTGGAAAATCAGGATGATCAGAATATTAGCTTTAAAAGCTCATTTCTAATCTGAAGTAAAAAATGAATAAAGATGAACCTGTAAACTTCATAAAGTGGTTTATGTTGTTTGATACACATACCACAGGCTGGGTAAGTTCTAGAAATACCACTTGGTATCCTTTGGGTATCATACTTGGGTCAGATAAAGCTGCAGTTTGACATGTGCTTACTGAAGATGAATCATGTCTGCACTAGATATCAGGAGCTCTCTTGCCAACTGTGCAGCAGTTACCTCCCACAGGGTCCTGGGTTCCCAGGTCACTTCTGAAGGAAAAGTAGAAAAAAAAAAGGTGGAACAATAGGAAACTTCAGTTTGAAACCTGCCATGCAGCAGGTAAAGTAGGGACTTGAATCAGACACTTTCGTATTTCTGACAGAGAGGCAACATTTGGCATAGAACAGTTGCCTCAAATTTCAAATTAAATGTAACAGAAACACTGAAGGATTGCATTTATTTCCCTTGATAAAATGACTATGAGTCTGAATCTGAAGATATTCACAACATTATTAAATTCCAGATCAAACACGACCCAGAATGTTTCTATTTTACATGAGAATGTGAAGGAGACCAGAGGGGCAGAGACATGCTTTTTAAGCAATATTAAATAATCTTTCACCACCTTCTTAAGGGGCTTCTAATAAAATGTTGCAGAATAAGTCTAGATATAGATAAGAATCTGGTTTTCTGGGTCTAGTCTGAGTTATACTTGTTCAATGTATTAACCACTTGCATAAGTACTAATAAAATTCATAGTAAGATAAACAGGTCAGAAAACAGAAATCTACAAAAGTATAGGATTCATTAGAAATATGGGTAAAGCAAATTAAGCCATAAAATATAAAGATATGAAACACTTCTGAACAAACTTTTTTATAAAAGAGTATAGATTAAGACACTAGTCTTTTATGCTAGAAATGAAGAGAAAATGGGATTCAAATGAATGGATATGGAAGCAAAGAGTGACTTTTCAAGCATTACTATCATGTCATCAAACAAGTCTGTACCACACCACACTGGTGACACTGCATTGAAATCATGTCTTCTGTTTCAATTTCTTCTTACCAAAAAAATAAATGGGAGCATGTCGAAAGCAGAGTTACAAGAGGACAAGAGCTTTTCTCTATGACGCAAAAAAAAAAAAAAAAAATTAAAAATTACTGTATGAAATATAGAAGAAAACTTATCCCCACTGTATACTTGGAGAGGAGATTCCACCTGGAGTGAAATAATATCTCAAAAGTTTTCAACCGGTAAGATTTATTAGACTGAAAAACTATCATACAGTCCTTGAATTACTTGGGAGAGATAAAAAGAAGACACAAAATTAAAGTATGCACTAGGGATAAGTTCTTTGATGATAAAAAGAGAGATTAGGAAGATTTTGCACCTATGAGTGAAAACTGAATATGACCCAGCTGTTTTGCCTGGCTTGGTTTCTAAAGCAAGTATTTATTTATAAAGTACTTGGGAAAATAACCTTCAATGATGTATACAGATTGTACCTTCATATATCCAAATCTAAGTGAAGTGGCTATCTGTGGGAAGTGGTTTTCAGATTTTGCTTTCAAGCAACCTGAATAGGAATTCATATTAAATTCAATAGCTCAGAAAAATTAGTGCAAGAGGATCACCTTTTGTGTCAACTTGTCTGGCAGCTCATTCATTACTGGGTCATACTTTACGTGGCACCCCCAATTTCTGCAAAGAGAAAAGCCTCTAATTATATGACAATACAAAGGATGGAAAAATCTTTCTAAAGCTGGTAAGAAACTCAGTTTTGCAGTGCTTTTAGAGGTCCACTCTCCTTGCTGATGAGTGAAACGACTTCCAAGCAAACACCATGTAATGTACATAGCTCCAATTGTCATTTTCTCTGATGACACATTGAGCTTGTCTTACCTGACAGTTACATCTCATTATTATTTCAGAAAAATGCTGATTTTTGCAAAAAACCTGGCAAGATTCCACAGGATGTCATTTAGTCATCAAACATCATTCCAGAGCCTGTCATGTCTCAGCATGTGGGGATTATTTTTTAAGACATTTTTCATTTTGCACTCATACAAAATGAAGATTTTTCCCTCCCCTTATGGATAGGGAGTGTTTTTGATTAGAACAGGTTTTTGGTTTTGTTTTTTTATTTTTAATTTTGACAGGAAAGATACATGTTTTCATTAATAATTTGATTTTATTTTTCTTTGGCAGCTGCAATTCTGAGATGTCTAAAAAGCTGCCTTGTCTGAAAACACAATTACTGAAAAATGCTTATTCTTCATAACCTGGAAAGCTTACTAAAAAGTCCTATAAATCATCTGTTTTAACAGTTCAAACTTAATTTATTGTAGTGTGTCATTTTGCATCTGTGTTTTATTACTTCCTCTATGGTATACAGCATAGGCATGACATGTGAAAGATGTTATGATTCTGTATTACTGTAGGAATGCTTTTAAAAGTATTTATTAAGTATAGTGTTCAGATTATGTCCTCAGATAGCTACTGTATATTGATGGAAAAGCAGGTTTTTGTAATATATTATCACAAATTTTACTTTAATAAAATTCAATATTAGCAATTGATTTTTTAAAGCTTTATTTTACAGCAATTTCAGAGTCAATGCATCAAACTCTAGGAGATGGTAGAATTCAGGGTGCCCTCTGAATGCATTCAGTTTGTACTTGAAACCTTACTGATGTTATCTGTTATAATTTTCTCCACAGGATCCTGAAGGGTAAATGAATTAATTGTTCATTAGATCCTGAGACCTAATGGTAAATTTTTCATTAGATCTTGAGATTACACCTCAACTCCTTTACCTGCCTCTGCCATGCCTATGGAGTTCCCATCACATACAGAGGTCCCCAAAGATCTTATGACATTCCATCTTCTTCCCTTCTGCCTCTGCTGAACACCATTAACTCAATCCCTCACTTGCTGCAGTATCTGTTATGTAGCACAGCTGCCTGTGGGTAGCATAAAAAACATAGAAAAAACTCCTATTAAGACACTTGTGCCAGTTCGTCCCCTTCTCAATCTTCACTTTAAAACAATTCTTTTACACACTTGGGAGGTGCAAAACCCCATCAGTTAATTAGCACCGTAAAGCCAGTGACTGTTTCCATTCTTGAGACTCTGCTTAAGCATCAAGCCAGCTACATTATTTGTCTTCATTTTATTGTGTGCCTTTTTGGTCATGCTGGACACAGTAAAAAGCAGAAAGCTGCTCAGGTGGCTTAGAGACCCATTGTCCACATCCAGCTGTTGTATAAAAATCAGTGAAGTACTTTAGGATTAGTGGCCATCTTTCAGCAGTATTCAACTGCAAGCAAACCTCTTCTTAATGTTACTGGCACAAAATGCATACACATTCTTTCTTCACTTACTATCCCTGGAGATTACTGTCAAATTTTTTCTCTCTAGAAAATCTACTTTCCTGCATCTTGGGAAGCACATGCAGTGTTAAGAGGTGCATGGAAAACCCATGCATTTCTAACCTTCACTTCCTTGGTGGCAAGCCTCTAGGATGATGACGCACTCTGTTACTAAACAAATTAACTCCCCTGTTTCTATTATATGCAAAAGATGCAGTAGAACAAGAGCCAGAGCCAATGATTACAGAGACAGATTTAAAAAAAAAAAGTCTTCCCCTTAATTCTGATAAATTCTGGTGTCCTTGGTATAGTAAAAAAAAAAACAAAACAGGAAAATAGATTCCATCAAAATTCATTTTGAGTGGATTTCAGACAAATCTCTAATGTACGGATTTAAGCACAAATAAAATCTAATTTAAGCACCATTAAAGACTAGGCATATGTACACCCAAGAGAAATCTTGGGATTTTGTATGGGGAAAAACATCCTATATCAAGAAAAATACTCACTCTGATTGTTCCAAATCCAGCTGAACACTTATTATTCAGCATGCTATAGTCAAACTTTCCTATGTGATTAATAGGTGAGCCCAGTTTTGACTACAGCAATAAGACTGTACACAGTGACTGTGACCCTTTTCCCTAATTATAGCCTTCTTTTAGCCATCCCTCTAATCCTGAGTTGGCTTAATTTTTTGCTGGTTTTGAAACTGCTAGTTTCCCAACCATCTTAATACAGATCACAGTTTTGCTCTTCATTTGTTTATGAATGATATTTTATATTTTTATCTACTGCAGATAAAGAATGTTAGTACAGTGAATTCCGCCTTACACCTGCCATGACACTAAAATGTCTCACCAAATTACTTCACCTGTCTAGCTGCAGGTTGTTGTGGTTTAACTCCAGCTGGCAACTAAGCACCACTTAACCACTTGCTCACTCCCCCCTGGTGGGATTGGGAAGAATAAAACGGTGGGTTGAATTCACCCCTTCCCATGGTGTTCAGCCATCCCCAGGAGAGCAGGGTCCCATCGTGTGTAACAGCTGCTTAGCAAGATAAACACTATTGCTCCAAACATCCTTCCTTCCTACACCTTCCCCCTAGTTCATGTGTTGGGTGTAATCCCACAGGGTCTGGAACACCCCTTTGGTTGGCTGTTTTCAGCTGTCCTGTCTGTGCTTCCTCCCAACTCCAGTACCAGCAAAGCCCACAAAAAGGAGCTCCCAGTACAAACAGGTGGGAAGGCTAATACAGCAATCCTTACAACTCTGCTAATCAGAAATCTGCACCTTGACAATGGGATGTCCACAATGCCAATAGAGAGCAGGGTTAAAAAGCATATTAAAGTCCAACACAAGTAAACATTTCCCAAAAAAACATGCTCAAAGGTGGTGTAAAAAAAATGCTCTCCAAGTATTGCAGCAATAGAACTGCTCAGAACTAAGAATATTACCCTGTACGTTTCAAGTATCAGCAGCTCCATTTATTGCATGTTAATGTCTATTTTGGAGTGGAATTTTATTACTTTATTTAGTCTATGCTAAACAGTAAATGCATATTACACTACTGTAAGTATATTACATTACTGTTATGCATATTACACTACTGTAAGTATATTACATTACTGTTACAGCTGCCCAATATATGCAGGTAGTTGTGAACAAGAGAACTCTTTCTTTTTCATTTAAGGAGACAGGTTCCACTACTTCTTTTAAGTGCATAAACCAACCATATCTTTGCCTTTTTGAAAGTAGGCAAACCAAAGATACACTTGGAAGCAGAAAAGAGTGAAAAAATTCTATTGTTTTATACACAGACCACAGTTACTATAAGCTATAGCAATCATGGAATAAATCCTGCTCCTGACAGCTGCAGTAGCACCATAAAGAACTTAAAGTAGAAGCTGGACCTGTCTAGTACCACTGTAATTATGACTGCTAAATATAAAAGATAAAGGATTACAAAGCTCAAGTTCATTTAAATTTAGTGATGGTACTTTGGTTGATGAGAGCTTTTTAATGCATATTAATTTTTCAGCACTTATGATTGGAAAAGGAAACAAAATAATACTAATAACTGGTAAATAATAATACTAATAAAACCAGTTAAATACTTCATGTACATTTTCCAGGCCAATACTTAGTTCTCTCAGTTTTGTTTCCTTGAACATGGAGGGAACAGAGCAGAACTGCCTCCAAACTTTTTGTTATAGAAAAAGTACAGCCACACAACATAGAATACTATTAAATATTAAAATTTCAAAAATTTCTTTCCTGTCATTTGCACAATTCAGAGACAACCATATACACTCCATTATTTACACATGTATAATTTTTTTGGAGTACACAAAAGCAATTTATCAGAATAAAATAATCCTTCAGGTAGAAAACAATCAATAGATACTTTTTAAATTTCTACACAGATCAGTATAGGGTTTTGTTATTGTGGGATTTGTGAGGTTTTTTTAATCAATGAAGTTCAGCAGTAGTTTAGAATTTTTTTGAGAGTTTCCCTGCATCATGGGACAGTGCTCATTTATACAACCCACAGGTAATATTTTGCTTGTTTCATTTGGGTAAACCTTTTTGAAAAAACATTAAAAACTAAAATAGTTCTCAAAAGAGTTCTCTATAAATCAGGCCAATCAGAATTTTCATTTTCCAAACAAGAATCATCTAAGCGTTAACACAAATAAGAACAATCAGCACATAAGTTTGCCATACAGGCAATTTTATATTTCTTTTTCATGGTTACAACAGATGAAAGGGATGCAGTTGAGATAGCAGAAATTACCTTTAGGCCAGGAAACATCCTTATGTATGACATATTGGAATTCTTATTTGAAATAACTGTAAATTATTTCTAAGAAAAGAGAATGTAATAAAAGTGAAAGAAAAAATGCAAAAAGTGAAAGAGGAAGGAGGGTCTCTCTCTTCTAGCAGCTAAGGCATTCAGATCTATTTATTTTCTAAACAATCACTGGCCTCCTTATTTCCAGGAAAATAGTCTACACAATAGCTTGTTACATAAAAATGTTATCCCATACCTTCCCCTGAAACAAAACCTCAGTCGGTGTTCTTCCTGAAAAGCAAGACCTTGTCTCTGTTGAGGAGGTGCAATAATTTGGCCTGAAAAAATTGAAGAGGAGTGTCATGTAGTTATTAGGTTCTGTTAGGGCTTAAGAAATGCTGAAATACTCTCTCTCTGCAGCTAAAGAGAAATAGTTATACTAATCAAGAAAGTATATAAATACTTGAAAATAGCCCTGAGCCACAGTATCAATAAATTTAATATTTCTCAATAACAACTTTAGACTTAAAAGCCTAAATCCAACTTTAAAGCACCTAAATCCTTTACTAGCTCTAACTTTCAGTCTCATCAGTTGCCAGTGAAATTTAGTTTAAGTCAGTCCAACTCTGGTGACCTGAATAAACACCTTTAAGAATAAGGAACTGTGCAATTTTTTAATAAGCAATAAGAATGCAGTTCATATATATGATGTTCCTTTTCCAATATTAAATATATTAATAACCTCTTCAGCGTTTGACTGACTTCACTGGTCTGGCTGGGTATGGCCATTTTTAAATGGAAAGGTTTTTTTCATTCATTCATTCTTTCATCAACACAGGTTCATTTATAAATAATCAAAGCTAGAAAAAATAGTGCATGCAACAAATGTTGTTTCTATTAACTTCTTTCCAACACTGCAAACAAACATGTTTGAGATCACTGTTTCACACATCAATTTACTTCAGATCATGCACCATTTCGACCACATCTTGCATCTGTAAATGGTAAAGTGTTGACTTGCACTGTAAATATATTGCATACATATTCCTAACCAGCATGGCCAGGCCCTGAACACAACGCATTGAGCTAGAAATGTACTAGAAATATACCAAAAGGGAACTTCCACTGTTGGAGAGTGATACCTGTCCACATTAATGTGCATCACCATTAAGTGTCTGAAGAATTAGTAAGGACAGATATGTGTATCCTCTGTCATCATTCCTTCCCAATTTACAGAGCAGTTTTGACAGAATTTACAATAGAGGTCAAATTATGTCCTCGAACAGAGTCCAAGGAGTTATCTCTGCTCTTATACAGTGGAGAAGATTTAGCATTTAACTATTTTTTTCCTTGATGACAGTATAAGTATCAAGAACAAAGGAAAATATATGGACAACATTACTAAAGCAAACTTAAGTATTCCTGGATCTGTCTCGGATCCACAGGCTGAATATTTGTAATGTTGATTCTTACAATATTTTATTTCATTGTTTTGCTCCTGATGAGTTTGTAGCAGGAGATAAAGTCAGCTCAACAAGCTGAGACACTTACTTTATATTCTAAAGTGTTAGTGGGACAAGTTAACATTCCATCTCAGAAATAGTATTCACATGTCTGATGTTCATCTGCTGAGGCTCTCATTTGCATCTTCATAGCCCAGTTTCAAAATGCCACACCAAAAATACTCAATTTACTCATTTTGTAGAATAGTGCATCTGAAGAAGAAAAAGTGAATTTAAGTTAAGTGAAAGTTGAAGCTACTTCAGTTAACTGAAGAGAATAAATGGCTTGAAAAGAAAGGCCACAGATCAAGCATCTGTGCATCTGAGATTTACCAAGGACTGAGAAAACTGTCCTTGGAATGAGATTATATTGATGACTAAAGGGACAAGATCCTGAAAAAAATATTACAGAACCACAAAGGAACTAATTGTTAAAATATGGAGTCAAACCTTTACTACCTTCTAAGGACTATTTAATGATCCTTAGCAAAGTTCTCTGCTATTAATAGATTTCTTTCAGAGTAATATATTCCGAAATTTTGTCTGTACCTTTTGGAGTTAAATATTAACTCCTAAGTAATTTTCTAAGAATGCACAAACCATGTCTAAAGAATAAAACGTATAATTATTTTTAGAAAGAAACGTCCTCCTGATCAGATCTGGTCTAGGGTCCTAAGGAAACTGCCAAAACCTCTCTATTTTTTGCTGTTTAAAACCAGCTTAATAAAGCAAAAATAAATATTCTCTAGGAAAAAAGCTCATAGCTGCACATGTGACCTGGTACAATTTTCTCACCAATAAAAAAGTGAGTTTCCCGTACTTACAATTACTATCAGTGTTAACAAATGCCAGACATCCTTGCATAGCCCAAACGACAGACAAAAACATTAAAAAAAAATTTAACAAGGCACTGTCATCAATCATTATGCAGAGTAATTGAGAGCAATTTACTTATCTTCATAAAGAGAATGAAACAAAATGAAGTGAAAATGAAGGCGGACAGCCAAGCTAGTAAACACTGTGAAACAGCTGAATAAAGAAGGAAGTTCATTAAAATAAGGCATTACAAAAAACTGAGACCTGAGTTTGACAGGCATACAATTTAATTTTAATATTATCTTCAAGAGATTTTCTGAGGGAAAAAAACCAACTTTCCAAAGAATCTAAAGTCTCCAATCCATGCCCTGTTTCAACTTCTAGTCCCTTGTTCTTTTTCAATGTGGCTATTCCTTTTAGAGGTCTGATCTTATGTATTTCCCTTCAGGCTTGCCCAGGTATAATCTCTGGATTGACTGAGATTACAGAGCAATTTCAAGCAACCATAATCAAAGGGATACAGATTAGGAAGGAAAGGCACAGGTATTCTCAACTGCTCCCTCTCCACCCCAAAAATTCACAAGCTGCCACATATGGGGTGTAGGTTCAACCAAAGTTCTTATTCAGTAATTTTACCACATGTTCTTCAGCAGGGGCTCTCCAAACTTGTGTTGTCATACATGAAAGTAACAACAGATGCCAAGGGAATCATCACTTTGCTGCTAATATTGAAGCTAGGAATTTCATCAGTGCTTTGGCAATTGCACAAAAGACCATTTGAACCCAACTTGTGCAAGCAGATACACTCACATATTCTTCTGACATCTGAACATGCATATTGTAGCTGCCTTTAATAGAGACTATGCAGGTTTTTCTCATTGAATTAACAAAACAGACTTATTTTACTCCTTTTTTTTTTAATTCAGTCAAAAAACCCCTACCTGGTTTCTTCTATCTTTCATGTCTTCAGATATTCTGCATGGTTGTGTAGTAGCTGCCAGGCTTGAGGAGTTGGGATGAAAGATACCAAAAAACTGGGACACTGTGCTTCGCAGCACGAAGAGCACCGAATCCTGCAGGATGCCATATGCTCCAGGTTCCTATCAGCTCCCAAAGGGTAGCACTTTACAAGTTTGGGCCTCAAAACATATTACTTCTTGCTCATAAAAGAAGTGAAAGATCAAGTTTACAGAAGATAAATGCTATATATAGTCCCATTTTATGAAATTATATTTTTAATATAAAGTACAGTTCTTGGCTGAGATATTTATAAGATGTCAACATGTTTCATTTATATAGCTTTTATGAAATACATGTTTATTTAAATGATTGAATCTTTTGGTTACTTTAATATCCTATCTTAGGTGATGTAAATTGTATTAGTCTTGTTGGCAGTTCTCTCATGTCTCTGTCTAGAGACTACCAGATTCCCTGTGAAGGAAGAAAAGCCTTGGCTGAGAAAGTTTTTTAATATTCATATTAAGGAAAACAATTTACAAATGTGCCATCATTTTAATTAGGCTTATATTGTCATTTGTTTTTATTTCATTTTTTAGGACTATTCAGTGCTAAAAAATATTTGTAAATATATATTTTAAACACATGCACTGTCTTCTTGAAACTTATACTGTCGCTAAAGATGAATGTCAGCAATGTTTCTGTTGTGAGCAACAGACGAAGCGTATTTCCATGCCTGCTTTTTCTTCAGACAAAAAAATACAATAAATTTATTTTATTAAGCATCATCTGCAGCATACTCAAATATTTATATTAAATGCTTTGCTTACCTGAGTTTTACACACGGATACCATATGACTGATGTAATGTTTTAAACAACCTTTGGTTTTTCAATTGCATAAGAACTCATTCTATCTATACATATATAAATTACAAAAATTTATGATGAATCCGTGGGACAACAAGCTTTTCAGGTCACATCACTCATAATTAGAACTAATTAAAATGTGCCAAAGAAAGGACAGAAATTTATCACTGCTTATTAAACCTGTAAAGACTGTGTTAATTAGATGTCAGACTCAGTAATTCACACAAATATTTGCTGCCAGTCTAAATTTAGTGAAAAAATAAACACATTTATAGCTACTGCAACAAAAAGAAGACAGGTAATGTTGAATTGAAAGGGTTAAAAGCTTTCTATACTACAAATCTCATTCTTATATGCATTTTTTTATCTTTAAAACAATATGTGTGAATTCTTCACCTGATTTTCCCCCAAACTTAAACATTCCTTCGATAAAAGCAAAAGGTTATGTCCCACCATAATTTTTAACTTCCTATTTTCAAATATTGCTTATGTGAATTGCCATATATTAATTTACAAGAATGAATTGAAAATCAATATTTACTAACCATTATTACACTATTGCATCACCTATGTTCTTACTGAAGAACATTATAGTGTTTTATCACAGTACAATGAGGAAGGGATTCCATTGTGTTCCCCAGAATTTACAGCCAAAGCCTTTAATGGATCAACTGATCCTTTCCACAGGACATCTCAGAAGTCAAGCCATTTTAATATAAGACACTGAATGCATTGATTAATTCGAAAGCAAATCATTAATTCAAGACATAACAAATCAGAATGTAACTGCTATGGCAGATTAGCTGCATGTATAACTTGTAACTACAACTTCACTGGACTCTTCATAGGGCTGCTGGTAATTGGGAAGAGGAATGTTTGTTGACAAAAACTGAGGATTTTCAAATGTGGATTTTGAAAGGAGAAAAAAAATCATCCAGTCTTTTCTCATTTGAATAATTCAACTGCCAAAAAAAGATGTTTAGATAAGCACAACTCCCAGGATCAAGACCTAGTTACCTTGGTTAACCTCAAGCCTTCATAAAGCAAGAGAGCTACAACTAGTTTTAGTTTCAGGCATTAATCTACAGTATCATAGAGTCATTTAGGCTGGAAAATACCTCTAAGATCATTGAGTCCAGCTGCTAACCCATCTCTATATTCACCACAAAGCCACATCACTCTGTGATACGTTTACAAAAGTTTTAGATACTTCCAGGGGTGGTAACTCAACCACTTTCCCAGGCAGACGGTTCCTGTGTTGAACAATTCTTTTGGTGGGAATTTTTTCCCTATATCCAAGCTAACCTTCTTCTGGTGCATCTTGAAGTCATTTCCTCTTGACCCATCACTTGTTAGTTGGAAGGTGAGACTGACCCCACCTTGCTGCAATCTCCTTTCAGCTAGCTGCAGAGCACAATAAGGTCTCCCCTCAGTCTCCTCTAATTCAGTCATATTTTGTTCTGTCTACTGGTTCAATTAATACCCCAAAAAAGTTCTCACCCTGAAAGAAAATGATTTGGTTGCATCCTTCCCCCCACCCTGCCCCAGAATCCCTACCTAATCAAAACACCCAAAACATTGTGGGTTACTTGGAATATCAAGCTGACACGTTTCAGCAAACCCAACCAGTAAACCAAAAACCACATAAAATTGTGAAGTAATGGTATCATCAGGTTTAAATAACACATCTGTTCCACTTTCCACCCACAAAGTATACTTTACTTATATCTTCCCATCCTTTCCACAATTCTTCTCTTCATCTGCATGTGACAGTGACAGATGCTCTTTTTTTTGAGTTGATTTTAGCTAATTGTTTGTGAGAGGCAAAGCACCCACAGATGTCAGCTGTTGTTTTATCAGACTTCCTGAAACAATCAGATAAATTTGGAACACACAGTGAAAGTTAAACCATGAATACATTTAGAACAAGGCTAGAAATAGTACAAAACTATTCTTTCCAATGTGAATACATGATATTCTATCACAGCAGCAACACAATCACATCACCAGTTGAAAAGACACACAGACAGCTCTCATTTTGTCTGTCATAGTCACAGCTTTTGTAAACCAAATGACTGTTTCTACCAAAAACTGAACCTCAGTAAATTTGGTACACTGTGAAAGAATGAAAGCAGCCCTTGGTTTGATGATTGCCACTCAGAGCTCATGACAGCTGACAAAAGTATTAGCCAGACATAACTTCCAGCACCTGACTTTGCAGAGACATTGATGAAGAATACAGGTGATTTCTAATGCAATTTGCTTTCAAATGGCATTTGCATTATGGAAGTGAAAAGCAAGAGTAATAATATTTTTTTAATGTTTTTCTCTACACTTTAAGCAGAAAGAATTAGAGAGTCCTTGGAAATTCATTATATAATGTAAAGGTGTACCTTTTTTATAACTTTATAGCTCATCCTCTACCAGCTGATGCTACAGCATTGCAACTATCATAACCACATAAAGTATGTGGACCTTGTAAAAATTTATTACCATAACATTAGTAGTACATGCCATTATGGCAAACGTGAGCACTGGATAACATAAAAATGTCCTGTTAGTGAAGACTAAAACTCTGGAGTTCACTCTGAATTTACCTGCAAAAGATAGACTTCAAAAAAAAAAAAAGTATATGGATTGCATGGTTACTGAATTGTTTTAAAATCTTTGAAGAGTGGACAATGCAAACACAAAAAGAAGATTAAAATGCTGAAGATAGTGAATACTGGAGATTTTTTACATGACTGTGAACAAGAAAAATCCGCAAGGAACTGCCTGTTTATGATTTTCTTATAAGAGCGAAAATAGGAGATGTTTCTAGCAAAAGATGTAAATCATAAAAAGCAATTGAATCCCAAAGGTACCTTGCAGGGGGCATGGCTTTGTCTTAGACCTCTATACATCTGTTATCCAAATTGCAGGGTACTTGGTCTAAAATCTTCAACACACTGAATGTTCAGATACTGTGTGTCACAGAAATTATGATCTGTAAACTGGTATACACTGGAAAAGGGGAGAAAATCTTATGCACAAGTGGCTTGAAAATACTGAGGTGAGCAGACAGGGAGTCATCAGTGAGAACTCAGATCAACTTGATTGCTAAACATCATGAAACAGTAGAAGATGAAACATGTGCCAGAGGAGTAAAAGATAAAAAAATGTTTGCCATCAAATAAATTCAAAGAAGATGTCTTAAAGTATTGGAAATTTTCCCACAATACTCAGCAATTTTTTGTCGCTCTCACTTCTCCCCCTCTCCCCCCACTAAAGCCTTCAAATCCTATAACATGGTAGAATTAGAGAGAAAGAAACAATCCCGATTTTTTTTTTGCCTTTTTTAGTCAAAAGTCTCAAAGTAGTCAAAACTATTTTTAAACTTTTACCCTTTTATCAAAAGTGTTTTCTTTCAGGAGAATTGTCCTGACACTTATTACTTGCATCCCCTCATCTTCTCTTTGCTTTTTAATTTTGTGCTTTATCACACAGACAGTCAAGGAGAATTAGAATCACCTTGCTCAGCCTTCTTGTAAAAGAGTATGCCATGAGGCTTTATACACTTTTTGTAACAATGCAAAAACATGCTCTTTACCTTGTGATGATTTCTTTTTTTTAACTGAAGATTTTGGTCAATCTCTGCATACCATGTTCTCCCATTGCCTAGAATGAGAGGGTAGCACTAATAAAATATGAGTTTAAAACAATAAAATAAATACAACTAAACCCAAGCTCTGGTCCTACAAAACAAGAAAAGTGCAGATATTTCTTAAAACCTTAAAACTTTTAGTAACAATTAATTGTATTTTTTCTGTTTTATTAAAACAGAGCCAATAAATCAGGTGGGATTTTTTTTCAGTATTACCTGTATAATCATTCGCTCTGCTTAGTAAGAACAATAAATTTTCATTATCTCATGAGAATACTTGAAGTTTATAAGGGATTTTTCATTATATATTCCCAAGTTGAATGACTTAAGTATAAAGCCATTTTCATATGCTTCAGCTAATGCAAGATAGCAGGCTACTGCATTAAACAAACAAAACCCCCACAGCAGAAGCCACAGGAAACTCACGTGACTGCATGTAAAAAGTACACATTGCATATCCAGATATAGCTGTGATCCTTTGTATAACCTTCTAGGGTGAACACATGAGAAGTTCCAGCAGAATTTCTGGAACTATCCTGTGTCATCCTGTGTCTGCACCAGGTGTCCTTACAGCAGGGCTCAGTTCAGACGGCGATGCACAAACCCAGCCTTGGGTGCTCAGGGGCATCCTCCCTACTTTCTCACTGTCTATTCCATGAAATTGTGGGTGACCCATAATTGAATCATCATATATGATGATTCATCCCACAAGGGTGTTTCTGGAGCTAGGAATACCATCTCCCACTAAGTTTTGTCTGGAAATTATGGCCTCATGATCTGTGGAGATTATGCAGTGCTGCAAGGAGTCATGGGCTGCTTTGTACCTGCTGATTTATGTCCTGCATATGAAGTGTACCTCAAACTACTGGGATATAGCAGATTTAATGGGTTTAAGCTTTGCATGCATAATCTAAACACATGCACAGGTAGTTCATCTGATGCTTTTAAAAGTGTGTATCTCTTTAGATAGACATGGCTTTGCTAGAAATGGCCATAATATATAGAACTTCCAGATAAGCCACATCCTCGTTGGTACCATGAAGTTTATTAACACTACCAGATATACGGAAATCCCAGATAAATATAAACCTTTCAGGTAATTCAAGACAACTTTTCAGGGTAGAAAAAAAGAGAGAGAATGTAAAAAAAAAAAAAAAAAATTGAATTATAAAGTTCAGATACCAGAGGTCAGAGAAAGGGGTTTGGAAGTACTTTTATTTCTGTGTGGTTTTCTGAGTCTCTGATAGAATTAGAAAATGCAGCTGTTTTGAAATTTCTTCCTAAACCACATCTCTTCTAGAAATAGATTCTTCAGGATGAAGAGATTAGGCTTTACTTCACTGAAATAGTGAAACTGGTGCTCAAGGCTATCAAATAAAATATCAAATGCTACTCTGCACTAAAGATTAGAAAGCCACTGCAAGAGAGATGAAGGGTGCTGATATTTACTAGAGGTCAAGAAGGAAAAAGAGATTTTCAAATATTTTTTTAAGGTACAGGACAGCTTGCTTAGGAAATCTGTTGCAATCTGATGCAGCTCTACACCTGCCCAAAATGTTCTGCCTCTATTGTGTTGTATTTCTTATGAAAATTTTCTATAAATAAGAAGCCTAGAAATCATAAAAAAGCTAAGTGAACCACTATTTTTACATATACATGTCTTACACTACATAAAACTGTAGCCTAACAGAGAAAATATGCCAAGAACTACAAAATTAGAAAACTATGATCTTTGTCATTTACCATAAAGTAAGTCAAATAAACCTTCATATGGAATTGAAAGCTATTAAGTTTTTTAAGCTTTCTGAAGTACAATTTCATTTTGCAGCTGAATTATGTAGTGTAAGTACTTAACAAATATTCCAAATTAATGTAGTCTAGAATGATATTGCTTGTATTCCAGGAGAAAAAGTGGTAAAGCATTAATTATTAGAATTTTTTCCTTCTTCTATGTGAAGCTTGTCAAAATATTCTCTAGAGATACTTTGAGATAATAATGTTTTTTATTTTTGAAGTTGTATGATTTTTTTTGCTTATTTTTTTAGATACAAAACCTGCTTTTAACAAAGAAATAATTGGTAGTAAATGGTATATAGTTACATGCAAATCATAAAATACCCAGCTGTAGAATTTAATAAAATATGCATTTTCTCAACATCCTAATGTCTGCATAACTTGACCTTTAGACCAAAATGTGATACATGCTTTCACAATTAAGTGAATATATTTCATTATAACAAAATACTGTTTGACTATTTCTTATTTAGGTCATTTCAAAAACTATATTGAGAGTATTTTACAAGAATTAGGTATCACTGACAATTGTTTAATTCCTTCAAGATTATAGTAAAAAGATAGCCTTTGAAAAATCCTATCTAGCCAAGATTATATATATGGCAAAATGCAAAACCAAAGCCTTGTTGGCTTTGGTCTTTTCAGGGCGCATTAACAAGAAGCTGAGAGAACTGTGCTATTTCTCATAAAACCTGGAGTATAACCATATTGTTTGTTTACTCTTAATAACTTGTTTGCATGACTACTCATCTCAAGAAAACATCAACATTAAAATTTAATTCTTTGTAGTAACAAGTCTTTAGATTTACAGAAAGAGCCTGTTTCATTGAAGTATTCAAATGTTAGCACAGTGAAAAAGGTAACTGGATATTCAATAGCGGTAGAAAATCATCTTTTCTGAAGAGTTTTATTTTCCACATTTGATAGTCTGCTTTGTTTATCTAAGGAAGCACATATACCCATGGTAAGTGATGTTATAACCTACTTTTGAACAAAGATACTGTACTAAATCAAGCTCAAGATTAGACTGGATTTGTACTTACATTTTCACTGTTTTATTAAAAAGCAGCCTTGAAGACTGTGAGATGCCAAAGAGCCTGTATACAAATTTTATTACAGACATTAAGTAGTTTGTCTAACCATATGTTTGAAATACAAGATAATTGCTCATAAGAGGAGAAATGAACCTCCTCTGTAAAGAAGGCAAATAAGCAGTAGCAGAAAAGGTGTTCATTGATCTGGCTATATTCCAATACAATTTCTCATCACTCTATGGATAAGAACAAATTCATGGCATCAGCCATACACAAGTAATTTAAACACCATTCCCATAGAAATGTAAAAAAGATAGATAACTGTCATAGCCATACTAATTTGTCTGCTAGGGAGCTGCACTGTATTTCCCATTATTCATTTGCTCTCAAATCTTTCATGAACATATGCTTGGAAAATCTGAGGCACCGAGCGAGTGGAAGGATGGAACTCAGGTGAAGAGCCCACGGACCAGAAAAAGGACAGATTTTCTCTGTGACTGTGGAATCTCAAAAAAGTCACATTTGGATAAAAATTTAACACGTGTATAAATCTGCCATGGTAGATTTGGGTCATAAAGATACTCTTTTTTTTGGCTTTTTGAGTGGAATCTTGAGAATGCTTTGGTTTAAAAACCAATAACACTGTGCTATTTTAAATTACTCCCAGAAGTAACAGGCTATTCACTTTCAAGCTGACATTAAGGAACTGGCTTTTTTCCAATGTTTTTTACTGCACAAGATCCAAACCTATCTGTGGATGTACAGACAAAATGGTACCTTATGGATTGCTATTCAAGGTGATGTACTCAATACTGCAAAGAAAAATGAAACATCAAACCTAAATAATGTGTATATTTTGAGGCTTTTTCACCAAAACAATTTTTCTTGATTTCTGAACAGTCCATCTTCCCAAATAAATAAAAAAGACCACCACCCTTACTGTTCTATGAATTAAGAAATGCAGACTGTTTGCATCAGTAGCAATTAACACTAACTTTGATTAAATAATGTTATTCCCGGAACAGATACTGCTGACTTTCATCCTTCTAGGATAGCTGGGAAGACAATACAACTTCATTATAGAGAAAAATCTGTATCATGAAATTGCTTACTCTTACTTTCTAACAGGTGTACACTCATCAGGACAGGTGGGCAACAACCCCCCAAAAATCTAATTTGTGCTTTCACTAAGAAAATGAAATTTTTCATTACTTCTAACATTAATCTGAAGATATAAGTCTCACCATGGCAAACAGATGACTAAGCAGCCACCATTTATCTTAATTAAAGTTCATCTTAATCAAGGTACTGTCTGTGAGATATAATGCTACTTAAGACTAAGAATCTTAGCATAGTTGCATGGCTCCCAGAGGGAACATCTATCAAGCTAAATGTATAACTACAGTTTAGTCCTACTAAAAACATAAAGAAAAGAAACAAAGAAATGCAAAAACTAATGAAAGCCAACACAGATAGTTTCTTATCCATTGCTTAACTCCTTCAAACAGCTACTATGCTGCACTGCAAAGTCATTTTTTCCCTCACTGAAAAAACATACCATATATTTTCAAGGTCTTTCCCAAACACATATTCCTAATTTAAATAAAATTGTTGCTGCATTCTTCAAAGATTAAAGAACATAATTTGATCTATCTAAAGATTTTAGTAAAACTGGAATTTAAAAATTACTTTGAAACATTACTTCTCCATTTATGTAGAAGTACATTCAAAAAGTAGGAAGCAAGGTCATACTGAAAGAGAAGATATTTCATTTGCTAAGAAGATTTTTCTTTCATCTGCTCCACTTTTGAATCTATAAACTACCTGGTTTTAACTTCAGAACTTAGGAATCCTGTACCAAGAAAAGAGTTTTTAGACAATCAGTAGATCCTTTTTCACAAGGATGAAAACCAGCTTCAGTCGTTCAATAATTTGTTCAAGTTTCAGAACATCAACTGCATACTAAGGTAATAACAGGAAAGGGAAAATTATTATTTTCTGTTCTACTTTTTATTTCTTTTTCTTTTGTATTAATTCCATAAATCAATTTAAACTCTGGTACAGCTGTAAATTCACCCTGTGAACTGTGTAGCTTAGCCTATAGAAAAGTGTCCTTGGCTGCATGAGTCTACACCATGCACCTGGTGTACATTCTTGAGAAGTGTTCCTTTATTTTTAGGAACACTGGAAACAAGAGAGGATATCAGAGAAAGACATTTTTCCTAGGGATAGGGATGGATAGTCAGCAATTCAACCATGAAGAGCTCACCAAACAGCCTGCCTGATTCTCAAGAGTTAAAAATAAAATAAGCTGATGAGGCTAGAGCAAATAAATTCCCACAAAGGTCAAAAATCTAAAAGAGAAAAAAATGAGCACCTAAACACTGTGTAGCTGTAAGCAGTGGATGTCAAAAGAAAGATGACATTCAGAAAGCACCTATACCTCCAATAGAACATTTGGGGGTCCTCAGTGGGTTTTAAATTTTTCATTGATTAAGAATTGGAAACCAATCTTAAAACTATTAGAGAAGTTCAGGGAAGATTAACATGAAAGACTACAGGAGCAGATACTGGGGTTACAGTCTAGAATAAAAAAATTAAAACCAAGTAGAGGACAGATTACTGGCGTGTACACAATTACCCAGGACAAGACAATTGCAATTCATCCTGAAAAGGAACTTACTACTAGAAAAGAGGCACTGGGCCTAAGCAAAGATTATTTAAAAAATTACTAAAAATGCTTAAACAGAAGGAGACCTAAAGCTGAAAGAAGCACAGAGACAAATTCAAATCAACCTTTGCAGCTACACCTGTTGGAATAAGCGCAAGCTCATTCTAAATGTTGGCCTGTGAACTCTTGTCGTTACTAGAAACAAATGGGCAGCTCTACATTCTGCAATTTCCACTATATTTACTGACCTGGGGCTACAACAGCAAGTAAAGAATAGGTCAGATAAATCTGACCTAAGTTGACCTATTTTCTTCCCAAAACTGTTCCTTTTTGAAGAGGGCACATATCTGGATTTACATTGAAAATTATATTTACTCAGATTTGGTCCCTGATTTCCAGAAAGCAGCTAACAGAGACACAGTACTGAAAGTTTCAGCAGTTACAAGGATTTGCCAGTTGTCATTGTTATTTTCCATTACTCTTCAAGCACTCACCCACTGCAGATATAAAAAGAACTCAATATTAATTTCTGAAAGAATCATATTCCTCTACTGCTTTTTTCCCCCCTTTTTCTTTCATTTAGACTTTACAGACACAGCAGAGGGACAAGTGTCTCCTATTTAACTGGCTGTTTTTTAAAAGATCTGCAAAGAAACAAAGAAGAGCAGCCACTGCCTGTTTAGGATGAGTAGACAGATCAATACTAATTTTTTGGCACTAGAAAAATAATACAGGGATTATTGCTTCCTGGACTTTCATTTCAAGAAGAAAGAAGAAAGACTAAGAGAACTGCATACATCAGGATAAAAGTCTATACTATACTGACCAGTAACCATTAATTTTTTCTGTGGGTCTGCATAGAGAGAGTTAAATTTTATATACTTTGAGGATCCTCAAAACTGACAAAAAATTACATAATCACTAATTACTACTAGTTAGTTAAATAAAAAAGGTGAAAAGAGACAACACTTTATTACTGACTTAAGAGGCAAACTTCAAATTCACAGAGCTATGACTTTGAGCATGAAAGTCATATCAGAAAATTAATACCACATTGGGACAAATTCTTAGCAAACTTTCTGGATTAGCTGTGCCAAGGACAAGACTGTATAGATACTTTTCTGCCCTTCATTATATATTAAATAAATCATGAGGTTTTGGCACATTTAGTTGATTGACTTATTAAAAGACATACCATCAGATTTCCCTCATGAATTCCTAAAGGTTATTGTGCTCAATTAAAATATTAATTCAGAATTGAAATAAAAACATCCATAGCACCAGTAATTTAAAATTAAGTATCTTCTTTAAGCTTAAAAAAAATTAATTTAAACCAACCAAATGCTTTAATTTTATTTCATTGCACTAGAATGAGGAAGACGTAACTCAATAATATTGAAGCTTTGGGAAGCTGGCAGGACCTGGATTTGTCATGGGAAAAGCAGGCTTAGTGTTCAGCTCTGTGATGCAAACTTAATTTTTACAGCAGGTAAGTGCTGCTACTGCTGTGGGGAAACATAAATAAAAGAGTTTACAAATTACATGATTTGCAATTCTTCTGAGGCCACAGTAAATATTAAAATAGAGACAGATTTCAGCTTTTATATTGTTGAAGACATTGTAGCACTGCTTAGTCTGCAATAACTTCAGCAACTTTCCCCACAGAGGACGCCATCCTATTACCCAACCTGTCTCTACCACATCATTATCACTGAACTTTAGTAGATGGTCTGTTGCCTTGGCAGGGGCTCATGAAGATAAAGAGGTAGAAGCTAAACATTTTTTCCATGTTTAGCATAGGTATACTACACAGTAACAGAAAACAGCAATAAAAACTGTTATATCCAAAAAAATAAGTGCTCATCAAGCATAGTCAGCAAGCCCTCACCCCCTTCAGAAAAACTTGACCCTGCAGCGAAATTTGCACCCATTACACTGTTGGTTGGTCCTTTATCCTTATTAGCCTAGATCAGAGGTGATTGTCTAGTGTACTGAATGGGATTTCTCTCCTGTTTCTGGGTGCTGTGGTGTTCTGCTAATGTAAACCGGTTCTAAGACAACAGCACCTAAACTTCACTTTGCAAGGTAGAGACTGGCAGTTGGAGAAATAAACACCACCATACCAGACTCATTCTCTGGCAGTAAAACACATTTGCTGGATTAAAATCTAGAAGGATCCTGGACTCTGCAATTCCTAGCAAATGGTTTTTGCAATCAATCTCTTTGCTGACCGTAGAACAAAGGAGGTCTGATTTCTATTATGCACTTCCATACATTCCAATTAGGCTTTTGTTAATGCAGCTATGGGTATGCAAATATACAAACATGCAAGCGCACCAAAACCCCCAGTGCACAGAAGACAGGACAGAAAAAAATCAGTTTTTCTTAAAACTTAAAAATCAGTTTTTCTAAAAACTCAGTTTTTCTTAGATTTCTTAAAATTTAATCAAATTGTGCAACGCCTATTAACTTTATTATCCCTTGTTAAAAGAGAGAATAATCACATTTGCATGGCAATTCTCTTTTGATTAAAATTCTCCATACCTTCATTTCCTTCTCAGATACCTTTTAACATGTAACCAGTCCTTTATCCCACCTCAGTGTCTTTTCAGAATTTTTCCAGCAGCAAAAGTGAGTCACACAGAGCAGTAAATTCTAACCTTGTCTCTAAGCTCGGTATTTCATTCGCCAACCTCCAACAAATCCTTTAATCCTTGCCCCCACCTTATCTATATCAAAACCAGTATTGGAGCTCACAATCTTTACCATAGAAAGGTTTTAATTAGACTTCCTCTCCAAGTGTTGGAATCAATTTTTTATTGTATAGAAAAGGAAATACACCTATCAGTGATCAAAATTTAACGGAAGTTTGCCCAGGGCCTCTGCCCAAGTTTTAGGTCAAGCAGTGTACAAGTGCTGTAGTGAAGCTCTTGCTGGGTTTCACAGGTACTTTTCTATAAAAAGGTGAAACACTTGGTGGTGTGCAGCTGGCTTGAAATTGGCAGTCCCTAAAAATCATGACCCTGTTTCTACAAAATCAGAGGGATGAACAGAAAAAAGGCAAATTCAAACTCAGATCATGTCCTTTTTTGTCAGCTCTATTTTTTGTTACAGATTAGCCTGGTTTTGTTACAGATTAGACTGAGGACCAAAGAATGTCCTCAATGCCTTTAGTACACTATTACTTCATACTTTTAAACTTTTATGAGCAACATGTTAAGACTGAGGTTTCTTTTATTATAGAACTGAAGACCCAGGATTTTTGTGCAACATTTCAGCGCCTGGAAAACATTAAGCTTTTTAATCATGAATGTTGCTGAAGCCTTCACACAACCTCACCAAAAAGGATCTATGTCTGTTTTCTAAGCCATGTAGAAAGTATTCCAAAACCTGCTGGAGTCATGGCTGCGGTACCATGATGGCCTGGGGGTGACAGGGCAATTGCAGACCTGGGCAGTTCCAGGTCACAGATCTAGACTCAAACACCAGAAGCAGCATCCAGGCAGCTCTAAGTGAGCTCCCACCACACTGTGCAAATTTTGGTCGAAGGTCTGGGCACTGAGGTGGTGTTTCTTAGGATATTCTACTTGCGTGAGTCTCTTTCATAATTTATATTAATTCTTAAGGCATAGAACAGCAGCAATCAATCTGATTAAAGAGAATTGAGACCTCAGCAGGGTGAAAAGCAAAAAAAATGCAGCTGGAAAAAGATAGGACATATAACTATTCAAAACCTGGAATCAAGTTTTAAAATTCTAAGAAAAATGGTCTACCTTGAAAATAGAGCAGAAAATGAGCATGAATCAATCTATTATTCTAATAGACCTTGGAAATATCTAATGGAAGCCATGGAAAAACATTATTCTGAATCATGATGCATTAAAAAAAAAGCAATAAAACATTAGGAGACTATAAAAATGCAATTACAGCCAACCTTTTTGAGAGATTCTTCAATGTTATGAAACAACATGATAATATTATTAAGATTGTTTATTTTAGACATTTTAGGAATATTCAATATCTTCTTCAAAATGAACAGTGAACTATTTAATCTTAGTTATTAAAATGTATGCTAAATAAGTTTTACATTGAATGCTTCCTATTTTTATATAGAAGATATATATAAATAATGACATATCCAAGAACTGGAAAAAAATAAAGAAATAAAATGTGTCAGATCAGATAAATTTGAAAAATCTGAGTTTTGAGCATGGAGTAGCAAACCTTGGGTCACTGGAAACCAAAACTTAATGAAAAATTATATTTTGTTTCTGTATATTAATTTCATTAAATGCTCTTTTTCCTCTAGAAACAGCATGAGGTTGGGGTTTTTTGGTTTTCCCCCGTTACTTGAATTAGGTCTTGCTAAGAAAAACAGGTACATCACATCACATTGGAAGACCCAAGAGGAGATCCAGTGTTAAAAGACTGACTGCTAAACTTCACTAGCTCAAGACAGTGCACATTAGCTTTACAGATGCTCATCTTCCATTTGAATTGGGGTAAAAATTTGTTCAAAACCTGAATTGCTATTAAAACATTTAAATAGCAATTTAAATGTCTTTTAGAAGTAGAGAGCAGGGAATCCTGTCCACTTCAAAGTAGTTTGAAAGGGTTGAAGTATGAAATCTTGAAGTATGTTACCACTAAAAAAAAAAAACAAACAAGAAAGTTGGAAAATTTTGTTCTTAATTTATTTTACTGATTATCCATAAATGTTTTATTATATGTCATAGATGTGTAACTATGCCCCAAGGATTGCTTGGAGCATTGCTTTGCTACAATATGAATAAAGTAGGATGTCTCTGAGATTTATAACAAATGTCTTAATGAGTATATCAAATCAAAGAACAGTATATCTTGTTCTTTCAAGATAAAATTGTGTAGATCAGAAAGAATCTCCATTATAATCAGAACTATCACTAGACTATGAAACTAAAGAACCAGCAGCTAGGCAGTAAAAAACTCCATTTCTTTTATATATTGATCCATTCTACACATATCAGGTCTACTCCAATGTTACTGCTTTTTTTTGTTACTGTCAATAGAAGGCCTAGATCAGCAAAAGATGAAGCTGCTGGAAACTTTCCACTTGGAAGAGGAAAAGAACAAAAGCTTCATGTTGACCTAGATCACATGTAGTAGACACAGCAAAGTGAACAAATGTGGTTCAAAATCAGCCTGCTGCCAGAGGTAAAAAAGAGATCAGAACCATAATCATTCCTTCACCAAAACAGTGCCCCTGCTGAGTCTATTGTAAACTGGATGAACAATTAAATACAACTCATCATGCTCTACTTACAAATTTGGAATCTTATTGAAAGATTAGTTTTGGCTTTTTTTTTTTTCAAAGTACGTTAAGTAAATAAGCTAAGAGGTAGATAGCTGTTGTAAATTGATTAGTTTAGCCACCTGAAAGTTAAAGCTGGAAAGAGAGCAAAAAAGAAGAGAGGAGAAAGGAGGACTCAACCAGAAAACATTAGTAACCTGAGGCCAGTGAAAAGACCCACTTCAGGGATATTGACTTTACTGAGTGCTCTGTGCTGGCAACATGAAAACGACAACTGTGTGTTTGTCAGTTTATTTCCTACTGAAAACAAGCACCATCCTTAGCTTTCAAACTAAATCTACCTTAGTGTGTTCATGGAAATAGAGTGTCTGTCCATCCATTTCTTACTTCCCATCCCATAAATTCTGATATTTGGTTCATTTCAATCAATTTCAAAAGGAGGCAGCAGAAGGACATGAGTTACTGCAATGTATTTCCTAATGGAGTAGAGAGGACTTAGGTTTGGTATTTTTCCCATAAGGCTTGTCATTAAGGTTCAATGTTTTTATATTCCATTGACATTTCAGTTAGCCAGTTACAAAACACACTGCTAATTACACTACATGTGTTTTGGGGCATTCACTGCCACTTACTATGGCAGCACTCAAGGAACAAGACAAATACAGGTGACTATGATAACAGCATTTATAGCTGAAAGGATGCGGAAAGGTAATGTTATGGGAGGAGGAGAGGTTTGTGAGAGACAGCTGTTTGCTTCAGTAGACATAAATACACACAAAGTATCAAAAACATTGTTTAAACAGAACACTGCACAGGCTGATGGCACCAATACAGTATCTAGACCAGCTTTCCTTTGAAAATTTTCCAGTTTACTTCAATATAGAAAATTAATAATTTTTAACAAAAAAAAAAAAAAAAAAAGGAGAGAAATACTAATTCCCTGAAAAATCTACCAGAAATTTAGCTGATCATGAAAATCTAGTTATTGTCCAGGTCTGATTTTCTTCAGGGTTGACATTCTTTACCCATACCCAGTCATACAGGATTAGAAGTAAGATTTTCTTACGCATGTCAAGGGACAGAGTTTGCTGGGAACCTCCCATCTTCTTACTAACCCTAAAGTGGTGCATCTGCTATTTTATGGTATTTCCTCTCATCTGTGTCACAATGGTTGTAATCCAGAACAAAATGCAATCATTACAACTTGCCCTTAATAGAGCTGACTTCCAGCAGGCAAGTCTGAGAGAAAGAAAGGCATTTCCTGATAAGAACAAAAATTCATCTTAAGGTCTCCAGCAATAACCATAACTCACATAATGTTATATAAATAAAATTCCCTACAACACACTCTTTGAAGACAAGAAACTTTGCATGCATTGCTTTCCCTTCTTTTCCCCTGTACTCTTGCCAGTTTGCAAAGCTGCTTCTACACTAAGCACATTTAATGCACTCAGGAGCATCCTCAAGCACTGTCACTATCCTGGCACTAAACTGCTTTCTCTGTAAACTCTCTCATGCTTTAAGGGGAGGTGACTATTTCCAAACTGCTTTTTGGAAGCAGCCACTGTCAATGCACACCCTCCTGGGGCACCTGAGTACCATCTGCAAGCCTGTGGGTCAAAACTGAGGCAAGACGGTTCCAAAAATTTATCAACATGACAGTCAAGTTCCAGTGCCTGGAACATTTCAGTGTTTAATTTCTTCTTGTTTATCTAGCCTAAGTTTTAAACAGCCTGGCTCAGGTCCACATACTTTTACAAAGACAAGTTTTATTCCTAAGTTGTTATGTTCAACGGTTAAACAAATGCCTCGAGAAATACATTAAATAAATAAAGTTGATGACAGCAGAAATGTCACAAATCCATTTTAAGTAAAAATCAATATACAAAGGGGAAATCTTTCATGCTGCCCTTTAATTTTCTTGTATTGCCTTAGACTTATGCTCTATAATTTCATGAAAATGAATTTCTTTTACTGGGGCCCTCCACTGTAGGCTTCATCCTACCGGTAGCCTATTGATAAATAGCCACTCCTGAATACACTGTTTTACTGAAGCTACTGAGTAATTTCAAGATCAAATACTATACTGTCAAGAGCCAATGTAATTTTTATAATTCAGAAGAGAACGTTTAGGAAATCATTAGTATAACTACTACATCTAACTTTCCTACTGTTGGCTGGTGTACTAGCTTTAGAAAGTTGGAACATCAAAGAGGTAGCAAGAGTTGAAAGTCGTGCTGGACTTCAACCAGTCCTTTGGATAATGGAGAAACTTATTTCCCATTCAATAGAAAAAAAGGAAGACTGATAGTCTTTGTCTTCTCTCCACTGTGGTTAGGAAAATGAAAAAACTAAAGATACAAATGATCCCCTTTTCCATATAAAAATAACATGTTGAGGTTTCAGAAAGTGGAAATGTCAAATTATTTGAATATGCAATAACCAAAAAATAATTTTAATCTGAAAAAATAAAAAGGGTAATTTTTCAAATGGGAAAAGAGTTAAGATCTAGAGCAAAAAATTAATTTTAGTAATTTATTTTTTTTCTAATCCCCCCCAATTTATCAAAACTTCTCAGATTCTAAGGTATGAATATTGTTAATCTATCAAATGCCAAATATCAATAGAGTAGTAAAATATAAATAAAGATTTGGGGAAAAACGTGTTATTTTTCACATAATGGAAGAGTGAAAAAAATGAAATAGATGATTGCATCCATGAGTATTAAGCTGCAGAAGAATAAGCAAGGAAAGTGCAGAGTGCTTACAAATATACAACTTATATCTCTCATAAATACTAATACTCTAGTGATAAAACCATATCATATAAAAATACTACTAAAATGTTCTAGATAAGGATATAGGAACATATTATAATTTGAAACAGTATATTCCACTAGGAGAACTCTAACAGTAGTTAGTCTCATCACACTCTCCAGGCGTGCAACCTTTTACATTGCTTCTGGTATCGGTTACCCTCACTGCAGACTCACTACACAAACACTTTTTTCCTAGGAAATGGATATTCACCTCATGAAGTGCAAAATCTGTTCATTCTCATTCAAGGTGTGAAACAATTTTTAACTGAAGTCAATTAAGTTCATTCAGTGTGCAAATCAGGATAACACATGCATTCAAGATTTTGATAAAGTCTATATCAATCTTTTTGGCTTAACCAATCTTGTCACTGATTTAAGATAAGATTTGTTGGGGTGCCTTGTATCTTCATCTTCTTATATTTCTTAAACTTTAGGAATAATAATGTAGATTTTCCTTTAGTTATGTAGAGTGCAAGGCATAAAGCAGATCGCAGGTTTTCTTGCCTCATACCAACTACATCTTACATGTTTAAATTGATATTTGCAAATTCATTTTCCTAAAACTCAAGGCTCAGCCATACAATATTCTGCTTTTTTAGAACAACCCACATAATGCTATAAAGTTCTTTGATATAAATCACATTAACTTCCAGACATACATAAGGAATACATTCTGGATCTGAGCATGTCTGCTTTCTTTGGTAGGGAAAAATATACCACATAAGAGGAAAAGATTAAATAATTTGCATTACCAGAAAACCCCCACCCTGAATCCCAAAGTTAAGTTTAAAAACCTGCAGATGATCCTATGCCATCATGTCTGCAAATGCAATGTCTTTGGTGATAAAGACCACAGCTAAACACAAACTTGTCCTTGGAGACTTTTGTTTTCATCACATTAATGTCTACTTTGTGCTATCTAATAAATGGGAAAAAGAAACAAAAAAATCAAACCTGAAGGCAAGAATAAAAGTATAAAAGAATATAGTATAGTTGATGTAGTATAGTATTATTTGCATAGACATAAAAGAGAAACTAATTTTAAAATTAATTTGCATCTGCTAAAACATAATTTTAATGTAACTATGAAGAACACATTACAGAACCAGAGTTCTAGCTGTAAAAGCAAAGACAAAAAAATTCAACCAAAAACCTCAACATGATTGGAGTCATCAAATTTTGAGCTTTTAGAGAATTAAAAAAAATATTTTACATATAGGCACTGTTCATACTCTGTTTTCATTTGAGTCCAAGACAAAAACCCTAAATTCTAAGACTGTTTTAAAAAATAGAACTGCGACAAAGCAGACAGCCTATATAAAAAACTTCAGATTTGTGCTTAACATATTTTATTTTGTTTCTCTCTATTGATGCTACCAGAATCCACAATGCATTTTAAAAACGTTCTCGTAGAAAACCATTGAAATTCTGTATTCACAGTAAATTTCCATTATACCAAAATTTATACCTTTATGGTTAAGCATTTAATCAAATGTGTTTGAGATGGTTTCTAACAATTTTCAAAAATGATGCCATTCCAGGAACACTTTACATACAACACTTGTATTCTATGAGATTTGGAGATGTATCTGCCTTCCTTAGTGACAATAAACTACCTATAACTATAGCCAGCAATGCAGGGACTCTATTCTATCATCTTACAAATATATCCTCAACTGAGTTCCGATTGTGGAATCTGTTATCACTAGCAATGTTGATAGATGGAACTGCAAGGCAGCATCAGCCTCAGATCCTTGCTGAATTTGATAAGTGAGAAAACAACCTGAAGATATGAAATCTGAGAAAAAAAATTTAATGAGATCACTCATTTTTCCTCACATACTGCTGAAATAGAATCTCTCCATAGAAGAAATTGGTAAATGTTACTGCAAGTCAGCACAGAATTGAAGACAATTCCAAACCTGACATACACAAAGAATTAACTTTTTACTTGTATTTACTAAGTTAGACATTCTAGAGGCGGTTTTTGTTACAAAATTTTCCACCAGTTTTTATCTATTTTTACATACTAACAAAGTAGAACAAGGTGTATAGAAGTGTAAGTTAATGCAAATACTTCAGAAATTTTTATTGTTTCAGTGATATTTCTTGCTGTGAAGCCCCCTGACACTAGCTCCAATTTCTTTCTCACATCAAGTATAAACACAGGAACCGTGAGTATACTGTATCTATCAAGCACAATCTGACATGCTGCCTTTGATTTTGAAATGTCATACCCAAGGATCTTCTCCAGTGTAACATGAGTTACAGAAGTCACAGTTCTGCAGCAAAAGTATATAAGAATATAATCATTAAGTACATTTACAGTGAAACAGAAAGTGTATAACTGATGAGTTTCAGTGACAGATGGATTTGCTACCAAGCAAGAAGGAAGGAGTTTCACGAAAAATTACAGTTTGTCATGTGATTGCACATATGCTTGAGCCTATGCTTAGACTAGCCTAGCACTCACTGCCTGGATTTGCAGCCCCAACCAAAGGATATTGTTGAGGCTAGAAGACTAGAGTGGCTCAAAAACAACTGGACAGAGAGACAAAGCACAGTCTCTTAAAAAAGGAAGAAACTGCCTTTAGTTCCATAATAGCTGAGCTACAAATCACCAGGTGTTGGGAGAGTGATTTAGGGCAGTACCATTATATACTTGTTCCCCAGGTATCTGCTATTAGCCAAAGGATACAGGCTAGATAATGATTTGTCTGAATCAAAACAGCTGATCTTATGTTCTTATTTTCTGAGGTTTGTTTCCTGAAAGCTCAACCATAAACCAAATCCTTAGAGACTATGTATGCTATCCTTTGAATAGAAATTGTTGCAGAAAGTATAGTCTGGAAGCAGAAAATCCTCAAAACTATCCCTGCTTTCAGAATTTAAAGCATTCACAACTCATATTCACTGCACAACTCTTCTTTTGATTACAGAAGCATTAATAGTATGCTTTAGAAAGTGTTTTATTATATGATTAGAAATGCTATCAAATGCCCACGCCATGGGCATGGCAATGTTAGATCAGAAAATTATTCAGTGAAAGAGTAGCTTTTTGATATTGCTTTAGCTTTTCCGTAGAGAACCTAAGATTGGTTATAAGTATAGGGAAAAAAATGGATTCCATATTCTGTTCTGCATTAATGATGAAGAGAGGAGGAACCTCAGCATTCAAATGGCAATACCTTAGGGTGGCAAAGCTGCCTATTTGACATGCTGTAGGTGTATGCTTAAAACTACAGAAAGTGAGATAATCAACGTTTAGGAGCAACCAGAAGAATATACAGAAATAATCACTGAGGATCCTTCAGACACAACAGAATGCCATGGGTAATAGTGTGTTCCATTCAATGGAATCAGAGATATGTGGGGTGGGGAGAGAAAAGATCAAACACCAACCCAAATACATAGGCTACAAATTTGACAAATAAATGTGTATTACAATATTATAGTAAGTGTTGTAGAGTCAATGCAGAAAGGCTCCTGGAGATTATGGGATATTGGTTCCATAGTAAAGGAGGTCAGGAAAATGGTTGGGCTTGGTGTAATATCACCAAGGTCATTTTCAACCTAAATGATTCTCTTTTTTTATGAAAAAAACATTAAACAAAGAGAAAAAAAAGAAAAATCTTCCTACATATGCAGAAGTTGTCCATGATATTTGACAGATTCAAGACCTCTCATCCAGAGCATTCAGGGAAAAAAAAAGAAAAAGCCCAAACATTTTCACTTCCTGGTTTACACTGAAGTTGCATTTCACAACTTTCAGTCATTCACTTCAGTACATATTTTTTGAAGACAGAAATCTTTTCTCCATCTTTTCTCCCCATGAAAAGCTACTTAAGCGCATTTCACTGAAATTGACAAAAACCCTGTAGGGAAGAAAATGACATTTTCTGACAGTTCTTGAACACTGCAGAAGGTAAATATCATTAGTGAAACTCTGGAGGGAAACTCTGCACACAGTAAGAGCTACCTTGCATAAAAAGGATGTACCTTTCATAAAAACAAAATTGAATGCCCTATTTTTTAATAAAACTTATGTCTCTTAAAGGAAACAAGAAATTAACTAAGCCCCTGAAATTTTTCAAGAGGTGTTTATTTCTTCCCTGTTTTACTAAAACATTAAAAAAAACTCCCCACAGTTTCATTTAGTTCTCAGACATGCTGACACAAATCATAATCTCAAAGTGTTCCCTTCACTAAAGCCTCAGTCACAGATTTTTGATTGTGTCAGCTGACATTTGGAATAAACTTTCTACTTAAGTGCTTCTTTTTAAAAAAGAGGAAAGGCAAGCGTTGATGTGATGGGAAATGACAGAGTTATAAAAAACCTGACTACATAGGGTTGCTCTCCACCTGTGGTGGGGGCACCATGCAGGATTGTGGCATGTACATCTGCTTGAGGAGTAACAGCCAGCTGCTACATTACACTTTCTAGAGAAACACAAACATATTTCAGTATGGATGATCAAAGGGAAGCAGGAATTAGAAACTAAGCATTTTTCCAGAAAACATGCTACAGCATCACACTGCAGAAAGGGTATACACTGGAACTTGTGTCAGAAAAGCAACAGGAATGAGTTTAAACAGAAAACAGCAAGAATAAACTTAAAAGAAACAGACACAGGCAGCAGTGTGCTGTATTCTGATCTCAGCTAAACACAATTAAATACAGAAGAGCAGCTCTGTGGACCAATTTTCCCCTAGATTCCCATAAAACAGTCATGTCTCAGTCACTCTGCATGGAATTTACACAGTTGATTCTTGTGTCACACTAATTTGTAACTGAACCTGTATGGAGCCTTTTTCTCCTTCATAACTCCACTTATTTGACATAGTTTAACTCCAGACAGCAGTTAAGTACCCTGTAGCATTTCACTAATTCCCCCATCTCAGTAGGATGGGGAAGAGAATCAGAAAAAACTTCATGGATGGAGGTGTGAATAATTTCATGTAACTCAGAAAAAGTAACAAGGATAATAACGAAAAAAAACTCCAAGAAGAACAAGTGATGTACAATAAAATTACAATAAAACTTATAACTTATGAAAATTTTTAATGGAATCAGAGAAAAAAAATCTTGAGATTTCATACAGTATATTCCCTTTAATTTACTTGCTTTTTTGGCTCACTTTCTATAAGGCTAAAATAAAGGTATATTCTCTGGTTTGGATGCCATGCTTTTATATTTATTTTTGCTCTGTTCTTGATTTTGTAGCTCATTTTCCCCTACTTCTTGCTTTTGAGAAGTACGAGGAAACAGAGAACTCACTCAGTCAATTCCCTGTCTCCTCTCTCATGCCCTAAGAGTTACTAGGGAATTGTTTCATGTGCAGCATAGCTCAGGTTCATTTTTACATGTTGGGGAGAGGGCATTGGATCTACACAGTTTGATCTGTAAAATACCAGAGCATTCAACACTGACATAAGAGAAGATACTAAGTTTACTGAAAGACATCAGCAGTGTAAAGTGCTGTAACCATAATGTTCCCAAAGCACTAGATGGAATAGAAATGGGGGATAAAGGTATGTATGCTGAATAAAACAAACTTCATTCAGCCCTAGGCCATCACTATTCCCTCTCCCATTATTACTTCTCTTTCAAAAGAATGGTATAGACTGCTCACTATCTTTAGATGACCACGTTCTGAACACATCAGTTTATTTCTTGCTCACAATGACACACAACATGGAACTATTAGTGTTGCAACTACAGATACCAATCTTCCTTGGATGTTTTTCATCCAAAAGCCAGCTGTGGCCAGTGTGAATGGAAGACAGCATTCAGTGAAATGCTACTGCTGAAAGCTCTTAGTAATTTTCTCCTTTTATCTATATTTTATTTTGATACAGGAAGCAAAAACAAAGGGGTTATATATTTAAAGAAATAAAAGACAACATTCAGATATACTAAGTCAGGTCTCTAACAAAAGGTCTCCAACAAAACCTAGTGGAATTCATTTGTGCTTTCAATTTCACCAGAGTGCAACGTAAACAACCATAGGAACCACACAGCTAGCTTTCAAATTAAATCTTACAATGAATAATTTATATTTTTAAACAAGGATTAGAAGTTCCATTCAGTTGCAGACTATCAGGGATGGCTTTAATAATTCACATGCTTTCCAAAGGTGAATAAAATTCCCTCCTGAAGAAAAATCAAAACAATGTAAATATTTTCTTTGTTAAAAGCATGCTGTGATTGACAAAAGAAAGGGCCACTGTCATAAAATTGAATGCACAGTCTGTGGGAGATAGGTAAAGGGATTTAATAATCTTCAAAGTAGAAGTCTCTGAATGCAATTCCTACACTTACCAAGAGGAATATGGAAAAAATAAAACCCATTATCAACAGGCAAAATCTGCATATAATTTTTGACCTTTACTGAAAACCTTGAAGTTCCACTACATAATTTTGTGTGTGTGTGTGCAGGAGACCACATTGTTCCCTCACAGCAACTGCAAAAGAACTTTGGGTCAAATGTTCCCCGTATTACCAAGGTTGTGTCTGATCTTGCAGAAAGATGTTGAATATAAAAGAAACAGTCTGTGAAGCACCATTGCCTAGCTACAAGGAACACACTCTGACTTGAGAGGACCAAGTTAAACTAGAGCCACCTCACTGGAGTTTTTACAGGTAAACTGGCTGCCTTTGCTGTAATTCACAGCCTGTGTTCTTTGCAGTCCTAATAAATATTGTCCCGCTATCTTTACACTGAACATGTGTACCCTGTAAAAAAGGGCAAGGAATATTGCACCTGATGAAATAGAGTCCACTTCTCTGGAGAGCTCAATGCAATCACAGATGAGTGATATATGTGTTTAATGCTCAGGCAGCATTAAGGTAAAATTTAATGCAAGACAAATGTCCAGTGCTGCAGACATAGTTCATAAATTAAATTCACATTCTCCTTTGGTTTTCATTTCCCCATGAAGAAATAGTAAAGAAGACAGCTGCTTTCTTCAAACATATAATAACAGAAGCATTTTTTGCAAGGAAATGTACTGGACCAGACAATTGTTTGTAATTTTGATTTAGCACTTTTAAGAACAGTCAAACATTCTTAATCTCTGCTCACTGTAATGT
Organism: Setophaga petechia; assembly: GCA_024362935.1. NCBI lineage: Eukaryota > Metazoa > Chordata > Aves > Passeriformes > Parulidae > Setophaga > Setophaga petechia. The sequence goes on from JANCRA010000001.1 coordinate 34,515,545, forward strand.
TGATACTAGTTAAATCTCACATGTATCATCTGAAGCAATATATGAATGAAACACAGTTTCATTTCAACCAAATAACAGTTTATAATAGGCCATTTTAACAGAAAAAAATAATGGCAGAAAAATTATATAATTTCAAAAACGGGTGACAGTAAAGATCAAAGTGAGTTAAGCTCAAATCCATTCAAAATAAATTTTTTTAGGTTAAATAATAGTCATCACCGACTTGAATCTAAACAGACAAGATAAATGGAGTAGCATTTTAAAAATGCAGAAATGAAAGTTGGAAAACAGGTAACTCAGGAGAGCACCAGTAAATGAACAAAAATACATTGTGTCTAGCCTGGTTCATTATAAAAAAACTTCCTGAGCTAAAAGACCCAGTTATGAAGCAGGAATACTTTCTAAAAATCTCAGGTATAAAGACAATGACTTTTAAAAAAATAACATGCAAGAAGCTGTCTGTTGCATGAAAGCATTACTGAGGGAAATGATCTTAAAATTTTGAATGTAACACTGAAACTAAAAGTAAAAATTACTAAAAGTAATTTTTGAGGGTTCAGCTCAATAGCTCAATACCAAGTCCAGTAGAAAAGATGCCTGTATGGCTCCTATAGATCATTCTTGATCTTTCTAGAGTTCAGATTAGTATATCTGCTGCTAATTACCTTGGAAGAATTTGTTCTCTTAATTGGTCTGGAGACAGGAAGGAGACAGAAAGATTTTGAAATATATTTTATTGCCTGTAGATAGATATACATTAATTTCACCAAAGAATTAAGGCCCCAATGTTTCTATTGTTTTACTGTCTTCCAGTTTTGTTTATTTTCCAAATAAGACTGCAGGAGAGTTATTTGCTAAATTAGCTGCCAAACTACTGAGCTAAGCTCTTCTGAATGCTGTAGACACCTGCAATTTTGCTTAGGCATCTAAATAATCTTAGGACTCAGTACTGCAGTGTACTGAAGCACTTTGTCCCCACTCATCTTTATCAAGGTCTATAAAACCTTATAATTAACAGAAATAACACTTAATTGTTATATCCCCACACAGAGTTTTCCTCAACCCTAAAATGATGAATCAGCATTATGAGAACTGATGAAGTTCAAGTGTGAATATCAGGACAACAAAAATCCTGCAGAGTGCATACACAGGAAGTGACACGGGCAAAAAAAGAAACTCCAAACATCTCCATATCAGAGTGTTCAGTAATGTTTGATAGGCAGAGGGGTTTTACCACTTTTCTTGCCTTGATTTCACTTTGTCCACTCTTACTCATGTGTCCTTTAAAACTTACCCTGGAAGAGCAATTATTTTTAGACAAAAAGGGGTCAGCACCAATACCAAGAAATTACAGCACGATCAGAAATTTCAGTTATAGACAGAAAAAAATCTGACACAGAACTATTAGACATTTCATTTTGCACATGTGTGTGCAACTTGCAGTCTTCCTCAAACAAGGATATGTCCTTATTTACTCTCCTTTTTCAAAGAGGGCTTTAGTGTAATATTTTGTCAATATTAGACTACACGGCTCTGCCCATTAAATTCTATCTGAATATCTGAACTATCAGATAGCTCCTTTTTTATGCTATTTCCCTCTCATTTCAAGCCCACAGTATATTAATTGTTGCAAGTTTTTGTGAAAACATCTTAAATAACATTTTGCCACTTTTATTCACACCAAAATAGTTAAAGGGTTTAAGTAATAACAGCACAGGTTGTAACATGCCATGATGAGCTGCAATTTCTAAGATGGTATCCTCTACTAACCCTGATATTTTGAAGAAGTTTCATAGCTCTTGTGAATTAATGTAATGCAATGCAAGTCAGTAAAACTAGAGTAATTTACATTTACTAATGTATAAGATATTAATTATGGAGTGGGGAACCCAAAAAACTCTTTTTATTTCAATTTGGTTAGCAGAGCCCATTGTATCTTAAACATATCAAGAAATCTCAGCTTTCCACAGTCTTACTAGGATAAGTTTCTGGCTGTCCAGAATTCTTAAAACACAGAAATACTCTGTGAACACAGTGATATTACAGTTGTTTTCAATTGGATGAGAAAGGTCAAGCAGCATTCAGAAGTGATACATTCACTACTGTAAAAAAGATACATGAGGGTGGTCAGACTGAGGGAAGACAAATTGTTTAATATGCTTTCAGAATCCCCTGCTGCGTGGTCAGAGCACAGCACCACAACCATGTCTTTCAGTAATTTCATTGTGGAAAAACCTGACTGCTGTCTTGAAAATGGTAAAGTAGAAGGCTGATAAAGCTCAGATGCTTCCACCCAGTCCAAAATTTTGTTGAAAAACTTAATTAAGCCTGTCCTACTGGACTGCAATTATTTTGAGTAGTCAATCTCCTGTCTGGATCATTTCCAGCTCAATATATATAACATTCACTTAAGTAAAAAGCTCTCATTTCTCCAGGGAAAGTATTCCTGTTTCAAGTTACAAGACTTTTTATTATTATTTTTAATAGAATACCATAGTCAGCTTTTTTTTGTTGTTGTTTTTACTGTAATAATATACACAGACTGTTAAATGAAAATAGAAGGGAAAACCTGTCCTGCATAGATCATTCATCCCAGTAAAAGCTACAGAAAATTGCAGAAGATAAAATATCCTTGCAAGAATATTCTCACAGGGGGAATTGTCCAACTTCTTCAGCTCTGAGCTGTGAACAAGCACAGGCAAAGCTGCCACGGGACAAGATATACATTCTCTCGTGCTAGAAGACAGGTTGACCTCCTGCAGTAACTATGAAAATTCACCATATTTATCAAATGATGATAGTAGAAGGAGAATTTCAAATTCATGTTGGCATATGTAATGCCATTTCTATTTCTAAAAAGCCATCCTGATCCAATAGGGAAAAAAAAGATATACAACTGGATCCATTTATTAGATTTTATCTAAAAGATACACATGAAAAACTACTCACAGAAAAATTACAACCAATAAATTTAACCAAAAAAAAGCACCCCGTAAATTAATCTTTGGGAGTTACAAGCAAGTGCTACATTCCTCAAGCTGATGGTTATCACATACAAATCCTTAGGCCCACAAGGACAGAGAAGGCATTTATTCAGGAACTGGGCAACTTCCAAGCATGCACATCAAAAAGTTTGCTACAGAGAGGAAACAGCAGCACTGAACATTCCTTTATTTCTGAGCAACTGTCAACAAAGCAGGAAACAAGTGGTGATCAAGGAAAATGTGCTTACCAAGGAAGCTCACACTACTGATCTGGCATTTCTGAAACCATCATCTTCCTTTCTCTCTACCTTTCACTGGCTTAACTTATTTCCAGGAGATTCATGAACATTAAGGTGAACATTGCCATAAAATCATGAATGTACAAGGAGACAATAGAGTACATGAATTTACAGAAGAGGTTACAAAGGAAGATACTTAGGGTAAATACTGCCATTTCTCTCATCCCTTAAGATGCTGTGTTCAGCTGAGAGAAGAGAGGAGAGGGAAGCCTTTGTGTCATGCATTCATCTGCCTGTGGGGCCTGTCCCAGGGCAGACAGGGCATGATTCCAGTAGTCTCTTTCAGTCTCTCTTTCCTACTTCCTAGTCTACTCACCTCCTCCTGGAGCCCTGCCAAAAGTGGAGGAGTTCCTCTACCTGGGTGCAGCTCTAATTAAGGCTGCCATCCCTACCTAGGAGCCAGGGCCACCCTACAGCCTGGCGCCTGGCTGTCAGCTCGCTCCCACTGAAGCTTTCTCCCGGCATCTGTGTCAGCCATGGTGGGGGCAGAGCTCAGAGAGGCCGTGACTTTCTGCTGGATCAAGACCACTGTTCCCTGCTCAGGCTGGCTGACAGAGCTGCAGGTCCATCCTGCACACCCTGCCCTCCCATCTCCTGTTTGCCTGTCCTGTTTGTGATGCTCCTGGCTGCTAATGCTCCCTAAGGGCTTCTGTCAGGTGTGGAGGGAGAGCTTGGTCACCACTGCTTCTTTCCCTTTCATCCTCAGCACTGGTGAGGCTGCACCTCAAATAGTCTGGTTTTGTGCACTTCACTACAAGTCAGACATTGAAGTCCTGGCATGCGTTCAGAAAGGACCCTCCAAAACATTTTAAAAGAGCAATGGACCCGGTGAAGGGTCTAGAGAAGAAGGAACTCAAGCACATGGAACACTGCAAGAGGATTATCAGTCCACCTTGCTTGTAATTAATATTAAAATCAGCTTGGGTCAGAGCAATCAATGCACCTTCTGATGCCAGAATTTGTTTCACTTTCACTCACCACTGCTTTTCAAATGCATATGGTAAAGTGCTGAACACTGAAAGGTAAAATCTGGGAATATAGAACAGCTTTTAGTGCATTTTACTGGAGTTGAGAACTTAGAAATTTTATTCTACTTTACAATTTCATGGAGAAAAGATAGACCACAATTTGAAAAGCAGAAAATCACTAAGGGAAATATCTGAATCAGGGATTTTTTTCTTTATCCCATAGGTGCTATTTTGAATGATGGCATTCAGATTTTTCCACAAAATATTTATCAAATGTATTTGTTTTCTTGACTTTGCTAAAGACCAAGTTCCCCAAAGCCTGTACTCTTATGGATGCAATTACTCATCATTGTAATAATTACACAAGACAATTTAGTAAAAATTATAGAATCTAGTCCTTGTTTTTTAGTGATAAGCGCAATTTCTATCTCAAGCTAATTTACATGAGGAAATTTGCAAACAAATATATGTAGCATCAAGTATTCCACGGATTTGCATGCAAATGATCCCACTTAAGGGCTACCAGCATTATGACCTGAGGCTACTCCACTGCAAAAATGCTTTGCCAGTGCCCAAAGGACATGGCAAACACCTGGTTCCTTATCCTCCTTATTACAATGAGAATAAGAAATGGAGATATCAAAGGCTGCCATGAAAAGAAAAGGGACACATTTGAAGACAGTAGCAGGAAAGAAGACTGCTGAAGAACTCATATTTGCCTCACAGTAACATGTGACCAACAGAAAAAGAGTTACTTTTAATTGCACCCACAGGAATCACTAGATCATAGTGTTTCACAGCTAGTTCCCAAACACTGGAGATGTGTGACCATCATTTTATTTCTTTATACTCTATATAAAAGAAATTCAATAATGTAAATGAAGAAAGACTTTCAAAGCTGTTGCAAGCAGTACATTTTAAATGCTGTAATGTTTAGGCATAGGCTTCTTATGCTGAAGTTCACTAAGAAAAATTCCTTTGGAGCATTGCTTTACTCTTACTGCTTCACTGAGGTGAAATGAAAGAGAAATTTTAATTTATCACAAGTTGTCTGGTATCTTTAATCTCATGTTAACCCAGATCTCTCCTAGGCCCTCATCTTACATTAACCTCATCAGCCTTTATCAGCATTTCAAATATCTTAACTTTCAGAAATACTGAGACAAGATTTTGGATAAGAATCTTCCAGTAAAGTGTTTCAAGTCTCATGTGAAATGAGATGTTCCTGATGAGGAAAAAATACTGAGGCCACTGTACCTGCTTACAGCATTTCCCCAAGACCCTAGATGTTTGAGCACCACTGAAGCAATATGCACTCCGTATTTCCCACTCACTAAATATTATGATCCCTTTTAATATCCTAGGGAGGACAAGCCACCAATTTCAAACCATTTATCTGAAAATAAAAGTGCATGTTGCTGACTTGCTTAATATCTGTACATTTTCTCTCCCTAGTCAGTCACTCCAAAAGTGTTTATTTCTCTTGACAGCTACTTTTGGAAAGGCACTTGGCATCAACATGCATCTGAAACCCTCTGGGGAAAGGGTAGTGTTATAAATAAAATACATGGATCAAGGAATGAAACATATGTACCAGCTAGAGATCAAATCTTCGATATTGAACTGGCATGATGAAAATGTAACTCATTGAGGATACACATGATTTAATTTAGAGCATAAGAGAGTCCCAAAGGGTAGGAAAACTAAAGACATAACTCCAGTTAGTTAAAAGATATTCTTTCCATGGAAAATTGCTTTTTAAATCTATATTTCTTTCTTTCTCATAATGAACATCCAGCCCAGAAGTCCACTTTCTTTTCTTACTATTAATGTTAGCTTTTGGTCAGAACTTGTGTTTCTGATTTTGGAGTAATTCTTTGTTACTCTGCTAAATTCTGTGATGTAAAGCATTTACCACTAGGCAACAAAAGTTCCTTGCTTAATCTGTCATTTTGAAACTCTTTTGAGTTTACCTGAATAAAACTTCAGAATAGACTTTAGGATTATACTTATTGAATGTGCTCTATATTCCTTTAAAATGGAAAAGCATAAAAAAGTTCAATGCAAATATGGCTGTGAAAAATACTTTCAAAAAAACCTTCTCAAATTTTTTCACATATTTTAAAAGTAAATGCAAGTGAAAGAGGCAATCAAAAGGACAGACTCCAAGACAAATCCTACATTTAATATATTTATACAAATGTCTAGGCATAACTTGCAAAAGGGTATCCATGGATTTGACAATGCAACATTACTGCTAGCTGGGAATAGTTTCAGCCTTATTGTATGAGAAGGATTTCTGAAGTATATTGTTTTTCTGTAAACTACTTCAAAAACCTTCCAAAGTGTCATTCTAAACAACAGTGAGTGCCCAAGACCCAGTTCTGGCAGTACCTCCATAGGAACAGTACCTTCAGTCTGTTGCAATAGGCAAAACCAGCTCTGGGGCTTAGAATATTTTTCTCAAATTTCCAACTTTTATTGCAAGGGTTAACATGAAACAGGTATTATCCAGTTATGTTGTAAATAATTGATAGTATTTTAATCAATGTTCTTTTAAGGAGATGTAAAAAATTTTTGAAAACATCGTCAAATTCAGCTGAGCTTTCCTATCCACTTATGAAAAATAAATGTTTCTCAAAAGATTTATTTTTTCTGCAAGAGACAGTGTAGTACTCTATAGTTGATTCTTTCTTTGGTAAGTAAAGTACTGCCAGATTATACTTAATTTTTTTATTTTTATCACAAGACTTTTATACATTTGCTTACTTGTTACAGAGATTACTCTCTTGTGAAACACACTTATGCACTACAAGGCTCAGGAGGGGAAATTTTCTTATCATAAATGGATTGCATAGATGGATTTCAACAGAAGTGGAGACTGTAAATATTTTACCAGTTTTGGTTTAGTGCTATCTCTCTTTCAGTTCCTAAGTGTGCTCTGGGGAAAGGAGGCTACAGCAGCTCAGGACTGGTATGGTCTCCAGACTAGTCATTACCTTAAAGAACATCCAAATGGAAGGGCAGGATACACTGGGTGGATATATTCCATCCAGCCTCCAGCACACTGTCAAAAGGATGTTGTGTGCTGCATATGTAGGTCCTGAGAATAAAATCAATGATGCACAGAAATGGTAACTTACACAGGGATGAAAATGCTAAGCATGGAGCTCACAAAGGAATTGCAATTTTCTTCTGAATTCTGCATATAGAAAGACAAATCTCACACATTTTTTTCAGAATGGAGCATTAGCAGAGCACCACTAGGAAAAGATTCAACCTGCGTGACTGATACAGCTACCCAGTGAAGTGGCTAACCAGTGAGCTAGAATATAGATATGATGGCATAGCTGTCTTCCATAGTGGTGGGATAATACTGAAAGACAATACAAAACTGCAGTCAACATTTTTCTAAAAGGAGATTTAAAAAAACTTGTATGCAGAAGATATTTAAATTACTACACAAACAGGGTAGCAGAGTGTGCCTACCTCTCAGGAACACTTATTGAGAGATTTGAATAGTTACAGGATTTATGGAGTTTCACGGGGAAAAAACCCAACCCAACAGCAGCAAAGGAACACAAGGTCTTTAAAAAAAATATAGGAAACATGAACCAATGGCTGAATGATAAAATAAGAAAAAATCAAATGGAAAAGGTATGGAGCTGTGTCAGGCAAAGTTCAGACTAGACTTTAGGAAAATGTTCCTCCCTGAGAGGATGGTTGGTCACAAGAATAGGGTCCCCAAGAAAACAGTCATGACCCCAAGCCTGTCAGAGTTCAAGGAGTGTCTGGATAGTGTTTTTAGTCATACAGTTTTGTAGATAGTCCTCTGAGGAGCAAGGAGGGCAATCCTCATGGGTCCCTTTAACTCAAGATATTCATGATTCTATGAAATTAGGTGGGTGGTTTTTATCATAATGGTTGGATTCTGATAAAAATAAGGTAGTGTTGGTAGTGGAATAATCAGTCTTCTCTATGTCCTCTCATTTAGATGAGATATATACATAGAGATGTTATGAACCACATAGAATAAGTCAACAAACTGTCAGCATGAAGACAACATTACACAGTGATTCTGGCAATTTTAAAGGTCTTATTTTTAAAAAATGTTTGACTCACAGCAGTGTGACTTTTGTCTACTCATGGCTCAGACATTGAACCATTCTTAAAATTTCCCTTCCTCAGATTTATAGATGAAATCACTCTTCTCTGGGTTTATTACTTTCTCTATCTCAGCACAATCAGCAGAAAATTCATAACTTATGTTCTGGTCAGTCTTGGTTTTGAAATAGTTCAAAATACCAAGAAAGTTAGATTGTATTTTATGATAGTGTTTTAAAGGAAATTAATTCTTTCAACCCGCATCCTCAGCTACCAAGGTAGTGCATAACAATTTTAAATGATTGCTATCAGTTAGTTACACAAAAGAACAACACTCAAATAACTCAACACTCAGGTAACTTCACAGAAATATATATAAATAACAACACAAATAAGCTCAACAACATGTTCAATTTTCCCACCAATTCTGACCATATGGAAGAACAGTAACCTTTAATTTATGACATCAAGGGAACAGTCTACTTATAAATCACTGAAACCAGAGATTAACCTATCTGGTTTAAGTTAATCTTTTCCTGAAAAACATTAATTTCTTTCTAAACATGGGGGAGGAGGTTTTTTGTAGTCTTTTCATTCTTTATAGCTTGGGGGTCCAAACTCAGAGTGGTTTATTTCCCTTTTCCTCTTTTGAAACTGCCACAGCTCCCCACTAGTGGAAGCTTTCTTAACTACAAAATGCACTAACATGCAATAACACATTCAGTCTTTCCTTCTAAGGTTATTCAAGTCCCTGTAGAAAACCTGAGGATTATCTGAATCCAAGCACAGAAGACTACAAAAGTCCAACATCCTTCTCTGCTCATTCATCAGACATACATCGGTGGATGGGAAGCTTGAGGGGTCTGGATCAGATTTTATTACTTATTAATTTATTATTTATTACTTGTTAAGACCTGTTCAGAAAGACTTTTCTCCAAAAGAGAAGTTTGCCATTACCTTTTGAGAGAGAGAACTGGTCTCAAATTTCTCTCAGCAGCTCTTGACCCATTTGCCTAAGGTGGAGTTCTCTATGTAAGGTTGTAGCCTACTTCAGTGACTAAGCAGATATCCAGCAGGTAACCTTTACCCTAACTGCCTCCATTTTAAATCTAAAACACATGCTATTTTACAGTATGTTTACATGTCTGAAGAAAAATTATGTGAAAAGTTTCTTAAAGAATCAGGGATTTGGCTGTTGATGGAACTAAAACCCCTGAATTAATAAATTACCTCCCATGTCTACAAAATCCAGAATTTAAATGTCTGCCTAGAATAGCCACAGTTGACCCCCATCAGCTCTACGCTTTCACCCATATCTATTCAAAGACCTTATAGATTTTTTTTCCCAAAGGAACTCTAATTTGTGTTCCCAGTCAGAAATTTATTTCTAATTGAATGACATGTCCAGTGAATTTCACACCAGACATCTGCCTACCTACAATACAATGAAATAGCATCCATCACATTCAGTATTTCCTAGTTCACTCACTCTTTTCCATGAGTGTCCAGCCTCAAAACATTTGCTCAGAGCCTCAAAACATTTGCTCAGAATTACTTTCACATGTCACATCATTTTCATTGCAAACTCTGAAATTATCAGTGTCTAATATTTAATTAGGAATATAGTATTCAGAGCTCAGCACTGCTTATTAAAATTACAGTGCAAGCAACTCCAAGTTTGGAACTAGTCTAAGACTAGTCACAGCTAGGTCACAGCTGATGATCTCACTAGGAAACACCATTCTACATAAACTACATGGCCTTCAAATTTCATAACATTTCTCAGCTTCTTTTTTAATTTTCAAAATTTTTCCACACTTTTGAAACTTCTACCAGTTTTTCATAAAGCTTTTACCATTTTTACCATTATTCAATAAAGAGAATAAAGCTTATCTATTAAAGCTTATCTATCCACCCAGTGATAATCACACAGTTCTTCACTGAGCCCACAAATTTGCTGAATGAAAGTATATCATGGCAGCACTGAAAAACACACAAATGTTTCTTTAATAAAAAGTACTACCAAAAAGGCAGTCAACATGAGCAAAAACTGACTAGGGTGAAGCAAAGGAATAAGAACGATAGAAAGGATGAAGTAATCCACAAAAACTAGCGCACACTGATGCAAAATTTCCATGTTCTGCAAGTCTTGTCTGTGTATGCCAAAGGAGAAGAGGAAGAGGAGCAGACCAATAGAGGGCAGAGTATATATTTTAAATTTTCAGACATATTAGCTCCTTAGGGTTATTTACTCTTTTTCCATGTTTTCCAGTTGCAATATTTTAAAAGTTTGCAATACTTTTTATACCTTTTATCTGATTAATTTTAAAGTATTATTTATACAAACTAGAAGAAATAAGAGGAAGACACTCAGCTGTAAAGCAGTGTTTTAAAGTTTCATTGACCAAATTACCTTCTGCCTGCCACACGCCGTTCTTTTTTTCACACTTCTAAACAGTCAGCATACTAATAAATACAATCCCAACATACCATGAGGATGAAGTTCCATTTTTTGTATATAGCATGCCCATTTACACATGCTTATAATTAAAGCATGTATTTTACATAGAGTATTTAGAGTAACCTGGGAAAAAGAAGACAAAACAAGATCATAAAATCTACAGAAAAACTGCTGAAGCCATTCTCGCCTAGGAAAGATTTTAAGACACAGCAGGTTTATACACATTCACAACTTTGAACATGAGCTGAAACAACTTAGATGTGAGTGCAGCTCTGGAAATTTTGTGAAAATTTCAGCTCAAAACAGTCAGAAAGCAAAGAAAGAATTAGGTTGCATAAGAGATGAGACTAACACTAAACACATTAAAATTCCATTGTGTAAATTAATGAAACTGAAAGTCTCTGAAAAATTTTGTTCAGCTTGATTACCTGGTCTCTAAGTGGTAAGAGCAGAAATAGAATAGTTCCAAAGACCATCCATGAGTCTGGTTAGGGCACAGACAAGGTGCAAGCAGTGCTGCCAAGACATGCTGCAGCCCATCTGTGCTCTGCTGCCCATCCTGGGGTAGTATGGGAGCTATTAGTGCAGGGCAGGCTGGGAGCACCTGGCTTCCTGCTCCCTGCAGAGCTGCAGGTCCAGGTGTACTGAATGCTCTGGTCATTGCTGAGAACAACCCTTGTTAGGATAGCTCAGCCCAAACCTATTATCCACACAACAGGGGAAAGGTGAGTGATCCAGGTGACTGATGAACAGATTAGAAGAGATATTCAATTCTGTTTCTTACAAACAAGAGGATCTGGATGATGTAAAGGTCAAGGGCAGCCTTGGCATCAGTGATCAAAATACTGTGAAGTTTATGATCTGAAGAATAGTGAATGAGATTAATAACAAATTTGGACTTCAGAAGAGCAGGCTTAGATCTGCAGAAAGCTAAGCAGGCATTGATGAATGCAGAGCTCCTGACTTGACCTTAAACACATAAAGGAAATATACAGGAGGTGAAGGCAGGAACAGGCTAAATGAGAGGAATAAGACCAATCACACCAATGAAAAAAAGCCAAAGCCCATATCAATCTGAAACTACCAAAAGAGATAAAGGATAATAAGCAAGATTTTTCTAAGTTCCTCAACAGCAGAAGGGAAGACAAGACAAACATTGCTCATTGGGGCAGGAAGCCTTATATGAGAAGAGATAAGGCCGAGGTATTGACCGCCTTCTTTGACTCCATTTTCATTGATAAATCTTGTTCTCAGTCATCCTCAAAACAGAATCTGAAGGAGTGAATTTTTACCCAGAATAAAGGAAGAGTTGTGGATTATTTAATTGCCCTGTACAGATACAAGTGTTTGGAATTGATGGTTGTGGAGCCGGTTGTGTAACTGTGAGACTTCTCTATCATCATGACAATCATCAGAGGTTCCTGATGGCTGGAAAAACAGACTAATGTCATCCATCTTCAAAAAGGGCGAGGAGGATTCAGGAACATGCACATTGGTAAGCCTTGCCTTATGCCCCAGAAAGGTCATGGAGCAATTTCCCCTAGAAATTTCTTTTATTTCTTAAAAATTATTTCTTAAAACAAGAGACGAGAAAGTGACTAGGAGTGACTTTGGTGTTCAATGAGAACAATTTACTAAGGGCAAATCATGTCTGCCTAACTCCACTGCTATCTAAGATGAGATGGATGGCAGTGTGTCTAAGAACAGGGCAGTGAATGCCATGTACCTTGATTTTTTCAAGTCCTTTGATACAGCCTCCTAGAGTCCAGTTATGACTAATTCAGTGGGATATAAGTGGGATAAATAAAGAAGGTAGGTGGAAACCTGAACTGCCAGATTCAAAAGCTGTCAGTGTTTCAAACCTCAGATTGTACCCAGTATCTAAGAGAGAGTTAAGGAGTTGACCACGGCTGTGACATTGTCTCCCTCATCTTTTTTGAGAACTAGTCATCCATTGAAAAAGGAATTCATCATATTTCTTAATTTATATGAAGAGATTGCAGTATATTAAAGAAATCTTATATAGCATCTAACATGAGTTTCCTTAGAAGGAATATTTGAATGAAAGAAAAAAAAAATCACTCAAAATGGCAAAGAAAAACAGAAGTATATAGATGGAAAAAAAATACAATTTGAAGTGATATTCTAAACAGAATAAAAAAATCAAAATATTTCCACAAAGCACTAAGCCTTTTATTGTTACCATTTAATTTTTCTTGTAAAGAAACACAACCATACAATACTCAAAGTTTACAGTTAAGTAAATAGTGATTTTTTATCATTTTTCTGCTCTTTGAAGAAAATCACAGTGATGTCTTCCTCTGGAAGTTCTAATGATTGCAAATACTCCATTTATATTGAATTATTGTGATGGTCAAACTCTAGACTAGTAAAACAATGTGCTCTAGTCAAAGAGAGTTCCTTTTTTTTTATAAGAAAACAAGAACAGCACATGCAAGGAGACAGCATGGGTAGTAAAAATGTAATTATTAATAATGTTCCTGAGTGTGAAAGGAAATGAAGATATTAGATAAACTCCACAGTAAAAAGCAGATTATATAAAAGGCAATGGTGTGTAAGGGTATGTCACCTCTGAATAATGTCATGTCTACGGGACAAGTGAAAAAGCAATCCTCTCCCCCTTCAAATAATGCATGGAAGAAAAAGTTCATTTCAATTTCAAATACCTGGAAGTCCTCTCCAGAATTTTCAGGTCCCATTTGGCTATCTCTCAGTCAGATAATTACATAACACTTGACAATTTGGGAGAAGAAAGCAGCTATTCATAGTGACAGTGAGTGAGGACAAGTGACATCTTTCTCTTATTGTCATCATTTGGTGATAGCTGGCTTATTGTTAACTTGATTCATATTATTTACCTGCTTTATATTTGGTATTTTTTGTAATTTTTTTACATCAGAACACTCATCTTGGATTTCATTTTCCAGTTTCTTGAACACACTTTTATCCTGTTCCATTATTTACACTTTTATCCTGTTCCTGGTTTTTACTCTCCCCCACTTCTAGATCAGTTTGAACAGTTAATGCATTTGTCATGTAATTATTTTTTGTGGTTTGGTTTTCTATGTTTTTCTTACTGTGCTGAATGTTTTAGTTCCAGACAGTATTTGAGACAAAGTTTACAGAACAAGTAAAGTGCTTTGCACTGTAATTTTAATCTAGTTAAGTGTAAAATTGTATCTACAGTAAAACCAAAGGGGGGAAATGAAGATACTGGATTGCAGAATAACAGTTTAGGGGAAAAAAATCAGCAGGTTGAGTGAAATCGAGTGTAATGAAATGGCAGAGAGGAAACAGCAGAGAGAAACTGAAATGTGTATAATGAGATTAAAGTGTGCCCAAAGGATGTGGAATGCATAACATACAGCAATAAAATGAGGAGCTTAAAAAGCCAATATGGCCAAAGGAGGAAAAACAGGGAAAAAACAACCCACACAGTAAGGAAAAGCAATACAGATAGAACCTCCCTGAAATAAGGTATGAAAAGATTTGTGTGGTCACCTTGACCCGCAGGTTTTGACAATATTGAAAACATCAAGTACAGAGAGAGATTTGAATGAATACAAGGAGAAGCTGTGAATACTAAAACTAATTAAAAAGCAATCCTGCAGTGTAAGACAGCTGTACCAAAAATAGATTAAGCAAAAGTACTTCAAGGGACTGATGTAAGAAATTTGAAGAACCTTTATTTTTCCTGCCTACACATGTTCCTATTGCCCATTAAACAACAGGAGCTGAGAAATTAGAGACGTTCAGGGCAACAGCAATCAATGCATGAGGCCTCAGGCTTGAATTGGAAGTGAAAAAATCAGAAACCTGAATCGGTGAACAACAGTAATTTCTGGCATTTAAAAAAGTACATTTTTTCAAAATTCTGATTTGGAATGAGATAGGGAAGTACAAATTTTGAGTATATTTTTATAAGAGAGAAAATCCCAGTTAGGATATTTATTTTTAACTTGGAGATTTAAGGAATCCACTGTACTGTGAAGACAGTTTTTCTTGTAACCTGCACCACCCAATGGGCTGGTCTTCTTAAAGGTGTCATGCAGAAAATGGCTGAGAAAGTAATTTTCTGCTCTTAAGGGAGCTACAATACTCAGAAAATATAATGGCAAATCTTGATCTACAAACTCTTACAGAGACTGAAAGTTCAAATAAGTTTTGAAATTACATTTTACTAGACCTTAAAAACATGTTATTTCAAATGAAATATTTTTTATTAAAAGCTAGCAGAAATCAGCACGATTCATTTATTTTCATTATAAAAAGTAAAAGATTCTTCTAGGCAGAAAAAGTATGATTTTCAATTTTATTGCAGAGTATTTTCTGTTATAAACCAGTTCTGAAATATTAACTTCACAAATACTATCACAATTAAAAAGCACTCAATAAAAACCCATCCTACCTCTTCAAAAAATATGGTTTCCATCTGAAAAATACAAGAAATAGGTCTGTCTACTATACTATGTATCATTACCTTCCTCTCCACTTATTTCTCTTTATGTCTCTAGCTTTCTTAGTTTGAATTTCATTCATGCTCTTAGACAACACAGGTGACTCACACAGGCATTCTCACAAATTAAAGGGCTACTACTTGACCCTGTAACCTCTATAAGTAAGGATGGTGGGTTTCTTGAAAGGTAGTTCAGTAAAATCTAAGTTGGGATCCATCAGTGAATTGTCTTTTGAGAACTTTACTGTTGATAAGTCTAGAGGGAGAATAAGTCTAAGGGGATTAACTGAATAAGTCAGATTCCTGAAGTTTAACAGGTTAACCATGTTTTGTTTACCTTGTGCAGTCCCCTATCAGACAACCAGCTTGTCAGTAAACTTCCAGGAACAAATATTTTATGCTAGAAAGTAGGCATCAAGCCATTAATGTAGCTGTGAGTTAGATATAACAGGTTGAGACAAGATTTGGTTATTTTTTTCAAATAATGAAACAAGATTTTTTCAGACATAATAGTAACCAAGTACTGAAGCAAGCGATTGGTTGTAAGAGAAGCTTGGGTTTAGTAGGATCCTGATTCATACAATTTTTTTCCTGTCTGACCACTGACAGAATGAGACTACTGAGCTACTTGACCCAATTGGAAAGCTAAGAAGGGAAAAAAACCAAACAAACTGCACAACAAAATTAGAGCACAAGAAAAAAAAGGACTAAATAGTTTGAGGGATTTACAATTCAAGTGCCATTTAGATGTAATATCTGTTTCTGGAGATAATTTATCACTGTTGCTACCAACAAGAAACTGTACAAGTATATCTGTACCTCTCCAGTCAGGAGATGATGCTTTTGAGATTCTTGTAGAGTAAAGCAACTCAGATAATTGCATAGTCCCTGCCACTGTTTTCTGACACTGTAGCACCATTGTCTAGAAAGAGAGCTGACCCTTAGCTACCTAGAACTATCCTCCAGAATACTTCAGAGGTAATTTAACAAAATTAACCTGGAAAATTTCCCCATGGGAGGAAAATAGTGGTTTCTTGTAATTTAAAACAAATGAGAAATATGATTTTAGCAATACTGATTTGGGAAGGGGGGGAAGTTGACAAAGCTAAACTGAACTAAAAGCTAAACTAAATTTTTAAAGTTTAGATTGAAACCAGGTGTTTTTTACGCTTACTACTAATTCTCAATTTTATGCCTGTTACTTATCATTATTTAAATGAGAGCCTGACTGAAGACTGAATTTCAAAGTTAGTGATCATTAAATAAACTGGCTGTTACCCAAGTTGCTCTCCAACCTCCGTGTTTCTCAGCAAACCTTCTCCTTAGATATTTAAACAGATTTCTATGACACAGAATAATCGAAAGTGAATTTTAAGGATATGACCACACACTTTGTTTTCCTCCTTTTATGCTAATAATTAGGTCATCAGAGAAGCAAGCTGATCATTCTTGTTTTGATCATCTGGGATTTTGTATCATAAAGGAGCATAGAGAGACATTCCAAGCTGAAAACTGTCTATTTTAAAAGAGGAACAAGAATCCAGGTAGCTAAGTAATAAATGCTTCTCTTACCAATTGCACACTGATAGTCTTAAGAGTATTATTTACCACAGCAAAAAAGGCAGAAATAAACAAAGATTCAAAAGTTGAGGTATCTAACTCCATACAAAACATGTTATGATAGTTAATAAAATCAATTGTGGTAAATCAAATACAATGATTAGCAACAACAAAAATAAGCAGTCACTATAAACATTGCCTTTAGTTGCACAGTCTAAAGAACTCTTAACAACTGCTGCAGATTTTAGACCTCTTCGGTGCCAAATATTTATGTGAAGGTCAGTATTCTCAAAGCACTTAGAAAAACTACAGTAGGTTTAGAAAATTTATCTGCAAGTTCTTTAAAAAGATGATAAAACAAATAAAAAATCCCCTGAGAAGATTTCTATGAATGTTGGAATTCTATTCTGTTATTAGCACAGGATGAGATTATTCAAGGTCAAACATGTCTCAACTACATGGCTTGCTCAAGACCTGGGAGCTGTCAGAGCTGCCTGATAATTTATTCTGATGGAGATCCTCAACATACTAAGGGCAACGGGAGAAATATATCCAAGACACAGACTTTGTTATTCAACCACATCATTGCCTTACTATTGAGTCTCCTATTAGTTCAGTGATACTCTGATACTAATTATGCTCAGAATTCATTCTCACTATTATGGTGTAAACTTAAATGTAATGACCGTTACTGTGACCCCTTCCTACCATGAGAGATGGTGTTCAGCTCTCATGATCTAAAAACTTTTTGAAAACAAGAATTTTATAACCAAACCCCTCCCCCTCCAACAAAACCCAAAACAAAAAAACCCAAAACCACCAAAAAGCAAAACCAAAAAACCCCAAACAACCAAAACAAACAAAAAACCAACTAACAATCAAAAAATCTCCCCCAAAACCAAAAAATAACAACAACAAAAACAGCCCCTTCAAATCAAAAAAAATCCTAATACTACTTCCTAACAAAGAAAATGATGATGAAGAAAAAAAATCAAGTTCATGCCACAGAGAGTAAACAACTTTTAGGACTTTAGTACTGTCAAATCACATATGTTCTTTTCCATTTCACTCAGTTGTGCTTCTATCTGAGTTGACAGAACTTCACTTCTGCATCTGCCAGAGGTATTGCTATTGTAAGTTTATCTAGAATGTACTATGCCATATCCTAGTTGCCTGTCTTACACTTTGAATTCATGTTGCCTTAAGCAGAACATAAACCTGATCTCAGAATGTCAAAGAATAAAAAATCCAAAGCAAACCCAACAAAAAAAAACTGTCTTGCTTTGATCCTCAGCTGCCAGTATTGCGACCTGAACTTTTGGTTCTGTGTTCTCCAGTTGAGAGACCAAACCATACTGATGTCATTAAGTTCTGCACAGGAATGTGGAAGCACTAAGAGATACAAAAAAGGAACTGTGAAACAGTTTCCATCTAATACAGAAACAAGAGATTCATCACCCAAAATTTATGTTGATTTATGTTTGACTCAAGTCTGATTGCAGGTGGGAGGAAAATGTGAAAACAGGCACCAGAGTGGGAACTGATATACCTAGAACACACAGAAATAATCTGGGTCTTTGCATGTACAGACTCGATTTTAGGTGTTTCACTTCCAAAGGCCCCATGAAGAAGTGGCCAAGAGATTTCTTAGATAAATCAGTTAATACTAATAACAATGTTCATCAGCTGAGAACAAAAAATAATGTGTAAATTTAAGAGGAAAATGTCAGTTTGGTCTTGCAGCTCATATTAGAACTCTGAAGATTGGTGAAGTAGTTAAACAGTTGCTGGGACAAGACTTTGGCTCTTACTGAAGGCAGGTCGAAGAGGACATGAACAGCAGTATGTATAGCTATTACAAAAAAAAGTAGTAAAAACTCAAGACATGTACATGCAGCATGTGGACCTTGTCTAATATTACAATAAATAGCAGAGTTACAGAAATATTGGATGACGTGAAAAGTTGAATTCCTGTTGGAGAATTGGGAAAATGTAAGAAGAAGCATGGAATGCACTAAACTAGTATATATATATGCTTTTATTTTTGAGGGAAAAAACAGGTGATGTTCTGTTAAGATGTGCTAGTCTGCTGGTTGTTCCAAAGTCCAGAAGAGGTTGGTTCATACGTTTTGTCATCAGAATGACAGACAAAGCATTTGCTCTGAACTTGTACATGAGAATGTACTTTGGAAAGAACAACTTAACCTACTTGTACACACAGAGGTGGATAACTAATTCAGAGCCTTTTCACAGGAGAGATTCAAATGTCCATGTGGACACTAGAAAGTATCTGCTTAGCCTGAATAGACTGAGATAGGTCTTGAGAACAACACAGTGAGTTATCAACAATATCCAAAATAAACATCTCAACAGAAACCAGTCTACAAACTCATTATCTATGTCCTTCAGAGTTCACATCACAAAGAAAAAAAGTGCTACTCCCAGACTCAATGTTGAAATTGCAGCTTTCTATCTGTATGTTGGAGAACAGTTTTTGCAAGACATAACAAGGACTAAGTCGACCAGAATAATAATTCTGGGTCATGTCTCTATGGACTACTTCTCTTTGTTTTCTTCTACCTTTTTTTTTTTTGTGTGTGCATGTGTGCTTGTGTTTGTGAAAAAAGCAGCAAAGCAGATAACATTAATGTACATTGAGTTTGTGTGATTTTTTTACTGATCAGTACAAGTAGCTGTGTCCAGAAACAAGGTTTTGAAAGAATCACTCAAAATATTTGTCCTTTATGATTTATTGGGAGAGTTAAATTGTCTTGTTACTAGGAATTAAAAAACTGTGAATTTACTAGGCATACAGCAACTTAGTTTACATAATTTTGTTTTGTTAGAAAAGTTATTTTGTACTAAACCAAGGTTGGGTTTACCATTCCATCAGACTTACTGCAGAATACAAAGATGACTGGAACAAAGATACAAAGATGGCTTCCTGACTGGAAGACAAGGGAGAAGGAGAGGTGTGATATTTTCATTTGACTGGAGCCATGTAATCATGTCCAGTTATAAATCTGTTGTCAGTTCCACTGATCAATAATGGGTAGCAATAAGCACTAGTAGTCTCCAGCTTGACACTGATGAATGGTATAACCAAGAATGGGATAAATCTCCTGATAACAGCATCTAGATTCAAAGAAGTCATCCATCTTCTTCTTTCTTTCTCCTGTCCTTCATACCAAGAACTTATTGCTCTAAATGAGTACTACTCCTTTTTTCCCTGTCTCAAGATGTGCTTAGCCCTAATTTTGCTTCAGTGTTGTCTTGCACATATGCATCTTCCTATGCAACTCACTAATTACTCCATTCCTCCATAGCAATTTCTAAAATAAAGAGCAAGAGCTTTAAGTACATAAGTATTTCTGTTTCACTACAATGAAATTCAGAAGAGAGAAACAATATGAAATATTCATCATGCAGCAAAGATACTTTTCCATTAATAAAAAGCCTAGCAATCTTTAAGGTTAGCTAATGAAAATTTTATTTTATTGAGTCCTAGATGTCTATACATGTGCATATATGTGGCTGTACATTTATTTTATGCATTTATTTAATTTCAAGTAGCTTTTACTTTAGGTTCCCAATTCCACATGATCAATATGGTTCACTACTGGCAGCATTAACTTATGTCAGTTATTATGTGCCACTAAGAAAACTGAGTTTGGCTTGCTCATTTATGCAGCAAAGATGGAATCTGTTCACCCAACACATTGTAGAAAAATTTTGTAGAATTTCTTTTAGTTTTAAAGTTAATATAGTTATTATTAGTGCACATCATGCTGGATTTTACAAAGATGCTTCACAGAAAGAATTGAGGCACCTGTACAGTGGAAAATATTAATTCTGCTCAATTTCACCTAGTATAAAACTTAAGTTCTTTATTTGTATAAACACTATTAAGCCAGAAGTTAAATAATGCAAAATTTTTGTGGGATTTGGAGAATTTGATTATGATATACAGTTTTATTTGAATGCAAGTATATTTTTCTGTTCTAATGAAATGTGCAAAGAAACACCTTCTGCAAAGAAATACCTTCTACCTTCAATATAATTCTTTTTTTAAAAGCCTAGATACATTTTTAGATTTTTTTTTACTGGTATTAGTTCAAAAGAAAGTAGCAAAACACATTGATGAAAAATCACAGAATTTTCTTCAACTACAATGGGTTGGAAAACTCTATTCTCCAGATGACCTGGAGAGTGCTACCTGGCAAGGAAGGCAAAACACCCTGGATTAATAAGGGACAAAGTAAAACTACTACAATTTTAAGAGAAGGGTACCTGTAGTCTTTCATTGTTTGCTTCTCTAAGAAGTGAATCATGTAAGTATAGACCCATTTCATGCCATCCCAAAGACATTCCAATGCTACT
Organism: Setophaga petechia; assembly: GCA_024362935.1. Lineage (NCBI taxonomy): Eukaryota > Metazoa > Chordata > Aves > Passeriformes > Parulidae > Setophaga > Setophaga petechia. The sequence goes on from JANCRA010000001.1 coordinate 34,536,778, forward strand.
TTTCAATTTATCTCACTTTTCTTGAACACACAGGAAACCTTCTCAATGACACCCTCTGAAACTTCTATTGATTATTGCTATACTCAAAAATTCTTCTAAAGTAGAACTATTGTAGGCCCAAATAGACCTTGTAGGAAAGGGGAAAATGTATTATAGACAACAAGTCACATCACAATAGCCTTTAATTTTGGCCCACACCTGCTTAAACAAAGGCACTATCAACTAAAGCCTTCTGTCACATTTAAAATGCACAATCATGCCCTAGATAAGCTTACCTAATTTTAATGTAGCACTACACATCTCAGTGTTCAGAACACACCAAGCAGCCCTTCAATTCCATGGCTATATACCACCCTTATACAGATCATTTTGTGGCCAATCTGCATTTTATATCACCTAAATATCTATTCAACCAATGAAAGACAGCTGCCAATCAATAGCAGAGTAGACTAGATATGTGACTGAAGAGAACCAAAGCAGAAATAAGATTATCAGGACAAAGGTCATACCTCTAAAGTCTTGTACAAAATATAATGTCAGGAAAAATTCAACTAGAGATGCTAAATGCTCAGATAAGTCTTGCTGTCAATAGTCATGATGGCAATGAATAGAAGTGAAAAGATGACACTGAATCAGTGTAAAAAATATATGCATGTTTGCTGCTTCCCCCCTCCCTTTTTTTTTTTTTTTTTTCTCTCCAATTTTTGGCCACATCTTCACCTTGTCATTTTACATTAGAAGTTTGAAGTACTAAATATCAAATCCATAACCATCCTTCAATACAGACCAGAAAAGTGAATTAATTTGTTAGGAGTACATTTCTCAGTAATCATGGTGCTGTCATGAAATAATGCTTTCTAAATCCATTTTAAAAACATTGTTACACTTTCCCACCTTCCTTTAGTCTTTTATGCAGTGTTCTGGTGCAATAGCAATTATTTCTCTAGCTTCCTCACCTGTATCCTCTAAGTCTCAGGAGGGTATTATGTATTTCCTCTGGACAAACATGGAATAGCATTGCAAAAAGTAACACTTCTATATGGATTTTTCTTACTGTAATGCTCAAACAATATAAGCACATTGATATATGGTCAAATTTAACTTGCTGTTTAGTATGTTAGAAGTCAGATGATTAAAGACATAAGAAAGCATATTACTTGAGTATCTTGATTACTATACAAAGTTGAAAGAAAACACTGTGGCACTCTAATTTAAAACCATCCTTATTTTGGATTTATGTATTTTATATTCTTTGTATTTATGTAATTAGTAGTTTTAATTAATGGTAGTAGTAGTAAAAATTAGTTGGAAAACTCAGCACTTTGGTAAGGGAAGTAAAGCCACTCTTGTGGACACTAGGACTGTCATCCACCGGGCCAGGCTGGGACTGCAGAGCCTGGCAGGCTCACCTGCCAGGGTGTTGATTTTCCCAGAGCCCTGCTTGTTGTGGCTGCTGTCTGTTCTGCCCTGCAATGCTGACAACACCCACCTGGCAGATCTGTCTTTCCAAGGGCACCAGAGCTGAAACAGCCCTGGGAGAGATGTGGGGAGAAGGTCTTATCCAAACATTGACCAAAAACTCTCCAGAGCATCCCTTTTCCAGTCCACAAGGTGCTTGGTGTCAAGGGAAGAAGCCAATCAGTCCTATGGATAAGGTTCTGCAGGGTTCCCATCAGGGTTCTTGGAGCTCTCCATTCTCTAACCAATTCTTCAGAGACTGGAGATCTCTGGTCAGTTCCCTGGCATATTCTTTAGCCTAAACCAAGATCTCATGCCTCAGGATGTGTTTTCAGGACATGTTACCTCCCACTGGCATGGGCTGAGTTACAGTGAAACTTCTCTGGAAAATCTGGAGCTTATCAAACCTGTTTATTGGGACCACATTGCTTTGAGGTTCATGTGTGGTCATTCACTTCCTTAGTGGGAGCTGAGGACATGAGATGGCCTTGTTTGGAAACTGACCTCTTTCTCTCCAAGCAAAGCTTTGACCTTTTCTCTCTCCTGCCTGATGCTGCCACTGTCATGTGCCACATCCCTGTCCTACAGTCTCCTACACCTCCCGCTAGTGACACAGGGCTAAAGAAACCATCAATGTTTAGATACCTAGTTTCTGCACCACCACATCAAAGTGCAACTGCACAGCTGATGAGGAAGCTGAAATTGAGGTCAAGGCCTCCAATTTCTTAAGATGGAGTCCTTCCAAAAGTCCCCAAAAGAGGACCGGGGGAAATTCTCCTTGTAAGCAGAAAAGAAATCCTGGTGGGATTGTGGGTGTATGTGTCTTGTCAAGTATAAATAGAGTTAGAAAGTACTGATCAACCCACAAAGGCAGGATTTAAATATAATTATTCAGAACATCTTTCTTATGTTTGATAAAATGCACTGATTGCATTTTATCAAACATAAGATGCACTAGTACATCCATCAGTATTAGATCCCTGCAAAGTCGTGTTGAATAGTGACTGTTTTGGCAGAAAGAGCTAGGCAGTCTGGCTTTCCATTATTACTTCAAAATTGCAACCTATGCTTTTAATTAATTCTAAATAAATCTTGTACTTGTCACTATTTGACTTACAGGATTTGGAAATAACTTTTCAAATAATTTCTTAGTTAAAATATATATAGAATAAAGTCTAGACTCTGCACTCCGCAGGTGTCAACCTACTTCATGAAGCAAATATGAATTCCAAATCTAAGAACAGTATGTTTCTAACACAAACACACAACTATTCACATACTGCATCCCACTAGCTGATTCCTTAACATATGACTTTTCTATGGAATAAGATTAAAAATCTTACAAAGGTTCAGTACTAGAGTTGAAATGCAAAAACACACATATACAAAACTGCAGAGCTTCTAAAAAGAATATTACAATTTAAGATCCTATTAATTTGAAGAATTTCATGTCTAGATCAAAAACCAAACATAAGTAAAAACCCAAAAAAACCAAAAACCCCAAAGCAAAAACACACATACCATACCACTACCCCTTCAAGAAAAAGAAACCACAAACCCAAAACATTTGTCTATGCAAAGCTTCTTGTGACAGCATTTAAGTACTTGGCTGAAATCACTATCAGCTTAGTTCATTACTTCTCTCAGTTCTACTTTGTTACTCTTGTGTCATTGCTGTTCTAAAACTGTATTACTTTGTACATGTACCATTTTTTTCCTCATGTACCAAACACTGTACTCGCCCTATTTCTCTTTTGTCAACCCCTTGATGCACTATGACTCTATTTTGTCTTCTTTTTTCCTCTTACTACACCTTAAAGCCTGAGCTCAACAGATGTTAATGTCTTCTAAGTCATACTAGTTTTTCACTGAATTTCTCATTTCTCCTTTAATTTTTTTAATGAAATGTTACGGAAGCATTTTAATGGAGTTCAAGAGCTCAGGCTAATGAACAGTTATGAACAATTCATAACTGCTCTTCCTGAAGACAAAGCATAAAAGAAGGTTTTCATCAGATTTTCAGTTTTGTGAGTGCCTGAGGATAGCAAAGTACAGCAGGGACAGCTATAAAGGGAATTAAATGTATTCCCTATTATTATAATATTTCTGCCTGCTAATTAAATTCACCCAGGGGTAAGGATCTTCCAAAACCATTGCATCTTAAACTCTCCATACATTGTATAAGTATTATGCACCTTGGAACCCCAAATTCCTTTCTATTTGTGCCAACATACCCTCATATACTCATACATTCAACTGTGGATTTTATTGTCTGTTTGGAAGAAATCTAGTCAAAGACCTGATAAACTTTTGAAAAAGATTAAAGCAAAAAGTCAGGATCCAGGTTTCTATACAGCCTACTTAAAATACAAAGCAGTGATCCTTTGAAGTTTCTTAAAGCAGAGTTGGTTACTAGACTAAATTCGCTTTTACAAGTAAAAATCAATTTTTAAAAATCCATTTTAAAATATCCCATTTTTTTCCTCTCTGGATTGCTTTGTTTTCATATATTCAATATTTCTGACAACATTTAAAACATGACAATTTTGAGTACATCAAAAAGTTCAATAGTTGACTTTCTCAGTATGCAATGTCAGCTAAGTTACATAACAAAATGCAACAGGAGAGATTTTTAAGAAAAAAAAAATTATGAAATGCTGAAGTAAAAGTTTTCCTTTAAGTACTGCTTATCAGTATGTCTGTGTCAGATTATGGTCCAAGTAGATGCAATTCCCACCTTATGCTGCCTGCAAAATGAGTTATAGTGTTGTAACTTTCCTTGATTAGTATGGGAAATAACTCCTTTTAACTGAGCAGAATTTAGCCTTGAATAAAAGGGTCATGCTGTCTTAATTAGCCATTTCTTCAAAGCAGTAAGTATAGATAACATTCATTCAGTCTTATGTCTCAAAAAACTTATTGAAACTACAATTATACTACAGAAAAAAAGAATTTTTATTAAATAAAAATTGGCTGAATATTAACAATAATGAGTCTTCCATCTCCATTAAATTCTTCATACTATCACAAACACAGGTGTGAGTACTTTCCTGTCCATATTCCCTTTCATTACTGATATTACATTTTTCATTATACAGAACAGCAAGGAAAAGGACATAGGGAGAAGGGGGAAATCAGTCACCATCTTTTCATTCCATTGAAATGATGAGAAAAGAAAGACTATTTATCTTAATTAATGTTCATCTGAATCAAGTTCCTGCCTCCTGAAAGTAATACAAAGCTTCTTCAACCAGAAGAAAAAATCCTCTGTCTTTTTAAAGAATAAAAGCAAGGGATAGGAGACAATTATATATTTTATTAGCCATATCATCCTTGACATGCAGTTCTTAGACTCAGCTAAGACTGATAAGAAAAATAAAAGTAGATGCCAAGCAAACAACAAACAAGGGACAAAGAAATGGACATATTGATATTCTAGCAGCTTGAGACTTAATAACAAAGTGAGACATTAAGACAGATAGAATAAACAAAGCAGAAAAATACACATGGCCATTCTGAAATCAAATGAAGTATCTGCACTTAGCAATAAACAGAAATAATTTTGATTCAGTCAAGACTTTGGAAGGTATCTAGCTCAGAGCAGTCTTTACTCTGCAGCTGAAGAGCTCTTACAGACAGAGAGATGGGAACAGGGAGGGAAGGAAAGAGACCTGCAACCATCGCCTGGCTGATGACCAAGACAAAGCTGAAAAACAGCTTTTACTTGGAGAACTCTGTTTGTTCTCAAAGTGAAAGCTTGGAGAACAAACCCTTTGTTTCTAGAATACCACATTTTTTGAAACTGAAAATACTGCAAAGGTCCCGAGTTCCCTAACTTCTGAAGATCCCAGTAATTTCCAGTGATGTGTTTATAATAAAAAAACCCGAAGGTTTTCTTCCAGTTCTTCCCTTCTTCTGGCTCTTTCTGATAGACCGTTGTGGGGAGGAAACATCAGTTTGCCTTACCGGAATCTGATGATTTTAGTGCTGTCCTATGACACCAGAGAAGAGTCAGTGCTCTTGTTCCAAAAATGGCTGAAACAGGCAGTTTCAGACTTCCCTACATTCCATGCCTTTTGTATTACTTTAAAGGAAATCAATTACAAAACTCTTCTTTTTCTCTAGAAGTGCTCAAAGTACCCAAACCCCTTCATCTGTAATACTTTGTTTTAAAAAAGAAAAACACCAGGTCAAACAGAACACTTCATCTTGGTATCTTCAGATATCTTCCAATATCTTCTGGGACAAGCTGGAGCCTGGCTTTTCTATTTTACCACATTATTAAGTGCCATTTGTGATCTTCAATCTAGCCACAGCAGATTAAACTTGTCAATTAGTCTGACCCTTCACTTGCCCTTCAGCCACTTTAGAACACCAGGCTTAAGAAACTCAGTATTAAAATATATTGTTAAATGAGTACCATTAATCTTTATTGTAAAAGAACAAGAAGAGTTCTCCAGCACTCTGTTCTTTTTTGTAATGGGGTAGGAAACTTGGAGCAACAGGCTCAGGATATTACATACAATCTGTAGGATTCTTTATGTTCTTTTTTGGCTCAGGCTGAAGATGCTGCTTCTTACTATCACCTGAGCTGCACATCTTCATGCATTCAAGCAGTTCTAGTATCAATAGTTTTGTAGCCTTTTAATATCTAGGAATATTCATATTATCTTCTCATCTTTAAGCTCTGTTAATTGCTATTTTATTCAGGCTTATGCTTTTAGTATGGTAGCTTAGAGCTGAACCCCAGAGAGAGCGTTCTGGAATACAATTATACCTTTTTGATTTGTGGGTTTTTTTTGCCTTCTGTTACAGCAGCAACCATGCAGGCAAATCAAAATGAAGTTAGGTATTCACACATGCCAGTGTGTGAAATTATATGCAGAAGTCCCAGATATGACCAAAATTACCTTTTGATGTCTGTTGACTTCTTCCTCCTTTACCACTCGTTGAAAGAATCATTGCATTGTGCATTCTAGCCAGTAAGACTAATAGTGAAATTAATATTGTAAATGAAATACTTATGTTACTTCAGTAACCTTTAGAAACTCTGAAGTAACATGGAAACTACTGTGAAGCAGCATCTGAGATTTCTGAATGGCAAAGTACCATAAGTTCTGAATCATAGTGTGTATTATACTAAAGCAGATCAGTTTATTTACTATAGTCTGAAAAACAAGAATCAAGATGTTCAAATTCACTCTGCTGCTGGGCTTTGTTATCTTACAACAGAGATAACAAGCAAAAAATTTATACATGGCCCTAAAGTATGATGTCCTAAAAGCATAAGTTTTTTCCATTAATCTGTCTGTGAGATTTTACTTTTCTCTCCTTGTTCCAAAAAAGAAAAAAAAAAAACTCCTCAACAATATGAAGATTAACATGCCAAGAAAGAATGGGGAGAGATCCCAAGAAAATAGGAACCTCCTCGGTGCAACGATTTCAGAGTGACAGGACAAGTTAGAACCAGAGTAGCAATGAATGTGAACATTTCACCAGGGTAAGGACATCTTTCATTACAAAGTTTCTGATATACCACATATCACAGTACTTAAAATTCAAAGCTGTTCAGATTGTATTCCATCCAATGTACTTGCTGGTTGCATTTCTTGGGTATGTAATTTACTTGACAGGCAGAGTTTAAACACTTTAAAATAAACCATTGTACCAAGAACAGATGCAGTGTAGTAACAGAACTTTAAGTTTTACTGGGCCTTTAAATGCAACCAATTTGTTATGGTGAAATCTTTAGAAATGAATCCTAAAACCTGTAACTAGAAGAATCCATTTGCATTGCCTTTTTTTCCCCACTCAGTGAACCACTCAAACCTTTTCCATTATTCATATGCAGAGGCTCCTGTAACTTATTATCTGTAGTGTGGAAGACTTGGCCTGCTGCTGTGACTGCAGCACCTATGGCTAATCTATATCTGGGGTAAGCACTGATGAAAAGCACAGTCAGCAAAAGATTCCGCTGAATACATCAAAAGAGATTAAAACATTGCACTGTCTTTTTATACCTGCCTATCCCATTCTCTATTTCTTCTAATAGATTAGATGAAGTGGCTTTAGTTAGGTTTGTTTGTTATTTTAATTTTTATTTCATCAGTACTTTAAAAATATAACTCTGTGATGAAGGTTGCCTCCCTTAAAATAAAGTTGTATAAATACAAAAATTCTTAAAATGAAAGTCTTCATTAGTCCACCATGAGCTTGATTCTTCTAGCCCAGATAAACACCCTAAAACACAACCAGTCTACTATTTCACACTGAAAATAGCATAGCCCATTCCACATTTCAAATTTTCCAACAGGATAAGTTATGTGATATAGTTGGTGATTGTAATAAACATATTAGAGTATATACATTCTGAAACTGCAAAGGCAAAATAAATAGTGAAAATAGAGTTAAGGTGATGAAATTAAAAATTTCCATGACTATTTTGTTATCTCACAACAGAGATACTCAAACAATAAGGGTAAATATCATCCTGGTTAAGTGGTCTAATTTTGGATACCAACTGGAAAAAAAGATGGCAGTATCAATTAAACCTCCAATTTTTTAATACATACTTCATGCTCTAAAATGTTTCCTTCTCCTTTCTTTCTTGAGAAAGGCTTTATAAATTATTTCTGCTTGTATTTCAGTTGAGTTGACAATGCTTGTCAAGGTTACCTATTTCTCTTCTATTAATTAAACAACCACTCAATTTCATTGCTAGATGAAGCTGTGGGGATTTGCATGCTTTTATATTTTTTAATCTTAGAATCTTGATACTTATAGATAATTTTTTGAAAGCCTATGTAAGGTTTAAAAACCGAAACAGAAAATAACATTAAACTAATCAATATTTTCAAGTACCAAGTAATAACTTGTGAGGAAAGAGTCAGCTGTTAATTTGTAACAGAAGCAGGTGGAAGCCATACAGAAATGAACAAACAAAACTGATTATATGCAAAGGTTTCTGCTCTCTTGTGGGCAAGCCTCTGGATTAAATAAAAGGCCTCAGAGGCAGACTGAGTGGAGAAGGTGAATGTATTGGTCAGTTCCCAACCCTCTTTCAATCAAGACTGGCAGGCTCTGGTCTATACACTGGTATAGACCAACTCTAACACTTAAATTTGGTATTCACAGAGCAAGTAGAGTTTCATTAATTTATTGAAGATATTGAGATTAAATCATCACATGGAAAGAGATTATGTTATTTTAAACTAATGAAGTTTTACTGCAAATTCATTATCTTAACAGAGAAGCATTTTCTAGTAAACATACTCTCTAGTGCAAAAAATTTTCAGACCTATTATGAACTCTAGCTCTAAGTCAGATGAATTAACTATTCTTTGCCAATCCAACAACCCTTCTACTCACAATCTGTGGAAACAATCTAGAAATGAGAAAGGAAGTGCACCATTTTCTGGCAGAGATCTACAGTTTAAGCGCAGACCTAATCCAAACTGTCCTTGCCTCCAGAACAGACCAAAGCAACATGAAGGTGGCAACACCCTACAATTTGCTGCTTAGGTCTAAGAATGGCAACTTATATGCAAATATATGCCAGGTAATCAAGGCAAAAAACCTCCAGGATGGAAGAGGAAATTCCACAAGCAAGCAAAGACGTGCATATAACGGGGGTGCCACAATACTGAAAATGGTCAGGTTTACATTGGCCATATAAGACACAGCATATGTGGCCAGGGACAGCAGTCAGAAAGAAATGAGCATAAGACATTTTCATGTACAGAGAGGGATGACCAATGTTGAATGGAAAAATAAATATACTGAATTTGAATATACTGTTTTCTTCAGCTTCCACAGACTTTAGAGCATAACCAGATAAAGATCTTTTGTGAGAGGAAGAAACCACAGTTATTTTAATTGATTTATCTGTACAACATAGGTCTGGATTAATTGTCCCAAATAGTACCAATGACTGGGATTTTTTTCTTTTGCTTAAAAAAAAAATCTTCAACTTTTAATTTTTTAACAAGTTCTAGTGTAAAAATTAATCTGTAGAATTAAAATCAGGAATTTATATATTCTCTAAGAAAATAAAATCAAGAAAATTTCTCCATCCATTTTGTGGAATAATGTATCAATTCCAGCAACATCCAGAGAAAGCCAGAATTCCTTACCCTGGTGGAACATATTTCCAGGGTCCTCACAGAAATTAGTAAATACACTGGCATACAGAAATGAACCCCTAATTTCCATTTAAGTGTACAAAATCCCGTATGAAACTTAATCCTCCCAACCAATAATCATACTGGCCATAAAGCCTAATACAATACTCCACTAGGAACTCACATTTCTTTTGCTGATCCAGTCTAGCAAGCCTTTCTTGTACCAAGAAGGTGAAAATGTGTTCTACATTGTATCTTGCACTTTTCTTTGCCTTACCTCACATACCACTACCTGAAAGACTCTGCAATTTCTTACTAACCACAAGACATTGCCATCCATTCTTTTCCTTCTTTTAAGCTGCATTCCATCAGTGACTTTATAATAAAAGACATGTTCAGACCCAAATACTTAAAACTAGTTATGGGTACAGAAAAAAACCTCTTGGTTCTTAGACAAACACTTGAAAGGATGTTTTAGTGAAATCAATATTGCTCTACAAGAGACATAAGAAACCTGAAAATGATCACATCCCAGTCTCAAGCCAGAAATAGGTCAAGACCTCCTACTATTTTTTTTTTTTGCAGTAATGGTGGTCTACAAGAGCAAAGCTATGCATCACTCATCCAACAGAAAAGGAGTTTTTCAAAGTAACACAGTACATTGCTTTTTTGAGATATTACCCTTATATTCTATTATTTTTTCTTTAGCAGTATGAAGTACTAAGCTAGTCTTTAATTAACAAGTACTCAGCTAAAAAATACATGAAGGAACCCCAAAAAGAGTCAATAAGTATTTTATTTAAAGGAATTACATTTTTGTTACCAGAGTTCAAATTTCTGCAGAACTAATATATCAAAATGACTTGTAAATTGTGCTCAAGATATATCCATGCCTGTGCATTCACACTTCAGAGCACTGCTACTCTGCCTTATCAAGGAATACGAAAATGAAGTAAAATTTAGGGATTTTCCAACCTACTGTCACAGAGAGGAAGACTCGACTTTTATTCAGTAGTAGTCTGAAGTACTGGCATGTACTTTCAAAACTATCTCTAGTTTTTAACTTAAAATACACATCTCTATCTAGCTATATTACCTATCTATATATTGTTTAGCTGTACAGATAATGAGCACTTTCTCTCAGAGGACTTGAAGGTAACTAATGTTGACTATGAAAGAATGTCAGTGAGAAAAGCATTGGTAGATTCTGAATTCACTGCATCTAGTTTGTTTTGCAAATGATGTAATTTTCTAACTTGAGAGAGTACATCTCCTAGTCCACTCTGTCAGTGTTGCTAGTTCCAAAACCAGTACCTGTAATGTCAAGGACATGAGACATCTAGGGATCAATTTCAAATCTATCAAAGTCTAAACTGGATCCCAGCTATCTTTTATAACATAACACAACCTAGCATCATGTTGTATATTTTTATGTCACAGAATAAGCTAAAGTTGGAAGACCCACAAATATTATTGAGTCCAACTCTCTGCCCTGGACAGCACCATCCCCAAGAGTTACAACACGTGTCTAAGAGTATTGTCCAAACCCTTCTGTCCTTCTCCTTCCCCAACATATCCCCACTCCCTTATCAAGGGAGAAAGGCATTGGTTTATGTCATATCAGCTAGAGAGCAAAGTGTACTACCCACCTTCAAATACATTTAATAATCCTGTAAAATATTTTTCTTTCCTTCTCACCTGTTCCTCTCAAGGATCAAGCACAGTCAAAAAAAACCCCAAAACACATCAAGAAATGAGTTAGGGGGGTTTGCTCTTTCACAGTTCATCAAACAAATGAAGAACTGAAGATCATGTACCTGTGGTTGAAAATAGGATTTTAACAAGCAGGGAAATGAATAATTCATTTTCAATGTGATCTTTGGACTGGTGTCCCCTGGTTCTTCTCAAACTCACTACATCAGAAGAATTACTCTGAAGAGATTTCACATGGCACAAAGATTCCTTTATACTTGTCAGAGTGCCAAGGTGGCCTCCCCATCAACAATATGGCTTCAGGTTGATTTTCTTTCTCCTTTTCTGAGTCCATTTCCCTCTCCTGAATACTGATTAGGACCTGTATCTGCTGTGTTCCTGTGACTTTTAACAGAGTCAAACAAATTCAACTTTGTGAAGACATTGACTTGAAACATTTGAGGCAGGACTATGTGAGCTCTCTAAGACTGAAAGGATTTTCTAACTCCTCACATGCATTTTCACTGTACTGACCCTCAAAACTGGTATGAATAGCATGTATTTCCTCCCTTCCCAGAAACATTTTTTATATGACATCTGTTACAGGAGAAACAAGAAATTAATTTTTTTATTATAATGCTCTTATCATTGCAATATAAGTGGAAAGCAAAGTCAAAATAATAAATCATGGAGCATATATTACAGATTTGAAATTAAATACTTAAAAAAAGCAAAGTTCTTGGATGTCAAGGTATACTGACATTTCAAAATATGCCCTTGACATGTTTCCTTTTTATTCCTGTGTAAGTATCAGTTGATTTTTGCAGAAGGAAATATACTTTAGCAAGTATTTCTTCTGCTTATTTAAAAAAGTATATATATAATATAGACCTTATATTTAGTTTTCAGATCAGTAACAAGGTCTTCTAGCAACCTGGCATTACCTGTTTCTTATCAAATGTGCAGTGTTTTGTGCTGACCACTATCAGAAGGATAATATTTAGGAGAGGCTGTATGACCAATATTTTCTATTTAGGACACCTGCAAGACTTGGGTCTTGGAGCACCTGGAAGAAAGACAGGCTTTTCCTTTGTGAACAAGAGCTTTCCAATATTCCCATCACTGGCCCAACACAAGGAGGAAAGGAATGCAGTTTTATTTTGTTTATTTGGTTTTTTCCCCTGAGCATTGATTTAAGAGACTAACTTAGAAAAGTTTTAACTAGGAAAGAACCCATGTCTCCAGGAGCAAGTATTTACTTTTTCTAAAGAACTGGAAATGCTCTCAAAATTTTGGGAAAAGTGAGCTCACAGAAATCAAAAGGGAAGCGACTCTCTATTTAATAGGCACTAGAACATCTGACTGGGGAAAGAATCAGGAATCCGGTTGTAGAACAGGTATGTTCCTGCATTACTGAGATCTTGTTAGTATCAGAGAGAGCTTACCCTGAAAAGTGAGCTACTGGAGAGGAACAAAAACTATTAAGGCATAACAGACCATGTTTAATTGATAACTTTATATATTAGGCAGGATTTCAGAATTATTTTGATTATTAAACAAGTACAATCCCACACTACAGCAAGACAGAACCCACATTAGTTGAACCTTTAAAGGATAGCTCTGAGCAAATAACTGTATAAACAAAAACACCTGTACTCCTACACACATTTCATATAAGACCTTGAAATGAAAGCAGCTGACACACCATAAGAGTAGGTATTCTTTATACTGAAAATCTGTATAAATTGACAGCACAGCTTAATACAAAGCTGAATGCTACCAGAAATGATGTAAGATCAGATTCACTCTACAAGTATAAAATTAGGCATAAATGTTTTCAGACATTTTCAATTCTCTGAACAGAAAGTTTCATTCTAATATAGTCAAATTATTCAAAGTTATGCTACTAAAGAGAAATTCATACAGACAATCACTTCTACCTCAAACACCAACAGTACTTAGGATTAGCAATATGATACTGAATTAAAATATCCTTCACTCTGATAACTCCTATCCATTTCAAGATTCATATAGAGGAAAAGACAACAATAATAGAGGGCACAGAGACAGTGGGGTGTTAGTGATAGGTTTCTGAAGGACTATCAAAAAGTGTAATTTTGCTACTTCTTGTCTGCACAAAACACTCCCCTCTGTCCCCAAGAGACAATTCTGCACTGTCAGCAGTGAAGTGTCAAGCAGGATCTCTTGGTTTGCCTTTAGTCAGTGTTCTTTACTACACACTAAATTTCCCTAAATCAAAAAAAACCCCAACAAACTGCATCAAACAAACATCCCCAAAATACCAAGCCCCCTACCAAAAACCCAAACAAAATACCCAAAAAACAAAACACACAAAAAAAACCCCAAAACAAAACAAACCCCCCAAAAAAAAAAAAAAAAAACCAAACCAAAAAAAGGCCCTAGTAAGACAAGCATTAAAATAAATGTCCATGGTTTTCAAAATACCGTATATGTAAAATACACACACATAGGTGTATGGGCATTTATTTCTTCCACAGCACTTTTTGAGAGGGTGATCAAAAGAAATCGATGCACTTTTGCAATTCACAGAAACTTTTAATATGTAACAGTACAAAATAAACTGTCCAGCATCTTACACACATCTCCAAGTAGCACATCTGAGTGGGAGCACATATCAGCCTTTGAAATGGAATTGATTGGACAGTGTTTGTTCCTCTAGTCCCTGGAGGACTACAGACCTATTTCCACATCAGTAAATTCAGTGGGATCTTTCTTGCTGACACAAAAATTGGGACACTAGTGGGAGCACTGTAGGCTGCAGTATGGCTCTAGGCAGAGTTGAGAGATACAGATAGTATTTTAGCTACTGCTCTTATTAGTCAAGAGATATTTATACCAGGAGACATCCTGGTCCAGAAAGGCACATCAATATCAATTCTCTGTCCTGTTTTCTTTTTCTTCAGGGTAGACTTTGTTGTTTTAGAAAGGACTCCTGGCAATTTACCATTCACTCCACCTAACCTTCCTAATGTGGTGAGGAAGCAGGGCAAGAGGCAGAAAAATAAATATTAGACAAGGGCCCAAGTTGGAACAATTCAAATTATGGTGTGATATGGTCAGTGGAGGAACTGGCTACATGAGGACTTGTGAAGTTGGTATGATCCAGCTGTGGAGAAAGACTGCAGGAGCCACATAATGCTGGGTGTATGGATGTGAATGTTGAGTAAACTCAGACTCTGTCCCCTCTATTTCACGTCTCCAGAGGTATCTCATGCCCTGAAGAAGCATAACAGCTACTCTGCTATTCTGTTTTCTTAGGGTTTTTTCCTTCTTTTTCTCCAGAGGAAAATTAATTACATCCAAATGTACTGTCATATAAAATTACCACAATTAAGAAATACAACTTCTGAGGAAAAAATGATCCAGCTGTAATGAAAAAGAAGAAACTCCACTCTTGAGTCAAACAAAGTTTTGTCTCACCTGTGTGTTGATATCTAAAATGACCCCAGAAGTCACTCATCCTAAATTAAAGGGTACTATTTAAGGAGTCAACATGTGACATGAGATGCTCCTCACCTGGGCTATCAAAGCCAGAGTCACAGGCTCATACCCTAGGAGAAAGAACACAGGCAGTGCTATGCTGCTCCATTACAGAGGATGGAATACCACTCCAAGAGAAAGGCAATGTTAATTCTTCTGCAAGTAGAACATAAAGGCAGAATGAAATAACAGCTTATGCAGCTGTGAGGAGCTGGCCTTCAGTCAGGCTCTGTCTTGAGTCATGGTCTGCCTCTTCCCTGGTGTCATTATTCTGTGTGTCATGCTCCTCAGTGCAGCCTTCACCTCTTGTTTCTGAGGCTGTGGAACAATGGGTTCAGCATTAAGATCATCAAGGTATAGATCACAGTGGCCACTCTGTTTTCATCCACTGAGAAATGGGATCTGGGATGCACACAAATAAAGACAATAGTCCTGAAGAACAGGCCATGGTCAGGTGGGAAGCACATGTTCTGAAAGCTTTCAGCCAGCCATCAGCAGAGTAGATGACAGCAAGGTGGATTATCAGCAGTTGATGACTAAGTTTAGGAGATAAAGACTATGATGGTGTTCAGGATGCTGAGCACAAAGGACAGAGTGAAAAGCACTAGCTTGCTACAGAGACCCTAAGAAAGAGTCAAAGATCCCTGTGGGATACTACAGAAGAAGTGGCAGATCACACTGGTGTCACGTTCCCCAGCACTGCTCATTCCCACGCACACAGGGCTCCACTGGAAGCACAAGTCCCTTATCACCACCCCCAGGGCTCTGTAATCTTGCTGCTCCTTAGAATGTTCCTGCCTGCATCACCAATGCCAACAACAGAAGTAGTTAATGGTTACTTTGAGAAGTTTGAAAATTCTGCCTGAAAGTAGCTTTTGAAATCAAACACTGAATTCACTTTTTAGCACTTAGGTTTTACATCTAACAAACACAAAGAATGAAAATAGTAACTGCATTTCTCTGACCATGCAATTTTTCATAAAAAGTACCTTAAAAACTCCACAACTGGTTTTCACTGCTATTAATCTGAATCAACTTTTAGTGCTTCCATGTAACTGATATTGTTTTATGTCCTATGCTCAATGCTCTTTCCATCATTGTGAAGAGATGGGTCATCACTAAATAGTCACAGATCACATCAGGGTCAGCGTCTTTGAGTAACCTGGTCTAGTGGGAGGCATCCCTGCCATGGCAAGGGGTTGAAACTAGATGATCCTAAAAGTTCTTTCCAAGCTGTTTTATGATTCTGAAAGCTTTTTGAAGAGTAATATGAGTATTAACAGCCTGGGTTAGGGAAGAACCTCCATCACAATTTTCCAACATTTACTTTCCAACAGATAAGTAATGGGTTATACACTGTGTGCTGTTATACCATGGCCAATCTAGCACCCCACTAAAAAGCACAGGGTAACTGAATTCATACAGCTGACAGTAGATTTTCATCAAATAAATTTAGTTCATGTTGTATTTTTTCAGAAGATGGCAAACATAAGCAGACTATAAATATCTATGTTAAAGATTTAAGAATAAATATGCTTTTTTTAAGTTTCTCACATGGCTTTCCTATATTTTAAGTGCACATTAATAAAATGCACTTATACTCTGAGAAGTATAAAGCTATTCTGATGGATCACAAATAGGGTTAGGGAACTCCAGTCTGACCTGGAGTCAATACCACCAAGAAATGCAAAGGGAAATAGGAAAGGATTCTAGAAATACATGAGCAGCCAAAGGAAGGGCATGGAAAAGACAGACACTCAAAGTCTTATCAGCTTGCCTCTACTAATAAAAACATCTTTCAGCTATCCCAGGTCCTGGAGACCAGAGGAAAAGTATGGAACATTACATGGGTGTAATTTATTCCCAGAGGAACACAAAGCACTGTGTGAGGAGAAGTCCTTTGAAAAACTCAATACCGCTTTGTTTTCAGTCCAGGCATTTTGAAAGAGTCATATCTAATGCCTCCCTTGTAACCTAATTATTAAATCAATTAATTTAAATGTTTATTTGTTGTACTATTCTTTACAAGTCAGGAAAAGAATCCTATTTGTCAGTAGGAAAAATATCTATAAGGCTCTCTAGGAGTAAATGAGGTTAAAATAAAAGGATGCATTTTATTAAAATGCTTTGTATTTAACTTAAGTAAACTAGAAATGAAGAGAACAGAAATGTGAATGATTCTGACACAACTGCTGCACCCATGCCATGCCACTGAAAAGTGGATGCAAAATGCTCAAGGAACTTTGCCACAGATCTCAGTTAACCTGTAAGACACTGTGGTGGAATGTATACTGAGAGAAGTTCCAAAAAGCAGTAACACTCAAAAAAGGGTTAGAGATCTTATGTACAATGAAAACATCTATAAATGGGAGTTAAGATATATATACACCAATCATTAGGGAAAGGTCCTTAAAAGGGAATGTTATGCCCTTGAAAGGTAGTTATATTATTTCCAGAATCAAATGAAATAATTTTCTCTGAAACAGTAACTACTCCTATTCCAAGCAAAGAAGGATAGACCTACACTCATTGTGGCTTATTCCCCTAATTGATAGGATTCATCTGGATTTACGGCTACAAGGGGAAATAGCTCATCTGGTGCAGAGAACAGAACTATAACTATGGATTTATCAACTTATGTAACTGAAAAGGATTATAAGTGTCAATATAACATAATGGTAGTACAGTACCTTTTCTTCCACTATCAGTCCTCTAAGTTATCTTACAAATGTATCATACATTACTGTAAAATAAAATCTGTGAGGTCTTTGTTAGTTTTAATAGTTAATATTTACATCTACATTTGCACTTTGAGATGCCCCATCTGAAGTATGAAAGAAAGACCTCAAGTTAGAAACTTAGACATAGCATTTCCCTCAAGATTCTTACACCAATAATGTAGAAAATGAAGAATTGGTAAGTGCATACCAATTAGTTTCCCCTTATTTTTTTCAGATGGAATCACACACAAGAGTCAAAGCCTATCCAAACACATTTTACCAAAGGGAATCCAGCAAGCTACATTTCTTAGCTGCAATATCAGAGAACTTTGTGGAAGGTAATCAAGCAGCAGTTATTGCAGGGCACTGGCTAGGATAGGCTGGCATTTATGGTCATTTCTGAAGAAGGGAATCATACAAAAGGAAAAAAAAATCCTAAATCTAGGACTCAGCTGAAAAGTGTCTGTGCAACTTTGATTCACAGAGAAGTTCAAAAGCATTATTTTCATTCTATGGTGGAATGAATAGTAATGCCAAGACTCTGCATGTTAACATGGGTATATTCATTGTCCCTAGGCAGACAGACAGAAGTCAAAGCCTGGGGGAGCTTGAACTCTTGCCTCCCACATCCTTCTCAATCTCTGGTTCTAAAAGGGAAATAGGGGGGATTCCCTTACAGGAAAACACTCATTTACTAGGTCATTTAAATCATATTTAAAAAGAAAAAAGCCCAAAGTTGGTAAAATAAGTTCATAAATGAAGAACAAAGTAATTATAATAGAAAATTAAAGATCATTTACATCTAATCACAGTAAATAAATTTAAATAGCTTCTATAGGAACGTATGAGCAGCTTTATCTAATAGCAGAGAAGTGTTAATAAAACAGGATGGGTTTTTTTTCCCCTTGAAGTGTGCTGTAAATAAGCAGCAACATTCCCACAGCTGAGAGGAGAATTGAGCATGAATTATTTATACTGCCTGGAATAGATGTAGATTCTTTCAGACATTCAGTGAGTTTTGCAGTCTAGATGCAATCTTTCAATAATTCAAATGTCATCAGAAAAGAATAAGAAGTCGCGTTTGGAAACACCATAGTAAATAAGTTTGAAGTGTTGAAAATATACAATGCAAGGACAAAATAAAGTTATTGTTTAGCTGGTGTTTGAATTAAATTGTTTATATTATTAGGGACTATGAGCTACAAAATAAGAGATTTTAAAATGATGTTGTCCTGTGGAGGAGTAGGATGAGCCAGCAATATTTATGAGTGTCAGATAGAGATGTCCTGAACGTAAATGTTAATACTGAGAGGATAAAACCAACTAACATCACTGAATTTGTGCAGATCACCTTTTTGATTTTAATTCAAACTAGTTCAAGATGCTTTTTTTGAAGTTAGATGTTGCTTTTCAAAGCTCAGAAAGTTTAAGTATTAAATTGCTACTGTCAAGTCTGAGTATATGAAATTGTTCACTGATTTTATCCAGTAAATAGCAAGTTGTTGTTTTTTTTTTTTTTTTGCTACCATGGTAATTCCTGATCATACTTTCTTACTTCCAATAATCCTCTATCTTCCCTCAACAAGCATGACTTTGAGGTAGAATTGTACCTTATTTTCCCTCACAGGAGTTCAAACTACCTTAGGTGTTCTTACTCTGTAAAGATGACTTGTCTCAGTCAAAGTGAAACAAGAGCCCTCTAAACAACAAAGATAGAACTCCTTGATGAGGCAGATAAAGGTGTCCTCTCTGTCCAGTATTGCCTAGGACCCTTTCTTCCAGTTCTATTTTCTATGTTGATACTTTCAGTGGCTCTCATGATTGAATTCTGAGTCCTCTTGAATCCTTATAAAAGTTTCATTTCTTCGGCCTTAGCTCTTGGTCTGCCCAGAAGCCTGTGTCTCTGTCTGCACTGCTCCTGCGGTTGCCTATCCCCCTCTGCATGCCCAAATCCACACTTGAGGAATTTCCCAGTCTTAGTACTCACAGCTAAGAGGCTCCTTCTACAAGACCCAGAGCCAAAGTAGGAGAAAAGCAAAAGCAACCTCATTCGTTCTAAAGGTACAATTACAGTTTTTCAAAAATAACAACAAAAACTATGCAATAGCCCATTGAACAAGGCAACAAGTCATCCATTTACTACACATGCACTTTTATAATCACATTTAATGACAACTGACCTTTATACATTTCTGTCACCCACACACATACATATGTATGTAGCAATAGGGACTTTGGAGAGAACCAAACTGCACTGCTCCACAGAAAGAATAGTTCAACCAGGCATCATCCTCCCATTCCAGTTAGCAGGACTGGGGTCAATGTGATGGATCCAGGATACAAATGGATCACTGCTGAAATGATGGTCAAGGTCATATTTTATTCTCACAGAACAGAATAGGGAAGTTTGTATTTTTATATTTGATCTTTGTTTCCTTCACTCCTGTATTTCATTTAAGTGGCTGATGCTGTAAAAAAATGTTCAGTCTCAGTGGTAACGCAGCACTTCCAAGTGGCAGACACAGAGGGGGCACATTAGTGGTTGTTTTCACCTCTGCCTCAGGCATCATTAAGAGGAGTGAACATCTGCTGGGTTCCAGAAATAGAAATTCTTATAAGCCCCATCTCTCACAAGACTACAGAATGTCTAAAAGGTTTTTAGAGAGATTCAGCTGACAGCACCAGTCACAGCAGAGTGTTTTATCTGATCAGAGACCCTTAATTTCTGGTCTGCTATACTGGTAAGAGGTGGGAGGAGAATCTGATTCAAAACTAGCCTGCCAACAGAAGCGTGCTAGAAGTGCCTCCGAGCAATGAGTTGCACACACAAACACACACATTTTCACAAATGAAGGCTAGAAAACACAGTCCATTCCCCACCTAAACTGTTAGTCATGTCCATTTTAACCTCAGCTGAGAATATGCTTTAGTAAGTCCTGAGCCAAAGGATTCTGAGTGCAACACAGTGCTGAGTGTACAGGGAAGGGAACTAAACTGTGGCATTGAAAAGCAGGCACCTCCAGTGTCAGACAGGTTTGCTTTGGGTAATATTTCTGTCCTTGCACACCAAGGTCCTTTGAGTCTCACATGTCCTTTTTTTCCCCCAATATATTTTCTCCTTCAAAAATAAACTGGTTACCTTTGATGTATCTGCAATAAGAGCAAACTCTACAAATCATGTAGCAATTTCAACTCAATAGTTTTTTTCCTTAACTGGGTAAAAGCAAATTGAAATATGTTAAAATAAATTCTCACACAGTCCTCAGGTATAGGGAGTGCTAAATGGGAACATTAACTGAATACTGACAGCTTGAAAAAATATTCATTACATGGTGCCACAACAGTTTCTGGAGCACAGGAGTGGAAAGATACACACTAATAATATCCCAAGGTCCTTGTAACCTCCTGCTGGTATGGGCCAGATTTCATCAACAGATGCAGGGAGCAGTTATTAGGAGACTATGCCTTAATGCAGAAATAACAGAGAAAGACTTCTGCTTTTCTTCACGAAAAAATTGTCTTAAAAGGCTGGAGCAAAAGAGAAATTACAGAAAGGGTACACACAACTACTCCAACATAGAGGAAAAAATGACATCTCAAGTTCTGCCAGAGACAGCAGTTTCTTTCAACACCAAAACTTTCTTGAGAAAAGTAATGTAGCCTGAGAACCATGTGCAGTGTTCCACTTCCTCTCTGCTCACATGTTGATAATGCCACATCCATTAAATGTATTTCAGTGTGGTCAGGCACCCAAATCCATCTTCCTTCATCAGAAAACCATCAGGATCTTGCTTAAAATATAAGACCCACAAGAATGTACCATACAACATTCTTTTAGACAACCTCCAATTCCGCTTCTTGCAAAGTGTAAAATTTTTAAACCCCATCACCTCCACTGGCTAACCTGAATTTCAGGTTCCTCCTGCTTTTATGTTAGCCTATGATCCTAAAGATATTTTTCTAACCTAAATGATTCTATGTTTTGGTGCTTTTTTGCCAAAATCTTAAATGCCACTGTCTTAAAATAATTTTTCCTCGAGGAAACAGATTTAGAGAAAAAAAAAAAAAAACAACCAAACAAACAAACAATAGAACCCAAGAGTTACCTGAATTTTTTTTCTGAATTAGGCACACCTCAGTAAATACAAACTTTGAATACAAAGTATTTGATACTTGACACCTGTGTTTTTTTAAAAAATGTTGGCATACAATTTATTTGTATCTTTGCTCATTTTATTTGTGATTCCTTTCATTATTTGTGTGCCCAGGATATTTACAGAAAGGATAGAGACATGATCACTCAAAACATAATTTGAATAACTGTTATGTGGGTAAAAAGTCTTGCAGCAGTACATTTATTTTAGCATTAGAAAAGATTCTCTCTGTAATAAATTAACGTGGTTACTTTCAGGTGCAATTTCATAAAAAGATAGGCACCATTTCATCCATTTTCATTTCCCCTAAAGGATGAGAGTAGGAAGAAAGTGGGGGAAAGACAAAACCATGTAATAGAAGGTAACAACAAAGACCAAGGCTGAAAGGTTGGGTTTGAAGGGTACTTCAAAATATTTAAATGCACAGCAAAAATCCTATTGTTACAAGTGCAAAATAAGCATTTCTTCAGCACTCACTGTGAGTACATTCCCGTGTGTTGATCAAGAATATTATTCCTTTTGTCAAAAGCCTTACTGAGGCTCTCTAGGCAATTATTTAATTTTCAACAAAATTTGCTATGAGAAGCATTTCTGTATTTCTTATTTTTGTAGTTCTTACTTTTGTTCTGTTGGATATTAGCATTGAAAAAAGTTCTTTTCCTTAGAAGCCTATTCTTTACCTGGAGCCATAACATTTCCACTGAAAAATGGCAATGATGTCACAGAGGCAAATCAAAAGAGGTGATCCTGTGTAAAAACTGATGATTACAGGGTTGTTCTAAAAGTGAGCAGGTATCACAATGATTGTTTCAAAATGGAGCTTCCCATGTCCTAATTTTCTTAAAATAAAAACCAGATTGGAATGTTAGAATTCTTTTCTTTGCTCCGTATACACACCTTACCTACTATAGTGTAACCCACTGCACAGCCTTTGCAATTCCTACAGATTTATGAGGCAGAGAAGCCCACCAACTCCCTTTTATCCATGTTACAGAAAATGGAAAACCCCTTCTAAATATGACTTCAACACCTTCCTGTAACAGGAGCAGAGACTGAACAGCTACTGAGCATTGCTTCAAGGTTACTCAGGACAATCAGCCACTGAGCGGTGAGCAAAGAGCAACATGGTGAGCACCACTGCCGCGTAAATTAGGCCAAATACTGAGACTAAACAGCACAATCATGACAAATAACAAAGGAAATCATAGACAAAGAAAATAATGTTGCTGTGCTTTCTAAACTCCATTAGTTTAAAACTATTTTGTTTCATAAACCAATGTCATGAAATAACCATTAGAATAGGGAGGAATTATGCTTGAAGTCACATGGTTTTACAAGAACTTTTTAGCCTCTCCAAAGCAACAGATAGCAGTTACAGTAGTCATGTTTAGGAGGGCTAGGACAAGAGCTGGTGAATAAAGGAAAGGGAAACTATTGAAAACTGCTACATCAATAAAATTGTAATGATGGATTTCTACAACAAAGGAGGCTGAAAGAAGACCTCCACAGCACAAGAGATTTCATCTAGGTAAGAAGAAGAAAGAGAAATTCAAGATATAAGCAGACACCTTAGAATCTCTGAGGTTCAAATTATAATCTGTGCTTGTTCCACAAAAGTAGCATTGTGAGCCTCTAAAGAATTCCTTTTATGAAAAAATCTGGAGATCAAGTCATGTTTGTAATCTTACTACATCCCACCCACCACAACACCAGGCTAATAAAGGCACCTTGAATATATAAAACAAAACAATTTGGCAAGTACAGCAAAAATTCAAAACTAAGCTTATTTTAGAGTCTATTCATATGTTTAAATCAATGATGTGTCTTGGCAGAGTAATAAACTCAGAAAAAAAATCATCCAGAGGCTGCTGGAATATTCAAATTAGGCTATCCCTATGGCTACCTGGAAATGTTCAGAGCAAAGAGAATCTCGGCAGGAAAATCTTATGGAGAATTGCATACTCTCGTCTGAAAGATTCTTAGAATTTTGAAATATTTTAAGATTATGCTCCACCCCATCTGTTTTTCTTCCCCACATTCTTACAGCAAACCATCAGGCAAAACCAAAACCAAGCCAAAACCAAATTAATCAAGATTTGGAAGTTGTCTTGGTTGAGAGAAGGGGTGGAGCTGAGCACTGTATGGGCATGGCCAGGTTGTTGTTCTACACCACGCACCTTTTCATAAAGAAGGGGTGGTGTCAGGAGGAAAAGCTGGCTGCCACTCTTGAATTGTGAGATCTTACTTGGAATTTCATTTCTGGCTGGTTTTAAAACCAGCACCAAGCTATATCCAGCCTTCTTACATGAATGGTAAGAACAACACCAACACCACCAAGCTATATCCAGCCTTCTTACATGAATGGTAACATTCTCTACATCATCTAGATGCATTGTCTTCATCTTCTTTGTAACAAGAATGCAAAATAAAGTACAATACCTTATCTTTATGGATGGCTAGGTCTATATTTAAGGGGAAAATATAAGTAAGCAGTAGCATAAAAGAGCTGTGAAAACATCACCTTATAGTGTTTCTTATTGTACTGCAAGTTGTGAGAAGTGGATAAACAAGGGCTAAATGGGATCCAATTCCATTTCCTACACTGCAGGGAAGTTAGCAGGCAGCGTAAGATAAATTACCCTAGTCATAGGTCATCTTTAATGTTTATAGAGCACTTTCCTTGTGAATGATCACAGAGTGAATCATGAATGTTATAAACAAATTACATTAACATGCACAGTGGCTTGCACTTGACAGAAATACCAATAAAAGGAATTCAGTATGCAAGTAATACATACAGTTTCTTGGTTAAATAAGAACTTTGCTTCCGTAGACTGAAAAATTACTTCACAAAATCATAAATGGCCAAAATTTTATCATTCTCTACCATCTCAAACAGAAATTAGTACCAATCTAAAACAATCTCTGGCTGCTGGTCAAGAGTCACTACCTCTTTCCTTCCTGGCCTTCAGCAGAAGTTTACTGTCCAGTAAACACCCTGGCTATTCACACTAGAATTTTCAGCTAGTTACTGCTACCAAGTTGGCTTTTGTGTTTTGCTGTTTGATTTGTTGCTTTGTGGTGTGATGTGTTTTGTCATGTGTGTCTTCACTCCCCCATTTTCACAAACTCCTACCATGGAACTATCACAGAGATACACCAGACAATACTGATTAGGGGATGTGGGGAGTAGTGAGGGGCATGATATGGTGTAAGGCATGCTCTTGGGAGAAATGCATTTGCTTTCTATCCCCTCTCTTGTGAAAATAAGTTTTATAAACTTGAATCATTCTACTGGATTTTGACCAAGAAGCAACTGTAGTTTGTTTACTAAACAAGATTTATCATGCCCCCATGTAAATTGCCACCATCCTCTTTCATGCATGCCAGGAAACCCAGCCATGAGAATTGAAGCCATATTCTGACTCATCCAATTTCCTGAAGGGTTGGTGTCTCAGTCAGTCAGTCTGTATGCACAAGTACAGACCCACAAACCTGGCAAGTCATTCAAGCTAATGGGTGTTTATATTTTCATAGTCTTCACACACTCAGAGCCTTTAAGCCCAGCTACATCTGTTACTCTTCTCACATCCCTAGTAATGCTCTGTTCTGAGAGCCTTTGCAGACCAACTGACCATATACACACATGTGTCCAAGTTCATTTATGAAATTCCACATTTCATAAAAGCAGCTCCATTTCATGTTGCAGCTTGGATACCACATTCTCACTGAAACAGATTTCTGCTATTGAAAGAAAGAAAGACCACTGTCACAAGAAAAATTTTTGTTCGGAGAACTACTGTGGAAGAATGAAGTTTGGACTTTAAATCATGCAATTTCAAGCACAATTTCTGATTTTAGTGCAACAACACAACAGAATGGAAAACTACAGTTTTAAATGTTCTCTATCCCATGCTTCTCAAATGCACTGTTCAACAGCCCTTACATTGCACTAAGACAGTGTTAAATGCCCTTCTACAAAATAGGCAAAAGTTTAAGCAGATTTTTTTCAGTTGTAGTTCTTTGAGTTTATTCTGGCTTAGGGGGATAAAAAAGAAAAATAAATATTAAAAACCAGACACAAAAGAAAGAGGGGAGAAAAAAAAGGTCATTTCCATTCCAGTTTTTCACTATAAAATTTCAAACATTCATTTTAAGATGTGGATAATTTAAAACAAGTAAGCTGTGGAATAATATTACTGCTTTACTTAGGGAAGTTTTTGGCTCTTCTATATTATAACATAAGCATCTTGCATAGCATTCCCGTATTCCTGACCATTTAGAGTTCATGCATATTCTGAAAACAAGATTCAGTGCTTTTTCTTTTATTTTTCCCACAACTTCTGCTTCACAGATCTCTACTGGTTGCCTTAAAATCATCAACACTAGTCAAAAAAGAGTAATACAGAGTGTCAGAGATGAGAGAGGAAGTTGATACAAAACTCTCTGCATTTGTACTCTTCTGCCTGCAGTGCACACTGCATTGTTTTCATCTATATGAATACAACATTGAAAACATGACAAAAATAAAATAATTGATCAGCATGTATGAAATATTTTGAATTATAGCTATCTTAAATTGTTATTTCTCTATAGAAAAAAACCCAATTTTCTAGTTAGCACAAAACAAAAGCAAACAAAATAACCTGTGTACCTTTAATGCATAATACCTATGCTGCTACTATAGGTAACACTGATAGTGCAAGCAAAATTCTTTTTAAAATTTCCAGTGCAGATAACTTGATTCAACACCTGCTATTATAATTGCATCATCATAATTTACTGAAATCCAGGAACTACCACCTCCTAAAAGTACATTCTTTTCCAAGTGCAGCAATGTTTTTATCATCTTGGAATTAGAAGATATGCGGATATTGAAAAAAGTCTGATACTATTTTGAAACAAGTTGAAATATGCATAGCTCAAAGCAACTCTGGGTGTTTAAGATACTTGACTTTCTGACTGCTCAGCATAAAAGTTTTTAGGAAAAAACATGTTTTTTCCATTTCTCAAATGAAACAAGAACACTTCTGAGTTCATTTTGCTAGGTATCATCACTCAAAAAAAAAGGAAACCTCTCCTAATTAATATATGGAATATATCTGGATATTCTATTTCTCCAGAATGCCAATTAATTGTACCATAAAGTAATGCCAACAGCAACATTTTCTGATTTTAAAACATTTTAACTGCAAGAGCATGCTGATTCTATAACATTGCAAATGACCTCTCCTCACAATTTCAGGTGCATAAAAGATTTAGAAAAACAATTTTAAAAACCCAAGAACCTCAACGCTAATATGTCTGTGCCCAATCTGAAATTAAACACTTTTGCTTGTCACAAGAAGCTAATCTGGTAGCATGGTCACTAAAACATAAAAAAAAAAAATCAAAAACATAACTACATTACTTAACACTACACCTCCAGCAAGAACACAACAAATAGGTGGAAGATCAATTATCAGGGCAAAACACATAGAGGATAGGAACAACGCCTGTATTCAAGAACAACTTATAGCCAAGAAAAGGAACACATTCAAAGTAACAATTAAATCCATAGTCAACAGAAGCACTCTTGAAAACCTCACACACTACTTAAACAAATTACACTATGTTTCCCCACATTCTCAACCTTGAAGAGAAGCACTAAACTCAAAATTTGTGTTTATTTTAATGCAGACTAGAAAAGTAATCTCTAAAACCAATGCTAATCAAGTAAATGCTTCAGATGCGTATTGCAACAAAACCAAATGGCCAGCAGGCCCCATGAAAACATTCCAAAAAGCAATGAGTTTTTACACAATGAAAATTAAAAAGAAATACACAAGAACTCACCAAGTCAACATAAGATGATCCAAAACAAAGAAAAAGCAAACCCCAAAGCAACAAGGCTACAAGTACACAAACATATATTAAACAAGCAGTAGAGCCCTCTTCTTTCTATTTCTTACCTTTCTTCACCATTTTGGTTGTAGTCCAAATTCTCATGAGCATTTTGCCCTGGTTTCTTCTCCAAGCCACAAAGGCACTCCTGCTACCTTTAGAACACTTTTTAGTTTCTGATCTATTTCTTACTTTTTTAGAGGGAAAAAAAAAAATCTCATTGTTAAGAGATTGATTAATAAATTAGTAACTCAAAACCTTGAACTTAAAACAGCAAAAGATCCCAAAAAAAAAAAAAAAAAAAAAAAAAAAAAAAAAAAAAAAAAAGAAGTTAAGAAGCATAAAAACATCCCTACAAAAAAATCTGTCCTTCCACAACCCTAGGTCTTTCTCAAATGTTTTATGGTTGCTCTAACAGTGCTAAGCATTACCTAACTCCTGACAGCTGTAAGTCATCAGAAGTTACCAGGACAGCTGAAAGTCATCAGAAGTTAACAGGACAGCTGGTTAGCAGGTGCTAACAATTCAGAGATCAATGTTTCAATCTTTTAAGACCCAGGGAGGCACTTCATAACATGACCAATCTAGCAGATAAATGTCCTGAAATTGTATTTGTTTAATTTAGACAAGGATTCAGAGAGAGATGTATACTGACTTTTCTTAAGTGTTTTAGGACACTTCTGTAAAAATTGAATTTATTCATAGTTACATCAATTCTCTTTTATTCTTTTGTAGATAGATCAAAGGGAATCGAGATCTTGAACTGAAATTCAGTAAACAGGGTAGGCAGTGTATGAACTTTATCCCTGTGAATTACATTGCTAAACTGCTGCAGGTGCTACTCTCCAAGAGTTTCAGACTAACAGCAAGGAAATCAGATGTTTTATCTATTTAGGGTTTCTGGAATCCAGTTTCCATGATGGTATTTGAAAACCAGAGTACTAAAAGTAGCATTGATCATTATTGTCCTCAATTACAGTATTCTGAGATTCTCAGGTAGCTCAGTGGGTGGGGTTTAAAGACCTTTTTTCTCTACTGCCAATGTCACAGGTGTACCCTGTAAATAGTGGGCTGTTGCTAAAAACACCATTATCATAAGGACTTTATGTAGTATGATAAGCTATGATATTAATATATTTTTATATGCATATAGCCATTAAATCACAAAGATGACATAACACAAATGCATGAGGATATTAATGAATTACAACTTCATTGTTCCAACAGAAGTCAGTATATCCAAGCATCTGAAAAAATATAAGGCTTTGAAAAGGAAAGTGAGGAAAAAACACAATTTTTTTCTAAAAAGTAAGAATTAATTTTAACCTGCAAGTTCATTCTAACCAAGATTGGTGACTTTTAGCAAGTCACCTACGCAGGCTCAGCAAGCCAATATAGCTTGTGGACTAATTAAAGAATCAGGTCATGAATGTAGTCAAGGTTTACCTGTAAAAGTGTGATATGATAGCAGAACAGCCAACTATTTTAGTCATGGACAGATGACAAATGATAGCATAGGAAACAGTCAAACCTAATAGTTTAATGGAATAAAACCATTGGTTGATGCCAGCTGCATACCTGAAGAGATGCTTACCTGACAGTCATGGTGCCATTCACTGCTGCATGTAGGAAAAGCAGGATGCATCAGAAGAATTACACTCTTTTTCCCTGGAAGAATTCCCAAAATAATTTTTCTTTTTGATGGCCAAACTTTTTGTTTGTGGGATAATTATATAGAACAGAAGAAAGTTGTCCTTGTGTTTCTATCAGCCTATTGTTATTGGATAATCACAGATTTTAATAACTTTCAGGTTTGTAAAGATAGATGAGAAAATGCATGTGTGCAATGTTTTTTTAGAGGTATTATTTATTCTTTTGAGCTGTTCATGTAGGGTGGCTTTTCATGTGCAGCAGTAACACTGATGTGCTTTGAGATATTTTCTTTTAAATTATTAAAAAGTGAAAATGGACTCATATCACCTGGTGTGCATCTGCAAAGTTTAAGAGAGTAGCTCCATGAGACACTGAAAAATAGCCAGGAAGTACACCAGGGTCTGACCCCCATTAACACAAAAAGGAGGTGCTATTTCTATGGCAACTGGCTTTGGTTACAAGTGGAGATGGTTGACATTATTCTTCTCTGCAGTACCCCTACAGGCCACATAAGAACTGAGGAAAATACATCTTTTCTGGAGGTACAGATTTGTGTTTCAAACCCCACAGAGCAATTTCATCCATCATGCAGCATTGTCATCCCCAGCTGGAAACCCAGGACATACACATTGCTCACTCACAAGGGTGGCAGGATGGCCCCCACTTGAAGGACTTGCATTCATTTTCAGTGACTGTGAACTCCAGAAAATCTCTGTGGTTATTGCACATCAGAGGGTAGGCACGAGACCCTAAGCTACAATTAATTTCTTCCTGTTTTGTCCTTTCAAAGCTTCATTTCAGTATGGAATAGGCCTTCTCTTTTTATTTTCCCCTGCACTCCATGAGAGGAACTCAATACCCCTGAAATAGTTGGTAAACACTGTCCTGCAGCAAAGGCACATGCACAGGCACATATTTAACAATTCTTCCTTTCTTGGACAGAGTTAAATGCCCTATGAGGTATATTGGCTTTATCATTTTGAAAATGGGTTTGTTGGTGTCTTAGCCAAAACAGTAAGAATGCGTTACGTTATTATGGAAGGTACTACCATGTAATTTATGAACTTCTCCTTCTTAAATGCACTCATGTCCCAGAGACCAACTTTCAGAAATTACATAAATTTTCACAGAGAACAGAAGATCCCATAATAATGTTATATTTTTGAACACACGTATTGAGTAAAGCTGATTTTAAGTATGAATGTTGGTTTACCACTGAATAAATTCAGATTCCCTATACTAAACATATATACATTTCCTCAAAGTAGCTTAATTGCTCATTACAAAATGAGTTCTGCATGATGCAGGCTAAAGATTGGAAAAAGAGTGTTTTGAGTTTTCATTAATGACATAACATTTCACTTAAATACTCTGTTTTTCAGGAAGACATGCATAACATGTCTTGCTGACATGCATAACAAAAATAAATTTTCAAGAAAAAAAATATTAAACTTAACAAAAACAGGTACTGAGAAATTAAATTCAAAATTTTCTCTGGGAGAAATATACTTTATTTTGCTGCAGTTTTTTCTTTAACATTTCTGCTAGCATTGAAGTATTACCAATGCATAAGGATTCTAATTGGATTCTAAACCTAATTCCTTTATTATTTTGTTGGTCCAGGATGCTAGACAGCTAAATTTAAAGTAATCTGCAGGGTTCTCCCCATTGTTTTTCATCTGGCAATTCTTCTTTTATAAGGGTCATAAAGGCAACAGTCTGTAAAATCTGTTTCAGGTTTTCTCACTCAGTTATACTGATCTTGGTATCTTATTCTTTTTAGCAGAGGCTTGTGTCTTTCTTTTTTCAATTAGAATTCTCTGAATGATTCTTCATGATGTGGAAAGTCTTCATCTCTTCAAGGAATCTGATTCAGTTAACCTAAAGTGACCTCAATTTTGAACACAATAGAAATAATTTGTTTTCTTTACCTCTACTTTTTAACACAGTCATGCTTAGATGATCTTTTCTGGTAACCTCAGTAAGAACTTAAAAAGAGGATTTAGGTAAAACATTATGGGAAGAGAAAAGCTAATTGAAATTTCAATAAAAAATTAATTGCCACATCCCACTACAATAAAGAGGTCAAATCATCCTCTTACACTCATTGTGCACATTGTCAGAAATACTTTGATGCAGAAAAAAGACCAGTAATGGTACCATTGATCTTGCATTCATTTGCAGTTGGGAGAAGGGCAAAACAAAGCATTTATTAACTCTGTTCTCATCCCAGCACTGTGAAGGTACTCAGAGGTATATGAAATGTCCAGTTGTAAGCTATCAGATGTACACCGTTCTGTACACATTTTTAAAGTCATAAAAAATGTAATTTTGAGATACACCACATTTTGAATTTCTATCAAATAAGTCAAGAATGGTCTGGGAAACTCTCTGGAAGTTTTTCCTGTATTTCCATTCCTTTTAGACACAGTATGATGGGTCTTTTCTTCCTGGCTGTAGTTTCTCCTGATAAAATATATGTTTGTTCGTTGCAGAGGATACTTTTGGGAATATCTCCACAGTGCTTGCTGCTTTTCCTGACCTAAACTAATCCCACTCCCATGGCAATGTCATATCCTTGACTCTGCTGTTGGATGTTGCTGACAGGATTTCTGATGGATCTTGATATATTTTTCATATAGCAAATACAGAAGTGTGATCTCTCTGTAATACTAATGGTCTACTTCTACTACAACCTGAATATAGAACATCTGTGACTCATTTTCCATAACTCAACCAGTTACCTTTTTATTTTCTGCTAACAGAGTTCTATCTTTCATGCTTGATTAATCTGCTTACAATAAATTAACAGCTGTGTAATCAGTAATTTTTACCAAAGAATAAACTTTCTTAAATCTTAACTATATCAAATTTGCTGATAACAGATACAGTTTTTGTGAAATAAGTTTTCTTTAAGATCCTTTCTATCCAAATGTTAATGTCTAGATAGAACTAAATTGTTTGAAGTATATTAATTCATTTTCCCAAAATGTTATAACAATCTTCACATATAGACTTGCATTTCACCCGAATGATCTCTGTCCATTGCAAATATAAACTTCACTTAGTTGTTAAATGGAAAAAGAAAAAAGTTTCTAAAGCTATACTCAAATTCTTATACTGTCTCTAAAAACATGCTCCAATATATTAAAAAAAACCTAAAGGCACTGAATTCAAAAACATACCAACTTTATTCTATACCATTACTTTATTGTTTCACATGACTTCGTGCTGCATTTATGTAAGAAACATTTTGAATTAGTTTGTTAAATGTTTGGGTTTAAAACAGCCATTTTCTTTTTCTTTTTCATTTAATATAAATTAGCATGTAATGTTCCTCTAGAAATTGTTGTTATGCGCTGTTAGAAAGCATTTAAAATTGCAGTATCTGTAATTGTCTTTTGCAGGGAATGTTTGAAAAGCACTGCCTAGTCACAAGACTCATGAATGCATCATTGAGTGGAGTTCCATGTTCTTGCACTAATTATTTCAATTTCTTTTTAGTACCTTACAGAACTGGCAAATATGCATGTTATGCACAAAGAAACTACATCTGAACCATCAAGGTGACAGAAACTTATTCTGGATCTAACTGATGCTGAAAAATTACAATAAGACTATATTTTTTAGCGTCTTAGAAATTTTGCCTAAGTACTTTTAGAAGCTGTACTGCATCTAGACTGTGGCATAAAGACGGTCTAGAAACATCCTCTTGAAAAATATTGTACAACTTTTGGAAGTATGGGGTTTTTTAAGGCAACTGAGTACTTTCAAACTCTATTATTTGTACAGTTACTATTCCTGTGATATACAGAAAATCACACATAGTTCTTAAATAAAACAGAAAAGACCACAGGTTAGAGTTTCATGGCTTAACGACAAAGGACCCCTCCCTCTCAGGAGTCAAGAAGAGCTAATTAAGAAAAGCATTTTCTTTATTCTTTTTTAAGAAAGTCTAATGTGTTTTGAAAAGGGTTGAGCTGAATAGCATTGAACTTTGAGTGAAATGCTATTGAAATTGTCTTGTCATTTCCAGCTTGGCATTCAAGACTGAATCAGCAGCTAATTGCCCGGTTTAGCAGCAGCTTCCCATGGGGAGGGCAGTCCTGTGCTTTGTGGGTAAGAACTTTTCCAGAGCTAAAGAACAGGGGCAGAAGGCCAATCATCGGAATTAGCACATGTTTATCTCAATAACAAAGGGAATAGGGAAAAACAAGGTGATTTTGCTGTAATCACTGGAAACACAATTTCCTGCTCTTTTTTTCTTCCATTGCCTTCCCTCACTTGAACAAAACCTGAAGACAGATATTTTCACCTCAGTCTGCGTTGAAAAACAGGATGAAGCACTGAAAAGACAATGACTCTTGTTGCATTACCTCACATTGAGGAAAAAAAGTGTTTAGTACTCAAAAAACAATGCCAAACAAACAGACAAAAACAACAAAAAAAAACACCAAAACAAACTAAATGAAACTCAGCAAATTTTCTTCCCAATTTCATAAAAGTAGCTAATCCTCAGTTATTTCAAGTTTGAAGCCACAACAGCTTCCATAGGTAATAAGTCCATTTTAAGGAAAGAAATGGGGAATTATGCTTAAACTTTAATTACACTTCTACAGTAGAAAAATCTGCCTGTTGAATACAGAGCATGTAAATTTCTTTACCTATATAGAAAAAAGTATTTAATAGATCTTTAATAAATTTCTAGATAGTGAGTGTATGAATACTAGGTCATTGCTGACTTCATCGGGGGCAGCACTGGAATAAGGCAGAAAATCATACAAAATTTCAGATTCAGAGAATCAGAGCAGCAATGTTGAGGAAGACAAAGAAGGTGAAGAAACTAAAAGGGATATTTTAGAAGAATTTCTTTAAGTATTTTAATAACATAAATCTCTTTATGGTCACAGGATGACATGAATTAAGAATGGCTTATAGTCAGTCTTATACTAGGCTGTTTTAAACAAAGCAAAATTGTGTCCTAAACATTATATCTTCTAAGGCTACAGAGAAAAATAAATCTGTATTATGATTTATCATGTAGCCAAGGATGGCCAGTGATTTTCCAGGTGTAAGCATTATTGCAAGGAACATTACTCACCATGCAAGATACAGTGAGCTAATTCACTTTTCTATTGACCAATCACATTTATAAAGCCAAAGAAGTTTTAAACAATTGTTTTATTTATACATTCTTCAGAAGTGTCCTGGGTATCAATACTTACCCTTTAATAATATATGAAATAAAACTCAACAGGGCAGGAGTTTTATTTCTCCTTTTAATGCCTTTATTAAAGTGATCAGCTCAGGATTAGGAAGTTCGACGAGGCGGCCGTCTCCGTCGTCTTCCCAGCGTGGCTCAGAGGAGGAGGAGGTGCAGCTTTGTCCACTAAGGGGCAGAGCTGGGGGTCCACTCCTCACAGGGACGTCTGGGCGGGACCCCGGTATTTCTTCGCTTTTCCCTGCGTCCAAGCTCCAGGTCCCAGTCCCAGGCAGCTTCTTTTTAGTCAGGGCGAGGGGGCACTGAGGTCTCCTAACATCTCTGCAGGTTCAGCACTCCACTCCTCACATCCACGAATCATTCCAATTCTTCAATTTTATATTTGGCTCGTTGGTTTTGGGGTTTTTATAAGTTCAATAAGTCCCATGGTACTTTGGGTTTCTCAGAATCTACATATGGTAATTCTTTTCTCCTCCCCAGTAACACAAAATAGGGCTTTTACCTGCCCTGGCTAGGTCGTTAAGTGATACAAAGAGAACTATCAACTCTAACGACTTATAGTTAACATAACAAGTAACCCTGGCTAGCAGCTCTGCCTCAGCAACTCTGGTTTTAACAAAATTCAGTTTTTTTCACTAAACAAAACTCCGTTCATAACAGACCCCCCTCTTTTACTTTGATCGAGTTAAAGCTCGCATCAACTTGCAATTTGTACTGATCAAAAATCTCCCGAGCAGTCTGGTAATCATGGTTATTTAACTTTGTTACTTTCCTTGGCCTTTTCTGGTTGGTTTGTACAGCTAATACTACTATTTTAATAAAACACAAAAATAAACATAGTAAACAGAGCAATATTACAAGTATACTCACATGGAAAAGGTCTACTTTTTCCCATACTTCTTTTTTGAAAATCCCTAGGTTATCCCACCAACTGGAATCAGGTGTAGGAGTTTGTTTTTGAGTGTTTACACATGTTAATCTTCTCACCTCTTTTGAAATGTTTCTAATAATTGCATTCTTAATCTCCAATACTGCTTGGAGCCTGATAATTCTGTTTAACATAGGTACTGGGGTTTGAACCCGGCCTCTACAATTCTGGATCTTTTCAATTTCTATTGAACTTTGTTCTTTCGGTTTGGTTACTTTAAAATTGTTGTATATAGGAACTCCTAAACTTGATCCAGTTTCTTTAGCGGCATAGCTGCTAAACCAGTCTATTGACAATTCAGTGTATGCTGTAAGATCAGAGATCAAAACTAAGTATTTAGAGTTGTCCTGAAATGTGTCATCAATTTCTGTTGGGTATTTTCTATATTCACACAGTTCTTTCATTTTCTTAACGGGGTTCACTTTTTTTTCAGTACACTTATAAGCTTCATGTGCTTCATGGTGGGTACACTTGTCTCTTTTCTCCACAGAGTCTAATTTATTTAGACTTCCTGGAATCCACCGAGTACCTAAATTTTTTACTGCTAAATACCTGTTACAAACTATTTTTCTTACCAGATCTACTGAGCTTGCTTCAGCAGCATCATATTCAAAGCACAACCTAGCTTCTCTTACAGGGCCCTCTCCCAGGAGTGACTGCCTAAAAGTGGCAGTATTCTGTGTTATCCAATTTATTCTATTTTTCTGATAAAAGACCAATTGAGAGAGGTCACCACCTGGCTAGGACTGATGTGGACTCTATGCAAGCAGCTCACTTCTTTCTCTTCATGAAGGGGTTGGTAGCACTCACTGCACGGCTCTCCTGGGCTCCCCAGAGCACCACCAGCAATCAGAGCCATTATTACTACCCTTCCCAAGAGTCCGGTATGGGTCATCTTGCACAGCCTGCCCACCCGGCCTTGCCTCTTGGGGAATCTCACTGAGAAGAAGCTTCCGAGCTCTTTAGAGTCCCTTTTACCTGCTTCTCTGGCAAAGTCCCTCTTGGTCTGTTCCCTGCTAATTTTGATTTCTCCTGGGGGAGTGCTCTGCAGAGGATTAACTAGGAGTTTTTAAATCGGGTAAACTAGAATTGCTTATTTACCATTTCAAACCTTCCACAAACTTATTTTACATACAGAACTGTCTTGAAACATTTTTAACATTTTAAGCTATGTTACAACTCCAATACCAATTATTTTCTCATACCGTTCAGTCTTTTTGACTCTTCTTCCTGAGAGTCAACTTTAAATCTTTTGGTCCTTTTATTACAGTATACTGAGGTGAATTCACTTGTGACGTGGTTGACTCTTGTCCAGTGCCCGGAGGTGAGAGTGGTGTGGTGTCTGGCCCAATGCCAGAGGGAGAAGCTGATGTCGTATCTGGTCCCGTACCTGGGGGTGAAACTGGCCCTTTTATTCTCGTAATGTGAGTCCAGCCTTTTTCCCTGGTCCGCACAGCCGAATTAGTGATGAGGAGTACCTGAAAGGGGCCTTCAAATTTCGGCATTAATGATCCTGCATTCCATGATTTTATCAAAACCCAATCTCCTGGGCTAATATTATGAACCTTTGTGTCCAGAGGGGAAGTTTGGGGGAGGTATCCCTTTTTAGCTTCTTCCCCTTCTAGATAGTCTCCCGTGCTATATGGTGTTAACAGAAATGGCAGCCCAAACATCATTTCATAAGGTGAAATTCTTATGTCAGACCGAGGTCTTATTCTGATGCGCAAAAGCGCTAGGGGTAAACATTTTAGCCAATTCATTTTTGTTTCATCTGCTCTACTCTCCCAGAACTCTGGGGGTGCCACGGAGTATGTAATTTCCATTTTATTCCTAATGCTTCAATTATATTTTGCAATGTTCAGGACATAAAATGTGGGCCTCGGTCTGAGTCTATAGTGTTCACTATTCTATATCTGGGGATACTACCATCCTTCCCTCTCTTGGAACAATCTCGACCTCAAATGAACTTGCAGATCCTTTCCTAACAAACTTTTTCGAGTTTAGGCAGATAAATGAAATTAGCTTTCCACTCTCTTGCGTTTCCAATTATTTTTACATCTTCAATCACTGATGCTCTAAATGGTTTTCCTCCAGCACCTAAAACTTCACAGAATTTTCTCCCAATTTCCATACCTTTCGGTATTTTGTTGAGACAGGACTTATCTGGTTCTGTATCAACTAAAAATTCAAATTCTTCATTTAGGGGTCCCACTTTAAAGTTTACCAAGGGCTCTTCTAGATGTTGAAAGCCTCTGACACCCCTAATCATCACCTCTAAGAACTCTTTTTAAGTTATCTTGTTCCCTGGCTATTGCCACATCCAGACTGAGCTTTTTACAAAACCTCCTGATGTGTCCTGCTTCTTCACAATAAGAGCAGCGCTTTTCACTCTCAGAGGTTTGAGGTCTCTCTATTTCTCTTGTACCTGACTGCCTGAGAGGCCTATCTTTACCTCCTCCTGGTGGTGGACTTACCCACCCCACACTATCTTTTACCACCTTGGATCGTGGTATAGAATTGCTTGCTCCCCCGCTTTCTCTAGCCACAGCAACCATGATTCTAGCTTTGGCCTTTGCCTTTTCTTCGTCCCTCCTTAAATACACCTTCAATGCCTCCCTTAATAACTCATTAATGTCCCTGTTTTGCCATTCTTCAATCTTTTCCAGTTTCTTCCGTATATCTGGCCAAGATTTGGTAACATATTGGACTTTCAGTAGCATTTGACTTTCTGTGGTGTCTGGGTCTATTCTAGAGTACAACTGGAAGTTCCGCTTTAGGCGATTAAGCCAAGCAGCAGGAGTTTCATCCTTTTCTTGTGTACCCTCAAATGCCAATTTGGTATTAGTTCCTTTGGGAACTGACTCTTTGATCCCCCGAATCATTAAAGATCTATATTCCATCATGGCCTTCCTCCCCTCCTCCTGATTAGGGTTCCAGTTGGGATCTGTTAGGGGCAATTTTTGTTCACCGGATTGCACCTGGGGTCCTGGACGATTATCTCTCTCCCAAAGTCTTATGCCAGCCGCCCTAATCATCTGTACCTCTTCTGAGGAGAATAATATATTTAAAATAGAATTCATCTCCCCCCAAGTGTAGATATTTGGACTTAAGAATTGATCCACTTGGTTGGCTATGCCCACTGGGTCCTCAACTAAATGCCCCAACTCTTTCTTAAATCCCCTCACTTCAGAAGCTGTTAGAGGAGCATTCACAAAGCCAACACTTCCCACTGCTCCTCCCATAGGAACTTCTCTGAGGGGAAAAAGTCTCTCTGCTTTAGAGGTCTTGGATCTGGTACCACAGTAAGGCCCATCTTCAGATGCCAAGGGATCTGAAGTTTGAGGGATATCCGGGTTACCCTGAACTTTCTGCAGATCAGCAGGTGTACCGGACAAGGAGGCATTTGTATCCTAACTAGGAGGAGGTAAAGGGACAGCGATAGCAGGGGGAAAAGAGTTATTAGGCGGAGTTAGAGAAGGGGTAGAGAATGCAGCAGGTGGAGTAGTCACTTGTGGTGGTGCAGAAGGAGTAGAAGGAGGAATTTGAGGGGGCGGTAATGGGATGGCAGCCGGGGGAAGAACCGGGCCTGCCATCGGAGGTGCCTGAGCAAGAGGATTGTAAGGTGGAGGCGCAGCAGGAGGCAAATAATCTAGGGGGTCCCATCTTTTACCAATTTCAGCCTCCCCTCCTTCATTCCCATCTTTTTTGTTCTGCACTTTACAAATTCGTATTTCTTTGTCTTCAATAGCACTCTTTAACCAGCAATCTACATACAGTAATTGCTCAGGATCAGTATCTCCTCGAGCTGTCAGATAATTATTCAGTTGCTGACATATCCACTTGTCTCTTGTCCTACACCAAGGCCATCCTCCTTGCATTTCTAATTCTGGCCAGACTTCTACACAGTAGTGGATCATCTTTATCTTATCTAATCCCTTTGTGTCCTCTGTCAAATCCCATTTTTCTAACAGTTCCCCTAAGGGGCTACCGAGAGGTATATTCCTTAGTCTCTTGCCTGTTTTTTTACTATTACACCCTCCCATCTCTTCAGATCTCAAAGGTGTCTCTACCGACAGGTAATCTCAAAAAATTTAGCTGCCTGAAGCTCAGGACTTTATACTGTAAACACTGCCTGATGTAGTGTGCCTAACCTTCCAACACCGTATCAGGACTTAAAAACAAATTCCCAGCCTACCGAGCTTCCGCTGGGATTTGTGCCTGGCCTCCTGCACCAGGACTTAATATGCCTGCAGGGCTTGTGAGGTTGCCCGAATCCTTCGTGGGACTTTCGGGACTTATTTGTGCCTGGCCTCCTGCGCCAGGACTTAATATGCCTGCAGGGCTTGTGAGGTTGCCCGAATCCTTCGTGGGACTTTCGGGACTTATTTGTGCCTGGCCTCCTGCGCCAGGACTTAATATGCCTGCAGGGCTTGTGAGGTTGCCCGAATCCTTCGTGGGACTTTCGGGACTTATTTGTGCCTGGCCCCCTGCGCCAGGACTTAATATGCCTGCAGGGCTTGTGAGGTTGCCCGAATCCTTCGTGGGACTTTCGGGACTTACAATCTGCCTGACATCCTTCGTCAGAACCTTTGGGGTGCCGTGCCACTCATACCACTATTTCCTCCGCACGCCCGGAGGGGGGGGTGCCCTATTTCCCCCTTAGGAGACGACTCACTCACGCCAATTCCACACGCTTCCCCCTGTTCCCGGCTGGCCCCTTCGCAGGAGTCCAGAAACGCGGGTACTGAGGGGTCCACAATCGCTTCGGAAGTCCGGCTGCCGGCCTCCGTCTCATTCACACACTCACTCACTCGTCTCCCTCGCCCGTCACCAGATCTCACCAATCCGGTGCTCCTCTGCGTCAGTCGTCCTGAGCCAATCTTCTTCT
Organism: Setophaga petechia; assembly: GCA_024362935.1. Classification (NCBI taxonomy): domain Eukaryota; kingdom Metazoa; phylum Chordata; class Aves; order Passeriformes; family Parulidae; genus Setophaga; species Setophaga petechia. The sequence continues at coordinate 34,577,017 of JANCRA010000001.1, forward strand.
CTGGTCCTGATTGCCAGCTATCCTCGAGGTTCCAAGATGGCCGGTCCTGGTGTCCTCTGCAGGCGTGGCGTATCCCGGACGAGCCCCCAACTGAAATAAAACTCAACAGGGCAGGAGTTTTATTTCTCCTTTTAATGCCTTTATTAAAGTGATCAGCTCAGGATTAGGAAGTTCGACGAGGCGGCCGTCTCCGTCGTCTTCCCAGCGTGGCTCAGAGGAGGAGGAGGTGCAGCTTTGTCCACTAAGGGGCAGAGCTGGGGGTCCACTCCTCACGGGGACGTCTGGGCGGGACCCCGGTATTTCTTCGCTTTTCCCTGCGTCCAAGCTCCAGGTCCCAGTCCCAGGCAGCTTCTTTTTAGTCAGGGCGAGGGGGCACTGAGGTCTCCTAACATCTCTGCAGGTTCAGCACTCCACTCCTCACATCCACGAATCATTCCAATTCTTCAATTTTATATTTGGCTCGTTGGTTTTGGGGTTTTTATAAGTTCAATAAGTCCCATGGTACTTTAGGTTTCTCAGAATCTACATATGGTAATTCTTTTCTCCTCCCCAGTAACACAAAATAGGGCTTTTACCTGCCCTGGCTAGGTCGTTAAGTGATACAAAGAGAACTATCAACTCTAACGACTTATAGTTAACATAACAAGTAACCCTGGCTAGCAGCTCTGCCTCAGCAACTCTGGTTTTAACAAAATTCAGTTTTTTTCACTAAACAAAACTCCGTTCATAACAATATACGTACAAAGTCAAATTATAAGTAAGAAGACTAAGTGAGAACATGAAATATATTTCCAGTCCCTTTCTATTAAAAAAACAACTATTTTTGCTAGTATCTCTGCCTGTTCAATGGAACAGGATCATAGCACACTATCAATTGCAATCAATGATATTTGCTGACATGAACATTTAAATTATGCAGAAATACAGTCAATTCTGGAGGATCTTTATACTTGTATTCTCAACTCATAATTATTTCAACAGTTCTGGATGTCATAATTTGACCAATTGAAGGGCACAGGGAGCCCTCATGTATACATTACAATGATACAGTATCTGTAATAAAAATGCAGCACGCAGCAATCTTCCTCACTGCTGCTTGCAAAATTGTTTAGCCTTTGATATTAGAACTGACATTATCTACCTGGTGATAATGACAGGCCCTGCTATCATTCCCATTCAAGGACTAAGTGAACATAATGACCAAGAAATAAATTATGACCTGTCTAGAAGCACCAGTGGTCTCAAAAAAGCTGTGCCTGGATGAAATAATTTCCTCAATAGCACAGCACCTGGATTTCCACTAAGGGATCCTGAAATCAGCAATGCTTTTCACAGACAAAGGGTCTTTCCATGTTGACTGTTCAGCTTGAAGCTTCCTGTGTAGCACAACTGAACCTTGACTATGTATTTTGCAGGTTCTTCCGTAGGAAAGAAAAAACTGTCATTGCTCTTGCAGTACTGGCTGTATGTTTATCATCAAAAGGGATGGAGGAGAGGTAATCTGCCCCTCAAATCACATTTCACTGGAGATGTGCAGGGCTTTGGAGCATAAACATGAGTTTGCCAGTCTGAATCTGAGTTGGCAGCAGCACAGAAAGTGACAGAAAGCAGACTGACAGCAAAAGGTGAAGTGGGATGTGAAGATCTAGAAGATGTCAGTTCAGGGGTGGTTTTAGTGACACCATCTGTGAATGGGAGCAGATGAGGCAGCCTGAGGACAATCGGTAGGACACAGAGGAGCAAGAATGAATCTCAGAGATCTAATGGAAACTGAAAGTAGATAGAAGCTGAAAATAAATGCTGCTTGGATAATAAGAATAGAAGGGAAGCAATCAGGATATACAATACTAGTCCAGATAAAAGAGCAGGGGCTTGTGGATTATAGTACTTGAGGGAAAGATTAAGGTCATGATACCTAAGAAATTTCCCCAACTTTGTACTGCTGTCTTCATCTAAACAGATATGATTTCTTAGGGGAAAACAACGAAGTATTTTAAAAAGAAAATTGAAAAATCATAATTAAATATAGCTTTGCAACGAAAAAAGCCAAACTGCCCATCTATGCACAGCCCTTCAGCTCCTCAGTGAAGATCTACTTGATATGGGCCTTTTTACATCAGTCACTGATAATGAAGCATGTTTTATTAGCAACACTTGCTATGTGTTACCATGGAACTCATTAACAGAGCTAATGTGAACTTCATTCATTGTCTCTGGCAAGAGCTAGGACTCTGCACTGCCCTTCCTGGTCAGTGTGAAACACTGCATGGGAGCAGGTGTTCTGGGTGCTCTCCCAAAAGACCTAGGAGGTGGATTTGGATCCATTTCTGAAAAAGGAGGTATTAAATTTGTCGCACTCATATTCTAGGCAAATGTGCTAACTACCAAATTATTGTGGGAGACTGCGACCACCTTTGTGAAGGGATGAAATCAGCCAAGAAGGAAATCCAACTCCTGAATCATAATAGTCTTGTATAAGGTACACAAGTTTTGAGGAAGAAAAGAAGGAAAGATATATCACACCGTCTGTGCTGTTTATCTCCCTCTAAATGTGGAAGCAAATTAAATGATGCAGTCCTGTACACTAATGTACAAAGACCTTTTCAGTCTAGAAAGACATGCAAATATTGACAAGACATACAAGTTTTTTCGTTGTTGGGTTTTAAATTGCAATGTAATATCAATTTAAGAATCCAATTAAACAAAACCAAAATTTTGGCGTTATTTTTTAAACTGATTCTTCAGAGTGTTAACAAATATTGTTTCATCTAGGAGGTCTTCCTGTCTTCTTTTAGCTAAAAATGTTGGATTAAAACTCAAAAATGTTTATGTGTATGTAAATGAAACACATTTATCTCTCTATCTATTTATCTATCCCTTTTTTGTTATTGACAAACATTGTTCCATTAGAAACACTGCTGAAAATTAACAGTTTTGGGTGGGATGTCTCTTAGAATTATTAACAAGGAAAAGAGAATGAAACCACACACTGAAAGGTAAATTAAACCATCCACTAAGCATTGTGAGGCAGGGTTATATTGCTGGTTTTCCCCTGAGAAAAATATTGCTTCACCCTTGTCATAGAGCTTTTACCTCTGTCCTTTCAGTTCACTGACATCTTAGTATGGAAGACCTAGAGCAGGAGCTAAAAATAAAACGTGTTGTTATTTATTTGAATCAACTGAACCTTTGTCCTGTGAACCAATGTGGGGGGAGAGGATGGGGAATGTATATTGCATTCAGATGACATCTGGTGGAAAGCAATGTTAAATTTAAAACCTCTTATATTTACCAGTAGCAAAATATATTATGTACATCATCAAACTATTACTGGCTTGGACAGTGATAGAAAAATATCATGGCTACTATTTTTAGCCAAAAATATGCTAACAAACATCAGTCTTGCTGAAAGGATAAAATAAATAAACCAAAGCACTGTATATAAGTATCTAGTAATGACTAAGTCTTAACAAGCTTTGTTAAGCATTGAGATGCTCATAAAACATTTTGCAAATCATTTCGGCGTAGGTACCCTTACCAAACTATAATCCTTTAAAAACAGATTTTTTCAACTTTTCTTGGACATCAGTACAACAGAGGAAACACAGCAAACTCTTTGTTGTGCACGCAGCACTTTTCATGCCCGCTCTCCACAGGCTTTGGAGCACAGAGCACAGCCTGGCCGGCTCTGCCATCAGCACACCCCAAGCACAGGTGGAGGAAGAAGAAGCAGGAGCTGCTTTGCAGCCATGTCCCAGAGAGACTGACTGGAAAGGTGCCCTCCCTCTGGTCTCACTTCATTGCTTTCTGACTGGGTCTGAGGCAGGGGCTGCGATTCCTCAGTGGTGGGGAACAGAACCACACATGGGATCCTGGCACTGCCTGGCAGCGCTCCGGACACGGGCATGGTCTTGCACCCAAGTCTTGGCCACTGGGCTGCTGCTGCTGCTTCATTTGCCCTTAGGCACACCCAGAGCTCCCTGTGAAGCCCGGATGGTCTCTGGTTCTGCCCTCTGTGGTATTTGCAGGGGTCCCCAGGATAAGGTGAGAGATGAGTGAATCTGACTCCATGATCTTAGAAGGTTAATTTATTGTGATATGATATTATATATGATACGATAGGACAGGATATGACATGATGTGATATGATGATATAATATTATAGAAAGCTATACTAAAACTATACTAAAGAATAGAGAAAAGATACAGACAGAAGGCTTAACAAGAATGAAAATGAAAAACTCGTGACTGACTCCTCAGAGTCCAACACAGCTGATGGTGATTGGCCATTGAGTAAAAACAAAAAACCAGTCAAACATGCACCTGTTGGTAAACAATCTCCAGCCACATTCCAAAGCAGAAAAGCAGGGAGAAGCAAATGAGATAATATTGTTTTTTCTCTGAGGCTTCTCATCTTCCCAGGAGAAGAAATCCTGGTGAAGGGACTTTTCAGAAAATATGACAGTGACAGCCCTCCTGTTGCTCCTGTGCCGGCCCAGCCCGGGTGGGCATGGCTGCAGGTACCCTCAGTGCTCTGCAGAGGTGGCCACGGGCAGGGTCCTGCTCCCGTGTCCCGCCTGTGGCTGCACCCGGCCAAGAGCGAGCGCAGCCGGAGCCGAGGGGCCGCGGGAGAGGCTGGAGAGCACCGCCCAGCCCTGCACTGCCCCGGCAGGGACAGCCCCGGGATGCCCCAGGGCATGGAGCACCGCCAAATCCATGTTGCTATTAAATTATGTTGGGATTTTATAGCAAATATATTCTCTCTGTTGCTCTTAATATCTTTATCTTTATAGAAGATTCTTTAGCTTTATAGAAGGTCCTATGTTTTAGACATAACCCCAGTATTTTATACTGGTCTGCACAAACAAGACCACAGAAGTTTTGGTATTCCTCCTTTACAGTCTTTTTAACAATCAAGTTATTCATCCTGCAGTAGGTTGTAACTATCTTGCAGTTATTTTGCTTTTTCCCCCTTTTTTCCTTTTGGTTTTTTTGTTTGTTTGTTTGTTTTTTTATTTGCTTTGGGGTTTTTTCTTATCTTTGTGAGGCTAAGGAAAGAAGAAAAACAGTAAAAAATGCTAAAGTAGTATTTGAATATGTCACAAAGAGTAAAGCAAGACATCAGCTGTGCTGGGGCAACTATGGAAGAGCACTCACACGCAGTCGTAATACAGATTTGGGACAGAGTTCAAATACAAGCCAAGCTCCACTCAAACCCATGTTGTACTGCCAGAAGAAACAACACTAGACAAAAAAGAAAAAAAAAAAGAAGAAAAAAACCAGATGAGCTGTAGCATAAACCATCACACAAACAGAATTAATGATCCAGATTTGGATGGAAGCACTCCAAGTTCCATTTTCATTAAGACTCAAAGTAAAGTGATAGAAAAGACACATCACAGGAAATTTAATAATACATTTTGTATAACAATAAATTACTCATCGTTACCTAAGGCTTTAGAATGTGCCTACTGTGAAATGTCCCTTATTGCCGCATATATAAGTTTGAAGATAGTAAAAATAACCCCATTTTCCAGATCTGGGGTTCCAGATTTTAAGAGATTTATGAAATTTTGGTCAAGACAAGAAGACCTTAAGAAACTCTTCTATCACAAAATCAGTGAATCAATGAGGTTGGAAAAGGTTTCTGAGATCATCAAGTCCAAACAACAACCATACAGCGCCATGTCAACTACAGCATGACACTGAGTGCCATATCCAGTCTTTCTTTAAACACCTCCTGGATACCTCCCTGGGCAGTGCATTCCAACACCTAATCACGCTTTCTGTGATATTTCTTCCTAATGTCCAAATTAAACCTACTTTGGCTCAGGTTAGGACTGTGTCCTCTCACCTGTCAGTGGTTGTCTGGGAGAAGAGACTGACCCCCACCTGGCTACTCCCTCCTTTCAGGCAGCTGTAGGGGGTGACCAGGTGTCCCCTGAGCCTCCTCTTCTCCAGGCTAAACAACCCCAGCTCCCTCAGCTGCTCCTTACAGGACGTGTGCTCCCTACCCTTCACAAGCTTAGTTGCTTTTCTCTGGACATGCTTCAGCACCTCAATGTCCTTCCTGAATTGAGGAGCCCAGAACTGGACACAGTGCTCCAGGTGTGGCATCAGCAGCGCTGAGTACAGGGGAAGAATCCCTGCTCTGCTCTTGCTGGCTGCACTGTTCCTGACACAGGCCAGGATATCATCTAAAGGCTGAAAAGGCCCCATGTAGGAAGTACATTTTCAGGTACGAGGGGACAATCTAAGAATTTCTGTGTACAACTGTAAAGACAAGTCCCAGTGATGAGTCCAAAAGACAGTTTTGACTAAACTTGTTTTCCTCATTTGGTAACTGCACAAAAAGAATGAAGGCTGCTTCTGGTTTGATGCTGACTGGAATGTTTCCAGCCATGTCTGGGGAGGAAAAGTTCTACTTAGTATCTTTTTCTGCTCTTCTGCCATCCCCAACATATCTCCTTAAACTTCTTGCCACTAAATCCATGTGGGCTAAAAATGCCTGGAACTCTGTGGTTCCTTGAAGAAAAGCAAAAACCAAAGAGTGTGAGGGAAAAAGAAATAGCATTCAATCGGCATATAACAAATCATCTTTAAATTTCCACCTCAGCCTCCAATAAAACAAAGATCTATCTTTGTTTCTTGTCCTGTTGGCTTCCATCACCTTGTGTTTCATGCCTCATATCCTGCCTTGGTTCTGTGCCTCTCACCAGTTCTTTGGGCAGCAGAAGCTCTGGTTTCCCACTGAACAAATCTTAGACTTCTTTCTTGAAAAAAATATTGCTCCAAATCACTACTCTCCTGGAAAGTTATACATTTTCTCCCTGAATTGCTACTGTTTTTATCCCATTCACACAGAAAGTCACAGATATTTCCTACATCTTTCTAGGCAATTTTGTCTGTCCATTTTCGCACGAGCTTCCCAGAGTGAATGAATCTATTTGTGTTTTGTTTATTACTAATCTGTTTATATTTAAACAATGAATTATCTTAAAGTTTTTTATTCCTCTATAAGGTAATGTCTCTAGGTAGGGTAATTGCCAGAGGAAAAAAAAATGCATTTATAAAATGGTTTATTAGCGGACAAAACTGAAATTTTCACATTTAGAGCTTGTCCTTGCTTTGCTCTATGCAAGCAGAAACAGTAGCCACCAAACAGCACAACAGTACTCATTGTAAAGCACTGTGTTTTAGACTGACCAAAGAAATTTTTTCACTCATTGTTTAGATATTTCTAGCAGAAGAAATCAGTATAATTAGCACTAACTTTTCAGAAAAAAAACCAAAAAGTAAATAATAGCATTTATAAAAAATCTCTAACCTGAATAAAAAAGTTAAACATTTTAAAAATGTATTGCAAGTTGTCAAAACAGTTCAAACACTTTGAAAAAACACTTTAAAGCTTTATCTTCAGGGTAGAATCTAAGGTAATGTCTATCTTGTCTTTTTCCTTTGCAAATGGATTTATCTTCCCTTATAAAGCTACCCATGACTTGACATTCACAGGAGTATCACTTTTGCATGACAAAGGATAAGAAAACATAAAATCTTTTCTAAAAATAACACTAAAAAATCCAAATGGTATTAAGATAACATAAAAAGCAGCTCTTCCATGAAAGTTTTCAGGCCCTCAAACATGGCTATATGCACACAAGGTAAAGGATTTCTACAAGTTTTATAAGGCTAGTTAACTAATGCATCTGGCAGGTACAATCAATAGGAGATCAGTTGCTCCAGTAACTCACCCTCAGGTCAGTCCCTCAGAGTTAGTCCAGCGTTTTCTTTGCCCCATTTCTTATTATGTCTCTTAACTTCTGGTGCAAAACAAATTTTCCTTGTCAAAAATTACTTTCTTAAGCATAAGACTAAACAGAATTTAAAAATTATGTTAGTAAGGGTTAGGTTATTGTGAGAAAGGGCAGGAAGAATACTAGAAACCATACAACTATATATCAAAAATCTACAAGGCTACAAATATATGAAATATATATAACAAGCTGCAAAATCTTTAGGCATCTATGGCAGCAGGAAGCAGACATGATTTACCACTGCACAGGTATGTTGATTGCCCTGCCTTCTTCCTCTGATTTTGCTACCCTTTTTGGTCAGCTACTGATAGCCTGATATGTTCCCTCTTTCATAAACGCCCCTTTTGGGCACCTGTTAGGCTTAGTATGGCCAGACTCTTATGGCTGTAATAGCTGTTCATCCATTTTCTATTCCTATTCTATCAGGGAGAGAGAGAAACACGTAAGTTAGGCTTTTTTTCGTTTCCCCTTCAGAGAAAAAAAAAAAGAGAGAAGCTCTGTGGGAGTTTGACTAGAGAGCAAAAAAAATAACATTGGGTTTTCTGTGGTCCAGTTGCAATTAATTACTTCAGTTTAACTAGATCAGAGTTAGAAAATGATCCCTTCTTTAAGTGCTTCAAAAGAGAACTCAAATCTTAAGACAGTCACAAAAAATGGTGCCTCTTTACTCTCTTTGCATTTTCATGAATGTATTTTCATGCTTTGCTTTTACATTGTTCTTAATACTTTCCAAAATACACTCCCTTCCATTCTATTTCAAATCCATTCAAAGATTTTTGTATGCATTTCTGAAGAAACTCTGATGTGAGATTGGATGCCATCTATTTGTTGTAATGAGAAATACATTAAATTAAAAAATATGAGTAGAAAAAGGGCAGGAAAAAAAACAAACTGTTAAAGTAAAGAGTTTCCAGGAATGCCTGGGAAATGGCAGTGCCTTAATTTCTAACATTTGTGTCTGTTTCAAGGCTCTCCTTTCTCAGGGACTTTGTATATATATGTATGTAAATAGTAAAGATATTTTATTTCTGCTTCAAAACATTGTAAGCTGGGAAGAAACATTCAAATATTTTCTGACTTACTAGCTACAGTTTCCATCTCTGCTATTGCTTGTTACTTAGTCCACATTTTCAGTAGGCTTCATTATGCATTGATCAATGCACTGAGTTGTGCCACAGGTCACACACGATTTTGTATTTAAATTACAAAACACAAAGAAATATGCCTGCTAGCTGAATAACTAGAATTCATAGAACATTTTTGATCCATAAATTTTCACATATTTCACATTGATGACTGACACTCTACAACAACAATTCAAACAAGAAAACAGCATGACAGAGAATGACAGATTTATTTTGACATAATTTTCTTACTTAATGTTGAAATTCTCCATATAATTGCAAATTCTGAGCAAGCAGAATCCTAAATGCTGAAAGTAAATTTATATTGTTCATTTCAAATACCTATTTTGATGGTTGTTTTCATCTTTCTGGACATTTAATGTCTTCTAAATATACTGTACAAAGTTAAAGTAATTAAAACATTTTTAAAATATCAAACACTTAAATACAACCTAAGCACAAATACCAAATAAATCCATCAAACAAGGTAGCAACCAGAGAAGTCACAGCTTCTCTGGAGCCAAAACTCTTTCTTCTTTCTAAATGACAAGGCTTTTAACATCCTTTAGAATCTAAACTAGCACTTTCCTTATACAAAACCTATGATCTTATTCAATACTACTACAACTGTGACAGAAACCATGATTCTACCAACATAGAACATATTCAATTTGGTATTCTCAGAAAATGCTTATATATGCAGACATTATAGCAGAGTGTCAATAAGGAAGATACTAATGAATGGATATATAGTTTCTCAACTTTTCTTTCTCTTGTCAAACTGTTTTTTTTTTCTCATAAGCACACAACTGTGAATTAAATGTGGCATCTAAAGGCACAAGAGCTTTCATTCCTCTTTTCTGGCAAAACCCCACATTTTGTCCTATAAGTGAAATAGCATTTAGTGGCTGTAGTTATTTGTACCCATTCCTGTGCATTTGAATGGCCTGCATCTTTGTCTGGAAAAATAAAGCCTCTGAATCTCAGGCAAAATTTATTTTATTTCTGTGCGATAGTGAAACTATAAAGACAGCAGTGTCACTAATTATGAATAGTACCCTTTTATATCAGGATAAAGTGCAGTAGAAAAGTTGAGCCAGTTGTTAAATATCAGACATAAAATACACTATAGAATGCCACCAAATTCTTGTTAAGGTTTGTGATTTTATGTGCTGCTTACTCTTTATTCCTAGTATGTTTTTAAGTGCATCAAATTAACTCAATCAGGAATGGTTTCAGCTTACTGATAAGACATGCATAAAAATTCCCGAAGAAATAAATCTATGTGTAACATCTTCAAGATTCATTAGGATGATTAGATGTTAAAAATACAAAGACAGTTATTAAAGTGAAAAGGGTTTTAGCAGTTCGTATCTTTAGTCTGAAGAAAATTTTAATAGTCAGCTACTGATTAATAAAATGTATTTCCTCACCACTTACTCTCATGTTTCCTAAAACATACATGGCCATCAAAGGCTAGCACTTCTTATTTTGAACAGCACTTGAAGTCCTAAAATTGTGCATTAAGAGTATTGCAAACAAAATTAAACTGTTAGGTCAATATAATAGTATAACCCAAGGTGGCAAATAAGACCCTCACTGGTACTTATTCACTTACGCCTGAGAGTGAATAGGATGGGGAGAGAACAGAAAGAGTAAAAGTAATAAAATTGGTGGGTAGAGATAAGGACAGATTGATAGGTAAAACAAAAGCTGCATTCACAAGCAAAACAGAACAAGGAATTCATTCACTATGTCTCACTGATGGGCAGCCAGGTGTTCAGCAATCCCCAGGAATGTCCCCCCTGTCCTTCTCTTCCCCCAGCTTTATATACTGACCAATGCACCATGTGCTATGGAATATCCCTTTGGTCAGCAGGGGTCCCAGCTGTCCCTGCTGTGTCCCCTCCCACCTCCTTGAGTGCCTCCAGCCTCCTTGCTGGTGGGACAGTGTGAGAGGCAGAAAAGTTCTTGACTGTGCACTGCTCAGCAGTAACACCCCTGTGTTATCAATACTGTGTACAGCACAGATTCGAAACCTTGACTCATACCAACTCCCATGAAGAAAAGCATCTTTATCCTAGCCGAATGCAGCACAGCCAGGAACAGATTTTAGCTCTGTGTTCGTAAAAGAAGTCACATCCATTACGTGGGTATTACTACTACATGCAACTCTAATGGAGAGGTGATCCTGTGAGAGGTTCAACATCCCCTGCAGGAAAGTCTTCAAAATGCTCTCACCAGAATTTGCTTCTAATTGTACTAATATCATCCTTTCCTTCAAGCAATCTTTGGAACACTTACCTCTGGCATGTACAACCACTCTATGCTCTTAGGAGGTTTTTAGGCCTTGAGATGCTAAATAGTGTGGGGCTGAAATAAGGATAGATAGATATAAGTGTTTTGTCACCATGACTAATGGAGTACTAAGCAACATGGGCCCAGTTTTGACAGTTGTTATGTTAAGCTGAGCTAACAAGAATAACTTATTCCGTAAAAAGCACTGGAGATAAAAAAAAATCTATCAGAGCCTTACACGAGCCATGATTATTTAATAACAGTATTAGAAAAACTAGCTTTACTGAAGGTAGGTGTTTCTGTTCATTACACAAAGTTATTAAAGTAGGTGAAATAAATTATAAAACCGGGCACAAAAATTCAAACCATGGCAAGTGTTTCTCCTGTACTATACATATGTTCACACAGAAGTACCTGTTTGTACTAAAATGCAGGTTGTTGAGAAAGATTTTTTTCTCAACGATGAGTCAGTTGTCAGTGCTTTGCGCTGTATTTTTTTAAATGCAGAAATGTAGCCTTATTAATTACCACTCATCTCCAAACAAAGTATCAGCCTACTAGCTAAGGAAGTCACTTTCTGATGTTCCCATTTTAAATGAGGAGCTTTGCTCTGTTAGTTTTTCTGCGATTTAAATATGTTCGTGTTAAATGGCATGAACATTGCATGGACACTATTTAACACAATGAGCAGCTTTGATCTTTATAAGCATGGGTGCTGTTTCCATGACTGTCAAGAATTTCTCTTGAAGATTTTATTCACTTAAAAGCTAGTATCACTGCTATCAGGTTCATCAGGTTTCTCTTGTAAGAAATGTGAGAGATCAGATGTGAGAATGTGACCAGATCCTAACCTCTTTAAACTGAGGCAATCAAAAACTGGAGTTTCAGAAACCCTCACATGATTTTTCTTATGAGTGAGTGCGTGCCTGAAAGGCACATGGCACATACCTCGTATTTACAGCCTCTCTTCAGACTGGGCTATAGAGGAGGTAATTAGCAATTCTGGGCCAAATCTTTAGAGATATTAAGTATCTGCTAATTAGCCCAAGAGCTGTTAACAGCAGGAGACACTATAAAGTCTCAGCACATCCATAAAACACTGAATGAAAGGCCAGCCTTGCAATTTATCATTTTATTGTAGCATGTCATTTTGTAGTTTAGAATTTTCTTGCTTATTGTTGTAGTTTTTCTGATTGTTTTACGTGATATTTATTTTTAACTCAAACCAATTATTCCATCATTTAAAAAAACTCCCATCCAGAGAAAAAGAGGGGGGAATTAATAATATGGCACAATCAGGATGCTGACAGTCATCAACTCTACCATATTTGTCTATGCACAAGTTCTCAGCTACTTCATTATTAGAAGCTATACACTATAACTTTGAGCAATTTTTCTAGTATAGATAACATTTCAGGATTCCAAAAATAAAGTACCTAAACACACAAACAAGCAACTTAGTCACCCACCAGATCTCAGCCCACACATCAAAATGAATGACTCATATGGTCATCTGATAACTTTTGCAAAACCCTTTCTTATACCTAAACATAAGATCCTCTTTTAAGAAACATGTTGATTATTGTTTATGTAGTTTTGTCTAATTTTATTTGCATTCCCCTAATACACCTACTTGTTTGTTTTATTGATTAAGCTTCAAAGATGAAGTATCTTCAAGCATTTGATAAAATTCTATTCACACAGGAGTTTTGGAGAAAATGTCATGCAATAAGAACAGTCCATATTTAAAAGTCTAATTAAAGACATCAGAAAGAAATTACCTGAGGGTAGGAAGAGCAGTTAATGGATGTTTCTTGTTCGAAGCGGTGTTTTGCCAAAGGGATTAAACATGACATTCATCATGTCATACAAACATCCATTATTTGCCAGTTCAATCTGTGAGAAGGAGAAATACTTCCACTTATCTTGCAGTTATGAAGCTGCTGCTCCTATGGTGACATGATATGTCATTACCTATTTGAGAAAGAAGCCCCTCTAAATTAGGAGAGCCCAGTTTTCTGTATTCCCTAAAGTCCATAAATTAACCTCCCCTTTTCCCAACTCCACCCTTTCTACAAAGTCTCACGGGCTTCCTTGTAACTCCAGCAAGGAAAACATGATGTGAAGCCCTTCCTGATGGCAAGATACTGCACTCACCTGCTGTACATGCCTAGCATACTATGCCACAAACTTGGAAGATAACTAGGTCTTCTGAACAAGGAAGGCACTAATCCACTTGGTATTTATGACTTACTACGATAGTTTCAAGCAAAGGCCAGCATTTAAAAATGTGGGCTTACTAATATATTTTGAAAAAAAAATTACAAAAAGTTTGTTTTTAAAAAATATTTCAGGTCTATATATGCTAAACACAGACAGATCCTCATTCAAAGTTATGATTCACCTGTTTACGGTCAAAGTAAGTTTTGGATAAGATATAAATAACTGAATTGCCATACTGGATGTTTCTCTTCATCTCTCAGGAATTTGGGTTCATCACAAGATGCTTTCCATCATAGGACACCCAGCTATGTTTCAGCAATGGTTTCTGCATTGTTCTCTTGAAGACAGAGCCCTGAGTACTGTTAGGGGAACTTCCCCATTCAACCATCCAGGAGACACTCTGGCAGTCACACTCACCCCACCTGACACACAGTCAGACCAACTCAATCCTAGATTTCTCATAGCAGAGTCTCAAAAGTCTTTATCCTTTAATCTCAGTGCAATAATTGAGTAACAGCTTGAGTTGGTGCCTCCGAGGCAGGAGCCCAAAAAAAGAAAAACCTGAGATTTTATAACTTCAGTCTAAGGGGGCAAAAATCTGGCGTCCTTGGCTCCTGCTGTGTCCCTGAGTGTCCGGTCACCTGGCTGGGCCACAGGCCCCTGGGCTCCTGGCATGCAAAGTGTCAGCACTTGAGCTCCCACATCTGGAGCTGAACCTGCAGCTCCCAGTGCAGCTGCCCTCACTGGATGTCTCCCAACAGTGTTTCCCACCACAGCACTGTCACTCAGCACCAGCTGGCTCACATGACTCCAGCAGCATTTCCTGGTTGCCTGTCACAACAGGATTGCACTCACAAGTGGTGGGACTCTGAACCCCTCAGGAAAGAGCTGGGTGGAATGAATCAGACAGATCCATATGGGAGCTCATCAGGTTCCTGGCTTCTCCCGGTGAGAGAAGCAAGGTATGAGAATGCTGCAGGCCAAGCTCCTCACAAAGCAGCACTGAGCACTGTGTGTTTCATGGCTCTTGAGGCTGTCAAAACAATTCTGCTCAAATGGGATTTCATTTAAAGCTAAAGCAAAAATGGAAATTCTGCAGAATAAAAATACTAAAGTGATAATAATTCAAGTATTTAAATAATAATCCAAGTCTCAAGAGGAAACCATGTTTAATTTTATGTATCATGTGGAGACTGGGTTTATTACTGGGTACCGATTAATCTTTCTGCAAGACTTGTTAATTTTTTTTGCAATGCCCACTGGACAATGATAAATCATTGCAATTAAGATTGGGATAAATTATGCTTGTGGCCTCATTTTATGTCTGTTCTATCTCACTTGGTTTTGACGATCAACTTTTAAATTTGGGGTGATGGTAGCAAATAGGTCATGTCACAGCACAGCTAGAAATCTTGTATAATTGTGTATTGCTTTTAATGTCATTTGCAATGTGTGAATTTACTATATTTGATTTCTACTGCCTGATGATTCATCCCTAAAGTGACTTTTAGGCATACCAGAGACTTCTGAAATTTCATGACACTGATTTACTACTGATCTCTAGGAATCACTGACATCCAAGTAGAACTACCAGCCACTAATTCAGGGGGAGCTAATCATACTGGCCATGGTATTGCTTCTGAGTATGCTTCTAGTCTCTTCCAGGGTCTCCATTCATGCAGTTGTGTCTCCTCCTTTGGTAGCATTAGTCTGCACCTTATAAAATGGTATAATGGCAGTTACCAGCCTAAAGACTTGGATACAAACCTTTTAACTGGCACCTTGTATGAAGAATTGTGCATTTTCTTACAGTTTTTAGACTCTGCTGGATCTTCTCTCCAGTATGTGCATAAGTGATCTATGCATCCATCTCCAAAGGTGTCACTGACACTTCAGAGGCTGTTCCAGAATTTCCTGAAAGCCTTCTTATCTGTTTACACTTTGATTATTTTTATGGACTACGAAAAGCCATTAATATCTTATCAGATATTGTTTACCATCTCCCACTAATAATTTGGCAAATACAAAAACTAACAATTGTCTTTTTCAAGACTGAAAAAGATGATTTTTTTACCTTTTACCTTTTTTAGTTAAAAAACACCATTTTTAACCTTTTTTTCGTAAAAATATTTACCTCTTTTAGTAAAAATCACTGCTTTGTTTTTTATATTTGTAGGCTATTAAATAGAAAACTACAAAGAAGGAAAGCCTGGGTTTTTTTAGTCTATTTTTCTGATACATATGCAAAAACTCCCCAGGTGTATAAAAGCTGGCATTGGCAGATCACGTGCTGATAAAGCACCCAAGGCAACTTGCTTCACCCTAGAATAAAAACCAAATAATATTCCATTCTGCCCATTCTTATTTTACATCTCTTTTCCCTCATTCATTTATTCTTGTACTGCATCTGCTTAATAATTCCAAGCAGTAGGTACATATAAGTAAAGAATATATATCATCAGGATTTACAAGCAAATATTCCCAAACAGTTAAAAAATAGTCCAAGGTAAGAATAATGCATTAGATATCTGGAACACACCATCTGTGATGCATTTTATTGGCATTGTATTATGCTCAGGTCTTGTATAAAAACACTTTTTGGTCAATATGTAACACTCTCAGGCTAGGAACAACTTTAACCCAAATTGTACTAAGCTGAAAATTAATAGAAAAAGAAACCTCAAGCAAATCAGTTTTGCACAAGGTCTATCATTACCAAATCCTTTCTGCCTTGATGGTAAGAAAAAACAGTCAATCCAAGTCTCCTCTCAGTTAACTCCTTAGTAAACTATCAATACACAGAGTCAAAACCTTTCATGCCTATTGTTGATGCTCTTATGTGGACGTCACACATCAACAGAGCAACAAGACCAATAAATGAGTTTTAGAAGCTGGCAACATAATGCCTGAAAAAGCAAGTGTGGATATAAAAGGACAAGAGAAAAGAGGAAGAGGAAGAGGAAGAGGAAGAGGAAGAGGAAGAGGAAGAGGAAGAAGAAGAGGAAGAGGAGAGAAGAGAGAAAAAAAAAAAAGAGAAAAGAGAGAGACCAAAAAAAGAGGTGGTTTCAGATTCTGAAGCATTTCAGAATTTTTCAGTAGGTTGCCCATGAATATTTTTCTAAAGGGTGTGTGACTAAACATAATCCAAGTCCAGTATGCCCATCAGAATGAGAAGATATCCCAGAGCCAAGTGGTGTGAATGGACAAAGGGGATGAGTAGTTGTACACCTTATAACCTTTTGAAGACAGAATATGATAACTGAATAATAAAATGCTAAATAATACATGGACCAGCACATGGCTTAGTGATTTTGTAGCTCCTGGTGTATGTGTGTTTATGCATGTGTATACATAAACATATCTGCTGCTATTTCAGTAATGCTCACATAGGCAATAGCATCTTGACAGCTTATTAGTAGCAGGTTATGTATTTTGCCTTCCTAAATGTCACCCTTTGGTGTTTAATAAATACCAAGATATCTCACCAGGTGTCACGTGTGCTGAGGGGTAACTTTACACCAGCTCTTTAACACATAACCCCTACTCTTTTGACTCCACTTTTGTCTAACCAACACATTATCTATTTCTGATAAATTAGCAGAACTGTTGTCAGACTTCAGAAAGGACTGACATGTCTAGACCACTCTTATACTAAGTGATGGGTTACAACCTTACTGAAAAATGGTCTACTGACTGAGAAAGCTTAATTGTTTAACCATCTCAGCCATCTGCTTAAAAAAACTATCCTAAAATGGAGTTCTCACAAAATTTTAGAGCTAGCTTCTTAGTAAAATGTAACTTGAATCTAAATAAAATATACACACTAAACATTGATCATATTGAAGTATAGAGCCTAAAGAACTAAACTTTGTGAATTAATAGTCTTACTCTTTGAACAAAAATGCAGCAGGAGGTCCCAGAACAACTGAGTGTCAATGTGGGCAATTCTACAGGAGTGTCCAATTTAAATGAGTAGAATTTGATTTTTACTTCATTTTCTTTAGCTGCTTTTGTCTAGACTGACAGAATACTAAAGTACCAGAGACTGGACAGATTACTCATGGAAAGGTTATTAGCATTTACAGTTTCAAAGAACCTCTTTCTGATGCTCTAGGCCAGGGGATCACAAAGCAAAAGCCTGCAAGATGGGTAATTTGACTCACAGCTCTCTGTGCAATGAAAAAAAACCACATTAACAATTAGAGTTCATCAATGGGATTACATCATACAGTTAGAAGCATTTTGAAGAGTTAATAAGAGTTTCATTTTTAAAAATCTGGAGAAAAGTGTATAATTATTTTTCTTAGATTACTGCTAATCCAAACAATAGCAAAAAGAAAAAAATCTACTAAATATTAGACAATATTTTAGTATCCTGTAGGCTTTGATTCTGTTTATTCTGCTATTAATGTAAAAAAACCCCACAAAACCCAAGAAATAGCAACTTGATTAACCAATCTGTTTCATTTATTATTGAGCAAGAGACCATTTTCATTTGTTTCTTAGAAGAAGGAATGTACCTGCTTAGAGTACTCTGAGAAAGTCCCAACGCATTCAAGTCAATTGCATTCATATTTATTTAATTTCTGTGAGCATTAAAAATGTTCCATTACTTGCCAGTTTTGTACAATAACAGGCAACATGCTTCAGAACTTATTGTTCTGTTTATTTAAAGGAAACAAGTATTTTATTTTTATGTATTTGCAAGAATGCTTAAGCACATTATGTGTATTCTGTGAGTGTTTCCTCATATATTTCTCAAGTTGCCTGGGTTACATCTGGCCATCTAGGGTGACTTATTTTTCCTCTTTTAATTGCTACTTTTGTTGCAGTAGGGAGAAGATCCCTGATAATCAGTCTTGGGCTGGAACTTGAAGTGAGAATTGTCAGGATTTTTTCTAAGTTTTCTCTGAGGATTTTCTCAGTGAATGTGCTCTTGAAGTTCATATTCAAAGTTGGGGGCCAGTTTCCAGTTTTGACCGCTCATC
The DNA here is from genome assembly GCA_024362935.1 of Setophaga petechia. Classification (NCBI taxonomy): domain Eukaryota; kingdom Metazoa; phylum Chordata; class Aves; order Passeriformes; family Parulidae; genus Setophaga; species Setophaga petechia. Next base: position 34,595,464 of record JANCRA010000001.1, read on the forward strand.
TGTGTCAGGTTAGCACCTGGCTAACCAGCACTTGGCTAATGCTGGCCAAATACTGGAAATAAAATTGCTTGAAAGCAGATGAGAATTTCCACATTTAGAATCTTTGCCAGCAATTGTGATCCATATTTTTTCTATCTAATATCATTAGGACAAATATTCCTTCCTTGGCTATGGTTCCTTACTTCAAAGGAAATTTATTAGCATACATTAATCTCTTACATCTCTTCTGCATAGTTTAGCTGTAGCCTTATCTCCTCATTTATATTTATTACCTGCTTTATTTATATAAGGTGAAGTATTGTGTTCATGGCATCCCCTCTTAGAATACTAATCACTTCCTATATTTAAGGCACTTATGCTTTAGACTATTTAACTTAAAATAACTAAGAAAAGTGTTTTGTTGCTTCATCACTGACAGAAGGATGCTCTGTGTGGATGTTCTGTGTTGAGCTGAGGGAAAAGAGTAAGGTCATTCAAATTCCAAGGTGACTCTTCCGTCTGTGGAGCCAGAAAACAAGCCAGAAGAGGAAAAGACCTGGAAAATCTTCTCCTGGGTTCTGTGTACAGTGATTAACCTAATGTCAGAGAGTAATAATTTATGATACTCTGGGTGCAAACAGAGGGTGATCTATGAATTTCACGCCATTATCCTTATTATTCTGCATTATTGATGAGAATTGTTTCAACCTCTCCCATGAGCAGGGTTAAATCTTAACACCTGTACACATATACCATTAGAAGTTGTAATAACTTTTCTCTTATTCCCACTCCAGATAAGCATTTCTCATTAAACTTTAAATTCTGTTTCATTCTGCCAGTGAAATTAACATTTATATAGCTGACCGTCACTTCTGATACATTTCAAAACTCTATAGTAAATTAATAACAAATCTCGACACCATATTTTATGCCACTGTAAAATTTAACTAACCAAACGGAAATCTGTTGCAAATGAACATTCCTTTCTTTACTCTGCTTAAAGAAAAACTGCACTTCTTTCCTTTCTTTTTACCCTCACTGGTAAAAGTTAATTAGTTTGTAAGTATATCCTCCAAGAGAGGCTATTGTAGCTGGGAGATCTTGTCCACTGACTAATTATTCCACGTGGAAACTTTTTTTTAACAGATTCCTATCACATAGAATAAAAGTCCTTGATCAAGTTCATCCAGACTGGTTACTTGCATAAAGCATGCAAACAGAGCAGAATAGACTTCAAAAGAGGATCCTTCCTCAACTTTCCTAGGGGAAAGGGACGGCATGCAACTACCAGATTGCAAGGATAGATAAACTTGATGCCAGTCTAATGACTTTGTAGTAACACATGCTGATTTGTTGTGAGAATTTTAATTGCATGAGTTAATAAAATTTGAAATTGTGTTGTATAGTAGCAGAAGCTTCTTTTCAAAACGTATTTGCAACTCTTGCACATTGTCTCACAAGTTTTTCTTTTCTAATCTCTCTACAGACCCTTCCCATATTGGTAACAGCAAATTACTCACCCTTCATACTGAGCAAATTTCAGCATTGCAGGCAGCTTTTAATTAATAATCTCGGGTATTTCCACTCCACAGAGTGTATCTGGTTCCATGATCTCCTGCATGAGAGCACTGAGAAGAGGAATCCTCTCCCACAAGGAACAATTTGAATTACATGAGGAATAAGGAACCTCCATGCAATTTTCCTTGCACCAGACCTTGTTGATATTTCCCATGGAGAGGCTCTATTGCCTTTTCACTCTTTCTTTATCTCAGATGATTGTCTTTCCTCAAGGTGGCTACTTCCCTGGGCAAGACCCCATGCCTCCTTTGGGAGCAATGTGGGCTGGAGCAGCTTTGTGGTTACTGGTGCTGCAATGGGAATGGACTCAGTGGTAACAGGATGGATGCAGGACAAATGTGTCCAAAGGCAGCAGCTGCCATGAGACAGCAGCCAGAGATGCCTTTTTTTCCATGTTGATGGTAGGCTGGCAATGAATGAATGATATGGACACAAGCTGTCAAGAGGGGTGCAAATAGATAGAGTATTGATTAAATAATGGTGATACTTACAGCACCCTTCAGTGAGTCATCATATAGATAAATAACCAGATATGGGGGTTGACAGATGGTGAATGAATCTTATCTAACTGAAAAGTACATTTGAAGCCTGCTGAGGATGCTCCAACAGCAATTTTATAATTTCATTCAGTTTTGAGGAACAATGAATGACTGAGGATTTTCATAAATTTCATATTTGCTTATACATTTTTCACATGAATACTATAGATGTCACTGTGCATAATTCACAGTTACTTCTTCCTAAAATAATTTTCATATTCTCTAAAGGGAACTATTAAATCTATTTTTTTGAAATCTCATCACTATATTTTGTGAGAGTATAAATCTTTCCAATGATTGTAGTTCTAAATATAACATGAAAATAATTTTTAAAAAAAATTAATGTTTCAGTTTTCAAAAGATACTTCAGCTTCCCCAGAACATTCTGCCAACCATTATTAAAAAAAGACAGAAAATACCGGGCATTTATTAATGTTAATATTAACAACAAGAGAAATTATACTATCCATTTTGTTTAGGGCAGTTAAACAAATCAATAGCAGTTTATCAAGATATTTGGATGTAACTGCCTTCTAGATTAAATGTATTATAAATATTAAAATAACTGCTTAAATAAGCTCTGAAAATTATACACTAGATTTTTCCCTAAGAAGTTATTTATGCAATTGAAGTATCCAAGTAAAAATGCGTATGACAAAATCAGAGGGTATTTGATGTGAACAAAAGAACAGAAAAGGGTTCATAATATGCAAGGATGACGGAGGATTTTTTTAATAAATATCAATATTTTTAATATATGAGTAGAGAAAGAGAACCTAGCATTCACCTTGTAATGGAAGGCTAACATGAGGCTAATGCAGTGACCAGAACAACTTTCTAAGAATTTATTTTACTTGGGTAGTTACCATTCTGTAGTAATGATCATGTTTTGCTTAGTTTGGGATCTTCAGTCTGTGCAAACCTTATCTATCTGCCAAAAGTCTTTCTATTGCTTTACAAGAGTTTTGGAACTGCTGTACACCATTTCTCATCCAGGAGGAAAAATGTCCCTGACATGGCTCAGAACAGCACTCTTCCTCTCCCCCATTCATGCATTTAATTTTCACAGTTTTGTATTTTTCATTAATAGGTTCTCATGCACTAAATATGTGAGCAGACTTTTTAAGACTGCTTTGGAAAACATCTTTAAGTATGTAAATAAAAAGATAACTTTCATACACTCTTTTTACTGTTGAGTGTATCTGTCCATCTTTATCTAATGAGAAATATATTTTCTTGTCTCCAGCATTTATCAAGTTACTCTGCCTGTCTGCGAATTACTAGATATTGCTGAATAAATCTTACAGGCCAGACTTCACTAAGAATGTGCTAAATACAGAATCCAAAAGACCACTTTAAATTGTATGTTTTCCCAAAACTATGCAGTTGAGCATAAAGTCAACTAATGACCTATGCCTGGCAACAGAAGTCAGGACCTTCCTCCTTGTGAGAAAAGGAGAAAGATTAAATAAATAAATCAACAAACAAACCAACAGAGTTTAAAGAGTATAATACTGTAGGAGAGCAGCATTTAAGACCATCAGTGTTTTTTTCTGGTGGTGTTTGATCAGATTGAGTGAAATGTAGGGATAAACATGAACAGAAACCCACATAAGAAGTGTTTTACATAGAGAGATTGTGCTTCCAGCAGATATCTGAAGGGGGTATCTGATTTATCATCAGGAGTTCTATACCTTGCCAAGCAGTAAAATATGATCCAATTGAATTATATAGTTTGAAACTGAATAAAAAAATTAATGATAAGGTTATGTATTAGCAGGAAAGAAATCAATGCCCATTTGTGTAGCCATTCATAGAGTATTCACACATTTTTGCACAGGCATCCTACAAGCACTGTATATACAGTTGTGCTAATGAAAGAAAATCATTCACTCTCAGGTAAGCAAGTGCACTGAAGGTATGTGAAATAGGATTATTAAAATTTGAGGTATATGCTTACTTGCTTCAAGACATCATGCCAATTTCTTCTTTGCAATGGGATGACAATAATTTTAGAAATTTTTTAAAGATAAAGAACAGTAAATATCAGACAGGGCAATGTGAGCAATTATTAATAGCAGATAATTCATGAATATAGAGTAATTAATAAAGATTTGTGATTTACAAACCTGTCCAAGTAATAGACAGCTGTAAAAATTGTACAGAACTAATTTCAGTGTTTCTTTTCTTCAAATTAGTAAAAAGAAATATAGCAATTTGGTGACTTTGAAATTGGATCCTAATGCTGTATCAGCTGTGCTTAGAAAGAACCACAAATTAAGAAAGGCAGTGCAGTACATAATGATGTAAAAAATAAATGCACCTGGTTCATGGATGACAAATGCAGATAAATGCAGACTAATGAGTTTGGATCAGAAAAAAGTAACAGTGTATAGCTGCTAAATGGAAAATGAGCATCAGGGCATTGACCTAAATAGAGATTTGGGAACTATTACAGACAAATCCTTAAACTCTGTAGCCCATTAGGTGGCTAAACCAAGAAATATAAATGAGATACTGGGATGCAGCTAAAAGTATACAATATAAATCAGTTAATGTAACAATATAAATTTAGTTAATAAAGCAACAATCATAATGTTGTACCCACTAATTATAACTAACAGATGGGATTTCATATCAATCCCCAGGCAGGATAATTTTTAAAGATGGGGGAAATAATTAGGTATCTATTTAGGTCAAAGGGCAAGAAACTTAAGGTCCAGAGTGATGACCATTTGGAAGCATCCATTCAAGTAAGTCCAGATGCCTAATCTCATGCCCTGTACAGAAAACATACAGAAATAAATTACCTTCCCCAATATTTCCAGGTAGAGATCAAGGCTTCATGAAGTGAAGTAGTTGAAGTGCAGATTTGGAGTAATTAACATGACTTTGCATGAAATGGTGGCAGATTCCTTGAGGTGATTGTGAGCAAGGAAAGCTGCTCAGGTATTACTGTTGTGTGTTGTTGCTTTATGGTTGCTGTGTGTCACCTCAAAATGGCCTCCAGCATAACTGCCCATTACATGTTCTATGGCAGTTGTAGATATCTATTTGCATACATAAGCATGCATGTACACAGCAGATGCTACCCTATATAAAATATATATATCTGTATACTTAATTCTATCATGATTTCTGAGTTTAGAATAATGGTTTTGAGGAAAATGTTAGTTTATACTATATATATATTCCCCAAATATTCTGAAAAAAACTATTTTCATAAGAACATTAGTGATCACAAACTGCTTGTGCTATGTAACTGGCCTTTGATATATTTTACCCTAATGTTTTAATACCTTGATCATTATAAGGGAGGAAAACACCAGGATTTTGTTATTAACAGCTAAAATGTGAATGTTATTTCTTTCTCATTTCATCAACAAGCATCTACATTACAAATGCCAGAATCCCATGAATATTTGTAGTGAGAAAGAGAAATCAAAGGGTTCCTTGCTCCTTAAGAACCTCGCAAAACCAAACCTTTCTCTCTAGCCTGGAGGTCAGAGCACTTACAGGAAAGATAGAGAAGACTTTCAGCCAGAAAATTGCTGAACCTAACAGGTAACAGTGAGTCTCACAAATGTAACTTTACCCAAGACCAGTCTGAAGAGGAGAGGCCAAAGGAGAGCCACAAGGATGCTGGAACAGCCTTGAGGGGAAGTCGAGTGAGGAGCAGCTGAACTCACTTGGTCTGTTCAGCCCGGGGAAGAGGAAACTGAGGGGAGACCTCACTGCAGTTACAACTCCCTGGTGAGGGGAAGAGGAGGGGCAGGCACTGATGTCTCCTCTCTGGTGACCAGAGACAGGACCCAGGGAAAAAGCATGAGGCTGAGTTGGTACCAGGAAAAGTTCTTCACACAGAGGGTGGTTGGGCATTACAAAGAACTCCCCAGGGAAGTGGTCACAGCACCAAGCCTGATAGAGTTCAAGATGTGTTTGAACAGCGCTCTCAGGCACATGGTGTGACTCCTGGGGTGTCCTGCACCAGAAGTTGGAACTCGATGATCCTGATGGACTCCTTCCAACCCAGCATATTCTGTGATTTTTATGATTTGTCCAACCGAACCAACCTCTGCTCCCTGAATAATTTTTTTCATGAAGTAATTCAGTCCTAAATTTGCAAGTCCAGCATCTATCTTACATTCTCCTCTCCACAGGAATCTCTTTAAGGGCAGAGGGTTGCATTCAATGAGCTGCTTTGTATGTCTCAGTTTTGAAAATTTCATTCTAATTTTCACAGTCACCTCACTTAACCATTTGGTTCTCTCATCTGAGAAGACATAGTTTTCAGTTAACCACCTTACTTTCTACTTGTGATGCTGGGTATGAGATATGATCTGCTTGGAGATCTGCAGCTTTCCCAATCAAGCAATACTTTTGATCCCATTAAAATTCTGTGTTGTTAGTATAATTGACCAAGATTTTGCCTAATGTCCCAAAATAATGCATTTTCTCTAAGTAGCCAGGGTCCACATCTCTCGTTTTCCATGGCCATGACAAAAATGTTAATTTCTTGTGACATGGGAAAAAATTCTTTCCTTCAAACTTGTAAATCCTCATTCATGGACTGGAGGCTTCCAGCAGCCTTCTATTTCAGTGAAATGTGGGATGTATATAAGTACAGATGGTATTCAGCAGGCTAACAAGTGAAGGCAGGATAATGTCTAGAGGAAAATTACTATGTTTAAAAACAAGACAGGTTTAAAAATATTTCTAATTATAATTAAATTTTTCCAAATTGATAGAACTCCATTTACATCTTCTAGAATTCCATTTACATCTGCATATGTAAAAGGTGCATGTGCATGTATATAGAGAGATAGATGCATATCCTAAATTACCAGATAGTATCCTCTAACATAGAATCAGCTTCAATTCCCATCCATCTATAGATGTCACAGTATATTAATCACTGAGATTGAAAAGAGCTATCATATCTCTAATGGGACATCTGGCATAATAGACAGGCAGGCGTATTTGCATTCAGCCACTGAGGCTTCAGCAAATTATCAAAGCTTTGGATTTTGAAAGTACTTTTGTTTAAATGGAGCCCGTTTTGGTAATGATTATATGTTAAAGCATAATAAAGGAGTGTCTTTATAGTTCCAATAGGGAAGCAAAGTACACTATGTGGAAACATTAGAAGTATTCATCTCTAAATGTCACTCAGCTACAAAGTTTGACAGTTGCACAGACTAGCCCAAATGGGAACTTGGGGAACAATACAAAATCATGATATTGGACAGACTTTGAAAGGCATGTGGGGACAACAAAACCACATTGTAAGTACTGCCTGACCCTCATCACACAGTAATTGTTGAGCTCTCTGGAACAATAAAAGAAAGAAAATTAAAACATGATGCATTCGTTCAAACAAGTACAAGTTCAGAAAAGCACAAATGGTAGGCTCCTTCTCCAAAATGTACATCTTTACAAATTCACAGTCACATGGAGAAAAAGACAAACTTTTGAAGGACATCTGCATTAAATATTTAGGTAGTTACATATTTTGTATATTTCAACTGATCAAGCTAAAAATCTTTTTACACATCCTTAGTTTTATACTTGATTTAACCATTATTTTACTTCTACTGACTTTACTCAGACAACTGAAGTTAGGGATACACAGATACGCTTTCCTGGATTCTTTATTCAAGTCTTGATTCTTATCATAGGCCTCTGTATGCAAACTGGTTTTGTTTTTTTTTAAGTGGATTTAAACCAGGCAACTAATGTAGCAAAGCAACAGCCTCATCATTATAGCTGCCATTGTTATCCCCATTTTTCAGTCATTTCTCCCATTTTTCATACAAATGTCTCTTATTGACGTTCAGTATCAATATTCCATGATCATGCGTTATTGAGATTTAATGTGAGTTCTGCTATTGATTTCAGCAAGGGAAGACCCCTGGTGAGAAAGGAAAACAAAAAAGAGTAGAGGGTTCTGTAGGTACCAGACCAAATTTCATGCTGAAATCAATAAGTTTATAGGTAGTGTAAAGCCAATACAGAATTTAGACTGAATTATCTTGAGCAATTAGATGTACCCAGACTTGCATGGCTTCAGTCTTCTATTGATTTTGTCATTGCCTTACAATGTGTGTTTTAGTAGCAATTATACTTTCTGGCAAACTTTTTTTTCACTCTCAGCATCTAAATTGTTGCTTCTTGATTAATCAACAGGAAAAATCAATGTTCTATCCATTACACTTCCAAGCTTTAATTCAATTACCATCTGTGAACTAATCAAACATTGATCTAGCTATGTCAATAGGCAGAAGGCAATTTTTTTTATACCACTATATTTCCTTGTCATTAAAGGTTACATTTTAGTTCATTCAACACAAGTCTAAATATTTAGTGTAGTTCAAAACCAAAAATCTCCTCTTAACTTTAATTTCATTTAATTAAAAACTCATAAGACATTTTATGTCATTTTGTCTATTTTCTGCCATTCATTCTATACTAGTACAGGGTTATTTTACAAACAAAAGTCCAAAATAGTTTTTCCAGGGTGATTTTAATAGACTGAAACAAGAAAGAACAATTTCTTTTTGTTTTTGTCAGAAATTACTGTCCATCATTTCAATTCTCTTGCCACTGACTTCCTCCTCTCTTAACAGCTGTTTTGTCTATTCATTTAAGGAAAAAGGGCTCTTGGTTTTTTTTTAATGAGTAAGTCCCTAGTAAGGGGATTTTTTTCTTCCAACTTCCCGATCACTTCTTATACAATTTTGCTTACTATATGTCTCTAGATAAATGTCAAATAATTTTATCTGATAAACTACCAGCAGTTTTGAGAAAAGATGGGGTTAAGCTCTTATTTACTGTCTCTGTGGAAGCAATTATCGAATGGTAACTCCACTATTTTTATTGCCCAGCCCTAGGGCTATCATGGTTGAAAGAATTAAATAATCATAATGATCAACAATAGCCCTAGTAATAATATTACATTAAAAAGTGAAAATTTAAAACAAAACAGACAACAGAAAAACAAAACCCAAAACCCACAAAATAAACAAAAAGGAATTCCAGGGCCCTTTCATACCTTGGATTGAAAGACTTAAAAAACACAGAACTGTCTGCCCCAAGGGCAGAGGGACCTGGCTGTCTTGCCTTCTATATAAACAATCACTAAAAATAGCTAAAGCAAGAAGCAAATAGGTAAGCCTCCTTTATGTCAGTTAGCTTTGCCTTAGGGAGACTAGATACCCTGGATCTCTTTTAACAGGTCTAGAGGTTGTAGCCTAAAAACAATGCCCAAAAATTCAAAGATAAAAGTCAAGTAAATTGCCTAGAAAAGGCACAAAAGGCACATAAGAAGCTAAAGCAAGTCTTTGAAGAGCCAGAGTCCTGAATTGTCCTGTCCCTTTCTTTCCACCAAATCTTAGCTTATGCCACTGCTCTGAGCACACAAGGTCTCTGAACAACCTGGTGTATCACAGGAATTGCTTTCACTGCTATGCTACAACTTCAGTAAACCATGTCAGCTTTACCTAAGTGTTTTAAAATTAGTCTTTAAGAGTGACTAAAACTTTTTTTCCCCAAAATTATAGATGCCTTTTAAGTATTAGCTGTATTTTTTTTCTTTTACTTATTTAATATTCTGCCTAAGCTGTCTCGTTTGGGTTTAACGAGGGCTTATTTTTCTTTTTCTTTAAAAAAAACCCCAATTATTAGATTCCGATGTAAATCATTCTAAATTTTGAAACAGTATTAACATCCTCTGGAAAGAGTGTTCTGGCCTTGCTGTGCTTGGAAGGAATTTGCTTAAGTGTTGCCAGGTAATTACTTTCTCCAGTTGGTATCAATATTCTTATATTAATAACTAGTTGTATTATCAAATGACCTCAATATATTTTTCATAAATCATGTAATTATTCATCTACAAGAATATTAAGAAATTATTACATGAAGGTTATATAAAGATACAGAGCATTTACAGCATGTCTTAAAAGGCACTTGTCATCTTAGCCATAAAGAAGAGCCAAAATTTATTATACTGAGAGGAAATATGAGTCAAATAAAAGCTAACCATTGCTTTTACTACGTTCTTTTATTGAAAATACTTTTCTATGAATCATAGGTCTTCACTTGTGAAATGAATAGAACCAAGTTCATTTTGTAACATTTACAGCTCTAATGAGAATCTCAATACCACTATGTTCACATGTTCCTCCATAGAATACTCATACATTGTTGTATATGAAACATACTTAAAAGCCAATCTCAACCTGATTTTTCCAGCCAAAAATAATTCCAATATTCCAATTCAATTCTTCTAAATGGTCCTGTTCCTGAGAAAATATTCCTTATTAAATGGTTTTAGAGTTTTTGAGTATTTATGACTTGCAATTACAGAAAACTCACAGTAATCAATATTTACTCTTCAATAGAACATAAAATAATATTGAGAATTAAAGCGGCATTTAAATTATGAAAATCTACATTTTGAGGTCTGTACAAAGTATGCTGTCTTATGATCTTGAAATAAACCTTCTGGACGTTGCTTTAGCTATATCCTGGGACACCCGAAACCTACTGGCATGTTCTAAACCAGTAAAGTGACAACATGAACAGCTGAAACAAAAATCAACATTAGTATACTAGAGTTTAATTTTCAGATATTGGGAATATCCAGATCTATCGCTCTTCAACATTAAGAAGACTCAGAGAAGATTGCAATTACCTAATTAAACAATAAATACTAGCAATTTATTAAAAACCCAGTCTCGTACTTCAAAATATATCTGTGCTATTTTCATACTTCAAAATAGATCTGTGCTGTGAAAGTTTGAATATCTTCAGAAAATCTAAAGAAGGTACTGAAACTCCAGTACCTCACCAATCTCATAAAGAAAAACATTTTTCATATGTAAAAGTACAAATTTGTCATCTTGCTTCTGTGGTGCTGTGATCATTTATTTCACTGTACTTGTCTGAAAAGCCTGGTGACAGCTCTTCCTTAGCTCCTAAGTACTGGAGGAAAACTAGTTGTTACTACGTATTTTTTTATCCAAGGTAAACAAGTCCCTTCTAGAATCAAGTAGCCCAAAACTGAACAAGGTTTATTGGGTATAGCACAAAGAAACCCAAGCAAAAGGGAATATTCATGGCACTTAACCTCTAGCTACTGTCTTTCTAATACAGCTCAGCTGTTGCTAGCATTCCTCCAGCCCAAAGGAGCATGGCTGACTCATTTGTGAAATGCTGTTCTACATTTTACACCTTCATCCACAATAAATCCCAGCTGCAGCAGTCTGTGGGATAAAGGGAGCAGAAGAGAGTGCTTACACAGGTGGAGTAACTAAGCTCCAAGGTTAGCTCATGCTTCAGTGCCTCTTGGAATGGAACTATATTTAAACATTGATGTACATGTCTTCCTGAGCAGGCATCCCCAGACATTAATATTCGAGGCAAGTTCAATTAAATATTAACCTACCTGACCCTTCATTCAAAAGAATTGAGCATATTTGCACTAGTTACACTGGGAAAAAATTCTGGGAGTACTCTTCTATTCTCAGGTCCATCTGAGTAACTATGGGACTGCAGCTGAGTGGCACTGCCACCAACTCAAGCTCTATCCTGCATTTGCTGCTCAGTCCTGATGGTTTAACCAAATGCAATCCCATTAAAACCAATGTGCAGAAGAAAGCTCAGAATCATCATTTCCCTACACAACACTTAATACATTTCAAAGCAATTCCTGCAGAATTTGCAGTTATAGGATACAACTCTTAACTCTCTCTTTTAGATTTTTCAGTTAGGATTCAACTGAAATTTTAATTTCTTTTATAATTCTGTTGAATCAGCAAAAATTACTCAAATCAACATCATGTTATTCATTTTATGACTCTTTCAGAGCATACAATGCTCTAAAAATGTTCCATTTTTATTCTGTTTGTTGATCATTGACTAATATGATCAATTACTCTAGTCCTTGTTAAGTCACAGGATAATGTCAGTTTTAGTTCTTGGGCTTTAAATTTTAGCATGCTGACCTTTTTGCTTAGTTGGTCTTTCTTAAAGCACATTTTGTGGGAAAAATTTACAGACTCCCTTTCATACCACCTACAAATAATGAGATTTTTCCTGTTACAGTTTTTTAGTAGTGCAGCGCACTCACCTCCCACCAGGCAGCTTATACAAATTACTACAAACATAAAGGTAAATGTTATTTTAACACTTGTTTTGGACTCCAACATAGAAATATATTACATATTTTATTAGCTCATTTACCACCTACTAAGATATATTATTAGCTAATTCATTGAACATGATATGTGTTAGGTAGATTTCGTTACCACTTTAAAGGGACTCTTCTTTGAGTCTCATCTGTGCTTTTCTGAACCCACAGAATTTACTGTTTATGTGTTTATAAGTGAAAAATAAACCTAGAAGACATAGGAAGGCATGAAATTTAAGGGTAGGATCTGCCTCTGTCTCACACACCATACCTTATTATTAAAATAAGTAATTGATTTCTCATTGCCATTGTTCAATAGCTCTGATTCACAGCCCATTAAGGTTAATGAAAGAAAAAGACTCATGAGTGAAACCTGAACTTCATTTAAGTACTTGCTAACACAGTGACTATGTAGGATAGGGAATTCAGTAAATGTCAAAGTGGCAGAACCTCAGGTCTTGAATTTTGGTGGGACACATAATCCAAAATTCCCAAGTTTTGTTGAAAATCTTCATCATAAAAAGAGATATCAACTAAGACTTTTAATAGCCTAATCCTACTGAGCATTATAATAGCCTTGTGTTTGGTTAAGCCTGCTAGTTCAACGTCAGCAGTAAAAGAATCATGCATGCTACAATTAATGCATAGACATTTTAGGGATTGTCACCTTTAAAAGCTGGTTCTGTCTAAATAAAGAACTCATTCTGTTAATGTACTACATATATTATATGTAATCTGAAAATAATTTGGCATGGGTTTTTTTGCTGTATCTTAGAGAAAGATTTTTTCTTATAATTTGACGCAGTTTTCTCATAATATATAGCAAATACATTTTTAATAGCATTGTAGTCCACAAACACATCACACTTCACAGCTCTAACCAGACTTTTGAAACCTCCTGAGGATAATAATACTATTAAAAATGTTCAGCAAAGGCCATGGTGACTGGAGTGAGAATAGAAAATGAGGAGCATTAGTTAGGGTAGGAAAGAACAAAAAACATATCAGAGAGAGATGTTCCAATATCCACCATCCAGCAGAAGGATTCTGCAGTGTTACAGTAAGAGGTAAAACAACCCCATACTATAAAGGGGAGTCAGCTTTATGAATGACACCAGGTCAAAAATAATAAAAAAAAAAAAGTCAAAAAAAGTGAAAGTAGAAGGCTGAGGAGGCAAACTGTGACAAAGTCCCATAGTATCTAGAAAGAAGGTAATTTGTTGATAAAATGGAAAGAGAGGCTGAAGATATGGTAAGTAAAAATCATTGATGACCTAATAGAAGAAAGAGGGATCATACCTCTGAATCATGGTGTCTCTTACAGTAGGCAAAACTAAACAATGAAGAAATAAAAGAATGGGAATCATTCTTAGATAAGAGACAGAAGGGAAGAAATTTGCAAAGAGAAAAATAAAAGCAGGAAATACAAGAATTGACTGGGGAGCAATAGGAGAAATCCACCAATATTCTGTCCCCCTCACTTCACATTCTAACCCTATGGTAGTGAGACATAAAAAAACCCAAAACTGAGAAAAGCAAATAATTCTTATCTATGATTCTGTCTCTCCTATCTGAGCTTTGTCCCATACGGAGGACTGAAACTAGGCTTAAGAATGGCTCCAGATAAACTACTGTGTGACACAAGGCATCCTTTTCACTTTTAAAACACAAAGAATCACTACTTCTTTAGCGCTTTCGACTCTCCTATGAATTTAGTAAAGGGTTGGAGGAAAGCAGAGGTCCTCTGGAGACTATTTTTCTCTAATAGTAATGCTCATCAATACTCATGGAAAAGAAGGAAAACAGAATAACAATATTCAAGAAGACAACTCAGCCCACCAATATTTGAAGGGTGGTCAGCTGTAGTCTATGGAATAAATCTGCTTACAAAGCTGTCTTGTAGTATGTTTGGCAGCGTACAGCTTCTCAGAATAATGCTTCTATCATGACTATCCTGCACATTAACATATAAAAAGTCGGCATGACAGGGGGAGACACTCAAGAGTTTTATCTGCAAGCTGGACTCTTGTATTTCCAATACTGCCCCAAGAAACTAAAGGTTTGCCAGATATGTCGCTCAAAATTTCTCATTAGAGAGGTTTTGAGACTTCAGTACAGGCTGTGGTTGTGGAAAAGCCCAAATTCTTCATAGTGGATTTTCAATGAACTCACTTGGAACTATAAAAGAGGGCTGGGCTATCCTTTCCCGAATTAGGAGCTTATATTTAATATTAGTTGTAGTAATAGTATTGCACTAATAGCCATTATATAGGACCAACCTGATGTTTACTCAGCTGGTTTTTGTTCATCTAACAACATTCCACACTTAGCATTGACCTTTTTTTTTTGACAGAACTGGGTCAGGGATAGGGACTGAGAGAGACAATGGGTGTACTTCAAAACTTTCTTCATGCAAAAAGAATTAATTGCTGCATTTTGCTAGAATTTACCCATTTGTTTTGTGGAACACAGCAGAGTGTATTAGTGTGACCCATTATGCTATCAGTGCCAAGAAAGCTTTGCTTTTCTGTTTGGCTCTCTTGGCATGCAATCAAGGCCAATTGCCTTTTTGCCTCATAGCTTTTTCTACAGAGATGAAAGTGAAGCCTTACTGACACACACAGGATGGCAGTGTGATCATTGAAACAGCTTCAATCTATTGGTACAGGCATGATTAAGCCTCTCTCTTGTCATTTCCCTTAATGCATGCCAATTTGGCCTTGTCAGTCATTTTATTGAGTTTGACAGGAGCTTTCATCCAAAGAACATCTCCAAGAGCAATCAAAAAGCACTATGAGTAGGGCTGGACTGGAAGTACTTTTCCTGTACTGAGAATTCCCTTTGTTCAATTAAAAAAAAAATTAAGCATTCTCCATTACTGAATTGTAAAATAAGTTTTAAATTTTAGAAGTTATCAGCATGTCCAAAGTAGAGTAAAAATAAAAAATAAATAATAAATAATAAAAAGGCAGTATCAGAGCTAGTCTCCTATTCTTAAAAAGAAACATAGATTTCCTTTAACTTCCAGGTGAAAAAAGAAAATTTTGGGGGTTTTTTGGCCAACAAGTTGATCAGAGGTGTTCATCTTGCATCTGCAACAGCCAGTCCCTGATCATTCTCTGCAGTGTAGCACTATATGTCTGTGAAGTATTTTTGTCATATTGTTAACTGATCTTCAGTGCATGCTGCTGGATGTCACTTTGATAAAGATATAACTTGATTGCTGTACCATCAGGCAAATCTGTCTCTAGGTCTGTCCCTTCATTCCTCTTCATCAAAGCTTTATGTATAGAGGGGAAAGTAAAAGTAGGAAAAGCCATCAGAAAAGACAGTTAAGAATGAGAGTGCTTTTTGGGTCACTTTTTCTGATGTTTAATATTGCATAGCCAGACCGCAAAAAACTGGTCTTTTTGCTGTTCTTTTTCAAAGGGCTTAAGTTAACTTATTTTCTTATTTTCTCATTCATCCAAATGTTTTCTTTCCATGAAGGAAACATTTGAAGAGTCCAGGTTATTGAGTATCAGGAAATCCTGACTTACATCCCTTTTAGATGGAAAATGCCTTTAATGCTCTTTTTTAAAAATTAATTTTTAATTTAATTCCGATATGATTAACAAAGGTCGTGAAAAATCTTAGAACTTTTTCATATTGGGAATATCACACTGCCATAAATATTCTCTTCCCTTTTGGCTGTGTTTTTTAAAAAATGAGAAGTTATTGAAAGGATGAGTATCACAGCTGAAGCTGATCTTTGTCTCCTAATGCTTACTGGGGACACAGGCTGAAGACTTGAAGAGGCATTCAATTGTCTGAACCTGTTTCACTGCACAAGACAACTGAAGATATATTTCAGGGTTAATGTTTCAAAGAGAGAAAGACAACTCATGGATCAGAAAGTGACCCCTTCAGGGAATAAAACAGGTTGGAGAGTAGATATGTTTTCTGTTTCTTTTTACATTTTCCAGGGTAAATCTTAAGCAACTGTGAATCTAGCCTTTATAAGACACCCCTGGGATTCTGAATGAAATACAGAGGGCAATGAATAGATAGCTGAGATGAAGAATTAGTCATAACTGAGACTGTTGTGCAAGAAGAGAAAGTAGTTGAATTAAAATGAATATTTTTCTTGCAGAATATGAAACATTTACTCATAATAGAATAGATTTACTTAGTTCGCTAATCCCTTTGACATTCTTGGTAATAAATAAGGCTGAAAATGCTGATGGCATGTCCTCCCTTTTGTGTTTATGGATATGCAGGCATATCATGCTTACTATGCTTGTAAAGCAACTAAAATGCTGAAAGCATAGGAGGGATCCTTCCTGTTTATAACTTATAGAGGAAGATAATATAACAAGCTCAATTTGGAAAGGAGCCTGAAGTCTTAAGTTTTGAATCCTTTGCTCAGCGTCACACATATGGCTCTTGCTAAGAAGATAACTTCGAATGTCTGAAATATTTAATTATCTTTAATTACGACTCTAGTAATACATAGGGCAGTTTCTTGGCTGTTTTTTAATAAACTGACAAGCCAGTCCAACATCTCAGAGCAAGTACTGATGTGCCTTCCAAAACTGAATGGCAGATGCTATACTTAACTTTGTTTCTTGTTCTTAAAAGTAGGCTTTGCCAGCTGAGCTTTCTAATAAGAAAACCTGAACAATGTTATTTTGGCTGGTACTATCTGTCAGTTATAGATCAACTGTGCTATTTTCTCCTTCCTGAGTTAAGTATTTTTGCAATTCTCCTACATCTTTAACAAGTCCCAACTAGATGAAAACATATTTAAATAGATTCAAGTGAGTCTTCTTTTCTAAAACTCACATGGTCAATGTAAAACAATGTATTATTTACATTTCAATGGAAACAAAATACCTAGAAGAAAAGAACGATTGCAAACCAAGTAATGTACACATTGCTTTGCCATTCCCAGTGATTACCTAAGCAAGAAGAGATAAGGTTTTTCTTGTCAATGTTGCAAGGCACCTACAGAGTAGATGATTTAAGCACAATACTACTGCTGGAAAATAAGATAAGAAAGCATCTGCAATGGTTTGACAAAGAGCCTGCTGGGGTCCAAAGGATTACAACTGTACACAAACAGAAAAGCAGATATTCTTGTAGAATCCTCCCAGCAGAGTTCATAAACATGTGGCTACTACACGCAGCCATGATTAAACCATACTCTGCCCCTGAGCTGTCACATCAGTGAGGTAGCACAGTTCTGTGCTCTACACCTTGCAAATACCTGCACCAGTGGCTCACTTCTTTGGAGGGTGTCCTCCCTTTCAAACTCACTAGAGTTCCTTTGATGCTCCATGGGGCTGTTATTTATTTATCTATTTATTTGATTTGTCTTTTGCCAAATCTCTAGCACCCACTGATGGATTTTCCATAAACTAAATCCATTCTTGCAGGTAACAGGCATTCCAGAGATAGCACCCATTGTATCACTACAAGGTGGCTCCAGGTCTCCTCACCACCTACTGCTGCAGCTCTCCATCTCACCTGCAAGGGATAACCTCGGGGGGCTCACAACATTTTCCATAACTCAGAAACAGAGCTGGGTGCACATAGATGGAAATGGATGGTGGAAGAGCCTTATCTGAGGCTTTCTGGCATCTGCCAAACGTTCCACATAGCAAAGGTGGGTTTTTTAACCCTGAGACACCATTATCAATGAAGAAAATGGTAAATCCTGTTTCTGCCTTCAAAGGAATATCAAGAGTCAAGTCTACAAATTAAAAGTATCTTCCACTGAAGTAACACTGCTAGCACAGTTTAAACTAGGCTGTGGCTGGTAAAGAAAATGTGCGTATCTGTCACCCAGACACTCTTACAGTACCAGGTAGCTAATTCACTGAAAATACTGAAGGGATTATAACAAAATAGTTGCACTAGGTTTTCAGGCAAACAAGGGGTCTTGAGAGGTCTTGAGGTCTATTTGGTTTTGATCAAATGTGCAGAGACTTGGTTCTGTAATGGATATGCACTAAGGCAGATATTGTGTGCAGCATACATTCAACAGAGATTAATGGTCACATTAACCTTTTTAAAAATGATGAAACAGATATATCCCTTTGCAATTGGTGTGACAAAGCAATAAAAGCATAGTAAAATAGAACAGGATTCATATCTGCTGACCATCAAATAAACAAGTAAAATAATCAAAGATTTACAGCATGAACATGTGCATATAATATTTGACATTTCACCTAAGCAATTGAGAGGCACAATTAAAGAGATGATAATAAGATGTTCTAAAAAGTGCTTGAAAATTGTTCCAAAACTAATTTCAGCATCAGAAATATTGGGGCCATTACCTTAAATAAAATGCATGGACACATCCAAATCAATCCCTTGTAAGGTACTAAATTAAGGAACATTTTTCACCATGTTAGGAATGGCCTTTTTTCCTTGGCATTATTTACATAAAGTCAAAGTAAGCTATAATGTGAAAGAAACTGACCAGAAATAAAAATAAAAACTGCCACAATGATGAATATTTTTGCAATTGTCATAGAAATCAATGCTTATCTGTAGTGTTGATTTTGTGATCTTAAAAAACTGGCCTCTTTTTTAGGTAAATATTACTATTAAGGCCAGCTTAAAGATACTATTTTATTTTTCATGCAAGGAACCTTGAAAAATGGAAAATTCATCAAATACTGTTCCTAAATCAATTTCTTTGAAAAAATCATGGCAATACAATATCTAAAACTCATAAAAATCACCTTATGACTATCACTGTCAAAACCAAATGCTTAGAAAGGATGAAATCAGAAACAGCACTTCAGCTGTGTGTACATTGCTACCTACCATGAATAATGTCTCTGTCAGACAGACTCTAAAACAATCTGGTCAGGAGAGCAGCTGCCTGGTCTGTGCACCTTCACCTGTTTCACCCATGTTCTTATTTAGACTCATTTCCACTGCACTGGACTTTCAATCAGAGGAACTCAAACTTATAAAGAAATCTGTTCATAGCAGAATTGTTACAGACTGCATAGAATGGGCCAGCTTTGAAACCAAAGGTCTGAAAGGCCACAAGAATGGAAGTTACATGCTGTGCCTGGGAGGCATTTCACTGAAATTTTGATGCCTGAAGGTCAAACATCTGGTTGAGGGTGGTTGTCTTGGCTCTTCTATAGAAAATGTGATTTCCCACTTTGTGAGTGTTGACTTAGCCTTTTGCATAAAGTCCCATCTTAACTGTCAATGAACAGGAATGCATGTGGAGGACAGTCGTCAATTTTGAGAATTAAAGCAACAAAAATAATTATTTATTTATAAAAGTAGCTATAGTGGCTTGACCCTGGCTGAATGCCAAGCACCCACCAAAGCCTCTCTGGGACTCCCCTCTGCAAATGGAGAGGAGAGAATAAATATAACAAAAGGTTCATGAGTTAAGATTAGGACCAGGAGAAATCACTCACCAATTACTATCACTGGTAAAACAGACTCAGCTTGGAGATATTAATTGAATTTATTACTAACAAAACCAGAGGAAAATAATGAGAAGCAACCTAAGACCTCAAAAACACCTTTCCCTCACCCCTCTCTCCTGCCCAGTTCTTAAAATGAAAACCAGATTACCAAAAACAGTTTACATAGCAACACATGTAGATTGGAACAAAACTGATTCTTCTTTGTAACTTTATAACAGTGTTGCTACACCGGAATGTTAAAACAATGGGTAAAATGTTTTCACCACTATTTCTTGCAGAATTACAAACTGAGGAACAGTCTGTGTGTAAAAGATTGGCACTGTGTTTCAGTACCTCTCTGTTGCAATTAAATCTCACAAAAAGGACCTTGCAGGAGGTGATGAAAAGAAGAAGAAACACACTAATTGCATGACGTAGTAGAGAATTGCAAAAGATACTCCCAACAAAAGGGCTATTTTCCACAGTGCTTGCTCCTGTTTTGTGTTCTACAAAATCTCTTTGAAAATTTCCAAAAGCTTCAACATATTTTTTTATGTATTTTAAAAAAACCTCTGAAGCGTCTTCTTTCTTATGTCCCTTTGGAGTAAAAACGAACAGTGCTGTAAAAAGGAATATGCTATTAAAACATAAAAAACTTCAGAAACTCCATTACAAACTTGCAGTATCACGGAAGTATATCCAAGTCAACATTTTATAGCATCAGGGACTACCTATGGTTCCTTTCTGCTGATGGTGTTGTCACAAAAATGTGCATTAGTATTGATCACTTATTCTACCATGATCTTCTTGCACCTAAGTCAGCAGGAAGATAAATCAGAGTGAAACATACTTTTTCCTGAAAACATCACAGGTAAAAAGGAAAGAATTGCTCATGTGCTATATGGCATTTAAATCCACTGTAAATAATTCCCTAGCTCTTGGAAATAATAAATATATATATTTGTATATGTATATTCCTTAAAAAGCTAGCAAATAATTTTCTGTCAAAACTACTATGCACATTATATGCTGGGGAAAAAATTAAAGATGTACCATATTTTGTGCATTAATTTTATGTTAGCTGATTACTTTCAAATTTTTTAATTAAAATTTCTCTAAATTAAATCATTTCACAAATTTTGGATCTCTTCAAGCAGAAGATGTCTGTTGCTAACTCATGTCATCTGGATATTTAACATGCAATAACCACTCATCATCTCAGCAATAATTCAGATGATTGAAAAGCTAAAGTATTTCCTTACAAGTACGGAAATTAAGGAAGAAAAGAATAGCATGCTAAGAGGAGGGTCAACAAAAATCATAAGAAATTTAGGAAAGGCTTGCTAGAGGAAGAGATGAAAAACCCAAATGCAGGATGGTTTTGCCTCAAGCAGAATCCTTGGCAAGTATGTCATGCATGCAGGAAATGAGGAGTCTGACAAAACCAGCACTGTCCTGAAAACAGCACAGTACACAGTACACATATTAAAGTATAATTCCAGTACACATGGCCTTCAGAAGAGGATGCATGCTTCTTTGAGCATCCAGTTGACTATCTTCTGTCAGAGCTGAATGATAACTTGATATCATTCTTTGAACAAAGGCACTGTATTGAAAATTTCCATTAAATCTCCACAGTAGCTAACTTCCCACTAAGACTTTTAAACTGATATTGATATTTCAAAACATTTGAAAGAGTTTATGACTACCTGAAGCAAACACCTGCAGTCTAATCCCATAGTTTACATTATAGGCAGCACTTAATTATCTGAAACACATCAGGGAAGGAATTTAGCTACTGCATAAAATACTAATTAAAGATTTTTTCTCACACCAAGCACAATTTACCAGAAAAGTCTTTCTGTTCCTCTGTCCCAAGTCCTGGGAGTTTGTACATTTCACTTTGCACATGAAGGAGTCACAGGAGGATGTGACTTGTAATATGGCAGAGGAACAGTCTCTCTCAAAGAGAACACAGAAAAGGTAAACAATGACAATAGACACACTCACATAAACCCCTTTCAAATGTGTATTTTTAAGTAGTGGGTTGACCCTGGCTGGACACCAGACACCCACCAAAACCTCTCAGTCACTTGCAGCTGGACAGGGAAGATAAAATACAATGGAGGGTTCATGACTTGAGATAAGAACAGAGAGTTCATTGCCCAAATACTTTCACAACCAGAACAGACTCAAATTGGGGATACTCATGGAACTTATTACTAACAAAATGAGAGCAGGATAATGAAAGGTAAAATACACCTTAAAAGCACTTTCCCCTCAGTCCTCCCTCCTTCCCAGGCTCTACATCCTTCTCCCCAGCAGAACAAGGAAATAGGGAATGGAGGTTGTGGTTAGTTCATTCCACATAAGTTCCCCTTCTCCAGGGTGGGGTGCCTCCTACAGGAGACAGTTCTGCAAGAATTTCTCCCATGTGAGTCCTTCCCATGGGGAGCAGCTCTTCACAAACTGTTCCAGTGTGGGTGACTCTTCCACAGGGTGCAGTTCTGCAGGCACAACCTGCTCTCAGGTGGGTTCCCCACAGGGTCACAAATCCTACCAGGAAATCTGCTCCATCATGAGCTCCTCTCTCCATGGATCTGCAGGTCTCTGCCAGGAGCCTGCTTCAGCATGGGCCTCCCAGGATCACAGCCTTGTCTCAGCATCCATCTGCTCTGGCATGGGGCTCCTCCATGTGCTGCAGGTGGATATCTGGATCCCTGCGTCCTTCCATGGGCTGCAGAGGCACAGCTGCTTCACCACGGTCTTCACCACAGGCCGCAGAGGAATCTCAGCTCTGGCAGCTGGAGCACCTCCTGCCCCTCCTTCTGCACTGACCTTGGTGTCTGCACAGTTGCTCCTCTCATATATTTCCACCCTACTCGTCTTTGGCCACAATTATACCTATGCAACAACATTTTTGGTTTTTATCCTTGTAAATATGCTATCACAGAGGGGTTTTCATAGTTTCTACTTGACCAGTGAGTGGCACATCAGTCCTGGAGCTGGCTGGCGCTGGCTCTGTCAGATATGGAGGAAGCTTCTGGCAGCTTCTCACAGGAACTGTTGCCTGGAATCAAGAGACGAAAGCTTTCCAGTGTGCACAAATATGGCTATATGCACACATAGCTAAACTGTGAGAAAGGACAGCTATATATTAAAACTATATATTAAAAATCTACAAAGCTACAAATCTGAAAAAGGCTAAAAATCTTTAGGCATCAAAAAACACTTTTGTAACCCTTCCTGCTACCAAAATCTGGCCATGTAACCTCAAGACTACTTCCTTCAGCATTTCTTATATTTGATAGTTACATGATTAATACTGTACATTATATGGTTACTGATCAGTAGGACTACTTGGGCTCTCTCAAGTAAGATCACTAAAGTGTAAAAAAAAGAAAAGTGCTGGAAACATTCACCCTGGTTTAACCCCTCCGGGCACTATCCAAATTCATACTGTTTAAATGATATTATAGAATGGTGTGGCTTGGAAGTGACCTTCAAATCACCAAGTTCCAAACCCTGTGCCATGGGCAAGGACACTTTCCACTACACCAGGCTGTTCAGAGCCCTATCCAGCCTGGCCTTGAACACTTTCAGGGATGCCATAACCACAGTTTCTCTCAATAATCTGTTCCAGTGCCTCATCATCCTCAAAGAATTCCTTAATGTCTAATCTAAAACTACTGCCTTTCAGTTTGAAGCCACTGCCCCTTGGTCTGTCACTACATGCTCTTGTAAATAGTCTCTCTATGAGGCTCCTTTTGGGCACTGGAAGGCTGAAATTGGGTCATCCCACAGCCTTCTCTTCTCCAGGTTGAACAATCCGAATTTTCTCAGCCTTTCCCCATGGCAGGCGTGCTCCAGCTCTTTGATCATCTTGGAAGCCTCCTCAGTACTTGCTCCAACGAGTCCTGCCTGTGCTGGGGCCCCAGAGCTGGATGCAGTTTTCCAGACGGGGTCTCACCAGAGTGGAGCAGAGGGGCAGAATCCCTTCCCTTGTCCTGCTGGCCATGCTGCTTTGGATGCAGCCAAGGATAGAGTTATGTTCCTGGAATACAGGTGTGTGTTACTACTCATGTCCAACTTCTCATCCCCCCAAGTCCTTCTCATCATGGCTATCATGGATGTCCTTCACCTGTATCAAGCTCTCTCAATTGCCAATGTGAAAATGTCCATGGGTATCACAGATTTTTCTGCACAACTTACAGTTGGTGGAGAAATCAAAGGTCCTGGTGACTAAACAGAGTTTTATCAACCCACACTATCCCTCTTATTTAAAAATACACAGAAGCAGCTGTTTGATCTGTCCTCTATCTTGAGCTAATTTGTGAGTAATCTGTAGTACAAATGAATGGAACTTCATGAGACTAAAAGAATTACAGGAAAGAATACAGAATTGTGAAGAGAAAACTGCAAATAATGAACTTGGGGACAAAGGAAAAGTGTTGTTTAAAGAGAAAAATGTTCTCAGAGTGCTAACTCGCTGTATACAAATACCTAGGTTAAAGAAATTTCTTAAGACATAGTACAAGATTTGTGACGAATTGTTGAGAATGAATGTTTCTGCAAATCTCCAAGAAAGAAGAAAAATTCTAGAAAAGCCAGTCAGCCTGAAGATCTGTGGGGCTATTGGACATTTCTGGCACATTTCCTGGTGTATTTGTATCATGGCCAGAGTTTGTTCCCTGGTGCCTGCACAATGAACCTTATCTCCCTGCTCTCTCCATGGTTTCCTAATCCTCTCGTCTCATCCATAAGCTGGAACAGAAGGCATAGAGTGGTAGAAAATGCTATTATGGACATTTAAAGCTGCCACTTGTTTTTCCCGCTGAGTATCCCCATTAAACTGCCCTCTTTCCCTCTACACATTTCCATTTTATAGCTTCACCTTCCACTGCCAGGTATTTGGGGATGCTTATTGTCCTTGCTATCCCTGGAGCATACAGTGAACACATGAATAGTTTATCAACTATTTTGATAAATATTTAGAAATATCATTAATTGGACAGATTATATCACCACAAAGGGTTTAGAGAAAGAGCTAGGAGTTGAGGGGACAGGTATAGAATTTTCTAGGACAAGTAAGAATTTCCTAAGAATTTAGAGAAATTGGGAAGGTGAATGGATAGGATCTTTGAAACAAGCAGGGCAGGAGGACAAAGAAAGAGAGCTCAGCTGTCAAGTAGTTGTAGGGTCAGGTATATTCTTATGAGCCATTCTACATAAATAGTCCAAATAACCCTGAATAACATGCAGAGTCATCAGTTTCAATAAAGACCTTAAACAATTATTGAGGGTTTTCCTCACAGAAAGCCAAAAAATACAATGTAAGGGAAATGGAGATGACATTTACCACTGACATATTTAGTTGGTTCCACATGAATTTTTTTTTTAAAAACTGTTATGCAGATGAATGCATCTTTATATTTTTGAATAATGTTCCCTTTAAATAATTACCATTTATTTTATGAATTTTCCCATTCATTTCTTCTCTCCTTTTTTTATATTAAGTCAGGTGTTTATAGATTAGCTGATTTTTTTTCACTAAGTGTTCTGCTCCCTCCCTGTCTGTAAAGTGAGATGAGAGTTTGATGTTTATGTGGTTAAACACGATTTGTGCTTCCTGCCTTTGAGGCACAGCCATAGATCGTGCTGTGTTATTTATCTTGCTTACTCTAGCTTTTTGTGATGAATTATTAAAATATGCCTGGAAGCATGGAGCCATTTGGAAGAAGGGTCTTACTGGAGAGTAGAACAGATAAAAGCACTGAGATAAAACAAGCAACCCTGTCACCAGCAGACGCAAGCAATATTGCAGAGAAGAAAGAGACCATTTTATCGGTCAAATTCTGCTTACAGCCACACTAGGGAAACCTCATCTAGTTCAGTGAATACAGCCAGCTGCTTAGAAAACAGTGCAGTGACTATCCAAAGGCAAAACTGCCACATGAAGCATGGAAATGTAGTTTACATTGTTAGTATACCTGCAGCAAGACTGCAAGATACTGCAACAAGAGACCAGTCCAGGAAAAAAAGTCCTTCTGTCTCTGAAGTCTTCCTACAGTTTCTTTTTGTTCTCAAGAGAGGTAAAGCACTACAGGATTTTTCTCCCAGGAGAAGCACTTGAATGGTCCTGTTATTGTGTTGGGTGAAATTATGCCTGGTTTTTGAAATAATCATGAAAGAATTTCTGTGTCAAATATTGCTACATCTAAGTTTGCAATTCTTCTTATTTTATTTCACTAACTATAACTAACTTTGAAAAACTTAAAACAATACATTAAACTTTTGCAAGTAATAGGTCTGAGATTTTTAGACGAATCTCAGGCAAAAAAAGCTCAATTATTTTTAAGAAAAAGAAACAAAAAATAAACATGTTTTAATGCCCTATTAAACTCTTAGAGCCAACTCACACAGAAGCCCTCAAGCCTGCAGCAGAACATGAAACTTAAAAGAGGATTGACAAGAGATAAGAATCTGCCTTTTCCATATTTCCTAAAGATCTTCCTCTATTATACAGCTATTAAAATGAAGCTTGCATATGCTGAAGCAATATAGGTCAGAATTTGGCAGTGAATTCTGCAGAGATTTGCCTTTCCCGACTGTGTTCCTGTGCTGTGCAGGACATGCACAACCATCACATTCAGCACCTCCATGGTACTCCAAGAGGAAGTTACTGTGCTCCCTTAAGGGAAGGGAGATGCTTTTTCACCCCCAGGCTCTCCAAATCACTTCTGGACTCCAGCTGCCAGGAGATAACTTGATGCCTATCCATAATTAAACATGCCTGGAGAGAAAGAACAGAGGCAGAGGCTAGAGCATGAACAAGCAAAGACAACCACAGATCATCAGACTGGGACAAGCTAGTCAGAATCAAGAAGTAGAAGACAGCTGGGGGAAAAAAAGAAAGGAAGAAAATAGAATTAATAAAAGTAGTGGAGAGAACTGAGGAAGTTGCTTGGAGTTGTTAGTTTTGTTTTATCTCCCTGGTGATAGCTGACCATTACTATATTTTACATGAAAACGAGCTCTGAATAGGTCTGAGGAGGACATGGGTATTTTTCCTGATTGAGCAATGAGGTGAGTTGGACAGGAAGATATCACTGTCAAGCTACAAGAAGATTTTCCATCAAGTTGAAATTGGAGTCCACTTATAGTTCAGATTCCCTTGGGATTAGGCAGTAGCACAGCACGGTTTCCAGGACTACAGTTTTGGATTTAACTGTTTAAGTGCTGTTCAAATGGCTATTTCAATATCTGCAAACTTCAGTGTAACCTAACAAACCTTTTCCATTCAACTCCTCCACAGATCCTCCAAATTAAGAAAGTCATAAAATTCTGAGTGTGAGTCAGAGTATATCATGTAGAAATGCAGGAAGAATAATAACAGGACAGAATTCTCTCAAGAAAAAAGTTTAGAAAGCCTTCAAAGCTCAACAATGCCATTAAAAAAAATAGCTCCTTTTTAATAACTGAATGTGAATATGAAAAGAATTTTTGGTGGTAGCACCTTAACGCTCATGTGAAGTGCACCTTGATGTGCACACATGTAGCATATTACAGTTTTCCAGCTTAGTGAATCATACATATTTCTCTGCTATCAAAGGTAATAGGACAACTGGACAGCTAATTCTGTACAAATAGTGTTAAGGTCTTACTACATAACCTTACATGCTACACATTTTAGGTACAATGAGGTAATTAGGATAACTCACATTAGGATATTAATCACCTTGTGAATTCCTAAAAGTTTTCTAAGTGTCTCTTTATAAAACCAGCTTATGAGGAGTGCAGCTGGAGCTTTTTTGGAATGCAAAAATAAAGAGAAAATGACAGGTAAATGAAACACATGCAGGTGTTAAACAAAGAGATAATTACACCTTGGCCACAGTGTGGCTTTCAGAATCTACATGGGAACTCAGATGTGCTCTTGTTACACTAATATGCTCTAAGTGAAATGCCCTGGAACCCAATAAAAGCGTTGCAAATTTTTCAGTAAATTAGAGGCAAGTCAGTTAGCATAGACATTTACTTTAATTAGCTAAATTCTACCATTTGTAAATACAGACAAGAAACCTAGGCATAATTTCTCTATGAGGTCTACAGAAATAATGAATAATGAAATATGAAATAATGAAAGCTAAGTAATTAAATTCCCAGTTTAATATATCGCATGCAAATCTTCAAGTGAATACAGATATGAAGGTAATGCTGCTTCTATGCAGCTAAACTTCAAACATTTAAATACTCCTTGCTAGGATATGTTTGCTGCCATTATTATATTCCTCAAAAACGTGCCTTGAATTTCAGTCTAAAACCTATCAACATTCTCAAGAGTTTGCCAGCAGATCATAGGTCAGAAGAAGTATTACTAATAGTGCCCAACACCCTGAACACACTGCAGTGTTTTTAGCAACAGCTTTGTTCAGTAAGCTTATGTAAAGTTGTGCAAATGTGTGCATCATTTTGATGATGGAGCTCTGAGGGGTTACCTTTACTAAGCTGGAAAATCATCAATAAGATGAAGAACTCTGTCTGTCAGCAGAATATCTACTTATTCAAAAAAGGTGCACCCATTCTTGATTTATTCAAGTTTGATACTGCTCTTTTTCCTCAATGAAATAGAGACAGAAGAAATGGGATGAAGCAGAAGAAATGGGGTGCAGATAAGAGGAGCAGGGAGGAAAAAAAAGGATCCATGTGGATTGGACAGAAAATTTAACATAAACTTTGCCAATAGGCATTCTCTCCAAGGAGGACAACCTGAGATACCAGAAATTATGCATATAAACAGGATCACATCAGGAAATCAGGGCAGGGTTCCCAGCTGATAAGAGAAACTATTACAATTTTGTCTCAAACATCCTGTTTAAACTTGATTTCTTTTCCTTTCACAATGGTGTTCTTATAGACATTTGTATCTATGTTGACTATGCTGGGAAATGTAGATGGACATTTTTGTTGCATTTTTCCTTAGCTCAAACCCTACAGATAATTTCAAGACTATGATTTTCCTCTTCTAAGCATATTGAGAGACTAAAAATAGCATTCCCAGAGCCCAGTGTCACAGATTTCTGACATAAAGGTCCAGCATATCAAAGAAGTCTAAGACTTTTTTTTTTTAATAGAAAGTCTATTGGATTATATATTTTATCAAAGGGAGCAGGAAAGAAGTGGGATCAGTCACTGCCACAAAGGTTTTCTGACATACAGTTCAATGGTTGAACTCTTGGAGGTTCAAATAAAGTTTTGCAAAATTTTCTGCTTGAAACAAACCTTTTCTGAGTATTTTATGTGTTTATATTTACTGGCAGATAACCTAGAGATCTTGATTTATGTTGTGTTTGTCAAGGTAAAGAGAGATTTCAACTTTTCAGGATTTTTTTTCCTACCCTGTTTTGTGATAGGCAAAAGTTCATTGAAACAAGCAACATTCAGTTCAGCCAGTTTCTGCAAAAGATTGGTTTGATGGCACATACAAGACTGAGTGAATAATTGGTTGTTTGTATTTTTCTGTGTCCTGGGTTGGCTGTATGATGCTTTTATCCCCAATCGTCTTGTTCTGTTCATGCTGAATAGTAAGTTTTGCACCTTTAAGACTTATTGTAGAGGGTGAAGGGGGAGAGAAAATGCAGGTTTTGTTTCCTCCAGAAACTGCTGTCACTCCCCCACATTCCTCCTCCTGGCCTGTGGTTGTTGTCTGCAGACAGTGGACAGAGCTCTTTCTTTTGCTTTTTGTTAGTGTCAGCTAGCTGAGGCAAAGTTCCCTGGACTGTGGGTTTTTTGTTTTTTTTTTTTTTTTTTTTCCTTTTCTTTGGACCTCTTGAAACCTGCTCTGGACTGAACACCCAGGAGAGCACCGGCAGCTCACATTTCTGGCCCACCGGGCCGGGCCCGGCCTGCGACAATTCCAGCACCGGAGGGACTGATCAGAGACTGAGGGAGCTGCAACCCGGGGAGGGGGTTTTCTCAGTTTGTCATCTCCTTTAGAGTGGCTAAGGGTCTCATTGTTTGATATTGTTTTAGTTTTATTGTTTAATAAACAGTTATTTTCCACCTTTCTCCAAGGAGGTATTGTTTTTTTTTTTTTTCTTCCTCCCGGACCAGTTGAGGGGGGGAGGGGCCGATTGGATCTGTTTTCTACTGGAGATACTTGGGGGATTCTTTCCCAAATTTACTCTAAACCTGGACATTCTGTTACACATTACAGGACACAAATAAAACAAAGCTGTAAAGTTAGTCTCTCTTGCCTGTCATTAAAATGTTTTTGTTTGAAAGAACAAGTTATCTCATCGCTGTGTATATACTTCTATATAACATGGAAACAAGTTATAGAGAAATTAATTCTTTTGAATTTATAAGTGCATAATTTTATAAATTATCAGCCACTCTTTTGCACTCTATTATTTGTAAAAAAGATGCACTCAGAAGACTGTTTGGGGGTTTGAGTTTTTTTCCTCTGCATTGTTAAAGATAAAATCCAAATAAAGGATATTTTCATCACTTAATAAGATACTGACTTAGCTGGAAGCAGAAACTTTTATTCTGGAAACTCATAACCCTTGCTTTAGTATTATTCCCTCTGGATGTTTTTTCCTCTCAGTATACTTGCAGTTAGAGTTTTAAGACAAAATAATACAAAAAAAACCCCAAAAAACCAGACATTGTTTTTCCTTTTTTTCCTTCAAAGGATAGATTACATCTAAGAAAATATCTTCACATTTCTAAGTTGCATGTATATGTCTGTATTTTCATTTTCTAATTTGAAAAAAATAGCCATAACTCTTCTGACTACAGAGAACATGAGGACATTTTGGGCATATTTTCTCAGACCTATTTGGGATATATATTTCACTGAAAGGGTGTGGCTTTTTCAAAAGGAAATAAAAAAGTAATAAGCAGATTGAGCCAAACACTTTAATGAAAGAGTATTAAAGAACATAACTGTCCTGAAAACCAGCAAGTTTTAGTTGCTATATAAGTTGTGTGTAATTATATTTCTTACAGAAAACTATATCAGAAATATAGGATTTCCTCTGCAAGTAATTGAACTGTTTTACATAAGACCATTTATGGTGAAAGACCAATTTTTTTTAATTAATTTTTTTTAAATGAGGAAAACGAGGAGTTGCATTTGGTTCTATGGAGTCTTAATTTGATGGCTTCTGCAACCTTGCTGGAATGTCATGGTTTCTACCAAGGCAGAACGAGGACTGGTGGAATTTCCATTGTCTTTTCCAGGAAACCAATTGACTTTTAAAGAAAATGCAGGCCCCACTAATTCATGTCCTGAATTAGTTCCTCTGGTAACTTTGTGCTGGAGTTTTGCTTAGCGCTGATGGGATATTTATTTGTTGAGTTTGCTAATGCAGCCATCAACAGTTAAATGTTTTTAAAAACTTCATTTATGTAAATAGATACAGGCTCAGAGTAAGGACTTGGCCAGAAAGAGGGGTCTCCAGCCTACCTACCCTGTCCAAAATAACCACTTTCTCCTGTATTCAATTCCAGCTGCATTAATCTTCTCCAGAGCTCAGATGAGGGTTCTGTGTTTTGATGCTCCTAACCAGTTATGCTACCATTCCTCCAAAGATACAGTTCACAAGACTACTTTTCATTCAGTTTTATATTCACTGATAAGCAATCAGCTTCAAAATAGGGGGATTGAACATGAGCCTTTTCAAAGAAATAGACACACTAAATTATCTTTGCTTTAGTCTCCAACATATGCAGCAGAGTATGCTATACTTAAGTTTGTATTGAAATCCAGCATCCTTGCTCAAACTGCTAATTTTTATTGGACAAGAACAGGAAAAAGCAATCTGATGGTGGGCTAAGCAAAAATCTTGTATTTCTTGGAATGACAGGACCAATTGTGTAGTATTTGAATATTTGTTACTGTTAGGGTTGCAATACAGGTATTCAACATTCCAAATAAATTCCCTACCTACTGATAGCACTCAATACTCATTTCCTCTAGTAAAGAAATCTTAAGAAGCATCTCAAAATGTTTTGCCAGGAAAATAAGGAAAAAACTTTCTATGTGCAAATACATACATATATGTAAATTTCTCCAAACAAGTAGCTGATCAAAAGAGTGGAGCCAAGCATCATACAGTGGCACTTAAAACTTTTTACTAAACAAATCCTTGTCCAGTGGAGATTTTTGACTGAAGATTTACTGGTGCTAAGCCGTGTGCTGAAGTTTACAACCATATGAATGGTCTGCATTCATTTCAGCAAGGAACTCTTGCTCCTCACAGGAAACTGTCCAAAGAAGACAAAGAGCAAGAGGCATATCATATCTCTAACGTATGGCTCAGCTTCCAAACACTTTCATATGCTGGCTGTCAGTTTGTAACTCCTGCCTTGCTCAGCTTAAAAAAAGGCATGGTCAGACAACTGCTGACATGGCACATTAAAAGGAATAAAAGTACAATACATCACTACCAAGAAAGTCCTCACAGTATTCTGGGTGCCCTTCTGAAGGCGTTATCCAGTACCTAGCCCAATCTGTATGAAAAGATTCAAATAGCCTGTGGAAACTGAAATAAATAATTTTAAAAACAATTCAATAAAGTTTTAAATGAAATCTACATCTCAAAGAAGAACAATGCATGGTTCAGATTTCCAACTTTTAAGAAATGCTTTCCCTGTTTGATCACAGCAGAAATTCTTTGTCTCTTTTTCATTACTGCTGGGATTTTTTTCCCATTCCATTAAGAAAGCTTAATTCCAGTTTGGGCCATTTGATTTTTTTCTTAGTATCTTTAAACCTCTGTTGTAATGGAATCAACAGAAGTACTATCTAATCATATTGTTCTGCTATTTATGAAGGTTTATAAATCTCTCTGCAAGTAAATTAGTGTCATATCAAACTGCTGAGCCTGAATTTTGCTGGCAGAGACAGATATAGGGCACTTTTTTTAGCAGGGAACAGCAAATCCTGTTTCAATAATAATTCCTCTCTCTTCCCTCCTAGTCTAGTGTATTCAGGAGTAGGACTCTTATTTGGGTCAGCTACTACAAAGATGAATTCCTTAAGCTGCTGTTTCACAAAGTATGTGTCAACTATTCATTTTAACATATTCATTACTGCTAATTTAAAAATCGAAGCATTTGAACTCCTGCTAATATAATTATATTAAATCTTACTGCATTTCACACACACAAAAACTCCCCAAAACTCTCCAATTACTTTCAACAGAAATCAGCTTCAGTGAAAGAACATTTAGTGATACCATAATAAGAGCAAATCAAAATCTCTCCTTACACAGTGAAGCCCATAAAGGAATATGCAACCTCAGATAAAAAGACAAATTTACAGAAGTGCTCACTGAGCCACTTTCCATTCTTTACCAGCAGGGCTGGCTGATTGGAGAGGTCTAAGTAAAACAAAACTTCACAAATGTGATACTCATCTACAAGAAATGTTGGAAGAAGAAGGTGAGAAAGTATAATCCTGTCAACCTGACCTCAGTGCAGGGGAAGCAGATCATCTGGATGCCATCTCTCAGTATGCCCAGGATAACCAGGAGCTCAGGCCCAGACAGCAGGGGTTTATGGAAGGCAGGTCCCACCTGGTCAACCTGATCTTTCTGTGACAAGGTCACCCACTTAGTGGATGAGCAAAGGTTATGGATGTTGTCTGTCTGGGCTTTGGGAAAACCTTTGATGCCGTTTCCCACAGCATTCTCCTGGAAGTAGTTGAGTCACCATCTGGTTTAGCAGTGAACTTGGCAGTGCTAGGTTAATGGTGGGAATCAATGGTCCTTAAGGTCTTTTCCAACCTAAATAATCCTGTGACCTAGAATTCTATAAATAACTCTTTAAACTTGCCATTTACACACAGTTAGTAAGTATTTGCTGTCCAAACTCTTCCAGACTAAATCCTAGAACTTTTTTTTAATGTGACATGAAGACAATTAACTCCAAAATAATATATTCTCAGACATGCAATACATACAATTAATCCCAAGCTATTTTCACACATGTTAAAAATTCACTTGGTTGTCATAGGAAAATAATAAGCTGCAATGGACTGGTTTTGCAAAGAAACAGAATGTTTAGATTTAGATTGGGTTTTAGTTCTGAGTCTTTAGGTTTGCTTTGTTTTTTAAATGTCAGATAATGTTCTGGTATGCTTTGAGTTGTTTGACTTTATATCAAGTTATGAAAACTCTACAGTCACTTCTGAAAATACTTTTCCAGCTTTCACATGGTTTGTATTTCTAATGTTTTGCCATTGTGCTGTTGTAATAGGCAGTCCTGCTTTATGTGGCTTTATAAATACCTTGAAATGGTTGCTGTTTTACAGGATACTTGAGAATTCTTCAGCAAGAAATATAATTTTAAGAGACTAGATTGACAGGGTTGAACGAAGTCTACTAAAAAAAGTGATTAAACACCTCCTGGTTAAGAGGGAAAGACTAGAAAGAGTACCATTTCCATTTATAAACTGTAAAGTTCAAGCCCTGATCTGAATAAGTTACACATAAATTTGCCTGATGCGTTAAGTTCTGTTGGCAAGGCTTACTAAGAAATAGAATGCTTCTTTTGCTCCAAAAATTATATTTGCACAAGAATTATTTTGTGTACTATGCTGATCAATCACAACAATAGTCCAGAAATTTTCTTTTGAGTAATTCCTGCTGACAATAAATATTCTTCTAGCACTCATCTTTGTGGCTGCTGTATATTCCATATACTTCTTTGTTACTCAAAAGATATTCCATATAATTTTCTTTCATTTCTCTTAATAAAGCCCTTTACTAACACAGTACTGCATATCTAAGTTTTCTAATCTGATTATTCAACTGATTATTCCACATAATAACACTAAGGGATGTCTATCATATGGAGAGAAATAAGTCAGTTTATGTGTATCAATCTTAAATTCTTGATATAGCTGATCTTGGGGTTTTTACCTCAGTTAAAGCCATTTCTCTAAATAAATCACCCTGGTAATCATTTCCTTAATTCTGAGCTTAACTAGGCTATCACAGGAGAGAGCTAATGAAAATAATGCCATTGACTTAAGCTGAAGTAGGGCCAGGCATTGTATATTTGAAATGAAAAAAATATCTCACAACACTACTAATTACGCCCTGGGGAAGGCTACATGTGAAATCTATAAGCAATGAGTTCTGCTTTATATTCCAGCCATTAAAGTTATGCCAATTAATAAAAGAATAAAATAAAAAAGTTTGAATCTTTCCACAAAAACTTCAGTATTTCAATTACTTCTTCTCTAAGTGTGTTTATGTGAAGGATGCACAATACTTTTGCTTTTGTTCTGTTTGATGTTTGTGTGTTACTCCTCTCCTAGAGCCCTGAGGGAGATTTCAAGTTTTGAGGAAGCAAACTTCACTGCATTGTGCCTGCCACCCACCTCAGCTAGTGGGAAGTACTTTATATGCTACATTTACTTTAATGATTATGAATTCTTAATAATATGAAAATCTATTCTATTTAGGAGATAAGGCGATTAGATGCAACCCAGTGCATTAAATGTTTGTAATTCTATAAAGTAAAAACATTCCTTCAGTGTACAGGTCCTAAAACATTTTTTTTTTTTAAAAAAACACACACCATCTCTTTTTCCTGCCTGTAATGCCAGGGAATGGTCTTGCTTAATCCCTTCAGTTTTGTTAGTCCTGAAGACAAAGACATATTTTCAAAAGTATGAGCAATGAATTTTTATCACAAGTTTTCTCTTGAAAACTGTTGGATCTGTAATGACTTGGGTACTTTTGAGGCATTACACCTTCTACAATAAAACCACCAAATATGAGGAAAAGAATACTACTAAACTACACTAAAGCGACAACAGATTTTCATATAGTTGAGGAAAACAGACACAGCAGAACCAGCACTCCCATTCAGAAATTCAAAGTGGCTTGACTGATAACCAGGAAAGCTAACAGTAAAAGTTTCTGTGTTGCCTGACCATCCAAAGCACCACAGTTTCTGATACTGAGAAATGGATTGTTAAGTGCAGCTGCAGAAGAGCTGATTATCCAAAACTACAAAATATTACTAATAAAGAAGGAAAAATGAGGAGTACAGCTAACATGAGAGATTATTGATAAAGTTAACAAAAGAGGGCACATAGCAACAAAGGTGAAATTGACCCGAGCTACTGGAAATTGTGTGCTTTAAGCATGATTAATATAAACTGGGAGAGGGCCAGCAATTGAAATAATAATAGTAAAATTCAGTAATGACATTCATGAGCTCTCTTCCTTCAGTACCAGAATAGTAACTATAACACACTGATGCAAAAGTGTAGAAAATTAAAGCCTGGGAAATTAAAACATCTCCTCATAGAAACCTGTCCACTTGTTGGGCTTTTCTCAGATTGAGGGGTGGACAACAGAATGCAGAGATGAAGCTGAGCAGTCATTGCTTTTTCTTCCAGTCCTATGCCTAAGGAGCAGGACAGCCAGGCCACTTGCTAGAGTACTATTCAGGCTCTTGGGGAAGGAGACAGCTGGGAAACAATCTGACCATTCATCTTCCAGTGACTATTTTATTGATTATTCAGTGAACTCCACAATTGTACTAAAATGTTCAGATATTTCAGAAAATGTGCACAGTCAGAATAGCTCTTTCTTTGGGTCTACTTGCTCAACTTCTGTAAGAGTGGAAAAGCATTACTCTTTGCTTCTATACTATGAGTCCCCGTCTCAAGTTTCTGCATGGGTTGTATGCTGTCAGTTACTCAGGTATCAGTGCTGCCAGTCAGTGACAGGAGTTGTCACAAACCAAAGTGCCTTTTGCTAGGATATGTCATTCATCTCAAGGAGCATGGCTGAGAAAGCCAGGAGACCGTGCAGTGCAGGCTCACCTAACGTTCTGGGACAGCTCTGCTGCTTCTGGTACCCAGTCTGCTACATGATCCAGCTTTTCCTAAAAGGTCTTAGCCAGAAAAAGTGCAAACCTAATAAAAACTGACCTTTTCCTTCAGGAAAAAAAAAAAGAACCCAACCAAAACCAAACCAAACAAACAAAAACAAAACAAAGCCATTACCACCACCACCAAAAAAAACCCTAAACCCTGATCAAGAACTGACATCTGCTGTTTGCCAGTTTCAAAAGGTTTTTTTCTGCAGGTTAGTGCATATTACATTTTGCTTACTTAGGGGGACATGTTATAAAAGGCACAGCTGTTAATTTGCAACACATACTGACATCATGGAAAGTGGCAAACATTCACCATCTTTCCATATTCACATTGTGTCACTTGATAGTTTTGAAACTGCAATATAACAAACAAATAAGAGATTATGGCAATAAAACTTTATAACCTGGCTTCAGAGAGAAAAAACAAATAAATAACAGACTGAGCATAAGGGACCAGGTATTTTAACCTTTAGATTGCTGTTTACAATACTGAAAACAGAAAAAAATGGAGCAACATTTCAATTCATTGCAACTCAGAAGCCTTTATCTCCACAGAACCTTAAAAGCAGTACTTTATCTTAAAATTTACTCACATTGACACAAGTCTAAGTTCACATGCAATCTTATTCTTCAATTTCCCTTTTAATCTTCTATTACGAAAATTGCATTTAATATGTGCAAACAAATTGCTGTCCTTTTAGGTCGGTCCTATTATATCTTATCAAACATTTATTATTTATTTGGTTGTAGAAGTATGATTTTACAATATTTCTTTCAACTGCAGCTATAGAAATATTTTCTGAAACTTGCATTTTTTCTGAAACTTGCATTTTTTCTGAATTCCTTTTAAAAAGTAATCATTCCTTTAATATTTTTCATTTCATTCAACTAATTTTTAAACTTTTGTGAACTTGAGCTTAATTTCTTGAAAATAAGTCCATCATATACAATATGCAATTCATTCAGTAGAAAATTCATTCAGTATGTTCTGCCTTTTTTAATCTGATGAATGAATTGAAAGTAAAGCAGAAATCCTAAATCAGTTCTGCATTTAACATATTAAGTACATACAGCCACACCTTTCTGAAAACAGACATTGTGTGCAAAACTAGGGACATATTAACTCACGATAAATTAGTCTCTTTGTTAAAATATTAGGCCTACATTAAACTGTCCAAGAAATGTAGTTTTAATGTCTTTCTCTTGCAGATGAAACAGACTTTAAATCATTTTTGCATAAGGTTATAGGGAGTTCAGCAGTTGCAAGGGGCTGTGGATGTTAGATTGTCACAGTTCTTCAAAGCTGCACTGATCAGAGCCTCTGAAGTAATTTATCCATGCCCTGCTGATTCCAGGAGCAACCAGTTCAATAGGCATCTCTTTTCCATGTTCATATGTCAAGATCTACAAGAGAGTCTCTAAATCAGAGTAATCCACCCTTGTCTGCACTCAGGACATCTGACAATAGTTTAGATACTGTCTTTTATCTTAAACTCATTTTATTCTCTTGCTGCATAGAAAAGACTATGGTCACCCTCCTACTCACTAATGAAAGGTGTCTTTGGGGGGATTTCATCTTCCACAAATATGTAAATGTTGCTCTGTTATACTGAAAGTCACTGCTCTCACAAGGTTTTACAAAAAGATAAAAAATTCTCCTCTCTCCCACTGAAAACTCCTTGCTCTTCCTAAATGTTCTTTCTCTGAAGTTTCTGTTCCTGTAAATCTTATTCTTGCAGCCCAAACACAGCAGCAAGCTACTAGGCAAACAAGCGGGTGCTAATTGATCCCTGCAATATTTTTTTAGGCAAATGAAAATGGATTAAAAAAAACAAAACCAAAAGTAAATAGACAGATGGTGAGGAAGACACATGTAAATTCAAATGTTACTGACTTAATTTAAGATTTATAGGTAATTACAATTAAATTAAAAGCCCTGCAGTAGCAATGACAGCATACACCTTCAGATTTTACTCAAAAACAATGCACATACATTATTCCAAAGATGACAAGTGGATCAGGTTGGATTGCCACTTCATTTTACTTTATTTAGCTCTGGAGCAAAACACCATTATATCAGGAACGTCTAACAACTTCAGTGGCAACAATCCAAATGTAGAGTTTGACCTACAATGATCAAGTCCCTGTACCTCTACCTTCATCATATGCTCAGAACTCCAGTGATGTCTTTCAGACTCACAATGCACATATGACCTGGAAATGTACTGCAGGTGTTGTCACTCATACTTTTAATAAAGTGGAAAAATGCCAAGTTGTTACTAGACTTCTTTAATTTTGATGTAAAAATTATTTTAATGCTTCCCAATTCTGTCAAAATGTTTCAGGAACAAACTACTGCTGAGACGGACAAATGCATTGATGCTGTCACAAAAACTGGAAAAGAAATTTGTAAAAGTTTTCTGTCCTTCAGTAGTTTGTAGGTGAAGACTGTTAATCTTGAAAATTAAAAGTACTGTATTTGATGGAGTGCACAGAATAGATATGGAACTGTCTCCTGAGATTTTCCTACCTTCGCAGTTTAAAGCACAGTTATAATCTCACTCCATTTTGGCTCAAATCTCTTATCTTACAGCATTTCAAAGTCTAACTGACTAACAATAACCTTACAGAGTTTAAGGCAGTGAACACACTCATGACTTCTTTCAACAGTAAAATGCCAAGACAAAAATCAACTGTCAGTGCAATTTCCCTGACTTCCAGGCACACATGTGATATGCTGTAAAATGCCAGAGTGGAGCTAAGCTCTCTCACGATTTTTAAAGGTCTAGCTTTTAATAAGGTCACTAAAATTTTACCTTTTTTCCTCATTAGTCATATAATGTGCCAAAGATCTCAAAGCACAGTTATTTTATTGAGATCTTTATATAGGAAGTAAACATTACACCCATATCTTAAAGCAAAAGGTGCCCCCAGGCTCAACATCTCCCTTGCTGCAGTTCTGGAAGAAGATGCACCTGATTCACACCTTTTGCACGGCCACTGGGTGGGATAAAGCAATGCAGACTTGCTCTGCCAATGAGATGGCCAGATGTTGTCACAGATATTGGATATCACAGATTGCTGTATCCACTCTTAAACCTGGCAGTCAAGCAAAAAGTAAAAGCCAGTTCAATCACTCATATGGTCCCAATTGCATGATCCTGCAGTCCATATAAGTGCAAGGATGGCACAAAACAAAGGGAAAAGGGTTCATAAACCAGATGGGCAGATTTATTTGCACTTTGCACTTAGACTGATTGCTGTAACATTTCCTTACACAAAAAATCCCTGTTTTAACTCAGTCTGCTTCTAAAATTTCTCTGCATCTTTGCATTATACCTATTAATCTGAAATAACCCCTTAATATACTTTACCGCAGGGTTTTAGCATTGCTTGTGATGCTCCAAAACTTTCCTTGACAATGACTGCTGCCGTTCCCTTGGTATAAGAAATAGTTACTTTATTTGTGTGATCAACACACATTTGTATCATTTAAACACAAAGCAGTAGTAAATAGCAGAACATACCTGAACAGTGAACATTGGCTATGAAGGAGAGACACTTACAAGCTGCTAGCAGAAGCAAAAAATGAAAATGAAGGTAAGCAAATCCAGCAGAATACCTGCAAAGGACAGACAGCTGTTGTCAAACAAGCTGCAGTACTGAAAACACACAGAAAACAACTTCATGGCATACTTTGAATTCAACCACTCATGTTTCTCTCTTCACTCTACTGACGATAGATCTAAATACTTATTAACCAGTTATTACAGAAAAAAATTAGAAAAAATTGTTCTTGGGCAAAAAAGTGGAGAAAAGTTTTACAAGAGATCATGAACCCCAGTATACAGCTGGTAAATTAATGCATAACCATAAATTCATACAATTCCTTAAAAAAAAAAATTAAGATTACCACACTTTAAATGGAAGAAACAAGTAATTTTCAGTACTTTAATACCTATAATGAAATACTGTATTACAAGTAACTTATAGATACTGCTCTTCAGCTTTTGACTTGCTCCTTTTCTGATGGATCTGGATCTAAAGCCTGTAGTTACTAGCCCTGACAGTGTTGTAGCCATAACTGCAAGAGAAGAATCTAGGGACATTTCACAGAAACCTTAAAAGAAATGTCAAAAGGTTTGTAAAGAAATTTAGCTGAAAAAAAGATTAGGATCTCACCTAAGGAATTGATACGTTCAGGATGTGTTACAGTAAAATGCCATTGATTCTAACTGTGTGGCACTGCTTTTGATTTGCAGATTAATTACTTCTCTTCCTGTAGCTGGAGCTATGTATTTGCACACCCAGACTTTGCTGCAAGTGAGAGTACTGAAAAATGACCTATGTAACATTTGCAGTAGGAAACTCATTTATTACATCAGGGTCCTGGAGATAAAATCTCATATTGTGAGGTGATGAATAATGCATTTTATTTAATTTAATCATCTTAAGGAAACAAATAAAAAAAATATTAACTCTTGACATGAGAGACTGAAAGTAGAATGGTGAAAAATACACAGCATAGACTGAAGGGAATTATGAGTAATGAATACAATGAAAGATAAAAGGAAAGTATGAAGTTGGAATACATGCCATTAGAAACATCATTTACAGAGCTTGAATGTTGACAAAGTGGACTGTAGAATATGCATATGGCTTTCTTTATTTTTATTAAATTAATTTTTAGACAGTGATAGCACTATAAAATAACTGTCTTGAGAACATTGAAATATGATTTTGAAAGTTGCAAGGGCTCAACATGATGCTAAACATTTGAACCCCATTTGAACATAATTTTTCTCCCTGATTGTATAATTACTCTTTTAAAGGAAGAGGAAAGCCCATTCTCTTGTAAAACAATCAATCATAGTACTCTAGACTATCTTGTTCTGCATCATACCCTGCTGGGATGAACAGGGAATGTTCTAGTCAATCACATGTCACTTGAACCCTGGAGGAAATTTCTGTCTTTATGAATCAAAGGATTAGTCAAGCCAGTAAGGACACCAAGAAACACAGATTTGAGGGAAGAAATGCAATTCTCAGTAGACATAATCCACTCGACTCAGGATTTGAATTTGAGCTTGCAGTCCTTTCAATGAATAGCATAGATTTGAAACGTCCATTAGATTGTCAGCTTTTTTACTAGAAACTTTCTTTCATGGGCATTTTTTCTTGTTTTGAAGAATCTGTATGGATAGATTATGATGAATAGGATGAGATACAATGAACAAAGGCTCCAGTTAGATGTTCTAATTTAATTAATACTTACGTCACTCAATCAGAGTCTAAGGCATTTTAAAGCTATTAAAGAAGACAAATGGGTTTCTCAGGAGTCTGAGATCCTAAAAGCAAGGTTTTTGAAGTGTACAAGTTTCTGCCTATTCTTCTGATGATAAAATCCCACTGAACCTATAAACTTTGAGCTGGCTGCTTTCTCAAAGATATTTTTCTTTTTATTTAGATCATCTTAAATAAAGATGCATATTTTTCAGTCTTCCACCCCTTATTCATTTCCTAAGTTTTTTCACAATTTGCAATGAATGCTTATATTTTATACAGTTTCCAATTCAGAAGTCATCACATCTTTTTTTCTCTTAATTAGCTTTAAATGTAAATCGACACAGATGCATTAGAGTAGCTAAGACTCCCTGTACCGAAATGCAGGCAAGAGTTCTACCTCAGACCCTCAGTGTGACATTGGAGGACCAGCCATGTCCTGAGGAACATCAGGCACCTCAGACCCTCAGTGTGACATTGGAGGACCAGCCATGTCCTGAGGAACATCAGGCACCTCAGGCCCTCAGTGTGACATTGGAGGGCCAGCCATGTCCTGAGGAACATCAGGCACCTCAGGCCCTCAGTGTGACATTGGAGGGCCAGCCCTGTCCTGGGGAATTTCAGGCACAGCATCACCAGCTGGACAAGGGAGGGGATTGTCCTGCTCTGCAGTGGCCTCCCCGTAAAGCCTGTGCGCAGGTTTAGGTGCCACAACACGGGAAAGTATTAGAGAATTCCAAAGAAAGGCAGCGAAGATGGTGAAGGCCTTGAGGGGAAGCCTTATGAGGAGTGGCTGAGGTCACTTGGTCTGCTCAGCCTGGAGAAGGGAAGACTGAGGGGACACCCCACTGCAGTCTGCAACTGAGTCTATAGAAGGCAGAGGGACAGGCTCTGATCTCCTCTCTGTGGCAACCAGTGACAGGAAAAAAGGGAATGGCCTGTGCCAGGTTAAAGGTTGTATATTAGAACAAGATTCTTCACCCAGATGGTGGCTGGGCACTGGAACAGGCTCCCCAGGGAAGTGGTCACAGGACCAAGCCTGATGGAGCTCAAGTAGTGTTCAGACAATGGTCTCAGGCACGCAGTGTGACTCTTGGGGATGGTGCTGTGCAGGCTTGGGATGTGGACATGAGGATCCTTGTGGGTGCCTTGCAACTCAGCTTATTCTATGATTCTGTGGTTAATAGTGCCACTAATACCTATAAGCCACATCCTCTTTAGGTAAAATTTATTAATGATAAAGATCTGTTAAGCTTATATTTGCATTTTACCCCAACAAATACCAGGTTGGGATAAAAAAATAAACAAAATATCTCCTTTTTTTCATGTTATTTAGTCTGCAGAACAGTTTATGAACCTTTTTGATTTTACTAGAAGCCATCCGTCTTGTTATCATCTGTCCATCATCTGGCTTTCATTCTTTATCCAACACAATTATAACCAATTAGTGATACAACTTATTTGAAAAGGAGTTTCCGCTTGATTCCCACCATTAATTCTCCCTCATACTCTCACATGCTCACCCAGATATATATATAAAGATGCTAACAGGATGTGAAGAAGGTTAGTACTGTGAGATAAATCCAGTACATTTTTAGGCTCCCTTATAGCCAGCTCCTATGGAGTACAGAGATTAGCTCCAGGAGAATTCATAGTCTTCCTTTGAAATCTGTAAGAAGCAATAAGCTACTCATCAGAGAGCTCCAAAATATAACCACCATCAGAGTACACAGAGTGATTCAGAAACTAAAGAACAGGGAATGAACCAAGCCTCCACCATCAAGTACTGCTCCAAAAAGATCCACAAACTGTTGTATCCATTCACTAGAAAATCATGCATCAAATTTTAGACACAAAACAACAATTTACTTCAGTAAAGGAGTGGGTGAGACAGAGCATCACAAATATCCCAGGTTTCTCAAACTGTTATTATTTTCTATTACATTTTAAAGGTTTTCCCTCAAGGCTTCTTGTTTTTATTATTAGTATTTCATTGTATTCCCAAGTGCATAAGAATTTAGGCTGCCTTCATAAAATGTTTCTCAGAGTTTCTTCTTTCTTTCTTGAGCATTTGAAATATAAGCACAGCTAAAATCTTAAATCACTTTCTCTACCATGGTCTGCAAGTACCTCAGTGAGAGAAATAGAGGAAAGTTGTCAGGGTATCAAGAGAGAAAGGAACTACAGTACTCCAGCTGGGCATGAGGGCTGTGGCACGGTGTGACAATGTTGGCCAAGGTGTGCAGAGTGTGTGAAATTTGACAGCTCTTCCATCAGAGCTTAAGGAGCAAGGACACTACTGGAAATGTGGGAACTGGATAGCACAACCGCAGTGCAGAAAAATAAATATGCAGTTAAGAAGGAAAGACAGTGCATTAGATAGGAAAATCAAATCTACCAAAGGACGCAAAAAACAATGGGAAGGAGAGGTATCACAATGTAAAAAGAGTCAACAAAAGTGAGCTATCTGTATATTGCAAAA
The DNA here is from genome assembly GCA_024362935.1 of Setophaga petechia. Lineage (NCBI taxonomy): Eukaryota > Metazoa > Chordata > Aves > Passeriformes > Parulidae > Setophaga > Setophaga petechia. Next base: position 34,639,852 of record JANCRA010000001.1, read on the forward strand.
AAATCTCCATCGAGTTTTACTTCTACTGAGACCATTAGAAGCTTTGATCCAGACAGAGCAGAAATAACACATTTTGGATGAGATCCTCATAGTGTATATTTGCTAGATATGAAAATTGAGGAATCAAATTATATCATTTATAGATTCATCCTGCTGTTGCTTATCTTAATACTTGTTTTGATAGCACATTTGAAGTATGTCAAAAGAATGAAAACTTGAGATTTCTTAAACAGCTACCAGCTTTATTCACATGCAAATGAAATACTGAAAAAAAAGCTTCTATCTGAAAAACAAAATACCATGACTAATAAACTGGTAGTGTTAATTCAGTATCCTTTGGATTTCAGCAGGAAAATTAGTATTTCTAAATGTGAAGTCCTCCTTCTGTTGCACCTTGGATAGAAAGAAAAAATATTCAGACAGAAGAAATTAGTTACTTATCCATCCCTGACAGCAGCTATGTGTTAAGCTAATTTTAGCATTTGTCAAAAGAATGAAAATAGGATGGCACCATTCTCCAAAGCTGATGATCTGAAAACTACTAGTGGATCTCCCTGGCTGATCACCCAAGACATAAATACACTCTAAAAAATAATTTATCAAATATAAGTGGACCTTAAAGAACAGACTGCAATGACTTACACCAGAGACTGTAAAAAGAAATACATGCTCATGTTGCTGTGCTTTATAAATTACTAGAAGGATCAATGTACTATGGGATTTACATTAAACCTTATAATAAGAACAAAACAGGGCAGAATATTCTCCATGTTTCTGTCATCCACAGAGTAATCTTTGTGGCAAACTGATAATTATGTACTAGTGATTTTCCCCTTATGTCTACCTGCCTTTAAATAGTTACATGTTGCCTTATTTATATTAGTGTTCAATGATAATTGAATATGTAGCAATGTCAGCTGGTACCTAAGATGGTCTTTCTACTAAGATGGAGTCTACATTAGAACAGATTTGAAGCCACTTTTGCTAATAGTATGCAACACTGTGGCAAAAGAATAAGATCCCAAAGACTCCTGGCGCACCTCTCTATGTCTAGGTTTCTGTATCCTGTAAGCAGCTACAAGGTGTTCTTTGGTAAATCATATTTTCACTAAAAGACTGTTGACAATAAGAGCTTCTTTTTGCTTCAGCCTTTGTCTGTGGTAATTAACTGTGAAAACTTGCCACTTTTAAAAGTTTTGCTGACAAAATAGGGAAGAGAGAGGCTCTAAACCTCTTACTAGTCTGTGTTGCCTTTCGATTAAAGTACATATTTTCCTGTTTCCATCAGTCAAAGTGACAAGCAGTGAAAATAAAAGCAGACTTAACATTGCTAAGATGCCATTCCATAGTTGCTCATGCTCAGATAATGCATTCCAGAGAGAAAGACTAAGATTAGAGAGAGATTTATATTTCTCTCCTGACTGCCCCCCAGGAGTAGGTATAGTAGACAAAAGATGATGAAATTCTATCAATTACAGGAAACTACATAAGCCAACCTTACTCATACAAAAAAGGGTATTTTCAAGGAATTATAACTTTTCTTTCTAACATATGAACTGAGATGAATAGCTATAATAATACTCTGGACCTTGCTGAGATAGATTGTCTAACTTTTCTCATTTGAATTTTATCTAGCACATAAATATTGATCATTTTAATATGTGACTCAAGTACAATGCCTCTTAATAACTGTATTTCTATATTCTGGATTATGCTGCACAATGTCTTATCTTTGTATATAGCTATGAAATATTTCACAACCTTTCCTTCAGAATACCTCAGTTGGACAGGGTCCCAAAGCTTATCTCTGATTCAAGGTTTGTCAAGGGGATTTGAAATATTTTTTAGAGGATTTCTGAAAATTTCTACCAAATACTCTGTTTCTCACCAAGTCATAAGTTACTGGAAGAAACATCAGTCAAAGTGTGACAGCAGAGCTGAAATGCAAAGTTTTTTCACTAAACTGCTTCTTAAGGGCCAGACTGTAGAGCAGTTGAAAATAAAATGTATGAAGCTTTTGTGAAAAACGGAATTGGCCCTATAGATCATCTCCAGTGATTTAGAGCTGTTTATTTGGATTCACCTCGGTCATGTCTCAATATTTTCTTCTTTTTTTTATGCTATATATTTTAATAAATGTTCATAGAAAAATATGAGCAAGTTGCCCAGTAAACACAGCAGTGCCTTCACACAGATAAAAGATAAGCTTTTTAGTCCAAACAGGTTGAGTTATCTGAGATGAAATAATACAAAAAAGTAAATGAAAAGGGTATAGATGGGATTCTATCTTCTATTAAAAGACTCCAGGAAACTGTTTCTGTCCCAGAATAAAATGAATTACTTGAACTGCAGGCTGAACTGAACCATCAAAAAGGCCAGTTCACTCATCCTTATCTAAAGAGACTTGTTTGCAAGCGTTTGAACCTCTGGTGAACAGCCTGATGCAGTACTAATCAAAAGGTGCGTCATTTCCTTAGATGTGAAAGATGGAGTTTTTTGCTGAAACTGTCTGATATTCATTTCAGCCTCAAACTGCTGGTAATAGATTGCCACTAGCCAGTAAAAAGTTCACTATAAAGAATTATATGTCCTTTCTGTCCTTGGTCACAGTTACTGTGTTATCTACAGCAGGCAATTTTCTCATGTGTTCTTCAGAAGGTCATTCAAAACTCTCTTACTTGGCAAGATGATTGGGATCTAAAAATATTATGATCTCCAGGCATTTAGCTTTAGTTAAATTTCCCAGTGTTCAAAATTAGATGAAAGTCAACAAGAAAGGTTAAATTCAAACAATCTGGTGCTAATAATTTACATGATATAACCAGAGCTCAATTTTGTAATTTTTCAGGAGTTTGAACAGTCATTGTTAGTAGAAATACCAAGGATACTACGCATACAGTCCAATAAATTCCAATATATACACTCCAAGACTATACCTGCCTCTTAGATACATATGATTCTGAATTAAATGCATATATTTTGTACTTTCTAGCTTAATTTTTCAGTAACCAAAAAAGCAAATAGCTTGGAAAGTTGAGTATTCATATTTCATCTCTAAAAAGATGCCCTCATTATGTACAAATCCTACTGCTTCTGAAGCATACACAATAACCTTGGAAAATTGTATATAGAAGGAAAAACCCAACAAACATCCAGGAATATTTCTAGAAAAAGGCCTCAAGCTGTGAAAGGTTTTACGAAAGGTTTGGAGAGGTTTTGGGTTTGTTGTTTGGGGTTTTTTAGGCCATAATTACAATATATATATGGTACAAAAATTTCAACATCTGTCACATTTATATATTCACATTCATGACTTCTTTTAAAAAAGTATTTCACATTCATGACTTCTTTAAAAAAAAATTCTAATTATCCCTTGATAAATCCGTTAATGTATTTCCCTATTTGCACAGGAATGGCTTACATCCAGCTTCCTTTTGAGCACACGATTGTTGAGAGCAATAGCTTTGTACACAAGTTCCAAACTTAAAAATTTACTATTTCTCATAAGACCAGCATAAAAAAATACCATTAATACAATAGAGAAGGGATTCTTACAAAGACTTGCTTCAGCTAACAAGGACTAAAAGAAAATGAGAAGGAAGGATTTGCATTTTCCCATAGTCATCTGCCCTTTTTTTTGGCTATGAATGCTCTCCTGAAAGGAAAGTTTTACAAAGATAGAGTATTTGGGTGGTTTATACCTGGGACAAAAAACATGAAGAAAGGAGTGAAACGATAAAAAAGAATATTAGAATTAAAAAATTTCACAGGTGCAGCATATATAGCTGTTCCTCAACTATTGACAACTATTATACACCCATCCTCTAATTTAGCCTCTTGGATTACAGTCAATCTTTAATCTTCAGGAAATAAGTGTCCAAAATTTGTCTGACTGGAGATTTTAGGGTGTTATTGGTCCATAATTTTGCTGGTTAGTGGCAGGGCAAGGTTTATTATCTATCTAATGGGCCCTCATGAAGCAGAAAACCTAGTAACCTCTTAAAGCTCATCAGATAAAAGGATTACAGACTGATGCACTATCTTTAATGAAGCTCAAGAGCACTGAAGCCTTACTTTCTATGATGAAAATCATGCCTGGGCAGAGAACAGAGCCCTGCACTATCCAGCCTCTGCCATTTAGTGATGGACAAATGGAGAGACCAGTCTATCCAATGTGGTCATGAAACAACTGCTGTAGGAAAAAATATATGATGCTCGCAGGTTTTGATAAATTTATAATTCCTCTGTCAACATCAGTTGAAGACCCAGTCCTATTAAATATCACTGCTGTGAAACTGAATGCTGTCACATTTCTCCCAGAACTGTCATAATGCTGATGTAAAAACAGCACCATAGTTTAAAATTTTAAGCACCAACTATTTAAGGAATTCTGTTTTACTGAGTTTTACAGATGAATTTTTTGATTGTGCATAGTATAAAACATGCCTGGAAATATTTCCTTTGCTCAAGCCATTCACTCCAAGAAACAAAGAAGAGTTAAGATACTGGAAAATTCCCAAATGCAATCAAATTGAGCTGTCTGTGGCTGGACTTCTGAGTTACACACTACTGGCTCCACTTTCCCAAGTGAGCATACAAAGTTGAAAAGCAATATATTGCTAGATGAAATACACTCAGCTTTGACTAAAGCAGGTGAAAAAGGAGGAGACAGTGGGCAAAGGGAAATAAAAAAATCCCTGATTGAGCATCATCCTTATCTAGCTCTCCCCGTCTTCACTCTTCATGTCTGTTCTGCTACAATAATTGCTAAGGCAAAGCAGACTTTAAAGTACTGATAAAATAAATCTGTTGCAGCAGCTCCCCAACGTCTTTCATGCATTCTGTCCTGCTAAGATCACCACAATGAACCATACCATAACCCTATTCAGACAGCATTCCCATAGTTCACTTTATTTAGGGACATATTTTGAAAATAGTAGTCAGGATCCTCTACCTGCATTTCATCCAGCTGCCTGCTGTGTCACTGAGCCAAATGACTGCAAGTGTATTCCCCAAGTGCCAGTCTTTCCATGGATTCTCAGTGCTTTTCTATTCCCAATTCAAAGTCTTAATTCTCCAAGTGATTCATGGCTCAGGGTTTTAGCTACTCAGTGATAGTGATTTCAGTGAAGCTTTTAGCTTTGCGATCAATGATACAATATGAGCTTTAGTCTGAAATGTTGGATTAAGCACAATAATAAAAAGCAACAACAATAAAGTGATCTTCTCTCTTAAAAGGATATGAAGCTTTATGGTACTTCCTAAGGAAATTAAGCCAACTCGTCATAGAAGAAACAATTCTGGCAAAAGTGTAGAATTATAAAAATTAAGGGATTTGTGTAAATTGTTGAGCATGTATTAGCACAGGAAGCCTGTGACAGAATGCCAAAATTAACAGAAAAAGAATATAAATATAACATTTGTGACAAACCTATTTAAAATGGGAGAAAACAAAAGAAACACAAACTGTTTTGAAGAAAAATATTAGCACTATTTTGTTGGGCTATTGTAGATAAAACAAAAGGCTTTGAAATATTTTTATGTTGTTTTTTTTTTTTAATATCCTAACCACACATAAGGAAAACTTTATTTAAAGAAGTTCAAACGCTTTCTATAATTTAGCAAAGTGTCAATGAACAAGATATGGATGTTTCCTTCTTCAAGTCTAGCTTCATAATTCTTAACAGCAAAGACTATCAGTTATTTGTTGAAACATTTCATAGGAAATTAAGTGAAAGAAAAAGATATTTCATTTTCTCAAATAGGAGTGCAGAAAATGAAATTAATTCATTCTCATCTATTTTCTTTCTACTCTACTTCAGCTATCTAAACATGAGATAACTAAGAGAATAAATAAGAGAGCTGCTAGTGTGTGCAATGACTGTTTCCCATTAAAAAAATGAGGAAAAGAGTATGTCTCAAACCCCAAAGGTGGAAGTATAAGAGTCCCTGGGGTCTTGATAAATGGTTTGTAGGTGGTCCCTCAAATGGCATTAAGCACACAAAAGTTCAGATTTAAGAACAATAACTATGTAAATTCATAAAATTTGGGAGGCTTACTTATGTCAAGAAGAACTCCACTTACAAGGAGTCAACTGAAAGAACCTGCAAGGAAGAGATCCTGCTTTGCAGTTTCTGATGTGAGTCTCACTAGGAACATCAGTGATATGGGGTAGAGTGGAAATAACTGGATAGAGTACAATGATCACATAATTACACAGAGTGGAAGAATAATAATTTTTCCAGCCATACTCATGAAGGCATTCTGAGCATTCCCCTTGAAACAAAGGGCCATTGTCTGTGAGCTCACATTCAAACTGTAGATCTGCAGCGTTCCATTAAGGTCTCACAAGCTTCTCCTACAGGTGGAAAACACTTTCCATGAGGAGTTTCCAAAAGGCTTGTAGGGACTTTTATAGCAGTTAAACCCACCATTCCTTTTCATTTTCATTCTCCAAGCTAAGACAGTTACTTTTTGATTATGTTTGGTTAAAGCTGTTAGTATTCAAACATGGAAATTACAACTAGGTGAATCTTCATTGTATTCTCCATACCTCTACCCTTCAAACAAAAGTTCTGTGTTTTTCAAGCTTTAATCAACTGCATTTCACAGCATTCTCTTGAGATACATGAGGAAAAAATAATTATGAAGCACAATCATAAGGATTATCATAACCACAAATATAATCAATATACATACTGTACATGAACTTTTGTTCAAAAGAAGACACAGTGAACTGAAGCACTATTTCAGGCTTTTTTTTTTTTTCAGTTTTGGGTTTAATTTTCAAAAAAATCCTTGGATTAGTTTCTTTTTTTGATGAGTGAAAAATTCCTCAAATCAGCATCCCAGAGGTATTCTTAGAAACTCTGATGACCTTAATGCTGACATTATTTATAAACAATCATAACACCTAAAGCTAATAAAATCATACTAAGGAAGAAGGCAATTAGGCTCCACAGAACTCACTGAAAGATTTAAAGATTGAATCTGTCCTGCAAGTAGTTTTAGTAGGTTTTTTTTGTATTTGTCATAATGAGATGGACCAACCTGCTCCTACGCTTGGTGTATCTTAATGTGAGAAATGACTGGGTTTATAGAAGGATGCCAGGAAAACACAAGAAGCACAAAGCATAAATGCTTTCAACAGAAAGACAACTTAAAGAACAATAAAAAGTATTTCTGCTTCTCTTGATTGGGAAAGTTCAAGGAAAACAAAAAAGCGTCCTATCAAACTCCAGTCACAAACAGCTTGTCTACTCAAACTGGAACCAAAATAATCAAATGCACTATATTACATAACTGTTGTTATTTTTTAATAACTTTAAACTTTTCTCCCTAAAAAACCCAAAATAAGAAACCACACAAAACATCTTACCTATCTTTAGTAAGAGAATAAATTATGTGTTAAGCAGAGGCATTACTTGCTAATTAAAACAGTAATTAATTGCTTTGAAAAATCTATTTTGGTCTACAAAATCAGGAACACCTTTTCTCAGAGTTATTAATAGGAAATGACAACTGGAAATCAAGGGATTTGACACATGGTCAGTGGTATAGGCTGTACAAACTAAACATTTAGGCCTCAAAGAAACAAATAAGGGAACAAAATGACTCATCATATAACTCCATATGCTGTAAGAATTAATTTTTATTGCATTCTATGATGAGACACCTAATCAAATAACTAACCTATGAGTATCTTCAAAGATGATGCCTCTTATCCCAGTCAAAATATATTTAAAATAATTTATTATTAATCAATGGAGCAACAATCTCTCGCTAGCTCTTTCAGCTGTAACTTCACATACTTTGAAAGTGCGAAAAAAGGATTTAAATTTATCATTGCTCATTAAACCTGCAAAAGGCTGTGTTAATTGGATGTCACCCTAATTCACTTACATGTTTCCTGACAATAAAGAGCATATGATTTAAGTTCCACTGATTCTAAAGTCATTATTTACTGACTTCACTGAAGTTCATAGCCTGAAGTTGAATCAAGAGTTGTAAGAACCATCTGTGAGAAAGGAAGAGGATCAAAGAAACACAATTACTCTAAATTAGGAGGAGAGGAAAAAAAAAAAAGAAAGTGTAGAACATACACTAATACCTTTAGTATTTTTGAAGCAAACTGTGATGCCCCACCTACACTGGACCCTCTCTTCCACTCACACCTTTCCTATACAACAGTCAAAACGTTTGAGACAAAACATGCTTAGATCTGGTCCTCTACAGTCTAATTGTGTTACTGACAAAGTATGTTCTTTACAAAATAAATTATTGATTTGACATATTAGAAGTTCTACAAAGCAAACCAAACTATTTCTAATTCACTTTTAAAACAAAATAATTGGAAATATAAGTGAGATGTTAGTTTTAGCAGCCCTGTGTTACAGAGATCGTGAAAAATCTTAGATTAAGACACACTGGAATCTTGACCAGAACATCATAGAACATTTATGTGAAAAAGAGTGTGACCAATGAAAGAACAGCTTCCAGTGTGAAATGGATATTGAGAGATTATCCTGCATGCAGTGCATGACAAAACAAGTCTATCACAGACAGCTGGGATATGATGCAAATGCATTGTAATTGTCTGTGGGTATGTGAGTGACAGATGGCTGCATTGAGTGGAGAGATAGAAATAGTGTATTCTATTCAGGAATAAAGGGAATGCAATAAAAGTAGAAGTGTAATTTTTTGCAGCTGCAAAGGCTTTTTGACAGCAATTTCCTTCCAATCACTTTCAAGTAACACATAACTAGGACAGTAAACATCATTAAAATAATTGACTAGTCATCAGGAATAATAAATTAATAGAATAATTTATTGTTCACACCCATCTCTGCCTGATACAGACAGCTAAAATATGTGACTTGAGACAGCACTCTGAATGGTAATATGTCAGATGTGATCCTGAAATCCATTCTTTAGTGTGCGGCTTAGACAAGGATTTTCAGACAATAAATACTACTGGAAAGAGCAGCGACTGGAATAACTTCAGTGGTATTTCTCAACCATTTGCCAATGAATTTCACCAACACACTCTTTCTACAATGAACTTTAGAATTAATAAATTAAATCAGATGTCAACTTGAGGTACTGCAAGCATGATTTGAAAAAACGTGGACCTTTATAGACAACCTGTGTATTAAAAAGAAAATACCTGTGGAAAAAGGCTTAAATCTAATATTTGTTCTTCCAAGGACATTTAATGCATGGTTGCTGATCTCCCCGAGAACTCCTTAGTCCTTTTTAAACAATTTAATGGAGTAATAATTTTATACAGGAAGAAATCTGTATTCACAGGGCAGTGGCTGTGACTGAAGCACCACTGCTGCCCAGCAGTGGAACTTCTCCCTGCTGTCACAGTGGCTTCTGCATACAGATGTGGACAAGATGATCTTTTGTAGCAGTCTATAAACCTGGCCAGCCCAAGGGACCCTTAAATCCAGGCTGTTGCCTTTTTCTGTAGAGTGAAAAAAGTGCATGCCTGCTTGAGAAGAAAATGCTGCAGTGGCATGACTCCGAGATTGACCATAGACTCCCTCACAGACATTTTTTTGCCTCTGCAGCAGCTTCTGTAGCACCAGTTGCCAACCTCTGGGGCTTGAAAACAAGATCAGCAGGTATAGGCTGTGCAAATCCACTTTTGTGCTATTCCCATGCTGGATTTAAAACTACATCTAACCAGATAACTGAGATTACCAAAGAGGCATCAACTTGTCCCCAGCCAATTGAAGAAAATAAATTTACATAATAATGTCTGCATATGTTTATAAACAAAATCTGTCTAGATACAGAACTGATCAGCTGTGTTAAAAACTCTCAACAACAACAGTAAGACCAGCGTGGCTTTTGGGGCTGCTAAAGAATCAGTAGCAAGCCAAATGATGAACTTCAAGCATTCAGGGGTTCAAAGCCTACAGTCTTCATTCACACTTTACACAGATCATTGCAAAAAGCAGTCCTTGAATTCAAAGAATGGATGATTTAATAAAGGAAATTTAAAAGTTCTTAAGGACCTCTGGATTTTATTCTAACTTGTCAAAGGTTTTTTTGCGTGCAAGTAGAAGAAAACATTGGCAGTGTCACTTTCTCATTATCTTTTTTTAAGCTTTAACTTTAATTAATTACCTTAAGTGGAACTAAAATTTAAAGACATAAGCAAAGCCAATGAACAAGTAAGAAATCTTGATTTCAAAATGCATACTTTGAGTACCTTGCTCTCCAGTGGAATCCTGCCTGCTCATATCCTGAATTTATAATGGAAATTTAATCCCACTTTTAAGTTATTAATTGTACATGTAATTTGCCTAGGATCAGGTGGACATTGTGGAGCTTTACCACAGCAAGAGTATTGCTTCCATTGTGAAAAACAGTATTTGCAGTTTTCATTATAGAGGAACATCAACCCGCAGACATGATGTTCTCCTTATCGGTACATCTCAGAAGAGGTAATGCATTTATTCAAATAAATGAAACACTGCCTTATTTAAGAATATGTTTCTTCTGCATGGCTTAATCAGTTCTATTCCTAATACTGTGACACAAATACCAGAAAAATCTTTAATATTTTAAATTGTGTTTTTTCAAATTATCAAGCAATGATAATGTGTGAAACAAAAAAGTAAAAACACAGTCTTAAATAATTTTATCCAGTTAGTTGTCAAATATACCATAATTCTGCTCTTGATTTTTTCATTGGAAAAAAAAACTACCTAAAATCCAGAAAAATATCTTTTTCTGTCAATTTGTACTTGGGGAGCACAAAGAGAGGTGTGAAACAACTGTAACTTTTTTTTTTTTTTTACATTATTAACAAGTGATTGAAGAGCAAATCAGATTTTGCTAGCCATTATGGTGGTCACTGTTCCCATAGTAATTTTTTTTAATGTTACTTCTGTATGTATAACTAAATATGCATCACAGTTCTTTTTGGGTGTTAAAGTGACCAAATATTAACTAATACTTCAGAAAGGTATACTATAAATTATCTAGAGACTGTTCAAAGTTTTATCCTTACTTTTAATACAAAGGCCAAATCAAATCAGTTTGAGCATATTCCTCTGATTAAAAGCCAGTATCACCATGAAATTAGTTTTTGTCATACAAATAAATCAGGTCAGTTATTTTTACATTCTCATGCTTTATTACTAATTTGAAATCTTCAGTGTTTTGAGATTTTGCTAAAGTACTTTTGGTAAATGTCAGTTAATGGGATTATAATGGGAATTTGAGTAAATAATAATTCTACTTAAGAAAAAAATAATAAGAATCAAAGTCTAACTGAGTAAGATTCAAAAGCTTTGCCTGTCTGCAAATTCAAAACACAGGAAACTAGTAAACAAAAACATATTCTGTTTCTTATTTGGTAAATTCATATTACAACACTAAGTATCCAATACCAAAATCATAATTAAAATATCAATTGTATTGGAAGCAAAAAGAATGAAGATTGGGACAGATATTGCTGTAGTTATCAGCAAAGTTTACTGCTTAAGAAATCTGTGGCTGCGGACACAAAATAAATATAAAATTCAATATAAAACAAATTTCATCTGAAGAACAAATCCAGGTTAGGGGCCAGCATCACAGACTGAGATTCTTGAGACCTACTATCTTTATTTCACAATCAGTATAGACAAAAGAAAGATACATGACTAATTAAGTGGATGTTCTCAAATGCTCTCCTGTATAAAAAATATAATTTAACTAAAGCATTCACATGAGCACAAGATACATTCTTAGCAAGATTGTTATGCTTTTAGATACTTGTTTGATATATCTAGCCATCAGAGGCGTTTTCCTAATCTTCATAAACATCAGAATCCATGTGAAATACAAGGCAATTAGGGCTCAAGTCATTTACCTTACACAGGCATGAAACACCATCTGAAATTCATCTGGATACCTTAGACAACCTCCCCTATCAGCTCCTGAAGTCAACAGCTTCCTACAGGTCTTATGTCACCTTTACCATCTACATGTAGATGTCCTAGAAGATCTCAGATGATACTTCTGAGCTGGCAAGAAAAAAGCAACACATTACTGGACTCAAGAAGCATGAAGCCTTCCTGCACCATTAATGGACTGGATAGAAATGCTGCCAAAATGCTGCCCAGCACATTTGAGGAGATTCTCAGCTCCTCAGAACAGGACCAGGTCTCAGGGATTAAGTATAATAATGCATACATTTTCTTGTTAAAATTTTAAATATTCATACAATAAATATGAGTCTGGCCTCAGCTGCTGTGATGATTATTTTCCCAGCTGTGACAGACAGGGTGTCCAGTGATGTGGAAGAATACACTCAAGGAAGATGAATGTCACAGCAGAGACTGAGGAAGAGAGGGTGGTGTCCTCAGCCTTCTCTTTTGTCAGCAAGCACATGAGCCACCAACTAACTGAACAAGGCACCAGATGCTGTACTAGCAATCTTAGGAAGAAATGAGCATGAGCATCCAGGACCTGAGAGAAAATCTCGCTGTTCTTTGTCCAAAATAGCCACCAATTCAAAAAAACACCAAAGTTCTGTCTACTAATTCCAGACTTTCCAATACTTCAGGTATCACAATAAACCAGGGTTCATGTAATAATGTCAAAGAGTTATTCATAGTTTATTTTCTAAAAAAACCCAATCACAAACACACACAATGGGCTACTCATATTCTGCAACAAAAGTTCTTTTGACTTCATTGACACTTTGTGAAATACACTCTGACTGCAGCTTAACTTCACATTAAGACTATCAGATGCAAAGGGCTTTGATCTCCTCATTAAATTCTAGGTTCTAGATAATCCAAGATAGATGAGAGCATACAGTGAGCTTCATATTACATCTATTTTACACATAGATATTTAATGTTTCAATTAGAGTTCTCTCTGCTGCAGAAAAGGACCATGATGTCTCAGTAGGAATTCCAGTTGGTCATCCCAATGGTATTGGTTGCGTATGAATGTCTAACATGAACCCTAAACCTAATTAATTATGAAACTCATTTTTCATTGAGTTTACAAGGCAGGACCACCGACAAAATAAATAGGTACATTTAGTGTATACATCAAAGCCCCTGACACTTGAAATGCCTCATTTTCACTATTTGTAGTGCATTAATACCACAAGATCCTACAGTGGGCACTACAGTTGGGTGTGCATCACTTTGTAATAGTGACTTTCAAAGTCCCTATGTCCCTGAGTTTTTTGCTGATTTAGTTCTAAGTTCTCTTATGTTCTGTGTGAGCCCACACAAGTCAGTTTCTCGTGTGCAATGCACATAACCTGGAAGATCTGGCTATGTAACCCAAAGAATACATGAGAATGGATCTTCCAACCAAACCTGAAATGGCTTTTGGAGGAGTTTGAATGAGACAATGTTTCACCTGAATGATGGATTTAGTTGGCTTTAAAGAACAGTTTAGATAGAAACTATGGATGAGAACAAAGGACAGCAACTGCATGGGAGAGTAACCCCTAAATAAAGGAGAAAGAAGCACAAATAAAAAAGCAAACCAAGGCAAGACAAGGTCACAAATCAGATTATGGGAGATCTGCAAATGGAGCTCAGTGGCTTGACTCCTACATATCTAGGTCATGCCACTTCCGAGGCACTGAACAGATAAACCAATTATAGGGTTTTTTTCTGAATTTTGCATCAGTAATTAAGGGATCCAGAATATAAAATCCATTTTCCTCAAGTGGGAATGTCACATAGGAAGTGCCCTGCACTTACCTCACTAAAATATACTGTGGCTGAAGACCCTGACATTCTTTCCCCTAGTAATTTAGAAGGGGACCACCTTTGACACAAAAGTATTCAGCTTCAGATATACTATTCTATTTAAAATACATTGAATTTTATTCTGTAAATTAAGCCTTTTTTCACAGTTGCTACCTGAATCGTCCTGTCTCATGATTTATCACCTACTGCCTTTGTATTTGTCATAGTATTCTTTGTTACTAAAATACAAATGACCATCATCTCCGCATCAATAAGTGCAACACCCATAGTTTTTCAGCCCTTAGAAATGACAGATTTATCAATCAATATTTTGCTCACTAATATATTTCCTTTATTGACTACTTTTTCAAAACAAATATTGTAGGTATCAATAGTTCTTGCAAAAATTTATTATTTTTCTTTCATTGGCTGTTTGTAGGATGATAAGTTTTTGTGTGGATGAGGATCAAAGAGCAAACACATTTATCCAAATATCTTTACAGAGGCAATCATCTCTCTCAAAGCATACAGCAGCTTACATTATTTATATGTTGGTGGTCAGGGTCATGCTGCCAAGACATTCTTAAGTTCTCACTCTTAAGTTCTTCCTCAAAGAAAAAAAAATTAAGCATTAAATAATTCAGATATTATTGAAGAGAAATTGGAAGACTTGTTGGGCAAATATCAAAGTAATCTAAGGCTGGTATGTGTAGAAAACATACCGTGCAATGACATGAGCAGAGTTATTATTTTGGGAACACTTCTGTTTGCACTGCAAAGTTTAATAGACCACGACTGTGAAATGAGATGTCTTCCACTTGCATTTTTCTTCCTTCCACCTCTTTGTAATTCTGAACCTTCCTCTTTTGAATAAAATTTCTTAATTATTATTTGACATGACTTGCCTCCCAAGCGTAATTAAACAAAATTAAAACAAATGCAAAGATAGATAAGCCTTGAAATGATGTGCAAAAACAGTGGAAAAATTTGTTGAGAACAAATTGCTCAAGAACACTGTACTTAACAGGCAGTGCATACTTACTTGTAAAACAGCATGGTAGAGTCCAAAAGACAGTATTTCAAATGTGAAAAACAAGGCCAGGAGGGAGGACAGCAATACTGTAATACAAAATCTTTTGTTCTCATAAAAGATTATTCTTGATGGTTTTTAATGACATCCTTATTAGCTGAAAATTCAAATTTTCTTGGGGGAGGCATGGGGGAACTAAGAAAAGAAAGAAATAATTTTTTTATTAATTTACTCTCAGCACTATGCTGAGCCTGACCTCAAGATGAGACGCTCTCCTCTTCTATGGTGGGTCACTTGGAGTGTTCATGTGTTACTTTGCCTTCACCAAACCTTAACTGCAGAGTTTTTGACTTCACCAGTGAAAACAAAGGCACAGTTCAGGATATACAAGTAAACAATTTTACTTTCCAGTTCTGTATGATAGAACAGATTGTGATAGAAGTGACCTTAAAGACAATCTAGTTCCAATCCTCCTGCCATGGACAGGGACACCTGCCAGTAGATCAAAGCCCCATCCAACATGACCTTGAGCACTTCTAAGGGTGCAGCATCCATAACTGGTGATTTCAGTGCCTCATAACCCTCAGAGTAAAGAATTTCTTCCTGTTATCTAACCTAAATCTACTCTCTTTCAGTTTACAACCATTCTCCTTTGTCCTGTCACTGCAAGCCCATGTATGAAGTCCTCTCCAGGTCCCTGGCAGGTCCTCTTTAGGAGCTGGAAGGCTGCTCTAAGATCTCCCTGCAGCCTGCTCTTCTCCAGACTGAACAACCCCAGCTCTCCCAGCCTGCCCTCATTCAGGAGGTGCTCCAGGCCCCTGATTATCTTTGTGGGCATCTTGCAGAGCCTGTCAAGCAGCATCATCTCTTTCATATGTTTTCTTATATCTTCATGTTCTGCTTCCCTAATTGATCTGATAACCAGTTTCAAGACCAAAGACACTTGAAGGCCAATTTAGCTATTGGCTCAGACCAATACAAGGTCTAATATTTAGATTCTACCCTATTCAGCAATATTCACAAGCCAAAGAAAAGCATGTGATCTCACTGCATAGAAGAGTTTAGGTACTATTACAATGCAGAATGAAGAATGACTTGCTGCTTAAGTGTCCACCAGAACTGATGAAATTCAGACTCCTTAAAAAAACCAACCAACCAGCCACACACAGGATAACTCTTTCCTCTCCAGATACATCTCAGGACTCACATCCAGAAACACTATATTGTGTCTATATTAAGTAAATAACAATATTTTTGTAAAAAAATAGAGGAACTGTGACAAAGCCTCTTTGTCATACTTGTATTCTCTATACACATGTACAGATTTTTTTCTGAAGTAGGTGGGATACCAAGATTCAAACTCCTATCTTTCTGGATTTAAACCAAAAATTACTCTAAACCTTGGATTAAAGGGGAACCTGGACTCAAACACTTCTTGGTTCTTCTGTTGCCTATGCAAACATACCTAATTTATTCAACAGCCCTGCACAGGAGGCTGAAGAGATAAATATGCCTTCCCTTTTCAGGCAGTCCAGCTTTTCAGCTTTCCAGGTTGTAACTCCACAGATTAGCACAAGACAACCTTCTATGTGTAAAGCAGAACAGCAACCTCTCATATTCCCCAAAAGTTTCCTGAAGGCACTAACAGAAAGGCCAGCAGGTGATGTTAAATGTTGTGAGTTCAATAAACTGTGCACTTCAGGAAATTACTTCACTAAAATGGATGGTTTTCTGCTCCTAATGCTGACCATATCAAAAAGGAAAATGTTAGTAGTCCTGTCTCATCAGTTTTGTAATAAAATTGCTTGCTTTGGTAACCTTTAGCCTTACAAAGAGCTTCAAAAATATCTCTCCCGTGTTTTCTCTTCAATAATAAATCTGACAACAATAAATGGGCCCTGTTAGCTGTCCAGAGTCTTTTAAATCGCAGCCCTAAATAAAACAAAAGGTTGGGCTAGGAAATGAGATTAACAGAATGACGTGAATCTCATTTTAAAATTAAGTAACCATGGCTAGAATTCCTTTTCTTAATGTAGTGGAAGGCTCTAGCACATGATGGGAGACTAAAATAATCATAAATACTTACACCATTTCTTGCGAAGCCTTAATAACTCCTTTGTTTGCAGCAGCTCTTTGCAAATTATGCAGCATAAAAGAGAATAATAATGAACCTTTTACTCCATATTTATTTCTAACCTTCAGTTGTAGAGTCTTGGTGCTGTATTCAGGTGACAGTTATTTTTATAATGCTGTGCTAATGCATGGTCTCGCAGTTCTACGAGTATGACCCTGAACTTTCACAGAACACATTTGTCTGAATAACCTCATATTTCCTTTTCCATATCTGGCTCCCAACTTTTACCTTGAATTTATTATTTAAGTTTGGGGCCATCTAATTCCAGATATTTTGAGTCCCAAAATTTTTTGCTACTGTGAGAGGAGGACAAACTCATGTTTTACTCTTAGAGTTATAATGCAATTGCGCTTGGCCACCATCTATATGCCTCCAGTAAGTACCTCAAGTCTAACAGTAGGACCTCTTTCCATCAGTCTATTTAAGTCAAATTAAATGTCTGAAAATAAAGAGTTTTAACCACTTGTGACAGTATAAATGTATGTAAGATCAGGCATCTCTCCAGACACTCATATCCTGTCTTTCATTCCAGTAAATGGAAAACAGATGTAAAACTTAAAAAAACTTTCCTCTGCTATATTCTCTCTCTTTGTTTTTTTTTTTTGTTTTTTTTGTTTGGTTTTTTTTTTTTTGTTTGGTTTCCTGAAAAAGAATACATGAGAAAAGGCAAAGGTTTCTCATGTATAAGGATTTAATGTCTGAACACAGACTTTTACAAATCAGGTTTCACTGGTACAACCTGTGAATTTCAGCATCTTTACCATCAGTTGGTAGTGTCAGCCAGCATAACCCTGAGACCTTTACCCCCTCTCTTTGTCCTCTCTACTCCCACATTACTGGCTACTTTCCTTTACAAAAGCATTACTGGGAAGAATTTTGCCACCTTAAATTCTGTCCAGAACTTATTCACAAATAAGTCATCTGTCAGCTTTAAAGCTACCAAAAATTAGAGTTCTCACTATTCATTGTCTAAAACTTTCAATCTATTTTATCAGTACAAAAGTCCATCATCTTTGCAAAGACAGTGAAAATCCAACAATACTGCACATAGCTAAGTTTGTAACAACCATTCATAAATTATGAATTATTTCAAATCAAAACTATATATCTAATATATCTAAAAGTCTAACATCCTTCTTCTTTATTGGGCATAATGATGCTTTCATTGCATCACCATTTCCTAGATTTATTTTTCTTTTCAATAAGTCACTTTCTCTGTAGCAGAGATACTGGAACAGAGACAAAGAACAGTTCTGCTAATATGTACACAAGCAAGGCATATTACAATTAACTTTTCATTTAAGAACCCCTGTGACTATGGAAATTGCATTCTGGAAATAAAACAAGGATCAAAAATTGCTAAAATTCATTAGATCACAGAAAAGCATCTGTTTACAATCTGATAAAGTAGGGGATGAAATGCAGATTGTTTCTGAAATGTTTCTCAGTGTCTGGCCAGAAAGGAAAATAATAGCACAGGAGAAAGTAGTCCACATTCCAGATCCAGGGTGAACATTACACTACAATTGCTAATGAATTAAACATAAACCTGTGAGAAGTTGCTCCATAGTTTAGGATTTTGTCTGAGAAGTAACTGGCATTTTAACATATGTTTTTTGAAAACTGATTTTAACAAGAAAAATAAAACCAGCTTGCATGTCTTCTAAAAAGAAAAAAAAAAGGCTAGAAATACCTTCCTTTGGGTTTTTATTATTGTTGTTCTGCTGTTTAAAAAGTGAAATTAAGTCTTTTTAATCAAGTCACTTGTTTCATATACATCTGCTGATGCAAAGGATCATTAGGCACTCCCAAAGATGAGGAAGTCAAGATCATGTTAGAAGGATCATTGATGTGACATATTTGTTTTTCCCTTGATATTTTCTGAAGAATAACTAATCCAAGAGTTTGCACATCAATGTTTTCATTTTACATCCATGAATGAAACCAGCCTGTATCAGCAATTGCACATCAATTGTTCAGGTTACATGCCAAGAAGAGGCCACAAAAATATATTAATTACTTCTTGCTCTTGTTTGCACTAATGCCATCTAACAGTGATGCCTTGCACTTCATAGATTATAGCATTTTCAATTCTCATTCAGTTACAGTAACTCATTTAGTAACATTAAGCACTATGCAGGAGAATTAATGTGTTAATATTTCAAGAAAACATGTGGTTAATTAGGAATTTATTGCTTTAGGGTTGGGGTTTTCTTTTGGTTTCATCTCTGTATGCAGGCTGTGAGCAATGGTTCCTGGGAACCACACTCTCTGCCACATAGCATGGGCAGAACAATACTGGATACTGTGATGGTTTTGGTGTTTATATAAAGCAGGTAGACCAAGTGGTGTGCCTGTCCTCTGATTACACACACCAATATGCATGGATTATACATTGAAGCATGATAAAGGCTATGAGCTAAATAAAGCTGCCACTCTTACACACAACTGACCACAATTGCATTCACCAAACTGCTCCCTGATGCTTACATGTCATAGGCCAAGCCTGGAGAGCCCCAAACTAGGGTTACAGGAGTTACCTGCCACACCCATCCTAGCAGAAATCACTGGCTGTGCATGTCAGTGATGCTGGGCAGAAACAGAAACCTTCCCTTAGCTGTGCAAACACCCCTCAGTCACTTTGTAAAACACTAAGTGAGCACAGAAGCTTCAGCAAAGAGCAGCTAAGAGCTGCAGCGAGGTCCATAAACCAGGAATACCCAAGAGTGTTCTTAGCCTTTGTTACCACGCAGCATCACAGTCCTTTACAAAGACTGCTGAAATCACTTAAGAATATGCTGCCTCTTTAAAACAAATAGTTGACTCAGTAGTCCTCTGATTTTTCTTGGCAATTTGTTTTTACTTGCTTATGCAGGCACTGTGAAAGTATGAGATCTCCATTAAAGCCATCATAAACAACATTTCCAGCCTGACCCCATTAATGAGCTCTGCATTCATGTAAAGGATTGTTAGGTGGTAGTGGTTTATAAGGAAGAATAAAAAACTGATTGTTTTAATGGTTCTAAAATCCAGCAGAAAGAAATGCTGGTGAAGTTTTTCTCTGAAGTTAGATACTTTAAAAGCCCAAAACTATAACAAAGGGCATTTCTGTGCTTATGACTGTGTGTATATTTGTAGGCAAGGGTAGTAGTAGGAAATACTCTCAAGCACTGAAATATACATATCTAGCATGCATAAATTAATGTTATAGAGCTTTTGTGTACATGCCAGGAATGGTACAAGCAGCAAAAATGACATTAATATGTTTTATTTGATTAGTATTGGCATAAAAACATCACATTACCATTTGTTTCCTTTATGAAACCCAAGACTTCAGTGGAAATCTAACAGAATATATTTACACCCAAGGAAAGTAAGCATGCAAGTTAGCACTAAAATAACAGTTACAATAAAAATTACCAAAAATTCCTTTTACTCTGAAATATTATCTGCAGTAAGAATATTTTTAGGGAAAATATGCAAAAAAAGGAAAACATGCTTTCTGATTAAAATCATGATTTTAATCCCATCTGTTTATGCAAGATGTGAAAAAAGTTATTATACCTGAAAGAAGAATATAATTAATATAACATAATTATTCTATTAATTTTCTCCTACTCTCTGTACCATTATGACATTTAGATACATATTAGATGATTTTAAGCACAACTACTATTTCCCACACAATTTTTATTTAATGCAATACAGAACACAAAATGCAACATTTCCTCTAAGTACCTTCTGAAAAACGACTGTAATATCACATTAATATTCAAAGCTGTGACATGCAGTATTCAAACGTTTTTATTCCTGGTTCCTTTTCAAAAGCAAGACATAGGCTCTTGCTATCTTGCTACAACACCTTGGACCCACAGTAACCTCCCTTCACTCTCATGCCACTACTTCACATGACCACTGCAGTTTGTTTCCTGATGCTTCTCTCCTACACACTGAGCATCCTACCAGCCTGGCTACTCCGATTTCCAAGGGCTGCAAAGCCTCACCCATCAGACTAAGAAAAACCTGGCATACATTACATTTGTAGTTCTTCAGATAATTCAGTTTGTCTTGAGTGTAGAAATTTTTTGCATGGAAGTTTAGCCATATCAAGAGAGCTCAAGAAGTTCAGCGGAGAAATTCCTTCTCTTCTTTGACATATGAAAGAGTAAATAAAAATGCTTAATACTTTTAAAAAGTGTAGTCTATATACTAAAACCCAGCAGGATTTTAGCCACCTATTTTACACCCTTATGTTGTTTTTAATGAGACTTAGCATGGAGAAAACAAGAGAGGCTCATATTTTCAGCCAATTAGCATCTGACAGATAACACAGTAGGAATTCAGTTTGTGGCCCTAAATTGTAGCAAAGAAAGTGCTTCTGACGTCAACATCCCTCAAATAAGCCTCAAAGCAAAGTTAATTTTTAAGCATAGTTGAATCAGATGCTAATATATAACACAGTGCATGCCAGACATTGTTTTTATTATTTTAATCAAGTTACTGCCCTAAGAAAAAGCATGATTAGTAAACAAGGTTTGTGGTTTAGAAATTCTAATTTTAAAATTTTACTTCTTGTTAGACAGTGTATTTTAGATTCCTTTCAGTGTTGCTGGCTAATACATACAGGACCCAGTATCAACAAATACTTTCTACAGGTTAGAAAATTAATTTTATCCAGAAAAACTGAGAAATTATGAAAAACAGAGTACAGACATATATTATTCAGCTAAATAAGGCCCACTAAAAGAAATGACAGATATTTTTATATGCAGAACTATTCTAAAATAGTGCCCTCAGCTAAGGTGAAGGCAGGGGGGAGGAGAGAAAGAGGAGAAAGAGAACCCCAAACTTCAAGCATTTCCATTTAAAGAGGGTAATTCATTTAGAGGAAACTATAAACACTCCAAAATTCATTACACATAGGCTATATACAGTAATTAAAAAAACACCATGTAAAACTACCCAAAATATCTGGCTCAGATACAAACTGTGATTTATACATTAGTTTTCTATGGTAGTGAAATTATTTTCTCTGGGATCAGAGGGAGTGTTATCATTAGAAAGTCAATATTTTCTGTTTTCTACGTTAAAAATGGTCCAACTAATGGTCCTGTATTGGGTTTGCATGGCCAAGCTTTAGTAGCAGGAGGCTACAGGGGTGCCTTCTGAGAGAAGCTGCCAGAAGCTTCCTCCATGTCCAGGAGAGCCTATCCCTGGCAGCTCCAAAGACAGAAGTGCCACTGACCAAGGCCAGCCAATTTAATGGAGAAATGGTGGTAAGGCCTCTGTGATAACAGACTGGCCTTCTCCTGGGCTGCTGGTGGATTTTTGCCTCCCCATGGTCCTGCAGGGGCACAGCTGCTTCTCCATAACCCTCACCACAGATGCCAGAGGAGCCTCAGCTCCAGTGCCTGAAGCACCTCCTGCCCCTCCTTCTCCACCAGCTTTGGTATCTGCAGTTTTTCCTCTCACATTTTGTCACCCCACTCTTCCCTGGCTGCAATTACAACAGTAAAATAACTTTCTTTTCCTTCTTAAATCTGTTGTCACAGAGGAATTACTCTCAATTCCTGGTTGGCTTGGCCTTGGCCAGCAGTGGCTCTGTCCTGGAGCCTGCTGACATTGGCTCTGCTGGACATGGAGGAAGCTTCTGGCAGCTTCTCACAGAAGCCACCCCTGCAGCCTCCTGCTACCAAAACCTGGCCATAAAAACCAATGCAACACACAAGAGAAAAACTGAAACAAGATAAAAGTTTGGATATGCCATTAAAAGGTTTCCAAGAAGCATAGGCCTTAGAAATATCTGCTAGCTCAGCTAACCCATTTTCCATTTTCTCCTGTGTCTCCCTTCATTTTAGGGTAAATCAATAAACTATCTTCAGCCAGAGTACTATTCCTGCGAAACTGAAATCTTAAAACATTGAACATCTATAATAAAACCAAAATGCTAAGTCTATATCATACCTGAAAATGCAATTTCCAAGACCTCCCAGCTTGTTTTCTCAACATGCAGAAAACCAATTTTCATCCATTCTTATTCCTAACCACATTTTCAAGAGATACACAACTTTTCCACAGCTCAGTTCTACTATTATGATAGAGCATCACACAGTGTCATTTTATCCCAGGAGCTTGGATCATGTGTTTTCACTTAAATGCTTAATTACAAGTCCCATCACTGTCAGGGAAGGGTATATACTCTTGGCTTAAGAGAGTGTTATGCAGTGAGTAAGTGAAGTCTAGAAACAAAGACTTATTGAGTAGGACTTTAGAGCAGTTTTTTTTATTTTTAGTAACATAAAGGAGTGTGTTCAATGTGTAATTCATTCTCGTAGCTCTAGATTTATAGCTATCTCAGTTTATTATTCTGTTAATAAGACCACTGCAGAAATGGTCAATGTTTTATATGAATTGGGCAGCCCTTCTCAGTGAGATATACATCCCAATAATATAATCTGCACTTCATTCAGGTCCTTTAAAGGAGAAGTCATTCTCAGAAAAAGTTCAGGAATATTTCCTTAGCAGTTTATTATCAAGGTATAGGCATAAAACTTCATGAGCACATTTAAAACAAAACTATGGATATTGTGGTCACAGATATAATCCCTTACACAGTGTGCCTATATCAACATTCTACGTCACATTCTGACTTAGAAGCTAACAACATTTTATCAAATTTCAGTATTGTTTATTTGAAAAAGAATAATATAATTAAATATAGCTTCTAAATACTTATGGAAAACAAATGCTCTGGGATAGAACAAGCAAGGAAGGTAAAAGCTTAGTCAGGAATACACATTGCATCTTACAGACACAGCAAATGTAAACAGGCTGCTATTATCTGCAACTTCCATTAAGTTTGTATGCTTTTAATTGCTAAACAAAATAAAAGCATCTAAGAATATATGCTCATATGGCTCATGCAGCTTTAGATAAAATATTTTGCCTCAACCATTGCAGTGCTAACTGGTGGCTACAGATCTCCTGGTGGTCATCTATGAAATAGTGAGGAGAATGTTAGAGAATACAAACAGCCTAACATATAACTAGACTACTGAAACCATTAAATAATCCCCCTTTCTTTTAAAGTAGGGACTGTTCTGAAAAACTCTGTTGCTTAGATGTTTCACATTCACTCATGCACAACAACATTCATACACAACAAATGTGTGTGAACTACACATTTAATTTACCAGAGGCCTGACTGAAGCAAATCTCTGCCTCACCTGGGCTGTCCTCAACACTGGCCACGAAAAAGCTCAAGAATGTGATAATGGAATCCAAGAGAAGTAGTTCTTGAGCCACAAACAGAAAAGATGCCCACTGTTGTTGAATTTTCCCTTGACATTTTCCAGTAGTTAAATATTTTGTGGTCAAAGGTTTGCCTCCAAGACTTTGAAATGGCAAGTTTCACTTCCATTAATATCTTTGAAAAAAACAGTGTTGATAGTTTCATTAAATCACATTAACCATATGTAGAGTGAATGCAGACATCAAAACACTAAGAGAAAACTACGTAAGAACCAGTTTTACTTGCCTTTTTCAACATTGGAATGTGTTTCCTTAAAGACATATTTTCATTTTACAGACCATACTGGATATAGCAGTAAACGTCTATATGCACCCCTTAATTCTATCCCTTCCTTGCCAATTCTACCAAACTGTTCAAGCAAATACACAATGTAAGCAAGATATATTATGTTTCATCTTTCTATGCAAAGTCCTTGCTCACAGGTATAGATGTGTATGTTGAAAGGAAGAAACAAGATTGTCTTGGAACTACTACTTATCTCACACAGCCAGAGCTACAGTTAAGATGATTTTGTAAGTATTTTTTCTTAAAAAAAAAAAAAAAAGTAAGATGAGAGCCTGAAATTAACTTTATGGATTACTGTAGGTTTAATTTTTTTTTCTGTTTACCGAGCTGTTTTGTGAAATGCAACAGCACAAAATTCCTCAGGTTTGCACAGCAGGATAAACCACAGAAGAGTTTTTTCTTGAAATAATTCTTTTTTGAGGGGACAAAACTGAGGTTGGCTAATGTTTGAACATGTGCTTCTTCTGTTGCAGTCAAAAGCTGCAGGTGACAGTGTAGTCCTAGCAACAGCAGCAGCTGATTTGTCCATAAGAAGCCACACATGAAGCAAAGGAGAACAGGCCAAAGCCAAAAAACTGCCTATAGTTTTAATTCTACCTTTGTGTGCCTCTAGCAATATCAGAAGTTCTCAAACAGACATGCAAGTACTGTAGTATCTGTAGTCCTGACCAGTAAGAGTGCAGCCCACTGATCAAGGTAGAGTAGGTAGAGTGGTTGTTCCACTCTGCTCAGCACTCAGGAGGACACAGAGGAGATCCCTCTTGATAAGGATGGTGGTAGGAGACAAAGCACAATGGTCACAGGCTGAAGCACACATTAGGCTTCCCAGACAGGTTTTGCAATCTCCATCTCTGCAGATAGCCAAAACTAGAAAACAGGGCCCTGAGCAGCATGATCTGATCAGACCTGAGTTGGACTAGATTGTCACAGACATCTTTTATGAAAAATCCTTTCTTAGGATCTTTCCTGCTGGAGCTGAGTGGCTTCAGCAGCAAATGTAAACAATGGTTATCTGCTGCTGTGGAATGCAACAGGTGGATCCGTGATTGGTCCCCTGTGGATGTTTGGATCTACTGACCACTCACAGCAGGGCTGATCTTGCTTTCTGCCAAGAGACAGATCTTTGTTATTATCCATTCTTTTCTATTCTTAGTATAGCCAGCTTCTGAAGAAGCCTCTTCTTTCCTATTTCTATGTAGTATAGTTATAATGTTATATATATATATCATAATTTAATAAAGCAAGCCTTCTGATCATGGAATCAAGATCCCTGTCTCTTCCATCCTCTACAAACCCCTGTGACCACTGTCACACTAGATGATCTGCAGAAGAGGATCCACCAGATTAGACTTTGATTCTGTGCAATTTGCTAGCAAAAAGCATGAAGACACATCAGTGCTGAAGCAAATCATTCCCTAGTAAAGAGAAACCTGACAGAGCAAAACCAGTTAATTGGGAGCGCACAGACATGTTATCAAAGATTGTCTTGGGCAAGACAACATTATGGAAAAGTAGGAGAGAAAGGCAGTTATCACCAAAACAAGAATGGTGTTAACACACTGTTCAAAGACAGTATTTATTGAATAAAGTATAGACAAAATCTTGTAGAGGCCAATATGGAGAAAAAAAAGTAGACAACAATAGTGGAAAAACATGGTTCAAAACTATCTGGTTTTGCCCTTCTGTAGTGATACTGAAATAAGAATGCTTGTTGTTTATAATCCTCCTATAGCCAAGCCTGAGTTCAACACTTTGCTACTAAAAAATCATTTTATATTTGTTAGCGTCTTTCCTTTAAACTTATTTGCCATGCAATGATTCATATTTTTCAATTTGGGGCCAAAATGAGATGTTTTAAACTTCAGATGTAGGGTTATGTGTTACACCTTTTTTTCCTCACTTATGTCCACCTGTACATAATCCTCATCACTTATTCAAAATCTTCAAATGAAAATGGTAACTTCAGTCAAGTGGAAGTTATTAAAGGGAAAATAAAATCAAGAATGAAGAAGAAAGCGTTGACAATAAAAAAATACAGATTTCTAAAGTATTTTTAATCTTCACTTTTAAAAGTTTTAATTCTTAACATTTTCATAAACCATTTCTAACTCAGCTTCCTAAGCAGCTTTTACTGTGGTGGTGTGAGTTTGTCTGTTTATCCCTCCTGCACAAGGTTTTGAGTCTGTCAGCAAATTTCAGCCCTGTTTGAAGTAAAGCACTTAGGGTTAGACTCCTATGACATTCCTCCACAGAACAGGTCTCCATGGCCACATGAAGCCATGGAGCCTTGGCTACTGAGAAGCCAAGATTGTAGTGTGTTCTGCTGAGTGGCAACCAAAAGGTGGGAGCCAGTTTGTGTGCCACCACACTCACACAAAGTAATGCAGACCCACTTATTTATGGCCTGCCAGCAACAGAAGCTGGGAAAAAAGATCCTGGACTAGCCCAAAGTTCAGGAGAGATACTTTACTTCTTAAACTGCCATTTATGAGCCTAAGTACCCAAAATATCTGTGATTGGAACAGCAGCACCTTAGCTCTTTTGTACAATGAAAAATCTTTATTAGGAATCTGTCTCTCAAACTTGGGAAAGAAAAATTACCAAAAATGGTCCACTCATAACTGGAACGTCTGCTGTCTGTTCATAACACATAATGTTCAATTTTATAATGCCTTAAATTATGCACCTTGAATCTTCTCTTTTCATGGACATGTCCAACCATGATTATAACTGCAGCAGAATTGAAAATGTATTTCCTTTACAATTTGCTGTAGATTTTTAACAGTATTATCAAAAAATTAAAGTCTGCCTGGACTTCAATTAGACCATCTCTACCTCAGAAAATGTTATTATTATGATGTGTAAAATTATGCAATCAAGTAAATTATAATTACATTAGAGAATAATAGGACATGGCAATTTCAATACCAATAATATTTCAAAAGCATTCATAATAAATTTCTAGACATAATCCAAATGATTTCCTGTCTTTGAAATAGGATTTTCTTCTTTTCTGAAGGTGAAAAACCTATTTCCATTTTTTAGGTTCAAAACTGAGTTAGACTGCATTTTTAAGGTAATTTGTTTTCTTAGTATAATTAAAACTATAACTATCTTCCAATAAATGCATTAACAATTCAAAATGAGAGATTTATTAGCATCTTAATCTCCAATTATGTTTTTCCAGCCACAGTTTTTCTCCTTCTAAGTCATCTGTGAGGAAAATTTATTCAATTGCATTTTAAAATGCCCCTAGGGCTGGCATAACTACTGAGGATCCTATTGACAAAAGCTGAATCTTTCTGTACATCTGCTTATTTCAAGATCCTGTGTATTGAATTACTCCAATCCTACAACATTAATGACTTGTTCATTATAGTCTTCTTTTGGCTTCCCCTCCACTCCCATCTTTCTGGACTCAGGCCATCAACAGCCAAACCTTTGCTCACATGAAGAGCTCTCCATATAGAGAATCAGGAAAAAAAAAATCAGTGCTGGTTTTGGCTGGGGCAGAGTTAATTTTCCTCATAGGAGCTGGTATGGGACTGTGTTTTGGATTTCTGCTGAAAGCAGTGTGGATAACAGGGATTTTTTCATTATTCCTGAGCAGTGTTCCTCATCCCAGCCAGCAAGAAGGCTGGAAGTGCACAAGGAGCTGGGAGAGGACGCTGCTGGGGCAGCTGACCTGCACTGACCAAAGGGATATTCCAAATTCCACAGCATATGTTGTCAGGCTCAGCATCTAAAGCTGGGGGAAGAGTGATGGTATTTGTCCTCAGAAGTCAGCGCTACATGTGATGGAGCACAGCTTTCCTGGGAAAGCTGCCTGTCCATGGGAAGTGGTCAATGAATCCCTTGCTTGGTTTTGTTTCCACAAGCAGCTTTTCCTTTACCAATTAAACTACCTTTAACTCAATCCATGAGTTTTCTCACTTTTCCAATTCTCTTGCCCATCCCACCAGGGGTGTAAGCAAACAGCACTATGGAACTTGGTTTTTGTCTGGGGTTAAATCACACCAGATTTCCAGAAAGTTTCAGAGGTATATGTCCATTCATCTTGGTGATTTTCGCATTCAGTATTAGTGAGACAAGCATTTTAATATTGTTTTATGTTTTGTGATTTGCAGCAGGCATTCTGGCTTTTGCAGCACTAGACTTGGCAGAGTCTACTACAATCCTTCAAGTAAAAATACATATAACTTTTACACAGGAAAAAAGTTTGAAAGAATCTATCAATTTCATGCAAGAACATCAAAAAAGAAAGGCAAATATTAATAACTCTGATTTTCTGAAGCCTCATATTGCCAAGGCATGATTTATATATTGGAAACAGACAGTATAAGCAATATTGTCTATATGGAGAAGTCATTCTTTTACAGACAACATGTTGAATTTTTTGCCAACTATCCCATATAACTTCATCGTCATAATTCTTCTAGGAAAACATAATAGGTCTTACTTTATTGAATTCGCTAGTTCTAGTAATACTGACTTTTTAATGATTTGTCTTGTTAATAAATTACAGAAAAGCTTTACTATTTGTGAATCCCCTTTAAAGTTACCAACCACTCTACAGAGCCATTTCTATTGGCAAATTACTCTGATTCTCAAAGCAACTTATAGAAAATTTTACATTAATTTTTTATCTACTTACATGACTTATGCTTTATGATTTGCTTTGCAGTCTATAAACTGCTGTAATAAATATGAACAAGACAATTAGGATCATTGGACATCACAACAGAGCAGTTCCACGATGTATCCATGTGCTAATCTCCAAAAGGTGGCAAAACAAAACCAAGAAAAAATATCAACGTTCCCCTTTATGAAATATTAGTGAAATTAAAAAATATTTTTCCAGTAATTTCTAAAAATCCGCGCTGGCTTTACAATGATCAAAGAATATTTCGAATAAAAGTGCAAAAAATGACACTCCAAAGTGCCTTTGGATATCTACCCAGCTTCCTAGCTTCGTGTTTCTGTGATGCACTGAGCAATTCAAAATACTACAGGGAGATGAGAATGCTAAGGAACTCCTCTCCTATTCTCAATATTTCTGATTCTTTAAAAAAATTATGACATAGAAACTTTTCAATCCTCTTAAGGCAACTGGCAGAATTCTGAGAGTTTTCATTTAGTCACTATAGAAATCCAATTTTCTTGGTAGAGAATTTTATTCTGATCCCTTGACTGTGTTTTGGTAGTCTCAACACTCTCACATTTACTTTTTTATATGCAGATCAAGCACTCCTTTCTCTCCCTCTTAGATAAGTGCCATACAACCACAGTTTGTCACCAATATCATCTCTGTTTTGGTGAGATACAGAGACTGAAGTTATCCTGTGTTAGTCACTCTGCAACCATGGAGAAATGCCTTATAACAATACAGTTGCTCAAACTCAGAATAACTGTTATGGAGTAATCTTGTACTGAATTTTCACAGCTCTTCTGAAAGTCAGGAGAGGTACTGAAAGAGCAGAGTAATAGAAAGTTTTCACTTATGCCTTGCCTCAACATTTATATGATGCGCTCATACACTTCCACAAGACTGTAGAGGAGCTCTGGATTGCTGTTGATCACAGGAGTCTCTTGTACAGGACAAACCCAGAATGTGCTGCTCTCCTGATGGATCCTACAGGCACCAAAGGGCAGACCACAGTGAAATGTGGAAGCAATTCTGCAGGAAATATTTCCATTAGGAATCAATGGGGCATTTCTCTGTAGTACCATGAGGTATCATGGGAGCTCTTTAAGAACAAGCTAATCTCAGAATGACAAAAAAAAAAAAATCCCACTTTCTCAAGAAGCCTTAGAGCTATTTTGGTTTTTTCCCTAGTTACACAAAAAAATCTTATTGCTTCCATTTCTAACAGCATAGCATTTATTATTCTTTTTCCTTTTCTAACAGCATTACATTTATTATTTTTCTTTCATAAGAGGACATCTCCAATCTTTTCATCATTTATTTAAAAGTATTTTGAAAGCAGTAAGGCTTATGAGTAAATGTGTGCTCTGGGACAGTGCATTATTTTAATGAATGAAAGGAGGTGTTCTTTGTATGAATTTCAGTGATACTGAATGCAGGGAGCAACATATTGTCACTTCAAATTACTGCAATCCAAAGGTATTATCAGATTTTAATCTAAGCGCCTTCACACACTAAGCACACCACAATTGCTAGATTTTCTGCAGTGTTAATAGCATTCCCAAGGGCCTTCCTAATTGTGTACATCAAAGGTGAAAGTTTCTCTTAATTTGCAGCACACTTTTGAGTACTGGATTAAAAACAGGTCCAGTTCATGTCTATTTACAACCTACTCTTTCTAATTAGATCTTTCTAATTTCTAACAGCTGCTATAATAGATTGTGTGTTACATCATGCTCCTAACCTCTACTATTTTCAGCTGTAGAGGTTGGCATTCTCATCAGTATTTTACTTTTTATTTCAACTGCATGATTTGACTGAGTTTCTTAGTCTGTACCCTTCATTTTACCTCTGAAAACAAAAGGTATAAAGGGGATTTTAGGAAGGGATTAAAGTATTTAGTCTTCCAGAGAGCATTAAAGGTAATTCATCACCTTAACTCATGTGAAACTCAAACATCTATAAATCTCTCACCACATACCAAAGAACAAACAGGAGGCAAAACTAAAAATTACCCAAACTACCACAAAACATTTCATCTCAAACCATTTGTGATGTAATGTCAAATACCTCATCTACTATCTTATCCACATCAGCAACTGAATTAACCAAAGTGGCATTAAAATTGAAAGACTTTTTCACACAGAACCTGGTACATCAGCCAGGACTACAAACACCATTTTCTTCCATATTATTAAGATGTATCGTTGTCTTTTTTTGGAAAAAATATTAACTTTTTGCTATCTAGATAGCAAGATTGATAAGAAACCTCAGGTTCCAGTTCACTGGTTTGAAAGTTCTTATCCTGCATGCCTGTTATCTTAACTCCTTTTTTTTCTATTTTTTTAAAATTCCTTTAAAAAAGGAGTTTTTGTGCAATTATTCTCGCAGAAGCTAAGATGCATCACAGTTTTTTAATAGAAAAGACTACACTGAAATTAATTTTGTGCATCGAGTGGTGGGTATTCAGCACAAGTCTTTGCTTAACAATAGTATTTCCTCTCCTGACAAGGAATGTGTTCTCTTCATGCCTATTCAACAATAGCTAATGGAAGAGAAACTGATGGAGAAATTCCAAAAATTGGCTCCTTTGCTGAAATCAGAACATTTACAAAAACTGGATTATGTTGTCATTTAAAGTAGCTAAAAAGTTCTGGCCTTTAACTGTCAAGTCATTCTTTGTTCAACATCACGCGTTTGTATAATGTCATAATAAAAAGTCTAAATTTTAATGTACAATGCTTATTTTTTTAAATATACATTTTGATTATTCTAACTTTAAAAAAAAAATCTAGATTTTCCTACCAGAAAAAAAAATAAAATGTTAGGACTTGTTAACTGGGAAGGTAGGAGGGGTGGAGAGGAAAAAACCAAAACACATTTCACTGTCTTCAAGTCTTTTCAAAATTTCTCTTCTCTCTGTGTGTTTAGCCAGTTCTGCAGACACTGTGGTAAAAAATTATGTTAAGACACAACTTTCACAGTGTCTTGGAAAGTGAGTGAAAGGAAAAGAATTACAGTGGAAATGTCAGACAGCTCCAGGAAATCAAGTAACACAAGAAACTATTCTTGAAAGCAAGAGCTACAGTGAGGTTAATTGTGCAAGACTGAAGTGCCACATATCGCTGTAGCTTAGTTTTTATTGTTTCTGGGCAGAACTGCCTCAGTCTCTGGGAGGTATCTCAGCTCTAGTCTCTCTCTAAATGCCTTCTCCCTTTCCCAAAAACACAGAATTTTGAGTTCAGACACCAGCAGCTTCTACCTCAATTTGGTCCATAAATGCCTCAGGACAAACTTGATGGAATGGACCAAACTTTCTGAATCATCCTGGTCATGTTTGGAAACCCACAGGGGAAATGACAGTACACAGTCTGAAATCAAACACGGCTGCTGAATTTACATAATGGTTCAAATGGCTTGTGAAAATCTTTTTTTAAAAAGTTGTTGAAAGAGAAAAAGAAATAATTGTAACATTGACATAGCATGAGCTTTCAACAAATGTTGAAAATTGTATTTCCAACTAATTCATGAATCAGCTCCTTCTACAAGCACAAGGAATTTCTTTTGTCAAGATTATCTCTACTCCTTTATTTCTCACCATTCTGAAAGCATTGGATGAAACTCAAGCCACACCTTTCAGATTTCCTTATTGAGAAGCTGAGATATGCACTGACAAGTAACACACACTTACAGCTGTAGAATTTACAGTCCAGCAAACATGCTGGACACAGAACTTGTACTGGAACAATACAGACTGCACAACTTCTTGAGGTCCTTCCAGCCCAGTTTTTCTGTTATTAAATATGGTCATGCAAAACACACAAAATGTTCTCAATGCTTTCTCTTATGAAACTCATTGTGGCTTTTGTTTGAGGCTGTAGCTGCTGAAAGTGTTCAAGGCACAGATGTGGAAATTCTTAGTTATGTGCAGAATTGGTTTACTCCATATATCAACTGCAGCAATGAGCTCCAGACTTCAATCTTTATCCCTGCCAGAGTGTTCCCTGGGGATCTCAAGGCAGGACAACATTGCATGCAGACAGGTACTAAGCCTGGCATCTTACATTTCTTCCAGAAAAACAAAATAATAAAAAGTAGAGATGAAAGAAATCCTGAGAGATTACACAGCCCGTTTCTGCATCCCAAGATGAATAAGAGACACTCCAACCATTTCTTCCCCAAACGTTTTGTGGCAAGGAGTTCCTCTTTGTCATCAATAATCCATTCATCTCAATAATCAAGGTTCCTTGGTGGAAAACCTCCTACACCCTGGCACAGGCCACATCTTAGCTCTGCAGGCTGGAAATCATTAATCACATACATCTTCAGGAGAGAAGACAGGGATGTTATCTGTGCACATGGTTCCACTCTGCTCTTGGGTGAAGCACACAGATTGCAGCCTGTACACAGCAGTGTAAAGAAAGCTGAAAGATCAAAGACAGATGGGAAGCTATGCAAGCCCTAAATGAGGAGAATTTTTTTTCTGAGAGTCTTTGGATTCACCAAAAGCAAATAAAACCCAAACCTTAATCCCATTGTCTATATCATTGTATATCTTATTGTGCTTACTGTAATGGGTGAGATGCTCAAGAGAGCAGTAGACGCCCCACCAGCTTTCTCTGGTACTTCCACATGTGAAGCACAAAAAGGCTGTCAAAATAACCAAAGAGCCTTCCAGACGAATTCTGAGACTTCTAAATAGCAACCATCTAAGGATTTTAATTTCTTCTAAAGTTTCAGTCTTAAAGAGAAAGAGCACAGTGAAAACCAGACAAGAAACCTTTGAAGACTATTTCAAAATGCTCCTGAAGACCTAATAGCAGAGGATTTCACAGCATAACAAAAAGTCAAAATTTTAACTACAGACTGTGTATTTTCAGAGGGGAGAGTTGCCAAGATATTTGTGACTCACTTCATCATATCAGATGATAACAGCTCACATGAGCCAAGGTGCACACCTGTTCAAATGCTGGCAGAATCACAGCTTTAAATTCTAAAAATGCAACTAAATATCAGGAAATTTTAATTTATTTTGATTATAATTAACTTGACATTTCTTCCAACATGTGAAGAAGAATGTCAGTCTTGCAGTAAAGGCAGCAGTCTCAGCCACTGGCATCTTACTGATAAATAGAATTCAGGCTTCCTATGAGATTTCTGACTGACATTCATAAACATGATAAAAAGCTGCAACACTCACTCCTTAAATTCTTATAAATAAATAAATAAATATATATATATATATATATATATATATATATACATATATACACACACACACACACCTTCTTTATAACTTCTTTTGTTTAATATCTAAGAAAAGCCAGGTTGAAGTTAGGCAGGTCATATGGCAGGACACTACCAATGTTACAGCCTAATGCATCTCACCAAATCCTCAAGTTGTGTTTCCTATCATCCCTCATTTTGTGTGTAGATTATAAATTGTTTGACAGGAGATCATTATTTGGTCTTTCTAGTATAGTGTGTTATAGGGTAAAATTCTAGCTGATCATAGAATGTTCTGTAAGAATTTTTGCCAGGAAATGAAAAAAAATGAAAGTAATAATATATGATTTACTGTGCAAAACTCTGTCAAGTAATTTTCACCATATAATTCATACTCAATAGCATAATACTCTTTGGCTTCTGAACAGTGGGATGTGGTATATATTTTATTTTAAATATACTTTATTTCATGATTTTTATTTAATGTTTGGGTACCTCTTGAACAGCAAAACTCAATGAGAAGCCTAAGTATTATTTTCAGTCTTTTATAATGATATTTTGATTTATCATTCTATATTCTGCAAAGATTTGCATACTGAAAAGACACTAAATTTATTCTTGGCTTTTTATATATACTATTTGTGCTTAGTGAGATGTAGCTAAATACATGACTGCAAATATTAATATTTTCTAAAAATCTTCAGATAAGAAACAAGTCAGAAAAGGAAAGTATCTGGGGACACCATTCATATGCAACCCTCAGACAAAGTCTATGAACCAAAGAGCAGTTTGGGGCAGTAATGCTGTGTGACTTTTGGTCAGCCTGCTGAGAAAACTGCTGAGATGACTGAAAGGAAGTGAAAAAAGAAAAGTTATGTGAGTTAGGAAGCCTAAAAACAGAGAAAAAAAAAAAGTTGAGTGTGGATGTGGGGATAGTTAGTAGTATGAGAGCTCAAGAGGAAAAAATACTGACATTAAAAAGTTTAAAATGCTAAAAAGTAATGGAGAAGCAGAAGATGGAAATTCAGCCAGATCAAGGATCAAGCTCAATCTAAAACCAAAGATTATTGACCTCTCCTTATCTGAGCAGCAAGTGCAATCTCATCAGATTGGTGAGTATATAATGCTCACCTGGTAACATTAACCCTTACCTACCAGCTCACTAGTCCTTGGTATCTACAGTGTGCTTACCCATCAATAAATGCTCTGCACTCTTCAGTTGTTTATATCCTGTCTTTTATGTTCACAGTAAAAAGAATAAAAGGAATAGAAGTTGTCAAAGTGAATCAGATAAAAAAGGTTAAACTTTTAATTATCTTTTAAAAGTTAAAAAAAATGAAAAAGACCTCCATAGAAAGACAGGGAGAGCAGGAAAGTGAGTTATGGTTGCATATCACAAGCCTGGTAAGCCCTGAAGGCATTTTCATATACAACATGCTACCAGAAGCCTTTATATCCACCCTGAATAGATTATTATGAAATATGCTATCTCCTAGAGTTCTTGTGCTCATTCCATATAGAATCCATGCACAGAAACTTTCACCTGCAAAAATTATATGAACATAAGATTGACATATAAATAGGCAAGAAGAAATAGGGTTTTCATGTTAGAAAATAATCACAGCATTGCAATCTAACTCAAAGGGTGGCCTGGACGGTACTGAGTGGAAGCTTTCTAATCAGCTTCAGCAGTAATGTTGCCTTTGACTTGCCTAGATTCAAGCTTCCATTTATCAAGACAAGTGCTGTGTGCATCAGCAATATGCATTGTGCAAGCTGCTTTTACCCCCAGGCTCAAGAGAACAGAAGACACTGCAGAGGACAGTCCCTTTATGGTGCTGTCCCCACCAGTGCAGTGTGAATTGCACTCCTTGGCTGACACCCTGTGCCGTGGTCCCACCACAAGACTCCCCAAACACACCCCCTTAAGAGGGGGTTGCAGCTCATCACCATAATGTCTGTGCTAAATCTGTTTGCAGGAGCTTTGTACCAGCTGCTGGTCAGCGATCAGAAGCCCTTCATTAGAGAAGAACTCAAGCCTGTTTCTTTCTCTGTGCTGAGACCAAGGGCAACAAAAGTCTCATATAACCTTCTGGCACGGGAAGGCACTTTGTGCATCCAGCAAAGGGATGTCTGTCCTTTAGTACATTTTACAGGAGACAAGGTAAGTGAGAATTATCTTCCTGCCTTTTGCTCAATGTCACCTGTGAAATCTGCAGCTCTGGCACACAATGTTTAAAATCCTCTCTAGTTCATAAGAAGACATCATCCACTCCCTAGATTTGGTATTTCATTGAGGCTAGCATGGAAAGATGCATCACTATGTCACAGAAATAGGAATAGTCATGCAGCACATCTTCCATCCCTGCACACTTATGTCAAAGATGATGCTATTCACTCCCCAGCTGGCTGTCAAAAGCTGTTCACCCTCCAGTCCCCTGCCCGCTGAAAGCATCTATTCAAAATTATCATGGTATTCATGCCAACATCTTCAAGCTTACTGCCCTTGCTGTTAGCCTCACAAGTGGGGAGTTTTCACCACAGGTAATGTGTCTGCTCCTGCCATTGCTGGCCTCCAAAATTCCTTGATTTTCAAGCAGGTGCTGACTCTCTGCATGGGGGTAGGAAAGATGTGCATGTTTAGCTGGCTACCTCCAATGAAATGAATTTCACACTATCACCTGGAGACCTGCAACAATCTTGACAGACAAATATCACTTTTTGGTCCTACACACCCATCTGTCAAAACTGAGGTGGTGCCTAGTTCTTCCCTACTTTTCAGCTGAAGTAGTCTGAAGTAATTGTGTGGTTCAGCTTCAGCATAATCTGTGGTCTGTAGAGGTAGAATGGAAGTCTGACGTGGTCTTCTCCCACCCGCCGTAGTTTTTGTGATCTTTTGTGGTCCAATTTATTCAAGTTATAAATCATGGGAAGTACTCAATAATCTGGTACCAAATAATTTGGTTTTTTGAAGCTTAGACCTTTATCTAATCTATGCCAGATGAATAAACCCACACTGGGCACACAGCTTTTCCAACAGATAATGTTCTGAAATGAATCTGCCAAATACAAGGAGGAATAAGACAGTCTCATACAAGCTTCTGCACAATCTCTCTAAATTATAGATAACGTATAGGTTCAGAAACTATGTATTTTTCTTCTCCTGACACACAAATATATACATTTCCTTACTTAGAGAGCTAAAAGCAGATGTTTCACCTAACCAAGACAAACAACTTAAATACCTAAGTAATGCACATTATACTGACCAACCATAAATAACCAGGATTTACAAATTACCCGCATTTCAATACTAGCACTTCTAAGCAGTTTTCATGTTTTAAATTATCTGGATTAATACAGAGAAAGGAAATAACATTTCGGCTTAAAATTCACCATCTCTTTAACTGTTTGCATTCCCAGAATCTTATG
The DNA here is from genome assembly GCA_024362935.1 of Setophaga petechia. Classification (NCBI taxonomy): domain Eukaryota; kingdom Metazoa; phylum Chordata; class Aves; order Passeriformes; family Parulidae; genus Setophaga; species Setophaga petechia. Next base: position 34,677,638 of record JANCRA010000001.1, read on the forward strand.
CACATGCAAACAAATTCAGAATTAAAGCACCACAAAATGCTTTCTGTGGAGTAGCAGAAATTGCTGCTTATTTTCTGAAATGAGTCCAATATATACACAAATACTGTATATATTGACTTGATTTACAGACTTGATTTACACAATAGTAAAACCTGTCTCAATAGGCATAGGGAAAAAATTTGTTCTCTAAAGTACAGGTGCCATCTATAATTAATATCTTTTAAATTATACTATCTTCCTCAGAAGTATAAATTATGAACCAAAACATATAATTATAAAAGTCATTTGGCACTAATCTATAAGAGCAAGCATGTGTTTCAAAATTCACACCAGGTACAAAAATTTTTCTTTTTATCAATAATAAACTAAGTTTAATAATTCCAACTCTCATACATTTTGATATATTCTGTAGGTCTTGGTTTGCAAAGATATGAAGTACATTATACATCCACAATGTATGTCTGATCTATCTTAATAATGAAATACAATCAGAAATTGGGCCAAACACGGAATACTGTATAACAAAGACCAATTACTTTTGTATGTTTCCCACATTTAGAAATGAAAAAAGAACTTGTAATCACTTTACCTTTAAGTATGAAGGAATCAATAGCATCATTTTTGCCTACTTGCAATAAACTATCAGGCTGTTACAAAAAAAATCAAAATAATGTTGATAGCCAAAGAAAGGAAGTTTTCCAAGGTTACTCTGGTCATGCAAGGAGTCTCTGTCATTAGATATGGCAAAAAGATTAAATTAGGAATATTAACCACTTTTGTAGGTTTTAACTCTGTGACTTTAAGATTCTAACTTTTTAAAAAAGCATATCTCACCCAATTATCTCCACATCAATTATTAGTTCTGCACTGTCACAAAGGTGTTTTCAAACCCTTTGCATTATTAATTAATTTTTTCCGTAGATGACAGTGCCATTCTGGAGAGCAATTTCTAGCAGGTACTTAAGTGTTTTCCTGAGTACAAAGGAACTGTTACAAAGGTTCAGGTTTTATAAATAAAAGAAAGGAAGACAGACAACCTTGAAATTCACTTGTGGGGACAGGCTCATAACCATAACTAACCTGAATGCTCAAAACCAGGAGGAAAAACTCACTGTATGCCCCTGAATTTTCAAACTGGTAAAACAGAAGTTGCTGTTCCATATAGATAGAATTGGAAAATACTTTTCTGAATATATCCTGAAGTATATTAATATACTGAAATATATTAATATTCTAAATATTCTGACCAACTGTGATTTACTCTTTAGATGTAAAGGTCTACAACCTAATAACTGAGGGAGGAGGCAGAAGAATATTATACATTACGTGCCTTCTGAAAACTGGGATCTGTTACCATTCATTACCACCTTGGGTTACAGCTGTCCTGTTTCCAGCTGAAGGCAGAGAAAAACAGATGCCTCACATGACAGAAATGTCTGGAAATGTGGATGGCTGTCTTCTGCTGCCATTGCTCCATGGTCCAGCATGGGGAAGGTGGGCAACACTTGTTGCTCAGGGAAGCAGAAGCCTTCCCTTCCACATCCTTCCTCTGTGAGGGAAATAGCAGCAGGGAAGTCTGGCCCCAGCCCTTCCACAAAAGAAACATTCCAAAACCTGGTTCATCCTTCACCCCAAGCAGAGACATTCAGTTTGCTGTGTGGCAGCCTTGCCTGGAGCCATCTCCAAGAAGGCAGATCTCTTCAGTGGGCTGATTTCTCACCTCTGTGAGTTAGGGACAGATAATGGGACTGTGGAAGCTGAGTATTAGGAAGGGGAATTGGATGTCTAAACTAATTATGAAAGAAAACTACTTATGAAAGAGAACTCCAAATCAAATTTGTAGCTCATTCAAGAGAGGCATAAATATGTTTAGTGGGGCTCTATCAATTTACATCACTCCAGTTTAAGGTCCTTTGTATATCCAATTAATATGAACAGAGTAATTTCCAAAGTTTTCCATGTTTGTTCAAATACTTTCAAGTTTCCAGGGCAACTTTCAAATTGATCTAATGCTTAACTCTTAATTAGTAGTAAAACACATTTTAATAGTTTCCATTCAGTCAGGTTTTTAAATGAGTAAACCAGTAGCCAGGATCTTGTTAAGTAGAAGAATAAGATTTAACGCACTTTTTTTATCAGACCCTACTTTCCAGTCCACAGGATAACCCTGAATTTTCTTTCAAAGCCCAACTTTTCAAAGTACAACTGATGGATTTTCAAAGACCCTCCACAGATGGGTCTCTCCCATCTGTCATCAGCCTGTTCTCCAATTGGATGTGCAACCTCTCTTCACTTGCAAGCCTCAAGGCATTTACCAAGCACTGTTACAGTACTTGGTAAATCTTTAAAAAAACAGCTGGGACTCCAGAAATGGAACTCATTAATTCCTGACGCATTTACACACACAAAAGCTCTAAGTGTAAAAGAGTCAAATACTTCTGACAGTCCATCTCCCCTGACTAAGCCCTTAGTCAGATCATGTTTTATCAGGATATAAAAGAGCATATTGCTGGAGAAGAAGAGATGTTGTAACATGAAGCAAACTTGTTGCTTGAAATCTATGCAGTAACATTTATTTGCCACTTCATGTAAGAAAAGTGAGAGGAATTATGGGGGAAAAAAGCCCTTTCAGCAGGACGGAGGAGTTCTATCTTGACATGGATGGGAAATAAAAGCAACTGTGTCCAAGATTTCTGTTTCACTTGACTCTGAGGATAGTGATATGGGGGAGTCCAGAGAGAAAAATAACAACTGGCACATTCTCTGGCTTGCTTGTCTGTATGTTATAAGATTTCAGGCACTGAATCATCTGTCCCTCAAACTCACAGTATTAGATGGAGGAAAACACAAAGACAACATTTATTATATTAGAACCAGTAGCAGTTTTCGAGGCATTGCAGGAGAAACAAGAAGGCTGGAAGCAAGCAAAAGGTTGTGAGGGGACCCAGCTGGGCTAGCTGACCCAAAGTGGTAAAAGGGATATTCCATACAATGGAACGTCATTATCAGCAGTGGAACTGGGGTAGTGGGAGAAAAAGGGGAAAGGCAAGTTGGCTTTCAAAAGCAGCCATACCTGAGGGAGTGGCTGGGTACCACTCTGCTTGTGCAAAAAGGTAAATGATTGCTTTTGCATCACTTTCTCCATTTTTCTCCCTTTTTCCTTCACTTAAACTGTCCTTATCTCAACTTATGAGTTTCATGAGTTTTGCCCTTCCTAGACTTTCCCCTGTCCTGCTGGGGTAGGTGGGGTTGGGGTAGATGAGCAGGCAGCTGAGGGGTCACTGGCCAGGGTCAACCCACCACATATTACCTTCTTAAAAAAACTGCCCTCACTTCAGGAAGGAGATTGACTTGGAAAATGCATTCAAGCTCTTGTAGAAATCTCACTAAAATATTAATTCTAATATTTTCACCTCTTTAGCTCTCATTGCACAGAAGAGAATTATATTAATGCTAATAATGGGACACATTTTAACTTGTAATTTGATTGCACTTCCTTTTTTAAATAATTTCAGACCTATACCAATTATTATAAGATCAATTTCTTTCTATAAAGAGGGTTAAATAGTTAACTCCCATTTAAACCTTGGAAAAAAATTGCTGGAGTCTCCAAAACTCTACCTCAAAGAGAATGTGTCACCACAGTGGCAAAGCAGAAAACAGCACTAGCTACTGCCTAGTATTCCAGAGACTTCAGCTTCATTAAATAATGTAGCAAAAAATCTCCTTTTCTTGCAGGAAATTACTTGTCCTCTTATAGGATTATTTTTATTATTAGAAGTGAACATAACATCTGAAATTCACGTGTATTCATATGGTTACACCAATCATTTCTTATTGATCAAATAAAGCATTTAAGAACATTATTTATTCTGTATGGGGTTTCCCAGTCATTCTTAGCATAAGTAAATCTCACTGGTATTTGATAAACATAACGTTTGCATAACAGTAAATGTAAAATTTTGTTTCAATTTGCTGCAAATTAAAGTGGAGGATTTGTAATAACTTAATATTCTTGCTTTGCCCCAAGCTTTTCCTTCTTCTCTTTCCAAATTAGCAAAATTTCTGCCCAAAAGCTACTCACTCTGGCAAGTTCCCTGACTTTGATCTGTAAGAATTTTCCAGACTATGGACTGAAAAATGAGATAAAGATTACACTGCAAAAATAATCTAGCAGAAAAAGCCCAACTATCCCAGTCTAAACTGTTTTCCTGTGCTTCAGCCAGCTCTTCTCATGCAGAAGACTGAATGCATTGGATTTTCACCACCACCTAATTTACTTAACAGAAGCTCTCCAAGCCAGTTCTCACTTATTATCCAGTTTTATAAATTCACTCCCATGGTTTTTCCCCATTCTTATAAGGAGGTCAAGGGCTTTTTTGCAACTCCTCTCACCTTCCCCACACTCACCAAGAAAAACACAAAAGAGGCCTGAAATATCCATATTATCTCCCTTTTTTATTGCTGTATGCCTTTTCACTGCTACCTGATGCTATTATTCATAGGGGAATCCTCTGATAAAAACCCTGACATCACACAAGTTTCTTCATCGAAGAAAATAGCCAGCAAGTCAAGATCACTGGGAATATGTAGATAATTAAATAAGTTAAGTTGCTTTTCAAAATTAAGTTGCAATCAAGCCAGCACTGAACATCCCTTTTTGCAATAGATGCAAAAAAAATCACCTCCCTGATTTTAAAAAAAGTCTCAATGTATGAGGGAATGATTCATAATTAAAGAAATTCAGAATTGGGAAAGAGGGCCACAATCTTTTGCTTTCTTCTGCAAAAAATTGGGTAATTTTAGTGGTTTTACTATTTTTTCCTCTTCCCTGAGAAGTAGTGAGCACAATTTAAGTCTCTTCCTGCAGAGCTTGTTTATGTAAAGGAATAAATTGGAGCCTCTTTCCTTGAACATTTAATGGGATTTATATCATACTGAGAGGTTTCTTGATTGTCTTTTTTAATGCAAAATTAACAATGGGTTGCTGAAAATATTATTGGTTTTAATTGTGCAATTCTACAGCATGAAAAATTCATAACAAAGGTTTCAATAAGCTTTGTCTGTACTAGAAAGGCAGCTATGATGCCTAGGAAATAAGCCAAATGTAAATAAACCCTTCATGGTAATTTGACAAGGCTATATAATCAATTTCAATACATGAAGTAATACCATCTACTCCTCTAAAGATTCTTCATCTAAATGCATTTTATTTTGACAGTCATAATGTTTACTTACTCCATTTTTCTAATGCTTACTCTTTATATGACTCAGGGATAAGTACTGGAAAGGTCTAGGTAAAAACAAGCCTTGCTTTTAAGAGAATATTCATTTTCCCATAATGATGATTTATTTTTTAAGTTATCTTTGAAAATGCAGCCAAGACCTCCTTCCTGCTTTGGCCATTTCCATGGCAGATTCCCACTGTTAAATATCAGCATGCCCAGACACAGAAGCACTGGAGTGACTGACAGAAGCCACTGTTCTGAAAAACATTGATTCAAGACAACAGGGAGCCACAAGGTAGTTCGAGATAGAAAGAAAAGTGTTGAAAAAGAGATTTGATAAATATTCAGATTTTCACTGTCTGTGATGCTTGAAAGACAAATACTAGGATTTTTGTTAGCAGCTATATCTCTGCAAAAAGACAACAGCAAGTAGCTCAAAACCCCCTTTAAATCTATCTCCAGCTTGCCATCAGATATTTGATGAGGGTTTTTAAAAGTCTTTCTTAAGATTAGATAGGATTTAGTTCTCTGACAGTCTCATTAGAAAGTAAGTGTTCACAGAATCAGGCAGAATTGCAGAACAGGAAAACAGAGCTTAGTCTCTTAAATTATTCCATCTTTATCAGGCACAATTCATTCACTTTGGTATAAATGATTTTCAGCCTGAAATTAGAAGGATTTCCAAGTTCTCTTCACCTTAACTCACTTGTAACCAAAGCTAATTGCAAATTTCTCATTATCTGTAATAGCTGTGAGTTTAACTCCATGTAAACAAAAAAAATCTACTCTGCTTTCTAAAGCAAAAGTACTTATTTTTGAGAAGGGTACCGTAAATAAAATACCCAATGTGGATCAAATTATTTCATTTTATATATAATTCATCATTGCCGTGAATATAAATAATTCTGGGCCTGATCAGGTATCTTTTATTGAATCCTCTACTTTGATTTTAAAGGCTGGATCCTTTTTCTAGTGAATCAACAGGAATTTTGGCTGAGTTACTGTTTCCATTGCATCAATTTCAGATTAGCTAGCAAAAATGTATATTCCTTTTAAAATGTAATTGTACGGACCTGAGACCTTGGTGTAAGGACAGTAAAATCACAAAGGATAAACAGAACAGCCTGGTTAATAGCTCTAATTAAACAGTAAAGAAAACATTTACTATAACTTTATAAGCCTAGGAATCATTGTGTGCAAGTATAGAACCAGCTGGCAAAAAAAAGTGCAACATAAAAATCAGCTTAAATCTGTACAGACAATTCAGTACAACACAGTGGTCATTTAATTAATTTCTATATTAATTTGATTCCTTTACTAAACTGTAACTTTACACTTCAAAAAATCATCTCAGTTATCATCTTGTTCTGTCATATTCCAGTGAAGTGCTAGTAAAGTTGATAATAAATAATCAGGATTTTCTTCCTTCTTTCTTCAACCTTCTCTTCTAACCTAAAGATTTTTTAAATCTTTATTCACATTCTGTACATGTCAAAGTGCTTTGCTTTACTGCTCCAGCTACTTCATGACAAAACCAACAAAATAGCCACTTAAGCAATTTATTTGACAACAAATTCTTATCTATGCAGTCCATGAGAAGCCAAATCCTAGTCCTGAATGTCCTTGAACTAAGAGGAAGTTTGTCCCAGTGTTCCCTTTAACTGAATTATTATTATTATTATTATTATTAGCTTTACGAGTCTTCTATTCTGAAATTTTCCAATGCTCAGTCTCAGAATCTTATTGCCTCAAAACTTCCTGCAGTACCTCATCAGCATGAAGAATGAAGTCATTAAGGCACACATTCTTTATGTTGCTCAAGAACTTTCCTTCTCTCCCTTGGTTCTTACCCAAACAGCCTATTATTCAGAGAAGGCTGGAATAACACAGTGGGAAATCCACATTCAGACTCTCACTTCTGCCAGTTCAAGGCCAGAAGCAGAAGACATCCAGCCCTCTCATGGAATCAGGATGTGGAGATGCCCATGCTGGCAGTGCTGGAGCTGCTGGCTCACCTGGAAGTGCCTGTGGTGCTCAGGGCAGTGTGATGCTCACCCTCATATCCCAGTCAGAGGGAATTACCCAGGTACCACTGAGCGAGATGCCAGCCCCCTGCTCACACTGTTCCACCCTGCTCTGCTCACTCTGATTGAGACAGTGATTTACTGGAGTACTAGAAGGGTAAAAACTCAGCCTACTTCGTCAAGTAGTCTTAGAAAGGAACAGGGTTAGCTTAACTCTCAGCATTCACTGAAGACAAGAAGCTCCCCTCAAGCAGAGATTCAAGTTTGTCTTTGCTTTCATTTTGGCAGAGCAAGGACTTGAATCACTCTCTTCCATTACCCAGGTAGGTATCTTTACTCCCAGTTTGCAAGTTATAATGTAATGGCTCATTAGCTTTCCTTTTGTTCACAGAAACTTACTCATGAAGACATGCAAAATTCTGTGAAGCAGTTTTGATATAACAAGAATTCAGCATGGTTTCATACTGATATATAAATACACACACATACAAACATTCATTCCTACAGGCTGCATAAAAATATCAACACAAAGCTCACCAACCAACCCCTGGAAGTGTGAAAATTCATCATAATTTTGGGCACTCAGTGCTGGGCAAGACAAATCCTCAGCAGAGACCATTGGAAAAGCCCCTGCTCAATTGTTTCTTGTGGTTTACACCATGGAGCAAAACCAGGAAAAATGGTAATTATACATTGTGATAAAAACTATTTTTTAGATGAAAGATGAACATGAAATGCAAGAACACAGTCAAAGACCTAAACACAATTTTTGGGTAAGCAAATGCTTCCTATGTCAAATACCTATTAGTGTGGTAATGGTACTGGTCTTATAATAATAAATTTTCCATAAAAATATTCTTATGTACTTGTCCTTTACTAGTTTTAAACACAAAGTTTTACATGAAATATATTTGCCTATTGATATACATTGACTGTCTATAAAATATATTTGGATGTATTCCAATATTTAAGCTATCCAACCCTTTCCACAATGAAAATATTAAAAACAAGCAGATACATTATTTCATAGTGAGGGAGAAAAATTATTTCAATCAATCATTTGTATAATGTTTTTACCACCTTTGTTTCAAGAAACACTTTCAATAAGTGAGCTGTCATTAATAGCTGAGGTCAGACTTCCAACTGTGCTGATGCAACAAAACAGTTAATTGTGAGGTTTCAATTAACAGTAGGGATGGTTTGGCACAGGCAGTGGGCAGGCTCAGGAGCAGGCACCAAGACAAAGGAGACCAACTATAGAAATGGCAGAAGCAGGCAGCTGCCTGTGGGGATGCTGAGAGCACTCTGGGAACATGGATTTTAACCTGCCTGCTATAAAAGCAGAGAAAGTAAAGCATTACAAAAGTTGGCCAGATTTTCTCACCTCCCTCTTCCTATCCACACACAAACTCAGTAGGGGACAGAAAATGGGATCTCATTGTCTGCATCTACAATCAGACAGACTACAATACAATTTTTCTTTCTGGTGCTTAGAACATAGCTCACTAACCACTCCAGTCTTGAAATATCTAATTGAGTGAAATACTAATATGAGAACATAGGAGAGTATTTTTTTCCATAAGCTTAGACAGAATTTTCCAAGTTAAAAATTTCCAAACTAAATCTTATTATTTAAAAAATTATTCAAGTTTATTATACCTGTAACTCAATGATATATATTCTATTTCCTCCTGAAACACATTGCTTGATTCTACATTTTGCCCCAGATAAATAAGAAAAAAAAGCAGTTGTGGAAAACAGTTCCAAAGCCAGAGAAAGAGGAAAGGGTTCAGGTGGAAGTAAATACTTGGTTAATTTATTTCCAGTTTTATTTATCTCATTAGGAAACAGTGTGAGAACATATCACAGTTCCCCTGAGCTAAAATATGTTACAGAAATGGGAATTCAGCATCTTTCAGAGGTTGCTGGAGACTGGTACATTACTTACAAGAAATTCTGGCTCAGACCTTTAGCAGTTGTAATAACATTCTTGATCCTCTTGTAAGCAGCAGATGTTAAATATCTCAGTTTGCAATATTAAAATTAATCTTATTGCATCATTATCTAGCTCAGAGTATAATCACTGTCTTGTGATGGAATTCTGCATTACAAGACTACATCCTCACTTTTGCTATGTTATGTTTAAATAAAAAGTGATTCAATCATTGGTATTTATTTCAGAAAATCTGTTTAGTAGACATGAAGGTAAAAACATACTAAGACAGCTCTATGAACCTACTTCAAAACAAAAAAGTATTAAAAACAGTATATCATGAATGTATCTCCTGATCTCTTAGGCTGAGTTGATGACATGACTCTTAGCCTGTGAGTGATCTGCTAATTTTTCAAGTTCACTGCAACATCCTTATGAATCAATGATATTCCACTACAGATTCAGGTATATTCTTTAAATAATTTTACAACATCTGCAGAGCACAAGAAACTGACTCCTATTGGAAATCATTGGGAATTAGGCACATAGCATAGATTTTCAAAACTCCTCTTTGCCAGAATAACTCTGTTACATAATCACAGACACAAACATTTAGCCTTTGGGCTATAATTTAACAACGTTTAATGCTCTTTAACATACACAGTCCTATTTTAATTTTTTTTTTATCAGGATAAATGGTGTCTGACAGTTGAACTGAAAAGCATGATGCAAATAAAGCAATATATGAAATACAGGATTTAAAATTTAATTAGAAATACTTTAGACTTCTGGAATAAACAAGTTCAAATCAGTTTGACTTATCTAGCGGGAAAAACAAGGATTTACTAATGCACATATTTACAGTTAATTTAAAAGCCATAGGGCAGAAAAATTTAAAATTCAGACACATAAAACAAAGCCTAAAAGTTTTAAAAAATGTTATGGAAATTTCCAAAACTCTCTGCAGTTAAGCATGGATTTTTATCAGACATATTGAGGCAATATCTATAGAACTGTATAAAGGGCAGAGTTAAAAATACTTTCTTTGTAGTTTACCAGTAGAGAAATGTTTTGATTAAATACATATAAACTTGGAGCAGATGGCCAGTTGCCACTAATTTTTCCTAAAGCCTACAGGAAGCTGAGATAACATTACAGTTTATGCATTATTCTAGGCAGAACTAGTTTCAGGATTTAAATCTGAGCACAAAGCAAAGTTTCTGCTAATTCAACAGCCCAGACCCATGCTAATGCTAAGCAGATTTCTACACACAAGTGTCTGCAGTCTATATGCACTGAAACACTCTGTGAAGTCCATTTCCAGGCTCTTTTGACTTGCTAGCCCTTAGATTGCAAAAGAATGGGGGGGATGTGTAACATATGCAGGTAATTTCAGTGATAAGTATTCCCTAGCTAAATGCCCCAAACTAGTGTTCCCTATCCACCTAAACTGTGACAAGTTGAAACTATGCATTTTTAAGTTGCAGCTGAAGGACTTCAATCTTTACTGAAAATATGTCTCTTGGTTCAATTAATACAGACATTACTATCATAACAAAATAGTTTGCAGTCTAAATGTTCTACAGTTTTCACAGAAGACTACATTTGGGTTCTTCCCCTCTTTGTGGTAACACTATTCCACAGAAACTGTTGGACATGTTACACTGCTACGGCATATTTAGTACACTCTTTAAGCATGAATAAACATGCATAGAAACTTTACAATTTTTAATGCAAAAAGATGTCTTTTTTTTCTTGATTCAAAACCCAAAAACAGTGTTTGATAAACTAGTTAGTGAAATATGACAATTCTTACACATCAAAGAGTAAAAAAAAAAGTAATGAATTTTTTTACATTAGCTAGTTCTTTTCTCCTAGCTGATCTATATGTAAAAGTATCTAAAAAATAGGAAACAAAATGTGATTGGGAGCAGAATTTATGTGTTGTATCCCAAACATTTCCAATGCACTGCAAATGTAATATTAAGTTATTTTGCACATGTTCAAAATGCCTGCTTCACTAAAATGTAGAAGAAACAAGAGCATTTTCAAAAATAGAGAAGACTTTTGGCAGTTAATATTATGGCTCATGTTGCTCTGTTAAAGTTTTCTTCTTTTTCAATGGACAAAGTTGTTAATAACGTTTCCCAGCCTACCAGGTAAACTCTGCAGTAGCAGATCCATATCTACACTAGAAATTGCGTTCATATTTCTAGCCAGAGAATAACACATGAAATACTGTGCTGCAATACTGAGGGTGCTTGAAAATTGGGTTCCTCCTGCGAGGAAGGATTAAGTTCTGCAGTAAAATTTCAGAAGTTGTCATAAAGCTGAATATTTTTGAAATCTAATTTATTTCCTCTTAATCTTTTAGGATTCCAATTTTAAGACATGAATGAATAAATACAAACTGATGACTCATCTCTAATTGTAATGCAGCTTATCCACCTGGCATGTTTCATAGACACCTTTAGCTCTGCTGGCTGAGATCAGCATTTATTCACTGCCTGGTACAGAATAATTTTCCTCCAAAGATGTATGTCTTATAATTTACAGAAGAATGAAAATGTTTATAAGCTATGAAAAGCCTATTTAAGGAGAAAATATTTTTGAGAAATATTCTCTTTAAAGCCAAGCTACTAATCAATTGCTTCCAGAGGAGACCAATAGGGAGTTATCTTGAAAGCTACTACTTGGCAAAAGCCTGCTGAGCTGCCCGCACTGCAAGAATTACACAGATGTACTAACATTGCACATACCTTGGAAAAGAAATACCCAGTTTTGAGAGGATCCTGCAGTAAAAAGTCTCCTATGGGGCTAAAAAGCTGAAACACAGCTAGAGCTGACTACACAGAAAATAGTAACATCTTTAAAGCTGCAGTCAGGAACAGATATTGTTTTACGACACCAGTTTCTGCTTGTTCACTTCTTTGTATTCCATACACCTGTGAAATTCACTCTACATCAGTTTCACAGTATGTAACTGCAACAAGAAGACCTCACGGGTAAACTAGACAAACAATCCTCTCTCTGTTGATAGTATATTACAGCTGCATGCAAATATATCTGCACATAGCCCAGCGTGAAAAGATCCCGGTAAGAAAGTTATAGCCCTACTTTCCTTGAGAAATTATTTTGTATCTAAATATATGTAGCTGAGTAATTCACAAACAATAATTTTCTTTACCTAGTACATCTACATTTCACTTTTCCATTAATATCATCTTGTTGACTATTTAAACCACTGGGATTTTTTCTTCCTCATTTTTTTAACCTTTAAATATTTATTGGCTATTTTCATCCTTCCCACAACTATTTTGGGAAGGCCATACAATTTGCCTTCAAAGTATGCAAGGTCAGGAAATGTCAGCTGCATCCTCATGCCCTGGAGTGATGCCAGCATTGTTTGGAACTCGTCAGATTTCTAGGCAGAAAGTCTCATTATTGATCCACTTTTTAATAGTTTAATCAATTACTCAGCACAGTACTAAAATATTCTCCTGACACCTCTAAATTTCTACATTTAAATATGCTTTTTTTAAGGTATTTAGGGGTTTGGGGGATGAATGTGTAGATATAACTCTTATCTGATATGTAATATTAATGGACTTTTTTCTGGTTTATAATGGATGTCTCTCATGCATTTTAATAAACTTTTAATGGCTATAAAGGAACTGCTAAACCGCTTGCAGCAAAAACAACCCACATGGCACATCAAGTGAGATTTGTGGTTCTTTTCACCTCTGCTTCCAGATTGCTACACTAAATGCTGTGAGTGATGAGTGAATTATGGAGAAGCTCAGCAGAAAAACCTTTCTACATGTGAGCTTCTCAGAAATACCTACTCAAAAATAGTTTTTTCCAAAACACCAGTCCCTAAATAATTCATCTGTGAATACTCTTGGTCCATGACAGAAGTGCCACATCTGGTTTAACATGATGCATTTTGAAAACAGTTTTAGAATAACCATTGTGGCAATTCTGTAGTTCCTAAGGACTGTTATTCTAGATAATTATCCTTTTCACAGAATCATCAAGGCTAGAAGAGACCTGCATGATTATCTAGTCCATCCATCAACCCAGCACCCCATAATCACCCCTAAATCCTATCCTCATCCCGTGCCACATCCATACAAATTTGAACTCTTCCAGAGACAGTGATTCTACCACCTCCCTGGGAAATTTATTCCAGCATCAAACTACTCTTTCAGTGAATTTTTTTTCTGATACATAATCAAGACCTCCTCTGCTGGAACTTAGGGTCATTTCCTCTCATCTTTTCTCTTTAGACATGGCAACGGCAGAAGAGACCAATCTCAGCCTGCTACAACTTCTTTAAGGCAGTTATACAGAGCAACTGCAGAGAAGGAGCAGGGTTTTTCTGGGGAGGAGGGGAGGGTGCTGGTGAGCAGACCCTGGTCCTTAGAGGAACCAGAAGCACTGGCACACTGCTGTGGGACTGCTGCTTAATCTTCACTGCTTTCAACTTCTAAGCCTTTTCTGAAAGGGAAGTGGTTTGAATATGGATCAGGGGTCAAAAGGACGCTGTCAGTCAAGAGGGGAACCCTTAAGATTTGGGTCTTTTTCAAGATCAGCTCAAGACAGCACAGTTTAGAAGGGACAATGTTCAAAAAATTCATGACTTGGGAAGGTTCTTAATTTTATTCTGATTATAGGGGATGTGAAAATCTCTCTGTGTTTAATTCAAACACTCCTTGTCAAGTAGTCAATCTTTTCAATTCTAGCACTAATCTAAAATACTTTTGCAATCTTTTAATTGCTGTAACCACAACATCGGCTGAGCTGTGAGGCAGTGCACGTAGCCTAAGAACTCTGTAACAACCAGCATAAAGCACAGAATAAACAATGCAAAAGCAATACAAGTTATATAAATCAAATGCATAAACAGCTCAAAGCACAGTAGCAGAAGAAGAAAGCAAATGAACAGTTATTTGGAAATCTGATGAAAGATTGGAAAGCAACATTCATGAAATCTGTAACAGCAGAAACATTTCCACTTGGATAGACTGATGCCAGTTAATATATTTCTGCAGGTATATGTCTCTATAAATTATCTGCTGATGTGCACTGGGCAGCTGAATATTTGTAACACAAGGTTTGCACTCCCCGCCCATTTGTGTACAAAGGCTTGATCTTTATTATGACAAACATGGCTTTGAGAGCATTTTTCCAAAGTTGCCCAGGCTGGACTCTTGTAGTATACAAAGCATGGATGAGTATTTTTACAGAAATCTTTGGGCAAGAGCTCAGATCCAAGTTCATAGTGGCACAGCCAGGGTACGCGGCTCATGAAATATACAGCTACTTTAAAAACAGGAGGGGCAAGTAGTTTCTTTTGAAGGAAGGAGTGTGCTATGGAGGTTTGGAAATGTCTGTCAGGAAAATATTCTAGCAGAAAGAAAAGATGTTTGATTTAAAAAAAAAAGTTTGAAATGTGTTTGAGGCTTAGGGCAGATTCAAAACTCCCAGGCCTCTGGGTGTGGGAGACAGAGTTCAGCTTGCTGAAGTGATGAAACACTGTCTTATCTCTGAGTGAATGGTCTCTCAGCAGCTCGTCGGCTATGGGCCCTATGTGGTTTTGGTTAGGAGACACAAATAAGATTGCACCTTTGAAGATCCTAAAGAGAAACTAAAAAGGATGGTAGCACTGAGCTGGGAACAATGGTCTGGCATAGGTACCTTTTATTGCCTAGTAAAGCTAAACCTGTTGCCTAAAATTGAAGGGGCTTTCAATATGAGAGAATTGTTGCAAGCAGGGATGTAAAGCATTTTTATTTCCTTCCAGTGAGAAGGCAGAACTGGAGATTTCTAAGAGCCAATTGCTGGGCAGGTAACCTTTAGGAATGCTCTGATGGAAGCCTTGTGCAACTTTCTACTGTTTGGGCTTTATTTCTTGTGTTTGTTATATCCTTTTATAGAGGTCTTTTTGTAGAGGAGTAGGAGACAACAGGAGCCCAAAATAGCAGCAGTTAAATAGGAGCACATGGAAAGCCACAGCAGGGCTTACAGAGCTGTGCCACTACAGAATTGACTTCAAGGTCATAGCATAAATTAAATCCTTGAAAAAGTGTCAGAGGAAACTGGAAACAAGATTCCTCCAAACAGCAGGTATGTTTGAGTGGGGCTGAGTTCTGGCTTCATTGGTCTGGGCAGAGAGCACAGGCATGTCTCCAGCCCAGCAGAAGTCTGGCACAGAGAGATGGCATATTAGAAGTCAAGAGTGGGCATGGAGGACATGTGCCACAGTGCAGATCCTAAGCAACAAAAACAGAGCAGGGAAGACTGTGAAGGAAGTAGCAGTCACTGACCTCTACTTTGGCCCCATCACATTGCACTAAAAGCTTGGATCTAAACATTGAGATGATCCAGAAACATCCTGTCAGACAGCACACTAGTTCTTATTCACCTCTGGCAATGGCACCTCATCCCTCCCTCCCTCCCACCTTTCCACCATGATCTAAGCCAAATGGCAAAGTAAACAAAGTAGCTGTCAGACTTATTGTCTGTTTAGGAACTCGGAAATCTTTATTGTGCCTTACCAAAGGGTTAATCAAGGTGTCAGACACTACTCATCTTTTATATCTCTAGTACCAAAGCTGAAAGGCAAGAGAAGCCATAAGAAATATAATCTACAGTAACAGCATTTAAGTTTCAATACATTAAAATGTTAGTATCCTAAATATGTTTGCTGATGACTTGAGAGTTGGATTTATAACCCACAGCTGAACATTTTTTCTTGCCTCAACAGCACAAGATCAGATACTTTATTACGAAGTCCCCCATACACTATTCATAAGTACAGGTAGCCTAATAAAACGTGGATAAAAACCTCACACTTGCTTTTCTCCTTATCTCTGATTTGATTCTCTCTGACAATAGTTGCTAATTTTTAGCTACAAATATTACTCAAAAGAGATAAATAGTGATGTCCAGCAGTTCTAACCTGACAAATCCTTTTAAAGTCATTTAATTGGTGCACTTTCATGTGCTTTTATCACTCTGACCAGATAAAAGTGGATTTTTGTATTATTATTACTTGAAAGCTGTTGGTGAAAGGTATTTATTGCTGCAATCATCCACTCTTAACATTTAGACTGTAAAAATTGACCCTAGGCTGTCAACCATTAAGCACCAATAATTATGTCTGAAGTTGTGAAAGTGAAGCGCGACAGCCATTTCATTCCTAGTGCTTTAACAGGTCTTATAACCTTCTGAAATACTTTTGTTCTTCATTTCCCATGCACCAGTCAAAAATATGAGTGTTTTTAGGGAGAAGTGGAAAGTTTGTGCATGATCAAAGATTGAAATTTCATAACACTATCATTGTGAAAGAGTATTATAATGCATCAGGTAGGTGTTAAGTTGCCAACTCACAAAAAATGTTTTTTCATCTGTAAATATACCTATAACCAGGATTTTTTTTAAAACTACCTACAGTGACAATGCACAACAAGGTCTTTGTTACCACTGTTAACCAAGAATTAACAAATTTTGTATGAATGCCAAAAGTGATACGCTAATGGAAATATTTTTGTGAATTATTAGAATTTGTCAACCACATGATTTTGATCACAAGAGCAATTATAAATACCTCACATAACTTTTCTGCTATGTAAGGCATACACGTCAAGCACAGTTTATGAGGCTTTTTAGAGCCAGCTTATTTATTAAGCTGTAAAATCTCTTTGGAACTGCTTGTAATTCATTCATGCTTGTTCATGTTCTACTGGTACCACTCCTGTGGTACATATTTCTCTTTTTTTTTTTTTGTCTCTGGGCACTAGAAACAAAGAGGGAGATAATGCCTCAGTCATTCCTTTGCTACATTGTCTTGGGCGTGACAATGAAGCACTCCTTCAGGTAAAATTCCTGGCAGACAGCTCCCAAGAACTGCAGCAAGATCTCAACCTGCAGCAGCTCTATAGGCAAGGAAATTATTAACAGCTGTTATAGAGCATGCAGCTATATCATTAAATTCCCTTTCCCAAGTTAAATGGTTAAAAACTCATCAGTATAGAAGAATGAAAATAATTCAAGTGTTAACAATGTGCTGCAAATCATTATGCAAAACCCAGAGACACTTTCAGCTTGTTTGATTTTAAATTATTTTGGACTAATATGGTTTATTTAGAATGACTGACTCATCATGGGAATTTCACTGAGCATTTGAAATTAACTTTATTTTTAATGAATGAAATTGCTGTCATAACTTGACACGTCCTGTAAAGTTCTGCACTTACCTAGTCATATATCTACAGCTTCTTGACATTCCAAAAGTGTAATGGAACAGAATGACAGCAGTATTATACAAGTGTAAAGTGATATTTGGGTTGCCTGTTTATGTGTATGGCACCTCAACATCTCTCTGAAAGTCTACATAAGAGACTACTTCTGTTAGCAGAAAAACACATCCAGACTGCTTCAGCAACAAGAAACTGACGTCTGAAAACACAACTGGTCAAAAATCTAGACATGATGTTCATAATTTAGAACCCAGGTATAGTAAGGGAAAAAAAGGGTTTTTTCCTACTTATTCTACAGGAAAATTGTTGAAACTGGAATGTCCTATGTTTTAGTAGAGAATCTACTCCTTTAAATTAGGTAGGCATCATCTCACAGTCATACCTACTTGCCAGGAAACAAAATTGTCATATTACTAAATTACTAAATCCTCCAATACCAGATATTATCCTCTGAAGACTATGTATAAAGCAGGAAAATTGCACTGAATTTATCATTTCATCCACTCATATATTTTCTCATTTATTCAGAAGACCATTCGCTGAAGGTCAAAGTCTCTGTACTACTGAAATGTCATTTAACTATTAGTGCAGGTTCCAAAACAAACTTAAGCATTCCATAGAAGAAAGCCAAATAAAGCCAGAGATCTGAAAACTTACACTTTATATTTTTAACAGGAAAAAATAAGAAGTATTTTGACAAATGTTCCTGGCAATGATTTTGAGGTTTAAGCAGACATGGAGAAAACAAAAACAGAACCATTAAAACTTTTGAAAGGCTGCAGTACCTTTATAAACAACATTCTCATAAGAGGTGTCAATAGACAAAGTAGCAATGGGCACTGGCAAGGAGTAAGTGCTAAGAACAAAGCCATTAAGATAAGGCTGAATTATTTAATTTTTCAAACCTTATTCAGAAAAGTTGAAATAAGTTCAACTTGTTCAAGACTAATTGCAGGAATCACAGGCACATGACAAAATACTTCAAGTTGAAGTCAACCTGTTTTATATATAGATATGTATGTATGTATGCACATAGTTTTTTCTCTCATCTTATTGAAGACTTTATAGCTATTTCCAATACTGAGTGATACTCCCTAGAATGCTGTGTTGTTTGGTTTCATAAAACTGATTTTTTTTCCAAACCCCCCATAAATTAGTTCCTGAGGCAGGAGTTAGACTTCCTTTCAGAGCTTGACACAGTAGATACCTACTCATTGCTGCCTGATAGAGCAACACTGAGAATATTGAAATGACCTTTCTTCATTGCAGTTCATGCATGAGCATGCACTTTAGAATGAGAAGAACACATGGAATACTTTTTAAAAGCTTTAGAGTATTTTTCAGTCTCTGCTGTCAAAGGTGCTCCATTTTGTGCAAAACACTTCAGTATTCATTGAAGCAAAGCCCAGCACCCACATCTCTCAGATAAATATGATCTCTACCAGGCTATAGCTGTGTGAGGAAACAGTGTGCTGGTATTTGAAGAAGCAACTACTTGTTTTCTGTTTTCATTTAATGGCAAAATTTTAGAAATTATTTTTCTATTGTGAAAACCAATTCACATACCTGATATGTGCCTGGAAAACCACCTTCCCCAGTAAAGGACTCACCAGAAAGCTCTGATTTCTCTTTAACATAATTCTGTACTTGTGGTCTCATTTTCTTTCTCTAAAAATCAGCTTTCAGCAAATTATTGACATCAGGGGGTGCTCTATGAAAAGCAGACTGGAAGCATTGGGACAATATGTGAGTATTTCCAAATCTGTTTTCCATAAAACAGTACAAGACAGATGCAGAGATTAATGAAACACACAAAAATCTGAAAATCAGAATAAATTCCAAGGGCTTCCAGACAGAAAGAAGCATATTTTTTTCTTGAGAAAAACCACTAATACTTATATCTGATATCCAACTTTCTAATACAGTGCAGGTACAAGCATCTGATGTAACAATGGTCTTAGTTGGTCCTTTTACACTAAATAAAAGGTAGATTAATATGATGGTTTTCAAGTATACTACTATTCATCTTCTAACACCTTGTTCCAAAAACAACTAAATTTGTTTTAGAAAGGATTTAAGTAGTTCATGCATTCTGTCATCACTATCCTGTGTGCCAGTCTCAGAAATTTCTAGAAGTTGTACCTTGGAAGATTTGGGAATAAATTAATAGCAAGTAAATTCCCTCCAGTCAAGCAGAGATAACTTATATGAAAATCATTCTCCTCTCACTGAAGGAAAGGCTCGGCTGCTCCAGGGCACTTTGGTCTCCTCCAGATCCAACTTGGTAGAATCCCCATTTAGCAAGCCAAAAAAATGATTAAGCAGTGCAGGGCCCATCAATAGTTTATGGTCTGGCATTTTCACCTACATGCCTCTGCAAATTATCTGTCCCACAAAGAAAACAACCTCTAAAGCAAACTGATTCAGCAGCAATGTTCATTAAAGCAAGTACCAGCAACACAGCAAGGTCCAGAGTGCCCCTCTACCTCTGACCCATTCTAGTTTATTTTATTTGATTTTTTTCCTACAACTTCTGTATTTCACTACCACTTATATCAAAAGCTAGGTATTTGTAAATCCACAGCTATCTATGGAAGAGATAAGCACGCAGAGATCTTTCTTGAATTAAAAACCATCATTAAATAATTTTACTTTTCTAAGGAACTGTTGTGTTCTAAATAAGTATAATATATATATGGATATTGATTAATTTTGACATACTGCCTTGATACCAAGTTCCAACAACCACGTGAAAAATTCCTATAAATGGTATAGGCCTAACACAGAGTAAATGATAAATCTAGAATTGTCTTTCCTGAAGGTGTGGGCATGGGAGAAGAATATTTGCAAAACACCTGCGAATTTGGGAGAAAGCTACACACTCACACACATTATTGTGGACTGGAGTTTAGCTAACTTCCCAACACAGCTTGCTAGGAAACCAGATATCCTCATCACAGGCTATCAGACCTGGAGATAAGCAACGTCTGCTTATCAGACATCAGGGAAGGGTGGAACCAATGGGTACTTTTGGTGGGCACACTAGCAAGCATATTTGTTTTAAACTACCTGTTGTTTTTTTTTTTCTACTAGTCCTAATGTTCTTTATCTTCATTCTAATGATTCTCACCACTTGCATGTCATTTGATGTTACGAAGCTCCACATATTTTTTACTGTAAACATTCCTATACCTAGTACTTCTTACCTGGAGGTTTTATGTTTTACCCTAACATTTCACAGAAGTTAACTTGGAATTTTAAGGCCAGCCAATGGGTTTGCTTTTGGTACACCATATACTTGAGTTTTGAAGTCAGTTTTGATCAACAAAATTAGTGGTGATGATGTGAAATGGGAGGAGAAAGTAGTGCGTGGAATTTTTTTAAACTTAATTTAAATTTTGTTTAAATCCCTGAATTCCACTAACGTTTAATAGATGGAAAGTGGTGAAACTGAAATACTGAAATAAAGACAAAACTGAGAGAATCATGAGAACAGAAGGAAATTCTACACTAATAGAAAATGGAGGTGGAGGAAAGACCCTCACCTTACCATAAAGTATTTGGATTATTTGAAAAATTTGTCTCTTTCCAGAGGATGTGTCTAACTCAAATGGGTGGACAAGGCTTAAATTATCTGCATCTATATGCACTGTACAGGAAAAGACTGAATAAGTGAGTTGTAAAAAAGTGAATAGTCTGCCTTAAGGGTTATGCAAACTACTACAGGATGAAGAATTTGCTACAGTCTAATCAGTGTGGATTTCACTGCTGTAGTAAAAATGAGCAAGATAAAAAGAAAGACAATGTTGTAGCCTGTGCTAATCATAGAAATATAAAGGCTGTGAATTAATAATAAAGGGGAAAATGAGAAATGAAATATAGAAGAAAGACATTAATGGTGAAATGAAAAATGTGTCTAAAAATGAACAGAGGAATCTTTGTAACTGAAAATAGTATTAATTTAGGTTTGTTAAGCACCTATATCATTTACAGCAGTTTAGACTTCCTGACTGATTCTTCTTGAGGTTTCAGTGCAGAAGTGTATGAGCCAAACTTCCCCTCTATGCTGTGAACAGCACAGAGTGCAGACATGCTGCATCCTCAACATTCCCTCTTACTATGACATCCAAGGGAATGAAGAGTTTGGCTGTTCTCATTCTTGGAGTAACAAGCTTATAACAGGAGTGAAGCACTATACCAGCAACAGAAAAAAAAAAAAAAATTAAAAAAAAAAACAGTGAAAGGAATTAAATTATGGATTTACCTGTGACAGAGGAGGACTAGATTCAACAGAAATTTCCTTTGTACAAAAGCCCTTTGCTGAAAGGGAAGGTGAGCAGGTTATAGAAAGCAGAAATTTCACTTCTGGAGTTACTGGGTCATTCAAAAACGATTCAGTTTGCAATGTGGAAGTCCACTGTGTGAGGTAATGATCTTAACTTTTCCTTTTTTGCACTGAGAAGGCTACTTTCAAATATCCCCCCCATAATCACACCCACAATTAGACCACAGGAAATCACCCAGTAGAATTGCACTTTCACATGGAAGGGAAGTGGAGGCTAGCTGCCCACAACTCGAGTTTTATTAATGCTTGCAACATCACATTAAACATTGGCATTCTGCAATCAAGATCAATATTCCTGGGTTGGGGGTGTTTTCCTGCCCTACATCCAACAAGTTAACATTTCTTTCTCCCACTTCTGTGCTATTCTTTTTTGGTTTTGTTTTGTTTGTTTGTTTGTTTTTTTAAGTATACTATCTGTAGAAATTTCCATTCCACTCTTGCTTTCAGAAGATTGCTATCCCAGCTAGTCTGTTTTATGAAGCAATTTCTTTTACAAAAATATATAACAACTTTCAGTCTTTCGTATTGGAAATCATGTCATGTTGTAATTTAATGATGTTAAAAGACATTTGTACTTAAGCTATAAAATTCTTTAGGTGCTGCTCTCTTGATGCCTTTGTAAACAGTACCATCTGTAATTTTCCTATACACTTGAGCAACAACAACAACTATTTCAATATCTCAGGTGGTCTTTTTTCAGCACTAGTCACGTAATTAATTTTTAGGTATCTACCTAGAACTAAGTGTGCCAAATAAGCTTGGAAGCAAATATCCATTGTAGCAGAACTCCAGATTCTTCCATCATTATGTTTGACTGGTATCAAAAAAACAAGACAATTTTTACTTTTATTTAAAATCCAATTTTAATAATACCCTCTGGGTTTTTATCATTCTATAACATATTTGGTCTGCTCTATAGCAGCCTATTGAATAACATTTCAGACAACAATTTTACTTTCATGACCACTGGTATTTTCCTCAAAAACTACTGTACAGAGTTTACATTCCCATTTGAATTCCTTGAATATTTTGAACTCTGTGGAAATTTCTGTTCATTTTTCCCTTCCAAGTTTATTAATGACACTCCTGCCCACTGAACTCTATTAAGATTACTTTAAAGGGTTTCTTATTTAATGTAGACATTTCTGCTTCTAAAACCATTATCTGCAGTAATACACAGATTCTTCTAAGTTCTGCTTTATCTCAGCTGCAAGATTGTCTCATTCTTTTCATAGATTACAGCTAATTTCAAGCTAAAACGCCTTTTTGTGATATTCCATTTCTGACTTCATTAGAAAAATCTTCAGTGAAAAAATGATAGTGAGAAGAAAACTGGAATATATATCAGTATAATGTGGTCATGAGAACTGAAGGGAGTGTAAAAAAGATGGAAAACTGTCAAAACTGTCCATAGTTCTAAAGATCTCTGTGTAAAACAGACATAGCATATGTGTTCATAAAGAAGGAGGAAGGGAGCTAACTGAACAGAAAATTATCTGTGGTGTGGTAAGAAAAACTGTGAATGATAGAGAGAAATCTGGTATCAGAAAATTATTTAAAAAAGAAAAAATCAGTATTCGTTGTAATAGAACAGAAGAACTGAAAATTTACTTTAATGCTTTCAAAGCATAATAATGCTGCACTGCAGACTCATTTCCTATCAATGATGAAGTCTGAGTTGCCAAAGAAATAAGCATTTGTTATATACAGAAAATATAGCAGAGAAAGACACTTGCTGAATAAACTAGGAATTTGCCATGAATCTACAATATGAAAAAGAAGACAGCAAACATACTTTACATATTCATGAAATAGTATCTCTAGGATTACCCCAAGATAATACATTAGTAAATCTGCAAATTCATCCCAGAAACTATTTATGAAGAAGTAATAGCTGCTTTGTAGAGTTTTTAGGTTTCAAAAGTAGCAGGAAAATGAACTAAATCTCATATTTGCAAAGAAGTTTTCCAAGCTATTAATAAGACATTAGCTTCAATGAAGAACTTAAAAACATCAATGAGCATTTCATTATGCTTCTTTTCCTTGTTAAAGGACATGAATATGTAATACAGAAATTGGAGGATACTTAACCTTAGCAGCATTTCTTGTTGCATTAGACAATTTGGCATCTTAGGAATTCAGACTAATTTACAAACATGAATTTAGCCCTGCAACATGCTTCTGTAGTAACTGCTATTAGTATTTACTATTATGAAGGGAAGATACATCCAACACAGATGACATTTCCAAAACTCAGCAGTCAGACAGCATAATTAGTGAGACACAATAGTTCTCCAAATAAAAGGGACCATTAAACTTCCCTTTTTGCTAATATAATAATTATCTTGGTATGCTAAATGAAAGAAACCATTCAGTGAGTCAATATAGCCACAAGCAAGAGATTCAGATCAGAAATACTGAGAGAGCAGAGTATTTATGAGGATTGAAGAGAAACTTCTTCTGACTGCAGTCAGTGTAAGGTTATATGACAAAATGAAATTTAATAAACCCAAATGTAAAATAATTATGAGAAATTATTGAGAGTCTCACCTGAAAAAAGGTAAAGCAGATGAAGCATCAGGACAAGTAAGCAACTCCATTAAAACACTGAGAACACATCCAATACCATTCAGTCAGTCATTGCTCTTTGCTGTTTTCTTGCCTGCACGCTATTTTCCTACACGCTCCAGCCTCCCCACCATCAGCCTGTGCCAATGCTTGATAAATCAGACAGTGAAACTGATCCAGCTTCATGTTTTAGTAAAACATAAAACTTCACATGATCCAAATATAACAGAACAGGGATGGGAGCTGACATGGCTGCACTTCAGTTGGACCAGCTCTTTTACCCAGCTCGCTGCTCGAGCTCACCAGGGCTCTCAGCTGGACAGCACGTGCAGAAGTGAGAAACATGAACAGACAGAACCACATCAAGTATCTCACTTGATGTGGCCTCTCACCCATCCCTCATCTCCCACCCCCAAAACCTGCTGACTCTTGGTTATATCTATTGAGAAAACTACAATCAACTCCATTTGGGCAGTTCTGGCAGCTCCAAGAAATCTGAATTGGCCCCATCTTCATCCTTGGGCCAAACCCTGAAGTATATCCATGCCACTTGGAGGTGGCTGACAGCAACACCCCCAACCTGAGTGGGGCATATCCACTTGGCAAGTGCATGACTGGGTGGAGCTGCACTGCTCTGATTGACCTGCCTGCACTAACTCTGAGGCCACTCAGGAGGAAATAGTTATGACTGTGCATTTCACATCTCAGCTTGCTGTGAGATTTGGGTTCTTTTTGTGTAGGTCAAATCTCTGAACCTTCTAAAGAGAATCAATCTGAACAGTAAGGAAGTAAGAAACTCTTTTGTAATGTATATCACACATCAGTCATTGCTGAGCATCCTAAAATCCCTTTTATTCCCCCTTAAAAAATACCTCGAGGCTAGTAAACTACAGGATGAGTTCACAAGTGGGAAAAAACTGATAGGAAGCTTTTCAGACAGAAACACTTGCTTAAGACTTTAACTCAGTAAGATCTGTACCAGGCCCCTGAAATGAAAAAAGGAGATATCTACATCCTGAAATATCCAATCATCACCTAAAATTTTGATCCCACAGATTGCTTAACTGGACTCTGGGGTGAAGATAATTTTAGAAAGTACCACAGAAATGAAACTACAGAACCTATTTCAATTGGTTAGCACAACTGTAAGCATGATCCACTGTGTTATATGGGAGAACATATCGATCAGCAAAATCAGATCATTTTGGCTACTTCACAAAATTGATACAAATTAATACTGCTATCTACACACACACTGCTCTGCAATAAATACAGCTTCTCTTAGGAACAGAACTTCTGAAATAGACAAACTAAAGCTAAATCATAGAGGTAAATTGTCTCTGATTAGTTTTTTATTATTTCAAATAGTTACAGCAGTCGCAGAGAAGTTATTGGCAATAACATCCAGAAATTATCAAATCACAAAGGCAGTGATTTAAAAAGTGGAGCTTTCAGATGTGCTTTCCTTATGAACATAATAACATCCTCTACAGCTTAACAACCTCTAAACTGTAGGCTTGGGGAGGAAAAAAGGGATAAAGATCAAGAACAATAATATGGAAAACTAATTCTGCACAAAATTTATAAGAAAGTTTTTAGGATAGCTGTATATACTGTACCTCTAATAGTTGAATGAAGTCAACAGTTCATTGAGGAAGAGAAAAATCATTTTTCTCATAAAATATGGCCATAGAAATATGTCACAAATCAGAGACACAAAAAGCCAAACTTACTGCTTGGTCATAGAGCAAGTGCCTTTACTTCTAGGCTTTCATCAGCAATATCCTGGTCTGTAGCAATATCCCATAAGGTAAAGGTCCTTGAAAATATACAAAAAGTAAGCACCCGAAACACCTTCTTCAGCCTTTGGGCATAAATTCAGAAACTTCCTTCTAAAGGTACTGAAATTGATCAGAACCTTTAGAAAGAAACCCAGCAATCCACCAGCTGCTCCCTCAACCAGTTAATCCTTTTAGCTTGCTTTAGACATACCACAGAATATGCTGAGCTCTCAGGCACCCACAAGGATCATCAAGTCCAACTCCTGGCCCTGCACAGGACATCGCAAAGAATTGCACCATGCACCTGAGAGGGTTGTCCAGACACTTCTTGAACTCGGTCAGGCTTGGTGCTGTGACCACTCCTCTGGGGAGCCTGTTCCAGTGCCCAACCACCCTTTGGGTGAATAAACTTCTAATCTCCAACCTAAACCTGCTGACACAGCTTCAGGTCATTCCCTCAGGTCCTGTCACTGGTCACCACAGAGAAGAGATCAGTACCTCCCCTCCTCTTCAGTGTAGACAGATGCATAACCAGCTCTAATTTAATTTATTTCACCATCTCGTGCATGTGTATAATCTGTAATTTAAATCAATAAACATTTATTAAGCAGATTGTCTATTGTGTCACAGATGTTCTTGCTGCAGTTCATTACATCGGCTCGTGTTCCAGAGCACCCAGTGAGGGCTGGAAGGGTAAGGTACAGAAAAGTAAGGGATAAATGTCTAATGCCTCCAGCTCTTCCAGGAGGAAAGGAAAAAGAAGTATTGTAGTGCTCAAAGGTTCAGTGTAGCAGCATTAGTAAGCAGTGGGACTGCAACTCCAAACTGGAGTGCTGTAATATTTGATATTCATTGAAAAAGAATCTAGAACAGTCAATGTTGCAGTGTGATGCATAAGTCAATATACTATTGCAAGACCAAAACTACTTCACAAGAAAAATTAAAAAAGCCTCAGAAAATTGTGATGTTGCTCTGCAACTGTAAATGCACTGCTACACTGCTAGTCAGTGACAGGACTGGCAACATAGAAATATCACGTGCAAACTTCAGATGTATCAGAATAGTTCATCATACGCATATACCACATTAAAAGTTAACATGAAACCTAATGGCTTCTTTAAGATGACTGCTTTTGCAGATAAAAGGGAAATGAATATTATACTCACACTAAATAGGGTATTTAAATTCCCTGTAATGAATAAAAGCAGACAGGAGAGCAATAGAAACAAGCCCAGCATATTGTAGATGGAAAAAAATGTAATTATGTCCAAGATGATTATTTAACTAGTATCTGACAATCATATTGATTAAGAATATCAGGAAAACTACTAGATTTCACTGCATATGAATATGAGTTTCTATGAAAGCACCTAGGGGAGAGCTCCAAATAAATTGTATTTAAATTTTAAAAAAGAACATTGCTTCAGGGCAGCATTTATTCCTTGGGGCTATAACACACACATTTGGTTCATTGCTCTTTGGTAGGAAGTGCATGTTCTAGATGTTCCAGGCCATATATTCTTTCAGGAAAAGATGAAAAACTTTAAAATCATGCACTTAATCTTTAAGAAATAAGGAGTTTTCCACAGTTCTTGGTACTTTTGTCCAGCTGGCATTCTAGGTAAATATCTTACAGTTGTTATAAAGATATTCACCTGCAAATTATTAGTTATTATTTGTGAATCTCCAAAATGTGGCCACTTAAACTTTGCAGAAGAGAAAGGAATGCCCACCATAGAGGCCAACATTTAACATTCCTACCCAGTTCTGGTTCTCTTCCTCTGAACTCAGAGACTCACATTAAGCTTTGCTCAATAGGTGAGGTTCAGATTTCCCAAACAGAGGGCCTTCAATGAGACTTTAACAAGGAGAAATTACAGAAGTTAGCTGTTGTTGGAAAGGTGCAATACTACTGGCTTTAGCAAGCCTGAAGGAATTACCTGAACCTTTACCCTAACAGAGGGAGGGGATGGAGCCCCAGAAAAGAACCTGCCTTTCACAAGATCATCCAACAGAGCACTCAAGACATTTCAACCCTGACAGGTGACGTTTGGCAGAGGGTGAGCAGGAAAGGTGTCATGAAGCAGGTTTAGCTAGACAGCCACTCCTTGAGCTCAGATCACATTCATAGACTACTCCAAGTTCCCAGGCTAAGCACTTTTCTTCCCCTTGCATATAAAACATTGCTATTTTTTTCTCCATTGCTCCTTTCCTCTCTAAATGTGCTTAGGTTTAAATTTTTATTTTGTCTGTAGGGTTCTTCTTCTTTTAAGCAGAGAAGCACCGCCTACTAAAAGCACTCTCAGACCCCACTGTCAGGAGGCATTTGAATTGGTGGTAGGTTACAGATTTAAAGAAAAAACCCAACCCAAACACAAATATAAATAACATATTTCCACAGAGAAAATACCAAGGACCTTTTACACTTAAATCTAAAATGCTCCATTTCAACAAAATGTTTGTGACAAACACAAATCTTCTCAAATCTAGATAGCATGACATAATTATAAATAAAGGTATTAGCTAGTCCTTGAAGATACTCCATTAGTCCCTTCTTTTTGCATATTTAAATTGTATTCAACCATCCAGCTAAGTTATTGTACCCAAGTGCATCATAAAGTATAGTTTGTGCAGTGTCATTAACATATAAAGAACACAAGCAATCCCTCGTTTTGTAGATACTAAACAAACAGAGGAATGATACTCTCCTGCCACCATAAAAATGTTTCTTAACTGGTCAACAGCTGCAGCACTCTAGTGAGAGATGCTGTGAATTTAAACTCGAACATTTTTCTAGCCCCTGGTCCCAGAAATGCCTTTAGGTAACCTGGAGAGGCTAGGAGGGACACACATTTTCTATCCTGAAGGTTGATGATTTCCCCACAAAGAGAGACTACATTACACACTAACCTGTGTGAAACACACAATGCACAACATGTTTTGTGAGAATTCCCTATTTAACAACCCTAATTTAATCTAAGCAAGATTACATACTCCTTTACTGACAAGCATGCAAGGAGCACCCTTCAGCAGCACATAGCACATCCAGCCTTCTGATCTCTCCAGCAAAGCTGGCACAAGCACATGACATAACAAAGAGCTAAGAACCAGCTCAACCTAAAATGAGCACAGCTACATCCATGTCACTGCTTCCATTTCTGAAGCCAGCACAGACAGTTCTCTGCTATGCATGTTGGACATGTGCTCTAAAATTACCTACAAAAGGGGCTAGGCTAGGATAAAGAGAGAACTTAAAACAAAATATATAGATGAATTTATTTCTTTTTATTTTTTCAGTAATTCACCCTTGTAGACAAGTCCTGCTATTCCCCATGGCACACTTAAATCATGGTTTGCATTAAACAGCCATGAAACTGAGTGAAGAAATCTGAAAAGCTTATATCAACAAAAAGACTAATGTCATATGGACAAAGAACCAAGAGATTTTAGTATTTTTCAAGCTTTGGAGGATTTTCTTCTCCTTCCCCACTCAAAACCAGTAACATACAGTTATAGTCTAGCAGTTTTTAAGCACAGGTTCCTCTGTTGTCTAAATCTAGTTCATGCAGCATAAGAAGTCATAATCCTAAATGAAGACTGTAAATTGACAAAGATTTCAAAGATTTTCTGATAATACCACATGTGCTTCAACTTTATTGATTGAACACAAGTCTGTGTCAGGTAACAGAGTTTAGAAGTCGTCCACATGGTGGCAAGAACTTAAATTGTAAATCACTCGGTACTTCATGCAACATATAAGGACACAGTACCAAGAAGAATTCTCACAGCAGCATAGTGGAGAGAAATCAAACTTCTTGGTACATATTTAACTGATTGACATAAAGTAAAAAGAAGTATCATGGAAGATCTTTCAAAGCTAAGTGGGAACATGACAAGAAACAAAGACCAAATTCAAGGATTATCTTTTTGAGAAACTGCTCATTTGTTCCTTTCTTTTTACCTGGAAAATAAGAAAAGGAAAGTGTCTCATACCATTTATCAATTAGATAGAACAAGAAGTTGTGTGAATTTTACATCTCTGAAGAGTGAACACCTTTCTACAGCCTGGTTGGGTGCAGTTTATTTATATGCTCTGGAAAGGAAAGCTGTCAAGTTGCCCTCGGTGCACTATGAATTCCCTTTGCAAGACATTTATGCAGTTTTCCAAAGGGCAGCCATAGTAAAGCAGGGACACACACATTTAATGGTGCTCAGAGTTTGGAATTCTTGCACTATTGTGTTAAATACAAAATCCCAAGCAACCCATGTTTCTATAGGGTACTGATTTTTCCAAGATCTCCTATTCTACAGTTCTAGTCCAAAAGAGAACTTAAGCCACCTGAGTACAGGTCTCATGAACAGTGGTTAACCAGTGGGGTTAACCCACAACACAGGTCTCATCAAGTCTCAGATTCTGAAACAGGTTCTGAAAAACAGCAGCCTTGAGAGTGTTTGGGAATTCCCACACTTATTTTTTCCCCTCTTCCATTCTGACAGAAATTTTGATTTTTAGTTTGAACAGCCCACTCAAAACTATCAGCAATAATACCTATCCCACCTATTCTTCATTTAATTTATAGAAAAAATATTGAGTAACAGTAACAATTTTTCACCTGCACTCCCCCTAATTTTCTTCAGGTTGAAAATATCAGAAGTTTTATGCTATTTCTATCAAGAATCCAAACTACCCTCAGCACTACACAGCATTTTCCATTTAAGACAGAATACACTAAAGTGAAAGAGACAAAAGCACACAGCAGTGCAGACTAACAGAGAGTGGGAGATAGCTAGGAGTAAGACAGGGAGAAAGGAGTGTCAAATAGGGTCTATTATTTTTGAAGAATTTTGGCATGAAAGCCAGCAACTAACAACAACACAACTGCTTGCCCACTCCCCCCTGCCTCCCAGTGGGATAGGGAGGAGAATCAGGAAGAAAAAGATAAAATTTCTAAGTTGGTATAAGAACAGCTTAATAATTGAAACAAAGTAAAATATAATAATAGTAATAAAAACAACAAAAATTTAATAAAAAAGAAGAAGGAGAGAGATAAAAGCTAAGAAGAGCAAGTGATGCACAATACATCCTGGAAGTGTTCAAGTTTGCTGGAGCTCTGAGCAACCTGACTAGTGAAAAATGTCCCTGCCCACGGCAGGGGGGTTGGAACTGGATGATCTGTAAAGTGCCTTCCAACCCAGACCATTCTATGGTTCTGTAATTCTATCTGTACCTAGAAATTCAATAACACATCTGTAAAATGAACAACACAGATACGGCTAGGAGATCTTGAAAAGACAAAGCATAATCCAGAGGGTGACACTGCATCACATCTCATAAAGTAATATTAACATTCAATACCAAATACCTAATCTGTTGTTTTAGTAATTTTCTGAAAAAAATAATAGTAAGATAATAGTAATAATAGATAATAGTAAGCATAATAGATACTAGTAAACACAGGCATACAGTACTGGAAGATAAATACACTACAGGCAAATCTGAACTGAGCAGCATTTAATGTTGAACACCAGAGGTTTTAATAAAGAAAGAAAGGTCTTCTTAAGTACAGGGCTTCCTTTCTCATAGTGAAGTATTTAGATAGGATTAAAGTTTTTCAGGTGACCTTGGTTACCACAAGGCTATGCAGACCTGTCACCTGAAGGAAAGTGTTATTACCTTTGGGGGCTGAAGTAATTACAATCCATTTGCTGTGCTGATTGGCCAGCAACATCATCTTCTACTTCAGAGTACAGAGAAAGCTCCAAATGAAGGGAGTGAAGACCCATAAAAGTAATCTGATATTCTAAGAAATGGAGCCACAACACTGCTGAAAACCTCATTTAAAATCCATTTGAATTTTTACAGGCTTTGTTATTTCTGTTTTTTGCTTTTACCTGCCGTGACCCTTTAGGAGACCAAGCTACAGCTGAAAGAGTGAAGAATATTATTAAGAGTAGCCCCTTAGAGCTACTCATATGAGGACCCAAAACTAATTTCAAAGTTTAACTATTCATCTGGTTATGGTCTCACACCAACCTGCAGCACAACACCACATTTCATGGATATATGGGGAGAGGCTGTTGTTTGACAGCTTCAAAAAATAGTAGCAAGTACTATTCATATATTATAAAAATGAAGATGTAACTCATTCAAAAAACAAACTCTTAGAAGCTGAAAATGCATATGTTTAACTAATTATCTAACCATATCTGGCAGAATGAACTTATGTAATGGTTGCTGTGTTCTCAGTTCTTATCTGAACTCTTTTCAGAAGAAAACAGGTATTTGAGTTTACAATTTCCATGTCAGGTTTCATTCAACTGCAAATTATCCTAGCTGAATTACATAAACCACTGAAACACACTTTAAAGCAAACTTCAGTCCTTACTCTGGCAATGCTCCCGAGTCTGTAATTACTGCTACACTAGCACTTCATTTACAATCCCCTAAAGCCCTATGTCTATTGATATCAACAAATTATGGATTACCAGCCCAGTTAGTTGCTGTCAAATATACATTCTGCCCAGTGCTCAGACTAACAGCCTGCAAACAGCCAACTGGAGCTGTCATGACAATACAACACTAATAAGAATAAGGGGGGAATGAACACAGATAGGAAAACCTAAAGTGTAAGGTATGCGTAGATGATCCTTCTGGGGTAACAAAGTTAAGTGCATTTGAATCTAAACCAGAAAATCAGGAAGATGAGTAATGCTTAGCCTACCTTTTCATAGCAAATAGGTATGGGACACAATGTTGTAGGAGTTACAGCTTATTAAAACAGGAAAACCAACTTTGTGAAATTGTGATTAATGGATGGATTTCAGAGACACAATAACAAGAACAAATGCACCTGGATATCAGGACTAGGGATTTATGAGGAGAACTATATTGTATTATAACTAATTTGTATCTATGCTATTTTATAGAAGGTTTCTGGTCTATATGAGAAATTAGATTCTGCTCTGCCCTTTGGAGACCACACCCAGAGTGTGGTCCAGGCTTGGATTTCTCAGCCAAGAAAGATGTGGACCTGTTAAAATAAGACCAGTGGAAGGCCATGAAGATGGTCAGAGAGCTGGAACACCTCTCTTATGAAGAAGGCTGAGAGCTGTGGTTGTTCAACCTGAAGAAAAGAACCCAGAGAGACCTAAAGAGCAGCCTTACAGTACCTAAAAAGGGCTTACAAAATGGAAAGATCTTGTCATCTTATTGCAGGGGGTCCATACTCTTGTCTCCTATTGCAAAAGTTTCCTACCTTCTTGGTGTTTCCCTCATGGGCAGCTCCTCAGAGCACTGACTCTTTCTTCTTCACAAAGCAGCCAACTGATTCCAGTTCCCCTCTCAACCAGCCACCCCACTCTTTTATAGCACTCTTCTTCTCATTGGTTACAGCTGTGACCTGTTAAAGTCAGGCCTGATCCTAATCTTTGCTAATTGGCCCAGCTGCAACTCCTTAGGGGTGAGATTACTTTCTACACTACCTTAATTTTCTTATATTCTATCCCCCTACAGAAAGAGAGCAACTTTTTACTCAAGCAGGTGGTGATAGCACAAGAGCCACTGGTTTTAAACTAAAAGAGGAGAGATTTGAATTAGACCTTGAGAGGAAATTCTTTACTCAGAGGGTACCGAGGCACAGGAACAGGTTGCCCAGGGAAGTTGTGCTCACCTGGATTACCGTTCCCTAGACATTTGCCACAAAGACAGGATGCCAGACTAGATGAACATCTGACCTGACCCAAAACCACCCTTCTTACATGATTATTAGTAGGTATAGGTGTTCCAGATGGTGACACTGATTACAAATTTCCATCAAAGACAGACTGAAAACTGAGCAACATGCACAGCACATAGGGACAAAACCTCAGTGTCTCTCAACTGCTGAAATTTTCTTGCTGTCAAAATTGTTGTGTTGAGTTATATCTTCCTTTAAAGATCTGTTTGACCAATTCTATTTTACCCTGCTATTATCATGGCATTTCATAAATAATCAACAGGGTTGAATACCGAGCTATTAAAATAAATGGAAGTGCAACCTTTAATTTAAGGGAAAAATATTTGCAATGTATAATGAAGTCTGAAAATAAATATTTAATTTAAAAAATACTTTACTAGTATCCTCCCCTATTTCTAGACATTCCAGACTTTTCAGAGCCCATTTAAGGATTTTTAGCAGCACAATATTATTTTTTCCACTATTATTTCATGCTTCTGAATAATGCAACCGATTCTGGTAACAACACTTTCTCTAAATTCATATTTCTTAGAAGCAAGAAAATTATCTGAAAATAAGGAGCTTCTGCAAAACATTCTCTATCAAAATTCTGAGAACTCAATTTTCATTAGAGCACTGAGATTTCTATTAACTAAGCAAGGAGCATACTTGGACAAATAACGACTATAGATTTTTTTGAAAAGTCTTTTATAAAGTGATTTTCAGAACATGCAATGACATATGCTACAAGATATGTGTTCTGCTTTTGTGTTTGTAGAGAACAAAGCACTATAGGATCCTAGAAAACAGAAAAGCTTCTAGGGTAGAGCAGAGTATCTATGGAGGGCAGTCAGAAGCAGCTCATATTTAAGTATAATTTTTTCTTGATGTGAAACTGTTTATCAGTTGTTTTCTTGTTTGCCCCTGAGGGAGTAACTGCTGAAGATAGGTGGAAAATGCATTTACTCCTTGAGAAGAGTGATTTGTCAGGATCCAGTACCAGCAATTGGCATATGAGAGCTGAACAAAGGAGGCAGTTTCTTGACAAAAGCAATTATGTAGAATGCTAGAGAGATAAGATCGTGGGTGTTCTAAATACTGGTGTGATGTTGAAAGCTCATAGCCTACCACATGGGTCAGCTTCTTCAGGTTTACAGGTATTTAAGATTTAATAAACATGACTTAGGAACAAAAGCTTCTTATCTATGACCCTCTGAAAAAATCACTGCCCAAACAATTCTCATGGAGAATTCTGTAAGTTAACAATGTGTTGCCACCTTCCAAGCCACAAGGGCACAAAATATAAAAAGATAGTTTCTAAGATATACAGCAACTTTTTTTTTTTTAAATGTACTGTGTCCCAGCTTGACAGCTATTTAAAGAATCTCACAACTACTGTCACACTTCCCATAGCAAGGAGAGGATATGACAAGAGAGGAGTCTCTCATCACTACCTGCATTCTATGAAAAAAATCATACAGAACATCAGACTTGACCTTATGGCTCTGAGAAAGAAAAATTACCTCCTTGGAAATGCTGACATTCATTTTTACAGGGGCTGTGCCCCCTTCAGTACTGGCTAGTAGTGATACTTGGGAAATTCTTAGCGCAACAAAGGATAAAACGCTGTCCCACAAGTGAAATAGCACTGGGGACAGTTGGGGACATGGCACACAGATCGTCCTGAGCTACATTTGTACACTCTGGGCCCTATACCTCATTTTGAAATGACAGTTATCAGTGTACATGAAACTGAAACATGCAGCTCCCTACTGGAGTTTGACTGATATATAACTCTGTAGCAACTATCTGGATTGTATTTCCACATAGTTCCAGTTTTATCTGGTAAGGAGACTCGTGAAGGAGAGGTAATAAAAATAGGGATGAAAAGAAATGCAGGAAGTAATGGAAAATAAAGAGAGAGAGAACTGTCTTCATAATGGCAAAGTACTTAGAGCAGTATTTCACCTGAAGGAAAGTAACTAGCTGGGTGTCAGTGAACAATTTGCTTTCATTGATCTCTTGGTCAAATATTGAAGACATTTGCCTACAGGGTACAATGAATGAAAATAAATTCCTTAATCACCCTACTTTTTGTGCCTGTGCTTGTAAATCAACATGTGTTACAAGTGGAAAATCCTTTAGATTTTAAAGAATGCTCTACCACTGCCAGCTGCACCTTCCAATTGTCCATGCCAGGAACCTCCCATAATGATAGCCCTTCTTTTCTGGTCTGATCATTACTTTTTTAATAAAAAAATATTAAAATAATAATAATTAATAATAATTTCTAAAATACATGTATCAAAGTTGAACATGTGCATCATTTTAACCCAGAAACAGTGTCAGAGCCATCTCAAACTCAAATGAAGTTTTCCAGTTAATTTCTGTAAAATACTAAGACTGTGGGTTGAAAAATATTCTATGTGATTATGAGGTCATATAATGTGCAAATTAGAGTACACAGTATGCCAAACAGCTTGTTAGTCTTTAATGTTCCATCTTGCTAGCTTTTTTCTAAGGAAAAAAAATCTTTCTTCAAAAAATCCAATTAAATATGGGTTAATCTTGTTATATTTTTCACCATGACTGACTCACAAAACTTAACTTCTTTTTCTCCCCATTGAATTCTCTCAGTGAAGCACATACAAACCAAAAACTTGCAGTAAAAGCCATTTTATCCCAATATAGTATACAACAATGGCCAAAAGTGAATGCTTGAGCAGTTGCAGAGCCAAATAAGTAGGTTTACAAAGGAACATCACAGCTTCTGATAATTTTAGCTCCCTAAATTAATAAGGCTCAGGATCCTCGTTTCTTCTACTGAATGTAAAATTTTATATTAGTCTGAAAACACACTCATTAAAAAGGCCTCAGCAGTTTATTACTTCATATAAGATCACACCAGATAATTTAAGTATATGAATGGCAATAGAACAAAAACTTTATTTATACTTTAAATTAAAATGAAAACAAACTATTTGCCAAAAGTCTCTAATATGCTATGATTTTTATAGCAAAAATAAGTACATTTTAACTCCCTTTCTCTTCAGTATGTCTCAAATTTTGCTACTTACTTCACTACTGGGCCACATTTAAGAGGCCTGGGAGTTCCTTCATGGCAATCAGGGAACTCTGGCTAATTTTTGCAAAAATTTGTATACAAAAAGCTAAGTAAAAGCACTTCTAACACCATAAAAGCCTTCAAAGTATCAAAATTTCATCTTTTACTGCTCTTCTAGATTCGGAAAAACAATTTGTTTCATCAAAGGACACCTGAAGTACAAAATCTCATCTTAGTTCATTGTCTCTACCCGTGAACGGAAGGTAAATAGAAGGGAGCAGAGGGTTTGTGTATGACAGGCACTAGAGAAAGTATTTAATAATGCAGGCAATATCATCTTGCCAGAGAAAGTGGTCTGGAATGATAACTTTTCAGACAAAATTAATGACTTAGTTCAGGCATACTCAGTCTGATAATTAATCAGTGAAGTCCTGTGAAAGACTGTCAAAAGAAATGGTGGATGAGAAATGCTTCAGGGATTTACCACACACTTAATTTCTAGAAAGCAGCAGGTTGCTACACTGGTCACATGCCTTAGGCTTCAAGTCAGAGGTTCATGTGGCTCTGAATGCATTTTGCTACTATCATCAACAAAAAGTAGAGTATATGCAATAATAGAGATGGTTTCCCATTTGCTACAGAGGCATAATATCTGATATATGGTAATGTAACTGTAATTTTAATTTAACAGGACTTTTTTAGTACAACTTTTATGCTACAGTTATTCACATATGGCCCACATGAGGGATTATTTTTCATTATCTCATTATCATATGGAAAATGTGAGAAATAGTAACAGCAGAGTGAAAAACAATGGTAAAATAGCTAATCATGCAAGTACTTGGGAACTGTGCTAGAGTTCATTGACATGAGAGCAAGTTGTCAATACCTGAAAGTACCAATTCCCTTTTAACTTTTACATCTGTTTTTCATGCATGGCCTGAATTAATTGAAAATTGCCTTCCAAAATAGAAAAATACCACTGACTTCACTGGAGTCTGGATCATACCCTTCATTCTTTGCCCACATTTAAATCTACAACATTTTCTTCACAGTCTGACAGAGTAATGGAAATTACAGTAATTGAAAACCTAATTTGTTTTTCAGTGTATCTGTGAGCATCAACTAAATATGGACATACCAAGGAACTTGTGCAAGTCCAGAAGACTCCCAACGAATTTGAAAGTCCCAAACAGTTGTCCAGTAAGCACATCCATCTCCAGTGTGTTTGTTTAGAAATAAAAGATATTTCAAGACACAGAGTAAAAGGTGAACCCATTTTCTAAACAAAAAATATAAGAGAGACTGCATCAAAGTTTGATATAAAGGTTTGCATCAGTACAATTTTAACCTGGCCAAGTCTATTTTGCTGCATCCAACACATTCATCCACATCTGGATGTTTCATTTACCACAACTATTTTGAGTGAATTTCTTTCCATTTGGAAAAACTTAATTATTGCCTTTAGGCTGTATTAAGAGGAATGATCTTTACCCCAAATTAACCTCTTTTTATGACTTTGCAGAGACTTTTACTGGAATAAGGCCCTATAAAGCAAACAGATGTTGCCTTACAAAATCAGTTTGCTTATATACCACACTTTCACCCGACAGTCAAAAAATACAGCTCCTTACAGCAACATTCTACATAAAAATCATAGAATCCATCATGATTCTGACAAGATGAGTATTTCACGCTCTAAATATCTGAATAGAAGCTATCACAGATAAGATTTAGGTCTCACAAGATTGCTTCATCACTTCCAAAAGACTTATTGTACTTCAGTGAAGCTGAACCTTTAAATCATGACTATTTTTCCGAATTCAGTTAGGCTATTTATTTTTTTCTTAGCAGAAAGCTTTTCTGCAGCCAGTAAGCCAATATTTTTTCATTAAGCAGTCAAAACAGCATAACTTTTTCTCTTTCTTTTTAATGTCAGTACAATCAGTGGACTCACATTTACAAAAGCACCTCATCACACCCTGTAAAAGTATTGCTATCATATTGCTATCAGATACACCTAGAGGAAATTAATATGCCTTTGGGTAGAGATGCAGAATAGTAAAATATTACAATGTTAAGTTAAAAGTAGTTTCAGTTCAGAAAAAGAAGTGTTAGATTTCTAAGCAAATGCAACTGAGTACTATCTCTTATTATATTAGTGTAAGGTAACCACTTTGTGGCTCAATCCCACACAAAACAGGTAACCAAGATGTCAACAGCAGTGTTGTGCCTAAAAACACAACTAAGAAAAAAAAGAACCCATATAAATAGGGACAGACCACTCACGACAGCCCACCAGCACCCTATATTCTACTTAACTGAAAAGTAACAATTCTGATGAAAAGGATTCAGTTCTTGAGACAAAAGTTGCTGGCAGAAGCATCCAGGTATCCATGCTAGCCATATACTTGTTTATTCTTTGATTAAGTCATGGAAATGTATGTCTGGCCAAAACCATTACTTGACTTTTGGTGTAGAACTTACATCTTGAGTCCAGATATTAAGGACTGTGTTTAACAAGTTCTCTACATTCTATATTTACTCCTGAAAACATGTATTTGTCAACACTTAACATCAGCATTTTAGGAACATTGAATATGAAGTTTATATGGCCATTAGGCTATTAAGGCAAAAAGAAACATTCAGAAAAAAAATGTAGCATCTAATTTTAATAATTTCAGTAGCAAGCTGGTGCAAAATGTGGGTCAAAGGGAGAAACACTGACTCCAGAGCAGTTTCCACTTTGCTGTATGCCCTTCCCTAATCTCTTATCTCAAACAATTCCCTTTCACCCATTCTTGCCTTTTGGAAATAGATTGACAATAGAGAACTAGGCTATATCATGAAATCAAACAGTAGGAAAAATTGTGATGGACATACTTGGATGAAGCAGGATAAAGGCAATTTGATAAGGAGAGATTCGATTCTCATGTACTATAACCTTTCATGCAACTTTTACAGGGGTTTTACTGAAAGCTGTTCATGAGAAAGCACACACATCACTTTCCATGCTTGAGAAGAGGCTGAGTGAGCAGAGACACTAAAAGTTCAAGAGCCACACAGTAAAACTCCGCTGTATTTCTCAGAAATCACAGAAGAAAAGATCAACAACTGAGTTGGAGATAGAGAAGAATCTAGATAGTGAGATGGAGTCATGATAAAATAAGATTGTATGTGATCTTTGATACAAATTTAAATAACATAAAAAGAATTACTCCTTCACTGACAGTTACCATTAAAAACAGATTTTTTTTCTGTTATCTGTAATGCTTCCTGGCTACTGCTTCCTATGAGAAGACATCCAGAGGGTTTAGTTATCCTTAAACTGTGGATAAAATTAATCAGAATACAGTAAATAATAATAAAATGTGTTTGGCCTCAAAATGGCCAGATTGATGACTGCTATAGGCAAAAGTGTCTGTTTGCACTGATTTTAAGATTTTTTTTAATATGTTGCTCAGAATAAGTTCTTTAAAGAATGATTGTTTTGTCTACTGTGGTCGTATTTAAATGCCCAATTCTGGCCATCAAATGTGACTTATCAATGAGGCAGAATGATATGGAGGAAATTGAAGGGCTGCAAAATACATTATTTGGAAAGTTAATTATAAATAATATAATCTCTATATGCAAATATTGAATGTGTTTATTTAATTAAATCACTGCAGATTCTAAAAGGTCTTCTTGTCTTTGGCATGTCATCACATCAGGCTGTTTCTTGAGGATATAATTATTTAGTTAAATGATTAAATGAATGCTGTTATACATATTAGCTGTTCTCAGTTTTAAGCATATAAAAGTGTTCTGTCAATATACTAACCAGGGAGCAATGTAATTTTGGAAGGTGTTTTTCAGGAAGAAGAAAAGTCATTATCTAAAAAAGCAGTATCCAACAGTTCTTGCATCCCATTTGCATTTTCAAGGTCATTTGTAAGTTCCTCACATAATACTCTTGAGTCATTTAGAAGTCACTCAGACTCATTTAGAAGTTTCTGGTTCACTGGCTTTGATGCCTAAAAACCATGGTTGAAACTCAGTCATTGTTCAGAGAGCAAGAATGTAGAGTAATTTTTACTGACTAATTTTAGAAATGAGCAAGGATGAGCAATGCATTGTTGTTGCTTGACAGAAGTAATGAGAAGTAGTGATTTTAGCCATGCTTTACCCACTGTCTATCAGCATCACTTCCTATCATTCTAACTCAGCCCACATTTTGCAACAGATTAGAGGAAATAAAGCATAAATTCTAAGACATTTATGAGTTTCCATGCATTGTCCTCCCAAAGGACAAAGAACATCAACTCAACCAACTACATTATCCACAGACTTCACCCCTACCAGGCGAGTTACCACAGTAGTGCTGCACAGCTGCAAAGGCAGGACCTCACGTAGCTCTGCAAGCTCCCTGATTCACTCCTTGGGGCCAGTCCTTCACTTTTGTGACAGGCCAGACAACCACTGCCAGCAGAGATTTATTTATGACTCATGTATTCCCAACATGAGCCTAAACCTCAATGTAGTTTTAACCTTCAGCATCTTACTTGGATGGCCCAAAACTGACACATAATAAATGTGTTGCTCTTTGATGGCCCATCATTGTTAACACACCTGGTTCACTATTTCAGTTCCTTGGTCTCCTGGGGGCACTCAAGCATGGATTTGCAGATTATTCCAGCCAAGGCATCCCCTCTCCAGTACTTGTAAGTTTTTGACAATAAGCCTAGGTGATTGGACTCAAGAAAAAACACAGCAATCTCTTGTGTTTTATTACTCTTTCAAGTCAATTTTGCAATGAGGTAAAGACTTTTAAACCTGTTAATGAATAACTAGTATTTTCCTTGTAATAGTATAAACACTTCCTCTATTTTTTTTTTTTTTTTAGAGTTTGGCAATGTCTAAATTAGTATTTTTCTTGGTATCTTTAACTTCATTCTTGTCATTACCAGTAAGAGTGCACTGGAAACAAAAAGAGTAGGATACATATCAAAACAAGGTAAATTATTAATCATAGCTACCTCTGCATACTCAAAAGTGTGCCACTATATTTGCTATCACAGACTGGTTTCCAAGATAAACTTCTTTTTAGTGTCTTTAACAGATTTCCAGAACAGTCATCATTAAGCAGAGAATTTCCATAATGGTTCTAGAAACTGAGGACTTTTTTCCCTACATGTCAGGAAACCTCTTGGGCTGTCTTTAAGAGATCTGACTGATAAAACGTTTTCTTTTTTTAATGGATATTTAAACCTGTATACTTCAAATACCTGTAAATGCATGAATTGTGATGTATGTTCAAAACAGGACTTTTCATAACATTTATTAAACTGGGAGAGTGCTTTTTGCTACTTTTTTAAACAAAGAAGAACAAAAAATTCTTGCATTTTCATATCAGAGATATCACTACAAAGAATATTCCTTAGTGAGGAGAAAAGATCTCTGCATTCTCAGCTAAATCTGTATTTGTACTGTCTCAAAAATCATCCCAAGAAATTATGTCCTGAGTATATCAAAATCCAGAGTAGTATAAGAACAGTAAAACCAACAGAGCAAAATCCTGTTTTGCCAATCTATGTCCTTGCTAATGGTCTTCCAGTGACAAACAAGTATAGCAAGACTATGGAACATCTACAGTGCAGTCCCATATAGAGAAGACCACGTCTTAATCATTGTCAGAAATGTAAGTGCAGCAGGAGAAGCAGGCCCAAAAGAGCAGGCAGAGTGGGGCTCACAGCATCCCCAGCTGCAGAGTGAATTCCTCACTGCCTTGTTTACTCCAGGGCATCACACAGCAATGCTCTGAGCTGTTGCTCAAGAACACTGCAGACCAGCACTCTGGGCTGTTCCCATTTCATTGAGAGTCCTTTCCTTAATGACAGCAGGAACACCATCGTGATGAAAAGGAAATTTAGTGTCTTGTAAGTTAGCCTGTAAGTAAAGATGACTAATTAGTATTGATGTAAAGATTTTTCAGTAAGCATATACATCTGATATGATAGGAGTATGCAAGGTTTTTTATTTTCTTGGAACAATAAATTATGCAAGAGTCACTGCTGATAAAAGACCTATCAGCCTAAGTTACATTACAAGCTCCCTTTACCTGTTAGAACTTGAGAATCTCTGTTTTCATTTACTTTTGCATTAAACACCTACATTCTCAGGCAAACACAGCCAAAGCAGTATGCAAAGAGAGCATCACAATTCAAACAGGTCTTTTAGTATGTCTAACTCCCAGCTACATTGATTTATTTATTCATCATTTACTACCTTATTCATTCCATCAAACAACAGTTGCAATATTTTTCTGTGGCTGGTTTTCTGATACATATTCCATATTTCCACATATGAGAGAGATGAAGGTAATGGATGAGGTGTAGGTAGAAAAGCCTTTATGCAAAACTGAAAATCTGAATTTCTA
The DNA here is from genome assembly GCA_024362935.1 of Setophaga petechia. Taxonomy (NCBI): domain Eukaryota; kingdom Metazoa; phylum Chordata; class Aves; order Passeriformes; family Parulidae; genus Setophaga; species Setophaga petechia. The sequence continues at coordinate 34,720,978 of JANCRA010000001.1, forward strand.
GAAAATCAAATAGCAAGAGGGATTCATAGCTCTGGCACTGGATCAGGTATTTTTGCATTTCTTGCCCACAGTACAGGGTTACCTAGTAATCCAGAATTCTAGTATAATTTCCAGTAGATCAGTGTCAGAACCCAAGAAATTCCTCTGGCTGCCCTGGAGGACTCAAGACCCTGACAAAGGGCTCAGAGACCTTGGCACAGAGCCCAAGACCCCTGTGCCTTTGATTTAGCCCTTGGAAAAAACAATTACCAACCTTATATGAAGAGTTACAAGCCACGAAAGTTTAAGTGGAATGATAGTGAATTTATCAAGGGGTGAAAAATAGATTTTTGGGGTTTTTAGAATGGGGGTTCAGGAGACAAGATGGATGAATCTGGGCATGTCCAGCCTTTCTCCTTCTTCTTGGCCTCCATCTTCTGCTGTGATGTTGGCACTTTTAGATAGGTGTCTAACATAGGTGATAGGTATTGGAAAGTAATTGTAAATATTGTACATGTAGTTATAGGTATAAAAAGATAACGCCGCCCCTGGGGCAGGCAGAGTGCCCTGACTGTCCTGCCGAGCAGACCTAGGCAGGTCAAGAGAAAGAATTCTATAGATAAGATACAATAAACAACCTTGAGACCGAGAACTGAAGAGCTCTGACTCCTTCTTTACCCACTGGGCTGGGAAAAGAAACTTTCTAACGTTTCTTGGAGTCACTCTGTCCAACCAAAGTCCTGAGAGATCAGCTTGATGAAACTTCACTTTTCTCTTTGTACACTCCCCTGGCCTCAGTTTTCCTGCATTCCTTTCCAGTGTGCATCTGTCCTCTTCATCATGTTCCCATCTCTAAAGGCAGCCTCCATTCCAAATGTAAGAAGTGCCTCTCCATACACTGCTTTCAGTACCAACTATTTTTCCGCTCACATTTTCCCCAAAACTTTTTTCATGCCTCTGATTTGCTTACCCCTAAAATTGCCACCAAGAGGCACAAAACTACAGAAGGTCATTACAATGGTCATTTGTGCTCTATGCTCATACATGACCTAAGAAAGACTGAGCCCTTAAAAACAGAACAAATACCAGCTTACTAAATAAAACATAGTGCCATCTCTTTAGGGTTTATGTTAGCACTAGCATTCCTCTTGGAACAAGAAGTGGGAAGTTCTTGTTTCCCTATAAGTTTCCTTTTAAGTGTTCAAAGAGCAAAGACACTTTCTGACTACATAGGAAGCGTCGTGTAATGTTTATTTGGTATTACTGATTAATCGATGCTCCCCACAAGGAAGGATTCAGGAAAAGAGATTGTTGTCATAAACAATGATCATTTTTATCAGATATGCTGATTTTAGTCTTTACTGGAAAATAAATGAGACCATCAAGACAGAACCAGTTTAAAACTGGCCTTCCTTACAATTAAAAGGCATCTTCTCCCATTTATAGTCCACTGAGCTGTCCATTCTTCTTCAAATTAACTTCTTTCTCAGCAGCACTGTGAACCACATGCTACAAGAAACAATTTGCATCATAATAATCCTTGAAAAAAAACCCTTTAATGAATTTTCCCCTCTACGAGTTACACAAAGAGGTAATAAATGGTGTTTGTGAAGAATAGATGGAATGGGAAGAAACTCCTTCTCAATTTAGAATTTAATTGTAGAAGGCCAATTATAAAATTTTAATTTCCGCTATCATCTGTCTTGAATATTTATCTTATCTAGCAGCTATTTTATTCATAATGGAAATCCTTGACAGCTTTTTTTGTTATGCTATTCTGAGTCATGGATAATATACACTACACTGGATTAAATTTGTATGGAAAATAGGCCATGCTGGCTCATGTCTGCAATTAGATACAGCTAGCTTAATTTTGCTGACATATAAAAGAAAGGGAGCTTTGTTTCAAAAGATAAACAAAAGAATAAAGAAATAAATTCACTTAATCTCATGGAATATTTCACCTGATATTGTATCTGCCAAAAGTATGAAATCTATAGGAGCTTAAACAGCAATTTGCTGGAAATGAGAGCAGGACACCTGGGGTACCACTTTCTGCTGATTAAGAGTGCATATATTGAGTATTTAATAATGAGATGAATGTAATGTTATGAGTGGTTAGTATAGTGCAAAAAGGTGCTTTTTTTTTTTTAAGCTGGAAACTCGCTCATATTTATCCACAGACACAAATTTCAACATTCTGAAACAGCCTAAATACATTAAATACTAAAATCTTCCAAGAAGAAGAAAGAAGGGCATGGGGTAGATAATCAGAGATTCCCAATTACAGGGCTATTGCAGTAAAACAGATTTGTTGAAAAATAAAATAGAGGATATACACATACAGCAGGGCAAAGAAGCTCTGGTTTAATTACTGTGGATAAAGCAAAGAAATCACTGCTATTTGCACTTCAAAAGCATGACATTTTCACAAAATTGAAAGGGCTATAGATTGTGCAATATTGAGATTATCATTTGCAGAAAAAAAATTATCAAAAGATCCAAGTCTCTAAATTTCACATGATCTTAACCTAATCATCAGTAACCTGTCATTTTGAGTCAGTTTGAGTTATATGGTAACTATTAACATTGAAGTGTTAGTTGCACTTACAATGAGATGTATTTCAATACTTACATTCTGTGGCCCACATTTTTTCCACTCGTAATAGATGTTTTCAGGTTTAACTCCATTGACACTTACATTCACACCAACCACATTATACAACTGCAAATATGTTAAAAACAAGAATCTGGAAGGAAAAAACCCTACTCCCTTCTTTCTCCCTCTCCTTGGTTTAGGTGGAGAGAGGAACTAATGCAGCACCAGCTGAAAACAGGACCTGCAGGATTGCCATAGCAGGATCTCAGCTCCTGGTCACTTCAGGGCTTTAGTGCTTTTCCACAGCTCTTTTGCTCCCCCACTTTCTTTTGACTGGAGCCATTGCAATGTCAGAAAAAGTCAGTGCAGTTTTTGACAAAGACAAGTCCTGATGAAAGTAGAATGAGGAAGGAGAGGAAAAAAAAATTGTGTTTGACATTAGACTGGCACCATCTTTTTTTCCCCGTCTTGTGTCTGAACAAGTTTGAAATTCTGTGACTGAGGCACTAATGATATGAGTTCAAAAAACTTAGTTCTTCTTCTAACAATTCACAAAATGTAAATACAGTCTCTGTTGTGTGCCTGAAAAAATCAATCAAACCTGCTACTGAACAGCATGCATCAACTTTTAGGTCACAATGAGAGAAAGTAGGCCCTTTATGATGCTGACATAGTAATATATCTTAATGATTTTTAAGCAAGAATGACAAGGTGCATAAAGCCATGCATCACATCCAAGCAGTGTTAAATGTTTCATGCCACCAAGAGTGCCACAGCAATTTTCTTCAGAAAAACTCAAAGATGCTGAGCTCTCAGGATGATACAAGCTTCTGGCCTTTGAGAAAGAGAATACTGTATTACTCAGTGCAAAGGCATAGGTGACATGAAATTGGCAGTGCATTCTAGAAAACCATTTCAAATAAACTTTAGTGAATATTAGTCATCACCCATAAAACCCAGAATAATCTTCTTCATAGTTACAGAAAAACAATGTAGAATTATTACCACAAAAAAGGGATTAATAAAGAGATTAATTAATTAATAGATATTTGATTTTTTTTATAGGACAGAGTTATATGTCGTGGAAGCAACAAAAATCTGAAACACGTCTTGGGTGGCTCTAGTGTTTACTCAGTACTGCTCTACAACCCACAGCAACAGCAGGCAAAATAGGCTCATGAAGACTCATTTAATCAGTGCGAGATTTACCCAGGTTCCTGCTTGGAAAACCAAACATATTACTTGGTCCACCTTTTTGATGATCTCACAACAAAAGGAAGGAACTACTATTTGCCTTTCCCAGCTTGGCGTGGGCAGACTGGCAGTGTTTTAGAAGAGGCACCCTGAATCTTCATTCTCCACTTGGTAACTCTTTTGTACAATGAGAACCACCCAGATGTGCTTGAAGAGGAGCTGTTATTGCAATTATTTTGCTCATCTGAATGCACAAGTGAAGAGCACTTGCTACAATGACAGCTGATGAAGTTATTCACTAAGCCAATGGAAGCCTTCCCATTGATTTCTAATGATGATGGACTGACTCATCAGCCTGTCTAATCTAGACTGTCACCTGACCAGTGGCAGCTGTTGCATTGACCATGTGGATATAAAACACATTAAAAGCTTTGTTAACACCAGAAATGTTTTGTTGCATTGATGGTATTTAGTTTGCATGTTGAAGAAGTCATTGGTATTCACTTCAGCAGTGATTTTTACCTACTGTCTTTAACTTGCAATGAAAATTAAAAACTGGTTTTCTCCATAGGCAGACAAGTCTGCCTATGGGCAGGATTCAATAGACAGGATTGCTGGGAGGAAAAAAGAGGTTTCAGTTTCCTGCTTTTTTATGCTAAAGTCATCATTAATGTTTGTGAATGAGTGGTGATATGATGTTGATTTCACACTAGCAGTTACAACTCAAAGTTTATATAAGAGCAGCCGTTATCAAAAAGATGAAATGTGGTATGCATGTAAATGCATGGTATGCACAGCTCTAAGCTTAGGTGCTAATTCTGGTTGTTACATCTCCATCCTCTGTCTGTGCCTCCAAAGAGCTGGGGCACTGCCATCTGTGCAGGCCCTTCACTCCAGCTGACAGATGGAAAAGACCAACACCAGACAAAGCTGCTGGACAGAAGTCAGGCATCCAGAACCAGGGATCTTAACTCCAAGTCACTGCCTACATCACTGATGAGCATTGCACCAGTGTGGAACTGGAAGGAATAGTGAAAATGTTTTAATTCATGGCTCTTTCCTCCCTCACAACCAAAAAGCCTAATTCCCTAGTTCTGTCTGTAAGACTGAACGGAGTGCAGTACCTACTATTTGCATCTTTTATTTGGTATCTGTATTTTGAAATGGTGTTTTCCATCACTGTATGAATCCCTTAAAGGGAGTTATTACTAATGCTTATTCCTGATGAACTTTGGTGACTATGATGGAAAAAACCCCAGAGCAGAGGACTGGAAAGGTTCATTGGTCATCAGTGTATTTTGAAAGTAATTTAAAAGGTAAGCCAGAAGATTCTTCCTGACAAAATTATCTCCTCTGAATCCCCACACAAACCAGAGTTATTGATTTGAATGAATCATCACAGTTTTTTCAGCAAGCTTCCAGTTTAGTCAGTATACAGGTCATCTAACATCACAATTTTAAAACACAAAGTATGAAATTAATTCTTTGGATACAAAAGTACCCATTAAATTTCCAGAACATAGGATTTCAGTATGCTTCAGAAACACTGTCAAAAATAAATGCCCTTAGTGTCCTTTTTAACTGGCTTTTTGTTATGCAAAACCAGTTTTCACCTAATTAAATTGCTTTTTTAAGTTTCTAATTCATTAAACTATTAAGTCCTTGAGCCACAGGAATGTTCCACACCTCCTTTTTCAGGCACTGCCCTCCTATGTTACTTTTAAGTTATTTATAAATACAGCTCTCCTGCAGCCTCTACCAGCAGGGCACCTTCACATGTTGGAATTTAATGAGGCTCAGGCACAAGTCATGAGTCCCTGAAGAAAAGTGTTACCTGATCTGCTTCATTTATTTCTACCAATAATCATACCATTACCTACAGCTTCTGTTTTTAATTAGTGGTATCTAATGATTAACACTGGCCAATTTGCATCCAATTATGTCCCCTGAAAAATTAGAAGTGGATGAAAAGGCTGAATGCAATTAATCATTCTGCAATGTGAATTTGCTTAAATATCAAGGATGAATGTGTTGTACTTTCCTAAATAAGTTTTTATTGAAAACACACACTGTCTGGTTATGAAGCAAAAGCATGACACTTCCCCTGACAGTAAGAAATCTGGATTTTAAACACTATAGAATTACCAATCACATTCACACATATCTTTTTAATAACAATGAAAAAAAATATGTGGCCAGTATCTAATTACACTCTGGATTCAGGTACTGCCAAAACAATTAAATGCAATAAATAAGACAACATTTTATAGCAAATAGAAAGATCTTAGCTTTCTAAGGAAAAGTTTGGGTTTAGTATGCAATCTTTAGAATCTAGTTACCACTTAGTTTCTTTCATTCTTAAGTTTAGAAAATACTCTGCTCCAGCCTCAAGGCAAACAACCAGTACTACTTATGGAATATTTTGGACCACCATAACATATTTAAGAAAATTTACAAATTATAGGAAATAGTTATTAAAAAATAAACCACCAAAAATCCCCACCCACAAAGAAAGAGCACCACCAGTACACAAAACCAATTTGTCTGGTATCTTCAGCTTTTCCCTTATTTTCAGAGACCAAACTTTATCAGTCAGTTTCACAGATGATGACAACAAAGTGCTTTTCATGAAGAGTTCTATCTCTTCTATTTGAAAAACACTGAAGAAACCTCACATAAACACAGAATTTTTTTTTCATCTATGATGGTGAAATTATTTTGTCCCTAGGATACCTGTGAGATAAAATAACCTTTCAAAGGTTTGTACTTGTAGAGCAACTTGCAAGTATAAAACCCTCTAAGCGTAAACTTACAAAACAAGATTTATTACATTAGATATCATCATCACAAATCTTTCATTTAAAGCACCATTCCTCATATCGTTGAAATGTTTAAAGTTGATAGAAACCTTTTGGAACAAGATAATCAGGAAAATTGAGTTTAAGACAAGTGAAGAACCTAAATGACATTCAATCTTTTCTGACCTTCAACATGTATAAAGCCAAGCCCCTAGCCAGCACCACTTTATTTTTACCCAAGAAAAACCAAAATAGTAGGCGTCCAAATAAAGTATCAATTTCAGTGCTACACGAACTAAAGTTTCTACCTGCATTCCCCAACTTTTTCATATCTCCTCTGTTGTTCTTCCTCTGCTTCAAACATTTTTTCCAGTTCTTAGCTTTTTTTGGTCAGGCATTTCATGTTGCTCTTCATATAACCTGAGGCATTACTTTCTACCTTTATTACTGTGCTCCTCCATCCCACTTTCTATTTAGGACACAGGCCCATTTTTAATCTATCAATGCACTGCACTTTGGGAAGATCAACAGAATTTAGAGGGGAGAAATATCATACTGCAGATGATAAATGCTTGGGGTTTGTTTTTCACTTGGAAGAACTGTTAGATTCCATTTTGCAAAAAATATTTTTCTTTAAAATGTTAAGTTCTTTATAGCTAAGTTTTGGTATACGTTATGCCAGACACTCCACAAATAATTTGGTTTCAATGTATATTGTATTTCTCATCTGTAGCCCCTGCCAGCAGCCAAGCCCCACACAGTCAGCCACTCACTCACTCCCCATAATCAGGATCAGAGACAGAAACAGAAGAGTAAAAGCCAGAGAACACAAGGACTGGGATAAAAACAATTTAATCAAGAGCTGAGCACGCAAGCAAAGCCGAACAAGAAATGAATTCTCAGCTTCCCTTGGGAGGCCAATGCTCAGCCATCTCCAGGAGAGCAGGGCCTCATCACAGGTGACTTGGGAAGAAAAGCGCCATCCCTCCAAATGTACCCCCTCTTCCTCCTTCTTCCCCCAGTTTATACACAGAGCATGATGCCACATGGTCTGAAATATCTCTGTGCTCAGTTTGGGTCACCTGTCCTGGCTGTCTCCTCCCCAGCATGGCAGGATGAAAAGCAGAAAAGGCCTTGGCTCTGTGCAACCCCTGCTCAGCAATAACAAAAACATCTCCCCATTATCAGCCCTGTGTTCAGCACAAACCCAAAACACAGCCCATGCCAGCCACTGGGAAGAAAATTAACTCTACCCCAGCCAAAACCATCACACATATCTGCTACCACTTCAGAAAAAATCATAAAAACAGATGAAAGATGCTATTTTGAAAAGTATGGCTTAATGGGACATGCGCTTTAGTTTTGAACACTAGACTAATTTACAGAAGCTTTACTGAAAAACGTTGCAACAACACTTAAATTCTCACCATCTGCAAGGAGCCAAAAAGGTTAGAAAAAAGATTTAAAAAATACACTGCACACATTTTCCCCCTCAAGGATCATCAAGTTCCAATTACAGTGGATTCATTGTTGTAGAGTGTTGGGTTACACTTCATGAAGCAACCTGCAGTGACCATCAGCAGACTTACAGCTTCAAACATAACAGACTATCAGGTTTTTTAGCAGGAAAATTTTTATCCTTTCTCCATAAAGTTGTATAAATTCATAGTGTCCTAAATACTCTAACACTGGCACTAAAAAATCTGAAAAAAAAGCCTCATTCACACCATTATGTATTAAGATAATAATTTCTTAATTCAATGGCTGTATGCTTGTCTAGCCCAACCAATTTACTGACACTCCTTGAGGCTCTTTTTGATTTCCAGTCACCTAGCTAAAGTTGAATAAGTTAACTCATTTAATTTCCCTATTCACCACCACTTAGGAAAATAAGTAAAGATTCATGCATTTCATGAGGAAAGGTAGTCAGTACTGGAGTACAATTGCAAAATCTGTGAAAAATTAATGAAGTTTAAAGACAACAAGCAAAATACATACTACAAGGGAATAAGTGTCACCAACCTCAGAAAAAGAAATAATGCTCTATGCCACGGCAATGAACTGTGGTTTGGAATTAAAGTTATTTCAGCAAGAATCAAGACAAAGTCTTGGTTAACAGTTATTTCTTGAAAGCATCTCCTTCTTTGAGCACCACTACAATGTTATGCCTTGTGGGTTTTGGAAGCAGCTTAATTTTCTTGGGACTTGTGACATAAGCAGGGAAAACAGCCCTTATATATGTGTTTTATTATTAGCATTATAGTTCACACACTACTGAGCACACACTACCTGCAGTCTTTGACTTGCATGCTTATTTAGTCCAGTGATCAGTTTTGACCATGTTGGTATCACAATGAGCACAAAATGTGAGAAGATTCTCACTCTTGGATGGAAGTGAAACACCCAAAGACTGAAGGTGTAACTTCAACCAGTATCACAAAGTGTTAGCCTAAGGCACCTGATACTCACCTTACTGCATTCCTTATAGGTGGCCACTTGGAGAACTACTTTAGCAGTTCTCCTATTCTGCATTTCAGCTGTCTCACAAACACAATCTTGTTGGTACCTCACTGTCAATATAACCAGTCTGGTCTCATTTGAAATATTTATCTTGCACTCCATCTACTGTATATACTCTCACATTTCTGATAACTTCACCAATTTCCTGCCAGCCATTTGAGTGCAAGGACCTTTGACATCCCTGACCCACTCTCCTCAGGCATCCAGAACATGACCATATTTGGTATGTATCTAAAACTCATATTTTTACTGTCAAAATTTTCTTTATTCAAGTCTAACTCTCTTTTAACTTACCTCCAGAGAATTCAAATGAATAGTAGTTTCCACAGTGCATTTTCCCAGTCCCAGCTGTTTTAAGTGGCACGCCACTTACATTCACACCATTGTTCCCCTTTCCCAGGTATATAAAATTCAAAAGTTGTTCTCATGTTTTCAAATCTTTTTCCTAATTCAATGTATTTTCTCCCTGCTATTGCTCTGTTCACTGTGCCAATATGTTTAACGATGCCCATGCCTTACTTGCCCATTTGGCCCATAAGTATTTCCATGCAGAAACAGCAGTTTCTTCTTTGCAAACCATCTCCATGCTTTTACCACAGTGATAACAAGTTGGCCATTTAAGATGATACTGCTGAATCAATTACAGCACAGCAAAGCAGTCTTTTAACTCTTTCCTGCCTTTTTTCTTCCAATGCCCTTACTATTTTTGTGGTTGATGAATAGAATGAGGAAGGAATGCAGTGAGAATTAATTCACTTGAATGGATAGAAACATTCTCTACTTTTCACTCCCTGATTCTTTTGCACTTCCTTCCTTGTCTTCCACAACATGCCCACAGCTATTTTGGATAAGATTATAATACTTAGCTTTCTTAAACTTCTCAGATACTGTTAGCCTATAAAATACTCTAAGTGTGGGCACACAAATCAGCACCAAGAATTCAAGATGTAATTTTACCATAAAGCATTAAGAGAGCAGAGCCACCCATATTCCTATAGTATCAGAAACAAATACACACTCCCTTGGCCTGCATCAGATTGCACATGGGTCCATCTACTCAACAATAACATTTGCAAAATAGTAATTGAAAATTAATTGGACCCTTTGGGGAAGAACTGCCACCTTTTCAAACTTTTCAAAATATTAAGTTTTGTTTGTACGACATAATTAAATTATAGGTAAAAAACACAAATATCTGGATCATTTGGATTATCTGCAAGAGAAGAGCAATTTAGATATTTAAGCCTAATTTAATCAGTAAAATGAGGTCTTTAATCAGTCTTACCCTAAGGACAAAGTTCATGAATGGAGCCGTATGTGCTGCAGACATTACTAGGCATTCTCAACACCGAGGAGCCCAACAAGTAAGCCAAGTGTTGTATGACAGATCCTTTCAAGCGCAGCGAGTTTCTGTATTAATAGAGATATAACTTTATTTCATGCTCCCAAAGAATAATTTGCATTAAGAGTATCTCCACATTTTTTACTAGTCCTTCCACTCCTTAAAATTTTTATTAGGTCCTAAAAGTAAAATGTTATCCTCAACCACAGCTACATCAAAAATTGTGAATTGCAGAGCGAGTTACGTCTCAGTAACTTCTTCAAAAAATTTCTTAAAATGCACCTAATGAATTCGTGTATATTCCTAAAAAAATCAAATAATCTACACTGAGAGTTTGACTATTGATTTTTCTTGAGTATTTGATGCCTTGAAGAAATTGTCTAGAATAAAAATTAGGCATGAGAAGTCAGTGTGCCCAGGACTATAAACCTATTTAAGTCACTTGGTCACTATGATCTTAGCTGCAGTAAGAAAACTGATACTGTTAATTCAGTACCAGTGCAAGCATCTGGTCATAGATAAAGCCAAGGTGTGGGTGCTACTGAGAGGAAAAACTTCTTCAAGATGCTTTAAACAAACCCAGCTCTTTCTGCTCTTATTGTCTGTGTTCTTTTTATAAAGAATTTTACTGAAAACGCTGAACTCCAGCACTGCAGCTGTGCACAGCTGGTGTGCACAAGCACTAATGAAATAGCCCAGGATCAGCAGGACATTGCCTGCACTTCTTTGTTCTGTAACCTAAGAATTGATGGGCATGGAACAGATACCATCATCAGTGAAAGGAGCAAAATAGCTGCAGACAACGCAACAGAAAGCGGTAATATATCACTGGTACAGGCAACACTGAGGTACTGCCCTTCAGAATAGAAAGTTACCAGGAGAAGGAATGTGTTGAGCTGGTGTGTTTTGAGGTCCTGAGGCTATTTATGAGCAGTGTTTCACTTGCCTGGGGCGGTATTTAAAGTCAATATCTGGCCTGTAGGCAGCAAGGACTGGCTTTCCCTACATAACTGAACTTTTTTTAAAGCTTTATAGATCTATTCTTTATAGATCTAAATGGGGCTGTGGACTGGGAGTCCTTTGGAGATCAAGTACCCAAAAGCAGGAGGCAGCAGCAGAGCAGAGAACAGACCTTCTCTCCTACACGCTGCCCCAGACAAAGGCAAGTGCCTCTCCTCCTCCCTGTCCTGAAAGACAGCAGGTAGGCAGAGGCTAGAGATCTCAGTCAGCTTGTCTCAACCTGCAAATCAACGGATTTAACATGAAAGAACTCTTTAATGATTGTTCTTATTATTAATAAAAGTAACACAGAAAATTACTGCATAGGAACACTCCAGAGGTGGAGATCAGCTGAGCCCTGAGAATTCCCTTGGCTCTGACAAAACAGATGTATAACTGAGCAGAGTCTGTATGATGATGTTTGCAAATGACATAAAACATAAATGACTCAGTTAATTAAGCTTTCTACTCTGATGTGAACAGAGTCTATCCATTGACCTAAATGTTGTTTTCTTTTTTGTTCTTTCACTATCTTTAGAATTAAGACTTGTAATTTTACTGTCTTAGGAATTATGACTAATAACTTGATGACTTAACACCACCTCTTACTGAACTCCACCCCCAGCCCCAGCCAGCATTACCACAGATCCCCAAATTAGATCTCCAAATGACACTAGGGCTTTCTCTGTAAGATGCACTCTTTGAGAGTCTCTGACCTATACAGGAACACTCATAGCTGCTCTACAAAGCATACATATGTGATGCAATGGTTTTCTAAACCATGCTTAAGTACCTAAAAAGGCAAATAGGTGCAATTTTGGTATTGGTGGCATTTTAAAAGCTGCTGGCAAAGCATACATTAGTACAGCAATTTCTACCCATCAGCCTCCTTGAGTTACCCTGAATACTATTTGTACCAGGAACAGGGATCACAGCCAGAACTTCTAACCTTCAGTCAAATCTCCTCTTCTTCATGTTCCTGGGAGTCTGTTGGTCCCTGAGCATCTCAGCAAAAATTTACTGGATGGGGATGTACCTGTCCCACTCAAGAGCCTGACTACAGCATGCCATATGGCATCTGCAGTGCAGACCCAACCTGGGCGTACAGACCAAGGACAGCATGTGAGTGGGAAAGTGTTCCAGTCAGCTAAACTCACCCACTCATCCTATGACTTCAGCCAAAACACCAGTTACTGGGACAAACCTTTGATTTGTGTAACTCAGCTTAAGACAATCTTCCCATACCAGAATCTTCATACAAATGCACTTAATAAGTTGAAGCTCTTAGTTATTACTTTCAGGTCCACATACTACCCCAGTAAAAATTTCAGTTCTTTTCCACAATCCTCCAGAAATCTGAACAGCATGTTGATCTCCAAGCTCAGGGCTGATTCACCTTCTGCTCAGCTTCATTGCAACCTCCAATTATACCAGGAATCATTTCTATTCTTTTTGTATTTTTTGTCTTCCTTCTGTTGTACATACAGGCATTGCAAGGACTTTTTTTTCCTGGTGTGTCTTTGCCATAACAAAGCATTATTCACAAGGTAGATTGTTTAAATGTGCAGGAGTGCTGCTCCTGTGCCTCTCCCTTCTTTCCATCAAACTTTGCTACATAAACAACAGCTGGGCCTAAAATTTTCAGAGAGAAACATACACCACAGTCCCATCTATGAATAAAGAATATAAGTGGAAACTGGAAGTATTCCCCCAGTCCACTTCAGAGGTTCTGCTCATGAGATTTTGCTAGAAAGATGTTTCTCGTTTATTTCTTCCTCCTGGACTCAACCTGTTAGCAGTTAGTTTGACATCTCCGTTTTTCATGTCAGCATTTTTGATCTTACAAACTTCAAATGAAGCAGTTTAGCAGTGTACAAATAACACTTACATCCCAAAATGAATGCCATGCTTTCTAAATATTTAGTCAGCCAAAAAAAAAAATTGTATAACAAATTGAAAATGTTTTGGTGAAGCCATGATGGCAAATCAGCATCCTTAACAGATGACTCTATACTTCTTATAACTGCACATGACTAAAAAGCTTACCCAAACTTTACCTTTCTCCTACACTATTGAACCATTTTAAGGGTGACCTACACAGAAATACAACTCAGAAGACCACACAGGAATTACTTCATTACAGCATCATAGAATGGCCTGGGTTGGAAGGAACCTTTCATTTAGTTCCAATCCCCTGCTGTGGGCAGGGACCCCTTCCACTAGACCAAATTGCTCAGAGCCCCATCCAATTTGGCCTTGAACACTTCCAGAGGTGGGGCAGCCACAGCTTCTCTGAGCAACCTGTTCCAGTTCCTCACCCCCCTCATAGTAAAGCACCTCTTCCTAACGCCTAATCTAAACCGAATCTCTTTAGTTTGAAGCCATTCCACCTTGTCCTGACACTACACACCCTAAATAGCCTCCTTCCATCTTTCTTGCAAACTCCTTCAGATACTAGAAAGCCACAATTAGGTCATCCCACAGCCTTCTCTTCCCCAGGCTGGACAATCCTAATTCTCTTAGCCTTGGATCTGAGAGCCTTTTCCTGCTTCTATCCACTTTGAGAAAAATAAATCAAGAGACCCAGCAGCTTGTATGGGGGTAACAGCACAGAATTGAACTAAAAAATGTCCAAATTCTGAAACTGTGACCAATTAGGCAATTAACATATAGCCAAGATCAGAACAAACATGTATTCCAGACATTTATTTAAGCATGTAAATAGACTGAAATTAAATGACTGGCCTGAAGTTTGAGAAGTCTACTGTAAGAAAAGCTCATCAGGTAGAATTTAGAGGGGCTTGAAGGAGGAGAGTGCATGATGGAAAGTAACTGGGGGAAAAGCATGTTAAATTTCAACAGAAAGCAAAGGTTTTAAGGCAATGGTTTTCCTCGACTGCCTATTCCCCAAGGGGTCTAGGAATTTAAATTCTTCAGGAAAAAGAGGAACTTTGACCCTCTGAATACACTGGTTGTCTTTGATACACAAGAAAAGAATATTTTAGAGTCGTATGCATTCCCCCACCCTTTTTTCTTTGTTCCAGTGTAAGTAAAAAATGGAGAAACAAAAAAATAAAAGTAAAAATATACCTTCAAACAAATTTAGAAAAACCTGGAAAGCTGTCAGGAATAAGAGTTGAGGGGCTTAGAGAAGCCTGAAGTTGGGGGGGTGCAGAGATACAAGCACTAATTTTCCTTTAATTCCTGTGCTGTGGTGACCCAGTGAATGTTACAAAATCTTTTATGCACAGTCTCAAACAGACTTTTTGTCTCCTGATTTTTTTTCACCTGAGCACTGCTCACTTTTAGAAGGGAGGAGAGACTTGGGGTTTGATAAATGGAGGTCTGAATTTAGCTTGCCATACACCAAAACCAATTAAATCAGGCTGAGTTGCTCAAGAGACATTTTCAGTTTTTTGCTGAATAATCAGAAAATATTAATATACTTTGAACAAAAAATATGGGAAAAGTGTGCTCAAGGGAAAGAGAAAATTTTGAATTGATGGAAACTTAAATTAGGTGAGTGATTTAAAGTAACTAGAAAAAAAATAAATCACAATGTAGTAACTCTCTCATACTGCTATCCTGTGTATAGAGGACCTGTTTCCAAAGCAGAGAAAAAAAAAGTAAAATTTAAAAGAATTAGAAGCTAAAATAAGGATGCACATCTTGCAGACAGATATCATGGGGATCCTAAAGGTTAAAGTGTCTTAAAGACTTTTCTTCAACTCTGCATATCAAAAAATCAGTCCTTAAATCCACCTGTTGGAACCACATTAATAATTAGTAATTGATGAATAAATAAACTATTTCATATACCAACCAGCTTCCTTCAAGGCAGATATACATACAAATCCTGGAATACAAGTTTAGCCCTGTAATACCTTCGAGAAAAAATTATTTTTGACTATTCAAAGCACAGCATTACTATATCAAGTGTGCTGCAAAAAATCACCAATGAAAACAGCTCTCAGAAGCCAGGTGTGAGAGAGTGAAGAAGGAACAAGGTTTTGGTATCCACTGCTCCATCTAAGAAGTTCAATTTCACACTAAAGTGAGCGCATGAAGAGATAAGAATAAAGTTTCAAGGAGCAGACAATAGAAAGGAAATACATAAATCTTCTATGTATTGTATTGTATATATGCAGGACAGTGAAATATTTTTACTCCTCCATCACAGAGCTTTTAATCATAACTGTACATTTTATGAAAAAAGACACATTTCAGATGGCGCCATGTGCTGGTTAACAAACAGATGAAAATTTACCAAATCAACAGTGTACAGCAGGAAAAAATTCAGAAGTTTTCTTCTGGCACTTCAGAAGAAAGCAGTATTATACACTTCTAAGAGTACTTACACTTCACAGCAAATATTGTAAGAGGTTTTCAGATGAGCTATGACTACTACAGGACAGATCATACCTCTAAATAAAGAGCAGATCTGGGGAGTTCCTTTGGGTTCAATTATGCTCTGACTTACAGATCTAGTTTTCACCCACATAACCAAAAATTAATTGATACTTGCTGTCATTGTAGCCATGATAGCAGAAAGCTAAAAAATCTGTTTCTATTTTCCCAGTCCATTTTGCAGCCTGCACTGTTGTCCACTGCACTTCATTTCAGAAGTGCATCACTGCCGTGCAAGAGCTTGGTGCTCCCGCGTAAGAGTCCCTCATAAAACACACACACACTCCCAGGAGTTCTATTCAGCCACTCCTGGTGCTCCTCCACAGCATATACACAGCATGTGGAGTTTTGTGCACTCGAGGTAGCAAAGTGAGAGACTTCTTTCTAAGTCAGCTGCTTGTATAGAAAATTTGTTGAATAAGTCTGAAACTTGCAGCCAACTTAAAAAAACAGCAATTGCAAAATACCCCCTCAAAAGGAGCTTTACAAAAAACCAAAAGTACAAGACTAGAGGAAAAATAATGTATTTAAATCTATATGCTGTATTTGCTGAAAGTTTAATTTTTAAAAAGCTCCCAGTCTAGGCATAGTTGAAGACAATACCACTTAATAGATTATTTGTTAGTTTTGCCAGTATATGGGCAGAAAAAGTTTTGTAATCAGTTATTAATTGCAACTTCAAAACAATGCAACAATCATATACACTTAAAGCATCTGCTTCAAAATATGTTTGAAGTATCTGAATAATGCCTCTTTTTGTAACTTGACTTGCATTTTAAATTAACAGTAATCACTTATTTCTCCTGCTCCTTGCTTTTTATTGTGCCTATGTCACTTCTAGTTTTATCCATACAAGAGGCTGAACTAAGCATCTCCTGCCTTTGCTGGATAGCAGAGTTGAGACATGATGATGTATAGAGAATGCAAATATTTCCAAGTTATGTCCAAATGAAGATTCAGGGAAAACACTTATTCCTCTCATGAATGACCTAATAGTACTTTAGATCTGCCAAGCTGAATATTTTCTACTTAAGCACTAGCCCTCTTATTCACTTAATGCCCTCCTATAAATTCAAGCATTTTCAGTAGTGATAATAAAGAAGCCTATTTGCAATAAAGTGAAAATTTCCACACATTCTTGATGTGCCAAATAAAAATACCCCAGGTTTTATAAACAATACCAAGAAAAAACAGCTTTTCCCTCTACAATACAGAATTGTAGAAGTCTATTCCTAACTAGTTTAACTATTCCATCAATACCTTGGTTGTTGACTTTTTCTACTCATTCTAGTATTTTGAATCCATGCAAGGGAGTTAACTAATGACTGCAAGAGCTTATTTCATGCTACAGTCCTCTAGGAGACCCTCAATAAAAACTTAACCTGGCTGTGGGCTCACTGAGTAAGGGATGCAGGAAAACCTTCCTGCTTTCCTCCTCACGCATAATAGGATAAAGTAAGAGATGGCCAGAACAATCTCCAAATTCAGTGCTTTGTATTCCAAACTCCAGCTCAGAGAAACAGCTGGATTCTGTCCCACAGGCTGCACAGATCCTCTTGCCATCAACTCCAGGCCCCTGCCTTGGCTTTTCCTGTCCATGCTTTGCTGTATCTCATACTCCTTGCAGGATCTCTTCCTTGCTCCCTACTCACACACCTCTGTGACACTACAATAAAGGAGAGCACTCTTATCCTTCTTGGGGACGTTTTGTAGAGAAAACAGGGAGGCCCTACAGAAACAATTTTGTTTTCTTGCCAGACTCCATGAACAAGACAGTGGGTTCTTAAAAAAAAAAAAAAAAGCTCCTCTTGATTTCACCAATATACAGCCTTTCCTAAATCATTCAAGCCTATTTCTGGATTTATAGGACTCCTAACATGAGACTGCTTCTACAGCCAAAAAGAGAAGATAAAACTTCTCATACATTCCTTCTAGGGGTCCCTTTCATTACCTCCAGAAAGTAAAGGAAATAAAAAAAGTGTCATGGGTCAGAATAATTCCTGTCAACGCTTTCTGCTATTTTTCATTGAACTGTGTCTCTCTGCCTGACTGACCCAGCTTCTTTCCTCTTTCAGCCTCTGCATGATGGAGAGGACTTCTTAACATTCCCAGGAGCTGTTTAAACTATTATGGTTAAGTGCTATTGTTGACCGACTGTGAAGTTCATTTCAGGAGCTGGGAGCATAATTATTGCTACTCCATTTAGACTGGATTGCCATTTCAACTGCTCTCCTAGGTGCTTTATGACTATCCAACTTCACAATAGCCAGAAAAGGGAGTCCTTTTTCAGATGACCTGTTTCCATCTAGAAGCTGCAGTTATAATTGCACAGGACTGTGGCAGTACTTTTTAATGGAAAAATTCAAAACAGTCAGAATTATCTCAGTTCTTAGTTTGAGAGACTATTTTAGATTAGCTTGATTTGAGATATAACGAGTCCTGATGATTGTATCAACTGAGTAAAACACCTCTGTAGATACACACATTGCTCACAGAAGAAGCAGAGAAACATCTTTACAAGTATTTAATCTATGATAAAAGTGTTCATGTCTGTTAACTATACAGATAAATTTATTTTTCCATATCCTCAATCACAACTTAAGTTTTGCTATGCAGTGAAGTAGAGACTGAATTTCTGCAACTTCTAATATACAACTTACATGATGATTAATTTTTTTTAAAAATGAATTCTTCAAGCAGAATACCAGGAAAATGCTACACAGAGGTGCACAGTCCTCTAACTCAGATCCTATAAAGACACACAAAATAGAATTTATTATTGAGAACAAGAATAAAGAACACATTTTCTTCTCACTTGGATAACATTATAAGGAATAGCATTGTGCTAAATTTGGCATTAACATAAATAATTATCTGAGTTTTAAAAAGTTTCTCCTCATTTACCAGTTAACAGTACTTTTATTGCTTTATATATGTTTAAATTCTGTAACTGTAAAATACCATTTTCCTGCTTTCTAGCTGCTTTGACAGATAACATTTGCAAGAACTATGTATGTACTTGGCAAATACCAAGTTAAGCATTGTAATTTCCTTCTTGTATATAATTCAAATTGATTATTCCCAAATACACCTGACATTTTAAAATAAGTATTTGCCGCAAGTAGCAAAGAAACAGGAGGGAGTACTCTAGATCTCACTTTAAATCCAAGCTCAGGCATTAATTCAATGTGTGACCTCAGGCAACAGATTTGACCTCTTCCTAGTTCATTCAATTCAGCTGGCTAAGAACAGGAAATCCTTGAAAACCAGATGTTGCATCTAAAAGCAGATCTTCCCCAGGTAAGTAAATTACAAGAGAGCCACAGGAATGGAGGAATATAGTGTTGCTTGTTGAAAAAGTCAGGAAGGCATATGGATGCAAACTGGAAATAAGCCAGAGGACTTTTAGCCTCAAGCTTTACTTTGATATCTGAAAACCAGCATTTTTAATGTTGTACAGATACTAAGATTTTTGTGCTATAGCTAGACGGCAAGACTAGATGATCTTTATTCAAATGTACTCAGTTCATGGAACCAAGGTGGGGCTTTGGTATTTTGACAACATTATTGTTTATGAACATCTGAAATATTAACACCAATGCCTGATCACACCTGCAATAGTGTAATAAAACAGCCAAGATTCAGATTTCTAAGGACGTTGGTAACTGCTGTAAACGAAGTGTGTGGTAATTATGGAATACTAGGAGAGTTTGGGTCCCCTTGTAAAGGGAAGAGTGACCACACCTTCCTAGCATTTCTTCCTTTTCCCCTCCATCCAGCTCACATCAAACCCCTTGAGGGAATGGTTGTGGCTGCCAGAGTTATGAGCAAAAAGTTCACACGTGTTGCTTCTATTCTGAAACCTGTCACACCCTGTCTCATCAACATAAAGTGGAAAAGAAAGAGTGAAGGTGGAAAGGTTTATATTTGGCTCACTTTCCCTACATCCAGTAGAATTGCTGCTATTGTTCATCCAGATCCCTCACCCTTTGGGACAAACAACTGACACACTCACACAGTCAACTTTTGATATGAACATTGGACAGACATAATGGAAAATATTCATGCAGATGACATAATCCTGCAGCTTGGTTAGATCACTAATAAAGAGGCTAGAGAAAATAAGAATCTGTTTTGTTAAGTGTGGCTTTTAGAAGGTAATAAAAAATACAGGAAAGCTTCACAAAATATTCAGTAACTGACTGTAGAGGAGGTTCTGTCTACAGTGACAATGCAGTAGGACATGGAAACTTCTCAGCCCTCTTGACAACTATTTATATCACATTTGTCACAAAGATCAAACTACATTTACCAAAATTGTTACATTCTAAGAATTATACTTAATCCTATAAACACTTGAATGTGTTATTGATTGGCTTCTCTGACATTAAACTGTTCTGGAAAAAGTAATAAATTAAAAGCCCACTGGCAATAAATGTAGTTTTTTTTATAGATTATTTTGGTATAAAAATACTAATGAATAGATTTGTTTATTTATGCCTACTTAAAAAAAATAACAATTTATAGCGTAACGTTTATCTAAGAGAGCTGAGAGAACTGGCTTAGAAGGTAAATGAACAGCACATGGAAAAAAAATGTTACAAATCAACCAAAAATCCTATTTTTTTTTATTTTTCAAAACAGAAATTTAAGACCAAAACAAGCTAGATGTAATAGTTCTAACTTATGAACTGTGACCTCAGAAGTTACATGTCTTCTGGTTCTCATCCTTTCCACAATTCAGAAAATGTCCTGTGCTGCACAAACAATCATTGTGCTTTTGTGTAGCTACAACAGCTAAGGAGATATGCAATTTTTCCACAGGAGTCATGAAACAGAGTGAGCCTAAGCACTAAGCTTCTGTTACATCTATTTTCTCCACTACAGTCTCATGTTCAAAAACTATATACTTACACAAATTGTTTCTTGTCTTTATGATCCAGCATCTTGGTAATTGTACGTAGTTCAAATGCAAACATGGCTGTGCACATGTGTGTGCCTGTACACATGCAGGCATACACACGTGCATTTTAAGTAAGAGAAGAAAAACATTGCAGTAAAGGTAATACATTCACAGTGAGGAGACCTGGGTGCAATATTGATTCTGACTTTTTTTGGAAAAAAAAACATCACCTCTCACTTAGCAGAAAAAAATAGAGAGAATGGAGTTTGCTTCTTATCGTAAATACATACAAAATGATAGAACTTTTCCTGTAATCAAGACTGCAGATAATACAAAGCATTATCTTTCCATATTAGATAATCCAGTAATGCCATTAACTGTTTAGTTTTCCATTTAAATATCAGTTCTTGTACAGAAGGTCAATACAAGCTTTTACCATAACACTAGAAATAAATGACAAATTTAATATAGGCTTGCAGCATCCCACTTTCTGGAAGCACTTGATTTCCTGATCTCAATTAAGAAAAGGCAGCATGTCAGTGAAATGAGTGTCTTTACTATAGAATCCTTTGCAGCAAGGTCCAGAAATCAATTAGAACCATGAAGATGAATTTTTGTAGCATTTCTATGTAAGCATTAAGCACTCTAAAAGTCTCATGGGAGACATTCAGGCTTCCTATATCATTTACAGAAACAGGGACCCTAAAAGAGAATCCAAATAGTCAGTAAAAAAAAAACAGTAACTAAAAGAAAAAGTAAAATGGTAATCCCACCTTTATTCTCTTATTTATCCTGGTTTGGTGTTACCACCTAGTTCCTGCCTCCACTCAGAGTCCCCAGCCTCACACTTGCTTCCATCTCCTATACTTTTTTTAGGGATTAAGCAAAGGGTTATCATATGCCATTCTAGAAATAAGGGCAGCTCCTTTCTTTTCTGCACTGAGATCAAAACTTCATTTCTGTTAAAACCCATACTACCATTCCCCAGCAGAGCATTCTTCTTGCTAGGCTGGGAGTTTTTCTGGAACTATGAGATCTCACTAAATCTTTTATGTGCACAAGCCTGCATAAAGTTTATACAGCTGAAATACACGGGAGCAGTATTGCTTTTTTTTTAAAATGTAAAATGAGTGAATTCATTCTTCATGAACCAATTTCTCCTTAATTTTGCAGCTATATGGTCACAACTTATACCTGTTCATGTATTTAATAAACCTAAAAACATAATCACGAGATAAGCAGCTAATAGTGATAAGGAATCAAGAAAAAGCAACCACAGGTTGATAAGGACTGTAAGCAATATAAGCTTTGATTTGCATTAAATTTTTCCAGTCTTTTTGATATACTAAGAAAGTAAAGTTGTGTGTTAGACTTGCTTTCTCACAAATAAAAAACACGTAAAATTATCAATGAAGGTCCTATTCAGACTTTGTGCTGTCAGGGTTAGTCAATAACCAAGTTTTAGGTTTCCAGGATTATACTTTTGGAGGTAAGTACATGCATTTCACCATTTTCTCCTAAATAATCACTCTTTTTGTTAATTTACTAGCACTCAGGAAAAAAAAATTAGACAATTCCCTTTCTTTTTTCCCTGATGTGCTCAAATCCATCATGAGAGAACCTTGTTCAAAGGAAAGCCACTGACTGAAGTCTCCCCTGAGTTGTACTGCCAGACGCATTTAAAAATATGTCAGTAAGAACTCTAATTTGTCACTGAAGAATAATGATTGCAGGTACTTTTAAGTCCTGCAAGGTCTTTGAAACAGCTTTGCAATTTAGTGAATGGGATAAGATGTGCAGGCTTTCAATTACCGCAGAACAAGTAGAATTTCCATTGCGAGATCCAAACCCTGACTACATCTGCAGAGAGGAAAAGAGCCAAACCAGCATTGTGGAAATAGTCAGAATGTGACAGCAGGGTCCTGTGAGCTTACACATAGCAGTGATGCACAAGCACCAGTCTCAGGGCTGTGCAAAGAAAGCAAGAGGCCAAAAATCACAATCAGTATTTTCTAAAAGCCAGTACATGTTGAATTTAGGCCCTCTGCAAATTGTAAAGGTCTAGAGTCAAAACAGATTTTATGAAAAACAGTTGAATAGGAGCAGGGAAAAATTACAAAAAACAACTGAGGTCCAAAACGAAGAGTGTTGTTTCACGTTTCTAAGGAAAAAAAAAATCAAAGCCTAATTAAACAAATTAATAGTAGCAATAACAATCAAAAGCAACAACTGCAAAAATAATCACAGTAATTAAAGGATACTGTATGGTTTCAGAAAATTATATCAAACGATATTCATGCAATGAGTTAAGACTAGAAAATAACAGATCATTAAGAGTAACCTCCAAATTGTTTCAATAATCCTAATGTCAACAAAACAGTAATTGAACTATGTGAAATGGCACCGCCTTAGCACCCAGTTAACAGCTTGCATCATAAATTCAGCACTATCTTTGAATCAGATAATTAGTAGCAATGGTAAGATCTATATCAAGCTGCACATTAAGGTTGGCTTAAAACCATTTCTTATTAAGGAATGTAGGTCCATACATACAGCAGGTCATTTTTCAAGATAAGAAATGAACACACTAAATACTTCTATTTAATATAACAAGCTGAAATACTGACAAAACTAATAACTCATCTACAAAAATATTCAACAATATTATCTTATATTCCCATATATTCCTAGGTTCTACACTTCTGCAATGTGTCACATTCTGGTTCTAAAGAAGTTCCAGATTTCCTAGCTACACACCTAAGTGAATTTAAAGACTCGTGGTTGGAAGAACTTGGAAACAATTACTTGCCTGTAGAATAATAAGAGAAGTCCAATTTGGATTTTCCACTATCATGGAAAGTGGTACCTGTCCATGAAATCCAGACAGGCAAAAATCTGCTCCTCAGAAATTATACATCATGGTATTCACCAAAGAGCAAAGTTCTTAACCATTTCAATTTTATTTTAGAATTGTGTAGCAAACATTTGCAAACAAGACAAAATGTCAAGCCTTGATAACTGACAGAAAACTGACAGTTTTGAATCTCAGAAATGGAAACATTTATTCCCATGCTATCACATTCTGCAAAATACTGCTGCAGCCAAAACACTGCTGAAACCAAACATCTGTGAAAGCCTGAAAACGTAACAAGTGTATGAAGTCTGGAAGAATGAGTACCCTTCAATCTTCCTCTGAATTGCTTCCTCAATGCAGGTACTTTTTAATTTAGTTATGGGGATAGTACATCTTCTTTCCTCTGCATAATAGAGGAAGAAATAATAATTTTTTCAACAATACCATCTGGGAAGAGAGCCAACCATCAATTAATAACTTCAATAACTATTTCAAACAATCAAACTAACTTTTCTGATTTACTACCTAATTTTTATATTTTCATTTAACATCCAGGTCTAATAATCATTCTGACTTAACTGTCTTGAAGGATTAGATCATTTCTAATTAAGGGTCTTACAGTTGAAACTTCCTATCTGCCCACTCTTAATCCTCATATGTAAGAATAAAGTTATAAGGCAAAACCACCATTCACACCCTAACTGAACTCCTTTTTATCTCAGTTTCAACTGTCTTCAAAATGTTATAGGTTATCAACTGCCTGCCATTCACCATACCATCAACTGTTAGCAACTTATTCTTTTTAAGTACATTTAACAGACCATTTATGACCACTGAATTTAGGTCATTTTTTAAGGATTGATGTTAAAAGCCTTACAGTCAGACACATACGACAAAAGGAAGCCACTATTTCCTATTTCCAATATAAATGAGATCATGCAGGCAACAGAAACAACAGACAAAATCTTCCTCATGCACCACGGCCCTCAGACACCACAAAATGAACTCAGTTATTACAAAATCAGGAGCCTGACTCCCATTTTTTTTCTGTTAATCCTTTCTAATCTACTTACTAATTTTAAGGTTTCATCAGTTATAAAATCCAATCGAAGTGTCCTCCTCACATCCTAAGAACAATTACAGAATGCCAAGCTTGGAAGGGGTAGCTGGGGGTCATCCTTCACATCTGCTTTAAGACTGCCTGCTCACACTGAGGTCAGCCACAACAGGCTGCTCAGGACTGTGTACAGTCCTCTTTTGAATATCTCCAAGGATGGAGACTACACCAGCTAGGCAACTTGCTCCAATGTTTGATCACCCTCACAGTTAAAAATAAATAAAGTTTTTTTTCTTATGAAACTCTGGTATTTCAGTTAGTGCTCATTGTCCTTTTACCTCTCACTGGATAAAACTAAGGAGATTCTGCTAGCACTTTATTTACCCCCATCAGGTATTTATACACTTAGATGATATTCCCCTCTGAGCCATCTTCTTCCCAAGGAGTAAGACTGAACAGCTTATGGATCCTCCTTCCCATGGTATGCAGGAATGAGACAAATACTTTACAAATAAAGTCTTTATTTTAATTCGGAATCTTATCTTTCTAAAATCAATAAGTACAAAAACTAGCAGATTGTTAATAGAATTTATGCAGATAAAGTTAATTTTATTAATAAACAACTGTGAGATCAACAGAATATGAAACTGATGTGGCACGGGTGTACTGATCAAGAGTCCAAATGCTGACAGAGAAATGCCACTTAAAGTCTGGCAAAGTTCAGGCCAATACCAGGAGTAGGGCCTGTTCCAATTAGAGAAGACATTTATTCTGTCAATATCAAGGCTTAACAAAGAATATATCCATTTTGAGATCTTCCTGCAACACAAATATAAAGCACTGAGTAGTGAAAATCCTGACACTTCAGTCAGGACTAATCTATATGCTGGCCCAGCATAAAAACAGCAATTTCACCAATAGCATCTTCTCCTTGTAGTCTGGCAAAACAGCAGTGGCCACAAGCCAAATACTCCCAAGTACAGATCAAGCCAATTTATTGTTTTCTGCTGTCATCCAAAATATCTCTTAGATCTACAGAAGACATTTAAGAACTTGTGCATTTATACATATATTTTCTGTCCAGGCCAAGAAATAGAAATTACTATGACATCTTGTAGTATAGTTGCTAAGAAGGTACAGAGTTGACTCAAACCTGCATGCACCAGGATTTACTTTGGTACCTGACTTCTCCACAAGAAAATATTTTTCCAAGGCATCAGAACATAATCCTTCTGAATTCTTTTTTACTTTATTCTGTTTTACTCCTGTCAGGGCATAGTCAGAACTGAAGAGATCCAAGACCACCAGAAATTTATTTTTGTGCTCTTCCTTCCTCTCAAAACTGTAGCTATAAAGCTACTTCAGTGCACTATTTCAATAATTAGTTAACCTTTACTTCTGCAGGCTTATTTGGCAGACTGTCATCACAAAGCACACAGCTCACAACTACAAGAGGATTCTCAAACGACTGAGGAAAATATTGCGTACTGCTGGAAATAGGTATTAATTAAATGTTGTGGAGAATCCATCTGTTAAGGAGCAGTCCTTGTTTGTGTTTTATGCTCATTTTAGTTAGGATTCCAGGTAAAGCAGCATTCTTGTTTCCAGTGAGCATGCTGAAGTCAGAGGCATAAGAGGAATCCCTCTCATTTACTATGTATTAGTGCTAATACATTTTTCAACATTAATCCTTTGAGCAAATGACACATTGATAGTCAGGGACACTTAATGGGATACATTAATTGCAAGTAGTATAAGAAAAGAGGATTACTAAAATGCATGCTGGAAACAGAAAATTAGATTAAAAATGGCATTTCGGTTAAAGTTCTCCAGGCTATTAAAAAAATACAAGATGATTAGTCAAGGAGAAACTAGAAGGACCATAAATGAAAAATGCTGAGGGTCAAGGAGAATCAGGGAAAAGGGATTTATTGCTAAAAGTGGAAGAGAATAAAGCTAGAAACTAAACCCAAACTTAAAAAGAGAGGGGAATGGGGAAAGGATGATATTTCTAATAGCACAAATCTTTATTCTTCAGAAGAGAGAGAAGCAAAGCTAATGCCCAGATACTGTAGATGTTTAAGCACATGAATGACTGTGTGGTTATAGCTATAGACTTTCTTACAAATAATATCAGATGTAAAGGAGACACCAATATCTTCATCAGACAATGAGAAAAATACTTGACTTATCTTTTCACCCTAAGATTACAGCAGTCTGTGTGTGCACAACCAGAGGAATCAAATCAGAGTGGTGAGCCAACACTAACAGTGTAATCAGTATCAGAATAATGTAGCTCACAGTGTTAAAATTCGTAAGAAACTGTTCATAAGTGATCCACAAGGACAAATTCTATTACCAGAAAACAGACATTACAGAACATTTGGAAGAGATACAAGAAGAACAAACAAAAAGCTAGTTTAAAAAGGTAAATAAAAAGTGGAAGGAAAATTTGACATTGGACTCCACAACACTATAGAAGAAAGAATTACCATTAGACCAACTAATCCAGATATTTTTAGAGCAAAGACTTTTAGGATGGTTTTCTAAACAAACCATTGATTTTCTGTCCTTGGCTATTCTGAAGTTAATATTGGACATTTTTTTAAGTAGTATTACCAAGGACACACCAGGGAGAATGCAACTTCTGTGTATCCCGTTAGGAGGTCAGACTAATCATTCTTTTTCTACAATCTATTCAGGGAAAAATGATCCTGGGTACATCAATACTCAAGGTGAAAAATGAGAAACCTGCATGAGTCATTTTTAGTAATTACAATCTGTGAACTGCCTCAAGAACTTCTCATTTGGTAGTTGGTAGCTGACAACACATCCCTTCCACCAAAAAAGTAGTCTTGGAAGTTTCTGTATCAGAGCAGAGGTAAGAAAACATACTATACATAGAATTGCAACTGGAAGCACAGGAAAGCTATAGAGAAAGCCCAGAAAGCTCTTGTCTCACTGATCTTCCACTGCTAACTACCTATTGTGATGAGAAACAGCAAAGGTAGAAAGTGCATGGAGATAAGGACAGGCACACATGACTCTAGTGCCATGGAATTGAAAATTCATGCAAGAATTCACTGGTAAAAAGTGTGTATATGTGTCTATATGTACACAACATAGAGCAACCTCAGAAGTGGCATTAAGAAACTACCCAGTTTCTTCTGCCTTTGGAGAGCTGTGTGAATCAGGGAAGACAGCAACGCTGAGAGGAACATTTCCAATGCACAAACCAAAGTGTTTGAACTTAGAGCCTTCAGAACAATTTTGTCTCAGAAAGCTATCATCCAAATTATGCCATAGCTGCTGTCCAGACCACATTATTTAGTTCTGAATGTACTTGTGTCAGAGGGACATGTCATTTCTCATGACAATTGCCAATCACAGTGTAATTTAGCTGTACCCAGAGGAACACTGTAGCCTACAGAGTAACACCTAGACCATCCAGCTGTTTCACAGTAGGACTGATTATCTGCCTGAAGACCAGATGTGCTTGTTCATTCTCACTTGTTAATCCACGGCTGTCAGAGGAAAATAATGCCAGAGAAAGTCCTGCATGCAATGACTAGGAGGATTAACACAACAAAAGCAAACATACATAACCAGTGCAGTGTACAATTACTGAGCTGAAAATTTGGACTAATACCCATGCTTTCAACCCTGTACAACATCTCTTAGAAAATAGTTAAAATTAATTTTAAA
Source organism: Setophaga petechia (assembly GCA_024362935.1). Classification (NCBI taxonomy): domain Eukaryota; kingdom Metazoa; phylum Chordata; class Aves; order Passeriformes; family Parulidae; genus Setophaga; species Setophaga petechia. Next base: position 34,749,335 of record JANCRA010000001.1, read on the forward strand.
ATCAGAATCAGAAAATGCCCGTATATATGCATCGCTTGAAAAAAATTGCTTACTGCAGTTTCTACTGGACTTCTTATAATACCTGCCACCAAACTGTAAAGATAATTTAAGAAATTGAACATTTTTTACATGGTTATAGTAAAGGTCTTCATCTGCTCCAAGTAAAATTCTTCTTTCAAATATCCCTGGTCCTCAGCCTATATCTCCATCTCTGTATGAGTAGAATGGAGCTAAATTACTTAGTAAGAAGTTTTGCATTAGTTATATTGGAACAATTCTAGAAAGGATTTTATTAGCTTGTACTAAGAATTTAAAAAGGAGTTTGGATTTAATTCTATTGTGGCAAGTATAGAAGCTGGGGGTTGGGGAGGAAGGGTTTTCAGAACAAGTATGTTGAGTTGAGGTTTGTTTAACACTTTTTTAACGAAAGCCCTATGGAAATCGTGGAGCACTTTGCTTTGTACCATCTGAGAGTCTGACCTCTTGCAGAAGACAGACCAAGTCTGCCCTGCAATTAACCCATTCTCAGCAGATAAGTGGTATTTTAAATACTCAATTAAATTGAGATTTCACTACCTCAAAAAAAAAAAAAAAAAGATCTGTAAGAGAGTAAAATGAGTGTAACATTTTCCTACTCTGAAAAGATGCAGAGAAAGACAAGCAAGATGATGTTTGCAGGGGAATCCCCTAAGCCACCTCAGGCCTGATTCTAACCGAACTGCAAACACTCAGTTTCAGAAAACCTGCTCCAGATTGCATAATTTAAATAATATGATGTGTGACCCAGCAGGGATGAGCAGGAAATCACTTGGGAGAGGTTTTATTCTCTTTATGGGTTCAGTACTGTCGCACATTCCAGGCAAGAAGTCAACAAATCCTGGCTGCTTTACCCCAGTACATGGAAACTTTGATAAAAAGTTTACCTGTGGATCTATCAGTGCAACTAAAAAAGGTATCTGTTTATTCTGTCATAACATTTCCTGATGAACTATAGATGTTTCTCACCTGGTGCATCTTTGACATACTCTGCTACACATATCTGTCCTTAGTTCCTAACATTAATTTACTTTTTATTAAAAAAGGAAAATTACCTTTGTGATTTCCTATTTCTATCTCTTGGATCATCTGGAGAAATCACTGAAGAACATAAAAAAAATTATATAAGCAAGAAAAGCTTTTTCCAGGAAATTAAAGCTTGTGTAGGATACAGAGTATTCTACAGGGCTTAATTTTTTTTATTTACAGAACAAATCTAAGCAACTAGATGGAACATGAAGTCAGTTATTCACCTTCACTGTTAAGGCAGGAACAATATTTCTAGATCAAGCATTGTATCTACTGTTTTCACCACAGGATACAGCTATTTTATAGAAAAACTGAAGCATTATAACAGATTTGTGCCGTAATAGGGATTAAAAAAGCAAATGTTATGAGTACCACACATTAATTTAATAACTAGATATATGTGAAACCCCAATAGCTAGAAAGAGAGAACCAGTATATATAAAACACAGTATCCTTAGTCCTCAATTTTATCATCTTCCACACAGTTTGATTCCCACATCCCACAGATTAATTTGCAGCACAAGCAGCTTGTTATATAATATGCTGGTAAGAGCTATGCTGTTGAGAGGTCTAATGGAGTCAAAGGCATTGCAAACTCACCCGCTGGTCTGGCAATTTTGGTAGCAATCCTAGAAATAAAATACTTTCAATGGTATGCAAAATTTCATATTTCCCTATCAAATATTACTGTTAATCTAAAAAAAAGTTCAGATTTACTGAGAGTAATTGGAAAACTAAACACTACAAAGAGAATGTACAGGGCAAGGCCTGGCCTTTTTTACTGTCTCAGTGCAGGCTTTCATCCCTGTCAGAAAAAGGATGAAGGCTTTTAAACTTAAAGTGAATATTTTTTTCCCCCAGAAAGATAAAACAATTCTTTCAACCAAAAAAATTAAAAAACTGTAAGAAACCAAAATGCTTTCACTTCAGCTAAAATTCTCATATCTAAGATGCATTGTGAAAGAAGATCAAGCTCAGGTTAGTTAAATATTAGCCAGAAGTTAAACTTTTCCATTCACTTTAAACCTAAATTCTGGCACACTGATACTCTGTGGCCTTTCTAAAAGATTCAGAATGAACAAACTCCTTGTGAGCACTATGTTACCTGGGTCTAAAGGATGTCATTGCTATAGAAGAAATTGTGTATTTGCACTCTCATCCATGACAAGCCTGGGATTCTGCATTTTAATTTTTAAATAACTATATAGGGCTTCTTCTGGCATGGAATTATGATTATATCTTTTACTGAGTTCCACATGCAAAGCAATTCCAACAATTGTTTATTGAATCACAGGTGAACATTCTGGTAAAAATTACAGTCCAAGTAACACAGTAACTCAAGCCTCTCCAAAAAAAAGCGGTTTTATTTCCCCATTAAGTAAGAGTTACCAGGACAGCTTGCAAATTTTCTCATACTTTTTATCCCCGTGAACTCTGGTAACTTTCATCATTTTAAAGGAGAAGTAGCATAACTCAATACCCATGTAATTATTCTCTCTCCCTCAGGTGGTCCTCACTTGCTTGCCTGCCTGCCTGTGCTCAGTCAGAGACTTTTATGTGATGATAAGGATCCTCTTTGATCTCCAGCTGCCTCCTTGGGGGCCCAAGACATTCTTTTCTCTATGGAACCACCCCAGTAATTTTGTTCTCATTGATGGTACAACCGCAGTCTCCTCAAGAAACTTTATCTACGTGATTTTTCTCTTACTCAGACTTTGCACTGGGCTATATTACATTTTATTATTTCAAGGTTACAGCAAATAAATTCATATTAATATTAGAAGAATCAAAAGTGATGAACTTGTGTACAGCAATATTATTTCAGACACTGGTATCTTATTGGTGTGAGTATTCATGGAGGCAAAAGGGACAGTGCACACAGTGTGAGAATGTGCACCTATGTTTTGGTTCTCAGACACTGGCATGCTCAAAGTGTCTTACTGGGTTTCCTAAAAGAAGCAATATGGAACTATAGTATTTCATTCTCCAGATTAATAAAAATTTCCCAAATGTTTTACTTTTGGGTTTGTTGGTTTTGTTGGGTTAGAATAACATTTAGGAAAACATTTTAACTGGGAGTCCTTTGCTCAGTTCTAGTGCCACGTAGCACATTCCTATTTATTTTCATAAAATTTGGTTCATTTCAAGCTTTTTCCTTCTCTCAAAGTCTATACCCCTAATAATTGGTGTTCTATCACAGACTGAAAGCATAACTCTAAACAAAGATAAAAGTAGCCTGACAGCTGCACAAAGACATAATTAGGAACTTCTGTTTACTTTAAACCATCCAATTGATGAAGAAAAGTACAAATCAGATGGTATCTTCATAATACCCTCACAACACTTTCAAAGTCAATTATCATCACATTTATTTCAGATCATTCAAGAGATGTCATTTTCTCACTCTCTTAAAAGAATCTACTTTTGGGGCCACAGCTCAGTTTAACAATTCATTCGCAGATCCTTGGAACTTATGCCTGGCAAGACTTTCACAACTGAGGGATATTTCAGTTCTTGTAAATAATTGCTGTTTCTATTCAATTCAAACTCTACACTTTTCAGTCATCTCCAAATAATTAACCATATCAAGAATGTGACAACTTGCATATGTGCTGACTTTAAAATGTTATGCTTATGTTAATCTTTTTGTACATCTTTTCTACAATTCCCTAAACTGTTGCTTGCACTGAAACTACCTTTAAGAACCTGGTCAGTGACATAAACACACTGGGACTAACTTGGGGGTTGTCTTCTAATGTGTTTTTGAAAAATACAAAGTAACTCCACAGAGCACAGGAGAAATTACTTAGGTTATATTGGCATAGAAATAGGATTTCCCTATGGCCCTAAGATAATAATTTTTAGGAACTGAGAAAAGTTCCTGTACATAAAAGACAAACTCCAAAGAGTGTCATGGTATTGCAAAAAGCCTACTCAGCTGGATAAAAAGAAAATATCAGACTTAAACCAATTTAAAAGGTAATCGAGCCTCAATGAACTCTTGGTCTTTGCACAATTATCTATATTTTCTAATTCTAAACATGTTTCTTTTCCCTGCTGCTGCACAAAACTCTCAAAGAAAAGCTCACCATTTTCAATCAAAATGATGCAATCACAAACTACAGCATCCTGTCATGCTCTGTCCTGTCCTTTCCCATTCAATATAGTTCGATTCTATCCTGCCTCATTTCACACCAGGGTCACTCTGCTTTTGTCACCTCTAGAACTGCAGGAGTGCCACAGCATAAATGACATTGCCTATATAATATTCTACATCAATTAAAGTAAAACGAGAAAAATCCTGTCATAGTTTTCTTCTGAATACTCACTCCTCCTCCTGTAATCCCACAAATTTTTGGTTGGGAGAGAGAAAAGCTCAGTCAACAGGGAGAGTCTTTAGGATGACAGATTCATCTTTTAGATCACTAAATCCAAAACAATTTTAGAAAGAACTTACAACTGCTAATGATAAAAGGTTTGGATATGACTGGCCCACTGTTCCCGTAGGACAAAAAGCACTTTGAATAGTACATCAAGATCCTCTGCTACTTGAACCTACTTCAGATAATTGGATATTACAACTTCAAAGGGAGATATTGTCAAGGAACACAAGATTATGGCAAGATTTAATTATTCCCTTACAATATTTTAAATGCAGTAAATGGGCTATATAGGCTGGACCCAAAGATTGCAGTATTCTATGAAAAGACTCTTATTGACGTGAAAGGTGCTATGAAGCAATTATTCCCTTACTTGAAATTCTTTTTCTATTTGCAAAGCCATTCAGTAGACCTGTCACTTGCAAACTGTCAGCTCACTGTGCAAGGAGCAGGAGTTCAGAATTAATATATTTTTATAAAATGCATAGTCACACAGGAAACAGACTTGTTTTCTGCCATGAAAGACATCCGCAAAAGAGTTTTGATTACTTTGCAAGCCATTTGTCATGAATGTACCATGAAAGTGTGGCAGCAGGAAAAACAGATATTAATTAAGAAACCACAAGACTATAAACTCAAGAGAAATCAAGCAGGCATACCTTTAATAGCCACAGTCAAAATTGTAAAATAAGAAATCTGCAAGTTTGAGCAGGCAGGTATTCTTTCTAATTTTTGAAATAAAAAAAACAAAACTAAGAATCAGAATACTACATTATCAAATATATGACTCTGCCACCAGACATTTTCATCTAAATAACCTTAGAGGAACATTTTACTAAATTTGCAAGATATAATTGTCAAAATATCCTTCCCTACTCTCTAACTGCATGCTGACCAAATTCCTTATTGATCCCAATGGAAGAGCAGGACTCTATTGCATTATAGCAATGATTTCATCGATTTTTCAATGTCCAGAATGCTTGATGCAGCCATGAGGTTTTCGTAAATTTGAAACTTTTCAACAACTGAGAGAAACTGAAAATTATTTTTCACGAAGACAACCTGACAAGGCTTTTTGGTGAGCTCAAATTTTTCTCCCAGTGTCAGATAGTCTGATTAGAACATTCAGCTGCAAGATCTTTTGACTGAAATAAAAGCCTTATTTCATCTGCTACAAATTGAAAACCACTCCTTTATCTTTGTAATCCATCTAGTACAGAATACTACACTTCCCATTATCTTTGTAAATTTAAGTAAAAGCAAAGAGAATTTTCTTGCAGTGCATCAACCAATAGAGCATGGATACATAAACATGGTATATAGAGCTGCCCAGCAGATGTCATTTATGCACCAGAACCAGATCTAATTGTCAAGCATGGTGCCTTAAGGCTTCCTGCTTGCTTAAGAGGCTGTGAGGACTTGAAGATGACAGTTACCTGGCTCCCACTGTGATAAACTTGGTAAAGAAGCAAGTGCTCCTCTGCAGCCATCAAAGGAAGCCAGGTCTCCCCAGATATGCCTCCAAGGATACCTGGAACTTGGGCAGAAAGCTAACTCACAGGAATAAGGTAAAGGTGATACTATTGTCCAAGAGTTACATGAGGCCTAGGAGATAAATAGGAAGAAAAATTTGCACACAATTCACCATCTGAAGTTCCTTTCAGCTGTTAGGACACGTTATCAAAAGCATTTTGATGTACTAGGCATATAAACATACCCCTGTAAAGCATTAACAGCTTAAACTATGTCAAACTTCAGGCAAATGAGGTGCCAATGTCTCACTGGGAACATTTCAAACATTGCATCCTAAGACATTTTTAGACAATTTCATTCCAAATTTTATTCAGTTTTCCCTTAGTGATTGGTCTTAAACACTTATCTGAGAAAAATGACTCTGATTTAAGCTTAAACATTGTCAGGAAAGATACAACATATTTTATAGGAAAAAGTGTAATATAAAATTAAAGTCAATTTCTTTTCAGCTATCAACTAGTCCCACTGATGCCAGTAAGATTATTCATCTGCTTAGACTGAAACAGATATCTTGTGCCCTACAGAAGGTGGGTATTAGTCACTCTTTTCGCCCAAGAATGAAGGAAATAGAAAATGTGTTGCAGTAGAGTCAAAACAGGAGCAGATGTCATCTTTGACACAGCTTAACTTTGTTTCTAAGTCAAATATATTTTAGTTTGAGTGTATGCTTCTAATGCTGAGTTTGTCTCAATCATTGAATTTGAAAGTACAAATTTCACACTGTTAAGAAAAGCAGGAGAGCAGCATTTTAAAATCATGTTTTTAGAATACTCACTGTAATTTTCAAATAAATACTGCAAGTTGCAATTGCAGTAGTACAAGTTCTCCTGTTACTCCCAACCAGGAGTTCCCACTAAAGAGCAAATTGCTAGATTGTTGAAATCTCTTCAGTGTGTTTTCTTTTAACAACTTAGATGTTTTCCAGTGCTCTTTTAACCAAACCTCTCAAAGTTTTCTCATATCCATATATACAGATTAAAATTAGCACACTGACAAGATCGTGGAAAATAATAAATTAATAAGGACACTGAGGTAAGTCTTGAACTGCTCTCAAAATATTTTTAGCAATGATTTTCAAAGCATAGCAGATCATTCTCATTAATACAGATAAGGACATGGAGAATTTTGTTTACTCTTTAAAAATACAAAATATCCCAAATCATACCACGCTCAAATGAGGGGGAAATCTTTTATAGAAGTTATACAAAAAGCATAAAAGATGACCAGTTTCATATCAGCACTTGCCAAGTTGGACAGCTAAATGTTAGGCAAAAAAATGTTCCTCAAAGATAACAGAGGTATGGGCTTACAAATCATAATTTTTAACACCACTCAGAAAAAGCTTTTTTAACTTGGGTCCTTTTTCCACTGTCCAATAGAAGGCTGTACACTGATTATCACTTGACACAGAATTATGTGAAGAAAGAGATCTGTTACTGAGGGTACATGACATATTTAGCATTTGCTAACAAGGATACAAAAACTAGTAATTGCAAGTTGGAGCTTACTGAGTTGAACTGCAGGAAGTACAAAGTTTCCATACAAATGGTGAAAAATTATTAAACACTGAAACATCTTACCTAATATGGTGCATTTAGCATTTTTAAAGAAGAATTTAAATTTTTTTTCTTCCACTAAGAGTTATGCTTGGATCCAGCTTTCCTGAGGTAGCCTTTGGCCTGCTGCTTGGGCAAGGAATATCAATTCAAATCTCTGCCCTAATTCTCTTGTGTCATTTTGGAAAACAGACTGTTCATTTTACCCAAAATGGTCATGACCTTGTAAGTTGTTGAGACAATTATAATAAATATTTTATGAAGTCTCTACCAAGGAATGAGGTTAATTTCTGATCTCTCTCCTCTCCCAAAAATAACTTCTACTAAAGCACTGCTGTGAGCATAACCTTTTCCCCACAACTATAAGCAACTGACTACAGCTTGAACAAGGATACTGAAGCAATTGGCTGTCTGGAATAATGTAAAGAGCTTTCCTTCCCGAGATTAAATCGTGTTTCTGCTCATATACTAATATGGAAGTGAGAAGGAAGTAATCTTTTCTCTCTTGTACTATTGCAGTATATAGAAAAGAGGTACCTTTGGCATTCCTTGGGCTTTCTCAAATACTAGATCTCAATAAAATTAGTATCCCTACCATTGTCCCATCATTTCATTATGGATTGCACTACTTCTAGATCCAAACAGAGAGATTTACTAGACCAGCCAGGGCTGGTATGAAATGAACAGTTCTGGTCAGTTAGCTTTTGCCAAACATGGAATTACTCCTCCAACCAGTCTAAGGTAAAGACATCTACATTGCTAAGGCTTGGCAGAGAGTCAGTTCCAGCACCCAAATGGGCTTGATAAGTACCCTCAGAGGGGTACTCAGAAACTCTACTAATCAAGTCACATTACACATTTTAATTCTTGCTAATTTGAGCACTTAATTTTTGATACTAAGTCTTGGAATAGTACTCCCCTTTCCCTCATCATCCTCCCAGATCTGCTGCAATTGCTTTGTTTTGAAAACCATTCCTGCAGCCACTAAATATGAGACAAGCTACTTTTGATAGCCTTGCAACAGAGCAACACTTCAAACCCAATGTCAAAGCATTTATCAAGACAAAGTCCTTCTGCCCTGCTAGGCTGTCATGGGAACAAAATTCTTTTAAGAGTGGATTTGAATCAATGATTTTGTCACACGAGAATACACATTCTCAGCTAAAAAGCATCATACTGCTTTATATTACTGAGGAAGCAAACTCTCAGTGTGAGAATATAAATAACTTATTAAAACTTCAGGCATAATTGGCAGGAATTTGATTTTTTATTGTCAGTCTCACAACAAGGAAATATAACTGCTAAAAAAGGACTCACATTTGCAGCACATGTTGTAGGGAAGTCAGTTCATGTGCAACACTACAACCATGCAAATCTCTGTTTGTTCCTAGAAATGTGCGCTGAGGTTGCAATGAAAGTCAAAATGCTAAGATCAGGAAAGCAAAAGCATGTTATTGTCCCTAACAATGAATGCTGATGAATTACCAATGATATTCTGCTGCTAGGTCTCATGGTTTCATAAGAAACAGGCTGCAGCAGAAAAATGTAAACACTATTCCTGACACTATTCAGGTTTTCCCTGTTCTTTTTGTGTAATTTAAATTTCTACTACAGTAGCATTTGTAAAGAGCCATTATACTCCCAGATCTCAAAGAATACTTTGGCTTTTACTTTGGTTTCCCAAAGTAAACCAGCAGGTGTTGAATGGACTCGACAGGCTGACATGGTCTTTTAGAAATATCTTAGTGCTGCTAAAGACCAATGGAAGACAAGCCCATAATACTGATTTACTAGAACACAGATTTAAATTTGAGTATCTAAAGCCACAATTTTCTCAAATTAGACTTTTGTTCACCATAAAAGTCAAAACAGCATATTCTTCCCCATGCATTCAGATTTTAAAAATCCTCTAAGAGATTTTCAGTTTTACTTTACTTTGCTTTTTGATTACAGCAGATTTCCCTGACAGAGGAAAGAAGCAAAGAAAAAATTAGTCATTTGCTACAGCCACAAGAATTAAACTTGCTTAGAAAAAATGTCAAAGGCATAAATGCACCAGATATCTAACATATTTTAAAATTTCCCATGACAGATACCCAACACTATTTCTAGTCCTAGAGATATGTAAACAGTTATTAAATTCTTCTTTTTAAAATCGAATTTAAAGTTTAAATCACTGTATACCACAAGCCACTAATGACACATCACAAATATCTGAATATACAAGAATTGTCACACAAGTTTAAAATACCTTCATCTTATAAAAAAATTGGAGATGGTAAAAAATCCCAAGGAAGTCCATCACATAATGTGTTCCATCCATAAGGAAATTTATTCATTTTCCTTAGTAGAATAGAGTAGAACTCAAGTCTTACACGTCAGGATGCAATAAACAAAATATCTAGAACTTTATTCAAATGGATAGCATTGCATAATTCTTAAAAGGTAGATTTTTGCTGACAAATATTTTTTCCTATGCTTTTGCACCTTCACCATGAGAAGTTCAGTCCCATGAGATTAAGTCCAAAGATTCAGCTGTGCTGAGCCTTTTAGCCAAACTGTTAACTCTAGGCCTGTTATATCAGTGTATTCTCATCAGTCCACAAGACAGACATCAGGATGAATAGTACAACCTATTCATCCTCAGCTGCCAGGCTTACCTGGAGGCAGCCCATCTTGTCAGACAGCATAACAAGGTCAGCTGAGCTCTATCAACTCCACCTGCTACACTCAGGACAGATTCAGGCTCTTTGTGTTTGCAGTATTTATTTTCTGAACTAACAGAAATCCCTATGGGTTCAATACAAAAGGATTATTATGTGTTTAAAAGCTCTGCTCAATGCAGGTTAGGATGGGTAGAATATTTAAGGTTCCTTCTGGCATTACTGGACTGAGCAAAGGCTATAGCATCATCCTACTCCAGAGTTCAAATGTATCACTTTGCCATTTTATATACTGATTTAACTTCATAAAATTTATACACAGCTGAACTCTTCTGTTCTTCTTGTCTTTAACAGGTAGGTTGAAATGCACCATTGTGTGATGATGTTAATGACATACAGCTTTCTATTTAAATATTACCTACAGAACAAAACCACAATGTACTTCTCTTTAGAATTTACAGTACTAAAAGCAGCAACACTAGCACACTTTGTGAGAGTTTTCTGCTGTTTTTTTCCTGCTATGTATTCATATATAATGATTTATAAAAATCAAAACAAGTCACAAACTTTGCCTGACTGAACATACATTTTTGTACTGAGAAGAGTATGCCTAGGATCATCATAGTTACAGGAAGACATCATGCTTTTCATGCTATCTTTCCTGTTTGTTTTCCCACAAGAAAAAAAAGGCTTTCTCTATCATTTGAAAATGTGCAATTGTAATTTTCATAAAATTTTTTTCACTTTTCAATTCCTTCTTTCACTTCTCCCTGAACACTAGATACCCCCAAACTCTCTTCTTCCTGCTTTGGAATCAATCCCCAATGATGAATTCGGCCAGTGAGTATCCATGGTCTTGAGCTCCTCTGAGTCATTTTCCTGGCTGCTGACACTAAATTTATAACTGGTACTTCAGAATTTAGCCAAGAAGGATTCTGGCAATGCAACTTCAATTAGAAAGCAGCATGCTGCAGACTGAATAACAGGTGTCATTACAGATGAATCCCTCTCTGTCTATTTAAACCCTGGAGAAAACACTGGGAAAAAAGGGTGGAAGACAGAAGTGGCCTCAGTAAGGGAACCTTCACATCATTTTGGATCCTGCCAACTATAAGCAAAAAGGTATGGCAAGACAAGTTTCACTACAATCACATTACTAAGATCGGTTGTTTCAAGTCCGTTTTTTGAAATGTTTCCTAAATTTTCCAAGCCTCCTTCCCATTTTAGGCATGAAAAAAATCTCTTCCTAAGCAAAGAAAGCTTCAGAGAACTTAAATGGCCTTGTATTTCCATGGGAAATGTGTAATTCCAGTGTAAATTAAAGCTGAGAATTACATAAAAACAGTAATGGCAGAGGTAATGAAGATGACAGTACATGGCAGTGCTGACAGAGAAGGATATTCAAAACCATTCAGCTAAGTACTAGTCCAGAATTATCCACATCCTTGCAATTTTGATTAAGCATGGGAATGCCACTAAGAAATGGTTTTCTCAGAAGAACCACATGATGGAAATGAAGGTTAATTAGATTACAGCTTTAATTATGGCACAATAATGTGAAGGTAATCAGTTTTTTCGCACTCACTGTCCCTTGCTTAAGGGATGCTGTCAGTCATAGCCACATCTCAGGCTCCAGCTGAGATCACATAGCTACAACATAAAAGAGATACAGAACAAAAAAAGAAATTCCATCTGAACAAAAAACATTACATTCAAAACCTTATTAAACCACAAGTAAGAAAGTGCATGTTAGAAAGATTTTTGAAGAAACACACACTTCATTCCATGCAGTATCTAGAGCGAAAGTTTGAGGAACCTCACTTAAGACAAATCCAGTAAAATTTGACATGGCTATGATGGAGATAAAATCAATCCTATTTCTCCAGAGCATAAACTGTGTTTGACTTCCCTGATTTCTCTTAACTACTTTATTCTCAAAAACTGAAGAGCTTGAAAAGAATGGCCTTACATTATTTGACAGCCTCTGTTCAGCCCTACAAAGACTGAGACCCAAAGCCTTTCCTCCACCACAAGCACTGGCTGTGCCTTACCCAATAAACCTCACAGACATTGCCCAAACATAGCCATGCTGTTGCTGCATATCCTTTGACTGGCCTCCCCACAGACTGAACATTAGAGAAGCCCCAAACATTGCCAAAATTAAAAATTCTTCCAGATAACTCCTCTGTGAAGAAACTTTCCATCTGTGTGGTTGCTGCTGGATAGCTTGTACATGGCTCAACAACTGGTAGAAAAAGGTTTGGTACAAAGTCTAAGGGTCCCAGGGTCACAGCAGTGAACACCCAGACCTGCTTTGAGCAGTGCTGGCCCATCGCTCCCTGCCGAGAACAGCCCCTGCCCCAATTCTGACTTCTGGCTGCATGACATCCCACGTCCCCAAATCGGCCTGTGAAAACCATCACCAGGGCGTTCTAATAGACAGCTTTATTTTAATGTGAAAATACAGTTGTAGTGGAGGGGCAGCAACTTGCTTAGCACCCACTCAGTTCTAATGGCAAGAAGTCCAAATTCAAGAGCATAGTTTAGCTCAAGTATTCACAGTAGCATAATGCTTGTTTACCATATTCTAACAGCATTAAGTGGATTGTAACTCAGACTGTTGTTGTGCATTGAACAGCAAGCACAAAGTTTGGAAGTAACTAGCAGGCAGAATTAACTATAAATATTTTACAGTATTAAAGTCAGTTACTCCCCTTATTTCTGGAGTCATATGCTACACTAGTTTTAATAGCTTTAATCTTCCATTGACATCAATAGCTCCCAGAAGATTAAAAGAGAAAAAGAAAGAACTACACAAAATCACAATTTTCAAAACTGCAAGAGAAGTTCATTCAGATGGATAGGCAAACATGTCCCACATTTGTTCCCAACCCCACCATTAAGATAATTTTTATTGCAATAGACTTTCACTGCAATATCATTTTTCCTTGCTTATCTTAATTCTAGAAATGAGAGATATCTACATTTATACAATTGTATCCCAGATGTTTTAAGTTCTTTTATATACAAGAAAAATCATATTGCAGTGAAAAAAAAAGTGTTATTGTAATAATTTTTTGCTTCAAGGCAAACCTAAAAAAAATTTAATGTGTTCTGATCAAGCAATTTTTCCATTTCATTTCCCTGAAACCACACTGTAGACCTCTACCATTATGATGAATGCCTTTTAGGTAGTAGGGTAAGTATCTCAATGGATATGTGCAGGCAAAAGTCTGCCTGTCTAACTACTTTAGTGGGTACAAGTGTGTGCACTCAGTAAAGGGCTCTTATTTCTAGAAATTGGGCCATTTAGTTGCATTTTGTCTTTTTTTGATAATCAGTAACCAAGTCTGTGAGTACTTGCTTGTTCCATACACTGCAATTATCTGGTCTTCACCTACACTGGGGTTTTTTACATTTTCACTTGACATTTCTAATTTCTCCAGGCTCTGATTGAGTAGACTTTGTCTCAAGGAGGAATTCCCTCAGAACCTTGTTTTCCTTTACGACACCTGAACTCATGAGAAGAGACAGCTGCAGTAATATTGGCTGTAAAACACACGAGGAGAATGGCGAGATGAGAAAAAGCTTAGGTCAAATTTACGTTAGCATTTTACCACCATCTCCAGTATCTGCCTCCTAGCAAAGAGGAGTTTGACATCTGACACTTTAGTGAGATAGCTGCTTGTTCGGTTCTAAATGTGATTTTCCTGCTCCTGGAGTTACAATTATCTACATTTTCTAACAGGAATAGTTGGGACCATTATTGTGATAGCATGGATATTAACTAACATTCATAAAAGTAAGGTGTAAGCAGACACTAGATCCACTTTGTGTCTATTAACCTAAAAACCAAATGAAGAAGCAGACTCCAAGAGAAGTTAAATCTGATACAAATTGTTAGAAGCAAGAAAACCACAATCACAGTTGGCATTTATTCTCCAGCTCAGTCATAAGGCTATGGATATTGTAGCACATACAACAAACAATATCATATCAGGTTCTCAGTACCTCGGAAAACTCCAGCACAACAGGCTGCTTTCAGATATGTTTGCCAAAGAAAGATTGAATTTTCTTACTATTTCTCCAGAGCAAGACTTCTTATCTAGTCTTCTATTGTTTACCTTATTAATCCACTTATTTTGTGGTGGTATAAAGCAATAAGATGACATGGTCCTCCCACTTTAAGATCTGATTTTAGTATTTGATGAACATTCATGAAGGTCATGTTCAACCATCTTAGGGTAAAAAGCTAGCAGCTCACTATTACAGCTCACCTCTGTGGAGGGGTAGCGAGACTTCCCCACGTAGAAAGTCTACAGCCAATGATAGAAACAGAACATTCCCTCCAGTAAGTCCTAACATTTACTGTAATAGCTTGTGTTATCTCCCTTCGCATTTTCCTCTGTGAGTGTAATATTATGAATAATTAGCCAGACACCAAGTTTATGGACAACATTGTTACTATAATTCTTTTATCTAACAACTGGCAATCATTTTCCTAGAGGCTTCTTCCTTCAATTTTTTGGCTCCCAATCTCTTAATAATGATTCATCCAGCAGATTCTGTTCAAATCATCTATTCTACTCACACAAAGCTTATCTAAGGAGCACCAGCTGCCCCTAGCTGCATGGAGTAGCAACACAATATTGCATCAATTGCATATGATGAATTACATATTAAATTTCCAGTACTCTATAATATATAAACCAACATGGAATTACATTTTCACAACAGCAGACCTTTCTTAGTGGAATTCTATAAAGCATATTTCTTTTTAACCAACAGATTGTAATATGGCTTTGGAGCCCCTGAAAACCATCAGGCAAGTCACAATCCATTATTTCTGTTTATGGGGGAAAAATACCCTGGAAGACTTTGGTTTTTTATTTTGTTTAGGGCCTCTTGGCACAGCAAAGTGTGTTGTGCCAAGTGCACTCACTGCAGCCCACCACAGCTTCAAACTTTCCCCTGGGTCTCCAAACAGCAATTTTTTTTTTAGAAAAAAATACATGTTTGTTCTAAGTATGATTCCGAATGGAATGGGACACCTGGGTCAACTTCACCTTTCCAGTGCATTTGTGTACACACTTGGCATACGTAAAAATGTCAGAGTTTGTGTCTGTGAAACTTGCCACACAAGACTCCACAAATGCTTACAAACACTGTGGTATTGGTTTGGGGTTTTTAAGTTGCTCTTTCTGCTTGTCCCTTACTCTCGTGTAGCCAACTTGGGTCAAGTAATTTTATACACCATAAGGATTGAAATATAGGCTTTTTTCTTCCAGGTCCTCCATCCAGTAAGCAAAGTGGTTCATGACTTTTCACTAATGATTACAAGAGACATCAATTAAAACTCACACATTGGGTCAGAAAAAACAAGCAAAGAACCAGCAAATAGATTCTGAAAAGTCACAAGTATTAAATTTTTGACACTCTCAATCATGTCATGCTGGCCATGTCTTCTCTGCTCAGTCAGATACACCATTACCAGGGTGACACTGATCTCACTGACAACAGCCTTAAGACCTGCAAGAGTCACTGGGCTCTTTCCTGACCTTAAAAGGCACATGAAAAGTACTGAGTAAGAGCAAGAAAGACAACACAGCATATACCTTTTAAGATTTAAATCTAGTGATATATTCAAAAATTTAAAATTTATCAAATTTCTTATTGATGGAGAAGATTTGTTTTCATCCCAAGAAAGATGCTCGATAAGATCAAAATGCAATGTCTGAGGAATAAAGTAGAGCACTGCACATATCAGACTCACCAAAAAACCTGTGCCTGTAGCTGTAATGGCCTTTTTTAAGGATCAGCAGAGTGGAAGAAAATGGATGGAAAGAACATGTGTTCTTGTTTTTTTGCTTCTCCTAGTTGCTGTAGATATGAGTGTACTGAACAAGACATGAAATGCAGCCATGTTTGTTCATACTTTGAGCAGCTCCATTCACCAGCCAAATTTCCCATAGGCACCATCCTCACACATATTTACTCTGAAAAGCATTTAAGCAACTTCCAGCATAATTCCCCCCCCCCCCCCCCCCTTTCACTTCAAGGCATCATATAAAATTCTTTCTTCAGGTCACTCTACACAGTAGTACAAGCTCCATGATAACTCTATAAAGGCCATACTTTGCCACTCAGCTGCCTTGAAAAATCTAAGGCACAAATTTTAGTTAAATCTCCTTATATAAAGAGATGAACTAACAGTAGTACAAATTCTGTAAGAGATATTCATCTAATTTTTTATCTTCACCAATTAAGAAGAAAAAAGGAAATAATTTTGAAGTTCTTTAGATAATTATATTCTTACCACAATATTCAATGATGAAACTCATTCTGTAGTTCCAAATAGCTGCTCTTTTGGTTCACAAATCATGTCACTTCTTAATTCTACATTTTACCTTCCATGTTTTCCTTATATGTATATAGAAAGGCAAAGATTTACATTTAAAAAATCCTCATAACAACAAGAGAATTAATTAGATACTTTATGAAGCCATAAAAATTCAGTGAGACTACAGAAGTATTTAATGATGAATTATAGGTACCACCACCAAGTTAATCTGCATGTATACAGCCAGGACTCTCAAAGGTAAGAGAAATTCCCTACTCCACATCTGGTATTTATGCCTATAAGAAATGGTATAGCTAAATAGTAATTTTCCAGGTTAGTTTTCAAGATCTCTTCTTTGTAGCATGGAAACATTCACTTTTGGGAAGAAACTGAGAAATTTAGTGGAACAGTTTCTGTGGACACAGTTCCAATTCTTTGAAAAGCTGCTGTTAAGAAATTTGCTCTCCACCTTACTCTAAAATTAAGTCAGGCCACAAAAATTGTGATATTGTAACAGATTTCCAAAGGAAAACACAGGAAAAATAAAAAGGGAACAAGAGATATTGCACACAAAACTTTTGCGCCATTCTCCTCCGGTCTTGCAAAACACTCACTATTTGAGAAAGATGGAATCACTCACTGTTTAAGATGGAAATCTAGGATGAGAATAGAACATCTACAAAAATGAAGCATCATGCTAGAAATTGTTTAAGTTTAAAAAAAACATATATCAAAGTTTATTCTTGAAGTGCAAAACAGTTCAAAATGTTTTAGAGTTTAGGTAGGACATATCTTTTCAAAGGATTAACAAGTTTGGGTCAGATTCATAGCTTCTGAACACAGCAAACAGCCAGAACCTTATTCTGAGATTGTACCAAGTGAAAAGTTGTTAACTTGTATTACACTTCTTCCCTGTTAGCAGACTTGATGAAAAATAACCAGTGAAAAATACAAAGCACAGACAGGTAACATGAATGACACTGTATGATTCTCCAGGCAAAGCCAAAGAGATTTTGGACCTGAGCAAATCCTCCTGAAAACACTGGGCTGAGTTCTGCCTTGAGAAGAAAACCCTCACTGAGCTGAGCTTTTTTCAGGTTTTCACATAGCTTTTACTATTAAGACATTGCACTTCACCCTGCCACCTAGGGGATATGTAAGGAGTTTGTCAGTCTAAGCACTTTATACACACTGGAAGTAGAAGAGATGGTAAAAGGGGTAGGCATCTCTACTTTTTCTTTTTCCAGACATAAACTGACTGCTAAATCTGTTTTACTGAGCAGCTCTTCACACCAATATGAGTGGGGAAAGGTTGCAAAGAGACTGTAGAAACAATACATGACAAAGGTCTGCACTGATGAACGATAAATATAGAAGAAACAATAAAATATGGTCTAGTTTCTATGTCTTCAGGGGAGGAGATGATGCCCTGAAGATAGCTTGAAGCACAAAGTTCAAATGACTGGGCAGGAGGTGTAGTTTAATCCCAGGTGGCAGCTATAGCATCACATAACCACTTGCTCACTCCCACACTCCAGAAGGATCAGAGAATCTGAAGAGTAAAAGTGAGAAAACTCAGGGGTCGGGTTTGGAATATCACTTTGGTCAGTGTGAATGAGCCATCCTGTGTCCCTTCCCAACTTCTTGCACACCCTCAGCTTCCTCACTGGTGGGGTGGAGTAAGGACCAGAAAAGACCTTAACTCTTGTGTTCAGCAGTAACTAAAACATCCCTGTGTTATCAAAACTCTTTCCAGGACAAAGGCAAAACGCAGCCCTGTATCAGCTGCTACAAAGGAAATCAACTCTACCCCAGCAAAACCTGTACATCAGCTACAAAAATAAAAATGCCATTTCAATTCAAATATTTCAATGCTGAGAAGATTATTTTATTCTATATGAGGATAAAACAGGCATTTTGCAGAAAGCATAATGTAAGAAGGAGAGACTGCTGCATGAGCAGCATTCAGTACTTGGTCATTCACCTGGATCTAGACCTCCCTTACCATAACAACTTTCGCTTCTTGACCAGAAGCAAAAATACAGATTGGGGTCACCAAAGTCCTTGATGGATACTGACACTATTAAGCAATTTGTGATGAAAAGGCTTCCACCAAAAGTCCCCCTGGTGTTTTCTATTTTGAATTGACTTCTTGAAAGCTTCCACAAGATCCTGGTACCATCATGCTGTATCTCAGACATATTTGGCTTCACTTATGTCAGCAAAAATAAACCATTTTTTAAAAGGACCAGCTTGTACATGCTTTGCACTCATCATGAAAAGAGAAAATCAGTTTATAGCTTAAAAGAAGATAGAATAAATTCATGAACTATACTTTGTTAAAGATGAAATAAAAGGTCTAAAGGCAACACTCTGCCCCTGTTTCCCACAACATTAGTGTTCAGTCACTGATCACTACAGTCAATGCCACGCAATAAAACCTAGTGGACTTTGTTAGATATGGCCAATGTCAAAGGAGTTTCACCAAGATAAACCTGATTAAGCACTTTATTCTACAAATATTATTTCAATGATAACACTGAAATGTGTCTGTATAAAATCAGATTTAGTTTACTGTCTAATAAAAAACCCAAGTAGACAAATATTTTAGTTAATGGACTAACATTAATTGAGAAATAAATTAGTCATGATACGTTTGCAATCCACCTGCATGCATAAAACATTAGGAATATTTTGAGCAATCAAAACAACCATGTCTGTTTAATAGCTCACTTGTTCTCATTATAAGAATCTACCACAAAAAGGGAAGAGCAAGAAAATCCCATTCTTTTGTACTGCAATATTTAGTGCTGTGCTAGGTCCCCCATTTTTTGCAGATGTGCATGGCCACAAAATACCTTGAAATATTTGCAGCCATTTCTTTTGCTTTGTTTCATACATAATAATCCTGAAGCAAATAAGGAAAAAAGAAAAAAATCAACAGGGTTTTATTGTCCTTAGAAAAAGTCCAGCAAATTGTTGGGTTTATAAACCAGTCTTACAACCACAGCCTATCTATGATAATCAGATAAAAGAAGAAATGCTCTCATTTCAGACCCTTTTTTTACTCCCTAAGCAATTTCTGAGAATTTGAGAGCATTTCTGACAGTGACCACATAAACAGTGCCATCATTAAGCAGTATTAGGAATAACATGTACAAAAGACACTCATCTAGGGAAATGGTTCTCAAATTTACCATCAGCTGTGTTACATCAAAGCATATTAGTCTGCATTTTTAATACCCATTCTCAGCATTTCAGACTTATTTTCAGTAAAAAGGGCTCCACTAACCCCTTTGGATGTTCCCTCCCTTTCTGATTATGATATTAGCATGGCTTTAAGGCATCAGCATTCAGCTGAGTTGGCTAAAGACTACTCAGAACTGCCTTTGTATGCTGGAATTACAGCTTCCCTTTGCAATGCAGGCTCAAATACAATATAGGCAATGTGAACATGGTGCCTCCACACCTTGCCTCTAGCTTTTCTCTCCCTAGGAAGGATTTGGATTTAGACTTCTTCTAATTGCAACTCAAAATTACCCTTTCTGAATTTTTTTTCACAAAGGTGGAAGATAATGTTATTTTATGCCTGCTGCAGGCAATCCTGTATGTTCAACAGTTAATTTGTTCAGTCATACAGAAATATTTGAGCCTTATTCAACTCTATCTAGACCTCAGTCCCCTTTGCTCTACCAGAGACATGTTTTTGTTACATGAGCTGCTCCAGAACACATGAAGGCATTTCAGAACCTGTAGATGTGGGGCAAACAGCATGCAGCACGAGCTTCCTCAGATAATGTTCGACATGGGAACACACCTGCATAATTAATTAACACCAAATTGGAGAGAAAGATTAGGGTGTTTGCCCTGTTGACCTCACCCCACTCATAACAAAGCCAAAAGCCATCACCATGAACACTTTTGTTGAATTCATCACATAAAAACCTGGCGGCACATATTATGGAGGCAGGCATGTCTGAGGAGAAAGGTATCATTTCCCTACCTGTCATAATCATAATTCCATCCCTATTATAACACACTTCTGGAGGTCTTTGTACATCCAAAAAGTCTACACTTTCAAATACAAATGTACATATTAAATACACATATAATATATAACACATATTAAACGCATAAATGCCAAGTACCCTGGATTGTACACCTTCACAAAAACTTCTTGGACACAAAGGCAAAGTTTTACAGGTCTATTTCTCCAGCTTGCTTTTGTCTCAGAAGGGAATTTTATAGCTGACAGTTAATCTGTTTGAAGGAAGAAATTCTCTGCAGCAAGCATCACCAATTATTCTTACAAGACTTTGATCACCAGTCTTGGTAATACAAAGCAAGATGCAAATTTTCTGATTGCCACACCTCTGTTTTCAGACTGAATGAGGAATGGCTTCCTCCAGTTAATAAATGAACAAGCAACTGGCAGCAGACTTCAAGACTAATTCTTCTGGCAGTTCTACAGGAGCAGACACAGAATGTCTCTCCTCTCACTTTGCTCTAACCACAGAAAAACGAGCTGCCAAAAAAGTTTTCTCAGACTGCCTTTACAAATTCAATAGCTTTGTGCAGCTTTTATCTTTACACTGTGGAAACACTAACCATGAATTGAAGAAATATGATGATTTAGTTCCAAGCAATGAAATTGGTCTAGGCTGCACCTGCAACAGATTCAAAATATTATTTAATTGCTCTTTTATCTTTTTTCCTTTCTCTGCCATTAACTCAACATATTCCCCATTTACCAAGGCTAATAAAGATACCCTTCTATGTGCTGCAGTGATCCTCTGAGAGGAGAGAGAGGGGAGGTGAGTGTACATAAGCACTGTCTGACTAGAGGAATTTCTCTCTGTGGAAAACCCAAAAATGCACCACAGACAACACCCAGAGGACAGTGCTCCCGAAGGTTCTTGAAGGCAGTAAACTCAGTCAGCTTCAGTCCCTACATCACCAGCCTTGTTTCTTCCAAATCTTTATGTAACCAAACATTGGACATATGAAATTCTTGGAAAACATATGGTGATATTTGAAGAATATTTTAAGTTGCAATGCCAAGAATTAATTTCCTGACGGGATTAACAATAGCTGCATATTTCTAAGGCTAAACCTTTATCCTTAAGGATGTAACATTTTTCCCTATGAAAATTTCCTCTCTGAGGAATTCTGGGTTAAAATAATTTTATTGGATAAAGACAGAAAAATGGTTCAACAAGCAGTGATTTTGGGTGACACTGATCTGACTAACATTTTACATACAGATTTAACACACAGATCAGTTAGTCTGATTTGGGAGCTTATCAAGGAACAGTTACTTCTTCCTCAGGGAGCAGCAGACCAGGACTACCTGACTCCTGGTTTTCTTTCTAAATCAATGCTGCCCCCATCTGGGAGTACAACCTGGAATCTGCTGCTGCTTACAACACTTACTCTATCCATATAGAAATGCATTATTCGTATGAATAAATTTACTAATAATATATATTCCAGTATAACCTAAGAAATTCTCCATGGCTCAAAAAACTTCAATTCAAAATTTATAGACAGGTATTTAAACCCAGTAATCTGAAAATCAGGATTTTTTCCTACTGGATACACGCACAGTGATTATATATAGGGCGAGCATACTTTGGAGCATGTTACAGATGAGTAGTGCTAAATATTTTTAATTCCACGTTTATTGAAAGCAGATTCTTCTATATGACAATAGCAGAACCAAGATTTAAAAGCACAGAATGCAATTCCATTTGATACTATATATAATTGTAGCCTATGCTCAATATAAAACCATATTTGTTGGTATTTTGTGATGGGTATTAGCATAATACACCGAATTCAATCAATGCAACAATTAATTCATAATGGTCTACAGAGTTATTTCATGGTTTTAGTTTCAGTGTATGAGCATAACTCAGTAGCTGGCATGAATTTTTACCAAAGATTACTCATGCATGAGTTTATCAATTAATAACATACTTCAACATATGGATCCTAATGTTGCATATGAACTTCATGCTTATTTATCTTTTTTTATTTTCCTTAGCTCAAGAGCCATATATGTTATCTACAGAAGTACAATGAGTATTTTGAGAACATGACAGAAGAAACTCCAATCAGTTTTTAACAGTCTCTGGACCAAAACTGAAGATCTTTTATGTTCCAATTCCAAATTTTACCAGATAGACAGATAACATTTCAGAGGAATGTAGAAGGGGAGAAAAACTTTGTGGCTGACAGATATGAGCAAATTATGTGATTTAAGCAGGGTCTGTGTCTTTCCCGTGGCTATACCAGTTCAAAGTAGGATAATCACTCAGTGCATTTACTTGCAAGAAGAGTTCATCTACATGTGGTTTGAAATATGTATTTTTATGCACTGAGCAAATACTCAACTACCTGTGTTGAGAACAGTGCATACTGCATAAAGGGCAGTAAAGAAAATAAGGAAAAGACACAAACCCGAACTGTCTCTTGTCAAGTGTGTACAGGGAGAAAGATCAAATGCATTGCCATGGTCCAGACCATCCCAGATGACTGCAGATTTACAAAATATTCCTTTACACTGACATAGGCAGACACAGAGGCTGAGAACTAGATTTTTCCCTAAAACCACTGTCAACCTTTGATATATGTCTGACATCTCCCTTCCAATGCAGTAATTCTGACAGTGCTTAGCCTAAGAATCATCTATCCAAATGTGTAAGGACAGACATGGATAAAAGTAGTAATTTTTTTTTATAAAACTGGACAGCAGAATACTATGTCTTGAATATTTTAAACTGTGACTAAAACACTGTTAGAAGATTTTTTTTTTTGTCTTGTAAGGAAACCTAGGTTTTCTTTCCAGTACAACTTCATTTACTGTTACATTCTAAAATCTACATAAAGTTTATGCCCTTTTTAGTGATACTATGACAAATATTTGGTGTCGCATTATAAAATAGCAAACAAATTACAATTTTACCTTCTATTCTGTGCTGCTATAATGACTTCCCTTAGGAGTTCAACCTAGCCTTTGTCACTTTGATAGCACTGTTATTTTCACACAGAGACAGCAGAGCTGCTAAAGAAGATGGATGCATATGTAAAAAACTTTTAATCACAGGCATGAACATGAGTAAAGCATCAGTGTGATTCTTCTTTCAAATAAGGTGTCTGTGGTCTCAAAATCAGACATATTTTTAAATCTTACAAATACACAGTAAGAAAATCTGAGTTCCATCTCTGTTTTAGACCCTTTCCAAAAAAATAAAAACAAAAAAAAACCTCTAACATACTAGAATTACAAGCATCAAAGAGCCAGTACTGATGCAGTAACAGCTGTGAAAAGCAGTCTTCCATTTCAGAGAGTATATTTCCCTTTTATCATTACCACTGTGAGGTCAAAATTACTGTGAATATGGATAAAAAAATCAATGTCTTTCTCACTTCTTGCCAGTCCTCTGTTGAACATTCCAATACAATTTACTTTAATACAAGCATTAGTACCAGTCCCTACTACTTACCTCAGCTTGAAAGGGGGTTTTGAGGAGAGGGCACACACTTCAATGGTATTGTATGTCTCTTGATAGAGGTTTGGTACCATAAAATTCCACTCTGCTAGCAAAGTAATTATTCCCACCTTTACCCTCACCTCCCTTTAAGATACTGGAGATCACAGAAAACCACCAGTGCAGGGCTGCTGGAGTCAAGGAAAAGCTATCAATACAAATCCACTTTCCATACACATAAAGTGACAATCTTCTTAATTTAATTGCAAAAACTTTATTTATTCATAGGTTCATTTTATAAACAAGATGTAAAAACTAAAAAGCACCAATATAGATTATTTGGGAAATAAAAAGTTTCCATTTGCAGGACATTTATAAAAGATATCTGTGTAGATAAGGTATGTTTTTCCCCATAAGAAAGATTTGCCTTCTTATTTTTTTGGATTCTATATACCACATAGATTTTTGCATGTAACCATGAATTGTGAATTATATAAAGAACAAAAGCTTGGGAAAAAATATCAATCAATTAGACAGCTAAACATCATATGCATGATCAGGCAGTACCTATTAACCTTAATAGGAACTGTTATATTATGTACCCACAAGAATGAGACCTGCCATTTCTTGGCTTCTGACACTTTAACTGACCAACCTAACATTATTTTCAAGTCAGCCATACTGTTAACATTATTAATAAGCAAAGATCTGACTTACCAAGTATTTCATCTTTTCACTGAAAATTTGGCTCACTGATTCCTTGCTTTAATACAATATAATTACTTCTTACAGGAGGGTATAGTAGATAAGAGATGAATTTGTTTCAAGTCCATGCCAATACTGCCACTCATCTCTGTGGACAGAATTTCATCTTGACTATGACAAATATTTTCAACAATTGTTAATAAATCAAAATACTCTGAACAAGAAACTGAGTACTGCAATTAAATACAATTAAATCAACTAAATTGATTTCAATCAATAAATTAAATATAATTAAATTAACTAATCTTCATGAAAGCCAAAAATACCACCACTTAGGATCTGAAAATACTGATGCTTTATAACCTTTTAAGGGATAGTCTTTGGCATTCTGGTTTCTACTCTAGTTCAGTTTCCCAGAAGACAAGCATTTATAGCTAATTACCAACCTCAATCATATTTGCATATCATTTTTCTTAAAACATCCTTTCAAACACTTCTTCCAAGATGAAATTCACTTTTTATTTTCAGCTTGAGCAAACTGTAAAGTGCACTTTTAAAAGGCAGATTTTTATGGCATTGACTTGGTCATTTCTCATTTTACAGGTCTCTGAATGAGAACTGCGATGAAAAGAGCTGGCCAGACCATTGCAAGTGAGGGCATTCTCCACTACCTGTCATTTTCTCTATCCCAGAGTATGTGAACCAGCATCTTATATTTCTTTCCCTGGAGATAGGCATGCTGTTATATCTGTGGTTGCACCGCTAGACCACACATATCCAGGGAATCAAAGAAAATAAATGCAGTCCTTGAGGTTTCTTTTCTTTCAATTCATCTTCTGACAGTTTCCTTGCACTGAACAGTGGAATATGCCATTGCTGTTACTTCATAAGACCTCTCAATGAACCTTCAGAACAACAAAACTCGCAAACATTTTTTCCAACAGCCTAAACTGTTGTTGTTGTTGCCGTAATATGCGCTTAAAATATCGCTTTCAATGTGTAAAAATATGCTGTGCAATCTAGCAACCTTATGATTGCTTCCTCTAAAGAAAAGGTCAATTTATCATCATTCAGATTTTGTGAGAAAATCTGGTTTTCCTGCTATATCACCCCAATGAGATGGCAAGTGACAGATTAGGATTCTGTTTGGAAAAAAAAGTTAAAAAGCTAGATGAGATAATGGTAGGAATAGGAAAAGTTCTAGATACTAGTATCTATGCAAATTTTGCATCTGTCTAAATGTAGATCTTTTGGGGGGAAAAAAGGTGATCATGACATGCTCCTCATCAGAATCTGCAAGTTTGGCACAGAAAAGCCATCAAATAGAAGGGGAAACTTCTGCTAAATTACCCGAGTCTGAAATTTTGGGATTCTGCATTTCTTTATACTGTTACTGTGCAAAAAGCATTTGGTGAGCCAGATTAGAGATACATTACCAAATTATCATATCAGAGGATCAAGGAAACAGTGGTTTAAAATTCAGAACTCCTTGGCTTTTCCTCATGGGCCAGGAGAAATCTTATCCTTAAGATAAGAAAAATGGAAACTTTGAAATGTTTAAGCATCCCAAACTACACAGTTTCAAACTTCTCTCAAAAATTAGTTTGATATTTGCTCTTTGAGGGAGGTCACTCACAGGCTAAATTAATCTCGGGCAAATTGAACTGCCATAAGAATTAACAATAATGAAGACAGGTAAAAAGATTTCACATCTGTCTCCTATAACTTTTTTATAGGAGGAGAAGCAGTTAGCCACTTTAGAACTAGCAGATGAAGCAACATTTATTGGGTCTATTTAACAGAAAAACAAAGTATGGAAGAAAAGTTGAGGTAATATTTTTATATCATTTTTATACCATTGATTAAATTTTCAAAACACTTCATTTGATATTTAAGAGGAAATACAAATGAGAAAAGAACACATCCAATTAGGATTGTAATATTAGATACCAGCCTTATATAGTACATCTTCAGTACTTTAGGTGAAAGCAACCAAGAAAAAACTTGGAATAATCTTGTGACTATGATTTTTATATATTTTATTGGGCACATAAACCAAAATTACTTTTGAAGATGAAACATGAGAAGCAGGGAAGGAACTCCATCTGTCAGGCTCTAATCATTCCCTTCTTTGAAAGAAGAGTCTTGATAAAACAACATGTAAATCAAAGTCATCATGCAGTCAGTGACAGTACCATCCATATGAAAAGATGCACCTCTGCAGATTTAACCTCTGGTGTTTTGCTCAGCCCTTCACACTCCTGTCATGTGGCTCCCCACCCATAACACCCTCTCGGGTAACTGAAGTTGCAGATACTCCTCTAACATCTCCAGTGATGAAAAGTCACCAGGTGCCCTCAGGTGCAGCTAAGCAGTCACATCAACCCTCCCTGCAGCACAGGATCTGGTTGAGGGTTCTCCTGTTGTAACAGGAGTGATATCACAACCAAGAACCTGATAACATCTCACATGAAGCAGCATTTCAGCTGACAGCACCACACACCGGAACAGCCCCTGGATGCCTCTGTTTTGGTAGAGCAAGTCATGGTGCTCAAACATATCTACTATGGGCAGTGAGCACCTTGAGTACTCAGCACACAATCTGTGGCTCAAACAACATGGTAAGGTGTGGCTGCCTGGCATGCTGTAGAATGTGGAAACAACCATGTGAAAAACCATAGGGTAATGATTGGATGCAAAACCGCTTCCGTTATAGACCAAGTCCTCCACCTTTCTTTAAACACGGTAATGTAATCATTCTCTTACACTGACCCATGCTAAATATTAGTTTTATCCTTTGCTTAATGGTGCCCTTTATGTCCTTTCTGAAAATCTGACCTGTCCTAGAGTATTTCCTATATTTTCACTTAGTTCAGGCTTTTTTCCCCTTTATCTACAGCAGTTAAGGTTATTCTATGATAGCATATATTTCTGAAATAATTTTTGGCTTCTTTTCAGCCCTAGAATACATCGTTTTGTTTCCTGAGGCAAACCCATTTAGCTCACAGACATATTTAGTAAGCATGCTCCCCCACTGCACAACCAAAGCCACAAACACCACCCTGGAGCCATTGTGATTGAGTCACACATCCTTTATCTTAACTTCCATTACAGAGTATTGGTTTCTGCATGACTGGGCAAAGTTAGAAGCAGCTAAGTTTCATTTGTGCTCAAGGTGATAGTTTGGTAACTAGATAGAAAGGCCTATGGAAAACTTCTCCACTGTTCTTTGTTCCACAAAATATATTTTTTTTTCTCCTCAGGAACTATTCTTACTTTCAGGTTTAGTACACCTCTCTCATTTCTCACAGTTATCTTTTCAAAACCTGGACACAGATTAAGATAGGTTGTTCTTTCATGATTTGTGAAATCTTACGCACTATTTTTTACAAGTTGATTTTAATTAAATTATAAGGTCCTTCTTAGGTTCAAAGATATCATTGTTCTATTTTCCTTCCCAGTTTACAGCCTGATTTACTCTGCAGCATGCAAATTTTCACTGCTGTTTCCACTTCCTATCAGGGTGTTCTGGCAGTTTTTTCTTACCATGATGCTCCATTATAACATCATTTCAATTAGGAGTTCCATCAACTTAAATTTTGAGCAAGTCTCAAATCTTGCAAAATATCTTCAAAGTTTATCCAACTTATTTCTTTTTGAAATTCTGCTCACCAAATTTTTTCCACAAACAGCATCATTGCCATTTCTTGACTACAGTTTGATAAATGGATTATGTGTAATTGTACTATTAAACAAACCAGTTTCCACAACTTCACTGGCTTGAGACTACTTTTGTTCTTGATCCCTCTCCATTTGCCTCCAGTGATTCTTGATTAAGATACTCACAAGTTTATCCATTCTCTTTCCTACCTACTACTATTTCTACTTCCAACCCTGATAATAATTAAAGAAAATTCAGAGTCAAAACTGATACTGAAAATACTATTACTTAACTACAGGGAAGCTAACAATCAAAAAAAACATCAGAGAAGAAATCAATGTCTCTAGCCCCACAGCCACTAGTGTTTTCATCCAGAGTGTTCCTTGCCAGTCAATACATACATAAACGCCACTTTCAAATAAGCTTTCTTCAAAGAAAAATGAACCAGCTGGGAAAGCTAAAATAATCTGGTACATCTTACAGGCCCTGTTCCAATGTTACTCACCAGCACTGTTTATGCAGCATGAAGGATGGAATGTGTCATTTGCCTTCAAACAGATCTTAACCAGTGGAGGAGAGGTTCTCTGCTGGTATAAACCCCACCACCCCACTTCTCTGGGGCCTGTGAAACCTCCACCACACCTTCTGCAATTATACCATTTCGTGATCTTACAGAAGCTCAGCTATCAGTCCTCAACAATATGCAATGCAAATGTCCTGTATTTCTTTTTAAGATTATTACCTCCGAGTTGTGTGTAGGAAAAAGCAGAAATGCCTTTTTATTTTTTGCTGACTTTTCACTCTAAGAGGCTGAGCTGAGCACTAAGTCCATTTTAAATTATGTTTTTCAACAGACAGCGTCAGCTTTTCAGAAGAGAGCTGTGTGGCAAATGTAGGTCAACATAAGGTAAGACTGCATAGGAGGATCACCACTAAGAAATGAAAGCAGGCTAGATTTTATTCAATGGTAATTCTAGGTAAATGTAAATATGATGTGAAATTACAGAAAATAATGAAAGGAGCATTAAAAGTTTGTGGACTTTAAGCAACAGAATTGCTTATACAGGAATGTTTCACCAGCAAAATACCTATTGTATTAAAATGTATAGCTAGCTACATTTTTTAATCCTTTTTAATAGTCTATGGCGTTCAAACATCTTTTTTGCTGATCTCAGAGAGCTTAGTTCATCCTATTGAACAGCAGCATAGAAAAGAGGATGGCTGCTCTAGGACATACGAAAAATACTGTCACTTCCCTAGGAAAAATTGCAAAACAAGAAGGATTTTCATCAGCTTCCACCTACAAACAAGTAATACAAGTTAACCTGCATATTCTACTTCAACTATTTAAGCTAAGGAATCAAGTAATTAAGCACAAAATCATTAAAAATTGTGTTAAAAAGTGTACTTAAAGGGAGAGCATGTTGTCCTATAACACCACAACAACAGGATGACTGTGACATGTTTCTGGACATCCACATATTTTATTGCTGCACTGGAGACAAACAGGCAAATAAATCTTCCTTGTGGTCAATGGCTTAATGATACTGGTTTCACATCTGGTCTACAGCCTCACTGATTAACTCCATGCATCATTTTCATCACATTTTTTATGTATTATGAGGAGGTACCTATACTTTTACCATTGTTTCTATTTTTCAATTCACTGCTATAACCTGAGCAAATACAACCTCGCAACATGTATCTGTGATAGTAGAAAGCTAAAAAGCACACAGGTGTCCTACCAGCTGAATGACACACAGAAATACACTGTACTGGTTTAAAGTACATTCTGTTAAGTTCAAGTTCTCTGCATTTAGGCAGTCTTAGGTTCACACCATTCAAGTCATACACTCACCATACATCACTCTTACTACAGATTTGAAGGCTTCTTGTATACTTGCAAGTCTGCACTTGCCTGGAAAAATGAAAAATAAAATAAAATAATTCATTCCTGAGAATCTACTAAAGAAATTATTAGAATTGTTCAATAGTAAAACAGTACTGTAAGTTTATGGTCCAGACAGACCTTCCTCTTAGCTCACTATGAACTTCAGTGCATTGTTCAAACTGAAAATAGGTCACAAAAAAAGGTTCTTCACCTAGAAATTTTTACTGCAGCAGCTCAGAATCAAACAAATCTGTTTAGATTCCAAATGTCGCTGAAAAGATGCTGGGAGACACATCCTGTACCAGTGTTTTTTTAAAGTAGTCTGTTTACAACTAGCATATTTTTCCATGTGAGAACAACCAAACAATCAAATCCAGAAGGTGTTTGTTGCTTTCCTATGGGAAGAACTGGTTTAAATCATCATGTACAGTGCAAACTAGCAACCCAAAAAGAACTTAAGAATTTTAGCCAAAAAAAGAACAACAAAAGAAGTTGATGTGCAGTCAGAATTTGGATTTCGCCTGGGGAAAAAAATGTAGCTAATGCTGGTTCTGGAACATTTATCCTACAATCAGTGAAATTCTTGCAGGAACAAGAGATTTGTGTACACAGTTGTTGCAGAATTGCTGGCAGTATTTTTTGCTGTTTTTAAAGAAAAATTAGATCTACCACTATTCCCAGCTCAATTCTTGTTCAAGCTGTATGACAACTGAGCTTTCAGTGTAGAAACACAAAACCACCTACAACTTTGTATGTAGCAACTTTAATCCACATAAAGCCAAAAATCAATTTTTAATTAGTGAAAGAGCTTGAGAAATCATGTTCTTATACGATGTTTGTGATCTTGTGGAAGCTAAGAGCAAAAATACCATTGACTTTAAAGTAAATAAGGTTGAACTTGGCATCCTCAAGCCCTTTTCTATCTAACTTATTTAAGGCTGGGTCTCAATGAGGCAAAAACTCCATGTACTTTTATAGTCATGTCCTCAGTTGAATGGATGTGGTATGACTGAAAAACACTGTTTAGGAGCAGGCTAGAAAACCTAAAGCCACATTAGCTGACTGAACTAAAGAGAAGACTACTTAATCATACTCAGTTCATTCAGTTTTGCTCACAAGAGTGAAAGACCTACCCCAACTGTTTAACTGTGGCATGCCATGCTAATTCACTGGAAAAGAGTGACAAAGGCAGCACAGAAAGCTATGACTTTTATATTGCAAGCAGAAAGCTATTCTAGCCTGTTGTACACCTATAGATTTCTTTTTCCATCAGCCCTTCAAAGTACACAGCAAAAAGCAGGTTTTGACGAATAAGAGTCAATGGACTATTTATAATCTTGGTTAAAGACTGAATTTCCTGCGCTTCTAAAATTATAAATATTACTTCACTTATTTTACTGGGCTACCTTTATATCTCTATTTAGGATAAGAAATTTAAAGAGTAGCAATATGACAAAAAGTAATATCTTAAGATACAAATTAGAAGAATAGTAAAATAACTAGCAGTAATACTCCCCAGCAGGTAAACAAGATTCAATGTTCTTCTATTTACTATTAACCAGAGAGCAATTTTTGCAGGAAAAGCTATCTGACTTAGAGGAGAAAAAAATGTAAGGGAAAAAAATATCTATCATGTAAGGGAAAAAAATATCTATCTTTTCTGGAAGATGTATTTTAAGTGAATCAGACCAAATAGAAATAAATAAGCAGTGAAAAAGCAAACAAAGCATATACTGGCTCCTATTGTTTGTCTGGATGCTGTATGTGTACAGCTGCACTCACAGAGAACACTCTCTTGCAAAAGACAGAAATTTTTATTTTGAACTTTCTGTCACCCACTAAAAAGTAAAGAAAACAGTAAGCAAAAGGCCTGAAAAAACACATGCTTCAGTAACTAAGACACTGTAAGGAAAGGATCAGCACTGGTCCTAGAAGCCTGAAGCAATTAAGACACTTCATTTCTCCACTGATGCAGGAGGCAGAGTACACCAAGGGTTTCAAGACAGAGATCAAAACTGAGCTCATGCTGGAACATCTCTCAACCACAGTAACAAGCCCACATGCCTATGGATGCTAAATGCAGGGTCTCTGCTGAGAACTTTGTCTCTTTACCCATCCACTGGGATGCCTGGATATCACGCAAATAAACCATTATGGGGGTAGAGAGGGTGGGGAGAGGAAAAAAAAGCCTAAACCCCTAACATTCAAGGCTACCAAATGCCTTCAGTTTTAAAAAAAAATCTATTTTAAGTTACATTGAAGTTAAGTTCAAAGGTAAGATTCTTTGAAAAAGCCAAAGCTTACATAAAACCAGGGGAAGCAGTCTCTCCTGTATTTCTGGAATCTAAGGACATGCCTTTGGAATGCATGGAAGAGAAAAGGACTGTAGAAAAACTCCAAAATCACAAAAAGGAGACGTTATAGTGCTATTGAAAAACAATCATCAGGGTGTTGCTTTGGTTTTCATAGGATTTGGGTTTTGGATGCTTGTTGGTTTGCTAAGTTTTTTTACAAAAAACCCCTCTGAAATTCCTAGCATTCATTACCATCAGAGACATGATATTAGGAACACTGAAGACTGTGGATGTAATAATGCATCAGAAAATCCTGCCCCAATCTTTACCCTCCTTTTCCAAGATCATTTAGAGAAAAGTGAGAACAAGTCCTTAAAGGATGAATGCCAGCTTTAGGGTTATTTTCTCTACTTTTAATGATCAAATCAAAAATAACAGATTTTTTAAAAGCAGGGGAAGGGGTTCAAGAGAAAAAAAAATTCCTCTCCCATATCCCTTTCCAATATCAAAGAGAAATTGTAACAAATAACTGAAAATCCTTAGAAAAGACAATCTGGCTCTTCAAGTGAAGGGACACAACTCTTTCCCCTAGAGTCAACAAAGACTGTAGTCAAGGCACACTGAGTTGAGCCGCCTAAGGTTTCATCCCCAGCTTTGCTACAGGCATTTGTGGACAAATGCCAAGGCAATTATTTCATCTATCAATTCCTATTTATTATTCAGGCTATTCAATATAGTCTTCTTCAGCAAAGTTTCAAGTCCTATGTTCCAAGAATGAACTTGCAGCAGTTGAAGAGTTGCTGTGAGACAGATAAGGGTTTATCTGGGTTTAGTTGAGTTTAGAAGGCTCAACTAAAAAAAAAAAAACAAAGGAAAATTTAACTCTAAGGACACAAAAATTCTACTGCAGTCAAAACAGGGAACAGCAGAACTACTTAAATTACAGCTATATTAAAAAAAAAAAAGCATTCGTTCATCCTGTCTTGGTTCAAAGCAACGCAAATCCAAAAAATAAATTTTCATATGGGCTTTTGTACAAGGACTAATTTAATTTCTTTTTTTCACTATAAAAAGGGAATGCTGCCTTGCACTCTGTTTATACCAATGTCTAAGAGTCAGTTTATTATGTTAAGCATTCTAATATTGAATCAATGACACACCATGGATGCCTCGCTCTTGTTATACATCTAAACAATAAGTGTGGCAACTCATACAAACAGTACAGTGGTATCACTTTGTGATAAGCTCAC
This sequence comes from Setophaga petechia, assembly GCA_024362935.1. NCBI lineage: Eukaryota > Metazoa > Chordata > Aves > Passeriformes > Parulidae > Setophaga > Setophaga petechia. The sequence goes on from JANCRA010000001.1 coordinate 34,783,166, forward strand.
ACAGTCTTGCAGCACAAATATTTTTGGTCCATCACGACCCATGGCAAGGGAATGTCTTCCAGATGTTCATGGTTCCCTATAATCCATTGGTCACAGTTCACGCTACTTCAGAGAAACAGAGAAGCTTGACTTCTCAAAGCATCATATTGAGATTGCTATTAAATGATACTGATAAAAAACTTGTTATTTTCATCTTTAAAAGATGAGAATAAAACACAGACAGTGGGATCAGAGAGAAACTGATTCTTGTGCCAGGAGAGAAAATGGGCAATTCAGAAGACAATGGTGTGTGATACATACTAGAGACTAGTTCCTCCTCAGAGCCCTCACAAAACAAACAGACCTGTAAGTCTAATATTCTTCAGGAATATATACATTATCACACCCCTAGACATTATTTAGCATGACAAATTAGGAGAGCAGAGGAGATGCAAAACTACGCAAACATGTACTATCTTCAGTGAGAATAAATACATTACTTTAAGCTTTAATGTGACTCCTATAATAGCAGTCTTTAAACAATTGCTAATAACTTTTTTATTTTATGTTTCAGTCTATTCTGCATTACATGTTTCCTAAAGCACATGGTACTCTTCAGGTAACAGCCCTTAAGATCTAAGCTGGGTTTTTTTGGTTATATGCTTACCACTTCCATTCCTCCTTGGGATGCATGTCTCTTCAATAATAGTAAAAACATGAAAACCATTCTTTCCTTTATGAACTTTTTAAGTTAAATATATTTGAACCGAAGTAATTAAGAATATGTTACACAGTCCCTGTACACCATACAATTCATCAGCAGAAAAGCTCTTTTTTTTCCTCATAGTTTTAAAGACTTCCAACATCATTATCTCATTTTCAGTTGCTTGTTAAACAACCTCCAATACAGCACCTGTAAAAAATAGATTAGTACTGTATTGCATGGGAAAAATTTAAGATGTTCCCTTCAAAATTAGCTGAAGATACATTAGGTAAACAATATTTTTTTTAAAAAATCTATAAATAGGCATCAGGCTAATAGTTATCACATTCAATAATTTAGGATGATGTGCATGACAGCTTCGACCTCCAAAATAATTTAGCTCCTTGAGCTGAGATTAAATGCAGAACATTAATTTTTCCCTCTGGTTGTCAAGCCAACCAAGAGGCCCGTCAAATCTATTTAAATTAAGCCTGCATCATGTAATGATATTAAAGGGGATAAAATATTAATATAGGTCTGTGATAGAACATTGGACAAAATAATAAAAATTAAAGCTGCAGTAAGGCAGCTTTAATTTACTACACCAACAATCTGTCTTCACGCTGAAATCAGGATTTAACGGTCCAAAGGAATACATATTTGAGTTTATATTATATGCTAACTTATAAAATTATATTGATTTGAATTGCTGAGATTATTTAGCAGTATTATGTAGAACAAAAAAAGTTATGATTTCCAAGTTAACTCTACTGATGTAGGGAAAAAATAATATTGGATCAAAGTCATGTCTGTGTGTGTCCCAAAAGCAGATGTTATTTCAGCAATAGCAGTATGGCTGCATCCATTTATTGCCAGCAATGAATTTTCTTCCTTCAGCTAAAGGATGACAAATGTCATTCAAAACTTCAATATTTCATAATATAAAAAAATTGAAAGTGTATGTAGACTCCCAGACCAAAGACAAACAAATCTGAATATTTAGGCTATAGGTACTTTATGAGAACAGTAAGGTTTCAGCTGTCATTACAGATCTGCTCAAAAGAAATAATAGTAAAGGGGAACAAAATGAAACTAGTGTGTCCAGCTTCCCAGGGAAAAAAAAGGAAATCCAAACCCTGTAGATTTAGACATGTTTCATTTCAATGATAAATGGGATTGTTCATGTTTACCAACAATACCACAGTCACTGAGAATATATTTGATATCACGTTCTTCCACTCCATCACAGTTACTTTTGTTTTTTAAATTTCCAGATCATTTACCGTTCTAATCTTTGGGATACCAACAAGAATGCAGATTTGAAAATATTTCCTGTGTCACCTAAATTCAGAAACAATCCTGCGTACTGCTAGTTTGCAAAGGCACTGCAGATAAATGTCAAAAACTGGAACAAGGTCTAAATTCACTTTATTAGGAGTAAACATTTTTTATTGCTGTTTGTTCATATGATGGTGTGTCTCTTGTGCAAAATCTTGTTTTCTAGAAGAACTGAAAACCTAAAAAATAAAGTCCTGATCTTAGTGCACTTTATTACTAATCAGTGGAAACATTAAAAAAAAAAGCAAATTAAAAAGGATGTATAGAGTACTTCATATAAAACATGGCAGGTAAGGAAAAGGTTCGAATTTGCCAGGGCAGAGTGGGCACAAGAGGATGTTTGAGTAGGTTATGAAGGTATTTGTGGCAAGGCTCCAAGTTACCTCCCAAGTACGAAGTTTTTTTCACAAAGCCAGTCCATCAAGCCCAGTCAAGGTTGCTAATTGCATTTAACTGAAAGTCAGTAACTCTAACAGACCAAAACATTGGGCTCTGTATATTCCTTAAACACACATTCAATGCAAGCTCATGCAGCCTTCGCACATTACAGACTCAGAACTGATAGATGAGAACACCCAGGGTATGCTGAATATCCAATAAATGGCTGCTGTAGAATGACCTCAATGAGCATTTCACTAGATATGCCATAGTCTGTGTCAGTTCTCATACCAGCTTTTTATGTTCTTCCTTTTTTAGTGTTCATCCATACTGCACAGAATATGTGGCATTCATAACCATGCCACAGACCCCTCAACAAATCCTTTCCCACACACAGGAAGGACATAAGGTAAGTGGTTATGAACAAGGAATTCATTTATGCCTGAGCTGACAGCTTTGATTCAAACTGTAATTTCTACCAAAGGAGTTCTAGACTGTACTACCTTCATACTGCAAGACCAAAGCAGTTACAGCTTTGGCTCTCATGTTCCTCCAATGACTGAAAGGCTTGACACTATTATATTTTGGAAAGTATTGGTTTGCAAGAAAATCAGGCACTTCCCAGTGCTTGATGGGACATAGAGGGCATAGGCCATAATTTACTACAGATCATCCCTGAAGTTAAAAATAGCATTTTAGCAGAAGACCCATGGCTAATTAGAGAGTAGAGTGAAATTATTAATCTGAACCCACTTTTCAAAGCAATTGCTCCCATTTAAAGGCTGGTGAAACTGATAAATATTGAGCAATGTGTAAAATATACAGCAATTCAATAAAAGTAAGATGTGTTAGGACTTATTTGTTTGCCGACACCATTTGTTTTGTAATTTTTTGTAAACTGACTGTCCTGTTTGTTGCCCATCCAATCCACCTATATTTTGGTCCTTTTGTGCGCTTAGCACCTCTCACAAATTAAAATTAAGTCAGCTGTGGAATATAAAAGGTACTATAAGCATGAAGTGTCAGATATGTGTCAATAAATAAAAATAAAATGGACAAGTAAAAGGGAAGGAATGCAGATGATACCTAGGAAAAACTACCCACACAGAACAAACACACCAGAAAAAGACCAGAAAGGAAAAAAAAAACACAAAAAAAACCAAAACAAAAAACCCAACCACAACCTCACACACAACTAAAGAAAAAGGGGAAGAAAAGGACCAATGTAAAGAAGATTTCTAAGCTTTCAGGTACTAAGTTTAGAGCAGAGGAAAAACAGAAGAAAAACATATACTCACCACAGAATTACCTCAACCTTCTCCAAATATTTACTTCACCCTCACGCTCTGAGGCATAATCTGTTCCAGACACTTTTAACACTATATGACCCTACACTTCACATTTTAACACCCATGTAAAGACCACAACACCTAAACAGAAAACAAACAAACAAAAGAATAGAGAACCATTTGTTTGTCAATTTGACTTCATTGCTAACCAGTAGGTCAGAGGGATACTTTCAATTTTCTTGAGAAGTTCTGTTTAGCAATTTTTATACTGTGAGAATGTTTAACAGCTCTGCTTTCACTGAACTTACGTTTGAACATCAGCCCTTGATCTCTGTGCGGGTTCTCCCTCCCCAGTGCTGTGCAAGAGGTGCACAAGGCTGCACAGAGTTTTACAGCACATCTCAGTTTGCATTCAAAGACAGTGCCAAGTTCTGTGCCCAAAAGCCACCAAAACAGAACTGGAAGAACTGAACCACAAGTTGCAACACACAGCACTTTAATCGTAGAGAGAAGGGAATCAGCAAATTGCAGTAAATTATCTGACGAAAGATTACTGGTTTAGTTTCAAAACTGAGCAAATTAACATTTGCTAAATGTTACCTTTTTACATTTTTATAACAAATTACTGGAGTGCTCGGTCTTGTAACATTTACAGAAGACACTGAATTTTTATCTACACCTTCTTTTGGAAGGTGTGAAGTAGGTCTTGACCTGCTTTATATCCTGGATGATTTTCTGAGCATTTTAGGTTTTCTGTTCAGGTATGATACCAGGTACCCATTAGTGCACCTCCACACTTGAAAAGCATTGTTGACATCTGGCTATTGCTTTTCTTAGAAGACAAGAGTGCACACTTAGAATTTCTTTTTATGACACATTGACACCAGAAAAATTATTTTAAAGAGAAGTAAGTTTTATACTAGGATCTTAGAGGCAGAGGATCTGCAGCTGTCCACAATCATATCAGCAATAAAGCCCATCAGCTGTCCTCTTAGGAGATTTGAGGTTTTTGTCATGATCTATTGGAGAATTTTGTCAGTTGGATACCACATCAAAGCAGCGCCTCCTTGGACACATTGCTCCTAGATGCTTTGAAGAGAAGAATCAGAACACTGAATATGACCCCATGTCAGAGGGGTACCTGGGACAATATCTTCAGGCAAAGAGCTCAAATCATTATAAGGCACCAAAGGAAACAACTGCTGCAATTCAAACAGCTGAATTTTTTCTGAGCATACCTGAAAGCAACAGCCATCCTAAAGCATGTCAGATTATCATTACTCTTTGTTCTATTCTTCCTTTCAGTATGAAATTAAATATCAAGAGACCTGGAGCTGGCAGAAAGCCGAGAGCAACTTCAATGATGATAGCTAAGAGCCACATCACTTGGATTCATACAAGGCCAGCATGGATAATCTGTCCTGCACACCCCTGTGGAGGGAATGAGCAGAAAATCAGAAGATTTCCCTATTCTGAAAGCAAAATGAAAGGTAGAAAGTAATATCTTTGTCTGTAATTTGAATCAGCATCATCAAATGTAAATAGTCTTTATCCTTTCATTTACCCCATACACACAATTCCAAGGTAAGGAAACAACAAAACATAGGTAAGCACAGTTAAACGCCTTTGTGTCTAACAATGCAAATGAAACACTCACTGCCATTTTTATAAGTTTTTACAATTTAATTGTCCTAGAATATCAGGTTTTATTAAATACTGTTCAGGTAACTGGAACAAAGTCTCTGCACTGGAGAAATAGAATGATCTGAAACAGAGGCACAGAAGAACAAGAATGCAAATAACAGAGGGCAGTAGACATGAACAACCTAAGCAAACCAGAAGAGCACTCCACACAGGAAGACATGTCTTGCCTCTAGCTAATTCTGTTTTTCTGACTACAAATAATGATCTAAACCAATTTCCAAACAATTTCTGGAGCCTGATGCACGCTTGCATCAATTTCTAATTTTTTTGCCTTATGCCTTGATTCATCAAGCAATTTCAAATTCCACATGGTATTAAACAAGGAATTATCCCAATTGCATTCCAACACTAAATATCTTTGGAAAAGGTCAGCAACAGATATCAAGTTATGCTAGCTGTCACAATTTCATAATGTCACCACTATAAAACTGGAGTCCGCTGTTTATGATTCTCAAATGTGTGCTTTCCCCAGATGTACTATCAAAAGAATTACAGCATCTATGACAGTAAAACTTAAGAATGGATAGCTAACCACTCCTTGTCCCTAAAATGGGGAAGAACATTTATTTATTTAGTACAGGGATCTTAAACCACCTTTTAACAATTCTTTTAGTGCAGCAGAAAAGCTCTATCTACTCCCTACTTTAGAAAAACCCAAAACCCAAGTGTTGCCTACACCACTTTTCACATACTTAGATAACATTTACACTGTTTCTACAGTATACCTAACTTACATTCTTGTGAGCTCTGAGAACACAATCTCTTTGAAGAACACAGATTCACATATTTTGAGTCAGTTCTTCTTGTGTCTTTCAGTAAGACACCTGTTGGACTAAATACACTTCCCTAAAATACTCTGATGTTACACCTTCCTGCAGTCCAAGCAATGATGCTGTTATCAGTCAAGGCGTCTTGGGTAGGACAGAGGTGATGCTTCATGTTAATTTATTAATTTATTAGAATACTCTGAAGCATCGGGACTTTTGGATCTCATTCCCAAATGGAAAAAAATTGCTCTACTTCCATTTCTGTCCAGGCTGTAGCAGAAAATAGAAATGGTACACTTTGAAACCTCCCCTATATATAGCACTTCACTCAGAGATACATCACAAAGATTTTGTAGAAAACATACTCTTTCCCCACCTCAGAGGAAATTTCTTAATTTCACTATTACTGACCAAGCAATTTTTTTCCTGAAAATTACCTTAAATACAACAGACAGGGTATCACATATGGGGATAATTTAATTCATAAGGTATTTTCCCATGGCTCGCTACTTGCAATTGATTAGGATCATCTACTAAGAGATTCCACTCTGTAGACTCCATATATCACATTTTCAGCTCACACATTTAATGAGACATTAATATGCCTTGGCTAAAACACACAGTAAATGAATCCCAGATTTTTAAGCATTTTATACACACCTTCAGAATACTGCATATTCATTTAATGTCTGTGGAAAAGCAGTGCTGCTTTTGTTTGATGTCCTTAGAATAGCAGACCCATCAAAGTAAAGAATTAAAACCTCCAAATTGCTTTCCTGACAAAAAACCTTGATTTCATCCAACATTCTGCTTTCAGTGCAAAGGCAGATCATCTCTTTCAGTTTGCCCTTTTTTTAAAGTAAATTAGTCTGTTCAGTTTTGCTTGAAAAACAACCAAAATCAGGAAAGGTTTTTTTATTTTTGGAACTGATGAGTTAATGGGCTCAATTATACCACCTTATGAATAGTAAAAGTACTCAGCTTGATCAAGGACTAAAACAAAGAAACAAACAAAAAAAAAAAAACAAAAAAAATCAAAACCCCCCATATATTTCAAAATTGGGTGCAGTAAAGTATGGTCTTTGATCTATTTACAGTGGCCAAGGGGACTCACTCACCCTAGTTTCATAGCCAGCAGCTCCCTGAAGCACAAACACAGACTCAAGACCCTGTCCTAAATATGTTTTAAAAACAAAGAAAAGATGATAGATAATGAGAAAGTATGTCTCCGAGTGTGTCTTGCATTGGTGTTGCATTTGCTTTAAGTGTTGGGAACAGTGAAAATCTAGAGCAAGTTTCTGCTTCATATCTTAGTTGGTTTTGACACTCTATAAAACCACAGGACACAAATCAAATGCAAATGTTACTTTTTAAGCTACCTCACGGCAGATGACTTGGCCAAAATTAACTAACAGTTCAAGAATCCTATTTTAGTGAACCTCAGCCTTCAGGATAAGCTGTAGTGGTGCAAGGCCTGGGGAGTTAAATCTGCCCTCTGAACATGATTGACAGCAGAAACACAAGAACCTATAGGATAAGAGGGCAGCTGAGAAAATACTCTGACCAAATACATGTGGCTGTTTCCATAACTCATTTCAATGAGTTTTTTAATCACACGGAATTCTATGGTCTTGCCAAGATAGTAAAAAAAATTTCTTTCAGAGCAGGCTATACTGGAGAGTACCATTATGCAAAACTGTCTTTCAAACTAAATCCACAAGAATAAGTTGGAAACAGACTCAAAATCACTCTCTCCAAACAAAAATGATACTGTAATGCAGCCTGCCAGAATTAGCTCCTAAGTTTTCTGACCTTTCCATTTTTACCTATCTATAATATGGAGGTTATCATTCTGCCAATTGAGTGAGAAAAGATTGATTAATGCCTGTGACATTATGGATGTGGAAGACATTTCTTTTTCCCATAGATATGGGGGCATTTCCTGCATTTTCAAAACCTTTCCATTAAATTAACAAGTTGCTGTGTTTTTCAGTAAGTGTGATGGTTTCAGTTGCATCAATTCCACTTCTAACAGCAACTGTCATAATTCCTTTTAAAAACAACTCCTGTTTTTTTTTCCTCCCTAGAGAAAGAAATTTATGATTTTCTACTGATTTATGTTTCATGACTGACTGATATTTTTAACTGTATTCTAAAAAAGTAAGGCAAGGTTTACACAGAATAGTAATACCTTATTACATCAACAGACACCTCTAAAAGAGAAGCACTGTTGTGAGCAAGCAAACCTTTTTCAACAGTAAAGAATCCAAAGAGAAGGGCATGCCTTACTGGGGATTACATCCTCTAGCTTTTAACATAGCATGATCTAAAAATTGTAGGTAATTATTAATAATTTGTATTTATGAATTCTATAGTAAACAATAGGGTTGAATTGACTGTGAACTTTCCCATCTCTGTAACATTAAAAGGATGTTTTCATTGCTGAGCTACTTTATTTAATGACATTTGAATGCTATCATTATCTTCTAGCTCCTCACTCTGACAAACAAGTCAATCAAAATTCTGGTTATTTAAGACTGCAGGTCAAAGAAAATCTCATGTAAACCCCAAAGAGGGAAAAGTATTAAAGACTAGATCTATTACCATAAACATAAGTCAAAAGCATTAGTGCTTGAAACATTTCCAAGTAAATTATATAATGAGAATCTGTACCTAAGCAAATACAATTTCACGTCTCAAATTTCCATTCAGATATTACAAGCATGTAAAAAACAATCTACAGTGTAGTTCAGCTCATTCTTAACATTGGCAGAAGATAACTAAATTGACTGAAATCAGTGGTAAACTTCAGAACACTCTAATTCTGTAGACAGTTAGGTGTGATTCAATACTGTTAAATCAGCAAACATGATTTTATTTTTCCTTTTTTTTTTTTTTTTTTGGCTGAGTAAGGACTACAGGATTCGGTTCTTTGCCACCTAAAGTGGCATTTTGAAAAATTATGTTAGTTTGGTTTGCAACCTCGACTGACACAGGAAAACACTAAGATGAATTACAAACATTTCTGCATGAGCTCTGGACAGGATGATGCAATATGCTGAAACAACCCAAGCAACAAGAAGCAGCCCAGGAGCAAACAAACAGCAAAAGCAGCCCCTGTAGCCCATGAGTGATTAACTGCTTGCACTGATAAAATGGGGAGACCCTTTCAGTGCCAGGTAGTTGTTTACTTTGGAAACAAAATCCAGAACTTTAAACTCTCCAATGGAGTCTGCCTAATCTTCATTGCCGCAGTCCAAGAGAATAGATTTGACTGTAAGGCACAAGGACAGATAAATGGGGATGCTGCAGCACGATCATTCAAAGAAAAAACATATTTGAAATATTTCAACATGAATTTCAGTACAACTAAGCAATCAACTCACAGCAGCAAATAGATAGGTTTCTCCTTAGACTACCTTGTGTAGAAAAGTAAGATGAAAAAGTTTCCTTTTATCTTTTCATGTTGTAGATTTAGCTATCAGCCGTAGAATTTGGGATAAATGTAAAGACCCTCCTGCCAGATTGAAAAAATAAGGAAAATGGCCTTGAAAGAACCAAAAGGTATCAATAGTGGATGAAAAAAATGAATCAAGGCAAAAATAGCAATGAACCTGAATTGATATTTAGGGTTGAAAGAAAAACAGCAGCTGTGTATATCCAGAAAACATACAGTAATGTAGAGAGAATTTTGGCAGGGAGCTAAAAAGCAATGTCATTGTTTAGCCAGTATCCACTCCCTAATAATGGTAAGTGAAATTTTTTTCGCCAAGCTTTTCAAACAGGACAGTAAATCTTAGAACTAAGCCACAGTTCTAAAAATGTTCCAAAGATTATATTTTGGTTTAGGAACTTAGATGTCTGTTTACAAGCACTTTAACTAACCTTCAGTGAACACAGGACTTCTTTTCCTCACTTGTTGCACACAAATTAAACAAATAATTTGGAGTTCAATTTCCTGTTGAGTGTTAAAGCAGAATTCCAACAAACAAAGGAAAACAAAGTGAGGCATTATCAATTATGTTAAGTATGAGTACATGAGTGCTTTCAGATTTTCACTTCAACTATAAAAACAAACTGCTGTATTATTATTTTAGCAAGTATTCTTCTTTTGCCAAATTGGAATTTATGTATCTCCTCATGTGTCAAAACAGGACTGCATTGATCCTTCAGAGGTCTCACTAAATGGTATGAAAATTCCAAATCATGGACAAGGATTCAGTTAGGCAAAGAGACCTTAATTTTTCAGTATGTTGATTCTGGGTCTCACTTAACCTTTCTATAACACATATTACACAAAACCAAAGGAAAACACTGTGAGAAAAATAGAGGATTTCTTCTGTCATCACAGGAAATATGATAATCAAGAAAGCAAGCAAGCAGACAAAAAAGACTGTCTTCATATGTGTTTCAGCACTACAGACATTGCACAATTTTTTATTGATGCATTTGAACTGTCAGTGGCAAGTAAAATTGGGCTTCCTCTCTGCATCAGACATCAGCTGGATTCAAGCAGATCAGTAGACAGGTGCCTCATGTCATGATAAGTTTCAATTGAATGAACTGGTAAATCAGTGCAGACTGAAGTAGCTCCACTAATTGGCAAACTAAAAGCTCTGACTGAACCCTGGTAGGTTTTACACCAGTGCGAGTACCACACATCATAATTGCTACCACTAACTCCAGATCAATATGAATAGGGAGCTGTGCTCCAGAGCACACCAAAGATCCTGCTTCTTTCATCATTCAGATGATAGATCTTGCCAGAAAATCTCTGCAGTTTCCTTGCTCAGAAAGTATTCCCACATCCACCTAGTTCAGACACATTCTCTAATAAGGTATTGATCCTTAAGCAGCAAGCAAAAAACTAACAGACCTGAGTTTGCATCCCTGCCATATTCCCTCCTATTTTCCTTTATTGCTAAGCCACCATGCACAATTGCCACATCAATACTACTCTCCTTTATGAGATCCTTGTTTTCATTGTCTTTGTGTATCTGTATTAGCTGTTAATCATTAAAGATGATTCCTCCCCCGCCTCTTACTATAACACTATCACATAAAGGGTCTCCCAAATCTACTAGTGCTGCTTCTTTCCTGCCCATTTCACTTTCCTAAAAGTGAACAAAAGCACTGTAAAGCCATTTAATTAACTGAAAACACAATCCTTTCACAATTGCTTATGAAGCTGCCTTGCTCCACCGTCTCTGAGGTATTTTCAGGATACAGCTTTACAAGGCAAGCATGACTCGGATATTGTGTGTACCTTAGCTGGGAGAACTGGCTGCTGGAGAGGATCAGGCATAAGCTCGTTAGCATGTTTTCTCTCCAACACTCTGATTGTTGCAACAGGAAAGTTGCAATTGCAAAAGAGGGTCCTGCAGAGATGAGGCAGTGCTGTTCTGAGCCAACTTCCTTTTCTGCCTTGACATTCATGCTCAGTGCACCTATGTCTAGAAAAGGGTTGAGTCCTGGACATCTCACTAAAGAGAGCTCTATAACCACCACAGATCCCCAAACCCTGACCCCATCACTTCCTGGAGGGCTCCAAAGGGCTGAACGCACCCATGAATCACATGGCACAGCCAGTGTGAAAAATCTATTTTGTACACAAGGCAAGCTATAAAAAGAAGTGGATAGGTCCCATACTCATGCACTCTTTTGGTGACCTCAGATCTGGACCATCTATAGCCGCAGGAAGGACATGAGATCTAAGGACTAGTGACCTTTTTCTTTCTCTCTTTTCCATCATGATTTCTCTCCTTTCATTCTATCCTAGCAGGTACAGTGATTGTATTCTACCCCTCACTCTGTACCTGAAGTTTGTTGCAGAAGTTAGGAGGTTGTTAAAGATAGTTATAATAGTTGAGAGCTTGTTATCCAAAACTTCTATGACCAAGAAGCTGCTGTAATAAAGGCAGCTACACAATAAAGCATAAGACTTCCCTGACACATGGAGTAGTGTCTCTATTCAGCTGAACACGAATTTACAACAATCATGATCACTTCCAGGCTGTGCCAGCTGGTCAAGCTGTTTCAGATTTTGCTCATTCAGGATTGTATCAGGAAACTTGGCAGCCTAGGATTTTTTCCTCCATTACTCAATCTACCGTGTCCTTGATTAACAACTTGGATGTATCTGTCGTATCTGGCTAATGGTTTGCAGTGTTTCACTCCTCCTGAAAGCCCAAGGCAGAAGACAGGAACTGCAGTGCTAAATGGAGGGAACTGAGGCTTAAAAACAGAAAAGGCATCAGTTGTCAGTGACACAGTACAGGCACATTATTTATCTTCATCTTCTATAAACTCTCGCAGCCCATCTGCTGGAAGCATAGCATGGGTCCAAGGCAGCAAACTGGATTCAGATCCAAGTTCCTCAGTATTATTTGTCTATCCAGAAAACTTCAGTCTTTAGATAGTGCTTACAGAAAGGAGCATTTCTGAAGTCCTCTCCTTCCACAAAGTGCACTCACATTGATCAAAATAAAGCAATCTGTCTCATAGTCTGAATGCAATTTGAAAGGTACAGCTCAGAACATCCATCACTAATATAGCTCCACAGCTCCAATTCTAAGAGTATCATCAAAAATGTTTTTTTCATTGGGTGTAGTTTTAAAAATCTACCAAAATAAGTTTTAAAAAACTTGACTGGATTGCCTGCTCTCATTAACAAGTTTGTCCAGTGCATGATCTGGAAGTATACACGCCATCCAAAAAAAGGAGGATCCAGCACAGGAGGAGTCCGCTGTGGTTTCACACTCCAGAGATACAAGGCTGACTGAGGTCTGCCTGATCTCCAAAGCATCACTTTCATAATTTATTACAATGCAATTTCACCTGCCTGAAGAGAAATATTCAGAACAAGGTCAATGACCAGAACTGAAGAATGGCAGAAGTATATGGGTGAAATCCTCCCTGGTAAAGGAGATAAGGCAAATATCTACATGAATAACCTTCAATAGAAATTTCAGGGAAACACACATAAGGTTCAAGACTGCTCAGAAGATGTTTATCTCTGAAGAACCATGGGAGACAACCTGGGAGCATCTTCATTTAGCAGCCTGCTAGAAGAAACAAACGAAACGGACACTTCAGGGTTATCCCAACTCAGAAATAGCTTCTACACGTAATATTTTTAGTGCTCTAAATCTATCCCAATGTATAGCTAATGAGAAGAGTTTTACAAAGAACTATAGAGCAGCATGCATGACTCCTTCCTGAGGAAGGACTGATTCTGAACAGGCCCTCATTTACAGGATCTGGCACCCCAGGGAAGGTCATCACCATTCTGTGGTAACCCTGAGCTGATCAGCAGAGTGGGAAAAGGTTTTAAAGAAGAAGATTAAATTGCAACATCAATATTTAAAACAAAGTCCACCTTCATTTTCTCTGGACATTCTATCTCTTAATTATTGAGATATGTCCAGCTGAATGTGAACTATTCTAATGCATCAAACATACAGAACTACAAATGCAAATTCACAAAAGTCCTGAAAATTAGGATAAGTAATTTAAGAAGTCTCTGCTAGAGCTTCCTTTCTTGAAGGGACTGATGAAGTGAAAATCCATTCCTCAGTGGTATTAAGTACCTGTGGTGTCAATCCATGCTTTCCATGAGGAAAGCATGGATTGTAATTAATTACAGATATTACTGTCTGTAGAAGCAGCTTCAATTTCTGCCAATATTGAAAACAGTTCAATTTTTCTGGTAAAGGACTACAATTCTAAATCTTTTCAAGGTTGGTTGGTGGGGTTTTTTCTCCCTGTTAAAAAGAGGGAAAAAAAAAAAGCACACTATCTCTGTAATGGAACTTTTGAGGACCAGAATGACTTTTGCCATTTCTCAAAGTTGCATGGTAACAAAAGGTCACAGGCTGGCTCCACTTCCCTTGTATTTTACAAAATAATGTGGCTCAGAACAGAAAAGCTCAGCTTAAAGGTCACAACAAAATCTATTTTTCTTCACTGTATTATTCTACAGAATATTTCCACAGAGTCATATTCCATGCTAAAGTAGAGTGAACAGGTTACAAAATGAATGTTGCTAACACACTGTACAAGTTGTTTTCGAGACACTATGACACCACCACCTTTGTCTCTTTTCAACTGGGGGTAGGCAAGGACACTAAACATCACTAGTCAAAAAAAAATTTTGATGGAAAAGTGTCAGAACACTTAAGGAAGCTAAATATCATAGCAAACCAAAACAACACCTGTCAAAATCAAATATAATGACTTTAAAAGCTTTAGGGCAGCTACTTATATATTCCCGGTTGGACTATTTCTTATAAAAAGCCATCAATAGTTATAAAAAGCATAATCTGTTTCCAGGCCTAAACAAATCTTGCAGATACAAGTACAAATGCCATACCTGGCAAAACCAATTTCTTTTTTTTTTTTGCTTATTTTCTCAACTGAAGGAGCATTGGAATATTCTGTTCAGTCTAGAAACAGGGTATTTTAAAGCCTTTCTACTAAAGATTAGCACAGACCTTTATTGCCTGAAGAAGCCTTAGTGAGCAATGATACTTGTTATGGATACCAAAGAGGGGGGCATGGGATGAATTTTACTTACACCTTTTTCTCTCCTTTTGGAAAAGTTACATTCCACAGAATTCTGTATCAACACAGCGTCATGAATAAAAGGGGTAGTAGCCAGATTTTAACAAGGAAATGGATGGAGAACCTCTTTCAGTCCTTCCAGTTTACAGACATCCTGTGAAATTCACCTTTCTGCTCTGTTTATTTCCTACTTTCAGATATACTAAAAGACAATAAATAAAGCCAAAACCCCAACATATGATATGAAGGGTCTTCTATCCTCTTCATTTTTGCAATATCCTCTTCCTCCCCTCAACCTTTAAAATAAATCTCTTTGACATGGATTGTGATTATCACTTTCTTTGAAATGTGAGCATGGGAAATCTCAGACCACAACTGCCATTATACCACATACTCGATGAAAAAAGAGCACATTTATAATATACATAAAGGATATATGTATCACTAGAAAGTGATAAAAAGAGCAAACAAAAGAGACATAATAAGAATATTCTGATGAAGCAGTGCAACTATGTGTGTGGGTCTTGCACGTCTGGTAAAAATGAAACACCTTTTGTTAAGAAGTAAGGACCTACAAAAGCAGTGCTCTATCTACCAAATATTTCAGAGCAATATTAATCAGCACAATAACTGAAAGTTTATATAGCAAAAATCCTGCTAGTTGGCACTATAACTTTCCCAAAGAAGAATCAAAAGCATTGTCTGAACTTTCACCTTTCTAATCCAAATTAAAAGAACAAACACAGATCTTGTTATGAGCATGTAACATTATAAATTCACACCAAATAATGAGAGCACTGATGCATAGCACTACTACATGCAGAAACATACAGAATAAAGAACATAAGTTTGATTTTTATTTTTTATTCACATATAAAGGAACCAGAATCTAACCCAGGGTAATCTAGGAGTAAATAAAAATAGTATTAAATGAATGAAGCTCAGCTCCATACAAGACATTTTAGATTGCCTGGGTTTTTGTTTTGGAATTCCTTCTTTAAATGTGAGAAATAAATATTAAGTCTTTACTTCCTTGTGTACTTTTTAGCCAAAAACAAAACTTCTACTAGTAATCTAATTTAAATTATACATCCCTACAAATGTGGATATATATATATGCTTTCTAGATACGTGAGTAGCCAACTTCCTCAAATGCAAAAGAAATTTTTGCTCACTTGAAGATTTAACAAATCAAGAACAAGTCCCAACCCTTTTTCCCATCTGCAGTGGGTTGAACCATGTTTAGTCATGAAATCAGGGTTCCAGTTAACAGTCAGTAAAACAACACAACAATGGAGATGAGAATTATGAGAACTTACAACAGGACCATCCTGCTAAACACAGTGAGGTTTTTTTTCATGTAGGCTTCTGCTCAGCTATAACATATACACAGTTTGGGTCTCTTTAAGGAAAATGAATTGAAAAGCAAATATTTTTCTTCCTCCTCACACTTATACAGGATCAGCAGAAACTGATTGGCCTCTTTCTGCACGCACACTTCGTACTCAGCTCTATTTAGCATCATGCCATCTGGGCCTAATTTTTTTCCCTTCTGACATCAGCAAGCTTCAAAATGCAAAGCAAATTTCCTTTGATACTAAGGCTAGATCAAGAAGAATGAGCAGGCCAGCATGTTTTTCCACATTTAGACAGCCAGATAAACTCCTACTCATCTTCATCACACACTGCTGAAGAGTCAAATTTCTCCTACATGGGGCTCAGTGTCTTAAAAGAAAAAAACAGATGCAAAATTTAGGCATTGCTGTACAGTCAACAGTCAATAATTTTCAAATTCAGCAGCTGTCAGCTCCTTTGATATTTACACAGAGTAAGCTATTCCCCTTACAGTTTGGTTTGGCTTTTTTTTAATAAGAAAGCAAAGACAAAGCTAGATCACCATCCATACACCACTACATAAGACTTCTATCCCCTCTCATCAGCAGCACTGCCTATCAGCATTTTTGGGAGCATCTCAGAAGAGAAAAGTACCAGCAACGCACATTCATGTTGTCAAGCTCTCAGCTCCTCGTAAAACTCTGCCAGTTTCCAAGGTAATATCCCCTTGATTATTGCTTGAGGTTTGTGTTCACATACAGAGCAGACTTCTGAAGACAATACCTAAATCTTTCTTTACCTTCACTGTAAGGTTTTTTTTTTTGAGTTGCTTATAACTTTGCACATATTTTAACCACTTGGGTCAAAATCTGCAATCTTGTCTGAATGGATAAAGGTTTTTTTCTTCCATTCACTGATGAAGCTCAGATGCTTCTCCCATGCCAAAAATTAGATTCATACATGATCTGCTGTCAAGACTCATAAAATACAGTAGCAGTTCACTAAGACAAACACACAGCTTTTGTGTCCATCATTTGTGCTCTTTGAAGATAAAGGTTTGCTAGAGATTTAGTGTCAGAACTTTGATAGATACCACTTGCACCAATCTATTTCAGCATACAGATGATCAGGAATTTCTTTATTATTGTATCTGTGAGCTGAATCAAAGCCAAGAACCAGATCAGAGAACTTCAACAGTTCAAAGGAACTGACCGAAGGAGGACTCACAAAACAACCTCAATGCACATTACTGCTGTGGAATAAACATGTGAGCTAAGTCACAGCTATCTGAAAAACAACAGATCACACTCCACCCTTTACCTGCATGTCTGAAAGGTCAGAGCTTCACACAAAGGGCAGACACAGAATCCTGTAACACTGAAAATTCCCTGTCTATCATCTTTTCCCTCTTGTTATTGAAAGGAATCTCTCTTCAACAATCCCACTCAACAGATGACAAGACAATTGTTCTCCGAGGTCAGCCCCAAGCCCTTCAGTTTAAACTACAGAAGACAGAGCAGAAAATTGCATCATGCAGAGTCACAAGTGTGGAGCTCCAAAAAAGACTGGACAAGGAATTGAGTTCCCAAAGGCACCATGCCTATTTGATAAGGTCTAGATACCAAAACAGGTATATTTCTATATTCCTCTAGTTACAAAGTGGTTTACACTAGAAAGCAGTTTCTCATTAAATTTCTCACTACATGGTACATGTAAGGCTTGAATATCAAAAACTTGATCTATTTCTCTCAGAGTTCTTTCCAACACTAAACAATTGTACTCTTGACAGTTCCAAAAATTCCTAGGGCATTATTAATAAAGTAGTAGCATTCTGCATCACTATGGCTTTTCTTTGAGTATTTTATCTCTCCTTAGTGGCATGCTATGTTCGCTAATACACACCATTTATGATATTTCTGAAAAGAAATAGCTTTCCTTCCTGAAAATAACATCTGCAGAAATACATGCATTTTATTACAACAGCCATTTATCTTATCCTCATTCACTCTTCTCTTAATTCTCACTTATTCTTACTTCACAAAAGAGCAATCCTGTGCACCCTTCTCTTCAGTAGAGACTTTTACATGTTCAGGCCAGAAAAAAGTTCTCAAACTCACTCTGCCCCTGGCATTTTACTCCTTGCTCTTGTTAAAATCTGGGGATTAGTGACAAACATACAAAAACTGTTGCGGTGCGCCCCTGCAGTCTCCCTCTCCCCTTTCAGTTAAAGGTTGATTTTAACTTATTGTATTTAAATGTGTTAATTGTACTTACCCAAGATGGCGCTTGCCAGGCTTCCCCTCCCCCTGTTTTTCTCCCTCAGGGACTGTCCGTCATTTTTGTTGCTTAGTAACTCCCGCCTTTTTGTATCGAGTTCTCCCCACCCCTGTATTTTCAGTTGTCAGCCTGCCTGCCTGTCACCCTCTGTCCCTGCCTGCTTCACCAGAACCTTCTCCCCAGGGCAGAGGGTGATTGGGCAAGGTAGAGCTGGCCCTCCCATAATGTTGTTCTATTTGTTACTGTCCCCTATCAATCTAGCCGGGTGTTTAGTTCATTGGCCAGGGTGAGGGATCTACCTCCCCCTGGTCTCCCTATAAATGTTTTGTTCTCCCCGCCCCTCGGGGCAGTTCCCTGCAGCCTCCTACTCGTCTGTACCCTTCTCCTTCCCCAATAAACCTTCCCCTGCTGTGGAGAACTGCTGCCTCGCGTGTTGCTTCTGCGTCCTCCGGATTTCGTGCTGCTGTACCTGCTCCTAAGCCTGCCAGAGCTGCCTCCTCCACCACTGCCGTGGAGGGAGCTCCGGGCAACGGCGATCGGGCTCCAGCTCTGCTCCTGCCGGAGGCTCTTGACCTGCAGCTGCCCGTGCCCTCACACAGGCTGTGGGCTGTGCGATTCTGTGGGCCAGCCGGGCTCAGGATTTCAGCACCGCCACAGCTGCTGGCGCCCAACGTGGGGCGGCTTGGGATCGTAGCCGCGGAGACTACGTCCGCCCCACGGACCGAAGCAGCAAGCTTCACTGGGCGCGGCAGTACCTCCGACGTCAGGAAGCCTGGTTTCTGGGACTACTGCGTCGGGGGATTAGACCGGAGACCTCCGGCACCTCGGACCGGTTCACCGGAGGACGTCGCCCGGCACCCGGATCCCTCTGCCTTCCCTTAAGGTCGGTCTTTGTACCCCCCCTGTCTTTTATCTGACCCCCCGGCCGCTTCGTCCGCCGGGTGGAGGTCACCTCTTTCTTGTGGCAGGGGGCCTTAGGGGGAGGGTTCTCCTATCCCTTTTCGGTTTTTTAATCCACGTTTTCGTTAAACGGGTGTCGGTGCCAGCTGCTCGGCCAGAGTAACATCTGCAGTCATGGGTGCTAGACTGTCGGCCGAGCAGCGCGAGGCGGTTTTGGTTATTGTTGAAGTTTTAGTTAAGGGAAATGTTTTGGTAAAACAGAACGAGATCCGGAGCTTGATCAGATGGGTCTCCTCTCAGTTTCAGAATATCTCCTCTGACCAATACCGGAGCCCCCGATTTTGGGAGGAGGTCTCCAGAAAATTATCCTATTTGGTCCGGTCAGAGGAGACCGCTCTTTCTAAAAAATTGAAATTGGCAAGGCACCTAAATTGGGTGACTCAGCTCCTCCAGGTGCTGAGGAAGCAGGAAAGCAGAAAACTGAGAGAACGCCCCAAGCTCCAAGTTGCGGTCTCGTCCCCCAGTTCAGTTTCTACCCCTGATCGTTCCCCTACCCCTCAACCTTGTTCCCCTTCGCCCCTTCTGGTTAATACCCCTGAACGTGTCCCTACCCCCCAGCCCTATTCCCCTTCTCCCGCTAGACCTGGGATCCTGAGGAGGGCAGCCCCCGACCACAGCGGGCAGGAGCCTCCCCATCGCCCTGGCTCTCCTCGGGATCGCCAATCCCCCCGCGGACGGAGTCCTGGCCAGACTCCGGCCGGTTCTCCCTTTCCCCCATCTTCCCCCGCACCCTCATTCCGCGTTGTAAAATCCCCTAAGTTGAGTTCTAAAGTTCACTTCATGGTCCCTACCCAAGATGGCTCCCGTGGAGCCCAAGATGGCGGGGACCATGAAGCACCCCAGCAGGGAGGGTCCCTGCCCCCTCCTTATACCTACCCTAATCCCTTTTGCAACCCCTCACCCAATCCTTTCCTCTCTAGTCCCAACCCCTTCCTTTCTCCCGTCTCCACCCATTCCTGCTACACTCCTCCCTCGCCCAGCGCCCCGCCCTCCTCCTCTGTGGTACCTCCTTTTGCTCCGCCTCCGCCTCAGGCCCTCCCACCTTGCCCAACCCACTGGGCGGGCCCTCTCCCTTCGGTCCCCGCCCCGGGTTCCCACGGCACCTTTGACCCCGCCCCTTCCTGTCCCCTCCCCCTGGGTTCCGGTTCCCACGGTCCGCCATCTTGGCCAGATTTTTCCCACGGCCTGGGGGCCGGGGCCGAGGGGAAGGAGGGCACACCGGAGCCTGCCGAATCCATCATGGCGGCTCCGGTGACTTACCACCGGAATCGGGGCGGTGGGAATCCCCGCATCCAGTGGTCCCCAGTCCCCCGGTCGCTCATCAAGGAGCTGGTGAAAGCCTTGAAGGAGCACGGGGGACAAAGCCGTTACTTCCGGGGGCTACTGGAGGCTTCCCTCCTAGAATCAGAGCTCGTCCCTGCTGATTTAAAGCAGATTTTCAGTTGTTTACTGGACGTAGCTCGGTATTCTAGGTGGGAAGCCACGTGGGAGATGGCGGTAGCCGATCTCTTACCGCAGCTGTGGGAAGACCCGGAGGTAGGGGAAGATACTGAAGGGGAGAGGCTCACCGTCAACCATCTATGTGGGTTGGGTGAATGGGAGAAGGGTGACAAACAGGCCCGCCTAATTCCAACAGAGGCATTGAAGCGGAGCACACAGGTGGCATTGCAGTCATTCTATCGGGTGGCTGCGGGGGTGCCTTCGGTCCCTGTGTCCCATCTCTTCCAGGGGCCGACGGAGAGTTTTGATGACTTCGTGGTGCGGTTGCAGCAGGCGGCGGAGTCAGAGGAGCCAGACGAGGGTGCTCGAAAGAGGATGGTGACGCTCCTTGCCACCACTAATGCAAACTCAGCTTGCAAGGCCGCCATCATGAGCCTGCCGCTCCACCCTCGTCCAACGCTCCGGGATCTCCTGATGGTCTGCGCTGCAAAGGTTCCATCTCAGGCATCCGGCGAGAAGCCAGCAACACCTTCGGCCACTCGTCGGGTGTCCTTCGCAGACCTTCAGGGGACCGTCGCCGCCGCCGCATCCTCTCCGTCGGTTCCCCGCTCGGGACCTGGCACCCCCCGGACTGGCCGTTCTTCCACCTCGGCCTGCCACCTGTGCCAGAAGGAGGACCACTGGATGCCTGACTGCCCGCTCCGGAAGGAGTTTTATGCTTTTAAAAGAGCGCAGCAGTCAGGCGTCCAAGGAGGAGAGGCCCCAAAAAACTCGTGAGGGAGCGCAGTCCCCCCCTGCGCGTTGACACAAATTCGGGCGGGCAAACACCATCTGCAGCCAGGGGGAAGGAATCACCTTCATTTTTCCGCTCGCCGCCAGCTGAGCCCAGTCCAGCAGGGCTCCACGGACTTTCTTCGACCGGACACGACATTCTATCGGACCTGACCTCAGGCGTGGTTGACCCTCGCCTTGGCTGTTCTAACCCGGGACCTTCATCGGAACCAGATTTTAACACCTCTTCTTCTGGTTTCTCTTTTAGGTTGGAAACAACGCGGCCCTTCCACTTTTCCAGCTCGGAAGTAGTCGCGTTGCCAGTCTGTCCGAAGGCCCTAGGTAATTGGGACGCAAATCAGCAGCTCCTCATTGTGGGAGACACCGAGGTCACTCCACCCGACCTCGAGATCCTTCCCGCTTTGGTGTCTGCAGACCAGCATCGGCTCGTCGTCAGGTGCAGGTGTCTGCGTCCCCCTCTGTTCCTCCCTGCCGGAGAGGTGGTGGCCCAGGCCATTTCAATCTATTCTTCCCTTCCTTCAGTTGCCTGGGCCGAACACCTGGGGCGAGCGAAGCCTCGCCTCGACTGTCAGCTGTCCCGGGGGGGGGACTCCATCTCCATCAGGGGGATGTTAGACACTGGAGCAGATGTGACGATCATTCCCTCTCGGGAGTGGCCGTCACATTGGGAGCTGCAAAACGTGGATGGGCGCATCCAGGGTGTCGGGGGGACACAATTGGCAAAGCGTTCTAAGAGCATCGTGCAAATTAAGGGACCGGATGGGCAATTGGCTTCTGTTCGCCCATTCGTTTTAGATTATGTAGAGCCTCTCTGGGGGAGAGATACCCTTGCCCAGTGGGGAGCCAAAATTGACCTGCCGGCTCCCCAGGTTTTTCGGGCAGCGGTCACTGAAGAGCGCCCTACCTGGAAGCTGAATTGGCTTTCAGATAAACCAGTCCAGGTAGCTCAGTGGCCGCTGAACAAACAAAAATTGAAGGCGCTGGCGGAACTCGTAGAGGAGCAGGTCCAAAAAGGCAACCTGGTGGAGTCCATGTCAGAGTGGAACTCCCCAGTGTTTGTCATTCGAAAGTCATCTGGCAAGTGGCGGCTCCTCACCGACCTCCGCAAAATAAACGAAATTATACAAGATATGGGTACTCTCCAGCCAGGGATGCCGTCCCCGGCGATGCTCCCCCAAAATTGGAATTTGGTTGTGATTGACATTAAGGATTGTTTTTTCCAAATTCCCCTTCATCCTGATGACGCGCCACGTTTTGCATTCACGGTGCCCACCTTAAACCGTGAGGCTCCCGGGAAGCGCTACCACTGGCGAGTTTTGCCACAAGGCATGAAATGTAGTCCTATCATCTGCCAGTGGTATGTTGCTTCCTTGCTCCAACCTGTACGCACTGAATGCCCTGATGTCATCATTTACCATTACATGGATGATGTGCTGGTCTGCGCCCCCAATGATGACCTGCTGTTTCACGCGCTCTCCCGCGTAACAGATTGTTTAATTGCCGCAGGGTTCGAGCTCCAGAGCGAGAAGATTCAACGGATGCCGCCCTGGAAGTACTTAGGCCTGGAGATTACAAAGCGGACCATTGCTCCGCAAAAATTGGCCATTCACCACCAGGTGAGAACCTTAGCGGATGTCCATCAACTGTGTGGGGCGTTGAATTGGGTGAGACCCTGGCTAGGCATCACCACCGAAGACCTAGCCCCCCTTTTCAATTTATTGAAAGGGGGAGAGGAGCTTAGTTCTCCTAGGGAACTCACCCCAGAGGCCAAAACCGCACTCGAAAACATCACCAAAATAATTGAGGCAAGGCAGGCCCATCGTTGCCATCCGGGCCTGCCCTTCAAATTCATAATATTAGGTAAACTGCCACACCTCCACGGGATGATTTTTCAATGGGATGAATCCCGCAAGTCCCCCAAAACATCGAAAGAGAAGAGGACGGACCAAGGCTTGAGTGACCCCCTCTTGATTATAGAGTGGGTGTTCCTCAGCCACCATCGGTCCAAAAGAATTACAAGGCCACATGAGTTGGTGGCTGAGCTGATCCGCAAAGGAAGATCGCGGATCAGGGAGCTGGCAGGTGTGGACTTCATGTGCATTCATATTCCAATTGATTTAAAATCTGGAAAATTTCAATCCAAAGTTCTTAATCAACTCCTCGAGGAGAGCGAAGTGTTGCAGTTCGCTCTAGCGGAATACGCCGGAAAAATTGAAATTGGCCACCCTTCGCATGCTCTTTTCAATCAGGACATGCAATTCAAATTCACAATTCGGGAAATTCAAAGTCGAGTCCCCCTCAAGGCCTTGACTGTTTTTACTGACGCGTCCGGAGGAACCCACAAGTCAGTGATGACTTGGAAGGATCCTCAAACTCAGCAGTGGGAGATGGATGTTGCCACC
The DNA here is from genome assembly GCA_024362935.1 of Setophaga petechia. Taxonomy (NCBI): domain Eukaryota; kingdom Metazoa; phylum Chordata; class Aves; order Passeriformes; family Parulidae; genus Setophaga; species Setophaga petechia. The sequence goes on from JANCRA010000001.1 coordinate 34,807,092, forward strand.
GTTGAGGGCTCCCCTCAAGTTGCTGAGTTGGACGCAGTCGTCAGGGCCTTCGAGAAATTCAAAGATCAACCCTTTAATTTGGTCACGGACTCGGCTTATGTTGCAGGTGTAGTCGCTAGAGCTGAAAGTGCTGTCCTTGAGGAGGTGTCTAATTCGGCTTTATATAATTTGCTCTCGAAGCTCATCAAACTCATCTCCCACCGGGAGCAAAAATATTATGTTATGCACGTGAGAGCCCACACTGGTTTGCCTGGGTTCATTGCGGAGGGGAACCGATTGGCCGATAGCCTCGCTTCCCCGGCCGAGTGGGCACTTGCCCACGCGGTGCAATGGGCCCCGCTCCCTGATGTCTTTAAACAGGCCAAGATCAGCCACCAGCTGTTCCACCAGAATGCGCCTGGCTTGGTTCGCCAATTCCAGCTCACGCGGGACCAAGCCAAGGCCATTGTGGCCACATGCCCTCACTGCCAGCGGGATCAGCTTCCATCTCTGCCCGCTGGCGCAAATCCCCGGGGACTTGCCAGCTGTGAGGTGTGGCAAGTGGACATCACTAAAGTAAATCAATTCGGTCGCCTCAAATTTGTCCATGTTTCCGTGGACACTTTCTCGAGTGCCGTTTTTGCCTCTGCCCACACAGGGGAGAAAGCCAAAGATGTCATCAAACATCTGCTCCAGGCTTTCTCCGTGCTGGGCATCCCTAAGGTGATCAAAACAGACAACGGGCCTTCGTACGTGTCCAGGGAGCTCCGGAGCTTCCTGCAGCAATGGGGAATAGAACACAAGACCGGCATCCCCTATTCCCCCACGGGACAAGCTGTGATTGAGAGGACCCACCAGAGCCTAAAAAGAGTTCTTTCCCATCTGTCCCCGGCAATGAAGGTGGAATCCCCTCAGTCCCAATTATCGAGGGCACTCTATACGATCAATTTTTTAAATTGTTCTTTTGAAAACTTAAATCCGCCCATTGTGCGGCACTTCGGTCAGAGTGGCAGTTTCCACCTAAAGGAGAAACCCCCGGTTCTGGTGAAGGACCCGGAGACCTGGCGTCTGGAGGGACCATTCGACCTTATCACCTGGGGCCGAGGGTACGCTTGTGTTTCTACCCCCACAGGTCCCAGGTGGGTCCCTTCGCGCTGGGTTCGGCCCTTTGTGCCCAGAACAGCTAAGGCGACGACATCCACGCCTCAGGTTAAGGTTGCCAGCTGGCGGCGAAGACGGAGGGAGGAGGAAGATTCCCTTTTTCCTCTAGACTTCCTTTTCCTCCCCGAATCATAAAACCTCTCCCCCTGGCAAATCACTTAATTTGTTTGTTCTTTTGATTTTAGTTACTCCAGCCCAGCCATGTTTCAAGGAGGGATGCCTGCGGTCATCATCTTGGCAGTCCTCCTCCTCTTCCAGGAGGCCCCCGGAGAGCCTGACCAGAGGTCCCCCACCGCCACCAACATGTGGACCACTCTTGCCCGCTCTCTGGGCCAGGACCACATTTGCCTCCACGCCGAAGCGGCCACAGACCCTCTGTCGTCCTGCCTGGTGGGGATCCCGGTTCCTCCCCGTGATTTCCCTTCCCCTCTTGATTTACTAACCAATTCCAAAGATCATGATTATACAGAGGCTTGGAGGAATTCCATCAACCTTCTCCCCTTTTCCCCCGAAGAGCCTCTGAAATTTAATTTGCTCGGTTCCGCCAAAGCCCCTTTTTGTGTTCGTCTTTCCGTCCCTTATAGTTTGATCAAAACCATCCGCTCTAATGACCCCCAGTGGACCCTGGTCGAGGGGGAGTCGGAACACCGATGGTGTGAGGAGACCCTCTTGGCTAGAGGCCCGACCACCCCTGATTTAAAACCCCGCTCGTTGCCCCAAGGGTTTTATTTTATTTGCGGGAACCGAGCCTGGAACGGCATCCCCTCTCACCTTCTAGGAGGCCCATGTACGATCGGCCATGTGACGCTGTTCACTCCCAGCACGCCGAAATTAGCGAATTGGCCTGCCAAAAATTCAGAAGCTGTAATTAGGCAGAAAAAAGACCTGACTGAATTTGGCCCGGATTGCGACTCCAAAATTTATCATTGGAACGAAGGCAAAAGGGTCGCAATCTCTCTGTTCTTGCCGTGGGTTTCGGCCGGGAAGGCCATCGGCGAATTGGGCAAATTAGAGTGCTGGTCAGTGAAACATGCGAACCTTACTTCTACGGCCATCGCGGGACTCCTAGCAGACGAGAAGATAACCAGACAGGCGATGCTGCAGAATCGAGCAGCAATTGATTACCTACTCCTTTTGCACCACCATCGCTGCGAGGAGTTTGAGGGTCTGTGCTGCTTCAATTTAACATCTAAAGCACCTAATGTGCAGAAGGCGTTGGAGGAAATGAAGGGCCTGGTTCATGACATCAAAAGAGAGACGGAGGACTGGCTGGGGAACCTGCTCTCCGGACTTGGGCTCTCAGGCTGGGCTGGATCCATTTTAAAGGACATTTTGTTTGGACTTTTAATTATTTTGCTCGTCATCCTCGGGTGTTCCATCGTGTGGGCAGTGATTCGGAGACTGGTCCAGAGATTTGTCACCAGCAGTGTCAACGTGGTCAGCTTCCCCGACACCGAAGCTGACCCCGAGGACTCCGAGACCAGCTCCGACCACCAGGACTACACCACCTCGCCCGAAGAACCCGAGGATGAGCACGAAGTTTAATGTTTTTCGGACTCTTATTTTCAGATAACTTTCAGAGACTTGCTTTAGTTTTTCTTTTATTTTTTGTGTAAAAAAGGGGGAGATGTTGCGGTGCGCCCCTGCAGTCTCCCTCTCCCCTTTCAGTTAAAGGTTGATTTTAACTTATTGTATTTAAATGTGTTAATTGTACTTACCCAAGATGGCGCTTGCCAGGCTTCCCCTCCCCCTGTTTTTCTCCCTCAGGGACTGTCCGTCATTTTTGTTGCTTAGTAACTCCCGCCTTTTTGTATCGAGTTCTCCCCACCCCTGTATTTTCAGTTGTCAGCCTGCCTGCCTGTCACCCTCTGTCCCTGCCTGCTTCACCAGAACCTTCTCCCCAGGGCAGAGGGTGATTGGGCAAGGTAGAGCTGGCCCTCCCATAATGTTGTTCTATTTGTTACTGTCCCCTATCAATCTAGCCGGGTGTTTAGTTCATTGGCCAGGGTGAGGGATCTACCTCCCCCTGGTCTCCCTATAAATGTTTTGTTCTCCCCGCCCCTCGGGGCAGTTCCCTGCAGCCTCCTACTCGTCTGTACCCTTCTCCTTCCCCAATAAACCTTCCCCTGCTGTGGAGAACTGCTGCCTCGCGTGTTGCTTCTGCGTCCTCCGGATTTCGTGCTGCTGTACCTGCTCCTAAGCCTGCCAGAGCTGCCTCCTCCACCACTGCCGTGGAGGGAGCTCCGGGCAACGGCGATCGGGCTCCAGCTCTGCTCCTGCCGGAGGCTCTTGACCTGCAGCTGCCCGTGCCCTCACACAGGCTGTGGGCTGTGCGATTCTGTGGGCCAGCCGGGCTCAGGATTTCAGCACCGCCACAAAAAACACCTACAGAAAAGTAAAAATTACTACTAAGACAAGTTTAAATACACCCCAGAGTGTTAGAAAGAAAAACAGTAAATATTTTAAATGATAGGAAATTATCTGCTAAGATAGATTTTAAATGACAGGACTATTAACAATAAATATTTCAAACATTAAGTATTTCAAGTGAAAGGAAGATGCAAGGAAGAAGATGCATCTTAACTGATTTATTTCATGACAGAGAGGAGCTGTGAATATGGTCTGGAGTTCTATTCACTGCAATGGCAAGGTTAAAAGCACAGAGAGCTGCAGGATACACAAGAAGGAAATTGGCAATGTACTAAAGTCGTTCTTTACTTGTTCTGAAATGCTACTCAAGCAGGAATGACTGCTTTTAAGATTTGTATCTGCAAATACATTTGTATTTGTACAGTACTTGTACAAAACAAACCTGGGAATCATTCAAGGATGGTTGCAGCAGCATAATGTCATGTAAAATTATCAGAGTCACAAAGCTTTGAACACCTGGAAGACATTAAAATTACTACTGAAATGGTTGTCATCTTTGGCATAAAGAAAAAAGTAATAGAAAAAAACTCCAAAAACCTAGGTTGCTTATTTCTTTACATTTTTAGATATATATTCATAAAGACCAGGTCCACTATGGAAACCAAGATTAAAAATATTTTAATATTAAGCTTCAAAGGAGGAAAATTACCCATTTAAAATAAAGAGAAGAAACAGAGTTAAAGGCAGCACACTGAAAGCCTGAGTTTCTTCTAACTATAAATCACCCCAATTCATTACTGTAGTAAAATCAACACATGGTAATCTAGTATTTTTCATTCATAAGCTTCAAAATCTACAGGAAAGTTCTCAGCTGATAGCAATAGCATTGTCTCATTAAACTAGATATGGAACACTTGAATTTTGAGGATATTTAATGATTTTTTTACATTAGAAGTGTTAGTGTTTCCTTGCTGATAGGAACAATGGCTCCATTGTTCCTAACAGCAGAACCTTGGAGCAATATGCCAGGGATCACTACTAGCAAAATCCCATATGCATCTTGCTGAGATGCAGGAGATTAAACTCAAGAGAAATAGAAACACCCACAAATAACCCAATCAGACAAAGAAATAATGTAAGACCTGAGAATGTATTACTGGTGGTTTATAAAGCCTTCCTGGTGATCACAGAAGGTGAAACCACACTGCAGAAAAACCATTACCATTACTTCTATTAGCTGTGATTCCACTTGAAAGGTTGTGTGCAGCTCTGGTAATATTCACCACCAGGCTGCAAAGAGTAGCATGAATGATAAGACTGAGAAGCTGATTTATGAGGAAAGATTAGGAGTTAAACACACGGAATTTTGCTATCTAATAGTGAAGAGTGAGCATAAGCTTCCATGAATATTTGATAGATGGAACTTCTAAGGAGAAGGAAATCTATCTAGTGTGACACACAAGAAATAGAAGTGAAATGATGAAGACCAGAATAGAAATTTTTGAAAGAACTTCCTTATGGGGATCTGTCCTCCATGAAATAATTATACTGTGAAATTGCTTCAAACTATCACAGATAAAAGTTTCAAAAGTGGGCTGCAATGAGCATTTTCACTTTGTCAGGGATACAGACTGGCTAATACAGGCCTGTATCTAACACATCTCCTAGGCCCCTGGACAACTTCGCTTAAGTTTGAAGGGACAAGCAACAACAGATGGGTCAAAGGCAATTGAGCCATGACCTATTCTACTGCCTTCTTACCTTTCCTTTCATACACATCTAACTACCCCAGCTGCTGTTCATGCCATCTCCTTTTACACGCACACACACAGCTGCTTTTACCCCGACCTTTAAACAATGGGCACATACATTGCCACTGATATGTGGAGCACCTGTACATGTCCATCTGCAGAGCAAATAAATGCATATGTGCCAAACCCCTTCATTGTAATGACAGAGGCTTGCAAATCAGGAATGAAGGAAAATAAAAAGAAATCTACACACAATGAGTGTGAGCCATAAGCACTGACTACAAACAGCCCACCAACAGGACTAGCAGTACCATATTAATGCACCTTTTCTAGGCTTTTGATGTCTCCATGTGCATTTCCACATGAGCTGGACTCCAAATGCAGTGCAGAACTTGCATCACTCTTGATGCTTGTATCTCTAATGATGGACGTGGTTAGTAGTACTGGGTATGCCACAAGCCAAGCACAGGTAAGTAGCAGATACTGCATGTGGTGTTCACAGATCCTTCTAACAACAGAGCCTTTTTAGCCCAGTTGCAGCCATAGCAACACCCATAATTCTTAGGCAAGTGTACATTGAAATGGCTCTTGGGAAAAGGCAGCTCTTGAGGAAAGGTATAAGTTCACTGTCAAAGAAGATTATTTGTTCAAACAACATCCTGGCCTTGTCACTCCTGATACATACAATGTCAGAGTAATTATATAGAGTAAAGCTTCCATCCTGGTTGTACAGAGACTCTTAAGAGAAATGTCTTTTAATTTGTTTCCTGCATCACTCAAAGTGACTGCTAATAATGAACAGAAAAATAAAAGATAACCTATAATCAATACTGAAATATGCCTACTTTTTCTAAAAAAATACTCCAACTGCCTTACTAAAGAGGTAACACTTCAAAAATTACCTCCACAAAGTGGCCCCCTTAAAAGCTTGTCTTTCCTATTCTATGTAAAAAATATTTTGGTGGGGTTTTTCCCACCCAACAAACATTACTCTAAGCAAATGGTCAGACACCTAAATAAAAAAAGCCATTTAAAAGACAAAACAATTAGGGGTATGACACTGCTTTTCAACTCAACTCTGGATGGTGACTATTTCCTCAAAAACAGCATTTTAAAGCCAATGTATGTTTTGGCAAGTAGCCAGCTTCACGTATGCTGATACCTACATAGCCAATATGTAAAGCTATCAAATATACATATGTAGATATCCAATATAGAAGTATTGGAATTCACTCACATTTCAGGTATTGAGATGTAAGCCTCTGAAATCAAGACCATTCCATGGTGTTACAGGGTTTTCTAGTTTAATCTTACCACTTCTCATGCACATATCAAGCAGATATCATGGTGTTTCCAGCTCTACAAGCTTACAAAATAGACACCATAATCCTGTTAGGATAGAATTTTTACTGTGTGATTACTGTCTGTTACCTTAGCATACCTTTCAGTAATATGCACCATGAAGATTGAATAGAGGTATTTAGAAACTAATTCTAACAAAAAATTAAAAGAAAAAACTTTTAACAGTCATAACAATTCAAAATTTTGGCTTACTAAAGGGGGAAGATACTTCAATCCGAAAAATGTGTCTACTTCAAAATCACAAGGCTCTGCTGCGACACCAGAAAGCGACTCCACAACAACAGACTGAAAATACTGGAAAGCCTATTGTCTCTCACCCCTCACTGTCTAATGGGTGACCAGCTAGAGTGTTGTACAAACTGAATTAGTGAAACTCAGTTAGTGAAGAAACTCGTGATGCATATTAGACATATAAAAAACTGTATTTTTACGTACTGCAAAATAAATTTATGAGACTTACTTGGAGTCACAGCAGTTCAGTGAAGCAAATAATTCAGTAAAAATCAAGAAAAATTGATATGAATATGATTCAATTTCTACAGAGACTGTACATATACAAAACTTTTGAAAGGATGGAAGCAACAAGAACTATTAAGTCAGATGCTTCAAGTGTCAGATCCAAAACTTCTTAGGAAATCCATGGGGTGTTTTCTTTATGAGCTGCATTATAAGAACAAGAATACTAAACTAATTATTATTGGTAAAGACACTTTCTTCAAAGTCTCCTATACGTAACAATTGTGAAGCACAGTCCATCAGAAAAAGTGTGTTTCTCTCTTTCCTGATGGACCTACTCTTCATAGTTGTTTTACAAACAACACAGAAAGCCAATACAGAGGCACGGTCTTCCCAAATATTAATATCATATTGGAAGGGGAACAACAAAGCCCTTTCACCATTTCAGAAATGAAAGTGGGGAGAGGAAACAGGTGGTACTGGAAGAGAATTGTTTGGCTTTCAGTGGTTTATCAGGCTTGAATTGTTCTCCTCCTAGCAGGATTTCTTCAAGCATTTTCCCCACAGGTATATAAAAATTATGATCAGGATCTCAGCATCTGATTTGCCCCAGGGAAGAAAGTGAAGGGCAAAGCAGGTCTCTATCTTTTTTTCTGCTTGGCTGAGGTTATTCATACATTGTGCCAATCTGTTCATGTAGGAGAAACAGAAGAATAGCAGTAGCAAGCATGCCCTTGGGTAAATCTAATGGGTGGAGAGCAGCAGGTCAGGAGGTTTATTGAAACATAACAGACAAGCTTTATGATCTTCCTTGAATGTCAGGTATCTGAAAACTAAGTAATATTCACATATAATTCTACATAAAGCATAAAGACACATGCGGTTTCCCACCAGCCTAAAAGCACTTCCCCAAGGTTATATAGGGAAACTGATGGCTTTTCTCACTCCTTGCCAAACAGACTTTTCCTTCCAAGGCCAAAGTTCCCAATATATGGGAGACAAGCTGTAAATCAAATAATGGACACACATAGCTTCATCACATATGTTTCAGTACTTTACATGTCATAGTCAAATGTTCAGTCAACATTTGTGTTAATAGCATTACTCAAAACTGCCTAGGGACTCACTAGTGTCACAGTGGCATCACTGAAATCACAGTCATAACAGGATTAGCATTTTTAATGTCATCTAATTAACTAATTTCTATTTTTAAAAGCACAGCTCTTCTACCGAATTTCATTGCAAGAAAGATTCTTCAGCAGAGTGGGACCTACTTGCATGAATAAGTAATGACATTGAACAGTAACAAAAGTACATTCCCCAAAGTTTTCACTGATGACTTTTTTAGTTAAAATTTCTTCCCAGCCAAATGAGTAAATTATAGACCAGTGCCATATAATAGGGTTTTTTCCCCTCATTCACTTAAGGTAAGGAAAATACTAAGCCCAAAGTGAAGAACCAAATACATCTCCCACTGGTATGTCAGTCAAGCACAATTCTTGTTTTAAGAACTCTGTTTAATTTGTTCAACCATTTCTTTTCACTGTGATCACAGCTCTCATTTCTTGTAACTGGAAGTAAACTTCAGTTTTCTCTAACAATTAACAACTGAAACTCCTTAGTGTCAAGAAATGGAATGACGAGCCATTTTTGCTGCAAGACTTTGACAACAGGTCACATGATGGATTTCTGGTTTAAAGCACACAACACTGCCTTTCCCTCAGAGCAATCACTCTGAAGGATAACAAATGTCAGCTGCTTGGTAAACCTGATCTAAACCAAAAAACCTTCACATGGTCACCTAAATCAGGTAAACCTTTCTTGGATTACCACCATTTCTAAGAACTGCAATACAGGCATACCTCTGAGTATAGGCTGAGGTCCCCTGTCCTCATACAATGATATAAATTTTGTCACAAATTTTACATCCATTTACCCGATTTTGAACCATTACACCTTCAGGGACAACTGTAAGTCAAAATCATCAACTCTGTCTGCTGGGAAAAAAAACAGAAAGAAAAAGGCACAAGGCCTCTTAAGGCATTAAAAAAAAAGAAAAAAGAATCACATTTAAATGCAGCAAATTTCTACCATTTGCCAATTCCCCGCCTTCCCTCTTCCAAACTGTGATCACTTTGGAAAGCCTGACCTATATAAGCATCTATGCAGACAAATACCAAAGTAATAAGAAACAAGTCTGCAGCCGTCTGCTCCTTGAATTCCAATGCAGGTTTAGGGCACTAGGTTACAAACTCTGTGAGATTTTCTTCACAGCTCCTGTAAAGCAGACATTGTACATACAAGCAGGTTTCAGAGAATGGCACAGAGGGTGCCTGAAGCTAGTGTTCCTTATACTTGCCATTTAATAAAAAGTGCTTTAACAGTTTCTTCTTGAGTAAAATCTGTCTTTAATATAATGGTTTAAAAATTATAGACACTCCCTGAGGAATTTTACTGGCCAGAAATGCAAGACCTCTCTGCAATGCTATTATTATTGAGATATAAGATGACACGGTAGGAGGATATCTTTAAACTGGAGGGACATGGATTTGACAAATGGACCACTCAGTGGATAAGAAATTGACTGAATGGTTGCACAAAAAGAGTTGCAGCCAATGACTTGATTCCCAAGTAGTGACCAGTGGCAGCTGATGTCCTCAAGGGTCAGTACTGAGACCTGTGCCATTTTAACATGGCTGTCACCAACATGCACAGGGGCATTGAGCGCACCCTCAGCAAGTTTGCCATAACACCGAGCTGTGTGCTGCAGCTGACACACTGGAGGGAGGTGACGGTATCCGGAGAGGCCTGGGCACACTCAGAGGCGAGCCCATCAAGTTTAACAACTACAAGGTCCTGCACCTGGGTTGGGGCAATCCTAAGCATAAATACAGGCTGGGTGGAGAAAGGATTGACCCCTGGGGAGAAGGACATGGGGGCATTGGGTGACAAGAAGCTTGACATGAAACACCCAGAAAGCCAGCTGTGTCCTGAACCACATGAAAAGCAGCATGGCCAGCAACTCGACAGAGATGATTCTCTCTGTCTACTCTGCTCCTGTGGGTCCCCACCTGGAGTACTGCATGCAGCTCTGGGACCCATAAAATAAGAAAGACATGGATTTAGAGCAAGTCCAGAGAGGGACCAGAAAAATTATTAGAGGGCTGGAGCATCTCTTCTATGAAGCCAGTCTAAGAGGACTGGGGTTGTTTGGCCAGCAGAAGCCTCCAGGGAGATATTTTAGCAGCCCTCCTGTACCTCCAGAGAGCTGGAGGTGAACTTTTTACAAGGTCATATGGTAATGGGACAAGGGAAAATGGCTTCAAACAGAGAGGGTAGGTTTAGATTAAATAACAGGAAGAAATTCTTTACTGTGAAGTTGATGAGGAGCTGCAACAGGTTGCCCAGAGAAGCTGTGGAGGCCCTATCCCTGGATGTATCAGACAGGACCTTAAACAACCTGGTCCAGGCATCTAGAAAGTGTCCCTACCCATGGCACACCCCAAACTAGAAGGTTTTGAAGGTTCCTTCCAACCCAAACTATTCTATACTATTTATCTAGCAAAATGAAGGGGCACAAGTGTTCTACTCTAGCAGAGTCAGAGGTTTCTACTCATAGTCAATATGCTTCTATTTGAAACTATGATTTTGTTTAAAAGAGTATGGCTAAAAGCATGTGCAGGATCAGTGACTACTGATCCTGCAAGTCCTTGACTATAAACTACAAGCCTCCAATTAACTTCAGCAGTGTAGTGCAAAGCACACTGTTTTTAATGATTTATTTCTCTTACAAACAAAACTAACAAGGGATAACTTGCAGATTCCTGCATATCATCAAAAGTATTTAAGGGGAAGCCATGTGTAAGATTATTATTTAGGTCACATCAAATACATTTTCTACATGACATTCTTATTATTGGAGAATTAAAAAAAAATCAGATGGAACCTGCAGGATTTACAAAATCTATGCATGAAGTCCTTTCCTGTCCAAGTAGGTATGATCATAATATGAAGCATATAAACAGAACTGAATATATTATACAGGCAAATAAAATTATACTAGTGCAAAACGTATTATACACTTTTTTTTCCCATTTCAAAGACAAGGTTGCTCTGCTCTATATTTTGTAAACTAATTGCTCTGAGAAATGTCAGGATATGCCTCAGTTCTGATGCTAATTTTCAGGAGGTGCTGTCCCACAACTTAAAGCCACGTTTTAAAATCCAAATACTTCCAAAGAGAAAGGACACATTCAAGAATCAAACACTTGTAATTCAAGTAGCAGAAAAGAGTTTAGCGGATGCTGATATTTTAATTTCAGGGACAGAAGAGACGGACTCAATGATTAGCTACAAAGCATGATCTGCATACAAGAGCTATTATGGTTAAGAAAATGATACAGAACAGCCATATTTTCAAGAAGAGATTGAAACTACCTCTGGGTCAGACAGTCTGAGTTATTTTCCATCTCTGGCTTAAAAAGCTACAGTTAAACAAATGATCAAACCAGCTGCCTGCTTGAAGAGAAGTGGAATTGTATTCAACACTTGAATTTTGAGTTTGCTCCAATTGTGTTCTATTTATGTATGCATTTTGTCACTTAATGCTGAAAAAATTTTGTTCCCTGATCATAAACACCACAGTATTTTACTTCTATGTTAAATTAGCTACCTTGCTTTCATCCAAAGCATAGTCTCATCCACAATGATAGAGTTTCGACATACAGAATCAAAAAATTTCAGGCATACAGGGATCTTCCAACCCATTGCTCACTTCCTTTTGACTACAATCAACAATTAGCATCCTGGAGTGTTTCTCTGCACCCAGACTCTGCCTTACACACAGCTCCTACCCCCAGGCTTTCACAGGAAAGACATGTGAGCACACAGATGAGAGGCAAAGCACTAATCAGGCACCTCCCCAAAGTGAGAGACTCGGGGAAACCAGGGTTGAAAAGCACATTAGCCAACAAACCCTCCTCTCCAAGTTGGACTTTGCCTATGGTCTGTACAGAAACAGATTCTAAGCCTCGGAGGAAGCTCTGTCTTGCACAACCCCAAGTTGAATTGATAACTCACTTTCTTTTGTGTGTTTTTATTTCAACAGAAGTATACAAAAGAGGGGAAAGCAACAAAACTCTCAGCTTCAAACCATCTGCCCAAGACAGACTGCATTTGGGGTTCTCTGGACCACACAAAATATACCCTAGATCCCAGGCCCTCTGCTTCAGCCCATCCCCACAGCTTCCTTTGAAATGAGAAACTACTCATGAGAGCAAACACAAATAGCACACCATAATCCTTCCCAAGCAGAAATAATACCTGTGACAGAGGGGTTCAGACCTTTCCTTCGCAGTACAGAAATTTATCTGTGTTATCTAGGCACTACATGCACTACAGACTAGGACCTTGCATTAGACAATGGAAATAAAAGACCCCCATGGTTTTAGAAAAACGTGTATGGGAAGATAAAATGCTTTACAGATTTGTCAGTTACACTGGGTTTTTTCATATAATAATATATATTTAAAAAAATATATAAAAAATATATTAAAAAATCTTTGGTTTTTTTTTTTTGTTTTGAAAGTGGCATGCCTCCTTAACCTGTAAACTATATATACATATATGTGTGTGTGTGTGTGTAGAATATTTTAATATATACAATATACACATTGACAAGGATCTGGCATCAAAATGAAACCCTTCAACTTGATGTTCATTAAACACTTAGGTCAATTTCACACAATAATTTGTTTCCATTCTGACTTACTCAAGCTGTGGAGAAAATTTTTGGACCTTATCAGAACCTTAAAACCCAATTATTCACCCAGTTATACTATGTTATTGTTAGTCCTCCAGTAGCATAGATATTCTTCGTGTCAAATTTTGGAATTTTAGAAGCCTGTGACATTTAAGGTTTCAAAACACACTTGTGGAAAATTTACAAATCCTCACATGCTTCTGCATATGGAGGGCCCTTCCGTGGGAGTCAATTCAAAACAAATTTTGCATTTAAACATATACTCATTATCAGAAGGAACTAGCAATTTAGAATTAACCAAGTCTAGATTTAGACTTCAGACTCAATTTGACCAAAGTGAACCTCTTTTGAAGGACTTAAAAAGCAACAAGAATTGCTACAATATTGTCCTCTGAAACCACAAATGGGAGTGGTTTCAGAGGTGTAAGTAAAGTGTTATCATTACTCCTCTCAAAAAAACAACACACCTGCGTTCTGGTTCTAAGCGGGCCAGATATCATTTTTGTGAAACTATTATGTTTGTGATTCTCGTAATGGTTTATTGACTTGTCCCTGACTTCACTTTCATTCCATTATCTGTGGAAAAATATTTTCTTATAATGGGTACATTGAGTTTTTGAATAATAAGACTTGTGAAGACACAAGGGAAGAAGTCATATGGAACTACTGGAGTAACTGAAGAGTAGAGACAGGTTTTTCCCCTGATCTACTACTTGCTGAATTTACTACCTTCTGTGCTGATAAAAATGAACAAAGCCCCTCTGCACAGTGTTGAAATATTGAGACTCCTGTAAGTAGCTGAGCAGCTGCTACCCTCATTAAATTAAAGACAGTAGCAAAATGCAATCGATCTTAATTTGTACAGTGATGAGCTCTGAATAGATTGCTAATTGTCCTAGTAGACATTGATTTTATGTTTCTTCTGTGATTCTTCATTTCTTGCCTCGTCTTGTGACAGACATGAAGCACAGCAAACTGCCACCCTAGAATATGGTGCCACCTAGAATATAAATTCAGACTGGTTTATTTTATATGCTATAGAAAGCACTCTCATCAAGAAGGAGAAACATTCCCACTGTTTTCATGACAATACTACACTTATAATTCAAAAGTGTAAATTCCTTTTGACTGCAGCCACCTGTACTATGTCCCATGCATGAACAGAGATGCATTTTTTTGATATTGCACATTACAAATTAGTGTACTTCTCACAGACAAGTGACCAATTCAGATATCTAACAGAATGAGACTATGAGCATCTTACCTTCAAATAAGGTGACAAAATAGCTGCTCCAACATAAGATGCATATTTATCCAAGGATATAACAGATATTATTCAGAATATATTCTGAGTTAAATGTGTCATCTTAAGCCAGTTCCTATCAATTTTATTTGCATAGGGATTTTACAACTATGATGCCTGCCTCAAAAAAATGTCAATATGTACATCATGTATTTATCAATGAGCAGAAAACTGAAAAAGAAAGGGGAAAGAAATAGTGTCCATTTAGTGGTGTTTGTAGCAATAAACTTCCATCCATGTGCAACATGAAAATGGTAGAGTCACTGGGATTCAAAGAGCAGCAAGAGCACTCAACTGTTCAAAGTCCTTATGTAAAACTCACATCAATGCCATAAACCCTTTGCCACAGTGACTTGCAGCCATCCCCAAGGAACACGATGACAATCACACTGAGCACATCTGTGCACAGAACAGATAATGGGAGAGGGATGAATGGCTTTGCCCTTAGAAGCAGAAAAAAGTCTTCAGGCTTCAGAGGCACAGGTGCACCAGATCAAATATTAATTGAATTTAGGTACTTTGGTCTTTTCAAGGGCCTACACATAGAAATGCTTTCAACTGTGGTGCTCAATTTTTAAGCATCTTGAAACTACAATAAATTACATGAGCCCTGAGGGGGTTTTCTGTTTGTCTCTTAATAACACAGGTGGCAATTACAAATATATTGAGAGGATTAGCAAATCTCCTCACACAGACCAGACCTTTGAAAAAGCAAAATAGATGCCTTTACCCTAAACCCACTTGGGAGTGCAATTCAGACATCTTGCTTTCACATTGCTAAAAAAAAGTGGCCTCCCCATTTCAAATTCACAATCTTTAATTGGGAATAATGCTTTGAAACAGTTCAAACAAAAAAAAAAATCCATGGAACTCTCTTCATTTGCAGTACAGCTGGCAGGTGGTCTAGCTACTCAACTGCTACAAAAGTACAGCTTAGGGGATCTTTCTTACCCACCACTTGCTACAAAATGCAAAATTCTTCTGTTGAAGCAGTTTCAGTTCAGAAGGAAATAATAGCTTCTACAAGACTAAACCTAGAAATACATACCCCTGACCTACTGATAAGGGCAAAAAGCAGGATTCCAGCTCCTGCTTCAGTGCATGCTTGTGTTTCACTTGGAAAGATATGTATAACCCTCCGTTCACAAACAGTAACGGGCATCCAGTCTGTGCACAACAAATTAGACTGTTTAGAGAGGAGCAGATTCAAACTGAAAAAAACCTCCAAGGCACCCCAAATCACAAACCATCTGTAACTTCACAATTAGCAACTTCCACTGACAGAGGGAATGAGATTCTGTCCCCCCATATTCCAGAAAGCAGTCTAACCACTGCTTGCCAGGCAGCTTGACAGAGAGAAGCATGGGTTCTGAACTGAGCAAAAACACCCTGCCACAACCTGGAGCTAAGCAACCCCACAAGGCAAGCATCCTAGTGAGTACCAAGGACAGAAATACAGCTGCTAGTCATTTAGTCAGAAGTTTGCACACCAGCACCCCATACTCATAAGCAGAAACCTCCCCACACATTAGACAGGATACCTGCGTGTCCAGTTTGAGATAGTGAATTCCAGAAGGAAGCAAGAAGTTTAAAATTATGTTACTAAAACTTTACTATGATAAGGGTTGTGACAAATCAATCTTCTCATCAGGTTGAATGAAGTTTTTTGGGTTTTTTTTTTCAATATTTTAGAAATGCCCAAATATTACCAAGTAGCCAAGAACAAGCCTTATGGTATTTTTTTTCTCAAAGGACTCAGTTACAGCAGAAAAGATACCACTTTTTTTTATCAATAATCAAATGTCTGGAGGTTAGAATGTTTGGACTGCATATCCTACAATACCTATAACAAAGGAAGTTATGCATGTGGTGGGGGGAAAAAAAAAGTCAGCATTTGATAGAAATATCAATGTTGAATTAGATCGGTATGGATGTACTTGTAAATAAGTTCTATCACCCAAGAATCACAGATAAGGTGCACCTTACCATCTCTGGCTCCAAATCAGGAAGATCTGGTTTTAAACTAACCATCAGGATACAAGAAAATATATGACTTTATCAGAAATCAGCTAAAACCAGATTTTTCTAGTCAAGTCATTGCATTAATCTTCTGTAAAACATCAAGAGCTTTTCTCTCACTGTGAACAAGCCATTGTTTTGACAACCTTTTTTAGACATGCTGAGAAGCATTTTTTTAAATAGCAAGGACATTTTAATTGTGGATGACATGAATCAACTGTGTGAAAGAACAGCTGCATCTTCAGATGACACAAAGAAAAGCGTGATCTGGATGCAAAGGAGGGTAAACCGGTCTTTTATTGTACACTTACCACTTCTCTGCATGTTCTACTTCAGAAATTTTACAAAAAGTTTCACCAAAAGAAAATAAGGTGCTAGGGTCAAAGTTATTTTATGTGCATCTATAGCCTCTGTTAACTAATTTTTAAAATTTTTAATTTAGTCTTTGAACCAGGTTGTTTTCTGTTCACCAAAGCACACTGCTTCCCTGAAGCTGGGGATGAGAGCTCAGTGTTAAATTATTCTCATCTCATGAGTCTAAGAACTGAGCCTTCTCATTTTATGTTTCATAACTGGAAGAAAAACACTGAAGTAGAAACAACTATGAAACTCAGCCTTTGCAGCTTTGGCATATTTTAATTATTTTTATAGGATTATTAGTTGTCTTACACAAAAGCTCTCAAATGGAGGTGGAGGCCTCAAGAATTTAGACAGAAATTGACAAAGCATACCTTGAACACAAGGACTGACATCCAGCCTCTGGCATGCTGCCATCAATAGTAATTACTGTTTGGTATTTCAGATACCACAACAAATGTAAAACAAGGATGCAATGTATGCACTCCAACCAATATTCGGTGCTGTGTATACTGTTGTTCTAACCACTGCAGACACCATTCCCTCCTAGACAAAGTGACATAAGGCCACCATTTCCCACCTCTTACAAGTTATTAAGACACAGGAAAGGATTAAAATATCTTTAAAAGTTATTCTTTAATGAACTACAGTTTATCAAAGAGTGAGAGTACTTCAAACCTGAAAATTCAGCACTTCCAGTTCAATCTAGGCTGGGAGTTGACCACGGTAAAGCCAACAGTGGTCTGGTGAAAGAAAGCAATATAAACCAATTAGAGGTATGAAAAAAAAGTTACTCTAAGCTTTTTTAAATTTAAACTACCAGATAAATTTCACAGAAGCTTCAACAGAGGGAAAACCCTACAGAAAATTCCAAGACTTCACCAGAACAGAAGTGGTTTTTGGTGACTTTTCATAGGCAAAGACATTGTTATGAAGTTAGCACATAAGGTATATAAACAGCAAAATAGGCCAATGGCATATTTTTGAGGAGAAAAGTATAAAACATCTCCAGAGTGAAAGGAGAAGAATTTGTAAAATCCTTTATGAAGGTGATGGCATTTATCCTCTTATTTTGGAAATTTTCAAGATACTCTTATACCTCGCTCAAATATCAAACTCTTTCATGTAATACTGGATTCTCCACACAGGAGCAGATATTAAGTAAGCCAGTATTTTAACAGTTTTTTTAATCAAAACCTTTCTACCAGTTCTGCAGGCACTCATAAAATTATGATTATAACCTAAACAGAGAAATCAATTGACAATCAGGCAAAGGAGACCTTCTCTATGGAAAGCAGAGACTAACATGGCTCATAGAACATATACAACCATAGCTGGCTCATCTTCTAGGGATACTGAAAATTAGAGAAATAAAATAAGCAACCAACAAAGCAATAGCAGAAAATCACTCTCTATACTGTTGTGAAAGTCTTGTTTAAAATGTTCAAAATACAATCAGTTTCTAAATTAATTCTGCCTGGCACAAGTGATTCATAATCAGTCTACAAGTAATTCTCAAACTGAGAAAAAAATACTATTCCCACAATCTGTACACATACTATTTAACAACCCAAAACCCTCATGAGCTATCAAGATCAAAATTTTAAAGCAGCTTCTTCCAATAAGAACTGATATTGTTACTTGGAATTTAGTTCCCAGTGCAAATCTCAGCACCCTTTTCCTACTATACACTCATATGGAAAATAGAGATAGGCAAGAGACTTGAATTTACACTTTCTGCAATTTCTTTGCATAGGATGATATACTGTGGATACAAATTACAGGGAGAAAATTACTAGATTAGACCTCAGATCTCTGAATATTTAGCACCATAACATTCTCTGCTTTGAAACTATTATTTGTAGGCTGGGGAAAGAAGCTTCTGCCTTAAACTGTGAGAAAATTCCCCTAAGGAAGGGCAATTGTGTCTAAAAACTGCTTCCACCAAGGCTAGTCCTATCAGTTCCTTAAAGCAGGGGTGAAAATCCTATTAGTTGGCTTATGCTTTTCAGAGCTTCAAAAGGTATCCTTTGAAGCTGAAAAACACTTCTGAAGTGACCAGTTATGCAAAAAAACTTTTTAAATGACAGGCTATTATAGAATGCTGCATTCTTCTGGATATTCTGTAAATAAGGAAGTGATCAAAGGTGCACAGGGATCTGAAAAACATCCCAGTGAAGTTAAGGCTTTTCCCACTTCTGCTTTAATACAACAGCTTTTGCTAAGTAAGCAGGAGCATTCAGCTGGACAGCTTCCCTCTGAACCATCCTGCATTTCACAGCACATTTTCAGGTTTTAAAATCTCTCATTAAGCGCCCACCAACTTTAATACCCCATGGATTTCAAGACCTTTCTGCAAGATTCACTTAATTCCCAGTCCTAGAATTATAAAGTATGCTCACTACTCCTGCTAGAGACAAAGAATAATTAGGACAATTGGTCAGGCTTTCAGTTTGTCGCAGTGGTATTCAGCCATATCTGTAAATTTCATGGTGAAGCATACTGAAATACTATATAACCAAGTCTCTCCCTTTATCTACTAAGAGGAAACCCAAAATATACCAAAATCTGTAGACACCTAATACTAAATGAAATAAACAGCCACCAAAACAAGAAGGGAGATTTGGGAGGGTAGAATGGGGGGTGTTAAAATTATAAGTTTCACATGAATCTAAGCTCATAATTTTGATGCACCTTTACCCAAATCAAAGACTTCATTTGACACAATACCAATAGATTAAGAGGACGATTACCAAAATTATATCTCAATTAGGTGATTCACAAAACTCTCAGAAAACTCCAGCAACACCTAAATAAGTAGGAAGTCAGGGTTTAGGAGGTATTATCACAAACAGATCGATGTATGGTAACATTTATATTTTGAAGCTGCTATTAATTTTCATTTCAAGTGAGAAAAATATTGGAAGTCATTTGACAATGGAACTCCTTTAATAAACAAATGCAGAAGTATCTCACACATTATATTCTTCACACCTCCAGCACTCCCATTTTTTCTCCACAATCCAGATGTCTAAATGGAAATGTTTACAGTCCCTCACCTATAATTCTGCTTCCACTCTTACAGGCTCACAGCCTGGTGTATGCAGTATTCATCATACCCCTCCACCTCCAACAAGGTAAAGCTCAGCTACCAAACTCTCTCAAGAGTATGTCACTACCTCTAGATGCTGCAGTGCCATAACATTCACGTCACAAAAGTCAGAACTGCCAAGGAGATGAACAACTGGGGAAGGCTTGATCCATGCTGTAGGAAATCCTCGAAGCATATGAAATACAACACAGCCCTGGAAGCCTCAGGAGCTGCATCACTGTCCATCAAAATAACTGAGACTTAAAATCCTGATATTTTACTAAGCTTGCCAAGTGCGAGGTCCAACAGCAGATATCCAGCACAGCACCTCAACAGTCTTCCAAAAAAAGGCATAAATGAGACACATGCTTTGTGCTTGGAATCATTGGGGGTTTGCAGCATGAAGTAGAGAAAACTTCAGAGCTCCTTCAGTCTGGCAGTTTAGTCTTCTAGTAACTTAAAAAACAATCATAAATCCCTGAGACCTGTGGATAATACACTATACCATGGATAATACACTATACCACGATCGATGTCAAGAACAGATGGGCTGAATATCAAGAAGACTCAGTAAGGTGATTCGTTTTCTAGATAATACCTTTATATTTGTGTATCATGCCTAGCTCTCTGTCTGTGGTAGGTGGAGAGCAGTTGACTACCTGTTGAAGTTAACATGCTTGTCTTATGCCTAACACAAATCCAGTTTTCTAAAATATTACTGCAAGTTTCAGCCTGGGGTACCTACATAGGAACTGTCTGGCTTTCCCAAAAGCAAAATTACTTTCATTTAGATCCTAATTCCAGCTACTTCAGGGAAGCATAGAACATGCATCAATCTTTCCAAACACCTACTTGTCTCACCTGTGTTGTAATCACACCCAAGAATTCCTGGGCACTAGAGCAACAAAGAATTTGCCTAAATGTCACAGCATATGCCACAGTTGAGATGGCCATGATACACAGAGTATCATCAGACAATTTCAGAAAGCTTCAACCCATACAGAGTAACACCATACCTCATCTGAAGGCTTCTAGCATCCACCCATACAGAGTAACACCACTCCACTCCAGAAGGCTGCAAGTGTGTCCCCTTTCTGTTCTTTAGCCCAGCCTTTTATAGCCTCACGTTGATGCACTGCACCTGTGTGCCCTCTGCTCCCTTCGGTGGTTGGTCAGTGCCCCTGGGCACTCCATGGCTCATTGCTGTCAGTGCTGCTCACCTGCTGCTCACAGCTGCAGCCCATTGGGGATGAGGCTCGGCCACAGCCCCACTCCCAATGACCACAAACTGTGTGACTAGCCCTAAATTCAGATGAAAAATTAGAATTTTTATTCCAAATCTGTAGAATCCCAAGGACACTCTCACAAACACAGCTCCTCATTCACAGGCAACATTGGTCCACAAGATCTAGCTATAAGCATTGGCAGCAGACTATCCCCTCTTTCTCCCCAGTTCCATGATAAAGACAGTGTTAGCCAGAATTACTCTAAAATATGGCCTGGTGGTATAAAATGTTATCTCAATGCCTCAGTGGAATTAAGGAAATTCAGGCATTTTCTATAGATGAAGATTACCTGTTTTTATTATGTCATCTATTGAATTTGCTTTATAAATGTTCTTGTTTTCTAGATTTAATTCCATCATTCCACAGTTCATCTTACATGTACCAATTTCTGCTGCAGTTTTAGTAATTAATCGGACTAATTTATATAACTTAATTCCTGAGAAGTTAACTTCTGCAATTTAATTGCTGAAAGCTTTAGAAAAAAAGCACTTTCTAAACCCACTTTAAAAACAGTGATTTATAGCACAAATGCAATATAAACAAAAGACAAAATAAAAGCAACTGCAGAGCTAAGAGGTTTTGGTGAATGCTAAAAGGCCTTTAAAATGCTGTTCATAATCTATATGATACAGTCAATTTTATCATTCTTTCTGTGAATGCAACTGCCTCCACTGAATGTGCTGACAGAGAGGTACAAGTCTGCAGTTTGTTGGTGCTTGCAGAACTGTTTATCATTTTTATAGCTAGTAGTGTATGAAAAAATGCAGAAAATAAGTGTGATTTAAAAACTGAGATCATAAGAATGAACTTGGCTGAGTCTCTTTGAGGATTTTGAATTATGGCCCAAATAAACCACAAGAAAAAGGGATGAGGAACTTGTCTGGGACACAAACACTGAAGTACAAAATACATTAAACAGTGATAGCACAATCAAGACTCACATGACACAGGAATAAAGCTATTTTACAAAGTGAAAGTGAGGAGTTCAACATCAGAAGAAATGGGATGTACTATTTAAAAACAATATAAAAATATCTCTCCTAGAACTTTTATTATTTGATGATAAATTAATATAACCTTATTCAATCACAATCTGTCATCTTTAAAGGATGACTTTCCAAGATTACCAGATCTGTAGAACTGTAGATTTTGCTTTCATCTGTCTTGTTATTCCAACAGATAGTACATCATTCTGATTGTCCTATGAAAGTTACACAGCATTAGACACAGCAGCAGCAAAACACTTTGTCACTGCCTAAGGAAGAGTTTAGTTAAAAAAAATAAAAACATTTGCACAAAGCCTCATGTAGACAATAAAATATACCCTGGTTATGACCCAAATACATTGGTTAAGCATCTTGTCTGAAAAGAGAGGAGAAATCTGGTTTGCTTTAACCAAGAAGCTGTTCCACGTAATATGACAGAAGATTACACAAAAGAAACAAAAATGAGACAATTTTGCAGAATCAATGACAGAGCTGTAGGTACAAGCACAACAGAGAAACAGGGGTCTGAGGGATAAAGAAGAAAAAAAAGTAAAGAATTGAGATGATGCCCAAAGATCCTGCAACTCTTCAGCATTCAGGCAGATATGAATACACTTCATGAAGAAGGATCACCTTGACCACCTGCATGGAAAGAAGCCCAAGAATCTGCACAACAATGCATATTTTTCACTCTTGGAATTGCAGGGCTCAGCATTTGTTTAAATAAGGATTACAGAGTAGAAAAAGGTGCCATAATTAAAACAGACTTTACTTCAACCTGAATTAACAAATGAGCATTATCAGAACAAGACCACATTTAGAAATTTAATTAGGAAAGAGGAGCCATATGTAGAAATTGTCAAGAAGAGAAACTCGGGTTTGAAACATGTTCTGAGAATATTCTCACTTAAGAGAAAAGGAAGAAAAAAAAAAAGATGATGTGGGAAAATTATCCCTGGAGTACCCCATTAATGAACAGCACTCACTCTCTCAGTTCTCCCCATTCTTGCCTTGTCAGGGATTTTTATTTCAAGTACAACAAAGAACATTTAACATTTTCTAAAGATTAACTTCTTGTCAACATTATAGGGACTCTTTACATTAAAGGACAGACTGCAGTTTCTGGAGCTTCTGATCTATCTAAGGTTTGAATTTCAAAAACATTGGCCCACAATGAGGGAAGTATGATATCCCCAACACAGTAACACAGCATATCAAAACAAACATACCAGAACTATGGAAAAGCCTCTAAGGAAGTTAGGCAGGAGATGGATTTGGCCCATTTAATAAATCTCAACAAATAAGAAATATGCTTTTTCAGCAAGTTTTCCAAAATTTTTAAAGAGTTCTAGTTACATGCAAAAATTATGAAGCATGTCAAGCTAAATCTGGATACAATGGGACACATAACACAGGAGAAAATTTTCATTCTTCAAAGCCAAAGGCTACATCAGGCAATCTCCCCAGACTCCCTGTCAATTCAGAGTGACAGAAGCACCCTCAGGCTGCTTTAGGAATTCTGTATCATCTCTGGAGCCATGTAATGACTGAAGGCAAATAAGTATGAGGGTCTTGCTTATCCACACCTCCTCTGTTAACACATGTAGACATCTGTTCTCAGAAGTGATAATTTTCCTTTTACTACAGATTTGATTTGAACATGAAGAAACATAGCTCTTAAGTACAAAACTTAATGGAACAGAAGCATAATTCTATTGCCCCTGCTGAATGTAAAATTTGGCTTGCAGTAGGATACAGAAAAATAGTCTGAATTATGTTTTATGTTTATAAAGCAAGGCTCAGAAATTAAAATGAAAAAGATAAATTCCCAACTTACCCTCATGACAAAAGGCCAAATTTTAATCAAGAATTAACAACAAAAATGTATCTTCATCAGTTTGAAGGCAATTAGATACAAACCTAGCAAAATATTTCATGTTGGATAGACAAACTTCAAAATTCAGAAAGAAGCAGCACATCTCTAGTACCAGTTGTCACTACACCTGAGGAGCGTATTTTCTCCAGGCAATGAAAAGAATGAAGCAAAAACTCCACTTTTTCATTATCTCATTTTGCCTTTAGGATCATTCCATTTTCCATGCCCCACTTGCACCAGATTCACATGTGACCTTGCTAGGAACAGAGGAACATGCAAGGCCAGGGGAGAAAAACATTTTTTGCCTTCACTAAATGAAAATGGATAACAAAGGTTGAGCCCCAGGAATAACATATGTCACAAATAATAGTGAGTACCTACTTCCTGGGAGATTTACACAATAGAGTCCACACATCAGCAACTGTTTGCCAGTAATATAAATTCAAATTGACAAGACTGAGGTATTATGGAACAGCATTTATCTCAAGATTGTCAGCAGAAGTCATTTCATTTCTTATGATTCATTTCATTTAGTTAGTGTATTAACTGGATACATTATTGATCTTTGCTCCATCCAATTTCAGATTCTATAGCATGGACAAAGTGATCCAAAAAATATCAGTCCTCTTTTTTTTGGGTTTTTTTTGGGTTTTTTTTTTTTTGTTTGTTTGTTTGTTTTTGGTGGTGGTGGTGATTTTTTTTTTTTTAAGGACAGGAATGTCTGATGAATACCTAAGCAAACATCTCACTCTACTAGATATCTTATCAAAGGAACACATTCTGGAACAAGCAACTGCTTTTGAGGAATACATTAGTGTGAAAGTCAATTTTTCTGTAGTTCTCCTTAGAACATCTAGAAAACTGTTGTTCTAGATACTGGGCTGTCCCCTTTGCTTGATTGGATAAAAAGGCAATGATGAAGCAATGATGACGGTGTTTGTACAATCAAAAAAAAAAAAAAAAGAAAAAGAAAGGAGAATAAAAAAGGTTGTCAATCAGAGTAAGACTGCTATGTGTCTGGGTGTCACCACCCTTCAGACAGAGAGGGCTGCTTCAAACATATCCAAGCCACAGCTGTCACTCTGCAGAACTACACATCTTCCACTCTAAGACAGTATCATTTGACAGCTGCTACAAATATTATGAATATCATGGATGTCCTGTTATTCTCATCTGACAGTCTCTGAAGCATAATGAAAAAAAAAGCTATTATGAAAAAAAGAGAGAAGGGTATGTGTGTGTAATAACAAAACCACAGCAGAAAGCACATTAGGATGTCTTTCTAATGATGAGATGGTCAGCAAGCATACAGGTGAGACTAGGATGCTGTTTAATTTTATTTGGAAAGGCAGCAGGATTTGTTACTTTGAGAATCAATCTTCACTCTTCCCTAAGCCTTCTCGCATTTTAGGAATGCATTGAGTTTTAAAACCCTGGAAAAAGATAGTATAAATATGTTTTACTATGCAGTTGCCTTAAAATGGGAGAGGTCCAGAAAGATCAGGATCACACTGAAAAAGGCTCAACATAAAGGAAGAATAGAAATGTTTCCAAAGAGCTTATAGTAAAGACAGACAGAAATCAGGGAATCACTCAAGTAATCTGTGAAAGAAATACTAACTTCACATTTTTTCCACTAAAAGTCTGCAGAGCCAGAGCCAACACACTCCTAGCAGTTTTAGCTTCCCACAGGTAAAGCAGATACTTCTGATCTCTGCAATAATTGTGTCAGTGGATGTTCACATCCTAGAATCAAACTGTTCTGTACTGCTGAGATCGTCCTGATCTCATTGATCACTGCACACCAGCAATGGCTTGCTGCACACAGGGTATTCTGCAAACATAAAGGTGCTGCCAAAGTCAGCATTTTTCCTGGGGAAGGCAGCCCTCGGAAGAAACAATTTGCTTCTAATGTTTAAAATGGCTGATCTCACACTTCTCCATTTTCCGGTCTTATGCGATTTTCTCATGGGCAGCCATTCCAACTCGTCAGGATAAAATTCCCACCGTCACATCGTAAGGCTATTTTGACAGCGCCGCTTGCCAGTTCTGTCGTCCCCAGCCCGCAAGAAGCACTGCCGGCAGAAATGTAACCCATTCACTGAAACGCGGGCAGCCAAGGTGTTCAGGTGGGGCTCCCAGTCGCAGGTACAAATCACAGCCAAATGAAGGACGCCCATACGGTTCGAGCTGGGATTCCCGCTCCAGCGCCGGGCGCGCTGCCCGCACTCGCGGTGCGCACGCGCCCCCGTGCGGCCGCCCAGCGCCGGTGCGGGCCCGGCCCCGCCACGGATCCGCTGGGATCGCCGGCCTGGAACACCTCGGGAGAGGGACTGCAGACAGCGCCGGCTCTGCCACACGCTCACATGGAACCGGGTGAAATGATCGCTTCAAACAGGGCACTCGAGCGTTATAGAACACATGCTGTGAAACTAACAAATGTATAGCATCCCAGGTCAGAGCGCCGCGCCGTGGAGAGATTTACACTTTGTCGATACTGTTGCAAAAACAGCAACTCTGTTAAATTTCGTGTTTACTGTCTCAATCCTTCGTCTTCCTATTAACAGAAATGCTCAGAAGACCTTAGGGGAGAAGAAAACAGCAACGTAACGATTTACCTAACTCCCTGCTCTTCTTAAATCAAGTTGCTTTTGGCTTTTTTTGTTCAGCTTGTTATTTGGGCTTTTTAACACCTAAGTGGACATAGCACATCGCACAAGTTTAGAAAGAGGTAGTACAGATTCAGATTACATTAACAACAACCATATGTAGACCTTGCCGATGCTTTGTGAATTATGGAAGACTTGCATCAATCATTTTTGTTCCAAATGTGCATGTAATAAAGACAGCAAAGACAGGACTTCTTACACAATAGTGAAACAGAGCACTCAACTTGTGGTTGCTAAGGAATATAAATGATGCAGAGAACTGCCAGATTAATCCAGCTGGGATAGGTATCCAAAAAATTGCATACTAATTTATTTTTTTCAATCTTTTTCAATAGGATGACACCTTAATTGGCTAAGAAACCAGACAAAGCCCACAAAAATCCATAGAAAATGGAAAACCCTCCCTTGACTTCTCTGGGTTTTGGTCTGTGTCACAAACTGCAATACTGACAGCCAGGAAATGAAAAAACAGAATTACACAGAAAGCAGTTCAAATTAAATCAGTCTTTCACAGCCAGAACCCCACAGAAATTCAATATCTCTCCATTTGCTATTTCACATTTATATATCCATCTTTTACTTTTTGTCTGTACATCACACAATTAGAAGGCAATTACCTAAACTATAACGTCTTCAGATCATTAAAGCTGTTAATAAAATTTGATTTTCAGTGTAAGAGCATTAACACACGAACCAAGAAAACAATTCTTCCTGACTGCATCCCAAACTTGACAGGAACTCCATTTCTATTTTAACCTACTCCATCTAATTATGAAGCCTTTCAGCAGATCCAAATACTGCATAAAGTCACTCAAATTAAAGAAGTGGGGAGAAGAAAAGGATAACTTTTTAAGGTACCTCATCTTTTTTGTAGAGAGATTTTGCTCTCATACCTCAGCTTTGCCTTCAGCAAGTTTTGGAAGGTTCAATTAAAACATTCTTTGAGCACTGGGCAGGGTAAGGGCTGGTTATTTCCTGAATGAAAGCCTAGAAATGCATTGGAGCCTAGAAATGCTCCAAGGCTCATCCCATCCTGTTGCCTTGATTTTTTTAAGGTTTTCTAAATTTTTGATGCTTACATTCTTGTAACGAACTTTCTTACACACTTTGTGTGAATAACTTGTTATTGTTTTGTATTCTTTCATGGAGGAGAAGAAATTTGATCGACTGTTAGTTTATTCAGTGTTATTGGAGAGGTGGCACTTTCATCCTCCAATTCACTGTCACTTTTAGAAATCTATAAATGTTGGAGTCAGAAAAATAAAGGTCTGTTTTCTACCTTGGAAAGAACAGCAAGTCCATGTCATGTTGTTTCATGTCCTATAGTGACACCATCCAGTATTTTCACTCTCCTGCCTCCAAGCCAAGTACAGAAACCTATATGTTGCAAAGCACATCTGATTTTGCATGTTCTTGCACGGGTTTCTTTCAGACTACTTTACACCTAGAGCCCTTTCTAGCACTGTGCCCTCAGGAGCAAGGGCCATGGCAAGCCCAGAGTGCTGGAGTCCAAAACCGTGACTAGAAAATTACACTGTGTCTCTGCACCTTTCTAAGCAGCAGCAGCAGCAGCTATACCACTAACTAGTGGTATATACATGTGTTACACAAGCAACAGCATGTGACACCCTGCAAGGAGAGACACATCACACCACCCTCCTGCTTTTTCCCCACTGATCCTACTCATCTGTGGGGGAAAAAATTATATACAAATGTCACACCTTAAACTTTGCTTCCTTTTATGAGCAAAACCTTTAGTGGAAACATCACAAAGTTGATTAAAGTGTGGCCATTACCATTATGAAGGAGGTGGTTCTGCCCCTCTACTCCACTGTTATGAGATCTCCCATCCAGAGTGCTCCCAGCACAGGAAAGATATTGGAGCAAGGGCACAGGAGGGTCATGAAGGCTGGAGCACCTCTTCCATGAACACAGTCTGAAAGAATTGGGATTGTTCAACTGAAGATTCCAGGGATGCCTTTGAGCACCTTCCAGTACCCAAAGGGGGCTACAAGAATGCTGGAGAGGGACTTTTTAAACCTGCCAGTGGATGAGTGAGGTGTCCCAATGGTGGGAATGGCTTCAAATTGAGAAAGAGTAGGTTTAGACTGGATAATAGGGAGAAATTCTTAACTGCGAGGGTACTGAAACACTACCACAGGTTTCCCAGAGAAGTTGTGAGAGCTCCACCTAGAAAGTGTTCAATGCCAAGTTGGATGGAACTCTGAGCAACTTAGGGGAAAGTGTCTATGCCCGTGGCAGGGGTGTTAAAAATAGGTTAGAAACTGTTGTAAAATAGTTGAAAATCGTTAAGCATGTACTGTTAGTTTGGTTGTTATATTGTAAAGGGGGTTAAAAGGGTAGTTATAAGAAATACGGTATGCAACGTACCATAATACACCTAAGTGCAGCACTCCCCAAGGGAAACGAGCAACGTGGACAGAAATGTAATGGGCCGATCAAGCGTCTAAAACCTTCATGCAAAGGAAGGATCCAAAAGGAAACCAATCGAAAGGGACAAAAAACAGGATAAAAAGGGGCATCCGACCCAGGGAAGCCGTGCCGCTTCACCTGGAACATCGGGGACCTTGCTGCTGAGGACCCAGCGTCGGCGCTGCAGCATCCTCGACCGAGGATTGCTCGGCCCGCAAGCCCCCTTGCTTTAGGCCTTTCTTTTTCTTATAATAAATGCTGAAATCACTTTTACTGCCGGGAGTCTGGTCCCGTTTTGAACAGGAGGGGGTGGAACTAGATCATCTTGAAGTACCCTTCCAAGTCAAACCATTCTGGGATTCTCCTCCGTCCACCGCCCCGCTTCGCCCCGCCGCTGCCGGCCGCACCCTGGGCTGTCCAGCCCCCGGCAGCGGCCGCTGCCCGGCTGCCCCCCCCCTCTCCCCGCACTATTGGGCTCCCGGCCTCGCTTCGCTGGCGCTACACAGATCCGCTGAGGAAGCCGCTGGTTTTAGGGCTGTCGCACGGACCCGCACAGGACCGACCGCTTTCGGGCCCGCGCCGCCAATCGCTGCAGGCGGCAGCGCCGGCCAGGGCCCCGTGTCCGCTCAGCGCCCACAGCGGGGCCGGCCCGGCACACGGCCTATGCCCACAGCGGGGCCGGCCTGGCCCATGCCCACAGCGGGGCCAACCCAGCACACGCCCACAGCGGGGTTGGCCCGGCCCATGCCCACAGCGGGACCGCCGCTGCCCCCTGCTCGGCCGTCGGCTCCGCGCCCTCCGCCGGTAGGTGCCTGCGGCCGCCGCCGAACCCTCCGCGCAGCGGGACGGCACCGGCCGTGAGCTCGGGATGGCCCCGGGGCTCGGTGCCCCCTCCGGGGGAGCTGGGGGTGGGTGGGCAGCAGGGGGTGTCTCGGGACGGCCTCCGTAGGGCGGCGAAGCGGCGCTCAGCTGACCTTAGAGCACAGCCCCAGCCCGCCCTTGTGCACGGGCAGCACCGCGCCTGTGCCGGGCTGCGGGGGGAGCGGAGTTAGGGAGGTGATTTTGGGAAACACGAGATGTGTTTGTTCAAAGCGGCCTTCCTCGGTATCTCGTTTCTGGTAACTGGCTGCACATGCGTGTTGGTGTCGCTGCTCTTTGCCCTTCCATTTCATTTCTCTGCCTGCTGTCCCATCAAAGGAGATGCCTTCTAGTGGCCTTTCCAGGCCTTCGAGCTTCCTGCCGAACTGTAGTTTACTAGATAGTGAACTCTATGGGCACCAGGGAAAAGGAGGAAAACACTCATCAGACGTACTTGAAAGACGTTCTTAATTATCCTTTCCAAAAAAATACCCCACCTCTAACTTGACAAGTATTGTGACTTATAATGATGGCTTGCAATACTAAAAGCACTTCAAATGCAGTGCTTAATAGAGCTAAATAAAGCCGGGTTCTCATTAACTAAAAAAGAGCTGGTGGTTGTTTAAGATCCATCAAATCTTCAGATTTGTAATTTGCCATTAAAACTCCAGAGCTGACAGTAAAGGAAGGGGAAATAGGATTTTTCCTGCTCACTGGCATACCACAAATTACCCAGATCAAAAGCATTATTTGTGAAAGGCGCACGTACTAATAGCACACTGCAGTTCTTATTCCCTTTTCTAGCTTCATGTCCAACTAATTATTCTTTCTCCATAGATATGAATTACTCTAGGTTCATCACCACTGTGAGTGCAGCAAGAAAAGCATCTCCAATAAGACTGTTGAGTGAGTACATGTCCCTTCTTCCCAGTTGCTCTGACACTACCATTCTAATGTTCTGGTCTGTGCTGGGGTATCATGGCTTAAGACTTTAAAAGGTTTGAAAGAAAACCATGCTGTAAGCTGACAAAGGAACTTCACTTTTGTCAAGCAGAGATGCCAAGCAGGTATAAAGAAAAAGAAGGTGAATAGCCTTGAACCATTTCAGAAACCCATCCAGACAGATAAATTAGAATTATCACTTTTACAAGTGTCTGAGAAGTCTCTGCTACTGTCTCTGAACACAGCCTTTTAGCACAGTTTGCAACTGAGTTTATGTTGTGTGTCCAGGAACAAGCAACTGCTAATGACTGAAATTCAGTCCCTCCAGGTTTCTTTCCACTTCATTTTCCTGTATCCTGTTCATGTCCATAAATGCCTCAGCACCCCCATCCACTCAGTATTACTACACTTCCTTTTCCATATTAATCTATCTTTAGGCTACAACATTACATTGTCTTCCATGTGACAGATGGAAGAGCTTAACTGCCTGCTTGTTTACTCAGCTGAAACCCACAGAGACCTGACAGAAACCAAGCATGAGACATACATCACTAGTTAAGCCTTCAGGGGTCAATTTCCCCTCTTGGTAAGGGGCTGGCATTTGCTGTTCTGCTTAAAATGCTTCACACAGGTACAGAAAAGTAATGTAATTCACTCTAGGCAGCCTCTTTTTCAAGTAGTAGGTTAATATGCATCATAAAAGAAGTATTAAGCAGCACAGTTCCTGTAGATAGACATATTGAGCCTGGAGTTTTGATGACAAAGTAAATCTCTCTTTACCAGGCCAAAAGTCACAGGCATAACACAAATTGGTGAAATAACTGATAAGAATTAACTCCCCGTGTTCAAGTCTGCTAATAAGCACTGGGAAATAAACTCTGTAACAGGCCACTTTTAAGCCAGATCTGGTGTCATCTGTCCTCTCATATCTGATGTAAAACTGTCAAGCCAGCATGAATTCCATATTGGGAGTTCTTAGATTTAATGCAATCAAGTGCCCTTGCTGGATTAAGGTCTGGTCTGCACTGCATAGATTGGATCTGAATGATTGTGAAACTGTGACTTAAAAGCAGGAATTAAGATTTTCTTCATAGTAAATTACTTACACAGCACCTCTGCCACTAAAACTGGGCTGCTAGAAATATTTCCATTCCCTTATAGAAAAGCTAAAATCATCTGTCAGTATAGCTGCCAGATCAGCTGAAGTTAGACTGAATGAAAAACAGAACAAAAAACAAAACCATTCATTTCAAGTCAGTCTAAACAGAAGATCATTTAGATTTTAAATTCTTGAAGCTCAGAAGACATCAGTCATGACAGTTTTTGTAAGAGAGCTGTCCAGATTGTTTCAAAATAAATTACAAATAGCTTTTTTAACTTAAAATGATTTTTTGTTTTAGTCTGTCCTAGCAGTATCTCCCTCCTGGGGCCCCCAAACACCTATTTAATCCAAGTAGAAAGCTGACTTTAAGAAGAGTTATCCTTTTGAATTCATGATAGTTAAACAAGTAAACTGAAAAATAGAAGTTTTCTGGGCCATTATTAAATATTGATTAAAGGATATGATCACCATTGTAATAATCAAATTGTAACCAAGGTGTTTTCCTTTTACTCTAGCTGAATTGATGCAGAAGTCCCCTCCATCTCTTATCTCTCTGGCTGGAGGGGCACCAAATCCTAATGTTTTTCCATTTAAGAGGGCAACTGTTGACATTGGACATGGAACACCTATTGAGATTGGGGAAGATCTGATGAAGAGAGCTCTCCAGTACTCAGCCTCAGCAGGGTATCTGTCACAGCTGCTTGCACTTCAAGATACCAGAAGCTAAGGATCATAATATCCTTTTTTATTGCATTAAGTCACCGGTGTTTTTAAAACCTGCTCATAAAGCCCTTTTTTTTTCAAAAAATAGGTTATTCCCAAAACCCATGGTTTTTTTTTCAATTTGCCTCACTATTTACATTTGAGTTCCAGTGGAAAATTTTGCAATGAATTATGTAAAAAAAAAAAAATCTACTTAAAACCCTAATCCTAGTATTTCTCAAGCCAGAGCATTTCCTAGCTATTTGTATTTGAGAATCCAGACACCCAAATCAGATTTTATGTTAAAGACACTGCATTACACACATCGTTTCTATGTTTTGGAGGATTTTTTTTTCATTTGGCACCATATACTAAGGTCAGTGTGTAGAACTTGTTTTAGTTGAGTGGAGTATTTATAGATTTGTCATTTTTGGTACAAAAATTGCATATCATGACATTCCATATCATTATATTGCTTTAGTGCTCATGTAAACTTCTCGGCAGACAGCACTGAGTCAGGCGAGGACAGGTTTGCAAAAAGACTGGGGTACCTACAGAGATACATGGGGCATCAATTCCAACTTTCCTTAACATTTAAATAAACCAGCCATTTGTAAACATCCTACAAGATCTTAAGATATTTTTTGGAAAACGTGTTTTGGAAATCCTTGTAATCTGCAGCAGGTTACAAGTAGCATTAAGAACTTTGTCACACTGCCACATTTAAGTATAGAATGATCATTTCTGGGAGTGGATATTGTTCAGCCTCCACCCTGTTTCATCCTTGGCAAATAATTTCTGCCCAGATTTCACTATGATAATTTGGTGTATGGACCACAGGTGCCCATCTCATTTTCTTAATTTGAAAAAGCAGTCATAGCAATTGCATTTAAATGTATCTGTGTGATAGTTGAAATCAAACTCAGGACAGCGTGCTAGATTTGGCAGGGATTTAGAGGAACAGACTAGCTTTGGCCTATGTAAGGTCTGAGATATGCCTTCTTATTCACATTTCAGGATTCCAGAGCTGTTGTCTTGGCTAAAAGATTTCCAGCGGAATTTACATGATCCCCCCACAGCCAATTACAGCCCTGAGCAAGGACAGATGGAAGTGTGTGTCACAACTGGCAGCCAGGAAGGCTTGTGTAAAGTAAGACCAAAAGATTCCTATGTTAGAAGCATTTCATTCAGAGAGATGTTTGTTATTCCATCACTTCAGCTATATTCAGCATTAAGTGCTCTCTATAACCATAGGCAGGGTACTGTTTCATGTACTCTTTCTCCATAGATATTAATTACTCTAGGTTTATGTACAAGATAAGGGAAATGCAATAAAATTGGAGTGGCATTCTAGACTGTCAGGACTGCATGAAAGTTCAGGTGACCAAAGAGCCTGTGTAGAAAACATGCAATAAGATACCATGTTACTCAAGTAGTGCAATAATAAGTGCATAGAGGCTTTACCATAATTCTATTTTAAATATGTTTCTTCTCATTTTTACTTCTGATTTTTTGGGATTTTTACTTCTTTTTACTTTTTTGGGGTTTTTACTTTTCAGTCCACTCCCACTGCTGTTTAGTTGTTTCTTTCTATAACTTATACAATAGAAAGGATGCTTCAGAGCACTCTCTTTCCATGTCAAGTTGGTAACCTATCTTAATTTGGCTCTAAAGCAGATTTTTCATCCATTCATTGTCTTTCTCACAGACAAGATATTGATATGGTTAGGGAATTACTAGTATCTAATCAAGGTTTTTAATCCCACTAAGAAGTCAAAAGTACAAAGCACATGTATAAAAACTGACCAATCTTTAAAACAGAACATTTTCTTTTGCAGGTGTTTGAAATGCTCATTAATCCTGGAGACAACATCCTTTTGGATGCACCCACATACTCGGGGACACTAGCAGCTGTAAGTATTCCTTAGCTACAAAACATTGTCAATGTTACATTTGAACTAAACAGCAGTTTAATGCCCGATCTGCAGTCTTATAAGCACTGTCTGTATTTGCCATAAACACATATCTAAGACTCAAGATTTTAGTGTCCAACCAGTTAAGTTCATAAATATTAATTTATAGAAGGTTTCCTACTAAAAGTTCTGTGAAAGCTATTTGAAATTCCTCTTCCAAACACTAGTTCATTCCAGGGCTAAGGTCACATATGGGACTGGAAAGAAAGCCATCAGGACCTAGTTTGGTTGAATTAAATTTATAACAAGTGGGTGTGTTAACATGTCAGCATGTTTACCTGAAATATTTAATGATCAGAGTATACAATAGATATAAATAGTTTAATATTGGAATAGGCCTGAAGCAACCATATATGAGTACAAAGATATGAATTTGTGAGAACTGTACAAAAGCAGCAAAGTTTACTTCTGCAAAGTAGTTTAATCAGTATAAAATTAAATGCCTCAAAATGCCTAAGAGTTGCAAGAAGGGTTAGAATAAATACACCACAAATTCAGTTGTCTCCCCCGTATCAAAATAAATTGTTATTGCTTACTGTCCTACATTTGAATATATAGTCTAATCAGCTGCACTTTTTTAGGAATGTATTTTGACAATGCAGCAGTTTGCAGTTTTACTTCAAAATGCAGAGCACTACATGGTACAAATTGAAATTCCACAGAGGAGGGACAGCAAGCTTTTTCATTGGTATTTTACCTATATTTTTTCATGCTGCTGTCAACATGTCACTGCAGTAGCATCATTTCATTCTCCTTTTTATTGCTGAATTTATCTATTGAGAGAACAGATTCCTTGCCCTTTGTCAGGGAAAAGTAGCTTAAAGCTCTGACATTTCCACCAAAGTAGAGTGTATATTGTCAGTAGGAAACAAAGGTGCTGTGACATTAACTGTCTGTGGTGAGAGCATGAGAAGTCATGAGAGAACAGTTCAGAGTCACAAATTCGCTTTCCACTTGAAAAACCAAATCTGACTTCCTAGAAAAGAGCAGCAATTGAACATAGGGGTTACCCATTTCCTCTGAGTTAGCTTAGTAGAACAAATAAAGAGTAATGTGGTAAGTTTGACAAGTCTTGCAGCAAATTCAGGCAAATTTTTATTTAACTCATGAGCAAATGGAGCTTGAGATATCTATAAAACCAAAAAGAAAGACTTTGTATTGATGAAATTTTATGGTGACAATGACAAAAGGAAGGCCTATGAATTACACAATTATGACAGTTCTGTTCTTTCTATCAACAGCTGAGACCCTTGGGTTGTAATATAATTAATATTCCTAGTGACCAACACGGCATTATTCCAAAAGCTTTAAAAGAAATTCTGTCTGCTTGGAGCCCAGAGGATGTAAAAAATTGTAGCAATCACCTCCCCAAATTCCTGTACACTATTCCAAATGGATGCAACCCAACTGGCAACTCACTGACCACAGAGCGCAAAAAGGAGATTTATCAGGTATGGAGCTGTGGTCTTGTGAACCTTGTAGGTGGAAATAGATAAATATCAGTCTTGTTTCAGTTGAAGATGGCCTATGTTTGATATTTAGGCCCATTATTGGTCCAGTAAACATTCCTCCTAGAACTTGCTTCTAGCAGAATCTCTTTCACAGGAGCTCTTCAGAGGTAGACTAAGTTGTTTTTCAGTGGGAGCCCACTGGCAGCTGGTACCTTTGCCATGGGCTTCTAACTGGATTTGTTGCATGTTGCCTGCACAGTTTGAATGCCACATGGAACAGAGCTTCAGTTGCATACAAGGGTCTGTGTACTATAGGTACCATGATTACTCTTACAGTTTTTTGATATCTAAATTGGGCACTTGAAAGCTTCTTATCATGGGGGCTTCTAGATAATGAATGGCCAATCAATAGAATCATATTATGATGCTGGTTAAAAAAAAAATCCACCTGACTGAATTTGCAGCATCTTTAACTCTTATTTCTTTTGTAACTTTTTATTTACTTATTTAGCTTGCAAGAAAATATGATTTTCTCATAATAGAAGATGATCCTTACTACTTTCTTCAATTTGAAAAGGTAATTTTTTCTTTCATAATCCTTATAACACCTTATTTTCTGGGGAGAAACTAAGGTTTCACAAGAGAACTAAGGCTTGAGCCCTGAACCTTCCTGCATGCCTCTTCTTCACATCCTACCAAGGCAGTTGTAGGCCTGACAGTCTGTGCTCCTTTCAGTAATTTTCCCCTTTGTGGTATTTTATATCCTGGTAATTAGTGGTTCAAATTTCTCAAGCCTCATACAGGATAGAATTTTTCAGTGATCAGAAAATGACAAAGACTTCACGTTCAGAGCAAATCAAGTATGTCACTGAAGCAGCACTTTGAAAATTTCAGCCTCCTAATGTTCCTTTCTCCCCGTCTCTTCTTTCATTCAGCACAAGACTGCATACTCTGCATCCACTATATCCCTTTGCCTTTTGGAGAATCTGGCAGTTCTCCCAGGTACCACATATAATGGTACTGGATAGGCAGCTTCCCTTCTTGTAAATTTTCTGCAAATTTCATATGTGAATCTACAGTTACTCAGTCTTTAAAAGCACCTAACTTCAGAAATCAAAATGGATCTTACAAAGCATTAAAACATTGGTAGAAGATAAAGGTCAGCATTTTCTCTTTTGAAATATGTTTTTATGGAAGGAAGCAATAAAACTGCCACACTTATTGAATAGTATTGTAATAGTATTGAAGCTTTGTAAGAAAATGTAGGGGAGAAGGTGTAAAACCAGAATTCATGATAAGAAAAAGGTATGCTGAACTCAGATCTTCACAATTTGGTCCTATCTTCTGATTTCACTTTTTAATATAGCAAAGCAAAATGCTACAAACTCCATTTTGAAAATTGCAATATCTCTTTACTCCACAAGAAATCTTGACAGAAAAATCATTATTTCTCTCTCCGTCTTATGGCATCATACCAATACTTAAACTGAACACTTGTGTGCTGAACAGTGGGCTAAGCAATCATCAAAAAACAACAAAGCTGATTTCTTGAAGATGTTTACAGAATATTGTAATCACATCTCAGAAAGCTAGGCTAAGCAATCACTTGTCAGCAAGTTACTGAAATGTTTTCCTTGGAACACACATTTGAGAAATTAATCGTGTCTTCCTAGTGAAGAAAATAATTCCATTATAATCCTTACTAGCAAAAATCCTTGAATTTTGTTTTTTATTCTTTATTCCAAGCCATGGGCTCCAACTTTCCTCTCAATGGATGTGGATGGCCGAGTTATCAGGACCGACTCTTTCTCTAAAATTCTCTCATCTGGGTAAGGCCAGCTGCAGATCACTTAGCATTGCCTATTCACTTAAGATGCAAGACTTCATATGAAGTGATGAGACATGCCATAGTGTTTTCTCATTTACTAACTATCCACTTCTGGAATGAACTTCAGAATCAATGGCTTTTTGCACTCTTCTCATTTTTCATGTCATCTCTTGGCAGTCATTTTACTCCACGTTCTGTTTCTCTTCTGATGCAGATAGTTAAGCCTCTCCCCCCAGGCAGCCCGTTCTTGTAGGCACAATCTAGGCAGAAAGACAGATGCTGGATTCCAGCTCTGTTCCTGGAACTCTTAGGAGCTTTTCTCTCTTCCTTTTTCCATTTCCTTTTTTATCTATAGCTTAGTTTTCCTGCAAGCTCCCTGAACTTGTAACACAGAAAAGAAACTATAATTCTTCACAGACTGTTCATAGGGTTATACTGATATCTAGCCTTCCAGTTCTTTCAGGTTGTTTCCACCTGCCAGAAAAAGAACCAACTTGGCTGTTTTCCATTTCACACAAGTCAATGTATTTGATTTTTAGCTTGCTTTTGTCTGTTAACCTAATAGATATTAAAAAATTAACGTGAAGTCTGTATTGGCAGACAGTGGATTATAACCCATCCTAGAGAAAGTGAGGAGACAACATAATGCTAAGTGTGATTGCTTTTTCAGAGTTGACACCACAAAATGGCATGACACAGTATTATTTTTTCCAAAGACATGTATGAGTTTACGGGTTCCATTTTTCTTCAAATAAAAACTTCAGCCAGTCTGTAAAGATGGGTAATAAGAATTGAAGCATAAGGAACCATCTAATTTATCAATCTATATTCCATTCCTTCTGCAGTACTGAAAGGGAGTGAAAGAGTAAAGCCATTTGCCACTTACCTGTTTGTCATAAAGCCTGAGCATTCATGATCTTTTATTATGGGAAAACGTGTCTTTCCTTCCCTCTGATTCATGTTATCTTTATGGTTGCAGAAGATAGCTTCTAAACATAGGTTTTGTCCTGAAGCCTCATAACTAAGAAGCTACTATAAGCATTAAAACCTCTTAAATGTTTTTATTTCATTACTTTGATACTCGGTTTCTAAATTGTATAACCTGAGGGCAGTATTAAGATATAGACACATTTGAATGCATAAGACATCCTTACACTATCAATGAAATTTTTGCATGTTTTCCCACATATAGCTCAGACAAAGTACTAGCACATTGCATTTCTGTGGTAACTTTTTGTTTGTTTGGTTTCCAGTTTGAGAATTGGTTTTCTGACGGGTCCCAAGCCTCTCATTGACAGAGTTGTTCTACACATTCAGGTGTCAACAATGCACACCAGCACTTTCACACAGGCAAGTACCAAGCCACCAAATGAATTGTATTTAGAGAAGACAGCATATCCCAAATTATAAGAAACTGCAAGCAAACAGCTTTGTACTTTCATAATTGCTCTGCACTTTTACAGTTTTGTTTATGCACATGCATTATCAATTTTGCCAAAGGAAGAGAGACCATCATAGAACCAGAGCTAGAGGGTTGTCTCAGTGCATGAATAGTTCAGCTGATATCCCTTAACCCTCAGGTTTCAAGAATCAAGTTCTGAAATACTTTATCTCTTCCTGGTAGGTTCTTTTGAAAAACCTTAATGTAAAGCACAGTATGGAAGAAACACTCATTTATTATTTTTTATTCTACTTTTCAATTAAAGCAATACTAGCAGCCCACAAAGACATTTCAAAGCAAGCTGACAACTACAGCCCCTTTATGGTTAGTAATAAGGAAAGGAGACAGAGAACACATCTAAATATGGCTTCCATCTTCCAGCTCCATTAGTTCATCCCTGCTAAAGTGGAGAGGCCAATGTGGACAGGAAGGTAAGGCAATATACATTGCCTTCCTCTTTCTCCCCATGTACCATATTTAGCTCTTCATCCATTTTTCCCTCCCCCCACCCCAGCTTCCAAATACCAGTGCCATGATCCTTGGAGACATCAGTAACATGGACAATAATAACCTTGGCACCTCTGTTTATAAGGGCTCCAAGAGACACCGCATGTAATTTCATGTCTGGGGAATGTTGAATAGTGCATCTGGCCATGGATCTTTTGATGATTGTGGAACAGTCCTGTTTGAAACATGGTATTGATGATGTGTTTTATTTCTTTAGATTATGATATCACAGCTCCTTCAGCAATGGGGACAAAAGGGTTTCTTGGAGCATATAGACAGGTAGGGTTATGTCCTATGCTGAATCTCATCATCTGTCATTCTGCTACTTGTTGCCTACAGCAAACGTTCTTTGTAGTAAACAAGTCAGAGGAGGTGCACCAGTATTAGGCCAAGTAGGTAAGACAGGTCACCAAGATTGTTGGATTCACACAAGAGCCTTGAAGAGACACAGTATGAGGTTGCAGGCAGGCAGGTCAGTTCATATCACTCACTGCTCCAGGCAGACAATCTGCTTGTCCATTGGCACAGACATCATGCAGCTCCCACCTGAAGGGAACTTGAGACGATCCTGGAAGCTTCAAGCCACTGAGTAAAGTTTTAATCTCTGCTAAAGTGTTAGGATCCATAGCAAAAGCTGAGATCTCTGAGCACAGGATCTATTTTGAAAGAGTCAGCATAGCTTTTATAAAGGGAGTTCACAAAGTTAGCAGGAATTTACACTCTTGCCATCCTTGATCTCCTGATTGTGGATACTGGTGGAAAAACAGCAAAGTTCATCTACATACACTAAACATTGCCTGAACGTTGCCTCTCACTGTTAGAGAGCATTGGGCTACCATCTGACTCACAAGACATTTCTTGCATACTGACTGACACACATTTAGTTTTCATTTATTATGCAGGAGGAGCATAGTTTCTCTTGACAGTCAGTGCCTCATTTCATATG
This sequence comes from Setophaga petechia, assembly GCA_024362935.1. NCBI lineage: Eukaryota > Metazoa > Chordata > Aves > Passeriformes > Parulidae > Setophaga > Setophaga petechia. Next base: position 34,847,702 of record JANCRA010000001.1, read on the forward strand.
CTCTACTTGGATATCATTAGAGCCACAAGCTTCTCACTTCAGTAGGAGTGTGCTACACTCTGCAAAGGCCTGTAACAGCAATATGAGCAAAACATGCAAGAAGTTCTTATATCTCACTGTAACAGCCACTTGTGTCCCCTTGATGTTCATACTGTTAACAGCAATATTTGGGGAAAAAAAAGCCCAAACCAGACACATCAGCCTTAGTATTGCTTTGTTTTAAGATTTAGGAACATAAAGAGAAATCTCACAGAGGAACTTGGACCACACTTTAGCTCAACTTTCAGTAGTTCCCAAAAAAAAAAAAAATCCCAAATGCATCTCTTCACTTTCCTCTTTCTTGTAGGTCAAAAGGCAGCCTTGATCAAGCTTGAAGGCTGTTCTTCCACTTAAATAAATGAAAACAGGGCTGCAGTGGGGCAGCCACAGTACTTTATTACCTTACTGATGAAGCCTCACAGCTGACTGCAATCTCTTCCAGATGATTTCACTTGTACAAGGGTGAGGTGTTAGATCAGGCTTTGGAGTAGAGGATTGGGTTTTTTTGGAGCAGCTACTTTTTTTGGGAAGTTTCATTTTGGTAATTATTATGTTTTCAACGTGCAATTTAAATGGTAACAGAATTTGCAATTTTGGTAAAAGCTGCACAAAGGAGATTTACTCTTTCATATAAAATGTAGCAATAGATATACTGAGCCCCAAAGCTGTTTAAGTCTCTGGAGGTATTGGTGTTTTTGTATCAGATATAATAAAATACATCTATAAATCAAAACTATTGGTTCAGAAAGCATTTTTAAAAATACAAATGTAAAATTATGTAAATTATGCAAATTACTGAGGATGTTTTCTCAAGACATGGGAACACATTTGCATTTGAATTATGAACTCAGTATCAGGCATTTCTCTTGTGTCTTCTGTTGCACAGCTGTGTCATTTTATGTCAACAAAAGCCACTGCACGTGACTTGTCCATGGTGAAACTTGGATTAGGGTAATTTTTTCCTAATAAGAGATTACATTATGTGAAAGTTTTACTTAAAGTACGAAGGACATATGTCCAAAAGCTTAGAAAGGGGAAGCTGTAAAATAGCTATTACAGGTTTGTCATATGATTTATTTTTTACTTTGTTAAATGTCATTTCCATGAGTACCCATTACACAAATTCAACCCAAATGCACAAATGTTAAGTCTGTGCTTTTGCATATGCTTTTGCATAATTTTCTTCAGTGTCTGTTCTTTGTGCAGTAAATACTATTAACAGGACTTATATCCACTGCTATAATAGACAGATTGGATGTAACATATAGAAGGTTTCTGTGATATGTGTAAAGCTGAAGAAACAGCCACACAGGGACTTCCTCTGTCTGGCTGTTCTCTGCTCTGTTGGAGGTGCAGTGAAGCAGTAAAGACTTCTTGGATACGTATACAAAGTTTTATACACACAGTATACTGTGTTGTGCCCACCTAGGATATGCTTGTGATTCTATTAAATGTGCACTTGAGTTCTTCAAATAGGAAAGCTTTGTTTCTGCCTCCAGAAACAAATAGACTCTGAAAGGATATGAGTTCATGACTTTGAATTGATAATTTGCTTTCAGAGTGGTGGACTTCTACAGGATCCAGCGGGATGCAATGCTCACTGCTGCTGACAAGTGGTTAAAAGGTCAGAGTGCAACACAGATAATCACTTAAATTTTTTTGCTAGCTATTTATCATCTTTGTGCTCAAGATAAATCACTTAAGTTCATCTCTTGACTGAAGTGACAGATAAGCACTATAAGCAAATCAATTGCATTAAATATTAAGCTTAGGACAAATACTCTATTGCTGCATTTTTGTGCTTTCTGGTAGAACAGGAAGATAGATGGTGATGAAAAAAGCTCACAACATTACTATTTAAAGCAATTTTACAAAGAGCCTGTATTTCACTTCATTATGTTCTTATACTTTTGATGTTTAAAATATCTGTCTTTAAAAAATCTCTGAAATATTGACCTTAATTTAAAAGAAGATACAAAAAATTGCTATAGCAATAGTGGTAATAATGTTTATATCAGCAAATCTAAAACATCACTGAATCTATGATGTATCCATTAAAGTGGGGCATAAGTTTCTTCCTTGATTCCATTTTCTCTCTCTCTCTTTCTCCAGACTTGGCAGAATGGTACCCTCCTGCTGCTGGCATGTTCTTATGGATCAAAATTAAGGGTATTTCTGATACACAGCAGCTGATAATGGAAAAGGCTTTGAAGAAAGAAGTATGATGTGATTTAATGACTTGTGATCTTAAAACAAAAAAGGCAGGGATAAAATATCTGTATCTATCCATATGTGCACACATAAAAAAGCAGGGGGACTTGCTGTGCACCATCATTAAGTCTGCAAGTGAGGCACTGTGGCATAGTTATTGACTAACAAAATATTTTCATGGCTCCATTCAGATGTTGATATTTTATTAGTTTACTTAAATTGAAACCAATATAACATATGGTACAATGTCATTATATATTACATATATATAATATTAATATATATACTTAAATGTATAATGGCTGTTGACTAAATCTTTTTAATGAGAAAAATTAATTTTGAGTTTATTTCTCCAATTTATAAGATCCAGCACTGAATAAGCTACACCCCAGGTGCCTCTAAGCATTGTGATGATATGAACAAGACCTGGTAACCCAAACCAAAGACCCTGTGGTTTTATTATGAAAAATCTGGTTATAGGTTGCATATTTTTGTCTCCTCATTTTGAAAAAAGTAAAATATTACACCATGCTCACACTTACAAGTGTGTAAGCACTGAGATTTCTCAAATTTAATTTAACATAGTGTTTTAAAAATGTAGAAGTGGTAATAACTGTGTGGTTAATCACTTTTTCATAGGTATTACTGGTTCCTGGAGGAGCATTCAATATTGATAGTTCAGAGCCTAGTTCTTATGTCAGAGCCTCCTTCTCTCTGCCTTCTCCTGCCCAGATGGATCTGGTGAGATTTTCTTTTTTCTACATTCTTATCAAGACAGTTTCTCACACAGCAATGCTTCTTTGTTTTTTACATCCTTCTCCTTATATTTTTTCTTGAATGTTAGAGGTTTTAGTCTGTAGATGATTAAGCAGTACTTTCACAGCAGTATTAACTGTTCCTTAAGCAAGATACTCATCCAAATGATCTGCAAGATACCAAATATTGAAGACCATTAAGAATTTCTCTGTGTATCTTATACATAGTGTCTCACAGTTAAACCTCTCAGACATTATTTATAAATGCTTTACTGGAGCCAGAGTATTTGCTTAAGCATCAGCAGGCATCATGTGTCTTTCAGACTTTGGATTCCTGAGATTCTGAGATTGAATTACCTGTGTTCTTTTTTGTGTGTGTTGGCAATTCTTTGTAAGAAAGACTGTTTGTTTTACTTTTGTACAATTTAGATACATGCTTTATTTTATTATTTAGTGATTTATTTATTATTTTATTTATTTTGTTTATTTATTTTTATTTATTTATTTATTATTACTGATATTATTATCAGAAACTAATCTTTTATGTGTTTTAGGAGCATTTTTCATTTATTTGGCTCTAACTATAAAATCAGTGGGAGAAAAGATAGGAGACATTTATTTGTGCAGATTTAATACTGATTTGATTGTGGTGCCTTAAAGAGTTCAGTATTTGTAGTTGTACTTTCATGTACTTGCAAAGGCTTGTAGCAAATAAGTACATCTATGAAGACTTGTAACAGATAAGTGTTTCTTTTTTGTTCTCCTCTATTTCTTCTATTTTTTCCTTTTTCTTTGTTAAAGTAATTCATAACCATACTATTGACAGTCAAGCCGTATTTTCATATGCTTCCCCACTCAACTGTTCTTCCTTTTTTTCCACTTTTGGAGTCCCTGGGCAGTAATACTAAGTTAAAAGAGATACTTTTTCAGGGATCACTAGTTTGTTAGAAGTTGTATCTGAGCTCCAAATATCCTTTGAACATCAATATATGCATATTTCTGTTTCAGAAATCTCTGCCTTTTATTTTCTGTCAGAGAATCGGAAGCTTTGTGCAGTCGAATGCCATACATGATTTTATAAAAGGAAAAGAAAGAATATCAGCAGAACTTTGCATTATAAAATATTGATTCTATACAGTTCGGGCAATTTTAGTAGCTTTACAGGTTTGATGTGTTCCCTATTCATGTAATGCTGAAATATAATTGTGAACCGTATTTTTTGTTGCAGGCCTTCAAGAGACTGGCTGACCTTATAAAAGAATCATTGTGAAAAATCTAAATAGAGCTCTTGCAGTAATGAAAATCATCTCCAGAAAATAGTTATTAACATTTGGATTTCATCAGAACACTTTATAAGCAAGCACAATACAGTGGATGTTTTCTTACATCTTTTCAGCTAAAAAAAAGACTGAAAATGAAAGTGAAAAACAATTTGCCTAGTTTTTTTTTTTTGACAGGACATTACAAAATGTATCTAACTCAGAAACATTTAAAATACTCAAAACCAAAATGTTCTATTTCCTGTAAAATCCATGGTTTTGTTAGATTTAAATTGATTTTTGTTCTGACTTTTGTTTTGCATTTGAGTTGGGAAACAGAAATCATTTACTTAGAAAGTTGCACTTGAGGTGGTCTTAACCACTATTACTTCTCACTATTAATATCAACTGATACATTCCTCCAAAATCTTATGTTGGGATTGTCTCATGGGTCACTTCCATTCTTGTCCTTCTGTATGGCATCTGGTTTTAATGATTTGAGGATTAGTATTTAATTCTACTGAAGCTTTGTCCGATAAAGTTGATGTAACTATGTTAACAAATTAAAGCTGATCCAATAAAATGAGGCTATGATGACAAATAAACTGAGGTCCATTGCAATTTGCAAAGGTATTCTCTAATTTGTAAAAGGTATTCTGATTGCTGTTTTTTCACTTCAGTCTGTGAATAATTACTCTGTACCTGTGGTAGAAAATCTGTCGTTTGCCAAGGCATGTGGATGTACTAAAGGAACTATTCCTGGTTATTCAGTCAGATGTGGTTGTGAATGGAGAGTGTAACTGAAGAGGGGACACAGTGGAATGGACACTACCCTAACACTGTAAGATGCAAACAAAATGAAAAAATAAAGAATGCTTCAGTCTTGTTCCTTGGTTATTGTCATCCCAAACATTTGATACTCAGCAACAGATATAAAACCTTCACAACGTTTCAGCTGCTGAACTGATCCTACAAAGTTTCCTGTTTAGATTAGTGACTTCAGTTTTACTCACTGCTTGGATGAAAGCACTGTGATTTTCCACCAATATCAGATGGCTGTTTCTTTATGTGCAACTGTTCAGAATTTCAAAGTAAAACATTATTCAAGCATCTAGTTTGTTGTTAACATAGCTCTAAAGTTTCATACCTTCTCGATGATTTTCTTGTAGGCAGCTCTTCACAGGGGAAATGTTCCTGCTTCTTCTTCAGGGCTCCTCCGGGCTCTCTCTGACTGGCCCAGCCCTTTTATCCCAAACCTTCTCATGTGGCTACAGCTGCCACCCAATTAAGGGCATCACAGCTGCAGCCCATTTACAGTAACAAGAATCAGAGCAGGATCACTTATACTATAATCTGACAGCCCCTACATTTCCCCCTTTTCTTTTAACAGGTTTTACAATTCACATTTACAATACATATACATAGCCCCGGATCTTTCTGTCCCAGTTCTCAGGCTGCCACAGCTCTCGGCTGTCTTGAATACATACATTTCCCTAGATCTTCTCAAGGCTCTTTTCCTCAAAGGCCATGCTTCTCACAGCGCTCTGCTGCCACAGCTCCTCAATTCAAAGCTCCTGCTCCTTTCTATTTGTCCCAGCTCTCAGGCTGCCACAGCTCTCGGCTGTCTTGAATACCCAGCTCCCAGGCTGCACGCTCACCATCACGTCGGGGTCACCAATTGTTGTTAACATAGCTCTAAAGGCTCATACCTTCTCGATGATTTTCTTGTAGGCAGCTCTTCACAGGGGAAATGTTCCTGCTTCTTCTTCAGGGCTCCTCCAGGCTCTCTCTGACTGGCCCAGCCCTTTTATCCCAAACCTTCTCATGTGGCTACATCTGCCACCCAATTAAGGGCATCACAGCTGCAGCCCATTTACAGTAACGAGAATCGGAGCAGGATCACTTATACAATACATAGATTTTTTACTGAGAGGCCAGCTATACAATACATACTATAATCTCACAGCCCCTACACTAGTTAGCCACTCAGCAGCCCAGGCAACCCAAGCAAATAAGGACCAGGCACAACCTTTCTTCATTGGAAGTTTCACAACTGAAATTACTATTACAAATTATTATTATTACAAATTATTGTAATACTTAGAATAATTTTCATTCCCTCTTTTCCGCCTAGTTATAAATAGCATGTGTCACAACGAACTAGCACAGACTTATGCCTTTCCCAGCATCCCTCCCACTGGCAGGATCATTCCAGTGCCTCCAGCCCAGCATCACTTTTCATATCAGTCTCAAGCCTTTTCATTTAGTCACACATTCACACCATCTTGAGCAGCATATCTAAGATCAATCCTTTGCTCAATTCCCAGATTACTGCAGCTTTTAGGTAAATCCACTGGAGAGGAGCTGACATAGGTGGGCAAGGTGGTGCAGTGGATGGGGCTGGCCCCTGCACAGAGTCAGGCTGGGCTGGGGCAGCCAGGACCCAGGGAGTGACAAAGTGTAGGGAGACCCTGCAGTCCCAAACCTGCTCTGAGGGTGCCAACACTGTCTTTGAAGACAAACTTGTTCCATTTTACATGGTTTGGTGATGCTAATGGGGGATCCAAACTAGCAGTGTCTCCTGTGCAGTGCCACTCAACAGGAAGTATTCACATCAACTCACTTTCATAAGCATGTATAGAAATGATGAAAACTCTTAATGTTGCCATCGGGCCATTTTTATCTTGGGCTCAACTGCAAAAATTATTTTCTACAACAACAAGTTGATATGTCTGTTTAATTAAAATAATATTTTTATAGAGGGATAAATGTAAACAAAATTTAAGACTGGTTTTAGTTCTCTGGTAAATGCTATTGTCAGATATTTTGGTCATATTGTCATTCATCCAAACCTGAATTTGATAAACAAAATGAAAATACCATTATTAAGTAAGCCTTAAATTGGTGATGTGTTGGATGAAACACCTCTTAATTTTCAGACAGCTAGATGTTAATTTGGTTGAATGTAAGCAAAATCAATTCCATTTGTGCCATATTACCTGGTTTTGCTATCAGCTAATTTAATTTAGAGAGAGGGGTTTTTTTTCCCAGCTGTGGTGAAGCATCTGTAATGAAATTAATATCCTGAACAATGCAAATTGAGCAGTGGCAGTGAAATCCTATATGCACATGCTGTTTCCATGAACCTCTTAATGCACATTTTCTAGTCTCCTGGGAGAGAGCTTTCACTGTTATTAAACTGTTCATGGAGAAAGCCACTTGAGATGAAAGAAAAGGGTGGGCAACATGTTTGCATAGGAAGAAATTACATGGCAAATGAAAGTTTTGGGTTTCCCTTTTCATTTCATCCATCCACGAGCAAATATCCTCTCTCATTCACAGCTGGTTTTAAGCCATCTGCTGCAAGTGACACAATCTGCCACTGGGGAAGAGAGGACACAGAGGAAGGGAAGGGCAGGGCCCGGTGTCGGGAGCGCAGCCCCCAGTGCTGCCCTGGTGGGGCACTTGAGGAGGAGGTTGCTGCAGTGCTGGAGAGAGCTGCCTGGCATGGAAGCCCTCCACAGCCTGGCCCTTACTCTGAGTGAGCATTTAGCTGCCCATTCTCTGGTACCTGCACTCTGGTTCCACTGCATTTTCACACTTTTGGCAGATGATCCAAACCTCAGGCCCAAGAGCATAAACAATGTGGACTGAAGAGAGGAAGCAAGAACGATGGGACTCAATGGGCTAAAGCTGTAATTAGACAATTAATTCCAATATGCAAAGGGACTGAAACTTATAAAACTATGACACCCTGTGACCAGTTGTCCATTTTGTGACCATTTTGGGTTCATCTTGGGTGTAGCCCTGGCTGGGCTCTTGTGCTGCCCAAGATGTATCCATTGAGGCCTCTAATAAATATGTACTCTAACTCCATCTAGCTCTTTTCTAGGTCAGCCTTCACAAGGCATCACATTGAGCTGTGCTGTGCATGTCCTAATGTGTCCTGTTTTCTTTATTGCTCAATAGCAGGTTTTGAGCAGCCCACTTTAGGCAGTCTTATATGGGAATAGAACAGTTGCAGTGTTTGAATTGTGATTATTCTGAATAAAAATGCAAAGAAACATGCATTTTCATTCTTCTTCTTTCACTGTTCCCAGGAATACCATGCTGTACCTCACTTTTCTCCTAATGATTATGGAAACTATTGTGCAACCCTGCAAAGCACAGAAGTCACAAGGAGAGAATAATAAGGTCTTGCTGATTCTTTTCAAGAATTATTATCCGAGGAACATGTTAACAAATCTGGCTACTGCTAGAAGATTACCAATAGATGAATAGAATGTGGAGAATACCTTCAGAATTATATTTTCTTTTAATTTTCAAATTATATCAGATCTGGATTGACATTAACAAGTGGATGTGCTGTAATATGATCTGGAAAAAATTAACATCAAAGTGTTTCTGTTCCTTGATGTACACAGAACTTTGACTTTTCTCTACATTTGGCTAATAATAAACTTACGATGCTTTCTTGCGGTTTCATCCAATAAATCAAGCATTAACAGAGGTAGATAAAGTTCTTCTGACAATATCAAATTATTTTATTGCCTTATATGGGATGAATAATTTAATAAACTCTCTGAGTGTCTACCTCTCTACAAAAACTACTAATAAATTGGAGGAATGGAAAGACCACTTCAGTTTTCTTGCTGGATTATATGAAATCTTATTTTCAACACAGTTCCAAGAACTTGGAAGATGTTACTTAATAAGAAAATAAGCTAGTTTCTGCATCTGTGAGGAAGGCTGGCAAGAGTTACTGTCTTAGTACAAGCCTAGCCAGGTAAATTGTAAACATTTTAGGTAACCCACTAACATGAAAACAAACAGCTAAAAGCTTTTTAGTAAGGCCTAAGAAAAAAGATACTTGATCACACAAACAAATGGAAAACAGCCTTGATTTTTACACAATTAACAAACACTTTTTTATCTCTGCTTTTTTTCTTTCCTGAATTTCTTTGTTCAGCTCTTTTTAAGGATGTTTCTAATCCACAGGGGCCCCAGGTGACATAATTTTCCAGTAATTAAAGCCAATTATTTTCTTACAATTGCCTCCATATCTTTTTTATCCTTTACAGATAGGCTATTACCTTATTCTCTGCATTTGTTGTAGGTCACCTCATACACAATCTCATCAATAACTAATCTCTGGCTAGTGGCAAGTCTGACCCTAACTCCTTTTCATTTAAAGCAGCCAGCATCACTTTAGGAGACCAGCACTAATTTTAGGGGGATGTAACTCAGAAGGGTAACTATCTGGAATATAATACTGGCTTTATCTTCAAGTAACAGCACTTATGCCAAATGAATAAATGTGTTATTTCTTTCTGCCTCCTAATTGGCATAATGTTTCCCATTTGTATCTTTTTACTTCTTTTTATTTAGCTATTCTTGCTTATTACCCTAGCAAGTCTGTGATAAGCCATAGATGTTAGATTAGTTCCCACATAATAGATGTGAAGAGAGGGCTTTTAGAAAGCAACATGCACAGATGGTTCAAACTCTGTGGACATCAGTCATGCTTGCAAGGGCTGTTTATTGTGAACAAGAATCCCAGGGACTCACAAGTTTCAAAGCCAAAGGAAATCATCATCAGCTTTATAAGAAAGGCCATGCATTTTCATTACCTCAGAGAAGGATATCCTAACTTGGTTTTAAGACTTGAAATGATGGAAGACACACCAGCCTAATCTGTTGGATTAAAGAGCCCTTCATTTACATGGCATTCTCTCCAGTCATGTCACTCATATTAATTCAGCTATTTCCCTAAAGCCAAAAGTAAGGGATAAAAAGGATATATTTCAAAAGTTTGAAGCTGCACTCCTAATTAATGAATTTTCAAAAGATTTTCTGTAAATCTCCTCAAAATCTACCCTAATCAGGGTAAATATATGTCCCTTTAAGACAGGAAGGTTTTGTAAAGTAGATAAAACAGTGAATAGGAAAGACATCAGTGGAAATAGTTTCTGTATTGGCAAATCACTCTTTGCTGCCTGGTGTCAAAAATAAGGAAATCAAATTTTAGCCTATTATTATTATCATAATATCATAAGCAACATAGACATCTGATGTTAGGAGCATTTCTTGGGCTACCTTGTAAAAGTGGCATTCAGGAAAATAATTTGGAGTTCCTTATCTGTAGTACCAAAGCCATGAAGGTGGGATGGGTAAAAACTTCATGCAATCCCCTCACTCTTTCTAAAAGTAAAACTGGTTTTCAGAGTGGGTAAAGTATTTAGGGAGGTGAAGTCCTACTGGTTGTTTTTTTTTATATTAGACTCTTGAATGACAAAGTTAGTTTTTAAAACAGAACTAAAATTCCTAAGACCATTACATTGTTTTGATAAATCCCATATAAAAAGTTTCATGATGCAAAACTGTAAGGGCAAGAGGAAATCTTTGCCACATTCTTGAAAGTTTCCTGAATGAAATGTTGCAATGCTGCGACTGCACATACACACACATTGCATCTGCATAAGAGTGGAAAATATATTTACAAACTGATTAATAGTGTGCACTGACCTTTCTTTCACTGTTTAAAATAGAATATTGGTGATTTTCAGGACAACTGAAGTTAGAAGGATAACACTGGAGCTAAGTTCAATAGCAGAGAAGAAAAGGAGAGTAGGACAAAGCATGTAAAAAAAGTCTAGTGGCAAAAGACAAGTAGAAATCTTCCCCAGAGCCAGACACAAATTGTTGAGACTTGCTCTGTTAGAGATTGTTCCAATACTCACTCATGACTCATCTCTCCCCAGCAAGGAGACAGAGGCCTGGGAGGAGAACCTGCTGAGCCAGGCTCCCACACTGCCCCAGCCTCCTGTGCTGCACAGGTCTGAGCACAGGAACTGTGGCAGGCCTTCAGGTGATCCTGTGCTAAATAAACCAGCTGCATACTACATGCTCTCTAACTTGCCACAGTGCCTCTCATGTGCTTATCAGACCGACTTTGTAGTGGCATCTGCATTAAAAGTCTTACTATGGCAGAGCATCAGAGTTGTCACTGAATCACAATGCCTGTCATTTGTACCTCCCTTCATAAGCACTTCCTAAAAACATCTCCCACAGTAGAGCTACTGCAACAACTGGTCCTGTGTTTTCATTTTAATTCTATTTGAAGCATAGGGCAGGAAATGGGGAAAACCCATCAATATAGTACCCCTCATAACAGTAATTATGAGAGGTTATTAATATTTATAACGTTTTTTAAACAGGCTTATTTACTAGATGTGGCTCTGGGAATTCATCTACAAAAATGTCAATTTATGAAGGCCACAATGTACATATCTTCATCTGAATTATTTACATTGGTTGATACAATTAATCTTTTCTCTAGCTGAAGTTTAAAATTGGATCAGATGAATTGCATTACTAAGGTTCTTTTTCCCTTCTGTTGCCAGTGACTCACTTCAGTACAGAGGACTTTATTTTAGTTATCAAAAGCTTGGTGAGAAGAAGCCCATCTTTTAAAGTTCTTTTCATGACCTTACATTCTCATTGTTTCATGTCATGCTGGATCTCCTGCTAGAGATGTGTGTTAGTGGCAGCCTAGTGGAAGTTCTTAGAAATTCATGCATTTTTTTTTCTTCATTCATGATAGCAGATAATAGTAGGTTTGGTGTTAATGCAACTCACTCATTTATAACTTTATTTTCCCTATCCTGCCTTAAACACCAATATTTCTGTTAGTGGAAGCTGAGGGTCTGATACATCTGCTACTTTTCCTCCTGGATAAGCACTGCTCCAGAATAGTGATGAGGAAATAACTCCACAGTGTGCAGACAGCTGTGGTTCCCAGCTGAAATATCCTTCTCATGGTACAACTGTATTCTAGTCACATTGTTAAGCTCATACACTCAACCTATCCTCTTTGCTACTGAGGGTACCTTTCTACAGCAGACCTAAAGAGTTCACTTTTCTACTTTGCTGACATTTATTAAAAATAAAATTGGGCCTTTTAGCTTATCCCAACATTCTGATTATCAGCACAGTTCTATGAATGCAGATCTCAGAGAATATCTTGGACCTTTACTACAGAAGAGTACCAATGTGCTCTCCTTTCCACATATTCCAGCTTCACTTCCTTGCATAGGATTAAACAGCAGCAGGGTTACAGTGCTGTCAAAAGCAGAAAATGTGGAAACAATATTTTGCTAACAAAGGAAAATTTTAAAGGAGAAAAGCTTTTTATGTTAAGTCTTATCAACACTAAGAATATGGTCCACATAGCTGTGCTGGAAGAGCATGAATATGTAGAATCTTGGTGTGTTAAGATGAAAAGAAAAAATGGGCTAGAAAGCAATGAGTGGTCTCAAACTAAAGTGTCATTCACCACTCCATTGAAGAAGTGGAAAGATGAAATATTTTAGCAAGTCTCCAGGTGATAATATTTAGGTAGAACTCAGCATGTAGAACTGCTGGCCTGCTTCTCAAACTGTAGACAAGATTACTGACTGAGAAAGCAACATTCAAATTATTCAGCAGTTATACTGATGTTTCTTGCTTGGGTACCATTATTCCAACCTTTTCATACATTAAGAGTCTGCCTGAAGCATGTAGGTAGATGATGCATTTGTATTATACATAAAATTTTAATTTTCCATTGCCAAAACCAACATAGGTACATAAAAGTCAAAGTAACAATAAACATGGCATAGTGCTACTGAATATGAACTGCCCTGGGTGAACAGATGCATCTGATCATGTTTTTCAGGAGAAGGTGTTTGGATTTATACTGTATTCCAGGGCCTTATTTTTCCCCTCAGTCTTATCAGCAAAATAAAAATAAGATTTTATTTTCTCCACCAGATAGTATCAAACTAGGTCTGGATTTCTTTGGTTTGAGGTGGTAATAAGTCAATTGCTGAAACAGCTATGACTTCAGGAAGGTGGTTTTACAGATGTGTATTTATTGCCTTTATCATTCACTGAAGTTATGCTCTGACCTACCTTATCCCAGGGGCTTTTCAAGTGAATTTACAAGCAGCTGCCACCTTTTTTTTAAATCTTGTCTTTGTCTGGTTTCTGATGCTGAGCTCTGGTAAGTATCATCTGTTAATATCTAACAGTATGGGTTTATACCCAGCATGTTTTTCAGGATCCAGGTTCAATATTTACAAAATCAGTGGTCCTTTATCAGCACATATCTCTGTTTCCAGCCCAAGGATTACACCACTTTGCTATCTAGTTTATACAGACAGGTGAAGCAGCCAGGAAAAATGATTGAGATAAGAGTGAAGAAAGAGAAAACATAATTAAATGCTTTATGGGAAAGGTTCCAAAACATGGCACTAGCATCCACTGCAGTATACCTAAAGCAGAAACAGATAGGATGTTTTTTGCCAATTGTAAGTGATGTATCAGGTTTATTGAAAACAAAGGAGCAGTCGTCCTGTTAACAAGAGAGGATTTATCCTATTGAGAAAGAAAAAGAACAGAACAGTGAGAGCACAGAGCATCCAGGTAATGGAAAGCTTTAGGAATCCCATCAGTGAGACATAGCCAATGTTATGAAGCCTGAAGTGAGGCCATATGGGATCTATTTCATTAGACTGTTGAAGTGAAAAGATATGCACTCTCTGGGTTGCAAAACCAATAAATATAAATTTAAGTTCCAGTTTTAGTTCTCCAGAATATTTTCAGAAAATTTAGCAAATGCCTTCATGGACTTAAGGACTGGGCTCATAATAACATAATAACATAATGAAAATTATTCCAGTTAGAAAGAAGCACACAGGATGTCCAGTAAAAGAAGCCAGACTTCTGCACCCTGTAAGTATTGCAGAAATTAAAATTATCCTTTTTTGAAGTTCTTATGGAGAGCTTTTGCCTTGCAGTTCTTGATAAAGGAAGATGGAAGAGACCAATTCAGCACATGGTGGGTCTATAAGGCATTATCTAGTTTAAATGGTACCACTAGAATTTAAAATGTCATGAAGAGACATGAATTTAAAATGTCATGAAAATTAAGACTAGAATTTAAAATGTCATGAAAATTCATCTTGTTTCTCCTGTAGAAAAATCTAGACACAAACCACAGTGAAGACAACATCTGAACACTGAGAGACAGTGGCTGACACTGCTGAATGCACAACTTTCTCCAGCAAGGTCATGGACACGGTGGAAAATTTTGCTTCTATAAATTTTATTGACTTTCAGTTTCTGATAACACTAAGTGAAAGCACACTGAACTCTGGCATTGTGCCACAAGAGACTATTTAATTCTGACAGCCAAACCCCACAGTTTGCTGAGTCACAGAAAACTCACAGTAATAAGTCTGTGTAAATGAAAGGCACCTTTTGTCAAAGACAACTTCGCAATGTAACTTTGATCAGACTTCAGTTTATTTTCTGTCCTTCCTACAGGGGAATATAATCAGAATATAACTTTGAGGGGAAAATGCAGGTTCTGTATGTGAAATTGTTTGAAAATCCTCCTGTTCCCCTGCCTCATAACCATTCCTCAGTTTCCCTTGTGTCTGTATGGGGAAATGAATAAAACAGCTCCAGGAGTAACACAATTTAATTCCACTTGTTCTTGTTGCATGGTCACAGGTCACACACTGTCAGTATGCTTTGGTGGAATGAAGAAAATGTAGAATATAGTGACTTTATAAGTACATTTTCCTTTTTGCTTGCACGACTTTGATTTCCTTATGACAGAGGGTGACCCAAATTGTTTTCCTCGGTAGGAATAGGTAAGTACTTGCTTCTGGTTTTTAGTATTCCTGTCACATGAAATTTTTCTTTCAAAATGAGAAATGTATTTTCATCTGCCCCAGTTAAAACATGCAAACAGTAAAACATATTGAAAGAATCCTTTGCTTTAAATATATTTTGGTAGTTAGAGGTGAACGACCCGGGCTGTCATTCACCACTGGTCAAATCTGAGCTTACAAAACCCACTTATACTAAATCAAGAATGAACTGTATTCAATTATATATATCATAGAACCATTTTATGTTTTGGGTTGGAAGGAACCTTCAAAATCATCTAGTTCCAACCCCCCCTGCCTTGGCAGGGACACCTTCCACTAGACCAAGTCGTTCAGACCCCCAACCGACCTGGCTAATTTTATTTCTAAATCTACTTTCTTTCAGTTTGAAGCCTTTCCCCTATGTCCTGTCACTCTATACCCTTGTTAAATGTCCCTCTCCAGCTCTCTTGCAGAACCCCTTCAGGTACTGGAAGGTTGCTTAAAGGTCCTCTTGGAGGCTTCTCTTCTCCAGGCTGAACATCAACACTGAGCCTTTCTTCACAGGAGAGGTCCTACAGCCCTCTGATCAGCTCCTCCCCTTAAAACTCAAGTTTCTCTGGAGCTCTGTTCCCACAAAAATTAGCTCAGCATAGTGAAGTTCTTCAATGCTTCAATTGACCATCCACAAAGACACAAAGTCAAACATGCTGTCTCCTAACACTATCCCAGAAAAGCTATCCAGGCTCTTTTTGTGCCATCTGGGCAATTTTTAAAAGACTATTAAAAGCCTAAGATGCTCTCTTTTCTCTCCATGAACATTAATGGTAAAGAAGTTGAGTTTAATTTTTTTTCCACAATCATCTCTGCTGGACAAGCCCAACTTAAAAATGTTTTCTCGTATGATCAACTTTCAGAATATGCTCAAGATTTCTGTGCTACTCAAATGAGCAAAGAGCCTCAAGTCTTCAATAGTCTTGTTGAAAAATTATATAAAAGCTGGAATCTCATGTGCTGTATAAAGCAAGCCTCTAATTACACAGTTGAGATCAGTGGAGAAGCAGTACTCCATTGCACAGGTCTGAGAACATCTGCCTTCTGTCCCTGGCACGGTGCTCCTGAGCAGTGTGCTCTTTGTGGGGCTTCAAAGTACAGTGGCTGATTTCCATAGTGATTCTCCTTTACAAATCCTTGGGGCACTAAGGATGGCTCTTTCTCAATTTGCCTATGAGTGATCACAGAATGGCCTCTTCCTGGTTGTACTATTAAAAAGCAAATCTTAGATTTGTGATTTCTTTGGGGCTTGTCTTTGCCAAGCTGGCTTTATAATATTTAGCAAAGGCAAACATTAAACTGACATCCCTCAGACACACAGTCTTATGCTCCATGTGCATGAAAACTCCTTCTTAACTTCTTCCTTAACTTTTACCTGTAATGATTAATGATAAAGCAAATTAAGGCAGAGCTACTTCACATTATGTGCAGAGTGCACATGATGAAACAGGAGACAATAATTCAACCCACAAAGATCCACACATCCCAAGTGCAGTGACTTATCAACTTCCCAAAGCGGTGATGAAATCTAGCTAACAGATCCTAACAAAGCAAAATCACAGCCTAATATAAACTGCTGCAGATTATTCATATTGGTTTTGATGCTTTTTCTTTATGTCTAAGCACACCATCAGAGCAAAAGTAGGGAAAAATATCTGTTTTCAGGTAAGAAAGTGAACAATCCTACGCCACAGCCCACAAGCCCAGATGGATGCAACATGACCCAGTGACCCAGAAAAAACATTTAATTCTAAGATCCTCTTCAAAAAATTGTATATTTATGTGAAAGTGTAAATATTTTTATTCTGTAGTTTGGAACAATGAGACACAAACATAATGAGTTGTCCAAAGCTCCTGCAGAAGCCATCAACAAAGATGAAAACCTAGACCTTCTGACTTCCCGTTCACTGATTCAGCCATGAGACCCAAGTCTACCATTACTTACACATATATGTGTACAACAGAATTTTACATTGCCCTTTATTTAACTTATTTTATTTAGATAACACTGTGAGAAACAGCTATTGCCCAGAGGTGTGCAGCTCCATCACCAGATGCAATCAGGTTGGAAAGTTTCTCCAGTGACCAGGTAATAGTTAGCTACACGTTTTTTACTTCCCCTTAAAGCCAGGTGTTCAATTAACTCATCAGCATCCACTACTCAGCCACCAACTTTGTTCTTTTTTTAAGGCTTTCATGAAAAAAAAATCAAAGGACTTGTGAAAAATGTAGTCAGAAGAAGCCCTATCTAGGATAGCACTTAAAATTGATTTCCAATGAAATCATGGCTGGACATGACAAGGAGGGTAGTAAGGGATTATGTCTCTGTGACTGACTCATGTGTTTTGCTGTTCTTTGAAATCAAGAGCATTGATTTTTTTTTTTTTATAGTTTTACTTGGGTTTGCTTCCAGCATCCTGCGATTCCCCAGGGCCCAGAAAGATACAATGCTTGACACACAGGGAAGTTGCTGAAAGGTCAGTGTGCTCAGTACACACTGAAGCATCTGTGCTGCTGCTATATTTGCCAAGATCCAAGTAAATTCAAGGAAGAAAATTATATTTGAAGAGCATTTTACTTGAAGTTTTTCATCCTCCTGAAAAATACCCATCATTTCTAACTTTAATTTATATATTTGTGCACAGACAGTCCACACAAGTTAAAACAGGATGGCGTCTGAGTTTTTCCACACTTAGTTTAGCAAATTCACTCTCAAGTACAAGCCTAGCTTTTCCCTCTAAATTAGTGAGACCATCCAGAGTCACATGTACAAACATCACAGGAACACAAACTGGCACTGGCACCCAGCACAGTCTGGGCAGTTCTGTGCCACCAGCTTGTCAGCAGCATTTACTGGCACTGGTAATGGCAAAGCTTGTACCCCAGCACTGACTGATCTTTTCCCCAGCCTTGCAGTTAAGCCCCAAAGCAAAAGGTGGCTCTGAAACAAAATGTGGAATAATTTCTAAAGTCAATCTGAAACAAGTCATGGCCTTAGCCTTGACTGAACATATATCCCAATCTAACCTTCCCCCTCTCACAGTGAGATACCCTTGTCTGCTGCTGACCTGACAGAAGAGCATCTCTGTCCCCCTTGCAGGCACTTTGCCCTGGAGCTTTGTGAATTCAAGCCCCAATTCATGCTCCAGCCTTTACACCCCACTTCTTCTCCCCAGACAGGGTTTTGCCCCATTTTTCTTCCAGGTCAGATAGAAATTAGAAGTAGGTTTGTGGTAGAGTTTGGATTACTTTGAAAGTTTGCATAAATCATGGTTTTACTCAGTGTAGCTTCCCACCTTCATCCCAGCCAAAGCTGTTCATAACCTAAAAACTGCTTTAGGATCAGCTTTTAGCCTGAACTCTGAAAAGCTTCCCCAGTAACTTGCAATAAACTCAAGCTGTGCCTTTTTTCTTTTATGTTTAGAGGTCAAACCCTACTTGATCCACCATGTTATGCAGTGACGCAATGTCCCATTTCAGAGCTTATTTCCCAATGACACTGGCTTACACCAACTCTCAGCTTAGTTTAACAGGCCCTGGTAATTGTTATATGACTTTATAAATTTACACAAAGTAATGCATGGAACCTCTCATTCCACGCATAACTATTTACTTCCAGAAGGTTGCATAGCCTTAATTTGGAAGCAAATATATAGCCATGAGCACCAGCCTTTCATATCTGCCTACCTTGCTGAAAACTGAGTCTTTTATTAAGGCAGCAGTGCCAAGAGAACTTCAAATATGTTAAGATGCTCAGAGCTTGACAAGAATCAGAGATTTTATTGGAATTTCTATGAAAATTAACTTATTTTTCTTGCAGTAGGGATACAGTGATGTTTCAGACATGAGACAATGTCTGCTGTGGATATGTACTGTCTTGTATTACTCTGGATGCCACGTTCCCACTTACATTAGAGCCTCAGAAGGCATTATTGACTAACTTAAAAGTAATGATCAGAGAGGTTTTATGTGGCAAGACTATTATGATCTGATGACAAATTGACCTATTTTATTTTCTTCCTACATTTAACAAGACTAAATTATATCTAAGAGCAATTGGTAATAGCTAAAAATGTAATCTGTTAGCTGCAGCAGTGAGCCACATAATCAAATGAGGGAATGAGGTGAGGCAGCCTTTGCCTGTCTTTGGAAATGAGGGTTTGCATATGAACACTTAGACACACATGGAGCCAAACTGAAAAGGTTTCAATTAGCATGATCATCTCTGGATTTAAATTATAGGTCACACCCACAGTAACACCTCACCAGGTACCAGAAATCAGCCTGACAGAGAAGCCCCTCTTCACCTGGACCACAAGGTCACTCCAGAAGAATAGAAGGACACTACAGAAGGACTACACACTGATGAACTCCAGGACAGTTTTCAAACCTTTCTGAACATGACAGTTAGGGAGATTTCAGCTGGGAGCCCATCCTGAAAGGGACACTCTGCTAGCATCTTCAGTAAACTCCTCACATGAAAATGTGGGCTGGTCAAAGGCAAAGAGCAGAGAGCCTCAGCCACCCAGGTGGTCACAGATTGTAAGCAATACCTTCCGTTTTACCAGAAGCTCTCAGAGAAGTCTGCAGGCAGGACCCAGGCATGTAAAGCCAGGCATGTAAAATCAGTCTGCAGTGCTCACAAGGCTGGCGACTCATCTGCAGCAGGAACGTCACAGGCATCTGAAGGCAAATCACCCTCAGCTCTGCCAAGGGCTGTCCCGCTGTCTCTTAGCTTAGTGAGGAAGTAAAACACTGCAAACAGCAGGAGTCTCACAGAGAGAGCAGCAACTCAAGGGACCAAACTTCAGGGTCACTCAGGTGATGGGAAGTGACTGTGCTCTGCTACCTTCACCTCTCAGCAGGTAAGTCCTGGCTTTCAGATAAAGCATAAAGCATGAGTTAATTAGAGCTTTATTTTCTTTCCAAATCCAGATTATGGTTTTTGGCAGAGAAAATCATCAGTAACTGAGAACCCTAGCAGCTCATGCAGTGAAGAAGTTTTGTGCCTGTCCTGCTGCCTCCGGGCCAACATCTGCTTCACTCAGAATTGTTCTGTGTGATAAGCAGTATCTCAAGTGCACATCTAGGGCAATAGCCTGCTGGCTTGCAGACTATGAGCTTGCCGATAAGTAGTAAAGACTAAACTGTGTTTATGTTCTTTAGGGAAATATTTTTTCACCTGATAAACTGTAGAGGTGGTCACTAACTGTGGAGTATAAAAGTTATGCAAGGTATTTGTTGCTAAAAATGCTGTACCTTTCTTTTTAAGAACTGCAATAAATATTAAAGCAATTTAGAAAGATTTCTAACTGCATCAAACAAATCTGCAGTTCAGAATTATGTTCACAGCATAATTTTATTCAGAGGTGATTATACAAGACATGTATGTTCCCAGGAAGGTTTTTTGCCATGCTGTCTGTTTTATTTAAACAATAATTACCAGTCAAAATTGACTTGGGAAGTTGGGCTTTCCACTAAACACTTTAGCTTCTTTGACAATAAGCAGAAAACGGAAAATAATGAGGGAATAGTGAGTATTCAAACAGCTGCATATGCTGATAATGAGAAAATTGATCTGTCAATGAACCTACAGTCCACCATTTCTGTAAAAGCAGACAATAGCAAATGAAGTTAGCAGGCCCCTGCTGAAAAGTGCCAGCTGCAAATAGGCTGTCTGGATGTCTGGAAGGATGGGGGATTCAAGAAGGTTACAGCTTCCACAGTGAAATACAAAGCAAAGCGCTACCATGACTTGCTGCAAATATAATGACTTAGCAGCAGGCACAGATCATGTCATGCAATGATGAAAGAGCCAAGGTACCAAGCTGCTGACTCTGAGCATTTGTCCAGAGGTCTACACACACTCCCCTGCACACACACACACACACACACACACACACACACACACTGCAGAGAAAAGGGTCCAATCAGCATGACTAATACCACTTCAAATGAAATAGCATTGTTGCACTTCTCTGCATTTTCTGCCAGTATACATCTGGTAGTAGTAGAGGACAAATATGCTTTTTCAATTCTTTTTAAACATTTACTTTAAAACAAACATCGATTAAGTTATGCTGAACTGTGTACATCACTGATTTGTAATATCATGGACTGACAAAAGGAAACCTAGCCTAGAGTCCAGAAAAAGATAATTGCTTGGTCATCTCATAAAACATTAGGGTAAAAAAATTGTGTACTACTATACCCATGGTATTGCAGATGAGATCTTGCCCATCTTGAAGCTACTTTCAGTATGACGTTGTTGGAGACCTGCAGGATCAATAAAATATTGATTTTATATCTTTTCTTTTGCCAGGCTTGGCAGAGAAAAACTGTCCTTCCATTGGAATGATTTCAAGGATTACAAATAAGGAAACATTCAAAACACCCCAGCTGATCATGAAAGAAGCCACAGAGACAGGGGTGAGTAAAAACTGTCCACTTGGGGAAAGAAAGTTATTTTTCATGTAGTTTTACCTATATTGTGAATTTCTGATGTTCTGCATATTCTATGAGTCAAGGGATGTTTTCTTCCAGAAGACAATAAAATTTCAAGGGCTGGGAAGGGGAAATCACATGGTTACTATGATGGTTTGGATCTGATCCATTATTTGCATGTCATTTCCCTTGGGAATATAATATAATAAAATTCTAATAAATGTGATGGACATGGAAGATACCCACAAAGAGAAATGCTTGTCTCCCCAGAATGTATAAAATGTCAGGATGGGTGAATCTTTGTATCAATCTCTCTCACCTTCAAGACTGGCAATAGGGTGTGAACTTCTGGCAGTTTTAGAGTTTCTACACTAAAATATGTGAAACTCTAGAAGAGGCATGAATATATATTAACAGGACATCATGAACCAGCAAAATCTGAGTAACAACACTCAAATTCAAAAATGCTGTCTCCAGCACAGTATTTCCACCAGTTTCTTTCAGACCCAGTGAAACCTGGCCTGTACCTAAGTATGAGAATTGTATTTACCCAAACCATAGAGAATTTTAAGTAGTGTAATCTTGTTGGGCTTTGTAATCCCCAAAATTGATTTGCTCATTACCTTTTCTTTATGAATAAATGTGCACATTATGCAATTTACAACCATTATGGAAAAAAAAATTAAAAACAACAAACAACAAAAAAAACAAAGAAAACTAAGAAAATCCCTTTAGATGGAGGAAAAGTGCAGATGTTCTAAAGGCTAGGAAGTATTCTGATGATAGTCTTCGTTTTCTTTCCATCTTTAATTTTTGTTATAACAGCAACTTACTTATTTTTCCAGAACAAAAAACATTTCCATTCCTACAGTCACTGTGGACCACTTTTCAATTAACAGAAAAGACTTTAGAGAAGCTTTCTAGGTCTGCAGTATATGCTCCTTCACTACAGTATTGGCAAGAGACATCCATGCAATAACCAGAGCTACTCCTACCTTTTTCCCATTACTGACCAGGAATTGTTTTCAAGACTGTTCAGGCAGCTGTTACAGAACACATGAACACATAGCCTCCTTTCCACTGTCAAAGAAATACTCTGAAAATACTTACCAGCCTTCATCCTGTTGTCAGAAAGTCCATGGAATGTTAGGGTGTGAGAACCAAAGTGGTCAGTAGTAGCCAAGTCAAGGCACTGGAGATGTCAGCAGTTCCAGCAGTGGTAGCAATGGACCATCGACATTCCCACAGTCAGTCAGTTCAGGCAGACAGGGCATTTGTCAGCACTGAGCAACACCAGCTTGAGTACCAAAAACCAAGATAACAGCACATGGTTAGATTTCTCTCTACTTTAATGGGCCTGTACAAAAAACCACACATCTTTAACCCCTGACTAACATAGCATTATTTTCATTATCTGTAAGCAGTCAAATTCATTTTTATCGTACTGGTAAATTCATAATTGTTAATGCCTGGAGACTTTGACCTATACAGATTATAATTATAAAGTCCTCTGAGCTGTTTTAGTGCTAAGCATACAGTGCAGGTGAGAAGAGTGGGACAGAATGAGCACTGGGTGTCTGAAGTGCCAAGCTCCATTGCTCAGAACACACAGAGCAAAATCATGCATCTGTCCAAGAGAAGGGGGCAAATGCAACATGACTAGTCAGTGAAGTTTTCCTGATATACTTCAGCATTGCCATACACTTTTCTCCAGATCTGAACAATCTATCTCTCACTCAAACATGATTTGTATATCTCACCAGACATCTTTCAGAGATACTGTTGTTGTGTTTCCTGATTACAGATATGGGAGACTGTCCCAGGCAAGAAGACGTGCTGCCCATTTCTCCCCAGTTCCCATTTGGTTCATTTCAGAGCAGAGTTATTTCTGACACTGACAAGTTGCTGCATTAAAGTAATCATTCTGAACTTAAGACATCAGTCTATGTGCCATCCTAAATCAGTGAGTCAAGTCAATTGTGACTTGAGAGAATGAAGGCTCAAAGTCAAGGAACAGCATGGAGGGGAGCAAGATGGAATGTTTGCCTGGGGCTTTTAAAATGCATAATGACTCTTCTGCCTGAAGTTCCTTACCAGCACAGTATTCCAGCTTGAATTCCTTACCAGCACAGTATTCCAGTCGTCAGTCCAGTAGTGTATTAGCTGCTGGTATTCAGATTAAGTTAACTCCAGCTACTCTTTTAAGACACTTGTTTTATCTGTTTTTTTTTTTTTTATTTTTCACAGCAGGATTTTAGGGCACTGTGAGAAACTGTGGGAGAAATTGTATAAAGTGATCAAAACAAAATTCTCTTGCAAACTGGAACTTTTTGAAAGCTGCATTTATTGATGCATGGAAATTACATGTCTAATTTTACACAGAAAAAAAGTAACAATCTTACCTTCAGTAACTATCAAGAATTGTACAATAACTCTTAATAATAATACTTTGCACAGTACATACAAACAACAGAACAACCAGCAAAGGTCTCCTGAAATATCCCTGTAACGTGTATGAATATACTAACCCCCCTGTTGCAGGTGTGTAAGCTGTGTCTCAGAGCAAAGACTTTAAGCAATTTGGTGAGGGATACACCACACCCTCCTGAGAACCCATGAGCTGAGAGCATCCAGCCCCTTGGACATTGAACTTAAGACTAATATTGGTTCGTTGTGTGACCAACTCTAGAATGATTTTTTTTCCTTGTTTTAATAAGTTTGTTTATGCTCATCAACAAAAGGCCCAAGAAGATACATTGGCTGCTCAGCAGAGTCACTTCCTTGTCAGACATAAGGTTTGTCACATCAAGAAACATGGCTGCATAAACCAAATGGCTTCATACCCTTTATCTAAAAACTATGAGATCCTGAAACTTTGAGAATAGACTCAAAATTATGAATTCTATATTCTCCATGTAAAATCTGAAAGCAGCCTGAAGCTATCCAGCAGCACGTCTACATTACTCCACACAGGACCTAAGCAAGTCTGATGCATTAGCCTTACATTCCATAAAGAACTGTTGTCAAAGTTAAATCTCTTTCACAGCACAGAAGGTGCTTCAAAAGAAAATGTAGTTTTGAAAATGTCTTCATAAACTAATTACAAATCAAACAAATAATAGGAAACCCATTCAGATAAACTGAGTTTGCTTTATGAGAATGAATAGCATTTGAGTGATAACCATTTCATTTCTATATTTTAAAAGTCTCAGTGGACTTTAAAATCAATATATTTTTACAGATAATTCATTTTAGCACCAATTTATATTTTTCAAATAAAATAAGAACACCGTTGGTTTCTAATACATCTTCATTTCCTCTCTATATTTTTTTAGTAATAGTTTGTCTATCAAATAAGTGTCTCACTTTTTATTCTTAAATACTGGGGTTTTTTATAAGCCATGTTGTGCACTTGTTAAGTTACTCCATAGACTATGATATTTTCAGCAGTTTCATAAATTAGCCTTCTAAAGTGATTAAGCTGTTCTCTGGGCTCCAGAAATAAACTCTTCAAACAAAATGATGTGTTTTTCATCAGACGATAAACACCCACAGTGGAAGCACTTTGTTTCTCCAGAGCTGCAAATATTTTGAACAACTACTTGTCATCAGTACAGGAACTATATATATATCATGCAAAGAAAAACCAATTACCCACACATCAAGTGCAGCAAAGAGAAAGCCATGTGCCCCTGTTGCTGTTTCAATTATCTTGAATTACCTATGTCCTTGAAATGCACAGTTACATCTCCCACCAAATACCTGATGTGGATATCTTGAATATATTTGCCTGACTGGACTTGTGAGGTAGTTGGACATGCCTCACACCAGCTGGGTTTATCTAAGATGACTCCTGGCTTCTAAGTGCATGAGTAAAGGCAGAAAGAGCATCTCAGGGTGAACTGCCCCTCCCATGGTGTTTGTCCTGTTCAAGCTGTCTCTCTAGTAAGCAAGAACTGACACCATCCCCCTGTTCAGGGTGGAGGGACAACTCATTGCTACTCAGCACAGTGCTAAAGGTGATGGGTGTTTGGCACCAATGAAAGCAAGAGACAGAATAAAATTCTACAGAACACATAAGAAACACCAAATACACCCTGTTTGTTCTCCCAGCTGCAGTTATTGTGGTCACCCTTTTCTCACCATGCTCAATGTATTCACAGCAGCCATTCCCACTTCAGAGCAGGAAAGGTCACTGGTGGAAGACTTGGCAGACAGTTACTCTGCTTTATTCTACAAAAATGTTTAGTAAGTCTGTCTATTCTGAAAAGACCATAGACAGCTTTCTGCAAACAAGAATAATCCTATTTAACTCTGTAAAAATTAATATTTTCTCAGTCTATGAGTCTTAGAATTTCTTGCAAGTTTATTTAGTCTAGTAGATTATACCGTTTTCTCCCTTCTAGGCATTCTATCTGTTAAGATTTCTCCTGGAGTGACTCATTAATGCAGGCTTGGGAAAGTAGGCAGTAAAATCAATCTGTGTTATAGACAAAAAGGAAGTTTAATAAGTCATAAATATCTGAGTCCTGTGAAAGGGAAGAAGCCATTTTAATGAGCTTTTAAAACCTACCAAAAGAAAAAAGGAGGTATGTATGTGAAAAAAATAATGTGTTCTGAATAGAGTAGACAGGAGTTGCTCTTTCAGGATATGAAATGCAGGGTAGGTGGAAGAGACTTTTCCTCTAACTGCCACATAGTCTATGATAATGTGACAGGAGAAGCTAAACCAGAATATTTTTGGTTCCCTTTAGGACTCAGCCATGACTGAAATTGTCCTTCTTTTGTTCAAGAAACAGTTCAATTTAATATGCAGAGGTATATTGTAGCTGGAGGGAAAAAAACAACCCAACCCACACCATTTGGTTAACTGTGAGAGAGACAAGGTGTTCACAGGAGGGTAGAGCAACATCACAGTAACTTGTCCCACTCTGTCTCACCCATCTCCTAGCCTAAGGACAAGCAGTTCTAGTTTAGTGCTGGAGCAGAAAATTAAAACTTATTTCATTGGCAGTCACCCAAAATATCCTTCTTTCTTGTCTTCTGATCATGAACATCTCAAGCATTTCCTGTGCCCTCTGCCACTAAAACTACCCCTGTTTATGCCTAGTGCGAAGATTTTTCTGCTAAGACCAGAGTCTGACCCCTCCATCTCATTTGTGGTGCAGTACCTTCTGCAGCTCATCCCATTTCAGTCTAGGTAAGTGATATCCTGTATCTGGGGCTCTAAAACCTTGCCATCTATTATAGTGTAGGAGACAATGCTCCATAAAACTAAATAACCTAAAATGGTTTTGAGCTTAAATGCAAGTATTACACATAATGACATTAAGCCTATGAATGTGCCACATCTCCTCCCTTCTAATATATGATGAGAATAAATTATTTTTTCAACAAGGTAAAGCTGAAATATTATTAACATCCAGACAATGTGCTGTTACCAATTACTTTTTTTTCTCTTGATATCTGGAAGTAATATGAACCCTATTCAAGGTCTTTCTGTGGGGAGGTGAGCTGTAAAATGGAAATTTTAATGGGGAGTAGATAACATTTTTGGTCTTTTCTACTATCAAAGAAAAAGTTACATAATTTCCTCCATAATAGAAAGGTCTTCTACCAAAGAATATAATTTCTTTTGAAAACTAGTACATGAAGGAAAGAAAGCATTAATGAGACTTTGATTGCATCTCTGCTGTTGCTATTATGTGATAATCTTCGAAATTACTCACCTGTTGTATCTTGCTTTTTAATCTATTCTTAAAATGAAAACTGAATCAGGTACTTAATATACTTCATTTGCAAAGCTGTTTGCACTGAAAAGTCATTCTGGAGCAACTTCTGCTTGCTAAGGGGGAGCTGTCAGTTGCTACACTGGCTGTCACTGGGTCTATCTGCATCGCTGGCACTCCTAACCTAGCTCCTTCTGCAGGGAGACACATCCACTGACACAACCTCAGAGATCTGTGAATCAGTCTGACCAAGCACTGTGTCCTGCTCAGCACAGCTGAAGTTGCTGTTGGATTTAAGGGACTGAGCCTGTGTTAACATGTGTTATACAACACATATGGCTGTACCTGAGCTGGTGGAGTTGTCTGTATTGTATTAAGGGGCACAGACCCCTGTATGGACAGCTTTGGCTGTGAATCAATGCAGGGACATAGCTTCCAGTCCATGAAAACTAATGCAAGATGACTTACTGAATTGCTTCAACTCTTTTATGAAGTAAATTTTGCTTTACTGTTTTGCATTGGGTTTTCTTTCCCTGTCTTTCAGAGCAGATAATGTCTTGTTAACAACTAAAGCAAAACTCATCCACAAAGAGGGTATAGGAAGGGTATAGGAAGAAAGAGTACAGAAAGAGCATGACATGGAGTGATAACTGGAGATTGTTAGAGATATCAGCTCTGATGCCTTTGAGGCAAGAGGCTCCCAGAACCACAACCACAACCACATGAACTTCTTAGCACCTCTCAGCTACACAAATGCATAAGGCAAGAAAAGCAGGAGTTTGCAAACCAAGAAGACCCTTTGTCTTTTACTAAACCCAGTATTTCCAGATGCCAGAAGTCTAGCAGTAAGTTACAGAGAAGAAGACAAAATAGGACCAAGCAGCCCCAGAGCCTATTCCACAGCATAACCTGCAAGCAAGTTGACAACAGTGACACTTGCATATATCCTCTAGCACAGCTGATCACTTGGTCTCTCCAAATGCTTGCTTCTTTTGTCCCTCCAGATGAAAACCTGGTGATCTTGAGGGTACAGCTCTCTGCTCAACTAGAAATCAGACTCACACACATGAAATCTCTGAGCCATCAAAGAAGCTGTGCACCCCCTGACTGCCTGTTCTCAAGCTTTCTGATCATGCAGAGAACTGTGAGGCCAGGGGACTACCCAGCCAATTTCCCTGGTCCTGGAATACCTCCCAGAAAGTAGTGGGAGGGGAGGAGAGATCTGATAACTTTTGATGGCAAAAATGTTGACTGTCTGAGAGCTAAAAGCACTTGTTTACTACATATTTTACTACACTTGTTTACTACATATGCCTTTCCATGTAAACCCATGCATTTCAGGCACATGTTTCCACTGAACAACAGGGAATCAGCCTGTGAGTTTCAAAGTAGAGGCAGCCTTTTCTGCACATAAAATTTGTAGACATAACTATCCCAATTTTAACGACAAAAAACATTACTAAATACTTTCCAGTAGATGGCAGGGTTACGTTGTGACAGTGCTGAAAGTCTGAACTTGAAAGTGCTTCTGGATAAATGTTCAAGTACTGATCATGCAAATTTAATTTGCAGAATGATCTAATATCTGAAAAGACATAAATACACACTGGATTAACTGATAGAATGTGATGCTGGAAATGCAGAAGTTATATTTTATGGCAGTGAAAGCTTTAAGCTCAACATGGTATTAAAAATGAACTTTGTTAAAAATGAGCTTCATTGAGATAACCACTTATACCACAGGACAGACATAACACAAACCACAGTATTTAAAGTGAGAATCCACAGAAGTTACCAGCCATAGAATACAGTCAGGGGAAAAGCAAAAAGCCTTTGAAAATATTACTGAAAATAATCAGCAAAAGGGGTTGTCAGGACAAAAAACCAATTCAGCTGGACAGTATAGTGTTTGCTTTTTCTCAGGGACTGTGCAAAAATGAGCACCCCATTAAGGGAATTCAGTACAGCTTTTGTCAATTTGAGAAATCATGACCTCAGGAGGGTAGAGAACAGCTTCACAGGTTAGGATTCCCCTCAGAAACAGCCGGGAGAAAAGCCTCATGCACCCCAAGGGGGGATCTCAGAAATGGTTTTTTGCTTGTCTGGAACCAAAAAACTCAGCCCAGGATGACTGGCTGCAAATAGATGAGGTTTCAGTTTCTTAAAACTGTTATCTGAATCTACTTTTCCAGCCAGGGCTGTAAGATGTGCCCCGCTGAATTTCGAACCCAATGACTCTACTGAATGATTTCCCTTGTAAATGTCCAAAGGTTGTATGGTTTTATCCTCCTCGAAGGACAGATGATTTACATGAGATAGATATAAATGTGGTCATTCTGTTTGTGTCAACACTGGTCTGAGAACATTTTTGGCAACTGCTAATGTCAAACCTCTGTACACTGCAGGCAAAATGAAATGGCTGCAGTGAAAAAATACCACCCTACCTTTTATATGCTTTCTTTGGCAGAAAATGTTCAGACATCAGTCACCCAATACTTTTATTTATTTGGTGTATGCCTGTTTTGACTTGACTCACTGAAATTACTCATGTATTTAATTTCACTATTCTACTGTAGAATTATAAGATTATTTGAAATACTCTATCTATTCTTAAAAAGAAGTTACTTTTGTGAATATCTAATAAGAAAATGGAGGGGCTGATGACATGTGGTTTCTGAAAGTAAAAAGGCCCAGTCTGGCACACCATCTCTGTCAGGATGTAGTCTGCATTTATTGCACTAATGCCTTTGTGCAGTGCTACTCAACTGCAGACCATGCAGAAAAGCAGAATTCCCATTCCTAATGATAACCAGTATCTTCAAAGACACATTTCCTACTATTTCCTGTAATAACATACTCACTTCCTCTGGTCAGTACATAGCATTTATAAAGAACATAGCTACATCACTGAAAACAGTTTTGAGTTTTGCTTTTATTTTATAAAGTCCTTTGTTGTCTTTTTTTCCTTTGTTTGCTTTCACATATTAATGCCTGATTATATATTACTCTTTAAAAGTTTCATCTTATACCCACCTTACTGATGATTCACACCTATTGATTCATCTTGTTTCTGAAAGCATTTGCTTCATAAGAAATGCAAATAAAAAAGAAATAAAAACAGTATTGACTGAAGATCTAAAATCCTATTGTATTTTTGCAGTTGGATAAAACACATAGAGCTTGACACATTCCTGAAACTCTGACTCTGGTGAGAGTGTAACACAAATGGTAATATTAACATAATCATCTTGATCTTTCCCCCCAAGAATAACATAACTCTAACTGTTCCAAGATCACATGTCCTTTCTCCCCCTTTCAGCCTCATGAATAATTTGGCTCATCTTTCTCACTGACATAAACACAGAATCTTGCTGAAGGTCATGCAACATGCCCAGTATCTTTTCATTCAGTTGCAATTCAGCACTGTACCCTGTGCCTTGTATTATTTTACACTCATGACAAGCAGTTGTAGATTGTTTTCATGGTGGTGTAATGCCTCATAGTCAGTTTATGCAGTGAATGGTAAACACTGATGTTTCAAAAGCTAATTAGTGGTGAAGATTTGTTTTTTATTGCCCTATCTCTGTTTATTCAGCTGGAAAGCCATGGGCCAGGGGAGGTCAGCAAAGGCGATTAGAGAAATGATCTTTGTTTCATACAACACAAAGTTGAATTAAATAAGATTATTTGGTAAGAAAAGAAGTAAAGAGTCTGGTGCATCTGACATTATTAAGGTAACAATCCTTAGGCCTTTGGCTCATCCAGCATCCCCACTAATCCATTTGTCAACCAATATATCTGTCTAAAGACAAAAGCTCTCTCAGGTTTGACAGGGAACTGAAATTCTTCTATGTCTGGCTCAGTGGCTTCATTTCCAGCCTTGAGCTTCATCATCAGTGTTCTCTGAAGCAATACTCTGTCTCCAGTTTTCAGTAGCTAGAAGGAAATGTACAGGAAATCATGAGGCAGGGAAGTGGATGCAGAAAAAGAAAGGAACCAAAACTCTTTTATATGTTAACCTCAGCTTACACATGGAAAGTTTTGTGCTGGGGGGAGGGATGGGGATAGAGTGGTTCTCACCAGACCTTCTTTTATTTCTTCAGGTCCTAAAAATTTGGTAGCTTTTTAACAGTGGTGCCAAACCCTCTGAATCCAGTTTTCTGTAACATCACTGTGGAATTTTCCCTTCAGATCACAAGAGGTGTGGATTTCACCCTTTCCTCAGCTGCCAATAATTTATGCAGACATATCTGCCCTTGCCTTAGCACATCAGCACAGCTAGACTTTCTGCAGCACACATCACTGAAGGGCCTGAGCAACAACACTGAACACAGCTACAAGTGCATGCAGAAATGGTCCACACACATGCTGTACAACAGGGAGAGACCTTTCCATCAGGTGAATATACTGCAAAGCCTCAAAAGGAGAACCTCAAAAAGGAATTCACTCACAATAAGCTGTTAATTTCAAGAAGAATCATGTATGCATTTACATAAGGTAACATATAGTGACACATAATCAGTGGGTTTGTTTCATTTACAGACTGTCTATGACACATTCCAGGAAAGAACTTCCTCCAGAAATGAGTGACAAAAGTGGATCACAGCAGAAAATGTAATCTCCAAACAAGCTTTGGAGAATTCTTCCTCCTCTGGGAGGAGCAAAGGAGAGAGTCACAGCAAAGGTATAAAACAAGATACTTTTGTAACCCCATGTCCCCCCGGCGGCCCAGGGGGAACCTGGAGGGCCGGAGCAGGGTCCGGCGGCCGTTTAGTTTTCTAATAAAATAAAGCATAAGGAGGAATAAAATGTAATTGGTCGTTCCTGTTCACTTGTAGAGGATAAAAAAAGGAACCACCCCAGGAAAACAACAAATCCAGAAATGCAGAAGAGAAATAGTTAGCACTACATGTTATTATGAGGTACTCATAAAAACCACCAAAAGTTCATGAGCTTCATGCCTAATATTTTTTAATTTATTGTGAGTTGTTTCAAAAAGTAGGGAGGAGTAACAAGAACAAAACACAAGCCACAGTGCTCTGGGACACATCAGACTAAGATATTTCTGAAAGCTAGGTACCAAATGAAGGGTGTCCTTTTCACAAGAATGTATGCTGGTTAAAATAAATTAATAAATCAAGTGCTTTGAACTAACACCCGAGCTGTCTCATTCAAGGCAGGAATACCTACCCTCTCCTGTGACACCTCCTCCCACACCATTCTGGCATGTTTGGTGCAGGCCAGGAGTTCCCAGGACCATATGATTTCTCCATCTCCATCCCAAGATCTCTTGTAAGCCTTTCAGTTGTCCACATCTTTCCCAAAAAATGGGATAGTACTCAACAAACAATGCATTGCTGATCTAGCTTGGAATTTCAGTCTTTCAGATGGGAATAATGTGATTACAGATTATAGTGACTAAAGTAACAATCTTGGGTAACAGATATAACCAGAACTAAAATGCTGTTAGTATTTCAGAAAACAATTTAAATGAGGTAAAGGAGCATGATGAAGATATGTATCCTAATAAATAAAGTTATTCTTTTCTTATCAGTATTCACGTAAGATCTAATTATACTTGGGGCTAGAACGTTTTAAAAAGAAGCAGAAGAGTAACATCACCATACTGAAACAAGATATTTCTCATAATCAAAATTTCCTTTTTACTTTATGAGAAATATGGCAAGCTAATTTCTAAATGGAATATCCCCTCATGTATTTATGTTGACTGGCATATTAATACAGCTGGTTTGCTGAATTCTATTTTAAAACTTCTTTTTTCTTTAGTTTCTCTGCTGTTACCTTTCATTGTGTGGCACACAAGCTTGTCTCAGCCATTCCAGTATGCCACTCTGCCTCGGGGATGGAGCGACTATAAACACACAAAATGTACAATTTAATCTTATCTTAGATTTTTTAACTGCATGATTACAAGACTTCCCTGATTAAGCTGTTCAGATAAAACTATTAGCAATACCAAAGTTCTGTTTGCTCTAAGGTAAAAGGCGTCCTTTAATCAAATGATGTTATAGTTTTATAGGAATAGAATCTGGTCACTGTAGAACTAAGTATGAAATGTCAGGGTTTACCTACAGCAGGTATTATAAAAAAACCCAAACAACATTGCCAATTTTTTAATTCGTGCATTTTCATGTATCTAGAATAATATAATATAATGATTATACCTAGGTAAAATAGCGAGCTTTTTACAGCTTAATCAGAGCTAGGGTACAGAAGACCTTTTATCGTTCCTGCTCAAACCAGTGGGCCAGTCCTCTGCATGCAGATGGTGCAAGCACAATTGGAAGGTGGGATGGAAAAATGCCTCACTAAGTCCACATGCTCACCTGGCAGGTGATAGTGATCTCCCAGGAAAGGGCATGGAGCAAGTAATGTGGTGGCTGGCTCTAGCCACTGAACAGGCTTATGTTCACTGAAACCTGAGGAGCCTGAAAGGATAGACCCTTCCAGAAGGAAAGATGTGTGACTTTTCCAAAGACAAAAATTCAGCCTCGTATCACACATAGATCTGACAGGCAGAGTAGATCCAGACAGTGGCAGAGTGTTACCTGACTTAAAGGTGTTTGTAAGACTGGGCACACAACTATCTGACTTTCTCCATCATTAACTGGTAAATAAATTCTACTCAATTGTCTTCAAACCCAGTACTTCAAGATAGGAAGAAGGAAGACCAAGTTCATAATTAGTGTGGTCAAGCTAGCACAAATCGCAAGTCAGTGCCCAGCAAGGACCCATGACTTAAACAGCTCCTCCCATCAAGGAATGCTTTGCTGGAAGAGTTAGTAAGAAGCACACTCCTTGACTTATTCCCTCAGCTGCCAAATTTGAAAACACCAAACCCTTCAATTTTCTCCATTCTGGAGACACTGAACACAAGAAACCCTGGCTGTCAACAACCTGATCTCACCAGCGTCTGCACCACTCCCAAGTACTGGATGCATCAATGTTCAACCCCCACACTTCCTACATGCAAAGTGGTGGGACCAGGAACCCAGGCCCTTGACATAACTAGCCCAGCTCCCTGGAGTGATTCTGCCTCGCTATTTCTAAATCCTTTGTTGCTATTCCTCTTCAGTTTCCCCTGGGCAGACTAGAGACCTGCTTTGATGTACACCACAGTGTACTTCAACATACACTTCCTCCTGCAATGAAATGCAGTCCAGTTTCAGCAAATGCTCTCCCATCTGATTACTCCTCCATGAGCACAGGAGCTTCAGCAACTGCTCCCTGGAAGCAATCAGAAGAGGATAGTAAGATCAAGGTCCAAACCTGACTACAAAAGTACTACAAACATCTGGAAATACAGACCTCCACGGTTTAACCCACTGGTCTTGCCACTCAGCTGAAGGTCGCCGTGCATCCTTCTCTTCTGCCACATGGTCAGGGAGGAAACACGGGAGAGTGACACAGGACAGCGGCTCAGGACAGCACGGGTTCACATCAGATCCCTGCCAGATTCCTGCCTGCAGCTGGCCACCTACATCCTAATTCCTTGTTTGGCAGCTGCACAGCCTGTACAGATAGCATCAACCAAATTCAAGCACTTTTGCTCAAGCTAAAAGACAGCTTTACCCTCTGCCGGCAGATCATTTAGACATCTATAATCAGTGTCAGCTTCCCACAGGCTGGACCGTCTCAGACTGAGTTTAAACTGGTGCTGGGTTGCTGCAATCCCGTTAGAATAAAGCCCTTGGGGGAACGCACGTGTGCCATTTCTCTGAAGCGCAGCATTTTGGTTCTCAAGATTATCCAGGCGTGCTGGGGTGTTATCCCTTTCCTGCAGCACTTGCTCCCGCAAGCGTCTCTGAGAAGGGATGCGATGACCGGGGGGGGGCTGCCCCGGACTGCCGGCTCCGCTCGGGCAGACGGGGCTCGCACCCCCCGCCTTCCCCACATCGGCCCCGCCGCCGCCGCCGCTCGCTTCAGGCCTCCCCGCCTCGCCCGCGGCCGCCGCACGTCCCTGGCCCCGTGTCAACCCCGCGGCCGGGGGTTCTGCCGCCCCCCGCGCCCCCCGCGGGCCCCGGGGCCGCCCCCCGGCCCGGCTCCGAGCATGCTCAGTGCCGCCCTGACCTACTTTCCCCGCCGGAGCCGGCAGCGGCGGGAGCGCACGGCACGGGCACGGGCACGGGCGCGGGCACGGGCACGGCACGGCACGGCACGGCACGGCACGGCACGGCACGGCACGGGCACGGCGCGGCACTGCGGCAGCGCCGCGCTCCGCCCGCCCCGGCCCCGGCCCCGGCCGCGGGCTCGGCCCCGGCATGGTGCTGTGCGGGGCGCGCTGAGGGGGGCGGCGGCGGCGGGCGCTGCCGCGGGGCGGCGGCAGCAGCGACGGCAGCACAGCGACGCCGGCAGCGGCAGCGAGCGAGCGGGAGCCACGGGCGGGCAGGTGAGCAGCGCGGCGGGCGTGGGCCGCGGTTCCCCGGCGGGCGGGCGGGCGGGCGGCGGTCCCTGGAGGCGCTGCTCGCCGCCGCTTCCATCGCCCCGCCGCCGGCACCTGCCGCGGCTGCCGCTGACCTGCGAGCCGGCTCCGGTGCCGCGGTGGCTGCGGAACTCTGCGGTGAACCCCGGGCGCGCTGTCCCGCCGGCGGCCGCAGGGGAGCCTGGAGGGCCGGAGCAGGGTCCGGTGGCCGTGCCCGGGGAGCGCTGCAGCTCGGCCAGGCGGGCACGGCGCCTCTCCCGGGGCGGCTGTCGCTCGCTCGCGGCCAGCCCGGCGTGGAGCGCGGAATCTCCCCGCGCAACGGGAGCGCAGTAATGCTGTGTTCAGCATGAAAGTTCAGGAGATTATTTCAAATCAGCACCGAGTCTTGAAGGAAAGTGGGTTTCGTTAGGAAAAAAAAAAAAAAAAGAAAAAAAAAAGGTAATGAGCCCGAGGCTTTACTGGAGCCTTCCAGCTCAGCTCCTGCACGCAGGATGCTCACTGCTGACCTGCCCTGAGAAGGGGAATGGATGGGAGGTGACACCTCAGTGCAGAGACCTCTTCGATGAACCTGACTTCAAAAAGAGGTGAAGTTGTGCCGCCTTAAATTTAAAATAAAGGATGCCTCCTGATATTTTGCTTTAATTACCCTTTTACTTCACAGGCTAGCCTCATAAGATACTCAACTGTGAACTAAGACAACTAGAATCTAACACTTCAGAGCTGTTGTACAGAGTGGTCTTGAAATAATCTTTTGAATCCTGTTTCTTAACAGGGCCAATTCCAGCAGTATTGGACAAGGGAGCTTAAGAGAACACAGAGCGCTACTGAGCAGGCACTTTTCTAGTGCATTTGTCTGGAGAGTCTTATAAGAGACTACACTTCCTAACAGCCCTCTTTCATTTGTTAAATTGAAGCATCTCAAATGGAGCTACCCTGATAAACCCACTTGGGGAAATAAAAATACCAACTATGGCAAAACCCTAAATGCAACCTCATTTGGTACGTTTGTCTGAAGGACTGCAAAATTATTTCAAAAGGAGAACACAAAGGATTTAAGGAGAGGAGAAATGTAGCATTTACATTCTTTAGAGACATTGTATTGTAAAAGAGTTCCTCTTTTCACTGCAGTAAAACACATTACAGCAGATTTTTTTTTCAGTGGAGATGATGTTTTGCATGGCAGGAATCCTTTGTCTGGCTTAACATGTACAGTAGCGACAGCACCATTGATATACAGCAACCTTGTAGCTGCTGTACTAGAAATCCTTTTTTATTAGAAATCTGTCTCATTCAGATTGCAGCATATCAACATCAGTTGATGCTGAGTGCAGCTTACACAGCTGGAGTGCACATTGTACACTCATTTTTTTTCTGAAGAATTTGGAGTTTTCAGAGGCCTGGACAAACAGCACAACAAACAAAAAAAAAATGTTTTGTGTCCACTGCATATTTCCAGTCCTGAAGGTTCATAAAATTTAGAGATAAAATCAGTTACTCTTAAAACATTTAACACATGGTGAGAGTGTGGTAGTGAATTCTGAAGTGACCTATATTGTACAGCTCCAGTTGCCCTCCTGCCCTGTCCTGTCCCCTTTGCCTCTCTGCAGTTGGACAGGTCTTGCATGAATTTGGAGGAGGAGGATGGAGTTGGCACAGAAGCTGGCTAAAGCACATTCATTGCTTTAACCAGGGGAACAAAACCCAAACCCAGCCAACAGAGGGTCACATTTGTGACACAATGACTGGGGCTTCTGGGGAATGATTTAAATGGGGAAAAAAAACTAATCTCCATTCCAGTTCTTGTCTACAGAGTTTGGAATGGGGAGCTGGCATTTCTTTTATAGTTTATGCTTCTTGCTCAGTGTAAGGCACCAGTGAGATGTGAATGCAATTTACAACAGGGAGAGTGAGCTTGCCAGCAGCTAAAACAACCTGTACCAAGCTCTGCTAGTAAGCTTCTTTCTCTCCCAGAAAATTGCACCTTTACTAGAAGTCTTTGCAGGCACAAATGCCTGTGATCCTACTTTGAGATGTCCTGGATTGTAATAATATGTCACTAGAACACTGGTGTAAGACCAAGATCTTAAATACTTCCTTAAATTTTTCATTCCTTCAATTCTGAGCTGTCATCCATTCATGTAAACTTGTGAGCTTTTGCAAATATCTCTCTGTATCCTTAATTTTGTTATTTAGTTTTGACAATTGGCATTTGACAGTGTCATTTTCTGCCCCATATACAGATCCACCATAGAAACATCATTTCCAAGAACTGGAGAGGTTGTCACTTTTCACCAGTTACTGTGATTAAAATCATCCATAGCAGCATTTTAGAGCATTTATCAGAAATAACAACCTTTATACAGATGTGTATAACTAACTTTTTTTTGGAAAAGGGCCACTATATGTGGAGGAATTTCTTATTGCATTAAGAATAACTTACCTAGCCCAGATCTAATATTTAATTGACATGTGTCTGCCATACTGAGAGTTTTATGCCAAGAAAAGATTCTTGCTGATATTTTTAAGTCAGGCAGGGGCCAGGGCACTGCAGCTGCATGTGTGTATGGTTCCCTGTCCTAGGTGTGTGACTGTGTGGTACACACACAGTACTGGATGCTGAGAAAGTGATGTGCCTTTACTGTTACACTTTTCAATGTGGCATAAACATAACCGGCACACATGTCTTCTGAAATTATAGAAATTCTTTAGTCAACTCTTGAGGGCCTTCAGCTAAATTACTGCATACACATGACAATACACAGTCATGCATGGAGAGGTCTGAATTGATCACGTTTGGGTGCAAGCAAGACCTAAGCTGCTGTGTGGTGCAGGGCAAACTTGTTTGAACCCATCTTCTGTCCCCTTTGTTACTTGTGGACGAAAGAGGTGCTGACACCTTTAACCTGAAATAATAATTTTCAATTGCAATCAGTCATGAGCATTTAGATTCCTTTAAATTCCCCCTCTGACAAGGTTAATCCTGTCCTAATCATAGCATCTATGTGTAAGCTCTTTGCCCTGTATCCCAGCAACCAATAAACATGAAAGCCAGCCATCAAAAATTATATCCATCTTACAGTTCTATAGGGATAGGGAAGAATAGTCATACTCAAATCTGTTTTGTCCTGTTCTTTTTTCTTTTATGTTCCAAATAATGTGAGAGTCTTTGTTAAGATAGGATAATATAAGCTATATTAGTGCATTGAAAACACTCAGTTGGTCAAAAATTTAGTTTAAACAGAATTTTTAGCCTGAAAGGTCCTTCATATCTTTGTTTAAGCAAAACTTAGTTTTGAGTTTTGTGTTATATTTAAATGTCGTACATCTGGAGTCTTCCTTCTTCCTTTGGACAAAGAAAACCACTAGATGTACTGAAGGGATGGTTAGCTTTGAAAAGCAGAGCACAGAGGAGAAAGTGGAAGGAAGTGAGCTGGGCCACATTCTGCATTGCTATGTTCTTAGCAGAGTCTCATAAGCCTTGCCAAGAGCATATGAGATCTGTTGCATTTGCTGACTTTGGTTATTTAAACTGTTGGCAGAATAATGCTTACAGAGTGCAGGAATAAAGAAAAGATACAAGGTGTGTAAAGAAAATGAAAAATATGTAGAACTTGGTGAGGCCAGGCAGAGCTCAGATGTGTGCTGCACACATGGAAGTGTGGGAGGGATTCTCTGTGCTGCTTCATTGTTCCTCCTTTCTCAACAGAGGGAACTCTTAAGCATTGATGCATCTGCATTTACTGCAACAGCAAACCAGCAGCAATGCTGAAAACTTGCCAGGAATTAAGCAAGGGACTCTTAAAGACATACAGTGTTTCTGGAATAAGAGCTTTGTGTACAAAACTGTATTGAAATGTAATTGTACAGCCTCCATATAAATACAAACACAGAGGAAATCTAGATAATCTATGTAAACAAAGTTTTTATTTCTAAGAATAAAATTCTTCAAAGCATTTGTGTTCTAATAACACATAAGGTGAGCCTTGAAAAATCTCCACTATCAATGGTGTTGAATTTGCTTTATGATCTGGGTAACCT
The DNA here is from genome assembly GCA_024362935.1 of Setophaga petechia. NCBI lineage: Eukaryota > Metazoa > Chordata > Aves > Passeriformes > Parulidae > Setophaga > Setophaga petechia. The sequence continues at coordinate 34,887,371 of JANCRA010000001.1, forward strand.
ACAACTCAGTGGGACATTTTCATGACAGTACCTGCCTTGATGAAAACCAGAAAGCTTCTCCACTAAATATAGAGCATTGTTTTTGCTGCAGTCATAAAAATACCACATAGAAAGATAACTCAGATTTCTCAGTGCATATAAGAGTGCACATCTGAATTACAACTTTTTAATGAGAAGTTAACCATCCAAGTTACCTGAGTGCTTTTGTTGCTTCAGTGTATTTTGTGAAAAGCTGATTTGATACAGCAGAGATGCTAGAATTACAGGAGCTGTGGCATCAAAAGGGGATTTTCCAGAGGTTTGGCATTCTTAAGGTACTTTTAAATAGCCTCTCCAATAATTGCCCACTGACAGCCTTCATTCTTCTTTAAGTTAATGGATTAGCATCTCTTGAGTGTTCATTGACATCAGGGGAGTGCACATCAGACCATTCAAAGACATGGTTAAATCAATGGGTCCATTCCAATTATTAAAGTGAAGCTCTAGGATGCCACGTGCTTGCTAGTTTTGCAATATTGAGACATGAAGTAGGATAAAGATAATAGACACATGAAGTAGATAAAGAGAAACAGAGGAGAAATTGACAGTAAAAAAATTCTAAAACATTTACACACAGATAAAGGCAGCATGAAAACTCTTCCATTTTACAGCTGCTGAATAGAAAGACATATGCTTCTTTCCCTAAGTGAAAAGTCTGGATATAACATTAATTTTCAATTACACTTCGTTGCTTGCTGCTGTCTTGCTGCAATGTCTTGTTATACTATGGAACCCTGAAAGTAAGACAATTGTATCCTTATGATGCTTCTTTCCTGAGGAGATGTACTGTTCTTGTCAAGAAAATAGAATGCAGAAGGCCAAATACCTTTTTTTTTCAGGCTGTAGTCAACATTCTCAGCCGGTCTTATCATTCAAAAGTGCTGCTTCTCAAAAAATTATGCAGGAGCTCATGAAGACAATTTCCCAGCATCCCATATAGCAATTTTTAAGATTAGGCATATTTTTTCCCATTGTCTTCCCCAAGGCAATTCTTGTATTTGTGTTTCTGGAGTATTAGAGTTTCTTTAGGTTGAGGGGCTGCCTCTGGGGGCCATCTGATTCAACAGCCTTTTCAAAGTAGGGCCAGTGTATACCAGCTCAGTCCAGTTTTGAACTTCTCAAAGGATGGGAATTCCATGACCCATCTGGGCAACCTATTGCAGGGCTTGACTGACCTCCTGCATAAATATATTTTTTTCATATTCATAATTTCTGCTGTTGCAGCATGTGTCCTGTGTCTCATGTCCTTTCACAGCACATCTCTCAGAGGAGCACATGTCTGTGTTCTCTATACCCTCCCATGAGGTGGCTGAAGGCAGCAAGTGTGACATGAGGTTACTGAGCAGACATGGCCAGGGCTCAGCCCTGTTGAGAGGTTTCCTAAAGTTCCCGGGCAGCTGAAGGCAGCTGAAGAGACTAAATAAGCATATAGCTGGGGGCTGCTGCCCAGCTGGGAATCTAGATGTGCAGAAGGAACTCTTCATCTTACAAACACCACCAGCAGGTCACCTATTCAACATAGCCAGGGAAACAGAAAGCCATGAAACTACAAAGGACTGAAATCCCCCACTCCAGGAGAATGAAAAGCAGCTCTTCTGGAGCGAAGCATTAATATTTTATCAACTGACAAATGAATAGAAAAATAAGTCAGAAATTTTCCGCTAGTTGTAAATGAGTGACATTTCTTTTCCTCTGCATGTCTGGATCCTAATAATTAGACCTTTTCAGTAGGTGGTTCTCACTCATAAGCCTATGAACTGGCAGTGAGCTTCTCACCTGTGTGGCTTAAGCTCCTTCATTTGCATTCCTGTTTCAATAACGCTTATTAACTTTTACTTTTGCCCATTCTTTAAAATACATAGCCTATGGAAACTAGGAAAAGTAGAAAGTAGTTTTTAAATAATAAAAAACTAGCCTTAATTTTGTTTTGCAGCATCAGCCTTTATACTTCTTTCAGATAAGGGAGAGCTAGAATGAAAATAATTTAATTTTCTTAGTCACTTACAAGCCAAGGAAGATAGCATTGGGATGTTAAAGCTATAGGAGCACAATTTATGCATTATGCAGTAAGCTGGCTTCTTGTGCTTCACTTGTGAATTGAATGACCTCACAGTTAATAGGATTACACATTATTCCAAGAATAAGAACAGGCCGGTCTTACAGATGTGAGCAAGCCAGGAAAAGGTATGCATCACTGCCCTCCTTTTCTATTCTTTTGTGCTCTGTCATCATGTTGTTCTGCACAAATGCAGCACTTACAGCCATGACCCCATAGTCGTTTTCTTTGGTGGCAGTAGTATGGGAAGCAAACACATCTATGACATGAAAAAATAACTGGTCAGTCAGAACATGTCCTGATTAATGTTGTTAGATGTGTCTGTCAGTCCTAGTTGTGTCTTCCATTTAGACTGATGCCTGATCTTGGACAGAGAAGTTGTAACTGCAGCTTTTGTCCACATTTTCACATTAATTAGGAGTAAAACTATCATGCTGCAGCTCTGCTGTTTCTGGAGCGCGTTCCAGAGGACTTCTCTGGAGATGCATAGACAGCATGCTAGAGCAGGCTGTCATGTAACTTAAAAGGAAAGCTTGTCATATGTTCTCATTTGGCTCAAGTCTTTCCTCTCACAAGCAGTAAATCTGTTACTTTAGTATTTTCAATTTACACCGTTTGGGTTGGGGAATTGAAAAACAGAACTATTTAATATATTGATCACTGGCAAGCATTGTTGAGTGGTAACTGTTGCTCCAGATACAATACAGCAGGAGAATTTCCTATATACATGTTCTAGGTGCTGGAGGAGAGTGTGGGGATTCCTTTCATTCCATCTTTGGAGGAGATCCTGAATAGCTCAAAACAGCCAGGAGTGTTCTTTTTCCATTTCATGCACCACAAATTTAAAAGTAAAAAAAAAGAATAAAAGTATATGTAACCACATTGATTATGTTATGTTATGTTATGTTTTATGTTTTGTAAGTGGTAGCTCATATGCTTTGGTGATTACATTTTTTCCATGAAATTAGCTCTTTGTTTATAGTGACCTTTTCATGGCAAAAATGCTCTGAGACTCAATCTCTTCCTACAAAGCAAGTCTCGGGATTGCAGATGTCCTCCTTCTTTAGAGTACTGTGTTACTCAGTGTAAAGGAGTTATTACAGGAATCTTGGTTTTAGTTTAGTCAATCCAGCTTTCTCTGACTTAGGTCAGATCAAAAGGTTACAGTTTTGGCTGCCTTCATCTGGTTTATCATGGGTCACAGCTAATTGCTGCCTCTCGTGGCCAAGATCCTGGGTGACACTGTACCACTGTACTATTCTCCAATACTCTGGATTCTCTTGCTGCTTTGCCAGATATCACTAGCAGTCCTATTTTGGTCTGTCTTCTCCCCATTTAGTTGTGTGATTAAACCAAAACTCGTTACATCATTCACATTTAGCAAAGCAGCTGGCTCCCAGATCTGTGTTCCCTGATATACTCTGGCTGCTCTTGTGCCTATGGCAAAGCAGGAGGACAGGAACTCTCAGCAAATCTTCCTTTGCATTGGTGTCTGGTGTGAGCAGATTTTCTACCCTTTCAGTTCTCTCTCTGCTTCTTCCTGCTTTTCTAATCTGACTCTAGCACTTTTGGTCATGCCCAGCAGGTTTGCAGAGGGTCCTGGACATTCAGGTCCCAGCATGACCACCCTGTAACTTTTTTGCATCAGTTGGGGCTAAAAAAAACTTCTTTGCTTTCTTCCATCTCTTTTTGTTTCCTGATAACATTGGAGAGGATGCACACCAAAGGAAAGATTGCCTACTGCTTCCTAGTTGCCCTGGGAACATTTGTCTAAACTTGTATCTTAAAACACCATTCTTCAGAGAGATCTCTCCGTCTCCTCAAACATACTCAGGCACTTCCCTGGATGGCATATGAAAGCAGCAGCCTTCATTTCCAAATATTCTGCTTAAACCTCCTGCCTGATTATTTCTCATATTAGCCACCAAACTGTAGTTATTCCAAACAGGAATGTATCTACAAAGGTATTTAGTATTTTTTTTAATATTCTGCATTCCAGGAACATACATGAGAGAGTACATTCTCAGGAGTAAGAGGGAGTAGGTAAGGATCTTATACAGTAGACATAAATTATTCATCTCTGTTTCCTAAGATTTACTGCAGCTATTTATGGTTCAGTTCTGGGCCAGAATGAGGGAGTCACTGTCACCTTCAGACAAGGGATCAACCCTTTGGCCATACTGTGGACCAGTCCCAGTTGCCATTACTACACAAAGGCACCATTTCTGTTTCTGTATGCTCTGCGTTCAAAACAAGTAACTGTACAGAATATGCAACGCCTTACTGCCCCACACCTTCCAAACCTCCGCCCACATCCCTGTGCTGTGTGGAATCAGTGGGCCATCAGCTACCTTGATCAGCTTCCTAATACACTACTGGTCCCTTCCTTACAGGTTTTCTGTTCAGCCACTGTAGAGATGCTATTTCATTTCCTTCTGGAATGCAAATTGCTCTCCCTTTTTTTGATTGCTACTGATTTTTCTGCTGTAAAAATATATGATAGACCCAAATACAGTAATAACAAGGCCTAGACAGCAATTGGAACACACAGCTTAATCACTTTATATTATCTTTTGCCCTTCCCATTGTCCTAATCCAGCCAGTCTCTGTTCCTGCTCCTTTGCCAGGAAGTGCAATTTTTGCTTTTCTGTATGGCGCAATGCAGATCTGTGACACCATACAGAAACATTTTATAGACTGAATATGTGTAATCATGAAGAATGTCAGTCTCCAAGGTTAATGGAGTAGTAGAAATGAGATGTAAATAGTTACTGAAGTGAATAGGCAGAATTGAAGGTTTTTTCCCAAACTGCTGACTCAGACAGAGTGTACCTTCAAAAACACAGACTCTACACGCTTTGCATAATTGGAAGTAGATTTCTGCAGTCATTGTTTATATAGCTTTATATGACAAATGAGATTTGCATATTAATTTAAAGTTAAAAAATATTCTGTCTCTTCAAGAGAAATACTTCCACATTTAGTAATTATAAAAGCAGAGAAAAAACAAGGACAGGCTTGAAGCTGGGACAGACCTCTACATCATGCCAGCAGTTTATTGAAAAAAACATAGGTTTCCATTTCTAGTAATGATTCATCCTGTAAAATGGAAGAATTCATTCGCTTTTTCAATAACACTGTATCTATTTGTATGAAAGCAAGTTCACTGCTTTACAGAGAAGAGAGGATGCATAACAAAACAACCTAAATCAAGTATTACCAGTGCAAGATGGTAATGTTGCTTTCTTTCCTTTTTGAATACAAAAGAAAATAAGGATGGGGATTTTTCACTTGTTTCTTTTTATTTTAGTGTTTTGTTTATATATAGAACTGATCTAGGGAACTGATCTTGTCAGCAGTTACTATGTATGCTAAAGCAAATGAGTTACCATGAGTCAAATATATATTTAAGAAGATAGAAACTTATTTGAAATGGAATTGTTCATTTGGGGAAAGTTCATTAGATGGTTTCCTATACTCAGATTCCAGATATATTGCTTTATCTAATAAATTTCACTAAGTTTCAGTTCTTTACCTTAAGAGACACGTGAGTAAAACCAGTAGTTTTAAACTGTAAAACCAATCCAATAGTTGGATACTCTGTGATTTTAACATGATTTGTGGCCTTTAGACTCTTAAGTTAAATTTTCCAAGGTGCTTATTTTGAGGCCAACACTGTGCCTTCAGTCAGTACTGAATGCCAATTGTGTTCACTGGGAGCATAATGAGGCCAATAGAGAGCACTTTTGTAACGCCCCCCCCCCGCCTCTGTCCAGAAACTGAAATCACTGCTTCAGAAAGGCCTCATTGTGGGTGATTAGTTGAAGGAAAATACTGAGGGAGAATGTGCAAAAAGTGCACAGGCAAAACGCTTAATGCTACATAAGGAACGGAAAAGTCCTAACTTTATTTGAATCTCAAAGGAACATTAACCATAATTATGTCACTAGCATGTACTCTTATTTACGAATCTGCTCTAAAAATAACAACACTGAAATTACTTTAGCAAGCATTAAATACCTTCTTTTAAGAATAATCTTCCATGCAATGTTTTAGCTCAGACAGCAGTAGCTTAAGAAAAGTGAATGGTCTGAGATGTTTTTCTGTATGTGCTGCTGTGTTTGGGAAAAAATTGTGTATATCAAAGATTCCAGCATTAGATCCAAAAACCCTTCCTGGAATTGTTCTTATTGCTCTTTCTTACATCATGTTTCACAGTACATGTAACACCATGCATGTGATAGAGTTGCAGCACCAAACTGGTAGTGACAGCTTTTAACGTGCTGCACCTCAATTTTTTCCTGTTGATTTTGCAAATGGTTAAAAAAAAAAAAAAGGAAAAAATCTGTTGAACTTTTGGCATAAAACTGTAGCTGCTACTTTAGCTAGACTGCTGCTAAATGTCTAGGTGATAAAAGCTTTCTCCTACGCCTGTCACTCTGAACAACACCATTGTCAGGAAAATGTATGCATCTTTTTCCAGTAAGGATAAGGACTGTGATAACATTAGCATTTAGACAAGACACTGCGCTGATGATTGTGAAATGCATTAATGGATGTGTCACTATTTTAAAAGAGCATATCTAATGGACTGTTTATATATGCCGGCTCACTGTACTTATTTATTTTATAGGATATTTTAAGCATAAAATTGCACAGATCAAAGTAGAACTCTCCTGTGACCTGCTCACCTCAAGGACTCAACAGAATCAGTTCCCAGCCAGTCGTGTACACCACTGAAGGAAAATGGACATACTGAACAGCCGCCACTTTTTGTACTTTCTGCCCACCACACGCCTTGTCATCTTATTAGCAGCTTTGAGCACTGCTGAGGATGTGAGTAACAGCACTTTGAACCGCACCGACACTCACACTGGGGCCGCGCCACTGGTCACCTCCCGCATCGACCACATCATCGTCAAGGAGGGCAGCAGTGCCTTGATCGACTGCAATGTCCAAGGGAGTCCCAGCCCATGCTACAGATGGTACAATTCCAATGGCCGCCTGCTCCAAGAGGAGGAGAATAAAGGTAGGATCTTAGGAATAGCACTGATGTAGCCTGTCCAGAGACTTCTGATTTCAGCAAGTTAACAAATAACCTGGATTTCATGGCCTGGCTGTGGTATTTTCCTGTGTGAAAATAAATGAAAACTTGGTGGCAGTTATAAATTTTTTATGCACACCTTGGAAGAAAACAGTAACTTTTTATGTGTTATTTATAGCAACACATAGCAAGAAGCTGAAGCAATTAACAGAAGTTGTAGACAGGCCTCTTTTCATTGGAAGACTTCATGTTTGTTCTGTTTCTCATTCTGTCCTCCTTTGTTCTTCTCTGGCACCAAAAAAAGATTAAAAAGCTGTTTCCCAACTCAAAGGAGGATTCTCATGACATATTAGAATAGTTTGTTGGCGTGAACTCAACACAGCTAACTCCCTGGTATGCCTGCTGTCTTTTATGTGCAGTGCCATGGTAGTGTGAGAAACAGGAGATGCCCTGAACAACCAACTGCAAAACCTATATAGGGCAGCAGTTAGAAGGACAGGCCAAATTTGAGCCTTCCTGGCTTTAGTTAAGACTCTTCAGTGGCGTTTGCCAGAGACCATAATTACACACGAGCTTATTTTCCTTAAATGGAAGGTTTGAGTGATAATCCTAGTTATACTTCTAGTTATGCTTCTAGTGTTTGAGGGGAGTGTGGGTATATAAAAGGTGTTTTTCTCATGTAATCCTTCCATAGTGACTGCTTTGTTCACAGCATGATGAAATAAACTCTCAGCTGTTAAGATAGTGTGCCTAACTAATGGCTGACCTGACAGCGAACTCTGCTGTGACAGGAGTAACAATTGACCCAGCTTGATGTGAAAGAGCAGTGTGTATCTGTAAGAGCTTACTGTATAACTGGTTATGTTTTACAGTACAGCATGTTATCATTTTCCTAGTTAAGCTAGAGAAAGGAACTACTTGAGTTACTAAGCAGACTTTCAAACATGATTTGTGTGGTTGTGGCAACATACAGTGTGCTGGAGTGTTTTGCTAAGGTTCACTAATAGAAAATTTCCCCTTTAGTAAGGCATCTAAATTTAGGTCTTTGTGTAGTCAGCTGAGAGAAGTAGCTAAACCAAACATTTAGGTAGATGAGCAAAAACTTTGACTAAATCAGTAAAAAGTGCAGGTGTAGTGTTAAGACAACTTCACTTTAACTTACAATTTCAACAGTGCAATACCTCCTTTAAGAGACTGTCTTTCTGTAAGAAATGTTTCCTACCTCGAGAGCTTTCTTTGTGGCGTTAAGTATGGCATTGAATTGTTATCAAAACCCAGCAATGATACCTTTTTGAATCATTGTTTTCTTATGTGGGTCAATATGTCTGTCAGGATCCACTGGCATAGACCCAGTCACTGAGTTCAATGCCATTATGTCATTTAAAACAGCTGGAGCCAGGATACATCACAAGGCACCTTGTTATTTCACAATTAATTGAAACCTACTTTGCAAAAAGGACCAGCATTCAAATTCAAAGAAATACTGAGCAGCAAATACATTTTTTGTTATACTGGAGGTGGAGGAAGAAGTGTCATCTTTACAGATTCTAATATTTCCTCTGTAAAGGAGTTTTCCTCTGAATTTGCCTAAATTTAGCAGATTGGGGTATTTTTTTTTATGTGAAGGTGTGATTTAGACCGAGATTTTATTTATTCTGCATTTTTTAATTTCAGGCAAAATGATTCAGCTGTTTTCAAGAAATATGCTAGGGTAAAAAAAAAATATTGTTTCAATTTAAGTTAAAACTTCTAAGTAGGAGGATAAAAAGACATAATTAAGAGTTGTCTGTACACATGAACGGAGGCAGGGATCTTTTGGGAATACTTTATATGTAGGCTTCTACTGGAGATTATGTGAAACAATTTGGGTAAGCCATGTTTAACTAGAAATCTTTGAGGAACTAAAAATCTTAATTCATTACCAATTAATTAAGTGGCAAATACAGTAACTGGGTTAATCTTGAATCACTTTAACAGTGACAGAAGTGATGAGTTATTTGAAACAGGTTGTTTCAAATGCAGTTTCATTCCTAAACTGTTCTGCTGTGCCAGGTTCAAAGAATATCAAGTGTGCATGTACATGAAATGTATATTTCCATGCAGCAGGCCAAGTTATCAATTATATTACATTGATAGAAATTACTTTTAAAGGTAAAAGAAGTTCTGTTGTGGTGTGTAGAGGTTCTTACCAACAAACAAGGCATTCCCTGTCATGGCTCTACTCCTTTCTATCTATTTTACTCCTCCTATCCTACTTCCCCCTCTTTAAAATTATACTTCAAAATCAGTTTCTCAACACTTCAGAGGGTAGGCAGTGTAGTGTATGATGTCTAACATGTTAGGGGTTTTAAAGTTTACATTAACAGAATTATATGAGATACTGTAACAAAACACCAAAAATAACCCAATTCAATTGTAAGCAAATGCATTGTCAGGGGACAAAACAAGGAGGGTTTAAGTAGGTTTTTCTGCCTCACAATCCCGTTGACCCTTATTGAAGGATCCAACTCCTTCAATTCACTTCTTTGAGGAAGTGTGACCTGTGTTTGGGAGGCTCTCTGGAGTAGTTCTATCTTTGTAGCTTAACTGACCACAAGATTGAGATAGATGCATATTAGCATTTTCTGAGACCCTTTTAGGGCATGCTCTGACTATCCAAAGTTGATGTCAGGGATTTGACAGTAGCAATAGCACAGCTAAGATCACAGGCCTCTATGAAGGTAAATGATTTGTCTTCCTGTGAACATTATTTCCTTCTTCCAAAACATGAAGCCAGTTTGATAAAGCTGATATATAAGACTATGCTGATCATGTGACAAAATACTTCTAAGTTACTCTGTTTCCTCTCCAACAGGAAAATGGTGGTTTCTTGACAATGGGCTACTAAATATTACCCGTGTGTCATTTGAAGACAGAGGTAAATACACGTGTGTTGCTTCTAACACGTACGGCAGCGTTAACAACACTGTGACGCTGAGGGTTGTTTTTACCTCTGGAGATATGGGAATCTATTACATGATTGTCTGCCTTGTTGCTTTTACCATTGTTATGATACTGAACATTACTCGGTTATGTATGATGAGCAGTCATCTGAAGAAAACCGAGAAAGCAATTAATGAGTTCTTCAGAACAGAAGGGGCAGAGAAACTTCAGAAGGCCTTTGAGATTGCAAAGCGTATCCCAATTATCACATCAGCCAAAACGCTTGAGCTTGCCAAAGTAACCCAGTTCAAGACCATGGAGTTTGCCCGCTATATTGAAGAGCTTGCCCGGAGCGTACCTTTGCCACCTCTCATCATGAACTGCAGGACTATAATGGAAGAAATTATGGAGGTTGTTGGTCTGGAGGAGCAAGGGCAGAATTTTGTACGGCAGGCGGCAGAAGGCCAGGAGACCACCGAAACAGATGAGCTTTACATGATCCCAAATGCTTTGACGCGCAGTGAATCTCCCACAGGTGACTCAGACGCTTCGTCACTGCATGAGCCACCTCAACAGATTGCAATAAAAGTGTCAGTTCACCCATTGTCCAAAAAGGACTGCATGGATGGTCAGTCACAGGAAAGCATGCAGTTGGACACCAAGGAAGAAGATGCTCCTCAAACACCAGCACTTCCTGCGGAGCCCCCTCCTGAGCCTTCTGCTGAACTCAGTTCTGATGACACAGCATTGGCAAATGACAAAAATACATGTGTTATATATGAAAGCCATGTATGATAGTTACTCCTGAATCTATGCATAGCAGGAAAATCAGGTGGAGCTCTTTTAAAAATACATATTGTACTTGCCGCTAAGCCTTACCTGGAGACTATCATAGCAAAAGCATGTAAGTGGATTATTTGGCACTTTCTTCTCAGTTTGAGTTTAGTTTACCATGATGTATGGCAGAGTAATTGCTATTACATTAATATTAATTGCTCTTTTTGATTAGGAGTATTTCCAAGAAACATTTACCTCAGCATTTTCTAGGTTGGAGTCACCTGTAGTGGCTCCTGGAAGTCACTGGTAGTCTTTGGTGTAGGACACTTGAACCTACCAAACATAAAACTGGTTTCCATTTTCTTCCTTCACTCTTGTTATTTCCATCTATTGCATTTTTGCAAATATTAACTTGTGAATTTGAAACATTGCCCAAGAGGCAGCACTCGGGTAGCCAAATAAAATCCTAATAGATCCCATTTACAAAGCCTGTTTGCTCAGCTGCATTGTGATTTAGAGGGCTATTAAAGAAAGTTAAAATGTTTCCATTTCATTTGAGACCACACTGCTTAGCCACATGGGAAATAGTTTTCCCTTTTTCATGGAATGGAGATGCCAACAATCGTTTGTTTTGCATGAAGAAACAACTTTGAGGTGTATATTACAGATGGGAAAGCCATCAGAAAGTTGCAGTTCAACAGCTCTGCAGGGTTTTTTTGCATACATTTGAGCATTTTCTATGTTGCCAGAAGTCTATATGGCAAACAACTGCAAATATGCAAGATGTCTTGTTTTGAAGTAATGTGGAAGCAGTAACTATGTATTACCTTACCAGAAGATATGCAGGTTCCATAACAGTCCTGCAAATGCCAGTAATCAGTTGATAACGAGGCTGAAATGGCAAAGTAGCCTTTTATTTGGCTTCTTAATTTTGGTATTCTGAAGATCAATCCTAAATTCATATATAAGCATTGAGAATTTCATCCAAACTAAAAAAAAATTACAATCAAGTGTCCTATAAAATTACAAAGACAGCCATCAAACTGTTAAATGTGATATAATTGCGTTGAGATTTTGGGAACATCCTACATGTAGGATGTTCACTGCTCAAGTACATGTGACTCTACCCCAGTAAAGCTTTAATGATCGTAGCAATTGTGGCATTAAAAAGGATCAACATCTCTGCCAGGAAATGCCAGGAGTGGAAGGGAAGTTAAAATTTCTCTTGCAGATAGACAATAAAAAGTACCTTCTCTGAAGTGAGTCTGGAAAGAAATCACTTAAAGGAGTTTGTGTAGGGTTAATAGCATATTACTTAATTACCTGACACATTTAGTTTGACACTAATGAACAAACTATAACCTTACAGTGTTTAAGAAGGATTGTAGTATAAATATACTTTAAATAAATCTGGAATCAGGTATACTGTAGAAAAAGAAGTCTCTTAGGTCTATGGGGAGATGATGCATGGATGGCTCTCTGGACATTTTAACAAAGCAGCCACATCTCCATAAGGTGTCTGTTGGAGGCAATCAGTTATATTAACTGCACAGGTAATCAAGATCAGACAAAGTCAGTGTTGCAGGTACATAAAAGAACCCCTAATAATGAACTGAGGTCTTATGTCAACTTCCTTATGTTAAAGTGCAGAGCCTCACCAGCAGTGCAATACAGGAATACGCCATGACTTACATAGATGATGCAGAGATGGCTCCATATTTATCTTTCTGTGGTTATTTTAAAAAAATACATGTTTAATAATGGACTTCAGATTTTACAACCATTTTTTGAGAAATGGCAGCATTCAAATGTTCTCATTTTTTTGTGCTTACCACAGTGGCAGGTTTCTACACAAAATGCATTTGCACATGCCCGAAAGGAAACATGCAAGGGCAAAATCCCATTAGGAATGTGGCTTGAAATATCTGAGTTCCAGCAAAGCAATATAAATGTAAGACTGAAGTTAGTTTATAAGAGCACCATAAAGAACCTCACTTCTGACCAGTGTGATTGACAGTAGTATGATGCAAACTCTTAACTTCTTCTCTGAATCCAAAGGACATTTCTGTTTAGTGTTCACATCAGTTTTTCAAGTTACTTGATTTGCTTCTGATATGAAAAAGGACAAGGGCAGAAACAAATGCAGGAACTTGCACTAAACTCCTTCAATTCACCTTAACCTCCTGATAAGAGGTACATGGATGTTTCTGCCTGTCCAGCATTTACAAACAATGCCCATGCATTCTACAATTACCTACCTGGTGCCCAACTAAGATTGCACAGAGAAGCAAGGATATTCTCCTTGAAAGCATAAAAATAACTTTTATATTACACTCTTTCTTTTAAGTTTTAAAAATATTTATTACAGTATTTTAATTTTAATATTTTTAGACTATGAAGTTTTGACAGTAGAGATCAGACCCCTTCATGTATTTCTGTAGTGTTCTGACCCTGACTGGTTCTCTCAGGCTGTCCTCCAGCCACTTATTATTTATTTATTGAGAAACATTTGAGAGCAAACAATCCCCGTGGATTTCTTCAGTATCACTGTGTAAACTTCCTTGAAGATACAAATGATGTTTTTCCCTAGAGGCTGCCCACAAAGGGCACGTTTGAAGTACACACAAACGCAGATTGCAAACCACATATAAGCAACCGGTACTTGGATTAGATCCATGCAATACACGGAGGGCTGGATTCCTGCTGTTGCAAGGTCAGAGGGAACCCTGAATTTTCTAGAGCTGGAGTCACTCAGAGATGAGAGTTCACAGGTAGGACTGCTCCAACCAGTCTGGACATTTAGCTTTGTGTTATTATCAGAATAAGAACTAAACAGCACTGAAAAAAATAAAGACAGTAGCTGAAAAAAATAAAGATTTTATACAGAACCGATGGTTCTGGTTTATGTGGTTTTTTGGTGGTTTTGTGTCTGCTGCTCAGTGTCTTCTGCACCCATTATATGACACTTCTAAGCCTAAAGCTTTTTATATGCTTTCAGGAACTTCCTTTGTGGAAGACAGATGGGAAGCAAGACCCAAACCTGTCTTTCCTGTTCCAAACTTTCCAGCTGTACTATTATAAAGTATGCAATTGTGTCTTGCAGTATTTCTTAGTAAATGGCTATTTTATGGTCCAAAAACACAATTAACAAACATAAAATTAATAATGGCTAAAAGAAAATATTAATGTTTGCATTGTTATATATTTTCATGCACCTTAAGCACTTCAGGGGCATTAATCTGTTCCCATCATTGGACTATGCACACTTCTTGTTACATTTTTCTATTTATTGTACCACCAAACACTAATGGTTCTTAAAACACTCAGAATCTGGAAAATCCAGTCCAACTGAAATTGCATTCTAAAACCAAAGGAACACCAAACCAGGCTTAATAAGGAAAAGAGATTTGCACAATTATATTTACACCATTTTCAAACAATTTTGCCAAACTTCATGAAAGGTGACTAGATTTCTGCAACAGAAGAAATCAGTGTTGGATTTGCATTTTACACTTACTATTCTTTTTTTGGTAAATGTAAGACCATACTAATCAGTCCACTTAAACATAGTATTCACTATCTATTTTCTCAACATTTTCTTTTTGAGCAGCATTTGTTTCCTGCCGATTCTTTTTTTTTTCTCTGATTTGACCATGTTTGTGATGAAACCTATCCTTCAGGGGTTTTTTTGTCTGTCATATAAAAAATTTAAAAGAACCCATAGACCAGCATTTTGTGCAGGTGTGTTGGTACTTGGTAAGGCACAGAACTACACTGCTGTGCTTAAAAATTACTGTATAATCTTAAGACGTGCAAAATGGCATATACAGGCAGATGTTGATTTTTTTAAAATCAGTGCCTGTTTTATTCTAATGTAGATACTATGTCAGTTCCTTGATTTGCAGTTACCTTTTGACAAAAGTACTGTAACATATAACCAGGGCTTTCTGACTTACAGTTTGGTCAGATTAACTAATTCTAGAAAGTGTTAACAGTGTCAGATTTTCAAAGTTCTCATGGGATATCTTGGCAGCATGCTATTTTAAGAGTTGGACTCTTAAGTATGCCATATTTAGTGGGACAACTGAAAGCTTCTTAGATGCAAAGGAAATGCTTGCACTAAAGTCTTGTAAGTTATATTTCATTTATTATGAAATCCTTTTTTGATTTTACAAGAAATGTAAGACAAATATGAATGTGTTCTTTTGAGAAGCAGTTGCTGTATTTTGATTTAAATAACTGTTATGATTTTATAGCTCACGGCTGTAAACCACAAAGAGAAAAGTTCATGCTGAAGTGGCAAAATGAAATGTGATGTAGCTTGTACATTGATCATTGTTTCAATAAAGAATTTGCACAGAGTCTGCTGAGTTTGTACACATTCAACAAGATATTTACAGTGCCACAACACCACTTTCCCCCAGAAATGGATACTTAATAGCATACATCCTGCACTAATTTTTGGAATAACCAGCTCAAACCTTTTCTATGTCCATTTTTTTTCTCTCCCTGTGTTACCTTCCTGTACTTTCTTCTGTCCCCAGCAGCTCTGCTGTGACACTTCTCAAATAGGAACAGAATGAAGTTAGTTGTCAGGGCAAGTGTTTCTCCACCCCAGGCACCTCTGTTCCAAACTGACCTTTTATAAGTCCCCAAATGGATTTTTTTCCCCCAGCTGTACCAGGCTCTAATGCTGTGTACTATATTTAGCTCTCTGGCTCCCAGGCCCAAACTGAGTCATTTTACTCTTCCAGTAAAGGCTGACTTGTGAGTCTATAGTATCAAATGTAAGTCTGTAAAATGGGCAAACACAGTAATGTAAACTGAAGCTAAGTGACCAATTTCTCATTCAGAATCTCATTCAGATAATGTATGGCAGCAAATTATAAACGTGGCATACTTAGGACACTCATGTTATGAGAAGCTATTTCATACCACAAGACAAGGCAAAAATGAGGAAAGAAAATCCAGCCTTGCATAGCATAAAGAATACATGTAAAACCTTGCTTATGATTGAGTAGAAATTCAGCATCACTATAAAATCATTTTGCCATTCTATAGCCAGTTTCTATTTTGAGAACAGATTCCTGTTGTATCTACTCTAACCACTACCTTTCCTATGTGGCTAAGGACCTTAAGGATGATAATAGTACCAGAGTTATCTAAAAAAAGAGCCTTCTCTCCCCTATCTGCCATTTTAAAAATTATTTTCAGGACTATTTAGCTATATGTCAAATGCCACTCACAGACTACCACCCTGTCCTGTTGTGGAGCCACAGAGTTTGAGATCTCATGTTGAAGATGCAGAAGCTGGACCTTCCGAAATATATTTGCCTTCTTTTGTACAGGTTTTGATTTTACCATACAATTAACCATTTGTATTTATTAACAATTCAGGTCTAGTCATTCTCAATTGATAAATACAGAGAAGTTAAATAAATGCCAGAAAGACTTCCCTGTTTCTGAAGCCTCTTATTGTTTCTGCCTCAAGATTAGCCTGTTAGCCCTGACTGACAGACAGCTCCTGAGTTGTTTGGGTATTGTTTAACTCCTTCCTGCTGGTGAACACTACCTTAGTCAGAAAACAGAATTCCAAAAACAAAAAAATAAATAACCAGCCAGAAAAAGAAGCTCCCTTCTAAGGAGACACACACAGATCTTGCCTATTTAAAATGCTTTGTTATCCTTCTCTCTAATATGTGCAGAGTAAGCAGCCTCAGGAAAAGGCAGTAAAAAATAGAGAAAAATTTAAGAAGATTAAGATGGAAACTTTTTTTGCTCTGAAAACATCCAGAGGCAATTTATTTTACTGAAAACATCCAGAGGTGATTTATCTTCAAAGTATATTAAATTCTGACTTGTTTTACCATAAACATACTCGAGTGAAGAAAAAGGAGATTCCTAAAAACAAGACATTTTCTCTCTTAATATCAAAATAAATTATCACATAACTATGAAACATATTTCCCAGTCCTTCTCTTAGAATGCCTTTTATCAGGGAAAATATTTTCAGTGCTTTTTATGGTTCTGCCTAGGTGACTGCAGCTTCTTTATGGCTTTAGTGGAAGTGCATTTCTTTTCTGCTGTCTTCTTGTTTAAATATTCTCTACCCTGTGTGATCTCCTTTTGTGAGATCAACAAAGAAATCAATATTCCATTGAAGATTTATCTTCTTGTTTCATTTTCCCAGTCCAAAACGTTACTTTGTGTTTTGCTTTACTGCTTGGATTTGTTTTGTTTGCCCTAAAATTCTTCACATTTTAAAATAAATCAGAGGATTCTAGTGGATTTTTTCAGTTGCCTGTTTTGGGGCAGGATGTCTCACACCTATCTGTATAATTCAATTTGAATTATGCAGACATACAATTAATTACTCCCAAATTGGTGCAGGATAAACTAATCAATAGACTGCAGCAGATTTTTTGCCGAACAGCATCAAGGCAACAGGTAAATCCATAAATCCCAAGCCACAAGTGGAATAAATGTCATCATTCATTTTTGAGTCTATGGGCATGTTTTGTTCTTTTGTGAGCTCATTTGAAAACAGTCACATATGATACACCTCTACCTTAACACATTTCTTTTCCCATCATGGATAGAATAGCACGTTTTGATCATCCATAAATCAGTTATCCACTACCTTCATTGGTTTGTCTTATTCATTGGATAGCTGGCCAAGTGCAAGGGCCTCTCTAAATCTGGTATTTCTGAAGAGAGTGCAGACAGCTTCAGGACACTGTGTAAATTATATGAATTTCAAACAAGTTCATAAATGGCTTTCCACTCTTTTTAAACTGAAATGTTGTATTTCTACATAGGGTAATATTTACACACTAATGAAGTT
Source organism: Setophaga petechia (assembly GCA_024362935.1). NCBI lineage: Eukaryota > Metazoa > Chordata > Aves > Passeriformes > Parulidae > Setophaga > Setophaga petechia. The sequence goes on from JANCRA010000001.1 coordinate 34,905,053, forward strand.
TGGTTTAGCTGGAAACGCCAGCTTTCATAAGCATGGAGTAAAATGACAGTAATCTGCTGCTGAATAATACTGCTTTTTGCAACTACAGTTTCTACATTTCATAATCCCCGTGTAATCTCTTAAGCACAGAACTCATTCTTTAATATATGTGCCCTAAATGAGGTGAAAGGATCCAAATCTCTGTTATTCCTGTAGACTGCATCACACTACTAATTATTTCATTAGAATGTATAATAGACCTAGCCCAGCACTGTTACCAGAAATAGTCCCAGAGCATTAGCCAAATGTTATATGATACACTGAGAACTATGTTCCTACTCTACACCAATTCTGGAATAAAAATTTAAGAAAAAATCCATCTCTTCTCAGCGGGGAAGCATGGAATGAGAGCCTCTGAGGGACTAAATATGTCACATGTTTCCAGTGGGGAAAAAAATCCAACCAAAACTGTAGGAAATTATTGGGGACCTTGTAAAATTGATGCAGGAGCTAAAATACCACCCAAGAGAGGAGGTCACTGCAGCATGGAAGTTGTCACACAGTAGCTATAGACACTTCTTAGGGTAGTTAATCCACAATATTGTAAGGAGACAAATGTTGTTATAGATCATGTGAATTAGCAGCATCCAGGAGACTATGGACAGTGTTGCCAGATGCTGTTCCCAGACTGCTCAGGTGATTGTGCTGCTTCTGAAACTCAAGTCCTTTTCTTGACTAGAGATGGGCACTGGCAGCATCACTGAAGACTCTGTGCTGTGATGGTGGAGTCAGACCCTTGCATGAGAACCCTATTCTTTCCTTCTGGCTTGATGTTGTGACCAAAGTACCCACACCTTCTTTATTTGCTGTAGAACTACATTATAGTTGTTTTTCAAAGGGGATTAAACATGGGTTCTTCAGTGCAGCAACTGCTGAAGACCCTGTGAATGCATGTGGAAAGAGCTGTACTGGCAGGTGTGAGCTCACCTTTGTACTGCACCAGATAAAGACTCTCCCAGAGGCCTGCCAGCATTCAAGAGGAGAAGGGCTGTGGTGCTGTGCATCTAGACAACTCTGGTGCAGACAAGAACAGGTGGGTGGGAGTGATCTGGAGGCAGTCTAGGACAGTTCAATAGACATGGAGTTAAGATGACTGTCCTACACTTACTACTGGAAAAGACCTCCAGCAAAATCAACTTCCTGTCCCTCTCCTCTGTACTCTAAAGAAGTATGTCACACTTTGGCAGCTCAGCAATAGCTCCTTGTCCTACCTATTCTAGCTCTGACCAACCAGTTTTCACTTCTTATTGAGCAGCTACAAGGTTGTCTAATCCTAATAGATGTTTGCTGTGGTTCTTCTTGCCCTGTTTCTCACTATTACTAATTTACAAGAAGGCATGAGATTCACTTGGCAGCACACATGTAAAAAGCTGGTGCTCAGAGACCTAACAGACTGACTATTCTGTTCCAAAGGAGGATGTGCAAAAGCTAGGCACATAAAGATGGGTTAATAGATTTAAAGCCTCTGTCTGGCTAAGACCTGTGTGTTTATTCATCTTCTCATTCTGTAATGGAAGAATGCTGACCAGATTAACAAAGTACAACATGACCTATTGCTGTGTTTTAACAGAGTGTTCTATATTTTTTCTTTTAACCTGCAAAAATTGAGTACTGAAAGGTTAAGAGAACACAGATTCCAGATTTAATCACAACATTTTCTTCTCACCATGGCATAAACTCTATTCTGTATCTATTCACTATTTGCAGAACAAAGACAGGATATCCTAGAAAAATCAATATTTTCTCAGTGATGCTGGTTGTCCTCAGCTTGCCTCCAGGTAACATGATGAAAGGTTTCAAGAAGCTGTCAGTTAGCAGAATTGATAGAAAATGCTTTTGATCAGGTACCTTGTTTGGAAAGTGACTACAGTGAGGACTCCCATTTGGCAAATGCGGTCTGTTGACTTTATATTGAGTTACCATATAATGGATTGTAAAAAGCCAATTTTATTAGAGCAAAATTACACAATCTTTCACAAGCCTGGCCTGCTGATGCACCTTTTTTCTTTTCTTGTAACAGTCTGCTATAAGATATAATATGAACTACAAAACTTTATTGTTCTACCCATGCAATTAGAGAAATTTTATTGAAACACAGAATCATAAAAGAGAACTCTCCCCTCATATTTTTTCTTTCAAGAGCTATCATCAATAACCTGTAGTTTGTGTCACATTGTAGGCACACAAAAGTGAGACAGAGGCTGGTAACTTTTCTGTCCACTTCAGCCTAGGCCATGCCACTTCATAAGTGTTGACAATTTCCTGGCTTTGGAAAGGCCAAAGCATGCATTCTCAAGGGGCTGAAAGGAACATGTTCCACAAATGCCAAGCTGGAACTTGGCACCGTGGTCATTTGGCAGATGAACAGCACTGTACATAAACAAGTAGAGAGAGGGAGCTTAAATTCTAAATACTCTCTTGAGAAAAGATAAAAAACAGTTCCTAGGAACAGTGAACAGAAGCTGTCAGAAAAACTAAGATCATTGATTTTTGTCATGAATGACTTATGATTATGGCTGTGTGGTTGGGATGGGAATGGAAGATTATGCAGTGCAAAGTACCATGCTCTCCAATCTCATGAGAGATTCCACTTACACTCATTAGATAAGGCTCTGTGTCACATCTGTTAGATCTTAAGGCTTAAATTCTGTATTTTACTCATTAATCCAATTATCTTCGTGTATCACCACATCTTTAGATGACATTAATGTATCATCTTCAATTAATACAAACTTTTGCTATTTCTGTGCATACCTATGCATAGGGAAATACACAGGCTGTAGAATAGCCACTGATTTTCCACTCAAATGATCTACTTCAAAATGAAGCTGACCAAGCTGCAGTTTTATTTCCATACCTCTCATACTTTCATATGCAACACACAAAAACTAAAAATAATATATATGGTTCAGACTGCCAGCTGGCTATCTGACAAAAGAGCAGATTAAGCAAGGTAGCAGGATCTCTGATCCAGCAGATGAACAGGCTGTATTCTGCCTTCTGCATATTAACACTGTTCAGATCTGAAGGGGATCTGCTGTCACCCATGTGCACTTCAGCTCTGCACTGCACAGCACTCAGGATATTCAGTAATCTGTTACCTCACCCCACACTCTTGATATCTTTCACAGTCACCATCCAATACCGATTCAGGGTTTCATAATGCACTCTTATGAAAGCTTTCAAACCTTACTCTGCACTGAAACAGCAGGCATCCTTCTCAGAGACCAAAGTACAGCCTTGCTCTTTACCTCAGAAGGACTTTAGTCCACATCCAGTCCCATTCTCTTAAAATACAACCAAAGATTAACAGAAGGTGGGAAATGAACCTTTAAACTCCCCAAATAAGCATATTCATTTTTAAATACTAACACAAAATTACTACTGTGCAATGTGGCATTCTGCTCTCTTCTTTTTCCCATGTCTTTTGCAGCTCTCCTTTACAGTCCATGACTTTCTCTTTGTGGGCCTGAACTACACCCTCCACCAAAAAAATCTATGCTTGTATTCTGCTTTTTCCTGCACTTACTTGTGGTTTGAAAGAAATCCAGTTGTGCAGTTAGGCCCACATCCAGAAAAACACATGAGCACGTGATTTGTATATATGAATAGTACCATTGTGCAGGATGCAGGCACTTTCCCAGTATTTGCCATCAGTCTTTTTCCTGCTGTTGCCTCTTTGTTCCCCATTACTGCATGTGGCCTTTCTGGTTTTTCCAAGATTTTCTTGTCAATTCAAAACCAGGTACAGTCTATGTATATGATCATGCTCAGAATGGAGGGGAGTGGACTCTCAGATGAACTGAGACATGAAATGCACATTCACCTGTGTTTAAAATGAGGTGTCAGACAGTTCTCAGCACTGCTTTCCATCTCAACCAATTAACATGTATCAAAAAAAACCTGTTGGATATCCTGCTTGTTCAACTTGAGCTTTGGGAAGCTCCTTCTGGTAGCTCATTTAGTTAGGGAAATACCATTAGAGAAGAAGTGAAGGTTTATGAGTTACAATATAGTTGTGACATTAAGCACTAAATATTCTAAAACAAAACTACTTAAAGCTAAATAGTGTGGATTCTGTGATATTGTGAACCTTTTAACATTCTTTCACCTATGAGCAGTAGTGTGCATTTTGAGGTGAGATACCAATATGTTTCAAACAGTCCCATAAGTAAAAGAAACATTTGCAGTTAGGTATTAACTGATACTGATCACTAACATGAATTCTCCTGGAAATAACATGATATTATCAAGTTATTTCAGTTATCATGCTTTTGGCTTAGGAATACTTCTTGGAGATTCCCACACGTTGAACCAGGCATTTATAAGAGGTGCTGCAATATTTAGTCTAGAATGCCAGACATGAACTCTTCACAGATGTGCCCAACATGGTGAAAGTTCACAATGGGTGGTTTCAGTGTGAAGGTGCACCATGGTCTGCTATACTTCTTATAGTATAAGTATAGAAGAAATGCTGGTCAAACACTTTCATAAACCCTAAAGGGAGTTAACAGCATAACTCAGGGAGCTGTTCACAACCTTGTAGAGTCAAAGTGCTGGTATCACATAGCAGATTTCTCAGTTTTCTGAAATAAAATCAGGAGAGAAATTTGAAAGTTGAAAGATCAAATTTAAAAAATAATTGTACTGCATTAGTGACTTGTAATGCATGCAACATCATCTGTCTGGTTCTCAGAGAAAGGGATAATGGTTTTGGTGAGAGATTTTGGTTCAGCAAGGCATACAAGGTCAAGAACAAGAAGTTGATATTACTGTACATTCCGCTGCTGTTATCTTGATAAAATTAATTTCTAGTTGCTCAAAAAGCCCTTTAATTCAGTATTGCTGGGATATTTTGAAAACACAGATGATAAGCTTTTGTGTTAGAGCTTATTCGAGTTGAATCTTAAGTCAGCTAATGTTTTGGCACTAACAGCTCACTAAATGTTTCCAGGCAACAGAAAGAAAGTAGCAAAAGGTAAACTATTCAAATATGCTAAAGAGGAACAAACTGATACAAAAATAAAATCTTCTTCTATGTGAAACTCCTCTCTTCTAAGCAATGTTTACTCCTTCTCTGTTTCATGCACTAAGAGGAAGTACAGAATCCCACAATTTAAGCGTCAGTGTTTTTCACAATTTTTTCACTATGTTATTTCCTCAAAAGTTTCACTGATTATTTTCAACACTTCAGCAGAAAATTGCTTCAACCCATGAAAACCACTACAGAGTCTCCAAAGGCTTGATAAAGTCACTCAGGTTGACTGAATGTCTCCCCATTCTTTATATACCTCTGTTGTGTGTGTTGGGGGTTAAATGTTTCCCTACAGCCACTCTTGTGAGGTCTGCATGCTGGGGTGTGGAGTCTGTATTTTGTGCCTTGTGATACTCATATTTTTTACAGATCTGGCAAACCAGAGGTGCTGAAATTGCTATTTGTGACAGCTGACAGCAGTTGCTGACTGTTGTGAACTCCCCTTGGGCCAGCAAGGGTCCAAAAGTGCTCTCCAGTATTTTTCTGATTGTCAGTGAGTTCTGTCATCAACTCTAACCCATCACCAGAAAACCCTTCTTCTCTAGACACCAGTAACCCATGCTCTCAACCTGCTGCCCTTTGGACACACTGCAAAACACACAGGCACTTGTTCCAACATCTCTGATGCCCTGGCTTATAGGTGTGATGGCTTTAGAGGCATCACAGTTCTGGGCGTGGAATGTCTCCTTATTACACAGCTACTTCAGAATCACTCTTAGCACAAAGCAAGTTAAACCCTAAAATCATCTTTCTACCTACACCTCTTTTTTCATTGTACAGTTGAATAGTTTGCAGATTTTTCTTGCAAATGGTTCCCTCATTTGGAGACACAGACATCTCAGGTAACATCATTAGGAAGTGTCTTATCATGCTGGAGAATGTCAGCCTCTATAAGCCACCTCCCATATAAAATCCAGCCAGTGGTCATAAGTCATACTTTTTTCCACCTTATCAGTCCACCATTTCCTCTTTGTTAAAATAAGCACTGTTTGACTCCCTTGGAGTGGAAAAATATCTGTTTGCTAGACAAGGTATCATGTTCTATTCTTGACAGCATGTATTGGATTACACAGCAAGATTTTGATAGCAGGGGGGCTTTCTGCAAGAAACTGCTGGAAACAACTCCTGTGTCACATAGAGCTGAGACCAGCCAACTCCAAGATGGGCCTGCGGCTGGCCAGGGTCAGGTCCATTGGTGATGGCAGTAGTGCCTCTGACACAACAAATTTAAGGAGGACAGTTACTGTGCAATTTTAGCCAAAGAGGGAAAGAGAATATGAGGGAGCCACAGACCTGCAGACACTGAGGTCAGTGAAAAGGAGGAGAGGAGGTGCTCCAGGTGCCAGAGCAGAGATTCTCTTGCAGCCCATGGTGCAGCCCATGGTGAGGCAGCTCCCTCCATGGAGGACCCCATGCTGGAGCAGATGGATGCCCAAAAGAGGCTGTGATGCCATGGAGAGACTGTTGGCTCCTGGCAGAAATAGCAGAGACAATGTGTAATGAACTGATCACAGTCCCCACTCCCCCTCCATCTGTACTGCTGGTAGGGTGGAGGTAGAGAAAATTGGAAGTGAAGCTGAGCCTTACATGCAAGGATGAGTGACAGCAAGGTTTTTGAATATTTGGGTTTATTTCTTATTACTCTATTATGATTTGATTGCCAATAAAGTAAATTAATTTCCCCCATCTGAGTCTGCTTTGACCCAAATGGTACTTCCTGAGATGTCTCCCTCTCCTTATCTTGATCCAAGAGACTTTCATTATATTTTCTCTTCCCTGTCCAGCCAAGGAGGGGAGTGACAGAGCCATTTTGATGGGCACCTGGCATTCAGGTAGGGTCAACCCACTATACAGCTCCTTCTATCAGCAAGGGGTAGAATTCTTCCCTTTCCCTATTGATGACTCACTACATGGTTCAGTTTAAAGCATTTCTCAACCGAACTTTATGGTCCATGCTGCGTATTTGTAGATTTTTATCATAAAAAATAATTATGTAGTTCATTACTAGCTCGATAGGGCAACCATGATAATAACATCATCACTTTGGGCTCACAGTGGGCTTGGTATGACCTTTCCCATATTCAAGCACCCTGTAAACTTACTACACTAAAACAGGAAGGCATTTTTCAGGAGGCTGGTTTTACATTTCAGTTCCTTTACCAAACAGATATGCTCTTGTTCAACTTAATGCACTTTGAAAAGGAGTTAAGCCAAAAATGAGAGTCATGCTAAGTATGGAACAAGGATACCCACATATGGAGTTACTCAGAAATAACCATTCTTGAACAGCATTGTATAACCAAGCATGGGACAGATTTTTAAGTTTTTCTTGATAATCATGGTAAATAGAGCTTTAGGAACTTAGGTTTTTTTTTTTTTTTACTTTGTGTTCCTTTCCAATTTTTTTTAATTAGCTCAGCATAGCCTAGTTTTTGGTAATGGGGGGTTGAGGGGAGGCATAGAGGTGGCTTTGTGAGAAGCTGCTGGAAGCTTCCACCCATGTCTGGAAGAGCCAGTCCCTCATGGTTCCAAAGACAGACATGCCACTGGCCAAAACTGGGCCAGTTGGAAATGGTGGTAATGCCCCTGTGATAGCATATTTAAGAATAAATCAAAACAAAGGTTATGTTGCAGCTGTAATCTTCCAGACAGAGGAGAGCAGAGTGAGAATATATGAGAAAAAACTCTGCAAACACCAAGGTTAGTGAAGAAGGAGGGGGAGGAGGTGCTCCAGGTGCCTGAGCTGAGATTCCTCTGCAGCCCACAGGGAAGATCATGGTGAAGCAAACAAAAATCAAAAAGAAAGAAACCTCTGGAACCTGTGGCAAAAAATTTGCTTCAGTTAAATTGTTGAAAAAGCACAGAAGTATTTCTATCTCCAAGTTCTATCCAAAATTTTAGGAAAAGACACCCATTACCAGGCAACTAGGAACCCAAAGTCCTACCAAAAATTTAGGTCTACAAAAATTTTCCACGTTTCTAGTAACAGAAAAAGTGATAAAAATTTAATTATATCAGGATGTATTAATTCTGCATTCAATGAGAAAAAGTTTCTGGTCTCTTATGTTAGCTTGGTGACTCAAGCACCATGGCAGGATTTCCTTGCCTATAAAAATTCTTTAATTGGAGTGGATGATGAGGCATCTGTTGCCACTCCTTTGGACCCAGTACAGCTGTCTACAGAAAGACACGACTGTTTTCATAAACGGACAATGGAAAAAATCTTTTTGACAGAGTACAAAAGGCCAACAAGCAGTGGAGCCAAATCCATTCCTGAGATCCCTGAAGAATATCAGTGCCATCATGGCAGAGTTTATTATAGCCTCCAGGCTGGGTGCTCTGCAGCTAATGGAAAGCACTGGAATAAGCTCACAAAGCTGATCCACAGGAACAGCTTGCTGTTGGGACATCCGGTTGTGGGTTAATGTTCTGCTTCTTCTAGCTAATGTTGCTAACTTTTTTCTTAGGAATACAATTGACTATTTTGCCTTGCTCCTTCTTTCCCTGGCCCTTCAGAAAAATCTGGGTGTATGTCTAAGGAACAGGATTATATTGTTGCAGTGATATTGTAGTATAGTTATTGTTTCTGGCAAAAATAGGAAGTATTTTTAAAGAAAGGTAAGTTCAATTGCATAACTTTTGTCCCCGAATGCGCAGAGAGTAGCATAGGAGAGAGAGCAGGACAGGCATCTTTGAAAGCACTAAGGAGCGCAGAAACAATTTGACCATATGTTTAATGGCTACTTATTAGGAATTTTTATTAAAGGTACGAAGCCTTTTAACTTCCACACATTCATAGTCCAGTGAGGAGCTAACTGAAACTAAGGAGGAAAATCTCCCCAAGCAAGTGCATTCACACATCCCCACCCCCATGTACAAGCACAGAAGAGACGAATAGTTCTAAGGGAGGAGGAGACAGTCACTGTAAGAGCTGCCTTCCATTACCTACAACACACTGCAGTACTGACCTTGCCAGGAACTGCTGCAACAGCCAATTTACCAGCTCAGGAATCATTGAAGTGTTATTTTGTCAAGGACTCTGAAGCATTTTAAGGAGAGGTAAAATTCTTCTCTTCTCTTGTGTTCAGAAGAGTCAAGAATTCACACACACAAACATTTTGAGGCCACCCAACAGCAACTATGAAATCATCTCCCTGAGATGATCAAAGGTGTCTGTGTTAAAGACACATTGTATTTTTGTGTACTAAAATATGGAAGCGTATGCATTCTAGTGAAATCTTGCATTGAAATTGGCAATAAAAAAGGAAGGTGGGAGTGTTGTAAGCCAGACATTTACAGACTGATTTACTCTACATTAGCTTTTTTCTGAACATAACAGTGCTGTTTGGAAACTGTGTTAAAATTATTTTGGTAAAAATTTATTCTCAAACATTTATTGGAAAATTTATAATCATGAAGTGCAGGAGATAATACATAACATTCAGGACCCTGAAGTCATAATCCTAAGGATAAATAATTTTGAAAATTCCTGCGAAAGCCTAATTTTAGCCAACATTTCAATAAAAAGAGAAAAACAGAGAGCAAAGTAGAAGACAAAAAACCAGATCCATGCATAGTTCTCCATCACTACTGTTGTAAGTACACTGAGGGATTAGACTGCATGGGATTTCAAGCAGGAGAGGATCTCTACAATATTATTCTCCACAAGCCCTATTAGGAATTAATGATGCTTCAAGTAGGATTAGCTCTTACAAATTTTGTCCTACTGCTGCTACTACACAACTACGGCAACATCATGGCTTCTGCCCAGGCTGTGCTCTTAGGGAAAGAGATCTGCAGCAGAAACAGAGAGGCACCAATTCCTTGGGGACATCTTACTGCTCTGTGCATCACTCAGCTCCATTAACCACATAACTGGGATTCCCAGGCTTTAATGTTCCCACAGAGCTCGCCATCATCCCTAAAGCTCTGAGAGGACAGCAAATGTTATCTGAACCTCATGAAAACTCCTGCCTTGTTTCCCTTCCTGTGGGATATTGCTTTTGGGGTACAATAATAAAAATGCATTTGCATACGTCTTTAACTGAGCCTATATTCATCCTGTCAGCAAAATATTGGGCTTATCAGAATAAACAAGTGGGAAAACACTGCAGAATTAATGGAAGCACTCAACCTAATTATATACTGCATTAAACTTTTATGAGAGAAACCATATAAAGATGTTTTGCTATGAGTGCATTCTCAGACTAGCTGATTTAGTTTGGTCAGTTGAACTAATCAGGCAAACAAAAGTTTAACCCAACAAAGTAAAAATATTCATGCAAGGGTGGAATCCCTCATTAATCTCTGAACAGTACAGAAACAAACTGAAAACTCATTGCCCACTTCAAAAGGTAATAAAGAAATGGTTCTGTATCACAAAAAAAAACCCAAGTCTACAGCAAAAGGTTGATCTAAGGCACTGTTTCCAAGTGTACATGTTTGTCTTTTGTTCATTTTATTTATCTGCCTTTGATGCATCAGCTGATGCTGAATTTTATTTATATTACGCTATTTATTTCTTCAGCTCCAACTCAGATGCATGTCCCTGCTGTGTAGTACAAATATTCACATAATAAAACATCATCTTTGTTTCAGAAAGCAATGAACTTAAGGGCTAAACAGACAAGATGAGAAAATTGGCAGGGAAAAGGAAAACTCAGAACACCCATTTCACATGGTGCAGTTGAGGCACAAGATTATGATGTTAAATGGCAGCTATGGTAAATGGCAGCTACGTTTTGTTTCTGGCACACATAGGGATAGGGTTACATTTGACATGTACCCAGGGAGACATGGAACACACATGGCAGAAGGGAGGACTCAGGCCCAGTCTGCTGCATGCTGTTCAGAGGGGCTGACATTCTTTCTTTTACTCTCTACTAACACAAAATACTTCTCATAGAATTGTGGACTCACAGAATGGTTTCAGCTGAAAGGGTCCATAAAGATCCTCTAGCTCCAATCTCCCTGCCATGAGTAGGGTCACCTTTCACTAGACCAAGTTGCTCAAAGCCCTGTCCAACCCGGCCTTCAACATTGTCAAGGATGGGACTGACACAAATTCTCTGGGCAACCTGTTCAGAGAGAAGTGCCTCACCTCCCTTACAGTAAAGAATTTCTTCCTAATATCTAGTCTATACCTAGCCTCTGGCAGTTTAAAGATATTTTCCCTTGTCCTATCACTATATACCCACCATATACAGCTCTGCTGTAGGTCCCCTTTAGATCCTGGAAGGCTGCCTCTCTTCTCCAGGCTGAACAACCCTGGCTCTTACCTCTCCTCCAGTCTTCACAAGAGAGGTGCTCTGATCAGCCTCTGATCATCTTCATGGACTTTTTCTGGACTCACTCCAAGAGGTCCACATTCTTCTTTTGTGTGGGACTTCTAGACTCCACACTGCAGGTGGGGTCTCACGAGAGCAGAGCAGCAGGGCAGAATCCCCTCCCTCACCCTGCTGGCAGCACTGCTTTGGATGCAGCCCAGGATACAGTTGGCTTTTTGAGCGGTAAGAGCACATTTGCTGGCTTATGTTCAGCCTCTCCACCAACAACCTCAAGTCCTTCTTCTCAGGGCTGCTCTAAATCCATTCTCCATCCAGCCTGTACTTGTGCTTGGGATTGCCCCACCCCAAGTGCAGTACTTTGCATTTGGCCTTATTGAACTTCCTGAGGTTAGCATGGATCTGTTTCTCAAGCCTGTCAAGGTTCCTCTGGATAGCATCCTTTCCCTCCAGCATGTCAGCTATAGCACACAACTTGGTGGCATCAGCAAACTTGCTGAGGGTGTGCTCAGTCTCACATTCCATGTCACCAACAAGGATGTTAAACAGTGCCAATCCCAATACTGACCCTTAAGGGAGCCTGCTCAGGGTTTCGTTTATCCTAACCTTATCCCTGGCTGCTCGATCTCCCTGTGTTCATCCCAGGCTGCCTGTTCGTTCTTTCCTGCTCTGCAGGGCTTCTTTTTGTATTTGAGTTTGTCCAGGAGCTCCCTGTTTATGCACTCAGAACTGCTGGTGTTCTTGCCTGATTTCCACTAATTGGGATGCACATTCATTACATACACACTCTATACACAGTATGGAAGAAAACACTATTTACGACAGTGTATATGTCATTTATACAGTACAATATACATTATACTTACCTCAAAAAATTAGCCCAACAACCTCAGAGCAGTTTGATGCCTGCTTGGTATTTATTAAAAAAACAGTCTGTGGCTTTGCCTAGTAATTTGTAGGTGTTAATACCTGCTGGTTGCCTTTTGAGAAAGAGATAATTTCATGTTGCTGATTTGTGACAGAGACTAACATGTTGGGGGGTGGACAGCCACACCTCCAGGTCTTTAATTTCAACTCTTGAGAAATAGGAGGTGTGTGCACTAGAAGAGATTATGGGCTAAGCTGACCTGACCTCCATAGCCAAACCTGGCACACAGGCAAGTGTTTTTGGGGTCCCAGGGTGTCCTGCCTTACCAGCATGTGTTGTCATGCTGGGCAGATCCTTTCCAAAGTTACCTTGCTTGGCAGCTATTGGAAGAAGACAGCAATTGCAAGCAAAGACTAGACCTGGATGGAAAACAGAATTCTGCCTAACAAAATATGGTGATATTTCAAGTTGGGAAGAAGCCCTTCAACATTTTCAAAATTCTACACAGGACAATTTTATTTAAAGAGAATAACCCCCACATTTCTGCTCCACATTTTTGCTCTTGCAGTTTTTTAAGAGAAGATAAGAAATAAATTGAAATAGATATATGATTCCAAACAACAACACAAAAATAAAAAAAAACCTTACTATTCTAAATGTGTCAAAACTCTTTTTTTCAAAATTAACACGGACAAAACTAGCCTTTTAAGACTTCCAAAGTCAATATTACCCCAATGTCTTGACAATCAGCTCTCATAAAAATACCTACTGTTGTATAAATCTCTGAGAATCACAAATAAGAGGCAGTATATACACACAATTAATAATAATAGCCTTTGTAGATAGATATAGATTTAATACTTTTTTATTTTTGAGCTAAGCTATAAATTCATAACAGTAAAGAAGGACTCCAGGAAAATAAAGCTGACCTCTGTTTTGGGATGTGATTGACAGAATAAAATCGTTACACTAAATACTATGTTAAATGCTGCTAGTCTGAATCAAGACCTTTCACAACATGTTGCGTAGAGTTTTCTCTGATTCCTACTGAATTTTTCTGGGGAAAACACTCATTTGTTGATAGTTTCAGTATGTACTGCAGCAATAATTTTAAGGGACATATACTGAAGCATCCAATCATATTTTGGAAGAACATATTCAGGCCTACATCCCTAGAAATCCCAGATCAACATCTGATATATCTAAAGATATAGATACACACATTTTTAAAGAGAAATGGGGCAGTCAGTGCAGAAACCATGTAAAGAAGACCTTCAGCTGTAGCATGTAGAACCACAGTCTTGATGACCGTGTTGTCTTTTTCTTTATTAATATTCCATCTTTTACTCATATATCATGACGGAAATTGCTTAAAATGAAAACAGCTGCTTCCTTTTTGCAAACTTTGTGGTATTAGGCACAGTCTGAATTTTGTTTTGCAATAGCATGTGTCATTCTGCTGAGGGAAAGCAATGATTAGTAATTCTTTCCTGCAAACTTTATCAACTAACTTTAGAAACTTCCTTGTGTGGTTTAAGGCAGGTGGCCATGCAAAATCTAAGTAAACAATCTGTTTCCATGTTCTATGCCCCACAGAAATGTCTGATTTGCTTGTGTGCTCAAGTTCTATGGCACATAGTGCTTCATGCTTCAGATTCAGTGGCTGTGATTACAGACATATGCTAACCTTGTTCAGGAGCAAAGGCAGCACTTTACCAGCTAATAAATTGTAAATTTCAGACTTTTCCAGTGCTACCTGAAAGCACAAGCACTCAGCTTGAATGCCACAGCTTGAGCAGAGTGGATTACAAAGCACTGAATTGGTATTTAGAAAACCTGAGCCTTGTAACTGGTTTGGTGAGTAGACTAAAATCCTCTACTTTTGGAGCCATCATCCATAAAAAAGGAAAAAGATGATCTATCCATGAAAAGTGTCATGGAAAGCCAGCTACAACATACTACCAACATGATAATGCAATTCTTCTATGAACTGGAGTTAGGTCAAAGCAATGAAGTGTGGATCCTAACGCTCCATTTGCAAGTCAAACTTTACCTGTCTTATGTCTGAAAATATCCTCAGCACAGGCTTTATGTGTGAAAGGTAACAAAAATACCTCCTTTTCTTCCCAGGCTTGTAACATTTTCTCTTTGAATTAAAACAAGAGCTATTTCTTTAGTTTTTTGGGGTTCGTTGTTGAATTTGCTCACTAGAAAGCACTCACGAGTTTAGAGTAAGGGTAGGGGTATAGTACACCAAAGGAAAAATTTCTGAGCAGTCATGAGTTACTAAACTAAAAGAACAGAAAAAGAAGAGCCTGGTTTGTTTCATTCTTTTGCTAGTCAAATAGCCATAGAAAAACACAGAAGGCACATAGAAATTTATGTGACCTGACATTATGTGTATAATTCAGTGCCTTTATCTGCTAGATTTTCTTCTATAGCTGAGGCACTCCTTTTCCAGGGACAAACAAGTGTCATTTTGTCACACGGAAAACACCTCAGATATTAAAATATGTTCTGCCTGCATCAAGACAGCAAAATATTATCCCAATTTCACATGGTGATATAATTAGAATGGGAAAAGTTTGAAAAAAGATTAATCCATCAAATTAAAGATTTTTCATTAAATCTGATGGTGTAATACCATTAACAATGCACACCTCTGGCTTAATCATAGGTAAAAATGTGATTTTCCTCTATATCCAAGCTCATAGTTTTAATTGAGTCAGTAAAACCTATTTTTATATACATAAAAGAATTCCATAAGTAAGTGTTATTTAAGTTAAAGTGTCCTTTAAGTTACTTAAACCTCTGCACTTTTAACATTTCTGTGACTCCAGTCCAGCCTTTAAGAACTTGCCAATGCCAGGAATCGGAGTTTACAAGAGAACAAAATGTACTTTATAAAGAAATTAGTAGTAAAAGCAGATGAACTTGTTCTGAAGAAGGTTTCAGTATGTGCCCTTTGAAAAATACATGCCCCACCACTTACAGCTACAGTGAGTCAGAGAGGAGAACTGGGCAAGGCCACCTCTTCAGAGAAAAGAATGACTCACCAAAATGTGTTTAGACTGAGCACCCTGGTCCTGATTTCCTTATAGTAAGAAACAACACTATGGAAGACGTGGTCAGGTGAAGAGACATTTGTTACAGTGGGACCACTTCTTTATAACCCTTAATCATCTGTCTTAATTGATAACTTTATCTTCATATATAGAGCTTTAAGATGAGGAATTCTGACCTCACTGAAAAAGCAGGCACTTTTAGGGGAAGATAGAAACAATTCGAATGCAAGTAAATAAAATACAGATATAATTAGGGATAAAGTCCCTTGAAAAAAATTAACTATTACTTGATGGTCTTAGAGATGGTCTTACTTAGAAAGAACAGAGTTTCGTGTGTGGCCACTTTGGTAATTATCAATCTTTTACTCTGTACATGATCCCTTTTTCTCAGACAGACTATAAGCTCTCACTGTGCTGCAGTCAGAGATGGCCAAGGCTGGTCCTACGTTTCGGTCCCCAGCTCAGCAGAGACACACTCATGGCAAAGAGCCCTTCAAAAGCCTGAATTATCAAAGCACTCAAACATGTAAAAGGAGTCCTTGGGGACTTAGCAGTATCACAGAGTAGGACTGACAGTGAAATAAAATTAAGAGATAATTCTAATACTCTACTCTGTGGAGCAATGTACATTTATCTCTGTAAAATGAATACCCAAGAACCTCTGCCCTAGAAAGAGCTCTGGCACTGTAGGGTGGGGAGCTTGATGGAGGGACTGATGCCCAGGTGAGCCTTTGGCTAAGTACTGTATTGCACAGAGCTGAGCTGTCTGTGGCATGGCACAGCTTTCTGAGTCAGCACAGGGGACGCCTATGAAAGCAGAAAAAGAAAGGTTTGCTCCTTCCTAGGACATCCCACCAGGGCAAACATGACCATCCTCAATGTAAGTTGATTTAAACAGTCTCTAGGAACAAAAAATGACCCAAAAATTTTTGTTCACACTTTTTATAAACTTTCTGTCCCATTCTCTGTCTATAATGATCCAGCTGTTGGATTTAATTAATTTTATTTTAAACAGTACATGGTAAGAGAGTATCTCACAATTGCATATGAATCTTTCTTCATACTAATTTTTTAATACTTTAGTCTTGGTGAAATCCCATTCATTCCAAATACTTCCCCCAAATATGTCTTTCTTGGGACTTTACCTGTGGGACTATGCTCCTTCTTGATAGAAATGATTTGACAGTAACCAGAGTGAAGTTAATTCTTTCGTTGTATAGAAGGGAATAAAAGCAAAGTTGCCATTCGATTTAGTGGCAGAATATTAGTGAGAGGCTTCCATAAGCTCCTGAAACCATGTTCTGCAATGAAATTCAATTAAATTTGATATGATCCTGGTCATCTTGAGAAATGCTGCATATTTCAAGCTGCCAGTCAGCCCCAGCTAAAACCCAAAACTGGCCTTCCAATGCACTTGGGTTTTATAGTTACAATTTTTTTGGGTGATCTGAGGTTTCTGTGGAGTTTTCTTTTTTTCCTGAAGCAGTCAAAATTATTTATATGTTGTTTTCAGAGTTGACAGGCAGTTTATTTCATTATTAGCATTAAGCATAGTTCTTGAATTTCCTGTCATTTAACAGTAACCTAATTGATTACAAGAGAAGAAAAGAGATCACTGAGTGCCTCTGCAGGAGACTGTGAAACTAATGACAGATATCTGCTGAATTTCAATACTTCTCTAAAGAGATACACACAGACAGTGCCTGAAGAGAGCAGAGGTCCAAAATGAAAGGTGTTTCTCAGCTTTTTGCTTAGTTAATCCCCTTGTTCAGAGATCACTTTGTTCAGAGGTCATCTATGATACTTTTTAAAGTCACAATTAAAAATTCTGCAACATCTCAGTAAATATTTGAGTAGAAACTGAGCCAGCTACAAAACTAAAAAAATCCAATTAAAATATTATTTTAAAAAAACTACCCTCCAGAAATATATGTGACTTTACAATCCATGTGTATGTATCACAATTAAAATGTGCTTCAATGCAGGATATGAATGCTAATTGTACCTCTAGAAATCCATGTGATTCTTGATCCACTTTTTCCCTGCTCTCTATATGATAAATAGTGGGCATAAATCTATGAAACTAACTCTACCAAATAATCTACTGTCTTGAAAGCTAAGAAGGAAAACATCAGCCTGTTTATTAAGTTTTCTCTAGAGAAACTAATGAGGAAGTTCTGCCACCTTGGAAAGGCTATTCTTCCTTACTGCTATATGTAAATATGGTTTGATAAAAACTGTTCTGAAATGGAAATCTCAAAAATTAAAAAAAAGAAAAATCAACTGTTTATCTCTGATAGTTCTGAGTTGAGAGGTAGAGGTGAGAAGTCTAGGAGAGCAAAGGATGTTGCTCTATTACACAACAAAAGGAAATGGTTTCAAGTTGTGCCATGGGAGGTTTAGATTGGATATTAAAAAAAAATCCTTCACTGGAAGGGCTGTCAAGCACTGGCTGGCCAGGGAAGTCATAGAATCACTTTCCATGGGAGGAATGAAAAACCATCTAGTTGTGGCACTTAGGGACATGCTTCAGTGGTGAAGGTGATAGTGCTAA
Organism: Setophaga petechia; assembly: GCA_024362935.1. Classification (NCBI taxonomy): domain Eukaryota; kingdom Metazoa; phylum Chordata; class Aves; order Passeriformes; family Parulidae; genus Setophaga; species Setophaga petechia. The sequence continues at coordinate 34,922,898 of JANCRA010000001.1, forward strand.
GAATAGTTGGACTGGATGATTTTAGAGGTCTTTTCCATCCTTAACAATTCTATGATTCTATATATTCTATTGAAGTTGGGTTTTGTTTATTTTTAAAACAAAACATGTAAAAGATTCATATGGGGAAAGGCAAAAAGGGAAAAATGCTTTGTTCCCTTCATAAAAAAAAGGGTTCATAGAATAAACTTGAGGTTTTTAATTACAAAACTGTTTTATTTAAAAGGCAAGCATTTTTTGACATTGAAGTGCAGCCTGCTTTTAAAAAAGGTGTGTGTTTCAATTTGTGGGCTCAGCATTTCTGCCACCCTCAGAAGAGGATGAAGAGTTGATTCTAGACCTGTTTTTGAAGCTGAGTGCTGCGAGGCACACAACGTGACACATAAGGTATCTTTATCACTGCTCGATTCAATGCCAGTGACTCACACCAGGAAGCTGAGCAGGGAAGCAAAGGCTTAAAGGCCAAGCTACAGTCATCTTTTCCATGTATGTATGCAGAACAAGAAGAGCTTCAACCAGAGAAAGCATTTTTGTACTACTCGAGATTCTCCTGAAATAGGACCAGGAAAAGCTCCAGAGGAGCCAATGAAATTACACAAGGGGCTCATCTGTTTGACAAGCATCATCTCTGCAATCTCTACCAAAGCAAACAGAAAGACACTCTTATTAAAAGTAAAAACATATTTCCAAACAGAACTGTTGAAAAGGAAAATATTACCAATCCATCAAGAAAAAAGATCATGCAACCTCAAACTTAGCAGATTTTTGATAGTTTTTTAACTGTCCATCTGCTGTCAGGGCATTTACAATCACAAGCTTTCAAGCTTTTCTTCACAAAGGAAGATTCTTTCTTCACAGTTCCTATGGCCAGGAGCTTGCTTTAATTAAAAATAAACACTCCCAGGCTGTATATAAACCAAGTGGATCTTACAGACCGAAACCTCAGCAGTCACCCTGGGGGTGCTTGCCTAATCCACACAGCTGGGTTCACTTCCACTGAAAACTGACACAGAGAGGAGAGAGTGTGCAATAAAGTCTCATCCCAGCATGGAGCTGGGGTTCCTGCACAGCTCCCAGAATTAGGAAGTGCTTCCTAATAGAAAAATTACTCCATCTGGTAACAAATCAGTTCAAATCTCAGTCTCCAAAGTGACAATTTAAGGAAAATGTGCCAAATTAGATAAGATGGTGATTTAAGATACAAACTGACAGCACTCAAAATTACTATTTCTTTGCAACATTTTTATGGACTGTGCTATATAGCTGTAATGTGGAGTCACTGTCTGGGAAAGTGATAGCCTTCCATCAAATTTGGGCAAGTAATTCCAACTCAACTCCCATTATAAACATCAGGATTAAAGTAATTGACTAGACACCACTAACAAAATTGAAAACCAAGGGTGACCAAAAAAGGAACTAATAAATCATTAGGTTGTATCAATTAATTTCCATGCTCTTTGCTATACTTAGACAAAACTCCAGTCAGCTCCAGTGAAGAATGTAAGACTGTACTGTAAACCTTAGGAGATGCACTAAAGCTGTGTGAAGAACTTACAGCTCTTCATTGCCAAAACTTCCACTGAAATAATTTTTCTAAGCATCAGTTACTGTACTATTGCAGTGAAAAACAGGCCGTTTAAAAACAAAACAAAGGACCTATGTTTTTCCTTTGGGTGCATTGTATGCTGTTCTTCTTAATTCAGTAACCCGTATCTGTTATTGTTAAGCTTTGTGCATCATTAAGAAAGTTGTTTATGAAAATGGTGTATGAAAATGGTGTTGTTCTGTTTTGGTAGAGAATGACAGTTATTTCAAGACATGGAAATTTTATTCAATCACAATTCCAGCTATTGGTAACTGAAGCATTGCTTCTATGTGTCCATCTTCTAAAACAGCTCAATAAAATTTCCAATTAAAATGTTACAGTTTATGCTCTCTCCATCTATCAAGCAGCCTTCACAATTATATTTGCCAATACTGACTGGCCTCCTGAATCATCAACACTGTAAAATTCCACTTTCTCCTACAGGCTGTTAGTCAACCCTGATGATTTTTTTTGCTTTCAAAGATACATCAAAATGTAACGAAAATGTGGAAACTTTTCTGATAAAAAGTAAAACAGTCTATTTTGTACTGCTCATCTTGTTACATACTAAAACTGCAGCTTCTTGTCCTGAGGGTATGGATCTGGTATCTGGTATTGCTAAAAGTTAGCAAAGGACTGTCACAATTCACTGTTACTGACCAGAATAATTTGCAAATGTGCAAAAAACTGCATCAAAAAAATCCTTATCTGAATTCAACAGAACCGCAAAGATAAAAGTACAAGATAAATAAAAAGAAACATAATTAAAGAAAACTAAGGAGAAAAAATAAATTCTTTTCTTCATTGTTTTGTAAACTTTTTTTCCTAACATATCACTCATTTCCCACACTTCCTTTATGTGCAACTACATCAGTGCAGCTCTGTGTGTGGCAACTCTGGTCTAGTTTGGATCAGCAGCAGCACCACACGTCATATGGCTGTGGCTGAACACCACAGTATTTGCTTTTATCATACTGAGTAAAAGCAACTTCACCACTTCTACCCTTTACCTCAGATTTCTGCTCTCATCTTACTCTCCAGAAAAAAAAATGTATTGACTGAGTATTTTTCATATAGGTCATTGAAACCATACATGCTACCAAGTATTAGAGGTAGAAAAGGTAAGTATAGGAATTGCATATAGAGATGCAGGACAGGGAGGTTTGTGTCAGTCTAATTTCTGTGGCCATTTAGTGCCACATCTGAGAGGCCTAAAACACATCTGAAATCTGAACATTTGAGTTTTACCTATAGGGAGCTGCACTGTGTCAAGCAAAGAAAGTTAGTGATGATGACCTTTATTTAAGGGTTTTAGTCGACTGTTTAGGCATAACATAGAAAATGTTGACTACTGGGGTCAAAGGAGTGATAGAATTCAAAATCCAGTGAGAATTTTAATCAAGAAAAATGAAGTTTGAGTGTGACACTGATGATCTGTGAGGCAGAACACACTTCTAAGGAACATTTTGTACTTGGTGGTGGTGCTTAAGTGCGGCAGACATCCAGATAGACAGCACTGTTGTAACACTACTGAGAAAGTATAAAGGTCAAAATAATTGATGCCACATTAAGGTAATGTCTTTTAGCTACTCACTGACAATATGGGCTTGCAGATGGGGATAAACTCCTGGTTTTGTGAAGGATCACAAAAACTGCTGTACAAAAAATATAATCCAATTATCATCCTACACTGAGTCCCTTAGGCTGTGCAGTCAGTCTAATACCTTTGTCTCTATTCCAAATAGAGGAATTTACGTAAACCAAATTACTTAAGTTATTCATAGCTCTCAATAATGCAAATAAGAATAAAATTCCACTTTATATGTAAACACTGGTGAACACACATGTGAATACAGTGCTATGCTATACATAAGTATCTCTAATTATCACAGTTCAGACTCCAAGTGTAGTAATCCTTTTCCCACCGCCCACCCATTGTGAAGAGACATATAAAAGGAACACATTTTGACCCTCCTGCTAACAAAACAGCAATAGATGCATACTGAAGTAGGAACAATGTGCTTCACTTTTCTGGTGGTGTGCCAGTAACACATCAGCTGTGCTATGGAACAAATTCTACAAAGCCTGAACATTAGCACTGGGGAAAAAGAAAAAAAAGAGAAACTTGATATTTAGGAAGACAACAATGTGACTGCAATGTTCCATACCAAGCATTAAGCACCCAGCCCAAGGTCCTCTGAAGTCAACAGCAAAATTCTCACAACTAAATGTTATGAAAATGGGTACAATGAGGTACAGCCACTTCTAAGGCACAGTCCTCTTTCTGACTTGGTCCCTAGTGAAAGAGAATAAAATACTATATGAAAATGAAAAAATCCTGTATGAAATCAGTTTTGACATTAAATTGCATCTGTACACATCAAATAGCTGATATTGCTTTCATCATATTTTGTCAATCTCTAAGCTGATTGGGACTGATTTGTAAATACTTGCTTAAACATTTTTACTTCAGCACAATGCTTCTATAAAAATGCTTTGGTAGCCAAAAAATAACTCTTCTAAGTAGGTTATCTTTACTGCTTTTTTTTTTCCTACTTTTTTTTTTTAATGCAAAACTGGCAGTTCTTCAGGACTCCATGCTGTTGCCTCTCATATTCTCATCATTTATTGAAAATCTGCCTGAAGGATGAATTCATAAGCATGGCAGTAGCACTATTTATTTTCTAGCCCCTTTACTCTGCTAAAAGACTTTCAGCAGTAGCAAATCTAAACAATTTATAGTAAATGGAGAATCCCAGCTCTTCCAAATAAAACATGTGACTGAAAGGAGGTAGTATAAATGGTTTACAACCCACCTGGGAGGGTGTGACTAATGAGAGGCTGTACTATTGCCTGTTGCCAGATAGAACTAAAACAGTTTGCTTTACATCTCTGGACCAGAAACTGCTGGTCAGACTCATCACCTAATCTGATTTCTCTATGTAGATATTTCAGGGAATTTATATATATATATATCTATCTATTTATCTGGTTTAGGGAGTTTTTTTTCCCCAGGTTATTCTATTTCTGCATCCAATGACACGCAACACTACAGTTGTGTTTTGCCTGGAAAGGAGTCCCAAAGTTTCTAAAGTCAGGGAATAACTGATCAGGAGTGTTGATATTACTGAGCACTATCCTCCTACAGAAAATTTCACTTAGCTGGGGTTGTAGTGAATTATTTACATCCTGCTTTCAATTTTAGAATTCAGCTAATCCTGGGGAGAAATAAAACTCTGCCCATTCAAGCAAAACCCTCTGAAACCTTTTTTTTTTTTTCCTTTTTTCTTATTATTTGTACTGCTCATAAGTTATCACAAAATAACAGAATACTCAGAATTTGAAGAGACCCACAAGGATCATCAAATCCAAACCTTGAGTGAAGGGTCCATAGAGGAATCAAACCCACAACCTTGGCATTTATCTGCACAGTGCTCTAACCAGCTCAGCTAATCCCAGTGGCATATGAAAGTTTCCATTCCCCTCTACCCATATTCTCTGTACTGTCTTCTAATACCCAGCTTGAAAGTTCCAGGCAACTTGGATGGTTTTCTCTTCTTTTGTATTCTACTGACCTTCCATGCATTTTTTATTCAGCTAAGTAAATGGTGTCATTTCACAGATTCAAGGTCTCAACTGGGCCAATCTTCCCACTTTCTAGTTACTAGGTTTTTTTTTCCTTTCCATTAAATAAATGTGACACTGTCTGTATATTTCTTATATTGCTTTTTTCATTTTCAGTGCTTTACCTCAATCAATCCAACTTAATATTTTTCATGGAATTTGTAGCTATGGCACACTCTTGTGAGGCATGTGAGACATTAGGCCTCTGCTTGTTTTTGAAATCACAGTTAGGAATGGGCTGCCTGGATAGCCAATGTCACTAATCTAACATGTATAAATATATCTGCATTCAAACATTTCACATTCTATCAGAAACATGAAAAACATGAAGAATGTCTTCACTTAGGAGTCTCAGCTTGTGCTCAAAATTTGCTCAGTTCACCTTTTTTGAATACCTGATATCAGCAAGACACATAAACCAAAAGCAGGCTTGGAATCCACCATCCTTAGTAAACCTAAATAAATATTCCAGTTTTGCCTTAAAGAATGCCTCTCAGACACTGTCTCCAAGGCTTTAAAATTCTGATTCAAATGGAGTCCACTGTAGGTTTTTAGTTCATATTCATCCTTTCTCTGAAGACCATCTGCATACAGCATTGTCTAACAAATTGCTTCAAGCAGATTATTATATATCTTAAATTGCAAAGCATTTAAGATAACAAGTGTCTCCAAATAGCCTTTAGACTTTTTAGATAATAAGAGAGAAAGGAAGACATTTGTAGAATAGCCAGAATTTCAGCAGCAATGATGAAATATTTAAAACCAAATGAGTTATTAAGCAATAACTGTTCTGCTTCTTGATATCCCATTATCATATCTTTTTCCTTATGTACTTCTGTTTCTTTCATTGCCAACCAGCATTTGCTATTTCAAACACATGAAGGTGGGCAGGCAAAGTGGAGGTGTCCCACTATAGGTAAGGGAAAGGTCTGACTGTACAGCCCTTATAGTTACTGATGATGCGTCTGCTACTGGTTATTTAACCATGATGTAAGCATTGAGGAGTGATTCTATAGGCAATTAGAAGAAATTTCTGGATTGGTAGCTCTGGTCCTAATGAGAGATTTCAGACTTCCCAGCCATCAGCTGGGAATATCACACTGCTGTGAAGAGCAGGTGTTGGAAATTCTTTAATTTTTTAGGAGAAAACTCCTGGCTACAAGTACTCAGTGGCAAAAAGGAAAGATCCTCCTAGACTTGCCTTCAGGAATACAAAAGGAGAACGTGATTGTAGGTGGCTCTTTAGGCCACAGGGAGCAGGAAATGGGTGAATGCATGCTCAGCAATGGCTACACAGTGGAGAGAGAAGGAATCATTATTTCTGGGACAGAATAAAATTTTTCACCATAAACACATTATTTCTTACAGAAATCTTGACCTTTTCTTGCAAAGAGCATTTTAGGTTAACAAAAATGGAAATTAAATGCACAAAAATAAATCACTCAAAGCCAACTGCATATATCTCTATAGGATACACAGAGCATGGATATGTATTACAATGCTTAATAGCAGATTTTGAAAAAGGAAATTCATTTATATAGTATAAAAAGTTACTCTGATGCTCAGGGTTTGTTAGAAACAAAAGCTCTGGCTGTCTTTGGAATAAAAAAATATGAATATATAATATATCTCTTCTTTAATCTGTATTTGGTAAAAAAATATTTTCTCTATAGATGAAAAAATCCATAATAAAATATTCTAGTAGGACAGCTGAAGCAGTAAGCTAATAATCTGTTCCTTTGTCCAGTTTAGATACATCTTAGATTACATATTAAAAAGTTATGGTTCCAAAACTGCACTTAGAACAATCCATGAATAAAAAGAGCATTCATGGCAAATGCTGTCTATGTGCTGTTTAAATCATTATTCTTGTTTATAAGGTACAGGCAATTCTTTTTCCTATTTTATGAAGAGCGAAAGAAACAGTTGCTTCTCTTATATTAACTCATAACTATGAGTTAAGAAAATCAGAATGAGGCAGCTAATGGTAATATATTCCATGTTCAGCTCCTTGAAAATGCAAGTATTACAGAAAGATTCCAGTTTTTCACTCAACAGCCAAAGACAAACCCAAATCCAACACAAAATACAACCAGATTACAACTTGTTCCACATAATTACATAAACCCATCACTGTTGCTGAATATTTTTTCATTGTTAATACACTGTCCAAGCTATAAATTTGGGCTATTTTTTTCTCCTTTTGACTCACTAGTCTACTGAAAAATTCTAGACACGAAGAAAGATACTGTCTCTAGCCCTCCTGAAGACCCTTGTGATTATAGCCAAATTTTCATCCTGTTTTGTTGACCAAATTGAGTTATTCCCAAGGTCAAATCATATTTTCCTTTCAGTTTATAGTGTCAATACATCAGGGTAATCCTGTAGATAGTTCTAATATTCCTTTAGACTATTGGATGAGTATTTTAGGTACTGAAGCTTATTCTGAGTGGATACATTTTAAGGCAGTATAGTAGATAATTGTCTTTGCTTTGTGTGATGACTGGCTGTAGAAATATTGGACACACTACCAGATAATGTTTATTGGCATTTTTAAACAGTTACCTATGATTTTTTTCAGATTATTAAATTCTATCCAGATCATCCAAGTTAAGTTTAAAGAGGATTTCTCACATAAAGTCTGCAATGAAATCCTGTCTGACAGTTTTTATGAGTTTCCTTTCAGAAATTCCAAACCATGGAAACACACCTCTGCGAACACAGATGAGGACATTGCTAGAAGCTAACAGTTTGTATTTTGTCTCCTCATGCTCGAACATGAATCCAGCACTCATTAAATTATTCAAATGTATGATAAAAAACATCCACGTGCCAGGCACTAGAAAACCACCGACCTGAAACAGACTGGAAAAAAAACCTGAGGGAGTCTCAGAAAAAGGGATATGAAAGAAAAAACAAATTAGTAGTTCAAAACCAGTGAGTCATCAAGTCTAAATAGTGTATGTGAGAGTGCAGAAGCAGTATATATATTACTGAATTACCAGAGGGATTGTGCTCTGCTGTATTAAAAATAAAAAATCCACTGTAAGGTGGCAAAATGTCATATCACACCAAGTTACTTGAATTACCACTGTCAGAGAATATTGCTGGAAAGTGCCAAAAGATCTCAGAGCATCATGATAGTATAATTGAGTACTTATTATGCACATTGAAGAGCATACACACTACAGAGAAATATATAAGCCACCTGTGAAGTTTAATTGTATCCAAAGAAACCTGCATATTACTACAGAAAGATAAATTGCATTAAAACTGGAGACAATGCCTTTATGTTTATAAACAGTAAAGTCTTATCTGGTATATTCTGTGCAGCTCTGAAAATATGTATCAGAACGAGAAATGCCTGGCTATTGACAAAGAAAGATGATGGGATGCTTTAAGGATTTGTACCTTACATCAGGAAGGGGAACACTAAGTGACATCAAATATATAACACATGTAATAAGTGGAACACTGAGTAGCTATTGTCTCTGACCTGTGACAGAATAAGGACGTATATAATCAAACAAAAAGAAAGTAAACACCCAGCTGATTAATTGTATTCTTACCCAAACAGAAATAAAATCAAGGAATTTACTGCCAAAAGCTGCCAAATACCTACCAATGTGCCACTGTTAGATTGAAAATTTTCATTTTACCAAAGGTGGTAGCATAAGACTGGTCCTAGAAAGGATCCTAGAAAGGTCATCAAACTGGCAAACTTTACAGACTTGGCCAACCTCTAAATAGAGACCAGAAGCCTCAGTACTTCAGCCTGCCAAGCTCTTACAAACTTCCCTTGAAGAACCAGGCCCTCTTCACTCATTTGATGAAGACCTAACTGACATTGTGCCTAAATCTAAATTACAACTCTTGTATTCATTAGAGGAAAATCAAACTTGATTAACTCTCCAAAATTCTGACCTCTGTCTGTAAGGCACACTCATGGTCTTGCACTTTGATCCAAGCACAGAAGGATATAGGAAATGGAAGAGAAAGAAATAGTCACCAAGCAAAGTATATGGGAGTTTAGAAGTTTTGGTCTGAAGGAAGGTCTGGTTTAGGTGTACCACCATGCCTAAAGGCTATAGGATGAACTTAGTCAGCATTAAATATTCTTCACTACAAATACAGACAGTGGTCTGGTGACAAGGTTGAACATTTCTATTGTCTCATTATTGCAGATGAAACCAACACAGTTTTATTCCTACAAAGACTGAAGGATCAAGTTCTTAATAATTAAGTACAAATATGATTATGAGAGCACCTACATCAACAGGAAAGGCTGTGAAGTGTAGAAGATGCTTTTACATTGCAGCTGGCATTGGGGGATTATAAAGGAGAAGCAAGGTCAAACTGAGAAACTGTGCATCCTTTCATCCTGGACTAGTCCAATCCTCCAGCAATATTGTTTAAAGAATTATCACTCTCACTTCTTCACATCATTTGTGTTTTGGTTTGGAGTGACCTAAAGAAGCCCAATGGAAAATACTTCAGAAGCACTGAAACTTTGAACATTATTTTAATTCCCCAATGAAACTGATTGTAGTCATCAGTTTACAGTCATCTATCTTGATGGGCTTGTGCACCTCCTTCCAGCTGGCTGCTTGTTTAGTTTTCCCAGCAGTTTTAGTGTTAATTAACAGAACACTGAATTTCTACGGCCTGTGAATTAATTTGACCTCTTCCCAGTTCTTCAATCAACCAGAGCCACCTGTCTTTTAAATGAGGAAGAGACATAAACCAAAGACTGTCAGTGCTCAAGTGAAAAAAAAAACCAAAAAGCAAGCCTAAAATAAAACCATCAAAATAATTCAACACCAACACCATCTTCCTAGCAGCAGGCTGGAACTGGCAGCTTTAAGCTGGAACAGTAAGTAGCACACACCTGAGCCTATGCTCACACAGTAGAAGGGCAATCTCTTTCAGTGAGGAAATATATTTCAGCTTCAAACTTGCCAAGGATTGCTCCAAGAAAATCCTTATTTAAAATATTAAAAAACTAACTTCTTGATACTGTCTTTTGAAACAGCACTTTTACTCAGTGCAGCCTGAAAAGACTATGACAAAGTCTCTACAACAGCTCAAGAAGGGGAAGGAAGAAAAAACCCTAAGGAAAAAAAAACCCCTCAGAGTAGAAAACTCCCTCATAGTAGAGCCATCAAAGAAGCGGTAGCAGGAAAAGCTGGCAGGGAGAGAAGGAATTGACCCATCTACAGATACAGAGCACTCATTATTACTGTAAAACCAAGAAAATTAAGTACCAGCCACTGAGTCATCAAGTCCTGTGGATTTTTAATTAAAAGGACTCATCAAGTCGTTTTAATTTTTTAGCACCTGTGGTGCTACCCGTCTTTGTTGGAGTCAGCCTTGAATTCCAGTGATGCAGGCATGAGGGACACCCACTATGGGTAGATCTTCAAGTATCTCTGTCACACTGGACACACTTCTTTACTTAATCACATGATGGTCTTTCATTCTTTAATTTAGTTTTTCCCTTTGCATTTCACCCTTTTCTTTCAATCACCTTTACTAAGATGAGGGTTCTCATATTCTCCACATAAATGATCACAACTCAAGTAGGCTGCAATCACTAACCAGTAAGGGAAAAGATAAGAAGAAAGAGAGAAGAAGAGGGCACAGTGCTTGGTGTTGGATCTATTCCAGAAGAATCCTCCTGATTCAGATTGTTCTCAGTTTGAGAACTGCTCAGTGCAGCATAAAGAAGTCACAACAAGAGGCCAGGCATAGATTTACAGGACACATTAAGTTCCCCTCTTTAGAGGTATTTTCCTTCCTTTTCACAATACATATAGAAAATCAAGTTTTCTTCTTGTTACCTGGGACAGTAGGTACACTTTTTAATGAAGAGCATTTAACACATGAAAGTTAGGAATTGTGCACTCCTGTGTCAAACAGGGTCAAAATATTTAGTCACAATTAGCAAAGAACACATGAAATCATACTGACAAAGATATTTTGTCTGTAATCAAAAACTAAAGTTTAGTTTTAGCAAAGTCTATTTTTTTCTTTGCCATTAGATGTTGAAGTGTGAATTTTTTTTCCCATGTTGGTATCATGGCCAGTTTTCAAACTTAATTTCTTTTAAAATGTATTCTGAATTTGTGAAAATTCAACAATTTGTGAAATGCATTCTCAGTGTATCAGCCACTAAATACATAGATGCTATTACCTGCTATTTCATTAGGCACATCTTTCAAGACTGAAAGGAAAAGCAAACCTGACTGCAGGGCAGTAAGATGCATTCACGTAGAAATTGCTTTGTTCATGTGTTTCATCTTCTCACCTCAGGGAGTGACATCTTTGCAAAGACAGCTGCCATCACCCCTCCCATCTGCATCCTCTTTGAAGATTCCCTGGAGAGATGCCTGCCAGTTACACACAGCCTTTCCAGGACAGGAGATATGCACTGCAATATGATCCCATGGTTTCACATGACAAATTTTATTGTTATCACCTTAGTATCAGACTAAGCAATGAGGTATCTGGATGAGTTGAGCTCATTGAAAGTACTGTGAAGATCAAACTAAGGCTCCAGGAGAAATAATGAAGAACAGATGCACTCCATTAAACTATTTTTAATACTTTTTAAAAATAGCTATAAAGTCATGACAATCAGAACCCATTACAACTGAGAAATACACAAGATCTCCTTCCAAAATGTAATTTTTTTTTTTAATTATTGATTTTCACATGTACTATAGATTTTCAGGTTTCAGCTTGAATATTTTTCTTATTTTGGATAACAAATTATTCAACTTACTTGGGATTGCTGATGTTGAAAAACTAGCTAATGGAATTCAAATAGCAGCTTTCTAAAAATTTGAAACAGAATGAGATCAGTTATGAATATTCTGCTATCAGATCTCAGATTTATTTTTTATTATTCTTAACACCTACATTCTGTCATTGCTGGTTTTTCTACTTTTTCGGTATCTACCCATGACTCATTTGTCACTTGCAAATCTGAAGCATTTAATTTTAGACATTTGTCTTAAGAGAATCAGTCATAAATACTCTAAGAGCTGACAGCCTCCCTCCAGAGATGTTGAGCCTTTTTTTCCATCCTCTTATCTTCCTATTCTTCCACTTATTTCTGCAGAGGTAGTCTTAATTCACATCAGCCCCAATGAAGAATTAATTAGATCACTTCAAGGCTTAGCAAAGAATACCAGTTAACTAGGAGCAATGGATTCAAAATACTCATTTGGGCTGTAGTAATGTATTTTCAGCAAATACTATTTTAAGAGAATTTGCACCTCTTGCAGTAGAAATGAATAAATGTCAGACCAAAGAGAAAATATAAAATCAGTATTCCCAGTTTTACTTTTAGAAGAAGACTTTTAAGCAGGAATTAAATGCATATGATGACTGCTCCAATCATTTGCATCATTTGTCTCGTATATAAATTTAATTTTTCTATGTTGTTTTCTTTTCACTGCTTTAAAATTGAGCTAGTGAATTCTTGTTTTGCTGTTATATCCAGGAAAAAACCTGCTGGGATATCACAGCTATTGTGGAGCTTTGCCAAACAAGTGAGCCCACACAAACTGGCATGGGTCAAATGTTATAATATCAAACATTCTTTTAAAAAGGTACATTTTAGTCATATTGCTTATGAAAAATTGCACATGGAATTTCTTTTACGGTATATAAACATGGTCAGGCTGGGCCTGTCTACAAGAAACAGAACTCCATGAAAACCAAGCCCAAATCCTATTCGTTCTCACAGAATCACATAATCATCTATGTTGATAGAGTCCAATCTATGATCTAACACTACCTTGTCAACTAGACCACAGCAGTGACTGCCACATCCAGTCTTTTCTTCAACACTTCCAGGGATTGTGACTCCACTATCTCCCTGAGCAGCCCATTCCAATGCCCAATCACTCTTTCTTGAAGAACTTCTTCCTAATGCCCAGCCAAAACCTCCCCTGGTGCAGGTTAAGACTGTGTCCTCTTGTCCTGTCACCGGGTGCCTGGGAGAAGAGGCTGACCCTCTCTCCACCTCCAGCTACAACCTCCTTTTAGGTAATTGTAGAGCATGATAAGGTCTCTCCTGAGCCTCCTTCAGGCTAAACAATCCCAGCTTCCTCAGCTGCTCCTCACAGGACTTGTGCTCCAGACCCTGCACCAGCTCCATTGCCCTTCTCTGGACACACTCCAGCACCTCAATGTCCTTCTGAAGTTTTGGGGCACAGAACTGGACACAGTACTCGAGGTGTGACCTCACCAGTGCTGAGTACAGGGGAAGAACCCCTGCCCTGGTCCTGCTGGCTGCACTACTACTGAGAGAGGCCAGCATAGTATTGGCCTTGTTGGCCAGGTGGACACCCTGCAGGCTCATGTTCAGTCACTGTCAGCCAGCACCACAGCTCCCCTTCTGCCTGGCCACTGTCCAGCTGCTCCATCCCCAGCCTGCAGTGCTTCATGGGGTTGTTGTGACCAAAGTTCAGGACTCAGCACCTGATCTGTTAAACCTCACAGTGCTGGATTCCGCCCATCTACCCAGCCTGTACAGGTCCCTCTGCAGAGCCCTCCTCCAACAGATCAACACTTTCACCCAACTTGGTGTCATCTGCTACTGGTAAACTCAATCCCTTCATCCAGATCATCAATAAACTAGCACATCACAGATTATCCCACCTGATATTATACACACAGATTTTTCTCAAGAAAGCATCATCTTCTAAAGAAAGTCTCCACAATTTTACTTATTAAGTAATAACAATGCTTTGAGACCATAAGAAAACAGGTTTTTGTTTCAAGTGAATTACCTTCGAAAAAGGTAAAGCTTGAGGGCCAAGGAAGACAATAACAACAACATCTGAGGAACTGAGAGAAATGCATCAAAGTGCATCTGTTGAGGTGCTTTCCACTATTCCCAGATAGATACAGATGTGAAGATACTGAATTCAAAGTGTTGACAAAGGAAGACAGAGAGATGCAAAAGAGTGGGAACACTAAAATACGGGGAAAGCCAAGTGTGGGCCTAGGCAGGAGTATGTAAACAAGGAAAAGAACTCCAGACAACAGGAATGAAATGCCATTAGTGAGGGTTAAAGCAAAATTCAGAAAGAAAGGCAAAGAAGGAGAGACTAGGAAGGCCAGAAATTTGCCATTTATGTTGAGAGTAGTGAGAATGCACAGGGCTCTAGGGATGGACATGAGCCAGCAGGCAATTTTCACATTGGTTCTGGTGGGCAGCCCATCATGGGTGACAATGCAGTGGGCCTCTGCTACAGCCCTCTTGTTAAAAAAGTAGAGAAAGTGTTCTTAATGTAACTGGATGTTAGCCTGTGTGAAAATCTATGAGGCCTTCAGAGGTCCGAGGTGTGTAAAATCTTGCAACCAGAGTACACTGACATGTCCATTTGAGGCACCAGTGGTGACTACATTATAGTTATAAAAGCGATGACTACCAAGTATAAAAATAGGCCTTTTGTTCTTGTGCAGTAGTCAGGCACACTAAAGGCAGACTCAGACCTGCTCCAAATGTCTTTGCAGCCTCATGGGTATCTTTCCACTCACTGCAGCAAGAGCTGAATAATAAATATTGCACCAAAGATGTGCAAGGCAGGTACATCTTGCAATATATTCATAACAGTGACATTTGACTGAGCTGCAATGGGCCATGAGTCATGTACTGCTAGATGTAACAGTCTGACAACAAAAAATGCTACACGCATAATAAGGAGAGGGGGTGGGATAGGAATGCTGTGCAGGATAAGTAAAAGTTATGCGCCTCCAAAAGCCACAGAAACTAAAAGATTATCTGGCCATAAATGCACTTGAAGGTCTAAAAGCAGTGACATTTTAAAGACTCAGTAAATCAAGAATGCAGGAATTGCCCATCCAGCCACTTGAAGTAGTTATGTGATCCCTAACTACTCTAAAGTTAAGAAATGACAGCCTTATAAAAGCTTCTTGTTTTGCAATAGATTCGAGTACTATCTGTAAGTTTGCTAAGTACAGTCCCAAACAGATTCAATTCTCTGCTGCCTATGGCCAAGCTCAGCTCTGTAACAACTCCTTAACCACAGACTCATGAATGTAATCATTAAAGAAAATCTTTTTAGTTACCAGAGCTAAACTACTCTGCCTCAGATTTCACAGTACCCAGGCAAGGTGAGCAGGGCAGGACAGACCCAGAGATGGCAGCCAAACTCAACCAAGAGTGCAGATCATCAGGAAGATTACTGGTGATGAGGCAGGTCTGAGATCAAGCCACGAAAGCAGCCTTTGGTTAGGGTGTTGATCAACAGAGCCCATGGCCAGCAAGGGCTATGGGTGAGCTAGAAACCAGCAGTGATACAGCTCAGACAGGGACTGAAGGCCTGGGCTAAGCTGAAATCAGGCTTCCTGGCCCACGGACAGAGGTGTAGACAGAGGCCTAATGGTCAGGACAACTAAGGTCTAGTAGTGCCCTGATCACAGAATCATAGAACATCCTGAGCTGGAAGGGACCCATAAAGATCACTGAAGTCCAAGTCCTGTTAAGAGCCTTCACCAGCAACAATCAATTGAATGATTCACCATGCAGTTAAGAATTGCATGTAATGAACATAGATTAATATCTGCTGGAAACGTTTTGGTCAAAGGACTAAAAATTATCAGCATCATTTCAGTTTTCATTTAGCAATGACAGGTGTGGGACCAGCTGTTGTCATCTTATCACAGGGGTTCCATACTGTTGTCTCCTATTGCAAAAGTTCCATACCTTCTTGGTGTCCCTCATGGGCAGCTCCTCCAAGCACTGCCTCCCTCATCATCACAAAGCAGCCAACTGACTCCATCCACCTTCTCTACCAGCCACCCCACTCTTTTATAGCACTCTTCTTCTCCTTGGTTACAGCTGTGACCTGTTAAAGTCAGGCCTGTCCCTAATCTTTGATAATTGGCCCAGCTGCAACTCCTCAGGGGTGAGATTACTTTCTACACTACCTTAATTTTCTTATATTCTATTCCCCTACAACCAGTTTTGTGACTATTATGAATTAGGAAGGCAGCTGAGACACAATTTATGCTTTACAAAGGTTGTTTTCTTCTGGTGTTTTTTTTTTTTTTTTGGGGCGGGTATGTATTATAAAACACTATAAAACATTATGAGCCACTACACATGAGAGAATTGCAGTTTTTACAATGACTGCCTCTTACATGCTTAAAGATAACCTTGAGTATGTATCAATTTTTATTTTGCTACTTCAATTTTTCAAATATAAATGCTCCATAAAATGCTGACCCTGTTAAAATCAATTATGATCATTGTAATTCCTCTTTTTTAGAGTTAGGTTTTCAGATTTTCATTCCTCAATACTTTACTGAAAATCAATGGTTAAAATAGGCAATTCTTTCTACATTGACATCTGGCTCAAAGTTTCATTAAAATATTGTTAAAATGTTGGACAGATGGATTAACTGAGACCAAACATTACTCCATATAAATTAACCCTACAAGTATAATGAAAGCTCTCTTTCACACATGCTACTATAAAGCTTTTGTTAATAAGATTTCCCCTTCTTGGATACTCAAAATGAAGTATTGTTCATTGCCACGTGGCTCACATTAAATACAAGGAAACAAACAAAAACACAGTAATTCTTTGACATTTTAATGACTGTGGATCAGCTACTCCTACCAGAAGCTGCTCTATTAGCTAATTACACTCACTGGTAAAAACATTAATTTCAGCTCCTGCCCTTTTCTGCTAACTTTGGGTTCAGATCTGGGTGCTGGAAAAGGTTATATGCATGATCAATAGCCCTTAAAGACCTCAGTGAGATGAGAGTTCCTTTGGCATTTCATAATTAGAATATGAAAGAAAGCTTTTGAATAAGATTGCTTACACAAGACAGAAATAGAGAAATGCTAAAAGTGAATAGACATCAGAGCATCTCCATTTTAGGATAGGGAATTTTCTTCCATGGGGGAAAAGGCTTTTATAGTATCCGTGCTGGTGGTCTAGCTGGCTCCAAGGGCCAGTCAATAAAATTTTGCACAAGCTCAAGCTTCCCATTAATCTCAACTTTTAGAATTCAGGTGGGTTACTGAATGATGCCAGCTCCTACTGCCACCAGAAGCATTTGCAGGTTTGCAGTAGTTCATAGGATCTTCTCGACATCTTTATTTGAAAGGCACAGATTTGCTATTGAATATAGATGAGACAGAAAATATCTTTCCAGTACAGTATTGTGTTAAATGTAAATCAGCTCTCTTTAGAAGGAGAGACAGAGCGATCAGACTTGAGAATCACCATCTGACTGAAGATGATACCGGCTGACATAGAGTGAGAATAATTAAAGTATATGACAGTTAAGTGAAAGACTGATGCATATGGTAAGAACCAAGACACCATTGGACTACTGCCTACCACGATGTCAGGGTACTACTTTGTATCAGAAGAGATGTCCAGTGAAAAGAGGACAAACCCACAAAGCAAAGTTATTATCTAATTTTGAACATTCTCCTGAGATCAAGCCAACCATGGCTGGCACCTTTGCCTGTAGTCAGTCTCATACTATATGGAGGGAAAATAATAAACCTTTGTGAATGGACAAACTGAGCTTGAGCATCATGAACTTATGGCAACACATCACAGATACAAGAACTGGAGTACCATTAAAATATTTCTTACACTAAAACACTATTAAAAGATAATATTTTAAGGCCCTAGCTGATCCCACAGGATTAGTTAATCATTTGAAAAGATTACAGATTCCAAGAGAAAAAATACAAAGCCATGCAAGCACAATGATTTTCCTAAATGCCAGTGTTGAGGAAAAAAGGAGTAGATGTCATGTGAATCTAACAGTGATGAAGACAGCTGCACAGACACATGGCTGGGGCTCCTAAAGGCTCAGATTCTGGGTAATACACCAACATTTCCAATGTGGAAGTCTGCCCCCATCATTCTCTGCACTCACATATTCACCTTGATAGATACACACAAAGAGAAAAGGAACTGTTAGCTATCTCCTTGGTCTCTACCAAAAGACGATTTTGCATGGTTTTTTTCCCTAAATAACTTTCAGTATTTAAAATAAAACCAGTGGAACTGGAAAAGATTACATCTGTACTTCAGAAAGGTATTAAAAAGATAAGCATACACCTCCAAGGAGAACTATTACTTTCAGCACTGACCTGCTCTGCATGTCCAATTACTTGGACATGATGAAGGAAATGAGCACAAGAAATGCAAGGTAGGTAAGAAACAGCCTCAACAGAACATAGTGATATGTACAGTAGAACTACTCACTTGAAGGGCAAGTCTTAAAGAAGATCTTCAAGGATCCATTTGAGGATAAGTATTTTCTTAATATTTTCAGTGATGACCTGGACACAAAAAATTACATGCATTAATTACTCTGTGCTGATATGAAACTGTAAAGCAGCAATAGTCTTGGCTGAGGACCAGAATACCATACACAAAGAACTCTATGACCCTGAGGACTGAAGTAATAGAAACTGGATTAAATTTTAATACCACAAAATACAGTGTTATGTACTTGAGGGCTGCTATGAAATACAGACAACTGGAAGCAGTAGAGAAAAAGGATGGCCGTCATAGGATACCCAAGACACCCATTTGATACTGCTTTGGAAAAGACAACTGAAATCATATGATGCATAAGGAAAACTATTTCCAGCAAAGACAAGAAAATATAAATGTTATTGTATAAAGCACATTTACTGTTGCAGCACAAATATAGTCTATACTTCTGAACATCTATGTCAAAAAAGATACAAACTGGATCAGGTGCAGAGAATTCTTCAAAGATAATCAAAGGAATAGAAAGCTTCTCTGTCTACCAGAGGAAGACTTAGAGACACTGACATACACTGGGAAAAATAAAATTAAGCCAATTATGATACCACATATGCATTCGGCTTGCAGGGCAAGATTTTAATAGTGGTAGGGCTACAAGGATGGCTCCTGTGAGAGTCTGCCAGAAGCTTTCTCCATGTCCAACAGAGCCAAGACCAGCCAACTCCAAGACAGACACGCCACTGGCCAAGGCCAGGCCTGCCAGCAATGGTGGTAGCACATACGGGATAACAGATTAAGAAGGAAAGAAAACGATTCTGCAGAAAAAACAGCAGCCAGAGTGAGCAACAGCTCTGCAGACACCAAGGTCAGTGGAGAAGGAGGGGATGGAGGTGCTGCAGGTGGCAGATCTGAGTTTCCTCTGCATCCAGTGATGAAGAGCATGGTGAGGCAGCTGGGCCCCTAAAACCCATGGAGGTCCATGGTGGAAAAAAGATCCACTTGCAAGACTATGCAAAACTCCACATCAGAGCAAGGGGATGCACAAAGGAGGCTGTGATCTCTTGGGAAGCAGGCCTTTGTCAGGACCTGTGGACTCATGGAGAGAGGAGGCCACACTTTGCTGGGAGGACTTGTAACCCTGTGGGGGACCCACGCTGGAGCAGTCTCCTCCTGAAGGACTGCACACTGTGGAAGAGATTAATGTTGGAGAAGTTCATGAAGAACTGCAGTCCATGGGAGGAACTCACATCGGAGATGATAAAGGAGGGCCTTCTCCTAGGAGGGATCTCACACCAGAGGAGGTAAAGAATGTGAGGAATAACCACATACCCCATTCCTTGTCCCTCTGCACTGTTTTGGGGAGAGAAGTAAAGAAAATGGGGAACAAAGGTGAGCCCGATAAGACAGGGGATGTTTGGGAGCATTGTTTTAAGATTTAGTAAGATTTCTCATTATTCTACTCTGATTTTTTTGGCAATAAATTAATTTCCCCAGGTAAAGTCTGTTTTGCCTTTGACAGTAATTGGCAACTGAGCTCTCCCTGCCCTTATCTTGACCCATGAGCTTTTCATTACATTTTCTCTCCCTGTCCAGCTGATCAGAGGAGTGGTAGAGCCCTTTGGTGGGCACCTGGCATCCAGTCAGAGTCAAACCACAGCATCAGATAGGAAAGCACCAGCAAGGAGAGGTTAATCTAGGCAAAAGAATACTGGCAGAAGGACAAATGGATACATAATGGCCACAAATACTTAGGCCAGAATTAGGAAGAGGCTCCTTGTTTAATCAGCAAAATGCATTTTTGCAAGAGCCTTCCAACCAAAGTAGTGAGCACTAGAAATATCACCCACTTCAAAACACAGCTTAAGCTGTCCATGAAAGGGACTCTAATATGTTCTATGATATGATTTCTGAAACAGCTGGACACTAAACCTAGTGACACAGAGATCACTTCACTACTCTTCCTATTTTCCTATGACTACTCAACAATTAATCCATGCACGTGTTCCACCTTACAGGAGAGATTATGGACTATGCTTGTCATCATAGCTGGTGCAGCCATCAAAGAAACACCTTTGCTGTTCTTACAACTTCACTTGACTGGTCAGCTAAGTGAGGTAAAGGGGTACCTCTCACTAATGACATTTAACACTTGTTTCTTCCCCCCCACAGAAGTTTCAGCCTATTTCAAATCACCTTATTGAATCAACATACATCAATTACCATTTTCTATAGCTTGGTGACAAAAAACAAAATTACAGGAACACTTTGAAATAAATAAGTTTTGTGTGAAGGCAAACTCCTTCTAGCCCTGCACTTAGCTCACTGCACAGAAAGTTAGATGACATAAAAAATGCTATCTCAAGAGTAACAATTCATAATGAGAACAAAATTAAACGACTGTCTTGGTATATTCAAAAGTCATTTGCAAGGTTTCACTAGCACCTTTAACGATCTTTACTGATGAAAACAATCCAGCCTTTTCAACATCAGGAAAGAGGGAATGAAAAGGCAAATGAAATTAGTCTAATTTCCATGTATTGCCAGAATATTCTTTACAAATAAAATTATTTCAGTTTAACTTTTTTATGAAGAACATGCTTTCTTACAGATAATCTGTTACAGATCCAGAATACACTTTTCATTAAACCAAATCTGTTCTGTCTGCTGTGGTTCTGCCTCTGTCAAGGGATCTGAGAGCATCTGTTATTCCCTGGGTCCAAGTGCATGTGCCTGGGTCCACACCAGCATAAGCATTACTCATTTTGTGTGTATTGTTTCCAAAGAGGAAGACATTTAAGGGAATGGTCTGGAGGACAATCACAGAGTACTGCTCTCTCTTGGCACCAGAAATCTAAATGTGCTTAACCTGGCCTTCCAACTCAGGGACTATCTCAGAATCATGGGAAACTTAGTAGAATCAATGTTTGCAAATTGTGGATTGTTATACTGCTATTTCTAACTCAGAAATGTAAAATTTCTGTCATATGCATTATTGTATATATATATATATATATATATATATATATATATATATATAATACAAGGTATGCTAAAATAATTTTATTGATGTATTGTGGAAGTGAATTCAGAGAACTTTTGCATGACTGCCTTAGTATAGCTATATAAAAGGATAAAAGGAACACAAATATTTTTTGTCACAGTAAAAAGATGATAAGCACACAGGACTGAAAA
Organism: Setophaga petechia; assembly: GCA_024362935.1. Lineage (NCBI taxonomy): Eukaryota > Metazoa > Chordata > Aves > Passeriformes > Parulidae > Setophaga > Setophaga petechia. Next base: position 34,944,588 of record JANCRA010000001.1, read on the forward strand.
GTATCACTTCCCAAGACATACCAATAACCCAAATATCTAGAACTGGTTGGTTCTAAGAGCTGCTAACACCATGAGAGTCTAAGAAATGCAATTCATCAGTATAGAGAGAGTTGCTGACACCTAGGATTCAGGGTGAGAAACCAAGTACCTATGAAATTCCAGTTACACTGTGAACCATCATATAGCAGAAAGGAACGATGAGAGTGCAACAGTATGTTACCAACAGATTCTGAAAGACACAACTTCATAGGCTGCATTCAGATGACCAAATATAAATGGGCAAAGGTCATTCATATCAGAGATCCAAAGGCACCTGGACTGATCAAATAATTTATTTCATATGCTGGTAGCAACAGAATCTGGTTTGCAGACAGAAAGGGACATTATCATATGGATCTTGGCACTGTAAATGTAATCAAGGATTGAAAAGAAAATGGGAAGATAAGAAGCTCTAGAACAAATGAAGTAAAAAGAAAAAGTGCAATTTTACCTACTGTTATTGTAACACACATATTTTCAGATATGATAAGATTTATTTCCCAGCTGGTATGCACCAGGTGTGTTGCAACAGCACAGTCCATGGGAAGAGGACCTGACTGCTGGCATACAAGACAAGCAAGCAAGATGATTTTTACTATGACTGGAGTCAACATTTATTTCTACAATTCAGAAGTGGTAAGAACTAGCACAAAATAGATAAGCAGCAATAGAAGTATCTAATTCCCCCCCCTGCTCTACTTTTGGGGAAGTATTTAGCTTAATAATTTATGAATATTCATCAATTCCTTAGATATTGACTAAAGCTTAGAGTATCCATGTCTCAGATAACCAAAATGTCAAAGCTTAAGGCTACATTGCAAGCAATTTTCATTGCCAATATTGAATTCAGGGACCACCATAAAGTTACCGCTGCAGAAAGAATAAAATTTTAGCACAGTTTTTTTGGATATTGATAGTGACAGAATCTTTCAACTGTACATCATAATTCAGAGCTGCTCTAATAGTATGAATTTAATTTAGCAAAAGCTAGCCTCTGTGAGATGAATATCATATTTCAAATATGACAACATATCATATTTTAAAACTGAACAAAGTCACAGCTTTCCTACTGATAGGGAGTTCAACATATAAGAAGTGAGCTGAATCACTCCTTGAGACATGTTTCTTCAACGTCAACTCCCACAGAATATTCCTGCAGTGCTTCCTCATTCCTGTATCTAACTCCATAAGCCAAAAGGACATCTCTTCCTAGAATAGCGGTCACCAGAAACTAAGACAGGAATTAGAAAGTGTAGGAAAGCCTGTGTAAAATTTGAATTTATGTAAATTCTATTCAGTTACCATATGCTAGAAGAGAGCCATGTGGATTTTTACAAACACAATAAAGTTCTGCAAGACACAAGTAAACAAAAGAGATCTGCTCTACACAAATACTGGTGAGAGACACAAATATATAAATCTTTTGGACAAATAGATAATCAATTATGAGATTATTTTATGTTCCCAGCCCATCATAAATTTTTATTGAACACATGGTAAAGATAACATAGGTAATATAAAAATATAAAATCCTGGTGCCTATAAGACACCAACTGATTTCCTGCAATAAACTGACAGGACTTACCACTGTGAAAAACATTTAAGTAGTTCTTTCTTATCACCCAAATAATTTTGACCCAGTTTATGCACAAGTGTCACAACTGCAATGCTTAAAATGTAAAATCAAACTACATGTTTTCTTCATTCTCTCCCAACACTCAGAAAAATGATAATTCTTTCCCAGTTTTTAAATAGATATGAAATTGTCTCAGGTCAACATTTTACATTATACTTTTTTGGAAAACAAATCATAAGGATATCCCTTAATTTTGGAAGGTTAAAAATACAATAGTGAACACAGACAGAACAACATTCCAAAAGGACAGAGTCTCCGATTTGTGGTAGAAATAGCAGTATAGGTTCCCACAGTAATGATTCAGTCATTACATGACAGTGAACTGCTACTCTGTTCACATTAGTGAATTATGCTGCAGTTACAATCATTCAGAGACTGGATCTATCTTGGGGGACATTTATTTCATGGCTGGGCTATTACCACAATTTATATAGAAGACATAACTGCTTTTAGCTCATTCAGATAACAAAGCAGTCTTTGAACAGGTTTGTAACCTGAAACAATCATCCATGCTAACACCTAAACCTTTCATGTGCAGGACTAAATACTGTATTGAACTGTTATTTTTAATGCTCTGATGAGAGTAATAAGATACCACCACACAAACTCTAACTGGTTTGTCCTCTAAGGGGCATGCATTTGAGTAAGAGTAGCAAAAAACAGACTCACATTGATCCTGAGTTAAGGCTAAACAGCAGGAATCCAGTCAATTTGTAGGTGAAGTCAAGACTTAGATTTTCACTTGATTATGTAAGTATCTAGGGGTCTTTCAGATCCTTTAGACACCCTGTTAGACTACTTGTTCTCTTCAGAGATACAACACATCTGTATGCAGACCAGTGTTCTCAAAAGAGGAACAACTTGGCTATGTTTGTGGTTGCAGAGTTACCTTAACTCAACCATCAGAGAGATTGTTTCATGAATCTTTTACTCCCTGCAGAAAAATTACTTACAGAAGTAAATGCAGACTCTTCTTCTCACTCTTCTTCAGCACCTGTGCAAAAACGATCCTCCACTCCATTATTTTCTGTTCATACATGATATTTTTCTACAAAGTAAATATCTGTTTAAAGGAATATTACTTAGGGAGTCTTACAGAGTACCAACCACTTGACTGGATCCACTGATTTGCCTCATGCATGCAGATATTTGATCAAAATTGCGTAAGCGTTAGCTTTGAAAACCAAATAGCAAAGTCCCTTCTTTTGGAACCCTATATATTTTTAGTACTTTGCTATTTTAAGTTTTGCACATAAAGGAGCTACAGTTCCTGCTTGACCCCATTTGCTCTGCACAGATTGATGTGCTCTCCATGTCATATTACAGAGGATGTGTTATGCTGTTCAACAGCACCCTTATTCACATCCTGACTGCATCCAGTCCTGCTGTATAGCAGTACTGTGGGAACAGATTGCTTTCATGACAGTTTTGAGACTCAGAGGGAGCCAGTTTGGATTGCAATTTTATTTTTAATCATCCTACAAGGGATGTCTACAATCTAAGACACAACTCTCGCCAACATGATGCCAGTGTAAATAACTGGATACTTCTTAATGGTTACCTTATATAGCTTTAAAAGGCAAGCCATGACCCTGGAGAGACTCAGAGTCCTAGTACCCATTAAAAACAAAAAAGGCTTTTTTTTCAGTTCCCATCTTCTTTTTCTTGTAGTAACTACATAAAATTGTGATGAATTTGGGAAACTGCTCCAAAAACTATATGGAAGTATCCACATTCAGCTTGAATTCTGGATTCCTGGACAACCAGAGTAGTATGACTCAGAGGACAGGATAAACTTCCCAATCGTCCGTTTCACAGAAGTACTTCAAGTACTTTTTAAACATTTTCAACTACAATCGTGTGATTATTTTAGCCCTTTGCACTTGCACTGTGAAATGCTCAAATTAAACAAGACCAATTAAGCACATTCTTTTTGTACAGGATAACATTTATCTCAAGTGGTGTAATTGGCACTTTGCTTATGTGTACACTATGTAATGCAGTGCAATGCAGAGATATCCAGCCTAACAGGAAAGAACACAATCATGGTAATTACAGTAAGAGTGCAACAATGTGGAAGGGAGGAACTTTGAGCAAAATTAACTTCCGGAACAAAAGCTTCTTTAGCATCCACACTTGGGCTCCTCTAAACAGCTTTAGAATATTTTTGCCAGTGGATAAATGAAAGTACCACGCAGTAATTGTCTTTGACAGACAAGAAAAAAATATCTGCATCCCATTACTGAGTCCTACTACAGCAGATCCATTCTAATCAACTGATTCCAGTCTCATTTCCTAGACAGAAACTCACATCTTCCAGAATAAATGGCCACCTGATTACACAGTCTCTATGCCCTTATAGCTCTGTCCAGGTAGTTATTATCCTATAAAGGTTTCCATGACAACTTTCTTTGGTCACAGTGACCACTAAGTAAAGCCATTCATTTAAATGAACACATTTTTGTTCAAAGCAAGATATAATGAACTATTACTTTCCATCTTATTCTATGTATTCTGAAGGATACTCACAAGGGATTCCCAACAACTTTAGCCACATGTTGTATTCTCCACTGGATTAAGGCTCCCACAAAGTGAAATCCACTTTTCACTTGCGGAACAGTTCAGTGAAATCCAAAGACGTTGTCAGGACTGAATGGGAGAAAGGAAATAAATTAATTGCATGGAAATAAGATCACATGTGCCAACTACATAAGAAGTGCCAGATACCTTTTTATAATAAAAGAAAGATACCTCCTTTTTGGAAAAAGCACATGGACTCATTCACCAGCTGTACTGCATCCCTCTTGAGGCAATACCATACCGGCAGAAAGAAAACATCCTCCTGGAGAAGGATTTCTGAGAAATGCAAGGAGTTAGCAATTTGCTACAAATTGCTTAATTAATAAAGAACCAAATTATTATGCTAACTAATCTTGTGATTATAGACTGATTTAAGCATTGCTGATAAGTATTATTATTATTGTTATTAGTCAGCAATGCAGCCATATCCTACAGTATTTCATTTGCATTAGAAAAGATGAAACTGTCGGAGGTTAATACTTTTTCTGAAATTTAACTGCTTGCCTCCTGTTACTGTAAGTAGCCATGTGGTTAAATCACCTTTCCTTATTTTAAAGAAACAAAAATAGTGATTTTTTAAAAAATTGTTTCAATTCTTAATATCTCTCACAACAAAACTCTCCATTTTGTTGACATCTTGGATTTTGTTTCATACTAAAAAAAACCACTTGGTTACCAATATCAAGTTATACTAAGATGATTAGAGTGCCATCAGCTGTGGGAAGATGACAATGGTCCTTTGTGTTTTGTATCTGTTTTATATCTGTTTCCAGGTGTATGTACACACCACAATAACTGCCTTCTTCAAATTATATTTCTGCTGGTTTGTTTGATTTATTCTGGATTTTTACATATTTTTCCCAAAAAATAAAGCAAAATCAAAACTATTTTACATAGAACGTTAAATGTTGTAAGAGGGAAGTTGAAAAGAAGGAAAAATATATTAGTCATAGCACAAAGCAAAGCTTAAATATTAATGGTGTGAATATGAGAGAAGACAATGGCAACATTAAATAATAGCTTGTTACAAAGTACAAATCAAATTTTGTATAATTTTCTTATGACTCTAGCAGATGGTCACTTTTCAAATAACTGACTGAGCACAGAACGTGCTTTGCACTGGATTCACTGCCTGCTCTATAGGATGCTCTATTGAGCACACCCTCAGCAAATTTGCTTGGGACACCAAGCTGTATGCTGCAGTTAACAGGCTGGAAGGAAGGGATGGTATCCGGAGGGACCTTGGACAGGGCTTATGTGAGCTTATGAGAGCCCCATGAAGTTCAGCTGGGCCAGCTGCAAGGACCTGCACATGGGTTGGGGCAAGTCAAAGCACAAATACAGGCTGGGCAAGAATGGATTATGAGTAGCCCTGAGGAAAAGGACTTGTGAGTGTTTGTTGACATGACCTTGTAACATGTGCTAGCAGCCCAGAAATCCAATCATATTGTGGGCTTCATCCAAAGCACAGTGGCCAGCAGGTCCTGCCTGTTTTGTTCTTCTGAAATGCCATCTGGAGTGCTGCGCCCAGTTTGGGGGTCCTCAACATAAGAAGGACATAGACCTGTTGGAGCAAGTCCAGAGGAAGTCCATGAAGATGATAAGAGGACTGGAGCACCTTTCCAATGAAGACAGGCTGAGAGAGTTGGGGTTGTTCAGGTTAGAAAACAGAAGGTTCCAGGGAGGCCTTAAAACAGCCCCGCTAAAAGGGGCCTAGAAGAGAGACAGAGAGGGACCTTTTACACAGGCATGTTGTGACAGGAAAGGGAGAATGGCTTCAAACAGACAGAAAGTAGGTTTACATTTGGTTTTAGGAAGAAATTGTTAACTGTGTGGGTGATTATCACTGGCACAGGTTGCTTAGAAATGCTGTGGATGCCCCATGCCTGGAAGTGCTCAAGGCCAGGTTGGATGGGTTTTGAGTCACCTGGCCTTGTGGAAGGCATCCCTGTCCATGGGAGGGGGACTGGAACTAGGTGATCTTGAAGATCCTTCCAATGCAAACCAGTCTGTGATTATATGACAAAAATACTGTTGACCTTCTCTTTAAGAACACTTAGACAGCAAATGCTTTTCTACAGGTTTTCTGAGATGTTATTCCACAATTATATATAACCAAGATGCTTGACAAAGATTGTAGCCTATTACATTCAATGGCTTAATGCCAGGTGATTGGCTGAAAGCCACAGCACTTTGCACAACTGAACAAAGGGTCTTGCTAGAACCTTCCAGAAATACAGGAGCCTACATTCTTTCTTAGACAATTAAAGTAATTACTGATCACAATGATCACATACAATAACGAATATAAAATGTCTTAAAATATGTTAGAATTAACTATTTCAACTCAATGCATTTTTCTGAGAAGTCTTATGACATTCGTAAACTTGAACATGCATGACTGACAACAGAAACTGAGTACCTAATAGATATCAATTTGAAAAAAATCAGTGGTGCTTAAGCAGTATATTTAGCTGTTTAAGTGGGTAGGTGGCACTCTGAAGACACTGAGACTTTAAAAAGTTTTCATTAAAATGGAGTGGGATTTAGAACATTTTAGTAATATCCAAGATTTTTTTCCTTTACTATTAATGCACTATGGTCCAATTATAGTGAAAGCACAATTAGCAGTAATTCAACAGGAGTTTCCAAATTCCTTCTTGCAACATCTATCCCATTTGCTGGTCTTCATTCTTCCCCTTTTCCTTAATTAGCTCCCTCTAGTTACACAGAATTATTTGACTGATAGAATCAATGTAAGAAGTTTCACGATTCTTTTAAGCCAGTCACGTCACTGTAACAAAACAAGACCAGAGTTGTAACTCCCATATAAATGAATGCATTTTCTGTGATGAGGTCCCTGCCTAGTTTCTTCCTTCTCTTTTTCAAATGAAATTTTACACCTGTTATCTCTTCTGATAGGCAACAAATGGGAGAGCAGATAAAAAAAAAAAAAACTAAATTGAACAATTAAGGGAAAAAATAAGAAATTCTACAGGAGAAAAGCAGTTATGTTATGTTGTGTTTTGTGGAGTACTACAAATGCTTTAAGCTATGTCCTACTGAACAATCCAAAACCTTAAGCATTTTTTTGCATTTAGATCTGTTGAAAACTGGGACCAGAAAGGCAGGGGTTAAATGGCCAGGAAGTAGGTACAGCTGAGACCCTGAAACCCAACAGCCAGTGCTGATACCTTGGAATGAGCACACTATAAAAGAGAACAAGGCTCCTAGTAAGAAAGCATGCAGTTTTTTCATAGAGTAACAGCTTTCTGATCTACTTCAGCTTTGTTTGCTCTGTTTTTGTGACCTGCAATGGTAAGAATTTTCATTGGGAGTTGTTTGTTTTCTTAATCTGTGGGCACATGTAATTTAATAAGAGGGTTTCATTCCCTTTTGCACTGAGAAAAGTAGAATAAGGAGCTTGTCTTACAATAGCTGGTGTATTTATCTTTTTGCTGAGAAAGCAATAACTGCTGATTAGCAAAGGTACTAGCTAAGTGGTCTTCATATTAAGTACTGCAAAGTATGTAAAAAAAAGTCAAATATAAGGGAGCTGACTGGCAAGATTTGGGTTACTTGGTAGAACCGAAACAATTTGTCTCTAAACAAAAGACAAAATTGTCTGTGCCCTGAGGCATCTTGTGTGTGGTGTTCCCAAGCTTAAAACATATTTTTAAATACAATAGGTAATTATCAAATTGTTTTCTTGTGTAAGTACAGAATAACATGCAAAGGGGATGAAGAGACACACTGTCCTATATTTTTTCACCAATGCAACATGAATATTCTTCTGTTTGTTGAAAAAGATGGCATTGATAAACTTAAGACAGTTGTTGGTCTCTAAACTGGGAAACATCACTCTGGATATGGAGATTTGCATTTGTGTAGTCCTGCATGAGATTCTTAATAACTTTGGCTTTTTGCGTGGTGGGGTTTTGTGTGTTTTTTGGGTTTTTTTTTTTTGTTGTTCTTGGCTGGGGCTGTTTTTTAAGGTTTTTTCTTTTTTTTAGAGAGGTAAAGATTTTTCTTTCAGGGAGGTATGTGGAGTTTTTTTAATGCCATCTTAGCTAGCCAGTACTACTGAATGTTACCTGAGGAGTCCCCAGGAGGGGTGCCATATGAGCTTGCAAGACAGAGGCAATGCCTGTGTATTTTTGTCAGTATACTATGAAAAAAAGAGTGCTTAAAGCTTGGATTGTGCTGGTAACTAAGTTGGTGGCATACAAAGCTGTCAGACTATTATAAGTAGGTGATCAAATGCAGTTTCATTATATTTAAGAATATCCCTAAGAGCTGTGGGCAACTGTGGCTTGTGAAAAGTAGCATTTCTTAACAGAGACAAAACTTAAACTTACAAAATCTCAACAAGAACAGTGACGATGCTAAAGACAATATCTTACTGTGAAAGAAGTACTCATTACCTTCTGGGGCTATTAAGTAGGCTCCTTGAAGTTGAGGAAGCATGCCAGGACCATCCTGTGGTGTGCTATGTCTTTTGGGCATACCATATTTGCAGCTTCCCAGTGGAATCTGTCCTAACTGGGTTACTGCACTTAGAGCAGATTCAGCTCTGTGAAAGGAGCAGAAAGCCCAAGACTACAGCATCAAGGGGAAATGCCAGGCTCTGCATCTCCCAGCACCATCCCAGTGTGAGAAGGGCTGTTTCCCAATACTGAGCATAAGCCTGCCTTAGCCAGAGTCATTGTCTTTGCCTAGGCTGTAACCATGGGTGAGGGCTTCAGACAGATTTTCCTGCTGTGGTACTTGTTTATGGTAGCTTATAGTAACAGGCAGATGAAAGGTGAATGGGATCACAGAAAAAAGAGTAGGATGTTTTCTCAGTGCTCCCTATGTTGTGCAATGCCATGGCATAGCAATTCCAGGTGAGCATCACAGCTGACCGGTTCCAGACTGGAAAGAGTAGAGCTGTGGCAGCTTCAGTGCTGCACCTGAATTAATTAGTCATGCTTAGAGACAGAAAGGGTAACTTATTTGGGAACAGACTGTGCTAATGCTACACAGCCCTAGGCACTGAAGTTGTTAGCTGGGAATGGCACGGTGAGAATATGTGGTGTTTTGTGTTACTAGCTAGCAGAAGTTTACTGTATTGCTACATTAGAAGCCATATGGAGTGGAAACATCTGAGCAGGTCTGAGGGAAGAATTTTAAATAGGAACACAAGCCTAAAGTTGATGTTATACTTTAGTACTGCATTAAAGACTTACATAAAACCCAGTTTTTCTTGCTTTTAATGCTTTGTGGTTGCCAGGTGCCCAGAAAAATGCAAGCAGAAAGGTTTCTTACAGAAGTTGCTAAATATAATTGGATTGTTCACCCTAAACCACATACTCAATCCTCAAGTTTAGGGACTCTCACAGCAATAATAGCTACAAAAGTTATGATTTGCAAATGGCTTATTGGAAAATCTAGACTACTGCCCCTCAGGATGTTAAAACACAAAACTGGATTTACCCTGCCCCTGAAGAATTTTGCCTGTCAGTTATAGACAGCAATTCTGTGTCTCTCAGATAATAGGAATATGATCAATTCTCCCAACTGAGCTGTTGAGTTCCTGACTCACTCTATCCTAAGCTGAGGTGACTCAGAGCCACAATTTTCTAGCCCTTCACCACATTGTTTGTTAGGAGAGGAAGCCAAAGCATATGTACTAGAAAAAATGTTAATACCATCAGTCAGAACTTAGGGGATGCATGTTATTTCATTATTCATATTGACTGTTACACTAATACCCAGTTACAGCAGAATGTGACTTGCTCTCGATGTGAGGAAACTGTCCCATGAAAGCAGGGACCTGAGTTCTGACACTGAAGACTGGGAGGTGGTGTGTACTAATACAATACGAAACACATGCCAGTCTTAGGAGTTACTAATGGTAAAACAATGTATGAAGGGTTTGTCTCGCTGGTAAACATGTTTATCAAGTGGTTCTTCTTGCATATCAGAATTATGAAAATTCACAAAGGGTATCTACAAAGTAGTCATTGATTTTAAATTACTTGCTATTAGATTATTTTCATTTTTATGTAACAAACCAAAAACTTTCTTTTTACATTTATTACTTCCAGTGGCACCAACTTGACTTGATACTTTTTTTTCCTCCCTACCTGTATGCAATATTTTGTACATATGCAGGCAAGAGTTTAAAGTGAGACATAGATGAAGAGAACCAGAATACCTATATATGACAAAAAAACATACTCCCCCCCCCCCCCCCAAAATATAGTACCTAGATTGTCTGGTTAAATCTATCCTGGCCTCAACAGCTGACCAGAAATAAAACTGGATTAGACTTACTAACTCTGTGGTTTACTTTCACAAGGGAAAACATTGTTTTTGATAGGAATTCACATTAGCAGCCCTTTTATAGGAGTAGATTCTTACAGGAGAACTCCTAACTTCCTGGGATAATGCATTCAGATGAGCTGTGCCTCACTGTGCTTCAAACATACATGGCTGTACTTCCAAGTAAACCAGGTAACCTATAACAGTACATCTATGGCCATCTGTAAAATTTAACTGACGCCTATGGCAAATGGTCCTGCATAAATTGCAGTTCTGTACGACCACAGGACTAATAAGTAATTTCAATGCAGAATAGCGTAGATATTCTGTGTTCCAAGCACTCATAATTTATGCAATCAGAATGGTTTCCCTGTATTCAAATTAGAGCAGAAAGAAAGGGTTTGGCTTGCAGTAAAATACTACTGCCACCATAAAATCATAGTCTACTGGTAGCTGCCAGGTCTAAATAATAGTTGTTCAAATGCTGGATTACAGCAGTATCAAGCTGTCAGTTTACTCTCTTGTCAAGAGCAGTTATTGCAAGGCTCACCGAATTGATGCCTAAATAATATTAATTTATATTCTAAAATATTTATCTACCTTCAAGTTCTTCACAGAAAGACTACTGTGTTACCTTCACCCATATTCCTTTTTAAACATTCACAACACAAATATCCTGAAGCTTCCAGGCTGTCTCAGGAAATACATGTCCTGCAGTATCCTGATCAATTTTCTCCCAGTTATGACTTCCCCTCTGCACTGTATTTTTTCATTTACCCTGGTGTATGTAGCCTTCCTTGCAGAACTGCAAGGGGAGCTGGCAGGGATCCAGGACAACCTGTCAGCACAAGCAGCAGTGAGGTGATGAGTCAGCAGAGGCACTGTGTGTCTTTGTGCTCTGCTGCAGCGCCGCTCGCTCCCAACCCTCCCGGAGACAAGTCTTGGCTTTGACCTTGAAAAGTGTCCACAGCTCCTGCTCATCCTTATTTTGATGAAAGGGAGGATGTGTCCTTCAGTGAACCTGAAAATGTGGAGCCGCCCTACAGAAGCTAATAACCCAAGGAACAAGAGGCTCTGTGTGATCTGGGGATTATGTGAGGCTTAACCTGAGAACAAGGCTGGCAGTTTTGTAAAGCAATTCAGTAAGAACCATCACACAAACTGCAGTGGTAAAACTATTTAAAATAGAATAATTTCACTGCTTTTGTGCCACACTGCATTCAGTACATTCCCAACGTGATAGTTGTACACAGAAAAATCCAGCAGCTGCTACATACACTGTGATTACATAGAACAAGACAAAATTATCTAGGATTGAGAAATAAGATTTCCACAATGAAAGGACATCAATGTGGCCACTCATGTATTCAGGTATTTTTGTCTTCATTTTTTATACTGCTTTTTTAAAAAAAGAATTTAAATGGCTCCCTCTTGTGTCAAGAGAAAGGCAGTATCACTTTGGCAAAAATCTAGTCCTTGAGCAGAAATGGGATTTTATCTATATTTATACCGCAGAGGCTAGTTATCAGTATGTTGTGGTGACTGAGGAGACTGAACACATGTATCCCTTGCTGCTTAGGTACTCTTTGAAACTACCTAAAATAAGTAACACAAACAGATACCTTTCAGCTGCACATGATGGAGGGTAGGGAAAAATAGCTTGTGAACCTTATGTATTGCATCTCATCTAATTTGCTAATGCAGTCCAGACTAGAAAGATATCTTGTCTTGAATATCCCAGTCCTTAGAGATCTTTAACATCTCAGCACAGAATATCTGGATCAGTGTAGCTTTGTTTACTTGTGGTGTTTTTCACAGGTGAGCAAATCTTCACCTTGTAAGGGGTGGGAGGAAAGCAATGAACTCTGACAGAAAGCTGTGAGCATGAAAGAGTCAGTAAACGGCAGTGAGGAAGGAAAAACCTGATTTCAACTACCTGCAAGTCTTCTTTCCTTCTTTCTAGTACCTGCTAGCTGATAAAGTTTATTATTCTGGCTTTTGAATCATGAGAGCTTTTTCCACAATAATTCATATCCATAAAATTCTGAAATTAAAAACTGAGAGGGTTGATTTTTTTGGGCTGTTTTTTTTTTTTTTTTCATAGCATGGAGCATACTTTGGTAACTTTGGATATTAAGCACTAATCTTGGAAATGAACATAGAAGAGGAAAAAGTCTTGCTAACCTCAAGAGGCAAATAAAATGTATCAGGAATTATGTGTGTGTATACACAAGAAGTATCTACAATAGTTTTTGAGAAAGCAGGTCTGAGAAGCTTTGTTTAAGGAAGCATGCTTCAGTTCTGTAGTTTCTCACAAAATCTCTTCCTGTAGTTATAAATTAACAAAACAAAAACAATCTAAATAAAAAGAAATTAGGCCCACTTCAGAGTGGGATTAATCATACTGACGACTGGAGAGCTTGATAAAGCTACTTTGCAGATAATTGCCTTGAGATAATCTCAGTTTATCCTGATTCAGAAGTCTGGTGGCACATGCACAGGAGGCTATGTTTTCTAGCTTGAAGGGAAGGCTTTAAAATAACATCTCATGAATTCTGCTGTAGCTATTTATCCTTTGTAAAAAGTCTTCCTTGTTACAGCCTTACAGGTTGTTACCAGAATGAATGAAAATATGACTACCAATGTCAAATTATATATTCTTTTCAAATCTAGGACTTTATATCCTCCTATAAGAGGAGTAAGATAATTTGTTCTTACTTCTCATACAGAAGGAGCTACCACTTGTTCACAGAGAGGAAAAAGCTACTATGGTGGACAGAATAATCATTCAGTATCTTAGCATTTCTTGTTTAAGGGCCTCTACAGTGGCACCCCACAATCCATTTCCACATTTCAGAAAGGAACTGCTGAGGGTAGACTCAGCTGAAGAGAAACTGAAAGGGTTTATTGAATCTAAAGCAAATACTTAGGCTCCAAACTGCTGTTTGGAAAAGATCTCATCAGCTGCCACCTGGGACTAGATTAATCTAAACTAAAAAATACTCTTTTTATCTATCAGCCATGCAAAGTTACTTTTCCAAACACAACCACTACGACAATCTTAATGGAACTGAGCTACCTGCCTCATATTCCAAGCCTGAAAAGACAGGATGAGGTAACTGGGCATTTCACTACCTATTTCTTTTGAGGTACTCATTGCAAAATTGTTTGGAAGGAAAAAAAAGATTGAGTTGCACTATATGCATACACACATAAGAGTATTTTAAAAATCACATTTTATCTTAAGTATGGCTAAACACTGTTACTCTTAACCAATAATCTAGTGGCTGGGTACCTGCCTGGGAAGTGTAAGAGACCAGGATTCTCAGATGGAGAACATTTCGTATCCTCCTCCCTGGATTATGCACTTTTTTCTTTCCTGGGTTATTTCCAAACTGTGGGTTGTTCTAGAAGAGAGGTGCTCTTGGAGGCTTAAATAGCTTGTGTGGAGAAAAGAATAAAAAAAAAAAAAATTGATCAATAAAGCTCATGAGCTGTATGTTCAGTGGTAAAATCACTCCAAGTTAGGCTTTAGACACCTAGCACTAGCACTAAGTCAGCGTAGGAGTATTTTTCTAGTCAGTTTGCATTCTTTCCAGTAAGTCTGCCTTGTGAGGTATTGGCATATCTAAAATGGGGGCCACTACACATTTATTTGATGCTTACTTTACTTCTGTTTCAATGCTGTAATGCAAAATATTGTAAGAGGCAGAAGTCAATCTCTATAAAGGTAGAAAACTTTGAAAAGCTGCTGTTTTCTTCTTGACTCAAAGTAAAGGTAAATGCTTTCCTGCTGACCTTATTTACTTGTTTTTCCTTTGGGTGACATTTCCCCTAGCCTCCACTATTGCTAAGGTTTTGTAGAGTAGAAATTATGAGTGAGACTCATAATTTAATTCTATAAAGCATTTCCCAAAGAAACCTCAGGCTAGTACTCTTGACACTTCAGAAAAAAAAATTAGGTTTGTGGTTTCTTAGTAAGCTTTTGTGCCTAGTTTCTACTTAACCTCAGGCAATGAAATACAAATCGTTAAACAAGGTTTGGATGTGAAATTTAATATTCCTTACTTGGGTATGCAGGATTTTGCTAAGCAAACAACAGGTATGCTGTTTTAAACAATAATTTTTCCAACCGAGAAAGGAGACTTTGATGCAGTCTTTGTCCTGCATCTACATCATAGCAAACCTCACTGTTTTACGTACAGGCAGTACCATCCATCAGTCAGGATCAAGTTTCCTGTGACTTGTGTGTAACTCTTAAAAAACGAGTGCTGTAGCCTGACTTAACATCATCGAGCTTTTGTGTGAGTCATACAGCTGTCAGGTGGCCGAAATGCACTGCAGCTTATTCCTAGACCTAAGCTAACAACCTTTACCACAGCAAATATTTACAGCCTTAACAGACTGCAGGATAAAAAGATCTAATGGTATTTATTTATGCCATACACGCATCCTTCTCTCTGGTAGGCACTGAGTTCACCAATTCCTGTAGCTTAACTACATAATGTTTCTTTAAATAAACTCACTGTGATCTCGCTTACTGAAACAAAAAAAGTGAAGGTTTATATATAACCAGCTTCCCACTGCCGCCTCCTGCGCCGCTGGTGTTCCAGGCCCTCTCCTATGCAGAGCACTTGAGCGGTGTAAGCGGATATTGCATAATGTGATTACGGGCTGCTCCAAACCGAGGAACGTGTCCCACTTGTGGCATGTTACACACAGCTGCCTCCGCTCTTTCACTGAACACAAGCTGTGATGCTGTTTTCATAGTGCTGGCAGCTGTCAATTGCTAAAGCAGAAGATTAGGGGATTGGGGCTTTTTATAAATTTTTTTTTATTTGCACTGAAAACCTGTAATGCTTCCTCTATCTTATGCCTTTAGCTCTGAAGATGATTACATTTCAGGTCATCTCTTCCTCTGTGTGATCCCAATACACCACCCTAACTCATATTACAGGAATTTGAACGTATATGTAAGCAAGATTTTTAAAAATCAGCCTCGAAAGCGTATCTATGCGATGTATCTACCGCTGAGGGAACATGGCGGTGAGTTCCCGACGTGTCTCCAGCACTAGCCGCATTCGCCACCCGGGGCGAACTGCGCCCCTTGTCGTGCCCGGTCCCTGCCCCCGGGGTCGCCGCTGCGGCGGTGGTGCCGGAGCCGGGGCCGCCAGCGGCCCCCGCCCCTCAGAGCCCCTCACGCTCCCGGCCCCTCACGGCCCCTGGCGGCCGGCGCGCGGGCCGGGGCTGCGCAGGCGCGGGGGCGCGCGGGATGCGGGCGGCAGGAGCGCATGGCAGGTGGCGGGAAGCGGAGGCCGCGCGGCGCGGCGGGACCGGCCGGAGAGCAGGTGGGGCGGCGGGGCCGCGGGTCTGCACCGCGCGGCTGCCTTGCGATGTCTGTCGGCCCTCTGTCTCCTTGCCCCTTGTTCTGTTTTGTCTTGGTGGCTTTGGGGACAGACTCAGGGCCCCGCGTTCTCCTGCCCGGCAGCCGCTCCTCGGCGCGGGTACCGCCGCGCTCGGGGTGCGCCGGGCCCGCCGGCCGCCGCATCATCCCGGCGGGACCGCGCTGCGAACGGCGACACACGCCGCGGCCCGGCTTACCTGGCGGCGGCCCTGCTTCAGAGATGCTCCCTTTAGCAACAGGCTTTCTTTCTTGTTCTTATTTATTTTATTTTTTTATGTTCTTTAAAATGGGGGGTAGCGATTCCTACCAATTCATGGAGACTTAAGTGGGAATGCGGTGCTTGAGGCTACTGCCCCAGTAGAGTGTGCCCGTGGATCGTTTCCTAGCCTGCTTCAGCTCACGTTACATAATTTTTGAAAGCAACTTCACCTCTAAGCTGCTTCTAAAATGCTGCACTGAAAACTGCAGTAGTTTTCAGTGTTGTATAGCACAGTAGTTGAGATAGTAGAGACCAGAGGAGTTCAGCTGTATTACTTAATTTGACAAAATAATATTCCTTCTTTGAATTGTCTTTAAAACACACAAACATATTGTATGCTGCCCATAGTGTGATTGGAAATGGTCATTTTAGAGCAATGTAGAATTAGATTAAACTTTAGGATTGCCTGCTCCTTTGCTTAATTAACTAACAGAAGTGCTTCTGTTGATTATATTGACCCATTAATATCAAGGTAGCAGTTTGCTACTGCAGACATGTTTAGTACATTTGTCAGACTGCACTTTTAATGGGTTCTGTCCAAAACAGATGTTCTAGGCTGTACATATACTACTTTAACTAATGAACATGTCCTAATGGATCTAATCCTTCTTCTTCCATTAGTATAAAAGCTTTGTAGACTCCTTTGGTAGAGCTGAGAGGAAGCAACTAAATTAACTTTTGGGTTGGGTTTTGTTTTTTTTTTTTCTTTCAATCTACAGAGTGAAAAAAATGGAGCTGTCAAGAAGAGAAGATCCAGCCAGGCAGATATTCCTGAGAGTCTTTGCCAAGAAGCAGAAACATGCTATCAGCTTAGACTGCCTGAGGACTTTTACCAGTTTTGGAAGTTTTGTGAGGAGCTAGATCCTGAGAAACCAAGTGGTGAGGTTTTAAATTTTGCCTCTTCTAACTTTCACTCCTGAAAGCAGGCAAACTGGAGTTGGTCAGATGCATTTTAATGATCCTGCAGCTTCTCACTTGAGATGGAGGATATTTATGTGAGTGTGAACTAAAACACTGGCTATAATCATCAAGATGTACACTTCAGGCTTTCTAAAATGTAACTACTGAAGTTGTGCAATGCAAAGGGACTAAATGTGCTCTCAATCTGCCTTTCTTTCAGGTGCATTTAAAATGTTTAGTATGGAACTCAAGTTTCCTCATGTATCATGGTTTAATCCCAGTCACCAACTAAGCACCACACAGGCACTTGCTCACTCCCCCTTGGTGAGAGAGAATTGAAAGGGTGAAGGTGAGAAAACATGTGGGTTGAGCTGAAGACAGTTTAATAGGGAAAGCAAAAGCCACAAGCAAAGCAAGGAATTAATTCACCACCTCCCATGTGCAGGCAGGTGTTCAGCCATCTCCAAGAAAGCAGGTCTTTGTCATGCTGAACATGATGCCATATGCTGTGGAATATCCCTTTGGTCACTTGGAATCAGCTGTCCCAGCTGCATCCTCTCTCAGCTTCTTGTGCACCCACAGCCTCCTCGCTGATGGGATGAGAGGTTGAAAAGACTTTTACTCAGTGTAAGCACTACTAAATGTGGATTTCAACCTCTTCAAGTTTATTACATAACACAATCTGGCATCCCTGTGTGCTCTAGAAATGACAGTGTCTTTCAGAGTCATAGAATGGTTTGGGTTGGAAGGGACCTTTAAAGGTGATCTAGTTGAACCCCCTGCACTGAGCAGGAACATCTTCAACAGAGCCAGGTTGCTCAGAGCTGGGTCCAGCCCGGCCTTAAATGTTTTTAGGTCATCCACTGTGTCTCTGGGCACACTGTTCCAGTGTTTCACTACCTGCATCATAACACCTATTTTTTTTCTTGTATTTAGTCTGAATATACCCTGTTTTAGTTAGGAACCATTACCCCTTGTCCTCTTGCTACAGGCCCTGCTAAAATCTTTGTCCTTACCTTCAATACCTAAAGTACTGAAAGGCTGCAGTAAAGTCCCTGGAGCCTTTTGGTCTCCAAACTGAACAACCAAAGCCCTCTCAACCCATCTCTATAGGAGAGGTGCTCTAGGCCTCTGATCATCTTCATGACCCTGTTCTGGACCCACTCCAACTGGTCCATGACCTTGCTGTGCTGACAGCCCTGGAGCTGGATGCAGCCCTGCAGCTGGGGTCTGAGCAGAGGGGCAGAATCCCCTCCCTGGCCCTGCTGCCCACCCTGCTTTGGATGCAGCCCAGGACATGTTTGGCTCTCTGGACTGGGGGTGCCTGTGGCTGGGTCATGTCCAGCCTTTCACCCACCAGCACCCCCACATCCTTCTGGGCAGGACTGCTCTCCATCTGCTCATCCCCAGCCTGTGTTGATATCAGGGGTTGCCCCAACCCAGGTGCAGAACTTTCCAAGACCACTTGGTCTTGTTAAACCTGAAGAGATTCCTGTGGGCCCGGTTCTTGAGGTTTCCAGGTCCCTTGGGATGGCATCCCATCCTTCAGGAGTGTCATCTGCACCCCTCAGCTTGGTCATCTGCAAAGTTGCTGAAGTTTGCTGATCCAGTCTTCTGTAATTGATAAAGATGAATATTAAACAATACTGGTTCCAGTTCAGAACCGTGAGGGAGACCACTCATCACCAATCTCCATCCTGACATTTGACTGTGGCTGGATGGCTATTTTTTATTAGAATTGTAATAACTCTTGAATGAAAACTACCTGGACAAAAAAATTCTTAGCTTTCCTTGTCTAGTGAACAGTGTTTGACTGAATTTATGGGAACTTTCAATACCTGAGCAACACCAGAACTTCCCAGTCTAGACGTGCGCCTGATTCATGGTTTGCTTTTCAGATGCACTTGTGTCAAGTGTGGGACTTAAGCTGGTTGGACCATATGATATTCTTGCTGGAAAACACAAAAAAGCAAAATCAACAGATGTAAACTTCAATCTTCATTGGAGATTCTTCTATGATCCCCCAGAATTTCAGACTATACTTGTTGGGGACAGCAGAACACAGTATCACATGGGATATTTCAGGTATTTTATTTCCTGTGTGCCCTTGTTCCACTACAACTATGCATAGCTTTTGCTCTCTTTTCCCATGAAACATAACTTGTGTGCTATCACCAGGCAAGAATCTTTTTTGTGATAAGACATTAACACGTGGCTTTATCTTTTTATTAAAAAAAGTTTGCAGTAACAGGAGTTGAAGACTAGATTTAAATATTTATTAATCTACCTCCTCCAGCCATCCAAAGCACCTTCATTCACTAATCTTTAACTTTTGCCATGATACTGAGAAGAAAATCAAGTTACCAAAAGGAAATGTGTGGATGCAAGCTCTTTTCAAGGCTTGCTGTAAGATTTTAGAGCTTTAGATCTAAGGGCATTTCTTGGTGGGGTTCTGAAGGAGATGGCAGCATAGTGAGGAGGCAAATTTAGTTTTACTTTGAAATAGGAGAAATGGACACAGATTGACTATTTTGTGTGTGCTTTTTCATCAATAGGGATGTGCCAGATGAGCTGCCAGTGTGGGTTGGTGCAAATGAAGCAAAGAAGGGTTGTGTGATTTCACAAGTTGGTGATAATGTCTTTGCTGCAGTCAAGTAAGGTTCATATTTACCTTTATTTACAAAGAACAGAATAGAGAGAAATTGTTAATTGGGAAGTGGGATGTGGAATAATGAAGCTAACTTATTATATGGCTTTCTTAAGAAACACTCAATTATTTTCTGCCCCTGTTGGCAAGTTTTTAGATTCTCTTTAAAGCCTTTGTGGGCTTTTTAACAATATTTTTCTTTAAAAACTAAAATAATTACGTCATTCCTTAAATATTGGCTGAGACATCCAGTGGATATTTTTTCCAGTTTAGAGGCTGTGTTAAAATTATTTTGTAAGTAGAGAAAGGGCATCTCAAACAGTGGTGAAGGAGATCTGAGTATCGTAGTAGATAATAGCATCTGTCCCTTGTTCTTGTCTACATATAAATACATTATTTTTGTATATAATCAATATCTACAAGAAATACCATTTCTGCCCTGTGGCAGGATAACACTGATGTGGATATGTAGTTCAGTCTGATTCATGGAACTTTACATGTTCCTGTGTCAGGAGGGTAAATAACTGACCTCATCCTTGCTGGTTAAAAATGGAAAGCTCTCTAAGAACAGGCACGTGTCAGTCAGTGAAAGCACACTGAAGAATGGCTTCTGCAAAAGAACCCTTGTGCACTGCAGAGTTAAATGAGGACATGTGTTTTGAAAGTACCATGGGGAAGCTCATAAATATGTATTTATGTGCATGACTTGGATGACACATGGTGTATATGGCACAGAAACAGCAAACTGAATTCTTAAGATAGAAAGATGCTCAATTACTGAGGCTGGGAGAACCTTGAGCACCTGCAGATTGCATAAGCTAGATTGTAATGCAGGTACAGATAAGAAAAGCCCAAGTACTGGATATGCCAAACTATTTTCTTGCCTCTTCTTAAGAGGCTTGCATTTTCAAGTCTCTGTGTGATTAAACACAGGACTGCTAATCTTTATGTTAAGATCTAGAGGCTTAACATTTAAAAGGCTATTAATTTTTTTTTGTTTTCTTGACATATTTCATCTATTTGCAGATTATTTTTGTCAAAAAAACTTAAGGAAGTGGCTGATAAAAAGAAAAATGCTGTTTTGAGAGACATAGATGAAAAGCTAACAAGAACAGCAAAAGAACTGGGTTATTCTCTGGAACAAAAAACCCTGAAGATGAAACAGAGAGATAAGAAAGTATGACTTTCCTCATCTACTGGAGAAAACTAAGTTCTGTTAAATTTTTTTTCATTTACTTCCTGTTTGTGTTTTTCCATCCTTCTAGTCAGTAAGGATGCTACATTAGGAATTTCCCAGGGTAATCAGCTCTCTGTAAAGCTTCAAAAGAGGGAAGATTACTACAAGTTTGTTCCAAATAATAGGATTTAATAAAAACACTTTAATCATAGCTTGACATTCAATTAAAAATGAAACAAGAACAAACCACCACCAAAAACAACTCAGTAAGCACAGTAATCTAAAAACTGAAACAAATAGAGGGCATGGAGAAAACTACTTTAAATGGAAGATTGTTCTAAATAGTTGGGTTGGATCTGTTAAAAACAGGGCCGTTAAGGATGATGTAGATGATAATAACAGGGATTTTTTGCATACCTGTTAAAAATAATTACGGTAGGGGACTAAGCAAATGCAGTACAATGCAACACAAGTGATTACAAGGGTTCCTAGAATTCAGAATTTCACTGAAATGGCATTTCCACTTATTTCAAACTTGTGTACTTGAAATTAACTGCAATGTAATTTGAAACTAAGTTGATGTCCTGGAGCCAGGACACCATGTTGCATTTGACCCCCAGCAGTCAGATGTTAGTGTTTAATGAGGTGAGTTATTTTTAGGTCACACTTCTGCCTCATGGTGCTATGTTCCATTTTCTGTCTCTCTATTCAGGTGGTGACCAAAGCATTTCATGGAGCAGGCCTAGTCGTTCCTGTAGACAAAAATGATGTTGGATACAGAGAACTTCCTGAAACAAATGGTAAACATGTTGTTTACTGTATTCCTCTGCTTTTTTTAAGTAAATAACCCTCAGGAAAAAACTAACTGCATTCATGTTTTCTACTTAAAAAATTTGACTGATAGGAGTAAAACGTAGAAGTCCTAACCATCACACTTGACCTCAAAGTATTGTCATTAAAGGAACCAGATGAGACTCAATGAAAAATGCTAAATCTATGAAAATACCTCAAGTAGTAGTTTAGATAATCTTTTCTTTTTGTGTTGTCAAAGCCATGCAGGGAGTAGATTAAAAAGCTGATCTACATTCAGGGATGTGTGGTCTTATTTCTTATCCACCACCTTCTTCCAGTGTCATTTCAAGCAGAATCAGTTCCTTCATGAAATTTCATCACACAAATGCTTGTCTCCCTTTGTGAGGACCTGAGAGGGATGAGCACGGGGTAAGAATGAGCTTCCAAGGAAAGGGGGAAGCTTCAGCAGCAGTTCAGGGTGTGCCCACTTACATTATGTGTAAGCGTGGCACATGGGTATAGTTTTGCCACAGAATACTTCTGTGCAATATTAAATTTATTTATTTAAACATCTAAATATCTGCTTTTTTTTTTTTGCAGCTAATCTTAAAAAAATTTGCAAGGCCATTGTTGATGCTCCGACTGATGAGGAGAGAGTAAAGGCCTTTGCACCCATTCAGGAAATGCTGACCTTTGTTCAGTTTGCTAATGATGAATGTGATTATGGAATGGGGTATGAGCTGGGCATGGACCTGTTTTGCTATGGATCACATGTGAGTAAATTAATGCATTATTTTATACACGGGCTAGAAGTTGTTCTGCTGTAGATTAATTATCCCTAGGAAACTAGAGGTCTATGAGAATATTCTTAATTCATAAAGACTGTTAAAAAGTCACACAAAATCATTCCATGCTGTGTGTGTGAAGGCCCAATCCTGCAATCCAGAAGTGGAGTGCGAGATGCCTGATCCAAATACACTGTACAGCTGGAGTCTCCTGTCCCCAGCTACTTGTATAGGCACCCATATTCAACCTGGTCAGGAAACAGCCTTGTAGTAACCCCAGCTGGAAGAATGTGAACCCGGGTGAGTTGCCTGCTGTACTGCATAGGGCACCTGCCACCTGGAGTTTCCTCCCTAGTTCTCTTCTAACAGGGAACATTGTCTGTGAGGGGATTGAAATAATAGCACTTACTGCACATAAAAATTACACTTAATGCTTTTTGTTCTGTATTAGCTACTGGCCTGCTGATGAAAATGGCTGTAATTAGTCAGTGGCTAGAAAATAACACAGGTTTAGACATGAACCTAATATGAATGGATCATCATAGAAACACCCCTGCAAAACAGCTGCTCCTAGCAAAACTTGTATTGGCTCAGTGGTGCTCCAGAGTATCATGGGAAAGATAAGTTTTTCACTACTAAATGTAGGCCCAGAAGAGCTCCGCTGATTACTGGTTAAAATACTTAGCCATTGAAATGTGTGAAAACTGACTGCTCTTGCCATACACTGTTAAAATTCTAATGTGTTTCTTAGACTTCATGCCCTGCTCTCTGAAGTTCCGTACAGCATCTGAAAATGTGTGCTATTTTTCTTCGATATCCTGCTCATTTAGAGCCCTTCTTTCAGAGACTAGGCTGCTTCAGCTGCTTAAATTCTTTCTGCAACTGGAGAGGCAGTGAAGCAAATGGTTCCTTCTATTTTTCTGAGTAGATGGAGGCAAATACTCATCTTGCAAGCTTTGTGCTTCTCAGCACATGAGCCTAACCACTGACAAAGTCCTGCAGTGAAAAATTGTGTTTACAGTACTGTAATGTGTCTTGTCTGTTTTACACTGCAGCTTGGAACACCTGTAACTTTGCAGCTGCTTTCTAGAGTTAGAAACTATCATCTTCTAGTTTAGTCTACAGAAGAAACAGTGGCTTCACCCATATTTTGCTCAGTTAGGTCCCTGCCTTTCTTGGAGCTCCTACTTGGAGCTTCTTTTCCAGTTCTGACCGGAGCCTTCCTGGCCATTTGCTTACAGAGCCAGAGAAACACTGGCCCTTTATCTGTGTAGCCCAAGACATAAAAAAAAACTTGAATCGTCCCCCTTTGAGAGATACAATGGACTTACATGTAAAATAATGATTGCAAATGCTAAATATGCTCTGATGCTTATACTTTTGCAGTTCTTAAATGGTTACTGTAAGTACCACTGTAATCCGCTCAAACTGTGGGGTGGGACAAGACATTGGGACTGTGACAGGATAGGGGACATCCCCTGCAGGCTCCAGTTTGGGATGCTGTGGTGAGTGGGATCATCATCTGCTCGATTTCTCTCTCACTGCGGCAGCTCGGGCACCCCGCCTGCCCTTGCTGTGGCTGTCCCAGGTGTAGCATGAGGATGTGCTCAGGCATTTTGGGAAGGGTTGAAGAGTGCGGTGTGAATGGGACAGAGCCAGGAGCTGGGGCTGCTCCCGGAGTTAACCAAGCCACTGAGGCCGAGGGCGGCTCTTGTTTTCGCTTCTCCCCTACAGTACTTCCACAAGACGGTGGGCCAGCTGCTGCCCCTGGCTTACACCCTGCTGAAGAGGAACCTCTTTGCCGAAATCATCGAGCAGCATCTGGGCAGCCGGCGGGAGGAGGACCTGGATCAGCTGGAGCCCTGAGCCGGGCGCGGGGGCGGCCCTGCACGCCCGGACCGGGCTTCTCTGTGTGTCTGTGGGGCTTTTTGTACTCGGTGGCGGTGTTCCCTCGCTCAGTAAAGGTTTTCTAAGGAACGCGCTGCTTCCCGCTGCTGGCTGCACGGCGGGCCCGGGACGGGGAGCGGGGCTGCGGGGCTGAGGATCTGCCGCGGGCGGGGCTGTGGGACCGACACGCCCGCCTGGCCCTGGCCTGCAGGCCCCGGGAGCCAGGCCCGGGCCGGGGCTGCTGCTTCAGGGCTGCTCCGAGCACCGCGACGGTGACTCAGGGCACGGCAGGGCCGCTAGGGCTCGGTCAGGGCCCCCGTGCCATATGCGAACCGATCCCCACGCCCCTGCTCCAGGGGATGGTTCTGCCCTTCTCCGTTCCTTCAGTTGTGTCCTACCCCTCAGGTAAAGCATTCCCTTACTGCAGCATTCCCTTCTGTGGCAAAGCACTATCCCTGCTCCTGCGTTGCTGGGGCTGGTTCAAATGGGACAAAACTGATGGGATGTAGGAAATGCTAACTGACATTACAAGAGAAATTAGGAATTCCACTGCAGTGGATACCTTGCTAATAAGAAGCCATCTCCAAGTGATTTTGTACAAGGTGCAAATTAATTGCTTTCAAGGTCATTAGTCCCCGCTTGTGTTCTTGTTACTGCATTTGGAGGTTTATTCTCTGACAATTGATTAAAGTAACAGTCCAGAAACGATGGAAAATAACATTTGCTCTTACTCAACAGCCCTGCCACCATCTAGTGACTTGACTTCCACTGTAGCAATTCACATCAGTACTAATGACAGCAATACTAATTGCTACTGATAAAGATTATAGGCCAGTAGCACCATGCTAAAATGTAAGTCATTCCTACTCTTTTAAGCAAAGGATTGTCAGTTATATGTTGCTTTAGGGTAGAAGGGAGCAGTGGAGATAAAATGTAGGTTAGAGTGCTGCAAAAGTATTGTGAGTTTCAAATGCACAAGGAGATCACATGCCACAGCTACCAGTGTAAATTTGCCAACTTTACCCCTTTCACTCAGCATATTAATGTCAAGCACAGACTTACAGACACTCATTCACAGGCCTAGAGGTTTTTTTTTAAATATAAAAAACAGGTACTTTCCATCTCATTCTCGTTTTTGTCTCAAGTTCAGGAGCCCTTAATATTAAGGTCCTGTAAATCACAGAAGTATTAGAACAGTAGAATCATGGAAAGGTTTGAGTTGGAGAGGACCTTAAAAATTCAACTTTTTAACTGTTACCTAAATATGAACTTAGATCTGCAAAAATGAGGACTTGAGACTGGACATCCATATTCATGTATTAACCCCTGATGGAGAAATCTGTTACAGCAGCTGCAACAGGACTGATGTGCTGTGTAATAAACTGGGACAGACTTGTTTAGCAGGGCCTGCTACACTAAAACAAGGAGTAATGGTTTGAAATAAAAAAGATTCAGACTAGATAGGGGGAATGCATTTTTTATTATGAGAATGGTGAAATATTGAAATGGTTGCCCAGAGGGGTGGTACCTGCCCCTCCCTCCAAGTGTTCAGTGGATGAGCCTCTGAACAACATGTCTCATGGAAGGTGTCCCTGCCCATGACAGGAGGGTTGGAATGAGGTGATCTCTAAGGTCCCTTCTAGCCCAGGCCGATCTATGATGTGTACATCATCAGCAGATGGTTTTCAGACAATAAAAGGATCATCCACTTTTAACTTTAAAAGATTTTGTTTTAATTCTATAATTAGCTAGGCATTGCAAATACTGCATCTCCTACACTTCTATTCTTTTTGACAAATCTTCTTACTAGTTTTGTATATAAAATTCCTAGCTGTTAATTTTCTCAGGGAAAATAAATGCAAAAATCAAGACAAATCTTGTTTGTGAAAACAGTGAGAAAGTATGACAAAACAATAAATGGTCATAGAGAAGTTTTTAATGCTTGATTAAATCATCACAGTAATGAGAATTTTTACTGTAATGATATGCAGTTCTACCACACTATTATAAATAAAAACATTAAGATCAATATTAAATACAGCTCTAGGCAACATCACAGATTAACAAAGAATGCATTCTTCATGAACCAGTATCTGAATGATTTAAAAAATAAAAAAATGCTGACACTTTCCCCCTCCCATCCACCACCTTTTTTTTTAAATTAACTTGAGTAAGGCGCTGCAAGTTTCACGTTAGAAATTTTTTGTTGCACAGCACAGGCACACATACTTCATTAACAGAACCTCTACTGCATGTTTACCAGAAGACATTTTAAATGTCAATAGGGAAAGCTTAGCAGGCTAAGAGTAAACAGAGATGCACAATTTATGTGCAGCTCTGGGGATCCACACAGAAATGAAACACAGTAGGAGTGTGAACTGTATTTTAATTGAGACAGCAGTCTCTAGAATTAGATGCAAGTTAATACAGTACAGCAATGTTTTACAATAACACCAAACAGGGCAGAGATTTCAAACTGATTTAAAGTGATTTTTGTATGTGTAGTGAGTTTGCCACTACAGAAAAAGAAATCAGACAACAGAAATCAGCGTCACAGACAACTTCCAGAGCTGCCTTAGTAAATGGGCCTAATCCTGCTCTTTGTGAAGCTTCCTCTTCTTCAGGCTTATGTAATGTAACAGAGCAAATTTTAAACAACTAGCACTGACTTCACATGGAAGAGTACAGGTAGTTGTTGCCATGCTCCCATTTTTATGTAGCTCAATTCCCTGTTTCATTCCCAAACCTGTTTTTAATACAGGGCCTGATCACTGTGATCCCCCTGGCAAATTTCACTTTCTACTGGTTCCAGTTGATGCTGGAACTGAGATGATAAAATGTAGATGGCAGTTTTTTACTAAGAAGTTCAAATTCAACAGTGCACTTACTTAGGCACAGCCATTTTTGTGCAGCTCAGCCAAAAGTGCCGGAATTTTGGTTCACTGTGTTATTGTACTTAAGATAAAATCATACTGAGTACTTCATGAATAAAGATGTTTGAGGTAACTGTGATGAATGCCTTAGATTTAGGATAATGTTAGACTTTTAGTGTTTATACTCTTGCCATTTTTGCAGTCTTGTGAGCATAATTGTTAAAAGAAAGTATTTTATCTAACCTCATATTACAAAACATGATTTTTGTCAGCCAGATTTAATTTTTTTCCTTCCTCATCTAGGCTTATAGCATATTGTCATTTTTCCTTTGCATGCAGTTCTGGTGATGGTCTGATAAAATGAACAGGAAACAAAACAACGTACTGTGAAGAAGCTAGGGGCCTGTCAGTTCACCTCTGAGTGTGTGTGTGTTGCTGCTGAATTTTAAAGTCCTGCCAAAGTTTCAAGTACTGGATTCAATTCTGCCCTGCTGCTCAGGTGTGACTACATATAATTTACACCTCTATATACTTGGGAGAAAAGAAGAGTCAAAAGCAATTTAATAGTTGCTTTCTCCTATTCCTTTTAAAACCCTGCATGTTTGTTTTTGTTTTTTTTTAAATAAAGCCCTACTATTACTGTTCCAGTTATCTGCCAGTGAAGAAAAAAGCAAATCCAAGGTAACGGCAGTGAGAGTTACATTTGAAAATGAACTTGCACATATGTTGGATCATAAAGAAGCCATTTTCTTGAAACCCTTCATCTAGTTGTAAACATTTGCTAATCCTCCATTACTTGCAGAGGATTATGAATTATTCTATAAAATCACATTAAAAAGGTAATTAGTTATGTGAGATATTAACTGATTCATATTTAATAGATTTTTAAAATCCATACAAATATAAATAAAGAATGGTAAAACTTCAAGAAAAATAATATACATTTAGTGCAAATTATGAGTTACATTTCTTCCTACCATGTCAGCAGTGGAACGTCTTTTGTGGAGAAGAAAAAATAAAAATGACCATTCTCAAATTTTACAGGGGGGGAAAAGATCTCCAGTGTTGAAGCATGCATTTTTTTACCAGATACACGTATACAGAATTGTTCCAGCTCTTAAACTAGTAGAATAGCAGTATTTTTCCTTATACTGCACAACATTAGTATATATCATAGTGTGTTCAACAATACAAAAATTGCATAAGACCAGGTCATGTTATTGATATTTTCTGCAGCAAAACCAGTATTTTTCTTTAAAATACGGGTTTCACCTGGTTTTAGTTTTCTCATATCATGACAGCACACGGGTTGAAAGAAGTCTTGTGTGGTTCTTGGAAAGTATTACCTGTTCAACCTGGTTTTGTTGCAGTGCATCTGCACTGCCCCAAGCATTTCGTGATGTACGAACTTGCACATTTAATGGCACAAGAAAAACCTCCCTTCTTGTGATCACACCTCAGTAACTCACAGTACATCTCAATATGAGAAACAACTGCTTCAAAAGGGCACACCAATTTTAAAGAGGCTTTGTTACGGCTCAGGAGAGAGAGAAATAAAGCTCTTCTGGAATGTAGAAAGGTGACAAGTAATAGATAATACGTTTCATGAGTTAACACAACAGTTTTCAATGGTATAAAGGGCAAGACCTTTCAGTCTCCACAAGATGGCTCAATTCAGAATGATCCCTCCAGAAACAGGGATTAATAACACATCTCTTCAATGCTGAAGTACCAGGCTGGGCTGGAGAACAGCACCGCTTTGCACGGCTCACCCACTGCACTATCATGGCAGACCTGATGTCTCGGGACGCATCCAGTGCAGGACAGCAGCTCTCCCTTCCCACACTCCCATCAGCTCCCCCAGACTGACTCCTGATTGCCAGCAGCACTGTTACGTAAAGACCCAGCTCGTCTCTGATTTTAGAAGTTTCCCCAGACTAAAGTGTTGTGCTATTCAACAAATGAACCTCCTCTTCTGTTTCCTCTCTCTCCTCAGCTATGGGTTTCAGTTGAACATTATGGAGGCGGGGTCTTGGTTTGCCGTCTGGGCCATATGACGGAGGATATCTTTTTTTGTTATAATGCCAAGGAGGCGCCTGAAAAGGATAAATGGAAGACTGATATTAATCCAAGCAGGAAAATAATGAAGTAGAACAAATCTGTAGCCAAGTCCTTTTTGTTGACAGGAATAGAGCAAAAGTAAACAGCCTGATTTTCTTATTTAAACAGAAACATTTTATTTATCAAAATGTTGAGGAACCACCAGTTTGATAAAACACAGCAATGCTGAGACGCTGTATCAAATGGTCTCTGACAGCTGTAGTCCGTTTTAATGAAATACAAGTCATACAAGTAGAGCCCATTACAATTTTTATTTAACTTTTTGTTTCTACAAAAATCAAATTTTCATTAGCATATGCCAACAAAAAAGTAACAAAGAGGGACAAAGAAAAGAGAGGTATGAAAAAGAAATGACAGTGATCCCACTTCATAAGGGAGGCATGTTCCAACCTAGCCATCAGAAGTGATGTACTGCTTGATGGCCCCAAATCAAACTCCCCTCCTTTTTTAAACCAGAAGGATCCTTCCAGTCTGACACACTGGCTCAGATTGAATGTATTCATAGGAGCACACTGTACTGGCCATGAAACTTTTATAAAATAAACAACAGTTAATTTTGGAGTTCATGGCTTTAGAAAAAAACAAACTGTGAATAATAAAATTTTCATTTTCCAATTTAGATACTGTGCTCTTATGACAGGGTCTTTTAAAACTACAACTGCTAAACATCAAATAGAGTGAGACTGTCCAAAAGGATAATATCACAAGAGAAGCAAAGAGCAGAATGGATGAGCTGCTGCCCTTGTTATTCTGGTTAGTACATTTCAATTTGTCTTATTAAAGGACGCATGAAATACTTGTGAAATATTAGCATAAAATGAGAACATAATTAGCATGTTTTGCACATAAGCAGCTAAACATGGTGGGTATGTTTAGTAGACATGGAACTAGCAACCCATGTCTAAACTAAGACAAAGTGTACCACCTATCTAAGGGGTTAGTTCACAACATCATGGTTAAAATCATATCTAGATTCTGAAGTCAACAGACTACTTAGTAGCAGGCCACTTGGTGGCTGGTACCACTGCACATTTTGTAAAGGATTACACTCACTGCTGTAGGTAACAGTGGCAGAATCACAGACTTTACATAAAATCACAGGACTTAGCTAAAAAATATTTTCAAAAATTCATGTTAATAAAGGGAGATTACAGGGAAGACCTAATGATGCGATTAAAACATGCTTATCTCTTCTTCTCAAAAGATGTGATACTTTGCTATTTAACAGCTATTTAAAGCTGTCCAAATCAGAAAAAGAAATTGGCATATATGAAAATCTTAATTTGCATTAGGCAGGGAAAAAGTATTTATAGCTGCATGCCTTCCCACCTGGGGAATTCAAGAGATCAACCAGCTGGATGGATGTGATCTCATCAATACAAGTATCAGAAAGTTTACTGTTTACTTTCCTTTAATGTTGTGACTAACAGTATGTTCACATTTACAGCTTTTCTACAAAAGGATTTTGCACATGTTGTTTAATGTTTAATACAAATTTTGAGCATAAGAAGATTTCATGGTTCAGCCGATACCATAAAAGCCCTGAACAGTTCACAAGTTTCATGCTTCCTGACTTCTAATGTGTCTAATTATGAGATCTGATATATCTAATCACCAAGGGTTCGACGTGCTGCTTTAGTTGCTCGAGATGCTCTAATATGTTCTTCTTTGTGATGATCCCCAAGACAATCCTGCAACAGATTATGTTATGCTAATAACTGTGTGAAATCAAATGAAAAAAAAATTCTAATCATAATGGAAAAGGATTAGAGCAAACTTAAAAAGAAAAAAAAAAAAAAGAAATGGTTGCGGGAAAGCTAATGAGATAATTAAATGAGAATTTATTTGAAAGTCAGTACCTTTTCCCAGATTTTGCTTTTTTCCTTTTTCTCCCAAAATGCTGAACACAATTGGCTCTACAACCACCCCAGAGCAGTATGTTTCTTCTATCAGGTACACATCAGAGTAGCAAACTTTATCCCTTCATCCTAAATCCACATATTTTTGGGTTTTAAAGGTACTGAAACTAAAATCTACTTTGTATTTCCTTCCTTTAATAGTTATTTCTCCTCAGACACACAGATAATTATTGACATTTTAATAAGCCACAGTAGATGAACAAAGTAATAACTGTGTAAAGTCATAGCAACCGAGGTTCAAAGCTACCCTACAGAGCTGGGCTATCTGGTGGCCTTAGAAACAGACAAATTAAGACAAATTTCTTGTTCATGACAGGACAAATCAAGAGCAACTCCCTGGAATGGATATTCTGGTACAAATTTAGAGGAGTAAGGCTCAGTTTTCTCTCTGTCATCTGCACCAATTTCTGTACAATCCAGTCTGGACTGGAATCAGTATGTTGATGCAAGTCTTTAAACAGGTATATTCAGTTTGCAGGAAATCTGCTAGCAAAAATATAAAGTATTCCGTGATGTCCACAAGGGTATATGCCCATGCTAAACACCACTAGTACTAGTATTTATGATCTGCTCTTCTTGTAATGGACAGCGTGCTTGTGGAATGTCACAAATTTGTAAACTGAAGTAGTATAAAATAAATATTAAAGCCATTCCTGCTACTTTATCATAAAATAGTTTAAAATTTATAGTGGAACTTGACATAGTTTTGCACAATCAAGCTTTCTCTAGAGAAGATTTTAGCATCAGTGTCAATGCTTGAGCACTCAACCACAACAGAAACTATGAAAAAAAAAATCATAGTAATTATTTTTCAGTGAAGTTCTGTTGATTCCAATTTCCCTCTCCAAACAAGAATAATTGCATGCCCAGACTAACTTCTAAATGTCAGATCATTATGTCCTTTAGAAAGGCTTCTGGAAACACTACTTGCCATTCCATACAGAGATGCATTGAAGAAAAAAAAAAACAAAACAAAACAAAAAACAGACAGGAGAACATTTAAATAAATTTGTTTTAAAATACATCTGAAAAAAAAACCCAACTTGGAAACCAACGAAATATTTAAATATTTGCTACATACAGCAGCAGTCCTTTTGCCCACAGAAAAACTAAGAAAGTCCCAGTCATTTCAGATTTCTTGTCCCAAGGACACTGATCAATCCTAAACATGTGAATGAGCAGACAACATTTCACACCCTGGGTGCCTTAAAAGACATGCTAAAGGGAAAGCAAGATATTATGGTAGGAGCTTTGATGTTCCATGTCAAGTGTTTAATGCAAGAGATACAGAAAAGCAGAATGTTAAAGGAACAGCTGCACAGAAAAAGATCATGTAAAAAAACAAGGAGCAGTTTAGATAAGAGGCAATTACAAGGAACATTTAGTTTTCATGCTGGGGGCTGATTTATTTAGTAGATAATCACAGGACAACTCCCAACAGTCTCACTGACAAACATTCTAAATCTTAAAACTACTTTCCTGAAATATTTTGAATTGTAGAAACAAAAGTTGCAGATTGAAGTTCCAGAACTAGCAGCAGTTTAGTTGTTAGTATTCCAAAAATCAAAAGCTTGCTGGTAATCACCATCACTAGACTCCAGAAGAAGAGATACTGACTAGGTCATTTTCTGCTTTACTCTTCATGAACCCAGTATTTGTAGATGTTCGGTAACTGCTGATACATTGCATGTTGCCAGAACATAGATAATAACCAGGAAATACAGGCCTTGGACTCTGCAGAGCACAAGACTAAGTTCCTGCAAGACAACTTGTGTCTCCTCCACAAGCAAGTTGCACAGACCAAGCTTGCTGAATGGCAGTAAATTTTTAACAGAACATCATAAAATGACTGAAATCATCTGCCTGCTTACTTGGAATACAAGGAAGGCATAAGAATTTCAGAGAGGTGCTACAGCACAGCACATTCTTAATGAACAGCCGAGGTCCTCAGTTGCAATACCAAACCTACCATGGGTTCAAATACCATGATCCTGGTGTATATCCTGATTCAAATACTCTGATCCTGGAAGTGAAAATTACTTTGTATTTGTATTAGTATGTAAAAAAATGCACAGCATTGCTGCCACTTTACTCACCCATTGTGTGTTACAAGGCACTGCCTCAGACCCAGCTTGCGGAAAATATCCACCACTATTTCCATTGGTGTGTGGTCTGTCACGGTGAAAGGGCTCATATCAAGGATGCTTCTGAGCTTCAAAGGTCGAGGGCTTTCTGCTGGAAGCGATGGGGTATGCTGGGCAAAACATACCCTGGAACTGCCAACAATCCCCTCCTGCTTCTTTCTAGCACTTTCTTTAAGAAAGACAGGGAAGGGGGAAAAACAGCAGAGGAAGAGGAATTTATATTCTTGGAGTAAGATGTTAATGCAGACATATAGCTCAATCAACACTACCAGGCTCTCGCATATATTTCCACAGCCACTGCTTTATCTCCAGGAAGTGGTTGTGCAAAAATCACAAAAGCCATTTGCCATTCAGCTTTAGTCATTACTCAACTAATTGTCTCACTCAAATAAGTAACTTTTATTTACTATAAAGAGGTGGAAAGGCTAAAAAAAGGAACTACTCAGCTCCTGAAGAAACTGCCAGGGAAAAGTCAGTGTCAATTGACAGCCCCCTGAACTTTGTCCTAATACCCAACTTAAACCTCCCTCAGTACAACTTCAGGCCATTCCCTCAGGTCTTATCAGCGGGCACCACAGAGCAGAGATCAGTGCCTGCCCCTCCCCTTGCCCTCATGAGGAAGTTGCAGACTGCAATGAGGTCTCCCCTCAGCCTCCTCCAGACTGAACAGATCACTTGACTTCAGCCACATCTCATACGGCTTCCCCTCAAGGCCCTTCACCATCCTTGTGGCTCTCCTTTGGAGGCTCTCTAATGGCTTTATAACCCTCTGATAATCTGGCACCAAAATTTGCACACAGGTGAGGTGAGGCTGCCCCAGAGCAGAGCAGAGCAGGACAATCCCCTCCGTTGCCTGGCTGGAGATGCAGTGCCTGATGCACTCCAGGACACACCTGGCCCTCCTGGCTGCCAGTGACTCTTAAAACAGACACAAGCCAAGACTAAGCAACTTTCACTGTATAATCTCAGCAGCTGAAATGAGTCTTACCTATGAAAGCATTTTCTAAGAATGTTCTGCTATTCCCCCATTTACTCAAGTAAATGCAAACTTTAACTAGTATGGTGTTGGTAATAATATCCAAGTTTTGTACATTCATATACATCCTACGTAATGTAATACCATGGTATACACAGTAGTAAAACCACAGGCAAAAATCTGACTGAAGTAAACAGTGTTATGTTCACAAAACATGTCTTAAAAAGTTTCTGGAGGCTTCTGTCCCTTTCTCAAGTGTCTTTGTTTAAGAGATATGTATATATAAAAAAAGTAGTTTAAAATGCAACTTGCATCACTTATTTCATGCACTAAATGTTACAGTTTTGTAACATTTTCTTACATAACAGTGTGTTTCCTCTTTTGGTTATGATAGTAGCCTCAAAATCCACAGAATTTTTCTTGCCAGTGCACAAAGCATTATCACAAGTATCACACAAGCACTAATAATATTCACCCAGAAAGTGATGTTCCAAACAGGGCTTGTATGCTCATGTGCCCAGGGACTAATTTCCCATTACACAAACAGATTGAAAAACATAAACCTAAAATAATTAATATTGCACTTATCTCTCCATAATACAACCCTGGTTGTTAAAACAAAACTAAAAAATACACTGTTAGAAAGAAATAGGATATACATTTAAAAATTACTTGGACAGTAATTCTCACAGAATACTGATGGTCAAAATGAGAATTACTCAATTTTGAAGAATGTTACTATAGCATTACTCAAGGAAATGGGATGCTATCAAAAGCCTCAAAAAACTAAAAAATACCAGATTAGATAATGTTTTCACCTACATGAGTATGACAATTTTTGTTTTTACAAGAGACAAAGAGATGAGGATTATCTTCATTTCAGAGCCTGCTACTGAAGATATATTATCATACAGTTAAATCAACCTGAAGTGTAAAAACATACAGAGTAAATTCTATTTTAAATATAAAATAATATAAACCAATTTAAATTGGTGTATATAAGAATGCAATACTGAAAGTTAATTACCTATTGCAATAGTTAAATCTCTTCTTAGAGCAAACCCCACAAGTCTCTGTGATTCCTTTGACATAATAACAGGAAAGCCATTGTAGCTGGTTTCGTTGATCAGGGTTTCTATGTCTTCGACAGTCATATTGTCCTGGGTCAGAACTGCTAAAGGGGGGTCGCTCCGCCGAGGCCTCATCACATCAGCAGCCAGTGTTGTGTGAGTGAATTCTTCCTTTGCATCCAAGAAAGGATACCCGTTCAGTCGGATGTGTGCTTCATAGATGCCTTCCCTACCAAAGGCATCTCCTACCCACTTACTGGTCATCACCGCAGCCATTAGGGGCACAATATATTCCAGCCCTCCTGTTAGCTCAAAGACAATAACTACCAGGGACACAGTCATCCTTGTCACACCACCTGCAAGGAAAATGACAGCCAGTAACATCTGAGTATCAGATAACAATGATTTTAGAATTTTGTGCCTTCCTGTTGAGACCTACAAACATAGACATGAAAGTTCATCTGACAAACATCCTTCTGCATAATACCAACAGAAGCAGACAGAGAAAATTAACACAGAACTTCAAGAAGTGAAAAAGAGAGTTTTAGGGGAAATTCAAAG
This sequence comes from Setophaga petechia, assembly GCA_024362935.1. Lineage (NCBI taxonomy): Eukaryota > Metazoa > Chordata > Aves > Passeriformes > Parulidae > Setophaga > Setophaga petechia. The sequence continues at coordinate 34,980,664 of JANCRA010000001.1, forward strand.
AAAGGGAGGTAATAAAGGGAACTGGAAAATATGTACAGTTACTTAATGTAAGTTAAGAATAAAACTGTGTATATCTCCATACCACATCAGGGTTCAAAGTACTGTGAAATGGAAGGAAATCCAGTGATGTAAGAATTTTATAAAAAAATGGAACTAATGCAAAAATGTCATAGGTAGCAAACCAACAGCTATGTTGTCCAAGGGATTAGGAATTCAATGCTGTTGCTTAATCATAAAAGCTAAACAGAATTATGAGCTGATGAAAAGAAATCTCTTTCTTGGACAACAGAAGATAGGGATTATACTTCTCTTTTGTTATTATTTAATTATTTTTTTTTCTGCTAAGGTTTTTGATGCTGTATCTTCATTTAATAAAATAATATGAACTGTCTTTCAATTAAATCAAGAGTGATTCAATTTGCACTATTAAAAACCAGAACAACCTCTCCAAAACCTAAATTTGTATCACTTGTTTGATTGCCCAAACATAATTTTCCTTAAAGGCAAGTTCTACTTCTTGCAGAATCTGTCCTAAGAGTTTTTAAGTTTAATTTCTAAGGCCACCAAGTTATAAATGAGGACAAGTTTAGGTCCCAAATTTCAGCCTCTTTCCATGAAGCTGATTTTCAACAATTAGACTTGATAAAAATACCTTACGCACTTCTATAAGTTTTGTTTGGAAAATGAATGTCAAGAACAATTTTTTGCAATTCATGTAGATGTGGCAGCTGATCACACCACTTCCTTCTAATAATTTTAACTGTACTTGACACTGTAAATGCTCAACTACATACATTTCAAGGAACTGATTTCTCTGACCAATGTAGTGATGACATCTCTTGATACCAAAAAGAGAAAGCAAACACTACTAAAATTTTCCTATTTCTCATAAATTTAGATTTCACATTATTTCTCAGATCACAAGGATTTGAGGGTCTTGTATGGAGATGTGAAAGTATTATTCTGGAGGGAAGACCCTATAAACAGGTGTTCCAAAACTACACAAGTTTATTTCTCCTTTCATTTTTTAATAATTATTTTGTTATATGAAGAAACCAGATACTTATTTGTTATATTTTATTTACCTAAGCATGCAGCAGCACCAACCATGGCATAAAGACCAGGTGTAATACAGTCAGCTCCAACTTCACACCACTCCTTGAAAATGAACCAGTCATGATGGTAGTAAGCCAGCTGCTCCACTGCAATTCCTACAATCCTTCCTGCTATTGCTCCAATTGCCATACTAGGTATGAACAACCCAGATGGAACCTGCAACAAAAACAGAACTGTTGTCATGCTGCTGGGAACATACCTGACACATGACTTAAAAAGTGATTTTCTGTATTTTTTTTTCTGAAAGAGATGCAAATACTCAAACTGTCAGGTTAAAGCCATGTTAAGTGATCTTGGAAGGTTAGTAGACAGAATTCTAGACAGTTAGTAGACATTCATATCTCTGATTGACCTGATTAGGAGAAACCATTTTATAAGCATGTTTGTTTATATCTTACTGTGTTTAAGAGAAAATCTACCACCAATACAGGACCAAGAACTAGACTCAGTGCCAATAGCACAATTCTCTACCATATGCATGTCCAGTGTGAGCTGTGCTAATCATACAGGAAAGAGTTCCTTATCATTTCCTGTCTCCCTTATTCCTCCACGTTCCTCAGAGTCAACATTCACTTACTAAACAGGACTGCCTTCCTAAACTGCTTCCTGACATGGCTATAAATTAACTAAACAGGTGAGTTTTAAAGGAGTCTTTGTACTATTATTGCTGTTTCCTGTAGAAATGAGATGAGTGTATATAAAATGCTAAACATACCAAGAGAGAAAAAGGCAAGATAATCTCCACTGCAAAAAGTAGGTAACACAATAGGTTAAAGAAGAAAGGAGCTCCTGCTGTCAGCTTAGTTACTTAAAATGTTTTTCTGCTACTAACTAAAGCCTTGCCACACAACCATGGCTTAGTAAATATCAGTGCAAACTTCCTTTTATCAGCAGTTTCATATAAAGAAACTGTTGTACATCTTTTCTTCTCCTTACGAAGCCAATCTTTCCAAAAAACATACTGGTACCTAAATGTCTCATTAAACTGTAAATGCCTGCTGCTTCTCCTCACAGCAGTTGTTAACATCAAGATATTTTATACTGTGACTGAGGTACAGATGTGACTACAAAAAAGGAGCAGAATTTTTACTTTCTCTAAATGCATCTCATCCCATCTTGTTGAAATAACTTCATTAAATATTGCATTCCTGCTGGAACAGGACACATCATGTAGTTTTTCTTGTACTGTCCAGCTGTGAAATTTAAGTACTGTGGAATTCCAAACTATAGATTTTGGTGTGGTATTCAATAGCTGTTGCAGAAATGTATTTCAGAATTGTTGTTAGTATTATTATATTTTGTCTGTATTTATGGTTGCAAAGATTTCTAACAACAAACAAAGGAAAAGCAAACATAGCTTATAGTTATTATTATTTTATATTTTGTCTGTATTTGTGTGTGCAAAGATGATTTCTAACCAAGAAACCAAGGGAAAACTAACTTTGTGTTAGACAGTCAGCAGCATGGGTTTTGAGAAAAAGTTTAATAATCCTTAATTCCTATACTGAATTACCTAATATTTGGGTGTTTACAGAGGTAATATTCAATGCTATCATTTTAGTATTTTAGTCTAGTATTCAAATTGTGCATTTATACCACTACTGTTATTACCCATAATTAATTATGCATCTATGCCCCTTCCTAACTGCGAAAATTAGGGTTTTTTCCTGTGTGAAATTCTTCCTCAGTGAACAGAGCAACAGTACCCTGACAAAATCCCATATTTCCAACATAAAAGTAACTATTGAAACTGCCTCAGATCCTACTGTGCTAGCAGTATGCAACAGAAATGCAGTCTCCATGTGGACATTGCATCCAAATTATTTCTGGTCCTTTGGTAATATAACTTTTTATGCACTAGCTCCTTCTCTTCTTTTCATCATATGTGGAAAATGGTTACAAGTCTAACTGTAATTATGATTTTACAGGTCCATTTGTTTGCATAAGCCTGTGAATCACAAATCACAAAGGGGAGAGGAATCTTCCCAGAGAAGTAGCAAGGGAAAACAGCTACTTTTTTCCTCTTCTCAGCTTTCTTCTCTGGAACAAGCTCAAATTACACTCCAGAGGAAAAGATTTGTGTCACATGTGTCATTTTTGGAAGAAGCAAGGATTAGGATATGGGTACAACTTTCCACCTCTTTGGTAGTGCAGCTGTGTACCAGTCATGTTCTGAGGCAAAACTGTAACCACTTCCCACCTGCTGATCAGCATTTAGACACAGTAATGAGTCTACTGATAAAAAGCAGTACAGCATAGGCGGAAAGGCATGAAAGAAAAAAACAAAACAAAACAAAAAATGCTGCCATATCAGCCTCCTGGTAATGCATCTCCACAGCAGTACTAGCAGCAGGAATCCCTTTGCCTCACTGGCAGCAGCTGGGTAGCTTTACTCACCTCACAGGAAAGCAGTTCCTATGGGGAAGATGTGTGTTTGCAGATGGCTACAGCTCCAGGAATAGACCTGGAGAGCCCAGAGGATCTCTTGTAATTATTTAAATGACAGTGTAATGTTATTTCTTCTCTTTTTTTTCCTTCTATTTTGAATTTGCTAATTTTATAGAGATAAAGCCTAAAGCAAATAAATATCATTAAAGTAACATCTACCTCTCCAGATCCTGGCTGACATTCTAAGTAACCACATGCTTTAAAGCTTCCAAGAAATTAATGTAGCCCAGCTCCATCAATGACAGCAACATAACTCCTCGCCTATTGGCAGAGTAATAAATATATTGTCACAGCTTCACAAAAATATTTCCACATGCTGAAATTCTGAGAAAATGAACCAAACTCAAATGAAGTATAAGCTCTCCCATTCTGTAAAGCAGTGAATTCTATCTAGTATGCAGTGTGACCTTGTGGTGGTAACCCCATGTCAAAGAGTCAGATGCACATAAACATGTGAATGGTAAAGTAATGTCCCAGATATAAATGAAATGGTAAAGTAATGTCCCAGATATAAATGAAACCCAGCAAGTGAATACAAAACTAAACAACAGACTGAAGTGGTCACATCACACAACAGTGCCTGAATTATGCACCTAAGGAAGACTAGCTTTTGAAACACACACTCTAAGATTCCTCTCACCCACCAACCAACATACAGAACATAACTTCAAATACCAATCTGCAACATCTTCTAAAATATTGAAACATGAGAAACACAACATGATGTTATTGTTCTGTCAGGTACAGAATAGTTGAGGTTGAAGATGACTGCCCCAGACTGTCTGCCCCTGCTCATGCAGGGTCATCATCAGCAGGTTGCTCAGGCTTGCAATCAGTCAAGATCTGAGTACTTCCAAGGTTGTTCTCTGCACAGCACATTCTAATGATCAAACACCCTTACAGAAAGAAAGTGTTTTTTTATGCATGCTGTTACACGAACAGCAACTTACACTGAAAAGTTAAGGCAAATCGAAACACAAATCTTGCTTAGTGAACATTCTACAGGAAGTTCTCATCAAGACACACTTGAATATGATATACTTGCAAAAAAAACGAAGGGAGCCTGACAAGACAGAAAATGATGAAGGTGTGACAGTAATACATTATAAATCAGAAAACTGGGGAGAAGCTGAAGCCACCTCCAAAACAGATCTATCAAACAACTGGGAAAAACAAAAATTATGTGTCTTGTAATGGAAATGAAATTTCCATTACAGTCACATGAACAAAGCCCACTTTCTCACCACAGGATGCAGTACTGAAAAATACAGCAGAAGAAATCATCACGGTCTCCTTTTAACATCACTAGTAATTAGACTTATGTGAACAATGAGGAGAGTGGATATAAGAATTACCACCAATGAGTAGTGTAAAGGGTACAGTCTGTTCTTCTTCCAAGTAACAGGAATACTAGGGAATCTGAGTGGTTATGCTCAAACTTTGCTCTTGGAAATTTTAGAATCATCCCTTATTGCTGAATCAGGCCCATACAAACAGACATCCATCCACACAGTTACTGCTCCCTCCTGCATTTAGCACATTTCTATTCAGCTGAACAAAGGATTATTCTGAATTTAATTAAAGTTATTACTGTTTGCTACAGGACTTGCTTACTAGCTAAAAGGAAAAAGACCTCTTTTTAAAAGAAATAACATGAAAAAAATAAACAAAGCTTCTAGCTTTGAGAGATGGGAAATGACAAAGGTAATAATTAAATGACAGCAGATAAGAGAGCTACAGCATTCACACTTACCTTGATACCAAAAGTGAAGACTGTCATGATAATTTTAAATATGAGTGCTAAACACAACTGCCATATGGCTGAATAGACTCCAGTGCCTGCTGGGCGGTCAGGAATATCATCTACAATTTTGCTTGCGTTCATATCATTTCTGTAGTCACACAACGAGGAGGATTCCAATGGCCCACAGTCTGTGAAGAGCTCCTTAATAAGCTCACTGGTGTTTAGCCTTGTATATGGATTAGGAAATGCAATCACAGCTGTTATTGCTGCAACAATTATAACCTCCAGGACAGGATATTTCCCAAATTTTGTAGATTTGCGTCGACGACACCATGCAATATTTGCTCGGATGAAAAATGCTCCCCAGAGCCCACCAAACACTCCCAGAAGAATAAAAGGAAGCAGTTCAAAAAGGTACCAAGGAGTGTGATATTCCACATAAAAAAGGACTAGGCGGCTATTACCAAAAGGATTGATGGACCTTAAAACAAATGCAGCTACTAAAGCAGCAAAAAACGATCTCCATAAAGTTTTCAGTGGGAAATAGTAACTGACCTGCAAAAGACAATACATGAGAATTATTAGACAACACATGAGAATTATTAGTGATTCAATTAAAGACCTGGAAAGACAGGTTTCTGCGTGTGTTAGAATACTGCTGCTCACATGGTACAAGCTAAAAAAGCTGCTCTGCTTTGTGTCTCTTACTAGCCCTCATGAGAACCGGTGTGTACTAGCTGTACTCAGATTTCCTGCTAATATTTTCATCTCCTTTCAACCTCTATTGAAAGGTTTATCATAGATCTGTTATTTTTAAGATGTATGATTAAAACTAACAAAAAAAAATTAAAAAGCCTCAAAACAGAACATGCAATTTCATTTTTAAGCCCCACATAGCCTGATTTGAATTTTAAGACAGTTTTCTTCTTCATTTTCTGGCAACAGAGGAAGTCCTCAAAATATCCTAACAACGTAACAAAATTACACATGAAAGAAATATCTTCCCAGCTTTTCAATTCAGAGATTTTTAGGGCTTTAATTGTCTTTAAAAATACCAATGATAGAAATAACATTCTTACATATTTTGAAAATTACAATTAAAACTAATTTAGCATAAAACATTTTTTGGAGAAGAGAATTTCCTTGCTTTGGAGGTTAAGTTTTATAGTACATTTGCCCTTTTAATAATTACCATATTTTTGTTAATCATCATATAATTGTGTTTAGTGTCTGAAGCTTTAAGTATTGGTTAAAACTCGCTTTATAAAAATGTCCAATAAGTCTTGAAAGCCTTTTTCAAAAATTAAGAGCCCTATATTTTTTTTCCAGAATAAACTCCTAGACTGAAAAGCTGCTGTGTCTCTATCTGTATGTAAACTGTATTTACTAACAGACTCAGCCCTTTTCCAGAATAAAATAACTGAGAATAAAGTAAGGCTGACATTCATTTAAAAAAATATATCTTCAGGAGTTTGCTGGTAACAGAACTCTTGGCTTTGAAATATGGGTCAAAAACTAATTTCCTTCTTAGGAGAGACTCCATAGCTTAAAGGAGTCTGAAATTATTTAAAGTAAGAGAGATTTTTTTAAAACATTTATTCTTCAATGCTATCTCTTGACATACCTCCTCCAGACTGAAAAGGACTCCACCAATTGGGGCACCAAAGGCTACAGAAACTCCTGCTGCTGAGGCAGCTGACAACACCTGGAAAACAATAAAGGTGAGGGGTTTGTCACAGTCTATGTTGTAAACATGAACAACAAAATCTCACTATAGCTATAAGCCAAGTTTGCTGATGATAGAGCAGAGCAGATGAGGGCAGAGCAGATCTTCACCCTGCAGCCCTGGCAAGCTCCTGGCAAGAGCCATGGCCTGTGAGAAGGAGCCCAAGCAGGAGGAAATTTCTTGCAAGCACTGCAGCCTGTGGGTGATCCAGGCTGGGCAGCCCTGAATGGCTGCACCCTGTGGAAAGGACCCAGGCTGAAGATATTTGTGAAGGACTGTCTCCCATGGGTGGGGCCTACATTGGAGCAGAGAAAGAGTATCAGGAGGAAGGAGCAGCAGAGACACAGTATCCCCTTGTGCCACTTTGGGACAGAAGAGTTAGGAGCTAAACTGAGCCTTTGAAGAAGGGACAGTAGGGGCAAGACACATTTAGTTTTGTTTTCATTTCTCGCTAGGCTACTGTTGGCAGTCAAGTAACGTTCCTCAGGTCTGGCCTGTAATGGTAACTGGTGAGCAATCTCCCAGTCCTCTGAGTTTTCCATATCACTCTCTCCTGCTGTCCTGCCAACACAGAGGGGTGAGAGAACTGCTGGGCCAGCACCAAGTCTAACCCACCACGCTCGTTAACAACAGTGAACTGAAACAGGGCAGAAAACAGAAAACACTGCTGTCACCAGGAACACTTTGTTCATGGGTTCAGAGTACTCTGCTGTCCTCACCGTTGAAGACACCCATCAACTACCAAAGTTTAGAGACAAGCACAGAATTTAAATAAAACCAAATGGTCTCTGAAGGGGAGACCATTCTGGAGTGGAGACCAAACTGACTCTGCCGTAGAAATTATTTACATGTCAGAATGCTGGGGATAATACATTGTTTTTAACATAATAAATAACAATTGATAATCACTTAACATTGTCCGAGAGAACAAAGATCATCTTTTAAACAAATCAGTGTAAATGCACCAATATTCAACACATTCTAGAAAAGCTCTTTCAAGAACTTACCTCTCTTTTTTTAGCTTCATTTGTACTGTATTTTGGAAAGAGGTAGGAAAAAATATTCCCACAGCAGCAGGCAACATGTACCAAAGGACCCTCTTTTCCTAAACTTAAGCCTGATGCAACAGCCAAGACTAAAGTAATTGTTTTTATCATCAAAGTCCACTTCCCCAAGTAACCTCTGATGATGAAGCCGCTCAAAATAGTTTTTATCTGGAAGAAATAAAAAACTGTATCTGTTACTGCATTCCTCAATTTTCAGAAAATAATTCATCCGTTAATTTTAGCTGCAGAACTTCAAAGCCAGCTGTTTCAAATGACTAACTTTGTCACACTTTAAAACATGTATCATTCAGATTGTCACATTAGGTCAATCTGCTGGCCAGAAGCTTTTCATTTGCAACTTACTCTAAAACACTGGGTAATAACAAACAACTACAGTATCCATTACATTTAGTAGAAAATCATCTGCAGCAGCTTCTAAGACTGGATTAATCAGTTCATGATGTAAACTATGTAAAAAGGCAGAAAACTTCTAAAGGAAAAATAAATCTGCAAAAACCATACTCAAGATCAATCTATTGTAGCAATATCCCAACTTGCACCAATATTACCCCTGTTTTCTCTTTGTGTTCTACCATCACTACATAAAAATCAACAGTAGATTTCTTCACATAAAGATGGAAAAGATCAGCCTATGTCCACCAGAAAAATCTGTCACTTGCCCAAGCTATTACTGTGCTTAAAAATGCCATATAATAAGCCTGGAAAACATGCCCATGCAGAGTGAATAATATACAGCTACCATATCACAACACGTCCATAAATAGGATGTACATTAAACACTGGGCAGCTGTGTCTGGAAAGTAAAGACAGCTAGATTTGAAAATCAATTTAAGATGAAATTTCTTCTGGAATAATGGCACAGAACTACTCCAGGCTTAAACAGAGGTGGATAAAAAATATTTACAAAAAACCTGAAGAAGGGAGACTGACCAGATTGATTTGACTTTGGATTTTTCTCTCCCATTCTGTGTATAGTAGCAGACAACAACTGTAAACAGTGAGTTTTTGAGGATACTACACATTTCACACTGTGACTGTTCATTGGTTTGTGCTAGTTAAGGCAGCTAAAGGCATTGCAACAAAAGATTGATTGCTCTATCAAACGACCAAAATTGTGTCAATGAATCACTGCTCTCTTATCACCATAGTGAGGGTGTGGACTAGGGGAGGTTTGGAAATCATTCTTCAGAAGTTTACTAATCCAAATGCTTCCTTAAAAAGTGGTCCCAACAGAAGCAAAATCTACTAACTCAGGCGATTCTTTTAAGTTTGGGGTATTTTCTCAGAAACAATTAGCAAAATTACCATGTTTTCAGTTTGAATACTTCTAGTAATATATTTCTTCAAAGACATATGGTGCTTCCTCTTGCCTTTCCCCTGACCCACTACGGCAGCAGTAATCTACACATTAACATGAAACACCTATTTTATATATATATATATATATATATATATATATATATATATATATATATATATATATTAGTAAGACCTCACCTCAGGTATCCCTGAGCCACAGGCATAGGGAGCAAATATCTTCACCAGAGAAACTGCTAAGAAGGCAAAGCTCAAAGCCCAGAAAATGTACATGATGTAGTTCATTATGTATGAACCTGGACCCTAAAAGCAAAAACAAAATGTCAGAAAATAGGTTTGACGTAAGAACAAAATCACAACTTAAAATAATCCAGAAGTATTTCTGCTGCAAGTACATTAACACACATATTTTGATGCACAGTAATTATTGCCAAGAGAGAGTTTTGTTTGAAAAGCATGAAGCCATGACACTCGCATATTATCAGAGAATACCATAAATGGATTTAATTTACATACAGCTATGATCAAGTATAGAAATTCTTGTGTTATCAACAGCTCTATATTCTCATAACTTCCTGACACTTGCAGTACTCCAAGCTCCCTTGCAATTCATGAAATACACATTTATTACACTATAATCTAGTAATCAATTCAAATGCTGAAAAATGGCACAGACAGTACAACCCAAATTCATGTTTAGAATCCTAACCTTAAGACCATTATTTTTTTTCCCTATTCAGCCAAGCTGTTGAACAAGACCATCAAAGAATACTCACTTCTGCTTGCCCAATTATTAGCTCTGCCCATGTTTTCCACTGCGGACATTTATCTCTCTCTTCAAATGTGGTCTCATTTGAACCCCAACAACACTGCTCATGGTTAAACCACAAAGCACTAAGGCAAATGCCTTCCTTCAAGTCAGTCATCCAGTCAGCAGCTATGTCAATTAATCCTGCCAATGCCCCTGTTGTAGAAACAGTTTTGTATTAATGTTCTGGTAAACAAAATTACACACACAGATAAAATGAAGGAATGTGCTCGTATTAACTAAATTATTAGGTATTAACCTAATTAAATGAACATTTAATATAGTACTGATTTCTAGGATTATATCCTGTTTTATGTTATGGTAAGACTAATACTTGCTGAAGAATTAAGTACTTTGTCTATTTCCCAAGTTGAATGAGGTTTTTTTTACCTTTTTTTCCCCTATACCACAGTTCTCCAACAGTCCACTGAAACCAAGGAGTTAAGAGTAAAAAGAGAACTGTTACTTTTTTGTGATGAAGCAGTTTATACAGCATCAAGCCTGCCAGAAAGAGACGGGATTCACCTGTCTAAAAGGTGGAAAAGGATTCTAGCCTATGCGTTGGCAAGTCAAGAGCAGTACTTCAGTAGAACAGAATTTCAACCAAATCATTAAAAGAGGTAAATGTAAGGTCTCCTTGTGACTGAACTCAAGGTTGTACCATTTAAGATCCACTAGACCTACAAGAGAAGGCATCTGAGACTGAAAAATCTACCAGTGTGCAAGACCGGAATTTGCTCACTTTGTTACTCAGAAACAGAATAAAGGAATTTTAATAAACAGCAGCTTAAGGGGTTGAAAACACTACACTGCATGTTCCCACTGAAATGATCATAAACAATTTCCAGTGATTATACAGATTATACACTCCTGGTTTGTGCATCCAGAAGTATATAAACATGCTACACACTTTGCATATATATTAATTTATATGTGATTTGTGAAAGTGATTATGTATATACCTAAGCAGTAATTATACTGTTACCATGGTTTTTAATAAGCATAGCCTTACTCCACAACTAACTTTCCTAACATTTAATCTAATATGGCTAAATGTCTATTTGAAGTACTTATTTTGAAAAACTGGGCACAAAGTTTGTGACCGTTCCTTACTGCAGGTTTTAGTCACTTCAAACTATACTAACAGAAAAAGCAGCAGCACTGCCTGACTACTGGGCCACAAACTATTGGATGGTTTTAGTTGTAAAATCCATTCTAAAATACATTAGGAATGAAAGAGAGAATTGAAGTATAAGTCAACAAACTCTACCTGTTAAAGTCAATATTTTCTGTGGAAGAACCTCTGTAAAGGTACAACATAAACATATAGCTAAAATTCACTAGTCCATAAATTCACATGCTTTACAAGGAGGTGTGCTTGCCAAAACTACACATATACCAGAGCTACTTTTACAATCCACACTTCCACAAGAAATCCTACAGGTAAAAACCAAAATTTTACAGAAAGGGAAAACATAAATCTCAATCACAGGATTAAAGAACATCGATAGTTTAGTAGGTGGAAGTTCAATAACACTTGAGAAACTCTCTATAAATTCAGTGAGGATTTTGGTTCCCATCTGATCAGTAAACCCTCACCTCAAATTGGTGAAGCCTGTCAATTGAGACAGTCAACTTTTTTCTTCCCTTATGGAACTGTTGTAGTAGACTGAACCAGCTCTTAGCTGGGTTGGTGGAGAACAAAGGAAAAACACAACAACTATACTTGCTGACAAATAAGAAAAGAATCCTTTGTGTTTTCATTTACCTGATGCCAAACCAGTTAATGTGACTACCAACCATCCTGACCATGCATCGTACAAACTTTTTGTCATCTCCCATGCTGATTCTTTCTTCTTGCTGTTAATCTGCAAAGAAAAATCAGTCTATAGAGTTGTATGTATTTCAGTTATATGAATAATGAAACAAAAGGAAGTATGACATACAAATTGCATGATGCAAGCAAATAAACACTCTCTTGAAACCACAAGTGTTCTGCTTGTATTCAGTGCTCCACATAGATAAATCAGCTTAATTATTCAGACATCAAGCAACTGACAGAGAAACATATATTTGCTTAATTTAAAGAACTAAAATCCAGGAAATACATTATTAAGATAATTAAATACCTTCTGTGGCATACACCTAAACTGTGAATTGTAATATTATTTCCCTCCTATATATTAAGTATTTTTGAACTTCAATTGAAGTGTTAGCATACTAATAATAAGCTATTTCATATGATTCAAATTCCAAAACTTCTACTTCAAATACAAACATCTTTATGTTTAGACTAAAAAACACATAAAAGTAAAATAAAATAAAAAACTGGATAATTACCCTAAAGTACTTCTAGACAACTATTATTGTACTGAAAAAGTTGCTATTCTTATTTTATCCTTATTTACTCTGCACACTTAGTTACAGTGGCAGAGACACTTGTGTCAGTACAAAAGCAATATACATCATGCTTCCCTTTTCTGTACAAGTAGCACCAAAACTACTGTTGTGCTATTACAAATACATCTACACTGGAAAATAGCCTTAAATATACTACCATGAAAAAATTGCAGAACTTTAAAAAAGGTATTTGGGTGACAGGGACCTATTCCCACTCTATTAAATTACTGCTTCCTTTTGAAGTTATAATAATGCTGCAAGACTGCAGGTATCCAACTAAGCAGTGCTTTTTAAACAGTATTCAAGTACTTCTAGCTGATGTAACTAGGTACATATTTAAAGGACATGCATATATTTGTGTGTGTTACTAAATCAGACCTTAACTCCAACATCCAACCAAAAAGGTTTTATTATTTATCTCAAGTACCCGTCTATGCCTTTCTCTGTCTTTGCACTTCTCTCGAACCCAGTCAATGGTATGGAAGTCATCGTATGTTCCTACTCCAGGAATTGGCTCATCCAGAAGGTCCAGTAAATGTGTTGAACTGTTGATATTTCCTCCATTTGTCATTGTATAATGAGTTCCTGCAGCAGAGAAACACAGGAATCAATTAATTCTGTGATAAATGAAGTATTCAAACTGTGTTCATAGCACAGAAATTTATGAACAAGTAATTAAGACACTTTCCATATTAAGCATATTGTATTGTCATTTAGGTCTCCCAATGCTGCATGCCACTCCTCTTCACTGTCATTCAGCTGTAAGGTGAATTTGTGTATTAGTGACTGTGTTTCCAGTGGTTAAATAGCAATGTCCTAGTCAAATTATTTTTCTGTGTGCAGACTCCAGAAAAACTTCAACAGAAGCAAGTGGAAATAAAGAGCAACTTTGACACATATTTAACTTGAAGTTTATTTCGGTCTATGAACTACCAGAGGAAAACCTGTTTGCACAAAAACAAAGCAAGGATGATTAGCTAGAAAGTTCACAGTACCTTCATTTGTAACCAGTAATTTCTAAATATACATTCTATTGATTACCAATCTCTCCTACACATCTAAACCAAACCTAAAATACATTATTAACAGATTGTAAATGCATCTAAAAAGCAACAAGAAACCAAACAAATACTGGTATTTTGTTTTTATGTATTTTTTTCAGGTAAATCACAGAGCAGTCCTCGGTGATGAAATTGGAAACATTGTATAAAGAAAATATCTTCTGCTAATTTGCCATCACTAGGTAGTTTCTTCACAAGCAGCTTGCAGAGCAACAGCCCCACAAGTATTTACTGCACTGATCAGAATAAGAAGAGCAAGAGGGGGGGGTACCGAGAAATTTTCCATTTTCAAAAGTGATAAAAGAAAGTTTTCACTTTTTTAAGCTTTGAAATGTCATAAATTCTGTATATATCAGCTTTTTTTTCTTAGTCCCCACTTGTTTGACTAAGAACAAAATATTTTGCCCAACAACATACAGCACAGCACAGTAATCTCTATTAATAAAGACATAGGTTCAAGGTGACCAAGATTTCTATCAGTCCAGATAGACACCAGAATTCATTTCAGTGTAGACTGACACTGGGATTCTTAGACAGATGGGGGGGTTTTTAACCTGGGGTGGGGTTTTTGGGTAGTTTTTGTGGTTTGTTTGTTTGTTTATTTCCAGGCTTTTTAAATTGAGCTTCTTGGTATTGTCATCAGAAATATCGAACTAACCAAAAACCAAAACTAACAAACAAATAGCTTGTCAAAGGACCTATCTGTAAACTTCCAAATGCTATAAATGCTGAATTCACCAGCCCAAGCCCTCATAATAACTCACAATAACATTTAAACGTAAGTAAAATGTGCCTTTTCCCTTTACAAATGTGAATTCTAGGATCTAGAAGAAGCAGTGTGACACCTGGCATTACACTATGACTAAAGTGGTGCCTCAGTCATCCACTGCTTAAGAGGTCATGTTGATGCCTACTATAACATATTGTTTACTCAGACATTTTCTTAGTGGTGAAAGACAAAAAAAGAAAATAATACAAAATTCATATTAAGACAAAACGCAATTATAATTTTCAAGATACACAAACAACTATTATTACAAATTCTATAAAGATTAAAAGAAAAGTACAGAAAACAATGCAAACGTAGCAGACAGTTCCCCAATAACACCAATATTGTTCTCTTATGTGAGCCTGGCTGCCATCTTTACCTTAATACCTTTTTCCCCAGTCTCTGCCGTACTAAATTCCCCCTCATCTATTTCCCATAGCTAAGCCCTGTAAATCTCTTCCCAAAGCTGCTGCTAGTCTCTCATAAAGGAGATGTATAGAAGCATTACCTATGCTTCCATTAATAAAAGACTAACAGCAATTTAAATCAGGTTTGCTAATAGAGGTGATTGTGAAAACCTTGCTTTAGGATAAGGAATTCAATTCCTTTGCCACTTCCAATTCTCCTAACTAGAAGTCTAAAATATATGTCTGGATAGCTGAAAAGGGAAGGTGATCTTGTGGAAGAGATACTAACAAAATTCACAGTGTGATAACTAATTTAGCTCTCAGAATTAAGACAGTAACAGAATACATTATTAAAATATTATTTTTACAGGAAATCAGCTTCCTCTGGCAAAGCAAGGGGACATAAATTAACCTCACCCACAGCTTAATTATTAATCTCCTACAAAGCTCCAATGTGATGACACAGTTTCCTGAACCTGAGTGAGCAGGGTTGGGCAAAAGCTTGTCTTCACTCTGGAGCAGTTGGTTTTATGCCCTGCTATAAACAAAGCAGTACCTAACTACAAGGAGCATGCAATACTATGCCACAGAAGGCAAAGGAAAGTTGAGAGTTAAAAATGAATCACAACCAGTAAAAGATTATTTTATGCATATCAGAAGGTGCTACATTCCCACCAGGGAATTCCAGAGATACTATCATCAGAGATGGCACTATACTAATTGCACCTGACCCACAGCAGAACTTGGAGCAGATTACAAATGATGATGGGTCATTGTCTAGATACAGTAAAAATCCCACTGAAACTATGTCACATTCCTAGTTTGCCAACAGTTGCTGGCACAGCAAATACTGGAATATAAGTGATTATTGTATGATGGGGAAGAGACACAGAAGAAGATATGAAGCTGAAGAGGAGGTTTTGTTGTATACAGAGCTGGCATGAGTGCCTGATGCAACAACTGAATACCTGTAATCTTGTACCAAGTGAGAAAACAGGCAGCAGTGAGTGTGGTGGAAAGGCTTCCTTAGAGGACCATGAAGAGGACACCTCTACAAAATCTGCTGCTCGGTGTCCAAGATACAGAACTCTGAGATAACATTCTTCTGCTAGCATTATGATCTATGTAGCATACAACTATTCTGAAGTGGATGTTAGAGGAAGATACTTTTACTAAGACTCAACATTTTTCCAACCTTTCAACCCTGCCTTCTCTAGAATTTCACACAGCAAGATGCTCCTTCCAGCTATGAAGACAATGATTCTCATCAGCATAAATGCACAAATTCTCACTATTTACTCCCAGTTCCAAAGTCTCATTAAATGTATTTTCAATGCAATATTAAAACCCTTACCAGAACACAAATATTTCATCACAACATTCTAACCATCAGGCAGGAAATCATCATTACCTAGATAAATTGTAGCACTTAGCAAACCTTCAAAAATATTTCCCCTTCCATCCCCTCCCTCTTCCCCATTCCTGAAGTTTCAAGACGCTTTCACAGACTTTCACAGGCTACGTGCTTTTCACCACAATAGATGCAGTTTTGGTCTTAAAAACCACAACAAGCACTTAGCATACAAGATGTATAGGTATAGCTTCCAGCTATGATAAGAGAACACTTCTAAAGTTCGTATGAGGACACCCAAGCCGTTTTGGAACTGTAAAGAAAGTAAAGCCTTTTTGTTACATATGAGTTTGCTTAAGTTTTTATGAGATTGGAAGGTAATGGTAAAAGTGGCATGCAGAACTTTAATTAGTACTGCTATTCCAAACCAACCCATGTTACTAGAGAGAGGGAAACAGTAGATTGATGTTCTCAGAGACTTAGTACAATTCCTAAGAATCCTTATAAAGCAAACACAGTCATTATATACTTTGCAAAAATAAGGCAAAATCACAGAATAGTTTAGGTTCAAAGACATTAAAGATCATCTAGCTCTTGGGCAAAGACACCTTTCACTAGACAGGTTGCTCAAAGTCCCATCCAACCTGGCCCTGAACACTTCCAGGCATGTGGAAGTGTTCTTCCACATCTACAGCTTATCTGGGCATCCTGTTCCAGTGCCTCACCACCATCACAGTAAAGAATTTCTTGCAGAATCTAATCTAAACCTCCTCTCCATCTGGCGCCTTTCCCCCTCGTCCTGTCACTAAGCACCCTTATAAACAGTCTTTCTCCATCCTTCTTGTAGGCTCCTTTCATGTACTGGAAGGCAACAATTACATCACCTCAAAACCTCTTTTCCAGGCTGAACAAACCCAACCCTCTCAGCCTTTCCCCATAGGAGAGGTGTTCCAGCTGTGTGATCATCTTGGTGTCCCTCTGCTGGACTTGCTCCAACAGGTCAGTGTCCTTCCTGTGCTGGGGACCCAGAGCTGATGCAGCCCTGCAGGTGGGGTCTCACCAGAGCAGAGCAGAGGGGCAGAATCCCCTCCCTGGCCCTGCTGCCCGCCCTGCTTTGGCTGCAGCCCAGGACATGTTTGGCTTTCCTGGCTGCAAGTGCACATGGCCAGGTCATGTCCAACTTCTCATCCACCAATACCCCATTGCACTTGGTCTTGTTAAACATTCTGAGATTCCCATGGGCTCACAACTGGAGCTTGTCCAGGCCCCTCTGGATGGTATCCCATCCTTCAGGAGTGTCAACAGCACCTCTCAGCTTGGTATCATCTACAGATTTGCCAAGCATCACTCAATCCCTTCACCCATGTCATTAATGAAGATATTAAGTAACACCAGTCTCAATATGGACCCGTGAGGGACACCACTCGTCACTTATCTCCATCAAGACTCTGACATTTATACCCCTACCCTCTGGATGTGACCATCCAAGTAATTTCTTATCCATCTAGTGGCCTGTTCATGAAATCCATCTCTGTCCAGTTTAGAAAGAAGGACGTTGTGGGGGCCCTTTCAAAGGCTTTACAGAAGCCCAGATAAATTATATGTGTAACCCTTCCCTTTTTCACTGATGGAATCTGTCGCAGACATCTTTTGTGAAAAATCCTTTCTTAGGATTTTTCCTGCTGGAGCTGAGAAGAAGTTCAGTAACAAATGTAAACAATTATTATCTGCTGCTGTGGAATGCAACAGGTCCACCTGTGATTGGTCTTCTGTAGGTGTTTGGATCTACTGCCCACTCACGGCAGGGCTGCTTTTGCTCTCTGCCAAGAGACAGATCTTTGTTATTATTCTTTCTATTCTATTCTTAGCATAGCCAGCTTCTGAAGAAGCTCCTTTCCTTTCTATTCCTATGTAGTATAGTTATAATGTTATATATATATCATAAGATAATAAATCAAGCCTTCTGATAATGGAATCAAGATCCCTGTCTCTTCCATCTTCTAAAAACCCCTGTGACCATTGTCACAGGAATCCCTTTCCCATAGAAGGCCACTGGGTTAGTCAGGCAGGAGCCCTGGTGAAGCTGTGTGGCTGTCCTGAATCTCAGTATGTAACAGCTCTGAGCTGTTGCAATCACCGACTGCAAGTTTACAGACAGTAGGCTTCTAGACAACAAAAGCAACACGCTTCTTCAGAAAAAGGAAACTCTTTTGGGGAGTCAGTCATTCTAAGTCTTAAATGAACTACCTTCTAGAAAGGCAGCTGACTTTTGTTATCCTTCCATGCATGTAATTCCAAGCCTTGAGCACAATCCTTTCTCAGCAATCAGCTCTGGTATTGCTGAAGAACTGTTTCAACTGAAGTTGTTAAAAAAAAAAAAAGTGCAACATTGAAAGAAAAAACTGTAATAAGTACTAAGGTTAGCAGTTAAACACTGTACTTTGGGACACCAGATGAGAATGAAGGACAAGAAAAACAAAAATACTACACAAAAGAAACCAGAAGAAAAATGGTTTCCAACACCATAAAAAAAGCTTTTATGTCTGAAGAAGTGAAGGATTTTTTTCTTTTTTTTTTTTTATTGTTGATGAGAACATAAAAAATACAATCCAAAATTGCTTGAGAAGATACTACGTCTGACAAAAAACCAACAGTCCTTACCATGCTGCTCTCCTGCATTTCTCTTTGAACATGAAGTTATACTCAATGGCTGTTGGGTCCCAACACTGATCCAACTTCCTGCTTTGTCTAGCTAGTTTCTGCCAACTGAACCACTAGGTTAAAGAATTAGAGATTTTGCTACACTCACAGAAGCTGCTTTATATATCAAGATTCCTCCCTGTCTTTTGTCCCTCATTAAGGCAAGGAATATTTCTTTCATATTTTATAGGTGTGCCTCATACAAGCAGTATTCAATCTTGATTGATGTTGGAACTATGATAAACATGACAGAAAGCTGATTTATGCAGGTTACACACAGCAATTTCGAGGCCGTGCACAGTATTTTTAAAAGCTGCCTCATCTCCTGCAGGAGTAATCCTACACTGCTTTGTCTTTCTGCAACTCAGGAGATTTCTTTCAAATTTGAAAATAACCCTGGAACACATGCAGCTGATGAAAAATGTGCTTTTAAATGAAAAATACCTGGTAAATTTATAGTTAATTTATTTCACACGAGAAAGGAGCTTAACAACATACATGCTGCTCCTGATTAATGGATAACTGTTCAATGATCCTCCCCAACTCTTTCCTTGTAGGCTGTGTTCCCTCTTTTCTCATGAAAATAATGAGAAGAGAAACACAGAGATTTAAGACAAATGCTACATCCTGCGTAGTCAAACGATGCACGACAGATTTTTCTGTGGTAATCCACCACGTGATTATCTGAACAATTACCCAGTATCACCTAGAGAACAAATCCCCACAGCTACACCCCCGCAAGAGAATAAGGTACAGAACTGAGACATGAACAGGCTTCTCAAGAGGGTGGCTATCAGAGTTAACAAGGGACCATAATCTTATGATAAAGCTTAAGACCCCTTCTATATGCTACACAGTATATGAGATCCATCTTCTGAAGGCACATCACAAAATACACCATTGTCTCAAACTGAGCCTGTATTACCTTATCCCATTTTAAGAAATGAGACATGTCCCTCTTGGGACATAATTACACAGTCAGACTGAGCTGATCTAATTGACTGCTGGCACACAAAGAGTAGATCTTGCTCCCCCTATTTCTCCCTGCTGTTCTTGGTCACACACTCCCATTCTCACCCTTGGATCAGCTCTGTCAACCTTGATCTGACTGCACAGTAAACCAACCCAACATGCTAATCCAACTAAGCAGACAAACTAACAACAACAAAAAAATCTGCCATTATAAGGAAGTGGAATCAAGTTTCTGTGCTGCTGGAGAAGAAACAGAGCCAGTGCATGGGCAAAAACTGAGAGAATAGATGGGGAGCAACAAGTTTAGCCCCTTCCATAGCCACGAACTGTCAGACTAGTTATCCTGAAATACATAAACGCACCCTTGGGGTCTTGTTAGACTTTAATTACAACTTTCTGCTGGAAACAACTCAAAACTATAAATATTAATGTCCAGATATCATACAATAACATCTATTTCACAGAGCTCAAAAATCCCTAAGGTTTAGAAACATTCCAGAGTTGTGAAAACAGCAACAGATAAACAACATCAATGCTGTATTCAATGGCAAAGCAATAACAGGACCTAATTTCTCAAAGGTATTTCTCTACAAGCTATGTAATTGTTAACTCTTACAGCAAGAATAGTTGGTGCTGCTCACCCATCCCTTCTTCTAAACAATGCACAACTACATAGCATTTGCCTCAGCTGCTGTTCTTACGGCTGACAGCAGTGCAACCTATCTCCTTTGGGCTACTCCCAGCAGCGTGAAAGGAAGAAGGAAAAAAATAAATGCACCTCTGGGAGTGAAAATGAAGTTAGTCAGATTACAGTAAAGGCTGGAATAAGCTCCCCTGACACGACCATCCAAATCTGCTGAGTGTTAAAATCAGCAGGGGCTGTAGCTTTCCAGAGGCCAGGTTCTAATCCAAGGCTTTGCTTTGCCCGTGTGTCCTTGGGCATTAGGTGCCAAGGGGAGTGGAGGCAGGGAAGCACCCTGTGTGGATCACTAACGCTTGGAACAAAGAAGATTTGTATACACGAGGCATGTGTGAGCGCCTTAGCTACTTTCTGTCACCATATTCAGACCTCAAAGTATGAGGCTTTCAATCAAAAAGACAAGAAACAATCATCGGTTTATTTTAATTTGTCTGTAACCACTCAAAAAGAGTCATTAAGCACTATCTCCTTTTCTTGGCTAGAAGCAATTTTTACATTTCAGATCAGAAGCACAGCACAAAATGCCAGTGTTATTCGCTACTGTTGATGACTACTGATCTTAAAGTCTTTGTAATCAATTAATACATTCCACTTGCAACTTTGAATTTTCAGCATGTCTCTTCAGTTAGCTCTTCTAACTGCCTCAAAGGCTTTCAAACAAAAACTGGTCTCTGCATGCAAATCAAAATGCATAAAAAATTGATACAACTATATATACACAAACAAAAAAAAATCAGCTGGAAAAAATCTAATAAATGGGAAACAGGAAGATATGGAACAAGTTTTGAGGAACAAGGGTAAGTTGTACTATTTACCAAAGTACTGTACGATAATATCCTCCATTTCATCTGCTCCCAAATAGGTCTTGGTTTAAAAATAATCTTTTAAAAAGCAGGAGTGAAATCAAAGTTCAATACTAGCACTTCTGAGTTAAACCAAGATTTTTGAAGATTTGTGTCCACCACAAATGGACATAGGTGAAAAAAACAAAAAAAAACCCCTGAGCTTTGATTTTTCACTTTAGGTGAAACAAACATTTCTGTTTCTATGATGCAGAACCAAAAAAAAAGATTTACTGCTACAGATTTCTTTTTTTGGTAGTCATAAAGGCAGATGGACTATGTTTATTTAATTATGTCTATGATGAATAGTGACTTCAGATATGCAAGTGAAAAGTTATTGAGATCCTCCCACTACTAAATTTACAACTTATATTTAAGATGAATAATGAGGAAGGAGATGAGAAAAATAGAAGGTATAAAAATATATAAAGTTAGAGAAAGCAAGCATTACAAAACAGAAGTTATCTGTGATCTAACAATGACCAAGGCCATCAGAGTCAGAATGCCAGAAATTTAGATAATTAGATTTCTAAGTGCCGCTGAGGCATTTCCTTAAGAGCAACTTACTTATATGTTGCTTTAGAGGGCAAAGACTGGATTCAGCAAAAATAAGAATTCTGTTAATATGATTATCCCAATCAGAGCACATTCAGGCCCAAGTAGGGCATAATCTTAGTCTGTTTATTAGCTTTCTAATATCTCAAATAAAAATACACCAAAAATTATTTCCAAAATTGAGAAACATGCTTCACAGAGAACCTTATCAGCTATACAGCACATGCAAACAGATAACCTGTAACTACCTAAATGAGCTGCATTTACATCTGATGGTACTTCATGTTAAGCACCAAAGTCAAATATGCTAAACTCATAACTGAAAATCCTTATCCCTCTTTTATACAAGGAACCTAAAAACAAAGCACAGTAGAAATACAGTGCCATAATCACACTGAGTTTCTCCAAGTTAGGTTTTTTCTCCCAAGTACTTAAAGCTAGAGAATGATAATAAACTTGACCACATCTTCTGTTGAGAGCATGTAATTAATCTAGAAAAATAATTTTTTAACTCTCACTCTGCGACTAATAAAATTTCGGGGTCAAGCTCTAGCTCTGAGCATGTGTACACAACTTTCATACCCATTTATTTCAAAGGTCACACTGGTATTGACTTTTGACTTATTATTAATTCTTAAACATAAGAGGACCTTAACCAGAAATGCAGCCCAAAATGCCAAAGTATAAGTCTTATCACTTAAGAGCATCTGAACTGGCTCAATATACACCTGACTCAAAGTCTTCCTAGGCTATTATTAAATACTCTCTGCCCCACAGTTTACAGTAACAGGTGAGGCTCCAGGTGGCTGAGAGGTTTCCCCTGTTACTATCAGTATTTTCTAAGCAAGAGAAGTTGCACCTTCATGGCTGGGGACTGGTGTATGATAAATGAAATAGTGACTTATTTTATTTTCCAAAAAAATTAGGTTTACAAAAACTAAGCTATCAGTACATCTGGCATGTTTTTTATACATGCAGTTTTCACATCTCCTGGCTACTGACTCTATCAGAGATTATTAGTGAAACAAAATTTCATTAATTTTGCTTGAGGACTTCCAATTTCTTAAATCTAAGATATGCTTATACATATGTAGAAAATAACTAGGAGTCAACAAAGCCTGCGCCTACTAAAGATAAAGTCCTGCTTGATCTGGTAGCCTGGCCACTGTACATGTTCTGCTGTTGCTCAGATTTCAATTTTTTAAAGTGAGGTAAAATTAATGCTTATTTAGGAATAATAAAAAGAGGGTCAGGGGTAAGAGAATCCGTGAGAGCATGTATGTGAATGGCTGGAAGACAAGCAAGACACTGATCATTCTGTACTTTCAAAAGGGTCAAGGTAGTAAAAACGATGCAAAGATAAATCTGAGGGCAACCCAAGTAAATTGATTTACATATGTTGCAGTATATGGTTTGTTATATGAAAAATTCTTACAAAAATGTACATGCCAGTTAGTTGGGATATATGCAATCCTACATTGGAACTTTTAAACCCTTTCTGAGAAGTAGTATTTTTAACTCTTATTTAGTAGAGAATGGAGCAGAAGTGAACTGTGTTCCTGAATTTTTATTTGTGTGTCAGGGAGGATAAGTAGGTCTGGAACGACGTATTTAGTATGACATAAAAAGAAATATTAGGACAGCACAAGTCAAAGAAGCTCCTGGTAAGAAGTATTCAATAATATCTGTTTAGGTTTTGTTTTTTTTTTTAGAGACAGTAGTGAGTAATCAACATAAAAGATAAATACAATTAATAAATACATATTTTTCTAATTTTTTCCATTTGATGTTTCATAGTGTACTTGCACGGGGGAAAAATCATCTTAATGCAAGCTAACAGATCAGGCCTTTAATAATAATGTATTATAATACTTTTTATTTCATCTCACTGAACGTTAATGAAGGTCGTTAATTAAACCTCAAAGACCCCTGCTGATTTAAACAGTCATTTCATAATTGCTGAGGTACAGCTACTTTGGGTGAGCCACTGCAGTCAATTAGTGCAACAAATGCTTTGATGTTACACAGCAATTCTGCATGATGTGAACATGTGAACAGGACATATGAGTTGTGAGTATGTGAATAAGGGGAAAAATCACCAGCCTCTAACAATTAAGTCTGCTTTCTTGGAGTATCTTTACCCATGATCTCTGAGCTTGTTATCACAATGCTGTGAAATCTACATGAGAGGAAAATAAAAATCTTGGTAGCACACAAAGTAATGTGAAGAATTTACTTTCAATTTCTGGTTTTGTCTGCTAGCATTTTGAGCTTTATTTTAATAGCTGAATCACAATAACAGAATACTGTGACGTTGTAAACCAGCAGGAAATACTCACAAATTCTGGTTGCATCTATTCAAACAAACTGGTCTGGAGTCATCTTATATGAGACATATTGTTATGGTTTGATAAGCATTTGAAACATTCAGAATTGCAAAAGATTTTGGTAACACTATTCAGGTTTCAGATTTTTTTTAATCTAAACTCACTAGAGCAAGCCCAAAAAGCACAAGTAACATTTGTTTTGAAATACAGTATTAGAATATAGGAAGCACAAGCCCTAACAGAATGCAGTGGAACTGCAAAAATGACAAGTCACAACTGGGAATTGTCTTGCTGGCCCCCAGCAGTGTCACCACAATGGAACTACCTAGCTGAATCCTCCACAGCCTTCATTACAGTATTTGCAAACATTATGTTTAACAGCAATACTCCAGTGTGGCACACACCACTTTGCACTGCAAATATCTACTTTTTGTATTGTAAAAATCAACTAAAACCTTTTATTTTCCATACAGTTGATCACATTTCAATGTCTAAATATAACTGCAGAGTTTGAAAGTGTCATCTCAGTACTGTTTTGCAGTTCTCATATTTAAATCTATCACAAATCTATACTCACAGAATAGTTGAGGTTGGAAGGGATCTCTGGAGGTTACCTTGTCCAAAACCCCTACTCAAGCAGGGCCACCTAGAGCTGTTTTCCCAGGACCATGTCCATATGGCTTTTGAATATCTCTGAGGAAGGAAATTTCCCAATCTGACCTGTTACAGTGCTCAGTAAGAACCTGTTTGCAGATGTTCAGAGGACACCTCCAGTGTTTGTGTTCAGTCAGTGCCCACTGCCTCTGGTCCTGTCACGGGGCACTGCTCAGAAGCGCCTGTCTGCACCTTCTTTGCACCTTCCCTTCAGGTATTTATATTCAGCCTTGATAAGATCCCAAATTCACGTTTTGCAAATCTTTTGAGAAAACACTTGCCTCAATTTCTCAGAAGTGGTCCTAAAATCTGACTTAGGTAGTGTAAAATTTGCTTGTCTAAAATAGACTGTATTGGAACTTGTTGATGTTCTTAAATATGCTGAAAAACATTCTAAGAACTATAAAAAGACAACAAATAACCTTTGATGTAAACTACTAAAAAACAGATAAATTTTCAGACGAAAATAAATGAAAATAAATTTATTTACAGAAATAAGAGTTTGCATGGAGATGCAAACCAATAAATTACATGGAGAGAAAAATATCATTTTATGTAAATCATCTCTTCATTCTCAGCCTACCTCCTCTCTAATGCTTACGCCAGCAGCTATAAATGTTGATAACTTTCTAATTTTAGATTGCCCAATTTAAACAAAAGTAGGAATTCACTACATTTATTGTTTTAAATACCACATTGTGACCATCCAATCCAAACAAAAAAACATACTTATATTCTCATAATTTGAAGGCATAACTTTTATTCCTGCTACAACTTCTCAGAACAAAATAAAATCTTTACAGAAGGTATAATGTTCTGAATTTACAGTGAGAAACAAAATATAACCTCAAAAGAGGATTTTTTTTCCCCCTGAACACTGATAACACTTTTCGTTCTAGATCTGCTTTCTTACAAGCAACAGTGTAAAGAACCTCCCTCCCCCTAAAGTACCAGTTCCTTATGAGTTCATCAATATTTGCTGAGCTGACACATGACCATTGCAGAGCTTTCCCTTGGCATAGCAAAGGCGGCAACAACCGGTAAAGTCTTAAAACCAGGTACGGAAACTTCAAAGCCAGACAAACACTGATCCTATTCGTGCTAGTGGAAGGCAGGTAAATATTCTAGTTAGTAGCTTTAGCTAATTTGGTCGTTGTCAAAGACAAGCACAGTTTTTGGAAGGTTTCTTTTTCTCCACGAGATGGCTTTATTGATTTAAAAAAACACAAACACAAAAAAACCCGGGAGGGAGCGAAAGGCAAGCCTGCCACATATCGAAGATGGAGTCACAGGGCGATGAGATGCGAAGCAGGACTGATCTGCCCGCAGAGAAAACAACCCCTGACAACACAGGAACCAGCCAGAACTGAACTCTCCTCCCACAAAAGGCATCGGGCAGGCGAAAAAAAGCAGTTCGATAATTAGCAAGCCTTTACGTCCCCGTTTCAAACGCGGACAGCGCTCCTGCACGTACAGCTATGCAAACAAGTAACCCAAACGCCAATCCGGCATACCTCGTTTATGCAACTCCCGGAGCGGAATGCCGTCTCCTCCCCCTCCATCGTAGGGCAGATACGGATCGGAAGAGACATCCATGGACGTGACGAACGCGAGGCCCGCCTGCCGGCTCAGGAGGGCCGCGGCATTCCTCACGCAAGGGCGGCCGCGGGGGCCGCTGCCATGTTCGGCCGGGCCCGGCCTGCGCCGCCGCCGTGGCTCTGCAGCGCCGGGCTCTGCGGAGCGGGCTCGGCCCCGCCGCTGATGTCAGCGCGGGGCGGCCCCGCCACCTGCGCCTCCCGCCCGCCACACGGACGGACGGACGCGGCTCCGGCCGCACGGCACCGCCACGGCCTCACGGAGCGCCCAGCGGCAGAGGGCGGAAAGCGGCCGCTGCAGCTCACGGCAGAGCCGGCCCCACCGGGAGCGGGGTCCCGGCCCCGCCGGCAGAACGGCGGGAGGGAGGCAATCGCACAGGTGAACCCAAAGCTGCCACCCCGTCAACAGGTGAACGGTGGGCCCGGCTTAGAAAAACAGGCGAACCTGCCGCGACAGAGCTGCCCGTAATTCCTGCACCTTCCTGGAACCACGCCTGCTGACGCTTCTAAACACCTATAATCGCATTTTATCTGGAAGGGAAGATTCATGCATTGCTGGGGGCTGGGGAGAAGCCTCCTTCCTAGGCATTTTATTTACTCTTTTCTAACATTAAAATGATTACCTCAAAGGAACAACAACACTAACCTGCCAAAAGCCAAACCCTCTGCACCACAGGATCAGCTCACCCCACTTTCATCAACCTCCTATGCCCCATTCATCCAGAACTTTCAGTCCTGTAGCAGTGACTGACAGATTTGAACATGTGTCATCAAATAAAATAAAACAAGAATTTAATTACATATCTAACAGAAAAGGAATAGTGTCTCAATTTTTTTGTGTGTGTGATTATTCTGGTATTACAACTGTGTGACATCCATACTCACACTATAAAGCTTGGAGTGGGGGTGGAAGAAAATGTAATAAACACACGTCCACACTTAGCTTGCATTACTCTACACATTGATAAAATGGTCTGAGTCCCTTAAAAGTCACAGGCTCAAAATAGGCGACAGCCCACATGAATCTAACCAAGGCATTCATGTGATGCATCATCAAGCCGTGGCTGTTACAGCACTGGCAAAGCCCAAGCACTTCAAACAGCCAGGATCTAAAGACAGGAAATCCTACATTGACTGTATGCTTCCATTTGAAACAGATACTATTACATATTGAATCCATATACTATTTTATGTTTAATGTTTGATCTTGTCCTGGTCCTATCTTGCAATTGCTGAGAAGAGCAATTGATAAGAAAGCTATTTTACATGAGATTTCCATAACCGGTCCAGTGGTAATGAAATACATTATTTATATATATCATTTATTTATATATATCATTTTGAGGACAGACTAGGACATAAAGAAAGTACGCATAGTTTTTTCCTTTTTTTCCCCTTCAGCAGGTAGCAAAGTTAAATATATTGCATGCCTACTGCACGAGGCCAGCTTCCACTTCATTCACACAGCAAACAAGAAATTAATTTTATTGTGTATGCCTTTGCACCTCTGTAAGTGTGAACGAGTTATTTTAGTTTTCAAATGTATTCGTTTCTTGAATAATTTTCCATATACATTCTTAGGGAAGAAATTTCTCTTATAAGCCAATGTTACAAGCTGTGTACAGCAAATGATCATTTTGAGGACAGACTAGGACATAAAGAAATGTTATGTTTACTTCATAGGCTTGTAAATATACTAAATGTTAAAAAAAAATGTCTTCAATACAAACATTGTGAAAATGCCGGCATCTCTACAGGTGGAAAAACAAGTGAGAAAAGCGGGGGGGAAAATGAGCATATAGCAAAATATGTTTCAAAATCTTAAAGACTACCTTATCTCCAAGACAAAGGGAACCCTTGAGCCACAGATAGTCAGTTCTAAAAGACAGCTCCATTTGCTATCACCTATACAAACAAATGCTTTTTTAAGAGTGGCCTCCCACAAACTTTTTAACAAAAAATCCAGAATCTTTCATATACAAATCTTGCAGAGCCATTATGCATTACCACCATTTACTTTTGCCTATGAAAAACAAACCTAAGCACCTCTCAACTTCAAATTATTCCTATCCCTTATTTCCAGAGAAATACAATAGAAATCCCTGAACATTCTTAATTCCTTAGCTCAACAGAACCTGGAAGTAGTCTGTAATCTTATTGTAAGGTTCTAAATAAAAAGTCATTCACAGCAGGAAGAAATACAACAGTTTCTGTAACCTGAAGCAAGAATTATTACAGGATGAACTGTTAGTGCATTTATTATATATCAATTATATATGACAGCACTATAAATTCAACTTCATATTTGAGAGAATATGAAATAAAGGATATAAAGGACTTGCATTAATGAAGTCTGGAAGATCATCTCTACTTTAAGAGTTTGATGTGGTTGCTGAAATTCTGGAATGTCTTAAAACTGATAATAAAAATCAGTCACAGCAAAGAAAAGGCTCACTTGTTGGCCTAAACCTGTTCATTGGACTAAGGCAAGTGCAGAATTTCTGCCCAAGACTGAAATCCAGTTTGAACTGGAAAAGGTGAAGGATATAACTTGTTCAAAAGTATATCTGATCAACTGTGGGTATGAGGGAAAGTCATAACAAGAAGTCTGCAGTGAAAAATAAATGACTTAATATTTGCTACATGAAATTTCAAGAGTCCACCTAATACTAAAAAAGTATTCAGCTTTCAAAGGTCACTGCTTATAGACTGGCTGCCAAACACAGCCCTTTGTCTACTCTTAAAAAGCAGTGCAGTCATTTTCCCTTCTCAGTTACCAGCAGCTTGTGTTCTCATTGTTCATACCCATCATCACTGTGTGTATTGCCTTTCCCACAATACCATGAAAGGTGATTTTAGTTTTTGTGTTGTTTTGGTTTTCTTAAGAAAGAAAGATACTATGCATACTAACGTGATAAGCAGTCTTTTTTCTTTGTAAATATCTAAACATCTATGCAATTTAATCTTTCCAAATTACTCTTTTTCTACCTGATCTGAAAAAGTGCATAGCTTGAACTGACAACTTTATATTCCAAAGAGTGTGTCAGTTATTTCTGTTGTGAAGTTCTGTAAATTCCAAAATGATAGTCATTTAAATGGTATCTCTAGCTAACTATGTATTTTGGTATTACGGAGTACAAAGTATTATGAACACTTGTTGTAAGGCCTAAAGCAAGTTTAACAATATCCTTATTTTAAGTGGCTGAGAGCCCCTTCAAATTGCCAATTTACTGCATATAACAGCTCACATGTAAACAGTAGGTTTGTATAGCAGCTTGTTTTCCAAATGTCATTGCAGTAATTACAGCCTAGGTCTCAATCCCAGAAATCCTCCATGCTCACATAACTTCACACATTGGAGTGCTCCCATTGTTCTCTGCAGGCACATGCTGTGGTTAACCATAACTTAGATGCACCTGTCTTTGCAGAAGTCCATTGTTCTGAAAATACTGGAATGTACACAGGTGACACACCTTTAAGGCATACTAAGAATGACAAAAGGCACTTTTATCCTCTCTCCACACTTTGTCTTTTCCAGTTTAGGGAAAGAATCATATTCAAGACAAAGTATCTGACAATATAAAAACAAGTCAGAGGTTATACAAATCAGTTACACCCAGGGAAATATGTTTTGAAGGGACAAAACAAGGCCAATGAAAAGAAGGGAAGTACCACAGAGGTATGACAGCCTGCTTACCCAAGCCTGCTGGAGGGAAGACCTTAATTCTGAAGCACTTCCCACCATTTCATATTAAAAGGTAAGCTAGGTTTAAAGAAGACAGCCAAGCACTGTGCTACATATAAAATAAACATGCTCTTGCTTCTCCCAATTACTTGCTTTGTTTTGGTGACAGACTGTGTGACTTTGTCGTACCAGATAATGAAAATTAAAATCATGTCTTTTATGAAATTACAAATATAAGTTTTGGGATGCTGAATGGTTTCATCAGCATAAAAACAGTTGCCAAAAACGTGACTGATAATTACAAATGTTAGTGTGACTGATGAAAAAGATTTTGGTGATTCTTAACTGTCATTTTCTTTCCTATTATTATTCAAAACTAAAGCTTCTCTTTCAGCAGAGCTAGAAGATAATGTTCTCCTAAAAAATGCTACATATAGGGCACTCACCAAAGTAGCTACCATCTGCAACCATTCTAAAAAGAATTTAACTCATACATACCTTCTCTTGAAGGAGGGGAAAACATCTGCTTACAACAGAGTGCCCAAAGTATACATAAAATGTCTCAAAACCCTCTGTACCTCATCATTACTTTTCCTTCCAGCTTTACTCTCCTACCTTTTCTCCCAGTTGCTTCTTTCATTAACCCTTTTCTCACACCATGCAGCCAAATTAAGCTCAGGTCTAACCCCTCTACCAGACTGACTTCTCTTAAAGTTTATTATCTTGCAGCCCCCCTTCAGCCCGACTGTTCATTCTGCATAAAACCACACAACTTTGTCAGATGGGTCACACAGAGCCTTCTGTGAGAATATGGAAGATGATAAAAGGACAAGCATTGTTCTCTCAGTTCTAATTCCCAGACATGGTCCAGGATGATGTAAAAAGAAGCAAGCACAGAAAATGTGGAGGAAAGGAAGAGAGTGAAAAAAGGTACAGTTATACATAGCTTCAGATTGATACATAGTAAAAAACAAGGATAAATTATTTTGAAGCATTGCAAATTAGAGTCTTGAACTTCATTCCTTCATTGGCAGTGTATAGAATTCTGTCCTTGATCAGTGTATCAGGCTATATATAGAAGACTCTGTTACCACTACCATCTCATCAAAAACCTCAATAAGGCAGACAGATAACAAACCGAAAAATTTTAGACCAAATACAACGTAAAAGCAGAAGAAAACAAATTTATAGCATGTGCTGTTGAGTAGTTTTAGGAAGATGGGGTTTAAGCAACACAGAAGTAAAAAAAAAAACCCAGAAGAATGTGCACAGCAGTAATACACAGTAAGATTTTTCCCTATTTCCATTTTATTATACGGAAAAAAATAGCTTCTTAATCACAGTTTCTTTTTTCATACTCGCTTTCCCACAAATTTGTTACTTAATTTTGCTCACAATCATTTCACCCACCAGAGAACACTTTAGTTCAGGTTCTCACCTAATAAACTCACTTTTTACTGGCCGACCACAGGTTTTTGTATTATACTCCTAAAGTTTTGTATAACTTCCAATGGTGCTTTTATTCACTGTCTAGACACAGAAGGTGGTAACTGAAGTCAAACCCAACCAGCAAACAGAATGCAGTAGAACAGGTCATATAGCCAAAAGCATGTTGTGTAATCAATTCTGAGACTGACTTCCCCTCAGGGAATTTGAACCTCAACTGCCAATCAGGGAAACAGCAGTAAAAGTTTCCCACTGCCACACAAAACTTCAGGGCAGAAGAAAAAGATAGACTTTAAAAGGGGGAAATAATAAAATAATGATGCAGCATTAACATCTAAGACCAAAAATAAACGGGGGGGCAAAAAAAGAAAAGTTTGGTCCCTAAAGACTGGTTTGACATCTTGGCCCAAAACACCAAAAGCAAGGCTAGTCTCTCCATTTTCTTTCCACTTCTTTCTGGGCCTGCCTCTAACAATACTTAATGTGTAACCCAGTGAGGCTGGAAGAAAAGACTTGACATCAACAGACTACACATAGCTACCAGGTGTGAGAGGTGTGCATTAGTCTTTTTAGCCTTTGGGGTTTTGTTTTGTTTGGGGTTTTTTTATTTTCTTGGGGTTTTTTCTTGGTTTTGGGGCTTTTTTTGGCTGGTATTTGGTTTTTGGTTTGTTTTTTGGTCTTTTTTTAAATTTATCTGTTTTACACTGTAATTAGAAATATATACTTCTCTGTATTAAACAGGTGAGGAGGACTTGGAAGAAAAACAAGCTGTCTCCTACAAACAAATTGCTCTCTCTGATTCTCTAAGAGCCTCTTAACTACTACTAAATCTTTTTTCTGTACTTTTTGCTTACAGAATAGGCTTTTACAAAGAAAAAAAGTACTGCTGCATTTTCACCTTTGCTTATGTGTTCTCACATTCCAGTTTGCTAAAGCTATACTTACAATGCATGACCAGGAAGATTTGACATCCTTCCCTGAAGTTCACTTCTCCCCTTTCTCAGACTAGCCAAAATTGTGCTGCAGAGGTTGTTCTATTTTTCCTCATATCTAGATGCATACAAGGATCTGGGTCTTATCTGCTCCTTACTCTGCCCTTACTCTGTTTTAGGGCTGTTTACTGTTGGCCACTATTTCCAACGTGGTGTTAGAAGCATATTGAGGGGATAAAATTGCTCCCTAGGCACAGCACTGTCCTGGCTCTGGCCCCACTCAGCAGGAGGGCCAGGACCAAGACACTGTGTTATTCCATAGCACCTCACACCACAGCTGGGGCAGGGAACTGGGATTCACTCTAATTCCCAAGAAAAATACTACTTTCCAGTTGGGAAAACATGGCTGCAGTAGGGTGCAGTCAGGTCAGGCTCTGAGGTGAGAATTTTTGCATGTGAATCTTTTTTTTTTTTTGTACACATTTGTTATCACTATTGTTGCTGTCACTGTTCTTTCTCTTATCCCATTGCTGTTTCCATTAAATTGTTCTTATCTCAAACTGTGATTTTTGTCTTTTGTTCCTCCAATTCTCCTCTTCATCCACACACGGAGGTGGCAGGAATGGGGGGGGAAGGTGGAGCAAGCAGTATGGTTTGGAAGGTCTCAGTGGAGAACTAAGCTGGGGAGTACCACTCCTGAACCACAACGGCCACATATATATAAATGTATATATACATGTAAGCTTACCTTCTATCTCTGAGAATATTACATCTTCTTCATAAATAAATAAGCTTTGTGAACATAGTGTCAACAGCAATTCTGTATGTTGTTAATATATAACACTACATTATGCCAGGCATATTTGAATTCCATTAAACTATGGGCTCAGTACTAAGTAGTGGTCAGAATAAACTTACTCAATTTCTAGGACATGCCCATCCTCCAAATGCTGTGTGAAGTTCTGATCCCTCCCTAAAATTAGAGATATTAGAAAGCCCTCTAGAAAGGGGCAGTGAAGAAGATCCAAAGGATGGGATAGTTACAAGGTTGGATCAAGCAAATAAAAAGACCTCAACCTGAAAAAGACATAACTGAGGAGAAGAAAACATAAGTAGCAATGGAAATAAAATTTGCACCATCTGTTCTAATAACAGTGACAGAATCATGTAATTCATGTGTTAATCCTTGTTAGTTTCTACATGCATATGGCCACTGCATGATAGACTTATCAGGGTATGTGTATTTGGCACAACAATCCTAGTTTCAGGTCACCCTGTCCTAGTTTCATATCAAACCTTTTCCTATCAACAGCAGTTTCACTTCAATAAGCTAATAATACCCCCTAAAACTTTTTGTATCAGCAGAAATATTTTCTGCAGTTACAACTGTAGATGAAAACTAAAAAAAAAAAAAAAAAAAAATCACAAAAGAGAGCTTAAGCATTTATGCCACACAAGGGTGAGTGACAAGGAGATCCATGTGTCAGTCCACGCCAACACATGGGCCAGTGTTTACCTAAGTAAGACTCTGGCACTTATATCTGCTCTCAGCAGTATTTATACCTGGATTTCGGTTCAAAATAAAGAAAATAAGGTGGTGCTTTACATAAAACATAGCTAAGCTATGAGAGCCTGCAAGGGATGGTTTGGGTGCTAAAGAATTGCATTTGTGAGAAAGCTCAGTTCAAGAAAAATACACTGATAAAGACTAAAATTAAAACCCACCACTTAGACAAGAGGGGCCATCAGCTAGACAAAAACTGCTCTACAAGTACTGTGCTGCCTATCTCTTACCCTGTAATTACTCTTCCTTCAGCACTAACTTCTAACCCCTGCCAGAGGCAGGATGCTTAGCTAGGATGCTTGACTCAGTGCAGCTTTTCTCATGTTTCAAGGATATCATGATATCCTCTTTCAGAATAATATTTCTGTTTAATCCAAGCACATGAAAAGCTTTCACTTTAAAATGCTGGTAAGCAAGAATATTCTCAAAGGCAGAAAACAAGAGCACAGCCCAACTTCAATTTGGGTAAAATCCTATCTGCCTTCTTTGGCTAACTTTGAGAGAACAAATCAAAACTAAAATGAATAAATTAAATATTATTAAATCTGTATAAAAATTTGTCTATTTAGCTCCTAAAGATTTTATAGACATATTATACTGAATTATTTTCTTTTAAATTTCAGACTCATCTTTCTACATATATGCCACCACACTTCCTCTGTTTTCATTCCTCCACTTGACACTACTCACACCGTTTGTCTGGGAGAGGGACATACACATACTAACACTACACCAAGCTGTCAAGTTGGGAACAACTTCCTCAGCAGCATCTGCTGACAGAGCCAGTGTGCTTTAAGCACTTCAGGAGAGCTGCAGAAGGAAGCAAACAAAATTATATAATATCAGAAAGAAGGAAAGAATGGACTATTAGTACTATAATTTATCTTTTTCCAAAGCATCACGCTCATATGCTGAATAAATCTTTGGCAGGAAGGACCAGTGGGCCCATTCAGGACTGTTAGTAGGGTTGACAAGTCCTTGAAGAGCTGACCATGGTACTTATGAGATACTGAAATGATATAATTATTTGTTTTCAAACATATAAATATGAGAACAAGAAACTACTTGGTTACTAAAACTCTACATACACACTGCTGTAATTTCTATCCCTCAGACAGCCTCATGCCTAAACTAACTATCTAGCTATAACACCATTACAGGCTGTTCAACTTCAACAACAAGTGAACTTACATTTTGGACAATAACTACAAAGAAAAACCCAACCAAACAAACATTAGAGTTCAGGAAATCACTAGCATAATAAACAGATACTCATTGAAATTCACTCATTCTATAATGACATCCCATAGCTAAGACAAAACATTTTTTTCCTTAAACTAAGAATCTTCCAGTCAGCTGGGGAAGTGGCGGGGGGGAGGGGGGAAGAGAAGGGGTGTTGACAATAATTTTTAAATCCCTGAAGAAGAACCTTGTTAATTAGCCCAGTTACCCATTTGAACATAATGTATAACAATTTCTTTTCCAGAGAGGTGGGCAAAATCAACTTCATGCATTACCATTAAAAAAAGTAGAAGAAATCATGGTTTGATATTACCAGATATGCTGCATTTAGCTGCATTAGTACTATGGAACATGGGCAAAATGTCTGCTGCCTAACTACAATCCAACAGAAAAAAAGTAAATTATAACTAGTTACTGACAATTTTATTTCATTTCCTTGCATTCTATCAATTAGCTGTGCCTCATGCTTGTCCTTGTGATCACAGCAAGTCATGCTACCTCATGCTTTGATCTGTATGGCATCATTTGGGGGTGAATATACTTCTTACAGCTCAATGGCAATGAGCTCTTAAATGCAAATATTGCTAACCTTGAAAATATGCTGTATGTAACTTAGGAAAGTGATATGTCAAACTC
Source organism: Setophaga petechia (assembly GCA_024362935.1). NCBI lineage: Eukaryota > Metazoa > Chordata > Aves > Passeriformes > Parulidae > Setophaga > Setophaga petechia. Next base: position 35,016,728 of record JANCRA010000001.1, read on the forward strand.
TCAAAACGACTGTTCAGCCAGGTCAGTTTTATAACACATGGATGGAATGAATGGATAACAAAAACAATGCCAAAGGTGCAAAATTACTTCAAAGGCTCTTCTTCATATCAGCTGTGAACAATAGGAAGAATCCATTAAGTCAATTTCCACATATAAAGAATACAACAGGAACAGTAAGCTATTTTATTCTTCCCTTTGTATTCTTCCTTCTATTTATAAAGAGCAATAGCTAAAATAGAAACAAGTATACATGTGAAACAACATTCACATATTGCTGGAAAAGATAACTAGCTCTTGCTCAAAAAATTAACCCCCCCTGTGGTACAAATGTCTTGATTACACTGAATTGCCTGCTCTTGCTGAAAGTTGATTCCTCAAATAATGCCATAATATTAGCTCACTACTGTAAGATTTTTTGTGTCGGTATTTAAGGCACCAAAAATGGATTGTTTAGCTCTCTCTCTTGAGGCAAGGGACTCCAAATCATGGTTAAAGAGGTTTTAGGGGAGATAGAGAGTTTTGCACTATGACCTGCTGGCATATTCTTTTCTTTTTCATTGGCAATGAGATAGTAGCAAGGAAGAGAGTAGCGGCTGTAGCAGCAGCTTTTGAATTGCCAGTTTACAGGTTGTCATACTAAGGTTAAGTATTGCCAATTTTATGCTAACACCATATGTCAAATTGTAAACTGTCTCCACACTGAACTCACAATATAAGCAACTAAGCTCCTTGAGATGAAGCAGGAATCTCTATAGCTATCAAGAAGAATGCAAGCTCATTCAGGACTCAGATTCCCACAGACAGATCAAAGTACATTGAGATGTAAACACCAATGAGGTCATTTGTTTGCAAACCATTTTTACTGCAAATAAGGTTTAATCATCTAATTTCAGGAAGTGCCTTGAAAAAACTGCAGTCTGACAACAGTACAAAAACCCACTTCCTACTGAGCTTGCCCTTCACTTAAATAAAAAACAGTCAAAACTGATGCAATCCTCTCTTATCACATAAACAGCCCCCAATTCTGAAAAAAATTATGGAGACCTCTGAGATGACAGGATGACAGGCAGAAGGCCTTCAAGGCAGGGCTTTGGTAAAGGCCATCCAAGCCTCCACATGCATGGCCATGTAATTATTTAGCATGTTAAAATACACTACCCTCAAAGAATTCACAATTTCATAATACCTATTTGTCCTCCATAACACTGCCACTGAAAATCTGTAGGATTGCAAAGAAAGCAGCTACCAGGAAGCATAACAGGCATAGTACATATATAATTACTATACATATATACGTATTTGGTTTGCAATGCTACATCATCACAATTTCTGTATTTTCCTCATATGAGACACTGAAAGACAGGTCACATACATGCTTTCCGATGGTGTTAAGAAAATCAAGACTGCTGCACAGCATCAGTTTTAAAATAATGGTGATTACCCAATCGAGAACTATCCACAACCTTCCAAATAAGATGATTCTAAAAACACAAATTGCTATCAACTAAATATTAAAGAAACCTAAGAGTCCAGGTGACAGGATTACTCATTTAAGTTAATGTTCATTTACTTAGTCCAAGATAGTATCAAGGAATTTCCCACATAAGAAGTATATGAGGCTAGCTTTCTTTCCCAACATCATCCAATTTCCACATGCTTTCAACAGAAGGCATATTCACCACTGTGTAAGAGCTTCAATGGCTTTCTAAACCTCAGCTAAGTACTTAATGTGAGTGGTAATGTGAATAGCAGTACAGTGCAGCTTTACAGAATTGCTGTCCTGAGAGTCAAGGGACTGAGCAAGCCTAGTGAAATAAGCAGACTTTTTCTGTTAACTTACTAGCATCTGAATGAGGGGCAAAGACTACAGTTACTTTAGAAATTCCACATTGTTAGACATTTCTCTACATCATATATGTGCAACTTATGTTTCCATTTTCATTAGTTGAAAAAAAGAAGATAAAGACTATTTTTAATCCTTTGTTTTCTCCTCAATGCATAGTCTTGATTTTTTAAAACATCTGCAATTCTATATTTTATTACATAAACTGTAAAATGTTGATGTGCACTCTATTGTACATGGCAACTTATGCAGATTGCATAAATTCACGTCTGTGCTCATTTGTACTACAAGCTTACATTCTGCAGCTATGCAGCTTTCAATTTATCCACATTATTTCCCCAATCATTTGAACACTGTTACCAATTTGCTAATGTTGCTAAGATACCAGGCTTATAAATTCTTCCAGTCCCACAGACTTAAACCACACTATATTTTTTAAATTGGGGTATCCTGATTTTGGCAGGGTTCACCTGCTAAAGCACAGAGCTAGACCTGAGGCCTCTGCATTCACATCATGCTCTGGAGGGCTGCTGTGCTGAGAAGTGTGTCATCTTCCAGTTACTGGGGGGGTCCTGCCCTTCCTCAGGGGGTGAGAAATATTCCATATTGTCCATAGTGAATCCATCTGTACTTGGACTTAACGGAACAGAAACATGGCTAAAGAATAAGAGTATTTAAATAATAGTAATAATAAAAATAATGCTAAGCAAGAATTACAAAATGGGCACATGCAAGAAAGCCCTTGTTTTGTCTTGTCAATGAGATTTGCTGTATAAAAAACACAGAAAAAAAAATCTATGTCATTTGGACACCTAAGGAATGAGAAACACAGATGTTTACCTCCTGAATGGAAGTTTATGCGTAACATTTTTATAAGTATGTTCTTACCACCCAAAAAAGTAAACTAATATCAGATTCTGATCTACGAGTAAGATATTCATTATGATTTGCTGTACAATAAAACATTTTCCTTGTATGGAGACACATAAATCGCCATTCACTTAAACAAAATAATAGGGCTTCTTGCTGCCTCTTACAGGGAGTCCAGAACTGGGGCAAGCAGGGAAGTCATTAGCAAAAAATTAAAGTTCCAGGAAAGAAAATACATTCATATTTATGAACCAACCCACATTCTGTACTTCAGTGTTAAAACAAGATGGGAGCTGCTGGCACGCGCAGCAATTAGCACTGATTTTGACAATGCAAAAAAAACAACCACCTCATCTGTTTGGACTCAATTTATGGATCTGATTTCACAACAAATAAAAGGTAGAACAGTGGTTCTGAAACTATTTATTTTACTGTAAATTAATTTCTCCTTCATGCTTGAAGTGATGGAAATTATTTTTATGAGCAATAACTGGAATAGCTTCAGAGTAACTTTCAGTACAGGTTGTAAATATTATGATAGACAAGCAAGGCACTCACTTTATTAGAAGTGCCAGATACTCAGAATAAAGAATTATATACAGAAGCTAGCTGTTCACCTAATAATTTCCCAGCTCTTAAACAGTGCCAAAATCCAACTGCTAAGTGCAGCAAAGGCAAAACATATAGAGGAAAAGACACTGCAGGGAAGGAAAACAACTAAATGCTAATGGGAGAAAAGAAAAAGGCAGTAAAAAAGCAAAAAATACAGGAAGCAGAGGTTGATTTTAAACAAAGTGAGAGGAAGTGACCAGAGTCTACATTTAACCAAGTTTAGTTTCTTTAACAGGAATTACTTTCTTTCCCTCCTTCAGTTCACCTCTTTGACTATTGCTAAATGAATGTTAATACTTTCACTGCCTGAACTGTTTTCTTAAACTAAAAAACAAGAGCTTCCCAGTTCTTTCTTCTTTGTATTACTTCAGTGCTTTCATAGTGTTCACTGTAGAAAGTTACCTTAACAACTTTTTATCTAGTCAAAAATTCAGCTCACATTGTGCTTTCTGTTGTATCTAACAACAGTCCTACTTTTGGCTTTTGCCTCTGCTTTACAGAGGTGAAGCTGAATGAATCAGAAGAGATTTATCTCTAGAAGTAATGATTAAAACAGCCTATTAATTTTTGCATCAAAGAAACATTGGAGACATTGAGACTTCCAAAATGCCACTGCAGAAAAGAAAGACCAGGTACCTGCAGAATAGCCATCCTTTTACTTGACAGCAAGTTTTCATTTGTCACAGCATGTTAGTATCTGCCCTGTATCAGATACTAATCCCATACAAGGTAATTGTTAGGCAAGCACACAGAAGAATGTTCACCCCCTTTTAGGTTGAAAGCCCCTCTCTGAAGGACACATTAGCTTAACAGAAAAGGGTCAGATTTGCTCATATAAAACCAAAACAAAATAAAACCAACAACAAAAAAAACAAAAAAAACCAAAAAAACAAAAAAAAAACCCAAAAAAAACCCAAAAAAAACCAAAAAAAAACAACAAACAAAAAAACCTCACGACACATGAAAAAACAACCCAGAGAAACTTTTAAGCTGAGATTAACATTAACTTACCAATGGATGCATCACCATCCAAAAGATTGTCATCTTCAGAGGTCTGAAAATCCATAATTACACCTGCTCCATCTAAAAGCTCCTCATCGCTGCTTGCACTAGTTATACTGTTGTAACTGTTTCGATAGTAGCCTCTATGAAACAGCTGCTCAGACTCCATTTAGCTGCTTTAGAACCTGTATGCATACACAAAAAAAAGTTATTTCCTATTTGAATAATCAAAAAACACTAAGAAATTTGTATCAAAGTAAAACAAAGAGTATTTCATGTTTTGGGGAAAACTTTTTACGGTGACAGTACTACTGCAAGTTACAAAAAGGTAGCAGCAATACAGAACAAATATAACCAAACAGAAGAACAGAGTAAAGCAGGATATCTTACCTGTTATGACTAGAGAGAGCAAAGAAAGCAATGAGCACTTGGGCATAGCATATAGTGGAAAATTTAATTAAATAGAGTGCAGGCAGGAAAGTACATTGGTAAAGGAGAACAGTGAACAAACAGCTACATTAATAGCAGAAAAAGCATGTAAGGCTGTGCAGTTTTCTGCAGTCTAGTACCACAGGCAATTTTCTGCTCTCCAAGGTCAGACATCCTGCTTCTCTTTCAAGCTCTACAATTAAAAGGTCAAGCACTGAAGCGAGTCAGCTGAGGGAACCACTTCCAGTGCAGAGACATGTCAATGGAAAAGACAAAATAGGCCAGTAAAAACCCAGATTTACAAGACATTTGCTGACAGCTGATCCAAGCAATCAGTAAATCTCCAAGATGTGCTCTGTTATCCCACAAAAACACTTCTCTGTATCTCAAAGGAAAAACAAAAAAGGCAGCTAAGCGGCTTGTTATTTTCCCAGAAGGGGGGTAGAGTGAAAACTTTAAAGCACTCTTCCAGATTACAAATTTGCTTTAAATAGTTCAAAATCAAAAACAACTAAAAAACCCCAACAACAAAGAACCCCACAAACACAATCAACACAAAAAACCACAAACCAATAAAAAACCAGAATGATTGATCTAAACAAAAGAGCTCTTTTTCAAACTAAGAATCCTGATTACTTAAAAATCAGTGTAAAATTCAATTTTTCTGTTCAGTACTAACTACTAAGCAAAAAGGCAGTCATCTGTCCTCTAACTCTCATACATATTCCAACAAACCCTACTAGAGTACAGCACTTAGTGAGAACACTATGCACCCATGAAGCAAAAAGAGATGTAATGAAAATTATCAACACAAGCTTACACATACAGGAGAGAAAAGTGGTGACAGGAACCAAAGAGTAATTTGCTGAAAAATTCTGAAAATAATACAGAATTTGAAATGGTTTAACTGTTGAGAACTTTCAAAAGTAACTAATTGTTATAAAATAGTCAGACTATATACATATCATCTTATTTTTAAGTATCCTTATAGTATATTTAAGCATACTTATTTAAGTATTTTATGCATATTTCAAGAACAGACAAATAAAATGACAGAGACACTTCACACCCATTCTTAAATAAAAATTTTAACTTGAATCCATATATGTATGGGAGTCTATGCCAGAACACTTGCCCAAAAGATGTAAGGAGCATTAAGCTTTCATCACTAAATTCTAAACCCCCCATATTAAATTAATTTAAAATACTGCATATTTTTATTTATTAAATAAACCTGCCCTTCAAAAAGAAATTTTAACCTCAGAAATTACAAGAATTTTACAATAGCTCTAAAACAAAGGCCATGTTTCTACCACTCTTTCTCTCAGTCTCACCAGCATGAAAATTGCATTTCCATTTTCGCCACAGACTCATCAAATCTAGCTTTCATTTATTTATTCTGTCTGCAACATGAAAATATTTAAGCAGGATGAGACCATCACTCATCTTCCAAACTCTGGGCTTGGAAAACGGGTGAATGAGTTGTGAGGAAATTCTCACTGTATTTTTTAGACCACTAGCAGATTATTTCTTAGCAAAAAGGCACAAAAAAAAACTTAGCACTTCAAGTTAAGCTTCAACCACAAAAATTCTTAAGAATACTCAGTTATTCCTTTGAAATTTAGGGAATGGTTATGCTAACCTTTACAGAAATACACAGGCAGATCATTCTTTGTAGCAGTCAAAAAAACCCATCAAAACCTTTTTTTCTTTACTGTGATGCACTGAGGCAGCTTGCTCAGAGAAACTGTAGATGCCCCTTTCCAGGAAGTGCATAAGACCAGGTTGGATGGGCTTTGAGCAGCCTGTCTAGTAGAAGATGTCCCTGCCCATGGCAGGAGGGCTGCAACTGGATGATCTTTAAGGTCCCTTTCAACCAAACCTTTCTTTGATCCTTAGGAAAGGATCTTGGTTAATTTTCAGGTCATCTTTGGAGAAACACAGTTAGAAAAAAACACTGCCAGTTAATTGAAGCCATTTGAGTTTTAATAACCAAAAAAATCCAAAACATTGAGTTTATGTAGTAGATTCCCAGTGCCTTGAAATAGAAGACAAAAAGTCAGTTTCCAAAAATATCCACAGGTAAAACTTAGATTAGTTTCACTCACAGCTGCTTCCAGAATAAAACCAACAAACATGCATGGAGGAAAGAGACCTACTCAAATATGAACAGAACATAGATAACCACAGGAAAAGAAAATACTTGTAAAGCACAGTCTTAGCTTTAAAACTGCAACAAAACCTCTCTCAGTATTCATATTTATGTTCTACTGAATCTTAACAATCCTAGTTAAAAACAATATAACAACAGCCTGAAAAGTTTCTTCAGTTTCATGACAAATATCAGTAGAGAATATCATCACTATAGACCTGATCTTCACAAAAGCAAAACCTATAATACTCATTTTGATACATCTTTTTATCTCCTTAGCTTTAAAAAAAAAAGAAAAAAAGGAAAAAAAAAAAGGAAGCCAACAAAAAGCCAACTAAAACCTGAGAGTCTAATTACCGGATGAATACCGAACTCGTGCTTCTGGTCATATGATGACAAACATTAAGGGCATTGACTTTAGTTTATACAAATTATTCAAAACCACTGCATCTCCACTCCCTAAAATGTCATAACCAGAAAGATTATGGCTACCCATATTGTGACAGCTGAAGAATTACACCCACTGGCACAAAGATATCAGCCTACCTGATGGAAAGTATTGCTTCTTTCACACCCAGTCACTAATGGGAGTCCTTTTTAATGACATTTCACATTTACCAAGTTACTAATGTGAATACTTTAATAGCATTCAACCAAACTGGCTGGATTAGCCAAAAACTCCAACTCAAGCTCACGAAACTAACCCCATTTATGGACACATAAGAAAAAACTGCTATCAGAGTTGAAGAGTAGTCTCCCGCACAGGTACAGTAAGTAACAAGCAGCTCCATGAGTGGTAAACTCTTGGAGGGGTTTTCAGCCAGCAGTTTAAAAAGAAGGAGAGAAAAGAAAAAGAAAAGCTAACCACATAATCCCTTAGCATGAACCTGAACTAAGTATGAAAGCAACTATGACTCAAAAGCTTCAGCTTCACAGGCAGGTACTGGTCCTTAGTCAAATCACAGTAAACAACCGTGTCCATGGCTGCTGCTTTGGAGCAAGCCTAAAATACATGAAAGATACAGTACAGATACAGATAATTTCTAAACCAATGGGTCAGTACCTACAGGTGTAAATATTCAGTCCAAGAAAGAAAAGATCAAGAGTTCCCTCAAAAAAATAATAAAAATCTCTGGTGTCCCTTCTGTGATCGTATTCAGGTGAGAAATAACATTGCAACTCGTTAAGACAAATGAAAGGTAAATCCCATCCTCCTCTTTTGAAGGGCAGGAACCATGACTGCAGTTGCCATTGTAGACAATGTAACTTCGGTTTGTTGACTCTTAGGTAATTTTCTGTTTGATGAAAAGACACTACAGCAGTGTCTCTTTACAGTTTTTAAAGGCTTTTGCTCCTTTTTAATGTGGACTTGTGTTGAAGTCATGTGAGGGTTATACAATGGAGCAGAGCTTTTACACATCACCAGAAATCTCATTAATCATACTACTTTTCTTCAACTTACCAGAAAAATGTACTGAGCAGTCCCTAGCTATGTGCACAGATTCCTAAACTAAGGGTTACACCTGAGTTAAGAATCTTTCAGACAATTTCGTTCAAGTTCAATATAGTTCAGGATTGTCAAATCAGAATGTGAAAAAGCACCACTATCCTCAGCTTTACTCCAAGCCTCTTCTCAATAACAGCAGCAACCACCGATTTTTAAGGTCTGTATTAAAATTTCTTTAGAGATACAATAAAGCCCATGAGATCAAGGAAAAAAATCCTATAGAGCTCTCCAAAACACAGCACAGGCACAGGACCACTACTTGTGAAATCTTGTGGGGACCCCTGGTGGTTCTTGGTCCTCACTCTCCCTACTAACAAATTTACAGCTTCAAAGGAGTGAAAAAAACACCAGGTAAACAGGAACATATCCCTTGTACTCTGTCAGGTGAAAAAAACACCAGGTAAACAGGAACATATCCCTTGTACTCCGTCAGGAGTGAGAACCCTTTGGTCACCAGAAACAAAAAAGGTTGGGCACTCCTCTTGGTTTGTGCAACTGTTGAATCCCAGAAGATAAGGGGCTAATGTGTATGTCTCAAACAGTGATAACTGGATAGCTGTGGAGCCAGCCAGGGATTGTTGGTAATAACAGACAACTGTTGGTACTGACATGAGAAATAACAAGCTTGGCTGGAGAAGGGGCCATGCAGAGGTAGGGCAGCACTCCCCCGGGACAAACATCCTCGTCTAGTTCCAAGAGAGACGCACAGTACAGCACAAGTGCAGGAATGAGGCCAAGGTGTGGGCATGGACTGTAGAGAGGGATCAAGACTATCCCAGACCCCTGAAGCTCTCCAACCCATTTCCAGAAAGGTCTGAAAAAATGGACTGCACACAATGGGTAATTTGCACAGAAAACAAGAAACACGCCTTCCTGGTGAGGAAACCTACCTATTCAAAAGTACCCCCAGCAAGCCCAGGAGTGCCCCCAGGACCTTGGACATCTCACCAGCTGTACTGATGCTGGACTAGTGATCTCTTTCTCTCTTCCCTTACACCCTATCCCTTTATCCAAAACCCAGTGCCATGAACTTACACAGACTAACATTGCAACTTTCATGCCAAGTGTGTAATGCACTAACAAAATTTTCTGATTGTTTGCAGACTCTCTGACTTTTGTTGTTCCTTTTGACTATGAGCATTTATGAATCTTGAGTGCTTCCTTCCCATTAAGGAAGAGACATCACAGTAGCAGAGTGATAAAGTGACAGATGCAGTAAGTACAGCTACTTAAACTCCAAGGCCAGGAGTGCTGACAACAAACTTACTCTGCTTCTTGCTCTGGATCCTCTCAAGCAACAGTGTTAAGAGGTGAGGAGGGACTGATCTGTGATCAACACCTGGCTCTGCTCATGGCTGACATCCTTTGCTTGACTACACAGAAGCCACCTCATTTTTTTAAAAACAGCTCTCCCAACCATTACTGGTGGCCATTGCGGTAATTTTCAAAGGATGAAATAAATATATAAATTTTTTCAGAGAGACCTGTGAACCTCTGATGTTAACAAACAAGACTGTTAATAGCCTGTTCCAGCTTTTCAATAAAAACAGATATTCTAACTAAAGGAGATGGAAAAAAAATCAAAAGGTAGTTAAGATTAACAAATGGCACCAAAGCAAAGGATTTCCTAAATCAAGTGTGTTAGCAGTTCAGAATGCACAGCAAGTTGCCCTTACTTGAACATTCTTCTCTCCAGCTGTAAAACCTAGTTGAAACGTTGGCAAGGGCATTGCCAAAATTATCTATATTTCATCAGGGTCTACAAATGGTAGACAACTTTACGGCAGGAGTGTCTGGAGAGAAAATTACTGCTCAGTAGTGCTATCAAGTTAAAAACAAGACTCATGGTGGGTATTTTATGAGGAAAAAAAGAAATTGGGTTCATGTGAGATTTTTAATATTACCAAAAAACCAAAAATCAACTATAGTTTACTAAAAGGCTTTCAGCTAACAGACTGCAAAGAAGGTGAGTTATCCTAAATGTGTTGTTATACAACCACAGAGATGAAGTCAGTTCACTGAGTTCATAAATCAAATTTATTAAAAATAATCCATCCTCTACCTATCCAAAGAAAATAAACGTTCTTTAAAATTTCTTAGGAATAAAAACTGAGATTTTTCTAACTGTGGTAATGACATAAGCACTTAGTGCACTGATTGTAAGGTCTTCTCAGATGTCTTAGAAGCTTCACTGCCCAAGTTAAAAGAATATTCGTGTCTCAGTACTAAATAAATGAAAAGTGCTAAGTCTGTAAAAGTGACACAAAATTGTGTGCAAGACTAGAAGCAAAAAAAGTCAAATAACAGTTAAAGAACTCTTCAATTTTCTTTCCTAGATATACTCTGGAAATCTGTAGATTCAGTTTTCAAAATTGGAAAATGAATGTGTTTGGAAGCATATGGAGAACAGGTTTTTTTCCCATCATATACATGAGACAAATTAAAAGCGGAAAACTCAGGGGAAAAAGCTGCAGTAGATCAAAAACTGCAGATAACACATCAAAATCCCAGAAATCTGGCAGAGAACACTAATTTGGAGATAAAAGTGGAAGGAACTCAAACACAAACTTATCTTTCAGGAAAACAAGTACTTGAATTTAAACTGGCAGAATGTCAAAATATTAAATCACCCCAGTAGCTCTATCTGGAATTTAAACAAAGTACTGAAGTGAAATGCCATTTTTACTATTTCAATTAGGAAACATTTCTTCGTTGTACTTACTGCAGTATGAACATGCTAAATACACATTTGAGTACTTCATCTCCTCTGAAATTTTTAGAGAAATTTATCAAAATATATCAAAAATAAGGAGAAAAAATAGCAAAGGTTATTTAACTTTAAGCTAAGGTTATTTTTATCAAAGGGTCTGTGCTTAAGGACTAAAGTTAATTCACTTTTTCATTTACTAGTCCTCCTTAGCCCACAAAGCAAGCACAATCTAATCCTGTAACTAGAAAGCCTAAGGAAATGCTTAACAAACAAAACAGCTGAATGCCTAGAAAGTTCAAGGGGAAAATACCTGAATACAGACTACACTCTTTGCAAGTTATTAAAAGTAACTGCTGGTACCCACTATGAAGTTATCAACTCTTTTCTTTACATTTCCAGGAATATACACTCAAGACTACCTACTACATAATACAAACGAATAAGGGTACTCCAGACGTAAACAGATTCGTAACCACTTTAACAGTTTTGCCTAGAATTCTTTCTATTATGCATGAAGCCTATGAATTACTTAATCAACTTCCTTCTCCAATAATAAAAAATATCAGTTCATTAACTATGTATTTATTTAATTAGTATTTATTAATTACTATCTCAACAATTTACATTTTTCAGTTTCTATGTTTCTAAAGCAGAGTACATTTTCCAGCAGAAAAAAAAAGTATCTCTTTACAGCCCTCTTATAACAGTCAATTTAAATGAGTATTGCTCTATCTAGACTTTATTCTCTCAGCTGACTTTTCATAAAGGCTTCCAAAAATCAAAAACAAGCTTCAAGTTAACTCTAAAAATTTGTAATTGTCAACTTTCTACTATTCTGAGCATCTTCAGTTTGCAAAGCTTGGCACATACACAAGCACAAAGTACTGTATTGCAGAGCCTCCTCGTCCACAAGCACAGTAAAAAGCTGAGCTGACACATGAACAGCTTTAGCAAGTCAGACAACACAGAACCTGCACTTTAAAGTTATGACATATGGGAACAACTGCAACGAGGAGGGCAGAACTGGGAACTTCCTCACAGGCATTAAGCTGAAATCTTAAGTTTTGGGAAAATAAGCAGGGAGAGTACAAAAACAGTTCCATGCATGATCACTGCCACTGCTGACAACTTTTGGAGTTTATTGGGTTACTGCTGCTCTCAAGGTGCCAAAGCAAGAAATTTAGGAACGTGCAAAATAGTCTGAGAAATAGGAAATTAACTCAAATTGGCACGATCACTTCTGGCACAAATCTCTTCAGCAGTCGAGCTTCTACTATACTTTTGTAATTTATGACCAAGTTAAAAATACCCCTACTGCCAAATTATTATAAGACTTTACCCTGAAATCTTGATCTGTACAGTTACGCCTATTCACATGCATATGAAGTCAGCTAAATAAGAGCAGGAAAAAACTATCTCAATGTTCCTAGAATGCCTTTTGGCAATGATTGTGAACTTGGAACAGCTGTCCCAGCTTTAGTGCTCACACTCAAGGAATGCAACTCTGCTGTTCAAGATAAGACACGCACAGATCCCAAAGCAAAGTGTGTGTGAGGGGGAAAGCCAAACTGTATATTTAGTGAACAGGAGAAGATATATTACACAGCCAGATCCACTTGTTCATAGAATAACCGGCACAGTGGGTTTTCACTTGCAAGTTACTCAAACATTAATTTGCTACAAATGTTTGTGTGCAAGAGACCACAACAGGAAGTATAAACATGGTCACGAGAAAAACAATGACAAATTCATAAAATAAAGTGGTTCAGGGCAATGCAGTCAAAGGCCAACAGCTTCAAGTGTCTTTTCTGGTCAAGAATTTGGATAAGATTGTTCTTACTACAAGGGGAGAAGCGGGAGGAAGGGGGGGAATTTTACCCAGGATTACTCTAACTTGGAAGTCTGTACCACAGAGAGAACAGTGGGATAGTAAACAATTCAAAGAGGGCACTTTAAAAATTTGGGCAAAGAAAACCTTGGAATACAGCAAGTAGAATGTGTTTCTAGAAACATTACAATACACATTCTGCATAACATCTACCATTATCAAGCAAAGAATTTTTAGGACTGACATACCACATACCAATACTGAACAGAAGTAAACGAGAAACAAGCTCCATTTTTCTGAACACCATGTAAATTCTGTTTTCACATGTGTTGCAGAGAGATGCAGAGTCATTGTGTTTCAAGCTATAAGTTTCAAGCTACGTGTAGTTTTCCCAGAGCAGAAGTCCGTCCCACTCTGACAACTTTGCAGCAAGTTTACATCTGCTTGCCAGCCAAAGAGACAAGACATCAATTTTACAGTAGTTAGTGAAAGACTTATTTTAGCAAAAGTGATAGTGACAGCTGGTGGTTCTCTTTTATTATTCTTCACGAAGGTATGTTTCCTATAATGCACAAATATTTTTCAAAATTTTACATTACAGCATATTGACATTTCCTTAAATAGAGAAACAGTTTTGATGACTATCTGCTTTCAAATCTGTCATACCAACATATCCTTCATTCAAATAGCTGTATCTGCAAAGAAGTATCTCTGTTGCTAAGGGATACTGAAAATAAACCCCTTCACAGGTCCATCGAAAAGAAAAGCATCTAAAAGCAAAAAGTACACATTCACCTGACAATTTCTTCCACAAACTCTGCACCAGAAGCTTTAGAAGTCCCACAACCTCAAAAATGAGGTGCAAGTCCTCACACTCAAATGACTACCATTTACCAGTACGTTGCCAAAAATATTTAAGCATCTATTCTAACATAGGTTAGACCTAGAAACATTTTAAATTTGGTTGTAAGGCCCTATTTCACCTAGTTTAGTACTTTAAAGTGTGACACAGCAAATTTACTACACTACACAGAACATAGTTCACTATCAGCACACGCTTTTTCACTGTCACATTCATAAGCATTCATTTCAAGTGAGAATTGATACACACTTGTTTTACAGCCATTTCCACAGTACTGGCTAGGTCAGGGAAGAATTTTGGTCAAGTATGGAAGATAATATGAAAGAATGCACTCAATCTTCAGTTTTAACCTCAGTGACCTGCACGCCCATATAATTATGAGGCTCCAACAAGAGCCTATGACCTCTCTCCCTTGTCTAAGAGCGGCCCTACTAGCCAAACCCGTGAGCCAACATAAAGCGAGTAACTCATGCAGAATAATCCTGGGGAGGAGACCCTGGACACTGCCAGCCGCAGAGGCCCCCGCTTTCCCTATGCTGCCCGGAAGAACACCGGGACGGGGTGACACGGTGCAAACAGGCTGTGTTTACACTGTGTAAACACACGGGGCATTCCCCCCCTCATCCCGGCCTTTCGGGGGAGGCACACGGACGAGGTGAGGGATACCCGAGAGGCCACCACGTCCGTCCCTTCCCAGCCCCGGCCGGCCGGCCGGAGCCTTCCCGCTGGCGGGGAGCAGCAGCCGCTGGGCGGGCGGGAGATGCCCGCTCCCCTCCTCCCTCCGCCTCGGCCCCGCTCGCTCCCCTGCCGTGTCCCCGGGCCGCGGGGGAGTCCGAGCCTGCCCCGCCCCGCCGCTGCCCGTACCTGCGCGGGCGGCGCCGCCCGCTGATCCCCGGGGAGGCGCTGGCTCATCCTCCCTGCGAGTGCCAGCGGGACACGGGCGCAGCCCCCGGACCCGCGGCCGCTCCGCCGCCCGGCACCGCCCCTCGGCCCGGGGAGGGCGGGGATTGCAAGCGCGCAGAATCGGCGCCCGTCGGGCCCCCGGGGTCAGCATCGCCGTCACTGCTGATTCTGCTTCCCGCGGTCCGCCCGGCGCGGGTCCGTCCCCCGCTCCCGCCCTGCCGCGGAGGGGCGCGGCTTCCCCGAGGCCCGGGAGGGGCCCGTGGGCGGTACCCTCGCTGCGAGAGCGGGTTGAGGGCCCAGGGGGAGGCAGGACAGTCCCGCGCTTCAGAACGGGGTGGAGGCAGTTTCCCAGGTAAAGGAGGCAGAGAGAAGCCGGGTACATCCTTCGGCTTCGGGCTAAACTGCGTCGCCTCTAAATTCCAGGCGCTGCGGAGGCCCGAGAGCCTGAGGGTTTTACCTGCGGAGAAAATGCAGGTGTCGGGCTGAGCACGGAGCTCCTGGGTACTGCTAGCCGAGGTGCTGAGGCCAGTCTGGGGTCCACTTAACACACAGAGAATGCAAGTTCCACCAAAACGTGTCAAGTCAAGGCTTGGATTTTTTTTTTTCCCCTAAGGAAAATGCCCGCTGGTTCGCCTATGTGCAAGGCTTACAAGCCCGCAGGGCGCCGTGCCCTGTGGCACTCGGACTGAGGAGGCGCGTTGTGAATCGCGAGGCTCTTTGCCCATAGGTGCCACTAAGGCGTGCTTTGGAGTCGGGAACGGAGGAGCCACAGGTGCAGCCCGACCCTCCCCGGTAAGCGCTGCGCTCAGCCCCGCCGCGGCACGCTTCCCCCCCGGAGCCCCGCCCCGGGGCTGTCCTGGGGCAGACACGTACCGCCGGAGCCGGGCTGTACGGCGCTGTGGGTCGCGGCTCCTTGGTGAAACACTCGTAGCTGTTTTGGGGGGGTTCCCCCAAAAACGCTGACACCCGCGCGCGCCCCGCCCGTCACGTGACCGCGACCACGCGTTACCAGGGTGAAGGGCCGCTAACGCGGGCAGGGCCGCGGCCCCGCCCCGGTGCCGGCTCGCCCAATGGGAGCCGAACTGCGGGGCGGGGCCGCCAATAGGGGCGGATGGGGGCGGGGCCTTGCCAGGCGCGAGGCCAGGTTGGGCAGTCGTGGCCGCGGCGGGCAGGTATGGCGGGGTGGGGCCGGCGGGCGCGGGGAAGCAGAGGCGGGGTGGGGATGGGCCGGGCCGCCCTGCCCTGCTGGGAGCCGGGCAGGTAGCGGGTGGCCTCTTCCAGCCACCCTGGGGCTGGCTGTTCCTGGCCGCGCCTCTCGCCCCGGTGCTGGGCTTGCTCTGGCTGTGCGGGGGCGGCGGCCTGGCGGGGCCCGCTGCGGAGCGCGGCCCAGCCCGGCCCCTGCCCTGCCCGTCCCAGTACGCGCGGCCCGGGCCTGGCCGTGCGCTCCGGTTGGGCGGGCTGCCTCGGGATGTGACTTGCGCCGCTCTCCTGCGTGTCCGATGAACTGACTTGTTGCCCTGGGCTTGAAAAGACAACGCCCTGTCAGCGCTGATGTCCTTCCTCTGGACACCTATTTTTCCCCTGCCACATGGGAAAATAGGCGATCTAACTCATGGAAGATGATATACCCGCTTTGACTGAGCTGTGACTTCTCGCCCAAAGGCTGGGTACTGCCCATTTTATTTGCCCGGAGCAGCATGCAGAGGCAGCCCTAAGCTACGCCTAATGCAGCTGTTTGAACTGTAGAGCAACTCTGGTTATTTCATAAAGTAGAGTAGGAAGAGAACTTCAGTAGAGTCGTGCAGAGTTCAAATTGTATCCCACCTGCTGTGCTTTTACTGTTGCCTGAAAGAGAATATTGAAGCTAGCACCAAGACCTTCTTATGTTTAGAAGTGCAACTTTATATTAAACTATCTTTATGTACTGTAAGAAAATAAAAAAACAACCTTACCAAAACACTGCAGGCCTGTAATTTTAACTTTTTACTTTCCTGGTAGTTACGCTTAGTTTTAGTAAGCTTTGCATCTCCTCTTTTTCAGAACAGATTACTTTAGATCTCTCTTGTTTTGTCTCCCTACACTTATCAGACTTATTCATTTTGGTCTCCTTTCATGGTATAGGTCCTGTTAAGCAGCATCTGTGTCTAGTACATGGTAATTCTGTTAAAAAAAAATCTCAAATTGAGGAGAGATCCTGATTGTGAGACATATGATGTGTGTGAAGTTTGGCTCTAAGCTACTAGGATCTCCTGTTGGAAAGAAGCTGGATACAGCAAAGCAGAAATGCTATTAGTTCTTGCAAGTTAGGCTTAAGTGAAGAAAATCCTAGGATGCTTTTATCGTTTTCATCTTATAGAAACTTTCTCAGGGTATGGAAGCTCTTTTTGCTTAAAAAAAATAAAATCTTTTAGTCTACTGTGAATTTCCTCGGATATTTGTCACTTTGGTCTTTGTTTTGCCCTTTCACTGTGCTATTCTGACACATCTGTATATTGCCATAGCTTCTGCTTGCAGCTCCCTAGTGTCCTGTTTTTACCAAAGTATTTTTTAATATAGAACCTTAAACACCATAAAAATTCACCTGAGTACTCCTTTTAATCTGAAAAGGTAGTCTGAATGGTCAGATAGTACATGGAAAATAGTGATTTGTGCCATTTGGTGATTATATGTTTTATATGCAATGTGAAAAGAGTCTTTCAGTCAGGCTTAAAGCCACACCTCTCTGTATTGAATAATGATTTGAAACACGCTGGGGAATCTGTTGAATTCAGGCCATTTTTGGCTTCATTATGGTGATAAAAAAGCTGGATTTAGTGCTTCTTAAGAAACAATGCATAGGAATACCCCTTGCCTCCATTGTGTTTCTTCCAAGTAAAGTTGAACTAAACATTTTTAATCAGGTACCGTAGCTCTATGATGTTTGTGTGCCAGCTGAATCAGAAGCCTTGGCACTAATTGCACTGGTTTATTTAAAGACAAAACAGATCCTTTTTAGTCAAAATGAAGGATGAAACAAGTTTTAGTTATGCAGCCCTTGTTGACCCAAATGAGCCAACTGTACCAAAATAGAGTTGAGACTGAGTAGATGATTTACAGAAAAACAACTGAAGAGACAAATGGATCAACATTTTGAGTTAGAGAAAAATACCATGATCAGGCTAAATCACTAAGTGCACCTAATTAAACATGCTCATGGTTTTTTTGTGTTTGTTGGTTTGTTTTTCCAGTACTCAAGTAAGGATGCCTTAAGACGAGAACTATGGATAAATATATCAAAGTGCGGAAGATTGGAGAAGGATCCTTTGGGAAAGCAATACTTGTCAAAGCTAAAGAAAATGGCCAACAGTATGTCATTAAAGAAATAAACATCTCTAAGGTAAGTGATTGTTATTAATAAATTCCTGAGCCATTCTTTTTGTACTTCTGTTCTCACAAATCATTATTTTCCTTCTGAAGATGTCAAATAAGGAGAGAGAAGAATCAAGGAGAGAAGTTGCTGTTTTGGCTAACATGAAACACCCAAATATTGTCCTGTATAGGGAGTCATTTGAAGGTAAGGTGAACTAATACTGTAAAACCTGAAGTAACGTGAGTGACTGTGCACTTCTTACTGCATAGTCTAAAAGTCTGGGAGTTTTCTCTCTTTAATCAATATTTTTCATACCTTTACTACTTACTTCAGTTATTTTCCATATTTTTTTCAGAATTCCCATCCACGTTTAAAAATAATTTTCCTGAATTTGTAATTCATGAAAAAGGGGAACAAATAAACAAATATTCATGACTATGCCTTATATAGTATTGGTTTTGGTTGATACTTAAATGAAAGATACTCTCTTATTTCTCCAGAGCATAAGTCTCCTTGAATATACCCTAGCAACTGGAATGCTTGTGTAGGTTAAATTTGTGTAGGTTAAATTACAGTCTAAATTTGGATATTGATAACCTAGCGAGAGCAGTTTTATGTCCAAGTCTATTGTCTTAGAGTGCAGTCTTCAATAATTGCAACCATGTAATTGCTTTCAGAGCTGGGAAAATAGATGGGACTGTTTACTTCATCAGGCAGTGAAGGAAGGAGAAATATAATTCTACATTGTCTTCACAGTGAATGTCTTGGGAAATGGGCAGAAGAGAAAAAAGATTCCAAAAGCCTATTATAAAAGTTAAAATATTATTAAAAGTCCCTAAATATTATTTGAACTGCTGTTTAGAGATTTTGGTCTCTTCTTTCCTTCCTTTCTGCTGACTTTCTTATGTCTTTCGCCTGGGGCTTTCACTTTATCTTTTCATTAAATTAGATTTTTGTGACATAATCATATTACACAGCCTCACTTCTGGTTTATAAATCCACACTGCTTTCTTCCTTGTAGTAGAGGCTGTTCTTTAAGACTGCTTTTTTCTTACAAGGTAGATCCTGTAATCCATAATACACAAGAATTTGTGTTGCATCTTTATTGCCAGAACACATTGACTTTGAATACATTGAATATAAAGTTCACAGAAGAAAATTATTTCAGCAATAGATATGCAAGAAGTCTAGACTCTCTTACAATAATCTCTTAAAATTACACTAATTAAAGATAATAATAAAATACCCAAACAGGGAAACTTTAAGGGTTTGATGTTTTGAAAGGCAGATTTCAGAAGCATTTTATGGGAGTGAAATTTAAGTGACTTAGATGATTCAATTTGTTTTAAATCAAAGGTTTTTAAGTGTTGTGACTAACTTTTTCATAAAATAGGAGTTCTTTTTCCTTTGACCAGCATGTGACTGATTTTCTGCAGTTATTCATCTCTTCTCAAAATCATGCCTAGTATGTGAGTAGTGTAGTTCTTATGCTTTTGGCAACTTGCAATTTGCTTCTGCCTAATCTGTTTTTTCATCAGTAACTGGGAAAACCATAACTTTGAATGAAATGTATTATGTTTCTTCATACCTCCTACTGGAAACTTGCATGGGATTTTTTGAAGTCTCCTGAGATTTCATTCAAAAAAGAGAAAATAATTGTTTCCATCTCTCATTGTTTGCTGGAGGTTCTCTTACTGTTCTTCAGACTGAAATAAACTGCATGTCTAGTATGAAAGCTGATGGCTATCATGTTCTGGCAAGTCTAGGTAAAATTCCAAGAAAGAAGGAGGCAAATACAGGCAATTTAAGATTCCTTTAGGGTAGGGGGATCTATAGGATGTTTGAAAAAAGTTTAAAGATTGGTTTTATATTCTGTTCATAAAATGACACCTTTAATTTCATAGTGGTTTTGAGCACCATATTGCAACATTGGTTCAGTAGATGTAATTCTTCTCCCTCCCTATCAAAATAGTCCAATGTCACCAAAATGGAAAAATTAGGTTTTGAAACTCAAAATAATAAACATATTTTTGCTTGAAGTTTGAAAAAATAGACTAATAAATTATATCTAAAGCTGCATGTGAAAAAGTAAATTTTTTGGTTGCTTTTTCTGTGACTGTGTAAAGATATTTAGAAAGTTAAGTAAAGAAGAGTCTTGCTTTTGTCTTTTTGAAATACTTTGTCTTTTACTTTACAGAAAATGGTTGTCTGTACATAGTGATGGATTACTGTGAAGGAGGAGATCTATTTAAAAAGATAAATGCCCAGAAAGGAATCCTGTTCTCTGAAGATCAGGTAACAGCAAGCTGCTGTTATAGTGTTTTGTTGCAGGATACTTTTTAATGAATTTGAAATTATTTTGGTTCAGGTTATGGTTGTGGTTACTTAACCTAAAAGGAGATTCTCAAACAGTCATTCTTGTTGCTATTGGTCAATGCAGTATCATTAAAAAGCAAAATCAAACCAAAACACAGGCAAAAAAAACAACTGCACAAAGGAAAAAAAAAAAAAACAAAACAGAAAGAAAATATGGTTGAAGTCCTGGGTATGTTACTTGAGATTTTGTCTCTATGTGTAAGGTGTTTTTAAAAGTTGGATGTCTTGTGAAGTAAACCAAGTCTGAGACATGAAAAATACTGAAAGACAACATGAATATCCTTAAACCTCTGAAATAATTTTAAAAGTTTTTTAAGATGTAGTGGCATAGGATTTTTGTATCATAATACTGATTTTCATGTGTCATAAATATAAAATAATATACTTTCTAAGTATAGTAATATGAAATATGGAAATATGGAGTTGGCATCATTCAGAACTTCATTTTGCCAGTAATAAAAATTTAATATTCTGCTGATACACTTCCAATACATTTTATTTTGCCACAAAACTGGCTATAAAGTAATTTTTAGTGAAAGAGAAGTGACATAGTTTGGAATAAATGAGAGGATTTTAAGTACAGATTTGATTAAATTAAGTAAAAATAAATTATGTAGGATTCAGGGTGGATTTTTTGCTCAGACTTATATGTTTCTTTGTTTATAAATTGTTTCTATGCTTTTGTGTCTGTGTCCAGTAGGATCTCAGTTTACCTGGGATTGGAAAGTCTTAGTAGTATATGAAACATTTGGGATATAATTTGTAAAACTTTTAATTTTCTAATTTGATCTCACTTTTTACAAGAAGGGCTTCAAATGGAAAAGTGAAAATTATGTCTTGCATTATACTATAATTTTGTCGTGTATGTACTTCTAAGTAGTGAATATAAAACTACTACTCACATGGCAAACTTCTTGTCATTAGTCACTTCTTAAATTGTGATTTTTGCAAATTTACCCAAAAAAGGGCATTCTTGGCTTGTTCATAATCTTTAAGTTAGATGTTTGTTGCTTTTCTCATCAAAGTCTACTTTGTAATATTTTTCTTTTAAGACACACAGAATTACTATAAGTAAAATAGTTTCTGAGAGCATCAGTAGGCTTCCTAGGACTCTTGGTCGATTAACTGAGTGCAAGAAGACTTGTATTGGCTACAGCAAAAGTGCAATCTTTTAATTTGCAAGGTCTACATCTTAGGCATTTTAGCCAATCTGATCCATGTTGCATTCCTCTGCTAGGTTTATAATAGGTAATGAAAATAGTAGTCTCAAGCTTAATATCAAATTTGGGTAATAAGCATTCTTCATTAAAAGGTTTACATTATGGTGACAGTACTATTATGTTTTTAATTATTTTTTGGTATAAATGAAGTGGTAAGAGGGGGAGGAGGGTAAAATCCAGTTATAATTAAACTCTGAATTGATAATATCTTGTAAAAGGGAAGTTTTTAGATAATTGATGAAGTTGATGTTGCATTTTCTTTTATTAATAGATTCTGGATTGGTTTGTACAAATCTGTTTAGCACTAAAACACATACATGATAGAAAAATCTTGCATCGGGACATAAAGTCACAGGTATGTAGGTGGCTATTTTTCAACTGAATTGTCTTTCAAAGTGATTGCATTCATGTCTTCCTAGTTTGTTTATGGAAACATTTCTAATACTGGAAACATTTCTTCAGTCTGCAGGAGATTTATGTATTTGTACAAACAGATGAGGCTATTAGATGAAGCTACAGGTGTTACTCATGTATTTATGTGTGGGGAAAGAAAAGATTATGTTTGACAGTGTGAAGTAGTATTTTTTCATATAAATGAAGTAGGAGTTGTATATACAAGTCTGGTGTTTCATAGCAGTAAGTAACAATGACTTCAGGGGGATTAAATGGTAAAAAACTTCCTTCTTCTCAAAACATGTAGAGAACAAAAAGTGTGCAATTGTATGAATATTTTAATTAACAGACTTCTTAACATTTCTATGTCAAGAATATATTTTTAACCAAAGATGGAACAATACAGCTGGGAGATTTCGGAATTGCCAGAGTTCTGAACAGGTAACTCCTTTTTGATACTGTTTTTCCTCTGACTTAATTTAAATTGCTTTGATCAAGGAAAACACAACCTGTGCACTTCATGTGAGTTAACCAGTTAACATCCATCCTAATTTTTCTCTCAGTACTGCAGAGCTGGCACGCACTTGCATAGGAACACCGTACTATTTGTCGCCTGAAATATGTCAGAACAAGCCTTACAACAATAAAAGGTACTAATAAGGATTTTATTAAACATCTTGAGTAAAAAGAAAAAAATAAGCTCTTTTAGGAATTTAAAGCTGTTTTAGTCAAATGATGGTGAGCATCTATTAGTTTGTCTCTTACCCAAGTAGGTACTGAGCTTCACTGTAGAGGTTGTACCTCTACAGGTAGGTCTGAAGTAGAAAGCAGTATCATAGAGAGATGACTTAGCTTAATGCTCCAAGCTCTAGATCTAGTTGTGTTCTTAATTGTGGCTCTACTTTTGCCTGTCTGCACAGTGGTTGTACTGCCTTTGTTGATGCACTACCAAGGTGAAACTCTCTTAAAGATGAAACACAGCAATTTGATTATCTGCACACGTGATGTGCATACAGGGGTGGCTCAGCTTGCTCCAGATACCTTGCTTACACCTGTGCTGCCCTGGCAGCAGCCTGTGCCTAGTAACAGTATCCCCAGTGTAATTAATGGTAATAATTACATGTTAGTAAGTTACCCTTCCTCATTGCTGTGAGCGCCTTATCATCGTTTCCATTAATTTCTTAAGAGATAAAAATTGTTACAATTACTTCCCTTTAATTTCTTCTACATGGGGTTTATTGTCCAATGGTGTTCTGACCAAATCCTGTAATGAATGAGGGTAAGTTTAGTTGCTGCTAAACAGAATAAATTGACTTGAGAATTGTATTTGCTGAATTAAGTGATGAGGGTTTTTTGGATTTTGTTTGTTTAATTACAAGACCTCAGGCAAATGTATATATTTAAAGAAAAAAAAGCCTTTGTCCACATTTTGTCTGATTTCTGTGGCTGAGATGGTTCTAAATCAGAAGCCAAAATAGCATAATCTGATTTTCAAGATGGCCTTATTTTGGTTCATGAATTAGTTTGGGGGTTTGCAGGGTCAAAGAAGTCCATAGAGGGGAGCTTGTGCATACTCAAAAATCCACCCTTTTCCTCTTCAGAGATACAAGTTAACTGGCAATGTTAACCTAGAACTAAGTGTTAAAATAATGTGTTCTCTTTGATTTAGTGATATCTGGGCCCTTGGTTGTGTTCTCTATGAAATGTGTACACTTAAACATGCGGTGAGTAGAAACTATTCTTTTGTCTATAAAAGAATAGTGATTTCAAACTGAATTTATTTCTGATGTCATGCAGATATATTTTAGTTGATTAAATGCTTTCATGGTAGCTGTTTGAAAGTTACCTTCAGCATTTTCATCTCCACTTTCTGTGCCGAGCAACACTTTTCATTGATGTTTTGCTCCATGCCAGTCTCTCTGCTGTGTTTGCACTTTTGTTTTTAATGGATTGTATTAGCTGAAAAAATTGTTAGATGTTATAATAAAGGATACTAGGAATAGTGGGGGCATTTGTAGGGTTTTTTGTTTGGTTGGTTTGGGGATTTGGTTGGTGGTGGTGTTGTTGTTCTTTGGGATTTTTGGTTGGTTGGGTTAGGTTTTATTCCAAAAAAGCTTGAATTCATTGTAAGCTTCATTGAAAATCTGAATTTTTATTTTGCTTTTTTGCAGATGGATTAATGTATTTCTGTTTAGAACAGAAATAGTGCTTACAAAAAACTCCCAATGTGGAAGAGTTTCCTTTTTCCAGTTTTTTTTTCTTCTATCTATGTGTGTTATAGTTTGAAGAGTATGTCTTCATCATCCATTTTTCAGTTAGAAAGGGAAGTAAATGTTTGGGGTTTTTTCTGTCCTTTCCACAGATTTTTTGTGGATTTTGTTTTGTTTGGAGCTTCTTAGTAACTGTTTTTCTTAAAAGAAGAAGATTTTAACAACAGGAAAATGGAAAGAACTATTTTCAAGGGATAAGGATTTAGTTTCATTTCAAGCTTTTATAATTTCTTCTTGCTTGAACTTTTATGTGGCAGTACTGCTGACAGTGTTTAATTTCAGAGAGTTGATGTCAACAATTTGTTTTCTGTAAGCTGGCTAATACATATTGTTTTCTTTTTATTGTACAAAGGAATTGAAATGGTGCTCTCTGTTACCTGAGCTTTAAACTGAAGTCTGAGCATTCCCTTGGATTTCACCCTGAATGAGTGTGAATACCTCACATTCTCTAATTTGTAATGGGGGTTGCTAAAAAAGGCAGAAGGCGTGTTGTGGTTCAAAGCCTTTGGAAGAGGAGATCAAGCAGATAATTATTTTTTCCTTAGTTGTATATCATTGTCAGTCTAGATCTGGAGGCAAGTAGTTACTTGTTAGCAACATTATGTCTCCATAGTATGAAGTACCTGTATTGTGATGTATTTTTAATTGGAATTTTAACTTGGATACTTGGCAACAGATTATTTTGAGCTGCTGGTGTTGACCCTGAAAATGTGTGTGTTGCCTTGAAAATGTGTGTGTTGAGGCAAAGGAAGGTGCACACTGTTAGCTTGGTTTCCTCATCATCTGTATGTGCAGCCTTGCATGAGGACGAGTGATAAGAGTAACTGTTCTGTTCCTTGTGTGATACAGTTTGAAGCCGGTAACATGAAGAACTTGGTTCTGAAGATAATCTCTGGACCTTTTCCTCCTGTTTCTATGCATTACTCCTATGACCTACGTAATCTGCTGTCACAGCTATTTAAAAGGAATCCCAGGAATAGACCATCAGTAAACTCCATATTGGAGAAAAACTTTATAGCCAA
This sequence comes from Setophaga petechia, assembly GCA_024362935.1. NCBI lineage: Eukaryota > Metazoa > Chordata > Aves > Passeriformes > Parulidae > Setophaga > Setophaga petechia. The sequence continues at coordinate 35,042,076 of JANCRA010000001.1, forward strand.
ACGGGTTGAAAAATTTCTCACACCAGAGGTATGGAGTCAGTTTTAATTCTTAACTTTGCTAATCAAATCATCAGAGGACTTTCCTTTTTCTTTATCTTAATGTTAATATATTACATGGAAAACTAGAGTAATAGTTTTCCCTAGAATAGTTTTCTTATAGACAGGGTCAGTTGAGGAAAAACTAGTTTTACAGTGGACTGTAAAGAAAAGTCTCAAATTATTAAGTGTTTTGTAGTTTCCATAAGTAAAACCAAAGTGATATTTTCTGAAGTTCATTGTTTTGTGTGTTTTTCTATAGCATGAGGAATCACTACTGAGATGATTTGTTTAGATATGTATCTTTTCATAAAATGCTGCTGTCAATTATTTCAGCATTGTTGCTCTATAGAATCTCTTCAATCCATTTTTTGTTTGTAATTTGGAATGGCCTGAGGGCCTGTTGTAGAAAATAATGCTAAGTAAAATAATCTTTGAATTTCTTGAGGTTTAAATGTATCATGTGTATGCACCCTCAAAGAAGTTGCCTCCTATTCTGTTTAAAATCTATTCATATAATTATATATCTAATAATGTCATTTTAGTATGAATCTAGTCAAAAGAGATCAAGATTAGCGAGTGAATAATAGTACTGGTATGAGGTAAATAAATATAGAAGAGAAGGGACATGGAGGAAGTGCAGTATAAATAATTCTAATGGATTCTAACTCACAACTAAAGAAATGTCTTGAAAAGGCCATATATAATTCGAATTTCTGTGTTGAAATAGACTTTCAGCTTACTTCAGATTGAAGTCCCAAAGAAAGGTAAAATTCAGAAATCTTTACAGATAAGTTTGTTCTAACATTTGCAACAATAATAGTTTGATCTGGTCTTGTTTCCAGTAGCTGGAATGGATATGAAATTTTTATTTGGAGTTAGTCAGTCAAAGTATAATTAGTAATAGGCTGTCTCTATCTCCAGATGGTGATACTAATTTGTCCTAGATGGAGTATGAATACTTAGATTCAATTTTTCCAACTGTCCTACAGCTGTGTGTGACTTAGAAGTGTTATCTAATATTTGACACAACCCCCCAAAAAAACCCCCACACAGAAAGCACCTTTTACAAAATGTATCAGTCTGGTGCATTCATATTCAGCAGGAGGTGGTCATTCTGTGATACAGCTGTAATGCTTATTTTATTGCAGTATCATCCATGGCTAGTGCTGTTGTCCTCTGTTTTCCTTACTCTAAGCTTTAAAATTATTTCATAGTTGACATCTTCAGGATGTTGCAACTGTTGCTGAAATCCCATTTTTAAATATCAGGAAATCCATCTTCCAGTTTTATGTAAATTCTTTCTTTAGCTTCATAGTTACTAAGTTGCATTAAAGAGCAGATCTAAATTAACATCAATTTTTAAAAAGCAGAGGGGGCACTTTGGAAGATACTAAAGAGTCAGGTTTCTTTTCTGTCAGTAAAGGTGTTATTGTGTAAACATCATAATTCAGTTGCTACAGCTAACCACTCAAATAAAAGCTTCAAGATAATTGAAATACCATTACTAAGAAACTGTAGGAAACTGTGCCTTCTGGTTTACAAAATCTTTGATGCCAGACTCTCCAGATTAAAAATTTGTTTTGCCTTTATGTGCAGAGCCCTAAGTTCTGCGTTTTGGTTCTTGTTTTGGTTTTTTTTTTAAGCTTTAACTCCTCAGCATTGTAACTGACTGGTACAAATCAAAGGAATCTCAGTAGTTCAAGATTCTGTGAAGACTATTCCTGAACTGACACTTTTCATTTATCCTTGCTGCTCTTCCTTGAATACGTTTTACTTCTACTGTACAGGTTTTGAGGTGTTTGGTTCAGAACTACCTACAGTATTTAAGATGATGGCCTATTAATATATGAATATTCTTTGTCTGGTCTCAAATTTTTCACCTCAGTAGGACTGCTTTCCATATTTCATTATGCTAATTTTATATGCCTTACAGCACACCATATGTGTTTTTCCAGATACCCACATATGTGGTCATCTTCCCTTCTTGAAAAGGATAGCAACACTTTAAAACTGCAAGCATTTTAAAGAACTATTTTTTGACACTAGCTGTATAAGAAATTGAGGTGAACTTTGTCAGCTACTCAGAAATCTAAAATTAATTATGCATAAAAATTGTGTTGATGCTCACATTAACTTTTTCCTAGATTCTTAGCCAGTTCATAAATGAGATAACATGTGCCACCCAGAAGTCAGGTTAAATTGCTTTTTAAAATTACTTGAGTAATTATGCCAAAAATGTTTGAAAATACTCCAGCTCCATATTGGTAATACTAGATTCTAGTAATACTAGATTCAATGCATAAAGTTGAGTATTTATTTTTGTGTAATTTACAGTAAATGCTAGTTAGATACTTACTGATAATGGCATGCTTGTCTGAAAATGAGTTATTCCTAGCTTTGGTCACAAGTACTATTGACTAATTCTTCCACTTGTTTAGCTTATTGCAGAAGAATTCAGTCACAAAATTTTCCACAAGTTTGGACCACATGCTTCACCAGGTAAGTTGATGTCTACACTACTTTTCCTTTCAGCTCTGTCAAGATCATGTATGTAACTTTGTTCTTTTACTAGGTTGGTTTTTTTTTGTGTGTTCTCATACCTGACTGTAGCATTTTCAGGAAAAAAAAGAGAGAAGAAGGAATTTCCTCCCCTACCCTGGGGAGCTGGACATATGTTGGGTACAAGTGATGCAAATATAAGCCATGGGCCTGTAATTTAAGGAGACAGTGTAGACTGCAAATAATGGAACTAATTCATATGCTATGATTGCATGACTTATTTTTATCCCTTAGTAATGAAAAATGGCTAATGAGAAGTATGATTTCTTCCAAAAAAGGTGGGACACTTCTTTAGAGATTCCAAGATAAAGCCCTGGCTTCAGTCTAATTCAGTACAATTTCTGCTAGTGTTAACAAAGATTAATTCTGTCAAGATGGTGTTACTTCATTTTACTGCATTAGTTTGCCTTTTTTCCCCCCCAGATTTCCTTCCCAGGTATTTTATTTCCCTGTAATTATCTGATGCTCTGGCAAGCGCTTTGGTATCTTTTAATAGTGTTGCTGACCTCCTGTTCTGTGGTAAGAGAGCCCTGCTAACCCAGAATCAAACCCACAATATTGGTGTATGTTCAGGAACTCTATGGGGAAAGCAATATCCCTGAAGGCCATTGAAACTCTTTTAGAACTCATCTTCTGTGAGTGACATTAGCATTGCAGGTTTCAGTTCAGCATTGTTAGTGGAGAAGGGCCTGTCTCTCCATTCCATTAGGAGACCTCTTCCCTGTGTACATGAGCACTGTGCAGTTAAGGAAGGCAGCTGAATGAAGTGTCTGTTATGCAACTTGAAGGATTAAAAAGTAAAAGCACAGGAATTGTTATCTTCCATTTCTTATCAAACATTAAACTTAGACAAGCTAATACATCAGCTTATGTGAATGAAGTGTTAGTGATTTGTTACAGGTTCAGGAGGATGCCCACGCACACCAAACCTGAGACCCAGCGGTGACTGCAGAGCAAGTTTGCTTTTATTGCTAGCAGTAGCAAGTAATACATACCAACCCCTGGTTCCTGCAAAGCCACTGGGCAGGCAAAGGACATGGAGAGCATGGTGCTCATGCAGGGGGGCAGGCAGGCAGTGCACCTTCAGGGCATCCCCTGGATCCACAGTGTGCATCCAATCCTTGTCACCCCTCCAGCCCAGACCCACACCTCAAGGCTTCTCCTCAGGAGTGGAATTTTTCCAGCTACAGCACTTGAGAGGAGACCAGAGTGGCTCGTGATCCCACCTCCCTGCTAACAACAGCTCCATTGTGCATTGCTCCTCTCTAACAGATTAAGTTCCCACTGATGGACCAATGCATTGTTTCACTTTCAAGGGTCAAGTTCCCACCAGTTACGCATTAAAGTTTTCCTCATTGTCTTGTGGATGTGCACAAGGGCAGACCAAATATGGCAGAGCCTCAGACACAACTTTGGTCCCTGACACATGGTTCTCCTGTTTTTCTCTAGTTTTGCTTTCTAAGACTTTGGAAAAGGGAAATACCATACACTGGCCAGCCTGGGTAGCTCAAAACCAGCGTTTTTTTATTGTGGAGTTTTTCTTCTTTTCAGCTCAAAGACCAGTTCAAGAACCAACACTGACTTCAGTTGCACCAGCTCAGAAAATTACCAAACCTGCTGCAAAATATGGAGTGCCTTTAACTATCAGGAAGTCTTGTGGCGCACCTAAAAAGCCTAATGAGAAGAAGCCATTGACTAAAATTAGACAGGTAAGAAGCTAAGTTAGTTAAATTGAACTGTTTTGTTCATACCTTATTTAAATACTGTGCCTTCCTTTTCAAAATGTCTTGGTATGTTGACATACCTCATGCACCTGCAGAGAAAGTAGAACTAGTAGTTTAAATGCTTGGCTTGCTTCATTATTGATTGTTTGTTTAGTTGGTTTTAATATAATTTTTGTAAACTCCTATTTAGGCTTGGGTTTTAATTCCAAGGCTGAATTACATTTGTGTGTTTTCATTTGCTTTGTTGGTGTTAACCATTCATAGGAATATTGGAAGCCTCTCAGGTACACCATGATCATTGACATTGGAATCTTTGCATCTTTTTTCTTTGTTCCAAAATAATTTCAAATTTTTTTTAAAATAGGCAAACTTTTTCTAGCCATTTTATAAAGTGTTATTAGGCAGAGAAACTGTGTAATTGAAAGAGAAGTTTCCCAGATGTTATTTCATGAGCTAATGAGAAAGTTTTCTGTATACTGTCATAGAGTACTTCTAATATTTCTTTCTGTTGTCTTCTTTGTATTCTTGATTACATAAAACTTTTATTTTCTCTCTTTACTCCATTAATTACTGCAAAGTCAGGAGTTGTTTTTGCTGCAGTTAGTTTTGAGCTATATGCACATGCCAGACAACTTGAACCAAGAGGCTCCTGCTTCAGCAAGAGAACTAGTTGAGATTGTCTTCTGAATAAGTAACATGGTTGTTGTTGTGGGGTTTATTTTGGCTGTTTGAGGTTTTTTTCCCTTCTCCCATGGCACTCCAGAGAACACAGCACTACGACCTCTCTCCATCTGTGGAAGTTGTTGGTGGATAGAAAATTATCCTGGAGATACAAATTATCTGTGAAGTTCAACAGTTATCAGAGGATTAGAGAGAAGCTCATTAATCACACAAGCCTTGTTGGCTCTCGAAACACAGTTTGAAAAAGCAAGAAAGGGAGAGTGCAGATTTCTTGTGTGTCCTTATGAAATCACAAGGTTTATGTGTTTTAAGGCTTGGTTGCAAAGCCATCTATGGGTCTTTGTCATGGGTTTCACCAGCCAACACTTTACCCAACTTACCCTGAGACTTAATGTGGCGGGGGAGAGACTGAGGAAATATCCTCTTCCCACATGGAAGGAGTCAGTAATGCTATTTTAGGACAGTCTTTTTGTGAGCTGTACCTAGTGATGATACCCCATAAGATGCAGGATAGAAACAGTGTCTACAATTTACAATATAAATTTTCTTCTTTGAGTCTGAGCTTGCAGCTCTTAGCTGGCTTTTCAGAGGAGCGTGTATTAATTGTCTCCTTTAATTAGTAATGTTACATTGACATTATATTATTACAAGTCTCTAAAGGTTTCCAACCTCTGCAATACTTGATTTTAAATTATCCATTTAACAGGATTGCATGTTGTTAAAAGAAAGTGCTGTGAAGCTCTGTGTGTTCTAGTATGGTCAGGAAAAAAAACTTTAAAAGTAATGATGGCTTTTTTGAGAAGATTAGAGTAAACAGCACATTTTGTTAACTATAGCTGCCTCTTTAACAGGTATTCAGTGTTGACTGTGTTGTCATAGGTAACAAGAACCTTGGTTAGGGTTGGAACCAAGTGAAGTATCAAGCAAAAGACCCCCAGGACAACCTTCCAAATAAGAGAATCTTAATATCTAGGCCCCCTCAAAGAGTTTCTATAAAGAAAGTATTGTAATGAAGAGTGATACTACCAGGGAAGAAAAATTAAGACAAAGCGGATTTAAAAATCATTGCCTTCAGATTTTGAAGAACTTTTAGTACAGGATGAACTAGTACTCCTATATCCTAGCAGTGCTTTTCACTTCAAACCTCCTGAATATCAAGTATTTTAAACCCCATTTAGTGCACAGTCAGTTGTGACTTAAGAATGTGTTTTCTGACAGAATTTTGCTCTCATTCTGGCATCATGCTGTCTAATTTGAAGTTTCACCTTTTATGCAGGCATTTCCAACCCCATTGATGAAAATTATTCCTGTAGAAAAAAGGAGCAAAAATGTTTGGGGTATCATGAAATCATCTGTTTTCAAACTGAGCAAAAGCCAAGTCCACAGAAAGAATGACAAAACACAACTTTCAAACCTTTCCTCCTCATCTTTTTTGCCGAACATTATATAGCAGTGATTTCTTTTTTTTTTAATCTTCATGGACAGCAATTGGATCAATAACCCATCTTGACAGAGACTTGACAGAGTAATGGCTCAGTAATAAATACCAAATTATATGCTTATTTTTCAGGAACCTTCAAAAAAGAAAAGGTTAGAATTGCCTGAAAAAGAAAAACGCCAGAGAGAGCAGGTAGACAAGAGTCTTCGGATTTTTCTTTATTGCCCCATAGAAATTTTCATGAAATACCTTGTGGTGTGATGTGTTGTGTAAGAACGTGCAGTAGTTTCATTTCCCAGTTCCTTAACGTGTTTAATCCTTACACCTTGCAGATCAGTTTACCGAAGGCAGATGAAATGAGAAGATTGGAAAAAGAAAGGGTAAAATATATTTAAAATGTGTTAAGAGTGAAGTTCAATTTTTACTTAGTGGTTCCTTGAATTTTGTTTTCCTGTATTGTTTTCTCCTTCAGATGGAACGAATAAACAGAGCCAGGGAACAAGGATGGAGGAATGTGCTTGGTTCAGGTGGAAGTGGTGTTAAGGTTGGCAGCAGATGCAGAAATGTGGTGCAGTGTGTTCCCCCCACCTTTGATTGTATGAAATGGTCTTCTCTTTTCGAGGGATTTGCTCTTGGAGGTCAACTCTTGAGGCTGTCCATTATAAATCTGTGGATTATTTGAGATAGACTGAAACAGCTCCTCCCTGGCCTTTTGGAGATTACATGCAATTTTCATTTTTAATGTTTCTAAATTTCTGAATCTCTTCTCTTTCTGCTAGTAATGGTTTTTATGCAACACTTTCTTATTTCTACACCTGCTTTTGCTACTTTTCCTGTGCTGAGTGTATGCATGAGCAGCTTCTTTCACATGCAAGTTTGTTCTTAAATTTTTTTTTCCCCAGGTTTTCATATTATAGTAATGGACCTCTTTCCCAGTATTAAACACTTGTTTCTAAACATTCCTTGTAATTTAGCAACGTAAGTGTTTCTATATATCAATAAGGTGTTCAGGAGGGGGGTAAAAATTTCTGAGTAAATCTAATTATTTTTAATGCAGTTTAGCCATTCACTTTGTACATAATTTAATCTGATTCCCATGACTGTTTCCTTTTCCCTATTTGGGCATGTCATAGTTTTGTGGAAACATAACTGTCCTGGAAAGTAGTCTCATCAATTTAGTTGATTATAAGGGTCTGGGTATCAGACAGAGCCAGTGCAGGAATTTAAGTAGCACTATGGTAAGTCTATCTGACAATAGAAAGTGGATTGAAACACAGGGATTTGTTGTGGTCAAAATACTGGGCATAAACATGTTCAATAGGGTTTTTGTAAGCAAGCTTTGAGCAATAAAGTCAAAATGGATAGAGGTTTTATTACTATTCTCTGTACAAAAATGAGGAATACACAAACACCAACCAGGCTTCAGTAGCTGCCTATTAAATATTTCCTTTCAAAATAATATCATCTTTGGATGTGTGCCATACATCATATAAGTCAAGCTTAAATATAAACACAAACTTAAGCATACCAGACTTGAAAACCTACAAAGTGCTGATTTAATGGAAAAATAAAAGGAAAAAATGTAATTAGCTTTCTATGTTGTCCTCCTGTCCTTCAAGATCAAGCTGGCAGGCACCAGTACAAGCTCCCATACAATGTGGTGTGCATGCATCCTCACATTTGGACGAGAGCTGTGTTCCTGAACACAGTGTTTCTGATTAACTCAGAGTTTTACTGTGAACATATGAGCTGTTCTGTTGTACCTCCAGATGCATTGTTAGTTGTATTCTCAGTTATCTAGGGAAACTGAGGCCAGTGAGTGTGTTTGTTTTCACCAAGTGTCACTGGTGTAAAACATCTTGGTAGGTGGAAAAGTCATTGAGATATCTTCTTCAAATTGGATAGTTGAGTGCAAATCATACTGCAGGCTGCTAGTTTGCCATCATTTCAGGTTTCCATATACTATTATAATATTCTTGACTTAATTATCTTTTTCCTTTCTCCAGCGTGCAAGGAGTGTATCCAGCAACTCCCCAACAGTGCCGTTGAATAGCATTGTTCAAGCTTTCAATAACACAAGCCATACAGCCTCTTACAAAGGCACAACAGTCAGGCACTGCATGATTCTACCCTCTTTTATTTTTGGTCTGATTGCTGGCACCTGAGGAAGAGTTTCTGAGGAAGAGTAGAAAAAGACGTGACATGTGCTTGGCTTTGGGTTTGTGGTTCTAGCAGATGCTGTAACTTTTCTCTAGACTGTTGATGAGCACCTGCTTCATATCATTTGCCTGGAGAATGATGATCATTCTCTAGAATTTCATTAGATTTTGGAAACTGAACTCTAATAATGATACATGAAACCTTGAATAGTGTCTAAAGTTAAGACTTTTCCCTCTATTTGTAGAAATCATAGTCTTGTATAGTTAATTTTATTCAGACCAACAGTCTACCTGCATATTTGTTTGAATGCCTGGATAAATCCTTGATTTAGTACTCTCATTTGGATTATGGGGAACCATTGAAGGTAATGAACAACTGAAACTCAGAATGTGAGATAAATTCCATTGTCAGATATAGTGTCTTCAAGAACTTCTAAACAGGCAGTCTTAAACCTGTCGCATCTGTACTCACCTTCTGAGCTTATATTAAATACTTCAGACGACTCTGGAAGGTAGATTGACACTGTTGGTGAAACAAATTCCATAGATTTACTACCATGGGCTATTTGACTGCTTCCCCCAGGCATAAAGGAAACATTTTTATGCATGTGCTGACAACCTTAACCTTGTTTTGCCAGTTTTTCATTTTCTGCATCCATCCTTGGCTATTACTGTACACAGCTGCTTGAAACATAATTTTTTTCATTATTTCCACTTGAAATTTCTGCAGGAATTCTATTGCTTTGAGAGTGACAGGTATAATTTGCACAAAGCAGTACCTTGTGGTAGGTGTTCTCCTGGTCTGAGCTTTTCAAGTCTAGTGATGGAAATAAAGTGATAGACTGAGTGGCAATGGGGGTTCTTAGCTAAATCTGCATAGTGCCGTTCAGCAAACTTAAAACTGTGGTCAAGTGTTTCCAGCTTCATGAAAAAAAATGTGTGTTTGGCTATAAGTCACTTGTTACTACTTGAGTTGGAATGTATCACTTTGTTTTGCTAAAACTTTGATTTTGGCCATGTAATATTATCTATCTCTGTTTCCAGTTCAATGGAGTAATTTTCAGTGGCTTCCAAAATGTGTGAGAGGTGACTCATGTATAACTGTACTATTTTTAAAGGAAGCTAAAGTGGTGTTTTATTCTGGACTCCTAATTAAAAAAAAATCTATCTTGTAATTTGTTAAAATAGGAGCATGCCAGGGATAAAACTAGGAGCAATTTATAATTGTTGCAGAATATGTTAGTGTTATTACTTTGCTGAAGAGGTAAAAATTGGAAGAGCCTATTAAAAGCAGTATTTGTGATTTCCACCCTACCCCTTTTGGTTTCCAGGCACCGTATTATATCGGTGGAGGTGGTGTTGGTCCTTTTCCTGTGTCTTCCAGAGGACGCTATGAACACTATCATGCTATTTTTGACCAGATGCAACAGCAAAAGGAAAATGTCTTCAGAATAGCTGAAGAGAGAGAAGCCAAGTTGAGAGCTAAACTACAGGACCGAGGAGTTGTTGAAAGGTATGGCTACCTTCCATATAGAAGCTACATGTGTTCTGCTTTAGATGAAAGTAATGAAAGTTACTGTACATATTTATCTACAGAGGAATTCCACCTGGAACACGTCCAGGAGTTCCTAAGGGACCTGCAGGTCATCACCATTTACCCGATGTTGGTGCAGTTAGGAAAAAAGTGAAAAGATTGAAGGAGGTGTCTAAACAAGCCAATGCAAACAGGTTGGACTGTGATAATCTGTGAATCTGTCCCTCCATGTTAGATTCTTGTTCTGTGTCTGGTTTCATTTAGTAGTTGAGCATGTCTCAGAATCACTTCTATTCATTGGTATTGTGCTGTCTGTTTGTGTGTTAGACCCTCACAGACCACAATTCTTTTAGAGCCAATGGAGATCTTGTCTTTTCCAATAACAGAAAAAATAGTTTACTAAGCAATTGTACCTAAAGTAGATTTCAGACAAAATTGTTGGCTTGGTGTGGTTGCAGATAACGACATAAGCCTCCTCCTTTGCTTTGTTCATGGTTTGACTTTTTGTGTTATCTGACAAGATGCTTTTTTCTCCCATCATCTTATTCTTCCTGCCTTCTCTGCACCTAAGTGTCTGTAGTATTGCAAAGCATCTAGAATGATCCCAGAATTGTTGGTGGAAAACTTCTAGGAGCTTTCTTCATTGAGATGTGAATGCCAGGTGTTGTAATGGTGTGCAACCTCTAATTTGGTATTCAAATAGTGAATTAGAAGACCTGAGTCTAATTACTGTAAATAGGGTATTTTTATATATAAAAAGATTGTAAGCAAGTACTGATTTTCTTTTTAACGTTTTCACTCTTTCAAATAGCTTCTTCAAAAATTATTTGCTCTCCTTTAGATCTCATAATATTGCCCAAGGAACTCTGTTTGCAGCTGTGACTAGGAAATGGGAAAATACCATTATTGCCCAAGGAACTCTGTTTGCAGCTGTGACTAGGAAATGGGAAAATACCATTTTCTTGGAAGTTTAGTACTGTGAACATTACTAACTGACTTTCCTAGAGGCACAAATTTTCTCCTTTATTACTTAAACTTCTGCATAGTAATCATGTGTTCCATGGAGGAAGAAATAAATGAAGTTAATGTGAGAAAAAGGAAGTGGCCAAAGAAACCATTTATTTTTGTAAACTAATTTAATTCAATTTTATGTTCTAATATAATATGTATTTGCAATTATAGGTTTTTTGCTATTTTAAAATTTGCAGCAATGACATCGTGCTTAACATTGATATTACAGTTCTGAAAGCTCTGAGGTATATTTTATATTCCCTATAGTAGGTTGGACTGTTGTGAGATAATTAAAATTCTGCCTGGTACAACCCAGTACTGGAAGGCATCTTTTGCCAGCAGTAGTTAAATGTATTTCCTCCTCTGTTTATTCTCAGTGCTTTGCACAAAGTTCACAGTCCCCAACTCTTGCCTAGATTAGGAAGCAGTTTGACTCGTACATTTGAAAATATTAGATTATATTTGTCTGTTCCTGGATAAATTGTTTTAAATGTTTTAAAATGGAGAGAAACTATAGCAGAGTGCTGCAAATTATAAATAACACAGACTGGGAAGAGAAACCAATTCAGCTTTTCTCAAATACATGAATTTGGAAGCACTCAATGAAAACACTGTCCAGAAGTTTCAAAATAGGTAGAGATTTGGTTTTTTCTCTTTATAGACTGGATTACTGTTAGCTGTAAATTGAGGTGCTGTTTCTTACCATCTTAAATGTGTTAAGAATTTGTATATTACCTAGACGCAATTTTATTATCATAGCCAGCCTAACTGTATTTCCATCCTGGACTTAATTCTTCCTGCTGAAGGCAAATGATCATGATGCTCTGCTCAAAGAAAGAATTTAAATAACAAGAACTTTATTAAAGATAGTCAATTTAGGGCATATATTGAAGAAGCTGAGAAATCTTCAAGCTGAAGTCTTTCATTGTACTACCACTTTTGTAAAGCTAAATATATTCAGTGTCAACAGTCTTGAAAAATTGTCTCAGGCAGAAGTGGAGCCCAGAAGAAATCTAGTTGAAATGTTTTAGGAAAATGAGTTGTTCATCTTTGGAGTAAGAAAAACCATTTTTATAAAATTTTGAGGTAAGATGTTCCTGTGAATTTGATTTGAAACAAATAGGACTGTCTTGGTTTGGGTATTTTTGGAAAGACCTCTCCTTCAACACTGTAAGGTTCATGATGTGTGACAGACTTCAGCTGCATGACAGGGCTTTGCTCAGATTTCATATCCACCAATTGAGTTCATATGTAGTTAAAAGGTAGAGTAAAAATCTTTTGGTGACTCAGGTATGTGTACACAAGGATCGGCAAGTGTTTGTTTCTTTACCAGCAACACCTGTGTGGATTGTCTTGCCTTTTTAGAGCAGTGTTTGTTTTATTGTATCAAAGTGGTTTTATCTCTGGCTTCCTTTTAATGAATTTTAGCATCTGGAAAAAAATTAATTTCCTTTTTGATTGGGGGGTGAAGGGTCAAAATAATAAAATGGGAGTATTTTAATTAGTGTGCTAATTATTTATGAATTACTAGAGCTTCCTGTATTGCAAAAGGATTCTTTCTTTAAGTGCCTCAGTCTAATGGGTTATTGCTGTCAGCATATTACAGTTTCTTCCTGGCTGTTGCCAAGCCCCCAATTGTTCTCAGTTAAAGGAGGCTCAGGAACCCTTGGAAAGGCCTCATCATTCTACCAGTTGTAGAATATCTTAAACCATTTCTCAGTGTTTTGGTTTTATTTTAGTACTTAACTTCTCTGGGTCAACTTCTGACGAATTTGTCAGAATCTGGTTTCTCTATGATGTTATAAATGTACTCATAGAGTTGCAGGATGCTCAGTTATGGCAAACTAAATGTAGCCTTCTTGTCTTCCCAAGCAGGTCCCTGACCTGGGGTGAAACTTGTCAAAAAACAATCATCTTGTTACAGCTCATTCTAGGGTAGGAAAATTCCTTCATGGACCCTTTGAAAACAAATAAAAAATATCCCCCAAGATTCTCTAAAAGGAATTGCGAGAACTGAGCCCTGTAGTAATTCCCTAAGTGGTAGAAACTCTTACGCCTAATATAGGACAGTCTTGAAAGGCTGTCACAGTATTGACCTTACTGATTGGCTCCTGTGATGAGTTCTTGCTCATCTCTGAAGGGAAATCTTGAAGGAATCTTCTTTTTCACAAATGATAACAGTAATGAAACAAGCTGAGACACTTCCAGAAACAATCATACCAAGACTGTGTTTTGACATTCATTTTTCTTTTAATGACAAGGATCTGGAAGGACAACAATACAGTGGTTTGGATTTATTTTTTTAATAGTTCTCACTTTTACTAAGCCTGTTTTCCTCCATTTTGAGCAAGTGTGACTTGTATTTTGGCTGATGGAAGGCATTTTTTGAAGATGTCTTACTCATATAAAGTTACTTTTTTCCCCTGCGTGTTCTAGTTAGAATAAGTGCGGGGGGGAGGACAGTGGAGGTGGTGGTGTTTACAGTGTCATATTTCAGAGACTTTCATCTTGCTGTGTTGAAATTACTCAGGCAAAAAGGATGGATAGCTGCAGATAGAGCAAAGCAAGTTGAAGAATTCTGGCAACGAAAGAGAGAAGCCATGGAAAACAAAGCTCGAGCTCAGGGACACATGGTATGAAATCTGGTCTTCCTGTGTGTATTACTGTTTCAGCATGCTTTGTGAGTCTTTGAAGTAGCATCATAAGTGAAATGCTGACTAAATATTTTCCTTAGTGTTGAAAAAAACAGAGAGAATAGGAGATAAGTTTTGTGTATTTTCTTGCTAATTTTAATAAAACGTAACATAATCATGTAGTACTTCATGTAACGTAACATAATCATCTCAGTACTTCAAGCTTATTAACAAATTATCTTTGTTTGTGCCTGTCTAACTTGCTATTGTCAATTTTAGAAGATTCATTTACATTCTTTTTCTGTTTATACTTTAGAGTCTTGGTTAAAATTAAAATTCATGTTATACAGTAGCTTGAACCAAAAATGAAGTTTGATTAAACTGATACAGCTAATGATCAGACATAGTGGTCCATGCTAGGGAAACGCATTTTTCTTATTGAAAAGGTGTTATAAGTTCATCCATATCTGTAAATGCTGAATCTTATAAAACCTTTACTCTTTAGAAATTAAGTAGAAGATAGTATCATAAAATGTTCTTTATGCTTATGGTTCTAAATTCACTATTCCTTTAGGAAGTTTGTTTAAAATATATGTTGGAAATGACTATGTGTTTTGATAACAGGGGGGGTTTTACTTTTTGAGTGCTTCTCCACACTATTCATATGCAATTCAGTGACAATATCTTCGTCAGCTGCTGAAATTGAACTGACTGTGCTGGAGTAGCAGTGAGATGAGACCAACAGCAGATTTATAGCAGCATCTCCTGAGTTATACCTGATAATCAGATTATGATTTAAAGCCGGGTCTTAATGTCAGGGATTATTTCACTTACAGTGAGCAATTTTTAGGTGCTTTGATGGCAAAGTATCCTTAGATTAGTATATATGTTGTAAAATGAGTCTTCCTTTCTAAAACTATGGTTCTGTTTTTTAAAACCTTCAAGACCAGTAAATAATTTTGAAAAAAAAGAGTAATTCTTGTGACTACCTCTTCTTGGGCAAGTTGCTGTTAGTACCATTCCCTCTTGGAAATTTGTTAGCAGTACCAGTACTGCTTCCATTTTGTTCTTGATTTTGTTGGCATTGATATGAATTTATGTTATTAGTTAATTTAAGATAGCAAACTATTCATGTTAATGTTTTTCAGTTTTCTCTAATGTGTTCAATGAGCCTAAATGTTTTAATCTTAGATGGTTCCCATAATAAAACAGGGAGATTACTGAACAGTTAAAGTAACTTTCAGATGTTTAAGACTTATAACTTGAAGCCAGAGTACCAAGTCCATTTCTGGATTTGTCGTTGAAAGTGGAAGTTATCAACAGCTTCCTTCTATTTGTGCAGGAAATTAATTTGACTAGCTGGCAGTTGTTCTCCTATAGGGATGGGACTGTTGTTTGGACTATGTTGATCTGAAAGGAGAAATCATCAGCTAATAGTCAGCCTTTTGTCTGATGGCTGGCACTAATTTACCCAGCTTCTATAAAATATAATTGCTGTCAATTTTAATTTTCAACTGACAGTCTAAATTTGACTCAGTAGTTGAGTTGATGGTACTTACAGACATCTGTTTTTTAAGACAGCTGCTGACCTAATTTGCTACTTCACTGTAGCTGTGTGGCATTGCAAAACATGAGTCCTGGTATTTGAAAATTTAATGTAGCAGATGAGTAAAATAAACAAAGCAAATCAGTTCTCAAAAATCTTGCTTCCAGTTTCTTTCTTAAGAGCAGTGATATAAATCACCATCGGTGATGGAAATACCTAAAATAACTTCAATGCTAGAACCAAGAATAAGGGAATTCCTTCAATAGTGCCAGTAAGCTTTTGTAAAGCTCAGGAACATGTATTAAAAAGTGAAAAATAAAACCAAATATTTTCTGAAAAGATGAATATGGAAAATTTTCTTTTACATTTTGTATGGCTTAATGCTCAAGCTGAAACCAGCATTCATGGGGCCCTTATGAATGTATAGGAGCTACTCTTCCACAAAATTCCTTTATTTGTTCTCTGATTCCCTGGTCACTAAACCACTGAAGTGCAGTAGTGTGCTATTTCCTTGAGCTATTAATTTTTTTAAATCTGAGAGATTATTTAACCAGAATATTTGGGTTCAGTCAATAACCACACTGGACTATTTACTTTACTGATGGTTCTCTACCCACAAGCTTGAGAAGGCCAAAGTCCCGGGCATTTTATGAGGCAGAAGGTCTATCATATGTTTGTGTGCTTGCTGTCTTTATTGTATGTTGCACTAACAAATCAAGGAATTTTTAACCTGTTCAGAAAAAAAATTGTGGTATGTCATTAGTAAAATAATTAAAGTATTATTGATTTTAGTCCAAGCAGAAAACTTGAAGTCAAATGATTCTTGTACTGTTCTATACAGAACTTTCTTAAAGGTTGAAATCCTTTTGTTGACAAGTCACAGAGTACATCACATGAACCAAGTCTATACACTGCCTGTGTATTAGACATTTAGCACAGCTTGTTAGGTGTAATGAGTGTATTTAAGTGCTTTTTTAGATTTTTGAATCATCATTATTAAAAAAGCTTAATCTAAGAACGTAAAAAGATTCCACTTTCTATTTTAGGCTTAACTCAGCAATGGCAGAAATCGCAACCCTGTGCCACCATTTTTATATAATCCAGATGTAGAAAACTCATACCCATCACAATTTAGGTTTTCTAACCTAAAGTTTCTATGAGAAAATCAGAATTGAAGGGAGACAGCAACTATATTCTTAGAGCTCTTCTCTCTCTCTTTGGCTGCTCAGAATTTTTAGTTACTGCTGTCATATGTTTCATGTAAGTGAAAAAGGCTTATTGGTTAACTTCAGAGCGTCTACAGATCTTTGATGGATTTGGTTTCTTATAAGTGAACCATTATTGGATAAAGCAGATAATTTTACTGCCCCAGCCACCTTAAATTTGATACCATTAAATGGCAAACAGGGTACACTGCAAAACCTGGCAGATACCTATGGAGGCAGGTCCATTTCTGCAAGAGGAAGGAAATCCAGAAACAAGGAGGAAGAGGTATGCTTGCTGCATGTTTGCCACTTTACTCATCACAAAAAGAACTCTTTTTTGACTTTTAACTGTGCCCAGTTTCCCTGCATGGTTCCATCTGTGTAACAAAATTAAAGGACTTTCTTAATTTTTAGGAAATAATTTACTGTTAATGTGCTAAAGTTTGGGTGTGTTGAATTGTTCTTGTTTTTAAAATAATCAAAATAATAGTTGCTTACATCAATCTTTCTCAGAGATGTTCTAGAATTTGATACACATAGGTATAGCTATGTGTATCAAAAATCATAGGATTATCCTAATCCTCTTGTGATAAATGCAACCGTTCCTAGCTTTCAGTAATGTAAAATGTAGTTATAATTAATACTGATGAACATACATTCCAATTTTCTATATTTTAATTACATGAGAATTTTTCTGGAGATTAGTATATGCTGGTGAAGTGATAACAATAATGTTGGGGGGTGGTTCACTCGTTTTATTTCTTTGTGGTATCTGATATATTTTAAGTTAACCTTACTGGAGAGAGTTTCCATAGAGCTGAAACTTGTTTCATTTCTTTGTGTTAGGAATATTTGGCAAGATTGAGACAGATCCGGCTACAAAACTTTAATGAACGTCAACAGATTAGAGCAAAACTTCGTGGAGATAAGGTTGGTTTAAAAATAATCTTCAATACTTATGGAAGTTGAGTGTGGAGTGTGTTCTTTTACCCCTGGTGGAAGACTTTTGTTTTAGGCGGTTTTATATAGACATATATTTTAGATGGTGAAAAAAACCTGGAATTCTGGAGCATCAAACCTTTCTTGTATCTTCACCTACAGAACATGGAGCAGTGATGAGGGGTAGCAGATGAGAGCCCAGCATTGTAGGCTACTTTCCTTTGCAACAAGAAGCACATTGCTTTTTTCCTGACTTACTAAAACTTCACATCTTTTAAAACCAATCCTACTTGAAAAACCGAACAAATAAAACCCCTGCTGATCTCAGAGATGGAGCTCTGTTCAAGTAAACATTGCATTTAAGCAAGGAGTTAGTGAAACTGACCCATGTTAGTCATGTAGTCAGTTAAAATATTCTGACTAGGTACTCATATCACTCAGTGTTTAAATACATGCACTGATGATAATTCCTTGAAGACTTTCACTTTGCAGAGTGAAACTGCCAGTTCTGATGGACAGGACTCCAGTGAGGAAGCAGAACTGAAACGCAAGAAGATAGAAACACAGAAGGTAAGCATGGAGTGGAAGGAGGTGGAAATTACTGTTGTCAAATATGCTTTATATCTCATGAATTTGCTGGTGTTTCATCTTGCTATCAATAGTTTGTACAAGGGGAATGGGGAGAGTTTAACAGTATAGAGCAAACAACTGTGTTCAGCTGCTTTATCTTGATAATTTTAAAACATGCTGAGACACAGTGTAGTCTATGCTTGCAAGTCAAGGATTTTCTGTATCCCAGTCTTTGAGATTTATCTCTAGGGTAGCTTTAGTCCTAATAGCAATTTGGTATAATTAAAACCACATTTTGACACTGAAAGGGTAAGGGAGAGGTACCTTAGACAACACCTTTATTTTAGTTAAAGAATAAAGGAAGGCAAAACTCCTTAAATGGGCTGACATGGGTTGTGGATTGGAATGTGAGTTATATAACCCTGTGATGAATTACATTTAAAACACATTTAATAGAAATACAGTGTTTAATTAGAACTTTATTCCATGTGGTGGTTTTAAATCAATAACTAGTTCACAATACTATACATAGCAACTATTGCTCTTATCTGTTCTATGAAGTTCCCCCCACCATCTGCAAAGTACAGTGTAAAAACAAGCTAACCCTATGCTAACCTAAAACTCAAAGTGAAACAGCAAGTGAAGCTTTTTGTATATAAGTTGGTAAAATTTAAACATAATATTTAATATTTTTTGATTAATGCATTTGTCTTCAAAGATAATTTTAAGTCGAGTTTCTAATTTTACATTAGTCTGTTTAAGATTACTATGTATACTAAAAATAGAACCATGCAAATCAAGAACTGCAATGAAATTTTGAGGAGTTGCCATTATTTCAACATAGATGATCAGTTATTATACATGTGTGGTGATTTTGTCAGTGGAGTCCTCCTTTCATAGTCTATACAGTAGTGAGAGAAAAGGAGATTAGTAATCCAAGAATATTCCTTCTTAAAATGTTCCATGAAATAGGCTGCTGATGATTTTAAGTTGATCTTTTTTTGCTTGTTTACTGTAGGCCCAAGCAAATGCTCGTGCAGCAGTTCTGAAGGAACAGTTGGAGCGAAAGAGAAAGGAAGCATATGAAAGAGAGAAAAGAGCCTGGGAAGAACATGTAAGAAAATAAATCTGTTACATGCACTCAAAGTATGTAGGGCCATATCTTTGTATAAATAAAATCCTATACTGTGATTTTTCAAGACAAATAGTTCTGAAATTGGAGAGAGTATCCTGTGTCAGTCAGAATTCCCTAATTAGAGGCCTAATCTTAGGTATGCTTGCAGGGAGACTTCTGAGCATCCTACCTACCTAAGAATCATTAGGATCACCCCAATTATTTTATTGTCTGTTAATGACCAAAACTTATTTTATTTTCTTTTACTTGTGTGTGCTATGGAACAAGTTCAACTAGTAATATTGTGAGTAGAAAAAGCAGGATGTAAAGCTGACAAACTGGCCTGCAGTGGGCAGTTGTCCTTTGTATGAATGTGTGGCATTATTGTCCTTTTGTAAGGATTACATGAGCCTAATTGATAATACTGTGTTTAAGGTGTAAAGTCCTGAAGTAGACTTTTGATTTAACTTTTTTTAATTGCATCTATACAGCTGATTGCAAAAGGGGTAAAGAATCCTAACGTGCCTTTTCATGTGGAAGCTACAGAACATAGTCCTATGAATGGACTACAAGAGCCTGGAGCGGCTCTTCCTAAGCCACAACTTCCAGTGAAGCCTGGTGTACCTGTCATCTCCATGACTTCTGCTTTGAAGGAAGTGGGTGTGGTAGGTACTTTTGCCAACAGGGTAAAATGAATGGGAAGGCAATAAATACTGACTGAAAAGAGAATGTTTAGAGAAAATGTATAGGTTAGCTAGAAAAAAATTGTTAAGGATGTTTGTTGCTTCTAATTAGGGAAAAGAAATTTTAAAAAAATATAAAAAGAAACCAAAGCTTGAAAACTGTTGAAACACATCTGTATGCTGAAACTGAAATTCATGTTCTGAGCAAAATAGCTTATGATGAGCCCTAGGTGGCTGCTTCCATTTTGATCAGGGCAGTTATGTTCAGTTGAACAAGACATCAACTTCCAGCATTTTCATCAGCCCCTTGAAGAGAAGAGTTAATGAGTTGGTTACTTGGTGGAAGTGAGCAGATAAATTTAGAATGATAGGACTATGTTATATTAATGATTGATTGTTTTCAGTGAGCTTGAAAGTGCTGGATATTACAGAGAAGACAAAGCTTAAGATTCTTGAATCTGTTAATGCTGTCTCTTCTTGTTGTCTAAAGAGTATTCTAATTTCTATTCTGCATGTTCTTGGTCCTGATATTGTAAAAACTTATGTTACAGTTGTGAAGCTCAGCACACAAGTGTACCCGTGTACAATTTAAATTTTTAACACACTCAATGTTAATTTGAATGCTAGCTTTTGTACGTTTGCCTAAGCTCTTTGTAAATTTCAGTGTAGTGTGGTACTTCGTACTGTATTCAACCCTGAAGACTATAGCTGTGGGAATAGAGTGAAACTTACAGTAAAGAATATATGCAAAATATAAAATGTTATATCCTGAAAGATGTCAGATGATAGCTGGGAAAATAAATCCTATTTTGGACAAATACTTAAATCATATTTTTTAATAAAGCATATTTTTTCCACGTGGACAGTTTGTCTCACAGTAATGCAAGACAGTGACTGTAACAGACTAAGGAAAATAGCGCACAGAGCAATTTGAGTTGGAGAATACATGCCTTGTACACAGATTATAAATTCTACATTTTGCCTTCAGTATGTAGTTTGCTAATTTACATACCACTAAATTTGTCTCTTTTCCCTTCTGTTTTTTCTTCATAAATTATCCTTGACTCTGTGCTTGCCACTTTTTTTGTTCTCCTGTAGAATTACTCATTTGTAGCATAGGAATTCAGTGTTACCTTGCTGTAGAGGTCATATCTGGCTTTATCTTTACATGTTTCATTCTCTAAAATCTCATTTGTATGTTTAAATTGAGTGATTCACTTACTCATCACTTTTAGATAGTGATTGGTTCAAAAGATGGAAGGTGCCCTTGAAATTGTGTCTTTGGGACAGAATAAAACAGAATAATCAAGCATTCTGTTTCAGTCTATGTGCAGTTGTCATTGGAAAGGTTTTATTATGTCTATTACTATTCTCAAGATAATTTTTTTCTGACATGTTCTTCTACTTTCTATTTCATGCTTCTGGGACTTAAAGGATGAACATGTAATAACTGCTGTCCAGGAGTCTGAGGAGGAATTTAAAAAACCAGATTTTGCAGTACAAGTATGTCAAATTGTATAGTGTCATTTAGGTATCCTTTCAAGGAAGGCACTATTTTAAAACACATGTTGGTCCTTTCAGAATAAGAGAGAAATTCTGAGAAGATTAAATCAAAATCTTAAAGCTCAAGAAGATGAGAAAGGAAAAAAGGAGAGTAAAAATACCTCTGAATCAGCTGGATCTGAAGATGGTAAGGAGCAACAAGGTGACCAGCCACTTCTGGGAGATCGCAAAAAATGGGAATCTGGGGCCTCTGAGTTGGTTGTTCCTCTAGCTCAGCTGTCAATGGAAGATTCTTTCTCTGGAGCAGAGTGTAAGTTGTTGGGTTTTTTTGTCACCGTGGTATTACTAAATCAGTTTGCCATGTGTAGTGTGTGTTTTTATAAACCAAGTACTCTTTATTATTATCATCTTGTTATCAGTTACATGTCATGCACTTCTGAAAAGTGGGTGGTTTTGTATTCCCTTAAATAAGGAATAAGGCACAGGCTGAGTAGTTAAAAGCCTGCAGAAGATTAAATAAATAATTTCATAATTTCAACAACAGTTACCTAACTAATAAAAAAGTATTTAAAATATATGAAAGATTCTTATTTAACTTGAAAATCCTGTTGTATTATCAGTAGTGAAAAAACAACTAAGGGTTTTTCTCAATTTAGATCTGTAACTTATGTTAAGCCTTTCTTAGTGTTTTCCTTTCTTAAATCAAGATTGTTATTCCAGATTTTCCACTTTCCTTCCCTGTTTTTTTGGTTGAAACCTCTTTTTCCTGGTTTCACTATATCTTACTAAAAGTCTGTTTCACATTGTAGAAGGAAATAATCATTGAGAATGTGACAGACTTGCATCTTTGCATAGTGGTTTTATAGTGCTAGAATCAAGAAACTTTTTACTCTGGTTTTCTTTGGTGCTTTGTATTCTGTTTTCCTTGGAGAGAGAATTAACAGAAATAAATGTCAAAGGATAGCAAGACAAGAAACTTTCTCATTTACCATTTCAAGTAAAGTTCAAGACCATTCCATGCCAATGAAACATTTCTCATACTGCTTTCTTTTGGAGTGTCTGAATTTCTGGAAAGAGCTACTACTGCTGCTATTAAATTGCATATGTCAACTGATATTGAATAACTCTGTTATTGATTGGATTTGGCAGAAGAAAAACTCTAGATAAGCAAAGTTTTTAGGCTGTCTGATTTGGGGTGAGGTGACATGAGTTCTGGCTTTGTCACCTTTTTAGTTTTAGGTTTTGTGGAGGTTGTTTGTTTGATTATTTATTATACAGAAAACAAATAAAAATTGCTAATTTAGAAAAGTTTTTCTATTTGTGTTTGTGTCCCAACAGGTCAAACTCTGGGAGAAGTAATTAAGTTAGATACTAGTGAACCTCACAGGAAAGTCTGGGGCAAAAGCCCAACTGATTCAGTTCTGAGGATCCTAGGAGAAGCAGAGCTGCAGCTGCAAACTGACATCCTTGAGGAACAAGATGAGATAAATGGTAAGCACAGTGGGTAATTACCTGCACTGCAAGTGTAGTGACAGTTTATCTACTGAGAAAGATTTTGAAGTAATAGAAGTATATTCTTATACTCTCTCTTGCTTTCTACTTCTGGGTGTTGCCTCATTTCTGAATGTAAGCACAAGCTGATACTGGAGGACACCAAAATATTTCAAACTCAGTGGAGTGGTAAGAAATTAACCAGGGTGTGCTGAAAGGAGAGGATCTTCATTTCGCTGAAAAGTCTTAAACTTTGCCTTTTAATAGAAGCAATCCTATTTTTTGAAAGGATGTCATCATCTGAATATTTCATTAGATGCTTCCTGTAACTTTGTTGGCAGCATGTGACTTACATATCAGTTGATTTTATTTTCTTTTTTCTGCCTGGTAAACTCCTGCCCTTAGTCCTTTGTAAGGACAAAAGGACTTACATTTATTCCAAATATAAACTTGCACTAATAATAATGTAACATAAGTAATTAGGATTTTAATATTTCTAGCTGTCTTCTTTATATAGTTGTACTAAAAGCATGCAAATTTTTTCTTCTGTTTTCCTTTAAAGAAAGAAAAATCCCCAACTTACCTTATTAGCCACATTGCAGTTTATCATCCAAATATAGTAAAACACTGTTTACGTAATAGAATCATTTTCTGTTAGGTACTGCAGAACTTCTTGAAGGAGATCATCAGTCTTTATCAGAGGAGAAGGAAGAGGAGGCTTTTTCTCCTGTTGGAACTCAGTCTGCAGTACCAGTTGGTGTTACAAAGTCTGTCTTAACTGTACCAGAAGAATCTCAAAGAACTGGACCCACCCTGGTGCAGAGCAAAGCTATTGTGCTGGATGGTAACTCATTTCATCAGTAATTCTACTTAAAATCTGTTTATTGAATGCAGTAAGTGAAGTAACGATCCTGTTTACATTTATATCTTCCCATAATTAATGTGTAGGTTTTTATCAACACATTTTAGGTAGAACCAGATGCTCCTATGTCTGTGTTGTAATCTGATTCAGTAATGTTATTTACTAGATTTCCTGAAACGTTTTTGTGTGCTTATAGAAAACTTCAGAGAACAAGCAGAATCCAAAGTGCTTCAAATTTTTTGTTTTTAATTTGATGGGGTTTTGGTTTATTTCTCCCCATCAATTGTGCTGGAATCTTTTCTCCTATGATATCAGCATCCTTTTGATCTCTGGGGGCATATTGCTGAGGTTTTTAGAAGGCATGGTTCATTGGAGCTTTAAGACACTCTTCTGGTATCAGAAAAAAACCAAAACTTTTAGCTCTGGGATTACAGAACTTCTACTGTTTCTGCAAAATTATTTAAGATGAAGGATTTAAGTGTAATCTTAAAATGTATACTTCCCTGTCTTTTTGTTTGATTGGAATTAATTTTTAATGAGGTTAATGACTATTAATTTTAGAGCCTGATGATTTGGAAGCAGAGGTGCTGGAAGAAATGGAAGATAAAATGCACCAGAGTAAGGAGAATAAGGAGTTCCCTAGCACTGTTAATGAAGTGTGGGTAAAAGAGAAAGAAGATGTGTAAGTGCTCTCTTCTGACCTCTCTCTCCAGTTCAAACAACTGAGCCTTAACTGAGTTTTATTTGGGCATGTCAGTTAAAATTACACTTAGCTAAAGCTTCATTGCTTGCTGCTATGTTAGTTTTACTGCACTTGATGACGTCAATAGATTAATGACCATTTTTTACATGGCATTTCCCCTTGTGATGTGTTATAATAGGGCACAACATGACAGAATGAATGGGGCAGCTTCAGAGAAAGAAGCACTCAACAAGGTGCAACCACAGAAGGAAGCTCCAGCAGGTCAGTGCCAGTCTCATGTTCCATGGCTTGGCAGTGGGGGTGCTTGGGTCACCCCTCCTCGCTTCATTAACCCTAAATGAGCAAGTTTTTATTCGCTTCTTCAGTTCTTATTTCTAAAAAGGAAATTTCTGATGGATTAGGAGGACAAATTGTGGGTATTATGTTTGTCACTTTGGAGGAAACCATGTTGCAAGAAAGCTACACTGTGTATACATCAACAGGACAGTGGCCCATACTGATGATCGTCAGCTTTCTGAATGTTACAACTTTTTCACATGACTATTTAGGATGTTATGAGATCTGATTATTTGCTTAATAGAAGTGTTGCTTTGTTTATACACATTTCAAATGAATACTGAGCTGCAGCTCAATGTTTTAAGTGGCTGCTGATGACAGTATTTTATCTTTATTGCATAGAAGAATTGCTCGTTCTTGGAGGTCTGGGAGGTAACTTCAGAAAAAACATTGTCAATGCTGTAAAGTATTGTTGGTGATACTCTTGCATCTAGTTAAGGGTGGCTTAAGCAAACTAGATAGGTTTTTCCCCCAGTTTGGGCAAATTATATTGAGATAACTTCAAAGAGATCTAGTATAAGGTGATAAGCAATGGTTGAAAATGGATGACACAGTATCTGACATGGACTGGATAATGAGGAAACAGAAGGCCTGATAACAGAGCAGGCTATAGCTGAGGGCTGTATATTCTCCAAAAGTTAAAATGTGAAAATTCACATTGTAATTACACTTAATAAAATGATCAAAAATATTTTAGTACTTTTAAAGTGCTATCTACTTTTCTCTTTAATTGTATAAGAGAAATTAGTTAGGTAAATTCACAGCAGTTACCTTTTCCTTAAATATCTTGGGGTTTTAATCTGGTTGGATTTGTAACAGACTTTCTTTTACCACATCAGAAACTTGTTCCAGGGACTCTCAGCAAGCTGAAGTCTTATTCCAGAGGGTAATACAGCCCACAGCTGTACCAACAGCCTCACCAGTTCTGTCAGCTCAGTCTTCACAGGAAGAGTCTTTTGTACCTCGTTCACGTTCCATATCACCAGCAAGAAATAAAGGCAAAAATTCATTGTTGATTGGACTTTCTACAGGACTTTTTGATGCAAACGACCCAAAGGCAAGTTTAAATAACAAAAAAGAAATACTTTTTTGTTCTATAGTATTATTCTTACTTTCCTATTGAAGTTGAATGAGGCCAGAAAGATGACACAGCTCTTTCAGCTGGTGTTTGTATTTGTCAAGCCATGTGTGCCTTGTAGTTCAACTGCACTGTGCTCATGATATCAGCAAGTCTTATGCAGCAGTGAAAGTCTCTGGTTTCACCATTCAACATTCTATGTTCCAGGTGTTTGTGGAGGAATTCCACTCTTTTTCTGAGACATTATTGAGGCAGTTCATGAAGACATTCCTAACTTGCCCTATCTGCTTTCTTCCTTTTGTGCAGTCTTTTAGAATGATCACTACCTTGCCATCATAAACAATCACTGAACAGGGCAGCAAAGATATCTTGTCATTTCTGCCAACCAAGTGATTTTTTCCTGTAGGATCCAATCTACTAGCACAGCTTTTGGCTGTAAAGCAGGAAGCCTGAAGAACAGTGAAATTTCATTTTAAAGTATTTCGTAAACTCAAGCTGTCTTTAATATTGTTACCAACCAAGCTTTTTATTGCCTTTGTAGATGTTGAGAACATGTTCACTCCCAGATCTTTACAAACTGTACAGAACTTTAGTTGATGTTCCCAGTGTAGCAGATGTGCAGCATCAACATAATCTTGAAACAGATGATACAGAAGATGAGCAAGCCAAAGAAGGACCCTCTGACTCTGAGGACATGTGAGTGTATCAAGTTTATCAAGTATTTTAACAGACATCTTAGTTCAAGAATGTTTTTGGTTAGACACTAACTGTTATACACACTATACCAGCGTGGAGTTTTTACCCAGATTTTAAATATTTTGTATTGGATCACCATTTACTTTAAGTCTTGTTCCAGAGAATTGAGAAGCTAATGGGGTACACTGCATACAATAGCTATCTAAATTTCCTTCCCAAAATCTATCCAAGGTCTGTCTGGTGTCTGCAACTTGTATTTTCCTCAAGCAACTCAAAGTTGATTGCTATTGCTCTTCTAGAACTAAAAATGTCTTGAATATTTCCTTTCTTTCTGTGTTCTGGGAATCTTGCTCATTTATCTCCTCTACTGTTTAATTAGAATGTCCCTCAAAATCAAGTCCCTCAAAATCTGACCCTGGAATTGACTATTCCCCACGGCTTTGATAGTCTGGTGTATCTAGTCTGCTTAGATCTAGATCTTACTTTGCTCCAGACACATTTTTATCTTGATTGAAAATGTTGTATTTGCCAGGGTTCTATAATAGTGCACAAATAGAAGGATTTTGAAATTACCTTACTAATAAAGTTGAGTTGAGGACTTAATATTTTTTATGAGACTGTGGGATATCTGTTTATTCCCTGTGTGTTGCATGATACAAAGGTATCAATGCTGTACTCATATTGGACTGAGGTCACAAATAGCTGGGGGAGGAGGGTGGAGAGTGTCTCTTTTTTTTTTCCCCTCCAGCTAGACTGGCTTTTCAATTTGTTGCTAACAAAAGAAATGAGCTCTTTCTACAGTGTTTGTCTTGCAAAGTATTAATTATACAAACTTTATATCGCATTTTCTTAGTATGTTTGGAGAGACAGACACAGATTTGCAGGAGCTCCGGGATTCAATGGAGCAGTTGCTTAGGGAGCAGCCTGGTGAGGAACTGAGTGAAGAAGAGGAGTCTACTTTAAAGGCTAATGCCATGGAATGCATAACAAATGGTACTGAGCTGGATGAAGGAGATGAGAATAACCCCAGCAGTGAAAGTGCTCTTAATGAAGAATGGCAGTCAGGTATAATTTCTGTTATACCTGTTTTATAAGTTAGTTATTCATGTTAAAAATTCAGGTACAGAATAATGTTTTAGCTTTGTTAGCTTTAACAAAGTAAAGCTCTAATTGATGATTTTTATACATAAGTTAAAAAAAACCAGATTATATTCAGACATTCTGAGTGTTAAGGTCAACATCTAAGCAACATTCCATGTTGCAAAGTAAAGCTTGGCTGTTTGTGGAGTCGGGATGGCAAGGGCCTTTTTCTCTAAATTGTCTAAAACTTGGCTTCAAGGAAGATCAAAGACAGAATGCATTGTATGTCTTGAATAATTCATGACTGTAAGTGTGAAAAAGAAATAGCAATTGACATGACTGGAGTATCTGGGATTCAGCTTAAATTACAGTTAAGTAATTTAACAGGCAATCAGAAGGAACATGAAATTGTTCACCTTGTCCTTAGCCAAAATTAGGTATTAATGCAGTCAGACTAGAAGTGAGACAGATAAATTAATTACCGATTTTACCATTTTGCATTAGCTATGCACAACTTCCTGAAGTCTCATTTCTATATTTTAAATTCTTGTGGAAATGGAGGTATTTTACTCTTGCTGTAAAATGAAGTGCAACTAGAAATATAGTTATGAAAAGATGCAGAAAATCAGTAACTCATCTAAAACAAAGCTTTTGTGTACTTTTTATTGAAGAAAATTTTCAACAAATCGAACATCTAATAATACATTCCAATAATTATTTTAAGGTAAAATAAACTTTGTTAATGCCTTAATTTTGTGGCATGCTGATGTTATACACTGATAACATGCAACACTATCTGTGTATGTGATTCTGCTGTTGTTGTAAGTGCTGGAGTTTAATACCAGTGTCCTACTTTCTAGATATTCCATAAGAATTTCAAGTTTCATTGTTGGGCAGGGAGGAAGGCAGGGCAGCCTTCAAAGGGTAACAGAACTTGAGACAAAATCTGCTCAAGATCTAGATGCTAAATAGAGGATTAGAAATAACCTAATGCGTTTTTAACCCATATACAACTTTTTATTTTACTGATACTTTCTTATTGATTTGATACTTTCTTACTGATACTTGAATGAAGGATGTGATTTGGCCAGGACTATACCTTAGACTAGTCATATATAAGAATTGCAAGTAGTAGAGTTCTAATACTACCTCATGAAGTCTGTGATCCACCAGGTAATAGAATTTAAAGGTTTCATATACGCTCTCAAATGTATCAAGTTTTTCCATGGGAGACAAGTTCTCTCCAAATTTGAATGCTTATTTAAGAAAGTATTTTTTCCTGCATTTTACAATGGAATTTTACAGAAGGATTCTTTCTTGTATTTTTTAAAACATCCTTTTTGTTAGATTTACCTCGTTTTACCATTACAAACCTATTTTCAAGATTTCAGAAGCCTATAAGCAAAATTATCTTAATTTCTCTTCTGTGTGTTATTGCACCACTTGGCATACTTAATTTGCTACACAAAGGAGATGCACTTATAAAAGAACAAGGAACTCTGTAGCTAAATTAGTACTGGGTTTTTTAGTCTTGCTCCATGGAACAAGATGCATCTCAGGGCAGAAAGCAATGGATGGGTAGCGTACATGTCCTCATTTTTTGCTAGAAGACAGCTGCTTCATCAAGGAACTCCTTTCCCTTGTGTGGGACAGCCACCAACCTTTCATGAGTTTCACCTCAGAAATGTATAGAGTGGTGGTATGGAACTTGACCTACTTTGCTAACTAAAATTCTGCTTTAAGACCATACCATGTTTTCCTTCAGGCTGAATACCCCTATGGCTAATTGTCAGAGTGGGGATTTCGTGGAGATAGCTGGATGCTTCCCATTTGGGATTCAGGATTTTTTTTCAAGAAAGAGACAATTCCTATTTTCTTGCATATTGTCAGAATATCTGCCAACATCATACAGTGCTCCTGAGCTTACCTGTTTTGTTGCTTTTAAAGGGCATTTGTATTAGGGATTTAGAAACAACATTAAGAATGTAGAACTGAGGGGATTTTACTGTTGTTTTCTTTCTTTCTAGATAATAGTGATGGAGAGATTGCCAGCGAATGTGAAGAATGTGATAGTATCTTCAGCCATTTAGAAGAGTTGAGATATAGCCTGGAGCAGGAAATAGGCTTTGATAAATTAATTGAAGTTTATGAGAAAATAAAGGTTTGTGGAATAAGCTCAAGTGGAAATATTTGAAGAAACAAGCACCTAGGACTGTTTGCTGTGCCAGTTAACTAATTACTTTGTGTAACTAGAGTAAAAGGTTTTTTCTATAGTCTTTTAATCTGTTTTGGCACACTGGACTATTATCAGAGAAAATGCCTGGCCAGTGGATTAAAGAGAAAATCTTCTGGTTTAACCATGAATTGCATTTAATAGATTTGAACTACTTAATTTTATACCCATTTTCATTTTGGCAACATGGTTTGTTCTTTCCACTATAGGCTATACTTGAAGATGAAGATGAAAATATAGATGTTTGTTCAACTGTAGTTCAGACTGTTCTTGGAAATGAACACAAACACCTGTATGCCAAAATACTTCATCTGGTAATGGCAGATGGAGCCTACCAAGAAGGTAATCTCAATGTATCCTGGCAGTTATGGGTTGTCTTATGTTCTTTCTTGGTCATATACAATATAGGTTCTAATATACTTTTAAAACATCATAATATCACAGGGTTTAGAAAATGTCTGTGCTTTGGTATATTGATTGACTAAGTTAATTAAAGTTTCCCACAAAGGTTATTTTTATTCCTGCAACAAAATGTGGCAAACTTTGCTGACTACTCTGATTTAACGGAATTTGCATGTGCAGTCAACCGTAACAATAATTGGCCTACAAAAGATACAAATTAATGAACTTTTAGCTAAATAGTATTATGCTTTCTATAATGTTACTTTTAACAGGTTGCACCAACACTCCTTTTCTGAAAATTTCATGGAGCTCTTTATCCTATAATTAGCATTTTTCAGAAGACCTTGATGTGTATGTACCATCCATCTTATTTGGTGTCTCAGTAATACATGAAAATAATTCATTTTGCCCTGGAGCCCTGCCGAGCTTAGCAGAGGTTACAAGGCAGATGGATGTTGCTCCATCTTTCAGAGTCACACTTATGAAAAACCACACAGATCACCATCAGCAACGGAATGGTTTTGGGTTTTTTTTCATTTCTCTCATGTCAGTAATTTAACTGCAGTTACGTATTTTTAGATTTATAATGGTGAAAGTCTTCACTGAAGAGGAAAAAAAGAAGAAATCTAAAATTTTAATTAGTTTTATAGTAATCAGAAGCATCATATATTGGCTTTAGAAGTATGTGCAATGATCACTATTTATTGCGTTTCAATTTTCAAAAAAATATTCTAATGCATGTTAACCAATAAGTACTTTCTGCGTCTTTTAAATTCTTTTACAAATGTATTGCATTGGTAGTGCAAGGTCAAGTAGGGGTACAGCTTTTTATGACTTTCATATGTGAATACTTGGGAGGTGTCTTAAAACTTGTTAGAAAAGCATAATTGTTGTTTTAAAATTCTAATCCAAATTACGTTTTCCCAATTTTTTTTTCTACTGATCTAGAACTGCTAGGTAAGAACAATCATTTCCATGTTGTTTTCATGCTGTGTTAGACAACTGTGACAGAGAAATGTCTGAAAAATATTTTTCAGGCACAATTTCTTGATTTAGTGGCAGATTTGGAAAGATGCACTGCAGTAGTCCATTTTTCAAGTGTCCAAAAGACTGGCAATGTAAAATGATAAGAAAATGGTTACTATAGTGTCACCATTTTCTTTTGCTTGCTACTCTGCTTTCAGGACAGTTTAAAACTAGTACTAATAGACTTAAATGAAAATTTGCTGAAATGTTGGCATATAAATTATAAGACGTTGTCTGAATGAATCCTATTAAAAAGAGCTGACTTTCATCTGGCAAAATGCTGATTAACAAGTGGCTATTTTTATTAGGTTCAGTTCTAATTCTCTATTTTACAAATCTGTGGTAGCATCCAAAAATGATAAGAAAAAGTAATTCTATACATTTCAGACACTTGAATTAAAAAGTCCTATGCTAATAGGGGTGAATAGAGGACAAGTGACAGACAGAATGATCTTCATGAGCTTCTGTCTCAAAAGTCTTATACTCTTCAAATAAGAAATGTTGGGAGAAAATCTCTGTTCCTCTTTCCTAAGAGGATTGTTCTAACTGAAGCAGGCCACTTGAGGTGCAACTATCTTAAATTCACTAATCCAAGATGACACAATTTTCAGTATTTGTGTGTAGCGCTTTAAGGCAGCTTTGGTCATGGTCACCTCATTGGTGACAGACTTAGTGTATTCTTGTGTTACTGCTTACTGAGTTGTGGTTTCAGATTGTTTTGTAAGCCTAGCTTCCCTCGTGTCTGTGTGTGTCTCCGTTTCACAATGTCTCTCCCCCTCTTCTGCTTTGTACAGGTAATGATGAATAAACCTGACTCAGGAAATTCTTAGTGCTTACTCCACACCGGTGTCCAAAGTCCGCACAGCTGAACAGCAAATTGTAGTGGAGAATGTGACATTGAGCAGGAGAGGCAAGACTTCAAAAAAGAATGCTGATTGTATGAAAAAGAGAAAAAACATGCCTTTTAAACTGAGATATCTTTAGAGTTCTCTTGTGTGGATTTGCATACGTGTTCCTTAAATATTAGGTGCCCAAAATTTTAAAAAACCCACACCAACAAACTGACCAGCAACATCAAAAAAAAATCAACAAAACCCAAAAACCTCAACAAACCAAACAAAAAACCCCCAAACCTGTAACCTCTCAAATTTCAAAAGAAACAGAGAAAGAAATACCTGTATATATTCTGATACAAAACTGAGACCTATAATTCAAACAGAATTTCTCCCGTATGAGCAATAGCTGGTATGGTTGAACAGTTAGACGCATTACTGTGTTGTGGAAGTACTTACATCTAGCTATTCACTTACATACTTCAAATAGCTTTTCCTTACACCTACACAAAGAAATTGCTTTGTTTTTATTGACCCTCATGGTTTTTTAATAGTATCTTAATCTAGTGGTCCAGTTCAAGCATTTTACTTTTATTGTATTTTGAAGCTCAAGGCTTCTGTCACGTCTGAAATATCTTGATGGTGTTTCTTAATTAGGGCAAACTGGTACCTAAGTCATCATTGAAATGTCTGGGGATGGGTTGGGATTGTAAAATCCATTTGGACCTAGAATATTTTCCAAAATTTTTCTTCTTATTTTTCTTCTTCTTCCCCTTTCTTATCCCCTTCCCAAAAATCCTAATTGTTTACCTCTCTTAAATTTTGTAGTCTGGTCAATGATGATGTACTACACTGTTGAACTGAAAAGGGGAGGGGGTTTGAAGTTTGGCCTTGAAGTCTGAGTGTTCCATTGCTCCAGCAGCCACAGGGGAAAATGAAACATTGCAGCCACAAGTGCTGTGTAATACTTCACATCTTCTGGCTTCTGTATTGTACAGCTTGGTTTCCACCACCCTACAAGCAAAACCAGGTTTCTTCTGACACACATTTTCTCATTCCTTGTGTCGAAGCAGTGCTATACAGGGCAGGCATTGTGGATTCTGTTGTTTTCCAGTCATCATCTCTGCATCAGCTTTACTGATTTATCCATTACAGTAAGTCTGTTGTTCTGAATTTGATGAACTGTCAAACTTCCAAGTGCCCTATTGAAGAAAAATAGGTTTGGTTTCTTTTTTTTCAGCTACAACCAGTCTCAATCTAAAACTGTCAAAACTTGCTTTTCCACAAAGTAAAAACAAGTATATATATATATATATTTATTGCTTAAACTGTCAAAATATGTATATGTTTTTTGTATAATTGCTTTATGGTGTTATTATTAAAATTTTGCCCACTGAAAAGGGTTAAATTTTTTTAGGTACCAAAATTACTCTAGTTCAGCAGTATCGTGGGAATCTGCAGTGAGGATAAAATTATTATATAAGAATAAAAAATTGCCTTTAACAGATTATTCTTTATATCCTTATTTCTTTGATAAGCACCTCTTAGTTTATCTGATGAGAAACTATGATCAGTTTTTGGAAACACTGTTGGTTCTGGGCTACGCTGCTTCTTTCCTCATTCCTTTTCCTTCTTTATTTCCTTTTTCTTAACTTCCCACAGTATACTTTTTACCAGGTTTCTCATCCATTTCACTTTCCACTGCTGCATAATCTATTCAGAGAGATGAGCTTCATGAGCTATGTCACTCATGACTTTTAGCAAATGCGCCCTAAAGACTGAATTATTTTCTTTTTTCAGGTTTGATTTTTCAAATCATACTTTGCCCACCTTTTGGAGGAAGGGAGGACTCAAAACCTTTAGATTTAAGATAATATAGAATAACTGTGTGGAAACAACAAAATGCACAACTGATATATTCTGTCCTCTAGGGTTTTGAATCCTCTTAAGGTGTGAAGTTAAGCATTGGGCCATGTTCACTTCTTTTTAATTTAAATCATGTCATTTTTGACAGTCTTAATTTCTAATGCAGTGTACTGGCTTCCTTGTGGTGAGAAACATTGCATAATCTACAGACTGCAAGATTTGCAAACAGAGCTTTTTACCAATTAATAATTTGAAAAATACATGTAGATAGTGGACAGCTTTTTAAGAATAATCTTCAGACCTGCCACTCAAGATGGAATATCCTTGAAATCCCTCAAAAGCTACCTTAAAACTGACACAGTAAATAAGTTTGTCAGCAAAAGAAATACTTTCATCTGAAATGTTAAATCCATATTTAATGTATTCTGTAATGACATCAAGAATGGTGTGGCTGCAAGATAATTAATTGGTCTGTATGCAATTTACTGAAATTAGTTGAGCATTTGGCTTGTGTGCATATGACATTCTCCTTGAAGAATTTTCTGTAGTCGTTCTAGTAGCAAATTGAGATAGGGAATGGTATTTTTCACACAAAACATATTCTGTGAACTATGTAACACGGATGTCTCTGTCTTCAGACTTGCTTCTTGACCCTTGAAGCCAACTCTTAAGTTCAGTTGAAGAAATTTTTAAAAAAACCAAAACCACCAAACAAGGAAAAATCCATCAGCAGAAAGGAGTAAGACCCACATCAGTGAGCTGGTTTGAGGCTGAATGGGTACAGTCCTCTACCGGGGGCATCGCTGCCTAAAACCTCCTTTGAAGAACAGAGCCTAAAGAGAGTTTTGTTCTTCAATTTGCTGAATTCTGATGAGTGCACATTTGAAGTTACTACAAGAAGAAACTTCAGAAAAATGTGTAACCTGGTTGGGCAGCGTGAACCAAAGCAGAGCACAGGTTTTTCTGTGATCTGGTAAGTGAATAAATGGCTGATTTAAATCAAGTTCCAGTCTACCACATTCCTAACACGGCTCTTCGTGCTCTTGAGAAATCTGCATTGTTTATTAGTAACTCCTACTTCAGCTTTTACTTCTGTGTCCCTCCTGCTCTCATGTGAGCATAAGTGCTGTATGTTTACTCAAACATTCATTGTTCTAAAGCTTCAAAGCTTTGCCCGAATTCGCAGGAAGGCCGAGCTGCGGGTGTTGTGCCGGCCCTGGAGCCGCCAGGTGGCAGCGCTCGGGCGCGCGCCGCGGCCCCGTGCGGCTGGAAAGGTGCGGCCGCCTGGCCCGGGGGTCCTGCGGGGGGGACACCGCGAGGCAGAGCTGGGACGGGAATTCGCAATTTATTTATTCTCTTGTACAAGGCCATTTTCTGAAAATACCCATAGATATAATTCTTTGTCTGTTTGCAAATCTTTACATTCTTTTTCCTGTAGGATAGGAGAATATCCTGAGTTGGAAGGGTCCTACAAGCATCATAGAGCCCAACAATCACATCCCATGTACCTGAGAGCATTGTCTGAACGCTCCTTGATCTCTGGTCACTATAACCACTTCCCTGGGGAGCCTGCTCAGTGCCCAAACACCCTCTGGGGTGCCCAACCACCCCTTTCTCTAATATCTGACCTAAACCTCCCTGACACAACTTCAGGCCATTCCCTCAGGTCCTGTCACTGGTCAGCACAGAGCAGAGATCAGTGCCTGCCCCTCCTCTTCCCCTCACAAGGAAGTTGTAACTGCGTTGAGGTCTCCCTTCAGTCTCCTCCAGGCTGAGCAGACCAAGTGCTCTGAGCTGTTCCTTATATGACTTCCCTACACAGTCCTTCACCCTCTTTGTAGCCCTGCTTTGGATGCTCTCTTATAGCTTTATGGCAGGGTATGTCCAGTTTCCCCAAATTACTAGATGCAAATTTAAATAAGATACAACACTTCTAGTGTATTTGAAATGTATATTTGGGCTCAGTATAATCTTCCCCTTTGCCAGAGGCTGGGGTAGAAGCATGCCCTGACTAAATTATTGATTTGACTTCTGTCTCCCCTAGAAGCACCACATCAAAGATCAAATATGGCTACACTCTACATAATTTTATTAGCTGTGATAAACCAAATACAAATACAGAAATTTAACTTTTCAATCCTTTTAAATGTTTTTTTTCAAATAACTGTGCTTTCTCAAGTCTTATTTTACCATTTGTTCATTCATGAACCATGTAGACTCAAATTTAGCGTGAAATAGAAATCAATGATTACCATTCCTAAAACATTTTTTTGCCATTTTTATCATAGCAGTTTATGATAAAACTGCTATGATAAAAATGGCAAAAAATTTGGATAGTTTAAGTAGTAGTTGCAAAATCTCTAAAGAGCTTCCTGTAAATTAAATTTGTGTGTTAATGCAATTTGCACTTCAAATGCGTTTTCAAATTGATACGTTTTCCAGCTGAGCTGATGAGTTCATCAATTCAAATTGTAGCACTTAGAATGGTTGGCTTGTGCAAGAGTCTTGAAAACACTTCTTCATCAACTAAAGTCTTAATTGAGCTGCTTCCACAAAGATATATTAATTTGCATTTTCTTGTGAGACACGTATATATACGTATATGTGTGTGTGTGTATATATATGTGCGTGTGTGTGTCTGTGTTTATGAGTTCAGCTGCTGCTCCTAAATTGCTTGCCTTGAGCATCTCTGATGTGGTGCACTCTTCCAGATTTTATTTCCAAGACGTTTTTAAATGAAGATGGGATTTAGCCAATTCCATTCACTCACTTTTTAACAATACAGTTTAGAGAATTCACAGAGCCAAAGACTTGGAGAGTTTTTTCAATGAGCTGCACAACACAAGCCAGAGCCATGGGCAGGTTGCAGAGTGGGAATATTCCAGCATTTGCTTCGTTTCAGGATGGCTGTGACAGTTCTTTCCCAAGTCATCCTTGAGGTTGACTGTATCAAGTGTGAGGCTGGGGCCTTGTGTGATTCACTTCTGCTTGGCTGATGGATGTTCCCTTAGGGACTGAAGTCAGCCAGGAAAAAATACAGTTCAGATTTAAATAGGATTGTGGCTTGAGGTGATGCAGACATGCTCTGAGGAGAAGAGAACCAATTGGGTCTTTGACATTCCCTAACTTTTGCTGTGTCCTGCACACAGTCCTGACAGTAATGTCTCCCCTAGGGGAAGGGATGAAGTATGCATTTTGGCTGTGTCCTTTATGTAGAATAAAACTTCCCTAAATTCAAATTGTAGGCTAAAAGACTGTGGTTCTATCTCTCTGGAAAAATTTTAAATCTCAAGCAATATTTCAAGGGTGCCATACCTTCCTCCTATTGGCTTCCCCATCAGCAGCCTAATGTTCTTATTGTTGTTTGTTTTATTGCTGCTACAATTATTCTGAATGCTATCAGAGAAGTTTTGTAAAACTAAGGTATGTAGCCTTTTTCTGAAGGGATTAATTTGATGTGGAAAGAGAAAGGACAGAAAACTTGAGGTGCATTTATGATGAGCCACAACTCTGTCTATTGTGGAGCTCTACTGACTTGAGC
Organism: Setophaga petechia; assembly: GCA_024362935.1. Taxonomy (NCBI): domain Eukaryota; kingdom Metazoa; phylum Chordata; class Aves; order Passeriformes; family Parulidae; genus Setophaga; species Setophaga petechia. Next base: position 35,079,561 of record JANCRA010000001.1, read on the forward strand.
CCTGCTTAAAACTGCTTTTTATAAACTGCTGTTGCTGTTATGTTTCCTCTAAATTCTGTTTCTTTCTTTGTAAGGAAGTGTTTAAGAAAAGACTGGACATGACAGTTACTGCCATGGCCTAGCTGACATGGTGATATTCAGTTAAAGGTTGGAGTCTATGATCTCAAGAGGTCTTTTCCAACCTCACTTATTCTGGGAATCTGAACAATTCTTGATAAAGATGTCTGAAAGATAGAAATAAAACGCGATAATCTGCCATAATTTGAGCACATTGAATTGAGCCTTTCCCACTGACATTAATTTTGATAACTTACAGAGCCATTTGCACTATTTTAATCCTCTTCTGTAAACATTGTAAGAGGAATCTAAAAGATTAAGTCTATGGCAGTTGAGCTCAAAAGCATATATTTGGACATAACATTTGACATACTTTTATGTCTTTTAATTGTTAGAAATATGAATATACTTTTTTTTATACTCAGTAGTTTAAAGCCTTATTTAGTAGACCTGTATTTATTGTTACATATATGAGAATTATTTCAAAAGCACTAAAATATCTGATGTGATATTTAGCTTAATAATATAGCACTTTTTTTCCAGCTGAAAAAGCCTGATTGCACTAACCTCTGTATCCAGTTCCACTGTGGCCTTTAGTATATTAGTTAATGATCACAATGCCCTAAGTAACCTACCTCACTGTGTTCACTTAATACTGCTTTGTCACCTTCCCTCAGACGACCACTATTGCTTTCTCTACATTGGACAATCCTCTTTGTCCAGAAACTTCAGCAAATTCTCACTCCACAGACCATGAGGTCAAACATTGCCAGGTGGGAAAGGAAGCACAGTTCAGTCCTGGCCCACAACCTTTGTTAACCAAGCAGTGATACTGTAGTAACTCTTTTGCTCAAATCCATAATGGGCAGACTTTCCACCACAAACCCCCAGTATCTCACTGTACATAACAATAGTGGAGCGTGGATGAGTGCTGTGTAAGGCCTCCTTCCTCCCAGTAAAATTAAAGAAAGCTTGAGTCAGATCCCATTGTGATTTGTGCTTCTCCTGTTCAGCATAGTCTGTTCTTTCCCTCTGCTGATGATTATCAGGACCAGCAGAAGGAAATGTTCGCCCACCCTCATAGTTGGGCACGAAGCAGAGCGTCATTGATGAAACTGCTGAGAAGATGGGTGTGAGCCAAGGCGCCAGATTCTGAGCTGCACTTGGTGAGGATATGAACACTTCTTCCATTCTGCTCATTCTGCCACAGTGAACACAATCTCCATCAGAAGGATGGGATATAACAGATGGAGCTATAACTTAAACCACTTTGTAACAGTTCCTAAAGCTCATCTGTCAAGGATGGTGCCAGACTGCTTGTGCAGTGTTAGTAAGAGAAATTTATGTATGAACATACAATGTGAAATAGGCCTGCTGAGGAGCAAAAGCTGTGTAGCCTATAGTGTTTATCTTGCATTAATCAAGTTGTAATGTATTTACTTAGCACTATTTTTGTTTTCACTTGCTGGCAAAATCCCTACAGATGTTTTATTCTACCTTACAGCAGTTTAAAAGGTGAGAAATGTATAACTGAAGTAATTTACTAATTGTGTAATTTGGTGGCTTATCACACAATAAACCATAGGGGTTTTTTAGAGGATCATAATAATCCAAAGTATGACACAGGTCAGATCACTTCCTACAGTCACTAGCTTTAATAAAGCTATCTATGACACTTCAACACAGGTAGTTTCAGCTGAAATTCAGAAGACTGGCAAGTCTGTAAGATGTGGGGTGTCCCCTATCCCTCCATTCTGCATTTTACCATTCTTAGTGGTATCTGAAGAATATGTTGCTCACAGCTACGCTGATAGTCATGGAAATTGCAGGTACCTCATTTCTGGAAATCTTGATGCTTTTGCAGCCTTAGGGAACTGTATTTTCTTGCCATAGGATAACAGAGAGGTCAGAAGGCTTTGTGATCGTTGGCCAGAAAACTGTGGAATAATAGAATGAACTGGGGAAAAAATGCACTGAAAGCATCTGGGAGTTCTTGTGCATACTAGACAATATATTCTATACTAATTTTCTGTGGCTAAGTTTACTGTTACTGAGGCCTAGAAGTAGCCAAATAAAACAGCAAGGAGGCCTTTTCTGTGTTTCTTGCCTCCATTTCTCACTAACATTTTTACATTTGCTCACTCCCTCTTCCAATGGAAGCAGGGGGGAAAGTGCTGAGTACAGCACCGACACACGAAGAAAAATACTGAAGGAGGCAGCATGGAGGCCATGGTTTCAGCCACTCTCTCTCCTTTGCTGAGGAGAATTTCAGTGACCTCTTGACACCTCCCATGGGAAACTTTAAATTAAATTGACAAGGGTATTTGCCAAGTAAATACAAAAAATGGCATTAAAATAGTATTGTTTCTGACTTAGTCCTCCTAAAGTCATTGCAAGTGAGTTAAGGTTCCCAGAGCAGCTATAATGCGCTAACCTCAATCTTGATGGCTGGGTATGTGAATGTGTATCAGGACTGATTAAAAAACACTTCCAGGCACTCACTAATAGTCACTGGGGAAACTGAAAATAACAATGCCAAAAATTAAGTTACAACTTATTTCTGGCTTATTGGTTAAAAGTCATACGTTTCATGTTATGCAACACTACCTAGAGTCAAAGCATTAATTTGTCCTATCAAAACAAAGGGGAAGGCATTTCATGTTCATTATAAGCTGATTGGTTATTCTGCTGTGTTTTTGCTGGGGTAAGCTACTCAAGAATGATTGTTGTGACTCTTAGAAAATATTCTGGCTTTATTATAAGCCAGTTGCCACTTTTTCCTCTGAAATCTGAAATAGGGAGACATGAGAGTATGTTGTACCTCAAGTGTCTCCATACTGTACTCCCCCACACTGAGAATACATTTGCTGCCCAGTAACACTTGCTGATCATTATTAACTCTGATCCTGCTTGTTAATAGTAGGATAATTAGTAGGATTAATTCTACTCCAGGAGACAGGTTGCTAAACTGGAGATCTGTAGTTTAGTATTTGGAATTGTTCCTTTGCTTCCTCCCCAGCATATTTTTAATTGAACCTGTAGAGATAAATACATCTGTGCCAGTCCTTGCCTCGTTTGCCTTACCTTCTCTTATCTTTCCAGTCTATTTTGCCACAAGTTGCCAAGTCTTCCATGTATGAGATAACTGTGCCTTCATGTTCCCCATGTCTGTCATAGAGAAGAGGATCAGCACAATAAATCCCATAAATAAGAATGCTTCCAGGAGACAATACCAGAAAAAATGCTCACCAATATGAACTAGTATGCAGTAAAAGACCTAGTACATGCCATTTGCTGACAGTTCTTTAGAGCACAGCTGCCTTAGCTATATGTAAGGACTATGATGTGGATTAAAAAGACATCAGTTTTTTAGCACAGGTGTGGCCTTAGAGAAGAATTCTGGTAGAACTGCATTAGCAGTTTGCATGTTTTTGGCACACTTACCCACTGTCAGTGCCCCAGTCCATCCACACACAGGGTTGCTGTTTGCATTTTCTGGGACACGTGGGAAAACATTACTCGAAAATGAATTTGACTATAGCTCATATAAAGTGTCTTTTTAAGAGGTATTTAAGGGCTGATTCTTAGCTGGGGGATGGAATCCAGCTGCCTGTTTTCTTTGGCCCCAAGAGCCAGTTTCATGTGATTTACATTTTCAAAGCTGACTTCACAATGAAAGAGCTTGAGGCTTGGTTTTGAGGCATGACGTGGTTTTTTTGGGATTGGGGTTTCTTTTGGTGGTGGGGGCATGCTTGTGAGTAAATATTTTACAGCCCACATTCCTAGTTCTACAAAATCAGTGACTCCAGGCTCTGGGACAATATAAGTAAGCACAAAGGCTGGAATTTATTGCTAGTAATGATCTATGAGATAAGATTTTTCAGCTAAGCCAGTGCAGAGTTCTCTTGCCAGATGTGTGGGAGTGAAAATGACACAAATCTTTAAAAAAAAAAAAAAAAGATAAATCTTTGGCAATCCCAGAGTGATTATATAGCCTCGTAGTGCTAGCAGCCTCAGAGAATTCATTTTCTGTCTCAATGTCCTTATTGACTTAGAAGCCAAGTCTCAAGCTTTATGAAAGGAATCCAAAGTAGTGCCATGAATACTCCATAAATTTATCTCACTTCCTTAATCTTATTTTGAACAAAGATAGTTTTGGGGTCCTTTTTCCTACATTTCTCTGTTTATAAAAAACTGTGGTAGCAGAATGATAGTGATTCTGCAAAAAAATCACTAGGGAACTTGTCCCATTATTCCCTTACTTTCATCCCAATGTAATTGAAAACTTTCCTTCATAGTCAAGCTACATCATAAATCCTTGGTTTTTGCTTCCAAGATATCACGGACAAAAGCATGGTACATGGCTGGTACACAGACCACATCCAAACCTCTGCCTACATCCTTTCACAAGTGTACCAGAAAATGCAGAGAACCAAAGCTGAAAAGGAGCTTCTGAACCTTTCAGACAACCAAGAGGCCTAATTTGTGCTAATGGGCTGCAACTTTCCTTGGAGCTGAGGGTACATTCCAAGAAGGGACACTAAAGCCAAAGAAAATGCTTTCCCTTGGTATAAGGATACTGCTTTGACTAGTTTGGAATTAAAATGGTTGTGCACTTTAAATGCTGTAATATATTTAATTTTTTTATATCCTAGTACACAACCTCTTACACAATCTATCTCATTGCTTATGTATGACACCGCAGCAGAACTGTTCAAGTGTGGCAGAGATGTTTGAAAAGTAAACATGCTGATAATCCTACTTGCCTGTCACTTAGTTCTGCCCAGCAGGCACTTTTAGTAAGAAAATGCTATTTTAGGGAAATAAATCTCTCTGAAAAAAAGCTAGCTGTACATGCTTTTAAGAGCTAACATGACAACTTTTTTTTTCTCCTTTTTTTTTTTTTTTTTTGCAAACTATCAAACTGTTGCAGCACTTGAAATTCTAAAATAACTTAGTTTAGAATTTAATCTTCTTGTAGATTTTGCTGTAAAAACACATGAATTTAATGAAATTCATGAATCCATGAATCATGAATCCATGTGACAAGGAAAGATATCACATATTTATCCTGGAGCATCTTACCAGTCCCTGCTCCTAAGTCTGAGAGTGAAACAGCTACAGACTTTCCTGGAACAAAATCCAGACCAATTCTCTCTGCAGAAGAGATGCAGGTGAAGGGATTATGGTACTTGTCAGCAGATTGCCTGATTTGGACAGTAGGAGGAACTGCAGGACTCATCATAAAACGACAGGAACCACACTACAGATACATTATTGCTGCACATTTGTCACACTTTAGCTTTCACAAAAGCAAAAGTGGTTTTAAGGAGTTTAGCCTCTGTAAATGCACTTCCAATATCTTCTCTTGGAATAAGACACTCAGGATAAGGTGTTTCTTAAGACCTGCAGAAAGTTCTGAATTTTCATTATGTTGTCATGCAGTTACCCAAAGGAGAAATAAAATCCTCTGCATCACCTTGTTGTAGAGCCTATGCTCTGAGGGGACATGAAAATTTCTTATCTAGAAAGACTAAAAAGAATGCTTTATATGCTCTAAGGATTTATTTGGTGAGAAAGTGTGAATAGATCTGAGGTTCCACCCTGTTACTGACTGGAGGCGCCCCAAGGCTTTGGCCATGGATGTTTGATCTTGAAGGGTTAATTTGACTGAAGGACCCCTCCAGATAAAATAGCACAGTATTGTGAATTCTTCCCTGTATGTGAAACTCACTGACTAGCTTTGTCTTCTCACAGGACTTTAGAGGGTGAAGCAGTAGTGTATTTCTAGAAGTACAAAGTATAACAAAAGGCAGAATCTAGGAATTGTAGACCTGACATGATGGATCATCTCCTAAAACCAAAATCTCCTTCTCTCTCCGCAGCCCAGATGCCAAAGTGCCATTGACTCTCCTCAGCAATTTCTTCTCCTAACTAAAATTGCAAATTTTAATTTTTGAAATTTTTTTTTGGTCAAAAAATACATGTGCCAAGTATCCAGTCTCCAGACATTTGATTTCTTTCAGACACTTTGGTAATGAGGTGTGGTAATGAAGACTAAGTAAACTTTGATGAATGTTGAATATCCTCCATGATATTTTTGCTTATTTAAAAAGAAGAATTGTTTGAGCCCTGCAACTCATCTCATCTGTGTGTTTGAACACATTTGGGTGTCCATACCTCCAAACACTTGTCACAGTGTTCCTCAAAGATAAAGCTGGGCTTTAGTCATTCCAGCTCACTATCACTGGAAGTGGTTCATTAAAGTTCTGCCTCATCTCAGTCTAGAGTCAGTAACATGATAATTTTAATTCAATATTTATATGTTTAGTGGTTTACTGTTCATATGAAAGAGCTTTACCCTGTGACTGGAATGCAGCCCTTGCAAGTGGGGAAAATACTAATAGCTTTTTAATAGCTTACAATTTGCTAACAATATAGCAAACTATTAAAACAGCATGTAAGCATTCCAAAATGTCTAGGGCAGTCAATAATTCTAACACTACATTCTGAATCACTTACAAATCTGTGGGACACCAGACCTTAATGGGGCTGGGAGATACAAAGAGCAGAACTGAACACATAATCTGGTATGCTCTGTCCCCACCAGAATCTTCCCTGTGGAGAGAGCACTAATTCTAGAGGGGCAAAGAAGTGTTGGAATCAATTCTGCAGCCTCACAGATTAGGTCTGTAGTTTTTCAACTGTATGCAAGGAAGGGAAAAGATATTCTGATTTTGGAATAAACTTATTAAGAATGTATTCTAACATTTCTGCTCCTCTTCTAAAACCTTCACAGTTGTACCATCTGGCTTGATTTCTTCAAATATGCATTCTCCATTGTTTTTCCTTTAACCTTATTTGTAGTAAGGGCAAATTCAAGCTTACTGGTTAATGAGACGCAGGCACAATGTTCCCATTAGCATAATGAACATTTAAATCAAGTCCTTGACCAACTACATAACCCAACACCTTATTGCATTTCTACAAGGTACAGCACTGAATGATGCAGCTAGCTTATGGGGAGCATAAGCACCCACAAACCCAGCATTTTCCTGTGATTAACCTGGTGGGAATTTCCTGTAATAAGAAGCTCACCCAAATACCGAGTAGTTGTAACATGTTTATTTTTTAATGGCATGGACACTTTTTGTATTGCACATTTCCTCCCTGTGACTGAAATTAAGTGATTGCAATAGCAGCAATATGTCCAAAGTTACAATCCCAGGTTCAACTTATCAGGGTTCTCCCTGATAAGTTGCTGCTTTGCAACATGAATGCACAAATTATACTGTTCTCAAGAAAGCTGGATGCCTAGAACACAGCTTTAAAAATGTACTATTGGTATATTTGGGCTTCTAGTTTTTCAACTCATTTCTCCTAACTCCTCAGAAATACCAGAACAGCAGAGATTCTTCTGGCAGGATGCAAAAGTCTTAGAAGTACATTTGACATTGAAGTAGTTAAAACTAGTTCCCAACCCAGAAAGTGCATTAAGGATAGCACAAAACTCAGTTTGCCAGCAAATCAACTGGACAAGTATCAACCATGCTGAGGTCCTTGCTGCTAGAATTGTTGCCAACAGTAACTGAGCTAGATAATTTAAAGCTGGTACTAACTGGAAAAAAAAAAAAAAACAAAACCAAAAATCAAAAAATCCACCCAAAAAACCAAGACAGCAAAGCAAAAACAAATGGCAACCCCCCTTACCTCCCTGAAAACAAAACCACAAACAAACGACAATAAAAAAAAAAATCAACTCTTTAATGGAAAAGGAATGAAGCCATTGAAGAACATCTTTGCTCATTTCCACCAGAGACCAAAGAAAGTTGGCCATGGGCCATCCTTCATGATGTGCTGTACTTGCCAATGTAAAGCCAGCAAGATCAGTGTGGCCATCAGCAGTAAGCTTTCACTAAAGGGATGGCAGTGGGAATTTTGCATGGCCTTTGAAAGGGGATGGCCACCATATCTCCAGGGGTCCTTTTACAAAGAAATAACATTAACCTTTTTAGCTTGAGATCTATATTGCATGGGAAAGACAGGCTAATGTGGACATTACAAATGAAAAAACATAATCCTTACTGACTTTAACAGAATTAACAAAATTTAAAAAATTAACAAAAAAATTTTAAAAATATTTTAGTACAAAAATGTAGCTCAAAACAAAAAGATGCTTATGAACCTACAAATAAAATTATTCAGACTATGACTGCCACAAGACACTGTTGTGTTCTCTTTCTGATAGCACATAACACATCTTTTCCATGAGTCTTATTATGTTTGAGCCTTTTGCAGTTATCTGAAGACTTTCAGGATGGAATTCACAAATAAATTAATTATGCCTTCATATGTTTATTCTTGCAGGCCTGCATTTCTCTACATGGCACTCAGTTTTGTTTTATTACTCTAAATATATATAGTGCTAACATGACTTTTTCAGGCACATGGATTATCCCTGCTGTCAAGGGTAACAATCTTCAGAGACATTTTGTAGGATTAGTAGGAAGATTGGATATGGTGTTGTTCTCTAGTGTGTTAGTGTATTTAGGGCATAAGTTACCAAATCTCTTTATGTTTAAGATTTCCATGTTGAAAAATGTGCAATTCTGAAATATCCCATATTACTTATCCATTACATTTCCTAAGAAACTAGATGCAGATAACTATAGAATGCATCTTCTAGCCCCTCTTCCCAATAATTCATTGGCAAAACCTGATGGAATATCTGGAAAGATTTTAAGATTCTAGAGGTTTTATAGAAAACAGTGGTCATATAAAAATTAATCTAATATTGAATGTCCCTTGTACAGCAAAGGGTGCAGGAGATGTTCTTTCTTCTTGTGAGCTGCCAACTTATCAATTAACCAGTGCTGGTCAAAGCCAGGAACGGTATAGACTGTCTCACATTTTAAAGACAGAGGAAAACAGGAATTAATGCAGTAAGGGTCAGTTAAAATAGAAAGTGTGACTGTTTCAACAGAGTGGGCTGAAGATATGGGGAGTGGCCTTTAGGCTGTTCAGTCCAGAGAGGAAAAAGAAGGTATTAGTGAAAGAGGAGTGCAGAGACCACAGTGGGTTTACTGCACTAAGGATGCAGACAGAAAAAAGGAAAGAAAATGGTGTTACCAGTTCTTTCTGCTACTGACATTGTCTTTTGCTGTTCTTCCTATTGTCCTTTGTTTCTTCTTTTACTCAACGGCTTCCAGGTGAAAAGAAACAACATACATTGGAGGAAAAAAAAAAAAGCCTGAAACCCAGTGACAAAAGTATAATTCATTACACCAAAAATGTGTAAAATACAAATAAATATTAATAGACATTATAATTGTAGAAATCTAGGTGGTTGAATAAGTGGAGGGCCTCATCTTTCAGATCTGTGTTTTTAAGGGATTTCTGCCCTTTGCATCATGTACTCAGTAAAAGTTGTACAAGGAACCAATGAACTGTGCATAAGGATGGGACAATTTCAAGAAGTGAGGCCTCCTCACGTAAAGATGTCCGAAGAGTGCAAATCCCTGCTTACAGTTGGTAGCAAGAAAGAATAAATTCTTCAGTGTATCAGCAATTCTGTTCCTTTCAGTGCTGCACCAGAGTATTCCAGGCTCTCTGAGTCAAACACTTCATGCGTAAGAGGGCAGTGGCAGACATCTGCACACACCCCCACATTTTTTTACATGGATGATAATTGTTTGAAAATTAACTACAGCTACTGCTCAGGAAGTAACATATTTACCTGATACTCTTAAGAGTGTTTACTGCTTTGGTTTGTAATCCACAATGTATTTAGTATTTTACAGACTTTACATAAAACACTATCAAAGACCAGCCCTGATAAAGGTGTAATCTTTTTATCCTGCTTCCCTGAACTTTCATCTTGCTTCCCTGGTGCACCACTTGTGTTGTAAATTCCTTTACTATTTTAATAGATATTTTACATTCCTTAGGCAGCAAACTAAGTTTAGACAACAGCAATTGTCTTGCTTACAAAACTATGCTAGAAAGGCTGGCACATTACGAGATTTTTTGAAGAAGCTAAGTCCAAAAGTGAAATCCAATTGTGAGATGAAACTTTGTTTAGATTCAACAAGTCTCTGTTTCAAATGTGCTGATTATTCTTTTTTCTGTAGTGACAGCACTGACATGGCAAGATAGATGAATACTATGAGACACAGGAATATTCTTATGTATCAGATGTTTATACCCTTCTATTTATGTTACAATACTCCCTGGAAAGCACAGACATAGACCAGAAACCCATCTGTATCAGTTTTCCTAAACTCCAGAATTCATGGGGGAGGAAACCTTATTTCTTAATGAACTGTACATATTTAGCAGCTTCAATATTTCCACTACTACAACTGAAAAATAAAATAAAATATTAGAGATGCAGTGTGATGAGTACTTACTTGGAAATCCTAATAATCAGAGAATATCATTACCATTGGAAACAACCAAGTTAGCATATCCAGGAAGTGAGACAGAAAAGACTGTCACACTATGGGCTTATCCAAAGCTACACAATCCATGCATGAAAAAGGAAAAAAAAAAAAAAAGAAGGCAGCGGCGTTTTTACATATACACACATAATTCAAGTAAGGATGACAGCAAATTTAAAGTTATAGAATATCCTGAATTGGAAGGGACCCACAAGGATCATCAAGTTCAGCTCCTGACCCTGCATGGGACAGTCCCAAGAATCAAAGCACATGCCTGAGAGCCTTATATAAATGCTTCTTGAACTCTGTCAGTCTTTTGCTGTGACAACTTCCCTGGGAACCCTGTTCCAATGCCCGACCACCCTCTAGGTGAAGAAATTTTCCCTAATATCCAACGTAAACCTCCCCTGACACAGTTTCATACCATTTCTTAGGGTCAACTTGAAAGCTAGAGCTACACACAAACTTTTAAATTGCTTTCTTTCCTTTTTCAGTTGCAGTTGGCAAGATAACTGGAACTTAAATATTTGTCTACTTTTTCATCATCCATAGACAAGGGCTCGCATTTCATTTAAAAAGAACAGTCTTTAACTTCTTTTTGGTTTATGCTAATTTGTATGTATCTTAGGGTTTACTTCCTCCTTCATTCCCACAGTCTTGCAGAGAAGTATCTCACACAAAACACCCCACAAGCAAGTGCATCATATCCTGAATACAGAGGTGTGTGGTTGTGTGTGTGGGGGGAGTGTGTGAAGAGAGGCACTCACCAATTTTCTGGCATCATTTATTTAATTAAGCAGTCCTATCACAAAACCGTGTAGTTTGGAACAGACCTCCAAGATCAGCGAGTCCAACTGTTAATCCAGAACCGCCAAATCCAGGACTGACCATGCCCATGACCTCACCACAAGCGTGCTGCAAGAGCCCGAGGGAGCAGAGCCGCACCCGAGGGCAGCGATGGACGTGACCCGGCAGCCCCGTCTCCTTCCCGGCCCGTGCCAGCACGGCGGCCCCGGACCCCCGGAGCGGGAACCACGCGGCCTCACCGCGTCCCCGCGAGGCGCCGGGAGCTGCGGGCGCACCGCCGGGGGAGGCTCAGGGAGGGTCCCCCGCCCCGCACAAGCCCGCCCAGCATGAGGAGTCTCCTTGGGCGGGCCGCCGCGGGCTCCGGGCACCGGCTCCTCCTTCTGTGGGGCCTGGCAGCCGCAAGCCGGAGCTCCGGGTACGACTTATCACAGACAGCGAGCGGGGGCAGCCCTGCAAGGAGCGAGCTAGCGAGCGACCACCCACCCTCGTTCTCCCCCTCCGTCCCTCTTCCTTGTTCGCCGCCGCCGCCCCCAGGCAGACGGGTGGCAGCCCCAGGTGCCCGTCCGAGCTGCCCCCAAGGCACAAGGCAAGGGGAAGCGCCTGTTCCTCCCGTCCCGGGAAGCCGCCTGCGCCCTACCACCGCCCCAGCCACTGCCCGAGGCACCCAGCGAGGTGCGGATGGCGGGGAGGACCAGGCGGCCCCGCGCCCCGTCCCCGCCCGCGAGGGGCGGTGCTGCCGCTGGGCACCCGCCGGGCCCGCCCCCGCTCCCTGCCCGCGGCCCCTCGGCGGGGCGGTGCCGGGCGGGGCGGTGCCGCGCCTCGCGTCAGCGGCCCCTGCGCGGCCGGGCGGGGAGGGCACGGGAGTCTCGGCGCTGCCGCGGCGGGAGAGGCAGCGGTGGGGCCGGCGGCGGCGGCGGCGGCTCCTCACGGGAACAAAGCGGGGGCGGCGCGACCACACGGTGAGAACCGGGTGAGGGACGGGGAGGGGGCGGCGCTCGAGCTCCCCCGGGACCCCTGCGCTCCCCGAGGGGCGGCTCGGCGCGGTGCGGCGGAGGGGCCGCGGGCCCGACCTCTCCCTCCCTCTGCCCAGCGCCTTAGGGCGGGGTGACAGCGCCGTGCCCCCCGCCCGCCCCCGCCTCCCGGGGAGCCGTCCCCGCTCGCCCCATGTCCCCACAGGGACCCCTGCGCGCCGCCGCCGCGGTGTCCGCCTGCCTGCGGGTCGCTGTTCCCCCGGGGAGCCGGGGAATATAAAGCAGTGGATCGGGGAGGCGGTCCGGGCGCGGAGCCCGAGAGCAGGTAGGTGCGGGACGGGCGCCCGGGGAGCCGGGGGCGCCGCTCCTGCAGGCGGCTGCGGGGGCTGGCGGGAGGCGCTCAACTTCGCCCAGCGCTGGGCACTGGCGAGGTCAGCGAGCCTTTTTCTGCCCGCGAAGCATCCTGGTGTGACTTCTCGCAGAATGTTTTTTTTTTACGGGGGCTCTTTAGTGGTGTTTGGGTTTTTTTTTTCCCTCTCCCTTTGCCACCCCGTCGCTACATAGGCTGGAGCTGGCCGGGGGCTCGCCCATGCCTCTGTGGCTGCATACACAGCGCTCGTGTTGTCCTAACGATATGGCAGTAGCACTTCCTGCTGTAAATCACTTCGCGATAGTTTTTGAAGCGCTTCTTTAAGGCGGCACTGTAATGAACCCTCTTGTCAGTGCTTGCGGTGAGTTTAAAACCCTGTGAGCTGGAGGCTGTTTTTGAGGCTGAGCTGTGTAATGTGCTGCAGTAGTTTTCATAGAAAGGGTAGAAACGTAGTTCACTGTTGGCTTAGTGTTGGCATAAATGTAATTCCCCTTGCTCTGCCCTGTTGGTGTAGGCTGTGTGGTTTTGGACCCCGCTGTAGTTACCTTTGTCATTTTCTTGTTGTGAAAGAAAGCTAATCTCAGATGTTCAGAGAGACTGATGTATTAAGAACTATGAAAAGTAAGCTTTATTAATACTGCTGTACTGGGGATAGCTCTTTGTTTTATAATAATTTGAGTAAATAAAAACACTCCGACTGAAATTTATGGGGACTTGAATTTAAATGCCTTAGCTGTTAACATTTGTTAAAATATTTTAAATAAATAGATACATTGATGTCGATTGCTATTACTGTATTTGTGTTTCATTTATTTAATTAGTCTAGTAATCTCCCATTTTGCTGTTTGTATGAACATCATCATATAAAATGGTCTTGCTGACTTTTTCCAGCTTATTAATGCCTTTTTCCCTCAAAAAATTTTAGAGCACAGTCAGAAGAGGAATGGATGTAACATGATACCCTTGCAGTGCTCAAAACACACAAATTCTGCAAAGATTTGGTTTTTGGTTAAATAATCCAAGGAAAATGGATGAATCAGCTTTGCTGGATCTGTTGGAGTGTCCTGTTTGCTTAGAGCGCCTTGATGCTTCTGCAAAAGTCTTGCCTTGCCAGCACACGTTTTGTAAACGCTGCCTGCTGGGCATCGTGAGCTCTCGCAGTGAGCTGCGATGTCCCGAGTGCCGGACTTTAGTGGACTGCGGTGTTGACGAGCTCCCCAGTAATATTTTGCTGGTTAGACTCCTGGATGGCATCAAACAGAGGCCTCGCAAACCCAGCGCCGGCGGTGGCACTGCCGGCACAAACGCGCTGAGGGTCCCCATCAGCACTGGAGCTAACTGCGGATCAAAGGACCTGCAGAGCTCGCCAGCTGGACAGCAGCAAAGGGTGCAAGCACGGAGCCCTCCTGTTAGGGTAAGTACCACATGGTGACAGTATTTTGTTGCATTCCTGTCTTTTCCAAAATGGTTGATGGCCTCTGCTTTGGGATAAGGGCAGTTGGATAGCTAATACAGCAAAACAATATAATTTTGAGGATTTCTGTAGATAACTTGCAAAGCATGTTGGTGTTCCTATCAGTGTTGGTTTAATCTTGCATAAATGTTAATAATGCTTCCTTATTGAAACTCTCAGTTTTTGAGGCAAGAAGAAATCTTTAACTGTCCAATTCAAAGACAGTCACATAGAGCAAGGTAACCTATGTGGAAAACTTGAGTTAAGTTATTGTTAAGGATAGAGATCTTGTGAAGAACATTGGGAATTGTTTTTAGTTTGTCAGCTGCAAGACTAGAGATTTCATTTTGGCTCGTGCACTTTCTGAAATGATTCTTACAATCAGTGAATTTCCTTTAAGTTAGACATAACAAATGTTAAACATGAGCAGAGAAGTTTTGCCACTGGCTTCTTAGTATCTAAATTTTTACTTTCTTTCATTCAAAAAGAAATTTTTGAATTTCTACCATCTGCTAAGTTGTTTGTACTCTTAGCCCTCATATTTTCTTTATTAGTTTTTCCTCAAGTATTTTTTTAGGGGATTTGGAAGTTGTATGTATCATGATGGGAAGACATTGCCTTCTTCATATACTCTAGTTCCTTCCTAAGAGCTATGCAACCTGCAGACTTTGTCATACCTTATAATCAAGACTCAGTAGCTTCATTTATGATTATTCATTCTAGAACTTCTGTCAGGGAATGTAATTTTATGAGATGATAGACCTTGCTCTGTTTTATCTAATGACAAAGCAAGAGAGCTTCTCTGAAAGGTTTTGCTGCCCAGTTTGTTTGAGTTCTTGTGTGTGGAGTTTCTGAATGGTTTAGGTGGTTTCTGTCTTGTGGAGTTTATTAGATTTTTATGAATGTCTTAAGGAGTTTCAAGAAGAGGACTTAAACCTATTTTTGGCAGGACTAGCCTTTATTTTGAAGGGTATCTAAATTATTTAGTTTACTTACCCAGTGAAGGAAGCCTAACACTGATTTTCCTCAGATGTACTTGACATGATTGGAATCTCTCCAAAAGATCTTAGATAAATCTTTTAAGTTTACATAAGGATTTAAAATACAGTTGATTTTCCACTAGTTGATATTGCTTTCTCTGCTTACTAGAGATCTCATTAGGTTCTTTACAATATAGAAATTATAATTATCAACTCACTTCCTGCTAATGAGTTTTCTTTTGTATATACATTAATTGGTGAGAAGGTGATCTGTGGGGTTTTTCTGTTAGTGGTTTGTTTTTGTGGTTTTGGTGAGTTTTCTTTCCAGAACGTAGAATCCTTAGAAAGTAATGCAAAGAAGCATCAGGAATATCAAAACCAGTCTGGTCTTCTCCAAAACTTTAAGGTGTTTATCATGATACCTTGCATTTGCCAATGCTCTTCAACTTAAAACAAAAAACCCTTATTGTTTGTTTATATATTTTTGTGTTGACCTCTGTAAATAGCTGTATTTTCAGAGATTGCTTCTCCTCCAAAAAGGTTTTCGATGCAGTGCTGTGCATGAAAGACTTCAGAGTTTCTCAAAGCCATGTTAGACAAAATAACTTGAATATGGAATATTTTATCTTTTTTTTTTACATGTTCTATAGTATCCTGTTTTGCAACATTTGCATTTCCAGATGTTGTGCAGAGTAGAAAGTGATAACACATGGAAGGTTGCTTCAGCTTATCCTGTACCGTGTGCCACTAAAACTGTGACCATATGCATTCCTCATGCAGTAACTGACACTCATTGTATATTAGTGATAGTTTTTAGTGTTCTACAGTAAGTCTTATTCCATCTTTAGTTTTGGAGTTTCACAGGCATTCTTGTGCCTTCTTTCCTTTGGGAGACAGGGAAAGATGATGATGTCATCATTTGTCCACTTTTTCCAGAACCTTTTATACTAGGAAGCCAGTACCTTTAAGAACATGAACCAACTTTGATGGATAAGAAGGTGGAGATATGAACTACTTTTCTGTTTTCTATTTGAAAAGTGGTTTTGGAAAAAAAAAAACAGTCCGGAAAACAAAATTCCACTTTAATGGACAGTGTTGAAATGAATGCCCTGTTTGTTTTGCTAACTCTAACATAAAGATGCTTGCAAATACAGTTCCTCCCTGGGAATTGAAGAGGAAAATCTGTTTCTAGATGAGTGGCAGAGTCAGATTTCCTAAACTAATTTTGCTGAAGGGGAACTAGTAAATGAAAGTTGCTGTTATGTTAAATGAAGTGAATGTGGATGAAGTCTGTCAAGTCATAAACATTCTGCTTATACCCTGAAGTAGTACTAAGCTCATAAATGCCCTTTCAGAGAATGCCATCATTTTCAGAAAAGGTTAATACAGCGTGTACTGCAGTCTGATTTCCTGAACTGCATCAATGACTGTGGAGTGGCCAGCCCTGTAATTGCACACTATATTGCATTCTCTGTATGTATGTGGTGACACATGGCAATAAACAAACAAATGGTTCCTTGAGTCTTAAAACTAATGGAGCTGAGTGGGTGGTGGGGATTAACAAATCTTGTGCCTAGTATGTCCCCCACTAGAGTAACCTCTTTCTTTCTGTAACCTCTCTAAGCTTTCACTCCTGTAACAATGGCAATTTCTCTGTGCAAGTTGTTAACCTATTTTGTTCCCCTGCTGTTTTGATGTATAAAGCCTCCTGTGCCTTTCTCTGGTACTGGCCGGACTGCTCCTGATGGGAAACTTGTGTTTGCTGTCTGCCCAGTAGTTGTGTCCCAGGCAGCCAGCTTGCCAGGGACAACAGTTATATACATACTGCAGCTTCCTCTCTGGTATGGATGCAAATTTAATGCTTTCCTACTTGTTTTCAAGTGAAAACCTTCAGGTAGGTTGACAGCTTTGAAGAGCTGTAAGCGCCCCAGCCTACTGTCAAATCTGCTTGTAACTGGTCACCAGCAGCAAGTTGGGCTGTTGAGGGACTGCATGATCACATGAGCCTTGTTTCCTTCAAAAGAGCATTCAAAAATGTTAGAGTCCATCCTTTTATGTTTATGCTCATGTTATTAATTTTTTCATTTTCACAGAATATGTCAAACAAGAATTATCCTAAGTTCCTTATGGCAGTTTTACAAGGATATGCTCATTGCAGGAGTCTTACGTGTAGCTGTGTGCGTGAGTTGCTGGATGTTGGAGAGCTGTTCTCTCCTGGACAGATTTAAGATGATACATGTTTAACTTTTCCATGGAATTTGTATTTGCCTAAGACATACTAAGTCTCCTTCTAGTTTGTTTATAGACCAACTTTCTGAAGTTAGAGCTATCTTTTCCACAGAACCTAGAGGAGAGTTGTCTAGATAGTCTGAAACCTCATCACTGTTGGAAATATTGTGTAATAAGGTTTTCAGCTATTTTCTGCACCAAATGTAGGCAGGAAGAGCTAAGAGAAGAATACAAATGATCTCCATTAACAAGAGAAAAGCATGAATAGCTCAAAAGTTGGCCATTCCTGATGCAGTTGATGCTTATGCTGAGTAAGAATTGATGGTATAGTGTTATAAGCAAGTGGTGCTGAGGTGGGATGGTAGCACATCCAATTTGAATATATTCCACTGTATGTCAGTTAAAAATCTTATCAAGAAATGTTACAGTGCAATGTGAAAGTCCTGAAGCTTTCCCTTTTTTGGTTATTTTTATTCTGGAAAGCCCCTAGAAACTCTGGAGATCCCATTCTCAGTGAAGTGGACTTGAAATGAGGGAAAAGAATCATTACAGACTATTGGAAAATGCTCCTTTAGGTGTTAAAGTGGGCTAGAGTTCCTAGTATCTGAGCATCCGAGTTGTTTGTGATAAATTCTTTTACACTGAAGAGGAAAGAAGGACCCACTGACAGGAGATTGTTTCATGAGTTTCTGCTAATACTTGCTGTGTCGTGTAAATCCATGCATCCATTTTCATGGTTGTTTAACAAGGAAAGCAATAATAAAATTTTAAATTCCTGTATCTCTACTGCTGCAGCAGTTGTCATTTGTGATCCAGTAGGCTTGTCTGGGAACTGCTGAAACAGTTGTAATGGCAGAAGGGAAAATAAATGGAGCAGGTTTTCCACCCAAAGCCGTGGTGTTTGAGTGGGCCACTTTCTGGTCTGTGTCGATTTAGGCAGGTTGGGCTTCTCTCTCAGACTCAATGGATGATGTAAGCAATCCATTTTCTTTTATCCTAACCACCCTGGAGAAGAGAGCTCAGAGTGCACCTCTCACAATTTGGCTTTTGAGCATGTTGCAAAAGTCTGACAGGAGCCAAAACAACTGCTGCTTTTGTAGTCATGGTGCTTGCTGGACTATGAAGATCCTGGCAGAACTTAAGTATCAAAAGAAACCTTTTAGACTAGAAGATAACAATAGGATGAAAAACATGCATTCATGGATCAATAACTTTATTACATTATTGTAAATAAATATGGGGATTGCCAAGCATAGCAACAGGTGTAGATTGGAACAGATGTTTAAATCATGTTGGAGTGAGAGTTAGTGGAATACAATAATACAAAGAATTGTATCAGTAAAAGTCTGCTGAAGGAGTACTCTTAGAGGAGGTTCCCATTGTCATAATAGATCAGATTGTCAAGTATACCCATTTAAAGGAAAAAACAATTGTAGAAATATGCAAAAAACAGTGGCTAATGCAGTCAGCTTCATGACTGTTGTTTGTGATCATAGGCTGGAGAATCATTGCTTGATTTTGAGCTGACTCCCCCAACCAAAAGGTTATTCCATACCATATGGCATCATGCTCAGCATATGCATCTGGGGAAGAAAAAGGAATTTCACAGGTAATATTTGAGAGTCTGGAGATAAACACCTATTCATGCTCTGGAGTGATCACTAGAAAATATTTTATGAAGTCTTTGCAAATCATATATGCGTGCTTTTGTTTCATATCATGCTTGCTGAGATACCAGATTCTGCTTTTATGTTTACAGTTTCTTGTACAGTTTTAATTAGTTCTATGTGACGCTGTTGTATCCTATGTGAAACTAGAGAAAATTTAATGGAGATCATAAATATGAAAGAAAAGAGACTGACTCTCATGGTGTTTGTGTGTTCCCTTTCAGAGATAAATAATTAGGTAGAGAAGGAGGATAAGCAAAAGGAAGAACTGTCTCTGTATCCAAAAGCATTGAGAGCTTCCGGGCTCAGTTCCTGGCTTTGCTACAGACATCCTTTATGACCTTGCACAGAGTCACTCAAAGCTCTTTGTGCCTCTGTTTCCCATCTGCAGATATGACTGATAGTACTTTCTTTGTGTGACTCGCTATTTAGACTTTATGTTCTCCAGGGCAGACGGTGACTTTTTTAAAATATTGGATGTATCCATGGTTGTTTTACAATGGTTCCACAGTCTCAGTTGAGGTCAGTATATCCTGCTGTTAACTCTAAATCATTGACTTCCACATTACTGGAGAACTGTTCATAATACATTTCCTGTCCCAAAGACGGTGCAATGCTTAGTGTCACATTGTTAAAAGGATTTAATTTTGTTGGGATGTTTAATAGGAAATCACATGAATACCTCAGTGAGGAAAAGCCAGACACTTGAAACATCTGTGGAAATCGTAGTCCACTCTTCAGCTAGGGAAATCTGCATCTAACTGGCACACTGGTGTGTAGATTTGAGTCTCTTTTGAAAAGAATAAGAAGAGAATATCCAGTGTAAATTGTGTTGATAATGCAGAAATGTTTAATTCCATACTTTGAACCTGCATAGCTGTCTTGAACCTACCAATTAACATTAATCTGCTTGATAAAATAGCGGTCAAACTAGTGTAATCCCCTTTTTTAGAAAACAATTAGGTTTTGAAGTAAACTGATCTATAAACTAAAGAAGTCCACATTATTTACATGTGATACTGAAATCTGAAATCCCTTTTTAATTTGTTTACAAGCTTTTATTTTTTGTCTTCATGTGGAAGAAAGGGCTGTCTCTATTTCCCTTCATTTTCCAGTTTGATATTCCTCCATTTATGTAGATTTGTTTAAAACCACCTACATGAAATGAAATGGTGTCTTTTTTTCCTCCACTTTAATGTGGCCAGTGAGTTGCTCTACTCAAAAAGCTTTGATCATTCAGAAAATTTAAACTTTTGCATAAAAAGGGAAGTCTCAAGCCGTTACTTTTAATGGGCTTGTGAAGGGAAGCAGTTTTTTAGAGAGAATAAAAATCCTTGAATTTTTTTCTCGTATTACCAAAAAAAATCAAATACCAATAAAATTAATTTACGTAGGTGATCCAGGATCTGTTTAGAAAAGTCAGTCAGTAGTGCTGTTGCTGTGTTTCCCTGTGCATGGTGTCTGGCTTTCTGCAATGCATTTGGTGGCTTATGCATGGTATGAAGAGCTGGTTGGGATGGCATCAGCTAGAAATCCTTCTTCTCCCCTCTCCTTTAACTGAGTGAAATACTTTTTAATGGAACTTCAGTGTTTAGTGTATGGATAGGAACTGCAGAAAACAGAAAGCTTTTAACTGCAGCTGTGATAATAAAACTGGAAACTTGTTATCATCAGTTGTTTGTCTTTCTTTTGGTGAACTTCCCCTTGCAGTGCATTTGGCCTTCTCCCTGTGATACGCTTAACACCTTCCTTGGTCTTTTCTTTGGCTCCATTGTTGTCCTTTATTCAAACAATCTCCTGCCTCTGATTTTACTGTACCACTTCCAAGAAAAAGAAAACATCTAGTTTTCTTACCTCTTGTGTCCCATTTGTCCATGACTGTGTCAGACATAAGGAACAAAAAATAAACAATAAGACAATTTTCTATTGAGGTATGTGGATTATGTACAACCTTGTTGTATATTCAACTAAAATCTGCCAAATACATGAAGAGCATAAAGTATAAGTTAATATTACTGTATTGCCTAGCCTCCTGGGATTATTATTGCTTTTTGCTTTTTCTTTTTCTCCTTCTCCTTTAAATCACTGACTATATCCTCATTCTAGTGTGGGCAAGAGTGTGTCTCAGTAATTAAAGCTGAAATATCATCTGGTCAGCCTTGTTCATGCATACACCTCGTTACTGCCTTGACAGAGGAAAAGTGTGCATCTGTTAAACCTCATTTCCTGTCAGATCCCTCTATATTAGACAGAAAAACTTGTCTTGGAAAATCAACAGTGAATTCTTGAGTCATTTGAACTAGATCAAAGCCTTTATTTTCAAATCACTAAATCAGTGTCTTTGGAGAGCAGGTTTTTGGGTTTGTTTTTTTTGGACTGAGAATTGCTGCTGTGAGGTGAGCTGGATTAGTTTTAGAAAGCAAGTGGTCCTGAGGTGGGATGGTCACACATCCAAGTGCTCTTTTCTGCACTCCTTATCTCTCTTAGGTATAGAGGGGAAGATGGTAGAACTGTCCTTTGGCAGTCAGACTGAATGCTGGGAGCTTAGAGCTTTGCTGCACTGAGCACCTTATCCCTTTCCCATGGATATTGCCAGAGTTGCCATGCAGTTTGGGTGCAGAACCCAAGCTGGTCAGCACACTGGTTAACTCTGTTTTCACATTTGCATCCTCTAAAATGTCAGGAAATTGTTGGGACTCAGAAAGATACTCTTGAGAGAAGGGAAATCACTCCAAAGAGGGAAATCAAGTCCAGTATTTTTAATTCTTTAGACATGTGATGCCTATATACATATCTTTAAAATGTCATTCAATGTTGCCTGGAAACCTGCAGATTTGGATTCTCCGGTTGAAGGAAGAGTGAAACACAGAAGTCAATGTTTCATTTATGGACACTGTTGCCCAAAGTGTCTCAGGATCTAAGCCTGCTAGGTACACCAAAGTCAACTGTGGTGTGTGTATGAGCAATCTGTTGTACCCTTAGAAGCTTAGGGTTGTGGATCTCATTTTACACTTGTGGCACCCAATATGAGATTTATTGTCCAAATAAAGTTTTTGTAGTGTAAGAGTATAACCACTTAAGAATTTTAAGTAATATCTTGTCTAGGTCTTTGCTCCCCTCTTATTTCGCGCTAGATTAATCTCCTCTACCCCCTGCTCCTCCCTCCCCCAGCATAAGCACTTAAATTTTCAAGTATTAAAAAGCCAGAACCTGCAAGGATGTGTCTGATCTCCTACAAATGAGGACAATATTCTGTTGTGAGCCATCCCTCTCACACAGTAATTCTGTTTGAAATATTGCTCATATGCTTGGCCTTCCACATCTCATTTTTGAACATGGTGTGAATTTCTGTTTGGGTTTTGTTTGTTTTTTATTGAACTAAAAGCTCTGTTCTGTTGTTTACCTGCTCTTTCTATCTTGATTTTTCAGAGTCAAATTTAGATAGCCCATTTTTATATTCTGTAAATGTGCAAAGTATAATTTTCTAGTTTCTACCTGGGAAGTATGCTATTAATCATAAATGCATTTTGATCAAAGGTAAGCATTTCAGTGTTGTTTAAATATTAATACAGATAACATTCTCCTCCTCTCTGAAGTGCAGGACTGCTGCCAGTGCTGTTCAGAAGATAAGCCTGGCATCAAGTGTCCTGTTGGATTTCGTCACACCTGAAGTGCTCCTCAGTCTTTAGCATTTCTTTGTAAATAAAACTGATTTTATTTCATGGCATTAGTGTTGCAGAAAGATGAGATAACTCTGCTTTCCTCTTCTTGTAAAGGAAAGATTGCATATTACCTCTCTTGACTTTCTCTTTTCAGCATCTAAGCTTTCAAAATATACATGTGCATTGAAAGCTTTTTAAAGAACTGAACCACTGTTTTACCTTGTGTGAACCACAGTTCTACAAGACAAGCTTTTGAAAGCTCTGATTAAAGACAAAAGTATGCATTTCCTCCAGACTGTCAAGCTGCTGAACCCAAGAGAGGGAACGTAGTCTTACTTGCACAGGGGTGACAGAACATCAATACTGAATAATTTGAAGCATATCTCTTTAATTATTCTTTTTTGATATGCTATCTTAGCCCTTTAGGTTATAGTCTTTGTTTTATTTATATTAAAAAGGGGTAAAAATTAAGCACTTCTGACTTTTAAAAGTGTTAAAATGGAAAATAGTCAAAGATAATCGGATGACAATCTGAGTTGGCATATATAGGGCATCGCTGTTCTAGAAGCTTATTTTAAACAAATCCAGTAAAGTTGAGTTCACTGCACTGTGGTAAAGTGCCCCTGAGTAGTCAAGAAGCTTTTATTCTGAAGCTAAGAGCTTGCTAAAAGAAAATCAATGTCTTGTGGACCTTCACTTGTTCATGTGTGCCAGTGCCCTTCTATCTCACATGGTCTTTCTCAGGAGCTAGATAAAGAAAGGAGACTCTTAAATCTTATCCACTCTAGCAGACTTAAGCCATTTTCAAAACCTGTTTAATTTAACACAGTTTTAAATCCACAGCCTTATTAAGTTAACAAGCCTTCAGCCTTGCCACCAGGTTCTGTAATCCTCTTAGGTCTTGGGACTAAGCAGGGCAGGGATAGTCAATAAGCAGATGAATAGATAATCTTGCAGAAGACAGATAGATCTTAAAGTTGAGAAACGCTGATCTGCATTTCCATTCAGCATATGCATTACCACTAGTACTTAGCACTAGAGGAAAAAGTTGAAATGACTATCACTTTGTTTGCGGGGAGGAAGAGTGAATAAAGGATTTTTTTAAAAAAATGCATTAATTCCTGCTTTGCAACTCAATAAAATTAGGTTAAGTTTTAAATATAGAGTAACGTAGACAAAAATAGAAATTTTATTTCCTTGCTATTGTGCATATGCAGATTAAAATCTTCTTATGGTTGTTTCACGAGATATTTTTGCAAATCTTTCAGGCAATCAGGGATCCAGAATTTAAAGACCACAAAAAACATTATGCTGATAATGTGGCCATGGCCACCACTGCAGTCTGCATATTGCTTCTGTTCAGTTTTCACTCTTCTAACACTACTGAGCTAAAGCTGTGTCTGTTTTCTGGGCATAACTCCTGAGGTAGTGGAATTGGAGGAATTTAAAAAGAGCCATATGTAGTGGAAGAATTCAGCCTAACAGGAGGATTCCTGCCAGACATGTTCACACAGCACCAGAGTAGGAACAGAGGAAGTGGATCATAGAATCATTAATGTTAGAAAAGTCCTCCAAGATCATCAAGTCAAACTTTTGACTGAGTATCACTATGACCACTAAACCATATAATGAAGTGCCACATCTACTTATTTTTTGAACACTTCCAGGAATGCTGATTCTACCACTTCCCTGGAGAACTTGTTCCAATGTAGGATTCAAAGCAAGTTCAGGAGTTGGAGAGGGTGGCAGAAGAGCTGAACACACATCTAGCCTTGAGGCATGAAAGCAATCACTTATCTCATTGAAAGGGTGGGAGAAGGCTTCTTGGAGGAGATGGCTGAAAAGCGGAGAAATTTCATTACTGATGGGTGATAAAGACCCAAATGGTCGAGTAATAAGGGAGGAGGAGGGACAGTAG
Source organism: Setophaga petechia (assembly GCA_024362935.1). Taxonomy (NCBI): domain Eukaryota; kingdom Metazoa; phylum Chordata; class Aves; order Passeriformes; family Parulidae; genus Setophaga; species Setophaga petechia. The sequence continues at coordinate 35,104,114 of JANCRA010000001.1, forward strand.
TTCTGAAAGAAAACAAACTGTGGTAGTAGGCTTGCAACATAGCAATAGACCAATTCAATAAAATACTAGAGCGGAAATGGGTTCAAGCAAATGACTCTTGGCTCACTGGAATAGAATTAGAGACTTGGTGAGGGGGAAGTGCTGCAGGAGCAAGCTGAAGAGGTATCTTGATGTTTGAGGAAGGTTTTGGAGAGCACCAAAATAGAAAAGTTGCTATGGAGGTGTTGGCTAGACAAGAGGTGAGAAAGAAATGTAAATGTGTTGACTCACATGCCATCTTGTTTCCTTCAGTATGTGTGTGTATTTCAATACTGTGTATTTTATTTTTCATTGTTTATTTTGTAATAGTGTGTCATACATTATGTGACATTTAGACTAGTACAGTTACAAAATGGTCAAAGAACTTCCATTCAGAGAAGAAGATTACTTCTGCTGTCTCTGTCAAGCACTTTAAGATTCTTCACAGGATTCTGAAAATGTCTATTTTACTACTAGTAATGTATTCTCACTGTTCTTATAGAACCAATAAAACTGCAAATTCTATATTTCATTAAATGATCTCAAAAGGAACATACAAAAAGGGGGGCTAGTGTCCTAGGAATTGATGGGAAATTCAAAAAGATTCTCAAAGAATGAAGAAAAAATAAACATAATCTGTGACTGGTTTGATTTGATGGCATTTTCTTTCATCTTACTTCCATATTTCCTAAGTCTTTTGTCTATTCCTTCAGTTAGTAATAAATGAAAGTAAGGATTTAAACACCATGCTGGCATTACAGAGCATGGTTACAATATATTGGTTTGAATTCAGTCGTGATGATAAGACGAATGGATTTTATGGTACATGTTCTCCAAGAAAAACAATGGAATATTTTCAGTATGTTTTCAATCTCTTGGAGCAGCTCACCTTTCTGAAATACTTTTAAAAGAACTATCTTTCCAGAACTATGGTTTCAAAATATATTGGTTTCTGTAAGGGAGATTTTGTTTACTTTAACTAACAAGGGAATTGGATTTTCAGTGCAGAACTAGAATAACTAGTGGGCTGTTTCTGGAAATGGGTTCCCAAGGTAATTTAAAATTTCAATAAATGTTTGTCTTCTTGTACTGAAACCTCTGGACCTAGAAGGAAACATTAGGGTCAAGGAAACTTCAGCTCCTGTTGTGGGTTTATGCTCTTTTCTCAGGAAATCATACTTTTTCATATATTCAATTCAGAATTGTGTTGCTTGCAACAGGAACTGATGTCATTTAGGCTTTCCTATTTGTTTTTTATCACCCTACCATTTAATGGAACAGCATGAAAGACATAAAAATTTATTTTAAATGCTGTAGAAGAGAAACTGATTATCCTCTGCCATCCATACACAGCTGGTGTGGGTTTTTCCATTTAAAAATAAATTATTAAGTACTATGTCTTAAACAGTTAAATAAGGAATATTCCTAATTGCATGTAGAGTGTTTGATAGGGAGACTTTTTTTTTTTTGAAGTATAATACTGGTTTCAAATTTTCTGAGTTTGCACTAAAAGAATCCAAGGAAACTGGGGCTATGAGTTAAACCAGCTCACATGTCAGAAAGTGTTTGTTCTGTTTTTACCCTGCAGCAATCAGAATTTTACGTAAAAAGTGCCATTTTTAAAATATTCTCTTAGCAAAACTTTATGTAATGTGGCATCCTTATTCCTTTTAGAGATTTTGAAATGTGTGCAGTTAGGCTCTACCACACAGTTCCTTAGTTTTTGATGTTGTTGGGAGTTACATGAGTTACTGAGATAGATAGGTGGATGAAGTTTGTGCCTGTTTTCTTGGGGTTTGTAGGCTGTGGTTGCCTAGGTGGGTGTATATTTTTGTCTGTAGTGTACTGCTCAGTTCACAGTAAGAGCTTATATTAGAAATGGTTAAAAAAGAAATAAAATTATTTTAGAGGCAGTTTTGTACTTGCAGTCATGGAAGATATGGACTTCCAATATTCAGAGTTACAGTCCCTGGAAGAAATCTCTGAATGTATGAAATTTTTCTTCTTCTTGCAAGGGATTTCAGTGCTGCTTCACTTAGGTACTGTCAGATTGCAGCCAGTTGCACATAGGAGGTTTGAAGTTCAAGGTAATTTATCTGAATCAAACCACACACTCACTTGGTCATTGTAGTCAGGCATATCTTAGAGCTTGAAAAACCCTTTAGCCCAGTATGCAGTAACCACAGCCTAGTCTCACCTATTGTAAATGGAAAACAAAGTATTCCAGTATCCCACATTCTTGTTTCAAGCCAACTTTCAAGTTATTGCTTTCAGGAATTAGTAAGTTTTGATTGTGTAAGATACCTTGTGATGTCAGAGAACTTTTCCTTGTGCTTTAACAGATATCTTAACCCTCAGATCTGGACAGTGGCTGCAATTTCATTTAGGAAATATCTTGCTCTCTCTTCTAACTACTGCTATTTGCACTGTAAGGCTAGCACCCTGCATCTTCCTGTGAACAGCATCTAATTCTTGGGAAGTCAAATACTTCTGGTGCTCAAAACTAGAACATAAGTAAAAATTTTTAAGATTTCATATAAACCAAAATCAAGTTATGCGCTAGTTGTCTAGACTTGAATGCATAAATATGTTTAAAACCTGGGATTCATATTCTTTCTGTATGTTTCATGTTTGGGGAAGAGGTAGAGGCGATGAAATTTTTGTGAGATGTGGCTTTTTTAACTTAAGGAAAACCCTTTGCTTTTGCAAAAGAAGCCCAAACTTAGCACCAAATTGTTGGGGCTTTGTCATTACCACAGAGCTCTGGTTTTGGGTGTGGATTCCAATTATTGAAATTTAGGCTGAACATACCATTAGATGCCAAACTGTGCTTTCTTTTTGGAGAAGGTAGTTGATTTTTATAGGATAAATGAATTTGAATATCTTAGTAGAGGTACTTGGTGTATGAAATAGCATTTGATTTGTTCTGTGTTGTGAAACAAGAATACTTCTTGCAGATTTCTTTTGTCTGTTCAGCATATAAAATGGATGAAATCTGCCCAAAGTGGTCTTACGTAAACACTCACTATGTTTATATTTTTCAGGATCTTGTAACTATAGAAATAAAATTGCAGTTTTGAACTTTGCTATTAAAATATACATTGGAAGATATTCTGTTGGAATACAGAGGAGTGTTAATGGCTTCCATAAAAACAGATCTGGTAAAAATCAGTAAGTGCAGTAGATATCTTTCATTAGGGGGACACTGGTCTTAGTGTTCCTTTGGTAGCTGAAACAATAAAGCTGCTCCTTAAGCAGAGTAAGTCTGGAACAGGGAAGACTACTCTATGAAGACTGATAAAATTGACCATAAATACCAGAGCTAGGTCATTGGTGCACGCCTGAAGAGAAATGGAATTTTTGAGAGAGTGTTAACAAGAAGGAAGAAATGCATCAGAGCTTTGCATGAACCATCAAGGCAATAGATGACACTCTAGGGAGCACAGTAATTTCTGATAGCAGCAATATATTGCAAAGGGTGCTGTTTCTTGGTCATATTAGTTTTGGATAAAATCATGAATATTCTTGGTAAATATTATTTTGAATTTCATTTTGTGTTTCTAATGAAGATGAGTCAGCAAGTACCTAGAAATGTTTGCTAGCTGTTTAGATTGAGGGCTAACAGATATTTTGTACTTGATCCCTCTGATTTTTGTTTGTCTTTGCATACAATGTTTTCAAAAAAACATTGAAAAATATTGTACTGGATGTAGAAGTCCCATGTTTTCTCTGTTTTGTCATTTTGCCAGTATGCCTTAAATCTGCATTAAGTGAATCACCTTAATTAAGGTAAGTCAGCCTTTGGTTCAGTATTTAATGTGCTGTGAAGATTGGTACCAGTGATTGTAGTGGCTTAATTATGTAGACTTTTGGCCCCCTTTCTAAAGGGGAACAACTGAAGTTGTTCCACTCTGTGAAAATAAAATATTCACTGGAAAAAGGATTAAAACCCAACTGTTCACATCCCAGGCGAGTGCTGGGGTCATTGAGCCAGAGAATTGTTTTGTCATCAGTTTCAGTGCTCCAGTAGAGGTTAGAGGAAATCCATGCCAAGATGTCTGTGGTTTGGTGGTTAGAGCTCATGCCGTGTTGGATCATGTATTGCAGGTATGAATGATGCTTTTTATGGAAATAGAACCTTTTTTCTTTTTTTTCCCTAGTCTCCTTGGTTGTATCCACAGTGAATAATTTGATGAGATAAAATAATTCTGATTGCATATTTTGTCTAGAAAGCACTTAATTAACCATGGCTCTAAGTGTGGTTTTCCTCACTTTTTGACTATCAGATGGGGAGCATAGCATTTTGTTGTTTGTGTTGGCTTAGCTGTGATATTTCTCTTCTGATTTTCCTCATGTAAAGATGAGATTAATTTAGGAGAAAATTGTTTGCTTCTGACTTCTGTTTTTATGAGAAAATAGTACCTCTTGGGATAAGCTTTCAGATGTTGGAGCATTATTGTTTTGAAAGAAACTAATATTTGGCAAATCATAAATAAAGGGGTGGTTTTACAAGTTAAATTGCTTTTAAAATGGTAGCATTAGAAGCATACGTAACTTTGAATATTATGTTTCAGGTGTGCTGTATCTCTGTGATCCTGTGGGGATTATGTGACCGCTATTGAATTTGAAGGAAAAAATAACAAAAGCTCTAATTTTAGTTTACTGTTATTCCCTTAATACTAGAACCAAATACTAATATCAAAGTACATTGAGATGTATGTGGACTTCAGTTTTTCATATGACCTTGCACACTATCTAGCCTTTTTCCTATTCAAGTAGCTTCTTTCTAAGTGGTAGAAAAAGAAAAAAAAAAAGATTAAATTTTGTGTGCTTTATGTTATTGCACAAAATGTTTGAAAGCTTAGTAAATCTGTATTTGAGAAGAATCGCTGAGCAGTGTAATATTACTGTGTTTCTTTTTTGTAAAAGTAAAATAGAACCTCAATCTTCTGCCTCCAAGGAGAGAGAACAACTGAGGCTCTACAAACATAGTATTATTGAGAAGTACAAGCACATACTCATCATGGCTCTGGATGAGGAATAACTGTTGTACTTGTTGCATGCAGATGAGGAAATAAAAGGGCCAGTAATGGGCCATATAAAATATTGGCACTACAAAGCTGAACTACTGGTGTGTAGAAATCATCCCTTTGTCCTCTTTGCACATTCTCCATTTACTCTGTGCAATACTTCAAATAAAATGGAAAACTAGGGTTTTCATGGGTGTGTTTTACTTCTTGCCTTCTACTTTTTAATTTATCACTTGATTATTTTTTGTTTATGTGAATTACTTTTATGTATTCCTTGAGTTTATGTATTTTTAATCTCTTGTAATCAGAGTGCATCAGTGGTGATTGTCTTAATGTAGCTATAATGATTTTTAAACTCATGGCTTTGTTGCAATTTCTGTTGGTGTGAACCATTTAATATAATTTTGAATTTGGAAATGCAGTCACCCAGCAGAGTGTGCACAGAAAGGACTGCTGGATTGGCTTGGCATTCTGTGGTCTAATCTACTCAGGGATAATTAGTACAAGCATTAGAGATAGTTCCAGCCAGGCAGCATTAACACAAAGTTTCTAAGGAACCTCTTGCGTCTAGTTTTGTTTCATTAGTGTTGGCAGTGCTGGAAGCACAGGAGAGTGCTGCCAAGGTTATTACCAGTGCATGGCCCAGCCTGTTCTTGGCTGGAGGTGGGACCCAAAACACTGGAGTCTAGCTTACGTCACTGCTCTGCTTTGGATGCTGCTTAGTCCAAGACCGACAAAATTAGGAGAAATTTTTATTCCAAGTGACATTGTGCTGGAAGCTTCTCTGAAGTGAATCATCCTTGAATAGACAAGACTGTTAAATGCTAAGCATATCCACCAGCATTTTCCTGTGTGTGCTTTCAGTGTTTGGATTTTCCAGTTTGTAGAGATAACATAGCAATGAAATGTGCCACCAAGGCACATCAGAGCTGCTGTCACTGTCAAAAACTAAATTTAGCCTCCAGCATTTTAACAGTAAAAATAAGCTGTTCATCTATCTCTTAGGCTAATATGTTGCTGCGATGAGAAAGATCTGTTAATAAGCAGTAGCCTTTGTGAGTGTAGACTTAATCATAGTAGATTTAATGATAAGGTTTATTAATGGAATCCGCACTTCACACTTGCTCTTGTTGAAATTCAGTGTGCTTTCCATGACAATTACTTGTGAGAGATCTTAATTTAAATGCTAGTTTCTGAAACTAATTTTAGGCATATTTTTTGCAGCAGGAAGTGTATATATCCCGTAAGACTCTTCTGCAGAAATCTGTTTTTACCGTTGGTGGGGCAACATCAGTTTTATCTCTCCGACTCAATTGTGTTTATATTCTTACTGTCTTTTGCTAGACTGGCAAAGACTTGATTGTTAAGATGCGAGATACTGCAGCTTTGATCACTTACATGAACTGTGATTTTGGTTTCCCTATGACTGGTATTCCACAGGGGTCCAATGCAGGTAGCCCACAGGTACCTCTGAAAAATAGTAAGTGTCTGAAATCCTGCCTCTTCACAGCTGAGTGAAACTAATCCTGAACTGCAGAAGACTGGTTCAATGGTGTTCACTGGTATTCACAGTATGCAGTCCTCTCTAGAGTGAGATGGTTACTTTGAGGATTCCTTCAGAAGTTGTTTTTTTCTTCAAAAACAAAAAGCTCCCCTTAAAATAGGACAGTCAATTAAAATAACAACAGCAGAACCCCCCTACCCAGTATTTCAGTGTCTTGAGTACTTCCCAAAATACATAGGCCTTTTATTCTCTATATGGGGCTGTAGACTTTTCTGCTCTTGTTTGTGGGAAGTGGGCACTATCCACCCAGCTACAGGCTGAAGAGTTTAAGTCACCTCTAATCTCCTGCAGGCCCTGCCAGGAAAAGAAACACAGTTATTTGAGTCAATTGCAAAAGGTAAGTAGAAAATGAAGAAGGGAGTAAAACAACTACGAGGGCTGCTGTGCATCTCGGATTCAAGATCAGCTACATTTAGTATTATTTTACAACAGGTGCCTCCAAATCAGCATGAAGGGTGGTCTTTTCTCCTTAATTTCTCAAAAGTGAAATTGCTTTAAATGCTCAGTATGGTGAGCATTTTAAGTGCCATTGGTGGCAGCATGCTAAAATTATGCTATAATAGTATAGGAATAGATACAAAGTAAGTAAAAAGTGAAATTTTTCATTGGGCACAAAGTCTTTAGCCATAGCTAAAGATCATCTGTAGACTGAGATGTTAGGTTAAATGTTTCCAATGATCTGTAGGTTAAATGTTTCCAAAATTCCGTGTATGTTAAGCAGGTTTTGACTCACAATAAGAATTTTTTTTTTAAATTTGAAAATTTTGAGCTTTTTATTGTTCTTGCTTCTTAAAAAGCATCTCAGTGACCTTAGAGGGCACAATTTCAAGAAAACAAATTTTCAATGGATGACTGTCGGTGCTAAGATGAACCTGGATTTCTCAGATGAAGATCAGTCTATTTCATTAACTCAAAGAGAAGGTGGAAAGAAAAACTGTCAGTGTGCTGGCTAGATGAACAAGTCAGTGCCATGTGGCACTTTGAGTTCCTGTACCATCTTCTTTTTTTTAAAGGTGATTTATATTTGTTATCAGTATTGTGTTTGTATTCCAAAAGAATTTGTCGTTTCAATACTCAAAATTGATTTAAGATTATTTTACTATAAACCTTTTAAAACTCTATACTGGATAGTATCAAATAATGTGAGATTAAATATTCATTGACAGATGTGGAGGAGAAATCTTTCATTTATGAAAACCTGATGTGTCAGACAGGGACAGCTTAGGATTCCAAGCTACTGTAGAAATTGCTTCTTTTAGTAATATTTCTGACTGACAGATTATTTTGGAAATTACTGAGACAGAAGTAATGAGCTATCCTGTAGTTCCTGCCCCTAAATTATTTTTGAGTGCAGCATTGATTGATGAGGCAAATTGCTGCCTTCATCTTGAATGGACTGGTCTTATTTATAAATAAATATGTAGATGAAGAAGGCTGTAAAATAGGTTTAATAGTAATCTTCATTGGTATAAATAAGGAGAGAACCACTGGATCCTTCAGGATTTCAGGTCTTTGTTACATGTTAATAATGTATAACTTTAGTAGTAGTTGGAAAGTATTAAGTACTAATTTCTGTTGTTGCAAAATTAGTATTTCTTGTTTTCTGTAGATATATAAGTGAAGTGAAGATACTGAAAATTAGTTTCAGTGTACACATTCTATAAACAACTGTGGAAAAGGCTAATAAATTATCATCAAATAAGAATTTTTTAGTTTCTTAACAGTCATTCATGTGGTAGATAAACTTATGGCAAATTATATTTCTTTATAAAAGAGGTGATCGAAACATGTGGAAGTTTTTGTGGAGAAGAGTGACAACAAGTAATCTTTTATTAGTTTCCCCATTTTTTCTTTGTGTTTTTTTTTCTTGCCATTGAAGTCTGTGCTCTTGGTGGAAAGATTATATTATGATACAAAAGTACTTTCTGAAATTCAGTGAATTGGATTATCATTTAGATCCTGTTTCCTGCAGACAGGGAGCTGAGGCCTGTAGTTCTCAACAAGTACATTTGAGTGGATCAAGGAGAGTTGACTGAATCTGATTCACAAGACAGTCTCCTGTAGTCATCATGCATTTTACACACCACTCATTTGTTTTTGCCTTCTCTGCTAAAGTTTCTTACCTGAGTAGCTTATCCTACTGTCCACTGCAATAACTGTAGCAAGCTGTGAAAATAACATGTTTTCAGAGGAAGGATGACACTCTTTTCCTTTTGAACAAATTATAGGTTGTACTGGGAAGTTGTTTTCACTTCAGCCTGTAGGTGAAGATGAAGGCACAGCAACACCATCAGTATACTGCTATATTTAGCAACCATTGTATTCATACATTTATAAATATTGATCAGTGTATTATGTGTTCATCCAGTGTTCCGTATGCAAGGTACCTCTGATTAATTCATACTTTTTAAAAGAAAGCAAAATAAGCATACTACAGTGGGTAAAAGAATAAACTCCAGCTGAATTTACTGAAAGAGATGGGCTTGCATCAGTGTTCTAGACCAAATCCAGAAGTATTTTTTCAGTTCAGGTTCTTGTGATCAAGGTTCCTCCTCAGCTCAGCCATATGAAAATATTACAGTATGTGAATTTTAAAAATTTCTATATTGCAAAAGAGAATGTTCTTAGTAAGCTGTGGAGTTTTTCTGTCTCTTTGTAGGCTTGGGTAGAGTTGGACATTACAGAAAAGAAGGAAGGACAGGAAGCACTCAGAAAAGACCTGAAATTTATGGGATGAATTCAGGAACTTCATTTTTTGCCCTCAGTAATAAAGTGCGTTAGTGAGAGCTGGCTTTTAGTTATGACTGTAAGCTACTGTTAAGTTCCAGCTCTTAAACTGAATATATGACATTGGGCAGATCACTTTTTGTGCTGAATCATGATCTTTGATAGGTTTATCTGTAGCAATTCCAACTGTTACCACTCCTGTCTTCTGCTGAAGGTTACTGATAAAGTCAGCTTAGGCTAATGGGCAGGTTATGAACTGTGCCTGCTGATGAGCTAGCACGTGGGGTTTTTTCCTATTGTCCTTGCCAAATGGACTGTAGTCTTCAGCAGGAAAGTGGAGTAGAAAATAGAAGCAATAACATTTTAAATGCTGTAGTAATGTCTTCCAGAGAGCTTGAATTAGTCTTTAGTCCTTGATCTGTGAAATTAATATAATAATATTTTTTCCGTTTAAAAAAAAAAATTGTCCACTGCTTATTTACTTGGTACCTAAGATTAAGGGAAGTCAGAAATCATCTTGTGCTTCATTTAGATATTGGAATGAGGAACCATCCATGTATCCTAAAGTAGAAATAATGCAGTTCTCTAGTGCAACTAGGTAAGTCAGTTGTTGTAATTTACAGAAAGCTTGCCAAAGTAAATTATTTTTCATTTATTCAGTACATTAAATATGATTTTTTCATGCTAAACTTTTAGCAGAAAATTACTATACCTGAGACAAGGATTAAAAGTAGTACTGTTTTACACAAGCAGGTATTTATTTTTTTATGATCAGAGGGCTAAAAGACCTTTCCTATAAAGACAAGCTGAGAGAATTGTAGTTGTTCATTCTGAAGAAGAGATGACTCCAGGGAGACCTTAGAGCAACCTTCCAGTACCTGAAGGGAGCCTGCAAGAGAGCTGGAGAGGGACTTTTTACAAGGATGTGGAGTGATAGGACATGGGGGAGTGGCTTCAGAGTGGAAGAAGGTCAATTTACATTAGATATTAGGAAAAATTCTCTACTGTGGGGGAGGTGAGACACTGGAACGGGTTGCCCAGAAAAGCTGCAGATGACCCAGCCCTGGAAGTGTTCAGGGACAGGTTGGGATGGGGCTGTGAGCAATCTGGTCTACTGAAAGGTGTCCCTGCCCTTGGCAAAAGGGTTGTAGGTAAATGATCTTGAAGGTCTCCTGTAACCCAAAGCATTCTGTGATTCTACGATTTCTTATGGAAATTACAGATTACTGATTTCACTAGTGGACTTGCATGGCTATGAGTTAGCTAGTAGCAGCAAACAGAGCTGGTTTTTGGACGTGATATATCTAACTGTATTTTGAGGCCTAATTTGATTTTTTTTAAATAATTTTTTTTAAGTAATGAGTGATACAGGTCTGTTCTCTATAGAATTTTTTTTCTTTCCAGAAACCTTGCATATCTTTTTTTTTTAATGAAATGAGCATGTATCATTTGTGCACTTACAAAACATTTGGTTTCTAACACATTTAGATCACACCCAGTTTGTGGGTATGATAAGAAATCTCAAACATGGAAGTACTGCATAGTGATGGCGTTTGCACTATAATATTGTGTGGTACTATTAAAATTATCTATGTTGCTCTTGAACTCTGTAATACAAGAAATTAAGGTTGCTTACTCATAAATGAGTTTTTTAAGATTGTATCTACACACTTGTTGAAATGCAAATCATTATACTGGCGAAATGGAATGAATAGAAATTTCCCAATGAAATTTCTGTATTCCCAAACAGAATATTAAAAGAACTAGACAAATCTTGGCAAAATTGGTTACAAACTCCCTGTAGATTTCAGCAATATAAATCAGATTTTTTTTTAGCATAAACTAGTTTACCTGTGTAGCATGCTGTGTTTGTGATTTTTTCTTTTAAATTAATGTTTAAGTATTTTTATTATGCATTCAGTAAACAAAAAATGGACTTTTCCTTATTCTAGCTGTATATATGCAGCTTTAGTAATACACAGTTGAGTATTTACTTCAGACAGCTGTAATTAAACTAGCATAGAGTCTTGTCTTTAGTCTTTTTCATGTGCAGTCCTTATTTACTTGCATTATGTGATCTTATAATACGGTTTTTAAAACCTTAGACACATGTTTGTTTCAGTTTACTCTGCTGAGGTGAATAAAAGCTTAGAGAAGTACATACTAAATCACTACAGAGCATCCTGGGAGTGAAGAATAGTAACTATAGTTTCAACATTAGGTTTTCTATGTTATAATACATATTAGAATAAAATCAAACTTCTGTTTAATTTCTTCATGTTTTTTTAAAATTTTGTTGTATGACTTTCACTTTATAATGAATGTTTCCTAAGATTTGTGGTATTTTATAGCTTTCTTCTGCCTGGTTTTCTACCAAGTACACAAGTAGGACATTTTTCTCTTTAGCATGCATGATGCTTCTTTTGAAGTCTGGCTATGCTAGAATTGATTGTTAATAAGCAAGATATCCCCACAGAGCTCAATGCCTTACTTTGGGCTAATTAGTGAAATCTGGAGGTTAAGTGTAGAAAGCTTTATCATGTGGAGTAGAAAGAGTTGAATTAACCAATTGTGTACATTAGCATCCTAGTTGGAAAAATTCTGTAGTATGATGCTTGCTAAAATTCAGTGTGTATGCATCATTTTAGAGTGTGATGTTAAACATCCTGTCAAATTTTGTTTAAGTGGTCAGAGAAGTAGCATTATGTTTTGATGCTACTAATAGTCCCGACTGTTAAAATTCAGAGGTTTTGGGCTCCTTGTTTGAAATCTGTTAGCATCTCATGCTGTTAAGAGTTACTATAATTATCTAAAATGGGGATAGTATAACATGTTTTGGGTTATTTTAGGCAAATTTTGATACAGCAAATGTAAACCGTGAACTGTGGCATCCAGTATTTTTGTCCAAAGCTGAGGATATTTTTTTAAGTGGATTTGCTACTTGAAATAATGCCCCATAATAACCAAAATGCACAACTTTTTCAATGGCTGCTACATTTAACTACATTTTTAAGGTAAATATCACTTTTCAATTAAGAAATCTAACTATTTAGAGGGTTTCTTTGTAAAATTTACTCTTATTTTTATTGAAATATGGGAAAAGTGTGTGATCTATCATGTATGTATGATGTTATCATCTTGATCTTTAAAAGCAGACCTGTTTTGTACTTTTTGGGGACATGTAGTGAGAAGGTCTAAAATACATTGACTTTTTCAATTATTTTTTCAAGTTTCAATTTGCTAGCTATTATAAGTATACTATATATAAGTAAAATCTTGTGACACAGTAAATTTAATCTTTACTTATCTCCAGTGTTTTACTTTTTAAAAAGTGCCTATTTTAGTAAAAGAGTAAGACCAAATGAAGTAGATTTTATTGTTTTCCAGTTCTTATTCATTAGATATTCTTGTGGTTTTAGTTTACATTTGTCATCTGGTGTTAGCCAGAAACCTTTCTTTATATGTAGTTAGAATAGATGGTACATTTTAATGAGAAAACTGTATAAATTGTCTATAGCTAATGCAGTTGAAAAATTGAGCGGTGTTTAAATTACACTAAATATGATTGGAATTGCTGTTTGTCCGATAGATGGTGTATAACTTACCTCACAGGCTGAGTTGTGCAGAGATGAATTTATAGTGTTTTTTTTAAGCACTAAGGCCTGTCATATCTAATGCTAAATGATCACATATGAACGTAAAATTTAGGACTGTAATTGTAAAATGTAAAATGATTTTTTCCCCCTTTTAATCTGAAATGAAACCATGCTTTAAATAGAGTGACTCACATTATTATGTTCCAGCATTGAAATGCTAAACAGTTTTCCAACAAGAAAACTCATGGCAGAGCAGGTTTGTGTGCTGCCAGCAGCTGGGCTCTGGAGAAGACACTCACTGTTAGACTGTTGACTGCTTCTCCTCTGAAGTGGCTGGAGATTTTCACTGTTGCATCTGAAAGATTAAAGCTGCTCTTAACCCTGAGTTTTGGCGAGTACGTGGGAGGCTATTTGAATTTTTTCCCTGAACACAGTAGTTCAGATACTCCTGCAGGAATGGAATTGGTCCCCTTTTAACTCATGCTGTTATTTGTTGCCTCTGATTGAAGAGTAAGACCGTAAATATTGCTCATCCCAGCAGGCAGCTGGAAGGCGGACAAGAGCATCTCTGCCAAACTGCCAAGGATTTCAGCCTGAGGAATGAGGAGCCAGTTGGCAAAGTGGTAAATGATTTGGGCTGATCTTTGCACTTATTTGTTTGCAAAAGTTGAGACGTTCTGAATTGAGGGATGGATTGCAGGAGGGTCAATTTTAAATCCTGATGTTAGGCAGGAACTGCCTACTGTGTGAAACTGGTTACTGGCATGGTGACTGGCAGCTGGGTTATTAAGTAGGATTGAAAAAACCAGTAAAGAAAAAATATAAAAAATTAAATACCATATGCAACATATCAGCTATTCTTTTATAGGAGAGAGCTCTGGTTTTCCGCAGTTGGATGCGATGTGGAAGCAACTGTGTGATTTGACACGGTGTTGCAATGTTTCCAGTGGCAGTTTTCATTGCGTGAGGCTCTGAGCTCTGGGAGGCGCAGAACTGTAAATAAAAGGAAAACTGGAAACAAAGACTTCATTTTTCTTGCTAGTGTGTAGCACCAGCATGGGGAGAAATTATCCTGTAAATTAAAAGAAAGGAGAAGATATTTTTTTCCTGCCTGGTTGCTGGTTCACAGTAGATAGTTGTAATTTTGAATAATTTTAGTGTCGCCCCAACCATATCCTCTTGAAACCTGTTCTGTTTTGGCAGTGGTTTTAATTGTGCCTTGTTGTTTATAATGTTCTGTATCATTTTTGTAATAGTAAATTTTTGTAAATGTTGCCTTGTAATGCTTGGTTTTTAGAAGAATTATTCAAGCTGCTCATTTTTATAAGCTTTGTATTCCCTCTTTATGTATTTCTGAAAGTTAGGTTTGATTGCCAAAGTATATTTCAATATGTAGGACTTCTAAAGTAGTTCAAAATATTGCACTTTTGCAGCTGCCACTTTCCTGTAATCTTTGGATACTTTTATGGTTTATTACCAGTATTTTTACTACTCCTAGGCAAAGAACTGTGGTCAGGCAAAGTGCTCTTAGTCTGTATTGCTGACTGTGAAAATTATGTTCTTGTATAGTTGTTGGGGAAGTTGAGTCATTTATGCCTTTGACTCTTAAGTTGAAATTTTTCTTTTCAGGTACTTTTTTTAAAGAAATTTTCAAAGAAACATACTGTACCTCTATATGTGTGAGGAGTGATTATTTAAAGAAGTTCAGTCTCTTCTGATATTCAGCTGCACAGGTGTGTTACAAAAGCAGGAGGTCTGCCTTTGTTCCTCTGTGTCTGTGTATCAGAAGAAGCAATAGAAACAGTGAGAATATGTTGTGAAAACTATTAGTGTAGGTAAGATTATGCCTCTCCTAAACAAATTCAGGTTTTCTAAGGAAAGGTGTGAGTATAAGAAGATCACATAAAGACTGGTTTGAGATGGGTGGGGGTGCAACCTCTATTCCCTTACAAATGCATGATGAAATGTTGATGAAGATATGGGAGCAATGACAGAGAATAGATAATGAAGAAAAATAGAAGTATCCTTAAATTATGTATTTAATGTGGTAATTAATTATGTCTACACTAACTACTTTTAGTAAATTTATGGGTTAAAACTCAGATTACGTGTAAGTACCACGTGAATATTTGTCTCTGGACATTCTCCCAAGTACTAATTATTTCCTTTTCAATTTTTTTCCCCTTTAGATTGAAACAGTGTATATGTTGTCTTTTAAAGACCAGAACAAAAGTGGCAGGAAAAAGTAAGGCAATAATGAGTTGCAAAGTGTTACAAAAGGATGAATGACATTCCTAAGGGAAACAAAGTAGGAGGGCAGGGCAAAGGTCATTTAAACGCTGGACAGTAGCAGCTATTGTCTGCTGGGAAAAATGAGGGCCAACAGAAAAGCATATTTTTTTCTCAAGAGCCTGTACTCCTTGCAACAAATACTCAGAGAAAACAAAACAAAATCTAACCTTCAGCGTTCTCCAAAGTGCTTCCTTCTAAGACTCCATGCCTTCAATGCATCTCCAAAATAGAAAGCTATTCCCAAGGAAATTAGTTCTACTTTGACTGCATATGTTTGTTTATCTAATGCATTCAATTACATGTTTTGAGGCATCATAAGGAAAAGTTGTCATACGATTTAATATTCCCTTTTTTTTTCTTTCTTCAGTGTCCAAAACATGCTTCATATTAAAATAACACAGTAGGTCATTATTGCAGAAAGCTGCTGTTCTGATTTAATGTAGAGCTGCTAATGAACAAACTTGTGCCAAAATATGAATGGGTACTAGCACTCATTCACCCAAAGGAGAATATTCTGCCTGACTTCTGGTAACACTGGCTAGCTAAACTTTAACTTTACATTGCTGATTGGTTTTGGGAAACAGAAGAATAAGAGATTAATTTTTTTTGTTGTTACGGGTGTGATAACATGCACACAATCTGCTGTAGTAGGGATGTTGACTACCAATTTAATGAGCAATTCCTAAGAGGAGTCTGTGTGCATTGCCAGAAGTGTGTTTGTGAGCATTTTAAAATCATCACTGGTGATTTTAAAAAGCGTTTTGCAAGCTATAATAACATAGTCATTAACAGTGTGTTAAATAATTTGGAAGTACTGATTACTTTTTCTTGGATTTCCTGACATAATTTGTGAGGTTTTTTGGAGTAACTGGAGTCCCACTGCACATCTGGAGACAGCTGATTTCTAATTCATAGATCCTTTGAAATGCTAATACAAAAATGGCATATAGAAAATAGCTAGGCTGATGGACATTAGCTTTTCCATTTCCATTTGCCTGCCTCACTTACTGCAATCTAAACTATGAGTCAGGTTTCAAAATGCTCTGTCAGAATGAGGAAGTATTGGGCACAATGAATTTAAATGATGCATTCAAGTTTGGAGAGTTTTTTCTAATATTAACTGCAGTAGTTTTCTGGAGTTTGTTGATTATTCAACACTGGAAAATACATTTGTGGAACATAGTTTTTCAATAATATTTGCTTTCAAGTAGGATGTGGAGGATGACAGGAGAGATGTGCACATTCACTTTTTGTATCAGTTATTCTTTTTGACAACTAGGAAGGGTCTGCAGTTGAAGGCTTTAAGTCTTGGTGCTTCAACTTGAAAGTTTAGTTTGTGCCTGAGTTTTTAACGTTGGGAATCCAATGATGTGTGTATGTCTGGTCATGGTGTTTGAATCAAGTCTCAGTTACTCACATGAGGAAATGCAGCTCAGTCCATCTTGAGGAAGGGATCAGCGAGACTGTGTGGGAAGGGGCAGCTAGAAAATAATACCCCAAATGTTTTCCATTCAGTAAAATTTACATATTGCAGCTGGATTCTCTGGGGCCAGATGTATTTATATGAGATTATCTCTAGCTAACTAAAAATAAAAAGTCTAAGAGGAGAACAGATGTTGTAGGTCTTAAAGCAAGGGACATTCGATATGTGCCCATGGGATAGAAATGATGCTTTGTTCTAAAAATTTGTGTTTGTTTTATTCCTAAAATTGCTTGTAAGCCTTCTTTTCTCCTTCTCCAAGGTATTTAAGGGTAATTTAGCTGATCCACTCTGGTAGGCAGGGCCAGAAAAGTGCTGTGAACCAGAAATGCAAGGAAGGAACAATTGGTTTTTTTTTCCTGCAAAAGCCAATACTTTCATCTCTTTCCATTTTAAAAGAAGATTGAGTTTAAAGCTCACATTTGACAACCACAGTGCAAAGCTTGATATGGCAATGCTACTTTTTGTGATTCCCATCAATATACTGTCTCAAGAATTCTTGATAGATTTGCTCTCCTCATCTGTTTTTGCTTGTGAGTGTTTGGAAAGGAAGTGTTCGTGCTGTTTACATACAGATAAAGCATCATTTGGTGTCTTGGCTAGCTGAGTACTCCAGGTGTTCTATCTGAATTAGTGGTTGCATGATGTCTTTCTTTTCCCCAGATTTCTTAGATGTTGCAATATTAAATCATAACATGTTATCCATTTGTAAGTCTACAGGAGTTTCCTATATGGAAAAATCCATTTTTGTTTGTTTGTTTTACCATGTTGATGCTTGCCACCACTGGTACATCTTGTATGAAACTCTGAAGTACAAAGCTGAATGTTCTGTATTCTAGAAAGCAAAGCTAGACAGAAAGGAGCAAAGCAAGCCTCTACTAGAGGGAATGAGGACTTTAGGTTGTTAACTTTTTGTCTCTGCAAAATGGAAGTTACACCACTCTGTCATCTCATTGAAGCAATTTTGAATATTTAAGATTAACTTAATTTTGTTTAATGTAATTAAAACTTTAGTTAGGGAAACTGAAAATTGTGAGTAAGACATGGAGCTTTATGATCACTGATTAATGATAAGAAAGTAATGTCATACAGTCTCCTCTCAAAAAAGAGTGATCATATAATATGATCAATTATCATAATAGAGACTGTGTTATGGTAGGGAAATTATGTGAAGTTCTGCAAGCATTCTCTGAATTTAATAACTTGGAGGACTTGATATGTAATGTTACTGGCTTTTAATCTAAATTTTATTTGAAAGGGAGAGACTGTAGAACTACCTTGTGTCTAAATTTATGTTGGTTCCAGTAGTGAGGTAATGAGACCAGCTTTTCTGAATTGCTGGAGGGGTTGCTTTGTTGTTCAACTAAAATGCTTTTCTTCTTCAGATCCCAGTATGACACCAATGGATAAAATATAATCCCTCTGTTATCTGTATTTCCTCTCTATTAAGAAAGTGGGCTTTTTTTGAGTTATTAGTTTTCCCTTGTTGGCTGACCAGATGAAGTTAAGCATCACTCATATCATAAGCATTATGATATCTTACAAATATTCTGCTGGGTTTTTTTTTTCCTTTGGTAAAAAGGGAGTGTGTGTGTGGGTGGGGGAAGATACTGAAATGATCTGTGGGATGACACTTGTTGAGCCAGTTACTTGGCTGTCAGAAACTGGGGTTCTTATCAGTCCAGTTAATGCAAATTATTCAATCTTTGCATGATTTTTCAGTCTGAAACCAAGACAAAACACTAACACTTACTGAAGCTAATCAGAGTTTTCTTTAAATTCAAATCCTAATTTTTGTTCAAATGTGTTTTAGCAATGCACTTTCTCTTAAATATAAAAAGAGTGTATTAACTCTGTGGAGGGATCTCCTAACTTGCCCAGGGCATGCCTTTCCTATTGTCACTCTCTCATTTTTCCTACCATCTTTTCCATCCTTCATTGCTTCAAGTTCTGGATTAAGTTCCTTAGTTTGTTAATATTGTAATAAAATATATTCAAATGTTTTTTTGGCATACAGTTTTCTCTGTTCATAGTGCAGTTTTCTGTGGCTCTGTGGCATCACTTCACCTTTGGATGAAACACAACAAAATTGAGCTTTTGATGCTTCTGGAAGGGACTAGTTGAGCAGGTTGTTATCTATTGCTTTGTCAGAGCATTAACTGAACTCTGAGGAGATGGATTGCAGCTCAGTTGGTCTGGCTATGGAGTTCTGCTATGGAAGCCTCTTCTGGTCTCAGATTGTTCAAAGCCTTTCCCCACTCCACTTAGCTTGGTCTAGCTGTGTACCTGGAAACAATCAAGGTTCCAAGGGATTTAAATAAACAATATTTGTAAGTAGTAATAAATGCAAGCCAGTAGAGAACAGCAAATATTTGGAGTGTTATTGATGCAGAACTATTCTCTTTGCTGGAATAAATTAATTGCTGGATATAGTAAAAAAAAAAAAAAAAGCAAAAAACAAAACAAAAAACCCCCTACACCCAAATCCAAAACACTTTTGGATTTTACATTTGTTTGGTAAATGTTAAAAAAAAAAAAAAGTTAATTCATATCTTTAAAACGCAGAGGGCTAAATGAACACCTTTAGAAGTTTAATAGGGCTTTGTTTAGTTTTTGTGGTTTTTTAAAATAATACTGCATTTTTTGAACTCTTAATCAGAATGGGGTATAAAGACAAGTTGTTCTTTCTCAAAGACTGGAAAGTGAACAGGTTGAAGTTTATGGAGAGCAGAAGATAAAATTGAAGACAGGAGAAGCATAAAACTCTTAACTTTTAAAGTATTTAACTATTCCAGGGGTGACCAGTTGTAGCAAAGATGTGAAGAGGAGAGCAAAAGTCCTTGCAGTCACAGTGATGGTATTTAAACAGAGTTAGATATCTATATAATTTTTTATCTACTAAGCACCAAACAACCATACAAAAATAATCTTGTTGCTTGAAATAATTTGTGGAGGTCTAAAACTCTTGGAAAAGTGCAGATTTCTTCAACTTCTAATGTTATAAGGTGAAATTTCATTGCTCTGTTACTACATTCAGATCTTCAAGCCAATTTTTTATATTATAAGCTTGGTGTATGCATAACTTTATAAAAACCCAACAAAATCCCCCAAGGCTAAGTGTCTCTATAGAGGTAGATATATGTCATGTTTTATTTTATACAGTCCAAATACATTCAAATTTGTTCTGACTAATTTTTCTTTTGACTTTATATTTTACTGATATAATCTCTGAGGTCTAAAGCTGAGAAACTATATTAGCATTCTATATATTAGCATAATTTAATTTTTAAATTTAATTTTATAATATACAGTAAAAAAGACTTCATTTTGAGTTCTTACTAGGCTAACTAGCTTTGAGTTCTTACTTACTGGGCTAACTTGGGTATCAAAATCTCATCTAAAGAGAAAAAAGCTAACTTCTAGGAGGCCTTTTAGTTGAACCTTTGTTAATGAAGTATCATTAAAATGACCTTTTGGGAGTGATGTAATGGGAGAAAAATCTCTCTATGGTTATGTAAAACAAGGAGTTTGGGGCATTCTCTGTTCCAAAACACCAGCTTCATTTCTGGAAGATCTGAAATTTGTCTCATGGATGAACCAATAGATTATCACCTCTTTGAAGAGAAGCTAGGCTGGGATCCTTCGCCTTCCTGTTTTTGATGTGAGACCTTTCTCTAGAGGGGCATTTTGAGTGCAGGAAACAGCCCATTCTTGTAGAAGACTTTAGGTATGTCATGTAGGTAAGATTTTAAGCGCTGTATTTCTGTGTTTGTTCTTGAATTGCATTGGTGTGATAAGACACAATGTTTCAGAAACCATTACAGCCTGTCTGGTTTGTTTAGGATGCCAGCCTGCTTCACTGACTGTGAAGCCACACTGATGTAATTGAAGGTAACAGTTCAGAAGAAGCAGTAAATTATTTCAGGTGAATGACTGACAAATTTGAAGCCTTTAGCTACAGCTTGTGAATACAAACCAAGCTAAAGTCAAAATTATGTCAATTGTACCAGAAGCTGTTAAGGTGAGCTTTTACTTGTGAGTGTGTGGGTAGTCCTGGTCCTTACTAAGAGCCAGCTAAATAATGAGCTGCTGCTAGTTTTTCTAATCTGCAAGTGTTGAGTGGTCACCCTGTAACATGTTTGACAAACTGAGAACTTGCTTTATATAGGATAGGATAGGATAGGATAGGATAGGATAGGATAGGATAGGATAGGATAGGATAGGATAGGATAGGATAGGATAGGATAGGATAGGATAATGTGTGGTTTTCCCCTTTGTAGGGAAGTGGAGCGGTCATTGTTCAAGGAGCTGCAGGGTAGCTGCAGTCTGGATTTTGATGGCTGTCTTACACAGCTGGGTCTGCCTGTTACTGCCCTCTCAGCTCAGCACTTTTTCATAAGAAATCCAGATTTGTAACTCCCTATCAAGGCAGATAATTTTATTTAACAAAGAGAATATAAGATACTGGACATTTGTCAGTAAATGAAGTGATTGGTCTGTGTGGGCTGATCTGGAAGCACAGGCAGAGAACTTTCTTCCTAGAAATACCAGGTGAATCCCATTAACTCAGTTTGTGTGTTGCTGAAGCTGTGATTATACTGTAATTGTTAGTTTGGTACCCTGCTTGCATGTTTGCTTTCTAGCAATTTTTTCTTTACTGGCTGATTGGTCTTTGTTCAACATGTTGAATATTAGCTAGTGATAAACTGCAGCAGTCAAACCACTGAACCCAAGCAAAGGAAAAACCTGATCCTGTTCCTTTGTTCCTTTGGCTGGGGAAGAGTAGAAGACCACCTACTTTATTTCTCCAATTCCTGCACATGTAACTTTCTTAAAAGGCATTTCAGCTTTCAATCTCCTTTTTAAGGAGGTTGCTGACTTTCATTAGATTAAGATTTAGGCCAGTACCAATACTGGAGTAACCTGTGATGCCTCTTCATGTCCTGTGTGTTAACTGGCCCCATAGTGTTTGGGGTTTGCCAGTGTCCCTTACCACTGCTATGTCCCCTAGCAGCCATCTGGAGCAGGGACTCTTGTTACTAGTGTCAGATTATCCATGTGCTCAGTGAGCAGCCAGCAGCCACAGAGAGCCAGGCAGAGGATGGCACTAATGTGGCACTCTGCCTTTTTTTGTTCCTGCTTGTTTTAATGCAGCTTGATAGAGAGAGGAGTGGAGCTGGCCAAGACCGCAGGGATTCCTATTCAGATGTAACCAAGCTAAAAATTGCCTTTGGCTCCATAACAGACATGGAACATTTCATACAAATCAGGGTTTTTTCAGTAAAGTCATATTGGATCTTGGAATTTTCATCCACATTATTAAGGTTTATATTCTAGCTCATGTTTAGAGCAGATGTTAACAATAAGTGTTGCCATTGAGAACAAGATTCCAAAGTTTGTGGGGCTTTTTTATTGTTGTCTTTAATATTTTAAAAGAAAATCAATTACATGCTCTTAAAATACATCCTGATTCATAATGATGACAACACTGATTTCTAAAATGCCATTCTTTGGGTTATGTTTTTATGCTAAACTCCTCTGTACAGTGTTCAAAGACTCACGTTGAATTTAACAAAAAACACTTGACTATGGGTAATTTTAGGGACAATGTTAGAGATATAAGTAAAGAAAATTTAGGAAACCAAGCTGTACTGCCTTTTACAAATCTGGAGAAGCTTTTACTTGTAACTATTTAGCAATGTAATTGCAGGGGCAATTTAATACACTGCTTTGTTTACTTGCACCAAACAATGTAAGTACATTCCAGAAATGTCTTTTTTTGTTTGGTTGGTTGGGTTTGGTTTGGTTTTTTTTTTTAAGGAAGGGAGAGGAGAGGCCATGTCTGACATTTCATAACATCTAAATGATTTAATTGGAGCACCCAGGAGTCAAACCTTATGTTACCAAACTCTTGAGCAGTATAGCTCTGCAAAAACAAATAGGAAGATGTATTAATCACTCCCAGGCTGAAAGTTTGAAAACTGCAAAAACAGTGTGATGCAAGTAGCACAGGAGATATTCTCTTGCCATTTTTATGAAGAGCTAATTATTTACTGTTTATATGGAAGTTTAAACTAAATGTAAGCTGCTAATGTAGACTTAAAAACTGAAAGGAAATTAAATTTGAACACTTGAATAATGAGATAATGTGTTTTATTTCCTTTAGGCAATATAATAAATTTGCAATGTATTTTGCCTGATGTCTGGATGATAAATGAGGTTTGCAGAAGTGTGTGCATGTACACAGCAGAATACTTGGGAGCACCATGGTGTCATACCAGTTTTTTTCTGAAGGGTAGAATTTTGTTTGTGCTGTGGGATGATCACATTCATGTCTAACCAAAATGGAGAAATTTTATAAGAAAGTACCGTGATATGTGCCAGAAGAGACTTTTCTGGGTGTTCCCCAAAAATGTAAATAAAAAATGAAGACATGCTTAAGACACTATTTTAGGTATTTTTTCTAGCTAGACCTTATGTATTCTTAATTTTTTTAACATTGCCAGCAAATAACAGACTAAAGTTCCCATGAGTGCACAAGTGCATTAAGAAGCATCTAAATCATTGTAGCATGGGGATGCCAGTGAAAATCACCTAATGGATAAATTGTTTGTCTATCAATGCTTTCAGTTAAACACTTGGTGCCTTTTTGGAAGAAGTGATCTTCTGCATCACAGCCTTAATGGGCTCTTTAGAAACAACCTTAAATACCTGCTTTGAGGCAGTTTGGGTACAGACTTGTGAGTCAGCTCTGTTGAAGGCTGCAGATTTTGGACAGAATGTCATGATAGGCATTGGTATTGCTATTGCTATGCAATACTTTCCAAAATTGTGTCTAGGATCACATCAAATCCTAAGCCTCAGCCATCCTAAAAAGAGAACAGATTTGAGTGAATAGAGAAAAACTGGAACCTCAAAAAAACCTGACAGGAAGGTTAGTTAGGAGAAACATGGAGGGGGGTTTTGCTTATAAGATGATTTGTTTCACTTTGAGCTGAAGTCAGTGGTTGAAGAATATTTACCTTGCAGGATCACTGAAAGCATGTAATGACAGCATGTACCAATACCTAATATAAGTATTGTTTCACCATATGCAGATTTTGTATCTACAGGAATAAATATTCAGGGCCTTATTCAGGTCTGTATTTCTGTGTCAGCACCAATTCACATAAACGTGCTGAGTGGAACAGTTACAAAGCTGAGGGCTGTGTTCATGTTGTGATTTGTAGAGCTTTTCCTGTGTATTTGTGTTTCTTTTAAGAGAAGTTGATCTGTTTGATTCTGTATAAATAAGCTACAGTGTCATACAAGAGCTGGACAAAACCAACTCCATTAGCAGTGGGCCTTGAGGTGCAGGCTGTCCTACCATGGTGACAAAAGGAGGTGGAGTTTCACTTTGAGAGTCCTGCTCCAGGAGTTGTCTTTCCATCAGGCCTTAGTGGCGTCTGAGTCCAAGAACTATGAAGCAGAATGACTGAATTCTGCTTTCCTAATATATCTCAACCAGTTGAGTAGCATGAATAGTTAAGAGAGAGAATTAAAGGGCTGTCAGCCTTTTATTATCCTATCTGATTCTTAACTCTTGGCTCCAGAGCAGTGCTTTCCCATAATAATGCATTATGGTTGCACTTGCTTAATTAAAATACTTTTTATTTAAATGAGAAAGTTGTACTTCTTGTAAGCTGTTCTTGAGTATTTATTTATGGAACATAATTATTCTGTGCAATCCCTGTTAATGTAAGTAGATGGTTATTAATTTGCTTACTGTGGAGTCTCAAAGATAGGAAGCCCTTGTAGAGGAAGCATATAATGAAATTAACTTCCATGGAATAAACTTTTAATGAGATTAACCTGACTGGAGTAAAAACTGCTTTAAGTATTTCAAAGAAAACATTGAGATCATGGCATGTATCACATTTTACAACCAAAGGACTAAAAACTTCTTTAGGCTTGGAAAACTTTGGCTGGATCTATATTACAAGTAATCTGTAGTGGGAATGGATCCATAGAAGAAAACAGTGGATGCTGAGGACCTGGTGGCCACAGGCTGTATTTCTTCAGAGGTAATACTTTGAATATGAATTCTGCTCTGATTCCAGGGAATGTTTGGATGAGTAGACCACTGTTGGAAAACACCTTCCATTTTAATTTCATCAAAAAAGGAGTGTAGTTCATATACATTATGCTAAGGCTGCTCCAAAATGAAAAAAGATAAAAGTGTACCAGAATATGCTACTTACTAAATATTTTCATTCATATAGCTATTTGATTAAATTCATTATATAGAAACATAAGTTTTCATTTATGGCATGAACACAAATGAAAACTATAAGCAGATCTGAATCAGTTAATGGTATAAATATAAACCCTCTTTGCTGTGGAAGTCAAATAGTAAAATTTTTCTTCAACTAGATGAAAGAATGGATGGTTTTCTTTGTGATTGTATCTTAGAAAAATGGAAAAAATTACTTTCCTTTTTCAAATATTTGAGAGTAAAAAAGCCCAACTCTTGTATAAATTTGTTTTTTATGATACAGAGACTCATGAATTGTGATGTAAGTCCAGGAGATACTTCAGATGTTGGTTTACAAAGTGACTACGAAATTCTCATAACATTTGAAGAAGTTAAAGACTTTTAGTAAAATGCATATGAAAATAGAGTAGAATTGCTAATAAATTGTTGCTTGAAGTAGAAAGGATGTATATTTTGAAGTAGAGGACTCCCTGCAAGAAGCAGCTTTGTGTGTGTAAGACTCAAAGGCTGCAATTTATAGGCAGTGTAACAAATATGAAAAAAAGATGGTGGTAGATTTCCTGATGGAATCATATGTAAACATAGAGGTTTAATCTGTGTTATGACTGCATAGTAATGATCAACCTGTTAGTGTCAAATTTCCTCTTCCACAATGCATGCATACACAGTTGCTGGAACATCCTTCATTTAACTAGTTTAGCAGTTTCTCATTTCTATGTCACAGTGCATTCTGTTCTGTTTATTGTAACTGGCTATTAATAAAGTGGTAACAGTGCAAGTGGACTAGAGTAGCAGAACTGGTGTAAGTAAAATCAGACTGTGACCTCCTTGGGTCCAAGTTCTGGTAACTTTTTCTGCAGTAAAAGACTGAGAGGTGAACAGGTTATCCTTGCAATGTAAGCTTCCTGTTGCCTAGCATTTCTAACCCTTCCTCACATCTCATGCTTAAATCCACAACAAATGTTTTGGAGAAACAATTGCATTGAAAAGCTAAATGGAAAATCTTTATCCGTCTACCCTGAATTATCTGGTTATACTTTGTGTATTGCTTATGCAGCTCTCCCTGGCTCTGATGGTGGAGTTAGAGTACTGAGAGATTTTGCTTCATTTGAGCTGATAGTTTTTGTAAGAATTAGGCACTCATGTGCAGTGAAGGACAGTCTGGGCTAGAGCAGCCTGGGAGAAAACCTGGCCAGGATGTGCTGGAGTTCACTGTCTTGCTTCATTACTAGGTGCCATGTAAAACCAGTGGCAACTTTTGATGGAATAAGGGGTTAATTAAGATAAATACATGGGATATGGCTCTCTGCACTACTGACAGAGCAGAGCCAATTCATCTCCAGGGACAGAGAGAGCAGGGGCAGTGGGATAGGCTTGCAGAAGGACTTGGGGAGCTGAGCTGAGTGCAGAGCTCCTCACTGACCTCCCCTGCAGAAAGGAAGCCTGGGGAAGGTGGAAGCGAGGATGAAGGATGCTGAAGGACTTGAGCAACGCTGAGCATGAAGCTGCAGGATTGAAAAACCACAACTCAGGGAGGGCTTGTACAGTGACAGTGACAGCAGGTGGGAGGGTGGTGATGCAACGTACCAATTCAGACCTCATATCTCAAGACATGCAGATTGGTTTGGGTTTTTACAATAATGCTTTTATGCTAAAAGAGATCCATTTGAACAGTATGAAATGTGAAGCATAATCCTTTCTTGTAGGCACTATGTGTTCAAGCCTGTGTGACTACACTAAACGAAGCAGAAGGCTCATTTGCTGTTTGTCTACTTCTACAGACTGGATGAAATAACCAGGAAGTGCAAACTCCAGTTTGTCACTGCACAAGAGATAAATGTTAATGTAGCATTCTTCTGGCTCTTTTGTTACAATAAAGAGCATGCAAGAACTTTTATCTTAAAAAAGATGCATCATTTCAGCTGCTGACCAGCTGCTTCAAGTAAAAAAAAAATCTTTTGCTTTGAAGCATGAAAAATTTAAAAGATGAGTAAGAATAAATTGCAAATAGTTTATTTATTCTGTGCATGCAGTGAATATATATTTGTGTGTGCTACAGTGACAGCTAAGATTAGCACCTTTTCTTTTCTGCAATGGGCAAGAAGCTGTTTGAAGTCAGGATATTAAAAGAATCAAATTGATTCAAAATGAATTTCAAGAGAGTGAGTTTTAAGGGTTTTAAGAGAAAGAGGGCATAATACCAGTCCTAAACCAAGCTTAGCAAATTCCCTCCAGTTTCTGGCAACAAAAGTTTGCAGGGAACGCCTGAGAAGGATGTGTGATGGTGATGTTGGGTTCATTCAAAAGGTTGAACAAGCACCTGAGCATTTACAAAATAGTTGAAGTGATGGTAAATAAACCTAGAAACACTCTAAGAAGGTAATGGAATGTCAGATGTTATCTCTAGGACTGTAAAATAAAATTCAGACAGAAGAGATGCCTGTGGTTACTCTCATTTTAAATACCATTAGCAGTGCCTTTGTAATTTTAGAGCTTGTACTGTTTTGGTGGGGAACAAATTCACACTTGATCGTAGTGGAAAGCAAAGCATGCTCAGATAAAAAGTCAAGCCTGTCAGCCTTGATAGGTTTTCATCAAAAAATGCAGCAACCTCTTAATTTGCAGCTCTGTGTTTTCCCATTGCCCAAGTTTTGGCAGCAAAGTATTTGAGAGATTAAAGGAACATTTCTTCATGCTGATCTCACCAAGAATAATCTCACCAAGTCACTTATTCAGAGTCATTTGCCCGCTTTGCTCCTCCTGTATCATGTTCTAACTCCTCACCTTCAAAGCTCAGTAAGATTTTGCTTTTAGCAATCTCATTTCTCATTCTTCTGAGATTTTTTTTCAGTCTGTCTTCTCGTCTGGAATTCCCTCACCTTTTCTTGATGCAAGAGGCAAACATCCATTTGCACATCACATTGAGGGAAGCTTCTTTATGTTCATTTTCAAAGTGTAAAAACCTTTAGAATGGTACAGAGCATTACTCTTAAATTTTTATATTGTTGGTAAACCTTCTGGAACTTCTGAAGCTTGTGTTAAAATATCAGCTCCCTGAAACAGGGACAAGGGCCTCCTGTGTCCCAGGGATTTGTTGAGAAACTGAGTGTTCCAATCTTCTACACTAAGTAGATTAATGGGGTTTTTTTCTTGTAAAGCAAGCAAGCAGAATGTGTTTTGTAAAGTGCTGCTGTAAAGTTCAGTTTGTGAGAGAATTTGATATGTGCTTGGTAAAATGCATCTACTTTTCCAGTATTTATGGCTTCTGTTTAATGCAAAAAAGGAAAGAAGCTAATGTATCCTGATTAGCCATGCAAAGACTGGCAGATGACATGGCTCAATTTGTTCCCACTACTCCATCATAGCACAGCCTGGTAGTATGGCATTAATCATGGAATCTTTTCTAGGCGTTAGCAATGCCCTGTGGCTTTATGTAGATTCCCTTTTATTTCTTCTAATGTGGTGAGATTTTGTGTTAATATATTAAAAAAAGGAAATTGTTAAACCAAATGGAGATGTTTCTAAGCATTGCAAGATGGTTTCTTTCTCTGAGATTGCTGTTGACTGTATCCCTTTAACTACTGCATATGATACAGAAATCACAACAGCTGTCATGTATGGTATGTCTGCCCTACTGACTGTGCAGATTACAGAAACATGTTTTCTGGATGTTTAGGTGATTTTCCCTCCCCCCTTTCTGGTGACTGATAGAAGCTGTTATAAGGTTAGATGGCTGTTCAGTTAGGAGGGCAGATTTGAATTATAACAGTTGCAGTTATTGATACTTTATTTGTGGAAGGGCATATGAAGGTCTGTGGCTTCTCTATCTGCCTCCCATTAAGCCAGAAGGAAAGAAAAGCATTCTGAGTTTACGTGAAAATTTCTCTTTGTTCTGGACTTGGAGCTCAGAATGGCACACAACTTGCTTGGGAATTAATTATTTCGCTGTTTAGGCAATTGCATTTATGGCTTTTGACAGTGAAAGTAAATTCTAAATCACTGTATTAGAAGGATAAGTATTAATTTAGGCGGCAGCAAAAGAATGCCAAAGATGTGTAATTTCCAGATTATGTGGGAACTAAAATGAATGAAAGGAAGGGCTGTGTATTAGCCATGTAAGAAGGAATTTAGGGAAAGAGTTTAACACTGAGATGTGGTCTGTATTTTGGTAGTGGTCAGAAGGTTTTCTTTTCTCTTGTTTTGTGATTTTATGTTCATATAATAAGCAAAAAAAGCAAGTTATGTTTAAGAAACTATTCATACCAGAAAGTTGTCACATTTCCTGCAACAGATTTTGGATGGGAGTGAGTAGTTGTGAAAGGCATTTACTAGATAACTATGCAAAATGAGGCTTCTTGGTAAACACAAAAGTACTGTCTTATAATTAGGTGTTTTGTACAGGCAAATAGTTCTGTACTCTGAGCTTCAGGGATATATTTTTCTTAGAAAAGTACTCGAGACATACTATTTCAAAGTCTTTTGCTAGGTCTTTGTCAGGCTCCTGACCTTCATAGACTTTATTCTGGTATTTTAAAATTTGTTTGCATCTTTTCTTGCTGCAGTTTTCCACTTCACTTACTTCTTTTCTCCCCCCACCAAAAAAAAATTTGTCTTACCATTATAAAGACACTTTTTTCAAAGTGTCTACAGCTAGAAAATAATAAAGTGGATTAGTAATCAGCTGCATCTGTTTTTCTTTTTCCAACCTGTTCTCCAAAAAGATGAAATTAATAACTGGGAGGTAATTTTCTGCAGTTTTATAGGGGTAGAGGGATTTGGAATAACAAAACTTTCAAAGCAGTTGGTGTTCCTGCCTTTCTAATTTGGGATATTCATGGGGGTTTTAATAATGAGAAATTGGATATGACTGGGGAACATTAGATATATTCTAACATCCACACTGAGACTTCTTCAGGGATGTACAGAAGTTAGAGACACTTCAGAGTAGGACTAGTAAGTCCAACTTTCCAGTCTCAGAGTTGTACATGTATCCTTGCCAAGAGGGATGGATGTCGTTCTCTTTCCTTATTCTTGCAGTGTTCTTGTCTTAGAAGCCATGGGTGATATTACCTGAAAAGAGAACACCTTGGAAGTTACACTGCTAGGAGAATCTAAGTGCTGAGGGAACCTGTGCTGCTGTGCTGAGATTAACTTGATATGCTAAAAGAGATTAGGAGATCTATGCTGCTGTATGGTGGCACTGGGACAAGAAAAGTGAAGTTTGATGGAGACATCAAATGCCCTTGAGTCAGAACATACCAAGAGAATACCAATGAAGATAGTGGCACTTTCAGTTTGAGCAGTGGTGTTGGTGTAACAGCTTATCAGAGCAGATCTTTCAAACAAATCATTGCTTTTGGAAGTAGTAATTTTATATAAACATCCTAGCTCTATGCAGTGCACAATTTAAGGTTTTGTTTAGATTCTTAAAAGGATCTGGGGTTTTTCAAAGCAAAAATCTTTTGTAGTAAACAATTAATCGAAAGGTTTTTAAAGATTCGAAATGGAATTGTTTGATATGCAAATCAACAGCAATAAAGACCTGCATTCTCTTCTCCACCTTGAAAGTTACCTCCTCAGTCTTTCCTCTGCAGAGCAGTTTTCTCATAATTCATTTTGTTTGCTTGTGGAAGAAGCAATCTTGAACATGTCAGGTGCATACAGTTAAAATATTTGGGGACATACTGTGGGCAGCATATAATTATTTTCTCTTCCACTTTCTTGTATTTTTTGCTTACTTATTTTATTAACTTAGATGTTTAGTTCAGTGGAAAGTGTTCAGAATTTTCTTCATAAACTTTGGGAAAGGAAGTAGCTAAGAACTTTGCATTTTGACCAGGCAAAGAATAAAAAGCAGCATTCTGAAAACACACTTTTTATTTGAAAAAAAAAAGTGTTTACAGAGGTGTGACACAGAAAGGGACTGGGAGAAGTGCCTTTGGAAAGCTTTGTGAATGTCCCTTCCTAACCTTCTGTATTATTAGTGTGGTTGCTTAGGCCTTAAGGCAACATCTTTAAATTCCTTTCATTCTCCTGTATTCCAGCTTTTAATTTCAAAACAACTTTGTGGGAAAGAGTTGCTCATACTTACATTAAACAACTTTATATTTATTTCTG
Source organism: Setophaga petechia (assembly GCA_024362935.1). Taxonomy (NCBI): domain Eukaryota; kingdom Metazoa; phylum Chordata; class Aves; order Passeriformes; family Parulidae; genus Setophaga; species Setophaga petechia. Next base: position 35,135,192 of record JANCRA010000001.1, read on the forward strand.
AACATCAGACAAGAAAAAAAAAGCCAAAATGTTTTCTCCTAAAAGCTGTTAAGACAGAGGAAGCAAAAAGGGCTTTAATAAAATGGCTACTTTAAGTAGACCATTGAGAATTTACCTTAAAAGAGCACATAAGAATTGCTTACATGAATAAAGGAGCTACCCTTCTGTTATAAAATATGTTTCTCTGAGTCCATGCTGTGAAATTCTTCAGCAAGTTACCAAAGCAAAGTTAGCTGGTAAAGTCCTGAATAGAATCAGGCAAAGGGCTCCAGGAGTGATTGGTGTGTCAGGCTGCGTTAGATGGATGAAACCTTGAAAATTAGTAAAGTCTATTAAAGAATTTTTAACTTCAGTTAATTAAACAACGGTAAAAATGTAATCCTGTTTCCTCATTTATCAAGATCCTAAAATTTTTAGTGATTGCAAAAGTATATAAATATGCTGGCTTGATTATTTTTTTTATTTTGTACCCTTGTATTTTTTTTTCCTAAAGGAATCTTTCTTCAAAATTATGATTGTTATATGGGTTAAGTTACGCATAGTTGGGTTTCAAACCCTGATCTCTTTGATCAGGGCAACCTGGCTAGCTAGTTTCCTCTTGATGCTAAACTTTTACTTTCATTAAAATTAGAAGCTGTATAGCAAGTAACTATATTTGAATACAGCATTTCAAAACAACTACACATTTGCACTTTTTAAAGTCAAACGTTTGGCCTTTTGCTTTATGTGTGCAGAGAAAACTTATATTTAGTACAACTGTATTGTAGGAAACCAGTAGAAATTAATATACTTACCAACATTAATGTTGCTCACTTCTTTAATCTAATGAGCTATTATAACCCCAAACCCTGGTTTACTGTATTCAGTACAGCAGTAGTAATTTATATCAGATGTTACCAGTGATTTGTTTTTATGGTTATTACAGTATACTGGCAGTTTGATACAGCCTCCTGACATAAAAATATCTTACTTTTTTGTCATCCAGATAGCAGGACCTCAGAGACACTTTATCTGAAAAAATTTCACTTGTATTGATGACCTCTGCAGGCTTCTGAGATATTTCTGATGGCAGAAGTACGTAAGGTTGATTATGCTGACAAGTCAGTGTTGGATACAGATGAATAACACTCAAGTCACCCTTTTTTTGCACAAACCTGATCTTGTTTGAATTGTTCCTTAGATGACAAAAGTAAATGCAGGGAGCCAGCTTTTAACATTCTTCTTGGATTATGGAAACACTTTGTGTTCTGTAGCTCAAAAAGAAACAGGGAGATTTAGTTTCAAATGTTATCGTCTCTAGGTTGCTCTGTCCTACAAAACGAAATATTTTAATTTTTCAGGCCAAAGCAATGTACCTGTATCTTAACACAGGGAATATGTGTCCTTCCTTTAGAAAGGAATCCAACTTGAGAAAACACATCTTTTAATATAAGCAATTTAAGAAGGTCTTTGGTTAAGTATTTTCATATGCTCTATGTCTCAAAATACATGGAAAGTTAAATGCAAGCAGAGAAGGAACAAAGCAGGATGAAACAAAGAAAATTGAATTACACAGATCAGGTGGCTATAAATTAAGACTTGAAACTACTTATTGTAGCCAGTGAGATGAAAGAGACATAAAAAAATACAGATGTGAAAGGGGATGTTCTTGCAGGACTGGACAGCTTAGTAAAGCTAAAGAAGGCAAGAAAGCGAAAATACACTTTAAAAAACATAATAGGAAGTTTACATTTGAAATCAAGAAAGCAATAATATGAAATAGAATACACCAGAAGATTAAAAGAAGCAATATTGTCCTTCAAAAGGTTTGAATGACTAAGAGTCTGAAGAGGAAATCTCAGGTTTGCCTGTACCTATTAAGAACCCACTTTACCCAAATCTGCCTTGCAAACAAGTTTTGGCTGCAAACATTTGCATTATGTTATCCTTATATAAAAGTACATTTCACAGGCAATCAAGTATGTCTTACAATACTGATGGTTTTGGAAAAAACAAAAAAATAATTGACTGAAAAAAGTACCTCTGTATCACTAGACTTACTGTACTTTCAATTGCTGTGTAATTTGAGATTTTTTTTGTGGTACTTTCTCAACTTGTCCTGGTCATTAATGTGACTCTTGATTTGATTTAGGAACTGCATGGAAAGAAAACAAAAGTGTAGGTGGAGAAAAATCAGTTTTCTGTCTTTCCTTGTAAGAAAGTTGCAAATAATGGATGTTAAAGATCCCCTCATGACATGGATCAACTTCCTGTTTTCAGATTTTCTGTAAATAAAGGTAGGCCTAAAAACTGCTGCTGAGGTATCTGAACAAGCTGGATTTTTCTGGAAGCTGATAGAGCATGTAGCCAGTTTCAGAAAATTGTTTTTGTCTGTCTTACTATCAACATAAGCAGTACTCCTATAAAAGGCACTACTTCCTGGCCCCTTGAAAACACCCAGTGTGTAAGAAACTCAGGTGAAACCAGTGTAATTATTCTGGGTAAATTCAGCTGGCTCATGGGGAGGCCCAGGCCACTTCCCAGTGTTGCAGCCAGGGAACAGGGAATGCCTTGCTTGCTTGGCAGAGGGGCAGCCAGCAGCCCCGTGTCTGGGAGGCTTCGGAAGAAACAGAGATGGGACTGATCCGATGTCTGTTCCATTCATTTCCTTGAGAGAGGGTTTACTGTTTTTTGCCACTTTTAGCTAATGTTGGTTCTTCAAGTGCAGTATGTACAAACTGAGCACTGTTTTGTGCCAGTGTAAGCATATTTACATTTGGGCTTCTGCCACCAAAACTCCTTTTTTAAAGGAAATCAGATCTCGTGTTTCTTCACAGGCATAAGTTTCTCTTGGCTTAAGCTGATGAAAAATACATACAGTTGCATATTGCCCATTAAAAAAATAAAAGTAAAGTTTGAAATAAGGTGACTGAAAACAAAAGTATAATTCCAAAGAGCAAAATAGTGCATTCTGTAGGTTTCTCAGACAAAATATCTGGGTTAGGAGAAAAAAACTTGGAAACCTGAACTTCATGTGTATGAATGCATATGCATTTTTTCATATTCTTTTTAAGCCATTTGTTTTGATGTCATCATGTATAATTTTCTTTAAAGGAATCTGGCATCTGAAATTTATGTGTATATCCATGCCTTTGCTAAAAATGAATTTAAACACTTTGTCTATCATCAGTAGCACTAGAAATTCAGATATTTTTACATAAGGACTAAGGAAATAATTCTAAGAACCTGTTGTGTGGAGTCCTTCTGAATTTTATGATTTCCTAAAATGGTTTTTGTCTTTGTTTTGTTGTCATCGTTGTTGCTTAGTCGAAGAGCTGCGAAGGTAAGTGGCAGCTGTAAACTTAAGGGTAGGCTGCAAAGTTTTTCTTCCAAAGCCTTTCTTTCATGTTTAGCCAAGTGAGAGGCATGGAGTGAAATGTAAACTCTGGCTCGGTGTGTCCTCATGGCCGTCTCTGCTGGTGAGCAGCCAGAGGGGCACAGGGGGGCTGGAGCTGCCTGACCACAAGGGCCCGGGAGGCGCCGGCTGTGAGCCACGGCTCCAGGTTGCTCAGAGGAGCAGGAATGTGAAGATGGTGCTCGAGGGCTCTTGATCCTGTACCCCTGAAAGCAGCCCCTCCCCATAGCACCCGCTCTTTCTCACTTCATCCTCCCTCTGGGACAGAAGGGAAAGTCATCCACTTCTCCTCTCAGTCATTTAACTACTTCTCTTTAATCCCTGGGAGTCCAACTGGGAACTGTGTGTTTTGTTGAACTTTGTTTTATTTGGAATTATGGACTGGAACCATTTCTATTTAATGTGGGAAACAAGCTTTGCACAAACTCAACCTTTACACTGGGAAAGGAACTTCCTATAAAGCATAAACAGATGTTTGTACTTTTGTATGCAGATTTGTTTGTGGGAGCCTTTGTGATAAACTGCATAAATTCAATATGGAGTTCTAACAATTAAATTATGACCAATGAGTTTGATTGCTTTGACATGATCTGCACTGGTGCTCCTGGCTTGTTTTGTTTGTTTTTAAAGAGATTTTTTTTTCCAACTGTATTTTATTAAAAAAAGCTGACCTAAAACCTCTTCCTCAACGTGGGCACATAGCAAGCTTTCTCCCAGGACAATGGTGAGATCCCTGGGAGAAGTCAAACTGTTGCCTCCAGTGCAAGAGAGATTTCTGTATCCTGTAGTAGCCATAATTGCTTGGGGCCTGCTTTCTGTCAAGTAATTCTTGGCTCCTAATCCTTTTGTTTGTGTGTTTGTTTGCTTGTTTGTTATTGTGATGGAAAGGGATAAGCAAGCAGTGTTTCCTCTCTCGTTTAGAGGTTTGTTTCTTTTTGCTTCCTCTCCCCCGAAGTTCTCTCTTTGCGCTTGCTCATACTCCATCTACACTGACTGCTTCCTTCATTCTGTCTGTGTACTGCGCAGAGAACATGAAACTAAAAACTACACACACAAACACGCACACACACACACATATATATATATATATATATATGTGATTTTTCAATTCTTCTGTTCTGACCATTAATTTTCCCCTCACTTGGCTGAGGCCCACAAATTCCCTACTTGGCGTCTTTTTCTGTATCCGGGTTTGTACAGAGTGTGGCATCATAGTGCACTGATGAAATTAAGTGTGATTGTGAAGAAAAATATTATTTGACTCACTTTGGAGATCACCAATTGTGAACAATTGCTTGGATACTGCTAATATGATATTTTTCATATTAATCCTGGAGACAATAGAATGAACTTTGATTTTCCTGTATTCATATGTAAATCATACTCCTCTGTACCTATATATATACACACACGGTTCTCCTTTGACTGTTTGGCATAGAAAAAAGGTTACTAGAGAAGTTTATCTTTAAGATATTTTTTATACATTTGAGACATTAATATGCATGGACAAAAGTTAAAGCTGACCAAAAAAAATCGATTATATTGAAAGATAAAATTTTGTTCAATGTGATATACATTATCAAAGCTCTGTCTTCTGCCCAGTGGACAGACTCAAAGTGATAAATCCTTCTGACAATTTCCTTACATTGTGTGTGACTTCTTGAGATATTGCAAGTGCAACTCCAATTTACAATCTGAGCTGGTGGAAGATTTTAGAGGAGAGACATACCATGGGGTAGATGTGGCAAATAATATCAGCAACCTTGAATTTCATTAAACTTTGCTTTTTCCATACGGGCTTGCATCAAAGATGTGAAATACTGTGCTCCATGTTACTACAAAGGCTGCCTTTGCTTTGGAAAGACTGTCTTAGTAATGCAAGTTACTGCTCTTTGCTCATTAAGGGGGGTAAGCACCCCTCCAGGTATTTAAATTTGCAGAAAAGAGAGTTTTGAAGGCAGTAGCCCTAATACTAGAGTTGTAGAGTTTTACAGCTCTCTCTTTCAAAATTTGGAGACACAGGCTGAGTAATTAAAAAATAATACCTGCAATGTATATAAGGGAGGGTGACAGTGTTAAATTGCAATCCTTCTGATCTGCATTCATGAGCAGCACCAATGATCTACAGTTTTCAGATATTATGGAGGAATCGAGTTCAGGAAACCCAAGGATGCCCACCTTCAACAGATCTTTTCCAGTAATTCTTATTAGCTGTGGTTTTACATAAATAATTTAAATAAAAGAGTTGCTCCAGGATGAAATTTTTCATTTTTAATAAACTGAAATTTGTTTTTCAAGCTGGAAAACACCTCCTTTATGTCCTCATCTTTATTATTCTCTGCCCATGAAGTAAATAAGGTGAGGAAGATAATAAGAAATTCAGACAGGAAAACCTCCTTAAGGGCCTTACAGCAAATTTTTTATTCCAGTGTTGTATTTTCTTGCAGCATTTTTCTGCCAGTGGTCTCTCAAGTGGTCAGGTTGCTTTCTAGTTTGCTTGCTTTGTTTTTTAATGTTTAATCTTAGTGAATTAGTTACATGAGGGTTAAAGTATTATGTTTTTCTGTCTTTTCTGTATCTAGAAACTTTGTATGTTAAAAATCATAATGAAACTTAGAGGGATCTTGAGACTGCCGAGAACTGAAGCTCTTCCCACTTTGTGGGTAAAAATCATTAGAATCATTGCAGTAAAAGATGTGTATAGTTTTACTTTGCAATTTCATACTTTGCAGCTTCATTCATACTCTTCAAAAATAGAATATAAAATCTATTTAGTAATGCTCACCTAATTCTAATGATCTATTATTTTTTTATTTTTCTTTAGGGTGTACCTCAGTTACCATGTGCCAAAGCATTGTATAACTACGAGGGAAAAGAACCTGGAGATCTTAAATTCAGTAAAGGAGACATCATCATTTTACGTCGACAGGTGGATGAAAATTGGTATCATGGAGAAGTCAATGGCATCCATGGCTTTTTTCCTACCAATTTTGTTCAAATTATTAAACCTTTACCTCAACCTCCGCCTCAGTGCAAAGCACTTTATGATTTTGAAGTAAAAGACAAGGAAGCAGATAAAGACTGTTTACCGTTTGCAAAGGTAAAAAGAGAATACAATTACTACTTTCTTCTAATGATTTCATTTATTTGGATAAGAAATAATAAAACTGTTTTGTAGAATTATCTGCATTTCTTATTGGAGCTGCACACATATGAAAAGGACAAGTAATTGTGCAAGTATTTCTCCTATATTGATTAGTTTCGCGTTCTCTTTCTAAATTACATATAATTTCTCTGATGTTTTATTTCTGAGAATGCATTTTTTCATACTTGCAATAGTGATGTTCCTAATTTATGAGAAATAACATGTGTTGTGAATTTAAAACATTCCATCTTCTAAAGAAACACTCAAATTGCAGATGTGAAAGAAGTCATATCCCTAGCAATGTTCTTAAGTACTTATGTAGAAAAACAACATTTAGGGAAGGTTAGGTAATGAGTCGGTTGAGAAGGAAAATGGTTGTGGTTCTGTTGAATAATGCCAAGGAATTAAAGGAGGGCTGATAACATGACAGGAAGACTGGCACGAAGGACAAAGTCAGATCACTGAGATGTGGGCAGTTAGTTGAGCTCTGACAAAATAGGAACAAGAACATCAGGAACTGACTTCAACCCCCAAAGCAGCATATTACTCTCACAGAGTGCCTTCTCTGCAGTTCTTGTCCATGTCCTGCCTTCTCTGATTACTCCTGTGTTATGGAGGAAAATTAAATGAGAAGTTAAATTAGAGCTGGGAGACATAATCACTGCATGTTCACACAGGATGATGTTCTGACTGTAATTCGCCGTGTGGATGAAAACTGGGCAGAAGGAATGCTGGCTGACAAGATAGGAATATTTCCAATTTCCTATGTTGAGGTGAGTAAAGCTGGGTCCTCAGTAAGGCTGTGCCCACTGTATGTTTAATTTTTTGAAAGGAAAAATAATCAGTACTGGTGATGATTCTAAAATAACCTGAGATATAAATAATCTTTGACCTAAAATTCTCTTTGGGAAAGTTAATGGCCTCAGCAGTTGAACCAGCGATTTTCACTTGGCTATTTGATACCTATTTTTATTGAATGGAATTGAAATGAGTGTGATTGGAGGCAGTCAGTATGTTTTCTTGTTAATACTGGAGTCATGCAGTCAATCCAAACCACACTTAGCCACAAAATGAATGCAATCAGCAAGTCAGAGAAATAGTTAGCTTTGGACTGTCCCTAATATCCATCCTTCAAAACCAAATTAGCACAACTAGGATGTCAAAGGGTATAGTTTATTGTTGAACAGGTAAAGGATCAGCTTTTTCATCAACAGAGCCATATATAAAACCTTCTCCATCTTCCTCCATTTGTCATGTGTTACAGCAATTTACAGTAAGATGTTGCAGTTGAGAAAATTTCCCCAACCCTTTAAATTTTAAGAGTTGAAAGCTATGTCTTTTATATAGAAAGGCATCAGTGATTAGGAACAGTGTGTACAGCCACAATGATTATTCAAATTTGCATTACAGAAAGATACAAATGTTTGGAGTAGTGTTTGTGCTTTTCTGATAGATATGCTGTGAATACTTGGTAAGATACACTTCTCTGCACTGACAGTATTTCATTTAAATAATTGAGGCAGAATGATGAAAGAAAAAAGTATTTTCACATTATCTCTGGGATGAGAAATATACTTCAGGTCACAGAAGAAATGTGTAACCATACTAAGAATCAAGTCAGGTTTTATTAATTCAATTTCTGAATCCTGTGATGAGACGGGAACTTCAAAAGCCATTACTGCCTTCAACTGAAATAGAATTTGATATTTTTAAAAGGGAAAAATATATATTTATTTTTATAGCTTGATGTAAGAATCTGTAAATCTGGAGGTAGAAGATTTCACATGACTGTAAAAAAAAGATTACTAAAAAAGTTTCAACTTGCTTAGTGCAATTTTGGCTTCAGTTTAAGATGTTTTTAAAGGCCAATTTAATGATTTCTTGCCCTTGGGTATTCTTTCCTAGCTTCTTGCAATTAACTGCCCCTTCAATTCAGCCAGTAAAGCTTTTTGTAGTGTTTTTCAAACTAAATTACTTAGCCTTGTTAGAAAAAGCCCTTTCCTAGGGCAGCCACTTGAGCTATTTAGCTAACAACTACATTCCTATCTCTGCAAAAGTTGCAAAAAGGATATATGGCCTTGAAAAAAATATGTAAAAATGAAAGTCACAAAATATATTTCTGTTAATGTTTTTAGAGTGATTCCATCAACTAAGAAAATGTATTTTCAATAAACCCTTTTAGAACAGGCATCAACACTTAAGTAAGTACACTTTCTCAAATCCCTACTAAAGTGGAATGGAAAGTCTAGAATGATAAATTATACCCTAAGGGTTACTTCAAATCAGATAGGTGGGGTTTTTTTCAGTATAAACTAAACTGAAATGCATGCTGTGGTGGAGGGCGTGAGATGTGCAGTAAAGTATGGACTGAATTTTTAAATGCCTGGTTTCTGAGAGTATATAACTATTGTTCTGGAAAACATACAGACAACTGATAGAAACAAGTATAGCAAACCATTCTTACCAATTTTATGAAAGACAATGAAGATGAAAAGTAATTAATATTTTTGAAAGATTTTTATATGGTAGTTTTCATTGCATTTCCCAATCCTGTAATCATTGCCTATTTTTAGGGAATTCTACCATGTTATAATGATAGACATAGCTTTTACCTTGTGTATGTTAGTCCACATCCTTTTGTTTGAAAATGTGAATTAGTAGCTCCATTTACTAGAGATTATCTGAAGTCATTAACTATAAAATGGGCATAGTCTGTGATGTTTATTCTGTAGTATAGGTGTAATAATTGAGATATTTCTTGTACAGTGAGGATAAAATTTTAGATAATGTTGAAGTCCATGAATATCTCTGATTGTATTTGGGGACAATTTTGCCCTATTATGATTCAATGTTCACTACTCTGATCCTTTCTTTTCTAACTTTCATGTATTAAATTTGTGTTAATAATAAAAGTGAGACTGAACACATTTTGAGAGAAATTTTAAGAGTGATTCTGTTAAATCACTTAACACTTATAGTTATTGCTGTTCCAAGAATAAAAATTATTCATAACTAAACAGATATTATTAGATTTTTTTCTGGGTACAATATACATTTCTCAGACCTCAAATTGGATGATTTGACCTAGTTTAACACTTCGTAAACAAATACAAATGCCCAGAATGGAACAAAAATCAGGGAAAAGAAATCTCTCTTCAGTCAAATTGTCAGTAGAAAATTATGTCAGCTTTTGTTTACTTTTGTGCAAGTAAAGAACACCTGAATTAATTTTTAAATTAAGTGTAGCAAAGCACCACTCTTCGAGCCCTTGCAGTAGTGGTAATTCCTGCAGACATCTGCAGGCAGAGCAAAGCTGTGTGCTGACCTCAGCCCTGCTGCAGCACTGAGACGTGGCTCAGCCAGCTGCCTCTGTCCTGCCCTGCTTGGAAAGTTTTTCAGTTTCCTGAAGTTTGGTAGGGAAGGGAATTGGATTTCAAACTTCCTGCTGCAGCAAAAATTTTGTTGAATGAGAAAAAAAGAAAAAAAGTGAATGTAAAGATTGAAGTAAAGAAGCCTCAATGAAAATATGTCTGTTAAGGAAAACAACTGATGTAGGAAGTGCAGGCCTAGGTGCGTACGTATTTGTTGCAGAAACGAATACTAGATGGAAACACTTCATAGCATGTCTTGGGTTCAGTCCCTTGGTGACCTTGAATATCTGTTAGCCATTTCAGTGGAGAGTGCATGCAGGTCCTTAATTTCTCTTCTCAAGGAGGAGAAGTAAACTGCACTCTACAAAATATTCTGTAGCTGTTGCTGTCCCCAGGTTTCTTCAAAGAGGAGGCTAGTAATCAGTTCTCTTCCATCTTCAGATTCATGCAACTGTCGTTTGCTTGCTTCTGTGCATAAAAAAGCACAGAATGCTGCTTTTATTTGAATCCATCTTGAATTGATCCCATGGGCAATCCTTAACTTTTCCCTAATAGGTTGTTCACTGTACAGAATAATCAGATTCTGCAGTCATTGATAGCTTCTGGAGGTAAACAAATATAATTAGGTGTAACAGGTACCTTGGGGAGCTGTTAGCAAAGTGGCTTTTGGTTTTCCTTTTCATTCCTCTTTTATCCCTTGACTTCTCTGATTAGCTAGTTCTTTGCAAATAAGGATGTAGATTATATAAGAATGGAAACAGTTGCAGCCATTGTATCAACAGTATGGAATACCTAGATTCTCAGGAAGGATGTGAAGAATTTCAGTCTGAGTTGAAAAAAAAAATAAAATAGATAAATGCAAAATAGATAAAATTATTAGACTTTGAAAAACCTGCATGTTTGTTGTGATGACAAATAAGACCCTGACAAGCTGAACAGCAGAGTAGGCTTTTTTGGTCTTATTTTCTACTTGTTTCATATCCTCCAGCCTCAATGTTTTCTAATGAAATAATGTTTTCACTGGTCTGTTTAAAGTATGTTTGATCTAAATTTAAAATTCAATAATCATCTAAATAATGGGCTTCACTGGAGAAAATGATGTGTTTATATCTTCTGTTATATGCAAGTAATACAATATTATTTTGATCCATATGATCCATCTGGAGTAATAGCAGGAAGGAAAATCTAGCATCCACCTTTTTCATAGGATTGTTTACTGCCCTGACAGTCTTCTCCTATCCTACAAGAAAGATTGAGAGAGACTTTTTACAAGAGTATGTAGTGACAGCACAAGGCGGAGTGGACTCAAACTGGAAGAAGATAGGTTATGATTAGGTATTAGGAAAAAATTCTTTACTGTGAGGGTGGTGAGGCACTGGAACAGGGTGCTCCATCCCTGGAAGTGTTCAAGACCAGGTCAGATGGGACTCTGAGCAAACTGGTCTAGTGGAAGATGTCCCTGTTCGTGGCAGAGGGGTTGGAACTGATGATCTTGAAGGTCCCTTCCAACCCAATTGATTCTATGATTCTGTGATTCCAGTTCTCTTCAGTTGCATTCTAAACAATAAGAACATTTAGGAAAAGATTCTATATTCTTGACTTAATATCCTTTTTCAAAGCCCCCATTATGCTCTTCCTCCACTGCAGTCTATTCCATGTAGTTCTTATTCTTCTGTAGAAGGTTTTTATGTCTACCCCTCATTGTTCCAGTAGTTCTGGTTTTGAACTTCTTTTTTTTTTTCTGTATATACATGAAATTTTATTCCAGATGACATCTTTCAAATATCACTCACCAGCCTCTTCTATTTAAAAAAAAAATCCTCCTTTTTCTTTTACACTGCCTTATATATCTGTATCTGTAGATATGTTGTGTTCAGAATATAAGGTGGTCATCTGTGGGAGTTGCATTTAAATCAATGTTGATACTATCATAATTAATGGTTTGTTGTTTGTCTGGTAAAGTTTTGATGGGGTAAAATACTACTTTAAAACTCTTCATGAGCATAGTAGGTATCTCAAGACTTGCAGGAAAATAGTACAATACGTAGAAGAAATAATATGCTGAAGAATAGAAATAAAATTCCACAGTAACTAATTCCATTCTTTCATCCTGATGTTCTTCAGAAAAGATCTTTTCTTTCTTCATAATCACCTACACTTTTCAAGTAACAGTATTCATATCTAGTGGTACATGTTCAGAAAACTGTTGCTGGTGTTATTTCAGCTCATGATTACATGAGAGTTCTGATGTTATTATTTCTAATAGTGCTAAGACTTTCTAAAAGTAAAGGGCGTTTGAAAGATGTAGAGGGTTTGTTTGTTAGTTTCCTCTCCTCCTCTCCATTATATAGCTTACATTTCATTGTAAGAAGAAAATGTGTGGGATTCCTCATTTCTTCATTGGAAAGGAAGGATTTGTTTGCATTTAATGTAGTATTGTTGTTACAAATTAGCAGATAGAAAATCTCATTTGAACAAAAATTCTTTAGGTAAGCTTAAAGAAAGAGAAAATGGCACAGAGATGGTGCCTCTACATTAGAAAATTCAGGAGCTGAGAAGATATTTCCACAAAATTGCTTGTATATGTTTCTTTTCTCCGTATGCTATCTTATGCCTGTATAGGTGCCTGTTGCCAGGCAGTATACTGATATAGCTGGGTATTTAGTCTGTCCTACTGTGTTCTTAAACCTGCATTGAGGAAGCCTGTGTTTTCACTGCTGGTAGTGTTAAAGAGGTGCACAAGTAGCAAAGGATAAAAAGGAGGAATATCTTCAAGAGCCCACATGCAAATGTGCAGGATTGTGTCATAGACATAACAAAAAAAATGGCTGAAAATGACATAAATATCCAAGAAGTTTTGTAGCACAGATTTTTCTGTCATAAGGTCAAAGCGGACCACTGTGTTTTAGTCTGACTTCTAGATGATACAGGCAGTGGTTACTGCATAATTAATCCATGTCTGGACTATGGCATTATGTACTTATTGATTGAAATTTTACCCCTGATGGTAAAATTTCATACCAGCCCAACAGTAAGTGTGTTGAGTTTGTAGTGAATGATTTGTCACTCTCTACTGTCAGATTTGTAGAGTAGATTGGTATGCCACAGTTTTAAGTTGCATGGTTGAGATTATCTTATGAATAAAAGGAAAATAGATGTTTTTTTGCATTCAGGTGACTTTTATAAATAAAAAACATACTAACATGTTACTGGTTTTTGCAGTTTAACACAGCAGCCAAACAGTTGATAGAGCTGGACAAGCCCTCAGGTTCTGCTGTTGACTCTGGAGAAGGTACCTCTGGGGCAGCCCACAACAATTCAACCCAAAAGCACACCGACACCAAGAAAAACACCAAAAAACGACACTCCTTTACCTCCCTCACCATGTCCAACAAGGCTTCTCAGTCTTCTCAGAACCGCCACTCCATGGAAATCAGTCCTCCTGTCCTCATCAGCTCCAGCAACCCCACGGCTGCAGCCCGCATAAGTGAGCTGAGCGGGCTGTCCTGTAGTGCCCCCTCTCAGGTAATTCACATGGCATCAGCTGTAGCTATTAAGGCTCTGATCTTGTCAGATTACTTATTTCAAGTTATTAATTGTGTCTAATTAGTAATTAATGTGCACTTTCAAAAAACCTCTCTTCCAACATGAGAACATTTAAGGAAAATGTTTTCTAATACTTCTGATATGATAGCAAATAGTTTGGTCTTGTAGACTAGGGGTTTTTTTGCAGTTGTTATACTCCAAAGTGCCACAAAGATTTTTATTAAACTGTGGAAACTAGAAACTGGCGTGATGTAATATTTTTATTTCTTTTTTCTAAATTGAATATAATAATGAATATTAGTAAAGTGCATGCTATAGAAGTAAAATATTCAACTTGAAGATTATACAAATTCCAGATATTTAGCATATTAATCTGGTTGTGATAAGTAGAAATATTTATCTGACTTTATTTATTTGTTCAGCAGTTTGTGAAAAATTGGCTGTTTCATATAGTGATTACGCTTTGGGAAAAGAGAGAGCAATGGAGCCCAAGAGGTATTGGTGATGTTTTACCTGAGCTCATAAATATGCTTTATTTGCACATCTTAGGGATCTGACAGCCTTTTATGGAAAAAAAAGAAAGCTGATGCTGGTTGAAAGTGTGTTTCATGTAGCTGGTTCAGTGTATCTCCAAACATTGAGAAAAGTCAGAAAACAAAAGTGAGCAGTGTGATCCAACGCTGTTCATGTAAATATCTAACTAAAAATTAGGTTTAGTTTAAGCTTACAAGGGGTAGAATAGTGGTGATTTTGACCATGGAGCTTACAGCTGTTACTAAACTACACAGAACTGACCCTTTTTTCTCTCTCCCAGGTTCATATTGGCACTACAGGGCTGATTGTGACTCCACCCCCCAGCAGCCCAGTCACAACAGGGCCTTCCTTCACCTTCCCCTCAGAAGTTACCTACCAAGCTGCTCTTGGTGTAAGTACTGCTTAAGAAAGCTGAGCATTTCCATTTTCCTTTGGTCTTGTACAGGTTTTTTTTTCCGTCAAGTTCCAAAATACTGATTTGAAATGATGGTTCTGTAGGAATTGTGTCCGTGAGATAGACAATGGTATGAATTTAACTATAACAAAAGCTCTATTACTAAAATGTTTGCATCTTGTCATGTATATCCATTTCTCCAGCTTTCCTCTGTAATTTCTCCTTAGTAAACACGAGAAGCACACTTCCTTCCAGAAAAGTCTTGCTTTTAAGCATGAGTAGAAGAGAAATTATGCTGGGGGGGAAGTCTGGGGAAACAAGCAGGTTTTTACAAAAAACAGCAACTTGGGACAACAGCTGCCAGGTGTTTCTGTTTTACTTAAGATTTTCAAGATTATCTGAAATAACTTCAAAAGTCTGCTGTCTCCTCATTAAATAAGATGATTTTAGTTGCATGTACACCTGTGGCAGATGAAGAACGTGTCTAGCATTTTGAAGTTAGGCTCTTGGGGATCAATAGGAAAACATGTAGCAAATGGCCATCTTTTAAAGGAAGAAATACATTGCAATGATGTTTCCTTTGAACAATTGACATGATATTTCCTTCAAAAAGTGCAGGAATTCCTTAGTTTCCTATGCTTATGTTAGAAAAGCTATGGAATGCCATAAATCATACTGTACTCACGAGAGCCTTACTGCAAAAAAAGATTGTGGATACCAGTTTTCAGAGATCTTTCAGGGATCTTAATGTGACTTTATTTAAAGTTCTTGAAATTAAGTTCATTCAGTCCAAAGTTGTGCCCCTAATTTTTAAGGGGCGGGGCACAGTTGAATAATAGATCTTCACTTCAAAAAACCAAACAAACAAGCCAAAAAAATGGCTGAGACTTGATCTTGTTCAGGTGTCTATCCTTGAAGTCTTTAAACCAACTAAAATATGATGAATAGCCTTGCTGCTAAATAGGTCTAGTTTTGTTTTCAACTTGTTGGCATTTGCATCATTTTACACATTTTGCATCATTTTTCTGCAAAATTTAAGGCACAATTGTCTGTCTTGTGGTATCAACTTTCTGTTGTTTATGAAAATGCTTAGGAGTGGCTTGGTTGCTTTGTTGCTTGGTTTGCTTCTTTCTTTGGAACTCTAAAGTTACAGTTTTCAGTCCTTTAAATTATGATGCTGTTGTTTTCTGAATTATCTCCAGTACTTTCTTTTGGCATGGTACACATATGGTGGCCCATGCCAGAAGTCAGTGCAACACTGCACAGTCTTTTTCAGTGGAGAAGGTATTGATAGTATAACCCTTATAGCTTTTTAGTCTGATTCTTATATCTTGAAAATTTGCCTGAATGTAGCATATAGTTCATGTCCAGGTAAATATCCAGCCTGATGCCACAAATTTTTGTCATCTTTTGTGAACTAGTAATTGCTGTCATCCAAGTAAATGTATTTCACATCTTTGCTCTTCAGACAGACAACTTTATTACTCACAGTTATATGGACCACGTGCTTTTGCCCTGCCTTACTGTGTAAGGCAGATTGAGCTGTAGCTGTGCTTTGTCTTACTTTGGTTAAATTGTTGACTCCTTCAATCTGTGGATTACCTGTGTAATCCTCCTGTTAAATGAATGCTAATCTGGAAACAGTTAATAATCTCATTATATTTAGGTTCCTATTTAAATGTCATGGAGCAGATGAGTTTAGAAAGGCCTCTTGAGGTTGTCTAGTCTAACCTCCCCTGCTCAAGCAAGGCTGCCTAGAGCCAGTTGCCCAGGACTGTGTCCAAATAGCTTTTGAATATCTCCAAGGATGGAGATTTCACAACCTCTCTGGGCAATCTATGTACAGTGTGGGCTCTTGTTGAAGGTGGTATCCACCAGGAGGAACCCTCAAATCTTTCTTCGCCTATGAAGTGTACATCTTATACTAGAAACAATTAGCTGCTTATATACTGATCCACTTAGTCTTTTATACTTCTTTCAACCTATCCTCCAGAAAATACCTGTGAGAACTGAGCAAACATAATCAGCCTGGGTGGTGTTAAGCAGAATGCAAGTCTAGCTAACCTATATGCTGCAAACATTGAGTAATTGATTTGATTGATGAGATACTTTTGGAGACGATTGAGGAGACGGCATTCAATGCATAATTTCAGAAGTTCTGTCAGAAGTTGCTTTTTTTTTTCTCTCAGTAACAAACACTTCTGTTTGTTATTAAGAGTCAGGAGTTCTTTATTTGATGCCAACATGGAAAAATACTTTAGTTTGATGGTGGTGCAAAGTCATTACACCTCCCTGGGTGCTTCAGTTGCTTAAGCTTGTTCAAAGGCAATCTCACCATGGGTATTCACAGGAATTAAATTGCAGTGCTAAATGCAGCGTGGAGAGAAACTCCTGCCATTGATTGTCCCGTATCTTGGGGTGCTACTTTCTCTTTGTGATAACCATGTTCCTGCTTATTTTTCCAATTAGGCATATAATTCCCATTGAGAATCTGAATTATTCTCTGCCACCCTCTTTAAAATCAATAGCCTTCTGTACATCATGTTCTGTTTCTTGACTTGTTTTCAGCATTACTAAAATGCAAGCTGGCAGCTCAGGTTAGAGTCAGGTTATTCCTCTGTTCTTTTATGATAGATAATATTAGATGATGATGCAGTTTGTAAAGTCACAGGCTGTGAGGTATATCTTCTACTTACACTTTTCCTCTTGCTTCATCAGCTCTTGTTTTCATTTTAGAAATGTGCAAAATAGTTCTGACCAGCCAAGAGAGAAAGTGATGTTATTGTTTATCTAGATGTTTCCCTTCTGGAAATACCCTTCCTGACATTCTGAACATTAATTTTAAGCTGTGGAACAATTGTGTTTGTATGTTTAATACATTAGAGTGGTTGGCTTGAGTACTTTTGGTCTTGTTTTTTTTTGCTTTTCTAAGTAGAAATTCCTGTATATATCTTAGTTTCTCCCTTTAGCTTTTTTTCTAATTTCTGAATAC
The DNA here is from genome assembly GCA_024362935.1 of Setophaga petechia. Lineage (NCBI taxonomy): Eukaryota > Metazoa > Chordata > Aves > Passeriformes > Parulidae > Setophaga > Setophaga petechia. The sequence goes on from JANCRA010000001.1 coordinate 35,152,568, forward strand.
TAAGCAACTGACAAGGAAATTGGATGGGAACAGGATGAGTTTCTCTTCAGCATGAAGGTCATTTATTTGATGTCCTTCTTATCAGTTGTTTTGGTGTTTATAACACTATTGAAAGTAATTGTTCTTTGAAAGCAAGGTGTTTATATACTTTTTTATATAATTCTAAACTCAGATTAAGGGAGAAGAAAGAAATCCGAGAGGATGAGTATGATTATCCACCAGCGAAGAAGAGAATAATGTATTCCTTTACAGTAATGCTGAATTTATGCATCTTTGCTGCATTTATCTGTCCTGATTCTCAAAGCAGGGAAAAGCTAGTGTCTTCTCTTATCTCCTGTAAGAAAGATGGCATTTTCATTGTCAACAGGAGATAATTTTGAGCTGTCTTGTTGTCTAACAAGTTTGTCTAAGACAGTTTGGATTAATTCCTAGCCCAAGGGAGTCTGTTACTCTTTTATTTGTGTGCATGTATAGGATTGCATTTTAGTTTTTTATGTTGCTCTGATGGTTCAAAAATGCCAATTGTAATAATTTTATTTTGTCCATAATAATGTCTTGTAGATGCTCTTTGGTACTCAGTATTGTTTGAAGTAAAAAATTTACAAAGTTTCAGCCAAAATTGGCACAAATAGCTTTAGGAATGAGAGTGCTCCTGTCAAGTGACCGTATATGCTCTGTACTGCTTGTATCATTTAGGCAAATCTTAATTTTCCTTCAGAAAACTTGTGATAACTTATTTCAAAGTTTTATTTTGCATCAGGGGTTCTTTAGACAACAGCATTAATTCTTGTCTTGTGATTTGAGGTTTGATTCTTTGAAATTGAAGAAGCTATGAACTGAGACAGATTTCTCACATCCAGAGCTTTTGGCTGTGGTATTATCTCTTCCACTGTTCTTTGGGACTTCTAACCACAGCTTTACCTCTAATGAGGGCATTAATTGGTCTGGTTATCTTGGCCACTGGCATTTTTGAACCTTGTAGGTGTTTAGTATATTTAAAGTTCTTTGCAAAATAAAAATAACAGATGTCCAGTCCAGTAGAAGTTGGGTGAAAATATGCACATACAATTATGTAAGGTTCGTTCACTTGGGAGGAAATTCTTGGATGTAATTTATAAGGTTGTTATCTAATGGAGTAGATCTAATTGCCATAGATTTTACTGAAAAATAATCTTAAAGAATGTGATTTGAACCATGATATGGGAAAAACAAACTAAATGTACCACAGCAAAGTTAGAATTACATTCAAAAGCAGCAGCAGAAAAACAATCTAGCAGCAAGAGATAACTTATCTTCCTTTCAGTCTGCCTTTACAGTCTCTTGGGAAGTGAAAAGTGTTTTGGATTGCAATCAACCTAAATGCCCATACTGCTACTTCTACAGATTGGAAATGTTGACTTTGAAATGGTGTCTTGGTGTGTGCACTTAACTAGCAGAAAGAGGTGGTCTATATTTGGATGGTTTGCATTCACTTACATGCTGAAGGTTTCGAAAATTAAAAAATAGCTAATTTTTCTGGTCTTGTTCTCTCATGCACAAAAGAGAAATTGCTCTTTATGTTGAAGAATATAAGGTAGTTTGAATTATTATTAACGAGGCACAAGCTGGGGGGGTTATATAATACACTGATGACATTTAGGTCTTTTATGTAGTTCCAGTGTAAGTTCAATAGTGTAAGTCAGGAGGTTTTAATAAGAATTGTCCTAATTTTAATCAGCCAAAATTCAAATCAACTTTTGTTCTGAAGAGGAAGCAGCAGGAAGAAACAATGACGTTTTGTATGAGAGACCTGTTTTTGATAACATATAGTTTAGGAATTTTGTTAAACATAAGCCCTAATTTGTTAGCCCTCAGGGAATTTTGCAAGCCATATATTTTTTTCCTAGACATTGTGGGAGTTAAGACTGTTAATGAATGTTCTTTTCCACTGCTGTGCCTTTTATTATTCTTTGAGCGAGGTGATTACTGATCTTCAATTAACTGATATGAGAATGCAGCCTAATTATATTTAAGTTTAGTAATATGCATGTGTTTCTAGAGCATGACTACAGATACTTTTTGAAGTTGTAACATACATTAATTATCAAATAATGTAATTTTTCATCTTTCCATTAAAAAAAAAATTATCACTTATTTGCTGGTTTATATGCTTGAAAGTACACCTGGTGTCTGAAAAGTAGTTGCAGAAACATTCCATTTTTTCCCCTCAACTACCTAAAATACTCTTAATTATTGGTGAGCATACTCTATTGAATCACATGTGGTTTGTGTATATTCTTTCACGGAATGTTGACTATGGGAACCATCAAAACTAGCAAGTGCCCTGGAGGTAGGTGTGTTTCTCAACAGCTAGAAAAATGCCATGAAAACTTCTTGAAAACTTGGGTAGATCATTTGGGTCTATTTTACCAAGTTGTAGCAGTGCAAGCTGCCGAGTGTTAGTCCTCTAAAGTCTATCAAGTAGTTTATTTAGACTTCTTGCCAAGTCTTTGGGAGTTTGTGCTGTGGCTTACTGCTGGTCTCATTACCATATTGATAGACATGGTGAGGGGAGCAAAACCTGAATAAAGCAGAATAAAATAGAGCTCTGAAGGTGCCTTTATAGCAGCCAAAGCTTCAGCGTATATTATGTGTTCAAATGAATAAAATGCAATGTTCAGCATCTTTAGAGATGCAGGAAGTATGGAACTGTGACAACCTTGATATTGTGCATGAATAGGTTTAATTTTAAAGAATTCCAACTAATCATCTCCTAGTGTGAATTTACAGTTCTACCATATACAAAGAAATCTAGATGCCTAAAAAAAGATTGAAATTGTTATTCTTTTAATAGTTACATGAAAGTTAGATGCTCACATTCAGCTTGGATTCAACTAAGACATTTGTTGAATGTCTAACTGGGTGGGACAAATGACTTCAGCTGTAAAACAGCTGAGAGAGAAATGTTGGTATTTCAATGTGAATTATCTGGATACTTTAAAAAATGGTTGGGGTGAATATGAAGCAAATGCAATTGTCATTTTTGTAAAAAATACCCTATTGGTATCAAAGCTTTCAGTGATGTTTCTCCAGCAGGTCATTTCTCTTTAGTGTTGGATACAGAAGGCCTACTTGGTCTTAAGAATGTGTTAATGTATGACCAAAAAAAAGCTTTAAATAAAATAGGAATATTTCATTATATATTATGTAGCGTGCAATTTACACCATAGCTAAGCATAACAATTTTGACTGAAACTCTTTAAGAGTTGGATCAGTTTTCTCTAGATTTGAAAGTCTTTAGTTATGCAGTTCTTTACTGTGACCTGGCGGTGTAAAACTGGTTTAAAGAGCTGTCTTTTTTATTAACATTTCCACAAATGTAGAAGAGTAATAATGACACAGTGTAGAACTAAATCTCTGTTTCCATATAGTTGGTTTTTTTTTAGAAAAACAGAAAAAAAAATGCAAAACCCTTTAGAAGTGGAGTGTTTGAGGGGAATTAAAATGATTTTCAATTACATATTTTCCAAACTGATAATGCAATGCTGTGCATTTATATGCTGATGTATTGAAAGTGCCAGGCACTACTTCAGGATATTTTGTTAATTAATTTTCTAGTTCTGTGGGTTTTAGGAAGATTATGTTTGAAATTAATTCAGTTTCACTTTTTCAAAGGTAGGAGGTTTTTTATTACTCTTTTCCTGTGTGTTGTAACACAAATAGTTATTTTTGGAAGGGGGGAAGGAAAAGCTCTCTCTTTGTGAGTGCCTTTTCCCAGGAGTGTCAGTACACAAGGTCCTAAAGAATTGTCTGAGGCCTTACAGAGCAGAAGGTAACAATTGCTCCATTGATTCTAAAATGCACAGAAGTCTGTAGGCAGGACCCCCATCACGATCTGTGGTGCCTTTTTACTGGGGTATTTGTTAAAGATTACCAATCTTGATAATACCGAATTTCAAAAGCTAATTCTTTAGACTAGAAGAATAGGAGAAAGAAGTAACAATAGCTCAGTGATTATGGTCTCATATTGTGCTTGCTTTTGTAACCCATACATCAAAAGAAAATTTCCCCCAGAAGGGGTGCTTTTGGGTGCACTGCAGCTGAATTGTATATTATGTTTCAGCTTCAGGTTACAAAAACAATCATGTTATGAAATACAGTCAGCAGCAGGATGCAAAATCTACCTCCTGGAAGGCTTCTGAATTTTTGTCGAACCCTATCCTAAACATGTTATAACTAGAAACACCTTTTTTGCTGTGCTGAGAAATTGTTTGTCATTTGCTTAATTAGCTGCCAAAAACTTCAAGATTTTAAACTGAAAGAAAAAGAAATAGAGAGAAAACTAACTCTCCAGTTATATTGTAACAGTAGGTAAAGCAACACTGGACTTAGTTGCTTTTTTCTACTTCCTTGGAATATCATGCCTTTTTTTTTCCAGCTTACTGAACTCATCAAACAATATTGTTCATCTCATGCTATTTTTTTTGTTCTTATAAAATCAGAATATGAATCCTCCACTTCCGCCACCACCTCTCTTGTCTGCTGCAATCATTGCATCGGCCACTTCTGGACCTCAGTCTACAAGTGTCATACAAAGGTCTGCATCAGGATCAGCTGACCAAGTGGCACATTTACGACAGCAAACTCGTCCAAGTGTGTAAGTAAAATTGAACCTTTTCTCCAGACAGAAAAATGGAATGAGATCACCAACTTCACCTGTACATTTAGCACGGCAGCTGGCTCTGTTCTGCTGGAATTGCCAAAAAGCCAAGCCTGCACCTTAAAAAAAAAGCTTGCAGAAAGGTGATATATCCCCAAACAGGTCCCACACTGAACATTGTTTATGTCTTAGATAAATATAATCAGCTGTTGCTGTGTGTAGAAAGAACTCCCTTCAAAATATAAAGTATTTATCATGCAGAAGATGAATGAATCGTTGTGTTAGCACTGAATACTGGATAACTCAAAAGCGTTATTTCACTGGAGTGAATTTATTCAATGTTTTCCATTATGTATGGTATGAAAGGCTATTCTCATATGGAATAATTTATGCCAAAACACAGAAAGTGCTGTATTTAATTTAGACTGTTAAACGTGTTACTGTCAGACTACTTGTGTCAGTTGCAATTGAAATTTGAGTGAAGATTCTACAGTGCACTTAATTAGTGGGTGGCAATTTGGAGTGAAGGCAGAAAGCTGCTAGTTAGCATTATGTCTTCACACTTGCAATACAAGCAAACGTGCGTCATCCTTTCGGGTGAAAATATTTGGTATATTAACATGTGTTCCTAACAACATCTCTCTTCTTGAAAACTTCTTTGTGTGCAGCTTGGGGAATAAGAACAATAAAAGAAAATGTTAAATTCAGGAGATGCTGAATCTAATGGGACAAGTTTGAATAAGGATTGCTTTTGTTCAGTCCTTGTTATCTTCCCACCAGGTTTCCTCCCACTCCAGAAAAGCACCCTTCTTGTATAGCAGGTGCATCTGGATTTGGGCTGTTTCTTGATGTCAGGCATTTTAACATTGCTTCTTATGGATCATTGCACCTAGTGCAGTTAATCAAGTTCCCATCTCATTTACTCCCATCTTCCATCTTCAAAGGGTTGCTCTATATGAGGATACTAATGAAATTTGGAATAAATTAACTGAAAGGGAAGTTAATGAACATCAATTAAAGCAGATCAATTGCTTTTCCATAGAGCTTCAGTGTGTGGCTTTGTAGATCACTGCTAAATCATATACCAGTGAAGCCTTCTGCTGCTAGTGTTGCCTTTATGTGTTGCCTTTAAAGTGAATTTATTGCTTGCTCTGGGTGCCTATCTTGCCTTTAAAGGATTTTTGTAGATATTGCAAATTTTCTTGGGTGAACACCAAGGAATAAAAATGTAATGAAAATGCAAAAAGGAGAAGCATGCAGTTAATGCTATTGTTACTGTGCACTAGAGAAATATTTTGATGAAAGAATGTTTTCTAAAGCCACGTTTTTGTCCTTGGGGTTACAAGGGGAGTGGGACAGACTAGCACTGCAAGTAACTGTGGATCCTTTTTCATAAAAGGGGATAGTCTAGACATCTACTTAATTGGCTGCGCCTTGTGAAAAGTACATTTTAGAGAAAATGGGATTTATTGGAATGCTATTTTCCATAGGCCTGGGTCAGTAATTGTATACATGGTTCAAATAGTTTTTTTTAGGTTCAAATGTGGCAGTAAATAGAATACTGTGGTAGTTAAAACAGTATCACTTTCTAAAAATAGAGAACTGTACAACCCTATTTGAAAATTTCCCTAGGAACATTCCAAGAGGCAACTACAAGAGCTTCAGCTTTTTTTTAAACCTTTTTTCCTAAGAATAATTTTTTAAGAAAAAATGCAAATGTTTCTGAACTCTCAATATGATTTCAAATGCACTGTATTATGCTTTAGTGTTGCTTAGAAAACATAAAAGGAAATAAACTTTACAAGTGAGTTAGCTCCTAGCCACCTTACCCATAGGCTTCAGTCACACATCTTCTTCTTTTGCACTGAAGTTTGCACAGGATCTTCCAGTTTTGCAGTTTGAAATGTAGTTCTTGACACTGATCTTTTACTCCCAGCTATCAGAACTTCTCCATTCTCCCCAGCTCCCCAAATAAAAAAGAAATTGATGTGTCACAAAGTGTAAGAGATACGAGAAGCAGGTGTAGGGAAAGAAAAGTGGGATACACTGGGATGTGTAGTTGATAAACACCCACTTAATTAAGATCACAAACTTCATTAAGAAGATGGACAGTCCTATTACAAGTCTTTTGCATTCCATTTAAGTGCACTTCAGAGGATATTCCTAACTGTGAGTAGGAATGACAATTTCCTCTTAATATTACCATAACTTCTGTTTTAATATTGTAATGGTATGATGGATTATCACAGTCATTTCTGCCATGCCTTCTCATCTCTGACTGAACTCTCTGTGCCAGAAAACACAAGTGATGTTTTGAACTGTTTTAATTTTATCATTTGCATCTCTTTTTCTGTCTTTCAGGTATATTGCTATCTACCCCTACACTCCTCGAAAAGAAGATGAACTGGAACTGCGGAAAGGAGAAATGTTCCTGGTGTTTGAACGCTGCCAAGATGGCTGGTTCAAGGGAACTTCCATGCACACAAGCAAGATTGGTGTTTTTCCTGGAAATTATGTGGCTCCAGTTACAAGGTACAGTATTATACAAGTGTCTAAACAGTTTAGCTAGTTTCAAATCCAAAATTATTCTGTTCTTGTATTAAATGCTACAATTGCATAATAAAAGACCTATGGGTTTTAGTAACCGGCTGATTTTTTTCAGTTGTGTTTTATTGTTTGCTTTAAATTTTGGCAGGACAGTGACAAGTGCATCACAAACAAAAGTTCCCATGTCTACTGCTGGCCAAACAGGACGAGTGGTGACTATGGTCAGCCCTTCCACTGCTAGTGGAACATCCCAGAAGCTCCAGGGGAATGGTGTGGCAGTGAACTCCAGCACAGTGCCCACAGCGGTGGTTTCTGCAGCACATATCCAAACGAGCCCACAAACCAAGGTCCTTATGCATGTGACAGGACAAATGACAGTCAACCAGGCTCGAAATGCAGTTAGAACAGGTAAAGAAAAACCCACAAAATTTGTTACCTGTGGTACACAAACTATAGAGTCCATCTTGACAAATGACTGGAGTGAGGATCTGTGTAAGTATATGCTGAGGTTTTTTAAAGCTTTTCCTAATGTCATTGTTTCAAGTTGAATGTTTTCTGAAACAACAGTCTGAGTTGTTCCATCTTTTATTATTCTTCTCTAAGCAACTGTGTGTACGTACATACTCCCACTATTGGGAATTTATATGCAAGTACTTCAGGTGGAATTTTTCTTCTTTTTGTTGTTCCACCAGTATCTGGGATGGGGACATTCTTTGAGCTTTCCTACTCATATGCAATTCATATAGTAATAAAAGTGATAAGAACATCTGAGTCATAGCTTATTTTTTGTGTGTTAACTGCAAAAGAGCTACAGAGTACTCTAATTTAGCATTCACTTTTAAATTATCTTATAACATCTTTGAATACCTTTAGTGTTCCTTTTCAGGTCTCTGGCTCAGGGTTGGTCCTTAGGCATTCCAGCTTGTTCTCTAACCTTGACTGCAGCTTTTTTCAGCTTTGACTCTGAAACACTGAAGTGATACTGGCATCAAGATCCATTATGATCTATAAAATTCTGTATTTCTGAAAGGTGTAACTCTTCATTTACTGTCTGGGGCAGGCCACATCATAGTGAAACATGCCTTCTTGTTATTTAAATGCAGAGCCAAAAAGACTGATAGTGGTGTTTTCAAGAGGTTTTTGTTTACCAAATCCATGCACTCCTCTGTGGATTTGCCAGGCTAAGAAAATACACACAACTGGAGCCGAATCTGTTCCAGCTGCTTCAAGGGCCTCAAAAGAAAAAGACAAAAAAGGAAAGCTCCCATTTCAGACTATCCCAATGTTGCCCCTTTCAGACTTGAATTTAGGGTCTGTGATCTCCTGGCTGAGCATCATGACAAAAGGGGTTTTTTTAATCACAGGATTCTTATTGGCAGAGTAAAAGAGAAAGCAAAAAAATGGTAATGGTATGCTCTGTTATCCCCGCATTTCTTATGGGCTCAAGATCCATGGATTAGCCCACTTTTCAGAGTCATACATCTCCTAAAACACTCTGTGCATGTTCAGATGTCAGCACCAGGTTTGCTTTTGAAGGTAGGATATGTTCATATGTCTTTACTTATTTTATTTCCTTAATTGGCCCCATCTTCCTCCAGTCTGATCTGAAGCTGGAGCAGGTGTGTTAGTCCTAACAACTTTATTCTTTGCCTTTAAATAAAAATAACCAGATGCTGCTGGCAACTGCTAAGAGAAACTAAGCAAAGCATCTGTACTTTTCTGCCTCTTAGGCACAGGTGGTTTCTACTCTAAAGCCTTCTTTTGAGCTGCCTAGGAGCTTGCAAGTGACAACACAAAGGAGAAATCTCTTGTGGGCTCCGGAGGCTTTTCTGTCCCTGCTTCTCTGCACCACTGTCAAGATGAATAAGCTTTTACACTTCCATTCAGCTGAGAATGTGACAACATACTGCCCACTGACTTTTCAGGTCCAAAATGAAAAATCCGAAGGGACTGGACTCTCATCACAGAGACCTTAACATTGGATTGTGCAAAGGTGTGCTCTTAGTCACAAATACAGATCTGTCCCTTATAAGGACCTGAGCACTGAAGCAATAGTGGGTGCTTTATGTTCCAATGTTACAGAGAAGTTGGTAGTAAACGTCTGAAACATGATCCTCTTGAGCTTTCCTTAGCCCATTTGCTGAGTGCTAATCTTTGGGTGAGGCTTCACAGGATAGTGCAGGGCTCCAGCTTCAGTTTAGCTCAGGGCTTCAAGGACCATTCTTCAAATGACCATAGTGAGACATTGCTTGGCATCACCTTTGCTGAGGGAGTATGCATCCTTTGATTGGAAGGATCTATAATGAAAATATATATTCTGCTTACTTCATTAAAGGATAATCTGTATGAAAACAGTGTGACTTGAAGCATTTTTCCTATCAATTCCAGCAGCAACAAGAAAACAAAACCAAAAGGCTCTTCCATGCTTGTCATACATAAATTGCATGTGAGTGTAGACATATCTTGAAGAATAGCAGCTACTTCTAGGAAAACTGATGTTGTCTTATGAATAAAAGCCAGCATTAATAATTGTTTGTTGACCCAAAAAAGTCTTTCTACAATCTCCTTATCTTTCTTTTGAAATGTTCATGCTACTCAAGAGTTGGGAAGGGTCAGCTACAGAAGAAGAGGTTATCAAAACACTAGATATAGCATATAAGTGATGTGCCTTTTTTTGTAATAGAAAAGAAAGAATTTGTGTTTCCTATTGCATAGATTGTAATTGGGTATAATACTGTAGGATTGTTATATAAAATTTGGGACCTTGTTCAGTCTTATCTAATACACTGTTGTTGGAATCTAACCAAATTACCAGAGGAATTTGCAGAAAGCAGAATCAAGAGAGCAAGTGCTGGAGGTTTGGTTCCAGGATTTCTCTTAAAACAAGTCTGAAACTCTACTAGTATCTGAAAAATCAAAAGTTGATAAAATTGAGATGCACATGCATCAAGCTAGAGGGATGACCCCTTCTTAGAGGGAAAGTTTCGAAGTATTTGAAGGAGAGAGGTTCTGCAGCACTAGGATGTTAAATTTTGGCTCATACTGTTTGGTTATATCTGCATTTCATACCACCCAGTGATGCAGAGATGCCCAAGCTGTTGAAGTGGTCCAACAGCATGTATATATGACTGAGCACATGATTTGAACAGCAGTGTTACTTCTTGGACAGGATCAATTAGTTCATGCAAAGCTCTATGCTTAGTTTTTCACTGCAACCCAGGTTAATATACTCAGCCCTGTGCTATTCTCCAGCTTCCAGTGTAGATGTTCCTTTTATTTCACAGGGGTATGAGTAAATCCACTTTCTATCTTTAAACATCCCAAGAGACAACAGCTTACATTTTCAGAGAAAGCACTCTCAGCAGTAATTGCCACTGTGCTTATTGTTTGAAAGACCTGTGAAATCTGTTGTGGATTTTGTGAATAGTTTAGGGAAACAATCTAATTACATTTTTAGCAGCTTCTATAAGGTGTATTTCTTCCTACTTTCCTTTATATGTCCTGACAACTACACGTGGTATTAAAAGGAGCAAATAAGTTCCAGGCAGTATTTAGCTAGCTCTTAGGTACTAAGTGTAACTTTGCATCTGTCTGTATGTGAAGCATTTGATCTAGCAGCTTGGATTTCTCCACAACAGAAAAGTTGCAGTGCTGTGATTATTCTGTTGCGTACTGGTGCAAGTAGGGAAACATTTGCAAACTGCTTTATTTGGGTGAAATAGATTTGGTGGTGGGTATCATGTCATTATAGGAGTATAAATGGAAGTTTAGAAGGTAAGAAGAAAACTACTCGTGATTGATTAGCTGTAACACAGTGACTGTACCTCACTTTGTGTGTCTTGTGAAAAGGCGAACTCTCACATTTCATTCTTTTATTCCAGTTGCCTCACATAGTCAAGAAAGACCTACGGCTGCAGTCACACCCATACAAGCACAAAGTCCAGCCTGCCTTGTTCCTGCAGCTGTGATCATTCCCCACCACTCTGTTGCCTCCCAGCAGCTCCAGCCCCAGCTTCCAAATACTGCTGCTTATGTCACAGCTGTGAATGTGAACCGCTCAACCATCCCACTGGCATGTACAGCAGCTTCTCTGAATTCTCCTAACATTGCTGCTTCATCTTTGGAGGGAGATAGCAGTGGAAAAACTGCAAACACTCACCCTGGAGCTCCTGCATCTCCAGAGAGTGCTTTAACACCTGGTGGAAATGCTGCTGTCAGTAAAACAGACAAGGATGGCAAGGTGGGTAGAGAATAAAATCATTCCCTTGAGTTCTCCTATTTTCATCATATCTTTCAATCTTTTAAGAAATTTAAGAGCACAACTTAAAAAACCCACATGAACTTGCAGGAGTGTAAAAATTTCAGTCTGACAAAATAATATGAAAATCAGAATTCTTTTAGGTTACCTTTCTTATTAAGCAGGTACACTGAGATTTTATGGAAAACACATTACCAGCAGCATTTATTGGACAAAGAAAGAATGCACATAACCATCTTTTTAAATGTAGGACAGTGGAGTCTAAAGATTCTGCTTTCCTTCCTTCTATTTGAAGTATTTCCTATGTGTGGCAGCTCATTCTCACTGTTCACCAAGCCATGTGATTATATTGTTGTCAGAAAAATTCTTCTAGCTTTGTAATTGATTTTGTTTTATAGTTGTGATGTAGCTAGGAAACTTTTTTCTCCTTGTGACAACTATCTTTGTATCTCAAATATTTTAGACTTAACCTTACTATTCTTCAACCACATATACTCCTTAGTGAAGTTTATGAAGATTTTAATCTTCAGCTGTATACTAATGTCAACCACTTTTTAGTTACTTTTTTATTATTGTTGAATGGACATGCCTCAAACTTTATTTTAAAATTACTTTAGCCATAGACATTGAAACCAGACTGAGGTGCCCTTAGAGAAAACTTATTTGTAGTTTAAGGTGAATGATGCTAATAGAGGATGTTTCAATTTCTCTGAGTTTCTCTTTATCTTTGACATTTTCTCTTTATCTTTGACAGTAGATTGTTGGTGAAATGGCTCTGAGTTATTGGAGATTTGGAAAAAGGACTGAGGATTTTTATTCACTAAATCCACTACATCTCATATAAAAAAAAAAATTCTCATTGCTCTTGCTTTTCTCTGTCTATGGATAAATATTATTTTTGTCTCCAGGGCTTACAATCTGGCACTTCTCATAAGCACTAAATTCACTCAGTCAAAGGGTTGGTAAGAAGATCACTGCCGCACCCTTTTAAAAAAAATACAAGAAACACAAAAGCTACTTAAATAATTCTCTTCAGGCTAGGTAATAGTCTTCAGGGATTCTTGTCTGGACAAGCAAAAAGAATGTTTACAATTCTCCCCTTTAGCAGAACAGCAGAACACAATGCATTCCCCTTGGGGCGAATTTTTGTTAGATCATGAAGGTCTTCCACTACTAAAGAAGGATAAATAAAAGAAACTTACCTAAACAGCAGCTTCCAGAGCAGACTTTTCTCCCTCCTTAGTTTGAAGTGATTCTTTGTCTTCCCAGAAACATTCATGTTGATGAAATATTTTACTTCATAGATTCCTGCTGTGGTAATATTAACTCCTCACGCCTTTTTCTACACAACCTTTTGTGACAGAGCCATTTCAATTAAAGTTAAACTTTAACCTAACAAAGTGAAAGGACTTAGCTAGTTTATGATCTAAATTACTTGTTGTTTTTCTCTTTAGAATGTTAATAATTTTCTTTTATTATTTTCATAATCTCTCTAATGTCAAGTATGTCCTTGTAATTTACTGAGTCCACTCTGAACACGATGTCATCTATCAGAAGGAAGCGTTCAACTCTTTATGGGACAGCTTTGTTCTAAAATGGGGCACTGCTTTTGGTTTACAGAAAGAAAAGAAAGGCTTGCTGAAGCTGCTTTCTGGAGCATCCACCAAACGCAAGCCTCGGCTGTCACCTCCAGCGTCACCCACCCTGGAGGCTGAGCAGGCTGCAGCAGAGCTGGCCCTGCAAGGTGCAGTGGGCCCCGAGCTTCCCTCGGCAGGGGCTCACAGCAAGGCTGGCTCCTGTCCCACGGAGGGCGAGGCCCCGGGGCTGGCACAGGAGACGCTGCAGCGCAAGGGCGCTGCCCTGGACACCGCTGTCCCCATCGCCCCGCCGCCCCGGCAGCCCTGCTCCTCGCTGGGGCCCGTCCTCAATGAGTCCAGGCCTCTCGTGTGTGAAAGGTAAATTCTCCTGCACAGCTACACTTGGACACACCAAGAAAAAATCCTTTCTCTGACGCTTGTAGCGTGTGTTAGAACTGCTTCAAAATGCTGAGATTTTATAGCAAGATGAAACTTACTTTTTAACAATTCTTTATTTACTTATCAACCAATACTCGTTTTTATATTTGTTTACTTTTCATGTTACTTTAAAGTTTTTGAATGAATAGACACTCAAATATGATGATCACAGGTTTGGTAGACAAAAGAGGCCTCCTGTTTTTCAAAACAGAAGCACATTATGTTCTTGAACTTATCAGTATTGGGTTAGTCCTTATTATTAGCAGTGTATAACTGCCAACCTAAATATATGGTGAATGAGACCTTTATCTGTCTAGGTGTAGACTTCTTAATATTTGATTTCTTGAGCTTTTGCAAAGATACTTTTTACTGCCTGAATGCCCCATGGCTGTGCATCCATACAGGCTCCAGGATGGCCTCTGTGCTCATGTAAGTGAGTCTGAAAAACATAGAGCTGTCTGGACTCTCAGATTGACAGGCAGTTGCTTAAATGTTCAGTGACTTTTGTGTCCACCTATAGTTTTTCAAGTTTCAAGTCCTCAGTAAAATGTGAAGGAAGTGGCAGTTTTCTAACTACAGGATCTTTTCTTTTTCCTGGTAGCAGACAAGCAGTATGAAGAGTGTCATAGGATTTCTTCTGCAGCAGCTACAGGATTGTGTGCTGTACTGAGAAAAAATAGTGGAGTTACAATATTAACAGCTCTAGGACTGAACTGATTGAAGCTGACTATTGTACACTTTGTTCTGATGCCGAGTTAACAGCATCAGAACAAAGTCTACAATAGTGGACTACAATGGTGTGTGGGCATCCTGTTGTACTTCCAGAAGTCCACTATCCTAAGCTATACCCGTGTCTTAAAATCCAGACAGTATAGAACTTTCTGCTTGTCTTTTAGTTCACTTCTGTCATACCGCTAATATTTTTAAAAAGGTTATTTCTGTTCCTACACAATTTCCTTGCAGGAGGTTTCTATTTCATACTGAATTTGTGAAGCAGATTTACATTTATACATGGAAAATAAAATCTGAAAGACTCTTCTTTAAGAATAACATCATTCATTTTCACATTACCATAAGTCTGTTTGGCACATTAATATGTTTTTATGCTTTGAATGTGAAAATAATATTAAATTCATTGTGAAAATAATATTAAATTCATTCTGGCATAACCAGTGCATATTAGCGTAAAGCTCTTTCTGTCATCACAAAAAGTAGTTTTTTTCACTTCCATGATGGAATTTTTTTTCTCAGAACTACTTACAGAAAATGATGTTATATATTTTTATTGATCTAGTAATAACATAGACTCAAACATTCTCTCTGTCCTTACTATTATTTAAGTGATAATTGCTACTGATAGAAGAAGCATTGCTACATGATAGTTCTCAGTGGTAGTTGACTACCAACTGGCATGGTTTAGACAGAATTTCAGCTGAGTTCCCTTTGTCATTTTCAGGACAGAGCTAATTTTTTTTCCTTGCTGATGTGCCCTTGCACATTTCCTTTGGCTGGATTTCTTAAAATGTGATGGTTAATAATACTTTAAATTTACATTGTACTCAATATCTTCGAAGTAATTTATAAGCATTGATTACTCTTCAGCAGTCTGGAAGATGTGGTGGGTAAGAATCATGTGGCATCTTCAGTGAAAATTGGAACTGGGGAGGGAAATATTCATGAGGATAAGCTCGACAAAAAGCTGAAGAGCAGAGAAATCTCCTGCTAGGATTATTCTGCTCTTACATCTCACAATTCCAGTCACAGATCACAGTGGAACTGTAGAATACCAGTGTAGAGAATTCCAGTCACCTGAGACTCTGCAGTGGGGCTCACTCACATCTTCTGATTCTCCAGCCAATACCCAGGTTGTCTTGGGGTGATTTCTTGTATTGATGCAGTGCTGACAAGGCCAAGGATCATTATGTTTTCTTTACAAAGATAAACCCAACTCCCTGCAATTCCCAGAGTGAGACATGCTGTGCTATGAATATATAGGAATTTAGTTACCTGAGGAGTTTAATTTTTCCGTATAAGCTACAAGAAAACTTCAAGCTTTTTTCGTGAGCTTTCTCTTTTAGAGGGAAATGTTGCTTAAATAGCCTTAAATTTTACAGTAAATATACAGCATTGTAACAATAAACTAGCCAGTACTCCACAATGGTGTTAGAGACTTGAAGTTGAACCTAAATACGCATCACTGCATATCCTAAATTATAAAATGAATCTTTCATCCAGTTACAGGGAAAGAAAAGCAGTAATTTTGTTCTGTGATTAAAGTGACCCTAAGTAATTTCATCTACCACAGAATGACTGGTGTAACATCTGCTCCCAGTGAGTGGCCAGTGGCTTTCCAGGGCAGCAGGCCTTCCCACATCTGGCACCATTTAATGCTGGTAATTAAATGCTGAGAATCACTCTGCCCTCGATGGGCGTTGGTGATCTGGAGGAGTCAAGGCACCCACTCAGAAGACACAAGATCTGCACAACAGCAGGGCACACTTGACCTGGAAAGTAAAAATTCTAAAGGCAAGGAAAAAAAGCTAAATCAAGAAGCTGAGTAATAATTATTCATTGAACTTGTGTAATGGTAGTAATTCCAGCTTTCTGTGTTTCTCTCAGCTAAAATTTTCTGCATGTGAGAAAATATTATTATCCACTTGTTGATCAGAAAAACTACAAATAATTGTCCAAAAATCAACCACAACTAAGTGGGCATAAAAGCAATATTTTGTGTCCAGTAAAACAGAAGCAACACAGAAGTGGAGAAACACATGAAAGATATAATCTTTTCATGTTACTGAAAAGTGTGAGAAATGCTAATATTAAAAATTAAAATCAGAATGGAGAAATGTGAAGACAGACCGCCACCCTTTACAAAATAAAAAATAAATTCATGAATACAAAGCAAAAGCACTGTGGGATATTGCCAGACATATTAACAATATCAGCAAACAACCAGTAGCAAATATATTGGCTACTCCTGTGAAGCTAACTTATTTTTATGATAATTATATTTTGTCACTAGCTGACTAAAAATAATTAATATAATATTTGGAAAATTAATGAAAATTGTTATAAGGCAATCAAAGAAACATAAAAGAAAGGAAAAACGTCGCAGTTGTACAGCTTAGGTGCATGTAAAATATTAAGTGGCCACAAAAGATCTACAAATTTGACTTTCAGTCATTGAAAACATTTGCAAATACTGAATAGGGAGACAAACAAGGAAGTGTTTTGGAAGATTTAAACATGTGGGAATGAACATGTTTTTCCAAAACATAGGTCATGCTTAGTAAATATGATTATTTTTCTTCAGGGACCTTGCAATGAACTTCTGAGCTGAAGCATAAGCTTTTTATTCTGCATGAAATTGGTAGTTTTGGCAATATGTCGTAGATGATGAAATAAGTAATGGAAAAACAGTTTCTGTTCCATAGATAATCCAGGGTGATCTGGATAGACAGCTGTGTGAATGTGTGATGGGTCTGTGATCACCTCTCTTTGTGCAAATAGGATTTGTAAAATGTGGCAGAAAATTTGAAGAAGGACACATGATTTACAGGGGCAAAGCCTGATGGGTTTCTTCTCATTAAAAATTGAAAAATACAGTAAAATAGCAGTTTAAAACCAAGGTTGTTGTGCTCTGTTTTAGACACTAGATTTCAAGATGAATATCAAAATAGCTGGGAAACTAAAATTCAAGAAGTCCCAAATTACTGCAGAGGTTGTTGAACACTGTATGGAAAGCTCAAGACAACTGTTTCTGTGCTAGCTGGTGATCCTCTAGGGAGGACAAAGAGATGATGGGAGCAAGCAGCAGCAGGGAACAGACTTGTCTGTCAATTCAGGGGAGCACAGAGGTTACTGGCAGACAGAATTAGAATCTAAAAACAAGCATATTTCAAGTCAGACATTTACAAGGCAGTGTTTGACAGACTGCAAGATGAGGCAGGCATTTTGAAACTCATTTTTTTAACAGACTCCGAAGTGTGCTGGTTAATTTTCAGTCTGGGAGCACCTGGCTTGTTAACAACAGTAGAAATTCTTGATAGCTTTACTGCAGTTCTTTATGCTTCACTATCTTGTCCTTGTCTTGCCTGAGTAGAGGCTGTTGTTTTAACTCAAGCAGTTTACAGTCTCAATTTAACTTACAGTCTATTAAAAATATTTGGTTCTCACTTCCTAAGTCAGCATTAAAACCCAAGTTGCCCAAAGCAGAAGTTAGTGCAGGTCTAGGTTGGATGCAGGGCATTCTGGAGCTGCACACTAATACATCTTGTAATTGGCTTGGTAGCTTTTATGAAGCATGAATCTATTAATTCCTGTGCTCTGAAATCTGGGGATTACCATCACTGAAACAAAGTCATGGCTTATAAGTCACTAATAAATAACATTTGACAACTAATTAAGTCCAAATATGTTTTGCTATACTTAGATTTCCTAAGAGACTTCAATTATTTACAAAGTGCAGCTACTCTTTTCTGAGTATTTTTAACTGTATGGACAGACATAATTTTTGTTTCATATGTTCTTAAGCAAAACATTCTACTATAACACAGTATCTTTCTCTCCTTCAATATTACAGAATTAACTTGTTTTGTTATGTGTGTATTGAGCTACAATGGCCATTACATCCTTTACTAGACTGTATCCTGTTACCTTGTCTTTTCATCAGATTGTTAATTTATTTTAATCTATTAAAATAATTAATTATTTTAAGCTTATTAAGATAATCATTATCTTAATCTATGAAGTAATAGAGTTTTATGTTGTTGTGAAACTATGGAAGAAGAGATTGAGTGGTGTTATGCATGTTAAAAACAGAGAAGTGTAGCCTCCTTAATGCACTTATGTTTGAAAAATGATTTTACTGTGAGAGACTCAAAGAATATACTTCATGCGAAGGCTTAAGAAAATTGTTGAGTTGAAAATAGTTTTTAATGTAGTAGTGCACAAGTTGAGCAGCTGTGTTCAAGAATATGTTCTAACTTGAAGAGTTTCTAAGGAAAATGCAAATTATTTAAAACAGCAACTCAAATTTTTTGTTGTTTTCCTCCGTTTGTTCTTTGCTTTTCCTTAAGAGCCATCACTGAAATAATAAGAAATTAAACATGCTTGTAAAATTATGCCTAGCTACTGCTGTGAATGCTTTGATTCTTGCTGAATCACAATGACTGAAAGAGTATGCAAATTTATATTGAAAAAAAATGTTTACAATTTTCTCCTGGTATTTAACCATTGTCTGTATTTTACGGGGAACTTGGTAAAAAAAAATCATAGGAGATGCATGAATTTGCCTTAAATTTGTTATGTTGCTACTGTTATTATCTGTTTAAGACATACTTTTAAATTGTTACATGCTCAGCAAACAGTTCTAGATAGTTTCCTGTGTTCAGAAGCTTCAACAGGCACAGAAATATTTTTTAAAGTATCAGGTTAAAAAAAGGGGGGGGAGAGAGTGGGGCAAAAAAAAGAATCTAAATGTAGGTGGTTTTTTTAATTACACAGGTACAGAGTTGTGGTATCCTATCCTCCTCAGAGCGAAGCAGAGCTTGAACTGAAGGAAGGTGACATTGTTTTTGTACACAAGAAACGCGAGGATGGCTGGTTCAAAGGCACTCTGCAACGGAATGGAAAGACTGGCCTTTTCCCTGGCAGCTTTGTAGAGAACGTTTGAGAAGATTCATTCCAAGAGCTTCAAATCTTACTGTACTGTAAAATAGCACAAATATTTTGCCAGAAAAAGCACAGTCATGAAATATTTTCAAATGACTGTAATGTAAACAAGAATCTACATATTTTTACAGTGTCTATAGCACAATTACACCAGCGAACAAAGGAGATGAAGGCATCTGCTGGTTTTATCACTTTGAATTCTTAAGTGTGATGTGTGCCTTGTACTGTCTGATTTATTATATAGAAGAATTTTTTCCCCAAGTATGTTACATAAATGAGCAATTGTTTACAAGGCTGTAACTAATTTATTCTTGGTTTTTTTTTAAACTTGAATTTTGTGTAATAGCTAAAATTCTTGTGACTATGATTTTAACAAATTATTAATTTATGAAAGAATAACAAAGGGGAAGCTGGATTCTCTCCTTATGAGCAAGCAATTATATCTGATAAAGAGCCTCCCATTTATCCTCTGGACATTCTTCCCCTGCTGTGTCTGACAGTGGAGTAAGTCTCTGTTGTATGAGTTAATGTTGAGTGGTGGTGATGTGGCGTCAAATAGAATTTGCCAAATGGGGAAAAAATGTGTATTTTCTTCTTTGGACAGAGAAAAAAAAAAAGTCAGTGGTGTTCTTGAGTCTAGTTTTACTTCTTCATGAATCACCTAAGTAGAGTAATGTTTCCAGGAGGCAAAGATGTATGTGAACAACTGAACAAAACCATCTCAAGGTTAGGATCATCTCAAGGTTAGGAAAGAAGAAATTTAGGAGTGCCAACAAGAAATTCCCTATATACCTTCTGTTCATGTAATAACTTGGCTATTTGAACAAAGGTTACCTTTGTATATTTGGCCAGTTCTTTGGGCATTTAGCGCTCAGGATCCAACAAAATTGGAAGGAATGTTAAAGCCCGACACTTAGAATAAATATAACTTGAAAACATCTGTTTGATAAGACTGAATATAAAAATAAAATTATAAGTTGTACTTCATGTCTAAAAATGCCTAAGATGTGTAATTTGCTGTTTTCTTCTCAAAATGATCTGCATGGCCAAGAGATGTTTTAAAATGTCTGAGCAGTAGTGGTGGTAAGTGATGCACTTGTGTTAAAGTAAAAGGCTGTATGAAACACTGTGAAAACTTTACTAACTTCTTAACCATTGCTACTTTGCTATGTTCTGACTTTTTCTTTGTCTTGCATGTGTTACTCAATTCCTGCAGTAATGTAACTGTGCATGGTTGGCATTTTCCATTCCAATTTCCTGTTGCTGGGTTATTTTGCTCTGAAAGTTTCCCAAAAGCCACTTGACCAAAACTAGTGAGCACCTCGCCTTCAACCAGAGAAGGTATCCAGTGTTTGAATCATTAATAAAATTTTTTAATGTCCTTGCAGC
Organism: Setophaga petechia; assembly: GCA_024362935.1. Taxonomy (NCBI): domain Eukaryota; kingdom Metazoa; phylum Chordata; class Aves; order Passeriformes; family Parulidae; genus Setophaga; species Setophaga petechia. The sequence goes on from JANCRA010000001.1 coordinate 35,173,092, forward strand.
TGATGGATAGAAAGAATGCAGCCTGCAAGAAATACATTGTTAGTCTTTCAGGGTTTTTTTAGAGATTTGACACTGGGGAACACACGTGCTACTCAGCTGAACCTGTTTTTTTATTTATCATTTGATTATAGCAGTTTAATGGTGATTTTTTTTTTTTGTAAGACACTGAGCACCATCATCTCCATTTAAATCCATTTAAATCTGATGTAATTTGGCTGTTACCCAGCACTTTACAAAGGGAAGCCAGTAAGGTGATTCAGTGTCACACAGAAACTGTCACACAGATCTGTTAAATCCTTATAATTTTCTTGAGGTTATGCATTGAAAAATATGAAATGTTAATGATAGAGATTTCTTGCAATATCAGGTAGTATCATGATGGTCTTAAAAATTAAAAAAATATATCTATAAATATATATAGTTGGACATAACAGCATTCCCGAATTAACCATCTCTCTTAAACACTGTATCATTCAGTTTTTGCATTTTTAAATCTTTTAAATAGTTTACTTGAATATTCATGTAATATATAAAGGTTTTGTGAAATGAATTTTAGTTAGAAAGAAGCTGATATCAGCTTTTGTCAGCATAAATTGGCACTAGTGTGTCGTAATCTTATTTTGGAAAATTTAGTGCATTTTATATTAAAGACTACTAAAGGTTAATTTTTTCTATCTCTCCATATTTTAAACTAAGTGACTAAGGTACCTCTATTAATAGAATTTCATGATGTAAAGTCAGTTAAAAATCAGCTGTTAATCCAATAGTTCTGTTAGATGGAATACATTTTTAATTGATTTTTTTTAACATTGAGTAAACGTTTGTAAAAAGGGCTTATTACATAGCAGTGCAACAATGACAAAAATGCAGTTTATCATGCCTTTTTTGTGATCTTTTGGGGGTTATTTTTTGGTTTTGGCTTGGGATTAATTCAGTGTAGAAACAGACAAACCCTGTGCATTTGCTTTGTGTAATTCCATTAAAAATTTTTGTAAGGTATTTTATATCTATGTTTGAAGTCCAGTGAATGTTAAGTGTTTGATTTATTATGTTAAACTTCCAATCCTAATAAATATTTTCTTAGCAAACAGCTACAGCAAATAGCGTATGCAAACATTAAACATAAATTACTTGTAAAGAATTTGCCAGTAAAATTCCCAGAACTTAATTTCCGAATTCCTAGGAGGGTATTTCTGCTCACGGAGAAAAAGTCTTCAGATTCCATAATGTAAGAAGCTTGGAATGATGGCTATAATGCAAAAACTGTAGAGAGAACTGAGGACCTGGCTGATCTTTTCCCAGCTTCTTTTTTCAGTGAGTAACTTCAGAAAAGGGTAGGTAACTCCATCTCAGTGTGTTCGTGATGGGACTGCAGTCTCATCAACAGCACAGCAGGTGCACAGTGTAACTGCTTTCCCTAGAGGAAGAATGTCTGATGCAATGGAAGTGTGGATGTATTAGGAGGGGTTGAAGCATCTGCCTGAACTTCCACTGTGGGCAGAAGTGTTGGGTGGCCAGAGACTCGTTTGCCTGAAGGAGTTTTCTGTGCACAGCAGTCAGGCAGCAACTGGCTAATGAGGAGACCTTGATTTGCATGTGATCACATGTCTGCTATATACACATGGCTTCTGGGAAAATTGGTGGAAATTAATCCTAAAAGTGTTTGCCAATGTTTGAAACTGGATAAATGTTGCAGCTACTGCAATAAGCTCAGTGTTAGTTAAGATTGACGAGCAGTGCCTAAATTGTGCTGGCAGTGAATGGTGCAGCATTGGGTGCTCTCTGAAAGAAGGAGCATCTCATCTGACCTTCCTAATCAAGGGGGATGAGGGGATGGAACAAGGCAACATGATTTGTCGAAATGCAGAATGGAGACTATAGAAAGGCAAGATTTATTTGTTTTTTCAGAATTGTGGTCTGACACCAGTGCATCCATAGGAGAAAGGTATAGACAAAAATTGTGGCTGTGTAGCAGAAATAAGACTGTTTCTTTGGGTTGGTTTTTTTGTTTGTTTGCTTGTTTTGTACTGTAATTACTAAGTAATTCTAATAATGTGTTTAATATTTGGCTTGCCAAAGGTATATGAAATCCTGTTCACCCTCACTTCATTGCCTTTGCCTTACAGCAGTAATGACAATTATGATAGTTTTGCATAGGCTTAAAAAATATGGCTTGTGAGCATTCTGGCTTTTTTCAGAGAGCTGGCAAAATATTTTGTCTGGCTTGTTCTTTCCAGTAGCTTTAAGCAAATGTGTTTATAGGTGCACATTGACCTTAATGAAACACTAGAATCCAGTTGTCTAGTTAAAGAGATTTGTGTCTGGCATTACTAAAACTCCTACAGTGTAGTCACTGCTTTCTGTAGGATACACCAATATTCCTTGGATTTCTACCATGCTTCTGCAATATGTGTACTTTTCAAATCAGGCTCAGATGCTCATTCCCTGCACTTGGTTAATTATGATAAACCTTAAGCAGATTTGAAGCTTGACTTGAACAAAACCAGTGTCATAAATCTTTCAAATAACAGCAACAACAACAACGGCACTTATAATAATTCTTTTTAAATTGAATACTTGCAATATTTGTATATAGGAACAAAAGAGCTGAGAATGCTAATGATGAATGATGAGAACATGGACATTAGATGTGGGGAAAAATGGGAAAGAGAAAAGGATTTGGAAGACCTGTATATGGGACCTGAATCTTATCTAACTTATTAGTGATTTTACCTTAGTCACTAGAGTCAAGCTCTGTGAAAGGACCTGAGAGGAGCTTGGATGTCTAAGGCTGAAGATGCAGCCCTCAGTCTTTGTCCAGTCGCTTCAGCTTGTATTTGTTCGGTGCATATGTTTAGAACAACTGCTGTTCTCCTGTCAAATACATTTGAAATCCAAAACTAAGCATCTGTATTTCTGCAGGTTTGCATTAATAAACAGAGGCAGTGTCCACTTTCTATATATTTTATGCAGTAGCACTAACATTAGAGGACTGAATGTCTTGAGAAATGCATACCAAGATGCAATGCATTCTTCTTCCCCAGTGTCATCCCAATAGCTCTTACTTTCTGGGAGACAAACTTGTTGACAACCTTGAGGTAAGCGCCTGCTCTTGAAAACTTGAGGTGTCACCTTTTTGCATCTGTTTCCTGCTTTGCCAGCTGATGATTCCTGTGCTTCTGAGGTATGTGCTGTAAAGTTCGCTTTCAAAGTAAAGGCTGACTGGTTTTTGTGAGTTTGAAGATAGATTCTGATGGATCAGATCTGCCTCCAAATATGATCATCAGCATCTAAACTTTTCTAGAATTGTCCTCCAACCTGTGGGTGAGGGACTTAACTGATCCTTTTTAACAGCTGAAGAGCACTTTGTTCACAATCACCCTGGTATAAGGAACAAAACAAAATGGATGTGCTATACCAAATCTGCAATATGCAAAATCTATTCAAAATAATAAGCATTTCATGTGTGCATATCAAATCAGGGTGGCTACACTTTACATAATATTCTGAGCAGATCTCAGAAAGTATTATCTATCTGCCCCTTCTACTATGCTCTTTTCTGTCAGCTGTATTATTTTGCTAAAAAGTGGCAAAATCAGTTCTTAACTGCTCTACTGTTCCTACTCAGTGGAGTAAAGAAAATTCAGACACAGTGACATTAGCCCCAGATTTCAATTACTCACAGTTCTAACAAGCTTGTAAAAATTCCCCTTAGCACATGTAAATGAGTAGAACTTGGCTGCACTGTGCACCCAGCTCTAGTGCCCACATGGTTCAGGTTACATGGCCCAGAGGCCTTCTGATGTTTGCATCTAGTAGTCATTCAGATCAAAACCAGTGCACAGGATGTCCAAACACTAGCTACATTCTCATTTCACAGTGGTGAGAACAGCCTGTACAGGAGTGTAGAGAGTGGAAATTTGGCTGGCACATCAAGAAAAAATACACTTCAATTACAAAGGCAGAAAGAAAAATGTCAGGATTTTAAAATATCTGTGCAGGTGTTTTCTCGTCCCTGTTCCTTAGATGGAACCCCATTTCACAAAACAAATGGACTTTAATTCCCAACTCCCCCAAGCCCCCCCTTCCCCATTCCCCCCTTCCCAGAAAGGAAAGCAATATAAGCCCTTAGAAATATCCAGATTCTTTGGCATTAGAACACATGGTTGGATTCTCAATTACTCCAAATCAGTGCTACTTCATTGATTTCATTAAACTTTGCTGGCATACACTGAATATGCCCCCTACTTAAATAGTAGTTAAATAGTGAAGGAAAATATCTCATCTGCCCTAAAGGAATGAATATGTTTGAAAGAAACTGAGTTGGATGATTTTCATACTTGGAAAATACAGAGCTATTCTGGCTGTATTATGCTTCTCTCAAAACACATTTGTCCCACTGGTACAGCTGAGGCACTAGATCAAAGATGATGCCATTTAGCACCACTGTGAAGCACAGAAGACTTGCTCAGTTTTCAATCAAACCTATAAATTTCTAGGTCCACAATTGCATACTGGGCCTTGGTTTGCTAACAGCTGCTAGTCCCAGAATCTTTTGTGGTTAGTTGCTGCTGTATTTTCTCATGGTGTATCTGCAAATGCTTGGTAGGGAAGATGAGTCAGCAGTAGCATAACTTTAAAGTAGACATCGACTTTGTTCTCCACAACAAGGGACGTGCCCTAGGTCAAATTTCTTATTTCAGCTGGTTGAACTTCTGAATAAGCTGAAGAATGTTAGCTCTAAAAAGTTTACAGTTCAAAGAATTTCTCTCTACTCCTCTGATAGGCAGCCTTAGTGTGTCTTTTGAATACACACAGGTCAGAAAATCTCCTTATTTTCTTGCTTGTCAAAGCATTACTGTACGCTGCTATCCAGCTTGTAAGTTTATAGTACACAAGTAACTATTTGCCCCTGCTGTCACTGAAATTCTTTGCATTCAATAATTTAAAATCTGTGATACACAATATATCTTTTTTACAAGGATAAAGTTCAATAGTTTTTAAAAACAAAGTACTATTGGGCTTTGTAAAGATCAACATTTTCATGAAAGATAAGAACCATGCAAAGAAAGAAATATTTTGCAAGTTAAAAAAATGGGTAATCATTCTGCCTAGGCATTCAGTACTCTTGATTGCTTGCACCAAATGTGTATTTCTTAATACTGAATGGGTTATTTCTGCTACAGACTGTTACAATTCTCAGGAAGCTGGAGAGTTTCTGTTGATGAACAGAACAATAAATAGGAAAGAGATAGCAAGAACGAGATGGCCTTGGAATTCTGTTGGAAGAGCCAGAGACTGATTCAGGACCAAATTTTAAGTGGTCCAGTTGTACATACCACAACCATATCACTGTTTGGAAGTCTGCCAGAGCTGCTCTCAAGAAAATGGCAGAAGGTATTTCTCATTTGTTTTTTACCTTACCTAGAACACTCCTTTTTAAGGAAATCCACATAACTTAGTGTCAAATGCAGATAATGTTTGGCCACAATGGTAAAACACAACAGTGCTCTTGTAATTTGTTTCTCTGATTTGGCAGCATTAGTGAACACTGAGATGATCAAAGAAAAGTAAACTACTAAAATATAAAAATTTTTAGGTGATGTTTTTCAACACCACGTGCTGTTCTCTACAGCACAGGATCAGCAGTCTTGGGCATCAGTTTCTGAGTCTGGGAAAGTGATGCAGTTCCCTTTGTAAAGACTGACATGTCAGCAGTGAATGTGCCAGTGGGGAGTGAGTGGGAGGAGAAGCAGCCTGATAATTACAAAGGTCAGTGAAACATTGCCTGGTCCAACCACAGCTATTTTGGGGTTTTTGTTTTACAATATGCCATTCCATAGTAAATGATGGTAACGCTCCTCTCTCACAGAAGGTCAGGGAGGTTTGTAAGTGGATTGGACCAAGTGTTTGGGTGCTGTAGATGAGGACCACAACAGAACTTAGCTGGTTTCATGTCTAGGGGGGCTCTGGAGAGACCTGGCTGTGTCACCAGAGCCCCCCAGGTGCAGGCACAGCCAGGGCTGATGGCACAAACTGCTGTCAGAGCTGCATCACAGCTCAGATGGCAAAGCCAGGCTGTGAGAGCTGGCACCTCTCTTCAGAGGTCACACTGATGGGAAATGGTCAGTCAGGGGGATGTGTCTCAGTGCTGAGTGTGTTTGTACTGGCAAACCTTTGTTGTGGGGACTCTGTGGTGTGTGATACAGATGAACAAGACAATGTGGGAATTGTTCCATCTGCTTTCTCCCCACTTTTGCCAATCAGTGTAACACGTTTGGTTTTGACTACAAAGTATCACAGTCTCATACTGGCAGTAATAGAGTGTATTTGTGCAGCTATGATTTAATTAGCCCACAGCCCTGTTTCTATTGAGTAATGGCTAAATCCACCAAGAAGTAGCTTTTGTCAAGTGCAGGAACTAATTTGAGGAAAAGCTAGAAAACCTGTACTTTGGAGCTTCTTGGACTTTATCAGATCCTGCCATCAGAGGCTGGAACTCCAGCCAGATACTCCAAACTGGTAGTTTGTGTGTGTCTGAAGATCTGTCATGTATCTGTCTGCATGTTTTCTCTATTGCAATCCTGTCAAAAGCAACATTTTTAAGGAAATAGGTGGGTTGTTTGTTTGTTTTTTTTTTCCCAAGGTCACATATTAGATTCAGGTCAACATCTGGTTAATATTTGTTATTCAAAGCTTACTTCTGTCTGGCATACAGAAGACACAAATAGAAAGTCCATGTTTTTGTAACTAAAAGCACTGTGGACAGCTTTACAAAAGCTTATAGAGCTGGCTTATATTGTGTTTCAGCTATATTTGGTAACACAGGAGAATGCTTTTGGAAAAGATATTAGATGCTGAAATAGTGATTCCAAATATAAACAAGGTCCCTAAGGCATGAATGTAATGTCTTGCTTATAACTTTAAATTACTTTTTTATAGCTAAAACTAGCATGTCTAGTGGCTAATTATAATGTAGCCTGATGTTATACCCAACTACCTCGTTTTCTGTCTTTTTCACATGCACCACTTAACCTCCTAGGCCTTCATTTCATAAAGGATTAAGTGCATTGGAGTATTACTAAGCAAAAAAACCCAACAAACAAACAAAACAAACAAAAAAGAACAAGAGCTTTGCATAACAGGAGTAGATTTAAACTTGATCTTAAGTGTATGATGAGGCATTTTGCTGAATCCCAGTGTTTTTTTTCTCTCTGGACTATGCTGGAAATACAATGCTGTGGTTCTAAGAAAAGAAAAAAACAATGTTACTTACAAAGAGAAGTTACTTATGCTTTTTTAATTCAGCAAAAAGAAATGAAATTGACATTTCAAGTCTGAAATTGATTTCTTGGATACTGTAACACTTAGGATGGAAAAGTACAGCACTTTGGAGAGTTTGGGTGTGTTTTACATATTCTAATTGGAGATACTGTTCCATTGAATTAAAAAAAATAATTTAAAAAAATTTTAAAATCAAATTGGAAAAAAGAGAAGCAATTTTTACCTGATCAAACAAATTGCAGTACTTACCCTTTTGATCTGGTCTGGCTTTGTGAAAAACAGTGTTTAGCAAGTGTTGGAGTGTTATTGAGATGGCCAGGCTGCAGAGGTCAATAACTGGCTGGTTTTTGAGATAGGCCACTGGTGCTGTCTGCACCTTGGTGGAGGACAGATTGCCACCCATTGAGTGGAAAAAGTGAGGGCATAAAAAAATCTTTGAATGAGATTCAGGATTCTTCTATATCCACTAACTTGTGGGAGGAATAGGAAGGCCTCATTTGTTTCTTTGAACCAAAGTAGGGATCTGGAAGCTTCCATTGATGCCTCAGGTTTTGGATTTTATATTTTTCAGATTCTGAGCTGCTTTAGTGTGTAGTTGTGAGCTTCAAATTAGGGGACAGTAATCTCTCTTCACAGAGTAGGTAGACAAAACAATTCCTTCTCTAGCTGGGGACCAAGAACAACTGATCCAGATCGCAGGCCCAAGAGCATAAACAATGGCAGACTGAAGACAGGAAACAAGAAGGATGGGACTTCATAACCTAAAGTGTAATTGGACAATTAACTCCAATATGCAAATGGACCAGAACTTATGAAGGTGGGAGACCCCATGACTGGTTGTCTATTTTTGTGACCATTTTGGTTCATCTTGGGTGTAGTCTGGGCTGGGCTCTTGTGCTGCCCAAGGTGTATCCACTGAGGCCTTCTAAAAAAAACCTACTTTATTCTATAACTCCATCTAGCTCTGTTCTAGGTCAGCCTTCACAGGGCATCACCATGAACGATCACCCTTTTATATTTGGGATAAAAATTTGTAGTTTCATGTAGAATACAGAAAGAACAACAATTAGTTTGGCAAAAACTCTGCAAAGATTTCAGAGGTGAGACTGGGGTGAGATGATTATGCTGTTTCTGAATTTCCTACCTGTTATGATGGTAGCTATGAAAACACTACTGATGGTAAAGGAGTCTGTCATTCTCAGAGAGGTTTTAAAGGAAACTGAGGTAAAAACATGAAGATTTCCAGCTTCATGAATGAGAATCTTTTGTCCTCATTTAGAAAACTTCTCAACCAGTGCTGTTCATGCAGGCATTCTGCTGATGTGCAGATTAGCTGTAGAATGTCTTGCTCAGGTTTTGGGGGACTTTGTGTTTGGATAGCAGGAGAACATATGACTGGACATTTGTAATCTACCTGGCAGCACAAACTGCATGGAATAATCAATTAGTGTAACAAATGGTCTTGTTCTTTTGAACAACAAGAAAGAACATCTTCAGCTTTGTAGATTTGTGAGTCACAGAATCATAGAATAGTTTGGATTGGGAGGGATCTTAAAGAACATCTTGTTCCAACCTTCTGCCATGGGCACAGATACCTTCCACTAGACCAGGTTGCTCAAAGCCTCATCCAGTCAGACCTGAATCTCTATAACAACTTTGCATATATCTCAGAACAGTATGAAAAAGAAAACAGGACTCCAATTTCCTCATAGTTTCACCAAATTTATGCCTGTAGGTTGAAAATTAAAAATATCCTGAAAATATTAGCTTTTGTTGCTATAAAAGCTTGATCCCTCCTGGGCCTCATTCAATAGGCTCCATCTCTTCATTCTTGGTTGCCTCCATCAGAGGCTCAGCCAATTCCTCTAATTCAGGAATCCATGGCTGACAAAATCCCACAGCTCTGAGATTAATTCTGTGAATTCAAAGAAACAGTTAAAGTTATGAAGGATGTTGCAACTGGATGCAGCTTTACAGCCAAAATGAGTTATAAAACATTTTGCAGAGTACTGCTGCTAAAAATAGTTATGCACTGAGTTGAGAAAATGCAGAGAGGCTGCATAAGGTCAGTAAGCATAACATTACCCAATTTCTGCAACGGAGGAAATTGACCCACCATTAGTCCACATGTCATTCAGTAGATGTTGTCCTGCTGTCTTCTGGATGAGGCCTTTCTTGTTTTCCCCTTCTTATCACATCTAGTTATCTGTTGTGCTCCTTCCCTTTACTCCCTGGGCTCTTCTCCATAGGATTTCAGCTTGTTTTTTTTCTTGCATCATTGTCATCTGGCAATGGACCAACATGTCATAAGTAGAATTGCTTAGCATGTATTTATCAGATTATTTACATATATTTAACAGCTCTTGAACGTAAGTGTACAGTACCAAAAAATGCCTCTGTTTTTGCAAAGTGTTTGCATATGCCAGCAAATGACAGTCTGGTTGTTTTTAGTAAATTTCAGTTAATTTATTTGCAAAATTACATGAAATACAGAGTTAATGTCAAACCTGGGTTGTTTTGGGATTTTTTGAAATTAAACACTTATATCTCTTTAGAAACTCCCCCGACCGTTCCTAATCTACATCCTTTTAAGTTTCCCACGAACAAAATTATTGACAGCTCCCCTAATAAAAGAAAATGCCTTTTCAGATGGGATTTTAATCCTGCAGCTATCCAGCAATTCACTTTTTGCAGGTGCAGTCCTTTCTACTCTAGGGCCTAAAGGTGCTTCCACAGAAGATGACAGTAGCTATGTAGCAGGAGATGTTTCCCTAGGGCTGTGCCAATATGGGAAGCTGACAGTCATTAGCCTCAATTAAAGATGGGAGACTTGACATTTGGAGGGGGAAGGCAAAGTGATTTGGCAAGTCTTAAAAGAAATTTGTAGCATGCCTTCTGAATCTCAGTTCATGGGGGCACCCTTCCCCTGAGGAACCCAAATATTCTATGGTGTTAGCATTCTGTTCCCCTGCTAGATTTTTTTCTCCTTCATTTCACTTGGAAAGTAATCTTGGACCAAAAACTCCTGGGAACAGAAGTTGTCATCTCTCTCTATTCTCTGAAATGGCTGGCATGCCCTTAGTTGAAGGAAATTAAATTGTAAACACATCCCTTATTTCTTGTTTGTATCATCTCTAAATCCCTTTCCTTTCCCTCTCTCTTTTCCTTTCCTCCCTTTCCTTCTCTTTTATTCTCTTTCCTTTTTCCTTCTTTATTTCCTTCCTTTTTGTGGGCATCATGTGATGTTAGCTTCCTTAAACACTCATATTCCAATGGATTTAATGAGTGCTTGGGAGCCAGATGGCATGCCATATTTTTTTTTTCCAAACGTTTTAAAGCACATGAGAGACAATTCATGTTGACAGGAGTGCTTCGCTGAGGTGTCTGTAAAGCAAATGTGTTACTTGTTACTATTAGAGCAGAATAATTGTTTATGAAATGCATCCTCAAATTCAACAATGATTCAATGAAGTCAACAGAAATAAACTGTGCTATGTAAACAGTGCACACTCTGCAGAGATGTTACCCACTTGTAGAAGATAATGATGATCTGAGTGACGCTCTCTGGTGTTATGCAGTGATACTCGCTGGAACCCAAATTCAAGTGATTCTGTATGAAAATCTCCAGTCTGTGGGCAGTGTTAGGGAAAAGACTGGAGACAAAAAAGATTCTCCTTTTCACGTTAGCTGGAAAGAGAGACATGTTCTTCCTTCTTTTGTCTACTAGGAAGAGAGAAAAACCACAAAAGCATTATCTGTATAGAAGGAAAACAGATAAAAGCAATGGACTTTTCTATTGTAGTTAAGATTGGTTGAAGTTCTAGGTTTGGCTTAAAATATCATGGCTAATGACCTTTGTGCTGCAGAAAGACAGCCTGGAGTAGAAGCCAGATACCTGGTTTTGGGAAAATAGCAGAGTCTCTGATAAATGCATGGTCCTCATGTATCCATCTTTTCTACACTGTGAAAATCAGGAGGTAAATACTAGCTTGAATACTCCCTGAACCTTCTCTTAAAAAAATGTTAAGTATGGACAAATTTACTTCATTCCTGAATTTTATTCATTATTTTTTTTAGTGCTCTACATTTCTAGCAAATATAGAGTTCCCTGAGAACTTAAACAAACAAACAAACAAAAAAAAAAACCCCACAAACAAACAAAAAACAAAACTAACCAAACACAAAAAAAACCCCAAAACAAAACCCAAACCAAACAAAATACACAATCAAACAATGGTTTTACATCCAGCAAAAAAAACTTGTATGGAGAGTGTTTCTTTTGTCAAGAAAAAAACCCATGATGTGTAGAAACTGAATAAAGAGAGGCTGGATTCTGAGTGGAAGGAGAGCTTGTCTACAGCAGGCTGGGGATAATCTACCCCTGTGATGTGCAGTAAACAGTAATTCTCTATGTTCAGGATAGAAAAAGTACAGAAGATTTAGGCAAGTGAGGATAAAACCATAGAAATATATTTAAAATATACATCTAGGAATTACATATATATATGTGTATAAATTTTTCCTATTCTGGAAAAAAGAAATCAAGCCAGGCTCTTCTATCACCCCTACAGCTGTATCAGCCTGTATTGTGTAGCTTTGAATCAGAATTTTTGTTCATCATTTTTGATGATAAAATATATGGTCAAATACACTCCATCTAGACTAATCTGAATTGCTCTTCCCCCCTTCTTCAACTGTATTTCCTATAAAGTTAGTATATAGGATTAATAACAAAATTACCTTCTGGATTTTAGAGATGGTAGCTTGTGCAATCCTGGGTTCCTGCAAAACACACAATTAACTGCATGCTGTCAGGCAGACCTTTTATGGGCACCTAAGAAAATGTCTGACTTCTAGTAAAATCTCATCATAAACTGTGCTCTTACAAATCAAAACCTAGATGAGGTATGATTAAAAAAGCCCAGCTGCTGAAATAAGGTAGGTATGCATTTTATATAATCAAACATTACTTATAAGACAGTCTGGTGTGAACAATAGCTATTTTTTTCCAAGGATGCTAATCTCTCCTGATAATTATTAAAAGAAATTATCCACTGTGATAGATAAATTAAAAAATGGTGTAAGCAATCATCTGAAAATACTTCTTTTCATCTTTAATTACCTAATTCTTACCTCGTTAAGCCAGATGATTGGGTATTATTATGATTGACTACCTTATTAGAAGGACATACATCAGTAAGGGCTTCTGTATATCACAAGAAGATGAAGTCTTCAGCTGCTCAGTTAAGTACATGAGTGAGATGAAATGACAGCAAAGTCTTTCTGCAAGAAGTTGTGATATGAAACCAGATTTATTTAGGATGATCTGATAGAGAAAATTGAATGTTGGGAGTTCCTCAAAAAACTCTGTAAGCATTACTATATGTGATTCAGGCTGCAAAATGGTAACAAGCTGTAAAGAATATTGGTTTTGACATTTCCTATAATACTGGTGAAGATAAAGGAGGTGAGCAGTCTGTGAGATCTGAGTGATTGTCACTAGCACTATCACAGTTGCCATTTATTATGGAGTGTGTTCAACAGACATTGCTGGCAAACCATCAGCTGAAGTTTTGCCAGTGAAAGTCCTTATGTTTAGGATCTCAGCTATTTGCAGTTATGGAGGGATGACTACTCAGTCCCTTGACTTGCTGCTTTCTGTCAGTGAGTGGATGTGCTACATTAGGTTGGTATTCCTGTACTCAGTAGATTTGTGCCTCATTAGGGCTGCCCTTGAAAACATATTCATGGTCACATATTAGATGTATGCTAAAATAGCTGAGGCTATAAAAACAGTTTGTGCTTGTGGATGTGCCTTCAGTTTCCTGCTCTCAACAGCTTTTGAACTCTTCATAAATGTTATGAATGTCAAGGTAGGTATTTGGGGGAATGACTGAAGTATTTCATTTTCATGTATCTCAGATCTCCTATTTCCTGGATGTTAATTACTGTGTTTATGAAACAAAGATTTTGCTTTGTTTTGCTTTGTATAAGTCCTTAGAACTTCTCATGAGAAGGGAGGTGAAGTAACTCTTGTTACTCATTAACTATGTTTTTCTATTCTTCCAGCATAGGCCTTTAGATGAATTTTCTCACCGTAATAAATTCAGTCCAAATTACTTGGTCAAATCTTTCTGTCTTTATTCCCTCACTTCTTTATGACTTTGCCCATTTCTCCCAACATCCCTTCTCCTCCCCATTCCTCAACAAAGCAAAGAGTTTACTGACTGTAAATATGAGCAGATGCAGCAAATTTTTAGGAGACTGCATCACAGGACCAAAGTGGGCAACAATTTGGATTTGCCCATACCATTTGTGGAGATTGGACACCTGAGACTATGATTAGGGATGAATTATGGCAGGGAAACCTTGACACTTGCTCCACCATAACAGAAAGGAAATTTTATCTGGTTAGACAAAAATTTTTTCTCTTAATCCTAATGTTGAGAGCAGTTTTTGGTATGTTTTGGAGTGAAAATCTTTGTTGATGAATACTTCTCAAAAATACTCTTTTTTTTCACCAGAAATTGCAGTATTAGTTAAACATAGATTTTTACAAGATAAATTAATTCCTGAAATGATTTGTTAGGAACCTTACTTTGCAGCTTATATAAATATATAGTGAATGGGAATATGGATGAGACTATGAAAGGCAAAATGGAGGAAGTTAAGGATGTTCATATGTAAAATAAAAGCAAATTATGCAAGACCTTGAGTAGATGCTTATAAATGGTTTTTAGCTATTTTTAAGTGCTGTTCCTGAAACTAATTAATTTTTGGTATATTAGATATAATTAAAAGTAAATTGCTTCTAAGAGAACAGGAGGAGAGTTATTTACTCTAGAGTATTCAAATACTTCTGCAAAACTCTTGGATGTTATTGTACCAGACTTCCAGTGATATTCTTAATGCTTATGAAATATGCAATACACAAAAAAAATATCCTTTCTATACAAAATGGTCAGTGGAGACTGCTAGGAGTGACATGTCACTCCGTGGTGTCAGCTTTGACTGTTTTTCAGATTGCCCTGCTGGGAGATGCTGACTGCTCTGTGTGATGCACTTTGTAGTTTTGAAAAACTGTCTGTCAAAGAGGTGCTGTACAGGAAGTGGTGAGTTTACTCCCTCGATGGATGAGCTGGTTATTTCTTCCTTGTTCCTAGCCCTGGCTTGGGACTTAGGAGCTAAAAAGGGATACATTCTGTGGCATACAGAGAAGTGGGATGTGTGGAGGGAAGTAAGAGATATCAGGACATGCTGAGATCCTAGATTCCATCTCTTTAGTCCAAAGTCCCCTGATACACAGTGGGAGTGTCCAGTGTCTGTGGTCAGACAGGACTTGTGGACAGAGGCTGAATGTGAGACAAATGTTTCTTGAACACAGTTTTGCAGGGGTGGGTGATGTTGAGGTTGTTTTATTTTAACATTTCAGGTTCCTCAGGGCAGCACTTGAAGTGAGGTGCTCCATTTTAGCAGCAGATGAAGCAGCAATAATACAGGCTCCTCTCTGTTCCCTCCCTGGTGTGCCTGACTGCTCACTGGGAGCAGCAGCAGTTCAGTGACCGTGCTAACTCAAACATGGGCCTCACGCTGACGTGTGAAATAATCCTGGTCCTAGTGGGAAAACCTGTTTAGCCAGGAGGATATGAAAACATTAGGTAATTTGCCAAGGTTCTGATAGCTTTGTTTTGTTCTGGGTTTTGGTGCTGTGTTTTGTCTTTAGAGTTTTCACAGAGCTTTTATACTTTTCACAGAGGTACCAGAAAGAAATTTTTTAAGAGGAAGAAGTTTTCAATTTTTGAAAATGTACCTAAAGTGTATAAATCCATTTCATGTTGGCATGATAGAAGTTCACTGTTATCACACAAGAACAAATATTGCAGAGATTTTGCATGGTCTAGAAAAACAAAACAGACTGCAATGTCATAAAAAAAGATCACTTAAGAGCAAAGGTGTGGCAATTTGGCTGCTTAAATATCTGAACTGCTGTGGTTGGGGAAAGTCTGCCAAGAGCAAAATACTGGGAGGAGATGGTTGCTTTTTTTCTGTCATAGAATAAGGCAGTTGGATGTTCCCTCAGCAGTTTATCTCAGCTTTATGTCGCTTGCCTAGAAGGCTGAAGCCATATCAAAGACATTTGGGAATTGCAACATAAAACATGTTAGCTCTTTATTTATATATTTTGTATGTGTGTATAGCATGTATATATATCAAATCAGTAACTAGACCGGATTTTTCCCAAGTTAAATGACAAGTGCATTCCTGAAGAAAGAGGAAAAAAAGAGACAGCAGCTTTAGTGCTGAGCTGCCCAGGCAAAGTGGATAATTATCAGGTAGAACAAGGCACCTAGTTCAGTTACACCCCTTTTTTTACTGGAAGAAATGCATGGCTGTGTGTTGACTGTGTGACCTGCCACGGAGTTATCATTTGACCTGGAAAGAAAGAAACCTCTTAAGCTCTTCCCTGGCTTAATTCTGTTCTAAGCCCATGACTCCTGTATCCCAGATACATGTCCCCATCATCAGATTTGCTTAAGCTAGGGAGGTCATCTTTAATACACCAGTTGAAAAGCAAAATAGTTTCTTGAATGTTGATTTCAATTGATGCTTAATCCACAAGGTTTTACATTTCTGGACAGTGAACATCTGGCTGGAGTGTCAAATCTTCTCGGCCCACTTTAATGTTTTGTTCTTGTTCCTATAAACTGAAACCACTTCAGACTGCTGGCTATGACAAGCTTGTTCAGTGGTGAAAACCTGAGGTTAGTGACCACGTTTCCAGCAAGGGAGGAGACCTGAAAGCAAGTTTTCTCAGGGCTGAGTGCTCCAGCCAGAGGTGTTTGTTTCCAACAGGACTGAGCACACGTGCAGCCAGGTCTCCAGTTGCTTTGCCCCTGGCCTTACACAAAACCCATGTAATGTGGGAGGTATTTCACAAGGAGCACAGGGAACAGAATGAAATGCTGCTGGACACTGGAGCAGCATTGCTCTTTCAAGTGTGACTCTCGGCAGAAATCTAAGAGGCCACAGATTCAGGCAGCACTGTGGTTAATGATTAGACTCAAGTTCCTCTGTAAATCTTGGCTTAAATCAAAACCCAGGAGGAATTTGAAATACCTGATAGAGGGGACCTCAGTTACAGTGGCCTGTTTTGTGCTATTTTGCTCTGATTTGTTTTTTGCTTTTAGATACATCAAATATAATTTCCTTTTTGAGCTATTCTGTTTTTTCCCATGTTAATAGAGAAATTCTTACTTGAAAGCAGTATCTTGGTTGTGTGGGAGAATGACTAAAAACTTTTAGAAAGGAATAAATAACTCTCTTAGGAAGAGTATTTTTGCGTTAGGCTTGAGGAAAGACAGCTGTGTCATTTTGTACATTGTGGACAGGCTCCAAGCGTGTGTATACATGGTCAGACAGACATACAAGAATTATTAGCTTGTATGTTCACATTAATAGTAAGGCAGGCATAATAATGACCAGTATTGAACTGGCTGTTACAGATCTGGTCATGATAGATGGAACAGGTCTATCAGATCAAGTTCGTGTATCAGCTACTGTTCCCCCAAAAGGGGAGGTAATCATTATGACACTGATCTGTCTCTTGCACTCTACTTGCTTTATTGGGAAATCAGTGTGAATAAACTGGCTCAGCTGAACTCTGCTTAATCTGATCTCATGATTTGACCAGGCATCTGGAAAAAAAAAGGCTAATGTCACTTTGGCCAATGCATGAACATACATCTGGTTTTAAACACTAAGTCAATGAACAAGAATTAAACAGAATCTTGTCTGAACTTTTGAAAAGGACATTTAACTTTGTCAACTATAACACACTTTAAAACCCTCACACTAAACTCATGCTTACTCTATGTCAGCAAAATCTTAACAGTACAAGACAGATGAGTCTTTAACTTTCGTACAAGGGTAGGTCAGCTGTATGACCTGTTTGGCAACAGGTCAGAAATAAGATAAAGTCATAATTACTTATATTTTTTTTCAGTTAACTATGAGCATCATATTGTATAAGGACAGCAGCAGGTAGATTTTATTTTCTCTGTAGTATACACAACTTCAGAAAACATCAGCAAGGGCCATTTTTTTGCACCCTGTGTTACTTTGCTTGTAAGCTTCACTTGAAGAAAAAGCTATTCTGGTCCTTAATTATGCTGGGTACCAGAAATCTTGGTCAGAGACTATTCTGAGTCACAGTCTCATCTGTCAGTGCCTTTTCTTCTTTAACACTGGGGCCTCCAGGCTTTCAGAATATGGCATGATCTGAAATGTCATTGTATCACAAAATCTCATTCACTCTTCTGAAAAGAGCCACTTGCAATCTAAATATACTCGCTAAAAGAAACTCTCGTAATAGCTTTTCTTCAATATTTTATTTTTTTTACAGATGCCCACCTGTTTGCCAATGCCTAAATCTGCTTTTTTTTCTATATGTAAAGAATAATCTGTGGAAGAAGAATCCCACATACATAGAACTAATGTTATTACATACTCGACAGCCCCCCTGAAACACATATAATCTGAAATCCTGAAAAAACACCTTTCAAGTCAAAAGTAAGAACTGTGTGTTTGTGCATAGAAACTCCAGTAGGATTTCAGCATATTACTCTGGAGAAAATAATAACAATTGACAATAATAATAATGACGATAATAATTTTTCTCAAAAAAAAACTCTGAAGCGTACTCTTGTACAAAATTGCCATAGCTTTTATTAGTATTCCTCAGGGCGTGAATTTACTCAGTGTATGTGACTTAATTAAGAATCCACAGAAACCCCTCCAGCACATCATCAGACATGGATCATAACTGTAAACAGCATTACTGTTATAACAGTTTGTTAAATATTAGATTAATTGCATATCACGAAGTTTGCTTTGGTTCCTGAATAGGAACTCTCACAGATGCTTCTGTATTTTGGGCATATCTACCTTAACGTGTTTGAAATTTAACTCTTCTGCTACAGTGATACCCCATACAAGGTCCTTACGATTTTGGGGCAAGGATACGTGAAAATGAGAGAAACAAAATCCTGATTCATCTAATTGTTTGTATCTCTATATGAAGCACATTTTTGTGCAGGAAGGGGGTAACAAGGGCAGGACTGAGAGCTTCAGCTCCAGGCCGGACGCTGTAAACTGGAGTTGCAAAGCGGCAAGCGTGAGCTGAAAGCAGAGGCGTCCCGTGTGCCGGGCTGCTGAGGCCTGAGCCCCTCAGCGGCCGGGCCGCAGAACCGGGGGAGCGCTCCGGGCTCGCAGCCCCGGCTCCTCCTGTCGGGGCCGGCGGCCGGTGCCCCGGCGGTGACGTCAGACCGCTCGCCGTGACGCGTGCGCTCAGCGCGCAGCGGAACCGGCCTGCCCGGGGAGGGAGCCGCGCTCCGTGAGGGAAGCGAGCCGGCGGCCGGGAGGTACCGGAGCGCACGTGGGACGCGCTCTCGCGTTCTGCTCCCGTGCCCGTGGCGGGGCGGCAGGCGCAGCCCGCGCCGGGCTCGGGGGTGGGGGGGACACGCAGGGACAGCGCGGAGCGGCCGCGGGGACACGCAGGGACGGCGGGGAGCGACTCCGCTGCCACCGTGGCACCGGCGGCGCGCGGGCTCGGTCCCGGCGTGCCCCGCGGGCGCCGCTTCCCGCTGTCCGTGCCGAGGGCTCCACCTGCAGCCGGGCCCGGGCGGGAGCGAGGCTCAGCCCCACGGCCGAAACAGGGAAGGAGGGAGGCGCCGGGCTGGTCGGGGCACGGCTGCGGGAACGCCGCTCGCCCTTGCTAACGGTGCCCTCCTTGGGCTGGCAGCCGGGCGCTGTGAGGTGGTGCCTTCGGAGCCCCGGCGTCCCGCGTTACGTAGTTTGGCAATGAAAGAAGAGCGAAGGTGATAGAGGTGCCTGCGTGTGTCTGTTGTTCCAAGTATAGCTGATTTTCCCTTCCGTTATTTATCCAGGGAGCAGCGGGGCGTGACTCCTGCCGCAGCCTTTCCGTCCCAAGTCCCAGCTCCAGGGAGCCTGTGTGGCGTTTCCGTGTTAAAGCACAAACTGTGTATACTGTGTTGCAGGTAGGCCCCACCTGTGAATGCCTGATCGATGCTCAAGGGGCTTTCTCTGCTCTGAGAAGTCACCAGGGGAGGCAGACGCGTGGGTTGGTTTCAGGCACTTGTGAACACTTAATTAGGGAAAAGGACAGACCGTCTGCTTGTTCAGACTCTGTCACAGAAGACCGAACTCATCATGCCACTGCATGAGTTGGTGGTGGCCTGGCACACTTGGTACCATGTGCTTTTCTGATCATCAGTCATCCAGAAGGGTTTAATAGAGCTCAGTGAGGCCAAGGGCAAGGTCTAAGGATTGGCACACTCCTTAGTGATGTATTGAATGGCTTCCATATGTGTAGGAGTAACTGAATAGACCTGAAAGAGGATACAGGTGGAGAGTGAAACAGTGAGGGGAAGGTATGAGGAGAAATGCATAGAATTATCTAATCAGAAAGCAAATTAAGAACAAAAGGAAGTACTTTCCCACAAATAATAAAACTCGTTGCCTCAGGATGAAGACAGTATAATTGGGTTCAAAAAGGATTTATTCAAATGTATGGAAAAAAGATTCATTGTTACTGCTTGATTCTGCCCCTGTCTCCTCAGGAAATCCCAGACCAGCTGATTGGTTTCTAGAGCTTGCAGAGTAAAAGATCACTCTACAGAAGTGCTTCCTTTGTGTACTCCATTCTGAACATCAAAGCTAGCTACTTCAGAATAATTTCGTATTTCAAAAAGCTTTTTTTCTTCCTTCAAAAGCAGAAACAAAAAACCCCAGGCTAGTGGTAAAACACAGTCTGACAGTATTAAACCAGTGTAAATACAATAGTTTCAAATCATACTCAGTAACATTTGCACTGGTGGTGTCCAACACAGATACTTTGGATGGAGTGAGACCTTGAGGCTAAATGATTTCAGCACAAGAATAGTGGTTGCAAGAACAATATGATTACAACCAGTACATCAGCTTTGAATAAGTAGCTGAACAATACATTATGGCCTTTATGTACATAAATCACATAATTTATCAATTGAATAAGAGTTGCCATAACTCTAGTATTAGAATGCTAGGTTATGTGCATGATTTTGAATTTTTTTTTAATACTTCATAAATATTCAAGAATTAACTTTGATTTGTAGAGGTGATGTCAAATTTAGTTCAGCTGTTTATTTTGAATAAAAAATTAATACAAATGAATGAATAAAGACCAAATCACTAATTTTGTAACCTGCTATCACAAACTGCTGCAAACAGGTAAAGGCTGTGATGTTGACAAGAACAGCAGTTAACGTCTTGCTCTACTGGACACGAAGTTGATGGTTTATTTGCAGTTTCTGGATTATTTTGAAGATGGGCAAGGTGTGTGCTGTTTTTGGAGGATCCCGTGGGATAGGCAGAGCTGTGGCAGAGCTCCTGGCACAGAAGGGCTGCCGCCTGGCCATCCTTGCTAGGAACCTGGACGTGGCCCAGAGCACTGCCCGTCACCTTGGTGGTATGTATGCTGCTGTGCACCCCTCACTGCTCCCTGCTTGGGTGACTCGTGAAAAAAAACCCCTCCTTGTTTAACTAGATGGAAAGGAAAATAAAGGCTGAGGAACATTAAAAACCAGCTGTATTGCTCTGATTGTGTTTTCACAATAGTCGTTGAGAAAGTAGATTACCTTTTTTATCTGCATGATGGCAATTTTAAGATGAATGGAATTGTTTGGGGTCACAATAGAGTGGTGTGAAATGAGTCATCCTCAGCTCCTGAAGAAGCCAGAACTGAGACCAGTCTGCTCACACTGAACTTCTGACTCCAAAAGGCAAAAAATATAAAACAAGGAATTCTCACATAACTGATGAATACTATACTTGAAAATCATCTTTATTTAATTGCCTGGGGATTAAATAGGTTCCTTAAATTATAACTAGTTCAACATCTGTTTTGCAACTGAGCTGATACATTCTGAAGGAGGTTTATGAATTAAATACAGCTTTTATTGTGACATTATATATATTTCAATACAGCAGGACATCTGGCACTTAGCTGTGATATATCCAGTGAAAAAGAAGTCCAAAAGGCTTTTGAGGAGATGCAGAGGAATTTGGGTCCTATTAACTACTTGGTTAATGCAGCTGGGATCAACAGGTTGGTTACTCCTGACAAGACAATAGGTAATTCTAGATGAAGGCAGCCCACTGTAAGGTGCTCTGGCCCTTTGTGCTTAGTAAGAGTGTTGTTAATGAGCACATCTGAAAACAATATTAAGTCCTTGCCAATATTTTGTTTCTGATGGCAGTAAAATGCTAACAGATGATACAGCTTTCACTGTAGTTTCTGCATTCTGAGTTTGACTTCCCCCTCTATTCTTTCTTCTACTATTTCTCCCAGAATGGTCCAAAACAGTGCTTGATACCACTCTGCAAAGGAAGCTCTGTGTCTAGAAGCATGGCTAACTTGTTCTTTGCTATGTGTAGTTCTTGCAGCATTGTCATTTTGAATGCTCAAATGTATGGAACCACATACACCCCCATTAATATTCTGTCCAACAGTCTTTTTTTATGAGTAAACATGATCAGGGGGTTGTTCACTGAATTCTTTGGGGTTTTTTTTGGTTTGTTTGTCAGGGATGGTTTGCTACTGAGAACCAAGACTGAAGATATGATAGCCCAGATTCACACGAACCTTTTGGGACCAATGTTGACATGCAAGGCTGCTCTAAAGGTCATGATTCAGCAGCAGGGAGGTGCTATTGTCAATATAGGTAAGTTGCTTGTGTAAACCAGTGGAGTTCTGTGTACTAGGCTGCTAGAAATGTTTAGCAGGTGTAACATATTACATTGCTTGTTACAATTGTTTTCCTTTTATTTAGACATTCTATATTTAGCATTTCTTTATGAGCGCTTATTCTTTTGTGTAATTTCAGCAACTTCTAAATAGCTTTTTTTCAGTAATAAACACCTCAGAGTTTATATTTTATTGAAAAAAGAAACTTTGCTATTCTTACCAATTCTTTCAATATCTGTATATACCAGCTGCTGGCAATTAATTAAGAATTGATAGGTTCAGTCAGTTTCTTTCTTTATTTATTTAATCTGGGCAAGGATACTTTTTTATAGAAGAGTCTTAATTTTACTCTCCTGGTGCTGTCAATCAACATAGATGCATGAGTTGTACAAAAATCACAGCTAATTGGGAGATTTGCTTATCCTAGCAGGCTAAAGTGCATAAAGTCGTGCATATTTTACTCTTTTTTTGTGACCTCATTTTTCATTCGTAGTGTAAAACTAAAATGATAAAGCTAGTATGGTGTTTCAAGTTACCCATTTTATCTTCTCTTTGATGTTTCTTTATTTTAGGGAGTATTGTAGGACTTAAAGGCAACTCTGGTCAAAGTGTGTATAGTGCTACCAAAGCAGGATTAGTTGGATTTTCACGCTCTCTTGCTAAAGAAGTAGCAAAAAAGCAAATTCGAGTCAACGTTGTTGCTCCAGGTTAGTTCTTGAGGAATTCCTGCATCCTTGACTGTTGTAATTCATTAAGACTGTGGGTATTTCTTATGCTCTGGAAGTAACTTAAGACTAATTTCTATTATTTTCTTCAGCTTTGTAAGTAAATATTTTTAATATATTTTGTTTGTTTGTTTGAAGTATAATACATTTTTTTAGAAAACCTTCAGTCTTTTCAAGGGAACACCAAGAAATTTGGAAGAGTGAATCTACCTATTCCTCTATCCATTATTACATAATGAATGTAGTTTTTTTTTTGATCCTTCTTCAGAACTTGCTGTCCTTGCAGATGGAAGGATTAGATCTAATTAGAGACAGAGAGCTACCCTTGTCTCCAGCTAGAGGATGCTTCTTTGTTGTTACGAAAACATGACACACCATAAGAAAGCTGTCATAAAAGCACCCCTATCTCCCTGTAGTAAAAGGAGGAAGTCCTGAAAGTTATTTCTGTGAGCAAAGGCTGTGATTTTGTAAGATGCTCTAGTTCAAGCAAACTGCCACCCTTAAGGAAAAATCCCTTCTATATTTTCTGAATTTTTCCACCCATAACTGTGTACACTGCTGCTCACCTTCTGCTACCTCTGATGCCTTTCAGAATTCTACGTGAACCTGTTCAGCTTGGGAACTAGGCAGGAAAAATACTTTTATTCTTTAGTGAGTTGAGCATCTCATCCCCAGCCATCATAAAGGGGCAGAGTATTACAGTAGAAAGCAAAAGGGAGTCTTTCCCTTCTTGATGGCAGCTAGAAAGAAGGTAAGATCAGCTCTTTATAAAGCTGCAGCTTTTGTGTAGAGTTGTGCAGCAGTGGGAAAGCCAAATCTCAGATAATGGAAAACTGTAAAAAAAGGTCCTTCAAAAACTTCAAGAAATATTCTTCAAGTGAGTGCTCTAATAGAAACTATGCAAGAACTGCTGTAAGTTCTAAAATAGAATGCAAACACTTTAAAGTCAGAGAGGGTTTCTTGCCAGACATTTTGTGCTCATATTTTAATTGAGAACATTTTGGTGAAATGAGTATATTTTTTCTTTTAGAAAAGTGATATTAAATATAGGTTTTGGATTGAATTTTAGTTACCCTTTCTTGTTTGATTTTGTTTCGGTTTTTTAAATGGACTTCTATAGATCTCTACATTTTGGTTATTGCATCATTGCATCCAAAAATGAAAAGTATTTTATTGGTTAGATAAGAAAGTGGTTTTGGCCATCAAATGATGTGGGCTGCTTTGGGAGACTTTGAAGAATGGTAGCTGGTGCTGAATCCTGGTAATAGATTTCACTTGGTAAGATTCAGTGGGAAATCCACTAGATAAATTTAGTTCAAGGTTAGGTAACTCTTCATATATCTCTCTGCTCTTAGGCTTTATTCACACAGAGATGACAGCTCATTTGGAAGAAGATCAGTTGAAGAAAGCAATTCTCCTTGGAAGATTTGGAGAGCCTCATGAAGTTGCACAAGCTGTTGTCTTTCTTCTAGAATCCCCATATATTACTGGGAGTGTTCTGGTTGTAGATGGAGGCTTGCAGCTTATGACCTAAATACTGCCTTGAATAAATGACTGCTTCAATGTCATGATGGTAATATATAAATATATTCTAAATAAAGGGAGAGGGTTGGAAATCGTTTGAAGATTGATGTACATAATTGACTTGGTCTTTTTTAGTCAGAGGAGAAATTCAGCAGCAGTGAGGTGCAATGTGTGTGTTTAGCTGCCTGAAAGAGTCTGTTTGGTATTACAAAGTCTGTGTATGAAACAATTTGAAAAAGATCTTGTTTTGATACAGTGATAGCTTTAATAATGTGCTGATATGTTTTTAAAGCACTGTATTTTTATAAAGTCCTGTTTGCTAATTTGGGATAGAATGAGATTTTATTTGAATTATCATGTTACACAGAGGTTAATAAAGTGCAGAGACATGTTTATTGGGTGGCAGGTATGATTGCATCAAATTTTTCAAGTAGGGCAAAGATTGTGAACTGCATAGTTTTGCATTCTTATCAGTTAGTCCCTAAAAAGTAGCAAGGAGTTTCCTTTGAGCTTTGTTTGTTTGTACCTCACACTACAAAGCTAGGAACTTCTAGATCTGCAGCATACCTGAATTGCCTTTAGAAGCTTTAATTATATGCACTGTGTTTTTATAAAGACAAAGCCTACTCGGTTCCATTCCTGAATGTATGTACAGCACTCACTCAATCCAGGAGCTCTGGTGTGTGCCCATTGGAGGATTGCTACAGCCCTGGAGCTGCTAATCCTCTCATACTCTGAGCTTGAGCTGCACATGCACTGCTGAACACTACAGCTGCAGACCTTGCTCTGTAAGGCACTGCAAGGACTCAGTAGATGTTTAGAACATGTATCACTTCCAGAACATGAGGTCAGGGTGTTTTGTGTTTTGCTCTGTATCTTCATGAGCACTCAGTTCAGCTCTTAAGTTAATGCTCCCTCATATGTATGTATAGTCAATAAAATGGCCATTTATTTTATTCAAAGCAGCTTTTGAAGCACAGTAATTTTTCTGCTGTAAATGATTCTGAGTGTTCCTGTCTTGCTGAAAACTTACCAAATGTTTGACCTCAGGCTTTTCTATTGAGCTTGAGTAATTTTTGATAATTGATGTTTTTATTATCTCTGAAAAAAACTATGAATGTGGTTCAGGACCTTCACTTCTTAGCTCCGATGTTCAGTGCATCATGATCCAGATGTTGACTCGGCTTTTGAAATTACTTCCCATCTTGGCACACACCACAATACAGAAAGAAGAGATCTCACTGATGATAACTCTGACTTTAAAGTTGGAGATTTTCTTCCTTTGTGCAGCTGAGAAATTTTGTCTTTGTGCCAGAAAACAATACATGTTCAAGCTTCTTGCAGGTATGTGTTGAGACATAATACAAGGAGTACTTGTATGATCAGGAGATTTTACAGTTGGTTGTGCTATTGACTTTGCAATATAAAATGCCGTAGAAGTAATCATTCCAGGAGTCCTTATCTTCCTGTTATCACTGTTGTGTGTCATATGTGTCTTTGCACCAAAAATATAACTGCTAATTATGTTTTTCCTTGATAGAAGGAGTTGGCCAGAGATGATGCGAATTTTTTCCAAGGGCACTGAAGGTGAGGAAGGACAGCTGGTACATTTTCACTAGTCAAGTAGGAATATGTCAGTGACTTGGCTGCTGCCCATACCCGCCCTTGGTATTTTACAAACAAACCCTGTGTGACATTTCTTGACCAAAAGCCAAACCTAAGAAGCTAGAAATAATTTTCTTTTAATAAGTTCTGACCCTAATTATTATTATCCTTTTTTTTTTTTTGGGTAAGGGAGTTGTTAAATAAATTATTAGCAATTGAATTTTTAATTTATATTTGCAATTAAAACCTGAAGTAATGAAGAATCTCAGCATGCCACAGAGTAATTTCTTTACAAAGTTCTAGTACATACTATGTTTTTATTATTGATGTTGCCATAGGGCCAGACTGAAGTGTTGGTAGCTTTAAATCATACTTTTAAAAAGCTTTCTCCCCCCGCCCCTTTTCTTTGAAGTGGTAAATTAGAACAGAAAACTGGTTAACATAATGCTGGATCTGTCTGGCCTGGTGTGATGTCTTGGACAGGGGACGTAGAGACTGTGTAGGGTAGGTAACAGATCAGGTGTGTGTCTCCTTAGAAGACTCTGGTACCTCCAGCAGTTTGTGACTGGGATATTTGAGCCCACCAGTGTGCAGCTCTGGTTGAGGCCTGCAGGCATTAGAAACAGCCTTCAGGTGCTCTCTCTGTGTTGCTTTTGAATTTGTAGACTTCTTATCTTATCCTGCCTGCCTTAGTTGTTTCTGTTTCATACTGAAGAGTCATATTTCTTTTAATTACTTGTTGCTGGAGAGCTCTTTTGTATCTTAAATTGTCTTTGTTGAACTTTGCTTTACTCTTCCAGTTTTTCAAGGAGGGAGCACCAGGTAATACTTCTTGCAGAATTCACTGTGGATCTATTTTAAAAAATTAAATTATTTTATGTTTTGTTTTATACTGTTTTCAAAAATGATGCCTAGATGTTTTGCTTTATCCTAACCTTTGCACTTATATTTTCAGAACAGTAGCTCAGTCCTGAATAATTAATGGTCAACTTGGAGTTCATTTCCATATATATGTACAAAAGTCTAAATTTTTGTATTTTTTTCAGCGTGAATTGTTCTCAGATATCTACAGTGAGTTTGGTTTACTGGTTTTAACACCTATTTCCTTGGTGAAATCATTCTGCAATTTTTTAATTCCTTAATCTCTTTGTGACTTTAACTTAGTGTTACTGGAATACACTGTGGCATTCAGAAACTGCTGTTCAGAACCCTTAGGAATAGGTTGTACTTTGCCTGCCCCAACAGAGGAACTGTGGTGTTTTATTGGCACTGCACATCCTTAGGGGAGAACAACTGCTGATTCATACCCTTTGTCTTTTATCTTTAAACAATGTACTGATATGACAACTTCTTTTGGCAGCACAGCATCTTTAATAGTTTTTGGCAAGGGACTGTGTCTGATGCCTTTTAGAATTTCAAGTATGCACCATTATTAGATCTCCATACTCTCATCTCTTTTAAGTTCCTCTTTAGAAGAACTCTAAAATGTTTATCAAACATGACTTTCATTTGCAAAAGCAACTCTGTATGTTTACCCTGTTGTTTTCTTGGCTTTAGAACAGTTTCTGGCACTTTGCTATGTGCCAGAAAAATATATTTAGGCTTTAATTCCCTGGATCCCTCTGGAATCTCTTCTCAGAAAACAAATGGTCCTTCCACCCACTAAAATCACAAGAGCTTGCTGTCACATTTGCCAGCTTCCGGTCACTTGAGGCAGGTTTCACTCAGAAGTTTCCCACTGCAGTTACTTGATTTCTGTTAGAACTGGGGAGTGAAAGCCTCATATTTTCCCTCTGTCACTCTTTCCTTTGTAACCTCTCCCACTGTAAAGGAAGGAGTAAAACCTTCAACAAGGTGCCTCCAGAAGTTCTCCTCGAGTTCCTCCATGGTACCAAAAACTGATCATAGGGATTTGTTCAGAGTCTGAACAAATATACTTTTCTCTTTAAGTATAGAGTATTTTCTGGATTCCCACTACTCTATGTTTCCTCGGTTGTTTTTCCTTCCCGGAGCACTTTGCTTTTTATTTGATCATCTGCTTGCCTTCTTCAGGCTTAGTTCCTGTTCCTGAGGTGCCAGTGCACTTTTGCAGATTATTCCTCTGAACTCGATCTGGCTGTAAATGTTACATTCATTGACTGATTAAATTTGACTCCTAAAGCTAGATTGCTGGTTTTACAAAGGTTGATGTTTAAATGCTAGGAGCTTCCCCCTCTCCACAAAAATTGTAATTTGATGTGTGTATTTAAAATCGTTGTACTGAAGTTCAGTACATTCAATCTTGGTGTTGTTATTGGGCTGCATCTTAATTTTGACTTGTCTTTTTGGCTTAATTGAAATATTTTATTATATGTTGCTTATTTTTTATGGAAGTCTGTGGTAGTGGACTTCTGTCTTTATTAATAAACTTGGTCAATAGAAATAAAAGTGAAATAAATGCGGAAATAAAAGTCACCATTAAAAAAAAAATCACTATTTGAAAGTAGCATTTTGGCTCAGGCTGTGTACAATTGGGGTGACCACAGCCAGAGCTGGGTTGCCCTGATCAGTTGCATGAAAAAGAATATAGTAAAACAGTGATCTTAATCTCTTCAGTGTGACATTTATCCAACATACTCATGATTGCTGTCTGTCATCACAGTTACATTGCTGTGCTTAGACATCTCAGATGTCATAGCTATGGCTGTACATATCCATCTTAAAGGTGTGAGTACCAATATCATCTAATAACAGAGTTTACCTTGCTAGGTTAGGAAATTCAATCTGTGTTTGATTGCATGATTTAATATGTTGATATTTATTTTTATGACTCTTCTATATATTTTGTATCAATATCTTTTTTATCTTACTTCCATCATATTTCTGGTATGTCTGTTTTGTCACTGTCCTTGATTAAAAATAGACATCTGGGCTTTACATCTTGTGCTGCTGGCATTTATGCCAAGCTGTATATAAATGTTTGGGGTTTTCTACATATGGGTGTTTGTGAGTCAGACTGCGCTTGACTGACTTAAAATGATTACTCAATCGAATTTTTAAAACTTCAGTGGGCTATCATATTAGATATAGTTTCTGTGATTCCATTCCTAATGGAAATGAGAGAATGTGCTCTTATCCATCTGATGTTTCTTCACCTGCTATGTTGCTTTAAAGTCTCCTATAATCTCTTAAATATTAGGATCTTTTTGCCTCTTTTTCTCTTTAAGTATAGAGTATTTTCTGGATTCCCACTACTCTATGTTTCTGCAGTTTCTAAAGAATCTGTAGTCCTGTTCTTACAACTGTTTTTTCAGGCACGCATTGGAACTTTGCTTCATCCACCTAGTTTTGGGAGCATTTAAAGAAGGCTCCAGTGCAAATCTGGTATTTAACTTACTCTGTGTTTTATTCCACATCTTTTCTCCTGCCCCACCCCATCTCTGGTTTGTACATGACCTTTTACTACGACCACAGAATTTCTAAAGAGACCATCAAGGCAAGTTTTGAGGGTGGCTGCTTTTGCAGCTGTCATTTAATTCAGCATGCAGTCCTCTTACACAGCAACCCTCTTTCTGACTCACCCATAATGATTGCTTTGAGTTTTTACTCAGCTGGGTTCCTGCTTCAGAGAGGATATCCTTGCTAGAAGAAGGTTATGCACTACAGTACACAACCATGACAGTACACTGTCATTTCTGTGACCTGCCTTGTCACTACCAAGTTAGGAAACCTAAAATTGTTCTTCTGTTGGCTTTGAGTTTGATTCAGTTCAAAGTTCATGGGTAGTGTGATTTGAATGTTCTGGGCTTTAGTTGAAGCACATTGTAGACCTAGAAAGTTAATTGTTTTGTATGTCTTCTCTGCATTCTTCTGATGTTTGGGAAGATGATGGACTACTCTTCTTCATCTTTTTTCCTAGGTCGGACATTGGAGCCTTACTTCTGCTTATCTCTTAAGAAATATGTTTGTAACTTAGAATTTGCTGTAGTGAGCTCACTGGCTAACACAAACAGTCTTTTCTTGCTCTTGAGGCATCTGTTGCAATGGATGGGCTGGATGGGCTCTGAACAACCTGGGCTGGTGGGAGGTGTCCCTGCCCATGGCAGGGGACTTGGAACTAGGTAATCTTTAGGGATCCTTCCAACCCAATCCACCTGTGATTGTTGTCAGTAAAATTCTGTAGCAGGACACATAAAATGTTCATGAGGTGGTTTTGGTTTGGGATTTTTTTAAAATATTGCAGCTGTAAGGAGGAGCTCTGGTGGTGAACAGCTTTTGCAGACCGTGGTAACAGAAGTATATAGTGTTGGCTGAGGTGGTGCATGCTGAGTAAGTTAGGGTTGTATCCCGTGAAGAGATTTCACTGTGGCCTCCTGAGGGCAGTCTATCCTAAGGCATTATTGTATTGGTGACGACTTGGTGACTTATTATGTGACTTATTTTTTTGGAAGAACAGTGTAGTTCATTTAAGTAAAGCAAATGAAAAATGAACTCCTCAAGTCCAGGTGCTCCCACTTGATTCAGTTAATCAGTGTTTAAAAAGACAGGTCAAGTGTAGTTGTGGAGAGAAGTCATTGGGTGTGCTTAGTGCCTGAAGAAGTAAGAACTCTGCTAAGTCCCAAGTTATATTTGATTTTCACACACACATTGTGTCCAATTTCAGATCATATGCTAAAGGCTTCATTTTGCTGTAGGTATGTCTGTTAGTAAAAAAATGCTACCTGTACCTTGCCAAACATCTTTGGATCAGCATGTCTATAATCACAACTGGTCTGGTATTTTTATGGTTTATTTTCTATGTTAACAGCTCATATCTGGTAAGGTCTGGGATATGTTTTGTTCATGGTATATAACAAAACTGCCAGTTCAAATATGTCGGTATCAAATGCAGTGGGACAGCACCCAAGTAAAAGCCACCAAAGCTTCCTTGGTATCATTACACACACACTAGGGCAGTCTCAGTGGGGGGAAGATGTCACTGAACAAATGGAGTTGTGTGAGTGTTCCTCAACATTTCCCAGGCTGCTGGCTGATGGTACTGAGGTGCCCTTGCATGTGTAGTGTGCTGGTGAGTTTGAAATTGCTGCATGATTCTGAACAGTTTGTTTAAGAATAAGTGCAAAATGATTATATGGTATTGCTGAAGCTTGTTAGTGAAGCAGTTTGATGTTTTGTGAATTCTGACTTGCAGATCTCCCAGCTCAGTATTTTTAATGCTGAATGCACTCAACTGCTTGTTCCAGTTCCATTCTGGAGGCTGTACTGTCAACACTTGGATGCCAATGACCTGTTAAAACCTCTCAGTTGCAGTGATCCTCTCAGTATGAGCTTTATATGAGCTTTTTAATTCTGATCCTCTCAGTATGACCTTTTATCCTAGTTTTTCAGATGGTTGGTAAATTTCTACTGCAGACTTCCTACAATTGTAGAGAAAAGAAGGAATATAGTAATTTCTCATGTTTTGTTTAGATGTCATTTAGTGTGCATGTATGATTTTTGATGGTGAGATGTCCCTGTCAGCAGCAGACTGGAACTGCATCCATTCTTTGCAGGCTCTTGTAGCTCTGTTGTTGGAATGCATATATAGAACAGAGAGCAGCTATAATTTTATAGTTCACCTTAATTTTCAGGACAGCAGCATGGGAGAGGTCCTTAATTCGCAATAGATTGCAGGTGTGGTTCCTGTTGTATAGCAAGTCTTATCTTATTTTCAGCACCTTTTGCAGTAGCTCAGAAAGGTCCTGTTTGGCAGTCTGGGTTTTGTAGCCTCAGTTCTCTAGAAATACTCTATGATGTCTGGGCCAAGAATTGTCCAAAAAAGCTTTATGACAATATGTTTCCCTAAAACTGTGCTGTTAAGCACACAGGAGAAAAGTCCTAACATAATCCATTTGGTGTGATGAGATTTGTGGAGCTCCTTCTGTAAGTGTTGTAATCATTCTGTGCAATGTCCATGTACTGTTACTTTTTTCTGCTTTCTTGTTCTGCAGCTGTTTCTGGACCATTTATGCTATTGCAGAACTAGAAAGTGATAGCAGTTACAAGACTTGGCCAGTCCCCAGGGTTACCTGTTACACAGGCAGTTGTTTTATAAAGCACAGAATTTCTCTTTCTAGGTGGTGTTGGAGTTCATCTCCATCTGTATGGCTGCTGAAATAATTTCTGTGCAGATCCTGCTGCTCCTTTCTGGCTTTTGTGCTCTAGATGTGACTGAGCATTATGTTCCAAACACATTTTTAGTAGAGATGCAGTGCAGTATTAGATAATTTTATGTTTTAATTACTTCTGTTAAAGAATGCAAAACGGCCTAATTTTGAGTTAGAGTTGCAAGCTTTAAGACAAGTCAAAGAATACTGTGTGCTGTCTGGAATACATTGTAAATTCCTTGGGGCAGGAACTGTGTTTCCATCTGCCTGATGTATTTCACGTGCTCATATTTCTGTTCAAACAGAAAATCTGTGCAGAGGGAAGGCTGTTTCTTTTAGTTCAGGAGAATGATATAAATGTCAGTAGATTCTATCCCTTGCATGTACATTTGAATGGTGAGGGAGTGAATTAGATAACATGCATAGTCCAAGCAGGCATTTCTAGTCTATTCTTGAATTTATCTGTAGTGCACAGTGTGGGTTTGGCAGCTGGGTCATGCAGTCAGAGCATGCAGCTCATCCCCTCAGCATCATGGCATGTTGGATAATGTGAGCTCATGAAGTACTTACATATGAAATCTGTTTGGGCTACTTGCAGAGGTGAGGATGTAGCAGTCCAGATGTGGAAAATCAAGGCATTTCTTAGCATACACCCTCAGTGAATTAAAATAGACCTTGAAAGTGGTGATACAGAAAGAAACAATGATTTATAAGCTGGGGTTTCAAGCTGGACTGGTTTTGATCCCCAGCTGCCAGTTAACTGTGATGGAAGCAAATGGTGTTTGTTTACTAATGGTTGCTGTTGCCTTAAAGCTGTAGGATAAAGGCACTGTGTGCTAAGGTACACCAGCAGCTGCAGTAACCTTCATGCATGTGGGATTTTGCACCTCACTGCTGGTATTCTTGACAGCAGTTTCTGTTGTCATCCTGATCATTGTTGAATTGAGTCTCTGATTGCTGTGAATATGCTTGGCCTGATCAGCTTCATGTATAATTAGAAATCTTCCCATACCTAAACTGGAAGTCTTGCAAAAAGTCAAGGCTCATTTTTAGTCTTAAAAAATGACAAAAGTACACGCTCAGGTCATACTATCTTTGGACTATGTGGAAGGAGATTAAACTTCTGAAAGTTACTTTGATGCTTCCAAGAATTTTTGCTTTTTGGCTTGAGAAGTTAACTTGCTTATGCCACGCTTCTATCTCTGACTTTGTAAGCCCAAACAGTCCTGGTAACTAAGTAACAGCACAGCTGAATGTTTTCATAAAAACAATGTTGCTGCTTAGAGATGTGATTTACTACTTAAGTGTGTCTGTACATATATACAGAGGCAAAAAGTGATGATGACCTCATCTTCAACATGTCTCAGTTTTTTAGTCCCCAAGCCAAAGCCAAACTTGCTGTGAGCAGACACAACTCCAGTGAATTCAGTTGCAGTTATCACCATTAATGTCAGTGCTCACTTAATTGCTGACAGAAGCCTGTTTGTAGTGATCAATGCTTGGAATGTAAACCCAAAAGAAAAAATGGATAATGTTGCATCTTTCCTGGTGTCTTCACATTGAAAAAAGGAGAAACTAGTTAACAGTCAGGATTTTGTAAGTAAATCTGACTTTTTTTTTAAATTCAATTTTGATATTGTCTTGTTACTCTTAAATGAATTTACCAGTGCTCAGACCATGTCTTTTGCTTAGAATCAGCTGTAAGTGATGACATATTGCAATTATTAGAAATACAAAACAGACCTGCATATTTTCTAGCCTATTAAAAAAAAAGTATCTTCCAGCTCCTCTATTTGGCAAAAGTTTCTCAGAATTTATGAGTAATGTTCCTCTGTTCTGTTCAAACAAGATTCCAGGTCACAAGTAGATTATTCTGATAAATTCTAGTAGTTTTTAGATGCTGCATATAGGCCTCATTGAATCTGTATTCATAATATTTAAAATTTCCAAATCTTACACTTGAATGCTTGTACCAAAAAAGTTATTAATCTTTACCAGAAGGAAAACTTTCTATTTGTGTAATATTTATTGATGCTAAACCCACATTATATCAGCACAACAGTCCAAAGTAATGATAATACATTTTTATAAATACAAATAAAAAGTGGCAAAATAATGCTAGTGAAGCTAAACAAAAAAGTAAATTAGCATGTCACAGCTGAGGAAAATTTGGCAAAAGATATGACATACTTCTAGAATAAAATCAGATTATTCCCACCTGACAGACTGACATTAATCTGGATTAACCATCCCCATTACTAGTCATATCCTGCACCAGAATAGTACTACCTTGTGTGCTAAAGTTTATTAGTCACTAAAAAACAAAACAAACTTTGTGTACTTACAAAGCAATACATGTATAGCAGTAATGCAATATATGGTGTACACAATTACAAAATTAAAAAAAAAAACAACAAACAAACCCCTAAGTACAGGACTTCTGAATAAATGAACTGAGATAAAAGATTTCAACACTTTTATTATAAATAATGAAAGATACCATATATGTGCTTCATATAAGGAATACAGTGTTTTCCTTTCCTAGCAAAGGATCGTAGCTCGTACCATCAAACACTCATTTTCCTTGTCAGGCCTAGTAATTTTTCCATCCATTCTCCCTCCCTCCCATTCAACTGAAATTCATTTGGTTCTAATTTAAAACTACCCAGTCAGGTGTGACCTAAGTTGGGCTCCACTTCCAGATGGATTTGCCTTGCATTCTGTAAGTAACCTTCAGGCTTTTCACCTATGGTGCACAGACTCTACCCCCCAAAAGAGTTGACATTTGCCTGCAGTCAGGAGAAGAAAAAAATAAAATCTACCAGAGACATGTTATATTAAGAAGAAAAAACAAAAAGAAAATTGGATTTTTTTTGCCTATCTTCATTTTCTACTTCCTCAGATTTGCAAACTATAACCTGTGGTGTATACTTGTCACTTAAATCTGTAGTGTAGTTTTAGTTTCAATCCATTTTTCACTTACTATACATTTCTAAAATCCTCATACATATTACACAAGCTTTAAACAGTCAAACATTCCATACATACACTCTCTAGTTTTCAGCTCACTTTAGAATTTCAGAATCTTGAATGGGAGTATTACAAGGTTACACACTACTGTCCGGAAATCCAGAGAGTTCCAACGTCTTGCCCAGTCCCTCCCACCCCTTGCAGTAACTCACTGCAGTGGTTTATACTATCAGCATTATTTCCCATCTGGTTACAACTGTGTAATCTGGAGTAGATTGTTACTATGTCTCAACTCTTCTTTGTTGGCCTGCAGAAGTAAAATTACTTCTGCTTAGACTGCCATTGCTATGTGTGTGTAAATAAGCCTCCTCCGAGATGGCAAAAAGGAAAAACACAAATGAATTGAAAGTTAGGGTATTGATGTCCATACTAACAGCATTGAAAGAAAGATTCTTTTTTCATGGTTGAATAGAAAGCAGTTTGCAGAGATACAGCATTTGCTTACATTTCTTTTCCTTGTCCCTTCCTGTTTCATTCTTATAGTATTGCACTTGTTCATCATAGCTGTCAGAATGTGTGTAGCCATTTTAGAACTGTTGATAACCCTTGAAGAAAACATCTTGCACCATTAAGACTGTGTAGCATCTACTTACTGCTTACGAAGGTATGTAGTGAAAAATCTTTCTCTCTGATGCATTTTGGCCTCTATGAAAAGGGTTATGAAGCAACATAGGTTAAGGAACCAGTGAATGTGATTTGTTGTGCAATGTGTAAATTTCTATTAATAATCTATCTATTCTTCTAATTTGGTATAATGAATAAGGAATATATGGTTACTGTGTTTGTTGTTTGTCTTTTGTACATGAAGGTGTCTGCCCTTGCATAAAGTGACATAGGAGTATCATTGGTCAAGGCAATGGCTTTCAGTGTTTCTGCTTTGAAAGAAAATGATGGAAGTGGCAGCTGAACCTACAGATCATCGCTCTCTACCAGGCCAGGCTGCATTGTCAGGTGCACTGGGTTTGCTTCTGGCTGGAAAGCTGCTTTGATGTCTAGTCCTTGGTCACAGAGAGCAGCGTACCGGCTGGCTGAGGGCCGCACCTTCTTTGGCTTGGTCTGCTGAGGGGGTTGTTGCCACTGAGCTGGAGATTGAAAAGGAAAGAACAAGTGTTAGCCTTCCTGAGAGGTGCACCTAAGTGTGCCAGATGCTCAGTCAACCCTTTGTGAAGGAGATAGTAATTTCTGAGAAGCAGAAAACTATTATATCAAAGGTAAATTTGTTTAATTTCTTCACATTGTTGTTTTTTGGGTTTTTTTCTCAGCATCTAGTTTCACCTTCCAATCTGGTAAGTAAATACAACAGTCTATGTTACTTTTTGGCATTGTTTTCTATTTCCTTGTGCCACTGAGAAAGGTGACAGCAAGGAGGTTGTTTCTGTGCACTCCTATTATGTAACAGGCCTGTTCTAGGGTGAGTTGTTGCATGTAAAATGAAATTTTCTGGTTGCCATTGCCACCCCTTGTATACTGAAGAATGCTGAGCCAAATCTCCTATTCACAATCCCCACTTCCAGCACCACCCCAGAAACCATTCTTTATCAGTCTCTCCCCTTCTCCTTCCTAGTTAATTCTTGCTATGAGAAGACTGGTAAGAGATACTTCTTTAAGAAAATACAGGGCTGCTTTGGAACAAACCGAGTAATTAAGCAGAAAGCCATAAAAACATCTACTACACTTTCGGTAGCTATCACAGGTGTATTACAGACTAATGTACAAAAGAATACAAAAGGTTAGGGAAGTGCCAGCAAAACAGTAATAATGATCCACAAAAATCATATGATCATGCTGTTATCTGTTGTTAATTAGCTATATTTAATGTACGAAACAAAACCAGAAAGCATGCAAGCTTGTTTTGCTTTAGGTGTCTGAAAGATGGTGAAATATACTTTGACAGAGCATTTGTTGTCTTGAAGTAGATGTTTACTATTGAGGAGAAACTATAAACAAAAGAAAGAGAGACCAATGTAAACCATTGTGTGAACAACCCAAAACTTATAGAACTGTTCCTTTTGGGGGGATTAATATGATCATGAAAACTGAAGCCACTTACTATAAACATCCAACCTGGCAGTGCAAGATACAATCCCAGCCTCATTCTTAGCTGAAACAGTGTACCAGCCAGCATCCTCCTTAGTAGCTCCCTGAATAAGCAGGCAAATGTAGCCGTAGTTATCCTGGTGCATGCTAATCAAAAGAAAAGTAGAAAATTACTATTTAAATCGCAAACCAGTGTAAGCTGTTTTAAAATGGCATTATAAATGGACCCAATCTTAGTTACAGATTGATTACAGTCTAACTTTAATTAAAACTTTAATTAAAATAGAACTTCCTCTGAACTTAGCAAGTGGAAAATAAAGCCTTGAGTATGCTTGATAATTTGGCAGTTTAATATCCTGTATTGAAAACTAAGAAGAAAAAACACATGAAGTAACTTTTCTTTCACGATTATGGATTAAGACATCTGGAGTAGCAGGAACACGAGATCTTACCCAGACTTTTTGTGGGAAGGGTAAAGAAACTCGAGGAAGATCTTAAAATATAAAATACTGAATCTTAGCTGCTTATATGAATTAAGAGTTTCTGCTGAAAAGCACAGAGTGATCCTTTGGAACTTTGATGTTCATTAGCAAATTTCTGTAGTTTTGATTCAGGAAGAGTAAAACTAGCTCATCTTTTGCTTAGAGTGCAAAGGTAGTTGTGTAAATCTAATGATGGAAAACAAGTAAAGTTTTATTACTGGTTCGGGCACCAGGCTGGCTACAATTTTGAGTAAATGTCATAAATTATTACAATCACTAGTTAATATTTATGAGATGCCTTTTACACAAAGTGTTCATGTGACCTTTTAGGTTTTTATTTGCTTTACAGGATAAATCATCATTGAAGTTACACATGGGGAGGTTATTCTAAGCCAGTCTCACCTCACTCGGTCAGTGTTGTATGTGAGTGATTCATTCTCTTTCTTCCAAAATATCTGAGGAGATGGCTCCCCCGAGATTCGACACTCCAGTCGCACTGGGAATCCCTCAGTCACACCTGTGTTTTGAAGCTTCTCTATAAATACAGGTGCTTTTTGTACTTCCTTAGCTGTGAAAATAAAGATTGCAGTTATATTGACATTTGTCTATGAAAACATAGCCCTTCTTTCAGCAGCGTGCCAAAAACAATTATGAAAGACCTAAGTGGCAGGAAATGTGTTGTTTTCATTAATCATAAAGTTCAATCCTGGTTCCTCTGAAGAAGACAGTCCCATCATTATTTTAATAGAGGGAAAAGTGAGTGATAAAAAGCTGATTCTGTCTTAAAATAATTGAAATGTAGAGCATGACAACTAGATAAACTGGCTGCATGATGCTTGGTAAAAAGTGCTCCCCATATTCCACAAAAGCATGGACTTTTAACTGAAGAAGGAAGTGCTGTACCAGAAGTCTGCAGTGGCATTAGTCTGATGTGCTGTGAAATGCACAAGGCATTCCCACTGGCTGCCCAGGGGTAGACGTGGGTCTGCACAGATTGTCATTACAAAGAAACATCCAGGGAAATAGTCTGGTTGTGGCCTCAAGGCCAGCAGCCCCCTTTTCTTAACTGTGTGCAAAGACATTACATGCCAGACAACTTATGCCACAATGTAACATGAATAGCTCACCTATAAATATCCCATACTTCCGTTACTGCCAGGTTTCCATTTTTTCCTTTTCTTCCCTTTCCTCCACCCCTCAACGTGTCATTTGACATCATCCATGTTTGCTTTTTTCACACTATCCTGGCAGTGCTCAGTCTGAAAGCTTAGCATGAAGATGTTACCTGCAACAGTGAGCTCCAGGCTGAATGAATTCTCACCAGCTCGATTGCTGGCGATACAGGTGTAGATTCCAGCATCTCTGGCTGTGACCGGCTCTATGATCAAGGAGTGCACCCCGTTCTCGCGCACCAGCATTTTGTGAGAGCTGTCAGGGCGAATTGGTCTGCCATTGAGCTGCCAGCTTAAGTCTGGAGTTGGTAATCCACTAACCTTGAGTGTAAAGACAACAGTGGGAAATTGTTTTAGCCACATGAAACACTGGAGGAGTCCTGACTTGTTTCTTCAAGGAAGTTTGGTTTGGTTTGCTACTGCAAGTGTACCAAAAGATTTCAGGATCTAATTCAGTCCTGATTTACACATTGAGTCAGTTGTAGTCATTTACTTAACTTTCTGGCCAACTCCCTAAATTCCATGATGTCTTATGGGCGCGACAGAAAAAAGATCAGTGTGTAGATAGGCTAGAAGCTAAATAATAATACATTGCAAAACAAAAGGCAGGGTGACACCTTTTGTCTTTTTTATTGTTTGCTCTTCAGGTGGAATAAGAAGATACTCCTTTCTAGATTAACTTCATGTTGGAAAGCTTGCAGACAAACAGATGTTAGCTGACTGACTACTGACCTCTGAAGCTGCATTCCACTGAGGTGTGCCCTAGTGACAGCACCACCTGCACTAGTTAATGCTGGGTCTGTGTGGACAAGTCTTGCACTCTTGAAAGCTGTACCACTTGCTGTGGGGACTGCTTCAGAGCAAACAGCTTCTCCCAAATAGGTCAGCATAAAGTAAACAGGAGTCACCAAAGCCTGAATAATTTCTGCTCAGCAGAGTCATAAATCAGGTTTATACTGTTTGAAACTTTTAACAGGGGTTCAAAACTCAAGTAGTAAAAAGACTTAAAATGTAGAAACACATTGTCTTTATAGTGTGTGCTGCTTCCCTCCACACCCCTGTGTAGCTGAATTCTGTAAATCAGTTTACTGTGAGCTCTAAGATTTGTCTGAAGCACTTTCATTGGACAGGAGGGAAACTTTTATTGTCCACTTACTCACTCATAAGCAATGAGATTAATTACCCTGCTAACAGGAGCCGAAACTGCCAATAGGCAAAATTGCCTTGAAAAGAAACCAATGTGGTTTTTGAGTCAGCTGATGTTATCAAAAGGCTGCTGCTATCCTTTGCATGACACTTGCCTTGCAGTCCATCCTGCATAGTTTTCCTTCTTGAACAGTCAGGTCTCCAGGAGCCTGCAGAAAATGAGGCCGGAAGAATCGTTCCTGAATTGGTTCATTTTCATCACCACTGTCCCTTGATCGAGATCGTGGTCTTAAAATAACATGAAATAAAGGTAAATTATTTTTTTTCTCTGCTAAATCAGAAGAACCATAATCACTTATAAGACTGGTTTGAATTTTAAACCATTTCTTTAACCTATACCATAATCACCCCATATTTACACACATGCACTGGTAGCATTTGGCCCAGACTGAGTTAATTATGACACTGCAGTTATTTAATTACTTTTCATTTAATTCACATCTTGGGATAAACTATGACCTATAAAACAATATTGCTACAGAATAATAACTTGTAATATTAATTAATTTTATGAATGCTAGTATTTTTGTTTCGTCTTTAAATCACTGAAATACAAATAAAACAAGTTAGCAGGCCTTGGCATGTAGCTTCAGTTCCCCGTTTCTACTGTCCTGTATATTTAATCCCCTCACTGCTGCTGATTACACCAGAAAGTACATGGACTGTTCATTAGTCATGGTTCCCTTTCAGCAAACAACAGCAGCTAAAAGCTAACTCATCTCAATTGACAAGAGACCTTTCACATCAGACTTATCTTCTCTTGTTCTGCACTAGTGAAGATGGTACAGAAAATTCTGTGTATTGAATTGCTGTGGATATATTTATTTCTCATTTAACAGGTTTTTTGTATGTGATACTCTTGAATACTTTCAATGACACCAAACTGTGGAATTGAAACAATGAGAATTTCAATTGTGAGAAATAGGGAGAATAACTTTGGTTGCTAGGTTTTTTTATTTGATTTTTTTTTTTAATATAAAGGTGCCATAAATAGTTTGCCAAATAATAAAAATGAAAGAAAAATAGCTCCTGTCCCAGCAGCACAATATCAATCACCTTAAGCTTCCATGATACCATTTAATTAATTTTCAGCATTGGCTATTCTTCACTTTTAATTTAATCCAACAAATCTTTTTCTAAATGATTCCTCATTTAACTAGTTTTTTGTTTCTATTGAAATTAGATTATTCCATTTGTGTGATTTTGTAATCAAATAGTCTTGAAACAAAATTTTATATCCATTTTTGTCCTTGCCTGATCAGCTCCAGTGGGTTCCATTCTGGAGCCAGCTGCTGCCTACAGTAACATCCTGTGTTACTGTAGGAGGAGCTACTCAAACATCCTCCAAAGACCTCTTTTATTAATAACACATTACAGTGAAATTCTCTTATTTGAATCCCACATCCTGTTAACTTCTGCCAGTGTTTTGTTTTGGCCACTGTTTGCAGTGTCCATGCTGCAGTACAGGTGCCCATATGTATTTTCTACTGCCCAAGGTCATTTCTCCAAGTTAAAATAATTCACAAAAAAAAAGAGCCTAAAACTCTCAATGGTCACATTTGGAAAACATGCTGTACTACTGCATGGTAGATAAACACTCCAGCTGCATGCTCTGCTCCACTGAGGCTGCAGTTAGAGTTGCTTGAACTTGATTTATTTTGCCCTGCTCTTGTTGTTGCCCTTTTTTCTGCTATTGCTGTATTTGAATTGGCCAAGCATCACCTGTGCTACGGTGTTCTCTTATTAATTGCACAATGTTGACTTTTTAATGATCATCACAGTTGTCAGACAGCTGTAACTAAGGGCAAATGGAGGGGCTGGGGGAGCTCGTGTAGATATCACTCAATACTGCTTAATAATGTGAGACTGGATACTGAAATGGGAAACACAGACTGACATCCCTGCACACACCAAGAGCTCATGTAACTCTTTAGGTGCCTAAATCCATGTCTGGAACACCTCATAGTTTTTGCCACTTGAATATGTCTAAAGCCACTTCAGTAGGTCCAACATTGCAGCTCATAAGTACCTCTGAGCTTTAACTGGTGAGCTCCTGATCAGTTTTGGAGACACAGATGCCTCTTGCAGGTAGATGGATGGAAGATGGAGAACAATAAGGAAAAAGTGTACTGATATTGTGTAGTAATGAGTTCTGCAAGATCAACTAGAAATTAAGGTATCTAGTCAAGTGAGTGCTGCACGTGCAAACAACTTAAGCAAAATCTGCCTCCACACTATTGATAAGCATCCTGTTGATAAGATGCCAACAAAGTACAAGTAACTGATGCTTCATAAGGTTTTGTGAAGCTAAGCCAAACATGACCCAGCACCACAGAAGTGTGAAAGCCACCAACTCATTGCTGCAGCTGCAGGAAAAGGCAGCACTGCTCAAAACTGGGAGGTGTGTGGAGGGAACTTATGTTAAATAAAATGGAAAACAAGTTAAGAATTTGTGAACACAGATGTTGCATTTCTACCTCTTTGTAAGTTTCCCTTAAAGTCACAGAGTTTTTTAAGCCTTTGCCTTGAGAGGTGAAACTAGGGTCATTTCAATTCTAAAATATTTTGTGGTTTTAAACAAATAATGAAATGAGCAGAGCCAAGTAGCTTCAGATGTCTAGGAATGACAAATTGCAAAAGACTGGAATAACTTGGATTCATTGTGGGCTCTTTGGAGTTGCAGCGCGGCCATCACATTGCAGAGATCAGTTTCAGCAGAACTGACATCATGTACTAAATGTGTCCAGGGTACACTCCACGGGTTGGTACAGTACAATGCACTGGGAATTTCAGTGAGTAAGAAGATGAAGAAGACTTTATGACTGGCCATGTGGTAATGATCACTAATTTGGAATAAAGGAGATTAAGTTCAAATTAATCCCCTAATTGTGAGCAGGGTGATAGGAGTGTTTAGTTTTAAAATCTTTAAATCTCATGTATTTTATGATTTATTTTGGACTCTGGCTGCCATGGTTAAGTGACACAATGTTTGTTGAGCACCTTGTCATCTAAGGGATTGAGTCCAAGCTTTGTACACATCAGAAAATTCAAAAGTGGCCACCCACATCAAGTGATACTAAGAAAGTGATGTTTGTCAGCTAAGCAAATTTCAGAAAAATACATTAAGAGTGAAATAGAACCCCAGAGTTCTGCCAGAACACATTCTGTAAGAGATTAAATATACTTCAGGAAAAAGCCTGTCAACAGTGTAACAAGTCATAAAATTCATTAAGCTAATAATTACGCTTGTAATAAAAGAAACAAACAAATGTTTTGTTATTCTCAAGCAGAAAATCATATAGAAATAATATCATAGTGCCATAGGAATATTACTTATCAAAAGTCAATGGCAATAGACATGACAAATACCACCGTATATGGGAGAACAGTAATTTGGGATATTACATTAGAAAAGCCAATGGCAGGACTCTTAGGAAGGTTTTACGTGCTCCCATTTCATCAGTCTTGGGTGAACCCTCTGAAGGGTGTAGTGAGAACTCACTAAACAGAGATTCTGTGTGAATGCTTACAGAAACTGCTCTTCCAGAACAAAGATCATGGGATAAGCCCTTCACATGGTTATTTTACAGGAAATAAGAATCCTCAATAATTGCCCTAATTTTAATTAAACAGCTCTACAGAAATCCCTTATTTCTAATTCATTACTCACTGGACACCCAACCCACAGCAATAGCAGCTG
The DNA here is from genome assembly GCA_024362935.1 of Setophaga petechia. Classification (NCBI taxonomy): domain Eukaryota; kingdom Metazoa; phylum Chordata; class Aves; order Passeriformes; family Parulidae; genus Setophaga; species Setophaga petechia. The sequence continues at coordinate 35,216,785 of JANCRA010000001.1, forward strand.
CTTGAGTGCCTGTCTCCATTAGAAAATAAAACACTAGCCAGAAGTGGCCTTGGACTTTGAATGCATTTGGAGAGATTGAAAAGAGCCTCCTCCATTATTACCTGAGGGTTCTGTGCCTCACAAAAAGAGAGACACACACATTTTGTCCTTCAGGAAGCTGCAGGAGTGGCAGCTGCTTGATGCTTTCACCCCTACCTACCTTCCCATCATCTTTGCTTTAAAGATCTTTCCCCTTTGTCACCCCGTGTGCACTGACTTATTCAGCTGAAACCTGATTCTTCACGGCAGTTCTCCCTTCAGGGGTTAATGTGGACTTTCCATTTTTACCCATTACCTGAAGGTGCTAAGTGCATTAGTGACTGGAGATGCTACAGCAGGGGGTCCCAGCCTTTTCTGTGCTGTTCTCACAGTGCAGCCTGGCAGGATATTCCCTCCAGAGGCACTCTGAGGTTTGGGCTTAACACAAGGTGACACTGCAGAGGGAGTTGGTGGCCATCTCAGAGAAATGCTGGGAAATGCTTTCAGGGTTGCAGTTTGTTCCATGCAGGAATAAGACTGACAAGATCTTTTAACCAACCAGTCTCACTTCCTAACACTTTATAGCTACCGGAGGGGGGAAGAGAGCCTGTTTTACATGCAGCAGTTATTACATACTAGTGATTACATACTAGTACAGTACTAGCTGTTACAGAAGTCCTTTCCTGGTTGTATACTGACCGTATAATTACATGTACTCTGTATAGTAGTTGGACAATATTGAGATTCTATGGCTGTTGGAAGCGTTAAGCAAAACATGTCTTATTACAGCAGAATCCAGAAACCAGAGCCCTCACACTGCCTTGAAACAGTTCTGATAATCAAAATCAACTTTTTTGTATAATCTAAAGCTGTCTAAGCTGTGCTAAACAGCCTCATAAATGCTTTGGGCAAAGAAAAAAATTATTTGAATGGAAAAATTCCCTTCTATGGTCCAAAAACATAACCCATAGCTTCATATGGGAAAAATTGTAAACTCACCAAAGATAAGTTTAATACTTTACTTCTTACTCATAATTCCTTAGAAGAAACTGAACTGAAACATTTAATACTGAAATATTAAAATATTTCTAATGTAAATCTGATAAACCTCTTTGGCATGCATTTATTAAATGAACACTTCCTAGAAGCTGCAGAAGATGGAGGATCCTGGTAGAATCCTAATCACATGTAATATTTTTAAAAAGCCTAAGTTGCAAGAGCATTCCCAACAGCTGATAGTGTAATTTGAGATACTGAGTAACTAGTGAACACCACAGAGAAAGGAGGAGACAGGGAAATGTAAAGATGTTTAAAATTCATGTCATTTCAGAGGTTGCTTATACTTCTGAGTGTACAAGTTCTCTAGCAATTTCAGACAGCAGAGGTCACATTCCTTCCTGAATGCCATGTTTTTAACTTACCTGGTTACCTCACATTCTTTACCTTACCACAGTTATTTTGCAAAATCCGTATTATTAAAAGGAAAAAAAAGCATCAAATACCTTCTTATGTGAGGCTGACCTGAAGGTGACCAAGGACTGCGGCCTCTTTGATTTACAGCTTGAACCATCAGCCTGCCCGTGCAACTTACTCTGCCCTGTTAGGATGACAGAGAGAAGGAACATTAAAAGACTTAAAATATGTAATAATAAATGTTCAACCTGATCTGTTCTTTTTTTTTCCTACCTATTTTATTAGCTTCCAATCTAACACAGAACAGACTGGAATGACTGTGACATTCATGTTGATTTTTTTTTTAAAGACTGTTAATACCACTGGCAATCAAGTTCCAAGTTCATAATGACTGTTACTGATGTGGGCAGGAGGTTTCCTCTGTGTGTGGCAAGTGGGCAGAAGATGTCCCATGGTGATTGCTGTTAGTTACCAAAAGAGTCGCTGCCTCCAAAGTGGATTGATCTACTTGATCTGGTGGGCCCAAAACTCAAAAAATCCCTCTTTATTGTGAAAGCCAAAAGAATTTGACAGGTATGTAACAGGTCCTCTCTGCAGAGTGAATCTGGTTTGAGGAATTTCACTGAAAGGCACAGCTATGCTGATGGACTTTGGTGATTATTCAGGGTATTTTTAATGAATGATAAATAAAACATGGTTCTGGTGTATTTGGCCCGCTTTTTTCTTTTACTTTGTGTTTTAGAAGGCAGGTTTTCCACCACAAGCAGTAGTCCTAACAGATTTGGGATGAGACTGCCCTGTAAGGGGTTAAAGCATCTGGTGGTCATAATAAATAACAGCTCTGCTCCCTGGGCTGGTAGCAGTAAAGCAACATCCACATCAGCTTTGCAGTGTATTTCAGCTCTAAGCTGTGGGCTCCACACTCAAATCTGCCAGCATAGAAGTGACAAATATTTTTATCACAATACTTGTGGAGTTGCAAATAGCAATTCTTTAAGAACTGTCCAAAGCCCATAAAAAACAATTTCACCAGGCTCACAAGCAGCCTTCAAATAGCAACTACTTTTGTGTTCCCTTAGAAATGAAGTCTGTGTCCCACTTCTATTCCCATGACCCATTTAGTCCGCAAGGAAAATCCCTGCATTAAAATAAGCCATTAAAATTGTGCAGGACCCACACCAATTCCTAATGTAAAAGCTTTTTTTTCCCCCTTATGTTACAAGACCATTGAAGACATCTGGAACAAATGAATTTCTATTTTGGGTACCACTGCATATTAATATTATTCTGGCAGGTGATGAATACACATAGTTTGGGATCATTTCTGCATATCCCAGTACATGATGGTGTCACAAATGGAAACACAAAAAGGGCAATAAGGAATTTGGATAGGAAAGATTAAGCAGGAAGCCAAAGACTTCGGAAAGGTCACAGGATGGAGAGGATGGAAATAATGAGTGGGAAGTAATTAATGAGATGATGTCCTAGAAACTAAGGGAACTCCAGCCTGAGGACTGTGGGTGTGTAATGCAAAGAAGCAGAGGGAATGGGATAAAAAGAAAGGTGAAAATAAGAACTCAATGTGAGAGTTCAATATGAACTCTATGTGCCCATAGAGTTCATAGAAAGAGCTCAGTTAAGGGATACTAAAGTTCTAAACCAGGCAAGGTTTTGTGTTTGTCTAGGCCCAGGGTCCACTTGCTCTGGATTAACTTCTATGGCAAATTTTACAACAAACCCCAGTGGCGTGTCAGAACTTTAATTCCAGCTCACTGCACTTTATGCCATGGGCGATGGGGCCTGCTGTGTTAACTAGCATGGACGATCTCCAGGGTCTGTCAACAAGGCATTTCACACATAAATCCTATTATGTTAGCCCAGGTCAGGAGATGGCATGGACTGGCAGAGCTTTTATGAACTGAATCCTTTAATAAAACTGATTCCTTTGCTTTAATAAAACTGATTTCTATCAGCTGAGAACACATCTTTTGCTCTATAGAGTTTGGTGATTCCAATAGCAATGACCAAACACAGCAGCAGCCTAGCAAATATCTGCCAGTCCATCAGAGTTCTGATGGGAGCTCCCTTATATTTATGTACTTTGCTCTCTTAAGGAAAGGCTGCCAAATTTGCCTAAGTTTGTGATAGCTTTGAGACGTGGACAACTTTCCATTAGAATTGAGAAGACCTTGCCAAAATTATTTCCACTCAGGATGACTTAAAAGAATTGGAATCCAGATCTTTGAGTGTGAAAGGCTAGTGCATTAACTCACAGCCCTTCTTTGCCTCCACTGTGCTGTTAAATGCATAGTAAAAGCAAGCAAATAGTCGAAGAGATAAGTATGTTTGCTTGGGAATTACACTGTAAAAAGGAGGATGCTTCTGGTTCTTCTCCAAAGAGGGGGAAAAAAGCACAAGCACAGAATTTTATCATTTAACAAAGCTACCTTTTCAGGCTCCAAGCTGGGAACCACACAAATCCAGCTCATTTTAGTACATCCAAAAATCCACTAACAAAGTAGTGCCATCAATGACCAGAACTGTAACCTGGGTCACTGTTGTGTCATTGAATGAACATTATCCTGAACAACAAATGCTCCAAAGTAGGCTGTAAATATTCGGGGACAGAGTACACTGCTCAAACACAAAGGCAGTTTGTTCAAGTTCTCCAAGACTCTGAATCACACTAACACTACACAGTCAAACTAGTGCATGCACTGAGACAACACTTAGAGGAAGATGAACAGGAGCATTTCTTACCTTGAGTATGCATATATTTTTAAACCTGTTGTGAAATTTCACAACTTAAATGGTATCAAGTATTGGTAACAATGTCATCTATGTGTAAAAGCTCCCAGCTGGAACAATTCCACGGCCTTACGCTATTTCATTAATATTTCTTTTATATTCTTTATTTTTCTACATATGTAGAAGTAATAATTAAACCACCTATATTTAAGCACTGCAGTTCACAGAATCTACCCAAAAGCTGCTTTCTGTGTGTTGCCTGTGTGTACAACCCCTTGTATTCCCAAGCCCTCTGCAGTATGAGCAGGACTGACAAGCTGACAAAAATGGCAGCATCACGCTGAGTAACCTAGCAACGTACATAACAGAGCACAACACTCCTGCTTAGATTAAACTCTGTCTCAGTGATACAGTTTGTTATTCTACAGTGTGATTCTGCTTGCAGGCCTACTCTTGGCAAGATATTTGGCACTACAGAAGAAAATAATTCATTACATCCCAAAAGTTATGTTACTGCTTTGGTTTCTCACATGCAACTCTTTTCCCTCAATTTGCTGTGGTGTAGGAAAAGTGGATTGAAAAAGCTACTTCCAAAGGATGAGCAATCTATAAGTTTGGCTGTGTCTAATGAACTAGTGGGCTTCTGCTGTGTACCTCAATTCTTGTATTAAATCTGCAAAGAAAAAATGGCATTGCTAAACCAGTAACACTCTGTGTTTCAGAAAAGCGCTGTTTAAGATGAACACAGGACTGCTACAGAAGAGTGCTAGATTTTTTTTGCCTTACAGACTTGCAATTTGCCTGATGTAAGCATGTTGAGGTGTGATATACTCCCACTCATTAAAAAAAACTGGCCTCAGTCCGTGAGTAGGGTGAACAAAAGAAAGTTAAATCTCTGGACTGGGTTACTTCTGCTGGTAAACTGCATCTTTTTCTCCCTTTATATATATGTGCTAGCCATGCTCAGTTAGAATACTGAGATGTTATCAGCTGAAACAACTAGTGTAAGACTAATTAAAAAATGATACCCCTCCCCCTGAAACCTCAAACCACAGGAAAAAAACTACTGTTGAGTTGCTAATCTCTTGGAGATAGAAAGGTTCCACCCTACTGATGCAAGATGAAAACAGAAATCTAACTTGAATACTTTATGGTGACTTCATCATTTAATTAAATCATGCATATGTGAGATGAGATAGTTTTCTGAAGATTTATGTCCAGAAGGATGTTTGCTCTGGAGCCAAACCTTCATTTACCTGTGGGTTAGCAGCCATAATAGTGTAATTCCCATCATCATCCAGGGTGGAGGCTGCAGTATGCAGTGAGCAAGTTCCATCAGGTTCTCTTTGAATTCGGTAGTGATCACTCCGTTTAGAAATTTGCTTCCCATCTTTAAACCAATAAATCTACAGGAAAAAAAGCAAAGCACAGCTGGTAAGAGGTGGGTGCTCATTGCCATAATTTCACATTTAATAGCACTAACGAACTGCTAAAAAATATCATAAATATATCAAAAATATAAATAGCACTAAGTGGTGAAAAACTTATCTTTTACTATCTCTGGTAGATAGTAAGAGAAAACTGCTTTGATCAACTCCTCATTCTATGAGTCACTTTCACTAACAGTTACAAGATTATCAGCGGTCCAAAGAGAAACAACGGCCTGAACGATTTCCAACAGAACGTACAGGTGCATAAGGGCTGAACAGCTCAAGAACTGAAACTAAACGTCATTACAAAGAAGAGATTATTGATTTCAGAGATCACTAACTTTACATTTATTTTGCCTAAATCTGAAAAAGTTGCAGAAAAACCGTGAGAATGCTTTTGCTCTCTTTTCAGAAAATAAAAACATAAATAAAAATGATAGGCTTAATTAATTAAGTGATGAATAAAATAGAAGCAATGATCTCACTGTTGAAACACCCATTTTGTCTCATAACCATTACGCTGAGTGGACTGGACCAAAATGCCAGAGGGGATAGAGCTGCTCAGCTGGCAGTGAGCAGCTCAGTGTAGTGACATGATTGAACCTAACAATGTCACCCTGGTGTGACAGGCCAGCTACGCAAGTGGGCAGCTTTGCAAAGTCATAGGAAACACTTCAAAGCAAAGCAGCACGTGGACATCCCTTAATAACTGCATGCCAGCACCAGCACAGCTCCAAGCTGCACAGAACAGTTACACTGGCTATCAAACAGAGGGCTTTTCCAGTACTTTTGATACATAATTTTATTCTCTGGCTGACCCAAGATATACTTTCAGTGAGCCAAAAAAGTGATGTATGCAGGATAATATCCTACAGTAATCCATGAATTACACACACAAAAAATGTACTTTTAGTGCCTCAAACTTGAAGGGAAAAAAAATTGACCTAGCTTTCAGGAGTTTTGGTTTTTTTTTTACATTATAATAATAAAGTAAAATCCCAAACTGATATCTGCTGGAATCAAAAGTAAATGTTGTATGCATGAACACACACACAGAGGAATATCTGAAAAATGTTACACTAGGAAGGCTGTACTCAGCTGTCCAAATCCATATTAAAGTAGAACATTATTTATTTGTTGTTACTGAAATGTGTACTACACATAACATCCATTGTGTTCAGCATTTGAGACACTTGTGAAGATACCTACATAATTTTTAGGAGGCCAACTCATTCAAAGTACAACTGTATTTGTCCTGGTCCTGCTGGGACTATTTAGCATGAGGAAAACACACATTTTGCTCAAGCTCATTCTTGAAGTGGGAATTTAGGTCTTAAGAGTGAGGAAAGGGCGCTGGCTCTCTAGTAAAAAATGAAGTGACAGAGCAATGTGCAATTCCATTCCTGATAGAGTTTAAACTGCTGGGTTCTTCATATGTGCCAATGTTTCAAAGCTTGCAATTCACTCACTCGGGGCAAAGTTAAGGGTATACTTTTGAATTTAACAAAAAACAATGGAGGATTTTTTTGGTGAAAATCAGTGAAAATTTTCCTTAAACACTTATCACTGTGTATGATTTTTATATTAACAGGCATTTTGCGTAAGTTGAAATGATTTCATTTCCTCAATAGCTGGTTATACTTGTTTCCCATTTCGTCTGTCAGCAGCCTTGCAGAGGCTCTGTGGCCTGAACAAAAGGTTTAGTCATCTTCTTGTCTGCTGACAGAGCACTTACTGGAGATGTAAGAGATATTTGATCACTTACATACACATGCTAATGGGTGCTAAAACAACATTGCTGCAAAAAATGAGTTTTAACTTGCATGCTTTACATGTGTCATAATGTTGCTTGGAAATCTACTGCATTAAGTAGTAACTATTTAATAACAGCACACTTATCAGAAATATCAGGAGACATGCATGGAAATACACACAAATATTAACTGAACCAGCTATCCAAACATCATGTATATGTTGTCCAAAACTTATATCAACTGAGTTTAAAAGCATTGGCATCCCATATGAGCAATAAATTCTTAATATTACTTTTATCTTACATGGAGTTAATAAGTAAAAGAGCACCACTGCAGGAGACAATGGTCCTTGCAGTGAAATATTTTCTTTCTAGGATAGCTTTCAATAAATGTACCATTAAACTACGTAAGCACTGAACACTGCATCTGGATTGCTTTTATTTGCACCAGATTTCCAGAAACCAGTGTGCAATGACTAGGAATACAATGGTATACACAGCACAAAGGGGCGTTTGATCTTGGGCAGCACAAGCATTTTTAATCACCAAGAATTATATTCAGCCATGTGAAGAGTGAGCAGTATGAGATTTATGTAACATGTGTGTCTCAATTAACCTCTTGTATGGCATTGTCTTAATTCTGAGGAGAATAAATCCCTTAAAAAGAAGTATTCCATAGTCCCTCCTGTAGCACCACAGGTTTCTCATTTCAATGAGAAAATAGCTTTACATTACACCAAAGGTTATAACAAAGAGTAGGCTCAGATTTAAAAAGTCATACATATGAAGACAGAATTTGCACATCAGTATTCAATTTACATGGCATGTTCAGGGGAAAAAATAATCAAGCCAATAACTCTGCTTAGAAAAATCCCTTGTAATGAATGCCAGATTTTAGAAACACTACAGTCCTTCCCAAAGCCATTCCTTGGCAGACCTGACAGAATACTTACAAGGGAGGAGCTTCAAGTTAGTAAATTATTTCCAGCTTTTCATTTGCCAGAGTAAAAAATTTATTCACAAGCAACACTTCCAGCTTCAACAAATGACAGCAGAAGGGCAGCCCTCAGCCATTGAGCTTTTCAAAACTGCTGTCTTGGAATGCTCTGGCAGATGAGGAGGAGATGGCTTTGGACATTTGTGAAGCCTGGCTAACAAGCAGCCATATAACAGGACTGATATTGGTTCCATCCAAGCAACTTAACAAATTACACAAAGCATCTGCGAGTGAACGGAACAAAGGGCCAGAGTTCCAGGTGCAAGAGCAAATCCCTTCTTAATGTGCATGCTTTGACACTGCAGGAAAACAGAACATGGCTGTGAATCACAGGGTATTCTCATCAGATACTGTCTGTAAGGGCAGGCTCTAGGGGAAGTGCTAGGAATGTGGCTTCTTGGCTGTGCAATCCTTATCGCCCCAGTGAGGGAAAGAAGACATCCCCTTTCATCTGTCTTAAATCAGAGAGAGAAACTACACCTTAATTGGAAACTGTGGAAATTAGGGAATGGTGAAGTTGACTAAGGCTGACTCATAACAGGTCATCTAGCAACTTAGTCATAAGCCTCAGGCAGAAAGAATATCTCTGCACACACTGCACTTCTGTCAGCAACAGACCCATTTGCATTCCACCCTTGTTCAGCACAACAGACTCTTACCTAGGGTCATCTCAGAAGTAAGGCTAGACATGAAAAGTTTGGTTTCAGTCAGACTGGGCTTATCTTCCCAGTGTCTGTGTCTTCAGTTTGAAGCAGAAGTGCTTTTTTGATAGAAGTATACTGATCTACCCTGCTTACTTTGCAGTGCTCACATCATGTTGTGCTCTTGGAGCACAGAACTGGATTCCTTTCAGATGAAACTAAGCCAGAAAGTGTGCTCCAAGAACTCATCTAGTGTGCATCTGCTTCAGTCTGTGGGATGAGATTAGAGCTAGCCTGGAGTAAAACCTTCTGACGTGTGTAGGGGTGGAGATCTCATTCTAGAGATTTTCTTCTTCTGGTCTGCACTCCTTACTGATGTAGATGTAGCCCTAGTTCTCTGTTGTTCTTCCTCTGCTACCTCATAAAGTCCTTTTTCTAAAATTAACAGCTTGTACAGTATCATATACATATATCATGGGGCATATAAAGTCACTTGCATTTCTCTCTGTCTGAAATCCTGAGTACCCATAAAACTTACACTGGATGAGAGATTTGGATGTGAGTGCTTCTGTAAAAATCTTATGTATCAGACAAGGCATCATTGATCTTGTCTAAGAAGATAAGAGCCCCTGTCCACGAGAGGTCACTGTGAGAACTTCACAGGGAGGACACTGGCTTTGGCAGGGGAGTTGAAGAAGCTGCTGCTGTTTGCCTGCTGCATAATCAGTCAGTTGATTGCCAAGCGATTTTTGAAATGGTTGTATGCAACCTATCCAAGGAGGGCATTCTTCCAGACTACTGACATCATGCAGCTGGTACTTTTACATTTGCTACAAGGAAGTGCTTCCCAAGCCCAACCCTTCCTCAGAAGCTCATCATTAAAACCTCACCATCATGTCTCATCTTGCTGTTGGGATATATGGGAGCTTATGGTATTTTATTACGCCTTCTTCTACATTCCAGTAAAATCCAGTCTTGTTAGTGTGTGTAGATGCCGAAGAATGAGAGATACCATGCTGGCTTCTGAACTAAAACCAACATATTTTTGCATTAGCATGTTACCATGCCTGAACTAATTACCCATGCTAGCAAGATGAGGTGGCTTTTGGGACTCCTATGTCAGCTCACGTGGGGCTTTCTAGCATTGCACTGCATTCTGTGCACAAATGTACCCTAAAAGGTAATTCTGAAAATGAGAGAAGCTTTCCTTCCAGGTAAAATAATTGAAAAGAAGCCTCAGGAGGGAGTAACTGAGAGCAGAAGCCTCACAGTAGCATTTTTTACTAGATTTTGACTGAATAACTCCAGTTGTGCCGAGATTCGGCAGTTTATGCTAGATAGAAGATTTTCTTGTCAAGTGTAAATATCTCCTGTTCCCTTAAGATACAGCCCATAGAGTCCAGAGCCTGATGGTAAAGGACCAACACAGAACTCTTCAGAGAAGTTCTAGAAAGATTTACTGTTTTTTCTTACCTTTGGCTTTGGATTTCCTGCCACTTTGCATGTAAATGTGACTGGCATTCCCTCAAAGATTTTGTAGTGCTTCAGCTTTATCTCAAAATAGGGTGACATACTGTTATCAACAGGTTCATCTCCATGTTGCACTTCATCATCTGATTCTTCCACAGGAGATCTCTCCAGCCTGTACTCAATTTCACTGATCAGCCTTTGCTCAAAGCTGGAGACTTTATATTCCTGTCAAATGAGAGGTAGATATTAGTGTCCAGCTTCAACACATTGCTCAGGAAGATATGTTCTTAATATCTGGATTTTTTTATTTTACCAATCTTTAACAAGCCATTAAGTTTTTACATATAAAAGGAAACTGTATCTTGTTGAAGAAAAACACTATAATCCATGTCTCCAATAGCTTCCCTATGAAACAATCAAGACATCTGGTATGAGGCAAAAACTGTATTTCATGTTGTCTTAAGGTCTAATTTATAAGGGGAAAGAAAGTCATTGGTTGCTTTCTTTCCATTTAAAAAAAATCCTATAAGAATAAAAGTATTCTGAGGCAGTTCATAAAGACAAAAGGAACATACTAATATTTCCTTGAGGGTACAGACAGATTTAGGGTGGGTTTAGTTTCCAGATGGCTAGAAGACCATATGGTTCACATCTGCTATTTGCATAGAACTCTACCAGAGGCTGAACCAGAAGGATAAAATTATTTTGTTTACAGTTGCCTGTAAAAATGAGGACAAAAATAAGAGAAAATTGCAACAGTGGCAGGCCATGTTGCTATGATTCCCTTTGTGTGGGATCCTCCCTTAGAAACAAAATTTACCATAATTGTATTGAAGATATAGCAAGAAGAGCAGAAAGGTTCATCGAGTGACTTGCTTGAATTTGTTATGATTTACTGATATACACTGTTATTTGCTTTCTTGAACTGTTACACTGCAGAATTCCTGCTAGGAATCTTAACTGATAAAAGTGATAATGTCAGACTGCAAAATAGCTCAGAAACAGGAAAAAAACAATATTAGCCAATGCTCTTCTCAGTCAGCAGAAATTCAGACACTCTTTCAAATTGCTTTTGGCCATTGTCTCTGACTCTTGTATTTAAGAACAGAACATGCATCTCATGCAAAGTATCCTTTCACATCCCCATCCCCTGTTGCTGTCTCTGGTCTGAGAATGACATAACATGCTTCTGCCACTGGTTACAGAACTAATCAGAACCCTCGATAATTGCAACAAATGGAAGAGCAGAGGAATACCTTGTAATCTGCAGATAGTTTTAAAATTTGTTTGTTTCCTGAAGTGCACCATAAAAGTAAACCATGAAGTACATGACAGTTAGTATCATGTCAGTGTATGTTATTGTTACAGCACAAAGACAGTGGAGCACACGATGATTGCTGTTAAACTGTCTGCACTCACACAGGCTTCCAGAACAACTAGAACATCCTCATAAATGGGGTGCAGTCCAATTCTCCACAGTTATTAATGCTAGAAGACCTCTTGTTAATTAATCAAGAACAGCAGAATGGAAAGGGAACAGAAAGAAAAACAGACCCAAAAAAAAAAAAAAAAAACCCAAGACAGAAATAGGTGAAAATGATAACCTTTTGAATATCCATGGGACTCACTACAGAAGCACCAACAGAGCGAGCTTCCTGCAAGGGTAGAAGAAAAGATCAAGAGGAGAAAGAAGACCAAGAGATATCCATGACAGTTCCTCAGTTTTTATCAGGACAATGTGCTTTGTGCAGCACCATAAGCAAACAAATGCTACACATTTCTGAATAGCAGCTCTGGCATCTGGACAATGGAGAGCGTGTACCTGGCCTGTCAAGCAGACTTTCTGTTGTGGCTTTGGTCTGCACCCAAAAAGTGCCTATTACACAAATAAAGAGAAGATGGTTTCAAGATAGGAGATGCATTTCTGCCTTCAGAGACTTAAAGGTCAGGACAGAACAGGATAAACAGAAGAGTTTAAAGCAGAAAGCAGACATTTGAGAAGTCTCAGCCTTATGGAAAGACTGAGCAATGGACATGTGATCCTCCAGGTTATTTCACTAATAGATAACATATAACTTCTGTAATCAATAATCATCCTATCTTGTATATATTTATTGTCTTATGTAGGATTTTATTTTAAGGACAATCATAGTCAGTAAAAAAGAAAAGCTGAAAGGCATTTTATTCCTGTGAAATTATGTGGCACCTGTATTGCAGGATCTTCTTCTGGTTCCTGTATGTTGAAGACAGTTGCAGCGCTGTCTGCTCCCAGCAATCGACGAGCCATTTTCTCCTCATATGTTAATCTCTGAACAAAAAATAAAAAGGGCATGAGGGGGGGAAGCAAAAGAAAGAAAAAAAATAGTATTCCTCCAACGACAAAGCAGTACACAGTAAGCAATGCTTGAAGTAATGTTGATAAAAGAGAGCAGCAATATGTTTCTAACAGAAATTTTCTACCACAGATTGTAATGCATTTTTTTAGTATTACAAGTGGCTCTTTTGGCTTAAGCAACCCTTACACTGGCTCTGCCATTTGTTTCCATCCTCATGCCAGGAACTTGGGTAGGAATGAGCAATAGGAACTGCTTAAATCATGGCAATCAGAAGAGGGCATGTCAAATCGTTCCAAATCTTATCCAAGTCATTCTGCTCAGTTTTTACATTAGAACCACAAGGCAGAAAACACTGCCACAAAATGATAAGGAGATTCTACTCTACTTGAATATTTTGTCCAAAATACAGAAAAATTTCTTCTTCAAGATTTTAAAATTTCTATTTCTTCTTACTCTTTCAGAAATTTAGGAGACAGCTTATAAAAGACAATTTACACTGAGAAAACAAATTAAAGGAAAATCTTAATGCATAAGTCAATTATTTCATTATTAGTTTTCTTCCTGCATTTACAAATGCATTTCAGACACTTTCTTACAAATCAACATTGCAAAAAAATGCAAGTTTGTGGAAGACAAATTAATTTCATGGTGAAACACCTCATTTAAGGAGAAAAATTAAAACTGAATGAAGAATGGAAATTGTAAATATTACATCTACTGCATGTATGCTTTAAAAAAAAAATCCCATGTAATTTATTTTTGTCTTAATGTCATATTGCAGCTAAACCAGCAGGCTGAAACTCGTGACAACTAGGTAGCAGTGTTGCCTCAGTTACAAGCATCTAAGGAAATTGTGAACTTTTCTTCACTTAAATTTCTTCTGCAGTCACTCCAAGTGCCCACTGCCATGATTACACACACAGAATTTACCCAAGACAGGAATCTGCAAGGCAAAAGTCGCAAGGCAAGCACCAAAACAGAGTTTATTTAGCTCAAGCTCCCACATCATCTGATCACAGTTGGTCTCTTTTTTTTTTACACCTTGGGCCATGTGGGCATTCTCAGGACATTCCATTCATTTGCCCAGGCCAAACATCTCCCTCACTTTCCAAAATAGGCATTGACAGCCATTCTCAGCCCACTTCCTTGGAAAAAACAGGAACTAATACACTATGGCAGTGATTTTGCTTAACTGCTACAGAAAACTGCCAAATGCTGTGCAGTCAATGGAGAAAGGTAACAGAAGCAGCAGACACTCTGAACATTCTCCCTACTTCACTCCATTGACCTTATTAAGAACCAAAATCGGGCTATGTTGATAGACAGTCTGACTCAATGGGCTTTCTTGAACTACACCACCAGAGTTCACAGCTCAGACCTAGAAGCAAACTTAGTAAAATTCTGGGCATTGTCCTGAAAAATGTAAAATTCCACTTCCTTTCAAAGTAACACAGAGGCATCCCAAGGTATTCAGACTTTTAAAAAAATATTTTATTGACAAAAGAGGGGTGACAGTTTACATTTTAAAATTTACTTTCCTCTTAAAAGAAATTTCTGCTTCAAAGCTAGTGTCTTAATAACACTGTAAAAAATTCTTAGGAAAGTTGCTTCTCATCAGCTCTGAGCAGGAAGAATTTGGTATCTTATCTTTCATGGGTATCTTAAGTGCATAAAAAGGAACAGAGCTCTTTGTGGCTGTGCATTTCCACTACTTGATATGCTCATTTTACCTCATTTCTTGACTCCTCAAGCAGGTCATTAACCCTTGAGTCTGCAAGTTAGTACTATGAGTTATTTCTGTTCCACTGGTCAAAATTCTATCAGTCAAAAGAAGCCCCCCCAGCTGCAGACTCTAATGATGCCTGATTCCTACTGGGTTGTTTTTCATTATGAACTGCCTTGCACCTCCTCTGCTGTCCAGTTACCACCTACTGCTTCCCCCATCATCCAGTGGCTGGGCACAAGGTAGAATGAGCCTGGACTGAATCAGAGCTGTGCATGTTCATCCACTTAGTAATGAGCAGTCGAAAGCAAATGGCCCTTGAGGCTCAAAAAGTCATGGAGGTACCGACTGTGCAGGCTTCTTATGCAAATTCACCATTTTGGTGACCTCCATTGCTTCGTTAAGTCCAAGTAAAGTTCTCAAACAGGAGAAGAATGATAGAACAAAATGTATCATTCCTTTTGGAAATGCAGTTTTGAAAGTTCAATTAAAATTATAAATACATAAAAAGCAATCTACAACAATTATTTTATATGTAGCATAGCTCAGAAAGAACCAATGGTGCCCACCCTCACTCACTCCCATTCCCCAGGGTATTTTATGTTTTTATACCGGTTGCCCGTTGTTCAAAAGGTCTTCTTTGAAGCGAAGTTTTCTCTCCAGATCCTGAATTACAGCATCCTTTGACCCTTGAATCTCTTCATCTGATGCTATCCTAGCCGTTCTGCCTGTTTTCTTGGGAAATCCTCTGCAAAACAGTACCAAAAAAAAAATAATGAGCTTTCCTGAAGTAATTTTGCTTAGGAATGTATCTGGAGTCAATGTTATTAATGAAGAAAACAATATTATGTCTTTGAAACTAGAGGTTTGACATCTTTCTTTCTATAGTGTCCCTACTAACTCACACTACTGATTAAATGGTTAGTTTAAGGAGAAAGATGAAACTATCCTTTACTTGTGCTTTAGTTGAAATAGCCCTCAGGACTGCTTGGCAGTGGCTGTAAACACCATACACTCACAGATGAGCAGTGACAATAAAGCAAAATGAGAGGAAACATGAAAGAGAAAGCATGACTAGATAAGTGGGGATGGAAGATAAACTAGGTTCCTGTGAAGTGCCAGAATAAAGATCAGGAAGATGTAAGACAAGGCAGTTAATTATTAATTTCTTATGTTATTTATTAACTAATTCCTTGTAGCAACTTTGCAATAACTGCATAACTTCATGTTTATTCTTCATATCTCTGTGAGCACATACCCATAAGGCAACACATAAATGCTGTTGCTCAGAGAAGAGCCATTCACAGCCTGGGTTACACTGGGAAAAAGAAAAGTCATCCTTGTGAAGCAGTTCTCAGCAGCAAGATTTCCCAGTGGAATTGCAACCATTTAGCAGTTCACATTCACAGAGCTAATTTATTCCTCTTACCAGCTTACAGGATAGGATTGCACTTTCAGCAATTTTCACCCCCATTTTCTTAAACAGTACAGGAAATTTTATTTTTCCAGACTGCACTAATATTTAACATTTTGCAGTAATGTTATGATGGCTTTATTGCTGGAAATGCCCAACATGGGTGGTTTCTACTGGAGATCAGCTGTTCTTAACACAGTTGTGAAGAAATCAGCATTGCTATCATACTTGAAACTTGTAGCACACCCCATTTCTCCAGTGAAGTCACACAGGATTGTTTAAAACACTGATAACTGGTTCAATATTAGTTTACAGGGTCTTTATAACTTTGTTGAGTAAATAGGGCTCAGCCCTATTACATGTGAATAACATGGAAAACATGGAATTGAATCAGGTAAATAGAAAAATTCAGATGACAGAGATAGGAAAAAAGTCAGACTAGCATGTAATTGGCAAGTTTATTTCCAATACCCAACTTAATAATTTAATTTCCAGTGCCAAAATTCTAAACAAGAATCATACGTAGATAATAAATTTTCTTGGATAATATTAAGTTCTATGTTTCTATGGTTAGAGAGACTTCATTCTTCAGCAAGTGCTTTCAATGGTAATTTCCAGCATTAGAAAAAAATGAAAAAATACACATATACTCTCAAAAGCCAAAAAGGAATTAAGTGAATAGATGCAGAAGACAATAGTTGTAAACATTCCTAACTAAAACATTTCATATTCCATTGTTGTGAGTAAATCCAAAATGTGAAAACAGTGAAGTTCTTGTAAAAAGGACTGCATTTTTACATGAAATCCCAGTAGAAGAGCAGACATTTGCCTAATTTCACAAACAGACATAGGACTACATTCCTTGCCCTAGAAATATTCATCTGTTAGCTGGTGACCACCAAGTAGAACAATTCCCTCAGCTTTCAGCTGAGGTCTTCTCAGTCACAATAAGAAAGCAAGTCTCCTCCACTGTTTTGGGGAAGAGACAGGAAAACTGTCCCATCTACAGGGAGCCAAGAGAATGTTAAGAGGCAGGGATAAGGTCTCTTCAAGAAAGAGATGCCTCAACAACTCCAGAAATTTGGTGCAGTAAATGTAAAGGAAGACATGGAAAGAAAACGGACAGGAGACGGTGGGAAGGGTGGATCAGAAGGGAATGTCCCTCAGGAAGGCTTAGCATCTGCTGGCAGGCTGGTGCCATCTGCTTCTCCCCTCACAGTCCTTCCCTTCACCTCCCCGTCCTTAATCACCTAGGCCAGCATTGCCATGAAACCAAATTTTGTCACTTTTGAGACTATTCCCCCCCCAAAAGATTAAAAAGCCCCAAACAAACAACAACGACACCACCCAAACAAAACAAACCCAACCCAAAAATCAGCCAGCTTCAAGGCAGCAAATTTCAAGTTTGGCTTCACCTTTGGCTTCACCTGTTCCAGCTTTTAATGGAGACATGCATCCTCCCTTGAAAATTCTAAGTAATACGTTAAGAAACAGCTTTAATTTTTCATTCTCACAGATTTTATACTTGACTTATAAACAGAGTTTTTCCAGAAAAAGGCCTGCTTATGCTTGCTTATGCTACTCAACAGGCTGCAAAAGTGAAATGTACAGTTCACCAAAGTAAGTCACAACAGTGCACAAAAAGAAGAATGAGCTACGTGCTTGGGAGTGGTTTTCAAGTAAAGGATTTTCTGAAGCACTATTGATTATGTCTGAAAACAAAACCCCCTAAGCAAATACACACATTTTTGACAGGGAAATGAGTACCCAGAGAATTTAAAGTTGGTAAGTTCAACTTGCACACTAAACACAGAAAAACAGTATCACAGTCCATTTCTAAATAGTGTAGGATAATAAGAAAATGAAAATTGAATCCTGTCAAACCTCATGTTTATCTCTCTGCAGGCTGAAGGGCATGCAGAGAGGCAACAAGAAGTAGCTTTAATACATTTCAGTTTATGGCTTCTGAGTTAGCCTTCAGGAGCTGCAGTAAGTTCCCTAGTAAATCAGGGAAACAGAGCCTGGCTGAAATTTCTATGATATGGCTGTGTAAAGCTATTCAGTCTGAATAGTCAGCTTTTCAGAGATAACCAGTGATTTCTTTTTCTATCAAACTGAAATAATATAGTCCAATGAAGCATTTCAAAGAGCTCTGTATACTAAGTTGAGTGCCTAGGATTTCAGCCTTAATTGGAAAAGTGAAATAGAGAACGCATTTCTCAAACTGGCTGATGACACTTAATTTGCAGAGGCTGTAATTCATTTGCAGGTAACAACTGCCACTTACAATAATCTTCATCATTTGTCTAGAGGTATTCTAATGATGAAACTCAGGAAAATGTTCAAAGCATGATAGCAATGCTAATGGACAATTAGCATTAACATGTTAAGCATCTCTTGAGAATCTATGAGATTAAAACTTGGAAATGAACAGCATTATTTCAAAAGAGAAAGAAATATAATTCCAGAGCAGGCCAGTATAAGACATGAAACTGAGCTGTTTTCCCTTACTCCTTGCTATTGGACACTGAATCCAGTTTTACCACTGCACTTCAAGAAAAATACAGCCAACTGGAAAGTTTTAGAACAAGAAACTACCACATGGTTTTAAAAACACTTTTGTGACAAACTATGTCACGCACAGAAAGGCAAAAATTCTTGTTTATTTAGTCAGGAAATTAGGAGAATGAAGATAGGCAAATCAAATGAAATGTCAGAAATCAGACAACAGTTGACATCAGAAAATGGCATTTAATCACTCATGTCCATTGAGGATGATAAGTCACAATAGCTTGAAGAAGAACAGGCCTAGCTTAGACACAAACAGTGTAGAACTCTCCTTCCTCCACCCTACAACAGTGACATTTAAACGCTGGAGCAAGTTATGTAGCAAAGCTACACAGGAATTTTATTTAAGAACAAGGTATGCAAATATGACAGCAATGGCCTGGGGATCCTGGGGAAGGTTTAACAGGAGAGGCAGAGTCCTTAAAACCTTCCAGATCCCTGGTTTTGTGTCAGATGATCCCGAGCTCTGCACAGTCCATGTGGAAGTATCACCCAAGACCTAGACAAGGCAACTTGCCTGAAAAGTAGATTATCGTCCCTATAGTATTTAAGCAAGGAAGCAGTTGGTTTAAAAATTTAACAATAAAAGTGAGCACAGGTCAATTTCTTCAAATACCTTTGGAGAGCTTCTCTCTTCCTCTCTATTTTAAATTGGGACAAAAAACTCAAAGCAGTGCATAAGGAAACACAGCTCTTCCTGCAGATGCTGTTTCCACCCCCTCTTCAGAATCTCCTTCTCTAAATATATACACTTCAAAAACTGTCCAAATAGATACATGTATGTGTGTATATATATATGCATACATACATACCCCTCAGCAAATTAACTCTTAAGACATACATTCTTGGGATGAATTTCAAAATGTCTACAAAGCAATGATAACAAATAGAAGGACTTTGGTAAATCTATCTTCCAAAGCACAGATCCCTTCAGCCTGAGTAATGGTTTACATGGCAAGACAGCCTGGCAGCAAACTTTCTTCAGCTGCTTTTGCAAATATTTTCCACCATCCTTACATGCCCTTATCTGGATGCACTTAGCTCCAAAGATTTGTGTCCTCAGTGACGCATGAGCTTTCTTTCTGTCTTCTCTCAGGGATAATATCAAACAAAAAAAAATCTGCCAACTCATTTATGTATTCATATGTTCATTCTTTGCCCAAGGCAAATTTCAGATTTGCTGCATTAAGCTAGCAAGAGACAGCGTATTTCAGACTATTGATAGCATCAGTCTCGAGCACACAACCACCACCACAAATGTGCAGAGAAATGAACAGGCTCGAGAAGTAGGCTGCAACTCATATGGATTTTAAGCACCTCTGACACATCACCTAAATCAGTGGGGGTTTGAATCCAGGTGTAGATAAAAGCATAAATGTTTGAATTCTTTTGGTCAGAAACGGTGTAATGAAATTGCCAAAACTGTCATCTTAATTCACACAGAGATTTTTGACAGCAAAGATTTTTGCAGCCTCGGCTTGGCTCCCCTTAGTTTTGAATATTTGCCCTGACATTTTTTTAGAATGAAAGCCAAGCCAGCAGTACTTTTTATGTTTTAATTACACGGAGTGCATGCTGGATGCAATTCCCTCTTTTTCTATGTACCTTTTACAGTGTAAACAAGGGCAACAGGCTGGCTGTTGTTATCCTTCCAAGAACAAATTCCTGTTTGCAGCCAATATGGCTTAGTTTCACAGAAATCCAAATTAATTCTCTGGTACTGAGGTAATGAACAGTAACTGGATTTTTTTTCCTTTAAAACTAAAGCCTTCCAAAAATACAGCTAATTCCTGCTCACTTCACACATTTTTAACTTACTGTAAAAGGAAAGTTACTACAAGGACTGTAACAGGTCACAAACTTTGAAGCTGTAGCTGTATAATAAAATTGGTTTAGTCTGATCTTGTCATACATGCTGTGGAGACCAGGAGCTTCAGCTGTGTCCAGTAATGTGATGTTACATGCACCTGAATAAAGGGAAGGCCTGAAGAGCAGACCTGACTAAGGATGACTTCCAGCAAACTGTGACAAGCATGTAAAGAAAAAGCTACACTGGACTGGGAAAAGGTGTCATATTCAAAATATCAACTAATTCCAGTTGATGTGGTGTTACTGGTTAAGGTCTCTGCAACTATCAAGCATTGTACCTGGCTTTTACATTAACGGATGTTTTTGTGGCATTCAGATCTGTTTAAAATAAAGAAGTTATAAAATTGAGTCCCCTGAAAAGAAAAGCCTGCAGACCAAAACAAGCACCAAAGCCATGCTGTGAACAGCCTCTCTGTCTTTTCAATAGGAAAAGACATGTACTAATTATCTTAGTTAAGTTCACTGCCATCTTCAATACTCTTAAGTAGCTGCAAATACCATTTTGAAAAAGAACTGGATAATGCATATCTTGAAAATTAGTACTTCCAGATGCAATGATTGTCAGGATACTGATATTTTGGCTAATGTCTGAGTGTCTCCATGTTACCTCCTTGAGCTCTACTTTTGCACAGCTTTAATTGATTAGATCTGGGGCACAACCTGGATTTCTAAGTTCAAGTGGAACAAATACGCATTCATCATAGCTCAGAAAAGCTGATATGGATATGTATTTTATGATAAGCATGTGCAAAAACAAAGTCCCCAATATGAGCTGTTTCTTAGCAAAACCAACAGGAAGGAATTGGTCCAATATCACAGCTAAACCCCTCATGTGTTGGCATAATAGCCACAGGTACTATCTAAGCTATGGGAAAAGAAAATTTTCAAGAAAATTTAAACAAAAATTGTTTAATGTACAGGAGCAATAGCTTAACAAAATTGGAGGTTGAGAATGAATGCAAACCCTGATATTTTTTGGAATTTTTTCAGTTACAGAAATACTTGCCTTTAGATATGTTTTCCCAGTATGTTATCTGGGAATATCTCCAGGTATGACTGAATAGGCAGCAAAGAGAGATGAAGTCTCTCTCATAAGCAAGGAAAACACCCTGACCTGTCTTCTCAGTTTGGTGTTGGAGTTCTTAATCAAGGTACTTCCTTCCACACATCATGATTTTCCCATCAATCCTACTGTAGATAACCTCCATTTTTAAAAAGCTGTGACAAGCATAATTTACAGAAAGTCCCATCTACATAAGACAGCCATGCAGTTTACTCTAAAATGAAAGCTGGTTTTTGTGCTGGGAGAGTGTTGAAGGCTGTAAGATAAAAAGATAGAGAAGTGTATTTCTCCTCAGAGTGGTCACCATCATTGCCAGTTGACTAAAGGAACATGACAATTACTAAAATATTTGTTTCAATTCCATTTGAGATAGAATGCAATGGACAAATCACAGTACACAGCTGCAAGAACAGACCAGTAGCTCTGATTCAAAGAGAAATAAGTGCAATCTCTTTCTGATATTGCTTTTCTCATGATTCACACATAATCTCCTTTATGATTTGGATTTAATGTTCTAAAGGTCACTGAGACAGCAGTTAAATTTTGTGCAGAATGATAAAAGCAGCTTATTTAATTACCTTCTACAAGGTAACTGTACAAGGTTTTCCATTTTCCATCCTTTTCCAGAAAGTAGTAACTCAATATTCATGTTCTTTCACCAATTCTATACAGTCATATTTTTTTCCTGTTTTTAACTAAGGTAGTATTACTGAAGATATCTACTTTAAGAAAAGGTCTGCTTTAAGGAAAATTATTAATTTTTAAAGTTGCCTTCAAAAGGATATATGTATAGCTAACAATATTTATTTTCACACTTAGAAAGAGATCCCATTTCTCCAGGATAATTCCACATCCTTTATTGGTAGGTTTTATACTTTTTAAAAGCAAATATTCACTACATAAATAGTCAACAAAACCTTCTCATGGGATTATTTGTGCTTTCACAAATGCTCATGTAAACATGTAATTTATGTGTTTAGCTAGAACTTTTAGGTATACTTATCTCTATTCCTTCACATGTAAATTTTGATTTTATTCTAGGAACAGTGAAGATCAGTTTCTAGCTTCTACAAACTTAACTGTGAAGTAACCCCCCTCTGCTGTATGTTTCTGTCACATTAACTCTCTTCCCTGAAACTGGTTTGTAACAAAAGCTAATCTGAATAGAACACATCCACCCACCCTGGAGTTTTCTTTAGGTAAAGAAGGAAAAACTGAGATTTTTAAGAAGGGTGTTCAACAAACTTACTCCAGCCAAATTTTACCTCAGAAATTACTGACAAGTGTTCATAATTCCCTTAAGTACTTAATTAGCTATGCAGTTCCACCAGCACTTTTCTTGTGCTTAATAACACAATGCTCTAGCAAGACCTGAAGTCTATCAAATCTATTCCATTAATAAAAAAGGTTATTGCCAAAGCTTGTTCAGTTAATACCACCATAGCCACAGCTTGAAAATACTGGTCACCATAAAGTGTCTAGAGCTTAATGGAAAATTGAGATATAATTTATTCAAGGGAAACACTCACCATATTGTTGCAAATAAATGCTTAAAATATTTAAAGATTAATTAGTAGGTATTAATGTCCAACTAAAATGTAGTAAATTCACAAGTAGTTATTCCCATAATACACACAAGACTGTAAGACCACATGCTACTAAAAAAAAAATCCAAAACAACCAAACCACAAACTCCATTCCAAACAAATTAACAATTCCCACAGCAATGTTTCCAAATCTATCCAAATTTAACTGGAAAGAACATTCATTGGTTCAAACTAGTTTAGCTATGCAGTCACTTCCACAGAATCTCAGGGTTTAAAACCAAGGAAAATGTTGAAACATTAGCATGGTATTTACTGTTCATGGGCCCACAGAATACCAGAACTGAAGAGAGGGTTAGAAATGTTTTTACAGAATCACAGAATATTCTGAGTTGGAAAGGACCCACAAGAAAAACTGAATCCAACTCCTGGTCACACACAGGACACCCCAAGAGTTACACTGTGTGCTTGAGAGCATTGTCCAAACACTCCTTGAATCCTGTCAGCCTTGGTGCTGTTACCACTACTCTGAGGAGCCTGCTTGAGTGCCCAACCACCCTCTGGGTGTAGACCAAGTATCCAACCTAAACCTGCCCTGACTCAGCATCTGGCCATTCCCTCAGGTCCTGTCACTGGCCACCACAGAGCAGAGATCAGTGCCTACCCCTCCTCTTTCCCTCACAAGGAAGCTGCAGACTGCAGTGAGGTCTCCCCTCAGTTTCCTTTTCTCCAGGCTGAACAGACCAAGTGACCTCAGCCACTCTCATACAGCTTCCCCTCAAGGCCTTTCACCACCTTCATTGCCCTCCTCTTGACTCTCTTTAAGGGCTTAATGTCTTTTTTGTATTGTGGTGCCCAAAACTGCACACAGGACTTGAGGTGAGGCCACCCGAGTGCAGAGCAGAGCAGGACAATCCCCTCCTCCTTTCCTGGCTGGGGATGCAGTGTCTAATGCCCACCAGTGCACAGTTGGCCCTCCTGGCTGCCAGGGCACAATGACTTTCCATTAATCAGGACCTCCAGTCCCTTTCCAAAGAGCTGCTCTCAAGCCTCTCATCGCCCAGTCTTCTTGTATATCCAGAGTTACCCTGTCCCAGGTGCAAAATCTAGCACTTGCCTTCATTAAACTTCACACAGTGGGTGATTACTCAACCCTCTAATTTGCCAAGATCTCTCTGTAAGGCCTCTTTGCCCTCAAGGTAGTTGACAGTTCCCCCCAGTTTAGTATCACCACCGAATCTACTTCGTATTCCTGTGAGCTCTGCATCGAAGTAATTTATGAAGAGCACTGGCCCTACATTAGAGCCATGTGGAACCCCACTGGTGACTGTTTGCCAGCCTAATGTAACTCTATTTACTGGAATTTTTTGTGCCTGACCCGTGAGCCAGTTGAGCATCCATCATAAGATGTACTGATCTAGCTGAATGCTGGACATGTTGTCCAGAAGGACACCATGAAAGACGGTATTGAAAGCTCAACTGAAGTCCAAAGAGGCTTCCATGAACAGCCTTCCTTTGCTCAGCTAGGTGGGTTACCTTGTCATAAATGGAAATAGAGCTAGTCAAACAGGGCTTTCCCCTGATGAAGCCATTCTGGCCAATGACTGCATTATCCTTCAGGTGTTTTTCAGTAACTCCAAGAGTAATCTTCTCCATAATTCTACCAGGCACTGAAATGAGACCGACAGACCTGTAGTTTCCTTCATGCTGTTCTTGAAAACTGGGACAACATTAGCCAGCACTGAGTTAAGTGGGACCTCTCCAGATTCCCAAAACAGTTCAAAAAGACATTGAGAGAAGTCTTGTAATGACATCAGTCAGCTCTTTGAGGATTCTAGGATGAATCCCATCAGGCCCCATAGACTTACAGGGATCCAGCTGGAGCAGTGATTCCCTCACAAGTTCAGAGCTGACTCTGAGTTTATAATTCTCAGAATCCTTCAGCTCAGGGCACTGAGAGTCCCATAGTTCATGACTAGTGCTGAAGACTGAAGAGAGCATTAACCCCCTCTGCCTTGTCTATAGCCCTGTTCGTATGGTGAACATACTCATAATTTAACAAGTCACTGTTATTTGTGGACTGCCTTTTGCAACAAGCATATTTTTAAAAGTTCTTTTTATTGTGCTACACAGTACTGACTGGCTTCAGCTCTAATTGAGCTTTTCCCTCACAATTTTCTCCCCATGGAGGAGAGCAGCATCTCTGTAGTCCTCCCATGTCACCTTGCTTCTGCTGGTCAAACATTTACTTTTTTTTTGCCTTACCTCTACAACAAGATCCCTGCCTAGCCAAGTTTGCCTTCTGCCTCACCTGTTTTTCCAACATTTTGGAATTGCCTGCTCCTGTGCCCACAGGAGATGGTGCTTAAAAAGTCACCAGCATTGATGGATCCCAGCACCATCAAAAACATTTTCCCAGAGGACCTTACTCATTAGTTCCCTAAGCAGTCTGAAGTTTTAAATCCAATTGCTTTGTGGTTGCTGTGGCCAAGACAACCACCAATTTCCACTTAAGTCATAAGATTCTCTCTATTAATGAGAAGCAGATCAAGGAGGACACCTTACTGAGTTGGCTCTCTTAGTGTCTGCACCACGTAGTGATCATCCAGGTGTTTATGAACCTTCTGGACCTGCTTGTATTAGCTGTATGGTATTCATCAACATTTGTCAAGTTGAAGTCCCCCGTAAGGATAAGAGTGGTTAACTTAGAGATGTTCCTTAGCTCCTTGAAGAATAATTCATCAGCATCACCATTCTGGATAGGAGGTCTCTAGTAGACTCCCATGATGACATTTGCTTTACTTGTTTGTCCCTTAATCCTCATCCAGAGGCTTTGACCATGCCATTGCCAACTGTAAGCACCATTCATTCCAGACCCTCTATTACATACAGTGCCAACCTCCCTGCCTCTCCTGCCCTGCCTATCCCCCCTGAAGAGCCTGTAACCATCCTTCATGGCACACCAGTCCCAGCACTCATTGCATTATGCCAATGATGTCGTCTCTCTGGGGCTGGGCCAAAGCTTTTAGCTCCTCTTGCTTTATCCTGCATCTGCTTGGATAGATTCCTCTTTTCAGTACAACAAATATGATATATGCATGGGAAAGGAAATTACCAAAGAAAGCTAATGAAGGTTTGACTCCAAGAGGAGTAACAAAGACTACTGGCTTGTATACAGCCACAGAGAACTTTACTGGTGCTGCCTTTGACCATTTCCAAAAATAACTGCCTGCACCTGCAATGTTTATTACTTAACCTTTATTCTGCTCCTACCACAACACAAAACTGAAAAAAAATATGCCTACCAAGTTCTGCTTTTGAGGAGCAGATCTGTGGTTGTGCCAAGATCTAGCAATGACAAAGTCTTTGAAGATAAATGGCTTGACTAGTATTTCAGCTGCTGAGCAAAACTTTGAATGCAACAATTTATTTCTTGCATCCAGTCTGTAAAGCACACTGTCAGGAAACAGCATCATAATTTTCAACCAATAGATCTTGGAGATCATGGCAAAATGGTGAGACTACAAGCCGAAGTTATGGAATAGTCTGTGAAGCTCAGAAACTATGTCTCAGATAGATAAATGTGCTGAAGAGGACTTGTGAGGATGGAGCAAAAGACAAAGGAAAAGAAGCAAAAAGTGAAAGGGGCCAAAAAAAGAATTGAGGCTATAGCACAAAGCAGAAGAGGCCTAAAGCTGAGGGGGAAATGGAGGCCAGGGAAAAAAACAGCTCAGTAGTGGCTTTAGAATTACAGGAAACAAAGTAATTTACTCATCAAGACACACCAGACATTAACCTACACAGTAACATGAAAAAGAAGAAGCCAGGGAAAAATTGGCATAAAAGATATATAACAATAGATTATGGCTTTTCTGCATCACACAGTACATATTTTACCATGTTTTAATGCTATAATTCAGATGATGCTCACTGTGTATGTATATATACACACACACATATATATACACATATAAATTATACACACATTCAGTATAGTTAACACGATCCAGCTCCCATCTGGACTTTATTTCCTGAGGGAATGTAGAAAAACAGCCAACTACCTCATCCTCAGCTCAGACTGAGGTTGCTGCCTTGTTGGGGTGGGGGAAGGAGGGATATAGATAGACACACCATCATGTGCATACGCAGACTGGCTGCTGCACTTGGGGAAGTGAGGGGCATGGTGAAGGGGGAAGAATCTTTGCAGAGTTATTTCTCTGTCTGAAGATCAAAGGGAATGAGGAAGAACACAACTAATGCTTGAAGAGAGAACATGTATCCATAGGCACAGAGTAACAGGGAAAGAGGCTCAAGCTGCTGCTATTACCCTCACAGTACACAGAGGTGAGCTCAAAAATGAATCCAGCTCTTGTCAGAGCTGTATAGCTGGACTAGAACCCTTTCTTGGAAAATCAAGGGTAATAGCAGGCTTCAGTGGGCTGTGCTTACTGGTCAAGCTGTCAGTAAATTAATCATGCAATTTTCAGTGCTCAGTATCAATAGTAAAACTCAGCCAGTGCAAAGGACACAGTAAGACAGAAAATCACAACTGTGATGACTGCAAGGGCAAATTGCACTATTTATTAATTTTTCTCCTAAAAACGTTTCACAGCCAGGCTCCATAATGAGCTGTATGAAAAAAATCAAGATAAAGAAATGCTTTTTAAAACAGATACATGACTTACTACTTAGCTATCTGTTCTCTTTTTTCTTTCTCTTCCTTTTCGTATCTTGTATTGAAATAACAGAATTTCCCACTGCAACAGTATGTAGTTGAGTAAGTCACCTAGATACTGTAGATATGTTTAGACAAACTTCTGGACAAAGTTATAAATAAGCCTCGGATACAGCTATTCTCATTTTTGCTCTTCAGCATGTCTCTTTGTTCTCTAAGGATGGAATGAGAGTCTAGTGCCAGTGGAAAGAAAAACTGATCTATGATGGGAGCTGACATGCTCCAAAATACTATTTTGGCCTTTAGAGAAGACAAAAGGGGAAAATAAGTGTGCGGAGTTGTTAGGGATAGGGATTCTGTTTGTTTTTATGCACTGCTATTTTAAATCCCTCCCTAAACACTTTCTCAACTTCCTCAGAACAAAATCTCTAGCCGAAGCCAATGAACTGTTATGGCCACTTTGTTATCAGATGTATACTTTAATACCTTGTATTTTCAGTATCACAAAGCTATAGGGACTTCTGAAAGATACACTCTTTACTTGAAATTTCTCTACCTGCAGATGTAATAGGAACAGAAACTGCAAATATTCACTGAATACATGACTTTAAAAGAACTGGGCAATGAGAAGGGTTTTCTTGGATCTCCTTTCACTGCCCTGGGCCTGCAGAGCCTTTTGCTCCTGCTTTCACATTTTCTCAAACTCCAATTTAAAGCTTCAGCTTCTCATCTTTTGTGCTCATACAGTAAGGCTCTTTCAGAATCTCACTTCTGTGAGGGTTAAAAAACTATCTCACATCTCTAGCACAGAAGCACTTGCAATTTATTCACACATCTCTCCCTCTCAGATAACTGCTAACAGCAAAGGACCCTAGAAAAGTACAAATGAAGCAAGTGCAATAATCTTCATTACAATCTGCAGTACATCAAGGAGCTCATCAGCTGATACTTACGGAGGCGTCACTCCTTTCGGGAGGCCTAATGCGTTGACAGAAATGGGTGGTGGCTGGGACGGCAGCATGGAGCTGAGAAAAGCTGCTGGAGACTGGCTGGAATTAGGAAATCTTGGAGTTGGAGACAGGCTGTGGGAAGGTGAAGAAAGTGAAGGAAGAGGAGGGGGTGGAGGAGGTGGAAGTGGAAAGGAATCACACACTGGATATGTCGCTGTTGGACTAAAGACAGGTGGAGGTGGGGGTGGAGGGGATGGAGAAGAAGGGGACCAGGCATATTCCCCTTCTGGAGCAAACTGCTGAGAGAAGGGAGGAACTGGCACTCTTCCAAACTGTTTCTGAGAAGCAGTTGGAGACATAGGAGAAGGAAGGCTAGATGTGGATGACCCAGAAGATGGAGTCACATAACCTGAAGCAGGGCTGATGTTCTGGGCAGCAATGAACTGCTTAGGCCGAGCATAGTTGAAGGAGCTGGAAGACTGCATGGTTGGGGAAGTATGAGAGTTAAGAATACTCATTGGCACAGGAGAGGTGGCAGACTGGCCGGACTCAAGCTCCTGGAAGGAGGGGGGAGGAGGAAAGGAAGGAGAAGAGGGAGGGTGCTGATGATCAGGTTGCTGTTGGTGACGATACCACTGTCCACTTTCTTGTTCCAGACGAATTTGGTTCTGCAGCTGCTGTATTTTTTGGGGGTCCCTGCGAGAACGAAAAATAGACAAAAAGATGGTCAGACATGCAATTCTGGCTGGAGAGGAGGTAAAAGTTCCACTGGTCCAGGAAAACTGAAAGACAGGGAAAGTTCAAAGCATTTACATATGTTGAATAGCCCCACTTCTTCAGAGTTAACACACGGCTACAAAAGTCCTTTTTTTTTGTCCCCAAGATGAAGGAAAAAGGATATGCATAATAGAATTTAACCGAACCATCAATTCTTCAAAAAGGTAAATTATAGGGCAATGTGAAGAACTTAGGATATTTTAAAGGCACAATCCAGACAATGGAATTCAAGGTAAAATCATAACAAGGTTTCTTTTTGATTCTTGTAATTTTTTTTCAACAGCCCCATTTCAATGATAAGGCTGAAATATTTACCCAGTAACAACTTCAGCCATAGCTGAATTTCTGCTATAGCCTCTGTGGGCCAATCAGACAGACCTAATTACAGCCATACTTTTAATGAAGTACTTGGAGACAAGGGACCAACTTCTGTGTTAGAACCATCCATGTATGCAGACGAGTAAAGACTTCTGAGAAACATCTGTAACCTAGGGAAGCTGTGAACTGAGCTTCCCCAGGTCTTTAGTCTCACTTTTTCTCCCCAGTTTTATTTTCAGCTGTAGGTCCTGAGATGAATCTTAGTAGATACTTAATATAGTTCTGAGGCATTGCAATACTATCAGCTCAAATGGAAGTAAGAATTTAATTTAGAAATTCAGAAATTCACTGGAAGAAGAATAGAGACTAAAAAAGTTAGTATGCAGGAGCACTCAGAACACTTAATTAAGGAGAAAAAAATGAAAGAAAAAAGTAAAATGTTCAGCACTGAAGCAAATCAGAACTGGGGGGTTTTTTTTGGTCTCAATACAGCTGTTTGAAAGACATTAAGCTCAAAATTAACTGTGGTCTATCATGCGACAATACATCAGACCAGCTTGCTTGAAATTGTCCTTTTTCAGCTGGAAAACATAACTTTGTCTCAATACTCCAAATATCCACAAAGTTTCAGCATATGCACATATACCTTTTCTGTATATTTAATATATAAATACTTTATTATATACAAGTATGTCATTGTTTATATATAATTTGGGTCATCTAAGCAGACATTTTAGAAGCAGTTTGCCTAATGCATGGCATATGAATGTAGGATTCTGGCACAACAATATACTTTTGTTGATAGCAACAAAATTAGAAATGGTAATAACATCATATTTTCCACTTGAAGATTAATTTTGATATTCCAACCATCTACATTTCCCAGAAAATGTTTTCTGACAATAATTCTGCTTATGATCTCTGGCCAAAGGAGATTGCTTAGATAAGAAAAAGGGGAGCAAGCTGTTTTAGGGCAGAAAACTGAAAAATGAGTAACTTATACTAAACAGTTGCCTTTCTTTGGTATTGTTGTAAAGATGGTTAAATTCTAGCAATGTCTCATTAACAATACAAATTGCAGCACTTAAAAGGAGATAAACTTTTAAACTTAAATTAGCAACAAGAACATTTGAAAGTTACAGTTCACTTTGTAAATTTTATAATTAATTTTTTAATGTTGATAATAGAGATTCTTAATCCCTATCAGTTCGACTTTTCACTCCACAGGATGCCAGCTGAAACTTATTCTATTTTTGTGAAATTACTTAACATTCATATTTATTTAAATCAGTTAAAACAACACAATTTTAGTTCCTGTCGACATTTGACTTGCTTAGTTGATGACAGCAACAGTTCTGGTCACTTCTGGCTGGACTGAGAAAACCCTATAAGATTACTACTTTCACCTCATTCTGCATCTTTGGCCTGAATATTTGCAGACCTACTGCCCAATACCTCTAAGATTATTAGCAAATAATAGTAATTTTATTTTTCATCATAATCTTCCTCAATTTTTTTTATTTATTACAGACAGACTAAGGTAAAAAAAACAAAAAAGGGGACAATTTAGCATTGTAAATGAGGTGTTGAATATAGAAGAAACTTAGCTGTCTCCAACATTACTATGTTTAACCAACATGTGCTGAAAGCAAGTAGGAGTGTCATGTCTTGAGACCTTTTTATTTGCATTTGCCAAGTCACATGGTGCTGCGCCCGGCCAGCAGCATCCCACAAATGCCCATCTATGGCCCTGTCAATGCAAGTGCAGCACTGCAGCACTGCCCTGCACTGCTGCTGACCCCGCCAGGCACAGGCACAGACCAGATTCAGGGTATCTCTACAAAAGGGTGACAGGCAAAAATGAGGCTGCTCAGCTCTCCCACTAAGCTTGGCTTGAGGCTGCAGGAATATGCATGCCTGTAAATCAGGGTTTATTAGCCCAGGACAGTATTGATTCAGGTTGAACAGCTGTTGGTCAGCTTAGAATTCACCTAAATTAAGTGTTTGTCTGCTTAAAAAATAGCATGCAAACACAACCATTATCACATCAGTCCACGGGGCAAAAAAACCACAAAGACCAGCTTAGAGTAAATTTTCACGCCAGCTGTAAAAGTGCACAATCCTTGTCTGCAAAGGCATGTTCTCTACCTGAGACCTGTTCTTTTAACACCAGACACTGCCATATTATTTTCTTGAGGAGAGGTATTCTAGAGATGCGTCATTATGAAGGAGAAAAGGAGAGGAAACAATAACAATTCAGCAGGTTTTCTTTGGAATGACACCATCAGTGGTGGAAGTTCTACATAGGTAGATCCTCTGCTGTGACAAAGGCAGGGAGAGCCTTTGGCCCAGCTGCCAAAATTATGAAAATTATTAATTTCTCATTAGTAGGGAAACAAAGAAGGGAATGAAAAGAGTTTGCTTTTTGGATGAGATTACAAGGAAAACTAATTTAATTGTTATTACATCCTCTTTCCAATTAGTTGAAATACGTTTTGTAATTTTAAAGGGCACACATGCATTCAGGAAACACATCAAGCTTGTCTAAACAATAGAGCATAAACTTATTTTCTCATGTGGAATTTTTTATTTTGCCAAATAATTAATTATAACAATATAAGAAGGAGCATATAAAAGTACTTTCTTAGCAAATTCAATCAGTAAATGATAAAGGTAAGTAATTAGAAAAAAAATCATAGCTAGGGTAAAATGAATATTGAGAAACTCCATCAACTCACTGAAAAGCAGGCCTAGTACTACATAAATACGTTCAAAAGTTCTGCTTTAGAATTCATAATGTTTTTCCAATACCAGGTATTATTAACCAAGATATTAAAATACATTTTCAGATGATCTGATAGCTATGCTAAAAAAGTTCCAAAATGCAAGCAGCAAGGCAGTAAGATGTTAATGAAAGCAGACATCAGTTACAACAGAGGTGAGGTTTCTGAGCCATGCTGCCTGTGAGAGCAGCTCCATGCATGGGTTTGGTACTGGGCACTCAGAACATGCTCAGTAAGGTGATGACTTTCAGAGCTAAGAGACTGCAAGAAACATTTGAAAACAGATGTTAAAAGCAAAGAGTAGGGACAGGAGACATTAGGTTTCTTGGTGGACAACAATGGTTGCAAATACGCACACCACAGTTTAATAGCTACTTGAGAAATCCTATTTTGAGGTATGCACTTGGTTTAAATTACAATGGGCTGGTTTATATTTTTATCCCATTTTCATAATGCTTTTTCTTCTTGATAACCTCTGTATCACATTGGTTTGAAAACAGAGCAGTATGTGACTGAGAATGGTAGCAACCCCCATCAGGAACTCTAACTCCAAGTGCCTGAACACTTGAGTAAAAGAGTGGAGTAAAGGAGCAACATAGGTAGTGGTTGCACATCTCTCCAAATCTCAACAAGACCTGGCTACTGAACTGCAGATAACATTACAGCAGATGGCATTCCCAGGAATGCAGTAAATCCTTCACACTTAACTTCTGTCCTAGGCTCATTCACATACTCCCAGTATTAGGGTATGTACCAGCTTTACTTTTATCTTACATTACAAAGCTTATTTAGAGAAACAATGTCCTTCTTCTGGGAAGCATCTTACTGTTTGCAGTTTAATCATCAACTTTGTGTACCTTTAAACACAAAAGTTAATATGGAAGCCATTCTATCCAAACTATCTCTCTTGGAAGGGGAAGTTTCCAAAAGGAAGAGAAATGCTGTTGTAGCCTTGAAGTCTTTGTATATGAAATGAACCCTACTGAGTTATGCCTACCATGAAGTATGCAAGGACATTGAAATTTAGTCAGTGTTTTACAACACAGTACACAAAGTAAATGGAAATAAATGACCACAAGTAAAGAACCAAGACTAAGTGATGTTTTCTGTAACATTTTAAAATTCCAAATTTTGTCCCCCCTGATCTCAATAAAATAAAATGGAAAACAGACAAAGAAAGGCAATTTTTGTTTGAAAGAAAGAGTCCTATTTATCTCAGGTGTGGAAGAATAATGAGCTCCCTTCTGTCTCAAGTCATTCCTGAGCAAAAGCAGATCAGCCCCTTCAGAATCCTATCAGTGATCTGCTTTTTGAGAAACAGATGGTGCAGTTCTACAGAAATATACAAAACATACCACTGAAATGAAGGTACAGGAATATTTTAAATGAGAAATGATCAGAATTAAGCACAATTTAAAAATGTTGAGCTATTTTTCTAAGTTAAGATTCAAAAACAATGCCAGAAATGCCTGTATATTTGGGGTAACAACTACTCATCTCCATGAACTCTACTTTCCAAAGAAGATCTAGCTTCTAACTCAATACTATTGCTTCAGAATTATGCCAGAGCTCTACCAAAAGGGAGACAGTCACTATCACACTGTATCAAATGGCAGGGGCTCTTCTCACTGAGTTCAATGTCAGCAGCTCTCTATGTATAGATGTATTTTGTATATGTGTACATTTAGATATATTTATCTCTAAACTTTGGTATTTATACAATAAATACCAGGATTAATTTTTTCCATAATTTTTAAATTTATTGAAATTGGAATGTATCACATATATTTATATCTTTCTAGCTCCTGGGCAGCCAAACTGGATACCTGCTTCTGCATCTGTGGTTCCCAGCAGCTGTTAGGACAGATCTGCCAGGTAGCTCTTAAAGACATTTAAATTGCTTTCTACAAGTACAACATGGGCATTTTGCTGATATAGTATCCACTGAAAATTAGTAATTTTCATAACTACTTCTGACAGCTAATATTTAAGAGACTAAAATATACATATCAATTTATCCAAAATGTGATAGCAATCTCTGATACCTGGAATTCTACTCTTGACAAAATTCCTAATACAATTTAAATTTTTCCACCAAACTTACCAAATATCGAGTTGTTAAAAATGAAAAAACCCAAAACCTAAATTAATCTGCCAGTGAATTAATTACCAGATGTACTGAAAAGAAATACTCAGAATACAAAAGTAACTCAGACTGAAATATCCACTGAATAAATATTTGCTTATTTTTAGAAATGTTAAAGATGTACATACATGTCAAGGCAAGAATGTGAAGTAAAGGGAGAATAGTTGCCTCTTTCAACAAAAACTGCTATGTATTCAACACACAGACAGCCTCCAGGCTGTATCAATACAAATGCATTTCGACATGTTTTAGGTTTTCTGAGACTGAACAGTCCCTTAGATTGTGGGAGGAAAAAAAAAGGGGGACTCTTTTAAATGCTGCAAGGGTTCATATTTATGTAAGACTAGAATTCGTCTTACATTACTACGACTAGAATTATCAATTAAAATAAAAATGGGGGGGGATAGGTGATGGAGGGGACAGGATGGAGGAATAACAACAACAACAACACACAGAAACCAGCACCAGTTTGGGTTCTAGCATGAAAATATTCAGAGGTATATTTTATCTATACTAACATTACAGGGAGGATGCAGGTTGTCATTACAATTTAAACCTCATGCTGGGTAACTTGATGGAGAACTGTAATAGGAACCATCTCCAGCAGCTGCAACACTTTAACATTTGTATTACCTTCCCTTCAAAGCTTAACAATCTGAAAATACAGATTTATAGAAATATTTTCTGTATTTCAGGTTGATATACAGGAGCATTTATAATTAGTTTCAATGTAAGCTAATACACTTCTAGAAGAAGAAATATGGTGCAAGAACTAACACAGGGACTGTGTTATGAGCACACTGTGAAGCTGAGCTTAACTTTTCATCTAAGAAACTTCATACACCCAGATGAGAAGTGTAAACTATCTGCATTGTTTGTGGACTCTTTTGTAAGGAAGTCCTGCTGTAATTTGGCTGTTAAAAACCTGTCTATCTATCCCAAAAAGTGGCAGTGTAGCTGTGCCTATTTTCCACTCTGGTTTGATTATCTGTAAACACATCAAGGTAATTTCTGTGCTAAGGAAACCAGCAGTGGAGAGGGTGCCAGTATTCAGCAAACACGAGCCATTCTTTCAGAGACAGGAACCATTTTTTACCCCTCAATACCACTGCGGGGACATTTTTCAAAACATGCACCAGTGAGATAACACACTTAGCTTGGGTACAGAAAGAGAGGAAATGGTGCTCTTGTGCACATTCATTGTTCCCAAAAGTCATAAAGATACAATACAGCTTTAGCAAAAATGCTAAACTTCATATCTCTGGTAGGGTTAGATCATAACAATCGGTCTGGTAATCAAAAATCTGTCGGGCTTGGTAATTCAATTGTGTTGCACAACTAATGCACAGGCTACCCAGTGACAGATATAACAGCTAAAATATTACACAGGCAACAGGTTTTACTGAGAAAGGAAGCTAAAAGTGCTATGTTATTAAGAGGTAAATTGCACCGAGAGATTAATTACAATGCAGGTTCCAATCAACCGAATCAGCCCAAAGTGTAGGAAAGAATTACTCGGAATGCAGGAATTAACTGGCCTGCAAACAGAAAAAGAGGTCTTCTGACTCTGATTATGCTGTACTAAATTATGTTCTGTGCTGACTGGTATATATTCAAAGAAAATATGGATTGGAAAAAAAATCTAAGTATGAAAAACTGTGTTAGCCTAAAACCAAAAGTGAACAGAAGAAAAAGATGTAGTACTATATATCTTCTCACTGGAACAACACATGCACAGTTGTCTTTTTTAATTCACATATTTATTTTAAATTTAATATATTTGATTAACAAGATGCTGTATAAATCATCACAACATTTGCTTATTTTTATGCTACTCAATAACTGTTACAGTGGGCTTCAAATTGAATTTCCAGGCCTTCAATGTTAACATTCCAGTATCTGTCAAGTGTGTTCTTTGGGTTACATATAAAGATGACTAATTTGTACTATTGAAAGATTTTCTTTGTGAGGAAGAATGGATAATATATTAAAAAGGGGGAAAAACCTGAGTAGCTACTGGGTGTCCTGCCATTAAAGGGAGCACACAGTTGCTCATAATGTGTTTTTAGGAAAATTAAAATTTCAACTCTCTATTAAAAAATACTCACAAAACTAAGATGCCTTTAGAACCTAAGTTTTAGGCCTTTATCAGCTATTCTGTATTCACAAATAGGTCTGATATTTGAGCAGGTAGCTGCCTCATGTAAAGCTGGGATATTACCACCTGACACATCAGTAGTTTATGAAACTTAGTGGAGGCACCCTATTCTTAAACTACCATATGAAAAGGAACAACTGAAAATGAAATAAATACATGAGAACTGGTATTTAAATGAAATAATTATATACTTCTGCAATTCAATTACAACTACATTACTTTAGGTGTCAGCCCCATCTTAATGCCATAAGAGTTTAGTGCTACACCATTCTTCCTGAAGTCCTCCTGTGCACACAAAAATAATCCCCTCAACAACATACACTAACTTTTATGGAAGAAGGACATGTACCAGGAAGTAAAACCAACTGCTAAAGACAGTAAAACTCTTTCAGTCTTGTAGTCAGGAGCATTGGAAACTGAAAATAACATTGCAGCATTGGCCAGAAATTTTGTGACATTTATTCAACCAATACAATCCTAACACAATTATAACTTAGGCTTGGTACAGGAGAAGATCCTATATCCCCCAAAATAAAATAATTTACGGGGCATTGTCACACCTTATCTAGCCAGATATGTACTTCAGAACTGAGAGTTTATAGGCTGAACTTTTTGTCTGTTTTTTAAAAGGTGTCAATCCCAATGTATAAAGATACAAGAAAAATTATGATACCCAAAATGTTGCTGAAGCACCCTCAGATATGAAGGGATGCTACTTTTTGCAAGGGTATTGTAAACATAATTTCCCCACTGCTTGGCTAAAACAAACAAACAAACAAACAAAAACATCTTTCAGCAGTATTACTAAGCAGAGGCAAAATCCACCTACAGTACACAGATGTCACTGCAGTCAAAACCTGCTTTTAAGTAGTCAGAACATATTATGTGCCTGAACACTTAAAAAGACCTGTCCAGTACTAATCACATTCCTTGTCACCACAAAGAGAAACAGTGCATAGTGTTGTTACACCAACATACAACCTGAATTAGCTTCTTGCAATGGCAACACATAATTTTAAACAGAATTTTGCTCATAAAGAGATAGAGTGATGTAATGGTGAGATTTTTATTTTAAAACCGCTAGCTAAGTGTACAGTATATTGTTCTGGAAAGCTTAAATGGAATACCTTATGTATAAATGGCAGAGCAAATAATTTCTTTTGTACTTCAGAGGGAAAATACATTCCATAAAGATGGTTCACATCAGGTTCTATTTGCTTTTTATTACGGCAAACAACCTTGAGTATGGGAGACATATAATAAAGACTTCTCTGAATTAAGCTGCACCTTAAGTGATGTACAATCACATAAAAAAGAAGGAATCATACAGGCAAACATGTGATGATAAACATTTGTTATAGACAAATACTGTGCCAATGAGTATGAGTGGCTGGTTCCTTCCCTAAAATTGTTTTGAATCTTGCTTAGCTCCCAGTGAAAGGAGCCAGCCATCTTATGCAGAGAAAACAAAAGGAAGAACTATATTTCATTTTTTCCCAAATGAAATTGTGACCAGCATAGTGACTAGCCAAAACAAGGAACCTGACACTTCTCCTAAGGGAACAGTAAGGACATATTTGCATCTGGGTTTTTGCTTGGGTCAGAAATGTGCTTTTGAAACAAATTTCTAACCATTTCCCACTTCCTTTTTCACTGGTTTGCATCCATGAGAAGCCTCTCGAGAACATTAACTCCTCTCCTATCAGGTGAAATGAACTAACCAACCTGAGCCACTTATGAGTCCATGGAACAGACTAGAGCTAGTCCAAAAGGAAAAACCAAAATCCCAAAGCTCAATGACCCTGAAGTGTGCAGATAAAATACCCTCAGCATGTTTCTTCACTCTATGGAGCCACCCTTGTTTCTGTGCACTATTTGCTAATACAGGCTATACACTGAATAAACTACCATGAAGTGACAGCAAACCATACAATCTAAGAGGCTTTTAAAACTAAGTGTGTATACCACAAGAGGTTCTGGCTTTATATTTTGTCTGTCAATTTCTGGTAAGTCAAACACATCTCTTTCTAAACGAATACATTGAAAATTATTTTATTTGATTTATAGGGTTTTCTTTATAGGATTTCTTTACAGTTTCAAAGTGTACAGCATACTGATATGTAATATATGTCAAAAACAGGGTATCCTGGATATTATTTAACATTTACATACTCAGAGACAATGTATTGACCTATCCTAGTTAGCAATTTTACTATTTCTATGTTGTAGTACAGACTTTCCTATTTGATTGCCTGCAGCTGACCTCTAGAAATCAATTCCACTCCTCCCATCTGCCCTGCAGTAAAAAACCTCCCAGACAAAACAAACATGTCTTTTTGCTATCAGTCTGATCACGGAGTAGTTTGCAAAAAGCTAGTTACGAAGTGTTTTTCGCAGGAATTAAAACCATTTTGTCTGACAGTTATGAAGATTCTCTCTTTCTGGACTCAGTATTTTGATGACTCATGCACCTCCTTAGCCTGGAGCTGGACACTCTCTGAGAAAGAATATTAGAAACAGCACTTGTCTGATTTAAGGATTCCAAGTTATATTCTTCCATATTTATTAGGATAAGATTTACGTTAAAATGAATATTCCAGAATGGATGACAAGAGTGGTTTACCTAGTCCTATACTAAAGCTCATTTAGTTTATCTTGACCAACAGCAGTTTGTTTTGTCCTTATTGTCCCTGTTGTAAAAGGTTTTTACATTGAATTGTGTATGTACTTTATTCCTGCCCATGTTCCTTGCCCACAGCAGGAAGGCTGAAACTAAATATTCTTTAAGGTCCCCTCCAACCCAAACTTTTACACAATTCTATATATAAATTGTTTCCTTCACATAAGTAGACTACTAAAATTATATTTGGAAACTATTGGTAAATCACTGTTAGTAAACTGAAATTAGAAAAAAATAATCCATGCTTTGTTTCTATCATTCTAAGTGCTAGCAAGATGTAGAAACTGCAATATGTATCTCTCACAATTAATCCAACATTGTAGTAAATCATGATTAATTATAATTACTTATTAATTAATTAATCCAACATGAAGTAAATTACACTTGGAGTCCAAGCTGTTGTGATATTTCTCTACAAGTATCACAACAGCTTGGACTGTAAGTGTAATTTACTTCAAAAACGGCTCAGTTAGAGTAAGAGAAAAATCAGGCTGTGCTTTGATAAGTAACCAATAGTTTCATACGAAATATGTAATTTAGGACTTCCAAAATTGTAATTTAGGTTACTTCAACAACAGAAGGATATTGACAATAACAATACTGGAAGCACTAAAGTCAGCATCAGTGGGGATCATACGGTTCTTCCTTTTTCCACTATGAATTTCCACATGATCCTGTTCCTCTCAGCAACACTCAGATCATGGTATAATGCTGGTCTGCCTTCTCATGTGCCTCCCTGCCTCTTCCCTTGGGCTACCAGCACATCTTCACTGCCCCATGTGAGCTTCAGAAGGCCTACCTAGGGTGTACCAAAATT
Source organism: Setophaga petechia (assembly GCA_024362935.1). Classification (NCBI taxonomy): domain Eukaryota; kingdom Metazoa; phylum Chordata; class Aves; order Passeriformes; family Parulidae; genus Setophaga; species Setophaga petechia. The sequence continues at coordinate 35,257,076 of JANCRA010000001.1, forward strand.
CATGACTTTACCTTCTATCTCACTGCATATTCTAGCTTCTCTGGAAAACCATGCTTCATTCTCTGGAAAACCATGCTTCATTCCTGGGAAAACATTTGTCTAAAATAACTTCACCTACTACAGTTTTCTACCATGAACTCGAGGAAAGTTATTTGAGGTGTTCGAACCTGCATGACCCTTGTGTCTCTGGGCCAGTTTACTTAAGCTACTGTGTAGCCACAAATAAAATTTACACAGTACATTGACCTTGTTTCTCACTTGAAGGATCCTCCTAGTTCTATTCTGTTTCAGGTAGAAACCTCAAGCATAGTACTCAATGAAAGTGTACACAATAACAAAAGCATTTGGATGATTTGAGGTCAGCTAATTGATTAGACAAATCATACAAAATACACAGAAAAAAAAGTAAAAAGCCAAAAATCTAGAAAAAACACAAAATAATTTAAAAATTTGGTAGTTTTTGTCGTAAAGGTACAAAATAAAGAATGGACATTTAAGTTCTCCAACTAGTTGTGCTATATATCAGGGAAAGTGCGCACCCAGAACTGCAGGAAGATTTTGCTCCTTAGTATTTCTGTTTGGAGGAAAACAAGTACATTTCCCTACAGCCATCCTCTTTCTCATGCCAAGACTGTAATGAGTCCATGCACTCAGACTTACCACACTAATTACATTCTCACGCCCTAAAGGCAGCGTTGTTTGAAGCTGTCCATTTTTTGGTCATTTCATAAACCTTCAGAGACTTCAGTTTTCCAAATGAATTTCAAGACTCCAATATTCAAGTTACTTAAATAATCAGTAATCCACAAGGCCTTAGTAAAAAATGGGGAAACAAACTTTGATAGCACATAATTCTTGCTGTACACTGTCCAGGCAATACTTCACAGATTAGTTATGATCTTCTACATTAGGGAGAATATTTTCCTGCAAGATCCTAATACTAGAAATGGTATCTCATGATTCAAGATTTTTTGTTTGGTTTAAATTTGTCTAATGATTAAAATCTAATTTGAAATTAAGAGGAATCAGTAAAGCAAAAGTCCTAGTTTCATATAATTCATAATTGCAGGAAATGTTTTTTGACCCCTTGGTTGACTCAAAATTTTTTCTCATGATTTTTACCAGCATGATCTACTTCCCCAATGAATCACTCAGAATGAATGAGAAGAGATCTGCACACTTGGAAATAGCAACAGAATCTTGCAATCATTTTCAAATCTTCTAAACATTAGACAGCTTTATATTGCTGAAACAAGTTCCAGATGTGTAAAACAGTAATATTTGATTTGTGATATGACTAAAAGATCATTTGCCTTTTTCTACTGGCCTTCAGTTTGATGTCATGTTGCTCTAATACTTCTAGTCAAAAGGAGATACATAGGCAAATGTTCTCATCACTCCTCTTTGGCATCTCACTTACACAACAAGTAGTACAGCCTCCTAGAGAGCCAGGGAAGCCCCCAGGGTGCAGTTCAGAGTGTGTAAATTTGATGCTAAATGTCAGAATGTATGAATATGAAGACTCCCTCAAAAGCATTTTAGAAGTCATCCCAATAAACCACAGGCTTCAAAATGAAGACAGACAACTCAGATATGAGCAGAAAACACATAAAATGTTTCATGCATCCTCAGTAATGCAGATAAAAATAACACTACCCAAAAGTCTTTCTCCCACCCACAATTTAGTAGCTTGTGAGACAACTGAAGAACTCATAATACATGATTTGGTTGCACAATCACACTAGACTTAGCATTTAATTTATTAAAGTACATTTTTCCCCATATACATTATGAGTTAGCTAACTAGTATGGCAGCTCTTATTTATCAATCAACAAATGTACTCAGTACTCTTGCTGGGGAATATTCTTTTAGGTGGAATTAGTATCAGAGAGGATCCATAGTTCCAACACTACCACACCCAGCCAGTGTCACCGTGTAGGAGTAGAATTAATAGAAAAGGTCAAATTGTTTAACAGCATTATGAAGTAACATTGTTAGAGTCAGGAAGAAATCTTGTGATTATTTATCAACACCATCAGCTGTAGAACAAAGAGTTGAACAAAAGCCAGGAGGAAAAAAATCTACTAGTTTAAAAGGAACTACTAGGTTTTACTCATTTAAAAAGCAGTCCTAAAGAAAGTCAGAGAAAGCGATGAACAAAGATATGCCAAGCTGATTTTAAACCTTGCCAAAAAGGCACAGTATCACACTGTATTCTGTATGAAGAGGAATTTGAATATTTCAGACCAGAAGATCAGACTGCAACAGCAATGTCAAGCTTGGTTTTAATCACACCAATCTTGCCAATTGGTTTAAAGTGAGACATCTGCAGTGCTTAGACTAAAAAGACTCAGATCAATGTACTTAACTTCCTCGTACTTTATGTTCCCTAAACAATCAGCAGAGTAGTTCAATTAAAATGTTAAACAATGTTTTTCAGCACAGAAATACGTATCTTGGAAGTACAAATGTAAAAAAAATACCCTAGTCTTTTTTATGCACCAGGAGCAAATCCAGCATTACTTTTCCCAAGTTCAACCTCTTTTATTTCTGTAAGATGTCCCCAAATTTTTTTATAATTCTTTCAATTGCTTATAAACATAATCTCCTGGTATTAGTATATTAGCTTGGCTAAATATAGAAAGGAGCACTCACTTGTGTTTTATGGAGCATTTTCTTTGGTATGCAGCTAATATAAATAAAATGAGCAGAGAGAAGTTGGCAGTGTTCCACTGACATTACATCACTTTTCCTTAATAGGAAACCTCTCTGCAACTTAACATCTTGCTTTAAACACTCAGAAGTGTCCACAAAGTCTTCAGTGAGGATCATCATATAAGGCCAGGAGTTAGCTGCAAAGGGCTAGAACATGAAGCTGGATCTCCCAGTACAACATTGAAAAGAAACTCTCTAGTGAAAACCACTTTTTAAAAGTCACCAACCACAGAGCAAGGGAGTTGCATAATGTCTAAGAAAAGACATCTGTAAAATGTACATAATTCCCATAAAAAGAAAAGGAAAAAGTTCTAATTTCTATGATGCTACTTCTCTAGACTCAGAAATTCCTCTAGAAACCAACAAATTAAAAACAGAGGCCTAATCCACCAGATACAAACAGGACAGAGACACAAGTATCTACCACAGTTTCATTTGCTGCTTATTCTTTGTGTATCTCAAAAAGACATGATCTTCTATTTTGATGAAATTAATTACTGTAAAATATTACATGATATTTATTTACTAAGAGACAGATGTTGCCACCCACATAGGTTGAGCTCTTCACCAAAACAATAGGACTTTTTGACTGTACACAATGAAAATAAATTATATGTGCAGCAAAACCAGTGTATCTAAAAGATTCCTCTGAGAAGACAAGTCCTTGCACTCAGTTTTTCTCATCCATCACTGAGATTGCTAGTCTTTATTGTGCCATACTTTGAGGGATGAAAAGCAATCCACATAGCATATGAGAAGAAAAGAGTCCAGAGAAATTTATGTTCATGTTGTAATTATTGTATTTCTAATGTGTATATTGCTGAGCAAAAATCCCATTCCCCTTCAAGTCTGCATGCTGTATTTGCTGGCATGGAATTTTATTGAGAACATAATTTATTGAAGCACTGTAACACAGACACACACATGAACACAAAAATGTATTTATCACAGTACAAAAAGTCATGGTAGGTCATTTCGTCCTCTGCTTTGTCCTTTCCAAAAAAGTTTGAGTGAAGTTCACTGAGTGGCTCCTACTGCTTTTAGTTGCAGCTGTGCAGCAAACAGTCTCTAAAACTTTACAGTAATTGTTGCCATGTTTACATCAGTGGCTCTCAGTAAAGAAAATACTAATCTAGTAAAGGCAGTAAAGGTATGCAAAAAATAAATGTAAGCTGAGCTACAGTGAATATCACTATGATTGCTCTCACTTAGGAACCACCAGGTCTTACAATACCATGAATTCTCTGTCCCCTTAGTAAGACATCCCTTAGAACTTCTTTATGTCCAACCCTGTTCTTTCACTGCCATTTGTGACAGCACAACAGCTCAGGACCCTAGGAGAAAGGGCAAGTGAAGTAAAAGTTAGAAGTCTACATAGAATTGGATAAATTGATGGTTTTGTTTGTTGGTAGGATTTTTTGTGGCTTGGTTTTGGGTGATGGTTTGTTTGTTTTTTCAAAGTCTTGAGTCTGTTCACTCCTTCAGACTAAAGAGCGGCCACCTGAAGGGTTCTGCTGGTGCAGCAGCAAAGTGCTGCTTCTCCAGGAACAAGCACAGCTCACACTGCCAAGGCAGGGCTTGCAAAGCCTATCTTTAGTCAGTAATTGTGAAGAGTAAGAATGAACTCCTACATCCATTCTTCTATGGATGACTTTGCTGTTTCTCAACGGTAAATAAGATCATGAAGTTTTATTTCACATATACATTTTTAATTCAACTGCCCCAAAAATGAATGAAGTCTTTAATGGAGACTTCAACAAAGTTTAGTTTACAAGAGGAAAGTAACTTCCAACTGGTTAGAGTGCCCATTGAAAATCTGGAGAAAATATTACTTCCACTGCTAAAACTATCTAAAGATTTCAAGTAGGGGTATTTATGCAATATTACACTCTTACCAAGAACACAGTACAGGCCTAAAAACGAGGAAATGTAGCTTAAGACTTGATTACATGAATGACAAAGGTATAAATAAAAGTATTCACTTGACCAGTTTCATCTTTGTGTATTTTTGTTGATACATGAATTGGCTACTTGCTCCATAATTCAATTTTCTTTTTTCTAAAACGGTATTAGAATTATTAACATCAGCCAGTTTTAATTTTCCAAATGATCATTTTAGCAGAGGTTTCAACTATTGCCAAATTTTGAGAAAATATCAGGAAAAGCAGATGAATGAAGTTAAAGCCAAATTGAAAATAATAAGGCACCTATATTTATCTAACATTAATTGAATCTTATTACATTAAAACTTCACCAAAACCAGCTGATTGGACAACATAGGTCCTGCTAAGTAAGTTGATATAACTCTTAGGTTTCAACTATCATACTGTGTTGCTGTGTTATTTCAAAATCAGAGAAAAACACCTGCTAAAATTAGCTGTAACAGAAAAAAATCAACTGCAAGTCTCTCACACATCCATCCCACCACTATTATTATGCAAGTTATCCTACTCTATACAGCAACCACAAGCAGAACTGATGTGCTAGCAGGGCACGTACATGTTGAATTCATCATCTTTTTGTTTTATCACAGAAAAATCAAGCTACAACTGCTTTCCAAATTTGTGTAAGTGAATTCAGGAATTCACACTAGTAGCTTGTCTGTTCAAGCACACAGACATACCATTGAGACCAACAGGGGCAACAGTAATTAGTAGCTCTGAAAATCTGGCAAGTTTCATATGGATTTAACTTCATTCAAATGAATTTGAAAATTTATGTTTAAAATTCATCCATGTATTGAAATACATTTTAAAAATATTTGTTTTAGCTCTGAGAGTAATTTTTTTTAAGAAGAATTAAGTATCTCAGTAATTTTCTGTTACTTAAATAGCATAAAAATTCTTGGACATGTAAAGGTTTCACACTCAGGTCCCAGGTAAAGTCCTATCAGTAGCAACAAAAATGGAAAGCATTTGTGGCTGAAGTGAATCAGTCTCAATGCTCTTTCCAGAAAACTTGTTACAATGTCTGAATATGGTACCTTTTGCATCAGCCTTTATTAGCAAATTTAAGCAGTGAAAATGCAGGAATCTTTCTTTTGTGCCTGGAAGATGTCCCTATATATGAAGGAGTATGAGACTTTTTTGGATGGACATTAACTCCCTGCCTTTGGTGTCACTCTAGAGTTTTTTCCAAGATTTACTCAGACCACAGAGAAGGCGTACCATGGCATACAAATCCAGGTAGTCTAAATAACAGTGATAAATCATCTGGTTCAAAAATTGAAATAAGTGGTATGGCAGAATTTTTCACAAGCTCAGGAGAACTTTTTTTGTTAAATGACGAAAGTAGCAATAACATGTAACTCTTACAAGCTCTAAACTAGAACAGGCTGCCCAGGGAAGTGGTAGAGTCACCATCCCTGGCAGTGTTCAAAAACTGTGTGGATATGCCACCTGAGGACATGGTTTAATGGTGAACGTGCTGGTGGTGCTGGGTTAATAGTTGGATTTGATGATCCTAAAGGTCTTTTCTATGCAATATTGAGGCAGCTCACACAATGAAGTTTCAGAAGAAACATCAGTTGAATAGCAGTTTAAAATGCCTAGAAATGTATAAATCAGAAGGTATCTCCTTCAATACTACCTATCACTTAATTAACTTTGGCTTCTCAACCAGTTGTACTAATTCGATGCAGTACTTTTCACCTACAGTTTAGAAATGTTGCTTTTCCCTCTGTTTTGGGCTAGGAAACACGAAACTAGAGCTGAAGGAAGCAGTTAGGCTGGTGAAATTATATCACAAAAATACTCCTACCACAACAAGTGCTCTGAACTACTTAGGCATACATACTTATTATAGAACAGAAACAGAAAAGTTTAGAGTTAATGAAACACAAATAAGTAAACTTGAGAGTTCCTAGAGACTTTTATAACTTTGAGTTATTCCCAGCCATTGCCTGACTTAGCCTAGACATGGTGTACAACACCATTATTTCTGATGGCTTATCTATCTTTCAGTATTTAGGCCAGTGTGTAAATTCACCAAAAGCAGTAAATTAAATCCTTATTTTACTGGGGAACAAAAATCCAAACATGCCACAGATAAACCCTAAGAATTAGCACCTCAATGAGAATTTGAGTAGAAAGACAGTTATTCAAAAACACTGGACAATGCATACTATCACAACAGCAAAACTAGTAATATTTTCTGGAAAAAGGCACTGAAATGCTTTCATTAAACCAAAAGCACGAGTTTAGTTTAAACAGGCTCCTGTCCACACAACATCCCAACCTGTACATCAGCGTGCAATACCCATATGACCGGAGTCTGTGCAATGCAAGACCTGATTACAGATAACAAGACTATTAGGCACATTCAGCAATTTACAGGACAAACCATTAATTTATACCTGAACAGGTACATCCAAGAGCATCCAAGGAAAATTCTGAAACATTGAACTGCTTCTCAATAAGGAAAACACATTTTTCATGTCCTTCAGTATCCAAAAAGCTATTTAACGACCTCTTTTCTGTCCTTGATGCAGCATGTCACAGTTACCTTAAATTATTCTCAAACTTCACCACTGGTCAGTGATTTTAGCAAACTGTAAAGTTTTCAAAATGAAGGGCAATTAATTCAGAAACTGATCATATTAGTACCTTACTTCCTTTATAAGTCTCTCAGAGACATTTTCAAATTCATGTAAAGCAGTGAACAACCTATAACATAACTTTTGAGGAATCTGAGGTAACTAAACAGAGGAAGCATCTGAGAACAATTTCAAAAACGAACCACAGAGAGTAACGTCGGTAACTCAGGAAGTTTAACAGCAAATTTTCGTGATTCTACCTCTATCAAAAAGACCATCAATGATGACAGAGAGAATTTCCATAACTCGGAGGCACAGTAAGTATTATTTAATTATGAATTTGTGAAAATTTTTATCTCTCAGACAAGCAGCTTCTGTCTTGTATCACTCTTTGTATGGGGTCCTAGCCTTTCCATTAATTATAAAGAAATTCACACGTTTTACAACTCTCTCCCAAACATCCCAGTTTCACTCTGATTAATCAATCCTCCATTACCCGGCATAATCAACTTGCTCTACCAGTACTGGAAATTCTGGCAGACATAATAAATATTTTTGGAGAAAAGAGAAGTTACTAAGCAAAAATACTGGGCATCACAGAGCTCTGTATGTTCATTCAAATTCACTCAACTCCCTCAGCTTTCATTTACTGCTGATCAGCTTCCTGCTTAAAAGCATTCCAATTCTATTCTGTTCTGCTCTTTATCAATGAGCATGTTCCTTCAAATATTAGCATTGCAAACAGTTCCTCTGATTCAGTACTCTTACAAGAATTCACTCAGTAAACAGGGCCTGTCTCTTGCATTTGTAGGCAGTAATGCTCAAAGCACAAACATCTATCTTCTTAACCCAAAAAAGGACATAATGCAAGTGCTGTGTTTTAGTCACAAACTATTAGCCTCAGTGGTCAACAGAGCTTTCTTGTAATTTATTGTAATTAACTGTCCCTAGGTCACTCCTCTTTTCTAGTTACAGTCTACCACAAAAAAAAAAAAAAAAGTCCAAAGTTTGTGCCCAACAGGAATGTTAACTTTACAAAGTTCCAAAACAGTTTCAAAGACTGTTAAAAGTGAGGATGCAATAGCCCTGTCTGGCAACTTGTAGAAGGAGTAAACTGCAGCCAGAAGATGATGAAACCAGAGGTATTTTATTGCCTTCTTTGCCTATTTGCCTTTCTGTAAAACAACATTTTAAATCTAATATTAAAGATTTCTATACTTTTTCTGAACCAAATATTTCATCACACAGAGCCATGCTCAGAGATGACAATGACATCTGTTGAAGAAGCACACAAACGGCCTACTTCATCTCAAGACCTGGATACCAAAAGAACCTGAAACTAATTCATAACATTTGTGCTCACATGTTAATACCCTCATTAATAACTGCAGCCTGTAACAAACAGAACATCCACAACTTCTGTGTGTGTTTCTGAAATCTAAATTTCTGGATACTTTTGTGATCTTGCAGAATCTCTGGGATCTGGTGAAGAAAACTTCCAGTGAGATACCACACACCAGCTGGGTATCCTGAAACTTAGAGAATCACAAACCTCTGCTCCTATAAGATATCAGCTCCTGCTCCAAAAAGCACTGCTTCCTTCCCACAAAGATCCTCAGAGTTGAAACCAAGCCCTTGATTTTGGGCTAACTGCGATGCATGTGGTCAGTGCTAAGCTCCACCATGCCAGAATGGTTCCAGCGCACCACTCCGCACAGCGCATGGCGCGCCTTTGACAGCAGGACTGGAGTGGGGCAAGAGGTTCCAGCCAGGGCTGCAGTGAACGCTCATGTGCTGCTTGCAGCTGGTTGCTGATGGCAGCCATATAACTGGTAGGAAAGCAAGGGAAACCTGGCAGAGATCCTGATTCTGGGCCTCCTCCTCTGTTTTCTGGGTATTTCATGTGATTCTGACAAATGTCATTACTGATATTAATTGCCTCTGTATATCTATCCATCAACATGACCATTAACTTTTGAAACGATGGAGACATGGGAACCTAGAGTTTTAGAATCAGTGTATAATTTTTATTTCTGAAGTCACAGAAACATTTCAAGCTGCTGTGGTTTACGGGTCATAGACAACTGTAGATGTAACCTCAGAGTCAATAGCTGAAAGTTCATCCATTGTTTTAGAAAATGTTGACATATCATTTTGATTTTATCCTAACAGACACTCCTTTTTTCTCTCCATCTATGTGGAAAATGTGCATGCAACAGTCATCTAATTCAGTTGCATATACACGAAAGCAGCATCTAAGCATAAATGTTTCTGAATTACAACTGGTAGGATTTTTTTCTCTTTTTTAAAACCATAAACAAACAAATGAACAAACCTAAAAAGAGGCTTAGGTATTTTAATACAAAGCAGAAAACAGAAGCAATAATCTTCCAGAAATTCCTGATGAACCATTTAGGAAACGTTAAATAGTTAATAACTGCAAAATCTCTAGCAGAAACTCCAAAGTCACTAAAGATAAAGGAATGGAAACCACATGTAACATCCTAGAGACTCATAAGACAACACAATGTACTTTCAATATAGCGTGACCTTCCACAGTCTCACCTTACGGATTTCATATGCCTACAGACACTCATAGAAGAGGTGTCTCTCTATTTTACATCACATACAGATCTCCAGATTTTGAAAAAGATAGGAAAACGATGAAGTTTTATAGGAAATCAAGACTTTCTCCTAGAGCACTGCCAAGCAATATGGTCATCTATTTACAGCCTGCAAAAATTGCCTACAAATGTTATATGTGAAAAAATAAGCATTATTAGCAAGGACATTGAATTTATGCATGTGAGAATTGCCATGGATATACAAAAATTATCAGGTAGCGTTGGAAGCAGAAAAAGAATAGAATTTGGCCATGTCAGATGAGGAATATATGTATTCTGAAAAAGAAAACAATCTGCAGTTTATAGAGAAAAATACAATCTGGTAGCTTGTCAGCTGAGAAATACAGATGAACATTTCTGAAACCCAGGCAGTCTTTTCATTTATATGCCTGAAAGACATTTCTTTATATGCACCAGCACCTCTGTAAGTGTGGATATCAATATTCCCTTTAAATATTCCTTATGTAATTCTGGTTTTAAGCACCTCAGATTTGCACAGAAATAAACAGCATCATCTTGCAACGGGCTCACCATCAGTAATGCAATACCAAGTAACTCATGCCTTTATTAAATTCCCTAGAAGTTTTAACAGGAAACGCAAATCACACACAAACACAGACTGCGTGAAAATACCCCATCCACAAAATATTATGATCGCCCCTGGGATTTTCAAAGCTTCACTTCTACTAAAAAATTCACTAGATCTTGGGTCAGAACAAAAATAACCATAAATTAAGTTGCCCTCCTGAAACCTTCAAACACTGCAAAGCAAGGCTTCGTATTTCAGAGCAAATGTAAGTAGAGTGAGGTGGGCTAAAAGAAATACAGCACCACTGGGTTTCTGAGAAAGGAAACTCTACTTTCATTTATGCAAAACTTTCTATGTTGCCTTGGTGAATCTCCTTGCTGGTCAAAGTTGGCTATTAAAATAGTTTTTCACTTTAATAGCTGCTTTAAACAAAGCATCCTCCTAAGTCAGAGATTTTGTAGATGTGTGTGTGTAAGGACACACACACACATATATTTTCACACACCATGAGATTCATATGCACACAGAAACAGACTTGTATTATCTTCTTTCATTAAAAAAATCTGCATAATGTGTTCTTTGAAGTTAGAAACATTTTACACACATCTGGATGTACATACACACGGCACTTAGAACTGAAAGAAACAATTATGTTTCTAGTGAATGCTTTCATACTGTGATTCAGCCTATTGAGAAGAATGAATTCAGCCATAGAGGAATAATTTTAAAATATTTCAAGATTCAACAACAGAAAAATAATTATGCTATTTTAAGGATAAGTTTTCCACGTTGTGAGTAAGGTGCAAAAATGGGTAGGAGCAAGCTCAGCTGAAAGCTTGGCCTAAACCCAGCAGGTTGGTTCTCCTGAGAAAAGTTGCTATAACACATGTGGGTCTTGATTTAAACCAGCTTTCTGTATTCAGTGTGGCTGGAGAAATACTTTAAAAATGAATCTGTAGCAGAAGTACAAAAAAATCTAAATATTCCATTCTTTTTTTCTATTCACTAGAGCCCAGGCAGGAGCTCCTAATGAAGTTTGTCCTGTCTACCAGATACTGCCGGCATGCATTTCTTGCTCTCTGATGTACATTTCTTTTCATCACAGGAGAGGAATTCATTTTAATTTGCAATTTAAAAATTAAATCCAGTTGACTGAATCTTTATTACAGTTCAATATTTTGGAAGAGATCTTCAAGATCATCCACCCAGCACTACCACTGTAACTTCTAAATCACTAAACCATATAATTTATTTTATTTCCTGATGTCTAATCAGTATCTCCCCCTTCTCAGCTTGAGCCCATTATCTCTGATCCTCTTACTGCAGGTATGGAAGAAGAGACTGATCCCCACCTCAACACAACCTCATTTCAGACACTTGAAGAGAGCAATGAGGTCCCCTGAACCTCCTCTTCTCCAGGCTAAACATCCCAAGCTCCCCCAGCCAATCCTCATGTTCTCCAGTCCTTCCACAAGCCTTGCTGCCCTTCTCTGGACATGCTGCAGCATCAGAATGCCACTTTTAAAGTGCAGGGTCCAAGACTGAACACAGCACTGAGGCGTGGCCTCGGCAGTGCCGAGTGCAGGGGGACAGTCCCAGCCCTGGTCCTGCTGCCACACTATTGCTGATACAGGCCAGGATGTCATCAGCCTTCTTGGCCTTCTGTTTGAGAACAAACAGAAATTTTGTAAATGCTAGGATTCAAACAAATCCACTTGAGATTGTAAAAGTTTAATATTAATGTTGTAAATGTAACACCTTGTGTTTTCCCATTATTTACACACACATCTCTGTGTGTGTAATAGGTTCTGTGTTGTTGTAATAGATACAGTAGCATACAAAACAAGTATCAGACTTTACTGGGAATTCAATGGGGTTATATGGTTGGTATAAACGTTAACACCACTAAACCAGATTTTTTTTGTGCGCTACTCTATTTTTACATTTAAGTCTGGAAAAAAAAATGTAGCCATGTTGCCAATAAAAACCAAAAAAATATTTTCCTGTACATTTCTCTTGGCTGACACATCATGTCTAGAAATAATAGTCTTTTCCTAAAAAACCTTTACTTTAAACAATCCCAAAAGAACAAATAAGTTATATGCCATCCTATGAACATTTACCAGAACTTGGACATTTTGGCAATGCACTGTAGAAGCTTCTAATGCATAGACTCAACTCTTCAACTAAATAACTCTTCCATATTATTAAGGAAGAGGTAAGAACTCAACCTCTCATTACCACTTTCTGCTTGAAATACACTACAGTGAACTGTGATACTAGACTGGTTTCTCAAAGAGAATAATTAGAAGAATTGTTTTTTCTTATCCTGTGTTATATGCTACAACATATAATGTAGACCATCTTCTGAAATTGGTAACAAACAAAATCTGAAGTCCATTTTAAAGAGAAATTTCAACAGGAACATATTTTTTTGATGTGAATGAATACAATTTCCAAGGCTCAGAAGAATGTCCTGGGAAGGACTGGAAAGAATTCTGAGTAACTGCTACAATGGTTTAAGATAATCTAAGGTAATCAAAGATTTCTTACTCAAATTATCACTAGAGAGATATGCACACTATGAAAAATACAGAAAGGAGATTTAGTTGCTTCTTGACTCACCTCACACAGGTGAACAAGGCAGAAAAATCCCAGCAAGAAATTGACCCCACTATATTTATTTATTTATATAAAAGTAAGTGCTGTTTTTCTTAAAATTCCTTCCCTTTGTGTTAGGGGGAAGTGCTAGGGAGTGCCATACACAATACACTAATTACAATCACTTTCTGCTTCAATAAAGGAAATACAAATTTCCTGCCTTGGCAAAGATTAGAATGTCTGAAGCAGGTGGGAAAAGGACCATCTAAGTGTATAGACAGAAATGTGGAGGAAAAGTATTTCCTAAATTTTCTATTCATGCGCTAACCCAGAAAGTGGACTACACATCTAAAAAGAACTGCCTTAATTACTGGGTCTTCTTCTTTGATAATTATGTTTTTAATTATGATAATTATATATTTAATATATGAATACCAAAATGATAAATTATCTATAATGCTCCAATAAGTTCTGACACTTGTGGTCACAAGATTGTTCACCTTCTGCAGGTAAGAGGTTTAAATTAGTCTTCTATGCATACTATAATTTGGTTAGTAATCACTCCATACATATTCTTTCAAATGCATCTATTATTGCTATGAAATCATTGCTGAGTATTGCTATTACTGAGTGGGCACTTCCCTCTAAAGGGAGGTTTATAACTTAATGTAGCATTGAAATGCTAGCTGTTAAGAAAGCGGGAATATTTCCAATGGAAGATAATACATGAATACATAAGTCCACAGGCATATTTTGATTAAATATTATTCTCAGGATAAAAGATTTCCAGTCAATTATTATGTTCTCAAGAATATATCCAGTCAATTATTATGTTCTCAAGGATATATGTGGGACTATCAGTCAATTTATATGTTCTACATAATCCTGAAATTTTTTGGGGGAAAACAAAACCTCCTTAGGGCCACCAACTCTTTGCAGATCAGTTAAGGTACAGTACAACCCCCAAATACTTCAGGACTCCTTTCTTGGGTAGTAAACAGCAAATGTAAAAACCACATAGCAATAATATAAAATATTTTGTTTTGAAATGATGGAACTAATGTTCCATATGCATATGCTATCTTCACCTTTCAGAGTTTCTTTGCATTGGCCTTTATCTTCATGTCTTTCAGGTGTAGTGTCCACAAATACTCATAATCTACAGGAAATGATGCTATACACACAGAGAAAACCTATATATATGACATCACACTCAGTGACAGTCTATTCTGCTCCCAGGCACATGGATCCACATGAATGTTGGCATGAGTAAAATTGAAAACCAGCTAATTTAAGTAGAACCAGATGAGAAATTAGGTTGTTGTTAGAGGAATACAATATTTTCCATCAACTACATGATTTTACAAGTATGATTGGTTCCCTTGCCCAGCTGAGAACCAGGCAAGTTCAGTAAGGTAAGTCTCTCATAGATCATTTTGAAACAAAGTAATAGGAAGAAATTCTGTAGAGGAGAGAAAGAAGAATTTCTCCATATAAGTGGGCTGACCAGCATCCCATAGGTCAGTTCCAGGCAGACTGCTTCCTTGGTCTGCCAATGCCTAAAGCCCAACAGCTGAACATTACTCATCAGATTTACCACTGTGTCCTTACAAAAAAGGAGGCATGCTGTTCTAACATAGCTATTACAAATGGCTGCTGCAGTCACACAGACCACAAAGTGGATGACAAAACTGCAATCACACTCCTGCTTGTGGAGCAGTCAGATGCCCTCCACAACTATCATATCAGCTTAAAAAATGCTGCAGTTTTATATGTTGCAATCATCACACAGTCTGCAAAGAGAAAACAGTAGGCTTGAGCTAGTCAATAGGCCCACAATAATTGGTGCATGAGTGTACAGCAAGATGAGCTTTGCCAGTAATATAAACAAAAAGAAAAGAAGAAACTCCAGAACACTTTGAAGATAATAGACAATTTTCTAGGATTTCAATAAGTGTAAGAGCACAAAAACATCTTACATCAATGGTTTTTAATTGTTAGTTAAAACACACTTCATATTCCAGGACTGTTTTTTACTGCAAAAATGTTCTTGACTCAGAAAGCAGCAAGAAAAGTTATGTGACATATATCTGCTAGCAAGCCTTTACCATATATCCACTGTTGCAATTTTAGGAAAACTGCTATGTCAGATTGCAGTGTGTGATAACTTGTTAAATTCTGACTTTGTGATTATCAGATTTCCACTATCTCAAAGATGAAAGAAATCTCATCTCAAATATGAGATCCACTATCAGATTTCCCCTGTCTCAAAGATAAGGATTTGTTTTATCCAAATGAGACATTCTCAATTCCAACAATATCCTAGCGGCATATTCCTGTATGTTTCAAACATTGCAAGAACATCTGTATACCTCCTACCTCATATTTCCAGTTTCTTTTATTCAAACTCTTATCCCTCTGCCCCCACCTTTTCCCACAGAGTTTCTCCTTCTGGCCAGGAAAATCAATAAAAGAACATAATTTCACAGACAGTTCTTTCAGGTTTTGTTCCCCAATCAAAAGCAGGATGCAACCCAATCTCTGTCAGAATCTTGTTCTCACAAGATTGCCTCATTTTCACAGTGAAGTGTTTTAGGTACAATCAGCGGCCATGTGCTGAACTTTTTTATGATTTTTTTTTCCACCCTCTTTTTATCAATTCTATATCTTAATCCTTTTATGTCTGGTATGCATTGTGAATCACAGACCAGCTCTGGATGTCTGGAAACTGCTGGGCTTTCTTAAAGAACGTCATCAAAACTTTTCCCACCCCAGAATGCCAGTGTACCTCTGTGCACACAAACCCGTGAGTGAACATAAAACTTTCTGCACAGCATGTAATACATCTCACAAAGTTAATTTCAGAAATACAAGGTCTGTTCACAGGAATCATGGTTTCAGTTCAATACAGCCACAGAATACCATGGAAAAACAGTTTCTTGACCTCAAAGCCTAATGAAACTTTGTGTCCACTCCTATTTTTAGATGTGTGCTTTGCAGTGCCATATTCCTTAATATAAAGCTGACCCAAATGTTCCAATAGCAGACGTTGGTTTCTCTTTGATAGCCAATGCATATCTCTGCTTTCCAAGTTTCTGTAAACACATCATTATAAAGAAGGCCAATCTTACTTTTCCCAGCCTCCTTTCTAATTACGTGCCTACTGCCAGGAAACTTTTCCTTTTTTTTTTTTGTCTTCACTACTAAAATTTAAACAAATATGTGATGTGTGCTGCAGACATGGAAAAGAAGGGAAAAAACCTTACAAAGTTACTAAGTAACACCAAATTCCTTTCAACAAGCAGTGATAAACATTAGACAAAAAAATTTAGCTACAAGAGTACATTAAGCGCTAAATGACCAAATATGTCTTCCTTATAGACGCATGAATTCCACAGAACAACCCAAAACTCCAATGTTTGGTTTCATTTGGGTAAGAAGCTGTAGTAAATCTTCTAAAAGATCAAGTCTCCTGCCCATGACCAATTTTCTTCACCCAGAACTATCACTGGGTCCCTACAGATGTCTCGTACAAAAAAGGCTGGGAAGGCACTCATATCTTTCTGCCCTATCGTATTTGTTAAGGACTGACTTAGCAAGTCTTGGGCTACAGAGATGCACAGAGCCGCTGCCGCCACAAAAGCATCCTTTTTTTGCCTTTGGAAACATCGAGGGGACCGCCAGGGTCGGCAAATAAAGTGCATCAGCCAAACTCGAATGCGACTACAGACGATGAGGCAAACTGAAACATCAAGAAAGTGTAGATCAAAAGTAGAAATACTCGAAAGAAAGGCAGTCAGCCCGGTTCGATTACAGCATGATTTCATGTACCCTGACCTTTCGCCTCCCATCACCGCTTCTGCCGTGAGGTAACCTCATCCGAAGAAGACACGTCACCGCGAACTCCTCAAAGTACGCTGCCGTCTTACCTGGGCACGGCGGAGCGGGCAGCTCTCACATAGCCGAGCGCCGGCGTCCCGGGGAGGCGGCGGAGCGGAGCGGAGCGGCGCCCGCAGGTACCCGGGGCTATATAGGGCGGGCCCGGGGCGCCGCTCCGCGCCGTGACTCACTGAGAGCCGCCGCCGCCGGCGCGTCCCACTCCGGCAGCTTCACGTTAAGAGTCCCGGGCCGCCGCGGGCGCCCCGAGGCGTGCGGGAGGGAGGCGGTACCAGGCTGCCGGGAACGGCAGCGAGACGCGGGCTTCCCGCAGCGAATCGCCATCGGGATGTTTCTACCCTCTGCTGCAGCCTAAGTCTTAGTTACTCCCTCGGAGCTGCAAGAACTGTGACTCTGTGGTACACTTTTTGCCAAAAAATGCTCGGGTCCCAGGCTGGAAGCTCACTTTTTTCCTTCCAGGAACACCCATAGTCAGCAGAAAAACTTGAGAAGGCGCTGCAACAGCCTAGAGAAACATCCCAGGCTCTTCCATATTGCCATACAGCTGCACAAAAGAGAATTTACTTTAGCTTTTCTGCGAGGCAAAAGTTTCCACGATTGCCACATCATCTTCCTCTGCATGACAGAGAGGGTAGGATGGCTACACGTTTTATGTACAACTGCAGAAGCGATGTCTCAAGTTGTTCTTCAGAGTCCTTTAAGACTTCTGTGTTATTTTAAATTAACACTTATGCCACTACTCATCACTACCAAGACCCCAAGTGTTCAGATTAAACTGAATTTAAAACTTTTTTCAGAAAAAAATCATGCTATTGCACTGTAGTCATCTGTTTTACAAATAGTCTCCTGTGTGTTTTTCACCTGCCAAAGAGTAGTAGCATCAGTGATCAGAAAAAATTTACTATATGATATAAAAATCTAATTGTTTTGTGATCTAATTATGCAAAACCTTCCAGAGTGTCACTTACTCGAAGTGCATTAATTACTACTACATATTCCACTAAGGCATTCATTTGAAGGTAGATAATTCGTTTTTTTCCTCTTTTTTTCTTTCTTACTTTTTCCTTCCCATTTCCGGTCAAGCCACCACAGAGTGTCAGATTTCTATTGTTGGTTCATACCCTTCCTACTATAAGCCACTTGGTCTGGATCCACACAGATCGCTTTCTTACAGGTTACACACCAACATCAGTTTTATAAGCAATCATAGCACACAACTAATGACTAGTAACATCTACTTCAACATCTAGTTAAAACAAGATAGATAATCTCAAAAGATACATCTACAAAATCACTGTTCTCAATTCCATGCTTTGCCCATGGAGGTGATCAGTGGCATCACTTACATTTACTACCTCACGAGCAGCAAGTAAGTGTATGAACATGCTGCCTTTCAGCTCTGCTCAACATCTTGGACATCAGGCAAAAAATTTTAGGGCAGGTGAAAGCGAGGGTGATCCTCTTTCTTCTCTGGGCTCCAGTTTCTGATCAGTGTGTATTATAGCTCAGCTCTGGATGCCTGGAAATCTGTTAGGTTTACAAGAACATCACCATAACTCTTTTCTCCCAACTGGTATGAACCTCCAAAATGAGCAAGATCTCTACCTGAGAAATTTCATTCCACAGTGGACAATGTAGAACAAGGTAGGACTGAAAATTTCTCTGCTTACTCAACCCCTGTCGCACCTTTTCACCATTAAGCCTTCTTTAGGACTCAGAACTCACTCCACATCACTCAGTCCCTCCAGAACACAACAGGAAGAACAGAGGAATGCTGCCAATTAGGAAAAAGGGTGGGGAGAATGAAGCATCTCCCCATTGCTAGAGCAGAGTGGCATGCCAGGACCTGGCAGTCAGAAGGCTGGCGCTGCACTAGCACCCTGTTTCCAATTCTGGTACATGACTCTGGGGAAGAAGCATGGCAGCTCATACACATGGTATTAAGAGAGTACAATGATAAAAGGAGTATCACTCATGGCTGGTCAGGTCTCTCTATGATTTTTGGTAGGTATGCTTGTCAAGAATTTTATCTAAAAAGCAGAACTTAGTTCTGTTGCGGCCTGTAACAGGTGCAGATAATGCAAAACGCACAACAAAGGGCAGACTGATGTACAGCAGGAAAAGTCAGTGATAGAAAAACATTACCTGGGCTTCACATCTCTAAACTTCACCTTCTCCTTTGTATTTGATTATAACAGATTGAGATAATACTGCATCAAAGACATGCATTAAGTTCTCCAACATTTCTTCTGTCACAACTTTTAAAATTTTTGCATGTAAGAATTTTATGTCTATGTGTGCATGCGTATGTTCAGTTCATGGGGATGGAAGATGAAAGCAGAGACAACTTGTGCACAGCAGCTGAGTTCAAGATGCATGTCTCTGACTCCACAGCATATTTGGGCATGGAAAGTGAAAATGAAGCTCAGCTTACTGGGAAACAAGCATGAGGCACATTGCAAGATAAAGATCCAAAGAGAAAAGAAGCAAAACCATATGCTTAACTTAATATGATCTGTGATTCTTTCTTGTAAACAACTTTGCCTATAATTCCAGTTCCAGGAACATTTGTTTCTGGTTTAAGGAGTTTCCAACTATATCAACAGCATGACTAGCAAACCGAAATGAGGGAAAATAATTCACACATAAAAAGACAATTGCCTACAACTCCAATTAAGTCCTAATATTAAAAAAAATAATTAAAACATGATTATAATGATAACAAACAGCTTTTGGAAAAATGAAGAAGCCCAACAAGTAATTTCTGTGGGCCAGGGAAGATAATGGTAGATATCACTAGTAAAGCAGGCAAACACCAAACTGCCTGAAGTTTTCTTGCTAGCATTCCTCCACAGTCTGAGAAGCCTCACAAAATTAAGATTTACTTTTCAAATCACCCCATAAATAAAATGAAATTAGTATTGTTTGAAGTACAAAAACTAAAAAGGATGCCTTCAGGAAGAAAAACTGAAAATGCAGGGAGAAAAACTTTAACAAAGTAATCACATCCCAGAAATGAGTGAAAATAAATGAAAATAACTCAATGGACTTCATGAGAGTGTCTGTCAAATTCTTCAACTATTACAGAATAATTTGTAGCATTTAAATACAATCTTTCTGCCTGCAGTGTATCTTCAGCAAAGGAAGTGTATTTTAATAGCATACATATATTTTTATAAATAAAGACAACTGCTGTTTTCCAAGTGCTATAATATAAAAATCTACACTTCTGTGTCCTTTCTTATCTTTGCCTCCTTGATTTTCCCTCATTATAATATATAAAAATTTAGCATTGTAGCTGCTGACTTAACTGAGACATTTAGAGCTATACTGGAGTATGCAATTCTGATCACACTAAGAGCACTACAGCTTCTGATCACACTAAGTTAAGACCAGAAGTCTCAAATTTTTAAAATCAAGACAGGATATTTTGACAAAAGAAAAAAATCCAACAAATGAAACTTAAACTTAAAAAATTCTAATATCTAGGAAGAAGTTGTGATTGAGATTCAAATGGTGCTTTCTAAGGAGGGACACACATGACATGAGATTTGTTTGGTCTTAAAATCTGGAAATTAATGTGAGGATATAGGCATGCCTGTAAATCAACCCAAATAGTATTCAGCTAGCTACAATGCAGCTTTGCATCATATTACAGTTCCAACATCATTAAACTCAGATGGAAATGTCAGTAAAGTAGACCCAAAGGACTGACCAGAAGAAGGAATTGAAAGAGTTTACAAGCTTCCAAACTGATTCACATGCAGCTTACTGAATTCAATGATCTATGGAGGACAGTTCAGCAATCTCCTTGTTTTTCCTACATAAGGGAAATGCATCCCATTTACACTAGCTGTGCAAAATAAGCTTTGGCATGCCAACCACTGCAGATTTTAAAATTTTATTTAAACAAAAAAAAGTATCTCCATAAAACTACATCACCTCCCATACTGTGGAAGAAAACTTTGACAGAAAAGTCAAAGATTTTCTGCATAGCTTTGAATGTGGATTCCTAAGCCAGAACAGGACACTGATTTTCTTGGAATGCATGAGAGTTCAAGATTTCTTTAGAAGGCCAGAATGCAAAATTAGGATTTCCCAAAATCAAAAGTGACTGACTATACCTCTGAAATGGTAGTTACCAAACATGTGCCAGTCCAAAGCATTTATCACTATTTCAAGTGTTCTGTTCTACCTAACTTGGCTGGTGTTGGCAGACACTGAGGTAGTAACTGTAAATTGCTTTGTCTGGTCCTATTTCTGTTTGGTGAAATTCACAATGTCTGAACTGGAAGTATCAAGCTATTTGTGGCTTTTGTTGTTCTTAGCACTTCTTGAAAATAAAAGATCACATGTTTGTTGCAAGAAAGAATATTTAGGCAAACATTTCTCATCACTTTCAACTCTGCAAATACATACTATTAAAGTTATGTGCTTTTGCAAAAAGGAAAACACAACTAGGGTCAACACTTGATAGCAAATCATACT
Source organism: Setophaga petechia (assembly GCA_024362935.1). Lineage (NCBI taxonomy): Eukaryota > Metazoa > Chordata > Aves > Passeriformes > Parulidae > Setophaga > Setophaga petechia. Next base: position 35,278,465 of record JANCRA010000001.1, read on the forward strand.
GCAGTCTCTGACCTAGGAAAACAGGATTCAACAACAATGACAACAAGAATTTTGTCCAAACTTCTAACAAACAGAAAAACAAAAATTAGGAGTTCCTATTACTGAGTCAACTTTCATAAGGCAGCAGTTACCATTTTTGTGGAAATACACCTATACTCACATTTGTGCATATGTACATGGTGATGAAGTGACTCACACTCAAGTCTTCTTTGTTATACCACTATTTCACCTTTCAGACTAAAATAGCAAAGGTCCTCAGGATAAAAAAATTAAATTATATTGATCAAACTTATTGTGCAACCCCTATGATAGCACAGAGGAAAACTGTGGGTCTACTATGTAGACACTTTCGAATAAGGAACTGGAGCAGTGATGGTTGAACAACAAGCATATGGAGAAGTCAGGTATCCCAATGACTTCCTTAAATTCCTAGATACTTTAGTACCCACATGATTGGTCTGTTTTATCCATGAGTAATCCTGAGATTTCCTGGCCTACAGAACTACTGATATTGTATGAGAGCTCTGGAAATTAAATATAACAAAATATAACCTAGAAAAAAAGCCCATTCCCTGCTCAGGCTTTACTTCATAGTAAAGCTGACATAACACTTTTCAGCTGTAATATTGACTCTCACTTTTACAAGCACTGCCATGGATTTATGAGAGGTCTACCTGCACTTCAGATGCTAAAATTGTTAGAAGGCTTAAAAAAAGTCACAGAGGATCATAGCAGTTTGAATGTCACCTGTAAGTCCTTCCCAGTTCTGAACTCAAATCTCAACAGTACATTCCCTTCTATATGGCAATAGTGAGTGTGCTGTATCTTTCAATTAGCTACACTTCAGTAACTTACAGCTGCTGTAATTGTAAGGCCTGTCAGGAAAGATAAAGAAGCTGTTTCTTCTGAGCCAGGCTTCCCTATAGTATTTTAAATGTTTTTCAGTAGCTGTTTATGAGCTGTTCTTGTCACAATTTCAAGATCAAGGCATAACTTGCTTTCTTTCATCAGGATGTCAGGCTCACAGTGCATGTAATTGTTTGCTATAAAGGCTGTGACTTTAGGACACATTCTGTTGCTTACATTTTCAAACCAGAGCAAACCAGGCCAGTATGTTAAATGCTACTGCTGAAGTTTGTGCCCACAGCTATTTAGTTTTCTCTATTCTAGGTTCCACACACTCAGCAGAGATTATAGCTCTTCCTTCAGAACATTTGTTGTGTGGATTCTTCCTGCTTTGAGTCTGAAGTGAAAAAGTGAATGGTGTTCCATGCGTTTTTCCACCAGGAATAAGACCTTTTAACTTCAGCCCATGTAAGTAGTCAAAACAACATCCCAAGACGCTGGATCACAGGGCATGAATTTTACACATATGTTTAAACCAGTACCTAACTTGCATTTCTGACATCCCATAACATTTTTCCATATTTTATGTTGTTATGAAAGGCTTTTCTATCCGAATGATCAGGACAGTTTTAGGGTTTTCTAGTACTTATTTTCTTCCTTTTCTCTCTTTCTCTACTACTGTTCTTTACTGCAAAGACACCTCTGACTCTCAGAGGTGCCTGTGTACCCTTTTCTAGATGAATTGCTAAGTTTTCATTAGAACACTACAGTAGACAAAAACTTACATGTTTTTGTAATGCCGAAAATTATCTGCAATGGGACTCTTCTTTCCCCTTGGCAAAGGATGACTCATTTATCTTCAGTCTGCTAACTAACGTGGCTGCCAAAGACCCCTCCTTTCTAAACAGAAATCTGTAGAGAGCTTTCAGAAACATGAGAAAATATGACAAACACAGCTTGAGGCTGGCTGAAGATCACAGAAGGATACGGACAAGCCTCGATCCCTTGCATTCAGCACTCCGCTGGTAACAGGAGAGAGCAGCTCCCTGCACACAGACTGCTTCCCCGGCATCTCCCCCTCTGCTCCTATTCTGAAATCCTCCAGCTCCAACTTCCTTATTTGGTTGCCGGGACTGTTCTTTGTCTGGCTGAGCCCCCCGGGCCGCGCCGCCCCCGGCTCGGCCCGGCCCGGCCCGGCTCCAGCGGGCCACCCCTCCCGGGCCCCGGGCGAGCCGCGGCCATGCCCATGTAAGGAGCAGCTCCCGGGCCGGGCGGGCCGGGCTCCGGCCGGGGCTCCCTCCGTCCCTCGGCCCCGCGGCAGCCTCGGCTCCCTCCGAGGGAGCACGGCCGCAGCTCCCCGAGCCGCCCCGGCTGCGTCTGCAAACCGCTGGCAGCGAGACAAAGGAAAATGAAGCGATGAAGTTCCAGTGTAAAAACTCAGAGATTCCTGTCGTGTTTTCCATTGTTCTTTAGAACAGGTTACAGCGTGTCCTGCGGGGATTTCACTGGTGCTTTCTGCAGAGAAAAGGAATCCCTCAACACTGCTACCTACTTTTTAAAATGTTACTTTTCTGTTATGCTACGTGAAGAAACAAAGCAAGACTAGCTTTACTCTCAAAATACCCCGAAACTTTTAAAAGTAGGGCTTATAAAGAGGAGCTAACCTGCAGGAAGACAGTGAAATGTGCTGGGGGAACACTCCCTACTGCTGCTACTGTTGCTTGATACTCAGTTTTAGTAGCACTTCAGGTACTTCATGAGAAAGAACTGACAGTCAAACTGTACATGTCTATATAAGAGCCACAGCAAGCGAGGAAGAACACTCAAATGAAAAACAAAACCCCAACCAAAACTCAGTCATGCTGGTCACTGTCTCATTTTTTTGTTTGCATCTTTTAGATTTAGTCTTTTTTAGTAGCCTTTTTTTTTTTTTTTTTAACCAAAGATCAAGGAATGCTGTAGGAAGTGATTTCTTTCTTTAAATTTAAATGAGAAAATCACAACAGTTCAGGAGAATATATACTGAATATGTCCACACTGACAGCTGAGACAAAAGTTGGTCCACAGAGATCTGGTTATCTGACTAAGCAGCTTATTGAGCTGTTACACCTTAAAAGGAAAACCCTTAACAGAGCAGTGATTTAAAATAAGTAAAAGTGTTCTGAAACAGTCCTTTCATGCAGTGTGACAAGAAACAACATTTTGAAAAAAATCAAAGAAGAAGGTATAGCTAAATGTCAAACTTTCTAATTCTGTCTGGGAATCTGGAAGCTTTCTGTATTTCTCAATATGGTTCCCTAGCATTAAGTTATGAAAACAAGTCCTTAAATAATGCTAAAACTCCTTCCATTGTTGCAAGCTCCTGTGGATGTTGGTTGAAGCTGAAAACAAGTAGTAAACTGGAACAGAGAGCACTGCTTTAAGTCACTGATGTACAGGGCAATAGTGACTGCTCCTGGACACAAGTGCCTGAAAAAAAATAATTATAGAGAATACAACAGTGCATTTATAACCACCTTCCTGTAAAACTCCAGCTGCACTCAAGTCAGTTGTACTTTCAGTTCAACAGAAAACTGACTGGTATTTTTATACCACATTCTTGCCCTCAACAGAGGTCTGAGCAAGTTTGTTTACTTGTGAGAAACTCTCAAACTAGAAAAACATAAGGAAACAGCTTAATAAAATAACAGATTAAATATATTGATGACATCATAAGTACATTACATATTTAAATTAGCATGCTGAAATTCACCTCAGAAAACAAACAAACAAACCAAACAATTTCAGCAAAATAAGAAACATATAGGAACAATTTAGGAGAATTTATGCCCAGAAGGATCAGGTTTCAAGTAGTCTGTTTCAAGATTAATGTAAATAAAACATTCCTAACTGACAAAGAAAATGCTAAAATAAAAACCCAAACTACAGAAATCTTTTAAGAATAAATTAAACTAAGGTCACAAGATATAGCATTGTCAAATAGTAATTTAAAACAAAATGTGGTATCTTATGGAGCTCATCCTTTCTGCTGCTAAAGGCTGCAGAAGTACCGGTTTATTTCAGAACTACTCCATCATCTTCAGCAGGTGTTCAGGCTACTGACAAATAACTCACTGCTGATTCTGCAAGCAATTTACTGTCCAGGCCCTGTCATCTGACATCAGTTCATCTGAATGGAACAAATGACGCCACAAGAGAGGTGGTCAGGGTAGGAGGACATATCTTTCGACCTTTCACGTGCTGTTCTACATTTGCTCTTCTTCTGTCTCTGCTGCAACAGAAATTGGCAATGCTCTCAAGAAAGCAATCTAAAAATCTAAGATAAATGCATATGAAAGCTTAGGATTCTACCCTTGCAGAAAGGGTGATCTCCCAGAGGTCTGGAAGTTACAACTCAACTGATTTTCAGTGAAAGTTCCAGTCCTCTCTCTGTCTGGTGAAACAGGTTTCAAAGAACATGTTTTGTTTCTCTAAATACTGCAGATAGCTAAATGGCTGCCATTGACCCCAGTGGCAATCTTTAATGTGCAAGTTTATTTCCATGCAAGTAGAACATATCTGCTCCCTGTGCCATCTTCTCTTTTCAGTACCTGCCAGTTAGTGCTTGCTTCACCTCCCTCAGTGAACCCCATCACTCCAACTACTCCACAGCTCACAATAAGTCCACAGGTGCAGCTAGACTGAGCCATGGCAGCCTCCTTCTCAGGGGTTTGAAGCACTGTCCTCAGAGAACCACACCATATCCTGTCTCTCCTTCACTTCTGCCAGAGGGTGCCCTCATGCTGTCCAGCCCCACAGCCATGTTATGGCAGTTTCATGTGCTCAAAAACTAGAAGGCTCTGCATGAGCAGTGGAACAGAAATGTGCTATAAAAGACCACATCATTAACCCAACAGACTTGAGTAGTTTTATTATCTGAATATGAAAGTATTCAGCACCAGTGCACAACCACTCACCAAGGTTAGAGTACTGGTAACAACTGTTTCAACCTGCTGCTTGGAAACACTGAATTTAAAAATTACAAAATCTTTACGATTATTAAAGGAAATATGAAAACAATGAAAAAAAGTCAGCATTTTATCAGTAAATTAAAACTGATTTTCTGTGCTAATGTTCAGCTTTGTAATAAAGACTATTGGCATTGTGGCATAAGCACTAAAACATTTAGTGATATTGTAAAACATATTCAATAACACAAAATCATATTTCTCAGACTAAACATCTTATCATATTCTGAATGTATAGATACACCTATTGATAATGCATTTTAATACAGATCTTCAAAAAATTCCCTGCCAAAGTCTGAGTCTGTGCATTGGCTTAACTGATAAAACAGGGCCACTGTACACTAGCCAGTTTGTTCATTAGCACAACTGTCCAACAATAATTATTACACATCAGTTTATAGTTTTAACTGAATTATCATTTAATCTTAATGCATATTTTTGTGATTATAGACCCATGGAAGCAACATTAATTATATAAGAAACCCATATCAAAATAATATTGTCAGAATTTTCAGTGTAGAAATACTAAAATTTATGCTGGGAGAGACCTGTATGAAAGCTACTCTGAAATGTAAGGTAGTTCTGAGTAGTCAAAAGTCATGCATTAAGTTATATTTAGAGCATCAGTCAAGGACAATGCACATGTCTGAGACTGCTGGGCACAAATTCCTGGGAAGAGGAAGCACTGTTCTCCATATGCATAGCTGGCAAACCCCATTGCATTTAGATCTGGAAAAATTTTACCAACATGTTTTCATCAAAATGGAGAAAATACACAGAACAGCAGCAGAAACAGCTGTCAACTCCAAGTGGATGACCATTTTTCAGTCTGGTTTTACAAAGAAATGTATAATGAATGACTTTGTTACAGGATAACTAGTGATATCTGCAAGTGATAAATAGTAAATAAGCACAGACTGCTGTGAGGACCAGCAGTATGAAATGAAGAAATGAAAAATTGAAGCTTACTAAAAATGGAAAACTTCTCAGTCTTATTCCATAGTTTGACTCGTCTCAGTCTGTTGGGCAAAATGGAAGTGCTAAACAGAGAATAAAGCAGCACTGTAACACAATTAACAACACAAAAGAATTTTAGCTCTCTTGGTGCAGTGTACTAGTAAGATCTTCCTTTGTAGGATGCTCACAAGTTGAACAGAACTTTGAGGAACCAAAACCCTCCATTATGTATAACAAAAAGACATGCATCATGAAGATTGGAGATGTCAAAGCACAACATGCTAAAGAGTTAATTTTAGTTTAGAAATCAGGTTTCTTCTTCCTAGACATTAAAACATATAAAACCAGAACTAAACAAAACAAAACAACCCTCAAAAAACTTCAATAGTAATTTACAACAACTGATTTTATGGATAATGTACTCCTAATGGGAGTTCAGAATTACTTTTAGAAGATTTGTAGACAAGATTTTTATGCCCTGTTTACATTTTCTGGGAGCTTAAGAGAAAACAGCCTGAAATAAGCTGCAGCTAACATGCTACAGGAAATGAAGGAAGAGAACCAGACTTCTCAAGAAAGATTTACATTTATATAATGGTGATGGCTATATTTTGGCTTATAAAGAGGAATGCAATTGTTCTAAAATACACAGAAAAGCTGTTGACTAGTGTTTCTCCTTACTTAGTGGATCATGAACCACTCCAACACTGTACACTGCAACAAAATGCTTTTAAGAGAGCTTTTTCACCATTGCATGATACTTTGTTTACAGACCAAAACATCTTGCATCAGCAATTCCTCTCTGCATGGCAACCAGAGACACTAAGCCAGCACAACCCTCACTTACACCAAATGTATTGGTGCAAAGCCCACCAGGAGATTTTCCATGGTTTCCATGGAGGAAGAATTCAGTCTGATGGTAAGCAGCAATCTGTTCTTGGAAGTGTAACATCATCTTTTATGAAAGATGTCCACAGCACATTGATAGAAGAACCTGCAATCAGCTTTTCACTACTTTGTAACATTTACATTTGTGGGAATCAGGTGCCTTTGAAATTGAAGTTTAAGAGTTGAAATTAATTCAAGGGGCGTGCTTACTACATCTTAAGGACATTATAGCATGCGAGCACTTCTGTAAAGAATTAATTTATTTTACATGATCTGAATAGTGCCAGAAATCAGACGTTTTCTCTGCACTAAACTATGCCTATATCTGGCTTGATCACAAGATTTTTTATTTAAAAAGAAACAAGCAAAATCCCTTGTTACCAAAGAGTCAGCTTTGGACATGTTCAGTATGACATCATCACTTCAGCCAGATTTTTTTCCATTGGGTCAGAAGTCCATGAATCACACACATAAAGTGGCTTACAGGGGATCTCTGGACTGCTGCTGGCTTAGCAGGATGTCTCTAGGCATCTTGTTCTGACTCACAGATAAAAGGCATAAGAACTGAAAGCAAGGAGTTTATCTTGCCCTCATTCCCAACATTTGTTCAAGATGACAACAGGGCAAGTTGTGAGATGCTGTACGTTGAGAGAACTGAGATAAAGGGAACTCATAGGAGACTAAGAAAGTAACTTGTAGCTGACTTTATAAACTCATTTTCGTGTAATTTTTGAGATCTGTTTAGGTAGAAATGGATGAACAAACTTGTCCAAATTAGTTTTAACTTTGGTTTTGACCCAGTCTTACAGGTTCAACTTCCACAGAAATCTTTTGAGAGTTTGCACCATATATCTCTTTCTGGACTTTTTATTCTTATATTTGGGAAGCATCAAGTTTTGCATACCTCAGCTATTCAGCTGAGATGAAAATAAACTGCAAAGGGATATAGCAACATAAAACTTCATTTCAAGAAAGTACTGTAAGACAATTATGTTTGTACTGCAGTAAGCCTAAATATTAAAATGCTACATTTCATTCAAGCAGGATTATTGGAACAGTTTTGCAAAATCTGTGATGTGTGACATAAGCCTGCAGGTTTGGATGCCTTACGAAGATTTATTCTTCTTAATCTAAATTATTTCACATTAATCACTTCATTTTCGCTGTCTAGTTTCCAGTGAATGCTGTGCATTTTTTCCCATTTATTTCTTTCCCATGACCATAAATGGTAAAAAGATTCTGCCCTACATTTAATTATTTCTGATGTTTCATCTTGAATTTTGATAAAAACTTTACCACTCTCACTATGCGATTCTATTTTAAAAAGGTGGTTTTCACTTTAACCTCAATTAAAACATGCATTAAAATGTCCACGCTTCTGTTGTAGGATAGAAATATTAACCTGCAGATATCCAGAAGATTGAAGTATTCTACATATGTTTTTTCTCCAAAAGAGTATTTTTCATTGTTAAAGTGAAAATTTAAATAAAAACAAAACTGGAAGTATCTTTAAAAACAAGGTTGAACAGCTATCATGGGATATCCTGTGGTAAAATATTCTGAAGAAGCAGACACACAGAATTTCTTAAAAGCACTGAAATTCTATTTATCTGTATAGGTTTTCATTAGGTGTAACAACTTTGCAAGTATGCAGTTTCCATGTGTTAAAAAAATCATGCTCTGTAAAAAAAAAAAAAATCCATGCTCAAAAGCCCCAAATTTTGGCAGTTTGTTGGGGTTTTTTTATCTTACACGAGTTGTTATGAATGATATTTTGCTTTCACATGGTTTTATCAGTTTTTAAGGTACTACTTGAATTTTTAACTAGACTTTATAGGAGATTAATAAGGGAAACGGAGTAGATAACATAGGTGCTAAGGTGCTTTGATATTTTCCTTTTTACAGTGTTAGGCCGTGAGAGAGACCTCTCTGACAAAGCTAAACAACACATGACACCTGCTTTGAGAGCATGACAAAGACTGTGATGTGAGGTTTGAAAGCTCAAAGTTCCTCTGAGAAGATATACCCCAAAAGGAGTGCTGCAGGCCAGAGCCTAGAGGTGCTGAAGGTTTCATGAGCTTCTGCAGGTACCCACTGTGAAGGCAAGTGAAATTGCAGCAGTCATCCTTAAGCAGCAAATTCAATTCATGGTATCACAGCTATCCTGGTGTATAATTATTTACCTATTCACATTCTACTGATAGCAATAGGTACAAACAACAAAAGAAACCCATGTTTAAACAACTCCAGAAACAGAAACCACACCAAAACGTGTCCTGACTTTTCAACAACTAAAGGAGCAAAGCTGAGCACGGACCTCTGAACTATTTGCTGCACATAAACTCCCCGTATTGCTGGCAGGTCTTTTCACTGGCACACAAGGAAGCCAGTATCTCATTATTACTCTAAATTTTTTGCTCTTCCTTGCACTTCCTGTTGTGTGTTTTAAGGACCTTTTGTCCCCCCTCAGCCCACCTTAAAGAACTGCAATTTTGTTTTGGATTTTGGATACAGTCGGCTAGGTAACTACATCAGCTCAGTCTTCAAAACCCTGCCTGTCTGACTGATTTATTTGCATCACTATTTCCTGGCTTGTTCTTCTAAGAAATACTATATAGCTTCCTTTACTCAAGTACACATTCCAGAGAATACAACACACAGCGCAGAGAAGTGAGGAAACAGTCCCACGTGTATGTAAAAGGCAATACAATGTTTTTATTTCTTTTTTAATTTCCCAGTAAGCTATGAGAAGAAACCTGCCCTAAATAGCACTGACAGGAGAATGGTATTATCAATAGTATGGTGTGATACATGATCTGGGATGTAATTCTCAAAGAATAAAATGTCTGATAAGTCAAATCACTAAATATACTTTCTTATAATACTTTAATCAGATATTGCCTGGACAGTGTCCCATATATTCTACAATAAAGTAAAGGTCTGGGCTTTTGAAACAAGGAGCTGCAATTCTGGTCACTGATCTGGGAACAAAAACATGAATAATTTCAGAGAATGGGAAAAGAAAAAAAAACCCAAACCAATAGCCACTAAATAAAAGCTGAAAAATTTCAGAAAATGGTAAAAGGAAAAAAAACCCAACCCAACAAACCCAAAGAAAAGGAAAAAAAAGACTTGCACTTAGTAAAGCCTACAGGAATCAACTGGCTTCAGACCAAAAAAGGCTAATGGAACATAGATTACCTAAGGAGAAGTGAAATAAGTTTCCAAGAGCCATGGAAGTTGTTTAAGACAAATACTCATTGTACAGGGAAAAGAAAACAATTCCACTGGACCATTTTCCAAATGCCTGATCTTGCACTCCTTGCACAGCCTAATTCCCTTTAAAGTTACGAGTTTAGGCTATGTGTTGGGGTTATATAACTGTCTTACAAGACAAATGCAAAGTAGTACAAAGCAAAATTATACCCAAACCCAGGATTAGGGAAAAAAACCCCACAGCTAGACAAAAACCCCTAGAAATCTGGAAAGAAAACGACAATGAAAATAGCTAGAAGTGAGGTATATTTCTAATCCCTTTTCCTAGAACTGGAAAAATACTGAGGAGGAGGAAATTCAGAGTAAAGGGGGTGAAACTGTGAAAGTTAAACAGTCTTGACAGAAAGAGAAATATTTGAGTAACATTTCCTAAACTACTTTAAAAGGGAGTAAACGAATCAAATGCCATCTGAAACTGGCTGTGTGCCCACCACTCTGGTTGACTTCAGGGTCAGTAAGACAGAGGACAGACATAAGCTAGCATAGCTGAAAAATCAATACAAATATAGTTAAAACACAGATGGGATTTATTATAGAGCAGCTGGAAATGCAAAGAAAGAATTCTGTGGATCCATACCGATAGTGTAACTTTGAAAAATATTCTCCAAGTATGAAAGTGCTTTACAAAACAAACAACTTTAAGAAGTGGTGTTAGATGTAGTCATACTACAGAAAACAGACTGTTCTACTCTGAATGTCTGGCATAATATTTCTGATCAGTTTAATAATGTTACCTTTCAAACCAGTCCAAACAGACTTGCTAATGAAGATCAATAAATCCTTCACATGAGAATATAATGTGCATATGACAAAATTCACAAACTGGACAGAAAGCAACTGCACAAAATAAAATGGGAAATTCTGAGTGGTTTCTTTCACCCTTGATTTTCTGCTAATATATATTCTGGTTACATTTTCAGGTATTTTGCAGCTTTAAAGAATTCCTGTAAACCTTTCAAGACATTCATCAATGTCAAGATTTTTATTCTGCTGGGAGTTATGTCAGAATCAACACAATAAATGTTACCATGAAGTATTGCTAGTGAGTCATTGTTCAAGAAAGTTTCCCAAGGTACCACTGCACAGGACAGCCAGTGATATCTTGTAAGTTTTATATTTCAAAAACCCCTGTTCTAAAATACTCTGTACCAAGAGTGACACGTAAAAGATTTTTGTTAAGGATGTATCAAAGCCACCTTCCACACTAAAAATGCAGTTTCACTGTTATTTTGGGCCAATACTGAAAGGGTAGTGATCTGGTGAAAAAACTTCTTTCTTTTTGCTTATTTTTCAACTGTATCAGCTACTTAATTGATCTAGTCATGTGGCTGCATGATTGCTGGTGCCTTTGCAAGGGGAGAAGTTGTAAGGTGGGGGTTGAGGAATACAGGTTTATCCTTTTTCTAGCAAAGTATGGCCCTTGGTGCAGCATAATCCAGAGAAAAACTACCCACTGCAGCAACATGTAGGAACTAGATTCTTCCATGTATCTCCTTGAGGTGTATCTAGCATCTGAGATTTCAGATGAAGAGAACAAAAAACTGTGAACCTTCACACTTAGAGACTGGACAAACAATGCATAAAGAATTTATAAAATACTTCTTAGAGAAAACTACGAAACTCAAAGGATAGCAAGTTGACTGAGAAGCAGGTTACAGGTATTTCATTGAGAAAATCTCTACCTACTTAAGAATGCCAGGTCATTTCTGAACCAGAATATGATTTTATTACCCCTTTTTGTCTCTACTGAGACAAATTCCTTCTGATCCTTCTTTGCAAAGTTAAAAAACTCCATCTGACGGCAATGGCTCCATTAGATCTTGCAGTCTCCCTGATATGGTGTAGAATATCTACCATGGTGTAGAATGGTTTACTAAATAAACATTCGAGGATACTAAACATATGTTGAATTCTCAGATCAAAACTAGAGAGGTAGATAATATTTTTTCTGCAGTTGTTTCTCCAAAACATCTGTGGGATATTAGATATGTGGGCAGCAAAAAGCCCCATTCCCTCTTTAATCTTGCAACATGCAGTTCAAGGAGCAGAAGTAGATCCCTACTTGTCAAAACAGCTTGGTTTCTGCATTTCTGTTGCTGCAGGGAGAGGTAATTTACACTACCCTACCTACTCGAGCAAACTTTCTTCACTGAAATGACATTCACCTTGGGAATGCACTGATAACTATAGAGGCAGAGAGACACCTGCCAAAGCACACACTGCCTATTCTACCCCCCAGCACCACCAGCTCTGTCCCTCTGCAGTGCCATTGAAAGGTCTGGCAACATCAGCTGTATAAGGCAGCCACAGGTTCCATCTACAAAGAGTCGCTATTGAGTGGCTGGTGTCTCTAATTCATCTTTACTGAATAATGAATTAAAGCATACAATTGTTTCTGGAAGTGTTCATCTCAAACCGAAAAAATATTACTCAGTCATGTAACTAAATTAATTTGTGTGCAGTGGCCTTAAATCTATACCACAGTTACATCACCTTCAAGTCACTGGACCTGGAGATCTGTAGGGCAGTCTGTCTGGCTAAACTTCCATGAGACAGGTTCTTGTCTCACTGCAAGGCAAGGGGGGAAGGGAAGCTATCTTGAAAGGTTTTCAAGAACTTCTCTAAGCCTTTCCAACTACATAGCAACTAACCCTTCAGGATACATTAAGACTAAAGTGTAATGCTGGGCCAGTTCATGAGAGTAATTCTGACCACAAATAAATTCAGGAATATTCTTCATGCTTGGTCCAGAACATAGATTGATGTGATGTCACTCTTGATATTCTGCAGGACACTGTCAAACAGTTGTCTTGTTTAGATCCTTCCTTTGGGAGCTTCAGCTCTTGACTTTGATTTGACTGCCTGAGGTAAGCTAAAGCTCTCCTATCCTCCCACCTAATGGTTGAGGTACATCACTCCAAAAATGTTTGTTGGTTTTGGGTTTTTCTTAAACCATGAAAAATAACTGAAGGAGATTTATTAATCATTATGTATGGATGAAAATGGGACTGGATTAATAATCTATGGTCTGAACCATTTCTTGATCCCTAGGATAGAGAACAAGTTTGGGTAAAAAGTAAAATGGAAGTACATGAAAATAAATCCAATGTTACACAGGTTATATTAGTGAGATTGTTGTGGCCCAGAAAATGAACAGCCAAAGCATAGAGCAGAAAATCATCATGGTATGTTATGGTTACAACTGCAGTTTGTAAGAAAAATTTACATCTTCTGCGTAAACAGTTAATAAATCAAAATGTGGAGGTCACTAAAAATTGTGTTATTCCCTAGTTCCCTATTTACCTGATCTCACCAATCAGTATTTTGGCATTGTTCCTTATTAAAAACTTCTACCAACTTTTATAATCTACTAGATTGTGGGTCAAAGTGAATGAATATTATACCATTACTGCTTTTACTGAAAAGCAAATACTCCTCAAGATTTTAAAACTCCACCCAATATATTTTCATAGCCATGGAAAGCAAACAGCCTTGCTTGAAATCTTTATGCAAAGATATAAGCAGACATCCACAATTAAACAAGATAGGCACCAGCTTCCCTTTGAATGTATAAGCAAGATTAATTAGAAAGTAAAAATAAATAAGCAAAACCAGTGGAACTGTCATTCTAGTTGCCTCATACATTTTTTCACATAACAGAAGGAGAGCTTTACATGAAGAGGGCATATTCCTAAATTCTCAGTATACTCTTGAAAGATCGTACAGCAGGACACTTTCCTCATTATGGAAAATGTGATTACATATTCATTATTTTCAGCAATACTTTTGGCTTTTGACATGAAGAGGATGCATAAACTATGCTGAAGTTGTCTGTGTTGGTATTTTGGTTTTCAATTCAGAGTTGCAGTACTGGGAGCTATAAGCAACCTAGCCTAGAAATTAGCAAATGTCCAGCAGCATTGATTTGCAAGGACATAAAAAGTAGAAGAATACCAAGAAAATCAGTCTTCTTACATGGTAAAGTACAATTTGAGAAGAGCAAATGGTGCACCCTGAGTCTTTTCATGAGATAAAATCATAACGTGTATTGATGGGGCACCTGCACCCTGAAGTGCTCTCGGGCCCTGCAGACCAATAATCAAAACAAGCACTGTAAGAACTTGTCTCCTCACTAACATCAGTGATGTGTGAGCAGGCTCCTACTATAGCTTTCTTTGCATGCCCTGAGCAGTGTGAACCACCCCGAGCCTTTGCAAGCAGCCTCTTGCACAGAGACTGGTAAGCATTTGCTTTATGTCAAATGCTGGAACAGTTTTTCTGGTCACAAGGGAAGAGAATTCCAGCAGTTTGTCAGGAGGTGTAATTGCTGTGTGTGCTTGCTAGATAGACCTGTATCCTGTGAAGCACCACAGTTAATATCAGACCTAACTAATTTTGAAGCCATAAGGTCATAACTTCAACAAACCAGTTAAGTTCTTTCATGAGAAGTTAGCTGTTAAAATATTAAATGTAGTAAGTAAGCCATTAGTTTAAGAATTCTCAATTCTTAAAGCATTCTAATTTGTTGCTAAAGTCTCAGCAATCAGACTAAGGCTGAAGTGCTTCATGTGTGGTCATGAGTGAAAATAAAGAAGTAAAATTGCCTGACAGTCTAGAAACTACAAGCAAGTAAGGGTTTCCTGAAATACCTCCCTTAGGGAGCTTAAACTAGGAGACCGGGAGTTATAGTATGCTTCACTGTTAAACTGGAGCATGGAATTATCTAAAGGAAAGATGAACTAGCAACTCACACTGTGTGAAAATCAGTGGGATGAAGCACCTTTACAGCCTCTTCCTAGTTTACAGTAAGTGGCTACAATCCTCCCTAGGATGCTTTTTTCCCCTGATACAATAACAAAAAAAGTTCCATTCAGATTCTTCTCTAAAAGGCAATGCATGAATGTTTCTCATTCTGTTTCCAAGCAGACTGATAAATATATGCAAACAAATACATGCCCACAGGGAGAAGAGTCTGGTTCAGCAAGTTAGTATAATTCATTCTGAAATGCTTGATTGTTCTGGCTGGAGCACCCAGTGTTTTTAATCTGCCCAGGAAAATCCTTTTTCACATTGCCACTTCAGCAAAAGAAAGCCATTGTAGAAGCATTTTTATAGTTATATTTTTTTCTGCTTTGTGGAAATAGTTTTAGAGTCATATCTTTAAAATGAGAAAAACCAGCTGCAGCATATAGCTCATATCAATGCACATGGGTCCATGCTGCAGCCACTCACAAATATCCAAACACTGATACCCTACAACTATTTTTATGGATGTTTAGACTAAGTGCTACTATAAACACTACACGCAATTTTACATTTACTTTTTAAAAAAAATTATTTCCTTTTTTTTCCCCCAAAAGCAGAGCTATGAATAGAAAAACACAGACACAGACCCATTTTCAACGTTGGCCTCAAAAGCTCAGACTATTGCATAGTGGTCTCTAGCATTAAAAGCAAAAATATCCTTTGGTGATGGAATTTTGACATCTAACAAAAAAAAAAGTTCCAAACATTTTTGCACGTGGACCAGGCTTTAGATAAGAAGCTGGCATGACTGCATCCTAATCTATCTGATCTAGTTTACTTTTCTCTAATACTGAGAAAAACACTCAACTGCAAATGTAAGTTGTAGAAAAAGAAATGTAATCATAAAATATAAATTATCTACTTGCTGGGAAAGAGAATTTGCCATATTTTCTGACTACTTTATTTTGCCTCAGATTGTACTGTTTCATGCAATTTTTGCTTTACAATCTGATGCCTTACATAATTCTGTGAAGTGTCTCTATGGCTCTAAAATCATAATTCCATACAAATTATTACGATGTTAATAGAAGATAAATGTTTTCATTACACTGTAAAGAGGTTTCAGTGTCTCAGACATGTACAGCTGCTCTTGGCACAATCTGATAGAGACCAACATGTAGCTGGGGACAAAGAATGGAAATGTTAAGTGGAACACAAACATTTTCCATCAGTAATTTCAGGAATTTGAGTGTTCCCCTCTTATTCAGTCACTTCATCATCCTTCTAGGCACCATTGTTATAGTTTCCCACCTCTCTGTTGACACAATTGTTTGTGCAATTCGACTGCCATATAACATAAATAATATTTCTAATAAACTATTGTGATTTATCTCCGTGACCTCAGAGATAAACAATTTATTTTTATTCTTCTCTCTCAAATAAATTAGTAGTTGACCTATGAAGTTGCATTGCATAAATTTGGGAAAAAATAACTTTTACTGAAAGTACAAGATGCAAGATTCCCAATAGCACTACAACTGTACAACAGAAGGAAAGACAAGCTTACCCTGAAGAGTACCTACATTTGGTAATTTTCAGTTAGGGTGATTGTCTGGTTTTGAGTAAATAGCAGAAAAATGGAAGGAATTTGGGGAGAGGCTACTATGTTTGAAGAGACAAAAATTGAGGGGAGTGCAACAGGACAGGGGGTGGGCAGGAAAAGGAAAAAGAACAACAAAATATGTGGAAAGGAACAGCATTTTACGCTGGTCTGTCCCTGTGTAAGTTTCTACAGCTCTCCAAATGGCCTAGCGTTCCCTCATACTTTTCTGAAGCCTAGGGTGAAACTCACTAACAGAGAGTATAAATCAGTTGCAGGTGTTTCTTTGGAGTCTGATTTTCTAGGATACTTCTTAGTGCAGCTTTATCTTTTCAGTTACCAAACCTCAAGGGACTGTAAATCCTCATTGAGAAACAAAAATCAGCAACATAAGGAGCAGATGAATTCATGGATAAAAATCCTGGGACAAAAATCCTTACTCTTAAAGTAAAAACCATTTCTATTGCACTGTCATGAACCAGAAAAATCAAAACAGAACAGAAAAACCCAAGAGCAACAATAATGTTTCTTCCAGTAGAATTATTGAGCAAGAGAGCATCATTACTGGAATGGCAGGAGTTCTGAAGTCACAGCTTCACACAGAGATGTTTAAAGGTGTCACTGTTATTCAGAACCCACTGCCCACTGCTTCCACCCTAGTGCCAGCACAAGCATTTATGTAGGCATCTGCTGCATTTACTGCTTTTCATCTGGCATGGCATCCTGGGCTACTGTATCTGATCCAAGCAAAGAAGATCCATGGAACCAGCCTGGCAGAAGGAAAGCCAGGACAGGGTGATGGCAGCTTTGACTTATGCTTGTTGGAAGTGCATACATGAGACTACAGCCTAAACTAATCCTCTCACATCTTTCTGTACTAGTATGTTGAAAGTAGACCAAAGCAGAGGAGGCCTCCTGGAATGCATATCACTAACATTATCTATTACTGAGAATCCATTAAAAAAAACTATGAAATAAAAAGCAATACAAGCTACAGAAGACTGGAAATATTTCAGACTCCCATCCATCTAAGAAAACTATGTTTGCAACAGTAAGTTTAAAATACCCCCTTCACTTGCTATGACTGACTTGCTCTGAAATTATTCTTAGCGTTAAAAGTTCTTTGAAAGATCACAGCTGTACAGTACGCAGTAAAAACGTTCTTCAAACAGAATATTTTTTTCTAAGGTTTCCATGGAGTATTTGTGGGTCATTTGGTTATTACAACCACCCACTAAAAACAGTAACATAAAATGTGTAATTAATTGGTCTAGAAATAACTGCTGTCTTTCCTCCTTCCCAGAGCATGTTTGCAGTGATTTGGAGTTAACCTGCCTTGTTTTGGCAGGCTGTCTGTGACTGAGCTGAACAAACCAATTCTAAAGAATCAGCTTCACTCTACCTGAAACATCTGGCATTTTGGAAAAACAAGAGCCTATCAAATGAAGTTTGCATTTAGAGTTACAGATTTTTTGTTTCATTTAAAAACAGTCACATATAAAAATAACCTTACAGCTATGTACTGCCAAGAAACTCAAATTGTAAATGCACTATCACCATTTCACATGTTCTGTGCTGCTTTAGCAGCCTTATTTTGTCATGAATAATGCTTATCTACATATATAAGTTGACTTACATACAAAGTCGACTCCAGTTCCAGCAAACTTAGATACCTAAAACCTGACTTCTAACAGATTGTGCAAACTCTGTGTGAAAACTGACCTCTAAATGACCATGTGAAATGAGCCTGACCAGTGAGACACCTACTCTACCCTACTGGAGAGATAGTGGGTTGTTCAGATTTGCTCCTGAAAGACAAAAATGTAGAGAAGGTAATTGTAGACACAGTTCTCGGCAATCAAAGCCAAGAGAAAAAGACCCAGTCTTAATAAGTTTGAATCTGTGAAGAATTAAAAGCACACAACATACTAATACTTGTGGAGTAGCAATATGCTGTATCTATTCCATCAATAAACATGCAGCTAACTTAAGGGATGCATCTTCAGCACAATGGTCAAATAAGGAAAAACCAAGATCAACAGCCAAAAAATCTGTACCAAAACTAAGATGAATGCAGAAATTTTTTCCAGGTAAACACCAGAAAATCAAAAGTGAACTCACATTTACACACCTTATGCCTAGATCAATGACTATCATACACAGTTTCTAAATTGGAGAGATTGAGGTTTCCTTTTGAGTACTGCAAAATATTTTTAAGTAAAGGAATCTTCAAAAAGGATTATCATGGGAATACACACACACATGTACACTACTACCCAATATCATAACCATAGACCTCATCAAATTACATTTGAGATAATTTTTATATATAGAAGGAAGGATCTGGTAACCCTATTATTTCCACATTCTACAAGCTGTGTGCAACATCTTTGTTCTGAGGACTGGTAAGGTATGTATAGTTGGATTCTTCTCCAAGCAGCACAAGACTGAATCATCTTTTGGGAGCTTAGAACTTACAGAAATTTACAATGGTTTGCAAACATTTTGAAGAGATGAAATCATTAGTATTTGAAAAACCCACTCTCTTTCTTTCTAATTTTCTAATTCTTTCACATTTTCTAACTCTTTCATGTTAATATATACAGCTCATTTCAAAGGGTCTTGTAGAAGTCTATACCTTTCAAAAAAAAAGAAAATAAAAAGTATTATTTACTTGTATGAAACAAGAACAAAATCCATTGGAATTTCTGGCTAAAATAAACTACAATATTACTGGGTTTTTAGATGTCTTTCCAAGAATCTCCACATACATGGGGTATTAAGTAGATACTCCAGTAAATCCAAGGAAAATCAGAGTCAAGTCATTGCCAATTAAAGTGGGGTTCTGAAAGTTTATGGTTTTGATATTTGTGAAGTTTGACATTGATTACTATAACAAAATTTACAGAAATACCTTTGGCTTCTCAAAATTGTTTTGGCATTTATATCAGATGTTTGATGTTTATAATATTTCTAATTTTAGAGAGAATATTTCTCTCATTCACTTTTTCTGAAGTTTAGGTGAACAACCTTCCTTCTAATCACAAATTAAAGCTGTAAAATACTTGAGTTGAAAACCAACTGCTTTCTGACAGCTTATGAGAAAGCCTTTGACCATATTAGAAAGAGATTCTAATTCATGGAGGATACTAGGTGGCACAAAGCAATAACTAGAACTGGTTACAAGTATACTGGTTACTGGTTAGAAGTTTATGGATTCCCACAAAAATAAGGGCAAATGGGTACAGAGTACTCACAGAATCTGTGCTTATTTTCCACAAGGTTAACAACCAACAGCCAACATCCAAAGCTGACAGAGTTACCATCTGAAATCTGGACTCCTAAAAAAGTTATTCTGTCCTTAAATAACGTTGTACTGCATTTTCCCTTGGCAAAAAGTTAATGTTTTCTCTGAAACATTCCATGGATGAGTAAACTTGAAATATACAAGTGGTATGCAACAAATTGAGTATAAACAGCTATTTCCTATCACTAATATTTCCTTTAATAGGTTACGTTCATGTTGTCCAGATCCCCAGTCATTGATTTCACAATGTTTTCACTAAAATCATACTTGTACTTATCTGTTATTACATATTGAACTCTATCTGAAAGCTTTACAGAATATCATTATCCACAGCACTGTTTCAAAATGTTTGAGTCCAAATATTGCCTGGTCAGGCCTGGCAATTCAGTGCTTGCTCTTTCACTGTTTGGGTATAAAATGGGATTTAGATGTGATTTCAGCAGGGGTTCATACCATGTGCATGCCTTTACAGAAGAATTAGATTTAATCTTTCACAACTGATCTTTTTGTCCTCATTTTTGTCATAAAATACATAGTATACCAAGATATATTACAGAGAGGTAAATATTTTCTAAGAATTTACTTCTAGCCATTACTGATAACAGTACTAATTGTATGATTGTAGTAAAAGAATATAAAGAAACACATTTATGTACCTCCCATTTTGCCAGAACTTTTTTTTCTTCAGCTATAAAATCTTATTAATTGCTGAATGAACATTTTCAATATTTCATCCTCTAGAAAAACTAACGGATTATTTGTGAAATTATCATTTGTTATAGTAACTTGAAAGTTTGCTATTTATTCTGAATTGTCCTTATCTCATTTTGGAAACAATGCTATCATTTATTTAATGGCTTAAATCAATGTCTATCGTTAGAAGCACCATTTCAGTGAGCTACAATCTCCTTCTTTCTCTCCACTTACATAACATTATACTTCTCTTAAATAAGGGTTAACCTTGCCTTGCTTTAGTAAGGCTGGTTCTCTGGAAGAAATCAGAGAGGCTTGTTTAGAAAAGGATTTGACATGCATGCTCTATCCTGGTCAGAACTGGCAGAACAAACCTCTTATAAAAAGCCAGCTACATCAAAGCCTCGGAAGCTCATCCACTTGTATATTTAGCTTACTTTAAAAACAAAACCAAACCAAACCTCTTTTCTTTGTCCTTTGGCTACCTTTAATGAACTATACTTTTTGTCCCATAGCATTTCTTGCAGATAGTTCAGTTAGTTACCAAGTAGAACTTGTATTTTCTGTATTTTTTCTAAGTTCCCATACTCATATTCAAAAGCATGTCTTAAATCTAAAGTTTCCAGCCTTTTGAGTTTCAGTTTGGCAAATTTACGCCAAGCTAGACCCCATGAAAAAGACTCTCTCTGAACTTGCCATCTCCTCAAAACAATGAAAGGTTACATTGTTTAATATTACTAATTTTTTCATGTTTGTGAGTACTTTGCTTGTTAAATAAACAGTTTTTTCCACTTTTCTCCAAAGAGATCTTTCTCAAACCAATGAGAAAAAAGGGCTGCTTGAATTTGCTTTCCAAAAAAAACCCCACTCAGAATTTTCCTCCCAAATTTGCCCTAAATCAAGACAAATACTTTTTGGTGCCCAGTGTGTGGATTGCATTTTAGTTTCATTTACTCTGTAGTGGGATAAAGGAGTCAGTAGCCATGTTGCTTAAATTTATAATGTCTTTCTGGGTGAAAGCCTTCATGTGTTTCTTGTCCCTAGGCTTTTTTAAAGTTTTAATACCTTTCTGGTGCCTAGGCCTATTTTCTTATCTGGAGATAGCTCCAATGTTGACCCTAACACATAGCTTTTACAATAGAGGGGCACGGGTTTGGGTTGCTATTGTGCTGAGCATATACATAGTATTAATGGTTTATAAGGCATTAAAAAAGATACTGAAGTTTGTTCAAGATATGTATGGTTTATAGTTTCTTCATCCTACCCTGCGTCCTAGTTCCAATGGCATATTTTGGGAGTTTATTTGTAACTGCACCCAATTTGTTAGAAGAGGAGCAGGGAATGAAGCTTTTCAGCCTTTCCTTTGCTTCCCTTCTTCTGCTTTGAATCTGTTATGTCACTTTTTTGGGGATGTTCAATTTCCCCTGAATGTTAAAAGAAACCACTTTCCTGGTATTTCATCTAATAAGCTTCTCTATATAATTGGCAACCTGTCTAAAATGAAGGCTAATATATCCAGAAGAACTAATGAGATGCCTGACCTAGGTGTGGACCCAAGCATAAAAAAATCCTGAGTGGTGTGGAGAATGGAGGATATGGGCCAAACCCTGAAAGAATTTTCTGACTCTATAACCTGGGATTTCCACATGAACAAATACAGAACCCAGCTGAAATGGGAAAATATCTGAAAGAAAAGCGCTGTGATGATTCTAATTTAAAAAAAGCTCATTGCAATAAGCTGGCATATGCTTATTGCACACTGCTAAGTACTGTAGGGCAGTAGATAGAGACAGAGAGAGAAATCAGCGGCTACCCCAGTCACTCAGGCTGCAGTCAACATCCCAGTTACTCAGGCTGCAGCTAAATCAGACAGTGAGCCTAAGCCCACAGCTAAACCAGACTGTGACCCTCAACCAATGGCTGCTGCTCCTACCTTGAGAGATGGGAAACACAAAACCAAAACCAATCAGCCTGTGGACAATGATGATCCAGGGGAAGGACCCTCAAAGCCAGCTCCAGCAACTGACTCAAAATCAGAAGTCATTTAGAGTCCTTTTCCCTGAAGGACCTTAGTGGCCTAAAAAAGGATTACACTCCATGACCTAATGAATCTGTAATTAATTGGTTAATCTGTCTTTGGGATGCTGCAGGCAAGGCTAAAATTCTGGATAATACAGAAGCGAGGCATTTGGGATTCCTGTCACATAATCTGATTATTGACCAAGGAATGATGAGAGGGGCTAACCCTGACAATCTCTGAGCATAGATTTTAAGAAGTGTGAGACTATCCATGTACAAACAATCTTTATGCGGCAACTACCACTTCATGATGGAAAAAAATGATACAATATTTTTTGGGAACATATAATTCAAAAATTTGTATCTGTAGCCTTCTTCAATAAAACACATTCCTGCAAATTCAGTCAATTATGAAACCCTATGAGTTAGTAATAGAAAAGCTCAAATGCTCTTGTGCCTCTTGTCTTTCTACTCCAAGAGACAAATATTCACATAGGAAAAATAAACTGGACAGAGCAAAATTATCAGCATCAAAACTGTAGAGTCCTGTCTCAGGGACCTTCTCATTTGCACCATGCTGTTTTTAATTAAATTAGCAATTCTTTGTCTTTCATTTACACAAACACATAGAAGGGGGGAAAAAAAGAACATAATATGTACCTGTACCACAGCAATAGCCAGGCTGGACATTTGTAATTCTGGACATTTATAAAGGCTTTTTTTGCCACAACTCCCCAAATATTTTGTTTTGACTCAGGTGTTCTGTATGCAGGACTACAGTTCTCTGCTGTGACATATCATCAAATTCTTCTGTGACTTTAATAAAGAAAGGAGGTGGCTCATTACATAATCCCAATGGCTGGGCTGCTGAAAGGATGCTTCTGCACACTGAGTATTTTTTAATGCACATTTCTAGAGTGTTTGCTCACAACCAGCATTATGTTATGTGTTTTAGTGGAAGCTGAAGTCACACAGCTCTGTCTTCAGGGGCTGACTTGGCAACTTCACTCAGACAAGAATTTACTAGATAACAAAGTCTGGAAATATCACTAAAGTCCATTTTAGACTGTGTTGAGAGTTAAGTAAACATGATTAGCAAGGGAACCAAGAAATTCACGATAGCTGTGAATTTCTGCTTCTGACAGAAAACACTCCTTATCTTACATTACTTCAGGGAGGAAGAGTTAATCCCCAGTGAGCATAATAAAAGTAAACAGAAGTTGAAGTATATCCAAAACTAAAAATGCTAAGCAATTTTAGCTACTGAGTAACATCTAAGTCAATATAACTATTTCCCTAAGTATTTAAAATACTACAGATACTAATTTAAAAAAGACAGCATGAAGCACTTCAGAGGACCTCTCACTTCTGTATAATCTCCAATGACAATTTTATCCTGTAAGAAGTTATGAATATTCATGAATTTTAAAGATGTAATTAACATGCATGTTGGAGCAATTGGTTGTCAAAAAATAAAATCAGACTTTTACAGTAATGTCTCCCATTTTATATGTTTTGAATATTTAATTATAAAATAAAAAGCATTTTTCTCAAATGTGGCACAACAGAAAATGTTACTAGTGAATTCTGAAAGCTGGATAACAAAGATGCCTCCATCCTGTAGGTGAAATCAGAAGCAAACTGCTGCAATAAAGCTGTTGCCACTTATGACTGCTTGAGCTTTCTCTCTGTGAGTATTAACAGGTCATCTTCTTAAAGAAGGGTGGTATCTAACAGACATTAAACTTTCCCTAAACTACAACAGCTGCAATCCATTCCATTATGCTTTACCTTTTGGAATGTGCTGTTGATGCTTCAATTTATTCAGTTGAAGGGAGAATACCTATCAGGTATTCTGCTACTAAACCACAAAGTTGCATTCTTTGACCAGATCACCACTTGCATACCTACTGCTATTCTTGAAACCTGGAGATATTCTGCAGAGATACAGGGTTTGCTTACACAATTCCTATCATGGAAGTCGAATCAGCAAGAGGTGACATTCCAGTACTCTGAATCCAGGTTCTCATTAGGACTCTATGGGCTTTAAGATTAGTCAAGCTTACTTTCCTCATTCTCTTCCAAACTGAAAAAATAGTAACATTGCGCTGTTGCCAGCGCAAATAAAAAACCAAAGAAATCCTTGGTTTAAGAAATCAGTTACAGGGGGAAATTAAAAAGGAAACAGGTACAGATAGGAATGGTGAAAAAATGCCAAAGGGCTTGCACAATGCATTTACTGGCAAGGTACTTCATGAAAGTGCAAGAGATAAACTTAGATAAATTGCCATAAGATCAGTACCTGTTAAAGTTTGGCACATAGACTCCACACACACACACAACAGTATAGAAGAGCATTTACTTCCAGGTTCTATGTCAGTCTCTAACACCAACAGAATAAGCAGAAAATTATATCATGAGAAAGTATCCTTCTACAATCACTGAGAAATTTTATATGATATCCCATATACCACTTGCATGTTCAGATAGATTTCTAATGTTTTTCTACTTCATTTAGATATATTTAAAACTAGAACCAGGTCCTTGGGTAAACAGCTGGTTCGTCAATAAGAAAATATCTCATCTAGTAACTGATGAAATAGGAACTGCAAGTATACTTTTGTGTGTATACATTAATATCACATCCATTTCTGCATGCAGTGGAGAGGAACCTCTGCTTTTACCAAAAATTTAAACCCTATATGCCAGTTCCAAGTAGGCAGTAGACATTATAGGTGCTATATGATGGTTTTCATATTAGGAAGCTGCAACAGATTATAAGCAATTCCACAGTGACAGGTTTTTTAGATGGTCAACACACTAACTGTTTCACAGGCATGTATTAAAAATGTAATATTAAGACATAGAGAAATTATTAGCCCTTGCACAAACCGAGAACATCAGAGCAACTAATCAGAACACAGCTATGGAGGAACACCATAGGTGAGATTAATAAAGAAACAGAATGGATTTTTCACTCAAATAGGTGAGAAAATGACTTAATGATTCAAACTCTAAGGATACTGTTAACACAGTAATTTCTAAAAAACTAAATACAGGGCCCTTGTAATGTCAGTTCTATTAAAGCAAACCAGTAAAAACATGTAATATTACAAAGAACTTAACAGTTTCAAAAATAATTTTCCATAGTGTCTTTAATGAAACCTCTTTAATCAGAATTTTCACATTAAAAGTTTAGGCTCCTACCCTGTCTTTCTCACCCACTGAGAACTTAAGCAATTTGATCTGCATTTTATAAATCTGTCAGGATCATGGAAGTATTTAATTCTTTCAAGCAGGAAAATGAATGCAGCAGTTCAACAAAACTCACAGAAAAGGAATTTCTACAGTAACTCTGACATTACTGTGTTTGAAATGGAAAATTTGAGGTTTTCCTCAGATTCTACTAAGAACCCTTTGAGGTACATGATAGTGCAATAAATGCAAAGCAGTCCTTATGCTGAATTGGTGAAGCTTATGCTAACAGTAGTTATTCTGTCTGAATTCTCAAAACTTAATTGTTAAGACTTTCCATCAGAATGAAAGAAAGTGAGAGAGAGAAGTGAAAGCATGTATGACTGAGAAAGCATGAGCAACAGCAAGTGATGGAAAAGGAATGAAAGAAAAGCTACTTGAAGCTCTATTTTTTCTATTACAATTATTATAAGAAAAGGTATAGAAAAGAGAAATTTTAGGAAATTCTTTACTTTAATTGCACTTTTCTAATCCAAGAAAAGAGAAATTGTCCCTCCGAATTGTTATTACTCCCATATTCATATGTCTCCCATTTCCATTTTTCACTGTAGAAATACATGAACAACTGCAACAGGATCTGAGTAAACTACTACCCCTTGTATTAAATTGGCTTTAATGAAATGAATAACAGTGAGAAAATAAAAAATATTTGTAACAATTAGTCAAAAGAAACAAAAATGCAGTGCCTTTGAGAGGTTATAAGAGATTGCCAAGATCTCATCCTGGAAGCAAAATTCTCGGAGTTTACCAGGTGTCCAATTCCATTAGCTTCATATATGCTAATTATTTTTCTTAATAAATACACTGCATATTTCCAAGGATACCTAAAGGCCTGGCACAAGGTAACAGGCAGGAATTCTAGAACATTCCAGATATCAACCAAGTTAGATTTTCATGAGTTTTTTGGAGTTTTTTTTAGACAATACATATATACTATATACTATCAAGTCTCTCAAATGATAAGAGACTGATTGTATTTCTAGTAAACAACTGTCCTACTTGGTACCAAGCCTAACCCTTCATCATCCCCTGGAGGCATTTCCTACACCAGTGGTGAAACTATTGTGTGTAAATACAGCTATCCTGGCCTTTAGCTTTGGGGTCTTTTCTGGCTTCCTTACGACTAATTTCAAACCAAACACTGAACTTCTTTTTTGCAGCCAAATTCTAGACTTGTGCTTCCAGTTTGGTGTTTCTTATAGGATATAGACAGGGCCTCTGAAAGTGGTCCAGCCACTGTGTCTTACATGGTTTTGTCAGTGTTCTAGAAAGCATCAATTTATTTCCTTGACAGATACCTACTCCAGCAACACGCTCCCTCCACTGGACAAGCCTTTTCCATTCCTACCTCCATAAAACCTCTAAGAGAGCAATAAGGCTTCTTAGGACAAGAATAAGGCTGACAGAGCAGGACCTGAAGCACTTGCTCAATTCTTAGGTCTTCTTCAGTATATTTAATTACCTCTATTGATTCTGCTTATGACAGAAAAAAATAGCATATGTAAATTCTATAGCTAAGTTTCATAGCATGCACTGAACCAGAAAAAAGCAAATGCCACTGACTTCCAACCTCTTGTTTTCATCACCAGAAAACATTTCTTAACACAGAAAATTTAAACACAGTTAATATAAATGCATATAAAGAGATATTGGTAGAAATACCGGAGAACAAGGATGAAAACTTGAAATGACATACAAGAAAAATTTAGTAGTGCAATCACAGAGAGAGGAAGCATGGAAATCATCCAACAATTGCATAACTTTAATAAAAAAAAATCTGTCATATGTTAGGAGGGAACAGAAAAATAATAAAATCAAGTAGCTATGTAACTATGTGAGTTTATGATTAAACTTCATGAGCTAGCACTCTGTCCAGCAAGTCTCCTTACTCAAGGATGGGTTCAGACTTCTGCAGAGCTTTTTAAAGCATGGGCATGACCAACTGCAGGTAGACGGGTAGGATTAATTGCAGATGGTTTCTATGATAAAGTAAATTCCACAAAAAGTTAATGAAAGAGTAGGCACTGGGAGTTTGAGGGTAGCAAGCACCTTAACAAGTTTGTTTAGATAGTTTAGCTACTTTTTTTGGCTATATATTAAAAAGCATGCACTAAATTAGCTATTCAGAAATTATCCTTGCTAAAAAACATCCTCAAATTACCTTTGTTTTTTTAATGTCCTCAAGGAAAGAATATTAAAACAATTACTAATCAGTCCTCATAGTGTTGGAAATTTCAAGCTGAAGTCACGTAGCTTTGAAATCCCATTCAAACATAATAACTATTTAACCCAACTACCATTCACATAATTATGCTTGTCTATCATAGAGAACTGTAGTGTCCAGAATACTTTGAAGTTCATGTTATCAAAAGGAACTTTATATTTATCTATCCAGACTCTACTAAACACACTTTCCAAAGAAAGTGAGGATTGACAGAACAAGCTTTGGCCAGTTCTTCTCTCTGTCTCACAAACTGATATTGGTTGATCTTTTACTTCAAATTTTTGACTAATTGAACATCATAAAAAGTACTGTCAAAACCTGTACAAAAGGGACAAGCAGATTTTCTAAAAAAAATATTGTATTTTTCAATATTAATCAATTTCCATGTCATATCTCAGTAAATCCTTACTCAGTTGAGTAAGGATTTCCAGTCTCTCATTCTGTATTAGAATACTAAGTGCTGTATCTAGAAGTTTTTTAAAAATTTCTCAACAGACCTGGGTGCCAAAGGAAGTGTCAGTGCAATCTTCTGTGGTATTAGGTAAAAGTGCTTTGCCTGAATCAGATGGGACCTTTCTCTAGGAACTCACTCAGAAGGCAAAGATGAGAGATATACTATTACTGAGACTTTAAAACTTAGATTTTCCTGAAAACCAATTCCAAAATTATGAACACCATCTGTTTCAGTTTTTCAGCTTCATCTTCTACCTTCTACAGTTGGAGTGAGCAGTCCTGGCAAATGGGTTTAGCTGTATCAAGACAGAGTAAACAAAGGTGGTTCAGAACAAAATCTATATCCCTTCTCATCTACCTTCCTCCTCATAACCAGCATAAGATGATACATTTACAATTTCAAAATTATGTGTAGACTGGATATTTACATGGTGAGGGATGAAAGAATACCAAGGGAAATGTGGCTGCCTGCCATATTCAAAGCCATGTAAAAATTAAGTACATATGATGATTAGACTGCAAGGATTACCATGCAGGGAAGCATTTAATCATTTTGTTTGAGATTTCTATCCTGTGATACCAAGAAAATCCTTGAATATTTCTGCAGGAGCTCCCTATCCAAAAGCACACTGAGAACCTCCCAGAAAAGGCTGCATTTTAGAAGAACTGACCACTTGGATTTCCTTTGCTTGATAATTTCCATGTATTAAATCCACCCAGTTATAGGCGAGAAGGAAAGAAACGAACAAAAAAACCCAACAGAAATGTTTAAAAAATCAAAACGTTTCATTTGAATGCTTTTAGTTTATGATTACCAGAAAACTATCCATAAACTGTTTGCAGATGGATAGTACAACATTTCCTGCTATATTTTCTGGTTCAAAGGTGCATCATAAACTGTTGGCACAGTATTCTACTCAACCTTGTTACAGAAAAAAACAAATTGCCTTAAATACATAATCCCCCTCCCAGCTCCAACATTTGCTGTCCTTTTCTTAGAAAAAATCCCACTCTTGGTACCTTGAGGAGCTGGTGGTGTCAGTAAAAATGTATGAGAGAGGCAACAGAGCTATAAAGCAACTCTCAGGCAGAAAAGAGAGGAAGAACACTCTTGGAGGCACTAAAGACTTTGACAAGTTTAAAGCATGTCTTTAACTGAAAGCTTAAAATGCACAGGCTCAATCAGTTGGCTGAACTTGTGCACTTGTAGCCCAGAAGACCAACCATATCCAAAAGAATCATGACCAGCAGCTTGAGGAACCCTACTCTCCCCACTCTTTTGAGACCCCACCTGCAGTGCTGCATCCAGCTCTGGGGTCCCCAGCATAAGAAAGACATGGACCTGTTTGAACAAGTCCAGAGAAGGCCACAAAGATGCTCAGAGGGCTGGAGCACCTCTCCTGTGAAGGTGGGCTGAGAGAGCCAGGGTTGCTCAGGCTGGAGAAGGTTCTGGGGTACCTTAGAGCAGCCTTTCCAGTACCTTAAGGGAGCCTATGGAAACCTGGAGCAGACAGGACATATAGGAGTAATGATAATGATAGGACATGGAGTAATGGCTTTGAACTGAAAGGGAGTAAGTTTAGATTAGATATTAGGAAGAAAATCTTTACTGTGAGGGTGGTGAGACACGGGAAAAGGTTGCCCAGAGAAGATGGTTGCATGCCTCATCCCTTGAAGTATTCAAGGCCAGGCTGGAAGGGGCTTTGAGCAGCCTGGTGTAGTGGAAAGTGTCCCTTACAGGGGGGACTGGAACTAGATTATCCTGAAGGGTCAGTCCAACTGAAATCAATCTATGATTCTATTAATTTCCCTCATGTCCCTGCTTGTCCTATAAACTGGATTAGTTTCAGTGTTAAAGTACAAATCTGAAAATATACCAAGGTCCTGTGCACATACTGTGATGGTGGCACAAGCAGCCAGTGTATTTCATTACTGTTTTTACAACAGTAAAATTACAACAGTATATTTCATTACTGTTTCAAGGATATTTGACTTTTCTGGTTAAAATAATGATTAGCTTTTATGTAGGCAGGATGTACACTTAGGTGTCTCCACCTCCTTGGGTCAGAAAACATCAGTGCCAAAAGGAGAAAAAAACTGAAAAAATAAATCACCTTTAACCTCTCTTGTTTTTCACATCTATTGTTAGAAAGATATTCAGACTTCTATTGCTGCAGATTTTAAAAGGCTTAAAGTTCATTTGTGATTACCCTTTGACACTATGTTAACAAAGACACAAGTAAAAAGGAAATTTCTCAGCAATAACTGCCACTGGTTTTGGGTCATGCTATTCCTTGATCTGAAATAGGCAATGAAATGTGTCTATCAAACTATTTTTCATAACACTTCCTATTTCCTCTCTTCTGTCTTCCAGTAGTCTCAGAGATTTTCACAGTGATCCAAGATCACCAAAAAGAGACAACTCCATACAATTCCATAGATGAGTTCTTTACAAGAGAGATCATTCTCATGGTTGAGAGCTACTTCACTACTCAGCTTGTTTTAAACTTACTGTTATCTACTGCATTCAGTCCACAGGTGTACCAGGAGAAATTATAACTCTTCATATTCCTTTTCAGGTTTTGCAACTTCTGCATAAGAAATGAGTCTGAGAAAATGGGGGAAAAGCCTATTTCTTAGTATATTCTCTCATAAAGCCTCCTCTATTTTCATATATTATTTGTTATTAGTAAATTATAAACCCTAGTCCAAGTGCCTGATGATCATTGAAATGGAAATGCTCCACTAAACTTTTCCTTGTTTTAACTCCATTTCTGTTAAAAATTGGTATAGAATGAGAGGAAAGAAATAATTACAAATGAAACATCCATATATTACTTGTGAAAAAAGATGCAGAAAATGCTCTGGACTTGTACTATTATCAAGGGATTAACTTTATGTGCAGTTATCCTGCTTTACATTTTAGCAAGTTTAGCTCGCAGTAGTAATTTTGACTACAGCATGTGTAAATCAAGGTTTAATTGAGGGTAGACTTTGCCAGCAAGATAAAGATCCAAAGGTCCTTATCAACCTTGAAAGAGAGAGCAGATGAAACAAAAGAAATAGATATGGATAGACCTTTGCTCCTAAATGTAAAGCTACATGAATCATTGAACTGCTGCCTATTCTCACATATTGTTTTTCTATCCAGCTCTTCTCCATGTATTCTAAAAAGTTTCTTATTCCTTGTAGATATCAAATACAATTATTATGGAAATAATAAACTCCCTTTAAGCTTATACTCTTTGTGGTCATTGTATATGATAGACTTGGAAAACACTCCAACACAAAGAGGCTGAACATGAGACAATTGCAGAGAAGCTCTCTGGTCAGGTGTTTGAGTTCTAGACAGTCAGGAATCTCTGGCACCACATTTTAGTTACCCTGAGTCAATGAACTTTAAAATGATGGTTTGTTACAAAGCCAACAAACATCACACAGGTACATCCAGTAACCATATGAACATAATCTTTTTTTCTCTTACTGTTTTAACTGACACATGGAAAAAATAACAGTAATACCAAGCCACTTGAATGGAAGTTCCTAATTTGAAACCATAGACATGTTATATGGTAAAGTCCTACAGGACAGCTTTGTGTCTTTTTTGCAGACATTCACACTGAGGATTATAAGGGGTTTAAGGTAGAACTTTCATATGCAGACTTCACACTGAAATTACTATTAACACCATTTGCCTGATTTTGAGAGATGCAAAATATCTTAACATACATTGCTGGGGATCTTCTGAAACCTCATCTGTGCATTACACCACTATGGACTGAAAAGTCCAAGGCACAGTAACAACTCAACCTCCTCAAATACGTCACTGCAGCAGAGATCAGAATCACAGAAATCAGGGGGTTTTGTCTCAGTTCAACAGTCCTTTCACTCTACAGAAACTCATGTTGCAAACAAGACAGCATGAAATATTGTGCCTTTTAACTGTATTTACATTACTGTCATCTAGATTTCACCTTAGTAAATACCTGGTGTCAATTACTTCCCCAGTTAATTCTATATGTATTTTTCCCAGTGTTTTTTTATATTGTCATATTAAACTCTTTTAAAAAACTCTTAGCACCAGACTGAAGCAACAACTAATAATGCCTCAAGGATTACTAAACTGTCTGTAACCACAATCTGAATATTTTTTAGGACTTTGAAAACACTTTTCAAGCCTAAAAACAGCTACAGTAACTCTCTGCAGCATGTCCACTCTTGCATTAGATTGAATTGTGATAAATCATTATTTATAGGTGTTGGTTACAGCTACATTGCCAAGATGCAAATGTATTTTATACTTCAAGAGGATACTCAGTCTCTCCCTCTTGTTAAATTAAAAATAATAATAAAAAACCAAAAAACCAAAACCAGCCTATCTATCATGCCCAAACTCTTTGCAATTACTTTTAGTGTTGGCTGAAGAAACTGTTTTCAGAGAGTTCACAGATAAACCTGTTAAGTAATTTATAATTTATGATAAACTTGAAAACAAAAGATTATTTTGGAAATTTAAAACCAGTCTTCCTGAAAAATAAACCTATTAATGATTTTCAGAAGCTCAAAGCTCTCTCTATAGTTAGCAATGTAGAAGTTTAAATAACTTTTAAAAAGGGTTATAATAAGTGTGCTTGCTCTAGCACACTGCTAGTACGTGCTGATTCTATCATCTCTATGGACAGACACAATTCCATAGATGAGTTCTTTTCAAGAGAGATCGTTCTCACGGTTGAGAGAGCTACTTTACTACTCAGCTAATTTTAATGTCATTATTTTGTTCACTGTTACTAAGGAAGCAGTTTTCCAAATGCTGAAAGCTGATTTCAAGTGTCTGCAGTCAGGCATTTCTTTTTCTCCTCTTGTTGGCACTCTTTCCCTTCCTTATGCTATCATTGTGCTTGAGAGCAAAATACTTGGCTGAGGAGAAGGCAAGATTTCAATTTCTGACAGCAGCACAGACTTCCACTGCTCTTGACTGCAATCAAGATCAGGTTCTTGTGCATCAAGTGTTGTTAATTGCAAAATAAAGGAATCAAGTGTAATTACACTAGGGATTCCAAGGTCATCAATTTGATCATCAGCAACTGAAGGGACTTTTGCAATAGCATCCCTCTCACATTACTGTATTTTATGTTGACTCTGTTTAAAAACAAACCAAATTTTGTACACATAGCAGTGGAACATTATACAATGTTTACACCACATTCTTTCCCTTATCTCAGGCAACCTTGCTTCTGGGAAAGAAAGCTCTGGGGTGAAATTTCTTTTTACTGCTCTGCTGGAGCCACTATCACCTTTCTTCATGAGTGGCTCTTGCAACAGATATGTATGCTGGGTATAGGGCCACCTCTCTCCCCTATGCACAGCAACCACCATACACACTGTCATTTCCCGACTCTGTCCTTCCAGTTCTTCCACTCCTCCTTCCCTTCTACGGTTGCCAGAGACTGCTTAGACTAACAAAGAGCAAGTGAAAGAAAAAGTGGTGAGTAGAAAGGGAATACTGTTAGCTCACTGTCTCAAATGTGGGTTTGTATATGTAAATTCAACAGGAGTGCTAAAATAACAGCATTTTTATATTTTGTAAGTTTCCTGTGAAAACACAGAATAAAGCAAATAACCTAGCTTAAGCTTGAAGACCGTGTTTCATGCTTCTTCTTAAACACATTTTTATAACTTACAATTCCTTCCAACTATTGATGCAAATGAAATAAAGTAGCATTTTAGCTCATCACATTCCAAATATCCTTGAGGGAGATGGAAAAGAGGAGCCTGTGCAATGTTAAAATCAAACTATAAGTTAACAGGGAGCATAATATTGCTTATGCATAAGGTATCATCATTAACATAAGGTAAAAATGTTGCTGTAACTTTTTTACCACTCATTTCTCTGTCCTTTCCTAGAGCTTTGCCTTCTCAGATTTTTAGCTATAAGAGAGCTATTGTAATCTGGCTGAAAGCAGAATGAGATATGTGTTATCGATAAACATAAGAAATAAAAACATTATACACCTGAATATCCACTGACTACACAAACTCAAGCACATGCAGAAAGAAAAAAAAGACCTAACCAGTGCTGAAACAGAAATAGTGTCCAAAAATCTCAGGCCACTATGATTTTTAGGTATGGTGAATAGGGGAAAAAAGGCACAGAGGAACAGCCACTACAGAATTTCTCTGTTTGTGACTTTATCTCAAACCTCTCTAAAAGCATTGGGATATAGAATGTACTTCCCTTTGACATAGCACTATGTAAAGGAAACAAGTGTCTCCTCTGTTCAGCTCTTTGGCACATAAATCACAGCAGCAGGAAGACAGTTCAAGGGACAGGCACTGTGACTGTCCATTTGTCTAATGCTAAGTCGCTTCAGGCAAAAATTTGCTGTCAACAAATATCATGTTTATAGGAAACAAAAACACTCAAAAATACTCACAGCTTTGGTTTGGCAAGCACAGGTGGTGGCTCCTTTGTGGGTGAAAGCAAGACAGCTGGAGGTGGGATGGATTTATCACCATTTGGCTCGCTGTTAATCATTCCATTTACTCCATGAAGAGGATGAATGCCATTTGATTTTTCCTCAGATGAATTGAGCTGTTGTTGAAGGTCTATAACACCAGGTCTCAACTCAGTGTTGTTTGTTTGGTGAGTATCTGTAAGTTTCTTAGGAGGAAGCTCAAGAGAGCTAATTTCAACTGGAGGAATTTCAACTGGTGAGAAATGATGGAAATCATCACTAGAGCATTCCAAGTTGGCTAAAAGAAATCAAAAAGAATGTCTCTTCAATGAGTCATAGACAAAGTACATGGTGAATTCAAAGTGTATTTTCAGTTTTTTAAAAGTGAAATATCTTTGGTTTTACAAAGGTATTTTTCTAGTCTTCTTATTGATAATTTATGCTGAATTAGATTCATGGGTGGCTACTTATTTTCTGAGTGTGCCTCGTGCAAAAAGCACAACTAGAAACCTTAGGGACCTCTCTAAATCTATTTCAGGAATCAAGGCACTAACTGAGATTGACAACTATGGACAACAACAGCTAAAAAAGGACTTCCTCCTCCTGGAGTTTCAGGATCACTGAGGAACAAATAATTTAAAAATGCTGAAGAATGCATGTATACACAGCAAGTTTGCAATGGCAGCTGGGTTAGTGCATCCCATGACAATATATATGGAAAAAAACCTAAACATAAGTCATAGTGTTTTATTTTACAGAAGGCCATCTCTAGTAGCATAGTTTCATCTCTTTAATTTTGCCTCTGCTGCCATCTAGTCTTGAACCCTAATGTTTAAGATATGCCAGGCTTTTGGCAGAACTTTAAAAACATATTTCACATTAATAAAAATATTAAACCAGGAAATGAACATAAGAAACACTAGGTCTGCTTTATATGAATGCACTGAGGTTGACAAACCCCATGTCTTACAACAGCCATTTTCCACAGTGAAAGCAGACTGGCAACTTCACAGGTAAATTAATTATGTAAGATTTATGACTGAAAGCTCCTCTTTGTCACATACCTGAGCAGACAGTTAGTTGTGCACTGCTTGTTACTGAACCATGTTCGTTTGTTGCTGTGCAGGTAAAAATTCCTGAATCTTCAGGAAAAGTTTCTGCTATTACAAGTGTACATATCTCTTCTGGAAACAAAGAGAAAAATAAAGTGCATCATAAACTAATTAAAGGACCATGTAGTGTTTTTTACACAGTATGTTAAAAGGACACCAGAAAGTAGACTTTTAAAAAGAAATACTGTGAGAACTGCAGAAGAACTTCCAACATAAATGGTTTTAAGGAAAATCATTTTGCATCTGAAAGAAGTAAATTCATCAAGCTAAGTTTTCAAAACCAGCTTGAATAGTAGTGTTGCAGTTACAAGTCTGTGCAGTCATTTTACCTACCCAATGCTTTCTTAATGCAGGATAGTACTGATTAATACAAATGAGCATAATGGTTTCCAGAAACAATTATCTTTGCAAGATCTTTTTGTGTCTGTAAATAACACCATCACTAAAATGTCACACAATTCTTTTTCTTTTTCTTTCTTTCTTTCTTTCTTTGTTTCTCTCTTTTTTTCTTTCTTTCTTTGTTTCTCTCTTTCTTTCTCTCTTTCTTTCTCTCTTTCTTTCTTTCTTTCTCTGACTTTTTTTCTGTATTTAATACAACATTCAGATCAAATCCCATTTCCAGTAAAACTAGAAAACATTTTATCACCACTTCAAATTAGCTCTTCTAACCACTATACTAACCAGACTTAAAAACCCCAGATGCATAAATATTCCCCTTATGCAGAGTTTGGGAAAATAATTTCTGTCTGTGTTTGCACAGCAGTGAGAATGGATACATTAAAAATATAATAAAAAACAGTACCCCCAAAACCTCTTCAGAATGCTGTGACAGCTATATTCTGTAGTAGTTTTAAATTTGTTCATTCTACCTTGATAAGCCATGGTATAGGCTTTGTTTATACCAGGATTTCTGTCAGAAAATTTGCGTGAAGTATGTTTGGTTGGGTTTTACAGTACCTTTTACAAAATCAATTTTATCCATTTATAGTGGGCACACTTAACTGTTTAGGGATATTTTTCCAGTTTCTTTTAAGTCACTTTATTTTATCTCTATTTGTAATGGTACTGGTTTTTTAAAGATGTCACAGTACAGATAATTTAAATAATCCTACTACTTACACAACATAGAGACAAAATTTTATACCTGGACAATGCTACATTGCTGGTGTCCTTAATTAAGACTTAATTCAGATCTTCTTTGGTTTATGCTAGTTTTTTAGTCTCAAAACCAAAGCAGGGAAGTTTTATAATGTTCAGTTTAATTAAAAAAAATAGAAAAATGCACTTTGCAATATGGACACTTACAATCCCATATATTATCACAAAATCAGCTATTAAAAGCATACTGTAAAATGAGGAAAAGCACTTTAGAATCTAATAACTTCCATATGAAAATTATTCTGTAGAAGAGGTTCAGTAAGGTCAACTTCACTTCTTATAGTTCAAATAGGAAAACAATTTCAAATAGTGGTTGTTTGGTTTTTTTTTTTTTTTTCCTGTGGAATGAGAGACCTCTGTCTCATTTAGACAGTTAACAAAAAAGTTTTGAATTTTTTCCAATTATAAATGACAATGTATCCATAATTTCCTGTACTGGAAATGGGCTAAAAATGAATGACTGACTAGATATTTGGCTCAGAGTTGGTTTTCAGACAGCAGAACATGCCTTTTTTTTGGCATCGCAAAGCAGTCATTCTGTGTAGCTGCAAGAGTCATGTCTGGTAACACTGTAGCACGTTGGATCTTATCTAACACAGATGAAGATTAATGACTCATGAAAGGTCTTATCAGGAAAGTAATGGGTAACACAAGCTAGTTTTTGAACTACTGAGATCAGCTTTTTTTAGAGCCTTGGTGTGTCATAAGCAGTTGAAGCTGTATTGTTAACCACACGTGCATACTCCTGGACTGAACTGACCCTGGGGATGTAATCTTATACAGGCAGCATTCTAGTTTCCTGTTCATTTAACAGCAGAATGCTGAAAGCTGAGTCTTGCAGGACTGCAAAAGAAGATCATTCCACTAGGCTGAGAACTGCTCTCTGAATGAGGTCAAAGGCAATATAAAACACAGCATGCAGCAGAAGTCCTATTTTTCAAAGACCAGAGCTAATTAATGCATAACATTCTTCCAGATTTTAAGTGTGCAAAATGATCACATGAGAAGATCTTCACTCTTCAGTGACAAAAGAATTCCAATGAATTCTACAATGATGTGCTTTGCTTACTGACGAGGTATGTTTTAGAATTATATATGGTAGATTGCAGCAATCTTTGTAAAAAATTTCAAAAAAAATTATGAAAATAATCCAAGATTAAAATTTAGTCTTTTCAACCAGACAAACCAACTGCAACACATTTGTGATCAATCATAAAAAAACTGGCTAAACTGAAAACATGAAAATCCTAAGAACAAATCAAAAGGCAGCATGGGCAAAAAGCACATGTGAACAACACATTATCTTCTTTATTGATTTTCCTCCTCCAAGCCAAGAATCACTCACCCCTTGCTAAAAGGCTTACTACTGTGGAACACATAGAAATGAAATACTAATTTGGCAAAAGAAAGGTTCTTTCAAGATTTCCATAGCATGCTCTGGATATACTCAATGTTCTGAGTATTTTTCTACCTTTACATCCTGACTTATGTAATTATTTTACTTTCTGGTACTGTGCTAAGCAGAATCAGAAGATTTTAGGGAAATAATGTCTGTTCTACTTCCTGGCGTTCATCAGCTGACAAATAACTTCATCACAGAAATGTGTTCCAGAAAGCAGCTCTGAAATGCTGTTCTCAGGGCCTTAAAACATATTTAACACTTGACTAAATGAATACAAAAGCATTTTGTTCACTGAAACATGTAAAATGCTTAGGCATGCAAGTACTTGACTGTTTTGTCAGTTATTTAGAAAGAATGATTACATTTTACACAGCAATTCTTTCCCTTTATGGCTCATGAGTCCATTAGGAAGAATAAACTTTGGTAAGAGAGAAAACTGTTGCATTTTAACAAATTTTATTACTGGCAATGTGTTTACTTCAGAATGTTTCTCTGTATTACATTAAAGGTAGAGCAGTTCTTTTATCTGCAACTTCATCTCTGAATGTGACCATTAACTGCCTCCACTGTAATGCACACACAGCTGGGGAAATAAGTACAGTCCCTTGCTGGTAGCTGTTCATTCCCATGTAATGAACAGATCAATTTCCAGAGCTGGAAGTTCAAAGCTGTAAGTTTTCAGATACACAGGGACAGTGGGAAGTCACAGTTGTGGTTTCCTAGTAAAAATCCAACAAAACAGAGCCCTGCCAACTTGTGTCTTGTTCTCCCTCATGTTCCACAAGTGTTTAACGCCAGTTAAACTCAAAGCAGTAGGCCCACCAGGTTATATATAAGTATCTCATATAGGGATCTGTGCATCTTTTATGGAAAGAGAATAGAGAAGAGTGAAAACAGAGAAGAATAGTCAGAGTAGCCTAATAAAGAGTGGTATAGCAGACCTGTAGCTTGCAATAACATAACAAAAAATGTATTCAATTTGCCTGTTTCTGATGATCGCCATCCCATATACCTTTATCCAGTCAGACAGCTGTTCTGGCTTATTTAATAGGCTTTATGTCACTCAAGGAATGAAGAGTAAAGTTTTTAGAAGATGCAAAAAACTGACTATGTTTGAAGATATCTCAAACAGCACCTACAAAACAGTGATAAGAAAACTGAACAACAGCAAATGTGATTTTGAGCAATAAAATGCAGTTTTAGGGTGGAGAGCCTAGGTTACACAATATCTAGTCAATAACCAAGATGTCAGCTATCTAGCCAGATTGGGTACAACAAATGGGAACGCTGCTATGGCAACAAAAACTTTAGCCCCCTAAACATTGTTCAGGTTTGAGGAGAAATTCATCCATTTATCACTGTCAAGGAAAAGTTTATGCTAAGGCTTACCCTAAGGCAGTTATGATACTGTAGATGCCTAAGCCACTTTGAAGTTAAGTTAGGTATAACTTTGAATATTAATGCACTCCAAAAAGATTTAAATGTTTACAGTTGGAGAGGAATGACAGTGGTGGAGTTTTTTTAATCACATAGTACAAAACAGATCAGTTGTTTACTTTGAATTTGGAAGCATCAACAAGCAAGGATAGTTGTAGCAGTCAGACTTCAGATGAGGTCACTGACAGGGACAGAATTCTGTAGGTATCTTGGGAGCACCGAGTACAATTGAAAATTTAGTTGACAAGCAATAATATGGAAATTGATCAAACCACGTTAAATAAAGAGGAATTTTAGCTTATTTTCAGTTTTTCTCTTAATCTGACTTCTTGAAATATGGCTCATAGAAGACTGCTCTCTCCAAGCCCTTGTTTGCTTCTCAGCAGTGAAAGAAGACAGATCCTTAGTCGTAATTCTCTTGTTTTCACTAAAGAGTGCAAGGATCTGGCATGCATGCTAACCTTCTATGTTTTGAATTTCATCAGCTACCAGAAAGGTGATTTTGTTGGTGCAGGGAAGCAGTATGGATTCCTGCAACATTTACCATGTATTTTCAGTTTCAAATGTTATGTAGAAATAGGAGGGAATTTCTACAGGAGTTACTCAGAGTGGAGACTCTGGAACACAGCAGTAAAACAGGAAACAAGAAAGCACAATCCAAGAGAAGTGAGGACTATCTTTTGAGATGTGTTTTGTGAACATACACAGTATTGTGTTTAGGAAAAAAAAAGCATGTATATGTTGCAATTCCCTGGCAATTTAAGCAAAATTACTTCATGCAGTTTTCTTCTTACATGCTGTTAGACAATTGTTCTAATGTAATTCAATACAGTTTGTGGCTGTCTCCAGACAGCTGAGTAATGGTCAAAATATCAACAGCTGGCAAGTGATTCCATGGGATTTTTCATTCTCAGGCAGCCTGTTTTTGAAGGATTCAATCAGTATAAAGTCAAAATATCCAAGAAAGAAGTACAGAACAGGTAATTTGACAAACTGTGATGTTGGCTTTGAGTAATCTGACTAGCTATTAATTCACAAAGCAATCTGGAGGGATTTGCAATGCAAACTGATTTCCGTCTAGACAGAAAAAGGAGTGCAAAACACATTAGAGTAGGTAGAGTGTAACAAAAAAAAATAGCCAAAAAACCCCCTTTGCTTCCCAATTTCTTACCTGTGTGAGTTCATTGAATATTTTTCCTTTAAATCATTAGTACTGACCTATCAAAGGACAACCAATGTTATTGAGTGCTATAGTGTTTATTGATGGTTGGATTTTGGTTGACAACCAGCAATTAAAGTCACACTACAACTTGTTACAATTTATGTAAAATTCCATGGATGTTTTACACTTCAAAAATTTTTAGAAAATATGTCCATCTTTCAAAATTCTGAATACTTATCTAGCATATGCACGTTTCCATGTCAATCTTGCATATGTATTAACCATATGCATCCAATGGCAGTTATGTGTTTGCTCATGCAAAATTTCCTCAGAAGGCATTGTTTAGTCTGGCTTCTAAGAGTTTAAATTACATCACAAACCAGTGCTGCATCTATTACATTTCTGATACCCATATCCAGTTTCCTGTTGTACAAATTTTAAGATTTTTCATGACATCCTAAAACGCAGTGTTGCTTATTACTAGAGGTATTACTAATATACAAAACATTGCTCATTATTTATGCCAAAAGGAAATATTTACATTTTGCCCAAACTTTATTTACATTCTCTATGCACGCACAGTGCCAATTCCTCACAAATAAGCCAGCAAATGTACTGCCATTAATTTCTGTAGTGTGTAAGACACTGCACTTTTAAGATACTACATTATTTAATAGGGCTTAGTAGGAAAAATAAGTGTACAAATCTTAAGGGATAGTATAGTACTTAGCTCCATGATTCCAGGGAAAGCAAAATACCAAACTGAAATTCTTTCACAGAACGAAAGCACAGGAAGGTGCTCATAAATACATACTGCATAATTACAAGCATGAAAAAAGAAATAATCCAACAACAAACCAGCCAGAGTGCAGTCAGGTATTCACTATTGTTATGTCTATAAAACTGCAACAATACAGATACCAAAACTGTTCTGAGATGTCTTCCTATTTTTGTCTTGCCAACTCCCTTGAGAATAGTATGAGATACCTCGACATTAAATAACTTTTCTCTACTTGAGAAGGCTCAAAAAATACACCTTTCATGTAAGAATGCATTCCCTAGTACCCTTTAGAAGACTACAAGTATCTTCTCTCAGGGTCAGCAAGCTCTCCAGAAATGGGAAGGAGAATGTTCAGCACTTTCAAAATGATAGTGCAGGTATGTGAGAGGGCTGGCAAAGTGATGATCTCTTTGGACTCAGAATCTCACCTTCTGTTTCCTATTTCAGGCTGCAGTTACAAATGCAAGTTAATAGTTTCATGAACTAATACCAACATCCTTACTTCTTCCATAGCAATAACTGTCAGAGAGGCTACACAAACCTTGCAACTAACAATATGAAAATTAGTTTGTGAAAAAAATCTTCTAGCACTCAACTATTCACACAAAGGAAACCTTTTCTTTCTAGGAAAAAAGTGCTTCTCTTTTCTACTAGTCGATGCTGCATTCCTACTCTAAAATATTTGGTTCATCAAGCATTGTACACATTAGGTTTATTAAAGAGGGTGAAAGGGTAAAAAAAAAATACCAAAACTAAACAAACACATGACTATGAGTTTTGACAGAAGACTCTTAAATTGGATATAAAAACTCTAAGATAGGCTGGTAAATTTATACTTTGTAGAAAGTTTTGTGTAAAATTTCACTCCTTTCAGATACTATATATAATTTTAAAGGACAAATTGAACACAGTTCAAGCAATTTTTTAGGAAAGAATCTCCTAGTAAGAATGAACCAGATATGATTCTGATAATGTTGATAGATTAAATCTAGAAAAGATTTTGGTACTTTTACAGGAGAAATGTTCCTCTGAGAAGGGGAAAAAAGTCAACCTATTAAGATATCAAAAAAACAGCTAAACTGGGAAACTTATTCTGTAATATGTATTACAGGAAAATGTTCTAAGAAAGATATAGAATTAAACTTATTTCAACACAAATGTATTATCTTTTATTTATTTTCATATCCAAAGGCTTGATATGCTATTGAAACTCTCTTCAAATTGTTTTGTATCCTAACTTAAAATATTTAAACCCTAAAGTTTGTGTTATGACTATAAAATACTAATAGTCCATTGCTAGCACTTGGACATGTTTTAATTCCTCCTTAGAGGTTATTTGGTTTTCCAATACTCTTTTTTCCTTCATATGGCTCACATTTCCAGCCTCCACAAATCAAATCATTCAGTCACACATATTCAGGGCATCAGCTAATACTAGAGCTGATGATGTTGCATGCCATGAATGACAGTATTAACTGCTAGGATAGAGCATGCACACCTCTGTGTGTGTGCAGCCTATATATGTATAATGGACATGAGGCAAAATAGGTATATAACATTTTTGTGAAGTAGCAAGAAAATTATGAATAGCTGACAAAGAAAAGATTTTTCCCTCTTTCCTTCCTCTCATGTCCATGAAAATTAAAGGAAGTTGCACTTTTCCTACCCTGTATCCTCATAGTCACAGTGCTACTTTACAAATATCTCTCAGCTGCTAGGTCTGTCCTGCTGTCAATCCAACCCCTCAGAGTTAAAGCATCCCCCCACTGATAGCATCCTCCAGAGACACTCTTTGGAAATATTCAGATCTAAGATAGAAAACTTTTCTGTTTTTTTCAGTGTCATAATTAAAACTCTCTCCAAATTCAAGAATATTCAAGCACAACTGGCCACCCTCTTAAAGCAAAGTTCAGACTGTATTGCTGTCTTCTCTTCTATATGTTTGAGGTAGAAACATTAAAAAACATTCTCAGTCTTTCAGCATCCACTTACTATTCAAGAACTTCCCTCCAGTATATAATGATGTATAATGGGAAAATGAAGCAGACAGAGAAAACCTGCAGCTGGAAGACCACGTTTTACTTGTTGAAATCTAGGACTTTTATCTTGTGAATAGGCTAGAAAAACTGAGTCAGTGCCTTTTATTTTTTGTTAGGATCAGGTTTTACTTGTGTTTAAGACACATCACATCTGCCAAGCTGGATTGGTAAAACTAGCACTTAGTGGCCGGGTGTTATGTAATTCTTATGAGCAC
Organism: Setophaga petechia; assembly: GCA_024362935.1. Taxonomy (NCBI): domain Eukaryota; kingdom Metazoa; phylum Chordata; class Aves; order Passeriformes; family Parulidae; genus Setophaga; species Setophaga petechia. Next base: position 35,322,497 of record JANCRA010000001.1, read on the forward strand.
CATTTGGGTAATGGAATTTTGTGGGACTTGTCCTTTATCCCTCAGTAGCAAGCAAACCATTTACTCCCCTTGCTGGTCTAAATGGAATTTACTGTTTAACTAATAAAGGAATTGATGTAAAGGACAGAGTACAGTATGGGAGGTGTGATAAAGCAGCATTGTCTTTAAGGGGGTTTCAGTTTACCACTGTTCAGCAGAAACACTTTTCTATTTATGGCTTCAGTACAAACTCAAAGAGCCAGTGAATGAAGAGATTATTTTTTCATATGATTCTTACCAGGTTCAGTTGCAGATCGTGGTTCTGCGTATCACATCACAAGGAAGGAAAACAAACAAGAAAAATTTGTTAGAGATTACATTAATAAATATCAGTGTACTGAATGAACATATTATACTGAAATACTGTAAATAAGTAGAGAACCTGTACAGACATTGCAAAATCAGCAATATTTAAATTGTTTGTCAGTAGCAGCAATTCAGTTATTACTTCTAGCCATTAGCACTGAAATGGGAAGAGGAAAGGACTCTGGCCAAAACTGAATCCTGACAGACTAATTTCACAATCTTTTTCCATCCTGTATTAAAAACAGCCACTTCAGATTATTGCCTGAGCTGATTTTGGCTGAGTGCAGCTGTGCCAGATGTGTTAGAACTTCAAGATGAACTGGAGTCAAAGGCAGCCACAATTGTGTGGCATCACATCACCAATGTGTTTTTCCTCAGCCCCTTTGGCAGCAGAGTGCAGGCCAAGTTAGCTTTCACTTGGAGTGGTGTACACTACATCTGGAATTGACTGAGGTGAAGACAGTCAGAACCTCTTGTTGCTAGCCAGGCTAGAAACAAGGAGAGGAGTTAATTGTAATGTTAAATCCAATGTTAGGGTCCAGTGGGACCATGGGTGAAGATTTTAATGCAATACTCTTAAATTGTTGTAACCTCTGATTTGAGTTGCCTGTTATAGGAATTACTGTACCAAGAACAACATGAAACAATTCAGCAGAAGCCCTCACAAGAAGCAGTGCAAGGGCAGTGATGACCTGGCCTGGGCTGGCTTTGGTGCTCAGTAAGTCCATGCAACACACCACCTCTCCTGTCCTGAGTATCATCATAACAGATAGAGCCCAAAGACATGGACTAACTGAACTCAAAGTAGGTTTTGTGAAATTTTACAGAGATGATGCATAGACTAAGGGAATGCTATCTGTGTACTAGACCAAAGGATGAGAAATGGTGGTTCATGGGCATCTCTTGGCTAGTATGGGACCTGAGCATGACATAAATGGTATGGAATAAGGGAGTGGAAAATGTCCTGGGTTTAAGTGGGGTACAGTTAATTTTCTTCACAGTAGCTGGTATTGGGCTATGTTTAAGATCAGTGCTTAGAACAGTGTTGGTAATACAGAGACTTTTTTTATAAAGGCCTTTTCTGCTACTTGTATCTTGCTGATAGTGAGGAGGTTGGGATGCACAAAGAATTGGGAGGGAACACAGCCAGGACAAACAAACTGCAGTGATCAAAGTGATATTCCAAACCACATGACATTAAGCTCAGCATATAGATCTGGGTGAAGAAGGAGGAAGGGGTAACATTCAGAGTTAGTCAACATTCTTTCCAAACAACTTACAGGTAGTGGAACCTTTCTTTCCTCAGAATAGCTAAACACCTGCCTGCCCATGGGAAGGGGTGAAAAGATTCCTTGTTTTGCTTTGCTTCTGAGACTTTTGCTTTCCCTATTAAACTGTATCTCAACCCATGAGCTCTCTCACTCTTACTTTTCAATTCACTTTCCCAACACACTGTGGGAGAATGAATGAGGATCTGTGTGGTCCTCAACTGCTGGTTGAAGTTAAACCATGACATTGCCTTACTTTTTTGGAGAATTCTGAAGTCTGGAGAATCTTGAATTTCAATGCCCTGTCGAAACCACTTAACATGAATGGGAGGGGGTCCTCTAACCCTGCATTCCAATACTACGACTTGTCCTTCAGATGCTGTGGCATTTTGCAGCTCCTGAAATGTAAACATCACAATTAAAATAAACCAGAAGCACTTTACATTCTTAACAATAGTATTCTCTTCCCTTCATAATTCAACTTTATTGTGTCATTACATTTTTGCAATAGACATTTTCTTTCATTCTGATTGAATTTAATATGTCTATATAGTTAAAAATTATTTGATAGGTTATTTACAAATACATTCTTTAAAAAGACCAAAGATTGGAAAAATGCAGAGGTATTTAATTCCTCAAATTAACACAAGCAGATCACTGTAGTTTGAGTTTTCAATTTTTTTTCATTTCAATTTTCTTCCATAAATTGAAATGAAAATTCTGGAACTATTGGTTGACTCCATCCTGAGAGTAGCTGAGCTGCTTTTGGGTCCAGCTCTAGGAGGTGGAGCTGCTTTTCATCTGAGCCATATGTAACAAACGAAGAAAAATTAGATGACACCAATATGATTAGGTTATATTAACTAGTGTATGGATAGCTTCCGGGACAGTACTCTGGCTGTAATAAATCATTGTACACACGTGAAAAGTTTTGAAAGAGACTAGATCTTTAATGAAGAGCTGCAACCAGAGGGAAACACAATATTTTAAGTAACAGAACTGACAGATAATAGCCACTATTTTTACCTTTGTTATCTATCTCAAGATTATAAATCAAGGAGTCGTTTTTACTCTGCAGTGGCTGTCTTATTTCCTTTGCAATTTATTGACAAAGTTTTATACCTCACTGCAGCAAAGCACTTGAAGTTAGGTCTGAGCTCAGAGTTATTCTAGTTTATATTCACAGATCTCTAGTTAATCAAATACATAAGAATTTTTTACATGGAAACCTGAAAATCTTTGAGCTGTTCCCTGAACTTTGCATGGGGAGAAATTTATGTCAGGACACTGGATTAAGTTTATATTTTATTGTTCATATCTGGTTTGTTTTCTTGTTTAATTAGTTTTTTTGGTTCGGTATGTCCCAGCTGTCTTAAGCAGCTCAAATTCTTCAGTACAGAATTTCAGGGACAAGAGATATGAGCATTAGGAAGAAACAGCAGAGTTTTGATTGCTTTGGTAGTCTCTGGATGGGGGATGGACTTCTATTTCCCACTCTTACCTGGAAATTGCCTGCCTCCCAACCATGCAGTAACCACATTCTCTAATCTCCTGCATCTCCACTATTCACCCTCTTGTGACACCTGCAGTATGGGTGCAGAATTATGAGGGACAGAATCAGACCTTTCTAGACATGAGACAGGAATATGCTGGAGCCAAGCTAGACAGTTGTAGAGAGCAGGGCTTACTCTTACTCTTATCTCCAGGCAAAACTATTTGCTGTCCATATTAATTTTTAATCAAATGTTTTCCCGAAGTAATAACCAGAAATGCTTCATTTTGGCTTCAGCAAGTAGTGATTAAATAATAATTACCACTATGGAAATCATTGTTTGAGGCAAATTGAAATAATATTTTCAACTGAAGCTGTATTTTATAGATAGGGAAGCATGCCATCATTTTTTTGCTGCTACCTAATTCCCGGTTCTTAAGTTTGATTTGGGATGACCATGAAGATAAATATTGACTTAAGTAATTACCTGAGAAATACTGAATAGAATTTTCTGAAAAGAAACTTCTCTTCTAAAAAGTATGATCAGCAGAAGAAGGGATTGGCTCCTGTACTAAGCAGTGGTGAGGCTGCACCTCGAATCCCATGCTGAGTTTTGGCCCCTCAGGAAAACATAGAGGTGCTGGAGCATGTCCAAAGAAGAGCAACAAAGCTAGTAAAGGATTTAGAGCACAAATCCTATGAGAAGGAGCTGAGAGAATTGGGGTTGTTTAGTCGTGAGAAACAGAGGCTTGTGGGGATGTAATTGCTCTCCAGGAATTTGTAATGAAGTGAGGGTTGGGGTCTTCTCAAAAGTAACCCACAATTGGACAAGAGAAAATGGCCTGAAGGTGTGACAAGGAGCTTTAGACTGGATATTGGAAAAATTGTTCAGAGAAAGGGTTGCAAAGTACTGGCTATGCAGGGAAGGCATCATCCATGGAGGTATTTAAAAGCCATGTAGATGTGACACGTATCAACATGGTTTAGCAGTGGGCTGGGTTAATGGTTGGGCTTGATGATCTCAAAGGTCTTTCCCAACCTAAGTGGTTCTATGATTTTTAACTTACATTTTTTTTTCTAAATCAGAGTTAAAAAGCCTGTGTTATTTGTTCTTATCAGTGGATAAATTATTGTGAATGAAGCTTTGTCAAGACTATTATTACTAATAAGTACTTACCTTTCTATATTTTACAAAGTTTTATCAATGGAGAGCAGTCACAGCCATAAGAAAACTCATAGAGAATATTCATTTTAATCCACTAGTAGAATGCATAAGAACTTCACTGTTGGAGTGGAAAAGTATTTTCTTAGGAAGTCATTGATACTGAAAAGCTTGAACTTGATCAAGCCTTCCTGCATTAGGATACATAATTTTGATATTTTCTTTTGGACTATAAGAGTATGATATAAAAATCATGATGGATAAAACATACCTTTGTAAAAATAGGTACAGAATATATAGGCTTGGGTCCATCCAGATGGTGCAGGTATGAAGTAGGGCTTTGAGCCTGCAAAGCAATGCAAGAATGCTGTGAAATGGAAAGAATACTAGTTTCAATATACGGCCCCCGCGTATATGCAAAAATGCAAACTCTCACATGCGCAGTCTTATTGTTCTTTCTACCATACTTCTTGGAAGACATCACTATTTCACATCTGTTATATTCTGAAACCAAAACGCATGCTTGAGGGCTTCTATATTTCCAATAAGAATTTTATGTCCAATTGTCTTTGCCTGAAAGCATTTTGAGGATTTGACTCCTGTTAATAGATTCAAGTAAATCTTTTGCACTGAAGCATTTTTGCTTCTCCTGCTCCTACATCCCCTCACTGATGCAGTGATAAATAAACACAGGTGCCTCAAAGCTTATTAAGGTTAGCTCAAGGAAGGGAAGGGAATGTACCATGTAATAGGATGACAGAGATTTTAATTTTGTTTGTATTTTACGATTTACATGTAAACATGTAAAGTTAGCCACAGTGGTATTAAAGACTTAGTACAAATGAATGAACATGATTTTCTATATTTAACATTTAGATAGTAAAATTTCTTTTCCTCTAAAGGGTCCAAAGAAATTACAGCAATATTAGATTTAATAACAAAATTTAAAACGTTTGCTAGAAAATATTGCAGGCATTCATTTGTAGCACATTCTTTTAGGAGTTGAACAAGTCACTATTAAGTGATAAACCCTGCAATTTTCATCATCACTAGATCTGTCTGATGCTTAAATGCTATGTTACATGTTTTGTAAGAATCCATATGTATATTTACTTTTATGTCCCGTTCAGTGGATAAATAATTAATTTTTAAAAACCATAATTCTTAACATAGTAACGCAAGCTTATAGTTTAACAATATGATTCCTCAAAATGACAGAGTTTTTCAGACGTTGTAAGTCTTGGAAGAAAATCTGAAATACTTTTACTAATTTAAAAATTGTCTAAAAATACCTGCTGACTGGGCATGGAGATAGGTTGAATTACAGCTGTGGTCACTCCTGATTTTGGTGTAGAAGATCCTATTGTCAAAGAAACAGAAGTGGTTTTCTTTTGGGCCCTGAAAAATAAAAACCCAGGAAGCATTTTATAGGATCTGAAATGAGAATGTGTTAGTTTTTAATACATAAGCCACCTTGTACTTTCTACATATTTAAATATGTTATTATCAGCTGTAAAGATCAACATGACTGCTGAAGATCAAGATGGATGAATGAAGCTTGAGTAGAACACAACCTTTGGCTAATTTGCACTTCCTCACACAATAAAAAGTACTGATTTAAGATGAAACTAATTTTTTTTCTTTAATTGTAGTCCTCTACATATTTCTTTGGAGGCACTGGATTGCGCAACTACAAATGAAAACTTGATTAACTTGAGTTTACTTTTGAATATGAAAAGATGGTATCAACAAATATATTGTCAGAGTGAGGCCAGTCTTGTCTGACAGAACAAGCAAATTAATACGATTTACAGTTATTATACTACACATTTATATCACATGAGAAACAAAAAAGACAAGGCATACACAAGTGTACCCCAGATGCTTGTTCGGATTGTAAAACCAAAGATTTTCCAGTATCCCTTATTAAGAACATTTACACAATATTGGTAATGCTTTACACACTTACTGTGGCATAGCTCCAGATTTTAACTGGAAAATTAAACTTTCAGTCTCTGAATCTGTAGAACTGGCACCTGGAAAAGAAAGTTTTTTCAATAATCTCATGTATTTTAATTGATTTATTTAATGTTTAAATTCCAAAGGAAAAACTATGATACTTTTGCATTTCACTTCAAGAATTGAGAACCCTCTAACAAACTATGGCAGTTTTTTTATCTGATAAAGACTGAAACTATGTACTTTAGACAGTTACAGAAATCATAACCATGCCAATTTAATTGCACACTGCTTTCCCTGGGCTCCTAGCTGTCTCTCTTCATATTGAGACAAATATGGCCAAGACAGAAAAAAAAAATGCTGAGTACTATTGCTTTACGGGAAATGTATAATTTTATTTACTTAAATTTTAAATTTGAAGCTTAAGTAAACATATGGCTTATACAGATAACAAATTTTCAAACTTAAGTAAGAGCAACTCAGTGTACCAAGACATTTTCAGACTAAACTTGCTGCCCATGATGTCCACATTTCAGACTATTTACATTAACCTACACATAACATTTATTCTCTGCTATTTCTTGCCAGTGGAAGTCTTGATATAATGTATGTGTTTGGCAATACCCCGAGCTTACTTAAAGAAAAAAAAATGAAAGCATTTATTCCTTTTGTCCTATTTTTTCCTAACAACAGATACTTCACACATTTATTCTAGACATTTATGCAGTATATATTATTCCTCAAGGAATTTGTGCATATATATGGATAGCTGTATGTTTAATGCAAACCATAAGCATTTCATAATCAATATGCACAGTACAGCATACACAGATTCCAATGTAATTCCAATGTAATTCCAATGTAACAATGCTGGGACTAAAACACCCAAGTACCCTATTGATTTACAAAGTTTATGCTGTAAAAAAATCAAAGCAATAAGTAGTATAGAAGAGATGAGAAGAGAGAAGCAAATGTCCAGTCATCCAAGTAGGTCTACATGAAAGGATTTCTTAAGAACGCAGAACAACCAGGTCTTGCATGGCTGAGCCTGCTGCACAAAAGAAAGTATGACACATCAGTGTCATCAAGTCTATTAATGTACAAAGCACTGCTTGTGTGACAACCTGTTTTCCTTAAAAATGACAGGGGATGAGCCTAATGACTTGTACGTCTTTCTCTTTCAAAGTAACATATAAACATTATAAAACTTCAAGATAGGACTTCCATATAGCAAGACTGGCAGATGTCAGAGAATGAATTCTTTTATTCATCTTTTACTGTTGCTCCTGTCCCTAAAACCTCACAGAGCAGTATGTATTTGTACTACAGCTGAGTAATTCTGAAATCATGATTACTACTGCAAAGAAAACTCCTACTAGAATCTGTAAGATTCAGAAAAGTCTTTGGGATTTTGCTATTATATCCCAATGGCATATTAAAAAGCTCTGAGAATAAAGAGCATAATGAAATAAATCCTATAAAGGCTATGTAATGATTTAGCTAATTAAGAGCAAAAAGTTTTTTTGTTTCATTAATAAAAATCTATTTAATAATTTTGGTGTGTTATTATGTAGATTTCTTATGACTAGTTCTTATGTTAATTTATTTTATGCTTTCAAGTGACCATTTACATTAACTTCAATGAGTTACAAAACTGGTAAAAGAATATGTAGTACCTAATTTTTTGGGAGATGTATGAATTAAAATAAAAATTGGTATTCAGTTAAGATAATCGTGCCTGAAATACAGTTCTCTACTAAAAGATAACTTAATCATTTTACTCACGGTCATCATTAATTTTTCTCAAAGAAAATAATACTTGAGTTATTACTAATTATGCAGTCAGGAAATATTTAACAATAAGTAGCAGCTGTTTGTGGATAAAACCAATATGACTGACTTTAATCTGACTTAAAATCAGTATGCCAAAGATAATGGATTATAGTACATTTACACATGACTAAAGATGACACTAAAGGCGACTCATTTTGGGCAGCAACCTATATTTGCACAGGGAGGCAGATATGTCAAAACTAAGATGGGGATTACTGCTACCAGGAAAATCATTATTACTATCTCTAGTCAAAACTTTAACTAGTGATTTACAGAAGTACTGCTTATAATGATATGCCAAAGTTTTTGTTCGTTCCTCCTATTTCATTCTTTATCTCTTTTCTGTCCTAAATAAATAGCAATCTACTCAGTGATTCCTGATACATTCATTGAAATACCTGAATGTTATTTGATGTTAAAAATGTGTTTGTTAAAGAAAAGCAAACATATAGAGGAATACCATAAAATTACCACCATATTGAATGTAATGTTAAGATAAAGAACCAAAAGTGAACTTCAGCTTAATTATCTTTTCTTATATGCATCAAGTATTTTATTATTTTATCTCTTACCTTCAATGAATATTTCAGCTGATGTGCTATCTGAACCAAAAGAATTTGAAGCCAGACAAGTATAGCGCCCAGTGTCGTCTTCAAAGGCTTCTACTATAATTAGTGAATGAAGTCCTCCACTTTCAGAATGGATCTGAATGTCAGGGGAATTCTGGAGTTCTTTTCCTTCACAGAACCATCTGCAGCCCACACACATGTAGAAAGACAAAAAGAATATAAAGGATTGTTTCAGGCTCATCGCACACAAGAAGACATTACACTCTGCTGCAAAAATCTAAATTGCTACTGAAATCAGCACATGGTGCTTTGAAGTGTTTAACAAAGAAAGTATTTCACAAAGAAATTACTTGTTAGAATAAACTTTGTTTAAAAGTTAGGGAGACATTTCTGAATACAAAGAAAATTGTACACAACACACCTACATTTTAAAACTATCTCCTGTCCTGTTTTGGTAAATGAATTTTTCCTGCATAACTTGTGTATTGGCTTGTTTTGACCACAGTCTAATCCATTTTGATATAATTTATCACTCCCATCTACCTAAACACCACTGACTCTGCACACAAAATATCTGAATTTGCAATCAGTAGCACAGGGTCTAGCTGCAAGCCTGTCACTAGTGGTGTCCCCCAGGGGTCGATATTTGGCCTATATTATTCATCAAAGGCTTGGCTGGATGAGAAGGTGCCTCCTCAGCAAGTTCACTGATGACACAAAGCTGGAAGAGGGGGCAATCCCCCAGAAGGCTGTGCAGCCCTTCAGAGGGACCTTATCAGGTTGGAGAGATGGGCAGAGAGGAACCAGCTGAAATTCAGCAAAGGCAGATGCAGGTTCCCACACCTGGGGAGGAATAATCATGTATCAGTATGGGCTGGAGGCTGGTGGACACCCAGCTGTCCAAGAGCCACCAGGGTCCTTGTGGCCAAGAGGCCAATGGTGTCCTGGGGGGCATTAGGAAGAACTTTCCAGCTGGTCAAGGGCAGTGATCTTGAACCTCTACTCAGACCTCGTGAGGCCTTGCCTGGAGTGCTGTGTCCAGCTCTGGGCTCCTCAGGTCAAGAGAAACATGGAGCTTCTGGAGCTCCTGTTGAGAGGTCAACAAAGATAATTAAGAGACTGGAGCATCTCTTATATAACAATAGGAGATGGGCCTGGTCAGCCTTGAGAGCAGACAACTGAGACGGGACATCATGAATGTATAGAAGTATCTGAAGGGAGGGTAACAAAAGGACAGATACAGCTTCTGATCAGTGGTGTCAACAGGACAAGAGACAACAGGCAACTGATTCACAGAAATTCCCACCAGAATATTAGGAAGAACTTTACTGTGCGGGTGACTGAGCACCAGAAGGGATTGCAGAGAGAGGATGTGGGGTCTCCCACACTGGATATACTCAAGAACTGTCTGGATGCAGTCCTGTGCCATGTGCTCTGCTTGAGCAGGGAGGCTGGGACAGATGACCCACTGTGGTCCCTTCCATCCTGACCCATTCTGGGATTCTGAGATTTTTGTCCATCTTGTCCAGTCAACCTAACATGATTCTATGGCACAGGTTTCATATTGGTATGCGTTAAATAGGTTTACTCTTGCTTTAGATCAAGAACATAAATTGGTTTCCCGGGGCTGGATTTTTATGCAGGTAAGTAATACATCTTCCACTACCAAAAAGGTATGTTCCAAGAAAAGGGATGGATTTAGGTACAGACAAAACAGACACTTTTCTAGGGTGACTTATAAGTATGTAAAAGCAAAGCATAATTTTGTTTACATCAGGTCAATCAAGCATTTCCCAGTGTAAACCACTCTGTTTGATGCCCTCATATCAGGTAGTCCTGTTACCCTGGGCTATGCCCTGATTTATCTCTATCTCTGGCAGCCCAGCAAGTATGAGAAATCAGTAATTCTTGGTTTTTAGTGTCTGCTGTGTATTTTTGCAGGGAGCAGAGACAGATTGGAGAGTCATTAAAAGAAAATCACTCATGAGCAACCAGTCTTCTGTTCTCAGATTGTCCCTATATCCTGAAAACAAATTTTGCCAAGCCTTGCCAGGGCTGTTATTCCCATTCCAGTCCTGCAAACTGACTCTGATCTTTACCACTCTTTCTTCCCTTCTTCCCACTCCATAATCCTAATGTGTGTTTTTCTATGTCCTCTCCCTTCCCTCCTTTCCCTCTTCTTCCTCTGCCACCCCAATATTCAAATCTTGTTCTAACAAGAACAAAATGAGGAATTATTGACAAGAAGCTTCAAAAGGGATCTTCCCCCCAAACTTTTAGTTTTCTACTCTAGTTTTTTTTTTTTTTTAATTAACAAATATAACCTCAGAAATTTATGGATAGTCAATTCAAAGTAAAAGATGACCAAATTGTTAAAAATATTTTTTAATATTTAAAATTTACCACAAAAATTTGGTATTTTTCCTTTTATTTGTATGCGTTGATGAGAGAATTTTTGCAGTTACATCCCAGTAATACTTCAGATTTAAATTTTTCCCCTCTATCAGATGACTTCCCATTACCCCCAGAAACAAAAATAACCCCAAGGAGTTCCTACCTATTTAGGAAAAGCATGCAACACTACAGGATGACAGATACTATAAAATAACAATCAATGAGAAGTCTTTAAAATTTAACAGCCCCACTTTTATTGTTCTTTTCAATTACAAACTTCATGTAATTAACATAAATAAAAAATGGTTTAAAGCATCCTTCTGAAAATATTGCACTGTAAAACTTGAAATGTCATGGTTACTACAAAATGCAGAGTTAAGAAACCCAACAGGTTTACACATAACACAATTCCCCTAATAACATGATAATTATGGGCAAGCTCTCTGCGTTAATGAACAATAGATGTTTTATTCCTGAAGGCAAAACCCTCAGTTTGTAGTGGCATTAAAACTATATGCAGTTGTCTTCAGTAATTAAAATGCTAACAAGTTCTTTTTCTGTCTTCTGTTACCTAGATAGCGCACAGAGAAAGTATCATTTTTGGAAAGAACTAACAAACTTCCATTTGTTTACTCAGCAGACCCCTTTGGCCTACTTTTACAACTATTTGCCTTGGAGACAAATCTATTCTGTCAGCTCTACTGCCAAAATTAACATTTCTCTTCCCCCTCTTCCCCTCCTTTCCTCTTGTCACAAGTCGTCCCTTCTACCAGTGTGAGGACCTCTGCTACTATTTTTGATTATTAGACCTTCTGAGTCCTAACCTCTGTGTAGCCTTTCCTAAGCTGCATTTTAAACAATATGCACAAGAGAGAAGTTAATTCAATTTCTAGACAATCACAGACAAGAGCCTGTAATATGAAGCCCTACATAACCATTTGTTCTATTTTTCTTTCCTTTCCAGAAACATCCTGCAAAGGAAAACCTCTCCTCCAAGCCTAATTATTTTCTCAGACAGATCCCATTTTAGTTTCATGCAAGCTGTATGGCTTTCTATTGTTTCCTAAGTTCTATATTCATAAAGTGCTTAAGAAATTGTCTTAAGCATGAGAACCTAAAACAACAAAAAAAATCCATTTATATATTTTTGTCAGGTAACATTTAATAAGTAAACTGTTTTCTTAGGAGGACAAGTTCTATGTTGTCCCTTGATTTGTGCATACACATGCACATGGTCAATCTCAAGTAGTGGGAGCTATTCCTCAGCACTAGCTGGGATTAAGCCTTGTTGTATCACATCAGTGTCATACTGAAAACGAGTCCTGACCTGCTTCATCAGACACTGCCTGCCCCAGACGAAAGCACATAAGTAAGCAATTCGATACCAAATTACCTCAGCTGTCATTAAGGCAATGCTTGATGCATGGGAAACACACCTGGTGCGGGACTCCACTGTTTATTGTGGAGAGAAGAATTCACCTTTACAATTGGCAAGAGCACAGATATTTCAAACTGGGAACACTGGAAGAGGCTTAGTTGTACTCTCTTTCCGTTTCTAATTGTATTTTCTTTTCTGTGTACAGGTTGATAAAAGAGGAGGATTACTTGTCATGAATTTTTTTTGGTGATTACATAAAAATTAGGTGAATAAGAAAATACTCAAATACTGATTCAGCAATAACTTTCCAGTTGCTAGTTCAGATCAAGAGAGTTTGTGAATTCAAAAAAGGATCATCAAATAAAAATAAGTGAAGCACTTTTTCCCAAACACAGACTGAATGCCACTTTTTCATCTATTATATATTTGTGCAGTCAGCCTTACTGCATTACAATCAGAATAATCATAGAGGAGAATTTTCTGCTCCTAAGGACTGAAAAAGATTCAAAGACAAATCTTTGAAGCATTCCCTCTTATTGCAAAGGGATCACTAAAGCAAGCAACAAATCACTATCAAAGGGAAAATGAGCCAAAGAAACCAGGACTCATGGCTAGAGACAGAAAAATAACCACAAAGCAAGTCTTACAAGAAAATTCCAGTTTTATGCTAACTAGGGCAGCATTAACTCATGTCCAGTCTATTCCAGCCTACTGATCCTCTTGGGGATAAGAGGATTATTTTCTAGCCCTGAGAAGACAGGAATACTTCTGGAGAGTTAAAATATACCAAACCAAACCCAGCATGAAATAAAATAACTCAGAGGAACAAACGCACGGCAGATGCTTTGAAAGAAAAAGAAAATTCTCTACACAGAGATCATTGTTTTAAAAGATACCTCTTTCATAACTTCTGGATACCAAGTGTAAAATCATCAGCTCATTTCCCTATCCCTTTGTTGCAGGTTCTCTGTATGCATTAAGTGTGCAAGTAGGAAAAAGCCAGACAGAGACACCAACAAAAGGGTTTGCAGATGTGTGTACATATCAGTCCCCAGAATAAGTCTTCCAGCTTGCATCGTGGGTGCATTTCTGCAGGCCATGCTACAGTTCATGCAAATTTGTAGAGAACTGTCCCCTTGAGAAAGAACAGAAACTACTGTAAGATGCCAGATAATGGCTGACCAATTAAAAAAAAAAAAAGTAACATACACTTTATATAACTGAAACCAAATTTATTAGTCATTCTCTATCTTGCCCAATTTCAAATTGCACTGCATTTTTCTGCTCTTTCCTACTTTCTTCTTCATTCTTTTTCCACCATTTCTCCTCTTGTGTGCATTTCCACTCTTTGTCTTGCTTTTCTTCAACCATGCTTAGTTTACACCTACATTATATCTCATGTATATTGAAACTATAGCAATTAAATATTTAAGGCAGACAGTGAAATAATCACTAGACTGGAAAGTCAACAGACAAGGAAGAGATATTTTGGTAGTAGGGGAACAATGATTAGGTACTCATTTTTCATGCTTCAAACCCTCTTTCCTTTTCTACTGGCTACGTTGTGGCAAAACCAGAACAGCAAACAAAAAAGGACAGTCAGATGCCAGGTAAGCAGCCGCTCATGCACACTGACAACAAGCAGCAAGCCACACAATGTGCCTTTCTATTCACTCCTCTTTTCTTTATGCCCTCACAATCCTCCATCCATGGAAATACATAGGAGCACGTGTGTCTGGGATTTTAATGACCCTGAACAAAATATAAACAGAGTTGAACAGTACACTGACTAAGTAAGCACAAGGGTCTTAAGAAAAACAGTTCAAGGTTCTCTCTAATGCATAATCCTGCTGGAACTTATGTTTTTTGAGAGTCACTGAGGAATAGAGAGGTTTTCCTCTCTGCACACTCTTAAAGTTAATTTAAAATGGCAGCTGAAGTGAAACTTTAAGATATAGCCTTAGGGAGAAATTATAATAGGGAACTCTGACCACTACAGAAAGTGCAGAGAGATAAGTTGTAAATTAAAAAGTAATTTTATCCTTAGTGGTGTTAAGTATGTCCAGCAAGAAAAGTCAAAGTGAAATACTCTGACATTCTCATGCTGGCAGTCAGCATTTCCATCACAATACTGTGTAACTCCCATTTTGCTTCTCTCCATTAAAACTAAGCAGTGCAGCACTTCCAGACTATAAAACATTACTACCTAAAGAACTTGACCCGATTTTTAAAAGAAATCAGCTTTTTCATAAAAGATTTAGAGTACACTGCAGGAAACAAATTATTCAGATGCTTATAATTCTCTACACACTGCCCAATATTTGTGCAATAGATATTTCATTATTTGTATAGGTAATTCATAAGAGAGTTACCACTAAAAACATACATACTTTAAGTATTTATATACTGTAATTTTAAGGAAAAAAAATTCTGAATATAAATGCTGGTGCTTTGGCTGAACCTTCAGTTAAGCAATTAAAAAATATCTCTATAATGAAAAGCATAGAAGCCAATTTTATAATAAAAAGTGTGTTACATTATAAGCAGTGTACATTAATTTAACTGATTTAACTGATTCTTCAGATTTTGCACAGTGTTTTTCTGTAATAACAAGTGGTGTAGGAAGTTAAAGTAATGTTCACTACTTTCTACTCATTTTTTGCAGGAGTAACTTTTTATAAAACTGTATATGCTCACTAATTTTTTTGAACTTTGATTATAAGGAAGATACATAAATATTGAACATAAAACTAATGAAAAGTATCTAGCAGCTTTGTTGCTGATCTGGCCTCAAAGTCTCACAGGTACATTTAAGCCACGCAGCAAAGAGAGCAGGGAAGTGACTCTTGTTGCCTGCACTGTGGGGTTGGTGCAAATGATATTTCGCAAATGTACCAATGGTATCCAAATAAGATACCACATTTCAGGTAATCCTGTTTCATCATGCGGATCAAAGACATTTGTGCAGCTGTTTTTATTCAACATGAACAGCAGGGAGATCATATTTCTTTAACCGGCCAAAAAGCAGTCAATATTAAAGGAAAAATCTGTATGCTTACCTCTGTAACCAGAATGAACAAATATCTCTTGAAGAAGTTTCTTCTAAAACAGTATTGTTTATGTTATAGTCAACCTTCTGAAATAACAGAATGCTGAAATGCATGCTGAATAACTTATTTTATATTTTTGAAGCCCAAAGCTTAAACCCTACCTCGCATCCTATTTTGATCTATCTTTACCCCTTTAAAAGATTTACCTTTTGTCCATATCTTTGTCCATTACAAAACACAAAGTAATTATTATTCTTGATCTTAACTAGATGTTTTCTGAAGACAAAATAATTGTCCAGGTCTAGGTGTAACCCACAGATTTCACATTTTCAGAAACCTTTCACAGAACTTTCTTTTCCCTCTTTGGCCACTAGCCTATGCAATAGAGGTGTCACTTTCAGAAGCTGCAATTTAACTGACAAATAGATGTAGATAGATAATTCCCTTTCTTCTATATTTTGCGATCATCAGATCAAGAAAGAGTGAAAATTCTGTGTAATTCAAGGACTGCTTATGAACTGCAAACCACCTTGTCTACAACAGGCATGTTGATTATTTGCGACACGTAAGCTACGTATTCAAAAATAATTCATTTCATCAAGAAACTTTTAAACTAGTGAGTTTGGACATATGTATAAATTCAAAAGCTACATGATCATGTTCATACATGTGAAAAAAGCATGAATTAAATATCGAGCAATAAATTACATGTAATTTAAGATACGAAGTTTTCAACACTTCTATTCGTAAGACATTTTTGAGGGCTGTTGGACTCATTAGATAACTGCAAGCTAACTTAGTGAGATTTTTTACATCAGTTTTCTTCAGAATATTCAGAAAACTTACTGCATGACAAGTAATTTACAATATTTAATGTATCAGTTTCCATACATCCTCTCTTCTTGGACAACTTATTCTCACTTCATTTTCTGGAGCACTATTTTGTCCCTGACATCTAAATGTTTATAGAAGAATATTTTTTATCATCTATTTGACTAAATCTGAATTCCTGCCACATGTATGCATACTACCAGCACTTACAACTCAGGCATACATTTGGGATAAATCTGAAAAGGGGTTGTGAGATCCAATGCAGTCTGGGCCAACATAGCTAGAGCCTCTTTGTGAGTGCCTAAGCAATAACTTTACTGTCTTCCAGGCTAGCTACACTGAAGAAGGATAAATCAGAAGAACTGAAGAGAAAACTTCTATTCTCCTGAAAATTCAGAATATGCACTCTCTGGCACAGCTGAAGAGTCAAAAGAACTCTTTGCTTCACTCCAATTACAATTCTGTATTTCAGTAATGAATGTCATCACTCAACAACTTGGATGGTTGCACTTGACAATATTTAATTTTTTTGAAGCTCCCATTATGTTCCCATTAAGCTCCCATGTTGAAACTGAAATAAATTTCCTTCAGATCATAGCCAATATTGTGTCACAACAAAATACTTTCAACTTCAGGTGACTAAATTCTGTTCCTATCACTGGAATTTACTCTCCTCTCTAAGATCCCAACATTTAATTATAAAAGCCTGCAAATATAATGCAGAAAAACGTTTTGCATTTAAAATACCTTCAAGTTGCAATAACTCAACATTTTTATAAGATATATATATTTTTTTCAATATCATTAAATATGAGATATGACAAAATAATTGAATAGTTGCAAATTACCACTTGTTCTTAATCCCAAATGATAACATTTACTTTTGGAAAGTGGCTGTTTGCTTCATAAATATAGTAGTAAATATATCTGTAATCTCTCTGGGTTTCATTGGTTTCAGACCAAAAAAAAAAATCACAAATTAAGACCTGTGGATTCTAAGGAGTTACAATCTGGTCTACAATTTCCAAAATTAATTAAAATGTATTGAAAAGGAAAATTCTTTGGTCTTCTGACATATCTACAAATGCAATTCTCTATTATGACTCAGTAAAAACAAAAAAGCAAATGAGCAGATACAGAAAGATACAGAAGGAAAATGCTCCCATACTAGTTTTTTGATACATTTACCTGCATTTCATAAGTCTTTACACTGAGATTGGTAGGTGGTATAAGCAGGAAGTAACAGAAAGAATTAAGTGGAGTAAAAGATGAACTTGCATTCATTTATAACCTTAACATTTCACGTAACTTTCTCATTTTGTATTTTTAGGTTTCATATTTCATGGCAAGTTTTTTTTCTTCTGAAATATCTTCTACATTTTGATCTCCACTGCAATAGCTTGCCTCCAATGCCAAAAAACCTGGAAGCCGTTTCCATGTGTCAGAGCACAAAGAAAGAACAGTTAATAAATGTGATGAATGAGCAAGTACAGTCATAAAACGTTTGATAATAGCTGGCTCTGCAGTTCTGTGCTTAGTATTACTGTAGATGCTTTCATTAATTTTTAATGTAATTCAAGTTTAAATGATTACCAGATAAAGCCATTCATTTAACACCCTTTGAGAATTTTATACTTTCAGAAGACTGTCACAGAACTAGGAAACATGTTGCACAGAAGAATTCAGCACTGAAGAGAAGAAAACCCCCAGCACCTGAAACACGCACTTATTGCATTCAACTAGCTACTACACAGGAGCTCCTATAGTTTCAGGGCATGAAAAGCCAGACACTGAGCAATAATTTCTTCTATTCTGACAGGTAATTAAATTGACTGGTTTTGTACAACTTCCTTCTGGGGCCTGGAACATCTTACCCTGAAGTCAAAGTGTGGCAGACATTATTTGCATTTCAGATTGTTCCACTAATTCATTTGTCAGTAAGTCAAGCAGACCCCTTCTGCTTGTGTCTGTAGTTGTGCCAGCAAAAAAATTAATTGATCTGTTGTTTTGTTTCATGCAAAGATTATCATCTCATCCCCCAAAAATCATAATGTTAGATTTCCAAAGTAGAGATGCTGCTTTGTATTTTTCACCCTGTAGCTAAAGGGTTTTGCTCTGCATGGAAATACACAGATACAAATCTTCCCTCCAAAATGGACTTGAAAGTTAATTCAGGAAACTCTGCCTGGTTTATATCCCATAAAGCATCCTCAAATATTTGTTTAAACAAAGTTACAGAAAGATATCCCAAACATACTAAAAATTGTCCTCAAACGCATCCAGGCCTGTACTGAGAGCACAGTAGTGGTGCATAAAGCATATGAGAGCAGAGTTAAAGTATAGTGCTTCAGAGAAAACACACATATGGTATTAGAGACAACATGCCTGGTTCCATTCAGATTGTCCCCAGCTTCAGAGCATGCTGGAAGGGCCCACTAGAGCAGCATAGCAGGCCTCCCTCCTTTATTCCATTTCCTCCCCCAAACATTTTTCCCATTCCATCAGGTTGGGCATACTTTTATGTGTATTTTCAGTAAGAACACTCACCATAATTTTCCAAAGTGTCTAGCACGTGGCACATCTTATTGAATATAAGCATTGGACTACCTGTTAACAACAGTCTAGACAGAATCTAATTGCACAATGAATGTTCTTGCGTCTGCAGGAACTGAATAAAAATGTTTCTCTAAAGAAAAGCTCAATGAATAGATCTGTAAGAACTGAAACAGAAATTGGACATGAGATAATTAGATATGTTTTACTATTGAGAAGTGGAGGTTAAGCACTTTGCCCACTGTATCCCAAGAAAGTAAGACGCGTCTCAGAACTCAGTTTCCACTGTCTTAACTCGAAGGCCACCTTCTATGCATTGTTTCTAAAATATGAGCAGATTCTGACCTTGCATTACCAGATATACTGTTAGCCATAAAATTATTCAATCTTTTTGGAAGATAGCAGATTGGTTTGAAGAGATGGATGTTAGTTATTAAACAGCCATGCATGCCAATGAAATACTGGAATTTCATTCTTAGGGGTCTGCTTACCTGTTGCAGAAGGATATTATGTGGCCACCTTCCATGAAGTCTGAAGGCAGTCATGCACCTAAGCCCCATAAATAGCTGTAACTTTGTTCACTTAGACCACATACCATGACTTGGTTTATGTCGACCTATGCTTAAATGAAATTACAACTTCTGGTATTTGATAGGAAATTAAGAAGATCATGGAAGGGAAGGAAAATAAAAAAATTAAAGGCAGTGAAGATGGTTAGAGCGGGTTAAAAAAAAAGTATTTAATAATCCCGTGTGAAATGCTGAACATTTTTCAGACACAAAGAACTGTTGAGGCTTGTAGGATTAACATGATTCCTTGTCTAGCTGAAATGGAATGCATAGTGCCTATAACTGAAATGCCACTCTTAGGTATCACTTATATTCCTTTGGCCAGAAACCGATTTTCAAAAAGCACGCTGTCATTATTTTGCCTTCATGGGGAACAGTACCTATTACAGAATTGCCAGACATAATCTTCCAGTGAAATACCATTTTGAACTTTGAGGGAAGGACTGTAAATAGTTAGAAGTAAGAAAAAAGATGTAAAGTTATAAGGATGAAATTGTATTTATGCAATTTGAATTCTACACAGAATTGCATTTAACACGATTGTGGTCAGTTAGTCTGTGGCAACTCAAGACTGACAACATACATGTCAGATGAAGAAGTAATAATTCTTCTCAAAACCATAATACTTAAAAAGGGGAAGAAGACGAAAACTGTTTAAGAGCAACCACTCTAGTCCACGGAAAACAAACAAACAATATTAAATTACAAAACCTTAATAACTTGCAAATCAACAATAAGTAAAAGGAAACCTCCATTCAGGATGTATAGTCTTGTTCATACTGAACACATGGAAGTGGTAACCATGGAACTTGTTGGTTTACCTTGAAAACTGGAAAACATCTTTAGATGTTTGGACAGGTAGAAAGCTGTTACATGAACTTTGACAAAGATTGCCATCACTGTGCATTTTATAGGCCAACTAAATGATGCCTATAGAAGACAGTTATCTACATGATAGTAGCTGTATAGATCAACTTCTAATTGGCACCTGCAACATTAGCTAAACTAGATCAAATTAAATGCAAAATGAAACTCTACATAGACAATACAAAAGGATTCCATTTTTTGTGGGTACTATTCCTACTATCATCTTCCTTTTTCTTCTCAATTATTTCTAAGCTAGACACAGTCAGTATAAGTTTGCTGAGCAGAAGCTAAAATACGTGATTCATTTGGGTCAGGTCAGCAACTTAGTAACTGACAACAAAGCAAGGAAGCTGTCAGCAGTTTTCTCAGTGCCTTGCCTTATGTATGACAACATCAAATTTACTCAGTGAGAATTTACTCAGCCTGCAGAGATTGGCAACACTCAGCAGAGTGCCATAGGATGTAGAGAACAATCACCTCAGTCCTGCTCTCACCATTATTTACAATACTGGCAACAGGTCTTGGAAGGCTGGGATGTCAATGAAGGAAACTGTCATCATAAAAGAGCTGAAGATTAGGATGATTTATATTCAAATGGATGAGGATGCTCTATATTCACAGACATTTGCAACTGTTGTTTATTTCATGTATTTATGGATAGAAAAATCACCATTTTAACAAGTTGGTTTCTATGCCTACTAGTCTGTAGGAAACTGAAAGCTTTCTGAATTAATTTTCAACAAACTAGCAAAACAATACTGATAATACCTGTTCTGATTCATAATGTAATATTATCAAAGATAATTTTCACAGTTGCTCATGGGAAAAAAAGCTTAATCTCTACATAAATAGCCATCATATTTACAAGGAATGTTATTTTTCTGTAGCAGGCTATTTTCTTATATCCTACCTCAGAGGCAAATCGAATCATAGATATGGCAAAAAGTTATCCATTAAAAGAGGTAAAATAAGATTCAAGACTTTGGACTCTGGGGTAACATCTGTGGTGTCCCAGGACAGATTTAAAGTGTGCTGTATAAAAAGGTCTCATTGAAAAAACAGATTTAGGAAAGAAAGGGTGGGGAAGGAAAATTGCCTGTCTTTGGAGCCTCAACTCTCCCAAAACTTATGCCACTTTTTCCTCAGCATCCTTCACAGAGCATTCCTTTACTGAAATCACATTTCATTGATTTGCTCAGTTTATACAATGAGATGCCTGTCATTAGGGTTAACAGCTGCAGTACTGTGCATTTTACAACACACAAGCAATCTTCCTTAGGGGAGGATTACATTCACTTCCTAAGCCAGGTCTGAGGACTAGCCATCACCTTTCTCTAAATAAGAATGACTGACTTATGCTGTCTGTTCAGATATCAGCTGAAGTGCCTTTACACACCTCATTAGCTGCTAGACACAGCCCTCACTTCAGTCTTTAGTTTCAGCTTTATCAGGCAAGCTTACATCCATGTTTGACAGCTGTCATTATGGTGTGATCCTAGACCATGCACGTACCCATGTTTTATACTCTGGTGACTATTTCAGATTTTTGACTTCTGCCTGCTTGCTCCAAAGACTCATTTCAAGATTATTTTCAAATTTTCAAGATTCTTCCTACCTACTGACATACACCAGCCTAGCCAGCAATGCTTCAAAGAATACCATGTGTATTTTTCACAACAATTATGAAACCTGAAACAGGAAACAATACAAAGAGCAGGTTTGAGTGGAAAGTCAAAAATTCCCTAGGAATCCAACAGGTTGAGGATCAATACTCAAGACTGCTTTAAGGTTTACTCCTCTTTGCAATGACTCGAGTTTATATATGCTTGCTGTGACCCCTGTAAATCCTTGAATTCCTTGATTCTTACTTCCTTTCCCAATCTGCCTCTCTCCATTGATTGAGAAACTGTCTGAAGAGAGGGTGTCTATTTTACATATGCACAGTGAAATGTAGACTGCACCAGCATTACAGTCAGAAAAACTTGTAAGTAGTCATAGTTTAGGAAGAATGACAACTTTCAATCTAGTAACAGATGAATAACTGTATATGTACATACCCTATAAAAGCTGGCCTAAAGATGTTTCAAAGAACAGGATGTTCTGGAGTATATGTGAAGACACAGGAATATTCCCACCTATACAACACAGCAGAATATTGTCACCTTTTCTTCACTTGATCTGTAAAGCACTGAGGAGCTCTGGAATTTGTCAAGGACTTGAGGCACAAGATACCTCTTTTGAGACTGGGCATCTTAAAGGCCATGCTTTCTTGTGTATTTGTAGAAAGACTGTACTGTTCTATCCACAGTACAATTTGGATTGTGTAGTATAAAACCAAATCCAGTCGATTCTACGTATTTTATATGCATTAACTCAGTAAACTGGACACAACACATTAACATACCACAGGCAGGAATTTCAAGGCACTGTAGTACATATTTTGACCTCTGATTAATTCTCACAGCAGTTACTCAGACATAATAATAGCTTTCCCACCTGCATTACACACTTCAAAGTTACAAAAATCTGCAAATAACTTTTAAACATTTACATTGTAGTTTATGTGAGGCAGAAATTAACTAACAGTGATTCATGAACTCTGGTTAATGTTTGGATTTTGTTAGGTTATTTTTTTAGTTTTTAGCCTTTTTTAAAGTTAAGAACAAAGTTCATGCATGGTCTGTAAATTTGAGAGAGATGTAATGTTAAGCAAGGAACTAGTTGAAAGGGATGTACATAGCTATGTGATTGGTATTTTCTTCTTTTTTCCCATTTCCCCTAGCTAAATTTATCATCCCAATCCTTAAAGACAGCAAAAAGCTCATAACTATTGTTTATTGGGTTTCCTGCTGTAGAATACTACTCCTGTATTATTTCTAGATAAATTACAGTGATTTAGTGTAAGAAATGCCTTTTATCATTACTTCACCTTCCAAACAGATGCAAGAATGAACCGTGATTTTTCAATGCTGTAACTTCTAATTCACATTCTATGTTTGAAACACCTTGGAATTTTTTATTATTTTTTTTACTAATTTCAAAAGTATCCACACAAAATAACATTCATAATCTAATACTCTCATTTGATGGAAATTTATTTGGATGAAAGTTTTACATCAAAGCTATGTATCAGTTTATGGGAGAAATATAATAATTGAGAAGAAAAAAGTGAGAGCACTGAGGGAAGAAATAAATTTTCAGAATTAAGAATATGCATTAAAAGAATATAGATTACTACAATTTCATTCTTCACAGTAGGGATACACTGTATGTAGATGGTTACAACAATTTAAAGAGAGTCTACTTATATAAACTTTTCAATCCTCTTAAGAGCAGCACAAAATGCTGAGTAAGCAATTAAATTTTATGCAATTAAAAAAGTTCTTTCCTTTTAATTTTTGGCATTTTCCATAATATATTTGGAGTGGAACATATTTACTGTGATTTATGACAGGGAGATCTTCCCTTATCTCTATCCTTCTCACTCTCAAATCAGGTCACCAATTAGCCTGTAGTGTCCAAAAGAATTCCTGAGATACATTTGCTCTTTTTTAAGAAAAGCGTGTTTTCATCCCATGCAAAATATTCAAAAAACTATTTTTCATTTATTCAAAGGAACACTAAAAACTATTTGTTTTAACCCTGACCTTACCATTAAATGCTATGACCCAAACTCTCAGCCTCTAGGCAATTAAAAAAAAAATAAATCGTTTGAGTATATCCAGCCAATGATTTCCATGTTAAAAGAAAAGTCTAAGTTGGAGCCATGTGGTCTCAATCAGGCAGTAAAAACTCTGTATTTTCTTAAATGCACAACTGCAGTATGCCCATAACCTCTCTTTTAAATCATCTTAACCAGATCTGAATCACTCTCACCACAAATGATTCGGTGGCCCTGGAATGTGCTGGGGTAGACAGAGTTGCTCTGCAATGAACATTGAGATATTTCCCACTTTTCTAGTGCTAAGAGAATAGTCTGCAGAAAAAAAAAAAAAACCTACCCAATTCTAAAAGGTTAGAGCCAAGACAAAATGTGACATCATAGTTCAATCATTCAAGAAAAAAATGCATCTACTGCCTAATAAATCAGTGTTGTGTGCCACAAAGCACAGTGAGCCAACACAGCCAAAGAACAGCTTTTCTTGCTGAGGCAGGGATACCACAAGCAGCTGGCAGATGCATATGTAATTGTATTCACAGAGAGCCACTAAATCCATTAAGCTAGCCAGAGCAGGAGAAGCTGATCAATTAAAAAAGCAGAATATACACCATTTCAGCAACAATTTGTGCAGCCTCCTACACCACATTACAGTATTTCTTACCATAGGCCACCACAATTTTTTGCAGTTTAGTACATACATATATGACACTTCCTTAACAGCTTATAGGCAGATCACTTAGGATCAAAAACCATTTTGAGGTATCTGCATTATCTGAATGTCTGCTCCTAGCTTCTTCTCCAGTCTCCTTAAGCAAATAGAAAGGACAGGCAGAAAACCACCTTAGCGTCCCCAGCACATCTCAGGAGTTCCAAAATATTACTTACATCTAAAGCTATAACAGAGGAAAGGGAATGTAGGTCCTTGGGGGCTCCTAAAAGTCACATTTAAACAGCAAATGAGCAAGCTTTGCTTGAATAACTGTAAGATTCTTAAATGCCATTTCCTCTTTAAAACTGTGTCTGGAGCCTGAAAGATTTCTTTCAGTCTTAATCACCTCAAAAAACAATTTAAACATGCGGCCAAAGCGATGTGCATTTAAAACAGGAATAGACCAGAGCCAAGACATTTGGATCCAGTTATTAACCTTCTTATACTTCATGGATGTAGGAATCCAGGGATTTTGGTACAGGCCCATCTCTGAACTCAACACTCATTGCCAAACCTCACAGTCAATAGAAAATATACTTTAACATATCAAAGCAGGAAAACCAGCATAAAGATGTCAGATTTTTCCACCACATCAATGAGAAAAAATGTCATTATAGCACCCATGTAAATTGTGAAACTGAAAGCAGCTGCTGAGGCAACCTGACATGGTGCCATTGGCAGAGGGGGGTCCAACTGAGGAAAACAACATTCCATTTTTAGCTCTGAAACACAATCTTTACTAGTTTTAGTGTGTAATTCCCATTCAGTGAATAACTTACCATAAACAGAGCTAGTAACTACTATAGAAAGAAACGCCTTAGTACCTGGCAAGCAAAGTGTACTAAACATCCCAAACATCCCAACTAATTGCACACTGTGCTGCTGAGCACTGTTTCACAGTCAATCCATAGAAACATAATTTAGCAGATAATTTTTAACAATTACCACACCTAAGTGTTCTCCCAAATGAAGGGTGAAATTTAGAATGACAAAGCTTTGGTTTTGAGTTTCTAAATTAGAAAAAGCAAACACACAGATCTCAAACAAACAGTTAATTGACTGTGACTGCTATACTTCACACAATCACATATTTGCCCATTCAGCATATTTTTCATGTGACTAGGTTCACCTTCACAGATACTTGATCACCAGCAGTTACTAACTGGATAAAGGGAAGGGAACTCTCACTTTGTCAACAAAAAATATTTGAATAACTACTTGAAGTAACTGATGGAGCCAGAGTTATGGCAAGGGAAAGGAATTTTTTGCCCCTTTTAAGATCTATTGTCCCAGTAAGGTTTCTTTGGACTTTTAGCTTTAAAAGTCTGTAAGTACATTCAGTCACCTGGTCTTTTTGTCCCCTTTGTCAAATTTATTATACAGTTGACTTTCTGGACTTCAAGGGTTTCTTATTTATCACTTTATTAAGATAACCCACGGAGCAAGACATAATAGCTTGTTGATAGCAGGGCTTATCAGTACTTTTAAAACAAATGGGTCCCTGCAGTGAACTTCCTTTGACAGTTAGATGGCATTTCTGAAAGCAATGCATTTGGATTAACCTGCCTCGGTTCTGACGATTATAAAACTTTTCCTAAAAACAATACTGAGAGATAAAAAAAAGTCTTTATAACAAAGCAAACCATTTTGCTAGTAAACTTATAAGGCAGCAGTCTTAGCACTTTGAAAAAGCAAGAACAGTGAAATAATTTTGCATATTGGAAGAAAGCAGTCTCTTTTACAAGACTCTTGTCCTCTCTCAGAGTCATTTATTTAAACCTACACTCTTTTTACACTGTACATTAGCTTTCACTTGCATGCTCTAGAACAGCAGACTCTCAAAGCTTTTTGTTTTTAAAAAGAGATTCACTTTGCTCCTAATAGCGGGAAAGGAAGGGGGAGGGGATGTGCTCTGAATGAATGCCACTCATTTAAAACAAACTTATTTTGGGTGCCTTTAAACTAGTCCTGGGATGCATGTCATCCCTTTACCCTCCCCATCCTCCTGAACTTTAGTTCTACTCATATCCTCTGTGATGGAACACCTTTACTTCCCAGGTTCAGCTCTCGCACTTAAAATAAATGAGTTACTATGCCAGGTAAAGTTACTCTGTACTACACATGGTTCAAAACAAAACAAGCTTGCAGAAAACCTAATAATAAAGCCATTTTGGAAAGCTTTCCAAAATTGTACAGACACTTATGAATTTTGTTAAAATAGATACATTCTTATAAAGCTTCTTGGAAAGGGAAAAATGAGGAACATTTTACTGCTAGGCACTGTTCCAAAGCCACTATAACAGCACACACTGTGTGATTCACTCGTACTTCCCCCCCCTCCCCTATTGTAGTAAGCTAAAGCACCTTATGGTTTCCTGCACCTTTTTACACATTTAAGAATGACACTTACCGTTGTGGCACAGAGGGACCCCACCCCCGCAGAGACGCTGAGAGCTGATGGTCTCTGGGTCCTTGATTTCTTGACTAGCCCCGGCTCTTAGCTTTGCTGCTCTAAATTCATTCTAGTCCGCAGAGAAGCACAGAAAAATTTAATAGACAGCTGAGCTGCCAAATTCCAAGCACCACGAGCGGCAATGAAGACGTTCTCCCTAGTTCTGACTGAGTCCAAAGAACAAAGCCTGCTGGCAATGAGGAAGCGGAGTTTAAGTCCTCTGGCTCCAGTCCAACTGTTGCTCTTGCTGCTGCTGCAGAGTACGTGAGAGTGTTTGCATGAGCTTGTAACGCGTGTAAGAGATGGGGGCTGGGGGAAAAGAGGGTGTGTGTAAGGGGAGGAATGCTAGTCATATCCAAAAATAACATGAAGGAAGTCAAGTAGTGATCCGTCTCCCCTCATTCTCTCTCCTTATCGCATGTACCGAGAGTGTCGCTACCCTAAGATTCTGATCTCAAGAGTAGGTAGAGAAAAAATTCCATTGTGACTTGCAGCTCATACGATTGAGCTTTTAAATTGTAACTGGGGAGCTGTACACTTACAAGAACACGTCACAAAATGCATGATTTAGTAGCAATCTACTTGGTGATACTGCAGCCAGCAGCATTTCACATTGTGTGCATTTGTTTGCAAACTGAAGAGAAAAACCAGAAACTACTAACATAGTTTACTACATACCAGAAAAAAGTGTCACATTTGCTTGTCCAAAAGTTCCTAAATTCCAGTCCTAGGTATTTCCAGCTACTGTTAGTGCTGATTTTCAAAACAGCAAATATGCAAAACATAATGCAGAAACAGGAATATAAAAATCTCGATATAGTTTAAATTTGCCCTGTTTTTTAACAATTACTTTTTTAAAATTGCACATACAGAAGAGTATTATGTCAAAAAGAAAATCAACACCTATGAGACAACAGAAACAAGAAAACCCCACCTAAAAAAAAAAAATAAAATCCTTCCTGAATAACCAGAAAGCTATAATATAACTATTGTGACTTTCCTTATTCTGTTAAAACCCTTAGAATACTGATTTCAAAATTGAGGGCTTTCAAAAAATCTTAAAAATAGTCATTAAAAAATGAAGAACAAATTTAAGGAAAAACATTAATAATCCATTAATCACAGAATCTTCTGAGTTGGAAGTGACCCACAAGGATCATCTAGTCCAGCTCTGAAGTGAGTGGCATGGAGGGAATGAACCCACAATCTTGGCATCATTAGGACCATGCTCTGATCAACTGATAGCCCCAATATTATTTTTAGTACTTGTATTTAACCTGCTTTCTGCCAAATCAAATTGAGGACCTCTAAAAATCTTTATAAACTCAGGAAGAGTCTTTGTGATTAGTTAATTAGACATTTCTGAAGAATCTTTACTCAGTCTAGTAGTACTTCAGTCTCAAGGAACTCCCTTCAAAGTACTGTAAGATAACACAATGCAAGCCATACTTTTATTGTGATACTCTCTGTGAAGAGTTTAATTAAGTTTTAATTTAAACATTACAATATAAAGAAAGTTCAAAGCAATTTTGGGTTTAATTTAATCTCATGCAGATTAGTTTAGCCCATGATTCTGAGGCGTTTGATGTGGTGCCGGGTATTTAGGAAAAACAAAACTGGGAAACTTCAATGATAAATGGTTTTGAAATACTAATTTTCACAACAGAAGTAACAGTGGTAAAGAAGGCAGAAACTAGTTAGAAAATACACTCCAGTGTGCTGGTTTCAACAATGACAGCATAAACCAGCCACCTGTTTACACAAGTCTTTGTTCCTTAATATGGGAGACAGTGTAGCTCAGACATAGTGATTTCCATATCCAGGGTCGTAACTTGTGGACCTGCCCCTGTTTTATCCTTTAGTAAAAATAATGAAGCATTGGATAGGAGCTCAGGTTTTATAGAACAGATATAATACTTCTCCCTTCATTCCCATTACATTAAAGAAATGACAGTTCTTTTCCAAAGCTACTAGTGGAAAATTTTTTATGATAAATTTTAAAACTACAAATACATTTTATGCTGAAGGTAAATCTCAGAAGCCTATGGAAACCATCTGGAATGCAGGAAAGTTATGATGATTTAAGTTTGCCTTCCTGCATATTCCCTAGAGACTGAATTTTAATATATTAGAAGGCCATAAAAGTTACAGTAAATCCAAGTTCTGTATCAGGAAGTTCAGTCCTACTGTGTGATGTACTTTCCTGTGGGTACTTGGTAGCATCACAAAGCTTGGCTTCCTTTGTTGTCTCGATGTTTGCCAGCCAAAATTTAACCTGACAAATTTCACACGTAAGGAAAGATCAAGAACAGATAAGATTACCAGAGGGCTTTTAGTCTGTACCTCATCCTATCTTGAACATCAGCTGCACTGAATTTGCTGAACTGGCTAATTACAGTTCTAACTTGAAAAACACTCTTCAAGTGGACAACAATAAACCCACATTCAGCTAGCTATGCAATCCAGACTCCACACAAGGGAGGTTAGTCCAAAACACAGTTTTAGTCCAGACATTTGAATTTATTTTGCTGTTATGGAAAAGCACAGGCCTGAAAGAATACAAATTCAACAAAATTACACAACATAAAGACAAAAAAAAGCAAGCAAACAAAAGAGCAGCGGGGGACTGTCACCTTCCTTTCCTCTGTCTGTTGTCATAACCAGACTCAAAGCTCTTTTCTGGAGAATTTGAATCCAGACAAACAAAATTCCAATATTATATGATAAATTAAGGTTAAGTATTTCAGTAGCTGATACTCCACAATATTTATCCAGCCAAAAAATCATTACTAGCATAGATACTACATTCTTGTTATTCTCCAATGTCTACATAGATGAAAGATATGCAAGACATAAAAAAGCCCCAAAACCTGGATTTATTTGTTATTGGGTAATTATTAAACTACAATATTGAATTTTTGGGGGATCTACTGGCATAAACTATTGCAGCACTAATATTGCTGTTATTTAACTCAAATATAAGGCAACCCTTTGACATTTAGGAAACTTACAATAACTGTATATTCGCTAATATGCAGCTGATCTGCTCCAAGCAAGGTCTTATTTTCTGCCTACAAACAATTCAGCTGCAAGATCCAAATTCTGATGAAGATCTACCAAAATTTGGCTTCTTTTTCAACTGTTCACATTTCTAGTTAAAGAAGGAAGGAAGAAAAAAAGATATACATTAAAAATTCTTTGATTGAAATGTCGTTCTTGTTACATGCAGAAATGAGACACTTTGTGCTAGAAATGCTTTGACTGGTAGGATATTGCCATCACAACTTGATTGGTACTCAGACTAGATGGTTATAGCAATTTTTGAAGCATTAAATAAATGCATCTATATTATAATCAGCAAAAAAGAACAGATTTTAAAAAGTCTTTAAGTATGATCACCATGTTCTAAGAAAAGTATGAATTGAATGCTGGCAGTACCACCAAGATTTTCTCATATTACTGTATGGGAAGGCCTATTCAGAAAGGTTATGGCAGAACCTCCTGGACTATTTGCACCAAGAAGCCACCATCTTTTAGTTTTTTTGATCTCCCAAAAATAAAAATATAATAAAATAGTACCCATGTATCAAGAGGAAAGAAAAAATGTGACTGTCTTGTTTTTGACATTTTACTGTCTTTTTTTGAGCACTTACTAGACACATACTCTGGTAAATAGGACAATTTAACAACTTCAGTATTCTGTACACACAAATAAATGTGTTTCCAATATAGCCTATGCAAATTTGGCATTCAGCAGTAAAGGTTACACACTCTTTGGATGTAGGGAGCACTTGCAAGACAGGGGCTATAATCTAACAAAAGAGGCAAGAGTGGTGAAAAATGCAGAAAGATAGAAGACTGAGGTGAGTCAGTTTGTATTTTCCTAAATCAAACATTTTCCTTTCAGTATCCACATACTTAAATTGTTTAAATGATGACTCAGGCTGAATTTATCTTTGATTATAAAATATTCAAAAGTTTTGCTTTTTTTATCCATACATTCTTATCATGGTTTCTGTGGCTACTGACCCAAAGCCTGCTTTTTCATCATCTCCTTTGCTCTCCTCTCCTTCTAAAAACTTATGTTCTTTTAAAAAGTGAAAAGTGGTTTGTGGCATAGGTTTATGGATAAACTTTTACTCTGTAAAGATAACGTATGAAGTATTTGCCTGTTCTGAAATTATTTAGTGTTGAAATTTAATTCTCCAAAACTAAAAAGGCCTAAAGAGCAATTAAGTTTTTTGAAAGTTAGACTTATTGTGTATTTTAAATTTTTTTGCCTCAGAGGTATAACTTAAGCTAGTTTTTATTTCAGAATAATAGAACTTCCCTTCTTCCCCATATTTTTTCAATAAAATTTCACAGATAATATGATTTGAATCAGAGGAAAACAAAATTTTCATAGTGTTTGCTTTGCATGAATATTTTCTTATTTTAAAGACAAAAGAATATACATAATTCTGTCTTTGGTTGTCCAGTGTTTCTATTTATTGTTAATTTGCTTATAAACTGTAGAGATGGAGAAGAACAAGGTAATAGAAGCAACTGTATAAGCTATGTATAAAAAGGCATGTATTCAGATATCTCAGAATAAGTTAATTAATTAGGTTTCTTCCACACAATCCAAGGCCAGAATTAACACCACACCTAAATGGGAGTTTGAAAGAAATCACAAGATTTTCAAAGTTAGTAAGTATTAAAACTAATGGTACCTACAAGCAAAATGCTCTCCAACTTTGTAACTATATGGCACTAACAGTATATGATCAGACAAGCTTGGTTTTCCAAATGCTCCACAGTTGCATCGTAACATAAACCAAGAGAAATACATATTTGCTACAATTACACAAATAAAAATCAGCCTCATCTGTACTTTGGCCTGAGTATTAGTCAAGTCACATGACTGATATTTCAGAGCAGGAGAAAAATGTAGGAATCTGCCATTTAATTGACAACAGGAATTCCCCCAAAATCAAAATGTCCATAAACCATTAATGATTAGTTGCCAAATCAGAAGCTATATCTGATTTCAATGGAAACTCATTTACATTTAAGGGGGATTTTTGCAGGCTTCCCAAGCCCAAACAAGTCAAATGGCTGAAGTATTTGTTCCCAGAACCATCTACTTCTTTTTCCTTGTTTATGGAATCCATTGTAATCTCAGGATAAGTATATAATAATTAGCCCTGAAAGAGATTAAATTTTAATTGCTTAGTGATTAAATAAAAGCACTTTAAAAGGATGCATGGACTAGCATAATGGTAGGGTGGAGATGAGGGAACCAAACATTTCCAAAACTCAACTAATCTACTTGTTTAATTCATTCACTCTCCATATGATTAACAGAATTCAGATATTCTGCTTGAGGTTATTGCTCCTAGGAATTGCAGAGTGTAGAAAATCCATGGTCACATCACTAAAGAAACTAGAACCACAGGCATGTCACAGTCTTTCTTTCCAGGCTGACAAGGCAAATGGCTGGGACAACTGACCAGACTCCAAGAAACATCAATACAACTGTTGTGCTCTGTGGAAGCTGAGCAACTGCTATCAGTTCTTAAAATAAGGCTTCCGACACTATCAGTACATCCCTCTCTATACATACTGATGTCAGCAGATAATGCTGCCAACTGACCACCAAATCCATTTTAGCTAAGAAACAAGGAGTCAAAGTAAGAAGAAGCTCATAAAAAATTGCTTTGAGTTTAAACTAAGAAGTAGTTTTCCTTAAAGTAACAAAATTGTCACTAAATCCTCTACAATATACTCTTTCCCCCTTGTTCATTTGCAATTGCAGGAATCTTTGAAGAACACAGTCTGTGAAGGACAACTATTTATATAAGTTCTTAGCATAGTTTCTGGGTTTATTTAATGTATTTTTGTTTGTTTGTTTTTAATATGAGCAATGCCAAAACCATTATCTTATGATCTAGTAACTGTCAGGAGTTAAATAACAATGTAGCAATACAGCAAGAGGTTTGAGAGGACCAAACCCTTCCACCAACCACATCTCATATTCTGGTGGGATTTTTCGTTTGCTGGTTTATTTTTAAAATTACAGTTATTTTCAAAAGTATAGGCATAGTTTTATCCCATTTTAGTTGGTCCTTCAAAGAATACATTTTTGCAGCGTCTATTAGTTAAAGACATAGTAAATGAAACAATCCAGCAACTGCTGCATTTCTATTTAAATAAAATTATATTTAACATTGAAGCAACAAGCATTTTGAAACAAATGGAATTACATAAAATTTAGCTGACACTGGAAAGGATCCTCCTTATTTTTTCTTGCATCCTAAAGGTTCAGTTCTTGAGCTGTGATCAAGGCTTTAACTGACAGCAAGGCATCTGCCATCCCCTGAAAGTCACATAACACCTATTAAAAAATAAATTGCATTATTTACCACAAACCCATGCAAAATTATAACCATCCTGCCCCTCTCAGCATAAAAGAATAAATCATTCTATTATCAGCAAACAGCATGTTGAGAACCAGCAACCAAAAAGCTTTTAAATAGGAAGAAAAACCTCCTTTTAAAGAAACACAGTGATTAGCTTAAGCCAAGTGAAAAATGCTGCATTTTTCCAAGATGTGTTTACTAAGCAGTAGAAGCATTTAACAGATTTGATGGTTAGCCAGCATTTATAAACTGCCATAAATAAAGCAGATGAACTGGAGGAAAAAAAACCCCTTTACTGGGTTCTGATGTTAAATTTAATCAATACTTTTGGAGTTCTCATAGTCAGAATACCAAGACTTAGATTTCAAAAACCCCAATGATTCTTGGGATTACTTTTAACAGAAAACATAAATTCTTTGTACAAATGCTTTTTGTTAGACAAGAGTAGAATCGAAGTAAGCCAAAAGCCCATATCCAACTGCTATGGGGTAAGGGCAGTATTCATTTCTACTTAGGTAGAAAGAGAACTATCACTACTGGTCTTTTAAAAGCAAGTTACAAAAGTAGCCACAATTCTTCCTTCTCATATTTTTGTGACGTGATATTTTGAGACATATTGTATTAAAAAGTTTTATTTCTCTTTAAGGTTAGAATATTTTCTATATCAAAGAAAAAAACACATAAATTACATTTAGATATAGAGTATAAGGACAAGAAATAACTTAGGAATTAACTTTTGGCGTAAAAGGAGCATTAATATCATCATAAAATGAAATTAAAATTAAATTTAAATAACATGCCAGAAGTATACCTTATTCATAAAAGTTTTTTAAAATAAAATCTCATTCTTTTGCATATTCACTTTGGAGTTCATGTGTAATTTTTTTAAACAAACTATGTAATGTCTCAAAGGATGATTTCCAGAAAAGATATTTTGGCCCAAACACTAAGGATTAGGTTTGGGTGGGGGGAAAACCTCCCAATAGATCACCCAGCAGAGACTGCTGACGGGATCGTAAGGGGGTCCCAGTTCATGCACCACCTGGATCAGACCTCACTTGAACATCAATCAATACTTTTTATATAGATTCAGGCTTGCTTTGGCTGCTTGGATAGCTGTGGAGTGAAGGCTGAGTTTTACCAGGCTGCTTGCTTCATCTACTTCTGGTACAAATCCCCTTTCATGATTTGAAAAAAATCTTAAAAATGCTATTCAGATGGATTAACCATGCAGCAGTAATTCTTCAAAAGTAACTTGAGGTAAACCACATATTTCTATTCCTAAATTCAGAGGAAAATGAGTTCAGGAAATGAACTCATAGGTAAATTGAAAAATAAAATTAAAACCCTCCAGAAAAATCATACTAAACATATGATGCTGTTTCCCTTCTAATGCATTGCTTAAACATAGAAGAAGAGGATTTTTGGTACATAAATGCTGACACCTGGATTTGATAGTGTTTCTAGCCAGTGGTAGCCAAAGCTGTACTCAAGATTCTTTTTCCCATTGTTAATTAACTTTAAAATTAAGGGTTTTCTGTAGTCCCTCAATATGATGAGCACCAGTAATGAGTATCCAGAAATAAAAGCAAAGAGACTCGCATGGTAGAACCCGGTCACATATCCCATCATTCTGCTATGCAAGTTCTGAGCTAATTGCATGGCAAATTGGATTTATGGTGAAAAATGGATACTCCATGCATACACTCTCACAAATTTCTTAATCAGCAGATATCCTGCTGCTCTTCAGTGCAGTATCTATAATATTTGCATACCTTCAACAATAGCCTCACAAACTGGAGGGCAAACTGCCCAAGCATTTCTGGAAACACATTCTTTGAGTTTCCTTCTTGCAGCATGGCCAGCTGCTCTATAGCAGCTGATGAACAAATGCAGAAAGCATCCACAAAGCATTCAAACACTCCTGAATGCTCGTTGCTCTCTCCCAGCTTCACTGTGCACAAAAGGGTTAAGCTAGGCTGAAAGGACTAATGAGTAATGCAGCTGGCAAGACTGTTCTCCTTCCCCTCTCACTGGAAAACTGGCTTTTGTTTCTGCCTTCAGTGAATGAACTCATGCAGCAATACCTGTTGGCAAATCGAGGCTTGTTGTATTGTTAGGATACAGACAATGCTGCCAAGTCCTTGATGTCTTCACAGACCTTTGCTACACAGATTGCTGTGCCAGGGACTCATCAGATGATCAAGCCCACACAGTGCCAGAAGTAACATCCAATTGCCACATACCAGTCAGAGGTCTCAGGACACAGATAGATCATCTCATCTGTATATTCACAAGCTCCCCTCTGGATACCACTGAAAATGCCAAATTCTCATTTAAAATGAAAAGCATTTAATTTCATGTATGCAGCAAATTAATGCAAAACTTCTAATTAATTTTCCTTATATTTCCCCCTTACTATACTGAACATAGATATCATTAATACTGATTTCTCACTACTTCTTGCAGTGATCCATGCATGTGGGGAATTGGAATAAATTTACATTTACTTGCTTATCTATTTACACAATTACAAACACTGAGGCTCTTGACTTGGTGGAGGCAGAAAGACACTGCTATGCTCTAGCCTTACAAAGAAATTAAAGTTGTTAGGTAATAGTGCTCCATTTTCTATACGCAGTTTAACCGCTTTGAAAATAGCCAAAAAGTACATAAAGCAAGTAAAATCTGCCTGTGCCACTGTTCCATCAGCAGCTCCTCTGTTCCAAGGGCAGCCATCTCTAGGAGAGCTCACATAGTAAGTGCCTTTCAACAGAAGTGTCTTTGGAAGGAAACTTGGGCATTTCTAAAACTGTCAAGCATGTAGCATGCTGAACTGCATTCACCCTTCTAGTCTGGGGAGGAAGGGATGAGCCTGGCTGGTTCTACATGGTTCACAGACAACCACTTGGTATTCCCTCTTATTTTACTGCTTTTTGGAAGAGTAGCAAGCTGCTGAATGACAAGGAGAGTAAAGCAAATGTTGCTCCAAATACAAGTTACTGGGGATATGAATTAATATTCTAATAAAAAGGGGAAGCAGATCAATACACACAAGCATGAACAATATTTTCATTAAAATTGCTGGTACATATTTAAAAGAATTTATATTAAAATGCATGTATTTCAAAATGCAACATTGACTAAAAATATGAGAGTAGTATCTTGTACAACTGAAGTACTGGACAAGACTATGAAGACTTTGAGCTACTTAGAGCTCATGATATGATTAATGTAAAGCACCTCAAACTGCACAGTTTCAATTTTGCCAGCATTATATTATCTCTGTACTAAAATATTGAAGACCTTCTCTGTAAATATGCCTTCAAAACCAAGAAACTTTTCTGGCTTCCTTTCCATGCTTATCAGGTCTGAAAAAAGAGAAAAAACCCAAAAACAGATGCCAGCCAATAGGTAAGATAACTAATCCACATCCATTATTAAACTCATATCATGAAGTCAGAGGTACAAGAACTTGCTTCTCTATAGCAAATTCCTGGTAGCAGCTCATAGTTAATGCTGCACTGCTTTTTAAAAGGAGAGCAAGACTTTTCCTTTAGATATATGCATATATTTTTAAACTGCACATGAGATTGAAATATTTATAAGAAATAAAAGTTATTTTCTTTCTGTTCATAGAGCTTTTCAGAAACAAAGCTAAAGACTTTTTCTGATGAGAATTTCAGCTTTTCCCTTTTTGCAATCCTGCCTTTGCTACCTGAAAAAAATAATTAGTCAGAACATGGACGTGTATGTTCTGAAGTTTTCACTAGAGAAAAAGACAGGTTAAATTAGGATTCAGTTTACTTTTTTAACAGCTATTTGTATTCAGACAGAATCTGGTTACATACACAGGAGCCTGAATGACTGACACAGGCTGTGGACACGCACAAAACTGTCTGCATCAGAAGAGATTAC
Organism: Setophaga petechia; assembly: GCA_024362935.1. NCBI lineage: Eukaryota > Metazoa > Chordata > Aves > Passeriformes > Parulidae > Setophaga > Setophaga petechia. The sequence goes on from JANCRA010000001.1 coordinate 35,359,908, forward strand.
CTTTCTTCAGATTTTTCACCCCTTGTGTAATATGGATTCTCATGCAAATGTTCTGGCTATCCCAGCTCAATGCCACCACAAAGCATATCTAGCACCATTGACACCATTCCCTAGTCAAAGAAATGCAATGATAAGCTACCCAAAGGTCAGATCTTTTTAAGCACCTAAGTACCAGTAACACTAACTCAAAGTTAAGCAGAGAAATATTGAAATCTTCTTTCAGGTGACTCATTCTGAAAAGCTGCATTAGATTCCTGAAAGCATCAGCACACAACTGAAAGCAGGCAGTTTGAAGTACCAATCCTTAACATATGATCACTAAAAAGTCTTTTCAATAGATGGCAAATCTCAAAGGAGGAAGCAAAACACGGAATATTACATTTTTCTTTAATGTTTGTTATTTTTTATAGAAAACGAAGAGGGGGAAAAACACCTTTAGACATCCAAAAGTCATGGGAATTTTGGAAGTCCTGTGTGTTAGCACAGGATGGGGGAAATCTCCGGGCAATACACTAGAGTGCAGTAGAGAGGCGTCTGAGGGAGCGCCGGTCCCGCTGCTGACAAGGACAGCGTGGAATGAAGATGTTACACTTCGAGTGCTTTCATCGGCAAAATGGTATCAACAAGGCTCTGAAAGTCAAGTTAAGTGAAATTTAAAAAGGGGATTAGGTATAAACAAAAGTATACCTGCAGATACATTACACAGGACACAAAATCCAGGCTGTAGGAGCATAAGTAATCTGCAAAGGGCTGACAATCTTTCTGCCAAAACCATCCTTTGAAAAGCATCCAAGATGAGACGTCTTGCAATTGGCTAAAAAAATATAATCTGAAATTTCCTTTTTTTTTTTTTTTGCTACAGTTTTGCCCACCACATTTAGGAATGAATACAAATTAACACACAGGAGGATAAAACCAGGAATTGAGCTACACTTGAAGTACACCTGTTTACAGCTTTCCTTTCTAAGAATGTGTATTTACATAACATTACCTAATAGCAGTGATAATGCTGGAGACTGGACTATCAATTTTTAGTTATCACCAGAGAAGACAGGCTGATACCTCACCAGCTAGAAGGACAGTCACATAAAATGTGACATTACATAATTCTTCCCCCCAATAAAAGGTGATGGAACTTTTAGAACAAGAACTATCTATTAATTAGTATATTGTACAAGTTTCAGTTTAACATCTGGACTAAACACCAACAACTTCCTCCAGCATCCTTGAAGTGCTCCTTACAATGGATGCTGTAATGTTTAAGAAAGAGTAGCAATCTGAGGCTTGCTGGTGTCAATATGTAGTCAGATGTGAACATTGAGAAAGACTTGGCTAACTAATTATTTAGCTCTAAATCAGATGCTACATGCATCTGCTGTTCTTACACCAAAAATGTTAATTTGTCCCCAGTGTAAACACTCTTCATAAATGAGACTCTAAGATATCACTTTCAGGTGTTTGGAACGCTGACCATCCTAAAAATTGTATAGCATTTTCTCTCCCTGGCTGCAGTGGTGTGTAACATGGACTCAGTGATACAGTCAGATGTTTGCGTTTTTTTCCTTTACTGCAAGACTATTCCTGCAGAACAAAGTGCATCAAATTAACGCTTTTTCAGGTTTCTATTTTTCATGAGATGAAATTTCAGTATGATTTTCTCAGCTGTGCATACCTGAAATTAAATGCTTCTCTCATAATTTTTAGGTAGATGTGTAGAAAACTGGTATAACAAATCTCTATGCAAAACCTTATGGAAGATAAAATAGCATTTGCAGTGTCTCCAGGTAACTAGATTTTACCTACACAGTCATTCCCTTCTAGCTTTCATCCACTCTTGATAGAACATATACTCTCACACCCACGTATTTACAAGAAGCAAAACATGTATTTAGTGGTCTGGCCAGGATCACTCTTATGCAACATGAAAAACAAGGGATGCTGGCTATCAAGCTCTTGTGTTTTTGTGAAGTTTCTTCTTATTCAGCAGTAATTTTTTTTTTTTTTTGTTATAGAAAGTCTTTTACTATAAGATTTCTTCTTTTTTGGGCTAACAGAAAAATTAAAAGCACATACTACAATCTTATTTCCATCCTTCTGTTGTCAAAATGCAGAGTCTTCCACTGACAAAACGCTAAAGACCTATTGAGGTTTTTTTGGGTTATGACACAAGACAACATTTCATATGATCAGCTGGGAATGACCTTCCTTACTATCTTTTGAGGCCAGTCTTTTAACACTTAGGTTGTTTCTTCTGGTGCTTATATATGCATTTTTATTCATGCTTCATTCATAGCAATCTTAAAATTTCATATGAGTCTCTACAAAACTTATTTCCATACTGATTAATGCCAAGTCCCTACCATCTCCTACCCTGTGAGAAGATCCCAGTGCTATATTGCATAGACCTTTGCTTTGTAGGATTAGCAAAAAACAAAAACAAAATTTGCTTTCAAAATCCTATGGGTATGGTTACTGCTGACTGATAAGTTTCCCAACCAGTCTGTGCAGTATGTTTTGAAAACACTTCTAGCCTTCATTGCCAGGGCAGGGTCAGGAATGTAACAGATATCCCTAGTGACAACTTACTGTACATAAAAGTGCTTAGCAGACCAGACTATAGATATATCCATACAAAGAAGCACCCAGTTTACTATTAATACAAGTATTAATGCAAAAGTAACTCCTGCCCAGTTCCTGCTTACCAATTCAGCACTCTGCCTTACACCCTGTACACCTACAGAATGTGACATGGCCTTTCCTCCTTGATGGCTTTCTGAAGGCAGAGCTTTAAACAGTCCCTCAGGTCCAGGACTTCCAATACTCTCTGGAAAAAGAGGGATGTATTTGTGGAGTGCACATTGCTACTTTGGAAAAGCTAAATATAAAACAGATCATATTCAGTAGAGGTTACTGATGTTGATTGCACCTCCTCCCAAATAAATGATTATTAAATTCCTTACTTCTAGGAATAAGATCATGGGAGCTCGCTAGCACCTGCTACTACTCTAATTTAGAGGGGATATCCAGGAATAATAAGAGCTATCTGACAATTTTCTTTCAAGCTCAAAAAGTGCTTCCCCTGCATTTTCAAATATGGCAGTGTGATATGTACTCAAATCATTGAAATGCCCACAACTCCAAAAGACAAGTTGCATTCAAGCATGCTGAGATTATTTACTGCAACTACTTTTGCTGAATTAGTTTATAAAATATAAACATTTAATCTGAGATGCTATTGCATATAATACAAATAGTTGTAGTCAGAAAGTGAAGAAAAAAAAAGCCAAAGACTCAACTGCTTACTACAGAATTTTCATTTTGTACACCTTTTCCAAGACTGAAATTGTTTCTCCTGAGTCTAGGGTAGATGTTACTTTATAATAGATAACTACCTATTAAAAAGCTGAATCAACTTTTCATGATGCAGTTCTGCAAGCCCTATCTATGCCCTTGGAGCTTAGAAAAAAGCAGATAAGAATGTTTTGACTTAAAAAAAATGAAAGAAAGAAGTCTTTAGGTGAAATATTTAGGTATGCAATCACACTTGCCTTTTTTTAGTTTTGGTTGCACTCAAGCTTTCTGCAGTTATGAAACTAAAATGGTTCACAAGTCAAAAATCTAAGTTCCTAATACATCCAAATCCAGAGGTAAACAATATCTTAAAAGAAATACTGTGGAAGTTTGTTATTAAGATCTTTAATCTAAGAACATTCCATGATCAAATTCCTTTCTTCTTTTGTAACATTCAAGCTTAATAAAAACAGAAGTTTGTCTACCTTTTAATCTTATTTTATCACTCTGCAGGTATGCTACTCTGTCATCAAGATGTGGAAATCAGAGACTACAAATGTTAATTAAAATAACACAATTCAGTTTGGATCCAAAGGAAGCCATACAATTCAGGGCTTGAATTTCTCTAAGTGTTCTATGGGAAGGTCAAGATCAAACATGTATAAATGCAATATATAACGACATCATTTTGGTGTTGCCATAGTGAAGAGGGGAAGAATTACTGCTGTAAGATGACACACATTTCATATGAAAGGAAGCTCTTGCTCTCTTGCTACCACACAGACTAAATCCATTTTGTGTCCTAATCTGAGATATTTCAAACAAAATTTGTCTTATGAAGACCATATTTATGAAATTCTGGTACAAGTAATGAGCAGCATGATAACCCTTACAGGGTTGAGTTCCTCCAAGAAAGAACATGAAAACAAAATGCTTTGTGACCACTGTTTTTATTCTACCTGCAAGGAAGCTTACTGATTTCTTTTCTACATATTCTTAATTTTCATAGTCTTTAAACACTCATTTTACTCCTTTGCCTCCACAAAGATCATCATGCGGAGACTTATGTTAGAGAACTAATGTCTAATGATGGAATTGTCATAAATAGCAAGCATAAATGTTAGAACTTAAACACCCTAAATTTTATGCCAGCTTAGTCTTCTCTAAAAACATCCAAAAACGCTTCAGTCTATGATCTTCTCTTACACAGAACACATAATGCTGGCAAGCCCTTCAACAAAAAGTCTTCTGGATAGGGCAAATATTACCTCACTTTAAATTCAAGAGTAGAACCAACAGAGGCAGAAAGCATAGTGCAAAGACAAAACTTCAGGGAAGTATTCAAGGCAAGAGATTTAAGTAAAATCAGTATATTCCTATGCTTAGAAACATTTTCTACTGAAAAATCTGTTTAATATTCTTTGTCAGCAGTACAGCGTGGACATTGAAGTTTTAGACTTTTAGATCCCAACCAATTTTAAATTTAACTATGCAACTCATGTTCTGTTCAAGGACTGAGCAGAAACCATTATATCACTGAACTTTCTGGTCTTCAGATGAAGTTTACCGATCCTTTTAAGTGACCTATTAAAATCACTAGGAAATCTGTACAAACAGCAAGAATCAGAACAAGGACATGCTCTACTAGCACACAACGAATGACTTTATGGCATAAGAAATTATTTTGTATTAAAAATTTGCATAAGCGCTAACCTTTGTATGGACACTGCACATTTAAACAACTGTTCTTTCTGACTTCAAGAGAAAACATCTGATAGACTATACCTCCACAGTACTGATTGGAAGTGGGCCACAGCAGATAGCTTTCGAGAATGTAATCCTACTGGTTTGGATTCATGTATGAGAAGTGGCAGGTTTTATTTCATGAATTTGAAGTCAGACACCTACACTGAATGCTAAAAAAATTAAACTTCAAGTAACTCTTTAGATTCAAAATACCTGAGCTTAAAATTTGAGTTTAGAATTTGGAAGAAAAACTACTTTTGTATTTTTGATATTTTTGGACCTTTGTTTCTACTATTGGCATACACAATGTAATTTCACTTCTCTCCTGAAGTCAGAAAGAGTTTCTAAACCAAAAAATAACTGTATTTCTAAAAGAAAAATTAAACCAAAAAGTAAAGGTAGCATTTTCCCTATTGGCCCCAAAGGACTTAAAACCTAGATTCCCTACCATATATGCAAAAAGTTTGAGATATTATTATTTATCCTATTCACTGGTGCAATATATACCTATTAAAACTTCTACTCAAAAAACTCAAATACTGGGTTTAAACTAAAATGGAGATGGAAGTCTCTAGAATAGAAATTGGTTTTTATATAGAAAACACCATTAAATGATTGAAAACCTATAAAAACCACCCATGTTAAATGTCCCAATACTTGCTGACTTATATAGTTCATCTCTTTGGATACATAAAGTATTTTCTTTATAAAGAAGTATATTCCATAGTAAGAAAAGATAAAAGGAAAAGGAGGCAATATAGTATTTCACAATTTATTCTTCTATCCAAAGTGAAGTAAGGGCATTTCAGGAACAAAATGAAGAATTTCCAAACAAAATGGAAGAGGTGTTACTAGGTGGCAGATGTTAAAATCTTATAAACAATACTAGTGAAAAAAATTCTTTTTTCCCAGTCACTGTCTGTTTATGAACAATAAAAAGTAGCTGAGTGCACTTCCACTAAGAGGCCCTAAGGACAATGAGGACTTGCAAACACTATATACTGCACACACAAACTCTTACTGAAATTAGGAACAAGTTAGCATAATTATGCTTTTTGGTAAATATTTGTAAGTCATTAACAACAGAAAATTAAAATTGCTTCCTACCTAAATTCTTCATGAAGCAAACCTCAGCACTTTGTAATACTTTCCTGTCATAAAACTGCCAAGTATTTGAGATTTTCAGATGAGATCATACTCAAAAATGTTCACATCCTTGAAGCGGGAGGGGGTTGTCAGGAGGAGGAATTGCAGCACAGTGCTATGGGCATGAGTAAAACTGCCCCAGAGTGCCCCGCCTCTCACTGCCTGCTCTGGACCACTGGAACAATATTTGCTGGTTGCCATGTAGACAGGAGTCATTGCCAATTCATCCCATTAGCAAGACTGAACCTGGCTCTGGTTGATAAGAACGGGTATTGTTTCAATAAAATGTGTGGATAAAATACTCCCCACAGGTAAAACTGGTCATTTTTATGTACTTGGAGAATGTTCAACTCATGCCTCGCAACCACACGTTTAGTAGAAACTTTTATTTCCATACCATTGTTGTTGGCCTTTCTTTTTAGCAGATTTGGAGGAATGATACCTCATGTTTTTTCAAAAGGCACATCGAATTTGTAGTGTATTTTTAATCTTTTCCAACCACAGGTTAAACAATCATTCTAAAAATAATTTACAGTTTATTGTGTTTTTTTAAAAAGTCAGCTGGAGCAGCTGTATATCTGACAAGCTGACTTTGTGCATCTCATGAGTAATGACTGACAGAGGGTTCTGAGCTCTCGGTATTATATTTGGAAAGAAAAGGCATTGCATACAAGCCTAGTGCATTAAAAAGCATTGCTAAGAGGTTAAGCACTCAGATGCTAGGAAATGCCAAATAGCAAACACATACTCGAGAGAATCAGCTGAGCAGATAATGGTGTTTGGGAGAGGAAAGGATGGGACTGTTCATTACCAGGTTTTTTCCAACATATACTAATAGCACAGGAGGGGCAAGAATAAAGATCTGAGAGACTGAAAGGAGCTTGTTCTCTCTCCATTTTCCTTAACTTTATATTCCGTGCCTATTCCTGTTCTATCTCCTTCAGAACCTTGATTTCATCAAACAACATTTGGACTTCTTTGCTACATAATGTCTACCTACTTTAAAAACTATTATAAGTATTTGTTGTCTTTTTATTTCCCTCTACATGAACAATTCATAAGCAACTCCTTTTCAGAATAAACAATGATATAAAAAGTGCTATCAGTGCTTAGCAAAGGGGATTGCAAAATTCAATATGAAATATTTAGGAGCTGGTTTATTCAGAGAGCAAATAATGCAGAATGTATTTAGAGCAGAATTTCTATTTGTTTCAGTTGCAGCTGAAAACACCAACCTCATTACCTAGAATAACATGTGTAATCTTCAATATTCATTCAATAACTATGCATATTAATTCAATACCTAGTTTTCCAGCTCCAGCAACAAAAAAAACTATGAATCCCATAAAATTCCTTTCTTGATTTTGCCCCTCTACTGTATCTGCTGAATAAGACCACATGGGGAAGGGGGGGGGGGGGGGGGGGGAATGCAGTTATATAACTACATCATGTAATGCACTGTTTGAATGAAACTTGGTTTTCTGCATTTTGAGTCATTAACTTTATAACTTCAATAATTATTTAGAACTCAAGACAATTTTATGCTTCTTGGAACAAGTCAACAAGGTAAGTTCTATCATACAGTATTACAAAAGGCATGAAATCACATCAGGATGTTTTGATCTACCATGAGAAATTCTTACTGAACAGCAAGTGAGAGTTGAATGTTTTTGTCCCCAACCATCCTGGTCCCATCCTTTATACGGCTCTGTCTTTTTGTATAGGTAGCCCTAAACCATGTACTTCACATTTCCAAGAACAGCCTCCTGACCTCTCATTCAGTTTTCTGTGTTTTTCATCTCCTTCCATTTATCCTTACTGGACTGCAATTCCAGCATTCTTAACCAGGCACTCTGTCCTTCCCTCTTGTCCTGGTTTTCAAGAGCTTTTATCTGGTCAGTTCCCAGCTTGTTCACAGCTCCTGACAGAGGCCTCTTGTCATTCAGTGCACCCTATACTCCTGTTCAAGGCTTCTCTTCAAGCTGTCCCAGTCTCTTTAGCGTAATGGAGAGCACAGAAATCCGCCAGCCTGTAAAGGTTTATGCTTCTTGGATTGGGTTCTGAGATGAACATAGCAAGTACTGTACATAATCTTTGCTTTAGGGCAAAATTCCTCAATCATGGAACTACATACAAATCCAGAAAGAACTGCAGGTTGCAACTTGGCCAGCTCTGAGTGGATTTTCATAGGAGTGGCAAAAGGCACATCTCTAGCACAAAGGTTGCCCTGTATCAAATTTCAAAATATGCCCTAAAGAACTGGCAGGATAATATATATATTACCGGGCACCATTTTCTTTTAATTCAGGCAAACGAAACACCCAATTTTCTGCTCATTCCTCTCTTAAAAAGAAAAAAACCTAAAAATCCCACACCCTTAGCAGTCACAAAATCCTTCCCAGAACCTTTTAATGGGTTGGGACTTTTGAAGTTAAGGGATAACGAAGGTGTAATCAGCAAGTCTTCAAAGGATAGAAATAATTAAGGGAGGTGTGGATGCCCCCAAAGAAATAATTTATGATGTGATGTCATTACAGTATCTGGCATTATGAACCAGAATGCATGCAGAACTAGCAGGACTGATGTTGATTTTGCCATCTTACCCATGGTAGAACTCCTGCACAAGACTGATAAAAAAGAAGGAATCTCGCATTTCCTCCAAGACACTTTCTGTTGCAACATCCATCCTACTTGAGCAAGAGAGGGAATCAGGCTGCCTTGATGGAATAGAATGTTTTTCTCTAAGTCTTAACTCCCTCTACTTCACCATGAACTACATGGATATTGTGATTGTTCAATTATTCACTGAGACAAGAAAGAATCACTGTGGTGGTGTGACTGGAAATGAGACATCTGAGATATGCTGTTTATGCTGTGGTCACCAATAGGTACTCGGATTTTAATATTGGCACCTGGTTTAGCCACTGGAGCATCAGATCTGCCTCTGAGAACACTCATGCAGGGGTTAAAAGCAGAGGTCTCCTCCCTCGGAGCTCTCTTTGAATTTCCGGCGGGAAGCGTTGCATCTCTCCCCCCGGCCCAGCTGCTGGCTGGGTGGGGGGAAGAAAAAGCCACGCGGCCTGGAGAGTTAGGCCTGACCCCCCTGAGGGTGGAAGGATGGAAGAGAGACCCCAGCAGCCATCGGACAGCCCCCCTCAGAGAGAGAGAGCTGTGCCTGGGACTGTTATCTTGGAATGTGATACCATGTGCTGCTGCGGTGAAAGCAGGGGGCGGTGTGAAGTCCAGCTGCTTGTAAGAGCTTTTAATCCTTTGTAGACAATGAAAACTTTACAGAACATTAACCCTTCCTAGAAGTGAGATAAGAGTAGAGGATGAAGGAGGAAATGGGCCAGAGTTGAGGTCTGGCAAGAGAGAGATAGGGAGATGTTGGAAGAATGGAGAAGATAGAGTGGCTTTTTTGCTAGACTCTTTTTTGTATAGCCATGGACTGTTTCCTTGTGATACAGAGACTGCATTCCAGGGGGAAGAAAGGGCTCAGAGCCAAGAGAGTTCAGTGTTGAGACCCCTCGGCCCCAGGGAATGTAAAAGAAATGGGGGAGACAAAGGTCCCAGAGATGAGACTGTGCTCTGTTTGGAGGTGGTCGAGCAGCCTTGCCCATGCCGGTGGTGAGAGCACCAGGCATAGAAAGAAGAAGTCACAATAGCAAAAAGATCTCTGGGCAGTGCTACATGTGACAAGCAGCCCATGGCACAAAGAAAGACTCCTTCTACTCTTAATGAACTGAAGATTTGATTATCCAAACAGTAGTGCCAGACCCAGTGTTGATAATTTGAGAAATGTAAACGTGGTAGGAATTTAGTGAGAGGAGGAGGGGAAGATGCCCCTGTGCAGTTTTCATTTTCCTTGGTTTTTTTCCTTTCTTTGTAGTTAATTTTTGTAGTTTAGTTAATAAAGTTTTTTCTCTTTCCCCTAAGTAGGAGCCTGCTTTGCTTATTCCAGGTACCACCTCACAGCAGACACCAGGGAGAGGATGTTTTCATGAAGGCACTGGCATTGTGCTAGTGTCAAACCATGACAATCACCATCACAATTCATATAACAAATGTAATACAGGTAGTGATTTCAAGCATTTCAAAAGCATTATAAACTGGTGTGCTTCCTGAAACAGACCTTTTTTAGTACATAATAACATATTGTGGTAGCTTTGTCCCCACAAGTAGAATAGTAGTCAACAATTTCCAACTGTCTTGAGCAAAACCCTTTTTCACTGTTCAAATTTTAGCAGGATGAAGTTTTCTGTACAAAAAATAACAGTTCTTTTAGAGGTTCAATCAGTAACCAAAATCCTTTCAAGATTGATTTGTAATCTTTCCAAACATCTACAGCCTGCCCCCTTCATCCCTGCTTCTTCTCCTGCCTTAGTCCTGTATAGATTCATTCATGCAATGGTCTTGCCACAAAGACTTTCAAAACAGTGAACAAACTCACTTGGTAGAATAAACAGGAGAAGCAGAATATAATTGGAGGACCCATCACTGAACTTTTCAGGATTTATTGCTGACATTGACTGTGCCAAGTGTCAGTTCTGTTAAGTGAAATACTGCAAATATGGTATTGGAGTGTTTGACTTTATGGTGACACATTTGTCCTACAGTCATGAATAATATATGCTGTTCTCTAGTATATTTCCCAGTATACTGTTATTCACTAGTAATAAAGGTTCTTACTAAAACAATTCTGTAGGTATTCTGTAGTTTTCCCCCTCTTCCCTATCCAATTAAAGTATATTTTAAATAAATACCAAAAAATAGTGAGACTGCAGTCAACTTTTCAAACAAGAAGTTCTCTTCTTTAAGGTGACAATCTAATTCTAGAAAGCAGTGTGAAATGAAGTTAGTGTCTTTAAAAATATATTACTTTTCAAGTTACTCGATACCTTCACTCTCCCAGAGAAAATTTCCTGTTCTGGCTGATGGCCAAAGAGATTATTTAGTAAGAGGCCTTTTGCCTTTCATTATTTAGGCAATATTTCATACTACTACAATGTAATCAAAACACTTCCTTTCTAGCCAATATTTGGCCCTAACACAGATCAAGTTTTTTTCCATTGGTATTTTTTAGTAGCTGCTCTGAAGAAAAACATCATTAAATCTCAGCATTTCTTCATTTTGCCCTCATGCTGTGATAAATATCAAAAGTATTCTGTTAGATCTATGATGACTGCTCTCAAAGGGTTCTCAGGCTATAAGGTTTCATGAAACATAACATTAGAAAAGTGAAACAGATTCAAATATTAAGTGAAAGGATAGTTTTATTTCTCTAAAACCAAAATCTAGAAATAATATAACCACATGCAAATAAGAAAAAACATTCAGATACATTTTAAAAACTTGCAACAATTGTCATTTGTTTTTCTCACATCAAGTTCCTTTCCTGATTCCTGCAGAAAAGCAACAAAAAAAAGCAGTTTTGTTTTCAAACCAAGACAAGAGAATCTCTACAGAACTTGCTGGATTTAGTGAAATTACACAGAGTACCTCTAATTTGTCTTCCTGGACGAAATGGGTTTTTTTAAACATCAAGGGGCCAATACAGAGGTTAGCATGAGAGACATGGTGTATTGCAAAAGCACGGTAGACTACAATCTTTTCACAATAGTGTCTGTTTGTACGTGTGGGACAGACTTCAGCAGGCACAGGCAGATTTGTTAACAAGGAGCAGAATAAAGGGGTCAGGAGTTCTAAACTCTAATGGGTTAGAGCTCTGGATGCTCTGGTGACAACCGCCACAGCCTTGTCATAGTAATTCTCTACAACAGAGTGACTTCATGAAGTTCTATATCCCAGATGAGAGGTGGCTATAGTTAGGGTGCAATAAAGCTACAAAAATGCAGTAAAACTCAAGTCTAGTGAAAATGGCAACACTCTCACAAGATTAGAGAAGTAGTAGTAGTTAATAATAATAACAATAATGATGATGATGATGATGCAAACCCCGACGAGCTCCATCCAACCAGCTATGCCCTATGCTTACAGGCCTGAGTGATACTTGCCTTTTTTGCATTGTGTGATATCTTTGTGGTCCATTAGGAGAGTCAGTAACTGAGGGACCATGAGGTCTGTTGTTCTACAGATTTCTTTAGTTCTGTAAGCTCCTTACATCAGGAAGGAGGCAAAGCTCTTTTCTATTCACTAGCTTAATAACTAGAGATGACTGCTCCACAGTTATCTCTCACTAGTGCCCATGCTTCATTACAATAGTTTAAGACTTGAGAAATAAGTGGAAAGTACCTCTAAGACCTGTAAATCTCTAAGACCCTTGAAACCAGTCTCCTAGCTTTCTGCTTATAGCTATAGCACTGTGTTTATGATAAAGGGCATTTTGAAATTGGAACTAATAGTGCAACATGCTTGCTCTGTTGAAGCTTTAAAGTATGAAAGATTGTTAGAATACTGAACTAACAATCAGGAACCTTCCCGGCTCTTGCTTGCTCTCTTTAAACACTGACAGGCTTCAAAATCAATTACCATGCCCATGCAAATTCCTCTTGCTTTACTTAACTACCAAATGAGAAGTGGACACTTCCAAGCCATTGCAAAATATGACTGCAGACTCATCATGGGCCTGAAACAAGACCCTTTGCAATGGAGTCCTTTTATACATATTGTGCTTTTCTATTTATTCAGGACCTTGGGTTTAAGAGAACTCTTTAGTACAAGAGCTTGCTTTAAAGGCAGAACTAAAATAGTGCTTTCCTCCCCTCCCTGACAAACTGTGAATAACTAGCAGTATAACTAGCAGGAATAATTTAAAACTTTCCCAGAGCTATTATGTAGAAGAACTGCGGCTATCAAAAATTAATCTCCCTCCAGCCTAAATGGTCAATCTCAAAGATTTTGTCATTCCATTCTTCAGCAAGCTGAGAAAAGGTTCAGTTTTATTCTATAAGATTCACTAAATAAACCTAGCAGAACATCTGATATAATTGATCTTATAGCTGAAGCTACCCTGCTTCAGCTTATGCAAGAAAGATTAATTTTAGAATACCAGCTGCCTGCAGCATTGTAGAAGCCTCAGAAATTCTCCTCCTCCTTTTTTCCCTTTGGCCCACAATACAAGGTTTTCTTGGAAGTCAAGATGATATGTGCCAGATTGAATATTTGATACTGTGTGTTAAATAGTTTCATTTTTTTTAAAAAAAACAACACAGTAGTTCTTTAAACTGCCTCATAGGACAATCTCATTTGCACTTATTCATATATTTTGTTTTGGGGTCATAAAATTCAAATAATACTGGTGATACACTAAGCACAATATGAAACCTACATTCACTGAAATAAACATGGAAAATGACTAATTAAAGTTCTCACAGAAACATCTATGCTTAAAACTGAATAAATAGCATCTTCTTAAAATGGATTAGAAATATGCTCATGCATGTCAACCACTACTCCTTCATTTTAATTTCCATCATGTTTGTTTCAGTAATCTTCAATATACCATGCAATTTGCTCCATTGTTGCTGGGTTTTGTTGGTTTTTTATTTGGCTGGTTGGGTTTCCTTTTGTTTTGATGCTTTGTTGTTGCTGTTTTTATTTTTATTAAAGTAAGGAAAAGCAAAGCACAGTTTTTTTATGGTAAAATAAATGACTTTCCATGAGATTGACAGTCATGTGTCTTCCCCCTGAGAAGATTATGTTAGCCTTTGATACACTGCAGAACGAAGAACCAAAAAAGAAACTTCACATTTTTAAATAGCCTACTGTCACTCTAAACAAAGGTGCAAACAATTATTTTATAGCAAAGATTACATGTGTGTTAAGTCGCCACTGAAATCCCTTCTACTTCAGATAGTGGGTGTTAAGAATTCTCATTACACTTTTCAAGACTGGAATGAAAAGTTAATGCCATGTTTACACCTAAGATATACATGTAATATACATGGAAGGGGTAATGGAATAGTGTTAAAAACCCCCCACTAGCTCCCATGCTCCAGTTTCTTTCAGAACTGATTTCACATATTCAAAGTTTTGGATGCTTCCATTCTTAATGTCCACATGGATCTTGTAATCTTTACTTATTTTTAAGTCAGCCATGAATTTAGTCACAGTTTTTTAATGACCAATGAGGGAAAAAAAAGCATTTTTGTTCAAAGACTATTATTAGATGCCTCCTATATGACCAACTATTTTGAGGGAGATTATATAACTAACTAGCTGGTTTCCATTTTGAGTACAGGGAAAGGTACTAAGAAACTGTATTTGTGCTACTCACTAGGAGTAAATGAGCAAATAAGAAAATAGAACCAATATAATATACAAGGCAAAAATAAAACTGTGTGAAATTATGCCCTGTGCACTATTCACCAAACAGCAATCAAATAAGAATTCAAAATTTACTAAGCAACTAAAAGAAACAGAGTTCTTCTAAAGAACAACAGAACAGCATTTTGATGAAAGTCTTAACACATTTCACATATCAAGAACTTCATATTGAGGGCGGACTTGTTCTATTTGTGGGAGACAAGAAAAATCAGCATCACTCTTTGGAAATGGAGGACAGCCCACGTTCCATGTATCTAAATGTACTAGCTCAGCTGAGGCAGTTAAAAAGAAACAAAAAGACAGCAAGCTAAAGTAGAGGTACAAGTACTTGAAAGTCTTAATTGTATTCTAGTGGGAGCAGAATTAGCATCTTAGTAAAATACCTTGCAACACATGATGGAGCTTCCTTGTTCTAATCAACACACCTGCAGCTGAGTTTCCATAGCCTGCTTCAATCTCCAAATTATATTTGAAAACCAGACCTAATCTGAGGAAGAAATATCCCTAGATTTAGATTCTGTATCTGTATGAGTGGAACTATTTTATACTATGAAAGATAAAATTTTCTGAATACCTAAGGAAAAAGCAGGGAGAGATGAAGACTCTTGGTAGACAGACATAAAGGGTTATGAAGGCACTTTATTTCTCAGAGATAATTGCTCTTTTGAGAAATGAAATTGGTATTACTTGAAATACAGGTTTTAGGAAAAGCAAAAAAAGGATAGGCACAGATAGTAGTATTAAATGCTTTACCACAAAAAAAAAAAGTATGTCTTTTTTTTTTGTAAATTACTAAAATAAATTTCTAAAGCAGAATATTCCATTAGTAATATAGACAGAAAGTATACAGTAAAACACTAGGAACTTCATCTGTTCTGTTCTATGTTTATGTATCTTTAAAATGTTCAACTTGAGGTTTAATTAGTAGAAACAAGTAAAGGATATTTCTATTGAAAGACAATGTGATTGGCAGAAAAGGAGTCAGATTGTAGTATTCCTTCTTAATCTGCTCCCAATAACCTCAGCTTCATCGCTTATGAGCAGGAGGTAAGATTTTTGATGATAGCAGTGGGAGTCCTAAAAGAGATGTCAAAACCAGATTGTACCAGCAAAGAAAAAGTTCCAGTAAAGGCTGTGCCTTAGGCCTCTCTCTAGCATTCCAAAGCACTGGCTGTTTCTTCAGTTCTTTCATTTCATTTGCATGCAGTGTAGTTTTCTGGCAGTGCCAATTCACAGAATGCCTTAGTCATATATGGGAAGAGCCACACATAGGGTCTGTGGTTCCTCATATCTCCCACTGTCAGACATTTGCATTCCAAGAATCTTTATTAGCTGTGCAGAGAGCCTTTCTAAGGAATCAGGAGTTGCTTATTTTGTCTCTGGCATTCCTTATCTAATGAAGATATTACATGGGTAAGCACAGATAGCTGCCAAAAGTGCAGCTACGGTGTTGCCAGCCAGCACTATGCAAATTTCAGTAAAAAAAGCAGACATTTCACTTTGAATTGCAGTAAGATGGATAAATTGCTCCAATCTACGTACCTTGGTACTAGTCTCAAAATTCTTGAGGCAGGAAAGGGCAACCTATTTACCAGAACAATGGTTTTGCCTTCAGCTTGTTTCTCAAAACTCCTGTGGACTGGAAAGCAAACTTAATAGAACACCATGTAAACTGGGTGTAAACAGAACTTGAACTTAAGTGAGGACTTCTGTTTCTAGACTGCTATGCTCTTGTTTGTCCCATGATTGTTCTTGCAGCTGTATAAACCCCATTACAACACTGAGTCAGGTTTTAGGTTGTAATAATCCCTGATGCAAATGTTAAGATTAGTAAGATTAATTTTTTTTTAAGAAAAAAAAAACCAAAAACCAAACCATACTTAGGTCTACTGAGATTACTGGAACTGCTAGTTTCATTGATGGTGGAGGCTAAGGAGATCTGGCAAGGTTCTGTACAAAACAGAGTCAATAATAGATTTATCAGGTAATGTGTTTCAGTTGGAAAAGTGAATTCACCCAAGTTCATAGGAGATTCATAACATGTCCCATAAAAATTGCCTGAATAAGGGCCCTTCACAAAAAAAAAAAGAACTGAATTTGGTTTTCACAAAGATTAGGATAAATTCTCACTTGAAAATGGGGAACCAGTAGTCTAGATTGAATAACTTGCTCTAAGAGCAATGTGCTCACATTCTCTGTGATATTAAAAGAGTTTACAGTTAGCAATAGGCACCCATCAATTGTACTATAAATGAGAGATGGATTCTATTTGTCTAAACTTTTTTCCTTGGCCACTTGAAAAGCATGACTTTATCACATAAGAGGAGATAAAGAAAAGCTGTTCACATATTATGCAAACTGTTTTCATAAAGCACTGCAATGCTCACGTGAAAGGCACTGCATAACTGCAAAGTAAGCTATTTTTATAATGCTAATGTATGCACGAATTGCAAGTACATAGTATTAATAACATGAAACAATGAATCACTTTGATTTGAAGCAGCATATTAGCATTAGACTAAAGGAAACATAACAGATATGTCTTCATAACAGATTTGTGGCAGAAAAATTTTAGTTTCCTAAAATCTATCCTGAATCTAATCCTAAATATCCTAGCCTCTGTTTTGACCTGCAGGTAGCCGAAAAAAAAGAACCCCAGTATTTTAGGAGTCATTCTATCTGTTAATTACCTCCATTCCCCAGGCATTTTAACTTATTTCCCTTTCCCACAGGAAGTCAGATCTATTCAAGTTCATACTACTCCCAGTCCTGAGCTGTGTACTCATCTATGCTGAGTAGTATCACACCAACTGGTAGCACACTACTTGAAGGCAGTGAGGTTCTTGGAGACAGGGCAGTAACACACACTTTGAACAGGCAGTACAGGCGTTCAGCCCTTCTGAAACTTTCCCTTTGTAAATACAGGTGAAATCATCTAGTTGAATTATTCCTCTTGATTTATTTCATAAAACAGCACCTTTTCTTTATCCAGATTAGCTACTTATTTAAGAAGTATGCTAATTTCCTGATTTATAGAAAGACATCATATGGATATTGATTCAAGTTTTCAATACTTAAACAAATCCCTCAGTGTTTCAGCTGTTTGCAGTTTTTTCCTATTCCTACTGATCAGTTTCCCTTTTGTGAGTCACCTCAGATATGGCAACTTACAGAGGCACAGAAATAGAAATTAAGCACATTTCTTAAATTAATACTTGTGAAAATTTTTCTTGATGACAAAGGCTAAGAAACACTTAAATCTCTAAGGGGAAGATATCTTAGTAAAGATTTATTTTGTACAAAGCTAATCTTCCAAAATGTATTCATTCTGCTATCTTAAAGGAAGTGCTATCTCTTCACTACATAACTATATCATTTTTAAATATCCCAAAGTGTAAAAATCCCAAATAATCTTTTACTAGTCACTTTTTTTCTAAAGCATGTGGAATGTGAAAACTCATGACAACAAAAAAGGCCTACTTGATGTTCTTCCCCCACCACACACCTCCAAATGTGAGCAAAATTATACAAAAAAGGTATAAAAGCCTCTGTAGCTAACTCCTTAACTTTCCTGCTTTCTTTATATCTTTTTGCTCAGGGAAGGAAATATGGATACTGTGAGAAGGACTTGAACTTGGATGATCCTCGTGGGTCCCTTCCAAATCAGGATATCCTATAATTCCATGACTTACTTGTTTATTTTCCTATGTTACAGAGAATAGGAGGACAAGGGAATTTCCTTTACACCTTCTTTCACCACTGCATGGGCTGGAAAGGCAAGTCCATTTACTAGTAAATGAACCACAGTTCCAGCCCACTTAACAGAGCCCTATCAAACTATAACACTTGTTAGAAAAAACACACTTTCCAGATGGGTTCCAGAACCAATAAAATAAGCTCATTATTCACTGCTGTTTAATGATTTTTCTTCTATGATTGTTCTATTGTAAGTTTTTAGTCCATAGCCTTTCCTACATCCCTCAAAGCCCTCCCAGCTCTAATAGCCCAAACTGAAGTTTAACATTTTCAGCTATGAATGTTTGCAGAGAAGTCCTATTTGTTCATTTTCATTATCCATGTCTTTAAAGGTAGCTTTCACATTGCCAAGCATGCACTCACACAGCATATTTCAGACATGACAGTTTTTTTATTAGAAAGAATTTTTAAAGCATCAAGTTTCAAAGTTATACTTGTATTTACTTAATTTATATTTATAAAGCAATGTATTGTGCTTTAAAAAGATATGTCCTGTTTAAATAACATCAATAAACTGCTATAGTTGCCCTTAAGAAGGTTTAAACAACCCAAGATGTGGTGTTGCCTTTAGGCAAGTGAGCAAGCATGTCAAGGTGTATTAGGCACGATATTTTAAATGGGATTTGGAATGGCACTTCATACCTGTTGAACACTGATAAGTAACGATGCCAGAATTACTTACTTCAAACACTTCTCTGTGAAAAGCCTCACTACTCTTTTCTTCTTTTTCAGTACTAGTAAAATAGGCCTAAATCATGTCAGTTCAATCCTGCCTCTGTTCTACTTAGCCACTACATTTAGTTTTAATTTTCACAGATCACTTTCAATTAGTCCATGACAAGCAGATTGCTAATGTATTTCCTCACTGCCAGACTTCTTAACTGTTGATGCTTTGCACAATACTGGAAAGGCCCTGAGACAGCATATAAGATGTATACAAATATATTCTAAAACATGAAGTAAAAGCAGCCTCTTGGAATTCTGCTTCTGGCACTGTTTCAGCCCCACTTTTCTGGAAAATCTGTATTTTAAAACGACTTCAATTAAATTTTGTTTTGAAACTAAAAATGTTTAACATGGACAAAGCTTGTGTAGTGAAAGAGCTTTCTGAAGACATGTGGTGCCACATTATTTTAAAGTTCATCCAAGTCTCATCCAATTACTATGTAAATACATGGTAAAAGTCCTTTATGTTTTTTCTACTATTTAGATAGCAGCATAATTTTTATTACTTTACTTTTAAGCTTTTCATGTTAGCCATCAAGTATTTTGATAACATTTTCATCCAATCTTTGAGTCTTTTTATAAATACCAGTCCATACTTTTATTTATTTTGGGAGCATTACCAAGGAATTTTGGATCTGCATTCTTTTACTGAGAGGCAGAAAAAGAAGAATAAAAAGAATAAAGAAGTGAACTGAGATGCTTTTAAAATCTCACTAATGCAATCAGAAAAACTAAACCAGAGACACTGGCATTCACAAACAGAGAAAAACAAAGTACTTGAGCTGGGATTCTCCTCCTAATTCCAGTTTAAAAGAGTAATTCTAGTTCCAATAACTATCCCTTCAATTTTGCAACTGCCTCTTGCAGCACTTGTCTTTATGCACCTAACAAGCTTTATTCTTCCAATTTCAGGATGAAAAAAACCATGCACAAAAACCAAAACAAAAGCATGAAACTTTCAAACCCCAAAATTTACAAGAGCTATTTCCAGATTCATGAAAAATGACAGCTCTAACGAAAGAGAATCTGGTGATCCTCAGAGCCTGTATAACAAAGATGAGGAAATGCTTACATCATGTAGTCAAAACTATTCTAGAGAGACAATAAATAAACGAAACATAAGAATAACCCCAGTGTCCAGAATCTACAGATCCTCCCTGGGGCTTTTACAAAACCCAGCAAATAAAGAGTTTCTGTCCCATAGGCCACCTTCCCAACCACATCCACACATTCTTTTTGAATACTCATTTGAATACTCATTTTGTAATGGACCAGTGGATTGCTCTGCCTGTTTTCTAGCAATTTGTTTATTTAATAAGACCCATATAAATTATCCTGTTATCACAGTCTGAACTTTGTAAAGATCATTTCACATAGGAAAGAGCCACGCATTCATTCCAGGTACCTGTTTTAAATATTGTACTCTATGGTGTTAGGCAAGCAAGGGATGAAACCTCACCCTCTCAAACAAAACATTTGGTTATCATTATTGTGAGTTAACTCCAGGAGGAAATTAAACTCGAAATAAGCCACTCCCCTTTCCCCTGCTCGTTCTGGTGAGGGAGGGACAAAAGCAGAGCCCATGGGTTGACATAACAATTTAGTGAAAGATAGTTTTCTTAACATCTACAGAGAATCCTAAATTTTCAAAATCTTTTATAGCAGTCCTGAAAGAGGAGTGGAAAGGGAGTGGAAGGCTGGAGAAAATCCTCCTCCTCTGTTCCTCCTATAGGCTGGGTATGACTATTGATGAATACCCAGAGGTATTGGACAAGACCAGGCCAAATGAACAACACTGAATGTGCACATCCCTAATGACCCTCATTGCCCTTGACACTACCATGTCAGAAACCAATATCATGTGGTACATTAACAAGGCAATCCTAATACCTCTCCCTGCTTGGAAAAACGCCTTGGCCAGCAGTGCATATGGGCACATCCACGAACAGACCAAGCAATGACAGTAACCAGTCACTCCTATAGAGTAACAGCCCGGCAATGACTGTAACCAGTCATTCCTATACAGTAACAACCTGGCTACACCCACATGGCACTAAGCTCTGCCCCTCTCTGCAACCAGGCAATCATACATACGACAGGATTCTCCCAAATGCTGTTCTTAATGAGCACCACGGCAAATCTTCTTTCCAAGTGGTTCTAAGGTAAAAGATCTATTACTTACAAGTTAAGAAAACTGATGCACTACTAGCATTGATCAGATAGGCCACACTGTTTTTTAAAGCAGGTGAGTACATGACCTACACAGGCCTTAACTTCACTGTGTGCTTTCCCCAGATGCAGAAAATCCTGAGAGTGTGGCCTCTTATTACCATAAAATGAATGGAGAATGGAAAAGGAAATATCTGAAAGATGCACACTACCTACCTAATACCTGCAGGCCGCAAATCCCTGCGGGCAGCTCCTGCAATAGCTTTACTGCTTGTGCTGGGTTATTAACCCTCGATTCCCCAGCAAAGCCCACTAGTCCAGAGCACTGTTCTAAGAATTAAGAATTAAGGAGCAGTTTCACAAGTTACTGAAGTGATTTTCAACAGTACATTCCAGATCTGCTCTGAAAGAAAATTCAAACTCCAGGAATGCCTGGAGATGGCTAGGCTTCACCTGAAAGTCAGCAAAAAGGAAACAAACAAAAGACACAAGAATAGCGTGGCATGGTTCAATAATCAAAGAGTATAAAAGGAAATAAATGAGAAGGGAAGAAGGGCTAAAAGAATAATGAGGTCAACTGCATATAGCTATTATGTTGACTTGTAAATGAAGAAAAAAGCCCCACAAAAGTAAAGAAGACATTTTTGATTAGGAGAAATAAGAAATACTATTGTGACAGAAAAATATTGAGGATGCAGAAATATAATTTTCATATTGATATGAAAGGGAATGATATTGAAGATATTTTATCTTCATTGAGTGTAAATAAAATTCTAAATGACAACATATTACTGTTGAGCAAATTTCTTAAAAGAGTGTACTGCCAGATTAAAGTGACTAACATCATTTTTCTATTTAATCTCAGCAATAAGAATGCTGTTAACACTTCCAGATGGTTGTCAATGCTCCCTCCATACACAGAAAAACATCCAGATCTGCAAACAGAACATTTTTGACCCAAGGAACTCCTTGGTTACGAGAATATTCTTCCATTCTTAACAAGCACCCTCTGTTTGCATAGGGCTAGTAAAAAGACAGATTAGCAGGATTCTGCTCTGAAAAGATTATTAGAGGACTATGGGAGGTTTGTGTAAAAAAGTATGTTTATTGGGAAAACATTTTAATAGAGAAAAATATGGGGAGAATATATGAAAAATTTTTGTTTATATTTGTGAACAATTTGATAACTAACTTCATGAATTATCACCCTTAGGAAATAAATGCAAGATATTCTGCAGACACTTATTATTTACAAAAGGTTGTATAATAAGAGCCACTATTTCTTCTTGCACTGTCCTAGATATTAATAAAGAATTATTACAACATTGAAATAATGGAGCAGAAACAATTGCATAAATTGTGGAAGCATTTTCAATGAATTCTAGCAGCAAAATATGACATTTAGGTTTCAGGTAAAATCACCTCAAAGCTCAGTACAGGACTTGATTTTTTTATTGTATAAGAATAATACATATAGTTGTTACTGATTTTCAAGTCACCAGAGCCCTCTCCTCCCACACAGAATATATCCTAATCTTTTTTATGTGTTATGAATTATTTCTACAATGACTGTAGCTAACATAATGCTTGTAATCTACTAAACTCTGTTTTTAAGACACATTAGGCACTTTATTGTTCAGAAGCAAATTTTGGTCTGGGTCAAGCAAACAAGAATGGAATTATCAAATATTTTAAACAAATTCATCATAAAATATCTTAATTAAAATTTCTCACTCATGAAACAGGTTTTGTTTTTAACTAATTATACCTAGAATGGTCAAGTATGTCCCATTACCACACATACATAAATAACTATTCACATTTAATAAAAATAAGTAGTACTAAAGCCTTGCCATTATAGCATTAGTAGAACATCCCTATCCCCCACCAAGGCACTGGTGTTTCACTACAACTACAAAATCTGCTCATAAGAGACTTCAAAAAATAAAACTAAATTCTATCTCTAAACCACAGATTTTCCTACTTCAAATCAAGTCCAGCAAAGAAGCAGAAACTACATCTGGGACACCTCTTACCAAGACTTAAAACCACCAACTGCTGTGTAGGTAGTTTAATCACTGTTGCCCTGTACACTTGGGTTTTTACACAGCTGTGTAGATTTGTGTTAGGCATGACTTAATCTGATGCTCAATTTTCTTTGTATCTGTGCCTGATGGGTGGACCATGGTGGTGCCACAGTTTATTGTGTGTTTTTAGGCTTCAAAGCTTTTAAAGACAGTAAAACTGGGTAAGATTTTGAAGCTATAGAAGTCAACATAATTTGGTTTTATTATAAATTTAAATTGTACTTTGCATTTGTTTCTGTATTTTCTAAGGACAGGTCTGGGTTACATGCAATTAATGGTTCTAGGTGGCGATTTTGGGTATTGTTACAGACAAATCTAGGCAAACAGAACTTTTGAGAAGTAAAGGATTATAATGAGAGCAAATGATTTTCTTAAAGCAAAGAAACCTCGTTCTTGTCATGTAGTTTGTGGAAAGCGCATTATTTTTTGCTTTGATTTGGATATTTTTTGCATCAATTTGCTGTGGAAAATGGAACATATTTTGTACAAAAATTCCACTACCTCTTATGCTACAGAAGCTGGGCGAATATCTGTAAATATTTTAATCACAGCTTACAGCTCAAGGTAGACCTCAGAAAATACTTTAATCATGGCTTACAGCTCCAGGCTTTGAAGCAATTAAATATTCAGGTGGTGAGGCGAATGCTGAAGAGGTCTAAGTCACACCCAGCTGGGATTTGCTTTAGCTAGCTCAAGGCTAATATGAGTATTTTAAACACAGCATTGCTGATGCACTTTGAAGGACAGTTACTGACAGATAAATTGGTTTTGAGAGTAACAGACATTTTGTTTCAACTTACATTTCACATGTTTTAGACCTTCTTTAGAAGGCAGATATCCTAGAACTTTTCAAATCACTATGTACCTTTCTAGGTCTTAGTCTGGAATCTGGAATCTTACAGAAATATAATAATTCTTCTGACCAGTGACAAAATATTAATTTTAAAAAATCTGATTTTCTGCTAGTAGAACTAGTAAGTTAGACATTGAATTTTGAAAAAAAAATATTAACGATACTTGAAATGTAACTGATTATTTTCTTTTGGATTTGAACACTAGGATTCTAGTTGTAAGTTCTTCTGTCAAAATATACTTTTTTTCTATTTGTAGTACAAAACTACTTTGGTCAAGTTTTGTCACTCAAACCATAACACTTACTGTTTTACTTTCAGCTGTATATGGCTACAAACATCTAAGGAACTTAAAATTTAAGAGGTTTTCCTAATCAAATAACCTTCAAATATACACCTTATATACCAAATATACACCTCGTTACACTACATTTGATGTTTTCTTCAATTATACTAAGATTCTGCAACATTGTTATGTTTTTCCTCATAAGAAAAGTATCTGGATAGAGAAGGATTCTAGCTTAACTTTGTATAGGCTGAGGACTTAGAAAGTTTAGCTGCAAAAAAGCTATGAAAAGGGAAGAGAACCAGTTATAAAGATTACTTGGGTCCAGGATAAAATATGAGGCATAGAAAAGCAGTAACATGCTAAAAGACCAGAAAAGCCTGTGTAGATTCCTTTGAAGGCCTTTTGCTCTGGCATCAATTGGATGATTTCATAGTTGCCAGTGCTTGATGCTGCTTAAATATCAGCTGTATTCATTATTGCACTAGACAACTTTTGAATGCCTGGTGAAATAAGAATTTAGTGAGTTTCTTGTCACCATTAAACTATTGTTACTTCCTTATGACTTTAGGAAATGTGGCTTCCAGTTTTCTTCCCAGCTGAGGCAAAAATAAAACCGAACAAAAATACCCCCACAAAAATCCCAACTGCTTTCTGCACTTATTACACAAAGTTCCAAAACCAGCCTTTACAGTGGCTATGGTATTGAAACTGGGTTTTCTGGGGAAAACCAGAAGAGCTGAAGCTTGATTTCTATGGATTGTATTGCTATATGCAAATGTACAGACTGTGGCTGCCCTGGCTCATGTCTCCCTTGTCTGCATCTCCTGTTGATGAGATTTTGCATGTGCCAAAAGGCTCACTCTTACACTTCTCACACCAGGTAACTGTTCAGCTTGTTCCATTCTTTTGGCAATGCAATACAATGCTTTCCTAATATCCATTTCTATCTTCTTCCTATTCAGAAAACTTCACAAAGAGCTTAATATCTTTTACACATTTATTTTTCTGGCCAGTTTCTTCAGAAAACTGTAAATATTTTGAATTCATGTGATTATAGTCTGAAGATTGTTTTCCACATATATTACAAACCCAGAAACCCAGTCTAATGAAACAATAGTCTAAGTAAAGTGCTTTAGAAAACTGGATTATTTTCATTACCAAAATACAAGAGAATGGTCAACTATTATTGTATCACTGATGTTTTGCTTTATTTTTAAACCATATAAAACTCCTATTTGCAGAAAATACTTCTGAAAGTAGCACAGACATTCTTCACTTGCTCTGCAATATGTGGGTGGTTTTAAATAGGCTTGTCTTTTTCCACTGCAGCAAATTAACTATTTACTGGATATATACAGGATACACCATGAAACTCCTTTTCATATCCAGGAAGAAGAACAGTGATGTGCTTAGATGATACTATGAAACTGTTTATCAGTTCCTAGTAATGCTTTCATAGATAAAAATCCACAACATATTTTCTTGAGTGCTTTCTCATCTGGAAAGAACCCCCTGCTTTCCCCAAGATTCAGACTTTGGAGTGTCCCCCAAACATCGCTCAAGTGTTTGCTGTCTCCTAACCCCTGAGCAAGCCTTGGTTTTTGCTCTCTTGGCTCCACAGCAGCGCTCACTTGAGGGCTCTGTGCCGCCCGTGCTGTGTGTGAGTGACCTCTTCAGCCAAGTCGCTGTCACTACAGAAAGGACATGCAGAAGAAGTGCATCGACTTTCGAAATGAGTAGTTTTTGAGGAGCATCTGCCGTATTTTTCCTCTCATGAGGATCCATAATGAAATAGAGATGAAGGGGGAAATTTGTTTTCAATGGAAACTTTGAAAAAGTAATTTTTATTAGCAACTTCTTCCAATTGTCAGATGGAGAATTATTAATAATTTTTTAATAAAACCAGTTTGGGAACGGACCATGAAAGTGTATTAATTTGACTGTCAGGGAGCTTTGCAAGAGCCCAAAAATCAGCATGAATCACATTTGTCACAATGCAGTAATGGTTGTATCTACAGACTGCTAACATAGCACAATTATGTGTGTCAAAAGGGAAACAAGACAGAAGTTACAAATTAATTTATACTGATGTGATTACTTAAAAGTATACTTGATTTTACAATAACCAACTATTATGTCAGCAATGTTTCTCATTACTCATTTCCTCAGTCATTACAAGCCTTCTTATTTTATGATTCTGCCTGAGTTAAAATTCAGAAAAACAGTTTACATGGCTCTTGGAGACATTCTAATTAATCAGAAGTAAAAACTGGATCATCTTCTTGAGATATGCTCTTTAGGAGCACGCTGTCTCTTCTTTTACCCAGAGTTATGAAGTAACAATCACATAGAATGTTGCTAGAGCCAATTCTATTTCTAATTTTGCCACGAGGCTCTTAAATCAAGAAGAATTAAATTTCCTAAGCAAACAGAGTGAAACATTCTAGTGAAATAGACACTAGAATATGTTATTCTTTGTGCTTTGTAAAATTACATGATTGGCTACTTTTATGTGACAGCCTCTAAGTAAGTCAGTGTCATACCTGTCCTTAGGTATCTTCCACAATCAGGTGACGCTATCTGGTGACTTAGCACCTACCTGACATCAGGGACTGGGTTGCCAGCAACTCTGCACTCCAGCAATACTTTGTTTCCTTCGGCAACTTCCTGGCTCCGGAGCTTCTGAGTGAATAGAGGTGGTGAAAGTTCATGCTCTTCCATGTTGATGAAGGGACGGCACAGGACCATTTTGCTCTCCATGATGCTCCCCCTTCCAGAATAGTGTTCTCCATTCAGATGAAGTCCAGGTAATTTTTCCTCAGGCTCAGTCTCTTGATGTGGTTTGTCAAACTCCTGATTCACCAAGGTACTTAAAACTGGTTGTTTCTTATTAGGTGACAGGTATCCACTGTCTGGAGAAGAAGAGTCCCCATCAGGACTACGGCCTCTTGTCTTTGCTGCCTGTCTAAATATAGATGATAACTCCTCTATGAATGTGGCAGCTTTGTCACACATCTTGTTTCTGAAAGGAGCTTCTCCCTGCAAT
This sequence comes from Setophaga petechia, assembly GCA_024362935.1. Classification (NCBI taxonomy): domain Eukaryota; kingdom Metazoa; phylum Chordata; class Aves; order Passeriformes; family Parulidae; genus Setophaga; species Setophaga petechia. Next base: position 35,387,301 of record JANCRA010000001.1, read on the forward strand.
GTCGATTCAGAGTTTGGGCTTGTCTTAGGCATACATGCACCACCTTTCTCTGAAAATTTCAGGCTTCTGACAAAGCTGGGACTAGCAGGTAGAAAAGGTGAGGTGCTTGCTTGTCTCCTAGAAACTGTGACCAAACTATCCTCTGTCTGAGGTGCAGTGGATTGCTCTTTCTGATTCCTTGGGAGAGCATGGCTTGCAGCAGATGAAGTCCAACTGCTTGCTTGAGGTGTCTCTACAGTGTCTTGCTCATGCAGGTTGGTGTCCCTGAAAGGAGGGGCTTCTGAAGGGCTAGAAAGAGGGGTGTCAAGATAATGAGTAAAGTCTGGTGCTGTGTTCTCATCTTCCTCCATGGAATTGGCAATGGCTTCTCGAGCTATGTCAAGGCTCTTACTTATCTCCTCCTGGGTAAGGAAGGCAGAAAGTTCATTTGAAAATTCACCATTCTGTGTGTCTGACAGAGAATCACAGAAAAAGTCATGGTAAGATGAAGCTTCTGACATATTTTCAGGATATCCCTTATTGCTGTCTCTTTCTGGAGAGTAAGTCTCCTTCAGCATTAAAGAGAGAGGCACTGCCCGGCCACAGCCTCTGTCTTGCATCCTGGAAAACACAAGAAAATTCCTTAATGAAAAAAGTTATATCCTAGTTTCCATAAGCTATACACAAAGCTGTAAGATAAGCAGAATATAATGGTGTATGACATACCATAAACCTTGTTTTCTATTAGAATGAGCCAGGACTGCAAATTGTCTAGATGGAAATGAGAGCACTTAGGAGTAATTTTTCTTATGAATGTTCCCTCAGAAGTATGAAGACATCCTTTGTCTGTATATTGCCTAGCACATTGATTCTACTGGATCAATATGATATATGGTGTTATTTCACATCTGATTGGTTATTTTGCATCAATTCTATTAAGCTTCATTTTTTTTCCTGGTTTTAGCCTTATGAAGATTTTGAGAATATATTTACTTTTCTCTTTCCCATAACATTGCCTTCCAGACATTAAACCATCAAATTCTGAGAGAAGGGTTCAACTTGAAACCATTATGAGGATACACACAAGGATATTTGGATTAGAAATTCCAAATTATCCTTTCTGTTTAATGTTGATAATGTGTTTAATATTATTTTACTTATTGTGCTAACATTTTTAACTTGTTACCAATTTAGTAGCACTTTCCTCAACACTGAAAAATTACCATATGCTAGAAGTAAAGCACTGAAGAAATAGATTTCACAACCTATATATCATCCTGCTCAATGCAAGTGTATAATGTATATTTTTGTACCAGTTTCACAAAGCAGAGAAGCATTTACACCTCTCCAGTTTCCCAACATAACTCCAGAATTAGGATGAGCATTCTCTTTAATGTCAGCAAGAAACAAAACATCAGGGAAACCACACTTTCCCCAAGGGAAGGACTGGCCTGAAAATCTCCTTGCTGAAATGTATTTGTCTACCTGGTCACTAGATTGTGGCTGAGATCTGAAACATAATTATTGCTTCTGCAGAGCATTTAATTGAATTGAACGTCAGTGGTTTTAATTACCCTGAAAAATTCTCTTATTCTAATGATAATTTCTACAATAAAAAATTTTACATAAAATTTAAAAAGAGAAAATTTCCCTTAATTCTCTACTGATAGTGGAGAAATGGCTTGACAATCATGCGATGCACTCGGATGTATTTTACATCAGCTTGTGCAGGCTCCAATTACCTGTAGTCACTAAACCAGGGCTTACCCAGCATGTAGTCATTAAATGACTGATAGATGATTGGAATTCTTGGCTTAGCATATTTGTCTCTTGATATGCCTGTTTGTCTTGCCAACAGATTACAACTCAATGCATAAAAGAGAAGTCTAAGAAACCCAAAGCATTTAGGGTTTGAGAAACGTTTTTATAGAATTCAGTGATAAGTTTATTATTTGCTGGGATTACGTTTTCCTTTCCTGTTATCTGTGCTTACAGGGCAACAAATTTAGCAACCATGCCAATCTCTTGTCAACAAAATCTAAAAAAGTATATACAGTATAACTGACTACCACATAGCAGCTTTAAAGAAAGAATCTGAGAAGCCCAGCAAACAGTTGGTCTAGAGGCTCAGCTGTTCAGGCATAAACTGGAGAAATGCCAGGGAAACAAGAGTTAAAACTGCAGAGTTTCTTCCTCCTTAATCTTAGATTTTTTTAAAAAACTTTGCATTCAAATGAACAAAGGTGCTATTCAGACAACATGTAAATATCTGTGCTTCAAATTACATCTTTATTTAAATCTGACACACGCGGGTTCCCAGCTTGTTCACATCTCAAAGTGACACATTACATACTCAGATAAACTTCCCTGACTTCCAACACTGAGCTGCTCTAATGTTTCAATGGGCTGTTTCATGGGTAGGAGGACAATTTTACTTATTGTTATCCACCCAACAGGATGATTAAAGTTAGTGTATTATGAATTCACATATTTCTTTCCAATACTCAGCTTTGTCATTAGAAAATACAATGGATACATATATAGTAATTTTCAAAGCCTGGTGTCTAAATTAAGTGAATAGTCTATACCTGGATATTTAGATAAAGTTGATGGATTTGAATGTGCTGATTTATTGGCAATTTCTAATGCTGATAAGCCTTCTTGGTGAGAAGGTTCCTGAAAATGGATTCATATCTCTAGCTTTAGGGAGCTGAATGGAAGCTTCCAGGAGAAAGACTTTTCTCAGCCATACTGTAATACATAAACTCACTATTCTTTTGGAGCAACTTGTAATCACAGTGAACTGGAGGTGAAGTATCACTAACCCTATCAAGTAGCTTATAAGATCGTAATTAGAAATTTTGAATGCTATTTCTAGCTTCTCCAAGTTAGACTACAATATATTTATAACAGTTTTCATCATCACACTCATTAGGTAACCTGCAAAGCCATATACTGTATCATTTAAAGACACAAGCATAAATTACAATGTTGCATGCAGATCAACATTATTACATACAGACTACTTATGAGGTCCTATTTGTAAATATTTCAAAATTATGCCCAAGTAAAACCACATTTTTTATCATGCAGTTTAAATACTTATTCAAAACCCAATACAGATGCTCTAAAGTATCGTATGTTAAATATTAAAATTGAAATGTATTGGATTACAATAATTTCAGAAAAAAATAGAGTAACTAATGAAATTAAATTTTTGTAGGGATATATAGTAAAATATGGAAAAACATAGAAAAATAAAGGACTCATTAAAAAAAAATAAACATCCTGAATTTGCAGAACCTGCCAAATAAGAAAATATTATTTAACATGACCCAATTATTACTTAACAGGACTCATCTCTTCAAAAGGATTGTAAGAAGGATGAAATGTATCTAGTAAGATCTTTTAAAACAAAGAAGGCACATACTTTTTCTCTGAATTTTGAAATCCTGCAAAATTACTCCACAAACACAACAATTACGATCAGCAGAAAATATAAAACAGATCTTACAATAAGCAGGCCAATATGAAGAGTTCAAGTATAATTAATAGTAGGTAAAGTTGTTTTTCTCCTTCTCTATCTGAAAAGGCTTAAAGTTGCTCCAGCTCTTCACTGAAGCTTGCTTGGTCCTTAGTGGAGGAGACTGTGGCCTGTGCGTTACATCCGTCCTCTGTGCCTATGAAATTCGTACCCCCCTCATCTATATTTGGTAACTGAACTCATGTTTCAGCAGACTGCCACTATCTGGAATTCCAGCAGAAGCGACGTTAGGCCTGGAAGTGGCACAAAGTTCTCTGTGCTTACTACTCAGAAATTAGCCATTCCCTTTTCTATACCATTTTATAGTAATAGATTTTTAATTTTTTTCAACAGCATTATTTTCATTATAATAAATAAAATAACTGCCTTTTTCTGCTAAGAATAGTTTAAAATCAATAGCTTCCTTGTGTACCTTGAAATCTTGTAGAAAAGAAAAAATTAGAATAATTTAGGTTGGAAAAGACCCTTAACATTTTTGGATTTATGAGTAGAAATACAGGAACTTTTTGTAATAATTGATAAATAATCTGTAACCATATAATACACTGTATAAAGAATTTTCATATCTCAAGTGAAATAATAAAAGAAAAGAAATATCTCCTTCAGAAAAGGCACAAAAAATCCCTGGAAAACATGTATGTTTAAAAATACCCCACAACTCTGAGTCATGTATTAACACTGAAACAATCAAAATACATTTTTGGTTTCTATAGAGTTGTAGAGCATAATGTGTAACAGAGTCAATTCTCCCTTACTGTCTCTGTTAAGGAAGTACTTTCACCTCATTAAAACTCCTGTGAGAATTTAGTCCTAGGAAAAACAAAAAAAAACTGACAAAAGCACTTTTTCAAGCAGATAATTTCTGTTAAAACTCAGTGAAAGGAAGAAGTAAACATGAAGACTGTTGGTTTAATCTAGAGACTTTATCACACAGTTTCCAGAAATAAAAGCAATGTGTGGGCAATGTGGTTTCTGCCAGATTGCAACCTATTGGGAGTCACATGCTCCAGAGTGGATAGAAGAAATTATAGCTCCAAAGAGATGCTACAGACCTCCATCCCTTCTGCTAGCATCCATTATATCTGCTCTCGGATTTGAAATCATTTTGTACACTGGCATTTGCTCTTAGCTCAAGGTCTTCTAGATACTGCCTCGCATTTTTTACTCAAATTTGTTCCTTGGCAACAATGGAAGTGCAGTAGATGTACTCTTGTGACAGAAGAGCTCAAGAGACTCACAGCTCCCTACAGGATCCAGACCATCTTGATGTACTAACAAGTGCCAGTACCACACATCCTATTTCAGTGCTTGATAGGGCATCTTGGCATTTTCATACAGGCAATTTCTGTCCCCTAATCACAGCTTGAACAGACTCACTGCTGGACTGGGAATGCTTCACAATGTATACAAACCCCATTTTTGCAGCTTGAGATCCTAACCATGTTGTAGTGAAATTAGTTAAAAGGATTTTTTTCCAGGTAATTTTACAGTGACTTCAGCGTGTGAAATAAGGACAGAACCATGATTCTAAAAATTTTAAGCTGAAAACTGCGCACAAAGAAGGAGCTGGTTATCCAAGAGTTAACCACTGCATGCCTAATTTTTAAGCAGTCACCCCACAAAGTAAAATCAATGTCCTTTTCCAGGCACCCAGCATCTCCACTAAATACCTAAAACTTTGCTACCTTGGAATGGGAGTCAAAAATAGCCTGCATATAAACAGCAACAAGCTGCCTTGGGCTATCTTCAGCCTTTTCTACAGGGAGTGGGTGGAAGAAATCCTGGTTCGTGCAATTATGTGTTTAAATTTTCACTTTTGGGAAGAAAATATATCTGCCTGTAGATATCTGCAGAGATATTTTAAAAGAAATTTAGCTTTCTGAATACAAATAAAGTATTATTTTGTGTAAATGAAGTATGCCAATTACTTTTTGTACAGCATGATAGAAACATTTGCCCAGAAAGTGAAAGATTAGTATTCAATTAATTCCTCTTCAACAGTTAATGAAATTGGCTTCATAACCTGAAAATAGGGTAAGGTTTTATAAAGCTCTATTAAGCCATAGAATAAAGTTTCCCAACATTCTTCTTCTATGATTTAGGGAATGCTTATATTTTTTGATGTGTACTGAATATTTTGGAATCAAGATCTTCCATTTTTATTGCAAAAACAATGTGTGTTCTCCTTTATAAACATAGTAAAGGCAGTAAATCACTATAAACAAATGGCAAACAGACTAAAACTTTGGAACAGCTACACATTTTGTAAGATAAACATACTTTAATATGTAATGATGTAATAATTTAGCATTTGCATATAATATTTTAAAATTAATAATAGCATCAAGCAAGATTAGAGATATACAGCTAATATGCTCACTCCATTCCTATTGCAGTAATATGGAAAATTCAGCTGATGAACAGAACTCCACGGAGATAACAGTTTTCACTACCAATATATTCGATGGAATGCAGCTGCAGTTTCCCTGAAACCTTAATAATAGTTTCTAACACTAGTCAGCTCAAGTCCTTCCAAATCCCATCCCAAAACCCATAAAACTATTCTGGTTGTACAAGCTTATCATTTGATCTGATGAAGATGTTACATAATGCAAAAGATTTTCATCGTTAATTGTATAAAACCAAAATACAAAATATAATAATATATAATACCCAAATGATTAATGTACTTACCTGAGAAAGCAAAGCGCCTCTGTTATGGTCCCTGTTAATTTGTTTCTTACTCTAAATAGCAACAAGATAAAATACAAGTAGATAAGCAATCTCCTTTCCAAGACCTGAAGTCAAACACCAGTATGCAAACTTCAAATAGAAATCTCTCAGAACTGCTTCTACTTTAAGCAGCAGGGAGAGATACAACCTCCTTTACCAGTTGCCACAGAAACCTCCAGTTATTTTGAGTTACTAACAGACATTTTTTTCCACCTCTGAAAGAGCAAAAAAATAATCTGGTTGCCTGTGCTTAAACAGACTGGGTCAATGTCTTGCTGTAGTTCGATGCCATACATAGCTTTATTCTTTAGTTTTCCCTCAGTATGCAAAAACCATTTGATTATGCTTGTAAATACATAGTAAATGGATTTTTTTACATAGCCAGAGCTAATCTATGTTTTCATAGAGTGCGTTGGAAGTATCTACCTGTCATATATGTATGAAAATGTCAAATGTAGCAAGCAGTGTCAATGATATTCAAATAAAATTTTTCCAAGTTTCTCTGAGAATCTTGGGAGTGCAGTGGGAAAGCTTATATGCCTTCAGCTTTTCCTAGCAGTTGTATGGTAATCAGTCTGGAAGAAATACAGCAATTTTTCAAATTAAACTAATAACAGAACAGTAATAATAACTCCCAGCCTTCTTTTACAGAATATTTCATCAACAAAGAGATTGAGGGGCTGCAAGTAACAACACATCAATAAACTTTGAAAATAGTACAACTTGTTAGAATTACCACAGCTGCGAATAGGAAAGGAAACCATAAAACAGAAAGGAAGGCTAAATAACTCACAAAGAACTAATACCATTCTGTAAACTGGGAAAGAGATGAACACTTCTCAGTCCAAGATCTATAGTCTATCTAAGGTCTTGATGAGGCAAACTACCTCATCAAGAGAAACTTGTCATTCTGCTTCCCTTATCTCAAGACTACTAGAACATTTGGAATATCATTCTGTCTCAAGATGCTCAAAATGATCATTCTGTCTCTTTATTAGCCGAACAGGTAATAATGGAACACATGCACAAACAGCTACTTGACTGGTGAGTGCCCCCAGCATCCCTTGAAGTGTCCAAGGAATTTTGTCAGGAGTTTGCATCCCTGTGCGCTGTGATTAATTCACTTCTGCATCTGCGGCTGTGAAGCACATTGTGCCCTCACGGATTTATCACAAAGGCGAAGACAGGTAGGGCAAAGCTGTTTGATCTTTGCCTACGGTCACGGTGCCCAGGGTAGGAATGTCTCTGTGCACGTTACCCGGGCGCGGGCGGTGCCCTGCGAAAGGCGGCGCTGTCTGAGCCTGCCTCTTGCCAGGCCCTGTGTTCATCAGCCACCCTTCAGGGCCGTGTCACCATGACAGTTCCGGACCCTGCCTCTTGCCAGGCCCTGTGTTCATCAGCCACCCTTCAGGGCCGTGTCACCATGACAGTTCCTGACCCTGCCTCTTGCCAGGCCCTGTGTTCATCAGTCTCTTCAGGGCCGTGTCACCATGACAGCTCCTGAGCCTGCCTCACTGCCTAGCCAGACCCTTCACTCGCAGCCCCGCACACGCTCTGCTGCGCGAGGCGCTGAGGGGAAAACGCGGACGGGCTCTGGGTTTGGAGGAGCCGCTGGGCGCCGGTGAATGGCGACGGTGCTGGCGGTGAAGAGGCGCTGGCCAGAGCCAGCCAGAGCCGGCGAAAGCGGCTGCTCAGGCGGGGCAGGAAGGGTGAGGCTCTGTGGTGAGGGACAGGGAGCGTGGAGCCTGCCGCTCTGTGCGGCTGTAGCGGCAGCGGGTGCCCACGGGCCGAGCTCGGCCTGCGGGATGTGTTGCTGTGCAGAGTGCCGTGGAGCTGCGGCCGCACCGCGCCGGCGGAGCTCACCGCTGTGCCATGGAGCTGCGGCTTCACCGCAGCCGCTGGCCCACAGCCGTGTGCCATGGAGCTGCGGCCACACCGCACTGGCGGAGCTCACTCCTGTGCCACGGAGCTGCGGCCTCACCGCACCAGCGGAGATCACAGCCGTGCCATGGGGCTGCGGCTTCCCTGCACCGGCGGAGCTCACCGCCGTGCCATGGCCTGGAGAAGGCCTTCCCACTGCCCGGTTCTATTAAAATATTTAAAGCGTGTTATCAAGTTGTGTCAAAGAGAAGAAATGAGGTGTCAGCAAATTCTGAATTGGCAGTCTTCTGTGGTTCAAGTAAAAAGGCCGTTCCACATTTTAGCATTTGGGAATGTATACAAATAAGAATTTAAGCAAACATGTGTTACAGCTGATTTTAGTACAAAAACTCAAATCAATTTCATGTTGAATTCAGAAGCAAGAGGGAAATGAGTGAAACTTAAAGAAGCCAGCACCAATGCAATCTCATAAGGATAGAGAAAGCAAGGATGGAATTTGTCAGTGTAGCACATGGCAATATAATTGAGATTGTATAGTGGAGCAAGTAAAGATTTCAAATTATATGATAAGTTTAAGAAATTTAAGCTATATCAGCTCACTCTAGTATTACATAATTGTAGTATTACATAATTTTCTAAATAAAAGACAGGAAATAAATTAGAGTTAAAACACTCTAGTGGAAAATCTGTGTCACAAAAGTAATGCTCTAACTTCAACAAGCTGTTTGAAAGAAGAAAAGCAACCCGTTAATGTTAGATAGTTAATTTTTGTCCTGACTCTGCAAAGCAGAGTTAACACTAGTCTCTTTCTTAAAATTTTCTTTCAAGAAGTCCATATACAAGACCTTAGTTCTAATTCTGCCCAGTTTTGTTTTACTTAAATGCTTTAAGTGTAACTCTTCTCTGAGTTGATTTTGTCCTGTATGCTATACATGTTAGTCATATTGATTATGACTTTACCAATTCTTTTATTTTTAAATTAATTACATATGTTGTAACTACCTGTGCTGTATCTGAAAAGTTACTCATCCCTCTATGCAGAGTATGGAATTGCTTAATTCTAAGTGCTGCAGTCCTATTCACATTAGATATTACCTATACCTCTGTGAAGATTATATTTCAAACAGAGCTGATTTTTTCTTTTATATAAGAACTACTTGCACTTATGCATATCATAAAATTCCCATAGCTGGGCAGTGAGAAAAATGCTTTATAGCATCATATGTCATCCTTTAATGTTATATGTGCTAAGATTTAGACTTTCCTCCTCGTGAGGAAAATGATCTCTATTAGATCAATTTTAGCTGCAAGCCTACAGTTCATATTTTACATGTTTATATTCACAGCCAGTCATGTATTTGGATTCCTTCTTAGCATGTGAAATGTATTTGATCTGAGCAGGCACAGACAGAGCTGAAGTTCAATACCAGATAAAAGCTTCTTTCTTTACAAGAGGATTAACTTTGAAAATGGAATGTGCTCCTTTCAACAAAATGTGAGATGCTGATCTGTAGGAAAAGAAATATTTACTTCTTCTTTTTTCATGATAGAACTTTACATTGCTTTACCTTTGCAGCAGCTATTGCATGCTGTCTTTTGATTATGCCAAATGTATTGCTGTAGGGAGACTCCATCTGCCACCAAAAAACGTGTCTGATGCCAGATAGGGGTTGACAGCTGTGTATTGCTGCCAGAGTCACAGCACTAACAAAGACAAATGTGCAGGAATGTGACATCCATACGTCTGGAAAGAGGAACGAATGCTGAAGGAGGAACATGGAACAGCTGATTACTTCCACTGTTAGCTTCAGTAGAGCTAAATTAAAAAAAAAGTTAAAACACAGCTGGCTATTTAGAATGAACTGCTGAGAGATTTGTCAGTCAGTAGCTCCTATTAGGGACACACTTAGCTTGGGGATATTTTTGGAAAGAGTTTCCCTGGAGTTGGAGAGACTTCAGGCCTTTTGCTTTTTTCTGATTGGCCAACAGACAGGTGCTGAAAAAGGTGGTGGCAGAAATATTGCAGACATGGTGAATAACACACAGACAAGCAACAGCAACTTACTTCTTGTTTTATGATAGGCTATACCATGTAAAAATATAACAGAATTTTTCCTTTCTCTCTTTCTGTTGTGAAATGAAAAGAGATCAGACAAAGAACTGATTCATGTTGGTTGAAAATACAATTGCCTGCATTTAGTGTTTGGGAGGGGCATGTTCTAGCAAATGTTTAACACCTTAAAACTAAAACCAGGTGGGTTTTCTTGTGTTTAAAGAGTCTGTGTCCTTCAAACAGAAATGTATTATTGCATTATATATTAAAAACTTCCTTTTAGATAGAAAGCATGTAGGAAACAAACTGTTTTTAAAAATAGGTGCTTTTAGGAATGACACACTTAGGCCTCCAAGCTTGTGAGAGAAGAAGGAGCCTTTCAGTGGCAAGGACAACTTGTGTGACAGCACTGAGAATGCTTGTATGTCTTCATTTTGGATTCAATTTCTAGAGTTTGGACCTCAAAACTGAATCCACTGGTTCTGTCAAAAGCAAAAATTAGAATTTTGACAGAGTACTGATCTTGTACTGATAAGTTCATCTCTCACTAGGCATTACAGCTTCAGAGCCAGTGACTAAACATTGATGGGGTACAATCCTGATACTTTGGCATTGACAGATTGGAAAAATTGATTGTCAGAATTTTTCTAAGTTAAACAAGCTGTCAAACACCACCATCTCTGTTTAGACAAGATCCAGCTTTTTCTTTTTCTTAAAGGGTGATTATTTCTGGTGAAAAAAATAAATTGCAGAGGCAAGTTGAGTACATTTAGAAGGCAGTGATGAAAAATAATTTAAAAATATATTTCAGAGAAAACATGATAATTTCTACTCACCATCAAGCATGAAAAGTGCATGATAAGATGTGCACACCTCCTTTCTGTCCTGTTTTATTTCTTGATTAGAATTAAGATAGAGAGGCAAAGTATGCAGTTATTTAAATATATGTTTTTACATGCTTTAAATTCTCCAGCATCAGGTGTGGACCTTGTATTGTTTTTTTTTTGTATCAAAGTAGGAAAAATTCATTTTAAATTAATGTATTTCATAGTTAATAAATGAGATGTCATTTAAGTTTCAGTGGTTCTTCACACAGCAATTTTCTGGTCCTTACATGAGCCTGGTGGTATTAGTCTAGAAAAGGGAGTCAGACTGATGGATCAGTGAACTAATGCATTCTCTTTAAAATGTGAAATGTCACTGATAATCATGCAAAACATTCACCGAGTCAGAGAAAGAATGCAGATCTGTGAGGAAGCAGCCTAGAGAGCCAAGACAACCACCCTTTAATGATGATGCAAGTACACATTTGAGAGTTAAAGGCATGAGTGAGACAACTGAGAGAGCCACTGAAACAATGATTCATCTAAAGGATTGCTGGAAACACCACTTTCAGATTGTTTGGAATACAGTTTCTGGCTTTGTCATCAAAACCTGACTAAATCCAAAGAACCTGGCAGATGAAAGAGGAGATTTTTGTAATACTACCCCAAAAGACTCTAAAATTCTAAGATGCTATATGAGCAATCTAATACATATATTATTTGCTTTGAAATTTGGGCAATGGTAAAACCTGGCTATAATCCAGAGAATTTAGGCAATAAATCTGTTACTGAAAAACTTTTTGCAAAAGCATTAACTGTATGGTTGCACATGTGGTACAGATAGAAATACAGGCATATCTGGTGGGCAAGATTAGGATCCAACAGAGCCAACCAATCTAGGTTTTTCTTTATATAACAAGAGAGAATGAAGGGCCATCTAACCAAAACAAACCAAACAACAAGCTGTTTAATTCCCTTTGTTTCCACTCTCAGATCCAAACTGTCTGGAGAGTTAAAGTTTGTGTTGATATAAGCAGATTTAGAAGAGGTGTTAGATATATTTTATATGGAACTGGAATAATAATTACTATATAATACATGGATAAAATATGTAATAATTATATGTATTATAATTGAAAAATTATATTACAGCTACAATATGTAAATACACTGTATTCAGGAATTAGCAAACACAAAAATTGTGTTATTTTGACCTAGTTGTACTTACTGTATGAGAATATATTGCACAGTTTCGTGATCAGTTGATATATAGCAACTCTATAAACAAACCAATACAACATTCTTATCTCTGTTTTTCATAGCATTTTCCTCCAGTATGCATTTTAAATCCTAAATTGAAACCAGTCTTTTGAGTGACTGTCAGGAATCATCAACATCTAAAGCTTTGCCTTGGGAAATGCTGTCTGTGAGTTTTTAAACAGAAAAATCAATTACCTCAAGATCCCATAGAAGTTAGCACCTCTCCTTTGAAAACATTTAGCTATGTTTGACCAAGAACTCTTTCCTTACCTTTGTTCTACAAATTGAATGGATGGTGCAATATTCCAACAAGCAGTGAAGGGGTTCCAGCCCCAAGGGTTTTCTGTATAGCCAGGTTTGATGCTCTTCATTTTTCTGTGCACTTGTACTGGTGAGAGTGAGTTTGCAGTTTTGGGAATTGCACAGAAGAGATGTCAGAGACTGTGCTTAGGCTTATTGCTGTCCGTTGACTTCAAACCCTTATGAAGTAAATTAGTAAATATAATGTGATAAAACTTTTAACAATAGTTAGCTGCCATCTTTCAAAGTTCATTGACTTAATGTATAAAGTTATTTAAAATAATAAAATAATAAATAGTAATAAAATAATAAAGCTCATAAGATTTTTTCCTTACAAATATACACAAAATGTAGTATGTGGAGATGAATCACCCCTTCTAAAAATCCTACATGAACTGAGAGGTGACAGTGATGGCATCTACAGTTTGTTTTCAAAAAGGAAATGATAAGGACAATCTCACAGTTTAAAGTTGTAAGAAAAATTAGTATATTTTGAAAATCAAGGTGAAAATAAAAGTGCAAAGAATTTTCTAATACATTTTCTTGAAGACGAAATAGAGCAGTTATTGACAGTAAGTGAGTTTCACCAAAAATATCCCATCAGAAATCCAGGAAGGAAGCTGATTCTCTTTTGTCTGTATCAAACCTTCATACGGTTTGAGGAGAGCCCTTTCATCTAAACTCTTTTTTTTTATTAATGTTTACTATAGAGCTTTTATTCTAAGTATTTCACTATTATTAGAGTAGACATCATTGTTTTGATAATTTGCTATTGTTTTGGTAACTTTGAAAATGTTTTTAACTAAATACTTTAAATTTTGGTCAGTTTTAAGTCGAGTAGAAGCTAATGCCTTTCTAGTACACGCTTCAGTACTTGCACAAGTCTTTCAAGTTCCTAAATGTTGCAGCTTTGGAAGTGGACTGTACATTTGTTCAGACTCGTAGCTGTACAGACTGGACGTCTGCCTTGCTGCTAAGGTCTCGTAGAGGCTGCACAAGATTTACATGACAAAGCCTTTCCCTTCATCATTATTTGATTTCTGAATGTTTGATTTCACAGCCTTTATATTATTCCTGTACCTTGCATGAATAAAGATGGAATAAAGAGATACTTGGACGTGATTATATGGATAGTTTGCTAAGCCTTTTTGAAATTTAACTTTTAGTTAAATTGCACGATGGATGTTCCATGAACTAGTGTTTCATCATATGATCTCTCTGTGTTTAATTTGGTTTTTAAGTTCTGCCTTGTACACTGGCATCTGAATGATTGTTATTTAATACATCCAGACACACATTTCCTCAGAAGTACAGTTCAAAATGTTAACAAGCCTTCATAATAAATCTCTTCAATCTGGTGTTTGTTCAGTGATGCATGTGGGAATCCACAAAATTAGAAGGAAAATTAGAGGGTTTTAGGGAAAGCTGCAAAAAGCAAGTCTCAGATACATCAGAACTGTGAGTAGAGCTAAAGCAGAAAAATTATTTAAACAGTAGAAAAAGCAAGGGCAAATAGAACAATGGCTTGTGTATTAACGCTTGTCTGATATAGTGATAACAAAGGGTCAGTATTGGCCCTTTCCTGAGCTTGCAGCCCTCACATCTTTTCAGAGCATTTCTTATGGGAATAGAGGCCTAAAGGTGGGGTTGTTCACACAATTATGTAGGTAGAACTTTGGGTACTTTGCTTCTTGGGTAATACTCACAAAATGGGACAGGACAGAGGAATGGCAAATGCATACGAGGGAATCAGCATTTTAGGTATCATTATCATCATTATTATTATTATTAATTTGCAAATGAGTGATTAATCTTTTTATTTTCAAATGGTTGTTTGTTGTAAATGTCATATATTTTATAGCACCTGATACAGAGTGAAAACATATAAATTTATTTATAAAACTTTGAAAAACACAATAGAAAAAGTATTTTAGACTGAATATATGAAGTAATCAGTTTAATATCTCTGCTGCTTTGTGTTGGTTTTTTATTAACCTACTTGTCTGGTAAAGTACATTTGTATACTTTTACTCAAAAATCAAGAGTTCTCAAAGCCTTAATATAATTTCATCCTTGGACATGTTTTCTCCATGGTGTTTTGATATGTTTCATTACCAGTGGGTTACTGCTGGTGCTATATGCACTTACTATGATTTGTTTTGTAAATATCTTATGTGAGAGAAAATGGAAAACATAAATCAGGTTTCTAAAGCAATGAACTTGGAATTTATGGAAGACATTTAGCATTTCTCAGCTAAAATTGCATAAATAAAATAATATGTAATTTGATCAATCAATAGAATTCAAAAGCAAAATCCTTGAACAAAATCAGAAAAGGATAAAACATGAATAGGGAAAAAAAGTGGTAACAATTGAAAAAGCTTTGCATTGACATCCAAAATAAACACAATTTTAGGTCTGGAATAAATAAGGTAAAGGTTTTCCTGGAAACATGCCAAAGTAATTCTGTGAAATGTACTGCAGAAATGTCTGGTTTCAGCTGTGGAAAGAACAATCCATAGATAAAGGTAAATGTCCATATTTTTGTGGTTTCTTTGGAGGGGATGTCAGGAATTAACTCTGTGAGGATTAGAGAAGAACATACTAATAAACTTTGCCTACTGTAATGGTAATGTTTCCATACTAAGATTTTGTGTGCAGCTCAGATCACTTCAATGAAATTAGTTTGTGGAAGAGGCATATTCTGTATCTGAGGAGTTTTCTAGGCATAGCAGCAATTCATCAGCTTGGCATCAGCTGAGACTTGTGAGAAGTTATTTTTCTCAATAGATATACTGTAGATTAAATTGGGCCAGCTGAGTAGCAGAAGAGGAAAGAATGCTTCAACATGCTAAGGTCCACAATAGACCCATATTGTGCTTTGTGAGTGGGTACTTATTATGTCAAGCTCCCACATCTCAGTACATTCTCTTTCTATTAAATTCCTAGCAATGATGATGAACATGTGTTCTTCACAGGATGAACAGTAAGGTGTAAAAAGGTCCCTGACTGAGGTATGCATCCACTGGGAGTGATGGCCTCTCCTGCTCAGTAATGCCCCTCAGCAGTGGCAGCCAAGGAGTGCAGGACCTGCTGCAGGTGATGCATTGCTATTTTGTGATTGCTGAGGAATGAGAGTCTGGAGAGCAGCACTGTGGAAAGAGACCTGGGGGGTCCTGGTCGATGGTAAATTGAACCTGAGTCATGGTGCCCTGGCAGCCAGGAGGCCATCCCTGTCCTGGGGTGCATCAGGCACAGCATCACCTGCCAGGCAAGAGAGGGGATTGTCCTGCTCTGTACAGCCTCACCTTGAGCACTGTGTGCAGTTTTGGGTGCCAAAATATAAAAAAGACATTAAGCCATTAGAGAAAGTCAGGAGAATAGCAACAAGACATTGAAGGGTCTGGAAGGGAAGCTGTATGTGAAATAACTGAGAAACTGAGATCACTGGGTCCGTTCAGCCTGGAGGACAGGAGATAGAGGGGAGACCCCATTGCAGCATACAGCTTCCCTGTGAAGGGGCAGGCACTGATGTCTTCTTTGTGGTGACCAGGGACAGGATTCAAGGAAACACCAGGAAGCTGAGTCAGGGCAGGTTTAGGCTGGATATCAGAAAAAGGTTCCACAGCTGGAAGTGGTTGGACACTGGAACAGGCTTCTCAGGGAAGGGGTCACAGCACCAAGCCTTGTCTGAGTACAGAAGCATCTGGACAATGCTCTCAGGCACATGGTGTGATTCATGGAGTGTCCTGCACAGGGCAAGGAGTTGGACACAAACTACATAAATGATGAAAACTGGTCCATAGCAGGCCATTTACATACTATTAATCTTCTGCTGCCCAATGGCTGTTAGACAAATGGAAATAAAAAATATGTTTCTTAGTGACATAACATCACCCTTTGACCTGTGGATTCAGCACTGGTTCTTGTTGCCATTTTGAAGAGGTTTCCAAGATTGTATAGCTATATTGAATCTAGAAAACTAATACAATGTATTGTATTCTATTTTTTTTAGATTGTTACTACAGTTAAGAGGTAGTGGGAACATGCTGAGAGGAAAGAAGAAATCTCCAATTTACTGTCAGATTTCAAAGAAAAGAAGGAGAAAACAGAAAATACCAACAAAGTAGATAATACTTACAGTGTTAGACTGAACAGGGAAAACTAAACTGCTTATAGATTGCAGCTCTTCCTCCCTCTGCTGCTCATCAGCTGCAAGTGTAAATGTAGCTGTACTGATGCCTGTATCAGTACATAATTATATGGATGGAACACTGGCATGCTCCAGGCTGAAAATAATCCTATCCTTTTGGCTACTTATATTAAATTCTGTTTTGTTCAGTGACCCAGGATGGAGCAAAAAGTCCTCACATTTTTTTCTTCGGAACACTACACTGAAATTATGACTCCCCTTCAGATCTAGTTTTGACACCACGAGAAATTCTTATTACACAATGGTAGAAGTCAGGAAAAACTGGCCAAGGCATCACATAAGTGTAGATTGGTATAATTGCTACAGCTGCTGATTCCTTTGTTCCCCAGTGGAGCCCATGCGCGGCAGCCGGACATGCTGCCCACAAGGGCTGTGGAGGAGGCACAGGCTGTGTGTGCTCCCTTCTGGCCAGCACTCCTGGAAGTGGGCAAGGGCATGGGAAAGCTCCAAGGGCCAACCAAGTGCTGGTTCTGGAGATGGTGGGAGCATTAAAATGAGGGATTTGGAAGTCTCTTCTGATCTGGTAAAATCTGTGACTCAGGGATTGCACCGACCCAGGGGCAGCACTTGGCACCTGGCCTTGTGGAACCTCATGAGTTTCTCGTTCCACTTCTTAAGCTGGTCCAGGTGCCTCTGGATGATGCCATCATTCCACGGTGCTCCTGCCCTGCTCAGCTTCCTGTCCCCTGCAAACGTGGGGGTGCTCAGTGCCCCTGGGTGTCATTGCTAAAGGCACTGTCAAGCCCCAGTCCCAAGGTAGAGCCCCGAGACACACCCCTTGAACTGGCCTAGAGAAAGATGTCTGTGCCCACAGCAGGGGAGTTGAGACTATAGAATTCTCTAATGGCCTGCCTTGAAAGGGACCTTAAAGATTATCTTTTTTCAACCCCCTGCCATATGCAGGGACACTTTCCACTAGACCAGGTTGCTCAAAGTCCCATCCAACCTAGCCTTGAAGACTTTCAGGGGACTGGGCATCCTTCACTTCTTTGGACATCCTGTTCCAGTGCTTCACCATGCTCACAGTAATGCATTTCTCTCTAATCAAAACCAACTATTGCAGTTTGAAGCCATTCCCCTGGTCCCATGACTACATTTTCTGACAGCACCCCTCTCCAGCTTCCCTGTGGGCCTCCTTCAGATACTGGAAGGTTGCTGTGGGGTCTCCAGAAGACTGTCTCTTCTCCAGGCTGAACAGACCCAACTTTCTCAGCCTGTCTTTATAGGGGAGGTGATCCACTCCACTTAACAATTCGTGGCCCTTCTTTGGATTTGCTCCAACAGTTCCATGTCCCTCTCCTATTGGGGATACCAGAGCTGGATGCTCTACTGTAGGTGGGGACTCACAAGAGCAGAGTTGAAGAGGAGAATCAGCTCCCTTGACCTGGTGGCTACACTGCTCTTGATGCAGCCCAGGATTCCATTGGCTTTCTGGGCTGTGAATGAACATTGCTGGCTTGTGTCAGAGTTTTTCATCAACCATCACCCCCCAAGTGCTTCTCTGCAGGGCTCAATCCATTTTTTGCTCAGCCTGGATTTGTGCCTAAGACTGCAGCAACCCAGGTGACTGACTAGATGGCCCTTAACATCCTTTCCAGTCCAAAATCTTCTATATTTCCAGTATTTCAACAAAATACTGCCTGTATTAAAAAAAAACAAACATGTGGCATTCTTAATTACTAGGAACGGAGTTTATTAAGTTACTTTTCAGTAATTAGGGGTCCTTTTTGCAAAACACAGGGTCTTCATCATTGATAGAAAGCTCACACAATCTCCTGCTCAATTGAGCTAGCAAATTTGCTCAGTGTTCCAGTTTAGCTTTGCAACAGATTATTCAAACAGTTGATACCATGTTCTCAATATAATATTAATAAATTATCTTTTCTAATACTACTCATGAGTCTTATATGCTCAATATAATTATAGAAACATGAGCCTCTGCAGCATTATTAGTTTAAGCTTATAACTTCTCTGCAGTGATCCCAGGGAACTACTGTGTCAGTATTTGAGGTCATGCCAAATGCTCTCTTCATCCTTACTCTACTTAGACACCAGGGTTTATTAACAATGAAACAGTTCCAGTGCATATCTATTTGATTTTTTCTTTCTTCAGGTTAAACATGCTTACTATGCACTCAAGAATTTTTCACTGCTTATTAAATCTATTGGGTGTAACAATTTTTTTAGAATACAATATATACTTCACTCTTAGAGAAACTTAAAAGGGAAAAATGCTCCTTTGTTTTTATTAAACGAAACAAATCTAAGTGAACTGTGATGATCCAAATAGGAATGTTCAACTGCCATTTAAACAGCTGGAAGAAAACTATAAAGGGAAACTTAAGTATGTCACCTGAAGAACGAAAACTAACCAAAGCACCAGTACTTAACACTCTTACCACACAGACCATCAGTCTTTATATTAGAAAGTTACTAGATCTGAGTTATCAAACACAATTTCAGAATAAAGCTTTAGTTAATAATCAATAATAAAATAATAAACAAACCAAAAATACAAAACAATGCAAAGTTTGCTTTAGGAAGTTAACCTTTAAATATTGACATTTAAGCAGCTCTAATGTCAACTAAACAATTGTTTTTAGTAAATTTTATTTTTTTTTAAAGTTACAAACCCAAATAGTTATACTTTATCTTTCAGTTGCACCTTTTATCCAGGCAGTGACATATATGTTAATATAGCTCTCAGACATATATTGAACAAACATCACATTTCTGACAGCTGGAGAGATTAGCCTCAGTAGGACAGCACTAGAAACTTTCAGCTCATTTGTAAAGCATGTTCAACAAGTACTTTAGGTATTATAATAAAATAAACTGTTTTAATTGCTTTCCAAGGTTTCTATTAAATCATCAAGTAGTATAGTCATGAACCACTAAAAAAGCTTTCAAACTGACCTGCAGATTCAGTTTAAAAAATCTGAAATACATAGAGGGCTTCATAAAAATATCGCAAAGCTTGATGAATAAAATTTTTCAACCATATGTAGAATTGCTTAATTTTTTATCCCCTGTATTTTAAGGAATCAGAAAGATACAGAATTGTGTAAAACAAATTACTGAGTTTAGAAAAATATGCTATTTCCTTGGTGCTTTGGGGTTTTTTCTGTTGTTTTTTTTTTTTCTTTTAAATTTTGTCTGGTTTTGGTTTTTTTTTCCCAGCAAGGGCAAATTTCTCAGTAGTATTTTCAGACAAATGCTTCGCTTTAACACTGCTTTTTTGTTTATCTGTCATCTGAAAAAAATATACACACATACCTAAGTTTAGATAACCTAGGAAAGTGAGGCTTTGACATCAGTCCTCACTGCTACACATAATTTTATGATGACCAAGACAGTGGTATAAGTTATTCTCTATGGATAAAAAGCCAAATACACATTAGGGACAACTCTGAATCCCATTTCTTTGAAGTAGCTCTGGTTCACCCAAGATCACTGATTGTCCTGCTTCCATCCAGGAAAAGGTTAATTTTCACAGTAGTCAGGAGGAGGCAAGCCTAAGATGCAGAGGTTATTCTGTACCTCACAGCATTTTCAGGGAACAGGGGAACGGCTCCCTTCTGGGTCAGCATAGTATGGCCCAGGGAGTGGGCAAGGATCTTCGTGTTTGTTTCTGTGTGAATCAGACCTGCCCTGTGAAACCTGAATGCTGCACTGTAAGGCACTTGGACAGCAATGCTTGAAAAGCAGCCCCAGGACTAGAGCAAACCCCCACACCCACAACTTTTACTTTCAGAGTAGTATATAGTAGTATTTGCTTTATGAGGGTCTTTTCACTAAGAGATAAAGTATCTGCTTGGAAGATAGACTTTGTCAAACTCTCATGAAATAACAGAAATTAACAGAAGACAGGTTGAAAATATGTTAAGCTTCAGAAACTTTTTATAGTTTGTGATTAACCCTAGCTCATTAGGAATTTTTTGTCAGTGTAGAAGAAAACAAACATTTTCTGCAACTTTCTGGCACTGAATTTTACAGGTGCCTCATCTGACTCTAAAATTGTTCAATTTCTCTTGCTTTTGTTAGAGTGAGACCAACTGCCACCTGCAACACTGCCATTATCATCTTGCTCAGCCTTTGTCTTTCAGTGATAGGAATTAACATTTCTCTCTTACACATACAGAACATGACAAGAATGTCTAGAGAAAACAGCAGAAAAGAAAACCTTAGGAGATTTTGAAATACAGTAAGATTTAAGAGATGAACATCAAGAACTAAAAGACTAACCATAAAAAGAATTTTCACCACCTTCCTTATTATAATGCAGACAGAGAAGTTGTATTATTGTGATAAATAGCAGAAATATTTAGTAATTTTCAGCACATTTAATAAAGGAACACACTGCCACAGAAAAATTGAGGCCAAGAACTGAACACAAGTGAAATTAGGTCAACACTTCCTGAAAGAAGAATGGTTTCTCCAAGTTTTATGTCAAAGTAAGTATACTAGTAAATATTGCAGAGATTTGAATTTAAGTAGTATTTTTCTTACAGAGTTACAGAGGTAATTTGCAGATTATTAATTTTTCTATTTGCCAGTGAAAATTTCTGAAGGAACATTAAACATTCTGCATTTTGATTTAATACTGCCAGTTGACATATCTATCTAATACACAATTAATTTCTTTAAAGCCTAGCATCAGCTTTTGCTGAAGCATGAATAGTAAACAAAATAGACCTTTATTTTGAAACAGTGCTTCTGTCTGTGTATTCCAATAACTAAAGCAGTTATCTCTTGGATCCAACAAGATAGCTAGGAAAGTAGAAAAAGTGGTCTTTTTATCCTTACTTTGTATTGATTTTCAGACTAAAACTCCATGAATTCCGAACCAATAATATATAGTAAGAAGTGCTGTTTTCCTTTTTTCTTATTATTACACACAGATGCCAAAATAAAGTTTTTGTGGTTTAAAAGCTAGGTTCTCCAAAAGCTTTCAATAAAACACAATTAGCAAGTTAATCTGTGCAAGGATCCCCAAACAGTTGCCAAAAAGAGCTGAAATTCAATTGTGATGTTTCCTTTTCCTGAAAGCAGCACTTCAGAAGTGTAGCTGACACCCTACTGCACTGTGTAACAAGAACACTGATATGATGCTTCCATTTCAAAAGCACAAGAGAAATTATTGAAATTACACTTGAACTTACACCTTCAACATACATTAAACACATCACAGGAAAAGGAACAGCCAAGGGGAGATAAGTAAAACAATTTTAGTAACACCTTCAATATCCTTTATTTTTGTGGCTCTCCTCCCTCCCTGCCTGTGAGGTGAATGCTCTCAGCTGTTCTCTTACCCATTTAAGTGCAAGTGCTGCTGCACACAGACAGCAATTAACTGTCTCCTGCCACTGAGGCTTCACTCAGCTCACCTGAGACACCTCAGCACCCCATCCCCCAAACATACCCCAGAACGTTTGCATTCTTGAAGATGCAGCATCTATGGCTTTGCTTTGGTCTTGAGCAGGACATGACATTTTTGGTTGTTTCTTGAGATAATGACTATACTATAAAAGTCACTTCATTGCATTGTACTGCTCATAAGTGGTTATGTTTCTGACACAGATATACCTTGATTGGTGAGAAGTGGGTAGAACAGCTGTAAAATCACAACTATGCCCACTTTTTAATGTGTTAATTAGCATTTATTTCATTCCAGCTTATTTTCCTTTTCAGTCTCTCTTCACATCTGATTTTGTTCTACCTGACATTTTGTCTTCAGCAACAGAAAAATATTCTGATGCATGGCTGGTATCAGTAGAGACAGATGTTTGACTTATCTCTTAAGTGTCAGAAGTGCTGTCTCTTAGCATTTCTCCTGTCTCACTTACTGCAAGCACAGAACCTCCTAAAGATGGATCAATGCACGTGCCAGGAACAGAACAAGCTGTGCTCTGAAACTGTACAGGCTCAGGTTCATCCTCCCTTCTAGGACACAAACAGTTGTTTTCAGCAACAGCTTCTTCATCTTTTACCGTTTTTTGTTGTTGTGCTGCTTCAGGGAGTTGAGTGGAAGATGCATTCTCATATTCAACAGGAAGGACTCCTGAACATAAAGGCTGACAAGGAGTGTTACCATCACCAAGCCTTTCTGCACTTTCAGTGTTTTCAGATGAGTTCATAGGCAAACATGAGCCTTCGCATTTTGGATGACTCTGAAGAGAAGCAGGCTCTGCACACTCTGAAGTTACAGGTTTCCCTAGATTTAGAAGTGTTTTGTCAGATTTCATCTTCTCCTTATCAATTTTTTCTGCTCTGTTTCCAGAAAAAAACACAGAAGTAGTCAGCAAATCAGAGGTATTTCTGAGAATGCCTCCAAATGAAAATACCGGTGAAGGCAATGGAAAGTTACTTTTGAAAGGAAAGGCACAATTACTGGTGAGAAGAGGGGTCTTGGAGACGTCATTCACCCCAGCTCCGGTGTTGGTGTCTGAAGTACCACAAGCCACAGTTGTGCTGGAATCTGAGGTGTGAGGTTTTTGCTCCCTTAAGACAGATGGTTTCTGTGTACCACATCCTCCAGGTTCCTTTGCACAAGGTGTTTTTTCCCTCATGTGAGATAATGTTTTGTCAGATGGCTTCTCAGATTGGGAGAAAAATGAAGATGATGGTAACACCTTACATGAATTGCTAGCTTCCGATCCCACAAACCAATCTCTTTCTGAATTGCCAAAGGGCAACAAAATGTGTGGTTTCTCACTTTCTGGGGAGACTAAATTAGCACTTGTTGGAGCATCACAAACTATGTTTTTGGCTTCAGGACCATATTTATCCTGGTTATTGGTTTTATCCAGCTTATCACATCTCCCTAAATAAAACTGAGGGAAAGTACCTTTCTTGTCTTGCTTTTTAAAGGAAAATGTACCTCTATCTTTACTAACTCTTGGTAATGAGTTGTTAGATGCACTGAAAGTAAAAGGTACACCTGAAGGTCTCTCTGCAGAAACATCCACAGATTCTGAAATCGAAACAGTAACAGCTGCTGTTGCTGCTGGTTTTAAGTCCAATAAGGTGCCAGAATTTGCATTCATTTCCTTGGAAGCAGTACCTGCTGATGCCTGTCTTGGCCATTTTTCTTTAATTAACAAGTCTGGAGAGGCTTCTGACAAGGCAACACCAGATACTTCCTGGCCACCTCCCTCATGAAATAATTTTAAGTCACCATTACTTGTGGATTGGATGCTGTGAGCACTGCTTCCAGAAGAGTTTCCTTTGTCAAAGCCACCTCCTCTTTGAAGGGCTCCCATTTTTATTTTATCTGTCTTATTTGCTTTGGTTACAAAAGAAGTTCCTGAGGACTTATCCTTGAAGGCCTCAGCAGTTACAAATTTATACTTTTTGTTTGCAGGGAAATTTTGAGTCTTAAACACATTGGTGAGCTTCTGAAGTTCCATGTAGTATTTGTAACGTAGCTCCTAGAATTACAGAAAAAAAAAATCACATTATCCAACATGGTATTTGTGGATTCAGAGGTTTAAAACTCATGTATGACTAAGACTGAAGAAAAGTTTTCCTATATTCTAGAGAATTCTAATGTATTTTTCCATTGCTACTGGAAGGCAACAGGACACAAGTCCTTACAGAAAAAAGTGCTTTAAGGACAATTGAACAAGATACACATAGAATCCTGATGACAAAGTAGGTTTTGAAAGAGAAGACTACAGAAAACTGTATTTAAAGTCACTATCAAAACCAAAAAATATAAAAACACTTACTTAGATATTAAGCAACAAATTCTCAATCAAATTCTTATGAAAAATAGCCATCTGATATTAAGTTGGATAGTGGGGGTTTTGTTCTTTTGTTATTATATATAATTGCATTCTTAATAGCAATAGAAAATAGGTATTTTCCAAAACAATGCGGGAAAAAAATTTTTATATTTAAAGGACCTAAGCAACTTTTAAATACACTCATCTGCCACTGGTATTCTCACAACATGCATAATGTGATTTACTGCCAGCCATGTTTCACTAACTGTAACTGGAATCATTCTCTGCAGAACAATACTGAGCCACCCACGTGGAGCTGCTATTAAGTAAAAAAAAAAATTAAAAAATCCAGTTGCATAACTGCATCATTTGAAATGCAACAAAAAAGTGACTGAATTCAGTCTCATGTCAAATGATTATGTGTTCTTACAAGATGGAACTCTATTCTTTAGGAAACAGAATACAGGCAGATAATCGCCTCTTCAAATAGACACTAGGGAAGTTTATTTGGATTAGAAAGCTACAGATGTGACTCAAAAAGCCACATTAAATATAAAAGTAAGTATTTGAAGTCAGTAGTAAGATTAAGTTTCAGCTTTCTAAAGACAAAAAAAAAGTACAATTCTGACAGCTTTAATACCTAGTCAGATTTCATTCTAGAATTGTAAGGGTAACTTTCTACTGAGGAAACTGAAAAACATGTTAAAAACTTATTCAGAAAGTTACATCACAACAAATAGTAACTTAGCCATAGTTACAACTGATGTTCAATCATACCTCATGGCTCATATTTTGAAATGCTGACATTTCTGATATTGACATAAAGCGAGTAGGGATCCTGCTACCGTCTGCTTCATCCTGTCCTGTTACAGGCTGAAAAATATTTTGCAACAGACATATTTCATTTTGATAAGCCAAAACAGACAAAATAGTACTATGCTGAAGAACACATAGCCAATAACTTACAAGAAATGTGTTGGGTATATTCTTCTGGTCCTGCCATTGCTTTAAGGTATCTTTAAATAGAGCTGAGCTCTCATTTCCTTCGTAAGGTAGCTCTATTAGAAAAAAACCATAAGGATAGTTATGAACAATATATTAAATATAGAAAACACTGAAAGGTTCCTATGCACCTAAATGGATTCCATTTAAGAATAAAAATATAGTGCCCTAAGTGAGACACCAGTCCTTGCTGAATTTTCTGTGATATACAGCAAGAAGCCTGTGTAATACATTTTTTAAATGCTGGAAATGCCTAGCCTTACAGAAAACATAACACCTACTCCTGGGAGGTAAAGGCACCTAGTGTGAGCACAGCCAACATCGGCATGAACCACAACAAACGCCCGTCTAGCTCAGCAACACACTCCTGACAGCAGCGCTACTGGCTGGGCAACCAAAGCCCTGCAGGCTGCAAACACAGCCTAGGAACCTGCTACAGAAAGCACACTCATAACACCCATTTAAAAACCCCTCATGAATTTAGCATCCATTTCATTTGCTCAGATGCTTTCTTGCATGTGTTTGCCATGCAGGTTGTTTATCAGCAATTGGATCCACAAGTTCCAGATTTCTAGACTTCCCAAATTTTGTCTTAATTAATTAAGTCCTTCTTCCTGACCTTGAACAATGCCTGCATCAACAGGTGTTAACTCCAATGCTAAGATTTCATTAACCACAGACTTGATATCTATCTTCTTTGGTATATACACTGGTGGTTTTTCCCAGTTGGATGCTATGTTCATCACATCAAGCTGAGTTTTCATTCTGGAAAAGAAAAAAACCCCAATGTTGCAAAAATGCAATTTGAACATTTTTCTTCATGCTTACAGGTTAGCTAAATTATACCTGCCTCCCATAAAAAGAATTTCAAGTTCTCTAGTTTTTTTTCTTAGAACTTGTTCACTCAGGTTTCATAATCAATGAAAACTGCAAGAAGTAGTGCTGGTAGGTCAGCAAAAAGTTACACCCTCCACTTTCTTTAGTGTACACTGCCTGAATCTGAATTATACTCCTTTTTCAGAAGGCATTGTTAATTTTAGTCTGAAACACAATGTATTTTAAAGAACCCATTTCCAATATTCTTCCTTAAATAGAGATTAAAAGGTTATCAGAAATGTAATTAAGAACTCTTAGAAGACATTACAGGGTACATGCACTACCAACACAAAACCAAAGGTACTGTAGAATCTCCACACACTCTCTTACAATGAAAGATTTCTGTAAAAGTTTCAAGCATGCTCCCGTGTTCCTGAGTTTAAATAAGATATCTGAAAATATCTGATCCCCAAGTATTAATGAATTTCTATATTTGCTTTTTATTAGGGAGATAATTCAAAAGCTTGATTATCTCTAATCTCAGAGTACGTCACTCAAACTCTTGACACATTCCCTAAAATTTGTAATACTGGACATCCAAAAATCTGAAAATATTATAATCTCTTAATTACTCAATACTATTTTCATTTAAAATTGCTTAAGGTATCAAATATAGCTATTTTTTTAGTTTCTAATCTTAAAAATCTTAAAAAAACTAGAGAACTAACAAAACATGAAAAAATATACCTTGAATTCAAGCCACAGGCAACCTATAAATAAAATGAGAATTTTTAAGACATGAGCATTTCTCCAACTATCAGAAAATTACTGCTTTATCAAAATACTTCAGAAACTAAAGTATCTGTCTTTATTTCACAGAACTATAGAAAATAATGCTGATAACATTAAAAAACCAAACAGACATAAAAAACCCAACCTAAACAAGTATGTCTATGACAATTATTTATCTTGTAATATTTTGTGTAAATACAAAAAACCTCCTTCATAGCCAAATGAAGACATTCAAATTATAGCCAATATTGTCACCTGATCAGTTTCAGAAGTTCAAATACTTGTAAACATTCAAATGAAGGACTATTTCGTATTTCTTGGAGAGCAAAGGCTCTCCTATGTGCTCTCAATATGCTATTATACTACTAAAAATGCTGTTTTCTAGGTTTAAATCAGGCAGATCATGGTGGCAAGAAGTGCAGTGCACTTCTGGTCACATGAGACTTCCCAAAGAACATGTAATGAAAAGTAAAAGACCTGACAGGATTAGAGCTGCTTCCCTATAAAACCTGGTGATCTCACGGTACTGGATCTTTACACCACAAAACCCAAAGCACTGTTACAGAGGGCAGGTAGGGAGGTGCCAAGTGAAAGTGAAAGGAAACAAACAGCAGAAAGAGGAAATAGATTAACAGGAGGAATGGGAGGGAAAAGATGAGGAAGTTAAGAAAGAACCAAAGGCAAAAGCGGAGGAGGAACAGAAGGCAAAAGAGAAACAGAAGAAACAGGCAGAATTTGAAGCAAACCAGGAGACATAGGATGAAAACAAGATGGGGAATGACAAGAAAAGAGGGGGAGGAAGAACAACAGGAAGAAAAGGAGTAAGCTGAGAAAGAGAGATGTGGCAGCGATTAGTGACATACTAATCACTGGAATCACAGTATTTTTTTCAAAAGTGAGAGTTACTTTTACTTCAAGTAAAAGTTACATTTTCCTTTACAAGTCCTTGACCCGACACTTAGTCAAACTCTGTATTTTCTTAATGTCCCATTTATCTGGAGGCACCAAAGGACCATTGCAGAAATCAGCAATATGCAGCTTCTTATGAAAGCAAACAGTAAAAATCACTGATAAGCAGCATATAAAACTTTTTCAAACTTTTCTAAAAATGAAAAACATTGTTACAAAAAAGTATGAAGTGTTAAGTAATTTTAATCTATATTTTTCATTTGTTGACTCCTGATTGATTATAATCTTATCTAGAATACACCAGGCTCTATTTGAGTTCTTTAGACAAATGCAATCAAAACCAAAATGCCATCACCTCCAGGAAACACTGAGGATCACACTCATGGACAAGCTTTTCACAATCCTTCAAAAAATTATCAATGGTCTTCTTGTGAGTTTCTTTCATTTTCTTCCAAATTTGAAATTCCTTCTCTTTTTTACTTCTTTGATTTCCAGCATCTTCTAGTAATTGCTGTTTTTTCACTTCTAGAGTTTTGAAAATTTCTCCAAATTTCAGCTCAATTATCTCCACATCGTTTTTCAATGTCATCTAGAAGCACAAGAACAGATGTAAATGCAATTGCAATGTCCACACTGAGTCACTCTCTAAGTAAGCTCAGAGCACATCAATGCCACAAGGAGCACCTGCATGCTCCAGGTTGTGAATAAACTACCACGAGAAGAGACTCAAAGACACACAGAGACTATCCAGCATTTGTAACTCACATCTGCATCATTTGGTTGTTTTGAGATCTCATTCACCAGCTTCTCATTCATTATCCTCATTTGTTTCAGAGTGCTAAAGAAGGTTAACTGCAAGAGAATTGAAACATTTATTAAAACTTTATCCATTCCATAACATAAATACTTTCAGTGCTTATCTAGAATCAGATCAAGACAAACAAGGAGCTACTGGAGAGGGTCCAGTGGATGACCACAAGGATGACCAGGAGTCTGGAGCATCTCCTTTATCAGGAGAGACTGCAGGAGCTGGGCCTGTTTAGTCTGGAGAATAAATATCTCAAAGGCAGGTGCCAAAAGGAGGGTGCCAGACCCTTTTCAGTGGTGCCCACTGAAAAGACAGGAACAACTAGACCACAAGAAGTTTCACCTCAACACGAGCAAGAACTTCTTTACATTGAAGGTGGCAGAGCACTGCAACAGGCTGCCCAAGGAGGTGGGGGAGTCTCCCTCTCCAGAGACATTCAAACCCCACCTGGTCACAATTCTGTGTCACCTGCTCCAGGTGACCCTGGCTTGGCAGGGGTTTGGACTGGATGATCTCCAGAGGTTCCTTCCAACCCTATCAATTCTGTGATATTCTGAACAATATAGTAAAAAAGCCTTGCGATTCAAAACATCACTTAATAACATTTAAATCTTCCCTGGATCAGTACACAAACCTTCTTCTGCAGTTTCTCAAAGTAATGTTCTTAGGCTCACCTACAGTGTATACAGATAGAATGACTACTTTACAGCTATAACATTATTTTTCTCAGGCTTTTTTAACACCTCCCCTCCCATACATTTATCACAATATGAGTTTTAATGGTGGTATTCCAGTTTGGCAAAAAGCTGTGTGATACTCACCTTTTCTTTTTATGCCTCACATTGCTAAAACAGAAAGCTGTTCATAATCAATATGTTTCAGTTTGAATTTAAACTAATATTTTTACTGAGTCTTCCTCCTTTATTTCTCAGAATCGCTACATTTTTACCAAATCACTACTTTACATTATTTACTAAATATGTTTAGTGCAAAGTCTGCTTTCCCCTGGTTCCCACTTGTGACATAAAATTGGTAATGTGAAAGGCAGGAGGAAAATCAGTGTAAAAGCAACTTTTGTCTTAAATAATAGTCAGTGCTGTATTTAAACTTTCATACTTGTACTTCTCATCACTGCCCCTTAGTTGTTTCAATTACTGCACAAGAGAACTGCCATCCTGCATCTCAACTTGCACAGGGCCTGAAAAGCTCATTCTACCTAAATAGTCCCTATTTTGTTACAAATCACAACTTCTACAACCAGGCAACCAACCATTATGGTAGGCAGCTGCCTTCTTATGCAGACTACAAAGCATCTTGCTTATACATTTATTATTACTCACCCAAACTATCTATCCCTAAATATGCAATTATCTGTGACCCAAATTACCTATCACAGCTAGAGAGTCTATAAACAAAACACCAGTGGGTGTTTTTTGGAGTTGTTAGATCTTCCTGAACTTGGAAAAAACAACAATAACAGAACCAAACATCAACACTCCTTCCCCCCGAATCAAAAAAACCCTCCGGCATCACTCCAAAACTCTCCAGGTCCTTTGGTAAATTGGGTTCAGATCTGGTGCTCCTGTAATACTGCCTGGTCCCCTGTGTGCGTTGGATGCAGTCTGATGGCAGCCGGGAAAAGCATAACCCGGCAGGCTACCAACAACCCCTAACTGCCCCAAAGCAGCACAAGCCTCTCTCCTGCCCAGCACGCCCCGGCTTTTCCCGTGTTTCTGAGTAAAAACAACCCGCGCCCGGTGGGGGACAGCCCAACCTCCCAGCCAGGCTCCAGAGCGGAGGAGGAGCGCCGCGCTTACTTTTTCTTCCTGGTACACCGTGTCTATGAGGTTCACAGAGTGGAAGATGCCCTGGTGCTCCTCGGAGACGCACTGCCCGCACCCCGCCTGCCGGCACATGCGGCAGTAGAGCTGCACCGGCCGGCTCGGATGTTTCTGGCAGCTTCCCCCGAACGCCTGCTGGGACAGCGGGTCGGATCCCGGCTTCGGCTCCAGCGCCGCCTCCCCGGCCGTGGCGGCGCCCGCCGCGCCGGACCGGTAGAGCTTGACCACCTCGGCCAGGGTGGTGTTGACGGGCAGGGCGGCCACGCCGCCGCGGGGCAGCAGGCACAGCTTCCTGCACAGAGGACAAGGCACCCGGGCGCAGGACGGGCCCGGGCCCGGCCCCGGCGCCCCGCGGCCGAGACGGGCCCGGCCCGGGTTCCGCTGCAGCTGCTGCAGGCGGGCGGCCTCGGCCGAGGCCAGGCACTCCAGCACGCAGCCCCGGCAGAAGTTGTGCGAGCACAGCGGCAGCGTCACCGGCTCCTCCAACAGCGACAGGCACACGGCGCACGTCAGACTCGCCTCCATCGGCGGCGGCGAGGGGTCGAGCGGCCGCCGCTCCTGCTGCTGCTTCGGGCTCCGCTCGTACAACTGCCCCTCCACTTCCAGCTCGACGGCACCGGGGGGCTGCCGGCCTGGCTGCCACAGAACCCGGGAACGCCGCACTCCAGACGCCGCTTCCAGCCGTCAACGTCCCAAGAAGTGGCGCCCGGCCGCGGGAGGCGGGGCCAGAACATGAGCGTTGGCGATAGGCGGAGGCCCGAGATTGACATTGGCCTTGTCCAATAAGCGCAGGCAAAGCCAAGGGGGCGGGACAGAGGTTTTTGGGACCGCCTCCTACCCGGCGCGCGAAGCGCCCGTGCGCCGTGGCGCCCGCGGGGTCCTAGCGCCGCCTCCGCCATTTTTGTGACGGGCTGTGGGCGGAGCTCCCTCCTCACGTGCTGGAACGGGAGTTCGGGAAGCGCTGGGGGCTCCGCACGTTTGCAGTGCCGGGAAGTGTCCTTGTTCCTTTCTGCAAACCCGCAGAGTGGAAACCAAGTGACTCCGCAGTGCCGCGGTACGGCTGTTGGGAGCTACCTCCAGCTACGGATGCAAAGTCAGAACATAACTTCGGTTTAGAATGATGTTAGTGCCGAGCGACTGGCACGGAGCTCAGCTCAGTTTCCTTCCCCTGCCCCCTTTTTTTTGTTGTGCTCCCAGCCACGTCCGCCCCAAAGTTCTAACTTAACAATTTTATTATCCGCCCGAAGTGTTTGGAAAAATGAGTCAAACTCAAGAGAGATTCGAAAGAAATTTTAAGTTTATT
Organism: Setophaga petechia; assembly: GCA_024362935.1. NCBI lineage: Eukaryota > Metazoa > Chordata > Aves > Passeriformes > Parulidae > Setophaga > Setophaga petechia. The sequence continues at coordinate 35,419,286 of JANCRA010000001.1, forward strand.
CTAAATCAACATGTTAGTAACACGATGTCAGTATTTGCAATGAAGGCAGACGCGCTGTAGCTAGTGTTATGTCCAGAGGCTGAGGGAAGCGACAGGCGCAAACAGCGCAAAAGCAACCAGGTATCTGTGCCTTTCTGTAGCGGTGCTTTATTCACACGGACTGCACCTGCAGAAGGTACCTCTGTAAGAACGTCCAGAGGGTCTGTGTTCAGTTGAACACCCTGTGGCGGCGGGAGAATAGCCAGATATTTTAGTGAACGCTAAAACGTGTGGTATTTAAAGCGGTGTCACGTTTTCCCGTGGGGCGAGGACTCGAGGCCGGGCTCTGCCACCTTCCCTTCGTTGCTGTGTCAGATTGTTCGCGGTGTTCCAGAGAGCGCCGCATCCTTCGGCCTCTCTAGGAGGTGCAAAGTTACCCACGAATAGTCAATCCTTGATTTGTGCCACCTAGGGCATCCTAGATATATCTCCATGCTCTGAAGGTCAATATTCAATGAATGGTTAAAATGAGATGGGTAAAAATGGAATTGAGATTATAATTATCTGGAACTTTCCTGCTTGAAGTCAAGTAGCCCTTTGTCTTCCAGGTTTTCCAGTTCATGGCACTGGAATGGATGATTCTAATTGATTCTAATTTTTACTTTTGTTTCAAGCAGAATGAGGGAAAGGTCATTAAGTATGTGAGCAAAGTAAAAGAGAATACAAAAGCACTCTGATGAGTGACTGATAATAGATGGGGGCCGATGCTTAGTGTGGTTGTAACTAAATAATGTTCAAGAGCATAAAATATGAAGCATTAAGAAGTAGGAAAGGAAAGAAAAAAAATCCTTAAAGAAAGAAATCGTCTTGCTAAAAGTAAATAAAGCAAAATATTTTCTTCTCTCTAGTGAGGAAGCGAATAAATCCTTCCAGAGCCTGTTGATGAATGTTTGGGATGTTATGACACTAAATGATAAACAAATGCCTGCACTGAGTCATTTTACCACTTGTTGCATTAATTTACATTAATCATAAAATCAGAAATATTAATTAGAACTAGGGATAAAACCATGTTCCTGCCAACATTTTTTCCTGTCTCAAGAAAAAATTAATATTTGCAAATGTAATTTTGCTGTTCTGTTATATGAAATAGGGATCTCTTACAGTTAGTGCATTGCATATAGCTTCAATTTCTATTTAAAATAGGTTTGCACAGCCTTCAGAGTGCATCTTCTTAATAATCTTCTGTATCACCAGCACAGATAGCAAGTAAAGCACTCTCGTAATGCCCTGAAGCAAAATGCTGCAAAGAAAAAAAAAAAATCAACACAAGAACTAGACTATTATGAGGTTTTGTAAAACATTACATTGTTTTCATAAGAATTCTAGGCTGCGATTTTTTAAAATTTCACTTGCCATGGCCTTTGGTTGCTTGGGCACTCAGAAACCATCTATCTTTGAAAGGCTGGATCAAATTTGTTTATTAATTCTCAAGTTCAATACCAAAATTCATGACCAATTTCATAAAGTTGCTGCACATCTTGCAGCTGGATTTTAGTGACATAAAAATGTAGTGTCTTAGCAAGAGACATTTTTTGTACAATTAAACACATTCAAAGTTTTTTTTTTTAAGATGCAGACCAGGAGTACAAGAGGAACAGGGTTTGTGAAGGTGCTACCTAAGCACAAGGATAAAACCAGATATTTACTTCAGTTTTGCACAAAAGTGGTACCAGCCTAGCCTTACAGATCAACATAAGATAAGATGTTCTCAATTTGTGTGGAAACCATTCATACAAACTCTTGTTCAGCACACACTGTCATGCCCTGTTTATAAACACATCTTGCACTGGAGAGGGATAAAATCACAAAGAGTGAGTTGAGAATTAATTTCGCACTTACTCAAATCAAACTGAGGCACTGAAAATGTGTTATTGTTTTTACACCTTGCTTTTTTGTTTGTTTTGTTTTAAACCAAATGGTTAAACAGAGTGATACAGTCTGTGTGATACCAGTGCTGAATATATGCAGAAGTTTGTAAAAACCTACTTTAATGTCATGGAAGAGTGATTTCCCATATCTCTCTCTGTATCGCTGGCGTATGTTCATCAAGTCTATCTCACTCCTGGCAATGAGAATCCTAATTACTGTTTTATTGTGAAACCCAAAGTCCTAAAATGAAAAAAAAAAAAAATGAGAGAAGAAAATACCCGTAAAGATATCCTAGATGTTAAGAGTCTAAGGGTTTTATTCTACTGAGTTTTCATGTACTCAAATAATAGAATTCATGTAACTGAGTAACAGGGGGTCCCTCTATGCCAGTGGTTTATCCATGCACTGAAACTTTTAAAAAAGGAAAATATGACAAACTTTTGTCAGTATTCCTAGGAATTCAGTTTTTGAGTAGCAGTTGACTGCTGTTGTAGAGTCCACTCAAACTATAATGAGGCCAGTAATCAATTTCATAAAAACTGCTGCCTCATGTGAATTCTGTGAGATTTTTAACCATAGCTTTAGAATTTACATAGGTTTTGTTCAGATGTGCTTTATTTTAACTGTTTCTAAATAAATTTTCATAATATAATTCTGTGAGGAATGGGGACATCTAGTGGCAATAAAACGTCAAAAGAAGTTAGCACTTACACAAAAAATAAAAGAATCTGCATGAAGTCCTACAAAGAAATATAAGCATTTGTCTTCATGTAACATTAATTTATTATTTAAGTTTTAGCTATACTTATTAAATCTCTACAGGCAAAAAGTTATATAGTAAGAATAATGCACATTGAGTTCTGTACAGCAGGGGGAGTTTCCATGCAAAGAAAAAACGTCTTCAATTAAAAAAAATCGACAGTTACCAGACAGATAATTTTTAAGGTGTCTAAGTACTTAAACTTGTACTTCTACTGCTTAGGCACTTCTGCTGCTTAGTTGCTTAGGCACTACTGCTTTGAAATTTATGTAGGTACATTTTTAAAACACACAGTCACACCTTAAAGATTGAAGAGACTGATTTGTAAGTACTGGTTTTAGAATAATCAATCAAACAAAGAAACAAAAACAACAAAAAAAGGGAATCTTATGTTTAGGAAATGTGAAGTGGAATGACTACTTACATGAATTGCATTATAAAGCCTGTAAGCAAAGTAGGAAGGCTTGTCACGAATGCAGAGAACTAGGAGGGAAGAATTGCAACAGGTAAACAGAAGATTATTATAAAATACTGTCTTTAGGCTTTGGGCTCCTTGAAATAAAAATCTGAGTAGTGCTGTCCATGCCTCAGGTTAAAATTAAGCTACCAATATTCACTAATACAACCATATTTATTTTGAAAGTTTGGTGGTGGGTCCTCATTGCTGTTGCTTCAAAGGGCCTATTAAATATCAATGAATATACTCACATGTTCTATTTGTAGGAATATTTCTATCCTTAGTCTATAAATGAAAGATAAATGTACATAAAGCTTGAAACTAATTTATATGCCACCAAATCCTGAAAACATAGCTGGTTATTTAGTATATGTACAATCAGTTGCAAATGCAGTTATCACACAAAATTTATTATCAAATAAAGTAGATACTAGTTCTGCTCAGTCAGAAGCTAGTGCTCCATAGATACATTTTTAGATTTAAGCTAACAGGAGAAAGTAGTTAAAATATTCTTTTCTAATTTTCTCTGAAATTTTAATTGCTTAATATAGGAGATTAAAGTGGATAAAATATCAGAAAAATAAAATAAGAATATTCTTAATGCACAAGAGATAATAGACTAGAATTTATTAAGAGATTGCTGCTAGTAAAAAGAATACCTTTACATTACCTATTGCAACCAGTAATTCTTGAAAGTATCCATCGTAACATTCATTAATGGCATCTACTATGTCTTGCCCAGTGATATTTTGGAACTCCTGGAAAACTTGGAGGGGAGGGGTGGAGAAAAGATCTTGTTTTATTCTAGCTCATTAATAATGATCAATTTGCTTTTTATGTTTTTTTTTTTTTTTTTTTTTCCTTGCTTCTCTCCAGTACTATAACTATTGAGTTTATTTTTTACCTTTATTATTCTCAGTGTTTCATTATGTTTATATTGCCCAGGTCAGGCAACCTAAATGAGTAGCTTGAAACTTGGCTTCTAGGACATTCCCCCTTGGATTCCTCAGCCTAGAGTATGAAATGAATGCATGCTGCATATCTAGCAACATCTGTTTATGACACTGGTGAGAACGTCCTGCTAGTAAGACACTTCCTTGCTTGGCTTGGCTAAAGCTGGCGAGGAGCCAGGAGTCGCATGACGCGCACGCTCGCTGCAGATATGCACACAGGCAAATATCCAGGCTGTGCTTTCTCCATTATGGAAGGAGGAAAATTCTTTTTCTGCTGGCTATAGAACTTATGGAGCACTGCAGCATAGGCAGGGCCCTCAGATCTCAGGAAGAGAGAAGAACACAGAGCAGGTGTGTTAATCCTGTCATCATCAGCTGAATGAATTTGTTGGTCTGTGATAGCAAAGTAGTCCTAAGCAACTGTTGGAAGCTGACGTAAAAAATATAGCTGGGTGCACAGTGATAAACTTGTCAGCAGACAGACTGTTTTTCTACTGCAGAGCAGAAACTCAAACTTGCCACCAGGTGAAATGGGTTTATTTTCTACAATGGAAGATTTGGATAAGCTCACGTAAATTTCCTGCAATTTGTAGCTATGTCTGATTTCCTATTTTTAATAAAAATGTCCCTTGTGTTATGTGTTTATGTTCATTACCGGAGAGCAGATGTGAGCACTGAAGTGCTCCCATCAAAAATTTCTATGAAACTTCTGGGGAAAATCTTCCACACATTCTAGTTTTCATATGCAAACATTTGTTGAAATATTTTCCAGCTCTCCTTAAGTGTTTTCCCTCATAAGAGTTGCTTAAGAAAAATGGATAAAATAGTTAAGAAAAATCTCCCTCATCCTATTGTATCATGTGTAGACTCAGTGCAGCTGTAACATTTGCCTTTCTTTGGTCATGCATTCTTCTCTGGGTTTTTAGGCATCCTGATGCCTGTCTGTTCTGTCTACAGCTGTCAGTAGTTATCAGGCAAAGTTCAGTTTTGCATTACTTCCAAATTCCCATTCACATCAGTGCAAGTCTGAGAGCTGCAACAGTTCACACTTGGTTTCGGGCTAATGTCCTGCTGCACACTGACTGTCTTGGTATGCAAAGCATGGCTTTCTAAGCAAGTCACATTTTTCCTTTACACTCTGTATTCAAACAGCTGAACTGCTGGATTACCCATCCACAACTGCTGCTGACTCCTGTTGCAGAGAATCATTTGCAGCATGTTTTTGTGTAGGCCTGTCTTCTGCTGGCATGCTTCCCATAGAATCTAATAAATCAGAAAAATGGAAAAAACAAAAAAAGCAAAATATTAAAAGTAAATCCTTAATCAGTTTTCAACATTTGTTTTCTGTTTTTTTAAATGTTTGAGAACATCACATCTGAACATATTTACCATTGCATCCTGAGCAGCTGTAGAAGGGTCTGCATATCCTTCCATCCTTGTTCCCTGAGGGAAAAAAGAGATACATATTCTTCAAAAGTTAAATCCTTAACCACTATAGGAATATAAAGTTCTCTGTGTGTGAAGCTGTGTTGAATTTCTTGAGGTAACATATATAGGCCTTTAGGTTGGATCAGTGTTTTACATTGTTAAATTTGCAAATGTTGATAATTTCTTGAAGTTGTCACATTATGTCTTCATTTTCTTTAATGAGAATAATTCTGGAATAAAAAACAGTCTTGTGAGATGAAAAAGTGGGGGAAGTAGATAAACCTATCCCATTTTTAGTCCTATTTTAAATCTTTTACCTGACCACCACTATCCCACCACCATTTTCAGAATTATGGATGTTATATTGTTTACTCTAATATGCAACTCTGAGGGGAAAATAAGGATAGGAGTAACATTTGCCATACTGATTAGTTCTTATCAATATTCATATTACCAGAAAAATCTTTTCTCAATGTATTTTTCTTCCTGCACAAACCATAGAGCAAGCTTATAAAATAAGAGAGATTTTGCTTGCTCATAATTGTCTAAAATTAAGATCCAGAGCTAGGAAATGATTTGACAACTTTGATACATAAACCCAAAAGAATATTTCTAAAATTCCCATACATTCACTAGCTTTTAAGTTACAAAAACCAAGCTAAATTCTTTAGTAAACATACTATGTTCTGAATTATATGGTCATAAAAAGAGAAGAACACGCTACTTGTGGAATTGCTTTTATAACATAGTCATCTTGTAAAGATACAAATCAGCCTTGTCTGCAGAACTCAGAAAAATCTGGAGCTCATGTATTTTCTGCCTTAATAGTATGTGCTTGAAGCAATTTTGTTTAAAATTTGCAGTCGTGTTATCTTATATATGAAGGGAAGGATTAAAATTAGGTATTGGCTGTCAGCTTGTAGAATGATTTATTTATAGTTATTTTTTGTTAAAAATGGTAATTTACATGTTAATTAAATGGTGAGAATTTCACTCAGTGAAATTTCTAGTAGTAGGATAAATTATCTGAAGTGAATTTGATGAAATGGCTGCATAAAATTCCATACACAAGAAAACAAGGGAATAAAGACAGGGCAGTATACAATAAAATAACTGTAATAATACTCTACATGAGTCAAATGCCCACTTTCTCCAGTAACATTTGTGTAATTATGTTTTAAATTGTAGAAAACTATCATATTTCAGTTAATACCCAAAAAAGAGAATTAGAATAAAATCTGTTTGTTTTAGAGTAGAATATTAGTTAGCCTGAATTTGAAACTCTTTTATCTCTGTTAATTTCTTTAGAAAGGACCATAACCTACATGGTTAATATAATCTAATCTGCCTCAGGCTGGACATGAAAACCATAAATACAATACAATAACAATTGAATAGTTTGTTCTGTATATGTGGAGCATGTTTACTTGTCTCAGTAGTTTGATTTAATAGAAATCAAAGCAGAAGTTTTCTGCAAAAAAGCATAAAAGGATGCACTGGAAATGTTCCATGGTTACAGAATTAGAAAGTGTGTGTTTTAACAGAATATCACTGAGTATTAATGTAAGATGATATGCAAGCATGAGTGATTTGACTAACAATCTTCATAATTGAGTCAAGTTGAGATTTCCTACAGCTCTTATCTTGAGTGAAATAGCAGATGTTGTTAGCCACAAAATTTCTGATTTTAGGTTTTTTTATCAATACCTAGGGTTGAAGAAAATTAGGAGTAGTAATGTATAATCAGAGATTCTTTTAAATTTGGTTCATTTGACAGGTAAATATGTCCCATGGTTTTAATAATTATGAGAAGTGAGGTTGCTTAAGTAAGGTTGCTCTTCATTTTTAAGCAAGGAAATATTTTCATTATTAGGGAAAAAACATCCATCATGAGAAAAAAATATTTCCTGTTTATAGCTTCTACTTTTGAAACCTCTGTCTTTTTAACTTCAGTGAAGCCTACTGTTATTTCAAATTTGTGTAAGCAGTTTTTCCCCAGACATGCACGTATTTAAATGTACAGATACACCTTATGTATGCTGTTATCCCATGGCAGTCCTTTATTATTTGTTACTCTGGTTTACAAAAAATTTTAAAGATAACGAGCACAGTGACTGCAATGAGAATGACAAGGATGATCTTGTATAAACTACAGACTGGTAAAACTGCATAAGTTGGTATGTAAAAGTGATACTTCCTTTTCTTCTGTGCTAGCATTTTGTAATTTAGCATATGCAATAGCACAAAGAGCATTATATTTTACGCAGTGAACTCTTTAATTCTTTATTTCTTAGTCAAATGTGAATATATCTCTATTTTCACATAATGTTTGACTGGTTTATGATGTTTTCTGATAATGGAGAAAACATATGCTTTTAAAAATGACAATCAGGTTTGTACATGCAAGTAGACACATTTTGAGATGAGAGATGGAGCAAAGGGTCAGCAGGTGAATTGCCTATAGGAATTTATAAAATAATCTGTTTACCTTTGCTTCCATCTGACATCCAAAGTCTGAGTAGATGAAGGAAATCAGTTTCTCTTCATCAGCTTCCCTCCTGCTTCTTGTTTAAAAGTGCAGCCCTATTGAACTAGCTTTAATCACAGTCACCTTAAAATGTAAAACTTATCAAATACTATTGAAAGTAATTATGAATCTTTTAGAAATGAAAGTCACAGTTCTTGTTTTTACAGTACCTGAGCAAGGTTCATGAGTGTATCTCTGAAGTGACCCGAAGTCTCAGAATCGATATCTTGTTGAAGATCAGAATTATATTCTGGGTTAAACCAAAACCATATAATCTTAAATCACAAATGAACATGCTCTGAACAGTACAAATGAAGATTATCAAATAAAGGATAAATAGGCTTACTCTATTCCAGTGTAACCTGGGCAGGTTCTACAAGCACCTGGCTGTGGGGCTGGCACATCCATCTGGCCCTGCTGGGGGCCCTCAGCCACTGCCCCCACTGGCCTGCCCACCCCCCACATTGCTTCAGCCTTTTTTATGTAGGTGTGGGAGAGGATGTGGATTGGGAACCAGGCTGTGCTGGTCTGTACTGTATTTTTGTAGTTCTGTTCCTTTGTGTGTGCTAATACCTCCAGAACACGCATAGTGCAACTGCTACTCTGCACTTGGTGAAAAGCTTACGCATTAGGTAGGCTTCTTTCATCTGGAAGATCTCCATATTTGATCTTGAGGCTAATATGTCAATTAGACATTTTTCTTCTGTGTCTACTCCCTGTATGGAAAGAAGTAAATATGAAAAGATGTTGTGTAGTAGAAACCCCAATTTTTTAAAAAAAGCAGTGATGTCCTTATTAGAAATAACAAAATAATAGCAGTTTCTGTAGTGTACTTTTGCATAACCTACCTGTTCAAATTACTTCAATATATTTCAAATATATTTCTAAATCTGAATTTCAGCATGTACCTTAGCAAGTGGGAAATGAAGCAAGACTAGTGTTGACAGAAACATAATGGGAATAATTTTAGAATTTTAGTAAAAATTGTTTGTTGAAAGACATCAGATGCAAAGGTTGAGCATACATCCCTAGCAAGTGTTCAGGAAATCTGAAGTAGACATGAGCATAGTTATTTTGTTGGTCTTCTCTCTTCTTATCATCTTTTTTTTTTTTTAATAGTTTATTTAGGAATTCTGTAGTCTGCAATATCTAGCATGGAACTTGGTATTAAAGGAAAGCATCATGGAGTACATGCAATGCTGCAAATCACTGTATTTTCCCAGAGAGTTTGAATTAATTTTATAAACTTCAATTGACATAAGATGCAGTGCATATGCTGCTTTTGACATACACATGGATAGTGTTAATGAATATTTTGCATTTGGGATAAAGGAAGAGCATTAGAGCCCATAGATACACATGGTCTGTTTTTTTTGCCTTGGCCATATGAATCCAGGTCAAAAGAGAGTACTGTAAAAAAGTTCAAGTTTGACCCACATTTAGGAAAAAATAAACTTGGCAATTTTGTCAATTATGTTAATGAAAGATATTATTCCTATGTTAGCAATGATATTTCACAATCTTTTTAATGCCAACTATAATAAAGACCAGTACTTCTAAAAATTTATTTAAGTAACTGAAGAACAAGAAAAAACTAGTAACTTTTTTTTTTGGGGGGGTGGGGGGGGCAGAATTCTCAAAATTGGCAAGATAAATCATCTTGCCCAAAGTCTTGTAATCTCTGTCTTGCTTGTGACAGCAGACAGTAGCAAGCATCCGTGGAAAGAAAAGGAAAACAGTGTTGAACTCTGATATGCCTTCCTGTCTTTTAGGAGTTGGTAATTCAGGAATTTCCTTAGAAGAATTATTATTTTCAATAGCCAGCAATCAACCTGGTTTCAAAAAATATATTGAAGTCCTCTATGAAGTAAGTTATGCTTTTGGTCTTCACAATGCCCTGTAGGAATGAATTTCACCATTAAATGACCTGATATTTGGGAAAATGTTTTTTTTTCACAAACTTCAATTGTGTGAGGATTGCAGTCTCAGATCCAGGGAAGAAAAATAAATATTTCCTTCAATATGGGAAATCAGTTCTGTTTCAGTAGAGTTACTATTACTTTGTTGTAGGCACACAGTTTGTGGTGATTGGGAGTGGGGCTGTGGCTGAGCCTCATCCCCAATGGGCTGCAGCTGTGAGCAGCAGGTGAGCAGCATTGACAGCAATGAGCCATGGAGTGCCCAGGGGCACTGACCAACCACCGAAGGGAGCAGAGGGCACACAGGTGCAATGCATCAACGTGAGGCTATAAAAGGCTGGGCTAAAGAACAGAAAGGGCCACACTTGCAGCCTTCTGGAATGGTGTTACTGTGTATGGGCAGATGCTAGAAGCCTTCAGATGAGGTATGGTGTTCCTCTGGGTGAATGCTTAAAGCCTTCTGAACTTGTGTGGTGATGCCCTGTGTATCATGGCCCTCTTGACTGTGCAGTATGCTGTGACACTTCGTCACAGAGTAATTTGTGTTTCTACAGAGACATCTGCTAAAGAAGTATTGGTTGTTAGAGAGGGGGTGCTTGAGTGCATGGCACTGGCTGTGGAAATAAATTTGGTTTGTGGCATACATAAATGCTTGCAAAACCCAGCACCGTATGGTTCCCTGTATAAATCTTTATTCATTTTCTGAGTTTACTGTGGATGTTAAATGGGCTTTGTATGTTCCATGACAAAGATATTATTTATGCTGATTTTAGCACACTGATGGATAAACTTGAAATAGCGCTGTATTTCTGTTGACTAATGGACTAAGTGATAGTGTACTACTCCAGTGTACTAGCTTTCAGTAGTTTATCAACCAATGAAATGTAAAAAAAATAAATATATGTGTTCAGCACTCTAATTAATGACTGCTACTCTAAGCAATTCTGAGTATAAAGATTACCTTCAAGGCATGCCAAAGCTCATGGGCATCATAGGATGCAGGTGGATACATCAAGCCAACCATAACTTCTTTAAAGTGGTGAGAGAGATTCTCTTTTAGGTCTGTTATCAAATCCTTGAAAAGAAAAACAAGGTGCACAGACAGGATTATCTTGATAGTCACACTTTACTAAGACAGCTTAAAAATTATTAGTGGTTTTTCTCCCTAAATGATTTAGGATGAACTGTTAAAGATTAATTTTGGCAAAGATTAAGTAAAATAAAAAAAATTGTTCAAGTAGTGCATGCTTGTTTTACTAGTATGAGCAAGATGGGAATAGGTGCACAAGCCAGTAGACCACAATGGATTGTTGCTTTCAGTTCTTAGAACAGAGAAGAAAATGTAGATGTTTAAGTGCAATTATTACTTAAAGTCTTGGAAAACTGAATATCACATCAGAGCATCTGCAGCTTCCCGTAATTTATTCCCTGTGTGAATCTGAGAGGCGTAAGTACCTTTGGAAGATCAAGCTCATAAAATGCAGGTGGTTTCTTTTGATTTTTTTTAATGTTACCATGTGAATAATTTAGGAAAAAATCATCTGTATTGCTCCTAGTACATAAAAATATCAGCTTTGGGTAGCTGGAAGGTTATGTACTTCAATTCAGTTATATTTTATATTCTAAATTAGTTTACTACTTTTGATAGATACTGGATTAATAACATGGGACTCCCTTTTTCCTCCTCATATTTCTCAGTTCTTTCTTGCCAGATAGCTAAGTAATGGATTAGAGTTTCCTCCCTGTCCTCCCCATTCCTAGTAGCATCCTTCAAAACACTGCAAATGCCAAAGGCTTCTGAACTTACAACTAGTTACTAGTTTTGATTGAGGACACTTGTGCAGTCTTTTTTTTAGTATTTTGTGTGCAGTGCTATACACCTGTAAGATGTTCTAGTCTGTCTGAATTGAAAGGCATGCCAGAAACAGTTCCCATTATATAAACTAGTATATTTCCAGAGCTGTATTTTTTCAGGCCTGTATTTTGATTTTAATATATTTCTGAATATAATTAATTTAATAGCTAGAGTAGCAATGAAGGAAGACATATCCATATTAAAAATTAAATTTATGATGAAGAAACATACACAGTCTTTGGTGAATGCACTTTAGATTCATTTGACAGCAACTAAATCACGCATGGAGTAGAAATTAATTCATTAAGACATTTTACTTCTGACAACATGCCTGTGGGAAAATGAATTAATAATACAAATGGATACTACTTAAAAATTACTCCTGCAATCAGAACTAAGGGAAGTATTGGAAAAAATAAAAGACAGCTCCAAGTTGTCACTATTTTAATTTCCTAATCATCTTTGCTACAAGAAATCCTTGGAGCCTAATTGTAAGAAGGAATGTTAAAACTTCTCTGTATGTCTGAATCATGCAGCTAGTTCAGGTCTTTTAAATTTTAATATTTCTTTCCTCATGTGTATCAGTTTACATTTGTCTAATGAATGGGCATAGTGGCTGCCATATTGAGCAGACTGAAGTGAAATAAAGAGGGACAGGATGGGACCAGCAGGTTTACCATAAATTGAACTGAGAAGGCTAAAACTACTGTTGCCATGCCACATCTCTTTGTCCTGTGATGTTTACCACTCATAAACTGGGCTTGCCTAATGGTGCATTTGTTCAATGCAATGTAACCAGTGAGACAAATTGCAGCCTGGGAAGTGTGATGTGTGCTAAATTCTTTCAAAGCACAAACTGGCCCAACTCGATGTAAGATACATCACATTCTTGGTAGGGTTTTTTAAGGAACTGTCCAGAGTATCATGATGAATCTTGCGCTGTGAAGTGTACCCGGTGCCTAATGAATTCATTTGAATTAAAATTGTGGGTGTATTGGAGTATGTTCCATGTTTTTTAGAGTGTTCTGTAGCCCATTGCTAGAATATGAAAACTGTTTTCTTGCCTTTCCCTTCTATTATTATTCATAGATTTAGACACTGATTCTTAAAAAGGACATCTGGCATCTTTGGCTTTTTTCTTTCTTCTAGGTCATTAGATCTGTGTCCACTGCCTTTATAGCACTTCATGTTAACTCATATGGCTGAAAGAGGTATGAATTTAAAGGTGATATGTTTTCATAGGGACTTACTGATTTTTTTATATTTTTGTTTTGAAGAGCCAGTTAGACTAGTGGTGAGCAAATCAATAACTGTTCTCTGTGAATATGAAATAACTGTGTTCCTGAAGGACATTTCCAAGTCTTTATTGTGGTACTGTGTTATTTCTAGATCATCATGTATCAGAGAGTAGAAATTAAAGATAAAAACATGATACCAAGCTTTTAAATATTTTTTCCCTTGTTAAAGTGATAGATCACATTGAAACACTGTAGAGCAAAGGTTAAAAGAAACCACCCAGCTGCTATGGATGGAGTAGAGAAGGACTGTCCAGTGGTGGAGATAAATGAACACTTGGGAAGAATGGGCTTGGGTGCTTCATGTCACAGGCACCTTTGGGTAGCTTGATGTACTTTAGTTTGCTATAAGTAACATTAAAACTTAGGAATATTGCATGGCTTAACACTGAACTTGTATGGTTTGCATGTGTGATGGTAACCTAATAAATATCTCATAATAGAAAAAACAGGTTTAATAATTTAGGTGCTGATTTCGATCATTGTCATGGTCTCTGGAAGGTGCATAGCTGTGATTGTCAGTTATTGTTCTTTTATGGTCTCTATAAAATATACTTATTCATTCAAGGCTATGTCTAAAACATCACAATTATTGTGTGTTTCGTTTCTTTTAACAGTCCAAATAAAGTCACTGATCTCCTGGAGATGAGTAACAATACAAAATCAACCCATTACACTGACTAAATCCAGCTCTTTTTCCTCCAGTTCTAGGACAGTAAATGGATGTTTGAGCTTATTTAGGGGTCAGTGGTTTTGAGGATTTTTAGTGTAGAGTTGGTACAAAGGTTGTTTCTAGAACGCTTGACCACTCAAATGTATTCTGCTGGTTAATGAACTGGAGGTGTAAAAGCACCATAAAATGTGGAGTTTTTGAATGAACCATCTCTAGTTAACCCTAATTAAGGGAAATGGCTCTGTGGTAGCATTTGTGCAAACTCATTGTTCTCACTCATGCTGATCGACTCAATGGCAAGCAGACACTGGCCTGCAAGGAATTTTCCAGTGAACCCTTGGTTTTACAGGCTTCAGGAAATGAAGAAAACTGGATTTTGTTCTAAGTGTTTGTCTGCTTTCTTTCAGGGGAAGGGCATGTCTAGTCAACTTAATCAAATAGTATCTAGTTTTACACTGTACTTTTCATGACTTTCACAAGAATTTTGCAAGGGATGTTACTATTATTTTTGTCCTTGTATGGCTGTAGCAACTAAGGAAAATGCAGGCACTGCAACTTTCCCAAAGTTATTTGGTTAGCAACAATAGATCTGGAAATAGAATGAGGATATATATCTCTGTGTATGTCTAAGAACTCAGCAAAAATTTCATTGTTATATACAGTAAATATAGGTAAAATACAGTTTTTAAAAATAACTTTGTCTTAAAATTTTTTAAACAGTTTTCAAAGATCATACCGTTAAAGCAGGTCAGATGACTATTGTGCTTAATGTACACATGGGACTATATGGAATGAGGTGTGAGACTGTCAGTAATTGAGATGTGAACATTAATCATTGTGTGAATAAGGTAAAAAGCCTATAGCTCTTGTGTATGGTGTTTTTCTTTGGTTACAATACTATTTTATTATTTATTCCAACAAAGCACATAAAGGAAGAAAGTCTGTTCAGATATTTTAGGTTGGTCAATAGAGAAGAATGACCTGTAGAAGAAGGAACTTTTCCCGCCCTTTTCTAGCTCTGGGTGGCAGACCACACTTCTGCTATAGAAATGACAAGGTGATACCCCCGGGGGTATCAATAGCCCATGAGCAAGTTGTGTGCCAACCTGTTGTGCCAGCCCAGCTGTCTGACAGGCTTGTGGTTCCAGTGAGTGACCTGAGAGAAGGGCTGACAGCTGCACAGGAGAGAAAGAAGTAATAAAAGCACCAAGTGTTTCTGTCGTACCCTGCCATACATGTCTCTGTATGCCTCGGCAATCATGAGCCGCTGGGAGTTGCAACGCTGAGTTAGGATTTCAATCAACACATCCTTTTCACAACCTGAAAAGGAAAAACAGGCTCTAAATTAACAAACTGGTGTTAATTGCTTACATTTGTGATTGTTCTTGTTTTGTTTAAGAACATTATACTAATTTTTAGAAAAACTGATCAAGAGACTAATATCCCACTAGTATTTACCAACATCAGTTACGTTACAGTGCTTGTGTGTCTTGCACTTGCTGCTGTAATACCATCAAAAGGTGAAGCAGTCTGTTATTACCAGGTGCATCATCACCTCTCACCAGCTCAGTGGTTTTGAAGACATCAATAAAACAAGCTTTCAAGGATTCAAAACTAGGCCCAGTAGCAGGATTTGTGGCTGAGCCTTGGAAGTCATACTGGTGTGTTCTGTTGATATTGATTAAATTGTCGTTTAAGAATTAGGGATCCCTTTTATGAGGATGATAAATTTGTAAGACCATTTCTTGATAAACTCAGTTATAATTTCAGAGGAACTGTATAAAGTTTTAAAAATGATATCTTAGTCCATTTAAAAAAGAGCATTTTATTGAAGGTTACCTATGATGGTTTGCTTGATAGGTAGAACTTACTAGTAAACTTCTATAATGAATCAGTATTATTGCTTAAAAAATATTATTAGCATATTCAAAAAACTATTTTTGAGTTTTAAAATTGTTTTTGCTTCCAAAGGGTTGGGATGCTGTACATAATGATTTCTTTTTACATTTCAGAAAATAGTTATCACTAGTAATCTTTACAGCTTACAGGGTCTCTCTAGTAAAAACTGAGAAGGGTCCAGATATAGGGAATATTATAAAATATGAATATAAAACTTGTGTAGTATCAACAGAGGGTGATTGAACATCATCATAAGAATGAATGCCATGTGCAGGATTAAGGGTCAATGTCAGTGTCTGTAAAGTATATGGTGACTTTACTTTCTCTGAAGATGAACTATTTATTTTTTCAATTGTCCTTTAAATTACAACTTTGTTCTGTGTACTTTGATAGGAAGGTTAAAATTAAGGTTGATGTACTTGTACTTAGAGTATTAAATGAAGACTATAATCTCTATTTTTTTCATATATTAGCAACATTAAAATATTTCATATTTTATCAATATTATCTTAGAAGTACTCTTTGAAGTGTAGGAAGACATTTAAAACTTTTCATCTGTAGCCAATTTGGACATAAAGATACTTTAGGTTCCCCTTGATGAATAATGCTTATTGTGGTTCACTTGACATTAAATCTGAGTCCTCATATTTTCATTAAAGAAATTGAAAACAGCATGCAAGATTTGGTGCTGTACAATCTTGTGAAAAGCCCAAGGGGTGTAAAAGGTCTGATACAGAGAATGGTTTTAAAGTGAGGAAGACATTTAAGATAAAAAAAAAAAAAAAATCAGTATTTTGACCCTCAACAATACCAACAAAGTTCAATAGGAAAACAAAAAAAATCAGAACTGAGAAAAATCCTTTTGTGAACAAAATATTTTTGGAACTAACACTGAAAGCAAAAACTGAGAAGGTAATGAATTCTTTAAACTTTCTATTCCATCTGTTTTTATTTCTTGTGACTGAATAAGAGACTTCGCGGACCGTGGTAACACTTAGTTGTTGAAGTTACAACTTAAAATCCTTTCATTTCTTAGCCCTCACTCTAATGATGCAACACACAATTCTGTTTCTCTTGTTTTCTCAATGAACTGTTCCTTACTCTAAGTGTTGGTGTGGATTTTAGATTATTCTTGATCAACTCTTAGTTCCTGTAAATGCAAACTATTTGTTTGGACATCATCAGTGTGCCTTATTGGGGCTCCTTGAAGACTCTGCAGATCAGCGGTAACAATTTTATGAGTTTATATTTTGCCTAATGCTTTATGAGAGCTTTCTGAAAAAGAAGAAATTTGCATTAGAATCAGTCAAGATACTCACAAATTCCCTGTAGGGCTCCTCCCAGCAACTGGGCATCCATTATAGGGTTAAAATTTGGAGCAGGAAGAATTGTTCCTTGCGTCTACAAAAGGAAAAAGCAGACTTTGAGATGTTTAACATTTTTAACATGGTATGCCTAATTCTGCTACAAACCAATAATCATAATTTTAAATTGTTTTTGCTTCATGGGGAGCAGGATGTGTGGTTTTTGATTTATGAAACACAACTTAAACTTGTAGGTGACCATAGGAAGACAGACCATATTGGAAGAAGTTGCCCCTAGCATAAGTTAGGCCTTAATAGAAAAAAATGGTGAGGATTTACCTTAAAATGTAAATCCCTTTGAAAACCCATTTAAAAAATATTATTTTGTATTTCAAAGTTAATCTGTGGTATCCATGACAGTCTTCAGTATTTATTCCTCATGGTATTTCTAAATTAAAAGGAGTAATGAGAAAATGATGAATGAGATCCATAGGTTGCTTACAAACCTGGTGATTTATTAAAGCAGTGATGTTACCTCACTGCCAAGTGAGATAGTTTTGAGCTTGACATGTAGAAGACAATGCAATTTTTCTAGTTGCTTTTTAACTGATTTAATTATTGTCAGGTCATTCTTAGTGATAGTTTATTTCATGTATTTTTTCTTATTCTAAGAAATTTGTGAATAATAAACTAATTTTAATGGGATCTGCAGACCAATACAAACAGAAGAAAATAACTGAGGTTTACAGATACTGAAAGAACCTAATGAGAGCATACTGGACTCTGACATCAGGATGACCAGTTTTGAGTCTATGGCCATTTCTGTTGTACTTCTGCAGCATCTTTTGCTTCCCTAAGCTCTGGAAGAGATAGGAAAAATGCCAGCATGATCTCATGATTTCTCTTCTGCATGCCTTAAGATGGCTCACTACAGGGATGAGCAGAAATTGCTTTTCATGGCAAAGTTAAATCTACAGAAGTGGAAATTGCGTTGTGGTGATGTCAGAAGAAGTTGATGTTCACTGAATATAATTTCTCTAAATACAATGCTCTCCAGCCCATCCACACAAGTAAAACAAATTGTGACAAAGTAACAGAAATCATTTAAATTGAGAAGAGCAGGGACATTTTTGCCCTCTTTAATATTCTTACTATGAGAGCTTTATCCTAATTTCACAGATAGTATAAATTAAAGTATTTTTATTGATTTCAGGGAGCTTTTGGTTCCTACCCTTAATGAGCAAAGACTAGGGTAGGTGGCCTACTCTCTGTTCAATCTAATCTATAATTTTTTTCTAATAAAGAAATTAACAGGAATGTCTCCCATAAAAATTATTTAAAAATAAGTAAACATTATCAAGCAACCATTAGTCTCAGTTATGTGGGGTTGAGTGATAAAGGAACTTGCATTATACTCTGAGTGTTGACTTGTTCTGTGAACACTGCAGATAAAAACAACTGGGTTTTTTTCCTGATTCTTTTGTCTCTGTTTCACTATGTACTTGCAGTTTGTTTCCTTACCTTGCTCCATCTAGGAACAAGCCATGGGGTCCTTTCTGAGACAACCACTGGCTAAATAAAATATGACTCAGTCACATGACTGAGTCCAAAGTCTGAATGTATTATTTGACTAATGCTATGGCAATGGAACAAATGACTATTGAGTTTCAAATGTTGAGTTTTTTTAACTGGTAATAGAATTCAGTTTCCTCACCCCCCACTGTTCACTGTGTGAGCAGTGTTTCCACAAAACTTCATGAGAGATTGCATTCCTCTACCGATATGATTCAAATTCATTATAAAGTTCAAAGTTACAGCTAGGAACAGGTGGATTGATGAATATACACAAATAAAGACAAATTTTCTGAAGAAAATGGGGGAAATGTCTGTTCTGGAAATCAGGGCAATCACTGAAAGGATGTGAAGAATTGTACAATTTAATTTTGATATCTGGATTCTAGCATCCCTCACAACATAATAATTTTGCTGGAGCTCTCATTGCAAGATTAGGATTCAGCATGACAAAGAAAATGTCTTCAAAAAAGCATCAGAGGAAAGTAATTTCCAAGAGCAATTTAGCCTTTTTGTGAGTTAGTTTAGACAAACTGCTGTATGTGAACATGGAAAAATGGTTTTCATGCTGTCTTTCCTCTGCAGCATCCTAGTGAAGAGGATATCCGTTTTTCAGGAGGAAAAAATAAAAAATATTTTACTTTTTTCTCACAAAGTGTCAAAGCACTTTATAAGGCAAGTAAATCTCCAAAGGTGATTCAGTGGTTGATTTTTTTTTTAATTAAGATGTTTATTCCTCTCTCTAATCTCAGGATACCCTCATGTTCAAAACTGCAGATCTGTCTCTACAAAGGTAGCCCAGGTGGGCACTCTATACATATCTCTGGCTTTGCATATGTTCTTTTAACTCTCCTGTAAAAACTGATTCCAAAGTAAGCTGAGCAGACAGGTTTGTGTGGTGTTGGTGGAATGAATCAGAACAATGAAAAAGATTGGAAAAGGTCTGAAAAATTTATAGTGTTTCTGGAAAATAATACTTGCAATTTACCTTCCTTCTGCGCAAAAGCAAGGAAGTAACAGTTTTTTCTGACCAAAGTCATAAGCAGTTCAACAAAAGTATCAGTAAAAGGTGAGGCTGCTTTTATCAAATTATGATGTGCAAACTTCAGGCAATTCAGTCTTGTGATGGAAATGCATTCTGAAGTATGAACAACCTTCTAATAATATTTGTTCAGTAAGTCATTGTGCCGATAACAAGCAATTGAAGTCAGACTTCTTTGTCTGAATATTTCCCATAGGGGATGTCTACTAAAATAAAATGTTTTCTTTATTAGCTAACCACATGCTATGAGCTAGCTATACTTTTGCAAAGATATAATTTGATGGAAACTTTATTAAATAAACATGTCATTAGTATTTTGGTTTGTTGTGAGTTTATTCTATGTGTTTCATTTAATTTCAATAATGTATGATACAGTAGTGGAAGAGATACCTCTAAACAGAAAATTCATTCTCCAAAGCCTTCTGTCTCTCTGTATATGTGTTTCAGAGAGGTCAAAGATGTCATCTTGTCTACTTCTGGTAGTTTTACCTGTGGTAATTATTATAGGGTGTTTTTTTTATGAAATCTCTGATAAGGATGATGTCTTGAATTGCTGAATCTGGCAGGACTGCAGCTATTCATAGTTTGTACATCTCATTGTTGATCTTGAAGGACTCCAGCCTATCTGATGGCTCACAGATAATGTATGTAATTATGTATATGGATAGCCTAAAATATAAAGATCATCTTAAAGAACAAAGAACGTCTTGAAAGTAATACTTCTGATTCTTTTTTCTAAATTTTTCTTATGCTTCTGAATTAATGGTATATTCAAAATTCTGGAATTCCTTGAAAAATATCTAAGTCCAAAGTGTACTTCTAGGACTTTTTTGCAATCTAGGATAATGTTTAAGAAGAGTAGAGAAGAAATTAATGCTATGGTCTCACCACTCAGTCCTGTATAAGCCCTGTTTTCTTGACTGAGGTTTGATAGAGTGATTTTTCTGCTATTTTGTTGCTGAGTCTCTTTAAAGAAAACTGCCACTGCTCCGTGACCAAATTGCTCTTGAAATACCAGGAGCATTCAGGGGAGCATGTTTACATGCAGCTATGCCTTACATGTCCTCATTCTGTCTGGATGCCTCAGCAGGAAAGTCTGTTCCTAGGATCCCATGGTCTAGCTCATGAAAATTTCCCTCCCTTTCCATTCCACAACACATGGAAATTGGAATAAAGAGTGAAAATTCACCTAACCTGGGAACCCATCCCAATACTTTTCAGAGAAAACTTGGAGTCAGGTTTTTCTGACTTTCCTGGGACTGATATGCCCCCATTGTCTACAGTTGCTTCTCTGCTCTTTCGTTTCTGTGATGATGAAAAAAACAAAGGGTTTATCACGTGCCTTTTTGTGTTTAGAGGAAGAGGAAATAAAGAGTTGAGATGAAAACCATTTATTCTGGGTATTTTGATATAATTCAGTGTATCAGAATTAGAAACTTGTGTCCCCTCTGCTCAAGTAGTTCATTAGGCTAATATGTATTAGTTGCATTATATTAAGCTTCATAATATTGTAAACATCTGCTGCAGTTAAAAATTCTTATGGGTTAGATTTTCTTTATGATGCTATCAAAACACTGCATTGTTATTGCAAATATAATAATTGCCAATTGTAATGACTTTTAAATATTTCTTCTGTAACTCCTTTTAGAAGGTACTACCATTAGTTTTAGACAACATATTCTATGCAGATGTGGTGTTAATTAATTAAATATAATTGGTTGCAGTAAATCAGTGGAAGAAAAGAAACTGTATTTCTTCTCCAACAGAATCTGATCTACTACCTTTTTAAGATGTAGTATTCTTTCTGTCCTCCTTAAATTATCAGGAATAGATTACAAAATCACTATAACTAAAAGAGAAAAAATAAAGAAACTAAGAAGAAATTCTCTTATAAGTTCTTAACTGTCTAGTAAAGGATGCAAGATCCCAAACTGCAGAAAACCAAACATATTACTAATCCTGATTCAAGAGCAATCACTTTAGAAAAGCAAATATATGCTTTATGTATATAATTTTATCAGAATAAATGCTTTACTGGAAAGATTGGACTAATTAGTCAATTATACTTTATATTAAAATAAGAAAGGAAAAAGATATTTATCCTTTAGAAAATTCCATGTTGATTTCTAAGTTTTTTGGGAATGTACATGTAAAAAGCCTTTGAAGGGAAAAAATCATTATTCATGTCAGTAATAACTGAAAGAAAATCCTTAGAGAACATGATGATCAGTATGCTAGGTACAGAGAGAAATTTCATATTTTGTTGTCATGAAATAGTAACTCCAACAGTTTCCAGAATGGAGATTTAAAATTTCATTATAACCTTTCTTTTCCTCAAAGAGTTCTAGTTAATATATTGTACAGCTTTTAGATGGGAATAATTGCTGATAACCCTTCCTGTGCTGTGGCTCTTGTAGAGGTAGCAATCTTACTGTAAAATGTTTTTCCTGCTATGAACAAAACAAATTTTCAGAAATGATTAACTTATTTAGCTACTTTATGCAGCTATGGATGGTCTTGTCAAATTATACCCCCCCAAACAGTGCCAGAAATAGCTATCTTCTGAAAAATTCACATCTGTATCTTTAATACAGTTGGGTGATAATATGTAATTTAGTTTCTTGTTTAGCAGCTTAGTGCAAACCCACCTAAAGGACCTCGCAAGGAGGCTTGCATTGCTTTTTCTTGAAAGATCTGGAATTCTAAGATGAGAACTGGTAATTCTTCATTTTATTTTTTTTTTCTGACACTTCATATACATATATGCAACACCATATATATATGTTATATATATAACAGATAAATTATCTTCCCCTAAGATTAATTTCTACCAGTGAAGGGAAATGGATACCAACATGTGACAACAACTCAAGAGGAATTTAGAAGTTTGGAAGATTTTAGAGACAAATAATTATACTCACATAATCTCCACAATACATTTTGCTGAGTCTTCAAGTCCTGTTGAGATGGAATAGTATATTCCCTAGACTTAAAGCAAGAGAAAATACAGTTGTTTTGGTTAAATCTTGTTCTGCTTTGGAGATTTGTGAGAAGCCATCCAATCAAACTGACACCAAGTACAGTAGGCTCCAAAGTAACAATGAAGCAGAATCTTGGTACCTTGTGTCCTTGGGCTTTATAGATATACTGTGTGCTTAGTCATTAACCATGCATTGAATAAGTGTGATTATAATGTAAGTAAACAGAGTCATTAGCCCAACACCCTCTATTCTGCTGTGTTGATTTTAGGAATCAGAATTCAGCTAGTCATAGGATGAAGCACTTACCAAAAGTGCTTGTGTTAATGATTTACTTTTCAGATTGGATCTGGCCTAGTTCCTTTTTTCATCCTTGTGCTGAAATTGCTCAGCTCATCACTTGCTCTTGTATCTATTTGTAGCTGGCATGCACAGGAAGATGCTTTGTAGCCCTTGTATGTCTCCCAGAGTAATCAGGTAGGCTTAGTGGAGCTCTGTAAATGAGCACCTTTTCATGCAAGTTACAACTTGCAAAATCCTGCAAAGAGTTGATCAAAAATCCACTACTGTTGCTTTATCCAAGGACTTACACAGAATCCTAACTATCCAACTGACAGTAAACTAATTCTTCACAGCTAATACCATAGTTTGATGCTTATTATAACTATTATTGTAATAAACCATTGCTAAAACATGAAGTTTTCTCACACACACCCACAAAAGGAATATAAAATAGAGGAACATAAAAATAGAGGTGCCAAATCAGTCTGTATCCTCTCCTGCAACTTGAATGGAAGGCATGGGCTACTGTTATCCACTGAGTCCACTTCAGGGGGGTAATGTTTTCCAGTAGTTGTACGATGACTGTAGCTCAGAATTAAATCACTCCAAACTTTCTTGGTTTTCTTAATGTATTCACCACAGACTTTGGAGCACTTAGTAAAACATGCATGGAGATTTTTCCCTTATAATTTAGAAAGACTTTAGAAAGAATTTAAAAAACCCTTCTCTTTTTTTTTTTTTCTTTGTTTTTTTTTTTTTTTTGCTTTTTTTTTTTTTTTTTGTAGCTGTAATACCTTAGCAGCTCTTGTAATTATTTAAAGATATCTCTGGACTTGTGTAAACACAGCAGTAGTGATTTGGGTATAAGCTTTTTCATGTCAGCCCATGTGTAAAGGCTACAGGTACAACCTTAGAAATGGAAGATTTTCACAAAGAAACATGTAAAACATAGGCTTCACGGTGACATGCCTTCACTTTCTCTTTTTTTCATTGGGGCTCTGGTAAGTATTTTACTTTATTGTAATTGTACCAAGTACATAGTTTATCTCTGTATATTGAGTGCTCTTTGAGGGTGGCTGGGGAATGCAGTTCTACTGTACAGGTAAGAAAAATTATCCGTAAAGAATCTGGTCTGGCTGGTTAGAGGTGTTGAAGATGGTACCTAGAGTATGCTTCAGTCTCCTGATACATATTTTAAAGCAGTTATAAGAATGAAAGAATAATTTAAACCTATCATTTTTACAGGCTCTTAATTTTGTGTCTATTTTCTTGCTGAGATTAAAATGTAATACAGTTAATCTTCAGTACAACAGCAAACAGACTGAGTTTACAGGATTGTTTTGGTCTGCGTGTGCCCAAATCTTTAAGAACAATAGGGTGTAAATAAATACTCAAAGCCTTTTGTTCTATGAAATATTAATCCCTGGCATATAGTGTGATGAAAGCACTTAATTGTTTGCTGAGCTAGATTCTGGTTTTAATTAAGCTTTTAGAGAAAAGCTGTGAGAGAGTCTAGAGGAAACAAGAGAAATGTTTCAACCTCCTTATCCCTTTGAATGTCCTTTGGCTGTGCTTTCCTGCCATCTCTCCCCCAAGGTGAGGAGGCAGGGCTTGCCAACAGGGAAATGAATAATATATTTGTCCATGTAAAGCTCAGCAGAATGGATCCAGTGTTTGGAGTGAGCCACACCTTCACATTTTCTTCAAGACTCAGTAGGTCAGAGGTGTGAGTTATTTCTAGGGGAGGAGCTTATCCTGTTTTAGGGGAAAGCCAAAGAAATTGTGTTCCCAGAGGTTTTGGCAATGTCACTTTTGAGAAAAAGAA
Source organism: Setophaga petechia (assembly GCA_024362935.1). Classification (NCBI taxonomy): domain Eukaryota; kingdom Metazoa; phylum Chordata; class Aves; order Passeriformes; family Parulidae; genus Setophaga; species Setophaga petechia. Next base: position 35,443,966 of record JANCRA010000001.1, read on the forward strand.
AAATGAAAGACTACTTGGAAATACAGCAGAAGAGAGTAGCAATAATTACTTATGTGGAAAGACAGGAAACACTTGTTTTTTTTAAAACTAAAGAACAGTGCAGGAGACGATGAAAGTTGGAGAAAATAAAGGACTTTGCAAGGGGAAGGTAAAAAAAAAAGTCTTGGAGTTCACAATGAACTGGACAAATTAAAGCCTATTTTTCTGTTTCACCTCTATTTAACCTTTGCAATTCTCTCACAGTTACCAAGTGAGATTTTCATTACTCTTCTGGCTGCTTGCTTGCTTTCCTTCCTCTTTTTCCTGTTTCTATGCTTAGTTAATTTTCTCCTCCCTTGCTTTGTTACCTGTTCTTCTTTTTTGGACAGTCTTAATTATTTTCTTGAAGCATGAAGAGGCTCATTCCTCTTCAAGTCCCTACAACCAATGGAATTTCTTATGTGTGCTAAAGGTTCCTCCTCAAATGTTCCCTATTCTGCTCATTGATATGCTTAGGCTTAAACATTGCAACTGACCATTTCAATGTTGTTTTAATGGAAGTCTTGAGTAAAAATAATGAAACATAATCAATTTCTATTAGGGATCAATCTAAAAATGATTATGCATTTAAAGTGAGAAGTAAATATTATTAAATATGAAATTATTCTTTGTTTCCCCTGAAAATTAGCTTCCAGTATATCAGTTGCATATAAATGAAAAACAAAATTCTCACTGGTATAATAATCTTCAGGTATTGCTCTGGAGTAGTAAAATAATTGAAATGTTTGTTCAATATTACTGCAGCTGCAAGCAGTAAAATATGGGACTTCGTGCTGCTGAGCACATAGCTTCTGTGGTGGAAAGAAAATCTGAATATGACTAGAGCTGGTGTAATTTCTAGCTCTCACCAGAGCACAGAATGTGTGAGCATGGTACAGAGGTCAAGAAGGAAGGGTGAAAAGGTAATCTCCAGCTCCAGAGTAGTAGCTACAGCCTTGGACATTTGAAAAATGTCTCTGGGATCTTGTTTAGAATGTGTGGGGCATGTTACTCACCATGATTAAATGAAATGTTTGATGTCAAATACCTTAATGCAGTAAATCCCTGTAGGACCTATGACTCAAATTTCATGTTTTGCAACTCCCAAGTCTTTGTATTACTAAAAGAACTTGGACGCTTATCTACCTGTAAATTCCCCTTAGGGTTGCAAGGGCCAAGTTCTGCCTTCTCTCTGAGAAGAGCTCTGAGCATGATCTGTGTACACAGGAGGCAATTTGAGATCCTTTCAGGAAAGGAAATGAGATCTTGCAATTTCGATGAGGGTCAATTTGGCAAGCTTTGGTCCATACCCCTGCGCTTCATGGCATCCCATGCCTTTTGATGGTTTTCCCTTCAGTGAAGATCTTTTTATTTTTTTTTCAGTATCCATGTCATTTCATTCATATCTTCCCCTCAATCTTCTGTCTTCATATCTGTTTTTTTTCCCCCTGATTTTGCAACATCTGTGAGGTTAGTTTTGGTGTGTTTTGGCCCTTTTCACTGCACCTCATTTCATTCTGGTCCATTTGATTGTAGTTACTAAATTTGCTAATTTTCTTTTTTTTGTTCAATTGTATTTTATTTGATCATCTCTCCTTTCCAGTGTGTTTGTAAGGCTTTCCTTTCTGTTTTCAAGATTTCATTTCCTCTTCTGAAAGGAACTGTAAGGGCTGTGGTGCTGTTTTCTGGTTTCTGTGGTTTTCATGAATGGAAAAAACCTTGGGCCTACAGAGTGCTTCTTAATCCTGAATGTCACTGAATTGGATACTGGGGAATTATGCTAAGCTTGCATGGAGGTTTTTGAATATCTGGAATTAAATATATTCACCATAAAAAGGAAATATTTGTATGAACTAAGATTTCTGCTGACATAGAGAAACTGGCTGTAGTCTAGCACTACATGAAGTGTTTCTTTAGTGACTTCTTAAAATAATGGTTAGCTGTTCAAAGGTTGGCAGGAGAGTTAGTTTTTTATTTTGGAGAGAATTATTTTTACCTTAGACAAATGGAAAATTATAGAATATACAGAATATATCTATGATGTTTTCAGGAAGTTACATAGTGAGTTAGTGGAAATCTAGGTGAGTGGAAATGAATCTTCCTAGGAGTTTTTCTTATGCTTAAGCAGAATTGTTTGGAATACTATTTAAAACAGTCTCTTGGATGCTTATCACAGTGTTCAAAAATGTGATAAGCATAACTAATGTTTTAGTAGATGTACAGGTTTAACTTTTGCTGGAGAACCATAGCAGAAGAAAAAGGCATTCCTTTGAGAAATGATACACAAAAAGGAAAAAATAATAAGTAAATTCAATAAACTGCATAATCATCCCAGCAGCAAAGTTCCTAAAGCTTCTACCTAAAAAAAAATTACTGCAAATGAAAGTGAAACAGATGCCAAATTTCTTCAATACTAATTTGTGTAGATGGCAGCAGTGTTTCATAGTGTTCTTAATACAATCATGTTCCAGTTTAGATTTAATATGGTTTTATGAAAATACAAGGATTAACTTTTGGTTCTGGTTAACAGAGTATTTTATTACTAGCTTTATTAGTTTCATGGCATATGAATTGTAGACATGTTACTTATCCAATAACAGTTTCAAAAATAAATCAGATAATTATACATATTTTCCTGAAAGCACTTGAAGGATCTAATGTTTTTATGAAGAGCATTTAAGAATTACTTTCGATATACAATGAAATGCTTACTGTGCTCCCATAGCATCCTACTTTTTAAATGAAATGTATACAAATAAAACAAATATTGTGAATTTGGGATATTTGTTAAGCCCAGGTATTTCTGGAAGATATTGCTCTAATGTTCTACATTAATCCTAATTTAAATGTTAAGTCTTATCATATGTTGGGAGTTATGCCAAAATCAGGGTATACAAAAATTAGTGATTATAGACCACTGATTTACAGGGACACTTGTAGAAATCATAATGAATGCATGATTTCTTGTATGCTGTCAAATTAAATCACTGTTTCCATTATGCAAGCACTTGATCTTGCAGATGATGGAACATTTTTCTGCTGCATGTTTGTACTGAAAGTGGATTTTGCTCCTCTCCCATGCAAGCTCAGGAAGAAGCAAAGTGGCTGTGGGTGTGTGCATGGGGCAGCTATGATTTAGCTGGAGAGAGCAACTTGTTTGTGAGCTTTTGTTTCTTGTGAGGGACTCTTCTGTTGTAATGGCATGCTTAAATCCATTAGCATGTGTCTCACCATACAGACTGAGAAATACAATTAGCAAGTTGTTTACAACAGAACTGCAACTGCTGTGACTAAAGTGTTATTGATAGAGTGAATGAACTTCCGAGAATTGTTTTCCAAAGATTAGTTTAATAAAGCTTTGATATGATGCTATAACTTAGCCTTGATTAGTTCAATGTAAGGCTTGGTATTTTTTCACTGTCTAATTGCTTCACATAAAAATGTCACGATATTTTGCCTACATTATTCCAGATAGTTAAGTCTGTTCCTACCACTTTTAATCCTAGCAGTTCTATTTGCCTTGGAGACTGGAAGATGCTTGATGCTAAACACTGTTGAAGTTTCATTTATTTGGATGCTTGAATCTGAAGAAAGGAATGGAAATAACTTCCACGCTTAAGCTAGAACAATTTTCTGCTAGGAAGTGAAGTCAAAAGGATGCAAGTGAAATGTAGTGTGTACGGGAGAAGAAAGAGTAAAATTAATGCTCTGTTTAATAACCCAGTGCCAATCATCTGTTTTTAAATTCTTTGCCAATGCTGATCATCACAGTTCATGTATAAACAGGAGCTGATTTTATCTGACTTGTGTATTTTGTGAATGTGTTCTCCTTGTTACCCTAGTAACTGGAGTAAGGTTGGCACTAGCATATGCACTTTCATCTGAAAAATAGAATTTGTCTACTGTGCCTAAGGAAGAAAGCTTAGAGATATAGCCTGTAACATAAGCCCAGTTTCAAAGTTGGCCATGGAAAGAAAGAATCATCTTAAACTGCTACCAATGTTGAGAACATGGCTCTTTTCTGTCATAATTTGAAGTTATGATTTCTGTAGTTTGGCCATGATTTTCAGTGTTGTGAGAAAGACAAAAAGGCTCCCAAGAGGACTTTGGGATACTTGGTTTGTGTTCTTAGATATGCAACCAATTGGCTGAGGTTCCATAGGAAAGTTAACTGCCCTGTCTCCATCTTCCCTCCATAAGCAGGTATAACATAAACTTTTATAAAATTCCTTAGATGCTGTTCATGAAGAGCATTAAGTAAGAACTGGTACTCATGTCTTTATAAATAATGCAATACATTATTCTGTGAGTATAAATAACTTAAAATGTTGGAGGCAGAAAACGCTACGTTAGGTTGAAAACAGTATAAACTTGATTTCCAATATCTCCATGGCACAGAAGGTGTTAAGTGCCCTTTATTTTATTGTTCAGAGGCAAATGGAGGCTTCACTTATGGTTGGTTTGATCTCTGTATTTAAAGATCACATTAATTCTGCACAGTCAAAGGCAAAGGCCTCCAGACTGTGCAATTTATGTACACTCAAACACAATTTTAATTGTCCTCTGTATGTAGAATCTTATATTTAAGCCTGAGGATGTACACTACTGTATGGAATTTTTATCCTGTAGGAACTTGTGCAGCTTGGATTACACTTCCTTCTTGTTCTAAGCATTACATTTTTGTCAGAACAAATTATTATGTTCCTGCAGCATTTAGGCCCTCTGATAACCATCCCTTTACAATGAGTAGCCATTACTGCATGATGCTGGAAACCCATTTTCCAGGTATATTTAATCAATATTTTATAGTTATTCCTTTACACTTGACATCTTTTAAGGGTTTTTTAAAAAAATACACAAATCCCATAAACACCTGAATAGCAGGTACTTGCAGAGCAGCAGCTTCCAAACCAGTGTAGCTGTGCAGCTGTGTAGAAGTGCATGCTGTATTGTGTGCAGTTCAGTAGACTTCTAACGATTCAGGGTTTGGATCTGCGGTTAGTGCTGTTAATCTCTATTAATAATGCTGTAAAAACCTGCCTAAACATTTAGAGTTATATGTACTGTATATGATGTTAAACTGGTTTTGTAATAGTATGTACTTTGTGATGATCTGGGTAATGCTTTAGAAGAAAATTATCCAAATGATCCATCAGCCTGTTTATTAGATAATTACGCACATTTTGCTAGTTAATGTGGAATAGCTCATTGGGGTTTTTCTGGCAATGCATGTGTGTTCAGTAAGGGCAAATGGAAGTGCTGAATGGAAGAATCCTTCAAGGTTGAAATGCAACATGTGACAGATATTGTCCTTGTCCTCCCACAACTATTTAATTATGAACACTAAGTTCATAAAGGAGGCTAAAACTACTTCACTGTTCTGTTAACATGCCACTTCTTAGTATAGGAAAAGAGAAAAGTGTAGGCACCTGAAATGAATGTTTCATTATGTGTCTTGAGGGGAAATGACACTGGGGGCTTGTAATTCTGCTGCTGTGATTGTGTCCTTGGCTACAGCTATAGGCTGCATTTCCACTGTCTCCAGTACTGAAAAGAAGAGAAGGTAAAGAGAAGAAGAAAATTCCTCATAGGAATCTGGCAGATAGGTTTGTGGGGTTTTTTTCCCCTTTCCAGATCTGGGGTATTTCTTTATTTGTGCAAGTATAGTTGGAAGGTAAGGAAGTGAAAAATCCAACAGAGCAAATGCAAAATTTTCCTTGGGGTAAGGTAGTGCTTTCATTAGATTTTGGGGGAAAAATTCAAGAATTAGGTCATCAGCCAACATGCAAACAGACCCAAACCTACCGTGCTGACTATCCGTGTCTGTATTTTTCTTATAATTCTACGGTGTCTGAATAGGATGAGAAGAAATTTTCAAGGATCCAAAATAGTTTTTTGTATTTATAAGCATTCCAAATGGTGTGTGTAGATGAAGAAATAGCAATAAATGTCAACATCCACTGTGTGTGTGTCCTTTCAATGTAGAGACATATCACTTGAAGCTTGACTTGATAGGCTAAGACAGAATTCTGGGCATTAATATCTTAAAATTTTGAAGTGAGAGCAGCTTACATGGGTCTAATAAAAAATGTAAAGCTCTGTGGGTTTTTTTTCCACTGCTATCATTTATGCTTCTCAAAGAAATATTTCTGAAGATCTTAATCTTATCATGAAGTAGAACCCTGGTATGAAGTTAATTTGATGATATACCAGTGAATTTTCTTTTCAGGATTTCAGAACTGAAATACAGTTTCAGAAATACAAATCTCATTTTCATGACTAATTAGGTATCCTGATTTTCAAAGTTCCTAGACTTCTCACATCTCTTTGAATCTTGGCAGGAGTATCTATAAAAAAGGTGGATGAATCATTCTTCTTTTGAAATGGGCTTCCACCAATTAATTACTTGTATAAAAATACCCAAAATAAAACACAACCTTAATCAAAAAAATGAAGTTTTGAGTCTGTAACCAACAGGTTTTGAAGCTTAAAATACAGAAGAATGCAGCAAATAGTAATTTTGATAGCAAAGCTTTTGTTTCCAATGTAGGTAAAAAGTTTGAGCAGAACTTTGGTATGATAGAAATATCTTAGAAGTATGATGAGATGCCATTGAGCTGAGAACCTAATCCTAAGTAGCTAAAATGTTAAGTGGAGCTGCTGTAAGTACAGTAGGTGGGATTCTAATTGGTCTCTCTCCTATGAAGCAATGAAGATGAGGTGATGTAACCTTCTGAGACCTCTACCTTATCAGGAGTTTGAAGAAAGAGAAGTCAGTAAATACAAAGAAGTGGATGTAGGCGTTTACTTTAGCTCTTTGTGATCTGCATGCAATCTATATTGAGTAATGAGGTATAAATCCCCATTGGCAAATATGACTGCCCTTGCCCTGTTTTAATTTGGAGAATGTCTGACAAATTTTCTGCATCTGGATTAGAACTGTAAAATGATGGAGACTTTCAAACTGGTAGAAAGTTTTACAAGAGAATATAATCAGGAGACTTGAGATCCTCTATCACAAGTTTAGTAAATCAACAGCTACTCTTTTTATCTGGACATAAACAAAAAAAAAAAAAACCTCAAAGCCATTTGTTTTCAGTAAGCACTTAGAAAACTGTTTGCTTCTTCGGAGATATTCAGAACATAGTGCTTCTTCAGAGATTAATGTAGATACTCAATGTCATAAATTCCTTCAGTTTTTGTTTACTTATGTGACATGTACATCTGTAATACCTGGATAAATAATTTGCAAGATCCCCTTCATTACCATGACAACTACTTTGGGAGTCAAATTTACAGGATCAGTAATTCTGGCAATGCCAAGCAAAATGACAGAGAAAAGAAAAAAGAATTACTTAAGAAAGATGAGTGGTGTTAAAAATTTTGATAATTAACTGATTGTTTTTGACCATGACTGTAAAAGCACATCAGACCAATACTGTATCTGTTTCCTGACTCTAAGAATGGCCACTTAGTAAGTGCTTAGAAAGGAGTGCAAAGGTAGACCAAGAATATAGCAGCCTTTTTTCTTGTCAAATTCTTTATGAAATTTTTTCCCTATATATTTTATGCTCTTTTATTGAAATGCAACCATTATGTTCTCACTTAAAGAGAATTTGGGGCTGAGGAAAAGAGGAAGCTTTGGGAGGCTGCCATGGAGGACTAGGAAGAGACTCACAGAGGTTCTGAGGGTCTGCTGGAAGAACATGAGGAAATCTGTGAGGCTCAGATGTTGCTGTAGGACATGAAAGAACACAAGCACACCACTGTTCTCAAGGTGAAGGAAAAAAGGGAAGTTTATTTTCTGTCTCCAATATTTATAGTTTTACAAAAGTGACAGCAGATTGGAGGGTGACAGTGACACCTCTCCAATGACACTGGTTAAACCAACAGTCCATCAACTCTCTCCTCCTCCATCAAGGAATGCAAAACAAGGAGTTATTTACAGAAAGTGTGTGAGAAAGTTCACTACAAGAATGTCAATGTCAGAAGGCTTAGAAAATCTTAAAAACCCAGGGTGGTACTCAGACATTATGCTGAGATGTTAAACTGGCCAGTGGGTCGTGGTGGATGGTGAGAGAATGCTGGTGAGGATTCTTGGTAAGGAAGGTGAGCTGGGAGTGCTCAGGGGGTCTTCAAAGACTGAGGAATGGTTTGCCTTGTCTTGCTCTCAGACAGGCCCGTTCCTCTCCAGTGTCCTTCATAAAAAAACCACTATACCTGCACTTGCATAACCACAGGAGAATGCTTGTGTCTCCCAGCAGCAGCCTTTGTGTCTCCCAGGTGACTGCTGACTAGATGGAAGCTTTCCATAAGGCTTCTGTAAGGAACCCAGGCAGATGTTTTGCTGATGCTGCCAGGAGGGGCTGGGGCAGTGGCTCTTGCTGATGTGAGAGGCTGCTTCCCAAAACAGTAGCTAGCTCTGACTGCAACTTGCTAACACTTCTCCAGAAACTGCTGAAGGACAGAGACCAGTTGGGCTGTACATGCCACTTAACAGCTAATCCCTGTTTCCTTGGTACAGATGAAGAACTGGTCATCTCTGTTTGGCTTAGGTTTACTCAGTGTGCTATTCATTTTCTCTGGGAACATAGATATTTTTAACTTGATCTGATCTGCGTTAGCAAGCAGTAGTAGCAGAGTAAAAGTAATTACCTCGACAAATCTTTATTTGCAACAGAAATCAAAGAAAAAAAAAGAGAATTTAAAGAAAAAGAAAAAAGAGAATTTTAACTGCTGCAGATTTTGGTCATAAGCATATTGTCCAGAATAAGGTAGAAGTCAAAGTCTGTGATGCTCACAAAAGATAAAAGAGCTGTTTTTTGCAATATAGATCGTGTGTGACCAATGCCCACACAGTTCCTTTGCTGTTATGCTGCATTGGAAAGCTGTGAAAGTGGGTATCACTAACAAAAATCATGTATTGATTAAAAGAAAAAGAAAATCCTTTCAGCTTAATCTTTGCTTACCTTGTAGTGGTAGCCAGTAGTTCTACTTGTGTAATACACCAATTTATTGGTACAGTAGCAGTATGTAGGAGCTCTAGCAGAGACCATGCAAAAGCAAGGAAGTTTACTTATGACATTTCTGAAACACATGGGAAAAACTGAATTTGGGTGAAAATATGTTCTCTTTGTCCTGTTAGTTTCCATGTATGGACTGAAGTGACCGACCTGAGGCCTCATTAAGCCTTGCTCACCCAATTATTTGGTGTTATCTAACTTTCATATTTCACTGGCTACTTAATGGACTATAAAATGATGATATTGACATTTTCTGCAGATGTTACATGCTGTATTTTTTACTTCTACAGTCCCAGTTTATAATCAATGTTGACAGCTTCTCAGTTGCTGCAGTTCTACTCTGTTCCTCTCTGTAAGAGCTGCACAGGTATATAATACAATCTGCAACCAGGGAAGTCTTGTTTAGCTTAGGCTCATGAATGCTACACTCTGCTTATGCATTCTTGTTGTTAAATATTTGTACTGTGTTTTAACTGATTCTGGTTCATTTAGCCTCGCTAGCCCATGTGCTGCTGCAATGTCCACTCATGTATTAATTCCCCAGGAGCTGGAACGGAACATGGTGTTAATGGTGCAACCTCAACTGGTTTTGTAGAGGAGGAATTAACCTTTACAGGAGTCCTCTATGGGCTGGGTATGGTCAGCTGACTATGCCATTTGGAAAAAATGAGCTAAACCAAAGACAGCTGGCAAGTAATACTCTTGTTCCTTGGTTAGGAATATTGATTATAACTGCTTAGTGGCAATAGAGATGACTAATTAATGGGGCAGGAGTGGAAAGAGAAACAACAAATTTTACAAGGATTCATACATATATAGTTTGTAAAATTAAAGAGCAATATGCTTTCCTTTGTGTGTGTGTGGTGGGAGGGGTGGGGAAAACAAAATCTCTCATAAAGGTGGCTCCCAAATACTTTTTCTTTTTGGAAAGTCTAGATAGAAGTATTCCTGATATTTGTAGAATTCTGTGACGTAGTGTGTTTAACATGCATTGTCTACCCCACAATAACTAAAAATATTATGCAACTATATTTTATTTTCACTATTTTGACTTTGCAGTCATCTTTTATGGCCTGACCCTGTCACAGAAGTGAGAACTTATAGCATTAAACACCTGACCTAAATGCCATTGAAGTTAAACTTTCTGGTCTTCTCCTCAGTGACCACAGAAGATCTTGTGATCAAGTCCTTGTAGCCCTTGAACTGATCCAGACCTATTACATGCTTCCCAAAATTTCTTTAATTTTTACTAAATTCTGTTTCCTGACATTGACCTTCATTTGCTCTGTTTGTTCAAAGCCTAATTTAGTCTGTTTAAGCAATAACAATTGAGGCTCTGGGCAATTTCAGGGGATTAATGACTGATTGAGAGGGTTGATGGCCTGAGGCAATGGCTCAGGGCTATTAACTTCATCTACAGAAAATGTATCAGGAAATGTTTTAGACTGAAGTTGTTGCTTGGCAGTGCCTGAATTGAGGGGGGGTGACTCTGGCAAAAACAATTGCCTATAAAGTCTGAATGGGTTTATTAAAATATACTATTACAACTTTGTTTTATAGCAGCTCTAAAAGGTCTGAACTGAAATGGAAATAAGACAGAAAAGTGGAAAAACTTGTTTTTTCAGTGTGCTGTGTAAAAACAAGGTAATGGACAGCTCCTCTCAAGAAGCTTTTGTTACCTTTTTGAAAAAATAAGAATGTATTTTAGATCTTCATAACACAGGTGATTCCAGTTTCTTCTATCATTTTGAATATTGTTCTGTTCAAAAGTATTCCAAAATGGATCTCTAAAACAGACTTGTCTTACAGAAGTATGATATCCATATATCCATATATTACTTTTTCAAATTGTTCTAGGTTATGAAATATTAGTAGAGAGAGATTCAAATGCATGAGAATTAGACACATCATGTGTTTGTATAGCTCTAATAAATGTGTCATAGGCACTGATTTTTTTCCTGTAAAACTGCTTGAAGTAAGGTAGTGTCCTTACTCCAATTTACAGTTGGTAGTCAGATTGTTTGAATGACCTGCCAGAGGTGAAAGCAGTTACCTGTAGAGCATGCAGAATACTCACCCTTGGAGCTTTCCAAATCTTGGCTGGATAAGACCCTGAGCAACCTGCTCTGACTCCAGAAGTGACTCTATTTTGAACAGGGGCTTGGGTGAAATGATTTCTGAAAGTATCTTCCAATATACTGCATTGTTCCATCGTTCTTTGCTTCTGTGTATATGTGACAAAACCAAGACTGGAAATTTAATCCTGTTGCTCCAACAGGAATTTTAACAAAACACTATATAAATATCATAATAATCTTCCTTAAACCTCTGACTTTCAGTGGGATATGGGTTTATACAGTTTTTAGCACGTTTTGAAATCCTTCCCTTAGATACTTTGCTTCTTTTATAAGTTGATACATGCAAAACTAAAATTAGTGGTTATGCTGATGTTTTTGCTTCTGCTGGTTTTCATAATTAATGTCAATTACTAAAATTACAGTTGTTAATGGCATCTTAGTTTATTTTCAAAATTTGTCTTCACTCCAGATTGTCTTGTGGGACAAATTCCTGTATTTGATAGTTGGTCATGGCAAAAATGTTAAATGGCTTTTCCCAAGTAAATGTTCAAAAATTCATTTGGAAATATTTCTGTGTGCAAGCAGTGAGTTTGCAGTGTAGCACAGCTTCTCACAAGAGTGCCATTTCAGGGGTGCTGCCATGAGCTGGCCTCTTTGTGTAGAGCATGAACCATTTGCACTCCAACTTTGCAGAGTTTCTTTTCTATTCTTACGTTTCATATTGTCATTTCCCTCATGTAATATCTTCATTATACTGGGTTTTCTGTCCATGAAGCCTGTTACTTTTGATCTGGGATAGGTGTTACAGCTAAGAACTATTTTCAAAGGGTGGGCACAAGGATTTGATTAAAACTTGAATTGAGCCTCTATGTTTTGCTTTGATTTTTATTTTTTGTTCTTCACTTGTCTTTTTGACTATATTTGAAAAGAGACAAAAAATATGAGGAAGAGGTATCTCATATGAAAGAGTCCTAAATAGCTATACCAAGGAATTTTATGCTTAGGTTTTTCACTAGTATTGTTTCCAGAAAACTAGGGTGAATACAGGCCACTAACCTGTTTACTGCTTGTCCAAATCATAGCCTCAGCTGACAGCTTTTGCCAGGTGTTCAAGAAACATAAAAGTGACAGTTATTATGCATCTTTCCTGCCTTGCTAATACATACTTAAACAAATGGAGAAATGTACTGCATCAGTATTTTGAGTTTTCTACCCTTCGAATTTGCAGCTTTTCTGAATTTTCATTCTTTCAGACTTTTGAAATACATTATCAATATTTTTAGTGTCACTTTACCTTATTGAATAAGAAAAGACTATATATTGAACATCAAGCTATGAAAATATTTCTCTCCTGACAGCACACACTTAATTGAAAGAATTATGGATGTTTTTCCCCATGTTACTTTGAGAGTCTTAAAACTCCTTAATGATTTATATGAACAGCAAACAATAGAGAGCTGGTCCACGTACCAAATGGGTATTTTTTAGAACTAAATCACTGCATTGAGTTAAAAAAGTGGATACAGAAATCTCTAAGAAGTGATACAAAATTGGTTGATTAATCTTTATTTCTGACCAAAAAATGACTTGAGGGGCCTGTTAAAGTAAGGAAACTCTTACTAGTTTTTTAGTATATCTTCAATATTTAGCAGCTCATCCTGATCCTGAATGATTATGCAGTGGAGGATGAGGGGCATTCAGTGACTGTGGTCTCTTTTTCATTCCTTGGCTTCAGCTGTAGCAATGTGTGTCACACCAAGCTGTAAGATATATTTCTATGTGGGATTTACTGAAGAACTGACAAATTGCATATATTTGTAGATTAGAACATTATGTTGAATCATCTCTCCAAACACCACCTGCATGCATTTTAGTGACAGTTTGGAACGCAGAGAATAATATAATATTTAACTAAATAATAATGATAATATTTAACTAAATTTTACCATAATCAACAGATGGAGATTTTACAGAACCACTGCCTTTGTGTCTGATACACCTGATCATTCTGTTTTTCATTCTGGCATTCTTTATCATAAATCTTCTGGAATCTTGCTTTGATTTCCTGTCAACTTGGTAACTTCAGGTTTAATTTTTCTGTGAGCACACCAGGACTGGAAACCCTGGCCCTTCTAGGGTGTGAAATGGTATCTCTGTTTTGCAGGGGTCATGCTTGGTTTCATTGTGCAGATGTTGAATCAAAGTATAGGTATTTCTCTTGAGAGACATTTTCTGGTTTCACTGTTTCTCTGACTACTCTCATGAGAATCTCAGGCTGTGTTGTCATTGTATCTGCATAACAGCACATCATAATGAGTTTTGACTGTATTGCTTGAAAAGTTTGTTTCTGGTTTCATTTATGCCAGGCGATGGCAGTAAAGGACCTTTGCTCTTTCAGCATTTGCTATGAAGTACAGAAAACATTCAGACTCCTAGCTTGCCTCCAAGGGAGAGGACTCACTTCTTTCATTCCTGTTGCTTCCTTGCAGCTTGTGACATCCATTGTAAGATGGAAAAAGCAGCATGGCTTGGATTATTGGCTGTCTGGGTTTTTTTGTCCTTCTTAATAAATACTAAAAGCCATATCTGTTTTTCATTTTCCTTTCTCTGCACAGACCTTCTCATACTCTATATTCTACTATAACTTTTCAAAGTGTTCCATACAGTACAAACTGTAGTGTTTGGGTTTGGGCTGAAGGTACTTAAAACTGCCCCTAGAAGTTTAGCATAGATTGCTTATAAAGAGACAGAGAGTGTCCCTATGAAGCTGTTTATCTGGGATTTGTCACTCAGGCAGATGGTAACGCAGCAATGTTGTGTCAAAAAAACATTTTTGAAGTGAAAAGCCTTGCAGTGAGTCTGGAGTGCACCTGGTGGAAATAGAACAAGTCAGGCATTCACAACTGTTTTATTGATGTCTAAATGAAGGGTGGGGGGGGAAAGACCTGACCAAAAAACACAAAATAATTCAGGTTGGCCTTGAAACTTCCTTTTTTTAAGTTTGCATTTAGTAAGCATAGGACAGGATAGAAAAGTGACTAGTTTACCACTTCTCAAACGAGCCACAGCAATGACTGTTAATAAAGAATGTGCTTTGCCAGTGGTTTTGATTAGTGCTCTCATGCCATCAGTGGGCAGAGAGCTAAATGTTTTTCTTGAGGCAAAAAATGTCCAAAACTGGCTGTAGCATAAGATCATCAGTGCTATAATGAGAGCAGTCATGTTTTAACTCAGACGGAGAAAGAATTGTAGGTATTCATCAAATGCACTCTGGTCACAACAGAGTCAGGCTACTTTTGTTCATGTTTATTCTGAAGAGATATTTCATAAAACTGCTGTGCAGCCACCAGACACTGGATTAGTCCATTAAGGTCTCTCCTTTTTCATGTTCAACTGATGTGTGCTTATAGTAGAATTTCATATGGGAAGCTTCTGTCTTCCTATGCTTGTTTGGTTGTGTTAGATCTCATTCAGCTTGTACTAGTCTAGTTTTTCAGATTGTCTTCTTTATTTTTCACCAGCATTTTCCTGTTTTCCTTTGTATCCTTGTCAACTCTGCTACTAGTCAAAGTCTTTAGCACATAACTACTCCTCCAGCCAAGGCCATGAGTGGAAATAGTAAATAAGACTTTTCCCCAAATCAACATACTAGGAGCTCCAGTGGCAACATTTTTCTAGGCTGAAAATCTGCATTTTGACTTGGCTGATTGATGTGACTGATGTAGCCACCTTGACCTTGTGCAGTGAAAAAGCTTAATGTGTATGTCACAGAACTTCAAAAGAATTATTGGAAAAAAATCAGAATCTGTTCTTCAACAAGAGATTAATTACACATGCACACTTTCAGGGAGCAGCAGGGGCTGTCTGCTCCCTCGGGGGTGGGAAGCTGAATGTGATGGTGTGGCCAGCTGAGGACCTGGATCAAGCAGGCAGGGCAGATCAGAGCCCAGAGACAAGCTGAAGCAACAGCTGAGACTTCCTGCTGGGTTTGTGGTGATAAGGCAGACAGGAGGTCAGGCTGGGAAGTCAGTGCACAGGTCAGGATTGAGACCCATGGCTTTTATGGTAGAGCTGGGGGCTGGAACTCCTCTGTGACTGCCATGCAGGGCTGAGATCAAGTAGACTCTGGGGGCCGTAATGTGGAACTGACCCCAGGAAAAAAAAATTGGCCAGGGCCATTAAGACATCTAAGTGTCAGATCTCTGGTGTATATTTAGTTGCTGTGTTTAGAGACTTGATGATCCTGAAAATATTTTCCAGCCTTACTGATGCTATGATTTATTTCATGACTCTAATTGAAGGTGTGAAAAGAAACAGATTTGCATAATGTGAGTTTGTCTGTAAAAAGTTTCCTAGATAAAATACCTATAAATGTATTTGGGGTTTGGGTGTATTTGTGTTTGGGGCTATAACTTTCAGTGGCAAAAAGTAGTTCTTCCTGGTGCCATCTTTTAATCCCTATATGTTTCCAGAGTGAGGAAAAGGAGAAATAAGGAATTACAAACTGATTTCTTGTTCTGTTTACGTTAAAGGCTGAAGGGATCTGTTTACATCTGGTTTTTAATTTGCACTATAAGATTTCCTCAGTAGCTTAAGGCCCAGGCTGTGTGTATGTACACTTAGACAAGTTAGGCATGGCCAGGAACGTTTCTGAGCGCTGATGTCAAGTAATTGACATTAGTAGCTTGCAGTGCTACTTTTAAACTTAGAAACATGAGACTACCAGCTACTAGGAAACTGCAGATTTTGTAATTGTCCCCACCCTGCACTAGTGTCTGAATTGTGTGCAGGCCAGGACTGCCTTTAACAGTTTAGAAGATGAGTGGTTTGGGCTGCTTTATTTTACAGGCACATACAGGCACCTTTCAGCTTTTAATTTAAAATCAAAATCAGCTAGGCAGGAAACTCATGATTGCTTGGAATGTCAGCTAAATGCTTGGGAACATATTCAGTTTCTTCACCTGAAATTTTTAAAGCATAAAGTTCTGATATGGGTACAGAGATAAAAGGTGATGTGAAAGGATGCTGTACTGCTTACATAGCAATTTCATCTATAGACAGACTCTTCTCCATTTTGTTTTTGCAAAAATGCCCATTAAATAACTACTTAATTAATGTCTTTGCTTTTCAGTGTTGGTTAAAGCCTCCTGATGTTGAAGAACTGTGTATAGAGTCGCACAGATTATGGATTTGGTGGAGTGGCGTAGATCTTGAATTACAGATATCAACATAAAGCTGGTGATTATTTTCTATTCAGCCTGTAATAATATAGGAATACAAGTCAAATACTGTGCTATGGAATTGTTTGCTTTGAGGTCAGTGAGCTGCAGGATCTTCAGCTGCAGGAAGTTAATTGTTGGATTAATAGAAGAAGCTGGAAAGCAGGCTATCACAAAAATTCAAGCTGGAATATTTTTATAGTGCCAGCTGACCTGATGCTTTTCATTGACTGGAAGGATGATTGGCCAGTCAAAAGAAACTGCAGATGATTGATATGTATAGATTTTAACAAAGCATTTGACATGGTGACACATGGTAAAGTGGTAGTCAGATTAAGATTGGAAACGGCTAAGGTAGGAGATAAGATATGGAAGTTATGTATGAAACAGATTAAGCAGAAAGTGTTATACTTACTGGGAAATGATCAAAATAAAAGAAGCTTTCAAGTCAGTTTCCTCTGAACATGAGGTTAAGACAGATAATATTTAATATTTTGTAAGTGATTTAATGATTTCATAAGGTATAAAAGGTACACTTTTTAAATGTACTGCTCAATGTATTCTTGCAGTCTGCTGACTGATCCTCAAGCAAGTGTGGAGAGCAACAGGAGGAAAAGAAGCTGGACTGTGAACAAAAGGGACTAAAGGATGATGTAATTAAACAGTAAATCTAATTGTACAAGGGACAAGACAAACACTTAATCCTTAACATTTAAGATTGATAGACTGTCAGTTCTTATTCATGTCCTGGACAGGTGGAGTCTAACTGAAATGCCTAAAATGAAGCATTAATGGTCTTATGGAAAAATAAAGTTTCTCTCAATGGGAAAGTTAAAAAAGCTTTCTAGCTTGGCAAAATAAGGGCTGAGAAGTATGGTAATAGTCCCTGAAGTTTTTAGAATGGTAAACGTCGTGGGTAGAGAAGATAATTTTTGGGTTATGAACAGTCTTGACATTAGAAGAAAGTACAAAATATGAATAAATATGTTTAGACAATATATACCTAATCTTAGTAGCAAGAGTAGTAGGTTTTCTGACATACTGATGAACATCCTGACACCTGATGGTTTTTATAATATGTTTTTCTTAACTTGTTTGAAAATAAACCAGTATATCACAAAGGAGAACAACATACTCTGTTCTCAAAATTAGAGATAGTCTCATTTATACACAACATTACAGAAGTATTTGGGAGAGTAAGAAAAACATTTGAATAACTGCTTTTCCTTTTTTATTAAGTACTACTGAATAATTAACTTAGATACAACTACTCTGCAGCAGATGACCTTTCCTTTACGTCTGTTTCTTTTTTTTTTTTCCCAAAACTACTGTCTAGTAGAAATGCCAGCTACTGTTCTCTTCCAGACTTTGTCTGTGGGCAGGAATGAGACACACCTCACATAAACCCAGGAATTTATTTCTAATGTAATTGAAGTCTTAACAGTCTAATCCTAGAACCACTACTGGTCCAAATACACTTATTACATGTATGCAGAGAAGTTTAATAATAACAATAATGCAAAAAAGAGTTCAAATGCACAAGCTGATAAGCTTCCTGACACTTCTAGGACATACCTGCAGTGGTTTCATTCTGGTGTTGGTGAAGGTGCTATAGGGGTTCCTCAGCCTTTGGTGGAAATATATTCATTGTGTTGGATATGACTTTTTTTATTTCCTATATCCCCTTTTGTTCTGTTGCAGGCCAACTTTTCTTTTATTGACCATTGTTGAATTCATAGTTGCAGGATTTCAGTTGCAGACCATCTTTTATTTTCTCATGCCTGTACTCCTCTCTGCTCCACCACGTTTCTTCTCAAGCCTCTGCTGTTGCACCAGGTCTGTGTTTTTCTGTGTTAGGTTATCCATAAATGTCTCATTCTAGATAGAACTCCTTGTTATTTCCATCTGTCTAAAACTATGATTGTACTGTAGAAGATAACACAGATAAAAAAATTAGCCTGATCATTTGGGAAAAAGTGCTCTTAGTGCTAATGAAGTAAAAAGAGGTTGCAGGCAGGTCAAGGGAAGGTTAAATAGATAAAGCTAGACAAGGCTCAGTCCTGATGTCTTGCAAATTCAGTATGCAACATAGAGTCCATTTTTACAGAGCAACAGTTATCCACCCCATCTTTATGGGAGTTCGTGTTATAACAAGGTCTTTGTACAGCAGTTATTATCTTAGGAACCAGGGTGTGGGGGAGGCAGGTGCTGAACTTTTTTTGCCGTAGGGAAGCAGTATGGTAATGTTCCATCACTTCTGTCACTTGAACAATATAGTCCCTAGGCCCTGTGGACACCTTCATGAAACCTATTTTGTTTTGCTCTGTCCTTGCCATCCTACTGAGATTGTTTTAACCTGTCAAACTCAGTAGCACACTTAGGCAACATTCTTTTATTGCATATATTCTGAATTTGACTCTTGTTCTATGGGGAATGGAGTGCAACTGCCAACAGTCATTCTATTTGTCACCTTTAACAACCATCAGGAAAATGGAGCTGTGTCTGTGTATGATGAGCTAGAAGGAACTTATTCATCCTTAAGCTATTCATTGCTAAGCCCACCTAGACCAGAATTGTACTGTTCCTCTAAATGACTGTGACATCTAATGCAATAACACAATGTATTAACTGACTAAAGGCATGCCATAATTTTTCTGTGTCAATTTGGCTTTAGGCAAGGAATAATCAAAGCCAAAATGAAACATTACATTGTAAATGTAGTAGAACCTGTTTGGAAAACCCTTCAGATCTTCATGATCCATTTTTATCTGCTAGTATCTTGCTAGCTCTTCTGAGTGTTCTTGGCAAAAATGTGTAGTAGATATACAATAGCCTGAACAGTAGATACCTCCAATGGTACACTGAAGGTGTCTGGCAAGTTCATCTCTGCAGTATGGAAAATTCCCTCAGAAATTTAGGATAACCCTCACCAGAATGTAATTGTTCAGGTTATAATAATCTGCAAACTCTCATACTACTTTATCTTCCTGCTCACCAAGATTTTTTAATTGGCTGTGTCAGCTATTAAATTCAAAGAATGAAATTTCTGCTTTCTGTGAACAGTTTACAGAGGGTTTTTATTAAATGCTAGTTAAAAATTTCTTCTGTTCTGTGTCAAACCTCAAAAAAAGGAAATGCTACCAGTATGGTGGGGAACTTTTTTGGCCTGTCATATTTTCTTTAAGACACTTAGATTTTCTGTGTCAGGAGTCACTGTATTTTGATCCAGGGCATTGCTGTGTAACTGTTGTTTCATCTGTATATTTATTTAAAAAAATGAAAATGGCTTGAACCACCTGTCCAGAGTGACAAGACTGTCTTGGAGATCTGATTCCCAATGACTCTTTTAATAGAAAATTTAAAAGTCCCAGGGTCTGATTTAGTTGCTAATTTCTGTACCCACAGTCATTGGGTAGCAGCACATACATCTTGCTGCTTTTTGAGTCTTCACTGTTTTTATTGAACTGTAATAACAGCAGGTCTAATAAGTAATTACTATCAAACTAGACAATGCAGAGCCAACAATGAGCAAAAGAAGCATCATACCAGAGATATCAGCATCTGGGGAGAAGCAGATGTCTTTATACTGTTAACAAGTTTAGAGGGCACATTGAATAAGAGAAATTAAATGAGAGGAAGGGGTAACAGAAGCAATGAAGTTTTGGAAAAAGAAAGCTGGAGTGCCAGGCTTCAGATGTGACCATCTCCACAGAGAAATTTCTTTGATTACATGAATGTCCAGGATTTTAATATTTTTCTTTCTCTGTTTGGTTTCTCTCTACAGCCTTCTTCCAAAATTACATGTTTGGGTGAGAGAAAAACACTTAAGCATCACAACAGTGAGAGGAAGTAGCAGAAAATTAAGCACCTGAGATCCACAGTTTTGAAGAGACTGGTTGAATGAAGACACTTAAAAAGGTTTTGCCTCAGTGCACCTCAACATAAGGTCTGTTTTTCATAGGATTGCAAAACTTGTAGAGTTCTTCCTCTTCTTAGAATTTTGGCTGTGATTTAAACTCTGGATTTAACTACACAAGTACATCAGCTGCAACTTTCCATTCTTCTTATCTACCCAGGAACAGCTCTGCTAAATTGCTCCCATATCCTTTGTGATGGTCTTTTATCACCACATTGTTTCACCATCAATTTCTTTGGAGTTTTTTGGTCTCCAAACAGCATTTGGAAAAAAGAAATTCACCTTTTGTTAAACTCTCTCAAAGCAGTAGTAGAAGGAGATAGATGCTTAGTGGGTAGTGGCATCTGTGTGTCCTAGCAAGATACAGAATCACAATACCTCCCTTTGTTTTCCAAGTAGGTTTTAGAAGCACAGTTCCATATTTCCACCAGCATGTCAAAGAATGGGCAACAGATGGTGTCCTAGAGGAATTCACATAAATATATGATATCATAGGTTCAGAGTGGAACATTTTCTCCAGAAGAAGAGGCTGACATCACTGAGCAATCATAATTGACAAGAAAACCTGGTGAGTCAGTACTTCTAGGTCATCTCAACTCTTCAGCAGGTCATCTTGTCTAATCTTCACTCCTAAGTCCTTGTAATCAAACAAAGTTAGACCTGAGAATAGAAAGAGGCCAGCCTGGGAAATGAGAAACAAGACAGAAATTCAGCTTGTGTTGTGATGATACGTATGCAGCATAAGTGACAATTATAGAAAAGGATTTGTTGAAATCTTTTGCTAGTAGAGCGTCTGAGAGATAGGGTAGCTTGACATCTGAGGTGGTGATGAGGAGCAAGAGTGCACTTTGTTTTTAAAAGCAGGTCTAACTGTAACTGCAAACAGTGAATTGCCTGGGGGCTGAAATGCTGAGACCTACTGTAAACATGGAGTCAGTGTTGTGTTATTTTTAGACAGAATGTAAGACACCTATATCAAAAATGTGCTTGTTTGCCCTGGTCATTTCATACTAACATAGGATAATAGTTCTTTGTGTCTTATGAGAATATCAGTGTCTTGGGTGAAATCTTTTATTTAAATGTCAATATTGGCTGAATTAATGACTTCTGGGACCTATCGTACATAGCCAAGTTCACAGACTTATTTTGGGATATGAAAATGGAAACGTAGCTGAGTGTGTCAGCATCTGCCTGTCACCCAGTATTTACTCATAAACTCTGTTTAGCTGCCTCTTCTTAACTCTCTCTGCAGCTGATGCCATACAAGAATGCTGATGTTTCAGCTGTTCCAGTGAGGAATGAGCCTCTTATGTTTGAGCTCTTACTAGAAGGCTTTAGTCTTGGCAGGAAAACAAGAAATCTGCACCTTAATTCAAAGTAGAGAATGAAGCTACTTTTTGCTTCTTGACTCTTTTCCCTCCTCTGTGATAAGACCTGCTGATACATCATCAAAAGATGACAGGAAGACTTAAATAAGCAAGCCAAGCAAAAATCAGTAGAAAGAAAACTTAACACTGCAACATGAAATAATGTAAAAGACTATTCCATATCAAGGAAGGGTAACTGGATTTGTGAATAGAAGGCCAATAATGCCCAGGTTTAAAAAAATGCTGAAAGCAGGTATTCTTAAAAAACAGGACACAGAATAAATCATCTGTCTTAAATTTCTGGCAGGAAAAATATTTAAGTCCTCTTTGGGAGGAGGCTTTTTGTATACAAAAAAGGCAACTTCAGATGAAATATTAATGAAATTACTTAACAGAAAAAGAATAGGGGAAAAAAAGAGTAGTCACTCTTCTCTAGAATTTTATTCCTTGGAAGAATCTTGACATTAAGAAAAAGCAATCAAAAAGGAATATTATTTTCCTTCCAAACTGACCGGTAAAACTTGAACAGAAACATTACTTTACCGAAAGTTCTTAAAAATCAGAAAATTACCTAATATTATGCAGTATTTTCTCACAAAGAGCTATGTAAAATAAATGAATGTGTAATTTATCCTAGAACACATTGTGTGAAGTGTGAGAAATTTTAATACTGGCACTATATACAACATTATAATCAATTTAAAATACAAATTTTTGGTCTAAATAAGTAGAAAGACTGCAGTGTGAGGTTTTATGTGCAACATATATGGACTAGAAAAATCATTACTATTATTCTGGATGTCAATGGTACTTTTTATTGGTATTTTCCTCCATGCTATACAATTTTCTGTGGTACTTTCAACAGTTATTTGAACTAAAATATTCTTGCAAGAAAAAGGTTTCATTTACGAATATCACATGATCAGTATTTACTCAAGAATGGCTTCACAAATTATTGCTATACTTACCTCTGTGCACCTATATTACATGTGGTCATTATTAAAATAAGTGATTAAAAGAGCTCAATATTTGAAAAGAATTTCCAGACAGTAGGGTTTGTGATTCTATGTTTCCATTGCACTGTTTGCTATTGCCTAAGTGAAAGGGAGGATTAACTGAACAGTTTGTAAAAAAATCCAGCTCTGTAGAAGCACCATTAAGATCTTCCCTGGGGAGGTCAAGTATTACTTTCAGGATCACTGAAACCCTAAGGAAAGGAGGGCTAATAAAACTAAGGGAAATAAGCAGTACAAACTACGATCACATCTTGCATGGTCATCCAAGTTGCAATTACATGCAGTGAAACAGTAGAATCATAAAGTAATGTATTGGCTTTTTTCTTATCTTTGTATTTTTAGTACTTGGAGTTCTGAGCATAATGTTTCTTTAAACATTTGCAGATTTTTAACTGTCTGAGGAGAATTTACATGAATGCTTTAAACTGAACTCGCTAAGATGAACTGCATAAATCTCATCATATATTTCAGTTTCTGTGAGAAAGATGAGTGTGATCCTTCCATCTTTGACTCTCTTGCCAGTGTGCATACCTGTTGTGCATATGCAGTCACATTTTAGTTTTGGAAAGAGTCTGCAATACATCATGTTTTCAGATCATTTCAAATGTGTGAATGTATAGGACGAAAGGAAAATAGTGGAGGCCTGAACAGTTACACAACTAAATTAGCTATTTTACTTGCCCTCGTGCTTATTGCATGTTGATTTCTCAGCTCACAAGGCTGAATCACTTCCATGCTAGCTGCAGGTATGGTTTGGGTCTGAACTTTTGGAGCAACTGTTCCTTCCTCCAGGTTAAATGAGGAAACAGTTCAATGTTCTTCTGTTTAATAATTGGTAAATCAATGGAGGCTTCAGTCAGTAACATGAACCTATGGAGCTCAACTGAGCAGAGGAAAGGATATGGCATGTGACTAAATTTTTGAGATGGAGTGCTGGTTTTGGCTGGGGTAAAGTTAATTCTCTTCCCAGTGGCTGGTATGGGGCTGTGTTTTGGATTTGAGCTGAACAGAGTTGATAACAGAGATGTTCTTGTTATTACTGAGCAGGGCTTACACAGAGCCAAGGCCTTTTCTGCTTGTTAAACTGCCACTCTGGTGAAGAGACTGGGGGTGCATGGGAGGCTGGGAGGAGACACAGCCAGGACAGATGACCCCAACTGACCCAAGGGTTATTTCAGACCAAATGACCTCATGCTTAGTGTGTAAAGTGGGAGAAAGAGGAAGTGGGGAATATTTGGGATGATGGCACTTGTCTTTCCAAATCACCAACACATGTGGGTAGAGCTGTGTATATGTAAGAGTGCCCTGGAGAAGCTGGAGCTGGAAGCTGGGTTCTGTCTTGTGGCACCATGCAAGAATGTTGTTCCCAGGAGCTCCAAAAGGGCACCAGCTTTAGGTATGACCCAACCAATGTTTGACAAATTAAATGGTTGAAGTGGGGTCGGTGTTGTGATTTTTGAGAAACTTCCAATATTTAAAGGAGTAAAGTATTTTTTTCTCTATTCTCCCTGCATTTTTAGAGATAGGATGTTCATGAAGGTGAGGCAAAGACAATGATTAAATTTGCATAATGAATTTGGTTTTGTTATCTTTGTGTTACTTGAATTCCTTGGAAAAACAAACTCATTATCTTATCACATATGATCTTTCTGATAGCTATCATAAGCTGAAGAGCTGGTGATAGACCAAAATACCAAAAATTAATGCTTTTTCCTTTGCTCTGCTTAGTAGACTCCTGATCTTGAGCTGCAAGATGTACAAAGATAAGTAAAATAGACACACTAGGCAAATGAATCTGATTAAGAGAGTAATTAAACATACAGCTAATTGCTTTTTTACATGCTGCAAAAAGTTTTCTTAAAACAATTACAGTGGTTTGTTTGAATATAATCTAGACTGGCAGTGACAGATTCCTAGTGACTTTTGCTAAAAATAACTAGATGAGTGTACAAGTTATTATATGATTAAAAGATAAATTTGGTTTCCTGAGCATAATTTTTCTCATAAAGAGGACTTCTGTTGCTCTATAATATTTTTATGCCTGGAGTACTTGAAGAAAGCAATCTGAAGAGAATGCCTGGGATAGGAATACCAGCTGTGAAAGGGAGTAAGTGCTGGAAATAACTTCCTTCTATGAAGACATACAATTTTGGAACAAATAGAAGAAAATATTGGAGTGCCTTTAGCAGACTAATTGGTTATTTTCTGTTACTCCATTTTCATGCTCCTAGGAAAAATCCAGATCTCTTGGTTTTGGGTCTCTTGGTTGATGTCAGTGTTCAGTGGTTTGCATCTTCTGGTATTGAAGTTTTTAAAATAATTTTTTTCCTTTTACAGCTTTATAGCCTTTACTGCTTTTGGGGCCACATAAGAAATAATGGTAAAAAGGGATTCCACTGATAATTATTGAATCAAAATAACTGGAAACATCAATCTGAGGTCTGAAAACAGCATTTGGAATGTTTTAAGACAGTAGTATAGATTACCCATCACATACAATCTATCTTGCTGAACAGAAATGTCTTGTGCTGTGAAGAAATATATTTTGTATGGAAGTGGATAGAAACAAACAAATGAACCAGAAATTAACCAAAAAACCTAGGAAAAAACACCAATGCAAAGGATAAAACCTCATAAGGAAGGCTCAGCCTCCTAAAAGTAGCAGAGATGAAAACAAATAAGAATGCTCATCCTTCAAACCAAATTTCTTGGGGCTTTATTTTATTGGAAAATTAAAAAATAATTGTCTGAATGCAGATTGTTAGTCTCTGGGTTCTTTTTATATTGTTTGGTTTTTGAAAATGCAGCCTGCATTCCTTCTGTATTTTGTACAGCTCTGAGAATATATTAAAAGATATGCTGCTGTTTAGGATCATATTGAAAGATGAAAAAATATTTAAACACTTTTTAAATTTAAAAAATTATTTTTTCTGGAACTTAAGTTGTTCACTGATTTCTGAAAATTTGCGGCATTGAATTTACTTGTTCAACAGTTACCATTTTACTTTGCTTGCTTCAAAATGTGATCTACAAGCTATTTAAAAAATAGATTGAAAAGTCTTCTAGGTTCATTACAAAGTAGTTGATTCAGATGCAACTGTATTTCCAAAATCTTGTAGATCCATACAAGGCAGTGATGACAGATCTACTTGTATTTTTTATTCCAGCTCTTTCCAGGGCAGAGTGACTACTAGAAGCAAAAAATTCCTTTTAGGCTAGGGGCTTATGGACCTACTTTTGCTATCGAATATCAGAATAAACTTCAAAACTCACAGAGGTGCAATAAATAAGTTATGAGGCTGTGATAAACTCTCAGCCAGTGCAGATACTTTTTGAGCTGGACCTGAACTTATTTAATACTCTGGGTATGTCCATTTGACATCTGTTCTTAAGTTATTGTTTATTTCTGTATTGCAAAATTCAAACCAAAGTTTTTTTGTTTGTTTAGACCAAAGTTACTATATATGCTGAAAATGTTAGAAATATTTTTGTAGTAATTTCTAAAACAGATATTTTCACTAGTGAATACTTCTTCAAATAGATCTTCTGTCCTGGATCAAATTCCTCCTTTTTTGTTGCAGTGAAGAGGTACAGTACTCTGGGATGATAAAAGTAGCTGAACCCAAAGCTTACAGGTGGATATATATTTTAAAAATGATTGTGTGAATGAAAAAAAAAAAAAAAACTAACAAAAGCCAAACCACAAAAATACTCCAAAGAGGGGTTGGTGTGTGTGTGTATGAGTGTGAATTCCCTCATTGAGGATAATTTTGAAAACATTTTTGTACTCCAAAATCAGAGAACTGAATTGGACCCATCAGGTTATTTGTTGCCCATGGCAGTAATGTCTAGTTTGAGTCAGCTCAGCTACCAAGTTTAGCAAGCCTGTATGGGAGAGCTGAATCTCCTCAGTGGTGTGCAGCAGGCATAACTGTACAATCCAGCCTTCTTTAAAAGCACATTGGGTTTTTTTAAAGTGGGCCCTTTTCTTCTGTGAACCACATGTGCTCAGCTATGCAGCCTGGCTTGAAAAGCTACTCCTAAATCTCCTGCGCCTGAAATCTCTTTTGTTTCTGCCTCATGGCTTTAACTGCAGTTGTAGTTCCTTTATCTGCTTCTGATAAAAGATTTCTAGTAGGAGCTACCACGAGGGGAAAACAGTTTGTGCCCTGCAGATCAGTACAATGTATTGATCTGCCATGAGTGCTGCTCCGTGTGCTGGCTTGGCGCTTCCCCAGCAATTCAGCCGCCAGCTCAGTTTACACCTCACAACTTCCATACTTGAAGGTTCTAAAGTCACCGCTTGACAAGGCAGTCCTGCTCTGGAAACATCCTGTCTACATCTGTATGGAGCCAGGAAAGCTGCTTATTATTCATGATATTTGTTTTAGCATAAATGCAATTTCCTGTAGATTTCCTCTGTGAAAGGCTGCACAAATTTAGGTCTGTGTGAACTAGGAAAAACCCAGCACTGATAAAGTGAGGGTTTGGTTTTAATGCATTATATTTTAGGTGAGAAAAGAAATACTCCACTATTCAGTCAGCTGGGGAAAGGAGAGAATTGGGGTTTAATACACTTGAATGCTGTTGTATTTATGCAGATATCTGCTATTCTCTATATTCTGCTATAATTTTTTTTTAGGAAAAAAAACCCTCTTTTCTAATTTACAAACCAGTCATGTTTTAGAAGTTATACTTAAATTGCACTGTTTCTTTACACCTAGCAGAAACATTAGTAATGTTTGGAGACCAGTGTAAAAACTTAATTTGCCTCTGTAGCCAGACACTATTTATCTCTGTAGGCAGAAGATGCAAGCACTGGTTTTAAAGAAGCAGCAGTGATGGGCATGCAGCAGTCAACACAAAAATCCCTTCTAACTGCACGAGACAGACACTGCTATTTATATGATGCAGAAAGGTTTTACTTCTCTTTTTTTTATAAATAAATGTAGTTGCTATAGAGATATTTGAAACTCATCACTGTCTCTAGCTACATTCTGTGACCTATTATTCCTGAGGAATAGTCCCCAAAGCATCATAGCAATTGGTTACAATTTTCCTCTTCCTAAAAATTGCCCATTCCCTCTGCAGGAATTGCTCAAATAAAGGGGCTGTCTGCAGATGATCTAGGCATAGTTGTAGGAAGTTATTTTGCCACTGGCAAAACTGTTGCTGTATGAAGAGAACCATGTATCTGAGAAGGTATTTTCTGCCTTTGTTCTGACTCTGTGGCAGCCAGGAGACTCTATCCACTGACGCAACTTCTGATCTCTAAATGCTCAACTTGTCAGTGCCCTGCTCTGCAGTGGCACTGAGAAAGGCACAGTGCTTAATCCAAAGTGTGAAGAGTGATCCAGTTCCCAGGTATGGTATTCTCATTTATTGTTGTAAAAGCATATTAGCATATGCAAAATAACTCTTAATTAGGGAAATGCTGACAAACGTTGCTGGTCACAAAAGGAAAGAAAGCAGTACGTCAGCTGGTCATGGATAAAAGAGCTTACAGGAGTTGAACTCATGTACTATATAAACATGTGTTTATAAAAATTTGATTAGTGGCACGTTAAAACTACTGTACAACAGAAAATACTGGGTATTGAAAAGAAGAATGACAGGTATCTGGGAGGAAAATTTTCCCCTATAAATTTGCTGGATTTAATTTGCTTCTCAATTCTTGTAGCTTGAGAAAATTTTATGATGCTGACTCTCAAACAAGTTTGCATTGCACCTCTGTGGTTCTTGCAGGAGAATTTGCAGCAGGACATAGGGCAGCTGGGCATGGATCTACCTCCACTTCATACAGAGAAATGAAGCCCCATTAATCTGATTCTCCTTAAGCTCTGGGTCCTTTTTATACCAATTCATAATGAGGACTCTTTTCTGTAAAGGCTTCCAATATGGTACAATGGCACATTTCATGTCACTAACCCACCTGAATGGACACTGTATAATATCTCTTTAATTTGTGGTTTGTTTGCACAGACGAACACAATTTTTATGAATAAAGCAACCAGCACAAGTAAGATTTGTTATGCAGTTATAAAAGATGTAAAAGGTAAATAATGTAGGCAATGTAGACAAAACCAATGTAGGCAAATGTAGGGAAGAAAACAACAAATACCAGTGACAAACTTCTAACAGATCACTGTAGTTTGATATATAAATGCAAATATATAGAAATTAATTTTTATTTCACTTGCCTATCAGTTCTGTTAGCTGCCATTTCATTGCTTGTATTACAGCTCTGCTACAATATACGGGATCTTCAAGGAGAGTGTAATATAGTATTTTAATATTTCAGTGTTTTATAATGCTAATATACTGAATAAAAAAATGAACTTTAAGAAATCTATTTTAGTTATCCAATCTGCAGTTTTCAGTTCTGATACTTTAGAATTCCCTATCTAATTGTATGTGCTGCCAACCAATCCCACTAATGTTCCTCACACCTTTGTTTTCAAAGTAGGCATCTATTTTTTAAAAAAAGTTCTAAGATTACTTTGAATCTGTGTTGGCAGATATGTATGGATATTTCTGTGAGTTCAGGATTAGTTGGTGGAGAGGGAATCTTCAGTTTCATGTCAAATATTTACTTGACTTAATGAAGCTGCTCTTTCTAGCTCAGCAACCTTCTAGGTAGCTGTACTCTAGACTGAGAACATGGCCAGAACAAATGGGGGCTCAATTATCAAAACCATTCCCTCAATTCAAAATGCTGGTTTGTGACATTATCCTGCATACTGTCTAAATTTCATGTTTGGTTGTGAATGCAATCAAACTACCACCAATAAAAAACCAAACCAAAAGTGTCTGAATTTTATATCTGTGCTTTATCATATGGTTCTACTTTAATTTGTCAAAAATCCTTACCCAAGAAATGTATGCCGTTCATATATAGTCTGAACTTGGGTTTGTCACATGCAAATAACTGTATTTTCTTTTACAGACTCAGAATGTGCCAATTCAGGAGCATGTGCAACACAAATCAAAGACCTGGGAAGTGTTAATTTGCAGGCCTGGTTCAGGACACCTCCAAGTGTTCCAGGGAAGGTTAAAAGGAACAGGTGAAGCTATTGCAATGCAAAGGAGGTGGCTGAAGGAACAATTAGCTGACTGCTAGGTGGTTATGTTTGCTGAAATGCATTGAAGGGGTGGGGAGGAGATTGGGATATTGTTTTTAAGTGGGTGTATTAAGTTCTGTTTACCTGAGTGAGGAAAATGAAGTCCGTCATGGTTTTGTGCCTACTTTAGGAGAAAATAGGGGTGGTAGTTTATATTTGTTGAAGGTTGTTTTAGGTGTATGATGGTGCCTGTGATTTAAAGGAGCTATGTAGGTAAGGATTTTATTTCACTGTCTGCATTCTGCTGTAGATGTTTCTCCCCATTGTATATTCCTCTTTTGTTTTAGGCTTCACTTTGAGCTTTGTAACACTTACCATGTCTGTAAACTAATAACTCAGATTAAGTAGCTAAGACTTGTTCTTATGTGTCCTATAAATTTGGTAAGTAAATTCATCAGCCAAATACTGATTTAGGAAACCTTCTCTTGTGTCTGCTTTTTGGGTTTAGTTGCCTGTTTGTAAATGTTTGCCATCAAAAATCACATAAAGCATAGGAAGGCAGACTTCTGTTGGTGAGTTTTGTTGTGAAGTTCTAAGAAAATAAGCCCTGAATAAGATGAAATACAAGGGATTGTTTTTTATTGTAGAGTGATGGGATTCATTCAGGAAAAAGTAAACTCTAAACTGAGGGGGGGCAATGTTATTTAGAACTGGAGCATGGCTCAGCACTCTGCCGAGAGTAAGTCGCAGCGTATTGATGCAGCGCGGCAGGAGCAGATTGGAGAATCTCACTGCAATCTCCTTTCATTTACTGTCATGCTGGGTGAATAGGGTAAAACACCAATTGCTTATATGACTAAGGAATATTGAGAAAGTACTGAATGAGTTTTACCTGCCTTCCTTAGCAATTTAGCTGCTGGAAATTATTGCAAGCTAGTATCATAAGATCAGTTAGAATGAAGAACCGTCATTGGAGAACATCTGTGTTTAAATGATCAAGTGGTGCTATCATAAAGATTTTTTTAATTCTTATGCCACATATATTTGTGTGAGTAACCATGAGTAGTAATAAGATAACAGATGTTATTTTTTTAAAAGTTAAGGAAGTGGCCTAGATGTGGGACTTTTCAGTGAAGAGGTGATGCACTCATAAAAAATGGAGGGTGGATGCTGCTGGCATATCTGAAAGGCTAGACAAGTCAGCATACTGCTTTAATGTCTGGAAGAGTTCCAGGTTTAATGAGCATTTAAGCTCCTTTCTGCTGTAGGAACAGCATAATGAATACCGACAAGCCTGCGTTGCAGGTTGGCTGACACAGCTGTCCTCAGAATTCAAGGGCTTTCATTGCTGCCCATCCCCGAGTTCTTCACTGTTTTTGAGTAACTCCCTGGCCCCAGACTCAGTATCCTTCCTGACAATGAAAGCAAGTCAAAGGCTTGGAAAATTGCTTTCTCGCCACTTCTGGAAGTGATAAAGTGTAGTGTCATCTTAAAAACAAAAACTCTTCCTGTGTTTCAGTGGGCTGTGCATAAATGTCGATCTTTGTTATGCACTGTTCTGTATGTGCATATTTGGGGAGGAGAGTGATGGAAGTTCAGAATGCTGCAATCGTTCAATAATTGTGGAGTAAACTTCTTTTACTGAGCATAACTTTGAACACAAGTGAAAGAAACCAAGTGTGTTGCACAACACTGCTCTTTGTCCTTATACTGACAGCAAGTAGGGTTGTTTTAAAGGAGTATAAAAGAGAAACAGCCAGGGTAGCTATCAGATGAACTTTGATGGTTTTTTGCTATGCCCGTATATTTTGTTAGGTAGTGAAGGCTCAATCTTCTCAAATGTGCATGAGCCATCATAGAAGAATTTATTCCATGGAGATGAATATAGGGAAAAAAGTATCAACTACAGTGAAATAGAGGGGAAAAATACCAATTTTTATTTTAGTTGGGAAGTATACACCATGTAAGTCTGTGGATGCCTAGGTGTGGGTTTTGTATGTATTTGACATATTACTCAAAATCTCCTCTTCAGCAAGAGATACTTCATTGTATACCAAACCTGACCATCACTGTGAAGAAAGAGTTTAGAGGCACCTGAGATAATGAATTACTTACAGGAGCCAGTCCTAAGGCCTGGCAGTATGATGCTTCCCTTTTCAAGCCTTCCATAATATCCTGCGCACCCATTATTTTCAGAGCACAAGCTGAAAGTCTCTTGAAGATGGCATAATTTGGTTTAGACCAAGTTATAGAACTTTTGCTTCAAATTCTATGATGCAACATTATGCTGTTTTTTTTTAATAACTCTGTCACAGCAAATGAATAGTAACATGTACCTGCTAAAAGGTGGATCTGGATCAGCTTTGGAAGGTGAGACATCTAAGGGGCTTACAAGGATAGCACCTATAACATTCAAAGTACACTTCTTGGTCACCTTCAAAAAACAGCAGGTAGTAGCAAGGTTGGTTGATTGTGTGACACTCAAAAGCAAGAGCTTCCGATGTAACTTAGAACTGCATTTGCTTTGGACAGAAATGATTCTTGAGTATTTTAGTGTTTTGAGTATTAGGTAATTGGTGTTATTTTTTTTTTTTTTCTTCAAGCAGTTGATGCAAAAGGCTGCAACTGATATCAGGAAAAAGAAAGGGCTTTTGGAACTGTCTAATTTGATCCCTGATCAATTTGCTTATTTTTACTTTGCAGTGAGAAAGAGTATGTAGCTTTTTGATCTGGTTCAAAATATTTCAGATAAAATGTACTCAGCTCCAGACAGCTTCAGTAAGTAGTGTGACTAATTCATTAACAATACCTCCATTTCATATTTGCTTTTAACTTTAACTCCCACCAGATGACAAAAGAAATTAGAGGTGTGAGAGATGAATTTCTGGACTTTGTGCTGGGAACTCCCTTGTCCCCAGTGTATTTGTAGTTTGGTCTGGACTAGCTTTCATGTTTCCTTCACCCTTGTTAGTGATGCCATTTCCCACATGAGAGCAATAACCCTGACAGAAGAAATTCAGTTTGTGAATTTTTCTGAAATCTGAATCCTACAGAGTTAAATTCATGTCGAGTAGCCCTGTGCTTCTCCTTCAAGCACTTTGAGGCTTGCTGATGGAAAACACTTATCAAATTGAGCTAAATTAGTGTACTACAAATTTGGGATGCTCAATTTAGCATTACTGTGAAAAATCCATTTGGGATAATAGACTTTGCCCCAGGGATTTAGAAGAGCCACAAGGAAAAAAAAAAGAAGTTTGGTCTTAGATTGCTAATTAAAATCAGTAGCATTGGGAAATGTTTCGTGCTTCAGTCTAGTTCTTGACAAATATGAATCACAGAATACCCTGAGCTAGAAGTGACCTATGATCATCAAGCGACCCAAGGATCATCAGAATCCCACTCCTGACCTTGCAGAGGACAATCCCGAGATTCACACCATGTACCTGAGAGCTTTAAGGAGTCTCTAAACACTCCTTGAACTCTGTCAGGCTTGGTGCCGTAATCAGCTCTCTGAGGAGCTCTTCCAGTGCCCAGCCGCCCTCTGTTCTTCACCCCAAGATGAAGAACCTTGTCCTACTATTCAACCTAAACCTGCCCTGACATTGCTTCAGGCCATTCCCTTGAGTCCTGTCACTGGTCACTGCAGAAAAAAGATCAGTGTCTGTCCCTGTGTCTTCTGTTTGTGACAAAGTTGTAACTGCAATGAGGTGTCCCCTTAGTCTCCTCTTCTCCAGGCTGAACAGACCAAGTTATGTCAGATTCTTCTCATATGGCTTCCCCTCAAGGCCCTTCACCATCTTTGTTACCCTCTTCTTGACTCTTGTAACAGTTTGGTATCTCTATATTGTGTCCCCAGCACTTGAGGTGAGCCCACCCCAGCTCAGAGCAGGACAAATCTCTTCCCTTGCCTGGCTGGTGATGCTGGGTGTGATGCACCCCAGGACAGGGTTGGCCCTTGTGGATGGGAGGACTCTGGTAAATCCTACTAAACTTGTCATTGACCAGGACCCCCAGGTCTTTCTGCAATGCTTTTCTCTAACCTCTCACATCCTAGGCTGTACATGTGTGATAGAGTCTCTTGATAAGTTAATGCAGAGAGATGCTCACAAAGACTAAGGAGGCCTGTTAGGGTGTCTCTTCTGCTATACTGGTCTTGTAGTGCCTTTGAGTCTTGCCTTTCTTTATAGATGACCTGAGCTGAAAAATGGGATAGGTTGCAGGGCACAAGGCTGTTGGTCTCCAGGAGGACTGCTAGGTTTGCAGATCACTAGTGTTTAGAAAAAGGACTATATAAACAATTTAACAATATAAAGTGCAGCTATAAGACATTGAAATACTAATGCAAGACAAAAAAGATAAGCCTTTGCAGTAAGGTATACAGTCTTGAAATTGTAGTCAAAGCTGGTTTTCATCCACCAGTTTTGAAGGTGTCTTCAGACCCAGAATTTTTTTGATTTTGTTTATTTCAGCAAAGTTGAGCCTATCTAGGCATGTCATTGCTCTTTGTTAATATGCAGAAGGGTTAAATAAAAGTAAAAGAGAGAAGGAAGTAAACAATTGAGACAACTTTGTATAAGGAGACAATGGAATGGGGCTACAATTTAGGGTACAGTCTAGTTGTAAGAGGAAATTATTTTTGTGCATACTTTGATGGGAGTGGGAGAAAAAGAAGTCTCAACTTTTCTCCACAAGAGCCCTCATAAATCTAGAGAATTTATTATAATTGACTTTTGCAGCACAGAAATTGTGTTCATGATCTAAGAGACCTCTCCTAGTCTTCATTAGCAGAAACTGTCTTGCAGTTATATGATCTACTTGGCTTTAACTTTACAGGAAAATAACATAATACTCTTTAAGGGAATATTTGTAAATTCTTGTGTAACAAATGATACATATCTCCATTTGTGTAAATAAGTCTTCTTCCATCCAGTGTGGGGAACATGACAATTTTATTATCCTCTGTGCCAGAAAGAGTATTCTGAATTATAAATATATGTAGTAATTATACTGTTGATAGCTATAGCATAATTTTTCTGCTTTATTAGTTATTTTAGTCACAAAATGTAACTTTTAGCCAATTGTTGTAGACAAGGAAGCCAAGTAAAATATTGGGGGATGAAAAGTATGATGTGAAAAATTGGAAAGCCTTCTGCCCCTGCTCCATCCCCTTCCCCTCCCCCCCACCCAAAGACTGTGTGCGTGTGTCTTCATAGGAAACAATATATTGTGTAATGCAGATGTTGTAAATCCAGTTAATTTTTCACTGGAGTGGCACCCTCCCTCCCCCTGCAGGGAATATTATTAATTCTGAGTGTAGTGGAGATTTGCACCAGTGTAATTATGCAGAAAATCTTCTTGTCATCACTTTGAATGCTACTTAGGCTGCTGCTTCTATTTTCTCCACTACTGGAGACTGCAGTCTACTGAGCTCCTACTGAGCACAAAGGAACACAGTCTGGAGTTTATGTACATTTCAGTATAGAAAACTGAAGATTGTTGTTGGGGATTGGAGTAAAAGAACAATCATTGTGACTCTATGCATTGTTTTCTGGACTGGATCTTTGAGGTTGGATTCTGTATCTGAAATGCTGTAAAATAATTTATTGAGGATTTAAGATACCTTTGTGAAGAAAGTTTTTGCAGTAAGCTGAAGCAGGAAAGTACTTCTACGCCCTTACGAATGTGGAAAAATATTTAAAAGATATATATGTTAATTTTAGTGTAATACAGTGCATGAAGAAAAATCTTAAAAACATCACCTTCTAAAAGAATGCTTTCTGATACACCTAAAGCACTTTAATCAGAACAGTATAACTTTTATTAAATATGCTCAGGTTTATGAAGTCTGTTCTGAACTAATCTCTGACCTACACATATATTCCTGCAAACTTGTGAGTTGTGCACTTTTTGCCCAGCTCATATTGCATTCATCCCAATGTAAGGCTAAGCATCCTGGTGACTGAATATTGATTTTTCTGGAAGAGCTGCATTCCCTACACTTCAATTTGGATTCTACAAAAATTGAACTCCTATTTGGATGCAAGTGCTCTCAGAAGAAAACCTATTTTTTATAAAAAAGAGTAAGTCTTATAGAGAGCTATTAAAACATAAATAGAATATGTATTTTTGTAGAGAATTTCATATATTGATGTGTTTCAGGGTTTTTGATATAACCAGCTCCCAAACACTGGTTGCTGCTGTCTATGTTCTGTCCAGCTCCTGCCTTTCTGGTGTGCAGGACACAAAGGCAGCAGTGGTTCTTCAAGTGATGCTGTCTTGCTGCCCAGAATGTGTCAGCACTGACCAAAAGTAACACTGGTAAGAAATTTTGAGTGTCAAATTGAAGATATAGGCTTGGCTCTTTCTCAGACTGTTCATCTTCACTGATGCCAAAGGCCTCTATTGATTTTAAAATCAACTCAAGGCTCCACATATATTTTTCTATGTTTTTTAAATGTGGTAGGTAGCCAGCATATAAAAGCTAATGAGGGAAGTATTGCAAAAAAGCAAAACTATCTTCTAGTGGTGCAGTGCTTGTAAAGAATACAATTTAAATTGTTGTGATGGCATATTTTTGCCTCCACTCTGCTTTCAGGGAGCAATCTCTTTTTCTAGTGAAGAAAAGTCAAAAAACCTTATTTATACTACATGCATGCATATTTTTTTGGCACCTTGCTTTTAAACAAAGATTTCAATATGTTTTCAGTAAATTACTCTTTGAAAGGCAAGTTCTGTAGTACTTTAAATACATGAGAATATACTCTATTCAGAGTCACACATTTCTGTTTCCCTTATGTTTTATAAAGATCATTTTGGGGTATTGCATGCTTTTGGATGTTTTATATCAATCATTGTATCTGTTGTGTACTTGATGATAAAATCCAAAGCACAAGGCTAGTAAAAATTTTACTAACATTACTCAACACTGTTGTAAATAATTTTGAGGGAAAGAAAGGGGAAATATGTTGATCGTAAAATTGGGATTGTAGAGGTCACTGATGGTCATCTCCCCAGAATGAATTTCATTCAGAAATTTGGATTAGGTCTTGAACAGTTACAGAGCTCACAACTATCTGCTCTGTGGGGGCGACAGCCATTAGGCCCTCAGGGTCTGGGGTGTCTGCATGCCCTTGCTCTGAAGAAGGGCTGGTGCAGCAGCAGGAGTGCATGCAGAGCCTTTACCAAGGCTGGAATTCCTGGGCTGGTCAGCCCTGGAACCTGAGGAGTGGAGTGGTGTGGAGGCTGGGATGACTGGAGAAGCCCAAGGTAGCCAGTAAACTCCTGGGTATGTCCAATAGGTTTAGAAGGCTTGGGAGCCTCCAAGGACTACTCCAGAGCTACTCCTCAGGCAGTTGGTGCCTGTTGGATCTTGCTCTCCCTTCCCAGGTGCAAGACCTTGCATTTGCCTTGGTTGAACTTCATCCTCCCTTAGTACCCTTCCCTAAGCTTGCCTGGGACATTCGAGGTGGCAGCTCCTCCAGGACCTTGTTTGCTGCCTTTTGGAGAAGTGCAATATGACTTCTAGTGAGGGTAGAGCTGAATTGATATAAGTATAATTGTGAATTAAATTTATTCTAGTGTGCATCCATTTTTTATTTTCACAAGCTTGTACTTCAAATACGCTTTTGTGTTTTTTCATAGCTGTTGTGAAAGAAGTTTGGGATTTTGTTTGTGTGTTGTTTTGGTGATATTTTTGAGGAGTACTATTACCTAAGTGACAGCAGTGAGGAACTGGGTGCTGATGCCTAACTAGTACAGGCTGTTACTGCTGTAGGGAGCAGTTCTTGTGGGTGAGATGCTAGTAGGTAGAAAAGGAATAGCTGCCCTTCAGCATGGGTGGGCTAGAGTGCTATGCAAATGTTACTTGGATGTTCAGTCGTATTTGATATGCATCTCTTGGGGTGAATGTTTTTAGGATGAGGTAAACAAGAAAAGGTCTGCTGGACTCCAGCTTTAGTGGTATATTAGCAGGAAATACTAATGAGCAATTCTGTTTTCAATATAATGTTTGCTTTTTCTAATGGGGACTAACCTACCTTCCTCTGCCCATAGGCTGATGTAGCTCTTTGCAATGATAACAATAACATTATATTATGAGAAATAGATCTGCAGAGCTGGTATATTTTATAGAACTGTTTTTATTGATAATGTTAGTATTCAAAATCCTCATGTGGGCTGATCATTAAAGCTCATTTAAAAACCATCGGAGGGTTGCTTATAGCTCAAATTCAGTGCAAGGAATTTAAATCTTAATTATGTGCAGAGAGATATATGAAATAGAATTTGTACTCACAATGCATTTCTTGATTGTGAATCCATAATATATTATTGTTTCTTCAGGGAGTTGAAGAGATGCCATTAATGTAAAAGGTGAAAGTGTTCATTAAATCAGTGGTGCAGCACCAGGCTTTTAATTTGATAAAATGAGACTTATAACTGGGTTACTGCTGCACTTCTGGCTTTTTTAAACACTCTGCTGGTTGTGGTAGTGAGTTCAGTATTTTGACAAAGTGTAAAACTTAATCCTTTAAGGCATATTCCTTGCTTGAAGTGATATGTGAAAGTGATAAATAACACTCCATAATTAATCCACATGTAAAGTGTAGATTTTACCATAGTTGATGGTTAAATTTTTTGGATGTTCTTAGTGTTCAAAGCTAGATATTAATAAAGCAATTACTAAAGTTTGATAATATTCCTGTTGTTTTGCAACATACGATTAGATTTCTAAATTTTCTGGTTTACTTTTAGAAGGTGGAAGTTTATATTTAAGAAATCTGAAGCAGTGTGCAAGTTTTTTTCTGCTTAGCTGGTTAGTTTTAAGTCCTGAATAACTGAAATATTTGAAATTTTTATTTGTTGTTTTT
This sequence comes from Setophaga petechia, assembly GCA_024362935.1. NCBI lineage: Eukaryota > Metazoa > Chordata > Aves > Passeriformes > Parulidae > Setophaga > Setophaga petechia. Next base: position 35,482,531 of record JANCRA010000001.1, read on the forward strand.
CAGAACATACAAAACACATGTAGTTGATAATTTTTATTTCACTGTTATTCAAAGTATTTATTTGAAAGAGCTCAAATCCTTCCAAAGTTCTTAATTTTGGTTGAGTGAAGGACTTTGGCTGTATAAATGGTATTGTATAAAATGAAAAAAAATGTTTCTTCCTGTGCTACACTGATCTACACATATTATTCCTGTTGCTCTGCACTAAAACACTGCTAAAGTTGGAGTATGTGGAAGGTTATTTGTATCTGTATGCACACCAGTATAGGATCATTACTATATGCATGGAAAATGAAATATCAGTATGGCGACCAGGAGTTCAAGTTCTGCTGGTGTCATTGATCTCACTCTGGAATGATATTAAACATTGGTCTGCTAGCAAGCAGAGTGAGTGCATGGGTTCAGAGCTTTGGAAAGGATATTTTAAGGAACAAATTGGCCTGGTCTTTGTACCTGGATTCATGCAGTGTCCACTCCAACATATCAGTGGGGTGCTGCATTTGAAGCCGCATCTGAGATGCAGCACTGGTGCACTCTGTGGAAAGGCTGCCAGGTTCTCCAGGGACTGCTCTCTCTGAGCACTTGAGTCTGTGACCTCAGCCTAGAAGGTGGTGCAGACCTGGCTGCTGGTTAGCAGCAATGTGGTGGAACCTCAGGCTGTAGCACATCAGAACAAAATTAACTGTGCCTGTTGTAGGCCAGTAGTTAATGTAGAAGTACGTGATACGTGATAAGATGAACTGTGACTGCCTCTCTAGTGTTGATAACACACTGGAAAATAAATAAATAGAATAACTGATTTGTTTGGCCTCAAATAGTTTAATGCCATGCTTTATCATGAGGAGCTATTCTCTAACTCAGAATAACTAGTTTAGTTTATTTACCTAGATTTTGAGGAAAGCTACAGGGGTACTAGCCTATTAAATAAATGTGTTTACTCTGACCCAGGGAATATTTTCTCTGTGTGGTTTGGGGGGTTATTTTAACAGAGATGACTTGGAATTGAAATACTTACTAAAGGAAGGCAGCTAACCTAAACCTCTAATTATGTAGAAAACTTCAGGCTGAACGTTCAGCGCTGTAATTACCTCAAAATTACTAGCTGAGTCTGGACAAAATATTTTTCTTTGGCATTTTCCTTCATGCCTCCAGCTTGAAAGAGAAATTAAACCTGTAAATGCTGGAGGTGCTGTCAAAACAAGACAACCAAAGAGAGAAACAAGATGCTTTTTCGTTTCTATCAATTTTTCTCAAACATTTTCAACTTGTCTTCTGTGAAATAACTGCAAGATGCTATGTAATTTACTACCGTTCTTAATTTAACATCAGGGTACTGAGCAAGGAGGTGAGGTCAACAGATGAAGCTGAACATAAGTAAAAAGACCAGATTCTGGGAGCAGATAGCACCAAAGTACAAATATGCTCAGAAGTTTTTCAGCCTCTGTTCTAGTCTCAAGGACAGTTTGAAATAGAGAGCCTTGCAACTGGCTGATGGAGAGCTCCTTTCTAAAGAGACCTGTGAGGCAAAACTGTGATGTGTGTCTATTTTTCACTAATCTCTAGACACAAACATAAGAGGTCATTGATAGCATAGTCATGGACTATTTATATCAAGGAAGTATGAACCCCAAAAATGCTAAGTTAGTGACCCTAAGCAAGCTGTAAATGTAAACTTGGCCAGGTACTAGACAACAGTTAATGGCTGAGTGTGAATGGAGCCATCAGTGGGCCTGAGTGTATAAATGCTATATTCTGGTCAACTGGAGTTCAGACATTTCTTCTAATTTTGATTTATAATGGGCACCAGTGGACTCCCAACAGCTCTTCAGATGTGATTATTGAATATGGGGCTGTGCTCAGACAACATGTGAGGGTTTTCAAAGTGGGAACATATCCACTTTGGCATATGCTTATTGACAGGTGTAGAACACTTATATCTTGGAGGCTGGTCTGCATAGCATCTAGGAAGAGCACAGAAGAAAGGACCTATGAATCTGGTTTTCCCAAGGGCACACCAATCATCTGACCTTAAAACTTGTTCACCCTTAGAGAAATCAGTGTAATGATGGTGTTGCTTGCAGAGATCTTACATCAATCTTTCAATAAACTTATGTACAAAAATGGTAGTCTGGTATTTTTTCAAAGCTGAAAGGGTAGTTCCTGAATGTGATTCTGTGGTTCTATGCTATGATCCTCTATAGATGAGGATAAAACATAAAAGCAGTGCAGAATTTTCTGGAGTATAACTTATCTAATGGAATTTTATGTCTTGACTCTTTTATGTACTGTTCTTCAGATGTTAGCTTTCAGAGTTTTAGAAAATACCTGTGGAATCACATCAGACGTCTCTCAGCGGTGCTCCATCAATTTTCATTTGTAGGCTATCAGTTGTTCCTGATGAATCTGTGCTTGAGAGGTGTGGTTCATAGTCAACCCTCCTCTGCTTACAGATAGTTTTAGATGGACAACTGAATTTGGCTTTGGTTGAAATGTAGCCAATAGAATCTCTTTCTACAGCATAATGGTTAGCAACTAGTGCTTTGTGGCACACTTGGTTTTTTGGAGGCTTGAATAGCAATTAGCAGGTGAGGAAAAGGAACATAAACACTAGTTTTGATGGTTTTATATTAATTTACTGTTTCTTAAAACTGTTTAGTACAAATGATACTGTGACAAAATGTCAGTAGTATCAGTGAGTTGAACAGAAAGGCAATGTGTCTGGTGCCTTTGTAAATAACATTTTCTTTCAGTCAAGGGGCCAAGAACTGGACTGAACATAGTGAGGACTTTTTTATCAATCATTCTTGAAGGCATAGAAAAGTCAGAGTACAAAGTTGTCAAGGACTGTTTTGTGTGTAGCAACCTAAAGAAATCTAAATGATCGTGAAACATTGTCAGGACTTCTGAAGTAGTTTTTAGGGTTTTTTTTCATTAATCTTTGCAAAATAGTGAGATGACTATTTATTAAAGAAAAAAAAAATCTTCCTGTCACTTGCTTTAGCTGTTATGTGATCCCTGAGAAAACCCAGAAGCGTGAAGGATGTTTATGCTTCCTGAACTATTCAAGAGCAAATGAAGAGGTTGTGACTTTCAAGCCTGAGCAGCCTTTGTCTGAGAAACCCAGCTATAGTGTTTTCTGGCCAAGAAGGGTAGAACATATGCAATCCAAAGTTTAAACAAAAAACCAAATCAGAGTTTCAGTTTGAGTGAGTAAGTCCTCTGAGTTGTTCTAGGAAAAAGAAAATTGTTTTTGTAAAATATGGTTTAAACATAGTCTTCTATTAGAGTGAAGACTAGGAAACTCATAAATCAGTTGATTCAAGTAATGAAGTATGGATATTCTGGTTCCTGAATGCTTATGCTACTTAAGTTTATGAACATGTTGAAACATACAGTAATTGCAGGCTTCAGAACTATTGTTACTTACAAATACTTTCAATCTTGATAAAGGTCCTTTTCCCATGACTTGCCTATCAATGAACTCTGATGTCACTTGAAAAGATAATTTTAAGGGGAGATTTGTAATTGATAGCTTCCATGGTTGTAACAGTGTTTTAGGGTTATTTTAATTCTAGAGGGTTGACAGCTTTTCAAAATTTTAACAAATCCTGCAGGTAAGAAATATGCACCTGTTGGAACTGCATGGATGAATTTAGGAGAAAAATGAGTAACTCTGTGGAGTTTTTAATTTTAAGAAAAAAAGTTGTGAATATTGATTTTTTTTTTCATTAGTATGATCTCTCTCACTAGAAATGCAAAATTTTACAGATGGTATTTAAGATTTGTATATTCCTTCTACAAATTATTAGTATGAAAAGGCCTTCTAAATAAAGTTAAAATAAAATTTTGCTTACGGAAAACTTTAATAGTTTTTTCAAAGCTTTTGGGTATACTTGCTACCAAAACATGAAGAAAAAATTAGTTTAGAGTTTTGAACAAGAAGAATCATGAAGGAAGAATGTAATTTTGAAGTGGAAAAATCTGTGTCATTGTGGATGGAACTGGCATCCTGTCTCCAGCATGCTGGGCATTGTTGGACTAGTGTAATTTCCCAAATGTATACATTAATATATGAGTATCTGAAAGAATTGTGCACAAATTCTATATAGGCTATATCTGTATATACACTGTATGTATCCTGTATACATATACAGGATATTACTTTATAAACACTTTTTTTTTCTCAGATGTAGTTGTAAACAATGTTATTCTCTTCTTTACATAACCAAGCAATAAAATGCAAACATCCACTTTAATGTAAAGGATTCAATTACATGTTTTAGTCTTCCTGATATGTACCACTAGAATACTTCAAAGAAAATGGAAAGGTTCTTTAATTTAGAATGGTCTTATCTAGCACATGGTAAATGTTAACTCTAGGATGCAAGCTTGGATTTCAAAAATATTCCAAAAAGTTATTGAAAGGAGATTGTCCCTTTCTGTAAGGAAAAATTGTAACTTTCCTTTAACTTCTGAACATGATTTTAAAGCTCAGTGACAGAAAGAAACGTTCAAAGTGAAATATCCTATTGTGGTTTCATCTCACCCTTTGAAGACAGTGGTACGAGGAAACAAGCCTAACTTCATTGGCAGACAATGACAAACTACTTTTGAACCTGTTTAATTTCTTGCATGTGAGATTAGTTCTCTATTGGAAGGTTTTATATTCTCTTATCTGCTGTAAATTGTCCAGCTTATATTTTCAAACAAGCTCTTGTCAAATTTAGTTTTCAAGGAATCTCAGATACAACACATCTCCCTGCTTAATGCTATTTCTTACTTTAGTCAGGGAGGAGAGGAAAAAGAAAGAACAAAAAAATAAGATATTGAGGAGATGTGTCTTCAAGCTACTTTTTTTGTTAGATAGGAGAGTAAAACCCAGAGATCTAGTTATGCTCATACTTTGCCTCTGACAAAGGCAACTATCATATGCAAAGCCAAAGCAGCATCTAATTTTTCCTGCCTTATTGTCCCTGCTTTCAATGTAATCAGAAGATGGAGACATCATATCCAGCTACAGCTGTTATTTATTACTGTGCCTTCAACTGAGCAGTGGGAAATTGCCTCTGACAACAAAAGATCCTCTCACAAAACTGTTTCTTTTCCACTCTCATCTCCTGCTTGTGAGCCATGGCAAAATAGCTTGAGGTTTCTTTCTACAGTTGCCATTTTTGCCAATCTGCTGATCCACACTCTTTGTACCAAATGAACAACTGATCATCTTCTTTGCCATTCCTTGCCTCGGGTAACTCCCGATCTAAAAATGTCCCTGGATTAAGCATCTTGTATCAAATGCTGGATACAACAGCAAGAGTCCAATATTGTTCTTTGTGCTCTTGTCTTTCTAAGGAATAGAGCTTACAGGGTAGACAGGATTGTCTCCTATTTTTCCTCTAAGGGGTCAGTATAGTGAAAATGTGCCTTTTGGTGCTGCCACAGTAATAGGAAAAGCTTTGCAGAAGATACAGAAAAATACCTTTAGGGTATAATTCAATCTCAACTGCCCCAAAATAAAAAGAGCTAGCACAGTACAGCTAGCGTTGAAGTAGGTTAAAGCAAATTTGACAAATGAAACCTAAATTATAAATTTGTCCTATAATAGGGGAGAGGGAAAAAACTAACCCCCTTTTATCTACACCTTCTGCCCTCCTTTAAGTCCCCTTAACCAATCTCTTAACTCATGTAAGACAACACAATACCTTGTTAAATAAATGACACAACGGGTATTGGAGATTCTATTCCCAGCATTTTAGACTGGGCAGTTCACTGGAGAAGCAATGAAGTAGGCAGTGTGAATTCATAGTCATGGAATGGCTCAGGTTGGACGGGACCTTAAAGGTCATCTAGTTCACATTCCCCTGTCCCATGGATAGGGACACCTTTCACTAGACCAGGTTGCTCAGAGCTCCATCCAACTTGGTCTTCAATACTTCCAGGGATTGAGCACGTGCTCTGGGCATCCTGTTTCAGTGCCTCACCACCCTCACAGTAAAGAATTTCTTCCCAATAGCTAGTCCAAACCTACCTTCTTTCAGTTTGAAGTCATTGCTCTTGTCCTTATGGAAAGTCCTTCTCCAACCTTCTTGTAGGTGCCTTTTAGCTATTGGATGGCTGCAGTGAGGTCACCATGAAGCCTTCTCTTCTCCAGGCTGAACAATCCCAGTCCTCTCAGCCTTTTCTCATAGGAGAGGTGCTCCATCTCTCTGGTCAACTTGATGGCCTCCTCTGGACTCACTACAACAGGTTGATGTCTTTCCTGTGCTGGGGAGCCCAGAAGTGGCTGCAGCACTCCAGGTGGAGTCACATGAGAACAGTGTAGAGGGGCTTCCATCTAGCTAAAGGAAAGGATGGGCATTGGCATTTCCATAATTGCCTCAGTTCGGAGTGTGGAAGCTTGTGCTTTCTTGTTTTGATTTGACTTTTCTCTTTGATCAGCTTTGACACTAAAAGCATTAGTGTGAGCATCTTTGTTCAGAAAAAATGACCTCTAGGCTTTGTGCTTTACTGGTTTAGTCTTTCTACTTTTCTGTGTTTTGCATGTGCATAGAGGCTGTTTGGTTCAGTCAAGTTCCTTTAGGAAGAGGTGTGTGTTTCTGGCAGTTCCTTGGTGACTGAGCAGACATTTTTATTCCTCTCCTCCCCACCTTGAAGTTATGTACAAACACATCTAAATTTCAGCCAGTACTTATCACTTTGTAAAGGTGCTTTGTAAAAATGCTATTAAAATGGAAATATCTCTAGGAAGAAGTGGGAAAGGCAGTTGGGATGGTAATGGCTTCTAGTGGTTGTTGCCTGTGTTTTAAAAAGCAGCTAATGATAAGCTAAAGAACAAACTGTGGTAAAACATCAAAAGAACACCAAGTAAAGCTGATAATGAACAACCTGAGAAGTAAATTAGGGAAAGCAAAAAAATATGTGGAAGTGGAACAGAAGAATTGGTTATTTTTTGATGTAAAAGGTATTTCCATAGCAGATCTTTGAATGTTTATCTTCTTTTTTGGGGTGTGCGCAGTATGTATCACTGAGTTACTTCCTACCTAGTGTGATAAGATTAAAACACTGGGGAAATTTAGAAAGGAAATTATAGACATTATACAGAGAATGACCTTTATCAAGGATGCTTTTTTCATTACATGAAGCACAGCTCCTTACCAGTAGGGAAAAATTAGCATCCTACCCAGAGAAATAGGAACTAAGTGTGGAAAAGATTTTTATGAATTTTGGAGATGACTTTTCTTGTCTCATATGGTTACGAACCTATGTATACCTCCTTTCTTATTATATCAAGGAAAGATGACGTAGATTGGAAATCATTGTTGCCTTGCAAGATATGGGAATATAAACTCTCAAATCTAGGCTCCATTCAGCTGCTGGGCAAAGCAACTTCTGGAATGCTCCCAAAATTAAAAAAAAAAAAAAATTGATTTTCAATTTCTTTTTAGCAGGGTTGTTTTACTTCTGTATTGAATTAATGCCTTCAACTGTTTCATTTGCAATCCTGAAATCCTGGATTACAGGGAAGTAGACCACCATAATAATGACATGTTTAGATGTGCTTCTTTTTTCCATCTGATTTGAGAAGCTATTATTATTGTGACTTGGTAGAAGAAACCTAAAGCAGGAAAAAATATTTGACAGTCATGGTTATTTAAGTGAACACAATATTGATGGGCAACAGTTTGAGTGGGCTGTGTAACTTTTTCTTTTCATTCCATCAGCACAAATCCAACTCTTCTTCTGCTCTGATCAAATGCTCTTGGTTCAGGTAATTATTTAACATAATGTTGGAAGTCCTTGATGTTTGTTTATTTCATGAACATACAGCTTATTTCCAGTCTGCCTTCCTCCACAACTGGCATTTTATCACCTATAACCTGTGCAGATTAGTTAGTAAAAAAGTTGAAAAATACTTTGAAAGAAGGCTGTAGTAGATACCTGGACCTTTCCAGGCAACACTTCTGGGAGAAATGGGATGTTCAGTCTTTGGGCAGGGTATTATGGTATAGCTGACTTCTGACTGGTGGTTTTTAATTGACTGGGTTATCTGAACACTTTCTGGTTACTAAACGTGCATTTTATAGTCTCCTTAGTAGCATTGCCCATCTGTTTTCCCCTTTCACAAATGGAGAAGTAGGAGGGAATTCACCCCAAGGAAAAGAAGATGCTGGTGGAGAGGAAGGGCATCCATGTTCAAAGTGTCTGAGACACATCCTCTCATTTCCAAAATACTCTTCCTCTTGTTGCTGAGTGACTACTAATGTTGGAATGGACAAAAAGACAATGGAACAAAATTGGAAATTTGGAGCTTGCATGGAGGAAAAGCAAACTGAGACTTTTGTAGGTAGCTTTTTCAGCAGAGTAGGTAAAACATAAGGATTGCACTAAAAAAACGATCACCGATAAGTGAAGCATTGAGGAGTTAGCATTGCCAATATAAAAAGAGTTGAAAAGAAATTTCTAGATAGATCAGACTGGAGTTTTTAAAGTGCACATAAAAGAAAACTGGTATTCCAAGAGAAGCTAAAATAATTGCCTCTGTATTTCATTTCTGTCATCCTTCAAAGCTGCAAAGTGGTGAGAAATTACAGTATTAATGTTCCCACTAAAGCTGAATGAAAGCTGACTCTGTTTCTAAGGAGACATATCCACTATAGTAATATTGCTGTAAAGTAAGCACTTGGAATTACATTTGTAGAATTTATAATCCAAATTCAAGCATCCCCAATCCTTTCAGTGTTCTATTTCTATGTTCATATTTTAGTATCTCTGATGCTGATATTATTTTTATTTTATGGGCTTAAGGGAATGCCTGCTCTAGTTGGAAAGCTTTCAGGGAACAAAGTTTTATTTTTAGATCAAGTGAATCTGACCCAGATAAAATCTGGACTTTAACTTGCCAATTACATAGTTTCAAGCAATGAATAGCACATCTGAGGAGACAGATGAGTTGAGCTTTTTATTTCACTAGTTATTTGATATGCAAGGATGTGTCATTATGTAGAGTGTAACTTGCTTGTATTGGCATATTAGTTTGTGGAAAATTGCAATATATAGAAAGCATCAATAGGCAAAATATTAGTGTTTTGTGCTTAACAAGAACATATCTATTTGCATGTTGGTTTAAGTAACTCAACGAGATTTTGTTAGTGAAGGAAAAGGAAGTGTAGACTTGTACCCTTTATGGGAAGAAGTGTGGTGTTTTAGCCATTCTGGACAGCATTTAGCACTAAGCCTTACTGCGCCTGGGTGGCATATCTGTTACGTGGGTCCATTGCACTTTTGCCAGTAATTCTGCTTTTCCACAAACTATCTGAAAGTAGTGAGGTGATAAAAAAAGAATAATTCCCAACCTTGTAGTTGAATTATTTTTAAACTTGACTCATTAACGGGACTCTTGGGATGTGACACGTGATGTTTACTGAGAGAAAGCCGTGATGTTCTCCTCCACGTAATTTGTTCGCTCATGTTTGAGTGTCAGTGTAGGGGTGAGTGGTCATGAGTTACAATGAGCAAAGTGCACAAATGGTTCAGTGAAATGTTGCTAGCTGATGCATTCTATGGCACTGAGGTCTTCTATCAGAGAAAACTCTAGACTTAAATGTTATTGGTGTACTTTGAATTTCTGTTTCTAAACTAAAAGGATGTCAATATAATTAATAATGCTTCTTCTTGCTGAAATATTATTTAGAAGAAACCATGATTTATTCCACTAGTTTTCTTCATTTAAAAATTTGAATTTTCAGGAATTAATGAACCATTTTTGTTCTTAGTATTGTATATTCTTTTAAAGATACACCATGTGGTATCAACATTCTGATTTCTTAACAGCATAATTAAGGAGGGGATGATGTATCACTAATACTAATACTTTAAAAAGATGAGTTTTATTTTTGTGAAGGAAAGAGTATTATTATCAAGATTTACTCTTCCTTTTATATATATATATATATATAAAATGAAAAGTCCCCTTGGCTGTTAGGCTTTCTATGCAGTGAGATACAGTTCTTCTAGTTAATTAATATATTTGAAGTAATGGTTTATGCTGTGTACTCGTAGAAGAAATATATATATTTTTAATATTAAGAAATTGAGCAATAAAACTTTTTTTCCCATTTCAATGCAGAACTAGTTTAAAACTCACAAGATGGTAAAATTACTGCATGCAAAGGGCATGAATTTGTTTAAAAAATGGCAGCTAAAGAAAACCTGTGTAAGACAAGAAATCATGATCTCATTTTGAAGAGGAGACAATTAAACTTAGAAATTAATCTAGCAAGGTTAAAAAAGCTTTTATGAGATCTGATGAGACTGGTCAGTAACTGTGTTTGCAGTGTAATAGTGATAGGGCCTTGTCTTCCAGACATGTCACATTCCTGCTGTAGTATCCTGCTATGCTAAAAAAATCTGTATTATCTCCAATGCAGACACTCAGATTTAGAGCAGTATGAATACCTTTGTTTTTAGCCCCTATAAATCAGAAGAAATTCTCCCCATTGTAGGTAGGGATCTTGAAGCAATTTTGTAGCTGCATTCCAATCAGATAATGCTACTCTCTAAGGGGTACAATAAACACAGAGAAGAAAATATTAATATCACAGCTCACCCCAGAGGTGACTGCATTTCAATTTGATAAATGGTTTATTATCATCATCATCTTATCTGTCAAGCTTTGAGTGTATTTTGAAGACTTTAGGAAGAATAAATCTCTATAATCATTGCTCATTGCCATTCACAGCAGTATGCTAAATGACGTATGCTCTATTAGACATAGCCCAAAAAAACCTAATTATTGTATTTTGTTGTGGAAGATAATAAAAACTTTTTTCTTAATTTTTTTATCTTCATGTGCTTGTTTTAATGTGGTGATTCCAGAACAGCAACATGGTATTCCTGCAACAATGCCTCCTGTTTTCCAGCCCAAGGTGCCTGCCTCCACTGTCATCAGAGCAGATTAGTGAACTTACATCACCTTAAAATGACTGTAACAGCTCAATCAGCCTCAGAGTTTTGTTGTTCTAACAGTTGATAAATGTTCAGATTGAACATTAAATGGCTGTTTTGTTTTTGTCATACAATTTCAAGTTAACTGCTGTTTTAATACACAGAGTGCTTCAAACACAACCAGGGCTGTGCAAAGTTTCATGTCCTTAGCGATTATTTGAAAATGATGCCCAAGAAATCTTTAACCTTGAAAAGTGGTAAATTGACATTTGACTGTAGCATAACGCTTTCCTCTAAACTGATTGTGTTTTTTTTTTTTTGTCTCCATGCATGTGCACACACAAATGTGTAAATTAAAAATTTTTTTGTCTGTTGCTATGATTTGGCAATTGTACTGACCAAACGGGATTTGTTTCAGGAGGGGTAATGCTTAACAACATACTTTCATCCTTCCAGTGAAGTATGCTGCATGAGTACCTATAAGAAAGAAAATGTTGTGGTGCTTGCTTGACTGCAAGTCTTGGTTGAATTAAGTTAATTTAAACATGAGTCTTTAAACAATATAGGTAAAACATATTCAGCATTTCAAGGCCAGATGTCTCCTGCAGTTTTTCCAAAATGTACATCCTCTACTGTAACTAATTTTGGAAATTTTGCCTAAAATCTAAGCAGAAGCTTAAACCTGTGCTACATAGTAGGGACTCATTAACTTTGTGATTCAGTTTTGGACTGTTCTAAATGTAGTTTGGTCCAGTGTTGGTACCTCTGACTTTGCTTTAGACGGTTTGAGGAAAATGGCTGTGTCTACACTTACAGACAGGTCCAGTTGACACAGTGATGCTTCATTCCCTGGTAAACCTGGAAAGGGAGGACTGCAGGGAGGTGCACAGGAACTTGCTGCTCTTCCACGTGTCTGGGTTTTCTGCTGTAGGAAACTAAAGTGCATGTTAATCCCTTATCCTGGTGTGCAGCTGGAGTGTGGTCAGGGGTATCTGCTCAGGTGCTGGGGCTGCGATGACGCCAGTAAAATTCTGGGCTCTAAAATTATACAAGATCAGCCAAATTCTTTGACAAGACTTAAAAATAATATTTGAGGCTTATCTCTGAATATTTGTCACCCAAAAAATTAAGTGAAACCTTTGAATACCTATCAGATCCTTTACAAAACACTAGAAAAGTTAATATTCTGTTTTATTTAAACATAAGACCACAATGCCTCACAAGGGACTCTAATATTAAACATTTCCTTACTTTTCCAGGTCAAATGAAAAAAAGTCTTTATGTCATGTTCTTTCTCTTGAAACTACTTCTTCCACTGCTTGCTTTCTTGGTGCCCTTGTCTTAGCTGTTAAATTGTTGTTTTAATGAACTGATTCCAGCCCACTTAATACAAAAGCTCATGTAGAAATTGGCAGATATGGTAGGAACTTCTATACACCTTCTCTTCCTCAAATTTCTCAGGAATTCAAGGCAGTTTCCTTGTCTTGAATAGGGCTGAAAATAAATTATTGAAAATTATGGCAATTTGTTTATCACAAACTTTTCCCATTATTTTCTGAGCTTTACAGGGGCTTTTATTTGATATTTGGCAATGACACAGTTTTGCCATGCAACACTACCTCCTCTTAAAAAGTAACAAATAAGTGCCTTACCTATGCAGGATGCTAGCTTTAGGGCATAGTGAAAGGTATCTGGAATTAAGGCCTTTCTCATGTGTTGTAACAAACTGCTTGGCAGGTAGGGGGCTTTTGTGAATAACACAGAGATATAAAGCCTCTTTCTGGAAGAGTTGGTTTTGGTTTTTTTAGAATCTGTCTGTCTATTGTATCATAGGCTGGTTGGGCTTTGCCTCTTTAGTCTGATGTAAGAGAGAAGGAAATGCACATCCACTTGGAATAGGTCTCATTCTGACTACACTGGACTACTGTCTTCTACACTAAATTACCAAAGTTGCTCAATTGTGTGATTTCTTATAAGCTGAAATCTTGAATTATGTGCATCCTAGTAGAGTCTTCATAGTAGATCAGTTTCTGGCAGATAAATAGTTTGCCAGTCTTGGAAGAAAATTTTGAAAGCTTTTTGTCCCTGCTCTTTTTATTCTATTATGTTGAATTTTTTGGAAAAGGCTTTTCACTTCTTGATGATTCTGTGTCACAAAGCCATAGCAAGAAATTTGGATCAAAAAGGCAGAACAAGTAAAAGTTTATTTCAACAGCTTTTTGTAGTACTCTAAAAACTGGCCTGATACCTCTTGCCAATTTGTATTAAGATTGGTTCAGTATAACTGATTTGAAGTAGTTTGGAAAGTCTCTGAATTTTAAATATTTCTGATGAATGTATACGTGATGTGTTTCAAGCTGTAATCCAGCTCCCATTGAAGTCAATGGCAACACTGCCATCAATTCCTATGGTGCAGAAGTGGACTTATAATGAGCTATTTAATGTTTCACTTATCTAAATTGTCACAGCTTGAAAGCTGTAGCAAAGGACGGGTGGGGTTGTGGAATGACTGGAGGGTCTGTAAATGTAATCAAAGAGACCAGATTGTGTGTGAGAAGCTGTTTCATCTCAATCTCTTTCATCTATAGAAACCTGATAGAATTTGTTTAGTACATTCTGGCACATTCTGTGTACAGAAATACACAGTCAAATGCAGTATTTAGAATGGCTCTTGAGAACAAAAGCAGATAGATGAATCGTTTTACAGTTAAGTAGCTATAATTCAGCAGTTTTAAGTTCTTCACATTCTGTCACAAAACTCCTGATGAAAAAGTCTTTTTTTGTAAACCATACTACTGGTTTTCTTATCTGTACAATTATAGAAGCACATATTTGTTTCTTGGAGGAGACTGAAAATAAATGCTCTAATATTTATGGAGTGTGGCAAGTGAATTAAGACTATCTCTTATGATAGCTGGTTTAATATAAGAATATTTTTCATATATCTAATCTCAATTTGTTGTTCAGAATTGCCAAGACTCAAATGGTGGCTATTGTGAGGGGTTTTGTTTTGCCTTTTTTTGTTTTTCCATGAGTTTCTCTGAGCTGTGAAAATCCACTGGGACTAAATGCACTGAAAGGTTCACTAAACCAAATGAACAAATAAATGGACATTCTTTAAAAAATTCTGACAAAATATGGAACAAATTGTAGTAATGTTAGGTATATTTGCTAGTTCAGTAGATTAAGTGTGAAAGAAGTGTGATTTCATCATCTTCTTTTGAAAGACTTAGGGACTTTAATGATGAAAGAGCTAATATGTGTATTGTGCATGTTTACCACAAGCAGTCAGCAAGTCATCTGCAGCAAGGTGGGAAGAGTTGCAGAGTATTTGACATAGATCTGATTTCATGATTGCCTGGTGTTGTAAGAAAAAGATAGCTTTGAGTTAACAGGTAAGCTCATATGATGAATTTTTCAAAATTCATATGATGAATTTTGGCATTCTAAAAACCAGTTTGGAACCTGTACAACAGTAATAATCAAATCTTGGCCAGATCACAGCATGCCTCTTCAACCCCAGTGAACTGAATTGTGGCAAACTTAAAAGTTGGTGCTGCTAGAGAATTTAAAAAAAAAAAATTATAATAAATGAGGTATCAATGAATGAATTATCCAGAATATTATTCAGCATCTTCATGCTTTGCTGTATTTTCCTTTCTGTTACTGAGTCAAATGCATTGTGTGTGATTGTGTTGACTTACAGCATTTGCCATATTTTATTAATAACAGTTTTGTAGAATGATGAATGAGTTATCCCTCTCCCTCTTTTTCCTTAGTTCTGAGATATCAGTCAAAATTTTCCTTCAAACTTTGTGTCCTTCACTCAGACATGATTTCGTTCAGTTATTCTAGCAGCAATTCTCCTCTCAGACCATTTTGCTCTCCTTATCCTACCCACTGTTGATTTATAATGTTAACTGACAAAATTAAGTTCTTAAATCAGGGTTGCCTTGTGTTGAAAATATTTCCTAGTAAAATTCAGCTACCGAAAATTTAAAATTCTAGGACTGCTTGTGTTTCTTAGGGGAGCTATATATTTTAGGGGTTTTGTTTTTTAGCATTGATGATTTGGTTGCAAAATGAAAGGAGTACAAGGAATGATAATTTTTAAATTCAAGTCATATATTTATGCCTGTAGTAGATGATACTGAAAAAGATCTGTTTTCTCACCTTACTATGAATCTTTGGTCCCATGAGCTAAATTCTTGTAGCCAAGCAATAAAGAGGAAGAAAAAAAAATTTCTTCTGAATTTTTCAACTTTCCATGAACCCTAATAAAAGCTAATTGTAGTTTCTAGGAGAAAACTTGTGTGAAAAATCCTGAATGTGTTTTTTTTTTTTTTTTTAATTTTTAAGGTATTTTTTCATACGTGAAAGAACACCAAATGCTTCTGAGGACCATTCTAAGTAAACTATTTGGTAGGATATGGAATGATGTAAGAAATAATCTAAAAGGGCAGTAACTTGAGCTTTTAACTGCTCTTGAAGCTACAGAGGGAAGTAACTGGTAAGAGTTAGACTTTAAAATAAATGACCAAGACATTGTGACATCATGAGAAAGTATATATTGGAATCTGATAATGTGCTGTGTGAGAAAGGTCGTATAATGAAACTGTATTTTGTTGGGTTGAAAGGTTTGAATGTTATAGTGATTTATTTATGACACTGATAAAGGAAAAGCAAGAGGAAATATGGGCCTCAAATGTAGGTCAGCCAGCTGAAGGAAAGTTGACATTGATTCCTTAAAGGATGGAATCTGTAAGGTTGTCCTTAAGGCAATGCTTTACAGATTTCTTGTCACTGAGCAAAATAAAATGCCAGAAAACAATGTCAACAAACCCCCAAAAGGGAAACTATTGATATTATAGGTGTTCTGATCTTGTGTTTTTAATGGCAGCATCAGAGCATAGAATATGACTTAAAAAGTTACTTACAAGTAGCTTTTTTTGTTGTTGATTTGTTTGTTTACAAATGAGTCATGCAGCAGTTCTGAGAAAGGTGGGTGACATGTAGTCTGAATTTAGGTGACTGCAATGCCGTCATGGGACAAAGCCCAGGCAGTAGGACTAAACTAAAGTTTTGGAAAAATTAGATGTACGTGGATACTTTATTCTGGATAATGGCAAAGCAACAAACAACTAAGTGGTTCTAGATAGCTTTTCTTTTCTTTTTTTTTTTTTTTTTGCCAAAGATGTGTCCGTATTCTTAAAGTCATGTTTAACAACATTGGAAGCTCACTTGATATGTGTAACTGTAAAATCCAGAAAAGCAGAATTAAAGAAGAAAATTAATTATGGAACATAAGGACCAACTCCTTCAGGATGATTTTACCATTAGTTATGTTGAGCTGGGCAAATGCAACAGTAAAACATTAATGAGGTAATTGATATTTTCTTACAATGTTCGTGTGCACATATGTATTTAGAAATTTGTGTCAGTGTAGATATACATCTTTCAGCCCCTGGACACTGGCATGTCTGTATATAATAGATATATATTTTCTAGCCCTTTTTTGCATGATTATGCTACTCAAAATATCTTTTAATATATCTGCTAAGTTATGAATGTAGTCTATCAATGACTCTCATGGAGTATTTAATTTGTTTTAACAGACCAAAATAATTTGAATATTTGTCTGAGAGAAAAATCAAGTGTATATTAAAACTTGCATTTCCAATTGCTAATCAAAACTGTAATTGGTCTCAAAGGCTGTTGGGATTTTTAAGTTTGGGTTTTTTTCCCCAAATTTACTTTTGAGTCTGACCTCTATGGACTCTACACTTTGGCATGAAATATCTATTTGTGCTAACAAAGTAAGGGAAGGTAAAAACAGCTTGGCTCAGTGTCATGGGATTTTGATTTTCAGAAGTAAAATGTAATGTTAATTACCTGGTGCAGGACAACAAGAGATGAAAACTTGAAATTATTTATTGCGTAGAATAAAAGTGTCCTCACTGTCAGTCCATAAGTTCACAAGTAAGTTGTATTTTCTGCTAACACAATTTGGAAAAAACCCAACAAACATATCATCACTATGTCTCCATGAGCAAGTTGATTCCTTACAGCAGTTTTCAGTTAAAAGTACACATTCCCTGTCTGAGGCTTGCAGTATTTGCAGATAGTCTGACTCTAGCCACTCTACTGTTAAGAATGACATGACTTTTAAATTTTGTTTAACAATCAATTCTTAAATTTACTGTATCCTTTCAATTTTAATGACACTATTTCTTCTGTTAACTTAAAATAGTCATTCCAACATACACAATTATATAAGCAGCAGCAGGTCAAACCTGTTTTGTGTTTCTATGCACGCAACATTTCTATGTTGTTGTATGTTTTTTATATGATACATATACCTGTGTTCATGTGTGTTATATTTTAAATTAATACATTATTTTCATAGCATTTATTTTTTTATGCAGCAAAGTTTTCCCCTAGTGATCACATGCTATGTTAACTAAAACTGGTTATTTAATTAAAGTGATCTCAAATTTGAAGTCAAGTTTTCTGGATAAAATTTATGAATATCTTGGTCTTAAATATAGAGAAATGTTTTCCCCATAGCAAGTTTTCCACATTGACAATCAATATAGTGGAAGGAAGAAGATAGGCACCAAAACAGCCCCAGAAAACTTTCTGCTGGAGTTTTTTGATATTTGTTTGCAGTTGTGTGTTTTGGGTTTGGCCAACAACCAATCTCTGACCAGCTGCTACTCTGAAAGAAAAAAAACCCCATTTTTACTGTTGAACATGATGTATGGCATGAGCTCTCTTCTGGCCAGTTTGAGCCAGCTGTGTTCCCTCCAAAATGCTTGCCCAACCCCAGCCTACTTGGTGGCAGAGGCCAACTAAGGAACTGAGAAAGTTTTGAATAATGCAAGAACTACTCCTCAATAGTGAGAACTTCAGTGTTACTCTGTTTTAGCCACTAGGGCTCCTATGAAGAAAATGAACTCCATCTCAGACAGACCCAGTTCAGTCCTCTTCTTTTCTTACCCACCATAGGTATGTGCAATGATAATTTCTTCTTAGCAGCATTTCCTTATTATTTTCTCTAAAATAGTCATATTTCATATCTATTTCATATCTATTTCATATCTAGAAATATATTTTGAATGTTGTCTTTCTCTTTGAATGATTTTTTTGATTGTAAAGTTCATTCTCTAATAGACGACCAGAATAATGCTCTACCTGAATGCATGTAGAAAACATGTTCTCCTCCAGGCTGAACAGATCAAGTGACCCCAGCTGCTCCTCATTCAGCTTCCACTCAGGGCTCTTCACCATCTTTGTTGCTCTCCTTTGGACACTCTCTAATAGCTTTATTTTTTTCTTGTGTTGTGGTGCCCAAAACTGCACACAGCACGCAAGTTCACCCCAGTGCAGAGCAGAGAGGGACCATCCCCTCCCTTGCCCAGATGCAATGTCCCCCGGAACACACATGGCCCTCCTGGCTGTCAGGGCACCCTGACTCATGTTCACTTTGCCCTTGACTAGGAACTCCAGCTTCCTTTCCACAGTGCTGCTTCCCAGCATCTCATTCCCCTGTCTGTACATACACCCAGGGTTGCCCAGTCCCAGGTGCAGAATCCAGCTCTTTTCCTTGTTAAATTTCATGTGGTTGGTGATTGACCAGCCCTCTAATTTATCAAGGTCTCTCTGCAGGGCTTCCCTGCCTTTGAGGAGTCAGCAATTCCTCCCAATTTTGTACCATTTCCAAGCTTGCTTAGTATCCTCTCCTTAGCTTTGAAAGCTCCTCCTTCTGAGGGCCTTGTTTTATGCTTTAAGGTGTGCCATGCATGTGCAATAGCTTAGTTTCTGCTAATTGGTTTTCTCCTGCAATTCTTCCTGAGGTAGATAAAAGTCCAAAGGCATTATAGTGCAGGTGTAATACAGCTCTATTTATTTGAAAAACTACAACTGATTTTTCTTCAAGTTCTTTATTTCTGTGGAGGGAAAAAAATCCAATTCGATTTTCACCCCCAAGAATTTTTTTTCCTTTTTTCATCTACATCTGCTTACTAGTGATATATTATACCAACTCTTGATTGAGAAAAGATTATATATATGTGAACTTAAATTTAAGCAGGTACTGAAATTCAAAAGATATTAAAGCATGTGTTTAGAGCTAACTCTGAACTGAGTCAGCAAGATCTTAAATAGCAATATTCCCATGTTACTTGTCAGAGGTCACATCACTTTTTATATGTCCTTTGTCAATTTTAATTATGAGGTTTGTTGATGCAAAAGGACTTAGTATTCACAAACCATATAGTCTATACTACATGAACAACCCTGCCTTTGGCACTTGTGATATTCTGGATGTTCTGCTATGTGTATTTGCTGCCCTGTTATAGCAGTGACCTCAAATAAACAACACACATCTCAAATGACATTTTCTTTTCTCAGTTATTCAGTGTTTCCTCACCTCAAAATCTCACTCTGACTTTGATCATCTGCAGCTCTTTCTATGGCACACAAAAGTGAAATAAACACTTACTAAACAGTAGTCACTGTTGCAAAATACACTCATAGCAACCAATAGAGGGCTTCAAGACATCTATTGTGGTGTAAATTCACAAATGAGATGCTGTAGGGCAGATGTGGTCCGTGAAGTATTTTATGTAGCATCACAGGTAAATTTTCTTTCCAGTCTCCCACATGTAGAAGACAGTGGCATTGCAAATTTAGTTGTGACTGATTTATCAGGCTTGCTCCTCACAAGCATTCACTCTGGTGATGTGTGGCCATCACTGCAACTTCCGGAGGAAAAAAATATCACAAACTCCCTCTCATGACACTTCTGAAGATCACAAACAGGAGGATGATTTCTGAAACGTTAAAAAGAGGTTGATACAGAGCTTTGTCTGAGGTCTTTTTCATATGGCTTATAAACCAAGTTGGAATGTAAATCTCACTGATGTGGTAGAAATTCTCTTTTGCCATTAGTCACAGACAGCAGGCTCATAGTGGGGTGTGTTCAGACCACATTTTTGCACATACATAGTATTGTTTCCTTCATACACCAAAAAAATGGAATAACAATTCTGGCTATTTTTTTGCAAATAAGTGTACTGGAAAGATGAATAAAAACCAATTACTAGTATGCTGTTCTTAAGTTAGTTCTTTTTTGAAGGCTTTGCCAGCTCTGTAATTGCTCTCAGACTAATCAATTACACAAATTTTCTTTTTATAAGTTAGAGCAAACTGCTTACCCAATTTCCTGATTATTGTGCTTTTATGTTTTCTTAAAGCTTTTAGATTAATTAATTCTTAGAGGAACATAATTTTACAAGTAATTTTACAGTGAATGTTTTCTGGAAAACAGTCATTAATCATTGCAATGTATGACTTCAATCATACCTTGTCTCTTTCTTATGCTTTTCTATTAATCAGTAATTAACTTTGCCTTTTATTATGGCCTGCATTTAAGAAGCTATCTTTGTTACTTGTGCCTGTTGTTTGCAAATAAATAAAATACTAAGGAACTTGTTATGGTACCTATCTCCAAAGGTGTTAAATGTGAGAAATAAATGAAGGAGACTTTAAGATACCATCTCTGATTAATTAATTGCATGGGAGATGACATTTTAGGCATAATGTTCCTCCTGTGTCAACATCGACTTATGTGGAGCATGCTATGCTCTGCATCAGCCTGCAAATTTTAGTGTCAGACTGCCTCTGTAGGGTGGTTTGTGAGCTTCCCCGAGTCCTTGATTAGTTCAGCATTCAAACCCAGTTTGTTAATCAGCCTGAAACCTGCTTATTTCTCTTTAACGTTACAGCTGAAAATATGGAATTGTTCTGGAATTAAAGGAAATATAAAATACTTTGAAAACATGTGCAAATATATGGATATAAGTAAGTTTGTAAATAGACAAAATATTGTCTATTTTTCTGGGTTGGGAGCAACTACTGGCAGGCTCTTCCTGACTTTGTGTGACCTTGAGGAAGTCCCTTAAGATATCTCCTCTCAGCTTCCTTAATTTTTAATTGAGAGACTGATACACCCCTGCCTTACATTATGTATAAGTTGCATTTCTTTTGCAATGTATTTTAAGACTTCTGGGTTTAATTAGACAGGAAAAGTAACTAGCATCTTCTGTCTTCTATTCTGACTGAAATTCTCTCAATGTCAAGATAAAATCGAAATATAGTAGAATAATACAGAACTATAATTTGTCACAGACCATCTATTTGTTCTACATTTCCAGTTTTGTTTTAGCTTAGAAGTCAAAAAAGAATAATGTGTGTGTTTTCCTAGCTACAGAGGAATGGGAAATTTTTTGGTAGTGCAATTTTTAAATAAAACCAAAATTATTAAAGAGTATAGCTTTTAAAAAAATTTAATTTAAAAAAAAGTCTGTTTTTTAACAAATCTAAAGAACATTGCAGAAAAAAAAATTCTAAGAAATAAATGTGAAACATCTCCCAGTGACATGCTTTTATTTTGATTCAAAATGAATGTGTGGAATTTTGGCCATTCTCTTCTATGAAGGCTGAGCTACTTAAACAGTTGTAACTTGAGTGAAAGTAGCTCACATTTCAGCTCTTCAGCTGTCATGGCCCTGCTAAGGTATTTCCTGCAGTCACAGGTACTTCTAGCTTAGGTACAGTGGGAGTGATTTGTTTCTGAAATATTTTCATGGAAAACAGTTGCAGTTGGTAGAATAAGTCACTTTTTAGAGTTTCTGTTGTACATGTTGTTCATTCATAGGTTCCCAGATGAAATAAATCTTGCTGGAAGAAATATATTTCTTTCTGGTATAACATCCAGGTGTCTCATAAAAATGGAAGTAGTTGCAAATATTGTTATCCCCTCAGTGGATTTCATCTTGTATGAAACTCAGCAGCCATGACCTCACATGCATATCACTGCATGTCCTTTCAAGAAGTCATTATGATGCTGGACACAGGGTGTTTCATGAAAGTGACATCAGCAAGCATGAAATATTACTACTATTATAACAAAGCAATATGGTGTCACTTCTAGAACTGAAATGTGAGGCTTTGAATGAGCTGTTTCAGTAACCAGATAAAATTCTTTAATCTAGTAAATAAAATTAAGCTGTTTACCATGGGTATGAACCTAGCTCTTGTGGCATCTGTATTATAGTACACTTTTACAAATATATAATTAAACTGAGAAGACCAGTTCAGGAGTTTAAAATAACTAAACCAGTTACCATGGATTTTTGATCGAGTGACAAGCATAGATATCTCAGGCTAGGGATCAAAGTTGTTTCCTAAAAAAGTGAAAAGATTTCCCATGTTTGTTCATTTGGGCTGGGATATAAAGTGTTATATTGAGAGCTCAAAATTTTGGAATAGAAATAAGCATACAGTACTGTTGGATGGAGGCTGGTGTGAGACACAAAGCAATCTTCACTTGTTTGAGCTACCTATTGCTGTCATGATATGATTGTATCATATCCCACCTCTGAAACTGAACTTATTTTTCAATGGCTGAAACATCTTCTGTGATATTCATTTAGGTGTGTTCTTTTAGAAAACAAACCTGTTAGCACAGAAAACAGCTGACTGAAATGAATCCAGAGGGCTTTTCCTGAACTATGTGTTACACATGTTATGTTCATTAATACATATTCAGTACTCATCAATCTTAATTCTAAATTGTATTTTAAACTTTACAGCATTGTAAAAATACTAATTGAGATTGATGAATGTGTTTCAAGCTGCAAGGAATCTGAATCATAAAGTGGAACTACAAAGATGTGTTCTTGTTTCTGGACCCACATTATTGTCAATAATAAATTAATTCCTGTTGTATTACACAGTTTATATTTTCATTACAGCAAACCAAAGTGCATGTAGTCATGGAATAGCTCCAGAAAGCTTCAAATATTTTTAGTTTTAGAGTTTTGTATTCTCTTTGCCATTGAAGATACCAGATCATTCTGGAGGAGGGAGTGAAAGATAAATAATTTAGTGATGAAACTATAGACTGAAAAACAACCTGCTGCTTCCCTCTTTTATTACATTTTTCCTGCAACACATACAGTTTATGAAGTTATGTGAGTGAAAACATGAAGTATGACTCCTCTCTCCTTGTCCATTAGCTTTGTCTCATAATTCCCTTGGCTTAGAGTATTCTTTCCTTTTAGATAACTGCATTTCTGTTGTCAAATAACATGGGTGAC
This sequence comes from Setophaga petechia, assembly GCA_024362935.1. Taxonomy (NCBI): domain Eukaryota; kingdom Metazoa; phylum Chordata; class Aves; order Passeriformes; family Parulidae; genus Setophaga; species Setophaga petechia. The sequence goes on from JANCRA010000001.1 coordinate 35,505,636, forward strand.
CATTTTATCTCAAGCATGGCTGTACTCCCTTATTTCTGTAATGTTCTGTTCTTTCTTTTCTTTAAGATTTTTTAAATTATTAGTTATTGCTCAGATAGTTTCATTATTTTTGTCAAAATATGTTTACATTTAGGTCACAGAACTATGCATTATTTTGTGTTATTTTATGTAATGTAACTTTCAGTGGCATAATTTGATGGGACTTTCATTGTTTATGCTGTTTCATAGGCTAGGTGGGGCTGAAATGTTATGGAGGCAGTTAAAAGAGATGTGTCCTTCAATCAGGTTAGTAACTGTAAAGAAAATATTTGGTACATATAATATGCTTGTAAATGGAAGTTAAATCTTTGAGAAAGCTGGGGAAAAAAAAAAAAGAGAGGATACACATGGAATGTTAGAGGAGATTGCATGTAGGAATATGCTTGAAAGAGTCTTCCCCCTAAAGTTCCATTCTCTCATCCCTTTGGGACTCCGTAAAACAGGATCTTCACTTTTCCAGTCCTACGCAAGAATTTGCTTCCTGAAGCGAAAATACAATTGAGCTGCAAATGCTGAGTGCCTTGAAGGCTCTCAGGAGGACACACCTGTATGCTCGGGCTGTGCTTCACTCCTGCTTTCCTCAGCATCTGCAGCTGTGAACAACAGGTTTCAGGTTTAGATAGGACTTTAGAAATGAAGTTCTTTGGAAATAATTTGAAACATCTTGATGCTCTGGGTTTTTAAAATTAGGCTTGCTGTTTGGCTGTCTAAAGAGAGATGATAGTGCTCACATTTGGAGTGTTGAAAATCCTCATCAGTTTCTTCTGATTAATGGCTTCTATATATAATTCAAGAAGCCTTAGCATGAAAATGGCACAAAAAATTCCATAACAACATAGAAACAAAAGCTCTTTTAATTAATTAGAAATGCTTTCTGAATTTGCAGAAAGCTTTCCCTTGGGGACCTTCCAAATATGCATAAAACTCTAGAATACACAGACTAATATCTCACAAGAAATCAATGAGTTTTTTCTCTAGACTCAGTAGCACAAAAGAGAGCTCTGAAAGAGTTAGACTGTTGACAAATTATTTTGGCAGCAAGCTTTCTTAATGTCTTCCCATTTCATTGCTTCACTAGCTTAAGAATATAATTTCTTGTTTTATGTTTTTGTGCTATGAAAAAGGACTAAAGATTGGAAGCATTACAAGTCCCCTGAGGGCTCTTGTTTCAAGAATGAAGCCTGATTTTTTTTTTTTTTTTCAGTTGAGGTTAGAATTTTTTTTCCTTTGAATATATGTCTGTCTTCTCTGACTACAGTGATAAGAGATTTACACCTAAGTGTTGTCCACAACATTTATTTGGGGACTCTGCTCTGGGTCTTCATTTCTTTAAATCAGCATTGCAGTTTACTGATTAAGCACATACTCTTGTTGAGGAATGCCTCAAAACTATTGTTCATGCACTTCAGGCTGCGCTGACCTGTACCTTGAAACAAAAAATGCAGACTTGTCTCCCACATGTACAGTAGATAACATATGAAGGATAATGCTTTCAAAAGCCCCAGAGTGAACATTAGGGCTAAATGAGAAGAGTGTGGCCCTGCTGTCCTTATGGGTACTCTCTGGCAGAGCTGCAGGTGGGGTTTCCTGTACTGCATGCCAGATGTTGCACCTGTGAAAGGTAACATTTTGATAGACCTGTGACCTTCCATAGGCTGAAAACATCAATGTCTCAGCATTTTTGAGGAAACTGAGAGCAGACAAAGAACAAGGCACAGTAAAAGAGCAAATGGGGCTCTACAGTATAGTGGCTTCCTATGCATCCCCACACCAGTCTGTCAGAAGGGTGCTGGTGTTAAACAGACATCCAAGATGTTGCTGCTGCTTTATACTGGGCGTGCATTTCTGCAGTTCTAAGAGGCCTAATGGGTACCAGTTAGGAATGAGTAATTTGAGCAACAGTAACCAGTGTAGCAGTGTTTCTCCTGGGCTGAGAAACCCTTGCAAAATGCCAAAGTAACAGCTATGCAGGTCTGAAATTTGGGTCTTTTTGTAGGATTATATTTTGTGCTATGTCAAAATCTCTTTAAATTATCATGTAATTGGCTTTACCATGTCCACATAGAGGAGTGAGATGACTACCAAAAAAAAAATAAAAAACAAAAGCAGGACTAATTTTATACTGAAAGAGCATCTAATATGTATTTATCTCATGTTTTGTATTGACATTCTGATTGTCCTTTTACAAGAATACCTGTGGTTGTAAACAACCTATTGACACAAGAGCTTATGCAACAATCCATATTGTTTGAACTTTTAGAGATTAAGGCATTATTAAACCTCTATAAGCTCTTTACAAATGCTTCTTCAAAACAAGGTGTGAGCAAACATGACAAGTTGCTGTTTTGTGGTTCTGCCTCTTTCTGTCTCCATGAGATAAGGAAAAGTACAAGTAAAGTCAACCAAGTATATAGTATGAAAGCCACTCAATGGATTACTTAAGTAGATACCTAATTTCAAGTCTGAGTTGCATCAATATTGAATATCAATGAGAACAGAGAAATAATAACACCTGTGAAAAACCATAAAGGTCTTCTTTCTGAGATGGTACTATCATTCATACATGCATAATATGATACATAATCAGGCATTTTCCACTGTTTTTCTTCAGTATTTGTGTTGGAATATTAGAGTTTTAAATTAATTTCTTACATTATGTGAAAGTGGGGAACACATATAAGGCCATGTCTGCAATATTAGAATGCACCTATTTATGATTACCTCATAGTTTATTTTTTTCCATACACTTCTATTTAGGTAAAAGAGAAAGAAAATATGCTTGAAAGTACTCTTTCAGAAGTAGATAGAAGCTAGCAGGTCTAAAAGTAAATAATTTGCCTTTTACCTGTAAATATTATACTTCTCATGCAATAAATCTCCATAAGAGTTCTATTAAATGTTTTTAGAAAGGTATTTATGCTTAAAACCATGAAGCTCATATGTAACTCAAAGCTCATTTGACCACAAGACGGGGAGATAATGATTGTTATTATGCAAAAGTGGCAATAACTTCTCAAAGTGGCAGGTAAAATTGTTTTTCCTCTCCCCTCAATTTCTGAAGAGGCAAATGAAAAATGGGATAATATTTTTCTCTCTGCTTTCTTTTCATTTAAATTATGATATTCTTTAACTGAAAAAGAAGTAAAGTAAAGTCAACTGCTTTCTATGAAACTTAATAATTGCTATTTACCGAATATATGGATTATTTGGGAAAAGCCCATCTTTTCTTGACAAGCTCTTTTTCTGCAATGATTTGTGCCAGAGATGCTTCTCAAAACAATAGCTCTTTCAAAAACTTTTGTTCAAGAAATATTTTGAAAAAATATATAGGGTTGAGAAATGAACCCCTTGCCATAACACAAACAGCCATGCTGTTTCTGTTGAGAAAATATAGTTTATTTTTTAGCATTAAATTGCTGAATGGGAAAACTTAGAGATAACCTTTTTAACTGCAGTTCTCCTGCTCTATAGTATTTTCAAATAATTTGTTTCAATTTATTGAAAGCAGATGTAAACCCAGCAATTTATAACTACCTGCTAAAGTTCTTTTTATGAACCAGACTTCCTGACTGAAGTAATTGATAGGATCAATGTAAAATTTTGCATTTTACCTTCACCTAAGGGATGTTCTTTATTTGGAAATTGTTAATTTGCTTTCCTTCCTCAATGGCACACTGCTGCATGTGTCACCATGGCTATCATACTGTGAATTTGAAACATACTTCTCTCCTGATAATGCAGCTGCTCTGAAGCACATCCTTAATAAGGAAATATTCTTTTTTCCTGAAAACTTTCCAAGAAGGTATAGGAAGTTTATAATAGAAAGTTTTGGGCTGGGTTGCCCTCATCATCACTTGACTGAAAATGGTGTATGATACCTCTTCACCAATGAGCTCATATGTATGCCCCTCTACAAAATCAATATCCTTTTGACTGAATGAGATTTGGCTGTATATGAACTATGCAATTCAAAAAAGTCTGAAGCAGAATTCTTTTTGTGTTGCAGATCTTGATCATACCATTAAAATCAATCTATTACTGTTACCCTTGTTATTTTTCAAGAGAAATGTAAGCAACATTTCAGATACAATAGATCCTGTCATGTGAATACAAACAGTTTATTAAAATGAAGAACAGGTTTTTCAAGTGTACCTTGGTGGAAACAAAGAAAGTTAGATCAGAAACATAGGTCATTTTGTAATTAACTTTTTTCCCCTTTATGTTGTATTGCTGTAATTACACTAATGGAATGTTGTCATTAAAGAAATACACAAGACATTGGAATGTCAACTCCATATATAACTAGTACACTTGAAAAAGGGAAGCCTTTTATACCAAAGCAATCATAAAATGTACTCCTTAAATTATTTTACCATGAAAGACAAAAATTAGTTTCCAGTGTAATCCCTGGAAATGGGTGGCACCACAAAGCATAACAAATTAATACTGCTGACCATTATTGTAACTTTTGAAAATTAAAGCTTTTTTCTTTTTCTGGATTATTGCTTTTGAGAACAATTCTGGTTTAATGAATGAACTCCATGTGCTTCAAATTGTTCAGGAATCTCTTTTTTTTACCCTACTCTTTAAACTTTTTTTGAAAATTAAATTTTCACTGAGGTGCAAAAATCACTTAAGTACCTCTGAAATACACCTCTTCTGCTCTGGTTATCATGGAGATAACAAAACTCGTGCCACCGCAATATGGGGAAAAAAGCTCTATAAGCTGACTAAAAGGATGCAGAATAATACCTTAGAGTGTAATGTATTTATGGAAATCCATAAAGTAAAGACAGTGTTTGAGCTGTTTTTTTCAGAGCTGTGATAATTAAGAGTTGGTAAACAGTTTTGAACATAGCTAAATTTGGGGAGACTTCTATCATTCTAGTCTACAATTATTAAATTCATAATGATGTCATTTGCCAACATGGAAACATTTCCTTCGATGCAAATACAAAATAACTGTCAACTGAGGACAGAAAAGGATATGAATGATGTTTGAGGTTTTTTTCATCCTTCAGAGTGTATAGAAGTCCCAGATATTTACTAGAACAGATATAATACAGTGGGCTAAGTACTTAGGAGACATTGCATTTATATTTTAAAATTCTTGTGGGCCTGGCACAAGATTATAATGTATTTTCAGAAACTGAATGTCCTGTGATGCTGATGAACTTGTCTTTGCTTAAAATTTCCATATTTCCTTCAGATATTTTCTGTTTTTTAATTTTTTTCTGAGGCTGTGTAAAATCTAGACAACACTAGTGAAAAGATTTTAATTTGCAAAATCAGTAAATAAAAAAGGCTGTTGATTACTCTCTTTTTTTTCTTCTTTCTGGTTTTTTTCTTTACCCTTTCAATTATATGGGCATAGAAATGCACACTACAAATTCTAGCAAGCCCATTTTTTTCTTATTCACTCATTTCCCTCTTTTCCTTACATTCTTGTTTTGCTTTAATTCCTCTCTTGTTAATGATCATATAAGATAAATAGGGAAGATACACTATTTAGCAACTGTTATATCACTGAAGGACATCACTTAGAAACTCAAAGTTTTTCTGCATCTCCAGATACGCAAATTTATACCTTTTTTTAGCAAACAAGTGAATCTTTGTTGTTCCTTAAATACTATACAAATTAATTCAGTATTAGCTGATGAAGTGTTAGAAATGTCATAAGAATTTTTATGGTGTGATCACAGAGAAAATTAGGATGGGAGTCCCCCCATGCTGTATAAGCACATGCTGACACAGTTCTTCATTCACACTAGAAGCCTTAATGTTTAAGTGTTTTTTGCATGTTCTTAAATTTAGGATAATCTCATTGAATTTTGAGTCATAGAATCATAGAATAGTTTGGGTTGGAAAGGGCCTTAAAGATAGTCTAGTTCCAAACCCCCTTCCATGGGCAGGGACACCTCCCGCTAGACCAGGTTGCTCAGAGCTCTATCCAGCCTGTCCTTGTTACCTATACCCATAAGTTTGCTTTTGGCCAGGACCTAGCAAACAGTTGTGTGTTTGAGGAACACGTTTGAGATAAAACATTCCTAGCTTGGCTAGCTTGCTTTGGCTTGGATGCCAAAGGAGTCTGAAAGTCCCAAGAAGCCTTGTCCATGCCTCTTCTTGCATAATGAGCCACATCCTCTTGTCTTTTTACCCTTCTGTTTCTCAGAGAAAAAAAACCCAAACACATGAAAGGGTGGCATGTCCCCTGCAGTGTAACATTACGCTTCTGGTAAAGGCTGATAAGAGGAAATTTTCTCTACTCTTTTAAGAACCTAGAGTTGCAATAAAATGCAACTATGATTGTGTCAGCAATAATAGAAAACATTGTCTTAATCTGGCTTTCAGCAAAATAGTTCAACTTCTCATACTAAGTATGTAATAAGAAATTCTGTTTATCTCAAGAGATGTGTGTGTGTTCAGATTTCCTACCACATTTTTGAATGCTTGAATAGAGAAATAATGATACTTTCTTTTATTTACTTGTTTATAAAATTAAAGAAAGAGAATGTTAAGAATGCATAAATTAGAGAACATAATTTGAAGTTTCTGCAGAAACTTCAACTCAAAGTATTTGTTAATGTTAATATTCCACACTTATTTTTGTATTAAAAGGTATGCAATGAAATAACTGTTTGAAATACAAGATTTAAAAAGCATCTTTAAAACAGGGAAGTGATTATTAAATGGCAGGATTAAAAATAGCCAAGCATCACTCTTTGTATATCATTGGCCAAAAATACCGAACTGAAAGTCTGTGATCAATCATTTATTATTTTTCCCAGAAAGATGAACAACATGAGCTTAGCATAGATGAATATACCAACAAAGAGAGATATCAGATCTCAACAAGGTGTTAGTGACATTTTTTTCCTGCACTGTTAGACATAAAAGGATATAAAATGGTCCATGAAAGACAGATATAATTTGCTTTAAAGAAATCAGCATATCACCTAAGATGTTGGTAGGACAGGCTACACTAAAGTAACCTTCCTGCTATAGTTCCAGATGGTAAAAGCACGGCATGCTTAGCTTGGTGCTGTGATTTTTGCACACTGACTCACAGACAAATGAGACTCAGCAAAAGGCCTGATATGTTACTAAAAGAGTATTTTTAACAATGCACTGTTCCACAGTGAAAGGTAATTATAGTTGTTGTTGTTGTCTCACCCCTTCAAGAATAATTTCTATGTTTGTGCCCAGTTTTCTATCAGAGTGAAACATTAGCAGATACAATTTCTGTGTAATTTCTTGGGTCTCTGCACAGGAGTACTTTTGAATGCTTTAGCAGAGGCAAAAGAGTTGGAGAAATGCTTGCTGATAGCTAGAAAACTGAACTGGAGTTCAAGAAATTCAAATCATATTCCCAGTTCTGCTTCTGTCTTCTTTTCAAAATTGTTTAAAATTTGCTTCTCCTGGGACACCTGCAATGTTGTGCAGGGTAAAGAATATGTCTACAACAATGTGAAAATCTGGTACTCTCTTCCTGTGTTTACCTGCTGGACTGCTTGGTGAGCACCCCCAGCACATGGAAGAATGTTTCTTCCTCTCTTTGGTTTGCAGGCTACATATTAGGATCTGCTGAATCAGGGAGTCAGCCAAAAGTCCACGTTGACTTTTCATCGCCAGTATGTAAAACAAGTCATCCAAAGCATAGACAAAGGCAAGGGTTAAAATAATGTCATTCAGTTTTTGGTGTATTAGAAGATGCCAGATGGGAAGGTGTAACAAGCTGTGGAGGAGAATTCTCTGACAGCAAATGGATGGATACTTGTACTTAACAGGAAATGGAGATTAGCTGTCAGAAAAGCAATAATACCGGAATTTAAAGGAGGAATCAAAACTGAGAACAAAGAGTACCGTGCAAAGAATTTCTGACAGAAAAACTGAGAAGAAGCTGTCAACAGAAACAAAAGAAATTACAAATATTCTTAGCCACCAGGTTAATGGATGTACTTTTTGCCAAGCTCAGCACTTGCAGGGAAAGGTGTGATTTGCAATCAGTTACATTTGGGAAAAACTGGACGAATGAGAGCAGGTTGACAAGATGGGGTAAATTTTAAAGTGCAGAGAAATTGGTGGCCCTGGAAAAAATTAGTAGTGTTTTTCTCAAGGAAGCAAGCAAATGAAAACAAAACAACGAGTATTTTATATTGTTTGATTAAATAATTTTTTTAGATCACACATTTTGTACTCTGTTTTGTACAGAGTGGAAGTCTTTTGCCCACCAAGAATGTTTTCTATCTGTCATTTAGGTTTCTTTAATTAGCTAAACTTAAATGATGTATTTCTTTAAGAAACTTAAAATGCAGTTGTAGAGCTTAAAAGCATGCTGCTTTGAGAAAATGACAAAGCCTTCTATAGTAGAACAGCAGTACAATCCCAAATTCTGGTGAGATGCAGCCACATAGAGGGTATAATAATAATTGTTACAAAATGCATTAACTCATAATACCCAAGCTACTGAGAAATTTGTGAACTAGGCAGAACAATGAAATGCAATCTCCTGTGCATCTGTTTGGCTGGCAGGGTTGCCTTCCCACTGCCCGTGCAGAGGAGTGGTAGGCAAAGAGCAGAACATGGATCTGAACAGATTTCTTAAGAAAATGAAAATAATTATTAGCTCTGTAGTTGAAGTGCTAAGTAACAGAGGCAGAGTGCACAACCCATGGTTGTGAATATGTGGGGAGCACACTGGAAAACAGATGAAGCTGTGATTTGCAGCTGATAGGGCAGCCCACAACTTTCACAAGCCAGTGCTAAAGGATTGGCTACTAAACAACTTAGAGACGCAAAATTGCAAAGCTGGTTGTGGAAGTATTTACCTTTATTTGCACTCTACTTGGGTTCTTCTCTCTGAGCTATGCTTTTGTTGTTACACAGATCTTTCAAAAGATTTTTTTTAATGATTGCTGATTTTTCAAGTGTCATTTTTGTATTTTATTGTAGTTTGTATGCCATCTTTTCAGGACAAAATGTCCTAGATTAGAAAAAGTTAAAATTATTAAATATTTTGACGATCCCTTTGGTGATAGCAGTTGCATTTCACCCTGAAAAAATTCAGATGTTCTTTTCTTTCTTTTCCTTCCAAGAATTTGCAAGCTTATGAAGAATGCATGTATTCAGCTGGTTAAATGGAAATATTGCTCAGCACCTCTACACATAGATCACATTTATCCCAGTGGAAAAGTGAATTTCTGCTGACCTACATTGCTCATCATACATTTAAAATATTTTTTAACTGCTGCTGACTTTACGAGAAAATGATTTAATGAATTTTATTAATGTTTTCCAAATACCTCTGTGGAAACTAATGTATGATAATATTAGAGCAGTTTTTATATATGCATATTTCCACATAATCTTTTTCCCAAAAGACAGAGCTCCCAATTTGGCTCTTTATTATCTCTGCAAGTTTCTTTCTTTACTGTATATCTACCTACAGCTGTGGGTAATCTTCACTCTGAGACTTAATGTAGAAGTGAGATGGGTTCCTGATGGTGCGATTGCTGAACAATATCCAGACATGTTGTTGGACAAGAAATGTGTTTGCAGAAAAGGATCAGGTTTGCTTTACCTGGAGTGAATCACAACTCCTGCTAATCAAGTAGAACTTTGATCTCAGTCTTTTCTTCAGGAGATTTATATCACCTCTTCCTGCCAAAGGTAACCTCCCCTAAGAGCTTCAGACTGCTGGTCAGGAGTAATGTATGCTTCAAATGCCCTTTTAGCATAATGTGTAGCTTGATTACAGAGAAAGTTTTGTTTCTGGTGTAGTATCATTCTTTTGGTTCTGTGAGTTTTTGCAAGTAGCTGTGTGAATGTTTTGAAGGGCTCTTCTCTTTTTCTTTGGCTACTTTTATGGTATTCTCTGCAGGTTAAAGTTTGACCATGAACTTTGGGCATCTCAGTTCCTATAACCATAGCCAAGAAATTTTCATTCTTCATTCACTATGAACTAGTAATATATTTCCAAACTGTCTTAGTCAGAAGGGATAAACTGAATAGCAGCTGAGCAGAGATATTTACACTGGTCACATTGTCAACATGGGTAATTGTAAAGACCCATGCTGACATGGGTCTTCACAATTATTTGCCTCAATATAAACAGCAGAAAAAGTATTGATTGTGCAGCTTTGTTTGCATGTTTTGAAGAGTAGTAATTGGCTCATTCTACTACTGTGAAACTCTGGTGTTTGCATGTATTTCGAAGCAAATTATTTCATGTATTCATGTGCATCTATTTCTAAGCAATTATTTATCCAAATATCTGTGTGTTTTTAAAGTCAAAGTAATATTACTGCCAAATTTAGAGTGAAAGAAAATATTATTTGAATCAAAAATTACCATGTATTTACATAATTAAAACATTCCAAGATGGAACAGCTTGCTCTAGTAATATGGAGGCAAACAGATAGTACTACTCTATCCTTTCTGGATTACATTTTAAGCAGTATTGTAGAAGAAAGTGGGTTTCTTTAACAATATGCTTTGATATTTAGTGTTTGTAAAATTACTATGGCTACATAATAACAGGCTCAATGGAACAAATGATCTTTGATGGAATCAGTTCTGCTAAGCAGAAATGACAGGTGTTACTTTGAATTACAACAGAAAAACATCACCTCCATTATTTCAGGTCTCTAATGCTACTGCTCTTACTATCAGCATCTTTACTGGAATTCTTCAAGTTGTGTGATCAGTGGTTATGGAGGCCATTAAACTAACTATTGAGTCTATTGATTATTTTTAAAAGATTTTAAGCTGATTGCAGTACATGTTATTGCAGTTTTATTTTATCTCATGTTTCCTGTTCTTTTTTTCTCCCCTTTTACTGGAGCACATTTAGTTTTCCTTGTCATTTTCTTCTTCCCTTATGAGACTGTGCAGAAAAAGTCCTAAAGAGAAACACGTTCTTTGGGGTGCTGGAATGTTTTGTCAAAACCAGCATACTAGCTGGATTCACCCTCACTCTCCTCTTTAATGCTTGCCTCCCTTCTCTGCCACTGGCAACAAATTGCTTATCTGGCTGCCACGTTGCTTTGTATTATTGCTTAGCTCCTTCAGTCTACACTCATTTCTTCCCTGTTACTGTTTTCTTAATTCTGTGACCTCCTGCCTTTTATATTAGTTTCTGAAGCTTTACTTTTCACAGCAAAGCTGTTCTGAATCTCTCTGCTCATTTGTCTGCATTACCAGCTCTATGATCCTCCAATGTGTACAGGCAGAGAGGCTTTTCCAGCTTGGTTAGGGCTGTGCTGACCTATGATATAATTTTGCATTGTCCTCTCAGTCTAGATTAAAATGCCATCTTGTCTGGGTGAGGGTCATTACATCACTTGCACCTCTAGGAAGAACTTCTGAAAGAGGCTTTGTTTTACAGCTCTCTTAATAGTGCTGCACAATTCTGAATCAAGAAAAGAATGCCTAAAAAGGGGATGTGCTAAACTTTCATTTTGAGCCTTTGTTTTGTGCAAAATGAGCTTAACTCAGTTTTCAAATATAATAAGCACTATTTCTGAAGGTTGCCCTTTCTTAAATGTTATATTTCAACAATCATTTCTTGTCCTTTTCTTTCTTGTCATATTCATGTTATAACCAAATTGTATTACCTATTTAATGATAATTGCTTTCCCTGATAATGTTTGAAATGCAGGTATTTTTCAATTTAGGCATATATTTGTTTTAAGAAAGTGACTTTTGTCTTTAGCTTTCTAAAGAAACATCTCTTCCCCTTGTACACTGTGTAAAGCAGTGCTGTCACTCTTTTTATTTTCAGGTCCTTGGTTTACAGGCAAAATTATTTCTAAAACCCATCTCCGGGGCAACCCGTTTTCAGATTTATAGCCTGTCCTTATCAACATTCTATTTTAATGAGTGCAATTCATATCCCTCCTCACTAACAATCAAAGGCCCACTACTTTCACATCAGTCTATCCTCCTTTTAATTAAGGCATGTCTTCTTCTTGTACATCTCAATGAAAGATGGGAATTCAGTGTTAAATAAATACTCGTTTAAGTGATGATATAAGGATAAATGGTATTGTAAACAGAACAGAAAAAACAAAATCTTTCTTTTAGTTACTAAACCAGAAATTCTCTCATTGTGCAACATGAAATCATCAGCCTTTTCCACCACAAAAATAAATCAGAACCTTTGAAGATTACTGGACATTCTGCAAAATTTCAAGTAGTTTTACAAATTAAAATCTCTAAAGCAACATCCTAAGTCTCCAAAAATGTATTCACAAAATCCCCAGAATTCTGTGGTTTTCATGGGCTGCCTTATGTAGCACACAAGCACTGGAGACACTCAGTCCAGAGAATCGTATCATATTTTAATTTCTGGCTTTTTTCTGCTTTATTTTAATTTTTTATCTTTTTGTTGTGTGGTACTGTTCAGTTGTGCTCCTTTGGTTTTTTTTGGGTTTCAGGGCTACTAGCAGAATTAAAAGTGGAATAGCTGTGACATTAAGTAGTCCTCCAGCTAAAATGGGGAAAAGTCTTATCAGGTGTCTAAGTCCCTTTGTGAAATCATGATCATTCATCATCCACTGAAATATGGGGAAGCTTTCATGAACTTGGTTATCTTCACATTAATGGGAAGTGAAGTCTAAACTTTGGTCTGGTCTTCAAACTGGATTGTCCTTAATTCTAAAATTGAGAGGAAAATTATTGTGTTTTGCCTAATTTGTCCTCATATTTCTAAACAGATAGGCTGGAGCAAGTGACAACTCTGGGACTGAACCATCATGTGAAGATAGATACAGAGGAAAAAAAGATTGTAGTGGCTCTTGGTAAACATGTGAAAAAGACTCTGAACCTATATGGAACTTTAGCAAGAAAACCAGCATGGTATGTAAATAATGAAAACCAATTTAGTGAACTACTTTCTGCAGTTAAAAGTTGCCATGGAAAAAGGGGAGTGTTTAGGCATGAACTCTTACATTGAGGGATAAGCATGCATTATTTTGTTCATAATTGTGACTGTCTTCAGAAAATTAATTTGTAAACAGAGGTTTAAAAGTCTCTATGGCTAATATCATCTGTTGCAAACAGATTTCAAAGCATATTTCAGAAAAATATCAGGAAAGCAATTTTTTTCTGAAGCCTTGAAAATCACTTACTACTGAATATAGAGAGTTGTAGTCAAGAGATCACAAAGGGATAGCAGAAAAAGAGTTTAGGTTTTTCTCAGAAATCTGGGCTTTAAAATATGCACAGATAACAGGATGTGACAAAAATGATTTTTCAGAACTGGTTTCTTATTTTTATAGTGTTATTGTAACTACTTTAGGCATAATATATAATATAATGTTGCAGCCATATTGTGACAGATCAAATTAGCTGTATGCACAGATGAAGTCCCCACTTATTCTTCATGTATTTATTTCTCAGTCTTTGTAGCAAAGAACGTAATTTCTCAAAGGTGCTGAGAACCACGGGAGGGCCAAACCCTGAAACACACTGCCAAAGAGGCTGGGACAGGACTTTACCTGGTAGGATCCTAGGCAGACTGATTAAGTGCTGAGTTGCTCAGCTTACATTCTCTAGAGATCTGTCCTAAGTTTTTCTGTGGTTCTTTTCTCTGAAATAGTAGTGGAATAGCTGAGGTTTTCATGTGCACATTGGCTAAGTCACACACGTGTCTTCTGTAGTGCTGGAGTTCAGGGAGAAGCATGTATTTGTGATGCCCATACCTGTGCTATTCAAAATCCTCAAGGGATATATAGACTCACAGAATCACCTAGGTTGGAAAAGACCCTTAAGATCAACAAATCCAGCCATTAACCCAGCACTACCAAGCCCACTACTAAGCCATGTTGCTAAGTGCTGTATCTACAGGTCTTTTAGACACCTCAAGGGATGGTGACTCAACCACTTCCCTAAGCAGCCTGTTCCAGTGCCTTACAGCCCTTTTGGCGAAGAGAATTTTCCTAATATGCATACCAAACCTCTCCTTGTGAAACTGGAGGCTGTTTCCTCTCATCTTATCACTTGGTACCTATTGTATTTGCAGGGAATGCCCTGACTAAAGCAGGGATGATGAATCTGACTCCATGTTCTCAGAAGGCTAATTTATTACTTTATGATACTATATTATATTAAAGAATACAGAGAGGATACTTACTCAATGTTAAACAGATAATAATGAGAACTCGTGACTCTTTCCAGAGTCTTGGCACAGCTTGGCGCTGATTGGCCAATGAGTCAAAACTACTCACACCAGAATCCAATGAAACAATCACCTGTGGGTAAACAATCTCCAAACACATTCCAAAGGAGCAAAACACAGGAGAAACAAATGAGGTAAGAATTGTTTTTATTTTCTCTGAGGCTTCTCAGCTTCCCAGGAGAAAAATCAGGGTGAGGGAATTTTTTCAGAGAATTTGAATGCCACAGGTACCTGGGAAAAGAGATGACAACCACTTCATTATGATCACATTCCAAGTGGCAATAAGGGGTACCTTCAGGCTCCTTTTCCTCAGACTAAACAGCCCCAGCTCCCTCAACCTTTCCTCATCAGACTTGTACTCTGGACTCTAAACACCATACAGATTGCATCTCTCATTTGCCTCAATATAGACAGTCTGGGGGGCAGGTGAAGTGATAAGCTAAGTTAATCATGTTTTCAACCGGTCCTAGTCTGCAGTGTCATGTTAGAGACAATGCTAAGCAGACATTCCACTTTAGTTTGCTCAGATGTGCTTTTGCAGGCAAAGCTTTTGCATGCTGTGAATCCGGTATCATTACGCCTGTGGGATGGGATAACATCTGTAACAAGTACAATCAGAACTCCAGCAGACTGCCTTTTGTATGGGAATGAGGTTCTTCTTGAAAAAGGCAGAGATGCATCTTGAGCTGTGGTAGAGTATTTAATATATATATACATTTACATATCGAACATGTACTGCCCTGCTGATTCCATATTGTATTCTCAGCATGCAGATTGCCAGGCCATTGAACAGGTTTTAATATTAACAGCAGTTAAACTATTTTGTCTAGTCTAAGTAGAAGTTAGAGAACTATCATGATGACCACTGAAGGGATGCAAAGGAGAAAGAAGTTAGACAACTCTCAGGGATTATCTGGCCAAAGGTCGTTTCTGCAAAAGTTTCTCTCATGCCTACCTGTAGCATTAAGTCCCTTGGGTTGCAGTTGGGAAGCCATAACCTAGAGCCCTGGTGACTGCACTGGTCCCTATTGCCTTGAGATGCATCCTGAAAATGAGGCTGGTTATGAGCCTTTTAGTTCCTACTGATCTAAATGAATGGACCTTTATTCTCAGAGAGAGTATAAAACTTCCATGTGCTACACTTCACCCAACTAATTTGTTTATTATGCCAAGCAAGGAAAATTAAATTTCAGACATTTCAGTGAAGCCACAGGAACTGGAAGGAGAAATATTTGTCATTAGTTTGATTCTGACCAAAAAACCCCAAACAAACAACTGAAAATAAAACCCCAAAGGAAACTTAAAGAAAGAAGCTAATGACCCTAATCCATTGACTGCAAAACTTTTGAGAGGAAGACATTCCTCAGAGAGAGGACAGAGGTGTTAAGTCCATCACAAATGATGAAGGGTTTCTTGAGATGGAAAAACCATTTTCTTCCTTGCAGTAAGAAGCAGACTGAGGTAATGAATAAAAAGAAATGTGAAAAAAAAGGAGAAAACCCTTTAGAAAGATTGTTGTTTCAGAAAATGTTTAGTATCATAATGAAACTAAACCAGGTATGTAGATATTTCTATCTATTTAAAATGAAAACTTTAAAAAAATTTGGGCTATATTTGGCCACCTTTAGGTAATGCAATTTCATTCCAGGGATAGAAACCCAGATACCTTGTTAAGTCAATGATTAACCAAGGACAGTGTACATTAAAAAAGTCAAATTTAGCCTGTATGGAAATCCAAAATTGCCCCATCGTCTGCTCTCAAACAACCAGATTACCCCTGCTAATAATGCAGCATAAACCAGTCCAAAGTGATTGAAATGCCGTGGCTTATGCCTAGGTGCCAGTTAATACTCAAACATGCTTGAGACCAGGTTTGGACTGGATCAGACTTGTACTGAGCAAGAATATATATAATTTTATTCAGAAATCTTTTACTTAGGTCTTCACTTTAGAAGTAAAATTGTGCAGTCCACTGTCTTTGTCTTATAGAACTAAAACCTCAAATCCAGATTTCACACATCTAGTACTATTGCCAAGCAGCAGGTTATTGATGTTTGCAATATATCCTGTATGTGTAGAGGATCAATTGCATGAGATTTAGCAGTCTGAAAAAAATTATTCCACAGAGAGGTTTCCCATGAAGCATCAGACACTTCATTCTCTTAGGAGATGACATTTATTGTGGAAAAAATAAACACTTACAAACACTTCTTTAAGGAATTTTCCATCCTCAATAGTGTCTAAATAGTGGCTAACAATTCTTAACATTGCTTTCTCTACCAACACTTTCTACATTCTAGATCTGTTCACTCACATCACTTGGTGACATTGCTAGGTTTCCCAAATTTTTAAAAAGCTAGGTCTTCTAGAAGACAATGTTAGTTTCAGCAACCTGGTGTTTAAACATTGTAGCCTCACATACAGCTCTCTTGTATGCCTTTTTTAGTAGTCCTTTATTTGCAGCAGTTAAATATCTGAAAAAAGATTGTGCCAACCTTCATAATATGGCAATCTCTCTCTTTTATTGCATCTATGGGATTTTAGGGGGTGTTGGTGTTTGAGTTATCACTAAAATGAATGTATTTTGTCCTCAGAACTGTTGAGACTCGTTGCTGCCCTCCTCCTGTTAGACAGGAGAGAGGGAGTGAGCTCTGTCCTTTCTTAGATATCCATTAAATATTCTTTCATTAGCCCTCATGTAAGCTGGCCTAGAAGACAGTGCTTTGAAGAAGAATGACCCTCTGTGGCAACAATTCCAGCTAGATGGGCAAGAGTTGGCCAACTTGGCTCTTTTAATAGCATCAGTATAAAAACCATGCTCTTTTCTATCTATCCTGGCTCTCCTGAAGTTGGGGGAGTGAGGAGGTGAGGTCCAGTGTCAGCAGAAAAAAATAAAAGACGTCAAGCCTTTCATCAGTGTGCCAGGATTTGCCTCTCAAGAGGTTTCTGCATGGGTGAGCTTTGTACAAAGGCCAGACCTTTGATCCTAGGGGAAACAACTCCTATCTCTTGGCACTACACTTGAGCTGAGTGGACAAAAATACTTTGGTTTCACCCCTTCTCCTCAGCTGTGTTATCCTATAAACCTAAATTGGATTCAATTTAGGCCTGGTAGGATTACAGTACTGTGCCTCTGTGCTAAAGACTGTGGCAGTTTGCCATTTTAATCTATGCTGCGTGTCTAAGTAATTCTTGCCTGCTCATTTGAGCAACTTTTCACTATATTTAAGCTGGGGAATAAGAAGGAAACAGCAGATGTGGAAAATGCAAGCTGAACAGAAATTTCAGCTTTTTAATAATCTGCTCCTTTCAGCCCTTATTTTCCTATCTCAGCTTTGCAACATTACTTACTCAAGTGTAACAAAACTTATATTTATTTGTTCATTATATGAACTCCAGCAAAACATTGGAGATTCAGCTCTCAGGAGAGAAAAATCCAGGGCTAAATTTTCATGTTTTCTCTCAACATCTGAACACAAAGCTCTTCTGTCTCTTCAAGGACTGCTTTGTTTATGACATTTTTTATTGTTTTAGATAAGTACTTGGCTTCTGAAGTGGGCTCTTGTAGTGTTTGTGGCCTCCAAACAGCCAAAGGCAGCAGTGCTTTTATCCTATTGACTACTTGGTCTTTGTATTCTGAATGCATTTGTGAGATGGAACTTCCAAGAAAGGACCAAAAATAGTTACCTTGCCTTCAAACATGAATTGCCTGCACCTGGGGATGTACTCATAGGGTACTTCTATTCTGCTTCCCAAGCCTTGCATATTAACGGTTTTCCTCTCTTCTTTCACATAACTTAAAAAATATAAAGTTAAGGGTCAAAAAGAATCCCAGCAACAAGCACATTGGTTTTTACTCTGAGGTTTAGGCATGACATAAAGGACTCTTAAGGATCTTTGGTTTTTACTCTGAAGTTTAGGCATGACATAAAGGAGTCTTAAGGATCTTCTGAAACTTTGCCAAGAAAGTTACATGCAGCATTTGAGCATAAAACTTACAGTAAATGATTGATTGACCTTTCTGAAAATATGTTTGCTTTTCTGTTTACTTCTAGGACTATTAGAATACCTTGACACCTTCATACTTTTATAAAAGCCTAAACCAAAGCCGAGATGGCTGTACAAATATCTGGAGGATGATGCTCTGTTGCAGAAAGTTATTACTCTCCTTATATCCATGTAGGGTAAAAATTAATAATGACTAACCACATACCTGCATAAACAGTGAAGCTTTTTGCCCTTGTTGTTGATGGGGCCACAATTCTTCCTAAATTACATGTTTGCAACCCTCTCCCAATTTTTTTTTACATTTAAGATGCTCTAAACCCAAGTGTTTATTACTACTTGCCTTCTTACCTGGACCCTGATGCCACAGTCAATGACACTATCAGAAGCTCATGCTAAATAACCAAATTATGGAAGCATTGCATCATTCCACTTTCACAGCCGTAGAATCCAAAGAAAGAGATCACAGAACAAATTAAAATCATAGTCATCTTGGGATAATTCAAAGATCACATTTTAACTCAGGAAGTGGTTCCTTTGCACACATTCATTCTCAGTTTGTTCTCCATGCATTTTTCATAAAAATTCAAGTGCTTCAAAGAGCTGATTATTGTACATAGCTTCCAGGTTTTTTTTTTTAAATTACAAGTTCTTTGATCCTTTTTGTGTTCCCATAAAGCAGGGGATTTGCAGCAATGGAGCATGGTGTGCATTCCTAGGGGTACTGTGCCCAAGGAAAAAGGGAAGAGAAGCCAGGAATTCCCACTCCTTCCTTGACAAGAGGTGCCAGTGTAACCCATGTGAATATGGGAAAGGTGCTAGTTCAGTAATCTAAATTCCCAAATTAAAATCCTCTGTCTGTGGTAATCCTCCAGAGCAAGGTGCTGAGGCAATTAATGGTTACAGACCATTCAAACCCTGTTGTTCTTGTGCAGCAAGTTGAATAGCAATGTTAGCAGATTTTTTTACTTCAGAGGATTCCATTATGTTGGACCAAGAAGCTAAAAAAAAACCAGATGTCTACATCTTCTTGCACTTTGTATTCAGGAAAAATGTAATGTGATTTTTTTTCTGAGAGCCTTTTTTTGTGAAATGATGGATTATAGATCCTGCTTGAAAACCCATACCTTCAACTTGGCCTTTTTAACTGAAAGAGAGTATACATCTACTTTAATGGCATTGTAATATGGTACATTAAGCAAAAGAGTTTCACAGGTGATTGAGAAGTAATTAACATAGGGTTACTCCATAAGCTCAAGTAAATAGAAGTGTGCTTAGCAGCATATTCAGAAGTAAGGAGGACAATCATCAATGCTGAGTGAGCTTCCCTGGCATGTCATAGCTCTAAAGAGGCAATAAATATAGTTTTTAATGTCTTACTTGTTTTAATATTGATGCAATTAACTTACAGAGTACTATTTTACAATACTTAGTATCAAATCTCAGATCAATATGCAGAAGGAAAGTCTGAAAATGACCAAAAAAAAAGTGGCTGTTATACACATCATATAGATGACGCAAAATATGTTGAACAAATAATATTTTAGAGTAGAACTACCTGATTTTCTAGAGGTATTACTAGAAAAAAATTTCTCTGCATACAACCCAGATATTTCATAGTATAAATCATATTATGTAACATAACATGTTTTCCGAACCAAAAGCCTTCTTGTACTTCTGGACTGCTTCTTGGAGAAGATTCCTTTAAGCATTGATTTTAAACAAGAAAGGAGATAAACCTGTTATTAACCACCTGAAAGAATTGCAATAGGAAATAGTCAAAGTTCTGTCAGAGTTCTTTTTTTTTCCTATTCAGATGGGTGAAAGTTTACTAAGATTTTTCGATTATTGCACGGAAAACCTTCAGAAGTTCTCCCTACCCTACCTGTCAAGAAAATTCAAACAAAAACTGAAATAGATATTATTTATAACAGAAATAAGAAAAAATGATTTTAAGCAGAACAGAAATTTAAGAATCTGACAATTTTATGCGTGAAAGAGGGTTGAGTGAGAGTCATAAAGACTTAACTAGAATATAGTTATCTGTATGAGTTGTGGTATTTTAATTAACCAGCAGTCTTGAAATGATTGTCAGTCCTGACAATCTGACAGTATTTATGAACAAAGCTCATTCAATTCCATCTTTCTGTGGTTATGCCTCCATAAAACCTTCTTAATCAGTGGAAATTTAATTTCTGACAGTGCTGCATTAAGTTGAAATTATCTGTTCTATAAAAGCATTCTCTATAATGCCTTTTTTTTTTAAAAGAAACAAAACATGCTTTTTGGCATAATGTATCTAGTATTTATTTGTATTTATTTATTTGTATTTACCATGCTATGTGACTGGGACTAAATTTACAACATGTTACAGTCCAAAGGTGTCATTCAGACTCATGCTGGTTCTTTATGGTTCTAGACCTTGCTGGATTGTTTTTGTGGTGGCTGTTTCTATGTGGAGATACCTTCAGCTTGTTCCACCTTTTTGGATTGTTCCAGCATTTGCATATTAAATAGGTCCAGAAGCTAGGACAGAGGAAGAAATTACATCTCATCAGGATGAAGTGCTGTTGAGTTTTCTTCATAATGTAGATGCTTTTCATTAAAAGCTAGAATTTTTCCTACAATGTTCCCCTTCTTCAACCATGGAAAAAAAGCAATGCATATAAAAAGTGCCGAAAGTGCTGAAGCAGCTGAAAATCTTGGATGAGGAAAATACAATGGGGATATTAGAAAGCAACCAAAATCTGAGAAAATCAAAAATCAAGCTTGTTTTCCTAAAATCCATGTGTATGCATTTCAGATGTTAACGTGATTCTTCATAGTCTGCAGGAGTTGAGTCTCATGAAATAACATTGTGCTGTGATATAGAAATATTTTCAAAATGTTACATTCTTATGCAGCAGTACATAAAGTGTTTTTGGTAGCATTATTTTATAAAGATACCTTACTAGCCCTTCATACACAGTTTCTCAGAGTGTTAAAATGTTACTTTATTTGGCTGATAACTCTTGATTTTCAATTTTTTTTTTTTTAGCAAAGCTTATGGAAATATAACAGAAAAAAATTCTGATACAAGATGAATTGCCGAATATAAGATAACCAAATTCTTCTACTCCAGGAACAGCTGCCAAACTGGAGAGCTGTCTCATCCCCTCAATTAGATTAAGGCTGTATTGATGCCTTATTATTGCTATTTAAGCATTTTGAAAGTTTCACGTGGGTTGGAACTTCTGACTAGAGATGAATGAAAATGTGCATGGTTCAGTGTGCCCTAACAAAACTGTGGACAGATATTACTAAATCCTTACATTATCAATTCATATTAAGCAATCTCCTGAAGAGCTGCTGGTAATTTTTTATATATACCTCATTAATATCATTGCAAATTAAATCACAGGCAATGATAGTAAGTGCTGAGTAAACAAATAAAAGAGCAGCATTACTATTCAGACATCTTTTTTAGTTGCATTTCTGCCTGAATGTGTCTTGCTCAGCTAGTAAATTAAAAACTCATATGATATTCCTTATTCTTTACAATTTTTAAGTATGTAAAGAAATTAGTTTATTTGCAAGTGAAGTAGCTCTGCTAGCAGCCTCCAAACATTTAACAGCACATCGTTAATTCAGCATCCTATCTATTAAAAAAAAAGGCAAATAAAAATTCATGTCAGATGCTCTGTAACACAACTTCTGGGAGAGAAACCCTCTGTATTGCATTGAAGCTGTTACTTGATTGCACAGCGTGTCAGTTCATGGTGTTCTCTTGCAGCCTCATCTATGTGTTTAACAGATAATATTGAAATAAGCTCAGTGGGACACTGTGTGTCTCAAAGAAGGTGACCAAACCCTAAAAAAAAACCTCTACTGTTTTTGCCAAGACAAAGATAAGGAGCTAGCTTAGAATGACTCCTCTCTTCACTTCCAGAAGTTATTCCAGAGATATAAAGGCCTTATAATCAAAGGTGGAAGAACTAGAGTGTGTCAGATGTTCTCTGAGTAGCCTGATCTCTATCCACAGTGCTGAGCATGGCCATTTCTTCTACAGGCTCTGGCAAAGCCATCCTCACTGTGTCCAGTATGTGGGACAGGCAGCAGAGCAGTGGTGAGTCTCCTCTGCAGCTCATGTCCTCAAGTGTAGGGCCCTTAAGTGAGGGCCCTCTGACCATTGCAGTGGGCCCCTGTCCCAGCCTGCACTGTTGATCATCATCAGCTTGAATGTAAAGCTGCAATGGGAAACCATGGGAAGATTTAGATCATAGTTAGCAGTCAGTCATAGTTTGGTGCAACCAGCTGTTGTGAATTCAAGTATCTTTGAACACTTTGCTGTGTGATGTTACAAGAATTCTGAATAAGAATCCGTGCTGTCGACTGCTTTAATGCATGTTATGTATGTGTCAAATATTGGTACATAATTAAGCAAAGCTTTGTTTGGAGCAGGCCAAAATTACGTCAGTGTCTTTGACTGTACTCCCATCACTGCAAATTAACAGCTTCTAGTCTGTGAATGTACTGAAGCTGCCCTTTTGACTGATTAGTATAATATGCTTGATTTAATAATATTTGCAAACAGTATTGTTTTCTATTAGCCTCTAATGTAGAGGTCAGTGTGCCCAGTATCTTTTGCCTACAAATCTGATCCTCTTGTTTATTAATGTCAGATTTCTGGCAGTGCATTTTTAATGTGTTTCCACATTGTTATACTCTGCTGCTCAACAGTGGTGTTTAATCAGAGAATTTTACTCTTAGACTCCTCCTGGCCAAGCAGAAGCAGTACACGGGGAATGGTAAATGTCTTTAAATACATCCCACCTGAATGCAAGTGACAGCTGTTTTGTAATCTGATTGAATTTGACACTGGTGGAGCCACTGGGGCTGCTGTTTGCAGTGGCTATAGATATAATTCTGTGTGTACTCCCTCTGCTTTTCTGCTCCCCTGGATACCTAGCTGAGATATTAAGAAGTAATCTCTGGGCAATTGCCAGATAGGATATAGTTTGTTTCCTGGAGATCAATATTCTAGGATGGCGGGACTGTGCTAGTGGTTCAGCACTTCTGCATGAACACAATTAATTACTTAGGTGAGCTCTGTGTTTAGATACTTCCATCTTTGATCTGCCTAACAGCCTCTCTGCTAGGGATTATCCTCCATCCTTACTGACTAATTTGACAACAGACTTTATCTGTGTCCTTTGAGATAAAGATGAGAGACAGAGCTGTCTATCGGTGCTCTGAGTTTTGTAGTGTTAAAAAAAGAAAAAGCAAGCCTTCACAATGTAAACTGCATTATGAAGGATACAAAGGAAGTCCCAACTGCAAGTATTCTAATCAAAGAGAAGTCCCCTGGTGCTACTGAGAACAGAAATTGTGATGAGTTCTGTTCTACTCTAAATTACTAATTGACTTTTTCTAAAGAACACCTACTAGGAATCTTGAAGTTTTATGGGAAATGCTAAACAGCAGCTGTTTTCTAATTGTGCTTCCCATTCTACAGTCCTCACAAATATCTCTTTAGAATAATAAGCTGGAGACACTTTCAATTAAGAGCAATGCTGAACAGAGGCAACTGTGCTAATGTAAGGGGATAGATCACAAGCTCAGAAAATCCATGAAAATTATGGATGAGTTTTAATAAATCTCTCTTTTAGGTTCTTTTATACGTTGGTATTTTCATAGCTTGTTTTATGGCATGAGAAGCTTACATGATGCTATGAGCATTTGCTGATGAATATCTGCCTATCAGCACACAGTGAAAGAAGTAATTACAGCATTAATACTGAGTTTTATGTCATTAAATCACCATTTGGACCTAGGCATCATTTACATTTAAAAATATGATCATCATTGTTGATCATCTTGATAAGTTAAGAAAATTACTGGTAACAAGATGTACTTCTGGACATAGTCTGGACGTTTGTACCAACTTTCAGGTTGACAACGGCTGCTGTGTATGCACATACACACTTCTTTGCCTATATTTTTATTTTTCTTTCATTTTACTTAGCCAAATCACTGACTTGTGTGGACCAATGTAGAAATGAAAAGATATTTCTTAACCTGGAGCACACATTTTATATATAATTGATATCAACAATTTTTTTATTATTTTAGTATAAATGTATGGTGTATTTATTTGCTATTAATACTGGCTGAAAAACATAAAGAAAAAAGAGTCAAAATGGTGTTGGGAGGAATACTTAAAAACAGAAGATAGGAAAGAAGAAATAGGTTATAATTTTGCAGATGTTCTCTCTGAATAATTTATTTTACACTTTAAATAGGTGGCCTGATTTTCAGCTCTGTCAGGCAGATTTAGGTACATGATATAGGTTTAGAAATGTAATTAAAAGTTTCATTAATATTTTTGTATAGCTCAAAAGATTATTTTTTTTGGTAGACAGAAGTAATGACAGGGACAAGTACTCCTATATCCTACATTTGGATCCATTTAGGATTTTGAGTCAAATGAATCAGACATGACATTCTATATCATTTTGCTCTGCAAATGTGCTAACCAAAAACCTGGGTTTGGGTTTTGAAGTGCAAAAGTGGAACGTTTAACCCAAGAAAATCTTGATGTCATTAGATATGCATGGGCAAAACCTACACTTGCCTGAGATGGCTGGCTCCAGCAGTGATGGGCAAATGGGAACGCTAGGGAGACTGAACTGCACTGTCTTTATGGACAGCCTGAATCCACTGTGCCCACGAGCCTGCTCTGCACTCACCTTGGCCAACAGGAGCTGTTGTTGAGGAGACTGTTCTGTGACAGTCCCTCAGTGGTCTGTCCTGTGCTTTGCCTGATGGGATCGAGTGGTTGACATGTGGGGTGGATGGATAGCTCCATCAAGGCACTCCCTGTGGTGTGTCAGCTACTGCATCACCCTGCACCTAAACAGTGAGGAATGCTTCAGGAAGTAAGCTGCACAGGCAGCTGGCCAGCTAGCTTTGCTCTGGCATTGTCTGATTATATTGTATCTGAATATAATTGTATTGGATTAGAACTGCAAACCATGTCCACTGAACCATGTCTGATGAGAGGCACAGTGAACCCCATGTGATAAATTGCTGCTGGGTTAAAGGTCTGGCATCTTTGACATTTATCCACCTTGGTGTGAACAGCTATGAAAATCTCAAGGCAGCAAGAGGTCTGGGTTCAAAGAGGACTGCCTGCAAGAACAAGGCATGCAGAGCCATGTGTGAACTTTTGAGCAAGGAAGCATTTTAAATAGTCTTTTCCATCATCTAATTTTTTTGCCTTGGGAACTCAGTTGTGAACTGACCCCAGTCCATCATGCTATCCATAAATTACTAACAGCTCTTTGAAGTTCTTCACACATTTAAAGAGGAGATTCAGGGGAATATCCTGAAGGGATTCTGGAGAGAGATATTTTGAAAATTAAAGTGAAAAAGCAGGCAAGAGATTCAATATCCAAGTGAGTTTTGTATCAAGGAGAACAATATTAACATTGATTCCGAATATCAGTCATGTCAAAATGTACTAATAGACAAACCAACCTCCTTGCACAGTTATAAATAAAGAGATGTGTTTATTTATAGTCATGTGTGTGCACTTTTGCACGTATGCAGACAAGTACATAAACAAAAAGTGTTTTTTTTTTGTTATGGGAACATTAATATTGGAACTTTTCTAGCTTGTCAGTATATGAACTTTGTGAAGCAGCTGATTTTCCTGTTCAGGTGGCTTTCATTTATGCCATTCTAACAATGATCCCCCATCAGGTTTTGCATAAACAAGTCATCACACATTTTGTAACAATTTCTAAAATGTAAATTATTTACACAGAGAATGCTTATTGCTTGGATAGGTGGCTCCCATGGCTTATAAATAAGTTAGTAACAGAAATAAATAATTCAGGTACATTTATTTTTGAATCTGTTGCTATGAAATCCTTTAATATTCAGAGCAAATATATTTGAAAGATTGTTGGCATTTCTTGAGCATATATAGGATTAATTATTGCAGTGTCTATTTCCAGAGCTTGCAAACTACTTGCGTGCAGAGGACCCCCAAACTAAACAAAATCATTTTCAACAATTGAAGCCTTGTTTCACTGATGTACTTCAACCACATTTTAGCACATTCTGAATACCACCCAACTCATTAAAGCCTCAGCATAAGCTTAAGAACTGCTGAATTCAGTAAGAGTTAGTATGAATTCAAGTGCTTTCCTGCACAAAAGCCTAAATTCTTGCTAGGCTTCTACAGACTCTAAAAATCCTCCCTGAAGGCAAATATTATGCTGCAGACAGAACATACTGCAAGTGTTACTGCAGACTCTCTCATCTTTGCTGGAAGCTGCTTGCAAGTGCTGTGAAATGCCCCTGCTTCCAGGGAGTTTCAAGGAGGAGGGGGTTATGTGGAGTCACTATCAGGTTTCCCTCTTCCCAGCTTTTTCTGTATGTAAAGCCCTGTATTCTCCTGGAGAGAGAGAAATCATCAGATGTCAGCACATCTGTCAGAGAACTTGCTGCTCTACATCTAAGCAGACCAGAATGAACAAGCTCTCTCTCCTTGCACAGTTCTGGGTGTTAATCAATTAGAAAGAAGTTCAGGACGTGTTATGCTTCAATGATGGTTACTGTCCTTTTGCTGTGTTCTTCAGGCAGAGGAATCCAAGCTGGATTTTCACTAAGTGGGAATTTACTTTGATCTGACAATTTAAAACTTAGCTGTTGACCTTTTGTCAGTGAATCCTAGTTTTTTCAGCCTGAATCTTTCCTACCTTAACGTCCATATTCAATGTGAGGTTTTTATCTTTCCTTTTTTCTTTTGTGCTTATCTCAGCTTTTGCCTAATTTTCTCTTTTTGTACTTTATGTCTCTTCTAAATACTTTATACTCTTCCATTTCCAACACTGTAAGAAACTGTAAAATTTAACATAAAATATAAATACATCAAGTGTATTTAAAAGTTAATATAAAACATCTCTCCACCCCCTAAAAAAAACTTCACACCACCTTCTCCAGAGAAACACCAAACCAAACAACCCATAACCACTTTCCTGTGTTGTGTCCCTCTCCACCCTCATTTTTTTCTCCAGTGATTTGTTTTCTGGCCCACTGTATTTAAAACAGTATTTGGCTGAATGTGATTCTTATTCTGAAACAAAAGAAAATATAGATTTGTCTTTCTTTAGAGAAATCGGACTAATTTTCATCAAAATCCAGTGTTGGAAATAGAAATTCAAAGAAATACAGTAACAGCTGGTTTGTATTCATCTCCTCAGACTTATGAACTGTCAAAATAAGCAAATTATCTATCCACTGATGCCTTGGCACACGTTGGCACCCAGATCATTAGGAAGTTATTTTCCAGGAGAAGGTCACTGTGTTTCATATAGCCTGAACGTGCCAGATGTTGGGACTGCCAGTGATTTAGCTAAAGACAGAGACAGTGATCTGGTGGCTGGAAGGATTCATCATTATTATGAATTCCACATTAAATCTGATGAGATGTTAGGACAATTAGGGTGATGATCTGCTGCTTCACAAACGTGTAGAGGAATCATTATGGAGAGGGGAAATTGATGACATCATCAACCTTAAACTGCATTGGTAAATCATAGAGGAATTTCCCATGCAGAGCTACCTATTACATATTACATCTGTCATGAATGCTTAGTACTTTTTGATTATGAGTACATCAACCCAACTATTTTTACACATTGTTTGGATTTATTTATTATTTATTTTACTTGACGTTTTACCTGCAATTGCTTAACATGCATCAGAAAAAACAACATGAAGGTTTGAAGGCACAGTAAGTTTCATGGTAGTTTCCTACCTGACAGTCTTTTCTTTTAGACACTATATTATAAAAAAGAATGAAAGATACACAAATAAAAGTTAGTAGAAATATATGTAACATACTAAGTAAATAAATTTAAAAAAAAGCCTCAAATTTAAATTATAATCTTCCATAGATATAATTTTGTTGCAGAACTTTAAAAAAAATATTAGTTAGTTCCTGTCTTGTTTCAGAGTATTATTAAAGTAGTCAAGAATTTATTTCAATCTAAAGAAAAATTCAGTTGTAGTATGAGTGCAAAATATAACAGCATCTCCAAAAGAAAAAGAAAAGTAAGTCTAATAAATCTAGAAAATAAATTTACTTCTTAGTTACAGAGTGAAGCAAAAAAAGGAGTATTTAGCAATAGGTTATCTGATTTGATATACTCTTGGAAAAGTCCTTTTGTTAGCTGAATTGCTCATGGACATCCATTTTGAGTATGTTAGCTGAATTTTAAAATCCTCTTTGAATAAAGTGAGGGACTTTAGGGGCTATACTTATCTTCTGGATAGTTCAAGAAACAGTGCTGATCTATGTGTGGCTTGTGTGTGGTGCTGATTTATTTACTGGCTTGTTTTTATTTTAGCTTATGCTTAGCTTAGCTTAGTCTTAGCTTATGGAGGGTAAATTCCATAATATGTGAGTAATATTAATTTAAAGTTAAAAATTTCACCCATGTGGTGTCAAATAACTCTTGAGGTGTTGTCATTGGTTTTTTTTTTCTGCTATGAGAAACAATATGTGTCACTGAAATTATCTGTAAAAAGTGCTTCTCTTCTTTTAGAGAATTTTGGTAAGAAAGTCTCCTCTTCAAGGGACAAATGAAATAACTAAGTGTCCAGTATCCACAGTCAGGAAACAATAGCCCTTCTGTAATTAGCTTGGACATTTCAAGAAGTATCTTCTGACTGTCATATTTAAATCACAGACAGTTTTTTTCTGTGATTTGTAGAGTAAGAAAGTACTTTCCTAGCCTATGACACTGAACACTACATTAGAGTATGGGAGATAACCATTGCTTAAGAAATAAAAATATAGCCTATGCATTTGAAAGCTTATGTCAAATACATTTCCCTTGGTCCACACACAATTAATCCGTCTTTCAAATATTACATAGAGTATTGCCATTGAACTCATGAATAAAAATTGTTATTCTAATAGATAGGGATTCCTAAACCTTAGGATTTTTGAATGGTGTTTATAGTTTTGTTCATCACACCTGCCTAGTTTTCACCTCAAAATGCATGGTTGTACATCTGTTGGTTAATGGGTCATCTCAAAAATCAAAAGCTTTAGAGATACTGTGAAGAAAGTTAAGAAACTTTACTTCATTTTCTATAGTCTTCCTCAGATAAAGTATGAAAGGAAATCTTCCAATATTACAGTTTGCGCTGATGATGACTTTATCTAGTTATGACCTTGCAAAGAAATGTATATTTCCTTTTGATTATGATGACAGATTCCTGTAGTTCCATCTTCTTTTTATTCATTAAAGCAAATGCAAACTTCAGCTTCTGACTCAGAATGGTTGTGGTCATGATAATGCTTTTTCTATAATAGCTCTTTATAAAGTAATTGAATGTATGATGGAGAACTGTTAGATTTTTTTAAAGTCCTTGATAAAGAGGAGAGATTATATTTTAAACCCTCTTTATGAAAGTTCTGCTTCATACTTGTGCTTTTACATGCCTTTCAGAAAAACATTCAGTGAGTCAGTCAAAATCTAGAAATAAGCAGCAGATGCAGTCATTGTTGGTGAAAGTGGAGATGGGTATAAGCAGAGTTATAGCAAAACTCTGCAAATATTTTTTTCTTTAACTGTGCTTGCCATAAGATTTGCATGAGGAAGGAGATCTGGGAGATCACCCAGCATGAACAGTAAATCACAGGTTTGGTCAGAGTGATGGGTGAGGCAAAGCTACTGGCACAAGAATATTGAAAAAATAAACTTGTTCATGTGGGTCATACAGAGACACTTACTGCCCACATCACTGCCCAGTAGCCATGGCGTGAAGAGGATTATCTGAGCTGGGGAAATCCTCCAGGACAGGAGCCAGAGAAGCCCAGATTCTCCTTCTCCTCAGGCAGGAAAGCAGGGCAGCCTGAGCAGAGATCTGTCAGACTCTGCACTTCCCCCCTGGACTCCTTTCCTTCCTTGGACAGTGAGGTCACTGCGTTCAGGGCAGTGTTTGATTCAGAGGTGTCTGTCACTGCTTGCAGGACATGGGACGGAGTGTCTGTGCATTTGTTCCTCCATTGGGCTGCAGTTCTGCTAAGCTGTAAGGAGAACTTTGCAATGGAGTCAGGGATAAAATGAGAAGGTATAAAGCATGCTAGGTGTATAAAACATACTAGGTTTATAACAAAGAAATGTGCAATTTACTGACACAACAGAGAATGATTAGGGTTAAGGGTTAAATTCCACTGCTCCTTGGAAGGAGTAGCAAGATCTGCCGTCATTGTCAACACAATGACAAGACTAACTAGGGAGGGAAGTGGGGGAAGGAAGGATGCCAGGATAATTTGTAAACCTGATCTACAGACCTGGTCTAGATCCACCAATACTGATTCTTAGGAATTTATAGGATTAGCATTTAACACTTGCGTTCATTTTAAGAAGTTTTACATTTTTTTCCTTCTTTTTCTTAAAGGTTAGCTTTATTACTGCATTCATTAGTACATTAAATTGATCCAGGATGTCCAGTCCCACAGTACTATATTTAATACATTGAGAGTATTACTTTTGATATTTTATTTTACTTACATGCAAGCCAGAGTGCACCTCAGGATGCTGTTATCATTCTGTAATATTTCAAACTACTGTGCTTGGATTTTAGTCCATATGTATATGTGATCAATTATTTCCCTTTGACAGTGTAGTTATTACATACATATTCCAGTATTTATGTGGGCCAAATTTGTTATTGATCTTTAGAGTAGTGTAAACAGTATGCATTTATTTACATGTATATACATGCATGAGGAGGTAGTTCATTTACTTGCTATTGATTTGTTTTCTTTTTGATTCTGGCAGGCTGTTCAGCATTAAAATTTGTAATTTATGCAATAACGTTCTGATGGAACTTGTAAAAGCAGAACATTAGTAAGCTTATTTTTGCTGTCTTAGTAAATCTGTTCAGAAGGTAGATTATATAAATGGTAGCCTTTGCACCTGTCTTTTTACAGAGGATTATAAAATAAAAAGTTTTTCTGAAGATAAAAGCATAAAAGTGCTGAGCTTACCTCAGCATTCTTGGCATCAACATAAAGCCTGAGTGATAGATCAGAATTCAAAGTGAGGAGGTATCAATCTGGTAAGTTTAATCAGTGAGGACTCCCAATAGTACTATTTAAATTTTTAAAAATGCAAGTTTGCTGTTATACTGATGTGTATGGCTCTTCTTCTCTACCTGGAGTATCCAGCCAAACCAAGAAAAATTCTCAAAAGTTCAAAGCCAAACTCTTCAAATTAACCATTTGTTTATGCTAACTTCTGAGTGGTTTGAGTCATAGAGGCTACTAAACTATGAGGAGAATCAAAATTAAAAGAGTATGTTTTTTACTGCCTCATACCCCATATGCATTTGTATTTAGCGTTGGACATGCATTTAGATGTTTTTTTCACTCATGAGCAAAGTTCTGCATGAATGAAATAGAACTTCTCTGCCTTATTCCTCCTGATAGCTTCTCTGGTGGCAGGAGGGACAAACCTGTGCTATGCACAAGGGTAGTGTTTACAGCTTGCCATTTCATATTACAGCACCACATAAAAGCAGACAGAAGGGTTAATTTTGAATAATTTTCTTGTATCAGTTGACCTTTTAAATTTTTTTTTCATATTTTTGTAAATTATTTGTACTCATATATTCCAGTGAAGATGAGTTTTGAATGAAACTCAAAAATTAGTAAGATCTCTTGTATAGTTTTGAGAAGGTATTGACAGACATAGCAGTCTCATTTATAACACAGAAGAAACGCAGATTAGTTTTCACAGAGAGCTAGAAATTATGTACAAAATGAACCACCATATGCAACTATCAAAATGCAATAGATTACTTGTAAAATAAGAGCCTGTATGTTCAGAAATTCATTTAGGACATGGGTGATTGTGCTATGATTTATACAGCAGTATGTATAGTGGCTGTGATTCCTCTTGCAGTGATTGTCTCCATTTCTTTTAAGTTCCTTTTAAGTATGCTTACCTGAATGTCCACTGCGAGTAAAATATGCATTTTCTTAAATGCAGTGGTACCCTTCCACTCTTCCCAGTATAGGTATCCAAGCATTAAAAAAAGAATTCTGTTCCTCTTATTTTTATAGTCATTTTACAACAATATTTCAATTAGGAATGGAAGCACCTCTCTGAAGTCCTGTATTTAAACTCTGAAAATAGCATTTTTGTTTCTGAAATCATTATTCAAATGTCCAATATTTGTTTTTACTTGAATTAATAATTTCAAACCAGAAGGTAAGTAAAAGTTAATAGTTTGAAATCCAGTAAAATATGTGCACTTCGATGTTAGTATAAGAGGATATACACTCAAGGAATGTGGTATAAATTTGGTAGATGAGAAATGTAAGAAATCATATGACATTTAGGTGTGATTACTTAATTTTAAAGCATTTACAGTGCAATTTGTAACAATTGCATTAAATTAAATCACATTTGAAATTCATTTTTTAATTATAAAGTATTGTTAAGAAAAGCACATGAAACTAGCATTTTTGCTTCATTTTTATTCCTGTTGCAGAAAAGGAAAAAAAGAATCTATAGAAAGTGACATGTTACAATGAATTCTTTGTGTATTCAGAATAATAATTTTGCTGGCTTTTGAAAAAGAAGTTTATATAATTTAATAGCTATTCTTCTGTAACTGAGTGCTACCTGAGCACAGTGCTTGGCAGATCTGTTGAGCTATTTGCCAGTCATGAGTAGGGATCCAGCTTTGCCCTCCCCTGCATGCAGAACATCAGTATTGGTGAGAGACACAATTCCTCTCCCTGCTGCTGATAGTTTTGGGAACTCGACCTAGGTGCAAAGGCTGAAAGATGCATTCCTTTAAAAGCCCAGTGTCTTAGGAGCTAAGGACAAAACTGTGGCTTGCACTGAGCAGGACACTGGCATTGCAAGGCAGCATTCCTGTGAAACAGGCAGAAGGGATGCTTGGAGCACTGCCACTCCCTGACTTCTTTCAGGACTCAGATAATCTTCTGTGCTCTCTCTGCTCCTGCTGTGTGCCCTTCTGCAGGATTTAGCACATTGCTTCTAGTTGGATCCTCTGGTGTGTCAGCTTGTTCTTCACCACTCAGCCCCCCTAGTCTTGCAAGACAACTCTACCTTAAAAAACTCTACCCTTTAAGAGACGGTGGGGCCTGTCCCTAAAGCAAGGCAGAACTTCCTCTTACCTCCCAGGAAACAAATTCTGTGTACCTTTAATACCTAGATTCTTATCTGTTTATATACCTTCATTGGTGCCTCACTATTCTTCCTTGGGAAGCTCAAGTTTCAGCTTCCTTTGGCACTCCGTTATCCCTAGGCCCGGCAGAGGACAGTGTGAGTTGTCGCAGCTTTTGTGAATCTGATGCACAAAGCGGGGCTGTAGAAAAGCGTGGGACAATCACTCCCCCGGAGTGCCGCTGTCCCAGGCCGTGTTGGCTGTCCCTCCCTCCCCACCTGTGTCAGCCCCTGCTGCGGGACCCAGCTCGGCACAGCTCAGTGCCACGGCACACTCAGCCGCAGCTCAACCCTGCGTGAATTTCCCTGGGACAGAGCTGACAGCTGAGCGTATTGCATCTGACAGCTCCTGTGCTTCAGGCGTGCCCTGGATCCCTGCCCACCTCAGCCTGAGCTTTAGGGAGCCTGAGCAAACAAAAGCGGGCCCTCAGGCCAAACACGAAGAGCTCAATAGCAGATGTTTGCTCGGAACAGCAGCATCACTGACATTTACCCTCTTCAGCAAGTTCTTCTCTGAGCTTAGATGCTTTATTCATCTATCCTCTGACAATTACCCCTCTGTTATGCAGGTTTCATTTCAGTTTACTTTGCAAATAAACCCAAATAACATATTCATTCTTACTAATGAGTAAGGACTTGTAATATACCTTTGCTATTCATGCTTAATGACTAAACTGCAGCATATTTGCTAAGCTGTAGCTGGGGTGTTTTATTGTTGTTTTTAGGTGGTTTTTTGTCCTTTCTTCCTACCTACTTTCACTGTGAGAAGGTTGAGGCTAACAAGCAAGTTATTACCAGTGCTCAGGCATGTGCCACAATTCAGAATGACAAATGATGCATCTTAAAAGCCCACAGGTGGGCAAAGTAGCTTATGCTTTCAGGATGCAAAATGAAAGGCTGACTGACCCACCTGACACACCCTGCAAACAGCTCATGACTGCTCTGTGGGAAGCAGAAAAATTTCTGTCTTTACATCCTGACTATAGTTAAGTGGAAGGACCCAGTAACTCTCTCTCTTCCTCTTTTCCTGCAGCCCTCTCTATGTCTTTCCATTTAAGATGAAGAGCACCTCCCCTGCTGATTTTCTTTCTTTCTCCTTTGTGATCTGGACCAAAATGAGGGCAGATCAAGAGCCCATAACTACTTTTGACCATATTTTGTCCTTACATCAAGTGTGATGCTGGAATCATTTTGCTGATGAGGAAGGGCAGCTCCAGACTTTTTTTGCTTGGATACCACTAAGTGACCCACTAATTCAGAATTTGTATGACTTAAGTGGTTTACCTTTGATTGATAAAATCCTCTGGTTTTCTTCTATGTCATACTTGACTACGGGTTTTTTTTCCTTTTATGTCTGAAATCATTTATATTTGAAGATTAGATTCTAAACATAAATTGTTTTACTCTCTTAACAGGTAAAAATATCTAATGAAGATGATATGCTTAAAAGCCTTCTGATCTCTACACGTTACATTGTCATGTTGATCACAGGATAAGATTTCTGTAAGATCCAGTGTTGATCTGTATTCTAATTCTTTCTGTAGATGATTACTGTAATGCTACAGTGCAGGTATTAGAATCTCAGCTAGCTGGCTTAGCTTGGGATGCTCTCTGGAAGGTGTGTGTAATGGGATCCTGTGGGCATATTGTGGAAGATAATAAGGATTAGCAAACTAAAGCAAACTGTTGGACTGTTAAATAGCATAGCTTGTGAGCACTTAGCATGGACAACCATAGAAGAAAAAACTGTGAAGGATGTGTGTAGGATCTGTGCTGTTCTGACTTCCTGTATTAGTACCAGACTCTTCTCTCGTAAGGAAAGAAAAAAAAAAAGTAGCG
The DNA here is from genome assembly GCA_024362935.1 of Setophaga petechia. Taxonomy (NCBI): domain Eukaryota; kingdom Metazoa; phylum Chordata; class Aves; order Passeriformes; family Parulidae; genus Setophaga; species Setophaga petechia. The sequence continues at coordinate 35,540,967 of JANCRA010000001.1, forward strand.
GTAGAGAAAAGTGGTGAGTTCTGTGAAGACATGCAACATTTGGACTGTTCTGACTCTGCTAAGTGACTGTGTTATTGTGGAATAGTGTTGGAAATTCCAAGTATATGTGTCTGGACAACTTCTATAAGTTTTCTGAAACAAAATAGGAATAATTAATTCCACTGCTCTGATGATGTATTTTCTTTTACTAGCAATTCACTGGGTGTCACATACTCTGTTTTTTTCTATGTATGCCATTTTGAGAGGGAGAGGTGTATACAAAGTGTATATACAATGAGATATGGAATATGGTCAAATATCTGTAAGTTTTTACATGGCCCAGAGGCTCTGTTTAGTCAAAATTCCTCTGAAATATACTGTGAATTCTGTCAAAATAGAAATGTGGGGAGAAATGATGGCAATTTTGAGCTTAATAGAAGAGGCATTTTTGTTAGAAGGGCAGCAACATTTAATCACAGAATGCAAACTAAAAATCGGAAAAGGACATGCAGCTAATCCGATTGCTCAAATTTTATATAAATTGAGGTATATTTTATACCTTAGAGGATGAGGTCAAGTGATAAACATGGCTAAATTGTTGCCACACTCATGAACAGTTTCATTCAAGACTGTACATGTGTGGCTTGTTACAACATTTATATTTGCAGTTTACAGTTTACAGTTAGTCCTTTACCTTTCTATTGAGCAGATGCTTTGAAAAACCAAGTGAAGACTGTAGTGAACTATAGATTTATAATTCATAAGGTACACTTTATGTCCATCCTTCCCCTGAACATAAATTTCCTGGTGGTGATGAGTTCTGAGCAGGGACTCTGAGGACAGTGGATATGTATTTCTCTGAACCTATCTCCAGTTACTTCCATGAAGGCTTGGCGATGACACAGCATGGGATGATTTCTTCACTACAGGGACAAAGATGCAAGTGTAATCATAATTGACAAAAGCTGCTTTATTTGGAAGTTGAGAGTTGTCTGATTAAAGGAAAACTCTGTTGTAAAGCAGAATTCATAATCTCTCTGGCCATCCTCTAAAAGGGAAGGTGTGACCTAGAGGTCACTTGCTACTCATATAGCTAAAACATTTTAAACACAATTACTGATCTTTTTACATTCTGAAGATTTAGCAGATTAATGATACTTGGTGGTGATTACAGTGAAGTTTTTGGCATTTTAATAATTCCTTCATGTTGTGAGGCTCTGCGTTGTTAACTGATAAGAATTCAAAAACAAGTTATTAATTTTCAAGTAAAAAAAATCATCTGCTCACTAGTGCTAAATAGTTGCAGCTTATTGATACTGATGAATATTTTTCATCACTTAAAGGACTGTCCTGGGAAGCATAATAATTTTTCACTAGTGGTTAAATACTTGGCAGAACAAGAATTTTCCATGGTGAATCAGCTGTTCAGAATATTCCTGCTTATCCCATATACTACTTAATATCTGTGATTTGGTTGAGATGTGCACAAAAACAAGCAAACAAAAAAACCAAAAACAAAACAAAAAGACAAATAGACTCTTTTAGCAGGCAAAACACAGTGCAGTTCCCTCAAGCTGACTGCTCAAGCTGGCTGTTCCTCACAACACATTCAGTCATGGAATCTGTCAGTGCTCAGACACAGTCTCTCACTAAAAGACTCTCATACCTTGCCATCTGCCATGTTCTGCCTGTTCCCATGGTAAAAATGTCTCCCCCAGTTTTGTCAGATTTGACAATCATTTCCAGTGAGATTGGTGATGGAGCAAGCTTTAAAAATGTGTTCCTTTTCCCACCTTTTCCCTTGGATTGATCACATCTTACTTTAGGACTCACATATATAGTCCTAATTGACTTTGGTGGGTCTTCTAAAGAATGAAGACTGATGCCCAGAAAAGGTTGTGCCTGAACTTTGTCAGTAGGTAACAGGGTAGAAAGGCTTTGCTTTAAATTTTCTACATTCTTTCAAACTTTCAGTAGAGTTACTCACCTTCAGTAGAAAACCATTCATATTAATTGGATGCTGTTTGCATAGATTTTCAGAAATAATGCTACATATTTCAGAAATATGTAGCAATGATGTTGGAGATGGAGGCAGTGAGAGGGCAAGAAATAAACAACTGTCTGCAAATATAACAAATAGCAGGGGTGTACTGTATATGGATAAAATGCACTTTCATGAGGAACAAAGAAATGATAACCCTGTCATATACATATTTCACTTTTAGCTATCCACCACAATGCATAAATTCTAATCTGACAGCTCATACTACTCTCTTCCCAATCAAATATGAATTTACAAATATTAATCCTGTATTTGTTCCAGTAGAATAGCAAAAGGAGATCTGTTACCACAAATTAGCAGCTTCAGTGACTTCTGAAATATTCTTAACATGTTCCTTTGTCACTGTGATGCTAATATTATGTTCAGTCTTCATCCCATTTCCCAGATCATCAGTGTCTCCATTTGTGAGCTAAAATAGCTAAGTCTCTCAGCAAGCATCAGTGACACACAGATGATCTCCAGTTCCCTGTGCACCAGCTGCAACACATCTTCAGTGAACACCATGGACAGAAGAGACTTAGATGTGCCAAAGATTATGACAGAGCATCTGTACATAATCTGCGTGCTCATGACCCCAGTCCATCCCACTAGTAATATCTCCTGATGTCTCCATCATTCCTGTCAGGCAGACCTTTCATGTGCCTCGGCCTTTTTTTGCATGAGGATTCTTCACTGTAAAAATGTCTAGAATTAATAGCCACATCCAATAATAGCCACAGGGTGTGCATTTAGATATAAATTCAATGACTCTGTGAATAGCAAAGTAAAGAGCATCCTCACACAACAGAGCACTGTTTAGCTGCCACAGCCCTTGTAGAATATCCAGTTAAAACCATAGTGCATTCAAAAACCTGATAAAGCAGGGAAGTGTGCTTGATACCTGTGGTGGTTATGGCATGTACATAGTACAGCAGGTACGCTGCACATATCCAGACTGTCATGCATTCGTGACTTTAAATGCACTGTAATAATTTATGCTAGCTGAGGAAGTGGCTTTATGTGATATCAAAAATAAATTTCTGGTAATTTGAAAATATGGGCCCAAGCCTTGATGACTGGATGCACTGTTAATGATCTGAGAAATATCTGCAAATCTAAAGCAAATATATGAATCCTGCAAGCTTTCCACAGTAGCTTTTGGGTTATATGTTTCCAGAAGTCTTGCTAAATACACTTGTGCTTGTGTGCCTGTACTTTTCATACAGGTGGGATGGTCAATATGGTATGTGACCTTACTGTACAGTTGCTTTTATTAAATGCTCATCAAAGAAGCCATCATGGAATCCATTTTCTAAGATGAAGCCTTCTCTCAGAAAATTATTTTATATAAAGTTACTTTATTTTTGTGACCCTGAAGTTCTCCCAAGAAAGAGAATTGCATTGGATGTTCAGGAAAGGACTTAATGGTTTCCCAAAAAGCCAGTAGACATTAGAAATAATAATAGTTTTCCACCTAGGAAAAATGTTCTAGGTTTTCTCATAAGTATCTAGGAATTAAAATGTAACTTCAAAAGAAACTCCTCTGTTCTGTTGGCTCCCTGTCTGGCATAGGAGCACAACAAGTGTTCTGTGAACTACTGCTTCCAAGTGTGGATTTTCTAGAAAATCGAGAGAATGCTACAACGTGTGTCTTTCATGTGTTAAGTCAGCAGATGTTCAGATTGTCTCATTAAAGGCTTCATACTCTTTTCCCTTAGCTTACACAGTTCATCACAAATCCCAACATTTTTTATCAGGATTTGCTATCATAAATATAACAGAAGGAAAACTGTAGCTAGTAGACCTGGTATTCAGCAGTTGCATTTTGATGTAACCTTGTAAAAAATCTGTGAAATCTTTCTGTTTCACACTAAGTGATAATTTTATGGTGGTAGTCACTGCAATATGTTGTTACATGTTTATGTCATTTTACAGTCTTGTCAAGAATGCAGTTATACTAGCATCACAAATTGTTCAGAGAAACCTGTCAGGCTCTTCGTGCATCTAATAGAATATCTAGAAATATTTGTATTCATCACTTTGTATAAATTCAATGCTCAACTTGTTTGTGTGATTAAATTTTTTTTAGACTTTGTGCTATCACAGACTTAAATGCTTAGTATATTTTTTTGACTGAAATAGATATTTTCTGCTGTTATAAGGCAAGAAAAATAAATATGAGACACCAGATTAACATATCACCGTAACCTGAATTTATTAACAAATGTAAAAAACCTGGAGAAAATGGGAGCATGGGCATTTTTTTACAACAGACACAGTACTATTTTCTCAATACAATTTGTGATGCTATATAGGATGCTCTACTTCTGTGGAAATCTGTTGTTAATGCTTATTTTTGTCTGTGTCACATTGCTATTACTGTGTAGTGACCTCTTTGTTATCTGGAGCAACAGTCCAGTCTTGTCCCATGATAGGGACTCCTTAAGTAAAGAGAGACCTGCTCCTTCCAACAGACTCTGGTACCCACAGGAAATTACTCTAGAAAACCTGTGTCATGGAAGACTATACAGTGTTGCAAAAAAATGTATAGCTGGACCGCTTAATTCCAGACTTCATGGACTGATGACAAGTTTCTGGCAGTTATAGGCACTCCTGTCTCATATCAATAAACCTGCTAATGTAAATTCAGATATGTAAGGGACAAAAACGATGTGCAGTAATATTTCTCTGTACTTTTTAATGACTGTACCATTTGGTGGGCATCTCTCTGACTTGTGGTTTGTTACTTCTGGAAAAAAATCTTTTATTAAATTAGTATTTCATCTGCTTACCTCAACAGCTGACTTCATCATACTTCCCATTAGAGTTCATTATGAGTCTTTAGTTAGTGTTAAAGTCAGAGTCTACTGAGGGTTCTGTTTGGCTAATTCAATTTTCCTTTGAGAAATTAATGAAATTTACACTAAATCCTGTTCACTGTTTTTACTGTGGAAGCCGCTGAAAATCAAAGCTCTTTTTCTTACTTATTTTTATTTCAGAGCCTTATCTTTGAGCTATCCAAGTTACTGGTTATATGATCTTTGTAGTTTTCCACTACTGCAGACTACTAAGAATAATTTTATAGTTTAGAGGAGTATTTACTGGGTTCTTCTTTTTCATGGTATAATTCTTTCTATGTCCTGGAAACGCATCTGAAGAAGTGCTATGAGGTATTTTAGTGATGTAAGTGACAGTTTTGGCTTTATGTCTCATTATCTGGAAGACAGCATCTCTAGCAGCACAGGCATATCTCATCCTGCCAAGGCCCAATGTGAAACATAATGTGTGAAAGAGACTCCAAATGGGGGGAATGGATCTCTTTCTTGCTTAAAATGCTATGAATTTATTCCTTTAGGGTGAATGACTGTATTTTATAACTCCAGTTTTCAAGATTATAAATAATTTTAGGCCACTGAAGTGACAGGACAGTACGTCTGTGTGAAAAGTGAATCATCTGGGGAATAAAAATGAGCAAGATCACTCTGAATTAAGTGCATGAGCCCAAAGCCTGAGTTATTGGTTTGATATTCAGATGTTAAAGTGCAAGAGCTTGCTTTGTGCTAGTGCTATGGCCAGAGCTACTGGAAAATGTGATCTCACAGGTTGAAGCTGCTTGGATCTGGCCCTGGAGCAGAGATGATAAAAGCTCTGGTGCGGGAATCCTTAAAATTAGAGGGTCTTGAGAAAGTTAGAAAAAGACAGGCCTCAGTGACAGCAAAGACAGTGAGATGCTAAAGCAGCAGAAAAATTAGTAATGTAGATGTGAGAAATAGAACAATAGGCCTATGTTAGGTGCTGCCTTAGGTGATAACAAGTTTACTTACTGTATATCTTTAGAAGGTTAAAAATGAATAGAGCTCTGTGCCTTGTTTCTTATGAACAAGCTATTGTGTTTGAATATAGGCCGCGATTGTTTTAACCCAAACTACGTGTGCTTTAAGTGATTGATAAAAGTATTGTCAATATGCTTGTGCTCTATGTGTGATTGGCTGAAACGCAGATGGAAATGGCTTTATGATATGCTGTAACACTATGTCTCTTTGGCATTCTGCTTGATTCAGTGAGTTGGTTGCATCTCTTGTCTCCATTGTTGTAACAATGTGCTGAGACTAATGCATGAATAAACCTCTCAGACACTGACAAAGAGTGTCCCGTCCTGTTCGTGCTGTATATAGTTTGCCAGGGCATCTGGTATCCTGTTTTCACTTTCTGGGCTGTCAGCAGTGTTTTCCAGAGCCAGAGGATCTAAGTGACATGAGCATCCTGGTGACAAGGACGTGAGGACCTCTGCAGTCTGCACACACAGAGATCCTGTTGGCTGTGGGATCACCTGCCTCAGCTTGAATGGGCAAGGAAGGCCAGCACTTACCTGGCAATTGTATCAGTTTCTAAAAGCTGGCCAGTAAAACTGATATTCTATTGTTAGGGTTAATGGTGATAAGCAGATAGGCAAATAGATATTTGATTGAATAGACACTAGAAGTTCACAGAGGTGGTTGGTTGTGTTCACAGAATGAACACAAGAGGTAGGGTTTTTAAATATATAAATTAATTACAATTGATTCAAATTGGTAGTAAAGTTTAAATGTAAACTTTCCAATTTGAACAGCTTAATGGAGTGTCACTTTTTACAATGTCCCAAGTAATCATTCAAGAGAGTCCTGTCTTAGAATGTCAGGAGAGGTTGCAAAGGGATACGAACTTCAGTTTATTGATTTTGGGTCCTAAAAACTTTCAGTGACTATTATCTGTAGTTAATAGATCCACAAGACTCATGCTGATTAATTTCCTTATCTGAAAGTCGTGCTTTTCATGCTGTAAATTATATCTAATACTCCCTGAAGGCTGTATAGTTTATAGATTTTATAAGAGAATGTGGAAAATGAATGCATTATTTTCTTGCCTGTTTGTGATGCTGTGATTCTGTTATTCATGGAATGCTCTATTTTAATACACTTTATGCTTTTACTAGCATTTTTACATTCCAGTGTAAAAGAAAAAAAAATTAGTCTTTTATCATTCATATTGAAAAAAGCACTTAAGCTTTAATCTACCCAGAGTTAGTAACTGCTATTTGATCTTAAAGGGTGGTGCTCATAAACTACAGAAAGGCAAGGGCTAAGATATTCTTTATGGTGTAAATGTTATAGTGAATCTCATATTTATTGAGGGGACCATAATTATGCAGAGCCATTACAGTGGGTATTCATGGCACTGTATCAAGCAGTATCTCTGAATTTTTTATCAACTCCATGAGCCTGAATGAAGTACCTGTATCTTTTCATTGCATTCCACTTTTCCTCCCATTTAAATCAACTTCCTCTGAAAGACTGTGTTGTTGCCTAAATATACATGGCTGCAGCAAGGGAATTAAGGAAGACTGGAAGCATGGAGACTGTACAAGGACTGGTTGAGTTACTGTTAAAGTGTTTAAACCTGTTGCTTTTTCAGAATTTATTTTGTAGCATTTTCTGTACCATCTTCTGTTCATATATTTGACTCACATCTGAGCAATGTTCTAGTGCAGAGGGCACTTTTTAGCTCCTTATTAGGAAAATACAAATTAGTCTTCACTGCTTATTCAAAATGCTTTTCCTGTGGTGCATTTCTTACTGATTATTAGCATGAAGAGGTTACGAATCTGTCCACACAGAGCAAGTACAGATTCCTTATTGGTGTAGGAATCACCAGGTTTTGTGATGCTGTTTATCATTCAAAAAACCAGAACTAGTAACTATAAATTACATTGTGATAATGACTGATATTGGAGAAGAACGGTTTACAAGGCCATGCAGTGATAGGACAAGGGTAATTGCTGGAAAACTAAAAGGGAATAGATATTTAGATCAGATATTAGGAGGAAATTCTTTACTATGAAGGTAATGAGGCATTGACACAGAGAAATTATTGTTACCCCATCCTTGGAAATGTTTAAGGCCAGTTGGGATGGGGCTTAGATTAACATGGTCTAATAGAAGGGATCTCAGCTCACAGGAGTGGAGCAAGAACTAGAAGATCTTTAAGATCCCTTCAAATCAAAACCTTTCTATGATTCCATGATGTTTTTCTGGAAACCTTATTCTCAGGTAGGGGCCTGGAAAACTGCGTCAAAGGAAGACAAATGAAGAAGCCAATGCATGTTTTTCAAGGTAGTTTCTTTACTGAAATAGCTGTTCTATACCCTAAACCCTCCAGAAACCCGGTCCAACAAGGAAAGGTCACAAGTAAGAGCTCTGCTTCCTCCACCTGACCTTGACCAGCAACTTTGCTCTAGTGTTTAATCTCAAGGAAAACTGAGACTACATTCTAAAAGTCAGTTTATCAAACCATGCATCTTATCTGCCTGCCTGATTCTATAGAAACTCTTACTGATATACATTTTCTGCATACAAGAAAAACAACATTAATTAAACCAAAATATATAACAAAGATATATTAGATACAAATCCACCTTTACACAGCACACAACTCTGTGTGCAAACATTGAGATTTTCATATTCCAAAACAGAAAAAGGCTAATAACTGAGAGGAAATTGAAGAAACTTCCCTTGCTGATTTTGTATTCTATAATTGTTCAGGGGGAAGGGGAAAGGAAAGGAAAGGGAGACCTTAAACATTTATTCCCCCACTACTGAGGAAAAAAACATCCAAAGAATTTCAAAGAATTATAAATTTACTCTTCAAAATGCACTGTAATATTTTTTAGTTTGCAATGAAAAGGATCCCAACGTTGCATATAACCACTGAATTTATTCCTAATTATTGACATTGTGTTTGGGAAGAGAGGGTGACTCAGAGATCGCTACCTCACTGCTCCTGTCCACTCTTTGACAAATGTCCATCTGATTTGAATCAACTAAGTTCTCATAGTTCACAAGATTAAGGCACACACGACCAGGAAAACTGAACATTTACACAGTACATTGTAGAATCAGGCTTCTTTTATGCAAGGAGTTAGATGAAATATTTGTGAATGTTCATCTAGGAATGACGGTTCTCCAAAGAGGCATCATTTGAGAACTCTCCTCTCAGAACTCTGGTTATATCTTGGAAAAGCTAATCCAACTACTGAATGTTAAACTGGAAAAAACAAAAGAAGTTGTTACATCACTGTGTATCTAAACGATCAGGTTTTCTATTACCAGTTTGATCATGCTGTTCAATTTATCTGTCGTTATATAAATTATAAATGTAAAGAGAGCAAACTCCTTTGCTTTAGCTGCAGGTGGTGTTTTGTTCCCGCTGGCCTGCTGTCAAAACCCTGGTGGGAATTGCAGGCTGCCTCTATTACGACCATTCGCTTGCCTCAGAGGCAGCGTTGTCGATGGCAGAGCGAGGAACAAAGGATTTCTCTCCTGAGCCCCAGGGCGGCTGCAAGGGGCCAGCAGCGCCCCGGCCCGGGCGCGGCGCCACCTCGGCGCTGCGGGCGCGTCCTGCCCGGCACACGGGCACAGCGCCGGGTTCGCCGCCGCCGCAGGAGGAGGAGGCAGCCGGAGCTGTCTCCAGAACAAGGGAATGAGCTGGCTCCCGGCAGCACTGCGCTGCGGAGAGCGCCGCTCAATGAAGCGTGACAGGGACAGGAGGAAGGAAATCAGAGCACTCGGCAGGCAGGCCATTTAAAATGGAAATACAGGCAGCCCTCATCTCAACCCAGCGCTGACACTCCTCAGCATCTGCCTGTGCCACTCATTCCGCGCATATTGCCAGGTGGATATCAAAACAAGCACAGCAGGCAAATAAATGCGCCAATCTGAGCAAATATTCTCTCTCCTGCAGGAACTGTAGACAAGAATGACTGACAGGAACTCACTGCTACTGATGATCTTGGTTTTTTCTGACTGCACTCTGTAGGTTATTTTTTGTCATGCCCTGCATTTCAGATTACTTATATAGGTCTGTGGTAAACTGCCCCAGTCATATTGGTGGGTAAGAATATAATCTGAACATGCTGTGTTACATCAGATTGCTGTCTGAAGGAAATTCAGGGATAAACTTTCTGTGGTTTAATGATGGAAATGTATTGGCTAAGATTTAATAGAACAGCTGTTAATAGATCGGAGATCTTGAATTGCTGCTTTAATAATTTTTCTGCTTAAACCGACTGTATTGGGATTAAATGGAAAACCAAAGATTTTGTTGTTGGTTTTTTGTTTTTTTTTTTTTTTTTTTTTTTCCCATTTCAAACTTGTATGTTCAAAAATAGGTGAATTCTATTAGGTCTTCATGGGTCTGTTATTAAGAGACGTGATGGCCTGACCACAGTCTGTTGCACAGACACTATTTTGTCTGAAATAAGGCCTGTTAAACTCCTCCTTTGTAACTATAAATATTACACCTATGATATTTAAAGAGGCAACTTCTTTTTCTCAATCTGGAGGCCCAGTTGAGAGTGTCAGTAACCTACAAATCACATAGATTACCTCCATCTTGACAGAGAGCTTTACTTACTTCAGTAAGATTTGGATCAGGCTCATTACCATCCTAGCTGTTATTTAGAAATTGAAAATACTAATAGTTGTCTACAATATAAGCTATTTGAGAAAAAAATTGTTAATAATGCACATTTAGATTATTGCCCTAAGCAATTCAACATTGCATATCAGAAAGTACTTTTGGTCTCTGATTTCTTCTGCTTCTATGACTCCTCCTTTGCATGAGGACCTGCCCCTGCTTACCTTAGGTTTCTTTATATTATCATTAGCTTTTCTTTATTTATCATTGATTCTTCCTCATTCACCACTTGCTTCTCTTTTCCTGTCCCTCAGGCTGTTTGTATTGAAGTGGTATATGGCGCTTAGCATCCAGACCACAAGTCATGGTGAGGAGTGGCTCAGGTAACTGGGGTTGTTTGGCCTGGAGAAAAGGAGTCTCAGAAGGGACCTTACCACTCTCTACAACTGCCTAAAATGTGGTTGTTGTGAAGTGATTGTTGGTTTCTTTTCCCAGGTAACAAGTGATAAAGGGAAATAGCCTTAAGTTGGGCCAGAGAGGGTTTAGATTGGATATTAGAAACAATTCCTCTGCTGAAACATTTTCAAAGCACTGGAGCAGGCTGCACAGAGAAGTGGTTGACTCACCATCTCTTGTGGTACTTAAATGGCACTTAGCAATGTGGTTTGGTGTTGGACTTGGTGGTCCTGGGTTAATGGCTGGACTTGTTGATCTTAAGGGTCTTTTCCAACCTAAATGATTCTGTGATTCTATATATACTTGGACTTTTTGAGGCAAGATCCTGCCTGTTGTTATTGACATACAGATATTGTGCTACTGCTGTTTTACATGTATTCTGTTTCAGTGTCTGGATATATGTGCTTTTGGTATCCTCTTGCAGTGAATGGAAGACCAGGGTCTCAATAAATTTGGACAGTCTTTGGACAATTATGCAAAAGTATTGCTGCATTAAGCTAAGCTCATGAGCCTCAGTGCTAGGCTTATCCAACTTGCAGTTAGAGGAAACTTCTCCAATTCTGTGATATGTCCTACTGCATTGCATGGAGTATTTTAGGTAGTGTGTAGAAATGACACTTCAGAATTAGATGGTAGTACTAATAATTTGTGCAGCACTTTTTTTTATCTTTGAATATATCTCGGATAAGAAAACTTGTTTTATTTAATTCTAATTAATAGAAAAATATTCAAAAACTCTTCTCCCACTCCAAGTCTTTCATTCCTCCCACAGAGCTTTTAATTGGGAGAAAATAATGACTTCACTTTTTCTTTGTTTACAGGAAGCAGCAGTAAGATAATCATACTATTTCCGGCTGATATGATGTGTGTGAAATAGCCTTTTTAACTATTTTATATTTACACATTTAGTCTCTGCAACAGTTTCTCAGCTGTTGGAAGAAGAAAATGCGTAAATGATATTAAAGTGATTTCTATTTTTGAAGAAATGTCTCTTCATTCAAGAAACAAATGGCTCTCTCTTTGTGTGTAGAAGTTACATTCTTATGAGTGAAAATTAAACATCTTTCAAAAATCATACTCTAAGGCATTCTCTACACAGCATGCATTAACCCTTTATGCAGCAACTTAATTGCAAAGAGGAAAAACATTATAGCTGATTTGTTAATTGTGATATTGATAAGGATTTTAAGCTTTACTTTCTTGTTCTTCACAAGCTGTTCAAATTTCTAGTCTGAGGACTTTTTAATTTGGACTGTTTCTTTGGTAGATTTTTAATCACTCTCAGAGCATTTCTACGAAATTTTTCTATATGATTTCATCATCTCTGAATCATGTCATTATGTCTTACTATGTCCTAGACCTTTCCCCTCCGGTGGTTTGATGTACAAAGGAAAGGCAGACTTCTATGATAAAGGCGATAAATGCAACACTTGCAGATAGATGAAACATTTGGCTGTGGTATCACTTAGCTAAGAACTTAAGGGAATTTGAGAGCTTGCAGCTTTTGCACATTTAAAGTACTTGAAGTTCAGTTATGATTTATTCTTCTTTCCAGATATTTTAAGTTACTTTATCATTTTTTCTCTTGTTATAAACAGTTTAGCAATAGCCTGCGTGTTGTACACGCAGTGCAATTTTTTTCTGAAATGAAAATTACCCAATACTTGTCTCAAATAATTTGCCTTTTAATATTTTTACAGTAACCCTATTCCAAAGTCACATTGCATTCATCTAAAGAAACCCTTAATAATACTGTGTAACTACTCAGCTATAGAATTCTACAATAGCTTTTTGATGCACTATTTATTCACTGTTAATTTTCTTTCATTAGAGGTTGTTATGCTTATTAGTCACTTGCCATAAAGGTACCACTTCAGGATTCAACAGTGCATTGAGGTGATATTTTTGAAGTGAACTCGTGGACATCTTACACTACCTGAAGCAAAGTCTCAGAGCATCACATAAGGGGAGGCAGTGTAATTGGGCAATGCTTATCTTGGGCTTATGAGGGCAGATCTAATTTACCATACAAATAATTTTTCTCCCCTTTTGCCCATCTCCATCAGCATTTATGCCACTCTCTTTTGACTCTTTGGATCTTTCCTCCCACCCTACTCATCCCATGCCTCCAAAAAAAGGCACAGCACTCTTGTGTCTATTTCCCATTGTCTTCTGTTCCTCAACTGCTTATTCTGCTCCTCCCTTCTACTTCCAAACTCCTACCTTTCAAGAAGGTAAGTGTAATTTAGGTGTAATGAATGAAGAATCTGATGCTTTCTACTAATTGCACGTCCTTTCCTGTCTTTACCCAGATAATATGATAGTTTGGACAGCCTCATTTTTAGAGTAGGGATTTGTTTTGACAGGGGCCTGGTTTTTTAATGTATGCATTTCTGAAAGCACATGTTCCCAGAGGCAAGGTTTTAGCAGAATGTCTTTATTTTGGAAGATGGATGTTAGAAGGATTAGAGCCTTTTCTTGGTGCTTGTAGAAGTTTGCTCCTTAGCCTCAGGCTCGCTCTGAATAAGTCATGTGCAGGTAGGTTTTATTCCTGCAGTCAAGACATTCTATTGTGCTTCAAGAATGAAGGTGTCAACAATAGTCCTAACACTGTAGGCAAACATGTCAGAAGATACCTTTTATCTGCTCACTTTTTTCAAAGGAGAGGAAAATGAAATCAGTGTTAAGTCTAGACCCTTGAAGCACATAATCAGCTGTGATGGTGCCAAGGGTTAAAATGTTATTAAGATCCTAAGCTAGTTCCCATTACCAGTCTGACTTTTGACTTCAACATGGGTTGAAAGAGTTCCTTAAAAAATAAAGCAGCTTTTCAGCTGATGGATAAGCTCTATGGCAAGCAGAAAAGATTACAGTAATATTTTAAAAGAAGTGTTTGCTATCTGGCCTCAGAAGTAGTAATTAACCTGTGTGAGGCCAGAGCTGTGTATTACGAAAAAGTGAAAAGTATCTCTGCTGTCTGCAGAAAAGGCAACTCGTGTATTTTACAGGCAGTGTAGCATTTTAAAGTGTAGACTTTTAATACTTTCATTTTAAATGACAGTGACATGATCTGTAACTGTAATATACTGCTGTAAACCATTGTTACCATGCTCTGTATTACCTCTGCGGCTCTTTGTTCCTCAGTGGAACCTGAAAGAATAATACAGACAAATTTCATTTCTTGTTGTTTCACACCTCTGCACCACAATAATATGCGTAGCTAACAGATTAACAAGTATGCCCTGCTCACTTTCTTTTTATTGAAAAGATTTAATAGGTCATAGAAACCTTCTAAACCTCACAGTACTCTTCAGATCTTGCAGTAACAATAAAGTTCATTTTCCCATTTCAATCCTTTTTTCTGTATTGCTCTCCTATTTTACTCTCGCACTCAAGCTTTTTTTATAACTTCTGACAGGATGCTGCCTTCAATCCAGTCCCTCCCACAATTATATTATGTGGGTTTGATTTTACATTATGGATTTAATGATGCCTTTAAAAAGAATCTTGGTAGGAATTAATAGTTCTAAATTCACTGGGGCTGACTATCCAAACAAAAATATATATGAAAGTTGAAATTACTTTCTATCTACAGAAAGAAATGTTGAAATTACAGGACTACTAGTTTATATGGTATGAAAAAAAAGTTATAGAGGCCAGTAGATACAAATGTAATGTAGAAGACTCAATAGGTTTTTCTCCTCTGGTTTTATAAAAATACTCCTTTGAAAGTATATTTTGTATACCATTTTAAGCATGAGAAAGTTAAAAGTTATCATCCACACTTCTGTAGAGTTCTAAAGAATAGTAAAATATTTGAGGTCCTCTGGCAGGGTGAAGTTTTCCTGTCATTTAGATGCTCAGTCCTAACAGGAATTGGGATGCAATCCAAAGTGCAAGGAGCATGGATTGTACTTTTAAAATCTTGAATATTCATCCTTCTGCTTTTGAAATTAGCTTTCTGGAATCCCAAATTATGTTAATAAATTCTACATACATGGTATACCAAAATACATATCTCTTGTGTGTCTCAGGAATGTAAGAGTGCTTATTACTAGACAGGTCACTCTTTATGAGACATAGGGTGTGGTTTTATTAAAACTAATAAAGATTCCAGAAAATAGGGTTTACTCTGGTTTTTACTTATCCATGTTAATGCAGATCAGCTGTGTTTTGGTTTTGTATCACAGCAATGGCAAAAAACAAATTTAGAATAATCTAAATTTGTGTCACTTGTCTAGGGGTTTTGTGTCTTTTTTTTTTTTAATTTTAAATGCTTCTGTTTTGTTTAAAGGTTAGAAGATTCAATTTACATGTTTCAGTCATCCAGTCAGTGAGGAAAATCAGTATAGCTTGAAGGACCTCTTCAATGCCATAATCAAAAAGCATTAAATATCTTAAGTGAGAAGTAAATGCAGAGAGCATAAATAACTCTTGAAGTAAACTAGAAAGTGATTATTTGCATATAATGAATGCGTTCAGAGTTATCATAGCAGACTTCCAACACTTAGGCAGTGCCCACAAGAAAGGTGGTGAAGGCCTTTTAACATGGGTGTGTAGTGATAGGACAAGGTGGAATGGCTGTAAATGGACATGAGTGGGCTCAGAGTAGATATGGGAAAATGTGGGTGTGAGGAGGAACAGGTTGCCCAGTGAAGCTGTGGGTGTCCCATCCCTGGGAATGTTCAACACCAGCAGCCTGGTCTAGTGGAAGATATCCCTGCCCATGGCAGAAGGGTCGATCGTTATGGTCTCTTCCAGCCCAACCCATTCTACAGGTCTATGATTTTATGATCATGAATACCAAAGAAAAAAATGGTGTTGAAGTTTTTGCATAATAGTTTCCAAGGACTCAGCCATTACAAATTCTATATTCACTGAAAACAAACCCTAAATTGTAAGCTTGCCCTTTGAATTTTGCATGGATACCAAATGCTTCTAAAAGAATTTTCTGATACTGCAGTGCAGTATCACCTTTGTCTCTGTTCACGAGTTTTCTGTACTTGATATTTTTCTCTTTAAGTAAATCTAAATGGCACTGGTGTGTCACAGGCCACATACATTTAAGGACCAAAGGTGTAGGTTTAGGTTCCAGTGCAAGAGTCTTCATGGTACATCCTCCCACAGTATTGCTTTACTAAGTATCCAGTCATGCCAGCAGTTCCTTCCTTTCAGCGTCTGTAGGAATCATTACTGGGGAATAACAAAGAATGTGAGGTTGTAGTGGTGATTGTCAGGAAAGGCTCAGGGGCTGCTCTTCTTTTGCTCAGGAAATCAGGAAAGTGAGAAGAACCATAAGGTCCCTGTCAGCCCCAGATCATGTCTTAGCATATTGGGCATAATGGCTCTGTTTGAATAATTCTTCTGACTGTCTGTACTTCACCCCTGGGATGTTACTGACCTTTTTACTCCAACCTTCTACCCTATCAAAGGGAGAAACTGTTGCAGTAACTCTTCTCAGAAAAAAAAAATCAACCAAAATCCCTCAAATATTTTTCATGGCCCTAAATTGTTCTACAGATTAGAAAATTCAGCCTCTTTTGTCTTATTCTCAGTGTCTCTGAGGACCTATTTTATTGCATATGCAGGAAGACAGTAGGGGGATTAATTAATGTTAAATGGAAAGAGCAGAATTAATCTCAAAGTCCATTATTTAGTTTTATTTCTCAAAATCAAAAATCCATTAAGAACAGATGTTGGTAGGTTCAGAGTTCAAAATGTGCATAACCTAGAAATACCTTTAATTTTTATGGCAGTGGCAATTAGCAAAGTGTCAGACATGGCAACACACAATGGGAAGGCTGATGACGTGTCATACATTGGGCATGATCAGCTGAAAGGAATGACTGATGCCTTTTCAAAAGTCTTGGCTGTTGTGTTTGAGGATTTTATCTTCCAAAGATGGAAGGTGGAAGTATTCCAGTACTTGAGGAGGGAAACACGTGAATGGAAGCGACACCCAAAGTCAGAAATTCTAGATCAAACCACTCATATTCAATATTTAAAAATAATCAGAGTATTTACAAGCATCTGGATGGTTGCAAAGAAACCAGTACCAGGCAACACAGATTTGTCATAAACTAGCTAATTTCCTTTTTGACAGATTAACAGGCCTTGTTGTGAGTTACAAAGCCATAGAAGTCCTTAATTTTCAGTGTAGCAAAAGATGTCTGTCTCTTTTAACATCTTCATAAATAAGCTAGGGAAACATATTCTAGGTTAAACTATTATAAAGTAAATGTAAAACTCATTGCTTGACTGTACTCAAAAGAATTGGCATTTCCAGTGCATTTTTAGGCTCATAAGAAAGACATAAATAGTAGAATAAAGAATTAGCTTGCTAAAGGTGTAAACACATTAGAGGACAGAGCTTGAATTTGAAATATTCTTGGAAAATCATAAGAAAAAAAATTGATGCCACTGGATTAATGTAATATGGATAAGTGCAATTTCCCATTTAAGCAGTGGTAATCAACCACAGTAGTTCTTTTTGGAGAACAAGTGGCAAGTTTTGTGGGAAAGGACATAAAGTTTCTAGCTAGTCAGACTAAGTCAACAGCATCATTCTACTGTAATAAGCAATGGACATAATTAAAGGAATGTCTGTGACAAAAAATTGGTTTTTTTCTATCCAGCTGTGGGAGATAGAGATATTATTAAGAGTGTAGCCAGTTTCTGGCAACACACCACAGAGTGTGTGCGGAAGAGCAGAGAGAATAAACAGTGGGCAGATTGTCTGGAGTGATTTAACCAAGGGGGAAAAAAAAGAGAATGAGGAAACACATGAGTCAAGTTTTGAGCGTGCAGAAGAGTTGTAAAACACAAGAAGCAACAGAATTATCTAGATGACTTCTTGGGGGCCCTGTTTGGTCTGTTTATGATAATTCTGGACAAAACTTCTGCAGGAGATCTTTGTTCTTTGTAGTTTTTTCTACAAATAGAATTACATGGGTTTGGTTTTAATAGTGTGTGCTTATGATCACCTGTATGCTTTCAGGGTTACTCTTCAAAGATTTGGATTTTAATTCTTGGATTGAGATACAGTTTTCAAAATACTGCTATTAAAAGAAATAATGGAATTTCCAACTAATCCTTTTTCTAGCTTATGTTAAGGCAGTTTGATGGCTGCAGTAATTTAAGCTATTTGCATATAACCTTTTTAGAGCTTGATGGATTTTAAGGGGTTAAGGTTGGTATTAATTATCTGGAAATGCATTATCTATGACGAGAGAGTTGGTAATGGATAGCTGCTAATTGTTTGGATTAGAGAAGACCAAGAATAATTTCAAGGGGGATTGAGGCAGTAAAATGAACGACTGGTGGAGAATTTTAAGGTAGATTTTGGAAGAGTGGTAGGAATTAGGAGCTCTCCTAGGCTCAAGATTAAATGTAGCAACTCAGGAAAAAAATGTAAGAGTCAGTATGGGTAAAGGACTATGAGTTTTATTCCTTTGAGTTACACTGAGAAGGAAAACTGAATATAATGATGTTTAAATAATGTAATATTTACATGTGAATTGCTGGTACGTTCATCTCCAACAGTTCTTACCCTTCCAGTGAAATTATGAACATGTACGAGGGCATCATGGTTTGGCAGAGAAAACCTGAGAGGACTTGTTGAGATGCTGTTCTGTTTTGGAGCCAGGCTTTGAAGGGAGGAGAGAGAAAAAAGGGAACCCCATAGAATGAGTGAGATCATGTATGGCTTATAGCTGTGTAGCAAGAGCTCCATTTTCCCCTACTCTCAGAGCAAGAATGACTGCAAATTTGAAAGTAGGAAAGGAGCTTTTATGATGTGTCAGTCACCTGTGGAGTTGATTGCCAACTACAGTGGTCACATCCTGATCATGGAGCATGCTGATCACAGAGACTCAGCACCCCTGATGACATGCCCTGAGGAATTTCTGTGCATTAGTTTGTGGTCTTTATTTGGCACACATCACCTCATGTGATATGTATGAACATCTCAGTTCTCTGGATAAATATGTAGAAATTAGTTCTTCTTCCTGCATTCTTTCTCTCCCACTTCCTTTTACTCTTCTGCCATCTGTCTTTTAACTCTTTTTTTACTTATGCTTAAAATCACAGACTACCAATTAATTGATGATTTTTAAAACTTTTAAAATTAATTTATTTATTTATGCCCTTCGATTATTTAAAAATTGGTTTGATAGTCTTGCTAGCCTGTGATATTAATATAAATCATATTATTGTCCCTTTAGATCACAACAAAGAGCAGCTACCATGCTAACCCTCCTTCTCACTGCTGCTCCGACCATGTGCCCTTGCACATTGCTTTTGCCACACCATTGTTTTCATAAGAACCTGGGATGTGAACATTTAGCTCTCTAGCTTATGCACAAAGAAGTTTTTCTCATCTGTGCATCATGTCTGACTGAATTTATTATTTTCTTAGGGTTTTTACACTGGAGGCCTCTATAGTTCAAAAGTGTAATACTGCATCATTTTCTTTAACTTTTGCTGCACTACTTTTATTCCCTACTGTCCAGGTTTAGAATAAATTTGGGGAAGAATCCCCCAAGGAGCTCCAGTGGGAAAAAAACCAGATCCAATCGGCCCCTCCCCCCCTCAACTGGTCCGGGAGGAAAAAATACCTCCTTGGAGAAAGGTGGAAAAAAACTGTTTATTAAACAATAAAACTAGAACAATATCAAACAATGAGACTCTTAGCCACTCTAAAAGAGATGACAAACTGAGAAAACCCCCTCCCCGGGTTGCAGCTCACTCAGTCTCTGATCAGTCCCTCCGGTGCTGGAATTGTCGCAGGCCAGGCCCGGCCCGGTGGGCCAGAAATGTGAGCTGCCGGTGCTCTCCTGGGTGTTCAGTCCAGGGCAGGTTTCAAGAGGTCCAAAGAAAAGGAAAAAAACCAACCATAGTCCAGGGAACTTCTTTGCCTCAGCTAGCTGACACTAACTAAAAAGCAAAAGGACCACTCTGTCCTGCCACCTGTCCGCAGACAACAACAGTCCAGGAGAAGGAATGTGGGGGCGTGAGTGCAATGTCTGGAGGAAAAAAATCCTGTGCATTTTTCTCTCCCCCTTCACTCTCTGCAATAAGTCTTAAAGGTGCAAAACTTACTATTCAGCATGAACAGAACAAGACAATTGGGGATAAAAGCATCATACAGCCAACCCAGGACACCTACTCTTGGAAAGACCTGAATTATCCATAGTCAGACTCCAGGGAATCAGGGTAAAAGTAGTAAAATTTAGTGAGTCAGGAAGGATCTTCATGAGTCAAATGCAGTGTGCCTTTCAACTCCTTTTGTATGAAATGCCTCATTTTCTGTCTAGTTTGATGATAGTTCTGTTTAGGCTGTTCATGTAGGCACACAGTTTTTGGTAATTGGGAGTAATAATGGGCTACAGCTGTGAGCAGCAGGTGAGCAGCATTGACAGCAATGAGCCATGGAGTGCCCAGGGGCACTGACCAACCACCGAAGGGACACACAGGTGCAATGCATGAACATGAGAGTATAAAAGGTTGGGCTAAAAAAACAAGAAGAGCAGACACTTGGAGCTTTCTGAATTGTTGAGAAGTGGTGTGGTGCTACTTGGTATGTGTTGAAGCCTTCTGAACTTGTATGATATGCTGAGTGTCACAGCTGTCTCAACTGCAACATGTTCAATGTAACGCCTTTGCTGAAGAAAGAATTCTTATTGCATAGTGGCTTAGACTTGGCAGTTTGTTCATGTGTTTAAATGACAAGCCTACTGCTCTGCACTTAATACAACAGTGCTGAGTGAGTGGGCACAGTATTATGTCATGGTGCAGAAACATAGCAAGGGCTGGCATCAGAATGGGGCTTGTTTTCCCCCTCTGTGTTACAAAGAACTCTGAGCTGCAGTTTGCCATTGTTAAGGTAACTTTAATTGCCTGACACTGGCTGGTCCTTGGCTCCTGTTTGCCTGCCATGAAGATCTCTGTTGGAAAGCTTCACATTAGGCAAACAGTAAGTATCAGCTGATCAAGGTGAAGAGGGAATATGTGAAATTAAAGTATAATGTTGTTTTAGCTGTTAAGTATTGCCTTTTACAACTTAATGCTTCTTCTTGTTATGCAGCACGTACATAGAACTATAGACCTTGGGCTATGTTTTCAAGCCTCTGGCTAAAATAAAAATCTAATTCCAACTTATTTTATTATCAGCTTTAGGTTGAATATTTTAGACAACAGCTATGGCAATACCTAGCAAACTAAAATATCCCACTTAACTATATGTAGATGTTTGTGTATCAGAGATTCAGATTAATCAATCAATATAAGAATTGTAGACATTTTTCTACTTTCTGCTAAAATTAATTTAGTCCCTACAGCCCTTATGTGCAAAAAAAAAAAGTAGTCTAGTGCACTTCTAAGAATTCTGCTTTTGGATTTCTTCTGCTTTACTTTTGCAGATAGTAGTAGTTATTTTTTCTTAGGTTTTATTTTTTTTTACTGTGGTCAGCTATTGTCATAGAGGTTACTGAAAAGGTATTTTGTAGTGCATACTTCCTTTTAATCCTCTGTTAACATTTCACTAAAAAATGTGATTATTTTTTCTACCCATAAGTTAAGTTGCTTACTAGCATGGGTTCCCCTAAAACCTCAGATCTGAGACCTCTGCCATTTTAACAAAACCTAGGTATTTGCATTAGGCTGTGTTTAAAGACTTGTAGTATAAGATGAACGCTGTGTATGCATAAAAAGTCACGTTTCCCTAAAGCAATTGAGTAAATGTTTGTGTAAGTAATTGGATTTGCAATTTGTTTACTTTGTATGTGCCTTTGAGTATCATAGGAGAGTTAACCCTGCTGGAAATCTTGCATGATGTGGTGGTCTTGAGCTCTCATGAGACAATCTAATGTAAACTTCATAAGGTTGAGTGATAGACTTCTAAACATATTTTATTTTCCATCTTTGTTTGCAATGTTTTATCAAAATATTCTCGAACACTTTTAAAGCTATTCCTAACAAACGTTAAAAACTTAACCTTATTAAAAAAAAATGATGTGTGCCAGTTTGGTTTGACATCTGGACAGAAGTTAGTACTGGATCTCATTTTATCTGAAGCATTTTGACCATCCATAAAATGTAACTAAGTTTTACCCAATTTTTTCTTCTGAGCTAACAACACTATAATACAGTACATCTCTGAATCTCTCTCTGTTGCCAACATTATTATATATAGAGCCTCAGCATTAAATTTTGAATTCTTTGATTTTGTTAAAGAGAGTGACAGAGTTACAAAGGAAAAAGTTTGTGGGAATAAAATTCTTCTTCCCTTTAGAAAAGTGATTTTAAAGTAGAAGTTACATTATTTTCCACTTTTTGCTATTAGTAGATCTCCTGGGTACAGTTACCTTAGAAACATCATATTCTAAAAGAATAAGAATATATGGAACATTTTTTTGCACCCATTCATAATGTCTGGAAAAATGATGCTGCTGATAGTAGTAGAAAAACATTGTTTAGCTGAACCAGGAGCCTGACCTCTAAGATAAAGTTTGGAAAAAAAGAGTGAAATCTTGGTTTGGACTCTCTGAAGTTGAAAATACTTGATGCTTTCTAACCTATTTTTTTTTTTTTTAAGACCAACTGGTGACTTAGAGGAGAAGATTGTATTTATGGTCTTGGCTTTATGAAGTGTATTATACAAAGCAGAGCACAGCTTGAATATAATATATATTAGAATATAATTGCATCGTTAAGTTGTAAAGAAAGATGATGTAATATTCAGGTCTAAGCTCAGTTCCTAATTATTATTTGCAGATGTCATGATTACAGCAAAATTGGAGTAAACACTGCAAATTCAGCCTTTTGAAATTATTAAAATAATGGAAGCATTATTGCTATTAACTACCATTCCTTTAAATTTCTGAGAGGAGTTATTGGCACTTGCCTTATTTTGCATGACGTTTGAGGTGGGGAGTGTTATCGTGATCAAGTGCAGCTTTTGAAAGGCTTTCTAGAGCCTGCAGGATGGAGTTTTCTTAAGCTCTCAAAGGGCACTTGAATCTACATTGTACTTCATATCTACACAGGATCCCCTGAAAAGCATAGTCCTCATTCAACATTTTGCAACTTTGAAATCTGTACGTTTATGAGAGCTACATATGGGTTGTTTCTGTTGAAAGGGAGATTCTTCAGACTGGACTGGCCTAAAGGCAAAGTTGCACGGTCCATTGCTATCCTAGCAGTGACAGGAAGATGCTTTGTGAAAAGCAGGATAATTCTACCACCAGGGAGGTTGTCGAGTGTTGTTTATTTCTTTACCTCTCACTTCAGGAGGTAATGAAATCTCTATTTGTCAGTTTAATTTACTGAGAGATTTGATTTTATGTTGCATCATATACTATTTATAGTTCCTAAAAGAGATAATAGGTAAACTTAGCTTTTCACAGTCATCTGACTGTAAATGCTGGTGCCTTGTCATGGAGTCTGTTAAAGCCTGTACCACAACAACCAGTGGTGTAGGAGAAGATCCAGTTGTCTATATTTGTAAATCTTAACAAATGAAACCTTTGACAGCTGTTGTGTACAGTTGCACACAAACAGATATATTGTCTAGGAATGTGACATCTTTGAGTGGAAAACAATAGATCAATCAGGATCCTCAGGTAACATCTCAAGTTTCTAAATCATGATATTGGTGACATAAGTATTGCATAAAAAAATTAAGAAGGCCATAAATGACAATGGCATTTTATATTAAATGAATCTAGAACTATTTCTTCTACTATTTAGTTTCAAATTTGTTTCTCAAAGCTTTAGTTTTCTCTCAGAAAACAGCAGAAGTATGAAAGAGAGAAAAAGATGTTGGAGCTTCTGGCTGTGTATTTTTTGTACTAACTCATTGAATAGCTTTTCTTTGAATTTATAGCTGATAAGTTGTGGACTATTGAAAACACTTGAGAAGAGAATAGCTTCAGCTCTGGTTTGTGGTAGGGAATAGATGTTCAACAGATACTTGATCAAACTTCTGGACAGAATACTGAGGATCTCAGAAAGTGACAAAGTAGTCACTGAAAGCAGAAAATAAGCATAAAAGAGAAAGAAACCTTCAAAATTGTGTTAGAAGTTACAGGAAATACTGCAGATGGTGAACTGGGAGTACTTTTAAAGCAATAAATTAGGTTTAATTTGTTATTGAGAAGGGAAAGAGTAGCATTAGACAGCATGGTATTGTTTGCTGGTTTTTTTCCCCTTAGATGTTTTTATACTGATTTATTTCTCAAGGAAAGACACCCACTTGTCAAATACTGAGCATGATTCATATAGATCTTATTTATTCCAGAGTGCTGCAGACATGTTTTGATTGTGTCTTGCCATTGGTATTATCCAAGCTAGCTACTTCTATTAGTTTTGGGGTGGGGATGTAGCCCTGGAAATTAGGGATATGGTCACAGCAGAGTTAGGCAGAACATCAGTCATGTGCTTACTGAAAGAGCAGAAATAAAAAAAAAAAAAAATCACACCTTCAGCTGACCTTTTGGAGCATGAACTTTATACACTTACCTTCAGTGATGCTCTGAGAACGTGTAAGTAGTTAAGGGAGGTCACTATGGTGCTGTGGCAGTCAATATAGCCAGGCAGACTGATGAATGCCTGACCCAGCATATGCAGGGTTAAGTGCCCCAAGACTGCTCCTAACACGTTACCTCATGTTCAGGGAAAAGGCAGCCAGTCTACTGCCAGTTTAAAGAGATTTGAAAAAAAGGAATGAAGGCTGATGTATCAAGTCAGTAGTAAGGAGAAATACTTGTGTCATTGACAGTCCAACTAGAGATTTGGAGTCATTATCAAGTTTGTTTGATAAGGAAGAGAAAAAAATGAAAAACCAAAAGGAGAGAAAACCAAAGGTGAATTCCTGATTAAAATCCACAAAATTTGTTGTCTTGTACAAGCTTTCCTTTGAAAAGTATTTGGTATTTTCCTCTGGAATGTGGTGCATTGCTCTAAACAGATCTTGACTCTCTCCAGATTCATAATGATAGCTGGGTATTGTAGGAGCTGCAGCTGAAGACTGAATTTTATATGTAAGCATCTTTATTCAGCAATAATGGCAAATAAAAGGAAACCACTACATACCAATGTTGAAAAAACATTTGGTAAAGCCCAGCTCTCCAGCAGACCAAGCTCCAAGAAATGAACCCAAGGGTTCCTTGTGCCTAAGCATCTTTTATCAGCTAATTTTGACAGGTCTTTTGTATCTTGGATCATTTATTTCCTGAAGGTTGTTGCCTGCTATAAAAGATTCATACTTTTATTGACTTATTAACTGATTTAGCCAAGAGGCAAAAAGCAGCCTAGAGAATGCTGCTCTAGGTGTTAGAGCAGCACTTTGGCATTCAGTTCACATGAGACATCTTCAAATGCTATATAAATAATGTTTTCTATCATGCACATCCTCATTATGCAATATGACTGGTGTCTTTATGTGGATCCATGATAATTCACTGCCAGGTAATACACATGTTGCTCATTGGTCTATTATCTAGCAGTTTATCAATCATCATCTTAAGCACCCATCCCTTCATTTGCAACACTTTTATATTTTTCAGGTCAGCTCATTGTTGCCTTAATGTGCAGTCACAATTCCTTGTTGTTCTCCAGTCTTTTTCCTCTGTGAAAGCTCACTTCTGACAACAAAAGTATTTAGATACCATGACAGTGCAGAGTTTGTGTACATGTGTCTAGGTGCAAACATGGGCTGTGAGGTGAGGGCACTGGAAGAGTTAAAAACAAGCTGACTCTTAGTGTGGGGTGGGTGTCCAGGGCTGGCAGCTGGAAGATGAAAACATCTCCCTTCCCATACACACGGGACATCCTTCTCATTTGAGAATAGCTTCAGTTAGCAAGCAGGAAGACAGGGAGGGACTGATATTTATAGTGTCAACAGCTGGAAGAGCCACTCTGGATGGTGCCAGTCAGAACTGTTCTCCCATGTCAGAGACCAGCACATTGCATCACGCTCTTGAAAGCTCTGCTGGCTGTGCTCCGTTGTGGCACTGACCGCTTTAGAGAGAAGGGATGAGGAAAATTTTATAGCAGCAAAGAATGATTCTGAACCAGGGAAATATTTAGCTCAGCTGCTCAGTCTGTTACATAGCTAATGCCACATAAGACAAAGTACATTTACCAGGTATATAAGAAAAAACCGACAGAGATGCAATAACACAGTTCTACTGTCAGTGAATCATCTTTTCTAGGTAGAACTATTATTTAAAGATTGTACAGACCATAACTTAAAGCAAATTAGTTGCTTCAAGATGGGGAGAAAGATAGCTATTTTTAATCTGCTTTAATTTAGCATTCTGGAAACTTCCTTTCCATTTCAAATAGTTTATTCAAATTTAATATGGGGGTCTCAGAGTATGAAAATGTCTAGTTCTGATGTTGTTGAAGAATTTCAAGTTCCACTTTAATGGTACTACTTGTGTCTGCGTTGAGAAGTATCCATGGAAACAGTGCAGTAATTCATAAACTGTATAGCTGTATAAAGTCTCTCTACCACAAACATGTTTCAGCAAGAAAATCAAGAAGATACTTTTTATGTCAGTGCTGCACAGCTAAAGAGGCCCTCTTAAGTCAATTATTTGTGCCCTTCCACAGTATATAAAATTATTCCACATTTTCTGACTTTAGGGATTGAGAAAACCAGTTCAGAACCATAAAATTCTCACTCTCCCAAGCAGATAATGTATCACAAAAAAAAGCCTCAATTTAAGTTTTCATGTGACCTATCAACTGTAGAGTTGGAGTCAAACTGCTACTATGAGATTTTTTTTTTTAAATCTAGCAGATCATAGTGGAATAAATGAAAGATAAATACTCTGCTGGTACCTGCTTTGTTTTTGTTTGGGTTTTTAAATTTTTTTTGGTTTTTTGTCCAAAAAGGTTATTCCTCCTGTTTTCATTCAAAATGAAAAATTCATGTTGCTGTGATCCTGGCTGGAGGCTTTTGTTCATTGAGCAGTTCATGATCCCTGTACCAATGAGTCTGTGTGGTGCAGCCCTATGCTGTGCTCTGCCAAATGTACCCCGTGGACACCAAGCCAGTGTTGGGCTTTGCATGTCCCCTGGCCACAGGATGAGCTTGGTCTGTGGGCTGGTTGTTATGCAGCAACAAGTTATCAAGTGAAATACTTTTTGTTCGGTAGTAGAAATGGCAACTAGAATATTTTTTTGAAGAAAATCCTATAAGGACACAGAAGACTGAAATGAGATTGGTCTGCACAGCATGCCATGCCCTTGCTGGACATCTGCTCAGTGTTGCACCTCAGGGTTTCCAGGGTGTGAATGCACTTAGGATTCTCTACACTATCCTGTCTTTCCTTACAGCTTTAGCTCCAATAAATGGCATTTTAAGGGATGCTTTCCTGCAGGGTCTGAGTGCCTTTCTTAATGGTACATAAATGAACTATCATTTCCTGGTACAAAACATATATGTAATCTAGATA
This sequence comes from Setophaga petechia, assembly GCA_024362935.1. Taxonomy (NCBI): domain Eukaryota; kingdom Metazoa; phylum Chordata; class Aves; order Passeriformes; family Parulidae; genus Setophaga; species Setophaga petechia. Next base: position 35,568,357 of record JANCRA010000001.1, read on the forward strand.
ATTAAATAAATCAGGTTTTTAAAAGGCTAGAGGGATTGCACATAGCTCACAGTGAGAGATGAGGCATTGCTCTGACATGTTGCCTGTCTGCTTGAGCTTGGATGTTCAAATACTGGTATGCTATATTGGTGTCTGATAACTGACATTTCTGATTTAATAGTAAGTAACTTCTTATACAAACTTTCTTTCCTCTCAAGAATGCCCCTATATGCTAAATGTCAACATATTTCAAATAACCTTCTTTTCCAGTTACTGCTGGAAAAGCTGCTTTTGAGATAGACCAGGTTAAAGGAGTTTTGGAGGAAATTTTGAACAAGATGAACAGCACCTTTTCTTGAGCTCTCTGTATCAAAAATAGCTTTTCCAAATAACCTTAAATGCTGGCAAAATGAGTTTTGCTGTCACAGTTCAAGGAGGCAGTATCTGAAGTAGAAATAACCTTTTTAAAGAGAGTTTTAAGGAGAAGGTACAGTTGAGCTATAATACAATATACTTCAACATTAGAGTAGGAAACTACTCCTATGTTATCTTAGTGTGGGTTTTTATCAAACAGCTTTTGACAGTAATTACTTATTTCTGGTGAAATAACAGGCTGGACTTTTCAGTCTTCAATACCTTCAGATTATCAGAGAACTAAAAGCTAGCATCTCAAAAATAGAAAGAAAAATTGCAACCTGACCATTGCATCCATGTTTAACAGCCAGTCCTCATAAGTGAATGACCAGACAGGTCAAATACAATCAGGTCCTTAGTCCAAAAGTGCAACTTCATTTCCCTTCAATGATAAAGCAACACTTGCATATATAGTAGTATACAGGTTAGCAGAGAGATCTGCTCAGGATATCAGATTATCTGTTTGGAGCCAACACAAGCAGCGTGTCAGTCATGGACAGTTTTCATAGGCTGATGCACACCTCTAGATGTGACTAGGTCATATGATCCCTGGACACTCAGTGACAAAGAATTTAAAAGAAAATTCCTCTTTCCCTCACCATTCTGCAATCCATATAGCCTCTCTGAGCTAGAGATTCCTGTTTTCTCTCCCTGCTGCTCAGGATGCACACCCTTCTGAGAACCTGCTAATGACTTTGTGAGCACAATTGAGCCATGGGCATTACTTCTGTTCTGCTCTAAACCCAGCCCCTGTTCATCTTGCACTCTGATCAAGATGTGACCATCTGTGCTCAGCCTTAGCCCTTCAGGTTTCAACCTGTGCTTATGCTTTGTGCTTCCAGGGCTCCTGGTTCTGCAATCAGTACTCTGCATGCTTATTTTAAGGTCACTAGTAGTTCACTTGAGACCGAAATTATACCTTTGGTGGGTATGGGTACATTATTATCTCGACTACATGCTGTAACATCTGTTTAAAAATGATAATGTTACTTAAAAAGAAAGACCCTTATAAAGACTCGTTACTTGGCTACGGTATGTTTTTTGACAGTGGAATATATTATTGTTAGTTTACTTTTAGTATTTTTTGGTGAAATTATTTCTTTTTAATGACCAGCGAGATGTGTTAATGCAGGCATAGCCTGGCTGTCACATTGTAACTGATTCAGGTTGGTAATCTTAGCAGAAAATACCATGGCTAATTTGCCTTAATTTAGCAATATGATTTTCACTTGTTTACACTAGTGCATATTCAGAGCTATTAGATACTGTTTTGTATAAAACCACGGAATCAGAGAATCATTAACGTTGGAAAAGGCTTCCAAGATCATCCAGCCCAACCATTAATCTGACACTGCTGGGTCTTCCACTAAACCATGTCTCTAGGAAACACCTCTAGCAATGTGTGTTTCTCCTCTGAGTCTTTAAATACCTGCTTCTCCCCCTTTAATTCTCTTTTTTTGTATTTATTTTGTATTATTTGTATTTATAATATGCTTTTCTTCTCCACCTATAATTCTTTCCTTATTACAAAATTCTCCTTAATATGTCATTTTCATAATTGTTTCAGGAGCTTTTCTTACCTTTTATTTACTTGTTCTTTCTCATGCCAGCATAAACCAGAAGGTTTTTATAACTGAATTTATATTTTTTCAGGTGTTTTAGATGAAAAATGATCTTCATGGAAAGGAACTTTTGCTTTCAAAGTAAGTAAAAAATCATCTTTTCGCTTCTTTGTTCTCATATCAAATTGTTACCAGAAAATATGATCTTTTAGAATTTTAACTGCCTAACAAGCTGATAGCAATAGTCTTACATTTCTTTGTGAGGGTATGCTAAGAAAAGTACAGACATTGTGCTTAATCCAAAATTACTTTAAGAGGAAGTGGAAGAGATCTTTTTCTATATTGACATGCAGGTCTTTCTAGTAATTTTACTATGCTCTATAATTATGTCATTTCAACCTGGAGACTGATCTGTAAACATGAGCTTTTTTTTTTTAAGTTTTGAGAAAATATGTTTTACATGGCTTCACATCTATCAGGTTCTTGAGGAACTGAAAACACTTGATTCTAGGTCAGCTATCTGTGTGGAATCCAGCTGGTGCTTTCCCAAACTAGCTGTGCAAGTGCCTTGAAAAAGTGAAATGTTGAAACTCTGTGCAATATAAAGAAATGGGACACTTCACAATAGTTACATTTCACTTTTCTCAAAAGAAATTGTAGGACTTGCTACTGCCACGACCACAGGAAATTTTTCTGAAGATCTATATTATGGAGGTCATTTGTTTAAAAGGGTTTTTTTGACTCTATTTATTTCTCCCTCTTCTAATAATTCCCTGAAAGGTATTGTCGATGCCTGCTTTCATATCCTGAGTGTTGAGGTGGAGTTTTGGATTTATTCAGAATATTGCTCTATGTCAAAATGCTTGGTGTGTGAAGTGCATTGTCCCTTTGCAAGTTGAGTTGTATATTTTCTTAAAAACAAGAATTATCCAGTTGTTTATACTCTGAGTTATTGAAGTTATCTCTCCTTTGCCATGTCTCTAATCATCCCTCTTGATATTACCTTATTCCTAAGCATCAAAGAACTATTTTCTACACTTGCGAATAAATTTCTAATGACTATTTTTTCTGCTTAGATTTTTATTTCCTCAGACATCCTCAATTCTAGCTTTTTCTGCTTGCTTCAGTCTATTGCATAGTACAACAGGACTTACAGAAACACATACACATAGATATTAATCCTAACCACAATTAAGTCTTCTTAGATCCTGACAGTGGGATAATTTTGGACATTAGTCATGTGTCTTGAACTAATGAGTATTTGGCTAAGCTCATTGGTGAATTTGGATGTAAGTATCCAATTATGCCTGTTTATATTGTTATGAAAATACATAGTGCTCTTTGCAGAGTCTTTATAGATGACAAAATTAATTAATCTAATTTTACTGTTGCTTATTACACTATGATAGAATTCACTGCCTATTGTTCATTTCCCTACATCTTCCTTTAATCTATCATCACTTAAGTCCATAAAAGCAACTTTCATGGCATCTATTTGGAATTTAAATTTGAAAAAGCCCATTTTCAAGTTTTGCAGAAAATGCATCTTTTATGCCGTCTTACTTTTCCTCATTGAAACCTTAGGCATACATATGAACAGCTTTGTCATAGTATTTTTTTCTAATAATTCATCAATGACTTCCAAGCCAAAGCCCAACAAGTGCATAATTTTCCCAGTTTCTGTTGTGCTATTTAATCTCTACCACAGAATTGCACAGACATTTAAAACTGGAGAGACCCTTTCTGTATAATTTCTCATAAAGCTGTGTTGTGCATGTAGTTCTGTTTTGGGTGACCCACAACCCTAATAAGAATCCCTGAGCTTCAAACTAGAAAGGGTCTATATGTAGTGATATTGACAGTTTCCCACCCAGCGTGGTTTGAAAATCTTTGGCATTTACACTTTCTTATGGGTGATGTTATGCCAGGCCCCCATTGCTCCCTTAGGTCAATCCCTGTCCTTTCACTCCCCTAGGAATATTCTAAAATCCTTGATAAAGTTAAGATTCTCAGGCTGTTTTCTTGCCAGTTTTGCCAGTCTTTATTGCTTTTGTCAATGTAAACAAGAAGACGACCAGTACTGGTATTCTAGTAGGGTCATATTGATCCAAATCTCTTTGTCTCCAACTTTACTCAGACTAAAACAGCTGACCTGAAAATATAAACTCTCTCTCTTCCCCTTCCCAAATCTGTTTTTTCCCCCCCTAAGACTTCAGAAGGAAAATTGTAAAGCTAGAAATAGGTGGATATTAATTTCAAATGGATCTGCAACCTGTTAGATGAAGTAGATTAACTCTAGCAGCAATGTAAGTGAATGGTAATTCAAATGATGTGAAAAACAAAGCCACTGAACAAACAAGTATAATGAGTAATGCTCAGGCAATCAGTCTAAAAAAGAATTAGGGTCCTTTGTAGTCATGCAGAATCCATTCATTAAAATGGATCAGCCTGAGCTACGGACTTTGCCACTAAAGAAATTATAAAGAAAAAGCAGTGTAATTTATCAATTTTAAACCACTACATTTGTATCACTGGCAATAAAAATCCACAAGCTTAATTTTCCAGTTCTCAGGTATAGAAACTTATTCAGTGATTCTTCATCTACAATGCTTCAACAATAACTGACAAACCAGCTCATCAATATATAGTTAACAGCTTTAATTTGGTTTACTCATGTGTTAGATCTCTGTAGGCTTCTCTATCCTTTCCACCAATTTGCATTTATCTCACATTTCTGCTGCAATAATGATTAGTACCAAAGCTCTTTACTGCTCTAAAGGGTATACTTCATCTTTCATTTCTTAATGTACTATTTATTTTGTGTTATACTGAACTGGAAAAATAAAATCATAACATCAAATATATAGTTAAAATATTGAAGAAGGGTCAATGGATCAGCCTATGTACTCTATAGAGGCCGTGGAAATATAATTTTATAGAAGCATTTATTTTCAGTCAATGTTCATGAACAGGCAAGGCTGCAGTCTTAGAAACTTGAGATTCAGTGTTCTCCAGCTCTGTTTTTAACAGAAGTGGAAAAATGAAAGATTTACATTCAAGAAAAATATTCATGGGAACCATGCACATCAAGTTTCAAAAGCATTTTTCTTTAATTGATTGTGATCATTAGTGTTGGAACTTTCCATATCCCCTATACTTTCCTTTGCTGTTTATTCTCACTGAATCTGTGACTTGTCCATTGGGCATTATTTGTTTGAGGTAATGCAAGGGTGCTAGCAACCTCTTAGTAAAGCCATTGACATTTAAAAAATCTGTGCTTACCAGCTGTATTTATTAGGAAAAAAAAAATAGAATCAGATCTCACACATTCCCATTTGCAGACATTTACTGGGATAAAAAAATAAAGACTGGTGTCATACATTAGGGGTCTTGAAAAGCCATGACTTTTTGCTACATTTATTACAAAATACGAGGAGATTTGCTTTTGTTATATATGACAAAAGTCCTTGAGATAGCAGAGGAAGTAGGGAGAAAGAAGATTTTATTAAAAGATCTCTAAATCTCTAATCCCTTTTGCAGCTGATGCAGGGATGTGTACACTGTCTGCATCACAGCACTATTCAATAGCAGCACAGGCTGAGAATTGCTTCCAGATACCTCAGCCAGGAATTTGCAGAGAATAGCAGTAGTAGGGCTTCACTATTTTTAACTGCTGTTAACTGTAGATAACTGCAAATGAGAAAAATTGAAGTTGACAGGTGGTCATGATGTATGCTAGAGTGGTATAGCCACATCTCTGATCCATAGCATTTAAATGTCGACAGTACCATATATTTAAGGGAAGTTGCTTTGTTCTGCTGGAAGCAATACAGCTTACTGATGTGAAAGTATTGATCAAGTCCAGTCAAATTTCATCTGGGAAATTAGTTTAGATCACAGTTTCTCCACCTCTTCTTCCTGGTGCTCAGTAGGCTTAAAGGAGCTATCAAAGCCAAGAAACAGGCCCTTTGCTTTCTCTTCTGACTCTTTATGTTGAATAACACTCATTTATGTAGCTTCTAAATTTTCTCAGTAGTCACTACCAGTTCTAGGTTGGTGAACCCACATCTGGCATTTTGTCACTAAATCTTAAAAACAAGTGGAAATATCAGGAATAAACCATTGGGAGTTAAAATCCAATTCCAGTGTGGGTCCAAGAGAGCTTTGTAAACTCTAGGAAGCCATCTGAGTATGATCATGTTCAAACCATCAATATGCAATATCCTGGGTTTGAAATAAGCAGCAGCAGCATCTTGTGCTCAGTCTCAAACAAGCTGAATTGCCATAGCTGGAGGAATAAAGTCAGTTGAATCCCTTGTAGTGCAAGGATGGACCTTCACTCACTGAGGTGAACTGGTAAGGGTGCACTCAATCCCTTTGTCTGTGTCATTATTGACTACATTAAATAACACTGGTCCCAGTTTAGTCCCCTGAGGGACATCACTTATCCCATAAATCTATGGGACCCAATGAGATACATCCTAGAATCCTGAAAATTCATGGCAGTCAGGTAAAGTCTCAGGTGACTGGAAGAAGGGGAACATTGTACCCATCTTTAAAAAGGGTAGAAAGGAGGACCCTGGGAGGTACCGGCCTGTCAGCCTCGCCTCTGTGCCTTGGAAGGTCATGGAACAGATGCTCCCAGAAGCTATGCCAAGGCACATGAAGGACAGGGCAGTGATTTGAGACAGCCAGCACAGCTTTACCAAGGGCAAGCCCTGTCTGACCAGCCCAGTGGCCTTCTACAACGGAGTGACTCCATCAGTGGACAATAGGAGGCCTACAGATGTTATTTATCTGGACTCCAGTGCCTTTGACACTGTCCCCCATAACATCCCTCTCTCTAAATTGCAGAGAGATGGATTGATGCATGAGCTGTTATGTGGATAAGGAAATGGTTGGACTGTTGCATCCAGAGCATAATGCTCACCAGTGCAGAGTCATGATGGACACCAGTGACAAGTGATGTCCCTCAGGGGTCTAACAGTGATATTTAATGTAGTCATTAATGACATAGACAAAGGAACTGTGTGCACCCTCACCAAATTTGCAATAAACCAAGGTAAGTGGTGCTGTTGACACTCCTGAAGGACAGGGTAACATCCAGAGGGACCAGGACAAGCACCAGAAGTGAACCCATGGGAATCTCTTGAGGTTTAACAAGGCCAACTGTGAGGTTCTGCTCCTGGGTTGGGGCAACTCCTGGTACCAACAAAGGCTGGGGGTTAAACAGGTTAAGAGCAGCCCAGGGGAGATGAACAGGGGAGTGCTGATGGATGAGAGGCTGAACAGGACTTGCCCATGTGCACTTACATCCCAGAAAGCCAAACATGTCCTGGGCTGCATCCAAAGCAGGGTGGGCAGCAGGGCCAGGGAGGGATTCGGCTCCTCTGCTCTGGTGAGACCCCACCTGCAGGGCTGCATCACTTCTGGGGTCCCAGCACAGGAAGGACACTGACCTGTTGGAGCAGGTCCAGAGGAGGCCACCAAGATGATCCCACAGCTGGAGCACCTCTCCTATAAGGAAAGGCTGAGAGAATTGGGTTTGTTCAGCCTGGAAAAGAGAAGGTTTTGAGGTGATCTAATTGCAGTCTGTCAGTACCTGAAAGGAGCCTACGAGTTTGATGGCAACACTATATACAATGTAATGACAGAACAAGGGGCAGTGGCTTCAAACTGAAAGAGAGTATGTATAGACTAGATATTAGGAAAAAATTATTTTCTGTGTGTTTGGTGAGGCACTGGGATAAGCTGCCTAGAGAGGTTGTGGTTATCCCATTGCTGGAATTGCTGAAGGACAAGTTGGATGGGGCTTTGAGCAACCTGGTGTACTGGTAGGTGTCCCTGCCAATGACAGTATGGTTTGGAAATAAATTGTCTTTAAGGTCCCTCCCAGCCCAAATCATTCTATGAATTTATGAGGATAAGTGACAATAACAGAGTTAAAATGGCAATAGTAACTTTTGGGTGTTCATCTTAGCATTATGGCTTCTGCTTGGTGCAGAGTGCTGCTGATGGAATCCTGGGTGTGGGTGTAGCGGGCAGCAGAAAAAGAGCAGCTGGACTCACGTTTCTTTTACAGTTCCATTGATTGCTCAAAGGCAGGATCCACAAATAGCATTAACTGATGCCAAAGTACTGGCATCAGGTGAGTTGGTGAGAGACATGTCAGCAACACTCAATATAGATTTGAATCTAACATGGTTTGTCCTACGATTTATTTTCTGCCAATGTTTTACATAGCTACACTTAAAAAATAACTTCAAGCTTAATACTGTAGAAACATGCATTTTCTTTGGAACTGTGTCTGTGCAGGCATATATCCTTTTACATATCCATTCTTCACATGAAATGTTCAATGACTCACTTTTATTGGCTGTTAGGAAAGCAAACCACACAGGAGAGGGTGGTATTCCAAACTCATTGCTCCATTCGAGTATTTCTGGTTTTCAGGTCTACAGAATAACTACCTCTGGTTTAGAGTACTGTCAGCATTGTGTGTTTACTGACACTGACATGTATTTTAGGCATCTTTTAAACCAGTTTGGTAAACTGGATAAGTTGAGTCTCGAGAGTAAACTTGTGACTCTCACCCTGAAAACAATTTAAAATTCAGTTGTCTCAAAGCTTTGTTTTGTGTTTGTTTTGGCTTTCTCTTGTTTGATTTCAAGCAGAACATTGTAAAGTTTATGTAATTTTGGGCCTAGCAGTTAATGTGTCCCCTGCAGGCAGGCTCCATATGAATTAGAAAGAAATTCAATTACTGAGGTGCTGATAACTTATCTCAACAGAATGCAAATGGATTAAGATGGCTAAGTGCTCACTTGCTTATAAATGTACCATTTAACTAGAAAACATGCTCTTTAAGAAAAGCAATGACACAAAAGCTATTTTTATGTTTTATACTTCTAGGGATTTATGTATTTCATATTATACCACTTACAATTAAAACTATAGTGGTCTTTATGACAAAAAATTAGAATGGAAACAATAAAACAAATGAATTTTATTTCCCAAACAGAGACCATGGATATATTTCCTCTCTAAAAAAGGTTAATGGCTCTTTTGATAAAAAGTGTTACATTTAGATTTGTTTTTCTAGGACATTAATACTGAAATTAAGACTTCAGTTTCTGTAAAATGTGGTCATCTCTATGTGCGATCATTATTTATTATACATGGAACAATGAGCTAATTTCTTTTTCCTGTTTAAAAATACCCTCTTCTTTATGCAGTTTCATGCTCATGTAATTTTATGTATATACAAAAATTGGTCTGTGTGTGTTTCTCATCTTCACAAGTAGTGGAGGCATATGATTATTAACTTACAGAGTTAACAAATTAGCCCATGTTTCTCTATGGGCTTACAGAATATGGAAGTTATTTATTCATAATGCATATAATGTATATAGCTGTAGGCTCTTCACTGATGCATTTCCTTCCCAAGAAAACAAAAAAAGAATTCTGTTCTCTGTTTTATAGTTATCACGTAGGAAACTGACTGTCATGTAATTTTGGAAACTGGTTAGATGGGGACTAAAACATAATGACTAAGCTCACTACTACCTTTGAATCTTAAAACATCACATGCTTTGGTCTGAAGAGCCATACATTTTTAACAAGAAAATAATAATAAAAACTATAAAAAAATCCTTTGTGCCTTGAATAATCACACTATGAAGTCATCCTACCAGAGCTGCCAATTGAATTAAATTAGAATTTTATTACAGTAATAAGTGCTAGATAAATATGCAACCTTTGTAGGCTGAAGGAGCTAATTTATCTTTATACTGAATAGCTATAAATAGACTCATTGAAATAATTGCCATGAATCTGGATACTTGATTCATTTCAGTGGACCTTTAAAAGCAAATTTATTAAGAAATATTCCTGTATAACTTTTATAAAACTGATATTTCTTCAGATCATAAACCAATTTTTTCTTTTTCACAACAGTGAAGACATTAAATATGACTTGTAGTTGTGGGGTTAGAAGAATGACTTTCATAAAAGTGTTTTTATGAAATAAGTTTGAAAGAGAAACAACAAGTGATATATATCTGATGTCACTACCATAGCATATTATTATTACTGGATTTTTCAGGATGTGCAAAATGTGTTTGAAAACCAATATCCTGGGATTGGATCTTAGTCCTACAATGTATAGTGCTTTACAATCCTGTCAAAAAAGGCATTCATATATATATTTAGTCATAAATACAGAAATATTTCAGTTAGTATTATAGTTAGGGCCTGCAGTCTGCCCACATCTTATAAAAGCAGCAACTGCCTGGAACACCATGAAGCAGCTTTTCAGAGGAATGTCAGTGTGAATGAGAGGCTCAGTGGGCAGCATGGGGTGGGCTCTGCCCGGGACCCCCTTTGTGCAGCCCCGTGTGCTGTCAGCGCAGGCTGCAGCCCTGCACCTCATGCCCAGCTCCTTGCAGCCACATGGACACAGCTGGGAGCCTGCTTATGGTGGTCAGTTCAGCAAAATCTACAAAAACTAGCAGCCTGATAGATTCAGTAAGGGCTGAGCCAGGAGAGTATGAATGAGACTTTAATATTAACATTTTACATGGTGACATGGTTTTTTTTTCCACGTTTTCATCCTTAAGCCAAGGATCTCAATTTACTAAGGCTCTGTAGCATAATAACTATGTAAAAACATAAACTCCTGCACTTTAATAGAGATTATCCAATGTTAAAACCAGCTGGAATTTCCAGTACGGACCTATTGGTGGATCATGGCAAGGTATCCTATACATTATAGGAGCAAGTTCTCAGAGCAGAAATGTTTCTGCACATGAATAAATTCAGATATATGCTATGGTATTGACAACATGTTTATTTTTATTCTTACCTCAGAAACATTTTTGGAGTCATTTAACATGTTAGCTTATATGGAATAATAGCTAACCTACTGTACTCACATACTCCTTTGCCAGGTCTATGGGTCTGTGAGAAAAGATACAGCTCAGTACACACAGCAAAGCTGCATAGTTGGTTTAAATGCTGAGGGATGCTTGAGAAAGTATAAAATAGTAGACAGCTTTTTGTACAGAAAAAAATACTAAAAAAAAGATAGCAGAGATAGACTTCTTAAATATTTATGGCTTTAGTTCCTTAAATTTCTGTTTGCTTCTTTTTCTCTACTTTCTCATTCTCCCCTTTCTTTGTAGACTAGTATGGTCTAACCCATGAGGATTCGTGTATCTTCTGTTAAACTTTTTCAGTTCAAGTGAGTGAAAACTAACAGTGTATGAGTCCTGGGGTTTTTTTTTGAAACTATCCTGAAGAGAAACCTATTTTCTGGGACTTTCTGTATTGTATTTTTTCATACAAACAGAAAAAGGTACCTGTAGGCTGCATAACATCAGGAGATTGGACCATGTCTTAAATTAAGGAGGTATGCTCATGCCTTCAGTCATCTGTGTCTGTGCTGCAAGTAATGTTGTCAAAGCTGTCCTCAAATGTCCTTGGATAAGATGGATGGTGTCCATCTCTTATGGAAAAATCTATAAATGCCAGAGGTTTATGTCAAAAACGGAGACAGAGTTGTCCTGTAACTTTATTTGAATAAAGGGAGAGAGTTCCCTGGGGCACACACCTGCCGGGTTTTCTCTCTTGACTTTTCAGAGAGCTCTGCCTCCTTTTATCCCAAACCCCTGGCTGCACATTGCCCTCTTCCTTTCCCCACTGGCTGAGGCACTAGGAAGGTACAGACTCTGAACCACCTACCACATATTCCTGCCTTGAACCTACTCTTTTACCCCAAAGCTCAGAAGCTCAGGCTTGTGCAGACCTTTTCCTGTTTCAGGGGCCAAGCTGCCTGGGGTGTGCAACAAACCTGCTGCCCAAAGTTGGTAGAGACATTAAGACCCATTTCAAAGATGTTAATACCCATATCTTTACCCATCAAATTGTTTGTAAAGACATTAGCTTTCCTCTCATTCTCAATAATATTGCTAGTGAAGATGCCAATTAACAATTCAATATCTAAAACACCTACAAACTGTGATTCTGATGATTTAATACTGTAGTTGTTGTCCAGAGTGCAAGATCTTATAATAAAAGTACTGATTAAGAAAGGGAGAATTTTTCTCCTAGGCAGTCCAAGGAATACATTACTGTCTTCTCTGAATTTTTTCCTCATTTAATAGCTCCAACAAAAGATTTTCTGAAGTTTTAACAAATCAGTTTTAACTTCTTCACTCATCCCAAATTTGGCTTAGTTTTATGTGGCAACAATGGAAAGAAAGTTAAAAAAGGAATGATATTTATGCTGAAAACATTCCATCTATAGTTCTATTCCAAACACAGTGTCAAGTTACTTCCGTTTTCCTCAAAGGTACCTTCAGTAGTACTAATCAAGAAAATGTAACTTTCACTGCCAAGGATAATTAAATTGTTCTATAGCCAACAAAAGAGAATAATTCATGCTGTGCCAAAACAAGGTATGCTTCTAATTAGTGAAGTTTTCTGCTGTTACAGTGCAGGAATTGTTTTAAATACATGTACCTGAAAGCACACAGTTCTCACAAGATGCCTTTTACTATGTTAGGACCATCCCAGATACATTTGTAGTTCATAAAGATCTGTTTCTATAAAGGAACATCACTTGATCCTATAACACCAAATGAATTTCAAATGGTTCTTAAAAAAATATCATCTACTAAAACTTGCCAGTAAATAAACCCAAAAATCCATGATGCCAGTGGAAGTTTTAGATTTCACTAAAAGAAAACTACATACGCTACAAAAAACTGTTCCAAGTTATTTCTTAGAGTAAAATGTTAGATCAAATTATTATTTTGTTAAAATTTTCAGAAAATTGAATTATGAGAAACTTTGAGGCAAAGAAGGGAAAATCCTAATGGACACAAACCTCTCTGTGAATAACAATGTTCAATAACTGCAGTGCAATCTAAAACTTTGGTGAAGACATTTTTTATATTTATAACATTGGAAGAAAACTAGAAGAATGCTTACAACCAGAGAAACAGATAGAAACAGATCTTTATGGTAGATCTGGAATGGTCTTTTAGTAAAAGATATCTTGTGAGAACTGTGTGCTTTCAGGTATATGTATTTTAAAAAAATCCTGCACTGTAGCAGTGGAAAACTTCAAGAATATTGAAATTGAAGAATTTAAAAGTTCTTTAAAATATATGTTTTCATGATTTCTTTAATGGAAATATTCAACTTTTGATATTTTAAAGGGGTAATGATCTACAAAGACAGAAATGGCTAGATGGGTAAGAATTCTTAAAGGAACCTCTTTAAAGGTGGAGAATTTCTTTTTATTAAAAGGTGGTCTCCAACAGCGTTATTAGAATATTTATAGTGCTACAGAGATCTCTGAAATAAACATTTACTGCATTACTGTGCATTTTTTTTTTCCTCTAAAAAGCCAAGTGCTATAATTTCTAAAGGATGCAATATTGTACTTTATTACTGGGTAAGCAGCTCAGGAATGCAGGGTAAATGCAGTTATCAAAAGAACCAGTTTTTAGAAATCAACAATATCAGACATTTTACAAGGATAAGCTCTTTGAGTGTAGATGAAGAAAGTATTTGTCTAGTAATTCTCAGTACAGGCCCTTTTCCTTGAGGGAATTAACACACAGGGATCTGGAATAGTTGTAGAAGGCAATGTAGTCCAAGGACAGCTTTAAAGCCTTTACTCACCCTCATAAGGAATTCATCTTTCCATTATTCTCAAAACAATATCTAAATATGCCCTATGATATATGCAACTGGATGAGTAATTTATATATAAACAATTCAGACATTAAATAACTTCAACTTAGCAAAACCTTGATGAAATTCACTCCAGAATACTTAAGAATCTTGCCAAAATTTCTAGTGACTTTTGGGGGAGCTAGTGGAAAATTGATGAGATCCTTGAAAACTAAGGTAGCTCTAGTGTAGAAGTTCCCCCCAATTTGGGAGGGTTGATGGGAGGGAACATTAGAAGGTCTCTGGAAAATACAAACCCATCTATTTTTGTTTTGTTAATTTAGGAGGTACTTGAACAAATTACTAAGCAACCTAAAAATGTATGGAAAATAAGTAAAAGCAAGCATTGATTTTTATTAAAAAATCTATCTGATTTTCTTATTTGACATAATAATTTGGCTACTAAAAGAGAGAGAAATAATAGATATTATAGATCTTGACAGCATCATAAGCAAAGTAGATTAATACAGTCTAGGGGAAAACTACCATTTTGTGGAGTGATGGATCAATAAGCACTATGTAGCAGGGAAGGAATTAACTCCAGCAGCAATTAGGGATGTAAAGCTATAGAGACCCATCTACAGAAGAAGTACTGGCAGATGACTAGGAAAGGAGGAAAGCTGTCTGGAAAAATCTAATCTGTGAGCAGGGTTGCTAAGGAGGTCAGACGCAGACTTATTGATGAAAAAAAAAGACAACCTCTGTTAATGCTGTAATTGAAAAGACCTCACAAACTGAGTAAGACCAGTGTGTGTCAGCAGTAACAGGCAGTAGTAGTGCCTGGGGGTGAGTTTCTGGTCTGGGGCGACCCTGATTAGAAAGCAATAAACCTTTAAATTGCTACTTTACCCAAAGTGTGATGGCTTCTTGTATATGTGCTGGTGGCTATGGAAGGTCTGTTCAGATTGCTCAACCACAGCCACACCATTGTTAGAGGATTACAACTGCAATGCTGATATGTGGTGTGGCCCAACAAGAATGCCTTGGTGCTGGTCACCCAGCAGCTGTGGGCAGTGCTGATACAGGCACAGGGTGAGGACAGGCAGACCAGAGGCCATGGCTGGCTGAAATGGCATTGGATAGTGGTCCCCAAGCGTCACAAAATCGTAGAATGGTTTGGGTTGGAAGGAGCCTTAAAGATCATCTGCTTCTAACACCCTTAGCATGGGCAGGGGCACCTACTAGAAGGAGGAATATCTGAGGACTTTGTCTTAGGCTTCTTAGCTACATACTGGGCATTACATGGGGCAAACATTCTTGGTGTTTTTCTTAATGACAATGATCATGTAATTAGAAACTCTCAGCTATTCAGTTTTGGAACTGATTGTCATAACCTCTGTCCTGTCTGCTACTCTAGATATAATATATCTTGTTTGGAAAAGGCTAAAACCAATAGCTAAATCAGCCCTGAGATGATGAGTTTGGCTGGTTTAAAGAGATTCCCCTGGGACAATAGTGTGAGGGAAGGCAGCAGTTTCACTGATACTGTTCTGAAAATCTGAGAAATGTAATATTGTCTTGCTACAGAATTACACTGTCATCACTTAAAGAGTGTTATAATGATATGGCATCTTGCCAGTTTTAACGTGTACTCTGGGATAGAGGAACCATCTCACAAGTAGTCTCCTGGACGATGATGGAGTTAGCTGCAAACTTCTGATCCTGATGTAGTTCTTCTATCAATAACTGGGAGGCAAAGAAATTTTCAAATACAAGGAGGTAGATAGACTGTTCTCTGACCATTTGTTCAGCTGCATCAAACCACATCTGGAGTTAAGTCAAAGATAAAAATACCAGGTGTGCAAGAACAAATACAGAATATTAGGGAGTAGCTTCAAATTTTAGGCATTGACATGAGTAAAAAGTCACAGTTAACAAGGAAAATCTATAAGTATCCTGAAGAGACATCATGTCTCAAAGATATTAACTCTGAATTGTAACTTTTCTGTGAATCTTGTCAATCCTCCAGACATGCCTCTGCACGTCCTACTAGTGAGAATATAGTGGTGGAAGCAGACCCCTGGCTCTTTCTCAAGTGCTTAGTCTTGCTTATTCCCTGGCTGCGTGTAAATAAGTAGATACTTCTGTTTTGCTACAATTACCTACTAATTACCCTGTACATGTCAGGAAGCTGAATGGTTCTTGTTGTCTGATCTATTCAGTCTGTACTGACTAATTCTGCTCTAACATAAACCATATGCATGCCAAATGCTGTTCATGACTCCTCTGCTAAATATGCAGGCCTTATGAAGTGAGAAACACCAAAAGAAAGAAAAATAATACCTAAGAAATTAAACACCTCCAGCATAATAAGCAACAAGTATGTAAGTGGGAGCATATTTCAGAAGAGAGGAAACAGATAGTTATAGCCAAATTATCATGTTCTCTATCTGGGAAGAAAATTATGTTGGTCAATAGGTAAGAAAATTACTATGAACATGTTATAGGTATGAATAGGTTGTGTTTCAAAATGTTATGAATCCAGCACTGGAGGATATTGACTCTCAGAGTCACAACTGTCCACTCACTGGGCTCTGTTAAAGACATCTGTTAACCCTTAATAGATAAATGGAAGTTTTACAGTAGACTGTAGTTCCATGGCCCATTAAATAACATAGGTAGTATATCTATGAAACACAACTTTTGGAAGGCAGTGCACCTAAGAAATAGCAGAGAAATTTTAAAGATGAGTGCCAGACAGATCCAGATCACTGAACTACAACTTTTAATATAATTACATTATAAATCTACATTTCAGTTTCATCATTCAATGCTAGTTCACACATTTAAAGTCTTCTCATCTTTGTAAAGAACCTTGGGTTTATACACCTCTCTGAAGAAAGAACCAAAAACCAATGGCTGTTTTATGAACACAAGTAGGGCTTCATATTTAACCTAGACTCATTGCTTTGCAGTCATTCACTGCAAAGTGAATAAAATGGTGCTCTGTAAACGAATGCAGACTTTGATCCTATAGTGGAGTGCATCAGAAATCACTCAGTATTATGCAAAGAATGTGACAGCTGCATGGACAGAAAGGACCACAACATGAGAGCAAGAAATGTGACAGATGTTTTCAATGAGAAAATCCATTGATTAATGCCCTGAAATGCCAATAAAATAGCAGAAATTAGCAAAAAGGTTAAGATTCAAATATATATGTGCTTTTTATTATTTGCTGGAACTTTGGGGCTATTTAGAAATACTGTACAACTTCAGCAAAATTAATTAAAAGCATACTTTTTGTTAGAGATGAATATTTTTAAGGGATTTTAAATATCATATAAGAAAATTAACAGGTTTGATGCTCCTGTTTGTGTTGAGAAACTTTTTCATTAGCTCAGATATATTGGGGGACATGAAACCCCCTTTTTTGCCTTGGGGTATTAATTAGCACAGTTGTGAGTCTAGGCTGGATAAATGAGTTTACAAATGGATGAAATGAAAATTTCACCTTTGCAAATAATATTCTAGACTAAAACTTTCCAAGCCTGATGAAACATGGTATGTAGCTGAATCCATTCAGGAGATAATTAGTACTGAGTTTGCATTTAATCATTCTATTACTTTATACAGTTCTCAGAAGACAATGAATTCAGTTTGATTTTTGTAATGTTTTCAAAGAACACACTTCTAAATAAGCTAGAAAAAAAAAGAAGAAAAGAATTCAGAAAAATGTACTTTTGTTTTGAATAAAATTTATACTTATTTATTATACTCTCAGTTAAAGCTTTTTAAGTTTAAAGATATGTATGATAGATTTTTGAGACTGACGTTATATTTAATCTCACCAAATTATTTTTGTGTGTTTGATCTACACAATATTTTTCCAACAGCTGTGATTTCAGTTTTGTCCAAATCAAATGTGGCCTAATCTTAGAAGATGTTTAATACTATGCCTCAGACGTTATATCCTGTCCTTCACCAAAGTCTTTTGACTTCACAGACACAGAATTGTTGAGCTTAAAAGGGACCTTTGAGTGTCACCTGGCCCAGCCCCCAACTCAAGGAGGGTTATTGTGGGGGCATGCTATTGGACACACTGTCAAAAAAGACTCACTGTGCTCTAGGAAGGGAATGAACACTGTTCTCCCCTCATCTACCAAGCCAGTCACTTCATCATAGAAGTTTATCAGACTGGTCAAGCATGACCTACCCTTGATGAATCCATGCTGACTGCTCCTTAACACTTCCTTGTCTTTCATGTGGCTAGAAATGATTTCCAGAATTAGTTGCTCCATCACTTTGCCAGAGATCAAGGTCAGGCTGACCAACCTGTAGTTTTCTGGGTCCTCTTCTTAACCTTTGTGAAGACAATCCAGTCCTCAAACACCTCTCCCAACTGCATTCATTATTACTAGGTAATCAACAGTGCAATAATATCAATTTCCTCAACGTGCCTCCTATCAGAAATCCCATGGACTTCTATGTCCAGTTTACTAAAGTATCTTCTATTCTGCATCCCACTGATACCAGCATGGATTATTCTTGTCTGCCTGACAATTTCATACAGATGTGTCATTAGTTATCTACTCTCCAACACAACCACAAAATTTAAAGTGTCCTGGACCTTATCACTCGTGGCTTTTCTTCAATGTTGGCAAATGTGGTTTTGTCACAGCGATATTCACAAAGAATTCTGCTACATGCCTACTTGAACTTTCTGCTAGACTGTTTTTTGTTCTCCTCCAAACCTCTGACCTCCACCCACCATTTCCTTTTCTAGTTCTTTGTTATCTCAAACACAGAGTGATTGAATCCTGCAGCTCTTAGCATCCTAGGCCTTGCTTTCTCCTGTGTGTGCAACAAGTTTTCTTTTTATTGCTCATCCATCATGCACTTGCCAAGTTTTCAAACAAGCACTGTGGCAGTTTTTCTGCACTGCTTTCCTGCTTTGGAGGAGCACCCTGAAGATTTCTCACAAGCATCTATATATGTCCCTCCACTGTTCTCTATCTTCTCACTACATCCTTAGGCTGAGCCCAGCACAAGCATCTTGTTTCCAGTTTTCTTTCTTACTGTCTTACACACAGATTACATGTTTGTTCAGTGCCCATTATGATCAGATTTTGGGATAATTGAAATGAACATACAAGTAGTGCTAGTAAGATGAAAGAGTATGGATTCGTACTCACTAACAGATAGTAACACTTTAAATGCAAGCAACACCAGGGAATGGGAGTGCTGTGTTGCAGGTGAAGGTGATTATGACTGAGGACCTGTTCTGGTCACAGCTCGGGTTATGCCAGTTTCTGGGGTTCATCATAAACACAGAGGGTTTTCCACATCAGGTACCAAAAATTTATGGATTCCATTAAATCTCCAGTTTGTATTTTTCCTATAACATAAATGCATAGCAGAGATGCAAAACGGAAACTGGTGTTTGTTTGCTTGGGCATTCGCATGCCCAAGGTCACATGGAAATGCTGAAGAGCAGTGCAAAGGACTTGTGAATGTAGGTGCATTCACCTGGTGAGATAGTCAGATACTGCAGAAATAGGGGTCTTAATGTAGCTGTGACCTTCTCACATCCTTCAGCAAATCCGTTCACATAACTGTTTAGGGGAAAGAGTGTCAGAAGCTAACTCTGTCTGTGGTGTAAAACAGTATGTGGGGGTCTTAGGAAAATGAACATGAGCTTGGCTAATATAAGATGCACTTACACTAGCAACTGAATCAATATTCTTCTTATTGTACCCAAAATACACATCAAATACTACTTGCAAAATACTTTATTGCTACTAAATGAAGTGCTATTGTAAATGTTGACAATATACATAGGTGTATATTTTCCTTTCCATGGTGACATTTTCTACTTGTAAGGCATTAAAGCTTGACATTTATAAATAACCCATATCCAAGAGTGTATAATAACTATCAAAAGACATAGAGGTTTTATAATTATATAAAAACGTTGATAAGTTATTTGGATTTGCTATGAACGTGAGCATGATAATGCACATGGTTTAATCAATACACCTTTCAAAGGAGCCCCATTTGGGAAAATGCAAAAGCCATATCTTGCAGTCAGTAATAAATATTTCATTAAATTATCTCTAATTTAACTTTCACTCCAATTGGCAAACCTCTAGTGGTATGTACTTTTTTTCTCTTGATTTTATTGCACTGGTAACATGCAATCATCTCACAGCCCTTTCCTTTCTGATCTATGGTATTTTGCTTCACCTTAGATTTATCTCTTAGTCATTATCTCATTTAAGTAGGCAATATTTGACCATCTGATCAGCTTAAAGCAACCTGAGTAGAATAATACATTTGGCATTCAGAAACATTTCTGAAACAACAACAAAGAAATTTCACAAAAATATATGATCTAAATTATTCTCTTTATGCATGAAAATGCACAGTGTTTGTACTAACATAATTTAATTGCCCACATTCCTGACTTTTTCATAATGAAAAAGCAAACCCGTCAGTGTTTAGATGATTTGGTGATTTAGATCTTCAGATGATTTGCTATGTTGATTTAAAGCAGGGAATCCAGTAGTACTTAGGCATTTACTCTTCTTGCGGAAAATAGAATTAAATCAGTGCCATAGCTTCCTTAGAATGAGAGATTTCATTGAGAGTTTTTATTTTTGTGTTTTAAGTACACCTTTTCAGTGCTTGTATTTGTATATAGTATTATAGGGAATAGGAAAAACTGTTATCATGTCATCCAACTATGGAAAGAAATACAATGTTCAGATTTCAAACTTGTCAATTTTTTTGATAGATAAGCAACAATTTTTTTCAAGGCTTTAATGCTTTCCAGGAAGACAGTTAAGGCTTCTAGATGTTCTTGCAAATCATTGACTACTGATCCTGATGCCAGATTTTGATTGGCAGGTAAAAGATGCTGCTTTTTTTGGCGGCTTTTAAAGCATTTGTGCTGTTGGGACAGTAGGGATGTTTCCATCTCCAAGATTAATTTTTTTCAGAATTCCGAACGGAAGTGAATGTAGAATAGTAAGGAAACCAAATATAATGTCAAGGAGGATCTCACAAGATTTATCTACAAATGGAACACAGGACACTAACAATTTAAGTACAAATTAGTATTTAACACAGATTAGCAGTAAGAAAAGAAACACCAGACTAAATGGTTTTCTTCCCTGTGTGTCATGGGGAAGTAGTGCTACAGGTTAGTTGAGTCATCAGTGATCTAAAATTAATTGACTCAGATGTTTGCTTTTAGGGGCTTAGCTACTTACTTTTATTTGTCAAAAGACTCTTGCCTTGCTTAGACTGAAGGTTAGATAAAATGAATTTGCTAAGACATCTTCTCAATTCTTTATGGGTAATCTTTTCTCTGTGAAGCTTCAATTCTCATTCCCTGCATATTATCCAGCCTCAACATTTTTGCATATGTGCCTCATAGGCTTGATACTTTCCTTCCTCTCCAAAAATGCATCAGTAGCTTTCCACATTGCATCCTACTGCTTTGTCACATTCTTAGTTTAGTTTAAATTAACAAAACTTCATGAATTTCAGAAATTTCTGTACTAGGTATTTATTTTGATGTAATCAAAATGAGAGGTGTGTGAATTTGGTCCTCTTTGCCTAAAAAGCCAACTGGAAGAACAAATCCTACAAAACCAAAACTCTTCTCCAGCTGTAATTTCCATCACTTTCACATGGTTTAGTTGAGGTGTTGGGGCATGGGTTGGACTTGATGATTTTGAATGTCTCTTCCAACCTAGTCATTCTGTGAATTCTGTGAGTTTCCATGCTACACCCACTTCACTTCCCATATGATCTTTTTAAAAAATTTTTCTTGTAGATATTTGGTGCATTAAACTTACAAGAGAAGCTTTCAGTGTGGTTCTTTGCAATATTACTCCCCAAGAAGCACTTCTGAGTTTGGTGACTTTGCTACAGGTCCTACACTGAGATATACCTGCTACTTTGAGAGATAATTTATGACTACTATCACATTATAATTTTAGCAGAACTTCTGATACTGCTGTAGCATCCATTTGTCATTTACTGTATTGATTAGCTGTTCATTTGAGAGAAGAGTACTGTACATTTTCCTTCAGGAAAAGGCAAGGGAAAAACCAGGCACTAAAACCCAAATTCTACGCTACAAACTCTAGATTTTTGCTTCTGGAGATACATGACATTGTATATATCTATGCTTGAGTCTAGAAGTTATTAGAAAGATATAATTACTATTATAACTCACTTGCATTACCCAAATTAGGTTGCATATGTAAACCAAATATAGAAGAAAAGCCAGAGTATATCTTCTTGAGCAAAGCAAAATTGTAACCCCAGTGGAGATTTTACTTTATAGTTGTTTATATCTGTGCTAAAGAACAATATTTAATCATGAAAAATACAGTTTATTCTCTTCAAAAATATTACAATCAGTGTACTATCAGTAATTGACAGGGGATAAAAGAACCATAGAACTATTCCAGTGGCTTTTCTGCAGAGTATACTGGAAGAAGAAACTGCAAAAAGGCTCTGGACCATGAAATAGAGTAAATAAAGCATTATAGATTTAGAAAATAATAATGAAAACCACAGGAAAGAATAAATAAAGAGGAAAATTAATCCTTTTCTCATAGCTAAATAGAATAAAAAGAGTGAATTTAAAGAATAAAGCTGCTCTCACAATGGCAAACTGCTAAATATTTTGAGACTCATTCTATTATTAAAGATATCATAGTGTACTACCATTAAAATTATGGACTTGCTTTATCTGTAAAAAGATCTGAAATGAAATAGCTCCCAAAAACATCTGGTGACAGTGATGTAGATACTGTTTGTTCCTTTAGATGAGATGCATATATTCAGTGTCATTCTAGTTCTCATTCTGCGGGAAAAAGGGATCATAGGTTTCTGTTTTCTCCTATCCCACATGGCTGAATTCATTCTCTGCTGATGTGAGGAAAGAACAGTGTTTATACTTATCCTTGTGCTGGAAGCTGAAATAAAATATGTTGTAGCATCTGAAGCTGCTAGAAGCATTTCTCATTTTCATGCACTCCTGAAGGGAAGTCATATAACCAACAGGTGAGCCTCTGAAAGGTTACTGCCCCTTCAAGCTCACTCTGTGTTTTCAAGATTCTCTTTCTAGGATTGTTTCTTAACTATTGGCGATTTTGTTTTTATCTTTAGTCTATCTGACAGAGTTTAGTACAAACATCTACACTGCCACAAAGTTGTCCTTTTTTTCTTGAAGCCAACCATGCTCCTCCTCAGTATGTGTAGATACATTGGGCTGTCTAGTCATGATTCACATGCCCAAAGCATAAAGTTTGGAACATGACACGTGGATTTTGGCATAGAGTCTTTTCAGCATGGACTGTTTGCATGAAAGATCTGGGCGAAATATTAAGACCTTAAATTATTTCCCTGTGATGGAAATGAAGATATCATTGTGATGTCACATTTATAATGATAATCTGCTTAATTAAGCTGTTGGGTATCACAGACTTGTCTATTTTCTTTCAGAATAGATTGTTTACTTCTTTTGTTCAAGGAGTTCCTGGCTTGGGGTCTGATCTTGAGGGTTTGGTAAGCTTCAGATATCTCTGTAAAAGAAGTTCTGCTTGGATCTGAAATACTCAGGACATAGACCTGATGCCATGCTAGACAGCCAGGAACCCAAAGGTAGACTGCAGAAAGTCTTATAGCTGCTGGTAGTCTTGGGATCTCAAATGGTATTTTCTTCCCTTTATCTGCCTCTCTTTGGAGGAAGGCAACTCAAAACTCTGTAAGTTCCCAAGAATGAATCAATCTTCCTCCTGAAGTTTTTTTAAAACAGCAGACTCAGTCTGGCAATCTGAACAGTTCATGGCAGGATAATAAAAAAATTAAGATGGTCTCTGAGGGATACATGCTTGTGACTTAAAGTTCGCAAAAACTTTATGTTCCTGTCATTGCTGATATATCTTAATTTTGTAGGAAAAAATATTTTACTGACAATTGTCAAATGTCTTCATTAGAGAAACTTAATTACCACTAAATACTTTCTGGGGATTCAGTCCAAATTGAGTTAAAAAAACGTGAGAATTCAGGCTATTATCATAAACGTATTGGAGATGAGGAACACATACAAATGTTTGGAGTTCATAATTTCAAACAGGAAAGAAAAAATTTTACATTGATGCATAAAATCATTTTTATTTTATAGCATGGATTCACTTAATGGTGCATATGAGGAAGATAAATTGATACCTCCCGATTTCTAACTTCTTATTCCATTCATTATCTTTCTTTGATTTCCAGTAAGTAAAATGATGCTCCTGCTTTCACATGTATCTTTATTAAATTCTTTCCAAGAGAGGGAAAATCCACCAATCATCCCAAATGCTGAAAATGTTCAACTGATTTTTATATTTTTCATATCATACAGACTTACTAACAATGTTAATTATTGATAAAGGCTTGATTATTCTTTAATTACTCTGCCAAGATGTGGTATAAAATACAAGCCCATGAATTTTATGGCATATTGTAAGTGAATTTGTTTTAATGATATCTTCATGTTCCAACATGTGTATTTCATTACTAAGCTTTATTTACTAGCATTTTAATATGACCATTATTAATAAAACTCCTGGGTTATGTACATGAATAAGAAAATTACTACTGCATAGTTTTCTGAGGCGTCTGACATGATGGTAAATTTTTATGTGTTGCAAAATTCCAAATATCAGCATTGGACCTGGCTATGCAAATCATAAAATTCTTCCTCACTGTCATCCTTACTATCACATCAATATCTATTTTATTAAATGACTCATTGAAAAATATGCAGTCTGCAAAAGTGAGTATACTCCTCAGAACATGCTTTATTGGGTAGAGAGCTAAAACTCTTATCCTCTGTGGCCCTGATGATCTGACTTTCTGAAAATTAGTGTTTGGCTTTGGGGAGATTTCCCCTTGGAGAAAGAGATTTCCCCTGAATCTGTATGTTCAAGGCTGAGATGAGAATCAGATGCAAGCCTGTGACTTTCTGCATGCTCTGATGGAAGGGTATTATGCATAAAATGAAAACAGTAAGCTCCCTAAATTGTTCTAACAAAAGATTGAGCACCTATTGCCTGAAACAAGTGTCATTCCCTTTCACATTGAATACATTTTTAGGGCAGTGTTGAACTAGCTTGAGTAAAATGACTGTTGTTATTGACTGATAATAAGACAATGCTAGTTTAATTTTTTATATCTGCTTGTTTATTGCAGTCATATTATGAAGATGACATTTATGTATCAGCTTTGATTTGAACAAATAACTTTGACATTCAGCAACAAAAGGTCAATCTCTCAATTTTGCTTTGAAGTTTAGAATTCTATTGTTCAAATACAAACTTCCTCCTCCTCTTTACTTGTACCCAGTTTTGTACTACAGGATAGGAATAGCCAAGTGAAATAAAAAAAAAAAATTGAATGCATCTGGTGGTGGTATAGTCATGTGTTTCCTATAATTTGCCCATTCTCTTTTAAAACCAACAAAAAGAGACATTATAATCAGATTTAGCAAAGGGGAAAGGCCATCAATACCCATTGTATAAGTATGAAAACTGGCTTTGACATTTTTCTTCCCATTTTTACAATGCTCTTTTCACAGGCAAGTTCTCATCTGAAATACCCACATCTCACTATACTCACATTCAAAAATACTTGTATTCTGAATAATTTAAAAGTCTGTCATAATCTCCTTTTCATAATATCCTATGCACTGCAAAAGTGTCACATATCACTTTGTAAAAACAATTAAAAATATAAGAGAAGCAGATGGTATGGCATTTTGAAGGTGGTAGACTGCAAAAAGATGCTGAGTTCATTCACAGGGTTGCCTTGTTCAATTAAAAAAGATGCCTTGTTAATCCCAGTGATCTCTGCAGGACTGATGATCTCACGCTTCACATTTGAATATGCACACATAATCACTTTAATAGTCTTCCAAAAGCTGAGGTGTTACATTCTTGAAGGAACGCCAAGGATTTCTGTACTGTAGTATAATAAAAGAGAATGTGTCTTGGGCAGAAATTAGGATAATGGCTGAGATTCAACAGTCTTTGGACCAGAACTCCCTTTTGATTTCTGAAGACAAAATCATGATCCACTACTGATAAATCCTGATTTAGAAAAACTGGAAAAGTTCTTCTAGACTGAAGGAGTATAACTGAAAGGCCTGAGAAACAAATGTCTGGATATATCATTGCATTTTGAGCATATGTAAAGCTGATTTAGCTTTTAGTTTTTGATCACTTTCTAGATTAAAAAAAAATCTTTGCTTTAGAGCAATGGATACCATGCAAAGAACACTTTCTGTGGATGTATATATTTAATTAATTGAAGGCTTTAGTTTTGCAAATGGAGTATAGGGCTAGAAAGCTGGCATTCTTCAATTCTGAGTGAGTTTTTTACTCTGACTCACTTTTTCTTTACAATGGGAAAGCAAACTCATAGTTCATAGTGTCAAGTGAAAATGAATCTATTAAAACAATACTGCTGACTGCTAGTGTTAATGACTTCCCTTGTTTCTCTCTGATACTGAGGCTATTAATTGTCTGCCAATTTTGTCTTGCCTGTTTTCAAATATTGCCAGCTTTTGCTGAAACAATGTGGAAAATGTTCCCATTAGGAACAGGAAACAAATAGTCCATGCTAACCATAATTTTTTTCTTTAATTATTTCATCATGCATTATATTTCCAAAAGCCTGCTGGCTTACAAGTACGTAAATTCATGGCACTCATTTAAAGATCAGTTTCTAGTCTCATACCTCTGTGAATGAAATGTATTATGTATTTCCTGATTTATGAGTCTTGTTCAAACTATGCTTTGAAGACAGAACCAGGAATTTCTTGCTGCTTCTGTCACCAGAATCTCCTTTCCCCTAAAATATATATATATATATATATATATATATATATATATATAAAAAAACCATTTTCTGAACTAAAGGCTATGATATTTTCCTTTTTTCAGTCAGAAGGATACATTAAAATTATGTATTATGTATGTATTATGTAATTATGGCCGAACAGTTTAACAAATGTGGGGGCTAGGCTCCATTTGTTTTGTACTAAATTATTTAGGAAAGCCCAAAACATCACTGCTGTACCTTCAGGTGGAGCTGTGCAGGTGCCCACTGAAGCAGAAGCACAGAAAATTTCAGCTTGGGCACTGCTTTAGTATAATGGGGAGTTACTGATAACAAATGGAAACAGAAACCTTGCTACAAAAAGGCAGGCACACAGAGCAGGGCAGTTGTGTGATAATTGGTAGCAGCCAGCTGGTTAATCAGCACAGATGTGTTGGCTACTCCCTTTGTAGATTTACAGCTCTCAGCTGTAGAATGTGCTGATTCTTCCTCACTGAAGTGACACAAGAAGGTAGAGGGAGGGTTAAAAGGAAGCTGAAGGTGAGAAATAAAGGATCAAAGGGCACAAAGCTATAGGGAACTAGGCTTCATTACAGGCACTATACTCAAAACAATTTATCCAGCTGTGATACAAGGCTGAAGTGGTCCCAGAACCTTGCTCAGGGTTTGGATTGAGAGGCAGTGAAACTGTGGAGATGCTGAGAGCAGGATAACAATGTCAGACACTTTACCTTAATACTTGATGTCTACTTTGCCCTGTCAGTCTCCTACTTAAGCAATCTTCAGACTTGGAATTTGGCTATTGGATTTTTCCATAACCTCACATAGACTGTGTGCTAGCAAGAGTGTGCTCCATAAGGACATAGTAATAGAAACTTGAACTGTTTTGTATTATAAAGGTGCTGTACTCTGTGATTACAATACATTGAGAAATGTGCACGCCATGCTTCCAGTTCTTCCAGATCAGGTTGGCTTAGACACCTACCTAGTTTCATATTGTGAAGTTTCTCCTTTCAGTAAGGAGGGAGAAAGTTATTTTTATATTCACTGGAACATAAATAATCCTGTGCTTATCCAGAGACAGAAAGCTTTGGATTTTATTGTTTGCTATAGGGATTTTATCTCAGGTCATCATCATGGAAAATTTATGAGATGCTTCAAGTGCTGTATCTCAAGGTCACCTGAAAAATGTCTTCATTTGATTTGGAAGTATCACTTGTCTGTTTAATAATTTTAATTTGTGTGTTTATTAGCATCGTGACATACAGAGGTCCTTGGCAGCAAAATCTGAAATTTGGTGGGTATTAATCTATATATGTTTTTTTTTGAGGGCACCACAATGGCATAAGAGTTGTGATTGCACAAACTGAATGTAGTCAAAGCAAATCCAGAAAACATCACTGCCCCAGGAGAGATAAGTGAGATTTGTCCATTTGAGCCTACTGGAAAAAGACTGCATAGTAGATACTGTGCAGTCATAAATTTGTAATGTGTAGCCATTGTGACTGGAGGGATAGATATTCAGTACCTGTTATTACCTGACAAAGTCATAAATATGTATGGATTCATCTTATGTGATAATTTGAGAATCTAGTTTTAGCATCTGCTTTTACCTGATAAACATATTTTATTATTTTAAATAAAGGCAAAGCAATAATTTACAAGTTATAGGCTCCATGAAGAGGTGAAGCAAAGCTAAGAAAAGGGAGAAAAAAACCTAGTGCTTTAGATGCACATCCGCTGTTACAGGAAGCTATGCAAACAGGAACTACATGTGCTATCCTTCTATAATTTTTTGAAAATACTCCTGTCTGCCTTTTGAGAAAATTTGTAAAGAATTGGACTAAGTTTAATTTGAAATAAAATGGAGTTATGGGCAAATATGGCCATGCCAAATATGTTTATTTTGTGGACGAAATTTTAGTGCAACCAGGATACCTGGTTTGTATAGCCCACCTCTGGTGGAAAATTGGATCTCATACTGGATCTCAATACATATACCTGATTTGTATAGCCCACCTCTGGTGGAAAATTGGATCTCAATACATTCTGATAATCCATTGTCACAATGGTCAGATAATAGTCAATATACAAATAATTAGAAAATCTAAGTCAAGAATTACTATTTTATGTTATAGTCTTAGTCTTGGGCCATAACTATTTCACTAAATGCAAAATATTTGGAGTCCTCACTTTTTCTTCCCATCAGCCGCAGTGGGAGAAACTCATGGGAAATTCAGATTTCTTTGCCAGCTGATAAGGTGAGAAGTAGTTTTAAAAGGTACTGCCTATTTTCAGAGCTTTTAAACTCCCACTGCTGTTTATCAATATAAATTACTTTTAGTCTCTTGTAAGTACCATTTCCTTAAAAATTGTTCTATGATGAGGAATACATCTTGGCAAGATGGCCCTATAAAATACAGAAGTATAGTTGTGAGAAATGGAGAATGATGTGTAAAATAAATAAATATTTTCTGTACATTGGAAAAGTACAGGAAGTAAACCAGAGAGCCCAGACGATTTTTGGATTTTGAGTCTGTGCTTTCACTTGCTTTTTAAAAAAAAATTTCCTGGCTGTTTCTGATGTAGAAAAGCATTCTGGTGCCATTGATATTCCTGCACCTCCTTCCTATGAACTCCTATTTTGGTTGCAACTGTTTCATCCTCCTGCTGCTGTTTTCTCACAGAGCTGTTTACTGCACACATTTGCTCCTGCCTGGTGGTCTTTTCAGTTGTCCTCATCTCCCCACTGGTTGCAGCCCTTTATTCCTGCTGAGAAAATCTGGCAGATGGGCTGTGTGACATAAAAGCCTTGATTGTGAGTGGAAAAGGGCGCTGGTTGAGTCTCATGGGAGGAATGCAGCACTTCATTTACATGGCTCATGGGAAACACATCCTACACCTGATATTCATTGGTTAAGCTCCAACCTATGGACATACCTAGAATTAATTTGACATGATACTCCTACCTTTATTTTTCAAAGTGTTTGGAGCCACTCATGGAAATCTGGTTGTTTAATAAGCTCTGAAGATAAATTATTCATTCTTTCATTCTTTGAAAGAATAAATATGTTTATTTATCTGAATAAATTATCTGTTCTTTAAATGGCTTTCATAATGCAGATGTGAAGAAAGGATGATAATTTCTTTGTCTTACTGAGTAGCAAAGTAGTATCAAAAACTTTTTTTTCCCACAACATAAGTGTCTCAGCAATGTGTGTCCTTCTGTCACTCTTTTTTCCTTCCTTTAATGTGGGCGGCCTGAGGATAAATGGCCAAAGCAGAGGTGTGCCATTTCCCCTGAGTGACAAATCCCTGAGAGTCCATTGCCAGCTGAAATGGCTCTGTCTTGAGGCAGCTCAGGGTTTCCTTGCTTGAGGTGGTTATAATTAACTCCCTGATGATGCTGCCACCCCTCTCCTCTGTCTTATGAGGCTGGTCTCATATGAGGTCCCTCAAGGCTGTTCCTGCATCTGGCTGGCTGGAGACAGGCAGTCTGCAGCAGTATAAGATGTAACATATTCTCCTTTCTCATGAAAATCCAAAGCAGGATTCTTACAGAATTAGTACCCAGCTTGATGTTTTGCATGATTTAAATAAATTTAAAAAAAATTAATTATAAAGTGATTACTGATGAAAGACAGAAAAACTAGAAACAATAATTAAAAGAGGCAGATGGTTAGTGTGAATTTGTGACCAGGTGTTTTACTGGAACCATAGACAAGTCATATTTAAGGACAAGGGATTCAGCCCACAAATTTAGAGACTCTGTCCATGAAAGCTGTGACTTTGCAACCACTTAGGTTTTGTAAAGTGCCTATATTGGTACCATGGCTCAGATGAAGATCATGCTTTTAAAATCTGTTTCCCAATCATGCCATTGAGAAACATCCAGTCTGAGAGACCAGCCTGGGTATATTCCAAAGTAATTCCTACCAGAAAAGGGTGCAGTGTGGGCATGCAGCTGCATGACAGTTCTCTGAGTGACCAGATAGCAAACAGAGTTGCTGCGTAAGGCAGTCGGTAGGATAATACATTATTTTGCAAATAGGTGTGGGTATATTTATGGTCATAGGACCAGGATATTACACACAGTTCTAGTATCCATAGTTTCAAAGGAATACAATGATGCAATCAGAAACTGTGAAGCTGATTCAAAAATATATCTTGGAGTAAAAGAATTAGGCATGTGGATCTGCAAAGTGGTAGGGTTTTTTCTCTGATTAATTTTCTAAAAAATTTTATTGTTTGGACTAAGAAGGTTTTTAACAGACTTGGCAAATGGTATGCTGCAAAATAATGATTAGAAGATAGAATAATTTAAATTACCTATATACATCACTTTTTTTTTTTTTTTTTTTTAATACTGGGGATTATCAATCTTTGGCACAAGCTCCCATGGAAAGCCATGATTTTTTCATCTCTTGATATCCCCAAATCAGGAAAGAATGCCCTCCTGAGCCTCACAGTCTAGCTAAACCCAAATTACAGGTCCTACTTAGTACAGGAGAACTGTGGTACACATTAAGCTAAACAGTATCAAACAAATAGTCCTTTCCAGCCCTGAAATTCATGAATCTGTGTAGTTAAATTTTTATGTGGCAACCTTTTACAAAACTGCCTCCTCATTTTGAGTCACCTTATAACTACGAGTTATCTGTCACCTGTGCTATCTAGCTTCCAGCATGCTTTTTTTTCTGGAATTAGTAAATCTCTGTCCTGCGTATTCTCAGGACACTTTTTCCAGGCAGTGCTTTCATGCAGATAAGGCATTTTACAAACAATAGAGCACAATGCTGTTGTGACAGGTGGTGCTGTGATGTAACCTTAATTAATCAAACATACTGCTTGGGATTTTTTCCAGAGAGCCTTACAAGGGCACTCAGTAGCTGAGGGTGTGGGTGGCAGAAACGTGATTAAAAGGAGATCTGATATTATTTCAATTTCTCTCATTATTTAAAAGACAATAGATTTTGTCCTTTCATTTTATCTCAGGATATTTTCAGCACCTAATAACCCTATAAAATTTTAAACTTTTCTGCTAAAATCTGCCATAGGATTTTAAATTTTATTTTCTACCCAACCCCATCATCCCAGCCTGGGGAATGAGATTAGACCCAGCAGCTGTATATTTAATAACTGAATTTTTTCTTTAGGAAGCTATAGTACTCCATATGTCAGCATGGAGTGGCAGTTGATGTATGAAATGAAGATAAGAGATTATGTTGAGTCTGATAGGGGTTTTGCCACATTGTTTAGAGAGAAATGTTTGTATTCTGACATCTAAACACTGGCGACTTATTGAATCTTGGAGACTGGGCCATTGATGAAGGGAACAAGTCAAGCTATTTTCCATTCTTATTTCTAGTTTTGAGTGATTTAGTATAGATATTACAAGCAGAACTTGATCTAGGAATAAAATTTATTAGTAGAGGGCCATATATTAGAGCACGGTGCTAATAATGCCAAGGTTGTGGGTTCAATTCACTTAAGAGCTGGACTTGATGATTCTTCTGGGTCCCTTCGAACCCAGGCTATTCTGTGATTCTCTCTCTGATCAGTAGCTCTCTGTAGATTACTAGACATTTATAGTAGAATGCTAAAGACCTCCAATGGACCAAATTCTCACAACAATGAATAAGAAAAAAATTTGCTTCAAAAGTTCAATGGCATATAACATGAGTAACAGAAGAGAAGCAATTCAGATACAACACAAAACATCTGTATGATGCATTAATATCAAATATATGCAGTTGGTGCACATATAAATAATGAAAAAATATATTTGTTTAAATACAATAGTTAAACTCACTTTGAAGACCAGTAATAAATAGTTTACTTTTTAGAGCAGAAAAATCTGTATTTAATCTGTGCTTAAAAGAGCTTTTGTACACTGCAGACAGAATCCCCTGCATGGATGCACACTCAGCACCTGGGGGGAGCATCCTGGTGCTGAATCCTGATTTTACTGTCTTTTATAATGGCACAATGATTTTAATCTATATGAGGTAATCCAATATGCTAGCCTTTAGCATTTTAATCCACATATTTTAGACTTAAGGCTACTTTTTGTGCAAACTTATTTGCCTGATTTTTGCCAGTCCAAAATGTCTGTTTCTCACAGAACCACCTGTCTCTAGGATCTCTGACTTTTCCGTTCTCTAATTCCTAAGTAAAACAAAGGGGATTTAGACTGCTTTTATAGCAGCTTGTTCAGACTCATATACACTAATTTACTCTCTTTTTTTATCTCCAAGTAGTTATCAAACATTATTTCTAAAATTACCTTAAACTAAATAGTGTATAGAGTTGCGTGTGATCAAACAACTATATGAATGATGAGTAAATGGTAGCTTTATACCTCTGTTGCAGAGTAGAAATATTCAAATAACAGATGTAAACCAAACAGGAAAAGTCCTTCAGATGTATCAGTCAGAAGTCAATGATATTAACTGAAGGCTTTGACTTGCTCTCCTTTAGAGTGATATGTAAAGTCAGAGAAAATCTTTTTCAAAGAAAACAGTTTTTATGGGTTTGTTTTTTCTTGATGGAAGCTCAAAAACTACAATTAATTGCTGAAGTGCTTTATTAGTATTCTTACTTACTGTGATGTGATGTGTTGTTTTATGTCCTGCAAGTTAATAGCATCAAGGCCAATTGCTTGGAGACAGCATAAGTATTTCTGTGTTTAGAAATGAAAGGAGCTCTGGGAATTATATGAAGAATAGGTTTAATTAAGTAGGGAGAAGTAGGGAATGATATGCATTTAATTTAAGACATTGTAGAAAATGCCTCACTTCATGTGCTGGCAGCCATGGAATCAGCTATCCTATTAAAGTGAACCTGCTGTCCAATTCACTCTTGTATTCTCAACCAAGCACATTTTCAGCTCAAAACCAATTCAACAAGTGGGAGTAAATTTTGTCAGGAGATTGAGGCTTATATTATTTTTTTTCCAGTTGATTCTACACAGATTCCCTCCATAAGCAGATATTTTTCTCTCCTGAATCAGTAAGTTTGATAAAAAAGCTTTGAATGGTATAACCTGTGCTGCTCTTCACCCTACCTCATGCCAAGTATCTCTGTCATAGTCACTTTCCTCACTTCTCAAATGGGTTGTGAGGGGATAAAGTCCTAAAAAACCTAGGGCTCTAAGTGGAAAAGTAATATGAGTTTCTTTACAAACATTCTACTGCATTAAGATAATTTTGAGCCTATTCTGCAAAGTGATACAGTCTAATTCTGATGAAAGAGGCATCTATGAAGCTCCTCATCCTGGCCTGGAGCTCCCCAGGAGCACTGAAGCAAGGCATTTGTGTTCTTTTGAGAGTCAGGGACATAAGTCACTGCTGCAGGTATGTGCTTCTCCTTCTTTTTGTGCTCTGCCAAAATACCATGGTCGAGTGATGCAGCAGACAGCTGAGGTTGCTTTGAGGAAGTTCATTGCAGGGCTTTAATAGTAAAAGAACTTTAAGAAGGGGTGAAGCTTGACACTTATGAAGGCGCATCTTAACACCTGTTATGCTTGTTGTGCTTATAGAAATGTGTAATGAGTACTCTTAACAATCAAGATTCATTTCTTACTTGAAGTGTAATGAGCTACCTAAAACTTTACTGCTGATCAATGTCTGCTTATTTTTATTATGCAGCACTGCTCACATACAGCCCTTATTTCCCAGCACAGAAACAGACTTTAAACATCAAAAATGTGGATTGTTCTCCTGTTTGTCTTAGAAGGACCAATAGAAACAGAGCAGAAAGTTTCAAAGCCCTTGACTTTTTTTTGTCTTTAACCTCCAGCACCAGCAAGTTGTAGTAAGAGTTGCCCTGCCCAGGAAGCAGGCTGACCAGGGAATATTGCTTTAACTGCTGCATCATTCCTGAAGGCTGATCTTTTGAAAGGGCTGTATGATGGTAGTAAGGATGTGAATTTATAAAATGGCTCAATTGCAGTTTGAACTGCAGTATCACATCAGCATTTGAGTGTTTCAGATGCAGACCTTAAGCAGTCATGAATAAAAGAGATGTCCTGCATTGAGATAAGGACAGGGAGAGTTCACTCTCAGATTACATCACGGACGAAACAGACTTTACTTGGGGAAATTACCTGAATTTATTAATAATCAAGTCAAAGTAGAATACTGAGAAATAAACCCAAATCTTAATACTTTCCCTGACCCTTTTTCTGGACTTTAATTTATTCCTGAATTTTCTACCTCCTCCCCATTAGTATTGTAGAGGAATGGAGAATGGGGTTTTGAGTTCTTCACATGTTGCTTCTGCTCCTCCTTTCTTCTCAGGGGCAAGACTTCTCATACTTTTCCTCTGCTCCAGCATGGAGTCCCTCCTACAGGAGACTGTCCTTCATGAACTTCTCCAATATGAGTCCTTCTCATTGGCTACAGCTCTTCACAAACTGCTCTAGCTCTCCCTTCCAAAGGGTACAATTCCTCAGAGGCAACCTGCTCCACCATGGAGTCCCTAGAGGGTCACAAGTCCTGTCAGCAAACCTGCTCCGGCATGGGTTCCTCTGTCCATGGACTCCTGCCAGGAGCCTGTTGCAGAATGGTCTTCCCACAGGGTACCAGCCTCCTTCAGGATCCCCCTGCTCTGGTGTGGAGTCCTCCATGGGCTCCAGGTGGATCTCTGCCTCCATGGGCTGCAGGACAGTTAGCTCACCATCGCCTTCACCAGGCTGCAGGGGAAATCTCAGCTCCACTGCCTGGAGCACCTCCTGCCCCTCTTTCTTTACTGGCCTCCGTGTCTGCAGGGCTGTTTCTCTCACACTTTGTCACTACTCTCTTCTCTGGCTGCAATCACTTCTGTGCAATAACTTTTCCCCTTCTTGAATCTGTTCCCACAGAGGTGCCACTGTCACTGGTGGCTTTGGCCTTGGCCAGCAGTGGGTCTGTTTTGGATCCAGCTGGCATTGGCCCTGTCACACATGGAGGAGGCTTCTGGCAGCTTCTCACAGGAACTGTCCCTGTGGCCTGCCTTGTACCAGAGCCCTGCCACACCAATCCATCACAGGAGGTGAACAATTAGAGCAGTAAAAATATAGTGAACCTAGCCAAATTTCCTGAAGGAGAAATGGACAAAAAGAACAAATACTTTGTAAATATATATCACCTGTTTTCTGTTTACATTATTTAGTTCTATGTTGCAGAACTCATCATTCTCTGAGTTTTGATATTTTATATTTAACTACAAATCACTTTATCCTTTGGTCTGGGCAACTCCTTTTCCTGTAATTTTAAAGTGACTGAATGATTTATCTTTTAATTTAGGTCTTTTCTCATCTGAGGTTGAATGCAATGTCCAGAAGAATGAGAATCTACAGGTCATTTTGACAGAATTCAGAACTCCAGTAAAGCATCAAACAGTTTCTTCTGAGCTTCCAAACTGTGTGCCTTAGAATAAATGAGCCTGGAAGCAATTTATGGAGCTTTTCTTGTCCAACTCTCTTGTCCAGAGCAGGGTTATCTAGAGCAGGTTGCTCAGGACTATGCCTAGTTGTGTTTTGAATATCTGCAAGGTTGGAGACTCCACACCTCTCTGGGCAGCCTATTCCAGTGCTTGATCACCTACAATGTAAAAATGTTTTCCTTTTATTTAAATGGAACTGACCTCGGGACCTTTTCTGCCTACATGATTTTCAGCTGGTCAGCTCCCAGCACATACTGGTGCATGGGGTTACCCCTCACGTGCAGGAATTCTCATTTCCCTCTGCTCAACTGCAGGAGATTCCTGGGAGCCCAATACTCCAGCCTAGCCTGTCTGGGTCCCTTTCATTGATAACAAAACCACCTGGAACATCCTGCCAATTTTTTATCATCTGGAAATGCAATGGGCAGCCAGTATTTGAGATTTGGAAAACCCATGTGTTTTACCAGTACAGCATCCAAAATACCACTGTAGTAAGAGTTAAACTGTGGGGTTGACAGAATTATAGCATTCTATATGATCTCAGACCTGTCTTAACAGCACTTGCAAGAATCACTGACATGGTCTTTTCAAATACCTCATGTTCTGGATTTTTTTTAAATTTTTTGAACTGTGAAAACTTGTGCACTTTTAAAAGAGCCATAAAAAGAAATTCAAATAAGCCCCTTCTATCCAGTGTATATATAAAGTGAGCAAATTTAATTAACCTCATGATCTTCCCAATAAATGTCCCCCCAAAATAACTGTAATCTCTTAATTAAATAGATATGGTTGAGTTAATCACTTTAAATATTTTATTATGTCATTAAGGAGAAAGGAAGGTGTGGTAGTTAAAGTGCCAATTGAGGAGACTTAAATTGAGTTCTTAACTTTACTGGGATTTTTTTGTCGCTTGACATAGACCTGCTAACAGAGGACTGGCAGAATAAGCTTGAATCACTTACTCACACTTGACACAATGAGAAGAGCCATATGGTAGACATCTTATGTAGTAAGTGTTCCTAGAATACTCTTTTATTTTCTCCCACTCACCTCAAACTCATCCCAAAAATGATACAAAACTCTTGTCTCTTTAAAAGGTAAAGGTTACATTGGTGGCTGTTTCTCCAACTCTGTTCTTGTTGGATGTTAGTTTAATATGGCATGTATATGACAGAGCAAGATACAAAGGTCTCTGCAAAAGTGTTGTTGCAGTCTTGCTAGAAATTTGAAACACCAAAAAGCTTCTGTGCACATGCCTTTCTTCCAGAAATAAAAAGCAGCAAACTTCAAAGCTTTGGACAGACTGAGATGGATCCAAATCACAAGACACCCATGGATTAGCTTGACTGAGAGAACTGGTGTAGTGCCTAGGGGATAGATTGGACATCACCAGGGAAAAAACATTGTAAGGTGATGATATTTTCATTGCAGGGCAGGTAATTTTATTTCCAGGCCTTGAAACTTCATGAGGTTATTGTGAAGAGAGAGTATTATTTGTCACAAACCCCTCACCTATACTGGATTCCTGATATTTGGTATATGAGTGCATTGCAAAGAGTTACATTTTAAATATGTTTTGTATGTCTCCCTTAAGGTTTAGGACTGAGAGATCAAAGGCAAAGTGACTGTTTTGTGTGTTTCCTTTCTAAAAGTCTGATCTGGACTATTGATTCCAGGTGGGGTCTGGAAATAAAACACCTTACACCTGATTTCCCTGGAAGGCTCTGTGCAATAGCATTCTTGCAATGTCTAAGACAGGCTTGCATTGGTAGCATCAAGCCCATGACATTATTTGATCCCAGCCTGCCATCAGTTCATACACAATAGCATTCTTCTGGGTGTCTTGCCTTGCAAGTGCAGTTTCAGCTCTTTCCTTCACTGGTTTTAGATAGAAACAAACAACAAATGAAGGTATGTTTCATTAGATAATACAGCCTTGGTGTTTTTCAATGACAAGAGTATCTTTTCAAGGTTAATAAAAAACTTGGAAAGCACAAATTTTCTAGAAGGGATTTTGGACTGTGTGTATTAGAGAACCAATCTGTGTGGGTTACTGTCCCTAACTTTTTCTCCTGATTAATAGCTAAGATTACA
Organism: Setophaga petechia; assembly: GCA_024362935.1. NCBI lineage: Eukaryota > Metazoa > Chordata > Aves > Passeriformes > Parulidae > Setophaga > Setophaga petechia. Next base: position 35,606,420 of record JANCRA010000001.1, read on the forward strand.
ATATTATGGTTTGGGGTTTTTTTGTGTGTGTCCCACTTGAAAAGCATGTTATTTTCAGTGCACTGTAGAGGACACCTAGGCACTTGCATATTTTTAGCCCATAATCTTTCTCTGATCTCACATTTATTACATAATTGTCAAGTTATGTTTATAGCATAATTGTGAAGCTTTCTTATCTCACAGGGGGTTCTATGGCTAGATTTACTAAATTACTATGAGATTCTGAGAGACAAAGATCTGTAAACCACACTGAGAAGAATAAATGGAGAACAGCTTGAAATTTTCAAATAGCAGAAAAGCAGAAGCATAAGATATTAGTGTTATTACTGTTGTCTGCCCTACAAAAATAGAAACAATGCACATCTCATTTAAACAGTTTAGGAAGAAAAGAAAAGGAAAAAAGAAAAGTAAAATTTGCATGGGAGAGCACAGTGCAACTCCTCTGTAAGATGTTGTGCCATGTGTTCCATCCAGATGTGAAATTTGGGTGGTACTTTGCAAGTAGAAGTGAAGCACCTCTTTCTTCTTTCCTTTTGAGGAACTTCAGAAGTGAAAAATCTGACGCAGGCTCTAAATGGACAAACCACTAAGGATGTGAGAGCTTAACTAACAGCAGCTTTAACAGAATTATATTAACATATAGTAAACACATGAAATACATTCGTTTCTCAATTATGCCTCAATTATTCACAATCTATTAGTTGCTGGCAGGAGTGGATTACAGAGAAGTCCTTATACAGGTATTTAAATTTGGCATTGCCTAAATCCACCAGAGTACACATCACATGGGTGAGTTTGTGGACTGGACTCTGGCATCCCCTGCAGCCATATTCAGCTGATTACTCACAAGTCTGCTGAGACAGAGGTAAGGAAGAAACAACATACCCAGGCTGGCCTGGGCTGCAGCAAGGAAAAAATCCTTCTTAAGGATTAAATTTAGGATTTTTAGATTAAATTTTAAGAGATGACATTGTGTTAGATCCTTGCTTTGAGAACTCATAACAAAACTACAAAATCTATTATCCTCAGGTTTTTATTCATTATGCTGGAACTTCTAAAATGAGGATTGGCTGAACCATGTTGCCAGTATGGCAGAACATAATCTATTCTACACTGTTCATAATCTGCTGCTATATATAATCAGTTTAATACACACACATTAGACAACTGTTATTCCATTTTCTTATTGATAATAAGGTGGTGATTTCTAGACAGTGCAGACTGAACCTGCAGAGAGACCTGTTATCTCAAAGAAAGCATCCTGGTATAAAATGCTTCATCAATTCTTTTCCAGATTAACGGTACTCTGTTAGCCATTTGATTTAACAAAGCATAAGCCTTTTTCTGTCTTCTTTTACATCCTGTGCTTCTCATTTCAGCTTATGTGATCCACACAAATAATTTCAGATTAGGAACAGTTAGCCACTCTTGCAGCATAGCAAATAAAACTCTGAAATGCCTTCCCCGAACATAAAACTTGTTAACCGGTTTACAATGAAAATTAAAAATCTTAAACTTGACATCAACAAGAAGGTATATCATGCCAACCCATCCCTGCTAAAAAAAGAAGACAAAAAAGTAAAAAAAAACCCAACCAAACTAGTAAACAAACAAAAACCCAGAAAACCCCCACATCTCCTTGAATTTCTAAAGTTCTAAGGACAAACATAAGCACCATTTTATTCCTAAATGAAAATTTTTAACAAATTGTATAGATTAGGAATTCAGATGGAAATGTGTATTTTTATGTGTCAATTTTTCATTCTTTTAAATTAATACACTGTGAAATTTCAGCTGCTCTCATTCCATATCACGGTGATCAAGTAAATGATGGAAATGCATCATCGTAAATTTCAAGGGAGACAGAAAATTCCAGGATGTGAAGCTTTTATGCGCATATTTTTCTGCTCCACCCTTTTGCAACTTTACAGTGATTATTTGATAGAGACTGAGCATAAAGAAAAAAATTTGATTTACTTTTTACTCTATTCCTCTGACTCTGGGTCAGCACAAGGAAAGGCACAGAAGGGTGCAAAAAGGACATGAGGCTCACTTTGCAGAGGAGAAAAAACGAGGCAGAGGTTTTCCAGGGAGCTCTCTGCCATGTCAGCTTTTCCAGTAGCGTTGCCCTTTCCAGGCAGCTTAGCCCTGCCTTGTTCCACTTGGTTGAAGCTGCTTGTGCTGCTCAGGCAGTGCTGACACGTGTGCAGCCGTGGTGTCAGAGCAGCTCTTCACACCTCAGCTCTCCTTCTCCTCCAGGTGACCCCAGTGCCAGCTTTGCTCGTGAGGCTGAGACTTTGGCTGGGGTAACAGTGTGTTTTGCATTTCATACTGCCCTACTGGCATTTGCTGAGCTGGGCTGGGTCTCAATAGCAACTTGGTGATTACATTAAATTAAATGACAGGTTATTTAATTTTGGTTCATTGTATTTGTTTATAGTTATCAGCTTCTACAACAATAGTTTTTTCCACTAATTTATTTTTGGATTAGCTTTCTTATTATTCATCAGCTGCATGATTAGCAGACAGTTTTTCACAGTTGTCAAGGAAATTCTTATTTGAATTGGTTTTTATTTTGCTCTTTTTTAATGACATTCTCAAAGCAAAAATTTAGAGTGTGCATTTTGGTTATTAAACTACAGTTTATCTGTAATAGTATTAGAGATCTCTTTTTGTAATGACTTCAGTTTGTGGATCTTATTACTAAGTAACTTCAAGACAGGGATTCATTAAATGAACATCCCAGTCACATTGTATGAACTAGGTACCTGAATTATGCTTGTATTTCCTATTGTCTTCATAGTTTTCCATATCTTACTTTTCTTGTCTCTCCATTTTTAAAAAGAGGCCTAGTTTCATTGTATAACTCTATTCCCCAGATTTATGCATCATTCAGTGTTCCTTTTACTTTGCTTTCTTCATCCCTTCCCATATCAATTTTATATCAAGGTGACCTTAATTTAGCTTGGTAATATAATGTAGTGTTGTTGTAGGACCACCAGGCATCACATTTATTATCCACTAGCAATTTTTCTCTGAAAATTCTGCTTGCCACCAGGAAAAGAGTAATGGAACTAAGATGTACACTCACTCATGTATTGATGTTGCTCTGAAGGCATTTTTTTTTAATCCATGCCTCTAAATTCTGCAGTTCATAACTCATCACCATGGAAGAGCAAGAAGTTAGATGAAATCTAATTGCATGAAATTTCAAAGATGCAAATTGGTCGGGGAAGGGAATATTTAGTCTATTAAGTTTTGAAAAGCATCTGATGTTAACATTAAAGAAGCTCTGGAGGCAACAGAATTCAGTGTGTGATGAAGTTCTTCTCTGTAAATCTGTTTTGCACAGTCTCCTCATGAACTGAAAAAAGCTCCTATATATCTGCATTTGCAAGTGGAGCAGAGAAAGGCACTCACTGTGGTAATGACATTAAGCCTCTAATTCCCATACTACTCGCTCAAGCAACTTGTGAAACATTATGCTTATGTGCAGCTTTAATTTAAACATGGAAGTAAGTTTAAACCACTCAATAAATGTACCAGCAATGCTGTGTTTTCCCACTGGTAGCTAGTGGATAACTGTAAAAGCCTCTCACCTCATGCAAGCTGGTTTGTCTACATATTAAATGGCCACAGAGCAAACCTCTGATTTTTTTCCAGCGCTGTGGCTTATTTTTTTTTTTCCTGGAAAAGTATGACTTGGAGAAATACAGTAACCTCAATGAAACCTTAAGCAGGTGCATGAAGGAGAGCGTGTCCCCCAAACATTAGACTGAGAGGCCACTTCTCTAGCAATGAGATGTGAGGGAGTCTCATATCTGATCCCAGCTACCTGACCTAATTTGAGAGGGAAAGAAGAAAAGGAAAGGGTGCTGCTGTGCTCCGACATAAAATCTGAATGTGTGCAGGAAGGAAGATTGCTCAAGATGTCTGAAAGTACTTTCCCTTATCTTCTGGTGATTCTGTGGCAACCTTAGCAATAGGGACTGTGAGCTGCTTGGAGTAATATTAAGCCCAAAGAAAGGAATTGGCTATCCAGATAGTTAATAAAGACTGGATTACCAGACAAATTAGACTTGTTTTAGAGGAAAGTACCTCTTTGGCCTGAGACTTTGTGATAGCTTTAAAGTTTGATTTGTAGTATGTAATAAGTTAATGAATTAAAGGGGAAAGCTTTGTGTGAACAGAAATTGCTCTCATCAGTGCAGTGCGTGCTCATTTAATGTGTTGTTAAATGTATTGTAATGTGTCTTTAAGATTAATTTTTAAGAGGATAGTTTAAAAATTGCAGACCTATAGATACCCTCCTCCCCTTTTGAATTGGATTTGTCATGTAGATTTCAGTAGAAGTTTTTTGTTAGTAGGTGCTGAAAGAATATGTTGTGTTTGCATAAGCTCAACCACCTTGTACAAAATAAAATCCATCAAAGTGATTCAGTAAACAGCTACATTTAAGCTTGAATTTTGCTGTAACCATGTGAATTGTGATTAGTTTTACTGACCTTAGGACAGCTCCCATGCATGAGCTTTGTTCAACAATGTCTGCAGGAAAAATCACTTCCTAAACTGAAAAGTTAAAGATAACAAAAAGGAAGATAGACTTGGTTCATAGTTTTTTTAGTTCTCAAATGTAAAATTAATTTTTTCCTAACCTCCAAGCCCATTCAGTGAGCAACAGTACTGTAGGAATACTCTCTGTATTTTTATCTCAAGGCTTAATTCCGGTTTCTGTGGCTGCAGCTCTCTTCAGAGAGGATTTTTCCTGGGGAAGGCAGTGAGAAAGCTCAGAGAAGGGAATGATAAACAATTCTTATCTCTATTTGCTGCTCCTGTTGTTTGGCACATGTGGAATGTGTTATGGGGATTGTTTACCAAAAAGGGATTTGTTAATTGGACACTGGTGATGGTGTTTGGATGGATCGACCAATTAGGTCAAAGCTGTATCGTGACTGTCTGAAAGGGTCACAGGTTTTTCTTTAATTTAGTATTAGTATAGTACAGTATAATATAGTAGAGCTTAATAAAGCAATTGTTCAGCCTCCTGAATCATGGAATCACTGCACTATATTACCCGTTCAGGGGTTTGCCACAGTAAGTTTCCCTTTCTTCCCATAATGCTTAATATACCTCACAGTCATTTAATGCAATTGAAAACAATGATCAGCCACTTTGTCCTGAGATTTCTTCTTAAAAGTGTCTCCATCCACTTTCCCTACCACTTCACTGGTATGAGTGCTCTTATGTAAACAGTGAGCGAAGAAAAAACTACTTTACTTGAAATTGCTTTCTTTTTTTATCTTGGGCTATTTTCCTCTATCATCATAGTAAATTGGCATGATAGATTACAACTTCTCTATTTTTCTATGTAGCACAAGGCTAAGTTTTGAAGTTTGACAGCTGAATAATTGAGAACAAAAATAGTTACACTTATGGCAGTCCCAGTAATTGTAGTAGCAAAACAAACACCTGTGTGAGCTGGAGGGTCCTAGCTCACTGACTTCTGTGAGATGGTGGTGATTGTCATGCTATCTCCTTCCCAGGATTTTTACCTAGATTTTGGGATAAAAATGGCTGTCTGGAGGAACAGAGATTACAGCTATGACATATTTCTACTCTTTTATTTTTTTTTCTTCCTTCAGTCTTATATCTCCTCTCTGATGTGCTGCCAGCTTTGGTTAGAGATCTCACAAAGTATAATTTCTAGAGATGACAAGCCTAGTTACAGGCTTCCTGAGCACATTGATGATCACAGGATTCATCCAGTTTATACTTCAGCCTATGTCATAATCACTTTATGGTAATTAACCAGGTTTCCCTAACGAGCAAGTATAGCAACTCAGAATACGTTTTCCATATTAATCTAAATTTCCTGCCAAGGAATCATGAGTCTTATTCTATTGCTGATTTCAATTAGATGGTTTTGTCACAGTGATTACTTAAAATTAAGAAAACTAAGTGAACAATTAATTATGAATTATTTATAAATTATTAATCATTATTATATCACAGGAAAGCTCCATCAGTTGTCAGAGTAGAATGAAACTGGACAGAATCTATCCAACACATGCTCACGGTTACTTGTCATTTAAAGAGCCACAGTTTTACTTCAGGAGAGACTCAGACATGAGGAAACATTCCTTTAATGTGAAAATCAGAGGATGAGATGCTGCCCGTCATACTACAATGCCCAAACCTGCATAGGTCACTCACATTTATTTGTCCTGCATTGGCAACATCATTAATATCAAAGAGTAGCTTCTTTTCTTTAAAGACTTGGAGTCAAAACAGCTTCTGTAATTCCCCACTCACCAATGGGGAACCCATAAACATTCAAGGTGATGTAGCAGTTCCTGGTCACCTCCTGGTGGCCCCTGCAATTCTAGCGTGTCATCACATTCCCTTTCTGTAGTGTGTGGGGTCACCCCTGGTGCTTCTGGGCTCTGCCAGCCCCTCGGTGCGTGTCTCCGGGTGCAGTTCCAGCGCAGCACAGCCCGTGCAGTGCAGCAGCTGTGCTCTGCCGGCAGCTGTGCTCTGCTCTGCCGGCAGCTGTGCTCTGCCGGCAGCTGTGCTCTGCTCTGCCGGCAGCTGTGCTCTGCCGGCAGCTGTGCTCTGCAGGCAGATGTGCTCTGCAGGCAGCTGTGCTCTGCCGGCAGCTGTGCTCTGCTGGCAGCGCTGTGCGGGGCGCTTCGGGAACTCCTCCCTGCTGCCGTGGTGGGAGGCTTCTCCAAACCCACAGAGACTGCTCTGCAGGGCCTCCAGGTTTACCTTGTGTCATAGCAATAGCCCATCTGCTTTTTAGCTTCTTTGATTTAAGCTGTAATTAATATAAGAGAAGCATTGCATTACCTGGCTTAAGTTTAGGTTTGAAATTAAAAATTAGATCTTGCCTTCCTCTTTTTTTCCTTCTTGAACATGCTCCACGTGGGCAGGTGGTGTTAGCCTCCCTTCCTCACCCTGACATGCTGGGAGCACAGGCAGTAGCTCCACTCTCAGTCAGGAGCCTGCTGCTCCTCCTGCTCCGCTGCCCTATCCCGGCTGGTGCTTCCCTGCACTTTGCCCCCTTGGGCTGCAGCTCCTGAGCTGTTCTCATCTCTCTTTCACCACCTCCAGGTAGGCCACCTAGAGACTCAGTGCCACATAGCAGGGGGCCTGAGCCACGCTGCTTGAAACAAACATGTCAGGCTACACCTCTCTTCGGGAAGGATAATAATGAAAATACCTAGTAAAGTATTTATTAAAGAAAGAAATCATTGTAGCTCATGCTCTTCTTTATTCCATCAAGACTCAGTGTCTTGGTATCTGGGCAACTCTATGCATAATATGTGTAGTAAAAATAACGATATAACTTACTTAAAATTCAAGTCACTTCCCGATAATTTTTTTAAGTCCCTCCCCACATGACTTCTGCTGTGCTAATTATGTTCTCCTGTAGGATCAATGGTTTACTCATTTAAATATGTTGTAACAATATTGTTACCAATTATCTTTACTGCTTCAAAAGGCAAATTGCTTTATGCCAACAGTTAGAAAAAAATTGCTTTGTTTTTCCTTTATGTAAATTATTTAGCATTAGCATTTACCTTTTCAAGTAGGTGTCTGATACAGGACAAGTAGCTGTATTACAGACAAGGATGGAAAGCAGCAAAATAATCATATCTCTCAAGAGAGATAAAATTATGGTAGTCTCTGTGATAAACAGGTAATTCTTAGAAATCAGCTACTGAAGTTACACCTGCTCTTGGGAAACCTGATCAGCAGGTATTGTGCACAGCAGGTAGGGCATGTTCTCACAGCACTGGGCGAAATTACAACAGCCATCCTTACACCTGTAAAACACATAGTATGCCTGATTTGTTTTTAAACTTATGATTTGCTTTTCTTTAAATGTTAGGCACACTGTGCTTCTGTGGTAACATACAGATTCTACCAGCAAACTGTTTTAGGGGCAAGTATTACTTGCCTTACATGAACTATCACATTGATAGTCCTGAACAATTGTTCACTTAAGAAAAGAAGATTTGCTGCCTCTCCTTGTCTGTTATTTTAACTTCATAATTGCTTGACTGTAAGAGGAAAGGAGAAAGAAGAGCAATGTCTCTTCCATAGAGACACTCACATTTGTTTACTTGCTTGATGGAAGACCAGTGTGTATAACTGGCAATTAAAAAAAGATTGTATACTGAAATTGATAGAGTAATATCTCCCTTTTGGGCTTTGATTTTCAGTTTCTTGTCCTTTCATTTGCTGTTTGGGATTATGCAGCAGTCACTAACTGAAGACAGAGACATCCATTTTAAGGCACTGGAAGCATTTCTCAATTCAGCTTGAGTGTGGTAACTGTCTGATGCTGAGGCTTAGGGATGGTTTAATGTATGTGCAGCGTTTGAGGCTCAATGCTTTGTTCAGTCAACATTAGGATTCTCAAAGCATGATTGAGTTGGGAAATGTCTGCAAACTGGTTTGGTAGGGATTTCAGGGCTTTTTTTGTGTGTGTGCTTTTTGGTGGGTTTTTTTTTTGTTGTTGTTTTTGTCTTTGTTTGGTTTGATTTTTTTGTTTTTTTTTTTTTCTCTCATAAAAATACTATCTTTACCTTTCTCACTTAGGCGTCAGAATAACATGTGTCCATCTGAAATTATCATGTGGATGAATTGGAGTGTTTGAGTTCATAAAACACTTGCATTTTTAAGTGATAGAACCAATTTTCCTATTTAACCATGGTTTAAAGAGCTTGTGAAGAAATAATTCTTTACACTGAGTACAGTGACATTGGAATTTTTGTGAGAAAGGTGCCTGGGTAATCTGCATGCCCGGACAGCACCTGCAGACCGAGAATCACTGGTTTGCCTGCATAGCAGGGAGGTGTCTGTCTCCCAGCAGCTCTGGGCAAGACTCACCTTTTTAGCTGGGAGCACAGTTTGCCAGCTGGGTGACACCAGCAAGGGGCTCTGGATGTGCCTCTGCCCTCACAGGGCTGTGCATGTGCCACAGCAGCCTCAGCATGAGCTCTTTGCCAGGACTTGGCAGTGGGTCTCCTTGACTTGCAAAGAATGGTGATAAACTGAGCTGTAGTGCAGGGCAAAATAACTTCATCAAAATCAGAGTGCCCAGCTGGTCATGCTCAATGAGTACCTGAAGTTGTGAAGTTTTAGTGGGATACTTAATTAATGCCTATGCTACTTCTAGAAACAACAGGTAAACAATTACTATGTGCTGTGTATGTCTGAAAACGACCATTAATCAGTGGCCAGTTTACCCTCCTCTTATGAACAAGTAGGAATTCACAGCCTGGTTTGGGAGAATGTGCCCTTATTGCCTGCAGAGCAAAGCCCCTTCTCCTCTGCAAGCTCTGCTTGTATCTGTTCCTCAAAGGTCAGCTGGGCTGATAAGAGACCACTTTAAACGCTGCAGAGGTGTTCAAATGAACATTGATTCAAATGAACCCCATTCCACCTCCACACTACTGTTGTAGCAGGTCTGCTTCACAAAGCAGTGCAGGCTTTCTCTGAAGGAATAAATCTGAAGCTTCATTCACATGAAAAAATCTCAGTATGATTTATTTACAGGTTAAGGGCCCAAGCACATCTCTATAAATAATACTTTAGCTTTATTTTTTCCTGTGTGAACTTTGCATTTTTGTGTGTCTCCTAAGGCCTGACAAGTTGTTTTCCTTCAACCTAAAGAGCTAACACCTAAATCTAGTCTGTGTAGTACTGATACTTGAAATCCTTTCTTCTATTAATTCCCATTATGATTCTATTTCTTTCCAAAATAGATACCTAACTACCATTCATCCATCTGCTTTGGTATATTTTTCAAGATGCTGCGAGTAGTTCAAATAAAAACTGTTAGGTTAGACAGGTTTGTTTCCAATATGATTATGGTCATATAAAAATAAAGAGAAATCGAACAAAACACATTACAGAATATAGAGAGAAAAAAATGGTTTATTTTCATAACTTTCTTCAAAGACAAGGTATAGTCTTTATAATTTTTAAATTGCAAATATTAATGTGGTTTACTAGAAGTCTAGTTTTGACGCATTTTACTACCTTCTACAAAATATTATTGTCACGCAGATTATGCATTAATCTTCATTAACTACTAACTATAACTAAATAATTACTTTAACTGAAATAAGGGCTACAAGTCTGAAACCAGAACATTAACAAAATTGCAGAACAAAAACAGAGTCATGTAAAACTATACAATTCATTTGAAAATAGGCTTCCATAAGGAGATGACATTTTGGCATTGATTTTATTGTTGAAATCAATAAAAGTATGTATTTTAGAATGTTGTTCTGATATTTTAATATCTGACACTTAGCCTAGTGTGTGAGAAAAAAATACAATTACACATTTCTCACTGGGCTACCAGATGATTTCTTGGTGGAACGACCCCAAGGTCAAAGATATAAGAGGCTACTTGCTGCTTTTTATGATGTTTTTACTGGAACTGTTTTTATTAGAGTTATAGTGGATGCTGTTATGTGTCTAGTGAGTCAGGGCCTTGGGACATTTATGCCACCTGTCATCCCCTTGTAACAGCTTTGATCTTGCATGCACTGGTTGAAAAAATTATTGTGCCATTTTTCAGTTTCAGCCTGCAGTGGTTTAACACAGCTACTGACACTTTTTCACAATATGAGTTGATACAGACAAGCATTTTTGAAGAAAGCCCCAAGGCTAACAATAATATTTATATCTTCTGCCATTCATGGAAAAGCAGAGCCAATAAAGCAGGCAAAGGAACTGGTATGTGTTTCCTTTTGCTCATTAATGTTTCAGCTGATTCTGTGGGTGTTCTGTGGAAGAGTGGTTGTTTTCATTTTCTCATGAAAAGAAAATGCTATATTTCTTATTCAACTCTATTGCCTTAAAGATTCTTAAGATTTTTCTTGAAGGGTATTGTTCTTCTTTACACAGAGAGATGCAAAACACAGAAATATATGTGTATTGAACAATGCTGGATTGGCCTTGAAAAAACAGATGCACTGCAGAAGCAATGTGTGACAAATGCAGATGGAGAAACAGAGAGCCTGGCACAACAGGAAGCGCCTACAGCCTTCCAGGCTGCATATTCTGTTTGAAGGAGGAGGGGAAGGGTTTTCAGAAAGGCAAATCTCTCCTTTCTGTGGTTGCATGTAAAAGCTCTATTTCTCATCCTGAAGGTCTGTCTTTGACTCCCCTGATACAATGAATATCCTGCTCCCACTGCTCTTTTCTTTGGCCGATTTGTAACATGCTTCTGTTCTCTCCCGGTGCCCCATCACTGTGAGGTGCTGTGTATCCCTCTCATATTTCCACAAATTTTAAGAGTGCATTTCCTCTGAGTTCCTGCTCAGGTGCTTAAGCCTCACATCACTTTCCCTTCTTTAATTACTATTCAGTCTCAGAAAGCTTATAAAAGAACTTATGATCCTAAAGTAGAATGTAGAGCAGAAATAGAATTTGGGTTGCAATATCCCATGTTCAACCTGTTGGTACTTGTCGGGGTGTTTTAACAAAATAAAACATTTTCTGCCCATTTCATTCTTTACTACAGTCCAAATATCCCTTCTACAACGTCAGAACCACAATTTGGCAGCAGGGTGGTAGCAGAAATTGTGACATAGAGATGGGGCTGATGCTTCACTCCAGCATCTGCTAGAGAAACAGAAAGATTTATGGTCCTGAAATAAAATTATCCTTTCTGCTACTGAAGAATTGAGAGCAGCAGTCAGGGATGTCTATGCAGGTGCATGGGAGCAGACTCATGGCACTTTTCTGTTCAGCCCGTTTGGATTTGCATTAACCAATCCAATAAGGCCCTGTATTGAATGATGCTAGTTGTTGGGGTTTTTTAGTTTGTTTGGTTTGGGGTGTTTTAAAGGTAATTAATTTAAAAAGAGCCAAGGAAGATCATTCTGCTCACCCACTCACATCTGTTTATAAAAATATCACACATGCGTTTGGACCCAAAGCAATCAACAAGATTTTTAATGAAAAATGTCCTTGACAGAATAGGCAATAAATTAATTATCCTTTTAAGAGATAAAACATGGTTTTGTAGATAAAATTGGACCGATTAAGACTGATTTGGAAATTATTTCTTAATTGAATCCAAGAGAGAATTTAATCTGTGTCTGGGATGGAATTTGTAGGTAAAGTACCTTGATAAAGGCCAAGATAAATGAAATTAATTTTTATCAGTTTAAAGTACCAAAGTATGTAAAGTAGCAAAATAAATGGCATTGTTTGTATTGTGAGTACAAAATGCACATAGGGGATTTGTATGTATTGTTTGACATGCATCATACACTTGCTCACATATGTGGCACTTGTATTTTAATACTGTTTTTTATGGATGTTCAATTTCAAATTAAGAGGACCAAATTGTCTAGAAAGAAGTCCACAGAATAATCCATAGGAAAAATTCCAAAGTCTTGATGAATACATTTAATTTTTTTTTTTATTTTTCGTCTTTTAAAGTGCCACTGTGTGGAGAAAAGTTTGGATTAGGTTGATTTCCATTTCATAGAAACTAGTCACAAAATCCAGGATAATTCCATGAAAGTGTGGGCACCTGACTGCCATATACCTAAATTAGGATTCTGAATTAGAAAGTTGAGTTCTAATGGTGAGTTAGATATTCAGTGGGCTGAATAATGTTTGAAAGTGATTTTACTTGAAAATCATTGATAGAATAAGAAATAATAATAGATTTCATTAAAATGCTGAAAATGTACTGATGTGAATCTGGAGCCCATATGGAGCAGTGGCATTCCAGCTGTTTTCCTTTGTGCCCAATTTTGTGGTGGTCAGTGAAGCCTGTGTTTCTCACCAGCTCCATATACTGCATCCACCTGTTCTTTGCCACTGTTTCTCAGTCATCCAAATCATCCTAAATGATGTGAAACAATAAAGTCCTACTGAAATGTCAGGGGCCAGATAGAAAAATCAGGTAATCAGTCAAAGTTGAGACACACTGAAAATTCACAGGAAGATGAGAATAATACATAGGAAGATCAGGGTGACCTTAAAACAGCATTAATAGAAATAGAATGTAATGTTCTAGTACAAGGTCAGGTGCTTAAGAACTGCTAATAAAAAGTCTACTGTAAATTAAAAATGAGTGATAAAGACAGAGATGCAGTTAATAATAGAATCTCTGTGTAATAGAGCTTTGAAAAAGACAAAAGCCTTCCTTCTGTAAGTTCAGGGAGAGAGAAAGTGTTTGTGCGTTTGTAAAAGGTTTTGATGAAATCGTGGTCATATTCCAAAACTACTAGCATACTTTCCTGTATATAATTCAAGAATTTTCTGGTTAAAGAAAAACGAGCAACCCAGCAAAAATAAATCCCTGCCTCCTAATTCATAAGCCTCGTGTATTATATGTTTGTTATAAGTGAAAATTAAATGATAGCCTGATGACTTCAGAGTCTTCTTTCTTTGTGGCAAGTGCCTCTCCTAACATTTTTATAGCCACAGTCTTTTACAGCTACAGACTATTCCTTATCCAGTCCCATCCGATTCAAATAATTTGCTATTTTAAATGTGTTCTTGAAAATAGTTACAGGTTATGGATTTTAAAATAGTGAACTTTTAAAGTGAAAGTTTCACAGAGGAGCATGTGGGATGATGGGGACAACAGAGAACATACTTTTGGGGCAAGACTGAAAGATCCCTGCTCACTTTATGTTAAGGAAACTTTCCAGTCTGACCATTCATGAGACCCTCTGGCAGTCACACAGGGCAGGAGGATTGCTTTCCCTCAAAGTCCTGTTGATGCCTTCAGTTGGGTAAGTGCATTAACATAGAAAGTTACTACTTAACATAAAAGGTAAAGAAAACTTTAACAATAGCTTTTATGGGCCTGAGTAAACACACTTTCTATTCTAAGAAAAAAGTATAAATACTGTAGGAGTTATATTCTGGAACACCCTTGAAACGGAAGCAGTGGAGAAAGAAGGCCTAAAACTAATTGGTCTTCTTTGATTAGTTTAAAATAGGATTAATTATGTACATTTTTTGGTCATAGCAGGAGACTGGGCTTGATGGCCCTTGAGGTAGTTTCCAGTTTTTTAGCCTTTTATTTTTTTTCTGATTACAAAATCCATTTTTTTCTTTGCCAGACACCAACTTTTAAATTTTTACTTACCTTTTCCTAATTTCAGTTTGGAAAGCAACATTCAGTTCTCTTAGCACTGACACAGACTTTCTTCTGAGTTAATAAAGGACCAGTTATTTATATTACAGCAAAAACAACTTGATTAAATTGGGTACTATGTGTTATTTGTATGTCAGTCTCAGGGCGAGTTAACCCAAGCATTTAGAATGTTATATAGACTTTTTCTGTTCAGAAACTGCTAAGTATTTTACCAGGAGTAATTAAATTCACAACAGTTCAGTGACCTATTGACCTCATGCAATGATAGTTATTGAGTCAATGACAGTGCTCCAAAAAGAGTATTTCTCTAATTCTACAAGTCAGTAAATTTGTTTCCACTCGGTAGAAGATAACAACATAGGCCTATTTTCTACTGTCTTGTACTGTATGTTATATTATTGTATACAGTAAGGTTCTGTGAAGAAAAATATAAATGAGAATTTACTTCATAATATTGGAGAAATACTATCTCATGATGCAAGAATGAGAGGTTTACACAGACTTAATTTGTAAAAAAAGTTCATTCCTGGTATCTTTATCTCGGTTTTAGAGTTATTGATTATCCCTAGAGTATACTACTTGGCTGTAAAAAAGTTATAAAATAGAAATAGAGACTTTTTAAGTGCTGGCAGTAATGAAAGAGCAATGTTGCATCATTTGTCTCTTTGCATCATTGGATGTTGACACAGCCTCGTTAATTTTTCCTAAGCTGACATTTCCAGAACTAAACACTTTCTTAATTATGGTTCATGTGCCAGAAAGATTGGTGGTACAAGCATCTCTCATACATCCCAGTATCTAGACAAATAAATACAAAAAATAGTACAGGTGCAAATGTGGTGGATTGCCTAGAGAAGTTATGTGGTGTCTGCTTTCTTTGTCAATCCTTTGAACAATGGCGTGTTAAAGAAGTTGTATGAGAATTATTTTCACCTGAGTTGTACTGAAATTCTGGAGAGTTGTGAATGATGAATAAATTATTTTTGTCTGGTAGAGGCATGTGCCCTTAGTTATGTGTTGTCATGCTGAGTCACTGCAAATGAGATAGTGGGGACATGATGTCATAGTGATATAAGTTTGGATTGAAAAAAACAACCAAGCCCAAAGGAAACACAGAAATTTGAGATCAAAAACATGACTTGTGAAAGTAGGTCTTTTTCTAGTGTGCAGGTGTTGTGCTAGGCCATTTCAAAAGATGCTACAATTAAACAAACCATTGAAAAAGGTACTTTGGGAAACATAAGCAAGGATGGAGACTTACATTGCAGACTTTTGCTAAAAATGCATGAGCCACAGGGGGTATCTGCTACCTGCACTGACCCATCTGGATAGTTGCAAGTAATCACACTTCCAGTGGGTTAAATAAGAAGTAGGCATCATTCTTGATACCATTTGCCAAAGTGCAAATGTTTCTTTCAAATGTTAATGCAAATAAAATCTTGCTTTTGATTGCGCTTGAAGTTGTGTTATGTACAGTATGAAATAGTGCAAGCCAGGGGAATGTGATAAAAAAATATGTGAAATATGTGCTCTCTTGGGTGATAAAACCATGTCATCTCTGCCTTGCCCTCTCCCACCACCCAGGAAGGATGTTATAGTAAAATTTCATGCAGATTAGTTTTGATATACTCAGATATTATGTCTATCCATCAAAGGAATTGGAAAAAGATGCTTGTATCACTAATTTTTTATGTCCCTTATATTTCTTACAGTTCAGTACCTAAAGATTATAGCCTAGCACTAAGCACAAAAAGATCCAAAAATCTCACCTGTTCTATATCTATTACTCGTCTAATTCCAAAAGTTGCCAGGTACTTCTGTACAACAAAAGAGCTTGATTACTGTCAATCAAACATCTTAGGTGAGCTACATGAAGGAATCTAGCCATTAAGTACAGTGAAAGCTGTAAAATTCATCTAGGAAGCAAGGCAATTTATTTTTTACTGCTGTATTTTTTCTAAGTTCTGGCTTATTTGAAATGAAATCTTTAAATTCTCTTTCACTCAGGATAAAATCATGACTTCTCTGTTGACATAGTAATTGTTTAGGAAGCTTGTCACATCATTTTAGACATGATATGGAATAAGAACAATAATGATAGGTGTTTACATATATTGAACAAGTATAACTGAAACAGTCAAGAAGACTGTTGCCTTGTTATGGGATGAATATATCTTGATGGCTCTGTTTGAGAAAATTGAAGAATGCAGTTGTAATTTGTCATGAAAGTTGCATCTCTTAGAAAGCAGCAGATTTATTGCTAGAAAGTGATAGTACAGTAAAATGCATACAGCAGCCTTTTCCCCCAGTGAAATACCTGTTCAAGGCCTGAAACTGTGGATTCTGTCAAACTCAACCAGTTTGCCCTGTAGCTATCTATTACATTCCCAGGGAATATTGTGTCTCAAGTTGTATTTCAAGTGGCATTCAAATTCTCATGAATCTGTATATTAAACTCTCTTGTCTGGTTTTGTATGTGCGTTGTCTTGTGAAGAAAACCATGGCTCCGTTTTTAATTGTCTGCCTTCTCAAAATGCTGTCAGGCTAAGGCATATTATCTTATATATCATCCATGAAGAGTTCAAGATTAATTAGCCTTTCACCCATTTTAAAGGTATCATCTATATCCTGAAGGCAGAGTATGGTGTTTGGCAGCCTCTTCAATCACTTCAAATTCTTCTCTGTGTACTGTATAAATAATCTGTGGAAAAATTACCCTGTTCTGTGAATAGAATAGCTAAAGGAGGCATATTCTGTACAACTCCACACTCTGAATCTATACAGATTACCCTATTTAAACATTATACGAAGGATTATGAATATTTTTCACTTGTCCTATGATCCTACAACAAATCTGACATATAAGAATTCATTCTGTGATTTTAGGGCCTCATGCATTTTTTATGTGCCTAGTAAATGTTATTAAGTGCACACAGAAAAAATGGGAGAGCAGAAGATAATTGGTTGCAATAACGATATTTGTGTGCCTTACCTATATGAGGATTATTAGCTACTGTCGTAAGCAGATTTAATAACCTACTTGTTTACTTCCTGAGATTCCTGCTTATTAGTGCTATTTCTTGTGAATTTAAATATCTGCCCAATATCCACAAGTATGAAAATATGCTGTCTGCTGTAATGGTTGTGTCTGCAGTCTGAAGGTACACAGAACACTTTATCTAATGACTGCAGTTTTGTCTATAGCTTGTTTGTGATGTTGGGATTTTACCTCCCTTAACAGCCAACAGTGAACAGAGAGCAAAATGGAGACATGCTCTTTTCCTGTGTAATGCACTGTGAACTGGCACCTTATTATCTCACTGTACACTAGGATAAGTGCTATTATTGGGTTTGGCTGTTTACATTAAACAGTGGTGACCACTGCCTGAGGGTAAAATCCCCAGTAAAAGCCTCAAAGATTGGAAAATTCTGGAGAAAAATGCTGAAAGGAAGAAAGCTGTGACTGTCTACAGAAGTGTTTTAAGCCCAGTGATTTTGGGAGAAGTTTTTACCAAAAAGGCACATTTTCCAGCCCCATCTGACACCATAAGGGTTGGATTTAACCTCATTTCTGTCTTGGCCGTTGTGTGGGCAGGATTTTCTGCCAGGACGTGCTCTGGCCCCAGTGTCTGTGAGTCAGCTGGTTGTTGCTGCCTGACAATACTGCAGCTGATAGAATCTAAGCTGTCACTTATAAATAAATAAACAGGCTTCCTGCATTACAAAACCAGCATTCATAATGTGAGCTGAAGTACCACTTTCTCAATAAACTGCCCTTGTGCAAAATCTTTGTGAGCCAAACAGTAGAATAATTCAAGTATGAGCTTAATTACCCTAGGTTCCAATATTGCTCTTACTCAAAGTTGTTTAAACAAACTATACTCTTATGCACAAAAAATATGATTTTTTTCCAAATGACTTGTACATTAGCCAAAATGTCTTGGCCCAGTAAGGAAGTGGAATACATGACCTAGTGTATATTCTCTATTGTTAATGACTAAGAACTATTTTTGTTGGAATCACTAGGAAGAACAGAACTTACTTCTTTGTTACTTTGCTTCTATATTTTTGGTTAAAGCGCACATTGGTTCTTCTCTGAGGTCAACATAAAACCAGCCAAAATCCAATATTTTTCTGTCATTCTCTTATATAAATTGCTTTACTTAATTTCCATTATATTTGGACTTATTTTCTGTTCTGCTGTGATTCAATACCATTGTTGCTGAAGTGAGATCAGAAGGTATCTGAATATTTTTTTATGTGTAAATGAGTTTTGAGCCCCCCTGCCTTTTTTAATATCCATTTTAAAGATGAGATTGTGAAATATCTTGGAGCTTTATATAATGACATTGATATATTCAAGACAATACTTTTCTTTGCATTGATGCAAATATTATAAAGCTGTCTTAAAGTTATGGGTGAGAGCAATGCTTGAAACCTTTTGAGAATATGCCAAGAAATAAAGGAGACATTTATATTAATAAGTCCCAGGTATACAAGCATATATACCTTTCATCCTGGATTATCTTTAGAACTCCTGGTAAAAGCTCACTGAGGGGAAAAACATGAAATTTACCTACATCCACTGAGGAGATGGCAGCCTTTGACTTAGCGGGTCCATGCATTTCAGCTGTGTCTCATGCTCCCAGCAAGCTGAGCTAACAGGTACCTCTGGTAGGATTACTCAACCTACAGTTTTGTACCCCTCAGTTTTCCTGACTGTTTCTGCTGTAAGTGTGAGAATGTTCACATGTGAGTGCACCAGGGTGACAGCAACAGGTCATCTCATTGCACTGTGCACACCTCTCATTTCAGGGGAGTATAAAATTCGGTCGCTCTGTGGATTTTGGATGTTTTCCACAAAACTGCCAGAAGAAGGCCATGGCCTTTAATGATCACCAGCATCTATGCTCAATTGAGTGTGACTAGATGAAACAAGAATTCAAACTGAGTCTGTTCAGTAAATTGTCTGCTGATTAAGATGTACCTCAGTGAGAGTAAAAAGGTCCCATGAGAACAAACTTCTCTTGAAAAAACAAGTGGAAAACCTGATTTGAGGTTAGAAAGTGTTTTCTGGACAGGCTATGATGCAGAATTCTCATAAATATGGAAGGGAGAGTGATAACAAAATGCTTGCTTACAGTTATTATTTTTGAGAAAAAAATGCACACCACTTGTTCATACAAAAAACCACCCAACTCTTAGTTTCTTGCTCTTTCTGTGCAAACATATTCTGTATAATCTGCACATAGAACTCATGAAAATTCCTATGACTCATGTTGCTCAGGCTTTCAATATTACTTTTGTGAGATATTTCACATTAGCAACTGGCACCTTGTATTGAATTAAAGAACAGCTTTCAAGTCACACACTCAGCATTGCTAACTTTGCTAGGCATCTTATTGGGTGAGAATTGTCAGAATTCCCCTTAATTTCTACCTTTCTGTTTTTCTTATTCAATATTGGATAGCAAAATATTAGAAAACATAGCAGGGAATAAAAGAAAAAAGACCCATAGGAGGAGAGTTTATTATACAGCACAGGAAAATTCCCCTAAGATACAATCTCTTTACACAGAGAGAAAAATACTGTCTGCCTAAAACAGCATAGTGTATTCAAGCCTTTGCAAACCACTCTGCTCCCTCACAGACTGGGAAAGGGCCTCAGAAAAGGGTGAGCTCCTGGGGTGAGGATGATGATCTACTCTGAAGTTCCTTCCACACAGGGTAAATTCTTAGACTCAGTCATTTCTCTCATCTTCACCCCAACTCAGAGGTGTTTAGGAGAGAACCTGTTTGACATGAATGATGTCTACAATGGTATTTTTACTTTTCTAGACAAAATATTGCCAGCAGTTTTGTAGATTAACTTAATGATAATTGTTATGAGAAATCTGACCATTCCAATTCTTATTTGAGTATGTATGATTCTGTGTAAAAATTAGAATTCTATCTGCCTTTTTTTTTTTTTTTTGTGCAATGAGCATATTGTAAATGTGCAACTGTCTGCCCTGAAGTATGCAATAGATAAATGCAGACAGAGCATAGGTAATGAGAATGGTTTGTCATAGCCTTATAGTCTTCAGGGGCCTAGTATAAATCAAGGGCTAACTCATCCCAGGGGGCTCATAATTTTTAGAGTATAGTTTTATTTTCCATTTGTATTCTGATAACAAGTCATATTTATTATGATCTTACTAATGGCATGTCTTCACTCAAGTATTAAAGAATATATAATTCACAGGTGACTAGAATGGAAAATGAATGGGCCCTGAAGAATATCATCCCTATATCATTACTCAAACCATTTTAATGAAAAAATGTGCATTTTGATGAGACAAATAAAAAAGATGCAAATTAAGACAGGGAAATTGAAAATTTACAGTACACAAACAATATTTACATACAGGCTACCAACTTATAGGTATTTATATTTCTTTTAGAAATTAAACTGCAGCAGAAAAATTGCTCAGTTTTTTCATACAGTTAATTACCTAAGTATACAGGAAGTGTTTTTATTATTATATAAAGGTTGTCGCTACAGAAGTGACATGTATTTGGATTCAACCCAGTTTTAAATCATGGTTAAACTGCACAATGAATGCCGGTTGAAACTGTATCAACAGCTTTAATTTGGAAAATGTACTTTTGGAAAAGTAAATACCTGAACTGGAAAGAGATGGCCAACCACTTGCCCAGCCAGCACTAGGGCTTCAGAGGAAAGGAATAGGACTTTGTACATAAAGCAAATTATCCTC
Organism: Setophaga petechia; assembly: GCA_024362935.1. Taxonomy (NCBI): domain Eukaryota; kingdom Metazoa; phylum Chordata; class Aves; order Passeriformes; family Parulidae; genus Setophaga; species Setophaga petechia. Next base: position 35,627,329 of record JANCRA010000001.1, read on the forward strand.
CCATATTTGGTTTATAATAGCCTAAGTCTCAAAGCAGCAGATTCCATACTGCTCTGCAAAGTTCAGCAATAATATTGACAATGCTGGACTCTCTTGTAAAAATTACTGTGAAGCCACTAAGTTAGAATACTCAGATGGCTCACAGCCAGTTTTTCTTTCAGCTGCACTCTGCTCCAATTGCTTATGTGAACTCTAGGGTTGGATCAAGCTCAAACCTGCAGACTTAAAGATTTGGTTATAAAATCGGTATTATTCCCATGCTTCACTCAAATTTCTGAAAATGGCAGTTCCAATTTTTTGGGCCCCAGAGCTGAGATTCTGAGATGTTTCACCCTGAATTAGTGTTAGTAGGAGAAAGAAAGTTGTGATACTACTACTATTACTACTACTACTACTGCTTTTACTATTACTTACAAAATGAAGTGCATTTGTTTACATTATATAACTCAAAGCTTTTCTAGGACTGTTTACCTATCTGTAACCAGTTCATACTGCCTTTTTTTTTTCCTAGTGGAAGAGATTATTGCTATGGTATGAAACTTTTTAATACAAATTCCTTTTAAAATAAAACATCCAATACTGGATGAGAAGTAACTCAGCAACTCCTATCAACTTTCTGTGAGGAGTGCTGAATATGTTACTCTTTCTTCATGCCAGTAGACTGAAGTGTCTTTCTAAACAAAAATAATGATTTTCAGATTTAAAAAAAAATGTTTTCCTGAGACTCAAGCATATTTATATCCATAACATAATTAGTCTAATGGGCTGTCATTATTTATGTTACTAACATTCTTAATATATATTTGAAAGATCTGGAATTTCTTCAGCAGTGCAAATATTTCTTTTAGTCATGGTGAGAATTTACATGAAAAGAAAATTATATGAAGTCAGTAAATTTGATCCATTCTAAAAATTCAGAAAAGACTTTCTGATTCACAACTCAGCTTTTACTTTTATATGGTGAAATAAATGCATAAGATTAAATATGTAGATATATTTTTAAAAGTACACCTTTTTTTGTAGTTTTTCACAGTTTTTTTCTTTCTTTTGCAGGCAGAGTTAAATGGCCCTTCTTGTAGGTATCACACACAGAGTATATTTTAAATCTCATAATATATAATTCCCAGGAGCATAAAAAGCATTCAGTTTTAATACACTATCCCAGTTAGCATCTGCTTTACAGGCTTATCAGAACCTGATATAACTGCATCTTGGAAATATTTGTTCACATTTTTTCTATATATTCTTGTTTACCAGACTTACACTCATTTCTTGCTCACTTTGACCAAATATTTATTCAACTGGATCTCTTAAATTTACAGGACAACACATTCATTGAATCAGTTGATCTGACACTGCTCTTGGCAAACACGAGGCCTTACCATGAACATTGTGTTAGCCCAAAACTGGGCAGGAGCTGAATGAATAGGTATGAGATATATGTAGAACTGTCAGATCACAGGAATTTACATTCATTTGTCCTCACTCATAAAATTCTGTTATTTGTTCCTGTAGTTTTCTTTTTCTTTTGCCCATTATGCTCATTTCTCTTAATTTTTTATGGTGAAATTTTCCTTTCCATCGTAATGTTTTTTCAAAGTTTATATTTTGTACTATTACAGTGAAGTTTCTGAGTTTATACCAAGTAGAATGTTATACAAATGCAAAAGCAAATACCCAAAGTAATTTTTAGGTATGTGAAACCTAGAAAAACTCATCTGTACCAAAAAAATAAGGGTCCTTTGCCATTAATGACTCACTGGAGTTATTTATGATAATTAAGCAGAAGCTGTGTATTGATTTTTATTTTAATTAGTTCCTCTGGAGAAGATCCTTTCTATCAGGTGATTGTCATGCTCTTAGTGAAGGCCCCATATCTATTGGAAGCACTTCACAGGAAGGTCATAGCAGAAGAAATTGCTGCTAAATTACCAGGGTTAGAGATAAGCTTTCGCTTTTCAGTTTTAGTCTTTATGCATATCTAAATCAGAGACTCCCCTAATTGAATGTCTTAACCTTGCTAGCCAAGGTTTACTGTTATTGAGGCTCTTCATCCTTTAAATCTGTGAATCACTTGCAGTGACAGAACACCATGCCCCCCTCTAGGAGTATTTCAAGTGGAAGACACCAAAATGTCACATCTGAACTCCAGAAGACTGAGACATGACTTCAGTGTCTCTCCAGCTCCTCTTTATCGTGTTGGCTACATGTGTTGGGTGACAAGGATGGCTGGGGGGGAAGTAGGACAGCATGGCCAGCACCTTTTTGGGTGCCCTGTCTTTCCTCCAGAGTGAGGGGCCTTTGCCTGCCGTGCCAGGAGGGAGCCCCTGTTACCTCACCTGAGCATTGCTCCAGTGAGCCTTACACTGAAGAAGCTGAACTGTCTGATGGAGCACATCAACATTGGAATGGTATGGAGTGTGTTTTGGTTGCTTTCCTCCCCTGGCTCTTACCCCCTGAAAAGTAACATCTCCATATGTACACCCCATGGATCTTAACAACTACACAAAACTCAAGACAGCTGAAACAGAGGGTGAAAATGAATCATGTTTTTAATGGCATATGGTGTTGGAAAAAGTCTGACTGGATATTCTTGTATGTAACACAGTGAGTAGGGATCAGAAAAGATCTTCTGGGTTGGGAGGTCTCTGTTCTTCTAGTGCAGGATTGTTCTTCATAAAACATTTTTTTAAAAATAAATTCTTGCCTTGTTTGGTCAGGAGTCTCAAGCAGTAGGAGACTCTAAGCATCAAAGAGAAATAGCATTTGAAATGCTATTAGGCAACTTGATTTTTATGAGTCAGGAAAGCTTTTTAAAATATTGTTTTTAACTTTCTCCTCTCTTAATAGTATTTGGTGCATCATATGAATTTTTTTTCATATGGTGTTATACATGACCTTGATGCACATCCTCCTGTAGATACTCACAGGTTCTTTCCTACTAATCATCAGCTATTGTCAAAGATTCACAGCCAATGGTTCTATTTGCCATAGTGGGGACTCCACACTGTCTTCCTTAACCTCATCTGGAAAAGATAATTTTAAAGGTGAGTGTGCAGGTCAAGTTCCTTTATTCTTCCATGTTTTCTTTCATTTCTAAGTGTGAGATTTGGTTTCCCATACACCTTGGCATCTAGTGACAATTTAGGCATATTAAAGCATCCTGCTTGCCCTCCAGGCACTGGTGCAAAGTAGTGTGGGTCTCCCCTTGCCCTATTTGCTTACTCTGTATGGGACATTGTCCTCCAAGGATGTATCAGAGAAGAATAGGTAGCTAAATAATAACTAAAATGTTATTAGACATGGACAAGTGAATTTAGACCATGAATCAACACATTCAAAATTTACTCCTGAAATAGTGATAAGCACACTGATTCAGAAGTGTCCTTTTAGAACAATAGCTGATGATAACCCATAAACACTCAGTATGTTAATTCCAAGATGTCAAATTGGCTGGGAAAAAAGAAAAAGCACTAAATGTGTATGTGCAGACTAACTATGCCCTGTCCCCCTGCTCCCCCTCCTCCTCTTCCCCTCCACCCCAATCCCTATGGGTCAGTTTTGAGTCTCCTTTCAAGTGCAAAATTTAGAGATTTCTGTTACCCATCTATGGATTATAATTCACTTCATAATTACTATTGATGACAAGTGTTAGCATTCATTTGGCTAAGTTCAGGAAAAGGCAGTATTTGAAGAAGTATCATGACAATTGATAGTAGCATTAAAACCTAAATTTTTTTAAAAAGTGAAAGTAACCTGTATCTTGTAGGAAATCATGTCAGACAACTGGAATGACCAAAATTGTATTTTTTAGCTTAATACTGAAGTAAAAGCATGAGTTTCAGTAAGAGTGTTCATGCTAAATTATATTAATGTATCAATTTTACCCCCTGTGGTAATTCTTTTGTTGTTCTGCAACTCATACCAAATCATTAATTTTATATAAAATACTGCTGATGGGGAAAAATAAGAAAGGATGTCCCTGCACTATTGAATAGTAGGATCAACACTTTTTCCACTTTTGCTGTAAATTTGACAGCTATGTCTTTGCAAAAGCCAAACTAATAAGGTCAAAGTAAAACATCTGTAAAAAGAAAACTGCTGGTCCAGCGATATTTTATGGTGCTGACACAAAATATGAGGTACCTCTTCAGCTTGCTTAGTGTACATATAATTTTCTATTGATACTGATATGGTTTTGTTACCTTTTTTTTAAGTGATACTGCAATTCACACGTTTTAGCTGCATTTAGTTTTCATGGTAACCAACAATATGCTTTATATATGTAGGATTTTATAAGGATCTATTCTTTTTCTGTTGAAAACCATTGTCTATTTTTAAACTTTCCACTCAAGCAACTAATTCCTACTAGTATTTTTTTTTCTAAAACAGTTGGCATAGTAAGACCTATCTATCCACTGAGAAATGCCAGCAATAATTACAATAATACAAATATTTTTTATTATTTGCTTCAGGAGCTATTTAGTGTCTCCCTCAAATCATAAAAAGCTAAAAATTCCCTGTGCTGAATGAGTTGATTAAATTGATTTCTGGCAATAACAACTTTGTAATAAAAAGGACTTCTAACTTCTGAACATGGTAAGTAAACAAACAATTGAAGTACTCTTGTACAATATCGTTATTGTATTAAAGTGTCATTGAATTAAAACATCCACTGCTTTCTTCAAGACTTGAACTTTAGTCTCTTGGTTTTTGTTGTTCGTTTTTGTCTTTTTTTGTTGTTTGTTTGGGTGGGGGTTTTTTTGGTTTTGGTTTTTTTTTTTCTCAAATAAATATAATAGTCTTTTAAATTTTCCTCATGGTATATTGAGAAGGTTATTGAAGGACTGTTAAAAATGTTGTTCATAATGCTGTTGAACAGCTAAAATAACCCTGATCTTGTGACAGACATGCACAGTACAAAACATAAAGAAAATATAGCTTCCAGTGTTTAAGAAAATGGAATATATATCAGCCAAACATATATAAAAAACAGAAAAAGGTTATGCAGTAATTCTGTACTGTCCCTTGAAAGACAAATTCAATGACATTTGAAAAATCCGTGTGATTCACTTGTTTCCACTGCAGCTGTAGTCTCAGGGACATCACTTTTCCGACACTTGTGGGCAACTTCATTAGAAAAGGAACAAGCAGCTGATTAGGGTGTCTGGTGTCCAGAGTGGTGCCTGTTAACAAGGAGAGCTTAAATGCATACAGGAGCAGTCCCTGGCTGCATTTCTGTTCCCATCACAGTGTATTACCTGGTAACACTGGCAGAGCAAAGAACAGAGCTGTGGTTAAAGCACAGCTTCCTAATGTCCAGGCTTTACTTGCTGTGCACCTATCTCACTGCAGCGTGTGGGTAACTTTGGGAATGGGTCATGGACCTCTTTTCTGGAGGCATGCTGAACCATAGGACTTGGTCAAGTTAGTCAATACTTTTCCTCTCTCAAGATCATACAGAAAAGGTTAAGCAGTGTACTGAAACTATGGTGAAAGTTAGTTGCTTAAAAAAAAAAGGTGCATTTTTGTAATTTCTCAAACATATCCTTTTGCCTGAAAGATAAATCAATCTACTGCAATAGAATCCTGGGGAATGGTATTAATGCAGTTAATTGAAAGGGAAAATGGATTGTGAAAATTGGCTCAGATGGATAAAAAAGTATTTCAAGACATGAATTTATCTAATTAGTCATATGTTCTCTTTTTATAATTATTTGAATGGCCGTCTTTTGTGGATCTGTTGAAGCTTAAACTCTGTTGGAAAAAGTTACATCCTGAAAAATTTTGGATGACTAGTCCATGTTATAAATGCCTGGATAATCCAAAAGAGAGATGTGTTCCTCTACAGCACTCCACAGAAACTTGTTTCTGAGCTATTAAAATGTAAATTTCCCACCAGATTTCTAGCTTAACATGTGACATCTTTATTGAGCACACAAAAACGTAAGAATTAGACTCCAAGAAGTGAGTACTCTTTTTTAAATTGAAATCCTCAAAATAATTACAATATAACTTCCACTCCAATTAATATTTTTCTCTTCTATTTTAATTAAGTAAAATCAAACTCAGTTTTTTTCACTTTGCAGTCTGTGCACTTCCCAAGGGAAGCATTATTTTTACAGCAACTGAAAACAGCAGTTATGCTTAAATGTGTCTGTCATTCTACCTTTCAGGGATGAAGCCTCAGATTATTATCCCCAAGCTCATAATCACCTCAAATTTTCTGATTAACATCATATCTGGGCCCAGTACTAAAGTGTGTACCAGAGTACTAGACTGTACAGGTGAAATATTCTACTCATCATCAAAATGGGCTAAGAATCTGCTCATTGCTTTGCCAAACACCAGCACACTTGCCATCTAAAAAATGGTCAATCTGATGATGCTTGGACTGAGAAAGGACAAAAAATGAGAAGAGTTGACTTCAAGGTCCTAACTTCAAGGCTGAATTCATGGTCCTAACATTCTCTATAAAATTCACATATGGAATGCTGGATATGTTTAGCAACCAACTCTTGTCCTATATTGAATATCTGAAGTTTGTCAGCTGGAGATAGAAGTTCTGTGGATCAGAAGCTGAAAAATGTAGTCTGGTCTTCTTTCTTGTCAAACATCTGCTTCCGTAAGTCTTTGTTACTTTGTATTTATGAAACTCAAAATATACAGAAATATTTTGCCCTATACTCTTGTACGTCAACAATGATGTGCAATGATTCTAGCAGAGTAGGATAAGCTGGTCTTTAAAGGACTTCATCTCACTGATTGTTGCAACCTTCAAACTCTGTCTTTTGGAAGGCTGGTTGATCTTGGCTTAAGACTCAGCTTGCTTTCCTGATTTGCCACACAGGCCAAGAAGGCAAGGATCTGGCAGCTGCTCTGAACATGTAGACTCATTGGTGGGAAGCAGGGTTTTTACTAAGATAGGAGTTCAGTGAAAGGCAAACACCCTACTGACCTGATTTTAGTATGAGTACACCCTTTATCTTGCTTTTATTTTGAAAATTATCATTATATAAAAAAATTATTTGAAAATTATCATTATATAAAAATTATTATACATTTAAAGTAAATATGTATACTATTTTCAAAAAGTCTGCTGGAGGTTCTTTTTCCACAATATTATTTTCCCATGCAATTTTCTGATCCGTCTCTGATTATTTTCTGTTCAGCTCATAGAACATTCCCCATGCTCCAGAAACATAACAAATACTTCATATTGATAGTCACACTTTTATTGCTTGTACATGAGGTTTTATAGTTTTTGGCCAAATTATCCCCTTGCTTACACTGAAGAAAAACTTTAGTCTTTAAATTTGTATGAACTAGATATGAAAACCCATAAAAGCTTCTTAGTGATTTTTTTTCCTAATAGCAGAGTAGTAGTTCATTTTTTTCTATCATGTATGTGGGAGATACTATAGCCATTAGTATGGATTGGAAGAGCATACAGTGATATTCAATAAAGCAATACAGAAGGTGTATCTCTAAATTTGGCTTCCAGAGCTCTGAAATGGCTGTGCCTCAGCCACTCCCCTTGCATAATTTATTGAAACAACATGGCACTGGTATTTTTGACTTTTGAAAAAAGCATTATTTACAGTGAATTATATTTATCACTAAGTCAATACATTTTTCAATACATTTTCATCTTTTCAATATCTTTTCCATTTCTGAGATAATTCTCTTTACACTTGAATGTATGTAATTCATATTGGTTGTAAGTTCTTTGCTGTGGGCAACATGCTTAGCTGAAAGATGATATTGTTAAAATAGAGAGAGATGTAAAATCCACATCAACTCTGTAATAATTTCTTTAAGCTTAGTGATGACACAAGGAGAGAAATGCTGACAAATAAGGCATGTAAATAGTAAATGTTTGAATTTCTATTGTAACTGGAAAAACTTACATCAGGAGTGAAAATATGGCCTGTCTGTAATGCCTGAAGTTTCTACCACTAGCTTCAAGCAGTCAGGAAGCCAGGAGCTAATGGATTAAAAGCATTGCATGCTCTTAACAGAGTCACTTCCAAAGATGCTTTTGAAAGTCCTGCTCCACTTCATGATGTCAGTTGCATAACAGCAATGCACTCAAGCATATTTGTCATTAAAAAATAACCATACTGAACTCCTTAATTTGCCATGTGTTCATTAAAAAAGAATAAACTGCTTTTAAATTGTACAAGACATTCTTGAATGAAAAACTTAATGGTTTTAAAGTGAGCTGAAACTGTCTGTGACCGCAGCCAAAGGACACAGTTGTCACCTGCCAATTCACACTTGCCACAGGTGAAGTTTAGGGACCCTGACTGTGGGTGACAAGACACGTGAGTTAAAGCAAACTGTGCATGATGCAGGGTTCCAACCCATGGTAGATCTCGGCCGTGTTACTGCTGCCTGACAAGATCTGGCTTGTCTCATTTGGGCTACAGGATCAGGCAGCATGAATCTTCCTCACCTGTCTCAGGTCCAGAGTGAAACAAACTGTCTGAAATTCAGGTTAAGGAAGTCTCAGCTTTGGAGCTTGACAGCTAAGGGAGAAGCTCAGGGGACACAGCATGGGGGATGCTGTTTCTCATCATAGTGGACCTTTCTGGCAGTCTGCTGTGAATATTAGAGAATACTGTCAGGAAATACTCTTTTTGTTCCAATTCTACTTCCTCAGATTCTTCCAAATAGAGCCCCAGTCTTCCTGGTCAAATAACTAAAGCAGTACATCACAGAAATTTGCCTGTTACACTTAAAAAACCTAAACATAGTGAAATGAATTGGTTTCTTCCTAAGCTGTTACAGGTGTTATATAGAATCCTGATTGTATTTTCATGTAATTATTTCACACAGATCTGCTGGGAACTAAAAGGAAATTCAGAAAAGATACTTGCTTTTCATTTCCTGATTTTTCACATACTGAAGTTTTTAAACTCGGTTTTAAAATTAAAAGACTACAACTTTGTTCAAAATATATTATCATTTCAGTATGACAGCTGATGGACTTAATGCCCTTTGATGACAGTTATTAAAAATTATTTTATACAACACCTGCAAAAAATACCACTGTGTTTCTGAACACTTACTCAGTGGCTTATTTACTGTCCCTTCCCCTGAGTACTACAAACCATAATGACAGATTTTTCTCTTAGAAGTCATTCATCATTGCCTTGAGCTTGTCAAGATGAGTAAGGCTATGCCCTGCTCTTCTATAATGGCATTCATATTTTTAAAGCCAAAGATTTCACAAAGATAAGTCTCTTGCAGGTAGAGAAGTTTGATCAGGTTCTTTGAAATATTTAAAATCATTCCTTAATTAATATATAAACTCTAGAAAGACAAATTTTATCATTTCTAAGAGCTCCTGAAGAAAACAGTTTCATGTTGCTTGTTACTTTCTTTTAGAATGGCATAGTAAGTAAATCTCAATTATCCATACTGTCAAATTACAATAGGTAAAATATGTCCTTTTAGCTGCTTTTTAGTCTTTGAACTTTATACCAATTTCATTTTCATATTTATGTTGAATCTAGAGATAACACCACAAATCAAAATTCTGTGGAAGAGACAATCATAGATGATAAATTGTACTCAAAATAATGTAATGGTTCACTGAGGATATTTGGGCATGGAGCCAGTGCACAGGCAGCCCCTATAACAGTGATGGCCACGCAGGGCTTCATCTTATTGCTGAGTGTTCAGCTGGGGGGAGACCAGAATCCACTTCACCCTATGCCTTTCCCATGGCAAATCTGTCCACATGCTGAATATGAATGGGGTGGGCAGCTTTGCCCTGTTCATGTGAGGTCTCAGACCCATAGAATGAAGTTTTGGTTCTCTGAGTGAAACAAAACGGGCAGGGAGTAGATGGCTGGCTTGGATTTCCAGTGGGTATCAGCATTAATAATAGCATGCATCTTGCTTCTTATATAACCTGTATTAAGAGGCAAATTAGGCTGGAAATCAGGAAATCAAGTAACCTTATTTGGTATAGACATATAGCTAAGAATCTGAAACAGTTACTCCTGGGCTTCAAAAGCATAAATAGCTTTATGGGAACAGCAACAGCTGGCTGTGCCTGGGGTCATTCCGAGCAAGAGGAGCCATTCCTGGGGAAGAGACAACATGTCAGCAGCCACTAGATCACTCTCAGTTCTAGACTGGGCCGTAATTTCTGTGTCGACCAGAAAATAAAATAATCCCAGATTACTGTGAGCACACTAGATAAGGCTCTCTAATTATAATTTTCATTTCATTTGGGTGCCATGTTGCATCTCACTGCATGAAAGTCTGCCTGTTTCTCTGACAGATGTGAATTCATTCAGCTTGAAAACCCTTCAGAGTCTGAGGTATGTAAGTTCATGGCAGGCATTGCTCTTGCTCCAGATGGCTGCAGCTTTAGGTTTGTAGCCTTTTTTTAGGAGTTCTTTTTTGAGTTCTTCAGATATGCCTCCACCTTTTTGAGAACATATGGTAATACAGAATAATGACATCAGCCAGAAGGCAGAACCCCTCAGTACCCTCGACCCCAAAACACTTCATTTTCCATTATTTATTTAAACATAAAGGAATGGAACTGAAGAACCTGACAGGATGATCTTGAAAGAGTGCAAATAGAATAAGTGGAATTTGAAAATATAGCATATAAAGCAGACATGAGAGAATTGAGAGTGTTACAGAAAAAGTAGTATTTTAGTCTATTTTCTAGTAGGTTGCTCTACAGATGCCATTTTTTCTATGGGAATAAAGTAAATGAATGATCAGCACCACTATGGTCTTTTAAAAGTGGAATTCAAGATAATTCTATGATTATCTCCATTAAGGTGTTTATAAATACAGATGATAGAACTACTTATCATCTGTACAGTCTGTATCATAATATCTAAACCCTTTAGCCTCGAACAGTACTGTAGTACTAATATTTCTGTCAAGTTTGAAAATGTGATTTTGCCATGTAACATGTGAGAAACTGAGACGGAGAAAGGGGGAACCCTGCAGAAGGACAAAAATGTCAGTTACAGGTACAAAACTGAAGGGGGTAGAGAATGGATTAAGATACTCTTACAAGGAGGAGATTAAAAAGTAAAAGAATATTTCTTCTAGAGAGTGTCTGGAGGCAACAAGGCTTATATATTTTCAATGCAAGATTTTGAGAAAGAAATTACTTTGCTAGGTGTCTCAAAAATGCATTCTGACTAATGGGAATGTGTCCCATTTATCCAGTGTAAATTCTTCATATTTTCATCTTTCCCCTTTTGAGCTACAATAGGATAAGCCCCAGCAGTGACCCTGCATTTTCTGGCTCCAGTGAGTTTTGGTGCTCCACAAAAAGTTTTTTCTCCATTTAATGATATAACTTGGCTTACATTTTTACCTTACCCTTTTCCTCTTTACCTACAGGAATTGTATTAGCTCTTTTGTACATATCCACAAAAGCAGAGTTTAGGTGGTTTCAGGTAAGGAAGGAGACCCTTAGCTAATCTGAATTATTTTTGCTGTGCTGATTCCTTCCTCCTGCTCAGCTTCATCCATCTAACTGGGGAGTTTTTAAGGTTTTTACTCTTGAATTTTGTCTGGAGATATATGCTTTACTTAAGATCTTCAGGTTAAAAAAAAGAAATGCATGCAATATTAATACTAAGTTCATAGAAGCACAGAATCACAAAATGGTGAATTCAGAAGGGACCACTGGATGTCTTCTAGTCCAATCTCCCTGCACAGGGAGTCTGACTCCTCTAATCTTTTCTCATCGAGGGCTTGTGCATGCTTAGATCCCCCATGAGCCTTCTCTTTTCCAGGGGCTCTCTCAGCCCCTATGAGAGATGCTCCAGTCTCCTAATCATCTTTGCAGTCTTGTGTTGGACTCACACAAACAAGTCCATGTCTTACTTCTACTCAGAAGCCCAGAACTGAACTCAGCACTTGAGATGTGGACTCATATTTACCAAGAAGAGAGGAAGAATCATCTGACAGGAAGGATCCTTATACAGCTGGGGACACATTTTGCTTCAAGAGTGTACTGCTGTCTTCTATTGCTCTTCCCCTGGACACTGAGGCCCTCCTTAGGAAAGCTGCTTTCCATCTGGCAAGCCCCCAGGGCATACAGGTGCTTCAGGATATTCCTCCCTGTGTGCAGAGCCCTACATTTCTTCTTGAACTGCATGGTGCTCCCCTCAGCCACTCTCTGGCTTGTCCAGGCCCTCTGAAGGATGGCACAACTATCTGGTGTACCAGCTACTCCTTCCTGGTTTGTATCCTCTGTGAATTTGCTGAGGCTGCTCTCTGTCCCACTGTCCAGGTTATCAGTGAGGATGTTGAACAGCCTTGGGCCCATTAGTGAGCCAGCCCTGAGAAGCAGCACTCAGAACTTGCCTTCAGCTGGACCAAGGCCCCAGTAAAACTGTGGTAAGCAACATCCACAGCTCTCCTCTCATCCACCATCCATCCATCAGGCTGGTCAAGTGGAATTTCCCCTTCCTGAGTTGACTATTCTCAATTCAAGTTTCTTGAGCTTCATGTGTTTGGAAATATTTCTCAGCAGTATTTTTTGCTATAAAAGGGGAGTTAACAAGGCAAATTTTATCTGTGTTATTCTCTTCTGCATATTTCACATATGAAGACACAAGGTCAGAAAGTAGATTTCTACTAAAGTGTGACTTTTCTTGTATCAAAACTTGACAGACAATAATAGTTAATTTTTCCAGTGTTCTGTATTTTGTTGAAGATATTACCAGACAATAGCTACAACAATATGGGCAAGAAGAAGGAACAGAAGAATACAGATACTTTTCCATCAGGCCCTCAGTATTTATTTTGAAATGTCATAACCAAAATTAAACAACACAATTATCTCAAATAGCTGTGCTCTGTAGAGCCATCACCTTGGACATATTTTGGATTCGGGGCAATCTGTCAGGCATGACTGCTGTTCTCTCAGTAAACGTGTACAGTTATAGTTCATAATAACATGAAAAGCAAAGAGGAAAATTGATGTGGCTGATTGTTGCAGAGGTAATGTTAAGCACTTGTCTGGGCTACCTAAATTAAGAGTCGCTCTAGCCTTTGTTTCTAGAGAGAAAAGATAAAATAAGCATCTTCAGAGGGTATTTTTGATCCTAGGCAAACTGTGTTGCTTCCTTTGAAGCCTTTCTCTCAGCAGATGATAAGAGCCATGAACCATCTCCACATTGAGGTAAAGTTCTCAAAAGCCTAGAGGCAGCAAGGAGAAAATAAATCCTCTGTTCTAATGAGAGACACGAATGATAAAAGTGTTTAACATGTGGCTTCAGCCACATCATTGCCACATACCACTGCCTCTTGGGCCCACATACATCCTCATGTGTTCAGTAAGGCTTTACTGCTGTGTGCTGGGATGCCTGAGTGAAACCTGAGTGACCTCAGAGTGTCTCTGCATGAGCCTGCAGCAGAGCTGGCTGCAGAACTAGAGGGGAAGGGGACTCAAAGTCTGCAAGTGGAAAGCAGCATGAGTTAGAGCCACCCCAAAAAACAGGCTTCCCTCAGGAGTGCTGAATTGGGAAAGAGCATGTTCAGCAAAGGTGTGAAAAATGGAACCACTTTACAGAAATAAAACACGAGAGAGTCTGTAACAGGAGATTTACTTTCTACATATTGAGCTGGCCATTGGATATCCATTTGCATCCCCCAAAAAATTTGCATTCAACGTCTTCTACTTTGCCACGCTGCTACTGTCTCTGCATTCGAATTGACTAATTAGCAGCTCCAAGATTTTAACAGTCTATACCAGGTGGAACCAATACAACCTCAAGACTTCAAACACTTCTCCTTGGAATATACTTTAATTTCTTTATACTTGGAATATATTCCAAGTACATTCCTTGGAATATACTTTAATCAAATCTTCTTAATCAAATTTCTTTATCAATAACTGGGGAATTTATTCTAACTTCAAATTTAGACAACAAGTTTGTTGTTATCAGAGTCCCGTGGTGGTGGTGGGTGGTGGGTGGTGGGTGGTGGGTGGTGGGTGGTGGGTGGTGGGTGGTCTTCTCAGCCAGGGCTCCTCCCCAACTCTCCCTGGCTGCCCCACCCCCTTTTATCCCAGCTACCTCCACGGGCTACAGCTGCCACCCAGTTAAGGACATCACAGCTGCAGCCCATTTACAATAACTAGAATCGGGGCAGGGTCACTTATACAATGCATAGATCTTTTACTGGGACTCATGGGCCAGCTATACAATACATACTGTAATTCCACAGCCCCTACACAAGTTTTTCTAGGTTTAATGCTTTTTTATAAACTCTCAAACAGATACAGATTGTGGTGGCGTCCTTTTCTGTCCACATGGAGAAGAGATATTAATTTTTAGGATGTCTGGGTTTTATAATATACACTACGCGACTTGCAAGTTCCCTACAAAAATAAGTCAATGAAAGATTTATGTCATAGACATAGATATTAGGTCATTCACTAGTTTTCATGAGATGGCTGAATAAATTAATTGTCTGTCATGGAAATCCACTTAGACCACATTCCTCAGAAAGGGACCTATCTCAGTTTCCTATGTAGGCACATTTCTCTATGAGACAAATTGTGGTTTAGGCTTAGACAACCCAGTAAAACTTTTCTCTTTTTCTATGCCTACTGATTCTACAGTTCAGTTTCATCCCTATGAACTTTAAGATTCTAACCATGATGTTTAAGTTGAGAAAGAGAGTGTTCTCTGCTCCTTCTGTACCACTTTGGTGATACAGCAAGAGACCCTCAGGGAGTGACTCCCATAGAGGCAGGTGATGTTGGTGCTCCTTTGATGGCAGAGTCTGGATAGCTACACTCAGCTCCAGACACTTAATTAGATGTGGGTTGGAAATTATTAGCTAAGTGTTAATTGATTGATAGGGATGACTAATTTAAACTTACAGGCCTTAAATTCCTTCCTGTGTCACATCTTGGTTTCAGTAGGAGGAGTATCCTTGGGCTAGGATAACTGGTGGTTTGGGCTGAGGACCCTGGCAGCAGCTTTCAGCTCTTCTGGCTCAATTCACATTTCTTGCCTTTGTTGGGTTTTTTGTTTGTTTGTTTATTTGTTTGTTTGTGGGTGTTTTGTTTGTTTTATTTTTTTTCCTGAGAATTCTTTGACTACTGAAGACAAAGTGGTGAGGTAGGTGACTAGAACTACTTGTGACTAGAACTGCTATTTTTTCTTGGTTTTTTGAACCGTTTCTCTAATTCAAAAGATGTCTGCTGACATGCCTGTTCACACAGAGGGACTCTCTCTACATCCTATAAATCAATGTCTAAACTTGGGAAAGGGTAACATTTCAGGTACATTCTTCTTTCTACCTTCCTTTACTGGCCCCTTCAGACAGCTTTCTAGTAAAATTTTACAGGATGTGGGAAATCAACCATAAATTTAATTTTGAGTAAAAAAAAAAAGGAAAAATAATTAAAATTACACAGAGCTGTTGCCCAGGGCTGTAGTGTCTCTTTTGGCAATGTGGCAATGATGAAAGAGCAGTACTGAGCTGCCTTACTCTCTCACCTCTCAGTTTCTTT
This sequence comes from Setophaga petechia, assembly GCA_024362935.1. NCBI lineage: Eukaryota > Metazoa > Chordata > Aves > Passeriformes > Parulidae > Setophaga > Setophaga petechia. Next base: position 35,642,852 of record JANCRA010000001.1, read on the forward strand.
GAGCATCTGTGGACATTGGCAAAAGGACAGATGTGACAGGTCATACATATCCTGTGTATCTCCAGAATATGGTCTCAGTTTTAAATCAATGAAATAATCTGAGGTCCTTATTCCCTTCCTCCTTAAAGAGCCAAAGTAAAGAGTTTGGTCATGCCAAATGTATTACTTGACACTACACCAAAGAGAAACACTGGTGCAAATAATTTGTTGCTGGTTTAATGGTACACAATACTGAGCTCTTGCTTCTAAGGTTAAAAACCCAAAATGGCTTGGGTGTCCAAATCTTGAGTCCTGCTCTTCAAATCGATGAGCTATTCAAATCACTGCCTCTTTGCTATTTCTTGTCATTACCTAGGTTTATGTTGGGTGAGGTTTCTGGAAACAAACTCACTTTAAATCTGTGGATTTTAAAGTCAAATTTTACAGCTTTTACAGTGCCTAAAGTTACTGTTTCTAAAAGCAACCTATTCTCTCCTCACTTTTTTTTCAAAAATCCATCTTTTCCCAGTTGTTTAACCATACATGTGGGTGGTGGGAGAGTCTCATTTCAGCTCGCTTTGCCAATGCACTGCTTTGAATTTTTAATGATGGCAGCTAAATAATAAACACTCCCTAAAGGTAACAAAATCACAGTAACATTCTGATGACTTCTCTGTAGTCTGCTTTGGAAAGAAACATCTGTGAAAGATGATTTTCTTTAATGCTGCCTGATGGAGATGACCTTTCAAGTTATCACAAAAACAATGCTTTAACCACCTGCAGAGCAAGAAAAGGCAGATATTTACATGGTAAATATTTTAACTACTGCAGGGAAAAATATAAAAAATAGGCAAATCATCAAGTTACATAATGGTTGGAAATTGGGCACTAGGAATTTCTCCAAAGTTATATTGTTACAGTTTCTGTCCATGCTTAGTAGGTTATACCAACACAAAGGAATAACTCAAAAAGTACCAAATACATTAGTTTTTTTGAATAGGCATGCATAGTATTTCACCTGCAAGCCGGAAGAGAACAACTATAAAAATATATTAAATATTAAATTCAAAGTTACCTAGACTCTGGTAAGATGTGCAAAGTAATGGCTGCAGTAGAGAGTAAAGGAACCTGTGCCAGAGTAGCTCCAGGGTAGCAGCTGGAAGTACACTAAGTGATGGTGATATGGGCTGATGCAAACTAGCAAATGCCTTCTGAAAAATTTCCTAAGTTAAGATGAAATGGGGAGCAGAGTTTACAGAAGACTTCTATAAAACAGAATAGAGTTTGCTATATTGATATTTGATATGCTCAGAACAGTGGATCAATACACTTTGAGTATATGAGTATTATTTCTTCAAGGGGAAAAAAGTTTAAGAGATTTAATTTTAAGTTTGTATATCTTTTTATTAAAATCGAGTTATATTTGCATGTAGGCAACATTATGCTGACATATCAACTTAATTCTACATAATATTCGTGGAACTCTACAGGGTTGGAAGGGACTTCTGAGATCACCTACTCCCAACTGCCTCTCCAATGGGCAGTGACAACATATGAGGTTGCTCAAGGCCTTATCCAAACTGGCCTTGAAAAAAATATCTACACAAAATGCAGGGGAAAATCCCACTAGTTATTCACTTTATTGTGAAATTTAATTCTAATTTTCCACTAAATTACAATTGTTCATTTGACTTCTGCCTAAAAATCCAATACTCCACCCAGCAGTCACTAAGTGGGTTTTTTTTGGGTTTTTTTTTCAGTGAAAAAGTTTGTACCCCCAGAAATGCATTTCTTCCAACATTAGTTGGGGACATTGGTTAACTTGGCCTTGAAAGCAAGTTGAGCTATAAATAAAGCCTCAGAAGTTACTACACGTTGAGCTACTGGCATTTTTGGGAAATGTCTCCATTCATGTCCTTGCTGATGCTGTCAGAAGGGATTGAGTCAGAGAACGTGGCCCAATGGATATCCTTGCAGCTTGTTTTTTCTTTGTTTGTTTTGGGTTGTGGGGGTTTTTTGTGTCGTGTGTTTGGGTTTTTCCTCCTCTTTATTTCCCATTCAGATGGGACTGGTTCCTAGTGAAGAGATGTAACAATCTTTAAAGTGTCAGTGATGTTTTCTTGTTTGGTTAGGTTTTTCCCTATTAGCATATAGATTTGACTTTCACAAACTAATCTTTAATACTTAAGGGACTATATTCTCAACACAACAATATGTGGGGAGAATACCTGTGGTTATCAAGAGTAAAAATAAATAAGAAATCTAAAGGGTTGAAAATATATCTTTATTTTTCCCAGACATTGATTTAGTGACTGGAAAAGAGGTAAAATTGATTTTTTTTTTTTTCAGAGAAAAGCAATTAACAAAGTTGGTTAACTCTTAACTGCTGGATTTAATAAACCTTAAATGATCCAGACAGAAGATAAATCATTAAAGTCAGCCTTTAATTATAGAAACTGGGCGTTTCTGGTAGGAGTTCATGCAAAATATCCTCTCTGTACAAATAGTGTAAATCCATTTCTTTTAATATATCAGGTGTGCTATAAGATTTTGACAATGGTTTCCTTAGACTCAGTGTAGGTAGATTAATGTTAGTGGAGTTTTTGTAAGTGTTTTCTTGAGTTTTTTTTCCTCATCTCATCATTCAAACTAGGATTAAATAATCCTGTCTACAGTTTTCCTGGCAAGAGATTTTACAAGTTTACAGTTCCTTGAGAACAGTTCCTTCAGCTTAGTTCACAGATACATTTTTTCTGATATACATGCAGCCCATGGAATACATGCTACAAGATCAGCCATCTTCTCACATAAACTGTTCTGAGAGATTATTTCTGGATTTTCATGGACCCCTTCTCAGAAAAGAAATAACCCTCTTTTTCCAAAGTTTTGAAAAATGACTATTTGTATGATGTTTGAATTTCAGCTTGAGTTACCTTGGAAGTAGTCTGGGTAAGTAAATAAAAGAAAAGTTTTCTTTCAAGAGCCTAAAGTTAAATAATTTAAGATCACTGGTATCTGTAGGTACTTGTTAATCCTGGACTAGAAACATTTTTTGCTTATGGCTAGCTTATGCTTGTGAGACAACTTTAAGGTTAAGATGAAATGTGTTATTTTGAGTTTCCAGAAATGAAGAGTTGCAGCTAATGTCAGAAGAATTTTAGAAAGTAAAAATTTCAAGTGCATCACATTATGTGGCAAATAATTGAAGCACACTTTCAGCTGCTACCTTAATCAAAAGACTAATAAAATTCAATTATCAGTTATCAGAAGCAAGAATGTGTGAAGTATCTTCTTTAGGGATCAATCTAAATTTTAATAAAGGATTACATTTGGGACTTTGAAAACAATATAAAGCTCTCTCTGTTGGTCTACGGTGAGAAAAATCATGAAGGCTGAAATATTGATGATTCAAGGATTTGGGTGTTTAAGCAGTTTGTCTATGCTGAGATTGTTTTATAAGACCTTCATTAAAATTCTGTTTGAGCAGCTAAAGGAGAGAAATAGCATTGCTAAACCCATTTTCTTGTAGTAGGACTATTATATTATGATCCACTTAAATTCTAATTAAAGCATTTAACCTGTTTAGGTCTGGGACATATGCCCATATCCACAAAGCTATTTGAGAACTTAATTCTTATTTGACCACCTAATTGTTGCTGATTTTGGGAGACTGGACTTGCCAGAGTGGGAGTTAAGTGCTGAAATACCTTGGGATAGCTGATCAGTAACACTTTCCTTCAGAGCTGCAGCTTATGCAGGTTCCTATGTTCTAATTTTTTGTCAAACTAGGAGGTACCTTTCTAACCTTTTCTATTCAAACAACATGTACCTGCAAATTATAGTCTGACACAGTTAAACAGGAAGGCTTTTATCACTTATTCTTGTCTACATTGCTGCAGAAATATAAAAGCTAGACATTTATGTAAGCAAAGAATGCCTTGCCAGTGCATTTCTTCAATATGCTTTGACTTTGTAGTTGTTAATGCTCTCTCTCTGAAATGTTGATGCCAACAGCTAAATGAAGCTCTTGTGAATAAGCAGAGGATTTTTCTTAACTGCAAATGTAATATTCATCCAGCAGAGACACCTGATTACTTCATATCTTTATGTTTATGTAGCTATACTCACTTCCATGTAATTGGGCTGCTACTATTAGCAGAAACCATTCAGACTTTATTAAACATATTTGTAAACCTAATTTTTATTAAATATGTGACATCTGCATTTTTGTCTGCTGGGTTCTGCCTTCCTACCTGAAACTATCAAAACTTGACACATTATCCATCTGTCATTTTTCATAATCTAGACGCCTCAAAAAGGAGCAATGCATTTATATTTTCTAATGGAAAGAAGCCTCTGAATGCCAACTAGTAGACACAAGTGATTATCTTTCTATTTGCTGGGCTCGGATTGTCAGACATTAAATTTTTTAACAGCCACTTCCACTGAATTATTGATGTTCTCACTATTTAGAAAATGGATCACATCACTAGAGTAATTAGCACCCTGCCACTTCTGGCTATCGTATTTAATGTGTCACAAGAGAAGGCTCTGTTGAACTATTTCTTTTTAAGTGCATGATTAGCATTGTTTCTCATCCATGGCCCTATTGCCTATCATCCACCTCGTGTAGACAGATGGTCTTCCATAGGGTTAGGATCCAACATGCATATGGGGCTTCCACCTTGTATAAGTATGCATGCCTCTTGTTGGAATTTAATGACATAGATTTTTCCTCAGGAATAATTTTTACATGCGAAACAGAATGAATGCCTTCTGAAATTTTTGAAGTTTCAGTAAAGGCTGTAATTGAGTTGTGTGCAAATTCATACAAGAGAGTGTTATCCCGTATATGTAAGATAACTCACTTCAGGACAACTAAATATTTAGAAATAATTATGATTAGTAGATTTTAATTCTTTCAAATGAATAAAAAAGTATGCTGCTTTGAGCTTTATATTCAACAAATATCACTTTGTGAAGAAGTATCTACAGATTCAGAATAAAAAAATCTCAAGGCCATCAACATAAATACAGGCTATTGAAATGTCATCAGAGTAAAAGTTCCTTGCCATCATTTTCTATCCTTTTGCAAAATTAAGATGCAACATTCATGGTTTTGCTTTCTTCTTGATTTATATACATCTATGCACTTTGGAATTTGTTATGTTAGTCATCTGTTTCTTCCCAAGAGCCTGCTAGAAAAGACTGAGAACAGAACTAAATGTGTATCAGCAAAGTAATTTTTATCAGGCCAGTAATTTATAAACATACTGCCTGTTACTTAGAAATACAAATTTTAGAGCATATATGGAACTGCATATTTGCCTGGGTTATTGTGAACTTAAGTGAGCACTCAATTATTCTCTGAATTTAATGTATATCAATATCTGATCCTTGAGAAAGCAGTAATAATAATGGAGGTACTTAAGAAAATAAGAAGGTGAAAAAAAAAGATCTCATAAAGATCATGATTATCAAAGATTTTTTAAAAATCTGTGTGTGCCTAAACAACAGACTGCAGAAAGAGAAACTGGCCTCATTCAGGTATTTAAATGGACAAGGGCATTGATCAGCATAATTAGATGCTTAACTGGACATGCTATTCTATGGTCTTGAATGCATAACTATGATGCACAGTATTGAAAGGTAAGTACTGAAAGTGTTCTGTTTCAAAGGGCTTTGTTTTCTGGTTTCAGGCTATTTATATTGCTGAAGAATGTAGATTATGTAACAAGGACAATAGGGGCAAAAAAACCCAGACGCAAACAAGAACCTTCACAGAATAAATAAAACAAAAGCTGAAATAATAAAATTAAAAGTAAGCAATTATAAACAGAATAAGTATAATGACCTCCTGGCACTTCTTAAGATAATTTATTCTCAGTGATAGACATGCATTTAAATTTTATCTTGCAATCGGGAAATGAAATTGTGTCCATATTTCCAAGTTCAAGTGGATTTTTCTTGAAGAAATTATAGAAGCTGAAGAAATGGAAGCTTTCCCTCTTGACATCTAGCACATTTGGGATGGAAGAACTGCCAGGCAATTTTTGTGATCGCCTGACAGGAGTCTCTAATTTGAGTGCATTAAGCCTTAAGATGCATTTCATGCATTAATAGAGGATAGAATCATAGAATCACTTAGGTTGGAAAACAGGAATATCAAGTCCAGCCATTAACCCAGCCCTGCCACGCCCATGCCAAACCGTGGCTATAAGTGCCTTGTCTACATGTCTTTTAAGCACAGACTGGGATGGTGACTCTACCACCTGGCAGCCTTGATTGCCCTTTCAGTGAAAAAATTCTTTCCTAATATCTGTTCTAAACCTCCTCTGGAACAGCTTGAGGCCCTTTCCTCTTCTGAAATTTCTTATCTGGGAGAAAAAACCAAGCCCCACCAGGCCACACCTTTCTTTCAGGCAGTGGTTGAGAGCAATGAGGTCTCCCCAGAGCCTCCTTTATTTCCAGGCTAAACAGCCCCAGCTGCTCCTCATGGGTCTTGTGCTCCACACCTTCACCAGCTCCTTTGTCACTCCAGCAGCTCAATGTGTTTCCTGTAGTGAGGGGCCCAGAACTGACCACAGTGCTCAAGGTACAGCCTCACCAGTGCTGAGTGAAAAAACCGGGAAAAAACCCTGCCCAGGTCCTGCTGGCCGCAGAATTGCTGATACAGGCCAGGATGCCACTGGCTTTCTTTGCCACCTGGGCACAGCTGCCTCATGTTCAGCCCCTTCCAACCAGCACCCCAGGCCCTTTTTCTCTGGGCAGCTTCCCACTGTCCCAGCCTGTAGTGCTGCCTAGCATTGTTGGGACCAAGGGCATGACCCAGCCTTTTCCACCAAGTGGGTCACTTTGTCATAAAGGAGATGAGGTTAGTCAAGGATTTACTGCTCATCTCTCAGCTTGGTGTGTCTATTTTGCTGTTGAGCTGCCCCTGTGTGGAAGGGAAGCTGATGTTGTGCCACAAGCAAAGGCACACAGGAAGGTGGCAGAGGCAGTTGTGCCTTCACTGCCTGCTGCTGCAGTGGAATAGTGATAGATTCATTCCTGTAGTGCAGCACTGGGACTTGCTTAAATATGTGAAGGGTCTGCCAGATTTTTCCATATGCCCAAGATATCATGATTTCCTATAAAGACCTGTATCTCTGCAGAGCTCTTTACCAGTGTTAGATGTTGTATAGCCCCCTTTTCAGTGCTGTAGAAATACATTGTATATTGTTGCCTCTACTTGAAAGTATAGTAATTTGTGATTTGTTCTTATTTTCATTAAGGGAATAGGGAAAAGGGAGATTCTGGTACCAGTAATACAAGCTAGAAAAAAGCCAGCAAAGAACATGTGTTAGTGACTAAGGCAGTGCTGATCACGCTGCAAATGAGAGCACACCACTCATCTATTGGCTTTGCTGTTGTCAGAATGAGCTGCTTGCTGTACATTGGAGAGCTGATGCACTGCTCTAGAAAGGAGATGTGAGTCCTTGCCAGACTGCTCAGCTAAATTTAATGCTGATGTAGGAGGCTTTGGTGTCAGGCTGGCTTTCAAGACCTGAGAACAAGGTAGCAGATGTGTTGGACTGGTGTGCTTGATGAGCCTATGCAAGCTTGTGTGTTTTCAGTAGAAGGTTGCTCCTGGGGAAAAGCACTTCCAAGGAGGCTGCTTCCATATAGGTGCCCTAAATTAGGGTGGTGGCATTGCCCCAGGGGGAATTGTATTCTGGTGCAGTTGAGTTTATGGGCTGTGAAGCACTTGTAGTAGAGAAGCAGAATATTTGATTTCTATGCAGAATGGAAAGTGGTAAACTGTACTTATGCTGGCTGGTATCGGAGAGACAGAGAGTGACTGAGAAATTTGAATTGGGCAAGTCACTTGGCTATTTTATCTTTCTTCCTTTCCTATTGTCCTTGCCCATACACTCTTTCATATTTACTAAGTTGTCCTGAGCAGACCAAATTCTGTTTCTGCACCATGCTAAAAAACACTGTGCTGGATCCCTTGTGCTTCCTGATTCTGCAGCTGAGCCTCTTGCTTGCTGACACTCAGATTATTGCAGAGAAAATCTTGCCTTCTGTTGAGGACTCAATTTCTGGATTAGGATCTCAAAGTTCTCCTTTTGTTCCAGAAGTTGTCATGTTGGCCACAAAACTAGAAAATGTTTGATCCTTCCCACAAGGTGTGTTTTACTTTCCCCCTTTGTTTCAGAGTTCACAATTCAAAGCTGAAGTTCTTCTCCAGTAGCAAACTTCAGTAAGAAAGAAAAAAGGAATTGAGATGTAATGTCTCTGACTTTAATGGCCTGCACTCCTGCAGTTGGCATGAGCAGGCTGATAGCACTGCAGTGGAATCTCTGATCAGTGGAGATCACAGGACAGGAGTGGCTCTGTGAGCTGCCAGTTCCTACCTGCATATCCTGGCTTGCATTCCAAACTGCATACTATCAGTACTTGCATACCTTTTAAAATTAAGTCTGTAGGAGAAAAGGACTGCTATTATGTTGTCAGAATACAAATTGGGAAGTTCTAGCAGCAAAAAAGGAGCATGTGTGTGTGCTAAAAATTGCTTGAGTTATGTTGGGTTGATATTGTTTTTTGTGTAATTAGCTTGGATGTACTTCAAAGAACAATTGTGGTTTACAAATCCTTTTTTGCTAAGTACAGCCAAATAATCATGAACAAAAGATGTTTAGGAAAAAATAATTAAAAAATCACATCTGTTGTTTTCAGAAGTAATTATGTACACAGAGAAAAAATAAGAGACATTGCAGACCAATAGTTGCATTTAATATTTTCAATTCTCTTAGATAGTTGCAATTGTCCAGAAGACTACTTAACTTCTCTTTCTATTAGGATTATAAAACTCATGTAACATTGTGTTTTTACTCACCTAATGTCAATTTGAAAGTCTTGTATCTCTCTGCTGTAAAAATCTTGCCTTAGTATTTGGCTTAAATAATTACATCACACTGTCTGGTGGAAGTAACAATAAAGAAAAAAGTACTTTGATGACTCAGGACTTCCTTCTCATTGACTTTCAATAATGCACAGGCATCTACAAGTCTTACTGAGTCACACAGAAAGACATTGAACATTAAAACAGAATTTAGAGACTTCAAGCCCATAGTTCTGTTAAAAAGTCCCATTTAGCAGTCATCCTCTCCTAATTCTCAGTACCTCCTACTTATCTGATCTGGCATTTGCATAGCCTCTTGCTTGATACAGCCATGCAGGTTCCCCAGTCTGACCATCTGACTCTTACCTAAGCTTTGCAGAGATCTAATTAGGGCAAGAGATGCTTTAGTCCTTTGGAGGACTTCTCTGGCACTTCTGCTCTAGGGGTGCCTATGACTAGGCCTGAAACACTGGCTAGGCATGGCAGCCTTTTATTTTTCTTTCTTTTCCCCCCACTGTCAGACAGCTTAGCTGCCTTTGGGAGAGCACCTCAGGTAGAATCTTCAGATGCCTTCTGTGGTTTCTAATGGTGAAAGAGTAATGGGAGGGTGTTAAATTACTGGCTTCCAATCTGCAGTCCATGAGTCCTCCAGGACTCCCTGAACTCTTTTTTAAAAGAGTCCAAAAAAAGGAAATATAGTAAATTTCACCTATTACTTGGTGTCAGTTCACAATATAAAACTATTTCTGTAGAAAAAAAAAAAAAAAAAAACCAAAACAAACAAAAAAAACATCAAAAACCTGAAAAATCATTTATTTGCCTCAATCTCACTGCTCTATGGACTTTATCCCAAATTTAGGTTTTTAGGTAGTCTTAAATACCTCATCTCTTTAACATTACAGTGGGATATAAAGTATTTAGGGATATATAGAGGCTCTCTAACAGGACATCTAAATCCTACATGTAAGGGCTGAAACCAGTATATTGGTGTTCTGAGAAACTCTTTATTTTCTAAAGAATCATTTTGAGCTTCTGAATAGAGGACTGGAAAGACTATCAACATCCTGCAATATTAAAAGATGGCTTCCATGTGTACCTGCAGTCATGCTTAGGAGCCTAACTTGCAGCTTTGTCTGTGTTCTCTCAGGGTGCAAACACAAGCCTACAAAGATTTCATACCCTGAAATAATGTTTAGTAGGTAATACAGACACTTTCCCTGCAAAACAAAATGAAAATAATGATTTTGTTTTTCTCTTTGGTAAACTTCCTGTGAAATAATGAGGATAAAATGTATGTTTTCTGTGATAGGCTGCCAGGAAGGTAATGAAAAGATCTGACTATATAAAGCTGCTCAATTATTTCTGGTTTTTGTGCACTGTACTTCTGTACCCATATGTTTGTTGTTTTACATGGCTTATGTTCAAATGAAAACTGTGCATGTGTGTGCTAATATACTCTACCTGGGGAATTCCAGTGCGGAAACTAATTATTTCTTCAACCTGACACAATGCTCAATTGATGCTGATGGGTCATGAGATTATAATTTTCTTGTGGTTAAACTGATTGTAAAAGTGGTGTTGTCTGTTAGTGGGTAAGGGTAGCTTGACACTGTAATTGAGTGATGGCCATAAACTCATTGTCATGTGTAGTTGTGTTGTTACCTGTTACAATAAGAACCTATTGGACTTGAAGTTTGATAGCAATTGATTTTTCCTTTTAATGTGCTGCCAACAAGATACAAATTCTGCTTGTACTAACATGACTACATTTCCAGGCAATCGTGGTAAAACTATATCAGGGCTTGTCCATGTGGAAGCCAGGTCTGACAGAACAGCAGAGCTTTTTTCTTCATAGTTTTGATTACAAGTGGGAGCCAATAGCAGTGGTGTGAGGGACAGAGAGCAGAGTATTTAGGATATATTATCACCATGAACAGTCATAGATTTATTTATTTTTGCATTGAGAATGGATGGGGACAAGTGAAAAACAGACTCTGAAAAAAGATCATCTGGACATCTATTTTATCCTGATATAAGCTTCATTTTTCTTTCCTGTCAGCCATAGATCAGCTACTGTACTGTCTCTGGGACACATTTTTTTAGGCCTTTGTATGTCTGGAAGTTGATAGTGTTGCATTTGGTTTATTTACATATTTTGGATTCAAGGGGAAATCTTTGCCCCTTGGGAAAATGCAAGGGTAGAGGATGAGTAGAAGAGAATCATAAAAATGTATTAGGAGGCAGACTGGCTTTTCTTCATTAGTTATGGCCTAACTTGAAGCTTCTTTAAAGAATTTGACATTATTTCTAGAATTGCAAAGTCAAATACTTCAAAATGGTTACTGCCAGGATCATTTCAGGATCATTGTCATTTTGAGCATATGAGTGGCAATGACCTTAATGTGGTCACACACTGCTCCCTTAGCCCCTCTAGGTCACTAGCCTTATTCAACATGCAGAATCCACTTTGCAATTAAAAGGGAGGAACCATTAGTTAACCTTTTAACCTTACTGCTCAGTATACAGCACTCAAGTTTATCTAGCTTATTATTCTGACCTTCTGAGAGATACAAAATTGTATTACCCATATGCTTTTTTGTAAATCTTCACTATCCTATCCAAATGCATAAAATAATTTTCATGATACTGAGAAAATGGATATTATTCCTTTAGTTCCATTTCCCAGATAGAAGACCTGGGACATCAAGTAGCATCAATATTGGAACAAATTCTGGCTTTCTTCTTTAGAAGAGCTTGCATTGCAAACTTCATGTCTTGAAGGCACAAGTCTGATCAGCTTTAGACACAGTTGTGACTATTCAGGGACTCGAACTCCAGAGTCTCAAGATGCGTGTATACAAGTAGAAAAGATATTGGTATCCAGCTGTGAAGCTTAATATCAATGACTGCGAGCATGATGTCAGCTTGAATCAGTGTGGCCAGCAGGATCAGGGTACTGACCATTGCCCTGAACTCGGCTCTGCTGGGGACACACCTCGAGTACTGTGTCCAGTTCTGGGCCCCTCACTGCAGGAAACACGTTGAGTTGCTGGAGCCTGTCCAGAGAAGGGCAATGGAGTTGGTGAAGGATATGGAGCAGAAGTCCTGTGAGGGGCAGCTGGGGTTGTTTAGCCTAGAAAAAAGGAGATTTGGGGGAGATTTTGTCGCGTTCTACAACTGTCTGAAAGGAGGAATATTATAGAGGAGTTTGTCTCTTCTCACAGCTAACAAGCGATAGGACAAGAGTAAAGGAGGTTTAGATTGGACATTAGGAAACATTTCTTCACTGAAAGCATTGGAACAGGCCAAGTGGTAGTGTCACCATCCCTGGAGGTATTTAAGAGATACGTAGATACGGCACTTGGGGCATGGTTTTGTGTGGCCTTGGGAGTTCTGAGTTAATGGTCGGACTTGTTGATCATAGAGATATTTTCAACCTAAACCAGCCTATGATTCTGTGATTCTATCACAGTTCACATTAGTGTGTTGCTGCACAGTTTAATATCTTTGCTGACAGGCAGAGTTCAGCAGATCTGCATTAGCATGGCATTCCCCTTTTGTCTGTTTTGGTTAGCCTCAGTGGAGCCAGCACAGCGCTGTGCTGTGGATATAGATCTGTCAGAGGCAGCAGTAGCATCCTGCTTGGCACTGTGCTGTTTGTGCCCTTGTTCACAGGAGCAGCTACTACCTCTAGACAGCCCTTGTATTTATTCACTATACACATTCTAAATCCCCAAAACAATGTAATATCTGGTAGAAAACAGTTCCACCTGTTTATTTAAAGCTATATGGGGAAAACTAGTGCAAAAAAAGGTCTTGGAAGATTTTGCTTTTATGCATTTGTGCAAGGTACCTTGTTTGAAAAGCTTAACTTTATTCAGTGGGGGTTTTAGGAAAAAGCACTCCCAGGGAATTCTGATACCACTTGCCTGATTTATTCCATATTCTTATCATCTTCTTCTTCTTCTTCTTCTTCTTCTTCTAAAAATGTATTTACTCTGTTGCTTACTGTGGCAATGCCATCTTGCCCACCTTTTTTTCTCTTTGTATGCATCTTATGTGATCCTGTCTCTTGCCAAGCAGTTGCCCCCACTTCCTAACAAGCTATAACAAATCAGTTTCTCTAAATGGATGCAAAATGGCAGATCTTTCCAATGCATTTTAAAATACCAATTTCCCTACTTTGACAATAATTTAATTAAAGTACCGTACTTTTAAAATAATTATAGCACAAGCAGCAAGATGTGCTTTGGTTTTGTGTCTGGTGGTTGGGTTAATTTGATATTCTTTGTTTGGTTTTGTTTCCATTCCAATACATTCATTTGATCCTATAAACCGACCTTTGGCAATTTGGTGCAGCTCTATTCATGACTCTGACAGCTCATCAGACCCTAGGAGGACAGTGCACAGTCCTGGCAAACAACAGGGATCAGATGAGGCCTTGACTCACAGCTCAATGCTTAACATCAGAGGGGAAGTAAATTCTCTCCTTCTTACTCGTGGGGTATCTTGCATTTCCCTTCCCCTTAATTTGTGTCAGCTTCACGTCCCTGTCTGGGAGCAAAAATGATACCGTGTCTGTTGCAGAAGTCCCTTGCTTCACATACAAAGTGCCTGGCATCACCCCCAGAGGAGTTCAGGAGATTAGCAGAGCACCTCCTTTGCCTCCTCATGAGGATGTGTGGCCTGGCCTGCGAACCAGTCAGCAGCTTCTGTTTGCTTCAGCATTGCTCTTACCCCACAAGGCAGTGCTGGGATCATTTGTTATGCCTCCTTCTTGCCTTTTTTTTGTTAGGTGATATTCAAGGTAAGCTCTTATCAGATGCTTCTGAAAAACTAAAGTATGCAGTATTTCCACATGCCTGCTGTAATGGTAAGATCTTAAAAAATTTCCCACAAGTCACTTAATGACATTTATTTCTCAAATTCATGTTTGGTCTCTGTCAGAGCATGTTTTTCATTCAATGTGGAATATACTCTTTATACTAAATCTGATGTTAATATGTCTATAACTCTGTTCATTCTCTTTCAGTAGTCTCAGCTACTTTATAAATACACTGAACCTGTTTTTGCACTGCAAGTATGACCTGCAAGTGTCCTTCTAAGAACACTTTCTTAAAACTGTATCTTCTGTCATTTATGGGAGGGTGGATTTATGTTTTATACAAAGAGAATCTTAACATATGGGATGTGAGCATGCACTGTTAAATGCCTGAAACATTCTCTTACTTCTCTGCCAAAGTAATAGTATGGAGAAGTCAATACTGAAGGTTCAGGGCAACTGAGTTTTTCTCCCTCTGCTCTTTCTTCAAGTGAGACTTTGGTTTGTAGCTATCTGCTCTGCAGTCATTGGACTTCCAGAAGTCAGAAGTTTTGTTGCCATAATCTACAGATCAGTGGATACACCAAAACCTTCTGGAGTACCAGGGTAAGTTAGTTTATGCCGTGAGAGCACAGGAGAATTCTGTTTTTGCACTCTGCTGTCAGGGAGATTGCAAATGCATTGTGGTATTTCAGGTAGTGCTAGAATGCTCATTCTCCAGAAAGATTTTCTTTTTCCTGACTGTGAATTAAGAGGGTGTCATGATAGTTTTGTTTGAGACAGGGTAAAGCCACCAGACTCTCTTCTATGGCTATTTTCTGAGCAGCTGTAATGTTCTAATATTTTTCAGGCTTTTGATTAGTGTGACAAAAAAACTTTCTTCATTTCCATCTTCATTTCCTTCCAGTCTCTTAGCGATGTGTCGGTAGACAGAGTACTTTGTCTATTTTAATACATGACTAATCTTTTCAGACCCATTTCCATTGCTATCTGTGCACTACAATTGCTAACTGTATTATGCCATTCAATATGGTGTGCAGCAGTCCATCAATCCTCTTTCTTCATCTAAAGGCAGAAAATATATAGTAATTGCTTAATAAATCTGCCATTCCTTTATCTCAGTCTCCCAATTCCCCATTTGCATTTTTAGTACTTTTATCTTTAGGGCTGGCTGGTCATCTAACCAAGACAGGACGATAGCTAACTTTTATAGTACAGAAAGCAATAGGATTCTATGGTGAATTAATATTTTTTTATTAATAACAGATACTAAATCTTGATGGAATAGTTAATGCCATGCATAGCTCCAACCCCTGCAGAACTTGGCCTGGGTACCTGGGATGAATAGTATTCTCTTCATTTGTCTCAGGCTTGTAATGCAAAGAAGTTTCCTGCATTCTGGCACAAATAATTCGATAACAAACTCAGAGCTGAATTCCAGCAAGGTCAGTTTTCCTCTATCCTTAGCAACTATTATTTTCAAGAGGATTATTATATTTTTTATGAAAATAGTGACATAATATTGTTACAAGGAATTCTTTTTTGTTTCTTTCCGAGCAGTGACAGGTTCACCAGGTGTGATCTTATTTTTCTGCTATAGTATCAGAGATATCCTATTAGATGAAACTCTTAATGATTTCAGGTTTTTATGTATAGAGGTATTTATGAATTGACAGGAATTGTTTGCCATTAAGAAATCTAAAATTTCTAGCTAAGAAAAACAAAGGAAAAGTGCAAAGGCTTCAGTTAGTATGTTAACCACTTGTCTTTTATACCTCATATAACATACTTGTCTAGTATGTTAACCACTGGTCTTTTATACCTCATTCTGCGCTGCACTGAAGCTTAAGAACACTCCATTCCTTAACTGAAGTTTAATTTTCTAATAATTGTTTCCCTTCTGAACTTTGAACTATGTGATTGGGAGGATGTGCAAGGAGGCACTTATCACGGGTCTTGCTTATATATGTACTTCTTGCCATTTCTGAACAGCATTGCTGTGCAAATCTTTTGATTTGATAGTGAAAATTTTCAGCATTTAGGAAGCATGAACCTCTGCACACTCATAAAGCATATCTCACCAGCAAAACAGCTTTTTGTAAACATCTTTGGCCCATCCCATCCCTACTATATTTCTGGCTTAGGTCAGAAAGTGAAAGCAAGTTCAAGATCTTTGTCTTCATCTTGAGAGAACTCCATAAATCTTCAGATATCTAAAATAATTTAAGAAATTATAGCATAAAAGCTGTTTTGGAAAACTGGTATGATGCACCATCCTACCTAGGATTAAATCTCATTTCTGATGGCAATGAAATTCTTAAAGGCTCTTCTTGAGACAATGGACTAAACAGGGAATTTTGACAAGTCTTGTGTCTCCTCTTTAAACTATGCCCTTGCTAGAATAAATACATAGCAATAGACAGAAATGAAGAAAAAATCCCCAAACCAAACATTTTTAAAAGCAAATTGGAGAAGTCACTAAGTCAAGATATTAATTGCCTGTGCTCTTGAGGGACTGTTAATAAATGGAAACACATGGCTGATATTAAGTTATTTTGCCTATATAAATACCCAGGAAATATTAAACACAACCTTTGGAGGATTTCCATAGAACTGCCAAAATGTATTGCTACTTGCTGCTATTACAACCTACATCAACATTCAGGAGCAATATAAAATTGCTCATTTATTTTGAATTGAGTGCCAAAGCAAGAGGAATAAGCAATTTTGAAATAAGTGAGTACAATAATATGACACACAGCTCCGGCCTTACGCTTCAGGGAACCAAAGAGATTTTATTTCTGGGGGAGCAGAGGTACATAAGGGAGTATAAAGTGGAAGAATTACTGCTTTAATGTTTACATTTTCAACATAATGGGAAAAAAAGAGAAAACTTTTGTCATTAAGCTGAACAAATATTTCTTCATGGAATCTCCTACTGTAATTTTTTTCAGATGTAGAATGGACCAAATAGGTTTCCTGTGGCATGTGGTCCAACACAAGCTGCACCAGCAGGGACACTATCTCAAATTTTAAATGAATATATTTTAATGCTGACAAATGAGCACAGCCAGAGATAGAACTGTGTATTATATGGAACAAAGACATAGTCTAAGACTGTCGATCTTAAAAAGTAGTTACAAGAACACATAAGGCAGACTCACCATAGAATTCCTGCTTAGAGATGGGATAGCCACATCCAGTTAATTTTCTGACTTTTAAAGACCTAGGTGTGTGTACTATAATCAGAGATCTTCCTGCAGGGAGATTGCTCTGTGTGTGGGAATATTGCTCTTTTCTGCCCCCTATAATGGAGAGACAACCTCTTCTTATTCTTCAGTCTGCTTCTGATTCACCTAGGAACTTTAAACTCCTTTCAATTTTTCAGAGTATTCCATATTTAAAACTATTTTCATTACTTCTCTTGTTCTGGATTATTCAATTATACTTGATAAAATTGGTCTTTGTTGCCCTATTTTCTTTTAATTTCACCTTGGGTGAATTTCAATTATCTTCTAATCTTCTCCTTGCAAATTTTGATACTATTTTCTTAGACTATTTTGCATTTTTAAAAGATACTTATATTAAAATTTTTTTTTTTTTGGTAGTGCTTTCATTCTTGGATGTTTATATTGGGTGAAAGTGCTTTATTGAAGTATTCTCTAGTATTTAGTTCACCTGCTTTACTTTTTCCCATTTGGTGTATAAGTTTATGGACAACCTTTGTCCGCATGGCCTTGTCAGGACACTGTAAGGAACAATCTCACACCCTTTTAAAGTGGCAGAAATCCTTCTGATTTATCTAAGGGTGAGATTGAGGCTTCCTGTAAATATCCCTAGAAATGTTTCCCAAGTTTCACATGTGCAGTTCTTCTCCCAGACTATACCCCTGACTTTTCCCAGGTCTCATGAAACATTTCTACAGACATTCTGCTGGATGCATCATTCATCTAACAGGCAAAATGAACAGGGTAACTTGCCTGTATTTCTTACCATCTATCATTCTTTACCTTTACAACTGACCTGCTTCCTGCCCTGCTTTTTGCTATATATTTGATAAAATGTGCATTCTTGTATTTTTTGTTCCATATGTTTGTTCTTCAGTCAACCTTTGATATATTAGAGTGAGTAGGATGTGTGGGAAAAACAGCATGAGTGGGTTTTTTGCCTTTTTTTCTTTTTAAATAATCAGTGTTTTCTAAATGTCTTCATGTAGGTAAAAAGGAAGCCAGCCCTTGCTATCTGTGTAACACTTGAATATCAAGGCTTATACCTGTAGTTAAAGCCCAGATGACTTCACTAACTAAAATCTGTGAAGTCTGTTTTAAATGGCTATGCTTCTGCCATGATAATGTCAGTAAAAACCTGGAACTGCTATAAATAAAACAAATATAAAGTTGAATAATTTCTTCTTCTGTCCTGTAACAACAAGCTATTTCTGGGAAAAGAAACTTAAAATTGTTTTGTGTCAGCATTGTATATGAAGTTGGCTTCTGCATTCAGGAGGAGAAAAAAAAGACTGGAAGGCAGAAGGCAAAAGAATAAAGTAGTATTTTAAATTCTTTTTCTACATGACATGTCTATGAACCACTTAATTCTGTATTTGTGAGGGGTTTAAAAAAAAAGAGACCCTCATGACAGAAACAAAACAATGAGCCAGTTTGAGACTTGAATCATAAATTAATTCAGGGATTTCTACAGAAATTGCCAATGTATATAATTGGAAAATCCATTGTGCAGGATGCGTCTTCCTCTGGCTTGCTTTGGCTGATCAGCTACATGAATGCAAAATGTTTCAAGTGGAGGCTCAATGGGGACTGAAGAGGTCTGATCCTTGTGAAGTGCTGAACTTTAACAGATATCAGCAGAGCTCAGGACTCAGCTGAGGAGTCAGGAGACATTCCTAGCTGCCCCGGTTGCAGGCTTGGAGCTGAGAGTGGGGCAAATTCATGTGAACTGTACTAAGCCACTGCAGGTAATGGCACACAGTGATCACAGTAAACTTTAAAGAAATTAATTTACTGTGTGGGAAGGGAATGCAGCAGTGAATGCATACTCACTCTCTCTCATCCCTGCACCACACCCCTCTTTCTCTCTCTCCCCAGGCTCTCTTTTGTAGTGACCATAGGGGTACTATCATTATAAATAAACTTAAAATCTAATTTTGAAAAGAACTGCTTCTCCAGTGGCCTCAGAAATGTTATTCCATGTTCCCAATCTTATTGCTGGAACAGTAAGCTAATTTTTAAGGCATCAGGAAACATGATATTTGGTATGGAGGTTCTCTGAAGGTCTGGGAACACCATTTCTCCAAGAGGAAATGATCTACTTGCTAACTAAGTGCTCAGTGTCACTGCTGTAAAGTTTTTTCTTCTTGGCAATGAGCAACAGCAGAAGGGTTCAGATCAGAAATGAAAAATCAACATCAGTAAAATAGTCTAGCCTATAATGATACAGAATAAGTAAATAAATGTGACAGTGGTCACAGGGGTTTTCAGGATGAGGGAAGAGACATAGATCTGACTCCATATTTCAGAAGGCTTGATTTATTATTCTTTGATATATATTACATTAAAACTATACTAAAACGAGTAGAAGAAAAGGTTTCATCTCAAAAGGCTAGCTAAGCTAAGAATAGAAAGGAATGAATAACCAAGGTCTGTGGCTCGGACAGAGAGCGAGAGCCAGCTCTGCCGTGACTGGTCACTAATTCCAAACATCCACACGAGACCAATCACAGATACACCTGTTGCATTCCACAGCAGCAGATAACCATTGTTTACATGTTGTTTCTGAGGCCTCTTAGCTTCTCAGAAGGGAAAAAATCCTAAGAAAGATTTTCACAAAAAGATGTCTACGACAAATAAATATATATGTGAGATATTAATTATGAAACAAAACATCCATCTAGAATACCTTTGTTTTGTTTAGGCTGTTTTCAGGTTGGACAAATGGGAATCTGGAAATCACTTTACTGTTGCCAGTATGTATTATTATCTGTTTCTGGGTTTTATTGTATTTCCTTTTCAGCTGTGATTTGTGACCATTTGCATTTTTGCTGACAGGTACTAAGGGTGAGTCAATATTTGTAAAGTACTTTTTCCTATGCCTTCCTTTTACTAGAGACTTTCCCGGTTGTAGTGAGCTTTTTTTTCAGAAAGTGAAATACAATTTGGGTGCACATGCCAACAATAATTGTACTTGTCAAAAGAAACAGATAACATTTTAACTGCCTGAAATTTAATCATAAGAAATGCGATAATTCATATGGGAAATCATGTTTTATAATTTCTTTCTTTCCACGCGGTTTAGAAAAGTTAAGGGGGAAAAAATTATTCTGTTTAGGCCAAGTATGCAGAATGGCATAGAAATGCAATTTAATGCAAAGCTTTTCAAATGTGTTGGTGTTTCCTGCCAACAGAAACATACCTGAGACTACAACAATAAAAACACTGTATGAGAAGTTGGAAAAAAGTAATTATGTTTAATAGCTGTATAATATACTTCATTTGATTTAATTTCAAATTTTAAGATTTCTCTTTTAAATTTTTGGCATTGTTGCTGGGAGCAAGTATAATGTAGCATATATAACATTTCAGCTGTGAAGTGTGAGATTTTGTTCTGTCATTAGTGTAGCTAGGGTAATTTATTACATCAGATTTGTTCCATATTGATAGCCATATAAGTGAAGCTTGAATCTGGGCTCGATCTTTGATAGTAAAATTCACTGTAATTTTAAATTCTGCTTTACAATAACAACAATCAAATTACTTTTTAACAGCATCGGCCCATTGCTCTAAGAGTCAAAAAAAAACTCCAGATCACAAACTCAACAAAACCAATCAAACAGTAAAACCCATCTAATCAATCAAAAAGTTATTAACAAAAGATTTTCTCATTTTCACATTTTTCATTAGGTTTTCATACCAACCAAGATGTGTTCTTACTATGTTGCTTGGAGAGCCTCATAACCAGAATGAGTGTAGATCTTTAGAGACAGACTTTAGATGTGTGAGCCTGGCTGGAGGGAAGAGCAGAGAGCTCGTGTGCCTGGTCACCCTACAGAAAGCCGAGCTAGAGCTCCAGCAAGGGTCAGGCACAATGGCTTAGCTCTGAGCCTTGATTTGCAGGCCAGCTCCTCCTCCAGATCTTTGTCATCTGTCATCTTCTGGTGGTATTTGGATAACTTTTGGTATCCCTGTGTCCTGGAGGCATCTTGGTTAGCAATAGGGAGTGGCTGATTCACTTGAGATGTGTCTAAAACCTTTGGAAAGAATGGGTAAAAGTACATTCATTTGTAGGGGCCGTGAGATTATAGTATGTATTGTATAGCTGGCCTCTCAGTAAAAGTTCTATGTATTGTATAAGTGACGCTGCTCTAATTCTCGTTACTGTAAATGGGCTGCAGCTGTGATGCCCTTAATTGGGTGGCAGCTGTAGCCACATGAGAAGGTTTGGGATAAAAGGGCTGGGCCAGTCAGAGAGAGCCCGGAGGGGCCCTGAAGAAGAAGCAGAGACATTTCCCCTGTGAAGAGCTGCCTACAAGAAAATCATCGAGAAGGTGTGAGACTTAAGAACTATGCTAACAACAATTGGTGACCCCGACGTGATGGTGAGTGTGCAGCCTGAGAGCTGGGTATTCAAGACAGCCGAGAGCTGTGGCAGCCTGGGAGCTGGGACAGAAAGACCCGGGGATATGTATATGTATTGTAATTGTGAATTGTAAAACCTGTTAAAAGAAAAGGGGGAAATGTAGGGGCCATGAGATTATAGTATGTATTGTATAGCTGGCCTCTCAGTAAAAGTTCTATGCATTGTATAAGTGATCCTGCTCCGATTCTTGTTACTGTAAATGGGCTGCAGCTATGATGCCCTTAATTGGGTGGCAGCTGTAGCCACATGAGAAGGTTTGGGATAAAAGGGCTGGGCCAGTCAGAGAGAGCCCGGAGGAGCCCTGATGGAGAAGCAGAGACATTTCCCCTGTGAAGAGCTGCCTACAAGAAAATCATCGAGAAGGTATGAGACTTAAGAACTATGCTAACAACATTCATTACTCAAGTATGTATCTAGATTTTGCAAGAATAGCCAGGATGAGGATTTTTATTCAATTTGGACTTGTTTGTATGTGTGTTTGGTTTGTTTTCTGTCAGTATTCTGCAAAGCAATAATCCCATTGCTCAATCCAAATTAAATATAGGAGAAGAGTCAGTAAGTTGCTTATCATAGTGTTCCTCTCAGAAATACAAAGAAAGTGAATATGTTGTCTTGCCCTGGAATGATTTGCTTGAATTTGGTCAATGAGAAATAGGGGTAGTCCATGTGGGCTGGAACTGAGACTCTGCCTACTTTTCTTTATACATATTGATTTGTCCATTTGTCCTGCAACTTAGCAATTCAACAGTCCCTTGAAGTTTTTATGATTGTGGTGTTCTCTGCCTATAAATGGAGTTCTGGAGTGGAGTGTGGAAATGAACAGCAACAGGAGGTTTTAATGAAAACAGGCCATGGCAAAGAAAAGCAGGAAGTTTAAAATGAAGATGATTATAAATGCAATTCAGAATAATGAATATATACTTTTAATCAGGGCTGATAGAGATTTCTTTGCCCCGCTAGGAAAATTGTTAATGTTCAATGACAGGAGACTCTTTGTACTCAATACTTGCTAATGTTTAAAGGAAAAAAAATGGCTTGTAGGCTAAATCTCACCATACTCTGCTATAAATTCTTGGTTTTGTTCAACACTAAAAAAGCGCAGAAAATTCAGAATGAGATTTTTTTTATACTTTCATTTTTATTGCTAGATAAAAAATACGAACACTTGTACATGAAAACAGTTCTACAAATTGATAAATTTGAGAATTGGTATGACCATACCACCATAGTTTATATTTCAAGAGAACTTTTCTAAGAGCAAAGTTTCCTGCTTCAGAAAGAAGGTCACAAGCAGTATACAATGACTTAGAGTTGATATGCTAATATATCCCTAAAGAATCCAGCAAGTAATTCTGAAGAAACCAGCTATTTATAAGGCAATCTCATGAAGCAAGACCTCTGGAGATGTAATCTAAAAGTTTTGAGCTCTGTACAAGTACTAATCATCAGAAGAGCTCAACAGCTCTGTAATTTTTCTTTCTGTGGGTTCCCATGGTATATTAGTAAGGTGATTCATTAAATAAGTCAGCTACAGATTTAGGATTATAAATATGTGAGCTAAGAGAAAATATTTTAATCATTTTCCTTTGTATTTATATGTAGCTGTATTTACTATTGAATTCGAGGAGCATATACCTAGAGAGCAGTATCTCCTGTAAAAGGTAGGCAGTCTGATTTATCACCAATAAATTTAACATTGTTGCAAAAGTTATATTACAATGTAGTTTTATGCAAAGCCAAAATGAAACCTCCTTCAGTCAAGCAAAAGTGTACAGAAAGTGGGTATAAAGATTAAGCCTTTGCCATTTTATTATGCTTTGGGTTCTTAAGCTTTATTGCTATGACCCCATTTTTCAAAGAGACATCCACAGTGCTCTGTGATCTATTTTTCGTCATTATATCCAGTATTTAAGATACCACTAACTTTTACTTTAAGATACCACTAACTTTTACTTTGTCACATGGTTATTAATTTTTTTTCATCATTTTTGCTTCTATCAGTGACTTCTGAATTATTTGCAAGTGATGCTTCTGATGTTATCACACTGTTGGCAGTGTTGATCTTCTGTCGTGTTGGGTGTAGATAGACACCAAGGGTGTAACAACACTTTATGAGAGAAAAGAAGTTGAGGAATGTGTGTGTGTGATTTTTAAATGCATCATATGCACCCTGAACTATGCCCTGTCTGTTTCGAATAATGACACTCATTTCTAGCCAGCTGCTACAGAATATAAAGAAATTCACAAATGAAAGAATTGTTATCAGAAACTTCTCCTTCCATACTGAGATGAGAAAAAGCTTGCTGTTCCACCTGTTTCCCAGCTGGTTTGGGAGAGCAAATAGGAACTGCTAGAGCTTAGGGAGGTATCAAAATTGATTTTTAAGCTATCTTGATAGTTTGAAAATACATTTAACTGGATCACTAGGAAACTAAATTAATTTGGGACATCAGTAAGTCCATTAAAATTTCTCTATCTATTACATAAAGCAACAGGGAGCAAGGGCATGTAATTTAGACCCACATATTTTAAATTCAGCAATAAAAAGTGAAAGACTGACTCTTTTTCCATTTCTAATGCCTGTTGGAAGTAGATAAAGGAGAGCTTCATGTGTTTTCCATCCATTTGTATTCCTTCCTCCTATTACCTCTAAGTTGCTTTAGGATACTGTGTTCCATTAGACAGTAGGTCTTTCCACAGTATGACCTCCACAAGGTTACACAGTGTTTTCCAGCCTCTTTCATAGGTGGACTGGAATAAATGCGAAGGGATCTTTCTCTGGAGAATAACAAGCTCCTACATGGCAGTATGAACTTCTCCCCAGGGAACTGAAGTAGGTAAAAGAAGTGCAGCACTTGACAGGAACAACTGGCATGTGGAACCTGGAGAAGTGAGGAAGGAGACTTGAAGCTGGTTGGCTTTGTGTATGAGGGTCAATTGAGTTTTTTAACTTACTTGACAAATAAAAATACACTGCGTTTTTCTCTTCCATTAAATAAAGATCCTTCCAAGAAAGTAGGGAAAAAAGCAAGGTGGGCATTTTAGGCAAGTGAGAGATGCTCATGTGAGGTCAGCCATCAGCAATGTGTGTGTGCAGGCAGTGAAGGGAGACAGGGCTGTGCTCTCAGTTTTCCCCTCAGCATTGGAGAGATGCTGGATGTTACCCAAAGAAACTTTGTAGCCTGCACATCTCATGGGTAACCTTTGATGTCTTCAAATTAAAAATGTTTAGAATAAAACCAGAAGTCTAAATAGCCTTGTTCAATTTAAATATTCAGAACTGAATCGAATCCAATCTAGTGTTAAGACTTTCACCTGTCCTTGATTGATTGATCAGCTCTGATAAAAGAGGAGAATCTCTTAATTTATGTTATTAATTCATGTAGTAAAGACCAAATCACTTTCCAACTATGTAAGAAATAATCAAAGAAGTAAAAATAATTTTGGTAGAATAAACATTAATTGGGTGAATTATTAAAGAACTTTAAAATAAAATTTAAAATAATTGGAGAATTAAATAATAATTTAAAAATCCCTAAAGAAATGAGGAAAACCTCATCTTTCAGGACTGTGGTTCAGAAGATATCCTTTCAGTGATGGAAAGCTCCAAGGAAGGTAAAGCAAATTTTATGGCAACTTCTGGGATAAATTCTTTGCAAATCAGATAAACCCAGATGAAGAGCCATATGCAATTGTAATTAAACAAACATATCAGTGCCTTCTAAGTGTTTAATGCTGGGATGAGCCACCTACCTCAGCAGAGTGACAGAAGCAGAGCACAACATTACAATGTCAACATGCTCTGATGGTAAATGGCTGGTGATATCAGATACTGACTCTGAAGAGGATCTTCTGAGTAGAGCTGTGAAAAGTTTCGATATCAGAGCTGTGTGAAATGTTGATCATATTTTAGAAGCAAAGCAGAGCTCTTAGACCTGCACTGACCCAGGACAAGCAAGGCTGATGTCCAGGTGACATACAAATATGGTGGGTTGTTCCATTCTCATGGACCATTTGCTATTGGGATATAATCTAATTGTATACTCCTGTCTTCACAATGCAGGGATCATTGTCCAAGATCATTGTCTCCCAGCTCATTTTTGGTTTAAAAACTTCATATCATATTTTGATCATAACTTACATATATGTTTAAAGAAAAAAAAAAAAGAAAAAAAGAATTTGTTTGGTGCTTCGGTAAGTATAGAAATATTTCAGTGTTCAACTTCCAAGTGTGGAGCTACCAGAAATTCAGTTTTGTAACTTAGGCTCATCTTACACATTATTCACAGTAACTCTCTACTTCAACTATTTTCCTTTTGATGTAGAAGGAAGTGGTGCAAGGCTATCTGATTATTTCAGAGTGCTATTTTTCTTAGTTTCCCTTATCTATATTAACAGTTACATCTTCAAAGAACTTGAAGAAGAATGTGTTACCTGCTCATTCTGAACTCATCTTTGAACATGTCAGGTTTTTCAGTTTCCATTTGCTACAGAAGCCATAGTTTCCTTTCTAAGAAATTCTCTAAAATTGATAGAAAACCTGTAGGTTTATGTTATAATCTGTCTTTACACAGTCAAAAACCAGTGCAATTGTATGGTATTCTCTCCCCCATCTGCAATCTCTTTGCTGCACAACAGTCTTGCTGAAGGAAATAAAAACAAGGAAATTCCTCATATACAAGGAAGAATTATGAAAGATTTCCACTTGGAAGACACTTTTAAAATAATCTGTTGGTCTGATATAATATCTCAGAAACTTCTCAAACTATTCAGTGAAGTATGCTCTGCTCTGCAAAAGTGTATTTCTGTGATCAAACTGTGCAGCTTTAAAACTTTTGTTACCATCAAGTAGGAATCATTTTCAGCTTTTCTCCCTCATCATGATAGTCTAAGAATGACATAAATTAAAATTTAGAATTATATTTTCAGAGTGAACTTTCTGTTCATGTTTTTTTTTCCTGCTCTAACAACTTACTTTTTCAGCAGTTGTTTGTATTTATGGGAAATTGGATGTATCTCTCAAATGGCACTGCTGCAGTAGTTGGTGCCTGTAGCACTGAGTACATACACCATCCCCAGCACCATGTTCCAGCCTGATAATTTAGATGGGTATAGATCAGCTCTTTTATTTTAAAAGCTACCAATTTTTATTGGCTGCACACAAACTTATTATGTTTTTATTTCAGACAAAGTGTTTCATAAATCAGGACTATAATTTTGACATTACTGTGATGATGATCAGTGCCCCAGGTGACAACACCATTGTAACATCTGTGAGCTAGCAGGTATTTTCTGTAGCTTTATATGCATCCTTCTTGTTTTTTTAGTTTATTCTAAATTCATAGAATAAAGGAAAATATTTCCTTTCATATTATCGGTGATGCTGGTTAAGTCACAGGCTTCAGGTTTCAAATTGGGTATTTGTCTAAATCATGATGCAGCCTAATGGGTAAAACACTTTTTTTCCTTTAAGATACCTTTTAATTGAATTTATGGCATTTACTCAGGAATCATTCAGGTATAAGTGATAACTTTAAACCTCTTCCTCTTTTCTTGGATTCCCTTGCCACCTCCAGAAGCATCTAACAACAATAAAACCTTCTGTATCTTGTCTCCATATCATCTAAGAGTCCCTTATCTCCTCCTAACATGCACAATAGTGAGAAATTATTCACTCAGAAAACTAAATAGGATTGTTGGTATCTTAGGCACACTCTCTTCTGTGCAAAGGCTCAGTTAACACCAGTGAGTCACAGAAACAGCAGAGAAGGTTAAAAGTCAATTTTGCCATGGCACGAGGAGGTGGAAACCCAGCCACCAAGGAATCAGATCAGACCAGGGAGATATCACTTCACAGGAACAGCTCCTGGTGTTCAGAACAATTTCATTTGTATACAGCTGTCTGCTAAAGTTAGACAACAAATTTAGAGACTTCAGATAAAATTGATATGAATTTAATTTTAGAAATATCAGTGTGTTAAAAACTTTTAAAAATATAAAATGCATTAAATCTTCAGGGTTTTTAATTGGCTATGCTAGAACTTATGAATAGTTATTTAGAAGCTTAATTTCATAGCCTTGAATATAGATTCTTTTTTTCTTTCTTGAAGTAACCTTCCTCTCCCCTTCTCCCCCTTATAAGTGTAGCCTTCCTTTGAGGATTTTTAAGACAAAGATGTCTTAAAAATGGATATTAACTGTGTACGAATAAATTATGATTGACCATCATCATCAGTGCTGTATGTTAGATGCTGTTAGATCATGGGTTAAAAGAGATGTTTGCTAATTTCAGACACTTAAAGTGGAGAGGTAGGACCAGAATGAGGTGGAATAAGAAGTGTCATTTATCTTTCAAATAGATCAGTTTAAAGGGCATGTGGATTCACTGACTTAGTTCCACTTAGATGTACAATAACATATGGAACTAGAATCAGGAGTCAAATGTCTTTTACAGTCTTGGGAGAGTTTTGTTTCTGAAAAGGAAGTAAAAGAAGTCACAAGTAGAGCAAGATGAAGTAAAATGAGAAGGAATAAATTAAATATAAACTCTTATTAAATAGTAAACACTATTATCTTTTTTATTGTTTCTGTTGTAAGAAAGGAACTAAAGCAGAGAAAAATAACCTGTTAAAAAGGAAAAAGAAACAAAAATTCAGCATATTGTGGCTTATAAAGAGCTGGTGCAGATAGGTAACTGTCCACGTTGAAAAATGCTACACAATATCTCTTTTCAGTTATTGTATTTTCAACCTTTGTGATTAACATCCCTGTACAGAACATCATTCCACATCTATTTACTAAACAAAATCTTTAGGATCAAATTGTTAGCTTGAATTCTATTATGAATGAAGAGAGTATTTACACTGCAAATCACAGTTATTTCCCTAGCTGCCTTCTAGTTCCTGGAAGGACAGTAAATTTCTTAGGCTGCCTCAGTGTCTTGAGTGGGCCAATTCAGACTGATTTACTGATCTCTCTGCTAGTTTGTTCTCTTTGGCTAAACATAATGCTTGCTTGCCTTGGTGGAAAATTCCACATGCTTTCTCCTTCAGACTTTCAGGGGCTGTAACCTACTCACCAGGTATCCCAAGAACTATCTCAAAGTGAATTTTCCTGTTGTGCATCAGATAACAGTATTTGTTGTTTGTCATGCACAGCCTCTTCTCTGAAAAATCCATTTTGAATTGAGCTAATGGCCATTCAGCTGTGAAAAGAAATACAGCATAGAACAATGGTAGAATTGATTGGACCATGGGATATCATCACAACCTGCATAACAATAAACCAAAAGGTTCAACAAACAGCATGATTTAAAATCTGACCTACATTCACCACAACTTGGGAGAAAAAATCTGGGACAGTATAATCTTGCTATGAGACAATACAATGAAACTTTTTTGAATAGCATTCTCTGGATATTTTGATTCTTTCCTAAGTGGTGCTATTTCTCTACTCAACTGTCCCATTTTTCATTTTAAGAGTTCATTTACCCAGAAATATTTTCACTTCTCTCTGATTTGTTTTAGCTGCAGGGAAGGCTTCTTCCTATGACGTTGTGCTCATTCTGAATGTTTCATTAGGTACTTCAAATACTCAACATGCAATAAACCTTTTCAAGGAGTGTATTGAAGAAAAAAACATTGATTAGACTTTTGTTGATTTCCTTTTGAATTCTGAATAATGGATTTTCTGCTTACTTTGTGATTCTCTTGCAGTGTTGTTTTACAGATTCACTTTTGCTAACAAATCATATTTTAAGGCTGACAAAGTACTCATATTCTTTGAGTAGATCTTGTGAATGCTTGGAGCCTTTTCAGAGGGTCTTGTGCTGTTGTCTGGGTTTTTGTCATTCTAACTGGGTTTCTTTCATTTTAATAACTGAAATAAGTTTTAAATCTAAATTATGTCCTGCCTTTTTCCTTCATTGTCTCTTCTGAATTGATACAAGTTCCTAGAATAATTTGTATCTTGGATTTTACAGGCCTTCATAAGTCCCTTTTGTAATTTGTACATGTGAAGTATATGAATGCATAGAGTATAATGCAATATGTATCTTACGAAAAAGTACAGGTGAAATTAATGCTAAATATATATTTCATTTTGAAACTAAGTCTAGATAGTGTCTTTTGTAGGAATGCAAGATCATAGCCAGGGATGATTGAAGTCAGTAGAAAACACTGTCATTCAGGGATTAGTATTTTTCTACAATGTTTTAAAAGAAAAATTATTTTTTAAACATTAACTGCTTTTACCAAACCGTAGTCTAAAAGACATATTGAAAATTAAATTTTGCTTTTCACAAGTACACTTCTAAAAATTATAGTATTTGCAAAGTATATGAAGTGCAGGAGGTTGTTGGCAACTCTAACCTGTTTTATTATTACTGAAAAATAGCAGAATACAAAATAAAAGTATTGAATGTGATTTAAAGAATCAGCTGAACAAATCATGTACTGTGGAAGAACTTTCTTTAACTGATAGTGAATCACTTTATAAATGATGCCCACTAAAATCAGAAAGAAAAGTCTTATCTTAAATAGAAGATGTGTACATAGTGGATACAGAAATGGAATTGATGTCTTAGCTTTGCTTGGTCTGTCTCTCCAGGAAGGGACATTGTGTTGTCCAATATCAGGAAGTGAAATACTGTGTTTATTTTGAAAATATGGTATTAAAAAAAAAAAAAAGTTCTACAAGAAATAGGACCTTTGTACTGGGGTTAATGCACATTTAGAGATTAATATAGTCTTTAAAGTATTTTATAAGGGATTTTTACTTTTGAAACCTAGATTCTAAAGGAAACTAAATAAAAGAACAAATAAAATATACTTTATGATAGTTTCTCCATCAATATGCCCACAAATTGGAGAAATATTCGATTTCTTTTTTTCAGTACTAAATAGTGTAATGAACAAGTCTTTTTAGAAGAAATAATCACAGACTGTTGCCATGAAAACCTCCTTTAGTAATAACGACCTTATTTAGTCAGAAATTAAATAGCCTCAGTACTAGAACTTAGATTTAAATTACTTCTACTCTTGCCTACCAGTTGTCTTTCAAAATACCATTGTATATTAATTCTACAGCACTTTGATGTATCCTACATTCTAGTAAAACAATACTTTATGCTTTCTACCACCATCTTAATTACATTCATGTGGAAAGTCTTCAAAGTAACTGATACTTCCAGTGAAAGTGTGGTTGTTACCACGGAGATGAATTCAAGCTTTCCAGCTGCTGTGCATCTGCACTAACTCCTCACATAAACAACCCACGAGACATGGAACAACCAGAAAACCCCAAAAAGCGTGTGTGACCTATCAGTGTATGTGGAGTCTTTAACATACAACAGGCTGGAGAAAGGGCAAAACAATATAATTACATTTTCCAGCTTTTATCATATATTATGTTTACTAAATTGTGATCAAGGAAATGTTTACATAGTTCTCAACTCTTTATTGGTTTTTTGGGTTTTTTTTGGTTTTTTATTGTTCTACCTGATGTGATAAACTTCTCTGTGAAACAGATATACAAATATCTGGATTAAAAAATATTAAGAAATGTTATGGTATTATGAAAAATATGGAAAACAATAATTTTTATATTGTGAAATATTGTTTTATGCTGAAAATGATTGTATTTTTTAAAGTATATTTTGACAGGGAGAAACATTCAGCATGGAATTTAGTAATGTTGCATGGAAAACTCGAGCATCTTTTCAATAATATGCATATTTTTAATGTACATTATTGACTTCAGATTGAGTTACAAATCTGAAACATCTAAATTTGTTTTGGACTTTGACTGTGTTTTGGATTCTGACTAAGTTTACATTGTTTATATAGGTGTCATAGTAAGTTTTGACTCATGAAATACTGACATTGAAGGAAGAAATTTGACTAAATTGGGAAATAGAACTGGCTAACCATGTTTGTGGTTGGTTTAAGCTGTTTCCAAATGGTGTAAGGAAAAAATACAAATTTTCGTTACATTTAAATAATAGTCATTGTTGAGTGTAATGCTGTTTAACTCTCTCTTACCAGCTGAAAGTTAATTTATTTAGTTACAGTAACTAAAAGAATCAATTGTCTTATTTCTGCTAACAGCTTCCAGACTTCCTCTCCTCCATCTCTGTCACACAGTCTCTTAAGAAGACTTGCAAGGTCCTTGCCTTACAGATAACTTTGTTGTCTCAGGCAATTATAAGTATGAGGCTATCTATGAAAGAAGAGACCATTCCTCTTTAGTTGGATGGTGGAATTGGAATTTTTCTTAAAATGAGAGTTTTTCAGAGGAAAGAAAAAGTAAGCAAACCAATGACAAAGAGGATGTAAAGAGAATGACAATAGATGAAATTGTGAGTAATCCTCAAAAATGAAACAGTGTAACTTCCTCTGAGATTTCAAGGCATCTTTTTTCCCTTTTTTACAATCTTGATAATGCCATAGTTGACAGTCAAGAGGAAGAAACTCCCGAAGGCCAAGTTTTTGGGTGCTGAAAATGACCTTACTGAGAGGCTAATGGAAAGAAAGCTAAAAAATCCTGTGGTGGATGAGTACTTTTGGAGATTTACTGCTTTTCAGTTCTGCTCAGTCAAATTTGCAGTCTTCTGTTAAACCATAAATCTTGATTAATGGAAAGTTTTGATGATCTTGTACTTTGGCACAAACATGGTTTAATATTTCTTCAAAAGTTCTTAATTCACCTCCTTTACTTCAAGAAAACTGTCTGAGGGAAGATTTTGCTCACAAACGATAATGCCCTTCAGAGTTTCGTTAATGTTCATTTGCAAGGAGTGTTTGTAAAGCTCAATCAATGAAGACTGCATTAGGTGAGACTCTGAAGGGATTAAGGGACAGAGAGAAGTATGTATAGCACAGCTTATCTGGGAGGCAAAAAGCAGCTTAGTAGTGCTGATGTACTTTTTCCACTCTCCAGAAGTTGTTTGAGACGAATAGCTGTGGACAGAAGTTCAACAAGAGGCCAACATTTTGCTGTGCCTGAGTGGAAAAGCCCAGGTCCACTCAACCTGATTGCATTGCACATGCCTTTCTAGAAGGTAAGCTGAGTCTGCTATGAACTGTTTCCTGTATTGTGTTCTGGAAGGATGGAGCTTGTTATTTAAGTGCTTAATGCTGCATCCATAATATCCAGAAGCTAAATTTAGCAATGCCAATTTGAACTTTTGGGTTCGGCGTTTTTTACTGGCAAAAAAGAAAAACATGCAGGGGTAGAAATGTGTATCTTAAAAATAGTATTGCATTTTTAGAATCAGAGTCTATTTTATGAACAATTTAATGGAATTTCTGAAAATGTTATACTCATCTCCAGAGGCAAAATTTAGAATATTTAATGCAGTAAAATATAAATCGCACTCTTGTAGTAAGTTTTGCATTCTGTGACTACTTTGAAGAAACATCTGTTCTGTGAGGACTATTCAAACTTTATAGATGTTCTATTAAAATCTTAGAGACTCTGCAGCATGCTATTCTTGACCCAAAGAGTGGGGTGAGGGAGGAGGGACATGTTGCCTCTTTTAGCACCATATTAGTGTCCAGGGGCACTGGGAAAAAGCGTGTCCTGATAATGTAGTCACTGAATAGTTGGATGAGGTATTACTTTAATGTAAGGAAACTAATGGACAGGTAGGTTGATGCTTTCTGCCATTAAGATAAACTTTCAAAATTTGCACATCCTTCTGGCAGCCTGGAGGACAAAGTAAAGTGCTAATACAAGAAGAAAGGAAAGAAAGAGCTTTTGACTGCCATTTTACATTTAAGCAAAATTTGTTATACAAACTGCTTTTATGATAAAAGTCCATAGTTAAAAAAAAAAAAATAAAACCAACAAAAAACCAACTACATGCACAGAACAGAGTATCTATAAACCTGCTGTTACCTCTGTTGAAACCTATGCTCTCCAGCCAGGGAAAGACAAACAGGAATCCGGAAAGATCCCCAAGGTTCTAAAAAGTCTCCTGCAGTTACAGTCACATCTGTACTGGGAAATTCTACCAGTAAACAGTAAACAGCAGGTGCTGATCTAGATGTTATATTTGATTTATCTCCTTGTTAAAAATGAAGGAAGAGATTTCTCAAGAGAAATTCTGTCAGGAGATTTCTGTGCCTACCATACCTTCACCTAGTTTACTGTTGGGTAGAAATGCTTCACCTGAAAAATTCAGGGTATTCTAATCCAAGGAGTCATAGTTCCTTTTCCTGTCAAAATTTTATCCCATATCTAGGCCTTTCCTCCCATAGTCCCCCATGACTTCCCTTTGCCCTCTCTGTTCTCTCAAAGGTAATCTTGTGTAGCTCAAAGTGTTCCCATCTCCATTTTAGAAACAAGATGCATGGTTTCTACAGCATTTCAGTCACTAAACCGCTATGTATTATCTTGGGAATGAGAAACTTGAAAGTAATGAAAACCTGCCATTGTTTCAGGTTCTATCATCAGACACTTGGCAACTTCTTCTGCACCCTGTGAACTTGTGCTTCTAAATTTGTGGAAAACAGGCAGTATTAGGAAGTATTAACAATATAATTAAATGTGTATGTGCAAATCATTCAAGTATGGAGCTTGCCTCATGGGACTCTTAAGGATGAAAGTGCTACAGGATAGAGGGGAAACAGGAAACTCTGTACTGATACATGCCAGTGCCTGAGTAGTTTCCACCAGGATGATAGTTGGGCAAGTGGATATCACATATCCTCCGAACACAGAGAGAGACATCGCTGTCCCAGGATTTTCCTGGGAAACTGTGAGAAAGCTCAGAGGAAGAATTAAAACATTATCTCTTTTTCTGTAACTGTTGTTTATAGATATGATTCTCCAGAGTATGCTATTCATAGTTCACCAACAGTGTGAGAGAAGATTCCTAAAGACCAATGAGGTCTTAGGTCCACCACTGTTTCTATAAGAACTGTGTATTTCTAATAATAATGTGTTTTTCGTATCTTCTGATGATGCAGTCACTGTATCACCTTTGACTGTCCCTGATACTCCTTTGGTGACAGATGGAGATTCTGAGTCCTATGGAAACCTGTTTCTAAACAAGGCAGAAGACCAGAGATAACACCTCCCAAGACATCAGAACTGTGTTTATGGGTACATTCAACATGTCAATCCCTAATGCTGTTTGTGTGTACAGAGTATTTTTGAGAGTACAAGTGAAGCACTGGGAGATCTGGTTGATAGTAATACTGTCTTTATGGACCTAGTCTGCTGTTTCACAAATGGGGAATACCACATTGTTATAAAGAAAAAAGATTAAAATCTTAAGTGGAAAGAATAAATATAAATCTGACAGGAAGCTGCTCCTTCAACAGCTAGTGAGACAGAAGTTACAGAAGCCTTTCATTTAGTGTGCTTGACTGAGGGTAACTTAAAAGAATGCCTTAGTGCCAGGCATCCCTCATATATTTTGATGCAGCTCCAGCAGAGTCAAAAATGGGTAATCATTGTAATTGTTGGCTGTACTTGGATCAAGCACACATAGTAAATGATTTGCAAAAGCCTATTTTAAATTAAAGGTCTGATGCAGTATATCATTAGACACAAGCAATAACATTGCCCAGACACATTAACAGTAACAGTCAAAGCTTATGAAAAGTAGTCTTATATAAATTTCATATTTTAAAAAATTTGACTGTGAG
Organism: Setophaga petechia; assembly: GCA_024362935.1. Lineage (NCBI taxonomy): Eukaryota > Metazoa > Chordata > Aves > Passeriformes > Parulidae > Setophaga > Setophaga petechia. The sequence goes on from JANCRA010000001.1 coordinate 35,677,848, forward strand.
CTTTTTGCTTAACTTTATACTATATTTGAACTCAGCCCTGTTTTCTAAGTGACAGAGCTAGTGACCTGACTGCTGTCTTGGTTTGGGTGGGTGGCTTTGCTGCTTTGAAATATATTTCCTAGGCAGCTCAAGGGTAAACATTTACACAGATGTGGAGGTTTTGTGAGCGTCTTTGCAGAATTTGTCTTTGCTGCCTGAAAATGAAAAATTATCCTGCTGCACTTCTCATTATATCTCCAGACTGGGCTACTTTCTCCAGGAAGGATTTCTTGCCTCCTTTGCCATGTCAAAATTATGACCTGTACATAAATTTTCCTTTTGTGCGAAAGTGAATTTATTATTAACAATGAATTTGCTTTCCTTAAATCTTTCCCACTAAATATTATCTGTAGGAAATAGTATTAAAAAAAGTTCAGTAATTTCCCATGAAATTGCCAACAACATTAATATAGCATCTGATTATATGACCTGTATGTTTTCTCCATTAACAAGAAGCAGCCTTCCTATTGCCATATAATTTGGTTTGCTACACACACCTACAGATCTATTAATTTGTGACAGGCTTACACATTAAAAGATTGTTACATTTCCTGCAAAGCAATTGCACATGCTTTCCAAGAACCTTAAGAAGATAAGCTGCTGTCACAGTGCTTTAATTCCAGCTTCTACTGTCTTCTAAGGAAACAGAGATTTGCAGGGAAGACTATGGGACTTGGGTCTGTCATCATGTTACTGCAGGGTGACAGCACTGCTTGCTGCACTACTGTAGCAGGAAAATGTCATGTTGAGAGGAAACACAGCTGACTCTAGAGACAGATCTGCAGAGTGGACTTCTATGGGCATTAAAATACTGGTCACCACAAGAATCGGCTGCATGGTTCTTACTGACACTCTTGCATTTCAAAGAGCAGCAGTCCTGAAACATGTCTGCAGTCACCCTAGCTGCCAAAAGAAAGCTTAGGATAATTGTAAAGGCATGGGTTCTGGAATCTGCAAGCAAGGCTTCCAGGATCAGGAATTTCTGTAGGTAAAACTAGTTACAGCCTAAGGGAGAAACAGAAGCACAAATAATATACAGTTTCTCTAAATAAATATTTATGAAGGAAATTAAATGTTATATTTTTAAAGCGAGGAATGGAAAGAATTATTGCTAGGACGGCGAGCAAGTAGCAGAGTTGTAATTGCTCAGCTTTTATCCCCATCTCGACTGAGGTTCAGTGGAATTAATGCAGATCCCGCCGCCACCGGGGGGCGATGCTCTCTCAAGTACTTCGGGAAAGGCACAAATTTCACATCCCGGGCTATCCCACCGAGATGTTACCATGAGCATGGGTCTATTTGAAGGAAGTTTCTAGAAGTAAATTTTAAAAGGTAAGAATATTTTGGCAGCTAACTTTTAGTCACGTTCCTGGAACTCTTGAATCTTTGACTAAATTCAATTTAAAAAATTAATTTAGAAATGACTGTGTCTTAAGGAACTGGAATGTTTAATGTATTCTCCTTGATTTCAGTTGATGAAGATTATTATTAAATATCTTATTCCTGCTTAAAACTCACAGATACTCTCATAAAACTGTCATGTTCCTAATCTTCATTGTCATTTTGTAACCATTAACCTAACATTAGTTAATACTTCCCTATTTATAATCCATATACTTTTGAAGGAATTTATAATTTACTACTCCTTGACTTAAAGGAACAAAAGATAAAAGATTTAGAAATGTTCAGAGTATATATATTATTTACCACTACAATTCTTCAGACCTTTGACCCAAATGTGTATTTCATTCCCTGCCAGTGCACTGGCATTGTATTCAGGACAAAACAACTTCATTCCTGCTGCATAAAGCAGTTGGCTAGTGAATATATCTGAATAGGATCAGAGAAATGGAGAAATCAGAAGAAAAGGGAAACACCTGCCATTCAAAAAGTAAAAAATAAAATATTTAAAAATGGAGTAGTGGCACTATAAAACATGAATCTGTTATAAATCAAAACCCCAAAGATTTTGCCATTTACCTTTCAGTTTTGTTTACTGTTACTGTAACCTCTTAAATACCTCCCTCCAAAAATCCAATAAGGGATTAGAACAACAGGCATTTTAATCAATTTTAATCAATATGTATGCACACTTTTTCAGATTGGTAAAAATGCTTTGAACAAGTTATGGAAAGGACAATTCTATTCTATTTTAAATACCTAGTTTATTAAGAGAAAAGTATTCATTGCATGCTTTATAACTCTCCGTCTTTTTATATTATCTATGTACATGGCCTAAGATCAGGAATAATCAAGTTCAAAACACAATTTCAAGTCTTTAGTGATTAGTACAGACTTCTGGCATCTGTAATGCTACTTGGTGTATATTGATCAATGCAGCCTAATCATTTAATGTGGAAGATGTAATTTGCTTCTGTTCTTCTAATTCTGTGCAGCATTATCAGAACAATCTCTGAGAGGAGAATATCAAGATGATTTCCTTGGCACAAGTTTTAGGACACTGTATAAAAATGTCTGTGCCTTGTCTCAAAATATTACCTACCCCAATAGCTTCTGTTTTGGTCTCAGAACTATGGTCTGTCTTGGAGCTAATTTTCATACTACTAAGATAGTTACAGGTTGATGTCAAAAATCAGAAAGCTTTGTCATTCACTCATTGCTAGTTTCTAATCTTCTCTTGGTACATGATTCTCCCCCTCTTCCAGGGGTACCTTAGGTGAAAATGTAATTGCTTATTGTGAGTCTCCTTCAAAAAGAAAGGACTGAGTAACCCCAGCGTTATGACTCTGATATGTGGTCACCAATGCAAAAAGTTAGAGAGTGATGAAGAATGGCGACATTCCTCCACCTTGATTAAAAGATAGTCTTCTATCATGTGACTAAAACTGTTCCTGCTCTGTAACTCTGAATCTGAGGGAAACCCTGCTATTAGAATGAGGTGATTATTTGATATTGTTCTGATATTGTTCTGATGAGGCTGGATGCTGTGCAGGATTTTGGAAAAAACTCAGATATCGATTCCTTACAGCTAGTCCAGATTTGCATCCCTTAATGAATGCAATGCAACCCCCTCTTCAAAGGTGCTAGCAGTTTGGAGTTTGGATTCTCAAAGATGCTGGCAAATTTCAGTTCCTATATTCTTCACTCTCCCTTTTACTATTGAGTGTATCATTCAGAGTGATACATGAAAATTAAATTTCTGTATAGAATCCAGACCTGCGCTTGTGCAAAGAGTGAAAAAATCTCGAAAGGTCCTTCCTTCTTTCTCTCTTACAATTTAAGTGATGACTTCTATTTGGTATTTGGAGAGACTATGCTGGGTATTATGGGTTTCTCTGAAGAACAGACAGCCTCCTTCAAATGAATCCTGGAGCAAGGAAGAAGCACTCAAGGTTATTATCCGTAATATAGGGAAATTATATTGCTTGCACAATGTAAAAGGAAATTTGGGATTCTTTGTGTTTATCTTGATGATATGAAGGAGAGAAGAACTATAAAAAATAAAAAAAAGCAAAACAAACTGAAAAACCTCAAAACCATATCAGTGAGAGATCAGAATTACTTGCTGTTGTATCTCCAGGGTTGATATAGTTGAGGTTGGTGTGACATATGTTAATATAATAAAAGTATAAATCATAATAATTTATTATGGTGACATAGATATAAAAAACCTTTCTTTTAAAATGCAAAATTTTAATACCATGTTGTGTATTAACATACCATTATTTTACTCCGATAAACTGGGAAACTATTGGACACATCATGTTTTAAGTAACAAAATATCCCAACAATTATTCTTTGAAGAGCTATTAATTGAAGGCCAACTTATGGTCTAGTAGGCAGCCTAGCCACATGCAAAGTGAGGAAGGGAAGAAGGAAGTTTCATCAGCTGTGTCAATACATTTCTGAATTTCTATTGAGCTCTGAAGGAGCCTCTGGAGGAACTGAGGTCTACTGGTGGGATTCTGCTGAATCTAGGGGGTAGCTTGGTGGGTTACCATCAGACTGGCAGTAGCATCTTCACTGCTGTCCAGAAAGGCTCCATAGCATAACAAAATAAACTGTAGAAAAGCATGTGATCCCTACTCAAGAGCAGAAAATTTCAGTAGAAATGTAAAGCCTGTGACCTAACCAATCTATTTAAACCTAGCTGGATTTAATTCTGGGTAAATCACAGACCTTTAAAGCCCTATACTTGTCAAAGAGAGTGAAGGAGGTTGAGAAAAGTCTTCTCTCCACTTTCTATGCACAGCCTTGGCATACTCTGTGCTATGCTAGGGAGAAAATGTTTGCTATGGATGCAGAAAAACTGCCATCTCAGAGGGATTTAGATTTGAGATTGGAATTACGGTAATTCTCCCCATGGTATCTTGTGCCCTTTGAAACAGATCACCCTAATGGAAAATTATCTTTAAGTAAGGGGCATGCAAGTCTCCAATAGATTTATAAATTGCTTTCCAGACTCCTCACAATATGTACAACATTTCATTCATTTCACATTTTTTTCTATGTCAAGTTGAGATGAAAAGTTAGTGTCCTATAACTATTTGTAGAATCCAAACTTTAAAAAGGATTTTTCCTTTAAGTTCAGCGTTTTAATTGACTTGAATTGAAAAAATAATTTTAATTGAATATCAAATTGCATATATTGGTGTCTCTAAATTACTCTTTCATTGTCTAAACACTATGTTCCTATTCTCTCCTCTGCTCTACCTAACAAGGCAGAGGGTTAGAAATTTCCAGGCTCTGTGACAAAACTACATCATCTATAACTTTTTACAGTCTCCTTTGAGGTTTAGACATATCTGGCCCACAGAGTCCAGGACTCAGAAACTTACTGTTTGAAATACAGAAACTAAAAATTGCAGCAAATTAATTATGACAGAAACTACTTTTTAGTAGGTCAGCTCAATTTTGAAAAAAATGAAATCTTTCAATTTGGTTGGATAAAGTGTTAAATTTTGCTGTGTGAAAATGCCCACAGAATAAGCAGAATTAGCTTCATAGAAGAAGAAATTATTGAACACCAACACATTTTAACTGTTTACCTGGATTATTTGTTAATTGAAGTTCCATGGAACTGGAGATCCTTTCCTGTGTTCCTTGGGTTATTTTCTGGTGGTTTGTGGTTTATTTTGTTTGTTTATTTTTATTTACTTTATATGCTTATTTTGTTTGGTTGTGGGGGTTTTGTTTGTTTGTTTAGAAATTTTCCCCTGATTTTAATGTATTGAAGGTGATGAAAAAATCAAAATAATTACAAGAATGATCAAATGGAAAAATATATAGTTCTTAGATGTCCTGATTAAAACAAGCTGCCAATTGTGAAACACTGCTGCCAATTTCAAATGTCCAGTTCAGTACAGAGAGATTAGGCTGGAAACTGCAATTATCTATAAATTAGTGCCAATCTGCTCCCAATAGCTTCATCAGCCCTGGTAATCTGGAAGGCCAACACTTCTCCAGAGCAGTGCTGTTTATTGTGGTCTTCTTGTTCTACATCAATTCTCTACTTCTTAAATAGACCATGTATATAATTATTAAGATAAAATACAGCCGAAGCCGTCACCTGAAGAAAGTGAGAGAACGAGGGAGAGATGAAAAAAGATGAAGAGGAATAGGCAAAAGAGAAACTCTGTATCTGTATTCTGAAAATCACAGAAAAGAAATTAATTGGAAAGAAGTGATTTTGCAAGACAGGAAGTTACAGAAAGATGAAAAGGTATCAGAGGTTTTAATAAATGAAATTTCTCTGAAGAATTGTGCCATTGTGAGGTTTTTGCTTGCAGTAAATTTTGTATTTTCATATTTTAAAATTGGGTAGAAATGTACAGAGGCTCTTCTGAGTTATATCCTAAAATTTTTTTTTTTCAAGATTTATGATCAATTTAACTTGCTTTTAAATTATACAGAAAGTTTAATGATTACAGCACATTCATAATAAGAAAAGAAATGTCATTTCAAAGACCTAGACTTTATATGGAGGTTATTTGTAAAGAAATTGTCCTTAATTGCATAGCCTCCTCTCACTTCTGACTGAATTGGTAACAAGGTAAGACATACAGCATGTGTGATAGCGCCTACAGGCCCAAAACAAATTAACTTAATGGGCACAAATGTGTACTCCTGTCAAATTATGTATTTGATTAGGAACGGACTTGGCTTCAACTGTACATGTGCTTTTGCAGAAGGAAAATAAGCCAGTTAACCCATGTAATTCTGAAATGTCTTACACAGGTCTAGGAGCAGAGCAAAGAATACATGTGGTTTGTGATTGAACTGTAAAACTGAGATTCCTCTTCTGTTGTAATACAGATTCCTGTGATGCTTACACTGCTCCAGAATCTATCATGGTAATCAGCAAAGCTTGACTTTCATAGCAAAATTGTTTTGAATATGTGCAGTCCTCCAGATCAACTTCAAGTTGGGTGGGAGTGTTAATCTCCAGAAGGGTTGCAAGCTTTACAGAGGGATCTGGACTGGCTGGATCAATGAGCTGAGGCCAATTGTCTGAGGCTCAGCAAGGCCAAATGCTGAGTCCTGCACTTCAGCCACAACCCCGTGCAGCCCTGCAGGCTTGGGGAAGAGCAGCTGGAAAGCTGCCTGCTGGAAAAGGACGTGGGGTGCTGGGGTACCAGTGGTGTGCCCAGGTGGCCAAGAAGGCCAGTGACATCCTGGCTTGTATCAGAAACAGTGGCATCTGATTGTAACAGCAGGACCACGGCAGTGGTTGTCCCCTGTACATGACACTGGTGATGCCACACCAGAAGCCTGTGTTCATTTCTGGGCCACTCACACAGAAAGGACACTGGGGTGCTGGAGCAGGTCCAGAGCAGGGCAGTGGAGATGGCAAAGGATCTCGAGCACAGATCTTATGAGGAGCAGCTGGAATTATTGAGTCTGGAGAAGAGGAGGCTCAGGGTTTATTGCTCTCTACAGCTGCCTGAAAGGAGGGCGTAGCCAGGTGTGAGCTGCTCACTTCTTCCGGGTGACAAAAAGAAATAGCTTCAAGCTGCATGAGGGGAGGTTTAGACTAGATATTAGGAAAATATCTAGTTCTTCATGAAAAGGGCTGTCAAGCACTGGAACAGGCTGCCCAGGGAAGTGGTTGAGTTGCCATCCCTGGAAGTATTTAAGGCATGTAGATGTGGCACTTACAGCAGTGGTTTGGGATGGGCTTGTCAGTGCTAGTTAATGGTCGGACTTGATGATCTTAAATATCTTTTCTATCCTAAATGATTCTATGATTCTACAGTAAAGAGATGTTTTAGGTGGAGATGGCATGGTGAGATCAACCACACTCTATATGACCTTCTCTAGCTAGTTCTCTAGGTTAATTAATCAGCCTACAGTTAGTCAATAAAGGATTGCATGTAAACCTGTCATCACTATAAAATACAGGATGCTTGTGGGGAAAAGCCTTTGTTCAGTTACTGACAGAAGAAAGGGGCAAGATGGTTCTATCTTGATCAGATTAGCTTTTGCTTTTTTGAAGACTTTTGTGAAGACATATCTTTCAGAGACATGACATTGGGCTAAATTTGTAGCTATCCATCTTTGATAAGTAAAAATATGAGCCTTGTTTCTTTTATTCCTCATGTAAAACATTTTGATAAAGGATAGCTTTCTTCATAAATGACACCTTATTGTGGACATTTTTAGCTATTATTGGAATTATTTAGATTTTGTTAAATCTTCTGTAACAGTCTCAATGGCAATTAATACATTAGAAGTGTCTACTATATATGTGCTCTATTAAGAAGATAAAGCTTGATAGGATATTTGATATGCAATAACCAGTATATATCCAATCTATGTCCAGTATATAATAACAAAATATGTTGCATCCAATTGCTTTGCATTGTGCATAAAACATTTTACAGGTAAACATTAGTTTCTTAATAAATAAGATTAAAAAAAATCTGAAATATGAACTAATATAAAGCAGAATGTTTCTGTATAATTGGAATAAATTCATTTCAGTATTTGACTAAACCTTGCCATTCTGATTAGTGTTCTGGCAAAACAGAAAAAAACTAACCCCAGTTTTGCAGAAAAAAAAATCTGACCCAAAAAACCCTAAAGAAAAGCAAAGTCTTAAATTGTGTTAAAAAACCCCCATGGAAACAGTGTCAAGGTTAGAAATTTATCATTAAATAAGTTTCTTGCTTGCTACATTATATATAGGCTAGAGCTATTGTTGAGAGAAGCATTCAAGAATTTCAAGAACCCTGTCTCTTCAAAATAAGATGTAAGAGCAGACAATGGCTTGTGGTCAGGGAGAGTAAATATTGGGAAGGAGATTAATTAGCATGCCAAAGGAACTTTACTAAGATGAGGAGGCTACAATAGGGCTGAAAATCTCCAGCTGTGCAGAACCCTCAGGAAGGAGGAAAAAGTGGTAAATGAAGAATCAAAAAGGGTCCCCTACCTGTTTAATCAACTGCAATGATTAGAATAATTAATGTTTTTTCAAACTGTGTTGCAGAGGCATTTCTTAAAAGATGCTGGTGATCTAAATAGTAAAGAAAAACTGGAATGAGTTTCAGAGAGAAAATTTAAAATAACTCCAAACTCTTCTCTTATGTAATATGCATCTTTTTTTTTCATGTTATTTTAATTCTTATTCAAAAGAATGAAGAGCTGAAAGTTTCATTACATATTTCATCTTCAAGTTTTGTCTGCACTAGAATTAATTGCCCAGGTAAGTTATACAAGTGAATTTGCAATATTATTCTTAAAACTTACTTTAAGCTTGAAAATGCATCATGAAATAAGGGCACCCAAACCAAATATACCTTTCATATCATACTATCACCCATTGTACCTTTTGTTCAGCATAACTCAAATTGTACATCTATATTTCTGACCAACATACTTGAGCAAACAGGAAAATTTCAGTGGGTAAAAATAGGAGCAGTATCACATCCTCTTTGCTTATCCTTATTTCTAATTTTTGCCTGAGAAATAAGAAACATGTGGAAGTCTTTCTTCAATCATACTCTGGAAAACTTAAACTATAGGGGGTATGAATTAGAAAACTGCTGACCTACTCCATAAACTTCTAGAATAATTAATTACAGAAAATGGCGAGAAAGAAATTCAGATAAGTCAAAGCTCACAAGAGGGTACCTATGTCCAACCCAATTTCTGAATTGCTTCTATTGAGATTTTATGGTGTGAGATGGTTGAAACACATCACCATCCAACACACAAATGTCAACTTGATGCCCAACATTGTTTGGTGTTTCAATAAAACCAGATCTGAAAATTCAGCCACAGCTGTTGAAGCTGAGTACTTCTATACAAGGAGCATATAGAATGGAGATGCTTAAACTAGGAAAACATCTTCTCAAGGAGATTGTGAATAACACAAGAAGGTCTTAACAGGCATTGGTTTAGAAGCTCTATCAATCTTATAATGTTTTGACTGTTTTATTCATAGAAAATCTACTGCATACAGTGTTTGATTTGAGGGGGTGTATCTGAGACTAGGACACAAGGAGACATTTGCCTTTTTCTGGAAGCTGCAATGTGTGCCAGATAAAACTCCAGGATAGGAAAATATTTTATGATATTTTATGATATTTTATGATTTCCTGAGAACAGTCAGATGAGAGGAGTTCCCAATTAATAATGAAAAAACCTCATCTAAAATAATTGATATGTTAGAAGGTTGTCCTTGGCATCAAGGCACTGCTTATTATTGTGTTGTAGACTTAAAATACAATTTAAATTGTTCACTGGACAAGAAAAGAATTATGAATTTTTGAACATCAACAAATAGAAAAATTCATTGCATGCTTTCCTACAGACATAAAATTAAAATATTATTATTATTATTAAAATATTCCATAGCCAAAGTGAAAAATTAAGTTTTTATCACTAGACAAGGTATTTTTCTTGACTAGGTTTGATCAAATCTGAGTTCCTGAGTTTGGCTGGGGATGTTCTTCACTTTGTATTATATAAAAAGCCAGATCTTTCTGTGTTTAACAAATTTGGATGAAGAAAAAATTCTCTTATTTTTGAAGGCCTGAGTTCCAGGAATTATCTTTGTGAATTCCTGTTGCAGCTGCTGTGGGTATTTGGGCTATACAGAACATCAGAAAGATTAAATGCAGTGTTAGGCAGAGATGCCACACCATTCAGATATTTTCTGTTGCAGTTAAAGGCTTGTGAGGACTTTGCTTAGACCTGTTTTGAGATGGTCTTCTGCCTCTGATCTTGGATAGGCCCACATAACAATACCTTATTCTGAAGCATATGTAAGTTGTCCATAAAAACAGAGGGATGTGTCCTTAATGCTGACCATCTGAGCTACCATGCTCTCTGGATCTTTGTGGTTTCTGCTTTTGACAGTACTTGTTTTAGCAGAGATCCACAGGTGTTTAGCAATCTAATCAAACTCATGAAGAATGAGAAATATGAGTACCTTGGAGCATTTAGCCTACAGGAAAAATATTAAGGATTGAATTGCAGTAATAGCAGAAGAATGGGGAAAGCCATAGAAGACAAATACACTGAATCTTGAAGTCTGCTGTGGCCTGAAATAGAAGATGAATGTTAAAGAAGAATGAAAGATGAATACTTCAAATCAGTTCAAGACACAAGTAGCAAAAGTCAAGGAGAAGTTGAGATGTAGCTAGCAAAAGACATCAAGGTTAATAAGAAATAATTGCAAACATAATATTACCATAAAGAGATTAAAGGAAAGGATGAGTCCCATTGTGGAGGAAGAATGCAGTAAGAAGAGAAATGTAAGAAAAAGAAATTTAAAACCTATGCATCAGTCATTAATGGCATGTAGTTGGTTAACTCAGTCATCCCAGCAATGACAAGAAAAAGAAAGGGTTTAGAAAAGACTTTGTCTGTAACAAATCTATTTCATAAGTTTTGTAAAATGAGATTGTTCTAATCATCTTATGAACTCTGCCCCGAATATTCACAGAATTGTTTGAAAGGATCTCAAAATTGTTAGTCATTGCTTTTGAGAAACTGTAGAGAGCAAGCAGGTACTAGATGACTGTAAAAAACCAAAGCAAATTAAAGGGTTTCTTTAAAAAGGGACTTTCAAAAAAGTGGGTGATAAAGGGTCAGAAAATGAAACTCTTGTCATTCCACCTTCAATTTCTAGAAAACAGAGGGGCACATAATTCAGCACAGTATGTCCAAATGTCTGGAAGATACCAAAGACAATCAAGCCAAAATAATTTATGCTTATGAAGTAAATCTTCTGCTCTGTTCAATGGTGTTCTTGTGTTCTAGACATTGACGATGGAAAAACCTCAATGCCCAATTCAGTGGGATAATAAAGTGATCAGAGATTAAAAGAATTGGGTAAAAATATGATAATAAACATATCATTGGGACGAAATACAGAGTGGGGTTACAATAGTTTCCAATATGGGAAAGGCTGCTGATCAGAGGAAAAGAGTAATTTGTTCTTCATATTTTTGGTGAATAGGATTAACCATAAGTTATAAGCTTAAATTGCAGTAAGATCAACTTGTTTCAGGTATTGGAAACCTGTTCCAGAATTAGTCTAGAAAAACCCACTGACACAGATCAGTGTGGAGTTTCTACCCCTGACAGACTCCACCAATGGTGATTCTAGAAGAACATTTGGATTGACATCTGCCAGCAGTGACAAGGAGTTTCTGGTTTTGCCTGTGGGCAGTGGGATACCTAGGTGTTCCCTTGGGATTCCCTTCAACATAACTTTATACAAGCATCATAGCACAGCCCTTGCAGTTAAAATAGCTTCAAAAAATGAACTCCATACTTAATTGCCTTAAATGAACATATCCTTCATTTGCAGGAAGTGAGTAAAGCGCTTTTGTGACAGTGTTCAGGGCATAAATTTCCTTCCATTTCCTAATAATTTCTCAGCATATCCCTTCTCTTCCATCAGTAACCTATGCATACAAACTTTTCTCCAGTATATAACTTCATGCATAAGTTACGTAATTCCAGCGCTTTTTCATATAACACACAAATGTGTACACAAAATACATATTTAAATGTATACTCCCTCTTTTATTCTCTTTCCATCCTTTTCCTTGTGCAACAACCATATTACATCAGTATTCTAACTTGCAAGTAAATTACCAGCTACACCATCTTCATTGCTACCTCCCTGCAGGATGCATCAGCTACTCAGAGGGGAAGACACCTGAAAAGTTATTATTCTAAATTAGTAAGTCTTAAAATTGAAATATTTGTTACCGAAAATTAGCAAAATAGATCATGTTTTGGAATCAAGAAGAAAGAGGTTTTTTTTGTTTATAACAACAATGCTTCTTGACTGGAAAATGGTGAAGAGCTATGAGGCAGAGTTTCTAAACTCTCATTTCAAAATCATATTCCTGTTCCCTTTAGTATTATTCTCTTACTACTGCTGCAGTAAAAGATTCCCTTTCACATCTTTAAGATGCTATTGTTAAACACGTCAGCATGTAACAATACAGTTACATTTTCTGTAAGAAATGTATGTACATTTAAAACAAAGAGTATTTCTCAAGGTGCATAGAAGAGAAGCGAAATTTTTGAGGAAAAGAAAAAGAAAACTTGTTAGTTTTGTATCTTCAAAATGCCATTTCAATCAAGTATCACTGTGTACTTGAATAAATGGAATTACCAACTTGTGTAAAGTCCTTGATCAGAATGAGGCTCTTAAACCAATTATGTGGAGATCAGAGTGGTTAAAATTATAAGGAATACATTTAGAATTATTAAAGACTTCAAATAGCTTGGTTCAGGCAAAATTGCATATAATTGATCATTAGTATGTGTTGTCAGTAGAAACTGCAGTGATAGGTGTTGAAGATCACTTTTTAGACAAATTGCAGTGAAACTTCTGTAAAACTCAAACCATAAGAGATTTCCCCTTTCTAAGGATTTTTACTGAATGCAAATCTTAGCCACTTTTATTCCTCTTCTCTAAGTATAGAAAGATGAACAATAACTTAAAAGTACTAAGTAATATTATCTGGAGGAAATCGTCAAACACAGGTGAGGCAAATCAGAACCAAACGAGATCACCTTACCGCTGGGTAAGTGAAAACACAAATTCAGGAATTGGGATGCTGTTAAAAAAAGTTTAAATAAGTAATTCTTAAAAAAAAAAAAAAACAAACAACCAAACAGCTCATTAGCTTTATAGAGAACTTTCTTCTTTGCCAAAGGGCAAAGCAATTTGTAGGAAATTAACATTAAGTCTGACAAGTACAAACTGGATTGTCAGAGAATGATTCTATAGAGCACTGACTCTATAACCCACCCTAAGCATAGCATGACTGTTTTATTGATTCTTATTTAGCCTCTGTGCAGTCCCTCTATCCCTTTGCTTTGAATTTTATGATTCATTTATTACAGAATATAATATCATTCTGGATAGGTAGCATTTTTAGAGTCAGGCACATAAATCCTAATCTGGCAATCATCCTCCGTCATACAAGTGACAGGATTTTCATTGATTTTAGTGACACAAGTTTAGGAACAAAATGGCATGTATTATGTACTGTATGATGTAGGTTATTTGATTTAATGAATACTCTACTATCTGTCTGTAGTTACAGTTCATGACCAAAATCAAAACTTGTTTAAATCTGTGGCAATCTCATAATCACTTCTCTTTTTGCATGAAGTGGCATTTTTCTGCCATCAGAGAATCTCTTGATGGGCTTGACCCTAGTACCAGGTCTGAAAGTAACTCATATTTTACCACAGAAAACACTTTCAGCAACGACACTGAGAATGTTGTGCACTTGATATACTCGGCTACCTCGCAGTGGGTTAATCTTGGCTAACAGCCAAACATTCACCCAGCTGCTCGCAGCCCCTCTCCCCCAGCAGGACAAGTCCAGGAAGAATTGGAGTGAGAGAGTTCATGGGTTAAATAAAATCAGGAATACTCTTTATCGATTACTGTTGCAGACAAAACAAATTTGATTGGAAGAAGATTTATTGCCAATTAAAATAAAAATGTAACAGCTAGTTTGAGTAGCGCTAAAGGTGAAGACACACGTTAAAAGAACAACTTTTCTCCATTCTTTTCCCAGGCTCCTCTTCATTCCAGACTCCTCTCTCCCTGACCAGCACAGGGAGAATTGAGGGCACGTACTGTCAGCATGTAACAATTTCTTTTCACTGCTCGTTCCTTCTTACACTTTCCCTCTGCTCTGGCGTGGCTTTTCAATCGGCTGCAGTCCTTCTGGAAAATGAGCTCCGGTCTGGGCTTGCCACAGATTCTCTGGGTATATCCCTTTGCTCTGGCACGAGTCTGTCAGGGTCTGCAGCGCTCTGCCATGGAGAGCACCTTCTCATCCCTCTCTGGTCCCGGCATTCCCTGCTGTTTGTCACCGTTTTCTGTCCCCGCTTCCCCTCCCTGCGCAGCGTTTCTGCCCTTTCTCAGCGATGCTTTCACGGAGGCGCCGCCAGCTTGGCCGAACGGCTCAGTGGCCGCGATGTGTCCGCTGCGGAGCTGCCAGGAGCCAGCTGCTCCCGAAACGGGAGAGTCCCACACCTCTTCCCACAGAGGCCGCCCCGCAGCCTCTGCCCCGCTCCCTCTGCCGAATCCTTGCACCACGCGGCTAATACAAACCTAAAATGCAGAGTGTTACTCAAGTCTAGGGAATAAAGCTAACATTAAAAATTAGATTAGAGAGGTCAACAGGACGGCAAATAGAACTTAAATATGGAGGCAGGAATGCTGGATAGGTAATTGAACTATTCTTGCCCCTTGTTCAATTCTAAATTAAATTTAACTAATTCGGGAAAGCATGGTTGCTCATGGTTGTCATTAAAGACTAGGAGTTAACTCAGTCTTGCTTGTTTAAAAGACAAAAGCCAGAAAGATAGGGAAGTGTGCGCGATCCTTACGAAAGGGATAACACGGGCAGGCGGCATCACAATGCGCCTCCATCAGCGCTCAGAGGCGCCCCGCGAGCTCGTGTCTCTCCTTGTCCCGAAGGCTCGGGAAGTTCTGTCTGTGACTGTGAGTTCTGAAGGATCGTGTCCGCCTGAGGCTTTTCGCCGATCTAACTCGGGATGCGAGGAGCCAGCGAAGCTGTAGCGAAGTTCCAGCGGCATCCACCCCCACCTGGAGGAGGCGGCGGCACCGCGCGGCTGCTGCGGGGCCGGGCAGGGCTCGGAGGGGGTGCGCCGGTACCCGGGATGTGCTGGTGCCCGGGGGTGTGTGCCGGTGCCCGGGATGCGCTGGTGCGTGGGGGTGTGCCGGTGCCCGGGATGTGCTGGTGCCCGGGGTGTGTGCCGACACCCGGGGGTGTGCCGGCGCCCGGGGGTGTGTGCCGGCGCCCGGGGGTGTGTGCCGGTGCCTGGGGGTGTGCCGGTGCCCGGGATGTGCCGGTGCCCGGGGGTGTGTGCCGGTGCCCGGGATGCGCTGGTGCGTGGGGGTGTGCCGGTGCCCGGGATGTGCTGGTGCCCGGGGTGTGTGCCGACACCCGGGGGTGTGTGCCGGCGCCCGGGGGTGTGTGCCGGTGCCTGGGGGTGTGCCGGTGCCCGGGATGTGCCGGTGCTGCCGGCCCCGCGCGGCTCCCGGCGGGAGCGGCGGGCGCGCGCTTCTCCCGGTGCGGCGCGCGGCGCGGCGCGGGGCGGGGGCGGGGCGGGGCGAGGGGCGGGCGGCGCGCGCGGCGCGGGAGCGGGGCGGACGGACGGGCGGCCGCAGACGGCCGCGCGTGCGGGGAGGGAGCGGGCGCGGGGCCGCCTTTCCGGCCGCGGCGAGGAGCGCGGGTGCGGGGCGCGCAGCAAGGTGACGGGCTGGGCTGTCTTCCCTTCCCTTCCCCCGGGGCGCCGCTTTCAGGTGGGCGAGGGGGCTCGCCGCGGGCGGCTGTCCCGTCCCCCGCCGGCAGCCCCCGGCCGGGGTCGGCCTCCGCCGTGGGTAACCCTCCTGCCCGTGTTTCCTCTCGCCCAGATGCTCACGGCGGCGGCAGCCTTGGTGTGCGTGTGTGCAGCAGCCTGGTGCAGCCCGGCGGCGGCGGCGGCGGCCGGGGGCAGACCGGACAGCGGCAATTTTCTGGACGATAAACAATGGCTCACGACCGTCTCCCAGTACGACAAGGAGGTCGGGCAGTGGAACAAATTCCGAGACGTAAGTTCAGCCCTTCCACCCTGCCAGCCGGCAGCCGCGCCCAGCCCGCTCCCGCTGGTTCCGTTCCTGCAGGGTGTAGGGCATCCCTCGAGGAGCGGGGGCTGGGGTACAGCCTCAACTTTCCCCCTTCTCCCCGAATTTTAATTCTTAAATAATTGTCTGCGGCGCCTCGGCGAGGAAGCTGAGGGTCCCGCCGGGCAGCTCCCGGTGCGCTCCGCCGCGGAGCGGGCAGGACCGCCCGGCGTGCCCCGGGCCGTGCGGGGCACCCAGTCCGCACCTTGGGGCCCGGCGGGCCGGGCCGCGGGAGCCGCTTCCCGCCCTGCGGAGCGCCAGGCGTGGAGGGGGAGAGCTGCGTTCGTCCTCCCTCCTCCCGCTTCCCGCCCCGCTGCGGGAGGGGATGCGGTGGGAGCGCGGGGCCGGGGCTCGCCGCTCCGCCGGTGCCGCCTGGGACAGAGCCCCCTCCCTCCCTCTCTTCTCGGGCACCTGGCAGCGGCGCCGGCCGGCACCGCCGCGTCTCGCCGTGCCCTGTCATTAGTGCCGGCTGGGAGGGCGGGGGAGAAGGGGCAGCGCTCACGGCCGGGTTTCGGTGTCGGGGGTGCGGGGCTTCGGCGCAGCGGTGCGCCGTGTCCGGAGCGCCGTGTCCGGAGCCCGGGAGCAGCAGCCCCAGCCTGACCCGAATCTCGTCAGTTACGAAACCTGCCGCTGTAAGGTGGCTCTGTCCTCAGCGTGCTTCGCCTGTGCGCCTAGTTCGGGCTGTGTTTGCCGCAAGTTGAGTAAAACGCAACCTATTTTCAAAAGCCGTTCACATTTCTTTCAGTGGAAAAGCTTTTCTTTGAGCATCCAGTATCCTGCGTCCGTTGGTGTCACTTTTAAAAATCCGAATTCCAACCATGCAAAATAATTTTCTCTTTTCTTTACTGTTTGATGTACTGGATTTTGATTTGGTGTAAAGCATTGATTTGGTTTGCAACTTCAGAGGCAACAGGTTTCTTCTTGTTCTACAGCCTGCTGGTGACTGAGGTTTGGTGTAGCAAACCAAAGTAAATGTCTCCAATAAGTCTCTTATTTTTCTGAGACCTGGAATGTCTTGTGATGCATGTATTTTCTAGCTTTATGTCTGTGGGATGCTAACTTGGCTATTTATCTTAAGCTACTGGGAAAGAGCTACCAGAGTTGTGGGAGAACTTATTTTCACAATAGTTTTTATTAAACAGCCTAATTCTGGTGTTTGAGAGCACTTCCAGTCAGTAGTTAGATATTTTTGTTTGCCTTGAATATCTTAAAAATAAAAGAGCTTAGGTTCATGTGAAAAATACTGGTTCAATATGCTGTGCACTGGGACCTGTGATTTTGGGGAAAAAAAAAAAACAAGGGAAAATCTGGTGCTATAGAAATGTTCTAGGATTAAAGGCTGCTGCTAGAAAACTCCAAAATACATACATCAGTTATGTTTTGTAATTGGGCAAAGTCATTTATGTAAGGACTAACCTGCAAGGCTGAGGAAGCTAAGTGCTCTCTAATGCCCGTCTCCTGGGTGCCCACTGACGTGTACTGTAATATTGGATATTAGCCAGATAATTTATTCTGTGACAAGTAGGTGTCCCCAAGGGTTTTAAGAGTGACTGCTTTGAGGAATACTGCATACTGATTCTTCTGAGGCAGTTTGCAAATATGCTGGCTTATTTTTACACAGTGTTAAGTTTTATAAGGCTGGTGCTTCAGTGAAGTGTATGCTTTTATTTCTTGTGCAGCATGCTTATGTCCTATTGATTGGTACCCAGTCTGGAATATTTATTTAATATTACAAGGCTCTCCCTGTAAAGCATGGGTAGTTTTCAGTAATTCATAACACATAACTGTAAACCACCCTCCAAAATTGTGTTAATCTACCTGTACAAGAATGCATTAGAAAAATATCTTGGAAGAACACTTATCAATTATCATACTTAAATATAACATGGTGGAGAAGTTTTGCCATCCTACATTTTTATATAATTAGTAAATTTACTTGTGTGACTGTAACTTGTTGCTTTTGAAATTGTGATTAGCAATGTGATTAGTGATTCCAAAGTGGCCTCCTTTAAAGGAGCAGGACAGCAGCATTTGAAACATGTGTAGGGGTAACTGCCTTGCTGAGTTAAAATCAAAGTATACAAGGCCTGTGTTTGTAATTTAATTCTCTGGTCAGAGTAAGATATTTTTTGCAGGCTTTCGATACCCTACAGATGTAAGGGTGAGATGGAATTCTGGTGTGAAAAGAAGTATTTAAAAGCTTAACTTAAGACTTAACTGACAGGACTGATTAATGTGAAAGATAATGACCCTGACTTCTGGATCATTGGCTCAGTTTCTTAAGAGTTTTAGATCACAGTGAGAAAGAACACAGTCATTCAGAAAGGGAACCCTTACAGAACCTGCTAAACCAGGATATGATATTTTATTTATAAAAAGCCAAAAGCCAAGCCATCTCTAAACCTAGCTCTCTTAACATACCCTAAAATGTCATTTTTGTCAGTAAGTATTATTAATGTGTGATTACTAGCTAAGATCTTTTCAGTACTTTGTACAGGCAGAACTGTAACTGACTTTTCATTTATTTTGAAAGGTCTTGATAATTCTGACAAATCTGTTGGAAATAATGCCGTAAGTCTAGGCAAGAACTGTGCCTTAACATGTAGCAGTGGGAAACTAGATGTGTGTTAGAGGCTACCTACCTTCCCACTTCTTTTACTTGAGCAAAAATTGAGAATAGTCTTGTTTTTAAATAGGAGACTTTTCATCTTAAAGATTGAGGAGATGGGACGTGTCAAATACCATCTCCATTAAGTTGTATGTGCAAGTCAAACCATTTTGGGTTCTATATAAGGGTACATTTCTTTTTTGCCTGAAGTGTGTGGGAGGAAGAGTTTTCAACCCCATCTTAGTGCTGCTGCAGTCCAGTTGCTGAGTAGCTGCAACTATCCACATCTGTCAGTAAAGTAAATCTCAGGGTTCATGTGTTTATTAAGGTTTTCCAAGCTGCCTGGTTAGGCTGCTTCAGCAGCCAGTGCTGTCAGGATGCTGGGGGGTTCTAGCCCATGGGAATGTATCCTCCATTTATTTCAGGCTTGGGAACTGAGGCTTTTCAGTAGATGCTGTTAGGGATATCTTCTTCATTCATATTTTGTTAAATTGATAGTGCTTTGTGAAATTTACGAAGCTATTGAATTGTTCGTAACTTCTAGATAGATTGTAACAAATTATAATGGGAAAGAATAATGCAAATCTTAATTTTTCCTTTCTTCTGTGGTAATGGTTTTATCTATGATGATAGCACTAGACACTTGATAAATATATATACATATACTGCAGTTTGTCTGAAATAAAGATTATTCCTTTTGAAAAATGTGATTGAGAAATGGCATTACATTTATGCTCTCCTACTTTGAGCATCCTAAATCTTATTTAGCAAACCTTCATTACTCATAATGCTGTAAATCTGTGGAGAAAAACTGCGTATTGGAATATAGCAATTATTTTTTTCTTTCTGATTACTTTCCAAATAGTGGTGGTGTTTTTAATCTTAGAACAAAACAGAGTGACTTTGTCATTTAAAATCATTTTGTCTTTTTGTATCTTTAAAGTCAGTTGGACAAAATTGCGCACAACCTTAGTTGTCTGTTGTATCACTACCTGAAAATCTTTCAGGCTTTTTTCAGAAATTTTAATTTTAATGTCTTTAGAATACAATGATGCAAGGTTCTATAGAGTAACTGATTTTAGTAATTGATATTTGTAAGGTGTCTTGTGCATTTGTGTTCATTAAAAAGACTGTATTTTACATGGTAAATTTTATTTAAAGCTGGAAGAGAGGTGTTGGGTTTTACTTGCTTGTTAAAAGCAAGTTAAGGAAGATACATATCTTTTCAGAGGTCAAAATTTAAGTGATTGCTGTATTTTCAAATTTAAGTTGATAAATGAGCTCCACAACTCAACTGTATCATAGTATTGCTAGAGAATAATAGGGTTGGTTGGTCATTGTAACCAGCTTCATCAAACTATAGTGTTAACTATCAGCCTACCATCTTAATATAGTTATCAAGGGTGCAGAAAGTAGAAGAAAATTGAACAGGCCATAAAATCAAACAGCTAGGAAGAGGAAGTTTGCACTGGTAGTACTCCTTTTTACTCTGCTTTGCTGTGAGGTTTTCTCACATTGACCATTGAGTGTGTTGCCTTCTACATGTGGCAAGTTAGGGCAGCTTGGCTTCCTAGAGGAGTCTTTTGGAAGTATTTAAAGAGTATGTTTTTTCAACATTAGTGAAAACTAGACCTCTGTGTTTGGAAAGGAGATAAATTGAATATTAGGTCTCCATAGCAATTCAGAATAGCCAGCATTAATTATTCCCTTGTCTGTTTTGGAGGTTTAAGGCTTCTCAAAAAGGAGCACTGCCCCTCAGTTAAGCTCCATGCTAACTGTGCTTTACTGTTTTGAGCAGAACCTCTCCACGTGGATCACAACTACATCTTTGTACAGTTGAGAAGGCCAAAGGCCCTTTTAAAGGGGATTCATCACAAGTTCTTTGCACCTTATTATGGGATTACCATGTAAATATTTGGAAGGTTTTCATGCTTTAAGAGTGGAGTACCAGTAACTTTACTTGAGGAGGAGGACTTTGTTCAACAAGATTTTTGCAATGGACAAGAAGCCCTCATAGTTTATGGAGGATCCTAAATGTACTTTAGAGGAAGTCAGTATTTAGGAATGGATAGTGCAGCACTCATGGTCTTTTCTCTAACTCATGTTAACTCATTAGCTGTGAAAAAAGTTTTAGTGGTCCTATTTCTTCAGTACATTTTATAGTTCAGGGTAAAAAACCTTATTATTGGGTACAGCAGCTCTTTTACAGCATGCATATGTCATGATCATGATGTCAGGAGAAAATGCAGTTGAAAACATGAAAGACGAGCTGCTTTTTTGTGTTGCCTTAAACCTAAGTTAAACCAAGATCTTGTAATAAAGTTACTTTTGCAAATAGGGCTTTGAATCTTTTCCACATGCCACTGTTAGCTGAAACTAGTACTTCTAAAGTAGTGTTAGTCCCTTTTTTCCATTATTTACTTTGTGTGATCTGAGTTTTATTAATATGGTGAAGGAGGAAAAATTTTGAAGCCTAGGAGGTCTGACAGAATAAGTATTTTGTACCTTCACTTGTAATTACTGCCTTTGAAATGAAGCTTAATAAGGACTTGACTGCTCTTTTTTAAACTGTAAAATATGGGAAAATGTTAGGAATTTGTATTAATTTTAATTAATTAGGGAAATTTACGAAGCTATTGAATTGTTTGTAACTTCTAGATAGAATGTAACAAATTGTAACGGGAAAGAATAATGCAAATCTTAATTTTTCCTTTCTTCTGTGTTATAGACAAAGGTGTCTAATTTTTATGTACCTTTAATTCATTCTTGAGTATGGATTCCTGTTTTCTTTTGCAGGATTACTTTTCCTATGGTCTGCTTTTGCTGCCTGTTTCTAGTGCCAAATACTTTTTTTGTCTGAAAAGACAGTGTCTACTAATCTCAAACTATTGTTAACACTGAACTCTTAAATGTCTCTTGGAAGGCATTAACTTGGAAGCTCTTTATGTAGCTGACATTTAGAAGTTAAGTAAATGGTAATGTGCTTTTCCTTAGATTGCCCTCATAATCTAAAGTAAAGCTGATAACATTGTTTCATCTTATCTTTATCTCCTTTCTCTGAAGAATAATCTTTATTTTATATGCTGTAGGTTATTTAGTGGCTATGGATACCCAGTCTTCTCTTGTCTTTCCATTAAATCTTATTGGGATTGACTCTAGCCATCTGTGCTTATTATGGTGTCGTATATATAGCTTTGTAATTCACAAATAGATGGTAACAGTAGCAGAAACTGCATAGGCTATCTTGGCTTTACAATCTGAAGGGAAAGATGCCTAAGAGGTTTTATAGGGGGTGCCAGGACATAGAAAACAGTGGATTGAGCAGAATTGGAATATTTTTAGACTGACACCATTAATCCTTTTTTCCTATCCCCTTTGTTTCTATTAATTTGTGGTAATTGAAGCATTTGATGTAACTCTCTGCAGAAAAGAGAAATAATAGCTTGGATTACTATGTTTACAAGTGTTGGTCAGTTTCTGAGTGTGACTCCTCTGACGGAGTTGAAGAAGTTGTCTGTTGTTTCTGTGTCATGTCCATGGTGTCATGACTCTTGGTGTGTCCACGTTGTCCCTGCACACCCTCCCTTGCCTGCAAGATATGCTGAAGGAAAAAAGAAAACCTTTCAGCAGCTGGTACTTTTTTTTGGAACCTAGTTTTAGAGCAACTCCCATGTATTCAAGTGTAAGGAAGCTTTTATTCTAACCACAGTATTTCTATCACTTTTTTATCAGTATTGAAAAAATACTTTAGTAAAATAGCTGTAGTTTTGTTTTGTGTTAATGTTTCTAATGTAGACCTTTTTAAAATTTTTGATATTGATTTTGGAATGGTGTTACTGCTTCTTGTTTTTCTATTATCCTATTTGTCTGAACTCAACATATTTTAATGTCTTAGTAACTATTGAATGTTTCCTTTTCTGCATCTCAAAGTCCTACTATGCCTGATGTTAAAAATCTTGCCTGTTTGCTTTAGAAACAAATACTATGGAGGCAATGTGAGTAAATGCCAGCATAGGGGATTGTTTTAAAAGTTTTTGTTTCTTGAAATTTTTCTTATTTCTTGAAATTTTATTTCTGAAAGAGAAAAGGTAGTGGCTTGTTACATCAGTGATCAGAGCTTCACTGGGCATTCTTACCTAATTTGAACAACCTTTAGTTATTTATTAGATTTTTTTTAATGGTTTTTCACTTCTGCTTTCCCATTTGACACTGATAGATGGCAGCAGGAAAAATAATGTAGGAATTAATGATGTACCTAAAAAAGGTGGTGCAGTTTAAGGTAGTAACCTTGGACAGGACACAAGGAGAGATAGAATGAAGTTATAACCCATGACAAAGCTTTTCACATTATGATGAAGATGTGGTATCGCTGCTCTATTACTATCTTTGCAAGTGGCTGTTTTAACAGAACACAGTAGGAGAATGGGTTTAAAAGATTGAAAAAGTTCAAAAGTTTTGGTACTTCACTACTTCCAAAAAGTATTATTTTAATATGTTGTTATTAAAGACTGTCCGGTGCTTGACATTTTGCTGCAGAAAATTCTTATGAATTAATTTTTTATTTTCCTGTGTGATATATAATCATTGACTCAGAAGAGACTGTCAGTTTGGAGCTTGTTCAGTATCTCTCTAAAAATGTCTGCAAGTCATCGAACAATTTTAGGTAGTGCACTTACACTGGGGCCTATATGCAACTGAAAACAAACTCCTTTGACATTTTTGAGCTTGCTGTTGATGATGAAATTCATTCCAGTTGTTAAATCTTTGTAGCATAGCAGTGAGAAGTACAGAACTTACTCCTTGTTATATGCTACTGCATGTGAAAAATGATGTGTTCTACCAGCTGTTCATTAAAGCAGCAGGAAGTTATTAATATGAAGAGTGTGGGGATCTATATTTAATGATGCATATATGTTTTGAGGATTTGGCAGGGCTTATGTTGGTGACTGGAACATCACTTTAGGAGAAAATCCAGGCAGTGATTCTTAGAAGTGAAAAGAAGAGACTGGTAGGTAAAGGAGCAGTGACAAGAATCCATTGTATAACGTGACCTTCCAGCCTTTTGCGACAGAGTAAGTTAACCACTTTAGTCAGGCTTAGACAGTCTGTGTCAAGCTCTGAGAATTCTTGGTATTCATAAAGTTTAGGGCCAGAGAAGACCATAGAATTTGACAACATGCTTGCCTGTGTATAGTGGCTTATTTACTTATATCCTCACACATTATATTGCACCCAAAAATTCTTCTTTGGCAAAAGCATTTCAGGTTTCAGCAATCTTTGTGTGCTACTGGCACAGATAAAGGTTTGCTCTCTAAGGCCTGCACTATGAGGGAATTAATTAGCTGCAATATTCCCAGGTGATCTAGGCAACAGATTTATGCTGTTTTGCAGAAGAGTAAGGAACATCCCCATTGAAATTCATATTGGTCTGATCTGGAAGTGTTTCCTTTTTAGCCCAAACACAGAATGACTGGAATAAGTGCTTGATTTTTCTTATGCTAATTTACTATTTAAAAGTATTTCTATTCTACCATCTTCATAGCATTTTCTTGTGTGTGTTGTCAATAAAAGCCAATTGCTTTTATGTGAAAAATCACAGTTGATGTTGGAACTTGATGCAAACCAATTCAAATCTTAAGGAAGATAGAGAAATGGTTCAGAATTTTCATTATGATAGTCACCAGGTTACATACTCTTAATCTGGTTTTCAAGTCTTTAAGCGTATTAAGAAATAGATAGGCAATCTTTTTTCCAACATCCAGGAACAAAAAACATGAATGTGAAGAGCTCCTACTTTACAAAGCCAGCAAAGGGCTGTTAGATTGCTAACTGTATTGCAAATAGTGCACAATATTTCATATGTGAACTGGATTAAAGCACACTAAGTGCATAACAATTTTTCTAAATCTTACTCAGTCTAGCATTTCTCTCCTAAACTATTAAACTGTTCTGTTTTTCATACATGTGCTTATTTTTACAGGTGTATATATTTAACTTTATTCAAGACTTCTTGCTAGGCAGTTACAAGGTCCTGATTTGATGAACTCTGGTACTTGGGGCATGAAGGGACAGAATTTTTTTACACTATTAAGAAAAAGACTCAATTACGTTAGAAAAAGAAACAATTTGGTTCCATCTGTAATATCCACTGATATTCCTGGGCTCCTCAAAAGAAAATATCCTCTCAAAGCATGCAGGGATATATGCCCAAAACTGCCTTGTAGTCACTGTAAGTAATGTCTTGGCCAATTTAAGTGTAACATGGTTATGAATCATGAGATTTCTCTCTGAGATCTGTGGGTGAAGTCTCATGAAGATGGAGAGGGAGGGATATGCAGAAGTAGAATTAACTATGTAGATTTGTACTGAGTGAATAAGATAGACAAATAAAACCTCAAATTATTTCAGTGTTTTTCACTAGTACTGAATGTGGATTTATAAACTGGGTTCTACACAGTGGTAGAACTGTGGTTTGGACAAAAGGTACCATAACCTTCTGTCTTTGCTTGCTTTTTTCATATGCTGAACGTTTACAATTCCTATCTTTCCTTTATTCTCTCCTGTGTAAAAATGATAGTTTCTTAGGGTGTGTGAAACTATCACTTTCTTCCTGCAAACTTTCTAGATTTGGATTGTAGCACACTCTGTAAATAGAATTCTGACATTTTTGAGTACCATAATCCATTGGAAGACAATGACATTTTTTTCCCCCAGAAGGTTCTAAAGTACTGATATTATAGAGTATTTGATGTCCAGCACATGGAAAAGTTGAGCTGCTGTGTTGGGTGTTTTTGTTGTTTTTTTTTTTTTTTTTTTTTTTAAATAAGTGAATGAGGCTATATGTGTAGGAGGGCACACACATCCTTATGCTAACTGGTACCTCAGATCAATAAAACTGTAAAGTGATTTTACACTGTCTATCCCTCATTTTGAGGAGCAAAATACCTCAAAGAATGTTAGAAGTATTTTATAGGTCCAACCCCACCATGTCTGCAGTTTTATCTTACCATTTGATATCCCATTGATTGCAGATCATTTTTGGATATATACTGAAGGTGACATGGGTTTAACAATGTTTGTGGTGTGCAGAATGAAGTAATTTTGAATTCATATCTCAGATTTGTGAGGCAGTTATATGCAGTAGTTTCAGCTCACTGACTGGAATAACTACATTTTTTTTTACATTCCTATAAATATCACATAAGAACAAGGCAAGTATTGCTACAGACATGTAGAGATTATCAAGAAATGTTTGTTTGAACTCCAGCTTCTCCAAGAAAGGTGGGAGAAGTTATAAAAATAATACTTAAAGAAAATGTGAGAAATTATTCTGTGAAGCAAAGCTGATGTTGTTTCTAACAGTGCTTATCTGATTGTAAAATGTGATAGCATCTTACATAGTCAAGGTTTTAAAAAGATCCTTCTTGTCAAACTCTTTTAGCTGGAAAGTAAAGGAATCTTGAATTTTTTTACAATTGGACTGTGGCTTTCCAGCCCAGTTTGATTGTAGTTGGACTATTCAACAGCATGAACATTAGGAAATCTTTTTCCCTAAAATATTGTAAATTGCTGTCAAACATTATTAATAATAAAGAGTTCATCTGGTTAGTAATATCTGTTTAGTGCTGCTTCTTCTACAGATATCTATGCTTTTTAGTCTAATGAAGATAAAGGTTAGTAATTTGTACGTGCTTAATTACTAGATACACAGATCCTACTCTTGCTTTGTTATATCAGAAAGATGTTTCTTTTTTTAATTACCAAAAAAATTACTAGTTGAAGCTAGAATTTCTATAGCTGTAAAATTTTTCACAGTATTTATACAACTCAGTTACAATATGTTGATGTGCATCATTAATTTATACTGCATTAAAACAAATTTAAGCTTGAAAATAAAGTATTTTCAGATTTGGCAAGTTAATTTTTCTTTTATTTTAACTTAGGTAGCTGTAACCAAACAGCTTGCTCATTAGACCAAAAAACCTGCCAAGAGTAATCAAGCATAGGGATGAAACAAAAGACATTATGATGTATTATTTTATGTCTCATGTTGATCAAGAGAAGTGGTTGATTGAAGGAAAATGAAGGAAAAGAAAGAAAATAATCTTCGTAATGCTGAATTAATTATAATTTCAAAGGGATGTGTAGCCAGCCAACCTTATAATGTCTGAATTGTTAAAGGAAGTTGTTCAAATAGCGTATTTTTAAGGAGTTTATCAGGAAGTGAAACATTTCTCCTTGAAGATTTAGGGTTTTTTTCTTTTCTCCATTTTATCAAATCTTCACCTGGATTTCTCTGGGATGATGCTGTATTAGACTGGATCTCAACCTGGTTTTCAGGGACTCTTGTCTAATGGAGGTCACTGAGGATATGTTCACTGATGTTTGTGAGAGGTGGAACTTTGCCAGTCTGCTTATTTGAAACCATTATTTGACCATAAAGTCTACAAAACAGGCTTGTGGATATATTTTGCATCTTTGAAAAATGGAAAGAAAGCAAACTTGAATTGAAGAAGAAACTAAGTTATCCAATAAGTCCTTTACATTAGAAAAACCTCTTTAGTGGCATAAAGTAGTGCAAATAACAAGATTTTTGTGGGGGGTTTTTTTTCTTTTATTTTTCTTTTTGCTTTTAGAGGTATAAGAGACTTGCAAGTTTGTTGCAATTTATGGAGTACAATGAAAACATTATTTCTTTATTTTGTTAAGTTACTCTATTTGACTGGAGATTTTATTTTCCTTTTTAAAAAATTATTTTCCTGAATAAGTTGTTATTCTACAGCTCTTCCCTTCTTCAGCCATTTGCAAGGTGTAGGCACAAAAAAATCAGTTTCACTGACCTGAATCGAAGTACTTCATTTTGGCTAATTCATCTTCAAGGATTTCTGTTTGTGTATTTAAATTCTGTGTGTGATTGATTTGCTGTGTTGCTTCATGGAAGTGTAGGTGCCTCTGTGCTGCCTTTACATGCCCAGCTCCTGCAGTGAATTGCAGACTGTATGATCACTGCTCTCCCCTTCTGCTGAATCACATGTTGCACTGTGCAAAGCAGCACAGAAAGTCAAGTAAATTGGAGGCTGACAGTTATGAAATAGAAATAAATAAAGTCAGACAAGCATTAAAAAAGCTGCACAGTGCATAGCAAGACAATATTTCTGAGGCAAGATTTTCATCCTGTATCAGAAAGGCCATTTATATAGATAATAATATTGTTATAAACTAAAGCTGAGTAACCTCTTTTGTCAGAGGTATTAAAGCATCTGTTGCATGGCTTAATTCTGTGGAAAATCCCAGGGTTGATGGCAAAACAAAGCACTGGGATGGATTTACACAGTAGCTGTTTCTTGCATCTGGTGCTAGAGTAGATTGATCATCTGGCATCATTAATTCCCAGATATCCCAAGTAATGTGCAAATCTGTAGGCAGAACAAGTCAGAACCAGGTTTCAGTAAGATATGCCGTTGTGTAATTATAAATATATTATTTGAAGTCTGTATTTAATCTCTGTTCATATTATGGTACGTCCTGCTTAAGTGAAGTTCTGTTATACCTGTCTCAGTTTTATTTTCTTAATAGATTACTCCATCATTTGATGTTTCTAACATTTGTATTATTCCCGAATCTTTATTCAGAAATCTGCTAAGCTATTTGTTATTTCCTTCCTTGACTAGGCAAAACAATGGGTTGTTAATGTTTACATATTGTCACTAAAATAAAAATATTTGTCAATTCCCTTTTATGGCATTCACCAGAAAATTAGAAATGAGGGTAGAATGAAATGAAAGTCAAAATTTTATTGCTCCTATATCAGCTGTAGGGATTTGCAGCAATTATTTTACCCATGTGGAGATTTCTTTGACACTGGTCACAGTGATAAATGTCCCTTTCTATTCAACCTTTAAACAAGGTTCAAGTCCCTGGTCAGTCCCATAAACATCTCAGGTGTTGTTTGGAGTCTCCAGGCGAGAACCAGTGATTTTATGCCTTTTCTACACCAGTTTATTTTTATGTATTTGG
The DNA here is from genome assembly GCA_024362935.1 of Setophaga petechia. Lineage (NCBI taxonomy): Eukaryota > Metazoa > Chordata > Aves > Passeriformes > Parulidae > Setophaga > Setophaga petechia. Next base: position 35,706,656 of record JANCRA010000001.1, read on the forward strand.
TATGAAAGAACTGGACAAATGGGTGAAGGAAGAATTTCTTCCTTTTTCGACCTGAATCTAAATAATCAAGATCACTCCTGTTTTAAACAGTTAAATGCATGAGACTATAAACTCTGAAACTGAAGGTCAACAGCAGCAGCCATCCTTGGGGGCTGGAGTTAGTGAGCATGCAAATTGCCTGCCCTCCCTGAGCCTGGATGAGTGGAAAGCTGGGCAGTGCAGTTGCATTGTATCAGAAATAGAACATCTTATCTAAAAAATTCGAGTATCAATTCAGAATTCCGGATCTTATCACTTAGGTCATGAATTTGGAAGAATTTTTCTCTCATTCTATTTTTGTTCTTTCTGACATGTAGACTGTATAAGTCTGGAAGTCTTCCTGCTTTCCTCCTGCAACTTCAAATTTCTTAAAAAAGGATTTGAGTGAATGGTGTACTTGCTGAAGTTAAATATCTGTAACAAGAATCTGTTTTATTTGTGAGTGTATTCTATGAAATTTGACTGTGAATCTTAGATAATGCCTTCTTGCTTTTCAATATATAGGTACTTCATATTTTTGTCATTTGGTTTGTTTTTTTTTTTTTGTTTTATTATCCATTTTAAAGGAATTATATACCTAATTTTTATTATAAACCAGGGCAGTTTGGCAGAGAAAATGTCCTGTAAAAAGAGTATATTGTTCGCTGGGACAAAGGTTTAAGAAGTAATTGAGTTACAGTGGATTAAAAAGAGGCCAAGGTTTTTACTCCAATAGTGTAAAATTAGTTAAGGGCTTGATACTGTTTTTAACTGTGTATTGCTGTTCTGAGTGGTTTTTGGCTTGGGTTGTTAGGAACAGGTATTTGTAATGACTGGCTGCCAAGTAGATTTGTAGGACAGGGAAGAATCCTGAAATTTCAAACACTAAGTATTAGCTGTCTGAGAAAAGTTTTTCTTAGAAAATAACACAAATATGAAATAATTGCTCCATATTGTCCTTCGATTTATTGTTTCTCACCTAGTTCTTTGTCATTGCTCAATCTATGTTCTTTTCTCTCTATTTACTTTCTTGCACGCAGCAATTTAGTAAGCATTCTTGGGAGAAAGCTTCAGAGCAATTTAGAGGGTTTCTAAAGAAAAATCACTGGTTTATTATCACATGAGTATTGTTTCATGATTTCTTCTGAGAACGGAACAGCACAATTTGTGGACCAGTATTCAGCCAAAGGCATTTAACTACCCATTCTTACCCTATGGATGTCTAGTTACCCTCTGTAGGCAGCCTACTATGTGTGTTTTTTTGGAGAAGTGGAATTTATGTGGTTCTTTTACTAGGTCAGATTCCAATTTCTAGGAGTCAGTATTTTAGTACATTGAAAAGAGCTTGCTTATTTCCTTTAATCCCTTAGTAACCCAATGAAAATAAGACTGAGTGCCAAGTCTTAATTTTCACTGCAACCATTAATGTTTGAACAGGTTAAGTGCATCCTGAAACATCACTGATGAAGTGGTCAGGTATAATGATTTGTTAATATAGCATTATAAAGGTTATATTATAAGGTTCAATTTTCAAGTCCAATACAATTGACTGATACTGTGATACAGGTTGGTATCAGTCTTAGAGGGGATCTGACACTGGATTTCTCAGTTTAACCAAAGTGAGAGTGCAGTCATCCTAGTTAATCACTATTGGGACTGATTTCTGCATACTGAATTTGAATATCTCACATCTGGAGTGCTCTGTGTTCTATCCAGCAAAGAGTTTAGGTCTGGCTAATGTAAGCCTGTGCTTCCTGTGAAATTACTTGCTGTGACTCCATTAAGTAAGATTATTAATTTGTGTTAAGATCATTATTATCTGGCCAGTTTCTATTTTTGCTGTTAATTCCAAAAGTGCATTTTTTTTTTTAATAAATGAAATGATTGAACTGTTTGCTTTTGGCATAGGTAATGCCTTACTGGTGGGTTTGATATGACAATATTACTTGGACATTTCAGAGAGTTAAGCTCTGCTACTTTGGAAAGATTAATTGTAGCACCAGTTACTTTGACAGTCTAATTCACATTTCATACACACAGAAAAAGGAAATATGATAAACTGTCAAACTACTGGAGTGTCTGAAATTATTTTATTCTTTTTTAAGAAAATGTTAAAACCACTGGATTTTTTGACCACTGAAATTTGCAACCTTCTTTTAAATTAAGTTTCCCATTACTGATGTAGTGTAAGTACCCAAAGCATAGAGTTTGTGGAGGGATCTGCTGTGCAGGAACAAAAAATGTTAGTGCCAGTAAATATCAGATCAGGTGTGTAAAAACATGTAGATTAATTTTTAGATTGTTATTTGCAGGTATAACTAGCCTGAGAAAACAGTACCCTTTTCAATTTTTAAAAATTTATTCAAGAGGAATATACATCAAAAAACCCAAAATCTTTTCAGTAGTTGGCATAGCTTATCTTATTTGGACATGTTTCAAAATTTTATGCTAAACAGCAGAGCTAAAAGTAAGATTGTGTTAGAGTTTAAGATGGTACTCAGTTTCTGCAGCTTCAGCTATGCATCCCATCTTTTTAGTGTAGTCTTCTGTGCCTAAAAATTCTGTATTTCCTTTATATCTGGACGCAAGCCACTCACCCGTTCCTGTGACGTAGCTCTTTTAAAGTAAACATTTCTGTAACACACAAATCAGCAGTTTATTTTGAACACTGACTTACAGTACATGAATTGTAGAACTTGCCTTGTTTGTAAACTTACTTCTTCTGTAGATGTGTTTTGTTGTAGGTCTTTCACAATAACTTGCTGAAGAATAAGCAATAACTAATCGAGCAGCAGAAATCAAGAGCATGACCTCAATTTTTTTATATCCTAGGGGAACACTTACTATATGAAATGTAGCTTGAATATCATGAACTATGGGCCAGGTGTCTTTTAGCAGCCAACCCCTGTACTTTATGTGTTTGCATTCAGCTAGAGCTGAATGCAAACACATAAACTACAGGGGTTGGCTGTATACTCTGAAAACGCTATTCTGAAACAGATTTGTATGTTTTTTGGAGTAACTTGGGAAAGTTTTGTGTTGGTAAGAAATTGTTTCAGGTTCTGTAGGGCTATTGATGAATTCAGCAGAAGATGAAAGTAGCTTTAAAACTGAACGTGTGCAGAAAGCACTCAGTTTCTAGACAGAAAATAGCCTTTTCCAGTGGGATTTCCCTATTGTTTTCTTATAAAATATGGACTTTTTGATGTAAAATTAATTATTTTCAGCAAATCTGATGATTTTTGCTGGAATGTTTGAAACTGTAAAGAGTCAGTTTGTCTTCATTATGACTTTTCTTGTAGGAAGTGAAGTTAGAGAAATGTGGTATGGAAAGTTAGTTGCATGCTCATGGACTTGTAGTATTAACAAATACACAGCACTACCAGTGAGAAAAAAAATAAATCACCAGAAATACTGTTTGTATGTGAAAGGTTCTCATGGGTTGTAGTGAATTCAAGGTAGGACTCTGACCTAAGAACAAAAATGGTTTACTCTATCACACTATGGTAAAAAAAAACCCTCTAAAATACCAGATGGAGCTAAATGTGTGGTGTATTGCTGTGTATGAGTGCTGGTAGGCACTTGCAGTTCTCACAGTTGTTTCACAGTACTACAGTTTGTTTGTGGCCAGTGTGTTTCTTGGTGGTTTCTGTCAGTGCCTTGCTGCCCCATATCACTGATTTGGAGCAAAAGTGTGATACTGCAGTGTGGTTTGACAATAGGCATCATAATTCTTGATGGATTTTGGTGATATGTAGAGATGTATGTCATTCTTAGCTTGTATTTTAAAAATGCTCAATGAACCCAAATGACTAAGCAACCAACGAAGCAGAAACTTGCTGCATGTAATTAATTAAGTTTTCTTATTAAGCTAATATTTGGATTTGGTTGCTTGGTGAATAATTCTTTAACATACCTAGTCTATTTAAAGGGACAAAATAAATATACTTAGTATTTTCTTTCTGGTTTTAAGATGTAATTTCATATACTTTACATCTTCATATATTTTACTGTTAGTTTTTATTGGTCTGCTACAATATTTTTCATATCTTTGTGTCTTGTGTTTACTTTCATGTTGCTTTATTAGGTAACTAATGGATCAAAAGAAGCTGAGTGCTTCTCTAGAGGAAACAGGAGAATAAAATGTTGATATATATATAACAAGCACTAGAAGGATATTCTTAGTGATGTAAAAAATTATAGCAACAGTATGATAATTTCTTCATAGCTGGATTTTTAAAGCAAACATTAGGTGTTTTAGATTTATTTAGGCGTAAAACAGCAGGGCAAATATGGGGCTGTTTGCAGGAGGAGCAGGTTTTTTTAGTGTGTGCATATACATGCACATAGTGGATTTTTTTGGTATAAAATTCCTTTGACTGTTAGGTTCTTTGACTGTAGGTCTGAGGCACTCATATTCTTCTCTTTTTTTAGACTGCAAGAATAAAGAAAGATGAGGTTGGATGCTCATTTTTGCATCTTTTGTAATTCTAATTACAGAGCTAAACTTGAGGAAAGGCTGGTGTAAGTTCTTTTTATGGTATACATTGCCACATATGATGTGGCAAAAGTTTGTAGGAAAATTAAAAGTTTTTTATTTTTTGGTTTTGTTGGGTTTTTTCTTTTGCAGTCAAAAATTACAAGTTTGCATTGTTTTGCTTTAAAAGGACTCTTGCAAAAATACTGACTTCTTCAGTTTGTCATATGTATAATTAAAACTCTGGTCTCATATAGAAATATTTCATTTAAGTTGTGAATACCAGGAAGAGTTAAATCAGTTTGTGATATTATCCTTGCTGTATCAATTATAGTGAATAAAGAGAGAATCTTGGAGGAACTTTTCTCTCCAAATGAAAATGGAGGATTTTATTAAAACTCTATTTGCTTTAAAAAATATATTTGTCATCAGGGCATCTGTCACCCCTATGGATATTAATTTCTACTAGGCACTTTTTCTATCAGTGATGGAAATACATCTTGGAGTTTCATGTTGAAGTTGCAGAAACAGGTAGTATTTTTCTGAAGTATGAGAAATCTTTTAAATGGAGTCCTGATTACAAAATTGCTATCAACAGCTGATACATGTATATGATGATTAATGTAAAATAAGTAGGTATAGAGAGCAAATGCTTCAGCTGTTCTTTCTGGCAGCTCCCTGTGGAGAGACTAAAGGTGCATCTAGGTGGCAAAATGCTCTCAGGAGATGCGTGTAAAGAGTGAGGCCATGGAGGTAATAATAATAATAATAATAATATAGAAATAGCATAGCTCTAGTAATGCAGGGCAGTAAAATAAACAAGTTTATCCTATTTCTGAGCAATGCCTAAAAAAGCAATGTATGCTCACATTTTCAGTGATTTTGGTATTTGAATTTGGTGTGCAGAGGTGATTTGAATAGATCTGTGCAGTTCTTTGAACAAAATATGTAGGTTTACATATTTTATGTAAATGTGCACTTTTTTGTTGTTAAAGTGCTTAAGTGCCTTTGTATGAAGTAGCTCAATATAAACCTCATTTTACCACCTCTAAGTGCAAACTTAATGCAGAACAGTTAGCCAGCTTGCTTGTAGGCTGGAGTTAGTCCATTGAGCTTATTTTATCCCATTAAACAATTGCATGTATTGTGGTAGCAGGATATGTACTACTGCTGCTTTCTGAAACCAAAAAAGCTTCAGTGGCAATGTTGTAAAAGTAGATTGTTGGTGTGCAATCATTTGGAGGCAACTGAAAATCACTGCTATTATTAAAAACATTCCGAATATATTTAGCTTATTCATTGTTAAGCCTGAAACTTGAAAAAATATTTTGGTTGTTGATGTCCTGTTTCTTTTTACTTTTTAACTAAATTTTAATTCAAATGAAAGAGTAAAGAAAGTTTTTTTAAAGAATGTATTTGACACATTTCAGATTATTTTTTCTTTCAGTAATGCTCAGAACTCTCCAAGGGCTTATGACTATCAGAGAAAGAGCTCATGCAGATCGGGGACTCTTTTTACTAATGCCATTCCTAAATCAGCTATACTGCTACAGAAACTTTGGTATTTCAACTGGGACTTAATTTAGTACCCCTCAAAGGTTAGAAGTGACTATTTTTTGATTTTCAGAGTGCATGTTTTTGTTGACTCTTTTTATTCTAGCAACTGAAATAGGCATGAGAGGAGGAAAGAGTCCTTAATTTGTGGGGGAAATTTAATTAGGCATTTTTTGGCCATGGTTAACCTCACTTCTGAGGTAAAGAATGAAGAGCAAAGAGAAGGATTAAATTGAGAGAGGAAAATAAGTGTACACACACTGAAAACATTGAAATAGGAGGGAGAGATGGTTTTTTCCTTGTCTGTTTCTGACAGTGGTTGGAGAGAGGAAAACTACAAACTGAGTGAAAGCATTGTTTGAGATGTTCATATCCTCTGCTATGTATGCACATAATATTTAAGTAATTTGCCTGTTGAGCATCAAATTGGAGCAGCCTCTTCCTGTTGATGTGTTTCTTCAAGGTTCTCAAAGATAAAGCAGTGTAAGGGAAATTGGCATGTGTTCAAATACTATTAGAGGTGTAATTTAATTTGCTTAAGGCTGTTGCATCTCCCCATTTCCTGTAAGGATGGATGAGGAGCTCGACCCCAAAGTACCAAAATGAAAGATCACAGTTAGGAAAAAGCACATGATTGAGATTGGATGTTGTTATCACTGTTCCATGACACTTTATTATTATAAGAGTATTTAGAACAAGCTTAAGACTCCTCAAGTGTGTACATAATAGTCTTGACATAATTTCTGTTAAAATAGGAGGTATTAGTTATTATTACAGTAGCCTTTCTACTTTGTTAACTGTGCTCCTGTACATTACACTCTGTTTTCCGTTTTCCATTGAGAACTATCTGGAAATGGAGGAATTAGTAGGACATTTTTAAGGCTTTTAAGCCTTTCAGCATTGATTAATGTGACAGTTGGAGAGAGAGAAATTTTGCTAAAGTTTTTCTCCTGAAAGGTCATCCTTTTCCACATAATTTGAGCTGTAATGAATAGGAAGAGTTGTTTAAAATGGATACCATGCTTGTTTGAAAGGGCAAATCTGCTGTGAGTAAAAATTCCTCTTCCCAAGTGCCTGAGTTTCTCAGGAGGTATTTCTTCACTTTCCTCCTGGTATGAGCCTTTTAAAACTATACCTAAATGTCTTTCTCCCTCCATCTGAATCACTAAGAATACAGTTCAGGGAGGAGTAAATTGCTAGCATTATCATCAGAGGGATGAAAAAACTTCAAGCTCTAGATGGCCATGTTATTTTTGCTGCCTGGCTGTTACCATCTCTGCCTTAATCACATCATGTGCAAGGTCTGTGCTCTGTTCCTGTACATCTCTAACCCTGGTATCTTGGTCTGAAAGTCTGCACTAAGCACAGCTGCAAATAGTAAATAATTGACTTACTTTTGCTATACCAAGATATGAATATTTTACCAATGTTTCTGTCTTTCCTGCTCTTAAATTTCTTTCCTGTTTCCCTCCCCATTTCGTGCATGCTGATTTTTTTTTGTCATTTACATGGTCACACGTGGCAATGGTCAGTTGGCAGAAACTTGTCATGTCAAATTTTCCACTGCTGAATAATTCTTGGTAGGATTGCTCTGGATAATTTCCACTGTAGATAACTATTAGTCTATTACTCTACAATGATTTGTTGTCTTTCTTTATAGCTATGAATGCATTCTTCATGGAAGACTTTTGCTTTAATCTGAAGTCAATTACCTGGAAGTTTCATGCATTTCTTTGTGCTAGGGTAAAAGAAAGAGTCCTGTGATAAGGGAGGAGAAAATTTTAATTTTTCTTTCAGAAAAGTTTTGGTAAAGAAATAGAAGTGAAGAAAAAAAGCTATCCTTTTCTATAGCCCATCATGATTTCTATCATTATTTGTATCTTTGCCATTGGGATACAAATCCTTATAAGCTGAGATAAAGGAAAGAACCAGTTCAAGAGAAGTTTTGATAACAAGAATGCTGCTTTTCAAGGATGTGCAGTTCCTCATGGATAGATACATATATCAACCTAATAGTGAAAAAAAATTTTGAGATATCTTCTTTGTATAACTTACATATCTTTATGTGTTAATTTTTCCATTAAAATTATTACTAGGCAAGAAATACAATTAGGAAAAAATTAAAAATAAAATTATGGCGTTTGTTGAACTAAGAAGGCTATTCAGTGCTGGGACACTTACCTTGGTTCCTTAAACAACCAGGAATTTCTTTCCTCTTATTTTCCTTACCTGATTTCTATTCTTACATTTCAACTATTTCTCTTTTTCAAGTCTTGTAAATTATGAATATTATTTTCACCAGCACCTGGGGCTAGACATTAATTTGTCTTTCCTTAGGAATAGACTGTAAATTAGATATTTCTATGTTACAAGTGGAGATAATGAATTGTTTTGCCTAGAAAAAATCAACATTAAAAATTTTTCAACAGTTTTTTCTGAAAAAAAAAGATGTAAATGAACTGTTTTTGCTAGCTTGCAGAAAGCCAATTCTGATGGAGGTTGAATCAGCTGTGATAGTAATGTATTGTTTCTTTTTGTGTGGAGTTGCTTAATATTCCAGTCTAAAACTGCTACCTTGATTTAAAAGGCTATGGCATTGCAACTGGAAGGGATAAAATGGTGCCAACAAAAAGCATTTTCCCTCTCCTGTTTCTTCAGAAATAGCCATGTTTGGAAAAATATTGTTGCATTTTTGGGTAAATTGCGCAAAACAAGGAAAACTTGTACATTGTCCAGGTAAAACACTGCTGAGTTTGAGTGTTGGATGATAATCAGTGTTTCCTTGCTTGGCCAAATAATGGACTGAGTAGTGAAATGGTTGTTCAGAAGGTGAAGCTGGGACTCATCTTGCCTAACTGCAGTAATGTAGAAGCTTAGCATAACATGTTCTCTGCAGACTTACTTTATATGGCAAGTGGAGACAGATGTTTGCTTTAAACAGTTTTTTGTTGTGATTTTGTGTGTGACACATCATCTTTTCAAAGTGGTCACCTTTTTCTGTCAGGAAGGCTACTTGTCCTAGGTGCTTTGTACAGATGGAACAGCTGATTTTGAAAGGCTAAAATTAGGTACAAATAGTCTCTAATTTTAGGTGTTTTGTACAAGTTGATGGAAAGATAGTTCTTTGTTACTCTGTAAATTCATCATTTGAAGAATAAAGTATTGAACCCGCATATGTGTACATTATTTTATTTTTACAGTGCAGCATAATACTGCTAAAAGAAGTTGGAAACCTTTAACCCTGAACATGTATAGCTATTATGTAGTTACTAAAAATTAAATTATTTTGTTTCATCATTCTTCTACTTCCAGTCATGTTTGAGGTTATTCCTAAAGAATAAAATAGAGTTATCACCTACAGGAACTTTTCTGGATTTTAATTTTTCTGTCCTTAGGTGTTCAGTAAAATTGTTGGTGACTTGATATACTTTATAAGCAGTTAATACCTTTTAATGCCCACAGCTATGTTAGAGAAGATACATTATATCCTTTTAATCAATTGTTTTTAATTTCTTTTTGCACAAGTGTCCAATAGAATAGCTTGTTTAAATGTGAAATATTGCAGTGTGTTCTATAATGGTGCAGCACTGCTAAAGGGCATGACCTGAAATTCTTGGCAATATTTGGAGTACTTAAGTGTGCTGTGGGTTGCTCCTTGAAGGCCATCCTGGTTAATGTACTCTGGATATGAATGTCTCAGAATGCTCTTTCCCTTGCCCCACGTGGACTGTGTTACAGCAACTGTCTCTGAAGGAGGCATAGGCGTCTATATTGTCAAAAAAATCTGTTTTTGCAGTAGTGCTGCAGTCTGCAGGGTGGGTGTTGGTTTCTCCAGGGAGCTACAGCAAGAACATTCTTAGGTGTGCTGTAGTTTGTTAAGGAAGTGTAGCTTTGTAGCTGTGAATTGCTCTTCTGTCACTCAACTAACCACGTCCATTTATATTCCATAGTTTCAGGGAGAACCTTCAAAAGCTGCTGATCAGAGTAATGAATTGAAGGGTTGGTAGTAAATTCTGAAGAGGAAATGAAAACAGATAGGGCCAGAGTTTAAAAAAACCCTTTACTTCATAAGTTATGTGAAAAGAACACAAATGTGAGGTAAAAATATACAGATATATCCATGCATAGGAATGCCAGAAAGGTGAAAAATCTGAAAACAAGAAAGAAAAGGCAAAAAATTGAAAACAAGAAATGAAGTAAACAAAACACTTTGTGGGTATTAGCTGCCATATCCAGTAATCTAGGGATGCATATGTAGTATTTATGAAGTAAATACTGTAAATACAAAAAATATTGTAAACCTGTAGGCTTTGCACTACAAGTCTTTCTTTTTGAGTAAAAAAAGAGAATTCCCCAGTGTATTAAACTACCTATGCAGAGATAAAAGCTTGAGATTTTAGCCCAGAATGCCCCAAACATTGAAAAAAGCAGATGTCATGACTATTTCACCATGTTTTCTGATATGAAACAGCTTTCACTGCAGATATTTTTTCTTGTCCTACATAGCCTTAGCCTGAGAGGCAGTGAGAGTTCAGGATATGAGTTTTCTGAATGTAGAGTGTTAAGTAAGGAACTTTGTTTTTGAAAGGGGGATGGGAGTGAAGGCAGAGACATCAGGCTAAGGATGGCTTTTGGTGACTTATTTACACCTGAAACATCCTAACTAAAAAACATTCTTTCTCCTTCAGCTAAAAGGGAAGACAGGTGTGTGAGTAGTTCTTTTAGCAAACATTCAGTAATTTGGATTTATTTTTCTAGCTAGTCAAAAAGTCTTTTATTGTGGACTATAGGAATGCTTGTCTTTAGCTCATAAAATTAAAGTGATTTTGGGCAACAGGATATACTTAGGAAGCTATTCTGGAAAGAAGAATCCAAGTAGACTGCATTATATGTAAAATGTAAAATAATTTTTAAAAGTAACTTGAGTGCATTAAATGGAAGCTTTTCTTAATGGAGTAAAGTGAGCGAAGAAATTTTGAACAGCAGGGAGTATGTGCTGTTTTAAATACACAGCTTTTATACATGCATTTGAATTAAAATTGGTGCTTTGTATTGCTCAGAGAAATTAAGATGTTAGTATGATCATCAGTGATTTTGTGTTTAAAAGCTAAGGATAATTGGTACTGTACACTGCAGGAAAATCTAAGAGTTTGCTTTTTATTTCTTTAGTGTTTCTTTCAGATGAATTTAGATATGGAAGGGTATGTTTGGTCACAGGCTTGCTAAACTGGTGAGGAGAGCTTTTGAACTAAACTTTCTGTGAAAGGGGAATTGCAACACATCTTAACACTTTGCTACCAGAGCTAGAAGAGAAGCCAGAGGCCGGAGGAGGTGTGCAGAGCACCACGAGAGGATCTCAAGGGTGGCACAAAGGAATTCCAGTCAGTAAGTCAACGTCATGGGGGCCCAGCTTAAATGCCTCTATGCTAGTGCACGTAGCGTAGAGTTAAACAAAGAGTTAAATGTGTGCACACCTGCAGGGAGGTGATCTTCCTGGCATGACAGAGATATTTTCCTGTGACTGGAGTGTTGGAATGGAAAGATCCAGGCTTTAGGAAGACAGGAAGGGGGAGGTAGGGAAGGGGTGTTGCTTTCTGTGTCCATGACCATCTGGAGTGAATGGAGCTCCCTTAGGGGCAGATGAGGAGCTGGCTGAGAGTTATGGGTCAGGATTAAAGGGAGGGCAGGGACAGGGGATATTGTAGTGGGGGCTGCTACAGGCCTCGTGACCAGGAAAACCAAGGGGATGAGGCCCTCTGTGGACAGATAGGAATGGCCTCATTTTAACAAATCCTGGTTCCTGTGCAGGACTTCAACCAACCCAGTACCTGCTGAGGGACAGAACAGCAGGGCGTAACAATTCCAGGAGGTTCCTGGAATGTGTTGATGACAACTTCCTTCTCCAAGTGATAGAGAAGCCAGTGAGGAGAGCTGCTCTGCTGAGCCTTATTCTAAACTAAAAGGAGGATCTGATGGGGAATGTGAATCTGAAGGGCAGTGTTGGCTGCAGTGACCATTAAGTGGTGGAGTTCAAGATCCTTAGGGCGATGAGGAAGATGCACAGCAAGCTTGCTACTCTGAACTTCAGGAGAGCAGAGATGGCCCTCTTCAGGGATGTGATTGGCAGAATACCTTGGGATAAAGCTCTGGAGGGAAGAGGAGCCCAAGAAAGCTGGTTGATATTCAAGGATCACATCCTCCAAGCTCAGGATGCATCTCAGCAAACAACAATTTGGGAAAAATCACTGAAGAGGCCTGCATGGATGAGCAGGCTATTCCTTGGTAAACTCAAACACAAAAGGAAGCCTGCAGAAGGTGGATGCAGGGATAGTAAGCCTGGAAGGAGAACAGAAATTGTCTGAAGAGTCAGAGATCAGGTGAGGAAAGCGGAAGTCCTGATAAATTTAAAATCCAGCAAGGGACATCAAGGGCAACAGGAAAACCTATCACTGGTAAAAGAAAGGCTGGGGAAAGTGTGGCTTCTCTCAGAAAGGAAGCGGGGAACCAGGTCACACAATATGTGAAGAAGGCTGACATACTCCACAACTTTCTTGCCTCAGACTGGCAAGTGTGGCAGTCACAAAGGAGGAATTAAGAACCACCCACTGTAGAAGATCAGATGTGAGATTTTCTAGGGAAACTGAGGATCCATGGGACCTGATGAGGTACAACTGTGGGTCCTGTGAGAACCATCCAAAGAAGTGGCAAAGCCACTACCTATCATATTTGGAGAAGCTGTGGCAGTCTGGTGAAAGTTCTGGAAAAGGGGAAACTTAACCCTCATTTTTAAAAAGGTAGATAAGGAAGACCTTGGAAACCACAGGTCAGTCAGACTTACAAGTGTCCAGGAGAAGTTCCTCCTGGAAACTGAGTGATTTGTGACAGCCCAAATGGCCTTCTATGATGGGATAACAATGTTGGTGGATATAGTAAGAGCAACTGATACCACCTTCTGAGAACAGTGAAGAGCTTATGACACTGAAACTTACTGGGGCTGCCCTTACTGGGGGCATCCAACATCGTAATCTCTAAACTGGAGAGGCATGCGTGTGGTGGTTAGATCACTGAGGGGATCAGTGTAGTGGGATAGAATATAAGAAAATAAAGATAGTGTAGAAAGTAATCTCACCCCTAAGGAGTTGCAGCTGGGCCAATTAGCAAAGATTAGGAACAGGCCTGACTTTAACAGGTCACAGCTGTAACCAATGAGAAAAAGAGTGTTATAAAAGAGTGGGGTGGCTGGTTGAGAGGGGAACTGGAATCAGTTGGCTGCTTTGTGAAGAAGAAAGAGTCAGTGCTCTGAGGGGCTGCCCGTGAGACACACCGAGAAGGTATGAAACTCTTCCAATAGGACACAACAGTATGGAACCCCTGCAATAAGATGACAACAGATCAGGAGTTAGCTGGATGGCTGCTCCGAAAGGGTTGTGATCAACATCTTGATGTCCAAATGGAGAAGACTGACATTCCTCTGGGGTTGGTGTTGGCACTGGTGCTGTTCAGCATCGTTGTTATTGACATGGACGGTGGGGTCAAGGGCACCCCCAGTTAGTTTGCCAACACCACTGAGCTGTGTGGTGTGATCACAATGCTGGAGAGAAGGGATGGCATCCAGAGGGGCCTGGACAGGCTTGAGAGATAGGCTTGTGTGAACCTCATGAATGAAGTTCAGCAAGGCCAAGGGCAAGGTCCTGCACCTGGGTTGCTCCACCCAAGCACAAACACAGGCTGGGTGGGCTCGGGTGTGTTGGTGGATGAGAAACTCAACATGACCCATCCATGTGTACTTTCTGCCTGGAAAGCCAGCCACATCCTGGGCTGCATCACAAGAAGCATGGCCAGCAGATTGAGGAGGGTGATTCTCCTACTCTAGTCTGCTCTCATGATACTCCACCTGGGATACTGCATGCAGGCCTGGGGCCCCCTGCATAAGAAGGACATGGATGACTCTCATCCAAGTCCGGAGAAGGGTTGTGGAAATGGTTGGGGTCTGAAGTGCCTTTCCTGTGAAGACAGGCTGAGGGAGTTGGGGTGGTTTAGTTTGGAGAACAGAAGGCTCTACAGAGACCTTAGAGAAACCTTCCAGTACATAAAGGGGGCTACAAAAGAGCTGGAGAGGGAGTTATTACAAGGACCATGTAGTGATAGGAGAATGGGGAATGGCTTCAAAGTGAAAGGGAGGAGATTTAGACAAGATGTTAAGAATAAATCCTTCACCGTGAGGTGGTGAGACACTGGAAAATGCTGCCCAGAGCAGCTGTGGATGCCTTATTCCTGGAAGTGTTCAATGCTATGCTGGACAGGGCTATGAGTAACCTCATCTACATAAATGTTCCCCATCTGTGGCAGGAGAGTTAGACCTAGATGACCTTTAAGATGTCTGGCATCCCAAAACATTCTGTGCTTCTATAGTATCTTCTACTTTTTGAGTGTTCCAGCAACATTTTCAAAAATCTGACAGGGATAAAAAGTGTTAAATTTAGATCCTCCGTCTCTATAAGGTACTCTTTGCCAATTTGCTTTTTGATGCTCTTGAAACCTCACTTCTTTTGAATAAGTGTGAAGGAGGTTACAGATTGTTTTAGTCCCATCTTCCTATTTTCTCCAGTGAAATTGGAAAAAATGTGGTATTTATATGGAGTCAGAAATTGTATTTTGTTTAGAACCTCCAGTGCCATTTCATTGCAGTGATTTAAAATTAATAGATTACAGTTTTCCTTCCAGAGAACAGTTTATCCACTAATGCCACATGACAAAGTAGTTTTTTACAGCACAGTAGCTTTTATTCTGAAGTCTGACTCCTTTTTTATTCAAATTGAATGTACCCGCAGGCTTTAGATTTGTGACTTCTCCTAAATTAGGGTAGCCTGAAGATGAGCTCTCTAGTTCTTGGCAAGTCCTAAGCACTTTTTTCAGAGTTTTTGTCATGCAGAGCTGTGACCATCTGGTGGTAGATGTCTTACTTTTTCCTTCTGGAAGTGTACTTTTCCTTAGTGAACCTAAATATTCTCTAATCCCATGGAGAGTAAATAACTCTGTTCTGAAGAGCCCTGGCAATACTTTTTATCTGGATAGAATGCTCCTATTTTCTAACAGTGCCCTGGAAAGAAAGCTTACTTTATTCATATTGTTGAGATGAACTGCAGTTCTTCAGTTTTATTTCAGTACCTTCTATCAGTGGCCAGTTTCTTATTCTAGGTTGTTATAGATCTAGATTATTCTGACATCTAAACAAAAGATTGCTTTTGACTGTGTGTGGGTATGTTTTCCTTGTAAAGTGTGTATACGTTCACAAAGAAAACAGTATTTTTTTCTACTTTATATTTTGAAAAACAACACAAGGTCCTATTGAATGGATGGGAAACAATGCCACATTTCTCTGGAAAGAATTAGACAGTTTCAAAAGGTTACTTTTTAAAAAAAGGTATTTTGATGCTACAATTATTGTGACTGGTGAAGAAACCTTGGATCAGGATTACTATCCCCTGGATACTGGTTAGATCATCATATTACAGAATTGTGCGAAGAAAAACCAGGCAGATATTCTGGGGCATTTCCCACTCTTCTCTTCCCATGAATTTTTTGCAGTAGCTTATATTGCTGGCAAGTGTCTAGCTTGTAATCCTTTTTGCATGTATGAAAGATACACCTGGAGAGGGAAGGCTTTGTGTAACTTGTTATTCCCAAATCTGTTCTTCTATAACAAAAAGACCGTCCATTTACTCTGCAGTGTACTTAAGTATCAAAACTACTTAAGATAAAAAAGCAAAAGCCACAAAGGCATAATGCTGTCATTTCAAAATGATACAAAAAGGCACTTCAGAGCAGCCAGTAACATTACAGGCTTTCTCAGTATTGCATCAGTTCTTTCCTTCATAAGTCTTTCACTACACAAATCAAATAGATATTTGACAAAAGTGATGTAAGGGAAAAGATGTTACAGATCTCCAGTACAGTTAAAATGACTGCAACTAAGGAAGGTAATTTTTTCATCATTCCATCCACAGTTCCCCAGTTCATCTAGAAAAAAAATTATTGAGAAAGACTTTGTAATTTTGAAGGAATGCTCATTGCAGGCTGTTTCAGACTAAGTAGTTAGCTCAAGTGCAAGAAATACCTCTTACTACCCAAGTCACTGGAATTTTTTTGGGGTAAGTTAGGTTTTTTTTTCCCCCTACTTAATTGCACATAGAAAATCCTCCTTTACATGGCTGCATTACACAGAATACACAAGCAGATATTTACAAATCTTGCTTTAGCTGGTAGGCAGTCACTAGAGGGTAATATATTCTCATCTCACTTTTGGTCTTTCCAAATCCTGTCAGCTGCCTCTGTGCATTTATTTAGTATGTGAGGCAGAATTGGCAGCTTTTTCAATGTTTGCAATCAGAATACTTTTGTTGGATGTTGCAATAATGGGGCTGCAGCATTGCCTGAAATCTTCATTGGGATAAACTGTTCATGTCAACGCTGTTGGCAAATAAAGCCTGTATTTTCAGAAAACTCTTGAATTCTTGAGTTCTTTTAAATTTTCATATACTTGAAACTCTTTGTGCAAAAGAAAGCCCCTTTGAGAATCTACCAGGCTAGTTGCTTGCAAAGAAGGATGACATTAATTTTGGATGTGGTGAGAAGTGTGTGGTTGAGGCATGTGGTTGTTTCAGACCATTGCAATTTGGGGAGAAGAAAATGGAAAGGAATTTTTTTTAAAGTAGCTTTGTCTCCTGTTGCATACTGGTCAACTTGATGTGTTACTGCTCAGAACCACAGAAAATTATGTAGTCTCAAATAATGCTTATCAGAAGAGTGTCTGTCTAGAACCAAAAACTGTGAAATTTTTAATGTGCTATTTCTATTCAGCAGTCAGACCTGATCTTCTACAGAATCTGAAATGGCTTCTTATCTCATTTGACAACTTAGTAGCTACAGATTATTTTAGGTTTGTTCTGTTCTGCTGTGAGTTTTTTCATCCATCTCTTGCGAGAAATGTTCTCAAAGATTCTACTGAATCAAATTCTCTACACTTAGAAGTGCATAGTGGTAACAATTTGCTTTTGAGTGGTAGTTGTCACTTACCTATAGAGGCAAATTCGCAAGCGCTTTTGAGAAACTCCACTAATTTTTTCAGAGCTCTCTTTTATCTTCTGGTTTATGAATTCTAGTGGCATAAATCAGTTTGTTATTTTGTTCTTCAAAACTCTCTGCCCTCCATTTGCACCTTTTTATCTTTTCCAGGAGATTAAAAGGTTACATTCTGTTAGTTTTTAAAAGATCTTAAACCTGGCCAATGACTGGATCTGTACAAGTGGTTAGGTAGACACTCAGAGGTATGAAGCTGGAAACTGTAGAAAGAATACCAAGTTAACAGCTGCTGTTGTGTGCTAAAAATATATGAGGACTTAGATGAAGAACTGTAAAAGTAATTGTAACATACCTACTGCCTTCCAATGACACCGATCTGTAAGTGCACCCTTGCCTAAACATAGCCAGCCTTGGAATTGGCCACCAGAGGGCAAACTAAATGTGGATGCTCCCCACTTCTTTATGTTCTTGAAAATCAACTGCAATTCTTCATGTGAATGCTATTAGATTTTTTTTCCCTCTACATAAATGGCAAATATTTTTTAAAGAAAATATTCTTTTTCACTGAAGAGGTCGTCTTGTCTTGACTTATGCAGCAACGATAACCTGAAACAACAACTTTGAAACAGCATGTTTCATAGGAATGATGTAAAACATCACCAGGCTAGTTTTACATCTTACTGCTGGATGGCTTCTGATGGCATGTGCAAGCAGAAGATCATCTGTGAGTCTTTTGCTTCTTTTCATGATCAGAAAGAGCATTAATCAGTATTAGGCTATCAAAGAGGCTCTTGTTTACAGAAGAATTCTTTAGTCATGTAAGTTTGGGAATAACTATTCTAAAGTCCATTTCCCTGATGCTGCAGACACTGACATTCTTTCTGTATGTTTGAAACAAGATGAAATTTTGTTTTGTAACTCAAGTAGTTCCAGGAGTGTCCTTTTACACTTGCATGGAACTTTGTTGTTTTCATTCCCTTTAAGGTAAACCACTTTACTAGACAAAAATGCACAAAAGTTTTGCTCAGGAAGGTAATGAATTTGTTCTCAGAAAAATGAGAAATTTCTCATCTTTCAGGTATGAAAGATGGCACATGTCAATGTTCATACATTTGTAGACCAATAGAAATAGACAGGGTAGATACCTTTGGAGAATTATGTACAAAATTATAATATAGAAAGAATAAATAAAACCATCTACTCTAAACCTTTCAACTGCTTAACAAGCAGGGAATTTACTATAGTAATGAAATTCATTAGCTTAAATTGGTATTACTGTCTGTCATTGTGTACTGATGGATAGATCTTAATTTTAATTTTACTTTCTGTGAAAGAGTATCTGTCCTATTTGACATAAAATTATGGTTGTCAGATAAACAGTATATGTAATGAAATGCTGTCTCGTTGGAAGGGAATAGTACAATGATTTAATTAGAAATTGTGGATTTATTAGCCCTTATGTGCCAGACAATAATTAATGTGGACTGTATGTTTATCATAACATTTTTCTGTTATTCTTTGTAAACATTTATAAATATATTTGTTGAGCTTTTCCTTTGGGTTTCATGTGACTTTGTAGGAATTTTGGATTTGATTCGTATGGAACATCATTTTATAATTAGAGAACGGAATATGTGGAAAATGATCCCGACAGAGTATGTTAGGTATTTGACAAGTTTTCAGTAGGTCTGCTTTGTAGATGATATGTTGTACTATAATCTAAAATATATTTTATTTACAATATAATATTTCTCTAATGTCTGGCAGAGGAAGGTTTTGAACCTCTACATGTGTATACAGCTACCTACTAACATGAGTTGAAGTAAAGGACCATTTTCATTAATGGCAGCTTGATATATTTTCCACAACATCTTGGCCATATCCATTGTATTTCACAGAGGGTTTCTCTTGAAAGACTGTGTGGGTAAGATGAACATGTCATTGTGTGGAGGTGTGTCCCAAGTCATTAAAAAACCAAAAAAGCACAAAAAAGGCTAGAAAGTCTCTTAAAACAGGAAAGTGACAAGCTTAAAATACTTGCTTGTGCCTCATCTCTGTGGTGAATGAAATAGCTTTAAGACTCATTTGATACATGTAATGCTTGTCTTTTCAGTTAAAACAGCATGTAAAGAGTCAAAATCCCTTCTGTTATTTTGGTAAATCTGTATGTATAAAAAAAAAATATATTTTGTTCCTTTTTTCCCCCCAAATACTCTGTATTCAATATATACTTTTTATTTAAATAAGATGTTTGAAATTAAAAAAAACCCCAGTTTTTGGGAGCGTTCCTTCAGAATATCTAAGAAAGGGCTTTGAAGATCCCATGTAGCAGGCAGCCTTTCATTATAGAAAAGAATTGATGACATTACAATTGGAACAATAGTCTGCATTGATTTTCATAACATCATAATAATAATGTGGGGGATAATTTTATAATACCTTAATACAAATCTGGTTATTTCAAGAAAAAAGAAATCAATTCCTATTGTAGTACAATTTCATATTTAAAACTCAGATGGTGTTTCTAGCATATGCTACTGAAGGAAGCATACCTGTGGTCTTACACGAGACTCTGTCCTGACTGAATAGTAAAACATTTTCAGTTAGGCTAGAAGTTGTTTTTATGGCATTGCTACCAATTCCTGTCCAGTTTGAACTCTTATCTGTACTATTAATGAACATTTCTTTTCCCTTTCTTCTCCCTCAGACTTGACCTACCTACTCATGCGCTTGAATAAATGCAAGGATATTTACTCCAAATGACTCCTGGAGGGGAAAAGTTTTTTTTAAAGTGACTGTAAAATTAGCAACTTGATGTATTTATTAGTGTATTACTTGTATTTCTTGAACAGGGTATAGTGAACAACTCTAAAAGAGGTGATTCATGACTCATCAGCTGAATTATGGAAACAAAAGAATTCCCCAGAAATGTTGTGTTCACACACTAACAGAGGTTTTTCCAGATGCATCAGAAAAACTGACATAGATGGTTTTCCTTTCTCTGCCTTTTCTGTTCCAAATATAAGTTCTTGCTGCCTCTGCATGAGATGGGTGTCAATTCAAGGTTGGAACAAGGAAAGAAAAAATGTCTTTTCAAAACTGGCTCAGGTACATTGTTGACAACTTGAACCTTAATGACGTAGAATGCATGCTTGCCTTGTTTTCTCTTACAACTAATCTTGTTTTTCTATCATTATGAACATGTGTTGTATATTTAACTGTGTGATCCTGCATTTTTGAAGGCAGTTTTGCTTGTTTATTTAACAAACTGTCTTACTTTCAAGGTTCTTTTTATTATTATTGTTTTAGTAATGTGCACTTAGTGAATTATATACTGCACCTTAATGAAGTAATTATTGAGGGAAGAACAGTCTGCATCCACTGTATAAGTGTCTTTTGCTGGGTAATGCAATCAAATTTGTAGTTACACTCATTCAGCTTTTTGTGTCTCTTCTCTAGGGTCTTTTAAGTGGATTGTTCTAAAAATAAACCAGTTGGCATCTTTGATAGTGTAAATACTGTGGGGATTTAAAGCTCAAGATCTTTTAGAGGAAAAAACCCCAATACCTTCATTGATAGAGAGATCCACAGATGCCTTTTTGTGGTGGTGGCTGTTAGCAGTCTGCTTTGTAGTTCTTCCACGTTTGAATTAAATCTGGAGGTTTTCAGGAGTCAGTTATGATCTTGTCTTCTAATAAAACTTATTTGGACTTTATCTTCCTGAAAAATAGTGTCTGAAGTAACTGTATCAATGTCTCTGGAATGTTTTCTACAGATGTACCAGAGTTGACAGAAGAAATAAGATCAGTTTTCTTTAAGTTATACAAGAATTAGGCTGTTTGGAACCAGTATGTTCAGTCCATATATCAGACATTAGATATATTTGGATAATTTAGATTGTGGTAAGATTGCATGAAAATGTCTATATTTTAGTTCTCTCCTGTAATATTTCTGTCATAATTAAATAAGCTGTAAGGAATAGGTAAAGTGTAGGGCATATATGCCAGTAATTTGAATGTAGCTATCCTGTTGGGCTTAAGCTGCATGTCCTGCTCATATGTTTATAGCTTTGTATGAAACGTGTTTGAAACATACAGTGTTTGCTTGCAGAATGGAAGCCAGTGTTGCACAATTGTAAAGGTGTTAAGCTAGCCATTGGCTTGCCTTTTGTGTTCTTTCTTGCTCTTGTTTTGTCTACAGTCTTCTTTATTTTTAGCATAATATGGAGAAAATGAAAAATTGTACATGGTCAGCAACCCACTGATCATAAAAAGAAAGTCTTGTACATCCATAGTAATTACTTTTTTATATGAAATATGTGAGGGAAAATAAATCAAATCAAGCTCAATGTCTTTAATTCAGCAGCTCATGTCTGATGGTCGACAATAACAAGCAACCAAAATAGCAGATAAAAGCATCAACATAGTTATAGAGCCGCCGCCTTAAAAAAAAATCTCTGAAAATCTGTGCTGCTACAGTATCTTCATATCTTTCTGTAGTGGACTATAGCTGCTCCCTTTTTTTGTGTTCTGTTTTGCCATTCATGGCTGTAGTTGCAGCTTTGATTGGGAATTACTGTCCTTCTGGTGGGATAATAGTTTTATTTGTATTCCAGACCATTTCCTATATGGATATTTAAAAATTAAGAGCAGCATTCTATTTAACTGAATTACATGAACTATATATAACCTGTGTTTCCATAGAATTTAACCAGGAGCCGACTTGGCCTTCTGGTTAAAATAGATCTGAGTCAAAAGGATTTCACCAGCTGTGACTACATCCTTTGGCTTCCACTTTAACGAGGAAAAAAAATTATCTTGGATATTTTCGACTTTGATTTTCAACAGTTAACCAACAAACATTTGCATCCAATAATGAAGGAAAAACATGTTTAGGTTTGTACTTTGGTCTTAATATGAAGTTACTCCTGCTGTCTTTAAGCTTGACCATATATTTTTATTTTTTTCTTTCTTAATCAGATATTTTGGATTCCCTGGCACTGGATTTGTACCTGTGTCTGTCAGTGATCCCTTTTCCAACTTCTGAAAGCTTAAGAAAAGATTAGTGTTCTTTCCTCTAACACTAAAGGGTTTTTTAACTATTATGAGTGGCTGTGGGATTGCAGCTATTTGGAAAACAGTGATATTCCTAAGAAATCTCAGTTGTCACTTATATTGCTTGTTTGGGTTTTGTTGTGTACTAGTAAAATAATTCTAACATTTCTTATCAAGCTGTAATCAATTATGTAGTTCTTTTTTTTCTTTCCCTCAGGTTAACAGCTGCTTTAGTTTGTTAGATGCAGTGCTTACAAATTAGGAGGTACTGCAGTGCTTACAAACTGTGAAGGTGTTTTAGTTTTATCAATGCTGTTTCCTCATCAGATTATCAGATAAGAAGACGGATAAACCGGCAATTTACCGGAGAATTTGTTAACTGAATACTTAGCTCTTCATATTCTCCTTTCATATAATTCCTGTGTAGTCTGTCCTCTATCTACTCTTTGTCCTTCCCTAGAGAATAATGTTATGGTGCATATTTCAGAGTGAACTTGGTAGTCACATTGAACTTAGCTCTCGTTATGCACTGTCATGGTACTTTACTTGCCACCTTGTTTTGTGTGGAAATTTATCTTAAGCAAAAAACTGAATTGTGGTAGTCATGACTGAATTTAAAGCTTGTGGACTATATTTAGGCATTTTTATAAGGTAGGCTCTTCTGTACTTTCTCTTGGCATCAGATTTGACTAGAATGAACTGATTATTGCTGCTACAAAAAACAGGAGAGACATAGAGCAGTTCAGGTTAGCAAAACAAATGAGTATCTCCAGAAACACATTCTGACATGGGTTAGTCCATTTTATTCAAAGGCAAATTGTACACCTTCATCACAAGTATTTGAGATAGAATAATTTTATGCAGTGATCTACATTTCTAAGCAGCTAAGTATTAATTGTTTTATTCACAAATCACAAAACATTTAGCGTCAATGAAGGTGCAATTTTCTGAAAATTTAGCCAACATTCAGTACAGAGGGGAAGGAGAAAAAATAAGCAACAAAAGTGATTGTTAAAGGACTTAACTGAATTCATTTTAGAGGAATCTACAATACTGAGGCCATTGAAAAAAACGTAGTAGATATTACAGGCCCCCAGTGATCATATAGTACTATTGTGAGTTGGTGAAATGTGGAAAAATTGTGGCTAGAAATCTTAATGGTGCCTTGTGTTTTGGAATACATGGGCTTCAACTAGAAGACAAGAAAATTTTAAGATTGTGCAGATCACCTGCAGAGTTGCAAAATTAATATTCTACATTTTTACTCTTTGGTTTTTTATCTCTTTGAAGAGGATTTATATAAATGAAACAAAACTGTGGCACACAGTTTTCAGTAACTCCCATGTAATTTACAGGATGAGCATGTGAAGTGTATGTGTGGAATGTGATCAATAATTCTGGATTTATATCGTGTTTAGATTTAATGTGGACATAACTGAAGCTGATGTATGGAACTGTCTTACAGATAATGATCTAAAATATAGATATAATTTGGCAGATGGTGATGGCAAAATGGAATGTGTCACGTGCCAGAGCTTTGCCACTCTTCAGTGAGCATATGGATTTTTAAGTTTAATCATATTCTGATACTTTTATCATCTAGTGAAAAATATTTGCATTGTGAGTACATATTTCAATCCAGAATGCTACATTTCTAGAAAAGAGTGAGGTAATCTCAAAGTTTGGTCACTGAAGTAAACTGCTACTTGTTTACTTTGATAGCAGAGTCAGTCAAGTGTGTCACCTTTAACATTATGAAGTTTCTTGGAGGTGTTCAGAGTTTATGTGGGTCTCTAGCCAGTGTGTAATCTTTAAAGGAAGCATCAAGTATTCTGTACTTGAACCTTATGCTGCTTTATACTGCTGAAAGTTCAGGAAGAGCCAATTTCTCTCTAGCTGTGTGAATATTGCAAATAACTACTTGCTATTTCAGTCTTTCAATTTCAAAGTTATCATGTGGTTGTAGACTGGAGATCATTGGGTTTTCTCTCCATTCTAAGTTTCATTATTCTTTACCTTCAAAAAACCTGTTTGGTTGTGGTGTCTTTTAAAATAATTTTTCCCCTCCCTACTTTTATCTGTCTTTATAAGGGAGACAAACGATTGTAGGAAAAAGGCTTTTTCATACACGAATCACCTTTTTCTTCATCCCAGCTAACTGAGCTTGCGTACCATACGGACTATGCAGGTAGTAACCTATGTGTGGTATCATTGTAACATCAAAAGACTTAAAACAGGAAGAAGTTAGTTTGTATACTAGATTTGGGATTACAGATATTTTAATTTAGATGCAGTCTGTAGTTTATTGTTTAGATTTGAACTAAATAAATCATCATCATAAGTATTGTTTGGAAGAAAATGCATATTGTGCTTACCCATGCAATAATGACCTGTGTTTCAAATGGGCAGGCTGATGATGTGCACTGATAGCAGTACATGGATACTTTGGATAAGCAGCTTCCAAACATGGACTTGGAGAGTGGAGCAGTCCATGCTGCTGTATGAGAGTGAACTCTATTCCAGCCAGACTCAGTACAGCCTGCTGCCAGTTCCTACTTGCATGGCTTCTATTTTTGAGTACTTTTATTCTGTCTTGCTGAAGTTCTGCATCCTCCCTGCTTCTCCCATGTTTTCTTTCACTGCTATCCTGCTATGAAGGCTGTCTCTTGTGAGAGACAAGACATTCACAAAATTTTTCTTTGTTCTGTCTGTAAGAGCACTTTTCAAACTTTGATTTGCTGCTGTAATCATACATCGTTCATAAATTGTGGAAGTCAGAGGTAGCTGCTTCTCCCAGACTCCCATTTTGCTTCTAATTTAGAAGCAGTACATGATGAATTAGTGCTGAAGTACTCCTCCACATGTATGCCTCTCCTCAGGACAATTACACACTTCATCAGTGTAGACTGAGTTGAGTACTTAGTCTTCTGTCCCACTCAGTTTGTATTACTTTTTTTTTTTTCTTCTTTTAGTCTTCTTTCTGTCTTTTTAACCACATCAGTTGCAGTCAGGGCAGATAACCTATTAATTCTGTATGTATTTAAACAGATGTGTAAAACTTGTTTTTTGATGAACTTAATTATAGTTTAATCTTTTAAAATTATTATTGTCCTTGCCCTGATTCAAAATTGGTACTTGATTTGGCATACAGACAAAACAAAGGGTGACTCAGACATTTTAGAATCCTAATGAGACTGACTATCAAAGAAACACTATGAAATATGATATTTCTTTATGGAAGCGTGCTGAATACTTGAAATTGTTGACTTGAGAATGGTTGGCTTAACTCTTCTCGGGGTTTTAAAAACGTGGTGCTGAATAAGGTATGCATGAGGACTTTCAGTTGTAATGAGTTTGGCTTTATTAAGAGATATATCAACGTGCAGCATGGGTACCATCAGATGTTCACACTCATTATTGCACATCAGGAGTATTGGAGGGGAATTTGTTTTTTGGTGCACTTGGCAGATTCTTGCTTTACATAAACTTCAGTGTTACAGAAATTGTACTGTAAGATTTTGCTGTAGTTAATAACATGTTGCAGAGTTGTGTGCCTGAACTACTTTGAGAATTGATACTTTTCAGGTATTTATGCATTAACGGTGCTATGTGTGCTGGTTCTTTGCCAGGGATCCTGTTAAAATTTCAATATTGAAGGCTTTATACTTTTTCATTGTTAGCTATGTTTCTTATGTCACTATTGAATTATTTGGTTTTTAGTTGTTGTTTGTCAGTGAACTGAAAACATTGGAGACCTAAGACTTTAGTTTATACCAATTGTTTCAATACAACACTGTTTAAATTATGTTTAAGTGTTCTTTTGCATTTTCTCTCTCTTTTCACTTGGTTGTAACCTTGTGGGATAATTCAAATGGAATAAAGGAGAGAGCACAAAACAGTGGAAACTTCTTATTAATTTTGAGTAGTGTTTGTTCTGTAAGTAGTCCAGTTAGTATGCATTCAGAATTCAGGTAACGAGTTACAGTACATTAATATTACTACTAGGAACCAGCTGACCAAAAATAACATCAAATCATAAATTAGCAACTATTAGAAAAGAATAGAAAAAAAATTAGAAGATGTGGTTAAGTTCCTGTGTAATTCTGTGGAGCACAATGTCATTGTCATATCACCCTCAAGATATATTATAGAATTAGAGTTAATATTAAAAAGAAGAAAATAAGTGATAAAGAGTATCAAAAAGTAGATTTTCATTAAAAAAAAACCTTAATATTTGAGGACTCTGATAGGGAGAAGGAATGGTAATGAGGGTGTTGCTTTGCTTTCTTTCTCTAAAGACCTCCATCTTTGTTTATTGATTAGTCTGTATCTCTTCAATAACAGACTGCACCTGTCTGTTCTTGGCTGCAGCTGGAGATGGAAATTAGGGTAGATGGTTCCGTGTGGCAGCGTTAGTTCCCTACATACCGTGGCATACATTCTAAAGCCAGAAACATTTGTGTCAATGGAAGTATTTGAATGCACAGGAACTCTGGTGGAATGAATCCAAGGTGGACTCACTTGAAATTAAAAGCTAAAGACAGTAGAATACATTTAACAAAGAAAATGGAAAAGTATGCATACCAGAAGTAATGGAAACATTAGTGGGTCTTCAGTCTTGTGGGTGATCATGCCTTTTGAGAGCAGAAAAGAGGTACTTCTCATTGAATTTGGCTCAATGTCATTGAATTTCACTTTCACAGGAGTGTAACAGTTAGGGTCACAAGGAAACTGAAAAGTTTGTTTTCCACAGCTTGTGCCAGTCCTAGCAAAAATACAAGCCGGGTGAATCTTTTATTTTACCTACCTCCAAAACCAATAGAGTGACCAAAAAGAGCTCTGAAAAGCAGGTGATGATTTCATGTTTTTGAAATGTATTGCTGAAATGATTATTTTATAATAACAGTCATGGTCTGTGGACACATGATTTGCTTGCATTGCATTAAAGAGAAAAATCATGTGTAGTTCATTATGTAGTTGTCCTTGGTACTGGATGAAAATCAAGATGGCAATAAAAAACCAGAATTCACATCAACAAAAAAAAAAAACCAACAAAACAAAAATAGAAACAAAAGTAAGGGAAAAACCGAAACTAGTCATGTTTTTTTTACCTTTTTTGTCTTTAATTCCACTCCTTCTGGTTTTCCTACTTTAGCCTGAGTTTAAAAAAAAAAAAAGATCTGCAGATTAGTAAACACAACCAGCACCTGTGTGTTAATGAACTGGAATTTATCAGTCCTATTCTGAGTCGTTCCAGCTCCCATATTTATCACTGCATATATTAATCACTATTCTATTAATAGAACTATTTTGGTAGGTTTTATTAATTGAGGTAGGCTGGAGCCATAAGTATGGAAAATCACTACTGCAGCACTTTTCTTTGAGGAGCTGCTGGCAAAACTGCCAGCTGGTGACTGGTATGGATAAGGAGGACTTGTTCTGTGATTGTAGATTGCTTTGTCCTTATCACTGAGATCTCAGTATCTTTCAGGAATTTCATAATATGGCACAAGTAGAGCTTGAGATGTGATTATTTTTTGATTTTACTAAGTGAGGTTTTAAATTTTGCTTTTGCACTACTTACTTTTGTTTTACTTTCTGATGATGAAAGTAAAACCAACCTTTCTGGTAAGGTATGGCCAGACAGTGGATATTTAATTTCAGAAAGGCAACCAGCAGTGCCTTTAAAATTCTGTTGCTCTTACTTAGTTTACAAGATATTAAAGATGGACCAAAACAAAAATAACCTAGAGGAACAGTCTTCTAGGATACATTCTGCACCACAAAAACAGCCTGAGCAATGAGCATTGAAGCTCATTGCAGAGGGGTCGAAGGACTGGAACTTGACATAAATTATATTAGTGTCCTAAAGACTTAATTTCTTCCTGGTATATTTGTTGGAAAGAAATGCAGTATCAGAATGAGTTATTGGCATTGTCAGTCAAAGCATGCACATTTTGTAGAAAATATTCAGAGGAAATTTCACCCAAGCCCTAAGGTGCTTGAAACTTTCAGATTTATAGTATACTTTCAGATTAACAGTAAGCTGAATTGACAGAAGAGAAGTCGGCTGGCGGAAAGGAGTTGAGCATGTGAAGTGTAAAATTGCTTTGTTTTGGAGTAATTTCAGTGATACCATTTTTTAAAGTAATATTTTTTCCCCTTTTGATTTGCTTTCTTTCTTTTGCCTTGGCTCAGCTTGGGCCATGTGTGGCCATAATTTCTCCTTTGTTTCTCAAATGCTCTTGGAGGATTTTATGGAAATAATAGGCTGCAAATTTTGTATTATTTTGTCATGTTGATTCATATCTGCATGGTGGTGTATGTAAGAGAGCTGATGCTTAAAGTTTTCTCCTTATAATGGAGATGGTGTGGGTGTGGAGTATTTAAGACTGGTCAATGACTTACTTAGAATCAGGGATAAGAAAATTTTGGAAAAGATCCTTAAGATCATCAAGTCTAACTGTAAAAATATTACTGTTGAATTATTCTGATACTTCTCTAGTAGAGCAGGAATAAAGCAGTTCTGAGTCAGACCAGTGGAGTTTCCAATATGCATTTATTGTATTTGTGGGGTGCCTTGTGGCAGGAAGGAATGATAAATTTGACTCCATGTTTTCAGAAGGTTAATTTATTATTTTATGTTACTATATTATATTAAAGAATGGTATACTAAACTGTAATAAAGAATACAGCAAGGATATTTACAGAAGACTAAAAAGAAAATAATGAAAATTCGTGACTCTCTTTTCAGAGTCCGACACAGCTTGACCCTGATTGGCCAATAAGTCAAAATAAGCAAAAACCAATGAAAGAATCTCCAAACACATTTTAATGCAGCAAAACACAATAGAAGCAATAAAATAATATTGTTTTCTTTTTTCTCTGAGACTTCACAGCTTCCCAGAAGAAAAATCCTGAGCAAAGGGATTTTTCAGAAAATATAAATATAGCGTGCATTTTTATGGTATGAGCAAAGATAATGCCCCAACACCACCATGTAAATAAGTAACATCATGTTTATAAAGTCATGTTTTCTTTTAAAATTGCATAGTACCATTCATATTGTTTATAAAGTATCTTCAATTAGGGAAAAGAATAAATAAACCCAAAAATGAGTTTTGATAAATAACTGAAATTTATGAAGATGTAAGTAGCAGTAGCATATTGAGGATAATACCATTGAAGTGCCTAGGGTTAGGAAAAAGCTGATGAATTAAAAAAACAATCAAAAGTAAGGAGATTTTAGGTGGTAAAACAGGATATCTTCTTCCATGTAGTGAATGATACATTGACATAAAATGAATATGGCAAATCACCTTTTCCTATTGAAATGGAACAACAAAAAGACATGTATTTAGCAAGGATATGACTGGATAGTATAGCAGGAACTTGGTATGATGTATAAAGGGGTTTTACAGTGAGCTCTGTATTAGTAGCACCCTTAGCAATATTACTTTGACTACTTGGAATACGAAGGTTGATACTGCTGTTTTTTTAAAAAAATTAATGTAACTGAGTATTTTCACCCAGAGACATGCCTAACTCTGCTAGTAGTTTTGGCCATAATTTTTCTTTGCAGTGATTGTAGGCAGCTGGTGACTTTGGAACATCTGTCCAAATGATTTCTTGTCAGGTCATTTCTAATAATGTCAAATTTTTTTTTAACTTGATGGTTTCCAGTTTTCCATATACTGTTCCTGTAATATTGTAAGTAGACCCACAGAAGCCAAGATCCTTGATTATAAATTTAAGTCCAGAAAAAAGCAGTATTTACTTACCCTAATGTCCTGTGTTACATAGGCCAAGTAATTTCACTGCCAAGCTCTGGAAAAAACCCAGATTCCTTAATACTCCCAATCTGATGTACAGATATCGGGCTGATCCTTAGAATATGGAAGTTAAGAAATGAAGCATTCAGAAATTATCCTTAAAATTTCAGCCTGATGCATTTACTGTTGTTGTACACAGTATGATACAGCCTTGTACCTGCATGCTAATGTCTTGCACCTCTCGAGTGGAAGGGATTTTCTGTGAGCCATGCTTGGCTTGAAGGGCAGAGGACTTAAAAGTCATTATACTTGTGTTTCAGTCATGTTTCAAAGTGCAGAATAGGTAGTGAGGGCACAGAACTACAGGAAGAAAAAGAAAGGTAAAATTAGTTTATACTTCAAGTTATGTGTACTGAAACATTATCTTTGGTTTCTATGTTTATTTTTAAATATTCAAGCTTTCTAACTTGAAGAAAGTAATAGTATTGAGTATAACAAAAAAAGTTACTAAAAGTAATTTTTTTTTGCACAAAACCAGACATTAAATATTTAATGAAATAGAAGTGATGGATCGATACTGTGGCATTGTCATGTCTAATGGAACATACACTGAAGAGAATACCTGAAGAGAATGTTACACTTAGGAGCCTCACTACTCTTATCCAAAGACTTCTTTAAGGCAGGTCCCTCCCAGGTTTTCTATCTTTGAAACTCAGAGACAGGTTGCATATCCACCAGAATGAGCCCACCATAAATCAGTTTAAGTCCTTAAACTTGATTCTACTTTAAAATATAACTCAACTGCTTAATCTGTAATGTTTTTCTGCAAAATAAACTGCAGAGATTACATGTAAAGTTTCAATCAAGTTTTTTCCATGCAAGCTGTCATGGTGAATGAAAGAATTAAAATCCCAAATGAACGTGTCCCTGAGCAGCCTGCTGTGGTTGACCCTGCATGAAACATGGGTGAAATTAAAAATATTCAGTTGTTTATGCCAACTTGAACTTCTCTTTCTCTGATCCTGTAAAATGCAGATGCTTATAGTTCCCCAAAATAACAGATGAAGCTGGTAGTTACTGCTTTCAAGTTCATGTGTTCAAGTAGGCTGTTGATAAACTCTAGAATGTCTTCTCTGTTTAGGGGTTGGTATTTTTTGAGTGTGTCTTTTTTTGGGTGTTTTTGTTTTTTTGTTTTGTTATGCTTTTTAAGGCATTTTGATTTGTCCCAGTTTTGAGCCTAGGACAAAACTTTTTGATAGAATTCTATTGTAACTCCAGTGTCACCAGTGCTACATATACATGCACACATATTAAAAAAATAAATGAGCCAACTCTTAAAGTTGCTTCATATTGTCCTAAATAATTTTTGTTTGTAAAGAGGTAGAAAATAGGCGTTTGGATTGTGTCCAGCATTTCCTTCTTGTAGACCTGAATATTGAGTTTCTTCTTTGTCTATTTCTTGTGACAATTCTGTTTCTGTTTTTAGTAGTTTAATGTGAGCAGTTGCTTAAGTGGGCACCTTAATTTATTTATTCTGCTTCATTTTCATATTCCTCAATTTTTCAGGAAAAAATATTTTCTATTTAAATATATTGTTCACAAGCTAAAATGAAGATTGTTAAAAAAAATAAAACAGAGCATGATCTACATAGAGGCATGTATTCCTGTTAGTAATGTTGCTTATACGTGTATGTGTGTATCTGTGTGCCTCATAACTAAACTGTCTAATTTGTCTGTTTTACTGTGGCATTAAGTAAACAGTTTGAAAGAAAAGTTTAAGTGTAATGAATATGTGTGTGGACTTGGGTATGTAGTTTTGAAACAGAATTTGTTTCAGTAGACTTCTGGAAAACAACTGGCTTGGTATCTTAGAAGCAGGTAGATAAGAGCAATTTCTTGGATTTGTGTGCATGTACATGGTAAGCCATCACACTGGTTAGTAAACCTGTCGTTTTCACTGGCCACTTTAGACACAGTCTCTGTAGTGAAAACTAAAACAAATTGTATTATTATAAAATTGATATTTTATTCCAAAAATGTGTTGCTTATTTGTAATGTAAGTACTTCAGTGCTTTAGTGAAGATTTCTTTCTTGATGATGGCAATAATATACAGTAGAATTCTTTGCATTTGCCTTTTATGTGTGATAGCTCTGTGAAAAGTGCTTGTCCACATTCAGATGTCTGTAAATATTCCAGGACTAGTCTTAATATTTCTGTGTAAGTATGAAAGCTGCAGTGAGGCTAATGTTATGTATAGTGGGTGGACAGGTATTGAAAAGCACTTTGCCCCTGTTCCTTCTTTAAAATCTGGGATTGAACTCCAGCTCTGAGATAATAAATTCCTTAATATCAGCCGAAGCTATTTAAACAGTAAATCTGTTGCAAAATATATCCAAATTGAAAGGTCAGTATTGTTTCTTCCTCCTTCACTGTAAAGCAAAATAAATAAGGTCCAGCCTCTCATTCTCCGTCTTGAAAACTTAAAGATGACTTAGTATAAAGGGACCTGGGGTAAAAAGCCAAAGCAGTCTTGACAATATGGGAGCCTCTTCATCAAGATATTATGATTAAGTTGAAATATCTTGTTTGCCCCTTATAGAGGAAATAAAGAACTGGGATCTGGAAGGTGACAAGAGAGCTCAAGTTTGCAAATGGGTGCTGCATTTGATCCTGATGTAGCCGCAAGCAGTACTGTCAAGCCAGAAAAAACATAGAAATACATGCTTTTCTTTACTGAATAGATTTCATCATAAAAGGCAATCAAAACCTAAAATAAATAAAAAAACCAAAATGTATTGAGTAGAGGTTTGAAATAAAGACATAGTTGGCATTGTAGAACAGTTCTCCTCATAGTTTTGGTCTTTTGATTAAGTATTATCCTGCTTAAGTATAGTATATTATATGGTAGTATACAGTTCTTAAAATAAAAAAGGTTTCTATGTGTTTTATTATCTCATAGAATAGTTTAGGTTTAAAGAGACCTTTCAAAGGTCTTCAGGGCAAACTTCCTGCAGTAAGCAGGGATGTCTTCAATCAGACCAAGTGGCTCAGAGTCCCATCCAACCTGGCTTTGCATGGTTTTAGACAGGGCTTTTGCCACTTCTCTGGGCCACCTGTTCAGTGTCTCACTGCTCTCATGGAAAAGCATTTCTTCCTTGTATCTAGTCTGTATTTGTGCTCTTAACAGTTTAAAACCATTACCCCTTGTCTTTTCACTATAGATATATTTGGTGTGCTTCTGTTCTTTTATAGGTCATTTTATTATTATCTAGGCATGTCAGCTATCATAGAAAACATCGCGCATTAAATACTTTAATAGAAAACGTTGTTGGGCTGTAATCTTCTTGAAAATATTGTGTGTGGCTGAAATTAAGGCTTCTCAATGCAGATACACTGTAACAACTCGGAAATTGGCAAGATATTCATAGGCTCAGCTCCAGTACTCAATCTATGCTGTAGAAGAAGAGCTGACTTGGCTATATTCTAGGGCCTGACAGGCAAAAAATAGATCTGTGGGGGTTGGTGTGCTTTGGGTTGGTTGGTTGGTTGGTTTTCGTTTTGTTTTTTATTTTTGCTATATGTAGAGGGTAAAAAATTGATTGTTTAGGTTGTGATCCTCATTTATGTGCTACAGATATTTTTTTAATCCCAGATTTGGAATCTGTTGTAACACTGGGAATCTAGTGCATTACAATAAGCAAGCATGGACTTACTTGATTTTTGCCTATTGTCTCTCAAGAAATGTTTAGAATGTCCTTGAAAAGTGTTTGCATGAGAGGAGGATGACAAAATAATCTTAAACAGTGAAGACTAAGATTTTTTTTTTTTTTTTGTTTTCAACTGTCCTTTGGGGTAGTTCAGAGAAGGTAGAGCCAGGCTGTTTTCCTTGCCTGCCTGATTGGCAGGCATGGGATTTAGAGGTAAAGGACATGTTACAACATGAAAGCCCTAATTAAGTGAAATAAAAAAAATTTCTTGTCAAAGTACACAAACAGTGGAATAGGTTGCCCAAACCAAGAGTTGGAATCTCTGTTCCTAGAGATACTGAAAGTTTGACTGGGCATGACTGTGCAAGCTTTTGTAATTGGACATTCTTTAAGCAGTGCTTAAGACTAGAGGATTTACAGAGGTTGTTTACAATCTAGATTTATTTTGTGATTATATGGAAAATTAATATTAAATAAGAGACTTTGCTATACTTAAGAAACACTGGGGAGTTCTTAAGACCTCATTTGCTAAACAGTTTGTGATAGTATTTTGTGTAATTTGTGAATGCAGATTGCAAGCTTTAAGTATTAGATCTGGTACTGTTCTGTTGAGGAAGTTTACAAGATGTTCACTTCTTTCTTAAGTCAGAGTGTGCAACTATCCATTATTTGCTAGCTTATTTAATCAGCAGGGTAGAGGAAATACTTGAGGGAGAATGATGCAATAAATAAGTTTCTTTTCAGATGTAACACAAATGATACATAATTACAGAATTTAAATTGTAGAATATATTTGAGAAAAATTACGTGTATTTATGTGTACCTTACCACAGACATGTAGATCTGTGCAGTGGTTTGCAAATCTAGAAATTGTTGCTAAATGCCACTACCAGACTAGGAAAATTGCTTTCTAGTGTGGTTAAAAAAGAATATAGAATGGAGGAGACTACCAAGGTAGTCTCCTTTTCTGTTGTGGTTATCTTACTGTCTCCCTTTATCTGTGTGCACAGTGGTTTTGATGTAGTAATTTCCCTGTCTCACAGGAGTAAATAAATCTGTTCCTATGTTGATCATAATAGCAAAGAGCAGATTAATTCTACCTCCTTCTTTTATCAGTAGGATTTTTTTAGAATTACTCAGCAGGGCAGCTTAGAGACATATTTCTCCTCTGAGCCTTTTAAATGTTTTAGCACTGATGCTGCTGAGGCAACTCTCTTTATTTTTTAAATCATTTTAAATTTCATAGTGACAAGATGGCGTGCTGGAGGAAAACGCAATCTCAGGCCAGTGAGGCTGATGCAGTGCTATCCACTTTTGGATCTAACAGTGTTGTTGGATCATCTCTCCTAAAATCTGAAAGAGATGCTCTAGTAGAGGATTTAGGACAAAATGTAATTTGTTCAAACGCACCATGGTTTTCTAACAGTATTTCAAGGTCCACAGAGAAAGCTGGACTCTGAATGCAGAGGCTTGGCATAAGGATTCAGATCCCAGCTGGCCTCACAGTCCAAGGCAGACAGGTGCTCTCAAGTATTTAGGAGGAAAGATTGTTGTTTCAATGCAGTTGGTCATAGCTGTTGACCTGGAAAACATTTTGCTTTTTTGCTT
Source organism: Setophaga petechia (assembly GCA_024362935.1). Taxonomy (NCBI): domain Eukaryota; kingdom Metazoa; phylum Chordata; class Aves; order Passeriformes; family Parulidae; genus Setophaga; species Setophaga petechia. The sequence continues at coordinate 35,741,929 of JANCRA010000001.1, forward strand.
CTATCACCAAAGCAAACTACACATGATCCTGAAAAAATAGGGCTAGTTGAGGATGGGAACTCAATCTGTCTTTAAAGTATCACTGAGAAGAAATGAACTGAAATGTTAATGTACTCAAGTCCCCTTTCAGGCCATTGTTTTTCTTTTCAGCAGAAGGAAGCTGGCACATATAGGCCATTAGAAATAAAGAAAGATAGTCTTCAGCTATGATTGCAGTTCATATATAAAGTCTATTATTACTGAACATTTCCATAGACTGAAAAAGGGAGTTGGCACCTAGTCTTAAATGTTAGCTGTAGTTGTTGTTATTGTTGAATTCACTGCAAAGATTTGGTATGTTGCTTTATTTTTGTAACTAGCACATTGACAGCCGTGACATTCTGCTGCTCCTTGTTTGTCGCTGTAACTAAGACAACTTGACATGTGGAGTTTGTAGGTAAACACACAGTAAGGGCACCAAGGATTTGATCCCTGGTGTTGGTATGTTCCTTTTTTATTGCAAAACGTACATGACAGAGAAGGGCAATGATACGTGCAGTATTTTAGAGATGAGTTTTATGATAGATCAGGATTTTCTAAATTGTCATTAGCACTGTGTCTGCTGCATTGAGCTGTCATTCTCTATAAGTATAGCTGGTTTTACTACCAAAGTGCTTCTGGTTGTAGTAGCTGTACACTTGATAGCTGCAAAACCTGTGCTCTTTACACAACAGATTTGAGTCAAATATTAACATCAACATTTCAAGGAAGTGTCAGCCAAAGAGGACATGCAGACAGAAAGTCTGATTCTCCTTCCACTTATATAGTGTACTTCTTTCAGAATCAACATGGAATTGAATTAACAGAATAGTTATCCATGATGTTTTCTTTGTAATCTTGTTTCCCTATTTGGAAATGGGAGGTCTCAGCTGTTTTTTCCAGATCAGTCTCCTCTGTGCCAAGCTTTACTTGGGCAGGAAATCTACTGGCAGACACATATAGTGTCTTGCTGAATTTGACATGCCATATTTAATAAACTGTGTTTAGAAAATCATTTCTATAGCAACATCGCTGTAATGTGGAAAGAAGAGAATGTGTGTGATTAGTGATAGAAGTATTATTTAGTGTTGGTCTTTTAATAAAGCAGGTTATGCTACTTGCTATTTCCACATGAAGTGAGCTCTGAATACCCAGATCCTCTGGGTTACACAAAAAGTAGTGGCAAGTAATTTCACCCTCTTCCAGTTACTAAAAGATCAGTAATTATTTTTCGTATTTGAGTTTAGGCTAGTATGAAAAATTCAACAACAGGTAGGCTGGATATGCTCAACAAATCATTGTAATTAGTTGTATGTCAAAGTCTCTTTTTTGCATACTTTCAGTGTGACTTCTTTTTTTTCTTCTTCTTCTTATAGTGGTTAAAATAATGGTGAAGCCTGGCCCCCAGGTGAGAAAAATATTTAGAAAAGACTTAATGGGCTTATGTGGATTTTGGGTCAAGTCTGTGGGGAAATGTTCCTGAAATCTAGGCTTAGAAACTTGATATAGCAAAATGGAAAATGAGGTGAGATGATTTTCATTGGATTTTTTTTTTTTTTTTTGATAGCATAAGACTATGGAGATTCTTAAAGGAATGTAGACTGGGGTTTAGAGATACTATAAAAAGAACATTTATTTTGGTATTCTATCATTTTAGCTCAGTTTAGGCTTTTAAGAAAGATAAGTCTTATTGAAGTACTACAGAAAACTTCTGAACAAAAAAGACAATAGCTTTTTGTGAGAAGGAATAGAGAGTTCTGTGTTTTGTCATCCTTAGCATAGAGCAGTGCATCAGGGCTTAACTCAGAAACTAAGAGTGAAAGAAGAATTAGGAGGAGGCTGAAGTTTACAAATTGCCTTCTATTTGGAAAGATCCCAAAATAAATTGCACTGTATGTTGTACAAATGATTAACATTTGGCAACATTGAAATTAATCTCATTTTGGGGCAGGATACAGCCGATTTTTAGTGCTCAGCAATAAAATTCTATTTCAAGCCAAATTGAAGACTCACACTGTTTTTGAAGCACAGGGAAAACTCGAGAATTGCAGAATGCAATTTCCTAATTGGATACCAAAAGGGTTCATCTTCCTTTTCAGTGTGTGTGTGTGTGTGTACAGAGTTGTGTCAGTTGTAATTGCAGCTGGTAAGAATTTAGCCCAAGTTAAATAGTCAAGTCTTTGGTGTTAAGTTCCTCAGAAGTAAAAATGTTTCTGACAGCATAGTCCTTTCTAATACACTGCTCCTCGTGAGCTCAGCATGGACTTGGTGTGTCATGTACTGAAGCATCAGCAGGGTTTCCTGCAGCCAGTGGATTACCCTTTGTCACTCATCCTGGCAAGGTCTGAATCTGCTGGGTTTGAGATTAAAGTCCATAGTAACCTGACATAAGACCTGAGGGACTGAGATAACATAATATTCTTGTGGATAGGAAAGGAGGATGATGCTCGGGGCGCAGTAAGGTTGTGGAAGTAGCATGATGTAATTTCTTTGGCAAATAATAATTTGTCTTGGTCATGGTATTTTATGGTAATAGTTCACAGATATTTCGTATTGGCAGTTTGCAGTTAAGAGCCAAACATTGTGATAAACATAGCTTTCTAATTTTGCTGTGTGTAAACTAGTCCTTTAGTCAAATCAGTGAAAGTGAGTTAGCATTCAAACATTTACCTTGTCTAAAAATATTTCTGCTGATGTCCTTGAGATCTGGAGAAGCCCTAAAGACTGAAATAAGCAAAATGTAACTTTTAAAGAAAAAGCAGTGAAAAAGTTAAAGAAAAAATTCAAATGATAGTGAGTAAGAGTAAAGAGTAGGTGATTAGTTAATGAAATTTGGAGATGATCATAGAGTCCATTAGTGCACATTAAAAGATGCTGCTGCAGTAGGGATACCAGCCAAGAGATTTTTTTCTTTCAAAAGTTTCTATTCTTAAATTTAGTGTAGTTTTTCCTTCATCAGTTCCCAACGCAGGTAATGGAGCTTTCCTTACTCATGCTTGGTCTTTGCTGACATCTCTTACTGTAGAGCTTTGTCCTGTCCTGTTTCATGTTCAGGACATCTGCCATCAGAGGCTCTTCCACCAATGCTCTGGAAACCATTTAGGAATGGGCTGCTTCTTGATCCTTGCTTTGCTCTTCAATAAGGGGTGCATTGCAGGGCACCTTACAGCACCACATGCTGAGGTTGATGGGAGTTTTCATATAAAGCGGGAACTTCATAATATAGTGCATATGAAAATGTGTTTCAGAATAATGCATCACTAAGATCTACAAGAAATGGGTCAATTACTTTGAGATAAATTGAGATTGAATGTGAGAATAATTCCTTCAAGAAATTCAGCACTTTGTGATAGACTTTTTTATTATCCTGTGTGAATTAATTAAAAGAGTAGGTGCTGGTGTTTCTAAACTTCCATTTGTGTTTAAAATCCTGTAGATTCTTTTGCTGGTCTTTTCAATGCATTTATTTGTTCTTTAGGCTTCATCAGTAAAAGTTAGTGCTTTAGGGTCTGAGAAATAATATTGTCTTATGGAGCCCTGTATATTGAACTGTTCTTTTTCTGAATAGCTGCTGTTGTTCATTATGAGAATGAAGCCAGACTTTGTTCTTAACAATAATGAATAATGATTTTATTTTCATTAGAACCAATGGAAGATAACCGTTTTGGAGGACAAAATTTCACTGAGGAAGATGATTCTGATGTAGCAGATTTGACAGACAGCATTTAGTGATTAAAAACAGCCGTAAAAAACACACAGTACTGAAGTGTGGTTTTGTACATATTGTCACCTCTGCTCAATAAAGACGTTAAGGATGATGTTAAGGGTACTATCTCTGTATATATTTAGGAAAAAGAGAAACCTCTTTTTTTTTTTTTCCTGGCTTGCTGAGTTAAGATGTGTGTATATAGGGAGATGATGCCTGGTACATGTCTAAGAGTAGGAAGCTGACTTAGAGAAACTTCTTCAGAACTATTCCCAAACATTTAGACTAAAACCAGGGCTCGATCAGCTTCTCTGAAAAACAGAGGATCAGGAGGGCAAAGCACCTATGTCTAATACACAGATTTCGTGCTATACCTGGCAATATTATTAGGGTAAGCTGAACCAGTCTGAACCCCTTTTGCTGCTGTGGCCCTGCAGTTAGGAAGCCTGCAGCTGCAGTTTGAAAGACAGAGGAAAGCCGCTGTTTCTCAGTATTTTATGGGTTCTGTAGATGCACAGTAAGTAGGGTGTTCTGACTCATGTTTCTCTGTAGCATATCCTGAATTTCTTGGTACGTTTAATACATGCTAATGAATTAAGATACAGAGTATCCTAGGAAGTATTTGCTTAATGTGGGAGTTTCTTACATGTTTTTCACCACACATGGTTTAGAAAAAAAAACCTTAACTCACCATAACACAGGAATAGTGCCTGGAGTTAGGCCACATCCCTGATTTCCTTAAAATTAATTTACTTTTATTTGGGATTCTTAATCTTCACTGTCAGTAGGATTCAGCCTAAAATTCTTGTCTTGTTTATCCACCTGGTATCACCATCTTGCATTTTACTTGAAACTGTTGCAACTCTATTGCCTTAACTTAGCGTAGCTTGTGTCATGGGAGGGAATAATTGGAATGTGTGGTGCTGTCAACAATTTTTGCTACAATTTTGCAGATTCGATAATAAAAATGTCACAAGAAGGGTGTTTTTTAAGGGATGAGGAAAAACACTTAATTATGGACATGTTAGAACTGGTGTTTGAAATATTGAAACATTAGAAAGCTTCTTGAGACACAACATCACTTGATTTGTCTAAGAAATATTGTGGTGTAATAGTAATCTTCACTAATGTAAACAGAGCTTTTCTTGGAAAGGAAGTATCTGATTAGAGGAAGTTCAGAATAGGTAAGTAATATAGCTATATTGTAAATTTTAGAATTAAATTTTAAATATAGGTTGAATGAGCACAGATCTTATAATTTTTTTCTTCAAAGACTGGCATGTTTTTTAAAAAAATTTTTAGTTGTGAAGTACATTCTTAAGGAGATACAGGAATTATGCTACAAAAGCCTAAATTTCTTCTTAAGCACAAGGGGCATTTGGCTTGCAAATATTTTTCTAAGAAATGAACCCTGACTTGGTTTTGTTTAAACAAACAGACTAAGATATGGCAGTGAAATCCCTTTAATCTGCAGAGTAACCATTTCTGTTTGGTAAAGCAGCTGATCTTTTCCAAATGTACCTAATTAATAAGCCCAATTCAAAAATATATTGCTTGCTGAAATACGCGTTTTCCCAAATCACTATAAAATACCATTACTGTACTAAATCACCTATCACCCTGAAATGTGTATGTGCTTCTTCTGTCTTGTACTTCAGTTTGCTAAATTTGTAATTTTCTAATGTTAGCAAGAAGTGTGGGAATTTCTTTGTATCCTACCAATCAAAAGGGATGACCGAATTACTTAGAATAGAGTTCTCTTTTTTTTAACCACTTTTATTTTCTCTTGTCTTTATACTTCTCTTATTGATGTTAAACTGCATGACATCTTTTTTAAATTCTTTGATTGTAGATAGGAATTATTTTGTTAATATCTGTGTAGCACTCTTGAGCTGAGGCCAGCAATTTTAACTACTTCCCTCTGTTAAGTTGCATTCATGTGATATACTTGCAGTTTTCCCTCCATCCCATTTTCTTTTGAGACATCTGTTCTTACTTGCTTTGTAATGATAATAGCACTGCAATTCCTCTCTCATAACGTTTTGAATTCCTTAATTTCTTCAATTTTGAGCTGTTTTCACAGTAGGGTGTTCTTTGTCTCCATGGCAAAGAGAGGGGTAGGCTAGAACATGTCCTGAACCCCTTAGCGTGAGAGACTTATCTTCTTCTCTGCTGGGAGAAACATACCAAAATTCTGTCCATGCAGCTGGCATGATATAGTAGATCTCATGACTGTCTTTGTAAATAATTTTCTCCATGTTGGAAAACAAACAAGCAAACAAAATAAATGTCATCAAAAGTATAGTATCTGTAATTGTAAGTGATTCCAGGACATGCTAAAAAGACATAAATTTTTACCTTCCTGAATAAAAATTGATGACTAGCACTTTTTTTCCTCTCTTGCTGTGGTCAGATACAGTTGAAAAAATGTTTTCCAAAAACTGTTTAAGAGCCAAGGCCTTTTCAAATCCTTTTAGACATTTAACAGACCTTTAAAACCTAGACTGTTCCTGTCCTTGTGCCCTCCCTGCGTCCTTCACATCTTACAGGTCTTCTGTCCTGAATATGACAAGTTTTTATTGCTGCATTATACAAAAAAAAAAGGCTGGTGGAGGGAGAAAGAAAAGTTTGAAAAGGCAAATTACATGAACTCCTGTCATTTGTGGAATAGTGCAGCATTTGATACAGAAGGTGCACACACCCCCATTGTCTTCTTGTGCACAAAACTGTTATTGTGCAAGCATCTCTGACTGGTCATTGGTGGGTCTCTGCACTGAGTATTTCTTTCTTAGCTTTTATCTTTTTAAGATGTTAGCTTTTTTTTCCAGTTTCCAGAGATCTCCTTTATACAGTTCACCTTTTTTTTTTAATAGGACACAAACCATAGCCTCCCAATCATATTGCCATTCTCTTTCAACATGCCACGGTAGATTCCCTCCCACCCCACGTATAGGATCTGAGTTCTCTGTATAGTCTGTTGCTGTTTTCTGTTTTGCTTTTGGCTGTCTGTGGAACTGTATGCAGAGGATCAGGGAGTAATTTTTGCCCTTGTTGCCTTGGGCTGGTGCATTAGTGAAGTGGCATCTGAGGAAATGGAACAGCACCAGGTGCATGAAATGCCTGAGCAGGCATATGAAAGTCCCACAGATAGTCATTTTTTCTCCTATTGTCTAGCAAATATATTTTATGGCCTTCTTCACAAGTTCAATCCTGAAAGCATAATAGAAGAATGACCAGAACTTTTTGTATTTGTAGTGAAAAGATGATCCATTATTTCTTTTATCCATGATGAGAAATATGAGATGCACTTTTAAAGAAACAATGTTTTAAATTTTACTGGGATTTAGAAGCTTATAGTGCTTGTGCTTTGATATTAATTCCTTCCTTTTCAAAATATTTTCCAGCATTTTCTCTATATTTCTGAATATATGCTTTAGTGAGCATGTGGTATTTCTTGACAAGTGATTTCAAATACTATGCTATTCAAACTTGCTGTTAGTAACGCTGCTAGTACCAAAAAGACAGCATCCACAGAAATCTTACTGAATGGGAGCTGTGCAACAGAGAGGGCTGAAAAGTGGTGGCTCCCAGCCCAGCTTCATCAATGGTACTAGAAACATGAGGCAAAGGAAGGGAGTGGGATGAACACTGGATGTGGGGAGCTGAGTGCCAGAGTCACTGGAAGCAGCTATTGATGCTAGTTGTGCTTTGCCAGCCCCATGAATACGGGCCTCAGGGGTGGCAGGCCCAGGAGCTGGGGCTGGGAGGAAGCTGCCATCAGGCTCTCTGCAGGCTGGCACGGAACAGCAGAGCAGTGTCCTTCCACCTGCCAGTGCTGTGCCTGCTCCTGGGGGCTGCCTGCCAGGCAAGCAGGAAAGGGCTTTGCAGAAAGGCTCTGTCTTGCCTGCAGGTGATTGTCTCTCTCTGCCAGAGGAGCAGTGCTTATGTTACCTCTGCGGTGGTTCATTATTTTGGAGTTTTTCTGGTGTTGGTTCTTTGAGTTATTAACTGATAGTTATCTTGGCTCCTTGATTCTCAGAAGTATTGATGTGAAGGGCTACCCCCTTTGTCTGTATCTGAGTACTTTGAGCACTGAACTCCTGGTGGTTTTGGCTAAACTAATTATGTTTCTAATGGGAGACTTAATCTGCAGTCAAAGCTGGTGGAAGTCTCCATTTTGCTAGTCTGTAAATATCTTCTGGGCTTATTTTCTTTAATTTCCTAAGTGTAATAAATGTGATTTTTAACTTTTCTTTTTTAGTTTTTTTTTGAAACTGATTCACTCAAGAATGCTTCCTGCTCTGTGCAGTTCTTAGATTTGGCTTTATGGGAAGCAAAATGGGTATTTCAGCTGGTGGGAAATGGGAGATCCTGTTGAGAAGAAAATACTGAGCCAAAAAATGTGCTAGATGCAACAGTCCCTGCCCTCCTGGAACTAGTTTTGTTCCTAGTTCTACTGCAGACCTGTAGCTATGTGACATCAATAAGGTCTGACAGATCAGGCAACTTATTACATGCTTCTGGGACAATTAGTAAAAAATGTGCTAAGGAGCACAAGGTCCATGCTAACTTCTTGCCTTTGCAGGCGTTCTGAGATATGTGAGATGCTGTGATAGTAAATGGGGTTCTGGGGAGTGTAGTTTCTGCCTTATGTGTGCACTATCCTGCATTTAATGGGCTAAACTGAGCCTCCACATTTGTACAGCAGAGTGCTCACATGGCTTATTATAGATCAGATGTCTGTGCACTTCAGCAGAGATGAAAACCAGCATCTGATAGGCAAGTGAGTATGCACATGCTGCTGAACAGCATGTCTGCATCCTGGATGAGAATTCCAGACTGGCTCAGATTTCAGATTGAGGAATTTTCTAATACATAAGCATAATGTATTTTCCTGGTGCAATTTATAGTTCCTCAGTTATGGTTTATGTTTTGGGGTAGTACTCTCATTAGATGTGTGTGTCTTAGTTATTCTGTGTTTGCTGTCTGTGGCCCTCATTTATTTAAGAAAACGACAGTATTTAGGACTGGTGGATTTCTCATATGATGGCAGCTTTATTGTTGTCTCAACCTTTTATTCCTGTAACAGTTTTCCATGTGACCAGCAATTTAGGGTTTTGTAGGATAATGACAATCTCACTGTCATTAGACTGGAGGTCCTGGAGCAAAATACAAGCGGAAAAAAATTCTGCACACATTTCGTGCTTTCTTTTTCTGGCCCTGGAAAGAGGTTGGTGCAGAGGTATCAGATGACCACTCTACCTCAGCTCTTTCAGTGAGACTTAGGATACAAATATCTGTTACAGTTGCTGGGGAGGTTTGGGGCAGATGAGTCAAATCCTCTGCTATTGGAGTAGTCCAAAGATGCGAGGGGGAGATTGAGATTTGGGGAGCTCAAGTTTGCTGCAGCAGTGAGCTTGAGGCAAGGGGAGAGCTGTGATGTGGGACAGTTCAGTGGGCTGAACTGAGTTGGTTTGTTGGAGTGGAGTCTGAAAATAGCACAGCTACCAAATAGCAAAGACCGAGCCTAAAAGAGGTAAAGAGCTTTCGTATTGGATGAGAAGCAGATGTGTGTACTTGAGATGCAGATAGAAGAATTGGAATGGAAAGCCCATTAAGAACTCCTTGAAATTAAAAAGAGGGAAATACTCAGTAGGAAAAGAGCTAATGGCAGTGAGGAAAAAATAATCTGAATCTAATACTGTAGATTTTAAGTTTTTAGGGAGCATGGGCAGCCAGAAAAACTTTTGCTTCTAAAATTGTCAAATGCAATTCCATGTCCCTCTATACATTGAAGTATGCAAATCTTCCTTTTTAAAAACAAACCAACCCCTCTGTAGGAATAGGGAGGCCAGCAGTAAAATGTACTTTTTGCATTACGGTAAGTCATATAAATGGAATTTTGTATGGGCAGAATTAAGTTTGCTGTTGAATGGTGTTCAGGAAATCATGTCTTTGCTGCTTTGGCAACTGTTAGAAGTATTGTTTCTTGAAAAGTTATTATAAATGAAGCCTGAAATTGCTCAGACTTCTAAAATTGGTAGTTTGAAAGTCACATAAATAACAATACCCCTGTGCTGCACCAGTGAAATTGTATTTTAATAAAATATAAAGATAATTATAAATTCAGAAAACTGCTTCAATTTTAGTGGATTCTCTGTTACAAAGCTTTTATTTTAATATGTTAGCTTTTACTGTGTAGGCCATACTAGAGCTAAAATGTTGAATACAAAACACGGGCTGAGTTTTCTTTGTCCAATTTTTCAGGTCAACCTTGATCTGAAAATATTTTGTTAGGAAACTTCCTTCCTCACCTATGGGCACCTGCTGTTATCTGAGTCACTCAGCAACCATGTATAACTATGTTCTTTAGAGTATAGATTTCTGTTCAAGTGGTGGCAGCATCTAAAGAAAATGTTGCAGAGGAGAGATGGGTTAAATAATGTAACAAATGTGCTACAGAGGAAAGATAAGAAATAGGCTCCTAGGTTCTGTCTCTATTGATAGATGAAAAGTTCTGCTGCATCACTACATTGCCACATATGGTCTAGGTTTTTTGCTAAATTTTTTTTTCCATTGAGCTTTTTTCTCTCTTACCATAAGTGTATTTTTTAAAAACTTACGTTATAACTCATTTTTAACAATAAGAGAATACATACAGAAGAATATTGAAGTCCAAAAAGAAGCAATAAAAATGTTCAAAGTAGAATATATATTTTCCTCTTTTTTAATATATTTTCTCATTAAGCTGCTGTTTTGGTTCTTTTTATAGGGTTGTCAGATTTTCAGACGACGTAATTTTTTTTTTAATAGTAAGAGCTTTTCAGGAAAAAAAAAATTTAGTCTCAAATTGCATATATAACTGTAGCATGAGCTTAAGTTCTTAGAAACACTTCATCACTATGACCCTGAATGAGTGTAATGCTTAAATATGCATAATTTTAAGGCATGGATATTAAACTCATTGAAATCCATCATCCATGGCTATTAGAAGTGCTTTGTGTCTTTCAAAGAGACACTTGAAAGAAATCCTGACATTTCACATAGTTTCAAGTGGAGCAGTAAGGATGAATTTTCTGTTTAAAATGCATGAATATCGTTAGCTGGAAGATGTTGAAAAAGTGGTATGGTTACTGTTACAAATCTGTGACTTTATTCTGCTTACTTTTACAACTTGCCCTTTAACATGCTCAGGACAATGGCAAGCAAACCAACCCCTGAAGAAATTCAGGAGACTTAGGATCTGTCCTGAGATTTTGCATTTATAGGTTGCTACTTTACCTAGAGATGTTGTGATGCTACCCAGACTTCACTGTAAACTGTGTATTCCTTCATTATGATTTTATATTGAAATTGTGAAAATGAGGCTTTGTGTATTATATAATGATCTTGATTACATTCTGCAAAGGATATTGAACTATATTATAATCAAACTTGCTGACTGAAGATCAGAAAAGGTCTGAATGTAAGAGGAAGCCAGGCTCTTATGCAGAAGGTTAAATAGCTTCAGTAATATTTGTAAAATTGTGAAGCTATAATTTATTGAAGCATTTTCTTTGCTTAATCTGACAATTGATTATCAATTTTAATTGTTTGTAGAGGCACATAGGGGGTTTTTTAACATATCTAATAGTGGATTTTATTTAAGCAGCACCTGATTGGAAAAATTAGATAGAAGAATTGGAATGGAAGAATTGGAACGAAGAATTTCCTAATTCTTTAGGAAAATCAGTATGGGTACATATGGTTTATGAGTATTTATATTTTGGATTTATAGTAGAAAATTCCATGCAAACCATCCAAATAATATTAAAAAGAATAAAAACATAGACACAACGTACAAAGACAACAGAGGGGTAGGCATACTGGGGAGAAGAATACAGAACAAAATAGTGTTGTATTGTGTATAGACCCATAATGCTGCTTCGTCTTGAATGCTCTGCACAATTGCAGTTGCCAAGAGAGCAGACTGGGAAAAGACTCACAGAAAGGTAACAAGAAAGGTAGGGAGCTGCTTTGTAGACAGGAGTCAGTCAGCAAGACTTTTGGCAATGCCTGAGGGATATTATCTTTGGTGTCTGTGAAGTTGTCTGCACTGGAGATGAACAAGAATTGATTTATCTTCTGGATGGTTTCAGGCCAACTTGAGAACATATAATTTATACAAGCCCCACTTGTACATTCTTCCTTAAGCAAAATGCAGGATGCTTTGCTTTGGAGGGGATATTTGTCACACTCAGGATGACTTCTCTTTTGTTCTAATAACTGTATGTTCTAGATACACTAATTTTTCACTATTTTAATAATAATACTCAATTTTCTGCGTGGGCTCATTGTAAATGCACATTGTTGATTTAGTAGGCATAGAAAGAGAATCTAGCACTTTGATGTTTTTTCAAGAATCTTGTTTTGCCACTGTGGTGTGACTCCTGGAACAGAATTGCCTTGCAGCTGGTTCAGACCTGTTCAGAACACCACTGTAGGAATAATATCATGGTGAATATTGGGAGGAATATTTCAAAAATACCATCATAATTGTAATTTCTGTTTGCTTTTTGTGTGTTGGAAAATAATGATATGCCTGTGTGTACTTTATTACTTCAAAAATATAGCAATTAAAAAGACAAATCACATATACTGATTTGTGGATTTTTAATATGTGCAACACTAGAGTAAAGGAATGGTTAAGTATTGGTACAGAAATACAGTTCTATTTTGCACTTCCAGATTCTGCTCAGTTCTGTCTTTGTCTTTCAAAGCACAAATTTTCATAAAAACATTTTTACTAATAAAACATAATCAGTCAAATACAGTTTAGGCTGCAACCACTTTTTTTTTTCTTTTCTTTTGGGGTCAAAACCCAATGAGTGTTCTGTACTTGCAAAGACATATTTGATGCTTGATAATTTTTAAATTCTGACTGTGTGGCTTTGACAACTGTATGAGATTTACATTTTCTCAGTATTTAAAATTTGTATAAACTGATGGTTTTTTACAGTGATCTTTTAGCACGTGGGATGGAACTGCTGGATTTGACAGTACACCCACTGCGTTTTGTTAAGTTTAATATATGCAGACTTTAAAATGTTTGGTACAGTCTTTTAAATATTTTGTTCTAGAGAATAGTTAGTTGGATTAAGACATAATAATAAGCAATTCCAGCCATTTTTCTGTGACACCTGTTATCTGAGATGTGCAGATAAATCTATTGTCTTGACTGTGAATTTGTAATTTATTATCAAATGGCTCATAATCTTTAAAGCAATTAATTTGCTTATGTATTTCCTTCTTGGAATTGAAGCCTAATACAGTTGGTGACATAAAGAGGAAGATATTTTATGTTTATAAAGATGATTTATAGAAAACAGAGCTAATTAGACTGACTAAATGGAAGCTCTTACTGATGCAGTTAAAACTATGTAGAAAATTATTTTTCCAAAATTCACATTTTTTTAAAAACAGCTGTATTTTATTGATGATGACTTTGAAAGTTTACTTTGGAAAAACCATGCATTGAAAGTGTAGTTGAATGTTTTAATACCTTTGAAGTTAAAGTACAGAAAAACTACTGTAACATTTTAAAGACAGTGCTAGAAGCATTACCTGTGTGAGTACTGTGAGTAAGACATTTTCTATTTTAAAGGCTATTAAGTAGCATTTTTGAATAGTATTTTTACTATGAGTGATGCAAATGGCCTCTGAATTACACTGTTTTATTCTGTATATGTCATTAGTCCCATTATGATAACTGTAATCTTTTTCTTTCCTTTTTTTTTTTATTTTGCTGCTTGCCTTTTCTAGGAAGTAGAGGTTGGTATGCTTCTTCTGTCTTTTATGATACTGTGAGCTTTTCATGGATTCTTTATATTTTACTAAATTTAGGTTGTTTCTCCCCCTCCAGGATGATTATTTTCGTACATGGAGTCCGGGTAAACCATTTGATCAAGGTAAGATTCTGCTCATAGGTATTTGTGTGGGATAAAATTTAAGTAATTATATTTGTGCTCCTGTTCTAGAATACTAATAGAATTCTGTTAATTTCTGTAATTTTCTCTGTCTTCAAATAATTGATTTAAGGAGGACCAGAAATTCAGCCTAATCATCATTTTATGTCTGTGATTTTTTCAAACATTCATTGATTAGAGAGAGATGAGAGCATTAGAAACCTCAAAGTAGCTTAAAGTTTCCCTTGGAAAAACACAAGGTTTGGAAGATTTTGTTTTATTTGTATATTTAAGTTAAGAACTCAGGCCTTTTCAGTAGGACATCTGACAAAAACCAGGCATTCAGTCTAATACTCGTCTTTTGGAGTCAAGACAAAAAAATTATTAAGATTTTGAATGTCTCTTTATATCCAACAGATAAAAGATGATCTAGAAAAACAATTTTGGGAGCCTGTCATGTTCAAGTGATCTATCTTGAGGCAAAATGCAGCTGGAGCATTGGGAATGCTGCAATACAGCAGTTTTAGGCAGAGAATACTATGAGCAAATGCAGAAAACATTCCCATTACACATTCCCTCCCCAGGCATTGGAACTTAATATTTACTGTCAATATAATCTCCCTCATGTATGCTGTTTCAAAGTGTATTGCTGCCATTTTAGAACTGCTGAGGATATTGGTACTTTTTTTAATTGCTCTGAGAAGTGCTTCAGGGGCTTTGTCTTGTCTGGTAGTGCCAGCGGCAGAAATGCAATGAAGAAACGGTGGAGGGGCTCGTAGACAAGAGACCAAGATAAAAATATGTTGTGAAGATAGTGTTTATTCAGTTTCAAGAACTTCCTCCATAATGGAAGCTGACTTGTGAGGGATATTACTTTGTTGTAATATCAGAAAAATTTGTGGTTGAAGGAACTGGTAGTTGTGCGTATTATAAAAACAATGAATGTCTTGCATATAACCCTTCCAGTCCCTAAAGGGCTCTGCTTGAAAGCTGGTGAGAAGGGACATTTTACAAGGACATGTGATAGGAAAAGAGGTAATAGCCTTAAGCAGGAGAAGGCTAGGTTTAAATTGGATATTAGGAAGAAATTCTTTACCATAAGATGGGATGAGGCACTTGAAGAAGTTGCCCAGAGAGACTGTGAACTTCCCATCCCTGGAGGTGTTCAAGTCTAGGCTGGATGGGGCTCTGAGTAACATGGTCTAGTGGAAGGTTCACTGCCAGCAGCAAACAGGGGCAATGAAACTGGATGATACTTAAGGTCCCTTCCAACCTTAACTATTTCATGATTCTGTGAATATTGTTTTAATTCATTCTTCCTTATTTCCACACGTTTTGAAAGGCCTTCTTATGTTGATGTGTTAAAGTATGTCAAAATTGCTCATGTAGACAGATCTGTGAAATTCTACTTGTATTAATAGGAGCTTCTATATGGAAATATGTGTCCAAGCCTACCAGGAGGGTAGCCCTTACTATGAAAATGTATAGTGGTATTTATTCCTGGGCCACAAAATCTATTTTTAAAGATAGAAAACTTTGATTTGCAGCTGTGATTTGCATTGCAATCCACCAACATAATTTCTTAAAGCAATATCTGGCATTTTTTTGAAGAAGAGGACTTATTCCCATTGGACTATTGTTTGCTTCTATCTTTATAAGATTCAAAAAACATATTTAAATGTTCTCACTATATATTTTATATGTGTGCATATGTGTATACACCTCTAAATGTTTTTGTATTTCTATAAATACCACAATGTAACTTGTTCGTAAACAATTATGTGGGGCATGTATTACTGTTGGAATAAATCTGAGTGTTCTTGTAGCATATTTAGTTACTGCTAAAAGGCAGGTTTTATTGTTTCAGTGGTTTTAGAAAGCAAGTAGAATGTTTTGTGTTTAGGACTAGAGTTGACTACTTTTAGTAGCTTTATCAACGTTTTATACACATACAATATTTTCTGACACATTCTCTTCATGCAGCACTTTTACATCAGATGAAAATATACAGAATACTTCTGGTACATTTTATTTTTAGACTACAG
Source organism: Setophaga petechia (assembly GCA_024362935.1). Taxonomy (NCBI): domain Eukaryota; kingdom Metazoa; phylum Chordata; class Aves; order Passeriformes; family Parulidae; genus Setophaga; species Setophaga petechia. Next base: position 35,757,642 of record JANCRA010000001.1, read on the forward strand.
ATGTTAACAGAGCTTGGAGGGTGTAACTATTGAATGAAATTGCATACAGAAAGACACTGGTGTAATTTGGTGAAGTGGAAAGGATGTTTTCCTTTGCTCAATAGAAATACCTTGGAGGAAAAGTGGAGTATATTCATGTAATTGAAAAAATGCAACGTGACATTTTCTGTGGAGGTTGAAGACCCTGAAGGTATGGTTGGTTCATAGATGTATTTATGAAATTTTGTGTAGACCATTCCATTGAATTATTTTTGGCTTTTGAAGTATCAGGTTATATTAGATGTCTGTTTACAGCAGAAATTTTGTAGATACTGTTGTACAACAAAACCAGATCTTGAAATGATTTTACTTATATTAGTTTAATTTTTGCCTCTTAGCTCTGTGTATTTCATCTACCTAGTTCTGTAATAATTTGGGTAACTAAGGATATCCAAATAGATGCAAACACTCTAATTTGCAAATACGTTTCTGTACTGTGAACTGAAATAATTTAGAGTCATATTCAATAAAATAATTTGATTCACTCATTTGCAAGCCCTGGGAAGTCATAAGGGAGTTTAATGAAGATCCATTAGTTGAAGACTGAAAACAGTTGTGTAGAATTAACTTTGCTGCATTTGATATGTGCTCTCAATATCAAGTTTTTTAAACTAGAAATATGTATCCATCACTTTCAAGATAAGTTGCAGTGCTTTGCAATTAAAAGGTACAGTACTTTAAGATGTTGTCTCAGATAAAGAAATAATGGTGTCTTTGTGGGAGGACACTGAATTTCAAAAAGAGCAGAACTGAAAAGCTTTTTAAAATATTTCATGCTTATTTACTAGTAAGACTAAGCTATATTTAATCTGGTGAACAGTTCCCTGTTTCAGGTGTTTAGGTATGTTTAGGAATTCTTCTCACTAAGGAAGTACACTAAATCCTATGTTAAACAGATTCCCACTGCTTTATGATGCTATCAGCTAGCCCTTGCCTGGAAAGATCTCTTGTAGATGTCTGAGGAATACTTCATGGTACTTTTTCTTAATTATCTGAATGCTGTGTTTAGATGATTCTATTATTATTTCTCTTTTATCTATTTATCTATTGTGGTAACATCACAAAAGTGCCTTGTCCTGTACAATTCACAGACTTGGCTCCTAGCTCAGGTTTGCTGGATAATACACATCTGCTTCTCTGGTTACAGCTTGAAAATTGTTTCAGGACTTATTTCTGTGGAGTCATCAAATGGATTCTAAATTTTTTAGCTATTTTTAAAAGATTCTTTAGAAAGGATTTTTATTGAGGCTACATTGAGCCCATAATAAGAGATTTTGGTTGCCTTCAGTAGCAGTCTAAGCCCTTATTTTCTGCTGTCCTGACATCTTTGCTTTATGCCCTGATGTTAGGTTTAGAGTCACCATATTGAGAATTATTATTAGATAAAGTATGAAGTTTTTCTGTTTGCTTGTTTTTAACATGGCAAATCCTGGATTCAAGTGTCTGTTCAGACCCACAGATAGTTACGTCAGAAAAGTGGAAATGTGTTTGCAGGGTGACCGTGAGTGTCAAGAGCTACAGCACCAGAGCTTCTTGAGCTGGCAGCGTGCTGAGAAAAGGGTGTGTGGGACTGTTTCTTTGGACTTACAGACCTGCTAAAATTTAGTCCTGCACATCTCTCACTTTAGAAATCCAGCTTCTCTCTACTCTGCTGGCATGTCCCAGATAATGGTCAAGTCCATGAGCGCTGCATGCCTGAAAATATTTTGGTGTGTACTGGAACTGCTTCTTCTTTACAGGCTCTCTTAAAGGCCTAATTTGCTTATATTTGCCACAGAATTTCAATATGAAGGCATGTAAAGCAGCTAACAGAGGTAGGTATTAAAAACATGAAACTGGAAATAACATTACAATTTAATGGTGAGGAAAAAAGAAATAGATTAACAAAGCTCTTTAAAAGAACCAAACAGTAAGCAAAGACTGTAAAGAAGAAAAATGAGTTGTACATAGTTTTACTTGAATAGAAGAGTGAAACCTGAAATAATAGAAGTTGCCTTTTTGACCTATTTAACTTCTTGTATTTAAAAACCTGTTAATTTTTAACATTACAAATATAAAGAATGTTAAGATTTACTCTTTACAGAATTTATTTTATGTGGAGGTTATCATTCAATTTTGCCACAATTTTACCATTTCCTGGTCATTTTTGTTATTCCAGGTATATTCAAAATGCAGATGTACTTATATTTCTGATGTATTAGATATTCCATATGAAAAGTCTACTGGATTCTGGTTTAGTTGGTTTAAAAAATTAAAATGCTGAAGTTGATTACAGTAAAATGAAATTGATTAAAATTCCTTATGTAACTTAAGAATACATAATGAAATACAAGAAAGTAGAGTTCTCCAAGAGCCAAAAATAGAATCATTAAGGTTGGAAAAGCCCTCTGAGATCGAGTCCAGCCTTTAACCCAGCCCTTCCAAGCCCAGCACCAAACCATGTTGCTGAGTGCTACATCTACACATTTTTAACTGTCCCCAGGGACAGTGGCTCATCTGCTTCCCTGGGCAGCCTCTTCCAGTGCTTGGCAATCTTTTCAGGGAAAAACCTTTTTCCTACTATCCAATCTAAAAGTTCCCTGCTGCAACTTGAGGCCTTTTCCTCTTTGTCCTATCATTCATTAGCTGTGAGAAAAGACCAACTCCCACCTCAAGGGAGTCTCAGGGAGTTGAAAAGGGTGATGAGGTCTCCCCTGAGCTTCCTTTTCTCCAGGCTAAGCAACCCAGCTCATTCAGATGTTCCTCATCAGATCTGTGATCCAGACCCTTCCCCAGCTCTGTTGCCCTTCTCTGGACATGCTTCAGCACCTCAATGTAGGGAGGACCCCAAAACTAAGCACAGTGTTCGAGGTGTGGTTTCACCAGCGCTGCATTTTATAGCATCTTGTTTTGCAAGAGTAATCGTCTTGGCAAGTGAGACACTAGGTGGGGGAATTTTCAGGAAGATGCATTTCTGCTCTTACAGGTCTGCAGGTGTTTCTTTGCCCTTGTTGCCCTATTTGAAGAACCCAGAAGCCAGTTCTAACACTCTCAGCATGTCTCTAAATTATGATTTAGTGTGTTTAGGAAAGGATAATATAATGCTTAACTGTTTGCTGGTGAAATATCACTATTGTGAATGTTCAAGTAGTCTTAAGGTGTTCTTTATTTTCTGCCAAATCAGCGAAGTGAACATTTTGATATAAAAATAAAAAACAAAAGTGCTTTAATAAAGCTGTTGGAAACTTAAAAAGTATGCTAGGGAAGTGTGTTCTTGCATTTCTCCTTGTCTTAATGGGTTTGGATATCTTTGCAGAATATTTGAGAGCTCCTTATTATATATAGAAGAAGCTCAATATAATTGTCCTAATTTTGCTGTCACACCAGTCTGAGCCCAAAATAGCTATGTTTTTCAGCAGTTTAAACAAACAGGATCATTTCTGAATTGTCACAGATAATGATAAGGGGGGCATTTGACTCTATGTGGAATTTCTCATTTCCATCTCTTTTTGAGCTATGTGTAACCTATTCTCTTGTAAACTTTCAAGTAATACCCAAAAGACAAAACACAAAAAAAGGGGAATGTTTTTGAAGCAGAGATCATAGATATTTGTGAGGGGGAGAATTTCTTATAATTTAGTCACTGCACAAGTAGCTTAAAAAGTGTGACTCAGTGAGGATGATTGTTTTAAAGGGAGTGGAGAAAGAATGTGTGAAGTATTTGAAATTTTGAAAAAGAGATCAAGCTTTAGTAGGTTTGTTCCAGAGGAAGAACAGAGACTGGCAGATTCAATTTTACTTTTTTAGCACTTATTTTAACTTATATTATCAGTACCTAAAATACCATGTTATGAATCAGTGTAATGGCATTTTTATGTTCGTTTTAGAAAAACTTTATTTGCAGCAGTGAGCAAAATAGAAACACACAGTACTTTGTGTCAGATGGTTATAGCCACTGTCAGATGCTTATAAATTGGTACTAGCTGTTTCTTTGTTTATGAGAACTTTTGTGTAGCATAACTACAGCCATTGCAGGGCAGCTAGAAACTCAGTGCTCATATCCCAGAGCCTACTAATATAGAACGTTAGGAACATGGGTGGTTTTTTATGGAAGACTGATAGAGACTTTACACAATTGTCCTTGAGTCATCAGTATGGAGAGTTCTGAGCACTCTTGAGAGGAGAATTTCTTGTGTAGAAGCCACCTCCATACACGCAGCCACCCTAATTTTTTGAAGAACTTGCTCACAAGTTAGAAACCAGACTACACAATGATGTTCAAGGATTTGAATCTAAACTTTTAATTACTTCTTTGGCCACCTACAGAAAAACTTCCACTCTAGCCTTCATATGTCCAGATGGAACTAGTGTTCAGGAAGATTGCTCTTGTGAACATCCAGCTGTAGTTAGCCATTCTGCTTTTTATGCTATGCAGTGAATTTTACATGGCAAATACAGTCTCTGGGAAAAGAAGCAAAATTTTGAGATTCTTCTTTTCCAGAACATTCTTATCCAGTTACTGAGGTAGGCTATTTCTTGTTTGTTCTCTCATTTTTTTTAATAAATTTCAGATTTCTAGCTTCATAGTGATTAATTTTCATGTTGAAGTTAATAGGTGTTGATTCTCAGTATTTATGCTAAGAATCCACAGCAGTGTGGATTCAAACCACCTATGACTGAGGAGGGTCTATGTGTGCACGTGCAAATTTTGAATGCTGATCACTGTACAATTTAGGCAAAAGATAACCATTACCACTATTAATTTTAATTTAAGCTTTTTTCTAGGCTGTGTTAGCTGGCAATATCAACTGAGTATTTATGTGGTCTGCCTTGCTCTCCTCCCTACTCTTATTGGAAATTGTGGTGCTGGCATTCTGCAATTATCTAGACCCAGAACACTTGTCAGTGAGAAGTCATTCTATAGCAGGTGAGAAATTGTCATCTTTCAAAATGGAGAAGTAAAGATAGTCATGGTCTTCAGGTACCTTCAGGATTTGTGTGATTTATCAAAGGAGGCAATATGAGTCATTCCATTCTATGGCTCTGTCTGCCTTGGGTTATAACTAGGCATTTGACCTGATTATTAATATTTTATTTAAAACTTTTAGATAATTTAATTCTTTTTTTGAATTTATTTTTTTTCTCCCTGAATTTTCAAATATGAAAACTTTGCAAAGAAGTCAAGACTTGCCTTTTAAAGTAGTGGGGTGCACAAAACATAGCTGAAGTTTTGGTAAATGGAAACAGAATATGTAGTTGCTTCTATTTTGCCCATCAGAAATGAATCAGAACATTGGAAGACTTTAAGTCTATTAAGTTTAAGACTTTGTCCTTAACCTTTTTTCACCTTTCATTTTACTTGGGAGTGGAAAGTATGGAACATGTTAGTATGCATTTAAAAGATTGTGGAATAATGATCATTTACTCTGGTTTCTGCCAAAGTGCTACTATTAAGAATATTCTTATGTTATGGCTTGCTAGTCTTTATTTCCTATTATATTCCCTATAAAAATGATGTTCTGAGTAATGTCAGTTTTGGAGAGTGCCAGCAGTAAACTAGCTTATAGAAGAGATGATGGGAAGCTTTTCTTAATTGCTTTCCCAAATTTGAATTATAAATAAATAGATCTATTACATTTTTTTAAATTAAGTTTTCAGATATTAATTGCTTCCTTACCAAGTGAGAAGATCAAGTCCATGCTAATCTATAAAAGTCAGCAGAAGTTCCTAACGGCAGAGCGACTTACTTGTCATTTACAATACAAATTCTTAGAGAAATAGTAGATGATAAAAACCATTTTATACTTTTGATATGCTTTTTGTGACAGTGATATTTTTCTGCTTGTTGAAATTTAGGTAACATGGCATTTCATGGTATTGTAGCCAGATACATAGATAAATGTAAAATAGGCATGCAGACAGGTAACCTATAGCAAGTACACTTTTCTGAATATTAGAAACTGTGTAAAGCTGAGCGTTATCAAGTTGTTCAAGCTCATATCAGACCTGCATCTTTAGAAGCTGGGTGTATGTGACATTGAAGGAAGTCAGCTGATACAGTATTCAAGAGATGATTTCTGACAAGACTTGCATAAACATATACACATATTTCTTATGTCTAGAGTCTCCTGTTCATAGTGCAGACCTTTACCTGTTTTCAATAACAGTGTAATTGTGCTGTACAGCTGATGTTTTCACTTCAGTTATGGGGATGGGAGGGGAAGCCTCTAATTTTCATAAATAGAATGATATTTTAGTAAACGTTGATTGGGTAAAAACTTGGATTGATACCTGATCACATTGAAGACAGCAGCTGTGATGAATTACATCCCACTGGGGGATTTTGACCCTTGTGATGATTTTGGTGTGAATATTGTATTTTTCAAAGCTGCTTATTTTGGCAGGAATGGAAAGAAACATGCAGTGTTTTCTGTGCAAGTCTGCATAGTCTGAATGAGGTAGGGAGTGCCAGGGATTTTTTGTTAGGTATAGCTAGAAGATGGACTGAAGAAATAGTCTTAGTGCCATGTAGTTCTTGATGTAAATATTTTAGTTACCTGCTTAATGGGAAACTATTAAACTCTTCCTGAAATAACTTTATGCATTTCCATAGTAGTTTAAGATATTTAGGATGATTCCTTGTAGAGACCAGACAGACCCATAGTCAGATGTGTCCCCGCATTTTAAGGGGAGTGCAGTTTTTCCCCGGCATGAAGAACTTCAAACCCTGGTTTTGAAAACTGTTTTTCTTGTGGTTTAGGCTTTATTTCTCATGAAAATTATTCATTTGTCAGTTCCAAGTATCAAATGAAACAGGCTCAAGAGAAAGACAAGCCATTTCCATGCTTTTGTAAATATCTAAATTTTTTTAGTCCTTTCAAAACTGACAAAATTAGTAATGCAATCTGATTTGGATGCTATGTACTTTATAGTGTAGGATTGACTAGAGCATTTGGTGTTCAAAGAGAAAAAAGAGGAAGACTTATAGTGTTTCTCATGATTTCTAGCAAAATTCCTTTCTGTGTTCCTTCTTATTTTATCCTCTGGCTTGTTGTTAGTCCAGGCAGACATTTACCCTTCAGTTAGTTCAATTTTTTGCATTGCAAAAATTTGTAGTTTTTTATCTGATCTCTCCTCTGCTGTTTAAAAAAAAAAGTTTCCACGAATATGTATTCTTCTTTGACTTCTGCATCAGTAAAACTTAGTTCAGTAACTAAGAAAGTTTCATGAAAAAGTACTGGGAAAAGGGAGGCCATGTGTGACACGTAAGGCGAGGAAAAAACACTTTTGCAGGGAGCTCACAGCTGACAGAGAGCAAGTTCAGCAGGTCTTGGACTAATAATGTGAGTTTGTGCCAGTGGCAAGACTGTGAGTGCTGAACAGGCTTTTGAATATAAAATGGTCTTATGATTTTGGCACCTGTGGCTCTGCTGGCTTGCTCACCTTGCTTAGTGAGTCTGTACCTCACCTGAGGTGATCAAGGGTTACATACAGGGCGTGATAACCACTGAGTCAGCAAATAGCAAAAGATGATATTACTTATATCAGTAAATACTGAAAGTCCTTGTTTCCATTTGTTGTCATAAAGAGAAAGTGGGAAATTACCATCTCTTGTTTGTTAAGTTGGGTTCTACCTGTAATGTTTTGCCAAAATGTAACATATTGCTAAAACCATATTTTATGGCTAGCTAAATTTGATGGAATTGTCCAAAAATACCTTCATATTCCCAAGAACTATCGAAATAAAGTAACCTTTTCGGTGGTAATGGTTACAAGATCTCCTCTGTTGATCCTTTTTCTGGAACTTGTTTCCTACTTGGTATTAAACTCGGCATCCTTGTATGATTTCAGATTTCTGTTACTCATGGTTTTGGTTTTTTTTTTATTTCATTAGCCTATTCTATTTTAAAGAAGAGTTATCTGAAGATAGGCAATATTCCAGTATTACTACCTTAGTGTCTCCATCAGGGAACATTCTGGGAAGAGGTACTTGGACCAGTACCTTAAATGATTAATAGTGGCTGGCATTACATTCTGCCTGACTTCAAGCAGAGAAAATATGTTAAATGGAATCTAAATTCTAAAGTAAATTGGAGAAGGATATGCTCTCCTTAATTTTGACTCCAACTCTCTAATCCTAGTTCAGTCATTTTTTTTTGGCTGCAGTTCCTTCCCATTTGTATTGAATTGTTTTAATCAGATTTATTCTGGATTATGTGTGCCAGTTTTATGGCTAGTTTGCCATAGAAATAAAATTGTGTGGAGGAATACCTCCTTTCATATGTCTTTTGCTGCAGGTAACAAAATACTTCTTTTCTGTCTGCATTGAATTATTATTATACCATCACTTTACTGTATTGATGATAGTATGATCTATTTGTTTTTGCACAGTTGAATGTGTTATTAAAAAAAACCCTGAAAAAGTCACTGCTCAGACTGTATTTAATCTCACTTAGCACTACAACATCATGCATCAAAACTGCAACTAATGATCAGTTTGGTCTTGTTTTTTGGGTACATGCATGGTTAGGAGGTTTAGGTTAATATCCTCTGTCAGGTCGCACACAGATACGGTTAAAAGATTACTTTAGATTGTGAAGAACAGAAGAAACATACATTTTCTTTCAGAAAGTATATAGGCAAATGTATGCTGTCAAGCACATGGTGTGGTTGTTGGGAATGCCCTGTGCAGGGCCAAGAGTTGGACTTGATGGTTCTTGTGGGTCCCTTCCAACTCAGGATATTCTGTGATGCTGTGCTATTTTATAAGCAGATGCAAGAAGTGGGGAAATAGCATTTCTGAAACACGCCTGTATACTGCACAGTAATGTGCTCATGTGAAGAAGAACACAGGAAAACTGAATTCCAGTTGTTCATAGCTTACTTGATTAAAAAAAGGATACCAATCGGGGTGAAAAACACAGTTTTGGAATATTTTGATTACTTGAAAGAACACCATGAAGACTGGAGAAGGGAGAAGGTGATTGTCTCTTGGGAGTGCTTAAATTGGAAGATGGTTTTCAATATCATGGCCATGTAGGCATGGCTACTCCAGAAAGATGTAAATTTAGTGGTAAGCAACAAACAACATTATTTGACTCTTCCAGTATTATAGCCAGAAATCACTGTTCGTAGTTGGAATTGTACTTCAAAAATGAGTATGGATTATGACTAAAGCACCAGCTAAAAAAAAACAGAGCAAAAAATAAACCTCAAAACAGCAATAGAAACTTAGAAGGAGGTAAAATTTATGTTTAAAGATGTCACACAAATCACTCACCTGTGTATTTTAGTTTACTAAATCTCATCTGAGTAATAATTTCTGAGTAAATTCAGTGTCATTGTTCACCACTTAATGTTGAGTAGGAAGAACCCAGTTGTGTCATAGTAAGCACTTAAGGGAAACTGTTTTCAAGGTGGCAATAGCATTATTTGGGGATTGCAGTCAGAGAGTGGCAACTGTTAAAAGAACATAGCAGGTACTTACCTACACAACAGCTGGATTTTTTCATGGTTGCTTTCAGTCCAGCGCTGTAAAAGCAGCAGGCCAACCCACCTCCACGTACTGGGTGGGTTTTATGTGTGGTGTTTCTTGCCTTAATTTCATATTCTAGATAACTGTTAACAACTTTCTAAAACTATTTTCAGCTTTAGATCCGGCTAAAGATCCATGTTTGAAGATGAAATGTAGTCGCCATAAGGTCTGTGTTGCACAGGATCAACAAACTGCAGTTTGCATTAGTCATCGAAGGCTTACACACAGGTAAATACTTCAAAAGTTAATCCTATAGACATTTCTGTAGTGTTCATGACTTGTAAACCATAAATCCATTTTAATTACTTTAATTACTTAACCAAATGTGAGCAGAGTAGAAGTGGATTTTAGAAGTCATTATGTATACATAATTTGATTATAATGTTTACTACTTGACTCTTCTGAACTAGAATATTAAAAAAGTATACATATTTAAGTATTGCAAGCTGCTGGTACAAATGCATTTAGGGAAATACCCACTGTGCCCGTACTAAATGAATAAAATTATTGTGATAGTATCCTACTGCTGTGTATTACTTTGACATCATCACTTTTTATATGAAGCTAGAAAAGTCAGAACTGCCTGCTGAAGTGTAGATAACAGCCTGATGCAGTGTAAGTTGTTTGAGATTAGTGGGAGTTTTTTCCTCTCTTCTCTTCTTCTGTGCATTCTGATTTTCTTTGCATGCAGGACTCGTTAAATGTAAGGAGAAAATATATAACAAATTCATGTGTTTTTGTGGCTTTATCTGGGGCAGAAATATGAATGTGTAGGACCTGAGCCATACACCTAGTTGAGTGTTGAGGAGATGGAGTCAAATTGCATTTTCGACTTGACATTGTTCTTTTTTTCCTGCTTCATTAAGGGAAACAGGACACAGTAGACTGGCTAAATTTCAATAAATTGATTTAAATAAGTGTCTGTTAAAGTGCTTTGCTCAGTCGGGGCTGTAAAGAGCTGAGGAAAATAAGACTTCCTTGTGTGTTGGAAGAGGATCATTTCAAGTACAGTTTTATTAATGATACAAGGAACGTTCTTCTGAGTGTCTCGTTATGTTAAATACATCCATCTGGAGCTTTTCAAACAGGCAAGATAGTACACAGTGAAAGGAACAGCTTAAACTGTTCTCGATCTGCAGCTGTACTTAATTAACAAAAGACCAGTATTTGTGGAGTTTCACTGTTTATATTAAACAATCTCAGTGTAGAGCTAGGCATTTTAGTTTGATAATTCTTGCAGCATATATAGCACTTTATTATCAGACAAAGGTAGGTAGCCTGCTTTCAACTTCCTGTGAAGTGTTGAGAATGTATGAGTGTTAATTGTGAACAAACCATATAATAATTGAAAATTTCTAAGTATTACATGTCATGGAAAATGATGCAAATAATGACATTTTCTAGTTAAGTATACTTGCAGTAGGTGATGACTGAAAACTGTTTTAGATTAGATGAAGATGTCTACTCTCGAATTAAGAAACTTTTTGACATCAGCCTTCATCCCTGTATTATTCCTCCCACAGTTCTTAGTACTCTTTTAGAAAGGTAATATTTTAAAAGACAAAGCTTGCTTGAATATAATGCAGTCAATAATGGGAAACTTTGAAATGGCAGAAACTTGATGGTAAAAAGCACTGTAAATCTAGTCTTGTAAGGTAGATGAGGCAATTTTTTACCTACCTGTGCTGAGCCAAGGCAGGGTTTTCCCAAGCTTAGACCTCACTATTCCCCCAGATTACCACACAGAAGGAAAAATAATTTGCTTTGTGGTTTTTTTTTCTAAAAAGGTTTTTCTTCATGCAGTTTCTGACCTTTTTGTAGCATGATGGGATTAAAGTATGAGTATCATAAACACAAGGAGACGTGTCTGCTGGGTCTCTTTACCATGACCGAGTTTCTTTGCCCGACATGTGATTCCTTCACTTGTATCTGCAGTTTGCACATTGGTTATCACTAGGGCCATCTGTTCCTCAGAGTTCCTAAAGAACTAGTACACTCTGTATGAGTCTTGGTAAAAATTACATGAGAAAACATAACTTGACAGTTGCTAAAATAGCCTATCTACCAGTATCCATTTCTAATACGTCATTTGTGTGTCATCTGTTGTGAATAAACATTTACAAAATTTTCATCCCAGTAATCCTTCATTTTTGCTTAGTTTGTGTATGTGCACATGTGGTGTTCTTCTCAGATTGGATAATATGAATAATTTAAAAAAGGTGGTTGCGGATGTTTTCTGAAAAAAAATAATCAAGACCTTTTCATGAATATTGGGAACTCTTCATAAGGAACTTGCCCATAGATTTTAATTTGGACATATTTGCTGTACAGGTCCATAGAAGTCCCAGAGATTTTTCCCAAGACTCTTGCAAAGGAAAAGTATTTTAAAGTATGTGAATTTATACAGTGGAAAAGATGATCCCCAGGAGACTGTCAGGGAAGAGGAGACTTTGCACACTTCCAAGATAAATAAAATGTTTATGGGCACCTTTGGACTACCTGCAGGGAAGGAGGCATGAAATACAGTTACAGCTGAATAGATTTTTCTGTAGTGTCATGAAATACTCTGATTTATAGTTGAATTCTCTATTACTAGAAGCAGCATTCCCAAGCAGCCCTATTACCTAGTTCATAAATTTCTGTTTATAAATTCTGTTTCTTTATTTAGGTAATAGCACAGAGAAGTTGCTAATCAGTGAAGACTGATAATTGTATCAAATTGAGGACTCAATTTAGTAATTTCTTTTGTTGTTTGTAAGAAACTAACTTGCAGAAAAACCACATAGGCATGGACATGGTTATTCAGTCCCTGCTGTCCTAGGTGGTGTTCTTTGTACAGTGCAATCTCCAAACTATTGTAGCCCAGGGCCCCTCAGCACCACACACTGAAGCATGGGTGGATATCCCAACCACCTGCAAGGCTGGTAGTGACATGATTTGACAAGGTCCCAACAGGATCAATTAATGTGACAGCACACTTTAGTGATGATTCTACCTGTGCTTTCAGAAGTATTAAAATTTCTATTAGATTGGGGATCTCAGCACTGTGATCTTACTGCAGTGTGCTTGCATTTGTATAGTTTCAAAACCAGCTACTGTGTCTCACTGTCCTTTTCATGGAGTTGTGGGTCAGGCAAGCCTATGGTTTTGCTCTTTCCTCAGTTTCCATGGCAGCTGAGATCATGGTCTCCCCTCAGTCTCCTCTCATGGCTCATTTCCTTTTCTGGTAGACTGCCAAGATGGCAAGTCCTCTCCTAGCACACTCCTGCAGGGCCACAGCACAAGAGCTTCCTTTATGTGCTGTCCTGGAAAGACTGAATAGCGTTTCAAACGATGAAATAGGTGTTATAGATCATTGGTCATGAGAATAGGTGGAAGTACCAGGACTTTGAAGACACAGGGACGTGCTTAAAGGAGCAAGTTTTTTGTTGGTAACAGCATTTGCATCTCTGCTGGCTTTAACTGTGTTGGAAACTGTGTTCTGTGTTCTGCACATGTAGCTCTCTGCTGGAAAGTTAATGTACTTGAGGGGAAAATATGCAGGATATGTATATAAATGTTGTTCACATTATTCTCCTGTGGATTGCTGTGGACAGGGAGTATCTGCCAGCACTACAATGCATCATAAACAGGTAATTCAAACTATGGTGTAAAATAGAATTTCCATTGATCTTTGAAATTTGGGAATTTGTCATTAACTTTTCCTTTTGGTTAAATGGTGTTTTGTCATCCCATTGTGCTTTCCAGTTTATCTTTGTTGGTTAAGTAAAAGGACTTTATGGGGAAAAAAACCTGTGAAGGGTGTCTATAGGAAATAATGAAATGCTTCAGAGTATACCTTATTCCGTTACAAATACAGCTTGGAGAATATTAAATACAGTATTGGTTATCTTGGGATGTGTTGGTGTGAGTGTTACAGTGACAGGCAGGATATTCATCACACTGGGAGAAATAATCTACTCATTTTAGTTTCCAATCTCTTCACTCTCCTTCAGGAGATTTAGTTATTTGCATCTGTGGTACTAAGAATCTCTGGCAACTGTGAGTTCACCCCAGTGAGCTTGGGGAAGAGGAAAGAAGTGATGTGAGTGTTCTGCCAGAAGACATTTGGACAGGAATAAAAAGGATGAATCAGAGGAGAGGGCTGTAGGTGGTAATGGACATTTCCTAATGCCCACAATGGTATGTGTGCTTTTTGTGTATTTAGCACAGCAGGTGGTGGAGATAAATCCTCAAATTTCCATGTACTTCTTGTTGCCACTTTGAGTGAGGAAAGAAAGGATATGTGCAGACACCAGGACGTGCAGGAGCTCATTAAGGACATGCAAGCTGGTAACTAACCAGGCCCAGAAAACTGGAAAAGTTAGTCAAGCATTGACCTATCCTAGATTCAGGTCCTGATGAATAGTATGTTAACTTTCTTTTATATTTGAAAAGGACAATTATAATACTGACACATACTGTAATTTTCATTAAGACTGACATTCTGTTGATAATAGGCTGCAATACTAAATTAAGCAGTGTATAGGTGAAGTTCTAAGCTAGTAGGTTATCTGCCGATGAAGAGCAGGAAAACTTGAAAAAAATGGGTAAGGGCTGCTACCCAGCAGAGAATTTTAATGTAAGCATACTAGTAAACATGGGACAGTGCCTGTGGTTTCAGGAGAATTACTTTTATTGGAATCCTTTTTGTTCTGCATGTTTGTCAAAAATATTTAAACCTGACACTTAAAGGTGAAAGAAAGAAGAGGAGGTGCAGACTCTTCTTCAAATGTTTCTCTTTGCTTTTATCTCAAATCAGCTGCAGGAGACAATTTATAAAGGAGATTAATTCAGTTGAGACCTAGTTATGGTACAGCCCATTCCAGGATTTGACTGCTTACAGCTGGAAACCAGTGAAGACTCTCTTAACATGATTAGTCTAAAAGTTCTGAAAATTAGGAAATTGCAAAACAGTTCTGGGCCAAAAATCATGTTTCAAGTAAATCCCAGTGTCTTTGATGTATTAGAACCTAGTGACTAATATTGCACTTATTCATTGATCCTAGTGGACTCTGATTAAAAACCAGTCTCTTTTTCTTCTTCCATAAGTAGAAGAAAAGTGCTGTGTAAAATTGATTTGATGCATTTAATCAATCAATGCTTGGAGGCATTAAATTATTTAGTGCATTGAAGGTGTGTGCAGTTTTTCTAGGCAGATGTAGATCTGTCTCTTTCATGAATTCCCCACAAGACGTGGTGCCCCCTGCCCCCACTGTGAAGGTCCTGCTATGCTCCTGTAAGTTTGTTTATGTGAATTGTGCAGCTCGACCCCACAGCTCCCTTGCTGTGGCAGAAATGGATTGCATTTGTCTCTGCCATAGCATGTTAACATGAAATAGCAATGTTTAAGGACCTGACAGCATTTACTTGTGTAGTGATATTGAACTTCTTATTTCTTTGGATTTCTTACCTTCACTAATCATTTAATCTTAGGTTTCAGAGTAGGAAGCAATAGTAACTGGTTTCCAGTAAATTTTAACTAAGCCATAGGTTCTGGTGATACTTGCAATTCTAAACAAACCACCTTACCGCATTTTATTAAAGGTTAAGGAAGGACTGGCGACCTTTTCATGGTAAAAACATTTCAGTTACAGATGTTGATCACCTGGAAAATAATGAGTTCACCAGTCATGAATTGAGAGTCACAATAAGAAAGCATTTCTCTAAGTTAAAAGTAAGAAATAAAAAATTATAGCGGCTCTTTTTCTCTTAGAGCTCCACAAGGCAGATTCCAGAGAAGTGAGCAGACTGGACATCTGCAAGGTGAACAGCTGGGTGGAGGTGAGCAGTATAGAAGGCCTAATGATATAGAATTCACTCTCTAGGAATTAGTGACTCTTCAGAGTTCTGTGAAATGAAGATAGATTTAGTGACAATTGTTCCCTGCCCCAAGCCTATGTGGAGAAAGACCTGAATTTAGGGATTAATAAAAATTCTGTCATATTTCTGCCTATGGGTGCAGTCTTCAAGGTAGGACAGTTTCACTATTAAAGTGTATTAAAGAGTGTCACTTTATTACAGACTCACAGAAGCTGATAGTGGTAAAGATGTTGCATCACCTAATTGAGTTTATTAAGGTAGAGGAGTTGGATTGCTTCATAGATTTTGTGGTGGCATTTAATCTTGTTACAACTTCCTTCAGGGTTTTGGTTTAAATGACATTTTGAGGTGCTCATTTGGTTCAAGTCATTGGTCATCTAGACTGTTATCTTACCCCGGACTGTGTTCTCTTCCAGTTTTCTGAAGAATATGGAAAATGAGTCTGAATACATTTTATATGAGGTAGATTATCAGATGATCTTCCCTGTATTTGGTCACCTTCATATTTTAACTTGAGGAAAATGTTACATCTCAGCTTGGAAGAGATGAGTGTTGAGCCTTGCAGCATGATGTGGATTAGCCTGGATGATGTGACAGAAGCTCAGAGTAACACTGTGAAAGAAAGCCAAAACCTCTTCTGTTTCTATTCATGTGGGTACTGCATGGCTGAGATTATGCTCCCAAGCAGAAAAAGTGAAGTCAAATTTGTGAGAGGCTTATTTGTGCCTATATTTGAGAAAAATTCACACACATATAAAGTGCATATGTGTATATGCATATATATGAATGAATAAGTACACATGCATATGTATTCTTTTTGTTCATATTTTATGGAAATGTATCCCAGATTTCCAAGGCATCATACTTTTGAACCTGAGGTATTTTGCCTATCTCCCCTCCTCTGCAACAAAGGAAAGAGGAGGTTTAATTTAGACTTGTTACCACTAAATTTCCAATTAAAAAAAGAAAAAAGGATGTAATTGCAAATCTGTAGCTGTATTAAGCAGTCTGAGCAGTTTTGAAAGCAAATCTATTAGAGCTGATATGGAAGATTTTCTCATTTGGTTAGAAAAAAAAGGAAAAGAAGCAGAGAAGACGGAACAGTATAGCTTTGTAGCTTTCCTGTCATTTTAGGTGCTGTGATGTTTTGTTATTTAAAAAGAAAAATCTAACAAAACAAACAAACTAAAAAAAACTGAAGGAAAACAGAGGACTTGCTTTGGGCAGATTTTGTGAAAGTTGCAAACACCACTATTTAGGATGTCATCATTTCACATTATAATGCTGCTGAAGAAGGCCAGCTGGTGCAGTTAAGTCCCTTATTGGAAATTTTAGTCTGATTCATTACTGTGATTTGTAGTTGTACACAGAAACACTTAATCATTCTTATCCTCCAAGCTCTATTGAATCTACTGAAGGCTTTTTGGTTCTTTGCATAATTTGTGCTGCCAGTCTGCCAGCTTGGCAGTGTTTCAAGCTTGCTGCATTATCTGTGTTTGTTTGCACAGGAAGTGATGCTGCACGTAGGCTGAATTTACAGTAATTCTTTTGTAATAGGCTAATGAGCAACACTACTTCATTCACAATACTAACATTATATAGCTTTGATTAGACCAATTATTGTGTAACTATGCCATTGTGATCATACTTGCACTCTACAAAGTACTGAAAAGGAAATTTGCTTAGCCGTAGCTTCATTGAACTTGCTGAGAAAATAATTTGGACTTTATGTGCTTAAGAGAGGTGAAATTTGAATATGTTGGAGATTTTTATGTGCTATGCACAGACTGACACTGTGCATCCTACCTTCTGCATGTGCTGTGAAGGCCTGTTAATTCCTTGGTGAGCTTGTGTTCCCTCCATTTGTGTTATGGGTACACAGCTAGAGGGAAACAGGATCGTCTCATGGAACTCCTTCTCTCTCTATATGGAGCTTTTGCTAACACTAGTGGAAGATTTCTGTGTCAATTGCATCGTATATTGCAGTATCAGTGTTGTCTGTATCAGCATTACTATTTATTAAGGTTGTTACTCAGCCATGCAGTATTTATACTTCTTGCTGTCCGGCTTCAAAACTCAAAAACTGCTGTTCTTATAGAAAAAAAAAACCCCAAACTTATCCAACCCCTGGCCTTCTCAAACTTTGTCTATAAAAATTGAAAATATTAATTTTGTAATGTTTTGGGGTTTGGTGTTTTTTTTAGTATGTGAAACAGACTTGAAATAGAAGAGACCTAAGCAGACCCTTTGTATTCTATTTGTTAGCAGAACACTATGCTTTCCCCATTCAAAAAGCCATGATAGGATTTTTTTAAGGAAAATGTGGAGCTCTATAGACTAGACTAAATCATATGGACTTCAGTTAATTTAGTAAGTCCTGGCCCTACTCATTTTCTACCTGCTCTAGCAAGAAGCTTGTTCAGATTCTCAGTTGCCTGTAGGAGTGAGAGGGTACACTGGATAATCAGTGCACATGATGATTTTTTTTTTATATGATGAAAAGAGTTCAACTTAGAAATTCTGCAGTGAGATTATAAATTAGGATTGGATTTTTTTTCAGGAAAACAGATTTCAGCTTGCTGTGTTTATTTCTGTCTTGCTGTTGGTGGCTGAAGGCACATTCAATTGTACCATCTCCTAAGAAGCAGTGAGTTAGAAAACTTCTGTTCATAAACTGGATAACAGGAAAGAATGTGACTAGGAAATCTGACTATCTAGGAAAGCTTTGTTGGTAGAGTGTACAATTTTGACTAATACTGGGGGATGTTAATGTACTGTCCTTGTTGTAAGAAACTGTGTGTCAGCTTTTGTTTTGTTGTTTTAAAATGGTCTTTTTCCTTACAGTGTTCCTGAGAATCTACTTTAAAAGATGGCATTTTAAAAAAATATTAGGAAGAATGATGAAGGCAGTGCTTTTAAATTACTTCTCTACCCTTAACTAGGAAGTTGTGATTGCAGTCCATAGCAACGACTCACTGTGTACAACTGTAAAGGTTGAAATAATACGAAATTATAAGAATAAGATCTTTGACCATTCCTTTATTAGAAAAGGTAGGCAAAGTGAATTGAGGAGCAGTTCAATGCCCCTTCCTAAAAATACTTGTTAAGCTTGCGATGTATTTTTATGGTGCTTTAAAAATTAGTTGTCAGAATCAGTTTTCAGTGTACTTAATTAGAAAATATTATCAATTCTAAAATAGCTGATGCAAACATTTGTAATCAGTTAATGCATGCTTAATTTGGAGTTTCTTCGTGGCTTGTGTGTTCAGGGGTTTGGGGTTTTTTTTGTTTCTTTGTTTGTTTTTTTTTCCAGCATTACTGAAATACTCTAATACTGGATAATGCAACACAGTAGAATTTCAGGATGCTTGTATATGAGGGGTTCTTTTACAGGTTTAAAAATTTTATTTTGGTTATAATGAGGTGCTTTTATTACAACCTAGCATCAGTTTTTATGCATTTCATTTTATGTGAAAGTTATGGTTCATAAGTTGTGCATATAGGCTCTGAATACATCTGTTGTTTTGCTTATGTACCAGTGGTGGGAAAAGGATAGTGTGTGAAACCAAGTAGGAGTAGTGTTCAGGGAATAGAAATCATTGTACTAATTTCCATTTATGTAAAACAATACATTTAAGGTTTCCAGTGTTGAGAAATACATTAAGTGTAGTAGCTGGAGGTGTTTGTCATCATTGAGTGATGTGCATATATTGCTACTTTACAGTAAATTGTATTACTGCTTTTGGATAAGAAAACTCAGCATGCTAAGGGAGGAGTCTCAAAATGTTCATGTTTGTGACATGGTCAGTTATATAAGGGGGTTTTGTGTCTGGCAGTATTTTTATCTTTTGTTTAAAATTGAATGGCAAAACCCTTTTCACATGTCCAGATTGTCTGAAACAGGTTTGTTTTGCAAAACGCTGTTGTCTGCTAAAGGAGAACAGAAGTATTTTACATAGATGTGTGGCTTTTGCCACAGACTGCTATGTCTTTTATATTAGATACTTACAACCTAAAAAAAGTATCTTTTTCTTTTTCATTTTATGCCAAAATCTGTATACTGGGATGCTTACACCTTGCAAATACTTTTTCTAAAATGCCTATCTGCATTAGCAGTAGCAATAATAATAATAATGAAAAATTCTTACAATCACAGTACAGTTAAGGGTGTATTTAAAGCATCCTAAATCATTGGGATCCACTGCCTTAATTCAGGCAATATCTAGCCACTGGTTTCAAGAATTGTTTTGGGTTTATTGTACATGCACGGACTATCCACATGATGTGTGGCACTGTAGATTCTGTCCAGAAATCTCAAAGAAATACTGAAATTCTGTCTAAACAGAGCTCCTGAGGGAGGCAAAGAAGAGATTACACCTGAGGAAACCTGAACTCAGAGTAGCTGTGACTCCAGCGTGTTCTGGTTCAATTCCTCTGAGGGATGCTTTTTTCAAATACAGACCTTCAATGGTACATTTGAACATTCAGGCACAGGTACACTTTGGGGTAAAATTTACATAAGTATCTTATAATAGTAGAGTGTGGTTTTTTACCAGACTGCAAAAGCACAAAACATTCAGAAGGTATCCTAATTTTTTAGACTGAGTGTTGCCTGAAGTTGTGGATGTAATAGCAACAATGCTTACAGTGTATCACTTTCCCAATAGACACAGACTTGCAATTCCTAGACTGCTCCATAAAACAATAAAAAGCAAACAAACAAAACCACCCCAAACCAAACTAACAAAATTACAAAGAGAAAGAAGCATCGATTCTCTCCTGTGTTCAGGACAACTTTTCTCCACTAACTAATGGAGTAGAAAGATTAAGAGACTGCTGAACTGCTTCATAGCACCTATGGATCAAGCCATCCAAAGTTATCATCTTGTAGAATATGTATTCATCAATACTTAACTTTTTCACTGTGATTTAAAATTATTGAATTCTTCATGTTTTTGAGCATGACTGTGTATGAGACATAATTTTTCTGTTCTACTTTCTAATTATTATTCTTTCTTCCTTAATTGTAGATTATTTTAGTTCAGAGTCTAAAATAACAACTGTTGTAAAATACAACCTTTTGAATCTTAGAAATAATGCCTCTGGGAAAGATGTTTCATAGAGAAATATACCTACGTGGGCTTTTTCTTGTCAGAGTTTCATATGTGTCAGTGTTTTAGATAATTATTGTAATTTAGGGATTACTTCATTTCTTGATCAGCTGAAGATCTGGGCACCTAATTGTTACTGAAAACATTTGCACATCTTGAAGAATGCATTCCCCTTGCCTTTCCCTTCACCATTTGCACATTTATTGCCAATAAATGTTTGTACTACAAAGATTTGCATACTTATGAAAGCTGAAGTTTTGATCCCTAAATTCAACACAAATTATGTTCCAAGCTTTTTCTGTTGGGTCTTCTTTCTAAAGATGACCCCAGACATCATCTCCTCTTTAACCCCAAACTCATTGGTGCAAGGTAGAACCAAATAAGAGAAAAAATTGTCTGAGAGGAGATTTAAGCTGAGGATTAGGGTGATAAACATAAGACTACAGGAAAGTGATATCCTGAGGTTATCAGCAATTGATTTTGCATACTTGGAATATGTTACTTGAGTCTCTAAAAGGTGTGAAGGTTCAGCCAAGATCCTCTGTATGCTCTTAGATATCATAAAATAAACATACATGTTGGGTAGTAGGAGGTGAGGGCTTGCTGTTCCCTTATTCAGTATTACAGTGAACACTGAAGACCTTTATACTATTGAGCTTTCTACCCATACAGTTATTCCACAGAGAACTCACAATTGTAACACTTTTAGGATAACTTCAGCTTTTTTTTGTACACATTTGAGATGTCTAGAAAACTGAATTTCTTTCATATTCTAGAAGTACACTGATATCTAGAAGTTATATAACATAATCATTTACTTCAACATACAAATGCTGGAGGTTGTTTACCTACACTGCAATATTTTTGTCATGCTCTAATTCACCTCTCCTATCTTCAAATTGGAAAACAAGGTAATTTCTGATAGGATCAGTAATTGATTATATATTCAACTGAGAAGCAAACACAAAGGCTTATTATGAAACACTTGGAAACTTATGCAGATGCAGTAGTTATAAAAGCGAACAATGGAAATTGGTAAAGAATGGAGAAGAGGATAGTCTGTAAATGTTAAGAAATAATTTTGAGTAAGGTCTCACAATTTATTTATTAGTCCTGTTTTCTATGGCCACCTTGATAAATGACACATACCAGAAATGGAAACACTTCTGAGCTGTTGAGTATAGGATCAAAGACCTAAAGAGATGTCTGGATGAAGACACTGGAAAATGGGCACTTAACTCAGCACTAACTTAGTAAGAATGACTATGACAGGATTTTATTTCTGTAATCATTGCTCAGTTACTTTTATTTACTCTCATAATGAAGCGGAGACTAAATGAGGCTGCAGATTCCAAACAAATTTTAAGAACCTGCTTAACTTTGAAAGACACTACTGCCACCGAGGTCTTGGTCTGCATTGTGGTTAGAAGGAAGTTTGAGAAATGTGGGTGTGAAGAGCTAGAGCAATGCTCTAAGCTGGAATGCAGGTAAGAAAACTGCTTTTTCTGGCATGTGGCAAACCTTTTCTTCACAATAGATTTGTAAGTTTTGCCTCTGGTCACTTTACTCCTAAGGTCCTTTTATCTGTTCGTTTCAGCTGTTCCTTTCCAGCTGCATTCTACAAGGAGGTTCTGTGTTTGATCAGCAGAATGGATACAAGTTCAATTAGGGTCCACAATTTACTGTCTTACCAAAGTAATTTAGATATCAAATGACAGTTATTTATATATGCCTGAACCTATAAAGACTGCAATAAAAGTAAAAGTTGAGCTAAATTATGAAGTAGGGAAGGAAAAATGCCACTGGAAAAAGTATACTGTCTGCTCTCAGGATTTTTAAAATAAAAAAAGAATCCTTTTCTGCAAACAGATGATTTTCCAAGAAAATGATTAGGTTCTTTTATTTGCCCCACAGTGGGGGCAGAAAATATCTATTTCCATTTTTCATTTCTCAATAAAATATTTTTTCCTTTTTCTGTGTTACCACAGCATTTTTCATCCCTCTTACTGCATTGTGATTTTGGGATTTCAAAGCTGAAGTTGTGGTTGGTCTTCTAAAGCGAAGTATTTGGAAGTGTGTTCAGCCATGACACTAAGTGGTGAATTTTTTGTTTTGCAGAGTCATGACTGTGAAGATGAAATTAGGCAGCTGAATCAGGATCAATATTGTGTTATGGTATGCAGAGTACCAGGGGTGTCCAGCTGAGGCACCAGCAAGGGCCCCAGTTGTATGAAAATATAGACCCTCTAGAAGTAATTAAGCAAAGGAAAAGGTGAAACCTTAGGTGTCTGATTTTTCAGTTTTTCTGAACAGTTGGAAATAGTTTTTGAAATACAGAATTTTCGAAATTTTGTGTGCTGCAGAATGAAGACATCAAAGAAGAGCCCTGAAAGCTGAACCACAATTCTATTTGTGTTACCATCCCAGAAATATTGATTATTGCTGTTTTGGCTTTTGTAACATGCTTTTGTTCATTTAAGAATTTCTCTTGTAACATTCTTGTTGTAGTTTTGTTTACTGTTTTTCTCTCCCTTCAAATAACTCTTCTCCATTTTTCTATATTGCTTTTCTTCATCACAGTACCTCGTGTTTTCACTCAGCATGGCTTATTATTTATGCATTCATATCCAGTAAGAGATGCTTTATGGTGGCTTGAATGGAGAAGAAATAGATTATGTATTATCCTGTAGGTGCCATTTTATGGGAGCCACATTAGAGTAATTGAGGAAGGAAGAAAGAAAAAGTAAGGAAGCGTCTCTACTGCTGATGTTTATGAACATTAATAGAAAAGGAAAAGGTATTA
This sequence comes from Setophaga petechia, assembly GCA_024362935.1. NCBI lineage: Eukaryota > Metazoa > Chordata > Aves > Passeriformes > Parulidae > Setophaga > Setophaga petechia. The sequence goes on from JANCRA010000001.1 coordinate 35,780,971, forward strand.
AAATTGGAACATTACTGACTTCCTAGTGGCAGAAAAAAGTTATGTCCAGTTGTTTGCCTATCAGATTATTTTATGGAATCAAGTTGAGTTTGTTTTTTCTTACCGGCATAAGGGGAAATGTAATGCCAACATAAATAATAAAAGAGAGCTTATGTCATGCTAGGCTAAATAATGTGAAATAACATTACAGTAGTTATTAAAACTACTTTTGGCAGTATTATTGACAATTTCTTTTCATTGATATTCTGACACACATATTTCATCATGGATATGTCTGGTTTGTATTAAATTTCCATCTGTAAAATGATCTATTTATATGTGCAAATTATCCGACTAGAAAACCTCACACTTTAAATCTCTTTGATTTTCTTGCCTTGAGCAATAGCATGAATAATCTTTTATGTTTTAAAAATATCTTTGTTTATAGATGGCAATGAAAGTAGCAAAGTTTTGTTTTAAACTGTTTGGTTTATTTCCAATAGAGCAATAACTGTACCTATCTCTGTGGGTATAATATGTCTATGACAAAAGCAGATTAATAAGTAAAACAAACTATATATTCTTTAAAATTTGAGTATTTTCGTGCTCTAAAAATCATTCCTTGCAATATATAAAAATAGCTAAATTGCTTCCTAATTGAGAAGGGAACTTTTCCCCCAGTGAGGGTCACTGTCGACCATCCTTGGATTTGATCAGAGGTACAAGAGTATTACAAATTAAAACTAGCAGTTAGGGAACATCAGTATTGTTGCAAAATAGGTCAATTTTTGAATAACAAGGGCAAACACAAGCAATATGCAGCCAAAATGGAGACTGTGCAGGTGTTGCTGTTTCTTTTAGTGCATTTAGCTGGTGCAATGCTTTGTTGAAGTAGGTTTTATATTTTATCAGAGTTTTGCCCTCTTCTCCCATGAAGTTTATCGAAGCAGATTTTGATACTCATTCAGTGAATTTCTGCATATTTGGCAGTACGGGTGACCACAGTGTACAGACCTGTTGCACAGTGAGTGTGTAATAGGAATGGTACTTGCTGATGGTTTGCACTTTGTTTCACGCATGGATGTCACTGCCTAGGCAGGCTCTGCCCTGAGCTAGCTGTGTGAGATCTGAGGAGAAGTACTCCTGACCTTAACTTAGCCTTCAGTGGTAAGCAAGGAGAAAAAGGAAAAGTTTATGTTCTTTCAATATAAAAGAATATCAATAGAATAAGTTAGTATATTGCAGCAGATGATCTTCCATGGCTAATTGTTTGACAACCTGTTTTTGCTCTTTTATCATCTTACTATGTACTTGTTGCTATATGTTTTATCTGAGCAGACCTCTACATGATGAAAGCTTGTCAGCTCTGTCTTCCCATTTCTGATGTTATCAGACATAATTCTTAAACTCAGAAGACATCATGTTGGCAGAAAAGATAATATCAATCTGAAAAACCTTTCTGTCTCTTTTTTGTTTGTTTTTTCTCCTTTTCTCTCCCTCTGCAGGAGTGAGAAAGTCGGTGCTCTTCCATCTATCTAAGGAGCACTTGGAAGATTATAGTACAGTAAGCTGACAGTTGCCTACATGATCTAAAGGAATTTTCTCTTTCAAAGACATGCCATAGCTATTAACCAGTGCCAGAATACAGAACTTTTATGAAGTACTGATTAACAGACACAGATATTTCTCTTAAAAGCTCATGAACTGTAAAACAGCACTCTTTTAGCACCTGATTAACAACACCATCTAAAAACATCACAACCTTTGTCAGAAGTGACCTAGGGTAACCACAATAGCATACCTAGTTTGAGATAATACTTCTTTAGTTTTAATTTAAATACCATATAGATGGTACTTTTAATCCTGAGCACCACTGTATAACACAATTTTCTGTCCATGTGTGCTGTGTCTTACAACCTGTAACCACAGATATATTATTATCTTCATGTTTTTGAAATTATTTTGGCTGTAGGCTTAAGGGCAAAAAATCCCAGCACAAGAATTACCAAGACAGCTGACCTATTTCAAGCCTTGTTCATAGAATGGTTTGGGTTGGAAGGACACTTAAAATGAGGTAGCAAACCCTCCCTGCAATGGACAGGAGCATCTTCCACTAGACCAGGCTTCTTAAAGCCCCATCCAGCATGGCCTTGAACACTTCCAGGGAAAGGCCATCTACAACTTCTCTGGGCAGCCTGTTTCGGTGCCTCACCACCCTCACAGTGAGGAATTTCTTTCTGTATCTGATCTAAACCCAACCTCTTTCAGTGTAAAGACTTTGTCGCTTAGTCCTATTCCTACGTGCCCCTGTATTGCTCCTCAGCACAAGGCAGTCAATAATACATCAAAAGGTCAATTATGTCTGTTTGTGGTTTTCTTGTTTAGCAGAATTACTCTTGATTTAGATAGAGCATGAGTCCAGTTCAAGGTTGTTTAATGTAGGTGTGTGTCCAGGGTAGGTAGAATTCTCACCCAGTGCCTGTAATATAGCAGTTCAAAGTAAAAAAAATCCCACTTTTACTGTTTAAGAAAATGAGTTGTGCTACTTCTGCAGGAGGGGAGAACAATAAATTAAACCTGGCAGGTTTAAGAAGCTGAGCTGTAGGTGGTGGGTGGAGCATCAACCACACGGATGGACACACTGACGAATGGAGTTTAGTACTGTTACAATAAAAGCTGAAGCAGGGGTTGGGGAGCAGGGAAGTTCTAAAGCTGTGCTAAAGAGCAAAGAACATTTGTTAAAATGAATGGCTGCAAGGTTTTGTGCTATACTGTGAAGCCACCCTGAGTAACTTATGCAATTAAGGGATATTCAGATCCCTGAACATGAATACTTTGAATGTATTCTTTGTAGAAGTGGCTTATTATTCCTCACAGGTGTAATGAGGAGCTCAGAATTTTTAAATACAATCTGGAGAGACATATAGTTACTTATGTCTCTGCTTAAGTTTTTCCATTTTGGTTCAAAAAGTATGTTTCTTTAGTTACCTTCTGTACTTGCTCTTCAGAAAGAAAAAAAACCCAGACGTATGCCTTTGAAATTGATCAATGATATTTTCTACCTGTAATCCTACCTAAAGAGTTTAGTATAGAGAAGATAAATTTAAGTCATTGACAGAGCAGATATATTTTGATAATATTAAGGGAAGAAAATGGAAATCCTTCTTTCAGATATTGATTGCTGTGATGCTTGTAAAGTGGTTTTTCTTCCTTCTTTTCTGTCTTTATTTTTACGCGGACACTGTGACTGATCCTGCATGAGGGAAGAAAGAGCTGTGAGCGTGGGCAGCAGGGGTGCAACTTGCACTGCCAGGCAATGAGAGAGATAGATTGAATGGGAATCACTCTGCAGGGTTCTGAATCTGATGAGTGGAATATCAATTTATTCTTATAGTGGTGAAAGAACATTTTTGTGGCAGCCGGTGTTTTGAGCCAATAGGAAAAGTAGCTATTTTCTAGTGAAAAGTTTTCTGTAATTCAGCATAAAATAGTGAGTGTTATAGGAGTAGACATCCTCATACTGATATTAATCAAAATATTGTTACTATTTGTCTGCCTTGGGTTGTAGAAGTGATTATTAGTTATTTGACTGTTTCATTTATTTAAATTTGCTTTTTATGTTTAAATTATTTTTATTCACTCATTTTTTTATAAATCAGAAGCATTAAGATGCTCTCTAATGAAAACTGTGCCTTTAATTGGGCTAACAAATGCAGGTAACAGAAAGCATCATATTATGTAAAACAGATTCTGAATTGATAACTTTGAATTCTCTCTCAATAATAGATATATAATCATTGAAAAAGTTAAATCATTACCCTACCTTGCTGTTTTGCAGTTGCTAAACACGCTGATACATAAGAAGAACCCCATTTAGGTGATGATAATCAAATCAAATTATTACTTTTCTTACTACTAGGGAATTTTGGATTCCTGTTCAGCAAACTACTAAGAATTAAACATGTGACACCATACTCTGGTTATTAGACATAGTTATTAAAATTACATCTATTGACTAAAGAGAACTATTTGCTGTCTTAAAAAAAAGGTTTCTGCTTTATTAAATAATGTGTAAAAGAAAAAAGAGATTACTTTTGCTTCTGTGTTACCTGTTTTAGAAAACATTGAAAAATGTCTGCTTTACTTTGGCACACAAATTGATGTCTTTTTCCAGTAGAAGTAATACATAGTGAATATATTTATGTTCACAGAGGTAAACTCTGCAAGGCCGAGTACACACACAAAATCTATATAATGTTTTGTCTTTCCAAAGTAGAAAATGATAGGTTTGAAATGTGTTCAGTAATTCTTTTGGCTTTATAAAATGAAAGCAGGTCTGGGAAAAGGTAATAAATATCTCTAAGAAATTATTAAAACACTGCATTATTACGTCAGGCACTTAGATTAGCATAAAAAGCACTTACAAAAGAAATTTGCATAACTTGGTGATCAAAAGGTGAAGTCTGAGTTCATAAGTTAATATACGCCATTAAAAGTCTTTCTAAAATAATACATAATTGCTTTACCAAAGTGGTGTGTGTGTGTGTATGAATCTCAATTTCTTTTGTAATATTGCTTATATGTTATATCAACTAAAATGTGTATTAAATTTTTTGAGGCTTCAGTTCTGGAATTACTTAAAATTGTGAGCATCCCACGTAGTCACTGAAGTTATTGAAATCTTTGCAACTTTATTTCCATCAGTTTGATTTGTGAAAAATTTAACTATTGATTATTATTGAGATATGTCATAGAATGTGTAAGATTTTATATATTAGAATAGAGCCTTTTAAAAAAAAAAGTAACACTTAAGTAACTTTGTAAGTTAGGAGATCCTTAGTTTCTTACCATCTGTTGAATGAGTATATCCACTGAAAGGGAAGTCGTGGCTCATTGAAATGGACTGATCCTCAGTGTTGTTTAAACTTCTGTCCCTGTTTTTGCTTTTATGATTTTAAGACTTTTCATATTTGTGGTTTGTTTTCCCTCCTCTCCTGACTGACCTTGTTCAACAGTCTTTGTTCTGTCTGCAGTTTTACCTTTCTTACATTGCATAGTTCCACACTACTTAATTTCTGATACCCCTTCCTCACAATTCAGTAGTTTCCTCAGTAGCATGTGCCAAGTTTATTCATCTATGCCATATTAAAACCTCAGTCCTTAGGAGGAAGGAAGGCTAACTCACTCAGCTGTGAGCTAACTGGGAAATCCATGCCATTTTCCCTGTTCTCATGGTCTGAACTGCAGATACTTGGGGGCTGATGGAGTGTGCTTTGCTGCTTCGTTGACCAACATTGCCTAGATTTCTGAGAGATAGTGAGAATATGGCTTATGCTCAACTCTTACCTTTAGTGGGTGGGTCTAAAGTCTTGACAACCTCTGTAGGTCAGGATTTCCAAGTAGGATTTGTAAAGTAGGTAGGAGTAAAAGGCAAAACATTCACAGAAGTCATACAGCAAATGCAGGTGTGTGGTAAAAATGATAAATACTAATTTGTTTAATAGTCTTATTATCTAGGTATTGTTTATGCAAATGTGCCTCACTTGTTTCTCTTGGTGTCATTTTATCGATCTGCTAATTTAAACAAGTACTGTGGTAGAGTTATTACGGATGTTAAGGGTCAACTTGCATCTCTGTTTTTAGAAAAATCTGAGTACATGGTTTCTGTGACAGAAAACAAGGTTTGTTATGTACAGGACTGCTTTCCACCTCTCTGGCATTTGCTAAGCAAAATCTATTTCAGCTATAGATACGTAATAATTTCTAGTTAAATATATAGGAAATGCGTGGAACTATGTCAGTCAGATCTGTAGAGGGCATATCCATAAATAATGTTGGACAGGAAATTCCACCTGAATGGGTCCCAATAAACTTGCAGATGATACCAAGCTGTGTGGTGCTGTTGGCACTCCTCAAGGACAAGGTGTCATCCAGAGGGTCCTGGACAAACTTCCAGAACCATGGGCCCACACCCATGGGAATCTCATGAGATTTAACAAGGCCAAGTGCAAGGTGCTGCACCTGGGTCAGGGCAAACTCGATATCAACACAGAGGGATGGACAAATGAAGAGAAGCCCTGGGCAGCAGGATTTGGGATGCTGGGCATGAGCTGGCAATGTGCACTCTCAGCCCAGAGATCCAGCTGTATCCTGGGCTGCATCCAAAGCAGCATGGCCAGTGGTTGAGGGAGGTGATTCTCTTCCTCCACTCCGTTCTTCTTAGGCCCCACATGGAGTGCTGCATTCATATGTGGGGCCTCCAACACAAGAAGGATGTGGATGGGATGGAGCAGAGTCCAAAGAGGGCTGCAAGGATACTCAGAAGGCTGGAGCATCTCTCTGGTAGAGACGGGCTGAGAGAGCTGGGAGTCGTTCAGCCCAGGGAGGAGAAGGCTCTGGGGAGACATTGTAGTACCCCCTAGAGGGGGCTGCAAGGGGTCTGGAGAGGGACTTTCTACAAGGGCATTTAGTGATGGGACTGAAAAATAGAAGGTTTGCATTGTTTACTAGCAAAGAATTTTTCACTGTGAGGGTACTGAGGCACTGGAACAGGTTGCCCAGAGCAGTTGTGGATATCCCATCTCTGGCAGTGTTCAAGGCCAGGCTGGATGGGGCTCTGAGCAGCCTGCTGTAGAGAAGGTGTCCCTGGCCATGGCAGGGGAATTGGAATCAAATTATCTTTAAGGTTCATTCCTTCAAACCTAAAATGTTCTATGATCCTATGATTTTTGTGTTGGGGTGCAGTCTTTGTATTTTTGTCTTATGAAAATTATAAATCATTCAGTTTACACTAAGATTGGTTCTCAATAAACACAAATGTCTTACCAACAATGTTAATTTGTAAATTCCTAAAATTGCTAAAATATGTTTTATTTTGATTTCCACATTAATCTTACTAATTTTTGTTCTATTTATCTGAGTTTAATTCAGTTGTTTTGGGTGTTTATCCAGATGGATTTTTCTTCTGTTTGGTAGGAGTAGTGCAAAGAAACAAGTGAATATAATGTATGCAAAAACACTGGCAGTAATGAATTGAGAGGTTTTTGACATTTGAAAGAAACATCTTAGTAGTATATTGACAACTATGGTTTTCTTCCAAGAGGCTTCAACATGAAAAGGCAACTTTGAAGGAAAAAATTCAGGCAACTCTAAGGAAAGCAATTTAGATTTTATAATACAAGTGGTTTTTCTGATTTTGTTAATCTTACTCAGCCTGACTGTGACCCCAGAGGCCATGGCAAAATATAATCAGGCAGAATTTCTAAATTGGGGTAACTCTAAAATCTCCTAAAGATGCAAATGTAGTTATCAGAGGAGAATTCAAGAGTTCTTTCAAAGGTTAGTTTTAGTAACTGAGACTTTTTTCAACTAGTTTTGGAAAAGTATGTTTGAAGAGTATCAAATCTAGCTATAAAATATCATTTTTCGATTCAATTGGGCACTCATGCATTATATAGATATTATTAAATAATAATGTTGCCGAAGAGTTGCTCGAAGCTAAATTTTAAACAGGTTACATTAAGTATTCTCAAAGTATTTGCAGGCACAATCACTGTGTATACAGGAAGGTACGTTTATGTATGCAAACAGGTACATAGGCTAGACTAATTGGGCAGATTGGCTAATTATGTTTCTAGGCAGGCATGCACAGTTTGGTGTATGCAAATTAATGCAATCAGAAGCATTGCTAGTAAATTAGGCCCATATATTTAATTTTATCCTTTAGGTGTCAACAATATCAGATAAGGTGGAGCTTGCATTCAGTCATATTTTGTTATGAGACAGGTATCAAGGACTTTTCAGGAAATTTTTGGTGGAAGAGGTTGACTTTCTCATGACATCATATATTTAATGTGACAACAGACTAACAAGTGCAAGAACATTTATCGTGATTTCAGTACAATTGCAAAATTAAATGACAAAATTTTATTAGCTTCAAGTTGCAGTTATCTGGGTCTCCTTCTTGCATATTGAATTATAATAAATGCAAGGAAGAAACAAGTGATTTATTAAAGTGAAATAACTGCCTTGTTTGCTATTTTTTTCCATGTATTAGCATTTTAAAATGTAAATATATATAGCTTTATTTACATAGCTCACATAAGTAATAGCAAATTCTATGTGTTACAGTTTTGTACCTATTTCAGAATATTGTTGACATACATCAATGATCACATCTCAAGACAATTTTTATCATCATAGTAGTTTCTCAGTTATTTCCATGTCAATGTGTGTGTGGTCATTATTATATGTGTGATCACTGCCTAGCTGTAAAAAACGTAACTCCCAACACCTGGTTAAAAGGGATAGTCAACAGAAACAAATCTGATGTAGTCAAGTAACGATAAAAGGAAAGGTTGAAGTACGTAAGTAAAATGCATTATTCAAGTATTTTATGAAATGCATGTATCTACCATAACTAGCATTAAAAATATTTTAAATTGGCTTTTCATGTTTTTCTGTCAGTGACTGACAGTCAAAAATAGCTGTTCAGCAGCTTTGATAATACAGTCACTTTCAGCATCATTGGGCTTAAGCTTTAAATAGATATCCATACAAACCATTCCCATGACCAGGTCTCTGGATTGATACCTTCAAAGTATAATTTTTTGTAATGTCTTTATCATTGTGCCTTTCATTACAGTTTTTGAAAAATACAGATTTATGTGTCATTTACAAAAATATTATTAGTTATATAGACGCCAGTTTTGGTAATGGTGATCTGCTGAAGGTCTCAGAGGAGTTCTGTGTAAAAGAGAAAATTTTATATTCTTCAGCTTAAATGAGTGCCCTGGAACAGTTTGCATTTAAAAGCCTAACAAAGCACTGGTTGGTTGAGGAAGGTAATTTATCTGACTATATCAAGTATTTTGTTTTCTTTGTACCTCTCTGCTCATCACAGAACTGCAATTTCTGCCTTCTGAGCTTGTTCTAGTTCCCATCATCCTTGTGATACTTTCTGAGATACCTCTTTTCCTTCAGGTGATTTTACTTATCTTCATCAAAAAGAGGGTTTTTTTTTTCTTTTCTCTGTCTTGTCTTCATCAAGAGCATGCACAAGTGTGTATATGTACTAAAACACTAAGCACCACTAGTGCTTTCTTTGATTTATTTTAGGCATCTACCCCAAGTCCCCTGGTGTGTTGCACAAATTCTGGTTCCAGTCTGTTTTTTGCTGATGCCAATGAGCCTCTCTCTGTTGATGTCTGGAACTTCTGCAATTTATTTGTACAGCTTCTACAATTTATTTGTATTTTAAAGTTACTGTATCTGTGATAAACAGAAATTGCATCAGGTTGATAGTTGGGATGCTGGTCCTGTCAGTAGCCTCAGGCTACTGGGGCAGTTCTGGATAATTGTGAGCCATAAAAGTAATAAGAAGTTAGAGAAAGATGCAGCCATCTGTATAATCTAATGATGCTGGAACTCATGTGAATGATTGGAAAGCTCTCAGTCAAGTGAAAGGAGCAGCAACAGTCTAATTATTACTATATATTGTACATAAGCAAAGACACAGTTTCTCCTTTTTTTTTGCTATAATAGAAACGAGATTATTTTTACTTTGTCTTCAAATTGTGCAATTCATCAGAAAGGATTGAAACTTGTTAATTAAGGTGGTATGTTCCAATTGTTTCCTTTTTAGTACTTCCTGGTGGACATAAAAACTTCCTGTATTGATATTTTATTATTCATTATGCTACATAGAACTGAAGCTATTTCTGGCTTTTTCATTAGCAACTGACACCTTCTGTGTGCAGCATCTCAGCTTCCTGTGTACACTGTAAAAAATATGTGCAGTTCAAAATTTCATTAAACAGCACAACCTGAATGCAAACTTCTATGATTCCTGATTTTTTTTTTTTTTTTTTTTTTTTTTTTTTTTTTGTCTAAAAGACCTCATTTACAGCTAAATTTATTCACATAAACATTGGCTTGGAAATGGGCTTTTGGTTTTTGTCATCACCAGTTTACTGTTAGGTGTGTGCTTTTAGCCTTTTACTCTGCTCATTATAAAACCAGAGGATGAGGAGTTTATTTTCTCATGTTTCTTTTTATTACTCCTCGCAAGTTCTTCTCATGCAATGATTCATTACTAGCAAAATACTTCTTGATTATCTGTAGGTGAAAAAGTTGAAGGAGTTCTCCAAGAGTTCTGCTCCGTGAAAGAATGTTTGATTCGAAATTTTATAGGTTTGAATATTTGTGTGTGTTCTGATAAGTCATTGCTATGTTCTAAGTGTAATCAATTTTAGGTTCCTCATTAAGATCCCAAGGAAAAAAAAAACCAGTATAAAAATCATATACTGCTGTTTATTTTTTTTTAATTTGTAAGCAAGAAGTAACTTCTTCATATATTTTTAGGTAATAAAGGAGCTGTTTCATGATATGGTGGCTGCTAAATGCTTTCATAGTTGAAAAATAAAAGGAAAAATTAATGGATAAGAATTAATTGAAAGCTACAGAGAAAAAACATGCCTGTTTGAAGATGGCCATATAACACAAACTGAAAGCTATAAAAGTATTGTGAAGAAGCATCAGTAATCTATCTTAGACTTTTATTCTGACCCAGCATAGCCCCTTCCTAAATCGAAATAATCCATCTAGCTCTGTATATGTTTATGTGAGGATACACATATATGATTGTGTAGACTGATTTTGTGCTCCATTGGATTAACTTGTTTTTCTCCCTTTGGACTATATATTGAGTGTTGACTGAATTTTGAAAATTATAGACTGTGAAAGCCTGTTCAAAGTGGGGCAAACAGTAGGACCCCCTCCCTGTTTCTCTAGAAGTATTTATGATACAGTTCTCTAAAACCTGAATGTTGCCTCCTATAATACCAGTATTGATACAATAGTTCTATTCATACTGTTTAATAACAAAAAGAGTAAGTGTCACATAGTTCCAACATCTTTCACTGATCAATAAATGTAATAATCCCCAAAGCATCATCTTCATTGTCTTTTTCTGCTCATGAGTCTTAGTGAAATAATATACAGGCATCAAGTGTCACTACAGTGAGTAAAGCACAAAGGTAAAGAAGTTTGTGCCAAAGACATTGGCAACCCTTTAGGTAGAAGAAAACTTAATGGTTCAAATTATGTATGGCTTACTGTTTGTAAAGGCTCATTAATATACCCTGAATATGTTCTATTTTCAATACTGCTTATCAGAATTACATACTTTTTGTTTACTTACAGTATGAAAGAGGCTGGTTTAGGCCATAAACAGTGGAGGGGTGGTCCCATTTCATCAAACTGCAAGCAGTGTCCAGTAGTTTATACCAATCCTGTTTGTGGATCAGATGGTCACACATATTCTTCTCAGGTAAGAATTGAATAAAGAACTAAATTGATCTCTCATTGTTCCAATCAATTCCAGCTCTTGGAAAATAAAATAATGTATTGTAACACAAACCAGTATTTATTTGTTTTGGCTAAAATATGTGTTACAGAATGCAACCTGCAGGAATTCCAGTATTTTGTATGATGTAAAAGCAAAATGGTAGCAAACCCTAAGCAGCATAAACCAGTAATACCTGGAGCAGCAGAGTGTGGGAGTGTTCCACAATGTAACAGAGCACCTTAAGTGCTCTGCTGTGTGACAAGACACCATGGCAGGGTTTGAGTAAGCAAAAAAGCATTGGATGTCCCCAGCTGGGGGTAGAATAGGCATGTTAAGTCAGATTTTTCCAGTTGAGCATTTAAGGTGTGCTTCAAGTTCCAGGTACTTAGACATAGATGTAACATGGCCAGAAAAAAATGTAATAATGTAAATGATTGTTGGGCATCTTTTCTTGCAACAGTGTATTATGAGTCTTAAGATCATAATCAAATCTTCCTTTTTTGTCCTTACTTTCCTGTCTTTTCTTTCATATATATTTAGAAATAAAATAATAATTTTAAATGTTACCATCAGTTTATGCAGTCTTGTTTGGATTAAATATTTTGTGTTGCTCCTGCTAAAGTCCAGAAATCCTGGATTACAGTGCAGAGGTGAAATTGTGAGATAGAGGGGCTTCATAATGCTGAAAACAGATTAATTTATTTAGCATTGTTCATTAAAACTTTGAGCAGAAGAATGCTGCTCAGCCAATATTTAAAACTGAGTCTTGTTTAATAGAAAAAAGTGTGGGCTCTTGATAAACCCATTTTTCTCAGAAACAGCACGTAGTTCAGTAGTGTGAAAGGAGCTACTGTATTCTGTCTTACTGACACTGTGTCCTTACACTAACAAATTGTTTCATTAGTAGATAATATCCAGTGCTTCAAGAGAAGTATAATAATAGATTAAATTGATGAAGATATAAAAGCTCTGTGTTTGTTAGTTACGAAGAGAAAATTGTGTATTGCATTTTAAACAAAATACATTGAGGATATTTCCTAGTATCTAAAGATTTTAGGAGTTTCCATTTTTTTAAAATTTTTTTTACATAATCACAAATTAATCACATCTGAAGTTTACAAATCTGTAGTCATGTGTGAAGTTTACAAAAAATAATTAATTTCCAGAAGGGACTGGGTGTTGGATTGAACACCAAGTATTTTCTCCAAAGATATTTTGTTCTTGATAAACTAAAAACATCAGATTTAACTGATGCTTCCTAAACCCTGACAATACTCAGGCTTTTATCCTAAATCTTACATTAGAAAATGTTTTCCCTACTAACTTGAATATTTAATTATAGGGATTTGGTCTAGAACCCTAGCTTTCCTTTACAGGAAGCAGTTAAAAAACTTCTAATGCTTACACCAGCTTATCTGAGGCCCTAAAAATTCTGGAGTCTTTGGCACAGCTAAAAAATACTTCCTTTTATTGCACTATGACTTTATTTAGGAATTTGAAAAGTGGTCTGATTTTCATTAACTGTAATCTCTTGCCTATGTTTTTTTATGAGCTAAAAGTGTGCTGCTTCTTACTAGACATTAGGTGATGCTGTCCTTTAGTGTTTACTTTGCTGTTCAAAAGTTCAGGCAGTTTTTAAGTCTCAAGTCCAGGCTGCACACAGATGTAATACAGATGGTAGTCTCTACAGTTTTGCAATTTAAATACATGAGGTAGATAAGTTAATATAGTTAATACTGGATGAACAACCTTTTTATTTTTTGAGTACTGTATACTTCATTTATTGCAATCTCTCCCTATGTTCTTGCTAATGTAATAATACAAAGATCACCCCACTTTAATCTTATAGTTTATTTCCTATTTTACCATATAGGATTCTGTGTTCTAAATAGCTCTGTAGGTAGAAGTGACTTTTCTGGCCTCTCATGGGCTGGTCTGGAGTAGATGTACAAAAGTCTATAAATATTGATGAGATGCAGATATTTTTAAATCAGTTCATGTGTTAAAGGTGCAGCTGTTCAAAGGGAATGATGAGGAGTGAGTGGACTAAATAGGCACACTGTGCTCCCATTCCAGTGGGTTGTCAGTGCTGCAGTACCTGTTACCCAACCTCACTATGCCTTGCATGCAAACAATGCAGAAGTAACATTACCATCAGAGACATTTTTGGTTGTACTTTTTTCTTCCGCTGCCTTGTAATGGTAGATTTCAAATCTCTGCTTACAGAATAAAAATGCTAAAAACTTTCATTGCCATAGAATATCTATATTAGCCTATAAATATTTATTTTTATTTATTGTCAGTGATATGAGGCTTTGGTATCCTATGCTACCAGAGGATAGCATAGGATACAAAACAGAGGTCCTTGTCCTTTGTTTTCCATCAAAACAGAGGTCCTTGCCAAGTTATTTCAAGTAAAGTGTTTTTAAAAATTGACTGAAGACAAATATTTGTGTTCCTGTACTCTAGGCAAAGTTTGTTTCATTATGTCATCAAGGTCCAGTAGGAGTTTATACAGCACTTTTCTTGTATTTAGAAAGCATTCATCAATGACTCTGGAAAATTGTATAATACATTTTCAGAAAAGAAGTCATTAAATAGTAATAGTATTGTAGAACACAGTTGACATTTGTCAGATGGATGCTCTTTGGGAGTATATCCTTGCTTTCCAGGCTAAGTCCATGAAATGCTTGAATTAGTTTATGGAACTAGAGCTATTTCATACATGTTTTTTGCTTTGGAAAGCAACCAAGCAAAAAAAGATGATATGATATGTGGATTATATAGAAAAAAAGTTATTGCCTAAATTGAGCTTTTCCAGAGTCAGGTAAGGATATTTTGTTTCCCTTTCATTTTTGTAGTCCAGGTTAGGTTTACTATTTTCTCAGCTCACAGTTAGTCTCGTGAAGTCAGTGTAAAAGAAAAGTGGTAGGTATAAGATATTTTTTACTAGCATAACAAAAATGTTGAAACAAAAATATTACATGCTGAAATGTTGAGTAATCAAAGGGAACATGAATCATTGTGCTGGAAGAAATTCAGTATAAAGAGATCCTGCCATTGCCTTGGCACAGTGGTGGTACACTTTGTACTTAATGGCCTTTAAATAATATTGCATGTGTTCTACAGGTAGTGTGTTTTTACCTTCTGCATTTCTCTAAACTTTGGCACTTGAAAGTGCAGTATGCATTTTTGCACTAGGAATTCTCAAGCAGTGCTGTCTCCTGAGGCTTTAGTACCCCTATGTACTTGACATTCTCCATGAAAAACACAGCCTGTTTGTAGCTTCACCTTTCCTGGGATTAATAGGGAAATAAAAGGACATGAATGCAGCTCAGATGGGTTGTTTAGAGGCAGCAACCCAGCTGCTGCCATTCTTTCACCCAGGGAAGCAACTCACTGCTGTGCAACACACACTGTAAAGCTGGTGTAGCTGGGATAAGATGGTGATGCTCAGGCTTGGGTGCTTCGGTTGGAACAATTCTCCCATATTGCACTATATTGCAGCTGAACTTTCAGGAAAATGGCCAAGAGGAGGAAAAAAAACATGGTCATGCAGATCAATCTTCTTTTGAGTGGGTTTTGCATATTTTGATTTCGGCTCTGGTGTTTGGTATAATAGGCTGAAGTTTTCTCTCTTAAGTTGAATGCAGGTGAAAATAAGTCCCACTTCAGCAAAATCTAACCCTTAATAAGATCAATGAACAGTGCTTGCAGTATTTTGAAAACACAGCACAAACAACGTAATATTTAAGTTGTTAAACCATGCCCCATGGTTTTATGCCAGGATTGCTTTGGCAGTTCTGATGTTAGCAGCAATTTGCTCAAGATGGCTTCATATTAGTAGTGAATTTTTTATGAAATATATTTTCTCCTGCCTATGAAAGCTTCATGTTATTGATGACAACCTGTATGTGTAAATAGCCATAATAATGTTTTTCATAAGTAATGGGTCTAAACTAGCTTCTAAGAGTAAGATGCAAACTGTACAGAAAAGTAGTCAGAAAAGAGGATAAACATCTTGAAAGACTCCACAGATAGACAGGTATGTGGATTTAGATCTTTTTAATATTCAAATACTTTCTTCAGTCTCTCAAATTTCATTTCCTTTCTATGAGGAGATTTGAAAGAGTTGGGGATAAAATTGCACTGTGGGAAGGAGTGAGTTTAATATTCCATTCAATTTTTGTTTGCCATTTTGCATGAATCAGAAATAGATTTTTATTCTCACAGCATACCATATTTAACATTTTTCTTTTTAAAATAATTTCTATCTTTGTTCTTTTCAGGTATTTTTGAAATTTTAACTTAATAATCTGTATCTCTTAGCAGTGTGTTTGGTGTAAGACAGCTTGTAGGCAAGAGGCAAAAAAAATACATATTGGCATTTAAATCTTTGTTGTTATTTTAAGGATTGTGATTTTATATAGCTTAAATTGATTTAAATTTACTAATTAGTGTATTGTGAGCTTTCAGATCATGTGCCTGAGCTGCTAAAAGTTTTTTTCTGCTTCAGGAGAGATTTCTAGAAACCGAATTGCTATTACAAAATAGATGTTTTGTATTAGTAAAAAAAAGTATTTTTCACAAGCCTGATTCAATGTATGTCAGTCTTACTTCTTAAATTGGGATAATCCACTATGCCTTTCCATTTTTATCTGCCTTGTTACTAAGCAATCTCCTGTAGACTTAACTGTCAGTTGAAATGTAGCCAAAAATATTAAGGTGAAATCATTGCCTTCCACCTTTAGTAATAAAATAATGTAATCTCTCTGAAATAAATTGTTTGACAGTGTACAGGTTCTTTTACTTTTGCAGCTGCAAGGATCTTCTTCCAGG
This sequence comes from Setophaga petechia, assembly GCA_024362935.1. Taxonomy (NCBI): domain Eukaryota; kingdom Metazoa; phylum Chordata; class Aves; order Passeriformes; family Parulidae; genus Setophaga; species Setophaga petechia. The sequence continues at coordinate 35,797,136 of JANCRA010000001.1, forward strand.
TGGTTTACCAGGACTGATTTGTTTTTCTAATAAAAGTAGGTTATCTCAAGAGGGACATCTCAAAATCAAGATTTGTGTCTCTAGCCCAAGGAACACCCAGCCAAAATCACCCCATTGTAAGTGGAAAAATTAAAAAACTTCTTCAGACCAAATCTGGGTTGTACTGTTACAATGAACTTGTGGCTGTGGTACACTGGAAAATAAAAAATTGTCCTGGTAAATGGGGAGAAAAAAACCAACCCCCAAAAAACTGCCAACGAACCATGGCCCTTTTTCTGCTCCACTTAAGAAACCCCACAAGCAAAGAAAAACCTTTTTAACAAACTCTCTTTTCAACAAACTTTTGTTGAATGAGACTGATGAATAGACAGTGATAAAAATAAAATGTATCATCCTTGATTGAACCTGGTTTATACTTTGGTCTTTACAGAAATAGTAGAAACAGGTTCTTTATTGTTTAAATGCTTAAAAAAGGCAAACAATAAAAAAAAAAGGAGGAAATGAGATTGGCTGCAGCTGGAAAATCAGACATGGATGGGTTTTGCCAGTAAGGCCTGAAATTTTATCTGGAACCTTTATATTGATAGGATGTGATATTAAAAGAAAAAAAAAAAGGCAGAGAAATATCATAAGGGGGACTAAAGTTAGTCTATAAATTATAAAATCCAGATTTGCAAATAGGCTGATGTACTAAAAATTCCAAGTTATATCAAATTATACATAACTGATCTCTTTATCTACTGCATTGAAAATAAATAGCTGCTAAAACTGTAGAGAAAAAATACAATAGCTTAAATAGCAAAATGCTTTACAGAAACTTTAATATTTTGAAATTCTGAGCAATTCAGTATTTCTCAGACTAGGATGATGTATTTATATGGGCAGGAATTGGATTTGATTCCCTTTTTCATTTCCAGAATATCATGTTTGTTTAATATATTGAATTTGCATTAAGAGATACCTAAAAGTTAATACTTCCATAAAAACAAAAGAAAAAAAATTCCAACTTTATAGACTTGGAAAATATTTTCCAAAGACTTTATCTGTATAATTCCTTTAAATGGAAGTACGGCTTGGAATGGATGAGATGCTGACAGAGGGCTTAAGGGCCAGGATTAACGGGAGACAGGGACAGGTGACATTAAAGTGGGGGACTGCTACGGGCCACCCCACCAGGAAAAACAAGTGAATGAGGACTTCAGTAGACAGACAGGAGCAGCCTCACCTTCCTAAGCCCTGGTCCTCATGAGGGACTTCACCTGCCCTGCTGGAGGGACAGCACAGCAGGGCACCAGCATTGCAGGGGGTCCTGGAGTGTGTTCATGAGAAATTCATCCTCCAGGTGATAGAGGAGCCAAGCAAGGGGACCTGCAGGACAGCTGGAGAGAGACTTTCTGCAAGTGAATGTAGTGATGGGATAAGGGAGAGAATGGTTTTAAACACACCATGAGTAGATTTAGGTTATATATCAGGAAGAAATTCTTTACTATGTAGCTGATGAGTTGCTAGCACAGCTTTCCTAGAGATGTTGTGGATGCCCCAACCCTGGAAGGGCCAGCTTGGAAGGGGCTTTGGGAAAAGTAGATATATTTGCCCATGGCAGGAGAGTCTGAACTAGATGATCTCCAAGGGCCTTTCCAACCCTCATACATGGAGTTATACTGTGACTCTCTGTGTGGGTTTTTTTTTTAGTGGTTTTATGTTTTTTTCTGGAACAGGGAGCATCTAGGCTGGAAGAAAAAAGACAATAAAAGAATAGGACAAACAGGTAAGTGAAAGTATCAGTCTTTATTAAAGAACTCTCATGTCACAGCAGTAGGATACAGAAACAAAATTCCAAATATAAATTTGTGTGTTAACTGTCAAATGGGACAGCCAGTAAAACAAGAGAAGCCTCACTTCTGAAAGTGGAGATTATAGTTGAAGATTCAGATTTCTTAAACTTTAGATTTCATTAGAGACATACATACTTACGTGGAGGACAGTCTTTTCTCTGGGAGGTTCAATCATCAGAAGTTAATCTTTTGAAAACAGTATTTTAAATGTTGTAACTAGAATTACAACTAAAATCATATGGAATCATTTTGTCACAGCAATTCTTTTTCAGAAAAATGTGTCTACATCATATGCAGGCAGAAATGCATGGGAGCTGAACACAGGATCTGGCTTAGTTAGCCTTGTGGAGCAGAAACAAATTCTGTAAAGAAACTAACAGAGAAAAGGATCTGGGGGGTTGAGGCAATTAATAATGTTCTCATGTGCTTTGTAGTTGCTGGAAATATTAATAAAATAGTGTACAAGCTTGAGATGAGCTGTGTCGGTTGCAAGTAGGAGATCAAGAGACACAATTGCCTCAGATTTACCACGTGGAATCCATTAAAGCAAATGTTTTCAGTGGAGCAGAAGATAAGGATGGCAATAATTCAAGAGATAGTTAGGTGGGTTTAGAGTATTTTTATGATCTTTGGAGGCTACTGTTTAGGCATGTATTTCTAAAAAAATGGAAAAGAAGCTTTTAATAGGGGGAGAGAATGGTTAAAGATGACATTAAGTGAAAGAACATCGACCTAGAAACAGATTTTGAGAGTTTATAGTAACAATGTAAGATAAGAATGGGGTTAAAGAAGTTGAGATGGAAACAAGCAAATGGCAGATGAGAACTGGCTCAGATCTTGACCTAGTGAAAGCTGAAAATAAAGTGAAAATTGCTAGAAAAAATGTAATAATTCAACTTAAATTTTTTAGAACATGTAATTAAATTTATTAATGAAACGGAAAAAAAGTGTTTAGCTTCTAAAAAATATATTCTTGCACACTGTTCATGCAGGTCACATTTGCACATTTACAAAGAGGCTGAAATACTGTGAAATTTAGATTTCAGACACAGAGATTTAGACCAGCAATGCTGTAGTGCTATAAACTAGTCATGTTGGCCTGGAGAAAAAGAGAAACTTCAGTCTTTTTTTGGTCAGATTTCAGTGAGGAAAAATTTCTATACTGTTAAAGAATTTTCTTCCAAGTCTGATGTTTTGGGTTTGGTTTTTTTTTTAATCTGTAATTCCTGCATGCTCACAATGAAATAGTATAAATGTGAGCCAATTGCTGTGTGGCTATTTCCTTGAAAACAAATTCAGACATACGACTGAGTATCAGAGGGAAGTCCTCTGCATCACAGCTATGTGTCAACAACAGCAAAAAATAGTAACCTCTTAGGCCACCATGGACTTACTGGAAAAGAAAAATAAGCACTGATGTAGCAAAATTTGTCACTCTGGCTCTCCATTCAAAACATAACATATGAAAACTTGGCCTTGTGTTGTCCTGGTATTAATCCATATGTGTTTGTCACAGAACAAGGAAAATTTTTGTGTGTTTTAGAAACCAAGTACTAACAGCACAAAGGGGAAAGATTTAGGCTCAGTTCTTTGTGCCTATACACAAGATATATCTCTTTAAATTCAAGAAGAGGTATGTGATCTAGTGAAAAACAGTCATGCTTTGGAGTATTAATTCCCACTTGTACAACACAGTGTTTCTTCCCTGTGTGAAAACTAGTATGAATGTGGAATTTCATAAATATTTTTGTCACTGATAGCACATGGAGCCTTGTATTTTGGACTGTTTAATAAATTAAATCTGGCTCTTGCAGTTCAAATGAATATTAGCATACATTTTTAGGTGAGCAAAAAAGCAGAGAGCTGTGCAGGCCATATGCTAATAAGAAAACTGAGAGTGCCTGGGTGTTTCACCTACTTGTAACCAAATATATAGAATTTATTTTTTGTTTTTATTTACTTTCTCCTGTTTTTTCCTTTTTTTTTCTTCCTCCTTCACCACAGTTGACAAAGAATTGTTTAAATGTCTTTGAGACTTTGATGGGATAACCCACTATGGCCTGTCTAGGTCTTTGCATGTTGCTTTTAGTACTTTTATAATTTTTCATGTAATTGAAACTAATGAACATGCCCTTTAGATGCTATTTTAGCTCACATACAACTTCATAAATATTTCAACTTAGATATAATTGGATGAATTGAACTTGTTTAATTAGCAATGCAATCAACCAGCATGGCTTAGGAAGTCATATTACTTTAAAAATACAGTGATAATGCATACTAATAAGGAATAAGCAAATTGTTTTAACAAAAAATTCCACGCTTTCAGAACCCATTTGTGTCTTGTTATAAGGTTTTACAGCTTTGCCATTACTTCTATTTTACTATTGCCATTATTCAGAAATTTGTATGCCAGATGAAAATCAGTGAAGAGCTTTACTAGCTGACTTTTGAACCAATGTAGTCAGCTATTTTTAAGATGGTTGTGTAGGAGAATGTAATTATTTTGTTCACCTTTAAAAATGGGTGAATGTCTTGTTTGAATGTTAATTTTCAAATTTGTAGTAGGAACTTGAAAATGTAAAGTTTGTTTTATCTGAGAAATATTTATTTTTCTGTCTCTCAAGAAAATTTAGCCAAATTGCAAAATACTGAATGCCAGCAGTGGGATGCACCAAGGATTTTGCATACACACAGTGTTATTCACATTCTGTGCATCTCTAGCTTGGGTAGGATAAATGTGATGGAGAAGTTTGAAACAAGGAGCCTGATGAAGTGCTGAGGTTTGGACTATACAGGCAAGAGCTCTGAATAAGAGCCAGAGTTTGAGTATATGCTTGAATATATCAGAAAGAGATTTATGGCTTTTGTGTTAAGAATGCTTACCAGAAGCTTTTAGTAAAAGTCTGGACTGCATCAATGTTAATATTTTTGGAATAAGCCAAGGCATGGTATAATATATAACATAGTTATATATTTTTACATCTTTTGTGAATAAGTTTTTAAAAAGCAATATTTCTTTTAATTTTAAATGTCTTTTTACACAATTTATTGTATTCAAGGAATATTGAAATACTGATTTGGACTTGAGGAAATATATTACACTTGTTACACAAATACTAAAAGCATTATTATTAATTATTCTCAATTTACTAGAAATAGTGTATTTCAAGTAGGGACTTACCATTAGTTAAGTTTTGTGTTCTTACTTGAGGATATAAAATAGTAGTTAGCCTGTTTGCCATATGTATAGCATAAGATAGTGAACTATATATTTTCCAAACTGAGTGGGTGTCTAAAAATTCAGACAGCTGATTTTAAAAGCAGATAAGTTCTTTGAAGGATTTGCAGAAGCTCCTAAGCATCATGTCTCTAATAGCCTCTAAGTAGGAAAGCCAAGATAAGTAGGTGCCTAATTTAAATAATCCCAGTAGGCATCTATTGGCATATTTCTGTGATTTGATGTGTGTTCCAGGGTGCCCAAAAAAGTTTGACTGTCTAGTTGACCTGATTTCAATGATTTCAAGCTTTAAATTTTATGCTGTTACACTGCAGAGCATTAAAGGAAACAGACAGTAGTTAAGGTGGATGGGAAGAAAACTGTGCATACAGGTTTTCATTTAGTCATGAAAATAGCATTCTCTACTTCATAGTTTCATAAAAAAATGTATCATCATTGCTCTTTCAACAACAAAATATTTTCTTTTCTCAGGATCTTGGTTCAATAGACACATTTCCTGTTTTTTTTTTCTGGTCAAAATGCTTTTTGCATGTCTTTATGGTTGATATATTCAACAGTTGTTTTCATTTTAAATAGCAGTGTTGTTTACTGAAAAGCTTTTTATCCAAATTCCTATTTTTTAGGTAAGTAATACACATGCTTAGCAGGTTACTGATGAGACAAAAAGGCATTTGTAGATCTGGGTCATGCTTCATGGATAGATTTGCACAGTAATTTTTCCATTCTTAAACTTGAATTTGTTGAAAATGTGGTCTCTTGGCATTATGCCTAACTGCATTTGGCTTGAATTTCTATACCTTCTTGGCTGCTTTTTGTACAGAAAAACCAAATTGCATAATATTTTCCAAATTATGTTTACCACATCGTTAACTTTGGCCATATTTTCACCTTCATTTTAAGCCAGCCTGAAGTGATTGAATGAAGCAGTCCTTTACTTCTCTGCCATGTTCTGTATCAGCCAATGGTCTGTGTTGAACTGGACCTGGAACACACCTGATCAACACTCACCCTACCCACCCTGCTAATGTGTTTGGTCACAGGAACCACGAACTGAGTTTAAAAAGATACTTTCTTTACACATTTGACTTAGATTCAAATCTGAGGGCATAATTTCGCATAACATTTTGCACCAAATACTGTAGAGGCAAATTTTGTGCTGGGGAATGGATGTAAGCTTTGTGAAATAGGAATAAAGTTTGAAAATTGGGGAAGGTGGTTAAGAAAACAGCATGAAGATAAGTTGAAAGCACATAGTACTGAGTAATCAGATATTTTCTGTTCAGCTGTCAGAGATACCAACTTCTAATAAGAGAGAGACAACATCTGTATTGATGCATGAATGTGGAGCTCTGTGGGAAAGATTTCTACCTGTGAAACATACAATGATATTAGGAAAAATATACCTGTGTGGTACTCTAGCAATGAGCTCTTTTTCTCAGAGATCCCCTTGATTGCATCATACAGGATGCATCATTCATCTGACCATGCATTGTTGATCATCCAGAAAATATACAGGAAAGAAAGAGCTGTGAGCATATTTTGGTGGGAACATACAGAATTAAATAGATATTCCAAATAAACCCAGCAATTCTATTTGTAGCTTATGAACTGATAATTATCAGGGGGAATATGAATTTAATTATTTTTGCATTTTTCCTTGGAATTGGATAGCATGTGCTGTTTGATTTTTAATTGTACAAAACCACCAGAGACTTCTACAGAGCTGTCATTGAGATAAGGTACACTTAAAGGGGATGGTTACTTTCCAAAGGTGAGACACACTAGAGTTGCATAAATATTAATTATTAGTTTTCTAAAAAGCAATTTACTAAATGCTCAGTATTAAATATGATGGTGTTCTAGAAAGTATTTCTGTAAGTATCAGCACCTCAGCAGATGAAAATATCTGAAAGACTCTTAGCACTGAATTCACACTTTGTCCAATATTACAGATATGCTTCCCTTTAGAGAAGCATGTGTTGATGCATCTGGCCAGACTTCAGTCTTTCAGTTTGAAGGGCTTGAGTATTCACTGGACATCCAGATGAATATCCTGGCAGCTAATTTCTGCTGATTTGTGTGCTGTAGGGATGTATCAGATCTGCTTCCAGCTGCCCAGGATGTATACAGATGGAAAAGAGGGATTGGAGGGGAGTATCTGCAGATTGTACCTCAAGGCTTCTGTTCATGAGCTTCTCTTCTTCACTTGCCAGAGAAGTCACAGGTGTCCTCATTACTTAGTTTGAGTTAGTTTTGTTTAAAAGCCACTAGACATTCCTGGCAAGACTGTACTGTTGTGGAAAAATGTTATCTAGCACTGAGGTTGAAGCATTCTCAAAAAGGAATGCGAGAATTAAGTCTGTGAGAAAAGGAAATTGATAAAATTATTGGAAATGCCAGAGTCTGTGCTGCACAAGGACTTTATCTTTCTTTTTGGGTAGACTTAAAATGCAGTTCTCATTCTGTTGCTTTCTTCCAGAGGACTCTTTACTCACTTAGCACCCGGAATGGACAGTCCTCCCTTGTGTCTTATCGGAAAATTGTTGTTAGTACACTCTTATGTCTTTTGTTATATGGTAGCCAGACAGTTAAACTAAATTTCTCATCTAATTTAATATGTCTTTATTCCCTGTACATTTTGAGAAGTCTGCAAATAGCAACTAATTTACAGCTGTCTCACACTCTGTCCCTCTGTGTGATATGTCTTTTTACAGATAGATGATGGTTCTGCAGATGAAAGCAGATAAATTATATGTGAGATGTGGATATCCGATTATAGGATTTTTTGTTCATATTTTACATTGCAAAGCATTTATATATTCAACTAATTTTTGTTTTAGTTTATCTAAAAATACTTATCATGCTCCCAAATCATATATCAGGTTTTCAAGAGCTCAGGAGAGCACAAATACACTCAGTACCAAACAGAATTTTACTGAAATTATCTAGGATCAATAGACCAGTATAAGGCTTACTTTTCTTTCCTTTTTTAACATCTCCCTAGTTCATTCTTTACACATCTTTCAAACACCTCTCCAAATGAACAAGATTTATGCAAGCAATAATCTTTTGACACTGGTTCATTCCTGGAGCAGGTCTGTACTGTGCTTCCCAAGCTGAATAAGCTTGATGCCAAGTGATCCTCCCGTGTTCTCCAAAGCAAGATAGGCTACACAGGTGGAATTCCTGATGGATTTATCTAATCCTGGTTGTAAAGACAATTATTAAGATTAAAAAAGCTTCTCCAATGATTTGTTTTAAGATGTCACTACCCTTCATAAAAAGTCTGCCTGGTATCTAATTTCTTACTTCTGTGCAGGAGTTCAAGACAATTATTTCTTGTAACATTCATTGTGGTATTCTTTTCAGGTACCTTTCAGATGTCTTTTGACTATTTGACAGCTGTTTTGTGAATAGTCTTTTCTTAAGACCCAGTCCTTCAGTCTCTTTTTGGTGACTATTTTCTAGATTTCTCATTATTCCTGTTACTCCTTTTTCATTTAATTCCTGTCTTGTTTGAAACCTTGTTGCAAGCTGTACAGTGCTGCCAGAGCTATATGAAATAATCTTAGATGTTTTGTAGGTTGCACTAACATTTATATATCCTGGTATGATGTTTTTAAAAACTGTTCAATTTTGTTCTTAATGATCACTAGATCATCCATTCTATTTTTCCTTTAGAATGGATGTCTAGCCAGTTGCTCCAGCTTGTTGTTAATATCTTGATTATTTTGTCTGTGTAACAGTAGAACATAGGAGTTTTCTGTATTGAATTACATTATATTTCAGCCTATTTTAATATTTTGACTATTTTTGTGTATTTCTGCCTTCTAAAACTGTTCCATGTTTACTAGGATATCCTTTAGCTCACCTTCCAACCCTCTAGAATCATAGAATAACCTGAGTTGGAAGGGACCCACAAGAATCTTCGCATCCAGCTCCTGGCCTACACAAGACAGCCCCAAGAATCACGGTGTGCCTGAGAGACTTGAACGCTGCCAAGCTTGGTGCTGTGACCATGTCTCTGGGGAGCTGTCCCAGTGCCCAGCCACCCTTTGGGTGGAGAACCTTGTCCTAATATCCAGCCTAAACCTCCCCTAACACAGCATCAGACCATTCCCTTGAGTCCTGTCACTGATCACCACAGAGGAGAGATCAGTGCCTGCACACCCTTTTTCCCTCATGAGGAAGCTGCAGACTGCAGTGAGGTCTCCCCTCAGTCTCCTCCAGGCTGAATGGACCAAGTGACCTCAGCCACTCCTCACACGGCCTTCACCATCTTTGTGGCTCTCCTTTGGAGGCTCTCTAATGGCTTTAGATCTTTTTTATGTTGTGGCACCCAGAACTGCCCCCAGCAGTCAAGGTGAAGCCACCCCAGTGCAGAGCAGAGCAGGACAATCCCCTCCTCCTTGCCTGGCTGGCGATGCTGTGCCTGATGCACCCCAGGGCATGGTTACCCCTGTGGTCTGCTAGGGCACAATGACTCAAATTCAACTTGCCATCAATCAGGACCCCAGTTTCCTTTCCATGGCACTGTTTTCCATCATCTCATTCCCCAGTTCAGCTGTGTTCGTCCAGGGTTGCCCCATTCTAGGTGCAGGATCTGGTACTTTTCTTTGTTGACCTTCATATAGTTGGTGATTGCCCACCCCTATTTGTCCAGGTCTCTCTGCAGGACCTCTCTGCCTTGGAGGGACTCAACACCTCCTCACAACTGAGTATCATTGGCAAACTTGCTTCATATACTTTTGAGTCCTGCATCCAGGTTGTTTATGAGGACTTGGAAGATTCCCTGGCCGTACAGTGGAGCTGTGTAGAAACCCACTAGTGACTGGTTACCAGCCCGATGTTCCCCTAATAAAATCCCCTAATGTTATCCCATTTACCCCCCAGAGCTTTGTGTCCAACCCATGAGCCAGGTGCTCACACATTGCTTGATGGGTTTATCCTGCTGTCTGCTGGACATTTTCTCCACAAGGGCACTGTGAGAGGCAGCATTGAAAGCATTACTGAAATCCAGAAAGATTTTATCAACTGGCCTCCTTTGGTCACCTAGGGGGGTAACTTTGTTGTAAAAGGAAATTGTCAAGTTGGACTCATCCTCATTAAGCTGTCCTGGCTGTGGCCAGTGGTTGCATTGTCCTTCATGTGTCTTCCTGTAACTCCCAGAATAATCTTCTCCATGATTTTACCAGGCATGGAAGTGCGACTGGGTCAGTATTTGCCAGCTTCCTGTTAATTCTCCAGATTCCCAAGACCACTGAAAAGTCATGGAGAGAGATGTGATTAGGAAATCAAGTTGAGTACTGCTCTGGCATGAATCCCCTCACAGCACTTCTCCTTTTTGACCACTATTTCTCATTGTGTCCTCATAGCCTGCATGTCAGTGATTTTTTTTCTGTGGAGTTTTTCAGGTATGTTGCCTGCTCTTCTACCAGTTTAAGAGTAACATTGAAGGAAGGTTCACCCACCTTTATTTGACTGAGCTATCTTTACAGCATCCTAGTGCACTGTTAATTTGGGAAATGATGTCAAGAGGTTTGAACCAGAGTTCTGTTCCTGGTGTCATTAGAAGTTAATAGGAAATTGTCAGAACTGCCTTGCTTAATTTTCAGCTTATGCATGCACCGTGATGTTACTTTGTTCCTGAAAACAATGAATATATCTCTGTTGCCTGCCTGTCCTTAAAAGGAGTTCAGTGAGGGTAAAATTTTATCATACCTGTGAATGGGAGTACTGATTTGGAAGTGTTGTGTGCTGACCTTGCACTCAGTATCTCATGTATCTCTGCCTGTGCCAGGTGGTGAGCAGTAAATTTTTAGCATTTAAAAGGATAGTGTTATTTGCAAATAGGACTGAGTAGACAACTTCAAAGAAAAAAAAATAAAAATGACTAAACTTGCAACTCATTATGCTAGCTGAAGCACCTATGAAGTATTTACTAGTCTCTTCAGCAGCATTCAAGTGAATCAAAGTTAGGAGCATTGGAGTCTGTAAAAAAATAATCTCTCTAGATTATAATAAATAATATAATAAATAATCTCTCAAGAAAGGATTAAATAAATCCTCAGAAATTAAATGAAAGTATTACTTTTTTTTTTTCTTTCCTCATCATACTCTGTTTCTCAGTAAATTAGACCAGGAATGGGTTTATATGCCAAATATTAGGTGGCAGTCTCTCCCAGGGGAGTAATCAAAAGCCTAAAGCACAGTTATCTGTAGGTTTGAATCCTTAAAATACTAAGTTTGAATAATAAAAACTCTCAGATCTTAAAACTAGAAAGACATCTCTTTTTAACAGACATGAGTATTAAATTTGAGTGGTAATCCATTCCACAAAACTCCAAATACTGGTTAGAGCATTAAAATATGAATTGGGTCATGTACTTCCTGGAGAGAGAACTGGTAGGAATCATAGTAATGCAAGCGCTCTGCTGTACAGCCAGGATAATTGAGATAGAAAAATTATTCTGTTGTTTCAAAATCAGCATGGGAAGGTGTTTGCTTTGCTTCCATTTTTTAGTCCTTTATGAGATATTAATGCTATATAGCTTTCAATTGGAACAGTTGTGTTGGGATTTTTGGGGGGGATTTAAAAAGTTCTGTTAGTGTCATTTTCTTTTAACCATGCATTTTTGGCAAAAAGTGACATATTCAGAACTGAAGTACAATAATGACTTTATTAAAGTACACAAAATTTGAGGTGATTATTTCTGTCTTTTTAGTACTGGCAATGCTGCAAAAATGTACTATTTTGTTACAGTGATGCACTTCGGGTTATGCAAGATATAGAACTGCATGAGAGTGTGACAAGACCAGAAGTGTGACTGCTTAAAAATTTAACAAAGTTCTGTAAATTCACAGAGCTTACATCTATATACTAGTGGAAACTAGCAGTCTTTCAGGAGGCTCCTTGATTCTTTCATAGCTACAGTGCTCCCACCCCTTACACATTTTTAGACGAGAGAGAAACTTTGACTTTAGCATTCTCTGGAAATGCTGAGAATCAAATAACAGAACTACATTACAGTGAAGTTATGTACCCCAACAAAATACGAGTCAGGGAATAAAAGAGACAAATTCTGGTGAGATTGTTCTGAAGTGTTGTGATGCACAGAAAACACTTCATATTTTTATTTGTTACTTGAACTGCTTTTCTGACTCATATGCTTCTGTGTCCTTTACCTATTTAATGAGACATCTGGCATCTTTTGTGCAAGGATGAGGTGTTCTCCTTAACAGTCTTTCTTCTGTTGCTTTGGAAAAAGCTTTTTGTAGATGCTTCCCTCCTCTTTGTTTCTTGTTTATGTTTTTCCTGATAATACATTGACAAAACATCCCAGAGAAAGATCTCTATGCAAAAAACTGTTTTATTGGAAGAAAAAGTAAGAGTGACATTGTTTACCATGATACTATTGTATGTGTTTTTTAACTACATTGTTTTGATATGCTTGAGACAAAAATTTTGTTTCTCAGATATAGTTAACTTTTATGTGGTTTCTGGGTTGGAGCTGTAAGTGCACAGATGAAAACCTCACAAATGAATCCGTTTCTGTATCAAAAATATAGTCACTATGCAGAACTACATAAGGCACAGCTTTTTGTTTTATTCATTAATGCTATTTTACCACCACACTGTCTTCCTAAAGATAGAAATTCAGTGATAAATTCTATGAAAATTGACTGTTTATTGCTTCCTATCAATAATGAATATTGTTGCTGTGTTTATTTGCTCATTGAATACAGATAAAACCAATGCAGTCTGCTTCCATTTAGCATGGATATTCAAATCAGTCTCACACCACAAGTGCCTTCATGATTGAATTGAGTCTGTGACTGTAGCCAGTCTAGGAACCAAAAACTGCTCCTGTCTTGAATCTAATTTTTGTTACAAAAGTAGCATATACTACAGAAGACTTTTCTTTGCACCTGTATGCAGAGATTTAAGCATTTCATGAGAGATTGCTTCAAATTACTTACAAGTTTATATTTTTAATAAGCTATGTTTATGTTAATGATAGTCATTCTGTCTCCCTACAGTGCAAATTAGACTATCAAGCCTGTGTCTCAGGAAAACAAATTTCAGTGAAATGTGAAGGACGTTGCCCTTGCCCTTCTGACAAATCCACAAAAGCAGGCAGAAATGACAGGAGAGGTGAGTGATGGTAATTTGTGTAATATTTTAATACTTATTTCCAGAAGGAAGGAAGATTTTGCACATGGAATATTACCGTCATCAGAAACACTCATTATTCTTGAATAAAACCATATGTATTTTCTTCAAGGTTGTTTCTTTGCCAAGGGTTTTGAAATTGTACCTATAGTAAAATACCGTGGTAATTTTCAACTGAGCTATTGTAGTATGAGTTCCAGCTGTTCTTTTTTTCTTTTTTTCATTTTCTATTTAATGCTCCTTGAGATGCTTCTAAGTCAAGAAATTAATTCCTTGCTTCTCAGTGTTTTCAGCTGAATATTCAAGAAAACAAGAGTGTGGTAGACAGAAAGGAAACTTAGAAGTCCTTGTTGCTGGTCCTAGAAGCAAGCTGTTGAGCTGTAGAAATGTTAGTAATGGCTGGATTATGTAAGCGAGTTCATTTGAAAAGTGCTTGAGAGGAGTAAATCAGCTTTCCTTTTGGACCACGAATGAGATTATGCTGCTAGAAAATGAAGTTGCTTTGCAGTGCTTCTTAGGCATTTTAGGTGCATCTGGAACAAACTAGAGAGGAAAAATGGTGGCTGAGCATATTTTTATTTCAGTGGCTCCAAGGTGATTACAGAAGGTGGAATTAAACAAAACATGATACCATCCTTGGTGCTTCTGAATAGAGAGTGGTCATGAAGTTTTAGGCTACCATGGACATGAATCTTTCAAGGAAAGTATGATTGGAGGTCTGCATTTTAAAAATTTCTTTAGACTGATCTCTGTTAGATGCATCTTTTTGTTCTGTCTATATAGTAACACTTTTGATGAGTAAAATACATTGAAAAATCCATTTTGAAGGATGATGGGTTTTTTTCCTGTAGTAACCTTACATCAATAAAAGAAACAAATATTGCATTCCTGCATTAATCTGATATTTCATTACTGTTTGAAGCACTATTCCATATTTATTGTGCAGGATAGTCTCACTTTCCTTTATAAGCTGTAGCTGCTGCCAAAACTATTTTTTTTCCTAGTTTAAAAAACAAATTTATGTTAACAACGAATTAAGATGACCACTGTAAAGATTAAACTGTGTGCAGGCATACAAGTCAATTAAAAAAATGCTCTGAAACACTTCTTTAGGTCCCTTTTTTACTCTTTGGCAATATAATTGATTGTGTAATTAAATATTAATTGAATATATGTAATTAATTACTCCTTATGCTGAAACCCCTCTGCAAAATGATAGTCTTGACATTTTTAAAGCATTAATTTACTATTTTATGTAGTGTCTTGAAAATAAATAGATAAATCTGTAGTCTTCTCACATTGTTAAATAAAATGAAAAGTACTGGAAGACCTGGCATTGTGTGGCTACTGTGGCCCCTTTGATAAGTTACACAGTGAGTGTAACCTTAATATGGCTGCAGCATCCTCTAGCAATAATTCTGTATCTCCAGGATGGATATGGGAATATTTTCTTAACAGTGGGCATGAAGTGAAATTAAGATAAGGAGGTGAAAAGCATCTCTGTGAGGAGTAGGCCTACCATTCTCCAGTGTTAGTCTTTCAATATGCTATCATTGCCCTTAGTTTTTACCAAAATAAGATCAGCATTCTCTCCGCTGGAAGCTGTTTCACCTGATGCAGTTATCTTTTGTGTGTATTCTTTCAAGCATATTTAATTTTTCATATTCCTGTGCTAAAACACTGAAAAAAAACCTAGAGACTTTCTTTTTTTGCTTCAAAAGTGGGAATTTTTTAGAAATTATTCTTCTTGATGATTTAAGTTGCCAGGGAGTCAAGATTACTTGTGCGTAGTTATGTAAAAGAAAAGGAAAAAAAGTCTCATGGGTATAGGAATTAGCACTAATCCTGTCCTGACAGATTGTCAGAGCAAGCAAAGCACAGGGCTTTTCCAAATTCTATGAAATTTGTTAATATATTTTCTTTAAAAGGCCAAAAGCCAGGAAAATTGAGAAATGCAAAGGTGAACTGAGCACATTAGTGAAATTTCAGCTTTTCTTGTGACAGAATGCAAAATTTCTTACAGCAAAAATTCTTCTAAGGACAGTTACTTGAATACAATTTTTGTCTTTAAATGGGGCTCTGTAAAGTGTTCTTGTGGTTGGACTTGATGATCTTGGCGATATTTTGCAAACTAAATGTTGCTATGGTTCCATGATTCTAAGCTGTGTACACCCATGTCAGTTGCTTCAAATCTGATGGAGCCAAAGAGGCAAGGTGAGGTTACTGTTCCTTTTTAAGGGATAAAATAAGTAAGGGTTTCCTAAAATACATCGTCTACCTAGGCTGTTTGGGACAATTTTTCATCTTTTCAGATTGAAATTGCTGATTTTTTGGTGTATCTGGAGAGCATACTATGTTTATGAAGTTTCCCAAAATAGTCTTGGTGTGTATCCCTATACTCCTTTGGGAAACAAAAATAAACCACTATTCAGAAAAACAGATTTTCTTCTTAGGATGTCTATGAACTTAGTAATGAAATCATAGGGCCCTTTTAGTTGGAAGTGAACTAATCTAATCCTTATCTCTGATGAATGCGTGAGGCAGGTGAGGGAATCCAGCCTTTTGTGAAGGCTGTCTCATTTTAATGATACCTTTAGAAACATTGAACCCAGTTGATGCTCAGGGTCTCTTAGGTCAGATCCATAAATGAAAGGGCTAAGAACTTGATTTGGATCTCGAATATAAGTTGTTAGAAATAAAAATTACAAGCAGAAAAAACCCAAACCCAATAAAAAATAAACCAAAAAACCCTCACAGTAAAATAAAAATCTTTACCATTTTTGATTGTAATTTAGATAAAGCAATGGGTATCATATAAACTACAAATTAAAATAGGTACTCCAGTAATTTTTAAAAAGAGACTGAAAACACAAACTTAGGGTTACAAATGAGAGAGGGACATCTGCAGAGCATTGGAGGCAATATTAGAGGAACATAAAGTTAGAAACAAATGAATGTGGAGAGTACAGAAGAGAGGGGAGGGCTTTGGAAGTTGTGTAGATGCACAATGAGAAGTTAAAGCAGAATGGATGGGATGCAGTAGCACTTGTGACAGAGGTGTTAAAGACACATGTCAGGAAGCATCTTGTTTTCCAAGCCTAGCCATTTCCTCATGTCCTGCTCTTGCCCCAATCTCCTTTTCAACCATGTGCCAAGATTTGGGGTACCCAGCTCATATTGAGTTGCTCAGCTTTGAATGAAAGGATTTCACTGAGTGAGAATCTGCAGATCTTGATTTTCCTAAGCACTTCTGAGGTTTTTTTCAGTGGTTATGCGGAACTAGAAGCTCAGAAGGATTCTGTGCACTGCACATTTTTGCAAAACTGAAGAGTCTTTTGTCCCCTTGGCAGTGTCTGGGCCCAACTTTTTCTTTCAAATAGGATCATGTTCCTTTTGCTCTGAGATGTAGTGAGCCCTGTCCCTTGCTTGTCCTGCTCTTCAGTCTGATGGGTAAGAAATAATGCACATGATGCAAGGTGTGGTCAATGAAGACCACAGGCATTTCTGCAGAAATTTTGTCAGCAGATGAGTGTGTGTCTGACAGCTGTTAGCTATGGTTAAAGAACTTCAAAGGCATCTAAGAAGAGCATCCATTGTCAGTTATCTCAAATTTGTTCTACTCCAGAGTACATACATTGGGAAAGTAAAATTATTCTTAAAATTAAAAATCTAGACAGAGTGCTTTACTTGCCTGTCAAGCTGCACTAACATTCTGACAAAAGTATGCTGTGACATGCCCAGGATCCTGGTCTCCCAAACAATCTATTCAAAAGATTTGGCTGACGTGTAGTACAGCCTTGGATACCTTTGGATACCTTCATCATAGAAATAAGGCTGTGCTTCTGCCCTGACATAGAGTCAAGGTTCAGCTGGGACATGTAGTCACACCCAAAAGCTCAGGGCCAATTGAAGGCCCTGCAGTTTAAATGGCAAAAAGCTGTATCATTGTTGGTAGAATACTGAATTTTTAGTAGCTATTGAAATAGAAGAATTCAGTCTCAATGATTTTTTTGTTAATCTCTAATAAATCCTGTACTAAGAACTCACTTGATATTTTCACTAAAATAAAATATTTTTCCTTCCATTATCCATGGAAGGAAAAAAAGAGTTTCTCTTTCTTTCAGCATCTGAGGAGCACTATAGGTGCTCCTCAGGAAGGTAGGTAACAAGGAAGCTCTTACAAATGTCATACTCTTTGACTCTAAACTTTTGCCAGAAGGAGGTGAAAAGGCAACATTGCATGCTCAAAGTATTTTCAGTCTGAAAGACTTTAATCTCAGAATATGACTGCCCTCTCAGCTGCATCCTGTTTTATACTGAATACTGCCAAATTGTTAATTGCTTTGTAGAGATGGGGATAAATAACAGTAGGATTAAAGACACTGTGGATACTGATTTGTTCTGTGTGCATCAGTGCTTGAAAAACAAATAGAGGGACAAAAAACCAAGCAACACTCTCCCAAATCCTCTGATTTAATTTGCATAGCATCATCTTTTCAACACATGACCTCTACTTCTCTTCATATAGTACAGGTATAGATGCCAAAAAAGAGCTTTTGTTTTGTTTACATTCAGAGAGAACACTGACTGCTTTCCAGACTTCACAGATAAAGAAATTTGAGGGCAAAAATTACCACTTGTGTTAACTCCTTAATCTCTTCTTTGTATTTCTGCCTTTCAATGATGGATACTGCTGTTTTGTAATCCTTTATTTCTCTTTTGAAAAGATAACTACAGGACATCAATAGAATAAAAATCCATTTTCAAACCAACATATACTAGGCCAATTAGGCCTGATATTATCAGTGACCTGTTATGTTATATTGCTGTTTGACCTTTATTTACAAATGTGGTAGTATGTTTTAAAAATTTTTTAAAAGATCTAGTTGTAACATTTAATTTCACAATGTCATGCTTGTTACAGAAAATTAAGTGACCAGCCTATAAAAAGAAGTACAAAGGGAAAAGTGCTGGTTATCATCACAGGCAAGGTGCTCTCAGTTAACATTCTCAGAGGAATATGCACAATAAATGGAAGGAGGTGGTCTTGGTAGTCTGGGGGTATAGGTGGTAGCAATATTTATTATATGTGAGTTAAATTTGCACTGGGTAATCGTCAGCTTTCTAGTTTACTGCTCTTCTTAGCGATATATTTATATTCAGTAAGGTTTTTTTATGTAATTCATACTGCAGTTCTATAAAATGCAACAATAAAATAAATTCTCTATGCTATTTTAGATGCTTAATTTTCACTGATTTAATTAATTTTCATAAATTTTGCTGATTTTTCTCAATATAGTCTTTAGATAAAGTCTGAAATGCCAGAGCATAATGATGACTGGTATCAGTGGAAGCACTCAGATCCAGGAGTTTGTCTTATCTGTACTGATCAACACTGCTTGAGGTTGTTGTCATGGTGGGCTCACAAGAAAAACTGAATCTGGACTAATATTTCTGCTCTTGCTTTTACTACTGGCATCAGCATGAATCATGCTATTGATTTAAATGTAAATTGGCTATAACATTGTGACTTAGTTTCCTTGTTAGAGGAAAATACATTATCCATAGGTAAACCTTCTTATTCTACTGATGTTTCTGAACACTCTTTTGTTATTGTTTCTGAAAGCTTTTGATTTTAAAAGTGCTATGAAACTAAAATGTATTATTGTATGTACATTGTAGTTCTTCAGAGGGTATTGACTTACATGTAAATGTTCATTTTTCTTTTGTTGCTTTTTTACTGGAATACATAGTTTTTACTTTTCAAACTTAATGCTATTCATCTTAAACCTGTATTTATCAAACCGTTCAAGCTACTGTTTTTCACCTTTTTTACTTCATTACATACATTTACAGTAACGGTGAGCTGTAAGTATACCTTGTGTATAATTTGAAGTTATTTGAAGATAAAGTGAACGTTGATGCATTGTGGATTTTTATGCTTTGATATTTGGTCAGCCTAATTCTTTAAGAATGTCCTTTTTTTCTCTGTGCTATATAAGGTGAGTGATAGACCATTTTTTACTTGATCTTTAATAAGAAGTACTATTGTTTTACCAGATTTTAGAGATTTACTAGATATTTTATAAATGATGGATTATTTCTGAGATAGCAGAATAATAATCTTTGCAACAATTCATTTGTATTTGTAAATTATTTCCATATACATGATGAAAAGGGAATTTGCTAGCCCAAAAATACTGTGTTACTGTATTTGTAAAAGGCATTTATTTAGGATTCATTACTTTGTTTGTGTAATAACATAAACTCAGTGAAGTTCATTTTATTGGTTATTTCTTCAATGGTAAGATACATTTTTTGCATAATTCTTTAAAATTTTTTAGCTGAATATCTTCTTTTTCTGAAGTGACATTGAGTCAAGTAAAATTGTCAGCAGTATCTTCTTTTCATTAATCAAACTCCATGCTAAGACTTCCTAAAAAGAGACTTCTCCATCATAATTTATAGTAAATTAATGCAGTTATTAGTAGCAATCGAAGGGGGCGTAGAATGACAGAAGATTGTGTTTAGGATGCAAGTGGTCTGACCTGTGTGCCCACAATCCCTGGTTCCCTTGTCAGCAGCCTGGGCTTAGCCAGAGCACACCCACACACCTGAGCTTCCTTCTTCTGGAAGGAAAGAAGCAAAAGACTGGAAAGGAGTCTTATAGACTGCTTGCCAGATATTGTCCATGTGTGATGTGGGAGTGATGAGGAGCCTGTGGCTGTGTTTGAAGGGCTGGAGAAAGGGAGATGCAGCTGTGCAAGCTGTTGTTAGGCTCTGGAAGTGACTCAGTTTTGCCCCAGATGCCTGTTTATCCTATAATTTCAAACTTCTCCTGCATGGAATGGTGTGTGTCCACTTTGTTTAAAACACCTTTATAATTCAAAAAAGATAACTAGAATTGGTTATTATACTGGTAGACAACCTTTTGGCTAAAAAATTTTTGCTTTTTCTTTCTGTTCTTACAGGGATGAGAATATTTGAAAACAAGCATTAGAAGTATGTGTTGAAAAGAACAGAAAAGAAGTGGTATCACAAATGCAGATAGAGCAATCAGGCAGAGACATTCTAGTAAAAGAATACTATTAATCCAGATCAGAGTGCAGCTAATAGTATAAAAAAAATGAAAAGGCAGAATTGAGCAGTCATCTGTAGTTATGATATTCTCTACAATTAGGTCATAATTGCAGAATGAATTAAGATTTGGTTGAGTTTGACTGTTACAAGGAAGTGAAGGATTAATGGAAGGTTGCCCATTCCATAATAATACTGTAAAAAAACTAGATAGCATATGCTGTGTTTATGAAAAATAATCCCTGTAATGCTGCAGAACATACTCAAGAATGCTTTGAAGAAGAACATTTTATTGTTTCCAGGATGAAGTGAAATACTGAGGCAGGATTGTTAGCTGAGTGCTTGTAGGCAGTATTGCAAAGAGCTGTGGCACTAACGGGAAGATGGGAATATTACATGCCTGTCACTGGAAACAGCTCTGTGTTCACAGTTCCCAAGCAGCTTTGCAACAGCAATCTTCTCTAGAACCACCTTGTCTTTGCTCTTCATTTGGCCTGTTTATTTCCAAAACATTCCAATTTTTTTCCATTTATGGCTGCTTTCAGAAGCTTCTGAGTACTCAAATTTATATAGTTTTGTTAAATCCATGTATGTATGTCACATCCACAAATTTACTTTTAAATGGGAAATCCCTAAGGTCTCAGAGCTCTGGAAAGCAGTTCTGTCCTACTGTGGTGGACTGCACTTGGAGAATTTGCTCTTCATGTTTCTTGCTACCAGCAAGTGAGTGTTGAACTGGCAAATCTGGCCTTGTGTTAAAAATAGTGGTGTAATAAAGTTTTTGATTTCTAAAATAATGTCAGTGTTGTGTCTCTGCTCACTGTGTGAGTCCTTTTTATCACAGGACACCGGGGGCATGCCTGTCCTGTGCAAGCTGTGGCTTAGGAAACAGGTGTGCCTGTTTGAGGGGCTGGGCACAGCATGGCACTCCTTGTCCAGCCTGTGTGCAGGGAGTAATTCAGGGTGAGCTCCCCAACTCCATCCCAAAGCTAGCAGGTTCACTATAAGTATGTGGGAGTGAGCATATACACATGGGGTGAATGCTTAGAATACATTGCAATTTTTGTAATCCTTGATTTCTGTGGGGTTGTTCTAACACTCAGGGCCATTTATACACTGTTGTTTTTAGGTAAAGACTCATTATATACAAGATGAGTAATCAGTCATTCAGAGTTGTATTCTTATGAAGTATTCATATATTTTTCACAGGGGAAAAGATTGTTTTAGAGGAGGTTGCTTTAAAATTATTTATTATGAAATTTTTGATTAGCTTGATTGATTTCTTTACTTCCTTTCCTTTTGTGTTTTTGTAGGAGGGGAAGCCCCAATGAACCCAATGGTGAATATTCCTTTAGAAGCAAAAAAATTACCTACAGTGTATCAGCCTGTGGTTTTGTGTTCATGCAGTTTTAAGACAGGCAAGCTGTTATGATGAAGGAAAATAATTAATGCTGTTTTCACTTTAGGTTTTATAATTATTAATGTTAACTTAGATCTTGAAACAATTAATGAACAAATTCAGTTCTAGAGTCCTCAAAGCTTGCAAATTATTTGGAAAGTTTAGTCTGTGTAGCACAATAAAGTCTTTTATAGTTAGTCATGAGAGCATGCCTTTTTTTAGGATATATTCATTATTTTCTTTTGCACTTCACCAACCAGCTTCCATGGATTATAAAGCAGAAGCTTACATATAGTCCAGACCATTAAAATGGCGCTGCATTCAATTATTATGGCTATAATTGCCTTAATTATGTAAATGAAGGGGCCTTGCCAATCTTATGGTACATTAAAGGCTTTACAAGTGTGTCACACTAGTTGTATTGAGGATAAATAGCCAAAGAGATGCAGATCATATGCTAAGTATCTGGATCATCTTTCTGTTCATGCAATGTACAAATAAGCTAAGGATGCTTTTATGTTTGTGTCTCATTTACTGATGTGTTGGTAATATTTTTTTTACTGATACTATTTTTATAGCATCAATATGCAGTAATACTTAAAAGTCTTGCCTTACTCAAGAGTGGAAGATAACTGCTAGAAAAATCAGGTCTTTTTGTAAATCAGGTAATTACTTTAAATTACTTAATTTGCGCCTCCTCCTTATTTTTTGAATAAAAGACATGTGGTGCTAATTACATAACCTAATTATGAATTATTTTTTCTGTAAGTATGTCAGTTTATTGACAGTGAAGCTGCTTGAGATCCTTAGGAAGCTCAGGAATGGACTGATGATGGTTCCGTAGTGTTCTGAGCGTGGATCAATAAGATTCATGAAGTTCTCTTTAAGTAGGATATAAACTGAGTGGTATTTAAAGAACATGTGATAACCTTTTGGCAGCCACTTCTCAATAATATTAATTGAGTCTTTAGTACTTCAATATCCTTTTTACTTTAGTACTTCAACTGTGCTATCTGTGCTCCCTGTTAAATTTTTGCAGTATCACTTTTTCTGAAGTGACTGTTTTAACAGCTGCCAGAATTTTTTTAGTATTTTCTTTAAAATATCAAAGTCCTTTAGAAGACAGGGATTGGAATGTCTGTCTTTTGCAGTTATTGCTGATATTTCTACAACTGCTACACTGAAATTGACAGAAATACATTAATATCCTGGTGATATGATAGCCCTTTCAATTTTAATTTTTTTAACATGCATATTGTATCTCTCTTATTCTTGAAGCAGACCCCTGTTCTGGTAACTAGTTTCTACTTGAGCTAATTTTAAGCAAGTGTTCTAGTAACTTATCAGTCAGTGAAAAAAGTGGGTACCAGCATATCCTTACTCAATATCCTCTTTCTTTCAATAGTAAACATACAATTGGTTCTTACACATAAAAGTAGAAGTTTTCTCTAAAAAAAAAATCTTTCTCTCCCCTCCTGAGCATACAGACAGAAGAACAGAATTGATTTACTGTTTCACTTGTGCTTTTCTCACATAAATGCTTGACCATTCTTTCCAGTTGAGAACCACTTTTCTCTTGGTTGGTGTAAATTTTTGAGGCACTACTGAACATTTTCATGTGGCTGTGTGTATTCAGTGATACTCTGAATATGTCTGTCTGTGCATTGAGTGTATGAGAGCACTTATGCCATGTTCACATCACTCACTTCTAACTGTGATAATTTCTAAAAGTTGGAAATCATGATGAGGTGTTAAAAAAATTAACAATATTATAGGAAAGTTGTTTAACAATAACTCTGCTGGACAATTTTTACATGCTTCTGAGTGCCTTTAAGCAAGGGAAAGATGTATTTTGAAAAACCCTCCATTCTTATTTTGCATGCAAAATAGTTAGTGTTGAGTCTTTATGTAGATTACTACAGCTTTACTCAGAGTCTTGGTAAGAATATTTACTAGTGTCAGCATGATCTAAATCTATTTCAAGTGATACATTTTCACATCTTGACTGTTTTACTGCCAAGAAGGCAGGTTTTGTATTTGCAAATACAGATTTACTTTTTATTCTTGATGAATCAGCATTATGAAAACATGTATTAATAAAAGTATTACATCAAACCTTTGTGCCTCAAAGTGTAGTAATTATCCGAATGTGTTGCTTTTTAACTGCATCACAAAATACAATAATAATTTTATTTTTTCTTGATATCTTTCTTTTATATCACAGATGCATATTGCTTTGCATGTCAAAAATTCCCTAAGTAAAATATTAAAATCTTCATGGAAAATGAAAAACCCAACTTCTTTCCTGAAGGCACCATGATCCATGAAATTAGCTGTGGCATCTGTTTTAACTGTTCTGCTGATACTGCAACATCAAGTGCTACAGCCACCTCACATGCAGACATCAGCACTTGTTCAGTTTTATCCAATTGCTAAGCTTTGGCTCATTAGCATGGTGGCACCTTTAAAACATAACTACTCTCTAAAATTAACTGGCTTTATGTTAGATTTACTAGTACGGAGGTATGTCTTTACTAGTAGAGAGGTAAGAAAAAAAAGAGAAAAAAAAATCTTCTAAGAGTACAAGTCATAAGAAATCCTGGATTGATTAATCTTCAATAATAATTCCTATCAATATTTTTGCATTATTTTTCCTCTTTTTAGTAGAGGTTTGTTAGAAGGCTGAGAACATTAGTAGAGCACAGAACATTTAAAAAGAGAGTAGTAAAGTCTGTGTAAGTGGAAAGTAAGTAATTAGGACAGTTTTGTTCTGTTTGGTCTCTTCAGCAGGATTGTCTCCAATTCAGGTGTGGTTGAAGGTTTTAAGAAAGTTTACTATGTCTCACAGGAATTGGTTTTGGGTTTTTTTTCTAGTTTTCTTTTAAGCTCAGTAGTTGAAGCTGACCAACCTCTGCAGTATTTCTGTATATACAGTTTAAGAGGATTAAAAGATACGTCAAAGATAGAGGCCACTAAATCTCTGGTATTATGTAGTTACCTTCTTTCTAAAGGTTGAGCTTCAGAAAAGAAATAGAAAAAGAGTTTACAGTTTTAGCAAAGTGAAAAAAATACTGCTACGGCTCAGAAAAACAAAGAAAATAGTAATACTCTCTGGTTTTGTGTTTCACCCTGTATAAATCTATTAAAGAGAAAAAGGAGAGTTTGTACAAGCATATCCAAGTCAGTTGAAATGTTTCTGACCATTTGATTGAGCATCAGATCATAACTAGACTTCATAGAAAACAGGATACATAGCATTGGGAAAGCAAGTTTAAAAGAAAATCATTACACATTGCAATAATTTAGAAGAGTTGTCCACCAGCTTTAAACATTATTGATTGATAGCTTTAAAGTGTTTTTTTCTGAGTGAAAAGCTGACAATAGCCAACATTATATAGTGTGTCAAGGCTAAAGGATGCAGACAAGTGTCAGAGACAAGCATCTGTGACAATTTACTGCTCAGGAAAGGAAAATTAGAGATTAATGCAGTTATTCACAAGGTTATTGTGTACATGTGTTTATTTCTTGATGTTTCTAGAATTTCATTCACAAGGGCTAAAGGTAGATTTTGTAATGCAAGCACTGATTTTCCATGTCCACAGTTCATCCAGATGGTCTTTTAATTATTATTGAGAGCTCTCACTGGCAGTAGGGATTAGCAGCCTGCCCCTCTGTAGTGTTCATTTGTGGGCAGCATGGATCTCATCGTGTAAGATGCCAGTCTGTCAGGATGTTTTTCCTGCATTGCATGGGGGGCTGTCAGAAACTCATTGATGTCAGTAAGTGATGCCAGGGAACTGATTTCTTCAGCTTCTTAAAAGAGATTCTCAGCAGTGGCAGGAATGTAGCACTCAGTACAGAGTAAATACTGTAATTCAGCTTTCTAGCTGAAGTATATTCCCTTTCCAAAGAACATCCTAATTTTCTTACATTGAGGATCTGTATATTACTATTTTCTTTGTCTTTTCCCCCTCTCTCTAGTACCAATAGTACTTGGTACTATTTTTTGCCCATACCATGTAACATTTCACTCTGCAAGTGATGAGTCTAAAGTATTGGTCCTTGTAAGTTAGGGTTGAAGAGTTAGAGTGAATGCTAAGCAGTTAGTTACTCATTTATCTTCAATAGTTTCATTTGCTATTTTAGCTTATTCGAAACGAATTCATTTTTTTGCATGTGATATCCAGTGTCATAAAGAATTTTTCTTCTTTCTTATGAACCTTATTTCTAAATTCCTCCAATGTATTGGGAGAGATTTAAAATCAATTGTTTCGTAAGATCATATTTTGATATGACAAAGGGGTCAGGCTTTTGATTTCCTCTCTTCTCAAAACCTGAAACAAATATAGAAATAAGCTTGGAGGTGGAAAACTTCACTTAGTGTAAAAGGAGCAATAAAGGAATATAATTTCTCCCCAAATAATCTGTACAACTAGCACAGAGAATCTGAATAAAATTCTAGTAAATGAAAAATTAAATTATACCTTCACTTGAATTGATTTTTGTTGAGGTGTTTGAAATTATCAGTAAAATACTCCTGCTACCAAACTTTTACCCAGCTACACACCAGTATTGCGGAATCACAAACTAGCAGAATAATTGAGTTTGAAAGTGACTTCTGGAGATGATCTTGCTCCACCCCTCTGCTCAAGAAGGGCCACCTAGAAGAAGTTGCTCAAGACCAAGAAGTTGCTCAAGGTTGAGAGGTTGCTGGGACAATTTTAAAATGTCTCTGAGGATGGAGCCTCTACAACCTCTCTGTAAAACTCAGTCTCTCTCAAAACTAACTCTTTCCTCATGTTCAGCAGAAACATCCTGTTTCACTTTGTGCCCATTGCTTCTTGCCCTGTCACTGGGAACCACTGAAAAGAGCCTGGTTCTGTTTTTATGCCCACCCTCCAGGTATTTATTCACATTTATAAGATCCCATTGTTTTCTTCTCCAGTGAAAATGGTCCAGGTGCTTTCAACATTTCATCATATGAAATTCTTTTGATGCACAAAATGTAAAACATAAAGGTCCACATTATAATTAGCTAACCAAAATTGTCTATCATAATAGAAACTCATGAGTGGTTTTCTTTAACTCAGTGGCAGTTAGTGAGACAATTTTGGTTAGCTGTGAATACCTGTTAAAAAGTTTTTTAAATGGTCTGAGAACTATAGCACATGTATGTATTAAGGAAAACTACACTTCCTTCTGTGTGCAAATGCATGTTTTTTCTTTTTTAGCCAAAATATAGAGAAAGAAATAGAGTCTGATCTCATGCATTTAAGGAGGGAGTTGAGAAATGTGTGGCTTTACATATAGCATGAAATATAGTCAAGAAAATATGATTGATCACTCAAAATATATTTATCATAAAAGATTCTTTGTAATTTTAAAGTGATGATGTAAACCCATAAATTTCTTAGCTGATTTCTTAGTGTACAGTTTACAGTGATCTAGATTTATATGCTAAATTTCTAAGAGAAATCTCTTAGAAAAAAATATTATTTGCCTATATGCACATACAATGCAGATGTTGTAATACTTCATATATATATATATATATAATATTTTTTATATATATGAAGCACCTAGAACATAGAAATTATCCTGTGGAACTGGATGTGGTTTTTTGTAGGGTAACATAATAATGTACAAGATACACTGAAAACTATGACCAGTAGTAGAAGTGTAGAAACCGAACAGATTTTTTACAGAACATGAACTCATTAAAAGTGTTTGCAAATCATAAAGCCTGCAAAAACAGTCTTTGCTTTCCATCTGCTTCAGGCACAGTGATGTACTGTTCAATTCTATCTGAAATAAACTTTCTAATGGGTAATGATTTATTCTTGACATTTGGACAAAGGACACAAGGAACCTTGGAAGCAATTTTTAGATACCTAGCTATATATACTTACATGTAGAAGCAAGCTAACTATACACAGCATAATGACAAAATTGTACTGAATTTCATTTCCACAGAGGTCATGGAATAATTGCACAATCTACTATTCCTTTTTTTTCCTATTGCTCTGAGATGTCTTTAGACTGGAAGAATGCCTCTTTAGCGGTTTAAGGACTTCCATAATGGAAACAGAAATGCATATATACATTAAGAAGGTGTTTGCAGACAGATTGATGGTGTTGGCCTGTGTTCATTAAGCACCAGGCACACAAGCAGTCCATATGTGCACACTGCCTGCACTGCACATGCTGTGAATCTGGGGTGTCCTGGTGGCTTGCAGCTTCATGACTTAAACCTTGTGGGGTACACCCTTCTGGGAGAGCAAACACCAAATGGTCTGGTCAGAACTTCTGCTCTTTGTTCTATTATAATCTGAGTTTTCTTGTGGTGTCCAGAGTTTTGGGTTAGATAAAGAACAGCATTCTAAAAAGTTGAAATGTGGGAACTCTTTTCCTGTGTGACTGAGCAGCTTGTTCCAGTGTATCATGTGGACATTGGATCATTCTGTTGCATAAATCAAAATGGATACAGTCCTTATCAAGCATTATAAATACCTATTAGTGTTGTTTTGAGTGACAAGGAATTTCTTTTGCAATGGAAGCCAAACAGTAACTGTGAAAACAAAGTACATCTACCTGTTGCAGTCTTTACAGAGGTCTCGTTTTTTGCTATCAGTGTCTCAGTGTTAGCCTGCATTATTCCATTTTTTAAAACTCTGAATTTACTTTGTCTGTGCAATATTAGGCCATATAAAAAAATGGACATTTTCCTGAAGACAATTTCCTTACTTCTTTCAATGCTTTAAGAGAAAAGGGTTGTATGTGGATTCAAAAATTACACATATCTGCATTTCCATTAGATAAATATCAATCAATTAATTTGGATTAAAATATTCATTATCTTACCTTTCTGGAAAAAATTCTTGCAGTATTTTTCAAAAAATGAAAATCTATGATTTTCTCCAGGAAAAAAAAAAAATCATTCAGTAACAGTATGATAATGATAAAACATTTTTTGTTACAGAAATATGTGTTGAGTAACAAATACTTTATTTCATAGGAAATTTTTCAATACCAAAGTAAATGGGACACCTTGATTATGTTGTGTACAGTGAAATATAAATAATGAGTGGTTCATTAACTCTTGACACTTCAAAATGTGAGGAACTAAAGAAATAAACAGCCTAGAAAGGGAAGAAGGTGAAAAAGGAAAATGTGAATAGCAAGGAGATGATGATTCTTTAATTACATCTTTGGCTCAGGAGCATAGTTTTGTGCCCACCAGGCAGGTGCTTGGCTGCCTTGTCTAGATAGAAGAGAGGAGGAAAACTCACTTTTTTTTATGTTTATTCAGCCATATATTTATGTATTTATGTACCTTCCTATCTTCTGCTGATGAGCTGACCTATTTTGTGTGTGTATGTCTAGTAAACGAGAAACAAATAAAATCTAGATACCTAATATACCTAGCTGACTACCTTTCAGGGGGATTTTGGAGAGTTTGTGTGAATTGCTCCCTTTGGACCATTACCACTGCCTGTATCCTCAGGAAGGTTCTTCTAATTATCATCACTGCTGAGTGACTGAATAATCAGAGGAGCTGTTGCCTGCATCTTCTTCACAGGTGATCGATATCAGTGCGTTAAAAATGTCATGGTTTCTGTTTTCTTGTTTATTAATTTCTCCTAAGAGACTTACCTAACACTCGAGCATTTTTGGACTTTAGGCAGTGACTGGACATTCAGTATTCATTTAATTTATTTTGGTCAGCTATTTGTTTACATCAGATATTTTACACAGCAGTGTTGTGGTGGTAGCGGGAGTGGTTTTGAGTTCAGTGGGTGTTGTGCATTGATGCTATTTGGTCACAGATCCCTCATGGTGACTCATATAGAAATAAACAGTATTACTGAGTAATGCTGGGTACAACTGGAAACTGGGAGAGGAGTGGCTGGAGAGCAGCCCTGCCAAGAGGGATCTGGGGGTGCTGGTCAGCAGCAGCTCAGAGTGGGTCAGCAGGGTGTGCCCTGGAACCCAGAGGGCAAAACCCCATCCTGGGGTCCATCAAGCACAGCACGAGCAGACAACCAACAGAGGTGACTGTCCCATGCATTCAGCCTTGAGGGGCCTCACCCCGAGTGGTGTCCGCAGTTCTGGGCCCTACATGTCAAAAAGGATGTGATGGTCCTTGGATGCCTCCAGAGGAGGGAAACAAAGCTGGTGACAGGGAAAGAAACCATATACTGTGAGGAAAGGATGAGAATTTCAGGCTTGTAGAGTTTGGAGAGAAGGAGGCTGAAGGGTGACTTCATTGATCTCTACAGCTCCCTGAGCAGGTGGAAAGGGAGGTGCTGAGCTCTTTTCCCTGGTATCCAGTGAAAGGACACATGGGAATGCTTCAGAGCTGTGCCACAAGAGGGTTAGAACTGGATGTTTAGAAGCATTTTGTTACTGAGAAGGTGGTCAAACGCTGGGACAATCTTCCTAGACAGGTGGTCTTTGATCCTGTTGTTGTTTAAGAGGCATTTTGGACAATGCCTTTAATAACATGTGTTAGATTATGGTCAGCCCTAAACTGGTTAGGCAGCTGGACTGTTGTAGGTCCCTTCCAAGTGAAATACTATTCTAAGAGAATAGGAATTATTTTAATTTGATTGCTAAGTTATGATTCTATTTAGGAGTCTACCCACTTGCTTGTTTAATAGATTTATCCCAAACACAGTATAACATACCTTGAGGCACAAACAGCAAAATTCACAAATTTAATTTCTAGTACCTGGAAGATAATAAAACCAAATTCTTTTATATGATTTTATATATTTTGTTCTTCTCAGCCTGTACAAGAAAGTTAGTTTTTTGCAAAAACTTTTGTTCTAAGGCTTGAACAACAGTTTTGATACCATTTTAAATTGAAATTCAGTGCCTTTGGGTTTGGTGGGAAGTCTGTTCTAATTGTAACTTCCTTTATCAACTTGGAAACATTAGGGTTCAATGTACTTTTTTTTTTTTAGAAATTTTTTCACAGCTCAAGTTACTGTCTGATTTCAAAAGACTAGCTGAAGTTGTACTGAAGTTTTTTCATATGGAACGTTAAACTACAGTACCATAGTGGCAACTGTCCTGAAAAAATTTATTTAGTCATGGCCATCAGCTCTGGGAGGACATGGACCTGCTGGAATGAGTCCAGAGGAGGGCCACAAAGATGCTCAGAAGGGCTGAGGCCTGTGGTTGTTCAGCCTGGAGAAGTGAAGGCTCTGGGGAGAGCTTATAGCAGCCTTCCAGTATCTGAAGGAGGCTACAAGACAGCAGGATGCTCAAGGCCTTGTCCAACTTGGCCTTGAACCCTTCAGGGCTGGAGCATCCACAACCTCCCTGGGTGACCAGTTCCATCTCTTCACCCTCATGGAAAATAATTTCCTCCTAATGTATTACCTAAATTTCCTCTCTTTCAGTTTATGTCCATTACTCCTGCTCCCATTACTATAGCTCCTGATGAAAAGTCCCTCTCCAGCTTCCCTGTAGCCTCTTTTGAGATACTGGAAGGTTCCTATGAGATCTCCATACAACCATCTCTTCTCCAGGGGCTGAACAGCCCCAGCTCTCTTAGCCATCAGGAATTCAGTGTAAAATGAGACTAAACTAGTGGTTTTTCTCTGTAAGTTGACTGCATATTAAGAAATTGTAGCAGTGTTGGTTCTTAAAGTAGAAATGTGTTGATGATGTCCTTTCAATTAATCAATTAATGCATGTGGAGGGTAGCAAGTAAAGATCC
Organism: Setophaga petechia; assembly: GCA_024362935.1. Classification (NCBI taxonomy): domain Eukaryota; kingdom Metazoa; phylum Chordata; class Aves; order Passeriformes; family Parulidae; genus Setophaga; species Setophaga petechia. Next base: position 35,828,588 of record JANCRA010000001.1, read on the forward strand.
CAAATCTGTTCAGGTATTCAAGCAATAGCCTTCAAATTACAACTGTAAACCAGGAGGAAGAGGTTTTATGCAGTAGCAAAAATGGTTTTTCTTCTTTGTTGAATGCAAAACTGGTACTGAGATCAGTGACAAAACTCCCACTAAATGGAACTAGGATTTCTGTTTGTTTAATGAAAGAGGAGCTGTGGAGAAACTCTTAAACTTGGACCCATTACTCTGCAAGGTAATTTTTTGGTGGTGGTGGTGGTTGCTGTTGAGTCCAGTAATCTCTGCACACATTTGCTGTGCCTCAGCTTCACCTTGCTAAATGTGAGTTTGCTGTTGTCTGAAAATCATTAAGGAGCAATATCAGCATCTTGAAAGTGCGGCAATGAGCCATGCAACCAGGAAAGCAACAAATTTTTGAGCTCAGTGATGTGGTAACAAAACATGGGGTTTGACCACAGTGAATTCACAGGTGGCTGTCAGGGCTTTTATCTTTTAAAACTACCTAAATAGCCTAGTGATGCAGCTGGCCCTATGGAATAGGATAATCTGGCAGGACTCTGTAGTGCAATGTTGATTTAATGGTGATTGCTGTTGAAGAAATGAGGAGCTTTAGTGTGACCATTGAGATTCAGGTATTACTGTGATATGTTTCTCTCTAGTTATTGATATGTTTAAAGAAATAGAAAATACTTCTAAGAGCACAGCCCAAAAAGGGTAGAAGAAAAACATGCATGAAATTGAATTTCAGTAACAAAAGGAATAACACTAGAAAATTATGTTAAAAGTCTTTTGACAGAGAGCAGAAGAATCTATGTAAGAAATAGACATAATTTTGCACTATAAATGTTTCTTACTGGTCTTACTAGGATGTCTTCAAAACCACTATCAGTAGCTATTTCGTTATTTCTTAAAATAATTGTAGTACCAATTTTGTTTTTTCACTTTTAAGTTTCAGGTACTGATACATTATTTTCAGACTCTTGCTGATGTCACTGACAGTTTAAAGACTTCTACAGATTTTGTAAACAGTGCAGAACAGTGATGCCATTATCAGGACAGTAGTTTGGAAGTCTCAGATGCAGTGGTGAAGAGGCTCACAGTTGATGACACTTGGCAGTTCTTTTCAGCTGTAGGCAACAGTGCTGATAATCAGCACAAGCAGTCAGTATAAATGCCTTTCACAGCTTATGATTAACAAGTGAAATTACAACTGAATAGATTACTACCTGGCATCTCTAATTGCCCATACCCTTTTTGCCTTGAAAGGCTCTTAATCACCATGTGGAAAAACAATGTACGTTCTAATTATATAGATTTTCTCTAAAATTCAACACATTTTTTGTATAGATTTTTTCAAAATAGAATGTCATATTTCTTTAAAAAAAAAGGTTATCTTTTTCTTTTAATAGATTGCAAAAATTATAAATTTAATGTTTCATTGGGAAAAATGTCAACAGAATTGTTTAAACAATCATCACTGTGTTGATCATTGTTAGCATTCCTTTCCTCTTCAAAGAACCAAGTAGTTGGTCTAGACAGCAGCAAATTGAGGGTGAAATTCTGGTTGTACTGAGGTCAGCAATAATTTTACTACGGATTTCAATAGAGTAAGGATTTTAAGAGGGCTTTGCTCGGTTCTGCATACACGTGATGCTGATTTGTGCCTTCTGTGAGCAGCTCCTTTTGAAAACTTCCCTACTTGAAAACATGTGGACAGCACGGCATGCAGGTAGCCAGCAGAAACACTATGGCTGGGAAAGAACTTTCTGGAATGATACCATGACACCAAGATTGATACCTCATGGTGTCGGGTTTGGATCTGATACTGATTTATGTCACACTCTGTGTGTTAAAGGTTCTCTGTAGCACATATGAGGATCACTGTTGGTAATGCAAGATTTTTGGATTTAAAATACATACAGGAATAACCACATTAGAAATTATCAAGGCTAAATAAATTCCTATCTGTATGAATATTCATATACAGCTCATAAAAATTCCCTGATCTACATCAGACATTCATGAACAATCCATTTAGTACTGAATGCATAGACTAGCAAAACATAATTGCTCTTTGCTAACATATTTCATATATGCATTTGTAAACATTTTGGGTATTTGTGCCCTAACCATGTTTTTTTAAACTCATTAGTTTCTGAATTTCTCCTTACACTTTTGATTAGTGAATTTGTGTGGAGACACAGCTGCAGATTGCATTTACTTAACCAGCATTCCAATTTCACTGGGGTGGTGGTAGTGCAGTAGAGTTTGCATCTCACTGGCTGTTGATTCTGGGCCAGGGGAATTGAGTCCTGCTGTTACATTACTATAGAATGGATTAACTGTCATAGGTTTCTTCAATAGTAGAGAAAAAGTTTATCTACTTCTATTGGCCTTATTTTAGGGAAGATACACATAATTAACTAAATTGGAGTAATTCTTCCCTCTTGGTCGTCTCTGAAAGGTCTACAGGCAACTGTGCTCTTTTAATGAACAATTTTATGAGATTGACAGCAATGTTAATGATTAAACATTCAAGAAAAACACACAAGCGAATGGTTAGAGTAAATACAAAGTGGTTTAAAGCATCAGATCACAATATAAATTTGAAAAAAGTAAATTGCTGCAACGCAACTTCAGATCTGTTAGACTTTGGTGGGATCCAATATGATGTAAGATTCTTTTGTGCCAGACACTTGCAGAGCAGATTGTAGCTAATTTCTATTAAAAGGTGATTCTTCATCCCACTGTTTAGTTCTCCTGCCCTTCCATGAGAGAGAAAAGGTGCAAACCAGTAGATAGTCAAAATGAAGGGCAATAATTGTCTATCACAAAAGAAAAAAGGTCCATCATTCCCTTCTAGGTTCTTTGCATGGTTACCTGATCTAATACACTTTTAAAGTCTTTTGTCAGGACAGAGTATTTATGATTTCAGAAAATACCTAATTGGAAATGGTAAAATAATATATACATATTTTTATATTTTCTTTATAAAGAGCATTATTCAGTGATCTTTTTACCTTTGTCTACTATGTTTCAAGGGATTGTGTGTCAAAAGCAAGAAGTCTTTTCAGGTCTCTGTCAGTCATGATCTTGAAGGTAAAAAAATTTCCAGACTATGTCCCAGAGCTGTGTAGTGCTTTCAGGAATCCTTAAAGCTGAAGTTTGAAAACTACCATACCTTTGGGTTATGGTTTCCTTAAAAGCTTTCACCACTAACACCATTTTTGGTCTGTCCCTATTTGATACTTCCCATATCTTCTATTGCACGAAATACTGGATTCAATTGAATATACAGAAATATTTGAAAATTGTCTTGGAATATAGCATATTACAGTGGAACATCTCTTTGCTATCTTCTTTTGTTGTCTGTGTTCATAACTGTGTAATTTACAGATTAATAACATCATTTTCATCCTCAGAAATGAATAGTTTGGAATAGCAGAGCACAATGAGAAATGATAGCCAACACTAAAGGTTAGCAGCAGTTAGTAAAGGAAGCCATATACATTGACTGTTCAGAAAATAAATTAGCAAATTCCACAATAGGTCTGTGATACTTCTGAGAGTCTAAAGAATCAGTATTCTCTTACTTAATTGCAATGTCTTTGTAAATCCACATATTTTAAGTTGAAGACAGTAACTTGGCAGGTAAATTGTGTGTGTTATGGTTACTAGTATTTTTCCTGCACTCACAAATTATTATGTTTAAATGTGAAGTCTTTAAAAACTGTGAGGACACAAAAAGATCAGATTTATTTTATGAAAATGTAATTTATTGAAATCATTTTGCGTTTTATGAAGCATTTATCATGTGCAGAATGTCTGTATGGAGCATTAATTTGGGGCAGTAAGAATAAGCAGCTGCAGTTCCCTGATATGGTGTCTGCAGAATTTGTATTAATTATCTCATAACATAGACTAACCAAAGTAGAAAATTCATTATGTTTAGTTAAATAGTAAGGAAATCAGAATGCTTTTATTTGTTAATTTCAAGGTATTATCTTCCTAAAATCATTGGCTCTAGAGGTAACAGATGGCTGATAAATATCAGCTTATAGAAATAAAAATATATGCATGAATATTTTTCAGTTTAGAGCATTTAAAAAAAAAAAAAAAAAAAAAAAAACAGTTCTAACTGTACTTCCAGAATGGTAAAAAGATGACTGAAATGACTGTCCCATCCTTTAGTTACAGGTTTGGAGGGATTTTTGTTCTTCTGCCAAATTTATTGGGTTTTGCTAGCACATTTCTTCTCGCCGTATGTTACTTCTCCCATTTGTGACAGATGATGCAGAGCTAGAAGTGCTGCTCTAAATTGCAGGAATTGTAAGTCACTTGCATGCAAGTCTTAGACATTTAGAGTTAGCCATGAGGGTACTAGCCCTTACTCTGGAGGTGGCAATTTTCAGTCCAAGTAATCAGTTCCTCAGGGCTAAATTCCTAAAAAAACCTCTGCAGAATGGCAGGGTACTTGTAGAGTGCTGTCACTGAGTAGTTACATGGGCTATAATGTTCCAGCTTACTCTGGTAGGTAATGCCTTTAAAGGCAGCACTGAGTTCTGATGACAGTTTCAGGGTTACTGGATTTTCAGAAGAAGGTTTAAATGCCCGTGTTGGAGCAGATGCTCAAAATTTCCTGTGCAGCCATATGATAGTACATGACTGGCAGGTAATGGCTGTCAAAGGGCATTGGGCTGCATGAGCATCAGCTGTGGACAGCTCCTAATAATCCTGCTCACAGCTGCTCAGAATTGCTGCTCTAACCAGGTTTCTGGGTGTCTAACAATCCTGGACAGATGGCTGCAATCCTCAGGTTACAGCACAGGAAATACTCTTACACCTTTAGGGAGAACAGTATAGAGCTACAGAACAGTTGATAGTAGTTCCTTTCAAAGAAGGGTTGTCTCTCAAACACTGAGGAACCCTCGCATGAGTTGTGTGATGGTCACAGGACACGAATGACTGGACACTGCCCTGAGCAGCTTGATGTAATTAGACCTACTTTTAGTAGAGAGTAAGACTGAACTACTTCTGGAGGTCCCTTTTAACATATTTATTCTGTGAATCAAACAATATCATATTGGGTTTTTTTTATTTCTATGCTTTTGTAAGTCATATGCAGTGATTCTAATATGTTGAAAAAGTTTGAATACCAAGTCTTGCTTCAGAACACACTGACTGATCAGTTGCCCATCTCACGTGGAGTAATGACTCTAGAACATGGTGGATGTGTACCCCGTTCTCCAAGTTTTCTAGATACTCTCTTTTTATTTACTTCCTGGTAATTTTATTGTATGCATGAATTGGAGTATAATTCTGCCTGATTGAATGAGATTTTGTGTGCTGAGGGAGATCATCTGCATAGTGTGCAGTGTGTTTCTTGCTTCTTTTTTTTTTTCCTAAATAGTTTTTTTGATCTTTCACTTAGCAAAAGCTACTCTTTGATATAACAGTACTGCAGTGTGCTCATTATGTCCATTCAGTACTTACTAAGCTACAGGTAATTTTTTCTGTGTCTGTGTTTACATAAAAAGGAAGCACTGTTAAAATAAGTTACTTTATCTTATGTCAGGAAGCTAAGACTTTAAATATGTTAGGGAATTCAGTATGTTATGCTAGTGCTAAAAGACCTTCTGCATGTTTTTACAGCTTTCAGTAGCACTATTTTTACTTCATTAATTAACTTGAGTTGAAAGGCACTTAAAGAACTCAGGCTGACACAGCATTTTCAAATATTTTACTTCCAATCTGTAAAGTATATTCAAATGCCAACACAAATCATAACATTTACTGTATGTGGAAACAGATTGAACAGTTGGTTCCACCTAACATTTAAATAATATTTATCATAAAGTTATATTTGGATTAAGTACCTATAAATTTTCTCATACCTTCATTTTTTTCCATAGTCATAGCTGTTAATTTTAGAAGACAGTTTCATTGCTTGAAATGACAGCAGACTCCAGTAACCTTTGAGCTAGTGACTTCGTATTACCTTGTACTAATTCGCTTAATGGCCACTAAAATTGATTGTAATAGCAGGATTGCCTTGCATTGGCATTATACAAAAACAGAATTACTTCTTGGCAGGTTCCTGAGTGGATTCATGTGATTTAATATGCATTTTTTGATTACTGTCTAACCTTCTACAACCTTTACTGTCTGTCTTTCACCATTAAAGATTCATCTCCCAGTCTATCAGCTTAAATAATAGTCTGAATAGATCTGAATTACCTCATCTTGACCTATTTTAAATCAGTACAGACAAATTTGCACAATAATTTCACTACTCTGTATCCTTACAAGCTCATCACTGGGATGAAGAGCTCCTAAACAGTTTTTAGTATGTATCAATTAATTAATATAATTTTTCATCATACAGGATTACCTCAAGCAAGCATGTTTCAATGGCAAGTAGCATTCTGGTGAATGAATTTTTAGGTTGATCATCCCTGTTACAGCAAAGGAAGTTTAACATGAATATGTTATCTCCTTCCTGATTGGCTTGACTGTGGCCAGCAGTGGCTCTGTCCTGGAGCCTGCTGACATCAGCTCTGCTGGACATGGAGGAAGCTTCTGGAAGCTTCTCACAGAAGCCACCCCTGTAGCCTCCTGCTGCCAAAACCTGGCCATACAAACCCAATATACAGCTGTAATGGAAGGAGAACTAAAGAGGAGCAGAGTGTGCCAAATTAACAGCTGGTTGTTTGGGCTGACCTATCAGCTGATTTCAGGAGTTGGTACGGGAAGATGTCACCATAGCAAACATAGCAATCCCACATGTTTGAATTAGAATATGTAGTCTTGGATCAGGAAACTATTTTCATCTGGTTGCTGTAATACATTTTTTAGTACACATGCCTATTTATCGTTATTTTTTCCCCAGTTCCCTATAAATTACCAGAAAAGAAATAGTTCTGTTACACAATAGACAAGCACAAATACAACATTTATAAAAATGTCAGTCCATAACATATGCAAATATTTGTATAGATGAATTGTTCTTTAGTCTTTCATAGATAGAATCAAAGTATCAAGAGGGACTTCAGTAAAGAATAAATAATCCTGTGCTTAGATGCATGCAGGTGTACAGGCATTGATAGTTGTTGACAAAATGATATGTTTCTATCTTATTCCAAAATACAAATAGGTGTTTCATAGTGTTGTTCAATTTAATGAAGTGCTAAAAAAACGAAGTCACTAAATGTGTTGGATTGCTACACAATAAAGAAAAAGTAATCAAACTGGAGATTTATTATGAAGAGTGTCACTGTGAAGCTCTGCCAACTTATGTATGAGCTCTTCAGGTTGTAGCTTATTTGGCTACTGGTAGACCTGTAAAGTGATCCCAGTTTGGAAATGATAGCTATTGAAAAAGGCGGTGGAAGATATTTTGTTACCTGCTCAGGGACACATTTTTTGTCTTTTCTGCTCTTGTCATCTTCCAGACAGTGTTATTTCTTTTGTCTTCCCAAACAAATGGGAAGATGGAGTTCTGAGAGGGATATCTACTTGCTTCAAGCATGCCCTTTCTTTGTCTTCTCAGTGAACAAGCCTCTTGACTGCACATCTCTTTCTGATACCTACTTCTGTTGGCTTCTGTACAAACTGCCAGTACTTTACAGCACTTCAGCCAGTCTGCTGCTAATCTGCTGCTCTTGGTGCTACAGATGCTCTCTTTGGTCTGGTGTGCTTTTCCTGCCTTTGCTATTTCTGGTCAAAGAATCCATCCTTTTTCCATCACCAAGTGGCTGTAGAGTTGCCTGTGCTCACTGGTTTGGCTTGTGAAACTCCATTCCAAGTATAAACTTCCCATCACGTTGTTGAAATACTTTTGCTGGCAAACCTCTTTCCTCTTTTCCTTAGCATAGGAAAGCAGGCTGAGTGTTCATGATTATCTGCGTAAATCATGCCTCTGACCTCTTCTGGTGGGGCTTGGATTAATATTGCCTTAATGAACATAGAAATGAAAAGACAAAAAACATCATGGGTGTCAGCCTTATCTGCAGTAAGGTGTGAAAATACCTCTTCTACAACTGGTTTTATAGTTTGCAAAGGAATTTTTCTATTCCTTGGCATCTGTAATTTTATAATTCCTTTATACAGCAGGTATTTATTTCTCAGGACCTTTGTTGAGTTTTGAAGGCATACCTAAGCAATGCAGCTGAATTAAATACATTTTGAAAGCTGTGGAACATATATGCTTGCATTATTATGTTGGGTTGGGGTTTTGTGGGGATTTGGGGATTTTTTTTTAGCATAATTTGAAAAGCTCTATTTAGCACCCTGGAAAAAAACCTCAAACAACTCTGCATTTTGTTTTTCAGTGTGCAGTGACCTGGAATTCAGGGAAGTTGCAAACAGATTGAGAGACTGGTTTAAGGCACTTCATGAAAGTGGAATGCAGAATAAGAAGATAAGGATTGTTCAGAGGCCTGAAAGAAGCAGTAAGTGATTTCTGCTTGTCTTATTTGATGTTTTCTTTGATCATTTTTGGTTGTTTTGTTTTTCCATTGCTAAGTCCTGCCTTATTCTCGTGTGCTTTAGATAGACATGTGTACAAAACTGTAACTTTGGGCTTTTCTGGAGTTGGTTTGCTATTTATGGCTTAGTACTAATAGAAGATGTTCACTTCAGACTTTCAATATCATTTGGCAGGACAGCTATCATTCACAATGCTTTCAATTGTGAATGCCATCAAATTAAAAGAAATAAAATAGAGGAGTTTAAATTATGTGTGACCCATCTTTGCTAGTTGATGTCAGTGTATGTACTGGTACTGAAAAACAGATGGAAAAGAAGTTTATAAGTAAAAAGGAATTTTTAAGGTTATGCTTGAAATTGGAAAAGACTCAGGAGTACTAATGAAATGGAAACAGTAGGGGCATAATTTGTTTTTAACCCCTTCAAATATTTAAATAGAATTTTTTGTTGTGGAAAGTAGTTAGAATTCAAAATGTAAACATCAAAGGGCTTATTTAGAAGAGCAGTTGAAGTTTGCATTAATAGTTCCAAAAGTAAAGTCCTACTGGGAGGGGAGGGAAATAGGATTTCATAAGCCAGAAAGCTCTAGCTTTTGTCAGTAAGAAGGGCAAGCTATTGATTCCTCCAGAGTATGTGTCACAGAACTTGGCCGCCACTGGCTTCTTTCTTATTTTATGTTTAGGTTACTTATTTTATGTTTAGCTTTTTAAATATTTGAGATTTTTTTTTAGCTTTTGTTTGTTTCAATTTGTAGCATTACTTGTTCTTTTTTTTTTTCAAGAAATCCATTAATTTTACTTAATTGGCAACGTCATTTCATTGTGTGATTTTTTTCATGTAAGAAAATGTGAATAATTCTGTAAAACAGAATGAATTAAAGATGATTCTGTCTTATCTAAGAATACTTTTTTTAACATGGAGAAAAATTGTTTCTGAGGTACAGTGGTAATACAGTAGTGCCACTTTTTATTGGTATTGAAAAAAAATGACATTTAAACCTATATATTTCCAACTTACATTCTGGTTGGTGCCCATAACCTGCATGTGATCTGCTTCTCATGCAGTAGTGAAAACAATAGGAATACAAATTTTGCAGCCCTTAAGTAAGAATTTACATTGTTTTTTAGCTATACAGTATCTAGTCATGTAGGTTAGTGCATTGCTCTGTTGAAGATAAACTACTGAAATATTATGTAGGGCCCTGTTTCTTGTTGAATGCTTACTTTGAAATTTGGGCAATGATAAAGGAGCAACTCTAGAGCTGTTAAGTATTATGTCCTGAATAAATAACAAGTCAGTGTTTCAAGAAATTTGATTCCATATAATGCAAGAAAGTCAAGTTCATAATTAATGCTTTGAATACAGTGAGATGTAGTGTAAACACAAAATTCCTCAAAGAGTGACTTTTTCCTTTAGCTTTTTTTCCTTAAGCACACAGGTGGTTTTGATAAGACCTGCAATCTCTACTTGAAACAGGCATTTGTACCATGATGTGTATGTGAATATAATACAGTCATATTTGTTTTGTCACCAGTTTGTTTGCAAATTTTTACTTTATAATAGCAAGCAAAGGCCATATTTAGACTTAAGATCCAAGATTGTAATATGTGAGGCTAAAAATGCAAGAATCTTACAGACTTTTGGACACTCAATTTTGGAAGCCTTCAAAGTCATAAAGTTCTCTCTTTTAGGATTGTACAGAATCTGCATATATTGTAGGAGGTACATGAAATTTAGGGCACAATTTAGATTGCATGCTATTCTACCATTTTTTATAGAGATAGCATCAAGAGTTGATTTGGATGGCTAAGAATAGTTTTTGCAAGACTCTTTTTCATCAACAGGTGAAGGATTACAATCTCTGTGGAAAATTCTGTTTCCTGTATATTACTGACTTTAAGTTACGTGTCAGCATCATTCTGTCATAAATGTTTGACTTAGGTTTTTATCACAGTACCAGAATTTGGAATGTTGTACTAAGTATTAATTTATTACTGGTTCTAAATGGGATCAAAGTTTGATGTTAGGCTTTGGGATGTTTATTTTCTTTTTCCTAAAATAAAACAAAACAAGTTTTACAAAATTATTTAGTTTGTCCTATATTTTCTTCTTTTTCTTTTCAAAACTGAGGTATTCAACATATGCCTACATTGTTTTGCATTTGAACCGTAACTGTTCAGTGGGTGATGTTTCAGTACCGTGGTCAGTTCCTCAAACTGGATATAGCTAATTGTGAAAAAATACTGGGTTTAGATATTAAACATCCTATTTGTGCAGTACTGACGAGATTTTATAAATAGCAATATTTACATGTAGTAATTTTTAATAATTGGACAGGCTACTGTGGGAAGGCAGTCCAATCTGTAGTCAGGATGCAATTGAATGAGTGTATGTTCAGTAGTAGGATTTTTTTCATTTGTAGATTTGGAGATGTATGAATTTTTTTTAAAACTGGTTTCACTAGTGCTGTATGTTTTTCCTGTTGTTTAAATTTCTGTACTTCAAAATTTCTCATTTAAGACAGCAAAATACATACTGCATTTTATGAGAAATGAACATATCTGTTGTTTAGAAGAAAATATTGTGTCACTATGTCCCTGTAAACACATAAAAAACCATGAAATATGACAACCATTTAACATAGTAATGTCCTTTCTAGTACCATTTTAAAATTCTTAAAACTGTTCTTGCAGAGCAAAGTTCTCAAGTAATGTCCCTCAATGTCTGTTCCAAAGTCATAGGAGGTCCAAGACATGAGGCCTGTTGGTATCTAAGTGTATCAGGGCATCCAGCCATATTGATATCTTAGTGTACCACGGCTGTCCTGTCCCTGTTTTGCAGATGCCTGAAAGCTACAGCTACAAATAAAACTTGCAAAGAACTTCTTATCATGTATAATGGCTTTACAGTTAGCACATGAGATTTGGTGGTCTGTGCAGAATACAGCTGCAACAGAAAGTTACCCGAATGCAACTTCCCCTTTCAGAGTTCCGTCTAACAGATCCCTGCAGTTGTTCATTACCCTTTGGGAGTTAAAAATATGTTTTGTGACCCTTCTCCCCTAGGCTTTCCTGTATTTTTATAATGAAGTTCCTTCCTCACTGAAAAACCATTCTGCATTCAAAGAAGCAGTTTGTGGCATCCTCTTTCTTTGGTTGTCTCTTTGTACTTAGGTTTTTTTCAGATTCCAATCACTCTGGTGCATTTAGTATGGGATATACTGAAAGACTTGAGCACAGTCCTTCTGACCAAGGCAGATGTGGTGGAAGTTTGGAGTTGCTCTAGTTATTAAATTATCCACTTTGTTCCCTACAATCATTAATATACCTAAACAAACCAAACAGTAGTGTTCTGCTAGAGCCATCAATATGCTGCTAAAAGGTTAAAAATGTCAGGTTCCTACATTGCTGTGTTTTTAGAAGAGTAAGGTAATTTTGTGTTACTGACACTTTTTTCCAAAGCAGAATGTAATTGAGAGTAGGATGTTTCAAAAAATAATAGGGTATTATTTCCAAAATCTCTTTTGGGTCCAGATGTGGTCAAATTGAATATATCTAAAAGTATCATTAATATAGATGCTACATATACATTTAAATCTTTTCCTCAGGCCACTTAAGGTCTAAATAGATGACACAAAGGGGAAAAGCATATTTGACCCCCATACTACAATAATACCCCCATTATTTTTCACTTGTGGGTCAGAATATGCAGAGTTAAACAATCAAGTGACATTTTATATAACTGTTTAAAATCTATTAGGATATTCATTCTATTTCTATATTAATTTTGTGTGATAAAACCCAAAATTAGTGCATCATATGCAAAGCACAAACAATTCCATAGTCCCACAGATATTTCTGCTAACAGGCAGTCTATTTCTGAAGAATACTTGTGCACCTTCTCGTGTTAGAATATGAAAAACCCGAGGCCAAAGGTAATAAATAGAGAGTCTTCTTATGGTTTGCAAATAATATCATGATTTGAAGTCTAATATATTAATAATTTTGAAAATAACTTAAAAAATTGAGTATTCTGAAAGAAAAATAATTTTAAGTGGCTTTTCTGGAACTACTATAGGAAGACATTACTACACTAAAAATAACAGATCTCTATACAAAATTTTGGGAGGAAAAGACTTAATTTTGTGAAGAAAAGTAAGTCAAATAAGCAACTTCCAACTTTTTCTTGAAGATTTTCATTTCATTCTGACTATTGTAAATTCCTTACTTATGAAGAGACAAACTGGTACTATGCAGTGCTAAATTATATTTCCCTGATCTTCACTACCAAAGCATGTTTCAAAACTATGTGGTGCAGATAGAACTCATGAGAACAATAGGGTTTTCCTTACTCCTAGAGTAAGGAAAGAATTCCTAGAATTGTGGTTTTAAACAGTATTTTGGTGTCTTCAAAACACTGATTGCTTGAGAATTTGTCTAATTCCTGAGATTATTTCTGAAAATGTTCAATAAAGCTGAACTCCAAAGTTGAACAGGCTGCCAACCTGAACCATAGTTCTAGCTTGCTAGAAAGGAAAAATTCTTCCAGTGAATTTCTTCATGTGTCAGGTTAGCTCATGCAAAGGCATCCTCAATGCAAGAGTCTGGAAGAAAAAATCCAGCCTAGAATTAATTCTGAAGAAGAATTTTAATGAATACATCTCCACTTAAAATCAAGTCTTTAAATGGACCACATCAGTGTTGCTGACTGAAATTGGTTTTGAGTCAATCTTTTGTACAGAATTATCCTTATACACAATGAAACATGTGGGTGTTTATTATTTTATTTTCTTTTCAGTTATCTGCTTTGCTCTAACAGTCACTCCTGTTAATAAAATGGTAAGTCTGGTGTCCCAAATAACAAATTTCATCTGATCCATCAATCTATTAGGAAACTGATAGCTTCTAGGAATAGGGTTCACGTTGCTTTCTCACCCCCCTACTTCCATATAAAATTCTTTAAAACACTGGAAGAGACTTCAGAATGCAAACTTTCACAGGGACATTGCAGCTGTACTTTATTTTTTTCTCTTGTACCTTTTGTTGTGACATGAGAGTCAGTGTTCCTAGGTTTATCAAAATACCTTGGTACCTTCCCCATGTTCCCCAGGGCCAGGAGTCAGCGTTTGGTGATTCCTATGGGTCCCTTCCAGCTCAGGATATTCTGGGATTCTGTGTCCTGCCCTAACCCAGGCTCTGCTCGTGTCTGTGTAACCGCAGCGAGCAGGGATGTTTTACAGCCTGAGACAGGGGACACAATTATGCCTGATTCTGTCTCCTGGCTCCTGTGGAGCCAGATGAAGCTCACCAAGATCACCACTTTTGTCATCAAGTACAAAAGCATTCACGTCTGCTTTGTCCTCTTTATTTTAGTCTTTCCTGCTCTGCTCTGTCCTGATTGCATTAGGAAGGGAAACCTTTTCCCATCTTGTGCACAGTAGGTCTCAGCTGTGAGATGCTGTTCACTGAAGGTTTTCTACTAACATTACAAAAGAAAACTTTCTTGCTATGCAGCTTGCATGCTGAACAGGTAAAATGGATGGTCTAGATATCAGCCAGGAGTCTGGCAAAGAGTGCATGTGTGTTTATTCACATGTGTGATTTGCCAGAGACTTTTATTGCTTCAGACAGCACACTGGTATTGGAAAAAAATTGTGCATTTCTTGGCATATTAGATAAACAATTTCTATATAATGCAATATGTAAACCCTGTGAGTGTATGCTGTTCTGATTTCCACATGGTTTCAGAAGCTGTCTTCCTCAATGTAGACATTATTTATGTGCTTAATAAGCAGGCAGATGATAGTCTTGCCTGGGAAAGCAGGTAAGAGTTGAAATTCTCCCCAGAGAAATAACCAGAAAAAGGAGCATTTCTGTTAGTTCCTTTTGAGCATATGTTTTGAATACCCAGTATGTAAGCCATGGAGGATGGTTATATTTCTTAATAATTTTCTCCTTGGAATTGTTTTGACCAGGAAAGGAGCATGAGCCAGTACTTTATATTTTTTAGGTAGTGTTCAGAAATAGCTGCATAAAAGTTCACTTCATTATGGTATGTGGAAATAGATTTTGGGTAAGTGATTAAAATGAAAGAGAAAAATATCTTTCATAATTGAGTCATCTGAGCAGCAGTTTTTGCACTCCTAGGCATAATGTCCTGCTACTTCATCATCAAGAATAAATTACTATCATTCAATTATACTAATTGTTACTTAGGTTCTGCTTATTGCTTCATGTTACAACTGTAAAAAATGTGTCAAACCAGCATCCTAGGTGGTGTTCCAAGTGATAATATATGTAGTATGTGATTTGGGCAGTAATTTCCTAGGTCTCGGTCACCAGGTGATATTTTGTTTCTTAGTTCTGCATCAGCTGATGCCTTCATGTTAGCAGATACTGAGCACTAGATATGAACTTCAAGGCTTTTCTGACTCTTTTACCCAAGTATATCACCTTCAAGATGTATTATTTTATCAATATTATAACAGAGGAAGCAAGTCATTGTTGAGAGAAAGTACTTCTGATAATTTTAAGTTTGGACAGTTCAGTAAATGTTCTTTTAAAATGAACCAAGAATTTTAGCACAATAATCTCTAAAAGAGTTGGTAGTGTGTATATAGACCTGAAGTGATCTTTTTGTGGTGTAGTACCTCTGGATGAGGAGGAGTGCTCCATTTTATATCAAACAAAGCTGCTTCTATCTCTATCAACACCTGGCTGGTTTACCTCTGAAATACTTGAGCCATTTTTATTTTTTTTATTTGTTTGAGCAAAACCAATATTTTACTTAGATTTCAGACATTTTTCTATTGCAGTTACTGATGGCTGTGAAAGACTTTGGCTTGATGAAACAAGACCAATGAAAACTAAGAAGAAATATCATTTTTCTCTGTTTACAACACTAAAATTATATATACTAGACAAGAGGAAGAACAAAAAGCTAGTAATAACAACAAATATACCTGGACTGTAAATGAGAATACAAACTACTTCAGAGTTGAACTCTAAAAAAAAAACATAAATAATTTTCAAAATAAAACTTAATCAGTTTTAGAAATTATTAAATCATACAGATTTTAGGAGAAAGTTAGACCCCATGATCCACAGTGCTTTTTTCCTCCAGTATCTGATGCTACTTAGCAGATAGGTTATGAGAGTTTTAATAAGTCTAAGCTTTTCTTACATAAAATGTTATTGTTTGAATTTGGTTTATTAATTCTGGTGTACCAAAATAATATATTCCTATCTTCTAGGGAGAGTATGTCATGAATATCAGACTTCATACTCTATGTTTAAATATTCATCTGTGGTTATATTGAATTTTGACAAGATTTATTGAAAATATTAGAACATAATAACACTTTTCTGGTGCTATCCTATTGGTATCAGTGATCTATAATAAAATAATCTGCATTGTAATTATATTGCTGACTCCAGTGCAAATTTTTTAATTTCAGGCTTTGTCCTTAATTGTAAAACATGTAATAGAGAAGATGCTGGTGGGACATCATTTTTTAAAAAATCTAAAAGCTATGTAGAAAGAAGTGAGAAAAAAATTGAGGAATGGAAGCAGAGGATGAGCTCCAGTCACAGGCTTATGATAGTTAAGGAAATCAAGAAAAAGAGAAAAATTCTTATGCAGTTGTACACTATTGTTCAAACATTAATTTAGTGGTGTGTACACCTTTGACATGTTCAGTTCTCTTTCACTGTTCTTCAGATAAATGTATTTCTTCTTAGAGTAGAATTTGAAACTGACTGAGGAGCTGGAGTCAGTGATCCTCGTGGGTTCCTTCCAACTCAGCTTATTCTGTAAAATAAGCAGGTGTTTGGAGGGGTTTCTGCTTTTCCTTAGTATAGTTTATTAAAAGCATCAAACTGTCTTCTAGTATCCTAAAATACAAATATTTTACACTGTGAGCTTTGCCAGCATGCACCACAAATGCTAATTTAAAAATATTTTGTCCCAAGCTGGAAAGTGATACCTCTTTCAGTAAACTGGAATTTGCACATGCAGAGGAATTATCTTCAATTACTTTCGCCCACAAAGTCTATCCTTAAATACACCTTTAAAGTGGCTTTTATCTTAAATTCCCTTCTCGTTGGCATCTTACTAATTAAAATCAGAGTTGCTCTGTTTCTGCCTTGTCTATTAGATTTGGGTGAGCTGGCCAGAGCGCTAAATTCAGAAAAAATTTGTGAGTGCAAAAATAATTTCTCCTGTCATGCAGGTGCACAAAAGGCAGGATAGGTAGAAGTATGTTTCATGTTGACCTCTTTTGGTATCCAAGGTCATTCTAGCTAAAATCAGAATTAAGAGAGAAAGTGTTAAGAGGCCTTCAGGAACAGAACCTTACAGGTAAATGATGTTATACTGAACATTAATCCTTAGAAAAAAATGTTTTAAGATGGAGGAATCGTCCAGATTTTTTCTAATCATAGATACCTTTTGAATAATTCTGATACCTGTTACAGATGGGGTTGCATAAGACATTTACTTTATATCTTCATTCATTCAGTTGAGTCCTGTATGTCACTGCTCTTCATAATCCACAGAAAATAAGTTTTGTCCTGATGTTTTATCAGGGGCTGAAGACGAAGGGAAAGAGATCTTTGGCTGAATGCTTGGGTATGTTTTTAAATTATGTTAAATACATGAAAACTTCATAAATAGCAAATGGCTTGCTTAAAATTTTTTGCCTTTTTTTTGGTCTCCTTTCTACCAAACAAAAATCATAATTAATGCAAAAGATCATCAGGGAACTAGAAAAAGTGAGATCACCTTGATGAAAAATCATAGTTAATTTAGAATTTCTGGGGAAAGGCATTTTATGTGTTTGTCTGACTTGCATAGAGAGTTTTGATGCTATCAGCTTTCTTTTCCTTTCCCTTTCTGAAATGGTCATTCTACCACAGAATAGGCATTTCCATATATAGATATGTATCTAAAAGGACATCTAATGATTTCTAAATGCAATTACTGGATTAAACCTGTTTAGCAGCATAGAAGCACTTTTCTGATTTCTTTACTGTTGTCAGAACAAAAAAGGCAGGCAGGCTTGATTTTCAACAGCAGTAGAAATTGGGAATTCCTGTGGGCTCTCATGTCAACTTTTCCATAGCCGTATCTACCAATCAAATTTTTTAGTGCTCAGTTTTAACTTAAAAGTTTTGAGAAGAATGATGTTTAGTAGCACTAAGTTTTGGTCTGTATTAGGGTGTGTACATTGATCTGTGGCATGACCCACAGCAGAAAAAGAGAGTGTTTGTATCATCTGCAGCTCACAGCTTCGGCTCAGGCAAGGGGCCTGGTGGTTTCTGCATCTCCCTTTCATGTCCATAGGCAAGTCTGCAGGTACTATACAGTTCATGCAGGAGACATAAATGGGAGGTGTGAGGTCTGGCTACAGGAATAATTAACTCACCCTGTTCCATTTGGCCATTTTTTCAAGCAGTGTTTTAGGAAGGTGCAAGCTGTATAGGTAAGTATGATACTAGCTGCTGGCTGCTGTTAGCAATCATCTTTTACATGGCCTCCTCCAAGAGAGAATGTACACCATGTAAAGATAAAATACAATTTTCAAAGCATTGCTGAAACTATCATGTTCCTTTTTCAAAGATTTAAATGTATGTTATCAGAACAAAAACAAACAAACAAACAAAAACCCCAAACAAACAAAAAAACACCAACCAGGGACTCCAAGTTACCTGGAATTTATTCTCTTCTTAGTTCTGTAAACTTTGTAAACCTCTTAAATTTCATTCTCCTGATTTGTAATATCACTTAAATTCCTCATCAGTATTTTTTCCAGGAAATCATTATCTATCATTTATTACTGTGCATAATGTGTGTGCTATACATATATATATATATGTGTATATATATATATATATATATATAACATATGACATGAAAACTCATATTTCTAAATGTTTTGAGGCTGACTGTAGGATTGACTTTTTAACAGATTAATTTAGTGACTTTAAAAGTGAATCTGACATATAATTTCTTTGTGCATTTCAATAGCATATACTGTTTATTTGTGGCATCTTTGTACCACCAGAGCTATTTCCATGATGCAGCATTATTTTGTGGTGGCTGCAGCAGCTTTCCTCCCATATAATTTAAAATTATTTTCTTCTATATAATTAATTATTTCCTCCTATATAATATATAATATAAAATAAGCAGCTGCTCCAGCTTTCCTCCTATATAATTTTTGATTATTTTTGTTTTGTCTCTTAGGATTTGATACCAGCATTTTGCCAATTTGCAAGGACTCCCTGGGCTGGATGTTTAATAGGCTTGATACAAACTATGACCTGTTGTTGGACCAGTCAGAACTTGGAAGCATTTACCTTGACAAGAACGAGCCATGCACCAGGGCATTCTTCAATTCTTGTGACACATACAAAGACAGTTTGATATCTAACAATGAGTGGTGCTACTGCTTCCAAAGACAGCAAGGTAAGAGATGAGATCAACCTGCACATGTGCATGTCTGACCTTTTTGTTGGACTTTATCTTTTTTTACCGTATTAAGAAGTTTACAGTGAACTACAAGCTCTTAAATGCTGTGCAATGAATTTGTTTTAAGGTTTGTGACATATGGTGAATACCTAAAATGAAATTAAAAAATCCCCAAACAAACGAAGTAGCCAAATGACTCAAGCTAAATAGAAAGGCTTGCTAGAAATTCAAGGATTCTAAATAAAGTGCAACACTGCTGCTAATGCTTTTACAGCTATATTGTTCCTCATGCCAAAATTTAGTATGTATGTGGAGGGAAAGAGGTGAAAATTAAGAACAGTTTACTGAAATTATTTCTTTCCCAGTCTATTTTGCCTACATTATAGAATAAACTTTTTTGTTGCTAATGTAGGGTATCTTAATGTTCGGTGAGCCTAATAAAATAGCTGAGTGAACATTATGGATAAAGTTATTTCCAGTCATTTAGACCTAAAACCAGCTGGTTTTTATTGCCTAATTGAATCTCTTGTTAATGTTCTGATGTGATTTTGCTTAGACAGATAAACACAACCTATAGGCGTTATTTTCCTGAGGAATATAGAACAATTTTAGACATAGGTGAAGCATCATGTAAATTATATAGTCAAGCTAGTTGTAATGTATCAAGGAATTCAGTCATTGAATATTGTCTGCAATTGGTCAGAATAACCCCTGCATTATCCTTACCAACATGAGGGAGTTTTTCTAAAGGGTAAACAGCAACTAGGCTTCAAATTACTACTGTTGATAGAGAAGATAAAACTGATTTGGTGGAAAGTTTGCTAAGCTAATTCAGCCTTTTTGACAGTTGTAGTATCAGTTTTTAATTCTCACTTGTACCCTTAAAAGTCTCATGATAAATTTGCATTAGCATTCAACATTTATGGTTTTGTCCTGATTTCTGTGGAAATAAAGGTTTCTATCAAGCTACATCTGCCAGCTGTAAATCTAAGTAAAAATAAAGCTGTACTTCTATAGATAAGCACTAAATAGCAGATATCTTTTCTTTGGTAACTTTCTTATTAAAAGGTTAACATTTAAACTTCCAAAACACCTTGTTTGTCTTATAGTAGAAGAATAACTTTAGTGTGTTTTTTTTATAAGCATGTATGTACTGCTACCAACACTAGCAAATTAACAATAACCCATCCCAGAAGTAATGTAGCTCTTAAAGAACATAACATTTTGTTCATTTGTCTATAAAATAAAAATAAAAACCCACCACAATAATTTGCTCAGTGTTCTGTTAGAACCTGAGGATGGTAAAGACTGACCTAAACACTAAGAAATTTTATTAATGGTACCCCAACAGATCCATCTTTCAGTGACATTGATTCTTCACATTGCAGAACCTTACATTATCAAGCTTTTCTTCCCCTTCTTACCAATTTCCTCACTGTCTTGATAATGGTGTAGAGATAAGGTAGTCTTTGATACCACAGTGTGCTTGAGTATATAGTAAAAAAGATGTCTCCTAAACATTGTATATGAAGTGAAATCTGAGTTTCAGCAACCCTTGCACATTAAGCATGCACTTCATTCTTTGAAATTACCAGTCATCAAAATCTGTATTCTCCATTTCTTGATGTAAGGAGAAAAAAAATCTTATAGTCTTCTTTTGTCATGTCTTATTATTAGCTATTGCACAGCTGTCTGAGTCCTGCTTCCCATGTGTATTAGTGACCCATTGAATTCTCTATAATTGGCATTGTTATGCTGAACCATGGAATATGTTCATGTCTGGTTATGTTTTACTTGATGGAATGATCTAAAAAAGACCTTTGACTAAGTCATTGCTATTAATAGCAAGGGGATGGAAAAGCTGAGAAATTCAGCACCTTCTTTCTGATTTTTATTAAAATAAGCTGATATTAACAGAATGCTTCAAGCCATGTAGAGCAGTTCTCTGTATTCATTGAGCTTAGTGCTTTCTGGGTAGATTAGTGGTTTTACAGTACTCTTCTTGAATAATGTTGTTCTAAAGGGAATACAAAATTTAGTCAACCATATGTATCATACTGGGATAGCAATTTCATTGTGCTTTTTAAAAGTACATAGTGTTAGCTTGAGTCGTTACCTGAGAAGCCCTCATGGTCTTTGATCTTAGTTTTACCATGCAAGACTGTCAGCATGAGACAAGTACTTGAAACTCTTCTTTCTTTCTTTGTCTGCTTGATTACACTACACTAGACCTATTACTGAACCTTGCTAACAACTTGTAGTCAATATAGGCAACTTTTTTATGCATCCTGAAGTCAGCTCTTTCTTGGGGAGAAGATTATCTTCTCCACAAGAGAGTAGTAGTAGTTGTCTCACCTTTACTAATGGTTAAACACTTAGGTACAGTCCAGTGATGTTTATTGCATTTTTCTTGACCTTACTCTGCCTTAAATGTAGTTTAGTATTTCTGAGGTATATCCAAGGCATTAAAATGCATTTCTGCAGTACATCAAAATCTGCACTGTGCCAGTGCACTTAGCAAGTCTTTTTGTATGCTTTGGTCACTGTGGCCCTCTAGTTTCAACAAGCCATGCAAGTGTTTCAGCAGCCGTCTTCAGAACTTTCTTCCTTAGTTGTTCAATGCTAATGTGATACTTCAGTGCTTACTTAAATGCTGAAATGCTGAGGCCTTTGCAATCTTGGCCTTTTTATGGGCTGAATTTTTTCTGCCAATAATTGACTGACTACTGCAGCCTTCTTTTGTGGCATCACTGATTCAGAGTAGGAGAGTAGCCAATTTTGCTGAGAGTTTTAATGCTTAGCAGCAAAGTATTCATTTACTACAGGCCTCTGCATGGACCTATTAGTCCAACACTTCTCTAGAAGCGTTTTCTTGGAGGTTCTTCTGTGTGTCATACGTAGAAGACACCTTTATCACTTTAAAAACAGTCCCTCTTAACAGAAGACTGATAATTATCATGATTTGTATTTGCCAGTCTTAAGATTGCATGGAGTTCAAATATATTTATAGATAGCTACAAATGAAGATATAGCATGCTTTTATCAAGATAAATGATGATCATAAATGAGATCCCCTGGCAGACTTCTTGAACTGTAGTATTGATGTTTCAGATCCCTGAATGTCCAACAGTTACAATGCTTGATGCCAAGTACAGGCAAGATGTCACTGCAGCCTTATCTGCAGTAGACCATAATCCAGAATTTAGGGGCTCTGCCAAATATTATCTACTTGATTGGTGAAAAATCACTGTTTTGTTCTTGAGTAAGAAGGAGAACCTCTGAAAGTTGGAGACTCACTGTGTGAGTAATAGCTCCTTGAGACCTCTCTGTTAAAAATAATGGTCAAACCTACAAGTTTGACTCTGGTTGATTCGTTAATGTGCTATTTTGGTAAATCAAAGCTTAATTGTGCTGGCCTTGAAGCACTTCTTGACATGACTGGATATTGGTGTCTGAAGGGCCAGTTAGTAGTGTTGGATACTCTGGTGTGCAGCAGTGCCCTGAGCACTCTGGATGGCTGGAGCTGTGTGGTTCATGATTCACTCCTAGCCATGCACTGGAGTTATCAGAAGGAGAATTCCTGCCACATCTGTGAAAGTAGATTAAGGATGAAGATGATTAGATACCTTATTTGTATTCAGAGTTTCAGACAGACTGATTCATTGCTATTTCAAGAGAAACTACAACCCTGATTTTTGTAAAGGGTTTTTTTTTCTTTTTGGCCAGTGACTGTTGTCCAGTGACTGCTTTTTTATAAAAATGATTTCAGAAACTGAAAAAAAAGCTTTACAAACTTAGGAGCTAACCTGCAAATAACGAGGGAGGCATTATGATTTAAAAAGAGAGGAAAAAAATGTGCTGTGAGCCAAAAGGGATTGGTTGAACTTCTAGCCTACCATTCTCTTTGACAGTTTTAAGTACCAAAGTGATATAGTATTGTTAAGAGTTTTTGCTGCTTTTGCCCTAAGAAGGAAAGCTTAAGTTTGAATCTTGAAGAAGCTGAGAAGAGTGCTTTGGGTAAGTAACTCCCTCATGTTGCCTTGTTACCTCTTGGTTAATGGTATTCCTTTTTGCAATTATGCCACCAAAGATTTACAGCTATAAAAGAAGATTTTTTTTTTTTCTTTAGGCATCACCTGTATTTTTTACATTTCCACATGTTAGTGCTCATGTGTGCATATATATGATATATGTTTCTAATTTAGGATTATTTTTCATGAATAAAAATGCATGTATTCTTCCTATTTGACTAGTTCTTTATCAGCATATTTCCTATCTCTTTTGTAGGAGAGGAGAGAATAGAATAGAAACATTCTGTGACATTACCCAACCATTAACCTAACCCTGCCAAATCCCCCCTGTTCCTAGATCCTTATAACCTGTAGAATTTGTATGATAAATTACTGACATTCATTAGATTAGCGGTAGTAGAAAATATGTTTAATTTAAGAGATAATCAGTCCTCAGAATGGTGTAGCATTAAGACTTTAAATCATCAGAAATTGAGAAAGACAAAACCTTAGTTTTGAACAGTAATGAAACTGTGAGCATGATCATCCTCAAAGTACTTCCTACAATGCAAAAAGTAAAACGTCATGTAGCCTCATAAAGTAGTCAAAGACTGAATTATTGAAATCCAATACCCACCCAGTGATGTCAAATCTCAGTGATTTTTCAAGAGCATACAGAGAAATTGGTTCATTGTCTGGAAAGACAGCACCTGAAAACGCCTTCTGGCATTAAGACTTCTGTTGACAGTGTTTGAAAGTGGAGCCTACCCTTAAGGCCTTCACTCCAAAAAGAATCATTATAGATTTACTGTGAAAGACCAGGTCCACCAGAGTTGAGGCCACTGGAAACATTTATGAACTTCTTTAAATATATTGCATACATAAATGTTATTTAAAATGTAAAACCAAGAGAAATGAACATCCTGCTGCCAGTAAGGGATTATTATTTTATGCTAGTTTTTATTTGCACTATTAGATAATAGCAAAGGTATGTTGGAATAACTAGGTTGTGCCAGCCAAGAGACTCTGTGTTCACCAGAACTGTATTTTTGATCCCCACTTCATCTGGGCCTTTGTCAGCATAGTGCCCTACGTAGTGACTGAGTTCTGGTCTTATGTGTGCTCTGCATCAATGGGCTGGGCCAGTCTTACTCATTTTAAGCCAACTCAGAACACCTTTTTCTATTTGCATGGAGAAAAAGGGATCCTTGAGTTAAGCACATGGCAAAGATGTATTATAAATGATCAGAGTGTGCTAAAATGGAAAATGCATTTAATATTCATGCAATGTAAGATTTTGTCTGGGAGTAGTGCAAGCTAAAGACACCTGTGAGTAAACTCAGTAATTTTATTGCTGGTTCAGAATGAGAAATGCCTGGTGCTAATAATGGTCTAATGTGGTATGCAGTGCCAGTGTTCAGAGATTAATTAGTGCTTTGCTGTCTTTGATTCTTTCACTTACTGAACAGTGATGTAAACACATTCACATCTTACTTTCTTCCCATTCATGGCGCATAATGCGACTTTCTTTTATGGACAGTAAAAAATTAAATTATTCAGAAGCAGAATTCAGTATTTCCAATATTCAGCTGTATCTGAATAATGGAAAACTGAATTTTAATACATATTCTGCTTCTTAGAGCCATCTAAAGTTTGGCCTCCATTTTTAAGTTAGTTTGCTGCACATGGAGCTTTGTACCTATGGGATCCAGTCTTACACTGTTGCCAGAGAATCACTGAATCTTGCAGACTTCAGTGAAGGAAAAGGTTTTATTTTCTTAGTGTAGTATGTGAAATACAAAATTGGAACATGAATTCTAAAATGGACAAAAGGGAGGAAATTAAAAGAGCTGTCCTGTTTTTAGCTAAGACATGAGGCAAGCTTCACAGTTGCAGAGATTTTTATAGAGAAGTAAAGTAGGGTGTGATAGAGTTACTATTTTGGTCTAGCATTCCTCGGTCCTCTAGACTAGTGACGAGATGCTCACTTGGAGATGAGTTAACTATGAGTGGTGTTCTGCACAAATCCATGGTGGTGTGCAGATTCATAATTCTGAAGCTGTAGCAAGGTAATTCTTCTATTTCAGATATGTGTGTTTCGAAAGATCAGTAGTTAGAGTGACCTTACAACATAGCAAACTGTGAAAACGTAGTCATGTGCTTTCCGTCCTAGATACTGTGTAACCTGTATAACCTTTTTTATGTCCTTTTAGACCCACCTTGCCAGACAGAACTCAGTAACATTCAGAAGCAGCAAGGAGGAAAGAAGCTCCTAGGTGAGCCATAGATCATTCTTTTGAAGGTTTTATTACTTACATAAATAACCCTAGTTAAACAGCAACACAAAATCAATATTAATCCAATGAAGATAGACCACAGTAAATCTCAGCAGCAAAATTTATGAAATTTTTGAAAGCTATTAAACTTGGTTTTATTACGTTACCTACTGAAAGCTCTTACTTCTGTTTTATTACCCTGATAGAAGGTACATTTTTACAGTACAGAGGGGACAGCATAAGGTACTCCTAAAGTAGTATTTTTGCTGATCCTTTAACTGTAATATTCTGTAAGTAATTGAAATCTTTGTTGTGAATCAGTTTATACTGATTCAATATTTCTGAAGTGTAAAGTCTTCATTTACCACTGTGTGAAAGCTGTGTAAAATAAAAGGCTTGACCTGAAGCAGTCAAAACTGTATTTCTCATAAGGATGGTTTCTAACAAGAACTATACACTTCAAATTCTTTCATATGAGTATTTTTTTGATTGTGGTCTCCACTTGGTCCAAGTGATAAACAGTGGATTATTCAGCTGTAGGCTAGTCACTGCCTCACAAAATAAGCCCCTCTTGTACATCTAAATGCAAACTTAGTATTAATTTTTTACAGGTGTTTTTTGTGGTGTGTTCTGCTGCATTTGTCTTCTGCGGTGGAATAATTAAATATTAGTGTGTGGTGGTTTGTAAAATACTTATTAAACACAAATAACTCCCCGTAGTAGATAGTTTGTTAGTCACAAAGTCTGGCCCTTACTATCCAGACTTGTTTGTACTCCACAGATATAGAACTTTCCAGTCAGGAGTGGGCCCTACATTTGAGCCTTTTCACCAGTGAAAATCTGGACTGAGATATTCAGGAAGTAAGAAATATGTATCACTGGATCAACAAAAAATTTAAAGGAAGATCGCTCACTTTATGTCTTGAAATCAGTCCAGGACTGATATGTGATATTTTCCCTCCCACATTTGATCCATTCAGTCACTTTGAGTCAGCTGAATTTAGTGCTGCTAAAGCAGTCAGTGTAGAGTCTGAAATGATGAAACAAGAAAAGCCAGCTGCTTTCTGCTATAATTGTGACATTGGCCAAGACATGGACTTTAATATACTTATTCAAGATATCTGTATCTATCCATATCTGTCTATTTTTCAGGGCAGTACATCCCCTTCTGTGATGAGGATGGGTACTACAAGCCAAGTCAGTGCCATGGAAGCCTAGGGCAGTGCTGGTGTGTGGACAGATACGGCAATGAGGTGTCAGGATCCAGAACAAACGGCGCAGCAGAATGTGGTAAGTCAAGAACCACATGTGGTGGTTGGTTTGCAGGTGTTATTCCCTTTGATTGCCAGCCAGGTTAAATTTCTTCAGCGAGATGTGTGGGACCCAACTACATGGATTTTGATACAAAACCCAAAAAAATATAATTTGTAATTGTTATTGCATTATTTTTTGGAACTCCTGTCACTGTGTCAACTATTAATAGACCCCTTACACGTGCTTGGCATAGTGTATATAAAGCCAGGACAAATTAATTTTCTAGAGGAGCATTAGATAAGTCCCATAATGTTTCATTAAATTCCTTTGGGTAATCAGCATGCAAGTGAATTCGATTTGATATTTTTTTCAGTTTATATTTGAGGGAATTGCCAAAAGTTTTTAGCACACTAAATCTTCCCTTATTTTTCCCTTCCCTACAGCATTGTGCAGCTTCTTCCAAGAATTCCCATGTCACCTTTATTTGATGTCCCAGATATAAAAGATGAAAAAAAAAAATTTTTTTCCTTTTTCTTTTAAAAAAAAGTCATTTATGACTCCTTTCACTTCTTCTCCAACAAAAGAACATAGCCTGAAGCAGAGAGTAAATTGTACACAGTGCTTGAGGTACAAGCTCAGGCCTATTGTCCATCTTATCCAGGATCATTTCTAGATAATTGGACAGTTTGGTACAATTGAAGATGATATGTAAAAAGTGAACAATAGTCAGGGTATATTATCAGTGGTCCTTATTGCCATCTGTAAGTCTGACTTAAATTTTTTTAATTGTTCCTAGCACTCATTACAGTTCTACAAATCCATAACATCTGTCTCCTTTTGTTAACACTGAGAAATTAATTCAATATTGAGGTGGATTTTTATGACAAAAGAATTTTCATATTATTTATATTTTATTTTTATGTAACACTCTGTAGTTGTCCTGAAAGTACATATTCTGATGTGCCTTTTGTATGATGATGTAAAATATACTATAAATATGTAGTGTATCTTGTGAGTCTTTTTTATAACTATCATACCTTTTTAGCCATCGATTTAGAGACTTCAGGGGATTTTGCCTCTGGTGATTTCCATGAATGGACAGATGATGAAGATGATGAAGATGAAATAATGAATGATGAAGATGAAATTGAAGATGATGATGAAGATGAAGGGGATGATGATGATGATGACGATGATCATGATGGATATATTTGATAATATTAGGAGGTCCCTATGTTGTACCTTTCTAAATTTCACAAGATGATATTTCATAAAATCCCTTTGCTCTCCAAGATCAAAAGGGTTCTAACAAATATGTATATTTTGTATGATTATTTCAAACATTGCAGCTGGAGTCATAGACTTTTTTTGTTTAAATATGAATAATTATTTCATGTGCTTTTGAGTTTTTAAATTCCGTTGTGCTGAAGAAAACACATTGGAATTCTAGCCTGAAGAAAAAAAGTGTTATGTGCTACTGAAAATATATATATGTGCAAAACACTCTAGAAAGCCAAACAGTCTCTTCAAAATTCTGCTGAAAAAATATTTGCCCTTACTTGGAACTGTGCATGTCCTCCTCAGAATGCATACTGTGACTTTCCTTCAGTTCCGTCAGTGTTTTAGGCCCTGCAAATGTCCATTTAATGAATCAGAAATATATTGCAGTAGAAAAACATTGGTGCACAAGTAGCATCTCAACCAGCCTTTAATTAACCAAAGGTGTGGAGAAAAATCAGGAGGGAAAACTGTAGCAAAGTCCTCCTTTGCATTTATAGTTAAGTTTTTTATTAGGAAATGGCTAGATTATTGAAAGGATTTTTCAAAAGCAGTAGCATGGACAAGCACGAGTTCTGTAATTCTAAAATTTTCTTGTCCTTCCTTTTTTTGGTTTCATGTCAAGGTCATATAAGCTTTATCATTATTTACTTAATCATTGCTTCACTCTTTGTGGTTTCTCTGTATTTCTCTCTAATCAGACTAGCATAAAATATTTACATTGGGAAAAAAAGGTTTGCTTAAAGTTTATTACCTTTATACATTACTGTATTTCAGAGTATTGTCACTTGCCCCAAGGTAGTTTTTAATAAATGTATAATGATGCTTTTTATTTTCTTATTTCGGGAAATAGTTTTGCTCTTTATCTTGATTCATGTTGTTTTCTGTTACTAGTGCAGAAACTTATAGAACGTATTGTAAAGGTGCCTTGCAAAATAGAACTAGAGAGGTTTTAGCATGCATACCAGTATAGGATGTTAGGCAATAGCTAAGCACACCCAATTACCAAATTAATACCAGTATAGGTACTGCTGCTGGAATGAAGAAAATGGATTATTTTAATTTTTTTTTCCTATTATTATGTAATTACCATGTGGTCTAGATTATACTTATTGTGTAGAGTAGCACTTAAGATTTGACTGTAGAGAAAATTACTTTAATCACTGTATTTATGTTAGCATGTTAATTAATTGTGTAGACATTTTGGGACTCCACCATCTTCATTCATATCCTATCTGTTTCTTTCTGCCCACAATAAAATTGACATGACCTGTGTAATGTATTACTGCAGGCTGTATAATTTAAAAATGAGTCACTGATTTCCCATCATTAATAAAAGGAAAATCAGATTCTTATTTGAATTAATTTCTACACGGTAAATACTAAATCTAATGTTTATCTTATGTAATATTAAAAAGTATAATGCATTTTCTTTTTTACTGTTTCTGTATAGTTTGCAAAATAAAGACTCTTGTAACCAACCTTTGGCCAGCATAGCCCATCATTTTGACTTTTTACATAGTCTGAAATGTAGAATCAGGAAGAATTCATGTTTCAGATACATTTTACCTATTAAAATATGTATTTATTTGAATAAAGCCATTAATGTTTTATTTTCATTAAAAGTATTTGAATAGGGCAAAACACATATGGAGCTTCTGATTTTCTGTAATTTCCCTGTTTTTTCTATAGCTTTGTTATGTACTTTTATGACATTGTCTTCATTTCATAGTAAAGAAAGAGAGACAGTCTTCTCAAGCTTGATCATAATTTGTGAGGCCTAGTTGTATTATTTTCTTAAATAAAGACAGTTAAGAGTTTACCATTCTGATAGTGGGATTTTGTCAAAGAACAGTTTCTTATGACTAAAATTCACTGATATATAAACTGATTTTAAATAAAGAAGCTAAAGAAAAGCTGTTGTCATTATTGGCTGATGTAGTAAGTACTGTGTGGGGAATTTTTTTGCATGTGACAAGTGGTTATTAGATGACAAACTGAAAATGAATTTCATTAAAACTTTTGATACTAGAATTAAAGGGGATTCATAATGTGTTTTGTCTAAAGGGATTGCAGTATGAAGACCTTTCTGAAAACAACTGTCATGCAGAAGAGCCTAAAAGATGTTTGTTTATATTCTTTCTTCCCTGAAAATTCCCCACTGAATTGAAAGGGGAGTATACATGCATTTTAGTCCCTGAGTATTAAAACTACTTAGCATAAATTCAGAAGTAAGTCAAGATAGTTAAATTCACTAAGGAACAGTCACAGTGGGGAATATGGATAATTTTGGGTTATTTTTGTGGTCCAAAACTAAAACAGCAACAACAAAAAATTCAATTGCTACATATTCCTGAGGAAAAGCCAGAAAAGAGGCTGATAGAGTGTAAATCTTCCCTTGAAAACATCCTTTTGTTTTGTAAAAGATAGGTAACTGTCTATGGATCAATACAGTAGTGTTGGTTACCTTTTATGATACTAGAGGAACTGGAAACTACTTCAGTGTGTACTTCTTTCCTGCATTAAAGAAATGCAAGAGATCAGGAGCAGCAAGAATAAATAAAGGCAAAGGCTGATAATGTAAATTTACTGGATATCTAAACCATTCAGAAGCTTTTTCCTGCTTTCTATAAAATGCAAGAATTTGCACAGATGTCTGTCCTCATGACTACAGTCATGCAGAAAGCAGTCAGGAGCCCTTGACTATTTTTACTGTGTTGCTGTCATTTTTTGTTTTTTCTGATCTTACAGTTCTACACATGTATTTATAGATAGGCAAAGATTGTGATGTACATTTGGAGATTTTCAGGCAGAGTGATTAATCCTTATGCTCTTCTGAGAATGTGTGGAATGTATAAATCTCAGTTTCATTGAAAAGTAAGGAATGCCAAGCTCAGTGCAACAAAATATATAGTCCTTGAAATAAGTATTTTGGGTCAAGGCACAGATGTGCTTAGTTCAGAAGGAAATGAATTAGTGTCATTAGTTTTCTTATATGAAAAT
This sequence comes from Setophaga petechia, assembly GCA_024362935.1. NCBI lineage: Eukaryota > Metazoa > Chordata > Aves > Passeriformes > Parulidae > Setophaga > Setophaga petechia. The sequence goes on from JANCRA010000001.1 coordinate 35,859,354, forward strand.
TGGATTATTGCACAAAACTGAGGAAGATGGATTATAATGATAGTAGGAAAATTTTTACCTATTTTGGGCAGATGAACAAAAACTGGATTTCTCTTATTCTTACTTAAAAATTCCACTACCTGGGTAGAATAATAAAAGTTTATCAGGATGTGGATTAGCTTTATGCTTCATAGGAAATTTAAAAGTATTTTTATTTACAGATTCTTTGTGAAAGCAGTGAACATATTTCTAATTATTAAAAGCTTTTGAAAATTAGATTTAAATAAAGCAGTGGCAGCAAAAATTTATTTGAAATACTGTAATTCTTTTTACTTTTTTTTCAGCTAATTCAAGTATATTGGTCGCAAATCATTCACAATTTCATTTCAGCGAGTGCAGTGGACAATAAAGTAGTTTGTCAGCAAGTTCCTGTGTGAAGAGAGATTGGTATTACATAAAGAAGAATCCAATAGATTGGAAGAATCTCTAGCTTAACCAGGTACCACATGGGTGAGTAATTAAAACCAAGTTTTAAGAAACTGATCCACGTCCTGAAGGCAAATACAATGCTGGATATGCTGAATTAAACCTCTTGTCACAACTGGATTTTTGTTAACACACTGTACTTACTGTGCAGGAGCAGTACAGTTTTCTAATTTGTTAATTCTTCCAGTCAAAAGGCAGTGGAAATTACTCTGAAGTTAAGGAACCAGAGCAAGAATGGGAAACAGAGTTGCCTAGCCTAAAAGATGAGACCTCCACTTGAATTTTTTGTTGTATTTCAGATGCATTTTGATGAATTGAATCAAATCCTGAAAAAGAGACTTCTGCACACTATGTGTCTCCTTGAAGGTGAGTTTTACAAGTGAAATACATGTGCCTATCTTTAAAAATAATTCCATGCCGGAGTGTTAGTAATGGAGCAAGACATTTTACATTTCTTCACCAGCTTTCCACACAACTCCATAAAAAAATTTCATCCAAACTTCAGACAGGGACATGCACAAAGCTGGTGTTTACGCCTGTAACCATTTTTACCAAGGTGGTTAAAATTTATCAGTTAAGATGAACAGAGAGATCACCTGTTCACCTTCTCTGCCCATAACATTTGCAGCTCTTTTGTAAACTCCTGGAGCATCCAGCATTCTGCTGAACTTTTAAAAAGAAAAAAAAAGTTAATACACATCCTTCCAACTCAGATCATTATTCTGCTCATCAGACAAGTGTAGTTTTGAAAGAGCTGGCTGTTCCCAGCACAAGGCACTGAGGGGTCTGCTCTGGAGGTCTTGTCATTGATGTGAAAATACAGATTTTTGGGAAGGCTTTCCCTTTTCATAGTTTATATACTTCACAGACTTAACGTACTGATATGTTTTTATGAGATTGTCTGCTGGGCTTTAGATTGTCTGTGAAGAAAAGGAGATTGGATCTCTTCTGCTGGAAATGTGATGCTTCTGATTGATTCCATATGCCTTAGGGGACTGGAGGGCCACAAGAAGATTTCTCGAGTCTGGGGTTTAAGAAGAGAGTATTGGCTATTAAAATATGTTGATTTTGTTTGAAAAGTAGCAAAGATTACTGAGCTTTTCACTTGTTTTAAAAAGCACCTGGCAATAGCAATGTATAGGAAGAACACAGTTTTGCAGTCACAGTGCCATGACTCTTTTTCCTTATTTCTTAACAATAATGCAGTTCTTTGATAGTACACTGTGAGTCACATTTCATTGGTTGTGGGCATTATGCAAAACATCTTCAGAACTTTTTCAGTTTTATTATACTTCTGCAGTAAATTTTATAAATGTGCATTAATTACGTTGGGCTGCATTAGTGTTAAGGAACTAAAACATGCTTTAATCCAAAATCTGTTGGGTGAAGTTTCTATTTGTTTTTTCAGTGTAAGCATTCATTATTGAGGTAAACAAAACTTAAGAGATGGTTTTACAGATGACATCAGTAGAATCCAAGCCAATTCACCCAAAGTAAAAACTTACTGTAAAAACCATGCTCAGGCATGTTTCTTTTTGTAGGAGGCATAGATTTTAGTGTTGAGTATGAAATGGTTAAAAGTGGATTAAGAATTCTTCCTGCTGTAACATCTATAGCAGCTACCTGAACAAAGCAAATGTATCTGTAGGAAGTTTATGTATTTATTTTGTGTTGCTAAATCTTCACGTTTGCTTAGTATGATAAAGATTTGTGCAAAGTAGAGATTTGTGTCTCTGTGCTGTGTCATCATTGTGATTAATGGATATCACCAGTTTTTAGGTCAGTGTCACTCAGAGTATGCACAATGTGAAATGACACTGCAACAGCACAAGATGATGGTACCAGTCTGTATTTCTTCATGTGCAAGTGAACTTGTTTCCCTCAATTTCCCCACATGTTTGGAAACATAGAGTAGTTTTCAGTGAAAGACAGAAATCAAATGATGGGCTACTGCCTTCAGCAGTAAGAATTCTGGGATCTGTCCCTAGAAATCCTGCCAGAATGTAGGAATGAAGCTGTTTTGAAGACAAACAACTTCAAATGCATGATTTGGATAAGACTAATTACTCTTAATAGTTTTGAAAAGAAAACCTACCCATAGTTTAAATTTATGCCTTGAAAATGTACCTGAATATAATGTATCTGAATATAATCTTTGCTCATCAGAAGACAACTCCTAGTTAAAAAAACAAAACAAAAAACAAACCAAGAAACAACCCGAGACAGTAATGCTGAAAGTAAGGCAAGTTCAAAGGAAAGGACGGCAGGAGAAACATTAGAATGTGACAGCATTGGGATGGCATTTATGTCTCTGAGTAGCTGACTGATCCTGTCACTGAATTAAAAAGTGTGAGGATTTGAAGTTCATTGCTCATGTTGCTCTTTCCCCTCATAATTTCACCACATGTGTTTTTATTAGGCTATGTAGCCTTCTAGCGTATCTTCACATCAAAAATTACACATAAATGCTGAGATGAGTTCAGTTCCCACAGTGGCATCTGTAGGAATTGCACCATTAAGCAGCCCAGAAGCTGAGGACATTACTGACACATTGTCATTCCTTAGGAGTTTTATAGCAGGTGTTTGTCCAGATGTACTTTAATACATCCATTACAAATGCTTGTTTCACTCAGTACAAGGAAGTGCCCAGAGTTTTTGCTTATATAAATGGTAATTTTCTCAGATTCTGACATAAAAGTGGCATACCATTAACAGTAATATCTCTTGTACATTAAGATGACTTGATATTCATGTAGTGGAAATGGTGTTACTATTTTATCTCTCTGCATAGTTACTTTAATTTGAATCAGCAATAATAGCAGAAAAAGTATTGTCTTCTAAGTAAATTTCCTGTATCAGTTTTGTAAAGATAAAAAACATCAGTATTGACTCAAGGGATGTCTTCAGGAGCCAAAGAGGTAATGAGTAGATCCCCTAATACAATTCACTCCTGTGATTCATAGATCTGACTTTCACCATAAGCACCAGCTGCTTGGATAGCTGTTGTCTGGCCATACATAGATTTCAATTCTAATGAGAAAGTGAGTGAGAGAAGCTCTCTTTTTTCCCCCTTTCAAATCTATAACGCATCTTTTACTGTTAATTAGAGGTCAGTTTGTATTAAATTGTCTCCCACTCTACTGCTTCTTGAATGCCATTACATAGCAATGGGAAAAAAAGGGGCTAATAATCTTCAACAGCAGGAATGAAATTACACAAAATTTCTATTATTTGTTGCTGTACAGAAATAGATCTTTTTCTTTCTATGTGCTGACAGGAATCTTGCTGTGCAGCCCCTGTGTCCTTTGAGTGAATGGTGCTGTCCTGAGCAGGGCAGGGGTTTGGGAACCTCTGCTGCCTGGCACAGCTGATCTCTGTGCTGCCCTCCCGGATGGCTCAGCTGTGCTGACCTGGCCACAGAGGATCCACAGAGTCTGTACACAGGCTGTGTTTGCTGAGGGAGAACTGCATGTGCCTGCTGAAGTGTGTTGTGGTGCTGCTGCTGCTGCTCCTGCTTGCCTGTGTGTGGTGGAAGAAAGGGAGAGATTTTTCTCTTTTGGCATAGTGAGGTTATATAGACTGGATAATCCCACAGCAGTGGCCCCTCTGGTGCCTGTACTTCATCTTCACAAAAGATATTCGCTCTATCAGGTGTGTCAACTTCTCAATTTCTCCTGGTTATACCAGCCCAAAATAGCCAGTTGCTTTTCCCTTTCATTTTATCTGTCTCAAAAAGAAATAAATACTGTGCTTGTGAGATTTGTTTCTCATTTTTCTGAAGTGTTCTTTGTCCAGCTCTTGTTAAAAAAACATAGTCTAAACAGGAGAAGAAAACAAGGCAGAAGTGAAAAAAAATAGTAAACTGCTAATGCAGAATTATGGAAAAGAGTAACATATTGAGGGTGAGAAAGCCTCACACCACTCTTACTCCTCCTAACTTTGACTAACTTACTTACTTTAGCTTTGTGACCTTTGTCTGCATCAATCTGTAGCCAACATTTAATTTAAACACTTTCGGGATTTCACCAGCTCGTGGAGCAAACATCTGTAAATTGCCAAAGCTATATTTTACTCATGGGAAGAATTCCAGTCACTCTCCCTTAAGACAGTGATTGCAATGGATAACTCTCAACATGTGATTTTTTTTTTGAGTGTCTAATTCATGCATTAATATGCTGCAGTATAATTTCTTCCATTCCCTTGAGTTCTGTAGGACCAATCTCACATGCCACAAAATATAATCATCAACTCGGTATAAGAATACCAGAGCATCTAAGATGTGATGCATTGCACCAAAGGCACTGATGTCCACTCAGCTTTGCCTTTACCCCATGGAAGACCATCACACAGCTGTACTTAGTAACGGTGTGTTGCAGTGCTGTCTAGCAGACACTACCTGCCAAAAAATGAAGAGAAATGTACAAATGTAAATGGAAACAAATATAAAGGATTATTGGTAATGACAATAGCTTCTCTTTGTCTCTTACAACAACATCATCTTCAGGGTCCATTTGTAGTGCTAATCTGGCCCTTCCTCTCAATCTTACTGGACCAGATACAGGTTTTAGACAAGGTACTGTCATTTCTCCCCTAAAATAAATTCAGAAGGTCAACACATGGACCACACAAACACGTAAACAAAAAGAGCAACAGCTATTAATGACACCTGTAAGACTGCCCTTTCTTTCAGAAAATTAATTTCTATAAATATGCTTCTAGGCATTGCTCAGGTTTATTGGTTCACTGGAAGTGACTTCTAATTCAAACTATGAAAGCACATGGTAGATGCTGACTTTCCTTATTGAATCTGTTGAAAAGAACCAAACCAGAACTTTTTTAATACATTCCTCCTGATCTACAAGTTGGCCTTCAAGTGGCATCTTCTTAGCAGGATCACAAAGCATTCAACACATGCTCTGAAGAATTTGCCTTGTCTAAAAAAAGAGCAGGTATGACTTTCAATTGTATATCTTCTTACTTAGCTAAACTAGTATCTTTTTCCTATTTCTAAATGTGAAACTTTAAATGAAATATGAAGTGGTGAGACTTCTTTTTCTTTGTGAAGAGCCTGATCATTGTTCTTCTACTCTCTTAAGCTACTATCTACTGAAAATTATCACAGCTAATAGCTGTCTGTTGTGCAAATCAATTCTCCATGCATCTACATCTGTTCTACACCTTCATTTTGTCCTTTTTGTCATTAAATTCCACTCTTCTAGGAATTATAGCAGCAGTCAGGAGGCTCCAAGGTTGTTCTTGGTCTCAGAGTTTCATATGCTCAATCAATCTCTTTAAGCAGATGACTCTTCACATGATTTGTGTAGCAGCAGATGGCCTACTTCATATTCCTTGAGAATTAGCAATTGACTCAGAAAAGTTTACACTGTTCTTTTTCCTCTTATACTACATCTTTGCTGTCACACTTGTTTCTTTGGAATGTTCCTTGAAAGGAGGCTTAACTAGTGGAAATTTGTCAAATTTGTTATAAAAGTCCAAATAATCAAGTTGCATGTCTTGCCATTGTTGACTTTCATTGTAAATTCATCAAAAGGAAACATCCTGGTAGGCAAGAGCTCCTGAGGGGCTTATTACCCTTTACTTGTCAAACAGGACTGGGAAACCCACATCTGGATCCTCAGGGAAAAAAACAGTATGTGGCTATTGGCTGGAGTTGGTATTCTGTGTAAGAGAATCACACAGAATCTCAGAATGGGCCAGGTTGGAAGGGACCACAGGAGATCATCTGGTCCAGCCTCCCTGCTCAGACAAGGTCATCCCAGAGCACATGGCACAGGCTGTGTCCAGATGGTTCTCCAGTGAGAGACACTCCACCCCCTTCTGGACAATCTGTTCCAGTGCTCACTCATCTGCACAGTAAAAAATTTCTTGGCCATGTTCAGATGGAACTTCCTGTGCATGAGTTTCTGCCCTCTGCCTCTTGTCCTATTGCTTGATTTATCCTACTTAAGGATCTCATCCAGCAGTATTTAAAAAAAATGGATGAAAAAATAGTGAGATTTCTTTTCACCAGCTTTTTTGACATTAATAGCATTTGACTGACATAAAGGAGTCACTGATAATTTACTCTAATATGGTTTTGAAGAAAAAGGCCTTCATAGCAATTCAAATGTAATTTTATTTTTTCATGAGAAATTATTTAATACTGCACTCCTGTTAGAACCTAGATTTTTATGTCAATCCTGGTTAAATGATAATTTGAAAGTATTTGAAGTTTATTTATTGAATTATTTTTTATTACTGCATAAGAAGTAATTCATGCTTTTTTAACTAAGACAGTTTAAAGATATTTTTTATGTTTTCTTTCTCCCTCTTTTTTTTCTTTCTTTTTTTTTTCCCTAGTAGGTGAAATGTATACATACAAAACCTGTATCTTATAGCTACTTTAATTTAATTTAAAACTGCACTTGCCACCACCTGCCAAATCCCATAATGGAAGTAGTATAATGCCATAGTGAGTATACTAGCAGTGTTGTAACTAACATGAATTTATTGTTAATGTTGCTAACACTAGAAAACAATGCAAATCTCACCTGAAACCTCATACATTTTCCAGACCTAAAATTTTTTAAGAGCTGCCAAAATGCTTTCATCTCAGAGTCAATCCTCAGCATTTTCTCATTTGGCACTTGCCCATTTCAGATTAAGTACATCTCCTCAGTATGCACGGTGTGTATTTAGGGACAAGGCCAAGTTCAGCTAGGGTCAAATCCCATTTATGTCCCCAGAGGGACATTTCAGGGAAAGGAGACAGGTTTTCCCCAATGTTTCCCCAGAATTAACTGTTTTCATTTAACCCTTTCAGGTTTCTTATTTTCTATGAGGAATTATTTATAGGACCAAATGTGTCAATTTGTGAAAAAGAATGATTCATGGAAGAGAAGAAGGGTTAGTACTGCCTTCAGATGTGCTCTTTTATATGCATTTTTTGGAAGCTGTTTCCTTTGGTACAGGATTCTACCCATGAAATAATTTTTACATTTCTTTTAGACATGTTTGTTTGGGCTTTTTCCCTCTTTGTCTCTTTCCTTTTTGTATTTACTTGTAGGCTTGAAGAGTAGTGGCCAAAGGTGTTTCACATGATAGTGGTGGTGTTTTACAGTAGTTTGTTCTTAGGATTTGTTCTATTTTTAGTAGTCCACCAGAAATTAGTGATTTGGCATGTAGATATTTAGAAAGATAGAGTCATTCCACAAAAGTTTCACTCAGAGTCTTCTTGCACTTTACAGATTTAGGTATTTTTAATGTGAAACCTCTGGGACACCAAAATTTATCATCTTCATTTTTGAGGGTAATGTCTGAAACTTCAATGTAATGAAAAGATTTCAATTTTATTTGATATTACAAGATTAGGACCAGGGATATGATTAATGCTCTCTGTGAAAACAGTGTTTAATGAAAATTTTCAGTGGACAAAGTGCATTGTTATGGTTATTACTTCAGAATGGAATTCAGTCTATGAAGAGTGGATTTCAGAAAAGCTGGGGTAGTGACTACTCTTGGATAACCACTGGATGACAGAACTAATAGATTATTACATGCATGTGTTTGCCACACAGAAGATAAGTTTAAACTTCTGCATACAAAAGGGTGATCATAAATCCTCCATTGCAATACACAAAGAGGAAGGCCTTGTTTCTAAACAGGGAATTAAATAAAAATAAATAATTACAATAAGTAAAGTTTTTATTATATAGCATATGTTTCAGATTTTGGTAAAATGTAGTTACACAATTTCCCATTTTGCTTTTAAAATGTGCAAAGTACTGCGCAAGTGTACATATATTAAATATTATATGTGTGGTTTGCAATAACTTGGATAGACCTGTAAATGTTCTATTTGTATTTAAGTTCTTCTCCTGATCATATAAAACACTAATCTTGTTAAAATCTTAACCATCAGCAATCCTGACCTTAAAAACAATTTTAAAACACAACAAAACTTTTTGGCAAAAATTTTAGCTTTGTCTTCATTAGAAATTTAAAAAAGAAAAATAAAACACTATTTATATTCCTTTTTGCATTATTTTAAAGACATCTTCATAATTTTTCTGGTGAACATAGTTTTTCTGTAGTGAAGGGAGAAGAGTGTTAGAATCTCCATCCTTGGAAACATTCAAAAGCCATCTGGACACGGTCCTGGGCAACCTGTTCAAGGTGATCCTGCTTGAACAGAAGGTTGTACAAGGTGATGTCCAGTGGTCCCTTCCAACCTCAGCCATTCTGTAATTCTGTGAAACTGAAGTAAGAAAAACATCTTCTATTCACTGTTTGTCATTGATCTTAGGATTTACAGAATCACACAATCGCTGGGTTGGAAGAGACCTTCAAGGCCATCGACTCCAACTCATGCCCTAACTCCTCAGCTAAACCATGGCAACGAGTGCCACGTACAATTTTTTTTTAAACACATCCAGGGATGGTGACTCCACCACCACCCTGGATAAGTCATTCCAGTACTTGATCACTCTTTCCATGAAAAACTTTTTTTCCTAATATCCAGCCTGTGTTTCCATTGGTGCAGCTTGAGACTGTGACCTCTAGTTCTGTCTGCAGAAAGTTGCTGCCTGCAGAAAGGGACTGACCCCCACCTGACTGCAACCACCTTCCAGGGAGTCTGTAGAGAGTGGTAGGACATGTCACCCCTTCTTCCTCACCTGTTTCCTGTTAGAGAGTGCTGGAAAACATCTTGCATTATTTAGGGCCCTCATTATTTAAGTAGCACTAACTGAAATGGAGACAAGATCTTTCTGTGGCATCCATGTGTTGATGTGATGCAGATCAGAGTAACCAATGGTTTCATACATAAAGCAGACACATGTTCCTATTTGACAAGAATTTCTGCTGGTCCTTGGTGAATTTCAGAGAATAATTTTTTTATTACTTTTCTGGGGAGAAGGGAGTCTTTTGGGGACAGGATACAGGGAGAAGATGAGATTTATAGAAAGAAGTTTGAATTGAAAGGCCAGAAGTTGATATAAATATACTTAGAAGACTTCCATCTCCCAAAAATAGAATTGTTCTGTATAACATGTGCCATTTATTATTTTTAACTCAATAATGCAACCAAACTCTTGTCCTTGTCAAGGAGTACTACAGGCTGTGGATCTCTGCTGTTCAACAAAACTTTATTCTAATTCATGATTTTTACTCAATTGATACTTTTGGTTGACTTAGCTTTTTCTTCTTTCAGTAAAAAAAGTTGTGATGTTTTACCATTTCCATATTTGTGAAAGTTACTGCAAAGTTTTCCATGTCATTGTTTTGTGTCTATGCATCCTGTCTGCTAACAGTTTTAGTAATCAGTTTCTTTCTCCTCCTGCTTGATTTATTTCACTACCAATCTGACCTTAAAATAAATCTGGGATTAAAAGCTTCATTTAGTTTCACCATTCAGGAACAGATAGCCATAGTTTTATTGGACTACTTGCAAAAGTAGTTTGGATTTCACCCAGAAATATTGAAGAAAATGTCACCAGGAAGCCCAGTCACAGGAGAAAGGAATCCTCTCCCCATTTCTTACACACAAGGACTCTCAATAGCAGGTTTTTTGCCAGTACAAATGAAACCACTAGAGAAATCTTTGAATAATTTTTTTTTCTGCTGTCTGTCTTTATTAGGTTGCTTAAATATTTATTGTACGTTAGCTGTCTGGAAAGAAAAGTTATTGTGACTAAGTGTCACCCTGGTCTTTTAAGATTTTCTAAGCCTTCTGATGCTAACATTCTTGTAGGGAATTTTCTCACGCACTTTCTTGTAAATAACTTATTGCTTTGCATTCCTTCGATGGAGGAGGAGAGAGTTGATGGACTGTTGGTTTAACCAGTGTCATTGGAGAGGTGTCACTGTCACCCTCCAATCTGCTGTCACCTTTGTAAAACTATAAATATTGGAGACAGAAAAAGAAACGTCCCTTTTTTCTTTCACCTTGAGAGCGGCGGTGCGCTTGTGTTCTTTCGTGTCCTGTAGCAACAACTAAGCAGTAAAGAGAATCAGGATTTGAGTAACTCCACAGTAATGACAGAAAAGGACATACTTTCCAGTGACAGCAGGGACTGGGGCTGGCAGCATGCAGCGAGATCTCTGATTATGTGAGTAGTTACAATGTGATGTGGCAGCTTAGGCATCAGAGAAACTCTTCTTGTATTATTTCCATGGAAAGGGATGATTGATGGGATACCAGATTTCTTTTGGCCTATTCTCTGCAAGTTTTTGTGATTCAGAAGCAAAACAGAAGTCTTTACCCAATTTGAAAATAATTCCTCATTGTCTGGTAAATAGTATTTTTGTCTGAGACAGAATAGAAAAATATCCTGAGTAAAAGTGAGTCTTGCCTAATTGTCTAAATTCTGTAGGATGCATTTAATAAATTCCTTGTAATCTAAGTGATGCGGGTTGTGTTTCCTCTAAGGTCATGTTCCTTCACCTTAGATATTTGTTAGTGCTAATCTTGAACCTCAGTCTCCCCTATGGTATCTTGATGAGTCAACTTGGACAGGCAAGAAAGCAAATTTCTGAATCCTCTTACCATCCTGAAAAAAAAGTCCTTAATGGGTCTTGGAAACTTTCACTTGCTTTGCAGGCAAAAGAAAAAATAAATGACAACATGCAGAAAAACATTTTATCACTGAAGTCTTTACAGCCTTGCAAAGCTGAATTGCCTGTCAAATGTAAGAAAAAGAAGTCTAGCTAATCCCCTAAACACATAATAATTAGCAAGTTGTCACATTTTTAGACCTGAATAGCTGTAAAAAAAAAAAAATTAAATGGCCTAAAAAGAGCTTAAAATAAAATCAGTCTTCCTCTGTTGATTTGGAAATGCCCCGTAATGAAGTTACTGGCAAATGAGTCTGTGTGATGTCTGGAATATATTTACAGAGAAACAATGAATATCTATTACAGGCAGATTTATATTCATTCTTGCTGTGACAAGGTGGCTGTGCTGTAAAATCAAATTAAAAATGGACATTAACATGTGGGATCCACATTTGTTACCACATGACACTTCGGGAGTCCATGGGCAGTGTGTCCCTTCAGCTGTAGATCAGCACTGCAGTCCTGCTCAGCTTTCAACACCCAGCAGAGTTCAGTGGCTTTTTCATCCCCCAGGCTGTTCTGCTGCAGGAAGATGAATTTGCATTGAATGGGAAGTTTCATCCTACTCTTCTTTGGAGCCAATAGCAGGTTTAGAAAATATTTTTTGTTCCAGATATCCAACTTCTGCTAGTGAAAATGTTCCATGGATGCCAAGGTAACAAAAGCTCTGTACTTTAAGGACTGCATCATGATGTGCAAGGACAGAAATGCAGGACAAGGGTGTAATGGCATTTTTGTTTGTCTAGTGAAAAGTTTCAGATAGATTGGTCTAATTATAGTTAAATACCAAATGTGAGTGGGAAGTCATTTGAATTCCCTAAGCCAGATGGTATAATTCATCTCTCATTTAAAGCACTTTGATATGAAAATTTTGAAAGGGTCTAATACTTAATTTTAGCACATTTAATTCTATAGAAAGGTGGGAGAGCAATGCATTGGCATGTGTGACATTATAGTCTGGGTGTGTGAAATGAGAACTTGATCACAAAGTGCCAGCATCTTGCTGTTACGTGATAAATCAGACATGCTTTCCTGCTTGTGCACTTCTAGCTCTAGATGAAAACCATTAGGAAATCAAAATCTTCTTAGCCACTCTCTTTCCCAAATGTGCACATTTCTTTCTCATCTACCAGTCCTTCAGTTGCTGGGGAGCTGGATATTTCCCCTTAGGAGGTTGACTGGCCTTTCTTCCAACTGTTTTGTAGTGAATGAAGTTTGAAGCCCAGAGAGACTAAGGGATTAAATCTATTGTCTGAGGCTGGTTTTCCCCAAATGTGTGTCATGTACAAATGTGTTTATCTGGAAAAAACACCACTGGGGAGAGGATTTTGTATTCTCTATAGTTGTGAGGATTTTGAAAGGTTTGCTAAGACCATCAGCAAAGAGATTCATTGAAATGAGATTTCTGTGATTATCTGGTTTAACATTTGTTAACATGAAACATGTAACTGTGCTGTGGTTTAGGAATGGGATTCTCCAATTTAGTACTCCCACAGAAAAAGTACATGCCCCACTCGCCCTTGCCCCTCCAACTGGAAGAACAAAAGGCAAAGAGAATGGGTTGAGATAAGTACAATTTACTGGAAATAGCAATGAGATAAGAAAACAAACAGTAACAGCAAAAGTATTAGGAACAAAAGTGTACAAAAGAGATAAGTGATTCAGATGCAAGAATGTTCACTGCAGAGCCCATGACAATAAACAGTACCAGACATCTTCCTGTGCCATGTTTTTTCAACTAGAAGGAACCTGTTCTCTGTTCTCCTTGGAAGAGAGTCGATTTCCCTGTCCCTGGCATTGGCATGAGGTGGTATCCCTGTCCTAGCCCTGTTCCCTTCTAGCTACTGCAAAAGATTAAACCTCCTGGCTGGGAGCAGGGCAAGTAGGTGCTAAACCTGCAATTAAAAAAAAGATAATTTATTACACTGACCTACTCTGTTTCCAGTCAGACAAAGTGTATTGTCAAGAGATTGTTTATTCAGATGAGCATGCACTGAAGCAAAAAATCCTGGGTGTTTTATGCATTCTTGTTCAGTTATTCAGACTCAGACTTTGATACTGAATATTTACATGAACCTCAGTCCTTAGCTTCTTAGGTAGTTTTCAAAGTGGAGTCACTCTTCAGCTTTAAAATTCGTGCTATTTTGGCACCTTTATAAACATGGAGGGAAAATTTTATTGGATTTTTTTTTCAAAATCATTACCTGACCTTGACATTTTTGGGCTTACCATGTAATAATTTCTCAGTTTCTCAATTGGTCTCAATAAAAAGCTTTATAAGCTTTTTTTTCTAGTGGAAATACTCCACACTCAGATTTACTGTGGAATTCAAGAAGATTGCTGCTTTTTGCTTAACTTTCTCCTGTGACAGATTTGCAAGGTAACTGCATTCTTAACATTCTGCTGTCTCAGCCTGACAGGCTTAGCACCTTTCTCTCTTCCTCTGAACTTCCTTAACTGCCAGTCTAGCATATTTCAGGCTTAGATATTATATTCATTTTAAAAGCAAACTTATGATGATGTACTAGGAGAAATTGTTCTCAGGAGAACTGTCAGAGCTAGTGGTCATAAGAATGTATAGATCCCTTTAGCAGCAGGAAAGAAGGCATCTATCTAAATAGAGCTGGTGGGAAGAGAAATGAATTTTGTGATGTGAGTTCTGTCCTAGTATTCAAAAGCTGTTTCCCCTGAATCCATATTTTAGATCATTGATTTGTTGCTTCCAAGTATCACTTACTGGTAAGTATCAGGACTCATAGTCCTGGTCCTCAAGGGCTCTGCCTTCCTTCTATTCTGTAAAATTCTGTAAAACTTTATTGTAGGGAAATTAAACATCAAAGTTACTGCCAGGCTAGCATTAACACTAAATAAATTGTATTTTAGCAATAAATGTTGTGCCTTAAGGGTGGTACTCCCCACTGCAGTCTCACCATCAAGACTCCCAGATGAGGCATTTGGTCCCCACCCTTCCCCTTCCAGCTCCAAGCATGGAATTGGGAATTGGAGACACACAGGTGAAACTTGTGGGATTAATACCAGCTGAGGGGTGAATAATGAAAACAGAACCTCTAGAAACATTTTATCACCAGCTTAGTGACTTAAGTACAGAACAACTTTGACAGTATCTGCCTGTTTTGTCACTATCATATTACCTTTTTATTTATTTTCTCATCTAGACATATTAAAGGGAAGGAGAATAAACATAGGCATTATTAAAATCTATCCATAACATAAAAGATGCGGGAACCCTTCAAGCCCAGTCTGTGTCTTCATCCATGGCTGGTGATTATGTAACAAGGTGCTCTTCTCAACAAGCTCCTGCTAAGCAGCCTTGATGAGCTTACTTGTAATCATGCCATGCCATCAAGGATGGGGACAAACGTGCTCCATCTCCAACACTAATGGCAAAATCAGATAATAGTGACACTTGGCACTCTTGTGCCAAGTCAGAAAGTCCTACCCGTGCTGAGCCTGTACACAGCAGAGTTTCATCTGCTGTTTCTAGCTTGGTAGTTTTTTAATATGGTAAAGGCTTCTGGCTTTATATGGGAACTCAAAAAACAGGCTCATATGGAATCCCAGGTACCTCTTTCAATTTTTTGTTTGTTTGTTTTTGAGACAAGTATAGAACATCAGTGATTTTTCATATGTAGCTTTGAGTGTAGCCAAGAAATATTGGGCTGAATGACTGTTTCTCTGAATTTGGCAGCTGGGCATTTCCTATCGTTAAAATACATATTTTTATGTGCATTAACAAAAAGGAAGTTCTGCTTGTGTGCCTCTGGACAGTTGTTGCCTTATTGGGCGCAGGTCAGGAACTGAGAACAAACAGGATGTCCTCGTGCAGTACTTCAGGTCTGAACATAGATCTACTTCATCTATTGTTTACATTATTCTGTTGTCTGACAGAGTGCCTTCAAGAAGCTTCTGAAATGTCTGTGTGCACAGGAAGTTTTCATTTTTTTCTGTAAACATAGGTGAAATATTTATAATAGTTGCTGGACTGTGGTATTCATTCCTCATCTGTGTTGCTGAAATGAGATCTCAGCTGAAGGAAAAACACAAAAGAAGGGCTTATATGTTAGAGTGTCTGAACAAGGAACATGTTTTCCCTTTAGTTACTTTTTTTTTTTAATATTTGGTAGCAAAACCACATAAGCTGTAAAGAATTGACAGCTGTGACAGCAGAATAGGGTGTTTGTTGAAGTTATTGATGCTGAAGATACATTCTTCTTCCTGTGAAGTTCAATAACACTTCTTAAATAGGATCAGTTCGAAAAATCCTTCACTGCAGAAAATGATTTATCTGTGTGAAGGCTGAATTGAAACAGGTTAGAGTTTACATTTAACCCAGAATGAAAAAAACTTATTATATATTTGGGCTCATGCAAGTAGATATGTGCTCAAAAGAGAGGTAATGGGAATTTCTGGAAAGCACTCCCTTTTTTTGGCATATCAAAGGCTTGATTTGTGGTCAGCAGCTGACATCTGTTTCTCTTTCCTGGTATATCATAAGTAGCTTTTCCTGCTTTCATCTAAAGATTAGAAGATAATGCTGTAGGGCCAAAGGTTATTCTAACTTAAACCACTGAAGTTAATGAGCAAAACTCTCCTCTGTCACGTTAGCACACCTGCTGCCCTGAACTGTGTTTCAGTGATGGAACTTACAAAACCACAGAATGTATTACTGTTTTGCTAGGGCTTTTCTTTTTCTCTCAGCAGCACAGATACGTCTTTAGAAAAATAACTGAAAGTGACCCATGAGGTTATTCAGGGTGTAAATTCAGCCAATAGTTTTTTTCGCTGAAGTTGCCATAGTACTTTTGAACTAACTTTCAGACAACTCAGCTTCTCATCATTCCCTTTTTTAAATAATGTAGCAGGCATAAAAGGAGTCCAAAGCAGCAACATATTGACTTGGAAACAGACAGAGACACAGAGAAAGACATTTTTATAAAAGATAGAAAATATTTTTTAGGTTTTTCTTGAACCCTGGGAGAATAAGTGTACATTTTTAAAAGATTTGCAGCTCAAAAAGAATTGCAGTAATATCTACATGGTTTAATATTAAATTGTTCGCAGAAGTTTAAGAAAAAGGACTTGTTAATTTATACAACTAATAACATCTTATTAAAAGAAAAAAAGTTTTGAACCAACATTTTTTGAAATGGATTTTATGTGGATTAGTCAAATATTTCTGTGGAGGAAAATCTCAGGAATCATGTTGATTGATAATGGTATGAATCTTTTCATAAAGCATTTGTAAATTCTGATGAAATTAGAAATTAATTGGTAGGGAAAATTGAAGTATATTTGGTAGAGAAACTGCTAAGCATCTCTTATTTTACCTTTCATTAATTCTTTGCTACTGGGGACCCATATAAACTATTTAGGGTTGGGGGTTTTTTCCTCATGTTTGTTGGGGTTTTTTCCAAGAGAACTGAAATTCTGCAAATGACACAAAGACAGGCAGAGTCATAAACTGTGAGGAAGACAGGCCACAGTTCCCTTGTTAGTTAGACACAAACTCCCTGAAGTAATTTTTATATAGGCAAAGATTCAGCTATGTATCTGGGTAGCAAATAAGGCTGTCATGTAGCGTGTTAGCTCTTCTGTGTTAGGCAGAAGTTTTTCTGAAAAGGACTTGTGAAGACACTAATTAGTGTATCATAGTTGCAGAATAATATTTCGGCCAACCATACATATCTTATAATATTTCATGTTTTTCCTACAAAGTGTAAGCCGCAAATCCCAGTATTGCTGCTCTTGAAGTTGTAGGTTGACAGTGGCTCTTGGGTTGCTTTCTTGGAGATGTTGCTGTTGTTCCTAGTTGAAAATAAAGAGAAGTAGAAGAAAAAGGAAGGAGAAGAGGCCTCCAAGCAACATTCTGTAAGGAAATCCCCAGAGGCAGAGTTCTATGAGCTCTGCACAGTGCTCATCAGAGCATCACAGGCAGGGAACACCAGGTACCACAGAAACTGTCGGATACATTTGCCTCTCCCTCAGAGATGTTCAGCTGCTCTGTCCTGATATCTCTGAGGGACTATGATGGGATTGTGATTTTTGGGTAGAAATGGTTCCTATGCTCTCTTGGAGATTGTATTGTCACTTCTACTTAAACCAATTCAATAGGGAACACTGTAACTCTTGCTATTTGATTTACTAAAGAAAAGTGTGTGAAGCAGAGCAATGCAGAGTCCTCAGGCAGGTACAAAGGAGAGCCATTTTTCTGCAGAAACCAGGCATTTTAAAGCAGTTACACAGTTTACTTTATCAGTTACACAGTTTTAAATCATAACAAACATAATTCAAACAACCACCACACACCACGATGTGAACAGGCAATGGTGACATGACTTGTCTTTCCACCTCTAATTCGGCTCAGTCAAATTCACATAATCCTTTTCTATGTAGCAACAGGTCTGAGCCATGATTTTACAAGGCCTTCCTTTTGTAAGGTTTTACCTATATGCAACAGAAAGTTAGTCTTAAATGAATTCTGGATGCATAAACTAATCCAGTTTATGCTCTGTTGATATGGATTATTGCTCCATATCAGTAGGCATTTTTTAGATAATAGAAGGTGGGGTTGCAACAGAAAAATGAGGCGTCTTTGCTTACCTGCTCTTAGGTAAAAAAAGCATTTATATAAAAGAGAGAGGACAAGAAAGGAGGGAGGAAAACTAAATTTTTAAGTTTAGAATCCTTCTTTATTACTCTATTTGAAATCTGTGTCCAATATGTGGCTTCTCTAAAGTATTTTTGTTCATCTTCTGACTTTTAAAATAATATACCAAAACATTGGTTCTGGAAAGGGCTGAGTACTAGCAATGTTACCTTCAACTGTGCTAATATGAGTGAAGAAACTAAGTCAATACAACCTAAATCCAGAGAAATAAGGCAAACTAAAACCTGCAGAGCGCAGAATAAAGAATGTATGGCAAAGGTTAGCTCTGGAAAGCTGAAATGGATTCAGAAGACAACCAGACTGTTTTCCTTAGGAGCAGAGCACCGAAACAGTCTGATAACACACAAATGAGTGCATGTCAACATAAACAGAAAAAGGGTAATCATTTTACCCAGATGTTCTCACCCCCCACCTCTAAAATTATTTGCAATCTGCAATGTAGTACATGCTTTGAGTGAGAAGTGATGAGGAGAGAAGGAAAAGAATAATTTGTTAACATCTTAAGTTTGTACTGCAGTTTATACTATGCCTGCTGTCATATTTTACATGCAGAATCAATGGTCCCTGCAGGCTCAAGTTCCTGCACTTCCCTAGCAAAGTCAGCCTACCTTTCTTCAACTAGATGAGGCATGTAATTGGTGATGGGTTATACCACCAGCCATGGAACTTCTTGTTTCCAAATAGACCCTGAATTTTATTTATATTGCTGGCTCAATGCAGGTTGGTGTCTGAATGTCAGATCAAGGAGTTTCCTATGTTAATTTCATATTTTTAACATTTTGTACATAGGTATAAAAATAAAGAAGACTTGGGAGGGTTCACATGTCCTGAAATATTTCATACTGGAAAGTAGGCAAGAAAAAGCTGTGCTTTCAGTGCCTGAAATCTGAACAATCTAGTTAGGAATTTCCTCATTCAAAGTAGATCCACCTGTATGATATATTCAACTCATTTTATGAGGGCTTGTTCATATCACTATGCAACACCTTGGGATTTATATCTTTCAGGTATTTACAATATATAACCTTGAGGGCATTTCAAAGTGCAAACCTGCTAACCTGGGTGCCAGTTTCTTTCCAGTTTTGTCCTATTCACCCTTACTTAATGATCATGTAACTTACAATTCTCTTCCACTTACTCAGTATTTGTCTCATATCTACAGGCCTAGAAATGCAGCACAGTGCTCCTGCTACTCTTATAGCTGACACAACTTTGTTTATTTTGGCTAATCTGAGTGGGTCTTTTGCATCTTCAGACCAAAATTAAAACAACTATCAGTTATTTTTGAGAATTTGCATTTAGAATCTATGTCACTGTCATGAAATAAGTTTTCCTGTGAATGAATCTATCAGGTTTTCTTTATGTGATATCCTTTTATTACTGAGTTGTCTTGGTAAAGTCAGTGTGTTTACTATGGAAAGAGAATACTTCAAGATGTTGAAAGAGAAAAGGAAGAAGAAAGCATATTCTGTAGCTACTTTCTGTATGGTAGCTTGGATGAGTTTTTTTATTATTAATTTTCTTAATATTTTGTTTTAATAATTCAAATAAGGTGTCAAACATAGCCGTGTATTAATAATTGGCATCCAGGAAAATAAATTTTTTCTGATTAGTAGCTAATGTCTTGGTGACTCAAGCATGATGAAAAACAGCCTAGACAGCTATAGAATTTCCCTAACCCTAGATTACTTTGTTTCCTTGAGGGTGCTTAAAGTTTTTTGGGGTAGCCTTTGAAATTTGCTTTTCTGTTGAATTTCCACCGACCTTCAATGCTACACTGTCCAACCATTTTATAGTGTTGGAAAGTAGCCTGAATGCTGAAGGAGAATTGAGGCAGAGAAAATAGGATATATAAGGTCATAACAAGTTCATAATAAAATGAAAGCAAACTATGTCTATTCATCCTCAGCTTAAGGTTATCCTACTTTCCCTGGGAAAATATATCATGTCAAAATTTCTGTGAAACTTGGGAAAGATTCCTTGTGGTGTTTCTGACACCACATTTCTGGCAAAGCAGTATAAGCTGCAGCAAATACTCTGTTACACAATATCTGTTTTCTGGTATCTTACTATCCATGTGTATTTCCTCCAACTTTCCTCCAGGCTATTTAAAATAGAGTTTCCTCTCCTTCCCCAAAATGGTAGAAGTGACAGTGAAACCCATTTGTCACTGCATTTTCCATCTGAATGTTTCTTAACTGCAATCAATGTGCCTTTTCTTTTAAACAAGGAAGCCCAGTTTATTTGTTAAACACTGCTTTTCCTGGGTTAAAAGGAAGGAACTGTTTTACTACAGTTTTAGTAAAACAAATACTGTTCTAAGAAATATTTAATAAAATATCCTCCTCTGTAGTTCTGAGGAGTTAGAAATTATAAGCCTGGAGAGTTAGAAATAATCTTTCTTGCTGTTACCTGTTTTACCAGTGTGTGATCTATATCTCTGTGTGCTTTATCTTTTTAGGTAGTTGTAGAAATCTCCCTCCTCGCTGTGTATGACAATTTTTTTCTCTATTCTAGTCTTGCTGCTTTTGAGTGTTTAAACCTGGTAAGCAAGAGAGCTGACTTTTACCCTATTGGGTGGATGACCTTTCTGGCAAAGAAATGGAGGGTTTATAACAGATTTTATGTGTGTACTTTTGAACTGTGTAAGATAGCTCAAAATAATGTGTGATAGATACAGTGTACTGTAAAGGGTAAGCTTATGTTTCAGTGTATACCACCAACATTGATAATCACATTATCTTCTGTAAATTTGTATTTCTGCTGACATTTTGCCATTTGAAACTTTATTCATTTCCCTATGGTGTTTTGCATTTGTTTTATAAATGGCATGTGCACAAACCAATGCCATGGTCTAGAAGAAAGGGAAAAAGTATCTAATATTAAGCCCTAAAGGCATCTGTTCAGTAACCTGTATCTGAAAGTAAAGCAACCATGCTGCCATCTGTTATATTTTCTGTTTGATGGCTATTGCCCTCATTGTAGGTTATTGCAGGTCTCAAAGGGCTGTGCTCACTTTGCCTTTGAGCCATTTTCTAGAGAATAAAAAATATTTTGCATTTTCTCCTGTCATTGCACAAGCTGTATTGAAAAGATTGCTTCAATTATGAGAGCACTTATGTTATTTTTAAGGAGAATTGATTTTGTTTTCATGTAGTATAGATGAAAGAGAACTCTCTAAGAGGCTTTTAAAATGTGATGTTGTTGCCTTGCATGACTTTGCATAATGGTATGACATTATTTACTATTTATTTCAGATATTTAGTCAAGAAAAACCTCTCTGAGCAACTCTTTGTTACCTGGACACAGCAAAAGGAAGGCATTATTTAGAGCTGAATGTTAAAAACCAAAAAAATAAAATGCATAGCAGTTGTTTGTTCTTTTCAGTCTCGTTCCAGCCGCTAATGTGTCATGATGTGTCAGAGTAAGTCAGATGTTTTATGAAGAAAAAAGCAACTCTCTTCTCTCACTATTTTCATGGCTCTGCTGAGTCTGAAAGGTGCAATACACTGCTGTGATCCTTTTCAGATAGTAATTTCATTTCTTTGCCAAGACTAACAAACAGGTAAGTAGAAACCCACACACTTCACCTGCCAATGCCTGCATTTAAACTGCAGCTTGTCTCTGAAGCAGAATTTTCCTCACTTTTCTGAGTGAAAAAAAAAAATAACCATGACACTGTAAGGATGAAATTTATTTTTGAGGTAAGTAATAGTCCAGAATTTCAGAGCCCTTAGTTCATGAAATGACAAATATTTAAAATCTGTTCCTTACTTATTTTTTTTAAGATAACAAAATGAAAACCTCTCCAACATGAATGGTTTGTTAAAACTAGCCAATCTTAGTGGGGGCAAAATATTCCTAGATTAAATAATAACATTTAATGAACCTGGAGTAGGAGTATTTATAGTAATTTTTTTTAAAGAATTCTCTCCAAGAATTAGAATGTGAATGCTTTGGAAGATGCCATCGTAAATTCAGGGTTTACAACTCCATACTTTGACTTGGTATTTACAACTCAGTGCTGTGGGGGGTAGGAGGGGTGAGGAACAACAGACATTTTCATCCAGACAGATCACAAAGGCAATGTCCTGGGCCAGTCCCTTGGTTGTTCACCACTGAGTGAATTCCTACAGGAGAATTGGAAGCAATTAATTGGAAGCAAAATATTATGACAGCCTTCAAAGTATCATTTAGCATATTTGTCCAGGTTTAGAGTAAATTTGGGGAAAAAATTCCCCAAAGTAGCTCCAGTGAGAAAACAGATCCAATCGGCCCCTCCCCCCCTTAACTGGTCCAGGAGGAAGACAGTACCTCCTTGGAGAAAGGTGGAAAAAAACTGTTTATTAAACAATAAAACTAAAACAATATCAAACAATGAGACCGTTTGTCACTCTAAAAGAGATGACAAACTGAGAAAACCCCCTCCCCGGGTTGCAGCTCACTGTCTCCGATCAGTCCCTCTGGTGTTGGGATTGTCGCAGGCCGGGCCCAGCCCGGTGGGCCAGAAATGTGAGCTGCCGGTGCTCTCCTGGGTGTTCAGTCCAGAGCAGGTTTCAAAAGGTCCAAAGAAAAGGGAAAAAAAAAAAAACACAGTCCAGGGAACTTCTTTGCCTCAGCTAGCTGACACTAACTAAAAAGCAAAAGAAGCGCTCTGTCCGTCGTCTGTCTGCAGACAACAACCGCCGGGCAGGAGAGGGAATGTGGGGGAGTGACAGCAGTTTCTGGAGGAAAAAAAACTGCATTTCCTCTCCCCCTTCACTGTCTGCAATAAGTCTTAAAGGTGCAAAACTTACTATGTAGCACAAACAGAACAAGACGATTGGGGATAAAAGCATCATACAGCCAACCCAGGACATTTATATACTAGAGCATGTAGTGACAGGACAAGGGAGAATGGCTTAAAACTGAAAGACAGGAGGCTTAGAGTGTATGTTAGGAATAAATGCTTTACTGTGAGGGTGGTGAGCACTGACACAGGTCCCTGAAAGTTGTCAAGGCCATGTTGGGACTGCAGCCTGGTCTGGTGGAAGGTGTCCCTGCCCATAGTAAAGGGGTTGGAACCAGATGGTCTTTAAGGTCCCTTCCAACCAAGTCATTCTATGATCTGTGATGTCATTTAACAATTGAAAACAAAGATGACAATCAGCATCCCATAATGCATTTAATGTTTGCCCAGCTAGATACAGGAATTGAACTAGCAAATACATTTTGAGTTGCAGTTTACCAACAGGTAATATAGGCCATCTTCCTGCATATTCTACCTTGTGATCTCCTACCCGAAGAAATGAATAGTAAATATTTTTAAAATATTTCCTGATTTTATGTTTGTGTGAAAGCGATTGCAGCATTACTGGCATTTCTTTAACTCAGGTGTGCAGTGTCTGTGAGGTGAGCAATAGATGAGGTTAACCAATATACTTCCAGATGGAGGTCTTACCTCTCTCTCTTTCATCTGTTGTAAATGCTTTCCTGTAATTTAAAATGGCATTTCAGGTTTCAGCTCAGAGGTTTTTGTATCCTGAAGAGCAAAGGAGAGGACAAGCTTGTTTGCAGGTGGGAAAGAAAGCAGATGACCTTGCAGCAGGTCTTGGAAAAGGGAAATAGAGTGGAAGCACCAGTTTGAGGTGGACCAGGCACCTGTGTGTTACGTGTTTAGTCCCTATGAATTTGCTAGAGGAGAAGTATGAAGTGTTGGGCATTTACTTAGATGTAGCATTAAATTAAGGTGAGTGTATAGGCTGATCACTTCTGGCCAAAATGTGATAAACCTGGGCTAATGCTGAGAAAAAAGATAAGAATTGGTAAATATCTTGAGCATCTGAAGTATGGACTCAGTTTCTGAGATATTTCCTTATATTTTCCAACAAACAGTGGTACATTTGAATTCCACCTTAGTAAAGGGTTTAAGTGAATCTTAATGTATCAAACTTTTCCTCATACTATTTGTAAATTTTTACATTTTGGTGTGAAGTTGAAAGGCAATAAACAGATATAACTATTTATCCCTGTAGTGTTGCAATATGCAAATTTTTAATTTTGGCCTCTTTCAGCTGCAGGAGTGGTTTTTGGATGACCATTTCTCCTTCAGACACACAGGGTGAGATCAATGACTGTTCATAAACCAGCATCCTGTTCTATATGTGGTTATCTTTTTATCCTCCATGGCAATATTTTCTCAATATGGAGTTAATGGATAGAAAAAGAATGTGAAATTTTAATGAGGGCAATTATTCTTTTCATTACCTCATTAGTGCTGATAGGTAACTTAGCTGAAGTTTGTCCAAGGCTTAAGAAATGTATTATTACATAAAACAGGCCATTTTTTTCACCTATAGTGAAACACCTATTTTAGTAGTGATAGTAAACATGTTTTAAATAACCCAGTCCACCTCCTCAAAGGGGGCACTTTGCAGAAATCTTTCATTAGGAGTGGAGGCAGAAGACACCTGGAGAAAAATGTTGTGTTGCTCAGAGTAATTTTACTCATATTCCATAAGCAAAGGTAAAAGAATAAAATAATTCCTTTCCTCAATCACTTTATCTATGCATAGGATTACAAAATGAACTGAAAGTTGGAGGTTATAGTGGGTAAAAGAGAAAAAGCTGCTTTTATTTGGTTTGGGGTTTTTTTGCATTATACAAGTGTCTTGTTATCTTGTTCCATCCTGTTATTAAGTGAGGGATCCAGATTCATGGTGCAGTCTTTGGAAAGATGAACAGAAATGTAGTGGGGAGTAAATTTCTCTTCTTAAAAGAGCTTTTGCAGACTTTTTGCCTGTTGGTCACTCATGTTATTCCTTAAAAAGAAAAATTAAAGATGTCATTAAAAACAAAAAGCAAAAGAGGAAGGGAAAAGGAGAATGAAACCATTCAATTTTAAAACTGGTCTGTTGGTTTAGAGAGACTACTATTTAAATATTTAAAGCCTTCTAGTCTCTGGCACTGTACTGCTACACAGCTGAGCTTCTATTCTGTGAAGTACCTTTTTTGCTTACCTTTCTTCTTTCAATGTGGCAGGAACAGAGACCATGGCCCTAGAATATTTGGAAAAACATTCATAAGGCCCCCTTTAGAATTACTGCCTACATTTGTTCATGGATGTGGTTTCCTGGAAACTGGTTCATGCTATGTTACCTGTGTGCACAATGTGTCCTATTTTTATATGTAAAAAATACAAGGTTATAAACTCATGAGTTTCAAAAGTTGAAATTTCTGCTAGATACTGCACTCAAGGTACAGAGCCCTTTATTACTATTTTAAAAAGATGTAAGAAACAAAACTTTTCTAAAAAAAAATAAAAATTAAATTTTGACTTTTAAGAAACTAGACTGGAAGGCCTGTTTTTCTCCACAGCAGATACCTCTTCCCTTCTATTAAGAAAAGTTTACCTAAAAGGAGTCTGTTGAAAATTATGAAGGATAGCTCTAATCTGTTATGTGGTGTCTTTCAACTCCATGTTTTGTAATTAATTAATTAAATAATTATAATTACCCATCTATTTATCTCTAAACTCGTCTTTTGACACATTCAGTCAACTTCAGCCTCTTACTGTAACATTTTCTGCTAAGCCTGCTTAGGAATCACTTCATGCCATTTTCTTCTCTTTATCTTCTTCGTGTCCTTTCTGAATTGTGTGGACATGTCCAAGAAGGAAGCAGGGAGGGGATGACAAAGGCGTTTGCAAGGAGTAGGAGAGGAGACCCTGAAGAGTCTTTATAATTGTACTAGGGTAGAGAGGGAAAGAGCTGGGTGCTTGTGCCTTCTGCTCCTCCAGCAAGTTTTTAAAAGAAGCCTTTTCAGTAAGTCACTGCTCCTTCTGTGTTACTGAAGAGGGGGAATCTTTCCTCTGTGAAGGGAGTCCTGTGTTACTGAAGAGGAGGAAACTTTCCTCTGTGAAGGGAGTCCTTAGGAACGTTTGAAATGGTCTGTGGCAAGTGAAGGTGAGGTGATGATAGATATGTAGGTGTCTGACAGTGCATGGACTCAGTCAGCACTGCTGCATGGTGTACCTGCATAGCCCTGGAGTACCAGCTGCCAGGACTGTGACACCACCAGCGTCGCTGCCACCTTTGTTAACCAAACCATCTGTCACTGTCAGATAAACCTGCGGATTTTTTTCCTGAGACAATAGACAGCTTCCAAAAATCAACAAGACCTGATTACTCAGTGTGACTACTCATGCTCTTGGGAACAGCATCTTTTTTGATATGTTTAAGTATCACATACTTAAAACGGTATGGTCCAAAACACATAATGGTCCAAAACACAGGAAAAAAAATAATTAGTCCTGCCCCCAGAAATGTTTGCTAAGTTAAAAGCTTTTCAAGCTGCTGAAGGTAGCAAAATAAAATCTTTCTCAAAGGAAGCTATTTTCTGTCCCAACAATGCCAAAAATTTCAGGTCAAGTAGGTTCAAATCTCAGGAACTGAACATCCTGAATGTATCTGATATACCTGGTGATGTGACCAATATTGGATAATGTGTCTTTACTGAAGAAAGATTACTTTTCTGTAAAGCTGTCCTTCGGCTCTCAGCAGGCTAATATCCATTTCAGGCATTTTAGAAGCAAATCAAAGATAATCCATTAACAGTAGGTAGAGCAGTTGGTGATCTGTCCAAATAGTGACAAGTCAGTGGCAGTAAAGAATAATGCCATGTTGCTTCAAAAGTGTTATGTAATTCCTTATGAATTTCCTAAAAGAAGAGTGTTCTTATGTATGAAAAATAGTTACTAGTTTAGACAACCAGCAAAATTAGGCCTTGAGCATAACTTTTTCTTTGTACAGGACATTGTCAGAATTATCTCTTCTCTGTTCATATTCGTAACATTTTTTTTTTTCTGCACAGTAACTGTTTGCCAGACAACTGAATTGAATAATTTCTAAATCTGTATGTCTACAGTCAGGCACTGACATTCGCTTCTGTGTAGCTACTCATTTATATACATCTTTCTTGCTCCTAACTCTGTCAAGACTTGTTTACTCTGCTTTTCATCTCTTGCCTTTCCAAAATGACAAAGGAAGGAGGCAGCCTGTCTGCATTGGCTCCCCTCTCCTGTTGGGGTGCTACATTCCCATCTTACAGTAGAAGACTTGTCTTAGACATAAACAGGCACTGTGTGTGTACACACACACACAGATATATACAATTTCTGGAATTCAATTCACCCCACAAAACTCACTAGCTATCCACCTGTTGAGTAAGGTAATGTTCTCAGGTCAGAAAACACAGCATCACACTCAGCCTATCCTCCCATGCTTGGAGCATGGCACAGCAATTGATGGTGCCCTTCTTGTTACTAATCCATACCCATATATAGGATAGAGAATAGAGAGAGAGAAAGAACAAGCTTATGAAATTAAATCTTTAATTAATATAATGTGAGACAGATATTGCCAGAAGTGGAGGCATAACCAAGGGATAATGCAAAAATTTCCACTGAATTGTATATAAATGTAAAAATTGAGAAAAAAAATTAAGATTCCACATCAGTGAGTGTCTTCTTTTCAAAGTTAAGGAAAAGGGTTTTGCCATTCTGATTTAAGAGCTAGGAATTACCAGAGGTATTCTTTGAAAGCAATCTATAAAATGTCATGTTGTTTGGACTATCCTTTTTCTTGCTTCCCTTGACCTATATAGAGGCTCCATTCAGAACTTCTTTTCAGGCTTTCCTTTGAGTCTTTTAACAGATTTAAGAAAAGTTGAATCTACATTTAAAAAGTGACTTTAAAAAGTGACCTTTAGTTAGATTTTATGCAAGACATGTCATCATGTGTATCTGTGTACCTTCTTTTTCTCTGCTTTATGTCCAGAGCACTTCTATGCCTTTAAAAATTTATACTTCTATCATAGAGCAGTCCAGCCCAAGGAAATTATATATTATAATATAAATATTGTAATTTTTTATTATGTTTCAGGTGCAGACCTCATTCATTTTTGTATGTGAAAATTTTTCAATTTCATATTATTCTTTCCAGCAAGGCTTTGTCACCATGTGAGTGCTCCAGAGCTCTGAAATAACAGATTAATCAGCCAAAATTACATTGGCTTCTACTCAGGTTTCTGTGCTTTCTCCTGCATGATACAGAACTTTACAAATAAATATCAGGAAAACCTTGTTGCTCAGAGGAGAGATTTAAAAGAAGTTTGTAGCTTCTTTTTTGGAGGGCAAAAGATCCCTTTTGTTCTAATATGAGGAAAAAATCAGCAAATAGTAGCAAGAAGACCTTGAATTTGGGACATTCCTTTGAGATGCTGAAAGAAATAACTTGTTTATTATTGAGGATTCATGTTTCTCCACTTAGATGCTATTTTGAAATAGATACTGGTGTGGGTTTTTTTCCCCACAGAAGCAGACTTACATGCAACTTTTTTTTCAAGAACTGAGCATGATTTTACGTGTCCAAAATGACAGATGGTAGAGACACCATGATATGATACATGCATATATATATATATTTGAACAAACACCTCATGAAAACAAGAACAACAGTGCTACTGCTAAGACTGTGCTATTATTTCCTTTACTGCTGAGGCTTTTCTAAGTACTTCCTCATCTTGTTTCTCCATATGTTTCCCTTTTGCAACATTTAAGTAACACATGCCTTCAGAACAGTGATGGAGAAAATCTCTCTCCAAAGAGAAATGATGCTCAGATACAAATAGTTTGAAATGTGGAGATTGTTTGGAGGCTAGAAAAGTGCTTGCTAGGTCTCTTTACAGCTTCCCTGTGCAATACCTACACAAAGTGTACAATAAAAAGGTCTTTTTTTTTATGAGCAAGGATTTAATGCTAATAAAAAATTTCGGTTATCTCCAGTGATATTCTTGTGTAGAATGTCTTTTAAAATAATGCATCCCTGCACACATTTTATAAATAAAATGCATTCTAAATATTGCAATGACAATTCTTGCAGTAATTAGAACAGAAAGATGTCCGTGATGCTTTCTTTGTTATTTTTTACAAATCCTTCTGTTGTTATTTGTTCAGTGACCATATTCTGAGGAAGTATATTCAGAAAGTATTTGTTTCCTCAGGAATAACTTTCAAACTTAAGAAGCACTAGCTGCCACTAAAGGTTATTCAGAAGACGCTTACTAGGAGGAATGAAAAAATAATTGTTTTGGCAACTGCATCTTTGTTTTAAGATACTGAAAACTACTCCAAATCCCACTGAAATGGCTGGAAAATTTTTCATTGACTTCAGTGAATTTAGGATTGAGCCAATTAAAATCTTATAGCCTCAAACACTCTCCCCACTAGTAATAATACTTAATACCTATTACACTGGTAATTACCTCTGTTTCTCTGTTCTCCTTGCATTTCTCTTGATGTTGTGACAAGCCCATACTGTGTTTCTTTCCTCTGGCCCTGAGCTAGATTTCTACATGATATGTGCTTTGACTGTGAGATACTACAGGTGATGCAAGAAAGCAATCATTCTCTTATTTATGTGAATGCCTTGAGGTTAATTCTCATTAATTAAAATTAATTTGCTGATCTTTCTCTCAGTCCCATTATTGTAGCTACAAAACCCACTAAAAATTTATGTATAAAAGTATTAATATAATCTGCTTTTTCCTGCTTTATTACTAGATTTTTTTTACATTTACCTTTATTTCTTCTGCTCCATGAGGAAGAGATTACCTCATAACAGGACTTCATTGTTAGAAAGCAGAGATAAATTTTCAGCAATCATAATATAAGCAGGAAAACATCAGGAATTCTTTTTCATGATAATAATATAATAATATCTGTGTATGTTCACAGCCACTTTGTTTATAATACACTTAGTCACAAATAAGCTGGCTGAGCCAGTTTTTAAAAGAATTAATAAATTAAAAATATTTTGATTGTCCACTTTTCTTCTGAGACACTATCCTTTCCTAGTGGTAGCATTAAGAGCTGACTGACAGGTACAAATTTCTGGTCGGCTTTTTAGTTTGTATTTAGTCCTGCCTCAAAAAATAATTAAATGCTTAGTATGTAAAAAAAAAAAAAAAAAAGAGAGAGAGAAAGAAATATTTTTATTCAATCAATTTGAAAGCACAATTAATGGCAAATCCCAGCACAGTTTGCAATGGAAAATAAAAGTTGTAATTTATTTTTCCTCAAAGGATTTTTTACTAAGTCAGGTAGATAATCCAAAAAAATTCAGATCAGAAAGCTTCTCATTCTTTCCTAAATCACATTTTTAAAGATAGAGGGAAAGTTTTCCTAGTATTTTTCCCTCTGCTGTACTGAAGCAAGGGATGCTCCACTTTAAGGGGTTCCACAGGCTTTTGATGGACCTCAACATGTGTACAAGCCGTGTGTCTGAAGATTTTTCATTATGTCCAAGAAAAAAATTATTGGTGTTGTTAGTACCAGCACCACTGGCATTACTGGTGTGAGTGCTACAGGTACTACCCAGTGGATAGAAAAGTTCCTTCAGTCTGAGATATTCCATATGTTTAGAGCTTTCTCTTTGCTTGGAGGAGAGGGTGGAAAATCAACTTTAATCCAACTGTTATCCTATGCTCAGTTCCGTAACAAAATCTCCACTCATCACTCACAACCTCCACTCATCACTCACAATCTCCACTTTGGTAGTTTCCCACACCTTTCCATCACTTTTTCTCTCTTTCTTTCACTCTCAGTGGTCAGTAAGAGGAAATGGGGATTCTCCCTCCCTCTTTTTCAGATTGCATTGTGGTAGGTGACTGGTGAGTAGCTCAATATGGAAATTTTTCATTTCCAAAAGTTAAAATTTCCGAACCTGGGTACATCTCCTGCTCAAGGAAATGCCAGTGGATCAGCAATGATCATGCACCACCTGATATTACCATCCAGCCTGCTTGTTCTAAGGAGGGGAGCAGGAAGAGAGGAAGATGTAAACATTTTGAACATTAATACAAAAAATAAATTTATTTGAGACTTTTCAGAGTTCTAATAAACCCTCAGTTTAAGGAACTGTAAACGAAGGAAACTAAGGAAAATGCTAATATTTGCACCTATTGTTTCTACTCTATATGGATTCATTAATCTTCATTCAAACATTTACTTACTGAATGATTCAAACTGTTAAACATGCACTCTTCTTACCAGCCAATTGAGTAAAGATTTTGTTTGAACACTTTTGAAGTGCTAGCATAGGTGACATTTTCCTCACTGTTGGCATGTATACCCAGTCCAGAAGAGGCTTGGAGTTATAGAGCTTCTGAAATATACACTGCAGTAAGCAGGACACTTCAAAGGGAAGGCATGTGAAAGGTTTTTGAAGAATAATTTTCAGAATGGTTTAAAAGAAAAGGTAACTTTGAAAAACCGGGGTGGAAAAATGTCATCTTGTCTTAAATAATCGTTCAATAGAATGGGGTTTTTTCTTTTTTCTTATAAAATCACTATCTTGACAAATTCAATGTGTAACAAAAAACTTGGGTGATTGCACAGTATTGTAAGAGATCTTAGAGGGGATTGCACAGTAAAACTCTGGCTGAAATGTGCTTCAGACACAGGGAAGCCAGCAGTTTCCATAACTTGATTTCCTGGAATGTGAGAGGGAAGTCACTGCAGTACATGAGGGGAAAGATGAAAGGTTTGTTATTTTCAGATTTTCTCTTCTTTTGATGTTCTGGCAGTAACCTGACAAGTCAAGGCCCTGAATATTGCCAAAATGACCAAATTCCAGGTTCTTGTTCTTGTCATAGATAGGACACAGACTCTAGCAATAATTTTAAATCCTCATGGCATCAAAATTTTTCAAGATGATTTTTCTCTGACCCATTTAATTTTGCCTTTAGGAAATGTCAGGTATGCCTTCTAAAATGAGGCCACATTTCTACCAAGCTTTATATACCACAAATTGAAGAAAAAATACTCCTACTGTCTGTATTATTTCCCCTTTTTTTACAGGTTTGACAAAGACCCAAAATACTAATAACCTCATTATTGATTAAACTGCTGTGATTACCATTGTTATCAATCAGTTCTTAGCTTTCTAACGGATACTGAGCATTTCTTAATGCTAAGACTGAGAATACTTTTGAGGCTACTTTGAAGGAGTATCATGTATCGTCAGCATAGTGACAAAAATCCCTTCCTGAAAACCAGACTTAGCATGTGTGTCTTTACTTGCAAGTGCATTGCCACAATACTTTCTTTGCTTTTCCTTTCACAAATCCATTTCAAAATCCTACTAAAATTTTAAACACAGAATTCTTCATAAACATAAGCAAAACAAATGAAAGCAGCTGCATCTGAGTGGGAAGCATCAGGCTGTGAGTGCATCAACTCTGCTGGCTGAAGAAAAGGTGTCTTGATAATTAGAGGATTGCTTCTAACGGTGGCCCCTTTCATGCACCCACAGATATAGGGGCCGTGGAATTATAGTATGTATTGTATAGCTGGCCTTAGAGCCATGAGAAATATATGTATTGTATAGCTGGCCCATGAGTCCCAGTAAAAGATCTATGTATTGTATAAGTGACCCTGCCCCGGTTCTAGTTGTTGTAAATGGGCTGCAGCTGTGATGTCCTTAATTGGGTGGCAGCTGTAGCCCGTGAAGGTAGCTGGGATAAAAGGGGGTGGGGCAGCCAGGGAGAGCTGGAGAGGAGCCCTGGCTGAGAAGTGGCAACAACACAGGTATGGGACTGTAGAAATAGGAGAACAACAATATGATAACTACATCTGGTGACCCCGACGTGATGGTGAACATGCAGCCTGGGGGCTGTGACAGAGAAGACAGCCGAGAGCTGGGACAGGTATGTAGAAGAAAGAAGCAGGAGCTTTGAATCAAGGAGCTGTGACAGCAGAGAGCTGTGAGAAGCATGGCCTTTGAGGAAAGGAGCCTGAGAAGATCTCGGGAAATGTATGTATTCAAGGCAGCCGAGAGCTGTGGCAGCCTGAGAGGTGGGACAGATATGTGTATTGTAATTGTGTAATTGAAAAACTGGTTAAAAGAAAAGGGGGAAATATAGGGGCTGTGGAATTACAGTATGTATTGTACATGAGTAAATATGTGTTACATAAGTGGCCCATGAGTCTCAGTAAAAGATCTGTGTATTGTATAAGTGACCCTGCCCCGATTCTAGTTGTTGTAAATGGGCTGCAGCTGTGATGTCCTTAATTGGGTGGCAGCTGTAGCCCGTGGAGGTAGCTGGGATAAAAGGGGGTGGGGCAGCCAGGGAGAGCCACAGAGGAGCGCGGGCTGAGAAGCAACAAAAACGCTACTGTGAGGTATGGGACTCTAGAAACAGGAGAACAACAATATGATAACAACATAGACATAGACTCAGTGGAATTCCAAACATTGCAGACATATCTCTGTGGTTGTGACAGTAAGGAGTCAAGTTTGCAATGGCAGCCACAAATGATGCAGATTTTTCTAAAGGGCAAAGTGTCAATCCTGCTCCTACTAGAGCCAGTGAGACTTCACCAGAGAAGAATTTTTGGGAACCTCATCAGTACCTTGCTGTCAATGTGAAATGCACATTTTGGAGTCTGTTTTCCTGCCACAACAGACCTCTTGAGAGTGCAGAAGAAAACAGTAGCCACAAGAAAAGAAAGTCTACAAAAGTCAGTCTTGAAATGGCAAGCTAAAAAACAACACAGCAGACCCACTGCATAATGAGAAAAGAAGCCATTCAGAGGTACTTTAAAATAAAAGTAGAGTATTAAAAGAGTGTCAAGCTCTTTGAGATGCATCACCATGGTCTTTACCTAGGCAGCACTTTCACTTTCATCTCAGTTAATCAAGGCAAAGAAATACTTTCTTCCCCATAACTGAACAGTTCCATCCCACAGGCACCACAGAAGTCAGTAGATTTGCAGTCCTATTGGTAGAGTAACTTTGGTCCATCATAATTAAATGCTTTCAACAAAGTGCCAGACAGCTCAATAGTTCACCCAGCTGCAGAAGTTAAAAGTTACTGGAGCCAGGTAGAGGTCTCCTGACTCTTAAGGAAAAGATCCCTGAAAGCTACAAGATAAATGCCACCAAAAAAGCAAGTACCAGCAATGGACTGGTGCTTAACACAAATTTCTGCATGAGTCCATTAATCACATCAAGAGACACTTCCCTCCTTAATGGCATTATAATGAGGAAAAGCTTAGTATTTAACTAACTTCAGAATTGATTGTGTTTGTGGAGAATTTTAATGTATTACTAATGCAATACTAATTGCTGGAAATAGACATGTACAGGAACCAACTGAGATTTGATTATTTGGTTTCTATTTTTGGTAGCAAAAAAGTTTTTAACTGCAAGAGTAACAAAGACAGAACTTTATTATTCCAAAACTCCAAGACACATTAAAACAAATATTTAACTAACAGCCTTAATTTGCTGCTACAGGATTTACTGGGTGATGAGAAGATACTGAATTATCTGGGTTTTCCTGCTTCAGTAACCTGAATGAAATCTCATGCTTTAAACAGTGATCTTCAGTTTTTCCATTCTAATAGGATGCTGCAAGCAACATCATGTGTTGCTTTTCCATTTAGCCTAGGTGAAGACATAATTGTGGCAAGTGGGAGAAATGAGCAACCTGAGAGGATCTTGTAGGCAAGGTAATACCTGTGAGTCATAATTTGGCAATCACATACCTACACCCTGGCCATTGTATTGATGTGGTTTTGAGCTGCTGCTCTGAATTAATTTGGTTTTGGTATCAGCTTAAATAGTCTCTCATTACCAAAGGTGTGAAAAAGGAGGAAAAGAGGAAGTCAGAAAAAGTTTTGACACTTCCTTTTCATTTATGTCTGCTTAAGATGCCTAAATGTTTTCAATTAGAAGTGATTTTGGCTAAAAATTCTGTAAAATAAATTGGTTAGGTAATCTAGAAAATAGCTTGGTTTGATTTTTACTATTTGATGTTTTCTGACAAGAATTAATCATTGGCAAAGACCTAGTGCTGATGGACAATACTATGGGAAGTCCATGTACAAGGGAAGTCATATGTCTTTCTCTGTAAGAAAATGCCATTGCAGTTTAGTAAAAGCATCTGGAACTGTATCAAAGGTGACTTCTTAGTCACCACATTTCAGGTGATGGAGCTTTAGTTTTTGTTTTGTTTTGGTAAGGCACAATAATGACAGAGATCAAAGAACAGAAGGTTTCTTCTTAAATAATCACAACCTTCTTGATCTGGAAAAACAAGTTAGCCAACACATGTAAAAGGTGACATCTTGTGAATAAAGCTGCTTAAACCACCTTTTTAAACCTCTTTTTGACTCAAAGCATCTAACTAATGAATGCTTCCCAGTGTATTATGTTTTTTGCCCCTAATTAAATATCTATTACAATTATACTTGCAGTACTTCTATGATCTAATCTTCATTATCCTACAAGCATTTTACAAAATTTCTCAGTGTGACAAACCATTAAAATAGTCATTCTTAAATAATATCAAAGCATTCTAATGAACCTTAAAGTATTTCTAATCCAAGAAATTAGTACGTTATACCTTGTTAAAACCCAAATGTCTTCTGTGTTTGTTGTTTTGTTGTTGGGATTTGGTTTTGTTTGTTTTGTTTTGTTTTTTTGACTGCCCACAGTTTCCCAACGGCAAGGCCTTTTGAGCGTGTCTTTAGAAACTATTATTTTGTAGCATTTAGAATTAAGAGGGAACTGTTATGGCAGGACTACATGATGCAGTTGCCTATGACAAGAGCAGATTGAATTGAGAAGTCCCCTCAGTTAGCTTGTGTTTTGTTGTTCTGTTTCTTGCTACAACTGAACTAACATAGGAACCCTGTATATGAAACACTGTGTTGAACACATCATGCTGTTTTCAGGGATACGTGACTGGGCTTGTTCATCATGGGAAGAAATATGTAGGGAGGAAAATGGTATGGTTAATTCTCACTCCAATATTAAATGAAGAAACAGCTGGGATATGCACAGTGGAGATGGAAATTAGATCCGATAAAGGATAGTTTGATATGCTTGTCTTTTAATTTGACATAAAATTATTATGTATGGAAGAAAGAGCTCTGTGGAATATTTTGAGAGCATGTAAACAGAGAAACTTAATTAAAATTAAATTTAAAAGAACTTTTATGTAGGCTGTTCAGAAAATGTGATAGGTGAGACTCTTAAGAAAATGATGCTGTCCTAGACACCAACAATCTCATGGAGCAAAAGTGTCAGATGTAAACCTTCATTAAAGGTAAGAGAGATGCAAATTTAATGTGTTATTTACTTAAATTAAAAACCCCCAATATTTATTTATATTGAATGTGCTAAAAAATGTATATTTGGATTTAAAGATTATTATATTTCTAAAATTTGATTTTGCTGGAAGCAATTCTCAGACCAATTTTTCTGAAGTGATTGGAGGTTATAAGACATATTGAGAACTCAGAAATAGCAGGTATTTCACAGTTTCTGCAAATCTGAATGCTTAAACCCTTCAAGTTGAGTGCACTATTGCTCATGTAATAAAGTTGCTTCTGCCTGAATTCTGACATCTCCTCAAACAAAATGGTTCTTTGCTGTGAGCAGAAGGATTTCCTTCAATCCACAAACCTTTGTGAATGGTTGCTTTCAACATAAATATATTTTTGCCTACCTTTCATTTCTTTTCTGTTGTTTTTAGCATGAAATCCTGGAGATGAGGTCATCTTCTGCCACATCACAGAGGGTTGTTCTCCAAAGGGTTGAGCTGAGACTCATTTCAATGAAGGTAGATGAAGCACACATGAGGCAGAGCAGAATGTAAAATGTTTTTTTGCTCTGCCTCCCCCATGATGTAGATATATGTAGGCTTTTGTGTCTTCAGTGTTGTTGAGCCAGAACATTTCTCAACTGCCAAAATCACACAAAAAAATCAAAATTTCACAACTGGCACAGCACTATGTATGATATACAAACTAACATTTTCCCAGCATGCCATCAATTTTAAAGTCTATCTTTCTCAGTAAATCTCACATGGGGCAGGCTTTCTTGGATGAGAAATCACCAGCAATGTGGCTTTATTTATGGGATTGGTCACACACTATGTGTGCTATGGAAAGAAAAATATTAGCCATATTAGTGCATGCAGCACCATTTTTGATAATGTACATCATTTTAAATTCCCAGAGTAGGGTCCAGAAACATGTCCTCCATCACTTTTTCAAATCTGAATCTTCATAAGCTTCATATTTACTTCTTAAATGTAAAGTTCCCCTCAGCTTTAAAAAGAAGGAAATGTGCGTATATTTCAACTTGTTTTTAGAAGAAATACATGATATTTTATTCTGGCAGTTTGCATACCTGGCTTGTCTGAATAATTCTTCACAAAAAAGATTGTACGGCAAGTTTGTAAGTAGAATAAACATTTTTTTCAGTCCCTTAAGCAACTTTTTAATGGAAATGTGGAACTAAACCCGGCTTTTAAAAGCTTGGGTTGTAGAAAATCCAGGGAATGTTACAATGGAAATGAAAAAAAATTTTTTGGTATACTGGCGTTCTACTTGAAGAGGAGACAAACTCTATCTACATTTATAGAGGCTGTCCTAAGAAATGGGAAATCTTACTGTGTAGTTTATCACAGGACCTACTTTTCCAGAAGGAGATTCCATTCAGAAGATGGAATATCTATGCAGTACATGTACACCAAATCCTGAAACTTGAAATTCCCCTGTGTTGCACAACTTGGAAAGGATGAATTTTATGGTGAGATAACAAGCAGAGAAGCATGTGCCTGTTTCATCTATGCACTATATAAACTATGAATTTTCATAAGTTAACATCAATATTCATCAGTTGGTTTAAGTCTACTGTATTTACCTGCAATAAAATATATTCTTGTCTATATAGGGCTAAAATTAGCACTGCCTGTTTTCCCGGAACATAGTCCGCAATATGTAATAATTTAATTTTTTTTAATTGATACTT
Source organism: Setophaga petechia (assembly GCA_024362935.1). Classification (NCBI taxonomy): domain Eukaryota; kingdom Metazoa; phylum Chordata; class Aves; order Passeriformes; family Parulidae; genus Setophaga; species Setophaga petechia. Next base: position 35,896,986 of record JANCRA010000001.1, read on the forward strand.
TAATATACATGAGGATTGTTTATTTTGAAAGGAATGCAAAGTGGCATCTCTGGGTGCACTGTTCTGTGTGTCGGGGTAAGTTTTTCAGTGGTCTAGTGCAGCAGTAAGTTACCAAGCAGTGCTGTGCTGAGTTGCAGACGATTTCTGTGGCTGTCTCTCCATCTACCATATGTTTGCTTTTCTCTCCAAGGGTGCATCCATCATAGGTGCTGACAAGCAGCACTAACAATCTATATCAGAAAGGCTTTGGTTATAGTTTTGGTATGAAGGTTGGAGTAGCTGTGTCAGGGGTGGTGTGGGAGATGCTTGAGGTTGCCTTTAGAGCTGAATGGATGCATCCAGGGATGAAGAGCGTGAGATCTGCAATAAATGTCTTTCAGAGCATGGAAATTTTCTTTTTTTTTTTTTTTTTAGGCTATCTGTGCTGGTGAATGGGAGTCAGTTCCAGGTGTTTTATCATTACTGCAATTTCTATATTGCAGAAAAACATATCAAGGTATTTTAATAGCAAAGGGTGTAGTGATAGGAAACACCATATCATTTTTCCTCAGCACAACAGGAAGTTAGCAAGGGGACATTCAGATTAATGATTTGTGCAGACTCTGTAGCATTGTGAAGTGCTAACAACTTCAGGTTGCATTTTTCTAGTTAGAAACTGTAACAAACAAAATAAAATATAAATGCTTTTTGAAATAATTTTTTTGCATCTTTTTCTTAAAAAGTACAATATTTTTTAAAGACAATAATTGTAAAAACTTGTGTTTCTGTTGACTTTGATCCTTACAATTAAAAACCCCAATGTGATCTAAAAGCAGATTAGGAGCTTGTCATAGACTTGTTTGTTCAGCCACTAAAAAAATTCTGAGCTTTGAACATACTGCTACATATATTTTATTTGTTATTTGGTCTATGTGGGTTTGTTTTCCAATAGATAATGGGGGCTGTGGTTGTTTATTAAAGGGTATATACAATGGTATCGATGTTATATATTTTAAGGTTTTGAGTTACGTATTTTTAATCTTGTTTTGTAAAAGTTAGTTTTAACAGTAGTATTTTGATTTCAATTCTTTTCTTCATAGGCATAGATGCTTCATTTGCATGACTCTTGTGGTAAGAAACATATAATTACATTTGACTTGTTATATTTAGAACCTATATCTCTTGATGACCCTCTTCAAGAGAAAGGAGCTGTTCAAGGCATGAATAATAAAATATGTGCATTTTCTTGCATCACTTTTACCTGCTTTAGTATAATACATATTTACTTCTTTTCCAATTTTCCAGTAATTTTGATTTTGAAATCTCATGTATCTCATGCCTGTACATACAAAAACTCCATATAACTGGATGACCTGAAATTATTCTCTGTGAAGGTTTTTACCATGGTTTAGACAAAAGGGGCAAAGGCTCTCTCAGACTTGTGCAAGCTCCCTGGCAGAGACTTGGGACTTTGGCTCTGCTCTGGCAGACACTCTCTCCTCTACACAGGTGATATTTTTGCAAAACTTGTGATAATTTCTGACAGGCCAACAGGCAAACAGAAAGTGACTTTTCCATCCTGGTATCATCTATTCTGATTGCATAAGTCTATCTAATGAAAGAAATGGGAATATGAGACAGATTTGGATCCTGAAGCTGCTGGCTGTAATGTTTTCTTCTGTGGTTGGTACTATGTTGCTTCAATCTACTGTCTATCTCAAATTCAGAGGATGAGTTAAATTGCATCTGAAAGAGAAATACATATGAATTATTGTAGCAGAAGTTAAAAATTATGCTTTAATGTGATGAATATTATCAGATTAAGATTTTTTTCAATTCTGACGTATATATGGTGAGAAAAGTGCAATTTTACTCTTACTGAATTTCATGACTACTTCTAACTTAAGTGATAAACCTTTAAAGTGATGCAAACAGATTTAGTAATTCAGCTTCCACTTAACACTAATAGGACTTTTAAGGCTAATTTCCTGTGCATCAACTGGCAAATATGCCACTTAATATAATTTAAACATGTATTTATAGCTTAATTATTTTCTACCATTAGACAAAATGCACCATTACATAATTCCATAACTTATTTTAATTATATCTTTTACGATGCCCTGGTAGGAGAAAACACTTTCAAAATGTTTTGAATCTCTGCAGCTATGATAAATCTGACCGCCATGTGTTTTTCTTTTTTTTTGGAAAGCAACCCCACAACCTCAAAATGCAATGAAAACTTTTCCATCAAGCTGGAGAATTCTATTTTGAAAATTCACTATTCACAAAATAGTGAATTTGAGCCTTCTGGAATCATATAGGAGTACACACCTGTAATTTTACTGGTGTGAGTAGCAGAGGAGAACAGATTTTGTACCTGAAACAACAGAACATGCCTGCTGCTTAGAAAAATCTACCCAGCTGAAGAAAATACACTGCCTCTACTTTTAACAATGTTCAGAGTGTCTATCATGAGTGATCATTTCACAGTTTTTGAAATCTCAAAAGTATAAACTTTGACAGTTGCGGTAAAAAAACCAAAAAGACAGTTAAAAAAAATATTTTTTTATACTATCTTTTTCAGGGTATGTTTGATCAACCAAAGTGAATTTGAAAGGAAATGGCAAACTTCCTTGAACTGGCCTTCAAAATAAAAAAGGTAAAATGTTAACCTGCTGGGAGTATGTAAGACTGGACAGTCCTGTAAATGACTTAGTGCAAAAGCAGCATGCAAGAATTCCCAGCTATTGCACAGTGATTATACTTGCCACAATATTGACTTCCAGAACTTGGTCACAGCAGAGAAAAAAAATCTGGATATTTCTGCAAGACTTGGGGAGAAAATGACCTTCCAGATGGCACACGGCATGACTACTGGTGTTAAGGGTACCAGACGAACTTGGTATCTCTCTAGTACACAGACTAGAAGAGCATGTACATTAAAATAAACAGGGAAAGGACAATTAAAAACACACATGATAAGACTGGCAAATCCACTACCATTCAGTTAATTAAATGCACAGAGTTGCTAAATTTATTTTTTCTGTGCTTAAACATATTGTACTATAGTTACTTATGTTAGCAAGAAAAGAGATTAACAAGATGAGTGATTGCTTGTGGTATTTTTAATAAGTATAATACTGCAGCAACAACTTCAATGGTATGTTGACCCTGCTTAAAATAATTGCAGCATGGTAAAAGCGTAAAAAAGTGTCAAGCATTTTCAGTGTCAGGTGCCTGTGCTTAAGAAGAAGAGCCCAGTGATCATCTTGTATAACTTTTCATGCATTCATTTATGCTTGCTGAGAATCTGACCTTTAAATGTAATGCTTTGATTTCAAATTTGATCAAAAACTTTTTAAATTTGGGATCAGTTACTTTTGCAAAGCAATTCAGACTCATCTGAAACTGTATTATTAATTGTAGACACTTCAATGGTTTGATAGGAGAGTGCAACATCATGTAAATGGTCACACAATTTTAAATTCAGAAGCATAACTTTTTTTTTCCGTAAAAAATAGCTCTGTGCTTCAAGGCTACAAAGAAGTTAATTAGCCCATGTTCTAGTGAATAAGTCTGAATTAGAGCTTTCCATGACATAAATCAGGAAGGGTTATGGAACTTTGTGGTTTAGCACAGAAGTGGCAGAAGTTAACAGGGGGAAGATCAATGTGCCATACACATCCTTCCTCTCTGTTATTAGAGCATGTGAATTAATGGCATTTACTATGATCAGTAGCTGTGGGTTAATTCTAAGCTTTACATAATCAGCTTCATGGATTTTTTTACCAAGACTTGCAAACTGAGAAGATTGTTTGTATTGGAACAGTTTTGCTCTGTGAACAGGTTATCACAGCAGTTTAGACCAGGTCAAAGACCTCCTTTCCTCTGTAGGCTGTCTCTGTGGTGAGTTGCATAAGCTGATGCTTTAGGTGGGATAATTTTCTTCTCAATAACAGACATTTTCAAATGCATTTTTAAGCTTTCCTTTTTATGCATTGATTTAAAAATTCCAAAAGAACACTTTTTATAATTTCCCCTGTCCTTAAGGAATCTCCTACTCCTTATAAATCAGCTCCACCTAGAAAAAGGAGATTTTGCATGAACCTGTACCTAAATGGTGTTCCAGTATGGCTCAGATTGCTCAGTCATTTATATCTTATAGCAATCTTCATCAGTGAAAACCATATTGTTTTAATATTTCTTTATTCATCATCACTTCTAAGCTCTAACAGAAAATGTCACTGGAACCAGATCCTATTTATTTGGTCCAGTTGACCTGTTTCAACCCCAATCCTGCATTTCAGTTTTCTGCCTTATTACTTTAGTAGTGAGAGATCTACACATATCATCACATCTCAGAAACTAATTTTGCAATGCAAAAATATAACCATGAGAATTCTCAAAACCTGGGTTTTGGTGTCCCTAGGGAATCAACACACAGAGTATTAACAGGATGTACTAAACATTGCCATCAGAAGGGAATATTGCCTCCCTTAAGATTTGCAGATGAAAATTCAGATTTTAATTCAGTAGCTCAAAAATGTTTCCTGCTACTGCTCCTTAAGACCTGTGAGCATTTAGGATGCTAAAGAAAGAAGTTTAAAACAGCTTTAAGTCTGATGACTGGATATATTCTAAGACACATATCCTAGTTAAGAAAGACATTTTGAGTTACAATATCTTCCTACTTCTTTTATTCTAAACCTAGTTGTATCTGGGGGACACTGTGATTAGCGCAGCTTGATATATGTGCCTCAAGCTTAATGAAAACACATCTGATAATATAATGAGAAAACAATATGACATAAAAAGAGACCTAAAGGATCTCCACAAGAGTACGGGTAGAAGGATTAAGTCCTCCACAGTTAGCTCATCAACTGAAAGCAATTTTAAAATTTTGCTTTGATGCTTAAAATTTAACTCACATTAGTTTTCTCTGAAGTGGGGAAAAAGCCTTTTACAACTATGAGTAATTGGAGTGCCATCTGCTTGAGGGACATTAACTTGCAATATAGCACAGACAGTTAATATGGATTGAAACACTGTCAAAGTTTTATGCCAAAAAAAAATGGTTGAGACATTTTTTTTCTGGCAGAACACTGGCTCTTGGTAATTTATCCTAATTTTCTATTTATACAAGAGCTGTAAGCATAAGCACGCAAGATTAATGAAGGTTGATTTGACTGCCCTCTGCTTCCTGTGCCTTCTACAGTATTATAAAGGTGGTAGATTGCTAATCAAGAGTCCTTGACACTTTGTCCAAACTCAGTGGTGAATTTCTCGGAAATGATAATTACCTGCAATTCCAGTCATGATCTCTTTGACTATGAGTCACAGCTAAACTATTTGTCTTTTACACACATCTTTCTTACAAAATGAGACCATGCTTATAAATAACATTTCACTATATAGAGTACTCTTTCCCTCTTTCATAGTTCAATCTCTGATACTTCATCAATAGATGTCATGAAACTATAGATGGCAATAGTTCACAATTACACTTATCTTACATAATAAATAGGACACTAGTCTTTTTTCTTCATCTTTTAAGGATATTTTAATGTCCTACACCGAAGAATTATATTGCATTATTATTGTGTACTATATACAGTGCACTGTGTAATGCACTTGCAGCTCAAGCTTATAGATCTGGATCATATCCACTGAACATATGTTCACCTGAGCTTTACAAGGGTCTTATGGTACTAGAAGTTCATGTCTCCTAAATGCCAACTATTCTGATCCAGCATAATGCTGCTGTTTTATAAACTCCAGTATTTAAGCAACCCACTAACTGGATAAGCATCTACAACCTCTGTCATTATCTATGATGTCCTAGACACCTGCCAAAAGTTCGATAAAAGATCAGGACTGGAAGAAGACATTAAGAATATAAGGACAAATAGGGAGAAGTTACAGGATATGGATAGTGGTAAAAGGAGATTAATATACAGTGAGAAGATTTGTCTCCATAAATACAGACGTTCATATTACCATAGATGGGGTGGGATACAAAAAGAAAATTACCCTGCTGTTTCTTTATATCAAAGGTTGATATGCCTATAGTGGCTGCAAAGGTTTTTCTTCACAAAAGACATTTGCTATTACCTTTATTTCTCCTTGCTTTCCTGTTCTTTCCGTCCTAGCTTGTCAGCTACCCTGGTACCTAAAGCACTGATTACATAGGTGCTATGAAAAGAGCTACTATTTTTATTTAGACTTTAGAAACCATTTTAACAGAAGGAATTAAAAAGAAAATGGATGAGTCAATAATAATTACATAATGTTTATTGCATTAAAAACTCTTAAAGCTAGTATGAAATAGTTTGACACTATTTCTAACTGATCTCCTTTGTTAATCTGTAATGACTTCAGGTTGCTTACTTTAAGGCCATGCATTTGCTTCTCCCTGGTGATCTCTGTTTGCAGAGATTATTTCACAACAGTAGAAGCTTTCTTCTCCTCATTTATGCAGCATATCCTACTAAATATACTTGGTTCACGTTTGCTGCTATTACAAAACATACAATAATGGTAATAAATGGGGCAAGACAACTGCTCCAAAGAATTTTTTAAGATGCAGTAATCATAAAGGTCAGATCAGGGATGTTTGTAAGGACACTGAATAAGCCAGTTCATTGAGTTCCCTTTCCTCTCCAGGTTTCTTTGTCTCTGACAGCTTTTCATCTCTTTACAAGACATTTCCATTCCACTGCAGCAGTCTTAGGTCATCTGCCCTTTAGTCTGTGCTCTGGGTTAGAAGACATACAGCAGCAGCCTGACTTCCTTCTCCTTGCACAACACAAGTAGCAGTAGTTTATTTTTTGTCTAACTGAAACTGATGGGTAACATGAAAGTTAAACCTCAGGATTAGAATACATATTGCTGAATAATTAATATAAGTTGATTTTTAAAAGGCAAATGAATATATGTCCATGCATTCCTTCATGTGAAATCACCAAAAAAAAATCTGTCTTCATCTCATTTTCTATCTTGCCATTGTCACTCAAATTAAACACATCTTAATTTTCTAACAGTCATGCATTATGTACCAGGAATGCATTTCTGATTTCTTCAGCTATTTTGTGAAATTCTATGACTATTTTTCAGGGGGGAAGCAGTTCTCCAAGAGAATTGATATTTCAGCAACTAGAGCTGAAGATGTTAGTTTAACATATGACAATCAGTGGATGGATTTTATCCAATCCTTTCTGTGTGTGGATCCAAGTCAATGTTACTGCTACCAATTTATTTTCAGATTCAGGAACATAGTGAAAATGGTCAGGAACATGAGTTCTTCTACAATCACAAACAGGAGGTGCTTGATAAAGAATATTGATATCATCATTATGTATTCCCATACAACAATCTACAGAAAAGACTGAAAGCTACAAGGAAAGAGCAGGAAAGGTGGGGGTTCTTAATTTCCCAGAAGCCCTTCAAAAGTAGACATTGTTACATAAACATTACAGAGCTTTTGGGGTGCTGGTCCATAACTTAACTACAAAAAGAAAAGGAAATACCAGACATGCTTCCCCCAAAAACCTGCAAAAATACCTTTCCATTTCTGCCTGAGTTTAGAAAGTTATTTCCTATCTGCAGGTTTGCTGATCTTTTTATCACTGAATATTAGTGACTGCAGAACTCTTTGGTGATAATTCGCCTTTCAAAATTCATGTAGATAGAACCAAGGGTAAATAGGGGTATATGCCAACTTGTCATTTATTCAGTTAAGTAAAAATATGCTTTAAAAATTTTACTGTAAAATGCTCCCCTTTTGTTTATCTTATTCAATTACTTTTCCGTCACCACTGAAAAACATCACCATTATTTGAATTTTCTGTATCAGAACCTGGTCTTATAATTTTGCAAGGAGATGAAGGCAATTTTTTAACTTATTCTTGAATTTTGAATTTGAATTGCAGTGAGATAACTTGCTTTGTTCCTTGCACTGTAAAAAACCTTTTTTTTAAATTAAGAAGATAAAAACTTGTTTATAGCTTTTTTTAGTGTAAGACTCCTCTAAACATGTGGCAAGTGACACCAAAAGTCCTTGAAGAATATATGTTAAATTGGACTTACTGTACTAGAATGGCTTTGTTCTCGTTCAGCTTTGTACAACCTGCAGCTGATGTTTCCTTTTACAATAAGCTTTGGGTTTCTCCAGAGGTCAAGAATAATCTTGCTTTTGAATGGAAGAAAAGAGAATGACATTTTGTTGTCCATAACTTCCTTAACATTCACTTCCTTACTTTTACTTTTTATAAAAATTGTTGGCATACAAGCCCTTGGCTTATTTTCAGCAGAGGTGTATGGTATCCTTTTTATTTTCTTTTTTCCATATACAATGACAGTTATACTGTATAGGGAGGAAGGCACAGCAGGAAATTTTATTTTTTTAGGCATGTTTTTCATTCAGTAACAAGCGCAATTTCTGATGAATAGGAAAATGATCTGACACTGACCTGGTGTCTAAATCTTTCAGTCATACAATATTACAAGCAATGTATTACAAAACTGAAATTTAAAGAAAAATTAGTCAGAGAGAAATAAACATTTTGAAATTGTCTTTAGTTTGACGGTTAGGCTGATCATGAATGTGAGGAGCCCAGATTCGTGGTTACCTGAACAGAAAGGATGTGGTTTTTTACATATCTTGGAGGTGAACACTGAAAGAATAAAGATGCAATAGTTTCATTTTTTGCATGTTTTTACAATGAAAATTAAGATTAGACATGAGAAAAAATATTTCACAATGAGAATGGTTAAACACTGGGATAACTTGCTCAAAGAGGCTGTGCATTCTGCACACCACAGCTTTTTCCTGCCTCAAGTCCTGAACAACCTTTGAAGTTAGTTTACTAAGCTGAAGCTTGGACTAGATGACCTTGAGGGTTCCCCAACAGCCTAAACTATTATTTTAATGTTGCACTAACATTCACAGCCCATAAACAGACTATGAGAAATCCAAATTCAAATTCATGTTCTTTCCATGTTAAAGGACAGATCCCATATCCAATTGAATGCCAAGTCCACAATGTGCTTAAAGTCAATTTCTTCATTTCTTGACCCTACATTACCCAACTTATTATTAGTTGAACAAATGGAGCAGAAATTTTTTTGGGAACATCTGTTGATTGGGTCCTTTCTGCACCTAATTCCTTTTCAATCAGTTTTTTTCCTCCCGATTTCTTCTTGAGATACTTCATTTTCTTGCATTATCTATCAAGTCAAAGCACCTAGGCTGATACAAGAAACGCCACCCTGAGTCCAACCCCTGTTGGCAATTGGTAGCCCCACGAAATTCCCTGGGATCATCTAGTGGTCCATGTTTCACCAGGTACACCAGGTTCTTGTGTCTCAGAAATTCTCTCATTTTATGTGTTTATTTTCACTTGAAGCTCTGTGTCAGGGAGAAAAAACCTGAGACACTATTAATTTTGCATCTGTGGTCCTAGTGAGTTTGTTGCACCATTACCTGGAAAGAATGACAACCAGTGTGCATTTGTACCATTAGAAACAATTATTTCATTCTGTGTGATGTACCTGGCTGTGGTTTTTAGGGCAGCATCATGCTTTTAATTTTCTAACATTGTGGTTGCTTGAAGAATCAGAGGTGGAATTCCAGGTTGCTTTTTGTTAATATGCAGGACTACTCCATTTACTTTCACTCTGAAGTAGTTGAGTGCAAAGTAGGTTGGGGTGAATGCATCTTTCCAGATGGTGTAAAGAGGCAGAATAAATCTTTGTCCGTACTCCTGGATGTCTGGAGCCAGCCCTGCTCTACTCTGCAAGTAAGTGCCCCACCTCATTTATTCCATGTTTTTTCAGGTCTCATTAACACAAGCACAGGTCACTCAAATTCTCTCTCAGTTTCAGGGCCAGAGCCGACTTGCAACTACCCAGGTCCACTGGTGTGCACAGCACAGCTCTCTGTCTGTCTGTCTGTCAGAGCCACAGCACCACTGTTCCCCAGCAAGGCGTGTGCATGGAATGCCAAAGAACATGGCAGGAGACCACTTTCCCAAGGCAGGGTCTCTCTTCCCAGAGCTGAGACAGATGAAGATGTCAGTAACTAAGAGCTGATCTTTCCTGTAGAGTGAACCATTCATTGCCAAATGAGCCTGCTGGGTGCAGTCTAAGGGATCACAGTGATGAGGCACACCTACCCATGGGCTGCATCAGTGCCACCCTTATTCATGGCAGGTACTGCTATTATTTGGAGAACTGCAAGGCTGTATGAGAAAAGCAGTCTAGTCCAAAGGTCCAGCAATAGAAATTCAGATAATTTATCATTCTTCTGTCTTGTGAAACTGCCCTCTCCTCAAGCTGTTGGTGGTAGAGTTAGCAGGTGGGGAGAGGAAATAGGTTGCCTGCTTTTCCCTAGGTTGATTTATGTCTATTCACCGTAAACAAGACAGTATATATAATAGATGTGGGCTTTAATTAGACTGTTGTAAAATATGCAATTACAGTTACTAAGATCCCTTTCATGAACACATAAATGATTTCAGGATTGTTGATGAAACTTGGTAAGGGAGTTAGCTGGTTTTCAAAATCAGCATTTATGTGTTTGTTTTTTTCATAATCAAAAATGCCTTCAAGTACACTCTATAAAATTTTGCTTATTACAAAGATCTGGACAATACAGGAGATGATTTTGTTTCCATTTTAGGCTTTTAAAATTAATTAGTAATTTCTGAGAAGCAATAAAAAAGCAAAATTTTCTCTGGCATATGTATGATGTAAGCCTTTTTTTTTCCCAGTGTGTGGGCCCACTGGTATGCTGATATGCTAGAGATATGCTAGAGATACCATTGAAATGATAAGAACAATTTACTCGTACTCCATGCAACCATATAGTTGCTTTTGATAAGCAAAGCAAAAATATTTCCTGTGCCTGTGATCTGTTAACAAACTGCATGTATTCGTTGTGTGGAATTCAAATGGATTTATATTCCTATTAGTCTTTGAACTCATACTTCACCTTCAGCTGTTTCTTAGATTTTGTAGCCAAAAGAGATGTTTTGCACATAAGGAAGGTGATGAAAAAATATTTGCTGTAAGCCAAGAAGAAAATTGACTTGTTCTACATGAAACAACTAAGTAAATGAGTTTTCCTCTTAACTCTTATTCCTTACCTGGTTTTTTCTTTGCTTTTTTTCTTCCTTTCCAAATCACCATATGAAAGCCAGTGCAGAAAATGAGAGTAAAGACTGTGACTGATTTTGTAGATAGCCCTTGTACAGGAAAGGAAAGGAACACAGTTCAGGAAGAGTTCTGTCTTTCCCTCCAGCACAGGGAGCTCAGCCGTGCTCTGTTTACATCTGTAACACGGTGCTGGCTCAGAGGCACCCAGCCTGCAAAACCCCCAGTGTAGCATCAAGGTTATACTGGAGTGTAGTACTTCATTAATGTCACTTAATTAGAGAGGACGGTACCAAAACAAACACTGAATTTCTGAGTTGTGTGATCCACGACAAATGTAGCCAGTGTGTTGTTCATTGGCAACAAGGGTTTGTTTCTGTCCTTTGTGCACAGCTGCTCTGAGATGCAGAAGTATCTGAAAGGGGACTGGTAAATCCTACAGCACTCAAACTGACCTCATGTGACCACCCATGTCTCTGCATCACATTTTTCAATATTTTCATGCGCTCAGGATAATTAATTTGCAGTGAATATGACTAGCTTGGGCTTTTGAGGGTGGCTTGATAAATTCTGCACAATGGAGAAGAGATGAACCTTTTTCTGTGTGTGATGTGGCCTGGGAGCAGAGTGGTACCTTTGTTACACCACACCTGCCCTGAGACGCCCAGACAACCCAGACTGGCTCTGCACAGAGCCAGCTCTGAGTCTTCCTATCCAGGACATGATTAATCCACCTGGATTTGATTATAAATGGTTAATCCTCTTGGATAAACCACAGATGATGTGGACTGACTAAGCCCCTGCTGCATAAGAAATATTATTATTCATTGACTCTAATAGCAGCTCATGTGATCTAAAATAGAATAGTCTGTTTTGCCAGGAAAATAAACAACTAAAAAAAATAAAATGGAATTGGGTTTTTATCTCAACCATAGATTACATCTAGAAGGATTTTTAAAAGTGGATTTTAAAAGATTAATTTAAAATAATCCCTACAGTTTGATGGGATTTAAAATTGTATTAATTTATTTCAAAAATGTATTTGAAGTCCTTTTAAAAAGTAACTTTCTTTATTTTTCTGTTGCATAAAACCTTACCTTCCAATTTGTATTGACCAAATGTTAATTGATAACTGTTTATTTTTCACTATAGCTAATGTTGATTCATAATGCTGTGCCATTAACTTCAGTCCTATATCTAAACATACGTGAGTTATGAGAAAAACCTGAAAATATCAGATTTTACCTAAGCCTTAGTGTTTTCTGCCTGATGGAATTAGAAACCCACCCTCCAAATACTGCTTTTTTATCACTTTTTACAGAGAAAGAACTCAAGAAAAAGTACTTTAAAATAAGTAAAACGCTGGGGGAAAACACAGTTCTATTGTTTTAGTATTTCTTTTGTTACTCAAGGAAAGGTAGTGAAAATGTAAATGTTTTTATGGTGTTATTTGATGATTACCCTTCTTATGAGGTTAGAAATGTTCATAAAACATTTAAAAGATGCTGGAATTTGAAACAAAGTGTAGAAAAGGATGTTCTGTGGGTCCTCCAAAGCCAGATTTCTTGGAGTATTTCTTCCAAATTTGTTAAATGAGCCTTCCTTGCATTCATGAATGTGTTCTTTCTGATTCCTACTAGGACTATAAATTTCATTATTTCCCTCTGATTTCATAATGAAGTGAGAGCTATGGATCATTGAATAGACATAAAGCTTGTAAGTAGGTGGAATTTAGGTCTGGGATAGCTAACAGTGTGGGGAGAGGTGACTCATGTGGATGGCACAAAGGTATGAAATTGGTACAGTAACTCTGTGCTCCTTGCATGGTAAACAGGTCACCTCAGTTCCAAGGCATTTTCCTTGCTTCCCTCCTTCCTCCTGCCTTCTTTTTTTTCTGGAAAAAGGAAAATACTTTTCTGTGAAGGGTCAGAAATATAATTGGGAAGCAAGCTATCAGACAGGAAATTACATCTAATTTTTTCCTGGATGAACTCATCCACGGTGAGAAGAATAAGAAAACAACCCTTTGTACAGATTTTTGTTCGGAAAATAAAGAAGCATGTGGATAATTCCTCATGAAAACACACATGGGTGATCCAGAGTATCAAACTTGGCAGAATAATGAGATATCATGTTTTAGACCCTTTACATTTTTTCCAGCTGAGAAGAGAAACAATACCATACAGAGGTAATTTCATAATCAGTTCAGGAAAGGTGATGGATTCCTAACCTTCCAGGCTATTATTTTTTATTGAAGAGCAAGATAATTGCTCTGTCTTGATGTTTGCAATAACTTAAAGGCCAACTAGATTGGTCAGTAATTTAGATTCCACTCACATAGGAAGAAAACAGTCTATCTAATTTGAAGTTATTTCAAATATGCTCTCTAATCTCATGTATCGTTATAGGAATATCATTTTCTAATGACACCTCTATAAGCAGATGCCTCCATGACATTAATATGGTTTTCTGTTCACAGCAGTTATACTCCTATAAGATCCATTGTTTTAGAGAGATATTTTAATTTTTACGTAAACATCCTAATAAAGTGAGAATAGTTCATAGTTCCTAAGTGTCACAGACACCTTTTGGGAAAAATCCTTTCTTACGATTTTTCCTGCTGGAGCTGAGAGGTTTCAGCAACAAATGTAAACAATTATTATCTGCTGCTGTGGAATGCAACAGGTGGATCTGTGATGGGTCCCCTGTGGATGTTTGGATCTACTGACCACTCATGGCAGGGCTGATCTTGCTCTCTGCTGAGAGACAGATCTTTGTTATTATTCTTTCTATTCTATTCTTAGCATAGCCAGCTTCTGAAGAAGCCCTTTTCCTTTCTATTCCTTTGTAGTATAGTTATAATGTTATATATATATCATAAGATAATAAATCAAGCCTTCTGATCATGGAATCAAGATCCCTGTCTGTTCCTTCCTCTGAAAACCCCTCTGAGCACCGACACACCTAAGGGTCTTTCTGTGTTATAAAATTACACCAGAAACACAACAAAAACCCCAAAATTACTTACTGCAGAGCAACCCCTCCTTCCCTATCCATCACACAACCTCTTCCTTAGTTTCCAGTCATGGAAAGAGGGAGAAAACCACACCTAGCCGTGGTCACAGCCCATCCATGCCCTATTGATTTTGTGCGATGTGTGTCTGGGCACCAGATTGCACTTCCTGTGCTGCAGGGAAGAGTGAGGAGCTGCAGCACTCCTGGCTCTGGGCAATGGGTGTGTATTTTGTAGTACAAGGATTGTATGGTTGGCAAATTTAATATGGTTTTCAGCTATCATATTTAACTTTTAACACTTGGTATTTATCATGAACTCTCATTATCTTGCCTGCCACCTGCTAAAGATCCTGAGTCACTGCTGATGTTTCTTTGGTTCTCTGGGCTTTCATAAGGCTTCCTTTTATTTTCTACACCTTTCTCAATTTGCTTTAGAAAATTTAATTGCTAATTTTAACATTTTTCTTCTTCTCAATCCATGATGAATGCTTATTGTATTTCCAACAGAATTGTACTGAATGAGAAGAACTTGGGCTACACTTATCCCTTCGTGGTGGGGGAATTATGATTGATTTGATGAGGCCTCCAATATCCCAAAGTAAGTAGCTTGTATTGAGATTCACATATATTTTTCTATTTACATTTTCCCACTGATGTTTCTCCCAACCCTTCCTAGTCTTGAGGAAGCAAATGTTTTTACATAACTATATGAAAGTGTTGTCTTTTTCTCTGGACTACAATCAACCCTGGATTGCTGGTATCCTGGCAGACATTTACCCTTGGAATAGAAAGGGAGTGGTATAGAAACATCCTATGCTGTTGGACATTTCCTCATAGGAGCTCTAACAATTTTACTTAGGCTTCTTTACTTATGAAGCCTACTAATGCTTCATAAGTCTCCCCACATTTGAAATTTTCCACAGGTTTTTTGTGCTTTTGAGGTAAGGTTTCTTTCCGGTATTAAGCTGTTAACTCAGAGACCTGGCCATGCCAGTTTTCCTCCTGCTGGTTACTGGTTAGCACTCCAATCAGGTCTGTTAGAGATTGCCATGAAGCAGTTTAGGTTTCTTAGAACCTGCTGATAACTGATGTCCTTCTCTTCCCTCCCTTTCCCCTGAACCACATAGGTGTCCCCCCTTTTGCCCACTCTCCATCCAGTGATTTTAGCCATCACACCACTGGGCCTGTGGACTTTGTGGGGCATTGTTGTACCAAGGGGAATTTTTGGCACTGCTCAAGGTAGTGACTCATCACTAAGTCATATAACCAGCTTGCTTTCTGAAATTATTTCATTCTTTGAAGGGGTTGGAGTTAATGCTTCTCTGTTGTGCTAGACTACAGGGCACCCTTCCACACTCTATGTACAACAAAAGTCTACTACAGACATTATGATTGTAGTCAGTTAACTTAATTGTATTTATGGACTAAATCTTCTGTTTGTTGCTCCCATTTATTCAGAGGAGAGCTCATCAGAGTGGAGACTAATAGCTCTGTGTCAGACCTTGTGGCCTCTGGTGCACCATATTTAGAGATTTTCAGAACAAGCGCCCATATTTGAACTTAGAAGTCCTCTGGGAACACAGGTAATCTGAAGCCCAAAGCTAGCAGTTTATTAGCAATTTTATTTTCATTTCAATTAAAACAATTAGAGCAAAATAAAATTGAAGTAACTAAATAAAGAAGTAGCTACCCAAAGGACATGCATGCAGTAAAAAATTGATTGCTTATGAGAGACTGAATATTTTCCATTTGGGTGATTTGGCACAGTTTTTCTGAAAGATTAGTATTTTTTAATGTGAGCTTCTGATGCCTACATTACTGCAAGTTTCAGTGTGAGTCAGCAGAGGTTATAGGGATACCCACAGTAAAAATGTTAACATTAGTAAAATAAATTACAAGCCAACATGTAAGAATGTTTTCCAATTGTCTTGTGGTTTTAGGAGATTTTTTTACAACTTTCTCTCAATTCCTGTATTATAAGCAATTTAGTTGTCTATTTTCTTATGATAACACTAAATGAATTTTCAAACCTTTTTAGTTAAATTTAAATATGAGTGCTTATGGCAGCAGTTTCATTAATCAGTGATAATACTTATGACGCTGCACACTGAATTTCTTTTGTCTTTAGTTTCAGATTAAATAGAATCTTTACACAAGAAAGCTATTTCACAAGAAAACTAAATGTCCTTACAGCAAGGTTTAATTCTTTCCTGACATATTAAATGAGAAATGATAGGTATGATAGATACATTTTATCATGATGAGGGTAGTTTCTTGAGAAATTTTGCAGAAGAAGTTAATTTTAGGTTTACTTATGGATGTATATACAAATCATATTGCGATATAAATCAGAGTTAATGTCAAAACAATTTACCTTGAAACTGCTTTTCACTTACAGACTGCAATTTGGAATGCATGGAAATTATGAGAAAATACAAAGAAGGGTCTGTTTGTGGGGAGGCTAAGTGTTTTGATACACACCATTCCATGAAGCACTATTCATTATCATCAGTAATTAAAGAATTTCTTTCATTAGTGATTGTAAATATATATATATAAATAAACAGTTATTATATGAATCACATCAAAAAGCAATTCTTCCCTAATACTAAAAATCAAAGGTCCAGAGCCCTCTTTACAGTTAGATTTCATAATATCCTGATTTCAAAAGAGACAATTGAAGTCAGTAACTTTCTTATTGAACTTAATTTGAGAGTTTCAAACCGCAGCAAATCATAAACCAATTTTCATTTGGTCTGAATTATTCAAAAGGAAATGAGACCTAGCAGAGTGCTCCTGTCTTCTGAATCTGACATAGAGGCAATGAAAAAGCACAGTTTAGTTCAAGCTGGTATTGAAACTGATTTACACTATCAAATAATGTGTGCATCACATTTCTTGTTGCATAGATATTAATGTATATCATGAACTCAGCTCAGTTTATATCTGCATGGATTAAATCCAACAAAAGAGTCATTTCTGTAAAGCTGTCAGGAAAACAAACCTGTTACCACATAAAAATACATGCAGCACTCTGAACACTTTAGTTTAATGAATTTATTTTGCTGTGCTTTCCCAGGCTGTGAGGCAGAGGACAGTGATTTATAACTTGCAGAGCCATAGGCCTGATAGGATGATGAAGGACCATTTCTTCTCATTATGCCAGCAGAGCTTCTTTTCATCTCTTTTCTTCTCTGTTCATTGTTTGCCCTTGGCATCATCAGTCACCAGGCAGTGCAGTTTACAAACATTGCTTTGGCTGGCAGAAAATAAATTGGTCAGCCAATGATGTGAAATCTATCAAATTCCTACAAAGCTGCATCTTGAAACCCCTATTCGAGCTGATCCATAGTTTAGGTAACATTTTACCTTTAAGAAATAGAGTCTTCCTTCCGAACTCATTATTCAGAGCAAGATGCATTTCCTTTAATCTTTCAGCAGTCAAAGGCTGACCAACTTCCAAGAGCCGTAGAGACTAAATCATTTATCTCTGAACCTTTTTTGCTTTTGTTACAAAACCCACACGGACAACTTTATAGAGGCGTAGTTGAGCATTGTGGGCAGCCAAATGTGAATAACAGCCAACACGGGGAAAGTAGCTGAACTTCATTGTTGAAAGGAAAACATACAAATCAGAAAGGCGACAGGAACAGGTCTAAACCCAGAAACAAACAATGTGTCCTGTTTATCCACTTGAAGTAATTTAAACTATAAAGCCCTGTTTGTTTGAGTGGTTTGGTATAATGCTCAAGTAAATCAGTTGTCTGCAAATGACTGCAGCTGCTAAATGGGGAATTAGGTGCTTGTATATTTTATCTAAAAAAACCAAATAAATCTGGATTACAAATCTGAACAAAAGTGGACACACTGGTATGTCTTTCCTTAAATTGAGCTATTTGGTGGAGCTGTTGTGACCATAATGTGACTAGATGCACACAAAAATGGAGACATTTTTACAGAAGAAGATTTGCAGAACATGAAGGCTGGAAGGCATAGTGCCATGCATATATGAATTTTAGACTCTTGGGATAAAGTCTTGAAAAATATCCCCTAACTATCATTATTGCCATCTAGGGGATCACAGACTGAGACTGAGCGAAAAGTATTTACTCTGCTAGTCCACTACATCTCTATTTTGATGTGGGTTTGAATGATTTGAAGTTTGATCAGGCTTTTTTAATGGTAGCCATTGTAAGTTGATGAACCTGAAGTTACTGCTAGGTCTGAGTTTGAAGGTAAGCATGAAAGGAAAACATTTTTTTTAGTGTTCTGACCTTTTCTATGCTCCTGTTAACTGGATTTACTGTTTATAGCCCACACAGTGGCGATAGCAACGATTATAGTCTTCCACAATGAACCTAAGGGCCTGAATAGGTATTTTTCAAGAGTTTTGCTCTGCACAAATTTCTCATAGGTGTCAGTAATTTTTTGCCATCAATAACTGGAAATCGAAATTTGCATAAAAAAGCCAGAAATAATAATTGAAATGTTCTGAGTAATATTTCTTAGGTTTGTATTAGCTTGCATGTGTTTGTCCCATGCTCCTTTTCTTTACCAGCAATGCCAGGATTGTGAGGTACCCCAAGGATCAGGGCTGTAGGCATCCCAAGCTGTGTTCATATGTATCACACTGTTCAGTCTCCGCCTGTGGGACATGCCTAGCACTGCTGTACAGAACTGAAGGTTTTAAGCTGATTTCAACCATTTCAATCTGCAGGAGGCTGAGCCGTGGGGTGCTGCAGGCTCAGCACAGAAGACTGTAGTGCTGTCAGTGCCAGAGCCCTGGAAAGACAGGTCAGGAGGGAGATCTCTTTCACCCTTATGTAAGTCCCATGATTTCTACTTGTCTGAAGTGAGTCAAAATCAAAATAAACTTCCTGATATCAAATCTGTAATTTATTTTTATTCCAAATATTGTGATCAAGTTGCAGTAGCCAAGTGTCTAAGACCAGGCAAGTCTCTCAAGGACCAGTAATGAATTTACCTGTCCCACCAGTTTGGGCTGTTGAGAATTTTCAGACCTGCTGTTGATTCAGAAGGGATGGGATACAGCCATGCCCACCCCAACTGCATCAGTTTATTTGCTATTCTGAAATGCATCAATAATTTTAGTTTGATCTTTTTGGTGCAGCAAATATTGGTAGAAGGAAAGACTTGACTGAAAGTCTGTCCCTCAGAATGACAGAATTCAGGATGAAAAATACATTTGCTGTAAAAAACTTGGGGGCTCTTTAGTCCTTTTAAAGTAGCAAAGTAGGGAAATGTGCTTTACTCTTGGAAAGTTTGATTAAGTGCCATATCTCTCTTGTTTCTTTATTTTAAGTCATCGGACTGTCACAGCTGTCACAAATCTGGCTATCCAACTGTCTAAAGTATTTGTTTTAACAAATGACTTTGTGCTTTGGCAGCCTCCTCGGGCAGTGAAGTTGTTAGATTTTTAAATTACTGTTTGGATACTTACAAGATTGGCTGCTGATGTCCATTCAATTTGCTTTTTATCTTTCTGTGAATACAGTAATTTTTACTGGGTTGATTTAATATTTTTTTGAGGAATTTAGACAGCTACTTTTCTGGTTCTCTCAAAGATCAGCAACTCTGCAGATGTCTTTCTTTCTGGAAATGTTTGAAATCAGTGAATACTTATTGAAACTTCCAAAGTGATTCAAATAATTTCATGTACAATTAAGTTTGTATGACTCCTTCTTAATTTTAGAATGTGTATTTTTTTAAAAGCAACATTTCTAAAAGCCTTTTTTCCCCTCTTGAGTACACATCTCCCTTAAATCATTGTTTTTATCTTATAGGTTTGCAAATGATACAGGCAATTACCTCTATGAACTTGTAATATATATAGCAGACAGATACAGATGCCGCTGTTGAAATGGTGGAAAATTTACTTTATTTTTCTTAGATTAAGGAGCAATATTCTTCACAAACAGCTCTAAGTCTAAGGAAATAACTGATTGTTACAGGGCTTTACCCGTTTCCTTTATTGACAAAAGGCAGAGGTGGTAATTCTGCAGAAGAGAACAGATTAGCTCAGCCATCAGACAGGTGTCCGTGAACAGCCTTTTGACTTTTTCACAGGAAACCTTGCTCTGGTCAGCATTCATTGACTCTTGGTGGAGCAGCTGTGCGTTGATGGATTCCTTTGAATTGAAGGTACAGTCAGAGCCAACATCTTCCTTCCCTTTGAAAGAGGATTTTTTGTAGGATTTCTTTCTCAAATTGAGGAGCTTCTGTGCTAAGGGACCTCTTAAAAGTAATTAATCTTTCATTAGTACACATATGGAAGTCTTGAAACAGCTGTGACTTTATTCATATTTAGTTCTTGTAAAGGTGTGAAGAATGACCATTTTTCTCTATATATGAGTGAAGATTGAGTGGGGAAGAAGGATTATCTTCAGGATCTGAGTTACTAGATGCTAATTCTCAGAATTAAGAAGTCCTTTACAAATAAATAGCTGCAGTCTCACTTCTCCAAGGGTTTTATTTTGCTTAATATAAGAGATATTTAGATCTATAAATTTCAGCTCCCATGATGTTGAATTGCCACATTTCAATCATATCCTTCCCAATGAATATAAAATGCCATCCTTTATTTAAACGTGGAAGAGCAATTTGGCTGCAATGTACACGCTGCTTTGGTTGTAGAGGTTGAAGAGTCATGCAGGACTCATATCTGTAATTTTTTAGGGGACCACTCTTTAGTCTGCTGTGGGCATTGAAGCAGCTGAAACTTCTTTTGATTCTCTATATTGCAGTATTTATTGTCTTACTGTTCAGCATCTGTTTTTCATGCAACATATCCCTGTGTCTGCAGGGAATAATCTATATTAAAACTTCAGATACAACTTTCTGGCAAAAGTTACATGAAGTCTTGGATTTAGAGCTTCCCAAGTACATCTATATATAAACAGCATCAGCCTATGAAACTTTTTATATCTATTGTATATTTTTATTTTACTAACCATTATAAACATCAACATGATTTAAATATTTTAATCAATTTCTGAACACCACTAGAATCACTGTTGGAACTAAGGACTCTTTGCTTGTGTTGAACCTTTCCACATGACACTAGAAACAGTAGTTTCAAATTCTTACAGGTTTTTAAAAGTTTCTCCCTTTTTTATTCCTTCCTCATATGAAAGAGATATCTTTTAAGATTCATGCTTTCCAGGAAATTAATATTCTTCACATCTTCCTATCACTGTCTAAAAACCATGCAGCTCTTCATCTTAGAAAGCTACTGTAGACTATTTAATTTAGCTGATTATTGAAAAAGCACAACATGTTAGGGCCATCACTGTGCTTTTACAATGACTTCTCCTCATGGTCTGTTATATTTCTGCCTATTTTAAGCTGTGCTGAAATGTTTTCTGCATTTTCCCTTTTCTCCCTTTAGTCTACGTGCTTTCATTCTGCTTCCAGTCTTCTATCTCCAGTCTGGTCCCATGCCATGTTTGTGGGTCATGTTGAAGGACAGCAATATATCTGACTTCATAACCATAGTTAAGTTTATAAAATAACAGGTAAAAACCAAAAATGATTGAAAATGATCTTGTGAAGAGGAGGCAAAAGTTCTTTAGTGTTAGCCTGGCCTGCCCACCAGCAAACACTTGATCTGCTCTTGCCTCACTTGTCCCTATCCTATTTGAGAGATAGAATGGTAAAACTTGTTGAGTTTCAATTTCTTTAAAACAACATAGGTTGATAAAATAACCTTTTCTAACTACATTTCACTCATTTTTTCTTACTGTGGTTTTTACAATACTGTATTTTTATGGGCCTATGTATTTCTATCTGAGAAGAGAAATATTTCAATATAAAAAATGTCAATGGAGTCTTTGAATCCGTTTTAATCTATTTCCTTAAAGGTTTGAACATTCAGCAAGGATATTTTTGTTTCGTTATACTTTGTTTCCAAAGTTCATAGGAAACATCTCATAAAATGCATTTTATGTTGTAAGCTTAAGCCTAGATGTTATTATTTACATGCTGTATTATGTTGGGATGAGAGATAGCTTAAATTAATGCCATTAATAATTCCTCTTGTAAATCATATTGTAAAGAAAGTAAAATAAAAAATTGCAATAAAATCCATTTCAAGTATAACTGATACTCCTCAGGGTGTATCTTTTAATTATCTTTCCTCAGCAAGGAAATGAATATGGCAATGTCATAACTCCAGTAATATTTGCCTGGGTGCTTGACCATTTCTTTACTAAAGAAGTTGTTGTATCCCTGCGGCAGCCAGGGTCACGGAGATGGAGAACATCCCTACCAGACCTATACAGACTGCTAACACAAAGTAAGTAGGCTTTTCCTGTGGAAAAACTGACAATTGCTCTGGAGTGAATTTTCTATACCCTTCACTTTTAAATTGAACTGTCAGCAGGCACTATACTTAACAAGTCTACTTTATATGCTATTCATTAGATGTCTGCTAATAAATGACTGACAAGGCAAATCTGAAAGATTTCATCAGTGATCTGTCAAAATGCAGCATGATTAACTCTCAAAACTTAGAAGTTACTGTCATGAGGGTTGTCAGTTTGAGTTCATTTGTTTGCTTCACTTGGTTTGGCTGGCAAAACCTATCTTTGTTTAAAATCATGCCTCTGGGACTATCTGCCTGGTTCATTTTGTCTTCAGAATGGCTTTCTAGCCAGTGCTGGAATCACGTACTTCTCACTGAAATGATATTGGAGCAGATACACCTGACTTCTGGGAAAGACACAAATTTCCAGTTCATTATGGTACCCTCCCCTAGTCTGCACAGGTGTATGATTTATCCTTTAGTGTGTACCACTCACACAGATCCATTTCAGAAGCCAGAGAAGGTTTGGATGTGACACCAGACTGGCTTCTAATTTCAAAGCTTATTTCAATCTTTAGATTTGATGCTGGTTCAAGTAACTTTGAATCAAACCTTTGCCTATGGTGTTTTGTGAAGGTGATTTTTAGACTCTGCTGTATGAGGTAGAAACTGTGATAATTCTTGTGCACTACAGAGGAATCTAAAACTCATGCTGTGACATTCCTTTAACCTTTTCCAAGGTATCTTTAAATAAACTGCTCTGGAGAGGGCCAGGTGCAGAGTCCAAGCAGAGGCCAGAGAGCAAACCAACAGCTGGGCAATAGGGTAGGTTTTGGTTCTTGCAGGGAAGATCATTCCTTAATCTTCCTTCGCTATGGGTGTATCTCCCACAGACACACACAGCCATATCTCCTATAACATCAGTGTGTCAATACAGGGTATCACCAAAGGATCCTGTACAAGAAATGCCGCATGTAACCTGCTCTGAGATCGAACAAGGAGGCCAAAATAGA
Source organism: Setophaga petechia (assembly GCA_024362935.1). Classification (NCBI taxonomy): domain Eukaryota; kingdom Metazoa; phylum Chordata; class Aves; order Passeriformes; family Parulidae; genus Setophaga; species Setophaga petechia. The sequence continues at coordinate 35,920,470 of JANCRA010000001.1, forward strand.
ATTAAACGTTGATGCATCTCCCATTCTATCTTTGGCTGACAAAAATACCTCAGTAGGAGACTAAGTCCAAAGTATTAAATGCTCAGCAGGAGCCCTTGAAATCCCTTTAAACCAGTTAAGACATAATAATCTTGTTTCTTTGTTGGACTGATTAGATTCTGTTCCATAGCATGTACTGATTCTTCTAGTAGAGATTCTGCATGGGGAACAAAAAAAAGAAGGTCCTACTCTAAATGTAGAAAGGATGTGTTTCACTTTCATTTAATCCAGAAATTATTTGCTTAGGTGAAGGTCTTATTATAGACAAATTGTTCACATGGAAATTTATTAAGAAATTCAATGTTATTACTTCCTTTTCTAGACAGGCTGTAGCATTAAGAAGTAGCCAACTTACAGGTCAAAAAATGCAGCCTTGTCTTTCTCAAGATTTTGGTGAAAGTCCAGTGCTATATTTAATAAGTTAAATTGTTGGGTTACGCCAGAAATATGCAAAAGTTTAATTTCTTTTTACAAGTAATATAGATCTATATTTGCTTTTTATTTTTAGTTTTTCAAGTAAAGTAGTTAGGAGCAGAGATTTTCAGTTTTTGCATCTTTCCGTAAATGTCCTGGCCTGCCTTTTCATCTGTTTTTTTTTTTTAATTTATAATTTGGTTTTCACACTTGAAATAAGATACTGGTACAATCTTGTAAATAGGAGATAAAATACTAATTTTTTGAGTGTTTTATCAACTTTCTAAGATGTGAAAATATTTCATCATTTTTTTAAACACTTATTAATTCAGCAGGATTATTTCTGCTGAAATAAGGTACACACATAGGTCTTTTCAGGGATTAGACTGACAACTCACACCTTTAAAATCCAAGCCTTTTTAAAGACGGGTACAGTGTTTCCCTTTTTCCAGTCCCTTCGGTCTTCAACTGACTGCCATGACTTTTCAAATATCATGGAGAGGCCTGGCAACATCAAGCATTTTCCCCCTCAGGATTCTGGGCTACATCTCACAGCTCTGTGTACAGACATTTATGTGCATTCAGGCTCCTCAGGTTGTCATGAACCTGATCTTTACCTACAGTGGGAGGCACTTTTCTCCCCCAGTCTCTGTCCTGCTGTTCATCCTCTCAAGAGATCTGGGAAGAGAGGTTGCCACTAAAGACTGAGGCAAAGACTGTTGATTACCTCAGCCTTCTCCTAATCCACTGTTACTGGTTTGTTACTGTTGTTTTTTTGGGGAGGTACACCTACTTTCACCTTTCTTTTGTGGTTACATACCTATAGAAGCTTTTCTTGTTATTCTTTGAATCCATTGCTAGGTTCAGTTCCAGCTTCTCCTTGGTCTTCCTCACCCCTACACAACCAAACTTCACTCTATACTCTTCCAGGGTATATTACCTTGCATCTACTGCCTGCGCTTTTGCTTCTTTCCTTTTGCTTTGACCAGCATTTCCATACTGAGCCATACTGGCCTCTCACCTGATTTTTTGCTCGTGGGAATTGCCAGTTTTCACACTCTGTGGAAGACTTCCTTGAAGGTCTGCTGTTTCCACTCCCTTGTCCCTGAGGGAAGTCTCCCAGTGCACCCCATTGACTATACCCTTGAAAAGTTGGAAGTTTGCTATCCTAAAGTACAGGGGTCTAACTTCACACCTTTCTGAGCCATGTCCCTCAGGACTGCAAACTCCACCAATGCACCACCACCACAGCCCAGGCTGCCTCCAGGCTTGATGTCCCCAGTTACCTGCCTTGTGTTGGGCAGATCCAGTACTGAATTCCCTCTGGCAGAGCTGTCTGTCGGCTGGATCCAGGAGTTATCCTCCATGAATTCCAGGAGTGCCCTGAATTGCCTACAGCTCCCTCTGCCACTTTCCCAGCAGATGTCGGGATGGTGGAAGTTCCCCAGCAGGACATGAGTAACTTTGATTATCTTGTTTGAGACTTGGCCTTACTCTGTGTTTCTTTTCTCAGTGATGCTGCCTGATAAGTCCTTCTAAATATAGATGAAGAAGCTAAAAGACCACATATCATCAGTGAACACAGAAACAAAAAATCATCTTTGCTTCCTCTAAGCAAATCTGGACTTTAAATCAGGCAGACCCCCAGCTGCTTTACATTTCTATCTTAAGAAATAGGAATGTGATACATGCTGAGAAACTCTGACTGCAGGAAGCTGTTAAAATAATGAGCAATTTATTCGGAGGGATAATAAGGGTTTAGGTCTGACTGTCTGCAATGAGGAAAAACAAAAATAATACAAGTATTTGAAATCATGTTGGTGTGAAATCACTGTGGATGTGGTCAGAAATAGAGGATATGCTAAATATGCTTCCTGTTCAACTGTATTGATAAAATAAAAATTTTCAGGTAATATAAAAAGGTTTTATATTAGGAAAACAAAATTATTCTACAGTATTTCTTCTGTTTGTGTTCACTTTATTGCATATATCTGAGACCTTTTCCTTTCACCCCTGCTCACCTTGAAATAAACATCATTTTCAAATGATCCTATTAAAGCCTGTGAGATTCAGAGGTGGATAATGTCTGAAGGGCTCAACCTTTAACTAATAAGAGTTGGTTTTGAAAAAGGTCCACATTAGATTAAAATGAGTAATTTTGATTTTAAAAAAGTTGCTTTTTTTCCTAGGTACAGGCAATTTATGCAAAAATTGAAATATAAATGCTTCTACTTTACAATGCATTTGAATTCTTTTATAAATGTCTATATATCAAAATCCTCACAGAGTGTATTTTTATATCTTTATCTGTTGGGGTTATGCAAAAATTCTAGGGAGTAATTTTGTCATCCTATTATTCTCTGGGTAACAGCAAATGAAGATGCTGGATCAAAGTATTCTACTTTTATCTAGCTAAAAGTCAGAATAATCTATAATATAAAAGCTAAAGCATTCTTTTTAGGTTTCATAAGGTCACAATGGTGGTAACATCTACTTCACTGTGTAATGTACTGTCAAGTCACCTCAGATACATTGGGAAAGGATTTGGCATAGTGTCACCTGAGATCATTATGGTCAGGACTTACTCTCTCTGGCTTAGGGGGAAAAAAAAGACAGTTGTAGGAAGACATTGGGGAGAAAAACCTCAGTTTTTGGTATTTCTCGTTTGAAAGCACAAGACCATTTCAAATCATGGTATGGTTAAATTAAGCCAGTAAGTACCACAGTGGTGTAAGATCCACCCTTCATAAAGAACTGCTACACATTTTAGAGAAAAACCTTGATTAAACCAGAAAGGATTTTTTTCTAATCACTGGAATATGTTGCCCAGATGGAAGGCACCATGTGTCTCTTTCTCAACATTCTTGTAAGGAATTAAAATTGGAATCTTATTCTTATATCTCATGAGACATTATTTGTTCTTTCAGATAGTTCTAAATTGAATTGTCCCGTATAAGACTGTTACAATGTTTTTGTTTCTCATTTTCCCACCCTTCCCAAATCATCTTTAACCTCACAACTGTTGGATGGGATTGGAATCAAAATTACTTCAAAAAAATCCCCATGAGGTTATTCTTCTGTATTCTAGCCTGACATAGAAAGCAATCAAAATCTCACATATCTGCATTTACATGATTATCATGCATATTTCATATAATAATTTTGCTTGAATACTTTTGAACATGTATTGTTAAGAACATGTGGACCCACAGGAATAATCTTGTGAGTTAACACAACTAATGTAATGTACAGTATAAATATAGTATAAAATTATTGTAATTCTTAATACACACAGAATGACCAAATCCAGCCCCAAATCTCCAGTTTGGAAAGGCCTTTATGTTCTTTCCTAACAAAGAAGCATTTACTTTGTATGACCATCCTGAGGATATCAGATCTTGCTTCTCACTCCTTTGTGTTATGCTGCTGGTGTTAACAATCCTAAAATTCACATATAACCCATATTCCTAAAGTTATCATGTTATATATACATTTCATTTAAATTTATATATCTCAGTGGTAATTTAAAATTTTTGCATTGGTTGCAGCTAATAAAATCTGACCTTTTTTATTCTCCTTGGCACTCAGTGTAAGTCACCTTAAGTCTTATACTTTGGGTAATACAAATTCAAAAACAAAGCCTGGTTTTGTCTAGGCAGCTCATTTCAAGCTAATTGTAAATGCAATAACTTGGCACAAGCAACTCCTTCTGCTGTTGTGGGCCATTCTTACCAAATCAAACTAAACTTGAAAGTCATCTGTTCACAGGATGACAAAGAGCTGGAAATTTCTCAGGTTAGTTTGACATTATTCTGGCTTCTGTTCAGCCTTCTGGTTTCTGGTGGAGACAAGGTAAGAGCCCACTGGGAGAGGAAACAAGGCTTGGGTTTTTTTTGATTTATTTTTTCCTTTTTTCACCTATCTATTTATGCAACTACCAAAAAGAAAAAAAACTTTTAGAGTACCAGCTAATCCCAAAATATTGAGGATAAAGTGACAAAAAGTAATTCTTTTGCTACATGGGTGGTTGGTGGCAAACACAGCAGGAACAAGAGCAAAGCAATAATTTGTTCAGTTCAAGAGATCTGCAAGTCTGCTGATAGTGTCACCAGAAATATTTACAGCTGAACGAGTAGAAGCAGAGGTCTTCACATTAGTTTTTTTTTCCAACCTAGCAAAACTTAATCTCTAAGATCTGTATCATTGCAGCCATAATTCATAAATATTTTTAATTTTTAAACATGCCTCTAAATTAATTTTTAATAAGATTGTACTACTTCATGAGTGAAAAATGTTCAATGCAGCAAAATCAAAGGTAGTCTGAGTGCCATACAGATCCATGGACAGACTAATAGAGGAATGCAAGAGGATTATGGTGCATGGATTTGTTTCTTAACATAACTCAGTTATCAATAGAGTTTAAATTACATAGGTGCTTCTTTTATCATCTAATATTTGACATTCATCCACTATGTCTGCAATGCTGTGTAGTACAACCATTACCAAAATATTAACTTCTTAAAAAATTAATGAAATGTGCATTTTTAACCTTCAGATTTCAGGGACTGCATTTAATCATTACTGAATCATGAAATACATTGATCCTTGGTGTGGCAGTTATATGTGTGGAATAAATAAAATGCCAGGACTCAATCTATGTGCCACAAAGGAGTGATTGAGATCCGTGGCAACCACTGTTAAAGGCTGCTTCCAGGCTGTTAAAATCCTGATTTTTCCAGCTTACATTTTCAGAAACATAAAAAACACCACACCCCCCCCCCCCCCCCCCAAGATAAATAGAAATATTAGAATCCTCAACATACAATGTGAAGGAAAGACATGGTTGAAAGCCCAATTGTTGCCAAGGCTAATATTATGGTGCGCTGTGCTAATTATTTTCTTATTTTCCAGTAGACGTCAGTGCCATTTAAGAACCTGTATTTAACATACAGCTGTGGTTTGGTATTTATGCATTGATATATGTGCAGTAAATGGTACCCTGCTACTATTTGAGTATATGTACAGGACATAAAATTCATATCATCAAACTAGATATGTAACACTAAGTGGTTTTCCCTCCAGACACTTGAAAAATTGGTTCCAGGCAGAATTAATGAATCCTTAGCTAGGTAGCTACTGAAAAAAAAGTGGGCAGAATTTTTTATTTGTCCCCCCCTACCCTGAGAGTTTGCTACTAGGCAACTCCAGATCATTTGCTTTTAATCCACTCTCTGAATCTGGATCTATCAGACACCTCTATGGGTTCTGTGAAGGCAAAGGACGGTGAAGTTCTGCACATAAACCATTATAACTTTTTTAAAATTCTGATTTCATTACTGAACTAATTCTTGAAGCATTTCTGGACAGAGAGATGCAAATTAAAACTGGGGAGAATTTAACTGTTTGCCTATTTTTTTGTTATTTACTTATTAATTACTAAAATATTACTTGTCTAAAACATAAATTTAACATTCTTGTATTAAAAGGAGAGAGGAAACTGTCTTTTGCCAGTATTTACTGGCAGTATTATTCCTGCCAGTAATGCTTTCCTTTAATCTGTAGAATGGTCGGAAACCCTGTCTTCATGGAAAGTTTTTCCTGCCACAGATAAGACTTTTCTCACTACCCCTTCACCTTAATGACATACCTGAAGCAGCCTGTCTGTCTTAACAGAACAACTGGAATGGCTAATAATGCCCTCCCTACCCATGGAATTGACCTGCAAGTCAACAGTTAGATGGATGAGTGCAGTCTGTATCCTTGACCAAAGGAGGATCAAGGCCTGGATCTGAGAAGGATTTGCTGTCTCCAAGGTAGAGTGTGTACATCAACTTAATGTGTCAAATGACATGCTTACACCAACAATGAGCTCATGTGTTTCAGAGCAAAGCAGTGCATGCACAAAGGTTTTGTAAATATAGAAGAAGGCAAATCAGAAAGCAGAGGATTCAGTAATGAAGGGAAACATGAGATAATTCCAGTCTTGTTTCTAACAACTGTTTGAAAGTTAAAACAGTGATAAATCTGACCAAACAAATATATATTTAGACACATCTTAGGGTTCTAGGTCTTAGGGAAATCAGGGACACCAAGACTGGCAGCAGTGGTTACTGTCAAATGTTGTTGGGTGAGAAGTAATAATTTTAGATTCAAACAGGAAAGATGGATTGGCTAAAAAGCTGTAGTTTCTGAAAAAAAATAAAGGATAGATATGTATGAACACTGTGAAGTCAGAGAATAAACATTTCATCTTTTGCATTATTTTTATCTCATTCTAATTCATCCAATATTCCCAGAGAATGTTTATATGAAAGTTTTATAGAAAGAAGAGAGATACTACTGACAAATGGAGCTTATTTTTGGAAATTCACGGAACACTGTAAATTCATGTGCACACACACACACAAAAGCAAGAAAGCTATTTATCCTTATTTAGACAAGAAAGAATCCTCCTGCCTATCATATTTTATAGGTCTTCATTCTTCTCAGTTTCAAAGACTAGAAAAGTATTAAAAATAAAACCTGACCACTGAGTTAGCAGTAGAATTTGATTTTAGAAAGCTGTTTTCTAGAAAATCTGATTTTTTTGTTTTTCTTTTCTATTGTGACTTTTACTAAGGCTATAGGATTAGTGACTGGGGTGTATCTGGAGTATTTGTAGAACACTGTGACTTTAGAAAATTAGTTCATATTGTCTCACAGCAACTGATTTGAAAAAAAGTAAATAATCAAAATTGATTTGGCCTGTAACACTTAGCCCATGAGCTCCAAACTGGCTCCCAGGCAAAGCCTACTGATGAATGGATGCATACTGAATTGCAGAGGGAAGCCAAGTAGTTATTTTGGGGCAGTCTGTACATCTGCCAGGCCTGGATGTGATTCATGGTTTCTTCAGTTTTTTTATGACAGCAATAACCAAATGAGTATAATGTATCTGGTTCTTTTTTGATGAAAATTCTGAGTCATAAAGGCATCCTCACAGTTGGGCTGGGTTTGGCGGTCTCAGTGGAGCAGAGGAAGGCAAACCAAACTGCTTCCTCAGAGGAACCTCCCTTTGAGGTTCAGCTATGAATGGGCTGAGCAGCAGTGGGGGCTGCAGTTTTATCGCTGTTGACACAGCTTGTCTCAGACACATCAAACTGGCTTGTGGTAGTTTTGTACCATGGATGTTTCTTTATAGCTGTTTCCCCTCTGTTTCATGAGGTTACTCTGACAGGGAGAGGATTAAAACATCTGAATTTAGCTGTCTGCTTCCAAGTGTCTGCCCTCCCTTGGTGTGAGATGGAAAACTAGGCAAAGCAACCAAGAGAACATCTCAGTTCACCCTGAAGTAAATACTGGGGGTTTATTCACTAGTGATGTGCTGAGCAGGTCTGCATTGTAACTGGAGTTTAGACATTGCACGCATGGGTCATCTGTGTTTACTCACCATCCTCTGTGAACTGAGCCCTAACCCCTTTTTCTTAGATGCTACTGTGAAGCAAAGAAAAATACTTGGCAGAAATATTTCAGTATGATTAATATGCACAATTCACAGACTGGGATTTGGCTGTACTTCCCTGAAGTAGAGCTTGGAGAGTCATATTCACAACTTATGTGATTAAAGGGCAGGCCCTAATATTGATAGTGTTTGCAGAAAATATTTCAGAGCTTTGTGACTCCCTGCTTTGAAGCTGAGAGCCTCTCATCTCTATCCTTAGCCTGGCTGTCACGGAAGCTGAGATCCCATGCTTCCAAATGCATCACAGAAATAACTTGTAAATTATAAATAATTATAGAGTCATCTGTAATTCACTGTTGGTAGGGGCTGACGACATCCTATTCCCAAAAACAGGGCCAAAAGAACTAGAATTCGGACCAAAATTGCAAGTCTTACCTATGGTCAGAATCATCCTACCACTAAAAATGACAAGTGTGATTTACAGGATTAGACTGCTTTCTAAACTTTGCCAGCAAGAATGGCAATGTCACATGCAGTAGAAAACAATCTCAGTATGAAACAATCTCACCACATATTGAACTAGATGCAAAATAAGCACCTATTTAATCTCTCTCTGTCTCCTCTTCAATTTACTACAAGTTAAGAAATCTTGAAAACTGTCTGTCAAAATTTTGAAGCTAATTAGTGTTGTTCCTGGCAATAAAGTACAAACTTTGCCATTTCAAATTATAAGCAATCTGATCAGAAAGTAGATTTCTCCACTGAATTCTGAAGAAACTAGTAGAAAATACCAAAAGTCTTTCAGCTCTGGTCCCATCTTGTGCTTCCAGCTCCCAAATAGTAAGCATCAAGTTTGAACGAGACATTTTATCAACAATCAGAATCCAGCCTCAGGCACAGAACAGAGATTACTTTTGTTGTATCAAACTGTAACCTACTTGCAAGATCCTGGACACAGTAAGAACTTGCTCAAAGTACTTCTGTCTGTGCTTCTTTTAGTACTGTGAATTACAAAGTATTTCTGACTTGCCCTTACTATGGACTTGTGTTCTGTTATTTTTGTTCTATAGTTATATAGAATCTGAAGACAGACATCGCAATCCTTTACCCATTCAGTAAAAGCTGCATGCAGATGTTTTCATTGGAGGAATGGAACTGCTTTAAGGGAAATATTTATAAAATGCTCAATAAACATTGTGCTTTTCAGGGAAACATCACTCCCATTTTTAAAAAGAGGAGATGGGAAGCAGTGAGCTTCACCTATGTCTAGGCAGAGGCTGGTGATGAGAGGGGTCCCTCAGGGCTTTCTCTCTGGCCTAGCGCTCTTCAACATCTCTACCAGTGACACAGACAGTGGGATCGAGGGCACCCTTGACATACCGATAACTGGTTATCTTTTCCTTATTTAAGGGAGATAACAGACACAAAAATAAAAAATGGGAAGATATAGATATAGGTTTATCGATATAGATATAGATATAGGTTTATACCATTGTGAAGGATGGATTCTGGCATGGCTTGTGTTCAGATACTTCAGATAAAATCTCAGTATAATCATAAGGAAAAAAAACCCTATGTAGTAATTATATTAATTATTGAAATCAAACATCCGTATCTGAAGGTCACGAGTAATTTAATAAACAGCAAAATGTGCCCAGAATTAGGTTGTGTGTGACGCCATTTGTCCTTTATGAGGGAGAAGACTAGAGCAAACTTTCTCTGAAAACAAATTAGATATCTGAGACTTTGCTACCACGGAATTATGGAGTATTACTTTGCAACCTTTATCCAATGTAGGTGTGAATAGCTTTTGAATATCAAAACAAAAAAAGCCAAAACCAAACAAAAAATCCCAAATGGCATGAGAAGTCATACTTACTCGATTCCAGTTAGGACAGCAAGGGAAACAGAATTGCACAGATATCAAAAATAATACCCTTTATCTACTGCTAACCTGTCACCTTACTTAAAATAAATCTCTGAAATAGTCAAGCTACGATTAGTCATTGATATAGGCTTATATCAGAAAAATCCCTCCAGTATTTATTATAGAAAATCATTAAAGCTCAAATTTTTATTTTACATGAGATATTGAGCAAATCTAGCATGAGCATTAAACAATTTTTAATCAGTTTTGCATGGGTGGGTGGCAGCAACTACGTTTTGTGAGTGTCCTTCTGTAGCTGCTGTGATGTGTCTTAGCTGTGCTGACTTCTAGAGCTTGAGCAGTTGAAGCAGAAAATAGATATCACAGTGGGTAAAAAGGGTCCATTCTGAAAAAGGGTAGATTTCTCATATCTTGGAAACTTTGAAGCTAGAATTTGGCTTGGAAAGCTCTAGGGTGAGATTTTCTTGAAGTTTAGCAAGATAAAGGGTTTGTATGATAATTTAGGTTTCACATGTAAATTATGCCTTAGACTTTCTTCAGGTGCAGGTTTCAGTTTTGAAATATTCACAAAAAGTACAAGGAGTGATTTTTTTTTTTTTTTGTAAGGGTTGGATTGAAGAGCCTGGGTATTACTATGAGAAAAAAAATTCCTTGTTCATGACAGTTTGCTCACTGGCAGATGCTTTTGAGGGCTGTCAGTTGGCCATTCCTTAATCCACTCAGTGAGGGTTGTACTTACATTTCATTGTGCTCGTTATTAATATTACCATATTTCTTATGGTAAATTGCAGATTGGTCTCCAAACCATCTGCCACTGTGTGTCTGAATGTATAGGCTGGTGGATGCCTGCTTAGAAACAAGGCAGTTTCTAAGTTGAATTGATGTTCAGAAAGGAAGAGGAGCTTGAAAAAGAGCCTGGCTTCTAAACATCTGAAAAGAAATTGTTGCTTTTTGTGGTGCAGCTTGGCCAGGTTGCAGCCCATGCTGTGCCAGCACCGGAATCGAGCAGCAGTTCTGCAACCTCTGCAGCAAGCATCCAACATTTCAATTTTTATTTACTCTTCTGATCTGGTAATATATAATGTAAATACTTTTATTTTGAAGCAATAAATATATGCATTTTTCCCCAGTGAGGCATGTAAAAAAGACTCTCCAAAGTAATATAGGCTTCAAATTTGGAGTTCCTCATTATGGAATTTAATGTGGAATAACTATTGAGATAATACACTAATAATATTTCCTGCCTTCTGGAGAAAATTATATACAAGCAGTATAACAATGACACCAATGACGTAAAAGACCTCTGTGTATTTATATGTTATTTTTATAATAAAATGAAAGGTGATGTGGCACATGGAATTACAGAGGTAGTCAAAGGTGCTTTACTTCCTCAATTTTGACTATTTAATTGTGTTCATTTGTGGGTTTTGTACCAGCTGGATATATTTCTTTCCTTCTTAAAATTTATTTATTCTATTGACTGCATTAGTTCCATGTGATTTCTGTTTGTTGCCTGTATTTTTAAACTACAAGAACAAAGATTTTTCAAGTTTCAAAGGCATCAGGTTTGTGAAGACAGTGGGATTATAGATTTAAGTTATTTTTTCAGTGGCCAGAATCCTTATTCTAGAACTAAAGGCTCTTACTCTGAATCACACTCCACCCTGCCATGTGCCAGCTGTATTTAATACAAAGTGAAATAGCCTAGCCATCTGAGCTAAGGGGCCTTCCCTTCCTTCAGATTTGGACCAGATGTTGCCAGATAGGTGCCTCTGGGTGCCTTTATTCAGTAAGTTTAGATTTGTATTTAGTGTATCTCTCAGCAATTTCTTTTTTTCTGAGACAAATTTGTAAGGCTTCTTTAGCTCTGGAGAAATTTCTCCACAAATGCTAAAACTTCCTTATTTCACAGATTCTGAGCCTCTTTATGTATTCTTGCATGAGTTCATGCACGGTCTGCTGGTGGCTTCATCCCATTAATCAGACTAGCTATTTCCTGAAGAACAATTGGTTGTGATTTCCACTATCCACTCTTAGAATCTCAAGCCAAAGTACTTGCTAAAATTCCAACATAATTTTTACTTTCAGCAGATTTTATGTTTGTAACCCTAAAGTGTGCTGCCCATGGGAGGACAATGTGATTTCTGCCACCTCTACCTCTGCTACAGAGCACACAGGATCTCATAAGATGAAAAAACCTTTATGTTCTTAAAAATTTGCCCCAGTTTTGTTTTTCAACACATTGCAAGCAGCTTGTTTTTATATTTTCAATATATAATGATATCAAAGGAGCTATCTTTGAGTGTAAGTCTCTGGTAAGTGAAAGCAGGACACATTTCCTCTCCTCCAGCACTGATGCTCTAAGTAGGAGGAAAGCTTTACTGACTTCATCTTTAAAAAACTCAAGGATTAGAAGGAGATGGGATTTTTTTATCATTATTTGAATTTTTCTCCTGTGAAGTTCATGATGCTTTTCAAGAATCATGGTCCTTTAATTTTTTAGGAGAAATGTCTACCTCTTTTACTTGCTAATAATCATTGACTAGAAATTTAAATGGGATGAGGTGGGATGCAAATTCAGTTAAACCTTCTACATTGAAATGAACCTTAGAATAAAAGATTTATTCCATGTTTTAACATGGAAAACTAGAGGAGAGGGTTACAAATGGAAGGGAGGTGATAATTATATGCAACCAGCTGATGTTTTGTTCACAGGTTGATGCAGTGAATTTATTAAGAAACTGCTACATAAGGGAACAACTATCCCACTCTATAACTTGTAGTAGGGCCAGGCGTGTACCTTATCCCCACTAGGCCAAGCACAATGCAATATCATGAACTGGAACAGCAAAGTTCTGGCCAAAGAAAACAAGGAAGAAATATCTCTTACATTTCTGTACACATATCACCACTCAGTAGCATATATGTAATTGAATATTTGCTACCCAGAAGACATGGACATTGTCCATGGACATCCCCAAATGAAAATCTAAGAAGGTCAAAGGTTGTAGAGTATGTCAATACTCTGTTAGCATTTGATTCAATAAGGTGAATGACACTTTAACATGATTTCACTTTGACTGTCTTCTATTCCACACTCCCTTGGTAAGGCTTTTGTCTTCAGGAGCAACTGATGCAATCTGGTCTGCTGTGGTAAGGCGCATCATAGTCCTTCAAAGTATGCTTAATGAAAACGAAAATAAAAAGGACTATTTACTTACTGGGCAAAAAGGTTTCTACAATTTTGAAGGTAAATAGAAGTCTGTAATTATTTTTGTAATCTTTCTTCCTTTCACTTAGATAATTTTTCGTTGCCAGAGGGTCTAGCAGATTTTATTTTAGTACCATCAGATTGTCACTACCACAAAAATCAGTTTTTCATCAGCAGTGATTGCAGGAAAGAGACCTGTCTGCTCAATCATGAGGCATAGATCAGCTAAGGATCTTTACCTACCACATGATGTGAATAGGAAGGCATTTACTTGACAGTTCCTTTTCCAAGGGTAAATTGCTGATAGCTGTAGTGCTCTATAAAGGCACTAGAGAGCTTGAGAGTTTGGAAGTCTGTTTCTCACATGCACACACACTCTTCCTTTTCCCTTCCTCCTGTGCTTTTGTTCAAAACTCATCATTCTTCCTGATATAAGGAAGGAAAAACTGGCCATAACTTTAGCTTGCATTAGTGGCTCCAGCATATCTTGGCTGATATAACTTCTGGTCTACATTTACAAAATTGAAGGTTCAATAGTTTGTGTCTGTCAAGTCAGTTTACTTTCTCTTTCTTGTGACCTATGTGATGGTGGTTTTGTTAAGAGTTCTGGTTCTGAGGTGTAGAGCATAAGCACTACATAGCGAAAAGGTGCATACCTTTGTAAAGGTTAGAAGTAGAAATGGAATTTACCAATTGGTGTCTTACTTGGAATTGTTATGTTGTGCCTCAATGAAGAGCCCACTGAAGTATCTTTACATCAGCCAGCAATCTGCGTAAGCCAATATGCGGCTGTCTGACTTGTCTGTCTCTGAGCCCACTCACGCTTCTCAGCCACTGCAAATACCTGGCTGGACCCTGGCCAGCCCAAATCACCCAGCTGTAGGCTCAGCAGGAGTGGGATGAGTGCCCCCTGCTGAAATCCCAAAATCAAAAGAGCCACGTCAGTGAACGGTGGTGGAATTCACCTGACCTGACCCTAACACTTAGAGCTGGGAGCCAGCTCAGCCAGTGATAAGGGAAGAATCTCTGCCTGATTCTTTCCTCAGGGCAAATAGGATTTGAGGCCAATTACGATTTTTAGCTTTCATCTTCCAATGCTTCTTTTTCCCAAAAGTGTAGTAATGCTTCCCTCTTTTCTCAGCTGGCAGTCTGAAACCCTGCATAAGAGGGTGACTACCACAGCTGTTTTCTATGGCCCCTAACAGAATGGAGCTCTAATATGGGATGGAGTATGTATGCACTACCATGCCTCAAATGCCACTGACTCTTATCCAGCTCATTCTTCATCTGAGTTGTGCCATAACAACAGAGGCAATAAATATCTGACATAACTGAGTATGGTTCAAAACACCAAAGGATATTTACTGCTATAAGGGTGGAAGCATCTTCTTAACTAATGACTTCTTTCCAAAGACAGTTCATAAGAAAGAGGCAGGTAAGCTACTAGACTTTGCTGTATTGATAATGAAAGGCAAGTAGTTGAAGCTGTACTGTAAACAGAGGGGTACCAAAATGCAGTGCTCACATAATGTGCTAAGTGAAGTGTTATTGATTGGTCATGGTTAGAAAAAAACCACAAAACTAAATTAATTCCTAAAGTAACACTGTTAAAGAAATTTGGGGGAAGCCAAATGATTATAAGCAGAATAAAATAATCTAAATCTGTTCGACACATAAGACAATACAAGCTAATGAACAGTGTTTTCCAGCACTCTTTATAGAGATGATTAAAAAAATGTGAGGGAATGAGGCAACAAACTCTGTCAGATAATATGTTTGTGCTGCCCTTCTAATAGCTCTTTGTTTATTAATGTGCAGTAATTGTTGATCATTTGAGCCTGGATAGCAAAATGAAAACCTACACTCTGGATTTTATCCCCTTGACTAGTTTCTTAACACAAGTTTCAGTGTGTGATAGTTGATTATTATTGATCATGAATTTAAGTGATGTTTTCTATTCTGGGTTCCAAAGCAAAAGAATCTCTGGGATCAAATTATTTTGTGCCAGACATATTTTGTGAATTTTATTTTTTACTTATACTTCATTGTCATTGTTTTGTTGTTACAAGCTGCCCTGCTTTAATATAGCTTCACTTGAGAAATACCATTTGTGTTTTCTTGTAGAGATCATGCTACTCTCTTCATCATCTCTGTTTTCCCTGGATACTAATAAAAAAATACCAATTACGACACAAATATGCCTCATTCACCATCTGAACTATCTATTAGATGATATCTAAGTGCTTTTTCATAAGGTCGTGAGTATTGAGACAGCCTCCAGAAGGTAACAATACTTCTTACCTTGTAAGACTATCGTTAACTAGACATCTATATATGTGGCCTTCTTTGCCTATATATATATATATATCAGAATAGTTACAAAATGTATCTGATGTTGGAAAACCTCTTTTTCTCCTCTAAACTGACCACAAACAATAACACTGGTCACTGAGTTACCTGTTCAGTGGTGCAGCCCTGGCTGGCTGGCCTTACTGCTTAAGCTGAGAAAAAGATACCAAATATGTCTTGGATGGACATGGACATTTCATGTTAGTGGGCTTCATTTTGTCATACCATGTGGACACAATGATTGTATTTGTGATCCTAAGAAAGAGGGAATACTGTCTGTGCCTTGAAAGGGGATGCAAATAGCTGGATCAAAGCATTCACTCTCGACAACTCATCTGCAGGCCTTCAGTTTGGCCATATGATTACCTGAAAATATGTTCTTTGTAAGGCCGCTTAAGAGAAGCATAGATCTCAAAATGTGGACTAGGCTGGTACACTCTGCTAACAGAACTGGCAATTCCCTCCAGTCTTAGAGGCTCCAGCTGGGATGTCCCTTGGGGGGCAGTATTACATGTAGAGATCTGGAAGGAACACTGCTGCCAGCATTCAGAATGTATTGGGTCTTTTTCTTGGTCCATTTTGAACAAACATGTAGGATGCTTAGAATATTTCTTTGCACCTTTTCTACACAGTGGAAGAAAAATGATTCAGCATGAGCTCACTAAAACGTACTCCTACTGTGTTGAACAAATCCTCCTAATCCTTGCTCTTGTTTTACCTCTTGAGATTTAAAAGGCTGTCAGACCTTATATTGCACTGACATGTACAGCCCCTTCACAGTCCCAGGACTTTACATTCACCTAGTTTCCATTAATCAGATACATCCCATCAGCACAGTTTACATATTTTTAAAAACCATTACATTCAGTAAGTAGCTTATCACCTTGTTTTTAATACAAGCAGTGATTTCAAAGAAAGTGGTATTTTAAAGTGGTGCTATGATGATTGATGCTAGTATATGTGCAGTTTCTGAACCTTCAGTTATTTAAACCTTTAAATGACTTTCCACAGAAAAGAATCACTGCACACTGCACTACTCTCGGGATTAAAGTGAGTAATACATGAGAAAAAAAAGGCTATTTATCTTTGAAATGACATGATTATCAATATTTAGTACTCTCTTTGTTTCACAAGTGTCAGAAACACTACAGAAACTACTTAAAATATGAACTTTTACTTGCTTTTATGTTTTCTTATTAGTCTCTGCAAAGACAGGTATACTGATCAAAGACTGGTAAGGCAAATGGGATGTTTTCCATTCAGCAGAGATGAGAGAACTCGATTTCCAATTAATCTTACAATTACCCGTGTCATGTTTTCAGTAATATAATATCATCTACCTTTACATCTTTTCTGAAAGGGCCAAGGGAACTTCTGGAATATGTATACATCACCCATTACTGATTGCAAGCTCCCTTTATTGTTAAATCAACTAATATATGTGTTAGCTATCTTGTTCCTCACCTGTAAAAATGCTGACATTTGTAATAAACATGGGAAGGACTTGGTATGAGATATCAACTCATACCAGTGTAAACTGGGTCAAACGTGACGGACTCCATACTCTCCTGCTGTTAACTTATCAACCTCACATAAAAGCCCAGAAAACTTAATTGTTAGCAACGTTGTGAGAGAGGCAAAAACCAAACATGTAATTAAAAAGGGCATGCTCTCCTTTGCATGCCTTGATTTATTTATTCATTTATTTTTAGTATATTAATGGTATCATGGAACTGGTGAAATGTATTTTTCTGGTTTCCCTTAGCTTAAAGGCTGCTCCTAGGATTAACTTGGGAACAAAGAGGAAAGGTATCTAAATTCAAATGAAGCCATGAGATTTTATGCAATAACTAGAGCTGAGAGCTTTAAGGGAAAATTGCTTTAGAAAACAGGTAGCCATCTTGTATCTGTACTATAGCAGACACAGGTGTAAGTTGGATGGTAGTAGGAAGCATTTAAAACTTTTTACTGTTGCTGACCCTGCTGCCTGCTATTAGTCCCAATTTGCAATCTGCAAAACAGATGATATTTCAAGAAGATGGAGTGAATGTTAGAATATATATGCCTCCATCATGGCATCTGTGGGGAGAGTTCAACACATTGTGCTTTTAGTCCTGAAGAAGAGGTGCCTGCAGGGGCACAGAAGAGATTGAATATCAATTGAGAGAAGTTACTTTATTAGCAGTTCTTCAGTATAACAGAAAAGTAAAATTAATGAGTTAAGAGGAAAAGGCACTGTCAGTCCCTTAAGGGGTACAGATGCTTGTGTGAATGAGTCATATCACTTAGGGGAGTAGCAGTCTGAATGTACATACATTCTCTTTATCTCTGCACAAAGAAGGGATGAAATACAAAAGGGACATTATTCTGCAGAGGTAAAAAGAATATCAGAACCCAGAGGACTGTATATATTTTTTCAGAAAGGACAGTTCAGAAGAAAAATTGCAACCATCTAGTTGTTCTTTTTCTTTTATTATGCTACTTTATGGAAATGTAAGTGAGCAGCATAGCCTGCAAATTTAGCATCATAAATAGTGTGAAGATTCAGAGTTGAAGATAACCTTGTTATCTTGCTCTGTCTTCCTGTGCTCATTTCAAATCTCATTAAAATGTGTCATGAATAAAGAAGAAAAAAGTCCTGTTTATACCTGATTCTCTCTCTTCTTTCTCTTCTTTTTTTTTTTTTTTTTTTTTTTTTCCCTGGGGAGATACAGCCAGAATGCTTAAAAAATTGTTTGCATCATTTTATGCTTCTCTTTTATTTGCCTGCTCTCTTCTTATCACAGTTCTGTATCTTTAGCCCACTGGAATTCTGATGAGAGGGAGACCAGGCAAACTGCATGGCTAGGAGCCACAGCTTCCAGCCCTCTTGGTGTGCACATCCCTGGGGATCTGGACATGCAGCAGAGTGACACGGGCTGTCTCTGCATTTCACCTGGGTTTGCCTCTGTTGTTGACTCACACACAGGCTGTTCTGTAAAAAGCAGTTGTTTGGCCCACACCTGAGTGTGTTACATAAAGAGAATTCACGTCCAGTGCAGGAACTACTGGGAACCACGCAGAGATGGGACTGCTGTGGCTCTGGCTGCAGCTGAATTGTGTTTTTGGAGATGACAGTGAAAAAAAAGGATACAGCAGAAGATAGAGCTGTGAACGCTGTCACAGCAAGGCTAGCTGAAGTTGGCAACTGATTTTTTTTTTCTGTTCCTTGAGACAAAGAAGACAGGGAAGAAATGAAAACTGTCTTCAACTTGTATATTAATGGGAAGGAGCTTTAGATTTCAAATCTTCTTCAGAAAATTCCAAGGCAGTGCTACTATGTTTTGCATCAGCTGATTTTGGTTTTATGCTTGAAGTCCTTCTAAATTGCTTGCATGTTTAATCTTTGCAGTACTGTGCCCATTACAAGAATATAAAGACAAGCAGATATTTTCTTGTAGAGTTACATCCTAATCCTTAATTCACAGAATTATCTGAAAACAGTGGTCCTTCCTAAAATGCACTTTCAGGGGTAAAAAACCACATTTTTCTCTTTCAATAGCAGGATACTACAAACCAAGCACTGATATTTATTTTTTTTCTGAGGCTTACTGCCATGTATTTCTTCATGCCCTTTGATTTAACTGACAGGACACTGAAGCCTGTGGATTGCTTGCCTGACTGACTAGATAATTCTCTTCTATTTGCTGCCCTTTTCTCTAGATACGATCTATTCTCAAAGTACTGATAGCTAGTCTACTTTTAGTATATGAAGCCTAAGACATGTGGGCAAGGCCAGCAAATTCCACAATCCCACTCCATTTTGGTGATATTTGATCCAGATCTTCAAGAATTTGACTGATTTTGGAGGAGACTGTGTTCTGCTAATGCCTGCAGGCATTAGAACATGCTGACTCAAAATACAGGAGACGCTCAAGTGAGGTGAGCAAACATCAATGTCAAGTTTCTCTTCTCCAAACTCAGAGAGAAAGAAGTCAACAGGGGAAAGAGCATGAGACACCAAAATTCTTTGCAGTGGGGAATAGAAAGGGAAAGAGCTGATGACCTCTAACTGCCCTGCACTCTCTGCTCTTTACAAGTCAAAAACCATCCCAAGAAGTGCCACTCAGATACTCATTTCTTTTTCTGGTCTCAGCATCACCAGTCAAACAGCCCTATGGCACTTTGCTCACTGCCAAATGTTTCTGTCTCTTTCACTTTCAGCTGCCTCTGGAAATGTTTAATGTGGCACTGCAAAATGACTGGCAAAAAAATTCCACAGCATTATTTACTATGGTACTTTGATGTTTTATTGAATGAAACCATCTGTTCAGGAATGTTTTCCAACGTTGTGGGCTAGATCTAGAATTTACTGCTGCAATATAGCTTGTCTGAGGGAGTTTCATAACAGGAATGCCACCCAATGTATCACACATATGTGAGATTCTGAGTAAGAAGAATATTGAGAAAGCTCCTATTTCCTCCCATAAAACAGAGTCAATAGACTTCTTGATGGTAAAGATTCAAAATAGTTTCAATTTTTCCCACTACAGTCTGATAGCTGTGTTCTCTGTCCTCTGTAAACTTGTGATTCAGGATATTTCCTAAATTACTTCAATGGCTCACAGGACATACACTTGTGGCTGATAGCAGAATGCACTATAAACAGATTTATGAGCATTTTACAAAAATATTGGTAGCAGACAGAATATGTAACAAGGTGGCATTTCATTAACTTTTTCTTTTATACTGATAGAAATGGGAGTTTTATACTGAGAAGAATAAATTTTGGCCTTTTCCTCACCCTCTGAATTACTTGTTCCTTTGAAGTGAAACGAGATAGCTGCTGATGGAAGTCAGCTGTTTGATTTATTCTGAGGGCTGAGAATTTAAGGATGTACAGAAGAGCTCATATATGAACATAATTAAATAAATGACATAAATAATCGAGGTTGCAGCCTGGGCCTTCCTCATCTAAATGTTTAAATACATCATTGATATTTGCTTGGACTTTCAAAAGTAAGGAGAAAAGTATAGTCAAGTTAAACTTAGGTATTATACAAAATGTGCAATAAGATGGACATAGTCTCAAAGACTCCTGTTTTTCAGAAAT
Source organism: Setophaga petechia (assembly GCA_024362935.1). NCBI lineage: Eukaryota > Metazoa > Chordata > Aves > Passeriformes > Parulidae > Setophaga > Setophaga petechia. The sequence goes on from JANCRA010000001.1 coordinate 35,940,904, forward strand.
GCCATGTACTTGAGTGAAAAGCTTATAGGTTTATAGATTCAGAATAAGAAAATTAGAACATTTCTTTGACCCAAGTCCTCTGCTAACCATCACAAACATGAATACTAACCCAGAAATTAATTTCTTCCTGAATCATAATATCTTAGTAGGTTAGAAAAAACCAATACCATGCTGTGTGTATAGGCAGGATGTAGCTGATACAAAATATAGTCACATACCTATATATATTTGTAGCTGCAGAGATAAAACTGGTTTGGAATAGGAGATGATGAGTACTTTCCCTTGGAACCTATCTATAAAAGAACAGTGGAAAAGTAAAATGGTGCATGGGCACAGCCATTGCCTGTTACTTAAACACTCAAATACCCAAGACAGGACCAAACACCTTTGTAGTGTGCCTTTTTTGCAAATTGGCCCATGTAAGCATTAGCAGGGATTTTGTAGGGCAAAGGAAAAGCTGGAAATTGTCTTTTTTTCTGAATGTTTTTAAGAACAGAAGTACTCAAAAACTTACTCCCAGTCCACCTGAAACATGAAGCTGAGTTTTCCCCAGGTGCAAAAAGAGAGTTATGGTTATGGAGATGATTTACCACCTACGCAGAGGAAGCCAGAGGTTTCAGCAGCATTAAAATTTAGGTTGGTCTGCCTCTCCAAGCAGAGATTATTTTGAAATCACAGTTGGGTGGTTCAGGACTTCTCTTCTTACAGCTTTGAAAATTTCCAAAGAGGATGCCATGAAAGCACAGCATCTGTGACACCTGGAGGCCCAGCATCTTCTTCCCATCTCCCCTAACCCCCATAATGGAGCACCAGTGTGACTTTCTGGGATACAGATCCCTGAACCTGTGACATTTTAGGAGGTCACTAAATTCACTGAATTGTTCAATTCATTGAATTGTTGAACTGGCCCCCTTACCCCCTTTTTTATTGGGGGGACCTAGCAGCTCATTATTCCAAAAGTCTGATGTTCACAATGGGAATTTAGCAGTAATATTACCCTTAGAAGTTCCGTCACTTTCTTCTCCTTCCTTTCATCCCACTTAAAAAAGCCATTCCATCAGTAGCACCACTACAATGATCTGTGACACTGCACAGCAAAACAACCCTGAAATAATTCCTTGGGTCATGGCAATTCACATTTGTAATATCATATGCGTCCCAAAAGACTTGTGAATTAAAAAATTAAGTAAATTAAAAATTAGATAGAAAAGAGAACCAAATACATTCTATTGTAAATTCAGTTTATGCACAATATTTTAACAAATTAAATTAATATACTCTTAATTTTAGGCGATTTTTTAAGTACCTAACTCCGAAGAGGTCTGGACTTTTCATCAGCTTTAAGAACATGTTTTAAGTAGAATGTCCTAAATTTTAATCCCTTTGAAATGAATTTTTAAGTTGGTTAACTGTGTTTGCTATGTTTGACTTTTTCCTTGATTTTGCCTTTCTCTCTTGGGAATGCGAATAAATACAGGAACCATACACTCAAACCTACCCATATTCCTTGAGCTGGGATTTCTCACAATGTTAACATTGTTCAGAAGTGGAGCTCCCAGGAGAAATTGTGTTAAATGCTTTGACAAAACTGGATTTTTCAAAACCATCCTGCATGATAGTGATTGCAATACTTAAGGGCAATGGGACATTAACGCAAGCAAAGTATCCAGAAGACAATAGAGTATGCACTATAGAGTGTACATTTTCAGATAGTTTAACAAAATCATAAGCAAAGGTCATGTTCAAAAAAAATTTATGAACCAACAGAAAAAATATTGTTTCTGCAATCATTTTATGATGTGTTAAACTAATGGCTTAGTAAAAATAGAACAGTAGTCATGGTAGTTTTCAGGCAAATATGGAGCTGAAAGCATTTCTTTAAAATATGCTAAACTTAATCCAGAAGCAATCAAAAACTAAATATTTTCTTTAATACAGAAAACACTTGAAAAGGACTGAATGATTGTGTGTGTATGTATACAGAAGAAGCATTTCAATCAAAATATATCTATATAGATGGGATTCCATTACTAACAGGAGTACTTAATAAGTCTTTAATCAAAACAACTAGATACAATTACCTCACTCTCTGAACATAAGACTTGGTCTACACTTCTGAATCTTTGGGTTTAAACACTCTTTGTCTTTATATTTTTAAATGGAAATATTGGAAATATTTCCCTACATTTTTATGGATCTTAGGGAATTTTTTTTTTTACCTTAGATGAAAAACAAATTCTCTTCCAACAAATAACAAAATCCATTAATGAATAAAACCACTATAAAAAATTCATAATATTTTTAGTAAACTAGACTTATGCCTGTTTTAATTACATATATAATCTATTCTACTAAACTATGGTAAAAGACTTTTTGCCTTAGCCAAATTACGAAATATGACTGCCTTCGCAAATTGTGACCACATAGTTATTAAATTATTGTTTCCTATTTAATGCACTTGTGGTGATTGTCTACTTTTTTGAAAATAGAATGTGCTTTAAAAATCATTAATATTCTACAAAATCTGATACAATATGAAATAACATCAAAAATTATGTGTATTTATGTGCTTATGTTATTCATTAAGGACTCTAACATTTGTGAAAGATCCATTTACCATCTGCCCAACTACCTAAAATTGCTTTTATGATTCAATTGTTGGTCATAAGCTATTAAGATCTGTAGAAAAGATATTCTGAAAAAAGTCAAAGTGACCAGAAATAAACCTATGCACTGTTTTCCTGCAGTAAAATTAATATCTTGGCAGATTATTTGAATTGTTGAAGAACTATAAAAGAAAAGCAGAGAAATTATGGAATGTTTTTTCAATATTACGAAAACATTAAAAGTTTTTTATAAAAATTAGTATTCTAATTTTACTACTTAGGAATCTCTGACGGAAAAAGAAGTGAAGATACTACCAAACAACACTCTTGATTTTTCTTTAAATATTCCTCGAAGTCCATTTTTCTGGGCACTAGTATGGTCAAATAAGTAAGGTATAGAAAAAACCATGTGCTATGAATGTCCTTTAAACTTAGGTAGGACAGTTGACATCATCATTGTTTGTTTCTCACAGAGCAGTGCAGGCAGGATTACCTGTTCACATGTTTTTCCCCAAGATTCATACTAGCCTAGAGAGATTAGACTATATTTAAATGTCTCACACATTTGAAGAATTAAGTCTGTAGCCATAATTTCTGTAATTTACTTAACTATCAACACTTTGGTGTGATTAGGATGAGACATGGGCAAAGTCTCCATTTCCCAAACTGCTTTTATTTACATATGAATAACTAAAGATTCTTGGGACCAGACTTTTGAATCTGCTAATCAGGGAATGCACTTGAGTGTTGGAAACCCTCATTTCAGTTCCCAAGTTAATGTTGTAAATTTAATGGTTGTCTGAAGGAGAAATTTGAATCCAGGTTTACCTTCTCAGCTGAATTAGACTTTTCAAGCTTAGAATCTATTTATTCCTTGAAAAGCATGAGATGAGATGAAGAACAGATTTCTGAATGTTCTCCGACTCAATGATTAAGGTTTTCTGTAGGAAATTAAATACATAAATACTCGAGGTGCTTAGAGAAAAAGCATAGTTATCTCATTTCCCACTTTTTGTCAGGTATTTGGTCTTCAAGTGTACATTGAAAGTTCAATTTATCAAATTTTAACATCACTGAAAAGTAACTCCTTAATTTTCATATTTTTTCAAGGAAAGTAAAAATTTGTGCTTTTGTTCCAGCTGCAAATGGTGTTATCAATCCTGTTAGTAGTTGGAATATGGCTGCTGAATCAAAAGAGAATGGTTGCAAAATTTTGGAGATGAAAGACTATATTAATAAAAGGATCTCTCTAATGTAAGCATTTATGTTTTGTTTCCAGAAATTTTAGTTCAATAAGGAACACATGGTGTTCATGCCAAAGACAACTCCTGACTACCCCAACCAGGTGCTGGACAGATGGACCACGGAAAGGCAAAATGAGGTAACTTCTACTATAATATTTTTTATCATGTTGAATTTTCTGACGTCCTGTGCAACAAAAGATTTGAAGCCATGCTGTGCTGTAGAGAAGACCAATACTGTTAAAACTGAGTCACAGACAATGCTTAATATACAACATGAGAAACTAATGTTTACTTAGCTGCAGCAGAGCTGGATGTGGCTCCATAAATGGGAAGGCTCTCCCTCATCCTTCTGACAGCCATGGTTGTTTCTTGGGACTATGTTAGCCTGTCAGTCTGAACGGTGTTATACAACCATGTAAAGATTTAATTTTCATACAGGAAAAATAATATTTTATGGGCATAGGATAGTCTTGTGACAAAAGTCAGGCATAATTTCTTATGCCCCACTCAAACTAGTATAGGAATGTATCTCCCTCAATGTATACAACAATAGCTGAGTCACAAACCTTTCTCTCAAGTTACTTTTCAGAGGATGTTTCTCATTCTAATTTTTTTTTTCTTCACAGACAGTCATTGTTCCCATGCTTTTGCTCTTTACAACTTATTACATCAGAAAATATAAATCATGGTAGGAAGACTAGAAAATGCATTCTAAGAATGTGAAAAAAGAGATCTCACTGCATTCTAACACTTCTGCATGAATAACTTACCTCCCCTGACTACACTGACATGACTCCTGTCCCAAGCTTCATGTTGCCATGGCTGGAGTGTTACTGTCAGCCAGGCACCGACTCTAAATCTGGTTCAGGTATGGCTGAGGGCACACACAGAGGGCACATGGTACTAGAGGGCACAGACAGACTCACCATGCACTGGGTTCAGTGTCTCAACAGCTGGAGACATGAGCACAGCCCAGGTAGCTGCAGCCTTGCTGGGATGGTGCTAACAACTGTCCTTTCTCATGAGGTCAGTGTGTAGGCTGTGTAGGAAACAGCAGGATGCTATGGCTGCAGCTCAGCTCAGAGTGTGTTTTCTAATGTCAGACCTAAATATATATTTATATGTAAATCTAAAACTATAAAGAGCAATTTTAATAATCTAAAGTGTTCATTTAGCTCTTCATCTCAGTAATACTCTATATGGTTTCTCCCTTTATTGATTATTTGGCTTTGAGATGCAAAAAGTTCACATTAAAATGTCATTGCAAATAGTCATCAGTATAAAGGAAATCAGTCTAGCAATCTGAGAAAATATTTTTTCCCTCTAAGTCCATTCAGAAAATGTCGTGGTTCTCTGTTGTAGGTAAGATCCAAATAGAACTGACAGTGCTGAACACAGCAGCTGGAACTAATAAATGAGATAGTGCAATCACTATCTAATAATGAGCCAATGAGTCAATGATGACTTAAAAAATCTATTCATGGTTTGAGTGTGACTGTGAATCAATGTAGACTCAATGCATATGCTAGGCAAGTGGATTGTAATTCCGGATAATGCTTCATCTTCACATGGATTAACATTTGTTGTAAATTATCTCAATTTATTTCTGCCTATATTTTGTTGGTTTATTACATTTGTGTCAAAGAACACATATTTCAAACTTTGTTCTTTCTAGAAAAACCCTTTGCTTAATACTTCCAACACTGTTAATGTTCCAGTCATCATCTATAATCTGCTTTAAAGCATGAAGATGTGAGTTTTCTTTATGAGTGTATTATTTTCTGCTACATCTTTGAAAAATGTTTTGGTTGACTTTGGTGAAGATGTTTGAAAAGGAGGCTTCAGAAAAAATCCTAATTTCTTTCAGGATAAGGATAGGCTTCAGCTGTCAGGGTAGACATTACAATTGTTTCGTAGTTCCTGAAATATCAAAGTATATAATCATGCAGACTGCCTCAGCTGTGAAATAAATGTTGGGAGAGACGTAGTCAGAATTTAAAGAGTAATAGTAAAAAAAGTAGAGCTTCATCTGAGAAAATTACTCAAAAGTAGTCAACAAGACCACATAAAACTGCACTGACTGTGCCCATCTAGAAATGATGGGGTTATTGTATCTCTCACCATTTTTCTTCTGTCTTCTGTGTTAGAAGACCTCAAAAAATTTCCAGTTTACATAGTCAGGTTGTATGGTTGCCTTTATTTTACTGGGAACCCATCCTCTGGTCATTCCCTAATACCCACTAAGCTGCTTTGGATTTTAGCTTATTGCATTTGAATTTAGTGTATACTGAATTTCAGAGCTAGCTTCCCTATCTATAATACAGTCAAACTACAGTAATTTTTTCTTTAAAAATACTCTCCTGACTGCACTCGTTGCTAATCAACTATTGTAATATTTCAAGTGAGAGACAGAAAGGTTGACAAATCATTACCTCTTGACAATCTGTGAAACATCTATAAATTCGTTGGCTTACTCACCTGTAACTCAGTTCCTGGCTGTCTGTAGCTAATATGCTCCTAAAGAATAAATACCTATTAAACCATAGTGCCAGGTTCTGGCCTACAATTTTGGAAGAGTTTGTGCAACCTGTGTTGTTACAGCATCACAGGGTACCAAGACCCACATGAACTGAATCAGCCATGTACATTGAATTATTTGTGGTTATTACAATGTGTTGTCTTAGTATGGAGAGGCAAGAGTGTTTCTGAAAATGGAAATCTCTGTCACTACCCAGCTGAATCATAGAAAGGATTCTTTTACTCAGAAGATCACAATATGAAGACAGAAAACAGTTTTCTTCCCAATCATCCACAACATCTGCAGAAGTTAAAGTCTCTGGTATCGTTTCTGATAGTGTGAAATTTTAAAAAATATATCACTTTTTAGAAAACCTATATTTTACCTTCAAGATTTGAGCTATTGCATGCATATTCTCCAGTGCTTTGCACCCACAAGCTACATGTATGATTCCCAGGCAGGGATGATCCACAGACTCAGTAAAACAAGAGGAATAAATATCTGAGAGTGGGATTCTATGTGGGTACATGAGTATGATCACACATGAGCCAGAAATTACTCATTCAAGAAATGACTGTGTGTCAAATGCCACATCTTTTTGCAATGTGAAGCTTCCAAGTGAGGCATTTGGGTCTGCCTGGTGGGAGCACCCATGTAAGTGTATGCACTAAGGCAGTAACTGTGCCTGTAACCTGTTGTCGGTGTTCACAGGGGTTTGTAGATGGATGGAAGAGACAGGATCTTGATTCCATGATCAGAAGGCTTCATTTATTATGTTAGGATATATATACAGCATTATAACTATACTACATAGAGATAGAAAGGAAAGAGGCTTCTGAAACTGGCTAAGCTAAGAAAAAGATAGAAAGAATAGAATAACAACGTCTGTGTCTCAGCACAGAGCGATAGCAGTCCTGCCTGTGAATGGTCAGCAGATCTAAACATCTACAGGGGACCAATCACAGGTGGACCTGCTGCATTCCACAGCAGCAGATAATAATTGTTTACATTTGCTGCTGAGCCTCTGAGCTCCAGCAGGGAAAAATCCTAAGAAAGGATTTTTCAAGAAGAATGTCTGTGACAGTAACCAGTGGTCACAATGTTTGCTTTAGCAGAAGAGTTTATATCTACTTTAAACTACTTTAAGCATTTCACTTCTTACAAGTAGGACATGAATATAAAAGTTGGTATGAATATGCCCCATTTTTGGACAACATTCGAACTCAGAGAATAGAAAATCTAGACAAGGAAAAAGTTACTGGTAATTTGAAAAGTACAAGAATCACTCTGGTAGACTTTACTCTGTCTATATTTGCACACTTTCAGGAAATATTCTTCCAAAAACCTAATTCACATTGAATATTGTCAGTGACTCCTAGAAAAATTGTTACTGTCATTCATCAGTGTACAAAAGTCTCCATTAATGAAGTCATTGAAACAAGCAGGATGATTACAATGAAGGCCAGTTTTCCTGAAGCCAAGATGAAAATGACATGCTGAAATATCTTAACGTTTCATTTAAAGAAGGGCATTAGTGTGATTTTTACAGTGGATGGTAGTTTTTGCTCTTGAAAATGCTATAGACATGTGCTTAGATGACTTCATCATCTAAATAAATTCCTTCTGAGTTAATTTTAAGTCAACTTTTAGGTTATCTATGAACTCAAGGAATGTATAGTTGCTGAAAACTGCTTTGGTAAATGCTTTACTCACAGCCAGTGAGATTTTATAACCCTTTTCTAGTTGCAGGCTTCTCTTTTCTCTGCCCAGGAATAATAGTCTTTCCCTCATATTTGACACCATATGTGCTCTCAGAGGTGAAATAAGGAGAAATGAAGAGCTCTGCCTAATCTCACAAACAAAAGTCCTGAAGGGGTTACAATGACTAAGCACATTCTTGGCACAATGCCTCAGAACTGCTGCTGACATGAGGTAAGTGGGTCTGCCTTAGTCATACCAACTTGAGTAAGTCTGTGCTTGAATACCCTTTAGCTTCCACTGAACACAAGACAAAAAGTCTCAGGGAGTCTTTGTGTCTTTTCCTTCCAAGAGGGAAGAATGCCAGTGGTTTACCCAATTCTTTCCTGCTAAGTCTGTAAAGTAACCTGGAGATTAAAAAATTCAGAGATTAATGGAAAATACATACACAGCTGGCAGTTTTTCTTAAGCTGTCACATCCCCATAGAGAAGCCTAAGGATGTTCAGATGACATCAGCCAAATAAAGCTGAAAAATTCTTGCAAAGGCCTCAATAAGTTGCAAAATCAAACTGGAGGGTCCAGCATATCCAAGGCAGCATTTAGGTCAGCTCCACAGTTCCCTGAAAGCCTATACCTGTAATTTTCCATGTATCCAAGACTGACCCAACGTGCTGCCTTAGCTCCTTGACAATTTTCCAGCTAAATCTGACAAAGACCCTAAAGCTGACATCATGTCCTTTAAGTGAGTTTAGTCTTTTGATAATACTGAATTCATGGACATTTAGTATAACTGTAATTACTAGTTTTTAGATTACCACTCTTTACATAGCATTTAGTGCACTGGCTTCAAAGGCAGAAAATGTGGGTTCAGTTAATTCCTGGGAGGAGTTGGTTGGGTTGACTGTGTATCCCTCAGAAAAGGTGTTGTGGTGCGAGATACATATTAGGCTGTTTGGGTGGGTGAAAGGTTGTGGAAGTTTGTGTTCCTTTTCACTCTGTCTGCCTTCTTCTCCCAGTCTGCAATGTACATGCTGTTCTTGTTTCTTCCAAAGTGATTTTTCCTAGTTTTCTTCTGTTTTTTTCCTGTATGTACAAGATGCTATCCTCAATTTAAAAAGAAAAAAAAAATTACTCAAATGCTCCTTAAATAAAATTTTCACAGCACAACATGTAGATTGAGAGACATAAACAAAATCTTACCACATCTCATACTGATTTGAACTGCATAGAATCCTGGAGCAGTTTGAGTTGGAAGTGACCTTTAAAGGTCATCTAGTTTAACCCCTTGCAATAAGCAGGGATATCTTCAAAAAGATCAGGTTGCTTATAACCCTGTTCCACCTGACCTGGAATGTTTTCAGGGGTGGGGCATCTGTCACCTCTCTGAGCAGCCGAAGTTTCTTTACTGCTGTTCTTTGATATTGCTGTCTCTGTTGCACTAGTACAACTGTTTGGGGCATTGTGCTATAAAAATATTCAAATGGCTCTTGCTTAAAAAAAAAAAAAAAAAAAAGTCCCAAGAGGTTGCTTCCAGGGCTGGGACATCTACAGCCTCTCCTGACAACCTGTTCTAGTGTTTTACCACCTACATGATAAAAAAATTCTTCCTCATATCTAGTCTGAAATTACACTTTTTCAGTTTAAAGTAAATATCCCTTGTCCTACAGCTATAGGCATAACTAAAAGGTCTGGCCCTGCCTTTAAGTTCCTTCAAGGTACTGGAAGGCCATAAAGAGGTCTCTTGGGAGCCCTCTCTTCTGTAAGCTGAACAATTCCAACTTTCCTAGTCATTCGTCACAGGAGAGCTGTTCCATTCCTCTCATAAATTTGTGGTTTGAAGCTGCAACAGTACACAGAGTGCAAATGATGAATCCAAAACTGTGACTGTGATGAAGAACTGAAATTTTTGCTATCTAAATGAATTCTGTGCTTTAGTGGCACTACAGATGTTCTGCTAAATCATCCATGCAGTTCTGAATACTATAAATACAAAGGATAGATCCAGCATTAACGGTCTTTCCTGTTATTCTCATGTGGACTCTGCAAACTGAGGCTCACTCATAGAGGAGTGCGAAAATATTTTCCTTAGGAGTACACTTTGGAATTGAAAAGTGACTCAAAAATCTTACGAATGAACCCCTTTGCTTAAAAAATCATAAAGAAGGCAGACTGCAGGACACTGATGTCAAAAAGCATGAGACTGCTGCCCCATCTTTTACTGCCTTCTGTGCTTTCAGACTTAAATACATATATGGAAAACCCCAATACAAGTACTGTGGTTTATTTCAGAATAAAAAGGACCAGCCACTCACAGTAAGAACATTTCATTACTTCATTAGATATTAGAAACTGACGAATTATTTATATACAATAAGTGTGTGTCCATCCATCACCTTTTTAATATTTTTCTTTGTTTAAATGATATTTAATCAAAATAAATATGTTACAGAACAATCTGTCCACATGCCTGGCTTCCTTACTGGAGGTAACAGTGATGATAGAAAGCACAATTTTTTGGGCCACAGCAAAAGCTTTTTTTTTTTTTTTCCCCATAAAGATCATTATGTTCTATCAATACTTTTTTCAAAGAAAGTAGTTCATGAAGCAAAAAGCCTGGGCAAATACAACATTGGACTTTCATTTCTTTTGCACCTGTCAAGGAAAAAATGCAGATACATAGGAAAGGGCTCCTTTGAATGTGAAGTGTGAAATGTAATTAGAAGCTTTGGGGATGGTGGCTTCAGTCTCACATCATTTACTTTCTGTATGGAGACGCTAGAGGGAAGTTGTGCACAGACTGGTGGCCATGGCATAAGTTGTCAACACCCATTGCATTGCTCATGCACAATTTTATTGCTCATGCTTGAATAGCAGAAATTATTAAAGCACTAATGCTAGACAGCCCAGGATTTTGACAGGAAAAATTTCATCATAACTATTCATACCAGACTTTTGTTTTACTGTCTTGCATATATCTACCATTAAATGTAGGGATTCTTTCCTGAATATTTTGCATCCATGCTTTTCTCAGGATGAATTTTTAAATAAATATATATTTTTATTTAAAAAAATAAATTGCCTAGGCAGATTACATGAATGACTGGGAAACATTATTAAATTGTTCTATGAACTCAGCATCTATTTTAAAATATATATTTTTCATTTCATGAGCTCAACTTGATTGTACAGTGAAATTCTGTAAAATCAAAATTATTCAAATACAATTTGTTAGATGCATGTAAACACCGTGTTTCACAGGAAGAAAATTTGTCCGATTTAAAAGTGGATAATATGATTTATGTTTATACAATTTGCAGTTAAAGACATGGTTAAATGCCAACATACTACAATTTCACATGATGAAAATTTTTTCCAGAGAAAAACTAATTAGAGGTAAATTAAAATTGATAACTGGGAGCATGTCATATTTTTTCTTAATAATTTCTACTAGTAAAGCGATTAACTTTGGGAGCCTACTCCAAAATAGTTGATATTATTTGCAGTATCAGGTATTAAGAAAAAGGATTCTCAAACTGTACAAAAGTTAACACATAATGCATTTCAGCACGGATGTTTCTCTGCTGTGGTTTACTTCATTTGGGCCAATTTTTTCAAAGGTTTGATACTCAGGTATTCATGGGTGTTGGAATACCTGGCTCTTTCTTGCTCTAAGGTCAGGGCATATAATACTTCAGTTTTTGAGAGTCATCTCAAGTAAATATTCCATATTGGAATATATATTCCATAGTGGAAGCTATTAAAATATTACCTCTTTATTGCTAGCTGCCATACAGCATAGAAAGCATTAAAAATGGAGCATTTAAACCTTCAGCAATGAAAAGAGCTTGAAAAATTCCTGCCCTCCCTATTCTGCTTTTTGCCATAAAATTACAGAACGGTTTGGATTGAAAGGGGCCTTTAAAGATCATTTTATCCAACCCTTCTGTGATGAGAAGGAACTACATCAACTGGATTGGGTAATTCAAAGCTCCAACCTGGCCTGGAATGTTTTCAGAGATGGAACATCTACCACTTCTCTTGGCAACCAATTCCATCATTGCTTCTCTCAACTGCTGTTGTTCACTATATTGCTGTGTATGTTTTACTAGTACAACTTTTCAGGGATTGTGATATAAAGTGTAATTTAAATGATCCCTCCCTTAAAAACAACAACAAAAAATCCATTTATTTATTTAGATCAGCTAAGTGCTTTGTTTTACAGTGGCCCAAAATAATATAATATTGTGAGAATGAACAGGGAGGACAGTGAAGGTCTGAGTATGACTGAGAGTGAGAAGAATGGGAGAAAAGAATGGAAAGTGTTTCTTGGGACATCTCTTTCCTGGGCTAAATGCTATATGCTCCCCTGCATGCTCAGTTTCCTCTCTGAACTGGTGGGCAAGTAGGTATTGATAGAGGACTTTTTCACTCTCTTTGTCACTACCTGTTAAGTTTTAGATGCCTTTTCCCCCATACACTGGGAAATCCTGATCTTTTAACTTCACAAAAATTCCTAAGATCCCTCAAAGTTGTTGCCTGGAAGGACTGCAGTGGCTGCCTGCATTTATTTCAGACACTTAAACGTGACATACATATCCTTGGCCTCTCATTTCGTGCTAGCCCTAGTCCAACTTCACAATAAGCAGTTAGTTCTGTTTAAAATGGTATTGTAGGTGGATATTTATGACTGTAAATATGTCTCATTTTGGCTCTCTTTCAGAATTGAAGGATTTGATCATTCTCTGGAGTTGTTCCAAGCCCATTGTTAAAGACAGTTTTTTTCAAGGCTATAGAGTAAGTGCACAGCTTCAGTGTTAACCCAAAACAGAAACTCGACTAAAAAGGTGTTGCAGTACAGCAGCATTAGTGGGATAAAATAACTCTGTTGGCTACTCAATCCTGCAGAGAGTTGCCTCATTCATTTGTATTTAACTGCACACTCTGCCTGTATTTTTCCATCACATTATCTGCGTTTCAGCTACTGCTGTGTTTTATGTTCTTTGATGCATCTTCTTGACGGAAGTGGATGAAAGGCCATCAGTGATAAAGAATTTACAACAATATTTCCTCTCTGATTAGGACGAATGAACAAGGAGAACTTTGGAGAAATTGGTCTTGATTCTCTTGTGTCATTTCTGCTGTCTTAAATCTCTACCCAAATCCTGCCATTCTAATTTCAGTTCCCATGAATGAAATTTATATTTTCAGGTTCATTTCTGGCTATTGTTCTGCACAAAATAACACTAAGAAATTATTTAGTTCATTTGATGAAAACAAAATTAAAGCGCTGTGCTCCCAGTAATATGATGACGTTCAATGTTCTTCCAAAAATGATGACTAGTAACCATAAATCAAAGTGGATGCACCAAACTGCAGATAAAAATAAGGGAAATGGCTGTCAAACCTGTTCTCTGAAAATAGATCTCCTAGCTATAGTTATAAATTATGTAAAAAAAAAGGAACATTCGATTTTCTTGTGTATTCCCAATCTTAAAATGGAATGTTGTTAAAGTGATTATCCTGCCAGGGCTGGCACCTTTCAAAAAGCAATGTCTTTCATAAAAATAATACACTTGCATAATTGGACAGCCTGTCAGAAGTGTAAAGTCTTTTTCTCTGCAGATATGAAGCAGGTGATCACTCACTCTTCCTATATTTCTTATTGATATTATTTTTATATTAATTTATTTTCTTTTTAAAGTGCCATTTTATTCTCTGAGCCAATAATCTGCTCAATCTGAAGATTACAGAAAACTAAATTTATCTCACATTAAAAAGGAAAAGCATTAATGGACTTTTTCACATACATTCAAAAAGTTTTCAGAAGAATGAAATTTCCTTTCTAACACATATACCCAAATCTCAGAAACTTGGAAACTAGATGATCCTATTCTTTACCTCAACGGTTTTTGAAGAATGTCATGTATGTATCATAAGACATTTGCTGGCAAAAGTCTGGGGGAATAGTAGCATTAGTTGTGAATATCCTACTTCTTGACATTTAAATTATACCATTTGGACATTATTCAAAATCTTTTGACACAGCTACAGCAGCTCCCATCCAAGGAAATTAGATAGCTGAAAATTCAATGACAAAAGAAAAAGGCACCTAAAATGTTTGATTACAATGATGTGTAGCTGCTTCAGTCATTACAATGTCACAGCAAGGTTATAAGACATTTCCATTTTTAACAATCTTAATGGGTCTTGGGTCTGGAAGTCCTTATTAAATTACAGACTATTTGATTTGTCAGTGTTAAGCTTAGCCTATATATCTGGGATGGAGGAATAAATGGTAATGTGATCTATCTTGGGAATTAAACTGGATGCTGCTAGTGCTACCAGTACTATTAATGCCAGTTGTACACCACCTAAGTATCTTCTCTCTGTAGAGTTTTTATGTGCAATATTGTCACTGGCTGAAAGTTTCTGAAGCAGTGAAGCTGCTTAGTTGTCATCTCCCCGTAACAATAAACTGTGAATAAGTGCCTAATTAACGCTTACACATAGAATGTGGGAACAAAAAATTTCATAAGAAGGGTCAAAATTTGTCTCAACTTAAGGAAAATATAGAAATAATTAATTTTAGACTTCTAAAATGTTTTCCAAACCTTACCACCTCTAAAGTTTTATAAGCAGTCATGGAATATTTTTGTCTTGCTTTTTATGTACATGCCTACATTCATTTCCAAGTTACCTTGAGTCCGCCACTTTTTAGAAAATTCCTGCAGAAAAGTAATATAGGAAAAAACAAGAAATTACTTTTTATCCTACTTATTTCAGTTCAGTATTATCATTGTGATAATCTTGCACTGATTTAATTAAAAAACCTGATATTTCTAAAAATGTTTCTTAACATTTGTAAAAATAAAACCCAGAATGAAGTGTAAATCATATTTAAATACTTTTAAGTATTTGTACAAAAGGGTTTTAAATCAACTTGTCTAAATCAATACTAAAATATTAAAATTTTATCACTTCAATACCAGAACCCAGATTTATATGCAATTTATATAGTACTCTCTCTTCTAAATCTATATTGTCTTCTAACTTTTAAGATTAGAATTGTTAAGATTAATATTATCCAATGTTTTGCACACAGTAAATTTCATTAATAAAAATATAGAAGGCAATAATTTTTGGGCAGAGGGCATTGAACTATTAATTTTTTTTTCTTAGCTTTTACAGCACATGTCTTACAATGAATGTGTAAAACTGGTTAAAAGACAATTCTTAGAGAGAATTGAAACTATTTTAGGACGTAGAGAAATTACCTCCAGATGCACAAGTAATTTTAACTGTGGCTGTTACTCATGATCTTTAACAACTTGTAAATCCTTTAAAATGTCCATTAATGAAATATACTTTCAAAATAGTTTTCTGAGAAATAACTGTGCACTCTTATTTTGTGTAGGACTGACTGCTGGTAATGTCTCTAGGTGTGCTTTCTAGCATTATATTTCTAGCATTTCTGATTTTTGACTTTGTTGTGTATTTTCATGCAGCTGTGTTTTTATGTTATTCTTTTATATTCTTTTCTTGTCTTTAAGGAGACTAGCAGAGCTAAACTGTGTATCTTAAGAATACAATAAGTAACATGATAAAAGGCAAAGCAGTTTCTTACTACAACTGTGTTTTTAATGTCTAGCTAAAGTACTGTGGGACCATTAGGGAAGCTAGAATGTGTCTTTGACACCCCATAAAAATAAATCTCTTTATCTCAGAGCTCTATTCAGTAAGGTACATCTGGAGAAAAAAAATCCCTTTCGTGTTCTGCATTAGGAAAAGACTGTCATCCTAAGATCCTAAGAGTACAGAATTAAGCTACAAATTACCTTTTTTCCTGCTTTGAAACCTGTATACTTACCTAGTGAATTCCTTTTAAGAAAATAGTAGTATAGCTAAGGTAACCTACCTACACAGCCACGCATTTTTGAAGACCAAATTATATATAGATAATATTGTATGTTAAGTCACCAGTTGAATTTAGGCATGGTAATACTGGCCACTGCCACATCAAACCATGGGCATGGAAATGCCCACAATTCACAAACCATTTCTGGCATTTGAGCTCCTATCATGAAGGAAAGTGAAAAACTGAAGGGATTTACAGAAGCCAATATACTGAGGGAAAAGGTACCCTGAAACAACAGGTGGTGAAGATGGAATCTGAATTACCTCTCAAAGCTTGGAGAACTTAGATGTCTAATGCTGCACTGGACATAGGTGGTTATATTAATTAGGTTTTTACAAGCCTTAACTTCTCTATGGTTCTTTAGAACCATAAATGTTACACTGACAACTTTATTTCTACCACTGTACCATTTCTACACTACTTCATAACTGTCCTGTACCATGTTTCTTACACTGGTTCTTGGAAGAGAATTTCTGCTTCAGCAATGATCTGCTCATTTGTTAACTACAAACTTCTTAAAGAAAAGAGACATGGAAAATGCAAAACTATGCCATTAAATTTTCCTTACAAATATCATATACATTGTGTATGCTGTCATTCCACACTATGGTATTTCACTGGAAATCTTAAAATAACTTTCATTGTAAACACAAACCTGATTTTTATTTTCAGAATATTTATAAATTGTTGCATGGTACCAAGATACCAATTCTATAGACAAGGAATATGTGAGCAAGGTCAAATGCAGATTTTTGGCTTTCCCATAGCTTTTAGTCTAGATTTCAGAACATTTACTATTCTTAGGTTTAAAAAAACTAGATTTTGTGCATTTCTCTAAATATTCCATAGCTAATTATCTCTAATTATGACTCTGTTTTTTGTTGGGCCACATTTAGCTAAATGCTTTGTTATTTTAGGGAATTATGGGGGGATTCCCTTAATAATGAATAACCTATGATTTAGTTTACTTTCCATACATCTTTGAATGGCTGTCTTGATACATGGATATGTGTAGGTTTCTTGAAGAAACTCTGAATTGTTAGTGCTGTCCTAGTACAAGCCACTGGAATTGCCTGGACAGAAGTAAATATTCAATAAAATCAATAGTAATAAAATCAATGGGTTTGGTCATGATATCAGTTGCTTGACCGTCCCATAAAAAATGACTTTAAACAGGGTTCCAGGCTGTGTGTGTGTGGGAAAATCTACTTCCAGAACTAACAGCACTGAGGCCAAGGGCATGGAACCTGTGCTAGGACTTCAGCAGTGCCCAGCAGATCTTGCTGAAAGATTTGTATGTTCCTGCTGGCTTATTAATCAGATAAGAATCTGAGCCTTTTTCCACTAGATGTGACAGCGTCTGTGGTTATTTGGTGAGCTATGCCAACGGCATATTTAAATCTGTTCTTTATTATCTCCCTACATTTATTCAATTACCAATGGGTAATTTGTCTCCTGGTGACCTTTCTCCTAAAGACCATTTTCACTTCAACACTTTATTGTTTTTCTTAATTTTTTTTTAACTTTGGGCTATGAGGTTTGAGCACTTCTTACACCCCAAGATATTACAAATGCCCAAAATTACATGGGTAGTAGGGAGTAAGTATGTAATAGCATCAGGCCCTCCATTTGTCTGCTCATCCATTAGCAAGAAAGAATAAAATAGAAATGAAAAATTATATTCCAGTTCTTTCATACATACATTCTCTTTGCATAACACCACTTCTACTACAGTAGAACTTTGAATAATTCATCATTTTGAATTGTCGGAATATACTTTGAGTAAAATAAAAGAAACCAGTAGTATAAACCAAAATTGATGACTTTTTAAAAAGATTTCTTTAAATGGCTTCTCCAAGAATGGCTAAGCATTTATTTTCATTTACAAATAGCAAGTACTTTGAGTTCTAATTATTCACCATTATTATAAAGGCTTTCTAAAATAAGACATAATAGTTTAAAATAGCAGCTTAAAGAGCTGCTTGATACATTGAAATGAGAAGTGAATGTGTGGAAAAATACATTTCATTACTTCCAGCTGCCTCAGTGTCTTGGGGCACTATATTTACAGGGAGAAATATTAAAAACAAAGTAACCTGCAGAGCAATTTTATGGTGGACTTTTCCCTTTGGTGAATATAGTCATTTGACAACAACTTTTTCCATGTATTTGCATGCTGTACTACTCTACATTTGAAAATCGTTTAGTGAGGGAAATGAAGAATTACAAGAAAGGGCTGAGTCCCAGCAGACCTCAGAGAATCAGAGTGCAGAAGAGGAAGCAATTATTTACTTGCAATAAGTGCGGAATGCAATCTGCAATGGCAAGATTGGATTCCTGCATTCTTGGGCAGCCAATATGACATGTCTGATATGACTGCCACAATTACAGCTCTGCCTTATTTGAACCATAATGAAGTTGCAGACTGAGCAGCTTAAAATGTAGAAAAACCTTCTGGTACAACTGGGCATCTGGGAATAGATCAAACCAAAAATTGCTATTTCTGCATTGTTGGGGTATTGCAGTTGTTTTCTCAGCTGCATGGCATTACTTATGGCCTTGAAAGCCAAACTTCCATTTAACTTCCACACAGAAGTGTTGCTCTTTCCCCACAAAACAATGCTGCAACTCTCGTTGCCTTTTTCACAGTGGTCATCATAGCAGTTCTTAGGAGGTAGGAGATCTCCTTGCCATATTCTCTAGAATTACACCATCATTGAATTACAGCCTTTTTCCAAGTACATTTCATGGCATCACCAGCACCCAGCGAGTCCCATAGATAGGAGATCTTTTTATGCTGCTGTCATGTTGTGGTTCTTCTAGCTCTTCTGCTCTGCCAACCAACCCAGTTCCTAAGGACACCAGGTCTTTGTGAGCAGCAAAAAAAGACCATAAGGAAATCAGCTCAACTTTTATTTTGAACTTTATAAATTCAGTGAGAAGCTATTTTTGTATACTGTAAAGAGACTCTTTAACCAAAGCCCCAAGAAAGAAATATTTATATTTTTAATGGTATTATGATTTTCTTCTGTTGTATTCTTGGCTCCCTGTCGGGTGCTATTCAGATAGACATGAAAAAGGGTTGGGTCTACGTGTTGTTCTAGATTTATTTGGTACAGTTCCACTTCCGCTTAAAGACACTATGAAGCAAATGCTCTTTCACTAACTATTCACAAAACATATATCTCCATCTGAGCCAAAATTGTCCTGCTGGAGGAAATGGCATGCTTATAGAATTAAAGCAATTTCTGATATATCTCCTCCTCTCTCTCAAAATCAATGGTAGAAAAGAAGCCAAAACAAAAAGGGAACATTGGAAAGAAAGTATTTGGTAGAAATCGTATTTCTGGCAACTTGGAGTGAATGAGAATGAAAAATTATTTTTGCTGCTAGAGGAGGTCGCTTCAGTCTTACAGTTAGCAACTTTTTGAAAGGAAAAAACCTTACAAACACAGAACAAAGCCTGGGAGTTCCAGGTACACCTGGAACCATAAAAATATAGCACAACAAAAACAATAAACAGAACAGATGCAAAAACAGTATTCATTTGAAAATTAACTAGTAGAAATCAACTACATGGAAATCAGAGAAATATTAATAACTCATTTTCAAGCCTAATTGATTACTAAAAGCTAAAACTTGGCACCAGATTGGAGCACAGGAGGCAGAAAACAACAATTCTAACATTTTACTGCATAATTTTCTGCCCTATAATTTCCATAACATTTTCTATCTGAACCATGGAAATAGTGTGGATGTGTTTTTAGCATCTTTGATAAAGAGAAAAAATCCATAGCTATTAACAATGTTCTATCATTTTTTTCACTGCTGGTGTCATCTAACAATGTCATAATTTAAATAAATTCTACTTTATTATGAGGAATGTGTTTTGCTCAGGATGATGCTTTTTCTTATAGTTCCACTTACTTATTAATAATTTCTAATTCTTCAACTCTATGTATATATTAATGACATTAAAACAACCATTTAACAGCCTCTTAAAAATATCATTAAAAGATCATATCAGAAATGATTAAAACAACTGATATAAGATAAAAATAGGAAGCTTGTGCCCCAACTTATAATTTTCTATTTGTAGATTTTAAAAGGCAATCTTAGGAAGATTTAGGAAAATAATCCTTTGATTCTACTCAATTGTTAAAGCAAACAAGGCTGTTTTAATTCCCCATAATTTTTATTTCAGTTTAACTTCAACAAGTGAAGTTTTCTGATCTTAGTTATTATTTAGGAGTCCAACACATCTTTGAAAAATCTCTTTCTCATCTCCATGGATGAATATTATTTTGCAATTATTTTTACCAAATTCTTTTTGTAACTATTTTTTGGTGGTGAAATGTGGTGAAAATCCCAGTGAATGCTGACAGTGCAAGACTGAAAAGTATTTCACTTCTAGCACTATCAAAACTGTTCACACATGGTTAATTTTCATTTCATTTTTCCCTAGAGAATTGCTATGTCTCTCGCCTGAAAGGCTATGAAGCTTTTGTCTTAGAAGCATGCATAAAGACCCTTCAGAAATTATAGATCTCTTACAAAAGTCAGAGTTAGTGAAATGATGATGCTTGTATTGTCACCTTACAGATTGAGAACTCCCAAGAACCTTATCCTGTCCCATGTTAAATAAATATAATTTCTTTTTAATTTATAGACAATTGTCCAGAAAACTGAGCAAAACATCTGTTATTTTATTACCTACCCTTATGCATTTATCATAACAATATGGTGTCCTTTCTGCTTTGCAACAGGTACCTCAGCCTTCTGACCACCCTTACTATGTGAATGCCTTCCTTCTGCCTTTTCCATTATTTCTCACTGGGATCTGCCTGAGAGAAACTGTGCAGATAAGCACAGTGTAAATTGTTCAGGCTCCTACTGTCTGAGATACCCTTCCAACAATAAGTTCAGTATCATCACTTTCTCACAGCCCACCCCTACAGGCTCACATGCAGAAGAGAAGCACCTACGTGCACATTCAGGCTACAAAAGCCCATGGTTAGGGCTGTGACACTGCCTTATCATCATCTGGAGAACTCTGAGCTGAGAAAACCCCACTGCCTCCACTCAGAGAAAACACAGTGTCCAAGAGCTGGAAAGGTCCTGCAGAAGTCCTAGACCAAGAATTATGAGACCTAGCTGGCTCCAGGCTGCTCTCACTGACAAGTGTGAGCATGGGCCAGCTGGCCCAAGGATTGTCATTCTCTCTCAAATGCATTAGCAAAGCACAACAACAGAATGTTACAAATCACACTGAAAATTAATTAAAGTAATTCAGGGCAGTGTTTATCAGTTTGTGTTCTCTTAGATTGTAGATATCTGTCTGCTTAAATTATATGATCATCCCTCTATTCTTACTGTTATTAAATCAGGTCAGTCATCAATTTTTTTTAAGCCAAATGACGGAGCAAGTATTTTGTATGAAGGCTATGAACTCATGATAGCAAGAAATTATGTAACTGAAATGGGAACAATGTCCATTTGCAGTTTAGAATTGGATTGAAAAACTGTATCCAGAATATATATCTTTATATTTTATAAAGCAGATTTATTTTTATTAGATAGCAATAGGTACCAGAAGAAAACATTTGGAATATTTCAAAAACACAGAGAAAATTCCTAGCAGTTTGTTTATTCCCTTTTCTTGAACAGAAAGAGAGGCAAAAATATATACTTGCCATACCTTTTCTAGAAACTGAACCAAGTGAAATACTTGTACCTTCTTGAAAACTGAGACTGCTTACTCCCTCTTAGCAGATTGCAATCTCCTGTCATGGATGAGAAATGTGATGCACTTGAACATTCAGGTAACAGGTGGCATGGCAAGACTTCAGGAAGACGAATATCCAGGAGGAATCTAGCAAAAAAATTTAGAGCAGAGTGTGTAATTTTATTTGGTTATACAGCCAGTGCATTCAATTTGAAGACTGGGTAAATAACAAAACAACTGTGCCCTATCAAAAATAAATGCTTTAATTTTCCTCTACCTTAACACAACTTTTACATTTCCATGATTCCTTTTATTTTTGTGTAGTTTTTCAATTCATTTTCATGTACAAAAAGGAAAATCAGACATTTTTTGTCAGTTGGATGTGGTAGTACTTAGTTTGTCCTCTGCCTTAATGACACTTGCTCTGTCACAAAGTTAAACAGAAAATTGGGCTAAAATCATTATTTGAATTTTATTCTTAGAGAATTTCAATGGGGAAGAGCTTCCTGGAAATGACTTACTAGACAAGTCTCAGACATGAAACTTGTCTACTCAAATCAGCTCAGTGTTTCACAATGTCCCCCATCTTCTCACATACAAAATGCACAGGGTTAGTCATGAAAACTACTGCAGCAACATTTGATCTTGGTCCATTAAAGGCAGTGTTTTTCTCCCAATTCCAAAGAAATTGCTCCAAAAATGGTGTGACAAGTAAATAGTACTACTTCATTGTACTGGGTTATGGTGGCTGGCAGCCTGGGTTGTGCTCTGATAAAGTGGCACTCAGTCTTTCATACACTGCAAGCAGAGCTAATCCTGAAAGCCACATGAGATGTGACTGCGAGGACTGAACAGCCTGTGCACTTGGCATTGCTTCTAACCTATTTTTTCACACTCTATTTCTCACTGAGAAAACAAACAAGCAAGCAAACAAGAATTTTCAGTCCATAACATAATAAAAAGCTTGTACGAGCTCAAGCAGCAAGATAAGGTGATTATTTTGCCCTTCAGTTCAAGTGTCAGCTTGTTTTCAGCTGCTGTCAAACACTGTGTCACACCAGATGTCTGTCATATCTGTTACATGGCAAAATGTTTCAGTACATAGAAAACAAGATGCATGATTTTCTCATACTTATCTTTGAAATCTCCAAAGACATTTTCATTATAGTTATGTTTGCTTTCAGCCACTGCAGTTCACTTTAAGTTCCCTTTGAAATCTTCCTTATTATCTTTTTTCTCATGCTCATGTGAGCATGTGTTAAAGCTGTCTTTAAGGGTAACAAAACCTTAGGCCACAATTTCTTTTGCACACTCACTTTCCTTCCTTTTTGCTACATAAACTTACTCCAAAGTCCTTATTTCCAATTTACTCCAAAGTCTTATTCAGTTTTAGTTTATTTCTTTACTTCTCAGGACACCTGCCTCAGGGAACTTGATTAAATAAAAAAAGTGAATGCAAATGTTCCTGTTGCCTCAACAGGAACAGCATTTGCTTTGCAAAGGACTCCTTTACTCCAGAAATAGTTTTTTTCCAGATTGTCCTTTCCCTCTCTAATTTTTTCCCTGTTTCCTCATGGCCACATGAAGCATAATATAATGGCTCATGGCTTTTGCAGTCCATTATTTTGAAGCTAGTTTTGGACCAAGCTACTCCTACATTCAACTCTGAGATTACAGTGGCACTGTAAATATACTGCTAAAAACCATCAAAATTTTATTTAGGCAACTATGCAGTATTTTTCCTGTAGTGATTCACCTATAGAATTATGTACAAGCCTGTTCTAATAAAATATACAGTTTATATTGGATTTAAAAGTATTTCTAGAAATGCAACGGTGTTTTTCAAGCTACACACTCAATATGACTTTCTATTATCCCATGCAAAGCAATGGCATCAAGCTGAGACAATTCCGTGCTAGGCTGGAGTGTACATGGCTGAGTGAGCAGAGTCCTGCCCTCAGCTAGTTTGCACTGGATGAGGGGAAAAGGAGTGTTTTATGCCTTCACTTCCATCAGTGGAATTTAATGGGAAATGTATGGCTGAGCCAGGGCCCAAGCAGGCAGCCAAACATGGTACTGGTCACAGCCAAGACAAGCCCTTCATTTGGCTGCAGAGGAAAAGTTCTGCAGCACTTTGGAACAGCTGTGCCACAGCTTTTGGTGGGTTGCTCAACACAATAGCAAAGGCCCTCGTGTGCTAGAAAACTGAGACAAACCAAACAAATGCAAAAGCAATTAATACCCATTGCCATTCTTTATCAGTTGTCACTTTGACAGTGAAGGCAGCCATCACTAGAAACACTTTTTACAGACTTGGTTGGTTGGTTGGAGGGGGTATTTTTGCCTTATGGCACAGTTTAAAGGATTATCTGATAGACATATCCATGATGAAAGGTGTTTTGGGTTTTTTGAGCATTTTTTGGGCATTCAAGAGAAAAAATAATCTGCTATTCAGTGGTAATTTATATAATCTTATGTACAATTAGCACTGAACTCTCATTCAACGGAGCAGATATTGACAAGATATTGCTACTAGGTGTAAAAAACCATGATTCATTGTTATCTTGATCTGTTTTAATTGCACATTTTGCAAGTCAGAAAAGAGTTTTCTGTTTGTTTAAATTTAATTTAACTGGATCAATTATTTTAATATGAAAATAAAATGAAAATCCTGAAATACAATCTTAAAAGAGTTCACCTGAGGCTTTTATAGTAAAATATATATACCTTGTGAAATGTGAAGACTGCAGAGGTTTTTTTTGAGGTAAGATTAGTACAGTGCAGAGGGTCAGAATAAACTCTTAGTTCCATCTAAACAGTAGAGACCTTTGGCCAGCTCTTCAACTCTAGAGGTAAATCTCATCTTAGGTGCAGAGTCCAATTACTTCATTAGGTTGGGTACTGATCCAGTTTCCAGAGCCCCAGAGGCACGTTTAAACACTAGTGAATTCAAAAAAGAACAGTCATTATGAAAACTACTGCTGCATTGTTTCTCCCAGGCCAAAGGACAAGCCAAATAATTCCATTAAATCTACTGCTACAAATTTTCCCTGGCATATTCATACAATAAGAGCATTGTGGGGTTTTTCAGTGTTTTAATTTGAAAACAATGGAACGAGTTCTTAAAAAGAATTAAATAAAATTTTGCATTTCAGTCATCAATTATTAAAATTAATAAGTTATCCATTGTATGTTTCTATGACTAAGTTATTCATTGATCTGCAGTTAAAATAAGCCTACTCAGAATGATTTGACTTTCTCTTAGATTCATACTGTACATTGCTCCAAAAAACAGGGCTTATTCCAAGCATGTCACATAATCTGAGGAAAAGCAGGACTTTTGCTCTAAATTAAGCTCAGGCTTTCAGACAGAATTTCTTTCATGGGGATTCCACCTCCTCTGTTGACCTGATAGGGGTCCACAGGGTCTTTTTGTTTGGATGAAGTGTGTCGGAATCCCTCAGTTTGAAATACCCAGACAAAGTTAGCAGAACATCTTTAAACTTTGACAGTAAGAAGGTACAAACAAGTCAAACAAATGCTAAATGACATAAACATAAGATGATGCCTGGGTCAAGACAGTGACCTTACTCTGTTTTGTACTCTGGAAGAGAAATATATAATATAATATAATATAATATAATATAATATAATATAATATAATATAATATAATATAATATAATATAATATAGTAAAATATAGTAAAATATAGTAAAATATAGTATAATATGAATAATACAGTATGTTATATTTTAACGTATATTATGTTATAATATGACATCATATAACACAATATAACACAATATCTATATATAGCTATATAATATAAATAAAAAAGAAATATAATTTAATCACTCTATATTTTAATGATCTACTAGTTGCAGCAATATTAATTGCATGCCAAAAGGTTGCTGTTATATTGAAAGCAATTTCATTAAAATGTAATGTGCTTTATTTTTTATCGGCAGACTAATATGAAACATTAAAAATGGAGTTTTTTAAATTGGAAGTAGAGAAGGCTTCTTATCTCACCTTACTTAAAATAATCTGTCTTGCTTGTTACTAAGGTAAGAAACAAGTCTGAACTACAGTTTTCACTACAGCAAATGAAAAGCGGCATATAGAAATTACTTACGTGAACTGTAGTTCTTATATGATGCTGTACTTTCAAAATGGCTCATCAAAATTTTCAAGAGAAAAATTATGTTTTTTTAGAAAATGCCTTTGTTTCATACAGAAAAAGAAAAGAAGGAAGAAAGAGATTTTTCTGGGATATCTAACAAATATCTCCCAGTTACCATAAATCTGAAGAAAATTGTACAGAACTTCAGGGCATAACATGAGTTACCTATCTTCCTTCTAAAGCACAGGAAAGACTGGGACAAGTGTGCATCTGGTGCACCATTTGATCAACACAGGTAATACCTTGGCCCTAAGGTTCCTTTTAAAATTCCCTATTCCATTATCTTCTGAACACAGCACAGCCTAAACACAGTTTTTGACTGTCCTTGGTGATGGTAAATTATGGACAGTGGAGTTGATGAAAATTTTCCATCTTTGCTCTTACATATCTGCTGCAATCTCTCAACAAATGACAGTCTTGTCAACTGTTTTCATCTTGGATAATATGGTGCACCAAAATAAATGGAAATTAGAAGATCAGAAATTAATACCTTTATTTGCTGATACTTATTTACATGAGATTAAAGTTTTCCTTCCTAAAAAAAACCCCAACCTTTGGTCATAAAATTCCAAAACTTTGTTCAATCACTTAGATGGACTCATCTCTAAGGTCTGACACGTTAACACTTATGTAGCAAATAATGTGTAGCTCTGAAAATTTTATTTATTCCTGTTGATAAGTATAGTAATAGAAATGTATGAAGTGCTCTATAAACTGTCCCATTTCAATGTTTTAAAAACTTTTGATCTCATTTAAATTGATTTTTTAATATCTGAATTTTTTACAAATTTTTTGTTATTTTCAGCATCTTCATTTAAACAGTACTGGGGAGGAGGTTTTTTTGTTCAAATACTATATAAATTAAGCATTTTGAACTACCTAATTATTTCATATTCTAGGAATAACTTAGAGTTAATTAAATGTCAGTATAATTTGAAATTAAGTCACTTGTATGTGGCAATAGTACTATCTTATGCAGTTCCTTAAGTATAACATTAAAAGCATACTTAGTATACTTATGTTTAGTGATATTGCATTTATGAAGTCTCAGATGGTCACTGTATATAAGAAAAGGAGAATATTTTAAGAAATGTTGTTACATTTGTCAAATTAAAGATTCAAATGCTTTTTAGAAACAGAAGAAATTATAGAGAAAACTTGAAAATTTGATAAAATTATGTAACCAAGAAAATAATTACCTTTTAAAAAAGAAAACTCTATGTATTTATTGCTATAAAAGTAATAACACATTATATATCTACCTTTTCACAGTAGTAAGTACAAATTTTAATTTCACTTTCATTTGTTCTCAATTTTGAATGTGATATATTACACAGTAAAAATGAATAGAATATTTTCAGTAACACTACTTTTCAGAATCATCTGTACGTTTACAAGAAGACTTACTAGAGCTATAGGAAAAAAATCTCCTGCTCCACAAACCAGTAGTTTATAGAACAGAAAAAGACTTAATTTCTGTGGGTCCATGAAGGACAAAACTATATTACTGTGCTGAGCAGTATATCAATCATTACATAGTCATTAAAAAAGGACAAATGAATCTTGGAGTCAAGTAAGGCGCTCAGTACTCACTGCTCCAATTTCACATTATTACTTACTTAGACTTTTTAGGTGCCTGTCAGTCACAGTCCAGTTTCTCAAACTAAATCACATTCCCATGATTCCTCTATGCCTTGAAATGAGGTCCCTGAGGAAGGGATTTATAGCAGGATATAAGCAATTAGGAAATTAGAGGTATAGTGGTTTACCCTAAAGCTTTATGCAGGGATGTGAGGGAGGCATTTCTCCTCATATCTAACATCCTGTATCTGAAAGCTGAAGACCTAAGTTATTTTTAAAAACCAAAAAACAACCTAAGGCACTTTCTTTTCAAAACATAGCAAAGACATTTCATCACATTAACAGCTGAGCCTGGGATGTAAATGTCATTGAGATGTATAAAACTTGTACACAATTCTTGCTTCAGCTTAAGGTCCTTTCTCACAGATGTGCCCCCACACATCAGCTCAAAGGTCTGGTTTTGGTGTTTTAATGCAAAAGATTTACTGTAAATGATAATAGAAACACCAACAAAATTTTGCAGATCCTGCGATGATTTAATCAGGACATGGTCATTAAGTTAGGTGGCTCAGTCAAGAATGGAGACCCTCCTCAGCTTTCCAAGACAAAGATCTGTTGGGAGGAGGAGAGAGAGTATCAAGATGGAAATCATGAATCCTGTTAGACAGGTAATATTGCATAAGTCCCTCAACAGCTCAATCACCAAATGTTATTCTCTTTCTCATTAGGCCATTAAATTTCTCACTAATTAGAACGTGTAATGAAGGAGTCCAAGAGGGGATTTGGCCAGAGCTGAATATTTAATGAAAAAATCAACATAGAATCAGACAATTGATCTTAATGCCTACCCTCTGCACTGATGATTTAATTTTGGAATACAAACCCAAATTTCTTCTAACGATGAACTTTTTTGTGCAGCTGTAGCATTTCTTTCTTATAGAGCAGCTGTAAATCTCTCACACTGAACACAAAAGAGCTGTGCATTGCAAAGAGACACTAAAACAAAGAAACCATTGAAGACAAGGCAAAAAGGAATGAACTCAGAAAAAAAAAAAGGCAATCGCTGAAAGGCTTTATTTGTAGTTTCTCAAGTTCCTATGACATCTCTCTATTTTAATCATACCATTCACATGGTGATTGAATTATTTGATTGATTTTAGTGACTACTTTTGTCAAAGCTTTGGTGAAAGACTCAATTCTTTCCAGGGAACTTCTTTATGCATACTAAAATTTGGTGATTGAGAAATGGGACTTTTTAGAGGTAGTGTTAAGGTTTTATGGACATTTTGGCCTTGTTTTAAGGTGTAGGTAAAACATCTCTACAATCCTTTAGCTGCCTACCCATAAATTACAGAGTTGCAGTGATTTGAGACAGTATTTCTGCGCCTCACTGAATGTGCATAAAAACTAGTGGTGGCAGATTATTTCTAAAAGTAAAATTTCAAAATTGAGTCAGACTGGAAGAGCCAAATGTTGTCTATCCAGCTCAGTTATCAAAAGCTGTGAAGCTGCCATATTATGGTTTCAAAAGACAAGTAAGTATGGTTAGGTAGAGCAACTCTATTTAGAGTTTCATTGTTACCCAGCCTAGACTAAGACTGGCTCAGTTATCCCTGTCTGTGCCATGTGTACATTATCACATCAAACTGTAGAGCAGTCTGATTCTCTAAACAAGCCTGACTTGGACTATGAACCAATAAACTACATGCATACAAGTTATGGGTTCGATCTTGATCATTAGATGCCTAATCAGGAAGCCTGACATTACACATGGGGAAGGTTTCAGAAACCATTGAAAGAATTAATGTGTCTGGTTCTGTGGTCTTGAGTTTCAAAAGGACATTGGTAAATTTGGTGTGGTTCAGAAGAGTATTCTGAGGTCTATTGAGTGATATGTCCCATAAATACTAATTAAGTTTCATTTATTTAATTTACCATAAAATATTTAGGTGATAATGTGGACACAGTGAGCAAGTGTATACAGGGGAAGATAGCTGATAGATGTTTATTGTACTTAAATAAAAACACAAATAGTATAAAGGGATAAAACAGAAGGAAGCTAAAGCTGGTCAATCTACTTTAGAAATAAAATGCAGAGAGTTAGGCAATCCCAGCAAGGTTAGATATCAATGAAACAACATACTATCCATCAGTATTAGGCGTTCAGTCAAGTCTAATTTCTACTAGGAGACATATATCCTTTACACTAATGCTAAGGACTTAAAGTTCTCAGCATATATAAAGGTTGCAAGGCTGAACAGAGCTACAGCTTGACCAGGGAAAGGATTGGGAAGAGGTTTGACAAGACATCCATCCCTGCAGGCAGACCTAATGGGGAGACAGCCACTTATTTCCCCATGACATGTTTTTGAAGGTTGTAACAATGAAGAGTTTGGAAACAAATCAACTTCCCAGGAACCTTTCTTGAGCAGTTGAGCCATGCAGTGTCTTTCACTAAGGAAAAAGTGTAAATTTTAAACAAGTAATTGTATACGTTTAATATAAATGTGGGAGGAAGACAGTGTATGATAAGTATCTTACTAGGTGTGTCAGACCAATTGGTAGTTCATGGACAAGTTATGGACAAGACATCTCATTTAAAGACTGCTGCCTTCTCCAGTCATCATTTCAGCTTTTTTGAAGTTATCAGTGTATTGTAAGCATAGTTTTAGAGCCCTGTTATCCTTTCTGTTCCTTTGCCTTTGGTAACCTGTATGAACTCCCATCAGACCACTGCTAATCCTGATACATTGGGAAGCAGTACAAAGGAGAGAGAAGGAGAGAGAAAGGAAGAAAGGGTGAGGAAAAGAGACTTTTCTCTCCCTCCATCTGTCACTCTTCTTTCCACATGTTCAGGCACCGAGTTAAATATGATTTGTGAAAACAAATGTCCTCTTTAATAAGACAGCTGAATAAGGCATTGGAAAATCTGCAAACATTGATTACTGGCTGTTTTTGAATGGCAAAAGAGCCTCACCATTCTCCTTGTATTATCAATAGATGCACGAGCATTTTATATTTATTCCAAACTAAATACAGACTTAATTCTTTCATTCCATCAAACTTGCAAACACCTGTTGGAAATTAGGAATATATGCATGTAGCTTACTTGGTTTTAGAGAGTGTAATGTTCTATTTAAAGGTGTCATCAGTACAGTTCCTTAAAAAAAATTAATTTTAAAAATAAATTTATTATGTTTTGGTTTTGGTACCTTCTCCTAGTTCCTACAGTAGTTCCTGAGAGGTACTGCTTTTGCAGTCCTTATAGGTGTGAAGATAGCAGTTTTGTTTTTAAAAGATTATTAACCACTTAATGAAGTGTAGCTTTCAAAATAATATCCAGTACTGTGGAACACAATGTTCTGACAGTGAAGAAAGTGGGAAATAATTTGTGCTACCTGTATGCAGTACACTGACTACTGCAGTGGGAATAGCCTCAGCTGTGCAGCCTGTTACACACAGCACAATTACTTAGGATCCATTTGGCATGAGCGTGGACAGTGTTGTGAAAATGAGCTGTAGAAATGCAGTTCATAAACCACAGAGAAACTAGACCTTATGACAGCTGAGCTATTCAAAAGATTTGGTTTGGATTTTTTTTAAGAAACCCACAACTACAATGCTTGGCTTCAACACACACTGCACTTGAGATTCCTGTGTACTAATGAGAATCTCTAATCAGGAAGTGTATTTTCAATTAGGTACTTGTTCCAGCTGTACTAGGTACTTACAATCACTACAGAAACCATTATCTTCATAACAGAAATACACATATCTCTGGCAAACCCCTGTAGGTATTACGAAGTTTATACTCCTAAGGGACTAATGCCCTTAAAACTTGTGAGCCATCCTTTCAGATGAGGCAGAGTACCTACTCTACAGGGGTAGGAGTACTCCTGTATTTGGGTATAGGAGATAAGCACAACGTCTAAATTATACCTGTCTTTTGTGGACATGACTATGAGAATATCAGAGAGAATTCCTAATCTGGTTTTGATACGTACCTTAAGTCCCCCAAAAATTCTTTTCATATCATCGTTTACTGCAGGCACACGCAAAATGGAGCAGATCCACTGAGACTCTGGGATTCCTAATCCTGCTAAGTGCAGAGGGAAACTTCATGCCAGAAACTTGATCTCTGTCTAATATCTTGTGTAGGAAGTGATCTTCTTTCCAACAGCATGCAAAATGAGCAAAACAATGAAAACTTTCACCTACTCTTGATGAATACTTGGAAGAAATTTTTTTTATTTCATTGCCGGTAGTACAGCTGGTGAGGGGAGCTGGCCCTCAGGCTTAATTCATTTATCACTGCCCCTTACTTTAGCTAGTATCTTGTTTATCTGATACTGAATAATGCTCACATGCAGTTGTGTACACAGTGACATGGGAGATATGCCATGAGGGCTGACCTGTCTACTGAAGGAAAACTGACCTGATTCAAAAGAAGCCTTGTCTGAACATCACTTATGGAGATGCCAGCTGTAATGGCTGTGTAATCATTGCTTTCAGGAGGTCAGATTTAAGATTGCATTTTGATCAGCAAGTGAGCAATAATTACTCTCCCTGGGACTAAGAAAGCAAAACAATCCTCATCCAGGTGCTTAGCTCCTATTAGAAAAGCGTGGCAGATGCTTCCATAACTCTCTGTACATGTCACTGAAGCATGCATGACATTGACACTGTCAGTAGCTAAAAGGAGAGAAGTTAGTCCCTAAAGTCTCATTTCCAGTGATTATCAAGAATCCCCAAAGAGATTTTTTAAAAGCTGGGTCAGTTCTCCAGAGGGGGTCATTCTATGGAGCTCTCCAATGCTTTATTTTTATTATTCTGAAAAAGTCCTGTCAATCATGTGCAGCAAAACATTCATTCAATTAATAATCTGTGTCATCTGAAAGTATTTAGAGATAATATCAGCCTCTCTGTATCATGGCCTGTTTATCACCTAAACTGCACCTAAACTGCAACCTTGTTGTTTTACACTCATGTAGTTTATTTGCGTGAAATGAGATACCCATTAGCAGTCACATTTGATTTTTAAATTCAATTTTTAAGGCAATTTAGGATGTAATTCATGAATAAGGGCTAAATTAAGAGCCAGGGACTCTAATTCTATCTTTCACTATGAAGTTTTCTGTGACTCCTGACTCAATAACAGTCAGCTTCCAGCTGTCCTATTTACAAACAATCTCTCTATTGACAAAACAGTCTGTCACTAGCTATTTAATGCACTGTGATGATGATCTATATGGTATAAAAAAAATTGCTGCTGTGTGCCCCTCTGGGAAAGTGACTGTTGTGGGCTGTAGTTCAGTCCTTATTATACAGAGTGGCTTGTCCCATTAATATTGTGCTGTTGTATGAATAAAAAATATCATCCAGTCCTTACAAAGAAGTGGACCTCCTGTGGTTGTATCCTAAAAAGTAGAAATTTCCCAATTAGGAAATCTTCAGATTAAGTTTACTGTACACTTTTTCCATAACATTTCAGTATATAGTTTAGTGTTTGTTTACTTGTACAAGAGGGGAACACATTTTCACCGGATGGAAGACTGACTCTCCTCTTCAATTGCAATACTGAATAAAGCCAGAGTTGTTACAGAAAAGTTATTTTTTTCCAGTCTCTGAAATTTTCAGACATATATTTTATATGGCAACTCTGTTAGCACCCTTTATACTAATATCTTCTTTCTGTGCTATTATATTACTTTATTGAATTATGGTAATTATATATCTGCCACTATAATTTTCTCCTGAGGTACTACTACTTCAGTGGCTGGTTTTTCTGAGGGTGAGTAACCTAATCCAAGCATTTAATTTGGCAAATCTTCCTGAATTTCATATTGTTCCAAGGTGCAGGCTGACGTTTTCACAACAAACTTTCTGGCTGTTAAAATAGTTGTAGACTCTAATTTAAGCAGTGCAGTTATCAGTATTCTGAATAAAATCTGAGCCTCTGTGTACCCCTGGAGCATTGCCCTTGAGGTATCACACTGTTTTGTCAGGGTGCACTTGGTAAGTACAGAGTAGTGATTCTATGCTTGTGCTCTTCAACTGTCATGGGGAGAAGTATCACAACATTGTTGGAAGACAGGATAGTTCACACTGCTGTGCCTCATTATTCTAATCCCATATCCCCAGAGATTGTTCTGTCAAAGGGAAATGTCCAATTTCAATAATTCTCTTTTGTTGATCAAATTATTGTCCTTTCCAATTTTTCTGCTCTGAGCTGTTTTGCTAAGAGTGATTTCCAGCAATTTATCTCCTTAAAAATAATACCTACTTATTAAGGCAAAATATAATCCACGCCAATCTGAGAAAAGTCTCTACATCATAATCATGTTTTTCTGCTGACATACCAGAGGCATGCTGTCACCTAGTGAAATTGAGTGTGTTTCACTGACAGGAGCCTTAATATGTGCAGAGCTGGAGGTGATGAACAGTCACCTTGTCCAAGCCCATTTAGGCTATGCAATATTGACAGCTGCTAGGGAGCTTGTCCTGTTGTACTCCTAGGGAGCTATTTTTGACTGCTGTGAATATTGGGTATGAATTGGAATGTCATAAGATACATCAAAGCCTAAATTTATCCTCCATTTTTCTGAAAATCTCAGACTAAATGTTGGCATAGGTCTTACCCTCTGTCAGCGAGAAAATTTAAGAATTCCATTACTGTAGAAATAAATTAGGATAATACAACTACAAATATCTTTGTTACTCTAATGTTACACATTGGTCAGAGGTTAATAACGCTGTTTCTCTCTTCTAAATTGCTTTACTTGAACACAAACTCTGTCATATCAGAGTCTGGTAGTGAAGAAAATTGTAAGACTATTAGCAAAAATTGTGAAATAGACCTTGATGAAGAAGGAAATAACAGTAGCTGGCATTAAAAAGTGGGGCTTGAGGGTACTTTGTGAAACCCAGTAAACTTGATAGACCACTTAAGTACAAGAACAACAACAAAAAAAAATTTAAAAAGTAATTTCTAATTACAGCAACAAATCCAGGCTTTGAAACTCCCATCCCTTCCAACTCAAACGACTCTATGATTCTGAACACCATTGTTTAAAATTGCTTGTTTAAGGCATGGCACAGTAATAAGCTGGATTCTAAAATGCATCTAACCTGCTGATGTTTTCCATATTTACAGCTCTGTTCCTTCATCCTTAATACAAAGTTTCCCATTTCTTTTTATATCTATCTTGAATATAAAGTTCCCTTTTGCAGTTTAAATCTCATTGGCTCACTGTGCCAAAAATGTTAGTAAAGCATATCCTCTACGCAATACTACATACATAAATAGACAGTATTTTAGTATTGATTCATTTCTGTACAACTCTGTTAGGTCACTGCCACAGAACCAAATCAGATTTTTCAGTTGCACTGGTTACAATCACTACCTTTTACTGCTTATTCTCTAACCAGGGCATTTATAGAATAATAGAATGTGTTGAAAGTTCCTCCTAACATCTAATCTAAACCTATCCACTGTTGGTTTAAATCTACCCTCCCTCTTGGGTCCTATTATTTGTTACACCAGATTTTGCAGCTGTCAGCAGAAGTTGTACATTTAGATCTAGGGTCAGCTAGGAACTTGTGATCCCATGGTGTGGCACAGGTCAGACCATGAAAACTGGAGTTCAGCATTTCGGATTACATTGAAATCACAGAAGTCATAATAGAATTTTAAATCAGCACCTTGTTCATTGCCATACCTGTTGTAGAGCTGAGGGTGTACAACGTGCTGCCATGAGCCCTGTAAGAGTTGCACACTTTGAATTAAGAGGTCATTTCAGAGTTCCTGCTCTGAACGTATGTTCTTGGAAGAAGCTGATGGCAAATAGTATGGGAGCACAGTTCCCACCCTTCAGAACCCAGGACAGTTGAAAGTACATTTCTATTTTTACAATACATGCTTTTTAGGAAATGCTGAGAGTGAACTCAGTGGGGTGAACTCCTTGCTGCACTCTGCTGCATTTACTCTGCTAAGTCCCAGCGACACATTTTGTTCCCTACAGAACTGAACCAGCATCTTTAGTCCTGGAGCCGTAATTCTGTCTGGTAGCTGAGAAAACTCATTAATCAGCTTAGAACAGCTGGAACAGAAATGCACATATGCACACAGCACATGGACATGCACACACACAGGAGATCCCTAAGTCTGCTCTTCAAGCTCCCAAACATTTCTCCTGGTTTTCTCCCAAATCCTTTAGAAGGGGACAAGCAGTTTTAGGGTCAGGTTCATGCACTAGATATTTTGTGGGCAGGATCAGGAGAACAACTTTCTATGAGGAAGTGGTTCTAGTTATTTCTGTGAATGTACACTAAATTTCATGTAGTTTTGAGCTTTTGGGGAAAACTAACCACAATTTGCAAATAAAGTAGATGTCATCTTCCAGCAGCTGGAAGTTCTGAAAGGTCCATCTCATCAAGCACAAGTACACAATGCATGCTCAGACATGAGCTATATTAAGACTGCAAGAGCATTACGAAGCTTTTAGGCATTTGACACAGCTTTTAGTGTGCACAGGGGATGAGCAGCACTTGTCTCTATTCAGCAAGGCCTCAGTGTGTTAGCTGGCCTAGTTACATTGTCTTTAGGGGAATTTGACTTACAGGGCTGCCTTTGTCTGTTCTCTTCATTAAAAACAACATAGAAAGCTCTCAGGGTATAACAGCCTGTGATGTAAATAGGAAACATCAGCTTTGTGTGGCCCAAATGCCCTGGGAGGTCTCTGAGACTCTCTGAAACTTTCATTTTAGGAGCCAAAATTTTAAACAGATTCCTTTCTCATGCATTTATACCACACTACATTCCATATCAGTAATACAAGCACTTGGCACAAGACCTGCAAATGTACAGTACAAACTCACTTTTAGTATACCACACACCTGTACCACTTGCATCTTTTGAACTATTCCCATCTCAACTCCTCACCCTCTGTCTAAATGAATCCACTCTCACCTTTTATTTTTTTTTTTCTTTATTGCTTCCTGATGCCCTGGACTTTGTCTGGAAGGCAGCTTTGTTGTAGCACTAATATCTTTCTCTGCTGTGAAACCACTGTCAAAAGCAGTGACCATTTTGCATAGTGTTCCCTATTTGAACATGGTAACCATGGTACACATTTTCTCCAGCTGTAATATTAAAGCTATTTTTAAATGAGCTAAGTCTGTAAAGTCAGATGTTATTATGTATTTACTTGCTGTGGTTTAAATATATCTGAACTGAGGTGAATATATGGCAGAGCATATCCCAGTCCATAGGTTACTTGACTTGGGGTCTGAGAGTAAAATGTCTCTCAATCTTCATTTGCAGGACTAGAGGCTTTCTGAGTTGAGATCTTAAAATCTGCTTGTGGCAGATGCAAATTCTGCCACGAATTTCATATTTGTTTTGCTGTAGCAAATTTAAGTCTATAAATATGACCATCATGTCTGTACCAAGAAAACCCAACCAAAAAAGAAAATAAAACAAACAAACAAAACCAAACCAAAAGAAAAAAACAACCAAACAAAAAGACCCCAAACCAACAAAATCCCCCCGCAATGAGAAAAATTCCATTACAATTTTGTGAATCAACACTTTTTGTCTTAATTCTAGTGAAATTTTGAAAACTACTTTTTGGTATTGATTAGGTACAGGTAAGTATTTATTGAATGTATGTGCATAATTAATTTTTCATTTATTGAGACTAACATGATCCCGAATGGATTGTTACAACCCTACATGCCTGGCCAAGCTGTTTGTTTTATTGCTGTTTAGCAGATTCCAACTTGAATTCTTATTTCCTTCCATGACCACAAGTTGATCTGTAGAATTGATATATGTCCTTTAATTGAAACTGGAATTGCAGATGTCTACAAATGGCTTTGTCATTCCCCTTGTTCACTTAAGGAGATGTATTGGGTAAACTGACAACTGAGACCTACCAAGTGTTCCCCTCTGTAGTCTTTTCCATCATACTTTTGAGTGTTTTGTTCATTTTCATCCATAAGAGGTCAAGGGGTCTAAATGTGTCAAAATTGTTTTCTCTTACTTGACAAATTCATATCTGAAGCATTTTGCTGAAGGTTACAAGTTTTTCATGTCCATTGAAAACTTCCAGCTCTAATTTGAAGTCAGTAAATCATGAGAAAATATCAAAGATGTAAATGATAGCAAGGTCATGACTCATTTTCAATATGAAGCAATTAAGAAATATGACAATCAAGAAGGCAAACAGCCTGTATGAAGATGTAAACTTGATTGGCTGTTGAATAAAAATAAAGACTTCAGTACCTTCACTGCTGAACTATTCCTAGAGATGCATATCATACTTTTCATGCTGAAAAATACTTTTTTTACCTGGTGGTGCTTTCTGTTGGAGACTGAAATACTCCTTGTGGTTATTGACATTTTTTGCATTTCGTAGAAAAGACTACCAAGTGTAGATGTCCCTGAACATGCAACATCCAGGCAACTTCTAAGGTCTCTGGGGAGACATGGAAACTCAGGGATTTCTCTGCAACATCAGAATTGTGGAAGAAAATGTGCTTTTTTCCCCCAAAATGTGGATTTTTTAATTTCTGTGTCTGTGCAGCTTCATAAAACAAATTTAAGGACCAAGAAGACTCCTGAACAACTATGGGACACAACATGAGGCTGAATTAGTACCTCTTTGGTACCTTTTCTTTAGACAGAGAAGTTCACTTTCACTCTGTTTTGGGAAAATTGTGAAAACACATTCTTCATTCCACAAAACATGAATGAATTTATGAGTGAAGAAAAAAGTTACACCAGTGTCAAGGTTTTAAAGGAAGAAACCTGATTAAAGGTATCTTATTCTTTTAAAAGCTGGGAAAGGCCAATTGATGCATAAATCCATTTATGATCATGTTATGTGATTCTTGTGCCAAAGAGATAAACAGAGAACGGATTCGAGTTTCAAGTGGGTTCAATGATTGTTTCTAATTATCTTTGCAATGGACCTCTGCTGCTTTAACAGGTTACTTTCTTATGTCTGAGGGAACCATCTCTAGAAAGAAGCTTGGTGCCTGCTAAGATCTGGTGCATTAAAAAATAATACGCTGCTGGTTTCTCCATTTAAGTTGGAATCTACATTATTGTGTAGTCTCAAGTCATCGTTAATTGTCATGATCCACAGCTCTGATGTAAAGATTGCACAAAGTTCAAGAGCAAGTATTTGGCAAGGAAGCATACAGACTTCATACAAAGCAAAAAGTACCAAGGCAAAAGCATTAAATGTACAAAAATCACAATTATGAAAATAACCTTTGGTTGTCTACAAAGCAGAAATGACAAAATGTTTATAAACAATGAAAAGATGCCAAAGGTTTCTTCATTTTAAAGTGGAGCTAGAGAGCTGCAGACAGAAATTCAAGGTTAATTCAGTAGCTGGTTAAAATGTTGGTAAGGAATGGGCAGGAAAGTGATGTCCATTTCAACCACAAAAGGGAACTACTTTTTCTATGAGAATGCCTGTAAAGGTATCTGACAACATTGGAGTCAGAATTCGAGATCTACAAATATTCAGCCAAGAACAGGAAGAAGGTGCCCACGTGTCAGTCACCTGGCATGCAAAATCAGAGCATACCTTCAAAATTTACAGCTATGGCAGAGCATTGTGTGCATGATGCTAAACACATTTGAATGCATTTCTTACTGAGAAACAGCACATCATGTTATCTGAGCTGCTTAAGGCAAGTCAGACTTTGTGTTTGTGTTTCAAACTAGACTCACTACTTGACATTTTTGTGTTTGAGCTGTTTAGAACTGGGAATGCATTACAGAATACTGAGATTAAAAGCTTAAGGTTTGTTGTCAAAATTAATTGCTTCCATGTATCTGCTTCTGCTTGACTAAAACGGATGGACTAAAAATAGTTTGACTATCCAGCTTACTTAAATGAAAAGATGTAAAATTATCCATCCAATAACATGTGACTACATTTTCATTTTGAAAACCATGTAAAAGTCACATTTATTGTTGGCCCAAGTTACCCTGCTGTTTTAGTGGGCAAAAGAATAGTTTCATGTATGAAACAGGGTGGGAGTTTCACACTTTAGTTGTAAAACAGCTCTTCTGATTTGCCCGAGAGTTAAAAAATGCTATTTTAAGCATTTAAAGTCCTAATGCAATGGTGGTATGTAGGGGGAGAAGTACTTATCAATTTATTAAAATAGGTTTTCTGCAACACTGTTTGAAGTGTTTGTAATATCTCACCCATGCATTTAACAGGCCTTTTTTGTGGCTTTTAGTTGTGGTTGTGTTTGGTTTTTGTTTGGTCATGTTTTTATAAATAAACACATATTAAAGAATTGCCAACTTGATGCAGGCAACTAACTCTACCTAGACTATAGAAAATTATCTTTCCTTGTCAGTCAACAAGGTATTTTGAAAACTTCTACACCATTTTAACATTTAAAACATAGTAAACAACTCTTTCAGTACTGGCATTATGCAAATGTCATAAAAAGTGAAGTTGCTTTGTGGTGAGAGCTACAGTAGAGTCTGTTACCAAATAGGTTTAAATTCTTACCAATTACCTTGATTCTGGAGCTATACAAATACTCACAGGTGTGAGATCAACAGAAGCATAAATGATTTGAAGAACTGAAAGCTAGCATTTGCAAAATTATTATGCAGGTCTTATTTTGTGGAGTTTTTAAAATGGAAGATATGAGACATCACTTTTTCTTATTTTATTGAGGTAAAACATCAGTGATGTTCGTGGAAGTATAAAGTCTCAAGAAAGAGTTTTTTTTAATTTGCCTAAAGGTGGTTCAGAGATTTGTTGAATAAATGAAAGATTATACTAGTTTAGGGCTCTCAAAATCTATGTTGTCTAGACAACAAGCTTAAATTGAAAGACAAAAATTGGGAAATAATTAAGATCCAAATCTGCATACACATATGCACATGACTAATATTACTAATAACCAGTCCACTGGTTCATTTGCTTACAGAAAATTAAATATATGATTTTTTTTAGGAACTGATCATATGTCTGCAATATCAGATAGCTGTTTTTATTCATAGATGTATAATGTAATATTGCACTATGAATCCTTTTCCACTGACAAACTAGAGATCTCCAGTGCCAAAACCTGATCTCTCCTCAGTTCCTTTATTGGTTAAAAAATAATATACTTTCAGACCAATTAAAAATTTTACAATTAATTCTCCAGCAATATATGTGAGTTTCAAATTTTATATATGGAGAGGCACACCAATCTTTTAATATGTACTTTTGGAAAGGTACTGAAAAACATTGGAGCTATTAAAAGGTGTGACCTTCTGTAATATCTTCATATGATTTATCCAGAGAGCATTTCAGTCAGTCTTTAATAATATTTTCCAAAATGTTAGCTGCATCAAGATGTCGTGTCAGGACTAGGCATTGCTCCTCATTTCAGAAGGTACTGTGCCACTAAAATGCACAGTAATTTAATTAATGAAAAAACTCATATGGCTGTTGTACAAAATGATGAACACTGGTAAATGTTCTACCAACCATATTCCCCTGTACGGTGCTCTCTGTGGCAAATAATTTTGCCATTAATTAATTCAAAGACATTTTAAAAGCTGATTGAAAGGGCAGCTCTTAAACATCCTTAAATTTCAGTTGATCTTTCTCTATCTTTGCTTATTTTTATGTTCTTTCACACAGTTTTCATTTCATTTCTTTCATTCTTTTCTCAGGTTTCCCATTATCCACTGGTTTTATCTGCTCCTTTTTCCGCTCAGTGTTCTCTTTCCTTACATTCTTTGTTTAATAACATCCCTGTTTTAGATGTATTTGGAATGTGGCAATAACTGTGCACATTATTCACTTCTAAACTCCTCCCCTCACACCATCCCAATCTGTGTCCAGAGCCCAGAAAACAGCAGCTCTGTCTCTCCATAACAAAAAGCAGCATTAAAGACACAATCTTCTTCAACAGCTCTGCCCTCCCACCTGGAGCTTTTTGGGACCAGTTTTGGGCATCTGCCTCTGTGATTTATCTCTAAGACAATAAAACCCTGAGGCATCTCTACTTACACCAGTTCAGTGCTCTATTATCCCAAAACAGACTCCTAAGCTACAAATCTACGGGTTTTCCCCAAAGGGCTTCTTGTTTCTCCTTGAAGCTGTATGTCATTCTGTGGGGATGAACTTCATGCTCCTGGCTAGGGGGCAAGTGATACACTTCCTTTGGGATGCTTAGTTCAGTGAAGAGGACAACTCTGCACAAACAGGCAGGATCCAAGAAGCAATACCTAATGAGAGGCAATGATTGTGTTGCCCTCGGGCATGCCCTTGAGGCCAAAAACCATCCAGTACCTCTGCTTGTGACCAGACTGGAGGAACCCCCAGGTCCATTGAGAGTTCACAAACTGCATCTTAGCTCGCATGAAGAGGTACTCTTGCCCAGGGTATTGTAAATTCTTCTGTACCTCACATAAGCCCTCTTACTTGGTGCATAAGTTCCTTCAGTTCCTATCCCATGAAGCTTCTCCCATTACTTACCTTGGACACCTCACTTAAAGGTTTTCACCGAAGTCCTGTGGTGACAACTCCAACACTGCTGACAGATGCACTGCAGGTTGAGCCTGGCAAGGTAAGAAAAGTGCCACCACCTGCAATCAAGAGACAAGGAGTCACATTAGCTGTAGTTCTTTCAATGGCATACCAGTTAATAACTCCTTGTCATTCTCCTCTCTACCTCTTCTCTCCTTCTCTGGGTGCTTACCTGGCTGTGTTCAAGAGTCATAAAGCAAAACTGTGTCTGTTTAGATCTGAGTGCCATAGAAACAGTGAAGTTGTGGGAAGTCTTAACTGGGACCCCAGCGCATGCAACCTCCTGAGCATTAATTCAGGAGCTGCAGCTGCATTCAGTCTCTTGTTCTAGCCTGAGTTATCGTGGAGGTGTGCTGTGCCTGGCATTGCATTTTTCTTCGCATTCCTGACTTTGTCATTCTGGTCTGATGTCAGGCATATCTCTTCATTACAGACTTGCCCCTTCATCACTGGGTTGTTAGCTGAATCTGGTTATTGAACCCTTTCTTTCCTCTTTTCTTAGTGTACTGTGAGAAAGACTTCAGCCTGAGAGTGAGGGCACTGCCTTTCCAGCCTGGCTGTCACCATTGGCTCCTGGTTTGCACTTCTTAATAGACCAACCTGCGCTGCTTCCTGACAAAACCCTTCAGGGTAAGAAACCCACTCTTTGGTGCCCTGAGACAGGCATTATTTTGTCTGTACAGGTAGTGACATCCTTCAATCTGTCCCAGTATTCATGTGCTCCATCCATCCTTTGAAGCATGAGCACCGAGGTACAAGGCAGGAGGTAGATGTATAAAGCCATCAATCATCCTGCCTGCTGTAACTGGAAGGCCTCAGGCAGGTT
The DNA here is from genome assembly GCA_024362935.1 of Setophaga petechia. Taxonomy (NCBI): domain Eukaryota; kingdom Metazoa; phylum Chordata; class Aves; order Passeriformes; family Parulidae; genus Setophaga; species Setophaga petechia. The sequence goes on from JANCRA010000001.1 coordinate 35,983,769, forward strand.
TTCCCAATCCCACACATATTGAGGTGTCAGATCCTTGTAGCTGTCCCGTATCTGCCATCCAGGTACTTGGCTGTATGCAGGAATGGTTTTTTCTCTCACACTGAGGCTCAGACCAGAGACTTGGTTCTCTTTCAGGTTCTTTGCAATGTTGAGGACAGTGGCTGGGTCACTTCAATCAAAGTGTGAACTTACTCCAAGGACAGAATTTATTGCCATGCTGGCTACAGGATGGCATTTTGTACTCCTTAACAGCAAGCCAACCTCAGCATCATGATCTGTTGAAGTTCCTGGAAACCTGGGAGCAGCTGACTCTCTGAGGTCATCAGGAACAGTTTCACCAGGAGCAGATGTTGTAAGAACTTATTACATGCAATAATTAGTTTTGCTTTGACCAGTACCGTTAGAGGAAATAGACCCAGAATCTAAAAGGAAAAAATAAATGTGGCTTCAGAGATTGAGCAATAATGTTGCCAGGTGAATTATTTCAGCACATATTATTAAGGAACTTACTGCTTCAAAATTTCCTTTAATTTTTAGGTTTATGACATTGAAATTTGGAAATAAATGGAAATAAGTCAGTTCTAAGAGGTCCTAAAAACCATTTTCCATCTTTCATTTGTGCAGATTGTTTCTAGTATATTCTGATTACTAGCTTCTAGTATATTCTTCAGTATTTTAAATTGAACTGGAGGTGAAGTAAAAAAGAAACCTATTATTCACTTGGCAACTACCATTAGCATAAGAGCTATTATATCTCACTACTTCCAATGGATATATAAAATACAGTTCCTGATACAACTGAAACCTTTGATCCTTTGACAGAGACTGGAGTTATTATTTACATAAATGTAACAGTTCAGAAAGTAGAAGAAAATTGATTTTCCTGCCATGTACCATGCACATTAGAATTATCAAGGAGGTTTCAAAAGAAAAAAACAAGTACAGAAATTCACAGAAAGAAAAGCCTCCTCACACCATATTTCCAACTATGCACTAGCAGGTGCATGTATAGATATACACATACATTTCAGAATTGCCCTACTGCATGCATATAGGAAAGGCAAAAACTGCTGCTGGAAACAAGGAAAGAAAAATAATTTCACACTGAGCAGTTTTTTACAATTCAGTTTAAATGAACAAATCTGAGGCAAAATGTATTAATTTGGCACTCATTCCCCCCATCTTTATGTTTCTTTATGTTTCATCTTTATTATGTTATCATAACAAACTGAAAGAGAAATAAGCTCCTTTTTAAACTAGTGATTACGAGAGCTTGCCAGTGAATGTGATACTGCATGAGTTGTGGCAATCTGTGTCCTAGGGCTTTATACACTTGCCAATGGGGTATGACAGTCTCAAAAAGGGTTGTAAGAAAAGCAGGGTAATATGCTAAGAAAATAAATTACCATTTCTTAATGGAGACACAACCACAAGGGCCAACAACCTAGAGATTGCTGAATTATGAGCCTGTATCTGAAAATTCAAACACTAAAATGCAGCTACCGGGTATAATGTACAGGAACATTTCACTCAGTCTCAATCTTCTACTACAAAACACATCTCCTTATGTCAAGCATGCATGTACATATCTTGCCTGATTAAAGATGTATTTAATTACCTTCTGAAATTGTATCAAGGAGAAATATAAAATTACAGAGAAACACTTGAAGAGCTGTAGAATTTCAGAAACTAACCATTTAACAAAGCAAAGAATTGATTTGTAAGTGCGCCATTTGTAACTTCAAACACATTTTAAAGCTTGTCTGTTCTTTGGAGTAATAGCCCTAGTTTTTTTTCAGGCAACAGATGTATTACACCTGTTTTCAGGTATAAAAACTTGCTTTTGGCATAAACAAATTAGCTTTATTTTGTTTTGGTTTGTTTTTGGTTAAAATATAAAGAGACAGTACTTGACACAATATTGACAAATGTAAAAATATGTATTTATTTGTCTTTCTTAAGTGATTAATACTTCACATGTAGGTACATGATTAACTGAGTGCTTTTTGGGTATAGTAAAGCATCTAGAGTTGAAAGGGTTGTGCAGTTATACAGACAGCATTAATTTAAGAATGTTTTTTACTGTGGGATCCAATGTTGCATTTCAGCAAGGGACATCTTAGAGTCATTCTTGTATTATAAAGGCAAAAGTTATTTACTGAATTGAAAAATAAATTCTGTATTGCATGTATTTCCCTCACAACCTGAAGTGCAAATCTAGTCATGCTCTGTCTTCTATTGGTACACTGTAAAAGTTCTGTGTTTTGCCTTGCACTCCTTAGACTTCCCTGGTTAATTCCTCATGTCAAGAAATAACAGAAAAGATCACTGACTTTTAATTGTGATACTTCAAAATTATAAGCCCTAAACTTTGAAGGTCCTTTTTAAAAAATTCTGAAAACTGCTAAAGACTAAAGATATTTCTGGAGAAATGTATGTCTTCACCAAGTAAATTCATTCAAGCAGAAAAAATTAGCATCATCAGGGAACCTGCGGGTTTAAATGTACACCAAGAGGTAAAATGAATTGTCTTAATTACTTACAACTGTAGAATAGTTGACATGCTAGGTCAGAGAAAAGGTCTGTCTAATAAAAGGTGCTGTTTTCAGCAGTGGTCATAAAAGATGTTCAAAAACACCAGGGTAAGAAACTGAGAACATTCATGAATCTTCCTTATGACACCTTGCCAGGTGCCCTGACTATCACTGGTGCACAGTGCTGAGGAGTATGCTAAAGATAAATCTCTCTGCATTAGAATCCAAGGTATAAACTTCCTGCTGCTCTTGGAGAAATGGCATTCCTTGCTTTGGAAAAAAAGGATGCCTCCTACTTTTATTCCATCAAGGCTCTGGGGTGTTTTTTGCTGATATTACACGTTAGTCTGTTGGTGGTACACAGGAACTTGATCTACCCGTGATCTGAACAGACACAAGTTTTCTTTGATATACCAAGAGAAGACCAAAAGCCCTACTGAGAAGGAGGGCACATTGGCACAGGATCAATGCCAAAATATCTGCATTTGCATGACTCCCTGATGTCTTGGACTGTGAACAGTGACTGCGGCTTGGCTGCAAAAGGCCAAGATGCACGTTTTTGTTTGATTTAAAGAGAAATTCTGAATTTCCTATCTCTATGGAAATCTTTGAAGGCAAGTTGGGGGATGGGGCCTGGGGCTGTTGGGAGGAGAGAATTTTTTTACTCAAATACAAGGGCATAAAACCAAAGACCTCTAGGACGTATCAGTGAAGTTCAATCATTTGATCAGGTGATTAAGACCAGAAAAAAATGGCAATGTGTTTTACACAGGAAAAATTCCACTAATATTCTTCCTAGACAACAAGAATAGATAGCTTGCCCAAGGAAAACAAGAAATCTGTGGCAACATCTGAAAAGTAGTCAAGATTTTATGTAAAGTTCCTGATTTTAATAGCAGACAGTCCTCTATGTCTTATTCAATGTGACTGAAATATTCTTTAAGAACTGACAAACTGAAATCCTCTGAAATATTAAAAAAGTCATTATTTTGTTTACAGCTAATGAAATGCCCTTCATACTGAATTATTCAAATATCATCAAGAAATTGGTTAAAATGTAATTTCATCTAGCCATGAGATTTCAGATTATATGGAAAGTGACAATATTTTCACTCCTCTTTTCTTTCCTCTGCCAAACTACAAAACATGCAGCCCCATGGGAGAAGCAGAGTCACAGGGGAATCCTTAACTGTGTCCCATATGTAGGAGGTGAAAATAGCCAGAAAGATATTGGTTTGGTGATGAGCACTTGGGAGTGGAGCACAGCAAAGAACACAGGTTGTGAATTCTTAACCTTTCGTGATGCAGCCTTTGTCTGGGGGAGCAAAGCAGCAGCTCCTTGCTTGAGGCAGAGCCAGAGTTGAGTCCAAAGCCAGCAAAGTCCATCTGTCATATCTGCAACAGATTGGCCAAGTTTGTAGCACAGATTTGCACCATGGGCTACATCTGTGAAGAAACACAGAACTACAGCAATTTTCACTGGTTTAAAATTGAAACTTTCTTAAATAGAGTCACACCATTATTTTTTTCAGTGTGGGAAAAATAAATACAGATATAATCAAGGCTCATTGGAAAAGCTGCTAAAGTGGAATTAGACTGGAATCTGATTCTCACCTTTAGCTTCTTGGCTATAGAATCATGTTGATTGTTACTCAATTTCTGCCCTAGTAAATCTCACCATTTATTAATTTGTAATGAGACAGTTTTAAAAGAGGAATAGGGACACTACTAGTCCCTCTCTTAGGACATTTCAGAATAAACGTAGAACTCTGTGGAGAAGAGCAATGTGGTTGAAATTTTTATAAAAGATACATAAAAGATAATATAAAAGGCAACTCAGAGAAGCAAATACTTCTCTGAGGAGCCAAGGGAGTTTGTCTATTTCTCTTCCATTTCAGTTTCTAAAGGAAAGGGTACTTTTGCCTCCCTAAATCAGCAGCTTTAGGAAAACCTCCCGGCAGTCTTGAAATCATACCTCCACCCTAGAAAGCAGCAATTTAAAGTCAGATGACATTAGCTGAAGTGTCCTAAAAAAGCCAAATTTTTCTAATTTTAGGTCGCCCCTCCCTCAGTCTAAAGCCCCATGCACTGAGTGATATTGGCAACAGCGTTTCAGAATTAATCACTTTGTGTTCCAACACTTGTGTGTGACAAAGTGCCTCTTTGAATCTACTCTAAGTCCTGAGCTATGTTGGAATGTTGAACATTTTCTATGATCAGCTATGCAATTATTAAGGATGGTTTATTTGAATATAATTTTAAGCAAATTCTGAGAAGATAGCTTTAAATATTCCATCTTCTTTTTCCACTGCAATACACGTACAATAATTTGTTATTTATAATTCTATAAAATTAATTTGTTATACCATATACTAAGAACATAATTGATTCAATAAAATTCTGTATCATCACTTGTTTATTCACAAATATAGAAAGGATTAATTAATTTTTATTAAAGTCATTGTGGATTTGTGATATCCACTCTTTGTGGTATTATTACTTTTCGTGATATTTTTCCTTTCCATTTTATTATGTGAAAAATTTCTTAATTTTTTACATAATTTATGCTTATCTTTATTTAGAAGAGGTGTTTCCACAACTGAACCCACCATCCACATGCAGTCCAAATCTCATATTTTATGTGTTTATCACAGCAAATATTCCACAAAGCACTCTGACTTGCATTACATATTTGAATGTCTTCTGTTATTTTAAGAAATATGCTTCAACAATATTTTTACCAAGAGTTTCTCTTATCCTGATTTTCCTGTCTATTCTTATAGCACCTGAAATATCATACAAATATGTTTCCATCTCACATCCATATAATTTTCAGTCCCCAGGTTCCTATTTCTATCTGTTCCTGGCAATTAATTTCCTACATCTGATTTACTGTCAGTCATTTCTGCTTAACACCTGCCTGTTTCATTCTAGATGGCATTCCTGGGCACCTCTAATACTCTTCTTTCTTATGATTGCTAATGAAGTCTAGACTTCTCTGAAGGAGAAGATGAGAAAATGGGAGAAATTATATTCAAGGTCTGTTAGCAGCTGCTACCATTCAGGAAGACAGGTGCAGAAAGGTGCTACAACCATGCTACAAGGTGCTACAAGGCCACATGGACTGAAAGAATAACCACATTTTTTCTCTGCATTTATCAGCCTTATTTCTTTCCAGATTTTTTCTTTTTGCATCTGTTCTACCCCATGGGATCACCTGCCTTTCTCTCCTTCCTTATGAGTCTATATTCTATTTCTGTACTTACTTGCCACATCCTTCAGTACTGTAAGGTTATTTTGCTACTCTATTTGTCACTAGCAGACTTTTTCAGAGAATCATAGGATGGTTTGGGTTGGACAGGACCTAAAAGATAATCTAATTTAAGGATAGTCCTCTTTCAGCATGTTGTACATCCCAGCACCCTATGACCTTCCTGTGCCCTTTCATTTCTGTTGATGCCTAGCCACTGTCTTCCATTTTCTATACCTAGTCCATCTCCAAAAATTTCACAAAAAAACTCTTTATTAACAGGCTCCTTGGGGGGGATGCCATGGCTGAAACTCTCAGCCTTGGTCAACAAAAGGAACATTAACCATCCATCATCATCAACTGCGAGCAGAGATTTCCCTCAGCAATAAGTACACTGTCACAAAATGCAGACTCTACAAAGCCCAACCCAGCTCTGCCACCATAGAGGCTGTCAAATTATTAATTTTGGAAAAACATTTGAGCTCTACCCACATCCAGGAGAGGATTCAAGTACACCATTTTTTTCAAAGTGAGGAGTTGGGGTTTTTCCCTCAAGACAGGATTTTCCCTTTATTTAAGCTGTTGACTATCATATCCCACTAAGTCTATGATCAAAGCTAGGAATTCTGTTTACTGTCACATGAACCACACAGAGCTTGACAGAGACTTTGTCAAAATCTGACAGGCTCTGCAATGGAAAGTATTACACACTGTGAACAGAGAAATCTAGCATAGCACTAGGGAAAAACAGAAATAAAAACCCATAAAAGACTTTGACTGAATTGTATAAACCAGCCCACTCTTACCATTAGACTGCTTCAGCTTTGATTTCAGCATGTGTGTTGTTTGTGGAGTGCAGCTGGGGGAAGCACCTCACCTGCAGCTCACCTCTGGTGACTTCCATCTGTAAGCGTGCTCCAGTGATGGTGCAAAATGAAATCACAAAAACTACGTATTTCAAATTATAAGATTAAAATTTCAACTTTTATGTACCTTTCTATCTACCTGTATGTAGCTCTATATCTATAAAGGCAAAAAACTACTTCCTAAAATTATAAAATGCATCTTTCTTAATAGCACATGCCATAGCAAGCTTTAGTGAAAATGCAGAAGAAGCAAAATGAAGGCAATGCTTTTATTGCTCTTAACACACTGTTCTGCAAGTCATTATTTGGTCTACAAACCTCCAGTCTGTTGAAATTAATATTGTTCTGAAAACTTATGTGACCCCTAGTCTTTGAATTCAGAAGTATTAAACAATACTGTACAAGAAACAAATGACGACTGGGGGGAAGAAAGGGAAGAAAGGGAAAAAACCTTCATTAATTGTTTCCTCATTGAACTCCATGCATTTTATTAATAATTTCGACAGAAACAGGATTATACTGGAGGTAAAAAAATTGTCCCTTTGGTCAGGTACAAAAGGGGTCACAAATCTAAACAGCTATTGCACTAACATTTTATCTGACATTATTCAGTGTCATTTATGCCTCATCTTATGCCAGAAACAGTTCCAAGGGTGCTTCTGCAGTGCAGCCTATACAAACACAGCTGTACCATCCCTCATGTTTCTACATTTTCACGTGGAGTGACAGAGTGCTTTGTAAGGTTGCTGTCTCAGGTGCACTGAGTTGAGGTTTCTTTCTCCAGGGAAGATGCATAAAATAATGAACATGTTCTGAGGGCAAAGTCCTCTCAGGATTTTGGAGACAACTGAAGGAAAAAGAAGCAGCTGCACAACAACAATCACAAAGCATTTCTCAGAGTGCGTGATTACAGCTTTCCAAATGTGTCAGGTAGAGAAATAGTCAAGGTCATCAATAGAAATGCAAGGAAGAAGCACAATGGCAAAGGAAAAATGTGCTTGGTGTCATCAAAGGGATTTAGGTGAAGCTCATGTGAGAGCACAATGGAGAAGATGCATGAAGCTGGGCTGACAAAGAGAAAGATGTGCTCACCAATAAACTGGAAGGATAAAAGCACTGGAGTTTTACTGAGGAATAGCCACAAGACCATAGAATTAAAATTAAAGCTAACAGAAAATGGATAAAACCTCTGACAGAGAAAGGAAATCCCAAAGGGCTCCATCTATTCAAATGTCACACTGGAGAGAGTGGAGGAAACAGGGGTAATGCTTCTGTCTCACATGCAGACTCCAGAATAAAACCAGAGGTATCGTCATAGAGAAAAAAGTTTAATTTATTTATGAAAAGCTAGTAGTGTGTTAAGACAGAATATTATTCCTAAGAGGCCTAAATTATTGGTGATTTAATTATAACTACATGTAGAAAATATAAGGTAATCTGCCTCTAATAGCAGGTGAATGGCAGAAGCATGGAAAGTAGACAGCAATATCAGCTCTACTACAAATTTTCACCGGTTTTGACTTTCTTAAAAGCAGTAACAAAATTCTAACTTCATCAGTGTTGGATTTCCTAAATGAGAATATCATATCATAGTTTCAGTACAAAGCCAGCCTGCTCAAATAACATCTAATTACAATCTTGAAAGCACAGATATGAGAGCTACAAAGTAAATGAGGAAAAGAAAAATCCCACACCAAAAATAACATCCTGCGCTTTCACTAGACACAGACTTTTAATTCAGACTTTTAACTCTGACACAGACAGGTTTTAACTCTGATTTGTATGAGTAGCAAGAGAACAATCAAAGTTAGGATATGAATCTTGAAGAACTAATTGTTAACAGTAATGTTAAAGGCTTTATCACAAGATTATGAGCAACAATAAATGGTTTTTGTTGCTTGTTATATGTTAATATGCTGCTGAACTATTTAAGAATCTCAAATGGTCATTACAACTACACTCCATTTCCATGAACACTCTCCCAGGTATTTAAACTGAAATAGAAGACAACACAAGGAATATAACAGATTAATATTTCATCTTTTATGAGAATAGTGTTACTTAATCTTCAGAATTATCTTCTTGAAATATTTAGTATATCTTGCAAATCAGCATATTACAAACTATCCTCCAAAATCTGTCTCTGCAAAGAGTACTTTCATTTCAGTTCAGGTTTACTCTAAGTAGTGCAGATTTGAAAAGGCCTAAGATGCTAAGTATGAACACAGATAATGTCACTCATTTTCTTGAAAGAGTCCTATCACGAGTTAAGATTGCAAGCAAATATTGCAGGTTTTGCATCCTTTCACAGGTACATTCTACGATATCCATCCAGCTGTTAAAACCTTTTCCTGAGGCTTTGTGCCTTTTGATATTTCAATCACACTTTAAGAATTGAAACTCTTACAACTCCCATAATAAAAGTCTTACATCTTTCAAGGCATCTATGTAACAGACTGGATTTGTACAGAGACACAATCAGCAGCTGGATTTGTTCTGGTGAGACAAGTACATTTAGAGGTTGAGATCAGAGATTTGATTCACAGCTAGCTGATTTAGATAGGTTTCCAGTCCAGAAATAAGAAAGATGGATATTGGCTGCCTACCAGCTTAAAAATCCATGAATGGACGGTCATTGGGGTGGGCCATAAATACAGGTGGCTGTCCTTTTAGCAATTTGGGAGAATATTTGTGCTGATGTGAAGGAGGGAGAAAGTCACTTTGCTCTGTTCTTCAGCTGCAGTGAGCCAGTGTGACTGCCAGTCACTCCTAGCCCTGCCTGGCACCATCTTGCTGTTTACATGAATATTGAGACAAAACACACAGACATAAGCCCTTAAATACACACCCACATTTTCTGATATTCATTCAACTGGTTGGCTTTGTTAAGTCCCTATTCTAAATGTTAATGAACTACAAGCCTTCCAACACAGAAAACATATTTTTTATAAAGCCCAGAGACAACAGCATGATTTAGTAGCCATCACTGTGCCTTTAACTAGAAATAATGTTGACTCTCTTTAGTATAATCTTGCAGTTACACATAATTCTGCTAATGCTGAGAGTCAGATAACCATAACACTTCTGAAAAAAATATAGGTATGCTTACCCTAATAAGATTTATTCTTTGGCCTGCTCTGGCATAATCAGTGTTGTGGTTTTACTCCCTCAGAAAAGCTCAATGTTGCAAATTCTGTGCAGAGGACCACTGTCAGAGGCATTCAGCCTGTTCTCACAGCTCATAGGAGTAAATGTCCTGGAATACATCGGGAATAGCATTTCTGCCTTTCTCTTTTCACACCCAACTACAAGACAGGGGTCACAGTGGGACAGTGGTGATGCCCTAAATTAGTTAAATTCAGAGTATATGTGATTCAAGCTAAGCCTTCTATTTTGGTGCATAAGACGGGGGAATTAATGAATGATATTTTAATTATTCAAATTACAGTTATTTGATTAAAATTACAATTGCTCCATAAGCTTACCAATAAAAGCAGAAGTGACCATAATGGAAAGTAGCTTGGACAAAAATAAAAACTGCACACATGAAGAGACAGTAAAAAATGGTTACAATTAAAATCAAATGAAAGCATAATTGAATTTCAGGAAGCCTGAATATGACTTATTACAGGAACTTTGTTTGACATTGGAACATGTGCTTTCATTCAACAATCAGCATCCATAATACACATTGTGATTTAAGTTCATATGAGTTGAAGAAAAAAATCACACTGTTAATTTAAAATTAGCTAAACTATGTAGAAAACATATATTTTGTGTTTTTTCCTTCAGAAGTGGCTGGGAGAAAAAACTGGCAAAGGTTTCATGATTTTCAGAGGTGTGTTTAGCTCCAGGGAATGCCTTTGTATAATATCAACCACTGTGAATGTGATAAACCCCAGATAAGGACTTACATTAAGAAAAGGCAGATGCAATAGTTAGAGATTCGTGATGGAACAGCTAACATGAACACAGATAAAAACAAGCTACAATGTCCCTGTGCTAAAGGATCCTTTCATTCACAATTAATTTTATCCCTTACTGTCACAAAAAAATGCATATTTATTGGAAGAGCAGCATAACTTCTTTTATAGGCCATACAATATTTTTTCAGAGACAAAGCATTGAAAAAAATAGAGTTTTTTCTATTTAAAAGAACTATTTCTTTCTCCCTTTCCCACAAAATTTTTTCTGCATCAGCTGAGTACAACTTCAGGATTGCATATGTACCTTCTTTTTTGCAGGAGAAAATTTGTCAGGAAGAAGGCACACTGTGTTCTTCCTCTTCATATGTAAATTTGCTGTAATTCCATAATTTACTGACATCACATCTGGTGTAATCTGCCAAAACTACCTTCCCACAGAACATCTGACCAGAGAGAGGTACACCAGGGAGTGGAGAAAAAATAAAAAAAAAGAAAAGCATGCAAAAACATCCCTGCCAGAAAAGATTAGGAAATTGCATTTCTGCTATGTGTAATTCAAAGAATGTCAATGTGTACAATCCATTTAAAAGCCAGTATTCTGGATGCTAAACATCATCACACATGAAATTGAAATGTAAAATATACACAGAATTGATGTTTAAATAGGTGAGTAAATTCAAGGTGAAAATACCTTCTTGAAAACTAAGATGTACATATAAAGAGGCTTAATCTGACAAACAGATTAATTACAAACACATTATAAAAAATGGGATTTTTAGGTTTTTTTAAAACATGAACACTGTGGTGGAGTTGGAAAAAGAAGTAAGAGTGGCCAGAAAGATGGAAATTTGAGAAGCTCAACCACCAGCAAACTGTCAGCAAAGATATACAAGAATATTCTAAACCAAGCCGATGAAATACTGTGATTTTACTGTGAAGCTTTATTACAGGTGGTGTTACAACATTATTACAGTGATAACTGTATCACTACTGACGGATGAACTCCTAAACTCAGAGCAATTGGTGGTTTTATTCTATGGCACTTGGCAAAACAAAACCACAAGTATTACACAATAAATGCAAATCCTTCTCTTCTTGAGTGCCAAAAAAACAATGATTACATAAGTGAATAAAGAAAGTAGAAGGATGTGTCACAGTAAATCTTAAAGCTTTTATAGTCTGTAAGATAATTGAATAAAATATTTTAAGGAAGCAAACAGATTTTGTGATAAAAGTAACTGTCGCATGTGAACTATCTGAAATGTGAAATCTGATCTGACACAACATTTTGAGCCAAGAATGTGTTATATGTTTTTCTTGGGTGAAAACATGTTATTTTTTTCTTTTTCAAGTTAAACCTTCATTTAAGATGACTTAAAATCATAACACAAAAAGTTATAGGCATAAAGCATCTTTACACAAGCATATTTCTTTGTTCTCTAAGGACAATTTATACAGTTACTCATGCATACTAGCATTTCCAGAATCTGGAATTGCTAATTCTGCACCATTGGGGGTATCTTCCACCTTCTCTCTTCTTAAATGATTTTAAAGGTGATTTAACTAGGATCTTGGTTACTTATATTCAAAACTGAGTCTCAAAATTTTCAGGCGTTAACCTTCCCATGGTAAAGCAGTTTTTTCCACTTCAGATTTTCCCATATTGAGACACTGGTCTCAAGTGCATAAGCAAGGTATCTAGCTTATGTCCAAAAGAAGCCTCAAAGGAATGCTGTTTGCCTGTCTTTTCTCATTCTTTTATAGCTCTCACACAGCATGGGGAAGACAGACATTTAGTTCTGTTTTCTGGATAGTGAAGTTCAAAGTGAAATATTTTTTTACAGCAGGATAACAAAGCTCAAACACCACTCAGACTACATTCCAGTTAACTCCTGGCACAGTATCTCAGTACTTTTAGGTCTCTCCTAATACACAGTGAAAACCAAACCCTTCATTTCCTAACGTAGTAAGGCATCAATGTAAAGGTTTTCAGCTCGATTTCATAGTTAATATCAGTTCACAATAAATAATACATGACTGTCTTTTAAACAGATGCTTAGACACTTGTGCCATACTTCAAGTTTGACTCACATAACAGAAAACCCTTTAGAACATCCTCAGTTGCAAATAGCAACTCTTTAATTAGGAGCTTTTATTAGTTATTTCTGCTAGTCAGCAAGTTTATTTCAAGCACAGTTTGATTACATGAAGAATAAAAGTAGTTCTGACCATGAATCAAGATTTTCAGTTCATGTCTATGGCTTAATTTTGGTATTCTCACTAGCATTAAGCCATTCTTCATCCTTCTAGTAGTACAAATGAAGAGTCTTTGTATCTTAATGTTCACAAATAAAGGTAAAACTGACTCTACATAAAAGTTCATAAACAGAGAATTATCTATTTACTCCATACCCTGAAAACTATATGAACCCGTTCCAAAAGAGCTGCTAGTACTTGAAAGGGAAAAGTAGATTCTATTTTATAATATCAATTGCCCTGGTGTTTTTAAGTTTGAAATACTAATTTTACAATTGTGCAAGTTAATACAAGTTCCAGTCTTTCATTCTGTATTGACAGAAACTATAAAAAGGTTATAGGAGGTGCAATAGTCTATCAAAGGTGATTCCCAAAAGCTTTAGAAAAACCCCAAGGCTATGGAAAGGAAATGCAGATATAGACGAGAAAATAGAACTCAGATTAGTTCTGATAGCTATTTTTTTAAACCCCAGGAAAAGATACATTATTCTATAAGCAATTTTTCAAACTAGTTTCCAATGAAGAAAAAACTGAAACTAAATGAAATTGCCTGTATGTTTTCACATTAGAAAAACCCCACCAAACTTAGAAAGGACATAAAATCTCACCAAAATTATAAAGACATAAAATGTCAGCAGTAGAATCAAACTATCTAAATATCTTGAAGACAATTTGATGTTAGAATATGATTCAGCTTACTTAGCTAACTATAATGCATTTCTCAATTAGTACATCTTGATAATGCATATTGTATTGAAGATCTTAGTTTTTAATGAAGTTGCTTTAAATTACATATTAATTCCTCAGGGAGTCTTATATTTTAATATTGGAGTTTAGTTTTAAATTAAAATCAAATACTAACCAAATAAAATAATGCCTTGATAAAAATTATTGAAGTCTAAGTTCTTTTATACAATTATTTATACATTTATGTGTTTCTATTTCTATATTGAAAAATATAATTTCAACCCAACTAATGAAATATGCAAAAGCAGTATTTAATCACTAAGTCAACCAGTCAACTTTTTACCAGCATCCACAGAGATTATATTAATTCTTTTACTTTTTTTTCCTCATAATACTCTTCCCAGATTTCAGTCAGTTCCTAAATATATTCCTTGCGTTTTGTCATATTTGATCTACCAGTGATTCCTCCCTTACGGTAAAATGAAAAAAGAATTTTTTCACTCTTTGAATTTCATTATATTTTATTGGACAGTACACCAGATACTTTCAAGACTGTGAAATAATTATTTTTCAGGTTTAGCTCCTAGATACATAGGAAGTGAAGCCTTTATCACTGCATTTTATCAGCCTTAAGACAGTGTCTCTTTCAGACTTTCTCACAAACCATCAGCCTCAGACATATGAAAGATTTATGGGTCCATACCTGAGAAAATTTTCTTCCTCTACCCCAAGGTGTGAAGGGTTCTTTAGTCAAGATTCAACTCTTGTCTAAATAATTACAGTGCTGTTTACCAGTACTTTATGGCATTGAGTACAGAAAGCTGTGTTTATCCCTTGTTCCAGTAGGGATGGGAGAAGTTTCTGCTCCAAACAACCCTTGCAAAAGCTCAGTTATGAAATAAATCATGCTGCCTCATATGTTCTCCACAGAGATGACAATTATCCACAAATTGGATCTCTGGCTGCTTTACAAGACTTTCAGTCGTGTTCACTACCTCTTAATTATGCCCTTGGAGATATTGTCTTCAGTTCTCCTGTCCTTATCAAACCCAAAATCTTCCCATGATGTGTCACTCCTATGCCCTCAAATGCTGATTTTTATGACTTAGAATTTTTTTCCCATTTCTTCATCTGATGTTTTTGTGTACAGTTGTTGTGAAAACCATGCCTCTTTGTAGCAGCTATTACTGGGGAGGAGAGTGTTTGTCTTGTACTGGCTTTCTTTGCTGAACCTGAAAACTCGTCTAGGGTGCTGGGAGTTTTCTATAGCTCACAGCTCTTTCCATGACATGAATCCACACTGGACTATCAGCACGTGCTAATCCCAGCTACTCTGGTCAAGCAGTTGAGACAGCTGTGACAAGCAATTGAGAGAGCAGCAGCTTCTTGAACCACCTCAGACTGGTAGACCCCTTGAAGCCATCCTTTGGCAGTCAGCTCAGCTGTTCAGTTTTACATTGGCCCTCCAGTATACCAAAAACTTTGCACGGTCAGACACAATTTTTAGTGGAGCACAGGAAGCACATGTCTGGTCACAGTACAAATTTCTGATCCCCACCAACCACATGCTATTTTGTGAGGCTTAAATTCAACCTAAATCTGCCTAGTTTCCCTTGCACATATGTGGTGCGCTAAAACATTTTCGAAGACTGCAAATAGTTCTATGCTTTCAGACAAAACATCATTTTCTATTACCATTATGTGATCACTTACTAACTTCCTTAATTTCTTGCTAAACTTTTAAAGTTCTGCTTTTGATTCTTGTAATTTAACTAGAAAAGATTACAAAAAATGTTCAGGCTTCCTATTTATCTCTTTCTTTCACTTGGGCCAGTTAAATAAAATTTGTCACACGACAGCAGCAGTGTCATTCTGGTCAGTTAGGCTCAGCCTCAGTTGGTATCTCATTAGACCAAAGCCCTGCACTCATTCAGGAAATCCATAGATGAAGTACTTGGCTGTGATGAACAAACGTGTTTGGGTTCAACTCCTTCAATAGCAGCTCTCAAAATGATGTTTTATGCCATTACTATTTTCTATAGTAATTATTTCTGTGCATTAAAAAACCCAAGGAACTACTGCAAAGTAGATCTTCCCTTTGTTTCTTTTCATTAGGTTTGTTTTGGAATAAAAACTTGTTCTCTTGTGTCTCACTTTGGACAGGCTCTGGACTAAAATCATTTCCTTATTGTATAAGCAATTCACTCTATGAGTGTACATTTGTCTACAGTGCAAAAAAGTTATGATTTCTAGTTCAAAGAAAGCCACCAAAACAACATTTTTGCTGTAGTGAATAAATATTGTTTCATTAGAATTAAATCTTTGGCACAGGTGAAAGAGGCAAAGTATAATTAACAGAGGAGGTTCAGAAATGCACTATAGTTTATCTACAGGCAACGAAATCAAAGTTTCTTTTTGCAATTTGAACATAAGAGAAGTTGTATCCCTTTCTTTTAACTAAATGTAGAGGAAGGATATAATATTGGTTTTCATCATGAAATCAATGCAAATTGGTTAGAGGGGAAATTAATAACATTAAGCAGTAATGGGAGAGGTGAGGTAATGGACATTTCCCCTTAGCTTTATATGAACATTTATTTTAAAACCAGACTAGTTACACTGACATATGTATCCACTGACAGATAAATTCTGGACATAATACATAAATTGCATTATCAGATTGGACATCAGCTTCCTAAACCTAATCACAAGAAGTTAGACTACTTATTTTCTTATGTTGCTGGGTCCATAACAGCACTGGTATAATCTTTTCCAGTGAACCATTACTGAAGCTTGCATATTTTATAGCAACAAAGACAGCTAGATAATCGCCTCTGTGTGTGCTCACACGTATGTGTCAATGGGAGAAACTATTCCATACCTGCTGTAATTTTTTAGAAATATACTGCATTGTTGCTAGCATCTGTTTTTTATGAAAATAAATATTGAGATTTTCTATGCTATTCTGTCCAGTTTGTTTTTCTGTGTATTCTTACTCTGAATGGCCTCTCCTAATGAACCTTATAAATGTTCTTGGCAGCTAACTGGGAAATGTTAATCAAGGGTTTCACTTAACAAGGAGCTGCAAATTATCCAACTTGTTAAGTTTTCTGATAGCCATCTTTCGAATTTAATTATTGGCAGTATTTTTCACCCACCACTCAAAGACAATTATTTGACTATTTTATAAATTGCATTATCAAGGATTTTGCATCACTTTAATAAATAATAATTCTGCCAAAATCTTACAGAACATCACTCTAGTGAGCGATTAACAAGCTGTAAGTGGTTATCATTTCAGTACATCTGATAAGTATCATAAGTCTTAATATAGAACAATTATGTGAGGAGAGAAAACCCCCATGGGCCTTGCTGCAGCCATGATTATGTTGGTAATATATACAGAAACAGAAAATGTCTTCCTACTCTTCCAACTGTTTAAGTAAGTACTGCCTGTATGACAGGTAATAATTATTTTGTGAAACCATCACAGCAGGAAAGTACAGCTCTCCCACAGACTAGAGGCAGATGCTGAAATTGTGGGGCAAGATGGGATTTAAGGCACTCTCACCTCTTCACTGAATTTCTTTAACTAGCTTACCCCTTTGACTGGTATGTTGTTTTCAGTATTATTTTGATGTCCTTTGGTGTTGCTGCACAGTTAGTTGTCTAGCTTGGATATTATTAAATCATCTGGGACATGGTTCAAGCACAGTGTCACCAATATTGTGACACCTGATTCCAGTTTACTGATTAGTCTGAAAAGTGACTAAGCAGTAATCTTTTGATCAGTGTTGGGTATGCACACTCTGATTATTCAGAGCTTCTCCTTCTAAAAAAGGGACTTCATATCCTTGGAAATTCCCATGACACCAAATGAGTTAACCAGAAACCAAAAAATATAAAGGCTCTACTTCTGACATAGGATGGGTCAGTGATTTATGGAAAATGTGCGGTTTAGTGAAGCAGAATTTACATTTTATTGGAGGCAAACTACTATTGAGCAGTCCCTCTTTCCAATTTTTTCATTTGTATCTCAATGTAGCTGCAATGAACTTAATTTCGTTTTCTTTCTTCTTAATGCCTAGAAATATAATTATCCCTCAGAGGAAAGCTTTCAACCAAACCACATAAAAGCACTTCTGCCGCAACACTGGTGTCTATGAACCATTGTTTTAGCATGTTAATGCGCTGCTGTAGCAATAGATAAGGATAGAACTGTGTGGTCAGAGAGGCCAGAGTTGTTTATAAAGACTCTTTGGGGACTAAGAAACAATCTATTCACTAATATAAATCATGAGCTGTTAAAGTGAAAAATAAAATCTCCTTTGCAGGAATGAAGAAATCACCAGACATCAATGGAATTACATTTGGGGCACTTATATATTATTCAGTAGACAATAGGGAATGTAGTAATTGATTTTGGAGACGATAAGATTTGTCCAGATGAATCTTTCAAAGCCAGCTGAAGTCTTTTTCACCCCATTAGTATCCCAGGAGCTAAGTTATGGCCATAAAAAAAACACTAAAATGAAGATAAGTTAAAAAACCCTTACTAGGGATTAAGACATTCATAACAGTTCTGGTGCAGTGTTTTAAATGTTTTTCTACCAAAAATCAAACTTTCTTTCTATTTTTAAGTATTCTGTTTAATCACACTTACCATAGGCATTTCAGACAAATCCAAATTGACTTTACTTTCTTGGATGTTTAGAACATACTTCTGTCCACAGACAGTGTCTGCAGCTTATTTGTTTTTCTTTAGAAAAGGGGGATTTCTGAAGGAAATCTCAGTGTTTCTGTAATTAAAAAAAAATCATCTGTAATAAAAAATAAGGTTATCTCTCTAAAAGGGAGTCTTTTTCTGCAGGGCTTAATTGGACAGTATTAGATATTAACACTCAGTTTTCTAGGCAAGTCTATTAGATTCAGTATTTTTCTGTCATATTAAAGATAATACAAGACTGAAATCCACTGTTAAACAAAATATAGAAAAGTAAACAAAACCCCCCAAAATATAGTAAAGAAAAATCTAAGAGAAATTAACACATAACTCTCTTTTGACATGTAAGTACTGTAGACCATTATACTTGAGCTATGGTAAAGTGATTTCTTTATCCATTACTAGATACTAGAGAAGCACTTCTTTTCCCCTGTGATTTCTCTTTTTATTACCAAATATTTGTTTTTCATTCCAAATATATTTAGTGGAGAAGAAACTATGCAGGTATAGAGATAACTAGACATAACTGAAACACTCGCTTCTCTCAAGTGGGAAATAGAGACACTGAAGTAAAGATGAACAAAGATGTAAAAGATTTAGAAAGATGTAAAATAGCCTAAATCACAGAATCATCAAGGTTTGAATAGACCTTCACAATCACCTAAGTCAGCCTTCAGCTTCGTACCACCATAATCAAGGCTAAACCATATCCTCAAGTACCACATCCAACTTCTTGAATGCTTTCAGAGACAGTGACACCTCTACCTCCCTGGGCAATTTATTCCAGCTCCTAACCACGCTTTCAGTGGCAAAAAATTCCTAATATCTAATTTGAACCCCCCTTGGTGCAAATTAAGGCCATTTCCTCTCATCCTTTCACATGAGCCTCAGCAGAAGAGACTGAACCCCACCTCAATTCAGCCTCCTTTCAGGAAGGAAACAACACAGAGACTGTAGAGAAGTAGCAATTGCAGAGAGCAACAAGGTTCCCCCTGAGCCTCCTTTTCTCCAGATTAGGCAACCCAAGCTCCCTTAGTCACTCCTCACAGGAGAAGTTTTTCTAGACCCTTCACTATCTTTGTTGTTCTTGCCTGGACACGCTCCAGCACCTCAATGACTGTCCTGTAGTCAAGGGTCCAGAGAAGAACACACAATTTAAGGTGTGGTCTCACCAGTGCTCAGTACGGGGAACAGTCTGCTCCTACTGCCACTCTAGTTCTTCACACAGGCCAAGTAGCCACTGCCCTTCTTGGTCACCTGAGCACAACTCCTGGCTCATATCCAGCTGGTTGTACACCAGCACCCTGAGCCCCCATTCCTTGTCCTTGCTGCAGCTGATGTGGATTTTACCTTCATTGCCATATTCATCGCCATCTTCCAGCCCCCAAGTGTCCTTCCAGATGTTTGCCAGCATTCTGGCTTCTCAGAATGCAGTATTGAAAATGAAGGTTTGGGATTTTTTTTTCTTTGTCTTTTGTGCCAAAAAGATTCTGAAATTTATGACACTGTGAACTTCATTTCGTCTAACTTTGTGAGACTGGCTTTTGTGAAGTTTCTGTGAGATTTGGCTTGAAGCTTTGGCTTGAAGGCCAATTCTCTTGCCCTGTTTACAACAACATAACCAATGCATAGATAACTGTTTTGTAGATGAAATAGAAAGTCTTACAGGTTGGATTAGATAGGAACAGAGTTTTATGCATTTGACTAAGGACTGTTTAGCATTTGTTGGTCCAACTACTTCTTGTGTTACAGAACAGGTCAGTTCCTCTAAAGTCACTGCCTTCTTGGCCTTTCTCATGCACTGCAAAACAGCTTTGCCACAAGAAACTGTTTAATTCTAGGTGATTTTATGCACTATATTAATCAGTACATAAACTTTTATAACTTGTTTTTCATTGTTCTCATTGTAGCCCTTTTTTATTTTTAGCAGGGATGGACAGAAAATATTGATCATGAAACTGGAAAGTCAAATGACAAGGTTCTGGAAGAATCTGAGGGAAAGCATTTTATTTTTTTTTCTTTTTGCTGCTAACATTTTAACACCTATTGTTTCCTGCTTGATGCATGTTACTGTATGTTCTCTGTACTTGAAGCAAGATAGTATGGTGATTTCACTAGTAACAATAAGCATCCCATTGGAATTGGAACTGTGTTATGAAACTATTTCCACCTTAAAAAAGAAGGAAATATACCCAACCTGCATAATTCCAGAAACATTTGGATCAATTTAGTCATTTAAATAATGTAGAAATATTGCAATCTGCCATATAAATAATTTTCAGAAGAATTGCACTCGTGAACAGTCAATGAGTTTGTCTAGGAAATGCAGTAATAGCTGCAGAGGATTGCATACTGTGAACTAAGTATTGCTGCCTTTTGAACACCATGTATTATAAAAGAAGATTTAGCCCCAGGCTGGTACTGCACAATCACAATAGCTCTTACATTATACACATACTTCAATTATGCTAATATGGTTATTCTGTCCATTGAACCCATATATTAAATTCAGATGATTAAAGTCATTAGCACCATAAAAAACCACTCAAGATAAAACTACAGGATAAATATGAAGAAGCTTAAATATAATGTTTACTTTCCCAAATGTTGGCCTGCAAACTGTTTTTGATGTACAAAAATACTCAAAATATTATACATCCTTTTAAAAATTTCAAGTTCTCTTAAACGTTTGTGGAAGAAGACTAAATAATTTTCCTGTGAATTTTCAAACTTTGGATGTGAATGTGCGAAATTACAGCCTTTTACAGGCCTCTTCATTTTTACTCTTTCAGTTGTCTCTTTGTCTCTCATTATGTTCCAAAGGTACTAGTTTTACTATAGAGGCAAATCTTTTCAACAGGGAAGAAAAATGAACAGAGAAACAAGACCACACTGAACATGAATACGTAGCACAAATCAATCAATACCAGCCCACTGTCTTGGAAATACTACTTTTTGTTTCTGTTTTCACCAGCTTTTCTTAACTTCTTCACAAGTACACTAATTACAGTAGTGGAATTTTTTGAAACTGGGCATGGAAAGTTGTGATTTTATGTTAGATTTTGAACTGAAGGGCAATGCGGAGTTACAAGAAAATTATACCTTTTGTTTCATAGCATTTAGAGGACAGAACTGGAAAGAAAGTCAAAGACAAAAGAAAAGAGAGAAAACAAGCCAGCAATAATTGCTCCTGACAACCATAGGTAGGCTGCTGTTAACAGATGTGATTTTTCAGCCCATCTCTAATTGTTCAGATTGAATGAATGATCACTTTCTTCCCTTTCAAACTAAATAAAAAATAATTGGCATTCATTATTAATGACGTTACATTGCCACACAACACTTATGCTTCTGAGAAACTTGATTTTCGAGATTGTCTAAGAAATAGAAGGCTGTGCCAATGGACAATCATCTAGACAAGTAACACAAATTTGAAATATTTTGTCACTCCCACTGAGAAAGTTCTCACGCCTCTGCCTCCTGCTTATAGTGTCACCAAATATCAGCAGTGTTTCCAGCCTAATCTTTCAAGCATGGATATTCTTTTTAAGGCAGCATCTTATGGCATTGTTCAAATTTTTGTTATGATGGCTCTTGACATGTCTAGTGAACTGTTCTGTGAATACTCACTGGTTTCTTGCATTGAAGTCAGCCTTTGGAGTATCACCTTTGATATAAAGATCAAAGGAATAATATGTGAGTAAGGACAAGGTTAAGGATACTAATAGTTGTTCATGATTAATCTGCTTTTCTACTCTGCTTCTCTCCAAATCATTTGTCTTAGCAAAGTGATGAATTAAGTGAGTGAAATGACATTCCCTGAGATCTGTTTGCCTCCTCAAACAAACACCCCCTCTGGCCTTTTATCTTCTATTTCCCTGGCCTTAAAATAGCCTTGGAATATCAGATGGCCCTTGCAAAGATGAACCAGCATGGAGCTTCTCTCTCCCTGGCTGCTTTGGTGTGGAGCACCACACTGACTGTTCAGCAGCCAGACCTCAGGGAGAAGAGACCAACTTCTCTGCAGTGAGTGCACAAGTCTCCTGTTCATCAAGTTTTGGTAGTGACCCTTGAAAACTCTTATAGGAGATAAAAGACTGAGGTTACATATATATTTAAATATTTTTACTATAGTCTTTAAAAAAACTCTCTCAGCAATGGATATATAATGCTTTTAAGACAAAATAATTTCAACAAAACCACAGAGGTTACACCTGCCCTGGAATTTGTGATATGAGATGCATATCCTGCATCCTTATGTAAATAGTCCTCTTGGTCTTAACACTTATAGCAGAAGTATGACAGTGTCCAACTTGAAGCTATCAGATCCTCAGCTGATGTAAATTATGAAGCTCCCTCCAGATCAAGACAGGGCTGTCATATAAATTTGCAGCTAGTGAAGATCTGGAAAGGCAAAACAACTCAGCAGAATGCAAATACTACAGACAACAAAGGATCTAGGTCACACTGGGTGTGACAGCACCAGTCAAGGTTATTTGCAAGTTCCCCAATTTCAAAAAACTTTGTAGTACGCAGAAAAACAGGAATAAGGAGCCTGTCTACCCTCACCCCTTGTAACTTGCATATGTACAATATGCTGGCCCAGGTGTGCAAGACAGCTCTCTCAGCATTTCCCTGTGAAAGTGACAGAAGAATTCACTTTAGTCTCTTCCTTCAGTCAATAGGCATTATAGCACTGCTGTCTCCTCTGCTTTTCTGCTGTGGAATGCTGATTTGGTAGCGTTCATGTGACACAGTACAACAAAAAATTACATTTATTTTGATACTGTCTCCTTTCGTCCCCCATCATTTACAGTCTGCAGATTTTCACAGATAATACTCTGCTCATTCAACTCAGGCATATTTTTTATCATCTATGTAATTTAAAGTTAAACAAACTAAGGTAAAAAAATCTGACAAAGACCACAGAGAGAAAAATAGAAACAAGTCTATGCAGTTTCAAGCAAATCAAAATCAAATGTTTTGTATCAGTTATGAGGTTTGTTTTCATCTGTTAATTTTTTAGAACTGAAGTAAAACTTCAATGAAGAAAATTCTCAAATTAAGGAAATTAAGACATTTTGAGTCTGCTAGGTGTTTTTTGGCTCCATCAATATTGTTCAGCTATATATTGTAAATGGTAATATGTTCCAGTGAACCTGAATCTTTCAAATTATTTCATAGCATTTTTTTTCTAACAGAAGGAAAGAGAAAGATTATGCCCTAGTCTAAAATCAACATCTATTATTCTTAGCTTTCTAGACACTGAAGATACAGACCATATATTTCTTTCCACATCCACCAGATGTGAAAAACTGGATGTGGAAAATGAATCAAAAAAACTTCTCAGATTTTCTATGTATTGTGTAATTTCACTCTTCAAACATGTTTTTGTGAGGCTTATTTGAGCAGTGTAATATTTGAAGAAAAGCAGTGATGGGTCAGAGGGTACCGAAAAAGGTACTTGGATGAGGGCAAAACTCACCCAAGCCTGGGTGAGGGCAGGCAGTCACATGTTCAGACAGAGCTCCATAAAATTTTAATGCTGCATATCATGTGCAAGACAGTGATTTGTACCCATATTTTTCTATGATCTTTATCCAGAATATTTTAAAATGTTCAAGTTGGAAAAGACCTCTAAGATTATTGAGTCCAACCATTAACCTAACACTGCCAAATCCACCACTAAACGACAGCTCTGAGTAAAACATGCACTTATCTGGATGTGTACATAACCCAGTCCTCAAAATAGGCTATTTTAAAACTCTCCTTGTGGATATTTATAGTTGATTCTTCCACTTATTTGTACAAAGTAACGCTATCTTTCAATTAAATATTCCTTTGTACTAAGTGGTAGGAACAAATGATTTCTCAGACACTTGATTACTTTGTGCATACAGGTGTTTGGATGTTAAACGTTACATTAAACTTTTCATTTATCACTGCTGAATAGGAAAAGTGGTTAGCATTTAAATACCATAAAGACAGCAGTTTAGAAGGTTATTGAAATGAAATATAGCATACTAAAATACTTGAACCCTTTCATTTATTTACCTCTGCGCAAGGCTCCTTTAAGATCAATGATGTTTGAGAAAGTTCCCTTCTGTTCCAGATACTGTTTGAATATAAGTGGATGCCCACGTTAATTTTCTTTATGACCAGTAGATGACAACTGTAAAAGAGAGAAATATTTTACAATCTAGACTTTTGATTGGGGATAGGAGGCTGGGGGTGGTGATGTTTGCCTGTCTGAAACCTGTATTTACCTTCCTGCTGCAAACAAGATGCAAGTAACCTGCTTTGATAAATGCACATCTTCATTACAAACATTGACTGACCCTTCTATGTCAGTGACAGAAAAAAAGTAACCACAACTTTTTGCAACAAGTCTGTGAGAATGAAAGCATCTTCAAGACACCCTTGTGAAGAAGAAGATAAGCTTTTAATAGGGGACGGCCATAAAAGTTGAATTTCAGTGTGTAATCAATAACTTCAGATTCATTACTGACTTTTCTGAAGATTAGAAAAGTGGAACAATATCATAAATTTAAGACTGAAAACAGCCTCCACAGAAGTATTGCAGTTTTTTCCATTGATAGCAATCCCAATTCATCTCCTCTAAATTTTAATGCAGCTCAGGTTCTGGAAACAGGATCTGTAGCACTAATATAATTTTATTAATCAGCCTGTGTTTGGGTTGATAAGTTTATAATTTGCCTGTGAGCAATCAGAGCTACATGTAGGGCCATTCAATTTTTCAACTAAGTCAGTCTACATGAGGAAAACAGATGTTTCCAAAGGCAAACTGAGAGGGAGTGGATGAGAACAAATGAAACCTCCATCGTGGTTTTTTGTGTTTGTAGAACCCCCCCTTCCTCAGGCTACAGGTCAGTGGGAACCCACAGCCATACTTCTTGCTGGTTTGTGACTCTCTCTCTGCTCTAAACCCTCTGGTTCCCACTGCTGCTCAGTCAGATTGGAACCCCTCAGAAAGCTGAAAGCAATCCAAACAAGTACTTTCCTTTTCTATTACATCATTTTCTCAGGCATAAAAAGCTTAATTCTATTTTTCTGGCCTGAACCCCATGGCCCAAACCCCCACCATGGATCCCAGATCATGCATAGATCAAGTCCTAATTTCTAGTGTCAAATCAAAGGCAATTCTGTTCTTTTATATCCTTTAAAGTTCTGATATTTCCTGACTTTTACTCCCCATGCAGCTCAGCTCTCGGCATAAATGAAAATTCCACTTTAAAGAGCATAGAATTGGCAGCCTGGCATGTAGATGAAGTTACAGATCTCAAGGACACTTTCAAGTTGCAAGAGGTGAATGAACACCCAGTAGATTATGAGTCAGAAAATGTCAGAATAATCATATGAGGATACTCCTATGGCTTACTTGACCTTTCTTTCTCTTTTTTTTTTTTTTTTTTTTAGGAAAAAACCTTCAACTTTACTTGCACTTGTTTTCTTCTCCACATTCAAAAATTAAAAACATGTTCTTGAAGCCAAGGAAGCAATAGTAATCTGCTCATGCTGTTAATATTTTATACCTTGATAGTGGAATGAGTGCCAAAAAAAGATTGAATTTTCAAATGACAATATATGTACCTCAAGATATTTATAATTAACTCTTGTAGAGCTCTTTAAAAGTAGAGACCGAAGTAAAATAAAAGTTTTGTGTAGGGAGGGATAGATAGGGAATGACTGGTTTTTTCTGAAATACTTTTTTCTCTGACTGAGTAATGCACAATAGGAAAACAAACATATCTTCAGAAAATTATGTCTCAGGGATACTGAGTTGAAGCATATTGACTCAGACTATTTCTGAGATATGTTATTCTCTTTTTGGAAAAAAGGTGGACTAACAACAATCTTTAGTTCTGGTGGGGCTGTTGTGAGCTGATTGTTCAGGTTCCTTGCTTCCCTGCTAGCCCCACAGCCAGACTGAAAATACCTGCAGAGGTGAAGATATGCATTTGTCATCAGCTACTCCAAAACCAGAAGACTTCACTCCACATGCATTCTTCAGCTAGGCTGAAGGTTTCTTGTGCAATCCCAGAGCTGGCTGACCAGCAAAGTCTGCTCGTGCCAGCCTGTGGGAATGGTCCTTCACCTGTAAGTTCAGGTGAGGTTCTCACTATTTTAGAAAGCATTGATCAATTTAGTTCTCTTCCTATGTGAGAAAATATGCTCCTATGGGAAAATCCAGAATATGACTGCAATTTGACTACTGATGCAGAAAATAAGGCTTTTTTTTTAAGAACAAAATTACCCTATAGGGCAAATAAAAAGATTCAGTAAAAAGATCATTTTACTATCAAAAAATTATTCCAGAGATGTGAATTTGAGTATTTCCTGTATATTAGTGAGAAATATTATAAAACTTGCTCTCACTTCCTAGGATAAACTTCATGAATGCTATATACTGGCTGTGATTAACATATGCATGAAAATACTCTGCAAACAGAAAAAATAATTCTACGTTTTGCCATTGCCTAAAGGAATAAGCAGCCCTTGTGCCTAAAAAAACACGAACTCTTTTCTCACAGTTATTGTTTCACAGAAAATTCTGCAATCTTCATCCAAGGGCCAAGTAATTCCATGAAGACGTTGCCTGAAGGCCCTGTGAAAGCCACCTCAGTCACAAGGGGATCAGGACACAGATGCCTCCTATCCAGGGTCCAGTCCACAGCACCAAGGTCACAACTGGGCCCAAATTCCCTGGCCATATTTTGCTACAGCCTTTGAGTGCATCCTCTGGCATCACAAAATTTGATGTGGAATGGCAAAGGAACATGTCCTTGGGATTAGATTACTGCACCCATGGGCTGCAGTCAACATCTCATTCCTGCTGACTTCCCAGCACTTTCCCTAGGTAGCTAACACAAATTGCAATCCACTGTCTGCATGTAGAAGATGACTATATAAATTTCAGGAAACCCTTCCTATCACTCAGATGTCCATTCTTAACACAGAAATAGCTTCTGCCTTCAAGGTAGAACAGGTAGATCCTCTTTAGAATTCCTAGCAGGGAGCCATGATATAAGAAGATGCAGCATGTCAGTTCCCATGTCAGTTCCCAGTAAGATGCTGGCCTGACATTGCTAATAAGGAATAGGTGCCAAATATCCTGATTTATCCAAGAATCCACCAGGATGACACTCAGCAGTAGATAAGACCCTATTCCCTTTTCCAATACTGATATTCTTTATGACAGTCCTCTGTGTGGTACCCACCAACCTCTTCCTCCTTGGAGTGTCTTCTTTAATCCCATGGTGGGCCTGATCTAACAGAGAAGCAAAAGAAATGCTATTGAACCACTAATTTTACAACAGAACTTTGATTCTGTTTAAAATCACCAACAAAATATATATTGATATTTGTGGAAAAATAATTATATCTAAAATATTACTCTGGGATTAATGAGAAACAAAATAAAAATAAGAGCCACCATTACAGCATTTTTCCAGCCTGTTAACATCAAATTCTCTTTTTTTGCAATTCTACATTATCTTTTCTAGCTATACTCTTCAGTCTTCCCTTTCCAAGACAGCTGTCACATTTTTAAATGAAACTGTTAAGAGTTTTACATTGAAAAATATTTTTTAGCCATAACATGAAATTGCTTGCTGTTCCATTTACTTATGAGCTGCAGATCGTATTTATCATTAACAAACACTTTGTGGCAAGATCAGATTAATCTCTTGATTCTTAATCTTTTGCTTTTCTTGATCTTCTTAAATATCAATAAGTTAGCATTCATCTACTCTTATTAAGAATAACGAATTCAATTCATATTAAGTATTCTTCTCAAACATGTATTTTCTTCTCAAAAATCTGTGATTACAAGTGAAAACTTAAAAATATTAAAATAAAGACTTAGAAATAATAGCTTTACATATGACTTTGCCTGAAGTGTTTGTCTTTTTTGTGCTTTAGTATGTGACTATAAATTTTAACAGTAGAATAACCTTCCAGAGAACAGACAGACCTGACCACCACAGTGGATCAAACATTAAACTTATGTGGTTAAAAATATAGGAACTGATCTTTTCTCATTGATATTCACTTTGCATATTTTTTCTGTGTCTCACTAGTGGGCTTTTTCAAGAAAGAAAAAAAAAGTCATCTGCCTATGGTGGAAAAAAGGGGAAAAGCAAACAGACAAGTTAGGAAGAGAAGGATGTCCTTTCCTTTTCCTTGGCCAAAAGCAGCCTGTTTTCTTTCACCAGCAGGTCAGGAGAAAGCCTGTTGTATAACACAGGCAGTCATCACACAGCCAGTGGTTCCCAGCAGTGACTCCAGCTCCACTGACTGCATTTGCAGCATCACAAGTGGAAGGAAGTTGTGTCATCACCCAGCCAGTGGTGGTCAGGTCAGGCAGGGGTAGATGCACACAAGGTGTGTAAGCAAATGGTGCTTCCTGCAAAGGCATACATGACAAATTAAAGATGAGGATTTATGGCTGGGCTTTTTCCATAAAAAAGGAATCTTGGTTACATTCTATCAACATGAAGGAAGTGACGTAACAAAAAGTAAGGTTTTCACAAGGAAGTGCATGGAGCTTTTTAACTTCATCATTTACACTTTGCCTTAGATGAATTTCCTTATTGTTTCATTAAATACATAAAATTAAATGTAGCTCTCTTCACCACCTGTCTACTCATTATTTGCTTTTTGATGCAATGCAAATAAGAGGAATTTTGAAACATTTTTGCAGGAACAAAGCAAGTGGCTTATATTTTATAATCACAGTGGTCCCCCAGCTCCAAAATGACAGCATGGGAGAAAGAATAAAAGTATCTATCAAGCATGTAAGAACCATGTTCATAGCTAGCAACTTAGTGAATATCAGGAGGACTGAGATTAAACAGCAAGGAGAAAACATGGTACATGGTACTGTAAAGGGAATTCAAAGGGAAGGAATGACAAGATCAGAGGAAGGAGTCATAAATTCTTTTGACATCTTCAAAGAAGCAGAGTTGAGAAGAGGAGATGTATGCAAAAAGTTTTCATTTTACTGCACTGTATTAATTTTCACAGCCTTTTCCAGTTATGCCCTACTTATTTTCTATCTGTAAATGCATTACCAGCCCGAAAATCCCAGTTACTGTGGGAATTGCAGAGATCTCGATTACTACAGAAAATTGCTAAAATTACTTTTCTACACACATATCTATGATACCAAGACACTTTAGTCCCCAGGCAGAGCAAAAACCTGAGGTTGGAAACAGTGCAGATCACAGTGTTTGCAGGACTCAGATAATTTACATGCACATCCATTATTGTGTTTATAATGAACATCAATTCACTTTACTATATTGGAGAAAGAAAAATATATGAGGTGTGATATTCAAGATATGAGGTCAGTCAGCAAAAGAGATGATAGGTGGTTTTTCTTCACTCTCTTGAAGGAGGAAGGAGGGTTTGTGAAAAATAATGACTATGCTTCCATTCCCTGCTCTGTTTTCTATTTTTCTTTTCCTGTTTTCTGTTTTTCTGGCTTCTGTTCAGATTATTACTTACATTTTAAATGAGAGATGCTAAATAGAGGTTTTCCCAGCAAGTACAAGAAGAGAGATGTATCCTACATTATTTAAATGCTGTTGAATAAAGAATGCATGATTTATGCTGAAGTAGATAGAATGATACAGGTCAGACTCCCTCATGTGGCTGTCCATGACTGTACAGAAACTCTTCCCTGATGACTCAGAAGTGTCTGTGCTGCTGTCCAGTTTTCTGGCAGAAATAGCCCAGGGGACAGAACTGAGATAAGAGATATTTACCTCTACTTTTTTCATATCAAATGTCTGTATATTTTTCTCTAAGTGCAGTAATGAAATCCAATAGCTTCCTGATGGCAAAATAGACAAAGAAGAATTAAAGGGAGAAAACCAGAAATGAGTCATGCATTTGTTTCCAAAATTAGTTATAGATACAGCTATATGGAGTGTATAGAAATATATAGATGTGTATATATCTATATTAAATATGTACAATCATCAGGGCAGTTGCCTAGAACAAGATACAATGAAAGTCAGAATTTTAGAGGAGGACTCCACTATGAAATTCCCAGAGGGAATTTGAATAACAGTAATAAAACTAGTGGAATAGGCTGCATTACTTTTATGTTTCTTAAACTATGTACAAGAAAAATATATGAGCATTTATCATTAAAACATCTTGTGGAGTGTGTATAGAATAAGAATTAAATGTAATTCTTCATATTTTGTTTACCTACAGATGGTGGCTAATTTTTTTCAAGTGTCAGTGGTGCTTCAAACTGAGCTTGGCAGTGGGTAAACATTTGACTCAGCCTGACACTAAGAGCCTGAGTCCAAAGGACTAGGAGAGCATGCTCACCCCTGTTTGATGAGATACAGAGTGCTCTAATTCTTGTCTTTGCTCTGTTGGCAGAAATGTACAAGTTGGCATGCATTCATGTGTAAGTCATACCACCCGATAAGCACAATCACAGAGCAAGAGGCATGAACTGTTTTTACTCTAAAGTTCAAAATCTTTTATATCTGAAGACTTAATAGGGTTTTTTGCAATGAATATGTACCATGATAAGACTACAATTATTTCCAACTCTTTTGTATTGAGAAAAAAAAAAGTAATTTTATAGCCATTCCTGACTTCAGTTCTGAATCAATTGCACTGTACAGAATCATGTAGTTGTTTATGTTGGAAAATACCTCTAAAATCACCAAGTCAGCTGATAAATGCCACTGCCAAGTCCATCACTAAGCCACGGCTCTAAGTGACATATTTACACATCTTATCAAAATCTCCAGGGATAGTGACTCAACAGCTTCTCTGTTCCAATGCTTCTTTTTGTGAAGAAATTTTTCCTAATATCCAGTCTAAATCTTCCCTGGCCCAACTTGAGGCCATTTCCCCTTATACTGTATTTTGCTGCTTGGGAGAAGAAACTGACCCCCACCTGGGTACAGCCTCCTTTCAGGCAGTTGTAGAGAGTAAAGCCATAAGGTCTCCTCTGAGATTCCTTTCCTCAGACTGAACAATTCCAGCTTCCTCAGCTGTTCCTTATAAAACCTGTGGTCCAGAGCCTTCACCAGCTCTCCTGCCCTTCTTGGAACACACTCCAGGCCCCCAGTGTCCTTCTTGTAATGTCAGGCTCCAGACTGTATTTCCTATCTGTGTAATTCAAAGGCAAAAATCAAAGAAAAGTAGTAGAGTTACAGCATATCTGTTTGCTTTCTTGTAGATAATACAGTCTATACTACTGAGTCCAAACTGAAGACCAGTGAGAAGTGGAAAATTTAAGAAATCAGTTTGTCAGACTTTATGTTCAATGATCATTTCATTTGCCTTATTTTTTTTTTTAATTAATATGTCCAAAAATAAGAACTAAATTTACTTTTCTGTTCACGTAAATAGTGGTTTTAGACTTGTTTTTCTACTGGAGGAAAAAAGGACTGTGTGTTAAGAAGCAGAGGTACCTCTGGCTTATTTTAAGAGGCTAACATGGCTAATTTTATCAATTAATGTATTCATTGTTACTGCTTTTTTCACATTATACAAGTATAACAAACATTTGTACTTCCAAGGCTTTGGCAGTACTGGTTAAATAAATTAACCACACCATGAACTTCCAAAAATTAAATGCTGACTTCCTTATCAATAACAGAGCATGCAACCCTCAGGAAACAAAAAAAGTATTAAAGAGGGCAATGTACTCTGGATAGTAAAGAGCCTTCAAATTATTAATTTATAATTAGGACATATACATATATATATATAAACTTTGTACTGACTTTACAAACATGACATAATGGATTAAATTATT
Organism: Setophaga petechia; assembly: GCA_024362935.1. Classification (NCBI taxonomy): domain Eukaryota; kingdom Metazoa; phylum Chordata; class Aves; order Passeriformes; family Parulidae; genus Setophaga; species Setophaga petechia. Next base: position 36,015,827 of record JANCRA010000001.1, read on the forward strand.
AAATAATTGCAGAATGTGATGATGGATGAATGTGTTAAATATGACAAGTCTACCATATGTCTTTAATTCAGTTTGTTAACAGCTTGTCATGATGTTACTTTGTAAATGGCAATTTAAAAAAATATGGTGCATAATTGCCAAAATATTTCTTTTATTGGGTTTTTCAGTGAGTACTTAGGATTGCAGTCTTAGTATCCCTTTATAAAGAGGAAGCAATAGTTTTGAAAAGAAGGGTATACTACACAGATAAGTGTAGTATAAGATTACTCAATAAGACTCTTAGATAAAAACAGAGAAATAAGTTTTGAGATGAACTATATAAGTGAAATGTGCACATGATATCTTCTCCCCATCGTTCTTTTAACAGATGCAGCAGCGTGGCTTTTTCAGGTACACTAAACATATGAGTTTCTCTCTCCCAAATGCTTACTAGAATACAAGCCCATTTTCTTTTATATTTATAGTAGAAACATACTGAAAACAGTTTGAAAATAATGTTTAACTCACTGTTCTTATAATATAAAATATTGGAATATGATCCCAATAAATATCTAGGTGGAACGTGCCTGGGCTGTTCTGGGCCTCAGCTTCTTGGCCGGGGGCAGCGGCTGTGGTGTTTCACCACAGAGACACCTCTGGCTGCCTGGAAGTTGCAACTGGGCAGCTGAACAAGTCCAGGCTTGTAGGAGCTCAGGCTTTACCTTTGGTGAAGGTCCTTAGGCGAGGTGAAGAGAAAGGAGACGGTTTCTGATGGAGGGTTAAAATCCAGAGCTTTGTTCCAAAGACACGGAGATCTGAATTGTGGTCACAGCTCCAACAGAGACCAAGCACATGGTCTGAGGTTCCTTTTAAGTTGCAGGAAGAGGGGGAGGGGAAGGACAGGTAAGCCACCTCTCCGGTGGGAGGAGGTGGGATCCCAGGGGACAATGACACTGGCTAACCCAATGATGCCCAAGGTAAGGGGCATCTTTTGAATTTCTGCCAACCACATGACAGCCTTGCTGGAAAGTTAATATGGATTGACAGCGTTTAGCAGGAGATGAGGGGAGGGGGAGAGAGAAGGTATTACCACATCTGTGGGGGGGACTGGGATAGCTGAAAGGGGATATTTATTGCGACACACGGCTACAATAAAAGATATGTAATTTGTCAGACTTCATGAATAGTAACTCGCTGTGTATGGAAGAGCATGACAATCCATTTCCAGATGCTTCTAATTTCCCTTCAATCTCCAAACTTCATCTGAGAGACAAAGTAGGCCCTGCTAAAAATCACTACAGGATGACCTGGAAAGAGATCAGACATTATGCTAAGGATTTCTTACAACTGCTGAACTGCAGAAGCCATAGGAAATCACGATGCAAAAGCAGCAAAAGAGATATAAAATATTTCACTGTTTTGAACAAACATTGCCAGTAGTTGGGCCAGATAATCAAATAGGTCATTTCCAAGAATGCTACAGGATAGTTTTTCAGATGTCCTTTCTCTCGTCTCTTTCCTGCAAAGTGCCTTTTCCCTGGCCAAGGCAAAGTTAGGGCGTGTCAGTGAGAAGCTCTGCTGGGCAGCTGCCCAGTGGTGAGAGCCAGACCTATGGCTTGGGCTTAGGAACCTGTAAATTATTTCAAAGTGAATTTTATGTGCAATTAGGGACATTAAATCATGTAACACTTTTCACATGGAATAAGCCTTTTCCTTGGAATAATGGGATACCTCTCAGGTCAACAGAAAGCAGTTGACTGCAGCATCCCCTTTAGGATCAGAAGTGTGTCTGCATGTTGCTCACAACAAACACTGTCAATGGCATTTGTCAAGGTTTGGTAATCAATTTTTCTAACATTCAGAGGATACCCACATGAAGAACCAACAAACAGTTTCACTTGTGTAAAATGATATTTCAGGAGAAATACATGTGTGATCAAATATACAGGTGAGGGAAAGGAATGATTTTTTGAGAAGAAAATCTTTAGTTGCAACTCACTTGAAAACTTTTACATAATTTCAAAAATGCCACATCAAAATAAACACACTGTGATTATTTTATGCCCCAAGTTACAGTACAGCAGGGAATATATTTCCCCCCTGCTGTAAATTTGCACTTTGGAAGAAAATTGCTTCTTTTACTTTCTCAATGTTCCTCTCTCTTTCTCCCCATGTAGGGAACCCTAGAAAGGCTGGTGTCTTAATGCAAGGGCTTAATCTGCACAAAAATTCCTCTTTTGGCTCCCTCCAGTTACATTTCTCAGCATGTCCCATGCAGGATGCAGGGCACACTGGAGACTAGGGGTCAATTAAATCTCCTTCCTATCCCCTCACTTCTCAAGTGGTTTGTCAGCACATTCTTGCCCTACTTCCCCTAAACTCCCCTCCACTCTCTATGTGTGCTACATCCTTTGAATCCACTTCCTGCAATGCACAACATTGCACAATTTCTCATACTTCTATCTGATAATTGCTTCTAATGAAGAGGTGACGAGGGTTGCACATTACAGGAAACTACTGAAAGCTCAATACTATTCAAAATTGTCCCATCCAAAAGCACAAGACAACACCACGGTCCCAGCCTCTTGACACAGAACAAAACCAATTTCTCTACATAATATCTGCTGCTCTTTCTGTGCTCTGTCCATCTATAATTTATCAGCATGAGACCCTCAAGCCATATAAATTTCTCATAAATTCTCCACCAAGAGAAGAATCTGAGATAGAGATTTGATTCCGGTGAGATGTGTCACCATTCATTTTTTCTTTCATGAATATTTTGGGAAAGCACTGTGGACTTTACTCTTTTGTTGTTGTTTTTCTATTTTGATCTTAGTAGAAATAAATGAGTTCCAGGTGATGGTCTCACTGGGCATAATGCACAAAATTCCAGGTATAGATCAGTAAAAATGTTCTTGTTTTTTGGGATTTCAAAACAGTTTCATGTTCAAGAAAATCTAGAGAATCTCTTGGGTTTGGGGAGTGCAATGCCAAAACAAGCTGCAGAAAAGTTTGGTCAGGTGTAGACATGTATCTGAAAATGCCTGAATTTCCTCACATAGAGCATACAGTTCCACTAGATACAGATTAGCCCAATTTCAATACTTAATGGTAACAAGGAAAAGCATAAATACATAAACTATACGGAGAGAGGGAGAGATAAACCCAAATGAGTCTTCTACAGAAATAGTATCATAACTGCCTCAATTATCACATAAAGACAGAAAGCAGAACTCAAGAAATAGAAGCTGTCATGAAACATTTATCTCTGAATAACTGAAGAATCTAGAAGGAAAAAGGGAACTGAATACATTAAAATAATTGATTTATGCAAAATGTTGATTAATGCTTTTTAAGACTTTATGGTAAGAATGTTCCACAAGAATTCAGAGCTGCCACTCTGTGCAAAAAAAAGGTAAAGGACAGTAGACTTGAAGAGAAAAGCCTTCATCAATAAATGTAAAATTATTAAATAATTACTTTGTTTGTGGTTAGTTTTGATCAATAATAAGTAACTCAATACATCCTGCTGTGGCTGTGGATTATTACATCCACCTGATCTACTTTTCAATAGTTTCACCAGTAACAACATATTTACTTAGTTATTAGTGAGAGCAGACATTTTGACATTTGAATGACAATTATTTTTCTTCATGTGTTTCTTCATTGCTTTCTCCATTACTTCTAGAGATTTGTTTTGTAGTTATCCATGCCTAGATGCAGATAAAATTTAGCATTATTTTATATTTTTTGACATCACAGTAGTTAATCATCGCAACATAACAAACAGATTCTCTTGAAAAGTTATGGGAAAAGGTTTCTTATCCTCTTTTAAATACATAATTTGTTCTAATGTAATCATATTTACTAGTGTGAATTGGCCTCTGATAAATATGTCACATCCTTTTTAAACAGTTGTGCAGAAAGTCACATCAATCTCCTGTGAAATGCACCCATATTCTTACTATGTCTACAATATTATCTGAATTATAAACTGTACCACTGAAAAATGGTACAGTCTGGAATCTTTTCTTAACATCCTCCTCACATAAGACACATCAATTAAGACACCACTTTTTTCTATGGCCAGCATAACACATTGCATTTGTCCTTTCAGTCATTCTCCAGAATGTCAGAGTGTGTTTTTATTTAGACAGGTATTTCCCCCATGTAACAGCACAAAATATTGAGTGCGTATCAGCCACTAGAGCATGCAATTTGTAGGGCCTATAAGATTCCTTATTATCCCAAACAAAAAAGACTAGAGAGAGGGTTTCTTCACAGAGGTCAACAGAAATCTTAGTTTGATTCTATGTGGGAATTACAGACATCAGTATATTCATAAAATCATAGAATGATTTGCGTTGGAAGGGACCAAAAGGATTATCTTGTTCCACCTCCCCTACTACGGGCAGGGACAGCTTCCACTAGACCAGATTGCTCAAGCCCCATCCAACCTGGCCTTGAACACTTCCAGGGATGGGGCATCCATCACTTCTCAAGGTAACACATTCCACTGTCTCGCCAGCCTCACAGGAAAGGTTTTCTTCCTAATGTCTAATCTAAACTTAGCCTCCTTCATCTTAAGGCTGCCCCTCTTGTCCTGTCACCCCATGCCCTTGTGAGAAGTCCCTCTCCAGCTCTTGCAGCCTCCTTTAGGTAATAGAAGGCTGCTCTAAGGTCTCCCTAGAGATCATCTCTTCTCCAAGCAGAGCAACTTCAAGACTCAGCCCTTGAGAGAAGTGCTCCAGCCCTTGGATCATCCTTATGATTTTGGTATAATGAAGTTTCTATCAGTTCTAATACTGTTCAGTTTCTTCATGCTAATGGGTAAAATTCCAATGAATGATATCAGCCTCTTAAAGTACTCACTGCTTTTAAGCAACCAGATTAAGATGTTCCAAGACTTCAGAGTAATTTGATTTAAACATTTTTATTTACATTGTGTATCTAGCTAACATGAAATAGGAAAACACTTTTTCTAATTATAAACAATATATTCAAAGGATATAGAGTGAATGACATTAGCCAACTAAAATGACAATGAAGAACCATCAGAAGAAACTTTGTAAAACTTTAACACTGGTTTTGTCCTGAAAAACCCTTTAAAACTAGAATTACTCTTGATTAGGAAGATTTGTACATAGACCATAGGTGAGGCTGAAGAGAATTTTCCTTAGTCTAAAATAAAAATACTTGCCAAATTTAGACAATTCAGTTAATTTTTTTCTCAGGTGTAAAATGAGAACAACAGTATTTTATATTGCACAGAGTCCTCTGATCTTGAAGTACTTGAGTACAACTCTGTGTGCTATAAGCAAGCCTGTCTGCATCTCAAAGCCCAGCTCTGTGTTGGAGACAACTTGAGCATTGTCTAATGATTCTGTTCATGGATAGGATGGAGCAATCACTTACTCTGAGCTAGGCCATCTGGATTCTTGGTTCAGTTGGTAAAGTTTTATCAGTAATATATATTTTCCCAAGTATGAATATCTTGACAGATCCTAAAACTACTTTGAAGTAAGGGGAAGCACAGAAGGCAATTTGACTCTTAACTAACTAAGCTTTGAAATATTCCCATGAGATGTTTATTACTGATTGAATTGTAAGTGTGCTGCTCATCTTCATGTTAAGTACTGTAGATGCCCCCACACACAAAACTCCACATACTCCAGGTTCATCCTTACCTTTGTGTTTTAATATGAAAACTTACCTTTTCTTTATTCATCAGCTTTGCATTTACACATTCTTTTAATATATCCACTGAAAATACATGAGCAGCTGTAGAATGAGAACACCCCATCTCAAGAACTATGGAAAGTATGTTAGGAACTGAGTTGTCCTAGCACATCTTAATGGCTTTAGAACATAGCTCTGCATTTTCCTGTCACTGCTGGAAACTGGCAGATTCTGTTCCTGGGAGCAAGGTGGAAGCCAAAGCAATGTTTGCCAGCTGGTTCACAGAGATGCTGCAGTGTCAGCACATTCCAGAGCCAAAAGGCCAGATGGTGAGAGACCCAACCATAACTGGAGTAGATTCTTACTCTCATTGCTGCAACCACCCACAGCTGCAGCTGGGGCAAGCCAGCTCATTTCTGTCCATCTTTCCAAGTGCAACTGATCAATCCTTTACTACTCGGAACTAAAAAGGAGTGAAGAACTAATAAACTTTATGAAGTGAAATCTGTGTTTTGCCTTAGCACTGCTGGATCCAGCACGTATTGATCCCACTGAAACAGTGTTTCAGTTTGTTGTTTACAATACTATTCTTTTTTATATTCTCTATTTCCTTTCCAAAGCAGCTGTTTGCAGCCCCACTTCTAATGAGCTTGGTATCCACCTGTTTCTCATTGAAGCTGATAATAAAACTTTGCTCTGGATGAGAGGGTAGGGAAAGATGCAATTACAGCCTTTTCCTATGTGAAATTCAGTTTTCTCCCCCATACAGTGTTCTGCGTACTCAACCTAACAACAGATACAAATTGCATCCACAGCTAGCTCCACCAAGAGGACTCCAAGAGTTGTGACAATAGGAAAAAATGGAGACAACTAACAGTATAAGCATGGAAAAGCTGAGTCTTTTCCTCATAGTGCCTTTTTCCTCTGCTGAAAATGATCCGCAAGAAACATTTTCACTTTGAAACACCTGACATTTGTTTTCCTGACACATTTAAGCCTCTGTAACTGCATAAGTGTTATTATGATGTTCCTCTTTCTGAGAAGTCCACAGCAGCCTTGAGGATTGCATCAACCCACTGCTCCAGGATGAGAAGGCAGCTCCCATGGACTGAGCTCAGACAGCTTCCTTCACAGGCAAAATGTCTCATACTGCCTTTTGTAAATTTGTTCAACTCCCCCTTAAAAACAAATAATATTTTTGGCTTTTACTTCACTTATTTGTAGCTGTAACATCTCCTTCTGATGTGAAGAAATTTTCTGCAGTTTTCAGCCCTCACATAATTATGTTTGTTTACTTTGATGCATTCTTTGTTCCTTACCTTAAATAGCTGTTTACCCTTCATGATTTTTATCCATTTGCAGTAGCTACAGAAGCAATGATACCTCCCTTATACTTCTGCAAACTCAGTTCTATATTGCTTTTAATTTCACCCTATAAGACAGGCTGATCATTTTGTTTTCTTCTTCCTTAAGAAAAGAATAGTACAGGGAAATTATTAGTTCCATAATTAATAGAGGCTGTAGTCCCTGATCTTCAGTGGAGATACTTCACATGTGATATGTCTTACAGTCATATTTAATTTTTCTCAGCCTAGATCCAATTGTTGACTCCCAGATGCATTAGGCAAGTCAGCCTTTTTTCCTGGTTGAGGTATCCCATCTCAAATAAATTGTTATACTTTATCCTATATTCTGTGAAATTCTATCCCATCACCATCCTTTTACACATCATTCTCCTAAGGAGTATTCTGGTTCCCTGTATAGATAATATAGGAATATAATTTCAACAGTATAATGGGCCCAAAAATAGAAAAAAACAACCAACCAAAAAACCCACAAAAAAACCCCCAAACAACCAAAAAAACCCCAACAACAAAAAAAAGCCAAAAAAAAAGGGAGGCTTAAAAAAGTCACCAAAATGGAAGTTAAAACTGAGGTCTTTCTTCAAACAACTGCGTTATTAGCACAACCTGTAGCTGATTCCTTACCTGCAGATCTAATACTGATCCCTTCTTCCATCTAAATTAAGAAATTTTAAAATATCAAATATTGTACTCTTAAAAAAGCCATATATTTTCTCATTGAAAAATCAAAACCTGTCAGATGGTTCTATTATAATCTTTCTTTGATACACAGTCAATGCAACATTTTAAGGCATTTCCAATTTACTGCTTGTGAGATTGACAAAGTAATCAGAAGTCAATTACTTTATTCTTAATATTTCAGTTTATCCATTAGGTTTCACTGCATGGGATGGACTTCAGTACACATGAGAAACTGGTTAAAAATTTATCTCATGCTTTGGCAAAACAGCATAGAAACTCTTTTCTTTATATTTCTTACTTCTTTACTAGTCACCCATTACCTGCTACAGCTGTCCTACAGATTTTTGTTTTCAGATATTTCTTAATTTCAAAATTACAACAAAAAGGTTAAAAGACATTCCAGATCTTTGCTGCTTATCTTCTGTGCTTAGGATGTGAAATTTCTCCATCTAATATTACATACTTTAGTTTTTATCCAGCACACACAGGTGTCCCATTATGTTTAGCATAAATTAAATCAGATTTGCTCAAGAGAGATGCAAAAGAGCTAACATTAAAGGGCTGTTTTATATTCAGAGAAGAAAGAAGTCATTTAAATAAACAATGTTTGCTCCTAGAACTATGATAGAAACATTTATATTTACCTGTTTCTAGATTTCAAAAGGCAGAAACAATGATCCCTTCAAGTTAAAGAGTCACAGGTCTTAAAACAAAAGGATTTTTACACGCGGATACAAGAGATCTGTGAGGAGCATAAGGTCAAAATGAAGGTTAGAAATACGTTTCTGGAAAAAAGAAGCTGCAAACTCTTTGTAGAGTCTCTGGCACACTAAACCTTCCCAGAGTCCCTTTCCTACTCTCTGCCAAGCCAGCAGGAATGCAAATTTGAAATTTAATATTTCTATTTAAACATAATGGGGAAAATAAAGATCCATTCTTCTCTGAACTTTCAGAGTAGAGGCTATAGCTTCAGTTCACAAATCCACTGATCTGAGACATATCACCTCTGCATGACAATAAGTGTGATCTTTGTTAATCTAACTGTTGGAAATACAGCATTCCAAAGAATTCCAATACATCACATAAAGAAAACTCATAACCATAGAAAACCCTAAACCACTTATGTGCCCTTATGTTCCTGTCACCTTAGAATAGTACATTAAAAATCCCCAAAACAAAAATACTGAAAAGCAGTATTGTTACAAATAGATGCCTGGATTGTAACATTTTTATGGTTTTTCTAATAAAACCCCCAGCCCTTCTTTCTCCATACCATTTTTGTCATTAATGAACAATTACACAAAGTCATGAGTGATTATTGAAATTATGGACATTTAGGAAAGGATTTCTCCTTTCTTAGACCAATACACAGCAATATAATCCCATTATTAAAAACTAAAAAACAAAAAACCTTTACCACAAAACTGGAGTATATCTGATTTTGAAATACACGTGCCTTGAAATGTAGTTTTTCTGAAGATAATCTGAAAAACATCTAAAATTAAGTGCTTGGTTATATGTAATCTTTGGCTGTTTTGGCCAATATTATTAACATGTACTACTGACCAACATTCATCAGAAATCCAGACATCCACAGTAGTATAGATCTATTTTCTTCCAAGGAAATACCTGCAAAAACATTACAAAGAAGGCTATCAAAACTAAAAACTGGTGGATGACTGCCTTGGGTTTATGTACTAGCTACAGACATGGTTTAAATTAAAAAATAGCAGTTTAAAGACAGATTTTTTTCATGGTCACAATGCACATGGGCATGAGGTTCTTGTGACATAAGGACAGGTTCTAACTAATGCTCAAAATCTAATTAACCCTCAGGCTACCCAGTTCACTAGCACTAGGTAAAACTTAAGAATTACAACACTGATGTCATGGAAACAATTATGTTATCAGAAACTCAAGTATATTGGAGATTTTCCTACCAAGTTAAATAACTATTAAGTGTTTAAATAATGCTATTATTTTAAAAGTTGCCAAGAAAGTATAAGAAAAAGAAAATAACCTTAAATGAGTGAATCAATAACAATTGGTTTTGTGTTTGAGGATGTATGCTTTGACAGAAATTTCAAGGCATAAATCAAGGTGCTGAATCTCTCACATAGTCAGCAGGATTTTAGGAATAAGTTTATCAAGCTCCAAAAAACTTAGCTTTAATTGCAGAAGGACTGCAGAGCTTTCAGGGTGGTGCAATAAGCTGGTTGGATGGGTATCATGGCAGCTCCTTTAGTGTCTGAAAAGTGTTGTTGCAGAACAACCCGGGCCTGTATACAGGGTGCTAAGATATTAAACAAAAATAGCAACAGTCTTTTGTCTAGCACCAACCTGTAAACATGGATTGAAATTGCTCCAGGAGAAAGTGAGAAATACCTTCCTCAGCAAAGCAGCCCAAACTCCAGCAATGTGAACTTCTTGGGCAATCATGATATTTCTCTGTCCACGGTCAGACCTACCCTACACAAAATATTGACTATCCCTTAATAACTCTTTCACACTTCTATCAGGTGTGTCTGTTTTGGTGGCACTTCTTTGCTGTTTCGACAGGTTAGCTCTCCTTACAGGGTGACAGGACTATTTTGGTTTCTGCTCCCTCAAGGACAGCAACATCTTTTCCCTCCACAACTCAAAGTCTCTAAGAGGTAGAAAGCAAATATACTAAAACATTTTCCTTTCCCCCTATTCATTCTTTAGTAATACTTTCCTAAAGATGTTTGAAACTGATAGAAGTGCATTTGAATCCTAAAATTAAAAAACAAACAAACAACACAAAAACCACTCAATCATGAAAAAAAACTTAACCCCCAAAAAATGTCTTGGGAATTTTATCTATAGAAATTTCATACAGTGAAACACTAGTTATCTATCCATTCAATTATCTTAAATAAATTCTTTTTCTCAATAGAGAAGGTGAGAAAATTTGCATGAATTGCTACCAATATACCCATAAAACCTTTTTTTTCTTCCACTCCACAGTGCAACAAAATATTTCTGGTTAAGAGAAGATCACTGCAGTGACCTTTTTCTTTGAAGCATCACTAGCAATACTGGTGAAATCATTGTATATATAACTTTAAATTAAGTGAATTTAAAATCCTACTCTTTGAAATAAAAAAAAATTCTTGAGTGATTTAGAGCTGCTGTTTTTCCCATTTTACCATCTCCAGCAGAACTGTTTCCATTTATTAACCAACAATAGAATTTCTGGTTTGCACAGGAATACAAACATGTTTTTTAAAAATTAAGAAATGTACATAGAAGATGAAAAATACATAACAAGAAATATTGCAATATTTTAGATAGAAGGACCGACTAAAGCTATATAACAGGGAAAACCAAAAGCAAAAACAAAAAAAAAAAAAATGAAACAGAGCCAAGCACATTGTCCCTCCTGAACTGAAATGGCCAAAAAGAGCAAGAAAAGAATAAGACCTGAGACGACCTGCTGCAGAATGTAAACAAAAGTCAGGGTTCTTGGAACAAGAAAAGAACTTAAAGGCAGTTATCTCACACTGATTTTGTGGTTTTCCATATCTTAGAGTTTCTTCAAAGTGAAACTGATTTGTGAGCATTTAGCAGAATTTATGAGATTTGCTTATATTTTAGAAACTTTGCTTCCAACTTATATGCATAGGGAATGAAGCGGAAGGGGAGGCAAGGAAATCAGCTGAACCTTTCCAGGCAATTAGTTATGCATCAGATAAGTTGTTTGCTGCAGCTGCACAACTGCACTTCTTTTTTTTTTTTTATTTGGGATTCAAATCAGCTCATAAATATTGAAATTATAAGCTTAAGGAAATGGTACTATTTGATGCATGACCTATTTCTAAGAATTATTTTAACAGAGAAATCATGGCTGAAGTGTCACTACTTCAGTGTGTTATTCTACAGACACTTTGCTGCCCCTTTCAGTAAAAGGCCTGTGTAGAGATTATGGGGGTACCGTGCAATATTGTCTACATCTTACTGCTATAAGTTCCTGGAAGTTCATTTGGTTGGATTTTCATTCCAAAATACTCTCCTCACTGTTGGCTGTTGCAGTACTAAAGGACCTTGGCACCAGCCAATTTCACAGACTCCTTCTGCAGAATCTACAGCACTTGTTTCTATACTGGTTTTTAAGTATTTTAGGATTTCTACCTTCCTTGCTAGAAAACTAGTTATGTAACTCAGGCTTCCTCCTGCAGTTCACTTTTCTTTTTACTTCTATGGCTTCTTGAACACAGGTTTTCTGCACAGCATAATTGATATTCTGCTTTCTGAGAGCAGGCAGTCCCCAGGCTGCAGTGACTACAGCTTTAGAAGGAAAGCAAACTATTTCAGCTGTTCATCCAAAGCATAGCAAGGGAGAGGGAGTTGTACAGAGGGAAGACACACAAATTCCCTCTAGACCCCGACTGCAAGTTGTGGTGCTTTGAGTCCTCATATGTGACTGCAGCAATAACAACAATCAAAATCACTCTTCTATATCCTGACAACTTGTGAAAATTAATTTTTTTTTAATTTTGGGCTGGAACAAATATCACAAAATAATTTCAATACAATCAAAACAAAAATTCTTTTTTCTCTTAAAACAAGCTGGAATGCAGGATTAAGTAGCCTTCTTTATGACCGTGCAATCTAAAAGTCAAATCTCTTCTTTTACACCCCCACAACTGCTTTCCAATATACACAGGAAAAAGAAAGGACTTGGATTTCCATCTCTTTTACAGAAGCCATTTTTCATGCTATGAAATCTTGCATACACTTATTATTCCCTACCAAAAACTGCATTAATCACAAATATCCATAATAAACATTAATACCATAAATAACCATTAAAGCAAAAATTCAGATAGAAACATTCTAACCTATTTGGCTGCAGTTTTTTTAAAACATGCAAACATTCCACATACTTTTGCTGAGCCCCTTTGCCAATTAGATTCACAGTTTTGTGGCATTCAGATGTAATTCCCTATTATTTGATGAGAACAATTTACTTTTCTTTTGGCTACCAAGTTATCACATAGCTGATGTTAATGTCATCATTACCTATTACAAGGTCCTTCCCTAACACTGCCATAAGCTTCTAGAATTCAAGGCTGTGGTCCCCCTATGTACTACATTGGTCTGTGGGTCAGACTACAATTGAAAAGTACAATTCAGCTCTACTTTTCCAACCCCTGCACTTAAAATGCTTAATTTCTTATTTCTCCTATTTCAGATCACTCTGCCTCTTGACTCTGAGAACCCAGGACTCTGGTAAGGTTTCTCTGTAGATCTTTCTAGCACTGCTTCTGCTAGCTGTTTTGATATTAGGTTGCTTTCTTTGAGCATACTGACTTTTTTTTTTTTCCCCAGAGCATACAAGATTAACGGTGGATGTTTCCTTCTAAGGGATGAACCTTCTAAGCTATCAAAGTTTTAAAATTCTCACTACTCTTCAGCATCCAGTTCTCGGGTACATCCATTCTTCTCATTGATCTTTGAGTATGTGTTGCTCTGTGCTGTCACCTGCCTCACTGAATCCTGCTTAGAGATGTGTCACAAATTGTTACACAATCTACTATTCACTGTAGGTGAATAGTAGAATCTGTTTAAGTATGCCACTATTTCACCAAAATATCTTTGCCCTACAATGACTTACTTTTCTCACTATGTTAAAAGTTTGACTGCTTTAACTATCTCCTTTGTAAAAGTTTGACTGCTTCAACTATCTCCTTTGATCACATTTGCTCTTTAACAAGTGTTTTATTTTACTACTCTTGATAGCTGCTATTAACATTGCATGGCAGTAGATGTGAGGGGCTTGTTAAGATACATATTTTACAATATTTTGGAAAAAAATTAATATATTACAACTTGTAGCAAATACGACAGTTACAAAAAAATTGTAACTCATCTACAAGTAATTCAGTAGATTTTTTTCTATCCCAAGAGTACTGAATATTAACATCCTGTTAATCAGCTTACTTTAACTACTTTTAAAAAAGTAACTGTGACTCAGCTATCATATATGATCATAAAAGTCAGTTGCATTAAGGTATGCCATCATATGGTAACTTGTTCCCTCCAATACTTTGTTGGAAGTTTATTGGGAATCTAATAATTACAGGAAAACCTTAGACTACTGGAAGTCTGAGTAGAACATGACGGGACAGGTAACCAACCAAGCCCTGCTCACTGTGTTCAAATCACTTCCAGCAGCAGGCTGTTTTCCTCAATCATCTAAATCTAAATTAGGCCTAGCCCAGACTGACTGAATACTCATAAGGCTCAAACCTGCTAGTATTAATAGATTGGGTCCCATCAGAATCCAACAAGGAATGAATACAGGTTAAATCAGCTATATTAGAAGCATTAAAGTCTTCAGCAGTTTCAGTTTCACCTGTGTTTGTTTTTTCTCTAATAACATCTGATACATTGCTAAAAACCACATTATGTAAGCACAGAGAATTTGCAAAGACAAGCAAAAAAAAAGAACATGTCTAAGAATGATCTTCACACTGCAGGGTGGTATTTTTAGATTTTGGAAGTCTGAACATTTCAGAAATCAATGTTTAGTCAGTCAGGCATGCATAAAGTTAAGAACTAAAATAAGCCATCTGGACATTGGAATTAGACAAAGGAATAAAAACAATTAAATGAAGACACAATTTTGTAGCCAAACATAGCTATAGTACTGATTCTTTCAGCTCAGAATAAATTTCTAGTTACTGACTACTGCATTTACTAGTAAATGCATTCCTGTTGCTAAAAGATTTCCCTGAGATGCAAAGGATGAGAAGGTACTTTAATCCAAAACATTTTTTATTTGCTATGGGCAAAAATGGAGGAGAATTCTGAAGAAAGTTGGGTTCAGATGACCTAGCAGCATCATTAAGGTTGAGATCTTGGAATCAGAATATGCAAACACAGACTGAGGCAGAATTGCTGCACTGGCAATATTCTTGTAACTAACAAAAGGAAGCAGGCAGAAGAACCAAAAATATGACCAGTGTAACAAATACCCTTCATTTAGGAACACAAGAAAGGATACATATATAAAAACATGGATTTAGAATGTCTTAGGCTGAGGGCCTAAACACAAGACCAGATCAAACTAGTCTACCACTTAGAAAACATGACCTGGTTTCAGTAAGAATTTGTTTGTCTTACCTTAAGATTCACGGCTTTTTACATGTGATAAACATTGACTTCCTATTGTAATTATTGAAGCTTAAATATCTTCTGTTTGTAATTTTAGTCTAGCAACTGATATGATCTTTTCACCAAGGAACGGTTCTGAGACTAAAAGAATACACTAAAGAGTACATTAAAAAGAATGTATTAAAAAAGTGTTCCTCTCTAAAGTGTTCTTTTTGTGTGGTACAGCCTAAAACTTTGAAAATAAAGATTGTAGAGCTGGACCAGTGGACCACATGGAATACTTCACACAAATGAGCAAGTGGATAATATGCATCTGTCTGAAAGACAAAAAGAAAAGCTCCAAAGCTAAACAGAACTTTGCTCCTTACAAATCATTCAGACTGGAACCATGCATGCTAGTTTATTCAGAGCTTGAAGGCCATGTAGGCTGCAGAAATTTTTTCTTTTCTTTCAACAGCCTCTTTTCCTGTTTCCATAAAGAAACACTTTAATCTAAACTTAATGCAGCAACCATGATAAAGAAAGTTTTTAGGCAATTTCACACAGACTTAAGAGGACAGAGGGAGCAATGGTAATGGTTACAGAAGAACAAAGATGGGTATTTACCATGCATTCATCCTCAAGTAAAAGGATAAAATAATATAATGGCTTCTTCTACAGTCCTCTGGAGCCTGAGAAACACCTAATGCTTGAGGAAGATAAGCATGTTCTAAGATTTGAAAAAAATATTAAATAGTTAAGCAATTGTTTTCAGATGTAGGCTGGAAAGCATTAGGATTTTACAAAAGGTGGTTATATATGTGCCTATATATATATATATAATTATTTTTAAACATATCTGGGTGCTTTCATGCTTGCATGTGTACATCATAAACTTTTGAAATGACTCATAACAACAATAATACCAAAGAGATTTATCATTACTGCAGCTCCTCCCTGCTTTGGAAGAATGTCTACTACCTTCAGTCTTGCCTCAGGCCACTAAATAATAAACCAAAAATTACCAGAAAATTCACTGCAAGCTGTTGCTTCATTATTAAAGTAAGATATTGTTAAAAGCAAGCAAATGAACAAACAAAAAAGGTGGAATTTTCATAAATTACTTGCATAAAAATAATAAAGAAAAGTTTATTCCTTTCCAATGCAAATTTTGTACTTGTAGCTCAATTCATATGCTACAAAGGAAAAACAACTTAAACATAATGGGCAATATTAAAACAAGGTTTGAAGCCTGGGGAAAAGAAATGTCAGTTGGCAAAAGCTTTCTAAATAGCCACGGATTCCAATATGGATAAAGTAACCAGCAGGTAGCCTGCAAATGGACATCCATGGTTGCCAGGTCTTAGAAAAATGCCATCTTGCAGAGTCCCATTCCAATTTGTCCCGTCAGCTGCCCTTTATTTCACTGTGTCACAAATTTCCAGTGTGTATTTCACAAGGAGATGATGTTTGGACTCAGCTATCCCCTGGCACCTAAGCAAGGTCATCTGAGACACCTGGAAACGTGCAGGTCTCCACTACTCATCTGCCTGCCTACCATGCAGATTTCTTGGCTGTCCTGAGCACCCCGAATGACACCAAATGTCTCTGTTTAGGCCTCTGAACTGTGCCAAGGGTGTCCAGTCCCCAGCTCCTCAGTGAGGCAAGAGGTTCCCAGAGCAGATCAGACAGCCAGGCAGCTGAACAGCAGGTTGGACTGTACTGACACCAGGTGATGAAAGACAAAACGTTTTGAGATGGCTGCTCCCAATATTTTCAGTGTTGGGAAGTGCTCCTGACACATTGCCAAGTGTCAGGAGCACTTTGAAATGGCTGTTTGGCCATTCCAAGCACAAGTGAGTCCATGTTTCTACATTTTTCATAACCACTTCTAATAAAATATTCTTAATCACAGAAAACATAAAAAGACCTACTTGATCAGTCAAAATACAATCTAAGAGGTGAGCATGTGAGCACTTTGATACAAAGAGAAACCTGCTGTAGATAATGATCTCAAGCGCAACTTGGCAAATTAGGTAAACCATTGAATTCTAAACAGTAAATTATACACTGATTCTGAGTAAATGGAAGCCAGGTAAAGATAAGAAAGTTGCCTGGCCAAAATTAGCACAGGAACATTTTGTTATAAATGTTGCAAAAAAGAAAAAAAAAGACATGAAATATAAGATTTTCCATAGTACTGCATGATGGCCTAGCTCCCTTCTCTCTTGAATTCTGCATGAGCCTTTGTTTCCTTGGTGTAAACAATGTGCTCAGAGCTATTAATTTTTAGGGATCACAGATTTGTTTCAAACTAAATGTAATGTGAATTAAAATACCAATGATTTGTAATTGTATTACTGCATTAGAAATGTTCAGTAACAAAAGAAACAATTTTGTGATCTTCTCATTAAGTTCTTACCTTAAAACACAAAGAATTTAGTACTGTCAGTATAATAATCTGAGTATCGTTGATGATTACTACACTAAATGATTCACAGCAGAATTATAAGGGCTAAACAACTGATATGATACTCTGTCACTTTCTTCACGTCCACGTGTATTTATAAAGCTACCATAAGGAAGAAAGAAGGAATTTACTAGAATATTTCTAATATACATATGAAGATAGCATTGGTTTCCTACTCAACCTGATGAAAATGCTTCTGAAAATATGGTAGCTAAGGAATGCTACCCTTGCATATAAACTGATAAGAAATAGTTTATTAGACAAATTACCATATTCATCTGAGATGTTTGCCCAAGAATACCCAACCACGTAAGAAATTGTTCTAATGTGTTCTGTAGTTTATGAATGAGCTCCCTCTATATAGCATCACACTTCACAATTAAAGCTATTACTGTAAAATACAGGAAATTGCATTCATGGTTAATTGCATAATTCATTAACTCAGGCGAAGTGTGAGCATGGTAAATATGTAAAACTTTTCAATCAACTCAAGTAGAATGAAAGAGGAAAACACATTATTGCTGAAGCTTTATATAGCAAATAAGTGGTGAGTTGAGGAATGCATTTGGTTTTGCATACTCAGATAGTATTGAAAAGAAATAATTCATAAGCACAAAAAACCAAGTGGGAACTACCTTAATATTTTGGGGTTTTTTTCCTTGTGGTTGAGACAGAAAGATTCAAAGATTTCAACTAGTTATTCAATCTAATGTTGATTTTCTTGACTTACAAAGCACCTAACTGAAAATGATGATAGCACTGTGCGCTTATTTACATTTTTATTACTTTGGATAGGACCAAAGGGTGAAATAGGAAGAGATACTATCTTTGAGATATAAATATCTTTGAAAGTCCAGAATTCAATATTAAATGAAATTTACAAGTCTGAGCCTCTAAATTGTTCTTCTGTAACAACCCTAGTTTCTGTTCCATTTAAAGACATCTTATAAACAAACACAGGGAAAGAAATATTTATTCAAAAGGGAGTTAATGTACTGCTAAAATTAATTTTTATGTTGTGAATTGTGATCTATTTTAACAATCTCTTCATATTGTTTCTTGTCTTGGTCATTCCAGCATTATGGTATATGCTTGTGACTGTTAATATAGGGGTTACCTGTACTATTTTACCATGCTTACAATTTTTATAATATATGCTGTTCTCCCATCTATCCCTCTAGAAGGAAACTGAGCAACACTACTATCATTTAGAGAAAGGTTTTTAATCCAAGAAAAATGAACATTTTCAGAGTATCTTCACGTTTTCTTCCCATTTTTGCCATCCTTCCTCGTTCGCTTTTGGATTTACCAGGAATGCACTAGAAGCCAATTTTGCTCTTTTGTTATATATCTTTATCTAGTCATATAATATACAGATAAATATCAAGGCCTTAAGAGTAGTGGACTAACCTCTTTGCAACAGATTCTTGCTTCAGATGAAGATGGACACACTCTAGCAATAACTTAGGAACCAAAGAACTTCCCCTTGGTTTTACATGTGGATCAATACTTCTAGAAGGGTTGCTGAAGCCTATTGCCCTAAATACCAAACTACAGATGGAGGTAATTAAACATGGAGTGAAGAGCTTTCTTTGAGAATGAATCCCATCATCTTTGCAGAAAATAATGATCTAGGAAAGAAAGGACACTAAAGCTAAATGTAGTTTCTGGTAATCTGTAACTCAGATCTGTTGAGCAACTTTGTTATTTGGAACATTGTTTTGAAAACATTATCACTAATGAGCACAGCTGTGTTTTGCAGCAGATTGTTCTCTGTCAATGCATTAGGCATAAAAGCCTCCTACATGGAGTCACTGGCAGAGTACAGATTTTACTGCTATAAAGAATTTTCTTTCTCTTGATCCAGAAAGACTAAGGAATTCACACAAGAAAACACTCACAGCTATAAATTAATATGCCACAGTTAATAGTCACTTGCAGTACTTCTACACATTATCTGTACACGTATATTTATTTGCACTGTGCTTGACATTTAAAAAGCAATTCAAGCTCTGCAGAAGAGCATGGGAGATTCCAGTAAAGCCCTGCTGGGCCACACCATAAAAGTGAATTACAAGTCACGTTACCTGTGACATGGCACAGATAAGAGTTGCCACATAAGGAACACAGTAGTGGTTTTTACAGCTAAAAGTTGCAAGAATGTGTTCTATTGATGGTGCAATATTCTGTAGCAGATGTGAAATCTTCACTATCAACAAATTAGTTGAAGACTTTCTTATCTAATGATATCCTAGTCTAACATAATAAAATTCTGATTGATATCAGTATAGGACAGGAGAATAATTGATTTTACAAAATGTCCTAAACAACTGTCAGCTTTTCAATTGCATTGTAACCTTAGCACAATCTCTCTCAGCAGCTGAAATCTGAGCATTTGATAAAAATAGTAGCAGAATATCTGGCACAATAAAAAAATAAATGCAAAATACTAGAAGAATGCCTTTTGCTATACAAGGAGTTCATGCACTGGATACAGATCACCAGGGAGAAACTGTCTGTACATCCTAGGGGCAGGAACACTGAGGGAGTTTGATGTATTCTCTAAGGGAGACATGAAACAAAGAAAAGATCCAGACAGTAATTGAAACCTGAACTCTGCTTCACTAACTTTGAAATACATATTACTTTTCATGCCTCTACATTTGTTGAAGACTAAAGTCACTCAAACTCCATCTAAACATGAAATGACACCTCCTGCAACTTTACCTTTTCCCCTCCCTCAAAAAAAAAATCTGTCATGAAAGGCATTTTCTTTAAAAGGTAAAATGTATTTTTCAACAACCATACCTCGATTGTTGTAAAAAAAAAATGACTACTGCTTTTCAGCATCCATTAATAACATGACATGGATCCAAGAAATTTGGAAAACTGGATATAAAAGGAAAACATTTAATAGTCCAAATAAAGAGCCATATACAATGAATTATCTCAAATACCTACTGAGTGGTTCAACATGTTGCAGAAACTGGGTTTTTCCTTCTTTTCATTTACTCTGAACCCAAGGTTCTGTCACAGAATGTCATTGCTCTGCTTGGAATTTGCTCACCTGGGCTTCCAGTGCTAAGATTTGAAGTGATTTTTCTAGTTGATCTTTGAGTACTGAAGGTCATCTCAAGTTCTTTTCTTGCTGCAGTCAGAGCAGCTACTTTTCATATGAAGCTATACTCAGCTTGGGTTATAACAAAAGTTTGCTGTTTTCTCATGCATCCTTATAATTTATTAAATGGCCACCTGGTACTGCTGTCCAGTACCACAGCAGATGTAAATGAAAATTGTCCTAATGTAAAGATCTTTCAGCCTAAAATTGTTAATACAGTCCCAATAGAGAATTATTCTCTAAATAATGCAACAGCTTGAGAGGGACTACCAACTTTGATGAGCCTTAGGTATTCTACAGAAAATGTTGTTAATTGTAGGCCATCTAATCAGAAGTTTAGAGTTGACACTGGTCTTTCTGCCTAAAGATGCTCTTCCAGAGAGAGAGGATTGACAGTCTTGGGCTTCACTCATAACAATTCAGAAAATATTAGGGCACAGGAGAAACAAGGTATTGGAAATTCCATTTAAGGCATACGGAAAAGGTGAGATGTTGAGAGGTGAGAGAGGCAAGAGTAGTGACTATGGTGAAGACAACTGACAAAAACAGAGAAAAACTGACAGAGATGTAGCCAGTAAAGTGAAAAATAATGTTTTAAATACATGTGCTTAGAGAGAAAGCACTTACTGTACACTAAATGGAGGACTAAATGAAATTAAAAGCTTGATGTGACTTCAGATCGAAGTATGGACAATAATTGTTGTATTAAGCACATAGTCTAAAATGCAATCTATGGGTTTATATTGGTTTTAATATTCCATAGGGTTATCAAGCTTAATAATTCCTTAAAAACATTCTTTAATTTAGCATTCTTTCTAATTCATATGGCATAACACCACGTATATTCTTACCCTCTCTCACATAAAACCAGCAATGTAAATGAGCTGAATACAATCTACAGATGGATGAACATCTGAAGCTAATGTACTTGAAAGAGATCAACAGTTTGGAAAACAGACCTGTGTCATTTACTGGGTCATCAAATGGTAACCTTTCCAATGAAATGCAAATAAGTTGCTATTTCAAATGCATTTTATCCAACTGAAGCAAGGACTAAAGTTCACTGTGTTAATTGCTCAAATTCTGAAAACATTTATGAAGTCAAAGTTCATCATGTAAATGACAAGGTCTGCAATTTTTCTTTAACAGGGCATAATGAGTTTACATCTGGAGGTTCCTTCACAAATAGAAACCTCGTACTAAGTGTGGGATTTTATGTCCTATGAATCTACAATTAATTCCTTCAAAAATTAATTTTTCAATGGAACTTGGTGCTATCCTCTACTTGGCCTCTTTATATTGAATGATTAGCACACAGATTTTAAAACTGTATTTATAATCATATTTCTTAATAACTTATTTTGATGAAAATTTATTATCCTCTAATTCCCATTTTTTAAGCTGGAAATTAAATCATAACTTTTTTTGTACATGACTTTTTAGACAACTCAAGATTCTTTAAAGGTTAACCACCCCATGCTAAAAGAGAGTAGAAACAAAAAAAAATGTGGACAATAAACTCCATGCAGAAATAAACTTGGATAACAGCCTACATTTTTAAATTAAGATATTACATGCAAAACACACATAAGATGTAACTGAGACACACCCTACAGACACTACACCTACACACTTTCAAAATACT
Organism: Setophaga petechia; assembly: GCA_024362935.1. Classification (NCBI taxonomy): domain Eukaryota; kingdom Metazoa; phylum Chordata; class Aves; order Passeriformes; family Parulidae; genus Setophaga; species Setophaga petechia. Next base: position 36,037,882 of record JANCRA010000001.1, read on the forward strand.
TAAAATGTTTAAAAAGTTCTGGACCACATATCTGGTAGAGTTATTATGTGACCCACCATGACATTCTAGTCAGTGACTCTTTAAATTTCAGTATCATTTCTATGAGTTTATCAACAAACACAATGTCATGATTTATGAAAGAAAGGAAAATTCTTAAACTGGTAAATTATGCAGTCAAATCCAGTAAGGATTCTTTGTAGAATCCTTGTAAAAGTGATTAGGAAGTAACTTACATTTTTTCCACTGTTTATATTTCCAAATAGCCTCAAGAATATACCAAGGCTGCCTCCAACTGAGAGCTGCATACCAGCGTAGATCTGCCTGTGGAAGAAGTTTTAACACCATGAGGCAAGTTCCTGGGAAGAACATGCCAGTGGGAGTTCACCAAATGCAAAGCATTTTGACTCAGCAAGATTGCAGAAGTAGAGTACCTTCTTCCCACAGCAAATATGTGCATTGGAAGTTGTTGCTGTGTCATAATTACGGGAACTATGAAAATCAAAACTCAAGGTCAGTAAGTTATTGGCACTGTTTCTGTGGAAGCAGGACAATACAGTTTATTTCCACCTGGCATTTAATTTCAGGCAATTTTTCTAATACAAATTGATTACAACTTGTTTTCCTTTACAATGTGAAGAGTAGGACCCTTGCCATCCTTGCATTTTATTCTACCATCTCCAATTCTGCATTTCCCAAGTACATGTTGTATACTCCTAACCTCCTAACCATTAAATAAATTGGCTTATTACTGCACCAGTGGACATCATAATGCTTAGACCCATGTAAATGACACTGTAACTGTTTCATAGCAACTATTCCATAGTAACTAGTGTACTTCAGATGGAAAACAGCAGAGGAAAACTGGAAAAGAAGAAATTGAAAAACAGTTACTTGACTTTCTACTGTTATGGGGTATTTCTGCGAACTGTGCCTTTTGCCCAAGGTTCAGCATAAAGCTGCTTTCCTCATCTGTTTAATTACCTTGTCAGAAAACTTATTCTGAAATGGAAGGTGCTGCAATACAGTCCTGTCCGCTTTCTAGAGCAGTGGCATGACCAAAGTTTCCTAGCTAGTGTCATCATGGCTCTATTTCCATATCTGTATTTTGCAGTAAGAAGGAATTCACTGCTCTTTTGCAAATGGTTTCATGGAAGACAGCTAAAGTGGTTTCCCTGGGTATTGTATCCCTCCAAGAGCTAGAAGGGGGAAGGGAAGGCAAAAGAAGGGGAAAGAGAGATGAACATTGGAACACATCCATCTTTTATTGCAAAAAGAATCTGCCGTGGGTGTCCCACACTGCAGCCTGCTGATAGTGCATTTTAGTTTAAGGGCATACTGCATTGCCATTAGCTTGCCAATCCTCAAGTGGGGGCAACTCTGGGCTGAAGGGAAAAATGGCAGTTCAAGCATCTGGACAAACAGAACACCAGCTTCTGGTTTACTGTCTGGGGTCCAAACACCAAAGCTCTTAAAACACTTACTTCATGTAGAACAACATTCCCAACAGCATCTAAAGTTAAATATTTCCAGGCATATAAATGCCTAGCCAGTAGAAAGCAAGTAGGAATCTACTGACAGAAACTTAAGCACTGAAACAGCACCTGAATATTAAACATAGCAGCTACATGGACATTATACAACCAACAGAAATAGCTGAAAGCTGGGAGAAAACCTGCAGAGATCCAGTTAATAAACAAGTCCCCCACCTACAAAAATTTGCCTTCAAAGTTGATCGTAATTAGGGCTCATCTAATGTGCTACATTGAGATGAACCTCTTTTTAACATCAGATCTGCATCCCTGTTAGAAGCTTTGCCACAATATTTCCTAAATGATGCAACAATGAAGTTGCAAAAACTGAGAATAGACCAGCATTTACAGATCCTTTTACCTGTTCATTCTAAGAGCTTGTGATGAGTGCAAGACAAATTCAAGGCAATTCAGTCACGTTAGAGAGGAATGCCAAAAAAACTCCCAGAGAAAGGAATGAGAAAAGGACGTTGGTTTAATTCACCGAGAATTACTTTAAGAAAAAACTTTTAGAGTCTTGTATTTGGAAGAGATTCATCCATGCCTAATTTTTAATCTGCAGAACTTTGATTAAATTTTATACACATAAAATGAGGTCTAGAAGGGGAACTAGCAATACAGATGTTATAGAGGATCTGTACAGGACATTCTTCTAACTAATTTATATAAGTCATGTCAACTTTCTTTAGCTAAAGTAAACATTACTTTATAAACACTAACGTTTATAGTACAACTGTAAGAGTAATAAAAATTAGATTTATTCTACACTCCAAGAACCTAGGACAAAATAGCACAGCAGATTTACATATTCTTTATTACCTTTTAGTGATATCTATTCAAAAGGAAAAGGAACCTCTGAGTTGAAAGTGAATGCAAATTACAATGCAAATTTGAGGGGAAGGTTTAAAATTAGGAACGGTTAGAACTGATACACAATGTTATTTGCCCTCCCGAGTCTTCCTTCTAGGCTCCCGTGAAGAAGTGATTGACACAAATAATTGACAGTGACATTCTGTTTACCATCACTTTATGGTTTTTCTTATCTACAAAATGAAGTTAGCTGGAAAATGTAATTTTAGAAATCACACAAAAATCACAGTAGTCGTGCATACAAATAATAAATATTAATGTTTATGGTTATAGATATTCTTCTATATCTGCTTCTCCATGTGTTGAACACATCCAAGTATTTCAGGGTGCTTAGGCAGTACCCTGAAGAAATTCTGGTCTGGCCATACGTCACTGCACCTCTTTATCAAGGAGGTAATTTTCATTATTATCTTCAATAAAGAATGATTACAAAAGGATGACTAATTTAAGAATTATCTGGTTTCTTCCATGCAATAAAATTCATATGCATGGATATTTCTATGATTCCATATATGCTGTTAATGAGAGAAAGTTGATGTCATACACAGTATGACACAATGACTGTGATTTCCTCACAGATATTTCTTTTAACGACAACTTTTTCAAGACTGACCAAAAATAGCTTAAAAAACCCCACATCTCTGCAGTTTTTACAGCATATTAACCACATTTTAAAATAGATACCTGAAGTCCAGAATGCCAAATGATTGCTAAGGGCTTCACTGAAGTAAAATGGTGTTAAATGTAAGCATCAGAGCTTAGGCTGCAAACTCTGTACATTAGAGAGCTTGTAAAAAGTGAGCAAAGAACGAGCACTGGTGCTGTTCATCAAACATATCTGATATCAAGCAATAATGAATACAGATAACTATGATATTTTTATTCTATCTGTCTAGAAACAGATGAGATAACCAAATGAAAGATGATATCCTAAACAAGAAGAAAAAATATTTAGGGAAGGGATATCAAGCAAAATATAAGATAGTCAAAAGATACTTCGCTTTTCCAAATCCTGTTAGTTTTATAAAAATGTTCTGGGCAATTCTGAGATATGCATATTTCTCTGGCCAAAAGACTATCATGACCTATGTCATATCACTCAAATCAAGATTTGGTCTTTTCCACAGATATTTCTAAAAAGCCTATTCACTTTTTAAGATAAACATCAGAGTACCAGAGTACCTGTATTATGAGGCACAGTACTAAGTCTCAGATTTCTCATCAAAGTTCAACTGCTTTATTAGCGGGTTTACTTGTTAATATTCCATATTTAGAGAACCACCCATGAGGTAAAGTTGGTTTTTTGAAACACACAGAATTACCTTGCCATACAGAAAGAGAGAACGTGCAAACTATTTTCTCAAGTTCTTTCTCAGTGTGTAATTAAGCTGGCTCTTAATATGACTACATTTAATTGATGATCAATAATCAAAACCTACTTCATGGTATAAAATTGGAAATGAAAGGCTAACTTTTCACAGTGAAATGCTACTGCTGCTTTCTATGCTTCAACTGTCCAGTATCTCACGCAGACTCTTCAAGAAAAGAGTCAGATTAAATTAAGTATTATTCTCACATTTATTCTGTTGTACAACCTTTCAAGTACTTGCATTTGATCACATAGGTCATGATGGCTACTGAAAAACTAGAGAGAAACACGTTTTGTCATCTTGTGCTCTAAAAGATTTTATGAGTCAGAGAGAGACCTCATGCTTTGGCAAAATAAACATTTCATTGAATAAACATCAAACCCAAGAATGCAATTCAGAAAGTCTGTTCCAAATTAAGTACATAACATACACAGGTTTATATATAAGCTTTTTGTGTGTTCTCTGGTTTAAATTAAATTTTCTAAAATATAAAGTACCAAGTTATGGAAAAAACATTCAGACTGCAACTTAGTTCTAGCAGCTAAAACTTGATGAAAATATTGCAATTATTTTATAAGGGCCATGTGACTACAAAGTGAAGTAATTAGAAAAGGGCTTCCTAAAACAGCTCCCCTCTTTTCTGATATTTCTTTTAGGTTTAACCTCTAAACATATATGCACTGTATGATTTACTCACATTACAAGTAACTTAAGCTGCCATAATTTTCTTTCTTCTCTGCATTACATATCAGTGCGCCCATCCCAATTTATTAGACCTTTCCTGTAATGGCATAAGTATGCATTTAGCAAAGTACTCCTCTCCGGGTCTCCCCATCACTGCCTTTCCCATCCCCTGCCTCCCTCCACCCCCAATAATCTGGATAATGGCCAGTACAAAATAATAAATCTGACACATTACTGGAGTGCCCCTCCCAGTATTGACAGGATTACTCTGAAAACCTATTATTATTTACAGGAACACAGTAGAGACATGATCAAGTTTTCAAGGAATTAATGGTAGTCCTTTAACCCAAATTTATAAGCTATAATAGAAGCTTCTCGAAGTCAGCTTCTGTAACTGTTTTCTAATGCCACAGTTTTTGTGCTTGGTAGATTTTGGTCACTAGGCTCTTGCCTTTTGTGTGAACTTTCTCAAACTTGAAATATGAATTTCTGGACTGCTTGGTATTTTTTCTAATTAGAGAAAAAAAAATATACCCTTTGTTGAAAAATGCTTATCCAGGTTCAGAACTATGTAGAATACTGAGTACAACTCTAGCCTTATTTTCCACTAACATAATTTAACTGTAATTGAAAATTTAAATGTACTGATATTTAGAACAACCATAACTAAATTTAGGGATTGTGTAGTTGACTTCTAAAAGAATGTTCACCTCAATTGTTCCTTGAAGAATTTGGTTTAGCAGTACATGGAACTCAGAACTTGCTACTCTCATCACAATTACTACCTAAATAGAGTAAATTGCTGAGATACTAATCTGAAAAAGGACATGCAAATATGTTCATTTTCCTCTACTGCATTTCAGCTAAAATGACACGATTGAATAATTTACAGCTGGTCTGGTTTAAAGCAAGATGCAAAGGTCTGACACAAATACTGAAATAAAGGATCACTTACTTTCTAAGGTAGGAATTGCATTTTTATTGTCAAAGTAGTTAACAAAACAAATGTCAGAATTCAATGTCATAATGTTTCAGTCAGAAAAATGATGAGTACTTTAAAAAACTGAATATTGGTAGTTGGTAGTTTTGAAAGTTGGTAGTTTTTTAACCTATCCATGTGCAAAATGAGGAATACAAAAATGTGTAAGGCAAAGTTTCAAATAATAGAAATAAGAAAAACAAATATTGATGTAGATACAAAACTGCAGATTTATGTGTGATTCTGAAGAAAGGTTGAAGCATACTGCTGGTTAATGGTGGTTAGCATGCAATTTGGTAGTGGCATGAAAATTTATGCCAAATATTAGTTAATCTGTACATGAACTCTCATGATAAAATGTGTTTATAGTGAGATATTATTTACCTTCACTCATTTATTTTATTGCGCCACCTTACTTCATGAAAGTAACTCTGGCTTGTCATTACACCCAAAATGTACATGGACAAAGTGGTAGATGCAGCTTGCTAAAACCTGGTTCTACATGTTCACTAACAGCACTGGAAGAAGTGTTTGTACCCAAAGTTGTCAAAAAGATAGAGAAGTCTGGAAACAGAAAATTTTTTTTAAGTACCAATATTCAGTGTGTGGAACCTGTTGCTTAGGGGAATAATAATCAGTAGTGTATCTCTAATCACCACACACAGATTGGCCTCCCAGGAAAAATCAGGAAAGCCAGATCACAGTTGGAGCAGTACAAGGGATCTGGTAAAAGAAGTGTTGAAAACTTCCCTTCCCTTTTCACAGAACAATAAACACTATTTGAAAACAAATTTACCCTTCAACAACTCTTTCTACATCAAACTTTCCTTTCTTTTCTATTTTTCATTATTTACTGATTGGTTACTGTTACAGGCTGAAAACAGAAGTCTTTGTTTGAAAGCGAGATGTGATGAAATGCTCAATAATGCCAGGATGATATAGTCTGTAAAAGATCTTTGAAGTACTTTTCAGAGAAGTTTTATGTCTCAGATATATTACTTTCATAAAATTCTTGTATGTATTTATATCTGAAAACCAATACAGAAATGAAATTTTAAGACAGACATAAAATTACTGCCTTAATAATAGAAAATTGGTATCTAATATTCAGAATATCTATGGTAACAGTTTCTCAAGAAGAATCTCCCTATGTCTAGACAAATAGTGCATCATAGTTACAGAGTATTTCCAGAACACTCATCGATTGAAACTGCTGTTCTCTGGTTGAGTGGTTTACCAAGATTTGCACTGAGATTGAGAAATTAATCCTTCTGAAAATACTATTTCTCTTATTTTAGCAAACAAATAATTTATACTCATTAACTGCATCTCACTATAACAATATATTCAATAGGTCTTTGCTATAGAATCTGTGTTGGTCATGAATTAACTGCTATGCTGAGTTTCATTTTGTGAAAACAGATAGTCTATCTTGCTAAATTATAGGCATTATAAAAATATTAATTTGGAACTCAATTATTTTCTTCTGATAAGTTTAACCTTATATTCCATGATGCTAAGTGCCTCCCGAGAAGGCATGGCAGACATAAAATAAAGGTCCTCCACCCATTAATATTTTCACAACCAATATCCTACATATCACTGGAAATGTAAGAGAGAAGCCAACTGCACACTTGCTGTCTGCAACTAACACAACATGGTTGAGCAGACAAATAGGGAGTATTCGTTTTCTGTGAATAACAAAAAACCCCACTACTAGTATTAATATTACTCATGATAAAACCTCATGACTATTTGTCCAATTTTTCAAATGGATAGTTCTGTCTACATTTATAACTCCTAAATATGACTCAACAAGAATGTGGCAAGAATTTTCTTTATACCACTAGAGAGAAAACCCTAGTAAAATTTTTCCTATGATTCTTCATATCCTAGGTATGAAAGCAGTTTTCAAAACTATTTTGAAGAAACAAGAAAAAAAAAACTCCAACAAATTGTTCAGAAAGAAAATATAGCTGTGCAAAATGATGGTGATTCACATTTTATAATATAAGGGAAGAACAAAATACTCCAAGTTTCATTTCACTTTCCTGGGACCAAAGGCATTTTTTTGTTTCCTGACAGAATAAATCAATGTAAAACTGAGAAATGGCCCCTTCTAATCAACCCACAAGAGCCAGACTGAAGATCAATTGTGAAGACACAGTGGTCAAGTGAGGTTATCAGGGAAAAGCTTTTTCTCTACTATGCATTGTGCTGTTTTAGTCTACACAGGTGGCTCCCTGGATGATATTAAGAACCCTAGTGTTATTATGCCTGCTTTTCAAATAGTTTTATTTCCTTGGGAAAATTTGTCCTTGGTAACTTAATGCAAAGATTTGATGTTATAAGACAAAACAGTAATGGGAATTTGCAATCATATTCTCAACATCCTTTAATTAGCATCAATGTTGAGATGTCATTTGACAAATATTTCAGCTTTTCTGTCAAAATGATGACAAATACAGCTGGATTTGTTAGGAGGAAAGACATATTTCTGAAACAGGCACTGCAAATATATTTTCATATGCAGAATTGGCACAAAGAGACAGATGTCATCACCCTAAAGCACGCTTTGGGTGGCCAGTTTTCTGCAGCACAGTCTCCACAGCCAAGGAGAAGAGAATGGTATAACACATCAGCTGAGCAGGCAGCATCACTATGACCTGGAAATGAGAAATTATCCTGCACCCTATAATGATTAATGCCAGGACAGGAACTCCTAACCTAATTTTCTCTACATCCCTATATTGTTTTCTCATTGTACACCTGACTGGGACTGGGAAAAGAAGCAATCCAAAGAAAACATAGGAAATTACTGGTGTTTTTCTTCCTTTCTTTCTTTGACCTTTGTTTATATTTGCTGGTGTGGAGAGAGGAAGAGAAGAGATAATGGAGGATTTTTATTTCCTTTCCCTAATACAGAATGAGACACCTTGTAGATCCAAATTTCCCAGACAGCAATTTCTGTGTGATGAGTTGCTAATTGCAGGTAAGGAGATTGGGGCATACCTTGTTCTGCTCATTCAAGGCTGACAGTCCCTTGGAAATATTATCTATTATCTTCAACTTTATAGCATGTTCTCATCAGCTTCAGAGCAACCAGGAAGTATATATATTTCCCCCCTCAGCATCTGCACTGATGCTGAGGGGGTAAATATATATACTTCACTTTAGTGCAACAGAAAATCCAGTTTTCACGACTTTTGAAATAATATTCCAAAGTGCTAAAACCCAAAAAATTTGTGCAGAAAATATCCATTCTGGCATGTTAGTCACTTTTGATCATTACCCACAGGCAAATGCTAGTGAACAAAACTGTCAGAGCTACTGCTTTCTGCTCACACTCCCAAAAGGACAGTTCTCCTGATGATACTAAGCAGACACCCTCATTTGCAAATGCTGAAATTGGACAATTCAACTTTGTTCCTGACATTGCTGTACTTTTACATATTTACGAGATATTGAGTCCTACCTTTTCCACACTGCAATCATAGAAAGGAAAAAACACACAATGTTACTGCAACGTATCTGTTGATATGTTAATGCAACATCTGTTCATCCTCAGATTAACTAAAACAGTCAGGGCTCTGTGTTGTGCATTCTTTACAGTCCCTCCCACTGTAATCTACTGACAGTCAAAGTCTTCACCAGAGAGACTTTTGTAGAGACATCATGGATCAGTGATAGCCTTTGTCTTGATATCAAAAGTGAATATAAACTCTCTGACAAAGAGAATGCTAATGTTTAATCTCATAGTGACTGAAAATTCTTGTGTAGCTGTAAAAGAAACCATAATTGCTAACAGCACCAAGAACCACAGGGCTGACTCTAGGTTCATGCAGAGAAAAAATATAAGTGACTCAAAAATACAGTGCATAAAACTGGTCTGAGTATGTACCTATTATCACAAAGGAATCCACAGCTATTTTCTGAGAAGCATTTTATGTTTTCTCCCTGCCGTTTCTGCTCTTGCACCACTCTTCTACTTTGTTCTGTGGCAAGCCAGTGTTTGCTGCAACCACTAAACTCTTACCAGAGAAGAACAACCATTATAGCCATAATAATTCATACCAGTTAAAGATTTCCTTCTTCTGCCTCCTAAATTTTAAGGAAAATCTTTTAGAGGAAAAAACATGCTCAAATGCATCCTATACCTTTCCCTCCCCTACACGCTAGCCCACAGAAATGAGTCCTGTCATACATGGTACAACTCCTCTCTGAGGTGTTACAGGCCAGAGCCAGCTGCCAGATTATGAAGGTGGCAGATGATCAGCATCAAGCCCTCTTGAACAGATTACAACATTTCATTCCTTGCCCTGGAGCCCAGTTTCATCTGTGCTGTGCTACTACATCCAAATTTGATCGTTATGCTGGCTCGTCATGAAAGAGTTCTCACATGTAACTAAAACTGTAAACAACCAAAATTTTGCTTCTACCACCTAAAATATAAAATCAGATTTGCATTTCAAAGCTCAAGGTTCAAATCAGTCAAGGAAAAAAAAAAACTATTTCTCCCCATTCCCAAACTCTTTCAGAACATTGTCCTAGAACATTACTACTTTTAAAATAAAATAATCTTGTAACTAGAGAAAAAGCTTTGCAAGTATTTTTTCATATATTTAAAACTCCAGGTAAACAGCTGCTTTCTAAAAGAAGTTTTCTGAAAGGTGGAGAGAGCAGAAGCAGAAAAAGTGTGACATACTCTGGGAACTTCCAAGTTTGAAATTACAATGTCTCAAAACTTGTGCATGGGAGAGAGTTCAATTGAATTAATGCTCCATATACTCTTTACTAATGTTAACAAAGAAACACAGAATATCTTAGGACCTAAAGCACCATGGTAAAAAATAGAAGCATTGCTAATTGTGAAACAGACTTACTGTGCTGAGATATGATACAAGGTTCAATTTATCACAGAAATGGTTTTCAGGAGACCAACAGTGGCAGACCATACCTTATATTTTGTACCACTTACCAAAATTTATTACTACTCTAAAATGCAGGGAGAGGAAGGAAATCCGAATCCTATGTAACGACTGACTTTGGTTTGGATTATTTTATGAGGAAAATGTTATAGTTAGTCTGCTGGCACCTCTTTCTCAGGAAAGGACTTTGAAAGAGATACCTAAGGACAGACTAACAGTTTTTTGTTTAAAATATTTAGTAATCAAAGCACAGCGTATACATGTATGTTACACACAAAAATATCCAGAGGACCCTTAGGTTGCTGCTTGGTAATGTTTTTGAAAAAAGATTGCATTATGCTTAGCTTATTATTATTATTGTTACATTCATATTTCCAGGAATCTCATTGAACACCCTTAATATGATTTTACAATATTACTGTTCAACGCCTGTCTCTCAACCATATATATAATTCTGAATATAAATAGCTGATTGCAGCTCATTTGATAATATTAGAACATGGGACACTGATGTTTATATTGCTTGTCTGTACATAAAAATAGGCCAAAGCTTAGTTATTTGGAATGGAAGCATCTGACACTTAATTTGATTTACCTTGAAAGTATTCCTGTAAACATCCCTGACTAATTCCAGATGGGGATAGCGTCTTGGAGTTTTATGCAAAGGCAATTTTTCTCATGAAAGGACTCCACAATTAATTAAGTCTTGGAATATTTCCATCAGCTGGAAGTTGTATGCTTTCTTATCTCTGTGGTAAGGATGAATAATTTCAAGTGCAGACGAACAACTCACTGAATTTCACGCAGCAAATTGCAAGTAGCAGCAGAATCACATCTGAGGGATTTTTAGCTTCTAGCACTTGTTTGACCTCATTGTGCCTTTGAAGTACATTTACCTGTAAAATGGCAGCTTGAGGCTGAGGAAGTTGAAAGCTCTTATAACAGATTTCCAAGGCTCTTAAGTGTCCTATATAGCAAAGCCCTCTTTCTCTCATTAAAGTGCAGATATCCACCTGGATTCCTTTCAGTAACATGACTCCTGTGTGTCCCATGAATGGAAGTTGTAGCTAAACCACAAGACCATTTTTAAGATGTGTGTGAATGGAAAGCTCTGTAAAACATCAAATGTCTAAAGTGTTCTAAAAGGCTTTACAAACAGCAAGTACATACTTTAGGAGAATAATTTTTCCAACAGAAGATGACTGAAAAGGAAACATGAGGACTGGGACATTTGGATCACCTTCAATGAAAATTAATATCTCCTAAGTCTAATCACCCTCAGAGTTTAATTAGAAAATAATAAAATACAAATAATAAAAGAATAGTGGTATGGCTATTTCACACTAATATTGGAATTTTTACTTACTATATAAATCCCCCATGATTCCCAATGTATAAATTATTAGAATTCCTCTCTAATTCCCAATGTATAAATTATTAGAATTCCTCTCTAATAACAGCCTACCACTCTGCTGTTGAACATTCCATCCCTTCACTTTAATAGTTTTGGATATCCTCAGCCAAAATCAGCAGGGCTATTCTTCAAAATTTAAATAAGTATTTTATACTAATCCAGATTATTTTCCCTAAAATGTTTGAGGAAATGCTTATAAACATTCCTTGATACATGTCAATATGAGACAGCACACAAGCAGAGAGGACCAAGATTCCATTTACTATATAAAATAAATGAATTTGCACAGCCTACCAGCCTCTATTGTCAAGAGACTACACTTAGTTCCACAACTGAGAATTTTCATTGTTTCATAGGGTTATTTTTTTGATTCATAAAATTTTGATAAGAGTGCGAAAAGATCCAGAACACTGCTAGGAAATGGAATAATGGAATTCAAAGACAGTAAAAGGCAAAACCAGAAAAAATAATACCTCACATTATTTCATCTCTTTCTTAGCTTCATTAGGTTTTTAAATACATGTAAATCTAGATACCTTGGAAAATAATACACAAAGCAGAAATTAATTTCCCTCAAAACCAGAAAATTTTAGAAAATTGTTAAAACAATGTATTTGGAGACACAGTAGCACTGAATACTTTAACATCCATTAATGACATTTCTTTCCTTAAAAAAAATAAATCAAATCATTAATTCTTGGTCCTGTCATTGCACAGGTATAGGAGGCAGAAGGATTAGGTAGAAAAATTTGTCTGTGAACATTAGAGACAGACTATTCCTTCTGTAAGTAGGTATATTCTTCTGCTGAAGTTACCAGGACAGAAATATTTGCCCCAGTCTAATTAGCACAGGAAATTTGTACTGTTTTCAACAGCTGTGAATGGTAAAATATATTCATGTACCTCTCTAGCTGCAGCCAGGCATGTGGTGACTGTATGCTCTGAACCTGTACCACCATAATATGCTCATTTTCTTAATCATAGAACTAATACAAATCTGTTCTTATTTTCCATTTTCCAATGTACCAAATGTACTGAAATGTACTTCTGATAGAGCCTAAGGCAGTTAACCCTCAGAGTTCATTTTAATCCAAATACTGTCCTATTCTCCCAATAAATTCAGCCAATGCCATCCTTAATAATCATCAGAGTGATTTTAGAGTCACATTGAACAGGGAAGGGTGTGACTAACAGTTGTCCAGAAATACTTCCAAGGGCAGTATTTCCTAACCTTACTCCAAAGTCTACTTGGCTTTCCTGAAAATATCCAAAGGCCACACCCTGTCATTAATGCCAACCAAAAACATTGTCTTTATGACTTCCACTAACTTAACTGAGTAATGTTTAAGCTAAATTTGAAATCATTGTTTGCTATTGTTCCTTTTGATATTCTGAGAAAAAATGCGCACATTGGTGACTTTTTCACCCACCTTGTGATACCAGATAACTCATCAGCAGTTCCCTGATCAAGGGCATCTTTCTGTCTCTCACCTGGCAACTCTTATCTGGTCTGCATAGGCTGCTGACATGCCAGCAACAGCCACACCACATTACCAGGAGCTCATCAGAACTGGATCTGAAGAACAGCAGAGATCGTGCTAATGACCACTTGGGCTACACACCTTTGGGCTGTGGCTGGTGCTGCAGATTGAACACTAATTTTAGTGTGCTGGGTTTGCCCTACAGGATTTCAAGCACATTTTCCTCTGAAGGGATCAGATTTACGCAGCCAATCACCTTTCCCTGATGCAAAAGCAAGCTATGGGTTGTGTGGCTGAAGAAGAGACTAGGTTTGAAAACACAATGCTAGTGTGAGCACTACTGCTACAGCAGGTGAAATTAAGTGTTTCTTCATCATCATTACAAAGACAACTAATCTAGTAAAAGAGCAATCCAAGTCAGACCTGAAACTGTGCTATGAAAAGCACTGTATTACCAGATGACCAAGACAGGGAGGATGGGAAAGCCATAGAAAGTACCAACTAAAACACCAATACCAATAAATCTAAATAAAAAGTTCCTCTTCTATTGTTTCTGTAAGGAAGAAGGTTCTCTTATTATTTTCAGCATAATGTGTTTTCTGCTTTATTTCTTTCAGGGAGTACATAGAGATCTCTGCAAAGCAAAGGCCTTTGATGTAAATACATACCACACAGTACCAAGTTACTACTGGACAAGATGCTTCTTTTTAACTACCTGGATATTAGATATTCAATAAGAAAAGCTGTCAGGAGAAGATCCTTCCCCATCCAAGTGTATTAACCGATCAAATAAAAAAGAACAGTGCCTCTGTAAACAAGCTACCACATGTGGAGAAAATTAATGTCTGAGAAAACAGCTTTGGTTAAAAGGATTGTCAACAGAATTCTCTACTTTTAAAGTATCAGATCTAAGTAAACTACAGAGATTCATAATCCTACTTAAAAACAGAGGGTATTTTGCTCATGGGGACTTTGCTTTAATTTTTGACTGAGCATTTCTAACTATTTTGGCATCATTGAAAGAGCCTTACAATGGGAAAAACATTTTTTCCTTCTCAAAGTACAGTGAGGATATATACATGCGTGATCACGATGGTTTTTTAATTAGAAATCCTTTTTATTATACAATAAGGCAGTGATACAAGGCAAGGACCTTGAGGAAGGACTCACTCAAATCCATACTTCAGTTAGCATCAATATTAAATAGGGCTTAATGTGCAGCTGTTTCTTTCAGCTTCAATTTAATTTTATTTTGGTTAGAACAGACACTCTACAGTTGTAACCCCAAAATGCCATCTTTAATTATTCTCTGTTCATATTTTTTCCATTGTGGATGCCCAATTTCAACTCAGCACCTTTGCAGTTTCAGAGAAGCCACAGCACACACCACCCCCCTCTCCTTTTTCTCCCTCTGTTTTGCCCAGTCCCAGAATTCAGGGCAGCTTTGGAATGAGCTGACATGCAAAACAGTAATTATCTCTCAGTCTGCATGAGGAATTAAGACATCAGTGGAAGACTGGAAATCTAGCATTAACTTAACTATCAATTTGTGCCCATGCACAAGACCCAGCTGTAGCACACGAAGAATATGTTATGCATTACAATATCCATTAGTGTTTTAGCTGTGCTGATTGACAGCCAAGTCTTTTGTGATTCAGCTGGTGTTTGGTATGCACATATAAAAAAATATTACTTTGACATTTCTATTAATTGATTTAATGTTATTTAAAATGTTGGTTGTAAAAAAAAGTGAAAGAAAGGCAAAAAAAAAAAAGGCAGAAAAGGCAAAGTCTTCTTAGTAAAATCTTTTATGCATCATTTGAAGTCACATATGTTTGGGGTTGGGTGGTGGATGGTTTTTTTAACATTTTCTGATTACTCTACTCTTTCCTGAGTGACTACATGTTTCAATTTCCTTCAAAGAATCACAGGCTTTATTTTACTGCTCTCAAGTTTTTCTGGCTCATGGTACCTGTTGACAATTGCCTTGCTTGAGACGAGAGCCCCAAGATCCCCTATAACAAGATATTAAGTGATGCCACAGATAGAAGGAGGAACACTTGCTGCCATGAATACTGAAGTTGGTTACTGACTGATACGAATAATACTTCAATATTCTAATAGAAGAAAGGTGTAAAGAGCTCTGCTAAAAAAGGGAGCTGCATTTCAACAGCCTCCAACCTTACACAAAACCATGTATGCAATTATTACATTGTCTGAGCAGCTTTTGGGACGGTGCACCTTGTGATAAGCCACAATGAAGGATTATAATCAGACATATGAATCAGTCTTATTCAAGAGTTTCTTTTCTCCAACAAAAGAAAACCCAGCAAGATATTTTCATGCTAAATACAGACTGCTCTGGGTTCCTAAGTAACGAAAATTATAAAACAAAGGGAGTTTTCAAATGAGAAGAAAAGCAAACCTTAGTCCTATCTTCAAAAGTGTATCTACTTAATGCCAGTGGGACAAGGGCTTTATTCCAGATATTTTACCACTGAGCTGGTGGACAAAATGTCATAGCAGTGTGACAGCATAGACCTTCTCCATAGTCATAGGTATCAATCAAAACTGCTTGAAAATACATAAACAGTTCAGCCAAGACACATTTAACTGTACATCCTTTAGCCACTAATTCTAATTTGTTTGCCAATGAGTACAGGTCAGTAATGTTTTTTTGTGGAAAAAAATAAGTCCAGGGAAAGTAATGCAGCACATGCCTTGCAGTGGTACGCAAGAGAAGAAGATGGAATTTCAACACATTAGACAGTCACAAATAACTTTGGGGTTTCTGGTTTGTGTATCATCCATTATGTCTGTATGGTACTTTTCTGGAAACTTTAAATTCTTCTTCATCTTCTTAGAGTTTATACTTTTAAAAATGTTTTTGAGTTTTTTATTGTTTTCTTCTTCTTGGTTTTTTTTTTTATTATTATTATTTTTAGTACTTCTGTGGCTTATTATCCTATTGCTGACTTCCTCATTTATAAAACTGCAGATTTTGCAGTTTACTTGCTCTACCTTATGTGTTAGCGTCTAAAAATGATTTGGTATTACAAGACTTTTGTTTGGATTGTTTCCTTTGTTTTAATTTATAAAATAAGACCTGCTGATACAGCATTATGTTATTTTAGTATTAATGCATATATTGGCCTTTTAGTTGATATTTTGTGAGCTTTATAAGGAAAAAAGAAATAAAATAAAAAATTATCCATTTAGCTACCACACAGACACAAGGAAGCATTAACACATAGCTAGGACTCTACATATAATAAATTAGAAAAATAAAATACAGCACCACTCTTGTTATGTAATTGCTAACAAGTTTTTCTTTAGGAGGTTGGGCTTTACACTATAATGAAATAGGCCAGAATAATGAAAATGGAAGTGCTTACCCTTTAGCAGTCAAAGAAAGAAGCAATGTCCTGAAGACACCTTGTGTATTTTCAGGTATTTCCTTAACAATAATAGCTAGAAGAAACAAAATTATATATAAATTTCAATATATATTTTGCAGAAAGCCTGCACTCGGTAGATCTGATTCCGAGTAAATCCTGTATCTGCAGCTGAAGACTTGAGGTTTCCTACCTGGGAAATTCTTAATCATGTATATGACATATCATAAATACAATAGCAATTCAGTGCCATTTCCTGAGAAGACTGAAAAGAACCCATGCATTAATAAATGTATGACTTTGGTGGTGTAGTGTAATTAAGAGTGACTGTTAAGCCTAGGTTAGGACTTCTAAAAACTTTGTGGCTGTTCCAGTAGGCAGCAGAGACTCTGTTTTGTTAGACAGGAAACTTAAAAAACAGGTGGCATAGTTCATCTCCTACACACAGAAAACCTCCCTCCCTATTTATTATCTCTTGAAGTAGTAACATTTCAATCCTTACTACACAGCAACTTCTTCAAACTCTTAATCTGCAGAAAATTAATGCCTAAGAACACTGTGAGTTTTTATGTATGCATATAAAACACAAGATGTTGCAGCAATGAGGAACATATAAATGACTGGGTATATAAATTTGCTATCTGTCCTGCATGTCCTAATAGTAAGCTCATATTTTAATAGTAATACTCATATTTTTCCAGACACAGCAAGCTGTTTTGCTCATCGCTATGTGGCTGATGAACAACTCCCAGCTAGATTTTGATCAGGCTATATCTAACTGATTAAATCCATACAGTTTCACTTAACTAAATTAACTGAAAGATATGTAATTAAATGTACCACCCAAGACAAATGATATCAGCTAACAATTGGTTAACACCCAAGGCCTTGGAAAAGGCCTTGAAGGGCACAGTGAGAAGGAAAAAACCCTCCAACCTAATTTCTAGTTCGTGGGCTCGCAGGGATTTAAGGAGATGTCCTCTTCTAAGAGGATCTTGACTATTTCCATTACTTCCTCTCTTTCACAGTGTCTTGTTTTCCCTGGTCACCCCAAGGTTAATACTAAAGTGTTATAAACACCACGAAGCAAGAGCTGAAATCAACGACAGACCAGAAATGTCAAGGCAGTTGTTTCATCTAACTGAGAACATTAAAGCTTCCTGCTTGAAGGGGAAGGCCTTATTTCAGTGGGAGGGTCACAACTAGTGAGCACACCAGACAGCACAGTGATGGCATATGGAGCCTTTTAGTTCTGGGTCATTGGGCTCAAATCTGACCTACCTTTTAGTAGCCATAGTAATTACCATCTGTTGACTATTAGTGGCTATATGAATTAGTCCTCTGTCTAAATCCTAGAAAAATTATTCCCTTTCACAGATAGACAGTATTCCAGATTTGTTTGGCATGCCTCCACCTTTTTGTCCCCCAGCAGGACGGGCACATCTCAAGAAATCACCCCGTTTTCCACAGAATTGTACTCTACAGGAAGTTTTTGGGGTTATTAAGAAAGATGTGTGCACTGGAGCTCATTGTGTGGTCCCTGTTGTGCAAAGAAAGAGAAATGCTCATGCTCCAGGGCTAGCAGTCTGGCCACCTTTTATAAAATCAGAATTGTTAAAGCTGAAGAGGAGAATGAAAACCATCTCATCTAACCCGCATTTCATGTGCAATACAGTAAACAAGAATCAAATGAGATCTACACTCTTGAAAACTGTTCTGAGCAATAGCACTCCTGAGCTGTATTCTTTTACTCCACTAATCCAAGATATTATACTTTTCTAGGTAAGCTGATAAACAAAATAATGTTACCACTGACAACCTGCACCTTCTTTTGAATCTGAATTTCTTCAGATTTCAACCAGGTAATTTGATATTGAGAACCAAATACCACCAGAGATCTCTTTATAAAGGTAGGTAGTACATGCCACAATCAACTCCACTGAGTTTATAGCTTCTAAACACAAGTATCCTTCAAAGCTGAAAGCCTCCCTGTGTGCTTGGGAAAGAATTCTAACAATACAAAGAAAATTTTCAACTTTTTTTCTGAAGACAGCTGGGATTCATATTGTTATGAAAAAAGTCTTCTGGTTACTTTATGCTTCCTGCCTTTCTTTTTAGGGCTCTTATGTCAGTATCTTAGCATGAGTGAATTAGAAATTATTTCACATCTTTAAAGCCTTTATTTTATTGTAATTCTTGTTGCAAGGCATGAAACAGTCTCAATTCATAGATACCTTAATTTTCATTTACCCTCCTTAGTATTCATCAAATGAGGTCCCTGTATGAAGAAATTTAAATGTATAGACTCTCTCCATTATTTTTCACCCTTTCTCTGTTACATGAATCCTTCATTATGGCTTTTCCAAAGAAAAAGTGGCTTTTCAGTGGCAATAGACATCTGGATGATTAGTGCTAGTCCCTTCTTTTCTTCCTTGTCCTCCTAGGAAAAAAATACCTCTGCTTATTTTAAAATACTAACTTCAAAATGACAGGGAAAAAATATCTTTTTGCAAAAGTTTTCTCCTTCCCTTCTTCATCTCTACAACTGGCAACTAAATCATAGCAAAAATTTCTACCTTATTGCTTTCTTTCCATTCTACATAGTTATGAGCTATCTACAGGATATTTCAGAGTATCTTTTTGAACTTATGCTACTGAACTCCAGAAAGAGCTAACAGCCCAAACTTTTTCTATGTGACCCAAAAACAGACTTTGCCACTGTAGCGGCTACCAACGGATGCCATGGCTTGTGGAGGCCCTGTTGGGAAAAGGTCTCCTTCAGCACCAGGGGAGTGAAGGGAAGCCTTGGAAACTCAAGTGACCAGAGCTGTCAGCCCTCTAGAGCAAAGATAAACAATTACCAACCAGCTCCAGGTCCTGCTGCTTCCCCCAGTCCATCCTACAGATGCGTGCAGGAACAAGGAATATTTCTGTGTCTGTTCTGGGACCACCATATCATTAAAGGCAAAGCACCTTGTGCTGGCCTGTCTTCTTCTTCAGGTCTTTCCATCCCTTACAGACCCTTCCCTCAGCAAGTCTCTGGGCATCTCCTACCTAGTGCATCACCCAGAAGACAGGTCCATCCACTGTACATTTTCTTCAGTCTCTCCCTCCAATTCCACATCATGAAAGGGCACAACTGCAGTTTGGCATTAAAAACTTCTTTCTTCATTCCCAGATTAAGTACTATTTTCCTACAGTCTTCTAGTTCCCCAAGCAGCTGAGAGTCTTAATAACATCACAAGAATTTTCCTCATCTTTATGTCCCTACTGAAGCCATTGATGATCTCTTAATCAAGGTAATTTGTGCCATGGCTTTCAGTCATCAACATGATTTTAATCATGCTATTCAGACTCCTATCAGCCCCCTGTGTGATCTATGTTTTCATTGCTTTAACAAAACACTATGCACACTTTCTGTCCTTTTGCCCTCTACTGAATGTCTTGTCTGCTGTTCTTAATGTCAGAAATGTTGAATTCATTTTTTTTTAAAAAGTAGAAATATTCTATGGCCTATGAATGTTGATGCTGAGTGTTCCTGAAAAATGCTGATGTGCTCTTCTAAGTGATACCTTTTAACCATCAAATATCTACACACATATTAAATTAGCTCTGTGCTTGCTTTCATGTCAGTTTGGAGACAAGGTTGCTTTGAAGTGTTTTAAAAGACATGCTTTTATGTGTTGCAGTATTAAAAATGCAATGCTTTACCTTTAAAGGATGAAGAGCTTTCTGAAAACTGTCTGGGGGCTTTGGGGGTGTTTGTGTTTATGGAAATTGTTCCTGTCAATGTGTAATGCCAGCTAAGTATTTTCTCCAGTGACTTTCACAACCAGAATCAATCAGGTAGCAGCATGAATACACAGCAGTACATACTCAGACATAAATTGATTTACGGGGTCATTACTTTTCTCACTAACTTAAGGGAGCAGCTCCTGTTAGTGACACCAGGAGATGCTTGACATTCAACTGCTCATAAAATAATAAGACAAAGAAACAAGACTGAATCTTACAAACTGATGCTAGCAGCAAGTGGAAAATTACATTTAAAGCTACACTAATATAACAATTCAAGATTCTGGGGTGACCCTGATAAAAGGGCACAACCAATCTCTCTGGAGCATGTATTATAGAATTAAGCTTTCAATGGTCTACAATTACCATGAAATTACTTCACATTTATGTGTACCTGAAAAAAAATCTTTAGGAATAAAAAAGCAATTCCTTAGGGCAAACATTTTAACTATGCATCACTTATATAAAATAGCAAATTCCATTAAAATTTACATATATATATATGTATATATATATATACATATATATATATATATCTATATATAATATAATACGAAGACATTGTTTAATTTCTGTCTTAGTTTTTGATATCATTGAGGACAGAATTCCTTCTGATAGATAGAAATAGAAATATCAGTGCTATGTCAACTCTGCATTCTAAGACTTTTTTAAAGCCAAAATCTTTAAGTGATATTTTTCTGTTCAACGATGCTCCTGCCACTTAATACCTGTCATCACCACTCTCAAACTACTAAGTTTTGCATGTTCTACCACCAAACCTATGTTCTGTACTTCAGCTTGAAAGGGGAGTCTGTCTCTTGAACATCAAAGGCTGACACTTCAGAGCTTTTATGGTACTGCCTGTGCTCCGCCTGACAGTTGAATAGACATTGCACTGAGAGCTCACCTGAATCAGCTTTAACACTGCAGCTCTGCAAGAGTGATGTTCCTTTCTTCTGCTAGCCCAAACCCAGTACATCTTCCCCAGTTGTGACTTTGTTTTTAGCTTAACTCCGTTTAGAACTTGCCACTGCTCTCAGATAGATGCAATGGAAATTCTAGGGCCACATCAATGGGGCCCATTCCATGTTGCTGCTTTAACTTGGTGCTTAGTGATGTCTCATGATAGACAGGTAACAAGCATAATGTAGTCTGAATGTTCAGCTCCCATTCCTGGCTGTGCAGTAATATTTAAAATTATTTTTAAGGAAATTAATGCATTCCCTCTTCAGGGATGAGTTGTTTCAGGATAGAATGACTTTTCTGAACAAGCTGTATTTATGACACAAACAACAAACCACTAATAAGATAAGGGAATCTTTGTCTGGCATCTTTATCACCAGTGACACACCACAAGTATGCTGGGAATATCAGCAAGATAGTATAGTCTGCCCAATATTTACCTTTAGTTTTCTGGATAAGTCCAGGGATTTGATAAAATCCATTTAAAGTTTTTGTAAAACATAAGTACAAAAAGCAGCTCAATATATTTATGTTTAAATTTTCCTCTGAAACTTCAAGTTTAAGGAAGCACCACCACTATATATAGTTCAATTTTGTCTCAACAGAGAAGATTACTTCACTGAAGAAGCTGAAGGCTTCATGTATTTACAGGTTTCTTTCATAGTTACTTTCATGTCAGGACCTTTTCCTTTGCCGCTCTCCATCTTCACCTCCTGCCTTATCCTACCTCTGTTTTTTCCCTGTGTTTAGATAGCATAAGTTGTGTTTTCTTTTCAAAAATTCTCCTTTAGCTCAGTCACGTTTACTGAAAGATTTTTTAATCATCTTTGGGCATTAAAATAGCTAAAATTTATCTGTGTTAGAGGCTGTATGAGTTTGTCCTCTGTATTAGAATAGCACTGTGGTGGAAAGGTTAATGCAAAAGCATAGAAAACCAGAGTTTGAACTCCATTTTTCTGGCAGTAGAGCAGCCACTGGGAACTTTCAGAGAGCATACCTCAGTCTGTTTGGAAGAATGGCTGGCAGGGTTCCTTAAGAGGCAGTCCTGAGGGCAGAGGAATCCAGGAAGGCTGGATATTCTTCAAGAAAATCTTTAAGGCACAGGAGAAGGGTGTCCTCCAGCTAAAAGATGAGCTGGCAGACAAGAAGACTGGACTGTTTGGAATTCAGGAAAAAAAAAGGGTTTATGTCTTTGGAAGATGGGGTAGGCAACTTGGAACATCAAGGATGTTTGTGAGGTTATGCAGGTTAAAAAATTAAAAGGGCCAGAGATCAGCTAGAAATTTATCTGGCTACTGCTGTAAAAAACAACAAAAAATGTTTCTATGAACGTATCAGTAACCAAAAAGAGGGCTAAGGAGAATTTCCATCCTTTACTGGATGCCAAGGGAACATAGTGACAGAAGAGGAGAAAAAGGCTGAGGTACTGAATGCTTTCTTTGCTTCAGTCTTTAATAGCAAAACCAGTTGTTCTTTGGGTACCCAGCCCCCCAAGATGGAAGACAGGGTCTTAAAGTCTGTGTCACAATTAATAGAGAATGGCAGGATAAAGCAACATAATTATTTTGTTATTTCTCACTTATATTATCTCTATGAATAAAATCCTTTGTCAAGAACCAACCCACTAATGTGCTGGAGTCTGTACAAACACAACGTAGAAAAACAGTCTCTGGCAAAGATTCCACAATCAGATAGACAATAGATAACAGGTGGATACTATGAAAAATAATGGACATATCAAAGAAACAGAACTTTCTGCTTCCTGGTAAGACAAAGAAATGATTCCTGGATTAGATAGAAAAGGAATTCTACTGACCAGGATTAACAATCATCCTCCTATATCAGGAACATGTTTTGTTCAAGGTTTTCTGGGAGTAGAGGGGAATTTTAAGGATTATAATGAAGAATCTTTGTGGCTATTTATGACACATCTCCAGAGTAGGAGACACATCATAGGTCAAGGTTTAAGGGTAGCTTTTAAAAAATTTACAGGTGGAGAGTAAAGGCTGTTGCTATGATATGGTTGACACTGATGAAAGAGAAAGCTCTTGTTTGCACTGAATGCTTCTACTCCAAGGAAAACATAATGTTCGTTGTGACTCTATTTTATGTCATAAGGTAGAAAGTTTCTGTGTGAGAAAAATCCATCTCCTTGCTGAGTGTCATTGCTATTTCCACAAATAAACAAGAGAATTTCTTAACTCAGCTAAATGTACTTGCTACATGATTGTGTCCAAAATTACATATATTGCATGTTACCAATTCATAAAGAAAACATGCCCATCTTCAATGTGGGTAATTTTCAGAGAGCAGAGTCTTTTTCCAGTTTAAAGAATACAGCCCAGGATTTTATTGTTCTCAAATTCTTAGCTCCCTGCTTTTGATACCTATTAAGGAAAATGCTGTGTCTCTTCTCTGAGACTCCTCCTTCCTTCTACGCCATGCACAAGCTTAAAAAAGAGTTAAGCAGTGTAATAGGCAAAAAGTACACAGTTGTACTTTTGAGTCCCTTCCTCCACCCACTAACTGAATTGTGCTTAGACAATATTACCATTAGCAATTAGCACTTTGACAATCAGCCAAGCACAAGGCCTACACCTCCTGCAGCAGGTGATTCAGAACTTTCAATTACATCTTTCTATTTCCCACTGCTTAGCACTGAATTATTAAAACACTTAGGGAACTCTAAAGGCAGGTGGTTAGAATTTAAAATATGAATTAGATACAGTAAAAAAAACAAAGAGAAAACTTAGGCAAGCAGTAAAAGACCCTTATATATACAGCTGTACATCCTGTGAGACAACATTAAGGAAGAAGTAGCCTTCAAGTTAGGATACCCTGGATCTTGCTTATGTATTTGCCACACAAAGTCTCATAGCTAGATTGCAGAGCTTTCAGGTAGTTCATGAATTCCTGCCTGATTAGTTGTTGGTATGTATTCAAAGTAGGTACTGATTTTTCTAATTTAGCACACAGCTGTTTCTGCGAGGCCTCTTTGCCACAAACCTATTCCCTGCTATCATGGTAGAGACGGCTGCAATCCCTGAGCCCTCAAGGTCTTGTGAGCTAGCAAGATTTCTGCTGTTTTAACTGTAGAACATAAATTATTACTTGGGAAAGCAGACAACTGAACTGCAGCTTTTAGATTTTACCCAATTTGTGCTCAATACAGGGAATTCACACAACATCCTTTTTTCTTAGAGTTAAGAAGGGGATTCACAGGAAAACTACATAGAAATGGCCAACCTTACCAGGACAGAGCTGAGTTCATTCCTTTTGTCGTGGGAGCTCTCGTGACGCTGCTGGAAACCATTGCACTGCCTCCACACCTAAGGAAGGCAGAGCTGCTGGATAGATAAGCAGCAAGATGAGGAAAACATCTCTGGAACTTGTGTCACAGTATGCTTGTTACAATGTCATTCAAAAGCAGTTCCTGAAGGCATGAAGCACGTGTAAGAAAGGATTGTTGCTGTTTTGCAAAGACCCCAGGCCCTGCTACAGCCTCGGAGTAGAGTGGGTTGAGAGCCCTCAGCAGAAGGGGGCCCGTGGTGCTGGGCAGCAGCCAGCTGGATGTGAGCAGGCAGCGTGCCTGGGTGGGCTGGAAGGCCAGGGGCATCTGCTGCTGTCCACCAGCACCCCCTGCTCCTTTTCTGCTGGGCAGCTTTCCAGCCTCTCTTTTCCAAGCCTGTAGTACTGCTTGGCTTTTGTGTGACCCAAGGGCAGGACCTGGCACTGACGTTGCTGAACCTCATATGACTGCTCATCGATTCAGCCTGTCCAAATCCCTTTATTATGCACTCTATTCCCTCCCTACATCTACTAATTTCCCACCATTATCCTGAAATGTAAACCCCAATACAACAGATGAAATATGCAAAGTGAGAACCAAGAGGTATCTTGGTTTAAAAAAGAAAAAAAATTCTGTTTGCTCTGCATTGTCCATTTCTTGCACATTTACTTACTTCAGCTACAAGAAAGAAATGTGCTGCCTTATAATTTCAAATTTTCATATACTCTGCATGTGTTCATATACTCTGCATGTAACTTAACACCCCCTTCTTCTCCTGCCTTCTGCCATAGGCATGAGTTTGTAACAAATTCCTTAATCAAAGATGTGAAACATAATGGGAAAAGAGCAAAAAGGGATCCCTAAAGAAAAATTTGGGTCCTGACATGTTTCTGGATCCCATTTTCCTTTTCTTTTCTTTGAAGGAAATTTCAGATCCCCAGACAAACATATCTAAAAGCTCTAGACTTATTCCTGCCATTTACTGATAATCTTTCTTCCTTGTGCAGATGGATCCTGATAGAGGCAATAAATATCTGTTACCCAGATAAAAAAGAATAAGACAACGCAATATAAATCATCCAGTGCCAAAGAAGCTGTGCAAATAGTATGAAACAGCAACATTTGTTGCTGTACTTCTCCCATTTCTGCTAGACTGATAATTTAAGCATAGAGCTCTTCCTTCCAGAATGAAATGAAAAAAAAAATCTGTCTTTTTTTGAGTCAGTAAAGTCTTGTAAAGCTGCACCAAAAACCTTGTGTATGCGGGAAGAGACCTCTATCTTTCCAGGCACATCTACTGAGTCCTCAGAAATATGACATGTGGTTCTTGATATTTGTCTCTTGTTGCTAATCCTGGTAAGGACGTATTCAACATCAGTCTGAAGTTAAACTTCATGACTTCTAGGAAGCGGCTGAATGAAATGCACTTCAGGAGCTCAAGCATCCCTCCTTCCCAGCCCACCAAACCTAAGGCCTCTGTACTCTCCAAACCCAAGAGGTTTCTCCCATCCCAGCCTGACAGATAGAATTCCTGCTCCTCCCTTGGGCAGGTCTGGCCAAGCAGCAAAATGCAGGCACTCTCAATACTGTCACTTTCTCACATGGCTAACGCAGACCCTTTTCCAGCATCCACATAAAACCCAGTCTTACAGGCAGGTAAGCACAGATAGCCAAGGCTTGTATCACCTCTCCAGCTTCACTCTCTAGATTCATAAGACTGCCGCTTTTTTTATGGATAATAAAGGCTTAAATTCCTTCCAATCATATAATTAAAGAATTATAGAATGTTTTGGCTTGAAATGGACCTTAAAGGGTCATCTAGATCCAAACTCCCTTGTCGCAGACAACTTTTATGAAAAAACCTTTCCTTAGGATTTTTCCTCCTGAGAAGCTGAGAAGCCTCAGGAATAAAATGTAAATAATGGTTATCTGCTGCTGTGGAATGCAACAGGTGGATCTGTGATTGGCTCATGTTGGTTTGTTTGTAATTAATGGCCAATCACAGTCAGCTGGCTAGGGTTCTCTGTCCAAGACAGAAGCTTTGTTATCATTCTTTCTGATTCTATTCTTAGCTTAGCTAGCCTTCAGATGAAATCTTTTCTTCTATTATTTTAGTGTAGTTTGAATGTAATATATATCATAAAATAATAAATCAAGCCTTTTGAAACATGGAGTCAGGTCCTTCGTCTCTTCCCTCATCCAAGAACCCCTGTGACCACCATCACACCCCCTTGTCATAGGCAGAGACAACTTCCACTAGGAACAGGTTGCTCAAAGCCCCATCCAACCTGGCCTTCTCCGGGCAACTTGCTCTGGTGACTCACCACCCTCATAGTGAAGAATTTCTACCTAGTAACTAGTCTAAACCTGTTGTTATCAGAGTCCCATACCTGCGTTGTTGCTGCCTCTCAGCCAGGGCTCCTCTCCGGCTCTCCCTGGCTGCCCCACCCCCTTTTATCCCAGCTACCTCCACGGGCTACAGCTGCCACCCAGTTAAGGACATCACAGCTGCAACTAGAATCGGGGCAGGGTCACTTATACAATACATAGATCTTTTACTGGGACTCATGGCCCAGCTATACAATACATACTACAATTCCACAGCCCCTATATTTCCCCCTTTTCTTTTAACCGGTTTTTCAATTACACAATTACAATACACATATCTGTCCCAGCTCTCAGGCTGCCACAGCTCTCGGCTGTCTTGAATACATACATTTCCCGATATCTTCTCAGGCTCTTCTCACAGCTCTCTGCTGTCACAGCTCCTTGATTCAAAGCTCCTGCTTCTTTCTTCTACATATCTGTCCCAGCTCTCAGGCTACCACAGCTCTCAGTTGTCTTCTTTGTCCCAGCTCTCACACTGCATGTTCACCATCACGTCAGGGTCACCACTTGTTATCAGAGTCCCACAGCAGTAATGTTGCTGCTTCTCAGCCAGGGCTCCTCTCCAACTCTCCCTGGCTGCCCCACCCCCTTTTATCCCAGCTACCTCCACGGGCTACAGCTGCCACCCAATTAAGGGCATCACAGCTGCAGCCCATTTACAATAACTAGAATCGGGGCAGGGTCACTTATACAATACATAGATCTTTTACTGAGACTCATGGGCCAGCTATACAATACATACTATAATTCCACAGCCCCTATATAAACCTACCCTCTGTCAGTTTAAAATCATTTCCCCTTGTCCCATCACTACATGCCCTTGTAAAGAGTCCCTCTCTAGCTTTCATTTAACCTCCTATCCCTGCCTAACCACTGAGCCCCTTCCCTTGTCACTAACTCAGAGCTTGGGATTTTCCAGGTGCAGGTTGCCTCTACTCACCCACCCAGTCAAGGCTGAAGTTCCCTAGCAAATGACACCTAAATGCACACACAGGGGCAGAGGGCTGACCTTCACTGGCTGTTCTGGTTTAACCCCAGCCAGCAGCCAAGCCCCACACAGCCACTCACTCACTCCTTCACCAGCAGGATCAGGGAGAGAACTGAAGGGTAAAAGGGAGAAAATTCATGGGCTGAGATTAAGACAGTTTAATTGGGAAAGCAAAAGCTTCTCACAAGCAAAGCAAAACAAGGAATGAATTCACTACTTCCCATGGGCAGGCAGGTGTTCAGCCATCCCCAGGAGAGCAGGCCCCCATCACATTTAATGGTTACTTGAAAAGACAAACACCATCACTCCAAATATCCTCCCTTTCCTCCTTCTATGCTGAGTATGATGTCATTTGGTCTGAAATATCCCTGTGGTCATTTTGGATCACCTGTTCTGGCTGTGTCTCCTCCCAGCCTTACATGCACCCCCACATTCCTCACCAGCATGGCCATATGAGAAGCAGAAAAGGCCTTGGCTCCAAACCATACCCCCCTATCAGCCACTGATGTGGCTAAAATTTATGTGAATGAAATTAACTCTATCCCAGCCAAAACACAGATACACACACACAGACACAGAGTCTAAAGGCACCTGTGGTCCCTCTTCCGGTTTCTAGCACTTGGATCTCCTAAATGTTTCTTACACATGAAAGTATAGAGAGTGAAAAATAATAGGACAATAGCAAGAAAAGCCCTCAGTGATCAGGCATTTGGCTCAGCCTGGTGAGCATGCTGCTTGTCTTACTGGCTGGAGATTAGCTTCTTTTATCCACCTGTCTCTCCACAGCTCTGTGCTGGGTCATCTCTCATCACCCTTAAACCCTCTCTAGATCTCCTCTTAACTTAAGCAGTTCCACCTAGCAGTGTTTGGCCTTGCAAGAGTCAACTCTCCAAAATGCCCCCAGTGCTCCTCTAAAATTGTGTGTGGAGTGTGGCAGTCTCTCATACCACTTCCACTTAACAGTTGTGAAATCTTGTCCTTCCTCAAGGTCCTAGATGCAATTTTGTGAGTCTCTTGTTCTGTTATTTATGCTCAGCAGTTTCTCATGTCACATGCAGCAGTTTCTCGTGGTTCTCTCAGCTAGCCAATTCATGTGCCAGGACCTGCACACCTCAACAATTATTTTTTGACAAGGTACTTGACTCTATGCATATGTTTAACTCTATGCCTAAGTTTCACTGACTTCCTCAGTGGCTACTTTCTACCAACAAAAGAAAACACAAATACTATTTGTATGTGTTGTCTTTGAAGAATCATTGCAAGATGATTGCTATTAATCATAACTCCACAAAATTGCCTATGTCCTGTTATCTCTCTTCATGTAGGGGCATCACTATTTTATCAATCTTATGAAGAACACCCACATACATAGCTTCTAATAAATCATAATGATTGTTGTATTCTTATGTCTAAAAGCATCCAACCTAAGAACCCCATAAGAATGCATCTAAGATAAGAAAAAATTTTAATACTTCACGTGAAAGTCTAGATTTACTTGAAGGCAAAACTGTACAGATACATAGACAAAAAGATAGATAGATAGATAGATAGATGTTTGTTTGTATTTAGTTTAGTCAGCATTTCTTCATAGCAGGTATAATTTTTCCCAACAGTTTTCTTAGGGATATTTTAAATTATATAATAATAAAAAAGCAGCCTGGACTACAAGTATACTGTAAGCTGATAGGAAGATACTATTATCTTCTCCTATAGAGGAATTTCAGTTAGAGTTTTGGCAACCTAAATTTTACATTTTTTAAGACAGACACCTTCATACTACAATCTTGAAATAACTTTACTGCAATGTGCAACACATTTACTTGCCTTTATCAGTAGTATTCAACAGGATGTTCTTTATTTTGCTGTGGTCTTTAGTTTGTTTTAAATATGATCAAGAATACTGAACTCCTTCAAACGCTTGTTGCAGGAGCCATCTGGTGTGTGGGCATAAGGAAAGAATAAACATATACAAGGGCATACACAGTCTACTGCAGCATGAGCAACTCCCAGTGACAACCCACTTGTTTCCTTCAGCAAAGATGGGGCAAGACAGGACTTAATCAAGAAGGACATCTAGCTTGTATGGTATTTGGGTAAAAAACAGACATTTAAATCTGCATATCTTTACACTATTTGCAAGATTGTTAGAGATTTTGCAGTCTATAAAGGCAAAAATTTTAAGTGAGAAAATCAAACTGTCTAAACACAGAGGCAAAACCATCAACAAAAGAGGTTTCCTCTCTCACAGAATATTGGAGCTGTAAACTTGCTGCAGTTAGTTATGGATTTTTGTACTGCTGGAGCAGCTTGAATTGAAATCACTTGCATACCAACTGAGCTAGGAAATTTGTGAGTCATTTTAAAAATCCTCCTCCTTATATAAACACTGCATATGGTAAAGATGAAATAAGTGACCTAGTCAAGTGAAAGTTTGCCCTCTGGCTCTGGCCTGTGCACTCAGCTGGCTGAATAATAGACTGTCTGCCTGGAAAGATTTGCCTTTTTCTAATGGTTCTGACATGCAGTTCAGAATTCACATAAGGAGGAGACAGAGTTTAATACTCTGCAGTTTGTTTTTGCTCAGGATAATTGCTAGGATGGGATAACACCTGTGGGAAAAGTGTCTATTTCTCACTAGGAATGTAGTTACTCTGCTGTACACTGCACAGGAGGATGGAAAATGTTCTTAAAAGTCTATATTGTGAAACCTTAACTGTAGAAATCATTCCAATTTAAACAAAGTCAAGCATAATTAAGTATAATACTTTCTATAATTTAGATCAATATGCTTTTTATAATAAGTGGGGGTTTTTTAGCTGAAGAAGAGCCTACATTGCCTGGTGATAACATTCAAGGATATTACAAATTCAGTATCCAATTGGTGGAACAGATAATGTCCTTATATTTTCCTGGGTGATTTTTCAATAAGAAAAGTTTAAAGCTAAAAATGCTTATGCCTTTGCTCAGATGACAAAAAAGACAAGACTTCCTGAGTGTTTAGGCAAACAAACAAATATTTCTTGCATTATTAATTTCTTCTATGCACAAACTACTTTATTTTCTTTAAAAAGGAAGAATTAAATTACTATGAAATAATTCAGTGGGATTATATTCTTTTTTTAAATTATTATTTTGGATATCTATCTAACAACACTAAAGATCATTTTTCTCGGCATGTAAACTGCTGAACCAGGAAGGAAAAAGAAATTTAAGGGAGAAGTCTAGCAGTGGTTAAAAATGCAGTTCACATACGAATGAAAATGAAGTAGCAGATGCAAAGGCTTCAGGTAAATTTGAACCAGACAGAAAAGATGATTGGAGATTGTCACGTGAGGCATATATACAAAGACAATGACAATTTTTATATGCAGGCACTCAAGCATGTAAGAAATCCAAATGGGTGTTTGGGGGTAACTTTGCTCGAAACAGCATGTGAACTACTTGTTCTCTCTGATTTTCTGTCAGTGTACTGTATAAACAGAAAAGGCAGGATAAACTGAAATACTCTTTCAGACCTTGTTGGAAAAATTGACATCTTACTTTCATTAAATACTTTCTCTCTCCTACATGTGGGATACACCCACAGAGATGCTCTACTGTCCCTAAGCACAGGCAAGGTAAGCTCTTCTCTGGAAGCTCATCCTGGGAGGCAAGTGGCTGTGGCTCTGCTATACATGCTGTAGTGTCAGAAATTTTAGGCAGCAAAGACTGTCTGATGTAGCTCCACTTGCAGCTCCAAAATTCAGCCTGCAACTGCTTTCTCTTGCAACATCTAGCTAGTCCTAGCTTATCTCATCTCTTTTGGCACGCCAGAATGAATTGATGTCTGCCTGTTGAGAAGTACAGATTGTCCAGCAGCCAATCACAGAACTGATATACCCTTTGATCTACTTGTCTAACAGGCTGCAAAGGAAGAAAGAGAGGAGGATGTTTATATTGGTTTTTAATACTCCGAAGTGGTGGCCTTCTCCTCCTTCTGAGAAGAACCCAAAGAGAGTACACATCAGTCAAAGGCAGCTCTGCTTACATCCTTGAAATCTTCTTTTTCTCTGAACCCTAAGACACTTCAACCTTAAACCTAATTAATCTCTTAAATTACTGCAAATTACTGTGTATGACACAAATCTGATAATGTTTCTCTGATACTGGAAGTAATGTTCATCCTGGATTGACATCTACCAGGTTTTTATTCCTTCACATAGAAGAGAAGCCAAAGAGGAAGCCAGGTATGAGTATTCATCTGCTTGAATATTACTAGTTTCAGTCAGTATAATGGCTTTGCACTTCTTTTGTGTTTTCTTTTAAAAAACAGAGAGATGAGCTTCCACTTCTCATTAGTCAATATGGCAATTGCTATATTATTTCTCACTATCATTCACTGCTAAAAATCAGCTTTTGTAGACTAAAAAGCATTTGCACTGAAATTGTTCGAAGAGCATTCACATCCACAGCAGCTAGAGTGTCTTTGGCTGTAAAGAGAAGAATTTTTTTCCATTTGGTATTCAGAAACCGTGGCTTAGACAAAAATTGAAAAAAACAGTACTTTCAGGAAGCACCTATTGAATACTTTCCTGGTCACACCTTCTCATACACAGCAGACTTTAGGAGCCTTTGAGCATGAGGTTATATTGCATGTATATGACCACTATTATTCTAGGAAGTATAACAGTGACATCTAGTGCAATAATGTTGCATGGCAGGGCCCAGAAATTGCTTTGGTACCTTATTTTTATTTTTTCTTATATTTATTTTACTGAGGTAAAATTCATTGCCAGTAAAATTTCTGCAAACTAAATTTACTACATGAATTTGATGCTATATTTTATCAGACTGATGTCAATTTCTGAAGTCTTCTTCAAAAAAAGATAAACACTTATGACATGGAAGAGGAACAAATTGTAAAGGAAGAAATGCAACTTTTGTTTAGTTCTGATGTGCTCTTAAAGAAAGAGGGACCATGAGGTCCTGACAGGCAGTTTTGTACCAGGGTTAATGGTCTCAGGTGCTCTTATGCAAAGGAAAAGGAGAAAGCTAAATAGAAATCTGTGTAGTTAAAAAAGAGAATGAAAATATTGCCTTGGGAGGGAAAAAAATAGGGAAGGTTACCTGAAGAATCACTCAGCAAAGCAAAAGAGAAAATAAGATATTTGAAAAGAAAAAGGGAGAACAATTACAAGACATTTGAAGAAGATAAAATTAAGAGAATGATCATGTAATCTGATATTAGTACAGGGGAAAAACCCTTAAATGTCAAGTCTAACAATATGGAGGGGGGAGGAAGAAGAAATAAATGTGGGAAATGAAATCAAATAAATTGTGCTACTTCAATTTTTTTCATACCAAAAAATAGGACCCTGTGCTTTTATAATCAATTGTTTATACTTCATATTTTATTGAATAAAGCTGCTTAAAAGGGTGGAAGAAAGTTAATTGTATCTCAATTTCAGACCCAGCAGAAATTTCAGAATGATCTGCCACCAACATTAAAAAAAATAAAACTGTGCTTCTGAGTCTGAATAGGAGACATTTGCTCAGTTGTATTTAATCATTCTGTTAGAATGAGGAAAGCAGAGAATAACAACACTGTCCTATTATTTGCTGTAAAAATGGTATGAAAGGAACAAGAATGAAGATGATAATGCTGAGACATTTTAATAGTGGTAGAGCAGAGGATTAAATGTTTTGATCACATTTGTTCAGCTCCTGTTGGCTAAATATCAGTTTAACTTGAGATGAATCAAGTAAAACCTTGGGTGAAGGTGCAAAGTACATCTTGTCCTGTTACCCTGAAATAAATACTATAGCTGCCTTCTCTCACCTGTGATTTTACAGTGTCTTAGCCACTTCACACTGTGGTCACT
The DNA here is from genome assembly GCA_024362935.1 of Setophaga petechia. Taxonomy (NCBI): domain Eukaryota; kingdom Metazoa; phylum Chordata; class Aves; order Passeriformes; family Parulidae; genus Setophaga; species Setophaga petechia. The sequence goes on from JANCRA010000001.1 coordinate 36,071,816, forward strand.
TTGCCAAGGAAGAGAGTCCTACACAAAGTGCCTTACTCATACTAGAGACAGTTGCTTTTTTTTTTTTTGCAGTATTTCTGGCTGTCTTCTACTGCCAGTTTTGATTGCTGAAGAAACTTTTGGATACTTATGGCTCAAGAAAGGAGGAGACAGGCTATCTATCTAGAAAAAGAAAATTAGAACTGTTCTATTTATTTCAAGGAACTCCAATATGGAGAACATGATGACCTACTGCGTTGCATGTGTGCAGTAGATCCAAAACTTTCAGGACATTTGTCTGTGAATACACTGTGTAATATGTGCACAGTAAAGCCAACATTTTCCAGAACTATGGTGCTGACTCTGTGTATGTATGCCATGGAAATGTCCAGACTTTCCAAAGTCACAATTGCTCTGTCAGCTACTATACAGTAACTCTGAAAGTACTGAATCATGGTCAGGAATTGTGAGGAAATTAATTCCTTTGAATTGTTTTGAATAGTTTTGAATTCTGTTCTATTTATTATTCAGTTGTGGGGTAAAATCCTCCAAACCTGGAATCAAGGCAGGAAAGTCTGATTTATCTCCCATTTGCCACTGTCTTCTTGACCATCTTATAACTTAAAGCAAAGTAGGCTATAAGACCTGTATGAAAATGGTGGTGACTTTTTGAGGAGCAAAGAAGGCTGGCTTCCTTCTCCTGAGCCAGTCTCAAGTGAGGATTCTTCTTCCAGACATCAAGAAATGCCAGGGAAATGCAGCAAAACCAGCCCAAGGGACAAATAAAAAATTATTCAGTGACATCTGGAGGTTTGCAGTCAAAAAAACATTAGAAATACTTAATTTAGAGAGGAAATTAAAAGAGAAGAAAACTATACCAACAAAATAGCAAAAAAGGAATCACATACTTACCCATCATCTCAGAGTACAAATGGGCTGTCACAAATGCAAACCCAAATTAACAAACGCAGCCTTAAAAATCACAGATAAAGACAATCAAGCAGATTTTTGCCTGAAAGGATCATATTACACTCTGACAAGTTTGCCACTGGAGTTATTAAAATGCTGTGTCTCAAGCCAAACTAAAACCAGATCTCATGTTTTCAATGTAGCAAGAGCTAGTAAATCACAGTTTCAGGAGGCCTGCGACACATGTTCACCCCCATGGACAGCAGATCCTGCCCACATGTGGCTGCCAGCTGGGCAGGAACCTCTCACCTCAGCCAGAACTTTCACCTCAAAAGAAATTTTAAATTAAACCACAAGTGTCCTCTCCCTGAATTCACCACTGTGCCTGCCTTTCCCTGCTCATGACTTATTAAAACTATGCTCAGCAGGAACCATGAAACCTTGCATGGGCCCCTCAGTTTTTCCTGAGTTTGAAGTTTTCACTTTTTTTTTTGCTTATATAACTGATTTTTTAAAGCCTTCATTTTTTGAGTCCTGTTATGGCTGAACTTACATTTTTTTAAACGTAGACTCTCCCATCAAGTATGATGTTGGTTAATGATAAGGGCTACATATTTGAATGTCTTTAAACCAGAAAAAGCTGCTCTTCTCATCATTTTCTGTCTCTAATGTGATCCTAGAATGCATTCACAATCTCTTCTTTCCACTTCTATAGTCATATTACATACAGTTTGATTTCTCGGCTGACTGTGCAAGATTTCTCTGCCTGGCACAAATCCACTCTCTAAATCTTCTTCATCTCCTGTTGCAGTTACAGCCTCAAGTCCTCATCAGCTCATTGTGGACTCAGAGGCAAGTTACTGTACTCAGTCTCCTCCTTCATCATCACCATATTGGTATTGCCAATATCTCCACAGATTTTTCACCTCCTAATTCAAATAAAACATTATCTTTGCATCTTTGAAAAAGATCTGAAGAGCTGGTTTTTTTTTCTTCTTTAACTACACTTAGAACCAGATTTATTTTTCTTACTTCTTGTGTACCTCTCATCCTCACATAGTCTTTGAAGTTATCTTCCATTTTTGGATTGTCTTCATCTTCTCAGATACTCGCTGACCTTCCTCTTCCCATCCAGTATTTTCTTATAATACTTGCTTTTTTCAGTACACTTTTCACTACATTTTTGTGGAGAATGTGTGCCCTGAAGCCTCCTGTGCTCAGAAGCCACACCAGGCGTCACTGGGACTCTCTGTACCTGCAGTCAGAAATTGGCTGGAATGATCCAGGAGGGGATTAGAACACCCTTTATTAAGGTTTTGCCACATTTCTGAGCCAGTCAAGAAAGAGGGGCTTTTGTGGGAATTGGCTCTTGACAGAAGACCAGCTGTTTTTATGGGATTTGATGCAACAGCACGTCCACCTCCTACAAACGCCTATGTAAACTCCGCCCCCCATGAAGGAGCTGAAGAGTGTGTAATAGTGCCAGCCATGGGGCAGTCGCCAGTATCACATTTGTTTGTCTAAGGCATAAAATATTTTTCAAAGAGTATAATTTTCCCATGGTTCTTCTGCATGACTCTGAACAACCTGCACCTGGTTTATTTGCATTATTCAAGGGCAACGTGAATGGTGGTTTGCATATTAGGCAGCAATATCCTCTGACCTGAAGCTGGAGTTGTTTTCATAGGGAAAAATGTTTCTCAGATATGGAGGGGCAACTGCGTTTTGAAGTTAATGTTCCATGTTTTGTCTTGGCCTACAGTTACCAGCCAAGGCTTTAAGTACTGTACCAAATCTCAGAGATATAATTTTCTTCCTCAGCTTACACAAGGGTTTACAGGTCTTCAGATGCTTCAGACGCCTGGTCCTTCCATCTGCTGTCTGTTTCTGAAACAATTTCCTTTTTTTCAGGGCTGTTTTACAGACCAATAATTTACAGTAAGTATTTGTCTCTAAATTCAACCAGTCATTGAAAATGGTTGTCTGCATAGTCTCACCACTGTGAGCTCTAATAAAGTCTTTTAAATGATTTTCAGTACAGGGAGTTCAGCTGGGACCTTGGATTTGCAGCAAAGAAGTATGTAAAATACACAGCATACTATATTCACCTTCTTTTCCAGCCTCTCCACAAAGAGGTCACAGGCATAGCAGATTTATATTTTGTACACTGCAGTGGAACAGAGAACACAGACATTTGTAGTAAACCCACCAAGAAAGTATAAATGATACAACTGAACTCAGTACAAACAACTCAGACCTAAAAGTGGTAGGTAGATGAGTCTGCTTTCACAGCATTTATGTACAACAGCTAAAAAACCCAGACTTTTTTGTTTTCTTGACCACAATTTTCTAATGCTTCCTGTTCTAAGAAATTACTTCAACACACCCGCACCAGTATGAATTTAGAGGTAGGCCATCATAAAATTAAAGGTTATCATACAAAGATATTTAGCAATTTTTAAGGCTCCAAAGAAGGAACTAGTTTTCCATAATGGGTAGTTAACAACAGAAGTCTGGTAATATGGAATTCAATTTACATTGAATTAAAAGCAGATCCAATTTATATTGATCAGAAGCAGATTAAACTAGCTCACTTTGCAGTAACTAAACAGCTTGCTTAAACCTTCTCCCTCTCATTTTAGATTTTAATTTTTCTACGGCTTTTAAAAACAAATCCCTATGAGAGACATTTAATTTTGGGATATATTTTAGATAACTTACATTCAGGTGCTTTTGAAAAATTGAAAATTAATGTCTCTTCCAATGGAAAGAAAATAGGCTCATCTTCTGCTCGTACTTACAAACCCCACTGAGGAATCATCCCCATTAACAGTTTGCAGACAGAAGTGAGGTAAGGCGACTCTTCAGACTTTGTGCTTTCAGTCCCATCTCCACAGAACTTCACAGGCCAGTCAAAGAATTTTGCTCATTTATTACAATCTCAATCTGTCACATGAAAAAAAAAAAAGGTGCTATTTCACAGACATCACAAGACTAAAAAGGTATGTAAAGATGGGTGAAGAAATTAAGAATAACATTGTTTTTCATTAACAATTTTGCACCTCATACCTCAGTTCTCCTTGACGTAGCGCTATATATGTTCAAAGCACCAACCAATGCCATGTGGTAAATCAACCTGCAATCAGAAAAAAATTAAGAACACAGTTCTTAGTTCTTCTTAAGTTTGAAGATTGGTTTTAAACGTCATTGGAAATTTATCTGAAAAAAATAAGTTTGAAGGTGTACCTAATCTACATCAATTTAGAATGAGGCACACCCCTGTTTTCAGAGCACATTCATTTGTGATTTTACATTGATGGTAGAGCCACAAATCTTTAGTTGCTTCACCAACTAAAGCTGCTGTGATCAGAATCTAACAGTAGCTAGAAGCAGTAAATATTATATGGCACACAGCTGAGGGACCTCATTCAAAAGAGGTACCAAAACCACATTAATAATTTTATCATTGTAGATTTATGATGATTAGCTTAGATAAAAAACCATTTTGAAAGATTTCTTATATTACTTTTCTCTGTGGTCCAGTTGTTGCACTTGAAGTGATATCAAAGAATTTAAAAGATATTTTTTAAGAAAACCTCATATTTCTAAATGGCTGCTGAAAGTCCATGGGCATTTACCCTAGGGCTATTTTAAAACAATGTGCCCTTGATTGCAGAATTCAGGAGATATGATGTGTATACAGAAAGCCAGAAAAGAATGGAGTTGTAGAAGAATAAAGATGGAATAATCTGAATAATGCCTCGGGTAACCAATAATTCTGACACGCCTAGCTTTGCGCTCTGTTGTCATCTACCCATAAAGAGAATGGAGTACATCTCATTTCACTTAATAGGTGCAGATGGATGCAGTACTGTTCAGCATCATCTACAACAAGTAATTTTATTGCCATCTCATTGACATACTGTCTACATCACTTCTCTTTTGTTTGGCATGCACATATTTTACAAAAATGCCCCAAGATGCAGCAGTGGTACATTAAGAACTACTACAGGGAAAGATGAGGCATTCCCACCTGTTCATCCTTTTTGGTCCTCAATCTCACAAAGCATTTGGGCTGTCATCCCAAACCCCTGCAGAACAAACAAATGTTTCAGTGAAGCAAAGCTGAGAACATGCTTGGGTGCCCTAGTAATTTGCTGTGCTCCATTTGTTTTTAACTCAAATCACAAAAGTCACTCTCAACATTAAAAATGTGAGCAATCTCTTGCTACCTAAACAAACAAAAAATGAGCAAAAAACCACAGAAATAATAAAAATTTTCTTTGGGTTTTTAATATATTTACTCCAGTATTCACAGAAGTAATACTTGTCAAAGGTGTCCCTTTCCTTCATTAAGTGTTTTTTACCGGAGTTTTCTTTAGAATTATCTAAAGCAACTCACATCATAAGAAAAGCACACATAGCTCTAAACTATGAATTTCCTCTGAGCTGTAAACATGGGATCAATGTTCTACTTCTCCAAACCCAAGGAAAAAAGGAGCAGTTGTCTCAAACACAGAGAGGAATTCAGCCCCCAGTCCTATATGACACCACAAGTCAATGCAAAAGTCTGAATGGTCTCAACTGCATCCAGTGCAGGCTGCTAAACCATGAAATGACCTGATGGCCTCTTCCCCTCCTTGAAAAATAAAATACCTCTTTCCGTTTTTCCTGCTTCTCATCACAACCACCTACCTCTGCTCATCTGGCCAGGAAGAATATAAAGAGGGTGTAATTGCTCCCCCTGCCTGTTTGGGACTGCTGAAGGGCTGGCTGCTGGTTACCTTTAATCACTAACAGAAGCATGATTCTTCGAGACAGGAGTGTGTGGCACACACACACCACAGCTTCTCACTTCCCTTATACAGCTAAGTTTTTTTTTCCTATTAACAGAGAATGCACTAAGAAAGGTGTGTTCAAAAGAAAGTCATCCTTTCAAAAGTCTCTCCAAGTACAAAAAAAGATGAAATGGAAAGCATAGATCATGAAGAAATCTGTTAAATCTTTTCAGAGAACAACTGAACAGGAAATAAGTGTTGGGTTGCACAGGGGAGCAAAAAAGTCACACACATGATATGAGAATTTTCTGTTCTTTGCAGTGAATAGGAAAGGACCTGTAATCATTATAATTACAGGTTTAACCAAAAGCACGTGCAAATGGAAAGGGGGAAGGTGGTAATCCAATGTTATTGAATCAAAAGTCAAGTCTGAAGGTTTTCATTACACTTTTCCACTAAAATCTTATGCATGTACTTAAACATATATATGTTGTATACATACATACAGTATGCACTTAAACATATGCATATTATGTACATTGTCTAAATATATTTACAATTATCTGGAAATTTTAAGAAACTGTTAAATTTTTTAATTACCTTTCTGTCTCAAAAATCAGGTTCAGACTGTGTCTCAGGTGTTTAGTCAACCCAACTTCTAAATACCAATAAAATTTATAAGTTACAATATTGGAACTTTTTTGTTATTTGTCTTATCGCAAAATTTTCTGATGAATATCTATTGTCACTGTCTTTTCAAATTTGGAGGTATATGAGGGAATCTTTTAATAGGCATAACAAAAAGAGCCATTCCTTTTATATCAACTAGAGACCATAAGGAAATCAGTTTCATTCTACTTTTAAGAAAAAGAAAGCATCCCAATTACTTTGTGGATACCATCATTATTTTAATAATTTTTAAATTGAACTTATGCCATCCTAAATTATTACAATGCCCGTTTTAGGTTATACTTCTGTATCACTGGTATAAGTTTCATTGAAACATAGCTCAGACCACCCACTGCTCAAATAAAACCTCTGCCTAAAGTGTTGGCCAAAAGGGACTGCACAGAGCTGTGACTGATAGATAAACTGTTTACACAAGATCAAAGTGCTAGCAAGGTCAGGAAAATGTTACAAAATACACACTCCTGTCAAAAGTAAGTAATTGAGATCAATTTATTAGTCACAGGATGCTGCACAGCCAAGGATAAGGCAGGAATGTGAACATGGGGATCAGAGGACAGGTCATGACCAGTGCTTGTGGAGGGCTGCAGTGAAGGTGGTTTGGGTCACATGCACAGGAGGTTTGGGTCAGCATGTACCTTCTGGTCACTGGAGAGAGAAACCACATAACACTGCACTGACCAAAAGAGCACTGCTTTCTGCCAGGCACACAAACACTGACACCTCACTCACTAGAACATTAACCCAAGCAGCATCCTCATGATAAGAAAGCTTGCCAAGCCTAAGTCAAAATTGTGGTCATCTCTTAAAACAGAAGAGCAAGACTGAAGCTTTCCAGCTAGCATCATGCTAGCACCAGTGCCCTGTTAGACCATAAAAAAACTACCAACAAAGGACACTAACAGCTTATACAGTACTTAAAAGTCAACGAGCTCTAAAGTTAAAGAAAGGAGAGACAGGTTAACACCTCTATTTTCTATACAGAAGACAACATAAAAGAAATTAACTTAGCAAATCTTATAAAATTCCAAGTTTGCTATTACATATTAAAAAAATATATCTGCATGTGCATTGCTACTGCTTTGAGGGAAGCAGAGCCACTCAGTTGGAGGAACACACTGACTAATCACCCTAAAGCAGAAGCTGTTGAAGTGTTAAACTAGCTTTTAGCCCCAGCAGTTCCTTCTGCTATCTGGTTATTACAGTTCAATCACTCATTTGCTCAAGCTGAAAACCAACTAGGAGCTGAAAAAAGAGCAAGGGTCGTTTTCTTCATGCAGAAGAAGACAATAGAATAGTAGGATAAAAATGGTATGATAGCTGATAAGATCTGGTACTTCTGAAAGGTTAGGTATGTACTAACCAGAACCAACAGTTAATTAATTGCAGATAGCATCACATTTTAAAGTTTAACTTCTTCTCAAGTACTGGACATATTTGAGGTAGATTTAAATGACTAATAAAACCACCATATAACTCATAAGCACTTTCATCTCCTGAGTAAATTCTATCCAAATGTAGTCTCAAATGAAATATCAAAAATAAGCTTAAAATAAATTACATTATTTACTTTCTCCTATCTAAGAGACACAAAGTAAGATTGAAACCATAACTGAAATACTTGATGTATATCAAATTATTTCAGTACCGACATTCACTGCTTTATTTCTAATCCATCACCATCGTATTTTAAAAGAGATAAAAAAACCCTAGGTTAATATGAGAAACACTTTTTGATTTGGAGAGGAGGGGGAGAGGGGTTAATCCAAAATAATTTTTTTATCTTATTTGCAATAGCCCTTCTATCCCTTTTATGCCTGCAGCAGCTGATCACAAAATTTAGTAATTCTTAACCCAGCCGACACTGTTAGCTCATCTACATGCTGTCTAGTGTCTTTTTCATTGAGTCACTGGCTGCTGGCTCCCCTTTCCTGAAATGCCCTCAGTAAAGTGTTTTCCCCCCAGAAAACAATCAGATGTGAACAGCAGGGCATCCAGGCCATTTGGAGCTTGTCCAATCCAGCCTCACATGGAGAAGGGGGAAGTCACTATTCATTTTAATGCCGGCTGCTTCAGAGATGACAACAAGGTATTTATTATCTGAGAGCTGTCAGCATATGTAAGGGGAAGCTGCAGCTCTGTATGTGTTTTGTAAGCCATAGTCACTGCTAGGGAAGTAATATATTCCTAAATTGTTTAAGCAATGCATGCAGCTTAAGGCTGAAGTGATTGTTTATGCATTTGTAATAGCATTACACACAGGATTGTGAGTTAAGTGGCAACAGATGGAGGGACAGAAATTTCCGAGTCCTTTTGTTAAAATTACCTAGGTTATTCTTCTTCAGTAGCCATAGAGATGTTTTTAAAAAGAGAATTACATACTTCAGGCCAAGGTTTATAAACCTGCACTTCAATCTACTATCCTGTTTACAAATACACGAGAAAAACATTAAGAGACTGCACATCTGAAGAAACCTGCAAAAGTGATCTCACTTACCTTTATTCATAAGTTGACTTAAATCTTTTGCACTGATTCAATGGTAAAATTCATATTACTTCCACTGAGAACAAAAGGGAAACCAGTGTTGCTATCATGGAGTGACCTAAATCCTACCTAAAGTCTCTACATTAATGCAGTGTATTTATCTATTCTGAGATTAATCATTTAAAGATGGCTTTTCCTCTAACTTCATGGATGATTTCTGGGAGAGATCCACTGATCTAACTTGTGTCTACAGAACAAGTAGTAAAGTTGTGTCATTGTCTAGATCAGACTTTATGTGCAAACCCAGATCAAACTTTATGTGCAAAACCCAGATCATCACAAAACAATTTATGCAGGCCTGGTTATCTCTTTGAGGAACTCCATTTTATACAACAATAAACATCTATTATCAAAAGAACATCAAAGAGTGTATGTTTGGGAGACGTACTTATTATTTCTTGTAATTTGACTGTAAGTCAGTTGTGGGTCTTTCTTCATCTATTTGTCTTATACAGCTTATGGGGTTGAGGTGCTGGCCCTCAGTTTACCTGCTCAGACAATACTGCAGGTGTAGAAATATTGCCTGCCACTGTGCTACAAAAGGTGAAGGTGATAGGAAGAGTTGTATTTACTTTCAGGGTGGCATGCCAAAGGAGCAATTCCTGTTACCAGAGCACACAAGTAGGGACATTTTCAGAATCTGTCATTACAGAAGTTACTTGACTGCTATTCAAAAGTAAACTATTTAATTTTTATATTCTGAGGACAATCTACAGCTGAAATAAGAGCAACAACTACTGGTGTATTAATAACTGTTCTTTATGGCAGGTCTGCAACTGTGGTCATCAACACCTTCCAAAGGAAAATAATCTCAATTAGGTCTCAATCATCCTGTTTACAAATACGATTAGTTAAAAAAAATATCCTTCTTTTTTAAATTTTCACCTTGCCTAGGACTGAGGCCAAAACCCAAAAGCCATTTCTGAAAGAGATTTCCCTTTAATGAGTGGCAGTGTAGGATGTTTTGAGACACCAAAGGAGAGAAGATACTAGAAGGAGTGGAGAACAGTTCACTAGAATAGCTTCTAGTGAGGGCATTGTCAAAGGAGGCAGCAACAGTGCAACAAGGTTTATCTGTGCTGTTCTCAATTCTTTAAAAATGAGGAACACTCTTGAACAGCTTAATCCTTGCTTTATATCATTATTTTCTCCTAACAAGACTTTTCCCTTATCTTTGCATATCCAAACAGAACATCCAGCCAAGAACACTAGTTGTGTTCATTTGCTCATCTCATGCTCCAGAAGAAAATCAACTGTCTTCCCACCCTGACCCTACATGAGCATGAGCCAAGGTTGCTCCTTTGTGCGTCGGTGTAAACAGATGTTTAACTCAGTAACTGGTGTCCTTGAGTCTTGTAATTCATTTGTCTCTTCCTGTGGGGATGTGATTCATAATACCCTCTCTCTCTTCCTTTCATATTTATCCAAATACATCAGCAGAAGCAGCCCTACAGGCCGCGGGCCAGCAGAGTTGCAGACCCCTTCCTGTAGTCATTAGAGTCCAAAGGACTAGGTGGAAATGGCATTATAATGAAGGTTAGTCCACTTGATGTTTCACCGTCTTCCTCACCAGCAGAAAAGGGAGCAATTTCTTTTAAGCAGGAATGTGGGGACAAAAATTCCTCCTCATGCTGGGCACCAAACTCACAATGTAATCCTGAAGAGAAAAGAGTGTATTTAGATGCAGGACTAACTTGCAGAAAGCAGAAGACAACTCACCCTATCTACCAATTTCAATGATAGCAAATTGCTGTTAATTTTCACAAATTCATTATCCCAAAATTTTAAAGCAAATAAAGATGAGATACAAACACAAATCCCTCTAGAAATTAAAATTCCTTACCGTGGAGCATAGTACTCTGGTCAGTGGCCTAAACCACAAAAGTCAACATTGTTTTACTTTATTTTGGCAAAGGATTTTGAGTGAAGTTGCAAATTCCCTACACGGATTGAGCTGCACAGCCCTTTGGATCCTTACCATATGGCACTTCAAATCCCTTCCTCCCTGGGACATGACTTTCTTGTTCTTTCTTCCAAATACACTGCTGAAGGTGTTGATTTATATAAATGGAAGGGGTTTGTACCTTCTAGCCCCTTTCCTGCAGGCTTCTGGGGTCCAAGGATGGTATTATAAGTGTATGATTTTTCATTTGTGCCAGATGCAGAAATGCAGCAAGAAACTGAGGCAATGCTCCACAGCTAAACCACATAAAGTTTCTCATCATTTTCTGCTTTGAATGGTCCCCTCCCTGTGCAGCAGGAAAAGAGGCTGCATCAATCCCATTCACTTCTTGCATCCAGCATAATACAGGCACTGCTGTGCTTCTTTCTCTCCCAACCCCCTGCCAGGATAGCCAATAAACAAAGGCAATGTTTGAATGAGAAGTCCAAACCATTGCAAGGGCGTAATGATAACTTCTCACCTTCCCATTAATGATGGTGGACTTCAAACAACCTAAACAACCCTTCCCACCTCAGCCTCATTCCTCCACATCACTGATACCCCAAGACCACTCCAGTGCCCTGTCCACATGCAGCCAATAGCACTTGTATAAAAACTTATTTAAGCAATTGTAAGGGAATGGGATACAGGAGGTGAAGAGTTCCTTCCAAAAAAAGGAAGATTACTGTCTCAGTCGAGTATGTATTTTACTTTGAGTCTACTTCATGCATTTATAAGAGCCTTCTGCAAATGACTTGCCATCTTTTTTCCCTTTAGGCTTAAAAGTTACACTAAATTTCAGAGATGCCTTATATTTACTTTGATCTGTGTGTTAAAAATAAGTAGATAAATGGTGCTAAAGTCTTTTCATTCCGGAAGGATGTTGGGTGATAAACCGCAAGGGTCAGATTCTGACCTGCACAACTCCAGAGCAGAACTTCATTACTTAAGCTACACAGAGAGCTAAAAAGATCTGATTTCCTGGTGGTCCCAAGAGACATAATGATTGACAGCCAGATAAATAAGGAAGTAGAGTTATAAGAAATATGGACTATCTTTGAATTTAGAGGAAATGAGAAAAGCAGAAGGACCTTCTGCAGTCCAAGTTAAGTGCAGGCTTAAGAATAAAAGGCATAACATTAATCAATCTTCAGATTAAATAAATATTTAAGACAGGAGAAAAGCAAAATGCTAAATCATATAGTGCTCTAAATTCAGATTAGAAAAGACTGCTCTTCAGATAAAAATATGTCTTCCTTGAAAACTGTATGCAAGTGAAATTGGAGGAAAGACAAACTGGTTTCCAGTAAGAAAAATGTTTTTGTTTCTAGAGATACAAATGGATAAACTGCATTTTGGGAAAAAGGCAGAGTGAACTGATAGGCTGAAACAGAAAATTAAAGGAAATAGTCCTAAAATTTTGCCTGGTAGGAAATGAAATTTTTAAAATCCAACAACCCCCAAACCCACATGACCGTTTTTATTTACATTTATTAACTTACATTTCTCAACATAAAAACAAAAAATTATTTTCCCTCTGATAGCATCTTTAAAGACAAATGTGCAGTGGTAGAAAGCACACAAGGTGTTTCTCTGTCCAGCATTTGTCAAAGAAAACTCCAAAGGAAAGCTGCTGGTGATATATTTTATAATAGATATGACAAATATGGAATCCAGTGGAAGGTGTTGTTGCATTTCTTACTTCCATAGGTTTCACAACTACAGTTTTCCATTTTTGTATGTGCATCTATCTATTCTTAGACATAGTATGCCTTCTGAGGGAATAGCAAAAACTTTCAAAATTCCATATAATTTTGGGTTAAATCCATAACATAAAGTAAAACATATTAGTAAAAGCTAATAGCATTTCAGGAAAAAAATGTTGTATCTTATTTATGTTTTTGCAGCATATAATAAAGTTCTTTCAAATCACTTTAGTTGTGGGAACAAATTTTCTTACAAGTTTTAATTAATGACTTGATGCTATCTCTTTTTTTGAGTCACATACAGGTATTCTGGATAGGGTTGTAGGATGAAAAATAGACCCTGGAAAAACACAGATTGGCTGGATATGGCCATTAGGCCCTTCTATGGTATACAGCAATAAATTTACTGAAGAAGTCTGATGCTTACTAATAGCAATCATCAGCTCTATAAATCAGACTAGACGTTACCTACGTTGACCACATGATCCCAAATGAATGACACATGGTCCTGGCACAGGCCATGAGAAGAGTGCTGTAGTCTGTAGATTTCATAAAAATAAGGTAAAAAACACTAAAACCATTCTGTACAGAACAAAAAAAAAGTGATAATAAGGTTTGTTTTAAAACTGGAAAGGTTTGCTATTCAACCACCAATCTATGCCAAATGCAGTTAGATGATATATTATGATCAATAGAAAAATGTGAAAAATAACAACATGACTGACATTTAAAGAAACCTCAGTGAAATGCTTTTACCTCTATAAATGTCACTGAAGCTTTTGTGCAGTGCCTGGCCACAACCAATATTTCCACGTCCAATTTCCATAAAATGCACCCTTGGTGTAGAATTTAAAAGCCATCACTGCAAATGTCCTTCCCTTTATTCTTCTCCCAGCTTTTACTGCTGAGTATGAGCTCTTATAGTATGGAATATCTTTTTGGTCAGTCGGGATCAGCTGTTCCAGCTGTGTCCCCACTCAGCTCCTGGTGCGCTCCCAGCCTCCTCACTGGCTGGGTGGGGTGAGGAGCAGAAAAGGACTTGACTCTGTGCAAGCCCTGCTTAGCAATAACAAAAACATCTCTGTGTCATCAACACTGTTTCCAGAACAAATCCAAAAGACAACTATCCTGAAGAAAATTAACTCTATTATAGCTAAACCCACCACAAACCTCTTCACATTTTTCTTAGCCTTGGTTTTGTCCTGCCATTCACATGTTCTTTAAAACAGAAAAGGACCAAGAAAGGAAGGTCTTCTACTTTCCATTTCCTCCTGTATTCATTAGATTTCTTGCACTCCTGGATTATTTTTCCATTTTTTTATTTGGACTTTTTTTTTTTTTTTTTTACAAAAACCTGCTAAAATATTATATTTTAAATCCTGTTCTTTATGTAATTTTTGCTTCTTCTTAGGGACTGTCTGGTGACTGAAGACCCTGCTTATCAGGGCCTTATCTTACAAACAAGATAGTGAGACTGGCCATTTACAACTTGCATGGCTGTGTGCAAGGCCAGGGGCATGCTAGAGAATGAAATAGTAGTTGGTGAGCTACTCTTGCACTGAAATATATTTGAGACATGCAGCAATAGAATGGAAATTGCTGCACTTTAATAAAATAAGAGAAGCCAACTAACCAACATAAAACTCGCTCATACTCAATCAATCCAACATATCCTCTTCAAAGCACTCACAATTTATTTCAGAGTCCATAAGGGAATAATCAAAAGAAACAATGTCACAAACTATGCCATGTTAGCCACTAAGATTTAGCTGAAATGAGTATAAACAAAGTCTCTCCCTTCTTCATGCCTAATTAAAGAGCAGTTAATTATGATTGTCTAGAAGAGACGATTTCCCTCAAAAGAAATTTCCAGTGGGAAAGATGAAACCAACTTTTTAAAAGCATCTTGATAAATGATTTTCTGGGTGGGAATTCAGTTCAGTGAAGAAATATGACAAAATACAAAGCAGGCAAGATGTGAGTGTAGGCTGGGGTAACTGTAGGTCTCTTTCAGAACTCTACTAGTTCATGCCAGGGATCCGTTTCAAAATGCAATCCTGATGTTATTCTACCATAAATTTTGCTACAAGCTCATGTCTGATTTCCACTGTGTTTCTTACACTTTGAATAAATGAAGTGGGAAACAGAACAACAAATTCTGAAGTATTCCTCAGGTGACTTGTATCAGAACACAGTATTTAATGAAGTGCCATAACAGGCAACTGCAGTCCTCCTTTTTGGAAAGACATCAAGCACTGGGGATGTTGGCAATACTGTACATTTTTCATTTGAACACTATTTCCAGAGTCTTTTTTTTTTCACTTGAAACAATCAATCTCACTTAGGATGCAAACAGCTGTTCTTCATTCAACAACTTCGCACAGAATAAGGGATTTTAAAGGACAAATTTAGGGTATTTTCTGTATTCATGCGCAAACTTCTATGAAGATCATGACCAAAAGTAAAAATAAAAAAAAAATAAAGGTCCTCCCTTATGAACAGAAGCAATAATATCACTGTACTTTATCACAACATTTCAGGTTTTCTCTTCTTCCTCAGTCATTCTACACTGTAGTCAAATCCTATTTTCAGATTCAGGAGCTCCTTATGAAGGCACATTGGGAAAATGTCAAATTGTTTTTAGCAATTGAAGCTTAGAGATTCAAACCCCTTTTTTCTCCAGCTTGCTCTTGCAATGTCATTTGTTTCAAGATTTTAAATAAAAGCAGTGGATTTGTGGCTTCTCAGAAGAGACAGGATATATGCTGTTCTCAAGGAAAGAAGAGAGGCAACTGCACAAATTACTTCTGACAAATGTCTTTGCTGCCGGTTGACTTTGGTTAAGTAGTCTCAGTATAAAGTAAACAAATTTAATCCAATTTATATTTCTAAGTAATTTTTTTCATTGTTTTCAGTGTGATACACTGAATCCAACAAACAATCCAAGTTTTTTGGGTAAAAACCAGCAACTGTATGGATTGCCAACTGTCTTTTCAAGGGAAAACTAACCATCTTCTCTGTTTGTCTCCTCAGGAAAGGAGATCCTCAGGCCAGTGACCTTTTAGAAAGGCAAACCCAATAGCCTTTCATTCCTAGTTCTGCTAAACCAACACTAAGAAGGACTGGGAATCAATGCCTCTAAAATAAATTTTAAAAAAATAAAATAATAAAAGTCTGATTTTTATTCATACAGCTATTCTAATTAGAATCAATATTTTCTCAAAGCTTCCTGAAACAAAAGTACTTTGTAAAATTCTCAGCAGAACTTTCATGGTGGCTATACATAAACATAACACTAACATGCCCTTTGCAGTTGAGAATTTGAGAGCCAAATTTTGTTTAAACAACATTGAGAGCTGCCCCTCCCTGCTTGTGTCTCTCCTTCCCCCACCATTAATAGGCATAATGGTGGGTTACCACACATTAAATTCATTTAGCCTTCACTAAATTTCCCAAATGTTAAGAACCTTCTTTGTAGCATTAAAAAAAAAAGCCAACAAAACAACTCCTTCCAATGATATCATGAATCAGCCCATAATTTAAACAGCTGTACACTAAAATTAACACTAACATAATTTTGTGTCAGGGCAAACTGACTAAGAAAATTCAGGATTTACCTGCTCTAAAATACACATTTTAAAAAGTATTATGGCAATGGTGCAGCAATCTCAAGGAAGTTTTACATTAATTGGATAAAAATTTAGTTACTACTGTGATTACCTGGAAATATTCCAAAGACATTTTATTCAATGTCTTTACGATAACATTGCCTTTGCTCACATAATAACAATAAGAATTTTTAAGCAACTAATTAAATGTCAAAAAGTAATATTTTCAGCTCTGTATGGTCTTCCTATATAGTATAGTCAAGACTCTTGATTTTAGTAATTAAAAAAAAAAACTGTTTGTCTCATGACCATCAGAAGAAATAGCAACAATGTAAAAAAGGCAAGCATATTAGTAAGTATGTCTCAAAAAAGTCAGCTTTTGTCCATGCAGCTCTTCAGAACATCAATTCTGTAAAGGCATCTCAACAACTGTCAACACCTGCTATATATTAATATTCTACTTGAGAATTGTTACTCAAGATGTCCAGGTTGCAGATGTGAGTCATTATTATATTCTATCTATTGTAATAGAAGTGTTTTTGTCTTCACTAGCTACAGCTCTTTCAATTACAAAAGTGTATTGCTATTACTATTAAATTAATTGAACACATAGCAAATGTTTTGCACAAATTTGAGCAGAGTTTCATAACTGAAAGGCACCTTTGGGTATTTCTCTCTCTCCATTAGACAACATTCTGTACGATATGGCTCCTGATATTTGAGAAATGGGACTATCATCCCTGGGAAACTATTCTGTCTCTAACACTAAAGAGGTCTCCTGACACTCAACTAAAATATTGTATTGTTCAGATTCATTTTTTCACTCCCACATATATTCTTCTAACATGTTCTAAACAATCTGACTCTACTCCATGAATGACCAGCCATATTCAAGCAAAAATGTCTTTTTAATCTTTCCGTTTTCACTATAACTTCCCTTCATTACATTTCATTGTGTGGACACTTACCTGACATGTCCCTAGAAAACATTACTGTGGAAGAAGAGAAAGGTCATTGAACATGCTCTGAAAGATTTTATATTCCTAATGATTATTAGCATTCCTTGTATTTCAGATGTTGCTATCACACAGTAAACATCCTCTAACATGCATAAATTCAGGGATCCTTTCCAGTAGTTGCAACAACACAGGATGAATTACTAATCTGAAGGCCATTGAAGACACTCACACAGACAAAAAACCTGTCATCTATCTTTTTGTCTGCCGTGTCACTTAATCTTGCATTATATGAGATTTGATAGATTACAAATAAAAACCAGGGAAAACAATTCCAGAAATGGGATCCAAATAGAGGGACTCAAGCCTTGCTAATGTTTACTTTTGTTGTCCGCCCAATACCACTGTACCATAAATATTTTTTGCCACTGCTAGAGCTTGTTTTCTTTGTGAACTCAGAATGAAATATCAGGGCAAATGAGAACATTTTCTAACTTTCAAAATGTGTTTTCCTTTGTTCTTTTTGTTTTAATCAGGCTTCATTCATCCCAGTTCCATGAAACAATATTAAGCAGCTGCTTATTGTTTTGATTAATTGAATTAAATCAAGCAGAGTAACATCAAAATGTTGTCCCAAGTATACAATTTAGAGCAGAAAAACTTGATAGTGCTAGAAGGGAAAAAAATCTCAACCTGTAAGAGCTATAGCCCAGTGTTACCCCCTCTCACAAATGGGTAGTCACTCCAGATATACGTGATTAGGGACCAAAGCAAGCCATTTCTTAGGTTGTCTTCAGTTCTCTGAAAAATTCACTAACCAATGCAATTAGTCATCTAACTGTTCCCTAGGTAGGTGAAATCAATACATCATAAAGCATATTTAAAGAATATGAAGGATGCATTGAAAAAATAATACATCAGTAACAGTGCTGAATTTAGAGACTCCTTTTTTTAATGTAACTTAGTTGTATCTGTGATAGTTTTATATTTTGCTTTTTCAGGCACTTTGTTTATTCTGGTTTCTTGTTTTTTGGAGTTTTTTTGACTAACCAATTAATAATCACATCATAATCAGCAATGATAAAATCAAAATCAGAGCAAGTCCTTAGGTAAGGTTCTGCCAATCTGTATGACCGGGTATGTTAATGTGATAGAAACCATCCCCTCCTATTATTAATTTGGACCTAACTTCAGACTTGAAGTCAAAGCAAAATTCTCCTCTGGTTACTGGTAAGGTCTATTTTAAGATTGAATACTTTCCTGAAATTGCATACACATATCAGGTCTCTAAACTCTGAGATCTGTACATTTTGGCAGGACATAACCATTTAATTCTAAAAGTTTCAGTGAGCCTCGGAGGTGACCACTCTCTGTGGTGGTGCAGCACACACACAGCCTGTGAGGTCAACAACAATTTCCTCTGTTAGAACAAATTGGGTGTGCCACTTGTACCCCAACAGCACAGAAAAAGTGTAGAACTGATTCCCCAGGTGAATAAAGCTTCCATCCAATGAATTTAATTTTTACAGTGGTTCAAAAGCAATCTGCTTTAAATGAAAAAGTAACGCTGCAATATTGTGTTAAGGATCGGATTTGGCTCTCACCCATGCTTAGGTCAACTTGTGATTTCATGGGTCTCACAGCAAGGCAATATTACTCAAATATGTTGTAGACTATAACAAAAGGCCAGCAAAGAACAGAAAATCTGTTGTGTGTGCACCTACCTTGCTTTACTCACTTCAGCTTGACCTCCACAGCTTGTATGTAAGGCAACCATTTTAACTGCTTTCACTGGTGACTTTTACTCTTTTTAACCTTTTTCTCTTTTGTTTAGAAGGTTTTTTAAGGACGCAAGGAAAGCTTCTCACAAACATACCTTACCTTCCCTCTTATCTAAGTGTGATATTGATGACAGGATTTGGTCTGCCACAGACTTAAATTCTCCAAGAGCCTGTCAGCTACGCAGACCAGTACATTCCAACAAAATAACACTTTATGCTAAATTTAACATTCAAGAATAATATTCAGCAAGTCAGAAGTTCTTTAGGTAGTTGAGAAGAAAACCTTATGATATGCTCCAGGAAAAGTAATTTAAATCCAGTGACTTTGCCACAGTCAGAAAAAGTTTGTGTCAAATAGGAAGCAGAACAAGTATCATCTTCACCCTGATGGGAATGTTGTCAATAAATGCACTGTAACTAGATCTCAAATCTGGATCTGCACATGTGGATAACCCACACTGCTTTTCAAAATTTCAAAACCAAAAATAAATTATTTTTTCATTATTTTCTTATTGTTAGGCTAGTTAAAAGGCATACTTCCCCTATAAGGGAGGAGTTCACTGCATATGTCATTTTTCATTACATCAGGAAAAGCCTCCTAGGACTTGTAAATAGCTGTGTTTTTAATAGCATCTGATAACACCACAAGGCACTGAGTAGGATCACGGCCAGTGAGAAGATAGAACCAATATGGTCCATTAATCAGCAAGATAATCATTAGGAACACCTGCATTTTCACCACTCTGAAGCATATGAGATCTACAGAGGAATAACCAACCAAAGAATTCAAACTTTGAATTTGAAGTTACGGCAACTACTCTCTTCTGACTTCTACATATTCCATGTGAAAAAATTCCAGCAATGCTGTGCTCAAAAGCAATGCTTTGACATGACCATAAAGAATCACCTTCCACAGGGCTTTGGAAATACACCATAATGTGTTGCCCCCAATCCAACCTCTTCTTCATCCATTTCTGCTGCACTATTTAATATAGGACAGCAGGATTTATGCAGGGGCCTGTATGAATCAACAACAACAAAAGAAACCTTTCCAAAAGGCAATGATCTTGGCTCAACCCTGGGGTTATTAGAGTAATCCTGAGGGGAATATGAAAACCAAATTTAGAGAAAAGGAAGGCTTTAGCAAACAGAGAGAGATAATATTATGGGGAGATGAGAACAGAAAAGTGGAAAATAAGATAGCATGGAAACTTGCATTTGCTTTCAGCCTCAGACTTTCCCAGTTCCTTTTGATTAACCATGCCAGGGAGACACTGCTTTTGCTGCTGCTTGCTTTTCTTCCAGAAATTCAAGCATTGGAATTCCACCCAGCTGATAAATTATGTAACAACATCAAGAATACACATTTTATTTTTTTAACTTCAGTAATATCTCTGCCTGAACTTTGTAGTAAAAGACCTTGGAGAAAATGTTTGTAGTTCATTTCTTGATCAAACAACCTGAAAAATGAGCCAAAAGACAGTGGAGCAGCATTATAAAAACAGAGAAATAATTAAGCTTTTGAATTTCACACACATCAGCTATCTAAAAAGAAAAATATATATAAGTAATAACAGGACTGTTAAAACAAGCAAAGAGATCTATACAGACATTCAGTTTTTATTTTTATAAAAAAAGGTCAGATTTATTAGTGCCAATGTATGTTCATAGAAGGAAACAAAAACTAAGCTAATTTGAGTAGCAACTTACATCAAAGGATATCAAAATAATATTTCTTGTAAGTGAAACATAATACTTCATTTAAACTTGATTCTCGCAAACTAGAAGTCCTTGTTATCTGTCTATGAAGCCTTTAAAGAAAAGTTGCTACAGTCAAACAGGGTCCTGATAGAACTTGGCACATAAAGAAACAATTCCATATTCACCCATACAACACCTCTCACTCTCCTGGAGCACTCATTCATACAATACTTACATAATGCATATACATTATGACTAGAGCCATGTACGGCCTAAAGCACATAGAATATCTCAGTTCTAAATGTAACATATCTCTACATCAAAAGCAGGTCTCTGTATTTACAGCAGATGATCACTCTCTGCAGATGGGGCTTTTGCTTGAAGATCCTTTTGTTAGTGTATGCTAAGATGCTCAAGTTGTCAAATTATTTATCAAATTAGGAGTGTATCTACAGGAAGATCTGTCTGATTGTGTGCGAGGATTCTAAGGCAATAATAGTAGTTGTTCCACAGGAATAGCACTGCCATTGCAACCCACTTTCCATCGGAGCAGTAAAGCCTTCCTTCTCCAGATGCAGCCAGGTATAGTAAGACATTCATGATCTGCAAACTGTTGGCTCAAAAGTCTAAAACTTCTTGGTTTGTTTTTTTTTTTTTAATGTTCATGGAATAGCACCATAGAAATTCACACTTGATATCAAAAACATCCTGGGCCTGTTGTTTCGTTCTGCTTTTTTAACCATCATGGATAGTCTTGCTCTTAGGAAAAAAACCTAACAAAAACCTCTTTGGGAAACTTGTCTTTTGGACACTACTGCAGCCTCATTTCTGAGTAACTGAATCCAGCAAATAGCTCATTCACAAAAAGGTCCAAAGAAATAAAGCTTAGCAGTGGTTTCAAATGTACTGCTGAAAAAAAAATCAGTAGGAGGAGTTTCAGATGATCCTTGACCATTTCTCTTTTTCACAGATACAGATTTTGATTCAGGACAGGTTTTCATTTCAGTCTCTTTCTATATTCAGTGCAAAATAAGAGCACATCATCGGAGACAGCTTACTTAACCAGTAAACCAAACATTTTCAGATGCTTACACCATTAAAATTCAGTCAGCTA
The DNA here is from genome assembly GCA_024362935.1 of Setophaga petechia. Classification (NCBI taxonomy): domain Eukaryota; kingdom Metazoa; phylum Chordata; class Aves; order Passeriformes; family Parulidae; genus Setophaga; species Setophaga petechia. The sequence goes on from JANCRA010000001.1 coordinate 36,093,522, forward strand.
GTGATTGGTCACTAGTGATGACTGATGTAACAGTTCAGACTTCTCAGTCATTAGTAAAACAAAATACTCTATAGATCAGTTATAGTTCAGAAGTAGGATTTTCCAGTTTCAAAACACGATAACCTGATATGACAGGTGAATTTGTAAAAAACACAGAACAATGCAGGAAGGCCTTCCCATTTCATATCTTCTTCCAAGTTCTTGTACACACCGTACACAGGATTCAAAGTCAAAGCCACTAGGTAGAAGGACAGTATTTGAGTGTGACCTAAAAGAGCTTCTTTTCCTTCTAGACACCATACAATTGTCAGAAGGAAGAATGATCTAGAGGGTCACGTCCCCTGAATGATACTGATTGAATCCACACGCAGTTCTAGCAAATACTGGACCATGAACAAAAGCTTTTCTATTCTCCCTGCATGCCAAGTCCTTTCACAAGCTCTGCAGAGACAGTCAAGTATGGAGCCTGCACATCGTCCTCTTGACTATTCCACTGGGATAGGTGACTTTCTTCTTTTATTTTATTTCAATCACTGGTATTGTAAGTCAGCATTTCAACTGAACTTATATTAATAATTTGTGCTAATAACTTCAGGTTTTTTTAAAAAATGACACGCCTTCCTTCCTTTCACTGTGCGTTCTTTCTTTCTCACTCTTTTTTTCTGGCATAGAGGTTCTTGTGTTATTTTTTGGTGTGCACGCTATCTGGATATTTTATACTTCTGTATCGTATATGAAATCCTTTCTTGTTGATTGTATCATCAGTGTGAAAGTGAAGTAAAAGAGATTCTCCTGCTGAATAAATTTCTTCTGGTGGCTAAAATAAATTAATAAAAGAAAAAAAATTATCTGTCCACTCTGTGTATTCATACGCTATTTTTCCCCTTATGAATATTTCTCTTTTCCTGCTACACCTCATCATGAAATTCTACTGTGACTCATACAATGCCATCTGACATCATCAGACAGAACAGTTCTATCTGATTGTGCTCTCACTTATAGGCTAGAGGCAGACTGAGGAAATAACCTAACTCCTAGTTTTTCTCTAGTTCTGCTGGAGGGAGAAAGTGACTGGGCAGGACCATATTCAACATTCTAAATTTAGATAACAAACAGATACCAATACATATTTTCTATCTTATTTTTCACAGCCTTCACGATGTCCTACTTTATTACTAAAGCACATTTATCAGAAGTATAAGCTGAATTACCAAATCCTTCTTCTAAAGTTGAGAAGGTGGTAATAAGTACTAACATACATATTTTTCTCATTCCAGTTTGGATAATTTTGCATTTCATTTTCAATAGATTTTCTATTTAATTGTATCTATCCTATGTGGCATCTGAAGCCATTCATTTATATCTTATCAGAACCAAACCACAACCAATGCAAAATCATTCCACCCCAAGCCCTCAAAAGAAGAAAATAATTCAGACCATTTTCTGGTTTGCTGCTCCTCTACTTGTAAAATGCAATAACAAAGAAAAATATTGTTTTGTGTGCATTAGTAGACTTTACTCAGTTGTAGCATTTCCCCTAGAATACATCCCCTACAACTCAAGTGGAAGCACCTTTTGTGTATCATTAATTAGTGTTCAAAAATGCACTAAAAGGATTTAAGCCAGTTTACAGGTAACTTGTCTGAATGACTAAGATGTTTGATCCAGCTCAGAGGCTGAAAAAAGTGACACATAATTACTTAAGAGCTCCCATCATCTTATATATTCTTTGAAGCCTTTTATCTAGGCAAAGAGTATATGTACAAAAGTGTGACTGCACTGGCACACATATAAAGAATTGATGAGGACTTGTGGGATCATTGCATTAGTTTTCCCAAGGCAGGCAGCCAGCAGACCAATGCAAGTGTAAAATGAGAAATAGGATACAGCATTTTCAGGGTGTCCTCTGGCCAACTTCCCCCATGTCTTACAGCTAAAACATGCCAGAATGAATATAGCATTTCTCAGCTTTCTTAAGGCCCATATTAATCACCCAAGTTAGGAGCATATTTTTTTTTCCTAAAATCAGACTTAAAAGTCAATGAGCATACTATAAATACTTCCCAGCTGCCCCTCCTACTTTAAAATGTGACTTCTTTCCAATTCAAAGAACTTTAATGTAATAATTTTTAACATCGGTGCATTTCCCTCTATATAAGGGAAAAAAGCTCCTAACTTTTATTTGTGTGCTGATAAACATGCCACTGGCAGCTCCTTAAAGGTTAACATAACATTATAATACTTTGGTCAAAAAAACATGAGAATTTATTGATGAAAATATTTCACTACTACTACGAGCCTGCAAATTTATTCACTAAAATATGAGGTAGATAGTCTATACCTTTAATATAAGGTGTTGTAACTGAATTTCATTACCCTTACCTTCCCCTGCCCTGTCTTTCTTATTCTTTTTGTAGAAATGAAAAATAAAAAAAAATTTCTACCTATTTACTTACCCCAGATCCACAAAATCGACCAAGTCTCACTGCTGTCTTATCATGGCCATCAAAAAGCTCCACGTAGTCGTAGCCACAGTCTGCCTCTTCCTCAACCTCGAAAGTCTGGAACATCAACTCGACGCGGGCGCCGCGCTCGGCCACCAGCAGCCAGTCACAGTCGGCCTGAACCGGGTAGTTGTTATCCCCAAACTGAGCATGTGAGTACAGGTCCTTGGGCTTCAGTTCAGCTTTCAAACGACCACCACACTCTAAATGGAGGGGGGGGGAGGGGGAAGATGAAGAAGCTGATTTAGTGCAAATTTGTGTTTTCTTATCATAGATGCGCAGTCACATTCAGGCTGTGAGCATTTTAATGCCGCAAGCAGGTTAATCAAACAAGCTGAGAGAGAAGTACTACACAGTATGAACAGAACTCCATCATTCTGAGTTTTCTTATATAAATTCTCTTTTATAACTAGAGAGACTTGAACATAGTTCATAATTTTCAATTGAAAGACAAAGACAGGGAACACCAAAGGAATGTGGCTTGAGCAGTATGACAGTCTTTGAGCGGGCACTGGAAAGATTCCTGTGGCCAGCAAAACAGTTTCTGTAAGGGTATCCACATTTCAGTGGTGGTGCTTCCACAGGAGTTAATGACACCATTTGCAAGTGATAGGGGAGGATCAGATCCAGCACACTCATAGTCAGTAATTGAATGCAAAACTTTTTTGCTTCACAGTAGTGTCAGCTTTAACCACAACGTGGCACCTGGAGAGCCAGCTCAATACTAAACACCACTGCAAAGCTGGCTGCCTTGTTTGCTGTGTAGTTCATGGGCAGGCCTTTCTCTGTAAGAGTGGGCCAGGAGAAAGCTGCTGCTACCAGATAGTCTTGTAGAAAGCCTGTTCTTGAGGCAAGCCTTTAGCAGGAGATCCATGCCTTTTGTCAAAACCATTATTTTAGCATAAATCTCTATTTATACACAGTTGCAAAATGGATGTGGGGCTTTTGACCTTGTTTATAACTGCTCAAAGACTTCAAAATTTAAATATGAGTTAACTCTAGCATAAAGGTGAATGAGGTGTAAAACAAATAAGTAACAGTGTCATTAGAACCCAATGAAGAAGAGATGAAAATTGTACTTAAGAAAAAAATGCATTGTTTCCAATATGCACCATATTTCCAAAAGGTCGGTGCAGGGTTTGTTACTTTACATGTATGAAGATTTGAATGCAAACAGAATAATTTTGTTTTTGTTTCTCATCAAGAACAAATCATCTCTTACAGCACTTGATAAAAACATCAAGTGCAAATGAGCTTGAACAAAATACTGAGAATCACAAGGTTAGATTTAATTTTTATAAATAAATAGATAATTTTACCTGCATTTAAAAATATGTAGATATTATTGATTGATCATTTTAGAGTAAACTGAAACAAAGAGCAATATTCAAATCTTTCTAAACTTTGGTGAAGAGACACTTTGAATTTTACTTCACGGACTCCACCCACACTAAACATGACCAATTGCAGTATTATGTTGCAAGGAGTCACATTTCAGCTAAGAGTTAATAACGGTAATGACCAAATCCTTACTTTTTAAAAAGAGTGGTTTTTTTTCTTAATAGGGTAATGAAGGAACAAAACCAGGAAATATAATTTATAAGTAATCCATTATGAATGAATGGTTCATAATGAAATTTCTTTTTTTTTTGCTCTTAAAGAAAAAATAAGAGCACATGATAAAACATTAGCAAGATAGATAGTTCAAACAGTTACTTCTCATTGATATTCTAATTTACTGCTTTTTCTCCCTATTCTGAATTTCATTTGGAGTTTTTTGTTGTTGTTTTTGGGGGTTTTTGGGATTTTTTGTTGAGGGGAGAGGGGGTTTGTTTTGGGTTTATTTTTTGTTTGACTGGACTCTTGCCAACATTAGGAACATCTCACTGTCTCAGACACCAAACAGCTGCAAACAAGACAACATTTAATGAACTGTCTGCATTCTTTCCCTCTGCTTGCTACAGAGGACAGGAGCTTAAAGGAAAGTTGTAGCCATACAACCACAGAAAATGGCAATTCCTCTTCCCCTCTCACAGAATATAGCCTCATATTTTAGAATAGAAATTACAAGCCAAATTTTCAGTTTCTTAAGTATTAAGCTGTAGTTTCAGAAGCCTACATTTAGCCTGCCCAACAAGGCTCTGCACTGGGACACACGGGACAGGCACAGAGCAGAGCTGTGCAGCACTGCCTGCTTATCCTTGGTACTGGAGCTGACCCAGTGTGGTTTCCACAGTGCAGGCACAGCTGCCCTCCTGTAGGCAGGGTGTTTGCTCCTGACTGCAAGGAAATATGTCCAACTTGTAAAACCATGGTCATCTGGTACCTTCAGTGAAAGACTCTTTCTAGATCATCTAAGGCACAAAACCCCTCTCATGTTTCATTACCTTTCTGAGGACTTTGAGGCTTCTTTCAAACATAAGAACAAATCGAGCAGTAGTTTCCTGATTGTTTAACAAGCCAGACAGTTGGGAAAAGCTTAAACCCACACCATCTGAACTAATGAAACAAGATTATAAATTTGATTCAACACTCCTACACTGAATTATTATAGCTATTTTGGAAGCAACACAAGCATCTAAACTGAGTGACATCTGAGATATCCACATTTGTTTGAGACATCCTCCCAGCATTGACAGATACGAATAGAGCCTACAGTAGATCTGCAACCTCCTAGAGCAGTGGCTGGAAGCCAGGCACCATAAATGAAGCTGTCCAGAAGAGAACTAGATGCCTGAGTTAGGGCAGACAGATCACTCCCTGAGCAATGATGTTTAATGTTCTGTCAAGAGCATTTTTATGAATTCCTCTTGGATGGGTTATGCCTTTTCTGAGAGGGGAAAATATGACAGAATCTCCTTCTAAAACTGTGTTGCACTTTCAAAACAGCATTTTATAAGTTTTGCTCCACCCAAGGAAGCCTTTCTAGCCAGTTTATTTTTTAAATTTACTGGTTTTGCTGCTACATTTATATCCTGTTTTCTGAAATATTAAACAGAAATTTTGAAATCAGATAGCATTTCAAGCCAAAAAGTGTCATGGAGAGGAAATCACCATTGACAGAATCCACTGGAATAATAAGGGCCCATTAAGTGATGAAGATGCCAGGAATGCAGCAGCAGAGACAGCTCTGGGCATAGAATCCAGCTACTCATTCACTGCTGTTGTGTTACAGCAGTCCTTTCAGTGAGTGAGTTCTGCCAACATGTTAGAAGTGACAGGAGCAGCTTCCTCAGCACACCCTGTCTGTCTGTACAGGTATACAGGATCAAACACAGCCTTGTCTGCTCCTATTGCACACCATCAACCATTTTGTCCCAGAAAAGATGAACTAAGGGAATACAATCCTCTGCCCATACACTTATTAGGTATCTGGCTCATTCACATGTTCCCACAGCACAGAGGTAAAATTCTCACAGAATTCTCACAGAGAGTCTGTGTTTGGCTCAAGGTTGGAGGAAGAGAGTGTGAGACCTGAGCTGTCCCTCATTCAAACACTACCTCCAGGTACATGCAAGAGATGAGGGCTCATCTCAGGGAGCAGTCTGTACAACAGCCACTGATAGAAATAAATGTCCTCTCTTAAGGAGGCAAACTTTGTAGTTTTTTATAGCATTCTTAAAATCTGGGTAGATTTTATTTTTCTCAGTTTCTCAGAAAAGCACATGCTTGTCCATGCTATCCATGTTTTTACATTTAAGGCACATAAAATTCAGCAGGTCGTAATAAAACTTGCAGTCTTTAGAATTTAGGGAGTGTACATCTGAACTTTGTTCACACACTGATTGCTACAGTTCTGCAAACTGAAAGTGAGGACAATAAATGAAACAGCAGTTTTACCATACTTGATCTAGCAAGAGTTCTGACCTTTAATTATATAAACTAAGGCAATTAAAAATGGGCAATTATTACTTCTATCAAAATTTTCATCTAAGAGAAAATGTTACTGTAGTAGGGAAAGCAAAAGAGTGCATGCTTGTAAAACAGGATTTTCCACAAGAAAAACAAACTGAGCTACAGGTAGCTAAACTTTTCACTTTCAAGGCCCAGATGATAAAGATTTCATATACTGTTCTCTACTGTCTTTCTCAGAAAGGGAAATTAAATTACTAAAGATTTTAAATTATTTAGAACAAATCAGAAGGAAAAAAAAAGACGAAATGCCAGCACTGATATATATGAGGATTTTTTTAGCTGACCATTACACATCAACTTGATGGATATTTTGGGTAATATCATATTACACTAACCTTGTAATATTACAATTACATTATTATATATCATTATATATTATATAGATAATATATTATTAATATAATTATATAAAATATAATAAATAATATTATATTTTATATAATATATATTATTATATATTATTAGATTTTATTACAATGTAATAAAACTCACTACCTTTATAATTCTATTCATAACTATTGCCTGTCATTAAAACTTATCTCCTAGAAGATATATTTATGAAATATTTTCTGAATTATTTATTTCCTAGATAAATAAGAATGAACTCTGGAAAGTAAAGACAAACATTATAATTGAAGATTAAAATAAACATCAAAAAGTCTCAAATCCCCTTGTTTTACTGCAGGCACTGGATGTTCAGAGGTTCAGCACTAGAGGCCACTGTAAGCCAAGCAACATCAGGGGAAAAATCTATACACTGAAAATGTCCCAAAAACTCTATAAATGTAATTACAAACCACTGTTTCCAGATTCAGTGACTTCTGCTAAACAAGAAAATTGAATGGTAAATATGAAGAACATTATATTCTAAAGGTCCTAAAAAGTCTTTAATGCTGTTTTTTCCTTATTCTTCTTTGGTTTGTCTTTCCTTTTAAGCACTACAGGAAAGAAATATCTGTTTACACGAAACCCAGATTTTTTGTTTAAGTTAGAACAGGAAAGTAATGGAGGTGCATCACATGTCCCAGTTAAGTGTTGTCATTATACATACAGTGAAAAGATATTCAATCTTTTATGATCTCAAGTCATGAATCCTGAGGAACCTCATTTCTTATTTGACTCTGTTTCAACACCTTTTAATTTCTCACCTATGAGAGAAAGAGAGATAGGGAGAAAGGAATATCTAAAATGTTAGAGAATACTTTCTGCAATCTCAGACTTTTCCTACTGGGTTTAAGGCTTCATTAGATACAGCTGTTACATCTGTGAACTCATCCCACGCCTACAAAAAAAAAAAGTCTGCATATCTACCACTAAAGAACAATGGGTAAGTTATTAGTAAAAAGCACACCCTGATCTCTGACCTGTGGAGTGAGTTGCTTGGAAGCCTTTTCTTTGAACTGAAGCATCAGAAATAAAGCGGAGGAACATTTTGTTTCCAGTAGCAATGAGAGGATCTGGTATTTTATTGCCACATAAGCGTCCCAGGATTGGCGATTTTTCACTTTCACCATCAAACACTTCCAAGTGGTCATAAGCACATTCTTGATGTTGTTCTATTTCAAATTCATTGAATGTCTAGGGGAAAGAAAAGTAAAATTACCCATTGTGGGACTGTATTTACATGGTACATATGTTAATATGTTGTAGAACACAAGGATGCAGTTAAAATGACAGATTTAACATTACTGCTTCTACAAGCCTGTAGAGTTGAATAACATATTGATCTTATTGATCTTTTATTGGAATAAAAGTTAAGACACTGAACTTCAAGAGTGCATCATCCTTCATACAGAAAGGCATTAGCATCTTTATAACAACTACTACCTATAAGAGAATATTAAATCTAGAATACTACTGCCTTTCTGCTAAATTTTTTAGGATTATCTGCACTGTTTTTAGGATTATTCCAAATTTCACAGAGCATTCAAAACAGCAAAAAGTCAGAAATTACTATTCCTTGCATTGTTGAGGATTGATTGAAACATCTGCAAAGCATAATGGCTCCCCCCCTGCCCTTTTCCAAAACCTACATCACACTGCAACTAAAGCCTCTGAGAATGACTTTTCCACATGAAGTTTTATGCATGAAAGTTATATTTTCTAATCTATTATTTAGAAATTTGTTTTCCCATTCTTACAACTAAACGATGTTTCAGGCTTTACCCCTCATGCTAAGGTCACGTTGTTACTAGCAAAAGCCTTGTGAAAAACAACAAAATTGTCTTGTTTGTTGGAACAAACTTCAGGCATTTCCTAAAAGTGTATGCCATGCCTGACAGACACTGTTAACACACATACAACTAATACCCACATTTCAGATCTGGAAGACTATCTTCCAAGACTAGAATGATATAAACAAAGTTATTTCAAGGGGACATCTAAGATTTTTAAGATAAGACTTTTTGACCAGGTCTAAATTTCAACAATCCTGAAGCTTAATATCTGGTAATTTCTCATGTAAACACTGTGAAGGCAATATACATCTTTGTGAATTTTGTATAGAGTAAGCAGCAATTTAAGGTGGAAATTCAAAATATATTTTGTTCAACAAAACAGCATAAAACCACCAAGTACACATGTTTTCATGAGTGGTCATGTAGTTGACTATTTATGAAAAAAAACCCCAGAAGACCCCAAAAAAAACCCATTACCCAAACAGAATAGGATTGAGAAACAATAATTAAAAGGAATAAAACTGAACTATCAAATACCAAGCAAATATCACAATTAAGCATTCTCTCTGGTACACCAAAACAAATCTGACCTACCAAATCACTTGTGAGCCCTGAGAGTGTGAAATGCAATGGTAATTTATATTAAAAGCTGACCTAAAGAGCTAACACAATTTTTTTTCCCCAGAGAATTTCAATACTCAGAATAACACTTATTTTATGTGAGGAACTGTGTGATGCAGCGAATGCAGGTTGATTTCATTGTGAAAGTTTGGGGTTTACATTACGGGATTGAAACTGCCGAGGCAATGAAAACAGCCGTACAGCTGTCACTCCTGCTGCTCTTAAATTGTGGTCAGTCATCCTACTTTTATGATGCCAACTATGTGTTGTCATTCATACCAAAATAAAATCTGATGGATTAAGAAAACCCCGGAAAGCTGAGAGACTAAGTCTCAGTAAGGGAGTTACTTAAACACAGCGTTGAGTCAAGCCAGCTTGGAATCAATGGGAGCAATAGGCATGATCCAAGAGCAGCCAGCAGAAATTCACTTTTTTTAGAGGAAAATTAGATCTGTTTTGTTCACTTCTCACCAGCATGAAAAACCCCCAACAAAACCAACCCTCTTCAGGAAGCATATCTCATGATGAACTGCAAGGCACATCTATTATTTTTAATGTTTGACTTCTCACTGGGATTCCCAAGCCTGCAGAAGCACAGTACATGTTATATTGGGTCCCTCAAACATGACCAGAAAAAGTCCTAAATCTGTTGTGGGTATAGCAATCTATTCTAGCAATTCCAAAGAGAATGCAAAGAAAATTTGCTTTTTAAAGGAAAATCTGATCTTAATGTGCATAGTTCTTTGAAATCAAAAAATGTCTGATATTTTAAAATACCCAAAGACAGTCTCAGTCTTTTAAAGGTCAGACAGTTCCTTGCAGGTTTGAAAGAGGAGAACTGACATAAACTTCCCTTAACCATAACTGAATAGTTGCTGCCAACAGAGTTCACAAATGATCTAATAAAGTTGGTAGTATAATTAAATCACACCCTCTCTTCCTGGGACAAATACTTTTGAATGCCTACCCCGCCATGACTATTTTAACTCCATGTGATATGTCTCTATAGTGGGAATGGTACTCAGAAATGTTACATATAGCTTCTGGCCATCCAGCCCTTTCTATCTACAGCACTCAACCAAGTAGATACGTTGGTGGCACTTATGGACAGCTGCCTGGAGGGGACACTTAAGTCTGTCTCGTATAAACATCCGGCTGATTAGCTCATGGAAATCAGTCCCTCTGCTATGCACATTTTCAAAGCCATCTTTATCTACATGCTTCATTTAAAAGTTCTGAAGTGCTTACCCTTTTTTTTCATAGGCTTTTTAATTGCACCAAATACTTGAATTTAGCCCGTTCAGGAAGCCACTTTTCAATGGTTAGCAGAGTGAGGGCAATCACAACAAAAGGTTAGTTTCTATACACACACCCATCTTGAAAAAGAAAGTACAGCCTCACAATTCTTGTGGTTTGTTACCATGAAGTAACCAATCCACTTCTTCAATTTGAACAAGAAAACTATGAAAAGTAAACTTAAACACAGTGTGAAAGAAAAAAAATAATCATCCAATGTGGAATTATGGTATTAATATTATTGATATGGGACCTTGCTGTACTGCACAACTTAAAGATATTGTACAAACAGAATTTAGTAACTGACCCTAATGGTTTACACAGAAGAGCAGATCTCAGATTCTAAATCATGGAGTAATTGTTGAAAATTCTATCTAGTAAAATTCTGTATATTTTTTCAGTTCCATTGGCAAAAGCCAATTTAAAATACCTTTTCTTTCTAAAGTAAGAATATTTGGCTGAAGATATCTGAATGTTGGAATTTCACCTGCTGTGGGCATAAGTATTGGAAAAACTTTTACATTAACATGCCTATACTTGGCTGGCTTTAGTTTATTCACCCAGTATGAAGAACACTTGCTCAGAAGCAGCAGTAAGAAGGCTGCCTGAATTAGAAACCTCTTTTTTAACCCTTGGAATGGACAGAGCATGCACACCACTCATTCTCCACCACCACCATGCCCTCCAGTACAGTTCAACTGTTTTACTTTTGGCAAACAGGGATCAGTGCACAGTCCCACATCAGCACAGTAACAGGAGTAGTTTAACCCCAGGAAGCAGCCAAGTCCCACACAGCTGCTTGCTCGCTGCCCCACCAGTAGGACTGGAGTGAGAATTGAAAGTGTGAAAGAAAACTTGTGGGCTGAGATGAAGACATTTTAATAGGGAAAGCAAAAGCAGCGCACACAAGTAAAGCAAAACAAGGAATGAATTCACTGCTTCCCATGGGCAGGCAGGTGTTCAGCCATCACATGCACCACACCACCACTCCAAATACCATCCCTTCCTCCTTCTTCCCCCAGTTTGATATCCTGAGCATGATGTCTATAGTCTGGAATATCCCTGTGTTTGGGCCACCTGTCCTGGCTGTGTCTCCCCCTCAGCTTTCTCTGCAATCCCAGCTTCCTTGCCAGCAGAAAACGCCTTGGTTCTGTATAAGCCCTGCTTAGCAATAGCAAAAACATCTCTGTGTTATCAACATTGTTCAGCACAAATCCAAACCATAGGCCCATACCAGCCACTGGGAATAAAATTAATTCTAGCCCAGCCAAAACCAGGACCAGGGGTTAGGGTTTGCTAAGGTTGGCAGTTATGAGATTGGAATATACCCTTCATCCCTGCACAAGTACTGCCTATTGCTTCTACCTCTGAAACAGAGATATCGCTCTCCTTAACTTTATTTGCTCCAAAACAGTTGAAAAATCAATTTAAGAAGTTTAAATATATGTAAGGCCAGCTTTTGTTGTGGCTGTCCTGCAAGTAAGCTGCAGAAGACATGCTGGGGCTGAGCTCAAAGAAAAACCCTATTGGCAAGACTGTGCCTTTGGCCTCATACAGAGGCCACATAACCTCAGTAAACCTGCAAAGCCATCTAAGCTCTCCTAGGCCTGTCTTTGAACACCAGCACTGCCCTCAGCCAGCTGGACACTGAATTCACAAATCTACTCCAGGCTGCTCTTCTACTTACGTTAAAATTTGAAACCACTTTAAAATGAGAAATCCAGATTCTCAGGGTTTTTGTATCTTTTTTCCTTCTCAAAAAAACAGAAAAGGGAAAGGTGTGTGCAGAGGACTGCTCATAACTCAAAATTTTGCTATTTTTATATATTGGAATTTGTGTAAATGGCTTCTGCCATATTTGCCAAAACTTTGCACAAGTTTTATGAGTTGCAACAATGATATAGTAAAGTCTGACAGGAGGAAAGCGTTCCTCCTGCCTTTGCTGTAGAGAGTATTTCCAATCACTATAAACTTAAATCACAACTCTGTGATATTGAGTAGTCCCTGTTGGTTAGAAATGGACAGGATTCAGCAAGTTTTTAAAATAGTTTACCTCTGGGATGCAAACTGACAGTAAAGTTTAGTAACAGTTTCATATCATTGAGCAGTCATTTGAGAAGTTGACTTGATGGAAGAAAAGCTGAAAAGGAAGGGAAAGCAGAGACTCACCAGTTTGACCCTCTGCCCAGGGGTGGCACTGATTTCCCACGTGCACTCTTTCCTGCTGGGATACTTGTCAGGCCAGTTGGGACTCGTGATGATGCCATTGGGACTGTGGATCTTCTGCTCACACTCAGCTGTGCCAATAGGGATAGCAGCAGTTAGTCTGGGGGTCAGCATTCACAAGTAGTCAACAAAGTACCATTTTTTGTCAGGGCAGCCACCAAGTGGGAAGGATTTTAAGGAAGATAGGTAAACACGCTTTTCAGAGTGCACAGTCATGTTATTCCCCTCGGGCATGTGTTTTATAGCATTAACCCAGCATGTTTCTTTATGGATTGTTGTGAAACATACACTGTTGTTTACAATGGGTAGCTTTTTTTCAGAAAAAATCTTATACAAGAATAAACATAAGATAAATATTAAAAGTTCATCAAGTACTTTCCCATTCCCCCCATCCTACATACAAGTAAGTGTGTAAAAGTGTGTAAATCCATATGAAAATCTCACTACTCCAACTTCAAAAGAAATTTCTCAAACAATTTATTTTTTTCTCTTCTTGGTAATTTTCACTGCAGCTACAGAGCAATCAATTTGATTTGTAAATCACAGCTTCTAGGTAAACATATACACAATGTAAGAACAGCTAAGACTAAACTGTAAGTATGTACAAAGAGCAGATTAGTCACTGAATTTGCAACTAAACCACTAGCACCCAGAACTAAAAGAAGGAATTTTTGTATTTACTTTTAGCAATCTCAATTTGCTTTCTAAATATCAGAGAATTCTTTGAAAAAAAAAAAACTTTTAGAGTAGGCAACCAAAACCAGTGAAAATGCAAATAATTCACAAAGGGCATGTCTTTACTTTCAGATTAAATCCATGCTAGAAAACATTGAGACATTACAGCAGCTCTCATGATATTGGACACTTGAGGTTCATTTGCAGAGAATTTAAATTCTACTTAAGTCCCAAAACCTATCGTTTTCTTGAAGGTAGCCACCTCAAGAGAGACAAAGGAAGAAAGATGTGCAGGGCTTTGCTGGAACTTAGATTGTCTGAATATGTCGCCTAAAACAAACCCAGAAAGAGTAGATATGGTTTCAACCTGGCTGAGGTTGAGGAAACTAACTGCTACTGATAGCAGCTAATCACAAATTTACCAGGCTTCTCTCCAGAAACTCTACCCCTGTGTTTAATACAGCCTTAGATAAATACTTTATCAGAGCTTGAAATATTCTACACTTCACAGAACTATTGAAAGTAGCACTCTGTGCCAACGATCCCAAGTTTTCCAAACTTCATTCCTGTGGACCTCAAACTCAGCCCACACAAATGCTGGGGATGGAGGGGATGGGAAAGGGGAGGAATGTTGTTGTGTTTAAACCCAAATGTCTAAAACCCCATTACCAAGAACTTCTTTTCCCTTCTTTTGTTTGAAAGGAGAGCTACAGAAAGCTTTCTGCGAGACAGTTGTGTAACCAACCACTCCACTGCCTTCCTGCTCACCTTCCTTGCAGTCATGTTTATTTTCGTGTAGCACGAATCCGTTCCGGCACTGGCAGACATAGCTTCCCACTGTGTTGATGCACTCGTGCTGGCAGCCCCCATTGTCCTTGGAACACTCATCCTTGTCTACAAAACACACAACAAGCTCAGGTGAGCACATAGTTCCCAGCAGACCTTGCTACCAAAAGGAGCACGGAGCCTGAGGCCAGAGCAGGATAAGCTACAGCACAGTCACTCTTCCCAGTGAGGCACTTTTGTGGTGCCTTCGTTTTAGGTCACTCTTGGCTCAGCCTGCAGCCTTGCTCTGTGGCACAAAGAGTCTGTCTCATCTTTCTAGGAATTGAGCATTAGTTCCTAAGGGAGAAGAAGACTAGTAAAACAAGCTAGAACAAAGGAGGTAAGAGATTGACCAGCTTTTACTCTTTCAAGTGGTCTAGCTAGTAAAAATTTCATAAATATCCAGTTTTATCTTAGTAAACAATGGTCATGTAGCTTATGGACAACACACATTATTCCAGCTTTGTGCAAATTCCATAATTTAACGGTGATATCTTGAAAGGAACACATAGATCAAAAAAAGACTTAAACTTCTACACATAAAACATGTAAGAAGAGAAAGATTTCACATAAGCTTTTCTAATAAGTTGGGTTTTTTTTCCCCAGCAGAGTGACAGTGTGCTTTACTTTTAATGAATCTGGACCTTATAGACCATCACAAAAAGAAAAACATTTCATTGAAAGAAAAAAAAAAGAATTTGGCATTAGTTAGTTCAAGAGCTACAATGTAGCACGCAGTTCTGTTTATTAACATATAATCCTTCAAAAGAGCTTTTAGTGTGTTAGAAATAAAGCAGAGAGTAGTGGAGGAAATATGACCTGCATTAAACAGCTACAAATTCATTGCATGGAAAAAAGCCAAACTAGATTAACAGGCTGTCATAGTAGCAAGAGGCCTCTGCTGCCATGCTTCTATGTCATTCAGCTGTTCTTGCTTTAGGTGAGGCTGGTCCCTTTAAAAGAGGCAGACTGCTCCGGACATGTATATACACATACATGCATATATGTGCACACATCTATATAACTATAAATGTACACAGACACACATATGTATACATTCCTAGATATAAAAATATACACATATAAATATATATATATGTATGTATATAAACACACATATATTAAACCTCCCCTGTATTTTACTAAATGCAAAGGAGAGGAGGAAAAAGAGCGAAGGAATTTTGGTCAACCCAGAAGTCTGGTTGTTGTGGGTTGGAAGGCAGACCATTTACCCCCTTCAGTCTTATTTACCTTGGAAAGCAACAGTTAACATTATCTCCAAACAAGGCAATGTGGTATTTCACTTTACCAGGTATGGCAAAAATTTCTATGGATTAGAAGCCACCATGGACAATTTAAGTCTCTTTTCATTTTCTTACTCATGCATTTTTTTCCGTGCCCTTACTGATGCTCATATTCAATAACACAACAAAGGAAGTTTGCATTGTAATTGCATACACGTCATCTTCCTCTGCTGAAATGTTTTTCAGCACTTGACCTGTTGACTTGCAGGTCTTTCCATAAAAATTAGCTTCTACTTATAATACAAGATGGTAATGTGCATTTATAGGTAAATTCTGCAAGTCAAACCCAAGCATCCACTGCATTTTGTACTGTAACTCTCAAATCTGTTTGCGCTGAAAGTTTTCAGAAGCTTTCTGCAAATGTGAACAGATCTGAAGGTTAAGAAAGAGTTGAAAACATAGATACCTCTTGGAACCATACATTCAGAGAGATATTACTTGTCATTTTGATGATGAAAGGAAGCACAGAAGATCCACAAAACACTGTTTATGCACCTTGCAAAGCATGTCCCTAACTGAGGTAGCAAATCTATGCAATGTCGAACCAAAGTCATAATTTTGCAAAAGCAAGCACTATCATAAACTCGTTCCACATTGCAAGTGAAGAACAGTAGCAAACAACTGAGAAATTAGAACTATTATGAACAAAATTCTTCAATATTTCCCTCCTAAGCATTACTTTGTTATTTTCTACCAGAATAACAAAAGGAAAGGAAGGCAAACTCAAAATGCATTCAAGTTAGGCTTTCAAGTACAGAGTAGATACACAAATTCTAAATAAATAAAAGCCCTGACCATTTTCATCATCCTCCAAACTTTATGAAAACACTGAAAAGTATTTTAACATTAGATATGCTTATATTCTGTAAAATAATCTCTTAAGAGACAAGTGCATTAGCAAATAGTCCCACGTTGGATGTCCTCAGAAATAAAATAAAGGACAGAAGGTACAAAAGAGAAGTTTTGGAACACATTTGAGCTACAATAATTACTTGTACATAGTTAATCAAGGATGCAACTGTTGAACAAGCCTTCCTCACACTTCATAATTGAGAACAGACTTTCTGTCAAATTGATTGCCCAGTTTAAAAATTTGTGAAAAAAAACCCCAACAATTAATCTGTATTAGTTACAAGAACAAATGTTTTGCCATGTAAAAACAAAGCCATTTGTTATGCTGACAGATGGAAATGAGTACCCCCAATTTTAAAAGGATACTTTCTTTCTTTTCTCATTTCAGTACTTAGAAGAAGGAAAGATCCATTCTCAAGAAAATAATAGATTGACTCATTCTGAGGACAAATGGTCGTACCTCTGAGACCCTCAGAGGCCACCAGTCTGTGAATAACATGTACTCGGCCTGAAGGGACCTGTACCAAGTCCTTGCAAGATTCAAAACCAAAAATTTTCTCTTTGCAGGCAGCTTTCCTGTCTGTGGAAAAAAATGTACCAGGATGGCACCCAAGATGACTTTTTGTTCAAGACTAGAAACATTCTAGCTTTCTCTTTTTAACTGCTCAATGAATCACTACCCAAGAAGAGATCTCATTTTTACATTATATCAAAACCCACGTATATTTTGAATGTTTATGCAGAGAATCACTCATGCTTATTTAAAACACTAAAGTAAGTCTGAAACCTATGATAAATGGAAGCAGTTTAATGACAAACTATGACTAATCCTCAGGTCATCTTTCCAGAAAGATCACAGAAAAGGGTATTTAAACATATATATATATATATATATATATATATATGTTTAGTAGTGTGTGCTGTCCTGCAGGGACTTACTCCAAGGTCTTGGTCTTATAACAAAAGCGTGAGACAGAGGAGAACAGAAGAAAGGCAGAGGGAGAAGAATAAAAAACTAATCATTGGAAGTTTTTAATTTAGAAGCCTAATATCCAATTCCAAGAAGTTTTAATAAAAGGCTTTTTTTTTTAATAATATATAGTGACCCCCAGTTTCCTCTCTTTATCTGGGAAACTTGATTATAAATATACAAGAGTCTCTGTAGTTCAGCTAGATCCCTGCAGACACTCCTAATTGAGCTTTCTTCAGAACTGTCCCATCAAATGTAAATTTTACAGAATGCTGGAAAAAAAAAATTTCTCACTTTCCAGTAGCACCTGTCTGGCTGTTAACACTATTTTACAGCCAAAAATATAATTTCATGTTGTCTTGTATCAACATAAATACCTTCCTAATGCAGGTCATCTGTTGCCCTATGTCACTGTTTGCTTTCACAGTTGATCACAGCAGGTTTCAACCACCCAAAAACTGCTTTCTGTCGTCTGAGCTGGAGCTGGGCCATGCTTCCTCATCTCTAGCTGTGGTGCAGAATTCACCACCAAAAGAGTTGCAGAAGAAAAGAGTAGTTCTTTGGCTGTGCTTGAGGAACATTTTTCAGTTCCTAATCTTCACAGTAATTTAACTTATCCACCTTTCTATATTGTTAAGCATTGCATATGGTCTTTACTGGTGAAAAGAGTTCAGGATGCAGTGTTTTACTCATTACATTTTTTGTCATTATTTATGTCTTTATGACTAAGTGCTTTCACATCTATTGTGATTCAATTAATAAAAATGGTAAATGTCTGCAATCAAGTGTCAAAGTATTTCTACCCAGATAACATTCTAAAATTGTTGTAGTCTGAAGTTTAATATACATATAAACAGGCAAAAAACCAGCACTTCATCAGCTGAAAAATTCTGTCATCAACTCCCAAAAGTCAAAATACTTGAAGTCTCAAGTCTGTTCTTTACTGGCAGATGAATAGCATATTATGCCCATATTAAGGAATTCAGGGACAAGAAAGTAACAGTGTTTTATGACAGTCCTAAGATGTCTGATTAATCATTTGGAGATGGCATCTTCTTTTTAGATACTTTAAGTTCAGAAGTTTGATTTTTCTCAAGCATTACAAAATTTCTGTTTTAATCAGAAAACATTGTCAAACAAGGAAAGTCAGATGACATAGAAGAATGGAATCTGCTAGAAATTAGAACAAATGCAAGATAGTTCAGAAAGAATAAAAATAAAATACTCATATTATATTCAGATATTTGAAATCATATGAAATGCTGGCAGGAATATGTCATGAAGCACTCAGTATATTTACATACCTACAGATTCAAAAGCTTTTTATATCAAGCTATCTTTTTTTTTTTAATGGGATTAGATATATACAATATCTAGGACACATAACACATTTCTATTTATTGAAAAATACATTAGTTGAAACTTATCCCTGACTAAAGAATTTATTCTGTGATCAATGACACCACTTAAAAATTTCTTTTTGAAATTACTTTGTGAGGGAAAGATAAGAACATTTCTTTCAGAACTGAAATATACAAGGGAAAATTAGTTCTGAAGAATTACAACCTGATGCTTTGTAATCCATGACCTTCAGTCTAGTCTTTCCCCAAGTTACAGCATTGGTGGAACCCACTCATTCAAAGGAAGTCACTTGAGCAAAAGAAATAAATTCATATGTGAAGATAAAGGATTACTTTAATGAAAACCAAAATTTAACTAACTATAGATGTATAAATTACCAGCATGTCCAGGAAACACAACTTCTGAACCATGGAGCTTATATAAATTACTGCACTATCATCATTGCCAGTCTTATCTGAAATATCTGTAAGATCTTAAAAAGATTCAACAAACTTCCTTTGCAGTCTTTAGAACTTGAACATGTCAATATATATTCCTGTAAAAAGACAATGTGACAATTCCTGCTGGCACAACTAGACCAACAGAAAATGACTAGTTGTGTGCTTCTAGGAGGAAGCTCTGTTGTGTGCACATATGTATTTACTACAAATAATGAGTAAACCTTGAATGCTTCTTGCTAATGTAAATCATAAATTTGAAAGTAGAAAGTGTTACTATAAGTAAAGATGTATCTTTGGAACATTATGACCAGAGAAATGTGGCTACTAGGAAAGAGATATACTTAAAAGAGATCAAACATTTTTTATGTCTTTGTATGAGACAAAACATCTCTTTTCATGTTTCATAGTTGCTTAATAAAAACATCAAAATAGTCATAACAAGAAAATACTGAAAATCTAAACTGTTTGCCTTGGTAGATATTTTTTTCATTTTCCAAACCACATTCCTTACACATTCTACAGATTCTTATTAGTCATATTATTAGTTATTAGCAGTCATCAATGAAAGACCATTTCATTTGAGTTTTGATAAACTATTTTTAGCAAGCAAATGCTAATAATGGTAGTATATTTTACTACATGCTAGGTATAATCAGGATTCTCCAGGTTCAGAATTTTCACTGCTATCAAAAAATCTGGGGTACAATTCAACTCCCAAATTCTTTTGTTTGACATCTGGTTTAGGGAGGTGGGCAGATGCAATTCGTGTTTTTTGTTGTTTTACACAAGGTAAGTTAGCTATCCCTATGTGTGTGTGTGTAAACACGCGGGAAAAACACAAAGCAAACTTCTGCTACAAACACTGAGTGATCTCCTTCCAGAGCCAGATTTCTATATTGCACATTCAATGGGTAATTGCAGAGGCCACTGTTGAGCAAATATTTCCTCACATCTTAAGCTTCACTTATGTGTGACTTTATTCAACAGTATAAGTCCTCATACGATATAAACTTCCACTGCTCTGATCTCCCTCAGTAAAATTACACTCATAAATAAAAAGACACGGGGTTTTTTTGCAAGATCAAGATCTTAAACCCTGTTCTTCTGCAAAACATTAAGAAGTGCAAAGTTTGGCACAGATGTAGCCATAATGTTAAACAAATGTTGCACCACAAAGTGGTAATTTCCCAACAAATGGAATATATTAAGAGACTTGAGTAGAAAAAATACAAGAGTACACAGTGTGCAATTCGTATCACTTTACAACTGGGATTTGAAAAAAACAGCAACAAAACTTGGGATAAAAGAAATCTAATAAAAACATAGAAATACAGTAATTTTTCTTTTGTCCTCTGTATCTCACAAAGTTTTCTTGCTTCTGCTGTTACTTCAGTACATATAGATATGTTCAATGTATTTTCTACAGACATTACAATTCAGAATGTTATATTAAGACAGTAGAGCGGCGTATGTTTATGTAAATAAAACTAATTCAAAGCTACCAGGAAAACCATAAGCAAAGAAGCCACTCATTTTCATACCAAAATTGAGGTCACTCCACCTAGTCAGTGGACATCCAGAAGCACTGACAGGTACTCAAGGGTACCTTTCCATACCTGAGAAGAAGTGTGCCTTGAAACCTTTTTTTGAGACAGTGTTGTCAGAGCGAAACTCGATGCGCATGTTGTTGTACTGGGAGGTGATGACTTCAGGCACTTCTGTCCCGCAGAATTTACCGTGCAGCTTGGAATCAGAAGAAAGGCCACTGCGAACCTCCACATAATCATACTTGCAAACCTGAGAAAAGAGAGAAAGAAAAAATATTTGGCTAATCAAAATAAAAGCACGAAGCTGTTTACAAATGCCAGAATTCTGGTGGGTATGTATATTACTGCTGAATAATAAATGACCAATATCCTTCTTCACTTTCTCCTGATCCTGAAAGCATTTGTAAATTGTTGTGTTTGCTAATTATAGGTAAGAATGTTTTAAGGTCACTAACACATAGCTATACTATGAATTATGTTCCAATTTATATTTTTATAGATGTTGACCTATGTTTAATATCTAAATTTCAAGATACTTAAAGCATTTCCACTTCATTTAAAAAGAAAATATTCCATTGACAGAAAACTAAATCTAGAAATGTTGATGCTAAAAATTACACCTATCTGTGTGCTATAAACCACATACCCCAAACTTATAAACCTTCTACTACTTGCATCTTGAAGATATTTTTAAATATTAATTTTCATCTAGAAACTTACAAGGTAAATTTTCATCATTACATATTTAAGATATATTCATTTATTTCCAAATATATAACTTTCCACTATTAAAACCATGCATCTTTCACCAACAGTAGCATAGCTATAATTTGGAACATGATGCATGCCATTTTTATTAAAAGGTTAAAAATAAAGTAATATAATGTAATAAAAAAAAGCCTTATGCAAGGTCTAGTTCTAATGATAATACTTTCAATACATAATCCCTTGGTCAATTTAAAGCCATCCAGTCAAAAACTTCTAAGCTTCTTAGGCTCAACTATCAATCATTTAATCAAAAATGTACCAGTTGTCTGCAATTAATAGCTTAAGAAAGAATATTGTCCAGGAGGATTCATACAGAGCTTATATTGGTCCATTAAATCCAAGTTGTATTTGAAAAATTGCAATTTCTAGTCAAAAAAAGTGTCAGGGGAGCTGGAAGAGAACAATAGAAAAGGATGTTTTGGCCTTTGTTGTTCTCTCTCTCTATGAAAAATTTTCATAATTTCCAATTGGTTTTAATATAATACACTGAAGATGTAGATTAAATTTTTATTGTTACTGGAAGAATTTTCACATGTGGCAGAGTTGAAAAGTGACTAATTCAGTCGAAACTTTTTCTATACATTATAAAGAACACAAAGATTCTTAAAACTTGAGTTACTGCCACATGTTAACCTATACTAATTGGAAGACACATTTCTGATAGTGCATGTGATTTTCAAACATAGCTCACTACGTTGATAAATCCCACCAATTCCAGCAATATAATAGTGGTGAGTTTTTATGGTTGCCTAGCTTTAGATCAGAAATCAAATGTAATTTCAAATAGATCTAACTTCCTATATACTACTCTGCCCTTTTAAGCTTTTATTACATCTCTTGCACTTCTAGTCATAATGATTACAGGACATAAATGTAAAGTATACATCACTGAAAATCGGAATTTCATGGACTTGAGAACCCACTTCAAAAAATTATGGAGGAAGAAAAAATCTGACATTGTTTTCTCTGAAAATAATATTGAGGTATTTTAGAGAAGTCATGGCTGGTTTGGTTCTGTTATAAATCAAACTCCGGCTTTTGTACCTTCAAACACCTCTGCCTAAAAAGTAGGCCATCTTTATACTAAATACATTGCTACAAATTTATTTAGAAATAAATAGAAAGGTCAGAAATAACATCTTGGGATTTGTGTTCTTAATGCCATGTGAAAAATGTGCATTTAAACTCAGTGGTTACAGCATGTTATGGCTGGAGTGTGGTGAGGGAATTCAATGATATGACAGAGAATTGCCTACGAAGCAGAAGAAAAAGTGAAAAGGATGTTGAAACCCAC
This sequence comes from Setophaga petechia, assembly GCA_024362935.1. Taxonomy (NCBI): domain Eukaryota; kingdom Metazoa; phylum Chordata; class Aves; order Passeriformes; family Parulidae; genus Setophaga; species Setophaga petechia. The sequence goes on from JANCRA010000001.1 coordinate 36,116,298, forward strand.
ATTTTACTGCTTCTCATCCCAAAAGCACTGCAACACCCACCACTTTGTTTAAAGCTGTAAGGAGCATCCTTCACCACAGGGAGGCCTCTGCCCTGTCCCTCCTCCTACCTGGGCAGAAGATCCCCCATGCCTCTGAGGGTTGCCCAGCTCAAAAACTGCTGCTGTTCTATCGTGACTTATTTCTGGTACTGCTCACTTCAAACTATTCCCCCAGTGAGATACTTGTAAGTGATTTAAATGCTCCCTCACTCCATCAACCACAGCTTATGTGTATTCTTTGTAGTCAGTCTGTAAAGATGATTTGGTTTCTCCAGATTTTCTTCCCTTGAATTCTTTCCAATATGCTTCAGCCCCATTTGCTCTGTTTTATTTTGTTGATAAAAAAGTCAGCTGAGACTCAGCAGAGAACATTTTTTTAAAATTTCTTGTAATACATATACATTTAGATGATATGTAAAAGAGAGCTATTCTTTCCATGTTTGTTTTGAAAGAATCCAGAAACAGTCCCAAAACGAAAACAAGAATATCCATGCTTATTGTCAGCATATGAAAGGTCAGCAAGGGTTCTATAAGACAATATCTATTTCTGAATGCTTGTGAAACCACTTAGAGTGTAACAGATTGTGCAGCTCTTCATTACTTACTTCATTCCCTTCTAACTCAAAAAACTCAAACTTCATTGAAATTCGGTATTGCGTTGGGGCAACCACCTGCCACACACAGTTTTTGTTTGGAGGATACTCTTTTGGCCACCCTGGTGTGGTTATAGTCCCATTTAGCTTTGTCAGGAGTCCTCCACAAGCAGCTGTAAAATTAAAAGAGAACATCATTTCTTGACTGACAGTGTGTTTTACTATAAACCGAAACATGCTAAGAAGAGTCAGTCCTCTCATTACTTATATGCTGCAATGCCCAGACAGACTAATCAGAATCTTGCTTTATCACGCTTGGTGCAAACAAAGAGAAAGAGACAGCCCCTATCTTGAACAGCTTGCAGGTTTGTGGGCAGAGATAAGTTTCAGGACTACACAAAGCGTTATCATATTCATTCTTTTCCCCTCCCTCCAGAGACTCTGGTTATTCTCTCACAGCCTTTCCCATGCAAATCCTCTGACCTCACCGTCCTCCCCAAGACTTTGACCACCCCTCTTCAGACAGAGGGATACTTAGGATGTGCTTCTCTCCTTCATTGCTGATGCAGAATCAGCCCTACCTGTCTCAGCTCATATGGCTGTATATGCTTCCCATAACCCACTAGGTAGGGTCACTTCTTTGGAAGAGCAGTCACACACACTTCAGTCACAATTACTTTTGCTGAATCATGGATGTTCAATTAAAAGAGAAAACGCCTCTTATTTCCAAGTATATGCCAAATAATCACCTCCATAAAACAGAAAAATACTGTACAAGGTTCTTGAATGCAGTTCAGCTAGCAAAGGATAAACTCATTAATCTTTTCCATCTGTGCTTTTTTTTTTTTTTTAAGGAAAGTAAGGGGATTTAGAGAAGCTCTCAATCACACTCTGCCACATTGATAACCATTACAGCACCGTGACAGCACTGGAAATCATCCACAAATCTCCTTCCAAAGAGCTGAAGGAAGGAGCTCTGGCTCAACTGCTCTCCACTAACACTGAATGCTTTAAAAACTGGCTGTAGCAGTCTAGCTGATGATCTCATATACTGCAACTACTCCATCTAACACAGCTGGGAGAATTCACCAGTTACTATGTCAAGGCTCATTTTGTCAACTCAGACACACACCAGTGTTTCTCCTGGTCCCTAGTTTTCCATGCAGCACACTTCTTGGTATACATGCAAAAGTAATCTGATGGGAATGGGTGAACTAAGACCTTGGGTCACACCTCAGTGTATCAAAAAAGACCAGACATAGGTTTAAAGACTGCACCCAGATTACACAAGCTGTCCCATCAAATGATCTGATCTGGGTCAGAGAAACTACTGCCAGATTTCAATTTCTGCTTCTGAACATTGTTCTGCTGATCCTTGAGGCAAGGGTGGAAAATGTGGAAATAGTGAAAAAAGAAAATCTTAACCCTTTCTAATATGCTGCCGTTGGGGAAGACTTGGATTAGAAGATCATAAAGCAAATTTCTGTGCATGTCAACACTGCAGTGAAGTATAAGGCAAAGTTTCTGACTAGAGGCTTCCACTCACATGTGAGCTAGCTCACACAAATGGCCCAAACTATAACGAGGAAGCAATGTTCACAGTGACTATACAGTAATTTTGATTCAGCAGTTCCAAGTACTATCTACATACAGTGAGTGCCACCTCAGCTGGAACAAACACATACACACTTTCAGGGATAGCTCATGGCATGGTTTTTGGTCTAAACTGCACTGCAGTGCTTACAGTGACTTCTTTTCACAAAGTTGTTTTACTGTTTGGGTGCCAGGAATGTATCTCTCTTCTACTTTTCAGAGGCAGAGAGAAGAGCCTTCTGAAAGATTTCTCTAATATTCTGACTTGAGCCAGCAACCAGACTAAACTCAATTCCTTATGCAAATTTGGGCTGATGATCAAAAGCCCAGAGATCAAACCTTTGTCTTCATGGCCCTCCCTTTGATTGAACTCATTTTCTTATTGTCTATCTTATGTGCAGACATCCAAATAACTTGCTTTTCCAATGTTCTTTTCACTAAAGGTCGGTGAGGGAGGAAAAACTACCAAAAAAACCCCCAGCCAGCTTGATGAGAGCCACAATCTAACATGCCTTTAATCTAGGACTTCCACCAGCTCACACAAACATAAAACAAACAAAAAACCAAAACAAACACTACAGATCCAAAAGCAAAATAACAAGAAAGAATTGCAAAGAAACTAGGCAAAATTATCCCAAATTGTAAAAAATAATAAATTAAAGACAGGAAATTAGAAAAGAGACCAGTGAATTGCATCAGAAGAAAACCAGCACTCCAAGTACCCCAATTTTCAAAATCCATTCAACAGTCAAACAGATGAGCTAAGAATAAATTTGTGCTATCCTTTGATTTATTGGTGTCTATGAGTAAAAATCAAACAATACTTGGTGCATAATGATCAGGAGTTTATGGTTCTTTCCTTTGATATGAAATATGCATAGAATGCAAAATCTTATCTCAGTTCAATCCTATGTTTACACAGACTTCTGCTTATCTCTTTCTTTTTTCTCCAAATGATTATATGAACACACTTTGCTCACCCTGAAAATTAAGAAAAGTCCACAGTGTGACTAGGAGTGGGGAGGATTCCTCTGAGCTAAAATAGAGGACCTTGCTCTTCTAGACCTGCCAGCTTCCCAGGCACATCCCAGTCAGAGGTGCTCAGAGGGGTCGTTAAACACCCTGAATCTGAGAAAGTGGCACATACTCTGCTGGTAATTGTCTCCTTGAGAGACTTTACTTTAGTGGGTATGAATAGTGCAATAAGTGGTATGGAGTCCTACATTGCACCATTCCTGATTAACAAACAGCAAAATCTGCAAAATGAAATTGCTGATGGACACGGGACAAACATGGCTCTGGCATGACTACTAAAAGGACAGCACTGATTTTCTGGGTTGGGTTCCACAGATCTCATGCTGCTCAGACAGAGCCTAAGAGACATGTAGCATTTCATTCAGGCCATGGCACTCTGAGAGCTTTAAGAGCCCATAAGACAGCAGCACACTGTACCTTCACAACTCTTCTTGTCAGGACCAAGTTCGTAGCCAGGATCGCAGGCGCACTGGTAACTGCCCAGCGTGTTCACACAGCGCTGCTCACAGCCACCGTTGTCAGGTTTGGCACATTCATCTTCCTCTGCCAAGACAGGCAAGAATGCAAAAATGTGTTAAATAATAACCTTCCTCAGCTGTAACAGCTGGATCAATATTAACCCAGAAAGCTATATGCATGCCATTATAAGATGCACTGCATAAACCACTGTGGTTGCTGACTAGAGGATTTTCAAATGCTAAGGAGACCTACAATGGAGAAAATAAAATTTTTTCCTATGTCGGGTGTGGTTTTTTTGTTGGGTTGTTTTGTTTGGTTTGGTTTTTTTTTTACAATATCTACTAACAGCTGCAGAACTAATTTATAAGCACTTTGTGTGCAGCATACAGTAATTCAGGCAGCTATAATCTAAAGATTGCACAAAGTATTGAAGGAAAGAATGAAAATCCACAGTAGGGTCACTTGAAGGGCATTTTATCTCCCTCAGAATCAATCTGTACATTATCCTGAATTCATACTCAAAAACAGATTAACAGAATCCTCAAATCCTAGGTTTTTATTCTACTGATATTAAAAGGAACAAGATGAATCAGGGCTGGGGGAGGGAAAGGAATTGTGTGTTCTCTCTGCTAGCTCTGAAATATTCCCATGAGATTCATCACTGAAATATTCCTAAGATGCTGGAATATTATTTTCTTACATCAAGACAAGTAATTTCTCAGGGAAAAAAATAAGAGCTCCTGCTCTCATGCCTATAGCCTTCAAAATTATAATTGCCTACAATGAAAACTATCAGTTGGGATTAGATAGTTTCTTTACAAAAGAACAAAAAGGTTTTCCTGGTGGCATGACCTGTATTTCAGTATCACCATGGCCACACCACTGCCAGTGACTTTAACTGTGCCACCGGCAGCACCACATGCAAATTAAAAACTTTCCTTGCATCAAATGCCTCAGGCATTTGTGCAGTTGTATGACACCCTCCACTCCCCAAAAAACACCATTTCTTGCACCTAAGCTTCACAGAAGACTATGAGGTTATTGCTCAATATGATTTCTGATCTCTTTTTTGGTTTTTTTCCCTCCTTACAGAGAGTAATAAAGCAGACCAACCCAGAAAATAGATCAGAAAATAACTGACAAGATTTAGACAAAGGAAAAAAACTTAAACAGGGAAAAAAAAAAAGCAATTTGCAATTACATATATTTGATAACACAATGTAAAAAATATGCCATTTTTTCAAAATTAGGTATGTTTCAGAAGTAAGTTGATTAACTGAACCTGAAGACAGTAGAAAGTTGTGCTGAATATGTTCCTATATGTTCCTTTACTAGGAGATTCAAAGACCTCTATTATTTTGTTTTGAATAAATTTTATGCCCAGGAAGAATTACTCTATTTAGTCTAGTAGTAAAAAAAATATTGAGAAATATTTTTAATATCCCTTCATCATTTTCTAGTCCAAGAAGAAATGATAAGCAGTTCATAACTCAAAATATGTTTTAACACTTACCTTTAAAAAAGTTAGCTGCAAACCCTGCTTTGTTAACAGTTCCATCAGAAACAAACTTCATCCACAGGGTATTAGAGGTAGATCTAATGTCTTCTGGCTTGTCATAGCCACAAAAGTGACCAATCAAAGGACTGTTCTCATTTGTTCCATCTCGAATTTCCAAGTAGTCATACGCACAGTTGTCATGCCTTTCAATCTGTAAAACATAATTTTCAAAATTACCTACCTGAACTTCACCATAAATATCAGGCAGATAATAAAAAGAATTTAAATTTTTTCAAAGTTAAGGTTAAGGTCTCCGGTTAGGGTTCAAGCAGCAGGAAGATGAATGAACATCATCAAATGGATTTTAACTATACTTGTTTTCTATACAAAAAAAATATTGAAATGTTACTAAGGACACAACAGTCTAACTGGGAAAAAAAAACCTAAAAAAGACATGCTCATATCTAAGCTTCCTAGTGCTCTGTTAAACTTCTACTCTCATCTCAAGTCAAGTCCTCTTTTCTCATGTACACTCAACTAAAGAAGATTAATGGCTCAGAAACTAAGCAGGTCAGAAATATTCACTGTTTTAGCAATATTAAAAAGCTCAAATTTCAACAATATGATAAGATTTTTGGAATCTCCTTTTATCCTCCAGACAGACCAAAATTTTGCATTTGTCACTGTTCACTAATGTTGCAGGATAAAGGTAAAAAATTGTGGTGCCTAAGGAATTTGATGCATCTGAAAAATTAGATCCAAACACACATATAAAATGATCAGCTCTTAAGTAGTCAACAGAACAGAGGACAAAAAGAAACTAATTTTCAGTGGCCAATATGTCCAGTTTCCCTTGCACAATTCCTGACTTCAGGTTTCCTCTTTTGATTTTCTGGGCTGATGAGTGAACCTTTGCTGTACTGATGGAGAAACTTACTGAAACCAGAACAACTGAAAATTTCCCTTTCCATTTAAACTTTCTGCTGGATGACATTCAAACACAGACTAATATGTGAGTGGGCATGTGTGCATGTGTGCTTGAGTCGTGAGCCTTGTGCTCCTTACATAATAGTATTTGCAGAGTCCATCAGAATGGGAATTGCACCAGAGAGGAAAGCAGTAGCAGCCCAGATATGACCTTGTCCAGAAGATAGATCATTTATGATGCCTGTCTTTATTGAGAGTGTGTCTTTCTCATGAAAATTAAAAACCCTCTTGAGTGGGGTCATTCTACTGCTGGAATATTTCACATCGCTCAGTCTTATTCAATAAAAGAATTAACAAGCTCCAAGCATTCAAAAATAATTCCTATAACAACACTCTTTTTAAACTAACTAGCTGAATTGGGAGAGGCAAGCTTAGGGATGGAGAGGATGGGGAGGGTAACAGGATCACAGTCAATTAGAAGGGTTGGAGAAAGCCTCAAATCTAATTCAGCACATCCACATTCTGTTAAATCAATAAAGAAGTCTAAACTAAGCACAGAAAAATCTACATTTGATCTCCAGAGAGAGTTTTTCTCGCACCTAAGCTTCACAGTAAGCAGAAGTAGCCACTGGTTCTCTGCTCTACTTGTGCATCACGACCAACAGGAAGCTCAGGAATCATCACAGACTAAGGAACTTCCATTTAGCACATTAAGATTTCTTATGTAAAAGGAAAAATTGGGAGGAAGGAACTGTTTGATTTTGTGCCATTTTAGTGAAATCAAAATATGGCACTTACCCACAACATTTCTGTCTTCTTTCCAACTTTCCAATTCTCCAGGCATTTACATGCATAATTTTCTCCCACCCACTCCTCTGTCACAAACCATATTGCCATTTGCTGTAATTTCCTAGATTTTTGATCAGGAATTGTTCTGGGACAGAGTTTGGGAATGAGTGAGAAAAGCCAGGAAGATTTGGGATGCAACCCCCTGTTACTGATTTTAGTGGCAATTGTATACAACTAATGCAGTACATGAGCACTGGTGAGTTTTTGACATTACCAATTCCAAATATTCATTATTCTAAATAATAAATTCATGACATCATATTCCAATTTGAAATAAAGTCTGCCTTGTTATCTCAGTAAAAATCGAGAAGGGAACTGGTCCAAAGCTCACTAAAATAAATGAAGGAATTGTGCATTTTCCCAACACATCTGTGGTCATTTCAGTACTTAAGACATTTAATTAACAGCCATTTTTAACCCATGTTTCCATTTTTTATGGGCAATATGGAAATTATGATTATCCACCAGCCCAGTGTGGCTCTGAGTTATATGTGCCAAATTTCCATTGAGGTGAATTAGTGATTTCTTTTCTGAGGATCACTTTATTTTGGACAGAAGAGAACAGCTAAAAATACATTTTGTATAGGAGTAAGTTCCTAAACTTGCTAAGACTATAAGAATCAACCAACTTGCAAAGTTTCAAAAAAAAGACTAAGTTTCAAAAAAACTCAGTTGTAAGGTGGCTCTTCTACCATATTAACTTATATTTAGTTTACTACTAGTGCAAGTGATGCCAGCATTATCAATATTAAGGGATTAAAGTGTTACACCTATGTAGCAGACATCTTTTATGAAAAATCCTTTCCTTAGAATTTTTCCTCCTGAGAAGCTGAGAGGCCTCAGGAACAAAATGTAAACAATGGTTATCTGCTGCTGTGGAATGCAACAGGTGGATCTGTGATTGGCCCATGTTGGTTGTTTCTAATTAATGGCAAATCACAGCCCAGCTGGCTCAGACAGAGAGTCCAAGCCACAGGCCTTTGTTATCATTCTTTCTTATCTTATTCTTAGCTAGCCTTCTGAGGAAATCCTTTCTTCTATTATTTTAGTATAGTTTTAATGTAATATATATATATAATAAAATAATAAATCAAGCCTTCTGAAACATGGAGTCAGATCTTCGTCTCTTCCCTCAACCTAAGACCCTTGTGAACACTGTCACACACCTATATATAACCTAACAGATAATTATTGTGGTTTTGAGAAATAACTGGTACTTGGTATTCGATGAAAGAAAATATTATAAAATGTGGGGGTTTTTTATGTACCTTAAGTTTTAAGATTACATGGTACTCTCATCTGGGAGCACTACCATACAAAAGTCTATTACACTTGCAATAGTGTCTTATTCCTCCTGCTAGTCCTATATTTCCTATCTTTCTTATTCTTCCTCCTATTTGTTGCTTGAGGAAAATCTCTTCCAGTTAATGAAAGGACCGCTGGTTTGGTTGTAACAAATCTTGTTTACTGAAGCACTAAAATTTCACAAGATATTCACATGATATTACTTGTTGATGAGAAGAAATACACGTAATTTTAGCAAATTTTAAAAAAGAATCATATATAAATTTTTTTTTACAGAGAAATGCATTTCCTATAGGAAACTGAAAGATAACCTCGGCTCCTGAAGGCCTTGGAGGAAACCTAGAATTTAAAGGGCATCAGAGAACTAAGTTGAGAAAATGTCAGAAAAATTACAAAAGCAGGCACAGAAGAGCAGGAAAAAACTATGAAGTCTCCCAGAGAAATGGCAAGCCAGAGATATTCCCTACATCCCTTCTCAAAAAAATGCCACATAGGTAGATTCAGGTTTAGAAAAACAACAACAAACCAACCAAACCAAAAACCCCCAAAAAAACCCACATAAAAACAAACAAATACACATCCAGAGTATCTTTGTCTTCTAGCACTCCTCCAATAGGAAAAAATCAAGGTAAAAAATAAAATTAAAACAAACAAACAAAACCCCCTAAAACTGAACCAACAAAAAAAGAGAGAAAAAAGGATATGAAGGGCAAATCTAGGAGCAATTCTATTGCAGTAAAAATCTTTACATTAATTTTTGTCAGTGTTAATTTTTTGTCCAAAGTCAAACTGCAAAACAGGTAAACATATCTGCCTCAGGTTGTAGACTTCAGTAATAAAAGGTGGTTAGACTTCAGTAATAAAAGGTGGAATATATGTCTAGTGAAATCAGTAGATCAGATAAATTTTATTCCCTGATTTATGTAAAAATAATTTAAATGATCGCTTTCTGCACAGAGTTTACCAAGGTCACTCAAATGAGGAACATTAATATGAATCTGCTCTACAAACCCTCTGGATTTTTTTAGCTGGTGAGACTGCACACTGAAAAAGTTTCTTAAATAAAAAAGTAAACAAACTAACAAAAAAACCCTGCTAATTTTCAAAGAACAATATTATAAAGATGACTGTCACAATGAAAAATATGGAGTTCCCAGTCCCAACATCTCTTCTCTCACACAGACAGTGGAAATTACAGAAGCCAAATAAGAAAGTGTAATCCTGCACTCAGTGGAAAATGTGTTGCCCACAGCAGGCAAAACAAGATGACTCATTGATACAGTTTGAAATTCTCAGTTTCCCTAGTGCTTTCATTTCAGAATGAAGGTTATTTATACAGGGGTTTTTTTCCTAGTATTACATAGGGATAATGAGAATTCCCCTTACTTAACTGTACCTTTCAGAACACAGAGAAGTAATTTTCTCACAAACACACTGCAATAACTCTCTGGCCTGACATTTACTTTTTTCTATCTCAGCTGGCACCAAGAACAGTGATTTTTAAGCAACTTTTTGTTTTACTGGGCAGTGCACCAAGGATTCAGTCCAGAGTGGGACTCAGTACCAAAAACCAGAACACCTACCTCCAAGAGCTGGGAGCAGAAATGGAAATCAGTGGTGAATGTCCAGGCACTCCAGAGCAGCTCCCAAAGCAACTCCCATCCTCAGCAGGGAGCCCAGTGGATGAGCCAGTAAGAGGTGCCACAAAGACAGATATAACAGTCTTGTGCCTGTCTGGGGTGCCTCATTTGGTGCTCAAGGGCATCTTGCCACTCTGGAATTACACTCAGACTCTCCCTGGAAAAGTACTTCAAGTCCCTACTGTGGGAATTTTCTTTTTCTTCTCAAAACACGTAAAGTATAAGCCCAAATTTGAGGCTGTCCCCTGACTATATTTCTGCTCAGTTTCCTCTTTCTTCTTATGAGGTGTTAGTCCACTTGTCTCACCTCTAGAGAGTGCCATAATACTAAACAGTCTGGAGGAAAAACTGGACACTTCTTCCTAAGGCCCTAATCTTGTCTACTAAAATGTTCTGTCGTTTGCTGGTCCTTTGCTTCTGGTTATTTCCTGTATGGTGAGGCAAAAGCATGCCATCATCACACTTGTAAATAGTCCCTAACTTGGTGATTAGAAATAGGTCCTGAAAGATAGGGAGAGATGTTTGATTCTCCCAGCAATGATATTGAACTGAGGTCAGTTCAAGCATGTGTAGACCATTGCTGATCAACTGCATCCAGACCAAACATTGCAGCAAAGTCTCTCTTGCAGAGGAATAGGGCCATTTCCCTTGCCATCACATTAAGAAATGCTGAGCACCAATGGTGGACTAGAAAAGCTCCATATCTAGTCAGTAAATTATATAAAAGGTACTCAAAACATTCATTTTCAACAGGGCTTAAATGAAGAGACTAACATACTATGGTAAGTAGTCTTGAGCCAGATCACGCAGACTCAGAAGATCAGGGGAAGCTGATCTTGTCTGCACTAGAACTGACATTAATGCAGGATTGAAAAAAAAAAAAGAAAAAAAGGAAAATTAAGTAGAATCTATGAAAATAACAAAACTTTGATATTTTATATTCTTAATTCCTGATAAAGTCCTATTCCCTTATTGTCTCATACTCAAATCTTTCTACCAATCATTGCAAAAATGTGCCATAACCCTGAAGTCTGCCTGCAAGACTAAAGTGTCAGGCTGGAAATTACAGCTGTTTACTATACCTATATTTAGATCTATGTACAACATAAAGGCAAAAAGTCTAGATTTTTAAAAAATGTTCTTCAAGCCCTTACTACTGAAGCATATTCAAAGAAAAAGAATTAACTCAAAGTATGCTACTAAATTTATCTACAAAGTTGAAGCCAGTGTATTGTGTAGGAATAAAACACATGAAATATTACTTTTTCTTTTTTATGTAATAGTTTCCCATAGTTTAGCAATGTTATACATAGCATGATGGACACTAAAGACATACAGGTATGATGACTCACCACATCTTTTTTTCTTTCCTCACTAAATATAAGTTTTGGATCTGAATATTAGTTTTAGGGTCTTTTCCTTTTCAAAGCAGAGGCCAAAGAACACAGTGTTTTTTCCTCCAGCCACGCATTCGTTTTTGACAATAAGATTTAGCAAAAATAAAAAGTCCTGGTTATTTAACAGAATATCTTTGCTCAGCTAGACGATGTACTTGGTAAAATGTGACTATCTACAGTAATTTTAACATTCTAATTAAAATATTAGAGATAACATAAAAAACCTATAATTTTGAAAATTTCTGGGGAAGAGAAACTTTCACAGATTATGGAGGTAATTTTTCAGAGAGAACTCTTAAATTCATTCACAGGTTTAATAAATATTCTTTTAAATTTCACTTAGCCATTAGATGCTTGTCTGAGATTAGTTAAAAGGCTTTACCTCAAATGCTTGAAAGGTTAATCCTACATTGTAGTTTTCAGACACTGTTATTTTCCACACACATTCCTTCATTGGTCTGTAGTCATCAGGATAATTGGGAGACTGGATCTGGCCTTCATTTTTGTGGATTTCACCTCCACAAATAGCTGATAAAGGCATAACATTTTACTGTCAATAATGACATTTTCTGTAATTTCCCCATGCCCAAAGTGACATTATATGCTTCCATTTTCAAAACTAGTAATAAAATTGTTCTGGACAATACTTAAATCTACCAAGGATAAATTATTGAAAAAACAGTTAATTTAAACCATTATATGTACTTTAGTTAGCAAATATAATTTAACATTTCTAATAGCTCTAAACATGTCTACAGTGTTGGGGATGAATTTGCAATTATGGATAATCTGAATCTATACATTTTACAGAATATATTTAAAGAGTCAAAATAATTAAATTTTTGTTCACCCTTGAAATATACTTAATAAACATTCTTCATTGATATTTACTAACCTTTAGAAAGAGACAAATGAAAGCAAAATACCATATTTTATAATGATCTATGCATTTTAACCTACAGTTTATCACTTCAAGCTTTCACTCAGTTCGAAGAAATAGGTAATATAAATTAAAAAATATTTTAATGAAAAGTACAGGTTCTATTTTAAACAGGTAAATGTTGACTTGCTAATATACCCAATGTGCATGGGCACCTTTGTTAACTATTTCCAGAGTATATGGAAAATATAAGACAGATTTTTCTGAAGGATAAACAGAAAGTACACACAGAAATCTTTGCAAACACTAAGCCCAAGAACATGCATATTTAATAAATAAAGACCAGTAAAAAACATTTATGATTATTATCAATGATTTCCCTGAAAAAGAGCTCGGCTGAAATCCGATCACGGGAGGAGTTTCAAATTCCCTGTCTAGTCATTTAGCACCTACTGTCTCTTAGTGATAAAATACTCATTTCATATGTTAGTTTTGGTGAGGGATGGTTAATTTTAAAAGGTATCTGGTTAATATTATTCTTCCATAACCAAATTATTTTTAATCAATAAGAGGCTTACCTTCATAAACTGCTGCAAAACCCTTCCCAACCCAGTTGCTGCTGCTGCGGAACTCAATCCACATCCTGCTGTCGGTGGATGTGAGCACTTCTGGCAGTTTGTCACCACAAAACCTGCCTAAAAACATGCAACCAGTAACTGCATTTTCTGCCGCCTCTGAAGCCAAATGCTGCAAACATTTACACAAGTGTTTAACGTTATAGGCAGAAGTAGCAGAACCAGCTCAGTGGAACTATTCATATGCCTATGGTTAAGCACATGTGTTTCTGCAGAGCAGGACCTAAACACAAAGATTTTATTATAAAGCTTTCAGAACTTTTTATTGCAGTCAGGCTCACAAGTCTAAGCATAAAACCTTAGAGGAATTAATGAAAAAAAATATTGTTAGAGGTTGTTTGTACACATACAAACGCATGCATTTTGGAAGGGGAAAGTGAGTACTAATCTTAAAAATGGAACAAATGTAGGCCACAGTAATTCAACTGATTGTGCCTAAGGGCAAAAGAGATTTTAAAAAGTAACATCTAAATAACCTATTCTACATTACCCTCTTAAAGTCTGCTTAGGTAGGTAAAATTTCTGTTTTTCTAGTTGATAGAGAACAGGAGAAGAGGATAATTACTGTCTGATCTTAATGGTTTCTTTACTTTCTGTTCAAGGCCAAGAAAGTAGGCATTCCTGTTAGCTGTCCTCTGTATCTGGGCACTAGCATTATGGGAGGTGAAATCTTCCCACCAACCTCCTGAATTAAAATAGGATGACTGCAGCTTTTACATTTCAGTTGCAACTCAAACTTAATTCATTATTCCTTTGCATTTCTCTTCTCTGCATGAGCAGGGAAGGACACACAAGGAACAAAGAGAAGCAATCTTCCCCAAATCTTAAAGGTACAGGCACAGAGCTCGTAACAACAGCTCTACAGCAGGTGTATGTTCTCATCACATGATCTATGAATCTCCCATCACATGCTCTATAGATTTGTCTGGAAACTTCTTCCCTATTTCTCTGGGGAAAAAAAAAACAAATCAAAAAAACAAAACCCCAAAAAAACTATGGCAGCTTCATAGCTTCATAATTCAATATCCATAAGCAAAGCAAAATCTTGCAGAATTTATAGTTGTCATCTTTCCACACTTGCAGCTGAATAACCGCAAGCTGCAGCGAAAAGAAGGCATGAGGCTTGAAGTCAAGGCCATTTAGAGGGTTTTTTACCCAACCCAAGTTTAGATCCATTCTGGCCATCTGAAACCCAAGTAGTTTCTTGTGGGTTCAACAGCAGGTCCACTGAGCCCAGTGAGTGCGGTGCAGTGGACGGTGCAGCGTTTAACAGTTGCATACCAAGCAGAGAGGATTTTCTCCAGTAGCCATCTCTTACTTCAATATAGTCGTACCAACAGAGACTGCTCTTGTAAAGGTCCATGGTGGTAAAGTTTAAAACGATCTGCAACCAGATGAGAAGGCCTAAATAAATCATGTGCAGTAAATAACAGAAAAACAATCTTGACAACATTCTGAAGAACTGAAGCCAGTGGTCACCTGTAATGGAATTCCAACCATTCAGATATTTAATTATCCTCTCCTCAATTATTCCTTTGACTAAGTACAAGTTTACTGGGAACATGAAAACTTTATTTTATTTAATCTTATATATTTGCACAAATTCAAGACAAACTACTACACAGGGAGTTTTTCACTGAGAAATAAAAATTTGAGAACATTAATTAGGTAAAATATTAGAGTACCATAATTTTAAGTACGTTACTTGATAATTCTACTGCCAATTCCTCTTCCAGTGCATTTTGACTATAACCAGCACTGACTATAATCAGCTGCAAATAAAAAAAAAATTAAATAATTGTTTTAGTTTGTGCTTCTCCTACTACTTGGCAGAATTTTTCTCCTTCAACTCTTCCTTCAAGTAAAGAGATCACACCAACATACAAAACTTTCGTTCTCCTCAAATCATCCACTTTGCAGTTCAGATTCCCCCTAAACTCTTGTTTTGACAAGATATTTTACTTTCAGACACATAAATGTTGACAATGTTGCAGAGTTATTCTGAAAGAAATTTCACTAATAAGAAACAGTGTACAGTCCCTTAATGATTCTTAATGAACTTATAATAAAGCTTTTTATAGAGAAATCTGAAATCTGCACATTTCTGGAACTTTTGCACTTGGACTCCAAGTATTATTGAGAGTATCTGTAAACAAGCATATTTTCAATACTTACTACAAGGACTACCCTTATATTAAATTACATTATCCCTCTTTTAGAAATATTAATCCTAAACTGCCATAAACTTACACTTTTAACACTGGAATAGGATTTCTCCTGATCACACATTGACACAATAGCTTGTGTCAAATCCTGACTGACTGGAATAGTCTTAGCATCATGTCCTGCAATTACAGGGATAAATTCACACAAGCAGATTAAAAGTTATTCATATTTTATATTATGAAATTACTTCAAATTAATACCTTTTAATTTGATTTAGGTGTACTTGGAAAAAATTCATCTGCTTCAGAATCAGTTCCTCAGTGTACATAAATAAATATTTCTAACTGAAATTCTTCTCCATTCACATTTGAGCATAGAACTGGTATTATTTTATCTTAACTTTGATCCTAGAAATTTGCCATTGAAACCTGCCATTATAAAACAAACACAAATTGCTGCACAGGAGCAAGTATCTCACACTGCAAAAATACATCTCCATGGCAGCCCATGGAGCAGATGTGACTGTCAGTTGAAAGGAGAGGAATTTACTCTTAGTCCAGATGCAAGGTAAAAATTTTAACACCATAACTGGAAAAATTAACCCAGTCAGATAAAGTGGTTTAGTTCCATCTCAAAGTTCCAGTTTCATGCATCCTTTCATGGATATTTAACCCACAGGATATTTTGCCTTCAGTACTCGGGCAGGAGCAGTCCTTCAGGAAGATGTACTGAATAAATAAATGCACAAATATTGCCAGAATTCCAAAACCACCTATTTACCATGAGAAATATGAAGAGCTGGCTAAAAGTAAAAACATTCATATGCTTTACTCTGCTTCAGTTTTTTAATACATATCCAATTTCTATTTGAATCTACTTCAGAAGATGACAGAGACCATTCTCTCATTCACAAAGAAATTCTCTGCCCTTGGCAGAATTTTTCTCCTTCAACTCTTCTTTCAAGTAAAGAGATCACACCAACATACAAAACTTTCGTTCTCCTCAAATCATTCCCTTTGCAGTTCAGATTCCCTCTAAACTCCTACCTTCTTTTTTTCTCAAAAGGTAAGTAGGTATCTCTGTTTGCATTTAGCCATGCTGCTTGGAAAGCCTGCTGCCCTCACCAGTCTTGTCCTTTCCCTGCCATGCCAACTGTACCCCACCCATCTGTGCAGTCAGAGGGGTTCACAAGAGGGAGCCCCTTTTCTTTGCCGTGATGAGATGCAGACAGCTGCTTACACAAACCCAGCTGGCTGTGCTGGAAGCAAGCCACAGAAGCCACAACCTGTACCTCCTCCACTGCTTCAGCTCCTTAGAGCCTGGAGGTCTCTCACCACTCTAACCACAAGTTTCCCTTTTTTCCATGACACAGCTGAAACATCAGATTTCTTCTCTGGTTTTTGTTTGGAAATTCACCTTTTTCCAAACCTTAGTTGCCAGGATAGGGGTGGGAAATGGATGGTTTCACTTAGCTGTGATCATGTCAATTTCTCAAAGTGCTGCTATCTAAATGGAAATGGTTAAAATTTAATGAGCCTCCTCAATGGCCCCTGCTTTTGAAACTACATGAAATAACCTTCACAGTCTTTTCTCACTCTGGCATGCCAAGGTATTTGATGATACAGCAATTTCTTAACACTGACCAGAATTCATTAGCCGTACATAGGCTGAACCCCCAATCTGTCACAGCATGATTTCTGGTCATGAACCAAACAAGCTTAAATATATTTAAGATTCCAATTTTCTATTCTGCAAAGTGCTAAATAGAGCTACAGACAAGGCAGAGTTTGTTCAAGAGAACAGGACGGCTGAGAGGCTTCCCAGGAAAAGCAATCAATGGGTATTTGTCAGCACAATTAAAGAATTATTGATTACACAGCAGATTGGATTGTGCTATTGCAGCTTCCAAGAGAATATATCATACCTCCTACTGCCTGAGATAAGAAAGCACAAAATATAAAACAAATGCCAGTAATACAAACCAAGGTTTTTGCAGGTGGCATTTTTTTACCCATATCAATCAAGGATTTTTCTGGCCTATTTCATCTTTCATGTAAAACATTAAGAAAAACTGAAAAGTAGTGTAATCTATTCAAAAAGGCAGATTCAAATAAAACACTGGCACAGTTGCAACTCTCCCTATCTATGCCAATAAAATTTCTACACACCAGGAGGCAGGATTCTCCCTGGCTGGGGGCATACAGCATTAATAACACCATCCTCCCTCCAAGACTTTTCTGTGTATAGATATACTGAGTACAGCTTTTACAGCTACATTTTACCATGCAGTCCAAAGTCTCAGAAGTAAAAGGTGAAGGAATAAATTGGGAAAGGACCCAGTCCTCTCATGTTGCTGACTTCAGCACAGGGGCTTTCCCCCATTAATGATCTGTCCAGTACAATGCAGCTTTAGTGGTGGTTACAAACTCAGGACATATTACGCTGGTGCCTATAGATAGGCTTACACAAAGTTGCAGTATGGTATAAATACTTAAACATCAACATTAACTCATACGTTAGAATTTTTTTCAATAGCAAATAATTGTAGATGAACACTTTTTTGTTTTTTTTTTTAATGGAGCTCTGGAAAAAAACTTAAGCCATTTCTGTTGTTATCACAATCATGTCTAAAATGCAACACAAATAATGGGGACATAAATTTACTATCTAGAGTAATTTTCATCTTTTGCACAAATATTCTCTTATTCATCTCTTCATTTTTTTCCCTGACAACATGCTGAGCCATCCTTTTCCTCCCAGCAGATAGTGTTTAGTTTTCCTCCTGGCTCTGGCTCCTGCCCAAAGGAGGGCAAACACTCTCCAAATGACTTTTCTTTCATTCCCCACAGTAGCAAATGCCCTTACAGCTCCTCAGGATCTATTAGAACAACAAGAATATATATTCTTGGTGTCTACCACGACCCTGACCTGAAAGAAACACGGAACAAAGTAATAAAATCAGGAAAAAAGAATGTCCAGTTCATACATAGTGGGAGATTTCTGAGACAAATTGCTGAACTATCTGGGGGCAAGTGTTAGGTCTTCCCATTTGAACTTGCCAGTACTGAATCTGTTAGATTCCACATTTCAGTATTTGGATTCTGTATTTTAGTCTTTAGTACTTGACTGCTTGATACTAGCCACTGCTTCACATGAGGAAACTTACATCCTTTTTCCTGCATATTTTGTCTCAGATGAAGCTTTTTGTCACTCCCTCTATCCTTATTTGTTATGAAGCAGCCTGATATTTGAGCCAATAATTTAAATGAGATTTAGTAGCACATTTTGAAAGTGTACACAAGAAGGACAAGTTTTGCTTTCACTAGCATGGCACGCTTCTCTCTCCAAACTGCTCTCACCACACCCAATCCCGCCCTGCCCCCCACCCCCCCCTTTTCCCCATCAAATTGATCCCCAGGAAGTAAAACTATATGCACTAGAACCAATTCCAGGAAACACTCACAGTGACACATTCTTTACTCATGTTATTATGGTGCCATTTCAGAAGCATCTCATTGAACACACTAAGACCTTCCTTAGTCACAGCCCAAGCCTCAGCCCCATACAGCTCAGGTCAGCTTGCCCAAGACCATGCTGGGAAATGGACCATTCAGGAGCCTGAATCACCTCTTCTACTTTTATATTGAACCATAAACTGAACTAGAAGCCAGTTTTAAAGGGAGTTCATGATGCAAATACACTGCAAATTGAAATCATGTCTTTATTTCACAGGCACATCCATTGAATTGATGATGAATTCTAATGCCACAGATCAATGTAAACTCAATAGTATAGAACCCATGGTCCCATTTTTATGATACTCCATTATTTTCAATTAATATGCATCTGTTAAACTTAAACAAAAAGCTAAAAAATCCAACATTTTACTTTGAAAATAGTATCTGTGTCTAGCTAAGGGAACATTAAAATACCTTCTCTCCTGGGGTCACAGAGATTCTCCATATGCAGTGTGTGTAGGAAGGATAACCATTTGGAAACCCAGGAGAAGAAAAGTTGCCTGTAGATTCCTGCAGTGTTTCTCCACAGGCTGAAAGAAACAAATTATAGTAAAAATACAAAATGTAATGCGCCTAACAGAGAAAAATGCATCTTTCCAATGTCTACTCAGAATACATTTAACTCACTGCAAAAGCAGAATGGAAAATTAACTGGTTAGTTTACAATTTATTAAAAGCTATTTTTTAAGCCAGTTTGACATTCATTCCATTTTATGTAGGATGTTTTTATTCCATGAACTATTTCACTTGTGTGCTGTCTGCTGACATAACCAAAATTATGGCAGCCTTAAAAATATCATTGCTGTCAATCACCTACAATATTATACATAGAACTCTTTTGGTAATTTAAAAAAAAAGGCAGCCTTTAAGAACTAAAAGAAATGCTGGCAGAACATGACTTGCATCACACTGAAATTTTTTCAGTGGTTTCATTTAATTTAGTCCTTTACCCATATGAAAAACTGATCTGACCTAAACTTGCTTATTTATGTTGGTATAGAAAACTAAGTCCTATGTTCCACAAAGTCTCTTAGCAAGAGTGATTTGTAGTAATAAAAGCAAAGTAAATGTAAGGTCTTAAAATACCAAGGGCTTTTATATTCTTTATTATTGAAGCTTTTAGCACCCTTCTCTCACCTGTCAATCATGCTGCTAGATGCTAGCTAATAAATCATCTTCACAGTAAAATTTAACATTGGAAGTTACTACCAATCTCCACCATTAAAACTGACTTTGGTAGGGTGTTGCACCTTAGTCAGTCATCTTTTTTGACCTTAATCAATTTTTTTCTCCCACTGATTTTGCAGGTGTGACAGAAGATATGAATTTGATATTATCTCACGACTAACAGTGTAATCAGATCTGCAGTGCTTTCAAATTACCATTGCCAGCAGGTGAACAACTGTGTCATCAAAATATCGATGAATTATAAATGTTCTGGAAAATCTTTAAATAAAAGAGGACAAAGGAAAGGATTGCTTATGACAAAGACAGATAACACAGCTGTAAAGCTGTTTTGTTAAAATGCACCTAAGGTTTGACTGGACAACTACACTGTTATATCAGGTGGAAATTATATTCAAGGCATTAAATATGCTCTCTGACACTCAATGATTATCATGATATGAAGAGAAAGGAAAGAGCGGCATGGCTCTCAATAAGTGTAACACCTGAAGCTACCATCACTGCCTCCTTTAGGAATTAAACATGAAAATAAAATATTTTCCTCTCTTCATTTAAAAAATGCAGTTTTATCTTTAAAAAATTGCAGGTAGCTGCAGCAAGTGATATTTCTGCACAAAGCCCTTTCAATGAAAAGGCTATATCTGTCATTAACCTGGGCTAATCTGTCAATTTATTTTTAGCACAACAATGAATGCATTTAAGTTGCAGAGTCCTGTACTGGGTTACCCCAGAGCTGGTGAACTGTGCCAGAGCTTACAGTGCATAAGTGAAGCACTTCAGAAAAAGCCAACGGTGAAATTGTTGGAGGACAGTAGGGCTTAAAGATGAGACATTCACCAGAATCCAGGCACTCTTCTCACCCCTTTTAGAGCCCTCTGTTATTCTTCCTCTCATCCATGGTTTCATTAAGTCCATGCTCCACATACAGAAGATGTGTACAGACCTAAAACAATGGCTTTTAAGTTGCAAAAGGAGTCACGGAACTCTTTTTTTTTTCCCCAGGAATTACAGAATAAAGCTATTTAATATGAAAATATAGCTTCTATCCTTATTAAATTCCTGGAAGCTCTCTATCAAATTAAAATTATTTTCAGAAATATCTCTAAATTTAACAGAAGCATATGAAAATTTCTAAGTAGATTGCTTCTACTAAGAATTAGCACAATCAGACTTTATAAAATGCACTTGGGCTTCATGTGTTTTGCCATATTTATCTTTTAATTGTAAATTCTTGATTACTCAAGGGAGCTATAACAGGAACTGCTTATACCAATCAATAGTTGAATTAATTTTCTATGGGATTTGAGCTCTAGGCTGGCTTCCAAAGCTGCAGTAGACAGGGTGATATTTGGGAATTTCTTGTTGAAAAGCACATTTCTAGGCAACAGGGAACAGTTAAAGTTCTATCACTAGAGAATGTAAAGATTGTATTTGGGCTGTAGCAACTGCAGTATTCATGACTAGGTTTATAAAACAGAATATAACAATTTTTTTTTTACTGTATAATGATCCACTAGTAATGAAATCCACTTTGGGAGAGAAATGTGGAAGGAAAATGAGTGGTAAGGGCCACATTTAAATTTCATTTCATACTTATTTTAGTATATTTCAAGTCAGAAGATATCAATCACAACTTAAATCTTATATGCTTTAAATAGCAATACTTTACAATGCTTTAAAAAGCATTTGTACATTTTTATTCCTTTGTTAATCATTAATATTTGCCAAGGTTTTCTCTGATGCTTTTTCCCTCCTTTCAAATGTCATGCCTTATATCAATTTTACTAGGCTAGACCACTTGCAGAAATGCCACTTTAGCTTTCCCCACACACATACTCTAGCCATAAAAGCCACTCTCCTCTGCTTTACAGCTTGAGAAGGTTAGACAACTAATAAGACTTTCTGTGGTTAGGAGAGGGAAACTATTTTTGCTTCTCCTTGTAAAGATTAGCACTGGGTGTAGGCAGCAGGTAGATTATGTGCTTATACAAAGTCATTCCCACCAGTGTACTCTGCAGCAGTGTTTAATTACACAGCCTGAGTGTGACACCTCTCTGGGCTGGCCAGCACACATGGCCACGTCCCATCAAGGATTACTGGGAAATCTGCAAATGATGAAGCCCAGATCCCCCAGGACACTTAGGGAACCAAGTCTCATTCCTTTGCACATAGCACTAGCAAATGCATAGCATCATTTATGGCTAAATTGAGTTTACCATTTTTCTTTAAGTTCTTTAACACTTACCGACACAAGTCGGTACAACTATACATATATAGCATAGAAAGCTGCCATAGAGCCCTAAAAATATCTACTGCTGATCGTATTCTTGTTAAATCAAAATTTTAAATCAGTTTACTGCAACTCAGGGTCTTACTATTGAATTGATTCCTCATAATAGTTATAAGGAAATTGTCTTAATCTAAAAACTCTAATTCTCCTTATGCAGTAAACAAAGGCTGACTTTTGAAGGTGAACATTCTTTACAAATCTAACCCAGGCAATTTGTAAATTTGCTGAACTTCGTTCCATCCACCTTCTCTTCCTCTAAACAAATTTCTCCCACCAGTCTGAGACTTTGCTATCCATTATGCAGTCCCACTTTATAAACTTTTTTTTTTTTGTTCTTTTGGCATATGAGTATCTTTCTCCATCATTTTCCTTTCTTATTCTTCTGCTCCGATGAAGCTATATATAAATGTTAACTACAATTTCTATACAAAACTATAGAGGCAGACCGGCATTGAAATTTTAGCAGCTAGAAGAAAACACATTTTATTATTGAATTAGACTGTCTGAAAACTGTAATACATCCAACCTTGAACTTCAAGTTTTATTCTCAAATACCAAGACAATCAAAATTCAAAATAAAATTGGCAGAGGAAGGACTTCAACTTAGTTGTTTTCTTTTCCCTTATTATTCCATCAAATAATAACCTAATTTGGTTTTAAAATGTAACAGATCCCTATCAGCAATTATATTTTCCTTTTACAAAAATCCTAAGGAAAAGTTAAAAACAAACCAAAATTGCTGTTGCTACATTTCAGAGACCTGGCACTTACCCTGCTGCTGAAAGGCAGGGTATCAAATCTCACTCTGGCTTCACCAGTCTCAAAACTGTTTCTTGGTCAGTTCCTGAATAATGACCCTGACTATCCTGACTACCTAAAACACCCTGGAAGGCTCAGCTTCTTCCCTGCTGTGAGGATCATCTGTATTTTCCAGCAACCCTGAGCTCAACTTCATGTTCAAGGGCCCCAAAAAAGGACTTGGGCCTGCAACTGTTTGCAGAAATAATTAGAACTCCGAACAAAACACACACAATACTATAAAATCCTTTATCATAGAAGTGCGGGTCTCTGGAAAATGCTGATTAAGTCATTGGTTTCTGCATTTTCATTGCATTGCATTTAAGGCAGCACAAATGAACATATGAAAAGATGCAGATATTATTAAGGATTGAAATATTCACTGCTGCTCTATAATAAGCAAGCATCATGCTTAATAACTTTTGTCTGAAATAGGAAATCAAACATATCTCCAAAAGCAACACAGTATCAGGGATTTTATTGCTATGTACTACAATGATCATTTGATTCTTTACATAAAAACAAAAGCTTTATGCCTGTCTGAATTTTAAGTTTCAGTATTTGCTGCAAAATTTATTAGAAGAAAAGTACTATATGACTTTCAGAGATTTGCTTTCTTTATTGGATTCAGTCTGGGTTGCGTTATTCAGCTTCTATTAAAAATATTAACTGAAAAAATAGCATTTTAAATAGTATGCTAGTTAACATTTGTAGAAAAAACTTCTGCCTTTTTCTCTCTCCTAAAGCTCACTTTTTTTATGGCATGGCTCATTTAAGTAAGGTTGGAAAGCAAATACATTTTATCCCAAATTTTGCAAAGCTAGGTGACAAAAAAGGAGCATGATCCTTCGACCACCACTCATTTTTATTGTTCACGTGAGCCATGTTCACTGGTGCTGCAAAAAATATCTTACATTTCAAATTCAAACTGCTACTGAACAACCACACTGGTTTTACAATACTGTGAAATGAACTTTCAACAAGACTTTCATGACATTGAAAGAAATTATAACTCTCAGTACATTTTCATAACATACATGAAAAGGATATTTTTCTCTGAACAGCTGTTTGAACACTAGCTCTAAATGTACATTGAATCCTTTACAGTTTTGAAATTGCATATTGGAGTATTACATACATACTAAACTGACTAGTTTATAATTTCTTTCCTTTTTTTCCTTTCTTAAGTCAATATGATCGTACCTCTTACTTGCCCAGCAGTTTTACATACTTTTTTCCTCCAAAGCTTGTCTTTTGTCTAAATATATGCATATTCTTTTTGTTCATGAAGTTGTTGCTCTCTGTATGCCTTCATTAGAAATACTGCTGCCAAGCGTGTCATTATTAAAGCACTTTCTGTACCAAAAGGAAAGAGCAAAAATTGTTCCCAAAGGAACAGTTTTTAAAGAAAAGGTGTTTAAGTGGTTTCTGCTTTGGCAGGCCCAGAATCCCTGTGCCTGTTCTCAGTATATACAAGAGTATGATTCAGCATGCTTACAGCACAAAGGGAAAGCACATTTCAGCTGTACAGTGAATCTTCATTAGATCTCATTGCTGCTGGTACAAACTTGAAGCAACTCCATTACTGTAACGCAGATTGCTTTCTTTAGTCCTTTTGTGTTGATCAGTTGGTTAAAAGTGGCAATGTATCTAAGTTAAAACAGCTCCTGAGATGTCATTCATTCCCATGAGGAGCAGTATGGCTGTAAGCCTATGTGGCTCAGAGCTGGGATATCCAGCCTCCCACAAGGATCTTACTGGTAAATTCTGAGAGATGGCACTTCTGAACTTCTTTGGTTGGCACCAAAGGTTAACAGTGGTATCAGCAGTAACTAGAGCAAGGAGATTAAAACCTTTTCCTTTGAGATCTCCACCATTCTGGCAGCACTTAGTGAAGAGCTCTAGAGAACAACATGAACCATAGGGTTGACTCTGGGTTACTCCAGGCTTGCCACTGATGTCTCTGAGACAGATAGCAACTCAACCACATTATTTTGAGATAAAAAATTAATATGCATTCAAATTATAGGATGACAGAATTAGGCAGAAGATATTTAAATTTTCAATGTATCTGTTAAAACTATAGAAATTTGTAGAAAGATCTAACCATCTCATCCACACAAGAGTTTACAATTTGGTTGTCCTCCCTTCTTTCATTGACATATTTTAAAAAAATATAATGGATTCACAGCCAAGCATAGTAATTCATTTTGTTCCTTCTGCACTCAACTTGAATTCAAATAAAGGACTCCAGCCAGTATGCAAACCAGAAGTGATATTAAACATATTTTTCTAGTTGTTGAACAGCTAAGAAAAGCAGATTGAAATGTCATGTTGTTTCATACAGTTCATCTGTCCTTAGGTACTTTGCATTCCAGTGACCTTATCCATAAGGTTTTTTTTATGATTCGATTCCTCAGCAGCCTATGTCAGTTGCCAACATAGAAAGAGAATACTGAGCAGCTGACTCAAAAAGTTTATCATTGCTCTTGAACAACAAGTCAAACAGTTGCTAGTATGTGGTTTTTGTTTGTTTGTGGTGCAATACCTGGACATCTATACAGCTTTCTTGCCTGTGCAATATCTCCTTTACTTAGACGGGTACGCTGGCCAATGGCAGGTCGTATACCATTGTCATCACGGGAAGGGAGAATGGTATCCAGAAACATGCCCCTAAAAAAAATAAAAATAAAAATAGACCCCAAAAAACCCTATCAGGTTTCTCTCATAAAACTGTCCGAGTTCCATGAATGTATAACTGTTTTGTAAATCTGGTTTTTACATTTGGCATAAATAAGAGGATAATATACAGAATATTAAATGCAGACAACGTGCCATAAAATTTCTCAGGTTGGCAAACTTTATGCAAAGTTACCAAAAAAGAATCTTCTCTCAGTACATCAATTAACATATCAGCTTTTATATTTCTGCTCAAAAAGAGGAAGAAGATCTCTAACTATTATTAAGACTTTACAGGGAAAAGACACTGCCATTAAGCTATTGCTATATCAGAAAAAAATATATAAAATTTCATTAAAATACATAAGTTAATCTCTAGCACAAAATTCTTAATCACAAAGCTCCTATTTTTAACAAAGTTTTTATAAGAAATCCTACAGTCTGACTTACATGTGAGAGCAGGTAAAGTCAAAGACATTTGCCAATCATGATTCTGTCAAGTGTTGTAAGACATTTAACTCCACTCTAACTGCTGACACTTTCAAAACAGAAACGCTTACTTGCCAGCCTTTACTTGCCTCGCAATAAACTATATCAACTTACCATATGTGATTTTAGTGACATTAACCTTAAATGACAAGACATCACAGAGAAATACACTTGTTCCAAATGTGCAATTTATTCAACATTTCCCAGATTTTAAATATGATCTAAAACAATTTGCTATTCTCAAAGAAATTTTAATAGACTAAGATACAAAACTACATTCTATTACCACGTTACAGAATTTAAAATCCTTCAAATCCCAGAAAACAGCAGATAACAGAAGAATGTTTCTATAGTCCTTTTTTATTTAATTATTTATAATCACCTATATAGCTGTAGGGGTTTTATTGAAAAGTAAAACCAGTACCTTCAGACATAACATAGATGCAAAAATTAATGAATGATAAGGACCCTTGTAGTTAGGAATAACATTTATAAACACATACTGGTTTTTAAATTAAAATTGATGAACCATTTTGAGTATTGCAAGAACATATTGCTCTCTTTATCCAGTTAGATTTTTTGAGCCATCACTAGAAATTTTGTAAAGACAGAATAATCTCAGGATGTTACCCTAAACATTGAAATAAACTACATACAGCATTAATCATTTTCTAGAACAAAGACACATTATTCTTTAGAAAGTGATTGCATCTGTAAATTATTACTCTATTTTCCACTCAATTTCAGCACAACATCAAACTGATGCTTTTCATACATTGAAAAACTTTGAAAATAATCCTCTCTTGAATGCCTTAGCACTTTAAAAGAGGAACATACTGTAAGTTTAAATACAGCATGGACAAAATCATTGTGCACCACAAGAACTTTATGATGTTTTGTGATTCCTACTACTTATCTGGGTGAGCAAAGTCAAACAAACAGCTGGCAATATGCCTCACTGGGCATCACTCATGCTTACAGGATGAATTAGTGCAAATCAATACCCAGCCTCAGGGCTTTGCTGGCTATTTTTAGACAGTATGAAGTAACAAGCCCTTGTACCTTGGGGCAGGGCATGCCTATTCATGGCACTATCAGTTTTTGCCAGCTTGGAAAGTGGTGAAATCAGGGCTAACAAATCAAATTACCTTGATGTTGTCATTGCCCTAGGACTCAGGGGGGTTCTGTCTTGTTCAATTACTCTATTTTATACAGGTTCTTATAATCTCTTCCTTAAGGTAATGGTATGTGTAACTGGATTAAGCAATGTGACTAATAGCTACCTCATGTGGCTCATTCCCATGCTCTTCCAGGGGTGAATTATGTGTATGCTGAGTAATAGAGCCTTTGGTTGGATTTTTATATAATAATAGAATTTATATTGAGGGAACAAGCCAAAAAAATTTGCAAAGGCTGATGAGGTTTTAGTGGCCCTCAGTTTACTTCAGAGTGTCAGATTGTCCAATATTTTTACCTTAAAATGCATGAATTTGAAAAATCTTTTAAAAAAAACCAAACAAAAAAAAAAAGACCCATACACACAAGAAAGAAAAACCCAAAAAACAAACACAACCCAGACCAAACCAAAAAAAAAAAAAAAAAACCAACATCCAAGAATATATCTTTCCAAACCAAAACTTTTTCTTGGGTGTTTTTGTTTTTTCTTGGGTGTTTTTGGGAGGTTTCTTTTAATTTTACATTACTCTGGAATCTTTAGAGAATAATCTGATGAAATGCAATAGGAGACTGGATGAATGCCTCTTTCACTTCTTCTCTAGGGTAGGGCTGACCTATGGGTTCAGTTCATTGTACAGCTCCCCACAACCCTGCACCCTTTCAGAGAGAACCCCACTGAGTCACTAAGGAGCTGAGAAAGGATCAGCCTGGAACAGGACAGAGCAAAACCAGCAGAAGTCTTTACTATAAGGTTTTTATGACATTAACAATACTGTCAAACAAATAAAGAGAGGAGGCTGCAGCCTCTGTTATAAATGCTTGACTGCAGTCCTTAACAAAGGCTGTGGCTTGCGTGGTAGATGTCCAGATAACCTGTGCTCTACCTGCATAATCCACAGCTATGAAACTCCATGAATCAAAAGAGATGTATTTTTCTTTTAGAAAACAGATCACGTTACACATAACATTCCTAGCCATTTCACTCATTTGATTTTTCTAAATTCAAATTTTTGTGGACACAAAAAGAGAGTGAGTATCATATAAAATGATGTTGCCAGTTTATCTTGTCTGAAAATCTAAAGAACTGAAGCAAGATCAAAAGGCTGCTTTGAAACTGAACAGAAAAGAAACGCATTTTCAAATATAATTAAATTATTTTGACTTAAAATAAACAAGCTGTGCTTTGACTGCTGTAGGAATATTATGTCGCAAGGGACATTTTAAGGGATTTAAAAATACTTCAAAAAGCATAGCTCTTAGCATTCACAGACAGGAAGAGAATTAAAAGCCAAAAGGTATAACCTGAGACTCCAACCTTGAGAAGGTGTTCCTGGCATAGTGCATAATGCTGTCAAAGTCGTATGGTTCCCCCAGGGAATTCACCTCTCCAGGCTCCATCTTCAAAAAGTTATATTCCTGACCTACAAATGATTGATAATTATAGATTCTTTAATATCTTTTTCTCTAAAGATAAAAACCAAACACAAAAAGAAAGCCAACAAAGATCCTAACCTAATTACTCACTGACATTCATAAATCTTTGCAATTTGGGAGGAAGTGTGCGACTTTACTATGCCCCCTTAACTGATAGGGCAGACATCTTCTGAAACACACATCAAATTTGTATATTTGGATTTAGAAAGACTAGTTTCATGCAACTAACACATTAAGGCCCCACACATCATGATGTGTTTCATGTACAGTCCATACAAATTTCTGGTTTGGTTCTTAATTCCTAAAAGAAATCATTTTGACAGCAAAGACTCCAGAAGAACCTTCCTCACTCATTAGACTGGATACTAACAGTCTAACTGGATACCAAATCCAGCACTAAACTACTGGAGACTCAGCTTCAGCAAAGTCTGAAGCTTTCTCTGTGAGACTCCATGTAATGCAGACACTACAAAGTCACATTTTCAAGATCCAGCTGTTGCAAATTAACACCAGCAGAACAAGAGAAAAGGAATTATACTTAGTTCATAATTCCATACCCTAAGTTCTTTGACCTAATCCGTACATCAGCAATACAAAGCACTCCTTACTCCAGTTCATATTCCCACTGGAGTCTTGCAAAAAGACCCTGCAGTGACATTAACATTTTAACCAACATAAGCTTCATAATATAACAAAAACCAAATGTGTCAGCGGTCATGGCTTCCTGATCCCATTTAGTGATCCTCAAGCTCATGCCACACCACAAGGAGTAGTTTCAGTCAAACCAGAGAAACAACTGAAAGGGAGAGCATGCTTCTGAGGATGGCACTCCAGCTGATTTTCTCATCATAGTAAAAGAAAAGAGGAGGAGCTCTTATGGCATCTAAACATGTCAATGATACAGTGAGACAAGAAAGAAGGCTCAAACACGCATGACATTTACGAACTTCAGAGACTTAAGGGAGCGTGTATCAGCTGCCAGTCTCCTTCCAAGTCCTAGATGAAGTGGCAAAAACTCATTGTATCTCAAATATTTTAAAATATTTTCTAAAGAAACAGACAAATACTCTAAGTTACTCCAAGCCTACTTCCCTCCCATCTTGCCTACCCAACACAAGCAACGGCACAAACAGCTAGGGTGGCAAAGAGCTGACAGTCACAGTTTAAAATTCTCAAGTTCCTCAGATGCTTTATCTCAACAACACCAACGTCACTGACTGAAGCTGGATGTTCTGTAGAGAGTGAGGTGAATAAAGTGTAAACTGCAGGATCTGTGCTTGTCTGTCATAGACTGAAAGTTCTTCTTCACCTTACCCTCCCAGGTCAAAGCCCCTTGAGCAGCTACAGACATATTTCTACTTATCATTCACTAAAGCCTACAAGAGAAATGCTCTTCCTCAAGCACAGAAATAGGATTTGTAAAGAGCCTTAAGAGCAGTGGCTTCTTTCAAAGTTTTTAAGCATGACTGTTATTTTGCTCCTTCTAGCCCTCTATATTAATGGCCTGCTACTTGGCCAGACCTTTGGAAAATATTACACAATAATTTCAGTATTTTATTTTTCAATCAATTTGAGATCAGTCAAGGGAAGAAGAATAGCAGGTATAATTGCTATTTCAGCTATTCAGCACTCAGTTCCAATGGAGTTGAGCAGGTGAAGGAAACATCAAAAACAAAGACATGAGCTTTGCTTTCCAAAATAATTGTCAGAATATCTCACCAGGTTGGATGTTCTCTCTAATGATGGCAACATGGTCATCACGGTCTGGTCGTGTATGTTCATGCCAAAAACCTATCACATGACCCAACTCATGGACAACTATGCCAAATTTATCACAGTTCTTGCCAATAGATATAGCCTGAGGACCATTTCCCCTTCGACCCACATAAGAACAGCACCTGTAATTGAAACACAAACACAGATGAACATTTTCTTACATATGTCTACAAACCACATAGCAAATTCAGTTAAAACTTAACAAAATACTATATAAAGATTCAACAGTTAAATGTACAATGTAATTTCAGATGTTTCACAAACTCTAGATCTTCTACAAGAACAGTCAATTATTCAAAATACACATGAGTGGGGGGTTTTTTTGATATTATTCAAGGTCTTAGAAGATGTCAGCTTTGATCAACAGAATTCTCACTGTCATGACAGTCTATTCAGTCATCCTATAGAATGACACAGAAACTTGTTTTCAGCAAAATAATAAAAAGCAATGCTCTGATGGTAGCATGCACCACCATGTCTTTGTGGGTCACAGACAGAAATGTTAATAATGACAGGTCACAGGATAAGCCCATGATACTACACTTTTAGTCACAGCTTGAGTCCAACCCATTTACCACAACCCTTCAAACCCAACTATGCAATCAATTTTAACCTATTTCATTTCCCATTCACCTATAATCCTGCAAAATCACCTTGAAGAGTCAATACATTTAAATACATAAGTCCTGGGATTTAATTTGTAGTTAAAAATCTTTATGATTTTAATACAACACATGATGGCAGAGCAAGGGATTCATGAGAATAAAGTTAGGATAAGGACATATAATTGTGAAATGGCAGAAAGAATCCTTTTGTTTAAAACAGTTTAAACACTTCTGCAGAGCCTTCATGTTGGCCGCTGTGTGGAAACTCTACAGAGAAAAATTGCAATGAAGAACTAAATAACATTTATGGCTTAAAACAAATCAATAGGTTATTAAGACCTGAAATCGTAGACTATTTAACACATTTTCAATAGTTTTAACATGCCTATTTTATTGACTTCATATACATTACATGCTTTAGCTAGAAAAGATATGTTTGGGAACCAAAAAATTTCTCTATATATTGAATATAGTTTTTTTCACAGTGATATTTTGGAGATGAACAGATATAAAGGAAAAACTGAAAAATAAATTATTATAATTAGTACCTTTTGTGACACCTCCTGCTTTACTTTTATTGACACTATTGATAACAAGGGCAAAATAATAAAATAGGATATTAACTATAGTTTCTCTTCATGTCCTTCTTACTTCTTTTGGACCAAATGAGTGCCTAACTTTTTAAGACTGTGTTTTAGATCACCTCTGAAAGCTTTTAGTGGTATTCCATAAATCAGATATATTTTTAGGTGTCTGACAAAATAATTTAACATTTTACTCTTATAATAATGAAAAAGAAAGATTGAGCATTCTCAAATGTGTTTAATGATTTAGGGCACCTCATCTGACAGATCTTAAAGAAGGTTTTTTTCCAGAAGAAAAAAATTAATTGCAATATTTTACATAATATTCCTCTAGGTTGTCTAAGACTGTACATCTAAACCCCAACATATTGGGAATTATTTTTTTAATGCTAACCTGCTCCTAAAAAGTAAGCAGCCAGAGGGTGAGAGTTCCCTTACACTGGTTACTTGACAGATTTCAAGTACTCCCTAGAAAATATAAAGACATTTATTTAGTGTTTCTTTACATGCCAAGGAAAACAGAATTAACACCAAGTCTTAAAATAACAGCAGCAGTTCACACTTTAAAGAGGGTCATTAGGATTTGTTAGGTTGAATGTCTTGTCAAGCACACCAGATACATCCAATTAAGCTAAGACAATTTACTTCAACAATTGCACTGAGACGAAGAATAAGGAAAACTAAAATTTAAAAAGTCTATGAAGTACATTAATTTGTAATTTTATGGGTTTGACCCCACGAGTGTTTGACAAAAAAAAAAAAACAAGATCTCTGTGCTGTATGATCACTTGTCACACCCCTTAAATTGAATCAACTGGCAGGTTTTAAAGCTCATCTCTTTAATCTTTATTGCACCAGACAGCATTTGGAGACAGTAACTATTTATGAATCTCTAATTCCATTTAATCAGTCTAGCTGATCAATGACAGTGAGCAATGAAAAACAAATGACATAGAGAAAGTGAAATGAATGGAACAATAAGCTCACTCTTTAAAGTAATACTACTTCTCAACTACCATCAAAAATACTCTTGATACAAAGGAAGAGAGAACCAGTTAGGGTCAAGGTTGTACTTTTTTAAAAAAGCTGCACCCTTGAAAATGTGATAATATAAAAATCATAGATCACAACATCAGCTTGTCACGGCACTGACTGTATGAAGGTGAGAATGAATTTCATAAGCGTATTAGGATCATGTATGATCACCTGTTACATGTTAGACAAAGCAAGAAAAAGAGGTTCACAAAATTTCCAAACAAAATTTCACTCAGGAAGCAGAGTGTTCTTCTTGGTGAAAACACCTCTTTCAATCACAGATATAACTCCACCTATACAAAGAAGATTCTGGCTTGATGAATTTGCCTTTTGTCAGGAATCAAGACACAATCGTGGTTACTAAATGTCCTGATTCACTGCCCTAAGAGGACTTGTTGTGATGGCAGAAATGTCTCCTGCATCTTTGTCTGATCAGTGAGATGCCCACCCCAATACTACAACCAGCATTTCTCAGCTAACAGCTGCCTGTCCCAATGTATTTATATAAATCACCCCTCACCATTTGTGTCAGCACACCATGCTCTAGACTGTGCCAAGCTGTGCCTTGATCACACCCCTCCTGCACACAGGAGCCACAGCACAGCCAGCAGGGAAGCTGTGCCAGCTGCCAGGGGTATTTAACTCCTGAGAGCATGAGTCAGCCCTCCCCTATGCACAGACTATTTAGCACAACTCTGGTTTCTTCTTATTTTATAAGAGTGATTAAGCACCTTTTATAACATGTTCTTTAGCTGAATCATGCTACAAAAGTGCACCTCAGGCAATGAATTTACCTGTTTCACCAACTTTAAGAACTTGCCTGCAATTCCTTTTTAACACACTGGCAAGTTCAAAGAGGTTAAAATCTGTTCACTCTACAATGTTTGGAGAAGCATATGAAAGAGATTTTATTTTCCTGTATCTCAAATGGATCTGTCAAATACTTAAACAAGAGGATACAGCAGCAATTGCAATAAGTCAGCTGAATTTTATCATAAAAATTATATAAGTCTTCTAATGGAGAACAAATTAAGATCGAAGGCATACTGAGTTACAAGAACAATATAAATATTCCTTTCTTTTCTGTTCTACTACATAACAAGAAGCTTGATCTTGTACTCAATAATACTTACTAACACACAGAGACTAGATGCCATCCCAATATCCCCTTTTTTGGCTTTGCATGCAGAAAAGTGCACTGACTGAGTCTTTGGGCCTTTCCAATTTGATAGGAAGAAACACAAGGATAGAGAAGCAGTAGTGAGCAAATAGTGTTTTGAGTCTGTTACCAAGTAGAGTTTTTTTTGCCTTAATCAACTAGATTCATAAACACTTGCTATAATTGGTACTAATGCTAGTGTATACTGCATGATAGTAGAATCACAAACACTAGTATCTTAATACTATATTCTTATTTTCACATCTGCAGCTTATGGATATAAATGACTATCACTAATTAGAAAATTTCAAAGCACTGAGTTAGTGATTCAGCTATATTATTAAACCATACTTTAATAATTAACTTTTATCAAACTCAGGTTAAATAAACCAAACATGATGGAAAATAATTGTAGCTTACAATTTCAGCAGATTAAATTATTCTCATGGAAAGAAGGGATGTGGCCATATAGCTTTTGAAATTTTTCTGAACTCTGTAGGCAAACTAGAGAAGTTGATATCAAGGGGGATATAAAGCTGGTTGGAATATTACATGAAGTTAGACAGAGAAAACACTTTCTAAGCTAGCACTCATAGAAGACACTGCTAAACACCATGAAGACAAGCACCTTTAGGAAATTATACAAGAGATCTGGAAAAGGAAATATGGAATTACTTGACATCTTAAGATGTGCAAAACCTGGTAAAGACTGGAACCAATGATGGGGTGTCTGTGTTGTGGAAAGACCTCTGGCTCTTTTTTGGAATAACATCCCAACCAACCATGTGCTGAACATGGCAGCTGTTGAGAAACAGGGAGGCACTGTGTTTAGGTACCTAAGAGGAAGGAGAGGCTACAAATTATATGAATGATCTCTTGCACTGGCTCAGCAGAAGTGACAACTCATGTGGACAAATATGCCCTACTTTTGGGGCTATCAATTTCAAGAATGATGTGGACTAGCTGAAAAGAATCCCAAAGAGCAGTGTGATTAAAGGCTTAGAAAACATTATTTACCAGGAAAAATTAAATGAATTAAGTGTTTTCTAGCCCTCAAGAATATAGAACATAGGGGGGATTTAACAACAGTAGCAAACTCTACAACTGATTTCTTCAAAAAGGAAAAAGAATTTCTTTTCTACAACCATAGGGAAAAAATTAATGGTCTTTAATTGCAGTAAAAAATACCTTGTTTAGCTATGCCAAAAAAATGCTGCCCAAACTTCCTACAATTCTTATATTAAGGATGCTGAGCAATACAATTCCTAGAAGGCTGAGAAATATTAATTTCTGCAGGTTTTTAGAACCAAGTTAGATAAACATATATCAGTAATGATATAGGAATAACTGTTTCTGTCTTAAGAATACATTAGACATCTTTCTGGGATCCCTTGCAGTCCTATGGGTCTATGATAATCAAAACTTATCTCTTGTTCCTTGCTGATATGGAACCTCTCAACTTTAAGAAAGTCATGTATCTCTTATAACCAGCTGCTATATTTCAAATATGCTTTTTTAATCACTGCTCTTCTGGGATGATCTTCCCATGAACTGCTTCAAGATGTGATGCATTACACTCCAAAATATCCTTATTGTTTACAAAGGCTCAGTAACACTTCACTTGCTAGTGTGCTAATGCTGTCATATGAGACTTTTGTAGATACTACCACCTGAATTTCCACATATATGACTATCCACTTTGTTTCAGTTAATGTGTTATGTTTTGACTGTGTGCTCTTTGGGGCAGGGTTTATCATTGAGCTTTTAATTTCAACAGTGCTAAGTACAATAAAGTCTCCACCATCTGTGAATGTTAGCTGCCATGGTAGTACAAACAATACTGACACAATGTGCTAACAAACCAACACAGCAGGGTGCCATGGGAAAGAGCTGAAGATCAGTTTCAATGCGACCGGCCATGCAGCAGCAGAAAGTGTTTGCAGTTGGTTTGGTGTCACTTCAGTCTGGGCTCTTTCCGTGGAAAATCCTGCGTCAGCGCTGGATGCTGCTGGGTAGTGCACAGATCCTGCTCACCCAGAGAATGCATGTCCCTATTTATCTGGGTCTTCCTGAAACGACTTGTGGGCCCCCAGAAAAATCATTCAGCTATCCCTTCTGTTTGGCCTGGCTTTTTTTCATCAATGATGGACTTTTCAAAGCCACTCTCTTCTTTGGTTTTATTTTAAACTTGTTACAGCCCCGGTAAATTATTTGTATTTTGCACAGTACCCTTCAACATTAATGACAAAGAGCAATCTAGAGTTTGGGAGTGGATACTGAGTATATTCCAGCCTTCTGGTTAAAGCTGGTTATAATCCTGCCTTCCCCTGAAGGGATTTGATCTCATGAAACATCAAGCAGCCTAAGGAATAGTTCTTTGGCTGGAGAGATTTTTTTTGTCATTTGGCCTTGGGTATTTTGAAGTTTTAGGATTTACATTTGGCAGATACCCCCATAGATCTCTTTCTAAAGTGCCTGAAAACACTTATACTTTTCACACTCTTCCTTTTAAATTGCTTTCTGCCTCTGTGAGTGCAAGGGAACCATCATGATTATTCTCTGCTTTCCATTTTTCTTCCAGCTGTGTGTCAGTATAACTGAATCTTACTTAATGGGTGAATCCTATCTCAGGGATGTCATTAACTAAAATAATGCCCATGCTGGCTCAGAACAAAAGTCTATTTCATTTGGCACTGTTTCTAAGGGGAGTCTACAGCAAACCTACAGTGGCACAAGAACATGACAGAATAAGCTCCCCTGCTGCAAGGATCTAAGGCTCAGAGACTTTCAGGGGCAAAGGCAATGCTTTTTTTATACTTTCAAAAGTAGCCTAGGAGTAGATTTTATTATGCTGTCCTATACCTTAAGAAAAATACAATGGGTGCTTCAAACAGATAATTCTACATGTCGTTTTAGAGGCTATAAATTAAACACATCCAGGATCATTTCTACAACGCAAGGAGGTCCCAAAACTTTTTTTCACTATCCTATCCTATCATGATTCAAAAGCAGACATGCAAAGGGCTCAATGATCAGGAAGTCAGTAAGATAGAGAGCTGCTCACTGCAGAGCCTACAACTCAAACAGGAGGTGACTGTCAGAAGTACAGAATTTCCATAAGGCTCTTCTTGGGAAACGAACATGGTGCACTCAGGAAGTTCATTAAGCACCATATAAAATTAGGAATTCTGAGTGGAATAAATAGCAAGTATAGCTGACAGAGGCATTTTTGAGCAGTAATATCTGAAGATGTAACATGGTGATTAATGGAAAGCTGCACTCCTGAGTAATAAAATCTGTTCTGCTCACTTTTACACATCAGTGACCCAGAAAAAGGAATCTGCAAAATGGCCATAAATTTGGTGATTAAACAAATCTGGAAAAGGATAGTCTAGCAATATGAGAGTCAAAATTACAGCAAACAACAATTTAGCTGGAAAAGGGATGTGGGGTAGATGTCCATATTTAATTCAGCAGTAAATATGTGATGTGGAGAAAGCTAAGAATAAACAAATAATAAACCTGAAATACCTTTAAACAACACATATGAATATTGGAAGCGTGACAGAAAGCAAGAAATAAGTCATATCTATATGTGTATATATTTAGATAAAATTATCTAGAAATAGACCAAAGAGGTGCAACTTTACAAAGTTACCACACATACCTGTTCCAATGAACTTAAGAGGCAGGCAGAACACGTGCGTCATTGAAAGGCATTAATTATTGATTTTCCTGTGAAGTCTATATTCCCTTATGGGTGCAAAGCTGACAGACGTGGCTGAGAGCCAGAGGCTGAGAGCAGGACTGTGTGTTCCCACAGGTGCACACTTACCCACAGGGCCTGTAGGTGAAGACAATGTAGCTCTCCTCGTCGCTGCGCTCGATGAAGGTGACGCAGGTGTACTTCTCCCAGTGCCGCATGGCCTGCTTGAACATGGCGCGCTGCGTGCCTGCAACAGCAAGTGCAGCGGGTGAAACCACAGCAGCCTCCCAGCTGCACCTTCCTTCTCACAACCAGCACTAGGAATATGGGCCTGGAAGTAGTCAGGGAATTGCAAAGCCCTGTGTGTCCCAGTAGTCCCGTGTATGGCAAGATTCCAGCTAAAGGGATACTCAGGCCATCAGTTCATCGTAACAGATGTGCCTGCAAGGGGGCTCACACTGCCTGACGCAACCCAGTAAATATAAACCCTGCCATAAAGACCACGACTGGGTTACAACAGAGGAAGACAGCAGAAGAAATACAGCATCACTTATGTGCCTCCATCAGCACAACATTCACTAAGCAATTTCCCAGATGAAAGTATCAAGTGAACCACAGTGAAGGAGAAAAAAGCCCAAAAAACCAGAAAGTAAAATAACAAGCAAAACTTATTAACTTTACATCATAGCCATCTATCTAGTAGAAACAAAAAAAAAATTTTTTAAATCCTACAGCCTTCAAGTCCGGACACCATTTTAATCTAAGCCATGCCAATAGGCATACTGGTAAAAACATTTGATTAAAATAAGGCTGTGTCGTGAACAGGGACCAGTCTCTCCTTCTTTGCATCAAAATCTCTCAGAAAACAAATGATCCACCAAAAAAGGGAAATTCAGAATTTGGTAAAAGCACACCTTTGATTTAAAGCACACATTTGATTTTAAAATGAGAAATACATTCAGAAAAGGTCAGATGCAGAATCGTCCAGGCCAACTCTCAGCACAAAACAAAACTTCAGAGAGCAGAGCAACGTAATTTCATTGTGTGACAAAAGACAAAGCTTACTGACATAGAGGCAACATGTGAGAATATATCTGTATTTCTTCTGAGCTGAAAATGCACAAAGAGTATTATTTGAAAAGAATGTGCTAGCAGAAATACACTCACCTTGCAGGTTAAAACATACGATAACTAAACAAACAAAAAAATCTAACCTTTTTAAAACTTACAGACAACAAAACCTGAAACTTTGCAAAACTAACAAGTTCAAATAACATCAGATTCTAAAAAAAAGAAAAATAAAGGTTATTCCATCCCATCTTGCCCTTTTCTTTTATCTTCAATATGTTTTTTCTAAGCTTTAGAATTTATCTTTCATGATGGAAAAGGCAGAATCTTTGATATGGTGCTTTCATTTAGTTTCCTACAGTTATTTCAGAAGACTAATCCTAATGCAAAGGGCACATTTGGCACAGTACTATGTAAATACCCAAACTGTAAGCCTGACTGTAGCTGTCAGTTTGAAAGGAATGACTCTGGTTTCTACATATACAAGTTGTGAGCATTTGCATGTTTCTTTTTGTTCACTGTATTATCATACAGGGAAGATGCTATTTCATATATTTTCCCCTATCACTTTGCTTTCCTTGCTCCATTTTTGTTTTGAATTATCTCTTACATCCACATTGATATTGACCTGTTTACCTTTTCCAATCATAACAAATGTTTTAACTTTTTCTACAGTTTTCTGGTAAGAATTTTATATGTAGGGCATCCAGTCTTTATTTCTGTCATATACAGTGTCTGTGTGTATCCATCTGAAAACCAAACTGAGGAATGACAAAACACATTTGACTCAGTTTGTAAAGTGAAATCAGTTTAGAAGAATACATGTCACACCAGTTAAACTGAAGATATTATTGTGATAAATATACTGCATTAAAAAAAAAATTCCTTGACATTTGATTACTTAGGCTCATGGAAGCAAATGTGCAACAAGAAATATTAGGTAAAGAAACAGAGCTTTCCCTCTTACAATGTTGCTATACATTTTTTATTATGTAGCTTGCCTTTGAAAACAATTAAGTATGACTAATATTTCAAAACAGATGTACTTCAGGCCTGTTCCAACAGAAACCCTTCTACTGACTTACATAGCATGACTTCACATCTAAAAATTAAAAAAAAAAAAAAAAAAGGAAGGCAATTTTTTAAATTTATCTTTCCTCTTTTCATGCAAAGCACAAAGCTTACCAGTGAAATTTCCTCCTATTACATATGGAATGACACCACCTGGCCATATTCTTTCTGTTCGTGATGTAGCAGCTCTGGGAAATCGGTTTTTCTCATTTTTCCCTGAGAATTTTACAGTAGTTCTTCCTTTAGATGTATTATTTTGCTCAAAACCTGCAATGGTAATTAAAACACTGAATGAGATCACACACACATGAGAAAGGAGAGCAATTCTTTTCAGATTTCTTTACACTCTTTCAAAGCAGGACATGGCTGTTACATGACAGTCTATTACTACACAGTTACTACACATGAAGTCTGAATATTCTTTTTTTTGGAATATATCTAGAGTAACAATCTCACACATATGTTTATCAACTGGAATGTACATTGTGTAAGTGCAACTAAATTTTCTCATTTTATAAAAATATTAAAGAAATCACACTCCCTGTGGTTGTGGTGGTGTTTTTGCATTCAATTTTCTCCAACTCTTGTTTTGGTCCTTTTTTTTTAATAAATGAAGATTTTTCCAGGAAAGAATGTCAGAGTTTGGACAGACTCAAACTAATCAAGACATTCACTACCCCTTTCATTTTTATTGTATGATCTGGAAAAAGCAAGTACAATGACTATCTTTAAAGCACTGGACAGTAAGAAATCATACATTTTCCATAAAATAACATTTGGAAACCCACAGGTAGGTTTTACTCATGTTTGGAATTTCTTTACATGAGAAAAAAGTGTCTACCATTTTCAGGGATACTACCACAATTCATCCCATTACACGCAAATCTTTCTAAATCAGCTGAAACCTACTGTGAGAACAGAAAAGGGAAAGGGTAGTTAGACAAGGACTTGGACACCAGAACAGGTGTTTCTGAACAATTTGTAAGTTGGTTTGGAGATCTGGCCAGTTGATCAAAATGGATCCCTCAAAAAGTGGTTAACAAATCCTACTCAGTGCAGTTGAAGCCTTTTTTCTTATTCCTGGTAGAAGATTACATTTTCCCTCTGAGAGAATCCCCTGTGGCACCAGCTGCATTTGAGTGTTAATGACCATGTCAGAATCGGGGAGGATTCCAGGGCAGTCATGGTAAGGAATGTCGGCACAGCCCCAAGGCTGAGAGAGCAGCAATAGGAAGACAAGGAAGAAGCTACAGCACAAGGCAGGGAGGAAGCTCTGATATTTGGGAAGAAAAGCCTGCCTTTGTGACAGCCAACATGTAACTTGAATTGTACCAGGAATTATACAAAAAATTCCAGGGTTTAAAAAGAAACCAACCAAATACAGGTAAAGCAAATGATTAATCTTTGTAATTAAATGAGTGTGTAAATGAGAATTACACAACAAATTACACACAAAGTGTCTACAGTATAGGCAGACTCTTTATGGAAAACTATTTTTACACTTAGTAGGCAGTCACTACTGAACCACAATACACAATTATTTAGATGTTTTACCATTCCAAATTATTTTTATTTGTGCTCTTTAGAGGTCTAAACAAGAAATTTATTCCAAACTGCACCCAAAAGATGACAAGAATTTATGCAACACTAAAATTTGAATTCTCCTTTAAAGAATGAAGATTATATATCAAAGCACCTCTGCAAAGGCAGTTACCGTGCTCTGATTAACACAATGTGGTGCAATTACAATGGAGTTGCACATAATTTCCTTTTTGAAGTGAGGTTTCACACAATGTTAAAGTGATGTCTTCCTGCATCAAATATAGAGTGTGAACTCAGCCGGAGTTAGGGGGGATTCCACCTCTATGTGCTGCTCAATTTAACTACATTCATACTGACAAGAGTATGATTAATATAAAAATATGCTTGTTCAGCACAACACACCACAAATGCTTTGCAGTATGAATCATCAGAGTGCTCCACCTGAAGCCAGAAAAAAAGTAGGAAACAAACTAAATTAGTAGCTTTGCAGCATACTCTACTTGCAGTGAAAAGACATTGTATTGACATTAGTTAAGCCCATAACTGTGAACACAGTCATGAAACAAAGTTAAGCAATTTTTAATATAGTATTTAAAACTATGTGTTTTAGCTTTCAGATTTCAAGCTGGATGAAGGACTCTAAAGAGTTAATATCTTCATTACTATTATTGCACTAATAATTTTATAATTTGTTTATGCCAATAGTATTACAGAAAGGCTTTAAAGTGCTAAAGTGCTATCACCATTAATGTTCATGATACACTATCACATCAGGCAACTTGCTAATTTAAACAGTGAAAATACCAGAGCCAAATCTTCTTATCCTCTCTATAAGCTGATAGAGGGCACCGCGTTTTTTTGACATTCCATGCTCTCCAAAGCCACCTTTAAAAAGAAAAGAAAAAAAAAAAAAGAAATTAATTTCCAAAAGTTAAAACTGCGGAATTTTACACACACAGCAACCATAATAGCCTAGAGAGGCATCCTAAAGGAAGCTTTATATTCTTTGATAATTTCCATAAAAACATTTCAAGTACTGTTGACAATGCGATAAAAACACATGATTAGCTGAAAATTTTTCTAATATGCATTCCATGAATATAAGCCAACATGTCTTTGTTATTCAGGCAAGTCATGACAATTACATCATCTAATTATTATTTGGAGCTTTTTTTCTTCCTGCTGACCTTGACATCCTCAGAGCCATATTGATTGACAGCTAAAAGGGTTACTCTCAGAGAAATTTCCTGAATGCATTCCATAATTTTCTCATTTCAAGGGAGGGGAAGGAGAAAAAGCAAACAGCCAAAGTTTCATCAGAAAACAAACAAACAAACCAACCCAGCAAAACTTAATATGGTTGATTTTGCCATGAAATATTTGTTTTTCTTTGCTAGCATGCAAATAGAGATGTCAATGCACTTTTAAGGCCTTGAAACATCACATGCTGGTGTATATTGCAGTAAGACCTGGCAGGTATATACACATATATACCTGTGTAATTACAGCAGTCAATGAAAGCCTAAGATAGGAAGTAGTTTATTTTAACATTTACCATGCCATTTACAGAAATAAAACACATTTCTGGGTTTACTGCATCTGGGTCTGCTACATCCCTCCTTCACACATAAACCTTTTGCAGCTACAAGTGGCTTTTCAAACACCAGTAAAGCAAAAGCAATAATACTGACTACACTACATGAGTAAATTAAATAATGCAGAATTGTTCTGAAAGTTTTGTGATTTTAGAGGTTTGCAGTAAGTTGTATTTCACAAGTCATTACATGTTATAGGACAAGAGAGTTTCTAAACCACTTTAACAACTGAAAAAGTAAAAAAGATACGAAAAACCAGATCACTGAAACCTCCAGCACTACTAAAAAGGCCTTTCTCAGCTTTCTATAAAAAAAATTAGTATCTATGCAGAACATATATTTTTTAAATAGCAACTTAAATTCATATTACAGATGAGAAAATTCCATATAAGGCAAGTGAGTGTGTGGCTGCTCGGTGAATAACAACGTGCCTAATTATTTGCATTACACTGTCACATAGCTGCTGACTCCCTTGAGAAAAATTTTCCAAATT
This sequence comes from Setophaga petechia, assembly GCA_024362935.1. Taxonomy (NCBI): domain Eukaryota; kingdom Metazoa; phylum Chordata; class Aves; order Passeriformes; family Parulidae; genus Setophaga; species Setophaga petechia. Next base: position 36,159,517 of record JANCRA010000001.1, read on the forward strand.
TTTAAAAACATTTTAAATAGATGAGGTAATAGATCAACACATTCCTTTCCAACAAGTTACAGCGTAACTATAACATAAAGTGCAGAGGATAGAACATTGATCATCATTAATGTAATTGTCTCTCATGTTCACATTCATCTTATAAAATAAGGCTTATAGCTAAGCATTCCAAATAAATATTGAAAAAATCATTATAAGCATCAACTATGAAACATAACGGAAAACCCCTAAAGAATCCATTAGTTACTTAAGTGTTATACTATATTTTTAGGGGAAAAAATACCACCCAAAACACTCTTCTGTCTTGTTGCAGTCTGTGTATTTCATTTAGTGAAAAAGCAAAGAAAAAGTCTCTCACTTAACTAAGCTGTCTCACATGCAGCCTTGCCAAACCATACAGACTAAAAAAGTTTTAATTCCTATTTGCTGCATCTTCTCATAATTCAGGCAGGTTAAGGAGGATACTTTTGGCAGTTTGGACTTATAAAACTATACACATAAATGTTATCAGCTTTACTCTTGTTTTCTGTTTACAGTGATTATGCATTTTGCTTGTACAAAATGAAAAATGAAATGACAGAGCCATACTCCAAGAAGCTCACAGATTATCTGACCCTGTAAATCCAGGCAGATAATCCTCACAAAAAGGAGCAGTCACACAATGTGAATCACAGCCTGTGAGCCTCAGGAGTTTAATTAGAGTTGCAATAACAACTGTGACTCCACCACTTCCTCTTGATGGTTTACAACCAAGTATCTAATCCTTCTACCTGCTATCACCTTTAGTCTGTGAAAATCTACAATAGAAAGTGCTCAGAAATCAAGCTTACAATTCATTGTCATTGTGTCTGTAACAAAGACTAAATTTTGTATTCGACATTACAGATACCTAGGATTACTTGTATTTCTTTTCCAGTTGCTACCCAATACTAATGAGCTGGTTAGAATTTTACTGTTTTGGAATTAGGAGAGATGAGCACACAATTCCTAGAGTACACATCAAGAATGTTGTAAATTAAGAAAAATAAATTACATATGTGAAGTGTAAAATTGACTTCTCTAATGCTCTTTTTGGAAAGATCAAGAATGATGAGAGTTTGCTGAGAGCAGTTATTAAGTCATTAACTTAGGAGAGTTTCTTCTCCAAAGTTTAGTCCCACTGATCATCACAATTGCATCGACTCTTGTTGTGCAATAAAGGTAGAAACAACTGGTGCAAATGCATTAGCAATACTTAACAGGGTGATTCAATATCCTGAATTATGTTTCCACAAGATAACATAATATGCATGTCAGAAAACACATAACAAAGGGAAAAAATAGGTATTAGAAAATTAAATATAATTTTTTTAATGCTTAGAAATTTGTATATTTGTGTGGAAATTAAAAAATAATAACAATTTTGCAGTTCAAAAGTAGAAAAGCAAAAAGAAGTGGAAGTCAGCAAGCCAAAGAAATCACTTGACTGGCTCCACTTTAGGGGAAATGATCTATGTTGTTCTACATTTTCTCAACAAAACTAGTGCCTGAGATATCTTAAAAGGCAATTAAAATTATCTGTTTGGAGGAGAGGAGAGCAGAGAGATCACTAATTCTATTAACATTTTAAGATCTAGTCCAGATCTAGATGTGATCAAAAGTTTTCCTGTTTTAGAAAAACAAGTAGATGTAAAAGGAGATAAATTTTCAAGTTGCCATAAAAGTATTCTAATCACAGTATCTACCTAGATAGAATAAAATATTTATTAATTTATTAATAGAATAAAACTATTTATTTTTAAATATATCAATACCAAAAGCTTAAATTCAAAATTGATTCTTTGATCTGAAATTTTTTTTCCACATATCAGGAATAAGTTATGGTAGCTTAGTTCAGGCATACATAAAACATGCTTAACAGAAAACAAATTTCAGTAATAACTTTTTACATTTTAAATAACATTTTTTCCAGACTTTTTCATCAGTAAATTGGCTTTTTTGTATCATAACCTGAAAGTTTACAAATTCTCAGTTATCAATTTACTAATCACAGCCTGAATGCATAAAAATTTTTAGACATTAGACAGACATCCATTTAGGCATGGATTATGTTTTCTCTCTTACAGACAGACATTTACACATTAAAAAAAAATCTCTTTATCTATCTGTCTGAATACCCAGCTGCCTCTGTTAATCAGATTGCAGCTTCTGGTGCTAATGCATTGTATGTTAACAATAGCATAGAAACATTGTTAAAATGTCAAATAGATAGTTGGTTTTTTAGACAAGGCACGTCTAGCAAGGATGATGAACACATTCTAGTGTTTCCTCTAGGTCTGGATACAGAACTGGACAAAAGAGTAAAAAAAAAGCAAAAGGAGTGGTTGCAATGCTAGGCTTCCAATTTTGCCTCCAGGATACCACATATGTTCTCCATAGTGTGTTTGGGCTCTGCTATCAGGAACTTTCAGTGATGAAATCAAAGCTTTGTACAATTTCCTTTCCCACATGACCACCTGCAGAGTAGACTCTAATCTTCCTACAAGTTTCTGCTCCTCAATTCAACAAGACATTTTTAAACAGAAATGCTGGAATAAAATTAAATGTTTTGCTTCTCTTTTCCCTAATGTGAATATATAGCTTTTGTTTAACAACTTTTTTAAGTGTAAACTAAAGTTATCTAAGACTTTATACTGACTTTCCACATTTAAAACACAAATTGTGTTCAGAAATAACTAACAGGAAAAATAAATGAAAACAAGTTTGAAGTAGCATACCTGTGTTATGGCCAAGTCTTTCGTTGGAGTGCTGCGTAAGGTCAATCGTCCTGTCAATTTGAAAGATTTTTAAGTCTTCATCATCTAAGGCAATATCTCCCCAAAAGACAGCTTTAAATAAAAAAGAGCTCAATTTAATTAAAGAATTATTGGACAATAAAGCCAATCTGAAGAATATAATGCCATGTTTACAACCTTTGGAAAAGTGTATGACAAATAAATATTTACATCACATATATTTCCTTACTGATCTACATTTTCATGTGGAGAAAATAAGAAAACTACCTAGTAAAAGACTAATAACTTATTCCAGAATCTTCGTCTATTTGGTTTCTTTGTACATTTCCTAAATGCAGTAACTTAAATCTAGAGTCATTCTATAAATAACTTTTTAGCATGTAGTTTTCTCTATGTAAATACAACAAAGTATAAAAGACCCGGAGATGTCAATATTTGAACTATGAAATAAAATACATACATTTCTGACAAAACAGAACCTTTACGTTTCCTAACATCTTTCTAAAAATAGTAATTATTGAAGGAGTTTTTATTATGTTTCAGTTGCTTTCTATATTACATTATGTTTTGCTCAGGTCATTAAAACTATCTGTTTTCTGTTAAACTGAGAAAAGAAAAACCCTAAAAGCCTTTCTTTTTTATTCTCCCCTCAGTTTATTTATATGCTTTCCTTTTGTAGTTAATCGCACAATTGGGATGCTTTCAAATTCTTTACTTTTCAAAGCTCCTTCCTTTGGCCTTTTTGGTGGATCTCTTCTTCTCTCTTTGCTTTTTCTTTTGCTGTATTTTCTTTCAGGTTTTTTCTTTTTCCCTTCTTCATAGGTAATTCATCTTCCCTAAGTTGCCTCTACAACTCAGTGGACCATGATACAATCCCACTTCCAGGAATTCGGGATCTATAACCTCAAACTTTCATCTCCGCCTATTTCTGCAGAGATTTTATCCCGAGATCTCCCTGCCAATTTAAACTTAGCATTAAAGCTGACCTCAATGGCCATATTCTCAACTGCTGGGAATGAAGACAGCAGAGCATGTACCAATTAACAAAAGTGGTTGTTTATCTTCTTTATCCAAATTCCTCCTTTTCCTGTTCCTTCAGAGTCACAAAACCCCTGGATTCAATCTCAGTTTCATCTTCAACTCTTTTCCTTCTTTCCCCCATTGAGGAGCATCAGTAAGTGCTTGGTTTTTTGTTACACACCTCTACATCTACAGCAAACTTTCTTCACTTCTACCCAAATAAACCCTAGTCCAAAGTCCAGCTATTACCAAATCAACCTCTCTAGTCTTCCTGCATTCACACTGATCCTAAACATTGCTGTTATGTGTATTCTTCTTCTCTGTTTGCTTTTTATATCACACTTAAAAGACCACTCATCAGACAATATTCTCATCACAGTAGTTTCATGTTGCTGCAAAAGTTACCCATTTCTCAGAATATGATGGTCACATTTATTGGTGTTGAATCAAATCCACTTAAAAAAGAGTTTGTGCTTAAAAGATAGGCATTTTTAAATAACTCCAAGATATTGTATTGCCTCCTCCAATGTACATGATTTTTCCCGAACAAAAGGCAACTATGAGAAATTATGTTTAATATGCCTTTAGCTTGCCTTGTAAAATACGTTTAAAACATCCCCAGACCATCTGCACAGTGCTAATAATGAAATTATTAGTGAAATTAAAAATGAACCTTTTCAATTCAAAACAGAACCAACATTTTATGTCTCCACTAAGATTTCTACACATATATTTTTTTACACAAGACAATGGTTCTTGGAAACCACAAGCACTTGAGACAATTACTGAAATTGTTCAGTCTAGCACACTGTGGAGCACTGTCCTTCCAAGGGTCACTGTTCTCATGCTCATGTTGGACACAATGGAGACATCATTCCTCTAGCTAACCTGTTCTCACCAGTGATGGTTTTATCATCACATCCATCAAGACACAAAGCCAGTGACTGCTCAAGATGTTTGTGTCTCTTTTCCCTTAAGCTCCTTGGGAAAAAAAAATCTCAAATTATCAGGGTTTTGAACAGTGAAAGAAGAAAGTCAATAGTCTCCATCTGCTTGAGCTAAATATTATTTACTTCCATAAACATCTTCTGGAGTTTTCTGTTGAATGCCATTCATAATGGGGACCTCTGTATAAGCACATGGACAGATTGCAAACTTGAACAATCAGAACAAAGTTGTAAAAGGAAGAAACTATTAACATTTCTGTCTACAGAGACACAAGGTGCCCCAGCAGAAGTCCTACAGATTGCCCACACCAAACTCAGTGAAGTGCTAAAGCTTAGTAGCAAGGTCACTTTTCTTTCCTGGAGATATTGAGAGTTAACAAAAGGAAGATTCCAAATTAACAAAGGATGATGCAAAAGATAGCCCGCTGACAGAAATGCATTAGCAGAAATCACTTTGGTTTCTGTGTGTTATACTGACATATAAATAGGAAAACCCAAGGCAAATCAAACTTCCTACTAACAATAGAGTAGAAAAAAACTGGAAAATGTCTGCCCTAGTGATGCATCACCTAGTCCTGGTGATTCATCTTTATCACTTTTACCACTTCACTGTGGTAACATTCACTTAAAGATGAAAATTCAAATAGAAATACTAATTCGTGTGAATGTGTCTGACATAAAAGTATCAAATTTTTTTGTACATATCTAAAATATACCTTAGTGTTCAGGCAGTGTGGACTAACTTTGTTGCCTTAGAAAGGAAAAGAATGCTATTTTTGTTAAACATCTGGCACATTAGCTAGGCTTTGACTAGCAACCAAGGACCAGGTTGAGTTTACCAGTAATATAACCACAGTAATATAATAATATGTGCTGATACAAATATCACATAACCATAAACAAGTGAAGTTTGTGACCAATAGCAGCCACGTTCTCTGACATACTAAAGAAATATGAGTAACCACTAACATCAGAAATAGGTAAAATTATTTGATTAAAATATGGTGCAAAGTTTGGAACTTTCCTCAGGCCACTAACTCTTTTTACTCAAGGCTATTCTGTTTTGCAGAAGGCAATAAACATGCAAAAACACAGTAACCTTGATAAAATTATCACATTTGACTTTAGCAACAATCTAATAATTGTCACTTTATTTCTACTGAATTAAACCTCTGATCTTCTGAATTAATTTAACTTTACATAGCAAAAGAAACAACAGTTAACTGGATCTTCCTTAATTTCAATGCTGTCCAAGCAATCAGCAACTGAGACAAAAAGGGAGGTGATAACTGTTTGTCCTGGGTTGGCTGTATGATGCTTTTATCCCCAATCGTCTTGTTCTGTTTGTGCCAAATAGTAAATTTGCACCTTTAAGACTTATTGCAGACAGTGAAGGGGGAGAGAAAATGCAGGTTTTTTCTTCCTCCAGATACTCCTGTCACTCCCCCACATTCCTTCTGCGGGCCGGCGGTGGTTGTCTGCAGAGGACGACGGACAGAGCACTTCTTGGCTTTTTAGTTAGTTTTCAGCTAGCTGAGGCAAAGAAGTTCCCTGGACTGTTTTTTCTCTTTTTTCCCTTTTTCTTTGGACCTTTTGAAACCTGCTCTGGATTGAACACTCAGGGAAGCACCGGCAGCTCACATTTCTGGCCCACCGGGCCGGGCCTGGCCTGCGACAATTCCAGCACTGGAGGGACTGATCAGAGACTGAGTGAGCTGCAACCCAGGGAGGGGGTTTTCTCTCATTGTTTGATATTGTTTTAGTTTTATTGTTTAATAAACAGTTTTTTTCCACCTTTCTCCAAGGAGGTACTGTTTTCCTCCCGGACCAGTTGAGGGGGGGAGGGGCCGATTGGATCTGTTTTTCTCACTGGAGCTACTTTGGGGAATTTTTTTTTCCCAAATTTACTCTAAACCTGGACAAATACATAATTGGCGCCCAACGTGGGGCTGGAGAATGTGGAAAAAAGCTCTATTAATTGTGTGTTTGTGGTTGTTAAAGCAGTTAGTAGACATGCTGTTTGGATCCATAATGTCCTTGGGGGTGAAAGCCTTCGTGTGGCTCTGGGCTCAAGATCTTTTTGAGATTTCAATGCCTTTCTTGTCACTAGGAATATGGTCCATAACACGTAATTTTTGCGGTACAGGGGTACGGATTGGAATAGCTGTTGTGCTGGCCTTGGTGACGATGATTTATAAAGCGTTTACAAAGATACTGGCGTCTGTTTACAACATGTATGGTTTATGGTTCCTTCATCCTGCCCTGCATCCCAATTCCAGTAGTACATTTTGGGAATTTATTAGTAATTATACTCAGTCTAGTAATTACACTCAGTCTGGTACAGGAGGAGCCGAGAATATGGCTTTCCAGCCTTTCTTTTCCTTCTTCTCCTCTGGGTCTGTGATGTCACTTTTTGAGAATGTTCAGTTTCCCCTGAATGTTAAAGAGACCATCTTTCTGGCATTTAATCTGGTAGGCTTCCTCTATGTTGTCTGTAGCCTCTCTAGAGTGAGGGCTGAGATATCCAGAGGAGCTAGTGAGACCCCTGACCCAGAATCAGATGCAGGTGTGAAAAATCCTGAGTGGTGTGGAGAATGGGAAAATATAGGCCAAACCCTGAAGGAATTTTCTGGTCCTGTAGACTGGGATTTTCCACGGGAACAAATTCAGAACCCAGCTGAGGTGGGGAAATACCTAAAAGAGAAGTGCCATGACGATTCTAAGGAAAAGAGGCTTATTGCAATAAGCTGGGCCCTGGCCTATGCTTATCGCACACTGCTAGATACTGTAGGGCAGCAGACAGAGGCAGGGGGGCAGGGAGATAAATCAGCTATCCCAGTCACTCAAGCTGTAGCCAACAGCCCAGACTCGAAGCCCGCAGCCAAACCAGACGGTGAGCCTAAGCCAGCATCTAAACCCATGGCTGTTGCTACTAGTACTAGAAGTGGGAAACGCACAGAAAAAACTAATCGACCAGCAGATGATGACGATGATGATGGTGATACAGGAGAAGGAACCTCGATGCCTCCTGACGTAAAATCAGGAGTCAAAGCAGCAGGTGCAAGATCAGACGCAAATACTGAGACCTTTTCCCTGAAGGACCTTCGTGGCCTACGGAAGGATTACACCCGACGACCTGATGAATCCATAATTAGTTGGTTGGTCCGTCTCTGGGATGCTGCAGGCGAGGCTACAATTCTGGATGGCACTGAAGCGAGGCATTTGGGGTCCCTGTCACAGGATCCTGTCATCGACCAAGGAGTGATGAGGGGGGCTAATCCACGCAGCCTCTGGTCACGGGTCTTGGATAGTGTTGCACAAAGATACCTGTGTGCAGATGATCTTTATATGCAACAAACTCAGTGGAAGACCATAGAGCAAGGGATCCAACGCCTGAGAGAAATGGCAGTGGCAGAGATTATCTTCTCAGATGACGAGACAACTAAGAACCCAGACCTTGTACCATGCACGCCTGTGATGTGGCGAAAACTTGTGCGACTTGGGCCACATGAATATGCCTCTGCCTTAGCCATAATGAAGAGGGATGAGAGGGAAGAGACTGTGCTAGATATGTCAAGGAAGCTCCGAGCATATGCAGATGCTGTGCATGGCCCAACACATGCCAGAATCTCAGCGGTGGAAACACGTCTGCAGGAATTAGAGGATAAGATAGAGGAGAATCATAAGAAGCTCCGACAGGAGATTAAAGAAGACCTTCTCCAAGTATCAGCAGTACAGATCAGAGGTTCTGGTATCCAAGGCAGACGTTTCCCAGGTGGTGAGAGACGGTACACCCCACGAAATGAGTTGTGGTTCTACCTGCGTGATTGTGGAGAAAACATGGGGAGGTGGGATGGAAAACCTACTGCTGTTCTGGCACGACGGGTGCGTGAATTGAAGGAAGCCACCAAAAGGAAAGCAGCTCCAGTTGCCCATAGCCGAACTACCAGATATGATGATGATGACAGGTCCGATCCCCTTGAAGGAACATCCAAGACATATCCCCAGGGAAAGAAGGATAACCAGGCTTAGAGAGGCCCTGCCTCTAGCCAGGTAGAGGCCAGGGAAAATCGTGTTTTCTGGTCTGTGTGGATTCGTTGGCCTGGCACATCGGAACCACAAGAGTATAAAGCTTTGGTTGATACAGGTGCGCAATGTACATTAATTCCGTCGAGACATGTGGGGACGGAGTCTGTCTCCATTGCTGGTGTGACAGGGGGATCCCAGGATTTCACTTTGGTGGAAGCTGATGTGAGCTTGACTGGGAATGAGTGGAAGAGACATCCTATCGTGACTGGCCCAGAGGCCCCATGTATTTTGGGCATAGACTACCTTCGAAGTGGGTATTTCAAAGACCCAAAGGGACTCAGATGGGCATTTGGAATAGCTGCTGTAGAGACAGAGGGTATCAAGCAGTTGAACAGTTTGCCTGGACTGTCAGAAAACCCATCTGCAGTAGGACTCCTGAAGGTAGAAGAGCAACGAGTGCCAATTGCCACCTCAACAGTGCACCGCCGACAGTACCGAACGAATCGAGATGCTGTGATTCCCATCCACAAAATGATCCGTGAGCTGGAGAGCCAAGGGGTGGTTAGCAAGACCCACTCACCCTTCAACAGCCCAATTTGGCCTGTGCGTAAATCTGAAGGAGAATGGAGACTGACAGTGGACTATCGTGCATTGAATGAAGTGACCCCACCACTGAGCGCTGCTGTGCCGGACATGCTGGAACTCCAGTACGAGCTGGAGTCCAAGGCAGCAAGGTGGTACGCCACTATAGACATTGCTAATGCATTTTTCTCCATTCCTCTGGCAGCAGAATGCAGGCCTCAGTTTGCTTTCACCTGGAGAGGCGTGCAGTACACCTGGAACCGACTGCCCCAGGGGTGGAAGCACAGCCCCACCATCTGCCATGGACTGATCCAGGCTGCACTGGAAAAGGGTGAGGCTCCAGAACATTTGCAATATATTGATGACATCATTGTGTGGGGGAAGACAGCAGCAGAGGTGTTCGAGAAAGGGGAGAAAATCATCCAGATTCTCCTAAAAGCTGGCTTCGCCATCAAGAAGAGCAAAGTCAAGGGACCTGCCCAAGAGATCCAGTTTCTGGGAGTAAAGTGGCAAGATGGACGGCGTCAGATTCCCACCGATGTCATCAACAAGATCACAGCAATGTCTCCACCATCCAGTAAGAAAGAAACACAAGCTTTCCTAGGCGCCATAGGTTTTTGGAGGATGCATATTCCCGAATACAGTCAGATTGTGAGCCCTCTCTATCTGGTCACCCGTAAGAAGAACACTTTCCACTGGGGCCCTGAGCAGCAACAAGCCTTTGCACAGATCAAGCAGGAGATTGCTCATGCAGTAGCCCTTGGCCCAGTCAGGACAGGACCAGAGGTGAAGAACGTGCTCTACTCTGCAGCCGGGAACCATGGCTTGTCCTGGAGCCTTTGGCAGAAGGTGCCTGGGGAGACTCGAGGCCGACCACTAGGATTTTGGAGTCGAGGCTACAGAGGGTCTGAAGCCAACTATACTCCTACAGAGAAAGAAATCTTGGCTGCCTATGAAGGAGTCCAGGCTGCCTCGGAAGTAATAGGGACTGAAGCACAACTCCTCCTGGCACCTCGATTACCAGTACTGGGGTGGATGTTCAAAGCGAAAGTTCCCTCTACGCACCATGCCACCAGTGCTACATGGAGCAAATGGATTGCTGTTATCACACAGCGCGCCCGTATTGGAAAACTGAATCGCCCTGGGATTCTGGAAATAATTACAAACTGGCCAGAAGGTGAAAACTTTGGTCTCGCTGATGAAGGGGAACAAGAAGTGACACGGGCTGAAGAAGCTCCACCATACAACCAACTGCCAGCAGAGGATACAAAATACGCTCTCTTTACTGATGGTTCTTGCCGCATTGTGGGAATGAACCGGAAGTGGAAAGCAGCTGTATGGAGCCCCACACGACAGGTCGCAGAGGCCACTGAAGGAGAAGGTGGATCAAGCCAACTTGCTGAACTCAAAGCCGTTCAACTGGCCCTAGACATTGCTGAGAGAGAGAAGTGGCCAAAGCTCTACCTCTACACTGATTCATGGATGGTAGCCAATGCTCTGTGGGGATGGCTGGAGAGGTGGAAAGAGGCTAACTGGCAGCGTAGAGGAAAACCAATTTGGGCTGCTGAAGAGTGGAAAGACATTGCTAACAGGGTAGGGAAACTGCCTGTGAAGGTCCGCCATGTGGATGCCCATGTTCCCAAGAGTAGAGCTAATGAGGAGCACCAAAACAATGAGCAAGTAGATCAGGCTGCAAAAATAGAGGTGTCAAAGATAGATTTAGATTGGGAACATAAAGGAGAGTTATTCCTAGCTCGATGGGCCCATGATGCCTCAGGGCATCAGGGCAGGGATGCCACCTATAAGTGGGCACGAGACCGAGGGGGTGGATCTAACCATGGACAGTATTTCTCAGGTTATCCATGACTGTGAGACGTGTGCTGCCATCAAGCAGGCCAAGCGAGTGAAGCCCCTGTGGTACGGTGGACGGTGGTCCAAGTACAAGTATGGGGAGGCCTGGCAGATTGACTACATCACCCTGCCCCAGACACGCCAGGGCAAGCGCTACGTGCTGACAATGGTGGAAGCCACCACGGGATGGCTGGAAACCTACCCTGTGCCTCATGCTACGGCCCGGAACACCATCCTGGGCCTTGAAAAGCAAGTTCTGTGGAGACATGGTACCCCTGAGAGGATTGAGTCAGACAATGGGACTCATTTCAAGAACAGCCTTATCAACACCTGGGCTAGGGAACATGGCATTGAGTGGGTGTACCATATCCCCTACCATGCACCAGCTGCAGGCAAAGTGGAGAGGTACAACGGACTGTTAAAAACCACATTAAAAGCATTAGGTGGGGGAACTTTCAAAAACTGGGAGCAGCATCTGGCAAAAGCCACCTGGTTAGTTAACACCCGAGGCTCTACTAACCGAATGGGCCCTGCCCAGTCTGAGCCTTTGCATAGAGTGGATGGAGACAAAGTCCCAGTGGTACATGTCAGAGGTTTGTTAGGGAAGACAGTTTGGATTAACTCTGCCTCGAATACTGACAAACCCATTCGTGGGGTTGTTTTTGCTCAGGGACCAGGTTGCACATGGTGGATAATGCAAAAAGATGGAGGAACACGATGTGTACCTCAAGGAGATTTGATTGTTGGATAAAACCTATGTGTAAATATCACTGTTTGCTGAATGCTATTGCCATTGTCTGTATATAGCTGTATAATGAATGTATAATGCATGTATTTATAGAGTTAGAATTTATATTAGTTTTGGTAATAAGCAGACGATATGGGGATAAGGGGTGGAATGTCCTGGGTTGGCTGTATGATGCTTTTATCCCCAATCGTCTTGTTCTGTTTGTGCCAAATAGTAAATTTGCACCTTTAAGACTTATTGCAGACAGTGAAGGGGGAGAGAAAATGCAGGTTTTTTCTTCCTCCAGATACTCCTGTCACTCCCCCACATTCCTTCTGCGGGCCGGCGGTGGTTGTCTGCAGAGGACGACGGACAGAGCACTTCTTGGCTTTTTAGTTAGTTTTCAGCTAGCTGAGGCAAAGAAGTTCCCTGGACTGTTTTTTCTCTTTTTTCCCTTTTTCTTTGGACCTTTTGAAACCTGCTCTGGATTGAACACTCAGGGAAGCACCGGCAGCTCACATTTCTGGCCCACCGGGCCGGGCCTGGCCTGCGACAATTCCAGCACTGGAGGGACTGATCAGAGACTGAGTGAGCTGCAACCCAGGGAGGGGGTTTTCTCTCATTGTTTGATATTGTTTTAGTTTTATTGTTTAATAAACAGTTTTTTTCCACCTTTCTCCAAGGAGGTACTGTTTTCCTCCCGGACCAGTTGAGGGGGGGAGGGGCCGATTGGATCTGTTTTTCTCACTGGAGCTACTTTGGGGAATTTTTTTTTCCCAAATTTACTCTAAACCTGGACACTGTTTTTTAAAATTTCACCTTTTTTTCCAATTAAACGTCCGCACTGAATATTAATTCTGCCCTTCAAAGCCTAAATCACAACCCTGACAGAATTATCAATAAAGTTTTAAAATTATCACCCTCAACTATTAAAAGTATCCTTTACTTTTTGGGAATGCCAGTTTAAGTGTCAAAATACTTTGTAACAAGAGAAGACCATAGTTTTATCTCCTGCCTTAAAGCTTTTATGGCCTGAAACCATCTGAAGAAGTCACTCTGTATACTTCATCATGTCACAAACCAATGTTAACGTTACAGAAAGCAAGCAGAGGATTGTTAGGGTATGCAAGGCATGATGTTAAAGGCTTTGGTAAGAGCACATTAGGATTAAGAGCTTTAGTAGCTCCCTCTAAGGAACTTCTGACAGACTTGATCAGTTCAGCTGTTCACTCATTTTTCACAGATATGTAATTAATATGCTTCATCTGCAAAATTAACAAGAATCTGATAATCAATTGACTAGGCAAGGAAACAAAACTGAAACAAATGGATATAAAAACTTTTAAAGTGATCCAAACAGAACTAATGTACTTATTTAAGACTGTGTCATATTATCTCTTATCCTACCTATTTATTCAGTGATCACAAAAACTTGATATTACAGATATCAAGGCTGTTTTGTTTATTTTGAAAATGCAAGACTGCCAATGAACTTAAGAAATATCTGTTGAATATCTGAGACAGTATTAATTGCAGAGAAAAAGTAATCCAAATGGCTTTTATTATATAAAGGTTCTTAAGAAAAAAGAAAATAGACCTTTTTGTCCAGTACTTGATAAAAACAATAATCTATCATACCAGGTAGTTTTTTGTTTTGTTTTCTATTTTCATACGTTTTATATGGCCCCAACATGATGCACTTAAACAAATTCAACAGAGAAAATACATGCAGCTGTTTCTGAAAGGTGGACAAAACCTGGTTATGCAGTAAATAGATGTTTCCCTGTAACAGCAGAGATGGATTTTTGTGGAGCTGTTGAAATAGAGAAGACACTTGACCAGCAGATGCAGTTCTGCTTTCACACAACTCAAAAGCTCTCAGTTAAACAGCACTTTCTAAAAGGTCTTATAAAGACAAAACACTGCCACGAAAGCAAACAAGTTTGCAACCTGTAGCCAATTAGCTCACCAGCACAAAACAATCAGTTTACAAACAAAATAAGCAGGTTGCATAATTTTCAAAAAAGAGAGGTGAACTATTTTATGTTTATAGATGTACATACATGGTATGAGCCAATGAGTGTATACAGTGACAATAAAAACATTTTTCCCAACTTTCAACATTTCTGGAAGAAAGAAATTATATGCTAAATACCACAGGGCTGCAATATGTAGTAGGATGGCTTATTCTAGGATTTGAAATATCAATTGACTTGTAAGTCTGCAAAATACAGACAGGAGTGTGTTCTTATAATTGCAATAACAGAATTATCTACTTTAAGCTTCACCACAATTCCTCCTACAATTTTGCTTTTTAAAACTCAAATCATAAGCAGCTATTTTTTAATAAAATATATTTCTGCTAGCATTCATACCAATATTAGTAACAATATAAAATGCAAGTAAGTTGAGATTGCTGGTTTTTGTCTCTGCAGCACAGCCAAAGAAAACCAACTTGACCTTGGGGTAGGTTGGGAGCACTCAGCTAGCCCTCAGAGAGCAACACCACCCAGAAACCATTCCCAGGGCCTGATTTGGTCTGATGACTCCTCTGGCTTAAAACATGTTCAACTGAGACCTTCCCAAACTGAGACGTAAACTGAGATGTAAACTGTGATCTTGTCCTGTGAGAAGACACAATTTTGACAGAGGGATTACGCCTATACTGAGAAGACACCAATGAAAGGATTAAGGCAATACTAGAAGACATTTCAAAAGTAAAGCCTCAAATTTTGGTATGCTACTGGGAGGGCAAAGCACAAATAGTTTGTGTTTCATCCCCATTGCAGAAGCTGACAAGAATGCACAGCAAAAAAAATTAAATAAATAGAAAACTGCAAGGCATAACAAGGAAATCTGAAGAGCTCCTTTAACATCCTTAAAGGTGATATGCCCAACACAAAGCAAAGCCTGCCCAGTAATTCATGCAGTAGGAGGTATCAGAAAGTGTGCTGGACAGCTTCAGGGCAGATATTCATCTAAATCCACATGCACAGCAGTTCTAATTAGCAGACTCCTCTATAGCTGAGTCATTGAGCACTTCCCTGTAACAACACAGCTATGAGCACTATGTTCTGTCTTGGTGAGTCACTCTATTCCATACAATCCGTTCACAACTTACATAACTGTCTCTAAATCTGAACAGAAAATGGAAAGATTAAAGCTAAGTAAAGACAATTTTACCTCATTACAGGGACACCAATATACACTACTGTAACTAACCTTATTCTATATTACCATTGTCTTCAAATCACTTCAGTCTTTGCAAGATTTTCGGTTGCAATACACTTTCTTTTTAGAAATTATCAAACTGTGAACAAGACAGGACAAATAAACAGTAAAAGATCTTGTGTACAACCATGAGCATAACATGGCACACCATACCCTGAACTCTTTCTATCATTGCTCATCACAAGTGCTACCTTGTCAGTGAAGGGAAGTTAAGTGAAACTTTAACAGCATAAAATAGAAGACCAAGGTAGCCTATTTTCAAAGACACATCAAAAATTAGCTATTTCATTATTTTCAGCATGCAGCATTTCCAAATCTGCACAACTCTAAGCAATTGTCACTGAAATAAGAATATATACTTATTCTTATATACTGAAATAACTTATATACTTGGAAAGGTCACATAGGCACACCTGAAAAGGAATGTAACACCTCTGAGAGGCTGCTTCCATGTTTCCACGTAAATGATATAAAATAGCAAGTTCATCAACACTCATACCAATTCTATTTTTCAAACTCACAATCAGAAAACTATTTTCCCCAAGCAATATATGATTTCCACTTCTATCAGAAAACAAAGTAATGATGACTCAATACTTTAAACATCTCCAGACTCTACACCAGTTGGAAATTCATTCCTCCATACTTTTGAATGCGGCATTCCTTGATCACAGCTCACATGGACATACAAAGCTATCCAGAAATCAGCTAGCTTGTATGTGGTAGTGATGTGGCCTTAGAAGAAAAAATTGTAATGAAATTTACTAGAAACTTTTATGACACTATTTCCATGTTGACATTATTACCTGCAACTCACCAATTTCTCATGTCATCCACCCTTAGAGATCTTCCCAGCATTCCCCACACACAACACTTTTGGCTTCTTTCTTTCCTTTAACCATGTGTTCAGATTTATAGGTAAGATGTTGGCAAGGTAACATCCCTGTTGGGATATTCAGGTACAATATACTTTTCTTAGAAATCATTAAAACAAGACAGGGCAAATAAACAGCATACAACAGGGAACTAACTCCCTATTGCTGCTCCCAAGTTACACTTATGGAGCCCCATCTGAGGTGTGCAGCATTTCACTACAGCCATTCCACGCTATTTCCAGGAAGTGAGTGCCAAACTGACCCGACTAGGACAGAAAAATAACCAGGTAGGACCCAGCTGGTGTGGAGATTCGCAGTTCAGTCAAAGAGAATTCTCCCAGGTTTCAGGCCTAGGAAACTTAGAGAGGAAGAATGAAAACAATTATTATCTCTCTTTCTGTTCATGTTGTTTACAGATATGTACCTTCAGACTGCGTTATTCCTAGTTCACCAATAGTGTGAAAGGTTTTTACTTTGAGACCAATCAGGTTTCGCCTTAACGATCCTGGTTATAAAATGACGCTACCTCTTAATAAAATCTCCTTTTTTTGCCTTCTGAACCATGGAGTAATTTCATCCATCCCTGCCTCAACAGTGTCAGACTGGGGACATAAAAACAGCTGTAGAGCCAAAGGCAGGAGAAGCGAAAGCCATCCACCATCCTACAGAGTGAATTCGTTCCAGACAGTCCTTCCAGGAGCACGGCAGTCACATCACAGGGCAGGTGGGCCATGGGGTGAGTGGCACGCAGCACTGGGCCATGTCCTGATTTTTCAAAGCAGGAAACATCTCTGATATAAAGCAATACTCATGAGGAAAATGGAATAACTATGACACCCTTTATCCGAGTAGAACCTTCACTTACCAAAAGAGACATTTGTAGAGCTTGATCTTTTTGAAAGGAGACACTAATTTGTTAAATATGTGTCTTCATGGCACGGATAAATCTCAATTTACAGATATCCATTTACTCTGAGCTAATTCCAGTTTTTATTTTGCTCTTAATTTCAAAATAGTGATTTTTTTTCAAATCCAGTTTGCTTCTGCTTTTTTTTTAGTGACAATTTTCATATTTCTTTAAAGTTAGTAAAATAAAAATAAAAACTTAAAAAAAGCAAAGACAATTCTGACAGAAGTTGCAATCTTAGGTAAAAGGACAAGCTTTACTCCTAAACTTAGTGCAGTGTGTTTTGAGGACAGACTCTTCAATATTGCAACAGCTACTCTGTGAAATGTTTTGTTCTTGGTTAAGCTGCTCAGCCTGGCAATCTTCCTGACTTCCAGTAACTATTTCCATTTTTTGTGTGAGATCATCATCAACACCACATGTGTCTTGTAGCTGGTACAATCGATTCCTCATATAATGGGTTAACCACTGAACTGAAGGCAGAGAACATTGCTCAGCAAACAGTAAAGGTGCCTGCACACCACTGGCAAAACAAACAGCTACACAGAGAACTTTCCTCACCACTCATAACTGCCTCTGGCCAGATATTGACAAAACAAAGATACAGAGAAATCATCTCAAGGACACCCACTTATCCCTCCTACTATTAATATGTCTTATTATAATTTTCTACTATTTCAAGTTTTTAGTATGCAGAAACAGATAGAAGCTTAAGAAAAAATAAATTGAAACATGAGGCTGTCTTCAGCCTCGTGTTCCCTTCCTCATGTTATTAACCAGTTTGAAAGGAAAGCCATAGCAAGTGACCAGTGACTCCTGGGAAGATCCATGAGTGCCAAAAATATAGGGCAATCACAGATAGTGTTTGTTACCACAGCAAAGGCTGAACTGCTTTATGTGAAACCACATGCAAGAAAACCATCATTTCCTGGCCCTGTTACTCCTTCTGCCACTGAGCAGCAGAGTGGAGAAAACAATTCTCCGTCTTCTTGGGAAAGTTGCTCATCACCCCTAGCAGAAACCATTGCAGCAATATTAGCTGAACTTCAACTTAGCAATAACTGACTGTGACTTCTGGCATAGGAAAAGAAGCTGACAGGTCATGAGTTTTTTTGTTGTTCCCAGACACCTGCAAATGCTGACTACTTCAGCTGTAGCTAGCTTTCTTAAGGAGGCTAGAAAAATACACCAGGGGCAAATTCAGATCTATATTATCACAACAGTCATGATTACCCCAGATAGTCCTGTGTGACCACTATGATGCTATAAATATTCATCTTCATTTTACTTTGAAACTTCATTAGCTTGGATAGCCTTAGGGTAAAGATCTACAAAATTAATTATATGGCTCTGCTTTCTTACAACAGAAAAAAACAACTCCATGAGGCAAAATTATTACTCTTAAGGTGAAATCTTCTTAAAAAATATTGGAAACTCATAAATATTTAAGACTGGAAGGAAAAAATTATAATTTTTTCTGAAATTAAGAACAGATTTTAATTATTTCCATTACTTAGAGAATAGGGAAACTGATAACTTCAGAAATAAGCCATATATAGATGAATGTACAAAAATCGTTGTTGGAAAGAAAATTGTCAGTGTGCCACCTACATGAAACAGCTGTTAGGGCTGACACAGACATAGCAGCTGCACAAGGCCACCCCAAAGATGCAAGTCTTAGACATTTTCATTCAAACATCAAGAAAACAGAATATCAGCACCAAACTAAGTTAATTACAAGCCAATAGATAATGCATGGCACAAGTCAAAAGATTTGTTAAATAGCTAAAAAGATAGAGGTAAAATCTTTTATATGCTTTTCCAACCTGCAGATTTTAGAAAAGAAAAAAGGCAGCTTCCAAACCATTCCATGGAATTGAGGTATTATTGCATTGTAATGATTTCAGATAATAAAATCCATTTCAAAGATGAAGAACAAAATTAATAAAACATTTATACATTAATAGATTACTGCTGGTATGGGCAAATCAGTTTGATCTCAACTTCAATTTAACATCCCAGCATTTCAGTGACAGTAATCACAAAATTAAGTAAAAAAGTATTGTTTCTGATAAGATGAAGGATTAAATTTATATACACTACAGCAGAGTAATGGTTTCCTGGTCATACACCTTTGTAAGCATATTTCCCTGGGTGCTTTCTTGTTCCACAACACCCAGACAAGTCAGATATGAATGGTTCCCCCTGAAAGAATCCTGGTACAAGGACAGCACAATCATGGCCAAAACCAGCAGAGCACAAGCACTGACCAGCAACCCTGAGGAGGAAGCAGCAGCAGCAATCTGGGGAGAGGAAACATAATTTAAAAAATTTTTAAAAGGAATAACTACTTAGATAAGCTATCTGGCTCTGGCAATACCAGTCTTCAAGAAATTCCACAACCATAACATCTTTCCTCTAGTGTTACAGGTTGTTACTATGGAGTAGAAGGGGATAAGGAACTCAGGAATTAGGGAGAGAACTCCCCTAGTAATTTTGTTCTGCTACAACAATAAGAAGCCGCAGTAACACTTTCTTTATAACTTGGCATTGGAACATAAGAAGCGTGTCACAATAATGTTACAATAAAGCACCACTGATATATGTGGAAACCCCCCTCCCCTTCTATACCTTCCCCTCGTCTATGGGAAATGAAAAAAAATGTTCATTTTCTCACAGACATAAAACCCCAAGTAGGCTAAAGTAGTACCTTGCAAACAGAAAATCCTGAATAATCATTCAATGCAACCAAAGATTTATACAGAAAGCCAAATGGCACAGAAAGGAAAGTGCATATCTAAGGGATTATCTGGCATTTAGGATCAAGGTTGTCAACATACCACATGAAATAAATATTGCTCCATTTGCATCATTTTATATTTAAACATGGAGAATTATTAAACTGCATATAAATAAACCCCTATTATAGGTTTCAGAAGTTATTTTCATTATCAGCTCCAGCTTCCTGTTTCCATCATTTTTGTCATGAACCTCACTTAAGTCATTCCATCTCATATTTTAGCACATCATTCTGTGACTTGGCTCTGTGAAAAAGACAAGGAAAGAGACTAAATAGCACTTAATGTTGCTTTTTTTGGCAGTGATCCAGTGCTTAATACAGTCAGTTCTGGGTATTGGACCAAGGCAATTCTACATTTCTCTCTTCATATTCAGTAGTTGTCTCCTACCACATTTCTTTTCTTAGCAGAATACAAATTTTAGTCAATAAAACTAAAAAGTTGAAGGCTGATTCCTTAACTCTGTATCATCCAATTCACGTAATAGTTTAAAATAGAAATTATGAGTCTAACGCATCACAACTATTTTCCTTGCTTGCCTCTGAATACTGTTTCCTCCCTCTCCCTCCCCCCTTTGTAATTTAAGTGGTTGGGTTTTATTTTCCCATGGAGACTCTGTACAGCTGCTGATTATTTTTTGGACACAGTAAGTAAAAGAGAAAGTGAAAAATTATCCTCAGAGTTAGTGAAGTGACAGTAAATGTACAGTGGAAAAGTATTGATGTTGTCCAATGCTTAATACCAAGTTATTAAGTAGAATTTAATATTTGGTATATCTGATTCTTACATAGCTTATTATTCTGAACAAATTTAGCCATGAGAATATTTGAGACAGAACTTATTCCATCATTGTAATATTTTGCCTCTTGATGGAAACAATGAAACCTCATTTCATCTTTGCATTTGTTTGCTCTTGAAAATCACTATCCAGCATAACTGCTAAAAGCTTTTTAAAATCCTTGTTCCTAACCAGTAAAGAGTATTAGCTTTTTGCAAGTACTCTGCTGCAAGCCAGCAGAATCCCCACCCCGCTCTGAAGAGAATTATGGCACTGAGTCCACACTTACTCATTTCCTAGTTTTTGGCACGGTTGAAATTCAAGTGTCATCCACAGAATTTAAGCAGGGGAGGTAGGGGAGAGGACAATAAAAAAATGCACAACTTCAGCTTTCTTTTATGTCTATAATTTCTTTGCATGACTGTATTTATCCCCAGACTTGTGAGGCTGCAACCATTATTGCCACCTCCAGGCTGCCACAAATTGATTAGGTTAAATTGTGCAAATTTGCAGTGGGATTTTCATAAGGAAACAGTTTCCTACTTGTTTGCAGCTGATTATCAGGCTGATACATCACAAGCAAAATGAAATCAATCTAATGGTGAGAAACACCCGAGTCCCATGAATCTAAATACAGATGATTCTGTGGCGTAAAACAGTAGCTATGTGAAGGTCCAAGAATTTCACAAATCTTAAAAGAAAGCACACAGTTATACCTTGGTTAGGCTTTCTATTTCCATAAAGTCAGCCTCATGCTGGTCCTCATTTTATAGGGCATTTTAGCTTGCATGTCAAACTGAAACACCAAAGGGCCAATTCAAATAACAGATCCTGACTTGTTCTCCGTGTCAATTATTCTCTTTTTGCCTTCATTAAGGCACTGCAGCTCCTCATGCACTGCTCACCAGCAGATTTCTTGTGCTCCTTTCTAATAGCAGCCCATATGTTAGCAGGAACAGCATACCAGGGTCCATTTGCCATCCCACTCGCAGACACTGCTTCTCCCCTCTCAGCTACAACAGCCTTAATTGCAGCTGCTGTTTGCACGAATACTGAGAAGCCAGATACTAAGTATTTAAATTTTTTTAATGGATTTGTTTCTTAATTAATAAAGATGTTACTGCCTAAATTATTCTCAGAGCGTTTTCAGATGTCTTTTTACAATTCAGCAGCTGAAACAAAGTACATGAGCCAAACATGATGTTTCTAGCCAGCTCACCCTGGGCTAGCATGGTCTGCTGGCTTTGAGGGCTGTGTCTTTTGACAGCAACACAGTGGTGACCTTAAATAACCTCTTAATAGATCTCTGGAAATAGGAATTACACAAGATGCTGAAAATACTAAGCTTCTTTCAAGCTCAGAGAAAATACAAATATTTAATATAGCTAACATTCAGAGCAAATACGCCAAATTAAATATTAACCTTTTCAGAGGACTGCTGTTTAGCCTATGGCACTAAGGATCTAATATTTCAAATTTCCTTCACTATTAACATTTTAGAAATGGAGAACTGTAGTAGGTTCTTTAACTCCTAAGTGATCTTCTTTCTTTATTCTTTTAGGCTTTAAATGCAAACAGTTCAGAAATAAACATGAATATGTTGAAAACCAAGCAAAAGCACTTGACCAAGTAAAGAGCAGTCAGAAACATGCTACTGTATCACTCACCCCTTAAGCAGACCATATTAAACAGTATTATTACTGTGCTTAAAAACCATTTTCATTTAACTCTTGGACATGGTCCTGGAGACAAATCCTATATTATCAAAAAGCATATTCCTGTAAATATTTGAGAGACTTGTGTTCCATATGGGGGAGGAAAAAAAAGCTAGGCACACAAAACATGCTTTCTTCTACCCACTATCTCTTCTCATATGAATTCTGCTCTGTAAACTGTAATCCTCCATGTCCACGTTTCTCACATACAAACTGTGTCAGTACACACACTTGTTGTGTTCCCCAAGTTAATACAAGAGTAATTGATAATAGAGTTCCTAATAAAGAAGAAAACAGAGGGATTTGCTGAGCCAGTGCTCTAAAGCAGAGCTCTTTAAGGCACTGGTCTTTGTATATGACAATGCTTAAATAATACAGTGTATTTTGAGACAGATAAGATTTCAGGTGAATGATCTTGGGTCACTCCCTATGTTTGGAAATGAATGCTTTAAATTTTTTGTTCACAACTAAAATATGCAGAGACTGTCATTTTATAAAAACTGATCTGTTTGAAGTTCTTTTAAGAAGACTGGAGTTCAGATTGTGGATTGGTAGCATGAATACTGCTTCATTTATTAGAGAACTGTAATATCACAGCCCTTTTGTGAAAACCATAAGTTATTCAATTACTAGATATTCCCAAAAACTCAGATCCCAAAAAGAAAAAAAATTATCATAACACGACTATTACTGGTAAAAACACATTCATGTAGATAAGTCATCCAAATGGCATATAAAAACGAATCTATAAAAGTGTCATCTAGAAGAGCCTTCACTACTGTGAAAATGAGTGACATGATTTATAAATTATTCTTGCACTTGTTCTTAAAGTACATTTCTTTCTATACCTGAACAGGAAAAAAGAACCATATTTAAAGATAGTCAGCTTTTTAATACAATCAGTAGAAACACATCACCAGAGCCTTTTAGAAATGTCATGTTCATTTTCAACTGAAGGACTGACAGATTAATCTTAGAACTAACAAATACCAAAAAAATATATAAGGCAGAATGGGGATAGACAGAAAATTGTCATGTAATCTACAAGACATAATGTTGAAAAAAAAGAAAAGATAAAAATCCTCTACTATAGGAGTTAATTGTTTTTTCCATGGCAGACAAAAGTAAGAAGCATAGCTTTTAACTTTGATGGATGTGTTAGAAAATCCTGAATGCCCAAGGGACACTTCAGAGAGCAGTAAATGACCTAACACAAAGGTTGAGAACAGAAGACATCTTCATGTGCTAAAATGACTTCATTTGTTTTCATAAAACATGGGAGGAACATCTGTCAGGACAGGAAAGCATTCTGGAGCAACTTAAGGCATCAGAGCTGAAACTGGCAGGAGGGATTTGGGGGTTGGATTTTCTTTCTGAATGCTTGTTTGGCTTTGACAAAGGGTACTTCACATTTCTGTGACCTAGAGAAAGTGAGCTAGAACCTTTGAGCTCAAGACTGCATAGAAAGGATTGCAAGGTTCCTAGAAATCTTGAGAAAATATAGGAAATGAAAGATCTATGGAGCATGGATTTCAGGAGATTAAAAGAAAAGCTTACAAAATGCATATCAGTGCTACTCCACCTGCAACAGTTCAGAGTTCAGTCAGTTTGGAAGAAAACACCAAAAAGCTTCTGAGTTACCAAAACAAATACTTCTATTCCCAGTCCTATGCCTGAGTTACTTGATTGATACCACATATTTTTATCAATCTGTGATATCTCAAGAGGTATTTATGGGATTTGCACTGAAATCAGTTATCTTGATAAAATGAGACAATAACCTCAAGGAAATAATGCACTCTGCTAACTGCACAGGGATCCTTCAGTACTAACAAAAAACCTGAAAGGCAAAATGCTACAGCCATTGCTGGTTCCCCAGCCTGTGCTGAACAAGGAGCAGTGCTAAATACTGCTGAGCTGATGGTGACAGCCAGCCTGTGTCCCACCTGGCAGGTGTTGCACAGCATCTCTCTCTCCTGAAGCACTGCACTGGTGCTCTTTAGAGAGCACCCACAGCCCCCAGCCTCAGCAAAGCTTATGTGCCGCCACAAAAACATCATCTGCCTGACTATTGTCACCAGATCAACAAATATGGTACTTTCAACTTGGAATCTAATGTTAGTTCCAGCATGGGAGTAGGAAAATAACCTGTCTTTCTAATGATTACACTGTTTTCCATTTGGTACATGGATTTTTCTCATTCGCTGTGTTTCAAAAACAGAATTAAAATCGAAGTCACTATTTTTGGTTAGTCTGTCTTATTGGAATTTTCTTTTATTTAAATTGCAAAACATAAACCATGAAATTATAAAACACAATAACCTAGCTCATGAACACTATACTTTGCCATGTCATTTCAGTTTCTTTGTATAATAGTGTCCAAAATAAAAGTTCAACCATATATTCAATCAAAATTTTCATGGAATATCCAGAAGTTCACTGTTTTAACAACACAGTTCTTATCAATACAATAAAAAGATTTCATTTTGAAGTTCTGTTAACAGAAATATGCAGCTGGTTGAGCTACTAAATTCAGATCCCTGCTGGCACACCAACTTTATTGCATGAAGCTTCCCATAACTTATCAAGAACCACTTTGAAAACAGTATATTTCTTTCACTGTTCCTACTGGAAACTTTTCCTGTGAGTCTTTCAATTTAAAGCTGACCTTTCTTACTTGGCTTTAGACCTATCTTTTGAAAAATAGGTTAGCACTACCACTCAATTTTCATAAACCAATACCACAAATACAAATGTAGAGACCATTCCTACTATAAGAGTTTAAAATACACCAAGTCAGAGAGTAAAATTTTGTGATAGTATCACTGGAATTCCTAGCATGCAATAAAATTCTGTATAAGCATTTAACTGATAACATAATAATAATAACAATAATAATAATAATAATAAAAAATTAGGATTGAAATTGTACTGTATACCAAGATACAGATAGCTTAAAATTACTAGCAAAGTAATGAAGATAAGTGGACTTTTAGACAAAGGCATGATGCCAGCTGGAGTCAACTTATCAGAAAAACTTTACACTCAAAGATAAAAATAATTACTCTAATACTTCTAAATCTCTAGCTTAATAAAAGAGAGAGGGATGAACTATGTCTTTAATTTGGTAGCTATATCACACTTTTATGTCAGAAACTAAATGTTTCTTCCGTATACAACTGAAGTTTTTATCTTCATATTACAACCATTAGTTAGAATCATTCATATTAAATTGATTAAAACGGCCTTTGAACAAAAGAAGGCACAATTAAGTACAAAGTATTATCATTCATCTGCATCTATTTTCTTGCAAGTCATCTCTTTGCTCAAAGCTATGCAACTATTTTTCGACTAGAAAAATACAGGGAAACATTTATGAAAAAAGTCAGCATTTAGCATGGGGCTACATTAACTATACACAATGGAGACACAAGTCCTAAATGCAGAGTGACCTGGACTTCTTGCTAAACTGAAACCACAGTTGTCCAAACCAAGACTTCACAGCTAACTCCGGTGCATTTTAGAAAACTCATTTTTATATTCAGAACAGGGGCACACAGGTGCATGTACCTGTGAAGAATGCAGATGACCTACCTAGAAGAATGTAGATTATAGGAAGCAGATGTATCCTAGAAAACAAACTCCCATAAAGGATTGTGAGTTTGCATGACATACAGCCTAAAAATCAACAGTTTGGTTCAACAGCAGCCAAGAAGCAGAGCATGCCTTGACTGACAACTGCGAGACCACATTATCACTGTTCATACCTCTGTCCACCTCATCAGATATTAGGCACGTGGATCAAACAGAACCTGGCTGGTATCTGACCAAATTAGCAAGCAATGGAAAACAACAAGGGAGAGAGCTGGGAAAAAGGCCAGGGTTCACCAGGGATGCAGCTGGACAGAACAAGAGGAATTGCTAACGACCCACTTACCAATACAACATGGAATTAGCAGAATGGTGAATAACCAGGCAAACAGCAAACACGATTTTCAGGGCAATATTGTGGCCCCAGAAGTGTAAGCTATTTTAGCAGACAAATGGTACAAAAGAACAGTAGATATGTCACCTGGCATATGTAGGCCATTAGCAGAACAGTTAGTTCAGCTTCCATGTATGCTCTCTCAACAGAATGCTGACAGGCTGGAACAAGTTCATATGGGATTCAGGCTAATGATTTTTCAAGGTACAATGAGAGATCTGAGGAAGCCACTATATATATAAAATGTAACAGAAAAAATGTTAAATTATGTTATCACCATTCAAATAGTAAAGAGGAGAAGCTTATTCACTGTGTGACTTCTCTTAGTTCCCCTGACAAATGGCAAAGAAAACAGAAACTGGTAACAGGACAGATCAAACTGGACATAAGACATTGTTATGGAATAAGGCAAGCTGGAGCTGGGAAAGCATTTACAATGTAGCAATGATCATTAGTTTTATTAATCATTACTCCACTAATTTTTATCTGTAGTTCATCAAGAATCAGACTATATTCCACACTCCAGAAAAAAGTGAGTTGCAAATATACCCTCTGCCACCTTAAGATAATAGAAAGCAAGGGACTGGACAGAACTGTAGTAGGCAGTCAAAAATACAAGTGCTTGATGTGATGGTTACAATAAGTGAACTACCAACACAAAATACTCATTTTATGGTTACTGAACTCCAATCCCTGAGTATAAAGATAAGAGAAACAACTGCCATTGCTCTACAGATCCCACAGAAGAGTAAAGCCTCCCCTTGAAGGCAGGACAAAAGACACAGTAGCTGGAAAAGAGACAATGAGAAAACAAAATCACTCTTATATGAGTTTATCAGAAGTAGTAGCTAACAAAAGTTAAGTAGTTTCTTAAACAAAGAAAATACCAACATTATCAAGTTTTGGAATGGCAAATTATCTCAATTTCAAGAAAGCTGTATGTAAAACATATCTGGCATGGGCAATCGAAATAACAGAGAGCGCTAATAGGCTTCATCCCTGAAGACCATGGGGAATTTCTTTGATCTCTTTCAGAGGATAAATTTCACACCTTTTTTTTTTATATTAAGGTCAAATATACACTTTCCAGTGCTTTCAGAAAACCTGCTCTTTACTGTCCATTCCTTGTAAGTAAACTTCTTGTTGTAGAACATTTTGATGTTAACAAATGTAGAAAATGCAACCTAGCAGTCACAAATGGCAGTTTTCATATGATGCTTTAATTGACACACACAAACTGACAGAACATTTTCCTTCTCACTGCTCAGTGAGAAGTCAGTACAAACACATTAATAAGACAGCCTATGTTTCATGGGTCTGGCTTCTTTTGGCTGTCCTTAATGCCTGATGTTTTGCAGAAGAACTTCACCCAAAAACTTTTTAGGGTATTTGTGGCAAGCAGATAGTGAGTGGGCATTCTACAGCTGACAACAAAAGCTGTTGCCACCAAGATGTGGCTGTGCCACTTCAGACCACATTTGGTACCAGATGGAGTAATTTTGCATGTTATGATCAGCATGCTTCCCACCACTTTCTACCATGGATCTACAAAATACCTTAAAAAAACCTATATAAATTCTGAATTGAAGAGACAGGACAAATTCTTAACATCTGGTTTAAGTTGGTTTAGATGCCTTGACAGAAATGTACATTATTTTTCTGAATGGCATAGGAAATGACAGTAAAGATTCACAGTAATCTCCTGATCCTTGAGTTTAAGGTAATCACAAAAAAGCCACATATAACAAGATTTGACTTGTGGTAAAATTATCTGAAAAGCAAAAATCTCTTGGTTATTCATGATGGACAGATAAATGAACGGTTTTGATCTTGTGTTTTTCCTATCATCCTATTTGATCTCGCAAAGTCATCTGTCAGTGAAGCAAAAGCAGCTTTCAGGAGTGGAATCTTTGGTATTTTCCACTGGGGCAGAACTCAACTTCTGAGGCAATTCTGTATTATGATAATCAATGAGGTGAAGTATAACATGGAGCACTGTACAAACGATATTAACAACGCACCACTGAATAAGGTATTTACTGAAATGGCAACTCCCAGAAGCACCCTCATCTTCAGCAGAGAAATACTAAAACAAAGCAAAATTCTCATGTCTGCACTTGGCAGGAAAAAGAGAAAGACTGAGCCTTTGGTCTGATTAGTTTGAAAGAGAAGGTAGCTTAGGTTTAGAGGGGAAAAAAAGAAAAAATCCTTAACAGAAATTTGTGTCACCATAAAAAAATTAGACAAAAGAAAAATTGTTGAAAAGTTTCAAAACATAACAAATATGTAGGGATAGTAGCTACTGGAGAGAAATGCTTGATTTCCTACCAGTAAATATCAGTTAGAGTACACTAGCGTGCAGCTATGTACACATATTTTCCAACACTTGCATCCTAAACTCCTTCTTCTGTAACAGTAAAAAGCACACTGTTATCACACAAAGGTAGGCTGTGCTATTGAATATTATGATTTTGACATTCTTCAGAATAACATAAAGGCAATTTGCTTTCACAATAACATGTTTTACGAGTTTCGTTGGATTGGGTTTTTCTCCCCCTCTGAGTACATGGAATTTCTTCCCTGTTATGGAAATATTTTGAAAGTTATCTTTCACTTGGTTTGAGACAAAATAGCATTTTTTTCTAATCTTACATAATATCTTCTGTGTGGATGTATAACAAGATTTTACTTGCAGTAAAATGTCCTAAAAAGCAAAAACCTCTTGGAGATTTATAGTGAAGTATTATTCAGAAGTACCAAGGAGTTGGTTTGATGGTGTACTTTACAGTATAGTTTCAATCTGTCAGCAGATCAGATACTTAAAAGGGGCATATCCTGCAACCAGTTAAATGGTAACAAATTTTTAGCATTTCATATACTGACTTCTGTTGTGTTTCTATTATTTCTGTCCTCTCTCTAATTCCAGGGAAAGACTACATCTGAAAAATCAATACCTGCAGCTAAAATATGAAAGCTAAATTTAGATACATGTTATGCAAATACAGAAAAAAGACTAGTCCACGCTAATTATGCTTTAAGGTATCAGAATATTTTTTTTTTTAATTTTCTACATTTGGACTTTTTTATGGGTCTTTCCCCATTTTTCCACTCACCAGACAGGGTACAACCATCAAGGGAAACAACTGTTATTTTTTACCTCTTCCCTACAGAAGTCTTTTCAGCAGCACCTATGGCTAGAATAAATTTAATTTTTCTCTCCTTCCCACTTGCATATTTCTGCACACAATTTCAATAAAACTAACTCCTAGTAGGAAGCATGAATGAAGAAGAGTGTGTGACATTTACAGCTAAGTGGCAGGATGCAGACTACCAGGAAAAGATAACTAAAGTCCATGGTGAGCACTTAACAAACGTAAGCCAGTTTGGCAGAACCCATTGCTGTGCTGCAGTCGGGAAACTAGATAACAAAAGGTTGGCAATGTGCATTCTGCTCTTTAATAGAAAAGATAGTATCAGATGAGCTGACAGCCAAATATTCACATCGCGTCTTTCCTCACAATAACATGGACAGGAATACCTGGCAATACTAAAATTTAATGGTATTTTGTTTGGAAGAAAAATTAATCTGAACTGTATGCTCAGATGACCTTTCATTTAGATAAAATTGAATTCAAAAACTACTCTTTCTGAAAAGAAAGTGATAGTGTAACTCATTAAGACAATTTTCTGTAAAGATGATAAGTATCTAGCCATTGTTATACATTTCACCACTATAAAATGTAAGACTATCTCACTAGTAAAACTCATAGAGTTTTCTGCCAAAAGACCTTAACTAATGAATTCAAGAAACAGATATAACACTAAGGCTGTTTTGCAAATACAGCAGTCTTCATGGGTATGTTTCATTTTCCTTGTACCTAAACTTCATTGAGACTGAAAATTTGAAACAAACCCTTTGGAGGAGCTGAAACTCTTCCATCTCTCCCATGATATTACATATTAATTAATCCCTTAAAAGGAAGGTAAAATAAAGTACTGCGCTGTGCTTCCTGTTTTGGGGCCTTGTATTATGATAAACTTTGATTAGGGGGAAAAAACCTCTACAGCAAAAGAATCTAAATTTAGACATAATAGATATACAGACCTTTTAATTCTTTTGTATTGTAGGATTATTTTTGAAAATCAAATAATTTGCAACATCAAGGATTGCGTCATAATTTGTTTCTATTATGTATAGCTACAAAACAGATTAAAATTATTTTAAAGTCATTTCCTAACTTTTGCTTTTAAAAGTGCAAAGTCAGTTTCTAGCAGGGCCAGCAACAAGGGCCATGCACCCATCATCATGGGTTTCAGCCTGAAATTACAGCAGAGACTTCTGTCAGCTGAGACGCAGGAATTCAATTGGCAATAGAGGAAGGCCTCATCCCAGAGAGGGAGATGGCTCATGGAGCTGAGTGCTACTTCCTACGTCAGTCAGGGGAGCCAGGGCTCCATTTATCCCGCTCTTTTCTCCCACTCTGGAGGTGGGATCTGTGCCACATATTTGTGCCCCCAAAGGAGGGAAAAGAGACGATGGTTTAATGGAGATAGCCTGCTCAGGCTGTCTGCTTCTCCAAGTTTCCCAGCAATTGTGAGAACCTTTTCTCCCAGGAGGTATTCTAGAGAGGTTGATGGAGCTAAGGATAGGAGGCAGGACTTCACTAACTTGCTTCCCTCCAAATCATCTTGCTCTGTCAGCTCCCAGCACAATGCAGTCCAGTGCTTTTGTGGCAGCCTGGGACCCTCGCCCTGGAACAGCCACGTTCAGACACAGATTTGGCAGGCTGAAACCAGTTTCCTGAGAAAGAAAAGTCAAGTGAAGGAAAATTGGGTGTCTAAACTGAACTGTTTAAAATCAATTCAATCTGAATAAAATTGCATGGGAATTATGAAAAAGTGGGTTTTTAGCTCCAGGGTCTTTTCCCCTCCAAATTTCAAAGATTTGCAATGTAATAGCTTTTCTCTATCCTGTCCTCCAGCAACAGTCAAAATAATCTTAAAATACCAAAGACAATATCAAATCTATAGAAGAGTATAGTAATCCTCTCCAATTATAAAATTATGGCAGTTGTAGGAAATTGCCTTTGAGGTTTGTGGCCCCCATTCTTAAGCTCTGTAACAAGGCAGAGAGAGCAAAATGGACAAATGCCAAAACACAGACTAGGGCAGGTGACATTTCTAGAGAGATCTCTTCAGCACCAAAGCCCAACCCTGTTCTGAAATCAGTAGCTAAAATCCAGTCTAAAACCTGTCATGATTAGCAGACATTACTGCTTTACTATGAGGAAGCTTACATGAAGTGAATTTGTGAAGCTCAGCCTGCACTAATCAGTACACGTGTTAACACTATAAATAACTGGGAGTATTGTTGGCAGGTACAGAAGAATCTTCATCACAAAAGCCTAGAATTGCCATGTAGGGTCACTTCATGCTCTGCATCACTCCCCAACATGTATAAAGATAAGAAAAAACAAAGCTGCACTGAGAAATTTATTTGCCCATCCCTTTTGTGTACGTAGCCTGGAACCATCGTGTAATTAATATTTTTAACAATGAGAATTTTTGTACAAAAGTCTGAGGAAACTGGGTGGGTTCATTCATACTTATTGGATTATATCTACTTAATAGCTTTAAACTTTTTTAAGCAAAGTGAAAAAAATTTGCCATTTATTTAGGCCACAAATGAATGTAAGCATAATTCCTGTCTTTGGCTTAGTCTCTTCTAAATGCTAACTTGGAAGTACAGTTGGTGATTTACACAGTGTTTGTAGATTCATACAGATTTTTCAGATTTGTCTGTGTTGCCCAAAGTGATACTTGTGTTCCAAGTAACTGGTGAATGAAAGAACAGACAGTCAGGCCCGTGGCTATGAAAGCCCAGAGGACTGAAAGCAGGAACATCCAACTGACACGTAGCCTTTCCTCAACTTTCACTACGTCCTAACATTTGTTTTGTGCAAACTTTTTTTCTACATAAATCTAACTTTGTGCCTCAGTTTGGTGCTTCCATCAACTCTTTGTTCTGAAACTTTGGAAGTGAATACTCAATTTCTTGAATTATTTGAAAACATTAAAATACATATTTGATTTAGTTATTCAAATTATCATCTTCCTTGAATCCAAAATAAATTTGAAATCAAGGAAAACAGTAGTTGCTACCTATTACACAAAAATAGTATTATTCACCAACCACAAATGAATAATATACAGTTTTGCCTATTACTTGTTTTCTATGGTTTAGTGAAACAGTTTTTGGAACTACCATACTGCTGTTACTTCCCCTATCCCACAGTCCCACCCCACCAGCCACACCACCTTTAAAATGTTATCAGCTGTTTCAAAGAGCTCTTTGCTTCCCATTTGCTTCTCAGGATGAGGAGTTGGCACTACTTTTTTTTAAGTTTTGGGTTATCTCTTCTTTAAAATAAAACATTGGCTATTTTTATTAAAAGAAGTGCTTGTTTTCCTTCTTTGTAAGCAAGGAAAAGTGTTTAGCTTTTGCCATATGTTTACTTTTGCTATGAGGACAAAGCTAGTGTTGGAGCCAGGAAGAAATACATAATACAAAGGAAAGCTATTGAGGAATAAATTTGAAATGTTTCCTTTTCTTTAACAGCATAATCTGTTTCCAAAATGTAATATATTTATTTTTCATAAGTGAGTGTGATTGTGAAGCACATGAGCCAGGACTTACTTCCACTGATTTAAGAATATCCTCTCAAAGTCTCTAAGTCTGAGAACAAAACTACTGAACAGGAAGTAGATTGAAAAGGGAACATTCAGGTATACCTCAGAAGACCTATTTGAACATCTCCCATCCATTTGTGTAAATTCCAGTAATTGGAAAAACTTCAAAGTACCCTCCAGTTTTGCAGTAGTTCATCTCAACCATTAATGAAAGACTTGACTCTCAAATGGACATTTTACAGACCAGGAAATCTTTGGAAAGAGTACTTCAACACAATTTTTATGTCTTGTAGCCCATTCTTCGATGTAAAAATATCAAGGCCTACCAAACATGCAAAAACAGGGAAAAGAGAAAATCAGAAAAAAAAAAAGGAGGCGGGGGGGGCACCATGCCTGCAAAGTGAAGAAACATCCAGTGCACAGATACTGTGCTTCCAAACTGTTGCCCTTTACAAGGAAAATTGAGAAAGAGTAGAAGTATCTGTCTATGTAGAACTAAACCAAATACCAGTTATGTGAAATCACTAGGTAAACAGGCATTGGCACAGACAATTTTAATGAAATAGAATATCTGATCACTTACTTGAGAAGTTTAGCTATTCCCTCCAAATCCAAAAGTATCCAAAGTACATCTTACTGGATCATACACATTTGTATCCACTTTTCCAGCAAGAAGAAAGATAACAACAGGCATTTCAGGCCCAGACCGTGCACCCACGTCTAATGCAGATGTCTAACACAGGCAGACAGAGTGACTGGCTGATAATGCCACATCTCTCTTCAACTCATTATAGCAGGATGAGATGACCAGATTAAACTAAACACCTGCCTTTTACAACGCTGCCCTTAAGGGAGATAAATTCTACTTTGAGTGTTAATAATGCTTTAGCACACTTCCTCCCCAGTATTTTTCAGATGCAATAGAGAAAATGGATACAGAGTGTTGTGCCTTATTTATTCTTGCAGCATAATTACATTCTCCAATGAAAGTATAAGAGGCAATGTAACTGATCTTCAGGCAAGTGTGGCATGTGTGATAATCAGAAAATACAAGGCTATATATATATATATATGTATGAGCAGGTGATTTTTAAAATGAAGGTATAAAACACCCTAAAATACTGGCTTTGAGTTCAAAAAATATCACTGTATTAACTTCTTATAAAAAAATTCTGCACATTTCAAGATACAACTTACCTCTGTTTTTCCTATTTAAATTATGTTTCTAGAATTTGAAATGTTAACCTAACAGTGTACTTAAACTGAGAAGACAAATCAATAGCTTCATTTATTATTACTATGCAGCAGTCTGAATACTCCAACATGTTTGCCAAAATTATGTCTTAATCTCCATCAAAAGATTGAGACATAATTTACACAGTGGACTGTGCAATTACCACTTACTTAGGTAATTAGTAATTTTGGCAAAAGTTCCACATGGGATAGAATCTTCCCTGTAGATTCTTAAATTAATTATACAAAAGTTAAAGACCAAATAATTACAAACTTGAAGAAATACTGAGTCTAAAAAAGTATCACAGTTAATTTAACTACTTTTATTCTTATTTCTGTAATTACTGTAAAGCCAAGTTTAGTGTAGCTTTTATTTTAAGCCCATATCTTGATTTAATTCTGAAATTAATTAGGCTACACATAAAACTTTGTACATTAGAAAAGTTTTTTCTAAGGGCCTGTCAAGAGTTTTACCAATTACTCCAGAAGTTTCAGAGACATGAAGAAATAGGGCTCTCATGGTCTTACATGAATTGCTAAGTAAAAAGGGGACCAAAGCAAATAAATCCGAGCATGGGGCATGTGATTGCCTCACTTCCAATGGGGCATTCCCTCACTGTTTCCAATTGCTCCAACTCGCTGTTTTCCAGACAAAATTTAAGCATGCTCCTAAATGTTCACTCCAGGGACCGCTTCCAAACAAAACTGCCAATGTTCAGACCCCACCAGCTCAGGTCCTGAGAGGCTGCCTGGTCTCTCCTGACACGCCCCAGGGCCGGCAATGCATGCCCACATGCATCCTTCATCTCTTGTATAAAACACCAGTAGAACACAGAACACTCCCTGCCCTGTTTTCATATTTTGAGCCAACAAGAGTACATATAATCATCAATTTGTCCCCAAAACAATGTTGGGACTCATTATGAAGCTGAGAGCTGATGAAAAATGCACTTTCTTCAGTTTTTCTCAAGACATCTAAAAAAGAGTCTGAACAGCAGCATTATGGCAAAGTTTAAGCAGGGCTTCAGAGACAAGAGTATTTCTTATGAGACTTAATAGAATCCTCTGGTATCTCTGGGTACTAGATCTTATTTTTCCAAAAAATGAGCTATATGTTTTCAAAGGAACACTGCTCAGCCTAATTAACACTTAGAAAAGTCTTCAAGGTCCTTGGATAAAAAGCAAAATCACATGTAATTTATGATACCACACCAACTTTTAATTGGCAACACTTCAACTACTTTAATTTAGAGAATAACTTAACCTACCCACTAAATTACTAATTTGCCAAATTACAAGGAAGAAGCATTCACTATCCCACTAATTGAAGATAGTCTCCAGGTAAACAAAATTATCTCACCTACAAGAATGTGTCATTTGAAAATCTATTTCCAGGAGTGAAGTACTTCAAGCCAGAGCATAAAATATTGGCTGTTGCTCTCTTTTTTTTTCCTCCAGAAAGGTATTCTGCAATTAAGTGCAAAGGCCAGAAGCTATAATGTTTAATCCTCTTACAATTTAGAAATCCATTTTATTAAGAACAATGAAGATATCACTACATTTTTTTCTTAAGCACATCAGGTAGGAAAAAGCTAGCGCTTTACAAAGAACAGAGTTCAACAAAACTACATTTTCAGCTAAAAGAAGTAAAATGAAACCTCTTTACACAGTGCCTTAAGGCAATAGTCTCAGAAACATTTACTTTATCAGCACTCTTAAACAAACTCACTTAACTGTATTTCTCCATTACCATCTACTGTGAGAATCCTTAACTCAATAATACTGTAAATCCCTGAAAAGAAAGAACCAAGTTGAAAAGCAAATAGACTAGTGCATAATTGACAGTGGGACTAACATTAAAGAAAGGTAACAACAAAATCAGGAAAGCCAGGTATAATCTCTAGTGCCTCAAAGCAACAAAGCCTCCTTACTGCTCCAGGAGTGAGAGAATTAAAATAAATAAATGAGAATTGCCAAAACACAAGGAACAATAATCCAAAGAAAACAACAAAAAAGCTCTGAAAGTTTCCATCATTTCAAACTAAGTGATGATAAGGGTCAAGAAGAAAATCCTTACTTTTAGGAATGCTTGCTGTGATCTATTCCTTGAAAAAATGACAGCTATGGAATGAATCAAGTAACTGGTGTGAAAAAATCATCTGTTCTGCAAAAGACAACTTTTCTGCCAGCTGGTATTTAGGAGGCAATTTTATGTGAAGAAAAACAAAACAAAATTTACAGAATACATTTATCCAAATGCATGAAAAGGTAAAATGTATTTATTTTCCTGGCTGTAAACAATTTCTCCTCTTAGACACACAAACCTTCCAGTATCACAGCGGATGGCAATTCTAAATCTGAAAAATATTCTTAGAAATCACATGTGGATTATCAGTGTCAAAATCCATCATATGTATCCATGAGAAAAAATTCACCCACTGGCCTATTTACCAGGAATTCTTTAAAATGTATTCCTCAGTGAATACCTAATCAGAGTGGTATACAGATATCATGCAGAAGAGATGCCTTCTGAGATGCACTTCCAGACACATTTGAAGTATATAAAATTTTACAACCATTTCTAGTTTCATATTTTAATATTCATCTTTTAGTTTAGTTGTATGGGTCCCTGAGCAACTTGAACTAATGGGTGACATTCCTGACTACAGCAGGAAGTTTGAAACTATATGATCTTTAAGGTCCCTTCTAACCCAATATATTCTAAGATTCTATGATTAATAGTTACCTTCCAACCCATTTAACAATAACAACTTTGTCTAATTTGTACTACAAAAAAAAAAAAAAAAAAGCCAGAAAAAGACAATCAAGAAAAAAAAAATCAGGATTACAAGGGTGACATTTGCATATATTAATATAAATTCATTTTACTTTTATCCTTTAAATACACAAATAGATTGAGGTCTATGTATAGATGTAAAGCACAAATTTTACACCTACAAAGCTCAAATTATAAATTTGGTCATGTAAATATTTCCTTTACATTCCCACTAACTGCAGAAATTTATTCCATAAGCTGTTAATCAGTGGTTCTGAAACAAAGATGACTTCGAGCCTGATTCGATAAACACAATGCAGAGAGGGATGTGTAATCTCTGTTCGAACCCAATACTGCACATCCAACCAAAGTACTGAGATAAAATGTGTTCCTGCAAATATTTAGTTACAAGAACATCCAATGGAACTGGCCAAGGATGTCAACAGAAGCTTTATTGTGGGACTTTAGCTAAGTGCCCACAAGACAAAAATCTGCTTATCTTCATTGATAACACGCTTAGAAAGTCAGAGGAACCCGACCATGCCTACCACTTCAATTTAAAAGCACTGGCCAGGCCCACCTTAGCTGCTCAGATAATTTGACTACAGCTGCAGAGCAAGTGGGAGAACAACACAAGCACAAGCTTAGCAAACACACAACTATGAGCTTCACTCAAAGTGGTTAGGAACAGAGACTTCTGAAACATCTTATCTCACTAGGCCCTTATTCACCGCAAAAACTTCTGTTTTGTCAACTAAACAGGATCAAAAAGTGTTTGACAAACAAAAGTCTTCACTGTAAAAATTAAAGGGCTTACTGAAAGCACCCATGTAATCAAAAGAATTAGACTTCTTTATCATACCTACAGAATAATAGATTTAACTTAAAGCACATACTTAAGAGTTTTTATAATGAGTTCTTCAGTAATTAAATATTTCAGCTGCTTTCTCCAATCTTTCTTTGGGTTTGTATAACTAATTCAGCCTCGTTAACATTTCACACACTCTGTTTTATTCAGATTTCCTCTCATTCCACACATGGAAGCACTGCTGATAGAAATCAGACACCTAAACAGAAGCTCAGATCAGTGTTTATTCAGCATGCTTTCAAAATATCTCAATTTTGAGATGCAGTCTTTGCAAAGCATTTAATTCAATCCAAAACCAAACTAATTTAAATTTCAGTGGAATCACTATCTATGTTATCTTATTCTCTACTCTGCCAAATCAGGTCACCTCAATCGTAGCATTCAGGCAATCTTTCTCTTGGCTTATCCCAAAACAAAAACCTCTGAATGTTCTAAATGTTAAGCAGGTATATAACCAAACACTATAAAGCTCAGCTGAGAATGGTATCTCACAAATCACACCCATGGATTTTCAATAAGTGTTTTGCTGCTCATATGTTCTAAAATCGAAAAAACTCATCAAACTAAATGCTTGTGGTAAATTAGACATTTAAAAAAATGCATATTTGGTATGAGACACTTTTAAATTCAGCTGGGTAGACAAAAATAAACATATTTCTTCACAAATCCTACTTCAGAAAAATCTTCCCCATCAGAAAATAAGCCATGTATGATGCCTCTGTGCTTTCACTGTAATGTCCTAGTGCTTCACATTAGGGAAAACCAATACATTTCCAAACTATAGAAACTAAAGTAACATTTGATTATGTACTACTACTTCATTCCCATTATCTTTTAAGATACTTTGTCTTCCCACCACCCTCTACAGAGCCCCTCAGTACATAAATGCACAAAGAGGGATTGAGCACTTGGCACCACTGACAGGTAAGGGGGAGGTGGGCTGGCAACCTCTTCTTTCATGCCAGACCTATCCTTGCTTGTTCTATCAAGGTAAAGCTAACAAACCTATCTTAATCCATAATTTCCTACTGTGTTTTCAATAAAGCATTGAGGAGAAGACACTTCATAGAAGAGCCTTCAATTGTATCTGAGAACATTGTTTTAGCAACTGATTAGACTAATTAATGCTGTTTACACACCAGGTTTGCCGGAGTTCTTTGCTTTAAGAATGCTTTCTGTTGATTTAACTTGGAAACATTACCATGAGGTGCTCTTAAATTGAAGAAAGAATGCCTAAAGAAGGCAATGCCCTGTTTAAACTGATCTCTAAACTTAAGTGATTTAATCACTACACTTTTCTTGTGTACACAAGGCCTTTGTGTTGCAGCAGCCCCTTCAAAAGGGGCTTCGAGGATACTGAGAGAAGCTTGATGGACCAGGAATCCAAAACGAGCTGCAGATTAGGTACACAAGGCTTTGTTTGATTACTCCCTCCTAACCAGCTTGCCCTATGCTAACAGCTCTTAGGGTAGCTGTATTTGCATGACAAGGAAGAAGAGATTTTTAACTAGTCTGTGTGTAGAAGAAGTAGTGGTGTGTTACACCACTACACTGAACTAAAACATTATAACTCAGGCAAGCCAAGGCTAGATAGGCTAATATTTTTTTCCAAAATCTATGCAGCACCACATAAACACACACAGAAAAAGTAAAAAAAAGGGCATTACTCAGAAAATATTTTACATTTAGCAAAAAGGATTTCATTTACCACAGTCTGTGCCTAAGCAAATCAAAAGAATATCTTTGTGAAAGGAAATTTCACATACAAGCAATCTGCATAATGAACTTTTCTCCAGCAGCACTTGCCTTTTTCTGTATAATAGAAGCCTGTGTGGATGACAGTGCACATGCTCCTGTTACAGTGCCTTGGGAGAAAATCATAATTCAGGGAGGCAGGGCCCCACCTCACTTCCTTCGCTGACAGGTGCTTGACAGTCCTTGTGCCCAGGGCATGCAGCTGTGGCTTCCCCTCTGCTCCTGCAACACTTAACACTATTCTCACCAGCTGCTGGATAACCCAGGGCAGCTCCGACAGACCCCTATAAACACCTCCTTTTCAAGATTGTTAGGTGCTTGAATCTCACAGTGGTTTGCTTTCAGGCTGCCCTATAACCTCATTTCCAATTCTTTTAATAGCTTCTTCAGATTTTATACTTGTATAAAATATGAGAGATGGGTTTGTTAATCTATTGTTTGCTCCCTTACTCTTCTGTTCACTTGCTTGACTTTTCACATCCAGATCAATGAAGATAAAAGTAAGACCTTTTTCTCCCTTTTTTCCTATACCTTCCTGTTTTCTCGCAGATTTTTCTCTCATGCTTTTAAATTTTCCCCTTTCACCTCACACTCCTTAGTAATCAATAAAAAACATCTAGAATGCCTAACAGCAGAGGGGAAGCTCCTTTCTTCATACAGGAGACAAAACATAGATTTAAGTGTAAGGACGCACATAAAATGCAGTTTAGCACCTGCACAAGTTAATGAGGACAAATGCCAATTCTTCTTCCTACATCAGATCATGACAATTATTATCAGAGCACATTCCTGCCTTACATGCCTCTTCTCTTTCACTTTCCAGCAGATTTTCAGAGGCAAGACAGTTTCCTCTAGTACAGAGCCATACTTTACCTGCATCTAGATGAAAACTGAATATTGTAAAAAACCTAGGCAAAAGTCTCACATCTTTCTTCTAAAGTATTAATCCATTTAATATGTGATGTATTTTCTGTGTGGCATAGCTGCCTCGTTTGTCTTCATTTCCAGAATAGAGCTGCATCAGAAGGAGGGAAGATGTAGCCAACTCAAAAATGAAGCTCTCTGGGACAATGGACAGCATTAACAAAGGATTTGACATAATTTTTCCAGGTTTTCCTACTTTGCCAGTTATCCTACATCAGCTGAGAGAGGTCAAAGATACCATTCCACCAATACATTCCTGGTGTGACTGGGAAATCATCTTGCTTTCTGCAGACTATCCCTTACACATGAGGAAATCAAAAAACTTATGCAAAAAGGTTTTTTTAAAGCTAGTAGAGGTTTCATTGCCTCCTGTGTGATTTCCACATGGGCAAACTACAGTTCTTTTGGTGGAGGTAAAAATCCCGGTTCATTTTTGGGTCTTCCCTGAGCTCCACACCCACCTCTGGTGTCAGCTGTGGTTGTGGGCATTGTTTGATCCAGGGTTTGGCCCTGATCTTCTACAGCTCTTCAGTACAAGCATATTTGGGTATCTTCCATCATCTTATTATTGCTCTGAAATATTCATTTAGCTTTTAACATGAGCAAAGTCTCATTTCATTTATTGCCAGAGTGAAAAACTCAAAAATCTGGACTACTATTTATTTATTTGACCTGACCACTTCCCACAGATGGGCAAGGTGCTCTACAGATAAACAGGACATTATGCCTTCAACAGGCCAAGGGGATAGGCAGTTAAGATTGCCTTGCTTTCACACTTGATTTTATATATGTAGCATTTTGTTTTCTTTTGTTTTCTCTTGTGTCTTTGGTGTAGTTAAAAAGGGTTTTCTTCATTGTGAAAAGCTGGTTCTCAAGCTAAGGAAGCCTGGGAGGAGGGGGTTCTGAGAAACTAGGAGGAAAATAAGTGAGCAACTCACAGGGATTTCAAGAATGTTGGATAAATCTCCCACTTATGGAAGGAAGTAAAGGAAAGCATCCAAACCCTACACTGTAACTTGCATAATGCATCTTTCTAAAGAGACAAATATACAAAAGCAGAAAACCACAGCATTTGTGAGCTCCATTTACTTCATTAAACCAATGGAAAAACCATTAATGTCAGTTTCATGGAGACATAATATTACTGAGAAACTTGTCTGTCTTTTCCTTTATGTTTTGCAGCCAGTACACCTGCCCACAAGACCAACATGACTTATAAAACAGTTCTATCCACTCACTACTTCACTGACTGAGCATCTTAGAGAGCATCACCCAGTGTTTTCAAACAGCAGTGGAACTGGGAATTTCTGGCATAAAGTATACAAATGGAAGTTTTGTTTCCCACCTAGAACCAGTGTTGGAATACTGCCACAGGAATGGTAAATATAATTTGAGCTTATGAGGCCAAGTCCTAACAGAGTCCCTGGAAGAAATATCCTAGCCAGAATTTCCATTTTTGTAAATAGCAACATATTGGCATATGCACTGAGTCACCAAAGATGATCATCCAGGCCAAACATTCATCTATTCAAATATAGCATTTGCCTGGACAGAATTTGCAAGAGGTCATTTTTCCAGATGGAGTGCAAGATACATTTTATTTGAAGCCCTCAGGTGCTATAGAAACAAAACCATTTTTAAAACATCTATTTTTATCCCTGTAAAGGCATGAATAATGTAGAATAAATAACTAGGATAAGATTGTAGACAATGTACTTCACATCAAAAAACAGAGCCACTGGGAAGCTGTTCTCCCCTTGAGCCTTCAATCTCATGTCAGCAATCATCTTCTCAAAATTGTTCTTTCATCCACTACACTGAATTTCTTGGACTCAAGTCAGACCTAACTGTGAAGTTATAAGTAGCAGCTGTCTGACCTCAAAGTTAGTTAAATTGACCAAAAAGAAACCCCAAACAACTCTACTGACACACATTACCACCTGCCTCACAATGTATTTTAGGCAGTATTACCCATGTATGCCTATAATGAATTACACTGCAAACCACTGACACCCAGTATGTTACAAACAGTGATACTGGTCACCATAAATTTTTATACTATGTCAGAAAAAAACTATTTAGGACAATTCCTTAGTTATAAGTAAAACAAAAGGACAAATTCTGGCTGTATAGAAACCAGTAGTAAAATTTCTCCCAAGCTTTTAAGCTAAGATTAAAAGTGAAATAGTAAATGGACATCTGACCAGAGCTTCTGCCTCACCACACTACTTGTATTGTTTTACCATATACAAGCCAGTCAGCCTTTATGCAAGTGCCTTCCTCAAAAACATGTCCTTGACTCACAAATAGTTCTTCAGGATCTTGACTCTTCAGGAGCTCCAAAAATCTATCACTTCCATAGACTCTCCAAAAACAAGAAAGAAAAAGAATCTTTTTTGTTTCACTTCTTCTTTCCTGGCACCATCATGGGAAAGGTTCCTCCATGACCATTTTCCTACCTGCTAGCAGTTCCTCATGGCCATGCAGGCAACAGATCATCCACCAGCCCTTAGGGATGGTGATAGCAGCAGGAAGGAGTTTTTCAGGATTTAACAGGCAGTAATAGTAAGCACCTGCCCGCATTAATCTGTTTATTGCAGAACCAGCTGTGTGAAAAACAGGTCACTTCTGAATAGAGAAGATGATGTAGTAGGGCTATCCAACAGATTCTTGTGACTAAGGGCACATCAAGTCTTGCCAAGTTTAATTTAAGCCCTCAGGGCTTAAAGCAGGGAACAAGTTTCCTCTGTGATAAAGGATGAATCAATTCTCCCTTTCTGTTTTTTGGAAAGAATAACAGAGGCAGCTTCCCAGGCAGACGCCACATACCAGGTGCCTTCTTACACTCTAAAGTGAATAGAAGAGAGAAAGTATCCTTAGTCAGCAAGGTGCACTAGAGATAGAAAGACAGGAGATTGCATGTGCTAAGAGGCTCACAGCAGCAGCCACCAGGTCTGCAAACTCTGTAGAGTGCTGATGCAACGCTCCCAGTTGCGCTCCTGTTTCTTCCAGCAGCTGCCCCAGGTACAGTGGGAAAGAAAGAACCACCTGCCTTCAGCTGGCAGAGTTGGTAGGAAACATTAAAGCTGACTTCGGAAGATGTAAGGAATGAAAGATGAATCAGTGCAGCATGTCTCCTCTTGGTTTTGTCTGCCATGATCACATCACTATGCCTGGAAACACCACGAAAAGCTGATTTGCCAACATGCATTAGTAAATACACTCTTTTTTTAAGTTTAGAGGATGTTTTGGGCTCCCTTAGCTTCCTCTCCATACTGAATATTACATTCTAACTCTTTTAGTGGTCAAAGGAAAACACTTCTATCCATGGTTATTTTTGAAAGTGAAAGCAAGATAATATTTCAACAACAACAACAAAAAAAACTGCCATACACACCTCTGCTGTAAATATCGCTAGTTTACACAATAGCTCTGAGACAGCAAAAAGTACTAGTGGGATATATAAAACAGTTGTTTAAAAGGAAAAACAAGAGCTTGTGTAGAAGACATGCTTCAGTAAATGGATAATGTAAAGATTTTTATTAAACCACTTTTTTGTTCAATAATCTTTTTCACTGTTAAAGTTATTAAAAAGCTTTTACATTATAAGTTTCAGCATTCTATAGGAAAAAAAAAAAACCTGCTAACTCAATAGGAGACTGTCATAAATGTCAGTTCTAGGCTGACACAGGACTATTACCTTTTTTTCCCCTACCATTAATTAAATTCTCAGTATGACAAAATGTACATTGCAAGAGCAAGTGAAAAAAAAAAATACAAGGAAAGCACTGAATGAATCAATTCATTATGCATGTATTCACTACTAAGGTCTTTTTTCTTCTGTTACTTCCCCTTCTAAACCTTCTGATTAAGCTTTACATTAAGTCAGACAAGCTGTCTCCTACGAGTAACGAATATAGGGGTTTCACTATAATGATATGCCTTTTGGTACACCAGCACTACACAACTACAATTACATTTTCACCAGCTAGATGATGAAGGAAACTTTGATTTTGCTTTCTGTTAAAAAAAAAAAAAAAAGTCCATGGATAAGAGGTGAAAAACGCTGTAAAATGGCAAATACATTTGAAAGTGAAATATGTAAGTAAGCAGATAGTCATGTATATGTGTGATTTTTTTTTTTTAATATAGAGTGCTGGTGAGCAGCTTAATCACTTGAGAGCAAATGATTATTCAGCATCAATAACCCCTACTATGAGTTGTGATTTTTTTTAAGTTAGAAGTGTTTAAATAACATAGCAAGTATAAGTTACTGGGAAAAAATTAATAAAAGCTTTTTAATAAATCTAATTTCACATGCATTCATACACTTTTTTCTGTAACTAAGAGGACTTTAATTTGAAAAGTTCATTAGATTTTAAAAAAAATATTTTCCTTAGCCCTTGCAACATGTCTAATTTCATAGATTTGATGGTTTCAGGTTA
Source organism: Setophaga petechia (assembly GCA_024362935.1). Classification (NCBI taxonomy): domain Eukaryota; kingdom Metazoa; phylum Chordata; class Aves; order Passeriformes; family Parulidae; genus Setophaga; species Setophaga petechia. The sequence continues at coordinate 36,204,427 of JANCRA010000001.1, forward strand.
GAGCAGTGTATACAGCTCTAGGATAAATCTTTGGACACCTGTGAGGGAGGAAGAACAAAGGAATACTCAAAGCCTCAGGGAATTGCCATATTCTCCCTTTTAGCAGAGAGATAAAATCCTGGAAGATCCTGCCAGAGATGCAGAACAGCACCTGCATCCAACCCCATACCCTCAGAAAAATCAGTGATGTTTTCACTTATTTGCAATTGTTGCTGCTGAATTGGGGCTTGAAGAAACTGCAGCATAAAAGAGCAGATGGAAACCCCAGAACAGCAGATGAAGAACTGCCAAGAGTGACTGAGGTGAAACAGAGCCAAATATTTTTATCAACTCCTAAAAGAAGACGTTTTTGGTAGTGAGATCAGAAGCTGAGCAATCACACCAAATTATGTTCCAACCTGAGATGAAAGTTTTAGTTTTGTTCTTCCAGCCAGTATAAACAATAAAAGAAAAGAAAAACATAATAGGAACTTTTCTAAATATATTGAACAAAACCAGAGACAACCTTATAACTTGCAAGCTCTAGAAGGGAAGTCTACTGGGAAACAAAATAATATTGGATAGATACACAGCAATTCTGTTTCACAAAAGTGAATGTGGTTTGTAAGATGAAATTTATTTTTCTGTTATTGCTTTTCAGGGTGTTTTTTGTGCTGATGGAAGGCAAAGATCAGATCTACACTAAAGAAACTTTACCTGATTATTCAGAAGTCAGGGCTCAAGCTTTTATTTGTTGCTGTTTCTATTAACAAAACTGCATCTTGGGCAAACTGAAAGGTGATGCCTGGTTCCAGACTACTGGTGCACAACAGCCTGACTCCATGAGGTGCACTCCTGGGAAGGATGTCTGTGACGGGCTGAGAGGGCAATAAAAGCTTTCAGAGACTGTTCAGGAATGAATGTGTCTAACTAGAAAAGAAGCAAACAAAATTGATCTGTCCAAATTTTCATTCACCAAAAGCAAATTTAAAAGACTGTGTTCCAGCAATATCCCCCTAAAAGACGAGGAGACAGAAATCCTGGAATTCATTAAATACCTCTGTTAAGCATTTTAACAGACAAACCTAAAAAGGCTCTGTACATAGACAAGAACTTGTTAATAATTTTAAAAAATTTAAATAAAATATTTATTGTCAACAACAAAACTACATATTGTCCTGAGTGGAAAAGGAGGAGGACCAGTGTGGAAGAAAAAATGTCTTTTGAAACTAAGGAGCTGTTACACTCAAATTTGAACATGAAACTGTCTGGAAAAGTGATTAAACCATAGAGCAGGACCCGTTTGCTTTAGAATATGCCATTTGTACCAAAACCTGTCCCTGACATGCAAAAAGAGTGACCAGCTGTGTGTGGAACCATCTAACTGAGCTGTAACAAATTCTAGCTTTTTTAGGTACTACCCAGCAACTGCACAGCAAAGGCATAGTTTCGTTTTCCCTCTGGATCCAGCTTCTCACCCTCCTATAGCTTGTCCCAGCCTGTTACTGGGTCCACACCTCTTTTTCTGTGCTCCAGCTTTAAGAGGCGGAGCAACAGGAACTGCTTTCCACCGTGCCAAACCCTCAGAGCTGCCACGAAGCCTCAGATTTACGGTGATTTCTTCTTACTCTATCTTACCCTCTCTATATCAGGGAACTGGAGTCCCCAGAGAGTATTTTCATGGGGCATTGGCAGCAGGCAGCACAGGCATGTTGCTTGCTGCTGCTGAAAGCCAAGACACACAGCTAGATCTGAGAGCAAGACCCTGAATGACAGATATGACACAGAAACAGCCAGCTGCTTCACTGGTTACTTTGCTTCAACTAAAGTGGTTTTTTGCAGAATCGGAGTCGGAAGGGAGCCACAAAGATTGAGTCCAACTCCTGGTGCTGCACAGGAACACCCTAAGAACCAAATCACGTATCTGAGACCACTGTCCAGGCTTGGTGCTCTGACCACTTCCCTGGGGAGCCTGTCCCAGTGCCCAACCACCCTCTGGGTGAGAAAGCTTTTCCTAAACCAACCTAAACCTAACCTGACACAACTTCAGGCCATTCCCTCTGGTTCTATCACTGGTCACCAAGAGCAGAGACCAGTGCCTGGCCTTCCCCTCACCAGGATGTTGTAACTGCAATGAGGTCTCCCCTCAGAATCCTCTCCTCCAGGCTGAACAGACCAAGCCACCTCAGCTGCTTGGAACATTGAAACAATGTGTTCAGGTGACCAAGTAAGTTATATCCTTCTACCTTTATGAACATTTTCACTACTACTTGCAGTTCACTGTGGAACGGCTTGTTTTGTAATAATGCGAGCTCCTACACCGCAAACATTTCTGCGAGTACAGTAAATGGTTTGAAACAAGGACATACTTTGTTTCCAGGGAAAATCTGCGTACTGCATAGATCAGTAAGCCTTTAAAGCAAGTCATCTTCAAATACAAAGTACCCCCATGCAGATTTTACTTCTCTAATATTAGTCTGTTGTGTGAAACAGTGAAGTGGCTGGCAAATGCTTCCATAAGATTTTACCTAGAACACATAATGACAGCAAGTTCCCATTTTTCATTTACATTACCAAATTACATTAAACCTTCGCAATTAAAAACCAAGTGCATGCACTTCTTCAAGTTACAGTTGATCTATCAAACTGTTTCTGTGTCAACATATACTACGGTTAGATGTTCCAGCACCTTCAGTTTAATTGACCTTATGAAGCTGACTGAGTGAAGTCTTGCTTTGTAACCACATTATATTCATTTTGACAACAAGACTGAAGCAGACATTTTATAACCAAGACTTGCTGGTTAGTACAATAAGTATCTCAAGTCTAAGTTGATGATCTAAAAAAATTCAAACTGCCACAGCTACCCAAATACAAAAGAATTTAAACAAAAAGTCATTTATATAAGCAACAACTGGAATAAGAATTTGAGAATTATCCAGTTTCTTGCTATTCTTCTAGCTTTGCTGTTGAACAGAAACTTGACAGATCTAGTCAGGGCAAACTTTAACAATCTCCTTCAGGCAGTCCTCTTTGGGAATATTTTTAACTCAGTTTATACCTACAAGCCTGGCAAGCTTTCCTCACAGTCACGTCACTGGGTGCACCAGTACTGCATTTTATTGCTAGCTATAGCCACACCAAATCAATCTATAGACCAGTCTACATAAAGAAATACTACTCCCTTACACAAACTGGCAGTACCCTTTGTCCACTAAAGACCTATTTTCTTCCACATTAGTGTCAGAAAAACATCAGGAAGAAACTCAGTGCAAACTTTATCTCAGAGAACTCTTTGAGGGGAAAAAAGAAGTAAAACACAAGAAACTCAGGAAAGCAAAACTCCATGGGGTAAATCATGTGATATGAAATCCTTAGACAAATGTTACATAGTGAACAGAGATATTAAACAGCAAAATAATATGATGATATGCAATAGTGGTAAACCATAAATACACCTGAGTCCTTAAAAGATAAGCCTTCAATACTGGACCCAAATCCTTACTTCAAAAGTCAGGATGAAAATAACATACATAGTTGAGTCAAATTCTGTCCTGTTTGAAGGACAATAGCAGAATTTGCCAGCTTATAACTTTTCCTCAGAAAGAACATCTACATTTAACTGTAGAAATTCATTTAGACCAGAGAAGGTGAGAGGAGTTCCTCTTGCACAAAACACAGAATGAAAACAAATTGGAAATATGTATTTAAAGTGCCTTCTGCACCTTTAATGCTCTCTCTCCTTGGAGCTCAAAAAACCTTCTAATGAAGAAGGGTGGGGTTTTTTTTGTTTTTCTTTTATCATGTGTAACTATATCACACCTTTGTAAAATAACCAGAAATTCTTAACTACAGACACTGAAATACAGCCATGTTAACAATACAAATCAATGTTTCTGCACTGTGTTAGTTGAAATCTTACATTTTGTGCCATGAGTGCAAAGGATGAGGAACTTTTGGTGGCATCTTATCAATGACTCTCTGAAAACTGTGGACAGGCACAGAAGTCTCTCCTTCTGCATCAGGAGGAGATAGGAAAAGGACATCTGGGAGAGAACTCTTAGGTGCAACAGAAAGAACAGGGTTATATTGCTGCTCAGGGAGGGGAAGCAATGGGAAAAAGGAGGTCTTCCAACTTTAAGCTTTCAAAATCATGGCCTTAATATCAATAAACTGCCATAAAAAAGGAGCTTTCTCCTTTCCTCCTGTAGCCAACAGATAGAAAAGTCCATCCACTATGCCTCCGCTAGTGCCAAGTCTCAGAATGCACAGATATCAAGGCTGGGAGCACTGATTGTCAGCCAAGGGCATTAGAAGGAAATGTTAGAAAGCATTTAGCTGCCTATACAAAGGAGTCTGAAGACAGACTACAGGATGGGTTGGCATGATGAGCATAACCCAGCACTTCTGCTCCCTTGGAAAAAAAGAAACAGTGACCTCAGCATCAAGCCTGTATGGCACAATTGCATCCAGTCAGATGAAGCTGACAGCTGTTTCAGTGGCAGAAGCATTGTTTCACATCACCCTCTGTGCTGGTACACCGTGAAAGTCATGCAGAGTAAATTCAGGAAAGCCTGAACAAGGACCACAGTAAAAACTATGAGACAAACTAGCAGGGGAAAAAACAAGACAAAACAAAACAAAACAAAAAACAAAAGAAGCTGAACAAACCAGAACCTGATCAATATTTTCTTGTTGAAATATACCAGTGGCATTAAGCATTTTCTGTACTTTTTTCCAAGTATGCCCAACATTTCCAGCTGGACAGCTGCTTGTCACCCTTGAAAGATGACAGATGCAGAACACTAACTATAGTAAGCATTTCCCTGCTCCAGAGAATTAAGAATATTTTTCTTCTTGGATGCAAAACAAGACAAAATTTATTAAACACTGTCCCATATATCTTCTGTTATAGAGAAAGGCTATTGGGAAATGGTGTATATTTCGCCAAGTTTCCTTTGAGTCAGCTGCGAGGTTCTTACTTGCCAAATGCAGTTAAAATAGAAAGTATAGAAACTGACAGTAACAACTGAATCAAAAGTTTGGTGCTGCAGCTTTAATTAAAATCAGAGCTAAGAGAAGATACTGAAAATTTTGGAGGCTAATATGCATGTTAAAGAAGTGTACCAAAGACCAGAAATAAAAAAAATAAAAAATTCTTTTAATTCCTCTTTGTGCATAGAAGATGCATCATCTACTGCACTTAATAAGATGTCTGAAATTTGTTTTATTCTATATACAAAAATCTTTACTACCTTATTTTTATACTTTGGAATAAAAGTAATAAAATAATTTTGGCACATAACAAAACTATGGGGGGAAAAAATCCAGAAATTTAGTTATTTAGTTGAACGCATGTCAAAAAGTGTCTTATTTTACACATGTTTCTGGTAGATTTTACAAGCCATGCAACACTGTTTTCATTGTTGTAAACTCATTTACCAAAAATGAAAATCCTAACATACTTGCAGTTCTTTAGCATCCCACGGAAGCTTAAATCAATAAAATGTCAATGCATCTCTTGGTCTCTATCACAAAAATATTTTTTTCAAGATGTACAAAAGGACACCTGAAGCATTACAGTATTCCTGGACTTCCCAAAATTCACTCCACCAGCCCCAAGGAACCACAGCAAGTACCCTCCCGACTCAGGGGGGAGCTGCAGGATTTATTCCGGAGAGTGGTGTGGCATGCAGCCAAAGGAGTAATTTAGCAGAGTTTTTGGCCAAGCAGGAAAGTGTTCCATTTCTTCTGCCATTCATTGAGACCCACGAGGAAACTGAGACAGGAAGTCAGGCTTCCAGATAATAGGAGTGTTCCTAATGATGTCCTTTGGCTCACAGCACAGAACAGTTCCTCTATGCTCCCCTTGCTACAACATCTTCTCTCCATATAATTTCCTACTGTAAAGGGGGAGCGACAACAAAAGCTTTTAAAATTAGCTTTTCTTTGCACCCAATTCAAAGAACCTGCTAAACTACATGGATTATCTGCTTCTTACTGTGTATTAACAACAGCTATTTGTTTGCTTTAAAACAGCTGATTATGCTTGGGAATTCACTTTAAAAAGATTCTCCCATTGCAGTGCCTGCAGATAGACAGACAGATAGATAGACAGATAGGTAGATAGATAGATAGAAAACAAAACACCAAAACTAGCAGTTCCACAATAATTACCCAGCTATGTCTTGATTCCACTGTAATGGATTGTTGAAAAATACAACTCCAGTAAGTTTCAGTAAAGTGACCCTAAATAGAATTTTTTTCTTCCGCCTTAAGTTCATTAAGGTGAATGCCACCATGCCATTCATCTCATTAGAAGTAACAAAAGGTCCTAAGAGGAAGTACAGCCTGAGTGAAGAATTCAGCCTTATAAGGTTGCAGCACATAAAGCATTTAAGTATTCATACATAAATGTGCCAGGACACAAAAGTCAGATAAAAAATGAAAACACTACTTTATCATAAAGGTAAAGAAACCCCAAAACACACTGCCTTCACTGGTTGCTGTGGGGCACAGCCTTCACTGTTGCCCAGGGCACAGCTCCCTGCTGCACAGCCCACATCATAGCCCATCCAACACAACCCAGGGTCTGTAATACATCACTGCTGCAGGTTCTTCCACATCCCACCTGCTGGATCTGCTGTATCCCACAGCAGGATACAAGGCGGTGCTATTTTAGCTATGATAGTCCGAAGAGATGAAATTCAAAGTTTACAAGGAAGGTAGCTACCTTTTCTTAGACCAATCTCACAGAAAGGAAAAGCGTAACAAACTTCCTGACACAAAATCTTTATAAACCAAGGCATTCTACCAGGTGTAAGAGCTACTGAATAATCCACAGCAGTGTCCAAAAGCAAAATCAAAAGATCTGAGCAAGAACAATTCATCCATATTTAACTGAGCAACAGGTTGGAACAAAATAACACTAGGAATTTCAATATGTGTATCATTAATTAAAAGTCACTACTTTAGCAGCAGACAAACTACAGGGAGCAGTTTGATCTGCAGGAAAAAAGCTCTCACAGAAATTTCTGCTGGAAATCCTCTATTAGGAGAAGACTCCTACAGGGTAATTTACCTATCATTTCCATCTCTGCTCACCTGGCATGGCCTGGCAAATAACCCATTCTCTATGATTTCTCTAAGCACCTATCCAGCCTTAAACACAGATACCTGTGACTCCTCAGGCAACAAGCAGGGAGGGAAACTAAATCCAGAAGTGATTCTGAAGAGGGCAGGAAGGAAAGATGCAGTGTTTGTTTGGCTGTGATGTGGGGGGGGCAAGGAATCCCTGTAGCTCCATTAGTGCAGGAGGAAATATTGCACATTGTCCTTTCCAGTGGACAGCCAGCTGTACAAAGGGTTTATTTCCATATCAGTACAGCATAAAAGGAATCACAATTGAGGAATCACACAAAGAATGGGAATGCTAATTTTTTTCATTAGCACTTGCAAGTGCATCCAAAATATCATCTAGGTCTTTTCTAATTTTGATGACACATCATCTGCTTGTTGGAAGGAGAAAAACATATCTCCACTGATAAAACCCAGGATACTTTAGGTCAGTGAAGACAAACCAGATTATGTGAGCAGAAACCAAGGGTCAAATAATTTTTCTTCTTCTATATGATTATGTAGTTAGAATTAAGGATTACCATTTATGTTAATTTTTGTTGATTTTTTTTCCTTGTGGCTATTATTTAATCTGACCCTGTTCAAAATTGGGAAAGAGAAACAAAATATTTAGAAAGATTTGATTATAAGTGTGAGTAATTCAGGAAATTATTCCATTTCTTATACAAAATTGAACCTAGAATGTCTAGATCAATGAATCAGTAAAAATACATTATATGTGATGGATACCATATATACCATAGACCAAATAAATCTAAGACACGTTATTAAAAATCTCAAAAAATAGCCAAAAAAAATTAATTTTGTCCAAGTTGATAAAGATTGTCATGACTTGAGCTGGCTCTCCACATTTTTGATTTAAAGCACCATAGAATAGCTTGCATTTCTCTCTAACATTTCAGCTTTAGCTAAAAGATCTGCATATATCCATAAACACATTACTGATCTAGGAGGCATCTTTGTGTTTGGCTGTCTTCCATAATGCAAAGGGAAGCGTATGTTATAAATTTTCTTTACTCATGCTTCACTTGTGTAGACACACTGACTGTGATCCATCAGCACTACAATTCATATTTAATTCAGCTTCTTCAAAATTAAAGATATTATGAATGAAAACATCCAAAATCTTGGACTAGATTTCTGTATTTTCACCTGTATTCATGTGTGAAAATGTTTCATGCTCAAGAATGCAGATAAAAAACTGGAAAAAAACCAGGAAACCCCTCTCCTCCTCTCTCTGCTCTCTACTGCAGAGTGCAATTTAGTGATCAAAGGATCAAAAAGCTGTAGAAAGTTAATCTTTTCATGAAGGGGAGAGATTTTTTTTTCCCTTACTTCTTTTCCTTACCAAGTAACTCCAGAAAACTCCGTAACTAAAGCCAAGAACTTTCTTCAACAAGAATCCTCAGTCAAATCTAAATTCATTTATCACCTGCATTTCTCACTCTGGCCACGATTTAAGTTCAACACACTGAAAAAACAACATCAGAAAGAAAACAGTTTTCAAACATGAAAGTAACAAACAATGTGGTTAAATGTAAGATTTTCACAGAGTTAGGCTATGTTTACATAGTTCTATACAGCAATTTAGAGCTTTTCCAATCCATCCAAACTACACACAGTTGTAGGGAAAAAAATACTTTCTGCTCCCTTCTTATTTTGCCATTAACTAATTCTTCAATTTAATAAATAAATGGGAACACTAGTACACCTGTTCCTCCTATTTTCCAGGATCTCTTCATCTCCCAGCAGACTCTGATTTAGAAAATGTGTTAATTTGGAGATATTGCAAATCACTGAAGATTTCAGTGCTTAGATTGTGATTGAAGATTTCAGGGCTTGACAAACTTCACCTAATGGTACATGATTGACATCAGTTTCACATGCCTGCTGTATTTTGTAACAAATGGCTTCTTATCTTTGACTTTACATTTCTTGAAATTATACAGATAAGGAACTGTATATGCAACTGCAACCATCATGTTTATCAGCAACTTCAACCATTTATCAGATTGCCCAATTAATAGAATATTCAGCTGTGACAAGAAGAAACCTATCTCTAAAGGTTGAGAAATTGTTGCAGTAATCAAAATCCAGTCTTATCCTGCAGCTTCTCATAAAGGGAAAAAAGAGAAAATCAGATGCTCTTTAAGCTGCTGGATTTTTTTCACACCCCAGTCCAGCAAGAAAGAACCTGTAATCACAAGGTCACTGAATGCAAAATTTCATTATACTCTTGTGTTAGTGATGACAACTACAGAAACTGGGGCAAAAATCCAACTGCCTTCATTGATGTGCCTGCAAAGCATGTGAGCACATGCATACAAGTACACAGAAGTGAATTAGTCAGCTCTGCATATTACTTATTCACCTATAAACATTATCTCTAAAGTAACTGGAAACACACTGAGTGAGTCCAATGGCCTCTAGGTCAGATTTACACACAAGTTACCTTGGCATTTGTAAGTGGGGGAAAAGCAAAAAGAAGAACAGCACCCACACAATCTGTACACGACTTCAAAGAGCCTCTATAGATAGTTCTACAGGCATCTTTGCTTCCATGGTAGCTCCTTAGGTAGTCAGGTGAGTGTGTGCATACATGTGGTTTACAGATAAATGTGCAGAAGTGCTTCACTGGACCCATACTGACAATCTTCAAACACAGCTAAATGCAGTTTTCTTCTTGTATGCCTGCATACATTAATTTTCATCAGCTATAGTTGGTCAATGTGTTTTCAGTGATATTGAGCTTTGAAATTCATTCACATCCCAAAATAGCTAAATTGCATTTATCTTTTAGGCATACTACAAGACATGAGTTTTTGAAATAGCACTTAAGGAGGGCTGAGGAACAAAGGAACTGCAACACTGGATCATGTCCAAGGTCCTGTCTTTGACAGCAGTCACCACCAGCTGCTTCACAGAAAGAAACAAGAATTTGCACTAGGTACACAGACATAATCTTGCCACATATTGGGGTTCATCCTTGTTTCAAGCTGCTAAATATTGGCTTGAACTCTGAAGCCTGAGGTATATATACACTTGAAAATCATTATTGTTACCATTACTAAATACCAGCCCTCCAGATAGCCCTGCTACCTATGTAAATGTCATAGCATATATCCAAACACTGACTCCATGGAATCCTTTAGCAGATTTCAATCAAAAAAGAAAGTTGCATAAAATCCCATGTCTCTTAGTCTCTGTTTTGAATTTTCCATTTCAGAATCTAACAGACTAATAGAAGCAGAAACAAATATCTTCTATTTTATCTTCTTGTATAATTTCTGAAATTGTTCATGTTTATCATGTTCTTTCTCTTTCATTTTCTCTTCGCTAACTTGAACATCTTTTTACCCTGTTTTCATTAAACAGTTTTTCCAATAATGCAACCTTGGGGGAAATAAATATCCATGCAATCCTGGTTCCTTAGCTATTTACAGACTGAATTAATGTTTTTTGTCTAAGGGTTTATTGTGGGTTTTTCTTTAACAATTTCTTTTCCAAGCATAAAAGATTCATCTCTGTAAGTTATCAAAACATAATGCAATTATGGCATATCAGTAACAGAAAAAGAATTCCACAATTCAGTCCTGAATCAAGAGTCTTGAAGAGTTCCATAGTTAAAGACTGAGCAGTTTATATTATGGCAAAAGGATGGGCTGATGGACATATGAAAGATCCTGGTACTAAAATGAACATCATAAAAAGTGGGTAACATGCCTTCAACGTGGTGATGGCGATTTTTCATGGACTACACTCTTCATTAGAAAAGAGCTAAGCATGTTGCCTAACACAAGATACCTGATTTATCCATTTGCCTATACATTTATACAAGGGATGAAGTACAGCATTATAAGTATGGAAACAGTTGTAAAGTAAAACAGTTGTAACGTGTGTCATAACCTACCTACAAACAAAGCTGAAGTAAGAGCACAATTGTAAGAGTAATGTTGAGTAAGGGAAAAAAGCAAGAACAAGTGGAAAAGAAGATGTATGCAAATTTGTTATAAATATAAGGACATTTTACCAGATGGAGAAATTGGGCAGTTCATCGTCATGTTCTCACACCCGCAGACTTGTTCTAAAACTATTCCTCATGAAAGCAAATATAATTCACTCTGCAAGTAAACTGTTTAAATAAATCTTGATATTATATAAAAACCATCTGAAATTATTTTCTTTGCTTATCTGAATACATCATCTGGAAACATCAGAAGTTCTGCCTTTTGGCCACTCTTTGGATAATCACTGTGTCCTAAATAAAATTCTTTATCCACTTTTGGGAAAGAGGAAAAGTGTTGAAGGTCTTTAGTGCTACAATGCCCATGACAGCAAGAACACACCTAACTAGCACCTATTAAAATATCAGACACCAATAAAAAGGATTTATTTTTGTTTGATAACAATTACACTTGTTATTAGGAATATATTTAACTGCTGCTATCAGCATGAAAATAATGTAATTCATCTGTGCAACTATTTTGATACAACCTCCCTAGCTGATGTCCTTATCCCCTCACTTCTTACAAGAACTGATACTAAAGTTCCACCACACAATTTACAATATCCAGGAATCACAATGTGGCTGGAGAGGTATTGGCACCTTTCAAATGCAGCAATGTGCCCCTATCATTCAGTTTCTGTAGAAAAAGACATGAAATTCACGAGGACATCAAGATGGAGAGTTTCCAAAGTCAGATGTCAATACACTGGAAATTAATTTTAAAATAAACATCCTTCCTTTGCAATTTTGTGTCCTAATTTTGCTGGTTATTTCCTGATCAGACATCACTTATGACCATCAAAATGAAGGAAAAAACTTCAAAATCAATTCTAGTCAATTATTGATGGACCTTTTTATCATTAGAGTATATATAGCAAAGAAATTGGTTTAATAAACACTGCATATCCTATTAGGCATCGTATTTCACACACATCAAGAAAAAATTAGGAGTTATTTTAGAATAATATTGATTTTTTGGCACTTTGGTCTTGAGAATCTCTGTTTTGTAATATTGAAGAGAAAACCCACAAACCTAAATTTTGGAGCATTATCGTTCTGTAAGAACTATCTGATTGTGCTCAAATATTTTCAAATACCTGATTCTCATAGTTACTCAACATTTGTACTTGCAAATTTTGGCCATTACTCGGGCAAGATTCCCCCCAAAAAGCCAAAAGTTTAAAAAAAAGCCATCTGGGAGTGTCTGTTTGAGTGGGAGCTGCCTCTGTAGCAGCCTGCAGGAGCAATCACTCACATGGGTCACACACCAGCACTCTCTGCATATGTCCCCAGCACAGCCTCCACCTTCACACTTCCCAGCTCAACCTGTTCTGCTGTGCTACTATTTATACAAAAGCAAAAACAAAAAACCTTTTATTTATAAAAAAGTAAAACCAAAAAACCTTTACACTCTAAGTACTTAGAGTACTCCTGCTCCTGTTGGTCAGCAAGGGGCTGTCTTCACATCAGATCTTGATATTTCAGTACGGGAGCCCAGCAGAGAAAGAAGGTTGATGTATGTTTTCTGCATAAACATTTGTAGCTGGATATTTCAGGATTGGCTGTGCAGTGCCTCACAGATCATTGCAGCCCACTGAGCATCCAGCACGAGGCCTCTGAGAACATGCTGGTCACACACAGCCCACTCATCTTTCTCCTCCTCCTTGTTTCCAGCTGTGCTCACAGGTGCCCAGTTTCTCTGCTACAGAGCTATCAAAGCACTGTAGAGGACAATCTTACAGAAAGCCTGATGATGAGCTAGAAGTTCTATTTGTAGGGAAAAACTGAGAGTTGTAAGCAAGAGAATAACTTTCATCAAGGGAAGAAAACAGGGAAGAGAAGACCAATCAGGCAGCACAAGGAAAAGCTGAAAAACAAGTAAAAAGTGCATTCGGTGGAGCGGGAATTAATCCAGAAGCAAGGAAACTTGCCATAATGACAATGAAAGAAATTATAGGAAAAGAAGTAGAAGATACACAGCAGACACAAAGAATGAATATGCATTAAAACACATTAACAGATTGGCCATTAGCTCTCAGCCAAGAAAAATATCCTGACAAGACAGAACTAAAAATACACAAAGATTTCTCTAGTCACACTTTCAGTTCTGTTACTCTGAAGAGATGTAGTAGGGAGGTGGAGAGAAGTTGCTTCTGGTTAAGAATGGGGGGTATGGACTGCATTCACTAATGACTGAAACAAGGAGGCTAGAAATGTCCTAAAGAGGCTGAGAAAACTCTGAAAAACACTATGAAACGTTGCTCATCCAACTGAAAGCTCTGGAAGGCCAAAACTTAGTTTTACTCTGTGTAACACTGCTCTTAGAATTTATCTTTTCTACAGATACGTAGTAGAAACAAAAAATAAATACTAGAACATTTTTCTTAGGTTGAAAGCCAGACTATAAAAAGCTATTTCAGTTTAAGCATAAACACATCTTGTCTAAACAAAGACTAGAGATTTCTTCCATTGTTCATTCACTGTTAGAAAATTTAGACTACAATAACTCATCCAGGAATGGAAAAAAGAAGTCTTCCTCTCCACAAGGTCCACTGTGCTTGTGGAAACCAGAAGTTGACTCTCCAGTCTTACAGCTCTTCCATTTTACACACCATCTGTCACCACCATGCACCACAGACCTGATTTTCTCTCCAAAAAGAAGTGAATGAAATTATGTCATAAGCCTATCAACCCTATTGTCCAGAGGGGCAATCAGAATGACATAATGCAGATATCCAGGTGTGGTGAGTGTTTCAGAGTTTGCCTTGGGGACTTGATTCCAAGCTCAATTAGATTTGTCAATTAGCCTTGTTTTGCAGTGATGTAATGCTGCTCCTTGCAGGTCACTCGTTCGACACGCCGGATGTGTATTCAGAAACAGACGCCTATGGAAAGTGCTCTGGACATGAAATTGAGCCTTTGGTGTGGAAGGACATTCACAAAGTTAGAACATAAAACATATTCATTTAATGTAGTTTTCTCAGAGTTTCATACTGAATTAATCTTTTCAATGAAGCTGAGGAGGAAAAGTACCTTATGTTCTCACAAATCTCTTTCAAAGGTGTCAAGATACTACATTTAAGGGCATAAAAGATAAAGTAATGGTGGAGAATTCTGGTGGGGGGAGGTGGAAATATGCAAAAGTACATTTCTCAGTAGTCTTATTTACCCTATAAGTTTATCCACAGCAGGATGGAAACCAGTTGGGAAGACTATTCAGAAAAGCTTGTTTCTCTTTCAGCTGCCTACACTATGCATTTACTACATGAACAGTCACAGTTCTGTCAGTCTGGCAAGCGATATTAGCAGCACAACCTCTATATTAGTACAAACTCCACAATATAGCTTTAAGAGTCTACTACATGACTGAACTATAAATATGAAAGATCTCTTTTACCTAAATCATGCAAGGGATTCAAAATATAGAATCAGAGGTTTTAAGAATTTTCCTATTACCAGAATGCACAATTGGAATGCTTACAACTGAACACATGTCCCAGAGCACACGAGGGAAACTAAAATAAAAATGTAGTAGTATAGAATGTTGCTGCTACAACATCAGGAAACAATAGTTAGACTGCAGTTACAGATGACACTGTATAATAATTGTACTCAAAATTTACTATCAATCTTTCCTGTTCAGCTATTTTACCAATAAAATATATTATTAGGTTAGATGCTTCAGTGATGTGGGAAATACTAATTTTCCGGCTTCATACAGTCCAAACTTTTTTATTATTATTTATAAAAGTGCAAAGTAAACAAAGTAGTTCCTTAGATTCTCAGAGGAGGGAGAAATGCAGATATTAGTACAGTTAGTCTTAATTTTCTCTAATTCTCAAGCAGGCAGGCATGCATATATACAGAATTTGTTCTTCGTCAAATAACTGCATGCTAACCAACTTTCAAGGTATAAAGCTTTAAATTTAATTGCTTGTTTACAATATTCTCTTTTTTTGACATTTTTATCTAGCTTCACTGAGGGGAAAAAAATAAGAGCAATTCATGCATCATTTAAAAAGAAAAAAAATCCCAATTAACTGGGTTTTCACAGGAGGAGTAATCCAAGCTAATGGCAGAGAAAATTGTAAAAGTTTCAGTGACATTCTCCTTGGGAAACTTTCTCCTAGTACAAGACAAAATTTCTAGTGCAAAAAACCAGGCCCACAAAAGGGAAAAATAATGGGCCAAGGAACTCAGCTTCAAGCTTATTCCCCAAACCTTTAACATTTGTTTTAGGAAGTGAAATACCTCACAGAAGAAATGCTAAAAGATTTATCTGAGGACAGTCAGCTGTCCAGAGGCTGAAACAGACCTCAGCACTGTAGCTATACAACAGAACTAAGACTTCTTGCCTAATCTCCCACAGTTCATGGTATTTAATTTGGAAGACCACACCAGAGTACACCCACCTTTTTTATTTGCCTTACTTTGTTTTAGGAAAACAAAGTTGTTGAGAGAACAAAACAAAAGCCTTCAAAAAACCTTGAATATCAACTAAGTGCATGCTATGAACAAGTATTAAAGGATGGGAAATTATTTTTCTAGCCACCTCACTCTCTATGTTTCTCAGCAGATATCCTGAATAAGTCATAAACTGTGGTAAGAATGGAAAAAAAGAGAATAACCTCAGGAATCCACAAGTAAATGCAGGTGCATGCTGCAATCTGAAAAGTCTGATGATGCTCCTTGAAATCTAACCCAGCATTTTCTTCTTTGTAATGATACCTGATTATACAAATGCTGATCTATGTCCTTAGACTATGGCATTCCCAGTTTCATATCTTCTGGCAAATCACATCTTGAAGATGAACTAAGAATGCCTTACACTTGAACTCACAACGGTAAACACTGAGGGCAATATCCTGCAGAGAGACACAAGGAAATATCCGAGACATCAGAAGCACAGAAACTGTGTTACATCACATCCCGCTGCTACAGTGTGCCAGGATTCTCGCTGGAAGGAGGAGTAGCGTGACCCAAAATTCACACACAGGTTAAAGGTCTGCAGACAAACCTACGGGAAACCACACAGCTCATCAAGTTCTTCTGCACAATGTCAGCAGCTTCCTTCCAATGGTTGTCTCCCCAACAGCACCACAGCATTTCTCCAGGCCTTTCTTTTCCCTGAAGCTCCAGGGCTCCCGATGTGCTGGCTTTACTACTGAGACTGTAATTTGGGGTTGCTGCATAAAATAGCTGTTGTTTTAGATGCAAATGGCAACATCAGCTCCAGAAACACCTCCTAGTTCTACAAGGCACCTGACAGAAATCTGTTATCTGTAGATTTGTCACAAAGTTTGAAATATTGTAATAAAATGTACTTTTCAGCCTCTATAGCATCCTGCACTGTGCTGCTCCTGGGAGTTTTAAGTCAAAGCAACAGCGTGATTCTAGGCACATCACTAAAATGATCCCTTCCTTGTGAAAAAGTTAAAACACATATATAGCACCCATAAAAAACCCCACAGAATACCCATAAATAACCCCTCAGAGGCTGCCACATTGTGTTCCTGGTAAATTCCTTCAGTTTTTTCACAATAAAACAGGGAGAAAAGGATCTACCAGGAGAACATTTATAACAGAAATAGGTATCTATAAGGAGCTATAGAATTATAACTTCAGCTAACTATGGATCTCATGCCTCATGTGCAGTGCTTTCTGTCACAAGATTGCAAACGTAGTCTATTCAGTAGAAAACTAAGCAGCAAACACCACTCACTGGAGAAAATTTGAATGCAAATAACTTCTAAAATACAGGTGAAACAATCTTGCATCAGCATATTTGGGGGTAGGTCAAATTATTCTAACATGTCTAAGATTTGCACTGGTATCACTGAAGTTTTTGAACTAGGTAAAACCATAAATGGCTTAGGTTGTTTTCTAAGCTGCAGAAACTCACTTCTATCTGGTTCCTAACAGAAAACACTGACCCAGCTGACCAACCTGAACAGCTTTAAAAAAAGGCACTTTTACAGGCTCAGCTGCAGGCCCTCAAGATGCAGTAAAACCAGGTGTTAATTATATCTACAAAGCTTGCATACCTTATCTCAGCAAGAATTCTCTTATTTTATCCTGTTTCCTTGCGCATAGAGTGACACACAAATTTGAGTGTGAACGTCTCACACCCCTGAGTGTGAAGCTTGGCTTTGTCCTTCTATAGGGCCTCACTGTGGAACCCATCCTAATGGCAGAGATCAGTAAATTTACTCCTGGGAGCCCAAAACCCACCCCAGGCGATAAGAGCTGACCTAGGGAGAACACACACTTGGGCTGTGCTGCTAAAAGAGGCTGAGCACCCGCTGCTCCCAGCATCTTTGATCAGGCCCTTTACAGGCTGAGATTAGTGGAGCCTTTAAGGAAGGTCTAGCAGGAAAAGTAAATTGGGAAATACTCTTGGAGGATCAGTTTCATTGATATATAGAGCTTTCAATTTTTTATTAAAAAATGATGGGTACATGGTACACACCCAGTGTGCAGCACTGAGGCGCATTTTTATTTCTGAAGAACTACCACACACTAAGAAGCAAACAAAAAAAAAAAAGGTTTTTTTTACTGGATAGACATCCTCAAAGTGACAGCTTTTAAGATTAAGAGGAACTACACACAGGTAACTCTTCATACACTACCTACTTATCTCTTGTCCCTGCAGTACCTAAGCTCCTTATACTTGTGAAGCAGAACAAGTAAGAACTTCAACAAAATGTTTCCGTGGGCCAAATTTTCCAAACAAATGCCTCTTTCTCCAGGCAAAACAAAGTGATGGCAGAGAATTGGCAATGTAGATCAAATTGCAGTCTCCTACTGTTGTCTTTCTCTCATGCATAACCTCAAAACACTTAGTATCATGAATTATAATTGCTAATTATTCCCACTATGAAACAAGAATCCCTCAGCAAACTGAGAGTAAACAGGCATTTCTCATTATATGAAATGATGCATATGAATCTTCTTAAATAATTAGAGACCAGAAGAAAAGGTTAACAATGACCAGTTACTTATTTGTGAGTGTTAATTGAGGAAAAAATAATGTTTTGGTTGCAGTTGCTTCTGTTCTTTTCGAACTTGAACATTCTTCAGTTGTAAGCAAGTCAGACCTAACAATTCACACTTAGGAACAAAATATTTTTGTGATTAGAAAAACAGAGCGTCTGCATATTTGGCATATATGTACACCACACATTCTCTTCAATAAATTAAAGAAAACCACACAGATATAGGGAACACAACCTTTGGCTGAACTAGTTTTCAGAATACAAAGTAACTAATTAATGCAAAGGAGGCTGCTAGAAAACTTGAGTGCTTGTTTAACAATAGAGCTGTTGGAAATGGACAACCACCGCTGCTGATACCTTAGGGAGGATAAAAAAGCATCACCGAGATACACACGTCTACTGAAATACCAGTGAACCCGGTTCCTGAGGTCAGTTCTTGTTACTGATAACTTCAATGGGTGAAGAATTGTATCTGGCATTAAAGAGGCTGCAGTCCTAAATCAGTAGGATAAACGTTCTAGAAAACCACTGTACAAAGCGAGAAGAGGCTGTACCTCAGCACAGCGTGGAAAGGGATCTGTCAGGCACCGAGCAGGCGGGAGGCACCACGGCACAGGCTGTGGAGCCCCACGGCACAGGCTGTGGTACACCGGCCCGCAGCACCACCAGCCGGGTTCTGGGAGCGGGACGTGGGGGCTGAAAGCCCGGCAGACAGACAGACAGACAGTCACCGCCCCTGCGCAACCCTCCCGCTCGGGAGCCGCGCTTATCGCATCCACCTCCACTGGGTGGCCGGCGCCGAGAGCCCGCCCCGGCCCACGGGAAGGGGTGCCCGACCGGGGAGGGAGCGACAGGTTGGGATGGAAGGAGGCGAGAGGGAGGCGGAGGCGGCACCCGCTCCCGCCGCGGGGGCGGGCAAGGAGGGCCCCGGGAGAAGCCGCCACCCTCCGGCGGAGCCCGGCGTGGGCGCTCCGTGTGCCCGGCTGATGCTGCGGGGCGCAGTCCCGCCTCGACACCTTCGAGCCCCGCCGAAATGCTCTCTGCAACTTGCGCGGCTCCTCGGCCGGCACGACGCCCCCGCGGCCGCGGAGCTGGCGGCCGCTCTAGCCCTGCCCGCCGCCGCGCCTCTCCCAGCCCAGCCGGAGACCGTAGGGAAGTAAGTGGGAAGTCCCAGAAAAGCAGGTCCCGGGTACCTTCCCCAGCCAAGGCGGCTGGATGCTGGGCTCCGGCTGCGCTCGCCGCCGCTGCCCCGGGAGGGAGCAGGTGACCCCGGGACTCCCCCCACACGCACCCCGCGTAAATAAAGCCGAGACAAAGTCACCATCTGGGGAGGGGGCGGGGAGCTGCATTAGACGTGGAAGTCACTTACCAGCTTTGCAAGGATCCTTATAATCTATCGCCTCGGCTTTATCCTCTTCAGTGAAATCGTAAGTGTAGTCATAATCGAGGCCAGAGCAGGAAGAAGGCTTCCCGCAGACAGTCCACCCGGCCAGCCACAGTGCCATCCTCCAGCAAAGCATCTTCATCCTCCCTCGGGCGGAGAGGTGGCGAGCAGGGCGAGGGTGAACTAGGCGGCCGGCTCTGCTGTCCACGCCGGCTTGGGAAAGGAGGGTAAGGGATGGAGAAACCATAGGTTTTGGGGAAGGTTGGTATTTTTTTCCTTCTCCACCTGGAGGCTCTTCCAAGAGACGGTGTTCCCTAGGTAGCCCCAGTCAGACGGGTGCGACACAGAGTGAGGAGCATGAGCGTCGCTGCCCCCCCTGCCCCTTCGCCGGGGAAAAGTCGCTGGGTGTGTGGGTGGGCGCAGGGGGTGGACTCAGTCCGGGAGATCCTGTCTGTCAGGGCTTCCCCTCGCCTCTGTCAAAACCCAGCCAAACTTCCCGCGGAGGAGGAGGCGGCGGCGGCGGCTGCTGCTGCCCGCGTCCCGCTCCGCGCCCGGCCCGCGCCCCGCTGCGCGCCCGCCGACAGCCGCGCCGCCGACCCCGGTCCCGCTGGTGCTGCCAGAAGATGGATCCGGGCTGCACATCAGCAAACTACCTCGGGGAGAGGGGGGAAAAGAGAAAGAAAAAAAAAAGGAGGAAGGGAAGAAAAGGGAGCGGGGAGGAGGGAGAGGGAGGTGGGGTGCACTACAGCAAACCGCGGAGCTCTACTGATGGGAGGCAGCAGTTATGCTGGAAGGAGCAAAGTGTCAGAGTTTCGCCCCCCTCTGCACAAACACTCTAAGCTCTGTCTCTGTCCTGTCCCCCCTCCTCCGTCGCCCTTTAACTTACGAAAACCTTACAGGCAACTAACACACAGTCGTCAGCATCCTGCTTACTTATTCATACAGTCAGGGTCAGGATCCGGGCTGCTTCTGATCTGCTCCCTTGATAGTGTGTCTTATGGAAACACACGCGCATTCACTATACGCCTCTATCTCCATATAGCTTTCTCTCTAGATAAGCAGTGCATAGCATTTAAACAACAACAACAAAAGGATCGAGATCAGATAAAACGATGCATAGATCGACACCCGGCAGCCGAAAAAGCGCGAGAAAATGGGTGCTGAGGAGGACGATAAGAAGAATTAACTACAATTTAGGAGACAGGAAAATAAATCAGTGTCTGTATATTTCCCCCTCTGCCTGCTGCTGCTTTGCAGTGTTAGCCCCATGAGCTGAAGGGTGGGGGTTAAGGAGCGAGGGGGAGGGGGAAAGAGAAAAGTTTAAGAGCCCACAGTTTGTTTGAAACAGAAGAAGGCATTATAAAAGGTCCACTCGTCTCCAGAAGTTCAGCCAAGCAGCTGGGAGCCGGTTCCAAAATGAAAGTAAGAACAAACAAACAAACAGAAAAAAAAATAATCAAGGCAAACAAAAAGTAAAATTGCAGCATGCAGCAGCGCAGAGATCTTCCAGTCGGGCTTTCCTGCTCTCACGTGGATCTCCAGGAAAGTGGTGGAGGTTTATTTTCCTAGCAAAGTTTCCGCGGGAGCCACCGCCCCGCTCCGCGGTGTCCTGCCTCGCCTCACCCGGCCCCGCCGCGCTTCAGCGCCGAGGCGCCCCGAGCTGCCGCCGGCTGCGCGGGGCCGGGTTTTGTTTTAAAGCCCGAGAAGGGATCAGCGCGCAAAGCCTCATTTCAGCCGATCAACCTGGAGAGGGAGGGGGAGGAGGGGTAGAGATGCGTGCTGCTGGAATAAAATAAGATCAAGCGGGGGAAAAAATACGTATACACGTATAGGTAGCTAGAGATCTCCCTGCCTGCCTCCTCCCCTCCCCCGAGACGGGCAGCTCCGATCCTGCAGGAACGCCTGAAACTGTTTCAGACCAAGGTGAGACTTTTCCGTAGCAAACTCTACTCCTCCTCCTTTTACGAGTTTCCATGGAAAAGGGCGGGGGGGACGACGAGGGGCGGGTAGAGGGGTGTTTCTTCTGCTCCCATTTCGCCGGGGTGTCACATTTAACAGGGACTTTTGAAAGAGCTGCCGCCAAGAAGCGGCTGCGTCTTTCTCTCACGTCCAAGCCCGCACAGGCTCGCTCTCCCCGCAGTACTTCCCGGTAGCCTTTCCTCTGTGGCAGGGGTGGAAATCCGGAGCCAGTCCCTTCCCCTGGCCGTGCCAGGAGCGCAGGCAGCGCCTCTGGGCCCCGCGGGCCGCCCCAGGTGCGGGGGGGGACGGGGACGCCCGAAAGCACTGAACGCAAACCGGGTGGGCACACTGTGCTATCGCAGCTATCGGGGGAAGGAAGGACGCGACACAACTTCCTATCGCCGCTGTCAAGACTTGTAAAGACTCCCAAAATACAGGGGTCGGGTGGGGGCAAGGTGCAGAGTCTCCTTTCGAAGGACGAAAGCAGTAGTGCCTACCCGGACACTCTGCGTCTGCCCCTGCTTTCCGGCGATTGAAGGGTTAGTGCTGCTATAGATAGGCACTCTCGGCAGGTCATAACATTTAAACTGGAAGGGTCGGTTAAGACAGAGCTAATAGGTGTTTAACAATATTAAGAAGTCTGGCACCGAGTAGCATCAGTGTTTTTGAAGCACCCATGTGCTTCCTTATATTTTTGGCGTCCGGGTTGTGTCTACGTTGCTCCTAACTCAGTCTTTTTGCTTCAAACTTGAAAGCCAAGGAACGCGTAGCTGCCACTGAAAAGGTGCAGCCTTCACTAGGCAATCTTTGTCCCAGCAGTTCAGTTTGCTGTGTTTCATAAAGCCCTCAAAAAGCACCACATACCAGATGAAAGAAAAGCCTGAGAAACTTGTGGCCTGCTCTTTTCCCCTCTTCCTCAATATACTTTCTATGACCAGCCATCACAGACACTTGGAACAGACTCCAAGGAACTTATCAGAGATCCTTTCTGTCAGTCCCTCAGAGCAGTGTCAGGGCTGATGACTGCCTCTGTTTGCAGTGTCATGGTTTGGCAGGCTGTGTTTTGCTAAAGAAACCAGCCTGATCCAATCTGAAATATGGTTTCTGCTATTTTTTTATGCCTACAGAGGAGGCAGCTTATTTTGCAGTGTTATTAATTGCATGCTCATTTGAAAAAGTGGATCCCCCTAACCTGGTTTTGTTACTTTGCTTCGTATATATGCACCTTTGAAAAGTTAATTTTCTTTCCTGTGCCTTTGCACCTCCACCCCAAAAAAGGAGCAACTCTGTCTAGCAAGCACATGTTTGTCAACAGAGCTTTAGAAACACTGGTTTTGCTGATTGCTTTACAGCCCAAGAAGAGGAATGTACAACATGCAATCCTCAGCATGCCAGCCTCCCAAGTGATGAGATTATTAGAGCCTCTGCAGCAGGAGATTAACTCTCCCAGCAAGGTAGGCACTGACGTCACCTTCAGCCTCAATCTGCCCCGACCTCAGCATCCCCAGCACAGGCAGAGCAGCACCAAGCACTCACAGCCTTGAGGGCAGCTGGCCTTGCAGAGCCCTGACTAAGACAGGAAACAAACCCAGAAACGCTAGATGGGAGTCATGCAGAAATCTGGGCACATGAGTGCTGTAACAAATGTGTGTATATGTCAGGGTAAAAGCTGTTTTCTGCTTGTAACCCAGAGCAGCTACACATTAGAATTACTCTTTAAAATATGCATTGCAGCTCTGCCGAAACTATTCGACATTGCTTAGGTATTAATATTCCCATCAGTCACATTAGTAAAAAGCTTTCTTTATATTAAAAGAATTTTTTCCTAGTAACCAAACTGTTCCACATTTAAAAAAAAACTTTTTTCCCTAAGTAACCTGTTAATTATTCAACCTAACTCCTTTCATGATGCAAATTTTTGAAACATTTTAAGTAAAAAATATTTTTTTCCTTATCACACATTCATGTCTACCATTCCAAAAAGCTCACAACTCTGATAATCCATCTGACAACACAGTCAATCAAAAATCCATCCTACAGCCGTTTCCAAAGAAACGAATACATAGCCAGGAAGACAGAATGCTTAAGCTGGAAGGAAACCAACCAAAGGAACACAACAACAGCAAAAACAAAGCCATTTTCCCTTTTCTTTTAAATTTCCTGGTTTGTGGGTATATTACAGGGACAGAGATAATGGTAAATGTAGCTATGTTAAAAGTGGTGGTGGTATTTATATATATATATATATATGTTTATTTATTTATTTATTTATTACTAATTTTTTCTAATCCAGAAAGCTGGCGGCTTTTCAGCTCTTCCTATACAAAAAAGAAACAACCAAAACCAAAAAACTTTTAAAAAGGACAAGTATGCATGAAAGACAAACACAATCACAGGACTAAAAAAAGAATACATGCGAAACATCGTTGCTCACACCTCCTCCTCATTCTTTGGCTATCTGTCTGCTGCTTAGGCCTCCATCTAATGTGGAGTTTTAGGTGGGTGGACACAATGGGCTTATTCACAAACATCAAGCTCAGCACATGCCTAAGGCTTTGAAGGCTGAAGACCGTGGTGGGTCAGCAGCTCCCTGGGACCAGGACTCATGGGACTTTTCAGGAGGCTAAACAGAGAAGTTCTGCAGAAGCTTGTTACCTTCCTGCCTTATGATAAACATATTCACTCTGAGGTACCTAGAGCACTTCTGAGACAGCTGTAGTTGTGTTTAAGTACTTTCCCACTCTCCAAGTGGTCATTCTGTAGGGAAATGCTGAAGCTGAAAGCACATTGTGACAAATAAATTATCTACAGTAACAAACATGCACGTACACAATTTTAACACTATACTGAGTGAACCACATAAACTAAAATTAAACTTTTGAAGTTAAAAATCAAGCACTCATGATCATAGCAGTGAGCTCACCAGAGAAACCATACTTCTCCCTTCTCTCCTACATGTACTCATATATTATGAAAGTTGCTCACTGCATGTTCACATATAATTTTTTTGCTACAAACCTCTGTGCTTAATTAACAAAAAGCCCTTCAATGTTATGTTTTCTGTTTTACTTTTGAAAGCATGCCCCATGCTTTATTCATTATGCATTTATTCTGGTCCTGTTCTGCATACAGAGTTATTAATTTCCTTATGGGCATTTTTTTGAGCTTGTTGCTACAGTATTCATGGGCTTCAAAATATTAACTCTTTTCGTTTTATAATACACCTCAGTTGAAGGGATATTGTGACAGGATATGAATATTACTTTTGAGAAACATTTACCCATTACCTGGTTTGATATCTTGTAGACCCGTCAGGACTTGGCGCTATAGAAAAGCTTATTTCTTCAAGGCCTGGTTCCCACTGATTTCAGTTGTAGTAATTTTAGTCAGTGACTAATTATCCCTAATCAAACTCAGGATTTTCAAGTATCTGAAAATGAGAAGCAAATTATCAAGAAGTAAAGCCTTGAACCAACTCTATCAAGGAACTCTGTGGCAGAGACAAGAGCTAAGACACAAATTTCAAACTGCTCAGTTCTCTCAAGATTTTGACACTGCTTGTGTCAAATATTTCTTTTTCTTCAATGCTTCCTTCAGTTTCTAGAATAAACACAGCCAGACTCCTGCCAGCAACAGCCCCATCATTAATAATACCCATATAATTCATCCACTGCTTTGAATCTTCTGCTCCTCAACACATTACCTGTTAGCATGAATATGTCATGCTGTGTGTGGCCCAGCATTTGAAAAGATGTTTCCCTCTTCACCACTGGATTTCATGGCAGAAAAGAGAATCTTGGGATCCCTTCCAAACTCTGGGAGAGGGTGTTTTTAAATAGCACACTCCCATCTGCTTTCTTCCCATGTCCATGCTTTGCCTTATCTTTGCTTGTTATTTCAAACCTGTCTTCATTCTCTCTTCAGTCTTGGCTGATCCCACTTTTGTTTTTCTTATCTAGTTAATGCTAGTGTTTGATTCTCATCCCAGTTCCAGCTGCCCTAGTTGCACTTTTCTTTAATCTCATTCTGGGACTTCTCACTCTCAGATTCATCTTTAGCTATGCAGGGTTCTTTTGTTGTTGTTTTTGCTATTGTTTTGTTTTCACTCCCTGTACCTAGTTGATCTTTCTCTTCTGTCTTCTCACCTGATTTAACTTTTAGTTATGTTGGCATCCACACTCCTTGTCTATTCTTTACTCCAGGTGTGCACCACAAAGCTGCTCTTGCTCCTTGACCATATTTCCCAGTTGCAGAGGGAAAGTCCTCACACTCCAGTCCTTACATTGCTGTTGAGGCAGTTTTTTGCTTGTTTGCTACCTTCCATCTATCTCTTCACTCTGTTACTCCTCAGGCACAATTTCCTTACATGAAAAATTTGTTGTCACAAAATATGTCTGTCATTCCCTCTGTTGATTTCTCCTGATCACACCCCACATTTTTTTCAGGAGCTTTGTGCTGGCTCTACCATGCTGCAAAATCAGTTCTTCCTCCCCATCTATTCAAGTGAGACCACCTTGCCCTCCCCATCCCACAGGTGTTGATGAGGTGAATTAAGCATTTGGAATTATGGCTTCTTCTTAATTAAGTTACAGATCCAAGCAAGGCACTGCTCAAAACGATCACGTGCAGGTGGCACACTCAGGTAAGGGAGTTGTTGAAGCTGCATCTATTCAAGGCTGGCTCTGGTCATGTGTAAGTCCATACCAATGATAACAGGAAAGAAAAAGATACATCTCTTTACACAAGGATGTATATTCTCCTTCTTTCTATTCTGATCAAGATTTTTTTAGTTTTCCCACAGGCTGAGCATAGTGAACCCCTTCCAAAAATACTGCTGTGATTTTTTATTAGGATCAATCTCATCTACTTCCATGTTTCATTTTCAAATACCTTGATAGTTTAAGCTAACATTCTGAAAGAAAGATTGATGAAGAAATTAAAATTGAAAATCAGCTCATAACTGACACTAGCATGGAAAATATTATGCCAAATCTTCACAATTAAGCAAAGGTGTATAAGCAACTTAAAAAATATATTGCAGCAGAGATTGTCAAGAAAATTTAATATTAGATACCCAACCAGACTGTGTTTATAACATGATTTGTGTTATGTTCTCTCCACTTTTAATCCTCTAAAAGCTGCAGCAAGCAAAACCACATTGAGAACATATACTGATGTTAAAAGAAGTAATCAAGCAACAACAACAAAACCACTGGTGCTCTACTTAAATTAGAAACTGTTCTGTGTTTACTCAGCATCCCTGATCCTCATCAAGCAATAAATCAATTTTCAGTAGCTGCGGACAGCTTTTTAAACATAGGGCCAGAAGAGCTTAATTGTTAAAGCAATGTTCAAAGCTAGGAGGTTAGTATAAGAGGTCATATTAAATATTCACTTGTCTGAAAACAGCTGCATTCCAAGTATTAGGAGGCATCCTGACCTTCTCTTAATTAAAAAAACAAGTCTATGAGTTTTGAGCTTAGCAGAGCTTAGCTTGCAGTTCTTCAGAAGATAGATAGAGGTTGCCAGATGAAAAACTGGCATCTAAATATTTGCTAACTGGATGTTGTTTGGTTTACTTTATTGTCTAACATAAAATAAACAAACAAACAAAAACCAACCAAAAAAAACCAACGCCCCACCCCCAAAAAACCAACATCCCCCCACTCCCCGAAAACAATAGCTAAAAGCTGTTTGGTTTGAAGTTTGCAGTTTATGTTTACAAGTTGATAATTCATTGAGGATCCAATTCTCAGCTTTGTAAGATGCTGTTCCTTGTCAAAGTTGACAGCAAATTTGCATTTGATTTGTATCAGAGCTGATCAGGGTCACTTATCAGTCATCACTCTAGACACTGGTAATTGGTGAACATAGTTTCTTTGGCAATTCTATGATAATAGTGTAGTAAAATATAAAAATGATAGTACTACTCCCAGACCTGTTCTTCTATGGACAAATGTTGCTGTTAGGCTCAGAAGTGACA
This sequence comes from Setophaga petechia, assembly GCA_024362935.1. Lineage (NCBI taxonomy): Eukaryota > Metazoa > Chordata > Aves > Passeriformes > Parulidae > Setophaga > Setophaga petechia. The sequence goes on from JANCRA010000001.1 coordinate 36,231,870, forward strand.
TTTGTTATTAGAATGACTAGGTGTACAGGGTTAATCTTACCCTCCAGTATTCAGCACACTGTCACATAGCTGGGAGTCAGTGGGTGATTTCTGACAGAAGAAAGCCTCTAATGAGCCTGATCTTGAGTGACTGCTGAGCATTTTGATCTTCCATTCATTTCTGGAAGACAAAGCAGATCAGCACCTTGACAAACAGGAGTCACTGTTTTGAACCATGAGCCACTCAGATGAAAAAGCTCTGGTTTAGTTTGCATTGTAATTTAGCATTTATAACATCTCTGGGACTTATGGCAGAAAACATGTAACAGTCACACTGGAGATGAGGAATCCAAGCAAACAGAGGAACCTTGTCCTAATTGGGTGTCTATGTAAACACAAGTATTCCTGTAACTCTGGCTTACTGAAGATAAATAAGGTCCATCACCAGCACCCGGGAAGAAGAATGGCAATTGTCTTACAGGAAGCAGCATGAAACTGTGGTACAAGCACTATCAATGACAGAAATATTGTCCTGTAGTTATCAGCATTGTTTTAGCTGTGGTAATACTTATAAAAGTTCTCTAAACAGCAGAGAATTTTTACCTTTTTCAACAATGTCTAACACATATTTCTCATTAAGACAGGTAGTAAAATACCCAGTGAATTTTATGGTGCAGCTATCAAAAAAGAAAAAAACAAAAAACACTTTATATACCTAAGGTGTCTTACTTGGCACCTCTTTCTTATCTTCAGTATCATAAGATCATAAATGTGTATGGCAAAACTAATTCAATTGCATCCATATTACCCAGCCCTCTCCAAAATTATTTGCACTCTGCTTATTGTCAATTCTTCTTTACTACAATAGAACATTTTCCAGCAAGAGCTTCTTTTGAAAGAAGGCACTGATGCACTATGCAGCAATAATTAATAAACTCTGTCTGGAGAATTCAGGGATTATAGTGTATTCTAAAGCTGAACGCTCTTTCACTCGCTAAGGTGATAGTTTTGTGCAGGCAGAATCAATATTTGCTGTAAATAATACATATTTCACAGTAATTACACACATATATATATGGAATACATATATATTTTACTATTTGAGCTTAACTCGCAATCATTTTAGTATAATTTTCCTTCATCATGATTACATTACTAAGCTCTTGCAATTCATTTTTTTCCCCCCACCTCAAAGCTGTATAATTTGCAATACTAGAGATGTCACAGATGACTGACTAGACATAGCTATTGTCAGTTGGGGGCACATATCAGTGAATACGCAATATAAAGCACCCAAACTAAACTCTGAGACCAAAGCACTTCCAAAATTAATTCCAGAATCTGGAACCAGCATTTACATAAAATTTTTATTTTTCCAAGAAAATGGTGAAAGAGGTCCCAAACACCACTTGTGCATGCACAGTTCTGTGTTGCACTTAATAGAATCCATTCTCACTGATAAAGCAGTGAGGATTTTCTGAAGAGTCGGATTTATTATACATTCTCCAGACATCTAAGTTTGTGTTTCCCATGTGCTGACAGGAATGGCCTAGTGAAATTAGTCACTGAAACCCTTACTTTATGAGTACAGGCTTAAAACATTGAATACATGAGCAACTCGGAATCTTTGAGTATGAAGCATAAGAATCAAGGCATACATTCTTTATTCCTGTTTATTATTATGTAAAACTGCACAACAGGTAAGATTTATTTTTGAAGTATGTGTGTGCATGTGCATTTTATTTGTTAAAGAATTACACTTACCATATCAAAACTGCACTTAATTTCCAACTTCTAAAAAGCTCCCTACCTTCATACACCATGGCCAAATTTGTATTTGCATGGATCCTCTTTTTCAGGGGGTGACATGAGTAGCAGTTTGCAGGACAGACATTGCAGGTAAACTTTGCACAAAATGCTAGCAGTGAAAACAATCAGAAATATTCCTGGTTTAAGACTAACCTACATTAAAACAAGAGATCATGACTTCTAAATGATTCAAGCTGCCTTCATTTTGTGGGAACCTCTCCTCCTACTACTTTCCCTCCTTCTTAAACCTGTTTTCTTCTCTCTGTATTATGGTTACAGGAATAACCTATCACAAATATGCTGAAAGCCATTACTTTGTCACTCAGCTCTCTATAGAAATTGATACTGTCAGTTCTTTTTATCTTTATAATTAATTATTTCTTTGGTGTCAAATGTCAAACAATTGAATAGAGTTTTTATATTTGCATATTTCATTTGATTTTAATACAGCCATTTGATGTATTTGTAACAAGTTCTCTACTCCCATCCAAGTTCCATTCACTTTTATGAACAGATCCGTTTGCCAGGTGTCTCCATCAGTAAATTTGGATCTTTGTTTGTTTTCACTTGTTACCTTTCTTTCTGTAACTTCCATCATCAGTGTCACCACAGGAATGGAATATCTGTTTGTTGGGAAAATAAAGATATTGGAACGTGTCTGAGGTTTGGTTTAAAAAGCAGTAGCGAACTAGAAAAGGAAGTTGGGTTTCTCTTCTGAAACCCAATCTGTGATTATATTTGAGTATTAGAACATTAACAAGGAATCATGTTGAGGTAGCCTATGCTAGTTCTTCAGACAGTGTACACATAATTGAGCTAATCAGGTAGTTAGCCAGAGAAGTGATAAAACGCCACAACCAAGATTCTGTGTGAAAGAGACTGGTACTTATAAATAACATTTATTATTCATTTTCAACAGTGAGCACTTAATGAGCATAATACAGAAAACACTCCCTGACCAGGTCTGCTGTCAATGTCCAGGTTAAGGTCTGCAACAGAAATAATCTCACCTGTCCCAGGGATAGGCCTTTCTTACAGATTACCCACCACCTGTAGTTAATAGTAAGTAGATGGGTCATCTTCCCAGACCCAGCCCTCCTGTCCCGAGCGAAGCTCGGTTTTAGCAAGCAGCCAGGACCACCGGAGAGAGGGCAGCGCACGGCCCCGACCCCGTCCCCACGCTTGCGCGTGTTCTCCCAAGAGTCGCGTCCAGTTTGGAAGCGATGGCGCTGGAGGTGAGGTGCACACGTGTGGTGGCATCCCTGCCCTCCGAGCAGGCGGTGATTTTTTGGCATCCTGCGACCCCTAGTGAGAGCCGGGGCCGCCCCTGCCCCCGCCCCGGGCCGGCGGGCTCCCGCCAGGCACCGGCGATTTCCAGGTCGCGGGCAAAACATCTCCCGTGGGATTTCCGCTTCCCCCGTTAACTGACTGAAAGCTACTATAAAAACATCATAACGCCTTGCCTTTGCTTGCTTCGAAACAATGCGCTGATTGTGTGGCAACTTCACAAAAAGCTGCTGGAAGCTCTCAAGGCAGTGGAGGGAGAGGCGAGAGACGGGACTCATCTTCTACATACCACGCCAGGAAAGAAAGACAGACAGACAGAAGGAAAACTACCGGCTCCACTTCTAGTTAATTATCCGCATGTAAGGCCTAAGCCTTTGCAAATAGCAACGATCAGTAGGGAAATGTGTTTGTTTGCCCACTGGTGCTAGGAAAACGCTGGTGAGAAGTCAGTCTCACAGCCTGCAAATTTGCAAGCTAAGCTTTACGCTGTTGTCATCATGCTCAGATCCCCCAGAACAATGGAGTTTAAAACAATGATTGGTTCTGTTCTAAACACATACATGAATTAAAAGCTGAAAATGTAAACATGCAATTATTGAAGAGGAAAGGGCATTTCTTAACTTGGTTCAGTTCCTTCAGCTAAGATCAAGTTGGTATATGTGCATCAGAAAGTGTTTGAATACACAGGCAATGGTAAATATCAAACTGTGTTCTGTAAAGAGGCGTGCTGCACACACATTTGTAGGGCCAGAGCTACAGTAAGAAAGGGGGGTCTGCTGTTTTAATGCCTATAAATTAACAAATAAAACATGAAAACAATTCTACCTAATGCTAAAAATTAACATGCCAGAATTTAATAGTTATGATTATCCAATAGAAATTATAATACACATAATATCGCTTTTTCAGTGGGAAGATGTTGACTATCTTACTGGAGAAGCACTGTTATCTGTCAGATTAAAAGATTCCAGGGTATGAAATGCACCTGGTTTTCAAAGACACACATTAATCTCTTGTGATATATTCATTTCTAAAGAAGCAGTAGAGGCCTAGAATAAGGGGAGTTTATTCAGTGTTTTACATCAAAATAATTATGGCTTGCCTTTGATGAATAGAATTGTCTTCTGATTCGTAGCTTTCTAAAACCCACTAAGCTAAAATTCAAGCCTTCTAGTCAGTCTTCCCAGAAGTTTTCATCTGCTTACAACCGAAACTAAAAGTTAAAGATCTTCAGCAGCTCAGATTTAAAAGCCTACTTTGAATTCACTCAAACGATTTTCTTTCAGAGTTGAAATTCTCACAGAGGTTTGCATAATGGGAGCATGAATAATATGAATGTTAGACAAGCCTACAAGTGCCATCTCCTATTTTTCCAAAGTTTCTTTTACATGGTTTAGTGCCTCCCATCCATTGCTTACTTTGCTAAATCACCACTTTAAGCAACATACTGTCAAACCTGTATGTTGCCTCTGAGAAAATGACTAGTGTGGAGAATTCATTGTTAGTTATACTTCTTTTATGTATTTAAAACACCTATCTATTATATACTTCAAAGGAGAGAAAAGAGTTCACCTTTCTGCAGCAGTGTGGTGAATGTAACAGCTTGCATAACCCATAATAGTACATCAGAGTGAACAAATAGTCAGTAAAAGAGCCAGGTTCCTTCTACAAAATCTCTCCTCGATCTGCTGGGCTAATTTTTCTTTAACTTTGCCCCACATATGGGCAACCTACGACACAGGAGTTTTTGTAGAAGTGTTTGGCTGAACAGAGAGGCTGCAAACCCTCTAAATAGCAATATAAACCTGCTGTGTCACACTGAGAGAGGGAAGGGCAAGCAGTCTACCAGGAACAGTAAACCTGATTCTGTCCAGCAATGTGCATCAGGCTGGTGGCTTGGTTCAAGACTATTGGGTCCTTCACTGCTGCACAAATTAATTTGTTTAAAAATATTTTTATGCAATTGGAAGTGTACATTACTGAAAGTAAATGATATAATTTTTAAAGCATATAGTTTACATTCAGATTTGTCTATCTTATTTACTGAAGACTGATTTAAGCAGAAAATAAAGATTTAACTTTTTCAGAATCGCTATAAAAGCTTTCTATAAGTAATTTGTTCTTTAACCAAATAATTCTGGAAATTCTTACAAAAAATGCAAATTGTAAGTTGATATTTACATACATTCTCTGTAGGTGTCAGCATTGCTTTATATTGTTATAGAGAACTGTATTTTTTTTCTTCTCAGAGAAAGAAGACATGCAGACTTGTCATTTTCCACATGAAAGACAACTTTTGCACTGCCAGTTTTTCTACTGTGTAAGTCAGACTGGAAGATTCACTACCAAAATACAGCAAAACCCTACATTGTTTTCCTATACACCATTTGAAGTTTTAAAACGTTTCTATTGTAGTTATTTTTCAAATAAATATCAACTTTATAGATGCAAACATAAAGTTCATGTAAGCTTTGCAAATGTTTCTCAAATGTTGCAAGGAGCAACAATTCAGTTAAATAAATGCTAAATAAATTGCTAGTCTTCCTTCTTTATACAGGCAGTAAGCTGGGTCCAAAAAAGTTCTTTTGATTTTCTAGTGAAATTCTCAGAAAGCCACTATAGGGCAAAATTTATTTAATACTTTCATTCATAAACTCATCATACAAAAGAAAATCTACTGCTGAGATCTGCTGATAATACATTATTGAGATGAATTATCCACGCAGAAGAGAATTGTACTACCATACTAGAAGTGAATGACCTTGGAAGCCAAAGTAATAGTAATTGGATGAAAATGAATTGTATGAAGTACAAGGTCATAAATAAAGCATAACAACAAGCATTGTTTCTGGGATCTCAGGCATAAAGAGTGATTGAAGAATGATATTAATGAAATAGTCAAACAAAATTATTATCAACCTCCTATACCCATGAAAGAGAAACACAATCCAAGCATCTATGAGGCAAGATATTTTCAATTAAAAAAAAGAAACATCAATGACATTATTACAAGCTCAATGAACATTACTTGAAATGATGCATATATTCCATTCTTTTCATTAAAGGAATGGAGAGCCTTTTTTTCAGGAGACTATTAAGAGAGCATTTCAAAATCATTTGAAGGGATATTTTAGGTTCCTATAAGAGTACTAGGAAACAAATTACCTCATAAGAAAAAACACAAGAAAAAAAAGTCTACAAACTGCTTAAGAATGTCATTAAATCTGGTAAAGAGAGTCTGACACCACTGCCCAAAAGGAATAATAATGGAAGAAATCCCATCTACTTTTCAAAGAGAGTTCGATAGGGAACATATGACCTGTCTGCTTGGTCTAAGAATGTGATGGAATCTGTGTCCCAGGGAAGCCCAATATTTCATTTGCATTACAGGTTTGAACCTGCTGCTGTACCTTTATCTATTGATAAAGTCAAGTATTACTTGCAGCCGTTGATTGTGGGCAGTCTCAGCTGGTCTAAGTGAAATGGAACAGATGAGAGTTTGTGGGTTTTTTTGCAGTGGTAATCTCAGAATCTATTTAGACTGAATTTATCCTTCTTCACTACAAGTGAAAAGCACCTTGATTAGATGCAGCTTGATTCTCAGCACTGGCTGGCTCACAACCAATATTTTTGAGTTAGGGAATTTAATTTACATGAGGATTTCACACTGGGCATTTACTTAAGTGCATGTTTTACCTATGTATTTCCATAACACACATCCTTTAGAAAACATTGCTTCTAAAGATTTGTTTACATATAAATTTTTTGTCTTCTCTGACCCCCTCCCACCATGTCTCTATTAATTTGTCCATAAAACTGTAGACCTACACTGACTTATTTTTAGGTCATCTCAAAAGTACTTAGAAGCTCCTATTAATGGCACAGTAGAATGCTGAGCTCTCTATAACTCTGTGGCTGCAGAATCTTGTCTCTCTCACAGATTTGCCCTTGGGCTGCAGAGTAAACAAAGAGAGTATTTATAGCCCTTCTCATACAAAGAGATTTGATCATTCAGAAAGAAGGCAGTGAATTGCACAGAACTTTCTATATCCCCAGGCTAAGTACTAATATTAGTTTTAAGGAAAAGCTGATGTCACCTGATCTGTCACAGTATCTGCATTTGTACATCTCTGGATAACAATGGGACAAAAAGGTTAATTATTATTTTTGAATTAATTTATTTCAACACAGTCCCATTGTCATGACAGATTTAGAAATACTGGCCTCCACCTGAATTACATCAGATTGCTATAGTTGATACAGGATATAGGAAAAATCAAAGTAACACTTCTCAGAGTTCATCCAAAGAAAGTTTTGAGGAAACAGATGGCTCTGACCATTTGGAAGTGGCCTGCAGCTATTACTCTTTATAAGAGAATCTAGAGATGAGGCAGAAATGTGTCCGTCCCCCCCTTTTTTTTTTTCCAGGCTGTAATTTGATTCTAACAAAAGATTCAGAAGACTATTGGAAGATGCACAGCTTTTTGTACATAATCAGGAAATCAACAGAATAAGCTCGATGACTTAACTGGCATTCTCTAAGTCATTCTCTACTCTCTAAATCCAATATGCTTGTTTTGGAGAATTTTGATTTAAGCTACATCTTACAATGTGGCACCCAGCAGAGCTTTGCTTTGTTGAGAATACCCTTGGCTGGAAGCCTCACTTCCCCAGCTGGATTGAGTCCTCTGTGGCTCAGGCTGCTTGTGCTGCAGTGTCAGAAATATTGCTCTGTCCCTCCGTGCTGAGTACACACACTGCCGTGCTCACTATCACAGCCACATCCTCCCCAACCCTGGGATATTCTCATAAAGCTCAGTCTTCATTATCCCCAACAAAGGCTGATTGCTGTAATTACAAACCTAAGTAAAAACGTCCAATGCAAGTTTATGATTTTGCCTAGCTTCTATGATGATTAACTACTTTAAAAGCAAGATAACCTTTTATGACTTTAAAATATATTAGAATCCAGCAGCGCCATCAGATTGATCTCACTTTTTGTTACCTTTCCTTTATTGTTTGCTGTCAATCCAAATTCTTACTAAAATTTTTTAAAAAGAATTTTAACATTCAAATCCTTAAAACAAACTGCTAAAAATTCAGAGTTATAAAAAATTGGATAAATGCTCAATGCAAGGAAATATTTTTCGATTCCTAATGTATTGCCATTTACATAACATTTTGCCATGCAATAGGTGAAGAGATAGTGGGAATATTTGCTAAGTATTTAATCACTTAGAAAATAAGAATAAAAATTCTGGCAATCTCGCATTGATTTTCCACTCTAAAACAATAAAGTGATTTTCAGTGGAGTGATTTCAAAGCATGAGGAGTGGAAACCAATAATATCTTAGAAAGGTGGGAATCCCCTTATGAGCTATAACAGAGATCCTGTTTGTATTGCTGAAAGGGACAGAGTGTGAAGATGTCAGACATAAGGAGTAAAATAATCTTATGATACTATGATTTGAAGAAAAATCATATTCACATTTTAGTAATAATTCATCTGAGCAGACTGGAGCCTGCAGTGCAGTTTTTAAGTCCAGTGTGGATCCTACTCTTCATTGATTAAACCCTTCCTAAGTAAAACCTAGTTACACAGGAACAGAGGCCAACTGGATGACTTCTACTTTGTTCTAGAATGAGGAAAAATTAATTCTGACTGCATCATAGTAGCACTGGCTAAATTGATGTCTAAAAGTAGGTGTTGAAATGGAAAGGGTAATCACAGTGAGTGGAGAACAGACCAGATGCAAATTGAATTCTTGAAAGCTGATACACCAGTTTCATTTTGGTTGTGATTTTAAAAGAATCCCTTACAATGAAAAGGAACTAGATTATTTCAAAACATTGTAAAAGAAAGCAAATCCTTCACAGAGAGTTTGAAGCTACTCTAGCAGGATATAGATCTGAGTATCAAAGACAAATGCACATTGTCATAATAAATTAGGAAACCTGTAATTAATATGTTTGGTAGTTTGCACTACTATTTCATATCCACATATACCAAAGACTGACTTACTCCTAGTAACTTTTTCTAGTTTGCTATTTAACAGTTGAGTAAATGTTAGATATATGTATACAGATAACTGTTATTAATATTTCAAGCAGCTATAATGAGTAGAATATGGTGTACTGAAGGCACAAGATACATTTATACAACTCCCTTGCAAAACAACTTGTAATGTGATAGCACATTACATTTTCTCCAAAGTGTAAGAATAATAGTAATCATAGGATTCAACACCTTTTTTCATATTGGTAGTACAGAATGTGGACCCATGCCTTCAGATTTCTCAGGAAATTAGGTGTTTTGCTTTTTCTCTCCCAAAACAGTACCTCACAGGATCTTTTTAGCAAAGACAGTGACAGAAACTCATTCTCCAGGGCAACACACAGTTTCCTCAGCTACAAGACCATCCTTTCTTTTCTTGACATCCCAACTCATTCGAAACACATATCCCAACTTCCTCAACAAAACTGAGATGAGTCTTGCAAACAACAGACTCTTTCACTGTGTTGTGCTGATTCATTCCAAGCACTGTTCATCCTGCACACTGAATGAGGCATTCCTGTGGGAAAACAAAGGATGAGATCATGTAATTAAAGACTATCTCATAATGTACACAGGGATTGAACTATAATGGCCTCAACAGTCTTAATTCTATTTCTTAACTCTTGAGTGATTAAGAGGTTTTTGTGTTCTAAATCAATAGTTATGAGTGAAGACATTTTAAAATAACCAAAACTTCCAAATAAAAAAAAATAGCCACATGGAACCATACCAACTACTTTATGGTATGCAAGGAGAATTATTAGATCCAACTGGAGTGGAAAACAACAACACTGTTCCTTTTGTTGAACATTCCATTCTCAATTTGCCTATCCATTAATGCTAATATGTTTTCATATAACATAAATGTTATGTTATATGAACAGAGACGTTCCAATTTTAATGTAATTCTGGCAGATTAAATTATTTTCAAATGCTGATTCCCACCAGGTCACAGGCTTGCTCAGTCCAGAGGGGTGCCGATGAGTCTCTTCATATTCCCCAGGCCTACGTGACAAACACAGAGATCCTACAGACCTTGTTCTCTGTCATTTCTCTTCTGTGTGGTCTGTCAAGTTGGACAGAGAATGGTCATTCCATTCTGAAGGAAATCTAACTTTTTGTAGAAATTCTAATTTAAAGGCATTAAGTTTCTGAATCTCTCCTAAAATGGATGTCATTCTCTCCTCTCTCAGCACAAGTCTCCTACATGTATAGCTCATCTGGAAACTAGAAGCCTGAAACTCAGCCATTCATTATTCTTTGACCATTCCTGAGGGCTGGATCTTCTGCAAGACCTGACAGCCATCTCACAGCAAAAGATTATTTTGAAAAAAAAATCCCTCCTCCCTGAAATTCTAGATCTGGAAAGCACTTTGTTTTGAAGCTGCAAAGAAGCAGATTTCAGACGCTCACACCTCATGTTTTCTGTCTGAGCACAGCAGAGCTTGGTGTGCCAGGCAGCAGCACAGGCAGGGCTGCTCTGCAGGAGCAGGGGCCCAGGGCATGCCCAGCCCAGGCCTGGCACAGCCCCACAGCACACCAACACCATGGGCAGAAGAGGCACTGGACACAGAGCCCATCCAGGCACTCCAGCAGGGAGCGGATGGAGGCAAGGCTTGAGTTAAGGCTGCAGCAGGAAACAGAGGGGGTAGAGCTGAGCAACAGCCTACCTGCAATGCAAGGTCAAGGTCCAGCAAGGCAAGCAGGGGTGGACAGACAGACACACAGACCCAGAACAGCTCTGGAAGGGGCTGGAGTCTCAGGTCTGAGCTTTATGGAGCCCCAGAGCCTGTAGGCAGAAGAGGTGTGGATGGGGGTCCCAGGTGACCGTGCTCAGGGACTCTAATGCCTATTAGTGCGCTCAGGGCATGAGGAATGTTATGTTCTGTGCTGGGGTTTAAACTAGGAGTAGAAGAGTAGAAGGGCCTTCAGAGCCTCAGCATGTTCAGTAGTTTGCAGGCTCCAGAAGAGGGTGTGAGCATCTATGAATAATTCCCATTTGTTCTTTTTTTTCCCCATATTCATTTGGGGCTTCTTGGCTAATATCACTTATTTAAAGGATTTTCTCTTCCTTTCTTTCTTTAGTTATATTTTGACTTATATTGGCTTCATTTGTTTGAAGCCATATCCTATCCTTCCTTTCTCTGTTCTTTTTGTCTCCTTTGTTCATATTGTATGTTTGTTGAAATGTAAACTTCTGGGGACTGCAGTACTGAACAAGTTCCTCAATTCTAGTTGAACTCATTATTGTTGGGAACAAGAGCCAATGGAGCAAAAAGTCTCTAAAACCTTTTGTTCCTCACTTCTGGAGTTTTTTTCCATCACATATACTTGGAGCTCCACTTCCAAGAACTATTTCTAAGTTTTCTAGGATGAAGAACAAGTGGTGAGGAGCACAGCAACACAATAAAACAGCATGGCACTGATATTGAAAAAATGTTCAATAATCACTTGAACCTTAGGGCATATTAGGGAGCTGTTTCATGAGTTTTGCCAGAGCAAAACTTTTTTAAGATCTTTTGTTTAACATTTCACACCAGAAAGCGCCATCCCATACTGGATAATTTCTGACACATAAGGTAGCAGATCATAGTCTCAGTTGTGTTCTGTTTTCTTTCCCCTGTTCAGGAACCAAAAACTGTTGGCAGAGCAGACGGGAAACTCTCAGTGTGGAAGAACTTCACTGGGCTTATTATGATGCCATGCAACACTGGACTTCAGATGCACCTAGCATTCAGAGCAGTACAGATACATTGTGAGAATCTGCTACACCAAAAAAACTATGTTTTCCTGTGACAGCAAGAAATTGCACCGAGCAACACAGCTGATGCACATCGTCTCAGAGTAATGGGTGTAGCACTGGGGTACTCTGCTGACTTCACCTCTGCTGTTACTCACTGATCTGTCCCTGTACAGTCGGATGCAGACAGTCCTGAACTAGTTCACTCATTCTCTGACCAAGCACTGCACAAGATTTTATTGTCCCAAAATTCTTCAGAGATTCAGAAGCTGACCCTCTCAACCTCTCTATGAAGCACATCCAAGCAGGATTTACAAGCTTAGACACGGTTCCCTGCTAACATGGTCTGAATGCTTTACAGACCACGGAGTGAACAAAGTGGTGTCATGACTTGTGTGCTTGTACTTGGACAGCTATCCAAGTGCTAGAAAATCCAACCTTAATTCAGATGTTAAAGCAAGCTGTTAGAGATGCAGGATTTGACTGCTTACATAAAATAAATTATGCTGGTTAGATAAGTATGCTTATCATAGCGTTTTTACATATCTTCGTTATTCTAGTGGACTGTTTCCAATCTAGTGACATATTTCTATATATTTTCACTGAAGCCCAAGATACAGAGCAAAGCACTCTGGGCTTTCTAAGTGAGAAGATGATCAAAATTCATAAATATGCATTTAGTAATTCATTTGGCCAGTGCTAAACTGAACCCTTTTTACAGACTTCTCAAAAACATTCAGCATGTGAGGTGAGTTCATTAATGTGGTGTAGCAGATATGGAGCAGCCAAGATTTGGCCTAGAGCAAGAATGATGAGCTTCATCACTGCTGGTTTTGCTAAAAGATTCTACTGATGATACAAAGTAGGACTAAAATGCCTGAAGAACTACTGTTTTTCTGGTGCAGAGGCTGTTCTTGGGAGAATTTTGATGTAACTGAACTATAATTCTAGTTAGAAAACACTCACACAAACTCAAATTAAATACAACATTGAAACTGTTCAAACATTTAATTATGCATGAATAAATAAAGCAGAGAACATATTTTGGTGATGTATAAATCAGAATGAAATGGGGTGGAGGGCTTGGAAGAAAGTAAAATTCCCTTGTTAGTGGCAATTCCAGAAGAGGGCTATGAATATGACCAGAGAACTGCAGCACACACCTCTACTGTGAAAAAAAGCTGAGAGGGATAGAGTTGCTTATCCTGGAGAAGAACAGGCTCATGGAGATTTTGTGACAGAGGGTGACTTTTACCAGGGCCTGCAGTGACAACACAAAGGGCAAGAGTTTTAAGCTGAAAGATGATATGTTTAGATCAGTTATAAGCCTGACATTTTTTACAGTGGAGATGGTGAAGCGCTGGAACAGGCTGCCCAAAGAAGTTCTGGATACCCCACTCCAAGAAGTGTCCAAGGTCAGGCTGGGTGGGGTTTTGATTAACCTGGGATAGTGGAAGGTGTTCCAGTCCATGGCAAGGGGCATTGAATTGAAATAATCTTTAAGGGCCCTTCCTACCGCAACTGTTCTGTGATTTTCAGATTCTACTCTCTTGACTTATCTTTAAGCATGTGAGATTTTATATTGTGGTCATGCTTGTTTATAAATAGTTTGATAATTGCAAAAACATTTAATTCACCACTTCAACTCATCTTGTGCATTTAAATTAATTAATTAACATTATAATTTAATTATAATATTAAATTTCTTTAATGTTATAAATATATTTTAAATGTACACAAATTATAAGCTCCTTCTTCTGAGATCAGTGAATATTTAGCAAATTTTGAAATGTAACTCTGGGGCAGATACAGTGCACATTTGAGTTATAGAAAGTTCTAGTACGTACAAACAGAATAGATGAAATTGAAATGTAGTCTGCCAAATATGAATAGCAACAAACCCCTGACTTTTGACTTAAATGTAGCAATTGCTTTGTGTTGGGGTGCTGAGTTTGAATGGCAAAGAAAGCTTTAACAAGACAATAAAAAAGCAGGATTTAAATAAATCTTCACCAATTTTCATGGCTGTGTTTTGATGCAAAATCTATGTTAGAAAAAAAAAATAAACAGCATTATATTCTGTTTTACTTGATAAAAGACTTGAAAAAGGCAGTATCCTAGCAACTAGACATCAGAACTTTTCAGTGCAAGCACCTCGACCCTTCACTGTACCAAGCAATAAAAAGAGAATAACGAAATTTCAAACTTGCAATGAATCCTAACATCAAACCTGAAAATAGAACAGCTCAACAATACATAGTAGATTTGGGTTCATTTTTTTTCTGGCAGAAGTATGTTCTGAGACAACTTCCATAATACAGTTATTTGATTGATGAGGCCAGAGAGTTTTGCATTCTTGTCCATTTTGGTCTCTAACTGTGGATCTCTAAAACCTTATTGTATAAGGTTTCTTTTGATTACTTGTATTTCATAACCAACAACTATCTTTTTCTGGACTTGTTCCTCCTATTTAACACAAGCTGTGTTGTGGTCCTGTCCTCAATCTGCTCCATCCCAAAACAACACAATCTGTTGTTAATACATGAGGATACTTGATAAGTATCAGGGAGTACAGATCCCTGGAACATCTAAAGAAAGTGCCAGAAGTGGGCCACATGTCACAAACCAATAAACTGCAAAGCCATTTTATAAAGCCAGCTGTATAATAGAACTACATTCATTTAATGTCTCTTCCATGCTTTCAAAGCACTTACTGATCTAATCAAATGAAACCCTATCTCTAGATTTATCATGTACTATTGATGCCTGCTTCTAGAAGACCATCAAAATTGCCGTTAGCTCTGCAAACACTACAATACTTTTTTTGGGTCTTGTATGATATGCACTCATTCCACTCTTATTTCAGGTACTTCCTGCCTTGGTTTTATTCTGTTGCCATAAGAGTGAGAAAAATAAAGTGATTTGGATAAAGAAGCTGACACCAGGATGCATTTCATCTGCACAGTACTCAATAGCAGCCAGAGCTCACAAGGAAAACATGGACTGAGATTTCTTCCTCTCTTTGATTTGAGCATTGGTGAAGACCTGAATGTGCTGACCATTCTCTCCAGCTAATGGCATGCTGAAATGTGTGCAGTATTTCCAGTAAATCCAAAACTCCTCACTGACCTATTGTATGCAACAGAGCAGCACAGAGGAAGTTAACTATAAACATATTGGTGCCTTTGCATGACAAGGGCACAGGATTGAGGGGGAGGGCAGGCTGAGGGAGGGAATCTGGGAAGGCCAAAGCCCAACTCCACCAGTATTCTTGTCAGGCAACATCTTTCAAATGACCATCAGAAGGAAAAAGAGTTCAGCTTCTAGGTTGGTTTCCAGTTCAAAAATCACAGTGATTTGCCAGCCAAAACCCCTCTGTTGGGCCTTCTGCTCTGCATGCTGGGACTTGGGCAGAGGTTAGCCGGGGAGAAGGCCCAGCAGAGCATCCGGAAATGGCTCTGGCTCTGTCTGAGAGCCAAAGGTTACTCGCAGCTCTCGTGCTTGCTCACACTGACTTGGAAAAAGGCCCCTCTCTCCCAGCAGGACATTGAAACCATCAGGTTATCAGGCAGTTTCCATTCCGCTGCACACGGCTTCTCCACTGTGGTTTAGAAGGTCCCACATTTACAACAAGAGAAATATACTACATAAAATTAATGACCTAGGCAAAATTGATAAAGAAAACTGAGAAGATCAAGAAAGTGTATGTACTTGCAAATGACTAAAGCCAAAATAAAATGTTTACTATGCAGGTAATTGAAAGACTTATTCTGTGCAGTGCTGTTTACTATCTGGAAAAGAAGGATGAGATACTCCATCTTTAAGGAAGACTGAACTTTTTCAGAGTGGGCTAGTTACTACAGAATATGTAGAAAAACCTTATGCTATCTAGAGTTAAATATTTTGAAATTCCACGTAGGACTCCCAGAAGAGAATCTGAGAGGATTTCAACTGATTGTTTTTATTTTCTGAGACTTTTTAATAACTGAGTCAACGTCAGAAAACTGGAGCAGTACCAATATTCTTTTGCTGTTATTCAAAAGGTCACGCAAGATGAGCTAGGGAACAGAAGGACAAATGGTCTGACGTCAATCCAAACACACAGAACTGAAGCAGATAAGATGCTTCATTTTTATAAGGTATTATTCATACTGTAACACAGCTATAGGATCATTCCTTCCATCAGCCTGATATCTTCCCAGGAGATCTCCATTTCAAAACGTCTGGCAGCCCCAGGCTTAAGGCAGTTGTTTGCAAAGTGGGAAAAGTTTCTTCTTACCAGGCTGAGAGAGGACTCTGGGCTCTTTTCATGTACCCCAAGTAGGCATGCTAGCACTCAGACATACAGGAGAACCGCCCCTTACTTGAGTATCTCAAGCCAGCTTTCCTATGTGTGCGGTAAAAACAATTTGGATGTGTCAGATAATTTCATTATAACTGAAAATATTTTCCATATTAATATAATAATATTATCCAATTTATAAGTTTGGATATAAGAATAATAAGTAGTAATACCTATTTCAGAAAATCCTGCCCTAAAATTGATCAGCAAAGGTTCTTGCAATTACTATGTGTTTTCTTATTCAAAGCAATTTCTAAGAAAATTTGAATATGAAAATTTCTGAGTCCTTCCACATCCAAGCTGTGCAGTTGGTCTGCTCATCTCACCTTTAGGCAGCTGTAGTATTGTTTAATTACAGTTCATCCTGCTTCCACACTCACCAGCCATGGAAGAAATTGTAAATAAATCCATTTATTTCTGTGTCTGCAAATGTGTGCACACACAGGTACACTTCACACACCAGCACAGCTTCCTCCTGCTACTTTATTCTTTGCATTTCTTAGCTGTGCAAAGACAAGCAATGTAAGTACAGGTGCTTGGCAATCTAATTTAAGTAATTGTTTTTTTCTTGAATTACACAAATTACATTACAGCTTTTCAATCTCATGTTACAGTAATACTATATTGAAATATATTGCAAATTAAATTACTGTCATTTATTTAATTCAGGAAGTTCCATACTGGCAGAGCGCATAGCAGAATGAATCCAGGCTCAAAACCCAATTATGGAAGATGTTTAGAAATTTGTAAATTACTTAAATATTTTTAAGTAATTTTGAGTAATTCTATTGTGTTGCTTATCCGGTTAACTTTAAAGAATCACTTAATTATCCTGAGAAAAGGTAAAAGGCAAATTTTCTTGGAAAAAAAGTCCCAGTAGCACTAATAGTTGTGTCATCTCAAAATAAACTACATTTAACATTGACCAATAATTGATGTTATAGAGGTGAAACTGTCTAGAGGTCCAGATCCACAATGCTTGCATTAATTCTATATAGAGTTATGTCACAAGACTGAAACTCGGGCTTCAGTTTTTGAGCTAAACTAGGTGTTTAAATGTATTTTCATAAGCGTCTAGGCTCTCAATTTGCCTTGAAATCAAAGAAATTTGGGGGCATATCTAAACTTTGAGTGTATTTGGACCTTTGTTGCATTTTTTAATACACAAGGGCAACATTTTTATAAGCACTTAAATAAGTTAGAATTATAAATCCCATGACTTTAAACCCACATGGGAACCAAAACATTTATGGTTTTTTGGCTTCTGAAAGGTCTTTCTATTCAAAGTAATTTCTGATTACAAGAACAGATCCTGCTGTCGGACTATAAGGTCACTGGTCCTTTATTTCAATTTATGCCTTATAACTGTAAGGATCTGGACCTTTCCAAAGGTGGAAGCAAAACATTTGTGTAAATTTGTGAACCTGAATACTATTACAATCACCAAACTGCTACACCTTATTTATGATCAGAACCAGTAGAAATCATAATAAAAAGTTGCTTTATTCAAAACACACCTGGAAAAGTAATTCTAAGAGCTTTTTTATTGTCTTGTTAAAGTAATGATTTTCAGCCACTCTGTACACATGAAACATAGAAAATAGACAGAATTTCTTAATGAAAAATGTAGTATAAGGAAAGCAGATTGCTACCTGTGTACATACAATGTGAGATTTTTAATCTCCCATTTGAGGTCTCTCTTCAGCAATATTGTCTCACTGCCTCCTGAAAGAAAAGCTCTCTTGTGTCACTAGAGAACAATGCCAAATAACTTCACTTTCCCTGCCTCATGAGCAGAGCTGTCGCTTCCCTCGGGGTGTAGTTGTGGAGTCAATCCACCCTAAAGCAAAGCTTTACCTGCAGACAGCTCCCACCTCTGCCAACTCCCACACCACCAACTGGTGGTGGCTTATGGCTTCTGCTCCCTGTAGGAGCTATGCATTGGTACCTGGCAGCCTCCTTGGATCAAAGCATAATTAGAAGTGTCTCCAAGAAAAAAGAATTTTGAAACAGCCTAGCACCTTTTTCTATCATTCCCTATGCCTTACTATTCCCCAGAAGCTGGGAAAACACTGCAATTGCTTTATGTTGTATCCCCTGGGCTCTGCATCCATATCTCACATCTGCTTCGTCAGCAAGAACAGCAGACCCATAATTCCTATTTGCATCCCTCTATCCTCACTGTCTCTTTCCCTCTCTCCAGAGAGCCCATTTAATAGTGCAGAGCTCCTTTGATCTCTGTATTCCCAGCTTGAACAAAACAGCTGTGTAACTCTGCAACTGCGTCTCCTGTTCCTCCAAGAGCACATCCACATCATTTTCCTGTCTCTCTTGTGGACATGTCTAGTCAGAGAAGATCAATATGTGAGACAGAATCACTTATAAGCTCATATACCATTACCACTTCCCCCCATAATCAATCCCAGAAGCAAAAGTCATGAAACTTTGAGACAGCACAGTGGAGAGAACCAGTTGTTACAAACTCAGCTTCACTTTATATTAATGAGGCTTTCTGGCTTTGTTAACTTTGGCTGTAAAAGGACATTGATGTAAAAAAGCCTCTGAAAGATCCAGCCGGAGCCAACGCCTTGCACCAGTGTGCAAAGTCTTTATCACATGCATTTATTTCATCTGTGAAATACAGAAATACATCTGTGCACACAATGATAAAGGTGGAAATACAATTAGAAAGCAGGGTCTTTGGCATAGATTTAAGTGAACCTTCATATGACTTGAAGAAGTCAGCAGGTGGTAGCTCTATGTGAGTGACATCTATGATCATCTGTTTAAAATGTCTTCGGTAGGGAAGGATAAAAAAGAAAACACTCAATGAGTAGAGTGTCCTGCATTTGTTTGTTATTTGGAAGTACCAGAAGTAAAGAACACATCTTCTGACCAATAGGCTGAAAACGTGCTTGCTACTTGGGAAAAAAGTAAAACAAGAAAATAAAAGAAAAGAGACCAGTTGCTGTATATCACAAATTTGCTTTCTCTTTCAGGCATCAGAATATTGTTAATTATGTGTGAATGGAGTTTAATCATCATGACAACACTAAGGTCAAGAAAGCAGTACACATGCAAAATTTGTGAAGATGGATATAATACAAACAGGATATTTATATATTGCTTTTAAACCATAAAATAAAAGTCCACTTTGGATGAATATCCCTGTCTCCTATAGTCATATATTTCCTACAAGAATTTTTTACTTAAAGTTCACTGTAAACCTCAAAAAAGCAGAGAAATTAGTTGAAATCTCTTCTGATTAAAATAATATTATTTTTAAAATGTTTTTTCTCCAAGGGAAAGATAAACGGTTTCCCAAATGAATACCTTCCCCCCTACCAGCATAATGTACTAACTCCCATGGAGAATTAAACTCAGGACCTTCAGAACAGATGGCAAAGGCCTTATCTGCTTTCCTATCACAGCATGAGGCAATATAGGTTTGCCTGATAATGCACTCACAATGAAAAAAAGGTTTATTGACCCCTCTTAATATATTTACACCCACCAAACAAATGCTTTTTTAAATTTAATCTAGAAGTTTTGACTTTTGCAAGTCAAATTAATTTGCAAAACCTATGCCAAGTATTAAACCTGAGATACTAAAGAAACTGTTTTCATTTTAGTGCTATTCCAGCTGTACATTTGTCAAATCTCTGGCACATTTTATTCTCTTTCTTTAATTAAAAGACAGTTAATTTTCATCATTTATTTTAATAACTTCAGTGTTCAATTTTCTATGTATTTCACATCTTCCTTCCACATTTGTCCTTAAATTATACCATAGCTTTGACACTACTTTGGTCTGTGCTATGTAATGAGCAAATAGTGGTTTAGCAGAAGAGTAAGCTCAGTTCTGACACTGCATGAGTCCTTTTGCTGTATCCATTTGTCAGCTGCCCAACTACAAAATTCTTACAGCAAAAAAAAGAAAATATTTCCTGCAAACTATGAAAATATGTAGACATCAGACCAAAACCAGCTGCTCTCCTGAAGTCCTTTCCTTTTCATTAAACCATCTATACCTAGCTAATATTCCATTCCTGAAAGTTTCAGCTTTTATTTGGATGCAGCTGTCTTAAAATTTGACACAGTTTTGCATATTATTGTGTTAGTCAAGGTGATATTAAAAGTTATTTTCAATTTTCAGTGGTTTCCAAAGGAAACAAAATTAAGTTTAAGGTGATCTGTAAACATGGGAAAAAATTGGTGAAAATGTTTTGAAGTAGGGAGTGAAAATCAGTGCCTGATGGAAGCAGATCTGATGGCCATTGGGGTGGTGAAGGTTATGTTGATGGACTCCCTATGGTTTCTTCTAAAAAGATATTTATTTACACAGTTGGTTTTTTTCCTATGGTCCTTGTTGGAAGGCACAGGGAACCAGAAAGACACACACCTTCTTTACAGGGAAAAGAAAAAGAAGGACAAAATAAACTATTGAAATGTTGACTCACTATTATTTCTAAACCCAGTATTTTTGCTGTTTGGATTACAGCAATAGAAACTGAGGTTACAAAGCTTGTTTTAATTAACTCAGACATATTCTTTCACAGAGTGGTAACTACAACAGGACAATCCAGCTGTTTGCCAACAAATGAACAAAATTTATAGGAGTGTACATGAATAGGTGAGAATGACTGTGGTTATAATCTCCCCATAGAAACATTGTCAATGCAACAAAATAATTCTGTCCTTAGCTGGAAAGAGATGTAGGTCTTGTTTGCCTATAGAAATACTATTGTTCTTATGACCTAGATATGTCAGAATGCCCTGCAGCTACCCTGACTCTGTACCAAATAATATCTGTATCTTCTTCCTACGCTGCTGTTGTACTGACATATCCCTGCTGGAAGGAGCCCTGCCTTTGTTACAGGTGATGGAATCCTCACTACTTCCTTGTACAGTCAGTGGGATTTCACACTCCATTAGAGGCCAACATGCACACTTACATAAGGAGTAAAGACTGAGCAAAGCATTGTAGTACCAAAATCTAAAGCATGTCCCAAAAGGGGTTTCTGTAAGTGCCCTTTATCAAAGTGTTCAATGCTCACGCATTCTTTAGAATCAGCAAATTAGCTCCAGAGTTTATTAACATGGTTTTGTCCTGATTAATATGGTTTTTAGTTTTAAGAACTAAATACCTTGAAAATACTAAGCAGTTTAGTAAAATATCTCTAGCCAGTTGTTGCAGTCATCTACCTATAGGAAACTGAAATGTTTCCACATCACCCAAACACCTTGATTAGACTGAGCAAAGGCATCTGGAAAACAGTTAGCAGAGCTGCTGAGAAAAGGAGGCTTTCAGCCCACGTCTTACATTACTTCTTCTGGGGGAATATTTTTCCAGTGTTTGGTGCCTGGGTACAATCTGTGATGAAAGTGATAAAAAAGGGAAAGGAAAAGTGGAAAAAAAGGGGAAAGAAGGGTAGAAGTTCAAACAGTACCATAAACAGTAGCCTGCCACATTGCTAGTTTTTTAAATATTTTTAGAGTGTATGTGATGATTTATAATTAATAACTTAACTTGGGAAAAAGAATTAGCATAGACTACCTATGTGGTACATCTAGGAGAAGCACAGTTATTTTTAGTTAAAACATAATTTTTATATCTTGCTGTTTGGATGAATGTCCTCTTTGGTCTTTGTATTAGTGTTTGGTCCACCCTAAATACTACAAGTATTTTCCTCTCTGTGAAGTTTCTATTGTGTTCTTCCACAATAGAAAGGAAATGGGGGAAGAAAGAGAAAGAAGGCTGACCACAAGGCTGACCACAATGAGACTGGCCATGCTTTCAGCTGAGACACTGACACTTAGAGATGGAAAACTTCTTGGTGGGATTATTTCCCCTTGTGTAATTTCAAAATGCAAGTTCTTGAAGATATCTCTTGTAGACCTATTAGAGGGAGTGATATTGATGAAAAGAGAAGAAAATATTTCACAAGTAACTAATCCCTACTTTCAAAGCATGCATGCATGTTCAGTATCTGAACAGTGGAATCTTTAAAATCTCTAACCAATATTTTATAATACTCCTTAATTTTTTGCCCTGCACGCACAGATTTTGTTTGACACTTATAAATCCTGATCCTGTATTTTCCTACCTTCACCAGAGGAGAGCCTTAATACATACTTCTTCCTCTGAACATTATTTTCCCACTTCTTTTAAGCATTTTAAACATTTAAACATAGAAATTGCCTCTAATTATAAAGACACTGTAATACAGATAAAAAAGAAAAAAGCACCATTAGAAAATGGTGCAGAATTTAAGGCCAGAATGACTCTTCAGCTGTTTCAAAACTATGTATTTGTCCTCCTTGGCTTTTCCCTTTTGATCAGAAACCAGCACAGGAGAGCATCTTCAGGTAATATATGCTCCTTGTAGCTAAATTAAACTTGCGTTCTCTTTTCATCTTTTCTAAATGCAGCAAAAGGTTTACCAGAAAACCTGTTCAGTAAATACAACTGTAAATACTCTTACAGCCCTGTAACATGAGCACCTTCACTGCACTGCCTGATGAAGGGTGCACTGGGGCCTGCAGGGGTACAGCCTGACACAGGACACCAGAGTCAGACAGTCAAGAGCATCAAGAGCAGGAAATTGGCTTTTTACAACCCATTGGTATCTCCCCACCAGCTTCTTCCAGGCAAAACTAGCAAGTGAGCTATTCAGGGTTAGATCTGGTAGCATGGTGCAAGTAAAATTGTACTGCTGGTAACTGGGTTTTCCTCAGGAACATGTTCAAAACGACAAGGAAAGAAAAGGAAGCACATGGAGGCCAAGCACCAGTCTTGAACAGTCGCACAGCTGACACAACAGTATGCTCAAGGGGAAAATGGTTTAGACAGGAGGCTCTCCAGCATGCAGCAACAGGACAGATCTGTCTGCAATAAAGGTTCTGGAGCATCCATATGGCTAAGAAATGAAAATTATTATAATGACAAATACATATTCTCTTTCACCTATGAGCATAGTAAAGGACAGCAAGAAATGAGAAGGCTTATTTCATTTTAGAGTTTAAAAAAGTCATTTTACAAGTCCGTGTAACTGGACAATACTAACACTCTGTGAGTAAAAGCATCTGGAATACAATTAAACTTGTAATATTATTAAAACTTGTGCCAATTACTGTATAAATTGTGATACTATTCTTATGACTGCCTGAGTAAAATTTTTATAGTCATTCTTGAAAGCACTTTGCATCAGAAACATTTCTGTTCCTTATCCACAAATTTTACAGATATATCAGTTTTGCAGATGAAATTTGAGAACTTAAAGAGAAAATGCATTAAATCAGTAAAATGCCAAATATTTATTTGTCATTTTGATTATTTCATGCTTAGTAAGTACAATGTTTCTAGACCCTATTGTGTTTATTAAAAGTACTTTTACTTCAAATGGGATTCTTTTCCTTCTCTTTATCTACTTACATTATCCAAATGCCATGAATTCAATGAAGTTGACCTTTAATATATATATGTCTTATTCATCTAAAAGCCTCAGAATCTGCTCAGCTGTAAGGTATTTTTGGAAAATAAGAGGCTTCATCAGACCCTGGCATAACTATCATCCAGGAAGCTACTCCTCTTGTATGTTCCATTCTTTTAACAGAGAATAAATAAAATGTATCAAGCTAACAGTTGCTGAATGGAACAAATGAAACATCTGCCTTTGTGACAGAATTATATTTTTAGAAGTTGTGTCTTCAGCATTGTTTTCTGTGTCCATAATAGACTTGGCTGAAAAGGGGAGAAGGATATGGGCTGATCACCTCTAGGGTGATGAGCAGCCAGGCCAATCAACAAACCACTTGGGGCCCCTGCTATACTTTTTAATTAGAAGGACACCAGTAATTATGTGGAATGGCTACTATTTCTCCTCCTCCTCCTCTTCTAAGAACGGCTGTGAGAAGGCTTATTTTAAGGACCAAGTGCCACAGAAATCAAAGACAAAGCAAAAACTTGATTTCCTTTTTCTGTCTTACTTTTTTTCCTGTGGACCACTGTGCTTATTCTCCAAGTATCTGAGAATGCCAGGGATATAAGAAATAGTAAATTTTTTTTCTGATCAAAGTATCTTTTCCAATCAAGTGAAAGTGAGAACTCAGCTCTAATCAGGTTTTAATGGAGAACAGAATATCATGTGTCCACAACAGATATTTTTTTCCAATTATATTTTTGAATAGCCTCTGCTCCATGTATTAGAGTGCTCCCCACAGATCAAAGCCCCAACCATGTATATGCCTCTGTCAATTTCTCTCACTGTTTACAATTCTCCCCATAAGTGAGAAAGTTTTTATTATTTTTAGTCTGCAGAGGATGATTTAGTCTCCCACAAATGCTGCTATCTCAAAAGTTATGTAGATTATGGGCTGCATTTTCACATCAAAAAACATGTTGAGTATCTGGTCACCTGTCTGCATCATCTGTAATCAAAAATTTCTTGAAGCTAAGATCTCAACTCTAATAGTTTACAAAAAACAAAGTGAAATGTACTTCAGTTTTTCTGATTGTTTATTGTGAGAGCTCTAGCTTTTACTACCCAAAAGCAATTTAGTGGAAAAATTTTCCCCAAATCTGAACTACTTCATAATAGTCTTCATAAGGACTCCAAAATAATATTTTGACTGAGTTGCTCTGCAGTGCAACTGCTGACCAAATTACGCCAGGCCATCATTTCATATGGGCAACAGAAATGAATGTGTGACTCTCTTTTTGGTTGACTTCCAAAGTTTCCAAGACGAACATGTTAATAATTAAAATATTACATTCTTTAGGTCCTCTACAACTGCGGTTCAAGTCCAACTGTCCTGGAAAGGTATATGTGACTCACACCACAGCTGCTGACTCACAGCAGGGATTTTCTCCTCTTGAAGTTCATTTCCAGGACCAGATTAAGAAGCAGTAGCCTACAACAGGGAGATTTGCTATCCCTATTACCAGTCACTCTGCTTCTCAGCACTTTGCTGTAACTTTATAGAGAAAAAAAATAAAAAATCATACAAACATATAGAATGACAGAATGGCCCGAGTTGGATGGGACCTTAGAGATCACCTAGTTCCAACCCTCCACACCTGTGGAGAGGGATGCTGCTCACTAGGTCATAAAATAAAATAAAATAAAATACATCATAAAAACTGAGAAGTACATTATATTAGCAGTTGTTGGCTCAGTGGGTTCTTCAGTGGATACACTGAATAGACAGAATCTCTTAAAAATATATTATTCCCTGAAAATGTTGGGGTTTGTGCATGCAGCATACTGTAATCAGTCCAAGCCACTCCAATGTTTATTGTATTAGCTATAATGATATGACTAGCAAAGTGCAAGTCCATTATACACTAGCAGTTCACAGCCAGCATTGGTTATCTCAGAATGAGAAAGCTGTGTCTAGAAAGCCTGCATGAGGGGAAACAAACATCTCTAATACAACTTTTAGCAATGAATTTAATATGAAAATGCATTTTAAATTTCATTTATAATGATGGAAATTCCTGCTCACAATGACATATTGAGCAGAGAAGCACATATTCCATCTGCCTGGGCAACATGAGGACTCTCCATGCTGAGCAGAGTGGAAGGTCTGACTCCAACTCCTTTCTGCACCCAGTCTGTTGTGCACCAACTTTGATGAAACACACCAAATTTGTTTTGTTTGCCTTATTTGACAAAAATAAATGTAAAGTTGTTCTGTGGGGCTCCCATCACATGGGAATTTGCACAGTTATCTGTATAAAATCTTCTTTTATTATGAGAGTTAGCCACTGAGGCATGAGCTCAAGATTAGTTTTGGCATTCAGGGAGAGGACAGAGCTTTTTGCAGCAGTACATGGCCAGGTAGGCCTGGTGGCTGAGCATGGGCTGCTGACAGGTAACTGAAGGGTCAGACACATCTGCACAGACAGCTGAGCTGAAGCACTGAGGGAGAAGGCAAAGCAAGGTTACTGCCAGAGGTGAAAGGAGCACATCCATGTACCCCAGAAGAGCGAGTCAAGAGCACAGCCCAAAGGCCAGCAAGGAGGAAAATAGGCACAACACTGGGAATTGCTAAGGAAGTGTACATGAGCATGAGGCAAAGCCAGAGGGCCACAGCAGGAGCGGGATAGAAATGGACCCTACAGATGGGGCTACAGGTGACAGAACAAGGAGCACAGCCCAAGACATTTGCCAGATGACCTCTGGTGTCTGCCTGTCAGTGCTGTGGCTTTGGGGCAGAAGCCTTTGTTAACTGGGGGTTTTGGCAGCCCCAGTAGCTATTAGCTTCTGCCCAGTTTTTTCCTTCCTCATGTGCATAGAGACTTGTTATAAAGTGACACTGTAAGAACAGTGTGGCAGAAAAGCAGTCAGAAGTTGGAGCTTCTCACTGACTGCAATTCACTGTAATTTCATGTACTTAAAATATAAAACTTACAATCACCAAGCCTCATACCTAAGTGCAGATAATATCTTTGAGAAATGTCATTATAAATTTAAAAAGTCTCCTATAAGCAAACACTGGGGTCATATAACATTGCCTCTGGAGTTGCACAGGATGTAGACACACAGATAGTATGTACATATTTTCTTATATGTATATATTGCAGTTCTTTGTATTCTATTTCTGTGATTGAAATTTCTTTTATAGCAATATTATTTCCATTTTTCTTGCTATCTACTAATCTAAAATAATTGCTATTTTGAAGTTATTTTTCAGTAAACTATAATATTTCCAAAGGCTAGAACTTGAATATTTCATAACCATTACACAATAGTGCCATACACACACAGTTCACTGAAGAGATTTGATAGACATCACAGCTATAAAATTCATACCCCTTACTTATTAGTGGGTCAAGTTATTCTTTGACACCCTGCTGAGCTTCTCAGGCTATGTGTTTATATATAGGTCTTCCTTTTGTATCCAGCTCAGTCTCCCATACAGTAGCAAAGCAGACAGATAAAGCTGGTGCATCTTTCAGAACAACAATGAAAATAGCACTATATAGAAATGGGTTTCTGCATTCACCTAGCAAAGCTCAACCAGAAATATTCAATTTTCAGTAATGCCATTGGGTTTCTACAATCTATGCAGCTGCATGAAATCTGTGTGAATTGCCTGAAGCAGCAAAAGCTGCTTCAACCTCCTATTCAACCTCCATTTTTAATTTGGATTCTTTCAACCCTGAATTTGTGAACTGTAGTGCTATCTTCATTTCATCAAGTCTCATATTTTACCATTATAGAGTTCCAAGCTCTTCATACACATAGTTTCATTTCCAGATTAATTAAGAAAAAGAAATTACTAGGTCATAATTCCTCTCCTTCCACAAAACTTGTGGAAGAGGTTTGAAAACATTCATCATAGTCAGCTTTCATAAGCTAAGCTGTTCCCTAAAATCCTTTGATATCAGAGCAATTGCAGCAGCAGAACGAATGAACCAAATGGAAAACCATACCCTGTTCAGAATTCATGATGCCCTCGGGACCAAATGGAATATTCAGACCCATGTCTGTAAGGGGGGGAGATGGTATCCTTAATGGGAGGACAGAACTTTACTGTACTGGTCATTATCACAACAAGTGGAATCATTAACCATGCAAACAATTTTTTCTGAATGTGCGTGTAAAGACAGACAGTATCATGCAATTACACATTTTCACCCACTAAAGAACAGTCTTGTCTTCCATTGAGAAAAGCTTTTCCATGCTTGTAGTTTTAGCTTTATTAGTGGGGTAATATTTCAAAACTATTTAGTTCTTTGTTTTCTACAATGGAGTTTAGAAGAAAGTAATGGTAATATCAGAATCTGAAACCAGCATAATTTTCAGGAGTTATCTTTCAGTTATCTTCAGTTATCTTTCACTTAAACATCAGCAAACTGAAAAACAAACTTTTCTTAATTTTGAGATCTGAATTCTAAGATAGAGGAAAAACATTACTTGCTTTTTATCTTTGTAATAGGTTTTTAATTTCTGCTGGAATGTTCAATATATAACTGCTGTTTTATAGAGCAACACTGCAAGAGCAACTGTCACTATACAATGACTTATTTTCATTCTGTGAAGATGGGAAGGGGAATCCAAAATACAAAGGAGAAAGGAGTTAGGAAAAAATTCTGACCCTAAAGAAGAAAAACTTCTGTTTTTCAAAGGATATCCCTTATGCTGACAGTCTGCAGTAGTTTGATCTTGCTACTGTCAAGTCAAGTGAACCAAGCTGGCCAAAGAAAACGCAGCTGATATCATATTTTAGCAGGTCATCGAGCTTTTGGGGGTGAAAAGGAGAGAGGCCGTGAAGCTAATCCAGATGAGATACCTAATCTTTTGTTTATGTTCCACTGTGATAATGTCGTTTCAGAGTAACAGTAATAATGAAAAGCAAGGAAGTTGAAAAAAAGTGGAAGGACAGAAAAAAAAGGGGTGGCAGAATTATTTGATTGTCATTTTGTTTTGGCAGATAACAATACAAAGTTCAAAGGCTATGAATCCTAATAAAAAGTTTCTAAAACAATGAACTTTTGATATCAATAGTGCATGTGTTGAAGGACATACTAAGTAGTGTTAAAAGGGTGTTCAAATAAGAATGCCCCTTGCTATAAGTGAAGTAACAAAAAATGTCAAGAATGTCAAAGGGAAATGGTTATTTTGTTCTTATCTGAATACAAGGTGTAAATCATTTTCTCCCTGTCACGCTGATGATTTTACCTTTCAGTTTTTCCAACTCAACAGAAATTTTAAGGCAAGATTCAGAAAATGCATCCACGACCAGTATATTGCTATAGCTGAAAGAACGCCATAACGTGTCAGTTTTTGAAAAATTCAACAGCAGATTTTTTCTAAGAATAAGAATTTCTGCGTATAACAACCTTTCTCTAATGTCATGCTATGGAATTGCCCATTTTGTACATAATGTCAAATATTTTCTACAGATATTAATTTATTCTGTTTTCATGAAAATTACTTTAAAAGAATCTTATGAACTTCTCTTTTATTAAGGATACAAGAACAGCTGTCATTCTGGATCTCTGTAAACCAAGTCAGTTCTTTTTAGCAAATGCTACATTTTCCTTTCTCTTTTGAAAGAGGAAGAAAAGAATACTCATTTATAGATAAAATCATTTAAAGAATAATACATACATGAAATGTAAGTTGATTTTGAAAATCCATGCTTTCTGAAATTTCCATTTAATTTAATTTTTAGAAGCAGCTCAGCATTCTGTACAAAACATCTGACAGAATGAGGAAAAACTGGGTGTTCACTGTTCAGTCAATGAGGTCCAGTGAGTCCCCAGAGCTCCTATTTGCCTGCTCTGCTTGCAGGACTGTGATGAATCATTTAAAATATACATAGGAACTAGTGAATAGTAGTAGTTCTATTAAAATTAACACTTCTGAAGATCATTTTCTAAGATTGCATACATCAGTAATGTTAGGTTAAGAATAACTCTCTAATGATTTTCCTTGCAGATTTGAGACTTTTACCATAAACAAATAACTGTACTATATAAAACCTTTTTTTTTTTTTTAACTTAGTCACATTTTATTTCTACAGTGTATTTGTCCCTAGAAGAACATTTGCGTGGCCTATTATTACAAATCAACATCTGCAGCTGTAACACATTGAATCCCTCAGTAGCATTTAGCAGTCTATACAGCAGTTTTTTTGCACAGTTTAAATGTGATTTCCTTTTAATGGTGTTTTACTTCAGCCTTTCCCAGGGACAATGAAATTTTACTTCCACAATTTTACTTTTATTCTGTGTTTTTGCATGTGTGGCAGATTCAGATCTAGAGGCATGATGCTGTGAATAACATAGATTTTTGTTCCTTGTTTCCCAGTTGATAAAGGACATTTGCATTCCAAGAGTTCCCTTGTTACTACTCAGACATGGGTGAATACTGCAAAGTACTCAGAGATATGTATTACAGTAAAACCATGAATTCACCTCAGTGGTATTTATGACCTTTTGTATTTATTTTCAGAAAACATGGGAGTATTTTTTTAGCCAAAATGCTTGAGGAAAACAAGAAGTCTCCTGAGTACTTGTACAAAGGCTCACGCCTAGGAATGTTCATTAGGCCTTTCTCAAACCTCTGATTTTCCTTCTTCAGTCATCTGGTCACTGACCACAAATATTAAGTGGCCACGAGTTAGCTGAGACAGAGAGAAATCTTAAGTCTTGGCTGAAATGAACAGCTCAAATACATCCTTTGTTCAGTAGTTTGTGGCCTATAATCCATAACTGGTCCGGAGATTACTTTCTGTCTTCAGGGAGAGTCATCTAGTCACCCAGTACACTCCTACTTCATCTGCTACACTGCACTCAGACAAAGCAGGAATACAGAATTCCCTGTCCTGTTATTTTGCATTAAACCATTCTTGTGCAAACACTGCTCTGGAAGGGGACAGGATGACCCTTAAGTGGTGCTACATAGTGAAATGGAAAACTTGCCACTATAGCAAGTAATACATTTTCTCCTCTGTTGAAAGCTCCCAAATGTGTCTATCTTTACAGATAATTCATAAAGGAAAAGCAGCTGCTGCTATTGACAGTTTGAGCAAAATTTGCCCAGTGCACTTCTTAATGAAAACCTTTTAATCTTAGCAAAGATTTAAAAAATGACAAGATGACTGGAACTGGTTCAAGGGACTTGAATTAACTAGACTGTTTAAACCATCCTTTTTACACTTTAAACTCACAATTCACACTTTTCAAAAGATAAATTTGACATCAGTTTTCCAGTTCACTAACAAGGACATTCCAAACATTCAGTGTATTTTCCCCAATATATCTGCATATGTCATGATAGAATTACTAACAATTTCAGTGAAATTAGATATTTGGGGAGAAGACTGCAGTATGTAATTAGGCTACAAAAGGAGAATAAAAGAGTGTGCGTTTGCATAACGAGAACGCCTCAGAAGAGACAGACATCCAGCACTGAAATTGCTTCCCCGTCATGTAAGAGTAGCACAACACACGTAGCTCTGAAATATACATTGACCTGAAGTGTTGCCAATGTTTAAAGTCTTAATTTCCATATGAAATTGCTAAATATAACCATTTTTTAATATATATATATATATAAGAGTATGAGAGCAAAATTCAATGTGAAGTGTATTTGGGTCAGTATCATTTAGAGTAATGAGGTTCAATTCATAAAATGCACTTGTGAATAATTTGTGCACTTCAAGGTACGTTTTTGCATAAAGATTGACCTATTCATATGTAAATATCCTTCTAAGCATAGTCACCACATGGAGACATCTATATTTCTTTACTTTTTTCACTGATTTATTACACTATGGTCAAAATTTAGAGTACAAGTTACTGACAAATGTTAATAAACTTTGAAACATTCCATGTGGATCTTACTTGAAACAGAGAATGCAACTATGAAATGTTAGCTTCTACTCTTGACTTTTATATTCCTGTAAACTTAACAGTTAAAAATAATAAAAAGCCAAATAAGTTTGTAGCAGATATTTCAGTCATGCCATGTGTAGTATTTGTTCAGCCCAACCTGGCAGATACAGCCAAGTTGTAATTAATGTCATAACATAGAAATTAGGCCAATTAGTGCCTAACACTGTTGGCATGGTCTGATGCTGTAATAGTTTTGTTTTTCATTGATTTCTAGTATGCTGAATTTGATTGATGGGGTCTTTATTGTTGATAATAATGAAACTTAGCTGTTCTCCAGAAAAGTATCCCACACTTAGATTTGAAAGAGTATTACCAAGTTTTAAAACAAAATTTGTTGTACTCTCTAAAATCTCCAAACTCAGAGTAAAAGCCTTAAAATCTGGTGTTTATATTTATGGACTCCTAGCAGACCAAGCTATGGTTTTTGCAAAAAAAAAAAAAAAAAAAAGGAACAAGCAGTAACAGGTACTTGATTGGTTGTGTTTGGATAACATTTAAGTATAGCCAGTGACTGGCAGCATCCTATGAGTATCCATGCAGTTAAAATACTTGATCATGGCAGAAACTGGAAACCCACTATTATTAAAATGTAAACAAACATAAACATTTCTGCTGCCTTTGGGGTATAAATCCTCAGTATATCCTCCAAATATCTTCTATTTCCTTGTGCTCACACTTTCTCAGACTGCAGTTATTTCAGTGGCAGTTATGGTACACCACTGCTCCCTATGCTGTGTGGTCCTCCCAAATAATGCATGAAAAACAGAAGGAAAAAGAAACATTACTGTGACAATCCAGTATTGGCAGAGATTTCTTCAAAACAGGGTTTTTAAGACTCATTCTGTGGTCCAGACATTCCACTATTGCTAGGAAATATAAATCTGCTCCCTTTGAGGAGAGAGTGTATTACAAATTAGTTGTCCTTCCAGAGACAAAAGACGACTTCGGACACTCCTTGCTCCAATGAAGTCAAAATCTTTTACTAACCAGATCTTTAAAACCAGAAAAACTTCTATTTACTATATAACAACAACAACAAAGATACACTTATTTAGTTTTCAGTTTTAAATGAAAGACATCAAGTTTAACAGACATACATACACACACATGTAAAATCAACCTCTCTCCCACCTCTATTCTTATATATTAATTTTCTCTTTCCCTGGAAATGTTTTCTTAGCTTAGAAATCAAGGAAAAAATCCATCCAATTACAGTTCTGATCAGTCATACGGATTTTAAGTGTGTGCATGTCCATGAATCCCTGTGAATCAACAAATGCATATACCACAATACCCAGTGAGGCAAGACAGTTACTTGTTATGTGTGACACATTCATTACTTGCACCCTTTCCACTGAAAGAAGGTTTTCTAAAATTTAAGGAATTTTTTTAAATGCCTATGAGAGTTACACAGGTAGATCATATAGGCTGATTCAATATCAACTTCTTAGCAAGTGGCATACAAGTGAAAATTAATTTTTTATTTCGTTTGATACTTTGACACTTAATATAAAATTCTTCCCTCCTTGTTTTCCCTGGGAAAAGCCAAGATATATAGGGAGAAACTCTGAATACTATGTGCTTTATATGCATCTCCATTGCTATTTAGAATAGACAGAGGGTACCTAGATAAGACAATATATTTGAGGCGTAAGCTGTAATTCACTTCCATATGTTAGTAGAAAGCTGTAGAACATATTACTACAAAATTATAGAATTTTGTTGAGAAGCTTATCCCAGAATCATAAAATCTCAGAATGGTTTGAATTGGAAGAGACCTTAAAGATCACTTAGCTCCAAACCCCCCAGCCATGGGCAGGGGCATGTCCCAGCAGATGGGTTGCTCAGAGCCCCATCCGGCCTTGCCTTAAACACTGCCAGGGATGGGCCATCCACAGCTTCTCTGGGCAGCCTGTCCTGGTCCCTCCCCACTCTTACAGAGAAGAATTTCTTCCTAACATCTAATTTAAATCTACCTTCTTTCAGTCTAAAACTATTTCCCCTCATCCTGTCCCTAGCCTTCTTTGGCAACTGACTTTTCCTAAAGTTTGATTGAGCTGAATTTGCTCTCCTTACCATGCAAGGAAAGCCTGGCTGGCTTGATATGTGATAGCATAGTAGTCATATTCTGTTACCACAGACAAACAGTACAGGCTAATGGAAATTTCCCAACACCTGTTTCTGTGAAATGCTAAAGGTGGAAAGATGGGAAAATAGTAACTTCAGTGAGGAAAAAAATATCACTTCAAAGAAATCTTTATTTCAAGCCCTAAAGAAAGGATCACAAGATCTTGCATATAGTTTCACAAACCCAAGAATTGCACTGAGAGATAGGTAGGACATGTGCAGAGGCACACATGTACACACAATATAGATCTAATCCATTTACTGCTGAAGTAAAACCTTGGTAACTTCAGTTAAGGATCTTGAATGCTAGCTTAATATTCTTTAAACTGTGCAGGCCATTCTTGATTTACAGCACGATCTTAGCAGAAAC
Organism: Setophaga petechia; assembly: GCA_024362935.1. Lineage (NCBI taxonomy): Eukaryota > Metazoa > Chordata > Aves > Passeriformes > Parulidae > Setophaga > Setophaga petechia. The sequence continues at coordinate 36,265,991 of JANCRA010000001.1, forward strand.
TCTCGGTGGAACTATACTCTCTGTAGTCAGAATTGCCCGTGCTATATTTTGATACACATTATATACAAAACATATAAACTGTTATTTTATTGATTTCTAAGGCTTTTATGGCCCTGATGTCCAGAGGTGCACCATAGTACCAGTAGAAGGGGAGATTCAGGTTTGTTCTAGAAACGTGTCCTATACAATTCCTGAACAGAAGGGCTTTCTCTTGCCTGATCTTCCAACAAAACTACGGGGCACATATCAATTCATATTCACTCTGACAGAACTCTAAAGGCTATGATCACAGAAGGTGGAGGTGATACTAAAGACTCAGTTCATGACAGCTACTTTAAACTGTGGTGCAGGCCAGTTATGGCAAAGAGGTGTCAGACACTAACATTCCAAGATGCAGTAAATGTTCCTGTCCATTTTTATTATTTATTAAGCAAATTATGTTATAAAAATAAAAGAAGGTAAAATTTATTAGACCATTTTCATTGCCCATGTTTCTTCCTGAGTAAAAAACTAATAGCACAGAAAGCAAGAACCAAATTTACTGAACTTTTTTTTTCTTTTCCAGCACAGTAAAATATAATTTATAGAATTATTCAGGGTTTTAAGTGTGCCATTAATTTCTTAAGACATGTTAGTACACTAAGAAAGTTTTAAAAATATAAGTGGAATCATTACTATCCTTCTATTCTGATGAATATAATGAAATATTTTAGATAGTTAACAAAGTATACAATGCAATAAAATAATTTAATTTTGGTTAACCTCATCACAACTCCCTTTGGCTTGCAGAGTAACTCCAATTAGCCATAAAGTGTTTTCAAACGTGTTTTGGAGAAAAAAAGGAAAGCCTGCTAGAGCTTTCAAAATGCAGTTCTTACTATTCTGTTTTCAAGTATTTATTTGGTCTTGGAAATGGTAGGACCATGATGAAACTTTAGTATTGTGCTAAAGGAATGGGACACAGCAGTATTTTAACCTTTTTTAGACACTGAACTTTTAAATTTCAGAGGAGTGACTGACTGACTACTCTGGGAACTATTGCAGGAACAAATGAGTTCTTGAAAGCACTGGGAGCTGAGAAGGGACTTTGTAAGAGTAACCCTGAGTCGAGTTGCTGTAAGGATGGCATGCAACGAACATAAACAGACAAACAGTAACTTCTGCTTCCCAGCTGGAAGTCCTGACATGTCAGAAGAGAAGGTGCTCAGAGCAGGGCACAGAGGCACAGACTCACGCCCACTTTGTGCCCAGGGGAGGGTTAGGCAGTTGAATCCTAAATTGTATACCACAATTCCCACAAAATCCCAGAAACAAGCCTGCCCAGCACCATGTGATGCATCTTTCTTTTGTAAACAGTAAACAAAATCAGCTCTAAATTGGCTGAAACTGTAAATTCTGTAATTGAGGGGTGGCATTGGTCAAGTCCAGGCAGCTGACCCTCCCAGAGCTGCAAACAGATGGCTAATAACAGCCTAGGACATCCAACCAGCTCTGACAATTTGTCACATTTCCAAGCTGTGGTGACAAGTAGCCCCCTGACACCTGCTGCAGCTCTAATTTGAAATCTTGAATGTTACTGATAATCACAAGTAAGGTAATTTTACCCCCATGGTGTTAAAACAGAAGATTTTCAGGTGGCTATTTAAAGCAATTTTTTTGTCTAAATTAAGCATATGTATATGTGTGCTGGATGAGAAAGGGAAAAAACCTCAGAATGAATTATGAAGTTATATAACAATTTGGAAAATAAATTTGTATCCCAGACACCCTACAATGAGTTCCAAGAGAGACATGTTGGAGTTACAAATTAAAATGCTTTGGCATTTTGCCAAGCAATAATTTATCTTCCCGGGGTGAATCATTATACTTACTTGGCTTAGGTTACAGTGTAGGGTCATTTAAAAACACTCTGGTTTCTCCACCAGATTGCATGTATCCAGCTGCAACTACACACCATACTTTAAAAAATCAGTTCAATATTGGCTAAAAATTGATGAGTTAGGCAATTTTTATGATCAGTTCTTTGTGACTGATTAGGAAAAAAAGAAGTGTAGGCAACTTTTATGTTTGTTCAAACCCTATTAAAATAACACTTTTATCTCCCAAACCATAAGTGAAGCGTTTGCAGCGTCGGGGCTGACCCTGATCTTCTGCATATTCTCTGCTTAAAGGACATGAACAGGAAATGGTCAGCTTAAGGACACAATGAAAGGAAACACAGCAGCAAAGGTTTCACTGATAACATGTGATTTGAAGTCAGTGAGCAGATCCAGTCAGTCATCCAGCTGTTTGGGCCAAAGTCTATACAGCACTCTGCTGACTCCTACAAGACTGTGTCACGAAAACATGTGGGAGCCTGACGCTTGACATGGGCAAGGCAGGGAAAGCAGAGCACTTTCACATCATCAGATGTTGTGCCTCGGTTATTTCATGCCAGAACCAAAGAAAATTATGCTGGTTTAGAAATATTTGTTTTTAGAAGAGTTAACTGGGCCAAATAGAAATAGGATGCTGATGTGAGGGTGTATCCATATGTCAGTGCATGAATATCACTAGGTGTAATGGAGTTCAGGTCAGAGCCAGAACTGCAAAGTATTCCACACCCACAATTAAGGACTAATAGTATTATTTTTTATTTTTCTTTGAGGGAGAGAATTTTCCAGAGGACATCAGCACTTTGGATACTGAATGATTACAGTGTGTTTAAAAGGATTAATAAACCATAAACTTAATGCAGCTTGTAATTTCTAAGTAGTTCTTTTCTTTCCTCACGCACTCAGCAATTAACTTACACCAGCCAATAATTAGAAAGAAATCCTTATTGAGTGTAGCAAGGAAGGGAAAGATTTTGTAAGCCTTGGGTGATGTGATTTCTTGCTGACTTTAGAAGCCTAGTTTAATCTAATTTCTGATTTTGAATTGTGGCAGTTACAAGGCTTGTGCTTGGACAAGAATTCTGTCCTGTATATTTTTCAAAGCACATTAAACAAGAAAGAAAACATACTGACTTTTTTTTTTTTTTTAAATCATTCAAGCCCTAACAATTTCTTAAATTTTGCTTAACTGTGATTTCAGAAGACAACCACTTCCAGGTTGTGCAAGAGCATAAAAAATTATTAGGGTATTGATAATTTATCAAATCATCATTCAGGTTTCTATGTCAGCACTATTAGCTATTTTAATTTTTTTTTTTTCCAGTCCAGAACGACCTGGCTGGCCAAAACCAAAGTAATTAAGAGCCTGACCACTTGAAGGGGTTCTGGAAGACTCAGGCTTCAGACTCCATCTTCTACCCAGCTCAATGCTTTCTGGTCTGTAAGAGCTGTACTATCTTATCCATTTTATGTATTTTTCTATTAAATACCAATATTAGGACAGACAGAAAAAACACTATGCACTAGAGGAAAGAAACCTTGAGTATAAAATTCCCCACAGTCTAAGAAAAGTTATCTGCCCAAGAAATTAGTTATGCCAGAATGAATCAATACTTATAAGAAATTCTAAAAGGTCATGTGAATGTTCCACAGCAAAATTGTTGTATATTTTAAACCTCAAATAGTTTTGCAAATAGAATTCTTGTTTTCTGGCCAACCCTTTTCTTAAAATAAGCAGACTTGTAAAAAGAATTGAAAGTATATAGAGTTTTACTTTTCTGCTGTTCATTTAAAAGTTCTGTCATGAGTGTTCAGAGTTTCCACAGCCTTTTGTGACCCTGCAGGTCCTAATGAAAAGTGGCACTAATGCCAAATATATGTATTGTGTGGGGGTTTCCAAGTACCAAAGATGATAAATTGATGTGCTATTTACTTACAAAATTTGCTACCTACCTATCTACATAAGAAACAAATAGGAGATGACAGCCTCTGATGCACAGCATTTTTACTTTTATACCCTCAATATATCTAAACTGTGTGGGGATGGTCAAGAGAGAGGAGACTGAGCAGCAATAAATTAGATGCATGAAGTTAAAATCTATATTAATAATATATTTTATGTCATCACTGAATAAGTCATTCAATAAATCCAAACCCAGTCTGGAGTTCTTCTTCCCTATTTAATATTTGTTTTAAAAGAAAGGGGTGCATTTTCAAAGCTCAGAGAAAGCCACTTACTGTAGGCAACTCTATTTGCACTTACATTTAGGATCATCCTCTCCCCATTTTGAGCCAAGCACTAACCAAGAGATTAGACATAATTCAGAATAACATTTACTAACATGAACACATGGTATATTTCTCTTATAAGTTTCAGACAGTAATTTATCTCTGTTTAATAACCTGCTAATTTTTAGAATACCATATGCATTACTGCAAACGTTCTGTCTTAACAACAGCAGGAATACCCAGAGTTACCAGCATACAAAGTAGTTGAATCAATATTGTGAAGAGTACCTCCACCTGCAAGAAAATGATCTTAAATCACTCTCCTTTAATCACCCTATCAAATGAATGAGGTGAATTTTTTATGTGGCCCAACTGTAGTCCTGTTAATGACTTATCCAAAGTCCAGCTTTAGTTGGTATTGCTATTTTGGAAACAGGAGATCTTGAAGCTATTAGGAAGGACAGAATATGCATTATCAATAATTTGAATTTTTTAAATTTCCATTCAAAACCTGTAAGAGATGTTGGTGGGCCTAACCTGTGTGTGTAACTGTGTTGGTGAGGGTGATGTTGGCAAATGAACAACTTTCTCCAGAGGAAGACCAAAGGAAGTCTGAAGAAGACTAACATAAGACATTCAGAAAGAGAAATATTGGATAGATTCCATTTTATGAGTGTTGTTCTACACATTGTGTTCTACATGCAAGGAGAACAAATTTGACATCATTCATTTAGGATCTTTTGCTCCAGGAGATGGAAGATTAAGTTGATAACATAAGACAGCTGCATCCTCTACTGTAGGAGACTTTCACAATTCATTTAGGCTTTTCCTCATGTGCCAGATTCTCAGCTCTCCTCTTGACTCCATATGTGATTATTTCCCCCCCTGAGCTTTCCATTCCTTTTGCTGTGTATCATCTGCCAGCATGCATCGTCATTTCTCCTAGTTCAGCTTCCACAGTGCACCAAGATCCCTGCTATCAGCAGGCTTACAGATGAACAGCTCATAGCTATCATCAGAGGCTTATAGCTTCTGCAGCAGAGTGCAAATAAAGTAAAGACTGGCACCCTCCATTTTTGGGGTTGGTCTGTCCTTTTAGATTGCAAATGCTTGAAGGAGCTGATTTGCTAGAGACAGCTTTGAAAGCCATGCTGTGATTGTCACACAACATGAGTAAGGGCCTTTGCCTCATGAGGAGCAATGTGGTGGAGGCCACGATTATTGCCTTGTCAATAAAAATATGAGTAAGATGTTCACAGCTAGATCTAGGCAGGTAACTTTAAAAAACGACTCATTTACCAAGAAGGTGTGGTTTTGTTCATCCCAAATGACTAATCAGTTTGGATCTAAAATATTGAAAATTTTCAGCCAGAAAAGCTTTAGTTTTACAGAAACTAGATTTATGGAACCGAAAGGAGTAAATCGGATAAGCTATTGGTTAAGAGAAGTCAAAATAAATATTCTGAATCTGAGTGATTATCAGGATTCAACATTCATCTTTGGAGGAAGGGATCTTGCTTTTACCTGTGCTGGTGACTGTAGGGGTTACAGCTGTCCTTGCTCTTTACAGAAAATAACACTCTTGTTTGTCCAAGTCGCTGGCCCTATCCAACCTGGCCACATGTATATCTTAGTATTTTTAGCTTTAAAGCAGATTTAAAGAGCTCATGCTGCAGGGACGGAGAAAAGCTCCCACTAGAGAGCCTGGCAGCAGGGTAGTTAGGGGAAGGCAGTGCTACCAACTATTACCCTGAATTTGGCATAAAATGTTGGAGACACTGAGTTCTTGTGGTAAGTTTCTAATATTATAATGAACATTTATTCACTAGGCTGTTGTAATTGTTGCCATGGAGGAGCAAGAACAGCGCTCCTGGCTCCCAGCCAGTGCCATCAACTTCCTCACATTACATGCCATGAATGTAGAATTTATACATAAGGTGTACTGCTCTGTAAATACAGGAAATTACAACAGTTTCTTGACTTTTCTAACTAGCAACACATCTCTATCTCAGCACCTTATTTCTCCTGGATATCTCTTTAGGAATTTAACACTAGAAATAGTTATGCCCCCCAAATATTGAAACAGCAGAAGCTTATATTTTAGGTGGGATGTGCCTGTCTAGAAGAAGTCCTTTACCCATGAGCAGCGTTTGGCCATGGACCAGGGTTACAAATATTGATCAGCTGCTCCTAGGTCTATTCAAGACCTAGCAAAATCCTGGCACATTTCTGCTATGCCAACAGAAAGTGGAGAAAAATACAGCCCCACTTGTAATGTATAGAAATTTGGTAAATTGCTCTAAAGAAAAAAAATAGCTGTCTCATTGTTCCAAAGTTTCAGTCTTGCCCCCATCCACTCCATCTATGCTCTCGCTCCTAACCAGGAGTTCAAGTCGGTCAAGCACAGTTGATTTTTAAAGAAGCACAGTTCAAATAAATACTTGGCCTAACCAGTGGTTAGTGGTTTTTCACAGTCAAACCCATAACTGCAATAGGCCATCCTAACACTTGCATACAAACACCAAGACCTATTGACTCAACAACAAATAGTTTGGGACAAGTTTCATGTTTCCTAAGGCTTCCCAGTGCCTCCCATTTTAAGCCTTCTTCCTGGACCTAGCTGACAGCACAAGGTTCATTATGCCATTATTCCACATCCTTCCTGGCTGCAGCTTAATTAACTGTCATCTCTCAAACTGTTTATTAAGAATTGTTTTCTCATGTACTCTGGATATCTATTCCAAATAGCACACTCAGGTTACTTTTTTGAGCAAGCATAGTAAGCACTTTTTTCCAGGGTTTTTTTGCATAGCTTGTCACAGAACCTTTTTAGATAGCCACAGAATCCCTGCCTTTTGCCAGCCTTAACCATAAAACCCAGAGTCTTAATTTTTCTTATAAGTGCACCCTGGATTTGTTGTTTATGCAGCAGCTCAAATTCCTTCCAAAATAATCCATCTTTATACCACTTTACTTTGTTTTCCTGTCACTGAGAAACTGTTTTCCTAGTGCCTTGAATTTTATTTTTTTCTGTGAATCCTTTTGAAACACCTTGTTGTTCAAGCAATTGTGAAAAACCAAAAAATCTAGTAAATTATGTATGCACAAGGATGGATCTTGTTTCTTCAAATAATGCCTACCAGAATTCTGCAGGTTTATCAAGCATACACAGTTAAGTGGCATTTGCCTTATCCTCAGCACCCTTCCTTCTCAGAAAGGTTCCTCTTTTTTATTAATGTTTTCATAATTAATTTCCCCCAGTAACTTAATGCATTGAAAGTTTGAATACTTCTGTTCTCTTCTTGATTATTACTCTTTCCAAGAAAGCACTATCAAAGGCTCTTCGCTCACCACATTTCTCTTCCACTCTAATACACACCCCCCTTCCATGAGATCAAAGGTTTTATGGACTTGTAATCCAGCCTTGGATATGCTCATCATTAGCACCTTCCTATGCGTCTTCTAAGCTAATAACTATGCATAAGTGGTTCATGTACTCTTCTAGTGACAGTGTTCCCACTTGTGTCCTGAATTTTAATCTACCTGTGTATCTTCTGAGGGTTTTCTTGTATTTCACTGTCACACTAAAGCCTCTATTTTATAGGAAAGCCTACTCATCTTTCACTGAAACTGCACCTACTTAGAGCTAAAAAAACATTCATCTGAGTGAGTGGTATAATTGTCCTTTTTGTTCATGATGAACATTACCCAAGCTTACAAACTGTATCCAGTCCATTTCTTTTTGCAGATCTTTGGCTTGCACAACTGGTGTTGGTTGCCATGCTGAAATCTGGCTCCACATAGATCAGCTTTGAGTACCTTTGCTAGTTCTTTTCACATGGACGCAGGCTCCAAACAGAATTTTTCCTTTCAATCCTCTCAAATTGTCTCTTCCGCATTCCACATTGCTTCCTTACCCAGATTACAATATTATAACTTCAGTTTGTTTTATCTGCCTGAGTTAACAGACAAGTATTACATAGACTAAAACTGTAAAAAATAACATTTCCTTCAGTATTTTTCTTCTGAATAGCAGTTATTGCTTGAGCACACAGAATCAAGATTTCTTTGAACTTGCCTTACTTGACATATAATTTACCAAAAGGTTTCAGCTAAAATGGGATTTTATTTGTTCCATTCTCCCATATGAGATATTTTCTTAATTCCTATGCCACTGGCAACATCTGCTTTTCTGTGACAACCACCTCAGAGTTTAAGACGCTTGCAAGAGAGATTTTTCCATATCTTTCAAATTCACCAGAATTGTGCTGGTTTGCTGAAATCCACGCAATAGGATTCAAGAGATTATACAAATATTTTCTCCTATATTGAAGAACCCCACCCAACCTGAAGTTGTTTTGCTCATGAAAAAATACTTAAAAAACATGAATCCCGCTCACACAAAACAGGGAGAGGTTCAGTGAACTGTATCTGTTTAAAATCTCATTATTTTAAAGCCAATGCCTTGATTTCTCGATGCTTAAAATAAGCATAGCTGCAGCTACATGGAAAACTGAAATAGCCACGACTTTTTCATCTCTGTTGTGAAAGAGTGAGAAGAACATGGCTCTCAGTCACATTAAACTGTTGCTCTGGGATTTGCAAGGAAGCTGCACATAGAGATGATATACTTACTAAGCACCAGCAGCTGCATTCTGCCTTCTAATAATCAGTGTTTTACAGAGAGAGTCTATTAAAGTGATGCTGCAGAAACCTGTAGTGAATGCTGGCAAGTTTATGGGCAGGATTTAAACTGTTGTTTTTAATTTGGAGTAAGCCTCAAAGGTTCCAAATCTGATTACATGAGAGACCACCTATCTTGCAATTGATTCTGTTGTATTAGTGGTCAGAAGAGGAATTCAAGTTAATAGCCTAGTCATATAGGCAGAACAGACTTGGCAGAAGGAGAGCTGGTGGACAGCTTTGAACTCTGCAACTTATTCTTCAACTGTAAAATGGGGATAATAATGTTCCTCTACCTCCCAGCAGGGCGCTTAGGCTAAATTCATTATTAGACATTTTCAGTAATGCTTCTGTTTATGTTTCCAGGGTAATGAATAGGGATGGGCTGGAAATCCCTTAACAATAGAACTTATAGAGCTTAGAGGGCAGTGGGAGCTAAGGGGTCACAGCACTTGTGACAGGAATTATTATCTACTAGATAGCAGTTGTAAAATCTGGTAGATAACTCCCAGCCCAATCAGTTCTTGGCAACACAGTAATAAGGTTCCTCTGATGCAGGGCTAGGCACCCACCTAATAAGAGGACTGCTCAGAGATAGTTTATCTCATCTTCAGGAGGACCATTCATAATACTGAGACTGAGGGAAAAACCAGCTCTCTAAGCTGTGTGGTATACTGGAAAAGCAGGTGCTTATCATGAACTCCATCCCTGCAGCCAAGAGTACTTTAGCCTGCCAGGGCTGCATATATGTCCAGGATGATAGCAATGGGATTCCTTGCAAATCCCATCAGTCATTAAAAGATAAATCCCTGCACATGGATTTTAAAGTGAAAGAAAGAGCTCAGTAAAGACCCCTTCTCCAACAGTCCTTTGCACAGGACCCCCAAACCTCACCCTACAGACAGATCCCTTTGCTGCCTAATAAACTAACCAGAAACCTCTAGTGCCAGCTCCTAAAGTCAGCTCTGGGTCAAGCTGCACTTGAGGCCTCACGCAGCTCAGAAGACACTAGTAGGGTATCTTCATTTTTTCGTGCAACTGGTAAACATAGCATCCAAATATGACTTTATGAGTCATCACACTGAAGTGACAGTCAAGCTGTATTCTGTATTCTTGTGCCTGTGGAAGGATGTCAGACTTGAGGAATCAGCCTCGGCAAAGGGCTGAATCCATCTTGGCTGTTTGCCCTGAAGTCCTGCTGTTTGAACAAGAGGGAAAGCAGAAGGAGTAAAATGTATGATACAAAGTGTACTCAGCCTCCTACTAGCACAAAACTTTTTGGTCTGTGTTGATGCATTTGTTTGATAGACATTTGATTCCTTCAGTTTCAGCAGCTGCTCAAAAACCTGCTAAGAACTGCAGCTACAATATGTTCTGTTCTACTGTGTGTTCCTCTCAGACTTAGGTGGCATTTCTTCCTGGTGATATTCAAGGTCGGATGGAGAGCTCAAAGTTTGAAGACGAAATTAAAAAAACTTTCTGCATTTGAATGTCAGCAGAAAGCTATAGAAAGCAAGGGTTGCTGACTGCATCCTCTGCTTTTTGCTCGACTCTCACTGAATAAAGGAAAAGCTGTAGATCTTACACGTAACTGGTATACACCACTGCTTGCAGCTTATTTTGCCTGTGCCTCATGTATTCAGAACACAGCAGAGGTTAATGAGCTAGAGAAACAGGCTATCTTGCACTGAAAACCATGTTAGCAAAACTGTTAAATGAGCCTCCTGGCACTGGGTGGGCCAGGAGCTCCCTCAGTAGCATGTAACGCATTTCACATTGGCACACCACTCCAGGAAATCCCATTTCCTCCCTTCAGAGAACCGAAGCATGCATTGCCAGCATGCTTGATTAAATGGCTTCTACTAAGGTCCCTTTTTATTTATTTATCAAGGAAGAATTATTTAAGATACTACCTGAAAAGGTCTTAAACTAGGACTGTCATCAGCACTGACCCCCAGCTTTTTACAATAAAATTCATCACTGTTATGTTTAAACAGCAGCAGTTCAGTTTAATTCAGTTACTAGACGTGTCATGAGTAGAAATAAATAGTGATTTTGTTCATGTTTCTATTTAGACTAAGTGTGGTCCCTAGGCTTCTGGCAAGGTGTCAATATAGCCATCTGTTTTGCAAAGTTTGTGGATCTCTCTGGAAATAGACAGCTCAAAGCTAAAGTACACTAAGGATTGTTTTTCTTTGAACCACCTGCTGTAGATGAAGAACAGTCAGATTTCAACAGGACACGGGCTTTAAGCCCTATGTTTGCTCAAAGTCAGACCAACTTAAGGATGCAAAACTTACTAAAATTAATTTCACTTATGCTTTCTTACAACTCAGCTCCAGCAACTTGCTTATAAATTTATTATATATATTTACAAACACACACACATACTAATAGAAATATAATTAGACAGAGAGAGAGTAGGAGACCTGAAGTCCAGAGCCAGGTCACTTTAAGATCTTATAAAAATATCTGCTTCAAAGAGCTTATATATTCAGTACCAAACATAGCACCTAAAGTATGTAAACAAGCAAGCCACGATGAAGACAGAAGGTATCTGATATGAAATTCTGATAGCAGATGTGCAGTTTGCAGGTTATCAGTAAGAACAGATGTGACTCATGAGCCGTGAAAGGAGACAAAGCCATCAAACCATTAGAAAGAGTTTGAAAATAAATGTAAGAGAAACATTTTTCATTGTATTTTTTTAGCTGGACTTTCTCTTCTATCTTATCCAAATAGCATGTTGCACCACAAATGCCTCCTTGATTTCAATATAGCTTACTCAAATCTAAACAGACTGTATGCCATGTCAGTTGGAATTCTATTACATATTTGGACATAAATAAACTAATATGTGATTTGAACCATGTACTACCATAAAAATATAAATAGAGGACTCAGTAATGGGCTTGGTTCTGCAATCTTGAAACAACTGGATAGGGTGTGGTTGAATCTAGATTTGATAGATTTAGGGAATTTTTTTACCAACATGGTTGAAGAAATCAAAGCCTGTTATTCATTGCTTTTCCAAAATGTTTTTGGATTAATTTGTCATTGTTCTTAGTACATTATCTGCTCCTAGTACGCTTTGAATGTCAAGTAGCTGCTGTCAGGATGGAAGAAGTTGTACTCAAGATCTCTAAAGTAGAAGGGAAACCCCACCTAATATAATTGTTTTACTGTATTGCCAGAGCCTAAAATGTCAGCAACACAATGTTGAGGTTCTGGAACCTGTAGATACAGAAGTGATTTTGTGGAAGTCTGTTTAAAAGGAAAGTACTTCTAACAGTGCCTGAGGATTGGAGATGGCCTTACACTGAGAGCTAGAGAGCCAAGTGATGAGAGCCAAAATGACAGACTCATTGGCTGCTGTCTTAAAATTGAGACATACAAGGAGAACAACTGGTAATATAAATTTAAATGAGATGTTTGTTTCAGTGCAATCAGCCTACAGGCCCACAGTAATGTACTACTGTTGCTTTATTCTCTGCAATGCTGGACCACATGAGCCACTGTGGTCCCTTCCAACCATACCCATTCTGATTCAGTGAGTCTTTGATTCAGTAGGTGTGGAAAGGACAAAAATCAATGGAAGATCAGTCCTTTGACTTAAATCATAGCTGTCTGAAGCTGTTACTGCTGCACTGTTTTACTTTGGCCATTAGCTAGAGGACATAGAAAGGGCTCTCTTATGCCTCTCTGATGCAGCGGAATTGTGGTCTGTTTCAAATCCAACTGTAATCCATTGAAGATTTTCCAGTGGTTTTATTTTGTTTTGGTTTTTCTCTAGATCAAGTCCTATGTGGACTTGAGTTTCTGCCACAAGAGGGAATTGGAATTCAAGTTCCTTTTTCATGCAAAATCTCTCCCTATACTTGTACAGTTTGGTTTCTAAAGCCTTAAGGTAGAGAAAAAATGCTCAGTTTCATTGTATAGATTTACAGAAAAAAATTCTGAGTATTATTAGCACCATATGATCCTTATGAAATTCATACCTCCAGCTGCTTATCTGAAGATATGGTAAACAAGCCTCTGCCACAGAAATTTTTGTTTGTTTATTTTCAGATATGATCTACTCTACTTCCCCATTCAGATTTCAGGAGTATCAAACCTCTGGCACAATGACAGCAATCAAGCATGCTGGTACAATGAATTATGAGCTCTCAACAGCAATTCAGGCTGGGTGGCAATATCAGACCATATAGGGCAAGATCTGCTATTGTTTTATTTTTCATGTTGCGTTTCAAATCATCACGTCAACATTCATTCAGTCTTGATTAGAGTTCTGTTTCTTCCTTGGCCATTGCTAGCTTTGTAGTTCTCCTGCTGAGGTCATATATTGGACTCCTACCACCCTGGAATTTAGGTCCCATTTGCAATTGTAGACTTTGCAGGTCCTCGATGCAGCCCTGTGTAGGGGGTGTAGTAAAACAGCAGGTAGTGGCTATTCATAACTTATTGAATCACACTCCTGCCAAATACCTCTTCTGAATATATGGTCAGCCTGTTACTGCGTAGAAAATTACACTTCCCCCTGCTCTTGTTTGAAATATGTGTTTATTTGACATTACTCCACAGGCTACTATTCATTCAAGTATATTAGAACTGAAGAATTATGCAAAAGCAAGTGCTGGAAGTTAATCAGAAAATCATCCGTTAAAATTGTCTAGCTAAAAAGGCACAGCATTTCAAATCTTTTGTACTGATGCCACCTTGACACTCACATCTGGAAAAGAGAGGGTTCTTTGCAAACAAATGTTTGCTGCTGATATAAACAAACTGTGAAATGCTAAGACCAAGAAATCAAAACTCTATTTCTGGCATCATTGAAAATCTACATGTTCCTGGTGTGCTACTCACATTGAACAGTTTACACGTGTGTTTTTAAATGCATTTCAAGGAGTCTGAGAAATAGTTCAGGATCTCAGATTTCCTAACTAAGCATACAAAATGGATTTTTTTAATCCTTTCATAGAAATTTAAAACTGCAGAAATGAGGAAATAGATAGCCAGCCATAGCTTGGAAAACAAAACAAAATGTGCTATTTACTACTAGATGGACAACAAGCCTATACAATTCCTATATTACTTTGAGATCCTGAGCTTATAGAAATATCCTAAATTAAAATTAATTGCTTGATCTTATCCTGAAAGCTAAAGAGCCCAAGCTTCAACACATTTAAATGTTCTCAACTAGGCAAACAGTGATAAATCCAAAGGCCTTATTTCCACCTATTTTTGTTTAGGTAAAAGGATTTTTACAGATTGAATTATGCATGCAATGATTTATTTCATTTTAGGCTCTTAATTAATAATTACATATTTATTATATACTCTCAGTATTACCTAGTTGTCTGGATAAGAAGCTACAGATTTAGGATGCTTTCACTATACCCAGCTGGTTGTCATGTTGTGAAGAGGTTTGTTTTACACAACGATGAGGAGACAAAAAACAGGCAATGAATGCAGTGGGCTCTTTAGTTGCCCAGCTGATACCTGAACAATCTGAAAGGACACACTTGGTACATTGGGAATATTGATGTGCTTTCAATCTTTTGCCATCACAGAGCAATCATAACTTATTTCAATATTAGTATTTTTTTTTCAATACTAATATGTTATCCAGGCCATTCAGATCATAATGTGGAATCTACACTCCTTTTACTGAAAATGAGTATGTAAATAGGCCCCACAATGAAGAGTTTGACTGAAATGTAGTTTATCTAATAAAATTATGATCATTAAAGCAAACTCTTGCAGTGCAAGCATGAAACCATTATTTTCCTTATTTTACACATTTAAGGCCACTCTGTTTGCATCCGCTACTTTGTGTTTCTATCAACTTTCTTTCAACTATGGTATTTTGTTTCTCTTTCTCCAAGACTGTTTTGCAGAGCTGATTAGAGAAGAAAAGAAACAGCAAGTTGATTTTTGGTATTTGTGGAGCTTTTACTATTAGCACTGTTACAGGCATGCCTTTCACCATCTATTGCTGTATCTCCTCAATTGTTGAAGTTTACTAAACAAAAGGGAAATAGGAGTGGAATAGCTCCATCTCCAGTTATGAACTGTGATTCCTCTTTTTTGTGGTTAGTGTGTGACTAGACAGACGAGTAGAAGAACTGCACCTCTGCAGTGGAAAAACATAATTTCCAGCTTGGACAAGAAGTGACATTTTAATGAGCAGATGTGCTAGCTTGATAAAGCAGATTAAATCATAAGTACATCTTGCATATACAAGTAGTCTCCAAAGAACTGTGTTAGTCACTCCAGTTGTCTCACAGACATTACAAGTAATGGTCATGCCACAGACCACAGCGTGTTTTCTACTCTAGAATGATGTAGACTCAAAAGCTTGAATTCAGTGTGACTAAGCAATGTATTGAGTTACTCAAACACGGTGATCTCAATTAGAAATGAGATAAAATTTATCCTCTAGGTTCAACTGGAAAAAACCCCAAGTATTGTAATTTATTCCATCAACCAAGCATAATCTCAAGCGGAAGTATCTGGTCCACTAAGCCACTTAGACATATTTATTATTCCCATTCCTGTAGTAAATCACCTTGACTTCAAAAGGGAGGGAAGGTGAGACTGGCAGACACAACAATGAGGGTCTTGCTGTCAAAACATTTTTTTTGTAAATGTCATAATCTTATAAACCAAAACAAAGGTCAAAACAACTGAGCTACTACTTTTTATTAAACACAGCCTAATTTCTTTGCCAACATAAATTTTCTGCAAGTTCTGCAGAAATTTAGAGTGGCCCAAACCCCAGATTTATAGTTATTCTTTCATGCAGTGTTCTATTGTAGCCTTCTAAGCAGGGTCAGCTGCCAGTGTGATGTGTGCAGCACTGACTGAGCTGTGTTGCAAGGGGAATTCACTCCTGGCAGGCTTGCTGAAAGCCAACCAAGCACATTTGGCATGGTTGGTTCTGCTTGCCTCTTTACTCATGAGTAAATGAAGGACATCTGAACTACAAGTTTGGGGTGAGACCCTGGACTCAATGTATTGAAAGGTAAAATTCCCATGGACTAGAGTGGAGGCAGGATTCCTCTGTCCTAGCATCTTTCTTCACCTCAATAACAGGAATGTTCCCTTTTTGAGGACAGATTTAGCACAGATTTATTTTGCAACTATCAATTAGAAGCATCAGGTCCTTATCATTAGAGACATGACTACACAAATTATGATGCAAAGTCACAGCACATCTGCTACATGATGTTATCATACCATATGCACAATTTTCACCATTAGTAAATTAAATAAAATAATTCATTCCCTGCTGGAAAATTGGTATTTTTTATTGACTCAGAGTGTAAATGGGCTGGTATCATGAGCTTGCTGATTTTCTACAGCTATTAATACTCTGTGGTGGTAAGAGAATATGTGCAACTTATTACTATAGTGTATCTGATGTGCTGTAAATTTATATTGTTTCTAAACTGTAACATCTTAATTTGCTTAAAAATCTCGAATTCATACTACTTTGTAAGGCAATCCTTCTAATCCTATTTAATGAAATATTGGTATCTGTGTAATTAAAAACCTTTACTTTAAAAAAATATTTATTTTTGACTTAGAAATCTGTTATCAACTGTATATTTAATAGTATTCCAGCGAAGTTCTTATTCACAAAAAATAATTCAAATAATATTTTCAGTGATACTTTTCTGATGAAAGTGGAATACATTTACAACACAAAGAAAGCCCAAGCCCACTCCTACCTATCCTAGCTAGTGGGATATGTCAAGAGAAATAACCTTAAACAAGACAGAAACTGAGAAACAAGACAAAGGAAGCAAGTACTAGAATATTTCATTTAGTGACTATAAGACAAGTCCATCATGGGCCATTATTTATAGGTCACTTTCCTGTCAGCTGTAGGATTCCTGTCCCTAATCATGAGAGTCAACACAGACTTCCGAATAAAAACTTCCAACATGATAGAGATAATTCCAAGCAAGACAAACGATACATATGACCATGATTTACTTCCTCTTTAACATTTAAAATGATGAGCTATCTCTATAATAATTCCTTGTCATTAATACTGCTGTTTTCTGTTGTCACAGACAGCACAAAAAAACATTTATTCAGCAAGATTTCTTGACCCTTGCTGAAGCTGCAATTCAAGTCTAAAAGAAGCTTAAAGAAACTATATGGTTAAATATATAATTTTGTTAAAACACCTTGTTTTCTAATCTATGCCAACTTGGAGGACTATTTACCTCTCCCATCAGTCTTTGCTCTTCAACACACATGAATTTCATTTGCCCTTCTTCTGTCTTTTTGGGAATTAAAAGAGAAAAAATATCTTCCTTTTGTTACTGGTTTTGTTTGATGTGAAGATACTTGAAAAATAGCAGGCTGTCCATGGGAATATGGTCCAAGCAAACTGGCTCACACTTCTGTTCTGGTATAAAGTTACACAAAAGGGCTCAGGCTGCGTGGCAGGTCTGGAAAGAACTTCTGTTCTAGTGTTTGGGCAGAAAACTGAAAACATCCTTGGTCAGCCTGAAACTAACAAAGAAACAGAAAAATCCTATTTTTCCGCAGACGGGCAAAAAATAGTGTAAGATCCTAACAAGGGAAATCCAGAACCTTCCACCTACACACAACAAAGGTGGCAATTAAAACTTACTTTTAAAAATAAAAGAAGAAATCGAAAGATGAAAACCAGATGCCTATAAACCAAATCAAGAAGCTGGACAACCTCTCCCTAGTCTAAATGAAAGTCATGTTTTTCCTCCTTCACTGGTTGGTTATACTGCACTCTGATTTTCAGCCTCAAATGCCTTTTACGTGTCCACTTCCCTGTATACACAAGCAATACAGCAAGACTGATACAGATTGCCTCTAAAATATGGATTATCCAAATATTATGTTGTTTATTAAGAACAGTAAAAATTTTATTTCATTCTTTTCTGTGAGCTAGAGAAATGTAAGGAGAGCAACCTTTCCTGCTTTCAGGGAAAGCCCTCAAAAACATGACAATACCTAGGGGGCAGCATACCTGAATTAGTACATTTTTTTATTTATGTTCAAGCTCATTATAGTTATGCAGCAGGAAGAAAGATGAAAAAAGAGACAAAGTAAAAAAGTGCCATTTAGTTCTAACATTTCAGAAAAAAAATCTGCTAGCAAACTTGCATTAAGGATTTCTTAATTATTTCTTTGTTCACTTGTTCCTTGTAGCCTGGCTTTAGATTTGGACTTGGGCAATGTGCCTTAGATTACAATATAATGTTTCCTCCTACTGTGACAGCAAGTCCAGGTCACTGAGAAATCTTATCTTCTGACCATGCTCTGATGACTATTTTGCATGACTTCTGAAAAAAACTCACTCCTAAGACCCTCTAATTACATACAGAAAAACTCAGTGGACGATCTACAACTTTGATCAATCTACATTTATAGTCAATGATATTTTAAAAAATTCTAGTTAATGTCTGAATGCAGAGATTCACAATGTTGTTGCTTTAAAACCACTTGAGAAGAAAATAAATTCACACAGTGAAATAAACCATACAGAAGTTTTTATATGAAGCTTTAGAGTAAAGATCTTTTATGTTTACTATCCTCTATAAATTCTGTAACAAGCATTCCGTAAAACAAAGCCAAAAGCCCATTTAAGGAAATGTACTGCTTCCATATGTGTCATGTTGGTGCAAAACCCAGATGTTCTGACACAACATCAAACAACCCTGCTAACTTCTCTTCTAAGTGCCCTGTAAACTCCCTCTTGCAAGCTGGATAACTTCTGAAACCTTTGCAGTATAAGGACCCTTCCATGAAAAAGTGCTAGTGTTCAGATCAATATTAATTTAATCCATTGGCTTATTAAAAAAAAAAACATGGAAAAGCCTAAGAGTTACAGAATTGTAATATATACTAGAAACCATTTATAAGCCAGCTCTTTATGTTTTAACCAAATAACTGGATAACAGTAAAAAAATTTTTTTTGATTTCTTAAATGAACAGTTTTTCAGCTTTGGTGCTCGCCACCATCTTTGTCATAATGCAACTGAGAGGTATGTCTTGAAAACTGCTGGTAGATCTCTACCTTCTGACAAATGTGATTAGACTAAGAAACTGTCAGATGTTGCAAAATAATTGATTTTTCACAGTAGCAAAACAATGCTGTGTGAACAAATGCAAGCCAATGTTTAAGCTACAAATTTTTACTCACAGATCTGGATTGGTCAGAGGCAACAGGGGGAATGTGTCTTAACTTAGCAGGTGTATTTTAAAAACACTTATTAGGCCTAGTTCTGCTAACTGAATGTTGTGCCTTTGCTACTGGAGAAGTTTCTTTCACTTACAGAATGTGGTTTAACTCTACCCAAATGAAAGTATAATTATTCAAAACACATTTATAATCACAAGAGTTGTTACAACATGCATTCTGTTTGGAAAAAGAGATCTAACTCATGTGTGAAGTGGTTCCATGATTAAAAAAAAGACCCAAGGGTTGGTTTTAGTTTTTCATCAAAGATGGCCCTACAGAGATCCAATGCTCATAATGCACATAAAGTGAAAGAAATTTAAACAAAGTTTATTCAGGAGAAGGGTTTGACCACACAAGAATTTGAACATAACAATAGCCACTTGTTTATTTGAAAAGATTAATTTCAAATGTTGGCTGTAGTAATCACCAAAAGAAAAATCCCATTTAGCCATCAAAGGCCATAATGAAAAACAATCATGCCGAACATGGAGGTTCTACATCTGGGTTCAGTTTCCTCTGGAAAAATCACACTAAATATAAGGTTTTTTAAAATAAAAGACAGGATTTATCTATGTTGTCTCAAGATTAATTAATTCTTTAAATGATAACTACAAATGAGACTTTTCCTCAAAAACTCTTATTAGAAATTAGGAAGAGGTGATTCAACCAGAACAAAGGAGACTTAATTTTGCTATCCAAGAAATACCACATGTAATGTGTACTCTGTAAAATATCTTCACCACTTACAAGGTAAGCGCTTAAGAAGATGTACCAAGTATCATGGAATTATCCCTGGAAATGTGTCCTCACGTAAAATAATTAACTGCGATAGCTAGTTATTTTCCAGTAGAGCTCTACATGTTGAAAAACAAGGTGCATTAATTACCAGTTTTCATAATATCTAACTGTCTCTTGAAACTGAGAGAAGGTCTGAGTTTAGAAAATAGGACATTCCTAACCACATCCATCTCCAAGGCAAGGTGACAAGAACAAGTCCCTGGGTGGGAGCAAGGCAAGACCTTTCTGTTCCAATTGCCCTTCCATATCTATCAGAGAAGAAAAATTTAGCATTTTCTGACTTACATTCTGAGGACCACTTTTACTTGGACAATAACTTAAAATCATGGGTTTGCACTCAGGAATATGCTGTAATTTAATTAAAATTTGTCATCTCTTACAGGAATTACCTGTTTATATGATATTAGATCAAACAAGAGCTGAACATCTAAAACATTGAGACCTTTTAGACACAATCTCTCTGCAGCCAGTTTTAAAATCTCTCTTCTTCCTAGCTGATCTTTGTTTACAACACAGAGACAGCTTCTGTACTGAAACACAAAAAGGTGAAAATCCCCACTAATAGTTTTGTAATGGGCACCCACTCACCAGCCTTGCCCATGACTGCTACTGAATACATCTGTGATCAGTGTTGGGATTCAGTGCAGAGTCCTACAAATTTCAAGAGGAAAATAGAGAAAGAAAAAAATATTACTGTCTTCCATACCCTAAACTGTATGTTTGATTGACATAAAAAACGCTATAAAATCCCTTCCCTGCCCATCCTTCTAGTTAAGTTTATCATGATAACAAGCTGACAGAAATTTCTGAGGGGAAAAAATTTCATTGGATAGGAACACATGTGCAGAGTCCTTGAGACCATCAGAATGACAGGAGAGCACAATTGGGAGAAACGGCCCAGTGAAGCAAACATGTTCTAAAAATTATTATGTACAATAATAACAGCCTGCAGAGTTTATAGAAAAAAGGCAAAAACTGAGATGCTCTAGATGGAGAATGGAGAAAGGGACAAGCAATATATTCTGCAGGTAGGAGGCAAGTAATTAGTATTGAAAATATTAGAGGTATTCTAGGCTTAATGATTAGTTCTTTTAGTGGGTGGGGGGATTTTCTCGTTTGGGTTTTTTTTCTTCTAGTGAACTTCATTAGCCTGTTTTAGGGGCTTTGTTGCAATTGACTCTGCCAGAATGAAGTTCCCTACTTGATGCCTTTTGTTCCCAGAGATTTTCTCCTAGCTGTTTCTGGTCCGATTTATATTGAGGTCACTTTCTCAGAAGCGCAATGTTGAGTTCCTTATGCTAAATGGAAAGCCTAATGACTTCATTAAATTATTTATAATGGCTTAAATCTCCTTTTAAAGTTAGAAATATGTTTTTAAATCCTGAAAGTACTGATTGGTAGCCTGGTAGAAAATAAACCGCAGTTCTCTTGCAACAGGTATTTTAAAGAAGAACTGCTACTGATTTTATTCTATGTCCTAAATGCAAAAGAGCTTAGAGGCAAAATAAACTATTTCCCACAAGTATCATTAATAAGGAGTATCTCTATTCAATAAGAGATAAGGAATATCTAAATAAAACATCATTTCAACAATTTTTTTCCAGACACATCTTATTTAAATTTTATACTGGTTTAAAATAACAACTTTAGTGCAAAGCAAATGTTTTCATCTGGGCATCAGTGACAATTTAATGGTCCCCTTGGGTTTGCTAATAAAGACAGCAGCTTTTTGTTGTTGGTTTTTTAAACTGGATCAAAGCCAAGTTATATTTTTTTAAGAAATTGTGATGTTTTTTCTTGTTCTGTAACAAAAAATTTCCTCATCAGGGACAAAAAGCCACAACAAATATTGTATACATTAGTGTCAAATTCAAGGGCAAATACAAAAGATAAACTGTTAAAGTAATAATATCTGTAAAACCATCAAAGCTAAGCAGCAGTGAAGACAGCACATAAAGTCTTTGCAATTCCATAATATGCCTGTGCCATATTAACATATTCACAGCAAGCTGCAAAGACAATTTCTAGTTATAAGGCAAACAAAGATTCAAGACGTGATGTGTTCTCAGCTGCACTGTAGCAGGAACTTTTTGTTCTGTTACAGTTCAGGAGTGAAACCCAGCTCTCAGCTTGGATGGATATCTCCTGGGCTTCAGAAGGAATTGTACCTGTTAGTGCCAAAGCTTCCTATGGCCAGGGACGTGAGGCACGTCAGAGAAGCAATTGTAGCTATGAATCAAACAACCCAGGGGAGCCGCAGCTGAGTGCGTTGGGCAGGAAGGGACTCTGTTGGAAAGTTCTTAAAGTGGAATATTAAACCAGCTAAATCATACCACTTGCTACGTTCTACAGTGGTAGCTAAGATAACGAAATAACTTCTTTCTTAAATAACCAACCAAACTTTTTCTTGTGTCAATGTACTTCCAGCCTTTAAAAAAAAATCATATTTGCTTGTTTGAGCACAATTGCTTTTATGAAAGCAAGTTGTGTCTGAAGTCCTATCTAAGCATTTGATAAAATTCTTTTCTGCAGCAAAATGCTTTTCAGTGGTTGTTTTTTTTTTTTTTTTTTGGTGGAAGAACATATCTCTCCTACAGTTGGAAAAGGCATACTGCCTTCAGTGTTTCCCATAGTCCAGCCCTACATGCAGATCAAAGGCACATCCATGCTGGCACTGCTTCTGTTTATAGGTAAATTTCTGACCTAGGAAGCTGGCCATGCCCAGGCAAGTTTCCTGCACCTATATTTTAATATTTTATATTCTTCAATATGATATCTCCAGCAACAGAATTCCTTTAAGCATTTCCCAAGTTAAACCCAATAATACTGCTTCAGATATTCATTTTCTTCTGCCCTACAACTTTCTACACCTTACCTATGATGAGGCAGTGATACTGAATAAAACATGTGACTGGCACAATACAGAAATGATGATCACCTGTGAGTGCAGCCACAAAGTGCCTTGGGAGGATTCCAAAATCATAGCCAATCACAAATCCTACCTGGGCAAGCAGCAGTTTTCAAGCCACCCACAAAATACAAAGCTTGACTACAGGTAAGAGGCTGTGGCCATGGATCCATCACATCCCAGGCTCCACACAGAGCCAGCCAAAGCTGTGGATGGCACACAGCTGCCTGCACTGCGCTACTGTCTCCAGGGAACATTTACAAGCAAGGCAGAATATTCTCTTTAGGTTGCTTCTATTCCATGACAGCAACTTTGAGGTCTTCTGCCTACCAGCTCATGACACTCCCACTGTCCAATTTCGTTCTTATTGTCACCATGAAGAGAGCTCTTCATAATCTTCTAATAACTGAATACAAATGGCTTTACCAGCTTATACTTTTCAATATAGTGTCTTCACCTAAAACTTGCCATTTCTTTACCTCAGCAGAAGACAGAAAAATTCATCAGACAAAATTAGTTGAAGAACTATTTCAATTTTGTTCCTGGTGATAAAGCATGAGCCATGAGGGATTACAGAATACATCTCAGTGGTTCAAAAAGATATGGCAGGCAGGCATGAAAAGAAACCTTTTACAGTAGAAATAAGGTTTAGCTACTGCTAAACCTTCTTCATGCTGAATACAGGTTCAATGGCAAGAACATACTTTTATTATACAAAATAGGAAGGTCAGGACCTAAGCACAAAATAGCAGGGGTATTTCTGTCTGAAATGTCTAGAAAATGGAGAGGAGACTCCTGTGGCATGGATATTTCTGAAGTTGTTTAGTTTTATTCAGTAATGTAATAAACATATTTCCATTTTTTTTCCCGACTGAGATGCAATAAACAGAACCAGTGATGTTAGATCATATTTATTTCTCCTACAGGAGACTTCACTTCCAGCCTAACAACTCATGGAAGAAATTAACATAATTTGTGTAAAATGCTACCCCTAGAAAGGGTATTCACATGGTCTGAATCCAATAAAAACATACTGCTGTCTAAGCAGTGATATATTTGAGCAGCTGTATAATGCACTGGGATATGTTTGATCACGGACTGTAAGGATGTTATGGCAAAGCTTCAATTAAATACAGTGACTTCATCTCAATCTCGGCCAATTTAGCACTTCCACATCTTTTATTAGGGGTTTGTGATCTGACATCTGCTAACTGGTTACAGTCCACTGCCCAGTAGAAATCAATGTCTCAGTTCTGAAACGACGTAGGAAATTCTCCAGCTTCAGACCAAATAAATTAAACTTCTCTACTCCCCACCCCTAAAATATTCCTAGAACAGAATAATAACTTAAAATGAAAATTATTGAAAGATTACCAAGTACAGAGAAACTCATGAAACTGACCTATCCAACTCATCAGTCACTCAACCACGTGAAGCAATATCCTTCAATGGATTGGATAGCTATAAGCAAAAACTGTTTTGTGGTTCTCAATAAAATTTCCTTATAATAACTTCTCCTAAAATAGAAATAGATACATAGAATCTGGCATTAGACTAAAGGATAAACCATATAATAGTCTACTAATTTATAAGGTTTCCAAGAAAAAGCCCCCAGTAAACATTACTGGTTTCTCATATGACAGTGTAAAGCTCTTCTAATGTTTTTGAGAATTAGTTACTTAGCTATTGATTGGGGGGGTGGGAAGGTTGGTGAGGAAAACAGATACTGTTTTATTCTTGCCTTTTCCCCAGTAAGTAAGCTTTAAAACTCTTTTAAAATGTAATTCCATTCTATTCTATAAATTTTTCATACCTGAAACTTGGTTCCAAATACAGAATAGGAATAACTACTGTCTGTGTTTTTGCATTAATGATCCTTGATTTTAACACTTGCATCTAGAAATTGAATTCCTGCTTTTTTGTCCTTTGTCTTCTAAATATTTTCTGATAAGTCTTGGTATGAATCTGGGATTCAATTTCTTGTTAGCCAGACACATTTTAAAACTCCTAAGTTATAGTAATTGACACTCATTATTTAAATTCATCAGAACATTTTTTTAGCTTTGTGTTCTATTTTCCAGTACTGTTCTAACATTTTCTTACAACCAGACTATTTTCTGCCCAGTACAGTTTCTTAATGTCTTTTTGGGTTTCTTATGGGTTGTCTAATTGGACAACAGTTTCCATGAATATTTTCTCTTTTGAATTCAGCGTCCTTGTCACTTACAACAACAAGGCATAAAAATTTGGGAAACTGTTACTTTTAAAACTGCAAATATATAAACTTATCTGCATGAAATACGATCACAAGTACCTGGCTGACTCCTACCTCTAAGTCAGTGATTAACTCTTTTCCATCTTTGTGAGTGGGGTCAAGCATTTGGTGACACCAATTTACAGAATATCAACATTTAGAGAATATCAAAAGAAAATTGGCTTCTAGTCAATACTGGACCTAATATATTACCTAAATTTAATTTACTACTCAGAGGGGATAGCTGGAAATTTTCTCAGAGGAAAAATTGAAGACCAATTTTAAAAACCAACCAATCAACCAAAACAAAATAACCCCAAACAATCCTAAAAGCCTCAATAACTTTCCAGGATTAAGGTGTTTTACTCTGAAAAAATTGAGGGACGCTGGATTCAGAGCAGGCCCCAAGAAAACCATGGCTCAGGCTACTCTTGGGCTCTGACTCTCGAGCAGTCCAGGCGTTCTTTCTTTCCTGTTTGTTTTCTTTGGTTTTTTTTTTTTTTTTACAGGTTATTTTACTCGAGGCCATCTGTTGCAAAGATAGGACATAGAATCTGAAAAATCCAGGACTAGCCTGGAGCTCTGTATCTCTGGTGGGCAAGAATTCCTGCTTGACAATGCATTTGCTGCAAATTTTCCTTGAATGAGACTTGAAGTGAAACTTTTCAGGACTTTCTACTAGCCATTGAAAAAGCTCACAGAGATAAACCACACAAAAATTCCAGTTTAATAGGAGTTTACTGCAGATAATTGTATAGCCAGAGTGCGTAACAACTTTCCTTTAGGGAAGACCATGCATGCTAGATGTTTTCAAAACCAAGTTTTCTTGGAACTTTTGGTTAATTTCTAACAGAAAGTAGAAGAATCATGGCATCCATACAGTTCAATCTAAAACCATCCTAGCAAAATCTTAATGAAAATTAGATTAAAAATTAAACTTTGCATCCCTCTACAAGACTGCAACATCCAAGATGCTTGTTTGTTGCTTTTTTTACCCCTAGACATTGATGGTAGAACTTTCAGAATCAATTTTTCTTATTTTCTAGTGACCTTTTGGGTGCCCATTCTTAAGCAGCCAAACTTGAGACATGTACTTTAAATAACAACAGTCAGTGAATCCCCATTTTACTGAAACCATGGCTCCAAGTTTTCAGGGTTGCTTGTAGCCTTAAAATACAGAAGCTCTGTTGTTCCTTGTTCAGTCAGAGGCAGATTTAAAGGCTAAATGAAATATTATCCATGGAAAATATTTTTCAATAACATGGATATAGTTATCTTCTTATCACCTTTTAAGTCTTGGTTTTTTACTTCATAACCTGATCACATGTCAGACTGGCATGATGGGGAATAACTGATAAAAAACTGAATTCCTAAGGAGTTTAAAACTCCTCTCCTGTATAGATCAAGAGTAAGCCAGACATTGCTGATTGGGAGAAATGACAATCTATTTCATGCAAGATAGAAACACTTGAGTTGCATTAAACATGAATATTTAATGTAGAAGTGCCAGCAATTTGTTGTTGAAATAGTCATATACATGCTTATGACATACAGAAAGTTAGTGCAAAAAAAAAAAAAGTGTAGTATTTCAAAGAGGTAGGCACACTTTTTCCTCAGACACCTGCACTGACAAATGAATTCTTACATTTCTGTATTGATTGTTGGAGAGTGAACTGAGATTCAAGTGCTTGCTCAGATAAGCTGACGTGAATCTGAGACTTTACATGTGCAATTCATTTACGTGGCCTCAAATTTTCAAGGGAGAATTATTCAGGGAAAACTGCCTGAAAAACATTCTTCAAGCAATCATTTTAGTTCCTTGGGAATACATAAATGATACCATAATGTTCAGATATTATTGTTCAGATGTCCTAGAATTACTGATTCAGCATGTAAGGCTTCATAGTAAAGAGAAGAGTTATTGTCTGTCTGACCTAGAAGCAGAAGCTCCCTTAAACTCAATAGACTTTAAAAATTCTCCTTTACCAAGTTACACAAACACAGATGATTTGGCTTCTGGATACTGAATGATAGCCAAAGAATACTGTACTCAGGGACTTCGGTGTGGGGTGGAGTTAAAATATACAGAATAGAGCTTTTGCTCTGTGCTGGAGCTAGCTCAGCATGGGAAGATGGCCCTGGTGAATTATGCAGGAACAAATAGGGCTTACTTGTATTGAAATTCTGTGAAAGGTGTTGCCACTTTGCATGAGTTTTATGGCTGCCTTCAACTTTTTACCCATATATCTTAAAAATCCAATGGAAAGGACCAAAATGTCAGTAACATTTCCATTTCTGAATGTCTTAAGGGAGACTTTTCTAGTCAAAACTAAGCACAACATAAGTGGTCAATATTGATCACATTTCATATTTAAGTTCCTAACAATATGCTACATTTCTAATACTCTACATTGCATCACCTAACTGCAGACAGAATTTTGCTAAGACTAGGTTTGAGGTAGCTTTAGAAATGAAACTAAAAAAAAATCATCAGGTTAAATGAACAAAATAACTCCATGATAAACAAAACAGAGAAGTCCCTGATTCCTCAGAGAAAATAATTTGCATTTTGTGAAACAAAATAAGAAACTAAAAAAGCTTTTCTCATCTCAACTAAGCAGCTAACACCACTTCAAAAGCTGTACCAATTGTCAGCACACCACATAAATAGGTTGCTTAAAAAGAGACATGGACAAATTACACAGTTCCTTGTGGTCTTTTCTTGTCAGAAAAAAAAAAGTATCTTCAAACTTTTTGAGACCATCTGGCAGAAATAAATTTCAATTATTTATCACTTTGTTGTGTCCTGCCATGAAACAAAATATAATTAATATCATGGTTCATAAGCCATTACTCAGCTAAGTTTTCCATCACATGAGTAATTTAATTTCTTGGGTGTTCTGAGCTACAACAGATTTAATTTTACTGTGAGGTTCTTCAGTGGTAACGAGAATAAAACCTGTTCATAGCTGCTAGTGACAGGCACTAAATGTAGGTCAGATCAGCAGCAGGGATAGATTTCTATAGCTTAACTGATAAAAATGGAGCTACTTTACTCAGTGGGCATTGCTGAGTACTTTCTGGTCTTTCAAGAATTGAACCTGGCAGCAATGACAAGGCGACCAAGTTAATCTCATACCTTATGACCTTAAAACGGTTCATCTAGAACTCATTAAGTTATTGCAAACCTATTTAGAAAACACTTGCAAATTTTAAAGCTGGGTACTGTTTTTCAAACAACAGTTTGCAAGAAACTGCAAAACATTGGAAATACAAATGTTTTGCACTTTTACATTGGTGTTGTACTCCCATTGCTTTGATACTAGCTACAAGAAAATGAATAATGTTCCTGTTTTCTCCTTCCCTTTGTCTTTCCAAAATCTCTCCATACTTTCTGTACACAATGGCAAAGTTTCAAAGGTGGGTTTTTTCCACTTATTCCCATAATTATTTTTTCTAAGCTTGGCAAAGATTTGAAAAGTCAAAATAAAAAGCAATATATACACAACAGTCCCAGATGACATAATTCCTTCTTCTTTTAATGAGGGA
This sequence comes from Setophaga petechia, assembly GCA_024362935.1. Taxonomy (NCBI): domain Eukaryota; kingdom Metazoa; phylum Chordata; class Aves; order Passeriformes; family Parulidae; genus Setophaga; species Setophaga petechia. The sequence goes on from JANCRA010000001.1 coordinate 36,294,523, forward strand.
AGAAAGGGAAAATAAAAGTTAAACTGAAAACACAGGGCTTTAAAAAAATTATGTACATTCTACTGTAGTTTCCCATTAAAAAACAGAATTAAAAGTGGTATTTATCAAGATATTTCCAAAAAATAAGCTGGTACTATTCCATGAAAAAAATGCAGTTACCTTTTCAACTACATCTAAATTATTCTTTATCTATTCCCATCAGCAAAATATTCCTGAGCTGCTATGAAATTTAACCACATACACCAACAAAATTGAAAATTACATTTGTATCAGTGTGAAAATGCAGCACTAATCTGTGAAGGTACTGGTCAGGTAGTTCATCAAACAGTGCTTGACCCCTTTCACCCTTTGAATTTTAGTTCTCACTTGCTTAACTAACGGTAAGATGAAAGAAGACCAAATAAAGTTTCCTTAACTCCAACAGAAAATTTTTTCCTTGTAGTTGTACATTAAATATTCTCTATTTTAATTCTAAGATCAGCACCTTTATGACTCCTCCTGAATTATAGGCACTTGCCTCAGTTGCACTACTGGCAATTAAGAAAGTCCCCATTCTTTGGCTTGGAAATTGAGCACAGTCCATCTGCCAGGCATTTGTATTTCCAGTGCAGAAAGCCGTCGTGCCTTTTTTACAGGAATCCAATATGAAACTTGAGTTTGTGACCAGGTCTACTCTGCAATGAAAGGTTTAGACTGGGATTTCTTCAAAAGAGAGCTCAGGGAATTTTGACACTTCCTCTGCTGTGACACTGCTTACAGATGTGTCACTGCAAACCATTACAGATATATTATTTTTTGTTTGAACATCACAAGTACTCAAGTGTGTATAAACAAAAACTATATATGTCCTACCCTAAAGGCCCAGTAGCATAGATATTTTTTGGTGGAAATCATTTCAATTTGTCAAGGCATTAGTAAAGCTGTTGAGGAACAAAGCATTTAGAGTCATCATATGGGCTGATAATAGTATTACCAAGAAAAACAAAAGACTGTTCTGTCTTTCCAGTCTAGGCCCAAATTAAAGCAACACTACTTTTTCCTTCTGTCCAGAATTCTGTCAGTAAAAATGAGAACTGTATTAAAAAAGGACAGCACTTGCCCTTTGATTTAAATTTAAAAAACAGTTATTGATATAGGTCACAGAGCCATCAGCATCTCTGAAAGTATTTATACAGCTTGGAAGAGGAACAGTAAGCCATTATCAATCTCTTCTGCTCAAACATTTATCACATGATGAGCTAAATGCCTAACAACATGCCTGTCTTCCCTGTAGCAGATGTGGGGAAAATTGTGTTCTCCAAAGGCATGAGTGTGAGCTAGAGAGGAGAGACAGCTGTCCCAGCAGGCTGCTGTGAGGAGACTGAAGCTTTGTCTGTGGCAGTGCTTAACTGATTCTGCAAAGGAAAACAATGCCATTCTCTGCACAGAAATGTTGAGACCTTCACCAGCTGTTTCTAAGCGCTGCAGCAAAACCTGGTGATGACAGCTCTACATTTTCTGACAGAATGCTGCCCTAAACAAAAATGCTACTTACTTGAAAATTAACTACCTCCCAGGAATATGTCTTTCCAACAAAATTCCTGGAAAAAAAAAAGGTCTGGTCATAAATGTACCTGATTTCCTTCTAGATTACCTCCTTACCTTTTTGTGCATATATGTATAATTCAGGAAACTGTGAATTTGGATCTGAATTAACCTCAAATCCCAGGCCATATTCAGAATGACTGTGAGTGCTTAAAATATGTCCCAATAGAGTAAAAAAAAAAAATCCCTAATTCATATGTTAAAAAATCTGAAATGTAGCTGTTGTAGAAATCCTTGGGCCTGGAAGACTTCAACTGCAGGCTCTCAGCATGCTAAAGACCTCAGAGAGATATAACAGTTGCCTTCGAAATTTGTTCATGCTTCAGTGCATTATAAATGCCTCTCATTACTCAAAATAACAATATAGCAGAGGTTTTCAGGCATAAATCCAGACTGAAGTTGCAATAAAAAGTCAATGTTTGCATAATACTCCGTCAATTCTTGATAAGCGCATTTCTTAGGGATTCTTGACAGTGTGTAGGAACACAGAAATTTGAGATTGGTTCAATGCACATTTTATTTTTAATCATTGTTCAACTATAAAGCTATTTTATACGTTCAATATATCACAGCTCTTTTCTGTATAGATGATCCTGTCCTGTTTACTTTAGGAAAAGTTATATAGTGCACTCTGTAGGATACAAATTGAATGTGCAGCAAGACAAAAATAAAAGGATCAATATTATCATTTCCCACAGATTTATAAGGATTTAAAAGTAATAGTTCTTTCAAAACTGGAACAGACTTTAATACCTTAGAGCAAAATGCCTACATGTTATTTGAAACCTTGCTGGTTTGTGAATATTGATCCAATATAATTTTTGCATGCGCTTCTACGAATAATTTATAAATGCCTCAAGCAGTAGCTAGATGCTTCTGATGAAGAAAAATAAGACTGTGAAATATATTTTAAATGGATTGAATGCTGAAGTACGAGGTTAGCTCCAAGTGTGTTCAAATCTTGGGAATACAGAAAGTGTCACAGAGTATCCATTTCATATGTGGTATCATTAAAAATATGGTAGCAAGGAGTCTAAATACATTAAGATGTGGATGAGGAGTTTTGAAACCTCCTGCCTCTCTATTTAGGAATGCAAGGACAAAGTGTTCTGATACGAGTCCCCAGAGCAACCTTCAGTGATGCAGTGATGAGATCTGCATGTGTAGTGATGACAGCAAAACCTGCCTTCAATGAGCACACTTTATAAAATGAAATACTTCAATAAACCCTGAAAGACTCACAGCATTTTAAGCACTCCTGCACTGGTCAAAACACAGAGGGACAGATTTACTAAATGTTGGAAGTGGGACTGCCTGCCCTGGCCTAGATACTTTGGGTATATGTGCACTGCACAATGCTGTATGATGGGAGATTCTCTGAGCCATTTTGGTACCAGGAGTGTATTCTGGTGCTCCTGCATGGCACATAAAACAGCCAACTACCTCTGTCTGACTGTCCAGAGGCATTGTTAAACTGCTGTGCTAGGGGTCAAATGCTTACTCTCAGGCTGATTTATGTGATAATTGTTGCAGATTAAGACAAAATGGCAGGTGAAAATCAGTTCAGTAAGCTAATAACTATGAAATTTTCCTAAGCATCTGATGCAAAATAAAAAGAACTAGGCAAAATCCTCCAAGTTCTGACCTGAACCACTGTTCAGCTGCTGCTTGTGCCTGCATTTGTTGAACTGCTGCAGTAGCTTTGAGCTGCATTTACACTGCCATGGTAGAGTATCACTTGCCCATCGCCACAGCCACCCAATGTGTTTCTATTCCTTTTTGTCTGGACTCTACTCTAAGGGGAAATACAGAGGTAACATGCTAAGGAAAACCACGTGCTAACAAGACATGCTGATGTCCTGAACATAGAGAAGGTGTCAACGCAACCTGCTGCAATTTCTTTTTTCCCAGCCTGTCCAAAATTAATATGTCAGTGTGTCTTAAAACACGCTGTGTCCTTCATGTCCCAGTGCAACAGAACACAACCAAAAGAGCCATCCACCAGGCTCCTTCTCCTCACACATACTGCTGCCATGGCTGACAGAGACCAGAGATCTGTGCAACAGACCCTACCTGCATCTAGAGGTTTCCTTCTAGGAGCATTTCCAAGTGGCAAAATGAGAAGACATCAGCAGAGCTGGCGCACACAGACCACTTCAGCAACATCAGTGCAGGTCTGAAGCTGAAAGCCACATGCAGGCCAAGGGATATCAGCCTGCAGTGGGGTACAGCTCAAAATTTCCAAGAATTCCTGTGGTAGAGATGTAGCTTGTCATAATCTATGAGCATTTGTTTTGAGCCTAGAGGTCCACATGTCAACTGGCTATTTCACCACTAAATCAGAAAATACATTTTTCAATTGGTAGAAAGCCACCTTCCTGTCATTCCACTCCTCTGAAATAATTAATGAGAAAGCTGATGGCCAAAAGCACCAGAGCCAATGAGGCTGGATCCTGTGCTTATGAAATGAGGCTTTCAGAGACTCCCTGGGCTCTCCCACAGCTTTGTCAGTCTCTGCAGGGAGCAGGAGCTAAAAACACACACCTCAAACACATCCTTGAGCCCTCACTGTCCTGGGCAGCCCACCAAAGGCAAGCACTGCTCAGTCCTGGCCCAGTTGAGGTGCAGATAAGGATCTCCACTGCTGCTCTGGGACCACTGGAAATTTCTTGTCATTTCTTGCTTGACATACAAAAGGATGCTGCTTTTCACTGTGTGCTGTTGTCCCTTTTGAGGGAAGGTACTACAATGAGAAAACTGTTCCTCTCATAACTTTCATTTTCCTAACACTTTTCTATGAATGACCTCCTCATCGAGTTGAAAATTAAATTTAATAAGGTTTCACATTTGATCTTAACTACTTTGAGTTTTGTTTTAAAGAAAAAGAAAACCAAAGAATAGGAAAATCAGTATTACTCCCTTTTCTTGGGCATGAGTTTTAGACAATAAAATTTCAATCAAAATGAGAACTTGTATCTATAAAATTAAAATAATAACAATAATAATCAGACCTGTGTAGTTATAAATACAAGTTCAATCACGAAACATGGTATTTCAGATCCCAAATGACTTTATTTTAATTGTAAATAACACAGAGTCATGCATGGCTGGGTGATAAAGGATCTATTACAGGGCAATTTCTAAATCCACTACCAGCCAAATTATGTGTAAAGAAAATTTTGACAGGATTTAGCTAGCCAAGGAACTTTTTCTACACCCATCAGCCAGAATCACTATTGGCCACACTCTGTTTGCCAAAATGATTACATACTGGTAAAACAATATGCCAATAATAACAGCCTGACTAGGGCTAGAAACCATTACTATGCCCTGTCTGATGTGCTGAATGCACATTGAAAGACTAATCAACTTACAAAACAGTAAATATTCATCTTTTAAGGTACAATATCACACACATCCGACTGAAGTTTAAGATTAGTTTTCATTTCAGCAAGTTTTTCACTGAAGAGATCATAGTTTGACACAGTCAAGCGTTGTGAATGTGAATAGACTGCCGCGTATGCCTGCCTTGTTTGTTTCTCCTCATGAGCTCTTTCTTCTACTCCATAGCCACACTTTCCTGAGATTTATTGCTTCCTATCGTGTTCCAGAAACCTGCACTTTTCCCAGGACTCTAGGTTTCTAGATTCTAAATCTCAGAACACAACATTTATGAAATATGGATAAAGAACAAAGAATTCTGAATGTAACATGCAGGCAGCTTAGCAGGTATTTTTCATTAGTAGCGTTAGAAAAATGGAAATGGAAATATGATTTATGTTTAATATTTATTTACTCTCATATGAGCACTTTTTAATATAGCTTCTGTCTGCCTTATATCGGTCCTGATAATCTCAGTAGAGAAAGAAGTGTGTTCAAAGAAGATAGCTTTGATTTCTCATAAAATCAGATGGGTTTGATTTTTTTTATTTCTTAAATGCAAGGATGCAGTTGAAGAGAAACATAGGCTGCCAGCCGACTTGCCAGCTCATGCATTGACAGCATGTTTGACAATAAGATTGGAAAGGGATTACTTTTATACTCTCAGACAGGAGGTATTGTAATGGAGGGGTCATGTTTCAACTGCACTCTTGTGTACATCCCTGCAGGGAGATCCATCCACCACCTGTAATGCTTGCTCCACCTCCAAGGACACAGGAGTTTCTTATCAACAACAGCTGCTGCAGAGCAAGCCCAGAGACAGGGAAGGGGTGTCTACGTCTGTGTTCTGAAGAGCTCCCTGTGAACTATTCACTGGCCCTACTGTCTGGGTAGGACTACCGCTCCAGCAGTGCTGTTTCCACAGCGGCACAGAGGCTGCTGGGGAAAGGCAGGACACACTAAGGGTTGGTCTCTGCTTAGTGCTTGAGGTAATTTTCTTCTGCCCTTGCAGAAGAGCTGGAGTGTTTCAATTATCCAGCTTCATGTCCCTGATAAGGAAATTTTAAAAGCCACATGCTGCCAAACCTACCAAGGTCAGTCTGCAGCGACAGGCTGAGCAGTGCCATTTGTATTTAGAGGCTTTGAAGGCACCATGCTTCAGCCCTCATGGTATCAACTATGGCTATTTGCACAAGTGCTCTTAATAAAACTCTACCTCCAAATTCACAATAGCAGCTCATAAATTAGTAACATAACATCTGCATTATTTTTGGGTCTTTTCTACAAAGCATTGTTCCTATAAACATAGTTGTGAGCCATTCTCACACAGGCTAACATGAGAAAGAAAACAGGCATGAGTAATTACAGAAAAACATCTGAAAAAAGTGCCAAATGCTATTGCAGCCCAGCCTGCTTGTGTGGGAGAAGGTAACAGAGAGGGAGGTGCTGCTGAAGCCATTTTGCCTCAGCTAGGAAAGAGCAGTTACTGATTAAAAATCTGTACAGATGGGCTTCCATAATAGGAAAACCTGCACTGACCTTAATATTTAGGGACCAGAGTGCAGTGAACTTCTTCAGGGGGGCAGGGAGAAAGAAGAAGAGTTCTAAAAAGGAGTTTCAGTAGAATATTTAGAATTTTTTTTCTTTTTAATTAGAAGACAGGACATAGTTTCTCATCCTCCTTTTCTTCCAATCATGCAATACAACACAAAAGAAATAAGTTTCAAAGTTGTACTAAGGATTTTCATACTTTTCCTTTCTTGTTTTTCATTGTGTCTTCAGTAAAATATGATATCAATCATACAGTAAGCTTTTCTCTCAGAAGTGCTATTAAACATGGTATGGTTAGGAAACACATATCAGACACTCTGGTATTTGCACAGAAATAAATACATACAGAAGTAGTATCACAGAGCATTAGAAGGGATAAACTAATAGTTTAAGCAAGCTTCTGAATGTTTTTTGAGTTTGGGTCTCTTTTCCTCACCTAATCTGTGTCAATAATATTAACTAAAAACAGATCTACAAATATTTACCATGTAAAGCAGAAACACATGCAAGACACTTCAGAAAGCTCTGTTCAGCAATCCAATATTTGTTTTATTCAGTTCAACACCGATACACTGGGATCTGTGCCAAGGTTATGCATGTTGTTGAATGAATCCCAAAGTGTCCTTTTCCGCTCTGTTTTGAATCCCCATTAGTATAGTTCACTGCAACAATAAACCTCACCCGCTTCTCACCCGTCTGGCTCCCTGTGGAGCAATACACACTTTGCTTAAGAACCTACATCTACACAGAAACTCACTGATCATGCATTCCCAGCAGAAGACTGGCAATTGCATCAGGCAAAAAAATCATTAACACAAGTAATTTCAGATGGAAACAAGATTGCAAACACATATAGCAGATAGATTCTCTCTTTCAAAACACCAGCAAATACAACATGTAGGTAGGACTGCTACCAAAAGGAAAACTTGACACAACTACAAAAGCCTTGGGGAAACCCAAGGCTGATGAGTTTTCCTAAGTTTCAGAAAATACAGGGAAAACCTATTTCATTAGCAGGACTGGATAGCTCTAGTAAGAATGATTTTGCAAGCAGATTTCATCAGCGCAGAGCCAAATCCTACCTCTTTCACAGAGATAAAAGCAGCAGAACTAGAGTAGAGCTCATGTTTTCAAGATGAGTATGTGTAAATCACATAGTCTATCCCACACCCTGCTATTTTCTCCATTAAGTACACAGTACCTGATGAGCTGCCTGGTAGCCTGTGGGCAAGGATTGCCCTCTCCCAGGTCAGGCCATCCAGAGGCCCTAAGGATTCTTGAGTGTTACAAGTCGTGCAATAGCAGAATAGGTTCATGCTTGTTCCACTCAAAAAAATCTGCTTAGAGAGGTGTATTTGCCTGCTATAAATAAGAATGTTTCATCCACCCAGCATGTTTCTGTGTTATCATCACTTATATCAACAGGTGAAGTTTTTTATGCATCATGTATTAATATAAAAATTAGCTGTCATAAAACAAACACACTGCAAAAATCTGCTTTCTTTATAATAAAGAGAAACTCCACCCTCACGCATCCCTAACTTGCAACCCTAACTTTTTTTGTTCTTTCATTTGAGAACACATGAGCTCCGGTACTCTCATGCCCCTTGTGAGTTCACCATCCAATTACCTATCATCACCCAGTGGTGATTCACACCCTGAAGTTAGATTTAGTAGTTTGAAAATTCATTTCCAGCAAAGTTCAAATGAAACAGGTCAAAGGGACACGTCACTGGTAACTCTGAGAGCACAGATGTTTAGCAGAGACAAGTTTAAATTTCTTTCTGGCAATAGTTTAGCCTTTGAACTCACAAAGAGCATAGTCTGTTTAGCAAGAGAGTATTCATGACAATTTCATTTTCATACATTCATTTGAGCCAGTAATACTTAAAACAAGAGCAGTGGGGTTTGGGTTTTTTTTAAAGAGAGAAATTATTTTGCAAAAATAACATGGAAAATTAGTATTTTGTTCTGTGTGACATGTTCTATTGAGCAAATCAGATAGGGATGAAAGGATTCAGTGATTTTTACCTCTTAAACATTAATACCAATACCCTTCCATATTTCTGTGTCAGTACATGACTTAAGTACCTGCTTATGCTCCTCACCTAAAGAAATAAGTTTGAAATGTGCCTTTGTCAGGAGACTGATAGGACATCGTAAATTAGAATGCAGACTAAAATATAAATATTGATCACACTGAATAATTCTACTCTGCTAATACCATAAGTCAAAGTGTTGAAGACACCGCTATAAAACTACAAAAATTGCACTTTACTCTGGCATATAACCTTCTGTGTTCTACAGACCCTAACCCTGAATCTCTTCTTGTCTGTTTCTTGATCTGTGGCAAAGGAGCAGGGCTGGGTTTGAGAGGCCAGCATCTCATACCAGGACATATGACACACAGTTCTTTGGGGATTATGCCAGGCCTTTTTGATCATACCCATCAATTGCAGCCCTCATTGATATATTGCTGTGCTAAATTGTTTGTGAACTGCACTGAGCACTAGTGGAGAAGAGTTATTAAAGATGCACCTTCAAGAATTGATACCAGTTAAGAAAACAAGAGAAGCCAAAAATAAAGAGAAAATTGTCCTTGCCAGAGGAACATTTAGTCCACTTTATAAATATTGACCTCTTCAATAAGCTCAAATAAAAAGCACAGGATCCTTCTACTATCATTCTGCATATTTAAAAGGTCTGGTTTGCATAACACAATGAGTTTGCTATTACCTTTCTCCGATTTAAAACATAATATCATGTACATGAGATAAAAAAATAATACAACTTTATTTGAAAGTACTTATTTCATAGAAAATTGGAAAAATTTTCCTTGTAAGTCATCTACTTTGCCCACAGTATATAAGGAAAATATTGAGTGTATTTAGTATATATACAAAAGAGATCCCAGATTGCATTCTCTTTCTATTTTGCTGCAAACATACAAAGCAATGTTAGCATGATTCTCTTATGCAAAAAAATCAAGTGAAGATAGAGGACAGGATAATAACTTTCTCTAGCAACATAGCCTGTGGAAAGGGTACAGCATTCATCATCAACTCTGGTTTGAATTGAGGCAGTGAGCATATTGAAAGATAATATTCTCAGAAAGTAAATTCAAATTCTAAATCACTGAATACTAGAGGACTAGTACTAATAGAAGAAACTGTCTTATTACTTATTGTCTTAAAAATGTCTTGTTACTCTAAATTCTGAAAATTGGAACACCTTACTCATACTGGTATTTAGATATCTACTTTGGTCTGTATACTGCCTAATAATTTAAAGGATATAAACACATCTTATGCCTTATGCCTCACCTTGTTAACAGTACTTAAGCTCCTTTGTGATTTCAGGCAGAAAATTGAAACATCTGTTGGAAAAAGCTAAACTAGATTCAATATTTTCTATTTGGTTTTGATTGTACTCCAAAACTCTCCTCCAATAATAGAAATATTTTCTAACATCCTGAAAAAGCATTACTCTAGTTTAGGGGGTGGGAAGAAGGGGAAGGAGAGAAAGCAGGTTTGGCAAGTAAGGTTTGGTCAGCTGCTGGATAAAATACTATAAAATTACTAGGGGGACAAAACTTTTAGCAAGGTCTGCCAAAACAGGACAAGGGATAATTTTAAAATGAGGATGGGTTGCTTTAGAATAGGTATAAGGAATACATTTTTCTACAATGAGTGCGATCAAACACTGGAATAGGTTGCCCAAAGAGGTGGTAGTTGCCCATCCCTGGAAACATTCAAGGTCAGTCTGGACAGTACTCTGAGCAACCCGATGTGGTTGAAGATGGCCCTGCTCACTGCAGGGTTTTTGGACCTTTCAAGGTCCCTTCCAATGCAAACTATTCTATGATTTTGTTCTATGCTCTGAATGTAAATTTGTAGCCAGTAACAAATAAGCTAATGGATAACTTAGTGTAGTCAGAGTAAAGTGGCCAGGCAAAAAACTTCACATAATATCTCAGTCTTTGGATTTTTATCACAGGGTGCAGTGAGATTCCAGGAAGAAATCCTATGAGTTGGACAGGAGGGGATTTGATTCAGTGCTTTTGAAGACGGGGTCTGCTTTCATGAGTAGCTTTTCTACAGGAAATTATTTCAATCTGCTACTAATTGCAGTAAACATAGTATTTCTCTTCAGTTTTTTTAAATGGCATAAGGTTGGTTGAAAGTGCAGCCAACACTTCTGTGTTGTTAGAAGAGGTGGAAGTTAGATATTTTCTCAAGTTTCACCATTTTAGGGCTTAAACATAAGGAAACACAGAGGCCTCCTGGTAATAGTTAATTTCTGACCAGTACTAATTTAACACGTATCTTATTTCACAAAATGTTAATGTAAACCTGAGAGCGCAATTATGCCCTTTAAAATATTTTTCTTAAAATGAGATGCTGTTTAAACAAAGGAATACTAAACACCAAAATTAGATTAAGCTGAACTGTTACAGAGTATTAAGGAAAAGTATCAAAAAGCCAGCATAGATCTGATCCAGGGAAAAATTAGGTTCTGTGGCCACCAACCAATAAAAACTATTTGGACTGTATATTTTTTATGAGCCATCTGGATTCAGAAGAATAAATCTGCTTCTTTGCAGCCCAGATACTAATTGGAGTCCATTACCACTTTTTTCAACAGGAACACTACAATGCCTTCAACACAAAAATCAAACTCCTGAAAGTTTCAGATTTCATTGTCACTTTGTAGTGTGGTTTCAAAACCCACACATGAAAGGCAAGACCATAAATATTAAAATGGAGCAATAAAATATTTTAATATAATTCCATTCCAGTCCTGGGAGGCAATGAAAATGCTGACCTTTACTGGTGTCAAGGAAATTTTACACCATACAGTACCTTGCAAGACCTGTTCCTTCTTTACTATGCACATAATAGGTAACTGTGCAAATCTAATAGCCAATGGAAATTGGCTGAACATATCAAAATCTCATTAACATATATCATGACAAACAAGAAAAACAGTGAAACCAACAACCCTAAAAAATACTTTTACTTATGCGAATAAATTATCTGCTCATTGACCTAGTTTCAGTCTAGTAGGGAAATTCAGTCATATCCAAGGGGAAAAAAATAAAAATCAGGACTTAAATATACTCAAAACAGTTTTTAGCTCCATGGAATCTTTCATCTCATTATTTCTTACTAACATTAATCCTGCACATAATGCTTATTCCCTTTTATATAGAAAAAATATATACAGGCACACTAAGAATAGTAAATACAGATGCCAGTATCCAGGCCATGACTGAACTATTTCAAGCATGAATCAAGTTTTCTCAGTTCAATTGTGCTGGGGACTCATTCTTTGAAGTTTCTACCACTGCCTCAGTGAATTGATTCCCCTTTTTCTGAGGCATTAGGAGGCAGGACATACAGAGTCATACAGAGCTGTCATAGAAAACTGTGGGAAAAAAAGGATATAAAGCCCTTACCTGTTCTCTATCTAATCAGAAGACCTACTTCTTAATTAAAAAAAAAAAAAAAAAAAAAACAAAACCTCAAACAACCCAAACAAATTTGGCTGAGGATGATATTACAGAGGTTAGACCAGTCACCGTGGTTTGCAGTACACTACCTCAATCACAGAACTATCCTTTTCTCATGAAGATATTTTATTTCCTTGGAAAAATAAAATTGGGAAAAAAGCCCACAAAGTCAAAAAACTTTTGAATACAATGGGATTCTAGCACTCCAGAAGGATTAAACTGTGCTTACCTATGTGAGTAACCTGTAGGGGGACAATCCTACAGGTTACTCAAATAGGCCACAGTAAAATAGTCAGAAAGCAGGAACCTTTCAGTTCTAACATACTAAACAAAACACCCCACACTGTAAGAAATGGACAATAGTAGTGATTGTACCTACTGGACAGTAATCCAGGTCCCCTCAGTTGATGCCCATTAACTAAGATGGCAAAGTAAGACTAATGTGCAGTAAAGCTACACTGAGAAAACAATATTTTCACTGCAAACTTTTCTACTTTCCTGCTTTTCTTTTGTTTTGGTTTTTGGGGTTTTTTTGGTGTGAATTTATAACTTTGTGTCATGCCACAAGACTGAATGGAGTGCTTTATTTCTGAATTTTGCAAATAAAATTGATAAGAAGACTGATTTTAAATACAAAAATCTGAATACAGTATTTAAAAACACTGGCACTTCTACGGAATAGTATCACCAGTTGAAAGCACTGACCTAAATGTAGCTTCATTTTTAGAGATATTTACTAGAAAGATAATTCCCTCTAAATGAGCATTAGTTTTGAAAACTGAAGTTTGAATCAAAAAATAATATAAGTCAGTCTGGGATCATTTCAAAGTCCACTGTGGAAACATCTCTTGTAGGTTAGAAACAGAGAGGGAAGTTTGAGAGAATACTGAAGTGCTACAGGGCAGTAGTTTAAGTTTAATCTATCACATAACAGATGAAAATTCAGATGTCAACATAATAGATAAGAAAGAAAACAGGCTGATTAGATAAACAGATCAGTAGATCGTTTAGAGTCAGAGGAGATGAAAACATTTCAATTTATATTCCCTAAGAGAATTATTTATCTTGGCAAAGCGCTGACAAAAGTTTCTATATGAAAAATATAGAAAGCCTGACATAGCTCCAGTCCCAAGAAAAAAAATAAGACCAAATCTAGAGCCAACTCAGTTGAAGGCAAATTATTACTAAATGGCTTCAGAACTTCACACCAAGGCCATAAAATGTGAGAAAATGCCATTATCCAGAGCAGACCTATTCTGGCATGCCATTCACTTCCTGACAAGAGGACTCATCCCATCCAGTTAAAGCCCAAGCACTCAGAGCTGAGCAGGAGCTAACGTTGAAGATAAGAGCTTCAATACCTCTTGAGGATTTGGTTTTAATATTCAACTACCTGGCAGGCCCTGGAATCCACACGTCCTTGCCAGAGCCCAGAGCAGTAATACAAGAGTGGGTGGGATTAAGAGGTCTAACAACACAATGGGGCACTGCTCTGGCTCAAACTATGGCCTCCAAACTTGACAAGATGCAAGGGAAAACAGGGTGGTTTAAATCGCACCAGTCCTTCAGACTGGAAGAAGTTGTAAGAGAATTACTCTGAAAGGAATCCTGCAAAAGAATTTTTGTGGGAAAGTCAAAGGCTGAAAAAAGGGTGGATTTATATTAATTCAGACTTTCAAATAATGAACATAATGCAGGAGATATGGTCAGACTGAAACAAAGTAAATATTTTTTTAAGTTCATTAAAAAAAAAAAAAAGAATTTGTCTTCCATAACTTCAATATTATGTACAGAATATATAATACAAATTATTGCATTTTTATTTGCAATAATTAGTGTTCATTTTAAAAGCAAATTGTGCTTTCAAAACAAATACTTGAAGGACACCAAATCAGAAAAAGAATATAATACAAAAGCTTTTCTGAAACTGCATTTTTTTTATTGTGGGATGGTGCTTTCATATCCTTATAAACTAACTATAGTGTAACCAAGGACTCACTGAAATAAATTCTCATAAATTCTTTCATCTTCCTTCTATATCTCTTGCACAAGTGCTTCACATACATCATGGCTGTCCATATGGCACCAAACAGGGAAGTTTAGGCAATGATACTGAGTCCACAGAGTCCCAGAGGCACTAGAGAAGCATTTCAGCAGCCAGTCAGTAGAAAAGCTTCCTGGATACTAGCAGCTAAGATGATGGCAGAAACAAGACACACAAAGAAAGAATTTAGTTGCAAATTGAGAAAGGTTTTACTGGAAATCCCAGCCCAATCCATCATTTTAAGACTGGCAGTGGTCTAGAGATGGGCTGGTTGGAAATGGTACCTTCACTGAGATTAACAGTAGAACTCTTTTTGACTATAATGACTCCTCAATGATACCTACATCCTTTAGCACAGACTTTGTTACACACGCTTTCCTATGACACTGCCATTTCAATATAATAGCACAACAATGTATGGCAGAATACAAGCTATAAATGAATGTAATCCAAGCTCTCACTACTGACAGTAAATGACTCAAGTTTTTTCCCAAAGCAGAGTTTTAATCCTGAAAACAAAGATTAACTTCTGACCTTTATAATTATTTAGCCTTTAAAACTCTGGTAGTACAAGGCATCCTTAAGAAAATACATTTCTTTCATCTCTGTGTGCTGGTCTTACATAGCTTTTCCTGAACAAATTGGCAACTTCTGACTCACTCATATTTATGAGAAAGACTCTGAGTAGGCAACTTCTAGCACTGGTTCTCAGCATTATATTTCCTCCTCTATGAAAATAAGGAAGTATATTACGTAAGAAAACAACAAAAGGGGAATAACTTATTGCCCTTTTGGGTAGTCTGGGATATTTACAAATCTACATCCTTGCTGACACAGTAAAAATACAAACTAGAAATCTTGAGAGACTTACTGTCCCCAGGGCAACACTGTTTTTAATTCTTTTATTGTTATTTATCTAGTCATGGGAGAACCGCAGACTGGAAAGACTCACTTCATTTATTCATGTTCCATCCATAAATGAGCAGATAAAATTTACAGTGAGACTTCCAAAACATTTGCTTCACTTTTTGGAGGACTGTCAACTGTTGTATATGCAACAGCAGTACCGAAAAGACGCAGATGTCATTTTGTTTCCTGCAAGTTCTTCCATTTATTAAAAGGCATCTTCCCCCTGTTTCTGTGCTGCAGGAGCACTTGCATTCCCAGCCAGAGAAGAGCTCTAGGTAGTGCTCAGCACCTTCTCTGGCTGCAGGGTCCTCACAGCAGTGTGTTTCCTCTATTAGGTGCCATGCTGCAATAGTGATCAGCATTTTGCAATCTTCAGGAAGTGGGTATTCAAACCAGGAGATTTTATTTGAAAACAAACAAAGCAAAACTGACTGCTCCCCAACCCTTGCCAATCCTAAATCTCATAGTTAAAAATCTAAAAGCCACAAAACTGATAAAAAACCAGGAAACAGTAAAGACAATATAGTACTTTTACAGTAAAGCTCTTAGGTTTTTAAAGCAAGCTGGATCATTCTGGAGGGGCTGTGATATGTTCAAAATCAAAATCCATCTTCCTTGGGAAGTGACAGAAAGATACAATTTCCACTGATGGTCCAAGCCCCTGTCTTTCTGGCCACTTCCACTGTTATTCACTCAGATACTACATCTGAGTTTGTTCATCTAAGTCACAGCCATAACACATGTGAGATGAAAAGGTCGGTGTGAGTCATGAACCTCTTTTAAATTGTGGTTAGACTTTTATACAAAAATTCTTGCACAAGTCTTTTCTTTATTTTAGAAACCTCAAAAGGGCAAAAAACCTGCCATAATACTAGCGACAATTATTTCAGTTTTGTTCATTTCAGTGATAAGAGTTTTCATCTGTAGGACTGAATCTCTGATGTGTGCTTGCTTTTATAGACTTTAGATTAGAATTTAATTTTTAACTTTACAATTTTGTATTGAATAAAACACTTATTAACTTACTCTTTTATAAAACATGTTTAAAAAATTACCATCCTGGATAAAAGAATACACGCCCTTTCCCTTTAGAATTGGCCACTCCTATTTTTACACAGAACCAAAAACAGCACAAAATGCTTTCCCAGGCAACTGAATTTCCCTAGCTCCATACCAATGAAATTACAATGCCCTTTTCTATTTAGAGAGGAACAACCTAGAACTACCTGAAATAAGCAAAATTGCTCAGGATCATATCACAGATGTGATGCTAAAATTGCTCAGGATCATATCACAGATATGATGCTAAAATTTCTCAGGATCATATCACAGATATGATGCTAAAATTTGTTGCTTGTGCTCCAAATGCACCGAAAGCAAATTCACAGCTTTTACAATGAGCAGCACAGCTCAGTCTTATCCTCCTGACTCAAAAATTATGTAGGTGATTTACATGCTATTATTAAGCACAATCAGTTTACTAAATCTGAATTTTCTGTTATAAAAAAGTACTGATAAACCAAGACTTCAAATTCTGATAACATTTTTCATTTCCTTCAAAATTTAAAGTATTCAAACCACTAAAGATGCAATGGCTATTTACAAACTTGGCTCCAGGAGAAATGCTTCTACCTTTAATACTTAGAAATTTATTCCTATCTGAATGAAACCATCTGACATTTCAGAGACACCTCTGACCACACCTGTAGTTTTATACCATTACTCTACATACCACAAATATGAGCTGATCCAGCTGTCAAGGAAAAAAAAACCAAAAACAAATCAACCCCAAAAAACTAAACCTGCTATTTACACCACTGGTAAATGAAAAGGGGTCCCCTTTGACTGTTTTATATAAGCGCTGTTAAATATCTTCACTCAGCAAATTTTCCATTAACAAAGGCACAATCTAAAAATAACAGATTATACACTTGAGAAATGCTGTACTCTCAAATTATATTCCATATTCCCAGTAAGATATACTCAAATGTAATTGAAACTCACTAAGATATATTCAAACATATCCATAACCCACTTTTTATTGATTCCTTTTAAAGGAAATTAAAATATTTTCCTTATACTTCTCATGTTTATGCAGCTACAGTACTTTTGATGTCCAGCTTACTGGAAAAGGTGAACAGTGCCAGAACAAAAATGTCTTTAAAAATCTTAAACAATTTTGAAATGCCAGGGTAGAAATATAATTTCTGAGCTTTTCTTATCCAAATAGATTGTATATTACTACCTAGCAATGTTAACATGTAGAGCACATTGCTTCATATGAAACTTATGCACTTTTTTCACAAGCAAGAGAACAAAAAAATATATTTATCTAAAAAAAAGAATAAAAGACAAAAAAAAAACCACAAAAAACCCCTTCAGCTTTTAATTTCCTTCCATTTACTTTATGTGCCTTTTCAAAAATTGTTTCTATTCCCCCCTTATAATGATAAAAATAATATTTGGATTTCCTGAATAAACAGCGAACCTACATATTTCCTTATTCATAGCTCAGGCAAAATCTGCATAAGATCAAGGTGTCGGGCCCCAATAGTTTTTTTTGATAAAAACTACTGGAAAATAGTTTTTATATAGTACTTTTTCCCTAAGAGCAACTCCAAATTATCCATAACTTTTCGTATGTTCAGAACAAATTAATTAATAAGAGACAGGTCTTGGAAATAATCAGAAGATAAAATATTAAGAATTAATGAAATATGTGTAGAACTGGTTTCCTAGAAAGAGTTAGAATCAGCCATTATGACAAATTCATCAGCTTTTAATCATTATACTTCATTATGATTCATTTTAGTGTGGCTACAATGTAAAATGTAAAATAAGTAGAAGATTTAACGGTCAGAACTTGTATAGACCATCAAATGGAAAATATGTTGAGGAATCTTACCTCAAAAGTGTAAAAAGTCAAGAAGATTGACTTGTGAAATTATGGTAATTAATAAATTGTCAAAATACAAAGTATAAAAGGCTGATTAGTTTAATGCACATCCAGTTGTTCAAAGATGCTTATAATGGCTACATTTATTCATTTACCAAAATCTTTGAAAATATTGCCTTTTTCCTTCAGTTTGTTTTCACTTCTTTATGTTATGCCACTTTATTATTGCTAAGAAATATCACAACTCTCTCACTTTCAGAGAACTAGGTGGATGAGGAAAACTCACAATGAACCTGATGACAAAAATTTCAGTAGTATAAGAGACGATTCTTTCTTTTGCTGTGGCATTCTCCACGCAGCTGTACTGATTTTACTGTACCTGACACCAAGCTGTGTCTACAAATACCCTTAGGTTTGACCATTCTCTTTACTTCTTAAGGAATTTCTTCAGCATTCTGCTTTCCTGCTGCTCAGAACCAAATGGATTCATGCAGCTATTATCATATTTAATTATACAGAACTGAATACCATCATTGCAGTTAAATAAATCCTGTCCCTTCCTATCACACATCAAAGTTGAAGCCACGCATGAGCACTAATCTCTATGTTGTATCACAAATTTTTCTTTCACTAGAAAAGTTTATGTTGACTTGCATTTTCCCAGACTAACCCCACCACCCCTACACTACCAAGAAAATGTTAAATTTCCCAGATCTCATTGTATAATTCCCTAGTGATCCAGCTTTTTTGCCAGTAAAAGCACCTAATTTTCTTACTGCCTCAGTAAGAAAACTGCTGCCCAGATCATTACTAGTTACACTGACTGCCCAGTAATAAATAAACTTTCATCAACATTGTAGATTTATAGGTTGCTTCAGCTTATAGATCCCATTGCTAAACACAGATTACTCCTTTGTTAATAATTTTTCTCTCTCTTGTTTCTGTTTTTTGTAGTACTTGGAGAAGTATGTGGTGGTGTCATGTACTGCTACACACAGATAAACAATCATACATTCACAAGTCTTATATTCAAATTAGCACAGTGAAAACATTCAGATTGTAAAAATATGTGAGCTTGCTGTTCAGGTCACTAGCTCCCATTGCAGCTAATTCTCTCACAAAAAATGTGACTGGGCTTGGAGAACAGGTTGGAAAAATGCTAGATCAAAGAATGATATTTTTAAAAAATTTCAAACTAGAACACACACAAAAAAGCTTTTTTAATGCTACCTGTCCAAATCCATTCTGAATAAAATAGAAGAATCTGACTGATTGGAATGCAACAACCTGTAAAGCCTATTCCAACCAACAGAAACCCCTAGTAACCAGAAAAAGCTGCATTTAAACCGGATAAAGGCATGTTGTAATGTGGAAGTATTTTCTTTAGCTGGCGGCCACATAATTGCATGTTTCTATTAAGATTTTTGTACAGAAAAGTTAGACTTTGACTGTCTGAAGAATAAAACTGCGTAAATTCAATTTCTACAAATCAATAAAACTAGTTCATCAAGAAGTAGAAGCAATTAAAATCCAAATCCTGATGTTTTCCTTTACCTCCCCCCCCCTCCTCATTCCCCCCACTGAAAAAAAAATAAAATCAGGCAGTTATGTTTCTACTTTCCAGATGTGAACAACTGGATTAAATTCTATGGAGAGCTTTTAAAAAAATCATAACAAGTCAATGGGTCACGGTCTTCACAGCATAAAAGAAAAAAATGCTAAGGCCTCATTGCTGAGACAAAGCAACATGGCTGCAGCAGCTGCAAGGTCACAGAGATTGAAACAGAACCATGGAAGAGAAACCACAGCCACAAGAACGACAACAATTACTTGGGATTTTTTTTTTCCCCAGCATAGCGATGGAAGAACAGCATTCTTTTCTATAGCGGGGCTGGCTCGATCGCTATACCAGCAAAATTGTTTCCCTGGTTTGGGAATGAAAAGGTTTTCCCACCTCTGTGAAGAGTTTTTGATGTCTGAGTCAAGATCATTGAGAAGATTCAACAGAGCAAATAATGCTCTCTGAAACTTGTGAAGATTATTTATTGTGACAGTTATTCATGTGGAAAATATAAGTACCTGGGATGAAAGAACAAGATAGACAGCACAGGAGATGTTACCCAGAAATTTCAAAAGCACTTCTCCCTCACCAGCTTGGACTCTTCCTGTGAGTTCTGTCAAAGGTACAGCAAGATGAAAAAAGCCTATACTCTCAGCAGAAAAGTCTGATCCTTCTCCCCTCACTTCTTTGAAGAGGCTAAATAAAGCTAAGGCATGAGCAGCAGCCTTAAGGTCCAGAGTAAAGCTGCATGAACACCACAAAAAGCTTTGGAAAAGGCATTTGAAGAGGAAGCATGAACTCATTTAACATTTTTGACTTGAGCTTTCTGTGAACAGCCTTAATAAAATTGCTAATTTATTACTGTTTAATAAATACTAGATTTCTTTATGTGATGAAGTATATAAATAATGCTACGATTTTTAAGTAAACAAACACACATGATCATATTGAAATGCGTTTTTTTTTCCAAGTAAAAATCAGACTTAGATTTTGACAAGTCAAGATCTAAGTTCCAACATGTTCAATTGTTCTACTTTTTGTACAGTGTCTGAGACTTAAAAACAAGAAGGACATTTCATAAGCCTTTTTATTGTCGTGTACTGAATAAAGAGAAGAAATACAAAAAATGCCCTACTGAGTAACTGGTCCTTTTTTACATTCTTGGGCTTCTAAAGGAACTTTATACACTTAAATTCACATGAAAGTATAAACATATAAAAAGGTACCAAAATTATCCAGAATTTTATCTTTCTAATGGGATACTAAATGAATTAGATGAACAAATCATACTGGCTT
This sequence comes from Setophaga petechia, assembly GCA_024362935.1. Taxonomy (NCBI): domain Eukaryota; kingdom Metazoa; phylum Chordata; class Aves; order Passeriformes; family Parulidae; genus Setophaga; species Setophaga petechia. The sequence goes on from JANCRA010000001.1 coordinate 36,315,257, forward strand.
TTAGTAGCATTTTGCTGTATATTAACTTGCATTCAGTGTGCAAAGAAATAAATGTTTCTTGAATGTACTTGCTGTTTCTACAATGAACTTCTGTAATTACATAACCCTAACATGTTTACTGTTTCTACCACGAAGAATTTAATGTAAAAAATTTACACTTCACATCAATTAACTGTTGGACTTGACCATGTTAGTTGTCTTTTCCAATCTAAATGATGCTATGATCCTATACTACTTAATCCTATTGTGAAGATATATATAACAACAACACTACTTCATAGTGCTCATACTGAGCACTTCAAGTTTTAGAAGGTTGCAGGGAGAAATGGCTAAAACCATAATCACTTCAACATGTTCTTTCCACTTGGCTTTTCCCATTTGAGGAAAGAGTTCATCTCTTACAGGTAGAAAACCGATGAGAAATTTTGTCCTTTGCGTCCTGTTTTGTCCTATTTCTCTAGGAGACAGAAATGACCTACTGAGCTTTAAATTCTTAAACTGAATTTCAAGTTTTAAGTTATTTACCCCCATTCAAGGCCAGATCTATCTGTACATGGGTCACAACTCACTGCCAGCAGCCAGTCCCACTAGTATTTTATGCCTCTGTCATGATATAAGGGTTCATCATAATTATTTTGTAATAATTGAATTTCTAAAATATGGTATACCTAGTAATTTTGTTATGTGCTCAACTCCATTAGCATGCTTATTACTCAGAAATGTTTGATCATGAAAACTGCCAACAGCAGGTTTACGGAACACCAATAGCAATGGCACTAAATGAAAATAATTCACTGCCCATAACAGTGTCATTTTCAGAAGCATTTGATTCTTGACTGGCCAACTTCTTCTTGCTGCGCATCATTCATGCTTTGCCATTACGATGTTCAGAGTTCTCCAGGATACAAGGTCAGGAAAAGTGCCATGTGGCAATGTGATATACTTGCTGAGCCTCAAGCAAGGGATGAAAATAAAGCAATACTTAATATTTATTCATATTTTCATGGCAACAAATGTGAACTGCATGTATTTGCTGGCAGGTAATTTAAGTGGAGACGGATAGCTATGGGGCAAAGGAGAGCATCCTACTGTGGTGTCACATACAGCTCCTCTGATGTAGGAGTTCAGTCTTTAACCTCATCTGACTTAAACTGGCTTATCTTTTAAAAACTCAACCAAGAAATACGATAATGAGATACAACAGGAACTCCTTTTTAATTCTAAGGGTTCTACTGGGTTACATTTTTTGGATTTACCAGTTAAAATCAGAAGGAAGCCTGAGTATGATCCAGCAGCATCTATGCAAGCGTAACAGCTGTAAGTGCTTAGCCCACTGTTCACTGAAACTGGAGGATAAAGATACTTCACAATTTTATAATTCTTAATAGAAATTGAACTGAGATTAGGGAAATATATCCCCAACGGAGAGTCAGTCACAAATAATGTCAAGAGCATGAGAAAAACCAATACTTTTCTGGCAGAAAGCTTGCTCATAACATGATCCCTGTGTACAGAACATTGTTTAGAGATTTTTGAACAATCAGCTTTGATTTAAAAATATGAATAAATGTCAATTCTCCGTGAGACACATAGGTTAGTGTTTTACCCTCTGGCAAGAATTTGAAGTCCTATAGGACTAGAAATTCAATCTGTAAAAGAAACATTTATTGTTCAATGTAAAGGGAACAGCAGCCAGTCTTACATCATTACCTTCATTGTCCTTCAATTCCAGTAAGGTACAGTCTGAGAAAAATTCAACCACACAGAAAATTATACTGGTCTGCTATTTTGATTTATTTTCTAAATTTGTGAAATACCTTTCAAATGCTGTATTTGCAGGGCCACCTTTACAACTGCTGTGTCAATTGGAGTTGAATTCAGGTCTAGCACTAGCAAGTAAATACCACAGACATCAGTTCAAGAATAAGTTTAGGGTCAAATTTCAATCTGATGTGGATGCTAATCTTTAAATCAACCTCATGCTAAGCCACTGCAAAAAAATTTCAAATTGTTCTGTCCTATTTCTATATTAATACCTTTTTTCACTAATGACATACTCTTGAATCCCATAGTAAAAGTCTTTTCTTTACATTTACACTTTTCCCTTTTAGAATTAAATTTTCACCTGCTTTCTGTGTATTACAGTAGTGAAGTTAAAATGTTCGTGAAGCTAAAATGTTATTTCATGTTGGCATTTTTATTAAGAGAACTGAAAATTCGCATGAGATTGTGAATACTTGTGGTTGGGCTCTGGCAGCTGTTTTTAGATCTCAGACCAAAAAATTCATTGGAAGATCGTTAACAGAACTAACAATTTTAAAGCAATTTTCTTCCATATGTCTGGTGCAGGAAAACTTTATGACAATGTTGGAAAGTTAATCTTTCTTGGCTCTCTTGATCTTCAGCAGAAAGTTCTGACTGCTGATCAGTGAAGCCCAAACTTATATTAAGCTGACCAGCAGCAGGGTATAGGTGAACCTGTAGCACAAAGAGAGGCTATTCTTACTTTCAGCTCTGTGAGGAATCAGCTGGAGTCATTCCTTTGACCTTTGAATGCTCTGACATTTAAAGGATATTTACCACTTTCTTGACAAAACTCTAAGATTGACAATACCTATAGCAAGTGCTTAGGATCCAGAAAAATTCATTAATTCACTGACAGAAGTAACACTGGACAAGTGTAAAGCCATCCTTTAATTTTCTTTCCTACTTAAATAATTGTTTTTACAGTATTTCTTACAACCACAAGATACTTGTCAGTGTCTTGAAGTACTGAAGTTTTAGAATTCCATATCTAAAAGTGTTGCTAGTCATTGTTACACTGAATTTCTGGTGCATTGAGGTTTGACCTTTCATGACAAGATCTTCCAGCTGAGTGCAGATTAGATGATAGGCTAGGAATCAAATTTTGGAATTATTTTAACAGCATCAATCTCAGATTTTTCTTTAAGGTGACATACAAATTATATAGAAGATATTTGATTATTCACATCTTAAACAGAAACTTTCTTTCCTGAAACAAAATGGTGTGTAACAGGCTGCTAGTAAAGGCACACGCATGTCTTAAAGCAATGTCAAAAATGTCCGGAAAATTCTGAGTTCCCACTAGAGTTAATTTGATTTAAAATGGTTGCCTTAGATTTAGTTATTCAATAACCACCACCAGTAGACGCATGAATGTCAAGTGGAATGAAAAGATCTTTTAATAGGAGTGTTTTGGGTAAGTCCTTTACTTCAGGCAGAGTTACTCTGCTCACTGTCAGCTTTCCAGCAAGAGAAAAGTGTCCTTGCTTTAACCTTGGGCAGTCAGCTATTTTCCCTGTACTCAGTAGACAGCTGGACTGCAGTGCTGAAGAAAGGGAAGGAAAAGGTCCATTGGCAACAACTATAATTTATCAGAACAGTGAGAACTCTCATTGGGGGAAATGGAAGGCAGCCATCAGCACCAAACCAAACATCAGCTAGATCTGCAACTTCGCTTTAGCACCAAGTACAGAGGTTGTACTTCCCATCAACAGTTAGGCAGATAAAAAGGATGAGGGAAAATAGCAAGCATATGTCTTAGCAAATACAATGTGATCACATCTCTGCTAAGTATCTGGGTGGAAACCTGGAACTGAGAGAATATCACAAGAACATTCAGAAATTGCTTCTGTTCCAGCGTTTCCAGCTCTTTGCTTCCAGCTCTGCAGTTATATTGCCTTTCCTTTTCCTATTTTTCATTCATCACCATTTTTTTGTTGCTAGTCAAAAGTGGTTTGTTTTGTTTGGTTCAGTGCTTTTTTTTTCTCAACAAAATAATAATAAAAAACGTTGAACAGAAGTTTTTCCAAGTATTTCAACAAATTATAAACAGCTCCAGTCATTTCCAGGCTAATAGTCAAATAGGTACAGCTGGTCTTCCCTCAGATGTCAATCTTTTCAATTTCATGCATCCTTGCTGTAAACCACCATTCCCAGTAAATAATAAATGAATATATTTCCCATCAGGAAGAATAAGTGGTATAATCTTGAACTGTGGAAACTGTTGGAAGGATAAGTAAAACAGAACACTACAGAAATACTTAATATCATCACCTATAAGATGATGCTAATTTGTGGCAATTTTAGAATAATTGAAAAAATTAGAAATGGTGTGGGGAAATGGATACATTTTGCTGTTCAGAAATAGCTAGCTTATTGAACTAAACCTATGTTCTTCAGGAGAAAGTATGCAGATACACTTGGTAGAAACAGAACCCTTCATAAATCCAAAGAGAGGACAAAAATTTAGTTCCAAACTTGAAAATCTCAAATATGGTAATTTTAAAATGGATTCATTACAGAGTTAAAATATTCTATTCTTTGGACCTCTATGCATCTCAGCTAGCAGTCTTTTTCCCCTAACACTCGAATATAATTAGAGCTCACTGATTAGAGGAGACATCTTTTCTGCTTGCCAAAAGGACTGGGCACCTTGGGGCATCTGCTCTGTGTTCACAGTTGTTATGGTCACTTATCTACAAACAATAGACTCCAACTGCAACAGAAACACAGAACCAAAGCAAGCTCAGCATTAATGTTATGATTCTATTTATGTGATAATAATATATAACCATAGCAATGGGAACCTTAAAAAATACCTCCACATTACCCATTTCTGTTTTCTTCTAATAATGTCAGCCATCACAGTTAATTATTACTAAATCAATGTTACTTCCAGGGCTGGGTTTCATAGGGAAGAAGGGCCAAATCAATCAAAAACTCTCAAGGGTCTAGGAAGTCCCTTTTACCAAAATACAAAAGAAGCAAGGTTTTCATATTTGAGATTAGGAATATTATTGACTTCTCTTGCTCTGAGGTCTTAGTTGTTCCAGTTACTTGCAATGTGGTAGTATGGCATATACTAGTGCATAATATTATACAGGGTAATATCTTTGAAATTAGATTAGCTGGCACAAGGTATGCTATATGTGTGTGGAGGTTTGTGCAACAAAGAATTTCCTAAAATGAAGAAAAAAGCATCATGGGAAAAAGAATTTTATTCATTCTAGATAAGGGAAAAGAGAAAGAATATTGCCCTCATCTTCTTGGCTATACTCCAGTTTCACTGTAAATTTATTGCAGTTTCCCATCCCTTCTTGGTACTAAAGCACCATTGATGCTTTTTATTTCTCTGACTCTCCTTATCATTGCCTTTTTAGCCTGGCTAATAGGCTGTAATTACTCAGGTGTGTTTTAATCTTGTCAAGTATAGCCATGGTCTGGTTGCAAACCGAAAGTAAAGCAATGTTAGGTAAGTGGAAATTAGATGTTTTCCATCCATTAACTGATAAAGAACAATAGCCCTGCGCTAATTGCAGTCAGTCATGTGATTTACAATCCCCACAAACAATCTTGTTAGGGCATTGCTGTTGTGTGTCTGTTGAGGGTTTTGGTAGATTTCCTTCTATTCTTTTTTCACTCCCAATCTGTATACCTAGCTCTTGAGAATAAATGGTAAAATCTGAGAGCAAACAACTCCATACAGAATGTCCTTTCTATACCTATCCTTCCTGCCAAGAGCACTTAAAATCACAAAACACAGTATCTGCAAAAATCTTTTTCTTATTTAAAAAAGTATACAGAATAAAGTTAGCTGAAAATTGGCCAGAATAAATACTTGATCCAGTGACTGTTTGTTTTCCTTTCTAAACATCCAAACTAAATACAAGTTTGAAAATAATTGTTTTGTTGATAACATACAAATAATAAAATTCCTCTTCTGTTAAAAAAAAATTATCATACATTTGGTGGGAAAAGTTTCTGATTCTTAACTGTAACAATCCTTTTTTATATTTTTTTATATAACGATCTGGGGAGTTTCACTCTAAAACCTTAGACTTAGGAAATTTCCATCTTGCTCCAGTGCAGACAGTACTACTAGCAAAAGCTTCAGGTGAATTTTTTTGGGCATACACAGAGGGGCTCACTATATCACCAGGAAAAAAGCACAAAAAGAGTAGGAACAAAATCTGCATGTTTAAAGATTCACATAACATGCAAGTGCCCCCCTTCTGTGAGATCTACAATATCTCTGACAGCTCTCCAGATTTTTCAATGCAATTCCATAGCTTGGAATCACAGTATCAAGATTTGACTTCACATGGAATCTCAAGAAGTATTTTATAAGTACAGTATGCATCTCAACTTTTTATAGGTAAAAGTTTAAGGACACTATAAAGAAGCAAACTCCAATTGTTTATAGATTGCATTCCTATGAATTTAATAATATTATTAAACTATTTATGATCATCAGTAGACACGACCTTTTGAATTTTGATTGCTGTACAGACAGTTTCCTCCTAAATACAAGAGGTCAAGCTGTCCCCAGTTACATCACTAGTTATCCCACAGACTTTACAACTTCTCATCTGGAAATCAGGCTGTGTTCATTTCTCAAAGCAGCGTTGTCCTCAGGCCTTATCTGAGATAAGAAGCACTGTCAGAAACATCATCTTAGGCACTGCCCTGTGATAGTCCTGACCCTTGCCATGACTGTCCTTCTGTTTCCACTGCTCTGTAGTGTTTAACTGCAGTTAACTGCACACCAGCCACAGCTGAGACTGCATGGTGAACCAGATGAGGAACCTCAGAACAGAATTTGCTAATAACACCTATTAGACATTTTTCACCCCGAAGTGTTCCACTACACAACTCTACAAACAACTGTGTCGGCACTGCTGAAGAGGCGGCAGAACAGGAAGGTTGTGGACATTAATGAGGTAATAGATATTGGGCAAGCTCCTATTGCATCTGACATCTCTGATCACCAAAATGTATGTGATGATCTGTCTGGAGAAGTAAATGGATAGATAAGAGAAGAGCAGAGGATAAGAAATCAAATCTGTGGGGAGAAGGATAAAAAGGCAAGGACATTTGCAAAGAAGAAATAGAACAGGGAAGCAGAAACAAGACACACGATGAGAGGTTTTTTTCTCCTTTTATGGCAAAAGAGCATCCCTTAGCACATGTGTGTGTCATGCTCATACATGAGAAGTCATATCAGCATCTGTAGATTTACAGAATTAAATAGAGACACATGCTTAAGAACACTCCTGAAGAAAGTCACAGCTAGCACCTGTGTTAAGAAAATGCAACAAAATTTTACACTCCTTTTTTCCATAAATAGCTTCCTAAGGAAATTACACAAGCATTTTACATTAAAATTGTCTATTTCTTAAAGACTCAGTGTTTGAAGGTGCAATAGAAAGTTCACAGTTCCTGCTTTGAGGAGTAATTATCTTAGGAAAAAGAGATATAATGTACCAGTTTTTCTGTACTAAAAGGTAGTGTCCCCCATTAGCCTGTAATGCTGTAATGTATTATTAAACACTTATAGGTACTGTTGATGGAATATACTGCAATAATAGCATAGCTGGAAAAGACTTCTACTTTTTCAGGGTAATTTATTCCGTACTGGGCCAACTGGAAAGCTTTTCAAAGACTGTCAGCACCATTAGCTCTTTACTGTTGAGGCAAAAGCAGGAGTATTGGATGCATATTGATTTGATGTTATTCTGAGACTGCACAAGATTTGGAAGCTGGACAGAAATAGATATGTGGGTGTACCAGGGGAAAAAAAAAAAAAAAAAACTACTCATCCACACCAAAGCACTACAGAAAGCTTATCCAGACTCTGAAAGCCATTTGATAAGGGATTTGATAAGCATATTGATTTCATTCTTCCTCTTATTTATATACCCAGATGAAAGGTCCATTGATGCTCAAAAACAAACAGAAAGAAACAAACAAATTAAAACCTAATATTATTTATATGTTATGCATATTTATTTGATATGCAGTCTTGTGTACTCAGAGGTCTTAGATTTACAGTACAGAGATAATCACTGTTAGAATTTACTTGTAAAGAATATTTTCCAATAATGGGTTTTTTTTCCAATATAGGTTTTAACTGTAGTTGCCTCACACATGTTATAATACTGCAATGGTTTATTACTGATATGTGTAGGCTCAGTTAAGAGCATATTGTGGTTGTATATATTAACCTCACCTAGATGTCTATTTTTTACAATAGATGTGAATTTTTTACAATATGTAGGTTTTCAATTACAAGTTTCAGAGGATGGATTCCCTTTGTACCGAACATACTTTATAAAGAAATTATACTGTTGAATAATAACACCTTGAGGAGTTTACTCTTAACCTGAACTACGTTGTGGACCTGTTTTATAACACATCCACACAAAAAGCTGTAACCACATCTGAGATGACAGCAAAGTGAAAATCCTGTCTGAATGATTCCAGTAACCAAGCAAAGCCTCTCACATCAGTGTTTCCTTGAAAAAGAGGATACCTTGGACACTGATGAGATCATCAGGCCTTCCTTCCAACCACAGTCTCCTGCAAGCCAGTCAGATACACAGGATGCAAACATGACATTTACGTTCAAAGGAAGGACAGACTCCTAGTAATTTAGTGCAAAATATTTCAAAACCTTCCACCAAAAATTTAAACATGAAATAAAATCTGGATCTGAATGGAAGCCCTGGAAGTCTACAAGAAAGAATCTGGCTATAAAAGGAAGCACATTTCACATTTCCCAGGGAATGGGATACTTCTGTGGAAATCAGTCACAGAGAATATGAGAGAATTACAACCCTAAACAGCCAGAAAGCTGCTAGCAGAGAACCAGACCTCCTGAGACACCTTTTTGGTTTGATCTGTCACTAAGTTGACCATAACAGGGGGATTTCCTTTCAATTTGTTACCTATCTGAACAAAATTTCTGAACTGTATTTTTATTGAATTTTATCTTATAGTAGATAACCATAATATACAAATAAGTTTGCAACGAGCTATTTTCACCCAGAGTGAAGTGAGTCCACAAAGGTAGTTTTCCAAATACCTCAAGATGCTCCCTGCTCGCCAGTATATTCTTTTTCTTCTGGCATAGAAAGAATACAGACATGTTGGAAAGCACTTTCTTCCAAGACAGGGAATGAAGAAAAATAGCAAGAGAGAGGCTTGTTTAACTTCTCAAAATCTCAAAGGAGGTAGAAGTAGACCAGAACCTTCTTTAGAGAAATAACTCTGATTCATGCAACTATTAATATTGTTCCAGAAAAGAAAGATTATTATAATAAATATCTGTCAGGATTTCGATCATTATTTCATCTTTGAAAAGCCAGCATCATCACATGCTTTTCATTTTTATTTGATCCACAGTGTAGAATCTGGCCTGTATTAGAAAGATCAGATTTTATTATTGACAGACAAATGAGCTGTCAGGAAATTCTCAGTCCTATCAGAAATGACATCTTGATTTGTTCATAGTTAAAGTTCAGAGATTTGGTAGATGAAAGAAAGCATGATCAGCACTTTACATTAAGGACTTAGCATGTAAGAAAGACATTAAAAATTAATCCTGAAATAAGAGCATGAATTTCACCAGAGTATTCTGGTGAAATGGGTACATTTTTCAAAAAAGACAGGGATATTGAATCTTGAAAACCAGGCAAAACTAGATGTTCAAAACTGCTCTGTTTACTTAACTTTCAGGAGTTCTCATTAAAAGTTTCCTATTGAGATGAATTTACTTCTTACCTGCTTTATTGAAGAGTCAGCTGTCATTTTTAAATAAAATTTGGTTTTTCTGTCCATGTTACAGTAAACAGCCTTGACTGCTGTCATGCAAATAAATAAAAACTCATACAGATTTTTTAAATGGGCTTCAAAACTGTCAGATACTATTTTGCAGCTTTACCTAATTTAAACATTTTGCTGAAACACTCAGAAAGGAAAGCTCTGCATCCTTCATGCAACATCCATGAGGGTTTTAAAGACATAAAGACCACATAAGTGAGAAATTGATAGCTGGTTGATAACCATATAGGATGATGTTTTTCTAACCTGATGGCCCATCAAGTATAGATTCACCTACTTTACATATCTCAGCCTCCATAGGCATGAGGCAGAGGGTGAGCCAAAAGTCACTGATCTCAACAGGTGCATTTGATTCACTGGAATGGTTTTGGACATGAGTCAGATTGAGCACTGGTTCATTCTCTTGCTGATGTTGCAGTTTCAAATGTAGAAAGCCATATTAGATTACCAATTTTGAAGAGAGGGTCCTATAGATTATAGTTCTAATTTACTTTTTTCAAATAGGTATTTTTTTATTTGATAAACTTTTATACTCTAAAGTGATTTTATACTCTGAATTTACATTTCCATAATTAACAAGCACAGGCCTATGTGAGATTACTACCTATGCAATATCATACATACCTATGGGAAATGAAAGAGAAGTGTGAGTGTAACAGGGTATGGATTTATTGACATCACAGGGAACCATGTCATTAAAATAAGCAATATCACCATGGCTCCTACTTTTTAATCTAAAATTCAACCAGAGGGGTAACAAAAGAATAACAAAATGTCATTGGACAGCAATAGTAAGGAAGCAGACTTACTACAGTTTGGAGTAAATTATGGCAGAAAATAGTACCATTTTAAAACCTACTGCATATCTACAAAATTTTTTTTTATTTTTTACCAAATTTGCAATCATAAATTGATAGTATTATTCTGTGATATCACAATTTTAAACACCATGTTCTAATAAACTAGCAAATTTGAATATATAGTCCAGTTCTATTGTTCATATAGCTTGTGGTATGTAAACATGCTGATGATTTTTTTACATATTGCCTCAGAATTTAAACTACAGTCAAACAATGGAATCTATTTTTTAGGTTTGGGCCATAATATATGGTTTGGGCCCCTGGCAATTTGGTAGAATTGCATTAGATCAGATACAGCTTCTCCTTCAATAAAAAAAGAACACTTAGATAAATCTGAAACCAGAAACCTGTGAGTACTTTGGTCTCCCAAATGGCTCCTTCCTAAATGAACTGGACTTACACATATTTAATGAACTATTTGTTTTATCACACTGCCAGCAATAACATCATCCCTTGCACAGAAATAGACTATTACGAGTACATTATCAAATGCTACAACCTTTCAACTTAACCAAAGATGTATTAAAAAAGAAACTGAAATTATGATTTATCAAAATAGTATTGCTAAATTTCTAGATAAATCTGAAGGAGGAGTCAGGTAGATATTTGGTAGAAGCAAATACCACTGATAAATACAAAGGAAACTCCCTATGAGTGGGAAACTGGATAGGCATCAATATCTGTATATGAGCTGGCAAGCTGTCTTGAAAAGCAGAAATAATTTCAGTAGTTCCCCAGCTAGTTCTGTAAACAATTATACAATAATTAGCCATGCATATCTGAAAAGAGAAAAATAATGTATTTTTCAAAGTTAAAGATCACATAGATAAGTTGATGGCTTTCTGACAGCAGATTACTAGCAAGCAACAAAACTAATTTCTGATATATGCTTAAACGCAATTTCACTATGTTTATTCATTATACAAACTTTAAAAAAATCAAAGCATGGAATATTTTGTACGTGGGGGATGGGCCTTTTTCTGACCATTTATGAGAAAATGAATTCATTATGCAAATACACAATCACATGTTTGGCACAAGGAATTTACTCATTTCCTTAGCTTGTCACATTGTGCAATTTGTTTCTCAATGGAGACTGCTGCTTGTTATTAATAATAAATAAATCAAAAGTTCTGTTTTGTGAATGTCTCGCAGCTGGCCCTTCATAAATCTAAAATGCCAATAACTATCAAGTACTGCAGATACGCCTTAGTGGGAACATTCCGACTGTTTTGGTCATACTGTAATTTTTGTTTCAGAAATATGGTTTTAATAGGATTTTACTAGAGAAAATGTTCAGTGGAAATGCTTGAGCTTTTTTTAAACTCAGGCTTGATATTATAAAGCAAATGTGGGAAAATAGGTGGAATCTATGTTGTTAAACACTCCCCATAAAGTTCACAGTCTTGAGAAAATTTCTAGTACCACAAAAATATCCTCACAAGTGAAATAATATTTCTTTGTTTCCTGTTAATCAAAAACCTCCAGGGGAGCCATTTTTATAGATTAAGAAGTGGGGGGAAAGATCTTTGGAAAACATCATCCACTCCATAAATCAGACAATGCTATGGTATTATGGAGAAGAAGAGTCAGCCTAATTGCTAGCATATTAGAGAAAAGGAGATAGAGATCTTCTAAAGGTTGCATGGGCCCATATTTCAATTTTCTTGGATCTTGTCAAATAAACTTCATATGTGCCTACTTTCAAAATGTGAATTTTGGCTCTTCAGAACATTCTCCACTGACTGAAATATAAAGCTATCTTTTTGCTCTGGAATCTATAATCTTTTCATAAAATCTTCAAACTTAAAGCTGGAAGGGAAGCTAAAAGGTCATTCATTATGCTCTCTACCTCCACCAAGCAGGATCAAAGTGCATGTCAGATGTTCATGGCAAACACACTCTTCTCTAACTTGGCTATTCAGGCCCTTAGTAATGAAAGCCTTTTCCAAGAATCCACCCCAGTACTTATTTAACCTTATGAGTAACCATCACATTTTGCTAAAATCTAACAGAAATCTTTCATGGCACAATTAATTAATTAATTTCTTCTTGTGTTACCCAGATTTAGTGGAAACATTTTACTTATTTGAAGACTTAATATGCTTCCTTCTTGTGTCCCCTAGATTCAACAACCAGTTTTCCCAGTTTCACAGGTTCTGATAATTTCAGAACCAGCCGCTGACCATCTCCAAGAGCCAATCCCTGCAGAAAGAGGAGTGTCCCAAGGCTGACTCCACCTTAGCAGCTCCAAGGCTCTCCCAGCCCTGAGTGGAAGCTGTTGCACACCTGTCACACCTCCAGCTCTCCCCACTGACAGATCTCAGCGTGGCATTCGTGTGAACAGGCTCATCTGTGGCCACTGCAGGCCAAAGTGACCTCTTGGCAAGGACAGTGGTTCTGTCCTGTGCTTGAGGGGCAGCACCATGATCCTCCCCCCATGACTGTGTTTATCTCAAAATCCAACCCTTCCTGAAAGTGCTTGCTGACCCTCCCAGGAGGATGCTGCTTACAGAGATAATAAGAACACTCCCTAACCTACTATCCAGATAGATAATTAAAAGAGTTGATAGTGGACTGCACAAAACTGCTGAGTATAGTCTTTGAGTCTGAATTCATCCTCTAATGATTCATCTTGTGTCTAGACTGTATCTCCTTTGCTTATGAAAATGTCTACAGCCCTAATGTAACAATATGTAATACCTTTTCTCTACTGACAAGGCATATTAGCCCGTCCTGAGTGAAAATTAATTAGATTAAATGTATTTTTGACAGGTCTGTATTGATTATAACCTACCTCCTTTTGTCACTCTCCTTTTTCAAAGTACCAACAAGTACTTAGCTTAATTTTTAGTTCCAGTATTTTTCCATGGATTGAAGCAAAGCTGACTCATCAACAATAACTCTTTTTCAGTCCATTAAAAGGGAGACACTAGCTTTATCATTTTCATATAATATGCTGAGTTGGAAGGGATGCATCAGGATCATTGAGTCCAACTGCACAGGACCATCCCCAGGAGTCACACCATGTGCCTGAGAGCACTGGCCAAACCCTCTTGAACTCAGACAGGCTTGGCACTGTGACCACTTCCCTGGGGATTCTGTTCCAGTGCCCAATCATCTTCTGCATGAAAAGCTTCTCCTGATATCCAACCTAAACCTCCCCTGACTCAGCATCACAGCATTTCCTAGACTCCTGCCACTGGTCACAAGAGAGGAGAGATCCTGCTGGAGTAATATCCAATGCTCCTGATATTAAAAAAAAAAAAAAAAATCCGCAGTTTTTCCTGCTAGGCAAATTGCAAGTATTTACAAATCCTCTGCTTGAATCTCTTACACTATGTAAATTAACTCTTCCTGTTCTGTTAGATCATGTCAAAAAGGAAATTTTTAATTTTTCCCTTTAATCAGAATTAGATATATGGGCATAATTATATATATTCTACATAGCTACTTATTTTTAAAGAGATTTTAAAATGTAAAACAATGATAATAGCTATATTTTAGGAGTTCCCAGGTAAAATGAAATTAAGAAAAGAAAGAATATTGTGAAAGAGGAATAAATTTGTAAGATAAAAGAAGAAAACAGGAAAAAAAATCAGCATAAAAAAGCAAAAAAAATCCCCCAACAAACCCAAAACAAACAACATCAAAAAAAACCCAACCAAAGACAAAGACAGATGAGAGTAAGTAGAACAAACAAACTGTTATTTAATCTGGATTTAAAGTGTCTCTTCAACTTAATCATATTCAAGATTTATTCTTTAGGGTAAAACTACTAAAAAAATGTTCCAATCTGTATTAAAAATAATTTGAACAACTTCAAAAGTATTTCATTTCTGTTTTGCAGCTTTTGCTAGTACATTATTTATCATTTGAATCACAATAAGACAAATTCTCCAAATTAGCACGGCTTCACCAAAACAGAGAAGAAAAACAAAGAAATATTTAAAGACACCAAGGTCACTCTTCCTTATGTTCCCTGGCCACACACTGCTTCTAAATCCCTTATCCCAGCAGAGTTGACAGAAATATTCTGCTTAGCTTCTCATTAAGCAAAGGACAACTATTGGTTTACAAAACTTTTTTCTACTGGAGAACCAAGCCCTGTGTTTGTTCTTACTTTTTTCTTTGCTGCAGCAATATTTTAAAAAAAGGGAATTCCCTTGATATATGATATGCAATAAAAACTTGACATACATATGTAAATATAATTATGCATAAAAAAACCCCAACTCTTTTCTATATTTCAGGCATCACACACTGTGACATCTCATACTCCTTTTGTGGAAAGCTTCCTGTAAGTCCACAAAGCATTACTAATACATTTACCTTATAATCTGCAATGTTTTTAAGGGTTGGGTGTGTGCAGGGCTTTTTGTCACATCCCTCCTGTTTCATGGAAATTTCCATTAGTCCTGAAATAGTGTTTTGTTTTCTAGAGTCCAACAGACATTGCACTTGGCAGGTCTTTAATGACCTTGCTGTTGATACTTTGAAGATCATCCGATGACTTTTGCAGAGTGTCTCTGCATCCCGGAGGCAATGGGATACAGCATCCTCTCTGTGGGGTGTTCTAGCAGTACTGTACCATCCTCACTGCTCCATACAAGCAGGGCAGAGTCTCACGCCAGATTATTTTTCTCTTAGTTTTACTTATTCTATAAACAAACAAGACAAGACAGAATCCAGCTCTTTAAAAGGTCAGTTAAGAAAACAGAAGAGTAAATGGAAAATAGAGATTATGAAGTTAAACTGAAGTTCTCCTAGATCACATCTGCCAATCTGATAAACCCACATGGTTCCTCCCCTGCCACCAACGAATGTGAAAATAATGTCTGCAGAGAGCAATTTGTCTTGCAGTGATGAGAAAACTGATCAGCAAGTGCCCAGTAAAATTAAGAACACAAGTGAGATTTTTCAAGAAAGAAGTAAATAAAGCAATAGAGAGGATATGAAGTTGCTGACACTGACTTTTTTCATCCAGCTCTCCTTTTGGTTGAGCCAAAAAGCTATTTGTGGAAAAATAAAAAATGCATAAAGCCAAGTAATAAGTGTCATGTCACGGTGCCGTTAGACTGCTTTTTTGTGTGAAGCAAAATCCTTTGCAAATGTTCGCTACAGTTCAGGAATCCTTTACTAAAATTTTATTTTTAAACAAACTCTAGGGAAGGAAGAATACTGTGACACAGAAGTAAAACAGTAAAAGATCACACAGCAAGCCACTAAAGTGGCTGGTCACTCAGTCAGTTCCCTGGTCCTGAATTACACAGAAGCTTCCCCAAAATATCTCAGACTGACACCAACAAGAGTATGACAAAGGAGAAAAACTAAAAGGAACCTCTCAGTCTCCATTTCTACCAAGCTTCTTCACTTTGTCATTCTGCAGAGGACTTTGGCAATGCTCATTTTATCAATTCTTACATATTCACATTCTCCCTTCTCTATTTTCCATCTGTACCACCTTCAATGTTCAGATTCAATACTGAGGACTCACATGGGAGACAGGAGAGAAATCTTTGGGGAAATTGCCAGCTGCTCTTCAGGTAGATGTTAACACAGTACTTGGGAGACTACATGCAAAACTGAATGTTATGGAGATTATAAAAAGATAGAAATGGTGAAATTAATCTAATGTACACTGAAAGAAAAAGTATTCACATTTACCAACAGAACTTCACTTAGCAAATTCACTTTTCTCACATTGTCCTACTCATTAAGGCAAATTTGTGATTGGGAGTTCTGCAAGTGGAATAGCTTGCTGCAGAGGTAGGGGAGCTAGCACTCTGGTCATCATGGCAGCAGTTTCCACGGCAGCAGTCACCATGCCACCGGAGCACAGAGCCAGCCAGCTGGGAAGAGCACGCTGTGTGCTGCAAAATGTGGCTTGCTCACAGCTTGACTCCTCATTCTTCCATCCTTGCACAAAGGGAGATGCTCTAAGTGAACTGGGGGCTGTGCACAGCCAGCCAGACTGAGCCCTCAGTGGTTACAGAGAGCAGAACACTGCCACAAATACTGCCCAGTGTTGTGAACATCTGATTCAGCACAGGAGATCTCTACCCTGGGCGGAGGACCTGGGCTTTGGGGTGCTTACAGTGGCCAATCAACACATCCTAACTCACATACTCCCAAATACAAACCAAAATGCAGTGAAAGGAGAGGACGACCAGAAAATTCCCTTTGAGAGGATATGTTTGATCCAAACAAAAAATATAGCACAGGCATATCATTAGATCCAAAGAAGTTGGAGATTAAATTGCATTAAAGTCATATGAACTAGCATATTGGAAACATTGAAAACAAATCCCAAAACTCTGTGACAGCAACATTTTACAATCAATTTAAGATAACAAAAACTGTGGTGACTTTAGATAGTAAGCATAGTGAGGCAAACAAACGCTTTGAGTGCTGTCAGATGCACCTTATACTCTCCTCAATTTCAGATTCTCCTGAGCTGGGTGCCTAAGGGAGACAAATCACTTGGCTGCTACAAACTTTTGATGAAACTTTGTTCCTGTACTCCAAATTAACTTACAAAATACACAGCCTGTGATTACAAATTTTCTACTGGAATGACACACCACAGTTCCTCAAAGCCTATGATACCCCCACAGTCTGTGATAAAGAGTCAGATAAAAATGTAACAACTTTTCTGTATTCCTTTAAGTATAATTACTTGGGTTTTTTAAGGATCAGTATACATTTGGGTGTGTCTGGAATCTCAGTTCTGGAGGATGGAGGTCAAGACAGAGATAGAAATAAATTTCTGGTGCACACATACACTGATATATACGATCTGTGTCGGTGCTTTCACCAGAATCATTGGACTGCAGACAGACATTGCACAGCATTAAAAATTATGCTAGTGATGGAAAATCACTAGAAGCTAATCATCTTTTGGAGTAGGTGGAAACTCCTACATCTGAACTGCATTAAGGAGGATGGGATGGACCTTCACAATCTGCTCAAGTCTAGTCCTTGGGAGCTCTCTTCCATCCCCTTTTATAGGAGCTGAAAATTGATGGGCCAATTTCCTTAAGGACATGAGCAGAAACAGTTCTCTACTTCCAGCAAGATTTTAACTAATGAATGTGTGTTACATTTTTCAAAAGAAAAACAAAAACCACAAACCAATAGCTAATCATCACATTTAGATTAAAAAACATTGAAATGAATGTTTGTGGTTTATTAACTGTTACAAGAACATAGCTTGCTATTTATTGAGTGCTAGATTTGTACAAATACAGAGATTTGGCAGTCATGAAAAGCAGTAATTTCCCTTTTCTCCCCATTTCTGGTCCTGACATGTTGAGGTGCTGAATGCTCATGCATCTTGTGGAATGCTTGAACTTGCATAATTAGATTCTTTCAGGATCTGACTGAATGGCAATTGCCAAGTAATCTTCCTATCTTGCTCTCCTTAGTTCCTGTGAAGCTGCAGGGCTGCTCCACAGAGCCCATTTCACCCCACCAGCCCCACACCGGATTCCTCCTACCCTGACTTGCAGTACAGCCTTGGGCTGTGCCAGTGCCTCCTGCCTGCTACACCCTGCTGGTCTGACAGCCCATGGAGGAGGAGCCCTTCTCAACAGCCAGACACTGCTGTTCCTCCCTGTACAGAGGGAGGAAAAAGGTTGCTTTGTCCCATTATGTACTTCAATAGTTGTTGAGGTAGGGCTTCAAATCCCTCCCACTGCAGGTTATCAGAAAATGTATTTAAATAGACAGAAAAGACAAGTAAATAGTCTCACTAATGCACTGCACAAAGCCTGCTGGTTATTTTTGTTTCTTTAAAACTTACTTTTAAATTAAGTGCTGGGAGGACACTCCAGGCTTTATTATTCCCTGCCCCAGAAGCACCAGTGTGGGGAAATCAGCTTTCTCATCAGAAAAGAACTAAAAACCTGTAGGACAAAGAAGACAGTGGAACAATACACTACAAAGAAATATATGTAATGTTTCCTATAGTCCTTAGGAAGCCAAAAATGACAATATTGTGAGTCAGATAGTGACTTCTCTCTTTGAGAAGTAACACCCTTTAACATCAAGGGCCAGGAATGCCTGCTTTGAGCTGGGATTTCGAAGGGAAAGCAGAGTCTGTTGTGTGAGGGGAAAAGAATCATCCTGACTTCTTTAAAGGCCGTCTTTACTGAGCTTTTATCAACAGGCTACAGCTAAAAATAATGCAGCATGTAGGATCACTATTTGAGAAAGGTGGAAAATAACCCTGACATTAACATATCCTGCTCAGAAAGTCATTCCTAGATCTGCTAAATCCATTGTGTCATTGGACACGCCGAGGTATTTTAATTAATCAGCAAAACACTGAGAATGTGATAGTAATTATCAACAACCTTAATCACTTCTGTGCTGAGTTTCCTGGGTTGTTTTGGTTTTGATTTTTTTTTTCCCATTCCACAAACATCTTTAAATAAAATCAAATCCATAAGACATAGAAAGATATGGCAAGGAGTTACTTTGTGCCTCAGGCACAGATATTTTCTTAGATACAACAAATTTACTGATGACCTGACATTTCTGTTTAAAAGCTACACAACTTCCATCCATTTATTTTAGAGTGCAATTCATGCTATTTCAAATCCAGAGCAGGTAGACAACTACACAGATGTGTTTGTGAGAATGGGAGAAAACCCCAGGCAAACCAGATACAAAAACTGTGGACTTCAAGCAATTCCAGAACAGCTAGACACAGACCCTTCAAACACTGCCTTCACTGAAGTTTTACTTTTCAGTCTACTTTGCTTTAAAATACATACATATATATATATATATATTTATACATATATATATATATTTACAGAGAGAGAGAGTGAGAGAATTGTAAATAGAAACCACCCTGGCAATATGCTGTGAAATGATCCTTGGATTTCAGAAGGTGAGGCTGATCATTGAGAAATGCAGATATAGTACCAGTTCTACTTGAAAACCATAATTCATGATATATTATATTCTCAAACTGGATATCTAGATTGACTCTAAAGGGGGAGGCACTTACAGGATGTTTTCAAGCATAGTATTAGAATAATTTTCTGATAATACTTTTAAGATTTTTTTCTTTTGTATCTTTTCAAGATCAAACTCACACTTGTTGATTCAGATTTTTTTTTTTTTTTGCATGTAGGGCATAGTTTTAAACAATACAGCTTTATAGGTGAAAAACAGACCTGCAATATGCTTTAGTCTGAAATTTGGTTTGTTTTGCATTAAGTTCTAGTTGTAACAAAGATGGATATAAAGGGTTGCTTGCCCTGAATGCGAGAGATTCTGACAAAAGAAATTTAAAAGAAAAATTTGTCGTAATACCCAGTTCCAGCTTTAAAGGATCCACAAGACACACTGTGCAGGACTGACATAAATGAAATTTGTCTGAAAAAACATTTGCTAGCTCAGCCAATGAACCCTTCATGTTCCATGAGCTTCAAATGTTCTAAATTCAGCATTTTCCTTCATTACTCTTTATCTGCAGAACAATTTATCTACGGAGCAGACTGTAGCAGAGGATCTAAGTCTCAAGAAGAATCTATTTTTTAATCACCTCTCTGTCTTTTAGAAATCAGTTTGTTAATGATTTTTTTTCTAATACACAGTCACAGGGAAAAAACATTTGAATGCAAAAATAATCCCAATTCTGAATGGCAAATTGCCCATAAATGCAAGTGAAAAATAGACAAGGTCCTGCAAGTAGTTTCCATGGAATCAGTGAAAACTACTGATGTAGAAAATAAAATCCTGTTCCAAAAAGTAAAGTCATTTTACCCAAGGGCATGGAAGACTTCGCTCATGCCAAAGAGCATCAGGAGGTGGTGACCGCACCATTCTAGGAAGGCCTGAGTAAGGACACAGTATCAAGTGGTAAGGCTGGGGGACATAGAAATGTTCCAGGTTGTATTGGCCTTTAATTCCCATGAATCACCAAGGAGCTGTTTTGTTATCAGCTGTAACAGCCTCTGTCCCTAAGAGAGGGGGATGACACAGGAAGCATATGCTCCAGGCTATTTATGAGGATGGTGCCAGAAACGGGTGTAACATTTTGAACATGATGACCTGCACTCTGAGACTGTAATTGCATGTGAAGCCATAAACTAGGCAAAAAGGACATATAAGAGGGACATGGAAAGGAAATATAATGAAAACTATTAATACGTGATAGTTTCCAACCCATTATTTTCTCAGGAAAAGCATAAAACAGAATAGTGCAGAGCTCCTGGACTCCACCTTTTAGTTCCTTTGGTCAGAAACAACTATATTCAGCTCAAGTTTCTGTTTTATCTGTGGTAATGACAAGCATCTCCTCTAGCAGCAGAGTTATTTGCTCCTAGAGATAGCTGTATATCTCTGGGAATGACTGGGACACAAGAGCTGCACTGGTGGGTTCTGTGTCCAGAGGGGCACCCAACGCTTGCTTTCAGATACCTACAGACTCTGCACCCATTTCTAAGGCCACTCGGAACAAAGTGTCTGGGAATTCGTGCCAATTTCCTCATAAGTTAGGGAATAATCTTCAATAACTTGGGTGAGTAAGCAGATGTAAGGTGGCTGAAATGGAATACCATTTAAGATTCACCTCACATTCTCCCCAGCTATATCAGACATACCAAAACATTTTAGTACAACATTCACTAACCATTTCCTTTGTCTTCACTCTGATGCACTCCAGGTCTACTTCTTCCCTGGCCCCAGGGGTCACTAGAGCTGTAGATATTCAATGCCTATGACTACTGTCTCTCTGAGTTTACTTTCTTTATTATCCTGCTATCTATATCCAAGTAATGGAACTGACTGTTGTATTAGATAGAGTTTGTGATGACAGATAGGTTTCAACATCCAAATTCTAACATTTAGGTCCTTGCATAAAACATTTTTTACTTGTCTTGCAGATCAGCAGTAAGCACAATGTAAAACAATAAAAAAAGGTTGGATAGAAAAACCTGAAAGAGTATAATCTATGAAAGAATGAGAAACATTTTAATAAACCTATAGAGATATCTGGATGACTGTGCCACAATTAAAATGCTCATTAGAAAGACCTGGAATTCTCATTCATGCAATTTTCCATATAAAACTTATCCTACTAAAATTGCCTTGATATACCAGTAAAAAATCCAAAAGCTGTTACACAGCAGAAATGCCTGTGCATTTTCTACCAGATTGGATGATCAGCTGTCACTGCTGTCTGATCATATGGACTTCTGCATAAGAAAGCAGTTTTTCTGGGCCCAAATACATTAAACTAAAATTTCACCACAAATAGCATTGCTGTGCTGTTTAGCAAGGGGGAGTTCTTTGTTAAGACCTTCATTCCTGTTACTTACTATGGAAGAAACAGATGGAATTCAATTTTTCCCCAACTGTTAAGAATGATGAATATCTTTTCAGTTAATGCTGAGGGAGTACAAAGGTGTGACAAAACAGTCTGAAGACCAAAATATAAAATATAATTCAATAGTCAGGATAAATACAACCTTCTCCTGATTTGTTGACTTGCCCCATGACTTCCTTATACATAGCAAGCCACCAGTTTGCAAAAACCTAGTTTTAGACCTTTACTGCTATAGGCATTCTGACATAATAATTTCAATCCAATTTGAAGCCTGAATTCAAAGCCACTGAAAACAATGAGCACATCTCCTTTGATTTAAAAGATTTTATTTGTCCCAAGAAATTTGATCTTCAACTATTTTCCATTCTCACAGATGGTCTTTAGTTTTAACCTTAGTTTTCTTACCCTTTGTACTGTTTTGCCATAATCAGTTTTTCTTCCAAGCTTTACCTCTAACTGAAGATACAAGCTTTCTTTTTTATTTCTAATGGTTGAAACTTCTAATGGTTCCACATAGTTATTGTAATTTTTTGGGGGGATGGGGTGGTATTGTAGTTTCTGGTATTGTCAAAGTAGTTACAACACGACTGGATGCATTTCATATTACCAGTGAGAACCATTTGCATTAAACGTGGTTTATGTTTTCAGTCATTTAAAAGGGAGGGTTGGCAGAATAACCTAAAAAATATGTTCATAGTCTGTTTTCTCAATGCTGAATCTTCCTCTGAAGCCACTTGGAAGTTTGCACTGATTTAAATAGGAGACTGATAGGGCTCTAAATTCCCTTTTCTGAGATGTGCCCTCATTTTCTAAACAACAGTCTGAATATTTTCCAACATTCTCTTCTTCCATTCTAGAAGAGAACATAAATCAGAGAACTTTCTCTTTGTTGTTTGTTCCACGTTTTCCTGGAAATTCATAGTGGGGATTTAAAGGAAGAGGATCAGCAATACATGCAAGATGTGTATACATATTTTTCTTTTGAACTCACATCTAAGGTGATCTTCAGTGCTCTATGATTTTTCCTGTTGTATGCAGAGTGGCTCATTTGGACTTTGGCACTGCTCAATATTTTCCTGCTGTTTGAAGTGAAAAAGAAGTGAGTGTGAAGAGGCTGATGCAGACTGGCTCCATCTGCACTTCCTCACTGGCTCCCAGGCTGTCAGAAAGTCAAGGGCGGCTACGGTCCCCTTGTTCCAGCATCACTTACTCTTAACAAGGCATTGTTCCTAAACACTATTATTGTTTCAGGTTGTCACTTAAAGGAGATGTTACATGTACAGTTACTTCAGAAATGATGGGTTGTTCTGCCCTCAAAAGCCATGTTTATAGCTTTACCCTCCACAGAGGATGGCCGGCTGCCACTGCTTCTGGCTGCACTTGGAGGATAGCTGCAAAAGCTCTTCTTTGACCTAGTGGCTTTTAAAGTCTGTATTTCCCCTCTTGCTCCATGCTAAGCTGTGAAGTCTGCACAGCCATCTCCACCACTACAAAGAGGAATGCTAAGTTGCTTTATAAATTAAAGGATGTTTCATAGCTGACGTTTAGAGGATACAGGAGCAGAAATTTCTCTGAAGGTACAGAAAGGTTTCTATTGGGAGTAGACAACGAGAGCAAAAAGGTTTTGTCAAATTGCTGTATAAATCATTAGTTAATTATAGGCCTTAATCATCTGCATATTGTAGAAAACAGCCGTGCTGCAAATCAGATCCACTCAGGCAGCTCACAGACTGGCACAGAACTGAGAACTAAATGTATGGGGAGTTCATAATCATAATAATCTCTTTAATCTGGTGGCACTGCTGCACATAATGATATTCTGAGTGCAAATCTGATGCAACTTTAATAATACTAGGGAAAACAAAATACAGATGTTCCTAAGTAAAGGAATTTACAAACAAATGTACAGAACTCTAAAAAATGAGATTTAAAAGAATTTACCATCTGCAAAACTCTAAAAGAATAATAAATCTGACAACCTGAGCCAAACATTTAGAATGCATTTGTATATTTTCAGAACTGCTGTGCTGTTATGGAAAAAAAAAGATGTCAAACTATCCCACATTCATCAACCTCCCTCATTATCCAAGGCTCTCACCACACTTGGCTCACAGGTGCCAGACCACAGCACAAGCCAGCAGTTGGAGTCCTTCACCCAAGGACTTTCAGCTGCTGTGGAGCACCCATTACCACAAATTTAGTTTTCTGACACTTACATTCATTCTCAGAGTAAAAAAAATATGCAAATTCATACAACATGAAAGATAATAAAAAATAATTACATTCAATTCCTATTCTGGGAGATTCAAAGAATGCTCAAGGTACAACTTCATAAAGGAGTTTCATCGACAAATGTCCTCAACCAACATGTAATGGGATCAGGGAGGATTCTTCCACTCATCCAAAAGGATTTTTTTTTTAATAGGGACAGTCTTGTTCAGATTAAATCACTGCTGTGCAAATCTCATGCAGGTCATTATGAACTTCCTCCTCGTGATGCCATTTCTTTCCCTTTATTTTTGTTAAGCAAGTTATTGCACCTTAGTAGGGCTATGAAGCTTATTGCACATCAGAGATATTAAATGAGGCTAAGAATTGTTTACTCCCTAATATACAGGAGTCTCTGTCACTCCCAACTACAAAAGGGTAGCAATAAATAGGCAGTATCTGTGCACCACAGTCAGCCAAAAAATCCCAGTGAACATTTAACTTGAATTGACTTGTGTCCACAAAAAGTAGACAAGTAAAATATGTGCAGCTGACCAACCTACTCATGCAACTGAGCAGTGGAAAGCTGTCAGTAAGACAAGAAAAGGCAACAGATAGTAACAAAACTTTTTTCCTTAAGTAGCCAGGAAACAAGCTTCTGAAACTGTAATAGTGATTAAAAGACACAAAACTACAGCTGCCAGCCCAGCCAGCTGCTGGAAACACCCATGTGACACCCATCAGGGCTGTATGGCAGCAACCATCCTCATCATCACTGGCATGACTCCACTTGTCTTTGCAGCAGTGGCAGTGGGCCACTTGTTCTGCATTTCTGCAGTCATCCTGCAAAATACAGTGTGCTCCAGAGCCAAGGGGAAAAAAAGATGTGTGAACACGTTCACTATGGTGTTTTTCCTTGGACCAGGCTTCACAAGCTCAAAAAGAGATGGATTTATGGTTCCTGAATTGTTAAGGCTCCCTCTGTTGAACTCAAAGCCAACAAGCAGAGGAAAATATGTTGTATAATACAAAGAACATTGGCTTTCCAGAATTGGATGTATCTTGCACTTGGAGCTATTTCCAGCTCTTTCCAGATGCTGTAGCACTGCAAATGTAAAGGTACTATGCCCAAAAGCCCTCTGTTCTCTGTTTCACTTGTCAACCTGATCCAGTTGATACTTTGGTCTCTGCAGAAGCTGTCAGCTTTCTTTACTGAACAACCCACTTCCATCTTTCCCTGCTTTTACTGCAGCTCAACAAGTTTCTTTGTGTTTCCTGACTGCCGTATCTGCTCATTTTTCATCATCTATTTATATGTTAAATGTTTTATGGTAGGAAGCATCTGTTTGCTGTGAAGAATGGCTAACGAAATAGGCATCCCATTATTAACAGACATCTGATTGTTACTCGCTATTAATTAGAAAGACGAAACCTTGATTTTCCTTTATGTATATTTTTAATAGAAAATGCATTGCTGGCTTTTTTTTTTTTGTTTGCTTGTTTGTGTTGCTTTTGTGTTTTATTTTAAAGATCTCTAATGAGAAAAACAGCACACCTTCGCAGAATGGCAGTAGCAAAGTCTCTAGAAAAGAAGCTTCTTTACCTTCTCCAAAAGCACATTTAAATTCTTACACCACTGGTATTATGTATATAATATTCAGCAGGTGACAGGAAACCAAGATCAACACCTAAAATTGAACTGCTTTGTGAACCTTTCCTCTTGCCTAAATGTCTTTGCATCATGTATTAGGATCAAGGCAGCCTGATAGCTGGTCTTTATAACCGAGTAATTTTCAGTTATAAAGAGGCACTATGCTCCTAAGGAAGTCAGGGTTTCTTTTCAGAGTAAAGTAACTAGTAATGGGCAATAGTACAGATATCTGAATAGAAAGTGGTTAGAAGACCAGTAGCAAGAAGACAAATAAGAAAGGAAAATAGGAAATACAGGGTGGGAGGGAGAGTAAATATGTATTCTGGTCCAAACAACATGTCCCTGCAAATTTACACAGTCTAGCTGATTCACTAGAATTAGATTAACACAACATTGCTCATTTCCAAGTGCAAAGTCTGCGTGCAGAAAATGCTTAATGACAATACTAAGAGGAAACTTGCTGAAGCAGTTAGACACAGATGGCCAGAATAGAGTACTGAAACACCACAGGAGTCAAGTCGTACTGGGGCTGAGATGAGATTTCCCTGTGCACTGATCTGCTCTGTAGAGGACAAAGAGTGACTGTGCCTACTCTGGAGGAAAAAAATAAAACATTAGAACTGCTACATGCAGCAGATTTAGGGATGGGGATGTGCCAAAAAAGTTTCAAAATTTGTTTCTCTTGCCAATAATGAGTAAGCAGATCGAAGATTTTAACATATAGATAGCATTCTACATATAGGTAAAGGAAGAATTTTTTAAAAACCCTTTATCCCTGTATCAAAGACCCTGAGGGCAAGGAACCCATCAATATGGTATCAGGTATTGCAGGATTTATACTGTCAAACCCTTTGGGCATTCTTTGGAAATTAATGGCATGTCTCTGTCAAGATGCAAAGATTTCTTTTACTCTCACTTGACATGAGCAGGATTTAGGGATTGCTTTAAAATAATGAATATTATGAAGGAAGGGTGGGGTTAAGCATTAGGGAAATCAAAATCATCTTCTTGGCTTTACTACAAAAAAAAATTGGATTACATTGAGGCAAGTCATTCAGTTTCAGTAGATTGGTTCTTTATGTACTTAATACTGAGATTAGAATAATACTTCTTTCTCCCTTCTGCTTTTTTGTGACTTGTATATTTCCCTCCCTTTAAGACTACATTTTCTGCTATACTGGCTTCTCCTAGAATAAAAGATCTTGCTTCTAAACTGAAGACTTTAAGAATTATAATTCTAACAAGAGGCATGTTCGTAAATCTATCATTTGCTAGTAGATTAATTGTAGAGCAAAAGAAAAATAGCTCACTGTTGAGCACAATTACAACATACAGGGACTCATATTTAACATTTTTATACAAACACTGCTAATTCCATACAGAACTATCTGCAATAGCATTAAATAATTCCCTGAATGCAGATGTTACATGTTGATCCTTACAGCAGGATGGAATGAGGCATTGTAGGTAATATAAAGCAAAAATGGTTTTGGATCATACACATTCATACCAAAGATTTAAATAGTTGACTGAAATCCAGGTTTCCCTGACATAAATCTTGAATACAAGCTACAATTTCTGCCACTGCAGAGCACAGGTATCTCCCTTTAATGCCATTTTAGGGTATTGGATGCTGTTTTTCAGCTGTGATCAGCGAAATAAGGTCTGAGGCAGACAGAGAAGGAGCAGCACATTTACTTCCAAATGAGGAAGTAGGGATAAGACAAAGTGTTTGGGCAGCACTTTCTAAATAGCAGACTGTTACACCAGCCATCAGCATATTTTCCAATGTGCTCCTGAGCACATTGGGGAAGACAGTATATTGTCCCAAATTACTTACACACTTTATGGCAGAAGCACCTTAATTAAGCCAGTTTTAAATGAGTGGCATGTCAGTGTTTAACCTTTTTATTTACTAGAGAGAGAGGAAACTACTTTGGTTCCATAGATATAGACATCAATATCCAAGTGACATTTTAGAAGCTTCAAATGAGACAAACTTTCTGAAGCTTTCTTGCCAGTTTTGTTGAGAAGTTATTCAGAAATAGTTTAAAGTGTTACTCAAAATCCCATGAAAGTCATTGCTTCACCACATTCAAAAGACATTTGCTCCCAACACTAAATTAAAACCTATGTTCACATACCTATTCTGAGTGCTGCAGATTAATGATATTTCATCACAGGAACTTTGATAAGTTCTACAGACCCACAGATTTAAATCAGACACAGTTAAAAAGAAACATGCTATTAAACTCATAATCCATACTTGATTGGATTTTGCAGAATTTTGCAACTGTCTTATTCATCATGCTGAGCTTTCCAGTGATAGACCATAGAATATGCTGGGGACAGTCAGCTTTGTAATCAAACATTCAGACACACAATCTCATACATTGACAATATGATCCATGCCTTTATGATCCATGATTTAGGTCACACTCAAATCCCAGAAAAGTCCATAATCAGTCTCTTGTCAGTACTGGTATACACACAGCTAGCTCAAGTCTCTGTCAGCATTACTGAGGTCAAGTTCTTAACAAAAGTAACAGAAAGAAAAGTAGCATTTAAGGAGATTTAAAGGTGGACATATCTAAATTATAGATCTATATATTTCATATCGAATTGGAAAAAGAGGAAAATTTTGAGAAATTAGCAGAATAAGTGGACACCAAATAAGGTTTTCATTAATGTAAAAATAATCATCTCTGTTAACAGGTTTGTCCTTCAAGATATTACTCTACACCAGTGCCCACTTTCTCACGAACTCAGTGCTCTGCTTGGTTACCAGCAGATCCTCTCATGCCCAGGTCTTCTCTATCTTCTTTGCAAATACAGCTTCAACAAGCTTCATCTGGGCACTGCTCATGTCCTTTGCTTTTCATTCCTCTTTGGTTACATAAATACATGATCTCCCTATTTGAAAACAACCTATAAAACCTATGCCTAGTATTGGGAATTTTGACAACATGAAGAATTTATGTGAATGGGGATGTAAAAGCCAGAAGTATATGTAATTAACATGTTTTAAAGGTGATGATAACTGGAGAACTTTGAGTTTCAATACCTAAGTCAAAAGGTACCAGTTTTTCAGATGCAGAGAAATAACTGGATAGTAACTCTTACAATTAGACAAGCGTATCTAGTCATTGAAGCTGAACACATAAATGCAAAATATATGCCCATTTGTAATGATTAATACTGAGTTTTCTTGCTCCTTAAGCTGACTCAAGTGATTTTACTACACTGCAAGTTCTAAGATAGAAAAAAATTAAATAATAATTAACACCAAATAATCTCTACTGAAATGCCAAGGTTGCCAAAACTGCAACCTTCGAATTCTTGTTATGGTGTTTATACATGAGCCTTTCAGTTGTGGCGGATCTCAGCAGAACCTGCTGATCATCACAGCTGCTGCAGCCACCAAGTCCTTCCCAGAGCTGCTAACAGAGATAACAGAGATTCTGCCTGATGCATGACCTGCAAGCCAAGAACAGCCAGTCAAGAAAGCCCAGTGGCCATCTCTCTGATAAAGCAGAGGGAGGCCAGGGCTGCTGATACCATCCCGGACAGCAGTGCTTGGCTGTGACAGCAACTGAGCTGCAGAGGAAAGCTCTTCCCACATATGTTCTGAAACAGGATTTATGGAGTAGGCCTGGCATCCACCAACTGCTCTCTGATGGAGAGCAAAGCCAGGTGCCAGAGACAGAAAGTTATATTGCCTGAAATAACTGTTAGAAAATTCAGCTGCATTTGTCCCTCTCAATGATTCATTCAGTAAAGGTGCTGGATCCTCCCTTGTATACAAACATCTGTAACTGACTTGGAACAAAAAGTTACTATGACACAGATTATTTTTATTATAAGGCCCTTATTCTAAGTCCAAACTATTAGGTATAGCCCATGAAAATAACTCTGGGACTGCTGCTGAGAATTAAAAATCCATTCATTAAAAACATCTTGTTCCTATGTCCAAGCACTTCTCAAACATAATTATAGACAGTTCATTGTGCTGTGACTGCAGGCAATTGACTTTTAGAAGTAAATTAATCCAAGACCTTTTCTGGTCATGGATCACTGAACCCAGAATCATGCAATCCAATAAAGAAAATGGTATATACCAGTGGATGTGACTATATCACATAATAACAATAAAGACCACACCACTTTCTCTGCTATTCATAAAACCTTCCTTTAAATAGTCCCATATCTCAGGATAGCATCAAGCAACTTGTTTAATAATATCTTCATCAGAACACTTTTAATTTCCATTTTTTCTGTGACCTAGATTTTTCTACTGAAAAAAAATATTAGAGTGATAATTTAAGTACAGATCAGGTTAGCTTCTTTTGAACATGTTTTTGAGATTTCCTCCCTTCTGCATAATGTACATAGCTTATTTATAGCCAGGTATTCTCAGACATAGAGATAATTAAAAATATCTGAAGACATATTCACCAATATGTGGCAAATTGAACAGCTTAAGACATACTCTCTGAACAGACTGAGAGAACTGTGGTTTGAGCATGAAAACTGAAGTTATTCTCCTACTGAAATGGGTAGCATTAAAAATAGATATCTTGTAGTGAGCCCCACCAACCCTGTTTAAATATAACAGAATAACTGAGGGTTTTTATAAATCATCACAGTCAACCAACAAAAAACTGACATATTTTTCTGAGCCATGGTAATTCACAACAGTTAACATTTGGACATTTATTTAGGTAGATGCAGAAGACAGAAATTTCTTCAAAACAGTTCTACCTTTGTTTGTAGTTGCATTCAGTTGGTCAATAAGATAGAATAAGATTATTATTAATAAATCACTGTTCTTTGTTGGCTGGCTCCTGACAAGCTTGTATTGTCCAGTGTTGCTGTTGTCCAAGTTACCATACTTTCATTATTATTTTGCCCCTCTAAAATCTTTTTTTTTTCTGGATACCCTGGGAAATGTCTGAATTCTGGATGATTAAAGTTAATGGGAGCTTTGCCATCAGCTTCACTAAATATGGGATAATACTCTGTGCCAAATTCCATAAACCTTCTAGTAAGCCACAACACCTGTTTTCCTTCTCCTCCCATGCCCCGTTTCTCTTCATTGCACATTTTTTCTCTGCTCTGACACTTATTAATCCATGCACTCTATCCAATCAATCACATTCATCTTTCTTCACCAGTTATGTTGTTGTAGCTCTGTGGCTGAAATTACTAGGGCAGTGTGAACTCACTTATAAAAGTGCTACTTTTGATATTGCCAAAATAATGTCAGCGTATCACAGAACACCAGTCTAAAATGGTATGCAATACCTTTTCATGCATCTTGATCTGATTTTAATTTAACTTTCAGTCCCACTTGGAAAATCACCACCCTATACATTTATTTCTAAAATGTTCTTATACCCAAGTGTTAAATCTTTGCAATTGTTCAAGTGTGGCATTCCAGTCTCCCCTTCCTAGCAAATGTAATGAACACACTTTATTATCTCTGCCAAAATGTTTCAACATTTAAACTTTAGCAGTTCTTCATTCTTTGTGTTAAAACCCTTCCTAGAATTTTTAGCTTAATTAAAGACACATCTTCTAAAAACACCTATTGAGACAAGCAGAACAAGTGGAACTGTCTGAGGAAAGCACAGAGCCTCAGCTTTGGAATAATAGTGACTAAGCAGAGCAGAAGCAAAGACGGTCATTTGGGCACGATCACTTGGGTCAACAGTCTCAAATACGGATTAATCACGGGGGGAAGGGACCAAAAGGAAAAGAGCACTTTGGGAACAGTTGGTTTCTTATTGAAGCAAGACCTACTGCCCTGTCTCTTTAGCATATTCTCTCATTTGTTAAGACCTTTCACTAGCTGTGTGAATGTAACCCACTACTTCATCTCCAAAACGTGCGACAGGCCGAGCAGCAGGTGAAGGATATCCTTTATTCAATTCTGTCTGACTTTGACTTTATTAGAGTGATACATCATTCAGGATTCAAATAAATGTCTATCTCAAGAGACTTATTGTATGGCTCGATATTTACTCTAAGTGTTCTTTGAATTTGCTGTCTACAGAAACAAAGTGCAATGCCATTATCAGAAAATTTATTTTCTCCTACTGAAGACTGCTCTGTGAAAGCCAGTCTGCTGCTCCTGGTAATTTATAAGATGCAGGTTTATTGCCCTCCCATATTTTTATTGGGAAAAAAATGAGCAGCTAGAGTACTATGTAAAGAGTATTGCACATTCATTCAAAATCATAATATTGCACATTCAAAATTCATAATATTGCACATTCATTCAAAATCTAGCTAAACACAAACAGTTCAGAGTGCAACTGCTAAATGCCTATAGCTCACTCCCTGCTTTTATAAGTTAGAACCCTACCATTGGAGCTGATGTTTACATCTTTATCCTTAATTCCCAAATACAGAATCAATCAGCTTAATCCAATCCAACATCAGCACCAGTTTGCTGGGGTAAAGTAACCTGAAATGATGTGATGTCAAAGAAATCACACTTCAACCTTGTTGCTTTCAGCATACCATACTAAATTTTTAATCATTATTACTCCTTCTATTGAAGATAAGACTCAATATTAAAAGAATCAAAGCAACTTTAAAACACTTCAACCAGAGCCCAAGGTTTAAACAGTAGTATCCATGCAAACAGAAAACCAGGTGAGGAGAGTCTTTTCAGTTTTCATGTAGATATAAAAGCAAAGTATGGAAGCACTTCCCTCAAATGCAGAAAAGAAAATTTTCTCCTGAGCAGCACAAGCACACCAGAGACAGAGAAGAGATAGTACTGCTTCCACACTTCCCATCACCACTCACTGGCTTGCACAGCTGATTTTCATCCCCCAATATCCAGATAAGACCAAAGTTCACTGCAGATGCTGTGATGTGACATGAGTTCTGTGGGGTTTTTTTTATTTCCTTATCTTACTTCTATCAGTAATTCTTCTTTTGAGTTTTCTCTTAGGCCTTGATTCTTTTCACTAACCGATATGCTTAAAATTGAGTAGTAGTTTAGGCTCTTGGGAAATTTAGAAGTATGTTAGTAGTATTCAAGTTATTTTATGGGTGCAGAGAGTAGGAACCATGTTTTTACTGTAGTGTTTCATCTAAATTATTCCTTTATTGAAAAATATTTTCAGATATTTCCCCCCTATTTATAAGCGGCAGGGTTGGGGTAAGTCAGTACGCCAAATGTTAAACAACTTTCTTATGTTTTTTCCCCCCCTTTCTTTTAACAATTCAAAAATATTCAGATTGAGATGTTTTTTAAACAATGGCATGATCTGCTTCAGGGTGGGTGTTAATCCGGGTCTCCATGCTGCAAAATAGTTCTTGGAATATTTCTTATCTAAGTTTCTTTCAATTTTGAAAGTTTGTTCTGTACAGCAATCCACATCAGTCTAATTGATATTCTGCCAACCCCTTAATCCACATTTGTGCACACACACACACTATAAACCTGTGAGTTTATGGCAGTGCAATTTACTTCAGTGTCAACTGAATTGTATAAAACCCACTTGCACATCAATGGGATCACCCATTGTGAATTGGTTTTGTGTAGACAGGGCGTAAATCACCTGATAATCTGACGAGGATGGACTGAGTAAATAGTCCCACAAAGAGCAAATGTGCATAGATAGGGCAATAAATTGGAATGATCGATGGGACAAGCACCGTGGTAAGATCAAAGACAGGAGGCAGCCACAAGCTTTTTAATCACCAGACCTTGCACTCCCATTAACTACTTCCTGTAAAAGCTCTCTCAGCACTCTGAATTGGAGATTTTCCACTTTTTTTTTCTTTGCCTTACACCATTCAAGTTCAGTAGCATACAGCCTCAAGCAACATCAGAAACCAGTTGAAGTGCAAACAAGATCTGTCTGAAGAGGTGTTTGCTTGAGTTAGGCAGCTCTGCATTCTGCTACCTGAGGGCTTCCTACCCTCACTTCCTCCCGGGTTTGTTTGCTGCGCACAGTCCTTCACAGAAGTTATTGGCTAAAATTGTGACTGCATTCTTTGGGAATCAGGGTACCAGGAGCTGACACTTCCCCATCCCCAAACCCTCGATGCTGCACCATGGTTTGTTTCACAAACCAGTATGGCAGTTCTGCCAAAAGAGCTCAGCACATGCCAGAATGAGCACAGGCTGCCCCTTCTTCCTTTCAGCATCTTGTCAGAGCTGTGTTTACACTGCTGCCTCTAATCTTGAATTTGTTGTTGGTCTAAAGTTCCCAAGTTCTCTCTCTGCCTTGAAAAAATGCTGTCCACTTTCCCTCCTTGGCTAGTACCTCCTCCGTGCCTAAACTCACTACCTCTGCTGTTCCCTTCTCAAACATCTCCTAACCTTTATCCTTCTCATATAATAATCTATTGTCAATTTAAACCCACTTTTTTTTTCCTTCTTGAGTTTGCAATATCACTGCCTTATCATCCACCAGAAACTTCTTCCTAAACCCCAAGCTCCCTTCCCAGGTGCCCTCCATTATTTAATCTACCCCATATTTTTGTTTCATTTCTCAACAGAAGTTGGCTCCGAGAGCAACTGCATTTTCTCATCTAATTATTGCAATGAATCTGTACAAGATACCAGAAGATAGTTCTGAAATGTTTGTTTACTCACTACTCTTTCTTCACCAGATTCAAAGTAGTTCAATTACCTAG
This sequence comes from Setophaga petechia, assembly GCA_024362935.1. Taxonomy (NCBI): domain Eukaryota; kingdom Metazoa; phylum Chordata; class Aves; order Passeriformes; family Parulidae; genus Setophaga; species Setophaga petechia. The sequence continues at coordinate 36,349,626 of JANCRA010000001.1, forward strand.
AACTTTACAAATACTCAAATTATTTCTTCTTCTTCTCAAATTTTTCATAATCCTACAGATGTTTCAGCTACCAGCAGACACAAAATGTGGTTTCTTACAGAGGAAAAACTGCAAGGAAAAAAAATTTGCTCTTTTCACCTAATCCACCCATACTACATCACAACTTGAGCAAAATTTAATATTTTATTGTTTACTTTTATCACCTCTAATTCTTTTTCTTTGCATTTTGATTTCCTTCCATTGACAGAATTAGCAAGCATGCTGACTGAGCCTCTTCAGACCAAGGCCAGTTTAGCTTTCTGTGCAGCATCAACACAAACACTGCTTAGGGTAAGGGAGAGAGAATTCAGCTTGCAACATAGGCAAGATGTACTTTCAATAAACTTCTGTTTCTATTTGTCACTGTACTACACATACAAAAACATTAAAGAATTTTTGCACTTTAGAAAACAGCCATATATTTGCATGCCGAAGGAAAAGAAACATTTTCTCTGTGTTGGTGGGCAGGAGGGTTTTTTTGTTTTGTTTCATCCTCTTCTCTCTTGTGTTTAAGGCATAAAGATCAACGATTGTCAATGAGATATTTAAGATAATCCCTAATGCCTTTTTTACTTTGAGAGCATATCCATTACCGCCAGCAGCTCAACAAGGTGGGTTTTTTAAGAATCGTTTTGGAAAAAGGTTCAAACACCCCATACTTCTTCACAGCCCACGTGGTGTCCTCAGGCACATTTAATGGAAGTCTGGCTTCCAGATACCATGGCTTTGATGAGCTCATTCACAAAGCAGGCTCTCCGAATAAGCCAAGACGTCAAGGCAAACGCAAATGCTTAAAGAAACAATTGCTCAACAAAGGGTTGCAAGAGTTTTTTTCCAAAGCACACAGGTCAAATAATTGGAGATGTGAACATGAAAATTACCACCACTTCGATTTTTCGGACATGACTTGCTTTCCAGGTAAAAGTCTTTTCTCCAGGCTTTTCTCTCCAGGAATTTCAGTCAGCTGCTGCATCTACTCAGCTTAAGAGCTCTGCAAAGCACAGTAAGTACTGTGGGCATTTCTTGCTAAATTGGCCAAGATTCGTTTTTTAACTCACTTCACAGTTAATGCATTTTAATCTAGAAAACAGAAAGTCAGATAGGAAAGCTGTCCAGACTGAACATGGTAATTAGACCAAAAAATGCAGAAGATTTGCAGTGGGAACTATCTCTACAACTATTTTCATTCTAGGAAGTAGAACCTCATAACTAAATAAAAACCTTCATGGGAAAGGCTTTGAACTTAAAGGAAGGAAAATACAGCCAACTTAAGACTTGATGGGCCAGTGTAAATCCAGCCTAAACAGAAAACAAATACATGCTACTGCAATCATCAACACAGTCTGGCTACCTAACTTACAACAAAGAAAGAGACAATTCACATCAGATTTGTTATGTTTCACATAAAGAACTGTAAATAACAACAGAATGAAAACGAAATTTCAGCCGGAAATTGTAAAGCACTAAATGGGCTGAGGTTCTGTAAGTGCCACAGAGATGGGCTGGCATTCCACTGCAAAACAGTTATTTTAGCATTTCATTCATCCATGGCTTATTAGATGGATCTTACTTTTGATTTATCTTGGGAATTTTTTGATCAAAGAGGGACACACACAAATTTTCATTTTTATCTCAATAAGTCAGTAATTCTGGAATCTAATCAGTTTACCAGTGAAGCAAATTTTTCCCCTCTTCCTCAACAAAACCACTTTACAGAATTTTCTAGTAAGAACTGTGAAAATTAGTTATATAGAAGACTTATGTCTGGAGGCTAAACCAATTACACTGACCTTTCCCTCCTTACCTAATACACATTCTTTACATGTTTAAATATAAAAACATATGGAATGGCTTCTGCTCTTTTCCAACACCTGGAACTGTGCAGTAGCTTATAAAGCAAGGAAATTTTTTTTATATAGAATATTCTGATGACATAACATTATAGCTCTAAAATTATAGAGTGAAACAATCAGTTTGCATAAGTTGCCTTGCTTTTCTACACTCAGGCTAAGACTGGTGTTCAGTTGTGTGAAAAACTTAATTGTGTAAAATTAATCCCTTTAATGTAGTCATCTTCTGCTCTGTATGCAGGTATGAAGACATCTTTTACCCAAGGCTGTTAGCATAATCTGTCACTCAGAAACCAAAAGGACAAACAACTTTCTGTCAAAGAGTCAAATCAAAAAGTAAATTAAATAGCAGATTGCTAAAATACATTCTCTAACCAGCTGTGGTCAAAGAAGAGATATTTTTAATATATACATAATAGGCTTTAAAAAATTGTATTTTTAACTTGCTAAAAATATGACAGTAATAAAATGTCTCCAATGGAAGATTCCCAGTGGTATGTACAACATTAGGAAGGGAGGAAATTATTCTGTGGTCCCTTCAGCAATCAAAAACACCAAAAGGATTTCACAGAGAATTTTCAGCCGACTTTTATCTAAGGCCATACTACCAAGCTAGGGAAGGCATTTTCCATAAATTAATGAATTAATTCAGTTTTAACTTTCTGCTTCACCTTAAAAGAAACCCTGAGGCCAGAAATACTGCAGCACAACACAAACTCATGCTGGTTTGGAATAGAGGTCCCTGTTCAAGGATTGGTCCACTGTCAACCGTGACTGCAAGAGCAGGTCCTTGCTGGAAAAGTGGCTAAGGAAGCATGGCACAGGAGCTTTTATCACATTAGACCACAAGAAGGAAGATGCCCCATCCCTGGAAGCATTCAAGGCCAGGTTGTATGTGGCTTTAAGCAACCTGGCCCAGTGGAAGGTGTCCCTGTCCATGGCAGGGGGGTTAGAACTAGATGATCTTTAAGGCCCTTTTCAACCCAAGCCCTTTAGAGCCAGGATAAATACAAGACATCAATTAGTCCTGCATGAAATGCAGTGTTGCACATTTCTGTATTTTCACGTGTATGTTTACATTCATCTGCCTTATTGAGAAAACAAATGATCAATTGAACACGTGACAGGGCCAAAGCATATAAAGAAATAGTAATACCAAACAAAGCCATCCCAGGATGGAAAAAAAAAATCTAAATATTTCTGTTAAGTCCCTTTAAGCCAATATGTATGTTCCTGCTCCCTGTACGTTCTATACAGTGAGAAAGGAGGAAGGAAAAGGTAACTAAAAAAAGCAGATGGGTGGATATAATGGAAATAATAAGCAGAGAGAGAGAGGGGACTGTTTTAGTGGGGGGAATACTAGAAGAATTGAGAGATAGAAAATGAAAACATGAAAAACAAAGTTGAGCAGCTATTGGGAATATGGACTGATATTTGACATTGTGGATTCTTGAGGGCCATGTGGGATTACTGATGGTTGCCTTCTGTTACTGCAGCTCTTCACACACAGACACCACAAATACTGAAGAAAACCACCTGGAGTGTCCCACTAATCTTTCATTGACTGAAAACAACATCAAGAATTTCACTAAGAAGCATTTAGTTATGTTTGCACTACAAAACTAGCTGCAAAGGGGATGAATTGAATCTAAATTTAGATTAAAAGGTCAACATGTTCGAATTACAATATTAGCTTTTTCTGTTAGCATTCAAAAGCTGCAATACAATATCCCTGTTTGATTGTTTGTGATAGCAGTGCTACAAAAGAATCAATTAGATTTTCTGCTATGAGCTCAGGAGAGCAGGTGTCCCTTAAATTTTATTTAAATAGCATATGATACAAATAAATACTAACAACTGAAAAACAAAACAAAATAAAACCTACCCCAAACAAAAAACCCACAAAACAGTTGAGAAAAAGCTTCTTATTATAGTACAAAGCCTTACTGAATATTCATAGTTCTAGATGAACGAGGCAATCACCTGAATATATGAAAAGCTAAAGTACAGTACAGTATATGTTAAATCAAATACTATCACAGGTTTATCCACACCTGGGCTAAATCCAGACAGGTACAGCAAAGTCTGAGGTAGAGGTGAACTTGATATATACACGCAAAAAAGCTTCCTTATGTCCCAAAGCATTACCAAGCTATTAACCAGGGTTTTGCTCATCGGACAAAAAAGAGGAAATGAAAAGGGAACATCTGCAGTGTCTAAAGTATTCTAAAGGGAATAGACGGGAAGGACGTTTCCAAGCTATTTGAGCTAGGGTCAAACCGGGATAGGAGATGCAAAACCTAACAAAGGTCGAACTACCTACTAAGAGAGTTTACATTCTGAAATTATTATTAAGCTCTGTAACAAAAAATTTCTGAAAATTATTAAATGAATGAGAACAAGCACGACACTAATTCAGTGGTCCTTTACTGATCCAAATTGTTCCTGTGTTTTACCCCTTGTCAGAATATTTGCTCACTGTAAAAGAGTTAAAGTAAAGCTATTACTTTGAAAGAGCTCCTAATACCTACCTGACAACACTTTTTGTTGAATGTGGGGGTAACCTCTTTATGTAGGTATTACATTGCCATCTAGTGTATGCAGTATATATTGTAATTCTGTTTCCGGGGTTTACACCACCTAAAGAACCTGAACTTTCCCCTTAGCTGGACTTCCTCAATGCATTTTTTTCTTGAAGCAGAACAGATTTCCTCCAGGCTACTCAATCCCAAGAAACCTGCCTCTGGTGCCAATGAGACATTCAGCATCATTAAAAAAGCACTATTCCAGAAGCAGCCACTTGCTGAAACTCAGTGTCTTGGGCAGGTACATCTGCTGAAAGTTTTAGGATTTGGAACTGTTCTCATGCAGCAACAGGTGATTTGGATTCAATGGTCCTCCCCTGAAGGGGATGTGAACTCTCATCCCTGACAGCAACACAACTACCCCCCTCTGGAGCAATACTGGTTGGACGAGAGAAGAGCAATCCCAGTCTTTCTGATGCCACTTTCAGTAACTAATTAAACTGTTATCGAGACAAGGAGAGCAGCTAAACTGCACTGCTGAGTCCTGGGATGGCAGGGAGGCAGAGTCCACTTTGTGCAGGCAAAGGACTGCTCCACACCACAGTTCCAGGGTGTTCCTGCCATGCACCCAAGCCATGAGTCACTGTCCCAGGCAAGCACATGGCAAATTCCCAATCCTGTTCTAAGAGAGAAAGTTTGGGACACTGGTGTTTCCCACAGCTCACCACTCTGTGTGAGCTGTTAGCAGCTACATATCCCCACTTTGAGCACTATCCTTCTGCATTACTTGGTAATGGTTGCTGAATTCCCCAGCTGTGACCACTGCTGGAGGCACAGCACACCCAAATTAAGAATAGGAGACACTTAGGTGCCTGTGTAAGTGGAGCTTGGCCATCTCGAAGTCTTGCAACAACTGAGTGCTGAGCAATGCCCCACCACTTTGAACATTCCAGCCTCACTCCAGTTTAAGAATCTGAGCTTTTACACCCAGACCTAGACCTCTGAAGCACACTTCCCCAGTATTTATGGTAAGATTTATCTTTTCTGGAAGAGTTCTTTCTAGACACAAACTGACCCAGGTCCACAATGCAAAGGTTAACTTAAAAGACAGAGAAAGCTACAAAGGAGCACATTGCATGAGAGGCCCTGGCCACCAGGCTCTCCAGGAGGCCGCTCTGTCACTGAGCACTCTCACCTTCCACTCTTTCCTCCCTTGGCTACCATATGCTGCATTGACTGCTGAGTGCAAAAGAAAAAAATAAATGTTTTCACACTTACCCCATCTGCCAGTGCACATGAGAGAGAAACAGGCTCTTCACTGGAAAGAAAGAACAGGGAAAAAATCCTTACTAATACCAGAAAAGGAAGTGTCCTCTGCTTTCAAAATCCAGCTTCCACTTTATAGAACTGAGGCCCCAATACCAAGTTGTACAAGAACTGGCTACAGCTGGTTTTTTTCCTGAGTCTTGCCATTTTAACAATATAGCAAGGGTCTCATTTTATACATAAATAAAGATCTTTTAAGGCATAATAATTTATCAACGAATAAATTAGATTTTGGCTTCTTTTTTTGCTAGCTGTTTGGGCTTAAATTACTGTTTCTCCTTGTTAACACATTTGCTTGCTTTACTGGTCTTATCATGATACTTTGCACCATATGTAGCAAAAAAAAATGCATTTAATAGACTGCAGCCTGTTATTTGGCCACTGTGCTACCCACTTATATTTGTTATAACTATAATTAATATTCAAAATATTTCCTTTATCAAATTCAGTTTTTGTTTGCTATTGAGCCATGGATATTACTTACAGTGTGCTTCAGGATGTAAACACACATGGAGCCCATAAGCAGCTGGCCTAAGGGGTGAAGGTTGGAAAGCACCCTAATTAATTTCAGTCTAAAAGAGTCAAGTTAGCAAAATCCCACTGTTTCAGCTAACCAATGCCCTTTAAAATGAAACACTACACTGGCTCTGTCAGCAGATTGGTCCCTTCCAGCAGGGAGGGAGGTGAAGGACAATTAGGGCTGATAATGTCTCTTGTTAGTGCAGCTGTTGGGCATTAGGCCATGAGAAAAGGTAGCAAGTGTAAATAGACTTCCAGGGTGATAATAACTCCTTTTTTTTTCCCCTAAATATGTTGAACACTAATTCAGCAAGATACTGATGCAGTACAATCACTAACTGTAAATATTTCCATTCTCTTCAATAGAACGGCAACTCAGCTAAGTCTTTAATATTAAAGTTTGTAATAATCTATAGATACAGAAGTAGTGAAAGAGTCTAGTACATCTCTTCCATCCCCTCCTGTGGATTGTTTTCCTCATTCTGCCACCATCCTTAAACTTATTTCAGCCCTAAATTCACAACTTGTCACAGGCAGGCACGGCACCACCCAAGTTAGTTCAGACGTATCCTTAGCCTTTTGGCTTGTAGCTAGTAAAAGCTGCCATTGCTGTGACTGCAGATTAATTCCCCACCTATTTACCAGGAATAAAAGCACTCACAAATTATTATCTTAATCATCACTTACCTGATCACCAGCTTACTACCTAATGAATTAATAAAATAAACAGAGATTTTTTTCAGAGAGCAAGATGTAAAAAGAAGGTAATTCTATTTATACCAAGTTGTAATATCTGCCTTATTTTTCAAAAAGAGAAATAATTTTTTGTGAACTGAAGGAAAAAATTATAAAGGGAAGAGATTATATATAAATGGATGCTTGATAATTTTCCAATAACTTTTAATGGGTTGGGTGGGGCTTTTTATCCAAAGTGGAAATAGCATGATGCTTAAAATTCAGAGGAGAAAGAACACCTCTTGATAGAAGACACAGAGAATAACACAGAGAATTCAGTGACATACAATTGATGAGCCTCATTTCTTTTTGCTAGCTCTAGCAAGGCTACTCAGCATTTAAGTTAGCAGCCAGCCTCTCATTTACACTCTGCTGGCACAGGAAAAAGGTTATTCCAAGCAAGTAGAGGAGAGTCAAGACATTTCTAAAGACATGTTCTATTAATTCCTAAGAACAGAGGATGAAGCTTGTACTAAGAGCCCTTCTGTGTGTCAGTTTGATGTCAAACATCAGTAGGCTGAAGTCAACCAACAGGTTCATCAAGCTGTTCACATTACAACTTTACAAGAAGCTGTTTGCTGATCATATGGCCACACACAAATTTTCACAGCAAAAGTATTCAGAAAAACATTATTTCTATCCATCTACAGTTCTGTTTCCCAAAGGCCATAACCTGCCACTGAGCATTCACCACGGTGGATGGCAAACTCTACCACTAAATTTAGCTGTGGGGGGTATATGTTCTCATCTGAAAGACAATTTTACATCCTTGTCCTAAAAATAACATTTTTCATTTAAGCTTCTGCAGTGTTTTTCATGGCTACTATAAAACTTATTTATTAATAAATAAAGCAGTAAAATATTTGAGGCAAAATTTTAACACAGAGGAGAAAATTTAATGGAATTTCCTATGGCGGTTGTGAGGGTTTTACTTACAGAAGAGGCAGCCATCTCAAATTTAATAACCAGATGTGTCCAGAACTCAGTGTTTCCAAATGTTTCAGGTATGTGAGGTTTCAGAACATGACACATTGTTCCAAAAATGCAGAGTGGAGAGGAAATGGGTAATTGGGAGGGAAACGTGCAGTGGTAGCACGTGCCAATCTATCCTTGCTCAACATGGGAAAGCTGGAAAGAGGATCTTTGTGGTGGAAAGAAAAGGGACACAAGGTCATTTTCTACTCCCAAGGATGACATTTATAATCCAGAGTGATTCCACTGAATTCATGGGTTTTGAAACCAGAGTGGAAAATGGACTCTGGCAGTTGGGTCTCTTTAATCACAATGGGAGGTAGGCAGTCAGTTCAGCACATATTTAGTCTCTCCTCCTCTCTAAGGAGACCTAGGATATGGGCCAAACAGGTGCTTAAATACCTGGATTTGATGACTTGTAAAACATTAGATTAGGGTGATACAGAGGGTAATCATCTCATCCAGTTGTATTTTTATCTCTCTAGCACAGGATGCTGCCCAGCAGGAAGACTGGTTTGAGACATAACATATTTCTCCCTTCACAGAATTTCAAGGTGGCAACATAATGGCATAGATATGCAGATTCTCTTTAATTTTGTTCATCAAGTAATAATTAAAAGGTATTTAGGGATTGCACAGTTCTTAATTTTATGATTAGATATTCCACATACATATAATCCAAGTTCCAAGGGGTTTTGTAGCTTTTGTTTGTTTGCTTTTTAGTTTTTTAAAGCAATGTTTTCAAACATTAAAGACTTTGGGGGGAAAAAGAAGCTGTAACTGGAAATGATTGCACAACTTGATTTTTATCTTTTGGTTATTCTGATCAACGGCTTTCTAAAGGGAAAACATTCTTTGGAAAAGTATGATGTGAAAATAATTGCGATACATTCCTTGAACTTGAACACAGATGAGAGCTGAAAGTTTGTATGGATAGGGTCTGTCATCTCCACACGGCTATTATTTCCCATTGTGTCTCTTCACGTTGCCTCTTAGTAACCTCATTGCAAACAAACCATTATGGGCATATACATTCCACAGAGGTAGAAATTATACCATTGGTATAAGCAAAACGAATGTGAAGTATTGCTTTAAAATATTCCAGCGAATTCCTGCCTGGCTGCACAGAACACAGATTCACAGCTGGTACATATTGGAACATCACTGCTACCATCCCCACAGCAGTGCCACTGGTGGCCATGGTGGACCTTCAGCCTAACCTCAGTATCCCAAAGTTTCAATGCATAATCAAGTTTTAAGGTTTCAACATCATTTCTAAAAGAAATATCTGGAAGACTTAAAATGAAAATATATATTTGAGATTGGCAGAATCTAAGTAACATAAGTTGTGTCTCTGATATTAGTGGAAATCTTGCTAAGGAGTTGTAGTTACTTACTTGATGACAGAGAAGTGTAAAGAAGAGTAAATCAAACAGAATCCCCTTTTTAAGCTTCTCCTCCTTCCCACCGATTAATTAGTCAGGTGTGAAAATCCATAGTACAGTTGTGCCCAGAGAAGGGACACAAAATTATGTGGCTTAAAGTGTGGTGTGACTTTTTTATTTGCCTTCACTGTACATTCAGTGTCTCCAAAAACACACAGCCTTCCAGTTCTCAGCCCCAGCTGTAGGCAAGAAAGAGTTTTTTACTGGACGTGCTCCTGGATGTTTGTGTTCTTAGCTGCTCGCCTACAGTTAATTAAGCTTATCCTGATATTTCCTCTCATTACCAAGCATGGTTTTGATTCTAAGATTAAGACTATCCAGGTCGTAATCCAAGACTATAAAACAATAAAGCAGCAGTTCCAACTATTTGGAGGAGTAACTTTATTAAGTATTGAAATTGTTGTGGTGGGGATTAGGGTAGGTCAAGAAAACCATTTCATGGGTCATCCTCTCTTGGAGGAAAAATATGCCTTGCAAGGCACAATGAGAAATTGAAAAAAAACCATGAGAATCAACTACAATTGACTGTAATATGCCAAGAAAAGTGCTGGGCCTTGCACCCTTTTAGAAGTCTTTGTTTTACTTTTGTGAGTGCTTTTTTGTTGCTTCCACAGTATCCATCTAAGCAGCCATTTGTCTAAAAGAAATTGTAAGTTGTCATGGAATAGTTTGGTCTAATATAAGAGACTTAACCATATGAGGAACTGAACTACATTCTATGATCACACCTTTCTAGGCCCAGAATCTGATAGAACATGAACTCATTGCCTTCAACAATTTCTATCTAAAAGCCAAGAATAATGATGTTGTTGAACAAAAATGATAAAGCTGTGCATGCTCTGTGATTCTATGACTTTCTATTACTACCAGCAGCATAGTTTCACCTTTTAGGTAATAGATATCATCATATTGCAACCTCTTTCACATTTACTGACTTGGAAACCAGCACCTGTTGCAGTGCACAGGTTTTATCAGTATTTTAGCATCCATCTTGGGGGGTCTTAGAGTGAAAAAATGAGGGTATGGAGAAAGAAAAATTAGAAAATACTGAAATGAGGAAGAAAAAATGTATGGCTTTGGCACTAATCTCTCCCCATGGAAGTAGATGTATTTCTGAGGAATGCAGACTTGCAATACAAAATATTTTCTTAGATATTATAGAAGTGAAGCTGCTAACATTAAAAATACCATGCAAACAAGCCAGTCTTTAATTAGTAAATTCTAGGAATAGTATGATTCCAAGAAAACCAAGAAACATATAAGACTGAAGAGGAGAGAAAGCCCTTCAGAGCATTTTAATTGATCAGAATATCAAACACATTTCTGTAACACTTCAGCAGGTTCTGTTGTGTTTGAAAATTCAGCTCAGAATCAAAGCTAAAAAAATCTCACTCAGCTCCATTCAGATCACAGACTGTAAGGGAAGTAACTCCAAAGCAAACACGGAAAATCAATACCCAGATATTTTTAACTGCATACAAATACTGCCCATAGAATCCAAGCCTGAATTTTCAGAACTCTGTAATTAGTGAATCCAAAAATGCTCTGAGATTAATGAAGCAGAAGCTCAAAGGGATGTGTGATTATCTAAAATCTCAGGAAACAATTAAACCAGGTGGGACAATCAACTGAAAGGGTGTACCCCATGAAGAATAAGGTCGCTCAGCCAAGGAAAACAAAAGCATTTAAACAGCTTTTAAAAAGGACAACAGCCTTACTTAAAAAAAAATTATTGTGATGAAAAATCTACTGCACAGCTACATGAACTAATTCAAAGGTAAATTAGCCTCACTGAGAAAATACTTAACATTAGTTCTGCTTCTAAATGTGCCTAGTTCCAGCTGCCAACTATTTGATCTTGTTCAGTCTTTCTTTGCTAGACTGTGGTTTCAATTATGTGGCTACATTAATAAAAACTACAAAACTAGCAAAAATGCTTTTAAGTGTAAACATTATAATATAAAATATCAAAAATCTGAATTTTCATTTTTATAGATGAAAGAATCAAGTTGAAGCAAAATAGTTTATTTTTCAAAATTTTACTCTTTACCCTTCAATAACCATTTTAAAAAATTACTTTTCAACCCACAGTTTCCAAAGGAATCTAAGGCATCTAGGAAGCTTTATCATAAATGAATTATTTTGGTACAGAAATATTCATTGCAATATTTTTCTATTTTTTAAAAATTTGTATTTTTGTTTTGAAATTCATAGGGTTTTCTATTTTTATCTTGGCTCCAATTTCCTTAAATTTTTAATAAGGTGTTTGAGATAAATTAATTTGGAAACAGTCTGTGAATACATCTCCATATTTAAGTGCTTTGTTGAAGAAAAACCTCACTGAATAAAAATTTCATTCTTCTGTGCCACTTGTTCAAATCTATTATATATAATTATTATTTTTTTCATTTGAACTTTGTTTTCCTGGCAACTATTTATCTGAGAATTCTTGACATAATGTGCCAGCAACTTATGCAAACCCACAACCAATATGACTGCATATTTTTCATGTTAATTTGAATTTATCTTGGCATCTTATAATACCATCCAACGCATTGGCAAACAAATATTGAATGACTTACGTTGGGATGTCCTCCAAATTTTGTTTCTTTTCAGTGGAAATTCCCTGCAAGCTATGTCTAACTTTTCAGACATTACAAAAATGATCAGAAGATTTTGCAGATGTTTAATATCTTGCATGTTACCACATATGTTAACAAGTATCTGATGTTGAGTCCTGTCAGACATACGTGGAAATAGAAAGCTGAAGACAGAATCTGTATTTATTTGGAAGGGCATTTATCATGTCCTGGTATAGTAAGAAGTTTCTCTTTGTTTAGTCTTTCAGTTTCCAGAAGAAGGCATAAGAAAGTAGTCCCTTTAGAGGTTTATTTTGCAAAAAGCCCTGCTAAAACAGCTGGTAAGATTTTTAGGTCGAAATGCAGTAAAAGATTCAGCTCTACATCTACAAAGGCACAGTCCATGATGGGCACCTGGTGCCTCAGAGGCAATGCAGGGCAGCCACACAGTTTGTCATGGTCACAGGGTAGGATATGCATTTTAGAATATTCCTGTAAGCACTAGCTGGATCCCAGGCTTGCACAGCCCCTTCTGGAGGTGTCTGCCTGGCTCTCCCCAATCAGGGGCACCTTCCTTGCCCCGGCCTTGTAACACAAGGGTCAGCCTGGGATTCACTTGCCTGCCATAGGAGTCTAATTTAGACACCATTCATAAAACAAGGAGCCTGCATTTCTTTTATGGCAGACAGAGTAGGTGCCTTTAAGGATTTCTGGGCAGTTACATGACTAAAATAGCCTAGGGAAGATGACGTACATTCTTGCCCTGCTCCCTTGCTCCCACACACGCTTATGTATGTATGCACATAGTGAATCCAAAAGATAAACATTGCAGTACTCTTTTATTTGCAGTAAGACCTTTCTGGTTCCTAAGTTTTTATGCATTAAATATGTGCAAAAACAGACTTCCAAAACTTTTATTTATGTCTACTGAAACCTAGTAGCACTGGGACTGGAGTGAATGCCCTCCTTTCCCACACATTAATAATAAATGCTGAGCAGCACAAGACAGTCAGTTGTTTTTCAGTGTACTTCTGCTCCCAAAGCTGCTTCTGTATTTCATCCAAAACTTCTTTAAACTGAAAAGCATTCCCTCCCATACAGGAAACAAAGCAGATATGCTGATATATGCATATACAGGGATAAATATGAGTAATATGATAAACCTTCAAATATATTACCTGAATCTGGAGGGGAAAGTAGGTGGTATCACATTTGCTGATATTCCTCTACAGACTTGAGTTTCTCCAGTCACTTCTCAGAAACCATGTCTTGATCATGTCTAACCTATGGAATCCAGGAACAACACCCAGCTTCCAAGTCTTAATGTATGCCTCCCACACTCTGGTGTGGAGTCACAGGCACAGGTCAGCTCATCCCTTTTATACCATCAGGAAATTGCAGCAGCTGTGTTCTGCTGAAGAAAACCCAAACACACAGGCCAAAAGCAAGCTCCTGGTGAGGTCCCTGTTCTGGAGATCTGAAGATTCACCATGCCAGGCCATGCCAGGGCACCTGACTGAACAGGACGCTGCAGCACCCCAACAAATTCACAGCTGTGCCAATTATGGTGTGGACAGTAGACAGGAAGCAATGACAGCCTCACCCCTGGAAGTGTTTAAAGCCAGGCTGGATGTGGCTTTGAGCAACCTGGTCTAGTGCAAGGTTCCCTGCCCATTGCAGAGGGGTTGGAATTACATGGTCTTTGAGGTCCTTCCAACACAAACCAACACAACTGTGATTCTGTAATTCTAAGTGCAAACTTGGGCTCTTTGTAGAGCCCAGAAAGTCCTGTAATCCATTCCTGATGGGTCTTGGAACAAGTGATCCTTGAGCTTCTCAGGCTGGGCTAGTTTTTGACACACCCTGCAAGAGAACTGGAAGCAGCCAAGAAAAGCCACATGAGCGGATATTTAGTGAGCTGAAGGGAGGGAAGTCAGACTGTAATTTTGTACTGTTCTTGGCAGCCAAGTCCTCTCTTGAGTGTTGTCCATAGTTTCTGAAATGTGTTTAATTTACCTTTTGTGCAAGGGGTGCTGAATACGGGGGAAGGATGTTGTTTCTACACCCTTGGATAGCAGCACGTGCACCACAGCACACTGCAGAGCTGATGCTCTGCTAAGCTCATCAACTGCAATCTCCCACTGCAGCATGGTCTTGCAACACTGTGGACCCCTCTTTTGCTGCCATGCTACTGGCAGGTGAGATGTTCATCAAACTCTCTATTTTGTCTCTAAATTAGGGCCCTGATCACATTCTTGGTGGGTGAATGTAACAAAAATGGCACCCTGATTTACCTTACCTTTCACTGAGCAGCCTTTCAAAGGCTTAAGTGAGCTGTGGGTTGCAACTGGTCCAGCTCACCTCCATGATTTCTACTTTGTGTCTTGCAATGAAACTTAAGTTCCATAACCAATTCTGCACATTGTGAAAGTAGATTTCATTTCTTGTTTATTATTTTGCATCTTTCTCCCAGAAAAGATGAAAACAACTACTGCTCATTCAGAATGAGCAGCCCTGACAGCAGATAGTTCTGACTACTCAGATTCCAGGCTTAAAGGTCTTGTAATAACAGGAACCTTTCAAGAGTAGCTTTACCTTTACACTGAAGACATGGACATACTGCACTCCTAGAATCCCATAGCCCCATAACCCTATCCAGCCTTTACTAAAGAATAATTAGAAAAGGTCTGTAAAGTCTACTTATTTCTCAACACCAGACTGCTTCCAATGCATTTCCTGAAGTCGAATTCCCTCTACATTCCCAATGCAGGAGCCAAATTCTTCAGCTTCTCTCTTTGACAATTTCCACTGTGCACAGGGATGTGTGATTACAAAAATATGTAGTGGTTTAACTGAATATGAAAGGAGAACGAGGATAAAATAACATGGATTATTAACCATTAATTCAGGGAAAATATAGCACTGTGATAAATGATGCCTAATCATGGATTTGTTTAAGTCATTGCTAAAACAGAGTGCCTGCAGCAGAGAGGTAAAATAAGGAGGGATGAAGAAAGATCAGTATTGTGAGGCCATTTAACTCAATTAATATACTCCCATTATCACTGTTAATAAAAGCAAACAGCAGTTGTTTCTAAATATCTCATTTTTATACTGCTGATTCCAGTACTTGTTATACTGCTGAAAGCCTTGGTCTCTGGATGTGTAGGATTACAACTTCTCTGTTGTCATCCACTTCTGTCCCTAGAGCAGGCTTTAGGAACAAAAACTTGAAGCAAGTTCCCTTGGAACACTCAAAGCTAAGAGGCAAACATACCCACCGTTTTGGGGTTTTTAATGCCATGGATTTCAGAAAATCTCTTGAGTGTTTTTGTTTTCTGGGCTTAATTATCTAAGTCAGAAATAATGGAAGAGAGGCTGTGTCAATGGCCAAACCTATAAGGCAGTTTAACAAGCAGTAAATTATTCATAACAGACATAGCTCTACACAAACAGAAACATACACAGGGAATAAAATACTTGCAAGGAGGTGATCATAACAAGTATTTTGCAAGATTCAGGAAGGTAGAAAGTAAGCACTGCAGTGGCATTTCTCAGCCCTGCATTTCCAGAGCAAACCACAAGCAGGAAACAAGGCACTCCTCCAGGGGAGCAGGTTTACTGGGAAGCTCTAGAGAGCTGCTCTATTCGGAGAGACCATCATTAAAGTGCAGCTATTCTACAGCCTCCACAAACACGAGTCAAACTAAAACACAGATATGGGAGAAAATCCGCTCATTGGAACAGCACATTTTAATTTTAACTTCCAGCTTCTCCTAACCTGTCTTCTCTGAAAGCTCTTCCTCTCATGGCCTAGTTATTAAGTGCTCCTAAGACACCTGTTATAGCTGTTAAAAAAAAACCCTCAGAAAAATCTGGCAGCAATTCTTTCTAACCTACCATCTCAGTTTTAATTTACACTTTAATTATGTCATTAGCAGCTCAGGACTAGCCAAGGTGTACATGAATTCACACATATGGATGTGAACACCACAACCTAGCTGGCAAACACAATTCAGAGGCAGTGATTTCATTTGACTGACTTTCATTTTTCTATAATCCTGACCCCTGCAGTTATAAGGAATGTGCAGTACCACAGATCTGCAAACACACTGCACCATTTGCTTTCTAATCCTAAGGATCAATATGGAAAAGGATTTGTAAATGCTGTAAGACACACAGAAGTGTATGCCCTGTCCCCACCAACCCTGCATGGAGGCAGAGCATCTCATTCATGTCCCTTACTTGACTTGAAAGTCTCCATGGAAGAAGTGCTCAGAAAGATGAATGCTCCAAAAGGAGGGTGTTCTGCCACAAAGTTAAGGGGCTGTGGATGGCTCTCAGTGAGATATCAGCACTAATCCTGCTCTCCTCTCTCTGTTCAAGCAGCAAATTGAGTGGCACACACACCCACTGAGGATGTTTATGGCATACTCTGCAGACATGCACGGCCAAAGAGGTCACATTTTGAACCTGCAAATTACTCACACATTTTACATTTTAAATAAAACTGTAGATTTATTGTACAATAGTACAGCATGTGCCTTTTTAACGAAAAGCTCAGCATCACATAACACTTTAATCTTCCATTAAACATACACAGTCCTACAACACAGCTCAGCTCAGCAAGCCACATAATGAATTAATTTATTGAGAGTCCTGGCTATGCTGTTCTTAAGGATGTTTACCTAGAGCAAGAACAGTGGCAGTGGTTCTGGTGCTGTAACATTTAATCACTTTTACCTTTTCTCAACACAGTAATAGCAAGCAGTCATCTAGAGCACAACAAACAGATCACTTAAGGGACACCACATTTAACTGCATATGTATGAAACAGTAGACCAGGGGATCTCACACACATCACACAGGTGTGGATTAGAAACCTGTTATGAGATCACTTTGATGTAATGTCTGCACTAACTATGCCACAGGAAGACTGGATGCATGACAGGCATTGCACCATGAAGTGTCATTTGGGTTGAAATTCTTAGGTTTGGAAGAGGCAGACCAGGGTGTTCTATACAAATATACACTTGCCTTATTACACTAGTTTACACTCCTGTAGCCATTTGCCCATGTGACAGCAACATCTTGTTATAATTCATTTTTATGCCATTTACTTCAACTTTACCTGGTTCAATTAAAAACAAGATCATTACTTACAGACACAGAATGTGCTCTGTGCCACATCTTGGCCCTTCAAATTGTCATAGACATCCAAGCTGGTGTAACCAGGCATCCTTTATGCATGCTCTTGTGCACAGCTAGCTACAAGGTGTTATTAAGACACATTCAGATAAGATTCTTTATTTGCCACTGGGGTTTTTCATTGCAATGGAGAATCAAAGCTCATCACTATATAATGACTTAGAGTAAGTAAATTTCCTCTGAAATTTGGAGTTAGATATCTACAACCCCAATGAGCTGCAGGTCACAAACTCTTCATCAGAGAGAGAAAGTTTATGCTTTTTTATTGCTGTTCAGTTTACCATTGCGTGTCAAACTTTAAGCCTGTTCCTTAAAAGGATCAGGTGCTATTTTTATTAAAGAGTTTAAAATTATCAGAAAACAGTATTTGCAGTAAATTTTTTAATACCCAAAGGAGATAAATTTGGATCCTGCACCTGAATATGTGATTTTTCACTTACAGCAGGAGTGTGATAGTCCACTCTTGATTGGTTCCAAATGAGCACCAGCTAAAATAATATGATAATCAAAACACAGAGAGTGGTATTAAAGAAACAGAGGAAGGAAATCTATATCAAATATCTGATCTTGAATTAAAATAGACTAGCAATATATGTAAGCTTTCAAACAGATGAGATGCTTAGCTTATCTCAAGCAACATACCAGGAGTCACTTCCGAAGAATTGCACCAAACTTGCACCTGCTGTGGTCCACGTGTATTCTCTGGCTCTGAAAATTTCACTCATCTTGGCCAAAATACTATAGCATGTTAATTAAAGTTAAAAAAAATCAAAAAGGGACCAAAAATAATTGTTTAAAATCAAAGTTGATTTTGTATCACCTTCAACATTTTTCTGAATTTTTCAGAAAATTTTCAGAAATTTTCAACAATTTTTTTTAAATTTCTCCACACTGAAAAAAATTTCACTTATCTATCTTGTTTCTAGTTTTAGATAAGACTAGCCAGCAGAAGAAACAGAGCTTGAAACAAATCCATTCTTGATTTGCATCACTGAAAATACAGTCTCAGTAGATTTCCAGTTCATTGTCTAAACTGTAATATTTTGATCGCCTTCAGTGAAAAGATGAACTCTTAGCTGATTATCTAGACATCAATGGTACAAGTAAAGATTGTTGAAAAGGTAAAACGACTTCACCTGAAATTATTTTTTTCTTGCTGTAAAACAAACACAAGCAGCCTATAAATGAGATGCACTAGATCTTCTTCTTCCACTCAGAATTTCTAATTTGTTTAACAAGTAATGAGAAATAATTAGAACCTGATCTCCAAACATTATCAACTGTTTAAGGAATAAAGCTCTGCTTTTTCCTGAATTCATTCTACGCCATCTTTTATTAAAGAGTTTACGCAGATTCTTTCTGCTTACTAAAATGAAGTCAGCTTGTGTTTCTTGCATATTTAAATAGCTCCAACACCAGAGACATACAAAGTGTTATACTGAATTTTAATTCTTGTAAAACATTATTTCACCACACACTGTTATCATAAATCTTTTCAATAACATCCATTATAGAACTCAGTAAAGAGCACTGTCTACTACTATGCACTGTCAAATACTTCTGGCAGTATCGGTAATCGACTACAGCATATTTATTTTTTTAAATCAAGTGTTAACCTACATATTCTGAACTTGCAAATAATACACAACAGATTTTACTGCCATATAGGCTGCATATTCATTCATTTTTTCTGATTTTTATAGAAGAGTAAATTTTCTATAACAATATGAAAGAAAATTAATAACTTATTTATCTACCTAGGAGGCTAGTAGTTATTTGTAATCATATTAATCAAAAGATGACTGAAAAATTCAAAGTTAATTATTGTGAAGTGCACAAAATCTAGAATATAGGGATTTTCCACAGTACATTATACTAAGTCAACATATAATAGATTAAAAGCTGTAAAGCCAAAATCATCATTTAAAAATTTAGTGTTTCTGACATCATCTTCCACCACTCCATCAACTCTTCTTTTTCCTCTTCTTTTCTTTCAGACAGTGACTCCAGCTCAAAGTCAACCTGATTAAGAGAAACAATCAAAAACATCAGTAAGACTTACAGATAGAGAATAGTTGGGCTTTTAAGAGTCATTTATTGACAGTAGATGCTTAACACAAACACAGGGCTTAGAGAGGTACCTTCTGGTTCAGGCTGGGTTTATTCCAAAGTGTCTCAAAGCTGATTTAAATACATGTAAAACTAGTATATCAGTACAGTAACTTATAAAAAAAATACACACAGGTGAGCAAAATTTCCTAAAGAACCAGACATATGTCTTTGACTTGGCTAAAAATTTCAGAAAGCATGAGCCAATGAAATTAAAACTGAATAATAGCCAGCCACATAAATCATGTGGCGTATTATAAAAAGTATCATCAGCATATTGCCAACCCAGATCACAGAATATTCTGAGTTGGAAGGGACACACAAGGAACATCAAGTCCAACTCTTATGACCTCTATTCTCTAACCAGGAGAGCTAATCTCAGCTGACACCTAGCACTGCAGACCCCCAGCATATCAAATACCCCCCAGGTATTCAATTTTATGCCATCAAAAAAATCCAGGGAGCTTTTCCTAACGCATGGCTCCTTAATGTAGATACAATGTGCTAGTTTCACAGAATTCACAGAATGGCTAGGTTGGAAGAGACCTTAAAGATCATCAAATCCAACCCAGCCCTAACACCTCAACTAAACCATGGCACCGAGTGCCACATCCAGTCTTTTCTTAAACACCTCCAGGGATGGTGACTCCACCAGCTCCCCGGGCAGACCATTCCAGAACTTTATCACCCTTTCCGTAAAAAACTTCTTCCTTTAGTATTTCTTAACATGTGATTCACACTAGTGAAATAGCATTAATTTCAAATCCCTCCACATCTGTTCAGAGAGTGAATTAAAAATGCTTCTGAAACCTTAGATGCAGTCTAGATCTTATTTACCTTGCATACTGGATATCTATGCAAAGCAGTGGCCCATTCCTACCTTTCTGCAAGAAGCTGGCCACTGGTTTTAACCTAAGCAGGTAATCATTTCACAAATTAAATTTAAAAATGTTTACATCAAAACCTAAACATCTCTTACTTTTTTTGTTGTGCTACTGAAAGATATTCCATAATATTCTATTCAGACATGTACCAATAACATGTTATCTCAATATTCCCCTTCTCTGTGTCTTTTTGTTATAAATAAGAATGCTAAGAGATGAAACGCATTTATAGTGAGATTGCGCTCAGTGGCTGGAGTATCAAGTGCTGGAAGAGTAATTTCCAGACTTTCTAAATTCACTTGTTCTGGAATATTCTGAAAAATCACCTCCTTCTTATATGCATACCATGAAGGAAAAATGGGACCTTTTCAATGTATAATAGAGGAGAAATGAACACATGTGAACACTTACCACAACAGCAGGGCTGAAGGGCACAGCCACTTTTTTAGTTATTGCTAGATAGCCTGGTGCTGAGGCCGTAACTTTGTAATTTCCAGGCACAAGCAATCTCCAGTAATCACCATCCTTGGCTGTAAAGAAGAAGAAAAGAACCCAAATAAATATGTATAAGACTAATTACATAGCTAAGAAGAAAGGCTCATATGTCAATCTTTTATATTCCTGTCAGTGTTTTCTTTTTGACTGCCTGAAAGGCAGTTCCTTCTTTCTTTCTTCAGTGAAAACTGTACATATATATATATATACATATATATATATATATATATGTGTGTGTGTGTGTGTGTGTGTGTGTGTGTAATATTTGCTTCGTTTCAGGCAATCAAAAAAAATTTTAATCTTGAAGTTGTGCTGGAGACCCCATGAAAGATTATGCCTGCTGAGGCTGAAGGCTCTCCATCACACTGAAGAAAAGGATATTATGGGACATTACTCCACTTTAGAAGCACTGCCCAGGCAAGGCAATGTCCCTGGTAAATGCCTGAGATTCTGTTTGCAATGTGATACAGATTTTTAATGTTCCTCAGTATTCTGATAATCCAAGTGTAAATAAATTTCATTCCCATCAAATTTAAATAAGCGGGACTGCCTTTCTCATCTTTCAGAAAAAGCTACAAATCATAATTTCCTAGAATATTACATGTGTATCACCCTTGAAGCATCACTATCTACATGTTTCAGTGTCCAGGCATAGTTGAGGATTTTTTGTTTGGTTCAGAGAAACAGAAATGGAAGCTTGATCCACTCAGGTCAAAGAAAGGCTCCTCCCACACTGTTACTACAGTTTATGTTTTCCAGTCACAGAATCAAAACTCATCATCTTCTCTAGAAATGACCCTATTACATTTTCACAAAGACTCAAATCCTCCCTGCACCAGCAGTAGGCAATTATCTAATTTGTCATGGGCTAATAATTTGAATTTCTTGACCTCCAGAAAAGATTGCAGAGCTGTTCTAAAGTTCATCTAGCAGTGCCATTTAGAAGATTTGGCCATGCTCTTTGTACTAGTCCCTTAAATGCTTTTTCAACACATCTGCAGCTACACTGTGTACAAAGGGAAAAATTACTTAAATATCTGCTATTTGCATGGTCAAAAAAATGTCAGTAGTCAGTCCAGTTGTTCCCAGATTTCAGAAAGCAGAATTTCAACTCATGAATAAAGAGCAGGAGAAAAGCCAAAGAATATTCCTCCCTCATTTTGACTGTGCTTGTACTTGTTTTCATCCCTGTTTTGACAATACTTGACTTTAAGCCTTATACACACACAATGATGTGAAAAGATTTATAATTAGATGCAATTTTTGTGTCATAGAAGCATGAGCTCCTCTCTCTCAAATATCTCTTTGCACAGTTTATCCCCTTTTTATTATGCCTGATAATTTATTTCCAGTCTCTATACATTTTGCCTCTCTGTTTACAGTGACAGAAGGTAACTCATGTTTTCACAGACTGTTCTCCTGCTGGGCAGAAGTGCTGCTGGTCTCCTTGCAGGTGATGTACAAACACAAATCAGAGGTGACTGAATATTCTACCAGTCCTGTTCCATAATATTCTGCATTTCTGTGACAGTATAGTGAGACATATCATTGAGAAAATGAACATAAAATAAGCTCATGCATAACGCAGTGACATTTCCTTATTGTTTCTCTAATTGTTATCTTTTGCAAATCAAAACTTCATTCAGGATTGGAAAGCACAGGTGTAAAGGGAAGGCTGAAAGTTGGCACACTGTGCAAGCTACTTCTGAACTCACTCCTAGAAAAAGGCACATCATCACTGAAGAGGTGACACATCATTTTCTGTCAACACCAACCAACACAATGCTTTCATCTTTTAGAATCACCCTTCTGAAAAACCATCACGTAATTGTAAACAGCAGAGAGAATTTATCTTTGCTGAAGGAAGTTATGTAAATTGGAAATCTGTCAAGAATTTACATACCAAAAGGTATGTCTGCATTGTAAAAAATATAACACTTTTGGACTAAAATTTAGCCTTCAAACTAAAGGCAGCACTGTTGACAGAGCTTTAAATCCCGTCAGAGCTGTGAAACACTATTTGCTTCACAAATTAGAAGACAGATTATAGCATTAATAACCAAGAGCCATCCAAACCAATTTATACCAGAGACCCATGAAGCAAAAAAAAACCAAGTCTCAGCTATTCTGAGAGCAAAACACAAGTGAAAGATTCGTAAAATCCTCTGGGCAACAAACTACTTGAGGTACAACATACCGTCCTGGTTTCAAACTTTTGCTCCCTTAAAGCTGCAGTTAAAAAGATGTGAAATGGCTCCAGGTTGCTAAGCCAAGAAGAAGCACTGCTGAGGTACCACACTCACCTGATGTAACATCATGGCTTATTCCCTCCACAGAAATTGTAGCATTTGCTATTGGATTGCCCTGAAGATCTTTAACAAATCCCTTCACTCCTCGATGAATCTAGAATAAATAAGGTCACCAACAAATGGTAAATAAAAAATTCTTAAGAAAAGATGGTGCTTTTTGGCAATGGAATATCTACTGATATATCTAACAAAGCATGCTATAAATCCCACAGTTTACAGGTTGACCACTATCAATGATAAATCCTAAATATCATAATGGAACAGGGAATGAAGAGGAAAATAATTCAGCAGGTAGTTATAATAATATATCCGTTCAATGCAAGTAATTCTCAGAAATACACAGCAAATAATAATACATGTAAACACTGACTTGCAAATCTTTGTCATATTGGGGATTAATGAATGCACAGAAAAGCTTTGAAAGAACAGCCTACAGAAACATTTTTTTAAAAGTTTCATCAACTGTAAGAATGTACAGCTAATGACATAATTTCTTAAAGGTAAAGCATTAGCAAAGTAAATGCACTTTGAAGTCACTTGGACTTCAGTGGGCAATTGCTCTGTGAGATGCTTGAGCTTTCTATTGCACACCCCAAGCATCCAGTTCTGTGAGCTGGGACCACAGAGAGTCACAACATTCCCTCCTGGACTGTGGGAGATGGGCACTGGTGGGTCATGTCCTTCTCCTTCGTGCTCCAGGTAACAGCCCCAGCAGTAGCTAATCCATCTGCTCCCACTATATATGAAATTAAAACACTGATATGATCTCAGTGTGCAGAGAGACCAGTCCTGCCAGTGTATCTTGAGCACAGCCTGAAAGCAAACTCCTCAGAAGCAAGAGAATGAGGATCAACAGCCTTTTCATCTCCAGAAATAAGGAACTCTTGGTGCTGGGCACGAGGGGATGTTGGGAACCTCTGTGGAGATGCACCTCACTGTGAGTCTGCAAACAAAGCAGCAAAGTACTGTGAAGTTCAGGCTTCTCTCAGATTCCATGTCCTTTGAAAAGGCTTGTGGATTCCAAGTTTTATTTTGAGATACTGATGCTCCCCTTTATAAACCTATGTGGTGAATTCAGCTGCATCTTAGTTCAGCTGACAGATTTAGTTCAGATTCCTCTAACATACACTCTGGGAGAAGCCTTAGAAAAGCAGAAATTACATATTTGCACTGTCCCCAGCACTCCCAGGGGAGCTGGAGCATAGACCTGGTCATCTTATCCTGCAAGAAGATAAAAACCAATGCCAAACAGACCATCTGAACTTCAAGGATAAAGCTGGTAGCTCTGCAGGAGCAAAGGAAGTTGGCAAAATAGCATCTTATACATGAGCAATTTTGAAAATGCAGTGACAACACAGCTTTCCATGAGTCAGAGAAAATTAACTCCTGTGCAGGGGAGCTGAACAATTTGAGATGGATTCCATAAAGAATGGTTAAAAACCTGCAGGACAGGTACAGCTTTTTCCTCAGCCTACAGATAATGTTTTAATAGAACAGTATAACACTTCAAATATTCAAACATTTCAGATTTCTGGCTAACTGAAGCATTTCTGCATAATTAAGTCCTTAAAGAAATGAATGTATTAATTGATGGGCTCTGCTAACAAAGCGTGTTTCTCATTTCACAATCTCGGGGGTGCAACACTAATTATATATTTGTAATTTTTATCTACAATATTCAGGTTTCAGAAATTCTCTATGGTCGAATCCAGCTGCCCAGGTTCCTGTACATCCACAGAATGATCCATCCCACATCTGCAAACACACTGGAATATCTGCAGAGGGCAATCCATCTCTCTGAGCACACACACCAGCACTGGGGGAATTAATCACAGACTATGGAGATTTGCTTTTTTTTTTCATTGAGGAACCCAACAAAAATAATTTAAATCAAATGTCTGCAACAGCTTAAGTAGGCTGAGAGGGATTCTATACTGTAAATTCATCCTTCTTTTCCACTCTTCTTCCACTTATTTAGAAGTATCACACGATGTACCACCACAGAGACAAATAAGAATTAAAGCAACATCTGGATTAATATGGTATTTTGAATTAGATGTTCACAAAGTACAAAGTTTAGAAGCTTTATGCACAATAGCCTGTTTTGCCATCCTCTTCTCTGTTACCTGCTCAATGTAATTTATAAGAGAGTTCTTGTTGTCCTCCCAGTAGCCCTTCAGAGTTTCTTCAGGTGGGAATTTCTCACAGCTAAGCTCCACTGTGATTTCAAAGCAGTTGCTGCTGAGGTAATTGAAATCCTGCATTCCTGCAATGCCAGAAAAGAGAGGCAGTGATGCATTTTGTGTTACTCTGAAGTAAATAAGGGGAGACACATGAAATGCTTGGACTATTAAGAAAAGAACAGTTATAAATACAATTGATGCAGCTCCACTCCGTCTGCTTAATTTTGAATTCAGAAGTTTTAAATCAGAGAAACCAATAGGACAAATAATTCCAAAATACATTTTCTTGCCCAGAAAAGTTTAAAAAAGCCTTGATAAATAGGCTGTATACTTCTACTTGATGCTGCACATGAACAGTATACTTTTAACTCACACATTTTCAGACAGCTGACATATAAATTACATTTTTTCTCTTTGGGAAATAAAATTATTTTAGATTATGCCTAAAATATTTCCATATTAAAAAAACAAAAAAGATGCTCATCTTGTAAGCCAAGAAGAATGACAATTAATTATAAAGCAAATTAAACATAATAAAGTGACATTGAAAAAGAGATTTATAAAGATGGGTCAAAAATGTGTTGAGGTTTTTTTCTGAAAATATAATGTTTCACGTTAGTAACATTTTACATAGAAAACATTTCCCTGTCAAGGATTTCTGTATAGATTTCAAATATTCTCCACCAAAAAAATACAAAATAAAACTTCCTATAGAATGTATTTATAGGAAAATTTTTCTATGGATAGGGCTTCTCCAATTCAATGTGTCTGCAAAATCAATATGAGATAGCCTTTGAAAGAGAGGAGAAACATCACTATAAATGGAACTTTAATAATTGAAATTTTAAAACATAAGTAGCATAGTGGCATCATCACTAAGAATAAAAACTTGATGGAAAATATTCATTCTTTTAGATTTCTGAGTCCCTCCCTCTTACTACATGGATATATTGGCTATTTGCTTAAATTGGTCAACCAAAATGGAAGGAGGTCTCCAGTTTTGTAACTGGATCAACCAACTGGAGAGGGACAGTGGCCATCCCCAGGAGGGTTATAAATATATGTTTTGGAGAAGCTGCTGTAGGACTATCCCTCCCCTCCCCAGTCTGTCTAGCCAGCAGAGTCAGCGGATTCTCAAATGGAGGCCCTGAAATAAAGCGGCCATCAAGCCTTTTGAGCAGCCCCACGGAGGTCACTGAGGGATTTAGAAGCGTTTCTAGGACAGCCAGTTCATGCAGCTCTGCGTTCCCCCACGCAAGCTGCACATGAGACCTGAGGCACTTTACTGAGCACCAGAGCTGCTCACGGGTCCATAAGTGCCCAGAGCTGGTGTCACATCCCAAACAGAACCACAAGGATGGCAAACACACTGAGTCAGGTGGGACTTTGCCAACACACGAAGGTGAAGGGACTCTTTTCTGCCAACCATGCAACAAGACTCGCAAGTACTGACAGGCACAGGGATTTTTTTGACTGCTAAAAGAATCTTTTTCTTTCTAACCCTTTTATTTTTTTTTTTTTAGAAGAATGAGGACACTAAAGGCAAAGGCTCCTGGGAGGGATGGACCATTCAGCAATACACAGCAAGAGAGCAGTGAAATCATGAGTAAAATCCTGGCAGCAGTGCTGACTATCATACATCTGTTCTGGACACTAGATAATTCTGCTTTTGTTGATTTTTCTACTTCTTCTAAAAGAGAGAAAGAATACATGAAGCAGAGAACAGGGAGCCAAAGGACACAATGTAATTTTACTGCAGTGACAGTAATTCTAGACCATTACTGTTCCAATTCTCAGAAAATTTCTCTTTCCTCCCAAAGTATTACTCAGGGATGCCCTAGTTTCTCAAGAACAGAAAAAAGAAATATATTTTCCAGTTTTGTGCACAATGTCCATACCCTATAGTTTGTTTCCCAGAGCCTGGCCTGGCCTTGTCCAAGGTTTATGCACTGCTCCTGAAAAAATTAATCTTTTGTATCTCTGGGACAGAGAATGGGATGAAGCTGGCCAAGACCTAAACTACAGCCTACCACATGTGCAATCTGGAGTGCATTGGGCTGTGCACTCTTTACCTCCCTGTTCACAATGGTGATTAGGTGCAATACACAAGAAACCAAAACATTTCTGAAGATTTATCAAATATTGCAGCAACTGTGCTGCCCCTGGTCAAGTCCTCGAAGTGCCCCATCCGTGGCATGTATCACATGCATGCACATCATCATGTCCCAAAGCCTCTCACTGTGACAAAGAGTAGCACTGATTTTCTCACACTTTAACAGGAACTGCCCTCTGAAGATCAGAAAGGCTTAGATACCTCAGATATAACTGAGATTCAGCAATGAATGCCCTTTATTGCTGATCACGAGTAGGACTTTGAAACGGCGAATACAAAAACTTCTCTGTGGCACTGCTCCAGTGGCTGAGGGACTATAGTGTCTTTATGTTACTGCTTACAAAAGTAAGCTTCGAATATGGGAAAAAAAACTAATTTCTTCAGGTTTTAATAAAGGAACACCAAGCTTCATAAATGAAGTGGAATGGAGGGTGTGTCCCTGGCATCCAGGCATCAGAATTACTTAAGACTTTGAACAGCAAGCTACAGCATTAAGTTAGCTCAGCTTCTTCACATAGAAAAGATCTTTAGGTACTTGAATGGGGAGAACATGAATGCCTCCTACATTGGTGTTTAGTGAAATCCTAAAGAAAACCTAACACTGCTTGCAAAACTGGTAATCCAAGTTAGGAATTAGTTGAGTGCCAAGGGTGATATGAGAGTATCTGAAAATTTTAAAAAGATACTTAAAAAATAGCCTAATGGTAAAGTAAGCTGCTTTGAAAAGCTATTTTTGTAACGACATGAATCTGATTAGACTGGGGTGACTCTGTAATGACAGAAAAAGCAGAGCAGGCATGTGGCTAGGTAGTAATTGATTACTATTTGTTCTTCTCATTTTTGCTTCCAGATAGGTACTCCACACAATAGGTACGTTAAAAAGTCATTAAGGATGTTGAAAAGTTGTACAGTCAGCAGCTAAGGAAATGCCAAAAATTAAAGCTGTTTGTGCAAATTTAGTTTGGCTTTCTTATGCATGAGTGAATTACATGCTGATAGAGAGAAGGCCTCCATTAAAAACATCATGGATTTATGTACAAACTTGTTTCTCCCCAGAGCTAAAAGAGCCATTCCTGAACACAGAAGAATGACCTCTTTGCCTTGGCTTGCTGTCTCTGAAAAACCTACAGGGATCAGCTGATTACAGATGCCAACTACTACAAGTGTAACAGCATCATGGCCTCAGACCTGGCACAAAGGTGCTCTTGGGGGGAAATTTTCTCTGTACCCCTGCTCTGCAGAAGGAAGTAACTGCTGAACAGTAACGCTGAGAAAAACCTCACAGAAAGTGTAATTAGAAGAGAGAAGAAAAAGTCAAATATTCCTCTGCGTCATCCACTCTCTCCACCCAAAAAGCCAGAAAGGGGAATTGCCACCTTGCATGAGGTTGGTGAGGAAATCCTGAGGTCCGACAAAAGGGAAGGGCAGAGCAGGAATGCAATGGAGGGTTCCTCCTTACTTCCAGTTAGAGCAAAGGACTACCACCAGATGTCTCTGCCACAGATGTTCAGCCTTCCTACTGAAAGAATCCAGGTATTCAGAAAGCCATGAAAAGCAAGCCACAGTGACATGAGAGCCATCCACACACCACCCCCGCAGACTGAAGAACCAGTGAAGATGGTTGCTAGCCCACCTGTTTTTTACAGAAGGTACAAGACCCTGAGGATCAATTATATGGCAAAGAAGTGATGTTGCACAACATAATAAGCTCTGTAGGGCAACAGCACCTATAGTAATTCATAAAAATGAAAAATCATCCTTTCCTACTGTCAAAGGCAGAAACCAGGAGATGGCTAGGGATAGAAACAGAAAATGGGCAGGGGTGGATGGATACTGGAGCTGTGTGTCGTGCAGAAAGGAATATTTAGTGGAAGAGTGAGAAAGGAAGGGAAAAAGGGAAAGTAGGGTACAAAAGCCCAAAGGAGCCCAAGGGTGCAAAGGTAGAGAAGTACCACCTTAGCTCCAACAGGAGCAGGTGCAATGGAGACAACACCTTCAGAGGTTCTTTTGACATATTCCTAACTCTGGTAAGGATGTACAGTGGAATACTTTCCCTAAAGCAACATAAATGGCTTTTCAACAGTTCATGCTGCTGCTAACTGGGAGTTCATTGCCATATGGACAGCAAAAGATCATTGATACCATCAATAACTGAATTGCCACATTTTGGTTTTCGGATGGAACTTTTCATATTAAAACTTCCCAGAAAATTTTCACTTGAACTGAGCAGTGTTCAGTTATTTTTCTTAGCACTAGACATAGAAAGAGCAGCACTGTTCTCACTGAATTATGTGTATTTTTTTAAGTCAGCAAACACCACCACAGAGGTTTTGTTCAAAAGTCACAGCTTGCCAGTTGATTTTTGCACTTAGAAAAAAACCCAGACCAATAACAGATTCAATCTGAATGGTCCAAAGTATATTGTTGTCTCTCTATCTTTTTTAAGCTGCACCATATTAGGATGAGAGATCCTCCTTAGCACTAGGATTCCTGCCTATTAACAAATGCCTGTCTATAAAAATATGAGAAAAAGGCCTCACTTGGGGAATTAGCAGTCTAACTTAAAATAAGATCCAAAAAGAGGAAATCAAACTTTCCAAAGGCTTTTTCCAATGGAAAAATGTGTCTTTGCCATATGCTGTTTAATCAGAATCAAAGCATTTCATCAAAACAAAGGAAAAACTGCTTTTCATAACATTTTCTTAAGGAAAAATAAGCTGAAGTTAAATATATCTACATTTTTATAGCTAATATTTAATATTTCATTAAGCTAAATTTTAACTGAATTTAAACAAATTTTAACTATTTTTATACTTTATATTTTAACTGTTTATATTAATATTTTTCAGCTTATACAAACTTCAGTTTTCAAGTTTTAATGGTTCCAAGAATTTTTTCAAGAATTTTAATGGTTCCAATTCAAAGTCTGAAAAGCCTCACACAAAGAGATATTTTGGGGTTTTAGTTACATTCAGAAATGTCAATATTTTATTTCATACTCAGCCCCTGGTGATCACAGGCTGTGTGAGCACTAGCAGTTGTTCTGTTTCTAATTTCTTCACAGGAGCTTAAATATTTTCTTCTTTTAGTACCACCTTACTGTAAGAGAAGCAGAGTTAGGCTACCACTTAGGCTGTCTAATGCTTTGAGAGATTCCTATTTACTTCAGGTAAAAATTTTAAATTCATTCAGAGACTGTAATTGAATACCAAGAGAAAAACAAAGAATAAAACGGTTATGTGTGTTCAAAGTTATCCAGCATAAATCAACAAAGCCAATGCACAGGCAAATCACTCCAACACAAGCTGGCTCAGAAATCTTCAGCTCAGTTTTCATTCCAAGTTGAGCAGAGGCAGAACACTCCAAGATTTAGATATCCCAAGACCTATTTGGCTCAGTTTACAAAGATATCAAAATTCTTAACAGAAACTAATGAAATGTCTCATTTGAATTAAATGTCTCATTTCATGCTCCTCTTCTGGACTTCAGGAAAACTAGTCTGGACATGCCTGCAGTAGCTCTGTTGCTCCTCTGAGCACAGAAGGCTCTACCAAAGTCTTGGGAAAGAGCACCTGGGCAGGAATCAGGCACTAACCAAGCCACAAAGCATGGAGATACAAATAAAAATAAGTATCTTCATGGCTGGTTTTGTTCCCATTAAAATCCAAGGCCAAACTCCCATTTCCTATAACACTGCAGAATCAGGCAACCAGGCTCCCCTCCTTCCTTCAGCTTGGATGCCTTCATCATTGAGGTTCAAATGAGCCAATAGGCTGCTCTATTGAGGGTTTGTCAGGGGATTTTTCAGTCTTTTCTTAACACCTCCCTGCCAAAAAAACTCTCTTAATATTTCATGGTAGCAGAGCTATCACTTGCCCACTGTAGAACTATTAAATTTGCAATGACCTGGAGCCTGAAGAAATGCTGTAGAAAAAGCCATAAAAAGGAGTATTTTAATAGTTATCACAGTGAGCTTTATCAGATTTTAGAGATGTACTGTGCTGAGCAATCAGCCTTTGATTTAGCCTCAACCAGACCAGGAGTTGTGGATAACATAACTCAAGGCCAGAATAAGCAGTGCCACAGACTCCTGTGGGGTGGGCTCACCTCCGGGGACACTGTACCACGCACCACCGTTAGTTGTTCCATCCACAAAGCTGCTGTCATCATCGTTTTTACGGCACGGTGGTCTGTCTGGGTCAGACATGGCAGGGTTAAAAGAAGAATAACTGCGAGCCAGGCTTTGAAAAATAGCATCATCAGGGCAGGAGCTGTACTCATGAGCACTGCCTAGGGAGGAAAAAAATCCCAGGAACAAGAATTATTAACAGGGCAGTCATAGTGACTAGGCTCACAATTTAGATCATCAGCACTGCACAGCAGAATTGTGCCTGAAAATACTACGTACACAAGTAAGTGTCCTACAGCACCACAAATTAATACTGCATTATCTTTTTAACATTAACATTTCCCCATTACTTCAGCAATTGTTGCCCTATTGTTAAAATGGCTCATCACAAGAGTCTCAATATTTATGAAAATATTACTTTAAAAATGCACCTCAAAACTTAAGCTATTCTAGGCTTTAGATATTTTTTTAGAAGAACACATAGTTCAAAAACACAGATTTCTCCCTAAAGAGTTTTATAGTTGGATATTAGAAGAATTTGTAATTAAAACACGATAAAGTCAACTGAAAGAAGAGAATCACAAACAATATAATTTCATGAAACTTCGGTCATGTGTTCATCCCATAGTAGCATAAAAAACCAAACTAATATTGCTGTATACTTCATGATTACATCTATGCCACAATGTGATCCTTTTTATAAGGGACCAATACCGAAAACAGCAACAGTGATAGCTGTTTCTGTCAGCACACTACTGCTTTCAGAAATTCATTTTTTACAGGTGCAAGAAACCTTAACCTAGATACATCTTTCTCACTTCATTTAAACAGGGTACAAACAGCTCCAGCTAATTTAAGAGCTAAATTGCCTTGATTAATGTATCTGAGGGACTATTATTCCCTCAGGCATTACATCACTTTTGTACTGAAACAAACTATCATCTTCAAAACTAGAAAATATGGTCATACAGTAACTGGCTTTAATCACATGATTAGCATGATAAAATAAGTCATCATAATGCAATGACTACAAATAACTTTTTTTTCAATTTTTATATGGTTTTGCAGTGTTTTGTGGTTTCGCTTGCATGGTTTAAAAAAGTGGATCTTAGCTACCAGTGAAATAAGTACAGAATGAAATTTCTATCTCCTACAATTTCATGTTAACTTCTATTTACATACCACTCCGAGTCTCATCATAAGGATAGTTTGCAACAAGGTCTCCCCCATGAAGATTGGCAGAGAGCACAAAGGGAATATCCATAATCCAGTGAATGACACCCTTCGTTTCAGGAGCAAGCTACAGAATAGCATTACCAGCAGTTACAAATCAATAATCCAATGTAGAAACATTCAATTAAATACAGTGAGCTTAATTATTACCACATAAACTGTGCAAGACAGTTAGGTGAACAGCAATTTTATTCTGGCTTCAGAGAAAATTAAATCAGTCCTTACATTAGAGTTATAGTTTTATTAAGGGGATTAATATAAGTCTAAAACTGGTGTCAGCTATCTCAGAATAAGACTACAAAAAAAGCAATCTCAATCTTTTACTTCTTCCCATTATGGATAAAAAACCTACCCAATTTTAAAAAAAAGGAATATAAAATAGTTTTTTTTAAATGTTGGTGCAGTCTTTTCTCTGCATGGAAGGTAAAATTACTTTATTAATATTTTGAATTTGAAGCCAGAACACAGCTATTAAGGCCACAGTCCTATGGGACTGCAGTCACAACATTTGATTTTCTAGAACTTCCTCTGGGGGTAAACACAAGAAGATAAAAATCCCTCCAGATATACAGCTGCATATTAAAGGCTTAAACTTAACAAAAATTCATGTTATATGTAAAAATAGCTATCTGGCTAGCAATATAATTAAGCACAATACACAAGTGAATTTCTGGCAATGGTAAAAATGCAGAATACTTGGAAAATCTGCTTAAAATCAAGAGAGAAGGCTATACAAAAAAATTACGAGCTACCTTTTGACTGAGGAATTGTTTAAGGATTAAGATGGATCAAGAGTTTACTACAGCAATCCATTTTGAGGAAACAAACCAAGAAGCATCAGATGGATAAATTTAACAAAATGAACAAAATCTTCAGAACAACATGAACAATAAAGACCATACACAGAGCTCTTAGGGGTCACTACTTTTTGCTTACATAAAAGGGAAGAGATGGGCACGTCAGTGACCCAACATTCAGCCCCTACTTACCTTGGGATTCTGGTCCACAGCTTTTTTCATGTTCTTCAGAAGATGGTTGTTTGGGCCACCTTCTTTCTCATTAATGTAAACTATTCTATCAAGATCGGGGAAATTTCGGTTCAGATCTATCCCCTGGGCATTGCTTCGACCAACAAACCAGTCTTTGAGCTCACCAGGCTAAAAGAGGAAAGGGAACACAAAGAGAAGGGAGATGAGTAGATTCAGGAGATTACATATCAAGCTTTATATGGGTATGTTTCTTCCCATGTGCTTGAGAATAAGAAGGGATCATGTGGGAGAAAAAACTCCTGAGGCACCAAGAGCTGAGTTAACCACCCCTGTTCCTTCCTAGAACTCTGTGGGGACAAAACCAACCCCTATTTCAATGAGGGTCTTGTAGGACAGGCTTATTCTCATACAGCATACATGGACTAAGAATGAATAAAATTACCAGCAGTATCAGATTTTTCAGTGCCAGGGGTGTCTCCCCCCAAGACTTGGCTTTTCCACATTGCCTCATGCCCTGACTGTGAATTACAGATCTCATTGTAGCAAGACTCACAACACCTGTAGGCTTATCTGGAAGCCAAAGGAATGTTTGCATTTCTTTCAAGCTCCTCTAAATAACTTCCAGAATAAAGAAGGACCTTAATCCTTACTTGAATCTTCTATTGTGTCTGGCAGCCTTGTTCACTGAAATGGCAACCATGAGAATTTTTGCAAAATTATTTCTTTAAACTGATTCTCTAAAATAAGTTTTGGATTTCATTAAGGAAATGCTTTAAGAATGCATAGCTTTCCCTAGCTTCTCTCTGTAAGCTGTCAGTACTCTTTAATGTAGGTTAAGTTTGGTTACTGATTTTAATTTGGGCTATACTGAATATACTGTCACACTCTGTGTACAGGATCAAGTTATTCTAAATTAGAACAGCAGTTCTAAATCGAGTCTTATCATATTTAAATTTTAGATAACCATATAAAAGCAGGGGTACTTTGGCTAAGAAGAAAAAGTTTCAAAAAATATTGTGAACCTCTAGAGAGAGAGATATTTCAAAGTAGTAAAATGCCACATCAATCTGAGGACAGCTTCTGCTTCACTGCCACAAGAGGGAGATGTACAACCGAATATAAAGAGTCTGCATATTTTTAAAGACTTCATGAGAATCAGTTTAATAAAGAGCTTAATAATTTTTGACTTATTTAATCATAAACAGAGAACTCGAGAACTTTCAACATTTCAATATTAATTTAAAAAATAAATATACCTTGGAAGCATGGAAATTCTTATTTTTGTTTATAACAAAACACAGAATCTGTATTTTGACCAGAATCTGTATAACAGGGTTAGTATTTGACTTTCATTTGCTAATTATGCTAATTATTAATACATTATATGTTTCTTGACTGAGTCATCGCCCTAAAATGCATACTAAATTTTCTTGACTAATACCTTAATTAAAGTATTTCATGCATGAAATTAAGAATCAAAAGTAATTAATGTTAAGAAGATGGCTCATAATGCTTGTTGTTTTGGGACCAAGCTCTGGTGAACATGAATAATTTTTTTAGGTGTATTTGCACGGGAGTATCCTAAAAGAAAACAAACTTTCACTTTTCAAGAACTTTTGAAGCATCATTTATTACTAGGAGTCATTTATTTGTTATTTAGGAAGTTACATCTTTAAGAAGCAGTTCAATCAGTGAACTTAGTGAAAGAATATGCATGAAACATAAGCATGATTATATTTTTAAATCACAGGAGAGAAGGGTACTTGTTGAAAAGTCAAGCATAAAATCCTCCTTGTTAAACATAACAAGCCTGCTGTACTATTCAGAAATATTTTGGTTTTGTTGTTCCATCCAACAATTGCCACCAGGAGTCCATGTATGTGTAAAACTGTGTCCATGTATGTTAGTCCAAGAGCCATTATGATAAAGCTGACAGACACTGATAGGCATTCTTACACACAGAGCCTTACAAACCTGGGATGCTGCCTTCTCAAAGCCATCTGGGTTCAAAGATGGCATGATATGGATACGTGTGCTATGGATCAAGTTGATAATAGTATCATTTCCTTTCTGGTATTCATTACACAGGTACTGTGCCAAGAAGATGAGCAACTCCCTTCCAACAGCTTCATTCCCATGCATATTCCCAACATATTTGAATTCTGGCTCTCCTGCAAGAAAAAGAAGAGCAAGTCTTAGAACAACATATAAAAATCACTCATGCACCAGATCACGCAGCACCCCTGAGATGTGGGTATGACTATTACTACTACTGGGCATGGCATCCCCAGGAAGCTTCAAAACTCCTTCTAAACTCTGGCTTAACAAATGCTAATTAATATTCAGCTGCTTGCCAAAGACAGTGAGAGGAACAGAGGACAACACAGTGTGCCAAAATAAATGCTAAGCACCAACATTAATATTACTACTGTGGAGATCTAATGCAGTTGATGCATCAATACTACAAAAGCGTGTCTTGATTACTTAGTTTTAAAATACATAAACTGACACTAACAGGGCTTCTTATCTTAACTGTTCTCTCCAAGATTAGGTAAAGCTTATTCTACTACACATGCACTAAACTGCAATTCTTTCATGAAAGCAAGGCCACAACCAGCTGTTGATCACCCTGATTGAAAAATCTTACTCAGCAGGTGTTTTGGATATTCACTCAGACTTTATGGGCCAAGTGCAAAACCTAACTCATAAAATCAACAACTTCCATTTAACATTCTAATAAACAGAATTAAATACCATGCTTAAATATTCCATACAAATAATTGATATTTAATGCTTATGTGTACATTTAATGTAAATTTTATACATATTACATAACCATGCAATACACTTATTAAATGTGTAATATATATATGTTGTAGAACATATAGAATGTGTAACAAATAGATATTCTCTGTATAAAAAAGCCATCCAATATTCTCAACTGCCAAATAGTCTCATTCTCATGACCATGGACATGAAGACCACAAAACATATGTCTTTGGAGCAGTGAAGAATTTGCCTATTAAAAGACTACATTTTGGGCTCTCATTCCAGAGAGGTTTTAGTGTACATACAAATAACTAAACAAGATCAAGAGCAACTAAAATGAGGAATATGCTATTTTCTAGACTGAAGCTCCTTTTCCCTTATGCTTTTCATTTGGAAATGTAGTTCTGTTGTAACTGCTTTAATCAAATATTCAGTTAATTGTACACTCTGGATAGTCTTCAACCACACTTTGTGATAGCCTTTAGCACTATTAAAGGGGCAAATTCAAGCCAGGAAAAATGTTGCACAAACAACACCTAAGTAATTGCTAATCAAGCATGCAGCCATATCTACTTACAACCCTTCAGTCTGTGCTTGTTAACCTTAATCCAGTGATAAGATGTTAGCACATCCAGTGCTATTAATACCATGGCTTTCCTTCCAGCTAAGTTGGTTTTATAAATATGGATTCATCTCTGAAATGCTTTGCTAGACAGGTTTAAAAGTTTCCTAATTTGTGTGAAACAGTTTCACTTTATCTGACAGAATGCCATTACTGTGACTAAACCCCTCCATTTCCTCTTTTGCCATTGAGATCCTATTTACTGTTTCTTTCTATCTGCTAATACCAGGGAATGCAAGAGGTTTAATCAACAAGAGTAATCAGAGCACGCAATCAACCTGATCCCATAAAACAGATGGATACTGCATAATGAAATATGCAGCACTGCACATCACATGTACTCAGAATACTCACACACTGTGTGAGTGCACACTGGCATGTTCCTTATGGGGAAAATGCTTCACAAGCTAACAGGCAAAATTGTTACTCCCGTAAATACCAACACAACTGCATTTTGCACCTGTGCTTTTCCCTAGGACATACCTAAGGAAGCCTGAAGGAGAAACTTTTTCTTCTGATTCCCAGACCGGCGCATTAATCTCCCACTTTCTCACCCACTTAAATTTTACAGGCCTGCTTCAAATGAGTGAAGAGAAACATATGTTTCCCATAGGGTATTACTTGGCCTTCCCCCAAGGCAATCATTAACAATGTTTGTAAGGGTTCATGGAAACAGTCACACGGGGTCCACAATGAGCCAAGAGTACAGCTTTGGATCTTCAGTAGTAATGACCCATCCCAAATAAGCCAGGAAGAGGTACTGAGTCCCTGGAAATATAGAAAGTGTTTCCTATGAAAAGTGATTGAAGAGATCAGCCCCATTTTCCTTCGGTCAAATATACCAATCATCATGTCACAGAGGGCTCAGTCAGGAGAACAGTACTTCCCAACACCACAAACAAGGGACTGATTTTCAGTGAAAGGAAGCAATGACAGTTTCTGGGGTGACAAAGAAAAATTACACAACTCATAACACAAAATGTGAAACCAGTATTCAAAGAATCCTCTTAGCAATGAGGTGTCAGCACAATTCATAAGTTTTGCTGGCAAATCAAGAGTTAAAGTATCAAAAAGCAAATGTAAAAAGAATGAAAAGGAAAAGATAACAGAAAACTGAATAACAGTCCTGCTTCAAAATGTAAAATCTGTATATTTTATCTCCCTTGGGCATTTTCTCATCCCTGTCTCTGAAGCCAAGAAACCCATCTCCCATCCATCCTCTGGCTGCAGAAGACAAGGACGCCTGGTCCATACCTGTTCACACCTCTGTCAGCTCCCAGCCCAAGCACTTTCTTAATTCTAGGCACAGCAACCAAATAAACACTGTGTTTCTTCTCAATATAAGTACTGAATGTCATACTGTATCCAAAAATCTTAGGAAAACGCATCCATTTGATCAGTGCAATGCAGCCAGCATTCCACACCCACGACTGCACCAAAATGAACCAGCTGCTGCTGCTGCTGCTCCACAGCATGTGTTTACAGACATCTCAAAAGCCAAGGGTGCCAGCAATCAGCTCATTGAACCTTTGCACCTCATGGTTTCCCTAGTCCAGCCATAGAATATGTCCTGCCACACCATTTCCACAAGGTTCAGCCTTCTCTGGAAAACAGCCCAGCCCATGAAGAGAACAGCCTCTGGGTCACCTGTTGCCAGCACGCTGCTTAGCCAGAGGAAGAGCTGCTCTTCCCATTAATCCTTCATGAGCCATTTAATGCAGACCTTAATCACCCTTTGTAAGGTTCCATAACTGCAATTGCCTCAGAGATTTTTTTTTTAAATTAAAAGATTCTGTGTCAATTTGACAAAGAACTTTTAAACAGTATCTTCAACCAGTGGAAAAACAACTCTGCCAATGCAGAACTGGAAGTGGCTTTAAAGAAGAAGATTGAGGAAATAATAACTGCCTTTTCTCATTTCTTTGACCCCCACAGAAAAGAGATTGTTTTCATGGATTCCCAGGGTCTAATATAAAATAAATACAAAGGAACATTTACATTGTCTGAATATTTTAAATTCTTCTTTAATGAATTTTATTAATTTTCTGACAATATAACTTGACAAATGATAGCCTGTCATTCCCAGCAGAAAAAGTATATCTTGCAAACAATGTATGGCATTTATAAATGGTTACACCTAATTTCAACTCAGAGCTAATTTCAGATACAGAGATTTGTGATAATGAGTGAATTCTAACATAAGAAATTAAATGCAGCAATCAGGTTTGTAAATATCTTAGTATTTCTGGTGAAACCTAAGCCATCACACCATTATGGTTCTTAGAAGGTTTTTACATCCTCCTTAGTCTATATGTGGTATACTCATTACAATTTGATGTACAATTGAGGAAAAAAGTATTTTAAAATATCATGCTTTCCTGGTGCCTGGCAAACATTGGGAATGTCACCATTCCCTTCTGCAGTTACTGTCAGCAAAGGTCTTCCACAGTTTCCTAGGAACAGCTTGTACACCGTTAATGCTAGATAGGTCATCCAATTACCAGCGACTAACCACTGCCATTTTCAGGTCAGGCTGTATTTGTACAGTAAAGACAGTAATTTTCTAAAACATAGGGACAAAAAGTTTACCACCTACTAATTATATACCCTACGAGTCAAGGCAGCATCATGCTACAAGCTATGGTCTAATGTCAAGCAGTTAGCCTTAAAATGTAGAGTCTTTCACTTGTGGAACTGAAAGCCATATGGGAGAAAAACAATTAAGTCCCAGGAAGTTTAAGTGCCTAAGGAAATCTTTTGCAAACCAGCCTCAAATATCCTTAAAAATATGAGTCCTTCTGCTGTCCTGTATTTCTTATGGAAAAGCCAAAAACATTCCTGAAATAACAAATTTAGTGTTTCTGACTACTTACAGTTGCTTGTCATTTTTAATATGGCAAACAGCAAACTTCTCTTGTAGATAACTGGCAGAAGAAATCTCAGAACCTCATCGGCAAGAAATTTATTCATTAAATGTTATTGAAGACTTTTTTACACTCCAAATTTTTATTAGCATTTCAAAGAGAAAGAAATTATCTGGAGATCAACTACATGGAAAACCAAAGATTATAAAATGAGTTTCTCCTTCAAATATGAAAAAAGTGAGTAAAATAAATGAAGATGCAAGATAGAAAAGTGAACAAAGTAGAAAATTTAGATTTCTAATACCCTGTAAAATAAATGTCTTGAATCTGCCTCATAACAGCATTTAAATGTAAATGTTGGTCTCCTCAGTTTGTGGAGAAAATGGCATTGAAAGACAGAGCCACAATGCAGTATTAGTTTCCAAATCACTGGATAGGCCTTACATAAATTTAGGACAGCATTTATTAAGATGGTAGCATCAGCCTAACCTTGCTGAACAAGAAACTACTGGAAGCTCATGGGTGGCTTACATGAAAGCAGAAACAGGTCAACATTCAACACCAAAGATTTTTGAAAAAAATAGTATTTCCCTTTCTTGCCACTAGCTGCTGGAAAACACACTGGAAGAAAACAAGATGAAAAGAAGGATCTTTTGGCAACCTCTTGTTTTAAAAAAACCACATGTACTTTTAACAGCTATGATTTAAAATCAGTTTCAAGCTCTTTCTGGAAATTTTCATAATTACTTGAACACTACTGCTTAAAATCAAAGTTACAATAAATTCTGTACAACAGATTAAACCTGGAGTGAAGGCTTACAAGCAGCAGCTGTTTCTGCTGGCCTTGACATAAAAATTAAGATGCGATCTCCATTCTACTGAGTACAAAGCTTGTGAGCTGGGCTTCAAACGAGGATCTTACGTGTCCTTGCATTGGAAATTAAATTCTCCAGACAGATTACCTCATGCCAAAGACAGCTATTTCCACCACTAAAGTTCTGGATGACTCAGTGCTTTCTCCAGGTTTCCAACATCCCACTCTCACCCCAGAAGCTACAGGACTTGGCACAGCCTCCCACAAAAAGTGGGCAAAGCATCTGCTCAGCTCCTGCAGTCCCCACCTACAGCTCTTTGCTGGCACATCCCTGTGATCTTTCCACAATATGCTGCACTTGCACTGAAGTGTCGCACAATGTAGCACTGCATCCAGCCTTGTGGGAAAAGCCCACCTGTTTTACCACAGAATACAACAATTTTTGCCAACTAGGTTGGTGTTATTGCTCACAAACTGATGGTTCCATCCAATATAGGTGGCGATGATTCTTTAAATCATAACAAACCACTTGTAAAGGAAAACAAGTTTATTTATTTAATCAAACACTTTTAACTTAGTAAGAAACACTGAAATGTGATATGCAAAACCCCCTCATTTTGTGTAAATGTGTTAGAAAGGCCTCTCAAGTTCAAAGCAGATTTTAAAAATCATCAGAGCTTTAGAAGCAATAAATAACCTTCTACATATACATCTGGATTAACCAAGCTTGTTTTATAACAGATTGCATTTCTTCTGCCCTAAGAAAACTAAAGAGGAGTTTGCATTTACCGAATTCCTTAGTGTTACAGCAGCAAGTATTGTTAGCTCAGCACTGAAGACGAAGTTCCTAATAAACCAAACATGAAATTGGTTTTCACCCTTACCAATCTGTGAACCACCCTTACCAGTCTGTGGTAGAGCACAAAACAGGGGTTTTTGCCTACCAGTTTCTGCTCTCACTGCTATGAAAAAACACAAAACAAAACCTGGCATTCTTTGTAAAGGACACTTGCGCTACAAAGATGTCATGAGTAACTCTCCGCAGTGATGCTGCCTCTGGGATGTAACAGATTCTTCTCTTCCCCTGTGCTCAGTAGGAGGGGAGGATTTTCCATTTATAACAAGTGAATTTTCATTTCAAAAGCACTCACTATATCCCTCCAGTTTTGGTTGGCAGACAGAGCAAAGATTTTTTTTTATTTTCAATCTATCAATTTATCATTGAAATAAACCCAGTTATGAGCAAGTTGACAC
Source organism: Setophaga petechia (assembly GCA_024362935.1). Taxonomy (NCBI): domain Eukaryota; kingdom Metazoa; phylum Chordata; class Aves; order Passeriformes; family Parulidae; genus Setophaga; species Setophaga petechia. The sequence continues at coordinate 36,391,591 of JANCRA010000001.1, forward strand.
ATAATTTAGACATGTATTCATGATGGTTCCTCATCAAGTTCACTTTAACAAGCTTTCTCTCTTCAGCAAACGCTAGAATCAGCTTTTTCACTTCAGCTACAAAGGTACTTGCCAGTTATCACAGCACTTCAAAAGGACCAAGCTCAACTATCTCATTCCTTTTGCATGTAACAGCTATGTGGGGAATTTCAAAGCTAAACTAGTTCAAACGCCTGCTGCCAGCAGGAGACACATTTGGGCTCTGCTTTTCCTCATCCTCATTTAATGAGAAATAAAGAGAAGAAATAAAAATCAGGAAAAAACCACAACATTTATATCTAGATTCCAGACTCTAAAGGTAAGGAGCTGGGCAAGAATGCTGGACAAATAATTGAAAAAACGAAAGTAAGGGCTCCCTTATTACTGGAAACCATCAAGGGAAAAGTCAATGAAAACATGTCAATAATTCTTGTTGAGTAAATTATACAGGCCAAATTAAACATTGTTATGTAGGTTTGGATTAGAAGAAATTATTTACCATGAGGGTGGTGAGGCACTGGCACAGGTTGCCCAGAGAATCTCTGGATGCCCAATCCCTGGAAGTGCTCAAGGCCAGGTTGGATGGAGCTCTGAGCAACCTGTGATAGATAAGGATCTATGCCCACATCAGGGGAGCTGGAACTAGATGATCTTTAAGCCTCCTTGAAACCCAAACCATCCTGTGATTCCCCTGCCATACAGGTGGCCAAAAACACAGAAGTGCAGCCAAGAGCTTGTGCAGCAGCAACTTCCAAGCTGGAAATGATGAACATTGTGATTTTCCCAGCAGTGCCCAGAGCATACAGCAAATCTGAAAAGAGCTAAGGGAGTAAAGTCAGGCCAGGGCTCCTCCTCTGTAGCATCATTCCCCAGAACTTACTGCAAGGGCATTTTCCAGGAGGAAAGCAAGCTTGGGCAGCATTCAGGGCTGCACTGCCTTGGGTCCTGGGCTGCACCAGCATGTGAGAGGGAAACACAGAGTTCATCTTCACCCAGCAAAACTCCTTGCATTGCTCTCTCCATAAAGGAGAGCTATTTCTGACTGAAAAGTACCACGATTTCTGTCACAAGGATGTTCTGAGTCCTTGGGAAACATATTTTCTGTGCTTGAGAGGAATAAGAAATAACTAGTGGTAAGCCTCCAGACTTGTTTCCTGGATTTCCAGGAGCCTTCCTGAGGCATCACAGTGGCACTTGTTACTCCACCAAGGCTCCTGGTACTGGACGTTCCTTCTTGATTGCTAACTGGAACATTCTTTTATTTCACTTCTATTTTGTCACAATCTGACACTGTGTGAAAAAACCTGTGGGCTGCAGAGCTGTGATTCAGGCTGATGATGCTGAAGTGCATTGGTCATTGCTAACAGAGGGAAAGGGATAAAATTTCCCCAAAAATGTACCCCTGCAACAAGTCTCTTGTGTAGACACCATGTTACAGAATAATAGTTCCTTTTGCACTGGCATATGTATTCAGCTTCCCTTGCTCAGATGAGCCTGAATATTTACTGATCTTATCTTCTTTGATTATTGGCCATGGAAGTTACAGAAAGTGTTATAAAGTGACCTTTTATAAAAATGACAGAAGGACAGAGGCAAAGTGCAGTAGTTAATTTGCTCCTTTGTGGGAAAAAAATATGAAAAATTGACTTGTGAGAAGTCTTTGACTAACAGGGACACCATTTACACCAGAACACAGCCAAACTGATTTATGTCAATATTCTCAGAACCAATAGATACCTAGGTAGCTTCTTTCAGTTGTAAAAATTATTTTATTATCATGCTTTTGATATAGATATAAAAAATAGATATAAATAATTTCTAACAGAGTTCTGTCATTTCAAATGGGAGTGGGGGGGAGGTGGCGGGGGGGAGAGTGGATTCCAGAAAAAATACATCTGCATTGTAGCCTTAAAAACCTGGCAAACTCTGTGAAACCCTGATGGGAAAGTGCCTGATTTTAGCAGCTAATGCTCTCTCAAGTTTCTGCATTTAAGGTATGAAGCCTATGCAGTAAATCACAATTGTACTTGTGCTTCAGACAGGAGTGGTTAAATCATGTTAGTATAAAGCAGAAGAAAATGAAGGTTAAATGGGTAGAGTGATCAACACTGGTAAAGCAACGCTATATATCCAAACATTGGAACATTGGCTCCAGAAATTTTCAATGTTATGTGAAAATTTTTAAGAAAAATTCGTATTGTACTTTAATAATTTATTTATAGTCAGTCAGTAGAAATACAGACCTGTATGCTTGGAGAAGGTCGGTCTGTTCACACTCACATATGTTTGAAATATGGATACTCTTTAAAAAATGCCCCTCACAACATGTTACACAATAAAAGGCAAAGAAAACAAGCTATTGTTACTCGTAGCAAGACAGTATAATAGTTTAAGGAGAGGAAGCTAAACTGGTGCAGTGGCTAATAAAATCAACCTTCGTGCGTAAGAGGAAGAAGTGAATCATACAACAGATTCATGACTCAATAGTAATGATGGAGATAACTGAACCAGACAAATCCTATGTCTCCACAGCAGATGTGAGTGGATCCAGAAGGCTTTCAGATGTTCTGCCTTTAAATAAGGGAGCTCCAGACAAAAAAAATCGCATATGGACATTGACCCTGACACTGCAAAGCACGGTACAGCTGTATAGCTGAGACACAGAACAGTCTTCATAAGATAGAAATGGTTAACAAAAAAAAAATCTGTAATGGCTTTTAGGTCTGCTCAGAGCACACACTGCAGTGTCCTAAAACCAAGTGGTTTTCCTCATATAGGGAACAAACGTAATGCTTTCTGTTTTCTCAGTTTTCGTCAGAGCTTCCGCTGGGTTTTCCCTCCAAAGAGCAGTAAGATATTTCTGCATTTACATTTACAATATGCACTGTGCACATGGCCTCAGTCAAGAACAACAGAAATTGCAATCCTGACCTTGAAGAGTACTCTGTAAGTGCAGAAAGTCAACCAGCAGCTGGGCACCCACCTACTTCATAATGAACTCTATGTATGGCAATGGAGCTCTGTGAGATTTGGTATAAAACGAACCTAGCTAGGGTTTATTCTAATTACACATAGAAAGGCTACTTCAAAGTAACAAGGCACGTTCCTCTCAAAAGGGCAAAGAATAGCCATGTTCTACCATTATGCCCAATATGCCTCCAAAATGCCAAGGACATTAAAGGGCAATGACCAGCAGGTCAGTAACCAAGGAGTAATTCCTAGCACTGTCCAATTACTGTTTCCTCTGAGCAATACAAAGCAGCTACAGAAATCCATCTTTTGTGGTCCCTTTCATCTCACTTGAAACTTCCTTTCTCTTTTATGTTACTAGCAGTAGATCAGACAAGCTCTTTTTGGACAATGCAGAGGAAACATCGTGTTAGTGAAAAAATACATCTTATCCAAGGACAATTCTGTTCACTAGTAATAGTCCAAGGGCTTTTGTTACTTCTGTCAGTGGTATCTGACGTCAGTCTCAGCATTTTCACCACAATTCCTGTGTTGTCACTTACATTTTTTAGTAAGTGTAATAAAATACAGGGAGCTGCGATTTTGCCACGCTTCTGAAATTCAGAACAATATTAAAGCACTGAAACCAAGAGGAAAACAACAACCTACCTTTCAGATTTATTGCATTTTATTTCCATTTTATGCAGGTGTAGAAAGCTGGCAAAGGATAGTAAAGAGGCATAATTAAATCTGGCATGTTTAAAAGCTGGATTCATACATTTTGTACCTTTATTCAAAATATTCTGAGATTTGTGAAATTACTTTTCTCACACATACTGCCATTATTCATGGCATCAAGTTAGCCATGAATAATGTTTGAAATATGGTTAGTCAGCCCACAGAAGAGAGCATAATAGAGCCAAAAAGCATCTCCTGAGAAACCCTAGAGCAATATTCTCACTTGAAGCATTTGGGGCACTTTGAGAAGACTTCTCTAAATGAAGAAAAAAGGGAACCTAGGAAATAATAATGCAAATCAAATAGGAAGATGATGTGATGCCTGATCCAAAACACATCTATCAAGCTCTTAATTCAAGAACAGTAACACAACAAAACAGAGGAACAGTACTGAGTAGTGAGGCTGCAAAATCTTTTCTAACTATACAAGCACTTCTCTACCTTTATGTTTGTCTGTGGGTACATGCATCTGATAAAAAAGCAGGAACATCCCTCACTGAGGGACTCCAGCAACAAGGAGGTCATCCCCAGGTCATGAAAATTATTTTTGTGTTTCTTTTTGCTAACATCATCTTTGATCTAAAGCACATTTCTAATTTTAACTAAAGAAATTGCTTTTGCAGGTCCTCAAAATCATATGAAAAGACAGATTTGGCACAGTTCACAAACAAAATCAAAACCACATGATTACAAGACAGAGAGAAAACCTTTGGGGAAGTGACCCAGTATTCCCTGTTTTTATTAACCCTGTTACACCTTACGATTCAGTAGATCATTCTTATTTAACTAAACGATCTGAAAGAAAATATTTTTAATGAAATGATTCTATTTTTGTGCTAAAAGACAAAGTTGTTTGGATTGTTTCATAAAATATTAGCTTTCCAGTATTTGACACATTTTCTACTTTTTTTTATATGTATGTCACTTTTTCTTTCAACCTGGTCTTAACTTTTATGATCACACTGAGATGACTGCCAAATGCATACTTCAGGATATTTTTTCCAGCAGTCTGCTAAATCATAAAGAAAATAGAAATAGTTACAAAATGTAAGTAATCTAAAAATGTGTTCAGATTTTAGGAACACAGGAAGGCAAAGGGACCAAAGATTATGGCACTGAACACTAAAAACTGAACCTAATAAAAGGCAACAAATTTGGCAAAGAGCGGCCAACCCATAACTTACTAAGACAACTACTAACCCTACATGAAGGAACTATGCTTTTCTCCCCAAACAACACAGTGATATTTGACCTGATTCTAGCCATAGAACCATTCTTCTTCTATGTATACAACAAGGACATTTTCTCTTTTACATGTAGCCAAAACTAACACTGAAACTGCACTGAGAGCTCAGTTTTGTCTTTTTTCCCTTTATGTAGGACTTGAACCATTAAGCATATATGTACCTTCAGCTTATTAGCACTGGAAGAGTTCATCTGGAATGTCAAGTCAAGCATATACTCAGGAGTTTGACAGAACAAGGTATTAGACTCAAGCAAAAGCAACTTTGAGCAAAGATTTTCCACTGACTCCTGTAAATTCTCCATCAAGTTTTTATTTCTGAAAAGTTCCTCTCTAGATGCAATTTTTCTATCCACATTTGGCTTCTATCCACATTTAACAATTTTTTTTAAACGAAAGCTTTTCACCTATTTCTAAGTCCTCTAAGGGTAGAAAAATATAGGCCCAATTCAACAACTCTTTTATTTTCAAAGATGTTTTCTTTCCAGTTATGTACCTAGAAAACTTAATTTTTTTACACTAGAATTGTCCAGGTGGCTTGTTTTCACTGAAACCTTCTCTTCAAACCAGGTATGAACCAAAAGATTATGCAAAGCTTGACAGCACCATGTTGAAGATGATATTTAGAATCTTGACACTATTTGAAAAGCTACTAGAAAAAGTGCACAGAAGGGCACCCAGGTGTACTGGGGTGTCAATGCCTAACTGCCTGATTTTGCTTAAAAAGGAAGACAGAAGGTAAAATCACACATCCATGTTCCACTTTTGCTATGCTAAGACTAGTACTTCAAACTCTCCCCTGTTAGAGAATTACCCTTTTTTTCACAGAGGGAAACCAAAGCAGCACATAGCTGGCCAAGCTGGGACCAAATACATTCCAGGATCCCAGGACAAGCTTTTTGAGCCCCACTGGACCTGTAAGTCTAGTACTGCAACCCCATGAAAATGACAAACTCAAAACCAAGGTCTGCTCATGAAAGATTTCACACTGAGAACAATGCTGTTTTCATGTCTTACACTACTCAGAAGGCCCCATTAGATCTAAATAATCAACTCAACATGTCAAAGGAAGCAGGATATGAGGGCAAACCTAAGAAAAAAATAAAAAGAGTCCAAGAGATAATTTCAGGAATTGTGAGTTTCCTGACTAGGAAATGTTGTTCTTTCACGATTCCATAACTTACAAACTACCAAGCTAAAAGATAACACTGTAACATAGGAAGACAGACTTTATCAGGGTTTCTGACCTACGCATTGCACACACCTTCTATGGGAATCTCATGCTTTAGCTTACAGCTTTTTCAAATAGGCAAAAATGATGTTTTTCCCCAGAAAAAGAAAGGTTCCTATTTAAGATTGCTTGTTAATGGAAAGTGGCTTAAGTCTGATAAAGAAATACAAAAAAAAATCACTTTACTATACTGATCACTAAACAATAGACATTAAAAAAAAACCTCCCAAAAACACACACCAAAACATCCAACACATCTGTGAGAGCTGATAGTCCCCCCTCCCAACATGCACACAAGCATAATTATAAGGGGTGGTCACAGTGCAGAAAGCCATTCTGGGATTTTAACCATGGTTAAAATGGTTGCTCTAAACCATGGTTAAAAGTGTTGCCCTAAGCTGCCACTGCAGCAGAGCAACACTTCCCAAACAAGCATTAATGCCATTGTCACAAAGCCTGTACACTTCCCAAACAAGCATCAATGCCATTGTCACAAAGCCTGTACCACTCTCAGGACAGGCACCACTGTGCCACCACTGAACAATGAATGTACCTGCTCTGGGAGCATCTGCTATGGAAGCAAAAAAAAGAAAAAAAAGAGGTAATAGAACCAAATGGCCAGCACAGGGCAGGCCATGATCTTACCACAGACCTCATTAACCCCTTTTCCTCTCTTACCTTTAAGAACTGCAGTGACAAAAGTAAGCATTAAGGAGAGATCTGAGGACAAATATCAAGCATGGCCTCTGACCCTGCTATGGGGAATTTGTTTGCTACCTGTCACAAGAGTGAGTGCAAGAAAGGCGGTTTGAAAATTTGCTCAGTGGACAATAGGAGTGATCATTAACAGATGAGAAGTACAAATTAATACTTTAACACTGAGGTTTTAACATCTACTAATTGTATTACCTTACACTGAGGTTTTAACATCTACTAATACTTTGTTAATGTTTCAACAGCAACAAAATCAAGTACCAATCCTAGATTATACTCCAAGCCTTTGGACTCAGAGAAACTCCCAAAACAGGCATAAGAAGTAATATTAGCTCAAACAGACAACTGAATACAAGTGCAATTTTTTTATAGGAACAGCTCAAAATGAAAAAGCAGGCAGGATGGTGTAAGAAAAGCAAGAGTGAGCAAAATGAAATCACTTCACTGAACAGTTAGTATAAAAGCAAGTGAATAATGGCAGAGAAAAAAAATACACAGCATTGACTTCTCATTAGACTGAAATTTTTCTTGAGTATATTGTTAATATGGTTCCACTAAAAAAAAAAAACAAACTAAGAGCTTTATGATATTTTTGAAAGTCTAGGCAGCAGTACAGCAGAGCTTTTTCTTCATGGATTTTCGCTACAGAAATATCCTAACAGATGCAATTTTGGTATCACATCAATGCACACAAGGGAAAGCAGGATGACACGTGATGTTCAGCTGCTATTTGCTTATCATTTTGCTTTATAGCTACATGTTTCTATTTACATGAAGGAAGGAAATGTCCTATCTTATGGCTTTATTTTAGGCTTGCTGAATTGGGATTACACAAATACACCTGCAAAGAAGAACACAAGGTTTGTGAAAATGATGTCTCAACTGGTGAACATAACATTTTTCAGGTAAATTACACAAAACTAGAGAAGCATTTTTATGGTGCCCTTCCTGTGTAGGCCCATTTAAATCCCATGAATGTTCTAAATCAATTTACAAGAGTGAAAGACAGCTATTTTTTAACCAGTTAAGTGAGAAAGACAAAGAAGCTGACAATGTCTGCATGGAAATTTTGTCTCCTTCTGCCAGAAGATTTTGCTTTGAAGTAGAACTAGACAATTTTTATTTTTTTTCCCCACAAGAGAATGATGTAAGAGACTGCAAGCATCCTGGAGAGCCAGCATCCAAGCACCTGTCAAAGGCAATGGTCCATGACACAATAATTTTATTTTTAAAGTGAATCTGGCTGTTAAATTCATCAGTAAGAGAGTAAATGTTGATATTCAAATGCATTGTGACAGTTTGGATTCTCACCTTTATTGATACAGAGATCAGAGTATTATGGTTCCTCTGTGAGCATGCAAACTCAAAAAGCACTTCTGGCTTTTGTGAAGGGCTGGAAACATTCATTCATAAAAATCCAAAGCTCTACAGAATACAGAAATATTGTAGCACTTCTGAGACTTGACAAAACAATGTTAAACCACATTGCTCCAAATCCTGTGCCAAATTGCCTACCAGTTGAAGAAGGATTAATGTCTGAAGTGATCAGACTACAATACTGCATTTAAACAAGTTACTGGTGAGCAGAAAAGTAGCCTGAAGTAAGTTTGAAGAGCTGGCATAAAGATCACCATACCCGCTCATAACATGATTTATTTATTTGTCCATTTATTCTAACATCAGTACCTGCATTTTAATAAAAGGTTAAAACCCATATGTTTGAAAGTGCAAAATCTCCACATTTCAAATGCATAAGGACATCTCAAAGAAACAAGTGTTAAGATTTGGATAAGTAACATTTTCTGGTTTTTATTGTTTCTTATTTTCCATTACACACGATCCTAGCTATATATATTATTTCATACAGAAAGAGAGTTTTGATGTTTAAAATTATTCTGTGTTGGACTTACTGTTATTGTTTAGTTTGGTGGGTTTCCTCATTCAGTTCTGTGGTATGGGATTGCTCTCTCTCTCCTAGATTTGACTGTGATTAGTTCTAAAGGAATAATTAGATTATTAAATGTAAAGAGATGGGCCCAGCCAAGTTTGGGTGGCAGCAAACCACAAAGCAGCCCACTACCTGCCCTAATGAGCACCAGGTAAAACACATGTGAATTCCATGAATAATGCACTCTGAAGATACACTGCTTTTCAGTGACACTGTGCATTTCCTGAAAAGACAGGACAGATCCCCCTCAGAGCACATTTTCCATTAGATGCATTTTTTCTGCCAAATATAGGAAATTGAGATTTTACTTTGGCATCAATACTCTCTGCCTGGAGATACTGGGTACTGAACCTGACACATTTTGCTGGCACAAATTCCTAGTGTTACTTTTTTCTCACAGAAACTCTGATGTAGGTAATTTCAAAGAATTATTCTGGAAGCAGAATCCTGGGTAGCAGACCAAGTTAAACCCCACATCTTTCTAAATTCAAGTCTCTCCATTAGATCTGCACATTGTAAAAATTATCCAAAAAAGCAATGAAGCAAGCTAAAAGCATCCAGTCAATGTTTACATAGCAAAGCTATAAATCCTACTTTACATCACAGTGCACAAAAACTTCATTTCTCATCATACAGGCTTGAAGAGGGGATAAAGAACTACACTTTATCTCCTTTAAAAATTTTAAGGCTGTGGCATTGTAATTATTTTCATAAACCTATATCCTATATATAAGGTGTAGCATTAAGACAAAGTGCCGTTTTTCCAAGGACTTATCTTCATTCAGAAACACTTATGCACTTATTAAGGTAACACTTATTAAGGTAATTTACCTTACCATTTACAGAATGTTAGAAATGGAAGACAGAGAAGCTTATTAAAACTACTTACTCAGAAAAGAAGTTTATTTTAAAAAATGAAGAGAATACTTAGTATGTGCTAAGATTTCCTCTACAAATCACTGGGGAAATACAAATGATGCTGTGCTCCTGTAGCACTTACATATCCTTCATTCTGGGGAACAGGAGGCCAGGATTTCCTGAGGTTAAAATTCAACACAGAAGATAATCACTGCTGAGTTTTTCCACCAAATCAAAATATTTCCAAAGTTATTGTGGATTTTAGGGCGAGTTAAGAGCTAAGCTGCCATAAGAGGCCAAACAATAAAGGCAATTATAGAGAAGAATACAAGACCAGTGTAAGCTACTCTAAGCGGACAAGAAGATGAAATATGAAATAACATACCGTGTCAGCCTCTGAAAGGAACAAGCTCAGCTCTGCTGCAAGGCCTGTAAGTGAACAAAGGCAGCAGCCTCACAGCATTGCAGTGACTGGAAAACAGCACTTGGAAATTCAGTCACTTGCCCAGAAGGCTATTCCATGATTCAAGGTGATGTTTTTGAGAAAAGCAGAGAAATGCTTTGAAGAAATTGAAGGTGCTCTAAAGTAAAGCGTGAGGGAGAAGAAATTTTCATTACAAGGGATCCAGAAGAAAGAGGACAACAGGAAAAAGGTGCAAACTGGCAGCCTGAGCTCAAACAGTGCTATTCCCTGAAGCCTGAGAAACAGAGGTGCCAGATGTGGAGCCAACCAGCCCACAGCCCTCAGCCAGACAGTGCCCCAGTGCTGCATGGTCCTGGAGATGGAACACAGACCAGCTCCCCCAGGTGCTGGGCCCACACCCACAAAGAGACAGGCAGCACTGGGACACCACCTTCATGGTCTTGCCAAAAGGTAACAACCAGCTTTTCATCATCATTCATCCTGTGAGACCAAGAGCCCAGACCAAACAGCCACAGCATCCTGCTGTTTCCACACCATCGAAAATTGCAAAGAGTTACCACACTGGCAATAAGAAGGACAAAAAGGAGAGGAGGTGGGACATCTTCATTGACTTCTCATGCCACTGACAACACCACCTAGCACTGGACTAAGAACAAGCAGAGAATGAACACTTCTGGGTATCTGCTCATACTTTTTTCTTAATCTAATTTTCTTGCTTCAATCCTACTAGATTTTTCCTGTGGTTTTTTTTTTTTTTAATATAACAGTTTTCTTACTTCATGTCTTCACTCACCTTTTTCTTCTAAACCATCTCCTCACTACTAAGTTTAAACAATTACTTACTTTCTCTCTGATCAAGTATTCCACACTGAATAGTGTTTCCATATGTGACCTCACCACTGCTTAATCCTTACCCTTTGCTTTCTGTCCCTCCATCCTGAAAAATATTCCATTTGACACAGTAATAGCACCAATTCCCTGGAGACCTGTTGGACACCCAAAGCAGCAGCAGCTATGTGTCCTGGGCTACTGCCAAATTAATGTATTTGCATTTATATTCTTTATAGCCTTGACAAGCACTCAAGTAAAACCAGTGCTTGGCCTCCTAGAGCCCCCACCATAACACTGGGGTTGTTTATTCAAGTAACTGGAACTGATGGAACATCACATGCATTGGAACAGTGCTGGGACATGCACTGTCCCAGTTTTTGTGTCAAAAGGTGACATTATTTTAGCTGCTCCCTCTACAGGCTCAGTGCTTCAAAACTTGGTGCTCTCTCTGAGATATTTTTCAGCCTTCCTCTCTTAGTTTTTTCCATTATATCCATCATCACAGTATTCTTACCTCTGCAAAACATCTTGTAACCAATTTCTACCCTCACTTAGATCAGTGAAAAGCAGTGCACTGCACAACTGTTCACAGAAAAGCCAGCTCATTGCTTCCACTGCTCTGTTGACTTTGTTGTCCAGGAAGAAAACAATCATCTTTCTTGTAAGTGAAATAAACTTGAATTAAGTAAAAAGTATCCTTAATAGTGATGTTTTGGTCCATGATACAGACCAAAATTACATTTCAACTACAGATTATTCTCAAAAGTCAAATTAATACAAAAATTATATATATTGTGATTTTACTTTTACTAAAATTACAAAGAGTTTTTCCCAGTTCTTTCTCTTCTGATCATTCTAAAAATGGTTAACACTTGATAATTAACTAAGGCCACTTCTTAATTCATTGTTTGCATTCCACTTATCAGTGAAATGTAATTCCAGAGTCATTCGACAAACATTGCTTATGATTCATGGTTCCTGAGGAAATTTCACAGAGATACAGGTCTGAAACCATAATTATGACATTATGACAACTTTATGAGTTGACATGTCAAACACAGTCCAGCATTTCCATGGGAAAAATCAAAAAGGTCAGGAATTTCCCTCCAGAGTTGTGATTAAAAAAAAACAAAACAAAAAACAACATAAAAATAATGTAAAGAAGAACAGAGAAAGAATTTTAAAATTATAATTAAGTTTTATAACTAATTTCCAAAGTGTTCCTCAAAGAGAGAAATTTTTTTAAAGAAATCGTAATAGCTTTATTCAATTTGACTACTTTAAAAAAATTATATTTATTTTGCTAGGGAAATGTGAAGAAAAAGAATCTATTTTAAGAAGGTTATTAACCCAATGGTATCAAAAAGAATGAGAACAATCAACTTCATCTTTGTGATATCAGCTAGAGACACTATTTCACACAAAAATATCAAGGAAAACCTAATAATAATAATGTCATAATCATTTCAACATATATTTCTTTCCTTGCCTCTTTTCACAGAATACTTGATATTACACTACCTCCAATCCCACTGGGAATTAATGTCTCACACTGCTGAAAATCATTTCTTCCTGAGGGTGCCAATGCCAACCTCCAGACTATTAGGAAATATAATAAATTCGTATCTATCCTCATTAAAAATTTTGTGATGTTCCCTTTAATGAGCCGATTGTTCATCCTGGTCCTTCCTTTAACTTTTGATTTGAAGAGCCCCACTGCACAAGAAAATCTCGTTGATGGAAGTGTGAAAGCAGCATGGACAAGTGGATACAACTACTTAAGTGGGTGACAACAGTGATGAAGATGCAGGTTTAAGCACAGGCTAGCGCTACAAATAAACACCAAAAAATTCCAGCTACAACACGCTCAGGCTCTTTTAACAGAGGGGCAGACCTCTGGTAACATATTTTCATTTCTACTTTCTGGTACAGCTGCAGTTTTAGTTATTTAGTGGATACCCTATGAAGGGATGGATGGGTTTGTGCCTCTCTCTTCTGAATAACTTTGTCCTCCACAGATATTTTCCACATATCAGTAACTTAAAAGAAGGAAACTTTCCTTGAACATCTTGTTAACTGTCGTGCAATTTCAGAGTCCGTTTGAGTCTTGGTAAATAGGCTTGCCATGATTCTTCAGAGTAAATACAACTGAAAAGATCTCAAAACAGACAGATCTTTTTAACTGGCATCAAAACACTTCTTTCTCTTTTGATATAGCCTACAGAAAATCCTTCCTAGAATAGTGGGCACTCAGTAAACATTTTCTGCTACCACACTATAATTGTTCACATAGCAACACATCAGCACTCTTGGGAGAATTCTGTTTCTTTTTATCTAAAGAACTTTCACAGACTTTAACATTAGCTAGATTCTTTCATGTCTTTTCTCTATTTGCAGAGAACTAAATGAAACAGTTATTCAAGATGCACCATACCCCTCTAACCTATCTGCTCTTACCCCTTCAATACATGAGAAAGTTTTAGAAAGTTACCTTTGGTATTTTTGTTCCCTTTCTCTAAGACCACTTCCTTTTTAAAGTTATTTATGTTTTTCCCCTTTGAAATTACTGAATTGCAGACAAAGCAAGCTCTTGACTTGAACGTAGTTTAAGCGTAGCAGACCTTTGAAGCTTTTGAGCCTAATGTGAACATTTGAAACACTGTTTTCTGGGGTATCTTTCATTTGGCCACCTACCAATGGCATTCTGGTTTGCCTTGATCCTCTGGTGAGACAGGATCACTGTGTCCACAGTGTTACAGATACTGACCTCACTCTTGCAAGTCAAGCAAACAGGCTGGCCTGAGAAACCTTCCCTGAGTGCACTGTAACTTTCTTACAGTTGATAAAAATTTCAAAAGATCTTTTTCTATAACATGTAATAATGCTTTATGTTTTGAAAAATGGGTCAATTTATGCCTAAAACTGACCTAAAAAGACTTGGTAAAAAATTGGTGAATTTCAATGCATGATGTAAGAATGGCAAACTGAAACTTGAATTTCAACTATACGTTCACATTTCAAACTGATTCAAAATTGGGTAATTTTATGCGTTCATTCATTTTTATTAAAACTTATTTACTCAAATTGTATTAGGGAAAAAAAAAATCTTTGTTGAGGTGAAATATTGCCACTGGAGAATTCTGACCATTGCAGGAAAGACCACTCCACAGCATCTCGACTGAACCAGGAAAACAAGGAATACAAACACAAAGAAGCAGACCTTTGATTTTCCACAATTCAAAAGTCAAATTTTTTTTTTTTTTAAACCACCAAGACTGTAATGTTTTTCAGATGGATATTTTTCCTCTTTTCTGTTCTGGTAGTTTTACACAGAACAATAACCAAATATATTTTAAAAATACATTTCTGCTTCTCAAAGCATTAAAAATCAAAAGCAGTTTCGAAAGAGTTTCTCATTTGATTTTGGTATTTGGCTTTCAGTTGTTGGGGTTTTTTTTATTTCCCCAAGAGCTTAGCAAAAAAGCCTGGTCTTTTAAGAAGTCTGAAATTTTAATTGCTGCTAGTTATAGCCAAGCAAATAGGAAAGAAAAACAACCAAAGGATCGATTTTGCACATGCTGAAGATCATGAAAGTTTTGCTAAAACATCAGTAAAAACAAAATGTCCCAATTTATTGTGTATGTTACAATGGTCACAATTTGCTGTGGATGACTAGTAATGGGGAAAGCATGGGCTTCACATACTGTATTTGCCATTAAAGCTTTCACTGTGCACACTTAATACAAAGCAGCTTCCAACACATCAGGTATAATGATGCACTAATTTGTATCTCCATATCATATTCAGATGATCTGGGATTTATTTGCTTATCAAACAGAAGAACTGACAAAATCTCACAGCCATTGGTGGTGTGCTTCTTTTCAGATTTTCATATCACTGCTTTATGAAAAGGTATTTGCAGCATGAATATGAAGGGCTGGAAAGCTTACCAGGTATCTGTTTTAATGTAGCCTCCTATCTAAGACAAGGACTAGAGTTAAGTATTTCCAGTCTTTAAATTTTACGTTTTCTTACTGAGTATTCCAGGAGCTTTAAAGATCAGCTGAGCAATTACCCCACAAATTGGTGCATCTTCACGTCCAGATTGATAAATTTCTGTAACAGAGCCCAAAAACCAGATTCTCTACAGCCAATAGCTGAGGGATTGGATTTTCCCTTTATATGAGGACCTTTTGGAAGATTTCTGATACAAACTGTGCACATACACATGAATATGTACACACAATCACATTATTCTAATTTATTATATGTTATTTCATATTATTAATAATGGCTTATGAAGACACATATAGCTCACCCTTGAGTCTTGCTTTTATAGTACTTAATAGTTTAAGCAATATATTGAACTCTGGATCCCTTAATGTCACTGGCAAAGCTTCAACTGACTTCACTGCATGCAGAACTGAGTCCCATATAGATTTTCACACTTTATAATTTTGACTGCTTTTCTGGAAGATAACAGTGTGAACCAGTTAATGGGAAAGCTGGAAGAAGCAACTCCTGACATACATTTCTTGAAATGCACTTATGCATGTCTTGTAAACTGCTTCAAAAATTAAACAAGGGCTACCCAATTTGCCAAGTAAACAAAATGAGAAATTATTCTGCATTAATTTCAATGTATTTTTAAACAAAAAAGAGTAATAAGGGTAACCAAAGGGAAAATAAGAGAAAAGCAGGATGTCTGAAATGAATTGGACTTATTTCTAGCCTAAAGCAACTGCAGGGAAGAGTTTGATCCACAGTCCTGTTTTTTGAATGGTGAAATTATTACAATATTCTTTTTACTTGCTTCTATTCCTAGACACTAGGTTAGACCCTGTACATTTACTATTTCTTGTAACCCCATGCTCTTTAGCTCAGAGGTTTCCATTTGGACAACAACTGCAATGACAGATCCCAGTTCATAAGGGACTGCAGCAATCATCTCGCCATCTGCTGAGCCACTGATGTCATCATTTGTGTATTCCTTTTATGTATCTAAATGTAAATGTGATTTCTATCTCTGTTCAAAGCTTTGAAAGGGACATTTAATGAAACAGCTATAAATAACAGAGAAGGATCTCTATCTGTGGTTTCTCCCTGGCCTTTTTAATGTACATTTCCTTTTACAGCTGCAGCTGCTTCAATTTTCCTGAGATTCTCCTGGAGAATCTCCTACAGAAAGGGTTTCTGCTTTAAACCACAATGCTATAAACAGGTTGCTGACTAATGTGCCATGCTCTTATTGTACATTACAACTACAGCTTCCTTCTAGACAGTACAATCTCGATACACCCTATAATGAAGCCTTTAAGGCTGGAGAAAACAGAAAGTCTACATAATCTGTAGCAAAGCCACATTTTTTTAGTCTTCTCTGTTTCCTCACCTCCATTTCACCCTTGCTGTATTTTGAGAGCCTGCTTTTAAAAGGCAACTGCAGTGACTAAAAAAAAGCTGGGTAAAAAGGATAGAAATAGCAGCAAAAAGAAAGGAAGAAAAAACGTTTTAAATGAATCTTTGTACAGAAAAATAATGCCATTTCCCACTTTCTAGGGTGCAATGAATCAAAATCATAACTGGAAGCTTGCAGAGGTTTTGACCTACATTTTTTGTACCAGCAATAGGGTACAATCTATCCAGCTCAATGTTCATTTTTTGTACCAGCAATAGGGTACAATCTATCCAGCTCAATGTTCATTATTTCATATAATCTGGGAAGTGCTCCTAGATGCAGGCACTAACAATAAGTAAATTTTAATTTGTTCAGCTGTGGATGATCATTTTCCCCTTGCAACATGCAGCACTCTTCCTGACTTTAGTTAGTAGCATGATGCTCAATGTCCTGCCTCACATCAATGAGTTTTATACTGGAGAAAAAAAAAATAATAAAACCAACATGAGATCTGTAATTTATATTTAAAGCTACATAAAGTAAATTTTGATACCAAGTGAATAAGGAACTTCTAGAGACACTATATTCAGTGCTAGCAAGTCTGTACAGAGTGGATGAGTATAAGCAGAAAATGCCACTAAGTCATTAGAGAGGACACTAAAGAACCCCTTTTTTCTTGTTTAGATCATCCTAATCCTTTCAGGTCCTAGGGAAGAGAAAATGGATAATGGACTGGACACTATCTCCAGTTTCTGTGGTGTCTGGCCATCTCAGATACCAAATGATTCTCTATCACAGGTTGCCACAAGCTGTGCAAACCCTGCTGCCCCAGGGTCCCAGAGGGTGAGCTGCAGCACAGGCACAACAAATAATCTGCAGCTCTGAGGGGGAAGTCAGAGGTATACATGGGCACTAAATCTTCTTCTAGCCTTCACATCAAATAGCTGAGCACTCCAGATTGACCTTACATTGTGATTTCACTGGGATTACAGGAGCAGCACTGGAATGATATCCAAAGGAGTAATTTTCCTGGGACAAACCTTAAGAAGCATAAATCTAATAACAGCTCTGTTTATATTTAAACAAAGCATTTTTGGAGCCTTTTGTTGATTCTTCATACAGGACACATTCCATCTTCCGATGATTCAGCTGCTTTTAACTACAAGTTTCTGAAATTGCCCCCATCATATGGAATCATATTTTAGTAATCCACTGAATATAGAAAATCTATTGTTAAAATAAATCTATTGTATCTGTGCTATTGGCAGTGGTATTTTGAGAACAATGTGTCATTAGCCATCTATGGCTGGTTGTTTCAAAAGTACACTGCCATATCATTCGTTTTCAGGGCTACTGGTAAAATATATCACAAAACTTTAGAAACATTAATCTGTATTCATTCCACTTCGCATTAATAGTAAATTTAAAGAATTGTGTTGGACACTCCAGACAAGAAAGCCTGACTGCAACTATTTCAATTTCAGACAGTCAAGTCACCAGACTTTGAAACTCAGCAGAATGTTATGTAGCACAACTGGTGCTATTTCAGATGCTATTGTTTCTCAATTCTATCACCTTTTCTCACACTGAAATATTCAGTGAATAGCTTCATCAGCTGCAGTCAGCTCATTTAAATGCTATAGAAATGCAGCAAGAATTGACACAGCATTCTATCCCTGGAAATGAATGGAATGGAGAAAAAACAAAAGTTCATTCCTAGACTATAAATACTGGTATGTCAAATGTCAGTATCTGGAGAACTGAAACAAATGAAATAATGTGAAGGAATGAAGTAGCATCTGGCCAAAACCAGCAGCTTCAGAAATTAAGGGTTTTTTTTAAGTACGAATAATAAAACTGAAAACCAACAAGCACCCAGAAGACCAAGCAGTGTAGGTGGCTTACACCCCAGCTCCTCAGGCCAGGATCCCTCCTGATCCTCCCCCAAAGATGGAGGAGGATACTCCCGGCCCCACAGGGTCTTTAGGAAATACTTTATTGTGGGTTTATCTAAACCAAAGGGCCCACAGTCACGCAGGGGTAGCATCACAGCCTCTCAGGGTGATTTTAATACTTTTGCACACTGTGGAAGTGTGATGTGTTGTGAGAGCACGAAGATGCATGGGAGGCTACAAGACATGACAAGGTAATGCTGGAAGACTGCTCAGGGGTAACAGCAACAAACAGCTCTGTGGCAGTAACATCTGTATCACCATGAGGTGGGTCTGGGGTAACAGCAACAAACAGCTCTGTGGCAGTAACATCTGTATCACCATGAGGTGGGTCTGGGGTGACAGGAGCAAACAGCTCCGTGGCAGTAACATCTGTATCACCATGAAGTGGGTCTGGGGGGGCCCTGACACCAAAAACTGCACCCAAGCTTTGTTTCAGACAGAACTGAATAGCAGCATTAAAAACAAGCAAATAAAACAGGGAGCAAACTGATTTGCAAACTAGGAATTGGGGGTTGGGAGCAGGCTGGGAATACAAGTTATTTGGCTTTCTTCCTGTGCCCTATATTCATTTTGTTAAAACAGAACTAAGCTGTAAAAACATTAAGCACCAAATATAATCATTCTAAAGCTATTTGAAGGAGTGAGGACATTCACAGCTATGTATTTCTTGGGTCCTGCACTTGAAGCAAAATTATATAAAGAATTTGTTTTGGCACCAAAGTCAGAGCTCCAGAATAAAAGCTTAAAACCTAAAGATCTGTGGGACAGACCCCATGTCCTTGTTTCATTTTATTACTGCACTACACACTTCACACTAATATCCAAGAAATATCAATCACATCAATACCTGAGGACAAATGTTACACTGCTGCAGAGCACTGCTAGAAATGCTTTCCATCAGTACTTTCAGAACATCAGTAAGCTCTAAAAATGTAATGTAAATGTAAAAATGCCTATCAAGCTTCGGGATAATTATCGAGACCTGACTTCAAATTCCATCCAGTTTTAAGTCTATCCAGGAGAACAAAGCCTCCAGCTAGTTTTCCTTCTAGCCACTTTCCTTACCATGCCCAGCCTTCAGAAAAACCTCCACACTGGAACTTGAACTCAGACAGCAACATCTTCTGGCTCTTATTTGGTCATTCTTAACCATTCATCTCTGTCTGGGGGAAAAGTCCTGAGAATAATTAAGTACCAAGATAATTATTATCAAAGAAAAAATAGTAAAAATTTATATGCATCTGAGGCATGTCAGCACTGACATATAAGCTCCTTTGGAAGATAACTCCCACTCCCAGAGTGGTATTAAGGAAAGCAGATGAAGACTCATTGATATAAATAGATCAAAGATAAGGTTTATCTTAGTCTCTACAAACTGCCTTTCTTATCAAATCCTTTGCTAAAAAATACATTTTTAAGGTATACAGTCAAACTAAAAGAAGATATGCTTTTCTTGAAATCATGGACTCTGAAGTAAGCTAAAGGGACTCTTGTTTGGTTAGACCTTAATTTCTTCATTTAACACTGCAACATAACAACATACTTTTCCTCAATACACAATACGATCTTGTGTTCGTTCAAGGTGGTGGAGCTGTAGTTCCTGAGCAGCTTTGCAGTGAAAAGGCTTATTTTGGAAAATATGTGGCTGCCTTCACATTCACACCTGAAGAAACATGCAGAAGTGTGTATTTGTGCAGAGAATATTTCAAATATGTGCTGACTGAGTATAAAGCAAACTTCTGAAATTCCTCGTGCTGCTTCCCAAAGCCCCACTTCATCTCTGCACAAGCTGTGATTTTTCAGAATATTTTTGCGCACAAGACGGCTTTCCAAAGACCCTGTAGCTCTTTTAGCTTGTCTTACAAACATAAATCAAACTATGTCAGCCAACTCCTTCCGTAACAGGGCTGCACCTTTAAATACCACTAATGCCAGATGGTCTCAGCATATAAAGCAGCATGAGACAACATATTAATGCTACTCAAACAAGCAACTTGTGCTAGCAGCAGACCAATGAAATCAGTCTCGGGCTGCTAATCCTATCTGTCTCCATGGCAACATCTATTTCAGACAATTCTTCAATTTTCAAGTCAGATGAGCTTCTTGGCTCCAAAACTTCTCTATTCAGGAGGTGTGCCATTGTCAGGTACTTTTTCATCTTGTATTGGCTACTGTTATAATACAGATTTTATTTTTATCAGCTGCTTCATGGAGTATCACGAACAGATGTTCCTCTATTTCTGTTTATTTATAGGCTTTTCCACTAAAGATTTGTACTGAAAGATTTTCACTGAAGGTTAGCAATATTTATTTTGACTATGGATTTTTTCCCATATCTGCAACACGTGGAAACCCTGCAAATATTGATGTCTCTGTTGTGACTCTCCCTATCAGCACCAGAAGAAAAGGATTTGGTTCCTTCTTTATTTTTATCTGCTATGAAGGGAGATTTTTAAACAAAACAGAAAACTGTGTATCTGCAGCAGGCAAATAGGGAGAGAAACTCTTGGAGAGACTCCTCACCATATGTCCATTAGCATAGCTAAGTCAACACAAATATTGGGGCTACTTGCTATTAGGAAAAATCTGACAGGAAGCAGGTAGGAACTGCCTGTTAAAGGCAGCTCAAACGCTGAACCACATGCTGTCTCTCAAGTACCTCTACACCTGGCAGAGGTACTATATTGCACAGCCACACATAAACTCAGCATGGAGGCTGAGAACCCAGGCACGGAGAGGAGAACCTGAGTCACAGGGAGAGGGTGCTCTTACCCAAAACCACAAAAAATTCCCAGCAGAACCAGGAAAGCAGCCAGCCATCCTTTACCACAAAACAGATTTTCCTCTCTGTGAAACAACGTCTTACAACGGCAATGTTTAAAATTTAAGCGTGTGAAAGCCCAGCTCCCAACCACCCAGCTTCTTTTCCTCTCCATCTTTCTATGTACTGATGTCACCAAAGAGAAGGAAGACATTTCATCAAGAGCAGCATAAACTTGGACCACTCATTCCTTAAGTGCAGGCTATTACAAAATTAGAGTCACATTTAGCTTTCTTTTTTTAGAATACACATGCAAGTTGGCTTAAACATTTAGGATTCACTATTATCAGGATTTATAAGCCTCCTGCTTAAATTCAGATGAATAGCTCCCACTGACTTCAGTTTGATTTGTGGATGGTCAGCAGCTGGGCAGGAGGAAAAATTTAAGCATGGTCTAGTCTTACCAGGGGCAGATCTGACACAGAGAGTCAGCTTACCATAGTCACAAGGCTTCCTTTGAAGCACCATTTTTCAGGTGGGTAAAAAGTGTCTATTTATGTCTTAGACTCACCCCAATTTTGCTTATAGTTCTAGAACTGTGCTTTTGTGCAATAAGCCAAAATGCTGCCAAAACCGCAAAATATTTGGTTTAGCACAGGAAAAAAGTTTCATTTTGAATGATCAATGTGCAAGGAAGGCACCACTCATAACACTGAAGGAAAACAATGTGTAACTGAAGGACAGTGATGCTGAGTTTGAGGGACCCAAAAATATAATTCAAATGAATGTTTTGCAGCCAAAAATGTCAGGAGACGAGCATGTGGTAACTCACACACGTATCATCCAGATATCTCTAATGTGATGGCATGGGAAACACAACTATGCAGAAAGTTTTAACCTTTGAAATGTCTCACTGTCCTTCCACTTTCTTTGTATCTTTGAACTCTTAATTGTATTTCTCATAGCAATGTACTATATGACTTCTCTTTTGTTTGGAGCGCAAATATGGCAAATGTCTGTGCAATACTTTCTAGACATCTACCAGATCATTAGCCTAGCAAGGATGCCAAGAGAACAGTTCAATAAACTTTGGCCAGTCTGACAGCCTCCCCTGATCAAACAACTCTTTTCATTTGGCTTTAAGGCAAGTGCATCCCTAAGCATAAGTACCCAAAATGGCATTCAGGTTGTATGACAAATGCTTTTGTGATTCGTGTCAATCAGCAATGGCATCAGTAAATGCTTGCATCTGCTGTGTTGAAAGTGGATACATTCCCTGGGATAACTACAAATAACAGTTCTGAAACTTTTTGACCAAATTGCCAAATAAAGCATCGAAAAAAAAAATAGAAGTATAGTAAAGTAAAAGAGATGAGGTGGCACAAAACAACTGATGCTCAGAATAAAATAGAGAAAGTTGAAGTAAAGCTAAGGGATATTGCAACAAAGCAACTAATGTGTAATAAAATGTTTATGTGTAATAAAAAGCTTGATGAACTTCTACAAGATGTAGCAGACACCGGTGAAAGGCCTCCCTCCAGATGACCATAAGAGGGACAGGAAGCCAAGGACCACCTGGAAAGATTATGAAATTGCTGATCCCAGCTTGCTGATATTTGCTGATTCGGACTAACACAAGCACACTGGGAAATGCTTTGTAGGCTTAAAAACAGTATATATGCTCTGGTGAACTTGTAGTGGTGTGTGCCGTGAGTGGAGCACTGACTCCCCAGCCACCCAGCACTGCTTGCTTGCTTTAAAATAAAAGATATAAAAATGAAATTCAGTTTGGATATCGAAATTTAATATCAGGTTGTTCTTGCTTTGGGCAGGCTCTACAGCCAGAACAGTGTCTTTGATCATAAATCAGGCAGCTCACACTCAAAGGCCACTTGCAGCTCCATGCAAAGAACACCTGTCTCCATGGGACTTCACTTGCAAGCAAACGAGGATGTGAGGTTCTCCTCTCAATTCAGTATGAACAACTACCAGGAAGCAGATACTAGCTTGTGCAGTTATAAATGTCTCTCTGTCGACATTAATTAAAAACAAACGTTTACTGCCTTTGAACTGCCAGCCACAGGTTTATGATTCAAGATCCTCTCTTACCTGGCCATTGTACAGGGTATCTAGACACATCTCTAACATATGGCTTCATATTGACCCAAACCTCACAGCTCTTTGACAATACCTGCTGCTGTGACAGGAAGATGTGACCAATGCCAATTCAGCTAGCACAGAGCTGGCACCCTGCAGGAAACCTCCATTTCAAAGGGAAGGGCACCATGGACCAACACTCCACTTTTAGTCCAGTGTCCTTTTCCCCAGCAGTGCCCCTGAAAGCAACAAGAGAGCCAAAAACTTCATTGCCAGGGGCAGCTACTGCACCTTGGCACATACAGTCATTTCTTCACAGTGTGGCAGAACTTCTGTTCCAAAACCCAAAATCCCAGCCGGTGAAGCCGGGACTAGCTCAGTTTCAGCACTGTTGTTCTGCAGAGCTCCCAGAGCACCACCAGCTTTCACCCTTAACCTGAGATGATACAAGCTGATGTAAGGCAGACAAAAGAGCTCCATTTTCTGTCCCACAGCAGATCAAACCTGTCTACTCTGTTTTGCTGATAAGGATTTTTTCCCCAACCCTTTTACTACATAGACCCTCTATGTCTTCATTTAGCCCCAGCACACTAGAAAATAATAATATGTAACACCCCATTCCCACTGAATTCACTGAATGCTGGCTTTTGATGTGCACCTCACTGCAAAATGATGTTTACACCCTTTACTCTGCTTCTTGTAACCCTAGCAATCATTTCAATTACCTTGCCCAGAAGCCTAAAAGTACATATTGTGGTTTTCACTTTTTTTAGTTCCACAAAATTTTAAGAGAATTGAGTTATAGTTCTCACAATTTAATTCCCTATCCAATTGGAGGGGAAAAAAAAAAAACAACCTAAGAAAACAAAACAGCAAGGCTCTGTGGTAATACATGCATGAGATTTTTGTTTAAAGAGTAAGTGTAGACCAAAAAATTATGTGACATGATGTTTTGGTTTTTTTTTTCTTCTTAGGAGGAACATGAATTAAAATAGATATGAAGACTTAAAAAAATAAATTAATCTGTTGGAAAAAGCTCAGACAGGGTTCATACACTGTATGTTTTGCAAAAATAGCACATGAAGCACAACAAGGTACATTAGATGATGATACATGAAGGCTGGGATTCACCAGAACGTGACCATAAGCTCTTGCATACATTCCTAAGTCAGAATCCTACCCAATGTTAGCTCCTCTTACAGACAGTAGAGAAAACAGATGCTTTCAGAGGGACTGCAGCCTAGCCAAGAGGTGTTCCTGCCGACCAGGAAAAGGGAGATTTCAGAATGAATATGCATGCCAGGATGTAGGCTTCTAAATCACATGCCATCTTTGAAAACAGAAATTAGATGTAATGAGCACAGAACTAATTCCAAACAAGTCTGAATACTAAATTATCAGCTGAGTCTAGTAGCAATTCCACTGTTACAACCAAAAATTTGTGTTTATTCTGAAATCAGAACACCTGTCTTCTGTTTTTCACCGTCCAAGTTATTTAAAGGCTTGAGATATTGATTACTAAATTACAGAATAATAAACAGTTTTTCCTGAAAAAAATTTTAGCATATTTTAATAACGAGATCACTTTTGATAAATCACACAACTCCAATTTACTGGCTTTGACAATACACGTCACAAAATCTTGGGAAATACCCATGCTTTATAGACTTCTCACGAATTCTCTGGAGTTTACATTATTGCCACCCTAATAAAACATCACTTTAAGCCGAGACAGTAACAAAACAGGCCCCCCTTCTGTTTTCTTTGGGAACTGATAAGGCAATCTGAAGGTGTGGGAGGTGATGAGAACTCTTCTCTTTGAAAGAAATTAACTTTCAAAAGGAGTGGGACTGTCAAAAGCAGTCGGGGTCAGATCAACAAACCCTGAATAGTCTGCATACTCAGACTCATTTCAAGTCTGAAAAGTAAAACAACTGCCTTCTGTAGAGCCATGTTTATTCTTAATGATTACAGACCTTTTTACCCCGGCTTGTTTGCCGTTTGTGTTATTCCAGTAAATAAAAGGCAACTGCTGAGATGCAGTAGCTGGGATGCACTGTGTTTCTGCAGGTAGCACACAGCCTCTATTAACCCTTTCTTCAATGTTCTAATAAAAAAGGGAAGCCTTTAAATACCTGCCGGTGAAGCGATTTGGAGTGAGAGCATTGTATCCGTCGGGAACACTGCAGACTGCCTAGCACAGCTGCCTAACCACACTCGCTGGGAATTTCCATTTACTTCAATGGGAACGTGAATGGCATTAACAACGAGCTGCGAATGAGATCTGCAAATGTGTCTGCTTCTCCTTGATTTGCACCAGTTCTGTGAGACGTTTTTCGCTTTGTATTCTACACCTCTATTTTTGGCTGAACACGAGTACTGAGATAGGATGAAATCAGAACTATTAAGGAAATATTATTTAAGAAAGATAAAATTAAGGAGGAAGAATCTAAAAGTCTAAAGAATTCACTCAGCACGCACATGCAGCCATCTTCGTGCTGCCCTACAGCCCTCCCAAGACCTGCACAACCTACACAGTCTGTGAAGGACACTGAACATCCCACTCTGAATGCAAGCAGCACTAAAATCGTCCTGCCAGAAATTACCCCAGGCCAAACCCTGGCTGGGTGACTTCAGAGGGATACCCTAACCGGCACAAAAACTCATAAGGGATTTTGCTGGAAAGGTAATTACAGCTTCCCAGCCTTCTGTAGAATGCAGGAGGTACAGCCCGCCCCAGATCTGCACTCCCAGCAGGCGAGGCACTAGCATATCCCTGACAGTTTTTGATGAGAAAGCCAGAACATCCTCACAAGCTCTGAAGAAAATCTGTTCCCTGAGGCTCAAAGGAAAGAAAAATTCCAAATGCAGAAGGCTACATGAGGAATAAGCTGAACCATGTTTTACTCTGCATTTTCTATCCATCCCTATAAGGACACCAGCAGCTGCCCTGCTGTCGTTCGTTTGGGGCTGCAGGTGCCCAGGCAGCAGCTCACCTTTAAAGAGGATTGCAAACATAAGCCAGGAGAGCAGCTAAACCACAGCTGACAGAAAGGGTGAAACAACACGGTCAGCACAGCATCTCCCGTGTTCTTGATACAAAGTGCTCTGCTGACACCGACCTATTTACAGCCCCTGCCTTTATGCAGTGCAGCCGGGTGAGTATGAGCAAAGTGCACACACATCTACCAGCAACCAGCCCTGTAGCCTTCAACATCTGCCTTCAAAAAGGGAACACTACATGAGTGGCCCTTGATAAAAACTGGTGTTTGCTTAAACCTCGAGCACACAAATTGGGCTTGCTCTCTAATATTGAGATTTGATAGCAAGCTCTTACCATGTGCAGTTTGTATTAATGCTTTCAAATATGGGAAAGATCAACAGGTCCAATCAAAGAGCTCATAAGATTTTTATGTGCAGATTTGGGGCGCAAGGAAAAGAAAGATTTAGAAAATGAGGCGCAATTAAGTGTAGCTAATGAGGTTAGGACAGCTGCGTCTGATGACACCTCCATAATCAAGAGACAGGCTGTGTGCTTTCTGACATCACCAGGGATGCAACACCCTGCCACCAACCCCAGCACTGCACCCACTCCTCTGAAGCAGGACAGCCCATAATATCCACAGGTGACATCCAGTGGTCTCCTCACTCCGGCTGCCACCTACAGTGGCACGGCTGATTCCTGCCCATGCTGGCCTGAAACCTCAGCAGCCTCCTACACGTGTGCTCATTCTTCTTCCTGCTCTCACTTTTGAAAAAGAGCAGCACTTGCTCATGGTTCTCTTAAACGGCTGCAGAGTCATTTGGATTACAATAAATCAAGAAATATTTTTAAATGGAGTTTATGCAACAGCGACTAAGGCATTATGAGAAACAATTTTTCTCCCTGTAAATACATCAGCTTTACTGTTTGTAACTTCTTCCCACTGAAAGCACCAGTTTGCATGGCTGGTGCCACAGCTGAATACAGGAGCACTTCAGTGACAGAATGAAAACCTGTTTGTATTAGAACAGATCTTGGATTTCTCCATTCATCAATATAGAGCCATGATTTTCACTTCTCTCTTAGTCACACTCTAATTATTTTTTTGCAGGAGGAAATGGTTCTAGCACTGCATGGCTGGGGTGTGAGAAAACTGAGAGCCTCACATCTGGGGGCTCTGGAGGGGCTAGTACAGGAGCTGCAATTTGGGAAGCCTAGAAGCTTATTTAGGCTCAGTGCCAGCAGTGACCGACCCAGCTCATTTCCTCACCCTGCCAAGTGGAGTCTTTGATAAAGTGATGGGTCCAAAAACTATTGTAGCTGAGTTGCACCTCATAAAATTGACTGAAGTCACACCTACAGGGTCCTGTGAATGTTCTAAGTCGCAGCTGCACTGCTCAATTCACACACGGTGTGCTCCTGCCCCACCACTTCATGATGCCTTGTTTGAAACTGCAAACTATGTCATTTTCTAGAACACCAGTTGCCTCACTCTACTACAAATTAATAGTAGTTTCCTTCCATTTGAAGTATTTTTAAAGATGCTTGTGGGGAAAAGGATGAACAATAAAATCATTAACATTCTGCTCAACAGACCATCAGACATCCACAGCAAGAGCCTATTTCCTCTCTCAGGAGTAGTTGGTATCCTCCTGCATGTGAACTAAGGCAAGTATTGTCCCAGAAAAAACAAAAATAAATCTGTGCTTTACCATCAAATGTCCTGTTTTCCTCTGGTCCACCATCAACTTCTCACAATTTCTTTCTCCTCATTTTATCTGACCTTGCTGTCCACAAGCTTCTGTCAACTTTGCCAGTTTTTGGTGGGCACAGGGATGAAACTGTATTTTCTCATGCAATCAAAGCTACTCCAAAATATTTTGATTCCTTCCAGTCTATGTTCATGCAACACCTTCTACACATAACCACTGACACAGACTCATTCAAGTCTTCTCTGCCTTCATGCCTTGCCCTCAGCAACTCAAAGTGATGTTTTCTGCCTTGGTATAAAACTTGATAAAGTTCAAATGCGTTCATCTGCAGGTTGTGCTTTTCCTTATTCAAGGGCTTCTTATCCATCAGTGACTGCAGGCTCTAATCTCCCATACAAATGCAGTATCACCCTAAAGAAATCGTTGCCACAATAAACGCCCAAACAAACATTTTATTAAAAACAAACAACAAAAAAAAAACCCCACAAAATGCACAAAATTACAAATATTAGTCCAAACACTGTTTGGCACGAAGCACAGCTGAAGCACAGGTAGTGTGGTGCTCAAGTTTGCAGAAAGGCACCACATTCTCTTTTCTCCTCTGCAGAAAGGCACCACATTCTCGTTTAATGTAGCATCAGAACCTCCAGGCAGTCTCACGCTTCTGGCATTTATCGTGTCACTGGGAAGAGCTCAATGAAGGCTCAGCTCATAGTGTGCAAGTGATTAATTCAGGTTTCCAAGATTTGCAAAGACAAGTAGTATGACTGTGCAAGAAACCAGACTGGCTCACATGAAGTCATTCTGACTTTCAGTGCAGTATCAGGACTTTAAAAAAAAACTTCTAAGGAATATTTATCATCCCAGGGAAAAAAAAGAGGCCTTTATGATTTGTTCCAATTTCTTCATTCACTGAGGTTTTTTTCCAGTTGCCTTGGAGGTCTAAAGCACATTTCTGAAGTTTTCCTATTTCTCTCCAGCAATTTTTTCAAACATTGCACATATATTACAAATTAATTTTCAAAAATAGCTGATACTCAAAAATGGAAGTTGATTTATATGCTTACATACAATCAAATGCATTCACACAAGGCTACACCGCCATGCAATACATGTGATTATGCAATGGTTGCATGTATATGCAGTATTTGATTTACTCAGTACAAAGCCTCTTTACTCAGTACAAAGAGTCTTTACTGATGCTCTGCTGACACTTTCCTGATCTATTTTGTCATCAACTTGCTCACTAAGTGAACACAAACATTTTTTTTTGTTTCACAGCTGTTCACTAGGTGATTCAGGTATCATCCCTGTGTACTCATCAGCCTTCTAGAAGCATGAGCTCTCTATAGACTATAAACCTATGAACCACAGCATATATTTTGTTCATACTTCCCTATATTTAAAAAATAAATCCTGTGACACTCAGGATGCCCTGCAGGAATAGATTATGTACAGAACTTACAACTTTTTGGCTGTCTGGGAAAAACAAAAAGTAACTATATGTATGTATATGTGTGTCTTTAATTCCATCATTTTTTAATAATAACAGATGATGATAAATCAGATTTTGATCCTGCAAGCTTTGCCACACAAAATATCCTTACTCTGGTTGTTGCCCTGGGAATCAAGCATGGATGCTGAGAGTGAACAGGGTCCCCCCTTCAGGTATGAGCAGAATCAGTCTCACATTTCCTGCCAAGGCTGGTACAAGGCTCCACTTCTTTTACTGCACAGCTTAAAAAAGCTCCCATAGAAAAATAAACAGTGCTGCCTTTTACTACATAGTAGAAGAAAGGGCACATTTTTAAGAAGAAAACACCTCTAATACTACCATTGGCACAACTTATAGGTGTTTAAGCTCTGTAATAAAGAAGTAGGGGTGGTATAAATGCTTTTACAATTCTTTCTAAAGAGTGCAAGGGTAACTATGCATGAGGTCTGTCTTGCTGCCCTTCCCAAAAAGATCCCAAGTTTCTCCCATGCACCACTGCAGAGAGGAGTAACGCTCCACTTTTTGAGAAATGTTCAGAACCTCATAGAATGAAAGTGAGGACTGGAATAAAACAATGAATTTGCTGTGGTTCCAACCCTAGTTAATCCCCTTCAAAAGCCAGCATTTTCAGCATCCACCACTAAAGATTGCTGGGCCTCATCACATTCCTGACACGTGATTCGGACATTGCAACATGTGGCATTTTTGTCTATAGGGCTCCCTTAGTAAGGTGCCGAGCATGTTCCAGGAAATGTCTGACACTGTCTATAGCTTCTACGTGGATGTAATCCATAGGAATTTTTCTTTTTTGCAGTTTGTTGTTCATATACCGCTGGATTCCTTTTAGCATGGGCTCAATGACAAGCCCTTTCTCACATCACTGACACCAAGAGGAGTGTGTCTCCAGGAAGAGGTATAGCCCCATCTCAGCTGCACGGTGTGCTGCTCTTTTTGTCCCTTTCAGCTGGTTTGCACAACAGTCACATAAATGAGCTATAGCTGCTGTTCCCCGGCAGTAATGCAAAATTCCAGAATTACTGTTATCACTCTAATGTACAAATTACACAGCAGCAATAGATTCATTCTTAGCTTCGGGATCCTCACCCTCCTATCAAGATGGCAACACATCACAAATAAATTTTTCAAATTTCACTGCATTCCCTACATTTTTCATTCCAAGACAATGTTTCCCTACCCTACCTTCCCCTTAAAACCTCCAATATCCTTTAACCTCTAACTGTAGCCCTAACATTAAGTCTCTTGAGGACACAAAGCAAGATTATATTCAGGCCATAAAGCAGAATATTAAGCACTAATTGTATTGGGCAAATCCCCGGAGAGCCACAGAAGCCACACCTCCGCCTAAAAGTCACGGACTTCCAGACCTGTGCTGTAACCCAGAGAGGGAAATGTGAGGACATGACTGCAGAAGGCTGATGGCTGGGCCAAAGGTACCGAGCAGCCCTCACGGATAAGCCCTGTCACAGACTGACATTAGCGACACTGCCGATTCTAAAAGCGGAAACAATGAAATTGACACAATCGTAGGCGGCATACAAGCGCACGGCATCAGTCCCATTCCCTTTGATCAAGGTGTCCCAGACTCTAAGTACGCGCACCCACGAATGCCGAGGCACGCGTGCCGGCTCCCGCAGCGTGCCGCGGTGGGTGACACATCCCCGGGGACAGCCTGGCCGCCACCGCCGCTCCCACGGGTGCGCTCTGCCTCACGCCGCTCCCCGGACGCTGCGCTTCGTGCGGGGAAGGGCGGCCAGCGCCTGCCCTGCCAGCCAACCCGCGCCGGGCATTTTGGGGAATCCGCGCGTTTCTCGCCGCAACGGGCGCTAAAGGCAGCGGCACAAAGCCGCTCCGCGCCGGCTGCGGACGGCGGCTGACAGCCGGTGCCGCAGCGAGCGTTCCGGGGACAGCGCCCGCCGCCGTTACCGGCGCACAGGTGCGGACAGCGCCCGCCGCCGTTACCGGCGCACGGGTGCGGGCGGCACCGGCCGCGCCCCCCTTACCGGGCTCGTGCTCGCCGGGGCGGTCCGAGATCTCGATGACCAGGAGCTCCCGGCCCTCGGCGCTGCGCCCCACCGTGTAGATCCTGCTGATGGCGGGGCACTGCAGCCACACGGCCACCAGCGCCTCCCGCAGCTCGGCGTAGCGGTGGTACTCGAAGGAGATGCCCTCCTCGGCGCTCAGCCGCCGCCGCCGGCTGGCGGCCCCCGCCGCCGGCTCTGCCGCGGCCCGGCAGGCAGCGAGCACCGCACAGCACAGCGCCAGCAGCAGCACCCGCGCCGCCATCCCGCCCGCCTGCTGCTCCGCCAGCGCCGGCGGCACCCAGCGAGCGAGGGAGCGAGGGAGGGAAGCCGGGAGCGGGAGGGAGCGGGAGGCGGGCGGGGCGGGGCGGGACCGGACCGGCCGCTCCGCCCCGATCCGCGGCCCGAGCGCTCCCGCGGAGGGCGGACGGGTGGGCGCCGTGGCCGCACGGTGCGGGCGAAAGCCGCTCAAGCTGCTGTCATCGACCTGCTGCGATAAAAGCACTGTGAGAATCCGGGTGCGCGCCTTCCGCACCGCCTCATCAGTGTATGCGGTCCCAGCGGGTTAACGCGCTGCCACAAACGTAGAGTAACAGCGTGCTCCATGAATGATTCAGTGCTATCGCAGGGCAACATAAATGCATTTGATTGACAAGGAAAACTATAAACCGTCATCTGCAGGGTCGCTTTGCTCCCCCTTTATAAGGCGTCTTTGCCGCATTACAGAAAGGAGAGGATAAAGCAAGACTTTTTTTCAGATACTGACAGTACTTAGAGAGCACGCTCCAGTCTGTTCAAAGCAAATACTCACGTGAAGAACCATTCACCATATATTAACAAATCCGTTTCTTCTAGACCACAGATACTACCGGACTTCTGAAGCCTTGTTCTTTTCAACTTGTCTTCATAGGCACAGCTGTTTAGATTATGTTAAAACAGCCTGCAAAGGACGAGTTCTGAAAGCAAAAGGCTAAATGCTAAAGAGCAAATTCCATATCGGGTTGTTGATTTGGGCTTTGGGGGGTTTTTTTGCTTGATTGATTTTTTTTCTTTTTTTTTTTTTTTTAAGGACACAAGGACTTGCTGGAATATTTTGAGGTTCAAAATTTTGAAAAGTACACATCTGATTCATCCTTCTACAAACAGAATTTTGTCCACAATAATATAACGTTTGTTTATTCTGATCTCCTAATTTATAAGGGTGAGCCTGTATAACATCTCATTCTATCACCAATTAATACTGAATCAATTTTCAGGAAGATTTTTTTTAATAATCTTTGGTGATATTATGGATATTTTCCTAAATTGTGGGTGTCTACTTCAAATAAGGTGATAATGGACACAATCTCTTCCAAGAGAATGCTTGCACTGACCTTTGGTTATGTACCAGCTCAGAAAGTGATCCCGCATCTGAAACACAGACCTGAATGTACAACTACTATACATAAATACTTGAATATCTGTCTCTATTTACCTATACTCATTATCTATACTTGTTACCTTCCAGGGACCTGAATGTCAGTCCTGAATTATTTGATACATTTCTTCATAGCAGGAACCAAAGTTCAGCCCCGCCACTTCTCACCATCTTTCAAAGCCAACTGGGTTCAGAAGCTGCCCTGCCCACTTTAATTCCAGGGAACCACGTACAAAGGCACCTTCAGAGCACTCTTTGTAGCCTTCAACCCTTCATTCTTACTGCTAGAAAACTTTTGGAGAGTTCTGTCATAGCACGTTCCATTAGCTCTGAGATTATTACAACACTAATTTGCACTCTTTTGCAAGATTTGGACGTAGAGAGACTCCTTGATATGGTGTTTTCTCCGACCAAGATCACTGAATTTAGGATCACAAAAGGGCTCTCTCTCTGACTTCTCCCCGTCCTAACAGCATTAATTGGACTACGTAAAAAAAAAAATTGTTTATGACATCACACTGCTTTAGAACAATGTGCAACAACATATGCAGCCCTCTCAGTGCTCCAAACAGGAACTGCAAGTAATGGTAGCTGACCTGGCATTCAAAAGATTCACCTTCTTTAGCCGTACTGGCTACACTCATCACAGGCTAAACATTCCTTGTTTTCTTCATCACCTTTCCTTGCTCTCAATACACAAAGGAAATAAATCTGCTGATGCTGGTTACATTATCATTTTCTGGGAGAACTTTCTGATCCAAAAAGCCTCCCTTTTGTTTTTTGTAGCAACTGTCATTGGCTTCTCTTCCTATTTAATTTACCAAAATATATCACTAAAAGATACAAGTAGGCTGGGAAATCATCTATTTATTTTCATCTCCTCATGCAGTGAATGATTGTTCCACTACAGAAAAGTAGTCTCACACCTAGATCTGAATGGATTTACTTCTGTTTTCATATTTATTCACCCCCACTCTTAAAAAACTTAAGACTGTGTATGTATAAAAACACATGAGTATCTTGTGTAAAGCAGGGTGGTTTATATACTATCAAATATTTGAGCTCACACATACTAATTTATTTTTAATAAGGGATTAAAAAGCAATGTTTAAATTCTCAGACAGCATAGGAGCATATGCAGAACTGAGTAGGAGGAATAAATCGATGTCTTCCTTTGTATCTAATCCTTCCTCCTATTTCCATATTTTTTCAGGGATGATTATCTTCAAAGGCCAAATTTCTTTGTAATATGTAAAAAGTTTTGGCACTTGCCTCAGTCTCAGAGGAATGCTCCAACCCCAAGGGCATTCCCAGCCTGTTAGCATAACCAGGCACCTGGGCATGGCCTTGTAAACTGATAGTAACGAGAGCAGTGAGTAGAGCACAAGTGCTCCAGGAAACCTACTGATCAACAGATTTTAAATCTGCTTTACCTGTCTCTTATATCTGAATTCAGTGCAGCAAATAGTATGCTATATTTTGCCAACAGCCTAAATTTGGTAATTACAAAAACAAATTAATTAGCATTTCCAAAAGTACTTCTAGACAAATCTACTGTACACAAAATATACATGTAACACTCATACATATAACACAAAACATACATAGAACACTCATACATAGAACAAAAAACATACATAGAACACAAAACATACATAGAACAATTTACAGATTACGTCATTCCTTTGGCCAAATAGAATTTGCTGAATCAAATTTTCCAATACTTTTGACTTGCCTGAATCTGTCTTTTTCAGCAAATCATTATTCACCAGGAAGCATATATTTTCCAAAATAAACTCACTAACAGAATTTTGCCAACAAGACTTACAAGTCTTTCAACATTTTTTTATTTTTGTGACAAGACAAAAAGGCTAATGCAACTATTTTCTTTTATTATTCAGAAAGATAAATCTAAATCTATGTCCATTACAAACAACTGAAGAACATCAGAACTCCTAAAACATATGGAACATCAGAAATCCTAAAACCACTCTATGATGGTTTTTGATAGCAGATATTTACATTATTAACAACAAACTACTGCTAATACATACACTATGGAATCAGTAAACTTCTCTGGTTTGTATTGAGAAAGAAGTTTTAATGCTAGGAATAAAATTACCCCATCAATTTAAAAGAGAGAACAGTTGATCTCAGTGTTGACAAACCAGGCAAGGAGATGGAGATACCTATAAGTGTAAGAAGATTTTACAAAACTTACCAGAGTGCTGATTATATTCCCATATACTACACCTGACAGCTGTGGTCACTTGAAGCTGTGTCTTCAAGCCAGAAGCATCTATTTCCAACCTTCAAAATGTCAAAATGTCTCAGTGGCTGTTTCTTGAATAAACTTGCAAAACAGGGTTGAGATATAGGAAGTTGAGGCTTTTCCAGTACCTTGAGAAGGTGATTAATGTAAGGCAGGGTGAAAGAAATACCACCACCACCAAAAAATAATAATAAAAAATACAGACAAGTCACTTATGCAGGAGGTTACAGAAAAGGAGAGGGGAAAAACCCATCCACCTTCCAAATTTTTTACTGCAAGACCAAATATTTTATTGCCTCCAGCTGGTAGATTACTCACACATGTTACTGAAACCCAACCCTAACAGGTATTTAGAACTGTTCCCTTGCTGTGTGGTGACCATCCTGTACATGTAACAATTCTGCATCGATACTCTATAGGCTGCAATTTCATACAAAATGCATTTGACATTTGCACCTATACAAATAGCAGTGACTTATTCCTGCTTCTTGTTCAAGCTTGCAGGAGTACTAACTGCTCCTGGGATGATGCTAGGTCCTGGATATTGGACTGGAATGCTGCTTCTGAGAGATGCTACAGCCTGGCTATGGTGCCAAGTACTCACACAGAGAAACTGCCATGCAGGATCAGTGTGAGGGTTTGAAAAACTGGCTGATAGGGCTTTTTAAAAGTGGTGAATCATGATCTTAGAGGAGCATTCTTCTGGTCTTCCCCAGGGACTGGTATTTCAAGTCCAAGGGTTAATTTATTCAGTGATTACATAAATGTGAATCATAACTGATTAAAATGTGTGGATGACAAAGAATGGTGAATAATAAGAATATAGCAGCTCTGGAATGTGATTTACTTGGTAAGTCAAGCACATTTAAATATCTCAGAGCAGCAAATTGTGAATTACACTTAAGAGCAAGAAATGTAAAACACAGATGACAGTCTGGCAAGCAGCATTGCCAGAAGCATTGAGAGATCACTAAAGCTGGGTAATGACTGTATGTTCCAGTGCAATGCTTAGACAGAAAGATAATGGTTAAGTGGGAGTATGTGATTATATCACAAGGTGGTCTTAGAGAGAACAACGTGGACACACAGTTCTGATATCTACAGCTGAAACAAGGCTGCAAATTCAGAGACAAGCCACAGCAGTGATATGAGAAACAGAGGGAATGCCTTACCCTGCAGGAGGATACCATCTGGTGAGCTGGTGAAAAATAAATTGAAAAGTGATTTGACTACTGTGTTTACTACCTTCACAGACAGAAAATTATAGCAAGAACTAATGACACGAAGTTGCCTTGTACCTGGACCTGCCAGTGACAGGTTTCAATGAACAAGATGTGCCAGAGCAAGAGAGGCAGCCATAATTGGGGCAGAAATTTGGAGGCAATTAACCAGACATTGTGGTTAACAATAACCATCAGTAGCCGTAATGAAAGTTTCAGTAAGATAATTTTTCAACAAAAATGAACATTAAAAATCTAGAAACATATCACAGTTTCAAAAAATTATCATAAAACATGCAACATGACACTGTGAGGAAAATAAATGAAGTAATATAATCTTATAATCATATCAATCAATAATTATATTTTCTGGCACACTGTGCTGTAGTGTAAAATAAAGCACCTTATTTTGTATTTCACATCAGCGGCCGAAAGCAGTTGATTATTTTGCAATTCTAATAATTATAGTTTATAATACTTTTCCAGTTTCCATGGGGGGTTTTTTGACATTTACTCCAAGAAATTAATTCGTGGTTTACATAGGACTTAATTATTGTCATATCCTAAGGCACAGCACAAACTGTTATTTCCCACAGATGAGCTTTAATTAAACTAAACCAGACTTTCAGGAAAAGATAAAGTAGTGGAGAGTGTTCCTCCCGCATTGATTCCCCTGTCCTACCTTATTTAAATCTGTCTCCTTGTTGAAGATAAAGGACAACTGATTGTGTAAGGTTTTGTTATGCATTGTGAAGACCCAAAACCGTTAACCCATATGTTTATCTTTTCTTACTATTGCACAAGAACATCTTTGTTTGCAGATCTGCACATACTCTGTAGACTCTCTCACAAAATATAGGGGCTGGGGAGTGGAAATCAGTAAAGTCTCATTTAATAAGGGCCTAAAATCTAAAAAATGAAATTTCCTCACACAATTCTTCATTTGCATAAAAGACACAAAGTAATGAGGTAGGTCATGTACTCACCAGCATCACATTCAGCAATAAATACAGGCTCCTACATTTGAAAAAGCAGTGGGGTGGTGGTAAAATGCAGGTTCATCTGAGTCCTGAAGAAAACAAGCCTGTGGTTTTCAAATGCAAGTTCCTGTGTTGAGAGGTCCAGCAGGCACATTTTTTTGTTCCACAAAAAATAAAGCACAGCTTGCATAATTCTCTAGGGATTTGTTAAAGAAAGATCAAAAGCAATGATGTGATCACACTGCATGCTAAGAATGTACATAAAATAACCCAAAAAACTAAAATAGCAGTGTGTGTCAGAAAAACATGGATTCAACTAATTTTAAAAGGTCCAAAAAACCCCCATGCATGCTTCCCTAGATGAGTGTTTAAACTGCATTCTTTATTTTTAAACCTCTTGAAGAATGGAATATACATTATAACTTTGTAAGTCAATCCCATTGTGGTTTTAGCACTCTGCTTCAGCTTTCCAGTAGCTGAGGAGACACCAAGCTTTTACAAATACCTTTACTGGAATATTTAAGCAAGTGGCTCCCAGTTGTGCATAATTTGCGGCAGTGTGAGCGGAGGCATAAGCCAGCAGGCTGAGAACAAATGAGTAGAATGATGTTCACAGGGAAAAGCTCTGAAAGCTCCTTCTGTTTTTAGGCTAATGCTTCAGTCAAATAAAGCAAAGTATAGCTGCAGCTGCAGGATGGGAGTGGAAGTTGACAAAGCAGAGGATAATGGCCATCTTTGAAATCTGATTAAAGAGGCTGCTTCCACCATGGAGAGTTCAGGCAGGCAGTGCAGATGGCATCAGCAAGGCTTAAGTACCAGTCCCTACTAAAAACTGAACAGTACAGGGATTTCAGTTCTGTTCACCTCCCATAGTCAAATATATTTTTTTTACTTTTTTTTAGAGGGAAGAGGAGAAATACTGAATTTCAACAGGGATACGGATAAAGAAGTAAAAGCTCCTATGAAATACATACTGTAAAAGAATCTGAACTACTTCCACATCTCAAGTAATATTTGAGTCATTCTGCGTGTCATTAACACCCTACTTTTTGTTAGAAGCCTGATCTCATCTGCACTTTCACTGAATTGTCTGTTTTGACAGTTATACCAGACTGCATGTGAAGCAGCACTAAAATTCAGGTGTGTTCTTGAGTAAGCAAAACATTGTAAAAGTCGTGCAAGGAACATGTTGAGTAGATGAAGTGGTATTTGAAATCTGAAGAGCAGCTGATATGACAGTACAAAGTAGATCTTTTAAGGGTTTAAGCCCTTCTGAAATACTTCACTGTTATTGCCTGTGCAACAGATAAACAGAGTACATTCCAAAATATTAGACTACTGCTTCTGCAGCTAGTGCAACTCAAGCAGCAGATTTTGAGATTCTAGCTTGTGATCAAGCTGCAGCCTGAGAATTCACTCATCCCAAAAGATGCTGCTACATTGATCAGTTATGTATCCAAGTCCTTCAAAACAACAACCAGCAGAATTTACATGTTCTGTTTCCATTTCTCACTGCTGCTTCTGTACGTAGTTTAACAGATGGCATTGCTGCAAACCATCCTAACAAATAATGCTTCTTCATTAAAGAGATGAAGAGTAAGACTCTGTATCCTACATGCTTTCATCTCAACTTGTGTTTAAAAGCATATGAAAAGTATAATACACACATCAAACCAAACCACGTTTATTTCATCAGTCACAAGTGCAAATATAGCAACAAGTCAGATCAGCAAATTACAACACAGAGAAGAATGTAATGTAAATGCTAAGTACACTGACAGACCAACTTCAACAGAGCAGCAAAAAACAGTGTCTTCAAATAAAAATTTCTATTCTTTTTACCTGTAATCTAAATTAACATAATAAATCTAGATCAGGAATGTCTCTGGTAACTCATGTTTAGCCAGGTATTTTGTTATTAGCAGTTCACATTATCCAGTGTGCAAAAGACCTGTCCAAGCTTCCTAGTAACAGACATTTTGGTTTTAAGCAATTTTAACCCAATATTTAAATAATACAGTGCTGATGCTAGTTAATAACTTCTGCTATTTGATATTATAAATTCAAGAATATATATTTAAAAAAACTAAGACCAACTTCAGTGTACGT
Organism: Setophaga petechia; assembly: GCA_024362935.1. NCBI lineage: Eukaryota > Metazoa > Chordata > Aves > Passeriformes > Parulidae > Setophaga > Setophaga petechia. Next base: position 36,430,980 of record JANCRA010000001.1, read on the forward strand.
ACATAATTCCACCCAGATCCAAAATGGGCAACCTTATAGATAAAACAGATTCTTTTCTTGTCAAAAAAAAAAAAAAAAAATAGACACAAATCGTCTCTGGTTTTTTCCATCATCTTTAAATCTGTAGTTAAAATATATGCAGTACTTATGTATAAAATAGAAAACATTCCCATTAGAAAGATACTGCAGTTCAATTAGCTGTTTTCCCCTACCTCTTGGTAGCCAGGGAACAAGATTTATGCTAAACACCCAATCACTATTTTGCTTTACAGAAAAGCAGAAGTTGACTTTTACACTGGAAATTTAGTTAGCCTTCTTCTTTGTTAAGCATTGTTTCCTCTTCTCTTTTTCTTGATAGGCAATGAACTGAGAGTCTGTGCCAAAGAGTCTGTCCCACCACGTGAAGGTCGAGGCGTAGTTGCCAATGAAGTTCATGTGGTGGAAATCATGGAATCGGGCCCCGGCGTAGAAAGGCACCAGATGGAGAGGGTTCAGCGGCACATCGTAGCCACTGCAGAGCAGGAAAAAAAGAAAAGCAACTAGGGTAAGGACTTTTCTGAGACATAAACTACAAAATACAGACAATAACTTGTCGTTTTTATGAAATAAATATATTTTATAGTATTCTTAGGTCCTAAGGTAATCACTGGCTTAACATGAAAACAAGTTCCCTCCACTCCTAGCCAAATGACTCTGTAAACTATCCCACAATGGCTTTGGCACTTGCTTTTCAGCTCAGTTTACTAGGCAATACAAAAAAAATGAAGCAGGTAACTTTAAAAAAATCACAGTGGCTGCTTTCCTCCTGGCTTAGCAGTTTTAACTGAGAGTGACTTTACGAAGGAGGAACAAGAAATAACATTAAGTGCAAGCTACAGCCATCAGCACAGCAGCTCATCAGAGAGCATCTCTAATCAACAATCATTGTATGCCTACTCCTATTTTCAGCTTACTGCAAGTTCTTCAAATATTTAAACTCCAAATATATGATTAAAGTAAGATTAAAAGCAGAACAGTGTGCTCTAGAGGGATCCCAACTCCTTTGCCTGGTAGGGCTGGAAAGCCTCTTACCACCACCTAGTGGGGAGAGTGCAAGGCAATTCATTATAAACTCTTCATGTGGAGAACAAGCTAAAATAATAATTATAATAGGAAATTCATATTTTTTCTCAATGAATTTATGGTATATCACAACATATACTTTTGGAACTCTACTAGAAAACATGACTAAACCTGGAATGCTTTATACCATGAATTTACTGGCAGCTTATGTTCCATTGAAACGCCTGATACTCAACTTGCAATAAGACACTATGTGCTTCATAATATATTTACAAATACGAGGTCAAGTGTTAATACTATAATTTCAAAAATAAACTATTAGTGTCCCCTGCCTCTTGAACACAGGAAAGAAAATCTCATTCATGTGTAGATGAACTAAACTAAGCTTACTGGGATTTGCCCTAAGATTTTGGAACCAAATTTGTCAGTTCTACTACAGCGACAAGAAGTCTTGTCCTTTTTATTTACAATAAATAAAGAAAAAACAAACAAAATAAATGCATGCATTTGTTTTAAATAAACAAAAGAAATGCATGCATTTGTTTTAAAGAGAGTCACTGGTCACAGAGCATAAAGTTTCTCTTGAGCAATAAAACAGCCTGACAAAATATTAAGCAGAAAGAACTCTTGGCTGGAATATCACCTACGGTAATTGATTTTTGGTATTCCAATATGCATAAGATCACTTGCATGCCAAATAGCTGTAGCCAGACATCATAATCAGGTGCCTAACTTCTCTAACCCTCTGAGATGCTCTAGCTGATAGTCTACACTCCTCTAAACAGCAAGATCTGCTGCTAACATTACCTCAGAACAGAAAAGAGTGCTAACTCCCCAGGTAGGCTCATTCTTTGTATGACACAGAAACATATTTTAGTGCAAAATCAAAAGTACATCTCAGTGACAGAGACAGGCGAGTTTGATGAAGGGACAAGAGAAAAAACAATTCTTAAGAAGCAACGAGCATCTCACCTGTGTACATCAATGGTTTCCATCAAGCGACAGATCACCCACGCCCACAGAAGAACCACATGGTTACAGAAAACAACAATTCCAATAAAAAAGCCGGCTCCAAGGATGAGTGTTTCCAGAGGATGTGCATATTCTGCTTGCATTCCAAATGGAGACTAGAAAGAGATAACAGACAGGGAACAGTCACCATTTTCAGTTTTATGTACTCCCAAATCAGAAGCACCATTTTGAAATACTCTCCCTTTCCCATTACCCCCACAAGACTACAGCAGGACAAATGGAACAATGCTGTGGGCCAAGGGAATGGTATGGTTGAGCAAGGACCAGAACACACATATTTAGCTCCTCTTTGGAAAAACAGTATTCCAAGATCATAAGGATTATCATCTATTAGTGACTCCAAGCACTTCACTACTAGTTGAAGAATTGAAAACTTTTGTTTAGGCTTACCATCACCCCAGGTCAAAGTGTTATTTCAGGAATATTAAAAGTGTTTGGCAAACTACCAGCTTTGCTATACATCCAGTGTTGGAAGCAGAAGAAAGAAGGAAGCCAAAATATTCTCAGAAGCAGGACTCACTCAGAAATTTATTATCAAAATAAAAATGAAAAATCCCTCATCTTTGAGCACTTTTTAAAATAAATTTTTATCCCTCAAATATGATTTTGAGATTGATATAAAAGATACACACACACACACACACACCAGTCATTCCTACATTTGGTATAGCAAAAAAAGACATTCTGAAGAGTTTCCAATCATAGAACACCATACACAGAGAACAGTTTAAAATTTTTTAACCTAAGGCAGAAGGTTATAAATAAGATCATCAGAAAAAAATTAAATCCACTTTGTCTTAAGGGATACTTTAAAAACATTTCTTTTTACTGTCAGGAAAAATTTTTAGTGAAACAGCCATTAGGCTACAGATCACCTCTGTGAGAACTGCTAACCACTCTCAACAATAATGGCCAAAAGCTGCTCCAGCTAGAGACCTGAGGGGCTGCCAAGTGCAAGAGGAAGAGAGCAGCTGCTGCTGCAGATGTCTGTGTACATATGCATGCATCAATCCATACCAGGCTCCTCTATTTGCTGGCAGCATGCATAAAGCACCCATGACCCAGCAGCTTGCAGTTTCCCTTTGGCACAGCCTGGGTTATACACAGCAGCACAGAAACACACAGCACTGACTCCTGGGCTCCACAGGCAGTGCCACCTAAACACAGCAGCATCATTTACAAAGTGCAAGCACTGCTGCATCCCACCTGGCTCCAGCCAAGTGTGGTTCACTGCCTGGCGCCCAATGCCTGCTCCAACACCACTAAACACAGAACCACCCAAAATCTATGCTCTTAATATATTTGTGTATTTGAATTGCACAATGGGCTATACTAATTCCAGAGGCCCTCATCCAGAGCTGTAATCCCTTCCTTGAAGCAAGTACATGATGCACACACCGGGGTTGTGCAAGAGCTGCCTGTCTGATCACGTTCTGGGCGTTCATATGCTCTGGGCAACAGCCCGTGTGGTGGGGAACTGATGAATAACCAAATCCAGACATCTACTGCTTCCCTTCCCCTAGCAATGAGACCTATATGTGCATTTTGAAAAGTCCATTTCACCTTCAAACTTTAGCAAGAGTGTGATCTTTCATTTCACTGCAATGAAATCAAATTACAGGAGGTGTTTTCAGAAACAAAATGGATGACTGCTCTTGACAAAGTGCCCAAGAAAAAGCATCTAACCACACTGTCAAAGGAATGCAAAATTCTCAGGTCTTTCAAATAAGATGCTTAAGTAACTTCTATGAAACATATATTAAAACCTATTATTAAAGAAAAAAAAATCAAGTAATACGTACAACAAACTCATGGTGAACCTTATGGATATACTTGTATATTCTCTTGTGATGCAGCAATCTATGCAGAAAATAGTGCCAGGCATCCTCAATCACTGCACATCCAAAACACTGGCCAACCAGAACATACCTTTAAAAAGCAGAAGATCTATTAGTTATAGAAAATACTAGCAGACATATGTTCCTGAAAGAGAATATAGTTTATATGCTAATAATGGCCAGGAATGTTTATACCTATTACTGACTGAATGGCAGCGTACTACTTTTTTAACATAAAAAATACCAATTACTTGGTAAAAAGGCTGTGGTGCTTATCAGCTCATCAGCTGATATGCTGAAGTGAGTTAGCACACATTAACTCACTTCAGCTAGTGTTAACCCACAGTTAGTGTAACAAGCTGTCATTTCAATATTACAAACACAGTCTACAGAGAGCAACCACAGACTCTGCGAGACCTTGATAAAAAACTTAGAGCTGCATCAGCCATCTACACCAGAGAGCCAACAGCTCTCCAAGAAAAATGACCTTCTGTGATGAAAAACTACTGTTGCTGGGGTGGGGTGGGAGAGAAGGGGGGCACTTATAGCTAATCCAGCTTTGTTCAAAAGCCCACCAGTTCAGTGCAAGAAAAGAACACTGTGAAGGTGGTACATTCTCCTTTGAGGAACACTCTTCTGCATTGATATAGAACAAGGTGGATGATAGAGATACTTAGGAGGAATAAAAAAATTTAGATAAATAAAACATCCAGAAAGTCTAACATTTAACCCACCCTGCCAGGAATCTTGCTTTGCTTCCATAAACTCCTTCCTAATCCCCCTTCTCTCCCAAAGATTAGAACAGCTTGGGGCCATTTAAAAAAATTTAGAAAATTCTAATTAGCTCTTACAGCAGCTAAGCAGCAAATGAAGGATGATTAACAAACACAGTTTACATTGCCAAAAAAATTATTTCTTATTGGTGTTGACAACACTAATTGTTAAATATTCTGCCTCCAGCTGTAGGCAACTCAGCATCACCATACCAGAAAAATCTACATACCATCTCGGCATCTCTTCCCACCCATACGGGATGTTAAAATACTCTGTGAAGTAATAGGTACCACAAATCAGGGGCAGCTGAATGAAGAAGTGATTGAAGAGGAGGGTTTTGAAACACTTCCATTGTTTTTCCCATGTTTCTGGTTTATCCTAAAATGAAGCAAAAAAGAATTGATTGTGTTACATGTTACTGTTGTACACAAGTGAAGTGCTCCAAAAATTCATTTGCAGTCAGTTTAATTTCACCTTGGAAGACAGATGCCTTCCAGTAATACAGATTAACTCAGGCAACACAAATAACATGGGATTGCATTCAGTATTATCAAAACCTCATTTTTCTAGGCTAGTATTTTAAGATAAGCTGTCTTGTCAGACACCTCCAAACTATTTTTGTTTTTTTCAGTGTTTATAGTTAGCAGGAACATTTCATACTCAACAGTTTAACACAATCCAAGTTTTCTTTCCTTCTTCACACCACAGAATGCATTTCCATTGCTAAAATAATACAAAGAGAGGCTAAAGAGACAAGCTTTTGAAGAAATAATTGTCTTGAAAACATTCAGTTTTTGCAGGGAGACATTCTATCAATTACTGCAATAACTTCAGAAGCTGGTGTTATTACTTTCTAATTCAAATTCTAATGAACATGGGGAAACCAATTATCTTTATATACTTTGCCTCCAATTAGGAGTGTGTAATCCATCCCAGGCTTTCTTCATTGTAAAAATATTTCAAAATCCTTTCAAGAGCATGTGCATAGAGGTACTTTGAAGAAGAGCACTGGCATTAAAAAAAGCACATCATGTAATTATTTCATGCTACTAAGACACACCTGTAACACCAGATGCCAGAATTATATTCACCTTCCCTTGCTGATATAAGAACTACGTACATGAAACTTAAGTAACAGTAAGACTGACATACCCTTTCCTCTCTAATAACATCATGGGGGAAAGCATAACCCTTCCTCAGGAGAAAATAACCTCATTTTCTTCCCTAAAATCCTTCTCTTTCTCTCCTTATACACAGAGTAATTTTACTTTGTTGTTTCCAGGATGTCCAAGTGACAGATGAAATGGAACCATATACATTGATGATACTGTGATGATACACAGGATACTGTGACTGCATGCTCTGCCTGAGAGGTTCAAAGACAAGTCAGTGTATGCTTCACGACCTTCTCTTACCTGTTGAATTTTATACTTTTGCATGTATGGTATAAACTGAAAGATAAATCCTGGTACACAGAGCAAAAAGTATGAAACTTCATGAACTATAAGTGACCCCCAGGTTGCAATCTGGAACTTTGTGTAGTTATCCAGCATGTAATTCCAGGCATTTTTAAATGGCTGCTGCAGGGGATTGTCAGGTAAGAAGGAGTCTATATATTCCACTGCCAGATAAGCAGAGTTCAAGATATTAACGCTGTCATTCATGGCCATGGTTCAATCTTAAAACATCACAATTACAGTTCTTCTGTAGTTTTCTGTAAGTAACCTGCAAATTTTGAGAAAAATACAATAAACAGAAGTTAATCTTCAGAGAAAAAAAAACATTACATGATAGAGTCACTACCTAGTCTTAAAGTAAAAGCTGAGAAAGGACAGTAAAGACAGATTCTCTTCATACAGAATAGCCTAAAAGAACAAAGCTTTAGATTAGTTTGAGAGGCAAGCCAATTTGAAAGGCAATCAGCTCCTACGTTTTGAGATTATATTAAGGGAGCAAAAGGATAAAGAAATATTAATTACTAGCCAAATTTTTATTTCAATGCTTTTGCAGGATAATTGTATGCTGTACTAAAAGAGCAACGAGAAGGTTCAAAAAAATATTTAGTTTTAATTTGTAATTAGCTGTGATCTCTTGATTATCTAGTCCCATTTTTCTCATGGCTGTGAACCAAAATCCCTGCAAATTACATCAACACTCCAGCTGGCTTGAGGCAATCCACCTTTCCCTCAGTAATTGACTTTTTCAAAACTCGCAAAACCACAGAGGCTGCATTTCTGCAGGTACCCTGAACTCATGCTATTTCCACAGACTAGACTCCTTTCTGGTTTGGCTTGGAAGGGACCTTTAAACATCATTTACAGTCAAACTCTCTTGGGATAGGCAGGGACATTTTTCAGGACATCAAATGGCTCAAAGCACCATCCCACCTGGCCTTCAAACACTTCCAGGGATAGGGCATACAGAACTTTTCTGCTCAGCCTGTTCCAGTGTCTTAGCACTCTCATTGTAAAAATATCATTCTTATGCCAAATCTAAACCTATCAATTTTTAGTTTAACAACACTGCCCTGTGCTTTGTCGCTGCAAGCCTTAGCAGAAAACCCCTTTTATGTACCACAGTATGGTGTCCCTTGGACTGTCTCTTCTCCAGGCTGCACAACCCCAACTCTTCCAGCCTCTCCCCACTGATGATGTGTCCTCTGACCACTTCCAATGCCCTCCTCTGGAGCCCTTTAACAGGCCCATCTTCCACTCTCACACAGGTCTGCAACTCACAGGCCAGAGGACACTGGTCCGTCCCCAGCTGGTACACTTAGGCTAAATCCACAGAGTCACTGGGCTGGAAGAGACCTTCAAGAACATCGAGTCCAACCCAGCCCTAACACCTCAACGAAACCATGGCACCGAGTGCCACATCCAGTCTTTTCTTAAACACATCCAGGGATGGTGACTCCACCAGCTCCCCGGGCAGACTATTCCAGTACTTTATCACCCTTTCCATGGAAAACTTTTTCTTTATATCTAACCTATATTTCCCTTGATGCAGTTTGAGACTGTGACCTCTCATTCTGTCAGTTGCTGCCTGGAGAAAGAGACAACCCCCCTGACTAGAACTACCCTTCAGGAAGTTGTACAGAGTGATAAGGTCGCCTCCGAGTCTCCTTTTCTCCAGGCTGAACAACTCCAGCTTCCTCAGTCGTTCTTCAACCCGACACAAATCAGGTAACTGAAGGTTGGAAAAGAGCTCTGAGACCCCATGACCCACCTGTAACCCCTGATCCACCACCACCCTATCAAGCAGACCACGGCACCAAGTGCCACATCCTGTCTTTCCTGTAGCACCTCCGGGGAGGGTGACTCCATCACCTCCCTGGGCAGCTCATTCCAACGTGTCATTAACTCGCACATATTAACCAGCACACCAGGCCAGTATCCAACAACATCAGTTATCGTTTTTCTCCCTTAGCAACAGCATCGCGATGCTGCCACTTCTTATTGACAGCAAAAGCACCGCAGCAGGCGCCGAGGCAGCGCACAGCCCGACCTCCCGGGCGGACGGAAGCGCAAAGCAACTTACCACGGCCGCCACCCCGGAGCACGCCGCCGGGAAGCCGAGGAGCCAGCGGCCGGGCCGCACCGGGGCTCCTCCGTCCGGACACGTACCGGTACACGCCACCCACGCGCGGGGAACGCCGAGGAGAGATGGGGACCCTCGGGGAGCCCGCACCCTGCAGTCCCGCACCCCGGCACCCGCAGTCCCGCACCCCGAGCCGGGCCGCGCCCCCCCAGCCCCTCACCTGTCGGCGGCGGCTCCGTGTGTGCAACAACACCCGGCGGGCCGCCCGCGCCACCGCGCGCCGCCCATTGGCCGCCGCCACGGCCCCGCCCCCCGCTACCCCATTGGCCGGCAGGCGGCAGCGGCGCAGGGTCAGGCAAGCGGGGGGCGGTGCCGCGGCGGCGGCTCCCGCGCGGCCATTGGCTGGAGGGGTGGAGTGAGGATAGTGAGACCCCGGGTCGCGGCCAATGGGTATGGAGGACCGCAGGTGACGCGCACGACGCCATGGGGCGGGCCCGCCCGGGCGCGGCAGCGGCTGCGGGAGCGGCCCCGGGGAGCGGCCGGGACCGTTACCGTGACCATGACCGGTGGTGGCAACGGCACCGGGACCCGCCGCCCCCACCGCGCTCTCCTGCAGGAGCACTGCAGCTGCGGACGGACGCGGTGCCACACCTGCGGGTGCCGGCGCCCGTTGCCTGCTCCCGCGTTAATGAAAAGATGGAAGTGCCCAGGCGGCGTTGTCGTCATGGCAGCAGCGGCCCCAGCCGCGTTCCCGGGTTGCTGTCGTGCGGGTGAAAGTGTACAATTCCGATACAGCATTCCCGGGTTGCTGTCATGCGGGTGAAAGTGTACAATTCCGATACAGCATTCCCGGGTTGCTGTCGTGCGGATGAAAATGTACAATTCCGATACAGCGTTCCCGGGTTGCTGTCGTGCGGGTGAAAGTGTACAATTCCGATACAAGGTGCCCGTTCACAGCCCCCGCCTCGCCCCAGCGTGCTTCACACCGTACACGGAATTCGGGCACTACGTGACTCCCAGCCCTGCCACCTGCAGTGTGGCAGCTCGGACACTTTCAGGAAAGCCAGTGGTGGCCATTCCTGCACTCATGGACAATCACAGCTTCCAGAAACTGACCTGCGGCAAAACAGCAATGCTCACATGACTGGCTTCTAAACCTTAATAATTCACAATGCAGTGGCATTCAGACCTTTAGAGCCCCAGCTTCTCCCCATTCCCTGCCCCCCGACCCACTACCCCAGTTTATTTCACTGATTATTTGGTTTGAGACTTGTACTGAGAAACACAAGTTTTAATCCTGTTGGCATTAGGAAACAATGTACAAACTTTTATTTGAAGAAAATGTCTCAAATATGACAGTAGCTTTGGTCATGTTAAAAGGAGGCCATCCAAGAACAAATAAAAATGTGCTGCTGTATAAGCATGGCCATATACAGTGTATTCAGATATTGGCTAATAGAAGCTGAGATTACACGCATAAATAGGCCTTTGTACCATGCAAGTTCAACGCAATTGCATACATTCACTATAAATTTTCAGTTATTTTCATGCCAAATCACCTTTTGGATAAAAAGGTAAAAAAAACCGTAACATCTAAACGTGACCAAAATCGAACAGGAAAAAAAACTTGTAAGTACAGACAACATTTTTATTAAAAAGATACTGAAATTACACCTGCTCAAGAAGTGTCAAACCGTCTCTGATCTCCTTCAGTGGGAATTAGTGTTAAGCATTGTTACATATCAAAAAATACATCTCTGTTTTACAACATAGTACTGACATATTCAAAGTACTGTGCCAAATTATAAATAGTAAAATCAGGTTTTGAAGAGTTTCAATAGAGAGCAACTTATGCTCACACAAACATATGCACGTAGTATAGTTACGTAACAAAAGTTTTATAAAAGGAAACAAATGTACCCCATGCCAGTTTGAATTACTGAGGTGGGATTCAGTACCTACAATGAAGACTGACAGTTCATTTCCTTAAATATATTTATTAGTCTCTGGAAAAAATAAGACAAAAATTTACTTTCACCAGAATACACACCATTCTTCACTCACAATCCGTTTCTCAGTCATGACTGACAGAAGCCGGTCCTTATGAAAGTGTTGGGTTTTTTCTGAAGACCTTGCAATAAAAAAAATGGTCTACCAGACTTCAAAAGTTCAATCAGCTTCTGCTCAACTGCAGAATAATCCTACAAATTGCTTCTACCTAGAGTAATCTTCATCATCTGTCATCTGTAATTGTAGACAGTCACATCTTCCACTGTGACTCAAGGTGCAGCTACAAGTAGAGAAGTGCTTAGATACTCAGTCACTTCAAATACACTTGTTGAAGACTGCTTCTAGTGCATAATCAAGTTCAAAATCCTTTTACTGATCATAATGGTTTGTCAATAACTGTAACACCTAGAGGAAGGGAGAGAAAAAGGGATAAATCTTTAGGCAGTATTGTTTTTAAAATCAAGAAAAAATTAATATGATACATTGCAAATAGCATTTAACTGTGCAGCAGCAACAATGCACATATTTTTTCCTAATTTCTCTTTGACACAAAGCTGTCTGAATCAGTGCCAAGTTATGAAAGTTTCTGTGATTAATCAAATTTAATTTTGCTATCAGTGAAATACATCCATAACATTCACTTAAATAACTCATTTGAAAAACTGCAATTATTGAAGGAAAAGATTCCTGAAACAGCTCATTTTCTAAATATCAAATCCCAAAGAACTTTGGAATTGGACCCCTTAGATTGAGACACACATTTCTTGTTAAAAAAACTGGTCATACCAGAATCATCTTTCTGACTCATCATCTATGAGCTAAATCCTTCTCGATTACACTTTAATCCTTTTTTTTTCTCCTTGTAGTGAGCAATTACTTGAAGTCACCATTCAAAATGTACCATCAGATTCTTTCTATCCATTTTATTATCTTAGATTTTACCTTAGACAAGACTCTGTTTGGACGCTTTGTCAAATGTTATACTTTAAAAAGTGCATTAACAATATCTATATGCCTTACCTGCATAGCTCCTTCCTGTACTCATACAAGATGACACAACTGTCCATTTATCAGTTGTTGGATTATAATACTCCACTGTTGATAAATTACAGGAACCGTCATCTCCTCCAACTACATACAAGAGACCATTTACAGCACAAACACCTGAAAAAGGGCAGGAAACCAGAATAAAAATAATTAATCGACTTCTACACCCCCTCAAAAGCATGTTTTTTAATGAAAGCTGCAGAAATCCAGGTACATGCCATTCACAATTGACAATGGAACAATTTTAGTCATTACTGCACATACCTGCATTCCTTCTGCACATGTTCATGTCTGCAACCTGCTTCCAGGTACTAGCAATGGGGTCAAACACTTCCACACTTTTTCTTACCAAAGGACCATCATGACCACCTACTGCATACAATAAATTGTTTAACACACCAACACCTGCAAACATATGAAAATACGCAGAATTAACCAGAGAATTATTTGAACAATACAAAGGAGAAACAACAAATATGTCAGCTAACATAAATCCTTCGTTAAGTCAATGTTGGAAACTATTTCAGAAAACATTTGGGTCAAGATGCATTAAAGCAGAGAGACAGTAACTACAGCAAGACACTGATAAAATGCCTTGCATGCCCATCTACCATATTGCAGCATACAAAGACCAGAGCTGTTCTGCAACAGAAGATTTAGAAAATTTTGGATGAAAAGTGACGTGCAGGAAAATGAGGCTTGTTGAAATTTAGGACTAATTAGAAGTGACAGTAAATGAGACAATGTGCTCAGCCAGCATAACAGAAATCTGACAGGATGATAAAGTGTAAGTGAACTTTTAGAAAGTAAAAGCTGCGCAGTACAGAGGATAAAAGCTGAATGGATAGACATTATACAATAGGGATGTTTCCACTGAAGTGTTGGAATACCTTGTAAACAGATGGAACAGAATTAAACAGTTAGCAGTGAGTACCTTCTCTGGGATTTGAAGAACACCAAGCTTCTTTCAACCAAGCTTCAGTTATCAAAATATCCAAAAGGATATTAAAGGGTGTCCTTTAATCCTAAGGTCTCCTTTACTTTACAACAAAAGTTTATCAATCTGTGAGCTTGGAATGAAGGCGTGAGTAAAGCTAGATCTATCGACTTGCTATTTGGGCTGCACATATTGAAAAGATGGAAATGGGGGAAGCAGAAAGAAAGGCCTGTTTATTTATTACTCCCTTTATAATGCATTATTAGAACCAAAACATAATAAATTTCAGAAACGTAGGGGTTTTTTTTCATTAAAATTTCTGAGTGATGGCCCATAAAGACAACTAAAAAAGCACTTCTATGAAAGTATACTGGAAAATCTAATAAATGCCACATTTAAGACTATGAAACTCAAAGCAGAGATACAGATTTGCAAATATAGCTCGTAAAGTATTCCATGGAACCACTTAAAATCTTTTTGAAGAGAAACAACGAATATGAATGCAAAAAATCAGGTAAGTCCCTCAAAGAAAAAAAAATATTGGAAGTAGAAAAAAAAGGAGAAAAAAAGGAAAAAAAGAAGAGAACCCCAAGACCTAAATAATGAGCTGAAATATCTTTAAAAACATATCACTAATTTTGTATTTAAGAGCCATTTCTATATGTGAAGAGAAACGACTCCTGCTGAAATGACTAAATTTTCTTATTAAAGAGACTGATTTTAATAACTAAAAGAAGAGAGGAAGGAAACATGGAAGCTAAATGGTACTGTAAATCTGAAAAATAGCTTATTGATAGGGCACTTTTAAACCATGCTATTTAGGGCTTTACCAGTGATTCACTACTAGCATTTCCCCATATCCTTCCCAGTTAATTTAATTCTTTTTTTATTGCTATTATTTCTAGCTATCATGCCACAGTATAGTATGACAACTTTTCTTTCTCCCACTCTGATCACACTTTATTAGAAAGGAAAGTACAACATTCATCTTTTGTAGAATTAAACATTACAGAAGGAGAGCTAATATTTTCAGTTTAAATATGGGATGTGACATAAATCCCCCCACCCATGCCTTCAATAGAGTTACTGGCCTTCCTATTCAGTGTGTAGAGCTTTCCCTCTGCCACATTGCCACTTTTTTCTTTCATAGCTCCTTATTTTTATTAATGTCCTCCCTTCCTCCATGGTGCTTCATTTTCCCTTAATCCCACACCCAGTTTCCAGGTCCTACCTTATTTCTTGCTCCTTCCGTCTGTATCCTCTTGTTGCCGTCTTCTGAGTTCTCCTTTCTTTGTTATTTTTCTTTCCTGCCCATTTTTCAGGACCCTGTCTTATATCTCTCAGCCCTCCCAAATGGCCTATATCTGGATCTGAAGTTCCTCCTCCCAATATGTTGCTGGAAACAGATCTGTCCCCGTATTGATCAACTGAGAAGCAGTGGGTACTAAAGAAGAGTAACTGGGGGTTAACCTCTGAAAAGTTGCTTTTGAGTGAAGCTGAAGCAGTAGGAACAGAAGAGATGAGCTTAAGTTCTTTGAGGTGACCAGACATCCAAAAGTTGAATACAGGAACAAAATTTTCTTTAGTTAGCCCCCATAACACCACCAGGACTGATTTCCAGTTGAAACAGTTCTGATGGGTTTGGCTATTTGGCCTCTACAGCCAAGCTCAATCAACAGTCACAATTTTCACATTACCACCCACTCCTCTGCCATGCAAAAATATAAATTTTCCATGTATTTAACAGAGTGGCACAAAAGAATGTTGATCATTTTACTCAATTATATGAAACTGGAATAACTGTCTACATTTAGTTTTCCTCTCTGTTTTTTTTATCAGTGGACCAGGTAAAAGGCAGAAGAGAGCTGAACAAGCAAACACAGGGACAAGGGAAGACAGGAGAGGGGCAGGAAGATCCCAGTAGTTAGTATATTTAAGGAACTAAATTTCAGAGTTGTAGAAGAAATTCAACATTAAAAAAATCTAAAAACATCTACTATATAAATAGGCTACATGCACAACAACAGTTTGCAAAAACAGACTATCAAAAAATAAACCCCAAATGCTGAAACAAAATATGTGCGCAGGCAGACTGCAAAATGAAACTTTGTCACAACCCACCAACACTATTTGTCTTTAAAACTATTCTTGTAAGTTGCCCATTTTATATAAATATATTCCTCAAAACTTGCCAATATTAGACAGGAATATTTTCCAGTACCCTTACTGCAACTCTGTCCAGTTTTTAATCCAGAATTTACTTCCAAGAAGCACAGACTGAGTTACCAGAAGTTTCACAAGGCAACTGTGTTTTCTTGAGGTATAGTGTATCATGTTTCCTTCATTATCATCAAAGTTTTAGTTTAGAAATACAATTGAAATGTGACTTCTAGTAATAAGAGTTATCAGGTTGCTGATCTTGTAAGGATATGATGGAAGTATCACAGACTATCTTAATTTTAGTAACGAATTGAGTGCTTTGATAGATTTCTTTTGAAATTATTTGAACTTAATTTAAACATTATTACATAGGTAAAAACTGTTCAGAGTTAACAAAGAATAATGGAAGATAAGATGAGAAGCTGGGGTAATTATTAATCATATACTGAGCATATTAGACGTCCATTCAGATTTATTTGTAGCAATATCTCTTCCCATTATGAAGCACATTATTGCAATCACCAGTAGATACTTGAAGGGTGTTGCTAAAAACCACCATTAAGTACTTGGCAAAAAAAGTGACTTAACTACTAAAAAATAAATGTAGAAAATAATATCATGGAATTTGACTTGAAAAAGTCCATGGGAACGCATCTAGAGAAATAAAACAACTTCTGCGAGTTGAAAAAACCTGAAATACCAAAAGACAAATAGAGGACAGTGAACAGTAAATGAGATTCAAGTCCATAATATTAATAGATAATGAAAATGCTAAAGTCAATTTGGAGCTGTGGAAGCATAATTTCATTAAACAAAAGTGGAATACCATAGGCACTTTTAAAGATGTCTTTAAAGAGAAATATACACACTCAGAATTGCAAGAAGGAAAAAAGAAATCCACAAAATAAAAAAAGAGAAGGGATTTTTAAGATTATAGAGAAATAAATGGATATACCTTGGCTAAATGATAAGGAAGGATAACATGTACATGTACAGGGGGATGCAAACACCAGGTGATGAGAAGAATTACTGAAGGTGAAATAAAGGGTACATAAGTGGAAGTAATAGGATGAAACCATTAATACAAACTTAGGAATGAACAAGGACAAAATTTCCTGCAGTGAATCAGAATGCAGAACAAGTCCTCCAAAGAGGTGGAAACCTAGTCACAGTTCACACGTAAAGTCAACCTGAAAACTGTTAGAATAATCAGCCCTAACTGGCAAAGAGATCCCTGTAGAAAAGACATTTTTTCATCCTTGCTGTATAGATTTTGATACTTAAGAATTGAGGTGATAGTGATTATTACAATCCATGAATATTAGTCTGTATGTTAAAAACCATCAGAAGTTGTGGGAAGAGGAGGCATATGAAAGTATGAAAAAACAAAGACGGATATTTACTCTTAACAGACTGAATCTTACTTAGTGGAACAGTTGTGCTGTGTATCAGCCATCTAGGACTAGCATATTCCATCAGATTCAGACTTTAGCTTACCTTTCATGGTTTTAGATACATTTTAAACCCACGAATTTTCATCTTTGCAAGGACAGCTGATCCTTGTCCACTCACCTGCTCCGCTCCGCCTCGTGCTCATTTCTGCGACGTAGCTCCACTCGTTGGAATTGGCATCGTAGCATTCCACTGAACTAAGGCACTGCCGTGACGCTCCATCATAGCCACCAACAGCATACAGCTTCCCTGGGGGGACCAAAGGAGCCTGCCAGCTGCTAATGGACATGCAGGGACTGCCACAGCAATAAGAGGAAGGCATTGCTCTCCAATTAGCTACTCCTCAGCACTTGTGAATCACTGACTGCGATTCTATACTGTAAACACTTTAGGTTAGCATGCCACAGATCTTGTCGTTTTTAGGATGTAAAAGGCACCCAGTATCTAACAACAACAATGCAAGTCAAAAGATTTTAAATTGCCTAGCTGAAATACAAAGGTAAGGTTTTTAATTAGGCATTGCTCAAAAGCAAACTATTTCAAGTATGTTTGATACTGGAAGCTCACAAATAGGCTTCTTAGGAATATCAGAAATTTAGTTGAAAATCACTCGCACAGTCTGCATTTTCAGATTAGAAACAGCAGTTGTTCCTATGCAGTTAAAGCACACACCCACCCTTAAAACTGTTTTTAAGATGCAAGAGCCAGGCCGGGCCTCCATTGTGCAAGTGACATCCAGATTATTCACCACCAAGCTGACTGAAAAGTCAGCAGTTTTCCCGACACTGCCCTTGGGATTGTCCCCAGCGTGCAGCCAGCAAGGTCAGCCACAGATAACAGAGCTGACAATACAGCAGTGCTGCATCACTAAAGACCAAATGGTAAGGTCATCACGTCAGCTCTCTGACTTTGCTGACAAACATAACCTAGAGCTTAGCAAGATTTTCCTCAGTTGGCCTCAGCCACAGCTGAAGCTCTGAAAAAGATTTAAAACTACTGTGCTAAAAACTGGATAAAAACCAAGCAGATATAGTTCCTACCATTTCAATCACAAGGTTGAGCAAAAACATAAATCTGAAGTATGTTTTCAGAAACAAGAAAAACTAGTAGGGTAAATGATTGCATTTCCCTCTGCTTTTTTTAATATCATTTGTCAACTTACCTCCAACAACACCTACACCAACACTACTTCTTCTTGTGTTCATTGGAGCTACATGAAACCACTCGTTAGTCTTTAAGTTGTAAACTTCGACTGATGACAAACCTATGAAGACAATATAACATTTTCTCTATAAATCTAGGTGCAACATGCTGTCTAGCTTTCAGGAAATTCATATCTTGAAACTCAAATTATTTCATTTTAAGGATTGTTAAATACTGAACAGAAAGCACAACCTTTGCCCTTTAGAAGGCAATTACAGTCAACCCAACTTTATGTCTGAAAACGGGCAAATTACTGAAAACTTCTGTGGAGCTGTGAAAACTTCTTCCCTGAATTATTTCCTTTCTTTTTTAATTAAGACACGTGCTTTCTCCTACATATGCTTCTATAATAGTTATTAAGCAAAAGGATCACTTCTGCACTAATTGTTTAATGCATCTAAGTAGATAATGTACAGTGAATGTCTAAAACCTTCTCACAGGTCAGAAAAAGGTGTTATAATCTTATTTACACTACATGAAAATGCAGAAATCAATTTCCTATGCAAACAGGACTAATTTTTCTCTCTATCTTCCACAAGTTAAGGACTCTGACTATAGAAGGAATACTGGAAGGGAACTTGCCAAAAGTTAACTAGTCTTTAAGCCTGAACTCTTAGGAGCAAATAGTCCACTTTTCAGGTAGGGGGATGTGACCACTTAAGCACATTCCACACCATAAGGTGCCAGGCTACTCTCATGCTTGGTTTCACCACAAGTACCAGCAAAAAGAGGCATTAAAATTTGAAACAATTATGTTAACAGTAGTCAATGCTATTCAAAAGTGTCTCAGGCAAACATACCTGTACTCCCATCAAATCCTCCCACAGCATAAAGAAGGCCATTTAACACAGCTGCTCCCAGTGTGCTTCTCCTGTCTTGCATGTTAGCAACACTTGTCCACTGGTCCTTTACTGGATCATAGGAATCTACTGTACGAACTCTCAAAGAGCCATTGAAACCACCAACAGCATAAACCATGCCTCCCATGTACACCATTCCTAGAGCAGGGACATGGGAGAAAAGATGAGCATTTCAGTCTCTCTGCCAATTAACTGTATTCTGTAACTGTGTCCTGTACTGTCCTAAGTATGCAGATACTTGACACAAACTACAGTATTCACTACACTTGTCGTGCTTTTGACAGTCCCCTAGAACCACACTTCATTCAGGTTAAGCCCTAGAATTTCTAACACTTTTTGCTAACAGTGCACATTCCTGAATACCATCTTGCTGAATTTCTTCTTGCTTAAATTGCTCAGCTGCTTTAAGATCACATGTTCATGTTTTCAATAGTGGATTATCACTGCTTCACATTCTTTATATCATTTAATAAGATTAGGGTATTTTAATAGCAAAATTAGTCATTATTACAATGCTTTATTATTTAAATTTATTTATCCCTTGTTTCTGTGGGAGGTAATAAATCAGTTTATCCTACAGATTGCAAACTGAAGCTCAAATTAAGCACAATTGATCAAAGTTGTATTGTTCCAGATTAGCAAGTAATTCAATGATCAGTGAAGTCAAGGTTTAGCCCTTCTTAGATAAATATCTCAAGCACTGTTCCAGAGAACATACAATGCCTAAATTCTGAAGCATTACCAACCACAACAAAAAATTAGGCGTCCTTACCTGCTCTACATCTTCTGGAAGGTAATTCAGCTACCTGATGCCAGCGTTCTTCTTTAAAATCATAGCATTCAACACTGCGAATTGCCTTTGGAGCCTGTCCCCCAACTACCATCATCAACTATCAGGGAGATAATAGTAATAATAAGAACTGTTAGTTATCTGCATATATGAGAGCACATGAAAGTGTTTAAAAAAGTGTTTAAAAATAAAGCAAGCTTCTGTACAAGAAATAATTAAAGGATGGTTCTCCTATGGAAATTTGAGTCTTGTGAACCAGGCCAAATTAATTGCTAGGTGTTTTTTTTAAACAAATGTTTTTTGTAGTTATTTTGTCTGGAGGAAGTACCAAGGGTAGAAAAGCAGCAAGCAATCAGAATCTTGGTAAAGCTCCAACAAAAGAGGGAAACCCTGCTGTATCTTCACATCCTACTGTGATCTCAGGTATGAGAATTCACTATCTCTGATGTGCAATAAAGCTGTGACCATCCATCACGTAACAGCCTTACCTTGTTCTTATAAGTAAAATGTGCTAAATCTGCTGAACTGAATCTCCTATTTCATTATTACCATTTTCACAACAGTACTACAGGAAGACTTCTTTACTGCATTGTAAAGAAGAAAGTATCTAATGTTTGTTTTTTGCTAAAATTAACTAAAAATAAAATAAAAAATCTCAACACAGAAACTTCAGTCATTCTTTGTTTTGGTTTGGGGTTTTTAAAATTTTTTTTGTTTGTTTTGTTTATTTTTGGGGTTTTTTTTAAACAGGCTTACTTCTCCATAATTGTATATTTCTCAAAATAGCTTAAACACTTACTAAAAAATGTTTTCTGGGAGGGCAGGTAGTGGTGATTCTCTGTATAGGTGGGAGACTAAAACATCTATATCATAAATAGCATGGAGCGTAAAGATAATTGGTTACATTTTTATGATAAATAATCATCACTTGTTACAGTGATGATAATCACCACTTGTTACATTTTTATGATAACTAATTTTGGTACAATTTTTTTACAGGAATACCCCAAGACACAGTCATGCTCTCATGAAAGTTTTTAAAATGCAGTTTGAAATAGTACATACATTGGAAAAACAAGGGCCTTACCTTTGGAAGGCTGGCAGGCGTTCTCAATTTGGTCCGTGTGCTTTTCATCAATGCCCGTTGCTCCGTTGGTAGCAAGTGATACTTCATAGCTTCAATGAGGTAATCTTTACAAGCACTGCTGTTCTTAACCAGTATTTCCTCTTCAACTCTCTGTTTATTAATAGAAGTTTAACAAGGTGTGAACATGTTAAGGAAGTAAAGCAGAAATCACAGCCCAAGGTGTATTAAAGCTTATGATCTATCACACAAATGCAGATGAATCTACTTGGTAAGATTGTAATTTAACCAGTAGGACACAAATTTGTGTTGGAAATTTGAAATCACTAAAAAAAAATCAAAATATGCTGGTTTTTAATTAGCAAGTGGAAGAATCAGTGATAGGCAAGGTAAATCACTTTTCTTACAATTTGCATATTTCTTGACTTTTTAAATACAGACAGGCGGGAGTAGCAGAGAATAATTTAAAACTAGTAAGCCAGCCCACAACAATAAAAACCACAACAGAACACAACAACAAAAAAACCCCAAATCCCACCCAAAACAACCCACACAAATTGGAGATTTGGATCACAAAACCAGAATTTTTAAAATAAACATCTACCAACTTATACCTACTAACCAATGTTAATACTGAACTCATATTGTCAATCTTAAATATTTAACCTGACATGAAAATATCCAAATGAGCTTATAAAATTTAAAAAAAAATTATTTTATCTGAACCAGGTAAAAGAATGCTTCCTTTGTCATTAATTCCTAAGCAGCTTAAACAACAGATATAATTCTGAAGTGGAAAATTCACTTATGAGAACAAATCCTTTATCAAAAGATGGCATTACAAATGAAACCTAACCCGACCTCAGCAAATTACATTGTTCAGATTCCTGGTGTGGTATGACATGCACTCAGCCAAACAGGTAAATCACTTACATAAGTCATTCTCTACATGACAATCTCTCACCCTGGTGGGTGGATGTGCACATGAGTATGTGGTAGTGGCTGTTTGTTTACTTTTTCTATCACTAACATACTAATGGCACTGTTGTTGAAACTTAAAGTTATCTATCTGGCATTAAAATAATGAACAGAAATATTCACATGCAGAATAATTAGTATTCCTTTTTGCTTACCTGAACTAAATACTCCCGGGAAAGCAAGGGCAGCCGAACATGCTCCATCAGACGTGCCATTAACTCCTGCCTTACATCTTTGTCATGGTTTACCCAGGCTATCACTGCTTCAAATACCTTCCAGAAAACAAACAAATCTAGTTTCTTGACTTACAAGTTCATAAGCATGAAAACATTTGTGTGCCTCCAAAAATAGTTTTGCTTATACTAACACTCCTAGCAAGAACAGACGACAGTGGTTACAGCTCCCATTATTTCCATATTCATCAACTATAAAATTATGGAGGTGCATTATCTGGTCTCTTTTTATATCTAATCCTCTACTGGTGTTTCAAGGATAGCTGTGCTACAGTGACAAAATGCACACAGTGCATCATTTAGGTTAAACAGCTCACATATACACACAGAGCTTTAATACTGATACTGAAAACTAGGCAAACAAACAACACAATAGCAGGAATCTTACAGTCCTCATACTTTTCTTCCTTTCTTGGAGAACTGACCTGCCACATCACCTTTCAAATGACTTATCATCACTGAGTCTTAGCAGGACAAGTGATCCCAAGACAGGTTTTGCCTGCATTGCACAGTAGCTCATCATTCACTAGAGCATTAAAACCGTAATTATACCCCACAAAAGCAGCATCACGTGTATTTAGGCGATAGATCCAGACCTTCAGGGTATTACAGGAACAACAACATAGCTTTGCTAGTTGCTGTTTAAGCAGATACAAAGTTTCAAACATGAAACACTGCCTAACTGTACAAATGAGTATTCAAACATGCTTTTGAACACAATTTAGCCACATTTGAGTACAACTATAAACTTCTCAGAAAAAAGAAAACCAACGTATTTCAAATAGATAATAACTGAACTTGAAAGTCTCAAAATTAATACATCCACAACCTGAAAATCATTAGAGGTTTACAGGAACACCCTGGGCTCACTGAAGAGCACAGTGTTTCAAAAATGGCTTTAAAAGACTGAGATCTGGGCTAAAAGTGAGCCAACACACATTAAACTCTGGTTTGGTAATACCAAGCTGCCATGTCATCTCCTATGCAACCCACATGTGTTCAGTTAGGTTAAACAGCTCACATATACACACAGAGCTTTAATACCTTTGTGGGACAGCTGATGTTAAAGTTACTAAATGGCATATAAATTGTTCTTCAAACTTGGAATTATGTATTCCTTGGTAAACTGAACTCCTGTGGATGTGACTCAGCATGTGTTCTGGTTGTTCAGCTTGAAGATCAGAAGGAATTTCCATTTAATGTAGTTTCGGCTTTTGGGGTTTTTTTCCCAAAGAAGGTAATGTGATTTAATATAGGATTTTTAAGAGTTGAGACTAGTTGTCAACATCAGACTGACAACACTTTTGGGAAACATCCTTTAAACTTGAGCACAATACTTGCCTAATTTTGCTAAGGAAGCACAGAACACATCTGAAAAAGGGCACAAGATCAGTAGCAGCAAGCTCACTCTTCCACATGAAAGGATAAAAAAAATAATGGGACACAGATTGTCTTACCTTCTCCTCTGAGGCAATTGTGAGTTTGTCACTGGATATCAGACTGCACACCTGCTCTACACCAAGATTGAGGTATTCTTCACTAAGCACAACGTCAGAAAAGTGCTGTTCTGTTTGGAAGAAAAGAAATACACCATAGAGCAACAGGTCTCCCCATGTTTAACAAACATCAACACAGCAGGGGAAAGCAGAGGAATATGCAAGCTATTTTACTCTATCTAGAAGCAATATACTGACTTAAAACCTCTTCTATAAAGCTTGGTCTCACAAATAGCTTTTATATTTAAACCTTCTTTAACTGAAATATTAAAGCACATTATACTAAAAGTATTGTAGCAATTTTCAGATGCTTGCTTCATCTCAGTACTTGTCCTTGAGAATTACCTAAGTCTCATTTTACTAAATTTGTACACAAAAATACAGGAAAAAGACTCCAGAGTCTTTATGTCTTTATACTCTGTATGTTGTTGACAAACATGTTTTAAATTTGAAGTTTGACATGAACAATGGTTGATTCTTTAGAACCAACCAACAATGTCATACAAGTCCTGTTGCATCTCTCAGAGCTTCTCCAAGGTCATAAAATATTGCATATTGCAATCTCTGCAATGTGCAGAAGGTATGCAGTTTTTCCTATTTTATTTTAAATCTCAACTTAAATAAAACTGAAAAAATTTAAAGTTTCCAAATTGTCATTCAGTTATTCAGTTGTCCCCTCCCTTCCTTAAAATTGCTTTTTATGGCATTATTTTGCTTAAAAAGTCATTCCATTCAGTTAAATTATTTTTCCCCTTCTTCTGCTATTACCAGAAGTCAGAAGGGACAACTGTTACTAAGAACTAAAGAATTCTCTCAAAATTAGAATAAATAAAAAGAGGCCAGCAAGCATACTCAAACCAAAGAACATTTTATAGCCTTTTAAATCACTGTATTAGTACTACTGTAACTAAGGCTCCATATTTGAGAAAGTTGTCTAAGTTGTTAAAAAAATTAAAGAATGCTGAATGCTTAAGCTCAAGAAGTCTAATTTTTCAGTTCAACTTTGCAGGGTACAAGAAAACAGCTGTTTTAAATGCATTCTAAATGTATTTTAAATGCATTTTAAATAATCATCAGGACAAGTCTCTCTAATTCTGCAGCATTGTATCATGATGGACAGGTAGTATTTTCTGCAGTTCTTCAGGCAATGGGAAAGAAAGGATGAAAAGAAATACTATTGATTTTTTATAACATCCCCATTACTTTTCTACTCTACAAATCTTCTTGTATCTGTTTGCTTTTCAGAAAAGTATGCAGTTTCTCAAGATAAGTATCTGATGAGTTTTATTGTTTGCAAATAGAAATTGAAAAAGATAATTTGTATAGATTATTTTTACCATAAACTCCAAATTTTAGGTGACAGTGTCAGAAACCAGTATGCTTGACTGTACTGAGAAGCTGAGTTTGGAATCAAGCAGAAAGGGGAAGCAACATGCATCCAAATTTCAAACAAATCTGAGGTTCTGAAGCACTGTTCATCTTTTCTTGAGAAAAACAATGCAGCAGTGGAACACATCCAACAGGATATATTTCATAAATCAGAAATACCTGGTTGATTTTATA
Organism: Setophaga petechia; assembly: GCA_024362935.1. Taxonomy (NCBI): domain Eukaryota; kingdom Metazoa; phylum Chordata; class Aves; order Passeriformes; family Parulidae; genus Setophaga; species Setophaga petechia. The sequence goes on from JANCRA010000001.1 coordinate 36,455,036, forward strand.
GACTCACATACAAAAGCCTTGATTTTAAAAAGTTTATTTAGATTTATGTCATGCATTAAGTAGGAAGAGATCCACCCTCTAAACCAGGAGAGGCGAAAGTTGAGAATTTTCAAAGTAATACAATGAATGTGAGGCTGTCTCCAGTTCTCATGTCTTCATGCTAGACATAAGAACTATAGAAGAGAAAAAAAAACAACGCAGTGCTTGAACAAAAACTGTTTTACTGGATGTCAGCCCCTTAAAGCATAAAACATGGCACATGATCAAGGGAAGGAGCGAAAAAAGGAGAAACACTAAACCAAATTACTCAATCAACAGCTACAGATCCTCAGGTGAAGGAATTATGGACAAAAGAGAAATAGAGGGGATTTCTACATAAATTTTAGTCATCAAAAAAAGAGGTAAGGTGAAATAACTTGTCTTGTAAGAATCAGATCCCTTATTGTCTAGCAGACCATCATAACTAATGGATAACATTTGGCAGAAGCCAGTTGCAATTACAGCTACGTGGATTATTTAATATAATTAAAAACTGAAAAATAATAATGAAATATAAAAACCAATTAAATCCACCAATGGCAATTTATGTAATTCTGGTTCAAGCATTGAAGACAGAAGGCTTCATTATATATAAAAATCACACTTATGAAATTCAAACTTTTTGCATCCTTTTAGCAAGAAGGATATCAGCATCTTGGAAATAACATGACTCAGTACTAAAATTTCAAGAAATCACACTTGTATCCTCTTTTCCCAATAACGATGAAAAATAGTACTGGAGGTGTGTGGATTTTTTTGCCTTCTGGGTTAGGATTTTTGTTATCTCATATTACAGCTCCCATCCTGAGAGCTTCGATAATCTGAAGACATTAACATCAAACATGATGAAAGTTATGCTTAAAAGATTAAATATTTCATGTAACTGTCCCCTGTATAATCTCAAATTATCTTGGTTTTCATTTCTTGCATTACAGAACATACTTCTTTCTTTATGAACATCTTCTTAGAGAAGCAAAGAGAGAACTACCCATATGGAAGTTTCCATGAGAGAACAAAATAATTATTTTTTTTCCCAAATCAAAATTTTCCACACAATATGCAACTTTGACAAATTTGTACTGGAATCCTGCCCCATTTCTTGCCTCTTTACCCAGAAATTGAAGCCAGCTGGCTCTACAGTCTGGCAGCCTGAAAACAAGCTGGCTTAGGACCTGCAAAGGCTTGGCTTCTAAATTGCCACTTCTTAAGCAAGTAGAGTCCTACTTTATTATCAAGACTAATCTCTGTCCTAAAAAAAAAAAAAAAAAGAAAATCAATTTTAGGACGTTTCTAAAATATCTTTTCCAATTGCATATGAAAAACAGATTTTCACATTTTTGCAACTGAGTCAGTTTCTATCTGAATAGCTAAAGATCTGTCCTTGTCTGCCCTGTGCCAGTAGCGTGGGACAAATGAAAAGAAGTCTTTAACAACAGGAAAAGGGCTAGTAACAAAAATGTCTGGAAGTACAATAAACAATGCCAGCATGGAAAGCATAGAAAGAAAATAGGAGCTGTAAATTTACCACTTTTTGGTATTTGTTGTTCTGAGTCTGGAGCTATACATGCACATTCAGCAAAAAGCATTTGACACCTCTCCTATCCAAAAGGCACACGAGTCTGGCTATACAGATAGTGACATTATATATTTTTCAATTAATAGGAAGGAAAGCTACATCTGAAACCTGCACAGGAAATTTTATGCTTTAAACATTTATGGATTAATTCACAGTGTCACACAGATTTATTTGGCTTGGGAAAAAAGGCCTTTGCTATTGGCCTATTTTAAGGCACTGGTCAAACAGGAACCCCAGCTTTGCTGCAGAGGTATAGACACAAGTTCTGCCAATTGGAGAACCTGCAGAAGCTAAAACTGGAGAATCACATTGTTTTCCAAAAAAACTGATTTATTTGCAAATTTTATACTTAAATAACTGTTTTTTAGAACACCATGAAATTCACAACAGCCAAGGCAACAGCAGCATAGCAACAGACGTTGTTACTCAGAATAGAATCATAGGAATGATTCTGACAACTCCATCCTTTGCATGCCAGGCATACGGATGTACACAAGAACAGTCCACAGAAGACATGCATGCTTCCAAGGCTTGCCAGGGCTCAAGTTTCAGACTAAGAGTGCCAGAATCAAGAATGCTGTTATCCCAAATACAATGCAGCAATCCCTGCATCACAAAACATGCTAGGGTTCCCTAACAAAAGAATCTTTAACATCTCAGCACAGTGCTAAAAGCCAAAAAGGTTCACTGTGCCACTGCTACAGGTCTCCCAATGCCTGTATGCAGTGGGTGAAATACCTTTTTATTCTTTGGTTAAACTAAGAAATGTGTCAGGACATAAGCACTGACCTGGGGTCTCTCTAGTCCAAGATGGCGCACACCTTCTCATTAAAACGTTTTACCAAGTTATCTTCAGGTTGTACATAACATTACAACACCTATATAATGCACCTCCTTCTCAGGAAAAGTTGTTATTTTGTGAACATCCTTTAACACTACATAAAACATATGCCAGACCAAAACTGAGGACAGACTAGCAGCGCTGATGCCACATATTTTTCCTAGGAATCCTCACAAAAGGAGGAGAGGCCTCAGCTGTACACAGTCTGTGACTGTGCAAGTGTAACAAGACCCAGAGCAGGACTGCTTGCTGGAACATCATGAGGACATGTGGCATCTCCAAGTTAAATTGCAACAGAAGCTCATTCCAAGTAACCTGTATCAATTGTCCACTATTTTCAGATCACAGGTGCATATAAATGACTCTCCTAGAGATCTTGCTCTCTGCTGCAAAGGACCAACCCACCACAGGGATATGAACCTCCAAATTTGATGGAAGTTGTATTTTCATTCCCACTGGAAGGAAGTTCTAGAGTTTCACTTTTCTAATAACTTCTGATCCATTGGCACCCATTTGTTTTTATATTATCATTGTCTATTAGCAGAACTATCTCGCTGCCTCTTTTTTCTAAATCTAAAGTACCAAGTGTAACAAAATAAAGACTAGGAGAAGTTACAAAACAAAATACTTTTCATTTTCTCTAGCAGGAAAATATTTTCACTACCTTTTTCAATCTAATAATCCTCTTCTGTACTCATTCTAATTTCTGGAGCCTTAATCCCAAAATGTGTGCTCTGGAAATTAAGCTGCCTGTGATACAAAGCTTAACTCTGAAATGGCACAGCCATGTATTTTTGGCTCAGACTTTTGAAATTTTTTTTTCATATGCAAGAAAGCTGTGACAAAGTACAAAGAGCCATTTGAGATAAGAACAGGGGGAAAAAGAAGCTATGATGGCTGAGATAAAGGCAGCAAGTAGCCTGAAAATTCAAGAGCAAAAATATTGACCTGAAAAGGTATAGAACTGTATGAAATGAAATCAGGGAGTCAGCAGACAAATTCAGCAAGACTGATGACGAGCCAATTCCAAGGAGAAATGAAGGCCAACGCTTCCTCCTTGGATCCTTTTATCAGGGGTACGGAGCATTCTGGTGCTCAGTCTAGTATTTTGCATGTCCCAACTTCCCTCCTCTTTTCACTCGTCTGTGTTCTGCTTGCAGACTCGCTGTGCACAGCAAAGGATGCCTGAACAGTGACCCAGGGAAGGAGAGCTGACAGGTGGACATAATTCCTGTGCTCTCAAAACACATTTAACCAATACTGCACTCAAGGTCTTGCCAGGGTCTTAGAATCTTTATTTCTAGAAAGTAATCTATACAAATATTAGCTTCAACTACTAAACAGAACAAAGATTGTTCAGAAGTAATTTAAGTAGTTTAGAGGTTTAATTTAGAAATGACTAAGGCCCAGTCAGAACAGAAGCTGGAAAAAATAATTTAAAACTCAAGCAACAGCTGTATCAAAATGTGTTCCCAAAAACATTAAACATCTGAACATTAATTCTAGTTAATAAATGTATGTCTTGCTTCGTATTTCAAAAAATGTAATAGCTTTTTGGATTTAATAGTGTATTACTCAAAGACAAAAGGATTTAATTAAAACCTTTTGCATAGATGTGTAAATAGAAATACCACAAAGTCATTCAGTCATGCGCACACCACAACTTCATGAGTAAGGTAGGCATTACAAAAGCTTGTACTTTCAAAAACAACCCAAAAAGCTTTTGAATTTTTTAATTGATATATCAATCATTCTTGATAGAAATACTATAATCTCATGTGAGTTAAAAAAATCTATACCACAAATCAGCATTTCTAGGAATGAAGACAACTGAAAGCATTCATCAAAGTCCTTGCCTTTCTGAGCTCTAAATTTATTCAAGGCAATAAAAAGCCTATTATTTCAACCTGAGTTGAAGCACTTAGTACTCTATTTCAGGAAAATATTCAATTTTAACTCTGTACTAATTGTTAATTATGCTAATTGGTCACTGTGCATTTAAGTGCACATAACTTAAGGAAAGTTATGAAAAGTAATGCAGTTCATATGTATTTTTTTCTACAGCCTTATCAGGACATTTAATTTTTAATTCCCTTTTTTTTTTTTTGCTCTTGATCTAAGCCTGACAGCTAGGAAGAGGAAGGCAGAGCAGAGAGTGGACCTGACTATGCATTCTGACTATACACAGCATATTTATCTCAAGAGTGAGAACAGACTGTGCATTGCTTTAAAATCCACCCCACAGACACAGCAAATACACAGTAGGAGTTGAGCTGGCAGCTTGTCATACAGGCCAGCAGTACTCCAAGAATATGATGACAATAAGGGAAGCTTTTGGGGGGAATTTGACGGAAATGGAAGGTGGTTTGGTTACAGGAAATATAAGGTTAGTACCAAGCATGAAAATAGGAGAGCTGGAGAGAAAGATTCAAGTGGATGAGACTATAGGTACCCTTTAGAGTAAGAAATTTTAGGTCTTTGGCTAGATGAGCAGGATTTTCAGAAGATAAGCTGATTACCTAATACCCAACATTACATTTCTTGCTTCTTCACTGGTGCAGTGCAGGGTCTACCCCTCTTTTCAATGCCTTTTTCTTTTTCCTTCCCCCATGTAATTCCTACATACTTTGACTTATGGTAGTTGTCAGAATTTTAATTCTTTTTTCCTGATTTCCTCCCCTAAGTGATGCTGCAAGATTTTAAACAGGAAGCTAGCTTCTGTCTGCATTGGAAATGGCTTGGAGCTTGTAGAATTAGAATAGTCTGTGAAGATGCTGCCCTACTCAGCTTAAATATAACTGTGGGCCAGCCAGCACATTTTCTTTCTCTTGAAGGCATTCAGATCAAATGCAGTTTTCATCAGGAGATACATGTCTGCAATACCCTGGATAAAACTCAGGTTCCTCTGGATCCCACCCACACTGACACACATCAGTGTGCGCTCCAGCAATGAGAACTTGCCTGCATATGTGTTGGCCTTGCTCAGGAGATCTGTGCATGCATGCATGTCAGCAAAAGCACGAATCCCCAGGCAGTTGATAGGATGAAGCTGAGATTCCAAAAATTCACAGCAAGTCCTCTTCACATCCTGCAGTTGCAAGAGACCAGCTGCTGGGAGCAGTACCTGAAAGGAGAAGCAAGAGCTGGTTAAAGTCCCAATTCAATTCTGATGTTATACAAGAGTATTGTGAATATAAAGAAAACAAAATAAACCATTAAAAAACCAAGACCAAAATAAAGAGGAAGATTTCAGCATTCTGTAACTGAAGAAGTTAAAACCCAGCAGGAGCATGATTTTACCTCCCTACAGATACCATTTAGTATAACAAGCAACATCTCTACCATTGTGTTCACTGGGGAACTCGTTCCACAAACTGTAACTCACGCTTTATTTAAACTCTTCCCAATATTCATTCACAAGTTCCCTTCTTGCATTTCCCAGCATTTCATAATTACATCTCATTTCCAAGCCCTCAGTGTTGGATATTTTTAAAAGAAAGTTTTCTAGACCATGATGAAATATGTAAATATTATTTGCATGCAAGCAGTGGACACTGTACCTTTTTTTTTTTTTTTTGTCACCATCAAATATAAGCATATTTATGCAAGAGATTCCAGTGAGGACAGAATTCAGACTTCCCCAGAAGTCTGTGACCATCTTGGAAGAATAATAATTCAAGATTGTCTGGCAATCAATATAGACAGGAAAAATAAAGGATCATACATTGAACAAGAGTTTGGTTTGAATATCAACTGCTAACGAAGGGGAAATGAAGAAAAGATAAATGTGATTGCACTCAGATACACAGACTATTACTAAGCAAAATACTTAAAAATTAGTTTAAATCTTAGATAATTCTTGAAAATATTTAGTAAGTCTAACAAAGTAAGTGGAAAAGATGTAATAATGATAAAAGTCAGTGTTACACAATTCCAAACAACTCTAGTAAGCTTAAAGGTTATTAATTACAAGGTTGAAAGAGTACAGTGAAATAGTTTTATTTTAGCATATGTTTATATAAATGTTAAGATAATATCACTAATACAATTTGTATTATCAGAACACAGCATGATTAGTTATAACAGTGAATAGATACATTCATTTGCTAGTTAATTCTATTATAAGATATAATCATTAACTTGCATAGAAAAAGTCAATTCCAGAAATCTACTACAAGTATTTATTTACACAGTTTGCCCCAATGAAGCAAACATTTCATACCTGATCACAAATTCGGTAACTAATTCAAGGACAGTCTTAGATAATTTTAGGCACATTATCAATATAGTTGAGCAAATAATTCTGAGAACAATCCTTGACTGCATAAATGGATCCAGTAGAAAAATTTGTAAAACCATCATCAAATCAGAATACAAAATGAAAACATGAAATTTGAGAATGGCATGGAGAAAATAATTTAATATTTGTATTCACAGTTACCCTGGCATACCTATATGAACAGTAAAGGAATGTTACAAGAACCAGATTACTCTTCATTATGGGAAATTTACTGCAGTTCTGAGATCACTGTAACTGAGCTTGTAAAGTTAGAGATTTCAATATAATTTAATTATCAGAAAACAAAACATTCAAGTCTAAATGTATTTTACATTCTGCTGCAAAAAAAAAAAAGAGAGAGAAGCAAAGTGCATCAAATTTATCTAGTTGAATTACACATTGGGCTTTGGTTACTAGGCAACAAGAGCTGTGATAACATCTAGCTATTTTCATTTGTACCTATAGAAGTGTTGGTCTGAAAGCCATAACAACGTGCATTCAAAAATACAGTTCCATCATAGTCAGATTTACTCTGCTGAAGCCAGGGACAGAGCTAAAGAGGAAAGAAATACCAAAGCAACCCAAACTCCTCAAAAATCCATCAGAAAAAAAGAAAAGAAAAAGAAATACTCTATTAAAACTGCGGTACAGATTAAGTTTAATTGCTGCTGACTCTAAACTGGTCAGTTATAGCTCAGATCTGTTCCAAAAATAGCCAGCAGAGGGTATCATAACTTTCCTTTAAAGATCAAAAATACCGTAATGCGCATACTGCTTTGTACTGCAAGAAATACAGAGGTGGAAAAAAAATCTCCGATTTCTTGAAAATATGTTCTTTGAAAATATATTCTCAACATGGCTAATTTTTTTTATAATCAAAGAAAACTGAGCAGATTATTATTACTGATGGCAAATAAGAAATTAGGTATTCTCTTTCTTTATGTCAAAATTGTGGTGATGAATCTCAGAATGACTGCTAAATTTCCTAGAGCAAATTATTTAACCCTTATGAGCCTGTGAAGACTCTTCCCTGGTTATTTCCTTTTGGTTCTCCTTCCTGCAGTGACATGCCTACTCCCAAAGCTCTGTGCACCCATCATGCCAAATACATCTTTCCAACCCCACTGAGAAAAAAAAAGGACTGTGACCAGGTGCAAGTATTTGTTTTTAAATCCACCTGCAATGTCACCTGCACAGTCAGGAGGGATCTACTTAAGCCTGGAATGTGGGTCCATGTTTTCACTGGAGTAAATTCAAGCCCTTCACAACTCAATTAAAATATCAACCTGTAAATGAGGTTGCTGCCCTTTCTTGTGGTCCTTCAGGTACCTGCCAGGAGTATGTCAAGGGCTAAGGGTACTAATGATGCTTGCAGCTTTTCTCCCTCCTGTTTTTTCCTAACAGCATTATGACTCTGTTCATCTTTGTGCAGCTGGAGACATTCACCTCATGTGGCTGAAGCCTGTGTTGAGCTTGAAAGTGAGGAGCAGCTGGAACAGGCAGGCACCTCTCCAGGTGCTCACAGGCCCACCAGCTCACCAGGAACACACTTATAACAGTCCCAAAGAGATACAGCCTGCCTGAGTGATGAACAAACCTCCACAAGGAAAGAAGCTCAGAGGAGACGGGCACAGGTGATGAACTCGAGGAAGAAATACAAGAATGAGCATCTAGTGCCATAAAGGCACATTTATGTCCATATAAAAGGGACTGGAGGGTGACTTTTTTTAGGTATATGGCTGTACCAGTAAGTCATCAGGTTATGCAAACAGCCTTTACTAAAATAATTACTAGCAGGTAAGGCGTCCCCCTGCTAGTCAGGCCAGCAGGGGGAGAAGTTCGTATGTGACACAGCTCAGTCTCACAGAAAGTGTAAAACCAAAAAAGCAACAGGAGTTCTCAAGAGAGCCATAGGCTTGAGAGGGCTTTAGCCCACATATTCCTTCCTGGTGAACTGGAGATGCCCTCCATCCTAACAGTGGGCATGTGTAGATCAGTAATGGGAATCACTTTGGCATAGTGATTCAAACGTATATTTCAAGTGCTGTGTCATGCTTGTGTTGTGATTTCAGCATATTGCAGTATGTCTCTACTAAATCAAAACATAACGCTTTGTAGTACCAAGCATCTTCAAAACAGAAAATTTCATGGCAGTCATTAAATGCCTCTCAAGGACTATCCAGAAGAAGCTGGTCAGAGCAGCTGCCCTGGAGTGCCTCCATACCAGACAAGGGTGTTCCTCCCACCTGAGGGTTGCTAGATGACCTGACAGACACAGACAGCCCCTTGATTGGTACCACTTCTTCAACACACAAGGTTTCAGTGGCTGCCCTGCTAGTTGAAAATGAGGGAACAAGTCCAGTGGAAGGAGCCACCAGGATGATCAGAGGGCTGGAGCATGTGATATTACAAGGAAAAGCTAAGAAAACTGAGTTTGTGCAGCCATAAAAGAAAAAAAAAGGGAGACCTTATTACAGTCCACAGCTACTTATTGTGAGGGTATAGAAGAGTGAGCCAGAGTGTTCTTGAAGATGCATAGCCACAGAACAAGGAAAAGTATGAACACAGGCAAAATCTGACTGGAATAAAAACGGAGTTCGGTTGCTTTTTCTGTTTTGTGTTGTGTGTTGCTGGGTATTTTTTAAGTGAGGCTGATTAAGCCCCAGAACAGGTTGTCCCAACCAGCTGCAGAATCTCCATTCCTGGGAGATTTTAAAAATTCAGGGAACAGGCTTCTCAACATGCTTTTAAAAAGCCCAATAAAAAATAAAATTCAAATTGATTAAAGCTTTCTGCTGGTTAATTTAAATCAATTTGATCCAGTAATTTTATATCCATCCAAGCTGTCCTCTTTGCAGTCCTTTTTGTACCATGAGGTTCTCCTAAACAGACCATGTTGACCTGACATATGAAGATGCTGAAGACAATATTTTCTTCAATATTGCTTTCAAATTTCTTGTAATCATCTTAAAATTTCTGCAGGAATATTTGCTCAAATTCAAATTGATACCCACCAGAACCACATTAAGATCAATGTAATGTCAATAGGAAAATAGTGACAGATCACATTGCAGGTTTTGAAAACGAGATCCCACAATATAAACAAACCCAAAATTTCTCAGAACACTGAAGCACTTTTCAAGCAAATAAGCCACTAAAAATCAGAGCAGTGTATGCCAAGAGAATTGAATAATGAGCTGTCTAAAATAGAAAAATTCCATGCTTTATTGCATGGGGAGGAAAGAAAACAGATCTGAGACATTAGGAAAGATACTAATCGAGGAAAGCAGATGCATGAGAATCCAAACACACTACAATACAACATAGAAGCTCACAGAAGAGCAAGTTACCTCCTCTCTAATCACAGATATTGTGTATTTTCAGTTACAATATTAAAATGAAATAAATTTCAGAGAACATCAGTTATCTTAATGCCTGTAATAAAGATATCTTGAGGAAACAGATTAAGGTTTAACATTTATTTTTAAGTTTTAAATAACCATTTCAGCAAACTAAGCCCCTTCATTTGCTGTTTACATTATCATAGCACGGGGAAGAAGGAAATTAACATAGTGGTTAAATATAACCCAAATGATCTTATTTTTTTTATTCTCATCTACATGCATCTGTGCCGTAATTAAAACTGTGGTTTGTAACTGAAGTGTAATCTAAATTCTAGTGAAATCATTCAGCACAGCATTGAAATTATGCTATTTGGGAGTATGCATACAAAAACACTAAAATAGACACAAATATTTTAAGGCATCTGTGGGACAAAATGTGGAAGTTTCAATTTTGGAAAATTCAGCCCTGCTTGAATTTCCGTCTGAACAACATGTGCATGTTAAGCACGGTGTTCCAGTGTTAAAATACAAAAATAAGAGGTTGCACTGGAATTAAAGACATGCATGAGCTGCAAGTTTAGAACATGATGTCATGAAGCCTATGAAGTATACCTTCTAGATATCTTAACATCCTCAAGGCTATTGCACAATGAAGACATGGATGTATTATTTTCTCCTTTCGCTTAATGAGCCCTATGCAAATAAAAATCAGGTGCAGGTGGCAGTTTCATAGTATCACAGGAGGGAATCAGATCACAAAACAGTCCCATTTCCTCACATTCTCCTTGTACTACATACAAATTGGTAGAGCACCACTTCAGTAGAAAATGATTGAATAATCATGAAAATATAGTATTTTAAATTATTGATATGATCTAAAAGATACTAAGCAGCTCCCAGCTTGGAAATCATTGTGACAGATTCAAATGAAGGATAAGGAAGAAGTAAGTGTTTTACATATCTGCTTTTTAACTTGCATCATAATCTGTACTTAAGAGTCCACTTCAGTTAATGACATGCAATTGATAGGAAGTAATTTGCTCAAAAAGCAGCTTTTGAAGCAGCTTTTGAAGAGATAGCACCTTAAAAGATTAGGCTGAATGAACTACTAGTTATTAATAAAAACATTGGTACGGAGGTGGTTTTCTGTTGTTTTCTTGGGTTTTTTTTGAAAGGGGTAGTTGTGGAAGTTTTGGGAGGGATTTGGGATCCAGTTAGTAGTTGCTGAAGTGCAGAAACAAGATTTATGAAGCAAAAGAAATTACAGAAGAGTCACTTATTTAAGTAATACATTATAATGAGGGATATCCATCTAGTCTACAAAGGAGAACCATGCAGTCTTGCTTGGCTTCAGGGTTCTCCTACATCTTCTCTACCAGAACAGTGCCTTAACCACCACATGAAAGTATATTTTGGCATAAGCTTTCACACAAGAGAGACAGATTGATTTCCTAGTCTAATGGTTATTTTTGTTAATAAGCAGAAGCTTCACCTTTCATATCCTTTTCTTCTCTTAACACATACTGGCAACAGAAATGAAATATTCTCTAACTTGGAGTAAAACATAATGAACCTTAAAAAATTTTACAGTTTTACATTTTTCTTTCAGTGAAAAAAATTGCAGATATTTTGATTTTATAGGAACAAAGTTCTTGATTTGAAGTTTGGCCACTGAATTTAAGTATGTGTATAGTAAGTAATCTAAAATGAAAGCTCAGAATCCTTCATCATACTTGAATTAATTCAGTGTTTAGAAGATTACATAGCTGCCTAAAAACACCATCATATTTTCTTAGGGACAGCGTAATTGAAACAAGACTAAGTTGAGTCTGAACAAAGCTACTTCTGATATTGTGTCATTCAGGAACTGGACAATTTGTTCTTTAATTACAGCACCAGAAGTGCTATGCAGTCAAATCATATACATAGCTACCCTGCAGAAGGATTAGAAGAAGCTGAAAAGATTAAGTAGGCAGGATAACATAACTCACACTGCATGGTTTGCTTTCTTCCTGTAAAGGCTGACCCACATAAAGAATCGCTGCATCAGCCGGTGCTCGGAGCTTTCAGGGAGCTTCTGCCATGGCACTGAGCTGCAGCAACTCGGCCTCCAGCACCACACCAGCCTCAGCCCACACCCCACTGACACATACAATCGCTTGGGGTACACCAAAGATTGCTAAGATAGACATGTCTTCAAAGGATTGCCTAAAACTGAAGATGCAAAGGGTTGACAAAATCTAAAAATGCTCATTTGCTGTTTCCTGAAGTATACAAAAAACCTTTGATGAGGCGGGGAGAGGAGAAGGAAGGAATTGTTGGTTTGCTGGGGGTTTTTGTACGTTACAGAATGACTTGTGACAAACAAGGTTTGTTCTCCTAGTATAACTGAGCATTTTCTGGCAATTTAAAAGAGAGGGCTTGAAAGGCCATTTGCAAAATCCTAAACCTGGGCAGGAAGCAAACAGCAGCATAACTGGGATAGTAGATTGTGAATATTTGCTTGCTCTATTATTTCATTCTCTGGTACAGAAGATATATACTACCGAGTCTTAAAGTAATACAAAACCAAGAACTAAGGACATCAGAAATAGCATGAAGTAGAAATTATTTCTGTGCATGGTGCTTATCTTCAATACAAAAATTATGTCAAGATTAACATCTAATATGCAGTAAATGGTCCTTCAGTGGACTCAAAACACATTTGATTACTTCAAGCTTTTACCATAATTATGTTTTTGTAGTTTATTAAGATAATCTTTTACTTATCACTCAGTTTCCTACAACAGACCCTAATTACATTCTAGAAATGTCATGGAGGATTTCCTCGAAAAAAAAGCATTAGGCTTAGTGACAGATTTCATAAATGTTTTAATCTAGATGTTGTGCTTTAAAAATTCAGGTATGTAGAGCCAAAATTGCCAAAGTAAATAGCATCTACAGCTTCCCATTTGATTTTTCTTTGCAGATGCACATTTAGTACATACATTTCACGATTTAAAGCACAACCAATATCAAGAAAACAGAAATATTTTCAAGGAAGCCTTTATGCATCTTTCATCTTACATGCTGCAGCATCTCCTGAACCTACCTGCAGGTAAGGGAAGTCAACCGTGCAGTCTGTTTAAGTGACTTCATTTACTCATAATAAGCACCTTGAATTTTACAGGGAGGTGGACAAGCACACATGCATTCATTTGAGCAAATGACCTCTGCACTTGAAGTTGGAATGGGCTACTTTTCAGGTTTTGTCACAGGTAGCTTTATGGTCGTACAAAGAAATAGAGACATGGATGCCTACAGCAAAAGTTGTAGCTGAGACAAAAGTAGCTGCTTTCATCCAACTTGACTAGAAGCACCTAAGCACATTGCTTAGCAGTGGGGTGATTTTCAAGACTCAGAAAAGCCATACAAACTGTCAGTCTGAGAAGGCAGTTTATACACCTCCATTATTAATGTTTAGCTAAAGGGCAACCACATCCTAGCAAGGAAAGATGAAGGCATCAGGTTTTGGGATCACAAAACTTGTGATGTCAACACTAATTACTTCTGATTTACCCAATGGTAATCACATCTGATACGCTTTTTTTTCCCCTTTTTTTTTCTTTTTTTAAAAATTATAGAATGGCCTGGGTTGAAAGGGACCTTTAAGATCGCCTAGTTCCAATCCCCTGCTACAGGCAGGGACACCTTCTATTAGACCCAGCTGCACAGAGCCCCATCCACCCCAGCCTTAAACACTTCCAGGGATGGAGCAGCCACAAATTCTCTGGACAAAGAGTCTATTCAAGTCTGTAAACTCTTTTAGGCCACACCATACTTAGAGCTTGTTGCTGTAATTCTGCTCAATGGAATCCCAATCCCAGGTGGGCCATGAAACAAAGAGTTAAAAATATCTTCCAGGCTAGTCTAAAACTTCACAGTTTTCCAGAAGAATATTTATAAATAGGTAAAATCCAAACCTTCTAAAAAGAAAAAACAACACTTCTCCCTAATCAACTGCACGAGAAAATAGAGAAATCTCAGTTTCCTTCTACAGAAGGAAATGGCAACATTTTTGCCTTTGTCTAGCTCTGCTACAACCAGCTAAGGATCTCCTCCACTCTGGGTCACACTAGAAGAAATTCTGGCATCTGATTTGAGACAGAATCTGTTATGTCCTCCATCCTTCCCCAGTATGTGGTTAAACCCAGTATTTACTGAAATGAAGCTTCACAGCACTGCTCTGCTTCCACCAGCACCATGCCTTCCCCTGTCTTCCCCTCTTCTGAGGAAAAGGGGAAAAGGAAACCTAGGATGGAGAAGATTAGAACAGGTCAACTCAACCCAGATCTGGACCTCATATAGTCTCATCTAACTAGGAAGGTAAACCTTAAGAGGTGAAAATACCTGCTTTGAAACACTATCTAATCTTTGCTTTGATAATGCTTTGAAATGCTGTCTATCTAATGGTAACACAGGTATCATTTCCAGGGTTCACAGGTAATTATTTTCAAACCAACCAGCACAGATAGAAAGCAGCACTGCTCACCTTGGTACCCTAAGCAGCTGTACTCAAGCATTTTGAATGTTCTATTCATTTAGGCACTCACTCACCTTAAACATACCAACAATTCCATCGATGTACATATATGGTTTTGTGCACTTCTCTTTAGGTATTCTAAAGAAAAGCTTGTTATCTTTCAGCATAAATTAGTAACTCACCCTTTTACCCTTTACAAGTGTATGTAGAGTCTTTGAAACAAATAGACACCGGAAGAAAAATAAGAGTCCTATTTTAGTCAACTCACAGTCAACCTAGAAAAGCCCTGAATTCCCTTCCTCTCTCAAATGACAGCTTTTCCATGCCTTTAATGGCTTTAAGCCTTTCCCCAAAGCATGCTATTCCTGTCATATTTTAGACCATCCAACAGTGTTCCAGGTGATAATGCAGATTTCTACAGTGACATACAGATAGTGCTATGCCATTTTTTATGCTCAGATTTAAAGACACTATTTTACAATAGCAGAAGTTTTTCTAAGGTGACTTCAGTATGTTATTCTATACTAGGAAAAGCTGTTAATGTAAAACATAGCAATATGTAGGAGTAATTCAATTTTTTTCTTTCCATGCATTACTTTACACTTTCCAACATTAATTTTGGTCTGTGATCATGATAGCCTGACATCTAGCTTAGCTAGAAAGCAGTGAGATTTTCTATTTTTGTCTGATCTTGAAAAAATACTTAAACCAGTTCATTACCTACATATTTTGCTACCTGTTTTCTAAGACTAAAGGAAATAGGTCCTTTGGAAGCCTGTGACACATTACAATCACTTTGATACAGCAAAACCCGACTATTTATTCCTATTTGTTCCTTTCCTCCCTAGGGATTTTTGATCTATTTATTGCTCATCATGTGACAATTTAGGAGGGACTATAACTAACTTGACTTTCAAAAGCCTTTGATATGGTTATTTCTGGACCACTCTAAGAATTACAGAAGATTTTTAGTAGCTATGCACAACTCATGAATAGAATTCTGAAACATATGAGAAGTTTGAACTTTCCTTATCTCACCTGCCACTAACAAAAACCAAATCCTTGATAATCTCTATAAGGCTCAGGATCACTAATGACATTGTGGTGATTTACTAAAACATGAGCTGAAATTCCAAGGAATAGCCAGTTACAGACCATAACATTTTCATAGTCTCAGCCACCTCGTTTCAAAAGTTTCTTTTCTGTCAGTACGCAAGGATTACTTTTACAAATATGTTTATAAAATCCTATTTGCTCTAGTGATTGGATGTTTCTATTCATTTGGTTTTGCACTTCATCTTTTGACCCTCTCTCTAAGCCTATCCTTGATGTGTAAGAGGACGCACCTTGCACAGTCTGTTGGCGTAACTGGGACTTTCTACCTTAATTAGTTTTTGGCACCTTTCTTGTGCATGGCTCTGACAGCCCACACGCTCTCCTAAATCACTCATTTAAGAAACAATATGCAGGAAATGAATAGATGTTATATTTAGAGCTGAAGTGCTGAGTAAAAGTGTTTTATTCTTTTTATCATTTAAATTAAACATGCCTGTTTAAATCCCTCGGTGACTTCCCATTCACCTCCCACAGTAATCAGAATCACATGCTTCTGAAGTGCAGGATTACAGATCAGTATCTCTTCTGTAACACACTCCTGCCTCAACTCCACTTCTCTCTCACCCCATCACCTCCTCCAAGAGTTTCTGATTCATTCCTTGGCTCCTGCTTAGACCATGCTGACACAGCCAAGCTACAAGCCTCTTCACCGCCTTTGCCCACAAGTCTCTTCCAAATAAGCAGAAACAAGTGGTTTCATAAACCTCAACCCACATTCTCCCTCCCACAAGAAAAAAAAAACAAAAAAAAAACCCCACCAAAACCAAAACACAAAAAAACAGAACACCGAAACATCTTCTGAAGGTACAGAGATTTTGAGACAGGGGAAATCTGTGATTCAGTCCACAAGACAACAATCTCTCTCTGGAAAAAGTATGACTCTCTGCCTCCTACACACACAGGCACTTGATAGTCCAAGACAGTCTTTTACAGTCTTGGGACAATTTTAATTCACTCCTCATACCTTTTGATCCACATTTTAGATTAATTTTCTCTCTGGCGCTCATTCTCAGTTCTGTTTCTCCCTTATATATTTCTTTTTGGCAACTAAAGCCAGTGTACAACAGCTCAAATGTCCATTCAGGTTCACCTTTTCATTCTTACAAGGCTCATACCCTTCTGCCTACTCAATTTGCTTTGTGAAAAGTTCTTGGATCCCCATTCAGACGGCCAAAAAAAAAAATTAAAAAGCATCATTTGGAGGACAGAGAGAAATAGCAGTAAGATATCTGCAGAAGGGCAAGAAAAAAAAGGCAGGAACATAAAAACGTGAATACCTTAGGAGAGAGTATTTGCCATATCTATGCAACATCTGCTTCTCCTGGTTCTGGCAGTCCTGCCACCATTTTTCCCTCTGCCTTGACCACAGCTACAGCTGTACAGACGCAGCAATTGCTTTCTCTGCAGACGCCTTTTGCTACTTACCTCATTAACTTCACTAACTTCTATAATCCAGGGGAGGACACAGGAAAGAATTTATCCCTAAATGAAGTAGTATGAATTGTATTTATTCAGTTAGTCTTAACAATACAAAAGATATTGAAGAGGCAAGTCTAAGAGACTCTTTAGGAAGACAGCTGAGCTCAAGAGAGAACAGAGACAGCAGTGAGTGCTTCTGCCTGCACAGATCTGTGGGGCTGGCAGTGTGCACTGTACACATGTGATTGTGCACGCACCTACTGCACAGGCGTGCTCAGCCTCACCGCCAGGCCGGAGCTTGGAGATACAGAGCTGCAGCCACCTAGTTGTTATCAGGCTACCAGCTTCAGCAACCCTTAATGCTTTCCTCACACTGAGCACACAGTGTGATTTCCTCCTGTCACATACCACCAAGCAAGCCAGATCAGAAACGGAAATCCTTTAAGAGAGCATCAAACATCTATCAAATAAGCGTGAGGTTTTGGAACACATCTTCAGGCACATCAAAAACCCAGTTCCTCAGTTAAAAACAAACATAGGGGAGTGACAATATAGCAACTGCAGTGATTCTGCAGTGCACAGAATAATAATGTGCCACCAAAAACAGGCAGTTCTACTTTGCACATACATAATAGCTAAAATTACAAAAGATATGGTATAAAAAAATAGAGAAAAATACAATTTAAATGCATTTAAAAATTGTGAGAGAACAAAATACTAAATTTTCCAGCAAAGCTGTTTGCTTAGTATTTTGGTCAGCGGCTCTTAGGTGAAGTTTATTCATTTAAAGTGCAAATCAATGAAGCTTATATTTGTAATAAAATAGGCCTGTAAAGAGATCACGCTCCTCTTTTGCCTTCCCTCCTACACTCATTCTCCTGACAAGCAGGCACATATAAGCAAATGAAGAATGCCTACTAGGATTATTTCAGTGGAAAAAATGAGATCATTTACTGTTGCCTGACATGTCTTGCAATGCATGTAAAATCAAGGAGTGTGCCACTGTCTCTCCTCCAGCTATGCCACATATTAGTTGTGCCCTCATATTATTAAAATCCTCAAAGCTGTTGTCATAAATACAAAAATAGGTCAAAAGGAGGCAACCAGACGGCTGCTTGAAGCCTTAAGTATAGAATACATACAATAGCAAAACACAGTGGTAGTCTTTCAGCACACAACCAAAGAGCACACTATAAGGCTGTTTAGTCCAGCATTAAGTTCTTGCCCAGTAAGACCTAAACATGTTTCTATGAATAGGGTTTGCAATGAAACTCATGTCAGTTTGGATTTAAGTGCCTCTCTGC
Organism: Setophaga petechia; assembly: GCA_024362935.1. Lineage (NCBI taxonomy): Eukaryota > Metazoa > Chordata > Aves > Passeriformes > Parulidae > Setophaga > Setophaga petechia. Next base: position 36,473,476 of record JANCRA010000001.1, read on the forward strand.
AGTGTCAGCAAGCCCCTAATATTATTAGAACTGTACTGTCATAAAAGAATAAAAGTGAAAGTTTGGATTACCATGTAGTTTCAACACACATCAGAATTTAAAAACATCAGTTAATCCTGTTTTAATCATAAACTCATTAGGATGAACCAGTTTCATAAAGTATTTTAACCTGAATAACTCTGAATACAACTTCAGACTTTGCCAAAGCTTTCATAATTTAGTATCTATGCCACAGCAGCCAAAGTGGAGATGAGCAGAAAGGCCAAAGGCTTGTTTATTTTTAAGGCTCTGTAAGATGATCCAATAAAGAACTCCATCTCCTCCTAAAGCTTTAATAATATCTGTGTCAGGGAAATAAGACCACCAACCATCAAATAGTTTTTGACACTCTAATAGCTCGATTACATAAAACATATTTTGAAAAAGAAAATACTTTCAAGAACTTGTGCAGTTACCTGAAACCTCTTAAGAAAGAAAGAAGTGAGTTTATGGACAGAGCATTTTAGGTTTTCATGAAGGCAAAGCAAAAGTGATGGTAAAATGAAATATGATGGTGGAAATATGGTGTTTTCAAGATTAATCTGAGTCTGGAAAAAGCCAGGGTATGGAAGACAAGGGAACCAAAGCCCATGAAAAATATTTTAATTATCTCAGAAACAAGCAGGATTGTAACCTGTCACATCAGGGCTCAATAATTAGCACCTTGCTCATGATATATTGAAGGGAGGAAGCCAAATCTGTCCAAAATTTTATAGGAGATTATTTGGGAATCAGAATTCGGTATCAGCTCAGAAAAATAAAACTATATGAACAGCTTAAAAGACAGCTGTTCAGTTTTAATGAAGATTTGGCCTAAAAGAACATGTGCTGCACTGGGATATTTTGCTGAGAGTTACTGGCAAGTTAAATTTAAGTCACAGGAAACAAATTCACAGATTTCACCTTTAAAGATGCTATCAACAAATTTTAATGTAAAGTCAAAGCTATTTTCATTTTTTGAAAGAATCTGCCGTGGCTATTGACAGGGAAATCACGGCAATGATTTCCAGTCACACCATACACTTTTTTACGAGCAGTAAAAGAAACAAGTTACACTCATTTACTTCAAAAAAATTATCTCTAGAAAGGAAAAAAAAAACCAAAAACCACAACAAAATAAATATTGCTGTTAACTTCAACAGGATTGGTATTATCTGACCTAACTGCATTCTTCTTTAGAAGCATGCAAACTTTAGCAATAAATCAGCTCAGAGGAATACTCACAAGGTCCAATACCCTGTCTCCAGCCCCTAAGATGTAAGTAGCCATGTACTGCAGGAAAGACTTTGGAAGCTAAACCAAGATGGAGTGACTGTCTAGGCACTGTGGAGATGCAAGAGGAAATCTGTACAAAGAACCAGTGGGGACAGGACAGGGACAGCCACAATGACAACCAACTAGCTTAAAACATGCCTCAAAATTCTATTCAATTAATAAATACTATAGGGATGATTTTTTAAATGCTTTATCAGGAAAGTGGGGCTATTAAATAGAGGCAAATGCAAGCAAATAAAAGGCCTTTATGAAACCAGTCAGCAAACTTCAGAGATGCCAACCTCATTAGCCTGTGGTACAGCAGCAACAGTTTCATTGAGTTACTTGCATCTGCTAGAATGCTGTGTCTGCTTCTAGCTAGAAAAACTGCTATCATGACCCATGCTGTCATCACCAAACTGCACTGTCTAGAACATCATCATCTATTTGAAATTGCTGCTAATTTAGAATAAACTCTTCTTTAGGAGCCATGCATTTCAGTAGAGTGCACAATTGGGGATGTACTGGACCTGTATTAAGTGGTCTCTTGGTGACATGCAAGGTGTTAATCATGACCAGTAGGGATGTAATTCCCTAGATCCAGCCTGCCAGCACCTACTCTTCTCAAGATATACTTCTGTTTAAGCTGTTTCACTTTCCCTGATTATCAAAAGCTTTTTAAGGAAGAGGTGACTAGAGGCACATCTGTCAATGCATCAAGATCAGACATTCCCTTCCTGCCCCTTTTAGGTTTCTAAGTGTGGCATTTTTTCCACACATCTATTTCTTAGCTTCTCTGAAGGAAAATAGCCAATTCCCATAGAAGCAATTTCAGCCTTACCTTCTCTCAAATCAGTTTCTTACATAAAATATGTATTTTACATTTGAAACAGAACCTACTGCATTATAAGATTCAGTGAAAGCTTCACAGGATTCAGTTCAGTTGAATAAATATTTCTTTTATCTCTTCCACCCACTTACACAGCAGCAGGCACACTTCCAGGACACAGAATGCATGTCTCTGTTCAAGCACTGAATTCAACTCCCTCCTCTTACAATGCCTAATCACACATTTGTAAAGAACCTTTGCAAAGTCAGCCTTGGATTCTAAAAAGGAAAAATCTACCCCAATTAACACAAAAATCTTCCAATATTCATAAAGAAAATATACCCCATTGGATAGACCCCTTTGAAAGGGAGGGACATCTTTTTGATCCAATAAGGGAAAAGAGAAGTTCTGTAGTATTTGAAGGTATACTTTATTGGCAGGCTCACAAACTCCTGAAAAACATTCCAAGTTAGATTTCTAAAGTGAAACTAGTTCCAAAACACATGCTTTATGCTCTTCACACATCACAGTATATGAGTGAACTCATATAAAGACAGTTCAGTCACCTGTTCATATACACAAAACACTTGTTTTCAAGGATAAAGCTTGAAAAGTATCACAATATTACTAGCATTTTGACTCTCAGCTGAGATACAAAGTGAGTATGGCTCTTAAGATTACCAGAATATAAACTCTATTAATTTGATCATGTATGTGCTCAAAGACTGTGGCAAATATTAAGTAAAGAGATCAGTCTTATAATCTGGTTTTTATTAAGTCATTCTGCATTTTCTTCAAGCTAAAAGCACATACAACTAGCTGCTGTTGTTCAGCTGATGTGAACTCTCTTTTAAATTAAACTCCTGTGAACTGGTGTACCTGATCCTTAGTAGAAAGGGTACTGAAGGAAAGAATCTGAGACTATCATGAGACACAGATGTGGGGAAAAAGAACAACTCCATTACTAAATCTGACATTCTGGTAATAAAAGTTTCACAACAAACTTGTAGCCCCTAAACAGATTATTTCACATCCTACCCACATAAAACTGCATGGGGTTCATCATAAGCACACCAATTCAAAGTACAATACAACAGTTTATTCTGAATATTTTTATCTGATTTTATTCTAAAGCTTAGCAGAAGAGCAAATAAGGAATGTTTCATGCTGCACAGAATTTTATTTTTGTCTTTAAATTAGTATCCAGTCAAGATCAAGCACAGTAAATGCAGACCTCATGTTTGCATGGACTTCATCTTATTGATCATACATAGTTCTACTACATTTTATTGAAATGAATATCTACTCCTTGCTGATTTGTTGGGGGTTTTTGTCCTCCTCAACAAATACAAGTCTGTACTGTTCATTATTTTGCATTCCATTTTGTGCAATGCTCTCTTCTACATTTTTCTTTCAGTTTTAAAATGACCTGTACATATCTTGCTTCTCTCCTGCCCTTCCACCCTGAAACCAGACATAATTTTACAAGATTTTCAGTCATATTTTTTCTGTTATTGGTGAATTTTAAAATATAATTAAACATTTACCAAAATGAAAATAGTTAATTTCTTTACTTTTTTTTTTATTAAAAGCAATTTTAACATGTGGTTGTACTCTGGAAACAGACTTGCAAATTAGCATCTCTTCCTAACAGAAAATTCCTGATGTGAACCTGAAGTCTTGCCCACTAAACTTACTGAAAGATACGCTACTACTATTAAATCAGATAATGACTTCCACTGGTTGCAGTTTTGGTTCATTAGAAGTATTATGCTAATAAACATAAATGCTTAAAACAACAAATCGCTCAAAATGGCCACAATTTCTTTCTCCCACTGTATGACTACTTTCACGTTCTCATTCTTACTCTCTCTACCATCACAAACATATAGTGACTACTAGAATCAATGTCTTGTTATCAGAAAATCAATGACATAAAGAATCAAACACTCTATTTTTTATTCCAAGATAACAGTTTCACTCTTGTCTGTAGTAACAAGGCCTTAATGGACCAATTTTCCCAATGCATGTTAAATATGTAGATAAAGGCAAAATAGAAAGAGTCTAGAAGAGCAAGAAGAATGGTAAGAGATTTAGAAACCACAGTCTCCAAAGAACAGTCTATGATGTTTAGCCTAAAGAAAAAAATTAAAGTATATGAATAAGAACAGTCATTCAGAACGTGAGATTATTGCAGCAAAACAGCAACAAGTTGCTTTACAAGACAACAGAAGGAAGTACTATTAATCTAATATAGACCAGGAACATTTAAGTCAGGTACTACCTACCTTTTGAACTAGGAAAACTATTAAATCAACTGGAATAAACCACCTAAGGATTATTATCCAGTTTCCATTGTTAGATTGAATATGTTCTGCCAAGTCTAGATACATTCAGTCACTGTTTCACTTCACAGAGCTCAGCAGCAATTATCTTTTATACTAGTCCCTGTAACATCACATTCCTTCTTTGTGCTCCTTTAGTACGCCCTCAGTCCAGCTAATGGCATGACCCAATCCTGTGGGTCATGCCACAAATATAAGTCAGAAGCTGATCATCTTAAAAAGAACACATCTGTTTTCTTAAACTTCTCTGGGTTTTGGTGGGAGGCACAAGCTCATTTTCAACCTTTAAGAATTTTTCAGGGTTTCAACAACCCTGCAACACTAATCAGCTAGAGGTGATTATAAGTAGCAAGAATAGTCACAGCCCATACTACCAAACATGGTACTGTAGAATGTCTACCTTAGTAAATAGCTGGGACAACATTAGGATCTTCCTTTTTGAGGATTTCTTGAGGAAATCAGCTGCTTTTTTGGACCTTGTTTTGACAGCACCTTAAATCAAATCTGCTGTCAACTCTTATGCCCACACCCAATGACACCATACAAATAGAAGCATCTCTGTTGTACTTTTTTTGGCAATCTGCGTGAACAGTAAGAGTTACAAAGAAAAAATGCATACATATTACTGTTCATAATATGCTTATTACTATGCAAACATTGTTCTTGAATAATTTCAGAAAATCAGCAGAAAAAATGATACTTCTTGTATGACCTTATTAAAGATTCTGGACTTCATGTTTGTTGTAACTAACAAAATTTTTAAAAGGAAAAAATATGCCAGGACAGAGTTATACAATTTTAAAAATACAATTCTTTTGTGATTTTCTCTTGTATCTCTCACGCATTCACCTTGTCCAAAAGCAAGACAGCAGTAGCAGCAAAGTGAAATTACCTGTAATGCTTGCCCCAGGCTGCAGAGAAACATCTACTTCCAACACTGGTGTACGTTCCTACACTTTAATACAGTAATCCCTATTGGGATTCTTGTTTTCACCAGTTGGGTGAAAACAACTGACAGGGATGTGATCCAAGTTAAGGATAACTCAAAAGTGCCCCAAAAAACCATGTGGGGTGGAAGTGGAGATACAGAGTGTTATGCTGTCAGATGTTTTTTTGAGTTCAGTGATCTGCTTTATAAAACAGTCCAGCAATAGTTGTATAAGCACAATTAAAGGAACAGAGACCTGTAGGAGGGAGACGAAAGGAACCCAATCATGTAACTTGTGTTTGTTCAAATCACATTCTACTCAGCCTGTATCAGGCTGGCCTCTAAAGCCCATAACAAATCCACAGCCCACCAACAACTGCAGGAATTTCTCCTCCAATATATTTGTGCTCAGGAGAGGCCCGAGGTGTACAGCTGACTAAAAAGGGGCTGCAGTGCATTCGCATAGCGTGGGAGAGTTACTCACGCATGAGCTCCTTATAGTAACCAACTCTCCCACATTGTGCACTGCATGTAGTTAATACCTATATGGATATCAAAAAAATTTGATATGGAAGAAAGTTGATTTGCCTTCTGAAAACATTAACTCGGATATTCCCTTCTTAAAATATGAAGAATGAGATATTGCACTAACTCTGACATTTAATTTCATTCCTTAAAAAAAAAAAGGGAAAAGCAAAGAGTTAAGAATGCAGAAAAATGTGACTTGATATGTAAATACAGCAGAAACACTGGTATGGCATTATGCAAAGTTAGTGTCACTAGAGATGAATTATAAAATAACTTGTTCTAAATGAAGGACAAACACTAAAAGAATGTACACATTCATATACCAGCTGTCTTATTGTTGCAGGCTGAGGGGAACCTATTGAACCAAGAGCTGAAGAAAAGAACAAATGTTCTTTTGTGTTTAACTAATGTAGCGATAACATCCAGTGATGAGGGCCTCCCGTGCTGACAGTTTACGGGCTAAATGAATGCGGTTTTCTCCTCAATCACAGACTTACACCTAATTTGTCTACTCCACACCTGCTCAAAAACATACATAAGTTAGAACAGGACATTGGGGAGAAAAAAATGGACAGCTCTCACCGACAAGCTGCAAAGGCACAGTCAGGGAGCACTCTCCTGTCCACATCTAGATCAAGTAAGATTTTAAGGAAAGAAGCTCAGAGTTAACCTGCCCCTTGAGAAAAACCAATGAGCTGGGCTATGATTATGTATTCCTTTATAATTAGTTTTCATAAATATACAATGCCGCTATTTTAGTACCAAGAACTACTTAGCAATTCTACATTACTTAAACATGAAGGCTGCACACCCTCTTCAAACATTGTATCATGTATTAGAAATTAATTCAATACCTATTCTTACTATGTATAACTGGAGAGATGGAATGATACACTTGAAATCCCATCAAGGGTATCAGAATAAGAACCATAAGGAGCTAACTAGAAGCTGACGCTCCAGTTCAACACATTAATCCAAACATAAAATTGCATCTTAGGTTTTCACACTTCTGTATTCCTAGCAAATAAATTCCTAACAACTACCAAAATTTCACTATATATTCTAGGTCATATAGACAAGAAATTGAGAGCTAGAATTAATCTCAATAGCATGGAACACGCTTATGGAGAGAACACATTTTTAACTAAGGTCTGACAATCTGCACTAGGTTTCTAGGTTTCCAGAAAGTCACAGCAACAATTTTCCCATCTTGGCTTTCAAGCATAAGGAAAAGAATTTGCATCAGCATATTTATTTTTATCCACGGCGTTTATTTCTGCTGTAATGCAAATAATCTCTACATATCTAGTAATAATAATGTAAAAAGGATGAAAGTGACAAAGTAAGAGTAAGCTTACATACAATACAGTCATATTACAAGTACATTCACCATCAACATTAAAGTTGCAACTATATTGGAAAAAAATCAAAACCCAACCTAGAAGTCGGACTTTCTTCTCAGTACTCAAGTAACCACAAATTTTTAATATCACTCACCAAGCCATATTATTTATACTAACATCCCCAGCATCATCAGATATCTATCTTTAGACAGATAACCTGAAGCCATGAAAATTAAAGCCCTATCAGACTCATGAGCGTTAAACCCGTGGATTTCTGGCCTACAAAGACTCCTGTATGAGGAAGAAATGTAATGTTTTTCCTCCCTCTTAACATGGAAGAGTCAGCATTGCCAAGGACAGGTGATAATGCCTCCTCCTACACAGCACCTACAGCCAAAATACAGTAGCACACCTGTTAAGTCCCCTCCAATATTATGGATCGAAAGTACAAGATTAGGGCTACCAAGCTCTGTCAGCAAGACAGAATATTCTGCTTTAAGGATGAAAAGCCAGAATGATCAAGCAGCAAAAGGTTTATTAGGGAATCTCTCTGACAGCTCTGGATTTGCTCAAGGTCTTCCACAGCAGAGATTTGGGCAACCACCAGATTGGTAAAATACAACAGAATTTCAGCCCTTTTTTTTTCACTATGTACATTCATCATCAGAACAGAACAATTCCTTAAAAAGGAAGATTCTTAAGAAACAAGTCATTAAGAAAGACAAGAAATTAGTCTTGCAGAATTAAATGACTTATGATATGACCTAAGATATGGAAGTCTTAGTAGCAAGATATTTTGTTGGCAGCATTTCTCATTTCAGGAAGTATTCAGTCAAGTATGGCTAAAACAAGCAGTGTCCCCATTGGATTCAGCAGCCAATAAAATGCTATTAATTTCAGCCTAATGTCCAGTAAAAGCAATTAATTTCAGAATACATAATTGCAACAGAAGTTTTCAATGACAAACACAGCAACATGGTTTTTCACCCTGCTAAAGCAGCAATATAACTGCTAATAACCAGTTATTTGGCATTGGGCAAGAACAGAAAGAAGAGCATAGCAGTACAAGGAAAACACGAGAATTAAATACATCATCCCTTATGCAACTAGTTTTAAACTTATCAAACATCTAGAAAAAATCTCAAAAGATACTGGAAGGAAAATCTACTCTGTCCATCTTAAGTCCACCTCCATTTAGAAAATATTAAATGCAGGAGGCTATGTTTTCTAAGCTAGTATTTGTTTTATTCTAATTGAAGCTTCATCTTAAGGTACAGCCAATTGGAAAAATTTATTAGCTCTGTGTGGGATGGACAAAACCTTCATGATAGATATTAGTTGATTTAATTTAAAAAAAATCAGTAGCTAAACATTTCTGCACATTTCTGGTCACTGGCAAGTTACAGAGACTGAGCAGGGAAAAGTACTTTATTGCACAGGCCAACAGTGAAAAAATAAACAGGACAGCCTAATTGAACAACATGGTTTCACATTAAGGAATAAATCTACTTTGCTTATTTAAATTTCACTTAAATATTAGAGAAGAGGTTGTACAGAGGTGGCTGACAGCATTAATTTTAGGCAAAGTAGACCATCTATTTTATTTAAGGTTTGGTTGCAAAGACCACTACAGTCAACTAACTCTTCATTTACTTGAATTGTCTTTGAATTTGACCCAGAATTTAAACAGCATCGCTATTTACTATGTAAGCACAAGGTCTGAAAATATTCCAGTTTACAGATGAGATTTCCCATGTTGGAGTTGAACCAGAGTGACAAAATAAATGACTCTGCACATTGCATCTCATTTGTTGTAGAAAATATTCTCACTCTTACCTGAACATTTTCTTCTGTAACTTGAATTTCAGCAGTGTAAATATAATCAATAAGCATCCTTAGAGTCCAGCCATCAACTTCCTTTATTCGAACTTTTTTTGCTCGGCTTTCACTCATCTCACCTACAAACACAGTTTATTAATCAAGTAAATAAGATAAAAATATAGCATGAATGTAGAAGTTTAACAGTAGCAGAAATTTTGTGTATGAACAGTTATGATAGTAGAAAAACTTCAACACTAATAATTTAGTTTCTTCCTTTCCTTCCTTCTTCCAATGAGGAAGGAAGGTTTTGTTGTCATCATGCAAACGCTACCTGCGTTAATACTTTTAGTGCAGGTGACCTTTTTTTTCCAGTGTAAAGTATCAGGAAAATATTGTTATTGGACCTAAATATCACACTTCAAATGCATACAAAAACATTTTGCTGGGAAAGCAAGATATTAAAATACTCTAGCTTTATTAACTTCTTAACTGAAGGAGCATACCAAACACAGTCCAGAGTAAATTTATTTAAATAAGAAAAGTTATATCCCCACAGAAGAATTAACATACATATTTCTTTGCTTGCCTACCTATTATTCCCTTGGTGATTTCACCTCTTTTGCAGCTCCAATTTAACAGCTCAAGCTAAGATTAAATGGTAAGCAAGGGAAAACTTGTTGGATCTCATTTTGTGGAGGCTGACATGTTGGCCATATGCCACAACCCATCTTCATAGAAAGGCCTGCAAAATATCTTCCACCTTCTAAAATATGATGTTTCTCAAAGTGCAATATTTTCTTTATGGCTGAAATAATTATCCAAATACATATTTTGAAGTAATGACTATAATCTTCTATATGACTTCCAGAACAGGTAATCTCAGATCTTTAAACCCTCTTGCACTGACTTTCACTGAGAAACAAAACATGAACTACAAAAGTGATGTTGGAAGATACATAAAATTTCACTTTGGAAGAGTATATCCAATCTCTGAATATATGAGTTTCTTATTCTTCTATATAGGATATAATTTCTTTCCCTTGGGCATAGACATCTAGAGATAAGGGTATTGGTGATATAATAAATTTAATGTATACAACAAGAAAAGCAGATAGGATGGAGAAGTGAACAAAAACATGCTAACCATTGCTGATATTTTTTATGAAGTCATACACATTTTCATTGCTTGTTACCCTCTGATCTCCCGGGTTAGTGTCAAACAATGCATTTTACCCAGGGTTTTCAGCAAAGAGATCATCACTGACAAATCTGTCACCACTATTCATGGTCCCATACCTTTTTTGAGCTGAAGGGTAAAGAGTGGCATTGCAAATCAACCCTTTAAGTGGCAGGAAGTTCAAAGACATAAAAACCAGCAAAATCCAGCTCCCACAGAACTTTCTCCTTTCACCTGCACTTCTGAAACATTCCCCTACACCTTTGAAGGATGACTGCAAAACCCTGCAGGGCCCTGTATTCCAAGTTCCTGCTTCTAGTTTGACACAGATTAAACCTATTGATCTTCAGAGCATGTAAGCTGCAACTTATTTATTATGCAAGCTGCTGTGGAGGTGGTCCTCTGGGAAAATTGTGTGTGTGGGAGAGCAGATTTTGATATTCTGCAAGCACATTAGATTTGTTTTCAGATTTTGTGTCAAGGCTTTTAGAGTCATGGATAGGCACCTTCTCTATTTAAAAACCAGGTCCAGAATATAAAAATAAAAAACCCTGAACAAGAAAAAAAAGAAAACCAAACCAAAACACCCCACACCCAAATAACAACAACAAAAAAACACCCAATCAAAATAATCCCAAAAATACTTGCTTCCAACTTTCATGTGAACCACACATGCAATTCTTACTACACTTCTAGATCAACCCATATCTGTTTGCTAGTTCATATAGAGGAAACCAGAGATGCACTCAGCAGGCAGGCTCAGTCTAGAATTCAACCTGCTGAAGAACTCAGTTTATGACTGGGAAGCAGCACCACCATGTCTCCACAGAGTTCTTAGTGACAGGAAAGCATATCATGAACTGAAAGAAAGCACTGAGCTGATCCAACCTCCCAAGCAGCAGCAGCAAAGCACCAGCTGAGTTGAAGATACTAAGGGGTTACAAAGATACAAAGGGGCTATCTAAAAAGCTTACATGGTTCCTCACAAAGTAATGCAAAGAAGGCCTTTTTCTTCTTTTTTATTTTTTGTTTTACCCAAGAATTTTAGAAACAGAGAATGGAAGTGAAGAGAGCAGGTGAATCCCTAAGGATAACTGCCATCATCACCCTTATCTGAAGTCAGCCCCTATAGCCACTGAAGAGTCCCTTCTCTGATGCTTTATAATCAATTCCTCTAAACAATTAAGTAGATTTAAATTATATTTCTAAATAATTCCACTGTATAAGACAAAAGAAGTATTCCTATTAACATAGATTAAATAGCAGGGACTCTCTTCCCCATCTCCTCACTGGATAATTGTTACTAACTTACTACGTTTTGTAACTTTAAAAGACAGTAAATTTTTCTTTCCTGATAATTATTAGGGCTACCATTACAAGTACAAATGAGGAAAAGGAAAAAAAAATACAAACAGGCAGAGAGTTTGAACCCAGTTAATGCCATATCCCAGCCTGCACTGCAGTAATATTTAATGACTCAGAGAATGATGGAATCAACCTGCAAACACATGTTTAAATATAAGCTTCTAATTTCTAATCAAGAAGTAACCCTAATGCATAAGAGTGCAATTTTTTCCACTGTCATTTCAGTCCGTGTTTTATTCTGGATAGAAGAAGATACTTCTCCCTTTCGTGGTGGCTGGTTAAAGGATCAAATTTGCTTATTTGAACTTGCAGATTACTGAATGAGAATAAAAATCCACCTAGGAAGTGTGGATTCCAGGCTTCATGGAGAGAACAATCACAATGAAATTCAAGAATTTTTGTGTGGGGAATGGCTGAAATACACCAATACCAGAGCTGGGCCATGCTGTAAGCAACAATATAAGCCTAGTAAAAAATCTGCTGATAACTCTTAAAGCCACAGCTGAATTCTATTTAAGCTCCCACCTATTTGGCTTACCAACCACACAAACCTCACCACAGATATATTAGTTAAACATTTCACACCCATTACTCAAGTGAGTGTTCCCACCTCCTGCACCACTGGGGCTAAAGAACGCCTACATTTAAAAACATAAAACAAGTAAAAAAACTTGAACGGGAAGATTTCAGTAATTCCATCTGGAGAGCAGCTACAGACACTGCTGCATTGGCACTCTGAATGGGTAATAAACTTCTTCACAGAAAGGGCAGTCAGGGCAAGCAGAAATGTCTTAATCACAGAAAACATAATAAAAAGCTATACGCTGAGCAAAGAGTATCTGCAATGTGATAGTCAACAACAGTTAGTCTTTAGTACAGAACTAACATAAGAGGCTTGCATTTCTCTGCTACTAAGGTGATAAAAAGGAACTGTAGAAGCAGCCTTTTTTATTCTAATTTTATAGACAGCAGTAAAAATGAAGAAAGAATTTATCAGTCATCCACAATGTTTGCCTCAATCACAAATGCAAACTTAAAGAACTGCTTGAGGAAGAGATATTTAATTTTACAAGCAATTTTAAAGCATTCTTGTAGAAGTTGCTCCACTTCTGGCCTCGAATAAGTCAAAATATTTGCCTATAAAATCAAGAATGATCAGCAGTTTCGCCAGAACACAACAGTATTTCAAATTTCATCCATCTTGTTGCATACAATTAAAATTATTAAAACACCAATCTGTTTGCATATGGGCAGGCCAAGAGTCACATTTCTACCTCCATCTGAGCTGGTGGTCAGAAGCAATGGATTACAGAGAAGTCTTTTAATTTCAGACAGTTGACATTAACTATAAAGCTGGCACAAGATTTCAGGATGAACAGACAAAACCTCAGAAGTTAATTTTAACATGCATTTAGTAGCATTCTTACTTTGGCACTGAATTTCACATTATTTCAATGTGATTTATAACCATGATGGAATTAAGCCCACAGCACAGGAATTTCAGCTGGAGGCTCCTATGAACCTGAACCTATCTTAGCCTTGCAAGCCGTCAGCATTCCTGCTCTAGCAGTAAGGCAGTAACTTGGCCAGCATGGAGTGAGCAGAAGTCGAATCAAGCCTGTACAGAAAAGTAGTGGCAATGATGCAGAGTACATATGTCATGGAGAATTACCCTAAAAATACTGAAACATGCACTCCAGCTATAGGCTGCCAAAGCCACACAAAGCTTTCATATCTACTAACAGCCTAGAGCACTCATGGGCTGAAGAATGTAGAAGCACTAGTTTTTAAAGAGCATAATTTACTCCAAAATTCACAGGAAAGTTATTTTAACCTTCTTTTGGACAAGTGAGATTACTAGAGGCTTAAAGGGTATAACAACTTGACTATCACTGGCTTACTTAACATCTAATTTGTTTTTTAATTAAGAAGAATTTTAAACCATTCATCATGCTAACAAAGGCTACATTGACAGTATGTCCTTAGACTGCAAAAAAAAAAATCATTAAGAATCCCAAACGTTCCTATTGGCTTATCTAAAAATCAAATTAGATCCTAAAAAGCAAAAGTCATGAAAATTTATTCTTTATACAGTTAGACTGGATTACAACATAGTAAGTATTGAAACATTTGGTACCTGTAAACATGGCATGGAAGTAGGGGCTGCAGGCGGCTAACACAACTCTATGCGCTGCAATTTCCATGTCTTCAGCTACTATCGTCACATCACACAGCAAGTTTTGACTATTTAGAAATATCAGAGAAGGCAATTTCACATAAGTGAACTACAACAGAAAAGTATATATATCACACACAATTTCTTTTACCATGCCATCAAAAGAGGCAGGCAGACAATGTTGATGAAGCATTGTTTTTAAATGTGTTACACAACCACATGGCTGTTACTCAATCAGATTACGGATGGGGCTTGGGTACACAAAACTGTTTAAAAATCAAACAACAGAATTGTGATTCATTGCACAGAAGTTTCCTGCATTGAATAACCATAATTTGTATCAGCCCAATTTATAAACATTCTCTCTGGAAGTCTGGGCCCCTTTGAACAACTATGATAGAAAAAGCAGAATTTAATATATACAAGCACTAAAAAAAAATTACATAAGAAACAAGGCTTTACAGACAACAAAGAATCCAAATTTCAACTGAGGTGCCTGTATTACATTACACTGGAAACTTATGCCTACTTAATTGTACAAATCCACTACTCAATCTTCTCTATATTCACTGTTTTCCAAGCATTTTCCATATTCAGCCCATGCACACAATAGCAATTATTTTTTCCAGTCTGAACAGTTTAGAATTTATTATGGGTAACTTCGTATCTTGACTTTGTATCTTCATTATATGCATTTGTATTCTTGTCCTTGGTGACTGTAACATATTTCCTCCCTGTTCAGTTGCAATAAAGTAACATCTCATTTTTAACCATTAGAAACACAGGTGTTTCTAACACAGTTTACAGCTACTGGCTATACCTCTTCCACTTAAACCCTTATAATCCAATTTTCTAGACTGGAAAAGAAGAGGGGGAAAAAAAAAAAACCACACCACAACACAAAAAGGCTGCAACTTCACAGCTTCTAACTAAGGGTTACAGTTACCTCTTCTTTCCTGTTCACGCTAGCACTGTCCCTGTGGAGGTTAGTATGGAATCCACAAAACTCAGACCCATGGCAACAGAGGGAAGAGGGAAAAGCACAACTTAACAGAACATATTCCTTAGGGGTGAAATTCCTTAGGGATTCCTAGAGCTGTACGCCAATCTAGTGATTTCTATTCTCAGTACCGTCAAAAAGATACTTTTTTACCCTTCCCGAATACATAATGAAGATTTTTAGATAGTTTGCAACTACCACACTGAGTTGTAGCAAAGTCAGGTGAGCAGTTGCATTTTGCTTGGGCACAACTAGAGCTCTCAGCCAAACTGCTCAGATATTCACCACAGTCCAAAAGAAAACTCTGTGATCTCTCAGTTCTGCAATTATCCAAATTTATGAGCCCAGACGCAAGTAAGGTGGCTTTGCAAAACTTTTGGTGGCCACAAGTAACCTTTGGGGCCATATTGCAATCCTGGCAATTATCATTCTGCTTTCAACTCTTAATCCCTACAGTAACTATGCAAATCTCATAAATTTAGCTTGCAATATAGTTATTATCAAATAATATGTACAATGTAATGACTGTACCAGATAAAACACATAATTCAGAGGATCTTGAAACAACCATTACATTTATTATAAAAAAATGGAAACAGAAAGCTGCACATACAAGGGCATCAGATACCCAGCTTTATCAGACACCTGCACTTAACCTGACAACAGGAACAAAAAGTTTTATACTTAGTTGCACAGAAATACTAAAGATAACAATGAAGCCAGAAGCAACAGATTACATCAATGCACAACTAGGGTTACTAATTACATTGCACATACACAGACAGAGTAACACCTCTAGTCTGGAACTGCATCAGGTGAATGAATATGCTCTGAGCTACTACAGAGCTGACAAGTTAGAGAAACTACTGCAGAAACGAGCTTAAAAACTTAATTATGTACTCTGCTGCAAGCATCTTGTGGCTTCCACAGCAATTCAGCACCTTCATTTCATGAGGGCACATAAATTTATTTTAGAAAAGGCTGTGTTCTGAGGTGGTATTGTACCAGTTTGATTATATAGAGTGACTGAATGAACAGAATAGTGAGGGATAAACCACCATGGTATGGAAAATGATAAAAAGGAGGTTAAGCAAGTATGCATTTAAGAAGAACTGAGCAACTGTTTACCAGCTCGCAGGCTATTCTTCACTGGTTCATACAGAGAAAGTTTTCATTACCCCCATCTTCAAAAGGTTTTAGTGAAGTCTTGTTTGTAAGAATGAGAATTTTGATTAATATAGGTAACATCAAATTCCTTTGTGATAAAAGCAAATTATAATAAAGTGAAAAGATAGGCATCAGAGTGTAATCTTGTCACATGTCAAGAACTAATTAGTTTTCCTAATGAGCTTTCTATTCAGTGTTGAGGTGATGCTGAGCAACGAAATGACAAAAAAATACAAAGGACAAAATTGCTAAAATTTGTCAAAATTTGAAGGCACATAAAAACTCATTAACAAGCTACTAGAGCCAGACAACCTGACAGCAGTCAAAAATTTAACATAAGCACAGAGACTTAAGCATTCAAAACTAAATGTATTTAGATGCTTAAGCAAATTATTTTTTCAATAGCTATTCACTTCCTGGAGAGTATACCTTGGGAAAATACCTGTTTGTGCTACATTAATGAAAAGCACTGAGATTCACTACATTTTTAAAGTTGAATCTAAATAAAAAAAATAATTTACTGGATTAATATTAGATCTTTGTTTAGAGCAATGAAGTCTGAAACATTTTTAAGATTTTCTGTTTATTATTTCAAACAAATGAATGCAACTAGAAACGTTTATAATTTTATTTAATTACCACTTACCATCTTAAAAGCTGTATTCAGCCTAAATTGAAAATATTGTTGCTTTACCTTATTAAATGGCAACTAGTTGAGGTTATATGGCACAGTTCCTGTTCAAACTTTAAGTATTTATACATGCAAGGCAAAATTGCTCAAATTGCTTCTACAGCAATTTGAATTTAGGTAACCATGGAAACTAAAGTATATTCTGAAAATAATCTATGGGCTTCAAAAATGCACTCTGCTGGAAGACTGTTAATTTTTTACTTAAAACACAGCAAAATGCAGGTAAGGTTTCTAACTTCCAAAACTATTGTTAAGATTAATTCTGGGAAACGTCCTCCATGTAAACTCTTGCTCATCCTTAGGAAGTCATTGCTACTGGCTCTAGCCAGGCTCTGTTATACTCCTTGAGACACTGCATCTGGTTACTGGAACACTTGAAAAAGCCAAGGGCATAAATTAGGTGAAGCAACAAGTGTCAGTCTATCCAGCACACACTTTTAAAGATTTATCTATATGGAACAGCAAAGGCCAAAGGCAGAGTCATACTTTAAAAGGGTATCAGTTGCTGTGTTTCTTTCTGTTGAAGCCTCTCCAATCTTTAATTTTATATGGAAAATAACAAAGAACTACAGGGTTTTCACAGCCTCCAGTACTGTCTCTGCTAGAGAAGTATTTTTATTTATTTAATTTCTCCATTGTTGCTGTAAGTTGTAGCACTAAATTACTATCAGTGATAGTTGTGAGTCCTGATTTCCAGAGCTCAGTTGTGAGCTCTAATTACCAGCTGTCACAGTTTTAAACATCACTTCACCTACTCATATGTAAAACATAAATCAATATGGATGCTAAGAACATCATCAGCACCAGCCTCCCAGTTTCACCGAAACTGATCGTATTATCCCTCAAAGTCTTTTGTCAATAAAGTTTTGTAAGTTACTTTCAATATTTGATTTGGGAGTTCATCAATTTCTCCCAGGGTGCAAGCAAAAAATAACTAAGAAAATGTGCAGTCAGTTTATACTGTGACCTATGTCTCTAGACTAGAAAATTTTAATATTTTTCTGGTTCACAGCATACCACAAAACCCAACAACAGGCACACAAAGAGCCTAAGGCTCAACCAGAGTCACTTTTTGTCACAGATCAAATACATACAAGAGAGGATGAGTAGCTGTAACTCCTTAAGTACAACCTGTAAGTATTTTTCAAGTCTCACAAAACTAGTTTTGACCAACTTATGAAGTGCAAAAACATACTGCATACATTACAGTTATCATCACATGGCTATCATTCAGTTATCACTTCATTGTATATTTAATCCTTCTCAGCTATACTTCTGAAATTCCATGTTCTTAATAAACAAACTACTATTATTAACTTAACAAATTCAAATGAAAGCAAAAATGAACTTTGGACTCCAGGCAGGTGTATACAGTGAAGTCATACCTTCTTAATTCATTCATAACTTTAAAAGCTTTCTTCATGTGCCATGGATTTACTGTAATAGGACAGTGAATTTCGGTGTTATCATCTTTCAGATCCAAGGGCTTCTGATGGCAAAGTTTGGTACATCTGAAAAGAAAGAGGAAAAAAATAAAGTTAATACTTCTGTCTAATCTCCAGTGCAGTTGCTTCTTACTTCATCCACCTTCATCTTGGGGAGAAGAAGAAGATTTGCACTTGAAACTTCTTCTTTACTCCAAGCAATTTTAGTTTCCCTATTACCAAAGGTGATGTGGAATAGGTAGAATTCCCATGGAAGTGGAAGTAGTGAGTTGGTGACTAATAGTAGTGACATTGTCAGAGGCTAACAATAATCTATATTAAAGAAAACATGAAGATATTTTCTGATTTTGTGAATATTATTTTATTTAGTGGAGAAATAGTCTAGAATATTTCCAATAAGCTCTGAAGTGAGGGCAGAATCAGAGTTTTGGGCACTTTTCACCTAGTGCCCTACAGATCAATGGCAGAATGCAGCAACTATCACCCCAGTCTCTTACTGCCTTCACTGCCTGTCAGGTAAGAGCTCCTCTCTGCCCTTCTGCCAGGACCCCAGTTACTGTTTCACACAGCTCCTGGTTCTCCTCTGACAGGAGGACCACACAATGACTACTGCAACTATCCAGGCTTTCCCTAGCCACAACACAAGAAGTGGGCGACAAAAAAATGGTGTACTTTTGTAGATTCACTCAATGTTTTAAAACCATAATGTACATAAGTGATCAGCCTTTTAATTTTTGTTACTCTCAAAATCCCACTCCAAATAACAAGAACTAAGCAGTGTGAAAAATCATTACCTCTAGCTACAATTAATTCTTTCTGTAAGACATACCTGAGTTCTACAGACACTAACTTCTGTAGAAAAATCATTATATACACTTCTCAGTCACTTGGAGTGTCCAAACAGCAAGCAGACTTCTCATGCCAAACCAAATCAATGAGTTTCCTGTTTACAGTCACAATATTGTTCTTACAAAGCAAACTGTGTTGCTGTAGCACTTAGAAAATACTTAGCATCAGTGATGCTTTATTCTACAGTATTGTAACTGTATTCCTCAACCTCTAAGCTGGAAATTAGCAAAGGCACTGAGAAGTCATTTGGTGGGCCACAAACCCTGGTACATGAACGATCTGACTGCAAGTGAAAATTCAGCCTTACCAGCATTAGGTAAGCACGTCAAACTGAGCATATTCAGTGACTCACATAATTGCAACCTCTCTTCTACTGTACCTGAAACTTTTTAATTGGGCATGTCTAATGAATTTAAAAGAAAAAGCCAACAATAATTTAAGATTTTAACCTAGAAGTCTAAGTTCTATGCACTACAATTGCGCAAAGCCAAGTAACTGGCTCTATTTTTCATTATCACAACACTGGCTACAAAATTTTGGAGTAAAGCAATACAAAATTGCATCAAGCAACAAAGGAATGTAAAAATTTTCCATAAAACGAACCAAGTAACATGCATGCACAGAACTCTAACTACAACCAACTTACTACACTGTACCACAAAACTGATACGAATTAAAAGTTTCATGTTCAATTTTGACAATTAAGCAATTCATTACTGAAAAAGGACAAATGACAAGAATTCTGCATCAATCAAAAAAAAACCCCAAGCAAGTTACATGCTATCCAGCACATGAAAATTCCAAAAAGTTATAGACAGAAATCAATGACTGCAGAAAACATTCAAAACACCAAAGACCTATAACCAAGAGACCCAGCTTTTAATTATACCACTGACCTGTCAAGTCCAAGATAGAACACTTTCATTGCAACTTTCTACATCCCAAAGTCCCAAAGCAGATGTAAATGCATCAGATACTGACGTCTATTTATCTGCATACATATACAGGCTGTGTACACATCAAATACAGCCATGCAAGGAAAACAAAAGTGATCGAGTTGTCCGTAAAGAGCTGCCAAGCAACCTGGATCAGATGGAGGAGCTCACACGGAGCGTAAATTAATTTGCTGAAGTTTCATTTGTTTGTCACAAAGGGGGACTTTGTTTTAAGGTAATGAACCCTACAAAACCATCAGTCATATGCCTTCTGTTTTGGTAAGTGCCAGTCTGTCTGAAGTACTGAGGTCCCTCTTACCATTTCACCAGCAGGGCCAGAGCTGTCTGCAACTGGTTTCTTTCAGTTTGTTCTCAAGAACCTCACGCACATCACGCCTCAAATCTACCTACCGAAGGCACAGGATGAAGTAGCACTGAACCGGAGCCCGTGAAAGGACTGAGGAGGCCAGCTGAGGTGCAGCTGGAGATGGTTGCCTGGAGTGCATCGCCTGGGCACTGCCACTAAAAAAGATGCTTAACTAAATAACCAGAAAACCGGGAGTGAGATAAGCACGACTGCTGAGTCAAACAAGGAGTAATTTGGGACCACATATGGAGGAAGCAGAAGGAGTGAGGGGGAGGAGGGAGAAAAAGCCCGCCTGTCCCCGCAGGCTGGAAGGCACACGGGAAGGCGGCGGGGCGGGGGTGCCGGCAGCGCTGCCCGCCCGCGGGAGCCCCGCGCCCGCTGCCCCCGCCGCACGGTGCCCGCGGCCGGCGCCCGCAGCAGCACGACCGGGCATCTCCGAGCGCCGCGCTGGCCGCGGGAGAGCCAGCCGGCCGGGCGGGCACCCGTTCCGCCACCAGGTCGCCGACACGACCCTCCCGCCGGCGCTGCCCCGCGGCCGGTTCCGAGCGTGCCCCGTCCGCAGGCACCGCTCCCCCGGTGCCGGGGGGCCCGGCGGGGCCGGCCGGGTGCGGAGAGCCGCGGCACCTCCGCTCGCTGCAGCGCGACCGGGCCCGCCCCGCCGCCCCAGCCCACGGACCGCTCAGCGCTCCGCTCCGCACCGCCGTCCCGGCGGGCTCCGGGCGCCCGGCTGCCTCCCCGCCCGCCCCGCCGCCGCCGCCGCACTCACACGGGCGGCAGCAGCATCTCCATCGCGGCTCCGCTCGGGCTTCCTCCGTGCAACGCGGGCGCGGCGAGCTGCCGCCAGCACCATGCCAGCTGCGCTGCCCCGCCGCTGGTGCGGGGTGCGGGGAGCGGCTGCGCCCGCCCGGCCGAGCCCCGCCGCCGCCGGGAGCCGCCGGCGCTGCGGCTTCCGGGTGCCCGCCCGCGGGAGGGCGCGGCGGGGACGGGCCTCTCTGCGCAGGCGCGGCGGCGGCGAGACCCGGCCCGGCTCGGCCTGTGCGGTGCCTCCTGCTGGAGCTCCGGTACCCGCGGTGGGACAGGGGCACCTCTCCGGAGTCTTCCGCCCTGGAGGTGGGACAGCCTCGGCCCAGGCGCTTTAGGAAGAGGAGGCTGAGGCGCCGCTGCCCTCGCTGAAAGAAGCCTGGCCTCCGAGTGGGATGAGTCGGGTTCAGCGCCCAAGTGCGCGTCTCCCGGTTCCCAGGAAAGCGGTGGCTCAGGGCAGGCCGGAGAGCGACACCCGGAGCTGCCCTGCGCAGCCACCCGTCCTGCGGAGCGCCCGGGTCAGCGTGTCCTCAGCGCCAGCGAGGATGGCTTGGGGCGCTCGCGTGGGGACACACAGGTGTCCTGTCCCACGGGGGAAAAAATAATTAGAAATGAAAGTTGGTCCAGGTCTTCTCAGTGCGACTGACAGTGAGAAAATCCACCAGCAGGTGCACACCATGAGGGACATGGGCAACTTCTTGGCAGGCCAGCCAAGGAGCTGGTCCGACGCCAGCTCATGCAGGTGGTTTCTGCTCGAGCAGGGGCCGAAGGGAAGAGCAGAAGTGGCGTCGGCACGGAGGACTTGGAACAGGGTATAATTCCCTGTGACCTGCTGGATGTCATCGACTTTTATTTGATCAGTCCAGCAGGAGCACTGCCGCTCAAAAGAGATGACCTCCTGTGTTTTGCAAACATTGCTGACATTGATCATTAAGTACTTGAGTTGTGTTTCAGTGTTTGCTGAAGTAGCCTCTGTGATGCAAAATGGCAAAAAGGAAAACGAACAGACATCTATTTCAAATGTGTCTTTGTAAACGACACTAATTCAAGCAATGATCAAGAATACTACATTTAGCAACTTCTGACTTGGGGCACTAGAGAATAATTTACTGTATTTAAACCTCTGTAAGTTATTTCCAAATCTTTGAAGATTGTGTAGTGGAGAATGGATTTAGCAGGCTGAAGACAATTCAGATATTTAAATCTGATTGTGTCTGTAGAATTAAAATGCTTTTTCACTGGTGTAAAGATTTTAAATAGCAATAGTATCTCTAAACAAATAAATCTACTAATAACTGACCAACACTATTTTTCTAAGAGTGAGAAGCGTTTGAGGGCAGCATATTTCAAGTAAGACACAAAACAAAATGGCAGGAGTGTTTTGAGTGAAGTCTTATTATAGACGGATACTGAAAGCCTTCACCAGTGTTTCTAATAAAATCACTGGCTATTAAAACTAAATGTATTTTAATCTGTTATTTTCATTTTTGCTAATCTCCAGCAATACTCCTCACTAGGAAAATGCCATTTTATTTTTCTCAGTTTACCAATCCTCTTTCACTACAGTGATGTTTGATTTGGGAACACTTCAACATTTTTTCAATGGGTTACCACTGGAGGTTTTTCTAAATTAAATAATCACAATTGGCAGTGCCTGTTTTTATGAAGTCTGTGCTTTGTAACTACTGAATTTGTCTCTTCTCAAGAGACAACTAGATTTGCCTCTGGGTTGTATTGAAGAAGATAAGGTACTTGCTAAAGATTTAAATTCACACCAGAACTTGCTTGCTGGGAAGTCTGCTCCAAAGGATCCAGCCAGAAATAATGCTCTCTGAAATGGAGGTTTAAAATTCAGCTGGCTCCACATAGCATAGCATGTCCGAGGTCTGAGTTCATAAGCAGATGTGGCCTGGGTAGATCTGAGAGTGGATGATGTCTGTCACATCACACTTCCAGGTTTCTATAATTTAGAGTAAACTCCTGGACACATCACTTTGTAAGACAAGGATCCCAACTTCTACTGATCCGTAAGACCTAAGTGAATTCTACTGTGTTGTGTTTAAGGGTCCACACGAGACCACTGTGAACTTGTGAGCTGGTCTGGAAGCTGAGGGGCTCTTGCATATAGATCCTGCAAGTTGGTAGGCAGCTGCAGATTCTGCTCCATGCTAACACGGCAGAACTGTTTAGTGATGTTGCTGTTGTTGTTTAACCCCAGGCAGCCACTCACTCACTCCCCCCACAGTAGGATTGGGAACAAAATCAGAATGCTAAAAGGTAGAGAACTCATGGGTTGAGATTAAGACAGTTTAACAGGGAAAGCAGAAGCTGCATACACAAGCAAAGCAAATCAAGGAATGAATTCACTTCTTCCCATGGGAAGGCAGGTGTTTGGCCATCCAGAAGAGCAGGGCCCCATCACATGTAAGGGTTACTTGGGCAAACAAACACCATCACTCCAAATATCCTCCCCTTCCTCTTTCTTCTCCCCACTTTATACGCTGAGCATAATGTCACATGGTGTGGGATGTCCCTTTGGTCAGTTGGGGTCACCTGTCCTGGCTGTGTCTCCTTCCAACTTCCCATGCACCCTCAAATTCCCCACTAGCCTGGCCATAGAGAGCAGAAAAGGCCTTGGCTCTGTGCAATCCGTGCTCAGCAATAACAAGAACATCTCTGTTATCAACTCTGTTCAGCACAAATCCAAAACACAGCCCCATGCCAGTCACTGTGAAGAAAACTAACTCTACCCCACCCAAAACCAATACAAACATTTATTCTTAACATTCAACATTTCCAACCTGTGACTTCTCTCATTTTCTTGCAGTGTTGTTTTGGCTTCAGAGCCAAATGTTCAACATTAGTTCAGTTAATTTCTGTGATGCAGAGCATGGGAAAGAAACAAATAGGGCAAGGTTCATTTTTTTTTTTTCTGAAAATTGTATCTTTGTAAATCAGTAATTTCAGGAATAGAAGAAAAAACAACTTCATCCAAAATACATTATGTGGTTATGGCAAAACAACCTGTATCTCTAACCATGAGAAAACACATCCTTTAAATACAATGCCTAGATTTTTATGGGATTCTGCTTGATCCAATACCTCTTCTCAGAAAAGAACTTTCTGAGAAAAAATTTATTTATATATGTCTGTGGGTGTATGTATGTAGTTTTGAAAGGAAATGGGCTATGTATCTTATCTATGATGAAACAGCTGTCATTTTTGTTTATGCTGCAGCAATTCAAATTACTGCATTTACTGAGAAAATTCCCTGTCATGTTTCAGGCTGTTCCTGTAATAATTCTTAGCACTTTCCCACTTGTTTTAGTGAGTTACAAAGAATGTGGCCAATGCTTACTTAGGATCACACGGTTCTTCAGATCTATTGACACTAGAAATACTTTGCTCATACAGAAACCCCAATACTATCCATCAATGAATTGCATCCAGTGAAAATGATGTTATGCTAGCAGTGCTCTGCTTGCTAACAAGATAGTCCCACAAGTTACACAGTCCTACAAATAGAATAACTAATGCTGGTAAAAGTCAGTGTGACTGCATACATACCTGGTGGTTTTTTAGCATGTTTAAGGGATCATGCTCTATGCTGACATGGTGGCCTTAGAAAAAATCTGGTTTAGGTTTAGCCACAGAGGACACTGATATAAGTTCTTACTTATTTTTAAATGACAAATATAGGTTAGGAAAACATCTCCAAGAAAGGACAAAATATAAGGTGGTAAGAACATTTGCTCTTGTTTAAGATGTTAGAAGTCATCATTCCTGAAGGATTTGGGTAGAATGCTTATGAGGACATGCTGCTGAGGCTGGGATTCTTTTGTGAACAGGGGAGAGGAAAGGAAGGGCTCTGGAACAAAATACTTAAGTACCTCTCAGTACTCCTATTGCTTCAAACAGAAAAATAATGTACTTCTTCACTTTGTTAGCTTTTAGATTATCCATTATATTTGTATCCTACTGAATTGAGCTGAGAGTAAATTATGTACAAAAATCTATGTAAAGATAAGTATGCATTTATCCAAAATACATGGGGGCACACATGCATTTTTTCCCATGCATTTCACCCTCAATAACTCAACCATCCAGCAGGAGACCTTTATGCAATCCGGGCACCTGTATCTAAACAAATCCACAAGGACCTTTGTGGAATTCATGGCAGGACTTGAGTTCAACACAGACACCAGCTACTACTACATTCTTTTGTCTAAGACACCAGCACTAATATCAGCATTAATCCAGCATTACCTAATCTTAAAAGGCCTCATTCTAGTGGAAGAGATTCCTTTTTCTTGCTTCAGAAGCATGGAATATTTAGAGTTTCAGAGAACCATTGAGCTAAGGACATCAATGCAGTTGAGAAGAATTACACTGAAAAGTAATGTGAAAAGGAAATGCAAGAAAGTGCATGCAGCAGACTGAGAAAGGGACCAGATTGCAGAGAATATGTACTGGAGAGTAGGCAGAGAGAGAAAAAATAAAACATGTAAATTGGGATTGTGAAATAAGGAATAGCAAAGCAGCTGCTATCGAAGAGAAATTGTACTGTGACCAAAATCAGTGAAATACAATTAAGCATGGATTAAAATATTTTGTCTTTTCTACATTTATTTTCCTATGTGAACAATTGCTGAAGCACTAAGAGTGACACATACTTAATGAAAATAGGTGAAGGGATAAGATTTATTCTGTAAAATTCATGGACCTTATAATGATTGTGATGAAAATTAGTAACTATGAACTGGATTTTTCAGTGTTCAAAACCAGATATAGTGTAATTTCTAAAGGACATACAGTCTCGTAAACAGATCTAATCCTATTTCTGGAAAATAAGGCCACATAAAAAGCAAATGATATGACACTTTTGAATTCTACTTGATGGAGAAGCCAAGTCCCTCTGGTCAGTGCTGTGTTCCTTCTAGATTACAGCTTCCAAAAGGAAGTCCTAGCTGACATGAGTTACAAATGGAAGCAAATGTAGGTCATAGCCATGATTCATATTTGTACTGCAAACTACAAAGATTCCAAGTAGATATCTTGTTGAGTAGATCTAAAGCCCAATGCTGCAAAGCTATATATATTTCACATATAATGTATTCCTGAGATAACTGTGAAAGAGATGGAGCAACTCCTGCTCTCATACCTGCAGACTTGTGTTGTTTCCTGTATACTGACTAATGCAGTCAGGTCTCTATACTGAGTGGGTTCCATTCACTAAACCAGAAGAAAGCCCATCAAAAATTACCAGATTTCATCTTGTAGCCACATTACTACTTAGACATGATGCAAAGGCAGCAGCAGAAACCTGCAGCAAGGATGTTTTGGGAAAAGTTGGACCATCCCAATCAGCAATGTGCAAAGCTGATGAGGAGTTTCACCCTTAACACAGAATTATACATTACTGAAATAAGTTGTGCATCATTTTTGTGTACAGCCTACATAAAAAAAAAAAATTGCAACACTTAGTTTTTAGCAAATAATGCATCATAAGCAGTCATTGGAGTTTTTTCCCGATTATTTTACTTTATAAGAGTGTAGAAAAGACTTTTGTTTATTGTTGTGTTCTGTCATACCTATTTAACTTGTCAAAATATTGTTTACTTGAAAATGAAGCAAAAGTTATTTTCTTCATAGATAACAACTGTAAGGTACCTATTACATGCAAGCCCATCAAAGTCTGTGTACTTCTCCTCCATCATGTTCCCACTCGAGCAGCAATGTTGTGAGATAGTGCTAACCAGGTCAATCAACCAACACACCTCTTTCTCAGAAGAAAACGGTTACAGCTCATAAATTAAAATCACATTTAAACAACTGATGTACTGCCATCTAGTGCTTCCTGAATGCATGACGAGACAGAGAGATAGACTCGTTTAGGTAGTTCTGGGTATCCAGGATTGGCCAAATGCAAACCAATAGTAAAATCATCAATTTCCTCCAATCGTGCTCATTGTGAGCTTACCTAAGAGCCGTAATTGGGAGCAATTTACACTGTGAAAAGCAGCATAGTATGCTAAAGTAATCAACCTGATTATTTACTGTTTCATATGCATATAAACAAGAGAGGAGGAGCAGTATTTGCAGAGTCTGCATCACTTGAGGGGACATTCAGTGAAAATGAAAAATGCTGTGGACTGGGAAAAAGCAAGTGGGATATATCTCACACATTGTACAGATTCTTTTGTTGTACAAAGAGGCAATGAGAACAAAGACATTAAAATACTGAAATGTTATATTCAGGGAGGCATAGCAATTACAATCACATAGGTTTAGTTACTGCACATAATTTTGCAGAGAGGTTGTTCATAGAAAGTGAAAAGCATATCATGCTGCTGTTCCAGAAATTTAGTTTATCTTCATTTGGAATAATCTTTTCTGTGTAAGAAAGACTAGAAGTATTTATACTTCTAGTATTTATAAGCATATACTCGTTGTTTAATAAAATAGCTCAGGATCAGTACTTGTAGGTATACAGAATGTCTATTAAAATTGGACTCCTAGTAAACTGAAAAAAAATAAGGGGAATTTAAGTCAAAGATAAAGATATGAAAAGGTTTAGTCCAATAATTCTGGTATAAGGAGGTACTCACAGAATAAGTAGCTTATTAGGGTGTTTCTGGAGTGGAATTTTCACTGGTATCAAGGACAGTTCCTTGACAGTATTTCTATGCAAAAGAAGATTGGGGTCTGGATTAATATACTGAGGTAAAAAAAAAATAGGTAACTTCAGAACTTAAAATAAAATAGGTAACTTCAGAACTTAAAATATTCAAAAGAATATTTGTTGCAATGTTAATATTTAACCATACAGCCTAAAAAGTTAGTTTACACAAACTAGTTCTTGACAAGTTAATTTTAAGATTTTCAGAAAAACTTACAGAAAACTGAGAAAAAAAGAACTGTGAGGAAAAAATATCAACTGATTTTTCCTTGAAATTTCATCTTCTCTCTTTATTTCAGTTTTATCAGTAGTTTTCCCAAGGTAATTATCTCAAATATAACTCATTTTTAAGAAAATCACCCTAGAAAGTATATAATCTAAACTGAAATATTTTTAGAAAAAGCTGTGTGTTTCCCTTTATATAGTTCAAATAAATGCTTCTCATATTGTGATTGCTTTATAACAGAATGTAAACAGAAATGTGATTTTGAAAAATCAGAAGAAAATGAAAAAATTACTCTGCAGAGGGAGTACTTTTCACCCTGCAAATTAGGCATTTGCTTAATTGCTAAACCAAAACTCAAACTCATCTTTAGCACAAAGTAAGATACATTGTGATAGTTAATTCTGAACTTTTATACTTCTAGTGTGTATTTCTAAAAGTAGATATGAAATTGAAAAGTTGTATCCTTTCTTTAACTCAAATTTATTTGCTTTTTAATATATCTAGGAAATCAGTAATTTTTTTTTAAATAATCAAGAGTGCCCATTCTGTTTTTCACACTTTTTCTCTTTGCTATTATTTCGCTCTTTGTCTTATCTGCATAAAGCAGTCCAAATTCTCTCTCTCTATAGCCATATTATCTACCCTTTTTCATCAGTCCTAACTCTGGAATTCATTATGGACATTTTGCAAGATCATTTTGCAAAATCATTTGTACTAATAGATTAGCTGAAGTAACCCCTGGCCACACTAAGCCTCCAGCATTCAAATTTGTATATTAATCAGTGAAAGACAGAAAGAGTTTTTATCAATACCAGTGAAACACTCTTCTCTTTTCAATAGCTTGCATTTAAAGGCCACAGAATTTTTAATGGGCATTTTACTTAGGAAGCAAAATCTGCATAGCAAGTGGCAGTTTTTGATTACATGATTACCACGCATAAATAGCCCCATGCTGCTCAACACAAAAAGTTGACACTTACATGATGTGAAAATTTGAAGCTATGCATGGAGTGAAAGGTTCCTTTGTATTAAACATATTCAGCAGTGAACTGTTTTTTTCAACCTCCACAGGATCTGAAAAATTTACAGGAGCTTGAAATAAAATCAGTACTTCTGAAATGTCTGCAATATGAGGCTAGAACATAGACCTCACTACAGTATGGCTTTCAGGATTATTACAGCAATTCATGCAAATAAAATTTTCTACTATTATTTTTACCTTTTCACTTCCCATTTGTATTTGAAGTAATGTTGGGATTTGTCACAACCTCATATTCTCAGAGCAGAGACTGTATTCTTTACATAGAACTGAATACAGTTTAAGTACTAATTGTACTTGTAGTATGAAAAAAGAAACAGTAATGATAATTATATCTTGTAGCTGAATGCAAAGAAGTTTGTGAGCTCAATACTGTTTTCATTCATGCCAAATTTTACGTGAAACTGAGAGGAAGAAAAGTAGATATTACACCTCTTTTTGAGGACACAATTGTGACAGCTTGTCCCCAAATATTGTAATTTTTACTGATATGGCAAAGGTAATGCCTAAGAAGAGCACTTACTCCTGTGCATCTAATGACTAAGTAGAGCTTTCTCTAAGGGCAGCATAGCATTGTTGGGCCATAATTCATCTTTTTATCTTACCCTTAGCAGATACTTTCATCATTACTGATGGAATTGCAGTAGAAATAATTTAGGACCAGGCCAAATCTTTATCTGTTTTAGACTGCCCAGAATTAGATCATGCTACAGGAGCCAGACTTGCAAGTTAGTGTACACTTAAATTACAATGTCTGCAAAATTTGATGGAAGATGGAGGAATGGAGTAGAAGAGAATGTTACTTTATTAAAACCTATCTTCATCACTAAAAGCTCTCACTATAAGAAATACTATGAATCTAGTAATTAAAATGATAGATCAAAACCAAAACAAAGATTGAGTGATCTAGTAAGAACAAGAGCAGACTACTACTACAGAGATTACATACATGTTTTACATAAGCCAGTTGAAACTGGCAATCACGTACTTCTGAATATGTTAACTGGTGTTGTATGCAGTAAGTATTTATGCACTTCAAATATTTAAACTTGCAATTTTTTTCCCTAACTGCACTCTTCAATAGTCCATTGAGAGCTCTTAATTTCCCATTCAGTAAAAACAAGGTTTACAATTATATATAAAGTTATAGCTATTCAAACGAGTGATAATAAATGTAAACTTACTGGGACATCAGGATTTTAAAATTACAGCTAGAAGAATAGAAGAATTAGCTCTTTTGATTTTATCTTAAACACTTGTCTAATGGCATGTCTTACTCACACTACATATATGTATGCAAATCGTGGCCTCACTTCACTGTCACTGAAAACTTTTGCTTGCTGATCAGTAGGATCTGGGTTCTTGTCAGGAATGAAAAAAAAAAAAAAAAGAGGAAGCACAATAAGGAGGAGGAAAAAGAAACATTTAGGCTGATAAACTGGAACAGAGCATGCTCTTATCACAGAAGCTGGACTTTATCTGAGTCAAACCAGCAAGTTTAAAGCTTCTTTTTAATTTAAGATAGTTGTCCAGTTCATTAAATGTGTGTATCTGTATTAAACAAGAACAAATGAATGCAATTGATGAATGTAAATGCTCCGGGTGGGAGGTTTCAGATGATAATTTTTTTCTAGAAAAAGATAGCCAGGAAAAGTCACAGAAGCCGAGATAAAAAACTTGGAACTTCTTCTCTGAAGAAGCTCATACCTCAAGAGCAGTTTTCACCCATTGGGACTTCAAGATGCTTCCAAGAGAGATAGAGCCACTGCAGCAGTTCAGGGTGACAGTCCTGGCTTCTCTTGAATCGTACACATAGAACAATTACAACCTGGAGAGGATACAATCTTACCAGTCTTTCAGACCCCTTTAAAAGCTTTGATCCTGTTCAGAGTCCTCACTAGCACTAACTGAAGCTTAAGGGACGTTTATAAAGAATAAGCAGAAGGTTAAGAAACATTAGCAGAGGAACAGAGCACATAACAGATAGCAAATATGATGCTTTGGAAATTCATATTTTGCCCATGCTTGAACAGTGTGTCATTCTGATCCTTCTCATTTCAGAGAGGCTAGCAAAAATTACCAAATAATAACTAAGTGTAATAAGTGGTTGAGGAGTATGCAGAATACACAAGGCTGTCAATGTCAGTAACACAGAGAACCATAAGGGAGTAGCCTGGACACTGTCAGTGGCCACAGTCTGTCTCAGTGTGATCACAAAGGGTTAGACAATGAAATTACCAAGCATACGTTTTAAAGAAATGTGTTTCTTCTCAAAATATACAACAGGGCCAGAAATAACTTAAAAAATATATAAAGTGCCTCATGAATGCTAAAACTTTTCGTGATCCGAAGGGGCAACCAGATCCACTGGAAGCAGTAACTAGCTGCATAAGCTCCATGCTTTCCCGCAAGACCAATCGGAGGTGAGAAAACACTCTTCACTGCAAGCTGGCACCAGCACTACGCTGCCTTTACCCCACACTTTGGCCAACCACCTGCTACTGGGGCACTTTCCCCTCCCAGCGCTGCCTCCCGAACCGCGGCCCCGCAGGGACACCAGCCCGGAGCCTGCTCTAAGTGGTCTCCGTTTGGAATTCAGGCGCGGGCTGAGAGAGAACTGCACCGAGCACGGCCACGGGGCAGCGCCGCACGCCAGGGCGGGCGGGGGCACGGACCTGTGCCGGGGCGGCGGGACGGAAGCTCAGCCCGAGACCCGGCCCCGGCCCCTCCGCCGGGCCGGGCCGCGCCCCGGGGCGGTGCTGGCGCGGCGCGGGTCCAATGGCGGCCGGGGGCGCTGCTGGCGGGGCGGGGCGGGGCGGCGGCGCTGCCCGTGGCCGGCCCGTGGCGGCAGGGCCGCACCGGGGGCGCCCATTAAACACCGCCGGGGCGGCTGTGGTGGTAGGCGGCGATGGCGCTGACGGAGGGGAGGCGGCAGCAGGACCTGGACAACGTGAGCGCGGCGGGCGGGAGCGGGGCCGCGGCCGCGGGGACCCCGCCCGGGTGAGCGGCCGGGCTGCCGCTGAGGGTGGGCGCCGCCGGGCCTCGTGTTCTATGCCGTCTCTTCCTTCCGCCTCCTCCTGGCTGTTTGCCGTCCGGGAGCCTGAGGCTTTATCTGTTTCTTCCGGGGCCGCCCGCCGCCCCAGGCGTGTCCCCAGTGGCCCTGTCCGAAGGGCTGGCTCGGCCCCTCGCTCCCCGCGCTGCCCCTCCCCAGCCGGGCTTGAACTATCCCCGAGGCATTTGGGCCTGGCCTTGTTTTTAATCGAGGTTTTTAGACTCTAATCAGGGCTGCTCGTGTGGCTTCTTCAGGTTTTCTGGGTTATTTTTGCATAGGCGGATCCTGTCTGTGCCGCCTCTGGATTATGTGCTGTTGGCTGGCATGACCACGGCGTTTCTGTGTTTGTTTGAATGTTTCTCCCCGCCCCAGCTGGAAGCCTGCGTGGGCGAGGCTTGCTGGCTGTGGCTTGTTCCTGCCTGCCCTCCTCCTCCTGCTGGCGCTGGGCTGCTGTGGAAGCGGTCACATGCTGGAAGTGGATCAGGGAGCCAGGAGGCCAAAGCTTTAACCTGTACTCAGCAGCAGTGCCAAGCAAGTCTGGATTTAAGGCATTTTGGCTTTTGACAACTGTGGCTTTGGCTCATCTTAGTGAAATGAAACCAGTATTTGCTCCAGTAAGGAAGGACGCTTACTGGATTTTCTTTATGTCGTATTGACTGCATGGGATCATCATGTCCCATGGTTTAATTCCCCTCCTCTCCATGTTGTCTGTAATAAAATCTTTTTGAATAGATTATGTAATCTAGTGCTTCCTAATACTAGCTGTATTTCAGGATACAAAGATGGACTGTAGCCAGTCTTGTGAGAAGTGGCATGGTCAAAGCTCTGATAAAAGCTTTGTCTGTGAAGGAGTGCCCTGATCCATCATGGAAATGAGGGAATGGTGAAATGCAGAAATGGTGAATCGTTTGTTCCCACGAGACAAAGGTTATTGTCCTAAGAAGAATTGCTGGGTTTGTGGGAGATGTGAGCTGTTAACCCCACTGTTGATTCTGTGATCATAAAATGGTTTGGGTTGAAGGTTCTTTAAAGATCTATTTCCAACCCCCCTCTGCCATGGGCGGAGACACTTTCCACTAGACCGGCTTGTTCAAAGCCCCAGCCTGGCCTTGAACACTTCTAGAAATGGGGCATCTTAGCTTCACCAGGCAACTATTCCAGTGTCTCTTCACCCTTGTAGTAATTGATTTTTTACTGATGTGAAATCTAAAGAATTAATTGAGATGCCTTGGCTGCTGGAGTGTTGGTCCTTGCTCTCAGACCTTAAAGTTGCACCTGGCCTGTGAAAATAGGCCAAGGAGGGCTAGAAGGCATCTTTGATCTCATGCTTCTGGATTTTATATCTGTGCCGTAAGAGGAGTGCCATTTGTATACATTTAGGTGTAAAAGGTCATTTTACCAGGCAGGTATTTCAGTAGGGGTCATTTTCAGTCAAAGACTGGGCTAATTAAAAGGTGTCAAATAGCTGAGGCTGGTCTGTTCACACTCCTCTGTGGCAGGGCAGGTGTAGTGTTCACAGTTCTAAAATAAAACTGATTGTTGACTGAAATAACTCTTGACGACGATTTCCTTCACTGTAGGCAGTTGTCTGCAGGTGAAATAACTCTGGGGAGACAATCACATTGTCCTGACTGACATGAGGTATAAACCTAGGTGTAATCCCTCTCTACACATGCTAGTGTCTAGAAGGATGGCATGTTTCATTTGACTTGAGGCTTATGCTGCTTTTTCTCAGAGGGTCCTCAGTTTATAGAAAAGTCCTCAGTTTATAAATCATTAAATGGCCTGGTGAAACCTAGCACATCAGAAGTCTGGAGCGGGGTAGGCCCTTGTCTTCTTTTTCTGGGTTGTGGTTGGTATTATGAAGAGCAAGAGTCAAAACTTGAGTGGAAATCTTGAGCTGTTTTGTCTTCTGAGGCAAGGGATGTAACAGGATGCTTAGGGAGAAACTTTTATCAGTTTGGCCATCATAGTACCTCGTGTATGTTCCACTTAATATGTATTGAATGACTTGTCCTGGCCTGAAAGGAGGAGGGATGCATAGCTGTGGGGCAAGTTCCTTGTCCAAAGTTTTTCCCTCCACCCATACTTAGTTTTACCTTCTACTTAGTAAAAGACACTATATTTGAGCTGATTGTGAAGTCAGAGAATTAATGCTTGGCTCCAACGTGACACGGGCAGGCTGCATTCTCTCTAGTGTAGGTGAGAATGTCTGAATGTCTTGCTCAGCACTTGGTAGCACCTTCTTCCCTCTGTGAGCTGCTGCTTCTTTCCTGCCTGAGTTCAGCTCTAGTTACTGCTGCAGGTGTTTTGGCACGTCAGTAGTATCCGAGGCTGAATACTCAAAACTGTTACTGTTACACTGCAACTTGGTTGTTGCCTCCAGCTGTAGTCAGACAGAAGTAAGGACGACAAAGAGTTTTGCAGTACCTGTATAAAGCATGTGAGAGAGACTTTGTCAACTTTTCCCCGTAAGTATACTGATGCTTCTGACATCTCAGGGTTGAAGCTCAGATACTTGTAATACATTTTAAAAACTGAAATTCCTGAAGGCTAAGTGTGATGCTAGAAAGTAGATTAGTGTTGAATTCCTCAGGGATGTGAGTTCTCACATAAGGATGGGATGAGAGTTTACCTGGAGTTTAAGAGCTTTTTGGAGATATTAATCTAGTGGGGTTTTTCCCCCTCAAGGCTTGATTTGCTAAGAGGAAATTCCTGAACCTTTGTACTTTACTTTTAGAGCTTACCTGTTGCTATTGTTTGCCTTCCCCTTCTGTTCCAGGGCTCCTTGGAAATAACACAGAGTTTGGAAGATGATCCTCTACTGGATGCGCCGCTCATTTCATCTCATACATTGCATTCCCAGTTGAGGCCAAAATTTCATGCTATCCCAGCAGTTCTCCTTGCCAATTTCCTGTTGCTAATACATGTAAGTTTAAGAAGCATGATTTCCTTAAGATACTTGCTATCTCTCTACTGAATCCTTCAGAATCCACTGTTCATGTGACAGAATTCTGATGATACAACAGTGAATTGCGTACACTGGCTGTTCTTCCAAACCAGTGAGGTCCACTTTGCCAATCTATTTTGATACTGTATATGCTATCAAATACATTCTGCCTTCTTGTTTTTGCTGCCTTTTTGTTGGTGCTGTGATACATCTTGTTAGGTGGAAGAGCATTTTAAATAGTAGCTTTTCTATGCTGTTGGAAATGTAATTTTAAAATGATATTATTGCCATTTGTAATTTTAAAATAATATTAAATTACAATATTATTGTAATTTAAAAATAATATTATTTAAAAATAATATATTGAAGCGCTATGCTAGTTATAGTGGGCTGAGATAATTTTCATGCTGTGCCTTCTGAGAGCAAACCTAATTTCAGAGAGAAGATAACTTAAACAATTAAAGCTGATCTTGGTTAGGGGGTGTTGCATAGTAGTGGATGGAGAAAGAAAGTAATCCAAATGTTACTTCCTGCTCTCACTTCTGGAGGTTAAAAGCAAAAAGCACAAATAGATACTGAACAGTATCTAGGCATTTGTGGAAGCTGGTAGACAGAAGCAGAGTCCTGCCTAGCAATGAGTTTTTCCTTGATAAGCTGAAGAGGCTTGTTGTTGCTTGTGAGTATGTGGCAAGCAGATATGAAGAAGGAAGGCTGAAGAGCTCCGAGCCTAAGATCTGGATGAAATGTCACTTTCATGTGTTTTAGGGACATGGGTTAGTGATGGACGTGGTAGTTTGAAGTAAAGGGTGGACTTGGTGGTCTTAAGTGTCTTTTCCAACCTAGATTCTATGATTCTATAGTACCAGTGACACAAGCTGTTCTACAGTTTCATTAGATCTCAAACACAAAATGCAGTGCCCAGTGCTCTTGAAAACATGATCTCTGCCAGGACTTTGAAAGCACATACCAGCCTCTAAGGTCTCTCTTTGGGCAGTTGTTCAATGTGCTTTAGCCTTCTAATTTTAAGGAGTAGCTGTTTTGTGGGCCTTGTAGTAGTATCAAGAAATGATCCTCCTACTACCATAACTAATGCAGCCAAATGTCAGTCACCCAGATCCTAGGAAACTGCTGCCTATTGTCCTCCTACTTTTTCCTCTCTCCTGTAAATGGAGAGAAGGTGGTTAGGTGAAATGGGGAAGACTTCTGTGGCATCTGTCAACATGTATTTTCGCAGGTTAAGTCTTGTTGCTGAACCTGCTTCAGTGACCAGTGGTCCTTGGAGCAAAATGGAGAGGTGTCCTTTTCTGTTGGCAAAACAGCATTGTAATTGCTACCTTGAGTGGCACTGTCTCTCTCACTGAAAAGATGGATGGGCAAAACAAGCTTATTGGATATCCTTCCCCTGTGCTTCTGCAAATGTGCATTAATCTTGGGGAATGTGGAGAGAGGCCAGGGTAGCTTCTGATGCACAGCTTGCCAAAGGGGTAAATGTCCTGGAGAAGTTAAGCCATCATGGTATTATGTGGGAGAGCTGTAATGCATCTCTAAAGGAATTTGTATGTAACTTGGAGTATTTCTTCTCCACCTTCCTGTGCCAAGAAATGGAGTTAGGTAGCAAAATAGCTGCTGTGATGCAGCTGCCTAGTTACATACAATTCTGGAAAGTGGATAGGATGTGCTGGACTGTGGTAGGACTGGGTTTTTGAGTGCCTTTCCTTTTGCCAAGCCTTGCTTTTCTGAGGGCTTCTCCTCAAGAGACTGGAAAGCAATGTGAAGTGTACAGGCTAGAAATAATTTAATTATATTAATCCTTTCTTTCCTTTATCTTCTCTGTGTGTGCACATACACAAAACTGAACTTAAATACTACTCTTTATAAGAATAACTTTTTGTATGTAAAATATGTGTGGGGTGAAACACCTATGATTAAACTGCCCAACAATGCAAGCAAAACATATTTAATAAATACCACTCTAATTGCCTGCTTCCCGTTTCCTCTTGTATACACTGCTGTAGTAGTTTAGCAGAGATGCAATGCCAGGTCATTCCTGCCTGCATCAGTTTAACATAGCCATTTTCTTTACTGAAATTTATTCTTAACACCTGGAAGGAGTAGAACTAGTTGTATCACTATTGTAAAATGGCAAACCAAACAGCAAACAGATCAAATAAAATAGCTGAATTATTCTTAACTTTGTAAGAAAAGAAGATGGTAAACAAATGATGAACTTGCCTCTTATTTAACTTCTTAATCCAGTAACTTAACCTATCTCAAGATAATATGGTATTTAATTTGTATTTGAAGTAAAATAGGGTACACTCCTATTTTGGTTTGAGTTCCTTTCCTACCACCTTCTATTCTATCTGTCCTCTGTCAAGTCTTTTTTAGGTATTGACAATTGTGTGAAAATTATTCCCCTTTCTTGTTCCCTTCCCAATTACCTAACTCTGGTCACAACCTGAGCAAGCTAAGGGCAGCTTGTCTCAAGAGTAATTAAATGGTTCTGAAAAGTTAATTTCTGTGAAGAGTGTTGCTTGAGGAAAGTTCAAAAAATAGGAATTATAAGTTCAAGAGGGTTAAAAGGGGGTAGTGAGATCTTAAATACTCATAGAACTAAGTAGGGAGACAAAGGCAGCAAAGGAAAATTTGGTGCATTCGTCTGTCTCCAGTTCTGATGTGTCCAGTTGTGGCATGCAGAACATCTGACACTTCTTTTTAAGCTAAGTGTATTAGAAATCATTTGTAGACTTGAGATAAATTGATTTCTTTGTGTTTTGTATATTAGTAGCTCTCCATTTATTTCTGTATTGGTGGGAGCTGTTTTTCTTTACAGTTCTGTTTTAAAAATATTCCTGTTCTGTAGAATGAACGAGGATGAGAAAGTATAATATTGTTCTTGTTCATTGAATGATCACAGTAGAGAAAATACTTTCTGTTAGAAAACTATATAAATCTTAAGAAAGCCCTGTGTGTATACATACACTACAGGTAATATGCATCCTCAGCTTTGCTTTCTAATTGGCCAAAATATTGCTTATGTTCACTGCTGATGCTGAAAATTTGGAGAGGAGTCTAGAAGACAGGAAAAGTTATGGCATAATGGCAGTAGTCTGAAAGGATAAGTATATACACAGTCTGGCTATATATGCACTCTGAGAATCTGTCTGGTTTTTCTGATATAAGTAAAAAGGTAAAACGAAAAAATATTATGGTAAATATACTAAGGAATGATTACCAGTTGGCAAAAATGCCTACCCAGTGCTAATAATTCACTTTAAGTTACTCTGATGATTTACTTTTCTAAAGTCAACGTGGAGATGATCTTCAGTGGCTGTAGGAAAGTGTTGATTTTCACTTAGGAAATGTCAATTTCGGGAAATGTCAATTTCAGGAAGTGTAGAGTGTACCAATAAGATAATACTGCTCTGTGGGACAGGCTCTTCAGTGTAATTGAATGAGTGTAAAAAGATGTGATTTCTCTTTTCTAGGAGCATAAATCAAGTTTCCTTTAAAGTAAGAAGGCGTAGTAAGGATGGTCCAGAAATGAAATAAATTCACTATGAAGACTTAAGGAACAGTGAAATTGATTCAGTAAAAATTCTTGAAAGGGTGACAGTTACCAGCTCTGTTCTGCTGGAGACTGCTTGCCCTGCTGAAATTCAGTCTTACTACACAGCAATTTCAGTCATCTGTATGTTCCCAGAGTGACATGTAGTGGTTAGACATTCCAGTGTCTAATGTTTTGTATGTTACCTCAACTCTAATAAAATCAATTCAGAAAGTAATGCATAATGAATTAACTAGTAATGCATAATGAATTAATTTGTGTTTCAGAGTTTTTTTCATATATATAGCTAAATGTTGACTTTAAAGATTTTTCTCTCTTCCTTTCTCTTCCAGGTTGCTTTTGTTGTTCTAGCATTTTTAGCAGCTATGTTTTGTTCTTACCCCAATCCAAACCAAGATAAGTGCCCTGGAAACTACACTCACCCACTTAAAGTGCAGACTGTCATAATAATTGCAAAAGTAGTTCTGTGGGTTCTGCATGTCTGTTTTGAACGATACGTGCAGCACCACCACAGCAGAGTCAGAAGAAGAGGTTACTTCTCCATATACCGATCAACAAGGCATCTGAAAAGGCTTCCACTGCTGATACATGCCACAGGTGATGTGAACTTGGTTTTTTTCCCAGCTAAAGCTTTAAGCTGTTGACACAATAAAAGACTGAGCAGGTTATATATAACTGCGTATTCTATATTATGAACTTTTACGAACCTGCCTATGAACACTTACAAATTATGCTTTAGTCAGATGAACCTCTGTACTGATCTTTCTGGTCTGCCAGGTGCAGGTTGTAAGGAACTATTTGTAGTGCAAAAATGCTCTCGACTGTGAGGCTGAGTAAAACATTTAGTCATTAGCGTTTAGTCTTCAGCCATGGAGTGTTCAGTCAGCAAGGTCTGTGTTTGACTGCTAGTGATTTGATTTGCATATTCATTTGTCTGGTTGGATATGTGGTAAGTCTTCTAGTCCTTTCAAGAAGTGTGCTACTCTTCTCTTTTCCAGCTCAGCAATCCACATAGAAACAGATGATTTGCTTGTTGCCCAACAGCTCTCTGAATTCATTGAAATAACCAATTTTCTGACCTTCACACAGGATGTGTAACACTCAGCTTTGTATCTGACTACCTTTCTCTACTTTCTATGGACAAAAGGTGGTGTATAGAAGTGATTTAACTATATTTTTAAGTTACATCTCTGGCAAGTTTAGCTGTAAAGTGTTGGTGCACCTAACTGGTGAAGCTTTCCTACAAATCACTTTCAAATCTGAAATCTATCTAACTTAAGGGGATTTTCCCTACAAATAGGAGTGGAAAAGGGCAGAACAATGCCTTCTACAGTATTTTTGCCTCTTATAATCCCACCTCTCTCCTGGAGTAGATTTTTTTTCACCAGAATTAATAAGCAAATGGTCATGTTCTATACAGGAATCTAGCGTTCTTTCCTCACAGTCTTTAAAAGAGGTAGTCAGCTTGATAAATGTGTAACACTTCAGGTTCTGGCCACTAGATAGAGCTCTGAAGATGTAGAAGTGTTTGGAGTGCAGTGACAAAAGCAGGCTACAGGAGGCTTAATGATGTAAAAGGATTATTTCTGCCTGTTTCAGCGTAATTGGCAATGCTTTGCCCTGCTTTCAGTCTTAGATGGAGCCCACTTCTCCCCTACTGGACAAACTCTGGGTATTTGTGAATGTTCAGATGCAATCAGGTGTGTGCTGTAGAATTGTGATCATCTCTTGTTCAGAAGGTAGTTCTTCCATTGTTGCAGGCTTCCTGCCATGGTAATGGCTGCTGATACCACTTCCTTCACTTGACTGACACAGCAGGAAAGAGAACTGCACAGCTCCCCAGTTACATTAATGGTCTTTATAAATTTAGTTCTTTATCCAGACACTGGTCTGACACATTTTTACGGGAAGGAAGAAAACACTTCACACTCAGTATCAGAAAAGATTTTTAGACCTGTAACTCAGTATTTTTTCTCCTTTACTAGTTGTACTAATTTCAATTAAACTTCCAGTTATGTTCAAATATTAAGATAGTAGCAAGTGGAAGCCTATGCAAGTTGGCTTTGATGGGAAGATGTTAAGGTTTTTGGGTTTTTTTGCTCTGTTAGCCTAATTTAAATATATTTTAAATCCACTACTTGAAGGAAGATACTCCCTCATTTTCAGCTGACTTACATGATCTCTTAGGAATTGAAAGAATGAGTAAGATGAATAGCATCAAAGTCAGAAACACTTTAGGCCCATGTACTTATTTTAGGTATTTCTAGTGTGTTTCTTGTACTCTTGTTTTTAAAATCAGAAGAATCTATAAGAAAACTCCTAATTGTCTACCATTACAAGCATGTGCTGAAATGAAACCTCATTTTGCTACAAGCAGGTATAAGCTTGCATGTTAAGGAAATTAGCTGAAGGGGCAAGCATGGTATGAAATGGAAAAGCATTACTGAAGTGTGTTGCAGCCTAATGCAGATATTGGGCATGAGAAAGCATTAATTAATTTTCAATAGCTAATAAAATTAGTAAGTCTTTAAAATATAATAGCTAATATAATTAGTAAATCTTTAAAATATAAATAAATCTTTATTTATTATTATAAATAAAATATATTTGTTTTCTAGGTAATACAGCCCTTCTCTTGATTCTGTCGGTGCAGCATTCCTTTCCTGATCACAGCAAAGTGTACCTGTATCTTATCCTGGGAGTCCTGAGCCTGGAGATGATTAGTTCCCTGACATGCTTAGTGATTTACACAGGTGAGAGGCAATCTTAGCCTTCTTGTGTGACATTCATTATAGGTGGTACTCATCTGTTTGCTTGCCCTCACAGTAGTTCACTTGTGGTACCCTGAGGCATTTAACTACCATTATAAATACAAAACGATTCTGTGCTTGTAGAAGGAGAACTAAAGCAAATCCAAAACAAATTGGGGAAGGTTGTCAGGCTTGATTTGGTTCCAAGGGCTGCTAAATGAAAGCTGCATGTTATCTCAAAGTTGTTCATCCAGTGAAGTGGTGATAAATGCCTAATTAATTCAAAAAGTGTCCCGTGAACAGGTTTGTCTGTTTATCAGTGTTTCTCAAATGCATGCAAGCTGTAAAGCAGTAAGAGCTAGCTGGCTTTGTCAGAACTGTGTCTGAAATTTACATGTGGGGTTTGCATACCCGATTGTGTGATTGTGCCTTTTCCAGCCTCTTCCTCTTTCCCTGGTCCCACCCCAAAGGCTTCAGTTTCTTTTTGACACTAAAAATGAAGGTTCCTTCTAATGAATATTTAAAAGAATGCATGGGTTTTGGAAGCTGTGATCATCTCTAAACACTGTAGGTCTTTATAAAACTGTGAGGCTTTGCTTTGTGCTGTCACTGTTGTCTGCTTTAGGTTTGGTATAACTTATGAAGACTTGATAAAACACTTGCCTTTAAACTTTTCAAAACTATCTAAAATGCTGATAAATAAATGCTTTCAAGAAAACTTTGGTGTGTTCATTGTAATGCAATGGCACACAGAGAAATACTGCCAAGTAGCTTGTTCATCTGGGAAATAAAACCTCTCCTGCAAAAGCATCAAAAATGTTCCAAGAAATTAGGTCCCAGCCCTGAACTATGTCTTTGTCTTCCAAGTGTCAGAAGCCTGAATGCTGCAGGCTTGTCAGGTTTTCCCCTCAATGGCCCAGTGTGGCTCAAGTAGACTGACTGTCCTCTGGAAGAATAAAGGCAGTGATGAGGGAAAGCAATCATGGCAGTGCTGGAAAACTATTCCAAGAATGCTGGAGATCATCCCTTCTTTGCATACGCATGCTTACTTTCCTGGGAAACTCGGGAAATAAGAGATAAATTGTAAAACTTTAATAGAATGTCAGGAATTCCAGAGAAATGCTTTTTCTAGCCCTGAGGCCTCCTGGAGCTCAAAGAACTGCATTGTGTGACTCTCACCTTGACCAAAAAGGATAAGTGCAAGAAAGATGACCTGCATAGTAGTAAGGTCTGAGTTTGTGCTTCTGTAAAAACTCTCAAACTATTTTTCTGCTTATTTGTCACGAAAAGGGTATTGTTCCCTGACTTGTACTTATGCCAGTTCCTGTGACCTTCAAAGTCATTAACCATGTTTGTGCTATCACTGTTGTTTTGTGTTGTCTGCTTTAGGTTTGGTGTAACGATTTGATAAAACACTTGCCTTTAAACTTTGCAAAACTATTTAATATGTTGATAAATAAATGCATATACAAGGAAGTTGTGAGGTGCAATGTTGTGCTTTGCAGCACAAAGAGGCTTGGAGAAGGGTTCAGTAAAGCCTGTAACTAAGGGGAAGAGTTGCATTGCTAGGAAGGAGTAAGGCAGTGTGTTCTACCAACAGCTGCCTTATCTCTTGAGCATCCCAAAATCAATGTAAAATTCATTCTCTAAAGCTTGCTGTACAAAGCTAGGGTTAATTTTTATGTGACTTTACACGTGCTGCAAGGTGAGGAAGACTTCCAGTCACCCTAAGTTGTTTTTCCAGTGGGTAGTGTAATTTGTTTTCTTGTTTTCCATACCAATGCTTGTTGAGGTAAGCTGAGAGACTGCTTGCATGTTTGTCTTATCTGTACTGGTGGGTTTTAAAGTAACATTTAAACAACATTCAAAATTTCAACTTTTAAAATTTCAACATTTTAATCAAGTTAAGGCTGTACTGAGGCAAAACAAATGTATTTGGACAATTTTGAAAATACCCTGAGGATCTGTAGCAATAATGATATTCAGATGGGTTTTTTCTCTTAGACAGAGCAGAGTATGTGACGGGTGGAAGCATGAAGCTTCTTTAATGGGATAGTTTTAAGGGCAGCCTCTGCTGAGGTTTAGAATTCCCCTCTTCAAGGCAAGCACTTAGCAGATATCGCTAAGATAGTATCAGCTGAGCAACAATGGGGAGACTAAGGTAAATTTACACTAAAAACTACTGGCCCACCCTTTTTTGTATTAGTTTTGTATAATTTTGGAGAGAAGGCAGCACCATTTTACATACTGTTTCTTCACAGTGAGGTAATTATTTAATTATGAGAATGAGACATAAATGCTTATCTGTAGAAGGTTCATGTATCTGACTTATTTTCTTTTAAATAATTCTGTCTCACAAATCAGGAATACCCGACTGTAATTCTAGGTACTTCTCTTGCTTGTTGGATCTGTTTACGAATTGTATGATAGACAATGTCCTGTGAAGGACTACTGCCTTCCTTAAAATTATCTTCATGCAGCAATGTGTATATATAGCTGTAGGATTGAGAGATTCAGAAATCTACAAGGAATTGCAGTGATTGACCTATAATAGACTTGACATATATAAATCGTTCAAGTGAGGTAAAAGTGCATGGAATGAAGTACGATACAGACGGCTCTAAATGTCAGCTTACTATTCTAAGTTTTTTACTGCTAGGATAGGGAGTAAAGCTTTAAATGACTTACTAAATATATGTATTTAATTACTTTCTCACATACTTCTAGTATCACTTGAATAAAAGACCAACATTCCCACAAATAACACATGTTGAGAATTCCACGTCCATTCCTTTGTGGTTTTA
Organism: Setophaga petechia; assembly: GCA_024362935.1. NCBI lineage: Eukaryota > Metazoa > Chordata > Aves > Passeriformes > Parulidae > Setophaga > Setophaga petechia. The sequence goes on from JANCRA010000001.1 coordinate 36,517,604, forward strand.
TTTGTAGAGAAATACCGTCATAGAAATAACTAACCTTTGAGCCTAACTCGTAGTTAACCTCTGGAGGGTCTTAGCATTGTTTTAGCAGGGTGGCCTGTAATAAACCCCATCATAGTACTGACTTGTAAGGACACTCCTCTGTTACAGTAGTGTGGATTTCTCATAGAGCTGCACTGTAATGTTTTTTGTGGCATTAGATGCATTGTTTCACAAGCAGCCCTAATTGCACAGTCCCAAATGCATACTCTGGATATTTTGATATTTTCTCTGAATCAGGATCTGACATTAAATGGCTTTAAATATTTTCAGCTTCCTTTTCGAAATAATGCAAAGGGTGCCTACAACTTTTCCCACCCGTCCCACCCATACATCTGTTAAATTTAGCCTTAAACTTTATTCACAGGTGCCCAGGAATGACTTCTGGGTTTGATAACCAAGGCTGCTTGGTTCACAGTGGCTTTCTGTAGCAAGTCTGCCCTCGTCTGAGCAGGCAAACAAGCTGCTGCTTCACTGCAGCTAGTCTAGTTAAAGTATTATTTATTGAAGAGCTTAAGCTGTAAGTTCTGAACCAGCTACCAGTACAAAACTTTTACAGTTTTTTATGGCATGTTACTTAGTTTTGCCTGAACTTGGAGACTGAATCTTGGTACCCTGTAAAAATCTCTCTTAGGTGGCAGATTAAACTTTGCAGACGTTAAGCAGTATGCTCAAGCTTCCCCATTCAGGTTCTGCTTTTGCTTTTCCATTTCTTTCTGTTATTGTCTTTCCATCTCCTATCTTAAGATAATCTTAGGATCATCTGTTACAGATTATTATAACTTGGACTCCGGTGTTAAAGCTTCTTTTTTTTTTCTTTTTTTTTTTTTTCCCCACTTTCCAACTAATTTATAAAGCTTTCTTGCAGTGAAAGTAAGCAACTTCAATCGTGCCAAGCCAAGACCTGACATTATTGAAGAAGAAAAGATGTATGCCTACCCTAGTCAAATTACCTCAGAAGTTGGATTCAGGTAAGAATTCTGTATTCATGTTGTGCTGTGTTCAGCCGTGGTATATAGGTAACATGAATGGAATTGCATGATTTCCTGTAGACTTCCATGCAATCTTAAACTTGTCAGTTAAACCAGATGTGGGAATAACAGTTCTGAAGGAACTATGCATAAGCCTCCCATTTTAGGTGCACAGATGAGATGCAGCACTCTTGTACTTCCTCCATAGTAAATGACAATTTACTATGGTACAGAAATCCTCAAACATAAGGATGGAGGTGGTTTGACCATTTATGGCTGGTTACATTAATCTTTAATATAAATAGCTGTGCTTAATCTAGTTTAGTTAATTTTATATGGGGTTTAAGGAAAGATACTGTTGTCCTACACTGTTACTTAAAGCAGGCCTACAGAAGCCTAGCTGTTTCTCTCTTCAGCTAGCTTTTTCAGGGAAGGAGCTATATTGAGGGCAGTTGATAGACAAAGAAGAAAACTGAGCAGCTCTGTTCTGTGCCAGCAGTTGGACATGAGGTTTTAGCAATGGATTTGGAATGCATTTTGAGTTTTGGAAGGAACTTTTAAGGTGTGGAGGGCACTTAAGGAGTAAAGAAGGCCTCAGTGAGAGTAAAAGCTGTCCAACAGTAATTGAGACTGTCCCAGACACTGAGACTTATTTTTCATTTGTTCTTTGTGTACCTGCCACCTGCTCAATCATTTTCCAGTTGCTGAAATGAGCGTGGTATGACTTAATAAAAACTAGTAATTGAAAATATCATGGATTTCTGTGAAAGAATTGGAGATTTTCTAATATACTATGACTTTCTTCTATATGTGCTGCCTTCCTGAAAGGTTGACTAATGAGAGATGACTAATACTTTGGGACTTTCCCTGATATCACAAATGCAGCATGCACATGCTTTTATGGAAGTTGGAAGTAGGTGTCCAGGATACAGGAAGGATTTAGAATTGTCTTGAATTTTGATACCATGTCTGACTTCCATTTTGATATAAAAACCATGGCGATTGCATGGTGGACCTCATTTCTTTCTCATTCATCTTCTCCCCTGAGAAATTCTCAAATGCCCAGGGAATGTGTCTGCAACAATGACCTGCTGAGGAAAAGACTGTGCTCATTTTTGATTAAAGAGTGCAAACTTCCTGTGAGAACTGATTGCAAAACCGTTATTTTAATTTAGCTCTATACAACTCTGACTCTCTTTCCCTTGGGAGTTAACATCTATTGAAAAGTGAATCCTGTCAGCCCTTCAGTTGACCTTGTTATAAGAATGTTTTTTGAATATCATGACCTCTGCAACCTAAGCTACTGATCAGGAGCCTTCAGTTGGCAGCGCACGTTACTGGTTAATGTTGCAAGTTTTCTGTTTACAAAACTTGTGTTCTTTACTTCGCCCAGTTTATCTACAGTAGGTTTTTAATTGGACCTAAGCTTTCTTCCACTCAATTGGACCTAAGCTTTCTTCCACTCACTTCCTTCTCAGCACTTTCTAAGAACTATGAAATGGGCAGTGTTCCTCTACAAAATGCTATAAGGCTGAGGAACAACTTTCTCAGCACTAAGATGCTCACAAGTGTACTAGGAGGGCAGATTCTCAAGTCAGCTGAGAAAAAATATATAAGGAAAGAGTAGACTACACTCAGGCATTGGTACTTCATCTTGCTGTATCTTAAAAATTCCTAATTAGATTTGACAAAATTCTCTACTTTTCCCCCCTCAATTAAGGGAGCTTTATTTAAATGTTTCAGTGTTTCTATTTGAGTTAGAATGAGAGATATCTGAAAACTGGATATATTTTAAGGGAGGAGGGTAGTTGTACACGAGGTTGTGGATCTGAAGTAGCACAACTTTTTGGTACTGATGCTCTCATGGTATGTGACAGATATTGCTGTAGATAGTAGCGTAAAAGGTATGCTACTCCAGGTTAATCAGTTTCTATCTTAAACAGCTTATGATCTCCCACAGCTGAAAAACAACATTATGCTTGCTCGAAACAAGCTTCCTAATGTGTGTGGGAAAGGTCCCATGTTCCTTACTACAATTCTAGCATATTGTCTGTCTTGGTTCCTTAAACAGTAAGATCCTCACTCTGTCTAGCAGGAAATATGTAACTCAGTTGTGTATATATGGCATGAAGTTCAGCCAGACTTTCACTTCCTACCTTCTCATGCAAAATAGAGTTAGACATGTAGGTGTTGTAGACTGTCTCTTCCCACAAAAATTAGTTGATCCCAGTAAAAGTGAAACTAAAGCAAACAAAAAGTATGTGTTAATTAGCTCTGATATTTCACATATTAGAAGGCTGCTGTCATTTATTGAAACCCATATTTACTTTTGTTACTTCAAGGGAGAATTCCAGTTTAGAAGAGATAGTTGAGAAGCAAGGGGATGTAATAGAGTATCTTCAGCGACACAATGCACTGCTCAGCAAGAGACTGTTGGCGTTAACATCTCAGCAAATCAAAACTTAACAGCATTTGGGAAACTCCTGCTGGAGCTCTGGAGGCGAATGTGAAGTAATGTAATATCCAGACTGGTTTGTACAGATGTGACTCTTCAATCATCTTTCACATTTTGAAGTACAAGTTAAGCTGGAAGGATAAGCTCTGCATACATTATAAACCTATTACAACTGGACACTCTGGCTCTCTTCAAATCATCAGTTCTGGAAAAAAGTTCTGCAGCTTCAAAGATTTTAAAATTCCTCATAAGTTAAAGTTGGACCTGAGTTAATGGTTTAACTTTGCCCAGTTGTTGCTATTATTTTGTACTGCTATGTAACCATTAAGCTTCAGGCTACCAAAGTATTTTATATTTCTGTAATACAAATTTGTTCTCTAGAAAAATCTGACTTTCCAAGGGGTGTATATGCAGTTTCTGTTGCTGAAGCTGAGACTAGATGTGTTCTGTCACTGATTCCCTTTACTTCCAGGGATAGAGGTGGATTACTTCCAATACAGGTACTTGTTTTCTAGATGTCTTCTTTTCTCCTTTGTCAGGTAAGTGGAGATATTTGGTATCAAACTTGGGATTATAAAAAAGTGGTGGGTGCCCTAAAACTGTAAATGTCACATACAAGTTCATGGTACAAAAACCATGCCGTGATAAGCAATTGTTCAGAATTCTGGCTTTAAAGCTCTTAAGAGGGATCCTCAGGGCTGATGACTATCCCATTACCACGAGTTTGTGTTAGTAACAAAACTCCTGCTCTGCCAACTGAACTAACAAAGCAAAAATACTTGAGCACGAGCTTTTCCATTGATCTAGTAACTAACTTGTGTTGACTGCTTTTAAAGATGCCATCAAAAATGCTTGTTACATACTTGCTCTTCACTTTGGCCCTTGAAGAAAGTCAGCAACTTGATTCAAAAGTTGAAGTGGTGTATGTGGGGAAATGGAAGGCAGCAGAAGACAGAAAGGTCTTTTAGAAGTTGAAGAAACAAGAATTCTTGGTTTTAATTTATGGTGAATTAAGGCTGGTGAAAGAAACATTTTTTTCTGGGTACTATTTTGTCTACCAATGTAGACAAAGAATTATTTTAGAAGCCAATACCTCTCTGGGGATAGGATAATCACTAATCAAAACTGGGAAGAAGACTCTTAAGAGGAGTGGTTTTGTAGTTTAATATAAGAAAGGAAAATTAATTCATCCTACTTTGGTGTTAGGGCACAACTTTAAAAGTACCTAGACAGTTTAGTGTGCAACAAATATGGGGGTTGTCTCATTCAAAGGAAAATAAATATCGGAGGCTTTGCTGCTATCCAACACTAGACTGTTCTCCTTAGCTGTTGTTTCTTGAAAATGCAGCCAGAATTTTATAGTATACTTGTATTGAATAAAGTTTTTTGTTTTTAGAACTCAGGTTTTGATGTGACTCTGTATGTCAATTTATATCATTTCTATGAAAAGCAGTAAAATGTGACTGTGAAATTCATGCACAATAAATGCAACCAAGGAAGAGTGTGAATTCTGTCATTTCCAAACTCTTGTACATCTGGTTCCAACAGGCAGTCTGTGCAGATTAGCTGTACACTTGTTTTGGAACTTTAGTTTTATTCCCCTTTCTGAGTAATGTTTCTTTCCATCATGCTTCAGACTTCCTCTGCCACTTGTCTTTCTTTCCAACATTGAGAAGGATGCTGCATAGTCAAGCAAAACAGCTTTCCTTTGTCAAACCTTCCTCTTCTCTCTGACTGCTCAAGGTAAACCTTGGATTAACCAGTAGTGTTGCTTTCTGTGGAACATGGTAGCTGGAAAAAAGGGCAATTCCGGCTTGCTGTGCACACACATGTACATCTTCTGCCCTTTAAATGTTACCTTTCCTAAGTACACAAGTGATAACAAATAACAACCACCCACCCCTTGCCCCAGTTTTGTATCTTTATTCTTCTCCCAACTCTTATCTTGTTTTCTTAGTATCTTTAAGCTTTTTCTTTGGGCAGGGTGGAGGCTTTTGACATTCGTATGGACTCCAACCAGAAGCTGGTAATCTTTACAACTCACCCTGAACACTTGAACCTCTGGCCATGTCAGAGCTACAGTGAATTGTCAAGTAGGAGCTGCTGCTATGTGTGGCAGCCCCAAGTCCCTTGTCTGCAGGAGATGGGCCAAGGCCAGCCTTGTTTGAAGGCAGAAATACTCCCCAGCCCCCAGGTTCCCCTGTGCTGCCTGCCCCAGTACATGGTGTGGTGTTGCTGGGTTCTGTGGGCCTGGGCATCAGAACCTGTGTTCTGTTTCTGTGGGCACCTGCCTCCTCCTGGCCACCACCCTGCCCCTGGCCGAGCTCACTGCTCTGCAGAAGGTGCTCAGGGGGCCGGTGTGCCATCAGCTGCTTGACAGGCCACATGGAAGGGGTGAATAGCTGCTGCTGTGCCAGGGAGGTGAAGCTCAGCTGTGACCTTGCTGTGTCTGAAGTGCCACAGTGCTAAACTGAACAGGGACTCCTAATTGTGCTGGTTCTGCTGTATCCTGTGTAGCAGACACCTCTCTGCTCCTGCAAGGCTGGGTGCTGGGGTGGCCAGTGCTGTCCATGCCCAGTGTGGCAGCCTGGGTGCCTGTCCCTGCAGTGCCAGCACCTGCCCCTGGTCTGGATTGTACTGTCTGAAGTGAAATCCATGGTATGCTGTGCGTGCAGCAAGCACTGGAGCATTGGGTCCAAGTTTCAGAGGGGCAAAAAGGTGCTGCTTTGTGAGCACAGGGGTTTGCACGTGCTCTGCTGCAAAGCAGTGCTTTGCTAACCACCAACACAGCCCTGCTCTGGTGAGGTGTGGCAAAGCCACAAAGCTGTTACTCTGAGCAGCTGAAGTGATACTCTATGTAACTGCAGCTGCTGAAATCCATTGGTATTTGCAGGTCTTGGTAAGAGCTAATATATGCCAAAACTGTCCCTTAAAATAAAAATTAAAATAATGTATCATAATTTTTTCCTCCTTTATATTATTCAGTGCTACACCAGTACCTTTTTATTTCTGTAGAAAACAAATATATATGGTTTTTAGGTCTGAGAAAAGAAGTATTTTGTGGCACCTAAGGAATATATTGGGTTGCCTGAAAAATGTTCCCATTGTGGGGTTTTAATAATTTTTAGATGAAATGCTGAACTGTGCTAAATATTCTGTTCACAGGAAAGATGTGATGATATCTTGCGATGCATATCTTGTATGAGGAGCTCAATCGGTATTTCTATTTTGTCTTTCTGAATTGCTCATTGTGGATATTCTATATGAACACTTCAGTATTTCACTCCTTGAGGGAAATCACTGATTGTAAAAGATTTTAACAGGGTTTTCCTGCTATAAGGTTCTACACTAACATGTAAGTAACTAACATGGAGTTAAGCAGGCTTAAACTATGAGAAGTCCTTAATCTAAAAAACAAGGTTGCAGCAAGGACCAAAGACTTGGGCAGACAACAGTCTGAGCAGGTAACTCAAGACATGGAAAAGCAGCTTCAGCCTTGGAATGAGTTAGGCTTTCTTTGTAAAAGCCATGTTGCCCTGTTTGTGCTGTTGGGAATGTTTCATGCTTTGCACAAATATTTTGCAGCTGATCACTAGCAAGAAAGAGAAAGGCCAATAGAAGAGCAAGTAGTGAGAGGTCAGTGGGCTAATTGTACTCTGATAGTCAACATTTGAAACTTGTTTGCCATACCAATGTTTCTCCTGACAGATGTCAATTTAAATATTTTGTGACCCTTGGCAAAATTTGGCTTTGTGTAGACACTGAGATATTTATAGCATGTGTATGTGGCGTAAGGGAAATATTTCCAGTCTTTATTCTCCTATAATTTCCTTTTTTCTATACTGGAAAGGGAAGAGGTGAATTGTTTATTATCCTTTGGGAACATGCTAAACTGTTGTTTCTCACCAAAGCCTTGCATTTACCTCCGTTTCCTGCTGACCTGCTGTTACAGGACTTAATAAAATGTACTTTCAGATTAAGTTTTTGTTTTTCCCATATTACAACTATCTACAAGACAAGGAGTTAATTTAATGTTTTAGAAACTCATGTTTTGCCTTTCAGAATTTGAGGTCTTAATCTATCTTGGGATCAAGTCTTGCTAGATTACATCCATGCAAACATCAGTTCTGACTTTGAATAGAGAGCAATTTGTACCGATGCAAGCTGCCTTCAAATGTACACTGGTACATGCACAGGGAGAGATCAGTCAGTTTGGCTCTTGCAGCACTGTGTCCAAATTATTCAAATTTAAAGATGTGATCACACTGTTGTCATGCAAAGCCACTCTTACCACAAGCCTTATGTTTTGCACATCAAATGGAAACAGATAGTCTCAACAAAGTCAAATGCAAATCTAACTTGAATCAGAATTTTGCATTTTTAGAAAGACGGAAGATGTCATGGAAAATTTTTTCATTATTAGTTATCATTTATTTGTGTCAGAAATTGAGTGAAAAATTTTCAAACACTGATTCTTATATGAATCCACAGGGAAAAAAGGCAAGTTCTCAATTTTCTTTAGATGCACTGCCTTTGACAGCTGAAGAATACAGACTTTGAGGAGTGTACAAAATTTATTTCAAATAAGATATTATTTGAAATGCATACTATCTTTTTACAAATATACAATCAACCAGCTAGTTGATAAACATATCTGTTGAAGCTCGTAATTAATGCATTTTTCAAATAAGATTTGATGGTATCAGAATGCCTTTAAAGAACAGATACTACAGATACTTAGAATAATTTTGTAGACTGACAGCGGGCATCCAAGGGTGTTGTTTTGTTTTACTTCTGTGAAGTAATATGTATTTATAGCTTTTTGATAGATAAATTATGTATTTTTTACCATTTTAGCAAAGTTAATTGAATAATTGTGGTTATATAAAAGATCCAGTGCCACAATAGATCCATATACTCATTCATAAGACATAACTGTAAAATAGCTGCTCTTCACCTTTCTTGCTTTCCCATACTCTTTACCTGTAGTTCTCAACAGAGTTAGCCAAGGATACATATCAAAGCCAATTTTAAAAAATAATTAAAAAATATATATAAGGGGTAGAATGCCTATTTGGAAAACTGCTTTTCAAGACTTCAAAGGTTTACCTGCAGGACTGCTTGTTGTTTTAGATAAGTTTGACCACCTTTGTACGATGGTTTTACACAACTGCAGAACTGGGTCTCAAGTTACATTATTTTTTTTTCATGGAGAGAAATTTGTAACTCCTGTTAAACTCTGCCAGTATTAATTCAAGTAAAGTTTCAAGTTCTTAGAGATAAAGGGTTACATATGCACACTGATTAGAAAGTTTCAGCTATCCAGTTTTTTTGACTGCTGTTCTTTCAATTATTAGAAACTATGTGTTGTAAGAAAAAAATAGTAATACCAGATTTAAACCACAGCACTTCTGATCTTTGATCATCTTTATATATTTTGTAAAAAATGTTGGCATTTCAAGTCTAGTGCAATGACTTAAAAATCTGGGTATGTTTTATTTTCAGGTTGTTTTAGTTATGCTAATGAAAGGGCTACCACGTTATCCTTTATATCCTTCTGCTGATAGAGAAGGCATATGTGAAGCATGTATTTTTAAGACCAAAACTCAGACTAAAAGCGGAATGTATTCTTGACCTCCAGTGCTGAAAAGAACAGCCTGTTTTCTGTTTGAAGTCTTCATTCATTGTAGTGCCATGTTCAAATATCCCATTCATTTAAATTACAGGAATAGAGTGCTATGCAACACTAGGGCTGACCAAACAAAGGATTCTTTTCAATGGTCTATTTTTATGCTCTATTTATAATACTGTAGCTGGTATTTTAGGAAAACTACTATTAAGCTAATAGCTCTGTAGTACTGAATTTTCAAGCATGTTTAAACTGTCTGGTTTGGCAGCCCACTTTAAGAAAACAAATGATAGGCTTTGCAGTAACAGCTCATTACACAGGAGGATGGGCTTGACCTTAAGGCCTGGCTTGAGAGATCTGAGTTATCAGTTTTGCATGACCCTTGGCTAATCTCTTATCTCTGTGTGTTTCAATTCTCTATCTATAGAATGAGGGATAACACTCTCTTTGCTTTCTTATATTGTAAACTCTTACTATGCTTTCTATACATGAAGCCAGTGGGACCACTGGTGTTGTGCTGGCTTTGGTGCTATAGCAGTAATGCATTCTATGTTATTTTAAAGGTAATTGCATAAAAATGTAATGTTAGATGTTAAAACATAAAATTATATATTATTAATATATAAAAGTATAAACAAAAAATAGACTTTCAGAATTCCATACCGGAGTCTGATACTATTTCATCCTAAGCACAGCCTAAACCGAGTAGTCAACAGCACTTTCAATTTCATTCAGTCTGAATATTATGTATCACCAAGAGTGGCCTTGGACAGATCCTTCCTTCTTACTTCCACTGCAAATCTAGCTCAGATCAAAATCTACCTGATATTTGATTTGATCTTTAACTTTCACTAGTGATTGTGAAAGCCAAACCATTTGCAGGGAATGATTCCATCAGGTAAATTCATGTACGTCCCCCATCACCACACTTCCCCCCGCTCCACCACTTTTTAGGGTGTGAGACAGGGGCCTTTAGTCCAGGTCCAGTGGAATGTGGCAGACAGGACTGCTGAAGATGGCACTGTGGTGGCTGTCAGGTCAGCTGTTGTTGATCTGCACTTTTGGCAAACTTCTCTTATTGGTTTAACTGTTGCTCCTTTAAAACACTGAAAAGTCCAGTATGAAGTTGCTGGGGGAAAAAAGAAAGAAGGAGATAAATATTAACGAGAGATTCAGTAGTCTAAATAAGTTCCATACAAAACAGAATACATTATTTGTGAAACACATGGATGAAATGTGGAATATTTCTTAATTTGGAAATTTCAGCCACAAGGTTGAAGAGAAAAAAAAGACGAAAGCAAGAAGGCTGCTAATATAAAATTTTCTTCCTTTTTTTTGTCCTGTGCTTTGTGTATGGAACTGATGAAAAATCAAATTTAATCCACTAATTTCAAATGCTGCAAGAGGCTGCTATGCTCATTTAGTTTCCATGCACTACTTGAAATTCAGGCTTAAGGCTGCATCCTCTTTGCATCTGCAAATGGCTCTATCCATATGTACAACTCCACTGAGATCAATAAGATTACTCATGTGAGTCAAGCAACCCAGGCATGTCAATATTTGCTGAATTTAGACTAAAACTGGAAGGGAATGTAAACGTAGGTGGTAAATCCTACTTAAGATAAAGGATAGCACCCACAATGACTAAAGTTAAAGAGAGTTAGTTCAGGTGCCTGTCTCCCCTTACTCCCTGGTAGAGGTTTACTGAGTTCTCAACAGCTTTATAAAGTGGAAGGATCTTCAGCTACATGTCTACAGAATTTATTGATAATTAGTAAGTACACTGTTTTGTTTGGTCATTGATTTTTGTTACAAGAAATCAGCTCCCCAAAGAAAAGGAGATAACATTGAAAATACCTTTTATCTTCGTATACTGTGAGGAAAGGAATTCCCCACAGAATATGGGGGGTGTATGCAGCTACTGCAGTCTCAAGCAAAATACATTCATTATATGAGGCTTCAGAGCACATTACAGAAAGTGTAGGTGCTTTCTACACAATTTCCAGACATGGATGTTGGATGGGAGGAAATGTACTCTTCTTAGGAATAGAAGCAAATCATTCTGAATTGATTCTCGAAGCAACTGGGCCTAAATTCCTCTGTCCCTCTGTCCATTCAGTCTCTGCCTGCTGAGTGAATCGATCCAATGCTTATCTTTTTAAGTTCAAGCTTAAACTGATGATGGAGTATGATTTAATCTGTCTCTTGTTTAAATGTAGCAGTGAGGAGACATGGCACTCAGCAGTAAAGCATCCTTCTGGCATGTCCTTTCTACTTGCATCTCAATTCTACCACTCAGTATGCAGCCCATCTGAGATTCACTTTAAGATACAGCAATCTTTTTTTTAAAACCTTACAAACTTGCCAGTTTGCCATCCCATATGCACATTCCATGTGTTTATGGGCCAGCCCTATAGAGTGGAATGGTACCCTTTTGCATGGCTGTTTTGGGAGTGGTGTAGGTTCTTTTCACCGGGACAGTTAATGCGTTGACAAGATGTTTGGTATAGGGCTGTCAAGAGTTTTACTTTAGTCTCCTTTTCACTGTTAACCTCTCAGTAAATCGAAACAGCTTGGCTCCAGAGTGCAGATTCTGCCACCGTTTATTTAGGATGGTGACATGCCTGGGGCTACAACATTATTTTAATATATAATGAGTTTCAAAGATGCAAAACTACTGACTGCATGTTTTATTCATTCTTAAATTGCAAAGAGATCCCGGTTTCCTTTTGATGCCTACCCTATTAGCATATGCTACCTGTGTGCTTCTGCAGTCACTTAGTATTTGAATGTATCTACCCTCATCAGCTATAAAGCATTAATGTTTTGCACTTGTATAGCCTTTCATCCAAGGAGCTGAAAGTCTTTTGCTGACAATGATTAAGAATTACAGTCCCCTTTGAAGTGGGTTGAGTGCTGCTACCTTCATGTTACTGACGGGCAGAGCGAGGTGGCTTTTCCCTGCATCCAGCACGGGGGAAGTGTCAGCGCTTGCAGCCCGGAGCATCTTCTGCTAGAGCTGCTTTACCCAGCCTTTGCACCAGTGACACTCTTCCCGCAACTTTGCCAACAGCCTCGGAGGGCGGCGTTCGGCCTGATTAGCGGGATCAGATGTTTTCCACTGCCTCAAGAAGGCATTTGGCAGGGGGGGTGGCCTGGAAGGGGGACAAGGCGGCAGCGGTCGGCGGGACCCGCGCCCCAGCCCCGGGACAGCGACCGCAACTTTGCCAACTCCAAAACTCCGTTTGCAAACCGAGCGAGGGGAGCCCGTGTGCAGCCATGCCTCCAAAGCAGGAGTGCATTCCCAGAGGCCTCCCTCCCTGCGGCCCCACACGCGCGGGCTTACCTGGCCGCGCTCCGGCGGGGCTCAGGGGAAGGGCACCCTGGAGTGGAGCGGCATGCAGCGCCGGTGGGAGCAGCCGTGCCGGTGCAGCTTCCTGCGCAGCGCCAGGTTGGCTGCGGACACAGAGAGGGAGGGAGGGAAACGAGGGGTGAGAGGGGCCGCTGGCAATGCCTCTCCCCGGGACGGACCGGCCCCGGCACTCCCCGGTGCTTCCCGGTGCCGATGGCCGTGCCCTCCCGTGCCGCCGGTGTTTCCCGGTAGCAAGTCTGCAACACTTGTCCACCTTGGGTCCCTATTTATCCCTGTTCCTCCTCCGCACCTCCCCGCCTCCGCTAAAGTTGCCAGACTCCTGGGATAGGCGAAGCATCCTCTCCCGCTGCCGCTAGAAGTAGGGATGAAGCGCAGAGACGGATGCGCCAGGTCCAAACCCGTCCCGGAGGTCACAAACCGCATGTGGGACGCGGCCGGACGAACACGCCGGAGGTGCTCGTGGCAGGCACGAATCCCCGGCTCCGTGCCCGGCACAAGCATCACGCTGAGGCATCGCCTACCTGGCCGCTGTCCGCTGGCTGGGAGGAGGCTCGCCAGGAGCACCGCCACGATCCAAAGCAGCAGCTGGAGCCTCATGTCTGCAGTCAAGGCGGAGGTGTGTGTGTGTATGTGTGTGTGTGTATGTGTGTGTGTGTGAGTGCTGGCGAGGAAATGCCCGCAGAGCCGCCCGCGGGGCCGTGAGGGGCCGGCAGCGCCCGCAGCCCCAGCGCTCGCTCACATGCCCGTGACAGGCCGGGCAGCCAGGCCCAGCCCTGGCGGGGTTAATGATCAGGCAGCGCCGAGGCTCCCGGGCTGCGCTGTGCTCCGGGCCTCCCTCCCTTCCCTTCTCCCTTTCTCCTTTTTTCTGTCACTCCCCCTTATTTTCCATAAGCAAATAGCGCAGGAATGAAAAGCCCGTGTAAACAGCAGCTCCTGTCAATGCGTAGGGGCGAGGAGCCTCTCGAACAATGCAGCCGCTCCACTTTAAATTCAGCCCGGCCAGGAAAAAAACATATGTAAAACAAGCCCCGATGTTCCCTCCCCCATTTGCAACTGTTTAAACTTTGCATTGCCCATATTGGTCCCACATGCAGACACCAATGGCAGGGGCAGGAAATGCCCCCCGACCTTTGTTCCCCCTCCCCGAAAGCGGGGGCAGGGAAGCCCCCCAAGCATGGCCCTTGTCCCAGCTCAAATGCTTTCCCTCTTCTCCAAAAATACCTGCGAAGTTGTGGCCATTCAAAGTGAAACTGGCAGTACTTAAGGCTAATGGGTGTCTTTTGTACCGTCAACCATTTTTAAAGGATCAGAATATTCAGGAATTAATTTGTGAGGTGTTTTTTTGTTGTTGTTGTGTTGGTTTTTTTTTTTGGTTTTTTTTTTTTTTTGTTTTGTTTTTTACTGTGTAGGGTAAAATAGATATATCTGTTCTAGCAGTGCCAGTTTCAGACCAGCAGTTTTGAATGGGACATCCATTTGCATAGCCCACCTGTACATTGCATTATATTTATACTTGATTGTGATGAGAGCTCGCTTTAACAAACCACTGAAACCAACTGGTGCAGATATCCATGCCTGAAGAGAAAAAAGGCACAACCTGTGGAATTTTGGAGCAGCACTGATGGCTTTGAAATCTAATGAATTACTGGCATCAGTTGACATTCGACTGGTCATTTTCTTTTTTCCAACCTGCTGATTTCTTGTGATGAAGTAGCACCTAGTTATTTGGAAAAACAAACCATTAAAATTTGTTCCTTTCTAGGAAAAATTTCTGTTCTAAAACATACCGGAAAGAGTACATAGCAAAGCACTACTATTATTACTAGGTAACTGTTATTGAAAGTTTTATAAAGTTGTTATTTGCCTATTTCCTAAAAGAGTGGAATATATAGTTGGTTTGTTGGGGAGGGGGGTTTTGAGGGGTTTTTGGTGGTTTTTTTTTGTTATTTTGCTTTGTTTTGTTGATTTGTTTTGTTTTAATTCAGTCACCCGTGTATTGCTTTCCCTTATCAAGGGCTTTTCCATTTTGTTTAAAAACCTATTTAACTCAATAGTGCATGCTATTCCCTCCTGGTAAGGTTATACATCATTACTTGGTTACTTAATTTGTCTAGGTAAAGTATGCCCATATCAATTAAAAGACAAATTTCAGCTTGAATACATGGAGGAAATAGTTACCAAATATTGTTTTAAAATTATGCCAAGAGTGCTGAGGAAGGTGTCTCAGACAAAACAGGAAAACAAAAGAAAAATCCTCTGCTGGTTGATCAGATTTATCTGTTAGAAGAGACACATCCCACTGTTCTTCTGTACAGCTTGGTGGTCATTAAGTTTTCTCTTTGTTATTTCTGGCCTTTAAAGTGAACTTTTTTTAATATTATTGCTACTAGCTCAGCTGAAATCAGAGTCCTGTGGTGGCAGTGACAGAATTTTCTTGAGGGGGTTATAAATTCAAGTACAAATTTGGTGGAGTAGGAGAGGAGTGCTGTGCCCAGATCACTCAACGAGTTTGTAACAGAGCCAGGGTTACATCCTCAGTATCCTAAATGTCGTTCTGTCCCCACTAGGACAGGTTTAGGGGTGTGTTCTCTGGCCCACCATGAATGAGAGCACACTGGCCACCTCATTCATACAGCCCTGCGAATGACCATCACTTTCATTCAGCAGGTGAGGTTCAGGCTCATAACCTTAAGGTGGAAAGTAGTATAGACTTCAAAGTGATAGGGACTCTGCAGAAAGCTAAAAGGCAGAAAGAATGCATAGACTATTGCCAGTCCCTCGGGCTACCCAGGCTTCTTCTGCACCTGAATGCGGTGAAGTTTACAGATGTTCTGAGGTCACATTAAATTTAGGGGACTTGAGATAGATGCAACGATTAAGTGCAATATTTATTGGGTTTTTTTCCAGTTTTGTATACTATAATCTGTTTATTCCACTGCTAGCTCTGTTTTTTCCAGTTTTGTATACTATAATCTGTTTATTCCACTGCTAGCTCTGTGACAAAGTTTACAAATGTTTATTTGACTAATAAAATCCAAGTCACTATAACATGAGCATGACAGTGTTATGATAATTTTCATGTAAAATGCAAGTAATAATTCCCCACTGAAAAAATTTCTAAAATGCCATACAGCCCCACTCTAGAGTTTGTAGTTCTTTTGCAAGCACTTTTCCTTCAGGTACTTACTTTCATCTGCTACTTGACATTAGGTAACAACTCAGTAGAATGTAGTGATGTAATAGTTCTGCCTTTTTCACAGTGTTTGCTGGTGGGGTTTGTGCTGGCTTGAGAGGAGAGAGAATGTAAAGTGCCTAGGAAAGCTGCAAGTCTGTAGAAAACACTTTATGAGCTAGAAGAATTGGTTATTGGAATCAAAAGCTTTCCTTCTCTTATAATCTGGAAGGAACATAATAAAGGAATGATGATTTCAACATTTATTATCTATATCATTGCTACTTCTCCAACAGACATTTTCTTCCCTATTTCCTCCTTGATAGGATCAAATAGATTATCTGTTTACATCCAGAAAGTGAAAAAAATAGTTAGCATATTACAGGAACAATTTTGAAAGTGTTGAATAGGAACTGCCTTTCCTGAATATCAAACATTAACTGTAAGTAACACACAATATTATCTTTTGCTTAACACATTTCAGTAAATACTGTATCACTTCACTGGTTATTAATTGTTCTGGGTGACACTTTCAGTACAGTTGCTGCTACAGTCTTATTTGGGGAAAAGATTCTGAAAACATGGTGCCATTTCTAAAAACAATATTGGAAGAAATAAGGGAAAAGTGGCTGAGGGAATATCAGATCATTTCGTGACATATAGAAGAATAAAAAATACCTCAATAAATGAAAGAGCAAGCCACTGGAAGAACAAAAGATGAAATTATGTGAGGAAGCAGTAAAATGCACAGTATTAAGAAATAGAATAAGCTTGGATGATTACAACAGAACAGAAAGATACTTGGGCACCTGCTAGTATGGAGTAAGAAATTAATTACCAATCCCTATTGCTCTGCTGTTCAGAAATTGAATACTACCTTTGGTTTGAAGGCCAGCACATAATTATCAACTCTAGCATTTATCATTAATATTTAAAAATAGTTTTCAAATTCTATCAGTATAAAATGTTACGTGATGATTCTAAAGTAAAGGAATTAATTGCTATATATGTCAATACTGGTTTCAATCCTGGTATCTCAGATATCCCTTGGATAATAACTCTTCCCCTCTTAGAAGCTTGTGAAAATACAGGATCATTGTGGGTCTCCAGTGTTTCATAAGAAACCATGTTGAATGCTCAGCAGTGATAGTAACTGATAATAAGTGAAAATTCTTGTTTATTTTGACTTGAAGCTGTCAGATAAGATATAACACCAGAGTTTTTAGTCAGATTTTCTAACTTGCTTTTCCCCAAATTAATCCATTCTGCTGATCCAGAGGAATTATTTCACTAACCAGAGAAGATCTGGGATAAACACGTTTATGTGTCAAAAGAATTTTGTGAAGCATATCTTTGAGTCAAATTGCAAGTGTCACAAGGGAAAGTTCTCAGATTTTCCTTGCTCCTTTCTATTACATTGCAAGATGGTAAGTGGGCTGTGCAACAAACAAAATTTTAAAAATGCAGAAAGATCATGTGAGTAACCACTTGAAAGGAAGAAGTTGGCCAAGAAATGCTCACAGGGATAAATTTTGATATGTTGTTTAGGTGTCTGTGAATTTTTTTTTTTTTTAACCACAAATTTCACTGGGATTATTATCTCATGGTTTTATAGGGTCTATGTGCCTACCATGAATATAAAGGATGTTTTTTCTTCAGCCCAGGGTACAGTGCCAGATGCCAAATACAATGTTTGCCTTCTTCGTTGACTGTAATCATGAAGACTACTTTTTCTAGGCAAAACTCATTAGCTCAAAACTTATGATTTCAGGAGAAAATGATACACTCTGTCCTGAATTGTATCTGTTCTTGGATATGAAAATCTACCCAGAAACAAAACTCTATTCCTCCTGTTTACCATTTTATGGTTTTTTCTGGAGGAAAAAAAAATCCACTTCCCTGCCTATTAGTGCTCACTGCCTTTACTGCCTGAGGGGATACCGTGCTCCTGAAGAAAATGGTAGTCAGCAAGCAGAAGGAATGTGCACTAGTAACCTGACACTGGAGACAGATGTGCTCAAGGAGAGGAAATGGGATGGCTCAGACCAGGCTGAACCTTGCATAAGTTGTTTTTAATGTTTTCTATGTGTGTTGCAGAGATGCACTACCTAGAAAGTACATTTTCTTTAATTTTAATCTGGGAGGAAAATATGCTGCCTGCTATAATTTCTAGGTTCTTACTGCAATATAAGTCATAATTACAATTATTAGAATAATGATAGAAGTAAAACATGCTCTGGTAGCCTTAGTCTGTCTTACTTCTGTGACCCTACAATCTATATGGTTGATTGTTTAAAATACAATGAAATACCAGCCCTGCTCCTAAATAATCATAAATTATGAAGTCTCTCCTAGAGGGACAATTTCATCAGAGACATTTTTTTCATTTTTCAAAAGACAATTTCATCAGTTACCTACTGAACTGTATTGATGAATTTTCTTTTTTACTTAAGGAAAATACATTTTTATGAGCACCAAGGTGCACTTATTTTTCTGTTTCCTTCCATCTCTTAGAAGTAAATTTGATTCTAAGATTCATCTAGGAAATACATACGCATATTTCTTCCTAAGAGGAAAACAAAGAGGTCAGCTCTGGAGCAGCAGTGCCTCTGATCCCCACCAGTGCGACCGCATGTTCCATTTCAGGCAGCCCATTTGGGGTCAGATTCTTCTCTGGCAATGGTCATCCTTTCAGAGCTTTTTAATTTAAAGAGTCATTTATATTGTCTTGAATAAATGATGTTCAAGAAAAACCCCACAATTCTTGCAAAGCACAGGGTTCTATAATAATTTTTTATTTGCTGGTTGACTTTCAAATATGTAACCCCCTTGCATATCCAGACCCTTCATGCCCTAGGTTTCAGCAGGGAAAGTATTTTTAAAAATATGTTTTTCATGTTATTAAGAAAACTCTGAGAAGCTATCACGTAAATAAAGCAAACATATTTGTACCTTTCTGCTGCAGCTAGAACACACACATGTAGGAAAAAGAGATGCTTACTGTAGTATTTAACATTGAAGTTACTGTTTATATTTACTAGGGAAATTTCAGGAAGGAAATACAGACATATTTTTGTCCTAAACTTCAGGTTTTAGAGCTTCACATGCAGTCAGGAAATTATTAGTCTTACCTAAAGCTATCCATTTAGTTGCACAAATTTCTGTAAGCTTTTCAGACAGAAAGAGTTAACTTCCTGGAGATAATTTGCTACATAACTGATCTTCTGTTTTGGATTTGGGCAGCCACTAGCCACAGTAAAATTTTAATGCAGGAGGTGTTAGGACAGGCTTGGCAAATTTCTGTAAAGATTGGTTGAGTGATTACTTGAAAGGGAATTTCAAATTAACCTCCAGCTTTTTGCATATTTATACTTTTGACTTCAGGTAGTAAATTTAGGTTGCAGCCTTGGCAGATCCTTTTTCTATGTGCTTGCATGTTAGCATTAGGGATATGGTGTCTCATGAAGCAGCTCTGTAGCAAGAGTGAGGACAAGTTCCCATCAGGAAGTCTAGTGTGATGTAATGTTTTAATATCCCATAGTTGTCACAATTAATGTTAACACCCTGCAAGCCTGGTCACCATCTTGAAACCAGGTGAAATGTGTGCTTTATGTAAGGGTTTTCTTACTAGGGTTTGGGCCTGTTCAGTACAGTCCTCTGAACTTTGCCTCCTGGCAAAAAGATTGCAGATCTGCCTTGCTCTTTATCAGTGTCTGGGCTGTGACACTGCCTTTTCAATGCTTCCTATCTGAATTATTTCTTGATCTGCTGTGATCAGGAAGGTTGGCCTTGCTGTGGCCAACACAGCTGGTGAGAGGTGCAAAAGAAGAGAAGGTATCTATGATATCTCTGCTTTTCTGACCATCAATCTGAAAAGAAGGAATTGCAAGCTTATGTTCAAATAAAATATATGAACGCAAGAAAAATAATGGAGGCAAGAAAGTCAAGCTTATATTTAGGGAAATGTGGACTTTCAATAAATTCTTATGTTGTTTGTGTGGGAAAGACTAATGTTTTTGATTGCATTAGATATAGTTTTGCTTATTTGAAAAGTTTTGTGGTGTTTACTCTTAGTTAGGATAACAGCACCTATGTAATAACAAGCCTTTTTGCTGGCTGTTCTAGATGTTGCATGCTTCTAACTAATAACAGATTTTTCAAAGTATAAGCTTTACAATGTAGACTTGTGAGATCTTTCTATGCCAGCGCCTTTTTTTTTTTTTGATTACATAGGCTGGATGACTGTGTAATGTGCTGTGGTAACAAGTCTGCCAAACTGAAGAGATTGCCTTGGAGAAGATCTCAGTGCTTTAACCTGCTGCACTTGCTGGGTGCCTGCTGTGATCAGTGCTCACTCTGGATCTCACACACTAATGATCTTACCTCTTCTACCCCTGTTGAAGCTGCTCTGATAGGAAAGGTGGGAAATTTTGAGGAAAAAATCCTACTACAAGACAGAGCACTGTAATCTTCACTCCCTGTACTAATCCAGTAAGATGATTAGTGGCTGTACAGCACTTATAGCTATACCAAAAAAGGTCCTGGCTGTTTTTTTTTTTTTTTGGTAGAAAAGTTCTTTATCAATGGAAAGACCAAAGACTAAATTAGCAGGGATGATGTAATGGAAATACGTGCAAAACCTGACAGTAGGTACAGGATATGGCAAAAGAATATCCTGTAGAAGCTGAAGCAGCAAAGCATTGGTCTTGCTTCTGCAATATATCTATGTTAAATAATAATAATTTCTACCATGAATAAAAGGCACAAAGCTCAAAATTTAATTTTGTTGATCTCAATGTCTACCACAAGAATTATTGTGTTAAACCCTCAAAGAAGATCTTGATTCCAGACTCATCAAAGTTTTGTAATAGATACTGGGCTCCCTCAAAAATAGCTGAATCCAGGAAACAAAACAGCAGCCCAAACCATCAACCCTCAGACAAAATACATGCTTCATGGAAGAGAGGTTATGTTAGGTTATGTGCATAACTTAGCTGTTGTCAGGAAGTGCAGTTCATGAGATGTGATGCATCATTTACTTAGAAACCCTCAGTTGAAATTGGCAGTGTTTTTATTTGCTTTCAAGGCTAGTAAATATTTTCAGCTTGCAAATTTATACAAAATAGTAATAAATGTCTGTTACCAGAGACCCTGATGAACATTCCTTTTGAAATGTGCTATTTAAGGAAATATGTTGTTCTGTCTCTCTTCAACTTTTTTCTCATTGCAGCATTTCAATCTGTTAAAAGCACAAAGATGCAGAGGTGAAGATGCTAATGTATCAGATCTGCAAAATTTTGTTCATTTTGAACAGTCCTTCCATTATGTAATAATTGCTAATTTCCCCCCCCCCCTTTTTTTAGTATGGTTTGATGGAGGTTTTGTTTGTTTGTTTGTAGGATTTTGTTGTTGGATTTGTCATTGTTGTTTTGCTTGTTTGTTTGTCTTTGTGGTGGATTTTTTTTTGGGTCTTTTTTTTGGTTCGTTGAGTTTTTTATTTTTTCTTTTTGTTTTTAATGGGCCACCAAGGTGAGTAGTAGATTACTAGCACCAGATATACTTGGAGCCAAAGTGATTTGTACCTTGTAGTTGAATAAATTGTCTTAATGGTTTTCTGGCATGTATCATGGAGAGAAAAATCACAGCATGAATGTCGTGCTTCAAGCATATATTGTGATGCTGATAGGTAGTAAATCACAGTTTTTAATTTTCACAAAATATAAAGGAAAGTTTCCTTTGGCCAGTCCATAGCCCTTCCCAGCAAGCAGCATGTGGTAGCTGTGCAGTGTCCTGGCTGTCAGAGCTGTGTGGGGCTGCTTTAGCAAAAGTGGCCACAAACACGTGCCACCACTGTCTAGGCATCTCATGCAGCCTTTTCCTAGCTGTTTTCACTCTTGGAAGGATCAGGATGGAGAATACCAGCTGAATGAATTAATTTTGTGTCAGCAGTGTCCTCCTTCTGCTGTCTTTCTTGAGAGGCCCTTTGGTTTTCCATCTGTTGTGTGTGGTTGTACAGCTCTCACAGGATGTGAAAAGGGTATTGTGGCCTGAAGACTGGGAGAAGCTGAGAACAGGCTACAAGCTCCACAGCTTGTTCTGGCAGTCAGAAAATGTCATGTGGGCTGTTCCTTGGATAACTTGCAGATGGCATTTCAACTGGAAATCCCAGAGAAGAATGGTTTTATAAAATGAACTTCTTCACAAGGCTCTTATCACTGCAGGGGTTTACCGACAGCAGGTCTCAATGTGCTAATCCAGGTAACCATAGCAGTGTAACAGTGAAATAACCATGCTCCTGAGTGTTTGCTCACGTCCTCTGATGAGTTTACAACTGTTCCTAGGGCCATGGTGCTGCCATGGTGACAGGGGTAGCCTTCCTGAGCTAACTGATTTAAGGCCGTCATTCAACTGGTACTAATTTCAGCCTGAAACCCCAAAATTAAATACTATGTATTTAGAGAAATAAAAAATAAATAGTGAAGAGTATCTACATTAAGGTATAAGTGCATTCACTTGAAGGTCAGCAGCTTACATCTGCTGTCCATCACTGGCATGTAGCAAAATAAACAGACCATGATCTACCCTTGTATTATACTTCACATTTCTCTATAGCAACAGCAGGGTTTTCTGGTTCTAAATACTTACAATACAGTACTAAGCATATGGAAACTGTTTCAGAATTCAAACAGAAATTTGCTGCAGTCACCTTTGTAAGGCAGCAACAAATTTGCTATTCCTTGTCCTGTTTTTCAAAGGATTAATATGTATTTACTTGTACCTTTATCATAGTATAATCCCAGATGGCCACTAAGCCCCACACACAGCACTCTCATGCTCCTATGGTTGGATGTGGGAGAGGATCTAAAGAGTAAAAGTGAGAGAATTTATAGGTTGAGATAGAGACAGTTTAATAGGCAAAGCAAAAGCTGGGCATGCAAGCAAAGCAAAGCTAGGAATTCATTCACCACTTCCCATGGACAGGCAGGTATTCAGTCATTCCCAGGAAAGCTGAGCTCCATCACACATAATGGTTACTTGGGAATACAAATATCATCACTCCAAGTGTCCCCCTGTCCTTCTTCTTTCCTGAGCTGTATATGCTGAGCATGACACCTTATGGTCTGGAACACCCCTTTGGTCACTGGGGGTCAGCTGTCCCAGCTGGGTCCCCTCCCAACTCATGAGCACCCTCAGCCTCCTTGCTGGTGGGGTGGGGTGAGGGGCAGAAAGGGCCTTGGATCTGTGCAAGCCCTGCTCAGAAGTAACAAAAACATCTCTGAATTATCAACATTCTGTTCAGCACAAATCCAAAACACAGCCCCACACCAGCTAGTTTGAAGAAAATGAACTCTACCCTAGCCTAAACCAATCCAATCTTTTATTTGAATCTCAACAGCAACAAATTTAGTTCACAGTTTTATAGATAAAGAAAATACTGTATAATTTTCTCAGTGTGTGTCAGTACTAATCTTAGGTAATGGTAAGGTAAGGTAACCTTTCTACTGCAGATATATTTTTTCCTGTTTGGTTTGTATAAGAAGACTTGAGAAGAACCCAAATAAAAAATCAAGATTTATTAAACTCTAAATTACATTTAAATGACTTATAGTGTCATATTTATAGAACTGTGACTACACTTTTTATATAGAATTTTTGTAGGGATTCTAAATAGATCTCAGAGATTTACAGCTGTCTTCTTGAAATACATTATTTTCAGGGTTTGTTGCAGTTGTTACACATTAACTTACAGTGTGCTAACAGCTAAGTAAATGTTTGGCACCTGATCAGAAGCCCTAAATGAGGTCACAATATATGGAGAGGTGCTGAGAGGTTACAATTCCTGTGTGTCTCAATTAATACTGTAGCCAGTAAGCATTCTTTGCAGCTCATAGGCTCTGATCCAGCAGTGTGCTGGTGTGGAAGTGGATATTTAAGCCAACAACCCAACAAGCAGATCTGTCAGCTTCACTGAGGGTGCTCATATACTTGGAAGTATGTTCAGGAATGAGTTCTTTGCAGGGTCAAGGTATCTTGGAATAAATATTTGTTGGGAAAGTTTCAGCACAACAAGCTGAGAAACTTGAAAAACATCCTTTTCCTGAATACTACATTGCATCTCATCAGTGCATGTGAGCAGCAATAGATTTCCCTTATGAGAAGTGTTATTTTCTATCTGATTGCAGCTCATTTAAGCATAAATACATATAATGTACTCTTGCTTTATCCTTACCTAGAAGCTATCATTGTAGCTGACATGATGAAAGCAGAACTGTAGTAGTTTAGGCTAATAGGCTTATTTCTTATGATGTCAGGCTTTATTGAAAGGTGGCTATTCAGCCCAGTATTTCAGAGTGATTAGTTTATGTTCTTTCACATCATCTCTTATTGTTTTGGTATCATTTGGATTGATGGATTAACTGCATTGCAGTGTTTGCTAACTGACATAAGTACAAATGCATAAAAAAGGAAGCATCTTCATTTATTTTTCCTATAAAATACTTAGGTATTCTATAGGACAGCACTGTCTGAAGTATTTAGTTGTAAGCAGAGAATATATCAGTCTTTGCAGGTTGCAGTGGAAAGCTGGTGACCAGTTCTTAAGACAGAGCAAACCTAAGAGAAATGAAAATGTGAGTTATTTGGACATTTGTATGAGATGCCTCTCTGACTCTGTTGTAGAGACAACAAAAAATACTGCTAAAAACACAGAAAAGGAGAAGTATTTTCTTGAATTTTTGCTGTCATAGTATCAGTTAATTCAGAGTTTCATTATCTCTTCTGTTATCAAACAGGAAATCCTTTCTTTGCTTTTACTGCCCCTGAAAGGTAGCCTTATCAACCAGCCATTCTTCACATGTGGCTCCCCAAACTTTTTTCCACTTCTAGTATCTCACAGAGCGATTAGCTCTGACAGAAGCATGCAGAGCCAGCCTGTGTTTAGCACTTGTACACAGCACTGGGTATTTTATTTGTGTGAAGATAGAAAAGATTAGTCTTGACTCACTGAGGCTGGTTAAAGTAGTGGCCTGATTTTCGGTTTGTTCAGGATCCCACTTAACTGAAAATATAATCATTACTCAGAAGGGACCTTGCCTTCAGAGAGGTCAGAGCCGTGTTTAATACTATCAGTTTTATTGTAGTGATCTACCTATGGTATTATTAGCTATAAAAAACCTACTTACCTGAAGATACACACCTTGAACTGTAATGATTTTGAGAATGTGGTTCAGTTTTTGTGGGGTTTTGAGTTTGGTTTGGGGTGTTTTTCTGGTGGTGGTGGTGGTTTTCTTCAGGTGGTGTCTTTTTGATGACAGGAAAAAAAATTGTCTTAAATGTAAGGTACTCTTTGAGTCCCCTTTTTCATAGATCTTATTCCAACTGAGATTTTGTTTTGTCATAAAGATCCAGAATATGTTTTGAGGGTTTTTTTAATATTATTGTTTTTTTAAACCAAATTTAAGAAAATTTCCATTGACTTAAAAGTGATTTTTTTCCAACAATATAATTGAAATTAAAATCCCAGTAACCTTTATTCATAAGTAATTTTTCCCTGAATCAATACATAGATATAATCCTATACTAAATAGCAACCATGAGCAGTGGAGACTCGAAGGATGAAGATGAAGCTAAATCCTCTTAATAATTTCCTCAGGGGTTTTAATAGGTAATGCTTATATTTTTTTACTTTGTTTTAGCTCCCTCCTTCACATAGAAAAGCCAGCAGAAATAGAAAATCAGTCAAAGATAGATCTTATAGTAATTGACTGCATTAAGACTGTCCCTTTAGCTGAAGGAATATGTGGTATTATGATTTTACCAATAAATATATATTCTACTTTACACTTGAAAATTGCAAAATATGTTATTTCTGTAAGATAGCATAGTTGTGCGCCCATTATCTTGGCATTTAAGAACCAGCTTGTTACAGATTTCAAACAAACAGCAAAGCTCCAATTCTTTTCTTGATTTCCCCTCACCCTCCTTGGTGCTCTCATTGTCTATCTGTAGGCCCAGTGGGTATATTCAGATAGGATAACAAGTTTGCTTCTGTTTTCAGTTTCTCCTGTAGATGTTTCCAGGTGATGAAAGGAGACCTTTTGAAAATTGCATGTTCCTTTCTTTTTTCTGTAGTGATGAAAAGCACACCATGATGCTGACAGAGACTGCTTTTGTCTCCTTGACATGTATGCATAATTTATACAGGCTTATAAATCTTGGCTTTATGGGACCATGTGTCTTAAAAATGAGGTGAAGGGTGTCCCTTTCACAATGGGTTTGTCAAAGCTGAGGGAGAGCTGAGGTTGTTCTCTCCCTCTAACCTCTTGGCCACCCCTTGGTAAAATAGCATAGCTTTAGAGTTAATGGACTAATTGCATGTACAGCAAACATCTTCATTTTCAAAGTCAGTGCAAGCTGACAGCTTTATTGTCCTGTATTAAAAAAAATAGAAAAAATAACCAAAAATGTGATGTTTCAGAGAAAACAAATGGAGAGGAAAAGATTAGTGGTGTAACCTACAGAGGAAAGCATAATATCTTCAACAGAGCAAACTTTGAAAGACCTTGTCTGTGTTCATATCTGTTATCATAGTTATCGAAGATTATGGGCGTAGTGGATATGAGACAATTATATCCCTTCTAAAATATTTAAGAACTTTTTAGAAAGTTCTTAAGTAAGAAACTTTTAAAAAGTTCTTAAAAAGTATCAATTTTTTGATAATTTTTTTAGGTTTTTTAATAGGAAGTTTTGATCCCTAGCATTTTGGAACGGTTCTTCCCAAAACTAGCTATAATATTTTAATTTTGATTTTATTCATATAAATTTAGATCAATTTAATAAACATTCTCTGTGGAGACAAAATTTTTCCAAATGACAATGTATTTAGTCCCCTCTATTTTTCTGGAAAACTGAAAGAACTGGGGTATCCATTTGTTTTAGTATTTCACGGTCTTCTTTTTCTTTTGTCCAGAATTATCTTTAACAAAACTGGGAGATCCTAGCATAGCATATTGAGGAGAGTTTCCCAGTTAATTAAAGACAACTGTTTTCAATTCAAAATGTATATATTTATTTTTTATTAAAAGAGATTTAACATTAATATGTTCAATTTCCCTCTGAACACATACACACTGAAAAACATAGTAAAAGATTTGTCCAGTATTCTTTACTAAATCATCAAAAAACTGCTAGAGGTAAGCTACCTACAAAAAAGTAAACATAAATGAATATTTGATGTCCTGTGTAAATGGGAAGTTAGAAAGAAACAAAAACATTAAATACAGGTCTTCTATTGAGAAGGAGATACTCCAAACCTAATTAAGTAGTCAAATTCTAATTATGTATTAAAGGTGAAGATTAATCGGAAAAAAGACACCTTTGATTCCTTTTTCTCTATCAGCTTTTAAAATCAGTTTGCTATAGTACTGCTTCAATTGGTTTGAATTACTCACATAGAGCTAGAGAATATGTTCATCTGTGATCCTTGTTTATATGCAGGAATTTTGCCAACTTAATTCATTTAGATTCTGCTGTAAATTGTCACTGCTTTTTATAACAATAATAGATGATTTAATGTTTTCTCATAACATCTTAATACCAATTAGCTACTAATTTTTTAAAGGCAATTCCATGTGTTTTGCATTAGATTACACTTAGATTTTTTTCTCTTGTAGTAGTTGGTCCTTGGCTGCACAAACCCAAAAGCTCTCATTGTTAGAAGGTGCAACAAATTCTGCAAGAACTCTACCTCTTGACAGCATTGGTCCATCTAGTCCTACGCTCATCAGAAGTTTATCCTGAATCTGGAAGATGAATAGGTAGGAAACAAGTGATCGATGTAAAAGTTTTGCATGTATAAAAAGTAGAGTGCCTGAAAATATTCAGTGAGCATCATACTTGCTGTGGTGTAGCAGTTATGCAAGCTGGGACAAAGACAGCTGAGGAGGTTTTTATACTGTGACAAAACCTCACTCAGAACAAGAGCTCCCATCAAGGTCAAAATTTTTGATATTAACAGCCTAATACCTCTTCAGCTTAATATTTTATTACTGGATATTGAAATGTGGCTCCTAACCTCTCTAATTAGATGCAGTGCCGCTCTATGAGTAAATGAGATTGCAGAGGCTGGTGCAGCTGCTTGGGCCGGTCCTTCATGCAGCTCGCCTGGGGCTGCTTACACCTTCAGCCGCCGGGCTGGAAGCACCCTCCGGGAAAGAGGTAAGGGAGTTCAGACTTCCCTGGCCTCCAGACGAGTGCATTCTCTCTTGAATAGATAAGGCCTCTTCCTAATCTGTCCTCACTATCTCTAATTCAAGTCTCTCCTGTTACAGATTTTTCACAAAGTACTCTTTGCTGCCTCCTTCGTTGTCCTTTTTTGCTTGCTCTTTCTGAACTGCTCCAGACAGCAGTAAGATAACAGTAAAATGTAGGCGTTGGTAAATTTTAGCAGTATCTGCTGAACAGCCCTCTAAACAGCTCCTGCAAAGTGGTTTCTAAGTACCTGAGATATTAAAAATTCGGGGGGAAACTGCTGAAAAGCACCCTGTCAATATTGCCATCATCCATGCCAATATGTGAAATGCATTCTCTGAAATTTTTTTTCAAGTATGGTGGGAATTTGTGGCTGTGTTGTGAACTTTTCTATATGTGTCTGACTGGATGTTTTAAACTTTGGATTTTCAGTCTAAGCATTTTTTTTTTTTGATGGTGGCTGGCAGATAAGAAAAAAAAAAGAATTTTGAGAACAAATTGTATTTACAGTTTTTTAGACTTTTAGTTAACGAGAATAGAATACAATAGTTCTATATGCTGTCTTCTCTATATTTTATCTGAGTGGAGACAGGCCTGAAATGTTTTGGATGCTTTTATTCCTACTCCACAGAACTGGTATGTATTGGAGAACACGGTTTAATATAGAGATACATGAGTCTATTAGTAAACACAAAATTGGGATGGGAACTTGTTGTCATGCAAATGGGTATAAAAACTAAATTTCTACCACCAAGTGGTTTTCAATATATTTAATATATGCTTGAGAAGTCAAAGAAGTAGTTATACATGAGAAAAAAACCCAATTTGTAATGAAAAACATTATACATTAGTATAAGGACTGGATATTTTAAGGACATGAAAAATGTTAAAATGCACAGCCAGAAGGGCAGAGCAGAAGTAAAACTTATTTCAGAATAATCTGAGATCATTTGTTCAGGAATAACTGGACATAATTGTTACAGTCTAGCTGTTGTGGTCTTTAACACAGAAAACAGGCTTTTTCAGCTTGTGGTACGCAAGCAAACGACAAGATGTTGGAAATACTGTTTTGCTGCAAAACAAAGGACAAAACCAGTCAATAAACTGTATTAGGATTCTTTGAGGACTTGCCCCAGATAGTCACTTAGAGATCCCCAGCCATGTAAAAAAACCCAAAAGAAACCTGAGCTAGTGAGAATATAAAGTCGCCCTAGGGTCTGGAATTCTACAATTCCAAGACACCAGCACACCAGAATAAGCTAGAGAATCAAGGGCAGAATTCTAGTTTATACCATTTTTTGGTTACTGTTTCATCATGAATTGTTACGTTCTCGTCATTGAGGTGATGGAAGGCATTGAAGCAAAACACTATGACCTAAATTTTTTTTTCTGTTTCTGGAGCACTGTGATTGTTTTAGATTCCTTCTTAAAATATTGTTAATAATTCCCATAAGCAATGCATATGTATACTTTGTGAATATGCATGGAGACAGTGTCTTTATCCTGAAATTCTTGGTCTGTTACAACTAGAAGTTGCAGTTCAACATGTTTAAAAATTCGATGTCTTTAAGGCAATCCTTAAAAACTCATTAGGTTCACAAATCAATGATTCTTTGAACTGAATGTTTGCAAATGGAAGAGGTATAAAATAACCTGTTTGTAAGCAAAAAGAAGTAGAACTTGGCTAAAGGTAAAATGTGTACACTTTCAGAAGTACCTCAGTAAGTGCTGAATCACTCAGACACTGAACTATATATTTTGCCCCTGCAGACAGTCTATATAGCATCACTTTTTGGTAACAGTCACTGCATTAAATTTTTTAAAATGCAATTACATATTCTCTATTTTACGTCCTACCAAACTTTTTGTGGTTGATTTTGCTTGTTGTTGGTTTTTAGTGGTTTTTTAATGTTCAACATAGACAACCAGTTCAGACTAAAGAACAACAGTAGATGAAAGTCAATGACACTTCAAAAAGAGTCTAAAGATAGGAAAACAATTTCAACCAAGAAAGTTAACCACTGAAAATCTAAGACTTCTGGAAATCAACAGTGTTTCAGTTATGGAGGGGCAATATTGTCATTGCCATAAGAAATGTCCAGCATTGGTTTCTCTCAGCTTCCTCTCAGTGAGCTGTCCTTGCTCAGTAAGGCACGTATGGCATATATTCAAGGGCTGGTTGCTGAAGAGAAATCAGCTTAAGCACTTTCTTAACACCTATCTTGTATGAGGCCTTTCAGTCTGGGTCTGCATTTACTGACCTGGCTTCCTTTGCAAGGTTTTGGCCAGTCCTAATTCCCTCAAAGTTAAGGAGGCTTTGTATGAACTTGTAGAATCAAACAGGTGATGGAGGTTCTTGTGGAAGACCTCTTATGACCTGTGCACCTTTCAGGTGGTCACTCTCCTGGTTATCCTTTCAAGTAAGGGAACAGAGTTCTGTGAAAAGAAACAGTGACAGAGGCACTTAAATTGGGAAAGTTGTGTCACACACTGCATGAGCCTTAACTGCTTTCTGAGCAAAGAAGGGACTGTTCAGTGTATTTGTTATCTACAGCCAGCTAAGCAAATAAATAATAATGCTTTAGTGGGACCACCTGTCACCAAAACACCAAAAGCTACCTTCCTGAAATAGTACTGCTTTTTAGATAGCCACCTGAACAAAACCAAGTACTTTAAAAGCAAACCACACACAAATATTAATTACTCACAGTGGGAGGCATGGACAACTACTTTCCGTACAACAGGGTCATTGATAAAGGCACATAATGTAAGAAAACTGGTTGAGATTGCCATTCATATTCCCCCTGCACTTTTTATGTCCTTTCCTACTAACAAAATCAGTGAAAGATACTTGGGAAGAGGAAGAGAAGTGTAATAAGAAATATTTTGAATGCAAAAGACAAAAAAATTGACGAAATGAGGTAACTACATAGGCTTTTTTTTTTTTTTGCCAAAATAAGGGGAAAATAAATGATAAAAAAATTAGAGAATTTGGTGACTGCTAAAGAATGAAGGGATATTTTACTTTCTTCAAGCACTGAACTTCCTATGCTATTAATGAACAGCAGTGGATGCTGGTGTCTACACCAGGTTTTCCTGATCATGCACAATGTGTTCATAATTGCATTTTGGGAGGGATATCATATCTTCTTCTGCCTCAATTTCTCTTTCTTTTTATAGTGATTTTTTTCTTCTGCTAGAATTTCTTCCTCCATGTTTTCTAGTATTACTGAGTATGTATTCTTGGACTTGTTTGGTTTTGTTCATGTGACAAAAAAAGAAGCTATTGTACTTGCTGGTTGTGCCTTCTGGCAGTGTTAGCAAGGAAATGTTATGCCTGGCTGAAATTCACTTATGAAAAGCACACCAAAGTGGCACAAAATTTTTCCTCTACATGTATTTAAGGGCAACTGTTTAGCCAAGGATGGTAGTACAAAATATTTAACTGGGGCCTTTAACTAAAAAAGAATTCCAAGAACTTAGGGACACAAACTATGAGCCAAGTTGGGAAGAAAAAGTCTTAAAGAGTCATATCAAGAGTCATTTGAGTAACAAAATTTGAAAGAAAGGTAGTTCTTTTACTAAGCAATTAAAAGAGCTTCAATATAATAGCTCCTTTTATAGTACAAGATCAGGACTAACTGATTAAAGGGATACAATTGAGTAAAACCTGATCAAAATCTATTTCTTTCTTGCTTTTCTGCTATTTTCTTCATTGTGTATTTTTCTTCCTTTCCTAATCTCTTTATCTATGGTTCTTTCTATATTTTTCTTTTACTCTTACCCTTCCTCTGTTTTCCTCGTTTTGTGTCCCTAACTCTAACCCTCCTTCCAGATCCCATTCTTTTAGTCAGGCCCTTGTTTTCTTAACATTTTCTGTGCCAGGTTCCAGTGTGCCAAGGCCACAGAGACAACAGGGACAGTTTATGTCATCTCCAGTAATTCAGCTTCAGGTCTTAAAAGGAGAAGTAAACCTAAATCTGTAACTTTGTGTCAGTTTTGGGCATGTGGCTGGGCAGAGGTTGGTTCTTCATTTGGTCTTCATTTTTTAAGTTCAAGTGTTATCATTTAGAGATAAGCAGTGTTGGATCTATCAGGGAGGAGGGGAGCTTAAAGAATGTTCAGGAAAAGCCAGCTTTGGAGTTTTTGTTTTGACCTCAAGTAATCTTTGACTTTTTGCTTTCAAGTTTACAACCAAAAAGTGCTCAAACACAAAAATTAGTTTAAATCAAATAAATGCTGACTGAAAGCTAGTTACTTAAATTTCTGCTAATTTTCTTCTAAACCATAAATTAATCAGATGTAATTTATTACAATTTAAAACATCTTAATAAATACGGTAGTTGTAACAGCTCTAAAACTTATGATATTTTTCTTATACCAAAAATACAGACGTTCATTTGCTTTCATTACCATTTTGGATCTTAAAAGCATAAGGTTGTGTTACCCTTTACTATCATTTAAGCTATGCAACTAGTGTTAACTCAGGGATCTGAATGCTTTTCTGAGGCAGGGGTAGAAAAAAAAGATGCTGTTAAAAGAGGGAAGTATTTTCCTGTAGAAAGTTTAAGATTCATAGGTGGTCACAGAGCCTGTGAGGGGGATTGATACGGGTAGCTTTGACATCTACAACTACAA
The DNA here is from genome assembly GCA_024362935.1 of Setophaga petechia. Classification (NCBI taxonomy): domain Eukaryota; kingdom Metazoa; phylum Chordata; class Aves; order Passeriformes; family Parulidae; genus Setophaga; species Setophaga petechia. The sequence continues at coordinate 36,550,127 of JANCRA010000001.1, forward strand.
ATGTATCTGACTGAAGACATCAGGTCTGAAAAGGAATTTCTGCATGTGCATGCATAAGTGGTTCAGCACATTACAATGTCAATAGAGCTGTTCTTAAACAGGTGGTAATGGGCAATTTTAAAAGGAGCTAGATGTTCTGGGATGGTAAATGTGTAGTGTAGAAAAAAGCATGAGTATTTGCAGTATTTGCTGTAAAGAAAGCTTTGTTTCAAATACCAAAAATCTAACACTAGTAATTATAAATCTTGCATACAATAACTCAAGGAATGGCAAGAAAATCCATGCATTTTACTTAAGAGTTCTAAAAAAATACATTTGCAAGACTGGAGTAGTAATTAAAGGCTGATATAATTATATAAAAGTGTCATTTTGGCAAAGTAAATATTTTATATTAAATACGTAACAAAGCAAAAAACCACTGCAGTCTTTAAAATCAGCCCTGGGAGTAGTGATGATTTTAGTAAATGATAAATAAGATACAACCTTGTTATTGGAAGAGGAGGAGGAGCAAAAAGTGGAAAGGAAGAGGAAGAAGAGGGGGAAGGAAGACGGGACGAATTACGGGGTGCCCAAGAGTACTGACCCATATCATGACCCTTAATACCTTTGTAAATATGTTTTTGTTACCTTCGTGTTCCTTGCAAGCAGCCCCCAACATGCAGCGCTGTGCCATTAGCGCTGCACTTTCATCTCTGCGGGCCCGGAGCGACAGCATCGCAGAATTTATATCTGTATCACTGTCCCTCAGGTCTGCTAATCTTCCTCTGCAGGGCTGTAAATAGCACCACTCAGATTCCCTTTCAAATAAAAAGCTCAATGAAAAAGAGAGAGGGAAGATCTGCAAATAACCCCTCCCAAGGCCATGACCTTCTCCATCTATCACAACCAGAGCAGGTAGATAAGCGGGTTTGCTAGGAAAGCATCCTTTCTGAGTGACCACATGTTAAATCAACCTGCTGATGAAGCTTTGACAGGTGCTGATAGGAAGGGCTGGCAGAGGCCACGTGAGAGCTGTGTGCTACTTATCCATTATTTTCCTGCTTCCCGAGGGTATTTGGCCTAAGCAGAAAAGATTAAAATCTTCCATCTCTGTAAGAAGTTATTCACTCCACTCTCACTGAGGTCTGTGCAGCTCTTCTGAAGCATTATATTGTTCTGAAGCAATATTTCACTCCAAATCTTTTGCTTGAGAAAAGAAAGACACAGGGACATGCAGCTAACATTTGAAGAGCTATTTGTATCAATTAGAATTCCAGTTATTACTTTGGGCTTGCAATTTACACACACTTCCAGGTGTAAATTGCTAACATTTTATGCAGTTTTCACAGAACAGATAGTTAAATGTTACATCTAATAAATCAAAGATAAAATTATTAAATTCATAACAGCATATCTTTGATGTACAGTACAAAATTTTCGACACGTTTTTATGCTATATTGAACCAATTTGACCTTTACCACAATCATCATTCCATTACTGATATGAGCAACATGGGTAGTAATAAAGGAAATTTCTTATCAACAAACTCTGCCACCCAGAAAAAATGTCACATTTTACATCTGTTTCACTCAGTTGAAGAGTTCATACCTTGGAATGTGATATATTATGTCTTTGTAGAAAACTTTTGTGAAGAAGGTTATGGGTAGATTAAAAACATAGGAAATATACATCAAAGAGTAATCCTAAAGTCTAAATTCACAGTAGTAGCCCAAATGGAATATGCAAATAGAGTTTTAAGCTTCCAGCATGACTGCTTCCAGGACTAATTTGAATGCAGTGCTTTAGAGTCAGAACATGTGAAGCAGAGTAAAATGTCAAATTTTAGGGCTGAATACTTTCCTGAATTCTAACAAAGGAAGTAAGAATATTAAACTTCAAGTTTTTGTGCCACAGCACTAGTATGTGCTTTCATAAAATTGTACCCTCTCCAGGCACTTGCTCAATTTGGGATTTTTATCAGGAGTGCACTTTTTAAAGTGGATATCCCAGTCATTCTGAATTAATGTACTTAGTGTCATGAAGAGGTATCAGAAATTGCTAACTGGATTCTTTTTGATCTAATTGTGAATTGAACATGAGTACAATAGATGCAGTCCACCTGTTAAGGGGTGTTCAATCCACAGAAGCTGATTATCGACTAGTCTGAGTAAACACACCTGAAATACGCAGAGTTTGGATGTTGCATTCTTGGTACCAACATGTTTGCTCTACAAGTCTTCTCCTGTGGGGCTGCACTACTTGCTTATGCAGAGATAACTTCAGCCTTCTGAGTTAGAACTTGGTCTTTTTGCAGTCAGCCTGGCTGTTGGGATTTAAAGATAAAGTGGGCATACTCCCTTACAGTCCATGGCAGCTCATGAGTGAGCCTCAAAGAAAATTAGAAAATAACAAGGAGCCCCAGTACATTATAGAATAAGATAAGAAAATCCAAGACAGGGTATCTATTTTTTTTTTAATAGAATACTTATTTTGTGGTTGGTCTGTCTTGAACAAAAAATTGTACAGGTTGTAAAGTTTGAGCTAAAGTTTGGCCCATATGTGCACACGCACACATGTGCATATATTGCATGGCTTCATTATCACCATGCTTTGAGTGTTACTAGGAAAGCAATGAGAATATATCTTGAATTCCTTAATTAAAAAAAAATAAGTGAATGCTATTTTTAGCACTTTTATATGACTTTTTTTTGGAATATATAACCATATAGTCCCATGAATTTATATCTGTCAATTATCTTTTAATAAATGCAACATTTACATGTAACATATAAAATGGAGAAAAAGACTACAGGGTGTAGCTAAATCTTCCAAATCTTCTCACTCAGACCAACATACAAAGTTTGGTTCTTAGCTGAATTAGATATACTATTTATGTCTATCTGCTTTCTTCTTTTGTGGCTTTTCCTTCTGTGTTCAATTACAACGTCATCTTTGAAGACGTTATTGCTGGAATTAATTACTTTGCCATATACCAGAGCAATGGCATCCTGAATTTGTTACATCAAAGGATATTGGCTGAGAAGACAAATAAATAAATGACCCGTAACACAGGTAAATGGTACTCCTGGGATCAAAGGGATCCCCTAGGAATACCGTGTGCCAGTCATGGAAAATGTCCTTGCAAGGGCTGCGGTGAGGTAGCTTTTGTCAGTCCTTCAAAGTAAGGAGTTTCCAAACAGGATCTTCCTGTTTGTTTTCCTTGTTTGCCACTTGTTCAGAAAATAGGAAGATGAATGTAAGGCTTGGTCAAATATCAATTGATACGACATGGGTACTTAGTACTTGGGGGCCAGGCTTCTGAGACACTTCCAGTGAAGTGGAAGACAGTCAACAGTAGTCTGTCATGGAAATGAGTGGGGATTGCTGACTAAAAATTTTCTGGTGTAAGAGGTATTACCTTTAAATCTTAAATTAAGCCAAGACCATTGGTTTTAGTCCTATAAATTCTATACTGCTGCAGTGATAATCTGGTATGATCAATTATACACAATTTAATGTAAAACAATTGCTCACACAACTTTTTTCTTATTCTTAGTGCTTTTTTATTACCTCATTACCTTATTGTTATTACCTTTAAGCTCATGGCTTAGAACTGCACTTTTGGTGACGTACTTTCCATTGCTTTCTAAAATTAACTTTTTAAACTAATGATACTCTTTCTTTTCTGCTTCTTACTGTTAAAAAACCTGCTTAAACTCAATAAGGAGGACAACAGTCAGGAGGAACTAGATTTCTCTGTCAGTGCAGAAATAGTACACTAAGGAGCAGTAACCACTAAATTTCAAAATAAGAAAAAAATTACTTCACCTCTATGGTGTCTCTTGGAAAGGATTGCTTGCCCTGTGGAAAAGTCACTCTTATGGGAATTTTTGATAAAATATTAATTTACTTCAGCCCTGAGGATGTGGCCATTAAGCTGAATAAGTCACTTCCAAAATTACAGGTCCTCTTCTCTAAGTAGGGCCATGAGCAGGAATGGGCTAGTAAGTCCAAGTTGTTCCCTAACTGAATTCAGCTGTAAACATTTTCTGACTTCAACAAAATCAGATTCACATTAATGAAAGACTTAGCTTAAGCCAGGATCTTTACTTGGGTCCACTACAGCTGGAAAACTTTGCCATGTGTCACAGATGTAATGGTTTTAACATGGCAGGAGAAGGAGGATACTTGGGAAGAGCAGAAATTGCCTGCAGGGAAGTTTACAGCTTCAGTGTGGTAGATGACATATTTTGTCCTCTTACAGAGCAAAATGCCTCTTACAGCAGCATATTTAGAACAGTATCTTCAAATTGTACATAGTAACAGAAGACAGCACAGAATTTTAATCAGGCAAAGTGCAACTGCATGTTCCTAATAAAACATCTGCCTCTTTACTGTGTATGCATAGCTACTTCCCGTTTCTTAATACTAGACAAGTAATTAGGTGAGGATTCTATGGTACATTCAATGTTCCAATGTTTATACCTACAAATCATTAAAATTAGGTTTGTTATGACTGGACAATAATATAAGTGATTTTATCGCCATATTTGGGATTTGCCAATGTGTCCGTGAAAGACTCATCTTTGACTGTATAAGAAGGCTGAGTTGGTTTACAATGAAAAGTTGTTCAAGTGATACAGCTCCTGTGTGGACATTCTTATTTCAAAGTAGTTTCTGTACTGTTCATCTTAAATGGGTTTGCAATCAGATTCTTAACTAAGTGTATGATGATCTGTTCAGAGGATGTCCTCATCTGGAGAGAAGTTTCTTAGTAGTATTTAATCCTAATTTTTGTCTTAAGAGAGTCTCCAAGATGAAGCTGAAAATCATCTCCATCTAATGTCTGCTTCTGTTTGCAATAGCAGTTTAGTGACAAGAAGGGCACAGTATTTTTTCACACTTAAAACTCTTTTCATTGAATCCATGTCCCATTACACTGTCCCCTTTCAAAGTGGAATTTTACATGTTCTTAAAGCCATGACTCACTTAGCATGTAAAACAGGATCATAGGATCACAGGCCACTGAAAACATGGATTGAGATTTAAAAAGAATAATTTAATACTATAATTTAGTTAGTACACATGACATTTTCTAATACATTTACTGTACTGGGTAGTTGGTCCTGTACAGCTTTTATTAGTTAAAAGAAAGTTCTCTTTAGTTTTTCCCAGAATGTATACAAAAGCTTGGACTGTGATTCTCAAGAAGGACTGTACATTCATGCTTCCAAGTCATGATTCTAAGTGCCCTCTTATCTTTGTGTCAACACTGAAGTTTTCTTTCCTGATGTATCTCCTTACAAACATGAGTTGTTTTGAACGAGAACATTGGATGAGAAACAGTGGTTTCTTTTTAATCAAAATAACTAATTTGTAGATTAAATGTCATCAAAACAGTAATTAAAAAATTAATTAAACCACAAATAAACTAGGTTTACAGATAAATACACTTTACAGTAGTTCTTAAATAAAAAGGATTAGAAGGTGTATGTGTTAGGTTCATTCATCCTAGAATGACTTGAAATCAACTCATGCCAAAGGTCTATTAGAGCAGTTTGTCTTAGAAAGTTTTGTTTACATAGGGATCTCCCATTAAGTATGTTTATATGACATCCTAATGAAGAGAAAAGCAATTATTTCTTTTGTTATGTTTTGTGTCCAGACTTACTGAAGTAGTTTTGGGTTGGAGGAAATTATTAAAATAGAGGGCCTTTAAAACATAATTTGCCTGGTCTGTGGGTGGTTTATTCACTATCTTGTTTATGTTTTTTGATTACATATTTGCAGAAATAATTTGGTGTTTACACAAGGCAGATGGCATTTGCAGCAAACACTATTTCAATAATTTAAAAATTTTGCTACTTTTATATAAAATTTTATATTTTATTTTTTCACTAGTTCGACCATATTTTCAATACCAGTAGCATTTAATGAGCTCTAGGAGAGTTAAATCAAAAAAAACAAGCCAACGAAATAATGAAGACAAACCTGAACTTTTCTTAACAATGTTGTGTATGCTAGCAGAGACAATATCAGGGATTGTTGTTACCAAGACATTTAACACAGTGTGAAGCACTTTTTTTTTTTTAATTGAGAAAACTTAGCTATAATAAAACAGTTTAGTATTTCAACTGCTATTTAGGCTATGGAAAAAGTATTATAATATAATAATTCTATGAGCTACTTCCCTTGAAAGGCAATGACTCCCAGTGAGGTCCTGCAAATACCACAGACATTTCCATGTGCAAGTGCAAAGTGGAGTCTTATTTCTGAATGGTGGCTTTCTTCTAGCTCAGGTTTAAAGAGGCACCAGCTGCTGAGATGTCTTTGCTTGACATAAAACCAGGGGAATAATGTTTTTTACTATGGGAGGCTTTGACAAGGGCTATGCTGGACAAGGATTCCTGGAAGTGTCTACTATTGCCAAAAAGCAATTGTAACATAGATATCAATTTTGTTAGCGAATTGATTTGTTTTGGAAAATAATTTTTGGTCTAGTATACACATCAGACTTTGGCTGACCAATAATGTCTTAAGAAAATACATGTATTCTTCCAAGAAGTGGCTCTAGCATTTACTTGGTCATGGATTATTGTGCAGATTGATTATTTTTTAAATTAGTGGTTAACATCAGAAGAAGATATTCTTTTTACTTTCTTGAAGAACACTAACAATCTGAAAGCACCATAATTAGGCTGCTCAACTATTGCCATCTGAAGCTTTGGGTCAGGGTCAAATTTGTGATATTTGGGGTCAACAGGGTCAATTTTATGATATTTTTATTTATGTCACTGTGGTGAGGAAAAGAATTACTTCTTTCCTCTGCATATAACACCTTGTAGCCCAGACCAGAGCTCTTCCAGTCATCTCCTAGTATGGAAAAGGAAGTTTTCTAACAATTAGCCCATGAGCTACTTTGTCCTTCCCTTTGCTTCTTTTTGCATGTGGCTGGAAGAAGCAGTGTGGGTGTAGCACTGGTTGAGACCGAAGGGAATGAATAGGATCCAAAAATTGCAGAAATGTTTTGTCCGTAAGGCAAGAAGGATCAGTTCCAGCCTCAGCCTGAGAAGTTCAACAGATCTTCTGGACTTCAGGGAGGAAGAGGTATTGCTTCATTAGTTATATCTGCTCTGTGAAGAAGCTGAGGACTTCAGTACCAAGGCTGACTGAGGCACCCTGCAAAAGCAGTAAATCAACCTGATTTTTGTAAGGCACTCTATTTCTAAGTATTTAAAACCAAAGACAATACTTGGATATAGATGCCATGATACTGGAGAAATTAAAAAAAAAACACATTTGCCTGGTACTTTTCAGTCAGCCTCAGCAGCTTATTAATGCTAATGCAAGCTAAATAACTATTATAATAATATTGGTTTTTTGGAAAAAAATTATCTTTCAATTCCGATATTCTGTTGACTGAATAAGTAAAAAAGTAAACACACTCCTGTTAAATATTCTTTATAAATGACTGAAAAGTGGTGAAGAAACAAAAAATAACTTCTGAATGCAAGTTTCTCCTTTGGGAATTTAGAGCAGATGTGCTCTGTAAAATAAGCCCTGGTACTTTTATGAAGGCCATGAAGTGGGGCTGTAAAAACGTGCTGAAGCAGCTTCATGGGTCGTGGTTCATTAACTCTAATTGTCACGTCTGGATTCCATCTGATGGATGACCAGGTCCTTCCTTTCTCACATCCACTTTCTCACTGTCTTCAGGTGACTGCCATCCACAGATACCTCTTTCACAAGTGTTTCCAACAGTGGACTTGGGTCATTTTCTAAACTACTTCAGTCATATTTGAATGCTTCTTTTTCTTGTTGGATTTTCTCCTTTTCTTGTTTTCTTCTTGTGTGTAGCTTTCCTCTGGCAAGAATAAAGCCACCATTAATGAAAAGCATTTTAGATGCCGAGGCATTAAGTTGCAGAAAGGGTTTCCTAATTGACAAGACTTATTTCTGAAGGTCACTAAGTTTTTGTGCACATTGAAAATGGAAAATGTAAAAAGCCTTATCAAGCACCATGTGCCTTCTGATTTCAGGCTTGCTATAAGGGAGTGAAGAACAATGTTTTACATACCGCCCACGTAAGACAACCACATAATTTATAGTGTGGGGCCATCTGTGTATTCCAAGTTCTTGGTTTTTTATTAGAATTAGCTCTGAGCCAAAAGTGGAACATTAACTCTAAGGGAGAGGAAAAGATGTGAAATAAGTAAAGAATGTTCCTCCCTTTATTTCAGGCTATTTGTGACTGAAAATTGTGTCATGATTGTTTGCAAGAGGAAGGAAAATCAGTTAATTGAGTTAATGAAATTAACTAAAGTAAGTAATGCTTTCAGACCAATATCAAATAGCATTTCTTTAACAGTGAATATATTTCATTTGTACACAGAACTACCTATTTTCCCCACTAAAAATAGCAAAAAAATTTCAGAACTTGGAAATTTTTTGGCAAGTCTTATTCCAAAGCATAACCAAAACCTCATGTCATGGTAACAGAAAGAATAATCTTTCATTATTATAGGAGATTACAATTTGGATTTCAGTGTAGTTTAAGAACTTTCCTTAAAATAAGAAAATAAATAATGATGTGGTTTTAAGGGATAATTTCATTAGCATGATTGATAGAAGGAAATTTTCTGAAATCAAGAAAAAAGATCTGTAAATCTGAATACAATTTCTGAGTTTACAAAATCAAAGTCTAGCATTTCATAAGGTTGTACTTTCTTGGCTGTTAATATGGTCATAAATATTCAAACCATCTTTAATTTTATAACCCTGATATACTGTGCCAAAAAAAATCAATAAACTTTAAGCATGTGAAACAGTTGAAACACTCCATATATTACTTTTAAATGTATCAAATTGTTTATACATGTAGCTAAAGTTTTGAAAATAATTCTTAAAAATCCACTTCACAATTAATAGCACATGAATAACTTTCTGGAACTTGCCAATATTAAATATCTGTAAGTGTATTTTTTTTTTAGTACATTCGATTTTTGTTAATGTTTTTTTCCCCCTCAGAATGCCACCATCCTAGGGTATGTCTATCAGTACTGTCTAATACTGATTTTTCAAAATACTTTCAGCACTTATATTTCTTTTAAAGTATTTCCTGTATTTTAAAATAGGAAGAAATATCACAGATAAACTGAGTATCCAACTTCCCACTTCTGTTAACTTGTTAAAAGTTCACTTCAGTTATTGATAAATGCACTTGCTGTCAGTGTAATTTATCAGTGTTACCACAGTATTATTCACTTTTTGGGGTGTATTACCTGAGCAGATTTTTAATGCTTTTAGTTACAATCCTTAAAAAAATATAAAATGCCTAACAAAATAAAACCAGCCTCTCTTACCTTTGTTTCAGTATGTCTTGTGACTTTTATTAAAAGAACCTTCCTGTTTTCTAAAACAGTCTGGTTCCACTCTGCAGTATAAAGTCACTACTTCACTCTGGGCTCTGGATACTTATTTAATTATTTTACAGCTCCACTTTTTCATTATTTATTGCAAGTTGGGATCAAACTAATCCTGGTTCAGCCATGGCATGCTAAGCTCATTAATTTTTAAGTCTGCAGTTTTCTCCAAAGTGTCCATGTGCCAGAGGGCATTAAACAGAGATGAAAGCTGGTGGCTTATTCAACAGCATCTCTGGTCTTTAGTCTCACCGTACTTTTGTATTTTTACTGCCTGAAAATTGACTTTTTTTTCTCCTGCATTTTATCTATAGGTAAGGAGCTTGCTGACTGTTTTCACACTGCAATATTTAAACTTCAGCCTGTTGTGGGCCTTTTGAATTTTCTTTAATAACAGAAGGAAATGAGAGGTTCTTAAATGTATGCATAAACCATTTTTATGCAGAGCTCTCACTTCTTCAATCTCCAGTGTTAAATTATTTCTTTGGTTTCCACTTTTCCTATGGGAAGCTCTACTACTCTGCTTCACTTTACTGTTTCATATGCATCTCAGTCCTGTTTTCAGATGTTTGACCTTTACTAGTTGAAGAAAAAAGAATATAGTTTCTGCTTTGATAGCATTCAAACCCTGAAATTTATCATTAGGGAGTTACTCAACTTCCAGCTCTTTTCTATTGGACCACCTCTAGTGGTTTTAAAATTGCAGTCATTGCATAGGCTTAGCATACTTTGACATCTGATCTATACAATCTGCCATCAAAGAAAACAAGGCAAACATATATATTTGACCTGTTGCATAAATTTGCAGCGAGGAAAAATATTATATTTCCTGAGAAGACTGCTGGTGCCTTTAGATACTGTGACATCTAGTTTGAATTTCTTTTCTTTTTTTTTTTTTTTTTTTGTTATTCTCGCCTCTCCATCTACTTCTCTGTACTTTCTCCATGACTGATTTGTCCTGAAGTCCTTAGGCATCTGTGTTCTTACCTTTAAAAGATGCACTTCTGTTTTTGCAGCCTTCCAAAGAACAGTTATTCTGAACACTCAAAGTATTTGTCTAACCTGTTCTTTAATTATGTCCTCCTATATTTGAACTGTTACTAGATGGAGGCCTTTGCTCTGGCCTTGGTAGCACACCTTCTTAGAGTTGTTCTCTCTGGCTGGCTCACAAGTCTCATTTGTTTTGTTTATACTGTGGCCTGAATCAAACACTGCTGATTTATGTGAGCAAAACAAGCTCCAGATGAACCATCCTACCTGCTCGTGTACAAAGGGAGTGCTTGGGATTACCTGATCACTACTAACTTTCAATGCCCCTGTTTTTAATTGTCTCACAATGTTTCCATTTTTTATAAATATTTTGATATGAAGAGGTCACTGAAAAACAGCTGTGCTTTCACCTTAAGTTTGCCTGTTAATGCTTTATTACTTTTAATTCTGCCTCACTGAGGGCTAGTATTTTCTCTTTCTCTTTCACCTCCTGATCCTTAGGTTATCTTCCATTGAAATCACATTAGCAATCTCTTAGTGTTCTTGTTGCTTTGGGCTTTTTTACAATTTTGTCAGCTTCCCCCAAGTTGAAAAGTTTCTTGAGGTTTTGGAAGTCAGGAGTATCCTTTTATATGGAGCAGAGAGCACAGAAATCTTTAACTTAGAGGTTAGTAGATTCCTCCCTGTATTTCAGTGCAAGTTGCACAAAATTCAACCATAATGAAGAAATATATTGCTTTTTATTTTAAAATATTTTCATGTTTTAAAAACATGCTTTATAAGTAATTTTTTTCTACTTAACCTTAGGTATCAGTCTTAGCAGCAAAATTATCTAGAAGGAGAGAGATTTTATTTTTAAGCAATGCAACAAAGCTTATCTTTGTAATAAACCAGTTTGAGGATAGATCCATCACTTTTTTGCAAAAATCTGCCCCCACCTTTTCTTCACACTCCATCACCCACAAACAAAATGTCTCTCAAATTGAAGGCTGTAGAGTGAAAAATACAGGATTCTAAAGAAAACAAATTTTATTTTGAGATATGTTAGCAAGATTCCAGCTGGGTCTGGCAAAAGCCTGCCTAAGGTCACTTATCTGTGTTTCTACAGTTGCCTCTCCTTCACAGGTGCAGTTAAGCACTGGCCTGAGAGAGCTGTGTGGGGGCAACTGGAGACAGGTGCAGAGTTCAGAAAAATAGAAAATACAACATGGGAGCCAAGCAGAAGCATCAACTAATTTCAAATTTCACTCACATTTCAAACGTTTCTAGCTCCAAGATGAGTCTGAGTATGTGCTCACACTTGTGGCTTTGCCATCTTTGAGGAATGTTCTAGGGCACAAAGCCAGCAGAACTCCCTGAGATTGGTGAGCCTTTCCTTTCTATATTCTTTTAGATATGAATGCTCCCACAGGCAGAGAACTACTTGTAAAACATTGTCCTCAAAATGTCTTTTCTAGAGACCTCTTACATAGATGGGGTGCAAGAGTATCATATTTTTAAGGGGAAAATAGAATTAGTAGACAGAGAACGGGAGCTGGTGGAGTAATCTTATTTATTGCCTTCTTTGAACCCAAACTGTTATTTTTTTAATCTGGGAAAGACTACTTAACCTCTCTGGCACGTACTTTGTTATAGATATTATATACATATACATATATATATATATCAGCAATGTTTACCTCCCAGGGAAAGAAAAGCTGTTGTATACTTCTGAGTTTAGTAAGAATATCATCCAATCCATGAGTGTTACTCAACATCTCAAAAGCAATTCTATGACAGCAATATGGAGTGGATTTAGTCCTAAAATAATATATGCCAGTTCCTTAGGGATTCCTGGGAAAGTCTTAGTGTTCACTCTTACTCCCACATTATTAGATTGAAAACACAGAGCTGTTTTTTTCTTTCTTTTTTATCCTCCCCTGTAGGGCTTTTCAAAGGTGACTTATTTTCCCTGAGTTTTGTCACTGAAGGGAGTTATTGAACTTTAAACTTTATATGCTGGGAGGCAAAGGACTGATGGGAAAGCACCCTGGCAATATTTTTGTTTGTGGGAAGACTTGCTGTAGGCCTATTAGGTTTCTCAAAAAGTTTTCTCGAAGAAAAAAACCAACAAAAAACCCAAACCAACAAAAAACAAGACAATAAAACTATCTTGCTCATAAGGACCTAGACCCCTTGGATTTGGTGTTTGATGTTGATACTACTGTCTTTAAATGCCTCAGTTTTGTTCTGATCAGCACATGGCGTCTCATGGCCCACTCCTTATGGCTCTTTTGAGTTGAAGTCATGAATACAATCTGCACTTGATGTAGCAGTGGCAGATGATGTTTAGGAATGAAAGCAGCTCCCTGGTCCTTACACTGAGCGAATGGGAGGCAGGGAGGAAAAGCACTTATTGCTACGGGGTGTTCTTCTTGCCAGCCAAATTACAGAATTTTCACTTTCATCCACTTCTTCCTCTTCTGGCCTGTAGACCATTAAGTACTTTCCTAGCTACTAAAATTGTTTATAAAATACCTTCAGACAAAGGGTCGCTATAATGATTACAGATTAAATACATTCTTTTATTTAATTATTCAGCAATTACCTACAAGTTTTCACCTCTAGGACCATGCCTGTGTTGCCATACAGATGGTTGTGCTTCAGCATTTCCTGTAGTTCCATCCAGCCAAGGTGCTGCTGTCACTAAATCTGTACACCATGGGTGGCCCTATACAGATTTTTTTCGTCAGAGTAAAAGGCCCTACATTTTCATTACACAGTGATAGTCTGGTTTTAGTAGTACATCTAATAATTCTGCTGTAAGCTATATTCTTTCCCCCAAACCTCCATGATTCTTAAGAGAAATTTGTATATGATACAGAGAAGAATATTAAATGTAAAAATCCTCCCACAGGATTTAATTCTCTACCATTTTAAAATACTTCACTTTAAATAATCAAATTTGTAACAGAATTATATCATCTCCCACTTTCAGTGTCTTTAAAGAGCTGAATATTTGGGTTACTTACATTTTTAGAATGTCCTTCTCTTCATTGATCTTCTATTAGCTGTAACACTGGTCTTAAGTACATGTTTGCTATTTTGGCTTTAGGGATAAAAGTTGTTTTTTTGAGCATAAATCACATACAGGTTTATTACTGATTTGTGAAAGGGATATTCAGATCAACATAAGCTGTCTCTCAACTTGAGAAATTGTAAAATGCATCCCAGGCTTTTTAAAAACTACTTCAAATGGAAATTCATAAGGAATTTTTAACTATAAAGCAAGAAATGAGGAAAAGCTGGAATATACCTCCATCCTCTCATATGTCTAAGGATGTCATTGCCACTTCCTTGATGCTTTGATAATATTTTTAGGTGACACATGTTGCAATTGAGGTCAGACATAAACATGGTTCAGAAGGGATTCTGATTCTGAAGCCCAAGTGAGTCTTTCCCACTGTAAACCTAATTTCTAAGTATTGCAAGCAGTAAAAGGAGCATATGGCACATACTAAGGGGTCTTAAGTGTTGTGGTGATTTCATTCAACTTAAAAACCATGATTAAAATGTCTGCTGTGACACCCAAGAAGTACTTCTGAAGTCCATAATGCAGTGTAAAAAGCAGCAGAGTTTAAAGCAGTTACTGAAAAATATCTTTCTTTTTTTACTACAGTATCAAACACGATGGTAAGGAGCTCACATTTATGGCTGATTTTAAACCCAGGAATATGAATTCCAAATTCTCTTTCAACAAATGAACTGAAATTTTACTGTAATCTCACTTAAGTAGGTAGAATACTTCTGAATAATTTATAATACAAGTAAACTTTTGACCTCTTATTAGAGAGATACTCAAAATATTTTAAAGAGTTTTCACACAGGACAAGATCAAACACTAATGACAGAAGGAACATAGGTGTTAAAGGAAAGTGCTGATTGTAGCAAGGCTTGAAAAATACTAATTACATTATTCTAAGCAGTGACACAATCTTTAATAAGATGTGAAAGTAACCTGAGAACAGTTAGGCAGCAGAGAAGAAAATCATTAAGTGAGTGTAATCTCACAGTCTTTAATGTTATTAATTATGCCAATGGGGTGAACAAAAAGCCCCAAGCTAAAAAGCCCAAACCTGACTATTTTGCTGGTTGAGAATTTGAAAATACTGACCTCTAGAGCAGAATGCATCAAGCATGTGAATTGTGCTATTTCCCCTTTTCATGAAATGAAACTGGTACTAAGTTATCAAATCAATGCAGGCCACTAAGGACTGTCCCAAGGATGGTGAAAAGTGTCCCTTTGTGATTAAGGGAAGGTTAAACATTAATTCTCCAGATTTCCTCCTGCAGATCTAACACTGTTGTATGTGCTTTTATCTTCCCTAATAAGAATGGATGCATGGCCAAGGCTCTTTATTCCTGAAATTGTGCTTTGTAGGTAACATACAGGTGAAGATGTGTAGAAAACTTTATCATGTCATGCAAAGATTTTTATTAAAAATTATTCAGGTATTCCTAGTAATCAGTTACAAAAAATGTGTTATGTGATTAGGTATTTCCATTTGTACTTTTGTATGATATTTTATTCTCCAGTGTAATCAGATTTATTGACTAGGAAACAATGTTACTCTCTTTCTTTCTTGCAGTTCTCAGGACTTGGCCCATACCCATTTCATTCTGTGAAATAGTGGCTGATGTACAACATTTATTGCTCCCTTTGGTGTGATTTTGAAGGTTTTAGCTGATGTCATTTTCCTAGACATAACCTGTTCTTTGTAAATGTGTGATCACTAAGTTCGCTTAGTGAACCTTTATTTTTTTAAGAAGATAGAGCCTTTATTTTTATAAGAAATGGAGAGCCTTTATTTTTATAAGAAAAAAAAATAGAAGGGGCTTTGTCTACAAATTCGTGTGCTTGCAGCATTCTGTATGAATCCATGGCCTCACAAGGTTCATCAGCAATGTGTAAACAAAAGAAATTATCTATAGAGAAATCATGGAAATATTAAACTTTCCTAATATACAACATACCAAAAATATTAGAAGTATCTTAAACATCAGAGGATGTATTTCTTGAGTGCATTTACTGTTTGTACTTATTGCTGCATAGCATGTCAGTACTCCAATCATTACAAGTGAAGTCTTCGAAGTAATCAGCTCAGACACCTCAGTTTTTAGGGTCACTATTCTTAAACATGGAAAAAATTAAGTAATTTTAATATAAGTAAATTTTAAAAATAGTGGTTTAGTGTAGGCAATACATAGTTTTTGGGGTTTTTTGGTTTTTTTTTTTTTGGTTTTTTTTTGTGGGGGGTGGTTCTGTAAAAAAGAATATAGATAAGGAGAAATACATTTTCTGGGTATCTTGCTGTCTTACCATTTGGACTGTGCTGTGTAAGTGGAGCAAAACAGTAAATTTCTTCCACTGAAATTCAATTAGTGCATATGAAATCAAATTTCCCCGAGGCAAAAATCTGCAAAGTAAATAGAAGAGCTCCCTTGCTGCACCTGTGTTTGGAATAGCTTGTCATGCAATGACAATATGGATGGCAAAACAGGCATTTTAATCTTCAGACTTGAGATTTCAATTCTAGCAGACACTGTTGAAAGCAAAGCTTCCAGGGATTCATGAATTGTTTCTGGTCTTTGCAAGATAATTCTCGTCCAAGTAGCAGAGCTAGTGGCTCACGGTGACTAGACATCTCCCTCCAGTGGGAGATTTATTGCATAGACTCTGCTTGGAACTGTGCTTCTCATGACTGTCTGTTCTTGGCACCAAATGAATCACAAGTTCCTAAAATCTCACTCTCTTTTACCTTTTTACAATAAATCTGTCATCTTTTATATTCCTTAGAACAAAACTCTGTGAAGCACATTGCACTTTGCCTCAAGGAGCTGTTATTTGGTTCCTGACAGGGATACTGGTCAAATAGGGAAAAGAATTAAAGTCAAGGCTTACCTCCTACACAGAAGAAAGGATGCTAGAAAATCAGAAGACTGCTTTCTCACAGTTATTCCTTATATAAAAGACCTACAGTGGCACTGGGCCATGAAAATTATGTTCCATGGAAGTTGTGACAGTGGGTTTAGCCTGTTCTAAAAGGGCAGCAGGAAACACGTGCTGCAGCCTCCATCAGAACATCACACCACTACAGATTTCCAAATTTTATCTAATCCATGTCCTGCAGATTGTGCCAGATGCCAGCCTGTTGGCATCTAACTGTAAAGAACAACGTGTAATGCCAGCAAAAAAGGCTTTAGAACACAGGCAATGAGTATATTCTTGATTTTAGGCTTTCAGTAAGCTTCTGTACTACTTCCAGTAGCTACTGTTATGCATAATGATGCATGCCTTATTTTAAATTTAGTTTTCTGAGTTAAGTTTCCTTATGACAAACCTAGTGAAACATTCCTGCATTTTTCCACAATGTTCTTCTACTTGTTCAGTGCCCTTCCTCAAGCATCTCGGTTGTCACATTATCAGGAGTTTCTCTTACTTCCACCGTAGTTAATGAATAAATGCACTCAGATTTCTTATTTTTCTTCCCTGAACAAAGAACATTGTTCCAAATCTTGTACTTCTCTTCTTCAGGTAGACAAAGACTTTTGAAGGATGACATTCTTTACATTTGCATGAATTGTTGCATTTGCTCGAAGGTAGAATAATCTTACAGAACCTACCCTCATTTTTTTGAGGGAGAAAAACACCTTTTATTAGAAGGTAAAGTATACTTCTCACTTCCTAATTACTCTATTTGATATGTCTAGTTTGCCACACTTAGTCATGCACACTCCACTCTCCCAGTCCATTGAAGTGGCAAATCTGAGCACTGGCTTTTGAGCTGGAACAGGAATAGCTGATTTGCACTGTATCCCCTGCTATGCAGTACCATGATAAAATACTGTAATATGTGGTGAGATTGGTTTTTTAGAACAATTTCCCTCAAAGCTTGCCTTAGAAGCTTGAGAAATACAGGATAATATTTCAATTTCTCATTTCCTTAACCTAAATAAATATCTGAAAAATACACACTATGTTTGGTGTAGTGGGAAAAGCAAATGATGTGCAAACTTCCTAGCCACAGGAGAAAAAAAAGAAAAAAAGCACAGTCAT
The DNA here is from genome assembly GCA_024362935.1 of Setophaga petechia. NCBI lineage: Eukaryota > Metazoa > Chordata > Aves > Passeriformes > Parulidae > Setophaga > Setophaga petechia. Next base: position 36,567,615 of record JANCRA010000001.1, read on the forward strand.
ATTCCCCCCAAAAAGTGCATCTCCTCTTAAATAGCTGAACTGGAATATAAATTAAAATCCTCCTGCAGCCCTTTTTTTCTGTTCAGATAACATGCAAGAGGGAAGGCAAAGGATACTTCTAGCTGTGAGTAGAATGCACTGGCCCAGTGCCGTATGAGTGTGCTAAAAGGCTGAGAAAGGACAGCACCCCATTGAAACACGTTTCACTCAGCTTTTCTAACCAGACATCTGTCAACGTTAGTGCAAAGAGGGTGTAGGGTTTTCATTCTCCTTTTGCCCCTTAACTTAGGCAGAAGGCTTTTTATAGATTCCCTGCTTGCTGGTCTTTCCTCTAAATGCAGGGGATTTAGCATTGAAGGAGGAAGGCATAAACATGGTTACAAAGCTCTGCTGTTGCAAAAGGACTTCACCTGAATTCAAGTTATTTAACTAGAATAGTAAGCATGAATTGTTCTCACAACAATTCTGTCCAAAATATAAAGTTCTTTGAATATAGTTCTGTTTAGGAAGGTGAGACCTAGGCCTGCTGAGGGCACACAAAGTTTTTGAGATATTTGGCATCTATGAGCTCTTAAATCAAGATTCTGCTCCCATACAGTGCTCAGCAAAGGATTCAGCTTTCTCTTTGAAAGTGTGGTTGTGGTGATATAAACAGGTCAAGTGAGAAGTTTGCATGTAGTTTTGACACTAAGGAGATGCTGTCAGAAGTAGTCACTCTACAATTCTGTTGTGAGTTATTGTGGAAGCTGAGGACAAGGAAAGGGACCTAACCTTGTCTTTGCACAATGGCAGGCATAAGTTAAAATCAATATGATTCTGTTAACTTTCTTTTTTGATCTCATAAGACATATCTGAGTTAAAGACTGGTGAAACAGGGTCTCATTTCCAAGTTCCTGCCTCTGCAGAATTTGTTGGTTGCCACAAGGACTGCATGCCTTGCAGCACACGCTACCCCCATCCTGCTCAGAGCGAGAGGAGTGGCTGCTCTTGCCATGTCAGTACAACAGACTTCTCCCAGGAAAAACTGCTTGTGTCCACGCTGTCTGAATGAGGTCAGTTCTCATGGCAACCACACTTTATCCACAGAAATGTGCATTGTTTTCAGGCACTTTCCCCTTCTGTGCAGAAATGATGTAAGATCTGAGGGAGCAGAAGAGCAAGAAAGAAACCTCATTGACATGCAAGTGGTAAGCGCTGTGACGCTTCCTCACCTTTCATGCTGTCAGCTATTGTTTCACAGATTACTAGGCAGGCCAGAGTTTTACAATACGAGACATACATTGAGAGTACTCTGTTAAGGTTGCTCAAAAAATGTTCATAAAATAAATATCATATTTTTGACAGAAATCAAGGTAACGCAGATTAGTTTCTGTCATATATGGCAGAAACAACAGCTATATTGCTGCGTGCCTCAGGAGTTTATTGCAGTCTCTTTCTCCCTATCTCCTTTCCTTTCCCACTTCTCTAGTTTGAGGAAGCTTAGCAGGTTTAGGGTGATCCAATGGGAGGCTGGGAAGAGAGGAACTCCTTTACTGGTAGGGACGGCCAGAGCTCCCTGCTCCCTTTCCACTCCAGCAGCCTCGCTGATACTCCTGCCAGCAAGAGATCAGATGGCATGAAGGTGGCTATGACGGCACTCCTGTGACACGGGAATTCTCTGCTGAGGGTATAAGGTTATGTTAAATCTTTGTAGAACTAGCAGGGGATGTGATTGGTGTTTTATTCAGATTTTAGAATCTTTTGAATGGGAGAAAGACACCCCCACTCGTGCTTTTAATGGCATTTTCACTCTCTTAAAAAGCAGCAAATTCTTGGCTTCAGCCTCATGAAAACAAACATTTACCTTGATTACAAGAACATCCTTCGTTTTGCCAGCCTAAGCACTTTATAACTCCTCAGACCATGAAGCAGAGCTGCTGCCAGGAGAAAATCCTCCCCTACTGAGAGCTGAGGTTGCTCGCAGCACTGATCTTGGCTGTGTGGCACAGCTCCGGCCAAGTGGGCAGACCCGGCTCTAAAGGGTTTCCTTCTCAGACCTTACACAATTTCTATGCTAGTGACTTTTACTGATGCCCTAAGCAATTACTCTCTGCCCCTTTAGGAATGGTATTCCTAAAGCTGGTGTCGGGTACTGTAAGTCTATCGGCAAGATAAAGCACAAAACATGTAGTTAGAGTATTAGTTAGTAAAACCTGTAAAGTACTACATTTATTTTAGTTCATTACCTTCTTTGTTGTCATGGGAGTCACTGTAGATGGAAGCCAGGGTAAACAAGGTGAAAATGACAAAAGCCAGCAAGATGAAAGCTACTTCAAGGTTTGTGAAGGGCAGCTCCATGAACTGCTACTGCTTCGCCTAGGAAAAAGTGTAAAAGCGTTTACTCATCTGACTGGCTGTGGAAAGGAACTCCTCTCAATGGAGCAGTTAAGTCTTTACTCAGGAGGATACTAGATCCTGGTCAAACTGGTTAAGTCACTTCGGTGGTTAAGAGGGAAACAATACTGCTGGCTCATACAAGAATGTAAGCTCAAACCCTTTTTACCGAGGATTCAGAATGCGCTGTTACTCTAGGGGACACTTTGAGCAGCTGCACTTAGCTGTATGTGCAAATGCGTCTATATGCTATATTTATTTTTATGTTTTTGTGTGCAATGCATCTAATAACAGAAAGATGCCTGGACTCTGAAAGAGTAATAAAACCCAATTTATTAGGAAAAAAAGTCTATAATGATTTGTAGGAAAGCATAGATTTTTCTTAATAGGAAAACTGCTAGGTTTTATAACCCCCCCCTGCCTTCTGTGTAGTGGAAAGTTTAACATGTATAAGAGAAAGCCCAAATATTACCGCCAAATTGCTAATCAATTCCAGTCAATAGTCCAGGAATTCTGAAGTCAGTGGAAGTTTAAAGTGTTCAGTTGCCCATATGATTTAGCTCTGAAAACACTCTCCCAGAAATCTTAAAACCAAGGAGTCCGATACAGTTCTACAGAGTTTTGGCGGGGGGGGGGGGGGGGGGGGGAAGAAAAAAAAAATTAAAAAAAAGACAACGACTTTAGCAGTAAGTAAAGAGAAGCTGGCACTTACTGATTGCCAGCGATTTGTGTACATATTCCATTGGGTTTTCTTCAAAAGCGTCCCAGATCTATGAAATGGACCGAGTTAATCACCCGAAGCTGGGAGGACCTAAAACGTAACGTGATTCCCTGATGCTTTCCAGCCGCTGCCTTGCTCTCCGCAGGTACAGCCCACTTCAGACCCGACGGCGGTGAAAGTGGCAGGAGAGGCACAGCTCCACAGAACACTTGTTTCTGCTCTACCTGCCTCCAGGATGCTGGCATGTGAAAGCAAACTGAAGGCACAGAAATTGTAGCAACGCCTTTGGGGCGGTCGAGACTGAAGTTTGCACCTTGTCAATCGTGCTGGATTTTAAGCCCTAGTGAAATATTAACATGATTGTAAACAAGACTAACAAGTATAAGAAAGAAACCCAGCTCAGAAAATGTATCAGCAAGAACTTTAAAATTCAGGTCTATACTGATATAAGCAATAATTATTAGAGTGATAGCACTGTGTCAGCAAAAACCAAACCTGTATATGTTCAACTTATATGAGAAAAAATCCTTTTGAAGGACCTTTCTGATCAATCTGTGAGGTTTTTCCTGTTGAGTCTTGGTTTGAAAAACAGAAACAACATTTATAGAAACGGAAGCATCAGCCACCTTGGATTGCATTAACTACATGTTAATTAAAAGGGATCTCAAAACTATATTTTTAAATATTTTGATTATTCTATTATTTAAAAATATAAAATAACTCGACATTGCTATTTCTGATCTTTTGTATAGTGATCTAAGCAGAAATATTTCGACAGCAGGCAAAGGAATGATGCTTATGAAAACCCATGTCAATACATAAGAATAGAATACATAAAATAGAACAACTTTTAAATTGTGGACATGATTTGAACATTGTCACATCCAATGTATCTTTTGCTGGATCACCTTTGCAACAAATATTTCATTAGTAACTATTATAAATCTCTCTTTATTATTTCTAGTAGTGAAATAATAGTTACACATACTCATCTTTTTTGTCTGTGTGATGGATTGGTTGCCCCAGTTTATTAAATAAACTAATGATTAGCTATTCCAGTCAGAGGAAAACTTACACCTGTGTATACATTGAAAAATCTTTGATTGTCTGTATTTATACTTTCTTGCTCTTTGCAACAGATATTTATATATCTGCCTGAAGTTAGATGTGAATTCAAAACTTACAGCTTTTCCTATAAAGAGAGTTAAATTCTTCCCCCTCCCTTATCTCAATAAAGCTGCTGAATCTTTCACGCTCTGCTTAACTGATAGAAATAAATTTATGTGCAGTTAAAGGAGGGCCCTGTTTCCGAAATCATGCTACAGTTGATGAGAGGTTTTTTATATAATAGCCTGCAATTTCTTCAAGCAAAAGTGATATATTTTGTATTGCTGGGCATATGTGTAGTACATTCATTTATATAAATGAGTATTTTACCTGTACATCATTAAATAGTTAAATATGAGTCTGTCGTGGCTTAACCCCAGCCAGCAGCCAAGCCCCAAGCAGTTTCTTGCTCACTCTACCACCAGTGGGATTGGGAATAGAGCCAGAAGGGTAAAAGGTACAAAACTCACTGAGATTAAGACAGTTTAACAGGAAAAGCAAAAGCTGCACACACAAGCAAAGCAAAACAAGGAGTTAATTCACTGCTTCCCAGGGCAGGCAGGTGTTCAGCCATCTCCAGGAGAGCAGGGCCCCACCACAGGTAATGGTGACTCGCTCCAAATATCCTCTCCTTCCCTTTCTTCCCCACTTTATATGCTGAGCATGATGCCACATGGTGTGGGAATGTCCCTTTGGTCAGCTGAGGTCACCTGTCCTGTCTGTTGCAAATTAGCATCATTTGCTAACTTAAAGCTGCTGGAGGACCTGAGGAGCTGCTTCTTCAGTGAATCATAACCTGATCAGTGCTGTGGAAATAAAGAAGATATTTTATTTAACACTTCTTAGCTATTTGTGCAGCATAGGTATGTGCCTGCTCATTAGCTCAAGAGTGAACTGAAACAGAAAAAAATTAAATTAGATAGTGTGAGAAAGCTAAGAGAAGGGCTGTGGAAGAAACATCCAGAGAAGCACCAGTAGAAAAAAGTTGGCAAATGAATAAATGACAACATGTATAGAGTGTACATATCAAAGAGAACACAGCCTTTGGACTTGCATATCTGAAGCTTCCTAGTTGCCTCAGTATATCCTAAGTTCATAATGGGTATGTTCTAGATTCTCATTTCTTGACTCTGCTCATTTTGTTTCCTTGTGTTTTAACATTATCAAGGCACAACTTAAGTCAGTTATTTTAGCTGTGAGGAATGCAATAAGGTATAACTTTAATATGGTATACTGAAAAATAACCAGTGCCATGTGAAGTAAGATATTTATTCACTTCATAGGATCTATCTTCATTAACAATTATGTATAAATGGTATTATAGAGATAAATTTGGCTTTCTCCCTAGGCCTTGCTGCTGCTATGGTTAATGATTGGGGAAAGCTCCACGTAGAGCATACATCCTTCTTTGTTATCTCAGTAAAGAAGCGAGCCAACAATGTTAGTGAGTCAGCAAGGAACATAAAAAAGCTCTTGGTAAATAATAATAATAAAAAAGGTAGTTGTATAGTCATAATGCTATATAATGTCACAAAAATAATGTTGATATTTCTCTAAGTCTGCCTTTTTCTTACCTATGTTTGCAGCTAGACCGTGTTCAGTTCAGGGGCATTTTTGTATTTGTGGAAATTGCCAGTGACAGATAGTTTTTCTAGCTACCCTTTTGTGGGGTTTTTGTTGGGTTGGTTTGTTGGTTTTCTTTTGGTTTGGTGTTTTTTTGTTGTTGTTGTTTAGGTTGGTTGGTTGGTTTGTGTTTTTTGTTCTCTGGATGTTGTGGCCAATGTCTTTGATATTAAATGAACCTGTGTGACTTTAACTTTGCTGTCCACATGTTCCATGTTTTTACCTGCCTAAGGAACTAGCACAGTTCAAAAGGTGGAAGATGCTGCTGTATTTATTTCTGTGGTATTGATGACTTCATAACAGCAGTGGAATGAAATTGTGTTTGTAAAACTGAACCTAACGCTGCTGATTTACCTGAAAAATTCTAAATATGAGTGATTACTTTTATTATTTTTTGTTAATAACAGATTGAAACCCTCATAGGTCAGAATGCAGATGAGTTCAATGTAAAATTTGATTACTTTTTTTCTGTCTCATATGACAGCTGTACATGTAGTGTTAAGCACATCTTTATAATTTCTTTCATAATGCTTGAAGACATTTTCTGTGCAAGAATGTAACAATAAATAATTGATACATATTCTATTACAAAGGAAAGACATGTTCTGTGTGAAATGTGAAAATGTGGCAAAACTTCTGGAGTGGGAGCAGGGCTTTCCTTTAACCAACATAAGCTTGAAATTGTTGGGGTTTAAGCCATTTGAAAGAAAAGATTTGTCAAAATGGAGTTTTCTATATCCCAGTGACAGTCACATATTACATAAAAATTTGGGAGGAGCTTGGACACACAGAGGATGGATCAGCTCAGGGCACCTCAGCTCCAGGGGCCAGGAGGGTGCAGCCCATCCCTGTGCATTTCTCTCCAGAGCACCTTGTGGTAAACCAGTGCCAAACTGAGACTGTCATCATAGCCTGGGATGTTCAGCTGGTTTTATTCCAGGAAGAGTCAGTCTGCTGAGCTCTGCAACAAATATGTGTGCAGGGGGAAGAGAAGGGTTTCTTTGTCCTCTAAAACAAATGAAATTGTAATATAGTAATAGTATGTGTTTTAACCCAAGTGAACAGTGTTACTTTGTGTGCTGTTACATTGAATTTGTATGGAGTGGTATTTCCAAAAGTATGCATACAAAATATTATTTCCTTTAAAATACCATGAACAAATTAGCAGACAGAAGACATCTCTTTCAGGGAAATTTTATCTTTCGAACTTAACTAGGGTTAATTGATCAGAGTTCCCCCCTTCTTTATTTTTTTTTAATTGGCACTAGTAATAAGAATATATAAATATCTTATTATTTAGCAAAATAATAACTTTACATTAAGTGAACTATCAGGAAAGAAAGGATTCAAAATGTTAATCAAAATGCTAGTTAAAATACAATATTTTGCCTTCACTCAGAATCTCAACTTGAAAAGAAAAAAAATGGCTAAAAATGTTTTTAAAATCTCTTGGTTTTATGTTGTTTATTTTTCCCTTTTAGCAATTATTACACAAACTCTCTGTGTGTGTAAGCACTGGATGGCTCTACTTCAGTGGAAGTTCTTAGTGACTCAGACAGCATTTCTAAGAGAAGATAGATGATTTTTAATAAGCTAAATTGTGGGATGCAAGATATACCAACTGAAGCTCAGCAATTTGCCAATTGTGATATTTACAATTGTGATATTGTTGAAGCATCCACTCTCCAGTGTCCATTTCCTTGGTCCAGCTTTTTTTAGGGTGTATGTATCATCCTGAACAGCAGGACTGCAGCTCATCCTCTGCCCCTCCCTTGATTAAAGGTGAATTGCATGTACAGCAAAGCCTGGGTAGGGCTTTGGTTTGTCCCTTTTCTCCGTAGACATGGTGTTGCACATTTCTCTTTAGAAAATTTGTGTTAAATATGTGATTCTAGCTTGTTCCTCAGGCAAAAATTGATAAGCTTTAGTGTAGTATATATAATCTCTTGGACTTCAGTAGAAAGACTAAACTGAAAATTTTGCAATTGCATAAGGACAGCTTTCTCAATTCTCTTCAAGATCCTATGTGTTGGGGGGTTTTAGGTTTTTATTCTCTTTTTTAATAGAGAGAGTGAACTGAGGCCATATCAGAAAATATGCACATCCTATCTTGTGAGATATTAGCAGCTATAAAGGGGAACTACAACATTTTCCATTCCAAGTCACTGCTAATTACTCTATCCTTTCAATATAAAAGTTAAAGAAGATAGAATTATTACCTCATTTCTCACTATAGGACATTTACAGCCTAAGTTGTATGAAATGAGGTTGTGGTGAGGTGGGCAGTTTGCCTTGTCTCCTGGGTAGCTAGCAATAGGCCAAGGGGAAATGGCCTCAAGTTGCATCAGGGGAAGTTCAAGTTAGTTATTAAGAAAAATGTTTTCACTGAAAGAGTGATTAAATATTGAAACAAGCTCTCCAGGGAAGTGGTGGAATGACCGTCTTTGGAAGTGCTCAAAACTATGAGTAGACATAGCACTTGATTACATGGTTTAGTGGCCATAGGGCTGTTTAGTAAAGGGTGAACCCAATGGCCTTGGAGGTCTTTTTCAACCACAGTTGTGAATCTGTAATAAGAGCTGGTGTTCATCATTTTATGGGAAGCATGACTCACTTGCCAGTAAACAATTTTTTTTCAACATAACTCATCTGGATATGAAGTTTTATGACCTGTACTATCAACAGATAATCTTTACTTTGCCAAACCAGGTGATTGCCTCTCTACTGACATGACTAGAAAGATTATGTTTAATTTTCCATGGCCAGATTATTTATTTGTGCAGCACATCTTGTCTGTACAGTGGTTTCCTGTTTAAAGCTGCAGCTAAAATGGTGATAGGACTTGGTAACAGCAAGTTGCACTTGGGTTCCTTTTTTCCCTTCTCTGTTTTCTCACAGTTGTCTAAAATTTGATTTTGTCTCACTAGAATTTGGAACTGAGAACATTTCACAGCATGAAGAGTTCTGCAAGTGGTTAAATACCACTTGGAATACACATTTACAGATCCATTTTCATATTCACTTGCATATCCATATTCACTTGCATATCCCCATAAGTGATGGGTGTGTAGTACATAAAAAGAGTAAACGAGTTCTTAAGATGTGTGTCAGCTTTCAAGCTCATTGTATCACTAAAATGATGATGTAGAAAAAAAAGCCTTAAGGGTGAATTTTCTTTAGAATTAGAGGCTGAGGTTCAGTTTGACTCATCTGCTTATCTCAGGGGTGTGGAGAAGACATAAAGTAGCTGGATATGGCCAGTAGTGAACCCTTCTATGCTGTCAAAAGGCAGTGGAAATAACATATATGCTTCCATTATTTGAATAACCAGTAATGGGATATGCATGCTGATTTGATCTTACAGTCCCACATGCATTTCTTCAGTTGAATCCCTCCTTTTATAAAACATTGTTATAGCTGTCAACACTTTATAACTATATATATCTTATAACTAGCTCCAGTTCTGTAAAAGTTTAAAGGAGAAATTTTTGAAACTTGTTTTATGCCTTGTACAATCTGGATTCTGTAGATTTCACCTTTTTGACTATTTTAATGGAGGTGTTTTGCTGGTAAATGAATATAAAGGAGACATTGTAATTTATCTGCTTCTCTGGGTGCTTAAAATATACAAGAATGTGAATCATCATGCCAGATTATCTACTCTCCTTCATTTATTGCCTTTGTCCTAGGAACGATAGGTAAAGTAATAGTTGACATAAACATATACTTAATGGTTTTCCCAGAATGTTAAAGAAGTCTGTAATTAATGGTATAACAGTCTTGTGTTTTTATATATATATTTGTACCTCAAAGGAAGTCAGTCTGCCATTTCTTCCAGCTGAGTGTTTTAAAATTTCCCTCCTATATCAGTCTATGGCGCTTTAATACAAATACATGTTATTTGTTTTTAAGGAGTTTGGGATAGCCTATCATTTTGGGCTCCTTGCTAAGCTAGGCATCCTAAGCTTAAGATGCACATTGAAATCAGTGAAGTAAAGAGAGAAGCAGCACTAATTATTTTCATACTCCAGTTTCCTTTTCTTACCTCGCTATATTGCATATAGCCTGTTGTGACCAAAATGCTTGTCAAAAGTCTTCCTGGAGTGAAACTTTGTTGCCATAAGAAACATGATTGAGATAGTTGGAGCTTCAGATTGGCTCCTCCTTTAGCTCTGCTGCTGAATCTCAGATGGCAAATTTGTTTGGAGGTGGTTGCCCTCTTTTGCATCTGAGCAGATCCTACAGATCCTACATACCTTGTACAAAAATACATAGCTGGTGATGTTTTATGGAAAAATTACTACAGCCAAGTACACTTCCAAGGCATTTTTTAGAAAAATCTGTTTCCATTTGACCCAGTTTATGGATAACTCTGTGTGCAGTCATAATTTTTTAGCTATTACTATAGAAAGTGATACCAAATAAGCTACAAGAAGGAGTGGTAGTAGGATATATATGTTGGAGGAATAAACACCCTCATATTTCTGTTGTGAGAAATAACTATCTGGATCTGCTGAAAGCTGTTCTTTTCCTTGAAGACATAGTCCCAATGTTAGCTCATTTGAGGGAGGCAAATCAATAATGACACAATGTAAGGACACCTACATTTCATGCAGCCAGCTATTAGATTTAGATATTATTTTAAACATACACTATGGTATGCAAAGCTTCTTGACACTAACTAATTCATTCAAGTTACTCTGAGCTGCCTGTATGCAGCTTTTCAGTTTGGCTTTTATGATAATACCTTAGAGTTTATATCATATGCAGTACCTATAATTGCAAATGACCAAATCAAAATTGAAAGGGATAATAAACTTTGTATTCCTGCAGTACTGACAGGCCCTAATCAGCTGAAAGGGCAGTGTGTATTCGAGTAACCTTCTGCCTGCAGTATGTAATTTCCATTTTCAATTAGTTTACATTTCAGGCACTGGGTGAAATTTGGTTTTGCAGATGTCTACTAGAGATCTAGTTTTGTTCCTTGGTTTTGACCTCTGAGGGGAGAAAGTATGTAATACTAGAAGAAATGTTTATTTAGGAGTCTCAAGTTTCCTAATGCCCACAGACATTACTGATTTTGTTTTCCATGATATTTACTTAGGGAATTAAATTAAATTAAACCAATATAGCAATATTTTTCTATTTGCTAAAATCAGAAAATGGTATTTTAATTATTTTTAAAGGGGAAAGAGACAATTTGGTATTAATTAAAGGATGTATTTATTGAAAACTTAGTAGAAATCATTTGGGTAAGTGCATAAGAAGATAATTGAATTTAAATAGAAGCAGTTGTTTAGGACCTCTGTCCATACATAGACACTTTGGAAAAATTCCAAAAAAAGATATTGTCATTAATAAATCTTCATAATTACAATTTTACATATTTATTAAAACATTCATGTTATTGATAGCAGACTGTTTTACTTTACAACCTTCTGACTTTAATGATCGGATTTTTATTTATCTGGATAATTATTTAATTAAGGTAGAAGACTCATAAATTCTTGTAAAAATCCATGTTTATGTGGGCATCATGTCATGCATGTGGTTTTCTTCCTAGCTTCCAAGTTCTCTGCATTTTTGGAATAGTTAGGATGACTGTACACACACACATCTCCAACTTCCAGGACACAATCCACTTGACATTCCCTAACTGCTTAGTAAAGCATTTGCACTCATAAAGTAATGGTCCAGTCTAATGTCTCAGAATGAATCCAACTTCAGTACAATATCACAAGAGGGAGCCCTTGTTAACTCCAAAAATTTGCTACCTGATTTTGCAGAGCTGCATGAATCACCTTCCAATAGAAATGTAGGTTCTGTGCACTTGCAATGAAAGTATCACTAGAAGAGAACCTTTTAAGAGAGGTTATATACAAACTGATTTTTTACATAGGAAAAAAATGCCAGGAAATTATGGCTGAGCATTTGAATAGGTTTGAATTGTGATTTTTAAATTACTACATCTTCTCTTTTTGGATAGCAAGGGATATGAAGCTAGAGCATTATCATTGATTTATTTTAAAAGACTGTTACTTTTATTCTTGTGAAAATTCAATATTTCTCTCTTGTCAGTTGCAAACTATCAATGGGAATCTAATCTGTCAGTTTAAGGTATACATTCTGAATTATATCTCTTAAAAATTCTTTAATTCATTTTTTCCTATTTTAGGCACTGTTTTGAAGAGGAAAGTATTCGGTCTGGTGTAAGTTTAATTGTTTGGCTTTGAGGGAAAAAAAATTTAGGTCTTACAGTTTTATGGTGTTATCATGGTGAAATTCTATATGATGTTGACTGGAGAATAACCTGAAAATAGAAAAAGGTTGATTTAATATGCAGGTTTCCTAAACATGTGTATCTAACCACTTTAATAAAAGAGGTCTTATACTAAAGATTTCAGGTAGAACCCAAGTATTTTACTGAAAGTCAGGGCATTTCCAGGCTAAATTAGTAACAATTCTGTGTTTCCTCTCTGTCTGTCAGTAATGTTTCCTCACCACTGAGTGCTATTTTTCTTCAGGAAGTTAAGGTGAGATTCCTAAAGAAAGCAGTGTTTTATCTTTTCAAATATTTTAATGCACTGTCTGTGTAAAAATGAACAGAATGACAGGGGAAAAAAAGGAAATATTCTTTCCTTTTGGTGGTTGTTTTGGTGGTTGTCATTGTTTGTTTGTCTGTTTGTTTTTAATAATGTTTCATTTAAAGTATCTGATGAAATTATTTTCTTACCTAGACTTGTTTCAAAATCACTGTAATGGTGAATGGACCAAAATGTTGGTGCAAAAATCATTGATAGTGGAGCACACTGGCACAGCCTGAAACTGATGCATTGCAGCAACTCCTGAGAAGACATTATGCTGCTTTTTTCTCAGTTTGAGGAAATGATGTTAATATGGTTACAACCTACAATATAATTTTAAATAAATTGAAGTGTTATTCTGTATATACAGCAGAAAATCTAGTTTTAAAACATTGATGACATAGTAACTTCATTTTTCTTTTCACACTTTCACACAATACAAGCAAGTTTAGAGTGTTGACTTTAGTATTAAATATTCATTTTGAGGCAATGAGATTTAGTGATAGAATTTCTTTTGCTATTTATGGGAGATTATGTGGTTAACCCCTGTTCAGGTGTCATGATTAATTCACTTTTGTCTTTCTGAAAGGATAATTTTTATTTTAGGAGAGTTAAAGACTACAATTCATTGAATTGAAAAGAAATTACAGGTGACTTCACTTAGAGATAAAAAAACATTTTGAGAAAAAAATTGTTTTGACATTTTCAAGGAAAAGCTGAAGCCAAGTAAATATTAAATAATAGACCATTTTAGCTAAGCTTCTTGTGTGCAATTTTGTATTTTCTCCTTCTTTGCCAGAAAATATGTACATTTCCCCACCAGTTTTTTAAGGTAGCACTTTTTAGATGTAGAATCTGAATCTTTTGGGTGATCATTTGAGGTTGAATAACAACATTAAAATTCTTTCACCTAATTTTTTCGAATTCTCCTCAATGACAAATTTATTACAAAGATATAGAGCAGAGACAGATATGGAATAGGCAGCTATGCTACTGGTAAATCTTTTGCTTCTTCCCCCCGCCTTTCCCAGGCATGTATTTTATAATGTGCATGGCTTTTGCACTGAAGATTTGCATGCTTTGGAACCCAAACATTACCTAAGTGTCTACTTCCCTGGTTTCAGATGGGATAAAGCCGATTTTCCTTCTAGTAGCTGGCACAGTGCTGTGTTTTGGATATAGGATGAGAATAATGTTGATAACACACTGCTGTTCTAGTTGGCACTGAGCAGTGCTTACTCTAAGTTAAGGATTTTTCAGCTTTTCACACTGCCCTGCCTGCAGAGTGGGACACAAATAGCCGGGAGGGGGCACAGCCAAGACCCCCACTGACCAAAGGGATATTCTACATCATATGTCATTGTTCTGAATGAAAAAACTGGGGAGAATTGGCCAGGGCTTGGAGGCTGCCTGCTCATTGGTCAGCAGGTGGTGAGGAATTGTGTTGTGCATCACTAATTTTGCATATTCTTTCATCACTTGTATTATTTTCATATCCTTTTCTGTCCAGCTACGTTGCCTTTCTCTCAATACACAAGTTTTACCTTTTTTTTTCCCAATTCTTTCCTGCCTTGCACTGTGGGGAGTGAGTGAGCAGCTGTGTAGTGATTGACTCCCTGCTGGATTAAACTGCACCGGCAGATTCAGTAGAGCACAGGCTGGCTTTTAGCTGTATTTTATGTCTTCTTACCAAGAGAGACAGAAACTGCCCTAACTCCATTGGAGGGCCATATCCATCAGACATGGTTTGTTCATAGCAAAGGCTGCACAGAATAGGCACAAGTCCTCCTTTCCTCAGCACCAGGCCACTGGGAGCAGCTCTACCACCAAGCAAACCAGTGACTTGGGGGGGCTCATTGAGGAAGTAGGTCTCAGCCATCTTCAGTTTGGCTCGATGTCCTGCTTAGAAACAAGACTGGCCCTGTGGCCTTCTTGTCTGGAAGTTTATGACTGAAGAATATATATGAGGAAAACTGGCTCTGTGCGCTCAAATCGAGCTCATGATGTGAAAAGCTGGGCTATGCACTGTGGCAGAAGAGAGCTGCTTGCCTTGGCTCACAGGATTTGATGGGAACCATGCAGGAGGACAGGAGGACTCACACAATCTGTGCCACTGACTCAGCTCCTTTCTCCACCAGAGAAATGTACACTTGAGCAGTGGGAATCAAGAGGTTGAGCTGATAACTTCTAAGCTGCCTAAGCTCTCTGTTTATCTCTTTACTCCCACGTGACATGATAGTATTTAAAGGAGCAGAGGTCTGTGGTATTTTTGGGGTCCCCTGTGGCAGGAAGGAAATGATGAATCTGACTCCATGTTCTTAGAAGACCGATTTATTATTTTATGTACTTACATTATATTAAAGAGTGCTGTACTAAAACTATACTAAGGAATAGAGAAAGGATACCTGCAGAAGGCTTAACAAGATACTAATTAAAACCCTGTGGCTCATGAGAGCCTTGACACAGCTGGCTGTGGTTGGTCATTAAGTAAAAAAATTCACATGTTGGATAAACAATCTCCAACCACATTCCAAAGCAGCAAAATATAGGAAGCAATCAGATAATTATTGTTTTCATTTTTCTCTGAGGCTTCTCAGCTTCCTAGGAGAAGAAATCCTGGTGAAGGTATTTTTCCAGAAAATATGACAGTGACATTGGTCTACACTGTGTTCTTAAGTTACCAGTATTTTTCATGAAGGGTACAAATTTTTAATTTGCTGCAATTGGTGGAGTAATGAAACCATACTATGCTATCTTATGTGCACAAGAAAAAAGAGAATGAAAAGTGGTGAGGTTCCTAACAGAAATATTTTATATTTCTTCTTTATCTCTGTGCCTCTGTGAAGGAATTTTGCATGTGTGGGACATGACAGAAGTATAATATAGATGTTCAGCTGAAGGGCCATGACCAAACAAAAGGAACATCACAGAAATAAAATACAAAGATTAATAGTAGCAGAAGGATGGAAAGGTCTAACTATTGTTATTACAGTTAAACATGAAACATTTTTCTCTCAGGTTTCTGTTTTCTGAAGACAGGGATGGTAACTCATTCCCTAGCCACTGTCACACTGGATAAAATGTTCTTTTTATCAACTTCAGATCCAGCCAGTATATCTCTTGTAAACTTGCTTCTTATTTGTGCTCTGCACAAAATTATTTTCCAAAAGAATGACTTCTGGGAAGATCAAGTGGGAGTTGTTTTTTTGCAAGGTAGGATCAATTCAGCTATCTTTTTGTAAGCTAGTTCAAAGTCATAATGTGAAAAGCATCCCTTTAGAAAACTTAATTTTTCTTTGGATAAAGACTTAGTTAAAATTTTAAATGAGATGGCTTGAACAGGATTACAAGGTACTTGTTAGAAAAAGGCAGAATTAGCAACATGGTGGGCCATTTTTTCTATTTGATTTCGTTTGTCAATTCCATGTTGTGTATTTACCTGAAATGACTGAGTAAATTAGATTTGTCCCAAAAGCTGTTGATTAAAACTCTTCCAAAATACATACATATAAGCCACATATTTCAGTTAGAAACAAGACTGGCCCTGTGGCCTTCTTGTCTAGAAGTTTATATTTTTGGAAAATTGTTTCCAGTTTTATAAGCACATCAACTCCAACAGAGGAGCCTGAATAGTGTCTCAGTATTTCTATGTAAATCAGAAGGCCATGCCACTAAATTCTACCATTTGGCTGCATATGGTAGCTGGTAAAAACAATTCATATTAAATCAATTTTTTACTTTTCTTAAATTTGTTCTTGATTTTACTAATACAGATTTTTCATCTTACCTAATTTTTACTATTACACAGACATGAAACTTCTCTAATACTGATTAATTTAATTGAAGGATTACAAGCACCTTAGGCACCAGAGAGACATTTCAATCTCTCAAACTCTTTGGATGCTTAGTTCTATTTGGTTTTATGGCCTCTACCACTGCAAAACCATTCACATCCCATATTACTGTAGCTCTAATTATCTGATTAATTACAAAAGGGGGATTCTAGTAGCTGAGGATAAATCTCTGAACTTTGTAAACAGAAAAGTAAATTTAAAATTTTTCATGCCACCATGTTCAATTCCGTTTTCATTGTAGATTCCAATGACAGCAAAGCAGACAATTTTCATCACAATAAAGATAATGGCTGCCATTTCAGGTCAACATGAGGCAAGCCTATAGAAAAGCCCTTTTGTTTCTTGAAAAATGGGAAGTCAGAATGGTGTTTCCTGTATAATTTTTAACTTTTAAAAATTTTTCTATTTAGAGAAGATTACAAAAATGATTTTAAGAAATGGTACTTAAGCTTTTACACTAATCTCCAATGATAAATGTACATTACCATGTCAGGTCTAAATGGCAGGGTGCACATTGCCAGGTGATTCTTATACCCCAGGGTAAATAGAACTTTAGGAGATGATTTTAAAACTCTCCTCTGGCACTAAAATATGAGTCTCTAAATTATATATGTCTCTAAATCTCCCTCAAAACAGCATGAACATCTGACTGTATTCACCATGTACTAGTAGAACAGAGATACACTGTATAGGTAGGCTTAGTTATCAAAAGAAATGCACACAATAGAACAGAATATAATTTCTTTTATTTGATTCTCCCCAAATCGTGACTGTAGCAACTCAGAACTTGTTCTTCTAGTGAGCATGCTCAATTGTTTCCAGTTTCCAAAACATTGTTTTAAAAATAAATAGTAAGGGGGAAAAAAAAGAATAAAGTTCTGTTGAGTAAGACATGAAAAAAAAATTATTGAGGATAAATTTCCCTGCCTACTGAGTCCTTACAAGTTGGTACTTGTCCTCACTCCAGCAGCTTTTGAGTGGCTTCGTGAGCTGCACAACCCTCACAAAATGATCGATAGGTGTTACAAAGAGCTTCTTTACACTTATTCTGGTTTGTGAGTCTTTTCCCGGTCAAAATTAAGCCTATTTCCTGTCAGGAGGATCCCAGGCCCAAATCTCGTTGCAGGCACCCATTCTTCTCTGCTCCACATGCCAGGAGTGTGTCCAAGCTGTGTGTACTTTTTGTTTGGTTGTCTTGTTGAGTAACCCTGTTAATACATTGGGTACTACAGAGAAATCAATTGAATTATTGCACAACAAGATGGATTCTGTAGATACTGATGTGAGATTTGAAAAAGACATTTAGAAAAGTGTAAATTCAATTATTCCACATCCTGTGCTTACCTAGAAAGGAAGGTATATAGATTAGATAGGTTAAGGCCAAATGAATGGTGAAAATATTGAATTCCTTAACTGAGATAATATCTTAGCCACTGTTTTAAATGTACAAGGAAGGACAAATGTAGCACTTTTGGCAATTGAAGAGGAATTATCTCTTCCCTAACAGCCAAATCATAGCAGAAAATAATGCTTTTCAATAGATGACAAAGGGCTTCTGAGAGACAAATGCAGAACATAGTCCAGATTCTTTCCAACCATTTAAAAATGGGAAAAAAAGAATATCTCTGTAAGAGAAAAACTTTCAGTATTATATTCTCTTTCTACCTAACATAAGGGAGAGGGGGTATGCATGACCTTCCCCTTTCAGCATTTTCTTTGCTGTTTGTGTCAAATCATTCAAAGAAACAGAAAAAAATCTGATTAAATACCTTTCAGAAGAAAAGATACTTTAAATCTTGTATTGTACTGATTCTTTTCCTCGATTTCCTTTTCCCATCTGCCTCTAAAGGTTTGAGGCAATCCTAGCATGTAAGAGGTCAACTTTGGAAACATCTCTAATGCACATGGATGCTCGTTGTTACCATGGAAGCACATGAAACCATTGACTGAGAATATCAGCAGTTTCCAGTGCAACTACCAGCCCAACAAGATAGTTAGATAAAGCAGCCAGTAAAAGCAAACAGCAATGCTGTGCGATGCTGCAATAACTGATATCTGATTTTCCTCCTTTGTCTCAGCCGCTGTAACAGATTTCAGGGAGTTTTCTGAAACTGAAAAATTATCTCTTGCAAAGTCAGTTGTTGTAAGTAGTGGCCCTTTGCTTCTGAGGACATATGCTTCTGTCTTCCATAAAAACTCCTAATTCCTGATGGTAGCCTGGATTATGTAATCTGGGGTCAGATTAAAGGAGCAGTAAAGATGTTGCTACTGTGCTATATAGACACCACCAGAATCCTTCTTGGGTTCTTGTCAATACTGAAGTGCTGAACAAAACAGATGTGTGGGGTGCTGGGGTTGAGATATCTGAGGACAGGCAAATACCTATATTGTAACAAACAGTTTTAGATTGTGTTGTGCACATGTACAGGCAAACGTGACCCAAGCCACACAGGCACTATGGTTAATATAAGCACCTGGTCTTGAGAGGTGAAAAAAAAATTAAGATTAGTGATGGTTTTCAGGGTTTTTCAGGGCAGGAATCCAAGGTAGGCACATCTGGATTTCTGCATTAAACCCTGAGTGAGGTTAGTGCTAGGAGGTCATTATGGTGTGCCGTAACTTATGTTTTAGTTTGACTTTGATGTCTTGAATGGTTAATTCAAAATTTATCAGTAAAAAAATCTCTGAGGAAAGTAATAATGGAAAGAGGAAATTGAACAAAGTAGAAGAAAAGAAGTTTGAATTTTAAATAAAGACAGACTCTCATACTGCTGTCTTAGCTTCTCGTTTCTTGTTTGTAAGATAATGAAGATGTCAAAACTTTCCCTTAAAGACAAAATGTTCTTTCTTTCCCATAGAAGTTATAAAAATGTCAAGAAAAATCAGAGACTGCTCAGAGACCATAAAATAGGACTGTTATAAACTCAACACATTTATGAAGGGAATTATTTATTTAAAATATTTATTTTGGCTCTAACAGTCCAGTTTTTACTCTGCATGTGAAATTATAGCTATTTTTTGATGATTTCTCCCCTAGTCTCAAATAGTAAGGTCCAGAAAAGCAGCTATCTTTTACCAATGGGCAGCTTTTGGAAATGGGAATTCAGTGACCTGGGCAGGTCAGGATTTCATATCACAACATGCTGCTAGCATGGTAATGGTGGAGTGTAAAATGAGATTTCCCTCAGCTGCAGATTCAACCTCTAAATAATTCTCCATCTGAGCTGACTCTTGCTGCTGGGATGGAACACAGCTGGATGCCAGGATGCCCACAAAATCTGTTCTGTTGCTCCCTTTCCCAGGTGGACAAGGGAATAAAAATACAATGAAAGGCTCATGAGTTGAGATGAGGGCACTCACCAATTATTGTTATGAGGAAAGCAGACTTGATTTGAGGAAATAATGTTAATTTATTACCAACCAAATCAGAGCACGGTAATTGGAAACAAAACCAAATCTGGCAAACACCTTCCCCCCAGCCTTGTCTTCTTCCAAGACCTGACTTCACTCACAGTTTCTCCATCTCTTCCTCATGAGTGGTGCAGGGGGAAAGGGAATGGGGGCTGCAGTCAGTTCATCACACATTGCCTCCCCAGCTCTTTCTTCTTCAAGGACCCCTCACATTCCTACCCTGTTCCAGCATGGGGTCCCTCCCACAGGAGATAGTCCCCTACAAACCTCTCAAACACAAGCCCTTCCCAGAGGATTCTCCACAGATTGCTTCAGCATTGGTCTCTTCCACAGCCTGGGACAGGCTGTTGCAGCATGTAACCCCATGGCCTGCAAGGACAGAGCTGCCTCACCATGGGCTGCAGAGGAACCTCTGCTCTGGCACCTGGAACTCCTCTTGCCTCTCCTTACTTGCTGCTCTCAGTGTCTGTAGGGCTGTTTCTCTCATGCTTTCTCTCTCACACCTCTCCTCACTGACTCAAAGTGCCATTTGTGCTGCTTGCTTCCCCCTTCTTAGACCTGTTATCCCATTGCTGGTAGGCTCAGCCTTGGCTAGCAGTGGGTCCATCTTGGAATCCCCTTTCCAAGGGGAAGCTTCTGGCAGCTTCTCACAGAAGCCACCCCTGTAGCCTCCCCTGCTACCAAACTCCTGCCACATAAACTCCATAGAACTCCTTTGGTTTTAAACTAGCCAGCTGATATCTCTTTAGCTGTTAGGTTTCTCATTAAGCTGGATTTTATTAATGGTGTCTCAACACCTGTGGGAGGTGATCTTCTTTTAATCACTTTTAATCGTGATGTGTGAGTGGAACATCAGTGACATCCTGTGGCAGCACACAGACAAGCTGTGCTCTGGACACCTTGAGGGATGAGTTTCATGAATTTGCCTCTGTTTTCTTATTATTTGGCTCAATGTCTGCTTCTGGAGAGCTCAGCCATATTTTGGCAGATTCATGTTTTCTGGCTTAAATAGTAGGCGAGCAAGCTGTTACTGCACTATCCTTTAACAAATAGTAAAGGATGAGCAAGATCAATCTCAATTATCAGATACCAACTCAAAGACTAAGTCATCTCATATACTGTGTTATCCTGGGGGATTTTTTTTAAATACTTGAGCAGAATTTACCAGAATTGTCAAACAAAAAAGAAAAGAGTTTCACAGGAGTGTGTAGGAGAAATTATGAGCCATGTTAGAGCTAAACGTTATTTGGCAATACCATTTTCTCAATATTTTTTTGTTTATTTTTTAAGGTGACAGAACTTAGAGACTTGAATGCAGAGTATAGTAGTGTCCTATTTGAAAAAGTGGTATTATTTTAATAAATAAATTTTTATGTCCTTCACCAGACCATGGAGGCCATTGGGAACATTGTAATCATTGTAAATCATTTAAATTATCTTCTAATATAAAAAAGGCACAAAAATGTGACATCAAGCACGCAAGTACGTACCCTGTTGTGTCTACCTTTGGAGAAGAACTGATTATCTATCATGTAACTAAAATGCAGTTAAGCTGCCCTGTTCTCATAAGGAGATGTATATCTATGGACAGTAATGTCCATAGTGCAGGTAGCAAGTCAGGACTATCAAATTTTCTTTCTCAAGAATTTAATCTGAATATTGTCACTTGGACTTGATTTCTCTACTTTCATTATCAATTATTTAAAAATATTTTTAATACTGTAAAAATAAGTAAAAACACAGTGGAATATGCCTGATTATTTTGCTCCTAAATTGTTATATTTTCTGCAAATAGGGAAATGTAACACATTCATTGTATAAAGTACCCAAATACTTTATTTTCAGTTTTTATAACTACATATTTATCAATATATAAATTTATCAATACTACTGTTGTCATTACATCCCAAAGGTTCCATATTGTTGTCTTAGTGCAAGAGTCTCATACCTCCTCGATGTTTCTTATAGGCATCTCCTCAAAGCACTGACTCTTCCTTGTCCTCACAGCAGCCAACTGACTCCAGTTCCCCTCACCCAACCACCCCACTCTTTTATAACACTCTTCTTATTGGCTACAGCTGTGGCCTGTTAAAGTCAGGCCTGCTCCTAATCTTTAATAATTAACCCAGATGCAACTCTTCAGGGGGTAAGATTATTTTCTATATTACCTTTATCTACTTATATTCTATCCCCCTACATACTACAGCAAATTCAGGCAGAGTAAGATTAATATTTCTTTTTATTTTGTTAAAAAACACCTACTGTTTAATGAAGACAATGCAAGTTTTTAAGTATCAACATAAACAAGGAGAAATCCTCTGACATCAGCACTAGATTAATGAAAATGAGACTGTTAGAAGAAAACAGAGAACACTATTTAACAAGCATAATTTTTTCTTCAGGAACAGTGTTCCAGCTCAGCAACAGTTTGTCCAACAGAAAAGACCAGAAGATATTCCTGGTACCTAGAGGCTCTTTGTCCTCTCAGTGATGGAAAATGGCCTCCACCCATCATGCACTGAATATTGTCTTTCCAGGGGTATCTCAATAATTCAAAGTTTTGCTGTTCCAGTTGGGAGGAAAAAATTAAAAATATAGTTTTATGATAATAAAAAAGAGGGTAAACTAGACTATTTTTATATTGCCAGAACCTCTTACAGATTCTAAAATAATGTGTAAGGTACTTCATAGGTTAATAAAATGTTTAGAATAAATTGTGCTGTGTTGGCCAAAAAACCTGCTTGGCTGACATTTTTCTTACTATGCTTGCACAATGCAAGCAGTGATGTTTGAGTGGGAAAAAAATCAAATTGTTGAATTGAATATAAATGAATATCTTTTTAGATATGAGAGTATCAGAACAGAGATAAAGAAAAAACCTGCCTAGAAAGGAAAGAGTGAGAATGAAACATCACACGTTTTTTCTGTTCACTGTTTATATTGCAAAAATAAGTAGAAGGCAAATCTAAGGAACCAGCTCCATTTTGCTAGAGAGGTTCAAGCTGATACAAAAGATGGCTGCAGTGTGGAAGATAAAATAACAGAATGTGACCACAAAAATGGAGAGAATAATTCTACAATATTTTAATTTTTTTTATCTGAACAACACCATGAAGGAAATAAGCCCAAGGAAGTTATTTTCTGATTTCTCGAGAGAATTCATGGTCAGATTTGTTCCATGTGCTAGGAAGATAAACTCTTTTTCTGTGACAAATTACTGTTTCTAAGAAAGGAAGATACAGTCAGAAGGAAAATTCTGTGTTTCAGCTGCATTTGACAAGATCCTTGTTTTACTCAGATTTATTTGGAAGAGTGAGGAAATAATGCCTAATAAATCCATACAAACATGATATTATGATATTAGGATCCAGAAGGGAAAAATAGAAACAAAATCCAAACAAAACCTCCAAGCAACAACCAAGTATGATGCAGAGGGTGGTAGAAGTTTTTTTCAGGGAGTGGGAAGTTCATAAAAATATTTACCAAAATCATTATGCATCTGTATTTATTTCACTAAACCAAGGAAATACCTTTTTATTTTCGTGCATGTAAGGAGAAAGTCTTTGAAACATACCTGTCACATCTACTTTCCCAGCTGATTTATATCTTTTACTACAAATGCCTAGCATCTGATATTGTAAATTTTAGACTGTCACTGTAATTTCCCTGCTTTTTTCCTCTACCCTATGCTGAATCAACCTATATATATATGTAAAAGTTAATTTTGAAGGGTTCATTATCAGTACAACTTTGTTGCTCACTAAATAAGAATTCAACCTCTAGAATTTGTATCTCCTATTTTGCAAGAGAGGTTGCCCAGAGACGTTGTGGACTCCCCATCCCTGGAGATGTTCAAGGCCAAGCTGGATGAGTCTCTGAGCAACCCAGTCTACTAAAAGATGTCCCTGCCCACGGCAGGGTTGGAACTAGAGGATCTTTAAGTCACTTTAAAACTAAACCATTATGCAATTCTATATTTCTTTTTTTAGATTCCCACATTTTTTCAGGTTCAAAGCATGACTTCCAAAATCCATTTTTGAACATTTTGAAGCCCTTTGTTCCTGCAGCCATGAGTTCCTTTGGACCTTGTGACAAAAGGCAGATATTGGTCATTTCTTCATAGAAAGCATTCATCTTCCTTACTGACACAGGAGAATTGAATTCCCTACATCTTCCTAGGTGAATTCCAAGGTATACTTTTACAGCCGTTACCCATGAGGGCACCTGACTACATAGATACAAGCAGAAACCATATTTTAACTCCTTGCTCTTTTTTTAGGTGTATTTATATTTTTCTGATGAGTGTTGTCAATCAATTTCTGATAAGTAGATTGTCACAGCCAGAGTTGGTCCTGTCCTCTCTTCCAGCAGTATGAAAGCTGTGATATCAGAGCCGTTTTTATTCAAAGTTTGATATAATGAGGCTTAATCTAGGTGAATTATTGGTGTTACCACAGAATTCTGGAAAATGTGACTGCAGGAGATGTTTTCAGCCTGAATCTCTCTCTGTTAATTGTGGTGGTTCTGCAATCATGTTCATCTCTCTAGAGGTGCAATTTCTTGGAGACTATGAAATTTGGCCTTATTAAATACACCTGCCATGAAATTAACTGGAGGTGTGAAAAAACCAGCAAAATCCCATTTGAATCTTCCTATGCCATGTCTTAAGTAATCAAAGACAAATCATCACACCTGGGATATAAGAACATTTTGCTTCCAGCAGATGCTCTTCAGGTAGGAAAAAAAAAATCTCCTCTGGATGCTTAATAGCACAGTGTCATGTAATTTTTGCATTATCCAGGTTCTACCCTCATGTTTAGACATGGGCTGTCAAAGTTTATAATATAAGCTTGAAGTATAGTACAGGCAAATATGTGCACTTTGTAAAAATAATGACAGACTCTTTGTCCTGAAAATTGGCAAATATTCCTTATATATATAAATTCCAGCTTCTGAGATGATGTGAACTATTTCTGCTAATCTTGAGTGATAGTGTCCCTACAGGGATAGTCTCCCTGTAGGTAAAAGAAAATACTTTTGTTAGTAAATAGTCAACTAGATAGCTAAAAAATAGAGGTTAGAGTGAACTGGAAATCAATTATAAACCCTTTGGGAAGTCTCTTAATTTACACTTGATTGTGGCTCCTTTCTTTCAAAGGTTTAAGTAAAGAATGGATTGGACAACTTGTTTTCATTTTAATCCACCTAGCTTCCATCTGTTTGTGCATATTTTTGGTGAAAGATTGTTTCTTTCACCAAAAATATTTCTTTGCACAAATCTGTAAAACTACTGCTCTGCTGTATTTCACAAGCCTGACTTTTAAGGGATTATTCTGCAACTTTTTTCCTTCTAATGTTAAGTTATTAAAAAATAACCTTTCAGTCTAAAAATAACCTTTTTGAAACATATTCAATAAAGATACGTTGAATGTTAGAAGAATGATTTCCAATAGTGAACAAGCTCTTGTTCAAGAATATAGGTGCTGAGCAAGATTTCTATCAAAGTTGTTTCTTCTGATAGCTGTAGCAACTTGTGTTATTGAAAACAGGGAGGTGTGTTCCCTGCTTTTACTCATCTCCTTAAGTCTCACTAGAGAAAAAGCCCTCTTATCATGCTGCCAAAAGGAAGAAAAGAGCAAAACAGGTGAGAAAGATAGTTTTACATTGACAAAAACACCATGGTATGTTAATGGTTTAGTGCAAAACAGGTTCTGTAAGTAGCTTGAGCTAGGAAGAGAGGAGCACAAGATGCTTAGCTTTGGAAGCAGGAATAGCAGAGGCTGTATGTCCAGATTCAGAGATGGAAAGGAGAGGTGCTGAGACTGGAGTGAGCAATCAGCAAAGGAAAAAATGTTCAGAATGGCCAGAGTCTGGGCTAAAAGTAGTAGAAAGGCTCATTATTGCATTTAGTATTCACATCCAAAACCTGTATGTACCCTGAATTTTCAGCTGTCATTTATTTTCTCCAGAGGGTATTTTATTATATAGAGAAGTAGTTCCCCATTTCCTTTTTATGACTTGTTTATAGTAAATAGTCTATTACTGTAAAACCAATAAAATTTACTACTGTTACAAGTCGTTTGATCAAGTAGGAAAGATGTGTCCAGTGTTTTAAACATTACAAAATAATAGTAATGAAACATATATGTGTCAATGTGGTACATGAAAGAATCTGAACTTTCAGTATAGTGCTTTATAACATACATGACTGAAGACAAGCTTCTCTTAAAGAGCGCATCAAGACTGCAAAGTCAAACAGTGGAAAGCTATAAAATGCAGAACCCAGCATGAAAGTTTATTTTCATCTCCCACTTGAATTATAATTACACAGCTTCTCGTCAGGTCTCCTTCCCTCCTTCACAGGTAGGAAGATTGGGTCAGATAATTCATAACTGCCTTTGTAAAAAGAAAACATATGCTGAATCACACATTTATTGCAGAAAAGGTACATTGTCATCTTATTTCAAAAGCTCCCATATCTTCTTGGTGATTTCTCATGGGCAGCTCTTCACAGCACAGCCAACAAACTCCAGCTCTCTCCTCACCCAGCTAACCCACTCTTTTGTAGTGCTTGTCTTTTTATTGGACACAGCTGTGGCCTATTAAGGGCAGGTCTGTTCCTAATCTTTGGTGATTGGTACAGCTGCAACTCCTCAGGGTGAGATTGCCTTCTGCACTATCTTTATTTTCTTACATTTTATCCCTCCACAAAGGTAGGAAAGGTAGGCAAGAGCTCCCTCCCTCCCCTAATACTTATCAACTTTACTAATAGTGAGGAGACTGAAAATGTGTGTAGGGAGAAAAACAGTTTTTCTGACTCAACAATGTTCTCCTCATTCAGGACAGCTAGTGCCATGTTTAAGTGACTAACATATTCCAGCACTGTCTTAAGTAGTTCATCCTTTGGCACTTGGATTGGACGGAAGACACAGACTGCAATGTTTTGAGAAGGCCACGAGTGAACACAAGTTACATATCTAAAGAGTATGTGTCTGGATAGTTTTCCTGATTTCAACCAATATGATTATTCAGAGACTAGCCTAGATTCAAAGCCTTCGTGTTCCGAGGCTGACACAGAAACTTCATCTTCCTGACCCCCCATTATCCAGATGAATGAGTTCCTTATTTACCTTGCTCTCTGCAAGACAGGCACTCCTGTCTGACTCCAGTGTTTCAGAATGTGACGTACACAGGCTCTCTTGTAGTTAAAATTTACCGTGAAATATCAGACTGTAAATTTGAAATAACCTTAAACATTTAAAATACTTTTCCTCTGCTTGGCATGAACTCCATTCTATACCATCAAAGCATGGCAAAATCTCAACAACTTCAGCATCATCCAGAGTAAGATCTGCATGTGGCTTTAAAAACCGTATTAGTACTATCTTGAACTTATATGGCATAAAGATTCCCCAGATCCTATAGAGCTTTTCTGAACAAAACCTGTTTTTAAATACAAGTGTGAACAGGACCATATGATACATAACCTGCAGAGCTGAATGGAACAGAGCTTTATGTGGTCATGCCAGTACAATGGTGCTCACAGCTTGCAATTTGTGGCAGATACTGCTATTCCAATAAAGAAGCAGTGCTTTTCTCTTCAGAGAGCACAGCACCAGCACAGAACAGGAGGCTGCCACACAGTCCTCCTGCAAGATGCAGGGATGCTGCCACTGAACAAAGCCAGGAGCCACAGGCACCTCGGTAATCATGCTGTGGGCAGGGGCATTGCCTCTCAGCCAGGATCTTCTATCTACACCTGCCATCATCTCCTCAGGAATCACAGCACATTGGAAGTATCATGATTTTGTGGTGCAATATATTCGAAGATGAAAATTCCTAATGCTCTGCAAAACTTTGAGGAATATGGATGTGCTGACTTTCACTGAGAGAGAGAAGTTTAGCATCTCAACTAAAATAAAACGGTGAAAAGTAATGGAAAAATCTCATAGAAGGAACATCCAAAGTTTAATAGTTTTTCAGTATAAATAGAATTTTGGGGGGATGACAGAAGGGAAGTGTAAATTTCTTAAACTTTCTAGTATATTAACACTCGATTTTTTTTCTATTTATCCATCACATGAAGAGATGAAATAGAGTTATACTAATCCAGGCACTTCATAAGTGTGTGTATACATATAAAAATAAAAAAGTGTATATATATATATATATATATATATACATAAAAGTCACTTTTATAAGTATAATTTGCTTAGACAAGGTGAATTAATGATTACTTGATGACTAATACTGAAGCCACTTCCCTCAATATCTCATCAGAATATTTTAGAGGCCAAGTATTAAGTAAAAGTTTGATAATAGTGTGAAATCATAAATAAGAGACAAAATAGAGGATAACTGGTCAAAATATTCATTTAATGGCTTCAGTTGTTTACATCATCCATGAAAACACACTCAGGGGCTGAAATTTCTGGAGTCAGATTAGAACTCCTCTGCCCTTGTTTTGTTTTTTTTCTGTAGCAGATTTTCCAAATCCAGAGTATTGTAACAGAAATGGATGATTATCTATACTGATGACTTGGACCTATCAAGGTGCAGACACAGGGATTTTCTATGGGATGAACCTGACAGATAAAAACTGTTTCAGTTACCACTGCAGGCTTTCTTTCAGGGAGTTGTAATGACTTTGAAATAGCAGGGACTTTGGATAGAGTTTTCAAAACAAAGTATTACTTATTGATCTTTAGGAACATAATAAGCCTGGAAGATGGTTAAATAACAAAAGCTGATGTATGAGTTGTCTGAATTAGATTGCAGCAGGTTGGCTAATATTAAATATATTTGAGCAACCAGCGGAGGGATTTAGAGACATATTTTTCTCTGCTGCACATTCTTTTCAAGACTGACTTCCCGGAACTTTGTATAAATTCATCTCTTTTAAGTATGCTTTATCTATCTCAAGGTCTTTTCCAGAAGGTTTTTTTAAGATCCTGATGAGGAATTTTAAAGCTGATCAGACTGTTTTACACAATTGATCCAGATGGGATATAAAAATTTCATGGTAAATATTCATTTTGACAAGCTGGATAGCACACACTTTAAAGTCACTACTAGTTTTCTGCATAATCTAATCCTCAGATTAAATTCTGGAGTTCAACATTTGTATTCACAGAGCTAGCTGAACAGAGACATTCATCGCACTAGTTTGAATTTAAACCATCTTATAGAAAAAAATAATAACTATTATTCACTCAGAGTCCTAATCCTGTTCCTCACTGGGCTGAGACATAGCCCCAAGAAAAAGTCTTCAGAGAAGACATGTGGAGTATAGGGGGATGGAATATAAGAAAATAAAGATAGTGTAGAAAGTAATTTCACCCCTAAGGAGTTGCAGCTGGGCCAATTATCAAAGATTAGGGACAGGCCTGACTTTAAGAGGCCACAGCTGTAACCAAGGAGAAGAAGAGTGCTATAAAAGAGTGGGGTGGCTGGTTGAGAAGGGAGCTGGAGTCAGTTGGCTGCTTTGTGAAGAGGGGAGAGTCAGTGCTCTGAGGAGCTGCCCATGAGGAAATACCAAGAAGGTATGGAACTCTTGTGATAAGGAGACAACAGTATGGACCCCCTGCAGTAAGGTGATAACAGTGGAGAAGACATGCTTGTGTTATTGCTTTGGTGGATCTTTCTGAATCAGTTGTCTCCGTGGGGCCAGACTGTCTAACTAACGCCATTGCAGCCTGGCTTGGTATCCTGCTGCCTTTCCTTAGTAAGCTGGGAAAAATGTTTCACTGTAGCAGCATATTTCTAGCCTGAGAAGGAGGCAGATATATCAGCTTTAAAGTAAGAATTACTTTGGACAAATGAAGTCTCATATCTTGATGGCTTTTAGTATCAGAATTATGTTAATGACTGAATAGTGAGACAGTTCACAGATTGACTTGAAATCATCTAGGTCAGACAAGTAATTTTTATATGCTTTTTTTTTTTTGAGAGAGAATTACTAGCATGAAAAAAACAACAACTAGCAACAGAGTAGTAAAGCATCAGTTAAAATTTTCTTTAGAAAAAACCTGAGAGAAATTTACTGAAAAAACAAATATTGCTGTTGGCTCAAACTTGTCCCAGAGGACTCTGGCTGAAATAACAGAGCTGTTTAATTATTCTGAAATTGATTTATACACAGATTTATGCAGCTGGGAATTTTGCAGGGCTCTGCACCATGACAAGCAGTTGAATTCTGAGTAATTATTTCTCTATAACTAGCTTTCTGAAAGAATTGGGTTAATTTCTCCTCAGTCTTAAATGAATGTTTGTACAAGTATATCTAATATTTGAGATCAATTTTCCATTTTTAAAATGGAATACCAGAAATATTTGGAAAATGCTTTCAGACTTGATGTGGGTCCCTTCTAACTCAGCATATTCTATGACCAGAACCAAATCAAATTTGAAGAGTTGATGTCCTTTATTTTTTACTATATTACTGTAATGAGCTATATCTTCATCCCTAAAGTTAAAACAGAAATATGTTTTTACCATATAAACTAGGATAGAATAATCTTGTTATGTGTAACATGAGCCTACCTTTTATATTTAACATATCCAGCAATAAATTGCCATCAAAATCCATAAAAATTAGTTTGTAATGAAGCACAGCTTTGATGAGTAGGTTAATTTTAAGTGTAAGCATATACTGATCAATAGTCAGTACAGCTCTTTCTCTGCAAACCCAGCACTTAAGTGTGTTAAGTTCAACACACACTTCAGCAGTAGTTGGCTTAAAAATACACAGGTGGAAGACAGACTAAAAAAGGTCAAACAAACTGAAGCACTTCAACTGAGGCATTAAGGACAAGAAATGAATGTTACTCTTCAATATGGCTGTAAAGTAAAGCAACGTAGGGAAGCCAAGATTATCCAAAAGGGCACCTGTAGTATATTGCTCTTATGTCAGTGTGTAGCTCATTTTCACATTACACTTAATTGACAAATAACAAAAGACCTACAAACCATTACAGTGTATTTAATGGATTATATAATGCTGAAAGCACCACAGTTTTGCTTACAAAAGTCTTAGCTATAATGCCAGAGCAATGAAGAATTAGGTCTTGACCAGGCACATCTTAGAATACAAATGAAAAGAGATGACTGATTACAAATCCTATCAATAATACAACACTATTGAAGTCAATTTCAGAGACAACATTTTAATTATTTTAATTAAAAAGAACACTTGGATATCTTGAGAAATGAATAAGCTTATGGTTTGACCTGTATAATCATAACTAATTGTTTTGACAACCCATAATGTCACCATAGGAGCACAGTATGTTTATGCTCATCACATTTAATAGATGAAGATCTATGTGGTCATTGATCTGGAGTTGTATTATTCCTTCATTTTGATTATAATTTTCCCAAGTAGCATTCAAATTTGACGTGTACGGACTTTGAATGTGCAGATCTGTGGTAGTAAATTTAATTTATGTAAAAGTCACAGAAGGTGAGTTTGGTTTAAATACTGAACACCTGAAAAACCCCAGGAGACATTAACTGAGTATTTAACAGAAGCATGGTTTGGTAAGCAGAGTAGAATCTGCCTTGTCTATTTCCTCTCCTTTTGAATGCAGAGAATAGTCTGTTCTTATAAAACTTGAAACATTTAAATCTTGGCTCACTGTTACAGAAAAAGGAATCATTCACTGTGCATTTGATTGAAGTAGCCCTCCTGTTATCTCTTGTGTGAAATCCCTTATATCCACTCAGATATAAACACATTGGTTTAGTCTGTGTCTATCCTGCTAGACAGGAAAAAGGTGACAACTAAAAGAAAAAGAAAAGAAGGCAACAGAGAAGGTACAGAAGTGTAAAGCAAAATCTGAAATCAAGCTGAGGACCATCCTGTTCTGTTACCACTAGCATTTTTAGTAGTCCCCTACACACTCTTCCTCTGTCTCTTAACTTGACTGCTCCCTTAGGTATCTATTACCCTTCCAAAGTCTCTGCATCTCTATCCTGCCTCCTCTACCCATCTTGGTCCTTGCTATTCTCTCATTCATACTCATAGCCCATTTCCCTGTCCACTCCCCTCATTCCTTCCTGTTTCTTTTTTACACCAGTTTTTCCCTGCCTTCCTGGTATCACCAACCCATGCTGCCCACTCTATTTCCAGCCACTCTTTTCTGTTGCCTCTCAAGTCTTCTCATTTCCTTTTCTTTCTGGACTTTTTACGTTCTTCCTCACTCTGATTTTTCATTCTCTGTTTTTTGTATTGTGTCTTTATTGCTTGTCTAACTTCTTTATCAAGTTTCTGCCTGCTATCTTCCTTTTACCTCCTCTATCAACCCTCTTTGTTTTTATTCCCTGTTGCCCTACCATTCTTTACCAATAGCCATGCCGCTCGTTTGCCTCTTTTCCCTGTTATCTTTGTTCTTTAGTAGAAAACATCATTGAAATATAGGGCAGATTTTATCAGCACAGTTATGTTGCAGACCTGGTCTGCTCTGTAATACAGTAATTTCCATTTCAGTGTATGTAGCCTTTTACTACTAATTCCTTTGAAGTGTGAAATCTATTGTTCTGCTAAAATATTGGAATAATGCATTGTGGGGGGGGAAACCTATCTGTAATGAAATTTTAACTCTCTAAATCAACATCACAATGTCAGACAGGTATGTAAATAATGAGTTATTTGTACTACCTGTCACTCTAGCTTATCTAGAAAATAATTCAGTAGTTCTTATACACAATTGTGCCTGGTATGTATTTTGATGTGTGATAACTGTAAAACATTATCAGTGTCAGGAACTGTGCATACTCATGTCGTTTTTCACTTTAATGGAGCTGAAAGTGCTGAGAACAAAGCCTCACAACTGATGCAAATCTTGTGATTAACACGAAGTTTGAAGGATGCTGTGCATGGGAGAGTCTGCCCAGCCTTGTTTCAGAGCCTTGTTTCTGTAAGCATCTGAAAATGAGAAGGAAAAAATCTCTTTAGTGTTTTGGAATTGATTAGGCCTGTATCCAGCTGGTTGCAGGGGTTCTTTGTGTGCATTAAAACTGAGCATTCAGAGAATGATAAGTACATTGCAGGAGTTTGCTAAATATTTGTTGTAACTACATTTTCTTTCCTTCTATTTAAAAAACCTACCCTAATCTAGACATTATGACTCATTTTATATGTTTGCAGAGACTAAGAGGTTCCTGCATTCTTGGAACATATGCTCAAACAGTTTTATCTTCTGCCCCTGGTTTTCCTCTTCCCCATGTCCATTTCATTACAAAAGTTGTCTACACTAGGAAGCCTCTGTTAAACAGGCCATGGAAAATGATAATACCAACTTTCAAACTGTGACTATATATGTAGGAAGAGATCTTTATGTCAGCCTGTGCAGGGAATACAGGCTAACTTGGCTCATTTTGCATTTTAACATGAGATGAGGTAATCAGGAGAGCAGTTTGTGCTGTGGAAGGATGTGCCTGGATGAATTCCACATCCACTTGCTGGCATGAGCTGCAAAACCCGCTCCACATTTCCTCTCCTCCACACTTGCTGGATGCAATTACTTTTCTCCAACATTCACCCATAAGAAAAAGACTGATCAGGATGTGAAGAGGTAATGCAACATCAGGGCTGCAGATTTCTGCTAAAATTTAACAGTAAACTAAATGTTGAGTGGAATGGCAGAATAGAATTCCCACAAGTTGTCATCTGTTGCAGGTCATCTCTTCTTGCACTGCCCATTTTAGCTGTCCATTTAGAAACGTTCAAATAGAGTCTTAGGAATGTTGTATCTCGGGGGATATGTGGCATACATGCAGAATCTTGGAAATGCCACATATCCCAGGGAACCAGGATGGAGCTGGTCCAAAATGCTCTAAATCCTGTGATGTTTTTTAGGTGCATTCTAACAGATTTATAGAGGTAATTAGAAAGTAATTATACAGTATTTTAAGCATCCTGATTGGATTTCTTCCATCACCCCAGCTACAGTGCTAAAAGTATAATCAAGCCTAAGAATCTAACCTGAAAAAAGATAATAGACAGGATATTGAAATGATAATTCTCCTGAACAGCAACAGAAATTGTTGGCTTCACTAAGACAATTTAATCCACACTCCTTATTTGAAATACACTTCTAAGCTTGTTTGTGGCTTTCATGTAGAAAAGTTGAAATATTTACTGTGCAAAAATTATTCAACAAAAAATTTTCTCTTACACCTAAACTTTCTATTATAATGGGAACGTAACTTGTGCAAGCCATCTACAGAGGTGTATTAAAATGAAGTTTTCTGATACATGAAGCATTTTTGAGATTTTGAAGACTTGTTGATTTGCCTTCATGCTCTTTCTCAAGAGAGATAATGTCATTTTACAGGAATGAAATTAGTGACGTGGCAGGTTCCCACCATCTCAACTACCTATGGAAGAATCAGAGCAGAGAAAAGATTTATGGAATGTACTAAAACACATTTGGCTCTTTAGTGTGAGGGTAGCTTGTGAACAAAAAAATCTATTTTTTGGAATTAGTGTTTTGTTTCCCAAGGTCTAGCCTTGATTCTAGCCTGCCTTTTCTTGAGTAGGTGTGTAATCCTTTTTCTGTAGGTATGCCATCATGCTTGGCCCACGACAGTGAGGAACTTGCAGAGTGCACAGGTCATTCTTCCTTCCCTTTAAGTATCTTGTGTCTTTTTTTGCCACCAGTCCAACGAAGCTCCATGAGAATACTTCTGTAGATAACTACTGGAAGTTTGTGTGTCATTGTTTTAATTTTTACAAGGTGGGCTTTTTCAAAAAAATACTTGAGTCAGATCTTCCTCACTCCATTTTCACACTCATGTAGCAAAATTAAACTGTCACAAAATGTTTCTCTGCTTTCCCTGCTCTGAAATGGAGAACTATATCTATTTCTCCTTTCATCTGTTGGGAAGATGAAAAATGCCCTGAGGTTCAATATAGAGATTTAAAATCATAAGGAGTTTCCTCTGAGCTCAGAAATGGTTCTATGTGTGTGAATATATGCATGCATTTGTGTAGGTGCATCCTGTGAGAAATGAACCTGAAGGGAAAAACTTAGCTTGGGATTTTCTGGGTTAGCATCTGCTTTGCACAAAGGGGCTGCTTTATGCACCATATTTCTTGTTTTACCTAGATGCCTGTACAAGTTCCCATGCTCCCTGTGGAAGAAGGTTGTGATGTCAGTCAGTTCCTTGTCAGTAAAAACTCATCACCTCACATTTTCACCTTCTTTTGCAATCCTGCCCTGGTGTTTTTCAAGTGCCTTCTGCTATGCACTAGATAACACACAGCATTAAAAGCAATCATTTTGAACTCAATGACTTCTTCCTGCCATTCTGTTCTGCTTGAGATAGGAGACAGAACTGTTTTCATATTTTTCTGACTTATTGTCAGCTGAAGTTGAAGTTATTATTGGCACCTCAGTGAATGTACAAATGTCACTGCTATATTCTCTTTGAACACACAAAGAACCAAAAACTAGATATCCTGGGAGCAATACTTTTGTTTGTACATATTTAGAGAGATTAAGAATTAGGATGGTTGGCTTAGGTAACGCTTATTAGGAAATATGTGTGTAAAAAATCATCTACTGTTTTTTTTCATCTATGCAGGATGAACTCTGCTTTCCATGATGAATCATTATGTTGCTTTGCAGTTTTTCCCCATATCTCACAAGATCCCACGCAAGCTTTAAAAAACTCACCAAGAAGAGGAAAAAAAGCAAATTTAAATAACATACCCAAGGCTTATTTTCCTCCTCCATTTGCTATGAAATCCCAGCAAAAACATTATGTATGAGCAGTTTTCTATAGATCTTCTGCTAACTAGCTATTAAACAAGAGGACGAAATTCCCAAGGATGAGAACATGCAAATACCCTAAAGAAACTTCTTTTTTCTGAGGGATCTTATGAAGTTCAAGGAAACTTTCTAAAGTTTGAAAGTACTTTGAGACAGAATATCTTCTTGAAGTATCCATGCTGCTGCTAGGCAGCAATCATAAATTGCAGAAGGCATAGATTTTCAGTTCTCACACCATTTTTATGTCTGACAGAATAACTCTATCTGTTATATCTTGTTGCTACCCAAGAAGATTTACTGAGGTGAAAAGCATTGTATCCTTACTGAAAGAATACAGAATACACTTACTATATATATGTCCTATCTAAAGCAGTTTATATTTTTGCAGGAGGCTTATACAGAGTATTTTGTCCTGACTTGAGTGATAAATTTTTGAAAGTTCTCAGGAATAATGAACTGGGAAATGTATTTTCCCTGCAAGGCTCTAATATTTTTTTAGCAGGTGGTTTCAGGATTCTATAAATAATACACATTTTTAGCAGGTATAAAGCAGTTTTGGAGACTGACTGCTAATGGCAAGCTAATCCATGCGCCAAAAGAAGAGGTAAAAAAATCCTACCTACTTTTTCCCTAAACTTATAGTGTTGTGATATTTTGCCAGAGGGTCAGGAAATAGTTTGGACCACAGTGCCTTAGAATATAGGCATGCCTTAAAATAGGGATATGTGCCTTGGAAAATCATAATTTTGATGACAATAATCTGCACCAAGATAAGTTTCTAGGAAAGAATTGGTTAATCCCCTTGTGCATTACAATATGTCATGAATAAAATTATTGTTCCCTGCTGTACCTACTCCTGCCCTTTTCCTGTCCCAATAAGGGTGACTAGAACAATAATTTTGGGAGGTAAAAATAACTAGGACTAACTTTTGATTAAAATGTACTGTTTATAGCTTGTGTTGGCATTGAGGTGGTTAATGCAGTTAAGTCACAAATAAGAACTGTGACTTTTTTGATTAAACTGTTTTATCTGGAAAGTGAAGGGAAATATTTCCCCACATTTTGCAAGCTTTCCTACTGTCTTTTCCAAGCAAATAAACATCTCTTGTCTAGGAGCAAATCCTCTTGTATAGCAGCTATTTAGCATGAACTGAAAAAAAATTAGAGAAAAGTCATTGACCAAGAAAATAAAGGTTTTTTTAACTTTATTACAGTTGTCTTAACTACTAATGTGGATCTGTCACCATCTCTGGAGGTGTTTAAAAGTTGTGTAGAGCTGGTGCTTAGGGACAATATAGTGGTGGTCTTGGCAGTGTTGTTGATGCTTGTACTTGATTTCCAAGGTCTTCTACAATCTAAATGATCCTATGGTTGTGTAGAACTTCTTTCAATAAATATTTTGTTTGTTTTTCCTCTGCACACACCCCCAAAAATCACTCAGTTGCTGCGATTAAAATGCAGCATTTTAATTTCTATGTCTTCAACACCTGCTTGCTCTCATTGCCAAAAATACATATTTTGTTATATGAAGCACAATTTTATAAGAAATGCTTAAAAAAGCTAAATGCCAAAATGGTCTTGAAGGGATGACAGTTTTTCAGCTAGACAAATGTGCTTTCTGTATTTTTCCATCTACCTCTCTTCTGGAAAATGAGAATGTTAAGCAGCAGTAAGAAAAAGGCCATATGGAATAGCTGCCTTGAGAATTATTCTTGAATAGTTTTGCCCCAATGAGGTCTTTCTTCAATATATCAACAAAATGCATTTTCCCTGGGGCAGTTGCTTTTCACCAAATGCTGCATTTCAGGAAGTAATCTCTGCTTGGTTGCAACTTTATGATTTGGGGAGTAGGATGTTAGTAGGTAGGCTACAGAATTCTCCAGAATTAATTTTTATAAATATGGTTAATAAGAAGGCAGGTTTTTGAATTTCAGACACAGTCAAAGAAAAAGCATATAAAATTTAGATGATTAAATAATTTTTTCATATTTACTAAACTGCATTCTACGTACATTACTCCAACATAAGTTATAGTGAGATGAAGTCAAAAATAGATCTTTACAAGCAAATTATTGCTTGAAGAATGATGTGAAATAGTCCCTGAAAAAAAACCTACCTGGCCTTTAAAATATCTTATAATCAAAACATAAATAGATTTTAATACTTCTAGTAAAACTGCAGCTGCATTTCAAATGGCATATTTTACTGTGTCCCAAAAGAGGCTCTGGCTGACAGAGGTAATTAATACAGGTTTGCTCAAAGCAACATGAGGTACTCCTGATGTTTTAATTTACAAATGTCTTAATTTTATAGCACAAACCAGGTGCAATGGTGGCTTTACTTACAACTAATTACTTGCAATTAATCTCCTTTTTAATCTCTTATGCTGTCCTTCTTCTGTATGCACACTTTTCCTCTTACTTGCTTTTTCCACCAAATAATGCAAAGCCTATCCCAGACATGACCTCTGCTTCTCTTCTTCTAGCAATTCCTCCTTCCTGCATGCAGCTAGGAATTCTCATACCACATCACAGCAAACACCTAAGAACAGTCAGGATGGTTATGAATTTTCTTGGTTTAGAAGATTGGTTTATCAAAGAAAGATGCTTGATTAGTCTGTCATAATATAGTAATGAAAAAGTATTATAATATTTAATCCTTTCTTCCTATTTACTTTTATATCTAAAATTAATGCTTCTGCACACAATATATCTGAGACTTGCCTGCTACTAAGGTCATATTCCAAGACATGCAGCTGTCTGGCTCAAAGCTTTCCTTTTTCAGCTATCTCTATGCTTGTTGTTCATTAGTTCCATACCTAGTTCCTAATTTTGTCGATTTATTATTAGCCTTAATAGGTGGTTTCAAATTACATTGAATTCATTTATTGTCTTTAGATGGAGAGTTTATGGTATAGTCAGGAGACATAAAATCCTTTTCAGTTTGATTTTACTGTATTATAATTTTGTTTTCAGCGATATTAAACTATTTGCCCTTACACCTTTGACACTTCATTAGACACCATAATCCCTATGAAAAACCGATGCAAAGTTTTCATTTCAATCCAAATCACAAACCTCAATTAACTTCAGGTTCTAGGCTGTCTTTACTGAAATATGCCCCAGTTCTTTTTTTCTTATTATTTTCTTTAGTAAATTGACCACTTTCTTTTGGTGTCTCTCACACAGTACAATTGAGCTTTTGCTATAGTTACTTTCAC
Organism: Setophaga petechia; assembly: GCA_024362935.1. NCBI lineage: Eukaryota > Metazoa > Chordata > Aves > Passeriformes > Parulidae > Setophaga > Setophaga petechia. Next base: position 36,606,284 of record JANCRA010000001.1, read on the forward strand.
TTTTCATGTTCAGCCTTTATGTCACACCCCTTTTTACTTCTTTTAGTATTCTTTTTTCCTTTACAATATATTCCACTGTCTGTTTGCTGAGATTTTCAGTCTTCATGTAAACAATTTTTTGTTTTTAAAATTTATACTTTGCAAATGGAGATGTATAATTGGTAATTTTTTTCACTCTTTACTAGAGTTAATGACCACATACATCTTTTTAGTATGGCGCAAAGTTCTCTTTGGCTATGTACATTCTTGAATTAATGTGTTTGCTCTCTCTTCCTCCATGGCTTAATGGCAAAACAGGATGTCAATATCAGAGTCAGGGAACAATATGTATGTTTGTATATTTTCAGGTGTAGTAGGAATATAAAACAAATAACTGAAGAATGTGTATTTTCCAGATGCATAGTAGTTGGTAAAAAGATTAAAAAGATAAAAAAATCACTTTTTCTTCATTACTTCAGTAACTGTTTGCTTTTTTCCCCCTCATGAATAATATTTTGATGATACTTGACACCATCATGGGAGAGAAAATTCAAATGCTTTAGATCTATAAAATTTGTTCTACAAGTGCCCTGAAAAGTATTAACACTGTGTACTAATATTACTCTGCATGTTGGCACTAGGAATCTTTTACCTCCCCTAGGTCCAAACAACTTACAAATAATGTAATGAAATTACTTAACCACTTGCCACTGAAATAAAGACAATGGAGGCACACCGGGGAATTTTTAGTATTAATGTCTGGACTTGGATCAGGAGTGTGCTTTTGAAACATATCTCTTGCTCATTCTCCCATGTTCAGCCTTGGCTCACATCTCACAGCAATCTCGGACCACATGGAGTGAACCTCTTTGGGATAAATTTGGGATAAAATTAAACTGGAAGTTGTGATGTGTGTGCTCTCTTCCCACTGGCCTGTACTAACAACCAAGGTAGGCAGAGCTGTTGATTCTTTGGAGATCAGAAGTACAAGGCTTAGTTTAAAAGATTCATGAAGGCGATGTTTTATAGGAGACTAAAATGCTCAGTGTTACCCTCATGACCATGAGGGTAACACTGAGCATGAGGGTAACACTAAGCCATTTTCTAAGGAATGCTATAGGACTTTTAGAATCATTACTTTAATTCTGGTCTTGTATGAGAAAAATGAAACTTTTCCCTATTCAGTTGAATAAAAACATTGACAAGTGAAGTATTCTGTACATCTGCAGTATTTTCAACATTGGATTTAATGGGCAGACACCAGTATTTAATTTTATGTTAAAGTAAAAATGCTTTTTCAAATTCTTCAGGTCAGAGAAAGTGTAGGAGTGAGTAGAAGAAGGTAAGTGCAGGAAGGGAAAAAAAAATCTGTAAGTATATGTTATAGTTAAAACAATCCCTGCATTCTAAAATCTCTGTAGCAATGTATTACTTTGAAAATGGAATCTAAGAAACTGTCTAATCATCAAATTAAGTTAGTTAATTAAATTAAATTGCATGATAGTCTAGTTATAAATGGATGCAGAGCAGTACCATCCCCTCTGAAAGACATTTGAAGCCTGAATACAATGTTTGCAGTTCTGTATTAACTGAAGTGTGAGGTAAGTACAAAAATCCAGTAAAAATGTGGTCAGGAACAGAAAGATTTATTTTTTATATAAGATCTTCTCTAGATTACCAGCTTTATTCTTTTCTAAATGAAGGATTGGCAGCCAGAAAATATTGCCTGAACTTGAAAGAGTACACAGATTCTTTCATAGCCTAGGTAAAATCTTTATATTGCTATCTTGTCCACATTATTCACCTATGTCTTTATCAGTGGCATGCATGCTGTGAAAAAAAAAAATCTCCACAGACTAGAACTGTGACCTGTTGCAGGGAATAGATTGCTTTCTGAATTTTTGAGGTGTAGTACTTTGGGGAAAATCTATGACATTATTGACTGACCTTCTGTAGGACTACTGAGAAATGTACTGCAAGATCAAAGCAAATTAACTTTTATATTTTGATTGAAGCTTTTAATTCTTCAGAATAATTTGCTCTTTGATTGGGAGTTGTGCTTTTCTTTCTGTCATGGGTTTCTTAGGTTTACTAGTAATGGCTGAAAAAAGTGTACAAAAAACCCTTGTGAAGTTGCAGTGATTATTTACAATATAAGATCTTCAGTGATTATTTACAAAGCCTTCAACTGTCCAAATGTACACATAGTGTATTATTTATCATTTCTGTTGCTCTTCTGAATGATCAACCATCTTCCTTACTGACCACCATTTATCAATGATCCTCCACTTAATTTTTGCAAATTTCTAGATAATGAAAAGCAGATTTTAAACTTCCAGGAAGAAACACAGCACAGTCAAGGCCTCCCACTGCCATTATGGGGCCAAGGTGAGTTGGACAGCATGCCCATGGAGCTGCTCAGGCAGGGAGCAGCTGTCAGAGGACATGGGGATCTCCAGGGGGTATTTGTGGAGAGGAGAGGCTGTCTGGCATAGCTGGAGGGTCAGTGAGAGACGGGGTGTGTGGAGGAAGGCTGAAGTCTGTGACTTGTGATGGAACAGGGGCAGCTGCCTGTCTGCCCACAGACCTGGGGCTGCAGGGTGGGCTGGGTTGAAGCCAGGGGTGCCCGAATGGCACATCGAGATTGGAGCAGTGCACCAACACAAGGAGCCCTCACTTCTGGTTGTGAGGCTGGGACCTGTACCTGCAGGGCACCTATGGTCCTCTGCAGCCCTGACCTTGTCATCCTCAGAGGTGTTTTTCTGGCCAGGGGCTCAGACCCAGCACTCTGAACAGTGCTGCCAAGGCTTGTGGGGCCCTCAGACTGTCCATTCTCCTCTGTGCCCATGTAGGCACCAGTGATAGTGCCTGAGGAGAGCTCAGGCTTACCAAGAGTGACTGTAAAAGGTCTGGGGAATGCAGAGAGGTTGGGGGGTAATCTGTTTTGTTCAGCCTGGAGAAGAGGAGGCTTTGGGGGGAGGAGTAACACCAAATAGCAATTGCCTGGACGACAAGGAGGCCATCAAGATGGAGCCAGGCCCCTCACAGCTGGGCAAGGTGGGAGGATGTGAGATCAGACTGTAAATTGAACTTGAGTGGAATAGCTAGAAAACCTATCCCCTCATGGTGAAAAGTCAAGCATTGGAATCAGTTGACACAAGGTTGTGCAGTCTCTGCTCTCAGAAGATTTCAAGACCCGAATGTGTAAAGAAAGCCCTGAGCAAAGCTGTCTGACCATGTAGTTCACCCTTTCTGGCAGAAGGTTGGACTAGAAAGGTCCTGAGGTTTCTTCCAACCTTGCAAGCCTAGGATTGAATCATGATCCTATGCACTGTGTAGGAGTAAAAGCTAAAATAAAATCTCTGAAATGCAACAGGATAGAGATGATCTGGCATGCCAAGTGTTGTTAGCTTAATCTGTCGTGTGTTGTCATATCACAATGAGCCATAATGCAATATGACTAAAGCAATCCAAAGGTACCTACAATTCACCTCTCAAGGTGACAGATTTGAAGGAAAGTATGAAAACCTGATTGGTTTTCTGCAAAGTGAAAAGCATCATCTATTCTAAGCACTTCAAAAATAGATTTACTGTAATAAAGAGTTAAGGCTATAAGCTTTTGTGTTTTCTGCAGGATTTAAGTTGCAGCCCTCCCCAATGCTGGTTTAGCTACTATGGACCTTCTGTCACCAAAATTTCTGCTCAGCTATTAAGGATGTTTTCAGCTGAGTGTTTTGTTCTGGCAGGAAAAAAAAGACACTTCTCACAAAGTAAAAGGTTTCTCCCAGCTCTGTGAGCAAGGCATTACATAGGTTAATATTTGGGCTCCTGATGGGAAAAAAGCCCCACCCAATTTCACTGGTTTCACAGGAATAGTTTGCTTTTAGTGCTCCTGTTGAATCAGTATTGCTCTGTCACCAGAGTTGCAAAGAGTAGACCTGGTACACCACCTGAAAGCTATCATAAATATGTAGTATTGAATTTTTTTTCTTGCACTAAATAGAAGTTAAGAGGATGACTTCAGGTTCCACGTTAATGTTTAATTTTGCTTTGCTTGGGGAACTGAAATCCTGAGCAACCTAGTAGAGTTTGTGTGTCACTGTTTGGATCTGTGAGGACCAGTTTAGGACCAAGGCATGGAATTTTGATGTATGGATGAATTAAACTTACCTCTAGATAGACCAGGGTGTGCATATCTGCCTAAATGATAAATTCAACAGCTACAAACCAACTGGCCAGTTACAGTGTATGCTCATTGCATGCTACCCTCTTCATTAAATGAATGGGAGAGACTGGCATTTAAAAGATGTAAAGATCTTCTGTGCTTGTCCCTTATAGACAATGGAAATTGAATTTTTGTGCATTCTTGAATGAGTAAAGGGCTAATCAAAATATTCCATGGTCTTGTGTGTTTCTAGATGGTAGGACAAACTAACTAAAGTTACCATGAGTTATGATAACATGGAACTTAGCCCAGTAAGTTTTACTTTTTGTGATGGTAGATGGATGCATGCATCACCTGCATGTTATAACTCAGATATAATAGAGAAATTACCTGGATAGGGTTATGCATACAGTAGTCAGACTTATCTGTTTCTTCACGAAATTTTTGATGATGTAGAGAATCATCAAGGGCCCTATATAAGCATGCTGTAACCCATCTATACTCAAAGGTTTACTCCACAGTGTTAGCTAAAACAATTAGTGTATACATTAATTTTCTTGTATGTATGGGCAGAAGATAGTATAATAGTCCTGGAAGTTTTCAAAGCTGCTTGTGCTCATAATTTTATCCATTCTTTACTGATTCCACTATACATACTTTAAACATCCAAAACAGGAACTTGTAGTTATTTAACATCCCTTGATTTCTAAGTTTCTAGGGAGTGCCTTACTCAGAAATTCAGACTGGACTTAGCAAGAACATCCCATACATTATATAGGTATAATGGGTGTGTGGGATATGTATATTTTTCTTATTTATTAGAATTCCAGTAGTCTCATGTAATTCTTCGACAATCTCAGACCACTCACTCCCTTTTCACAAAACCACATAAATTAAAAATATTATTAGTCAGTAGTTGTTTAGTGTAATCACCAGAAATGTTAATATTTTCTTCTTTCCTAGATACCTGTAACACGCTAGGGAAAGCAGCTATTTTTGTGACTTGAGTGTCTACACAGGCTGGATCATTAATAAAATGTAAGGTCACCATAGACTCCACGTTTATTTTTCTCCTTCAGTTATCTGTGCCTTAATTTTTCAAAGAGTGGTTAAGAAACCATATGTGCTTATTGATTTACAAGACTTTAATATTTATACATTTACGCAGAGAGGTTCACATAATATTATTCAGGGAAACAGATAACTTGGCATTTGTCTTGCATTTTACTCAATCAAAAAAGTTACTTAGAGAATTGGTTAAAATTTTTTTGGACTTCAAATCCTGGGTTAAAAATATTTTCCTACTGCTGGGCATGTGATAAAGAATTTCAGTGATGGCATGGCTGATGACATATGCAATACACCTTACCATGGCAGATACAGTTATTAAGGCATAGGTGTGATTGCTTTTGCCAATACTTCACATAGCAATCAGAGGATGTACTGGAAAAGGATTTGGTATCCAGCATGTAAATGCCAATGCTTCATGGATTACTGTCTAGCACTTGGGATTTATGGCATTTTTACTGTGTGTTATGGGATGGCAGCAGAGTAGTCAAGGAAATAGGATGACCCAAGAATTAGTCATCAACCACGGTGTTTTTTTAACTCCACCTCATTCATTTATTTGTTGTTAAATTCTCTCAAATACTACTCCCAAGAAAACACCTAATACCTTGCCAGTAATTGGTTATGTTTTAGTTAAAATGAAATCAAAAATGCAGGATGCTGTTTAGCCATCCAAGCGTTTTATTTAGTGAGTGGCTCCACCTGTGGTAAAATAGTGTTTCTAATGGACAGTCCTATGCTCCTGAATATTTGGAAAATCAGAATGTGATGCAGCTTGTGGCTAAAAGAGTATGCCACATTATGGGAATTTCTGCTGGAGTCCCTTGTTCATTTAGAGCAACAGCTCTGTCCTGTGACAGCTGGTGAATGGATCCATGACTGTGGTCTGAAACCTCAAAACCACATTAGGCCTTAGTCAGTGGCCAACCTGTTGGGACAGTACAAGGCAAAAATCGTTGTCCTACAGTTGTGCCCTCCACTGTGATGTGCAGAAATAGGAATCTGAAAAATGTGCAAGGCTTCAAGGATATATAAAGCAACGAATCTCCCCTAGGGTGCATAATAAATTTTTTCCTCTCATCCCTCTCTTTTAATACTGACCAGAACAGAACGTTTTTAAATCACTCTGTCAGTCCAGGCAAATACTGGAGTTGGTCTGTCGATGTTAACATTGGCTGGGAAAGGGTTTGATGCTTGCAATGTCATGAACACTAGATTTTTTGCAAATATATAATCAGCAAAGATTTTTCCAAAACTGTGTAGTCACATTAGTGAACAAAAAGTGTTCTGATTAAAGCCAGTTTAGAACAACACTGAAGAAATACTTTCAAAGAACCCTGAAAACATTGGACATGCTGCTGTTATGATACTGGAAGGGGAAATTTAAGTCTCTCAAATCCCTATATTTTTGCTCCTAAAACTTCCTGAATACAGGCAAATCTTGATACAGAGCTACGTGATGATTAACAACTTGAAGAAAACTGAAGGCCATTGTTAAAGTTGGTATTTGAAAAGCATTAAGGGAGGAGAATTTTGCATATTCTTGAGGCAGTATATGAGGTTTGTTCAGTAAATGTAATTATTATGAAAGAGTGTGAGATTTAAATCACTAAAATTCCTGAACACTGTAAGGAAAAGTAAGCTGAAAACTGTAAGGTGGAAGGTCATTGAGAAGGACAAGAATACTGTGGGACCCTTCAAGAAGGTCATTGTTTGAAATATTTTCTATAACACTAAGAACATGGTATTTCTCAACTCTTCCACTCCTAATGCTCATAGTTCATGAAAACACTATATTAACTTCGAGTTAATTAAAGATTTTATTTTCTTATTTATTTGTGATCCCTTTTAAGTCCTTGTAAGTTATAAGATTTGCTTTACTGAAAAGTTACTTTGCTTCTTGATGACTCCATGTGATAGAAAGAAATTAGGCTGGCTGGTTTCTAGCTGAAACTAAGTCTAGCTGAAGTCTCAATTTAACTGCAAAAATCCAAAAGTCTTTGCCAAAGAACCTGTCAAAAAGACATCTTTGCATTTTTTTCTTGTTACGAAATACAAACAGAAAATACCTGTGGGTGTTTAAATGGAGGATTTATCAGGATTTACTTTTTAGTTAAAAGCAGAACAAGAACCTCAAAGGGAAAAAATAACTGCTAGGATGCCTACACAGGGATTACCAGAGTTAAGGTACCCTGAATAAACATTTTAAGAATAACTTTCCTATTTTTCAGATAAGAATGGTTGTAATATTGTCCTGTTGGCATTTTTCCTAATGAAGCAGTTTTGGAAGGACACTCTTGTTTTGGTGTGGAACAAATTGTAAATCAACTCAGATGAACTTAAGAAAAAAGTTCTGTACTTTGCCTGTAATTCCTCACTGAAAAATACCCAGTGCCTGAGCTGCCCCTGTGCACCCTGGCTGCCTTTCAGTGCACCTTGGTTTAGATGTTTCCAGTGCTTCTCTTTTCCCCTTCAGCCCACACCTGAGATGCTGGGAGTCCTCTGCCTCTGTGTTCCCTGTGCTGTCACTGGGCAGAGCTGGGCTGATGAAAGCTGTTCTCTGGCCAGTGGCCATCAGGCCAGCCAGTGGCTGCAATCTCAGGGCTCAGGCAGTGCTTCTCTGGAAGGCTGTGCCATGCCCTGATGGCAAGTGCCCAAATTTCAATCTTTTGCCCTATTTTCAATCTTAGTTGAAGCACTAACAGTACTCAGTTCAGCAACTGAACTTTATGAAATTTGTGGGAAACCAGAATTGATGGGACCTCTGGACCTGGTGAAATTTGAATGTGACTGGTCAGTGGATTTAACAGGTTTGTGGATTTTTATGAAGAACATTTCTGAGATGTTTCTAAGCAAAATGTTTGGGATCAAGTGAGATACCTTTGCCAATGAAGATGATTAGGGGATTGGAGCATCTCTCTTATGAGGACAGGCTGAGAAAGCTGGGCCTGTTCAGCCTCAAAAAGAGACAACTGAGAGGGGACCTCATCAATGTCTGAAGGGGGCTGCCAAGACGATGGACCAGGCTCTAATTTGCAGGGCCAAGCAATAGGACAAGAGGCAGTTGGCAGAAACTGATGCATAGAAAGTCCCACCTGGACATAAGGAAGAACTTTATCATGTGAGTGACCGAGCACTGGAACAGGTTGCCCAGAGAGGCTGTGGTGTCTCCCTCACTGGAGATATTCAAGAACTGTCTGGATGCAATCCTGTGCCTTGTGCTCAGGATGACCCTGCTGGAGCAGGGAGGCTGGACCAGATGACACACTGTGGTCCTTTCCAGCCTGAGCCATTCTGTGATTCCATGATCCTGCTTCTTGTTTATGATAACAACAAATGTGAAATGGTCACAGCTGAAGAGCTGATGAAAGAGCAGCATGGCTCTTCACACACATATGCAGTAACACTCAGTTTGTGGGGGAAGCTTGCTGTGTTGGGAGGAGGAAAGAGGAAATAGTGTTTTCCAATATGTAGGCTTGTAGCACCTGAAAAGCAACAGTTTATAGTAAAGGGCGATTCAATGGACCTTCTCTAGAGCAGTAGCCATGGCAACCCCTTTGCACTGGACCAGTAGCTCTAAGAACTGTAAGAGCTGAATGAATTTATACAGGACATTTGTATGCATTTGCTAAATACATGAAGATTTCATTTCATGTTTCAAAATTAAGTTTCTAGTATTAGTATTTAAACACAGTCAATCATATAAATATAGGGACATAATGTATTTTTAATCTTATAAATCTAGCTCTAACACTCTTTTCCCAGCAATGTATATTCTGGTATTTGTTAAGTCAGACTCCGTTATTAACTGAATCTGCATTCAATCTGTCAAGCAATTGAAAAAGGAATCCAATTTATAATTTTCTCAACCCACTTCTCTGTATATGACTCCTTGTGAAACTGTCTCAGGATGTTACTCACTGGCAGTCACCATTCGGTATTGTCCACGACTTCTGTAATGTGAAGCCCTTATTCATCCTTATGAACCCCTGCCATATGAAAAGAAAATTACATTACCGTTGATGCATGCAACCAACCTGCATAAAATCTGCCTTATTCCTGATTACTAGAGCTGTCATTAAAAAAGGAACCCTGAAGTGAATGAACAGAAGGAAGTTTTATTTCTCCTACTGTTGTAAATGTAGTGTGAACAAGGGACCAGAAATTTTCTGAATGTATTTGTTCTGACAATCCATTTCTTTTACATTCTATTTCTAGGGTTTTCTGCTTTGTGCAGGAGGGAATCAGCAAAACACTTCTGTATTTTGTTTAATACTGACAATTACCACTGAAGAAAAAAAAAATTGGACTCTATAGAAACATCTCCATTTCACTCCAAAGACAGTCCTTGAGATAGGATTGTTATTTTTGAGACATTTTTAATCTTTTATTCTCCTAGGGTTAAAGAATCTTTAACACACAACAACCTTTATAATCCAAAAGTAATTTATATTTAGCAGGAATATTTAGTTACTTTAGTGCTTAAGAAATAAAACCCCAAATCAAATACAGTGATTAATGCCTAATCTGCCTGAAAATTTTGCTTGTTCCCTATTATGAGCTAGACAACAACCACTGTTTGAAATTCTTAGTTTCTGATTCATTTTTTATTTTCCTAACAGTCTTCAATGGTTTCTACTGTAATTAAGAAATAGAAAGCAATTGAAAATATTTAATGGTGGAAACCCCTTTAGTTAGAGGTAAAAAAGGGGAACTTTCAGAATTTTTATCTTGCATCTGAATTAAATATCCAACCAAGCTTTTAACTTCAGATCATTTTTCTATACTTATGTAATATCTCATTTATGTTTCTATTTTACTTCCATGGAAATTTAGATGTTTTGCCTTCAGAAAGGTGTGTTCCCCACTCATGCATTCAAGTGATAGCTACATGGATGATTTGTAAATGTAAGATCTCAGTTGTCAGCAGAAATAAAAAGTCATTTTTTGTTTTGTGAAGCAGGCTTTTGAGGGCTGAAGATGTCTGGGGTGGATATCAGGCTGTGTTTCCTTGTTTGTTAGAGCTTATGTAATATGAATCCACTTGCTTTGGCTGCTCCTTAGATGCTCTGTGTGACAGTGATGTTGATCGTAAAACCTTCCAGGATATATAGGAGAGGAAAATGGCCAGGGAGGCATGCAGAAAGCTTCTGCTGATTGTGCTCCTTCACCAGTCAGCATCTGTTAAAAATAAATCAGCCCAAAAAAAAGCAAACTTGGAATGGAATTCTAAGTCATAAACAAACTAATCTGTTTGTGTGTGCTCATGTGCATACCAAGTAGGGATACCAAGTTCTCCTTGAATCTGAAAAACACTATGAATTGGCATGCACAGGAAGTTGACAACTAATTCTTTTAGCTGATATTTGTTTACAATAGCATAGAAGACTCCCACATAGGAATTACTGACAGATAATACAATGGAATTCCTATCCAAGCATTTTATGGACTAAGTACCAGCCTGTGGGATAGCTCCATATCTCCTGAATTAGAAATTCTGCATAGAAAGCTTTGTGGTATTAAAAAATATGCATGCAGGGTCTGTGACTTTGCAGGTGATAAAAGTCAAATCCATCCTCCACATGTCCCACCTGCATATCAGGGCCTGACATGATTGTCCTACAGGACCACCAACATGGCATGTTTTGATAATTTGCTTCAAATTTGGACTGTAACAGCTCCTGTGACCACAGTAGCTATAATTATACTGCTTTTATTTTGAGTTTTTGTTGCAGGAAGCAGCAATATACTTGAGTATATATTGTGGTAATGCAAGTCACATTTTCTTAGCATCAAAATTATTTACATATTCCTTTTTGACCTAACCTGGCTTTGCTTTTTATTGCATGCGAATGAGACATTTTGATGTAAAGCATGGTAATACATTGGAGAGGCTATGCTGAATAAACTATTTTACACAGAGTTAAACCCCAGCAGGTTTAAGGCTTTTGTCACTTTGGTTTTGATAAAAAATAATTATGTATGTCTTTCTTGATTTTTCTGTCACAATAAAGAACATAGATCTTGAATTTGCTAGCTGGACCCTTTAGTCAGACTGTGTCAAGGATTTTATTTACCACTGTGATTGAAAACTCTTTCTTTTCTGCCTTAGGGCCTCTATGCATAATTTTGACAACTTGCTCTTTATCAAACAAATTGTGTCAATCTTTAAAACTGCTGTTTTCCTTATTTATTTGCAAGGTTTGAATATCCAGCTCCAAGAGGAAAGGAAAAGCCACATGAAAGAAAAATGTCAAGGTAATTTAAAACCAAAGGGAAGAGGTTTATCTTTTCCAGGTCTTTAAAAGCTTTGCTCTGCACTCCTGTTTTGCTTTTCAGTTACAGCCCTTTGTGTTTCCTTTGGGCTATGCTGGTGCAATATTCTCAGTGCTCTACCTCATGTTCCACTTGTTTCCACCAAAGCAAGAGGAAATCATTGTGTTTCATATGCATATAATTTCAAATACATCGGATAAGCTCCTTCTCACCACTTTCTCTCCTTGCTCAGGACTCCTTGTCTGCCTCATTACAAAGTTTCCAGTGAAGCTAAGAGTAGCATTTTTGATCCTAAAAAAATCTCACTTGGCCTGGAACCCCATGCACAGTGGTACTGCCAGTTGTATAATTAATGAGTAACTGGCTGGTTAATCTGTGGTGAAAACTGAGGAAAATAAGTGTATAATGATCCTTAAGTTGAGATCTTTGAGAAAGCATTGATTTATGCCCTGACCTTTCATGGATTTTATTCCCTTTTGAAGTAAGGATGTGTTCCTGAACCAGGGTGGCTCTTGTTCTGAAATTGTTCAAGATCTGGCAACCTGCAGCACTGATGTTATATTGAGTTATCTGTGAAAAGAAGATGGCTTGGTTACCACAAGTATTGTCAGTCACAAATTAGCCAGGCTTGTGTGAGCTAGTTCACTGTATATTTGAGAGCACAAGCATTGCATAGTAAATTAGCTCGTATGGAGACCTAATCTGCCTCAGACCTACTGCTTCTGGTGCCCAAACCTGTGGTTTAGGTATGCTCCCTGCAAGTCCTTGACCTTCAAGCTGTACTTCAAAAGCAGCTTAATGGGGAGGCATTTGTGGGAGGCCAAAAATGCAGAAGATGTGTTCTTTGAGGAAGCAATTGGGTGTTTTTATTATTGCATCTTTTTGGTAGTGTTCCTGTCTTATCAAAGATCTGAAACAACATTGCATGGTGATTGTATTTGGTTTTGTAGCTAAGAATTGATTTCAAGATGTCAGATCACTCTTGGAATTTTAAACATAAATTTTGAAACATAAATAAAACTGAAATCAGTATAAGGGAGAACCGACAGTTAAACAGCAATAACATCTTTCCTCTGTTTATTGGAGTAACACTAGAAAGCATATAATGAATTTTGTATACATCCAGAACTAGTAACATCAAAGATCATTCTCTATATGAATGGTGATATAGAATGTATCACCTTGTCTTAAAAATGCACTAACAGAGGGAAGTAAGTGCAGAAGGCAGCTGTAGAAATAGTGCAATTCTTTTTCCTTTTGCCAGATAACAATGCATGGAAACTTAAGAGACTGACTCAAAGGCAAATACTTGAAGAGAGTGCTACTGATTATGAAAGTTTTTAAAGTCTGTGCTTAAAATTGCCACTTTCCCTTAGGCATGTACCCGTCAAATTCTAAACTTATTGAGGAGTATATTATAAGCCAATAAAAACCTGTAATTCTCTTTCATTTTTCAGTTTTCCTCTAAAACTAATTTTTATAAAGACTAAATATATAATATATATAATTCATAAATACAGAAACTAATATTATGCTATATATATTAAAACTAATAAAACCTAAATATTTTTCGGTTGAAGGAGAAGGGATAGGAAAGAAAAAGAAGGCATCAGTGGTACTAGGTAGTCTTAGAAAAACTTATTTTAAGCTTTACTACCTTTAAAGTACCATCAATTTAGAACCCATATCTTGTTCTTCACACCATGAACTAAAATATCCTATCCTTGCATCATCAGAGTGATATCAAGAAGCTCTAGAATTTTATGTAACCTGAGTTCGCTCATGCAGCTATATTCAGATGTTTCTTTATTTCTCTGCATGTCTGAGTGTGTGTGTGCATGCTCATGAATGTTTCTCAGTTTTTCATACTGGGTGTCAGCTCTAAGAAAATTTTAAGAGCTAATACCTTCTCTCGTGGAAAAGAAAGCTTTTCTGTTTTTTTCCCCTAGTTCAAGTGAAAATTTCAACTTTATATTGGATGAAATTCTGAATATGTTGTTTTATTTTATTTTGCTCTTCTCAAAGTCACTATCTGGTACCCCCCTGCATTATCTAACTGCATGCACTGAATCTTCTTCTCATTGTTATTCATCACTGTTTATTTATTAGAAGAAATTCAAGGTTAGTCATTAGCAAAAGCCATACTTTCTTGCTGATACAGAATGTAGTTTTCAGCAGTGGGAGGAAAATTCCCTGACAGAATTGTCTGCTCTTTGAATGCTGCCCATAGAGAGGCAAGAAGGAGAGAGAGATTCTCTGAACAAAAGAAGCAAATCTGCTTTGACAGCTGCCAGTGCAGCAGTGCAGACCACACCACTTCAAAGCCGTGATGCTCTCTCCCATCAGCGTCACTATCGGTGCTGCTGGGCTTTCTCTGGTCACTCTGCAGGGATAGGATAAGTACCTGAATTCTCAAGTATTTTCTATTATTCTCATTCCTCCTGGCTCAGGTGAAGACGTGGTGCAGAACTGTTATCTACAGTCCTCCCTCACTGACAGAGGCAGGTAAATTTGTAAGCCTGGTCTGTCAGCTGGTGATAAAGACTGTCTTTGGGCAGGCAAATAAATGACAGGTCCAGAACATGAACACTAATAATGAAAACATTTTTAACCAATATAGCTGATGTCAATAATAATCTATATTCAGCTATCTAATAGAAAACATTATTTTTACTGTGAAATAGTTGTGATTTCTATTCTTCCCTTTTCTGTCTTGTGTGAGGAGAAGAAATGTTTACTGGCAATTAATTCTTTGACTGACTCTCACAGTCTTCATAGCTGTGTAAGGTAAGAAACTACAACACAAGCTGCCAAAATTGTGCAGTGAGCCATGTCTACTGGCTCTTTATGTCCTTGTAGTGAAGTTATCAAGGCAGAAATGAAAAACAACCTAATGTCTTCTGAGGTGCAAACACTGCAATGGGTTCACATTACGTCACTGTCATGCTTATGAAATATAAGAGACACCGAGCATTTGTCTCTTTCATCAACTAACTCAGCTCTCTCAATGTTGCTGGTGGCATGAAAGCAGGTTGAAGAAGAAAGAAGAAAAAGAGCTATGACTGAATTTTAACTATCTGTGTGGCTGAGCCTATTCCTGATCTTTGCCAGGCCCTGGTATTTTCCAGTACACTTTTTCAGTATTTTAAACACTGTTGTGAATGGGCTGGCTATCCACGAAAACAGAGAGCAACATGGAGAGGCAAAAATAAGGGAGGGCAAGGCTCTGATTCAGAGTTTGTTATTACTATGTATACATATGTAAAAGTGGGGTAAGTTTAACTGGCATATTTACTCAGACTGCAGGGGGCAAAAATGACACTCATTCTCCTTGTGACAATATCTAAGGAAATCCAAGGTGATCTGAATTGCCTTCTGTGAGATATGCTAGTAAGTGGAATAAATATTTAAAAATCCACACATCACTGCATGCAATATAAACAGAATCTTGGGTTGGAAGGGACCTTTAAAGGCCTTCTCTAGTCCAATGTCCCTACAATGAGCAGGAACATCTTCAACTGGAACAGGTTGCTCAGAGCTCCATCCAGCCTGACCTTGAAGTAATATGAATAATGTGAACAGCTTGAAATTGTCAGTACCTAGTGTCTTTCACTGTAGTGATAGGCTGTATAGCATGTCTCTTCTGCTTGGTGCTTGAGACTCTCATGCCATCAGAGTTTGTAAATCTCAGTTTGTAAATCTCAGTTTGTAAATCTCCATGTATCAACTTGCACTGGATCCACCAGTATATCCTTGTTTTGCATGTGGGCTTTGGTATTTCTGCACCATGTTCCTCCCACCCTTTCAGTTCTAGTGTTAGTGGCAACACCTTCTGTCTGTGTACACACTAAATCAATATATGTCTCTACAACCAAGAGGCTGACAGCAAAATGTAACTACACTTGACAGAGCCTTCCTGTGTTCCACTGCTCAGAGGTGTTACTTGGAATATGGATCATAGTTGTTTTTTTGCTTGATGTTAATAATGACTTGGAAATAGATTGTCACATGCAATTTATTATAAACAAAAATGTATTTTCCAGTGTTAAGTGTTATCCATGTTTTCTAGATCATGAACACAGGAAAAAATATTTGATAAGGAAAAAGAGAGTGGTTTCCTGTAGAAAAATGGAATATCTAAGGAAAAGCATTTTCTTAGCTTGATCTGTTACAGTGCTGTTTGTTTCTTTATAAAATGGTTATGTTTTTGTTGTGGTTTAAATGTCTTTTGAATTGGGTTTAATACATCACACTCAGTTCAGAGTTGTGCTGTATGTAATAGCAAAGTGACCTCTCTGTGCAGGAATACTGCCTGCTTATTGTAACACACCTGGGACTCTCTTGGGGCTTAGAAAATATTTTGCATTTCTGGATTTATTCTTTCAAGAAAGCTAACATTTTTCTGCAGTTTCCATGCTTAGAATGTGTAGAAGGAATATTTAATGTTTGATGTGTAACATAAAGAGCATGTATTGTTAGTTGATATCAGGATAGTGTGATACAGATTACAATGGAAACTGAAAAGTTATAACTTGGTGCTCCTTTTTTTTGCCTTGGGATTCAGGAGATGTAGGTAAGCTTGGGGTTTTTTTGTTTGGGCTTTTGTTTCTCTGTTTGTTTTCTATTTCATATATTATCTGTGTGCCTGAGTGCTGCTTTTGAATCCAGGACTTGTTTTAATACCACCAAGATAAATGCAAGTGTTCATGTTACCCTGGCAGGGCTTTGTGCTTAAGCTTTTTATCTGTGAAACAAAGATGTTGAATAATGGCTCACCTTGTCGGTATTATAAGGACAAATTCTCTAGACTTTGTGAGGTACAGGTACAGGGATAACTTCAGGTTTTGGCTTGTAAGCATTTTTTAATGTTATGTATAATGAAAAGTTGTTTGTCTTAAACTATGTTCTTTGGGGAAAAAAATAGTGGTTAAGAGCACACAGATAATCTTCATTTACATCACCCTTGTATTCAAATTCAAAGGAATCTGCAGCTACAGAGTGTACCATGATTATACACTGTGCTGTGATCAAAACATAGACTTGGGACAAGGCACACAAGATGTGCTGGCAAGGTGTGTCATTAAACACAGGTACAGAGATGGGGTAGGTCTGAATTGCCTCTGGTCACCTGTCATCAGGGACAACTCTGTCCTTCCCCAAACATAGTTATCTGTGCCACCTCTTTCTTGGGACCAAGAGAGTACAATGGATTGTTTTAGCTTCAGCAAATATGCCATGCAAAACTCCCCACTGAGACTGCACTAAGTGTATTTAGAGTCCATTTCCAGCTGTGTGTTTTGATTACTATTGACTGAACCACAAACCTCACATGGTTAGTGGCTGAGGCAGGCTTATCATGGAAAGTGATAAACTTTGGATTGTGCCCCACAGTACAGACACAAGTAAACCCTCCCTTCACCCCATCACATGTGCAATTTCCATGAATAGATATTTTTATCTTTCTAGACTTTTTACATCTTGACATATGAAGAGAGAACACAAATCTCATCTCTGAAAATTGTATGCCAAGAGAAACAGCAATATACTCTACCTCCTCTTCCTAGCCCCTAGTTTGCCATGATTATTTCAAAAGATCAGATTCATCCAGAAAACAAAATAGAGATCTGTCTTGTGAGGAAAAGAAAACATCATCCAGTTTTCTTTCAAAGCAAAGGACAGCATGAGACTCAAGTCACAACTACATTTTCTTACTTGTTTAGAGCTTTCATTTTCACTATTTATGTTCCTTTCTATGGTAGCAGAATGTTACTGTTCAGTAATCCAAATTCTAGTTGTGGCTGTGGTACAAATAATCAGTAGCTGGAGATAAAATAATTGCATATTTCTGATTTTCCTAATTTGTTAGAGCACTTTTGGCAGTTACTGTTAGCTGAGCAAGAGCTGTATTCTCAGAAATTATTCACTGGGGTCTATTCCAGTTACAAAGCTGCAGTTCTGGGTCATCTAAAGAGTGTGCTGAAATGAAGTGAGGGAAGCATATGAAAGTTGCTGCTGAAAAATAAACTTACTGAACCAAAATTAATGTGGTGTTCAGAAGAAGTATTTTTTTAATGTCTAACTTCAAACATTACTTTCCCTTGGATCAATGACTGTTTTCATGATATCTCATGAAATAACATCAGCTATTTTTTGTTTATTATTTCATACAAAGAATTACTTCACAGAAATACTGAAATTAATTTTATGAGGCACTCTATTTTTTCAATTTTTAAACTTTACTGAACAATATTGATATTAAAATTATATAAATCCAATTTTATTAATCTACTAAGCTGTGGAGATCACCTCTCATATTTGTGTAAAAAATTCTGTTAATCATTAGTAAGATTTTGCTGTGATTTTGATTATAGATATTAGGTGTATGTATCAAATATGGAAAGGATCCTTCAGAGAAAGGATCTATGAACTTTCCTCTCCAAAGATTTCATAATGCTGACAAAACAGGGTTTTGGTTCTTTTGTGGGTTTTTTTTTGTTGTTTTATTTTCTCCCTGGATCCTCATTTGAAATAGATTATATCCGAGTTAGGATTACTTGATAACTTTTAGAGCCAAATTTTAAGGAGTACAAGATTCTAGAAATCTTTCCTTTTAAGAATGTGAAGGCAGAAGGACTTAAAAATTCCTGCAAAAGAAATTCTATACTTGTGTAAATAATTCTGACTGCTTGTTTGCTAAAGGAGAGCCACTATAAAGTTTCATTCCTTCCACTTTGCTGTCTATTTTCATAACTGTAACTTATTGCTAACTCCTTTTGCATGGCAACATCTTCCTTTTGTGGTGCAGGAAGAAAATAATTTGCTACAATTGAAAAGCATCTTAAAACGCTGTACAAACTTCCAGCTTCACAAAGAACTCTGTGCATTAAACAGTTACATCAGATTTTAATCTTTGTCCCTTGCCCATGACTTCTGAGGAAATTGCAATAATTCATGCCCAGTGTGCCATGCCATTCAGTGGAGTGCAGAACATCTGATAATTCTCTTTCTGTGTCCTGCATGGATATATTCTGAATAGATACTGCAGTAAGATTAGTGGCCTTGTTATTGCAATCCACACATGATGATTGCTGTGCTTCCTTCTTTTATAAAACTGTCCGCAATTTTCACAAGTCCTTTGGAAGTGCCTGAATATAGTGTAATATTCATGAGGTAAGGCAATTTTAGTTGCTACATCTGTAGTATGAAAGAGAAGTTCTTTATTTGGAGAACTAAAAAACTGGTGTTCGTGTTGGGCAAGATGTTTTCTCCAAAGAAGCTTGATTTCAATCTCGATATCCTAAAAAACAACTCTCTGGGATTTTGAGGTGATTCCCCAAGTCTCACTCAACCTCTTGTTGAGGAAATAAATATTGATTCCAAAACATTGCATAAAAACTTGTAAGGAGAATGTGAGTGAGGTTGCACAGACTAGAAAGCACTGAATCCAAGCACAGAATCTGGAGGACTCTAAATTTGGGTGATCGTGTGAATTATTTTATTCAAAAATGTGCAGCTCCTGCTGCACTTTGTGGATCAGCATACCTTGCTGATCTGTATTATTTTGCCCTAAACCACACCAAAAGAAACAGATTCTAAAACTAGAATGTTTTGAAGTAATGCACTAATGTGCAAATATCAGTTTTGCAGGCTGAAGCTCCTAGGTCTTACTTGTGATATGAATACTTGAAAAAAGTGAGACCCTTATGATAGTATCCTCTCTTGTTTCAGATCCTAAAGATTTCTAGACAAATGATAATACATCTATAAAAATTTTGTGCTTCACATTTGCAAATACTTTATGCATTTGTTGCATTAAAAAGGCATGGGCAATACCAAGGTATTTGAAGATACCTCTTACTAGGTTGATTTCACATGTTCTAATGCAATTACTGAAGGTTTGTCTTTGACAGAACTTATGCTGATTCTTTGTGCTGTTTCTTTTTTGCCCCGTGTGTCTTTCGCATTCAGATTTATTCAAAGCAGTTTTTTCTCCCTTTCACTTACACTGAGTGAGTTTACAGGTTTTGCAACTTGACTTTTATAAAGACATTAACAACTGGACGTATTTATTACCACTGTTGGCACTGTGTAGGAATTTTGGAAGAAAATCTTTGTGTATGCATTTCTGTCTTATATTCTTGCATAGATTCTCCTTCGGTTTGGAGGGAAGAATATTCATGTAAAGTCTCAGGCTCTGCTACAATCTTTGCCTTTAAATTCTTTAAAGAAGTATTACTGAACAAACTTCAATTAGTCTACATGGATGAAAGGCAAGTGACAGCTTCCAACAAAGATCTAGGATATATGATAATTATGCTGTATATTTTATCCAGTAATAATGAGGCTGTATAACTCAGTAAGTATTGTAACAGGAATAACATCAAACCATTTCTTTATGGTCCAAAGCAGAGCAAAAATCAAACAAATATTTACTCTCTCATGTTCTTCTTTTTCTACAAGACAAAAATTATTATTTTTTCATAAACAAGAAAAAAATGTTCTTTCTTGGCAAATGTCTTGTGTCCTATATGTACTTTTGAAAACAGCTTCCAGATTACCATATAACATAAAAAATCAAGTTTATTTAAACTAGCAAAGCAGTTCATCACAGTAAGAAAGAATGTTTGTAGGGAATACTAAAAACAAGACAATTTTCAAAACAACCTTTATGAAAAGTTCATACTAAACACATACCAAAACACACCTGGATTCCCTGGATCCTGTTGAACTGATTGAGACAGCTCTGAAGGATCCTAAAAAGGAGTGAGATTTTTTTTTCTCTGATGTAATGGATGAGATAGAAACAAAGGAGGGAGAAGAAGTTTACAAGCCAGGAAGCATTCCTTCTTGACAGGAGTCAGGCTGTCTGAGAGCCAGCATTCAGGCTTCTATCTTAAATGCCCTGGTGTCTTGGGAATGCAAGACATGGCAACACCTGGCGTTTCCTGTGTTTTTCTGTTCTCACAAATAAGACACTGTTCTGTGAGAAATTCCATCTCCTGTATATTTCCTGCTTGGGAGATGTGATCTGAATGTCTGTACAAAAAATAAGTACTGTAGATATCCACATGCACTGAATGCACAAGATGAACTGGAACAATTTTTTAAACTAATCTAAGATAATGTCTGGACATTTTTGTATTTGGTCTGCTAGCAAAGGCTTTAGAGTCTAATGCAATGATTTTGATTCTGTTCCCATTTTTTGTTTGTCACACTGGGTTTATGACACCCTTGGCATACACATTACCATCAGTTAACTAAATTTTTTTCTTACACAGATGTAACATAGTTCAATCTTCATTTTCATGGTCTCATTTTTAAGGGATTATCTATCCCTGTGCTGATTCAGTTATCTGAAGACACCTGTGTGAGGCCATTATGGATAACAAGTGTGCTTTCATCTGTTGAATCAAGTCTTTCTCAACCCATATTTAGTAGGAAAATCATAGGCAGAGATCAGAGCAACAAACTATAGCAAGTGTCATTTAGTAACAAAGCTAGAAAGAAATTTCAGCAATTAAAGATAGAGGTGTACAACACTAAAACCTTCACAGTAAAACTTCTCTTGGTTCTTCAGCCTGCTGAAAAGAAGAGGTATATTTCACTTGTCTTTGAGAAGAAATTAAAATATTTATCTTTATTTATTTGGATATTTATGGACATAGGGCACTGACAAAAATACCTCTTTCTATTAGAATCTTAAAATTCATACAGGTAACAGATCATGAAGTGCATTCCCTTGATGTGTAGATTTATGGTAAGAAAAACATATAAATGATTAAATGATATCTGACATGGCTAGTGGTCTTTTTCTTTTTTTTTTTTTTTTTGGAAAGCACCTACTATATTTAATGTCTTTAACTTTTCATTGCTCCTTTAGGATAATGTTTTTTAGAACAACCACAGTTAGACTGTTGGCATCTACACTCCAAGTTCCATGTAGCATGGGTGAACAATTTTCAGCTAGTGCTTAGGTAATTTTTTTTTTTTACTTGCCAAATGGTCCTATTTTCATTTTAGTTAGCTATTTGGCAGAGAGATTTGATCAGCTATGAACCTACCATCATTACTTGTGTCAGTAATGAAATCTTGCCAGGGCTTTAATACCACTGATTCCTGTATTTTAAAATTTACTGGATGGCAGCTGTCCTAAAGGATGTTCCAGAATCTTGCAAGGGAATTATTTTGATTTACCATCTTGGCTTAGAGCAGATGATGCTTACTATGTGGGAACTGGCAGATGTATGTGAGAAGGCATAACTTGGCTTGCCAAACAGTTTAGAGCTCTTTACTGGATAGAGATACAGGATGTCTGTGTGTGCCACCCAGCCTAGAAACCAGGCTAGAAACCAGATAGTGCCCTTAGGAGCAGTCTATGTATGACACAAGTGGGTTTCATTCAGATAAACCTGTTGTTCACTTCAAAAACCTTTGATCAGTTTACATTCCTGGCTTAAAATGGTATTACCAGAGACTTTGGAGTAGGATGGATTTATTATAAATGTTTTTGTTGTTAATGGGGAGATAAACATCTCTTAGATATTGATCTGGAGATGGACAAGATTTCCAGAATCTGATGTTATCAAGTTAATTTCCAGATCCTTCAGTAGTCTTGGGTTTTGAGTTTTCTCATATTATGAGCAATTTTACCAAGAAGTCCTTTCTGGAAAAGTGCTTACAAGTAGTTAATATTTAAATACACATCCTCCAGCATATATAACACCTTTGGAAGGTACTGGGCCAGAGTGTTCCATCCAGGGGTCCCTTCTTTGTGTGCAAATGCCTGGTAGTATCTGCATCACTATGAAACAATTTTGGCTACAATGAGCCAATTTGTAACCACTTCATTATACAGCATTTTTGTCTCAACTTCCATGAAGTTATTCCTACATATTGGATTGGGGGCTAAGATATTAGTCTACATGGCTTGGGCAGAAGAGAGGGAAGGGTGTCATTAGCAGTGCTGCTATCAACTACCACATTCTAGTGCTTAGATCTGTACTACCATTTTAGCCAAGTCTATCTGGAAATATGTTCAACTTTGGCAGATGGAAGCTGATGCATTCTCAACTCTGCTGCAGATACTCATGGTGGGAATTTCATCCTTGACCAAATATTTGTCAAAAACAGTCTGGCAAAAATGAGGAGTTCTAAACAAACAATAGGTCAAAAAGCCCCTATGATTTTGGGAATGGGAAGGCTGGTTTTTTTCTTTTTACTTGAAGATGTAAAATTTATAACCAAATGCACATTTGGTTTTGCATTTTAGCAGCCATGCATGGTAGCATTCCAATTTAATATTGCTGTCACCGAAGATTAAGTTTGAAGCTGATAACCAGAAATAAACACTTTTGGGTTATATGCAGACTCCTATTAAAAAAAACCCCATTTATTAAAATATACATTTTATTAATTCTTTAAGAGTGACCATAGAAGAAAAGGAGTACATTCCCTATTTCTTGAATTTTTCATTCAGCTGAAATAGAAAGTTTTTCCCTACTTATCAAAAGAATACAATATTCAAATTTCTGATGTGCTTCAAGAGAAATAAACCACAGAAACAATAGTTCTTTTGTATAAATTTGTTATGTTTAAAATTATGTGATATTCATGCAGGAGTGACTTTTATTTTGAGGTCGGGTAGAACAGCTGCTGCATGAAAGTTTAATTTGGTTTCACATGTAGCATTTGGTTTCATGTGTAGCATTTGGTTTCACACGTAGCATTTTTAAAGTCTTCTACACTAATAGTATGGAGTTATAAAAGTGCTTGAAAACCAAAGTTATCACTTAGCTTGTAAACAGCTCTACTGGCAAAGTGTTTTGAAGATACCTCACTTGATTTAACCATCAAGCTCAAGATTGAACTTAGTTTCCAGCCCACCATGGGTTCATGAGACATAAAATAAAGTACAAGGTACAAAAGTTTGCTTTTAGAGGATTTAACATATAGGTCAAGAGCTGAAGGTCTGAAGTTGTTGGAGGACAGAAATAATCTGTGTCTGTGGGTTAGAAAGTCATAATAGTACTCTTCTTTTCTTGGGTGTATATTAATAATTTGCCACTCAGTATCACTACTGTCAGTGTTCTGGCTGCAAATTTTCTGTCAACCTGCATAAAGAGAATCCATGGAAAAGTTCCTAAAAAGCTTCTCTTCTACCAGCTGCAATATGCATTGGGTTGAAGAATTTTTTTCCTCATAAAGATACATGGTGGTGGCTATAAAATCCTGGCAAGTTTATGTCAGTTAGACCATTGCATTTAACAGATGCAGCGTCTGCCTTCCTTTGCCTTGGATAAGAGCTTTCAACAACTGCGTTTTCTAGTTGTGTATGCCATGTATTGTTTTTTTAGAAGGGGTACTTAAAGATAGTTTGTATTTCCCAAGATGGTCTGTACCATCAGAAAACCAACTGTCAGCATTGATCATAATTGTGGGGAGGTTTGTTATGTTGGTGGCTTTTTTTTTTTACCTCTGATAAAATGTCAATAGTGATGCATATCCTGAGTAGGCTTGCTATATGAGTATATGCACCTATGCATCTATTTTTCTCAAAAATGCCTTGCATGAAAAAGATTTTCTGTCATCTGTGGTTGCTCAGCAAAATTGTCAGAGGGTCGTGCAAAGTTGGTTACAAATTACTCAAAAGTAAATGATATAAAGGTTGCAGAATCCAATCAGCAAATGTCAAAACCTAAGGACCAGTTTGAAATGAGATAAATAAAGTTAATTACCAACCTCATTAATTCAGGTGATTTTAGGAGGATTGTCTCCATGGCGATGCAGTTTGTGAATAATTATTATGATTAATAGATTTGATGAAAGTACAATGCTTTGCCTACTTTTATTGGCTACTGCAGTAATGGTTGGTGTCACAGATCAGTTTTAAACTGATCTGTGGATTAACCGTCAAGCAATTAATAATTCTTAGGTATCTATCACTTTTATTAGATTCAAGACTTTTAAATGAAAACAAAAGCTCACCAGTTTCAAGGGAAAAGAAGGTAGTACAAAACTTTTGCCATGGTGTCCATTGAGTTTTCAAAGCTCGGGTAACATGACAGGGAGAACAGAGAAGCAGGTTGAGGAGTGGTGGGGTTGTGGTTGACATGAAATACAGTTGAATAACTCTCACATGGCTGACAATCTGATGGGTTGGTTTAGGATTTTTCTAGTTACCTTGATGTCCTCTTTATTCTTTTCATTACTGCCTGAAATCCTAGTTCTGGCAGTATCAAAAGCACTGGGTGCTCACCTTGTATGCCTGTGCTTTGGGGATAAAGCTGGCTGTACTTCAGCAAGAAATCCAGTAATGATGGCCTCTCTGTGGAGACTGATGGAGTGTCTGTCTGTCACTCTGTGACCTTCTGCCTTCTCTCTGAATGACAGCCCTTTGTTCATCCTCTGTGCTAGAGTCATTCCCAAGGGAAAACCCTTGCACACTCACACCCACACTATAGTGGGCTAAAAAAGGGAAGAACAAAGACAGAGCAGTAGCCTCAAGAGTCTTGTGCCATCACTTGATTATGTGATTATGCTAGAGGGAGGGAAAAAAGGATTAGATGTGATTCTGTAGCCAAAATGATCCTTCTACTCCTCCATACCATCTGCATCATTTGAGAGCCAGGCTGTTTTGAGTTACAGAAATTTGAATTAACTATCACAGATAGTACTTGTTTTGAGCCTTCTAAATTGTGACAAAATTTCTCACTTTAGCAGGCAAAAATGATAAAAAGAAGCACAGATATCTGGCTTCCAATATGTCAAAGAAAGGGAGCAAATACTCTGCTACAATTTCAGTTGCTTGAAATGAAAATAGTAAATCCATTGGAGTAGTCAATATTTTTTGTAGGAATTTTTTCTACAAGCCCATGTATTTGTCTCACTCAACTCTTGCTAGTAAAAGTAAACAAGATGATATGAAGTCATTTGCCCAGATGGGGATAATATTTACTTAATGGTAGAGTAATCTTTTGAGTGAACTATCAGCAGTAGGTACTTGTATGCATGTGTGTTCCTCCTTTAAAAAAAGAAAAGATGGCTGCACATTTTAACACATTTAATGTGGTCTTGGGTTTTTTGTGGTGTTTGTTTGTTTGTTTGTTTGTTTTTGTATTGCCAGATGTTTACACTGACTGGCCTGACTGGGGCTTTTTTTTGGTGTTGGGGCTGTTGTGGTTATTTGCAGCCTTGGGGAATCCTCTCCCTCTTTCCCTCCACTTTGCATTGCCCATCCCCTTCCCTTACAGGCTCAATGACATTCATTGCATTTTTATGTATGTTTTTATATATATATATATATATATATATATATATATATATATATATATATATATATATATATGTATATATGCATACAAAAAGATGAAGCCATGGGTCTGTGGAATGGTACTGTAAAATTTCTTCCTGACTTTTTTTCCCCAGAAAAATGTCATTAAAATAAATATTTTTAAAAGGTTTTATCTCGCCCAGTTCCAATCTCAGAAATTATTTTGTGGTGGTAAATGTGTTGGGGTATTATCACAGGACAAGCTTTCAAACAAGAACTTCTTGCAGGTGTCCTCCTGTCCTTGTGGAGTTTCATAAAGTCATGACTAGTCCAATAACAGAACGCATGTTTAGTTTGGTGTCATATATTGCAGAGATTTGAATATAACAAGGAATTGTGTTTTAAACAGAATAGGAGTGCCCATGACAGTAGCCAGCACAAGCCAAGTAGAGCAGTAATGAATATAAGTGATGTTTATAATGGCAGTGGTACTGATCACTGATAAGAATTGGAAAGTAATGGCTGCTTTTCACATTACTGAATGTAACAGGTGCTCTTAAAGCTCTGCATAGGCAATGGCAGTCCTTAAAATATCTGTTTAAGATGTATCTGGAAGCAGAGATATTTCTGTCCGTGTGGCAGTAACTATCAGTCCTAGACTGTATAGTCCAAGAAGGAAAAAAAAAGCCTATCAAATTTTCTGTAGGAAACTCTGAGTTAGAAAATCTGTTATCTAAAAAGAATGACTAAAGAAAAGAGACTAGTTTGACATAGGGCCCTCTATAATCCTCTATACAGTGATCTCCTACGTATAATAGTAAGTAAGGGAAATGGAGCATATAGAATATTGTTTCTAAAGTAACACCTTGATAAGTTCCCTCTGTGATACTTGGAGTACTTTCATGAAAAGTTATCTAGCAGATAGGTAGGTAGAAGCAAACTCTGGATGTCATAGGCTGTAATATACTCCAGAAGGGTGCTAAAGACTAATCAGAAGTCTGATGTATTCTAAATTTTTTTATAATGTGATAAATCATCACCAGTTTCCCTGCAAGATGCTACTATCCTAATTAGGCAATTTAATACAAGAGACTAAATTTATTCACATCTGGTTCAGCTGCTAAAAATGTAACTGAGATCTTCTGATGACTGGGAAAATATTCTGGCTGTTTACAGGAGGATCTGATTCACTTCAGTCTCTCCAAAACATAAATACTTTTTGAATATGAGAAACCTCACAACCTCATTCTGTGTCTAGAAAACTTTAATCAATGTCTAAAAATTAGGTTGAGAAGTATAACTAAAAATGTGGAATTGCCAAAGGGATGCCATGTAAAAATATAAAGTGACTTTTTCTGAGGGAGAAGGTGAACTGTAGCTTTGGTTGAACACCTACAGGATACTCAATGAAGGATACAGCTGAGATCATGATAACATTTCTGCTGGTCTTTAATCCTTTTCTCTTGCCACTGTCTGTGTTATGTTGTGATACAGATTAGCTACAAATCAAAGTAGAGGCTGAAATTCATGTTAGTGTGTGCACACATGGTTTAGGTACCGAGGGGACTGCACTGTTACAATGGCAGTCATTGCACCGTGGAACGGAAGCACAGTGTGGAAGACAGAGGCAAAAATGCTCTAACTCTTGACATATTTTTGTCTGGGTAGAAGCAGCCAAGGAAAAAACTCAAAAGACTGTTTGAACATTCATCTCTCCCATCCCACACTCCTTCAGAATGTTGGGTAGAGAGCCACAGTGTTGGAAAAGTAATCTCTGAACAGCTGAGGTATAAAACTTCGCATATAGCAGAACCTTGCAGTCCAACATTCTGATCTGTAGTGAAATAAAATATTATTTGCATTGGTACAAATATTTGGCAGTGTAAAAGATGTCTATAACACTAAAAAAAGAGATAAAAATCCAGCAAATTGAGTTCAAGTTGGTATGATGATATCAGCATTTGATGTAGTGAGCAAAAATAAAGTGCCTGTAGCATTAGCAATCCAGATACTGTGCAATAGAAATCCCAGAAATAAAACAGTATTTATAATTGATTTTATTATATTAATTAGATAAAAATCTATTAATACATCTATATACTGATATTTATACATATCTAACAATAATGTATTTATATTCATAATTATTTTTATATCTAGAAGAGAATACTTTGCTTAAAATCTGTAATAAAGGAAAACATCTGAAAATGCAACATGCAAAAAAAAAGCTTCTGTTGAATTTAGAAACAGTAAAGAAAAGTGGACTTTAATAATCTCATAATCATGCTATTTTCTACCTATTATGCTCTCCATAATGACTGTGATGAGCACTTATAATATTCCAGTGTCCAGAAGCCAGTCTGAGCAGACTGGATTTATCCATCATCATTTTGTGGTTCATTAGATTTTTATATACTGTAGTAGCCAATAAGGAAGCATTGGGAACTCTTCCAGGAGTTATATCAGTGCTTTGTTAGTCTAAAGGCCACCTTTCAGCCTCATGCTTACTTTTTTAAAAAAAAAAATCCTTATTCTCTGTGGAGTAATGAAAGAAAAAACCTCTTATCTTTACAACGTTGTATTTTGGTTTTTTTCCCATAGTATATTATCTTCTGACTGAAATGTACAGAAGATTGTGGCTGGCTGGAATTCTACATGTCCAAGTTATGGCCTTAAATATAATGGGCATTCACATAATTGACGTGTTGTTATGAAACTATCAAAGACAAACTTACATCCAGAAATGTGAGTGGCATTATAAAAGTGACTATTTTTGACGCACAGTTAATGGCATTACAACTCACTGAGAAAACATTCACAAGTGAGATGCTCACTGTCTGTGAGCACTGTGCACACCTTCATTGGAAAGGAAATGGATGACTCCCCTTCAGCAAACTACCAGGGGGTGCATGATCCTCCCTGCTTCCCCCTTCTCTACATCTGGCCTGCTCCGCTCTTCCTCTCTGTTTTCAATAACCTGTTATCACGCCTTGTGCAAGAGTTTGGTGGTGTTGATCATACGGGGAGCTCCTGCAAGGCTGAGGTGCCAGCAGCACTGACAGTAGCAGGAGAGCAGTACGTGCTGCTTGGACAAGATGGGACAGGAGAGGAGGAATGGTGGGAGTCATCCCCTGAGAGCTTTGGAACATTCCTTTTCTGAATTGGAAGGGACCACAGTGGGTCATTTAGTCCAGCAGGGTTATACCAGAGCAGAAGGCACAGCACTGCATCCAGCTGGTTCTTGAATATCTCCAGTGAGGGAGACTCCACAACCTTTCTGGGCAATTTGTTCCTGTGCTCACTCACTCCCATAGTAAAGAAGTTCTTCCTCATGTTCAGATGGAACTTCCTGTGCATCTATTTCTCCCCATTGCCTCTTGTTCCATTGCTCAGCACCACTGAGCAGGGCCTGTGCCATCCTCTTGCCAGCCTCTCTCCAGACACTGACAGGCATCAGTGTGGTCTCCCTTCAAATGTCTCTTCTTGAGGCTGAACAGGCCCAGTT
The DNA here is from genome assembly GCA_024362935.1 of Setophaga petechia. Lineage (NCBI taxonomy): Eukaryota > Metazoa > Chordata > Aves > Passeriformes > Parulidae > Setophaga > Setophaga petechia. The sequence goes on from JANCRA010000001.1 coordinate 36,635,546, forward strand.
CTCTCAGGCTTTCCTCATAAGAGAGATGCTCCAGTTCCATAATCACCCTCATTGCCCTCCCTGGACCTGCTCCAGAAGCTCCATACCCCTCTTTTACTGAGGAAGTGCACACAGCACTCCAGATGTGGTGTCATTATGGCTGAGTTTATTGGGTTTTCCTGACTGATCAGTCACCTGAGAGGAGCTGTACAGGTCCTAGAATGAACTCTGGCTCAGAGTCTTTTGGACTCTGAATGGGCACTCTCTCCCCCCAACTCCTAAGTATGTGACAATGTCCACTACCATTTGGTAAAAGTAATTTTGAACAATAAATAACTGTTCTGACATCCCCTTTCCCTAGTTTTTTTTTTTCTTTCCAGTGCTTTGGAAAAAGAAAACCTGGACTAGCACTTCCCTTCATTCTAGGGAACATTGTGAAAGAAAACCAGGCAAAAAATTTAAAGGCTTTAAATATTGAGTTCTGCTCTGAAATCCAAATATCAGAGTAAAAACTCTGAAGAACAGCAGTTTCCACCCAGTGCATTCCTAGTGTATTTTTTACCCATAAAATTCACCTTAATTTTGCAAGCATAATTAAATGTTATTGTCTCTCTGAAAAATATAATCGTTAAATAATCTTTGCTTAGGTTTACTGAAATTGTCAGTGACATAGCTCTGAAATACTTAAATACAGGAGTAAGGGTTTTGCACACATGCCTCACAGTATATTCTATCAAGTAGGAGAAAGATAATCATGATGATTAGTCATGTCTGGCTACAGCATTTTTCTGATAGCTAATCATGTCAGAAATATTTCACCATGACTTGAGTATAACTGTCAACTATAATTTCCATTTTGTTTCATGTATTTTGCTCTGAAACAGTGATGTAACCATTTCATCTCTTTATTTGGCCAACTCTGCAGAATCCCCGTGGATACCAAGAAGTATCACAAGGTGCTTTAAACTCATCTTTGCATCCACAGAGTGAAGATCATTCTGGTGGCAGATCAAAATAGTGTTTCTCTGATATTTTCTCTCACAATGGACGAAAAGTTGCTCTCTTTACTTCACTGCAGTTCACCTTTTTGACTGAGTTTCACTGGAAAAATTATGAATAACAACACAGAACCCCCCAAGTTTTTATAGAAATAGCATCGAGTGTAACAGCCTTCTGCGTCTTTTGATATGGGGTCTGTCTCTCACTGCCAACACACAGGCTTATAAACCTTATTCTTTCATATGTGTTTTGCCTATTCTGTCAGAGAATTTTTTTCTGATGAAGCTCATTTTAACCTTCTGAACTTATCTTTCTAGGCAGCATAGGTACAACATTTTGTTCCAGGTGAGTTTTCACCACATCATTTGATTTTGCTGAAAATGTCTGTAAGATTAAAGCCAAAGGTACCATTTAATTTGTCTTTAAACAAACACACATGCACACCTCAGGTTTTTGTTTTACGGGTGAAGATTTTATTTCCCATTGACAGGAGGTTTTCTTACTTATTTTGCTGTTTTCTATTCAGAAGCTAACACTTAATACTGATAGTTTAGATACTGTAATCCTGGATAATGTCTGTTTTCTTGGTGAGATGGGTCATATTTGGCAGGCCTGTGCATGGGTTACTGTTGACTGTAGAATACAGTTGCTTACCTACCTATGTCTGTCAAACAATTAATGAATATTTAATAGTGTTTTAACAGGTGTGAAATGTTCTGTAAAACAATACATTTTCCATTCTATACGATGGGAGTGATTCCCACTACATACTGTTTAAATATCGCCATCTGCATCACGCAAAGTATATACCACACTTGAAACTGGTGTCAGAATTAGTTGTGCTGTACTGCTTAACTTCCCAAACCTCAAGATGCTGCTCTTATTACTAACCTTCCTACAGTGAGATTGATGCTCTGGAGCCTTTTAACAGCCAAGCACCTGCACTTGTGTTCCTGAAGCCAGGCCAACTCAGAGCACAGGCAGAATTCAAGACCAAGTATCAACCTCTTCAATTCTCTGTGTACAATGGCTTCAGACCATGCTGAAAATTTTCTTTGCCTTTTCTCAGCCCCCTTTTTACCACAGATTTTAGCTCTCTTTTTGGCCTCAGCTCCCACTTCTCCTCTGTTTATCATTAATGTAGTACTACCTTACAAAAAATTGAAATATAATCAAAATATTATATATATATACATATGTGGAGTAACTGACAATCAAGACTATTTCCTGTGCCAAGACAATGCTACTTTTCAGGAATTCACCCTGCTTTTTGAGACTATGGTGCAATATTCCTGGTTGTATTCTCATTCTCTGAGCTGTGTCTTCCCAACTTTCCTAGATATGTCATTTTCTTCCTGTAAGTATACAATCCTCTTTGGCAAATGACACTTCTAGTGTTATATGCAGACCATTATACAGCCTTATAAACAAAAATTGGCAAATTTGTAACAATTAAAGGCATTTACATTTTACACCATTGAAAACTGAGCTCCTGCAAAGCTCACATACCAGTTCACTTATAGACATAGCATCCAAATAGAATAAATCATACAAATTGCCCCACTTCTAATCTTCCAAAAAGAATTTAATATAAAATGTATCTCAAAAAGAATGAGAGGTGCCTCTGGTTTTCTCTCTAAATGTTTTACTTTCTTATTTTCAAAGATCATGAGCAGGCTTTTTATTTCAAAGTAAAACTTAGGAATGTAAATTTGACTATGTGCTGCATATCAAACAGCAATGTAACACTTGCTAATTTCTCACATGTTGGGAGATTTATACAGTTTTCCACTGCTCTTAAGCTGCAAGTATTTGCATTACAAATAATGCACTGAAAGCACACTAAGCAAGAGCGTCTCAGAACAGAGACACTGCAAAATGCAGTTTTACAAAGGAAATTAATTGGCTTTTGTCACTACTGTGTTCTACAATATGAAGACACATTGCTAGAGAGGATTGTAAGGGTCAAGGAAGTTTTCCTTCACAGGCAAAGCATTATGATTCTCTGACCATAAATGATGCTTTCCTTATTGATAAGATTTAATTCAGATCTTCAGGAAGTGGCAGTTTTGGTTTAATTTAACATGAGACATTTGAAATCACTTCCTAGAAAACAACCATGGTATGGCAATTACATGGATAAGTAAAAAGACAGTTGCTGCCTCTGTAATTGAACCAATATAGTTGTTGCCAGTTTTCATGCTTTTAACTGTTTTCCTTTTAGATCTGCAAAAAGGAAGCTCATGTTTTTCAAAATGTGGCCTTGAGTTATGCACATTTTGATTCAGAAATATACTAACTTGAATCGTTCCCTGTGGTGTAATCTCTTTGTGCAATATACTGAAAGCAACAAGTAGTTGCTTTCTATAAATTTGATCATTTATATTTACAAGAAATTATGCTACAAAAAAGTTTCAAACAAACAAAAGTGCAAATATTTTTACCAAGAATCTTATTCACATACAATTACGTGCTAGTTCCTTTCGAAAAGATGTTTATTATGAGGCAGTGTTACTTTTCAGCATCAATAACTTCTTAGCTCATTTAATAGATTATATGTTCCACTCAGAAAATATAGAAAAGCATCCAGTTAGAGTAGCATATTATCAGATTTTTTCCTTAGGCTTCTTCACTAGAAGAGAAATAGCATAATATCCATATTTAATAAATGATTGACCTAAATGTTTACAAGATAGAAATTTCATGGTGTGCATTCACTTATTTGTAAAACCCCCTGGCCTTTTTAATCAATACATGGCATGGCCATTTGGAATCCAAGGAGATTTTTTGATTTACAGTCCAGCTTTTTATATTTACCACTTGTGATAATCCTGGTTTATTCAGGCACATTTAGGTAGCATTTGGCAAAGTGAGAAACATGTGGAGCACATAAGGTATCTCTCAGATTGAGTAAGTACAGTAGTTTTCTGGACCTCCTGTGGTAAATTTTCAGACCTGCTACAGAGCTGCCTTTAGCTGGGGTGAATTGATCAGGCTGATTAAGAAAACCATGAGCTGGACCCCTCAGTTATCTTGTGTCTGGCTCAAGAAAGGCTGGACCATGGGATGCTGTCTAGAGGGAAGGGGAGGTCTCACAGCCCAGTGTTCGTTCAGTGAGGCACAGAGGAGCACCCATGGCACTGTACCAGCCACTGGCCTCGCTCTTCCTTCATCCTGAAAAGCAAGACTTGTTCCAAATCTGGTCCTTTAAGAAGACAGGGATGTGCACAAAGACTCTGGTGAGGCAGCCTTTACTGCTGTCTCAGTGGGTGGGGGAGGACCAAAGTGTTTATTTTACCTCTTATATCAGCTATAAATTCAGACTTAAAGTAACCAAGACCATCACTAAGGCCTATCTGCATATTAAATTTCACACCCTTCCCAGTGCAACAAGGAATAAAATGAGACATGTAAAACATGTTTGACCAAAGTCACCAAACCCCACCTATAACATGTGGTTGTTCCATCCAGTTGGGAAGTGTCAAAAAAATCTGTAGTAGAAAAAGAAGGGAGGTTGCAGGGCAAAAAAGCGAGATGAGGAAATATCTATTTTCTCAGGATCAGTAGGACCCAGGACTGTGTTTGTCCTCCTCCACCGTAGGAACACCTTTAGGTGAGCTTTGCATATCAATGGCATTGGAGTAGGCCTGGGAATATTCATTTATACAGATATAGCACAATAGATGACTGTTACTGTACCTCCCACTGCAATCCATATTAACACTCTATAAAATGTAGTGGGATAGAATATAAGAAAATAAAGATAGTGTAGAAAGTAATCCCACCCCTAAGGAGTTGCAGCTGGGCCAATTAGCAAAGATTAGGGACAGGCCTGACTTTAACAGGCCACAGCTGTAACCAAGGAGAAGAAGAGTGCTATAAAAGAGTGGGGTGGCTGGTTGAGAGGGGAACTGGAGTCAGTTGGCTGCTTTGTGAGGAAGAGTCAGTGCTTGGAGGAGCTGCTCATGAGAAACACCAAGAAGGTATGGAACTTTTGTGATAGGAGACAACAGTATGGACCCCCTGCAACTAGATGACAACAATTGGATTCTATCCCCACCCCCCGCCCGCCCCACTAGTTAGCACATTTAACACTAGTGATCCTGAATCTGCTTTCCTGTTTCTTCCCTTTTTATGAATCTAGAGGGGGCAAGTTCTTACTGAACTTAGCCAGACCAGTGCCAGATTGGTAAAATGCATGTGCAGGTTTTGGCTGGGGTAGGGTTAATTTTCTTCACAATAGTTGGTTAGGGGCTGTGTTTTGGGTTTATGCTGGAAACATTGTTGATAGTATACAGATGTTTTTGGTTTTACTGAGCAGGGCTTGTACAGGTCCAAGGCCCTTTCTGCTACTTGTACTGTCCACCAGTAGGGGCTTGGTGTGCACTAGATGATGGGTGAGGACACATTTGGGACAGCTGACCCCATCTGACCAAAGGGATATTCCATACCATATGGCATCATGCTCAGGCTATAAACACAGGAAAAGAAGGAAGAAGAGGGAGATGTTCAAAATGATAGTTTTTGTCCTCTCCAGTAATCGTTACACAATGGGAAATGGAGAATGAATTGCTTGTTTTGCTTACACGCCCAGCTTTTGCTGTTAAATTGCTTTTATCTCAGCCCACAGGTTTTCCTATTTTCCAGGTCTCTGTCTCATCCCACTGGTGAGGGAGTGAGCAAGTGGCTGTGTGGTGCTTGCTTGCCTGCTGGGACTGAGCCACAACACCACACTGTCAATCAGCACTTGTGCAAGTTCTTACTGAACTCAACCAGGCTGATAAAGTAGAATTGACCATACATAGAAATGAAGCCAAGCCACATGCAGCTCTTCTCATGTCTGAACACAGCTGGAACGCTCAGGCGTTTATTTTCTGGCAGAATTCAGTAGCCTTAATGCAACAGGTCCCCTGGGTGCACTTTAGAGGGTCTGTTGTAACAGAGGGATTACTGGGCTACATAAACTGCTGTGGCCCACCCTGCACAGTGGGAATGCTGATGTTTCCCATAAGCTAAATGTCTTTTCCCCAGGGTTTATGGCTTCAGTTATTCAGAAATTTTGATATGAAATGTGAAATGCAAAGCATTAGGAAAACTGCTTATGCCTAATCTAAGGAACATTTAATCAGTCCAATTAGTCAAAAAACCCAGTCTTTGTTTAAAAAAAAAAAAACAGAAAAAAGAAAAAAAACCCCAACAATCCAGTATTTGGAGGGGACAGGTTCAAAAAGGATCCTTTCTTGTAAGTGAAGGAACCTGATTGACAAATATGGGTAGTGTAACCAGAAATTAAATTAGTTTAAGATTCAGAAAACAGATTCAATCATCTCAGACAGTCCACAGCCTGAAAATACCCGTGATATTTTGCAATGAAGGGTTTGTTAAACATCTGGTGTTTCTTTTTAATATTAGTGCTCATGTTGCTATATTATGGTATCTTAGTGCTGTTCTTGACAAAACGTAGGTGGTGCAAATGGATAATAACATTGTAAGTTAGTAATAATTTAGTTGGAAGGTAGGGAAATAAATTGGCAAAGAAAAAAAGACAGCTAACATTAACTTTTCAATATAAAAAAATGTTCAGCTTGGGTTTTAATCATGTTTGAACCTGTTCTTATACTTTAAAAAAAAAACATCTGTTTTCTATTCACCAGTTTTACACAAAAGGGAAAAAGATTTTCTGTGATGAAATTTAGAAAATCTTCCATATTATTAATTGAATTTATAGTACATTAAAGAGAAGATGTTCTAATGAAAATCATTTATTTGCTTTGAAGCTAGTGTTCAAGCTGATACTGGAAATAGATGGCAATAAACAGGGAAAACTTATCACTTTATCACTTTATTCATGAAAGAACTAATTTATCTTAGCAATTAGTAATTTCAGGGGGTGGCTGTAACTCGTATATCTTAAAGTAGATTTATTTAAATATAAATTGGTTGGAGGAAGATAAGAGTATTTTTCTCCACACTATTATATCCCTTATTCATAGTCAATATACAAACATAGGAATTTTGTTTTTTCTTTCTTTCTTTTTGAGCAGATTTTGGAATTGACACAGGGTTTTTGCATAAAAATGGCCAATTTCAGCTAAAAAGAACTGTTGTGAATTGATTCCAGCCAGCAGCTGGGTATCCACACAGCTGTTCACTTCCCCAATCCCAGCAGTGGGTGGGGAGGAAGAAGGAAGAGGAAACTTAATAAAACTCCTGGGTCAAAATACAATCAGTTAAATAAGAGCCTTACCAAGAGTTGTAAGTTCTTCCTAACAAGACTGTGGTGCTGGCCCCCAGCTGGACTGTCCTCTCAAGTTTTGTGGTAGCTGTACTATCATTCCTGAATTTTTAAAACTTAAGTAGTATTGTAAGTGAAAAAACAGCTCTTGATTTTAGATATTGATTAATGACAAGCCATTTATTTTGATATTGTTTTCCATAAGGGGGCAAGAGAGAGTTTCTGTGAGGCTTGTAAGACAGCATATGAAGTGGGGGCTGGAAATAAAGTGCTGTATATTGCTTGTATGCCAAGAGATCAGCTATACATTTTCCAAATGAAACGTGAAGTTAACTGGCACTTCTGACATTAATTTTTTTTTCCTTATCATGTACCTCATAGAATGGAGCAGCATGAACATGCTTGAAGCAAAGTTCAGCATAAAGAACAAAGACAAACAGACAGAATAAAGCCTAGAACCATAAATCAAAACTCTTCTCTCCTTCTCATGCCCCTTAAATTCTGATTCTTTAAATGCTTGCTTTTTTTTTTCTACTTTTAAGATCACAGGCTAAAAAGGATATCACCCCATTGAAAACAGTTTGCCTTACCTCCAGCAAAGATCACGATAGCAAGTGACCCTCTTACATGAGTGTTGATACAGGTCATCCTTTTCAACACAAATGCTATGAGTGGGGAATTATTTTAAGTGGGAAGGAGGGCCTGGGGTTCAAGGCTTGCCCCCGACACAGCAATTCAAACTTGCTTTTCAACACGGTCAGAGGCAACTTTGGGCTGAGACACTTCTTAGCACTGGATTTGAAGTACAGCAATTCTCTAGTCTCTTGTTGGGGGACAATGAAATCCCAGACTGTGACTTCTGCCTCTAGAGCTGTTCTGTGTATCAGACACGTGAATAAAATGTGTGCTTGAGCCTGGCATCAGGATTCTGTGGTTTACAGCAGTTTGGTAATCAGATGATTCATGTCAGAATTTGTTTTATTTCTAAATCTCTGTTGTTTCAGTTTAATTGTAGATCTGTTGAGTTTTGGTTTTAAGTTTTTCATCCAAGTCTCAGTTTCATTATAGGCCAGTTTAACATCAACAATAAAACTCCCTTTGCTGACAGAAGATGCAGGATTTTTGTGGGAAGAAGCTATGCTCTGGTCAGGCTGCACAACAACCCCCCTACTCCTGTTTGGATTTAAACCATAGCTCTCATGCTGGAGCTCCTCATCCAGTGATTTTCCAAGACAGAATGAGCTCTGTCCTCAGGAACTGATTTGGAGCATGCAAAAAAGGCATGTGTTTCGTCTTTGCCTGTGAAAATGAAGTTCTCCCTCTGGTAATTATCTGAACAAGAAGCTCTCATCTTCTTGGGTTGTTATATACTACATGTGTTAAGCATGGAAATGCATTTTTACCAGCCTTACTGGACACATGGAGAGCAGTTTTACTTTTGCATCTTATAGAAAGCAAATGAGATTGACTAAAAGTACAGTACTGCATGCATAATTCTTATTTTCTTTTTTATTTATGTGCCTTGTTTCGATTTTGTAGAGTGTTTTCTGCAAAAGGACTGTGGTATTAAATATTACTCAAGGTTAATACAGATTTGAGAAAATGCTTTAACATTGGAATATATTTTATCTGAAAAGTTCCCACATAGTTTAACACTGTTTGTTTTGGGGTTTTTTTGTTTTTTTTTTTAATGACTGTAGAAGCCTCCTTATAAAATGCTCGTTACATTAATTATGGGGTCTGTTGGACAACTGATTTCCCCCATCAAAACAAAGGAAATACTCCTGGGAACATGAGACAGTTTCTGAAAATCAGTATCTGTGCATATCAGTTGCCATGCAAACTAGTACTATTGTACTCTGACAAAATCAACAAGCAATTAACTAATTAGTGTTTGTTTCTCAATATGTATGAAGCATGAGGACAGGAAGGAAGCTGGCTACAAAACATTCAAAACAGCATGTGCTATGTAATAGAAAACAAGCTTTAAAAGGTCTACTAGTCCAGAGAAAGCCATGGCACGAATTAAAGCATTTTTCTAACTCTTTCAGGGTTGTTTCTACAGAGCCCTTTTCAGAGAAAAATGGACTTTATTAATCCTTCTGTCATTTGCTCTTTATACCTTTTGTCATAATGTTATTGGCATATCAGTTTTTTTCTCCATATATTTTCAGTAATTCTCCAACATGGAGCTTCACTTTGTTGTATATGCTTCAGGCAATAATAAAATTAAATATACTTAAATTAGATTAAATATATTAATTGAACATTATATTAAATATAATTAAATTAGATTTCTCAACTTAGATCTTTTTGGTGAGAATGGTATGCATGGAAGTCACTTACTGGGAGAGAGCACCTATATTTCTGTTCATCAGTAATATATTTGGTGAAAAGAAGATTCAAAATTTCCCCTACACACATAGGTGATGGATTGGCATGTCTTTTAAATTAGAGTTCTGTTGGGCATAGGCTTAGTTTTGGATGCCCAAGAGTAATTATATGTAAACACACCACCACAGTGAAATTGTGAGCAGAAATGCAATGAGCATTAACAAGTAAACACTCCATGCAGTTTTAAAAGTTTTAACCTTGTAGTGTGGAAAACAGAACCATGATGAATGAACTGGATCCAATATGCTGTCATATTAAACAAAAAATAACCAAAAAAACCAAAACAACCAAAAAAGCAAAAGAGAAAATACTTATGGGAAAGTATGGATGCAGTGATACATGTTTTCTAACTGATAAAAATGATTTCTAGTTCCCTTTGAATCAACAGGAAAAAAAGAATAGTTGTGGTTCCAAGAAGCACAAATTATGTATCTGCATCTTCTGAGTTGACTGTTTCTTTATAGAATGTATCTTTTGATGACTTTTTGAATTATCATTAGTACATTAGGAAAAAACTATGGAACTTTAAACTGGGTCTAACTTTAGATCCCATTAAAAACCATATCTTTCTGTCTGAACCCTATTTCCTAGAAAATGTTACTGCTCTTTCCCACAATTCTGCAGGATGGCTAATAACTCTGCTCTTACATCACCTTTTTTGTAACCTGCTGTTCACAATGCCTGCCACATCGTTAATCTCAACAAATTTTTGGGACCTGGATTCTGGAGCAGGTTCTCTTTTAAGGAGCCTTCCTATGGTGAGTAAATAAGTTAATGGATCTCAGTGTACTCCAACAGGTTTTTGACTTGGGGAGGAAAGGAAAGGTTGAAGAAAATGTTTCCTCAAAAGCAGTAACTCACATCCTTTAGTAATTTCTAATGATTGGAATGAAGAGGAAAATGGACTTGTATACAGTGAGGATATTTTTTGTGTTCTCTGCATGAATTATTAACTATAATGATATTTCTAAGAATACCTACAACGTTGCTACAATAACAATAAAAATGCCTTATCAAAGAAGCTACAAAATTGAACCATGAAATATTTATTTGAGGATTGTTGCTCTAGCTTTCAAAGATTTGAATGTAAACCAATTCAAATATGTGAAAAATTCAACATCCTCCCAGTGGTCTTCAATAAAATTCAGGTGTGGTAGACCAAGTGTGGTAGATCAAGCAATTGAAGCATGAAGATGCTGTTCACATCATCTTTATTCCATTCTGTTTGAGCAATGCTTTCTATGGCCAGAACTATTACAGTCTCCCAGTCTTTGATCTACAGGGACAAAAACCACCTTTGAAAGAGTAAAATACAATAGCCATTCCCCAAATGGGTGTGTTCACCTTTTTCTGCCAAAAACTTTTGCTTGCCCCTCAAACCCTAAGGACTTTCACCACTGCTGGAACACCATGTGCCATTGAATAACCTTTCTCTCAGCTGCTGAGGTTATCTGTTTCCATGTGGGCTTGGAAATGGAGTGAGGATTAATGTGTTCTACTTGAGAAGATGGTTTTGGTTGGTTTGTTTATTTTTACTGAGTTGTATAAGTTGGCAAAGCTGGAAACTACTGGGCACTAATTTTCCTGAGGGTTTTGACTTCCTCTTTGATTTAACTGTCAGAGTATATTGAAATAATATGTATTTGTAGTGGCTAACAGGGGGACTGTGAGAAAGAACATTCGCACAGCTTGTTTTCTAAAACATGGATTCCTGTTATGTGATATTTGCATTACCCAGAAATGCTGTGAGTCTGCACAAAATTGGACCTAAAACCAGGAAGATTTTTTTTTTTTTTGTCAGCCATGTACCTAAATCTTAATAAGGCACTAGATCTCTTGGGGACTTAGTGAACAAAGATTTCTCCTGGGTAGAAACACCTTCCAAGCTTTAACTTTGTTTTCAAGACTTTGGAGAAACGCAAGAATGCAAAAGATTGGGGATCTGTGTTTTCTCTTTTACATGAAAACAAACTGTTACTAACTTATTCCTCTAAGGAATAAAGCTCTAAGGTAATGATAATAGCAATTATGAAGTCATTAAGAACATCAGAAGTGACAGCTACAGCAAAATTGTTTTGAAAGCTAACCTGTTTTAACTAGGTAATGCTAGTACATGCTTGTCCCTATAAGCAAAGCCTGATATATGAATGCTGGTTTGTGGGTATCCAAAGCCACAAATGCTGTATTTAGACTTTGTGAAATAACTCCTCTGTCAGTGCACTCTGTGTAAAATAAAGCTCATTTCATCAGTCTTAATAACCAGCACAACTCAATTACAGCTTTTGTTTTGATTTATAGGGTGATCCTATAGCATTTGTTCTTTAGCATGAGCATATGTAGCTTCATAGAGTTACTTGTGTGAGTGATATTGCAGCAATCAAAGCAATGAATGTGTGGCAGGTTCACTCTTCAGATAAATTGTTATTATAGATTTTTTTATAGGTTTCATTGTGGTTTGAAAATTATTGTCTTCCACTACCTAAATAGTGGATGAGTCTTGTCAAGTGTGGGAAGAAAACTGATCTTTACACATTAATGCTCACTACAGGCAGACCTCAATGAAAATACACATCTGAGCATATTTAAATGAGTTATTGACTGACCTTTCCTTTCTTTCCTGTATCAAAAAACAGGTAACTTCAGCAGGGAGTTCTTTTTCATGTAGTATTGTTATCAGGCTTGGTTCCATTTTCACCAACATGTAAAGATGGATGCCATACTTTTAAAATTAAGAATTGAACCTCAATTATATTTAAACAGTGTGGAATAAATTGATGAATTGATTTTCCAAGACCCGCGTCCATAGAATATCCTGAATTGCAAGGGATCCTAAAGATCATTGAGTCCAGCTCCTGGCCCAGAACATACGATATTGTAATAATTATATCTAAAATAGTCATAGTAGCATAAAACAAAAAGTGATTCCTGCTATATCTTTCAGTTCTTGAGTTCTGAGCAAGTCAGTCCTATGAATTCTGGGTGATTAGGCTACTAGGCTTCAATAAGTTATATAAGCTATTAGGCTTCAATTATTACCTTTCTTAAAATAAAATGAAAACAAGGTATAAAGGAAAATATTACTCAAGTTATCTCATATACATGAAAGACTGAAGGGGTTTCTGTTGCCAAAAAGATTCTTTTAATTAAGGAAATCAAATCTAATGAGAATCCAGCAATTTCAAGTATTGAATCATGATGAAATGCAGTCAAAGAGACAATTTGGCTCTAATCTAATAGTATGCAAGTTAAGAGAAAGGAAAACATCACAATCTGTGAATGCAGTAGCAGCATTCAACAGTTTAAATAAGAACAGCCCACTGCCAGGGTAGTTAAACTACCTACTTTATGGGATATTTTTGCATCTTCAGCTCAAGTACAAATGTGAAAACTAGAAACCAACCTAGTGAACTACTCCAGAGGTGTGTAGCCCATCTGTTCACAGGACAGTAATTCCAAATTAAATAAAGTTCAGTGGCCAGAGTTATGCTGTGGAATTGGTCTTCCACATCTGAATGAGTGGGAAAGTGGAGTATCCAAATAGAAACTTAATCTTGATAATGAAAGTGCCTGGGAGAACAAGGTAGATGTGATATTTGCAGCTAAAATTTGGGCATGCAAGCATTTAGCAGCTCCAGCATAATGACAGCCTATAACGAGTTATAAAGGTCCTGTAAAGCATTAATTTATTGTCTCAACAAAAGAACTGCTGTTGATGAATTCTAGAATAAGATGTGGTTGTAAAATGCACTTTTTATAGGGACTGGAAGTGCTTGCTCTGATTTAATATGAAGAATGAAATCAATAGAGCTGCTGTGGTAGTCTACAGTTAAGCATTAGAGAATACAGAGGCTGCCACATCCTTGATAGTTTGGGTGTGGGGCAATGCCTCCTTCTCCATGCATGGATGCCAACATGGTGGCCAAGGGCTGTCTGGAATGATGACCTAGATGTCTTGTTGGTATGCATATATGATTCTAAATCATTCTCTTCTACTCCCTGAATAGTGGAGCCCATGGCCTCCTGAGCTGCTCTGCATGGTGGTGTCTTGTACAACAGGAACACCCCTTAAGCACGAATGACTCCCGAGGTGCTCCTTGAGGCTGAGGGATTCCTTGCTGCAAGAGTCTTGGTAAGTGATTAATAGCGTGCTAAACTTCTTAGAACTCTTAGCTAAGTGATAAAAAGGATAAATTGTGCATATACAATCCTTTAGTCATAAATCGCTGACCAAGTCTGGGATTAGCAGTGGATCCATCTGCACCTAGACTCCTGCCTATGAAGGCATTTGGAACTCAAGGGGGTCCCTTCTGAACCTCATGGCCGAACAGAAGGATCTCAGCTTTGTCTGACCCTGTCCTCTATGCAGTAAATAATCCAGCTTGCTGTTGAATCTTGCCCAACTACCACCACATTATTACTGAACTTCATTAACTCTGTTTCAAATCAGTGCATTCAGAAATCTTGATAATTAAAACTCTCTACTTATACAAAAAATAAAATGACTGACTAGACAATACCCTTCAATCTGTTGCATTAATTGAGGCCACTCTTCTGAATCATAGTTCAATTCTGCTAAATATGATGTAGAGGAGAAACAACCCCATGGGCAAAAATCAGTACAGGATACTTGATATCAACCTTACCAAGAAACCAAGACGTGAAAACACTTACCAGTAGCTTTGATAATACCTCATTTACCCTCTCTATTAGATCATAAGTGTTGCTCAGGAACAGAACATTCATCCTGGATTGTCATGATAACTAATTTTTTTTCAGTTTTGTAAAATCTGTTCATTTTTATTTGCTGTTTATCTTCTTTGTGAAGAAAAGAAACATTAGGAAGTGTATCATGGAGTGAAAGTTCACAAGATGGAAAACAGCACACCCCAAATTGTGCTTACCTCATAGCAATGTTTTGCTCAGTCTCTGGTGGGAGGCAGCTTTTTTATACCTTTTTGCTGAAATGTTCAGTGTTTTCATAGAATTGGTCATCCTGGGCGAGCTACCAAAACACCATTATATTTGCAATCTGGCAGTAAAAGCTCAGAGAAGAAAACACTTGGTGTAATATTTGTAATGAGAATTCTGGAAGGAGAGCAGAGAACAAACTGGTAGCAGGAGGGGTAAGGAGGTCTCATGCTTTCTTAAATGGGAGCAAGAGACATTGCACACACTGGTTAGTGGGGAGCCAGTGCAACATCTTCACATCACGTGTAGGACATGGAGATATGTAGGTCTGAGTTAAAATCACACGAGAGGCAATTTGAAGTGCAGTGCTTGTAGGCACAGTATTTCAAGGGTAAAAGAGGAGGGCAGCTAGCAGGAGACGTGATATTTCACAGTCATGATTCTACATTACTAAGATAGTTTTCCTGTTAGAAAATCCTTACATATGTGGATTTATGTGTGCTGTGTTCCAGTAGTAACTTAATATTCATACTGTATCTTCTTATTGAAATGCTTTTCAAATTGCTAATAAGGACACTTCAGCAGGTAACACCTTCACCTATAGAACTACATAAGGTACAGGTTTTGTATTAGCACAACAAAGATGACTCAGTCCTCTTCAGAGCAGACCTTGAATTACTACATGTCAAATATTTCCTTACAGCCAGATATCCTCTAGTCCTCAGTTGGAAGTGATTTATTTCACAACAATGCAATGGTTTTTTGCATTTTGGCCCTTAGGCTCTCAGCAGACATTTGTAGAATGAGGGAAAACAAATGTCTGGGTTATACAAAGTTGATAAAACCAGATGCTATTAAGAGCTCATTGTATCACTATTCCATGTAGCAACATAAACACCGGTTTATATTGTTTCAAGAAGAGGAAAAGGAAGGAGCTAGTGTTAGGATGAAATAGAAAAAAACCCACATAACTGGACATAACATTTAGAAAATTTATTTATGAAAAAGATGATTAATTAATTCTTTGTATTAAAAACACATTGTGTAGAGATGTCTCTATTCCAAGAAGTATTGTGAAGAAACTCATCAGTCCCTCACAGGCATAGGGCTATGATGGTGATCACACACATGAGGACAGCACTTGCATAATTTGTCAAAGTAAAACTCACTCATTAATGATCAGTAATCAAGGTCAAAGTGAGAAACCAGAGTTATGCCCTAATATTATTATCCAGGTAATTGGACATTCCCTGTTAACGTGGTGAGCTCAGGTAATGGGCAATATGCTTTTCTGTTGGTGAATGTGTAGCAGGAAACATGACATGAATTTGGATGTGCAATACCTTTACCTTTCTGCCTTCTCTTGTTCCTCCTTCCTCTTCTGAATACATGTGAGCTCATGCTTTAAAGACCCTCAGCATGGCAAACAGCAGGCCAGGTGAGGAATCCAGTAAAGCTGGAGTAAGTGGCTGGCTTCTAGGCTGAGGGTTTTTAGTTTAACAAACACCTTTTTACTGGCCTCAGGGATATGGATTTCCAGCACTGTTTCACTGTGTTTAGCTTTTATCCCAAGTCCAGTGAGACCTTCAACTTGAACAAATGAAATTTTTTTTATTTCATCTTGAAGAAAATCTTCAATGCAAAAGTAATTACAATGGAAATGAGACTTTATTTTTCTAAAAGCAAATTTCTAAATTTTTTCTAAAAATTAAAAAGTAATGAAAATGATGATGTTGCAGAGTTGTTGTATATTCACTAAACATCAGGATGACTTTTTCTGTCTTTTTATCTGTTATCTCTGTGACTAACATGCCAATCTAAACGTTAAATTTCAATTCCTTTTTCTGCCTGAAGGGATTAAAAGCTGTGTTTCTCATTTTAGCCTAACTATACCAGGGTGTGGTCAGCTCTGAGAAAGCACTAGCTTACTACTTCCCATTTTGAGATGTTCTCTTTGAAAGTAGACCTGGTTACCAAGATAGCTGTTTTCAACTTAGTGAAACAAGAATAAATGGAAATCAAGAGGGTTCTAAATCTTTGCCTGTGGGGTAACTGCTTCACTCTCTGTGTTTTGCAGCTGGCTTGAGTTAGTATTGCCATATCTCTGCTAGAGGGTTTCTCCCTCATTTTCTCTCCTCCAGACTGAGCTCAGTCCCTGCTGCTCTTGTGAGGACAGTAGTGATTGGTGACAGCTGGAGAAGGGGGTATGCATAAAAATTTATAGAACATCCAGATTTGTTGGCACTATAATAAGTAAACTGATCTTGCTCACCACATCAGTCATATATTTATTAATGCTGGGAGGCTTGGGAATACCTGAAAGAGTCACTTTAGGTGAGCACATCTTACTGAGCTGTGAACTGGCAGCGTACCATATTCTGTGAGTATGGCAACAGCTCTCACCATGGTGTTTGTTATTTTCACACCATGGAGTTTGTTATTTTTTAATAGAAGAATGGTTTTGTTGCTGTCTTTCATTTCATGAATCAAGCCTGCAAGATCTGACTCAAATTTATTACTATCTTTGGGAAAGCTAATGGCATATTGTTATGTAAATTTGAATTCTATTGCAAAAATTGTAATTAACTGCTCATTGTAACTTTTACTACTTCAATTCCATAATTTTATATTTTGCCTTAAATAATGTGCACACCATGATTTAGTCTTTCTTCTCTTTTGCTTATCATGTCCTCATAGAAACATAGAAAACGTTTGTAAATACAATATTGATTTTAACATTTGAAAGGATTAAACCAGAAAAGTTTACTCTTGTATTTAAACTCTATGGTTCTGAACTCATAGAACTGCTTTCAGGACCTTCTTCTGCACAAACTCTTCCTCAACTTTAATATCTCTTTAAAACTCTATATGTACTGGCTTCAAATAGACAGCATATTGATGTCCAAGGAGAAAATTCTAGGTACGGTAACCAAAGAACTCAGACGTGTTTGGTCATAATCAATTACTCTGGTGTGGGGTTCTTGGTTGTTTTAGCCGTATGGAATCACAGCAGCTGTAGTTACAGAGTTGCTAATGTGCTTAAGATGTGAAGGAGCCTAAAAATTTTGCTAGAGAAAGCGGCAGCACCCTGTAAACAAGTGTTTCTACTGGTGTTAAGTGATACAGGACCAGCAATTGCAACTCCAACTGACAGACTGATGCTCTGCTCTCCTGAGGCATTCACTCTGAAGAAATTGCTCTGCAATGGCAAACTGAGCTCATCTTTTTATATTAACTTCTCTGAATTAATTGCCTACTATGCATCTTCTCTTTGGTGCCCATCTTCTTTCCAGTTAAACATTACTGTTCAAATGTCAGCCTGCCCCTTGGTTTTCAGTTGGTAGCAGCCCCATTGTTTACTCAGTATCAATTATCCGTGTAAGTTTGAGGTGTTTTTTGTCTTTTAAATTTTGTGTTCCACTGGACTCATGAGATCAGTAGCCTTTACTAGACCCTGGTGACTAATCTACTTAGGCAGAGCAATGAGCAAAGGTTTCAAACTACTGCCCCTGCCTGAGACTTCAGGGTCCTAGGTGGGTGGAAGCCTTTTGTGGAAGGAGAGTCTTCATTCCTGCATATGTGTTCTTACTGATACAGTTTTATCAAAAAATCATTCTGCAGATAACAAGAAACAACACCCAAATACTTTCTTTGGAAGGGAGGAAGGGATGAAATTTTTATGTGGTGAGCAGGCATGAAAGTGTGTTGAGATGGTGAGGCAAAACAGCAGTAATTGAGGCTGCTCTAACTCCATTTTCAATTTTATTTTCAGAACAAAGAAATTGCTGTTAGAAGCCTGAATAGGTGAAATCTCAGTAAGGAAAAAAAAAGATGAATAAGTCAAGATAAAAATTGCAACGAGTGAATGTACCTGTGTATAGCTGAGAATTAAGAGAATTTTTAAACTAGTGCCAGAAGGTAAGAGAATTTTGAGCAGTTTTTTTTCCTTTTAATTATTTATCAGAAAAAAAGAAATACATAACAAGCAGACATAACTTTAGAAAACCTCTCACGTTTTGATCTGCAGGTCATACATCATGACCCAGAAAAAGAGAAAAAGTAGTTTAATCTGCTTGAGAGAGCTCCATAACAGAGAGGTATCTTCTTAATGTTTTGATCATGATGAAGGTGATGCTTGTTTAGACACCTGCCCTTACGGAAAAACTTGATGGTCTTCAGTCTTTACAGTGGACCTGTCTGGAGAAGCCTGAGGCTTGTAATACCACTCCCTCCACACTGCAGCTCAGGCTGAGGTTTTCTTTAATTTCAAGATGTATCAATTGAGTACAGCTAGTTAAAAAAAAAAAAAAAGTCCTTGTGTCCTCTTTCTGCTCTTTCTGTCTCCTAAGACATTGAAGCATTATTTAAAGCAACCTGGAATGGTTGATTTAATGATGACGCCTGTTTCAAGATAGGTAAATAGCTAGATGTATTGTGGAAATTTGGTCTGTACTGATTGTTTAATTTTATTTTGACAACCCCACTCTGGACCGCTGCCTCAGCACCTTAGTTTGTTAAGCTAACACGTTCAAACTCAGACTTCTTTTCAAACGTAAAATGAGAATCAGGGCACAGCGTGGATCCTAAGCAATAGAGATACATGTTGGCCTGTGCTCCCTCCCGTCCCCCGCCCCATTCTCCGCGCTGAACCAAAGGCTGAGAGATGCCATTTCTGCACAGCTCTCCCAGGGGAAGGGGAGACCACTCCGCTGCTGAATGCGGAGAGAAACAAACACGCAAATAAGCCCCTTGCGCGAGCGAGGAGGGGACACCGTTTCTGTACTCGCAACAAACTGATTTTTAAGGAAAAGCAGAAAGCGGGAGAGAGGAGCGGAGGGGAGGGGGCGGATGCTCCGCCGTGGCACGCTCTGATGGCACGGCTGCCCCGCACGCTGCGGTTCCGCTGCGGTTTCGCCGCGGCCGGAGCGGCACCGGGTCCGGAGCGGCACCGGGGGCGCGGCGCCGCCGCTGTCCGCACGGGGGGCGTGGCCTGGGTGACGTCATGGGGCGTGTCGGGGGCGTGTCGCGGCGGCGGTGCCGCGCCGGGCGGGCGCGGGATGGGGCGGGGGGCGCGGCCGGACCCGCCGGGCCGGCAGCCGGCTGGCTCCCTGCGGCACCCGGGCTCGCCCCGACACCGGTGAGAGCGGGGGCGGCTCCTCTCGGCTCAGGGCGGCTCGGCACCTGCGGGGTCCCGGCGGGGACGGGCGCTGCTCGTTTTTTAAAATTTTATATTTTTAAAATAATTTATTTTTTTTTTCTTTTTCGGTGGATTTTGTTTGGTTGTTCGTTTGGTTGGTTTGTTGATTTTTTTGGTGTTGTTCTTTTTGTTTCGGGGTTTTTCGCGGGAGAAGCGCATCGCGGGAGACGGCGCTGCTGCCGCCGTCCTTTCGGCCGGTGCCGGCTGCGGGCACTGGGGGAAGGTTCCCGGCAGCTCCGTGGGGTGGGCGCTTGGACAGCAGCGGCTCCGGCTAGCCCGGTCTCTCAGGGGCGATTTCACACCCTCCTTCACTTGGCACCATCCTAAATGCCGCTTTAACGATCAGGGATTTCCGAGTAAGTGTGGCATGTCGCGACAAGAGGGAACCCAGGTTAGAAAACCCTGGCGTGGGAGCGCATGCCAACTTGGTCTTTGTTTGTAATCGTGTTTTAAGTAATTTCTTGTTTAGGTGATGCTCTGTGTGTGGGAAGGTGGATAGAAGTACCAGTCCTTGCAAAACGAGACAGTAAAAGCTGTGGAAATGTGTACGGAGTTGTTCAGGTCACCACCCACCGCTGTCGGCATATCTTGCTGAGGCTATCTGGACAAGGTTCCTCCTCATCTGGCAGTTCTCACTTTTCCTCTATCCCATGCCTTTAGTCCAGACTTCTTGAGAGCACAAGCGTCAAATGCCTTCTCTCACTTCTTCCCCGTCTTATTCTTTCTTATATTTGCAAGTTGTGGCCAGAAACGAATTGAGAAGAAGGAAATGCAATCTTACGCTTTAATGCGATTTAAATTGTCTTCATTGCCTAGCAGAAAGGTAATGAACTGCCTCGTGTTTCTCCTTCTCAGTTTTAAATCCTGCAAAGTTCATTTATCTTAGTGTGTATGGAGATGTGTAAATCTGATAGTTATTGTTGTGTGTTTTCTTAAATCCCTCTGACTGTGCATGGACTGAAGTAAGTAGACAAACTGATGCACTACCTGAGAGAATGAGCTTATCTTGCAAAGCATTTCCTTTTTAATACTGATCAGCTAATATGTACTCTGTCACAGCACTTCATTAAAAAGTTGGGAGCTAATTAGCGGTTTCTTACAGCTAGAGTTCCCGATTTTAATTAGAGTTCCTGTCTTAAATTTAAACTGATGAAAGCAGTGCCAAAGCCATTCTGGTTATTTTCAGTGTTTGTTTAAAAAAAAAAGGGGGAAAATGAATAATTTTAAGCTCTTTGTACTTCATGTTGAAAAACAAACACTTCTGTTTGGGGTTCTGTTCCTGATTCTGTAGGGTGTGGGGGATGAGATGATTATGTTTATCTTGTATTAGAGCGAGGAAATAAACTAACTAATGGCAATGAAACTCACATGTTTGTTGTTCAGGGGTCATTGGTTTCAATGGGAAAATCACAATTTGAGAAGAAAAACTCGAATGTGTTAGCTAACAAAGATGTGGATAACCTGTGAGTACTCAGGTGGATTTCTCAGTGCTCCAGCCATGTACAGGGCTCTGTTTGGTGATTCCTGTGATGGTGAGAGCTCTGCTGCTGTCGGATATTGGTGACCAAGAGTCTCATCCAAACTTACATAAAGCTGTCATGGTGGTTAAATATCATCCTCCATTATGTCCTCTGTTAATCTCATGTGTATACTTCAGACTTCATTCTGCTGAAGAACAGTTACTAGCCTTTGACTTAAAAAAAAAGGGTCAATCTATGCCTTGAACATGGGTACCCTGCTATATTTTAGACAACATTTTAAAACTCTGTTGGGGGTTTGAGAGATTTGCAAATTAGTAATTCCTGAAGGAGTTATGCTGATAAGACTCCCAGTGCCTTTATTCTGAATATTTCACAGCATTCTTGACACTCTTTAAGGGAAGAGTTTAATGTTTGTTGTACACTGCTAAGCACTTGTGACAAGATTTAGTAATGGGTGCTTTAAAGTACAAAAAATGAGGTTCTGGAAAATGCAAAGCTGAATGAATGACACCCTTTTAAGGTGCATGGATGGAGCAAACTTGCAGTGCTCAGAACTCTCCTGTAGACTGACAGCTGACCTTGACTTTAACTCTGTGAACTTGTTTGCTTTTGGTATTTGGCCAAGTCAGTACTGTGATAATACTTGTGTTATGACAGAAAGTTTTCTTCTCTCTTCTGACATTTAAGGGATATTGCTATTATTAGTATTCCATAGGGACTGAATTCTGTGCAAAAAAACCTTGTTTGCAAAATCTTTGGTGTTAATTTGCCATCACTAGATATTTGCATTCAAGATGCCTGACTGCCCTTGTGTCAGGTATGCTGCCATTGGAACCTTGTAGTCAAATCTCTAAATAATTGTGACCAAATTTTCCATATTATGATTTTCCATATGTTTGATAATGACAGAGCACATGAACTAATATGATGCCAGCATAGATAATGAGGTGAACCATCATCTGTGTTTTTATATTTGATGTGAAATGTTGATATGTGGCTGCTGCGATTTTAATATTCTCAGAATAACTGTCGGACTTACAATTGGCTTTTCTCTTGTGGGTGAAGCAAGTTTCCTTACTAGGAATACCTATTTGCAAAATTTAAAGCATTTAATAGATTTTTAGAAGACTTCACTGACTAGACAGCTATCTATACAACCTAAGAACAAAATGTCCCAAACATGTGTTGTTACATGGAAGTATGGAATCATGGAGGGATTTGGGTTGGAAAGGATCTTATGTTTCTTGTAGTTTAAAACCCTCTGCCCTGGTGACGGACACCATGGGAATTGGAAGTGTCCTTTAGTCTGTGTAGTCTTACAGCTAGGAGTAGATTCATCTGCTGGTAGTCTTTTCCCAAGCCATATGCATCTCCTTGTAATTTTGGTTCTCTTCTCCCTTTTCAGTTCTCTTTGGTTTCTGCTGCCACAGCCATGCTGCTGCCAGATGCCTGTTTGCTGTTTTTGCTGCCTGTTTGCATTTCTGCCTTACCCCTTCCAGTTTTTCAGTTTTGATTTTGTTTGGAGTTTTTTTGTATGTATGTAATACATTTCTTAGTCCAGTAGATGTGCTGGTTGTGTCCCTGCCCATGTCATGGGGTTGGAACTAGAGGATGCATATCACTCCAACCTAGGTCATTCTGTGATTCAGTGTAGCATACAAGACAATGAAATTATATGCTTTGACTTGAAAAAAAAGTTAGGATCTGTAAAGAGAAACATCTTGTTATATGAAATTAAATCCAGAACAGTCTCATCATCTTAATAGCAGTGCAAATTCAAATAATGACTTAATAGAGGAACTTAAACCTTTAATGTGATGAGAATAACCTTGTTAATTATCAGGGTTAATGAGGTGCATTTCTTTGAAGTGAACGGAGTGATCACAGGCCAGAAAAAAAGATCTCTCTTCTGCTGGGTAGTATTTTTCCAATTCATTGGTAATTGAAAAGGAGATTTTTGTTCCAGGCTAGTGTGTGATATTACAGCAATTTATATCAGATTCTTCAGGAAAGAGGGATAAACACCTATTTAAAAAGTAGACTTAATGATACAGTTAAAGCAATAATGAGTAGTAAGCTAACTTTAGGTTATTTTCTGTGCCATTTTGCTGGTTCAATGCCTTCCCCGCCCCCCCCCCCCACTAAATTCATTGGCAACCAGGCATACACCGAAACTTAAATCTCACAGATTAGAGTTTCATAATTTAGAAATAGTGGGGAGTTTGATAATATTGAATTATTCAGTGTAATTTCACTGCTCCTTTGGGTATTTCCATACCGCTTATAACTTTTCTTATATGGAATGATTTTTGGGATGCAGAGGCACTAGAGCTGCTTGGGGTGATTGTACTGCCACAGGGCTCTCCTCTGGGTTTTAGGACAGGTGTACAAGATACGTCTTGTTCTGTATCGTGAGGCTTTCACAGTGCTGAGCTGTGGATGGCTGTAAAGTAATTTCAGACTAGGTGACTATTGAAAAACAAAGTTTCTAATTTTGCAGTGAAGATGATAATATGTTTATGGCTCTGTTATAATCTTATAAAATTAATGTTTTTTTCATGGGGAGTGTGGTTTTCAAGGTGTTGAAAGCTTTCTAGTACCTTGTGTCCTTGTTTTTAGGAACAGTTCTAATGTTCCTGCCTGGATTTTGTCCCATTAAGTTTGCTTGTCCATTACCAGATTTCTTCACAAGAATGACTTCCAGAACTGACCCATCTATACCTGTCCCTCTGGCGTGTGAACCTGCCTGCTTTGGGGCAGTGGTGGGAGGTACAGCACAGTGGGAAACCTCACCTTGTCAGCTGCTGCCCTGAACTGGCTTGGGTGAACCCTTTATGCTTTGGAGTGACGTAGACCTTCATCTTAGTCACACCTGAGTGCATTTTTGCAAAGGCAAACTGCATGATATCAAGTTTGACTTTGTTTCATTGGTAGCAGCATGGTTGTGCTTTGTTGACAAAGAATGATAGTCCAAACCTTCAGATTTCAGTAGAATAAAATACATAATTTAAGTCTGGAAGGAAAGGAAGGGTTTGATGTACTGGGAATATTTCTCCAGTTGCCCACCAGCAACTGAAATCCAAGTTTGGTCCGTTGGTACCTCCAAGTTGACTTTCAGGTAGCCAAAATTAAATGTCAAACGTGGTTTCTGCAAAAATGTTATGTTCAATTTGATTGTATCAAAATAGTGGGCAGTGTACTTCAAAAACTACTTTAGAACACTGAGAAGTTTAATTACTTCTAAACTATTCAGCAGGAGAGTTTCCCAGTCTGAAAATCAGAGGCTTGTTTCATTTACCATTTGGAACAACATTTGTCCTTGCCTGTTTATCTTCATTGCTAAGTGAATTTCTTTAAACAAGGTAGTGGTCACTGCCTAATTTCCTTTAAGGTTTTCTGTTTTTCTTATAGGAACAGTTTCTCTATTTTTTTTTTTTACATCTTTAGAAGCATTACAATTAACTGCTCCCTTGTATTATGTTAGTTTTTTTTACTTCATGCTGTGTTACACAGCTCTTGGGGGGACCCACTGCCGAAGGGAAGTGGCACCAAGTTCTGCAGGAACTTGTAGAAATGTAATCCTTGTGGCATTCTATGGTTAGGTCTGCCACAGAGGAAATGCAGGGGACGGCTTCTGTGCCTGTCAGAGATTTTTGGTTACGCTGGGTCATTGAGTGAAAGTGCTTTTGATGTCAGTAGCTCACGAATCCCAGTTTTCCAGTTTCTGCCTTTTGGCTCTCTAAAGCAGAGAAGACATTCCAAACAAAAGCACAGTGAGGGAAAGACAGGCCATCTTTGCTATCATGGGAGCAACTTCCTTGGCCTCCATGGAGTGGAGTTGACGCTGTGATGGTTTGTTGACTGCAGGTCTCATAGAAGATACGTTTCTCTCTCCCTTTCCCAGGGTTGTCTTCTCTGAAGACTTTTCCAGGTGGAAAAAAAAGGTACCAATGATGTTAAGGAGCAAAGGGACTTGTTTAGCATGGAGGAAACATTTGAAGTGGAAGCCAATTATTAACTTGCTTCAGAAGTTAAACTGATCTAACATGAACCAAGTTAAACATATACCTAACCACAGGGATAAAATTTTGGCATGAGATAAGGTAGTAATAAAATAGGGACTATCTTAAGATTTCTAGCCAGTGGGGAAGTGAACTTTTGGAGCTATTTTCTGCCAGGACTGGGGTGTGCATGTATTACATGCTTTCTAAAACTTCCTCATTATAGGAAGCAGAGTGAGGGTCAGGCATTGGTCTCTTCTCTTTGGTGGCAGAGACCTGGAGGAATGGCTTACAGCTGTGTCAGAGGAGGTTTAGGTTGAATATTAGTGTAAGGGGACAGGATATAAGAAAATAAAGATAGTGTAGAAAGTAATCTCCCCCCTAAGGAGTTGCAGCTGAGCCAATTAGCAAAGATTAGGAACAGGCCTGACTTTAACAGGCCACAGCTGTAACCAATGAGAAGAAGAGTGCTATAAAAGAGTGGGGTGGCTGGTTGAGAAGGGAACTGGAGTCAGTTGGCTGCTTTGTGAAGAAGAAAGAGTCAGTGCTCTGAGGAGCTGCCCATGAGAAATACCAAGAAGGTATGGAACTCTTGTGATAGGAGACAACAGTATGGACCTCCTGCGATAAGGTGACAGCATATTAGGAGATGTTTTCACCCAGATGGTGGTTGGACACTGGAATAGTCTTCCCAGGAAAGCTCTCACAGCCCCAAGCTTGCCAGGGCTCTTAGGCACACCGTGTGACTCTTGCGGTGTTCTGTGCAGAGACAGAAGTTGGACTCCATCATCCTGATGGGTCTCTTCCAGTTCAGGATATTCTCTGATTCTATGTGGTCAAAGTTTTGTTTGGTGTAAGACATTGTAGGAGTTAATAAGTGTGATGAAAGGAGACTGGAAGAATAACATGGAATGCAGCTTTAATCCTGGTGTATTGCTGTAAACTGTGAGTTGGTACCTTTTTCTGTAACAAAAGGATGGGCTGAGATCCAGATCTCTGATTTTTGGGGTTGGCTGAGTACAGAGGCAGCCATTGACTGGAGTAAAGGAGGAAAAACCCTTGCTCAGAGGCAGGCTGAAGAGTGGAATTCTGCATGCTAGCACAAAGCAGTGTGTAACAGGATGAAATGTAATCATGCTTCCCTGGTCTTGGGTCATCATCAGAAAAAAATGATTATGCTTCCCAAGGGAAGACCCTGTACTTCAGCATTTCTAGTACGTGAAACTGGCATCAGTCCTTGCTGTGTAATCTATGAATGCAGGCACATTGCTCTCCTGGCCTCTGGTGACAAATGTGCTACTTTACCTCATGGCTGCTTTAGGCTCAGAGGGTCTGTGCTACATCTTTGGAGAGAAACCTAAAGCACAGCTTCTGAGTGCTGACTTCAAAAGGCTTCCACTATCTTCTCACAGTGGTGTGACCTATTTAAGGTCTCTCTGCCAAGTGCAGCCAAGCACAGGTCAGCTAATGCTACCAACTTGTTTCTCTGGTGAGTACGAACAATTTCAGTGTCCTGTTTAAATTTATTTATGTAATGACAGTATCAAATTGTCCTTGTCTATGCTGGCTCTCTGTGTGGGTAAATGGCCATTAAAGAGCCAGCTGATGGGTATGGGTTTTTGTGGAGATGGCTGCTTTTCCATAAAGCTGATAAACATAACTCTAGAGGATTGAAAATGTTTACTGTAAAATTTCCTTGTTTGTGTAGTACTTCCTTAGAAATCAAACAGTAACATCAGTGCCTTAGGTTAGTGGAAGTCCCTAAAAGATGATATGAGGTGTTGGCTGGAAGATGGCATACCTGCAAAAAGGCCAAATTAATTCCACCTTCAAAAGTTTCTCAAATGCTAGTCTTCACAGCTGGTGGAATGCAGTATTCTGTGGAGCTGGGAGGAAGGGACTGACTGTCCACTGGAGGCAAAATGCATCAAAAAGATAAAAGTCTTTTTGATAAAGTCCTGCTAGAGTGAAGAACTGAATTCAACTCTGAAATTTTATAAGGATATGCTAAAGTTAGTAAGGTGGGCAACTTAAGGTAGAGCAAAGCCTGAGAAATTTAATTCTGTCATTTTCTGTTCTTCTGGGACCTCACAGAGGGGAGGAGGAAACAAGATCTAGATAAACTGAGTGCTTTCTTGCTAAGTTTCTTACATGAACAGTCCCTTGCACTTTGTGAGTAAATTTTTTTCCTTTTGTTTTTTTTTGTGCCTTTGAGCAGCATTTGCAGTAATAGTCTGCTTATTCTATTCTATCCTTCTGTGAAAAAGTCCTAATGCAAACCCTGTTCAGTCTGTGTTTGAAAATAGCTGTGTTTAATTTAACTATGAACAAGAGGACTTCAAATGCATGTCTTTTGCTTTGAAAGAGAGTGGAAGGCAATGTAACATGGAAGGAGTTTGGCAAGCACAAAGAATGCTGAAGAGAAGTGACAGAATGTGCAAGGGGTGGATTTTATCTCTACTGGAAGGGTGGTTGAGGAATTTAAAGAGGAAGGTTAAAAAAAATGTGGAGGGGAAGACAGAAGTAAGGTTTTTGGAAATGGAGAAAGATCTAAGCAAGCTGAAGGAAAACCAACTGCTAAAATCTGTGATGGTATGGGGTAGAAGTGAAAAGGAAGAGACAAAATATTTATAAGAAGAGAAGATTGATGTAAGTGGGTGAAATGACCAGAGTGGAAGAAGGAATAAAATGGAAATATGGAACGAAGGATGACAATCACTGTGTGTGGAACAAGAAAAGAAAATTTTGTTTTAAATATGTGGTGTGTTGAAATTTTCAAAACTCTTTTTTTCCTTTCTGCTAAGGGAAAATGCCAGGCTGGTTCTGCAGGCTGAGAGAGGTGAGGCTGCCACAGGTCCATGCCCCAGTTCCAGGCAGCAGGCAGGCTGAGCGCACCCTCCCAGTACACAGACACAGGGATGTGCTCCCACGCCTGCTCCGTGTGCTGCCCTGCACACAGCTGTTCCCATGGCCCAGCTCAGCCTGGCATCTTCAGCTGCTCACCCCAGTGTCTCTGCTGGTTGGCAATCAGAAGTTGCTGCACTCACACCCCTGTGCACATATGCAGAATGAACAGAGCCACTCATCCAGAAAAGAGCTGGAAAGGGTTTAATAAGCATGCAGGACAGACTAAAGTGATCAGGCCAGTGCACAACCAGGCAGTTGAACCAACAACAAGAATGTTCGCATACAACTGGCCCTTTTTATCCACTTACTCCTCTATTACCTCATGCTTGCTCTTTCCCAAATCCTTTAAATCCATTTCTGCCTTTGGTTTCCCCTATAAACATCTCATAGCAAGTCCTGTGCAATCCCCAAATGTCCCTCCCTTACATCCCATAGTATGTCCCACATCTATGAGCACTCGTGATGGGTTTCAAAACTGAACAGTGTGACTGAGGTCCTCCTTGAGGCTGCCCTGAGAAGAGTCCAAATGGGGCCTCCCCCACTTCCTTCAAGTCCCTTAATTTGTGTCCCTGCCTTTTTTCCGTGCTTTTCTATCCCTAATTTGTGCCATTCTGCAGCCCTGTGGTCCTCTGGCCTCATTGAGAGAGCCCCTTAATGGGCTGATTGCTCTTGTGGTGGGCCTGGAGGAAGGTGGGCAAAGTATAATTTGTGCTTCCCCATTTGCCACTGTCTCTCTGTGCTCCGTTGCTGGGTGCAAATGAGCTTTTATCATATAGTCTCAACCATATAAAACCATCTTCGTTTGCTATGGAAATTTTAAAGAGTAAAATTGGGATGAAAATTCTTTGCTAAATAACATATAGAAATGAAAAATATGTAATGTTATAAAGCACATGCTTCTTGCCTCCTTGTTTGGCTTTATGCTGTGGAATGCTAAATATAGTGCATGACCTGTGAAATCTAGTCAGGTTAAATTTTTGTTTTAAAACTTGAAAGGGTATATTGTGTAACTAAAGAACTAGTCAGTAGCTATGAGCTACAGCACAGGTTACAACACTACTTAAACATCTGTGAGGAATCCAGGTAATGGTAATTGTTGCAAAACAAATCTGAGGGAGTGCTTTTGATTGCCTGTGGTGATGTTGTACCTAATGGAATAGAACTAATTTTTTTTTCCCCAGAATTGCCACCAGCATTCCTGCATATGCCTTTCAGAGCTTAGATGATTCTAAAGTCTATACTATAATTACTTCTTTTTGAACCACGATTAAACATATGTGTGTTCTGAAAAGCTGCCATTAAGATGCACTTGAGTTCATGAAAGAATGATTGTGTTCCTCATTGCAACAGGATTTTTCAGTGCCTTAGGACTGAAGACAGGCCTCTGCACAGAGGAACTGTCAAGCTGAGTTAAACCCTGTGAAGAATATTGGGGACAGGAGCACAAAGTTCATCAGAGGTGTTTCCAAGAGTGGGAATGGGAAACAGTAAAAGCCTAGGTTTGTGTAAAACCTTAATTGAGTGCCATGTTTTGCACCAAGTGATTCCTGTTGCCTACAGGAAAAGGAATAGATGTATGGAAATGGAAATTAACATGGAGCTTGAATGCAGATTGGCTGTGAAGTGAGGTGTCTAATTAATTAGGCATTAACAGGGAATTGTGCTTTTTTTCTTTAAAGGGGCAAAAACTAATCCAAGGAACTGCAGGATTACGGTTTTGACGTCAGTGTTAATCAAGTTCTTAAACTGCTTTTGTAGGAAGGGATATTTCTGTGCATAATGGTAAAAGAATATTAGAAAAAGGCATTAGAAGTTTACCAAGGAGAGTGGTACTTTAAGGAAATGTGACAGATCAAAGGCCCCTTTGCCTCAGCTGTGCTTATATAGCTGTTTTCATCACTAAACTCTAAATAAGATAAATTTTGTTTTTGAGAAACAAAATACACTGTCAACCTTTTTTGACTTGCATCATGTCATTATTTTGAAGCTTGGCTTCTTTGGCAAGATGAATTTTATAGAGTAAGTACTCTGTAAATGTGTGGGGATAATCACAAGGAAAGTATTACCTGGAATTTGCTCTCCTATCAGTATAATAATGCTGATAGGAGAGCAAATAACCACGTGTATAAATTCTAGAAATTGGAGTAGAGTTTCTAATCAATAGAATAACCTCCCAATTGAAGGAATTTTGTATCAAGCCATATCTTACTGCATTAACATAACATCTAGGAGATTTTTGAAGAAGGTTCCATAAAGATAATAAGATACCTGTCAGAACAAGAAACTAAATTCATGGAGCATGGGCACTGCTTTCTGTAGTTGTTTTCCTGAAACAATGTTAAAAACAAGTGAATGTATCATAAAAGTATATTTGACAGCAGGTGTGTGTCTCTCTCCATGGTGGTAGGGAGAAAGGTGTTTCAAACAGAAGCAACCAGTTTCAACAACTACACCAAAGGGAAAACAATTTGGACATAGTGGCATTTTCCCTAAGCAGGTGATTTCAACACGTAGAAATTTTAAATTGCTAAAAAAAACTATTTTAACTTTCTGGGGTAAAAGTTCTGAAATAGATAGTTGAAATGTTAGTTGAAGAGTGTGGTGTGTTAAATTATGAATACCCTTCTTTTACTCTAATCATCTATTTAAAGTAAGCTCTTCTTGATATATGACATTGGTCATTGTTACTTACACCTTTGCTGGGCTTTAAACTCCCTCTGTGATGTCTGCCAGCCTTTTGAGTAGAAATTTTTGAAGGTTTCAGCAAGGTTAGAGAGCTGAGCTGGCAGGCAGAAGATAACTGTCGAATGCTTTTGCAAACTCACAGACTCTGATGCTTCAGTATAGGGGCCTTGAAATAAAATAGATTGATTCTTGTCCAAGGAATGATTTTCTCCCCTTCCTCAGAAGATTTATTTGCTTGTGGAAAATAGTAGACCTCAAAAACACCTGTTCTTGTGCTAGGAAGACTTAGACATTATTGGCTGAAGCTTCTGTAACATTTAATGGCTGGACCAAAAGAGGATTACTCTGAAATCACAAATGTGAGTCATTCCGGCTGTGGGAGATGAGGGTGTGAGCAGCCAAACTGACACTGTCTGCTCCTCAGGAGCTCTGGGAGAGAAAGCTGCTTGGAAGTAAAAGTCCTGAGGAAGCAAAACAAGGAGGAGAAAATTATATGGAAGGGAACAAACCCAAAGAGATGAATGCTTGAAACCTGAGAAGCCAGGTTGTACAATGGGGAGGTGATATTCAGAGTCTAGGCTAGAAAAGTGATGTGCTAAGAAATAAAATAAGAAATAATCTGGTAGGATGTGAGTCAGATGAGGATACTAATGAGAGAGGATGACAAGGAGCTGGTTAAGAAGAGCAGTGCTTCCTCTGTGATTTGAGATGTGAAGGCAGACAGGCAGGTGTGCCCAGCTGAAGCCAGGCTGAGCTGCTAGTGTGACAACAGTGTAGACAAAATGTCCATTTGATTGGAGTTCTTGGTCACAGGGGTAGTAACACCTTGGTGCTGTTCCCTACTTTGGCTATTACAGCAGACCCCATTTACTCTGCAGTTTCTTTGGTGTATGTATTACAGCTGCATATAATACCTTTTTCTATACTTTTCTGTCCTCTTTTCATAGAACCATTGCTCAGAATTCTGATGTGCTGGGGATAAATCAGAGATGTATGACATTTTTATCTGTAGAGTAAACTGCATGCTGAATGCACAATGGGGGAAAAGTGTTTTTTGTAGTTAGGCAGCTAAATGTTACCCTGGAGATATGGCTTATATGGCTTATGGCTTCTTTACCCACATAGATCCTGTTTTAAGCTGGAGTTAGTTTTTTATAAGATTTTGTTTCTTTTTATTAATATTTTATATTTTTCTAGATTTTATTTATTTATTTATTTGAAGATGTATATTTTGGTGATGTCATTCTCTTCTTTTCTGCCCAATCTGGAAATCAGGAACTAATCTGTAGAAGAATTGGATGACTGCTTCTGAAGCCAAAGGCCTTTTAGTGCTTGCTTGCTGTGGAGACTGTACCAGCTCTACCTGCTAGTGTCTGGAGATATTTCTGAGCCAGGTGTCCTGTCTATGTTTGGTAACATTCAGTATTATTCAGGAAATAATGCTATGTTACAATAAGTACCTTTTGGTTTAGCAGGTTCAAAAAGAGAATTCTGCTCTCACCTGTAGTAATTTAGCCCCAGACCTATCTTCCTACTTAAATATTGCTGGGGAGTAGGGCAAAGCTTACTCCAGCTCCCTTTCTGCTTCACTCTGTGCTGCTGTGCTCCGTGCAGGACTGCAGCTGGGATTCCCTTGGAGCAGCCATTCCAGAGCTGGAAGTTTGTCCATGCTTTGCTGCTGTGTTGGCTGTGCAGTTCCATCATGGTGCTTCATGCTTTACAGTAGCTGCAGTTTCTTGTGCAAGTGTCACAGTTCTTGCTGCATTAATTCCAATATGCAGAGAGAGCACAGGCACTTTACTAGAAACGGAGAAACAAAAAAGTTTTTTTTCTCCAGATACTGCTTTTCCACTTCACCTTTAGTTAAATAAGAATTGAAGCCTGTTTTGGATCTCTAAATTACAGCTTTTTGCCCCATCATATCTACAGTAATATTGTTGAAGTGTAGAAAACTTTGTTACTGCAAGGCCACTCTTCTGTGCTGACAACCTTGTGACAGGCCATGTTGCTTTTTATGCTAATAATAGGATAGTTTCTCTGTTTCATGAAGGAACAAACAAAATAAGAGACATCTGAGAACATGATCATTAAAATTCTGAGGGAAAGGTTTCCTTTCTCAATGCTAAAAAAAATAAAAATGAGAATAGAAATGCTGTTCAAAGTGTAATTATTATCCTGTGTGTTATTTGCACCTTGGGACGATTTAAATCACTTGCCAAGGGGGGAATGCCAGGAAATAAAACAGATGATGGCTTGCAAAATTGACAGAGAAAGTAGGCAACTTGTGGTAGTGTTTAAGTGGTAGTATTCTGGGAGAGCAGCAGTGAACCTGACAGGATCCCTCAGCTTCACAGAAATTCAAATGGAGTGACTGTTAACATCTCAACAGCTCAAAGTTGCTCATGGTTAAGACCTTTTATCTTTATTGCTTTGCAACACAAAGAGATTAATAATTTTTTGTAATGACAAAGTATGTTATGGAAATAAATTAATTTATAGTAAGTTGTTGTGGAAAAGCATATCCTGGACTTTCTTAAGCTACTTGTAAAGTAATTTAAGGGAAATTTTTGAAAATAATTGAATAAGATTATAGCAAAGAGAATATAGGGATAATGTGAGCTTGTTTGCCTAGGCTATGAGATGAAACAAGATGTATCTTCCCTATTCAGGCACATTTAATTTAGAATTCATGTTCTTTTTTCCGTTTGATATTGCCAACCCCTCTTCCCCATCCCAACTGCAATTATTCACATCTCATGCATCTTTTTTCTCCCCTTGGTAGGATGATTTCTGCAGCGTGTGTTGCATAAAATAGTGTTAAGCGATGCTTATTATAAGCCAGGAAGCTTAATGAAATATTTACATGAACACTTAACTAACAGACATAACTTTTAAGATTTAAGGGACCACCTGCTCAGCAACTGAAATAGAGCAATGCTGTTTTCAAAACCAGTTAGTTATTCATGGCCAAGGAAGCATCCTGGGTAGAGCTCCCAGAAAGCTGTTTTCTCATCCCATTAATTCTTCTAAGACTTAAAAACCCTCAACCAAACAACAAGCAATCCTCAGAAAAACTTGATATCATAAGGCTTGCAGAGAAAAAAGAAGAATGGAGATAGGGAGGAGAAGAAAGAGGAAGAGAACCTGGTGAAGAAATGCAGTTTAGAGTTTTAACATCCAAGAGTGCATTCTCTTAACAAGGTCAAATCTTTCAGGTCTCTGCCTTATTTTAATACCTGGCTAGTTTAACACATTTCCCTCCTCCCCATGTTCAGAGCTGTCTGTGCTCTGCCTTAAGTCCAGAAGCTATATAATGCTCTGTTACTTTAAGCATGAATTAATTGTTGGTTCTTTTTCACAAACCTGATTAGATGAAACACAGCTAGTGCTGGTCCTGGAGCAGTTTGGGTGTACTTGTCTATGCAGATGTCTTTTGTGTAATGGAGAGGCATGTGCTAAAGTGAAGTAAACCTCAGCCATTGCTGTGATCAGAAATATCACTGGTTTAACTGCTGGAATTTTTGTCCCAGCTGCAGAAATCTAGGAGTAGACATGCATATCAAAATATTTGTGACTATATCTGTTCCAGCAAGGACTTTATCTGAGTGAAAAATATGCATCTTTCAAGTATAAAATCAGATAGCAATTAAATGCAACATTTTGCCTTGCAGGGGTGAGGGTTCCTTGTCAAACACAGTTGTTACACTTCCATTTTTGCATTTTAAATGGTTATCAAGTTTGTTCAGTCTGTGACAGGGGCAAGGCCTATCCTCTGTGCTTCTGTCTAGAATGAGATGAGATACATGAAGTTACAAGTCAATGCTGTCTCCCCAGCTTTCCTACAACACATACCTGTTTCTTTCTAAGTTCACGTGCTCAGACAGACAGCCAGTAAGGAGAAGACTGCTGAGGAGCCTCAAAATCTGGATAGTCATAGAAGTATAGTGAATTCAAAGAATTAAATATCCAGATATACACCCTTGACAAATATACTGTTAAGTAGTAGGTGTGGGATTACAAACAAACCTACAAATTATCTTCGCTTGTACTAGCTATTTTGTTTGTGAAATGAACATTTTTTTTTCCCCCCTGGCAAAATGAAAGTACTTGTTCTCAACTAGACCTGGGAGGGTTGGTCTTTCTCATAGGCATGAAATGTAAAATAACTTCATGGTAGCTAATATATTTTTAATGCTGAAACAACAAAGAACATGTTTTCAATTTTTTTCAATTAGGTGACAATTATGCCTTCTGTCATACAGCTACTGTGTCAGTACCACATGTAACAGAAATTATAGGATGGTAGGTAACAAATGGGGCAAGCGTGTGATACTCCACAGGAGCGTACAAGTCTCAGTGCTATAAGTGGTTACACTTTCTTTTGGTAGAGAAATGTAGTATCCTCACCAGACAAACACCTACCTCAGCTATGAGTCTGGAATAAACAGGCACAAGCACCTCAGGACATGATTTGAATGTTTCTTGTCTTGAACTTTGTGATGATAGAAAGTGAATATTCCACCGCAGCTCTCATTATTACAATGTTAAGCAGGATTTGGTTTTGACAGTGTTAAAGTTGAGCTAAGTGACTGATTATTTTTGGCATAATATTCAGACTGTTAGAAATCAAGCCATTTTCTCTGGCTTTCAGTCCACATTTTAAGCTGAAGCTTTGTGTTTTGTCCTGTGACAAATGTTATAAGGGTTGCAGAACTGCCAGGTACTACAAATACTTGAAAATGACAGAGGCCATTTCAGGGTGCAAAACATGTGACAATTGTGAGCATTTCTGCCTGAAAATATTGCTTGATTCCCATTAGGGAATGTTCTGTAACAAAAAGAATGCCTTGAATAGTTTTATGTTTAGGTTGGAAATTTTTTGATTGACACCATACCTTGTAAAGGAAGTAAATAGAAATTGTTAACTTAAAACTTTTTTGAAAGGCCTAACTAGAAGTGGTCTAATCTGCTTTCTGCACATCAACATTTATTTTCTTATGAGAGGATTTTGGAATCAATTTGATGTTCATTGAGACTTACCTACTTGTGCTTTCATTTTCTATTTCATCTTTCTCCAATTACTTTGGCTTGGAAAACATCTTCCTTCATAGTAAGTCTTCTTTCCTAATTTTGTTAGTTATGTACTATATAGTAGAGAATTGTATTTGTTGAGAACTTGAGTTCTCAGTAGAAAGCATTAAGCATGAAGCCTCTTAGCTGTAGGAAGTATGTGCAGTTAATAAAGAGTTGTTGCACAGATGCCAAAACCATTTTCTTTACTGAAGAGGATTCAGTACCTGCATATCTCTCTTGGTATTGTGGAAAGTTCTGAGCACATGGTGTGCTTTCTGGTCCATGGCCAAAATCAAGACATAGGAGACAAATGCTGTAAAGGAAGGAAGTAAAAGTATTATGAGGAAAAATTTTCCTTTATGAAGAAAAATGTAAGCTGTTATCCATAAAGATACTGTATGTTGGTATTTAATTATCCTTTGGAACCTTCCCATATGGTACCTTGTCATTATGAAAGACTAAAACCTGTGATTTATTGGATAATGGGGAATGGTCTTTGCTGACAGACCTTTAGAAAACAGAATTTAAGCAAACCTGCACAGGCCACTCCCAAAAATCACATCATGTACCCGAGAGCATTGTCCAGATACTTTTGATACTCATCAGCTTTGACTACTTTGCTGTGATTGCCAGGAACAACAATTGTGGCTGTTCGTGATGACTTTGCTTTACTTCGTTAATTTTTTCTGGAGAGCTGTAATAGAAATATTAGGGTTGGTAAGAATGAAGTAGAAATCATGTCTTTAACCATCAGAAACAGCAAAGGGTTAAAAAAAAGGCCTGTGATAATGAAGATCAGCTCTTCAAGAATGCAGCTCAGGGAGACCATTGTCAGGAGTAAGATTGAAGAGTGCTTATGTCAAGACCAGGGTGCCTGCTGTCTGAAAGAGCTGATCATTTGTCACTGAAAACTTTTTATGTGCTAATACTTCTCCTACCTGCCCAACAAATTAAGGAAAACAACCTGGCTTGAGGTTTAGGGAGACTGAGATAAGTAAGGTTCTGGTGTGGAGGACCACAATGGCTCCTAGAAGCTATGTAGGTCTGTTTATTGTTGCCATTTGACAAGAAACCTAGAAACTCCAACACAAGAAAGGCAGTCCTCCAATAGTGAGGACTTAGTAGCTGGTGCCTCTTGTCCTTTTTGTCACGTGCAGGTGATCCTGGCAAGACCACTTGGACAGATGTGTCCCTTGTGTGTAGGTGAGTTTGGGATTGGGAAAGAACGAAATTTCTGGAAGGATGAGCATGAGTGGGATATTTTCAGGATCTGATGTAGATTTTTATAAAATCTGATGTAGATTTTGCTGCAGTAACTTCCTCTATTACCAGTTTCATGCTGACATGAAACCACTGTCCAGTTATAGACGGGAACAGCCTTCAATTTCATTGTCAACATGAGAACTGTTGGTAACGTTAGAAGGTGTCAAAGGAAGAAACATCTTGAACTAATTTACAGTTTAGAAAAATCTTCTGTATCACCAGAGTGCTAAAATTTAAACCATAAATGAAGAATGGGTCAGAGGGGAAGGAAAAAGACTGGACAGTGTTTATTACTAAACTTCACATATTACTTAGACAATTTTTTTTTACTATAAATATTTTTATTTTTTCACATACATATATCTCAACATTATCAACAATAGTAAATTAAGAAAAATTAATACAAGCATTTTTGAATGGGTGTACAGAATCTTTAAAGGTACCAGCATCTTTTGATGTCATTAAGAAACCTGGGGAGTGCAGGAGGCAGTTTGACCTTTTTTATCCTTGGCTATTTCAGCACTGATGTGTGGCATTATCACTGTCGGGTTCCTTTTTTTCTTAAAAGGTGTGTTATCACTGCTGTTACCTTCAGGGGAGATAATAAGTAGAAATGCAGAGAACAAATAGGAGGCAGCAAGAAGAAACTATTTTTATAGAATTCAGGCAGTTATGTCAGGTACAAGCTTGAGGTATTTTGTAAGAGCCAGAAGATTATCTGTGTGGTATGTGCTGTAATTTTGGGAACTGCCTTTTCAGACTGAGAAATGTAGGCATCAAGATAAACATTTGTAGTTCAGTGCTTGAGCACGCGTTACATTCAGTGTGTCGGAGTGAGCGCAGCACACCAGTGGGAAACACTGCACGGGGGACAGACAGGCTTAACTGCCTCGCAGTTCTGTTTGGGTTGTTTGTGGGATGTGGTGCAGTTTACATGTTCTGTTTGGATCTTTTTTTAATGTTCAGTAGACTGGAACATGGTACTTTTTGTGCCTGGAACCACGTTGTTTTCCAGGGCCTTGTCTGTAGTGTAATTAACTCCTGAGAGTGAAGGTGGGGAGGGAAATTCTTGGATGTGTCACTTGGTGAGAGCTATGCACACCTGTAGGGAGAGCAGGAGAAACAGCAAAGTACCTGATTGCTTCCATGTGACCCTACTGCTTTGCTAGGGAAGAACAATGCTATTAAAACAAACCTCCAAACTTCCCTTATCTTGTTCTCTTGCAAGTCTTTAAAGTAATGATGGCATTTTGTTGTTTGGAAAAAAAAAATCATATTTCATTAAACTTCATGGGTAATGACATTGGGTTTCTCAGTGTTTTTTTAAGGTTGTCTTTTCCTACATCTGATGTAGCAAACCTGTGGCTTGCTCTGTCTGCTCTTTTTGAAGTTGCACAACTGGAGTCCATGCAGTAATTTCACTATAATATTGCATTTTTGGATTTAATTGGTATAGAGATGGTTTGGCTTTCTTAATTTCTTAGGAGGAGTGCAACTGAATCAATGAGCTGGGAGTACCGAGAGAATAATGCCTTATTTCATGCTGGTAGAAGTGAAACTCTTGTCTTTAATTTGCCTGTTGAAAGAAGTGGTGTGTTAGAAGCCTTGACCTTTGACTTGAACCTAGAACTAAAGTCTGTGTAATAACAAATCTGTCAGAAATGAAAGGTTATACAAAATGTGATGAATTTTTTAACTCCTCAAGAACATGTACTCTAGTTCCCTACTAGATTTGCCTAGCCAAAGCAGCATTGCTGTCACTGTTCACTGAACACCATTATACTTTTACTCATCTCCATGCAAATATAAAAAATCTAAGCAGAATATGGAAACAGTCCAGCCTAAACAAACAGTAAATTTGATTCCTTAGGAAATATGTCAGTGTGGGTCAACAATGTTATCAGCCTGAATCAATTCAGTAATAGCTGACCTTGGCTGTATGATTTTACTTCCTGTTTCTTAGCAACAAGAAACTTTTCTGCAGGATGGTTGTTTAATATCTTAATCTGTTTTAGAAGCTTTTGTACCTAAAGAGGAACAGATGGTCTAAGGAAATGTTATTTGTTGCAATCAAGATAGGGAATATCTATGGATTCTTTTTTTTTTTCTCATTTTATTGTCCTGCACTTATAATTATATAGTATTTCTTTGATGGTTTCAAAAAAACTTCTTTTAAGATCAAAGAATAAAGGAGTCTTCAGATCCTACAGGTTTCTCTTTTTTTTTTTGGTGCATGATGCAGGAAAGCATCTTGCATAAAAATGTTTGTTCTTACATCTATGCATTTCTAATACAAAGTGAGAAAATTCCTATAATTGTGTTCCTGTAAGTGTTGAATTGTACTTGAATGAATGAAGAAAGCACTATCTACAATGAGATTTTGTTCACTGG
Organism: Setophaga petechia; assembly: GCA_024362935.1. NCBI lineage: Eukaryota > Metazoa > Chordata > Aves > Passeriformes > Parulidae > Setophaga > Setophaga petechia. The sequence continues at coordinate 36,675,059 of JANCRA010000001.1, forward strand.
CACTTGCCTACTCTCCCACTCTTAAAATCTATCACGTGAATTGGCTTCCTTTCTCCTTTTTGATAGATTCCAAAGGTTCTTTATACTTCAGTGTAAAGAGTCTTTTTTGAAAGGTTACTTCTATATGACTTAGTGTTCACATAAATATAATGAATCTGTAGCTTACAAGCACTGTGTTGGGGCTGTTAAGGACCCGATGAAGAAATAATCTGGTTTGTTTTATTATGGTGTCAGGTTCCTTACTTCCAAAGAAGCAGGTTGAATGCTTGTAGGAGATTGGACAATCTAGATATTTTCTACATTAATTTAAAATTAGTATTGAAACCTTGATTATGAAGCTTTTATTACAGCCACCTGTAAAGGATCGGTTACAAGACCTTTCCTCTTCTAATTCTTTCCCAAAGTGCCGTGTAGTTCTTTTCCTTCCTTGTTCCTGAAGATCTCATGCAAATAAAAGTACCTTCCCTACATTGCTTAGTTGCTGTCTTGAGAATCATCCTGTAATGATGCCCATAAATACCTGACAATGAAAGTGTCTGATTTTCTGTGATTTTGGTTTCTCATTGAGACATATTTGACATGCAAATTCCAGTTAGAAAGGAGAGAGCTTTTAGCCCCATAGTGGGATTTGAGGTTCTCCCATCATGGAAACTCTTGCCATCTTTTGCCCCTGTTGTGATATTTGTATGTTTTTGTCGTAGAGGTCATCCAGATCACTGGGAGGGGGCATAGCCAAGACATTGTGTTATTTGATACCATCCTGTATTATGGTGAGGGGTGGGGAAAGGGAAGGAAAGGCATGGATTGTGGTTGGGAGCAAGTGTGGTGGGTGGAGTGGTTGGGGTGGGGTGCTGCCATGTCGTGTCAGGTCAGGTTTTGGTGAAAGGTTTGCATGTGACCAGAGGCTCACCTGACTGGCAGCTAAAACCTTTTGGGCCATCTTGCAGCTCTAGAGTTGGAGTTGAGAATTGAAGACACAAAAAGGTAAAGATTATGGGTTGAAATATGAACAATTTACTGAAAATAACAAGGTAGGAAAATAAATAGCAGCAGCAACAATGCAATTAGCAAAAGTGTACAAAGAGAGGGAGATTTATATGCAGAAATCCTCACCAGAGCCTGACAGGATGTGCTGTATCCACAGCCAGTGGCACCGCACCCTGTGCTTGCTCCCAGCTGGAAACGTTTCTTCCCTTTCCCTTGCCCCTGGCCATAACATAAGATGGCATTGAACAACACAGTGTCTTGGCCATGCCCCCTCCCACTGATTTGGGCTGCCACTAGGACCCTGGTGTGCTTCCTTATTTTAAGAGTTAGCCTAGAAATACTTCTGCTTGCACCTTTTGCTTGTTGCAAAAGAAGACAATGTCATCTTTGTTTAGTTCCACTTAAGTAAAGTTTTTCTGACTGCTCACATTTTCACATGAAGTATTTAGAAATGAAACTGAAGTGTGGAACTTAACTGCCTCTTTTTCACCTTTAGAGAGTAGCTCTTCCATTTTGTTGTGCCTCTTTTACTGGTATTTTAATTAATTGGTTGGGCTGAATGGGCTGAAATCTGGAGGTTTATTTTTTGACACATTGACCCCCCCATCCACTCCCTTACTCCCAGATTTGACATAAAAACTAATTTGAAGACTAAAACAGGCTTGCTCTCTAAAAACATCAAAACTCTTTGCTTAGGAATGTTTGTGCATCCTTTGCTTAGGAATGTTTGTGAATCCTTCCAAGTAGTGAGTCTGTTCTAAGTCATACATCTGGATGGCATGCTCAGTCCAGAGAAGAAAGAGGTATGTTTTGAAAAATCTTTGATGGCTGCAGGGGGTCTCCCAAGAGAAGCACGAAAGAAGGCAAGACAAGGTGAAAGTTTGGAATACTTTGTTTTAATTTTTTTTCTTCTTTCTGTCATATTTCCCATTATCTTTCAAAAGGAATGATAGAAAAAGAGAAGAGAGCATGACTTTTAATATGTACCTAATCTAATGTTTAAAATAAGTTATGGTTCCTGAAATCTTTCATGGAAAATGACCCTGTGTAGCTGCCTGAATAAGTGAAATGCCTGTTATGTTATCTTGCTTTTTTGTGGTTTTGGCTTTCTGAGAGTTTGCTCATTAGTGAGAGAAAAGGTAGTGAATCTCTAGACTCTGTTATTATATCTGACTTATGCGGGAATTTCAGCCGTTCATCAACAAATGGTTGGTATATTCTGGTCTTTGTACAATTAGGAAGATCAGTCTAGGAAGGAAGAACTCTTCAGTCTTAATGGAGTATTTTCACAAAGCACACGTGTGAAATTGAAAGCACTGAAAAAGTAAAAATTAAAGGGTTTTTTTAGGAAAAAGGTGTCCCCTATTTTTTTCTTTTTTTTTTTCTCAGCAAAAAAGCATCCCCTGTTGCTTTTTTTCCTCCTTAGTTAAAGCTGTTTATGAATGTTTTATTGTGTACTATTTGAGCACATATGGATAGTAGAAATGGCAGAGAATGCCTGCTCATCTGTGATGTTAATAGACCTCCATATTGTTTAACCAAATCTCAATAGTTGCTGAAGGAGTTAAGGATTTTGAGAGACTAAACTCACGTATTAGTTGAGAATTTAATTTGATCTCTGTGAGCATTGGTAGAACCACCTACTAATGAAATAAAGTCTATAATTGTCTTTTTCAAAAACTATTTGTTACCAGGACAGGTGTGGTAGGGTTTGGGTTTGTTTTTTTCCTAATTTTTAAATAAGGCAGCAAATTTGAGCTGTTTTGAAAGACTTGACAAAAGGTGTGAATGAGCTCAAGTTCTGAGCTATGTAGGAGGACCAAGTCACGTCACTAAACCTGTCCAACACAGTTTACTACTTACTCTTGCATCCATCTCTACTTGTGTGTCTTTTTCTGAGGCACAAGTCTTTCATTGACATGCGGTCACCACTTCACTGTGATAAGTGATGTACAGGCTCTCACCTGTTGGTTCACTGAATTTTAGTTTCTCTTTTTCTTTTCCTGTTCCACCTTTTCCTGGTCTTGCTGAGTCAATAAAAAGAACAACCAGAAAAACCCATCAACAAGCAAACAAAAAAAACCTAAAAAACCCCACAACCCCCACCCCTCAAACAGAACAGAACCCAACCAAGTACAGCTCCCTGTAACAGAAGAAAATAAACCTTAAGAGCTTATTAGAAGTTTTACCCTTTGGCATTATGACAAATTCGAAATTAAGAGAGAGCTAGTGCATTACATTTATATCAGTGCATAAACTCAAAAAAACCAGATCAAAATGCTTAAGTGAGAACATGGATTGCTATCACAATCTAGAGCACACTAGTATCTAGAGCACAGTATTTTTCTTTTCATGCATTGTATTTCTCTTTAAACATGTTAATTCCTAAGGTGACCCATTCTTACTTTGCTTATTTTAGATTTCATAGTCAGGAATATAACCTACTCCCACTGCCCTCTATAAAAATAGCCTGATGGTGTCACAGTTGACTTTTTAATTTGAAAAGCTGAATACCATATGTAATCCATTGTAATGTAACTCATTTGTCACATCCACTCTGACTAACATACCTTGGCATCTGTTAATGGGGTCCTGGTAGATATCATCATTAATGGAATTCAGGATTCTTAATTCATGTTTCATTTTTCTGTATCAAGCAGACAAAGCTTAGGTTGGTTTTGTCCAGAAGAGCAAATCTAATAATAGTGATATCAACAATAATGAAAAAAGGACCCACTTCATTGATGCAGGTAAATTTCTTTTTCTGAATTTGTATTTGTGATTTGTCTTAAAGGCCACATGTGGCAATGTAAATCTGCAAGCATTTGATTTTCTGCAGATGTCTGTGAGCAAGGCTGTCAGGTATTGATAAGCAGCATTTTCCTGCTATAAAATTAGATCATAATGTTGGTAGCATATGGTGGTCTGTTGGAAAGAAGTTTTATAATCCACGAGCCCCCAAAAGCCTGTCTGGAGAATGTTTTAAATTAAGTAAATGTACCTGTGTTGTCCATTGCTGCCTATACTTTCAAACCTTCTGCAGCACACAAATGTGAACGCAGCATGTCTGTCAAACTCTGTAAAATAAACATGCTTGTTAAAGTTTTTTTTAGTTTTCACACATCCTATTCTAGGTCTGAGGAAACAGTCTGAGGCATTTGTAGCAGCTCATTAGGCTTTTCAGAACCAATGAGACACTGTACACCCTTGCTTTCACCCCTGCATGAGATAAAATAGGTTGTTGGCTATAAATAACAGGGGGAAAGAGTCACCACAATTCTCCCAATCTAAACCAAAAAAAAACCCCAACCCCCATAATCTTAACCATCAAACCTTGTGATTTATCTTAATGGCTTATTCTTCAATTACTTGCCTTGAGGTCTTTTTTCTTCCTTGGGAGGATAGCAAATCCAGTGCATCTGACAACTTTTTTTACTTCAGTTTTTATTTTACAACAGTTGCTCAGATATCTTCCGTGAACTCCCACAACAGAAAAAATGCTTTAAAATTTTTAAATATGCCAGAATTCACACATACCCACGTAGAAACTTGGAGTATGGTGTGTCATCTAATCATTCTTCTCAGTTTTGCTTCATCTTCCTAAGGATTTTTTCTCTCTCACTTTTGAGTGAATATCGATGGGAGAGATAGGAAGATAAATGTATAGATTCTTGACTTGTAACAGTTGATCTGTGGCTCTCCTGGGACATTAGCCAATACTGAATTTGTCATAGTTTTCACATAAAAAACACAAAAGAACCCAAACAAATCTTGAGAAAATTTGGGACAGTCCAAAATTTTAACAACTTTTTTCTCACAGCATTATGAAGTGCTTTTTGACACCTGTAGTATATATGAGAAACATATATGAAGTAATATCATAGAATCATTCAAGTGGAAAGGCATCCAACAGCCAGACTCCACCCCAGCATCTTGCTGACTCCCATCTTCTGTGGGAGGAAATAGATGGGTTGAGATAATGACAGTTTAACAGGAAAAGCAAAAGCATGACGCTTAAGCAAAGAAAAATAAAACCAATAATTGACTAATTTGTGTAGGCAGGCAGGTGTCCAACTGCTTCTTGGGAAGCAGGGTCTCTGCATGCTTTGTGAGTGCCACAGCCATGACCATTCCCTCTCTTTCCTGCTTCCCCTGAGCTTTTATATCTGAGCATGACTCCGTACGGTATGGTCTGTGTGTGACAGCTGTCCTGCTCGTGTCCTCTCAGCCTCTAGCTCACCCTTGGCTGACTGACTGTGCTGGCACAGCTCAGCATTGGGGAGAACACTGGTGTGTTACCAACACCATTTCAGCCACAAATAAAAACCAGAACACCCTAAGGGCTGTCCTGAAAAAAACTAATTCCATCTCAGCCAGACCCAATGCAATCCCTTATTCCATACCATTTCTGTATCATGTGGAATTGATCTGTCTTCCTGCCTGCTTGGAATAGGGATGGCTTTGAAGGTATGTGGGTTAGTCGGGGCCTTACCTGCTTGTTCTGGATTTTTTCAGGAGTGAATATTCCTCAGTCTTTCTGGGCAACCTGTTTCAGGTTTTGATCATCTTTACTATGAATGTTTTCTTTTTCCTTTTATCTAATCTGAACTTCCCTTGCTTCAGTTTACATTCATTGCCTCTTAACTTTTTGCTGTGCAATTTCCAGCAACTATGGCTCTGTTTTTAAATAGTTGAGTATAGTGCTATGATCTCCCATTAGATTTTCCTGTAGAGGTTGAAGAGACACAGTTCTCTCAGGTGCTCCTTGTACAGCTCATACTCTAGCCCCAAACCATCATGTTGGCTTTCCATAAAAGATATGAACCAGTATGTCATATACAAGGGACCATAAATTGAAATACAGTACTCAAGATGTAGGCTGACAGGTGTGGATTAGAATAATAATAATAATAATTTCCCTTTACTTGCTGGTTCTGCTGTAGTGAGTGCAGCCTAGTGTGCCCTTAGCATTCAGTTTCTGCAAGGGTGCAATTTTGACTTCTATTCAAATTGTCCATCAGACCTCGCATGTCCTCTTGTGCAGAGCTGGTTTCTGCTGTCAGCTCCCATGCTGGACTGTTGTATGGGGCTTTTCTATCACAGTTACAGTATTGTGCATTGTTTTTTGCTGTTTTTTCTTGAGGTTTGGCTGCCCATTTCTCAGGTCAGTTGCGATCTCCCTGAGGCACAGTCATTTACCCTGGTGTGTGAACCCCTCCCCTCAATCCAGTGAACTTGATGAGATGCATTCATCCCATCATCGCCCATTATGAGGGTGTTAAATAGAGAATTATGTAATCATGGAATTTCTCAAATTGGAAGAGACTCATAAGAACCATCATGTTCAACTCCCAGCTCCTCACAGGACTGTCTAAAACTAAACCATATGACTATGACATCTTTATATGCTTGAGCTCTGCCAGGCTTGGTTCCCTGGAGAGCCTGTTACAGTGATTGATTACCCTCTCAGTGAAGAACCTTTTCCTAATGTCCAGTCTGAAGTTACCCTGGTGCTGCTTCATTCCATTTCTTTGTATCCTGTCACCACTCACCTGAGAGGAGATGGTTTTAAGGATGGTTTTCATCTTGTGCTCATAGGGTCAACAAATTGAAGAGATAGTGGGGAAGCTGATGGTTGAGGCCTGCTGACTGTAATTTGTGTTGCTGCTAGAATGTAGTCTGTTACAAAGCAAATGGTGACTTAAAGTTTCAAATGTCACTTGGGTTTCATTTGTAATCCTATGGTTAGAATTTCTAAGCTGTCAGTACTTACTCTTTTGGTAGATATTGAACAATGGGGAAAGGGCTCAATGATAGTGATGTGGAGGAAATATAATAATGCTAGTAGGAGGAAAAAGGAGGCTGTGAAAACCTCACAACAATGTAACATTTCCCTGGGACAAAGGAATATTTTAGATTTTTGGTTATATTTCTCATTGTTACCCAAGCACTGGCAAATCTCAGTGTTTAGAATAATTCTGTTGCATTTCTTTTATTCATTTCTTCCAGCTTCCACAGAGGTAAAAGCATTTCTGCCAAATACCTAGGCTTTACTTGAATGGATTCAATGTATACCTGGATAGGATAACGAGAGATAGCACTTGTTTTACTGATTCCAAATAGGATAAAACAATAGATAAGACGGCCACAGTAAAATACTTGCAAGATTTAATTTTCTAAATGTTACATTCATTTTGAGCTAATCAATGGCAAAATCAACTAAGCTTTGGGGATGCTCTTTTAAGTGCTACTTTCTGTTTTTCATGCTGTTTTTTTTTCCTTTTTGCTTACCTTTATATACCAGTACAGAAAATACTGTTTGAAATTTCTTCAATGTTTTCATTAAGTTATGTGTTTTTCCTTCTGTAAATTCTGTCATTTAAGCAGTAATATTAGATGTATTTAATGACTTAGCTGGTCTTTGAAATAACAAGTATAACAAAAAAAATCAATCAGTAGAGAGGTGGTATTTCTTTATTCAGAAAATTGGTTATTGTGTATTTCAACACTTTGTCATTTATAGTTCGTGTTTATTCATCTCATTCCCTTTTTGTAATTTTGGTTCCTAAAGCAGACTGGCTTTTTCTCTTAGTAGTTCAAGCCGTTTTTCAGTACATTTTCTCTTCTCTCAGCCTCTTGGAGAACCTTACTGAAGGCATCAAGAGAGAGATTTTTTTCAGAAGTACCAAAGCTGAATAAAAGCACAGAGGTGTAGGCACACAGTTTGTGGTCATTGGGAGTGGGGCTGTGGCTGAGCCTCATCCCCAATGGGCTGCAGCTGTGAGCAGCAGGTGAGCAGCACTGACAGCAATGAGCCATGGAGTGCCCAGGGGCACTGACCAACCACCGAAGGGAGCAGAGGGCACACAGGTGCAGTGCATCAACGTGAGGCTATAAAAGGCTGGGCTGAGGAACAAGAAGGGCACACGCTTGCAGCCTTTTGGAGTGGAATGGTGTTATGCTGTATGGGCAGATACTTGAAGTCTTCAAATGAGGTATGGTGTTACTCTGTTTGGGTGAATGTTTACAGCCTTCTGAAATTGTAAGGTGATAATCTGTGTATTGTGGTCCTCTCGACTGTGACACAGAGGCAGTTTAAAATTGATGGGCATTTTCCTAAATCAAGATAATTTTGAGGCTCGCTTGACTTCTGTTTCTAATATATGGCTGAAAATTCCACAAAGACTTGGTTAGCATAAGTGCTATATAATGAGTGGAATTCATGAGAAGAATTAATAGTGGTATATATTTTATAGAGGCTACAAGATTTTTGTAGGAGAAGCTTAACTAAGTGGGAAGTAGTGGAAAGATGTTCAGCCAAAATGTTATCTGTGAATGTCTCAATATTTCATTACTTGCTGTTAAATACCTTCATGGGAATCTGTTGAATACAATGTTGCTATTTTCAGTTAACTTGAGGATATTTTGCACTCTGAGATAAAACATTCATTTTCATTTTCAGTTACATAGCTGTGATATGTAAGGTTTGCTGTTCCTGGGGATATTTTGCTTTCCTTAGAAATGATTTAGAATTTCAACACTAAGTCATGATTGGCCTGATGTGTTCTTTCATTGCTGTCATGGAACAAATGGGTGGGAAGAGCACACGTTGGCTTTGACGTCACCCCACTTGAGCACAAGCTTGAGGAACGTCTGCTCTTAAGGCTCATGATTGCTGTGACACTTCATTGAAAGATTGAGAACTTTTTTCTCCCCACCTTATTTTTAAACTAGAAATGTCTTCTTAAAGCTACAAATTATCACATTGTAGCAATAGCATTAAGTTGCTGTATGCAATTAATTTTTGATATCATTTGGTTTTTGAATGGTTGGTCAGTGAATACTGTAATCATGCTTCAAATGCTTGGTGAATGATCAGAAACTTTCATGCCTCCCTTGCATATGCCTCCTAAATTATTGAGTAAATATCTTTCTGGTCCATCTGTTTGCTAAATGACTGCTGAATCTGAGAATTCAGAAATTAGCAGAAGTGCACATAACAAATAATGATATCATGTATTTTTGTTTATGTATGTACAAAATTTTTGACTCAAAAAACGAACAGCTACTGATTTTTGACTCAAAAAACTACCAGCTTTTCTAAAATCTTGTAAATTTGGTGTAAACTTTATTTTCTGAAAGCTTGTCGCAATCTTTAGGTACTTCCCTGTATTGCCACTGTCTTTTCATTAAACATCTAAATTGGGAGGGGAAGGGAAAAACCCCCACAACTTCATGACAAAGAAAACCTGCAAAGAACCTTTCCAGGTCTAGTTAGATTTTTTTCCTTGTCTTTGTTCTGTACTTACTTCTTTTCTTACATGCTTTCAGAAGTGAAAACTATTGCACTTTATATTTTTCTTTCCCTTCTGTCTTGAGCCTCTACCTTGCAGTCTGTAAAGTTATAGAGTACAAGCTTGTTTCCTCACTGTGTAATTTCCTTTCCCCAACATTTTATTGGCTTTTCACTGGTAGTATTAGGCTTTATTCCACTTTCTTCTGTGTTTTTTCCTCAGAATTGAGTTATTTTCTTTTATTTATTAAAAGTTATTTGGTGCCTTTAGTTATGAAACCATCCATCTTTTGTTCAGTAAATGTATCAAATGTTTTTCCTGGGTGGAAATTATTTTTTTCCTTATGCTTAATATATTGTAGGATTTTCTGCAAAGAAAATTCTTTCTTGTTTGTTGTCTGTTGGGAAACATTTCAATGACTCCCTTCACACTTCCTAGCTTTCCGAGCACTTGTGCCAAAGCCTGCTGTAATTTTCTGTGAAGAGCACTATTTGAATATAGAGTTGTCAAACATATGACTAATCTTTGCTTGCAACATTTCTGTTGTGTGAATGTGGCATTCAGACAGACTTAATTTTCGTATGCATCTAACACTGTATATCCAGCTCTGCAGTATTGTTAATTTGCAGCAACCTTGATTTTGGGATAGTTTGGATTTCCTGTTTGTAAAACTCATAACACAGTTGTCTGACTTGTATTGTTTTATTTTTTTTGCCTCTGCCTCCCAGGTAACTTCATCAAGTACAGTTTCCCAAAATCTCAGTGTTGCAGTTTGAATACCTGGACATGTTTTGCATGTGTTTTTCACAACATTAGGCAGTGTGAAGCATAAAATCATGCAAAGCAAAATGAAATAAGTATACTCCAGTATTCACCAGAATGATTCCACCAGATTTGGGAAAAGGGCAGGGCTTTGAAGAAAGTTATCTGTCTTTGGGATTGCAAGAGAAATTGCAGGCTGATGTTCATGTCAATGAAAGATGCCCATTTACCTTCCCAACTGCAAGCTCCTGAACTTATTCGTATATACTGCTAGAAAATACTGATATAATATGTGAGTTTCACATAATTATGTAAGCCATTTGCTTTATTAGAAAACTGAAATGCATTTTTACCAGTTGAGAAATCATAGTCCTTTCCCTCAAAAACACTTCATTAATTTCTCCAGATATGTAGCAGCTCTCCTGCCCCTCTGAAGATGAATATTCACTGCTGCTTTAGGGGTGACAAGGTATATTTTAGGTGGATTATCTAGAGGCAGAGAACTCTACCAGGAGGGGATGGGATTTTAGTCTCCAAGATATATCTAGGGGAAAGTTACTGTTGTTGCTCTGATTAGTAGCATAGCATTCACAATGCTTTATGATATAACCAGAAAAAAAATCAGGGTTTAGTTTAGGTGAATTTGGGAATACCTTCCTGAGTAAAATGAAATATGAATACTTTTCTCCCAATTAAAAGTACACTTTGGGGTAATTTTGAATTTGTCTTTAATCATAGATTACCTGCAGGGTGCAGGCTCAAGTAGAAAACTTTTATAAGCCATGTGTCCCATCATGTTTGGAGCATCCCCAAGGATGGAGACTCCACAACCAGCCTGGATTTTGTTGTATTTCAGTTTCTGTCTGTTGAACTTGGGACTGGTCACGACTGACGAGAGCCTGCCTCTGTCTTCTTTAGTTCCCAGCGTCACATTTGTAGATGGATTGAATCCCCTGAGCCTTCCCTTTTCACCGGGCTGAACAATAACAGCTCTTTCAGCCTCTCCCAAAATGAGTGGGCTTTAAACCAGTCCTGTCAGGTCTTAAGATAATCTTGAACAAACTCTATACAGTAAGTGACTCAGAGTTACAGAAGAAAGGGGACATGATCCTTAATTTGGGTGATGGGAGGATATGAAGGTGTAATGTGTAAACATAGGTAGGACTTTTGAGAAGATGCTTTGCTATTGCATGCACTGACTTTTCTACAGTTCAGCCTGGAGTGTGCTTGAGATCTCCGGTATGTAAATAAATTCAAGTAAGAATTTGAGCAAAAGGTTTGCACTTTTTGTTAAGTTACAGTTGAAGCTGTGTGAAATAGAAAAAAGTATAATCTGGTATTTGTGGAGCTAGTTTATTTACTTCAAAGGGGGGAAAAAAGAAGAATAAAAATTGGTCCATCCAGCTCTTTTTTTTTTTTTTCTTTAAATTGTCTGTGTTATTTCAAACATCCATTTTTTTTTCCATTGTGTATTTGTTTGTTCTATGAGTAGCTTGTATTTTTAATGTTGTAATGTAGTTTCTGGTTAGATAACAGTCTGCTTTTTTGGCTTTGGTTAAAAAAAATTTAAAGTTGCTTAAAAAAATTTTAAAGTTGCTTAAAATTCCAGTTTGGAATGACCACTTGTAAAGTATGTAACAGGCAAACTAGGCTGTATCCAATTCCAATTCCCATCCTTATTCAATGACTTCTGTAGGGTTTCTTTTTGGTCACAGTATTCATGAGGTTTAACTTCTTCATTCAATTCCAAAAATACCATTGGAAAACTGATCTTTTTTATACTCTAAGGCATTCAAGCTTCTTGGCAATGTTAATACAGTGAGAATTAAATGGAAGTCCTCTGCCTTTGTGCACTTAATGGTGTGTTCTAAGCAGACCAAAAAAATACCACCAAAAGCTGCATTCTGGGGAAGATCAAGTTTCTATTTGACATTACACCATGCTGCATGATGCTCCCTCTTTTTACCTGTATTTCTGTAAAGCTTTCTGGTAAATAGTATATTGATTTTACCTTTTGGGAACAAAGTGCATGAATGGCTGTAGAGTGCTTCAGCCCTGTCCCATATGAACATCTCTTCTGTAACAATCTGTTGTAAAATAATGCAGTTATAGTTGATCCTCTGTATGCTGTCCAAGGAAAAGGTCAAAACCTCTTTAATATTCTTTCTTTTTATGCTGCAATAAATCAATTTATTAATTTTGTGAACATTTAAAATTTTTATTTGCCTTTTTCCTTTCTTTTCCCTCCCCCTCACATCTTCCCTGTCAGTGTTGAAACATGAAGAACATAAAGTTGGTAAAATTTGGGTGGGTGATTCAGTGGAGAGTAAGATCCTGCACAAGGGTGCATCAATAGTAGCAGGCTGTCTGTCCTTGCCCGAAGTTTGCTGGAAACTTGACCTGAGGTGTGTTTGTCTGTTTCAACTGTCTTGAAAAATACACTCTCATAGTCTCAAGACTCCAATAATATGTGGGAATAGTTCTGTGCATTATGTGCATGGAGGTACCTTGCCTGATTGTTGGTCATGTTTAACGAAAAACCCCACTAATCTCTTTGATAGCTTTGCTACTGAAAGGAGGCTTAGAGTTGAGGAGGATGGCAGTGCTTTCTGCCAAAGAGTAATTTTATGTTTTCTGTTACAGACAGCGATTCCCTTAGAGTTTAGAGAAACTCTTTAAAACTGTCTGTGGATGGAGCAAACCAAGGAGATGAAATAATGCACTCTTGCCCTTTAATATAATCTAACAAGAAGCTCTCTGCAGGCAATATACTGCGTTCATATAATCAGTGCATGGAGCTGTGGAAGAATAAATTGCTGTCTGATTACCTAATGCTACAGAAGGAGAACACAGAGACATGAAGAGCTTATTCTTCTAATTTACCTTGTGTTTTTGGATGGAAAACCTGCTGTACTTGTTACCAGTACGTGATAGTTCAGAACAGAGGAAAATTCTCTTCATATGATGACTTATTGTTATCCACTAGTTAATTCAAAATGGGAAATTTTTAGAGGTCAATGAACTGTCAGGGAAAATACGCTTTTTAAGGGTATAATTGTGTTGACTAGTTGTTGTTTGCCACCAAATCTATGTTCAGCATTTTTTTTTATTCTATTCGATCCTGTTCCAATTGATTTTTGTTTGGCCACACTGCTTTCCACAAAGAAGTTGTTTCCTTGTTGAAGGAAGGAATAGTTTATAGAGAACATCTGAAGCTCCAGAAGCTGCTGAAAAATCCTACTGTGCGAGTTAAAAAATCCTCACACCCTATGTAGCCAAGCAGTTTTTCAGTATCCAAGTGTTTGATACATCTCAGTTTGATTCGCTTTTTTCTTGTATGTCCGTGGCTTTGTATTTTTGAAATGCTGTTGTAGGCGAAAGAAATTCTTACCAGTTGATTTCTAAAAATTTTTAAATACTAAAATTAGAGGCTTTCTGGTGTATTTATAAATTAGATTTCAAGTTGGTTTCAAGCTGGTATATAGTTTTCAGAAGATAAAATAGTAATATTTTTCAGAACTTTTAAGTATTAGTGGGTTAGGAGAAACCATATATCTAGCATTGATATTTAATTTAGAATTTGTCTTTCTGCAGACTTTTTATGTTAATGGGTAGTCTCATTCAAAAATTAGTTCAGAACAGGCACTTAGCTTTAAACCTAAGGTTTGGGAAGAGCCTGTCTTTCAACTCTTGATATGTAGATGGGTTGTTTCTGAGTATCTTCTGCATCATTGGGAGGAAAATCTAGTGTCCGATTCCCTCAAGTGGAGAGAGGGAGGGGAAGAGGCAAAGCACTATGAACTCTGTGGGTATTGACAATTAGGTGGGCAGCAGAAGCTGCCTGGGGCAGAGCTCACAGCTGATGAATCACAGACACACTGAGACGGGCAGGTGCTTCCAGGGGGCCCAAGGGCAGCCTCATGTCCAACATGAGAGGCCAGAGAAGGTTCTCTTCCAGGCGAGTTTTGTGTGTCCTCTTTGGATAGAGTTATGAAGTCTCCCTGAGAAAGTTCTGTGAAATCTCAGCTGTCTGGCAAGGAGGAGGTTAACTGCTACTAATCATCAGGTTTGCAACAAAAACGAAGAAGAGTGTGATTTGCTTCACTGTTTAGCCTTGAAGGGCTGTTTAGAAGGAGAAGTTGTGTTTTCATTCTGTTAACTGTTGCATTTCCTAGGACAAGGCCAAGTAATTACATGGAAGAGTAACTTTATCAAAGAGGTTCCCCATGACACAATAAAGTAGCTGTTCTGCTGCTTTGCTTTTGTTGTATTTCTAGTCTTCTGTGCTTTTTGGTTACCATGCCTAGCCTAGACTGGCGGTGCTTGTCCTATTCCGTTATTTCCAGTAGTTAGGGATGACTGGTAAGATTCCAGTCTCCATACAGTTGCCTTATTCTGCTTTACACAATTCACATACACTCAGGTATGAAATTCGGTCAACTAGGTGTGGATTACTCCCGATTTCTTGGCGTGATAAATAACATGGGTTAGAACTTGCTGTCAGGAGCCTCTGTTACGTGACCAGTGTGAAATGTTTGTCTAAATAAAGTTATAGAGCACTTCACAGCTGTTGTGTGTGCTGGTAGAAGAGTGTTCTTGCTGTGTTCAGTAATAAAGCAGCGAAAGTCAGGCACATGTGACTGCACAAATCAGCTACAGCACAGTTGTGAACATAGATAAAACTTGGTACAACAACGTGTCAGCCCATAATGGAGCACTTCAAAGGCTCAATAAATCTACATGGGTTAGTGACTTTGATAAGCCAGCATAATGCTTCTTTCAATTCACATTTTTTAAGCTGAGTTGCCCAGTTTTTATGCCTATTTGAGACACATCAGTGTCTGCCTCCTGTTGAAACTGTACTTGAAAGGTAGTAAATTCTCTGGAACAGAAAATGCCAAGTGTTTCAGGTTGCTGCTTAATGGTAACAACAGCAAAAATTGTTAGAATTCCTGATCTATATATATCTACACATCTAGATATATAGAGATCAGGAATTCTATATATATCTACATATATAGATATCTATATTATCTACATATCAATATCTATCTACATACTACAGGGTTTTTTGACTTGGGTTTTTTTTCTGGTTTCTTGGAATTTGTCATTTTTGAGAGTCAGCTCTCAATGGAATTCTCACAGCCTATTCGTGGTTTGTATTAAAAAAGTGGTTTATTAGAGCACTGTAATCAGCTGGCTAAAGTGTTCATAGGAATTGACTGGCCTGTTTTAGCTTACTGGTAGGAACTGTCTGGTTTAGCTATTATACAAATATATGCAGACTTAGAAGTTGCAGTTCTCTAGGAATCCCTTTATAGGTAAGCAGATATTCTCTTAAGGAAAAAAATATTGTGGGGAAGGATTGGGAAGACACTTGGCAATTTTACTTTCTGGATGGCTATGTGTAAGATGCTGGTAAATTAAAAAAGTCCTTTTCTCCATCTTCCTATTTGGGCAGCCATTAACAATGGAAAGGTTTGGATTTTTTTTTTTTTAATAGGAAAAACAAATGCTAGGTCTGTCTCTCTTTTCAGTAGTATCAAACATGTCTTAGGACTCAATTTCCTTTCTTCTCCACTGATAAACTTTATTCAAAGAATTGGTTCTTTCTGAGCCAACAAAGGTCCGGTGAAATAGGTGCTTGTAGCCTTGATTACTCCATCAGCCCTATTATTCATCTCTGGACATGTTGAGATGGATTCTGTAGCTAGCTCCATATTCAGCTGTGAGAACTCTTTCCTGTCCTGTCTCCTGCTGTTCTTCATGGGCACTGTTGTTGCCTTAGAATGTCACAAATCCCCTATTGCAGTCACTAGGGAAAAATAAAGTATTTATGGAAAATTCCAGTGGCTTTTTAGAGGCTTCAGATTGATAGTCAGTTTTAGACAATATTCCTAGGGACTGTAAATGGCATCCTTTATGTTTGTTTGTTCTTGGCAGGCAGGGGCAGATAGCACCAGTATTAATCTAGCAGCATTTCAGCCATATGTACTGCAATTTGTGAGTGCCACAGAGCCCTGTTAGGACATGCATAGTCTCATTGAGAAGACTTACAGCTGTAAACCATGAATTCTTTAGCATAATGACATTTTGTTTAGAATTATTTTGTTACTTGGAAACAGCCCAAAGTAACCATAATGCATTGTTTTTTGTAATAATCCAGTTTGCCATTAAAATTGGAGTGTTCAAAAGGTGTTCAAAGAAAAAAAAACAACCAGTATCTAAAAAGAATTGAAAACTGGAAGGACTGTTTTTGGACTGAAAATGTTTCAGTAATTTAGTAGTATTTTATTCCAAATTAATGTGATTTCATTTTTCATCATGTGAGAAGAAGATTCTGAGGAATATGGCTTTGGAGACATTGATTTTGATGCATCCAAATCAAATCAGTAAGTTGGCTGACACCCTGGTCTTCCCTATGGAGGTAGGAGCAACTAGAAGCCTTTGGAGCCTCATTTTAAAGTACTTTAAGGAAGTTGTGCAGAGAGAAAAATGTGACAGGATTATACCACAGAAATCCATTTGTTATCTCCTTGGACTGAGTGTGGAAAGTGGATGGCAGGCAAGGCAAGCTAATGAAAAGCTTCTAAAAACTATAGCTGGGGAAGCAGCTGAAGGGAGGAGTTTTGGATGAAACACAGAAAGCAAGCCAGGTGGAAAATGTCTTTTTCAGGATGGGCTGACAGAGGGATGAGTATTTTAGCAGAAAGAATGACAAAAGAGGATAGACTTAGAAGTAGTAGAGTTTAGTGAGAGTGTTTGCAGAGGAAGAAAGGCGATGAAAGATGAGACAGCCTGAGGAATTGGGTAGTGCTGTCGTGGAAGGTGGTGGAGTTGCCTCCAGAGAATGTGTAGATGGAAATATTTAAGATCTCAAATAAATATTACATGCTTAGGCAGCTAACAGAAATCCCTGATTTTTATTTTTGGCACTGCAGCCTCTGGGGAAAACTGCTAAAAAGTTCATGCTGAGCATTCTCCTGATGAACTGTGCTGCAGAAAGATGCTGGTAAACTTTCAAGCTTCTGACCTATAACTGAGCACAGATACTCTTCTGAACCTGTTTTTTCAGAGCATTCAGTCAGTGGGGGAACTGATTCTTCTGCCATTTTAACTGCACGTGCTAAAAATATTAACTCTATTGCAGTTCAGTAGCTAGAATCAAAACATCAGATCCAGGATAAATATTGTTTGTTTATACCACTGGAAGCAGTAGAGTGACTTGAAGTTGCCAGGCTGTCTGGTCCTATTTTGCTTAACAGTTCCTTACATCCACAGATATTCCCCCTCCTTGTAAATAGTCTTTCTTTTTGTCTGGTTTCACTTGACTGTCATGCCTGACTCTTTTAGCTCTATGTTGTTCTGTATAGAATTCAGTGGAGGTGTACAGTAAGAAACCAATATGTGTTTATCACCTTGCGCAAAGTCAATTTTGATCTATTATTGAAACTATACATGAAACCCAGTTAGCACTTGTAAGTTTTATTAATATTTATAAACTAGATACTTTCTCACCACAAGCTTTAAAATTCCAAGCCTAGACTTGGTCATCTCTTTAAAAAACAGTTATGGACATCTGAGCAATTTGCATACCTGTCTGGATGTTCTATGGAAGAAAAATGAGAAGCAAATGAAGCTACAAAAAATTAATTCAGGAAAACTAGGGTTTTTTGTTATGAAATGAAAAATGATAGTTTTCAGAAAAAAAATTTATAACCTTCTAAATTTAAGTATGATAGGTTTTAAAGAGATAGTTGGATATGATGAACTGATGTGTAAAATTTATAATGCACACAATATTTTTTTAGGGTAGTGGCTTGCAATTTGTTACAGTTATTTTGATTTTTGAAAAATCTCTACATTGTTATCCAAAAGTTTTTGGTAGAAGTTCTTGTGAAAATATGCTTAATTAATAGCAACTGAATCTGAGCATGCATATTGCAAGCTAATCAGTTATTTTTGTCAATTAAAACAGCGGGAAGAAGTGAGCCTGCATCCCAGTCATGAATTTTGTTATCTTTTTAAGGTCCTGCAACTGGCCAGTATCTGCCATTTTCAAGTTCTGCAAAATGTGCTTTTTGAATTTTTGGTACCTGATAAATTCCATTTGTATATTTTCTATATAACCTCATATAATGATGATTGTATTTAAAACATTGCAAAGTTGGAAGGTCTAATAAAGATTAGGAAAGTGGGAATGTGCATAATAGTGATTTTTAATTTCCATGACATATGTAATTCAAACTGATCTAAGTTGAGTTGTAATATCAGTCTAATTCAAATAGAGTGGATTAATATTAGTAAATGTTGCATCAAGTAATTATGCCAAGGGAATGACTGAAGTTGCAAATTGGAAATGTGGGCTGTTAATTACTGATTGTCTAGTTCCTGAGGTGAACATTAAGTATGCATTGAAAAAATGTATTTGTAAGTCTATCCTAAGAGCAGAGATCACTTGAAATTGAGGCTGTTTCTTTACAAATTAGGCAACTTACATTCTTAAAGTTTCTGCTTTGTGAAATATTTATGAGTGCCTCTTAAAGACAGGAATCAAAATCTTGCTTTTGTTCGAGCTAGTTAATCTTGATAATGCCCTCAGGCTCAGGGTGTGATCCTTGGGGTGTCTTCTATAGGGCCCAGAGTGGACTGGATCATCCTGATGGATCCCTTCCAACCCAGCATATTCTGTGATTCTGTTCTGTAAGGAAAAAAAAATGGATATTTATATGCCATTTTAATCTAAAGGATTCAAGTGATAGAGACTTTTTAATAGGAGGAGTGATGGTAACAGAAGATACTGATACAAATAGAAGGCTGTAGTGTATTTCAGGAAGCATATCTAAAGATCTGTTGTAGGGGCAAAACAAAGCAAAACAAGCTGGAACAATGTTACATCATGTAATTTTTTTAATAGTAAAAGTGATGAATTTATATACTGTAGAAAGTGGTGTATTTGAGGAATGTTTGTTTTTTCTGAATTGCATCCAGAGGGCCATTATACATAAAAAAGAAATGAATTTTTCCTGTGAGAATATTAAATACCTATGAATTCTGCATAAACTATGATTACCAAGACTGCCATTCTAAAATAATGATAATTGCATATGCAAATCCAGATGGCCTTTGGGATAAGGTTCAAACAGATGACTTTTTCAAGATGGTTACCATTTGGATTTTGTTTTCATCTATGTATCAAGCCATCACTTTAATGACAAGTTTCACTTGGCAGAGATGCTTCATCAGATCTAGCAGTGAGATGCTTGTTTCAAAAAACGAAATGCTTTGTCTTTTAAAGATATTCCCATGTGAGTTGAATATTGGTTACTATGAGGCACATTCTGTATACATCTATAAATGAATTTGGAAAAGTATATTCAAAGCTCATCAATTTTCAGGTAATTGAACTGAGGTGAGAAATGTTTCCAAGCATGTTCTACTAATCACTTGGCTTCCTAGGAAAACCTGACATTTAATATAGTTAGTACTTTATGGAAGTAAATTCCTGTTCCATCTTCCTTTTGTGTGTCTGTATCCATAAAACATTAAAGACTTCTGAGTGTTGTAAATGGCCATTCTGATAAGGATACTATTTATGACTTCTTTGAGAATAAATTACAATGTTTCTAAAATTGATGGGAGACTGCATACTGGTGTAGTTGTAGATTAACTGAAATATATGTTTGGCTGGTTTTTCATTATTGAGCTTTGTTGTTTTTCATTTGGAGGACCAGTCAACTCATTTCAAGATTACAATAATGAAAAAAAATCACAGTAAACCTTGATATATGCAATCTCCGAAATTTGCACTGAAGACTAGAGCTGAATTATTCAGGTGTTTTGAAGGTAATGAAATTAGTGTGTGATCTCATTCATATTAGTATTATAACGAGATGCTATATACATTCACAGAAGGCAAATAGCAGGAGTATAAATGTTTACAGCAACACCATCACTTTCAATTTTGATTCTCCAGCTCAAATTGTTTAGTTTTTTCACTGAAGGAAATGAATTCAATTGCTGGTCCATAACGGTTCTATTTCATTTGTAGGTAAGGTATTTAGAAGACACAAGAAATTATCTTGGCATATAGGATTGTATTTTGATTTCACTGACTAACAAAACTGTTATTTTTTAGCCTCTGGAGGGAAAAACACTGTATGAAAGAAAATATTTTAGTCAATGAACAATGTTGTTGTGATAGAGTTTTTACTTTTTATAGTAATTCTTTTCAGAGTAACTTAAACCTGCTTGTGTGTGTGTTGCCATGATAAACATCTTCAAGATAATCTATGTTTTAAAAGAGTGTTTGGTATTTGTTTGGCATTGTCCCTTTTTCCAAGGGACAATGCTAGCCAGGTAAAATAACGGGTTGTTTAAGAGCTTAAACAAAATGTGTCTGAAAAATTTTCCTGTTTCTCAAGTATTAAGAGACAGTAATGAAAATTTACAAGATAAAGTTTTGTGTTTACTGTTGCTGTCATACCTCTAAACCCAGCAACTTTTATCTCTACTTTGTGTTACACACATTCCCAGCCCCTCCTCCCCCAGTACAGAGAGTATGTGTTCACTTTTGTTTTTGAACTCAAAGGACACAGTACAAATCTTTGCTATTAAGAAATGAGGGCATAGCACAGTGGAACACATACCATGGTAGTGCTGGCTTTGGTGGCAATGTTGCTGGCACAATTCAAACCTCAGTAAATTTTGCCAAATGTTGTTGGTTGAGTGAACCTCTGCTCTGGGCTTAGGGTGGGAATTATTTCTGCCTTATGATTTGTGTTCCTGTAACACAGAAGCTATGAAGAAAAATGATTTTGAAAATTCAGGACAAAGAACATCTATAGTGTGGTTTCAGGATGGTTGGGGTGCTGTGAGTGAATTGTGAAGGGCTTCAAAATATTTGACTATTTATTCCTCATGATAATTTCGTCTGGGGTATTGATGATGTACCTTCAAAGTAGGATGACTACATACCTACTGTATTGTAGTTGTGGCTGACAGGTGTGAGGGAATACTACCAGGAAAAGGGTTTCTGCTTCTGGCATGTGATTAAAAAGTCATGGCAAACATGGCTCTTTCAAATGTGGGCAAGTATGTATATTTTAAATGGAATGCACATAATGTCAGGACGAATTCTGTTTTAATATTCATAGTATCACATATGTAATTAATTGTTTTAAGTGAAGTTAAGATATATAAAAATCTGTGACTTGGTATTTAAGGAAAAGGATGACTTGGAGGAAGAAAATGGGATAAAGTAGGTAGCAAAGGCTAGTTTTTGCATGGTAATGTTAAATGCGAGTATTTTATCAAACTGTCAAAGGTTTTCATCAGTCTAGAATCAATATTAAGTTTTGTCAAGTTGAAAATTGAGAAGGAAACAAAAAGGATGAATCAAAAACTTACTCTGCCCAAGAAGTGATCTATTTTAGCATCAACAATAGTCTACTTAAGGTATTGCTTGACTTCATTCCACTGAATCATAATGTGCTCATGAAGTGAGTGAGTCTCCATTAATGGCTCATTTGGGTACTTTGTGAAAGCAGCTGTTTTTCATGGTGGCATTGTAGGCATATTCTCCACATGTTTGTAGCTTGTGTTGCTCAACCAGCAAGAGTGGACAGATTTTAAATTCTTACCAAGGAGCTGAAAGTAGGAGACATTATGGATACTGGTGTGTTACTGATTTAGGTCCTCTGATTTTGTTATTTTCTTACAAAATCATGTTTTCTTCATCCTTTATTGCAGTTCTGAAATTTGGATTGAAGTACACTGTATATGAAGCCTGTGTGCTGGCTTTATTTGTACAATAATATAAAAATTCTCGATTATAGAGGCATCTCCCAACTAGTAAAATATGTCTTCCCAAAAGATTAGATGTTAGGTAAGTTAACACATCTGAAATTGAATTGCATCTGCCCTACTACCTTTATTCAGTCCATTTGACATCACAGAGATGTGTAGTAGAGGTTTAGCTTCTTGCAGTAATGGGTAGATGTTTTGTAGAGTTTCTGTAATGATTAGTGAGGTACTTTTATTTGAGATGGCTGAAGGCAAAAGTGTTGGGTATAATCACATAAAAGGAATTAAACTTTTCTACTGTAATTAATATTCCAACCCATGAAACAGAAATTTCTGCTCTTCCAATGCCTAGGTTTAGAGCAGCTGTCTCCAAAGAGTGCAAAACCAGAGGACACATCCATGCTATCCTCTTGCTGGAGCGTGTGCCTTAGTGACACTGCCTCCATTTGTCATTTGGGCCCAGGAGAACTGACGGCCGTAGCAGTCACAGCAGGGCTGTGAATTAAAGCTTCTGACCACCCGCTCGCCCTAATTTTTATCTCTGTGTGGTTCCCGGGCTGTGTGCAGGATGAAATAGGACCTGAACAAAGAACAAAAGCAGATTTTGGGGCTATGCAGTCTTTATGTAGGAGGGGGCTTTTCTAAAGTCCCTCATAACTGTACCAGTTTATGGAATGCTGTAAAAGCTAGAAAGTGGGATAAAAAATTTAAATCTTGACCATTACTCAAGCATTCCAGTTTGATTTATGTGTAAATATGACCTTTGGTATCCAACCAGAAATATGTTTAAAAACAATGGAGACAAAAAGTCCCATTCTGCCATGAATTGCCTACATATAAAACCTTGTTAAAATGGTAGATTTCATTTCCATATGAAACTGATATTTGAAAAAAAAACAACTTGAGGTTATTTAAACTAATTTTTTAGCAAATCTGACTCAGAACATTTTCCTAATGTTTTGTATTTTTAAGTGTACATGTTGTTAGTTTTTTTGATTGATGTTCCTACTTAGAGTATATACAACAAGAGGAATATCCTTAAAAGGTTTTTCAGTATTTGATAAACGTATGTCTGTCAGTATCTGAAGGGAGGCTGACAAGGGGATGTTTCCAGGCTCTGCTCAGTGGTGCTGAGCAATAGGAAAAGAGGCAGTGGGCAGGAACTGATGCCCAGGAAATTCCTCCTGAACATGAGGAAGAACTTCTTTACTGTGCAGTGACCAAGCCCTGGAACAGGTTGCCCAGAGAGGCTGTGGTGTCTCCCTCACTGGAGATATTCAAGAACTGTCTGGATGCAATCCTGTGCCTTGTGCTGTGGGATGACCCTGCATGAGCCGGGCAGTCAAACAAAGTGATGCCCTGTGCTTGCTTCCAGCATTACCCATTCTGTGGTCCTGCGACTTGCACAGTTTTCTGACAGAATTATGTGTTTTGGAAAGAGGAGTTTCATCTTTCCCCATAAAAATGTATGCTGGATTATCAGTAGATTGTTCATCTTCTATTTCAGTTTCTAACATGTTGAGAAGTCTTGGTGCTTCTAGTGTTTCTGATTAGTTCTGTGTAAGATAATTATATCAGCCCTCAGTTCTGAGAAGGTGGCAATCCATGGCTAGCAGGAATAGCACATTATCATCTCTCTAATAACATTTTCTATTTTTTTTTTGTGACGAACATTTCTTGATTCATATTCACCAAGCTGTTTGTTATGTTTCAAACATGAAAATTGCTAGTGGGTGGCATACTCTCTCTTATTGTGCATGTGTATCAGAAATCATCTGTCATCTGATTTAAACTTCAATTTAGTCAGCAGAGCATCTCAATTTGGAGAAAATTGGACTCCATTATAAAACACAATTGTGATAGGATTATGTTTTTATGGTAATGCATGTAATTTTTTGCTCTTATTATCATGCAACAGATTGTAGAGTAATGTTTTGACTTACTCCTTTAAAAATGCTTTGGAGTATGAACATTATAACATTAGTCTTATGTGGTTTATTTTCTCTTTTTTTTTTTTTTTGACTTTAGGGAGGCATACATCAGCCTGACTTTCATGGATACCATTATAAGGAGTTTTCAAAAGGTATTTGGTACTATGAGACAAGTAAATAAGGGATAGAACATTTATAGAAAGATGGCAAAGGTGTTTATTCAAGAGTGAAATGAAGATCTTTTAATTAAGTTATGGAGTTCCAGCTGGTTTTATTTACCATAATCTTGTATTTTGCCTCATGCACTTGGGTGATAGCTTGTCTCTGAGCAGATTAAGTGCTAAAGTTGTGAATACACAGTAGTTAAATCAAACAACCTTCCTTTCCTGGGAGGAACTTCATAACGCTTTTGCAAATACTGAGCTATAACAGCAATTCCAATTTCATAAAAACTTCTAATTGAACCTACTGGCCAAGTTCATGTAATCTCCGGGAGGCTGCATTCTGTCATTTTGGATTTTCTCTTCTTTCTTGAAACAGGAGGACTTGTGCTGGTCAGCAAATTCTTCTGTTCCAGAAGTGTAAGGTCTGAATCCCTTGTGGCTCTTGGTCAACTGACAGTTCCCCTGCAAAATGGACAGCTTCTTTCTATCCAGAAATGTGCTTGATAAGGGATGGCAATCCTAGGAGACTTCTCTGCTATTTGTCATTATCAATTTTAATTTGTATGCCCAATCTATTCTATGATTAGAACACAAGAGATACTCACATGCTTAAAAATGCATGTAGCTTAGGGTTTTTTTTTTTTTTTTTTTAAGAGGCTAGGAACAGTATGCATTACTTTCCTGACAGAAGAAAAATAATATTGTGGTTTTGGAAATGCAAAAATGTCCCGAGTACAGTTATTCAGTAGACAGCTATGAAGAAGTGTGTCTGTGTAGGTCAAGCACATACATTCAGTGTCACCCCATGTTTTTGTTTTATTACAATGGGATACAGTCCAGACTAGGACTTTCAAATCTCAAAATTTAATTTTTAGTGTGATTTGTAAGTGCTTTGTTCTCAATACTGTTACTAGAAGATAATCAGGGAATTTCAAATTATTAAAAAAAAATAGAAGTAACCTAGGTTGAAAGAGGGATTATTTGAGCCACTGACAAATTTACTTTTTCTTCTATATATGGGGAGCAGGGGGAACTTCAGGAGTTTTTTGTATGGACAAAACTTAAATCTGATTTATGCAAATTCATTCTTAAAATTATATGTTGATTATTTTCCATAGTTGTTGGTCCTCTGGCACCCTCAGAGTTGTTGCTGATATTCATGCAGTTCTGTGCATTGTCCTAAAGTTGGTGGGTGAATGACTGAATTATGTGAAATGTTGTGGTCTTTAATCTTCATAGAGCAAAATCTGTGATGTTGTTGATAAGGCTATTCATTTATTTGGAGTTTTTTTTCATTATGTGGAGTAGCTCAAGCAGATTCGTGTGTGAGCTCTGCTCATGCTGGAGGGCAATGCTGCTTTGTCACCCTGCTTTGTCATTACCTTGTGAAGGTGGGAGATCAGATAGGACTCTTGAGGAGTGTACAGTTTCATGGTAATATTGTAGATGGGAGCATCATCAGTAGGGGAGAACAGTTGTCATATTTGGTGGGGTTTTTTAATAGTAGCATTTTATGAATTATTTGACAGAAAGGGAAGCTACTGCTAAACTGTTTCTCAGAAAACTCTTTTCTTTGTTCTAAAGACTAAACTTTAAATTCAGGTTTAATAATTTTCTTGATTGTTTTAAAATCTTTCTTCTTAATACATGCTTTTCAGAATACAGTCCCAGAGAATACTTTTGGTAGGGATTCAGTATTGTTGTTGTCCTTCCCTTTACAATCCACAAGTATGTCTGCATTTTCAGCCTACCTTGCAATTAACATTACTGGTCTTTTTCTGTCTATAGAATGTTTATTCTCTCAAAAATGCTTCATTCTGTTCTTTGCTATAATAAATGTTGCTTCTACCAGATTGCAAAGTGAATGGACACAAGGAGTGAGATTTTTACTGAGATAGCTAAAATTAATTTTAGAGTAGTAGAGGTGAGCCACATAATGGGGTGCAATGCATGCCTTTTGTACTGCAGTGAAGCATTTAGGCAGTATGATGTTGGAGCTATTTTCTTGCTCAGAAGTTTACTTAATTATCAAGTCTCTCCTTCTTTAACAAAGTGAAACTCTGATTTTCTTTGCCAAAAGGAAACTCAGATTTTTGTTGCCAATATTTTTTTTTATTAGCTTGCAATAATTAAATTTATACAGGTTGTTCTGTTCAGATACTCTGCCTTTTTTGTAAGTCCAATTATTTATCGCTTCATTGCTTTGCAAGTTTTTCCTGCTGTAAGCATTTTTCCCAAACAAGGAGATGTAACTACCGCCTTAATAATGTCTTTCAGTGTAATGGATTATAAAAGATTCTGAAGAAATTGGTACAAGCAAAGTTATAATTCTTTGTGCTATTTTTCTTTGCTTATTTAATGACAGCTTTTCCTGCAGAATAGACAGGCTTTTATGTCTCTCTACAGCTTTATCATGTGACTGCCTTGCTATGAGCATATTTCTTGATAAATTCTCAATATTAGGGAATAGCCTTTGGTCTAGAATAAAGGACTAAAGACTGCATAAATGCCAAGCCAATTTACTCAGGATTTTTCTTTGTCTACATCCTGCCTTTTTAACCCAAATATGAATTTTTTTTTTTTGTCATAGGCATTTCATTTTGTGGTTTGGAATTGAATTTCTTCTGAGGCTTATCTACCTTCATGATGCTAAGACCTTAAAAAAAGGTATAAAAACCAACCCAGAGCAGTAGTGGCAACAACAAAAATAAAGCAGGAACAGAGAAAGTTTTCTGTCTGTAAACTGCAAGCTAAATGAAGGATGAACTGATAAATACAGACAGGTAAGAATGAACAAAGACAGGATGAAAATATTGATATAAAGAGGGGTCAGAAATTGGTTCAGGTATTTGTTGCAACCTTCTACATTCTCTTATTCTTAGTGTGGTTTTATTTACTCAGTAAAGCATGTGGCATTAAATGAAATCTGTTTTGCATTTATTCAAGAGAGATCCAGTGCTTACAGGAAAAAATATCTCCCAGGGGAAGGACTGTATCTTCAAACCTCTTGGTTTTCCTCCTAAGGTCATATCATTCATGGTTAGCTTGTGCTCAAATCATTCTATTGCCTCTTTCTTCTAATTTCACTTGTTTTTTGGAGAATATGGATCAAGGTAAAAAGACATCAGTGTGATCCTACAGGCTGTGACAATGAGGAGGAGGAAGCCTGAACTGAGAGTGAGGCATCCATGAAAGTGGTTCTCAGCTGAGCATTTACTGAATCATAGGAGATCTAAGTCTGTTGGAAAGAATTTGAGGGGTTATCCAGCCTAAACTTTGGGATGGCCTAAACCCCTGAAAGAGCAGGGCTGTGGCCATCCCTGGGTCAGATTTCTCAGGGCTATGGTCTTGGACACTTTCAAGGATGTGGAGACTCCATAGCCTCCATGAAAAACAAATCAAGAGCAGCATTACTTTTCTAGGGAAATGTTGACACTCTCAATTGTCAGTTTGTGGCTGCTTCCCCTTGCTTAATTCTCAGCTAAATTCTCAGCTGTCTGCTACTGCTGAGAATTTGGCTTCCTTGTCTTTGTGGTTCCCCTTTCCATCAGCTTGCCCCTCTAGCCTGCCAATCACCACACTGAATAAGGCCAGCATCCTCAACCTCTCCTCATATGTCATGGTCCCCTGACCATTGTGACAGTCCTCTGCTGGCCCTCTCCACACTGCTCTTGTGAGGCTGCATAAACTGGCTCTGTAGGATGTCAGTCTCATCACTGCAAAGTGTAAGATGGCAATAAATTGTTCCTTGGGCCCTGTTTAATGATGCTCAGGGTGCAGTTTGCCTCATTCATGGCAAGAGGGTACTGCTGGCCATTCATCAGTTGTTCACCTCAGTGTCCCCTCTAAGTGCTGAGGCCTTGACTGCTGATCTACACTGCAGTTAGAGTGCTGAAGGTGTAAAAGTGAGTACTGTCTGTGTTAAACTTCATGAGGTACATGATGCCCAGTCCTCAGGTTTGCTGAGGTTTCTCTCAGTTGAGTTCTACTGCTTATGTCAGCCATTTCTTCTGCTTCAGTGTCATCCGCAGGTTTGCTAAGGATACAGTCTTACAGATCCTTTGCAGATCTGTGTACAGTGTTATACAATAAATAATAAATAAATATTAAAGTGTTATACAATGATTGTAAAGTATGTAAGAGACCAGCAAGAGCAAAAATATGATAATTTCAGCATTAATATAGTGTGACTTGGATGAGACCTATTGAGATCACCTTCTTAGTGTACAGGAGAACAGTTGCTAATACTTTTCTCCAGACACTGAACTTTTCAAAAATTAGCCTGAGTCTGCTTAAGACAATGTTTATTGTAGGGAAGAAGCTGAAGATCCTGATTCCTATTAATAGGTTCTGATATGGTTTATTGTGTTTCAGAGAAACATAAATTCTCGGGAAAGTATTCCTTGGTGAGGTCTGTCCCAAAGAGCTCACTAATCTTCAGAGCCAACCCTAAGTCCTGTTTTCTCTGATTTGTGCTCTACCCGGTCTAGATAGCCATGTTCTTGCTATTCTGATCAATTTCCCTATTTTTTTTTTTAACTCTTACCATTTCCTGAAGCTTGATGAGTAACACAGTCCACTAGGACATGAAGGATGTGATTAACATGGGCCTAATCTTCTCAAGTTCAGGAGGCAGTTCAATATTCTCTTGCGAGCCAGACAAATTGTGCTTCCAAGTTGTTATATGAAGTGGGGGTCTTCATTCTTCTAGTAGTTTTAAAAATGGGAGTGGTTGCCCCTATTCAACAGTATGGATTCATGGGTGCATAAAGCAACTCGCTGCACTCTTGAAGAATGTGCCTAAATTTGTAGATGTTAAGATTTAAAACTGCACTCCTGCCTGTCTTGATATTTTAAACAGAGTGAGGTAAATGAATTAAGAATTATGTTGAAGTTCTTTTATCATTTCAGAAATATGAAGTCTGTTAAATCTTTTCAAACTTGGTCAACTGCCCTTGAGTTAGCATTATGTTCTCATGTTCTCTTCCATTAAAATGTGTTAAAACTTACAGCTGACAATGTAATGGCAATTTAGCAGTTAGCATGCAGGTAAGAATCTTGTTTCCAAGCATAAATTTTAAACCTGTGAAAACTCAAGAAAAGAAGTAGTTATCTGTACAACTTTTCAACATTTCAGCCGTATTTCTGAGTGGCGGCTATTCTATGATGGTCAGAATAGGATACTTAAGTAACCAATATGTATTTGTGCTGTAATTGTTGAAATGAAAGAACTTTTTCTGTTGGGTATAATTGAAGCATTTAGCTCTCAGTGGGGGGGGAATTTTAGTAGCTAGTTGTGTACCAGAGGTACAACTTTTGATTGCCAGAGTACTTGTGAAACAAGCCGTGTTTGGCATCTTTTCTTGACTAAGGCGATTCCTTCAGAGTAGATGCCAGTTGGAGTACTTTTGTTATAAAAGATTGAAATTCTAGTGTAAGCTACACAGATTATTACCTTCCTCAGAAACTTGAATTATTATTTTCTGTATCTGTGTAGCCTTAAATATTTGCAAATTAACTGCACTTTTCTTCTAGTGAGGCACTGTCATTTGTTCTCTTTTTCTGATGCTGGGCCAAAAGTTTCTCTGCAGGCTCACTTGCTATCAGCTGGCTTAACAAAAATGGTCTCTTCAAACTTTTCTTCTTTATAAAAGATTTTATTTGTTTTTCTATGGTAGTGATTCAGTGGCATTATAGTATAAATTGTTGTAGTGCCGCAGCAGACAGTGAGCAGATGAAAGTTTTGAGTGTGTGCAGATAATTAGATGAAATGTATTTTGACAGACACCTAGTAATTAGACTTTAAAATTTATTTTCTTTTTTGCATTTAATTATGTTTTATTTCAGCTCTTTGCTGAGAAGCTTTTCATTAGCTGTTAGGAGTTTGTTTCTGAATTCCGCTGACTTTCATGAAGTGATGTAAGTCATTATGAGCTTATATGTGCAAAGCTGTCAGTGTGTTTTTCTGAAATTTTTTCCAAGCTTAGGATGCTACATGTTTATGGAGTGACTGGTTTTAAGAGCCATTTTAAGCACAGGGAATAAATTGAGATAACATGTGTAGCTAACCATGCTGCTCTACTATGATTTATGCTGCCAGTGCTATTTGGCACATGACTTGGGTTGAAATAAACAAAGAAATACAGTAAGTGTTCTACTACATCCACTTTAAGTTAGAGTAAACCCTTCCACTAAAGTATAATATTTAAATGTTTTTCCCAAGTTAGACAAAATTGTTTCATAGAGGAGATAATAAACTTCTGTTGTTGCTGTTCCTTTTCCTTCCCAGATTCTTTTGTGAACTTGGTACTGAAGCTGTTCAGTTACAATAATGGCATAATTTTTACTACTTAATGCACTTTATTTAAAACCAAAATCCCTACTGTGTGTAGGACTTGTTTTTATGACTTGATTTCCCTTAAGTCTTGACCTGAAAATCACCTGTGTGAAGACTATTTTTACTCTGAAAGAATTGATTTATAAGCTTGTTCTCACACAACATGTATCTTCCCATGTTGTTCCCCAGAGGACGTTGTGAGATGTTTGTCTTAATTTCCTCTCTCAAGCTGTAGCATAGCTTTTGAGAATGTGGGTTTTCTTCTGTGAGTGCCCACTGTGTAATATTTTACTATATTGATGGATAAATGAGAGAGACAAAATAGGAGGTATGTAGCAAAGCTTTTAACCTTGAACTCATTCCTAGGAATTCCAAGTTTTCTTGCACACTTAGTCTGTCGGCATCATTAAGCTCACGGTATGGTTATGCCTGGCTTTATGCTTTTGTGAACACTAAACACGAATGGAAATTTGATGACTAATGGACTAAAACTTAGTTAAGGAGCTGCATGCTAAACTGCCTCTTCACTGTAACCAGCCTCCTGCCCATCTTCTCTCTCCACTTCACTTTGGAGCACTGAAGGACCAGTGCTCATGAGACTTGTCTCTCATGCCTCAGGCTCTTGTGTTGGATCAGCTGGCTTTTTTGCTGTGATCCAAATCTTTTTGTCATCTCTTTCATGTGTACTGATTGTTTTTTTAAATTTTTTGATCAGAAATTGTAGTAGTTAGAGTATATAATGAATTTAAGGTTTGAGATAATTGGAAAAACTCTTTTAGTAGATCTTAGAGCAAAACAAAACAAATTGCCTGTAAGTGCACAGTATTTCTTTTGAGTTGCTGTGGGAGCTGAGCAAAAGGACTGGTAAAGAGCAGTGCTGGCAGAGAAACAGCTCTTCTGGGGAGTGAAAGTAATGCTAGGCTTTACTTAAAAAACTGCCTGAAAATCTTTCCTGAGATTTTTGTAGCGAACTTGTCCTGAACAAGCTGAATCAGTGAAGCTGGAAAAATCCTCACCATATTTCTATTTCTAGGGAAGAATGAGCACAGAATATGTTGTCTAGGCCCTAATGGAGGTGAAAACCTGTGACATTTTTAAAATATCCCAACACAGAGATTTGAGTGTTAGTACTGCTCCTGATATTGGTGAGGTGGTTTTTTGTTTGTTTGTTGAGGTTTTTTTGTTTGGTCTTTTTGTTTATTGGTTGGTTTACTTTGTTTTGGTTTTTTTTTCTTCTGGGACCCCAAGTAATTTGTTTGTTTATATGAAGTGCTCATTTTGAGAGTTTTGGTTGGTAATTTTTGGGGCTTTCTTCTTGTTGTTGGGTTTTTTCCTCTCTGATAGTTATTTCTTTTTGTTGCTCATATCCAGACACAAAACCAGTGTAGCAATGAGAGACACTTCTATGTGTACATGTGGTAATAATCTTACATTTGTTTCTTCATTATTTTTTCACAATTTTTGACTCTGTCACTGGGGGAAACCTGAGCCAAATAAAGGAAGTGCACAGAAAACATACTTCATTGTGCACTTAGAAATCAGCAACCTTTTTGTGACAGACATGTTATGAACACCAGGACTGCGTCTATGTCAGGGTTTCTTGAGCTACTGTCCTTACTGACAAATCTCAGTTCTGATAGGAGAGAGGCAATTCAGATGTAGCCATTGAAAAATAGAACACAGTTGATGACATCATAGTATTGTTGTCATAACCAATGCTTTTACAGCATTTATTCAGTAAACCCTCAGTTTTGTGTAGGTCAACACTGTTATTTTTATATGAAAATGCAAATTAGAAGAACGTAACTAGGAAAATAATAAAGACATAGCTGACTACAGGAGACATTGTTATTGACAGTATATATCACATGACTGTAAGAGTAAGTTAGGTGTGTGATTTAATTTGGCCCCTTAGATGTCAAATTTTTCCAGTTTTTGTTGCAATAGGAATAGAAAGCCATGACAAAATTACTCAAAAGCTGGCAACCACATGAGGCTGACATAAACGTTCATTTTTCAAGCAGAATAGTCTTTGAAGGAATACACCAATGCAAGCAATTTTGCATTTGTTTTTCCTTGAAACAAAGAGAAATTTCATGGAGACAGTTTGTCTCTGTTTCTACCTTCTGCATAAATGCAGTTTTACTGCTAGCCATATTTCTTAATTAGATTTT
Organism: Setophaga petechia; assembly: GCA_024362935.1. NCBI lineage: Eukaryota > Metazoa > Chordata > Aves > Passeriformes > Parulidae > Setophaga > Setophaga petechia. The sequence goes on from JANCRA010000001.1 coordinate 36,707,513, forward strand.
AGAACTAAGATCTTTGCCAGCCATTCTTTCTTTTCCACATTCTGTGTTTCAGCAAAACAAGATACTGTCTAAATTTTAGCTGACAAATGTTTTCAAGAGTAAAACCACCAGATGCTACTGTATGTCTTGACAGGTAACATTTAGGAATGTGATAAAATAGCAAGCAATATGTTTCTAACAGAAAAAGCTCTGGATGTGGTTGTATTTTGTGTGTACCTTTGATTTCTGAGTTACTACTCAGACTTTTTTCTTTACCTGTTTTTATTTTTTTAATCCACCAAGGTGTATGATTCTTTTTACCTTAATCTGGGATTAACTTTAGCTTTTCAATGAATCAAGTTTTTGTTGTTTTGTTGTTTCTGAAAGCTGCTCTTAGCCTGTTTCTCTACCTCAGTTTCCTTTTACCTTTTAATAAGTTATTTCTTAAGGAGCGATGTCTGCTGGCACTGTTTTCAGTAGGGACATGATTGCCTCTGGGATTTAATACTTTTAGCAGTTCTATCTTCTTTTTAATAGGCTACCTCATTTCTATGTCCTTTTTCTTTTGTAAGTTACGTACAGCTGTGGTGGATTTTTTGGCTTTTGTAACTCCTGTAGGGGTATTGAGTCTGAATGCATTATTAGCGTGCCTTTCAATAGAAAAAAATTGAGCAAGATCCTGCATTCACTCTGGAACTGCGTCTCTAATGGTTTCCCTAACCAGCTCTCCGTGAAATGATTATTGTAGTGCTGAAAGTTTCATCTCTGCTTTGTGTCCCAGTGTGATACTTGCCTGATACTCCTGGGTATCTGCCATTACAATTGTGTTTCCTTCCCTCATTGCCTCTCTGATTTCTCTTAGTGCATCATTGGTGGTCAGTGCTGTCAGTCCATGAAGGCAGTTGCTAATACAAAGCTCTTACATTTGGATCCAGGAACACTGAAATGCTCCTTCTTACAAAAATTTGGTTAAAGGCAGACTACTCTCCTGGACTCTCACTGAGGACAGCTGAGAGCTGAGACTTTCTACTTAGAACACTTCATTCTACCTAATACCCTTTTGTCCTTCCATTGAAAGAGAAATGTATCAAGCTCCGCGCCTTTTATAACTGGTCCACAAGATCTGGCATTTCACAGGAACAGGACATAATTGCAGAATACTTCAAGTGTGTCCTTATTCCTTATTGATTATCCCTTTTTCTGAATTTGAACTCGTGCTTTGGTGGGGAAAAAAGGTACATGCTGTGGGCACCTCCAGAGCTCTTCTCTACTATAATCATGTGTTTGTTGTTTTTTATCATGATGCTGGAATAGTACAGATATCCAAAGGGTGTACAAGGTAAGAGTGAATTGCATCACTAATTGAAATTAACAGGAATCCCTGCTTCTTTTTATTCAGCCATCTGTTGGCCTCCATGCTCTAGTTAACTCTGCATGTATTTGTTCAGAGTGTTGTCCATTCAGATTGCTGTAGTACAGCTAGTAATAATTGACTGGTATTTTAATGCTAATCTACAGTATTCAGCTCCTGGGTCCAATTGCTTATTGTTGAGCAGATAGGGAATCAATGGTGATTTTTCTCCACCTCATCCCTGGATTATATGTACTACATTGTATCTATTTAAATTTAAAAAAATTGCACAGTTCTAAGAATAGGATGCTATTATTGTGCTGTCGGCTACTGACTCTCAATATAGGGTTTTTGTGATTGAATAGAACACTTTTTTTGGGAGCCTGGTACTTTTCATAGCTTTTGTTGTTTGGCCTCAGTTTAAAGTGATAGTATTTATAGCAACAACAAAAAAAATTCAAATAATCTATTTTGCTAAGAAACTTCCATCTTTCATATGTAGATAGAATTTTACCTATAATCAAAATCAGCTTTTTGGCATATTTTTTCCCCCTGGCGGAATTCACAAGGTTTAATCATAAAAATATTTTTCCCATCTAGATTTGTAGATGAGTTTTATGAAGTGCTGGTCAGTAAGTAAATAATTCAGGAAGAATTCTGTTGAATTAATTCTCCTTGGAATTAGAGAGCTAATTCTACTTATTGCGCTGCTAAGTTGTCACATTGAATGGTAGAATTGTTTTGCCGTCTTCCATGGGGGAAAAGTAACCTTAAAATAAGACAGGGAAACGCTGGTTTTATGCATAAGGTCTTTGAGTCTTTGTTATATGATAAATGAAAACAGTAGTACTTGGCTTTTATCTGGTCCTTAACTTTATCAGTGGTTTTGATAACAAGGAGATTAAGCTATTAAGTCATTATAATAACATAATCCAAGTGTAGGCATAGCCACAGATGGAACCCGTGTTAGAGTGAGAAGAACCAGGTGGGACAGAGGGAGGAAGGGAAATTTCAGAATTTTGTCAGCAGTCTATGTAATATTTAATATATTTCTTTGTTTACATTTTTATTCCATGTAGTTGCATGGCTGAATTTTGACCTCATAGCTCTAAAGTATATTATTCTCAGAAGATTAAGAGAATTCGAGGAATAAGGAATGCAACAGAGCAACAATAAGTTCCGTGTGGAACGGTGACATTGCTTGCAAGTCAGGCTTGTTTTTACAAAAGCCTTATAAAATACTAAAGCATTATAAAACACTGACTGGCTTTACAAATAATTATGGAGAGGGAAAATTTGTGAAAGATGTAAGGGTATATGGTGAAACTTGTGCAGGTTAAACTTATCATAGAATGATGAACGACTAATTCCTCCTATTATAGTTATGTTTTGCTGCTGGTATAGTTATGCACTCCTGCTATTATGGAATATCTGTTTGATGCACCTGAAACTTGTACAGTCAGAAAAAAAAATTCTAGAGCTAAAACTAAAGCTTCTATTTTTTGTATTTTAAATCTTTATAGTTACTTTTATAATAATTACATGGTTTTATTTTCAAAAGGATATCACATTCTGTTATTGGACTGTTCCAAATGCTAAAATTCTGCCCGAGTAGTATGCGTTTGAGTGTGATAAGTGTTCCTGCATTTTCCCAGGGCAGGGGTGTTAATCGTAACATTTTGAATACTGAGGAGTTAAATACTGATTTATTGTTTAGTGGAACAAGGAAATATTTTGGTTATTTTCTTTTCAAATATTTACTTCAGCAAAAAATGATGGAATGAATAGTAGATATCAAAGGTATAAAATAAACTTATTAAGCTGTAATTTGCACTTTCATGAGTATGGCGTAAAAGTACCTTGTATATTTATCTGCTTTGTTACACTGTAAATTCCTGGCTGTTTCAGCTACATACTTTTTAGCAGGTTTTTTTATAGCATCATAAATATCAACATACAAAAGCTTTCTTTGGCATCCCATTTATTCTTTGTTCTAACCTCAGACTATTATTTCTAATAATTGTTATGTCCTGAATAACACACCGTGTTTCTTTGTATAGAAGAAAATAATAATTTTCTTCCATAATAATTTCTCTTTCTTCTTTAAGATAGGGTTGTTTTTTTGGGCTGCTTCCTGAAACTTTTATCATTTTCTAATGACTAAACAACTAAGTTCTTGTTTCATTTATTAATTAGTGAAACTCTGAGAAGCAAAAGATACATACTGTATGGGTCCAGTAGTGAAATACCATCGTTACTGATGGAGGCTTTTGGGGGCTCACGTTGGACGTGTTGGTTATTTGGTGCTGGATTCACCCTGCTTGCATTTCAAGTTGTGGTTGTGAAATAGAAAGCTTTTGGAAGGTGTATCCTATTTAAGGAGGATTTTGTCTTTGTGAATGTACTACAGTTAAAAAAAGTAATTGGAGCTTGTGGACTGCCAGTAGTAATAATCTGTCCCTGAATCATTGGGCTAATCACATACATGCAATCGTTTTGGATGCTGGTACAATAGCATTCGTGGAACAGCAGAATTTTTCATTGGCAAAACTTGAATTTTTTCATAATTCTATGTCTCTTCTGGGAAATTTTTTCACGACTTGAAAAACAGCTGTGGTCTCCTCTAGCCGAGGTGCTTTGTAGAAGTCTGAATGGTAGGGCTAAAGGAACTTTGGATTGTGAACTATCTATTTATTGCAAGGAAGCAGATTTTTTTTTTCTGAATTAGCCCTTTACCATAAACCTTTGTTTTAAACAACCCTCAGCACTTTAATAACCTGAGCAACAAGCTCCCTCAGCAGGTTGCTCTCCAACCAATTTGACATGATTGTTACAAAATCATAGAATCACATAACCATATAGCTTCACTTTCTTTTATTCTGAAATGTAAAATCAAAATCTACATCCCCAAACTGAGACTATTTCATAGCATAAATTTTTTTCTTTAGTTGATAAGTGCAATGGTAAATATGTGAGTAAAGTAATAGGCCACCATGCTTTTAGAAAGCAATTAAAATAAAGTCTGTGTAAGTATTTTACTCTTCTGTGAACATTATAATACTCTATTAAAACCAAAAAGTATAACTGTTCCCTGAAACAGCACATGAGATTTGCAGTTACTTTGAGAACTATTGATTTTAAAGTTCTTGAAGAGTGCCTGTAATCAGCATGGCTGATGGCTTGTTAATTAGACTAGTCCTGGGAGAATTTGGCTCCCCATACAGTATGTTTATGAATCTAATCAACCAAGCAGTGAAAAAAACAATTATAGATACTGTCTGTATTTTTTTACTCACAAAGGAGCAAGAACTGCAATACTGGAGCTCTTGCTTCCGTGATAATTAAAACATGGATCTGAATGAATAGAAATAAAAAAATGAATAAAAAAATACTGCTGTGAAGAAGTCTGTTCATCACAAAGGTCCTTTGGAGCAAATAGAAGCAGTAGAAGGGCATAAATTTTTGGACTGTGCCACAAAATCCAAGCTACCTGCTGGACTAGTGTGCATAAAATTAAATTTTTTGCTGGGGGAGGGATTTCTCAAGGTACAACAGGTCTTATATCAGAGATTTTGGTTTTGTTGTGGCAGGTCAGTCAGTCTGTTGTCTAGATTAAAGGAGAAAAAACCGTATTGTCGATATCAATTAATGTCCTTGGATTTGTCTTGTTTCTTATAGACAAATGTGTTATGAATTTGTCATTAGTGTTCCTTTGTGCATTAAGTGATTTGTAGTGAAAATACCTAGAAACAGTAGTTAGATTCAACATTACCCGACTTGTTATTTCTGCCATTTGTTTTTTCAATGGGTTAATTATTAATTCACCGTCCATTTGTGATTCCCAAGATTTTGAGCCCTGTGCTTGCTATTCCAACTGTGTTGGCAATTGGATGGTGTGTTGTATTCTGTGAGCACCTCACTGTAGTAGTTGGGGAAGTTAGTCTGAATGGTGGATAGCATCTGTCTGGGGTTTAATTATTGCCTTTTCTTTCCTTAAGGAAGAGGTTTGTGCATGGATTTTTTTCTTGTCCGTGATAGAAAATACTTGGGTTTTGGTTTTGCACTACAGTTATGTGGAAAGGTTTAAGCTCATTAAATGCCTTTGAGAGAGTTCTGATGAGTCTAGGTAGGTCAGGAGCTAGAGGCTTTTACAACTAGAAAACTTTGGTTTTGCACAAGTAAATATATCCCATGGGGGAGGCAGTTCTACTTCACTTATGGAGTGGAGTTCTGTTCTTTTATTCCAGCCTCTTTTACAGCCTTGTAGTTCTCTTTAAGCTAGACCACTCACAGGTTGCCTAAAGCTGTAGACTGAAACCTGGCACTCAGTAGTATTCTGGCAGGTACAGAGCAGAAGAGACAAAATGTACATCCTTATAGACATCATTTACCTTCGTGTAAATAGCCATAATCCACCTATGAATTTTGCCTGTGAGTGGTTTTCTATTCTGTATATGTATATATAAATTACTAATAAATCAGTAGAAAGCAGAGCAGTAGGAATTTATGTCAGAAGGCTACCTGGGGCTTTCAAATGTGAAGGTGTTTATTACCTTTTTCCCTGGTTTACATCTTCTGGTTCCCCTTTCCTGATTTAGCAGTGATTTTTGTGAGGGGCTATTGGCAGTAGTGGAGCAGGTGCCCACCAGACTTACTGGGCCTTTTGGGAAGGCCCACCAGAACATCAGTTGTGGTTATATGAAACTCTTTGCCAAATTCAAAGCAGTTTAATAGTTACATGCTGTCATTCTTTTTCTGGATTACATGAAAAGCATTTGGGAAAAATAAGAATTTTCCTCTTAATAGTTGGAGAGAGACTTCAGAGACTTCAGAGTTGGTTACTGTGAGCAAAAGTGTTTAGGGTTAACTAAAAGACACCTGATGGCAGCTCGGAGAATTAGAGATATTTTCTTAATTTGACAAGATCTACCAATATATCATGTTAGGCAAGATGCAGCCACAGGATCATGAAAACGACATCCATAAGGACATGACTCCCTGCCATGCTTGCTCTTGTTGGTTGGACTCTGTCTTGGAGGGCAGAAGCGTGTTATTGTTCACAGACTGCAGAGGCCTTTCTGATTGGCACTCTGGGTCGCTTTGCTTCAGTGCTAGCTATGTTAGTAGGTAGGGTGAGGTTTTTTTTTTTTGGTTTGGTGGTTTTTGGGTTTTATTTTTGTTTGTTTGTTTGGGTTTGGTTGTTGGTTTTCTTTTCCTTTTTTGAAGGATCTAATTTGTTTTTTCTCTGAGGTTTTACATCACAGCAGGGACCTGGAACACGATGATCATTTTCTTTCTCAATTTGGTTCCATATCAAGTGAACTGTAATAGAAGGACGATTTTCAGCCTCTACAGATGACGTGGAAAATATGCTTGATGATGTATCTTGGGGATATTTACCTAAGTGCAGTACAGTGATTGAGTTTTGAGATGATGAGCTTCAAGTTGCAGAACTTGATGTCTGAAGTAATTAATGACAAAAAAATGGGATCCTTAAGTGTATTTTAGCCAGCATGTAATGCTTCAATGAGGCAGAATGTATTGGAAAAACATGCGTAAGCAGCAGAGAACAAATGCTGTTTTGATGGCAAAAAGGAATCTACATAAATATGTTTCTCATATGAACTTTACCTCAAATCATTCCAAATTTGTACATCTATAGAGTTGTTATCTAGCTGATCACTTAAGAATCTGCATACATCTGTGATGGTTGCTCTGTGCAGTTTGTTTGCAGTTTATTACCTGCTCTGTATCCCCTTCTCCTGAAAGGGACATAGCTGGAGCATGGTAGAAGAGGGCTGCCATCCTTCAGATGCTAAGAAATGTTTTTTGGAAGAAATCTTGGTGATGAATGGGTGACTGTTCCTTGCCAGCAAGCAGCTCCCCATTTTTGCCTGGAGAATGGCTTTGTTAGGCTGGGCGGAGCAGGGAGTCAGAGACTCACTGAGCTGCTAGAAAGGCTAAAAAAAGGCAGTAAGATGGGCTTTGGAGGAGCAGTCTGGCTTCTGTGAGTTTGGTTTTTAAAGATGGTTAGAAAGATTCTGGAGGATTGAAAAAGAACTGCCTGGAGTTTGTTACAAACCAGATTCTTGCTGGAATTTCAGGCTTCATCTGAGACTAGTACCCAGAAACTTGCAGTGCAGGGATGGGGAAGATGACGATGTGCAAAACTTCATTCTGGTTACCCTTTAGAACCAAATTCCTTACTCCAAGATTTCATTTTGCATTCAAACTTGTTTGCAAGAAAAAGGTGCTGCATCAGTTTATCAGAATTTACTGTAATTGATGACTTGAGTTGAGGACTAAAGTAGTAGTGCAGATAAATCCACTGAATGGATTTTGGATTGTGATAAATTTGAGTGACCATTGCAGTGTGCAGCAACTCACAGAAGAAGCAGAAGCAAATCCCAGCTGCTCTTTAAATTACAGATCTTACATTTCTTCTCCTTTTTATCCCCCTCCTTAAGATCTTAATACCCTTTTTCAATTGTAGTGAAGCTCCCTTGATCTTGAAAAGTCAGCTACTGGAAAAAAATTAGGAACAAACTGATTATGTCATTTTCATGTTTTCTGCAGCTAAATAGTATCTTGAGTTTATGAAGTGTAGACTATCTCAATGTAGCAGTGGTTGAAATGCTGGTATTCCTTGAGTATTTGCCAGGAAAAAAGTCTGAGATGGTGTACCTTGCTTGTGCATATGTAAAATGGAGCTAGGTTTGGTTGGTTTGTTTGGTTTGTTCTTGGTTTTGTTGTTTTCCTAAGAAAAGTGAAAATAAAAAGTTTCAGCTAAAAATGCTTTTGGTCCCGTGGCAGTTTTTTAATTAAGATTTTTCTTAATACTAGCCATTCATTCTAGGAATTTAGGGTATACATGTTGTCTGGAAAAATATGTTGCACAATTTTTCTAGACCAATTATAGTATTGTGGTTTGGTTTAATTAATGTCAGGGTATAATACTGCATTCTCCCTAGCGGAGAAAAGAAGTAATGCAGTGGAGATTTTGTGAATAAAGTATCCAGAATTGTGGGCTGAAAATGTTAAGTGAGTGAGGCTGGTACTGGTCAGACAGTGCCTTGAATGTTTCTCCTGTTCCAGCAATTGGATTGCCTGAGGCATGAACTTAAATGTTTTGCTCCAAGTTCAGGACAGCATTTTATTGTCGTGCATCTTAGATATGCAGGAGCTGTGATTGTACTTCCTCTAGCTTGTTAAGTAAGACTTTGTTAATTTAGCAAAGCGGTGCAGTAGGAGAGGCAGTTTCCTAAATGCTGCCTCAGGGTGGCACCATCAGGGATAGCCAATCTTATTTCCTCTTTAAAGAAATCATAGTACAGAAGCAAAAGGCTGTGTTATGACATCTCTCTTACTTCTAAGTCATCGTCAGAGTATTTTATTGTCATGAGGAAGCAAGTACCAGATTCTCTGTGACCCAGTGAAGCTTATGCCCCCTGTCACTGGTTAAATACCTTTCACCCTGTGTTATACTTTCTTTTGATTTCTGCAGATGTAGATTGATAAACAGTTGCAACTCAGTAATACCTCAAAAATCCTTCTATTTTTTTTCTTCTGCTTTTACTTCCTTCCTTGGTTTTAGGAAAAGGGTCATCTTAGCAGCCTCCTGTTAACTAAGCTTGGAAGACGTTTAGGTTCAAATGAACTCGGCATAAAAAGGAGGTAGTGATGATTTTAATTGAGGAAAAAATTCTAGCTGGATATGTAGGTGGGAAAAATTGTTTCAGGGCGAGGTAAAATGACTCCCTGTTGCTGTGTTAGGAATGAAGGTCTGTAATAGGAGCCAACATTTGGGGACAGGGAGGTATGTGTAGTACTTCTTCCTCATGACAGCTTGCTGAATATCACTTGACAACTAGGTACTATAAATTCTCAAATTCATGAACTGAGAGAAGTGAGTTTTCTTCAATTAAGTACTAATTTAAATGATAGATTAATATTCTATTCACAAAGTGTTGAAATAGAACATAAAAGAAGGTTATGGATGAGTTGACATAACATTTAAATTGTAAAACAGTTGTCTGATAAGTAGGAAATACAAAATGAGAGATACAGCTCGCTTCATAGAGAATTTCAAACTTGGAGAATTTTTTTTTCATATTTTGAGTGATATGCAATGCCTATTTTGTATAGTGAATGAAGATGGCAGAGATTTAGATTTATTAATGGCAAAATCTATGAGGACTTGAAAAACAGATGGTACTTTGAAAAATCTGCACAATGAAATTCAAGTGTTCACATTATGAAAAAATAATACTGTAAGGCAATTGAAAAAAAATCACAGAACACTCATTCCTGTAAATACTTTTTCCTAGTTTAAGATTCTTTATTTTTTCAGATAATTGAGCACTAATGTTGCCGATCAATATGAGAATAATTACTTTCAAAGCAACAGACAGACATAATGAGAATGTAGTAGTTCAGTTCTGCATGCAGTTGACTCTATGCAAGAACATAGCGTGGATCATAACAAAACACTGTGTAGACACTCTTTTAACTCAGTGTGGGTGAGAAGCCTCACCTGGGTTCCCTATTTTAAACCCAGACATGTTTGTTCTTAAGAGACTCACAGAATAGTTGAGTTTGGAAGGGACTGCAGGGCTGTATCAAGTCATATTGTGAGTTTATACAAGAATGAAGACTCCGCAATCCACCTTGGTGACATTTTTCCAGTGTTTGCCCAATGTGACAATAAGAAAGGCTTTCTTGATGTTTCACTGCAATTTCCTGTATTTGTTTGTGTCCTGTGACTGACTGGTCACCACTGGCTAACACCAGTCTCTCTCTTTCTTTTACGTGTCCCATCCCCGAGACATCTCTTCACCATGCGGAGTGCCTTTATCTCTGTCAACTTCTCATAAAAAAAGATGATTTTGTCCCTTAATCATCTTTGTTGCCCTTCACTGAACTTCCTTCACTGTGCTGTCTTTTACTTGGGAGCTTGCCACTGGAGTGAACCCTCCAGCTGTTTGTCACTGGTACTGAACAGAGGGAAAGAAGCACCAGTTTTGGCCTCCTGGAGAGGCCAAGTTTCTCTGAGCCATCTTTGATGCGAGGGCACACTGCTGGCTCGTGGTCAGCTTCTCTGCCAGGACTGTCAGTCCCACTTGGCAAAGCTGCTTCCCTGTAATTTGGCCCCCAGCCCATACTGGCACCTGGTGTTCCTCCACAAGAACAGGACTTTGCACTTCCTCTTGGTTGCATTTCATGTCTTTTACTCTTTTCTCAGCCTGTCAAGGTTCCTCTTAATAGCAGCCCAACACTCTGAGGTATCGACTGCTTCTGATTTTGCACTGTCTGTGAACTTGCTGAAGGGGCACTCTGTCCCACCTTGCAACTTACTGATGGAGGTATTGAACAATATTGGCTCTCCTATTGACTCCTGGGGTGTGTCTTTGATCACTGGCCTACAGCTGGACTTGGTGCTTCTGATCTACAGTGCTCTGAGCTCTACATTGTGGACAGTTTTCATTGTTGATCACTCTTGATTTTAGATGGAAAATTTGATTAATAGTAGCTGTTGGTATGAGCAAGGATTTTTAAATACACGTGGAAATGCAGTAGTCTGTGCATAGACACCAATAATTAATCTAAAAAGCCAATCAACAAGTACAGAAATCTGTTTTCCTGATTTCTGAGGTTCATGGGAAGCATTAACATCTGCTTCATCCAGCTCTAGATAATCCACTGATCTTTCAGTGTCCTCTTGTTTTCATACCAGAACATGGTGAAAAGACAAGAACCCTTCTTCTAATTGCTCTGTCTGCATGGGGAAACCTGAGATCAGCGGGGTTAGTGTCAGGAGAAGAGTAACTTAAAAAAAATCTGGTGACATTATAAGCGAGAAAGATGCCAAATATACCAAGCAGGGAAATAAATGCATCTATGGCAAGGTGCTGGGCTGTCACAGATGGCTTTTAGTGATTGTTATTCTAAGGTTAAAGCCAATGCAGAATCTTCAAGTGTGTTCATAGAAGAGTGCAGTTTTGAGAGATAAGGAACAGGGTGATGCTGCTTTGCATATGAAAGATCACAGGATGAATATGAAAATAACCTTCTCTCACATTTGATCCTTAGTGTTAACTGGTGAGCTAGAGATGCTCTGTGACAAAAATTTCTGATTTAAAAGTTTTATGTATGCTAATAAGTGGATGGGTATGATGTTTTCATAATTCCATTAGGTCCCTTGCCCTGTTAGTATCATATTCATGTAATCCAGATGGGCTCTTTTCATCTCATCATGTTCTCTTTTGATTTGGGGTGTAGGAAACACAAAAGCTGAGTGGCATGTAAGGCATCTGATCTAACAGAATAGAACAAACTGAATGGGATGTAGTTTATTATAATTTATTAAAAGAAAGTATTGCAAGTTATTCAATCTTTACCTTATATTTATTGTGGCAATCACATATTTGGAAGGTAGGACAGTTTCCATAATCATGTGTGCGCTTTTCATCTGCAGGAGAAGTAGGGAGAAGAGTTTTTCTTCTGAAACTTCTAGCAGGGTCCAAGGTCTGCTTCTTGAAGAGATGTAATGTGTACCTGAATTTTATATATCGGTCAATAGTAATCTGTATCATGTTAAAGATTTCAAACACAGCACAGAATTCCTCTAAGAAGAGTTCTTTATATTCCTGTTCCTTAAGGGCTGTTGAACCTTAAGCAGAAATCCAATATATCTGCTTTTGTTTATGATGAGACTGTAGTTAAGTGATTTATGTGTTATGGTCATGACACGGTTTGTTTTAGCCATCTGTTAAGCTCAAGAGAAAGGTTTCTGATTGTGTCTTTTGTGTTCATGGTAGCTGTGATGAAAGTATCTGTGGAAGGTTTATCCATAAATGCTGTAACTTGGATCCTGTTTACTAACTTGTGGTTTAGGAATTTTAAAGGATTTTTCTTTGTCGTTTTTGGAATTTAGAAAGAGAAAACCTGATTCCACTTGAGTCACCTTCCTTATTTAAAACTTTTTGAATTATAATGAAAATTGCATGTTGAAATTCTTACAATATATTAGAATTGAAATTCTTAGAATATATTTCATGACTTTTTCTGTGATTCTGGTTCCTATACCTTAATTAACTTCCTGTATTGTCATTGTGACTGGAAGTTTGCAAATACAATATACAGTCTTCTAAAAGAGATATTCGTTTGGAAGTGCCTTGGCACCTGCCAGTGTTTTAGTGAAAATTCATGGCAAAATTTCTGCACAAACCTTGAAATATTTTGCGAACTTTGAGGCTTTGGGGATTTATTGAATGTGAGGTCACCACTCACAGTGTGGTCATGCAAAATGGTAACTATGGCAACTGCAGATACTGGAACGGAGAGTAAGCAACGAGGTTTATGTGAAAGAAGTGATATCCTTGGACATAGAAAACATCCTTAGAGAGCCTCCTCAGATGAAGATGACATATGGACATTTTTATGGTGTGAAGTTCCTTTGTTTTCTAATGCCAAACAAAATAGAACTTCCAATGACCAGTTCTCTTCCAAGTTTATTTTAATAGGTACTTCAGGTTTTAAAGAGAGGTTTAGCTTGTATTTCCTCATAACTTAAAACTTGTGGATTATTCTTAGGTCTTGAAATCCAGGAAAAAAAAAAGCTATGAAAATATGTGCCCTAAAATTTTGGTGTCTGTCTTAGTTTAATGAGAAAATGAAGGAAAAATGGCTTTTGAAATTTGACAAAAAATTGTATGGAGTAATTGTAGGTGAATGTTAAGGTTACCTAAACAGGCACATACACAGACAATGCTGTGCAGTATTTTGATTTAAAACCTGTAGGAGCAGAAAATTATTGGTGTTTTTCAAGGCGTTCTAAGCTGTGTTACTTGCAAAAGCTCTCATTGGATTCTGCAACACTTGCAAGTCTACTGGGAGCACCTACACTGCTTTACGCTCTATGAAATCTCCAGCTTTTCTGATTCGTTGTGGTTGCAGCTTTTGGTTGGTTGGTTTTTGGTTTTTGTTTTGGGGCTCTTTTGGTAATTTTATTTTTCTGAATTCTGTTCAGGGCTTAATTTGACAGACAATGCTGTGCATTTCCTGCATTGATTTCCTGTGATTTTTGCTATCAGTGCTGCTTCCCGTTACAAGTTTTTGCATCAGGAAGACTGGGTGGAAAAAGGAAAGGATCTGTATATCTTCTCCAAAGATTTCAGTTCATAGAGTATTCTACCAATATATACAGAAGTACTTTGTTCTGTAGCTGATTGGATGAAATTGTGCAGTCACTGCTAATGACAAAGAGTCTCTTGTCAAAATGTTCTGTCTTTCTCAGTATGCTCATAGTGTTTTGAAGTAAAGGTGAGCTTCTGTCAGTTCTTCTTTGAAAGGCAGAACCAAGAATACTTGGAAAGAAGTATTTTATGCATCTTTCTTTGAGAGTTGAACTCCTGGAAACTGTTAGTGTTGTTTATGCTGTGACTTGTAGAAAGCGCTGTCATTCTGATGTAGACCAGGGCCAGGCTGATGATCACAGAATCCTTGGACAAGCCAGGTGTAGGAGCCATGATGATGTGACTTTGTCCTCTGCTGTAGTGACAGGGAAAGCATGACCTTTAATCCTCTCTTGTGTCGTTCTTGTCATTAAATATACATGGGGTGAAATCTTTGCTCTAGTGAAATGGCAGTTGTGCTGTTAACTTGAGTAAAGTCAGGGCTTTACAAGTTGTGTATTATAGGGAAAAAGTGGAAGGTTTAGATTCAGATAACTCATGAAGTTTATTTTTTAAAATTCTATTGAAGCAAGTATGAGTTCATTTTGCAATTTTTAAATTAAAAAAATAATTTTAATTTAAAAGTAATTTTAAGTGGTCTCTTAAAAGTAATCCTGCAGTCTTTCTTTACCCTATACAACCACAGCCTTGCCATTCTTTCTTGATGCTTGTTACAAGGAGGGCTATGGCAGGCTATGAAGCTAGAATGCAGAAACAAAATGCCATTATGGATAATTTTCTCTTATTAGGGGATATCCTCCCCTTCCCCAGCCCAAATATGCACACTTTTGCCATGGCAGATATTTTATCTTTGAATCATGTTTGATTCTAATATAATGCAGAAGCAAATGGAATTTGAGTAATCAGCACAGAATGAACTAGCAGTAAAATAGCTGAGGAGGCAATAAAAAATTTCAGTTAAGGAATATGGTATCCAGTACAAAGACTCAAGGAATTTATTTTTAAATTAATGGTTAGTGGAATAGATTCCTACATTTCCAAAATCCAGCTGTGGAGTGTATGCCAATTGCTTGCAAAAAATGTGTCTCGTCCTGGTTACAAAGTGTACCTGCTTGTAATTAGGATTCAAGCAAGCAGTGACAATGTCATTAGTGTAGTTTACCTGTAACCAGTGCCAGGACTGAGCTGACATTTGAAGTTTTTTAGTGCTGTTGTGACTAAAACCAACATACAAATAGGATGCAGGACAGAGCTTATCCTAGTCTTCTGAACTATCTGGTTTGAGGAAATAGTTTGTAATTCCTGATGGTAACCTAGTTTTAAAATTAATTTTGAATTTATCTTTTGATGTCCTTTTAATCTTTTGGTTTCTTTTGCTGTTGTGTATAAAACATAGATATGCAAAAATTGCTTTTAAAAGAAATGCTTGTCACCAACAATCTTTTTCTTAATCACAATTTTTTTTTTTCATCTTTGGCTTTGATTGTGGTAGTATTGAATCCCAGATTGAAACCAGCTAATGGATTTTGCAGAGAAAAAGCATAGTTACTATGGCTACACGGCACCCTGAAAGCTTAAAAGGACAAAGCATAAATGAACATGGTCCTGGCTGCTTAGCCATTTGCAGAATAGATTGTGATAACTTAAAGTCTTTATTATAGCCTTTCAGATTTTCAGAAAAAGCAGGATGTTAGTCCTCTAAGAATTTCTATTTTATTTTTAGATTAAATTATAACTTTTGAAGTAGCATATATGAAAAATATTTTGCAAAACATGCTTTGCTTGTAGCCAGTTCATCGGACATGTACCACAGGCTGTAGCATGTGATGAAATTTACTATTACTGGTCATTTCATCACTGATGTTTTTACTATGGTATTTTAAAAAGAGTCAGAATCGAATCCTCCTATGGACAGGTAAACACAAATATGTGTGGTTTGATGAAAACTTAATGCTTTTTTTATAGCCTTCACTGTAAGTTTGGCTGAAATATTTTTAACTTTGATTTTCTTACCAACCAAGGAAACCAACCTACATATTTAAGAGAAACACTTTGTATACAGTAAAGAATAATAAAACACATTCATGGTTAGGCTTATACAATTAAGGATTGAATTAGCAGTTTTTAGGATGACCCTAGTGACTGATGGAATCAATTCTACTACCTGTCTTTGCTTGGAAAATAAAATGCATTAGAATCATAAACTTGTCACTCATAAATCCACAGGCTTATTTCAATGGCCTATTAAAAATGCAGAATAAAAGTTTTTGGAGTGAAATGATAAAATACATCTATTGTTCATGTCTGTGCACAGATAATTGTAGGCAATGTACTTTGGCTGTTGGGTAGTAAACCACAGGAAAGGTAGCAGCTGGGCATACAGGTGGTTTTGTAAAAGCATATTTATCTGCTCTTATTTGCAGACAGAGGGCTCTTGTTATTTGTATTTTGGTTTATCCCTCCAGCAATATTTGCATATATTCATGAAGTGGACTGACTTGGTGCATACGCAACAGACCAGCTGAATTCTACCCCTGTTGTAGATCTGCCCTGTGCTCTGTAGAAATGCTGTGTTTTGCTTCCTTAGTCCATGGTGTCATTTATGTCTAAAACATGTAAAGAAGCCTTTTTAACTAAAAATAGCAGAATCATTGTACAGAATTTCACCATAGAGACCAGAAATCTAGGCTAATCTGCAAAACATGTTTGGGCCAAATTCCAAGGTGAGCAGATGAGTGTGCCTGGAAAACCCAAGAATAACCCAAGGAAATTATAGGGAAAGGTAGAGTGATTTCATTCCAGCTGGCAACTGAGTGTCAGGCAGCCACTCACCCACTCCCTGCCTCTACCCTCCAGTGGGGAGGAGAATCAGGAAAAAAAAAAGTAGGATTTATGGATTAAGGGTTTGTGAGTTTAATAATTGAAACAAAATATAAATAATCCTAATTATACTGATAGTGATGAAAAGGAGGGAGAGGACTGATTCTATGATGAAAACCCAAGAGAAACAAGTAACGTGAGCTACAGCTTCTCACCCCCTGCTCATGGATGCCCAGCCCTCCTGAAAGCAGTGATCAGCCCCTTCCAGCCAGCTTCCCCCAGTTTATATGCTGGGTGTGACATTCTGGGGTATGGAATATCCCTGTGGCCATTTGGGGTCAGCTGTCCCAGCTGTGCTCCCATGGCTTCATGTGCCACCTCCTCACTGGCAGAGCCCGAGGCAGTGAGAAGTCCTTGATTTGGGGTGAGCACTGCTGGGCAGCAATCAAAACCAGGAGCGTGTCAGAAACATTATCCCTGCATTGAATCCAGAACACAGCACTGTGCCAGCTACTAAGGATGCTGTTAACTTTATCCCAGCCATAGCCAGACAGGAGGGGATGCTGATGGAAAATAATTGTGGGAATTTAATCCTGTTGTTTACTGTGGATCTGAGATTGCTCAGTTGTAGTAACTCTTGAAGTAACTGTAGGCTATAAACTACCATAAGCCAAAGTGTTGTGGTGTAGGAATGGTCCAGAATGTCTGATTATTTTGCAGATCTCCATGGGGCTTGTTCCTAGCTGATCTTGGTTTTGGTCAGACAAGTCTAAAAAACAAGATATCAGACTTAGAAATTCAGTAGGCTGGTTTTCCTAAGTCTGAACATTTCTTCTTTAATGTGCAGCTTGAACAACACCTCTGTTGCAATTTCACACAGAATCAGTGTGCTCAGGACTAGGGTGATATTTACTGAAGAGTTTGGGATTTTTTGATGCTTACTTTAAGAGAGTTTTTTTCAGAAGAACATCACTTAAAAATCTATGTTTCTTCCATGTCTTAATTCAGGGAGAACAGGTTCTCAAGATAGAATCCCGGGTAAAATAGGAGTTACTTTCATGTAATTGGTGTTACTGGTTTATCTTGAATGAAAATATATTGAGAAATTTTTCTCTTATTTGCATTTCTTTGGTCATTATAAATATGAGGATGTAAAAATTAGAGGGGCTGGCTAGTAATGTATTCTAGTGATGATATTTATCAGAAGTTCTCCCACAGTAAGCAGCCATTGTGGTTTTTTCATTCCAAAATTACATTTCAACATATTATTTCCTTATTCTTTAAAACTTTGCAACAATTTGTTTTGCTACATGCAAAGTAATGATTTTGAAAGTTTAATTAAGTAAAGACTACCATCATATTGACAGGGTTTTTAAATAACCGTTATCTCCCACCTTGCTTTAGATGATTTAAATGTAATGCTCTTGAAAAATGAAATTATTAAAACAACAAAATACAAAATAAATGCCTGAAGAGAGGAGCTTATTCATGGGCATTTACTTCATTCATGTGGGTTTTTTTTTTTGCTTGAAGAAATACTCCATTTATTGTTTACTTAAATACTGCAGAAAAATATGCTGTTTGAAATTCAGGAGTGGATCAGTTAGACGGGCTTCGACAGAAAACTGAGACTGTATGATATTTGGTGTTGCCATGGGAAACTGCTTTGCAAGAACATTTGCAGAGCAGATGGACCAAGATAAATAAAACAGATACAGGTATTGAATAGAGATTGTTTAATGCTCTTTGAAAAAATAGGAAAACAGGAACTTAAATCTATGTAACATAGTTCTTTGATTTGCCCTTTTTAAAAATGTGTATACTGTTTGATATGAGTCGTTCCACAGTGAAAGTTTCCTATAAATTTTGTTTCTAAGAAATCAAAGAAAATGCCAAGTTTATCTGCCTCATCTTCTGTATAATGGGAAATCCGTGATGTCTTACTTTATGCCATAATCTACTGCTGTTTTGGGCTAGTCTCTGAAGTTACATTTAAGTACACAAACACTATGAAATGAAAAATCTTTGTATTCAAGATGTTATAATTTTGTTAGCTTCACATGAAGCTACTGGCAGCTCTTCTATAACCTTGTAAACCAGCTTTTATCCTTGATTTAAGAAATAAAAAGAGATAAGACTCATACTCTGTTTAAGAGCTAGAATGTCTTTGTAATCATGTTTGGTTACACACAAGTTTGTTTCCATAGTGACATGAACACAAAAGATGCCCATGTGACTGTCTACATATAGCATGCCTTTTTATGAGTACCTGTGTGCAGAAATACACTGTATTTCTGTTTAACTTGTGTTCTTTGTTTTGCCTGGCAACAAGTAAAATAGTCACATGCTGTTTATTTTTTCTCTAAGGAGATAGGTCATGAGAAAATTTGAAATATAATTAGTAATCATATCTTTTCAACTGCTCAAATTCAAACTTGCATAAAGAAAAAGCTTATGGAAAAATAAAAGCTTTATCTGATCCCTTGAAGATGTATGATTTATCAAAGGGGTTTTTTTCCTCTCTTAAGTAATATGTTGATTATAAAATATTTCTTCAGATTTTCTACAGTCTAATTGTGCTTCTGTTCTTCATGACTTATAAAACTTATTCCACAGGTTGAAGCCCTTACATGAGTGTAACAATTCTTTGGGAGATGCTGTCATAAATCTGTTAATGCTTACATAAGTGTTGGTGTTTGCATTTAGTAGAATATGCCATGAAATTCTATTCCAGTGAACACCATGCAGGTGATTCACATTTTTAGAGTGCATGCTAGCCAACTATTTTGAGTGCTCAGAACAAAGTTTGTTTGCTTTTCAGTATATCTTTCCATTAGGAAAGGAAATGTATTTGATGCATTTGAACCTGAGGTTCTATGTTTATTTATGTTCTGCTTTCTCATGGGAAATTAGGAGTGTTAATAGCAGAAATTATTGGGGAAAGTTTTTCACAATGACAGAATCACAGAATTGTTAGGGTTGAAAGCAACCTCTGGAGATCATCTGGTCCAACCCCCGTGCTAAGGCAGAGTCAGCTAGAGCAGCTTACACAGAAACACATGCAGCTGAGCTTTGAATATCTGCAGACAGAGAGACAATTAATTGGATCAGAGCATCTGAATTTCTCCTGTTGCTTTTAATCTATGGTTTTAAAATCTTGCCATCAATATCCAGGAGTCCAAAAGACATGTTGACATTCATTAGCGTCAGGGTTCCTGTATATTTCTGGCTTTCAGCTATAACCTTTTAAAGCCTTTTATGCTAGCTGTATTGTACTAGTATTGTACTACAGCTAGTGTATTTATACTAGCTGATTGTACTTTTTATTCCCCCATGCGTTGTGGAGAAGAGATTTCATGGGTGATTAATTTAACCTCTTTTCAATTTATTTTAAGCAGAGTCCAGTTAAATAAATTGCTTTCCAGAATCATAGAATTGTTGTGGTTGGAAGAGACTTCTGAAGACTGGCTAGTCCTTTGGTCAGAGCAGGGTCACCTAGCACACATTGCCCAGGACTGTGCCCAGTGGGCTTTTAAATATCTGCAAGGATGGAGATGCATCTTGGGCATCCTGTGCCATTGGTTGACCACCCCCGTAGAAAAAAAAAATCATTATGTTTAAATGGGATATCTTGTGTTTAATTTGTGCCTGTTGTCTCTTGTCCACTTGATACCACTGAGAAAAGTTCTGCTTTCCTTATTCTGCCACTGATAGGTGTCTATAAGCATAGGACAGATCCTATTGAGCCTTCTCTTCTCAAGGCCCCCACCTCTCACAGCCTCTCCTCATACAAAAAGTGCTCCAATCCTTTACTTACCTCCATAAACTTTAGCTGGCCTTGCTGCAGTAACTCTTTGTCTCTCTTGGGCCCAGTTCTGGGCAGCCCACTGCAGCATTCAGGATGGCTGAGCAGCGCTGAGCAGAGGGGAGGGATGTTCTCCCTCACTGTGCTGGTGATGCTCTTCCTTGTGCAGCGAGGGTTGCTGTGGAGCTTCTTTGCTGCAAGGGCACACTGCTGGCTCACAGCCAGCTTGTTGTCCCTCGGGTCCTTTTCTGCCAGCATCCATGGGATTATTCCTGCCAAGTGCAGCACTTCACCTTTTCCCTGTATTGAACTTCATGAGGTCACTGTTGGCCCATTCCTCAGCCTGTCAAGGTTTTTCTGAATGCCAGGACAACCTGCCATGTATCAGCTACTCTTAGTTTCATATTATCCATGAATTCTGTCTCAATTTGTGAGTTATTGATGAGTTGCTGAGCAGTATTGGCTTTTGTATTGACACTTGGTGTGTGCCTTTGATGACTAGCCTCCAGTGAACTTGGTGCTGCTGATCCACAACCTTTTTTGGCCAGCAATTCAGTCACTTTTCTGTTTGCCTTACTCTCCATTCATCTGTTTTGTGTTTCATCAGTTTTTCAGGGAGAAGACAATGCAAGGCTGTGACAGAAACATTATTAAAGTCAAGATAAGCAATGTTCAGTGTTCTGTCCTTGTCCACTGGGTCAGCCTGCTCATTGTGAAAGGCTATCTGGTTGGTCAGGCACAATTTCCCCTCCATGTATTCATGCTTACCATGTCCAAATACGTTCTTATCCCTCCTTTGTCTGGCAATGGCTTTCAGGTTTATTTTCTCCATTCCTTTCCTAGGAGTTGAGGTGAGGTTGGGACTGAGTTCTTGAAAGCAGAGGTGATGTTTATTCTCTTCCAGTCCTCAGAGTTTCTTCCCCTCACCTTGATCTCTGTTATCCTTTTTGATCTTTCAGTGTTTGAGTGCTCTCACAATGACACCAGCCAACCCTCAATATGTGTGGTACATCTCATTATGGCCCATGGATCGGTGTGTGTCCAATTGGTTTAAATGCTTCCTAACCTGTCTCTCCTCCACTGAGAGGAAATCTGCCGTACTTTAGGCTTTCCTATGGTTTTCAGGGACCTGAGATATCTGAGGGATGGTTTTATCAGTGAAGAGTGAGATGAACAGGGCATTCAGTGTATTGGCCTTCTTCGTAACTTTTGTGACAGTCTCCATCAGGAGATATCTTTTCGTTGTATCTTGTGACAGGGAGACCATTGCCCATAGCCTTCCTTACGCTGCACAGCACCAGCTGAAACTACCCATGTCTGTGATCCCAGTAAAGTTGAAATTCTCCCACTGAATGCAGACCTCTTAATTCGTCCTGTTTGCTCTGCTGTGTGCATTAGCTAACTGGCTGTTTGAAGAGGCACAAAAGCATGCTTTTTTCCCAGAAAAGATAGAATACCTTTACCATAATTCTGCCTGGAAGGCATTTCCCTATCTACACATATGCAGTTGGGGTTGGGACCCCTACAGCCCTGGGTTTTTGCTTACAAATTTCCTTCTGTTGACATTACCCCATACTCTTTGCTTGCCAGCCTGGTCCTTTACTTTCTCTCTTGATTGCTGCTCATGCTCTCCTACTCCTGCTATTCCTAGTTTGAATTCTCATTACTGGATTGGCCAGCCTGTTGTCAAAATGTTTTTCTCCACTTGTGTGGACAGCATCTCTGCTAAACCATCCTCCGTCTTTGTAGAATATCCTGTGATTGTTTAAAATCTAAAGCCCCGCAGCCCACACCAGCTGCGCAACAAATTCTTATGGGATCTGTTACTTCCTTTTTCACCCTTCTGCCTTTCTGGAAGGATTGAGGGGAAAACTGCCTGGAGTCTCCATGCACTTGACCCCAACTCCCCCCCCCCCCCTCCATAATCAGCAGCATAATCAATGCTCAGTGCTTTCTTCTTTGCCTCTGGTGTCCTCTTTGGTGCTCATATGGAAGAGCAGCACAGGGTCGTAGTCTGCAGCAGCCCTTTGCAATGTCCTGACCTGAGTCTCCAACAGGCTGCAAACCTCCCCAAGCAGGAGCTGTGGGATTCACCTCCCCTCAGCAGGGAGCTTCCTGCTACAAATGCCCACCAGAGGTGTCTCTGCACCTCCATTCTTTTGCTGACTCGAGTCCCTTGCAGGACAGAGCTTGTATTTTCTATTCTTATGAGAAACTATTTCAGTTAAGTGTTTTATGTATTTTACTCTTTGTTTTGTGAACAAATATGTATAAAAACATTGCTGGAGAACTAATCACACATTTTGGCTTTTTTTTGTTTTGTTTTATTAAGCTTTGTTTATTTCTGAATGTTATCCTGCCAATGCCATATGGGTTAGCTGGCTATACAAAGGCTTTTTGTACCAGTGTGGTGAATAGAGGAAAAATCATGGGTGGTTTTCCTGTGCTTAGCAAGGTCAAGGAGTAATCTCAAATCAGTCTGAAAGTCTACAGAAAGATAATGGATATCAGTATCTGGTACAGGATTTGATGAAAATTATTTAAGATTACCTTTCAAGTCCAGAATTTTTACTTTAGGTTATGCCTTTTGGAAGACACCAGCCTACAAAGTTCTCCCAAACCTTGCTTCATAATCTGTTTTAAGGCAATGAAATAAACACTATTTTAACATTGCAACTGGTTTCATGTGTGTCTTGTTTCTATCTCTTCTAGGAAATGAACCCAGGAAGTAATGTGAAAGGTCATGTGAAGCTCTGTCATAGCAGAAGTTTTCTAAAAGATTGCTTTACCTGTAAGTTCTTCTTTTCTGTTGTTAAATGTTATAACATACTGTGGTGGGGAAAAAAAAGACTTTATTTTAACATTTTGACTTGCAGCTTAATTGTGAAGAAAACCTTCCCCAGTGCATTATGTAGGTAACATGTGCTATTATTCACTTTCTGTATTTTAGTAAAGCCCAAACAAACATTTTTCCTCTAAGTAAATAACTAAATCTCACATTTTCCATAAAACCTGTTAAGGTTTAGAATACAATGAGCAAGATTTTCATGCTGTTTCATTACAGATTTTGCATCCACTGTGATGCATTCTAAACTGCAATTACTTGTTTTTCAGAAATTATTTTAAAAGTAAAGGGTAAAAATTATTCAGACTTGTATGAGAGTGTGAAACTACCACTAAAAGCTCTTTGCAAAGATTTCATGTGCAGGTGCCTGCTGTGACTGAGACATCTTTGGGATTCAGAGTTATTAAATTATATGATAGTGCCCTTTACAATTGTGTCGCTTGTGGCAAAGAATTTTCTTCAAGCTAAAATGAACTCATTTAATTTTGTATGTATTTCCACCTACAAATTTAAACTGTGGCTTTCATCCTGAGTCTAATTGTCTACATCAAAATACTTGAATTGGGAGATATGAACTTGCTCTCCTAGCAAAATAGCAAGAAAAATATTAAAAGATCCATTTTACACAAGGAACCAAAACCATTAGGCTTGATTTTGGCAGATTCATGTGGGTCATGTCAGAGCTTAGAACAGAATACAGAAGTTCTTAGTTCCTGTCAAAAGATATAATTTGAAAATATGTAAATATGCCAAAAAAATATAGCCTGAAGGAGATTGGGAGTTTGCAAGCTACAATTTCAGCAATATGTTAATTTTTTCCCTTTTGTATGTAATTATCATAGTTGAACTATGCATCACCTAGATAGCTAGTTCTTGCATATTATAAGGGGGAAAGCACTACTGAAAAATGTTTCAAAACTGATAGTAGGGGCTTAATCCTTTAAAAGTAATAATTTCAGATTTTTTTGTTATCTAACACTCTATTTTAAAGTAGCACCAATGCCTGTACAAGGACAGCATAGGTAATTTAGTTTGACATAAAATCTTCAACCTAATAAAAACTTGCAAACACTAACCCTCCACGTTTCAAGCTCCTTATGAAGCTTCAGAAAACCTGCTCATGTTTATTTGATTTTCTTCAGAATGTGCTTATTTGTCTCTTTACTACTCTGATATAACTTGAGACAACCATAAAGTAAGTACCAATATAAGCAAATCTGTTAGAAATTAAAATCTTAATTCTGCACTTTGAGTTATAAAGTAGAAACAGAATGTCTTTATTATATAAACATTCACAAAGTACTGGTGCAACTTCAGCAATTGTCCAGTGTTATCCTAAGTGCATTAAAATTACTCCACCATTGGACCATTTCTTTAGGTTTGTCAAAGAATCTGGATGGGCTATTTCAGGATAATTCAAGGAGACTTCTACAATTAGTCAAGGAAGAGAGAAGAAAGAGTGCTCCTCTGATAATGCTGTCTTAGTAACTGAATTAGTCAGATTTTCAGTATTATTTGAGAGATTTAATTACTTAGCAGTAGTCAGGTGGATTTGCAGAATCATAACAGTAGCCTTAAAAGAACACAAATGACAAGAGATAAGATTGAGGTGGAATGGGCTAAATTATTTCAGTTTTGTGTTCTCTTTCAATTAATTGCTCTTGTTATTTTCTTCATATCTCCCTGAGAAATTCTAGTATTTTATTTTTATATGTGTGCATGTGGGTGGATGTGTATCCATTAGAGATATTTATATTCAGTGAAGATAAGACAACAGTTGGGACAAAAGTGCTTGGAAGTGACTTGGAAAAATCATAGGTGAGAACATGGAGAAAAGTCACTGACAGGATGCAAATGCTGAGTGTTGTATTGCACACTGAGCAATAAAGTACATTTACAGCTTCCCAGACAAAAAATGCATTATTGTTTGGAATCCTGCAAACATGCTGATTTTAATAGTGTGACTGCATTTGAGGACAAAATAGCAGAAAAATGTATTTTTTCCTGATCTAAAATATTTGAAACATTGTCTATTACTGTATATAGACAATTCTGAAGTCTGGTTAAAGAGCTGGCAATATCCAATATTATGTCTTAGTGTAGACCACAATTGATTTTGTAATTCACATACTCAACCATTGTATGGGTGTAAACAGAAAAAAACAACATAGGGAGGAAAGGGATGTTGTTGTTGTTATTATAATTATTTTATGAGTACAGGTTGCTACAAGACAGAGAAATCTAGCCTTTTTAACCATTACATAGTTCTAACTTATTTGTCTTTTTGCTAGAAATCATTCCATACTGCTAATTTTTATGTGGATTAGAAGCTTTTCTGTTATACATTTAATGAACCTGCCAGTATTCTGAATAAATTAATTAGTATTGTAAGATTGGCTGTCATGATGCACAGACAAGCAACAACATAACTAATTGAGATTTGTAGATTGTAACAGCAATTAATTATGATCAGTTTTGTAATTGTTATATTTTTCTTTCAAAAGGAGTTTCCATGTATTATTTCTATTAACATTAGCTGGCTAACAAATCATAAAATCATCATAAAATGGTTTGAGTTGGAAGAGACCATAAAGATCATCTCATTCCAGCTCCCCTACCAGGGACAGCTTCCACTGGACCAGGTTTCTCTGAGCCCCATCCAACCTGGGCTTGCACACTTCAGGGATGGGGCAGCCACAGCTTCTCTGTGCAACCTGTTCCAGTGCCTTCCTAGCTCTGAATAAAGAATTTCTTCCTAACATCCAATCTAAATCTCCCCTCTTTTAGTTTAAAACTCTTCCCACTTGTCTTATCATTTTCCACTTGTGTAAAAAGTTACTCTTCCTCTCTTTTATAAGCTCTCTTTAAGTACTGAAAAGCCACAAGTAAGTAAATAAGAATTTTTTTCTACCTTCCCCCCTGCAATTGGATTCTTCTATGTTCAGCTAGTCACTATCAAAATAATATTTCAGTCCTGTGCTTAAAAAAAATCAAAATTATACCCATCATAATATGTTCTGTGTAAAATAAGGAGTAGCACAAAGTCTACTCCTACTTAAGAGCTGGAAGTTCTAAATATGAACCTGAAGTTCTTAATATGATAGCCATTCACCTTGACAGAAATGTAGAAATATTCTGAGAGTATATTCTGAGAGTAGAAATATTCTGTTTGCACAATAAATTATTCCCATTTAGGAAAGGCATGTTTGTTGATGCACAGCATCAAGTGTTCCTCATTTTCTTTGAGTAATTCCCTTTAGAAGGAAAACTTTGCGAACTTAGCTTTTTCTCCTATTCTTCTCATGCCCTCTGGGGGAAAAAAATACATTTGGAATACCTTCTCTTCATTCACAGCTACAGGGTTGGGTCAATTGTATGGAGATCCTGGCGAGTGTCCAGTGAAAGTGCAGCAAAAAGAAAGACTAAAAAAAACCCAAAAAGAGATGACCAAAATCTGTAGTAAGAATTGAAGTACTGTCTGTGGAAACTGGTAAACACTAACACAGGCTTTTTTTGCTGTAGAAAATTCCAATACCCTCAGATCACATTAATTTTCAAGGAGTGTCATGCACAGCTCTAATTAAGGTTTCACTGATCACCAGGGAGTGAATCTTCCCTGCTCTCCCTATGCCTACCTCTTGTCATTCTGAACTGAACTTAGATTTGAAATTTAATATCAGGTGTTACCTGGCATATGTTTTCATGTCAGCTTCTGTCATTATATTCAGGGAAATACAAGTTTTAATTGTAGCATTTCTGCATACTATAAGCATCTTCCTGATCATAAGTTTGTACAAACCTAAATTGCAGAGTAAGGAGAATAGAATTATTGCAAAGGTCTTTTATGTTTTGCTTCATTACTTATTATGTAGATTTTTTTAATAAGGGGTATACTGAGGAATATAAATAGATATATCTGAAATGATGACAACAAGAAATACAACAGCTGTCCCTGTTGTTGCTTGTTAATTTGCTGTGCTGAGGTGTAATTTCATGCTTTGTTAAAATCAGACCTATTAACTATGATTTGCTG
This sequence comes from Setophaga petechia, assembly GCA_024362935.1. Taxonomy (NCBI): domain Eukaryota; kingdom Metazoa; phylum Chordata; class Aves; order Passeriformes; family Parulidae; genus Setophaga; species Setophaga petechia. The sequence goes on from JANCRA010000001.1 coordinate 36,734,540, forward strand.
AAGGTGAAATAAGGGGACAGGCCCCATGAAGTTTCTTTGTTTAAAAAAGTATGTGGTAGCTAATATTCACTGAAAGTAGTGGTCAGGGAAAAGTGTCCTTTAAGTTAAATATGTTGACACAGTAAAGAGCACTGATTAAACTAAACCATAATATTTTATTCTTTACAGTCAGTATGCAGTTAATATTTTCTCTAGGCATAAACTTCCTAAATCTCAGGTCACAGTGCATGTGTAGATATCAAGAGGGTGCTGTAGATATCAACATAGGTGCACAGACAGCATTCATGGTCCACCAGGCATGGCTTCATTAGCTGCTGAACTTAAAGAGAGCTGGAGAGTTCTCCAAGATGCCTTAAAAATTTAGAGTTTGATGGCTCCTCATGACCTAAGCTGTGCTACAGTTGAAAAAGAGCTGATGGGGGAAAAAAACACAAAAGAAAAAAATACTGAAAAGAATTCTCAGGAAGGGAAGATAAGATAGTCTGTTTCACTGAATAAAAAAATCAAGGTCCAGGGGGATGAAAGAAAGAAAATGATACAAGATGTGAGTACCTCTGAACAATACTTGTTATTTTTGATTGGTTTAAAGTTTTTCAAATTCAGTAGAAGAAACTTATTAGTTTATTTTCAGTGTTCTGCAAATATACATTAATTCTATATATTTTATCATTAGTAAGTTTCTGGGTAATTATGTGTAGGTTTAGAGAATGTATAGGTAAAGTTATAAATATTTTGTTACCCTCATTTGGCACAGTGTGGGTACAGTATGTGCTTCCAAATAGTGCAACAAGATTTGGCTTCTCAGCCTCTCTCAAGACTGAATTTGCATCTATTCCTCTTGACTGTCTTGACCATGCTGCAGCAGTAGCTTGGGAGGGAAGGAATGAGCTTTGGTGTGTAGCCTGTCATTTTTAGCCTGCTTGTTACACTCACTGAATATTACTCCACACTTAGTCCTTTGACAGGAAAGGTTACCTGGGACTGAGAGCCCATGAAATTTTTTTTCTGAGTCTGTTTGCAAATAATTGTCTTGCAAAGAATAATGCACTTCAGAACGAGATTCTTAGTAATACCAGAAAAAATACAAAGAAAATTCTTTATGGTCTAATTTAACAAATACACCAGTTTTGGGTGAGATGTGATATTATGTTGTATGCCTACAGCTCATACTATCTGGCTTCAAGCAGAAAACTTTCTTCAGCTTCCCAGCAGACAAAAGTTTTAACTCCAGTAGCAATAATTTACAGGGTGGAAGGATTGTGTTGTGATAGAGGTGCAAGGGGGGCATCAGGACCTCCAGACCACCCACAGAAGCACACTTCTCTCTGGGGAGCTCCTTTGGACCCACTGAAGGAAGAGCACTCCTGAGAAACCTCACATTGGTAGAGAAGCAACTTCCATTTATTTCCTTCATGTTGTCTAAAAATTGATGACAACAACAGTGAGTGTGGTGTCTCCCCCCTCTGAAGGCAGGTTTTAGGTGACTGTCTCAGGAAATGTCATTCTGCAGGATTACTCTTGTTTTAGACCACTGATAGAGTTGGAAGAACTGTCATGATTGTGGCCTTCTTGTGCCTTCCACAGAGCTAGAGGATAACTACTGATTAATGTAATGAACCAAAGACAGCTCTGTTTTTATGGATTCTGTTTTCACTCATTCATGTGAGAATAGTTTAAGGATTCACTGTTTCCTGGAACAAAATGTGTAAGCACTTGCCTCGAAACTTGAATGGGAGAGGCAAATTCATACTTCTGTAATTACTTTGATTGCAGTTTCTTCTTGTAGTCTATTTCAGGTAAACCTACACTGCATGAATCATAAGAAATTGCTAGCTAGAAAATAGTTAGAATGTCAAGAGGTGCTTTTGCTCCTCAATGAACTAGTTTAGCATTAATGTCAGGTTTGTGTAGCGACAAGATTAAGTTGTTTTTATTTCCATTTTTAAATCATGTGTGCATTGTGAGAGCATTGACTTTCAGCTATGCAGTAATCTCTGATAGCTTGTTTGTATTTTTTAGATTTTATGACTTTTGTACCCCCCACTCTTCAAGATACCCTCTTTGTATAGCTCTTGGTTTGTGGCTGTGACTATTAGCAGAAGGTTTATTTAACAGAAGACAACCTGAAGAGTGACATTAGAAATTACTGTCAAACAGACAGGGAGGCAGTAGGAATACTGATGTATTTCTGCTTTTGTGATCAATCAGTGAAAAAGTCTATATTCTAAAAGTAAATAAACAAGCAAAACTTGTCTGCTTGTGCTGCTATCTGCAGCTTTCTGTTGTCTAGGAGCTGGGGGGGTATCAGCAGCTTGTGGGTTTTTTTGGTTGAATAGCCCAGCAGTGTACATAATTTGCGTCATACAGAGCTGGATAGAAGATCTTGAGAAAACAATGTTTTGTGCACTATTGCCACCTCTCATTACTATTGCATAGGTGTTGCTGCAATCCTTGGCCTTTCCATGTTCAATTGTCTTGTTATAGGTGATACAATTGGAAAAATAGTCCTGATAGGTGGTATTTTTTGTGTATGAATAGCTAAAACTCACAGTTGCTACTGTAGTTAAAGCTAGAATTTCTTAGCAGGTACACCCTGCAACATGTCTTGGTCATCTTGTTAGAGACTGGAGACATGGCTGGACTAGAGGTGTGTGTGATTCCTCGTGTGTGTGGGGGTTTCCTGCTGAGCCATCTGGCACTGCAAAGGTCAGAGAGGAATGATGAGTATTAATGTTATATTCATTTGGAAGATACCGTTCCTGCAATGTTTTGCAGAAGTCATATAAGAATTCCTGCTAAATTGAAAACTTCCTTTGGTAAACTCATTTGTGTTAAGCGTCCAGAAAGTTAATTCCTGAGGCTCTTAGCACTGACAGCACTAATTTTCTCTGTTGATTTCAGTGCATGAAATTTGTCCAGACATCTGGCTTTGCAGAGGAGAGTTGTTGCTTTGGAAGGTAGTCTGTACACACTTTATGTGGCTAAGGGTTAGATTGTGTATATACACTATTTCCCCAGTGTATATCCATCAAAGAAACACGATAACAACAACTTCCATTTTGAAATAAACTTGGCTTTCATATTGAAATGATCCCTTGAAGAGGTGAGAGCAGTGTGCATGTTAAAGAAATAGATTAATTATCTATAATGACTCACTTTGGCTCAGTTGACGTTGGGCAGGAAGATCCTGGAGTGACCCTTACAGCCTGGGTTCCCTAGGTGCTCCCATCAGGAGTTTCTCCTGGTTCCTCCAGCTCAGTAACAGGCTGGCTTCCATCTACTCACACATGAACAGCTGAGCCTTCTTGTGTGGTGGAGGAGCCCAGCTGTAGCACTGGAGGGCTGGGGCTCAGGAGGGGCTGAGGAGGGCTCTGCCCTCACGTGTACTGACTTGGCAGTGCTGGTGTGTCAGACTGGAGCTGTCTTTGTGTGAGGTGATATAATGAAGACATTTCCTGAGAGCTGACAAAATCTAACTGCATTGCTCACAAAGGGAGATTGAAAGCTGATGTTCAGCTCTTGGGAAAGCAAAATCATAGCAATTCTTTTCTGATCATAGAGTGAGATTTTTTGTTTTGGAAGAGATTGAGTGTCTTTTAAATTACGTTGTTTTTTTTTTCTTTTTTCCCCTAAGTGAATCACACTGTATTTTAATGGAGTTAAATATACAAAATAGAGAAGACCTATGCATAAGCAGAATTACGAGACAGAAGTATATAAAAGGAAGATTTTTTCCTGGAAGATTTCTCTGAATTGCAATGTTTTTAATAGTGCACATAAATAAATTTTCAAAGATGCCATCATGAATAAGAATTTTGTTCTATTTGAGAAATGCATTTAAGTACAGCTATACTACTACTAGTATTGTTATTATTAAGTGAACAATGGTGTGTTGGACACTTTGAAGCAGACAGATGTGAACTCATCTAGAGAGATGTATTCTTAACCAGTAAAAACTAAAAATTATCTTATTAGCTCTTATAAGTCTCATCTGAGACCTAAATTTGGATTTTGCTAATGTATACGATAAACAATTTCATCAACAAAGTGTCTAAGCATCTTCTGATTCTTAATGTAATTATGACTTTAACTAAAGCATGTAACTGAATTATTTAGGCTGATTTTAGGCTATGAGAATGCCAGCCTTTTACAATTTATGAAATGTATTCCTTACAATTTCATTTAATAGGCTCTTGCTTCCTGTTTCTGACCTACTTGTTCTGTGCGTCTTTCACTACTTTATTCCCTTTTCTTCTCCATCCTTCATCTCCTCCAGCTGGTTGATCTGTCTTTTTCATCAATATTTCTGCAGGTGGAAGTTTTGTAGATTTCAAACTGCTTGAGTGAACCTGATGGGGTGGGCATCTCACTGTGAATGTTTATGACCTTGCAGCATTGTTAGGCTGCATATAAATGTATACATATATATATATATATATATATAAATTCTTACTTGATGTTAGAATAAGTCATAGCAATAGTCTCCTTTGTTTGTTGCAGGAAAAGTACCCCAATACCCATGTTTAGATGTTTTCAGAATTGTGATCCCTGAATGGAAGAAGAGGTGGTATTTACAGACCTAAGTTGAGCACTGGTAATATTGCAAGGAGTGTGAGGTAGAAAGGGTTGCAATCATTCTTTGAAATAAGAGAATTTTTATCCTTTCTGTTGTTTTTAACAAATGTAGTTTCATGTTAATACAGCCTGAAAGTTCTAATTTTATTTAGACTGGGTTTCTGATTTTCTAGACGTGGCACACATATAAAGAAATATTTTTCCTGTAGGAGTGCCTGACATCTAAATATACAAAGAACACGTGGGTTGAAAATAGAGTTTTACAGTAGTAGCTTTTTTCTTTAAACATAGCTGCGTAGTTCTGTCCTTTATCCCCTATTTTCTGGTTGAAAGTTGCTTGTCAAGAAGCTGACAAGGAAAGTCACTTAAAACAAACAAACAAAAACAAAAGAGGAGTGTTGGTGAAATGGAGAAATTGCGCCCATAGCTGAGCAGACAGCACAGAAGGCAGATGCTCCTGCGTGCGTCATGCCCGTAGTCATCCTCTGCCTTGAGTAAACTGGGCTCTGCAATTCAGAGAAGGGCAGCTCTCAGCTTTTTGTTACTCATGTGCTACGAGGGACTTGTGCTCAGGCAACAGTGGGAAATTTCAACGCTTTTCTAAAGCAAACAGTTCCAAAAATTGCAACTGTAGGGCACTTGATCTAAAAAGGGATTTGTACCTGCTATTAATTGGATCCAGGGTGGGCTGCACAGTGTGCAGCAGTAAGGGAAAATTTTTCCTTTGCGTCACAAATGCAGTGAAACTCTTAACCCAGTGCCACTAATAGCTGTGGCTTAGTTGACACAATCTTGTAGCTTTTTTAAGCTAGTGGGACTGCAGCGGCTCAGGGCTGTGGGAAGTATTTCATTCTTAGCTGAGTAATAGGAGAGAACAAAACTGCTTCATTCATTGCTTTGTGTCTTACAGACAGCAGCTTTTTAGTCTTTCTGGTAAATGCATGTTACAGTATTGTAATTATAGGTCTTATTCTGTTTTGTGTCACTTCAGTTTTCCTTACTGCCAGCGAGGGAAAATCATCCAGCAAGGGGTCATTTTTAACTGCGTTTTCTATCTGAAATGAGAATTTCACTGAGATAAGAAAGCTCTGCGTTTTCGATTTAGTTGGTTTAAATTTACTGCTTAAGCTGGAAAAGTCCAGTGGGATGAGGTTTAGGTGATAAAATACCTTGTAAGGCAGCTGAAGAATATTGGAGGGAGGGAGCAAAAGCCAAGTAGGAGGAAAGTCTACAATCTATTTTTGAGATAGAATATTATTATAAGGTAAATGATTCTTAAAATACTAGTATCTACAAAGTGTTTATCAATACATGATGTTAGAAAAACGGGCCTCAATAATTTTTGTGAATATTTTTAGGTGCAGACGTTGTTCAAGGTACTTTGAGACTCATCCTTCTGGAAACCATGGAAATGTTATCTTTGCAAGCTTCCCTAAAGGAATTTTTAAAATCTCCCCCCAAAAATGTTTGGCCGAAATGGAGATTCTGCTACTTCAGAAAATACTATGTTTCTGCTTCAAAAACATTTTCTGTTTCTAGATTTCTCTTATTTTAATCTCAACCAGTTCGTTAATGTCATGAAGCATGTTTGATATCCAGTGTGTCTTTTTTCTGGTAATTCTCTCTGAAGAAAACAAAGGACAAATCAAGAAAATTTTCACAGATATTCAGTGTAGATTAAATTCATTGCTAGAGTGAAAAGGATAGTTTTTTAATATGATCATAGTAGATTTTCTGACGGTGATTTTGCTCCTGTGTTTAATGGTTGCTTTTAAATCCCAGAAGCAGATAGGTGGGAGTGGTTTCACATCTTGGAGGTGTTGCAGTATAATCCTGACTTTCAGATCTGGGATATCTTTGCTGCTTAGTGGATGAGAGATGACGACTCTTACTTTTGTGAAGCTGAGCTTTATGAAATTGGGTTTTCCTTTGCAGAGTATAAATGGCATGGGAGCTGTTGCTAGTGTTTGGAAGTCACTCCCAGGGAGTCTTAAACTGTTGCACGATAAAAATATGTCTGACAATTGATAATGTAATGGTAATCAGTAAGACACTCAGCAGTACAAAGTAAACTTTTAATCAGTATGTGATGTGAAGAAACTGCATATATTTATAGTGCAAGAGGGATGGGTAGTAAATCTTATTCAATCCTGAAAATGAATTTATTAGATGTTTTTCATCAGGAAATTGACAAATCTGACCCGTTGTTAATTTAGACTCTTAATAACTACTTCTGACTCTTTTAAAAAATGCAGTTTTTCAGTGAGAAAACAAGAAAAAAGTTACTTGTATCTGAAAATATTCCTGGAAAAGATGACTTCAGAAAGTGTACTAGAGAGCAATTGTAACTTTTTTCCCTGATTGTTTTTGATTGCTATGGGCAAATGATGAAAAATCACGCTCACCAAAGGTGAAATAGCTGTGTGGAGGAGGTGGGCACTCTTAAGTGCTTACTGGAACTTAAAAGAACCATAACTGGTATTGGATCTTAGGCTGGATTTTCTTCCAGTGGTTAAGTGGGAGTGTGATTACAGAACAAGTGCTTTTCGTGGTATCCTCACATTGCTTGGGACTTAACTCCAAAAAATACTACTTTTATGTGGCATTGGTAAAAATTCAGTTTTTTATTGAAGCCTGAAAGAAGAGATAAATGAAATAGCACGTTACATTTAATCTTATCTTCCAAAGCAAGGCATGCAGGCAGAGGTAAGATAAAAGTATGATCAGATTAATCTTGCAATGTTTAGAAAGCTGGAAGTGGGAGTTACACAAATATAGAATTAAATCTTTGGAAGAGGTGTGTTAATTTGTAAGGAATATTATTATAATAATCTTCAGAAATACATAGGGAGAGTTGCAATAATAAGCCTGGGAGTTTATGTTGGAGGGTGCTTTTCCTTTAGGAAATAATTTTATTGACTTTTCACTTCTGCATGTGCCCTGCTCAATTAACCACTGTTAGATGCTGAGCTTCATGGAAAAGTAACAGACGAAATAACCCCCTGCTAGACTCCTGATTCCTTGGTCAATAAGCAAAAATCTCAGCAGGTTCATTTCAGTATTGTTTTTCAAAAAATGTTCTCAAGTTTGAGAGTAAGCATCCTTCAGAACAGGAACTCGAAGGATTTGTTTTCTGAACTGCTACAATTTAAAATGAGAAAGCTGTATTGTGATAATAAACTCTAAGTTAGTATGGCAATATCCATCTAAGTGTAATAACTGATTGCAGATGTAGGTAAGCATCATAATGCCAAACTATATTTGATTGGAAATTAATATCTTTGAACTAGTTATGTGACTTTGCTTTTGGTATATTTTCACATTTTAAGATTCAATTACAAAGTTAATCCCATTTTTTTTTTGGGGTCTTTAGTTTAATAGGACTTTGAAGTTCTTATCTGGATAAAACAAAGATGGATGAATAGAAGTCTTGTGCTCATTTAAAAGAATGCTGCATCACAGATTTCTAAACTTAATTATCTTTATTTAATCTGAAATACATTCCATGTTTGTTAAAGAAATAACTTTTTCTGATTTCATTAGCTTCTCAGGCATGTAGAGTTTCAGCCAGGGAATGTGCTTTGTTTTGAACTCAGTCAGTGACTCCTGTAAAAATGTTTAATTAACTTTTGCCAGTGTCAGTATAGTTCCATTATACTCAGCAGGCTGGATGAGCTCCCTCTGGTGGCTCATTTACATTGAGGTTCTGTTCTTCATAGCTGTTTACTCAGGAAAACAAGGCTGCTGACCCCAGGTATCAGTCAGGCATCAGTTCCTTCTGGGCTTACACTTTAATTGAAAAACATCAGTAATTTCCTTACAGAATGAAACAAAAGCATTTAAATGCACAGGAGGTTCAATTCGTTAGCAAAATAGATAAAGAGCTACTGGTAACAAAGTAAGCAAATAGAACCAAATTACTTCCTTCTAAGTCAAAATCACCCAATAGGTGGATGGCAGTGTCACCCACTGAGAATAGTGCTTATTGTTAAACTCTGGAAATATTTTGATATTAAAACAAAATATTTGGACCTTGACCACGAAATTGTGGAGTTTAGTATGAGCAAAAAAGGATAGAAAGTAAGATCACAAACATGGGCTTCAGAACAGCAAATTTTGGCCTCTTAAGGTATATTCTTGGAAGAACCTCATGGGAACAGGCCCTGCAGGAAAGAGGAGTCCAACAGAGTTGGCTGATATTCAAAGATCACTTCCTCCAGGCTCAAGAATGATGCATCCCAATGAGCAAACTTGGGCATAGGCAGCAAGAGATCTGTATGGATGAATAACTCCAGTTAGTCAACTCCTTGAGCTTAGGCTTGAGCCTAAGCAGGGAACACACAAGCCATGGAAGCAGGGTCAGGCTGCTTTAATGAACATAGGTTATCGAAGTAGAAATGAGACAAGGAAGGTCAAGGCCCATCTGAAATTAAATGTAGCCAAGAATGTCAGGAAAAGCAAAAAGGGCTTCTTCAAATACATCAATAATAAAAGGAAAAAATAAGGGTAATGTGGGCCTGTTACTAAATGGATGGGGGGTGCTGGTAACAGAGGACACAGAGGAGGCTGTTACAGAATGCCAGCTTTCCATGGGCCTTTGCTGGCAAAACCAACCCTCTGGAATGTCTGACTCAGGAGACCAGGATAAAGGCATGTTGTAAGAAGGATTTTCCCTCAGTCAAGGAGGATTGAGATAGAGAACACCTAGTGATGAAGACTTGACATCCACAAGTCCATAGGCCTTGATGGTTGCATCTGTGAGTGCTGAGTGAGCTGGACAGCATAGCTAGACTGCTCTTGATCGTCTTTGAAAGGCCTTGGTGATGAGGAGGGGAGCCTGAGGACTAGAAGAAAACACATGTCACACCAGTCTTCCAAGACAGCAAGAAAGAGGATCCAAAAAACTGCTGTCCAGTCAGCCCCACCTCATTCCCTGATAACATGATGGAACACTCATCCGGGGGCCGTCTCCACCCACATGGAGGACAAGGAGTGTCAGAGTGGATTCACTAGAGGTAAATCAACAAAGATGGTGAAGGGACTGGAGCATCTCTCTTATAAGAAAAAGCTGAGGGAGCTGGGCCTGTAAAGCCTCAAAAAGAGACAGCAGAGAGGGGACCTCATCTGTGTCTGTCAGTATGTGCAGAGAGGTTGCCAAGAGAGTGGAGCCAGGCTCTGCTCAGTGGTGCTGAACCACAGGACAAGAGGCAATGGGCAGAAACTGATGCACAGAAAGTTCCATCTGAACACAGGGAAGAACTTCTTTACTGTGTGAGTGACTAGAACAGGTTGCCCAGAGAAGATGCAGAGTCTCCCTCCCTGAAGATACTCAAGAACTGTCTGGAGTCATGTTGATGAGCCTGCCTGAGCATGGAGGTTGGACCAGATGACCCACTGTGGTCCCTTCCAACCTTTCCATTCTGTGGTACTGTGAAGAAAATGATCCAAGAAGGTGAAATCTGCGGTTTTAAAGTGGGTTAATCCTGTAGATGAACTGTGAGTTAAAATGTATGTGGGTATCAGAATTCATTTAAACTATTTCATAGCATGTAGAGAAGCATAATCTCACTTTTTATAGTCTTCTTAAAATTAAGAAGCCAGGGGAATTTCTGGGTCAAAACTACCAGCAAATTTAAAATGAGTTTTCCACCTCTGTAATGTTAGTTTCTACAGATACTTTGTAATTTCATGCTGCTGTAATTTAATGACATTCTAATCATCCTGGGATTGACACCGCCTCTCTCTGAAGCAGTGAGAGAAGTTTTGAAGACAGACAAGATGCAAATTGGACATAAGGTTAAATATTTGCTCAATATAAAAGTTTTTTAAAATTAAGTTATTGTCAATAAAGCAGGTTACAGAATAAAATACTCAAAAATCAGAAATCATAGTTTTTGAAATATGAGTATTTAGACAAAGATAAAATTTTGCTTGGAGAAGGAGAAAGGGGTCACAGCAGATGAGATTTGGAGAGATGTAGCAGTGTTTATAAGGCGATCAGATAGCCATGTGAAATAAAGGGAAAAATAGAGTATAATCAACAACAGACACCTTTAGGAAGTTGAGAAGAAATATTTTTTAAAAAGTGGTTTGAACGAATATTTATTTGTGTGTTTAAATTATGTCTTAGATTTTTTCATATTAAACATTCTAGCAGCTGAGATTCACAAAACAAATAATCGAGCATGGCTTATCAAGCGTGGCAAATCTCTAAATTGAAAGTCTGTACACTTTCAATATTCACACAAATGTATTTTTTATTTTTTGATCACAAATTATTAATCTGTCTTTTTTTCTTCATCAAATAACAGTTGAGAACACAGTTTGTAGCATAATACTGTGTACCTGAATATCTGCATTAAAAATAAACAATCCTGGTCTCCCAATATAATTATATGTGACTAGTAACAGGAGCAGGTGGGTTAGGAAATAATTTTCTTTTATGCAGGTTTTTTTGAACAGTTTCCCACTGTGTTCAAGTTCAGGATCTCTTTGATGTTGGTAATCAGACTATGAAAAAAAAAGGTCTAGTATTTGAGGAAATTACTGGTGTACTTTGTACAGGACTAAGAAGAATTGGAAATAACTTAGTTGGTGCTCCTTGGAACAATGTTTATGTTTTTGCTGATGAAAACTAGCATTTTCCAGTTATCCTTTCATAAAGGAATATGCTGATCCAGACTGATCCTAAATCAGTCTGTGCTCCTGGCTGCTACCCAATTTCTTTTTCCTGTTCTACCAGTGCTGTAACTGGGTTGCTTGTACTGTTGAACTTCATTCTGTTTCTCATGCTCTCATCTAGAAGGTTGTCCAAGTCTTCCAGGATTGTGCCCCCCATCCTCCTGTGCTGACTGACAGCTTTGAAAGCTGGTCAAGACCTTGACCAACTTAGTTCTTACTACATAATGCTGGAACTCTTTAAGGTTAATGGATTCAGGTTTGCAGCATTTAAAATCCCAAAATTGAACACTGCTTGCTAAATTTGGATGCTTCTGTCATAAAGACTGTGAACCACTTTATGTTAGAGAGCTGTTTAAATACCTTTTTTGTGTATGTCCTTTAGAAATGAAAAATAACATTTTGTGTGGCAGTGTCTTTATTTACCTTTTACTCTGAAGAGGCACATGGACAATACCATTTAAATTTTGTGTGCTGGTGGAAATGAGCAGCTAGGCAGCATGGTGTGCAGATTACTTCCTCTACTACAAATGCAGGAACATAATTTTATATATTATAAATACATATATCAATGTATATTGTTATGAAATTATACTGTCTTTACATTGCTAAAGGTCAGAAACATTTGTAAGCAGAGGGATGTCTGAAAGTTCATTGTGAAGGTAGATGTTCCTCACACCTGAACTACAGAGGTAATAGGACCTCCTAGTACATGTGGGCATTCACACAAATTGGATATTGCAAATTAGAATAAACATAATAGAAGTCCTGTCTGTGTAGTGAATAGCTAAGTGTCACTGTAGTATAAATAATTTCTTCAGTGGACATTTTAACAACATAATTGCAGTTCTTTTTTGTGTAAATTGGTTAAATACATAGTCTGCCCATTCTGCCTAAAAGTTGGTAATTTACTTTTTCTGATTGTTTTTATAAGTTTAGTTAAATTTAAACAAAAATTCTAAATTAGCTGTTCAAGTTACTGGCAGTTTATAGAACTTTACAAGTCTTCCCTTGTTCTGTGTTTCATGAGGACACTCTAGTGTGATGAGGGAATAGTATGCTTGGTTTAATTTAAATAAAGTAAACTTAATGCAAACACTACACTGAAAGTATCCCTGAAGGTCTTTGTGTTTGGCAGTGAAAATCAGTTGGTTTTAATTCTTTTTGCTTGGAGATAGCATAGCTAATTGTTTTTAATAGCTGGGGGCAACATTTTATCTGTTTTATCACCATTCTGTTGTTTCATATCTCACTTTGATCAATCTAAGTTTTGGCTGGGTAAACTTTTATTTGAGGTACCAGTCATATTTTAATTCAGTCTCAGCTATTACTTTTTGATTTTTAACTTGTATTTTGACTTGTACCATTCCATGACCTTGGATTTTCAGATTTTCTAGAAACGTTCTAAGATGTTCTACTTAGGTAACATATCTGCACAGACTATACAAGTGGCAAATAGATTCCTCTGTGTTTTCACTGACTTCTGTTAGTCTCTCAGTGGAGGAAAAGATTACCTGTGCTTAGTTTAGTGATGCTGTTGATGAAATGATGTGTAATAACGTCCAATATCCTGTGAATGGCAACGTAGGAAAAATATCCAAAGATACTAGTTTGAAATTTTCAGTTGATTGCCTCCTTAATACCTTTAATACACCTCTATTGCTCTAATGCACCATATTACATTATGTGGTACTTCTCAGCATTTCAGTCAATTGCAAAGCTGAAGGAGGCAAGGAAAAAGGCTTCCAAAACCTCCCTAAGGATCTAGTAACATGATGGCTGCATTCCAGTCTGTACCAACGTCATGGGGCATTTAAAAGGCAACTTCTAATATTGTATCTCACAGACATTCATTCTTATTTGTGAAGAATGCAAATTCTATTCAAGTTTTTAAAATAACTTTTAAATTTTTCTTCTGCTAAGGACTTACTTGAACATGAGTTCTGCTGAAAACTTGCATTCCTGATGCTCCTCCATGTGAAGCCAGCCCACAGTGCAGAACAGTATTTAGGACATACTTATTCAGATAGCAGAGAACAACAGGTTTTCCCATTCCTATCTGGAATCTGCTGCTTTGGAATATTTGTGCTTGGCCAAAGATGTGTTTCATGTTTGCCCTAATTCCGTGACTAACTTTGTACTCCTGTAGGCTTAAGGCTTGAGAGAAAATCTAAAAGAATTTTTCATCTATCTGAAAACTTTATTTGGTTCTAGTGTCAGCTTCAGGATGCTTTGGAAGCCCAAGGGATTGGTTTACAGCAGTCCTGTTTGGTCTGCACTAGACTACTGCTCACTGCACTTTTAATATAGGTGTTAGAAGCTTCTGCTAGATGATGTGACTGTATTCATGCCACTTGATTACCTACTAGTGTCCATCTGCTTCCAGAGCTGCTGTAGAGTTCAGACTTTTGTCTCAGTACCTAAGTTGTGATTATGAGAGAAGCAATCCCTGTTGGTAAAGGGAGCATACCATGCACAGTGTTTCTAACTCCTCTGTTTAATTTTTGGGGAAAGTGAAAGCCATTCCTAAATCTCAAGACTATAGACTATTTGTCTATATCTTTTTGTTCATTGTGTAGTCGTAGGTAGTGTGTCTTTTTTACAAATAATGTAAGTCCAGACAACCAACTTGTAAGTATTTTATGTTCACGATGTTTGTTTTTTACTACTTCAATACAGCTTTTTGCTGAAAGATCATATAAAAGCTGCAGTGCATCTTATCTAAAGATGATTTTGTGTGAGTAAAAAAGAACTAGAAATACCTGTTTCTGATAGTGTTATTTATCAGGTAAACGTACCGTTTTTTTCAATTCAAAAGTCTTGTACAAATTTTTCTGTAAGCAATGGCAGGTCTGTTATGTATAAGCAGAGCTATTATATACAAGCTGCCAGTGAGCTTCTGGTACACTAGTACGTTGTTTCCTTGTGATTGTATTACAAAATAATTGTATTGCTGTCTTTCATTCTCTCATTGGCACTTGAATCACCATGGCTCAACCATTAACCATAGCTGATCAGATTGTCTTCATAGTTCAAAGCAGTGGTCTTGTGTTAATAGGTATGCTGAGAAGATGATGTGCTCTTTATTAAATTAAACTAAAAACATAGTGTGTGTGCATGTAGGGTTATAATTCTGATCCCTTTTTGCTGTTAGATTGTTATGGAAGTGGCTCTAGGCATGTTTTGTGAAGGGAATGTACGGGTCCTGAGTACCAAGGGGAATGTTTTGGGCGACTGAAAATAAAGATTTGGATTCCTTGGCTTTTCTGAGTTGGAATTAGTAGGGTTTTGAGCAATAAGCAAGAGGAGAGAGGGGTGGTACTTTTCTTTTCTGTAGTTACTTGCTTCAAGACCTGTGAATTATATTAATGAAAATCAATTACTAATGCACACCCAGCACATACTCCTTTTCTCTGCCAATGTCATTTTCACCTGCTCCAGGTGAGCAGTTCTCTTTTGTTATTGTTGCCCTCCTGAGGTTGAAGCCCTATCGTGCTGCTTTGCACAGCAGCTTCATACTTCACTGAGCAGCTGTCACACTGTCCTTCATGTGAGGCATGGCTCTCTGAAATTACGACTCTTTGGGTGGTACATTTGCCAAAATTAGTGTTCTTTAAATAGGACACCACAGCCTGTTCACCATGGAGGATGAGTGGGAGTAAATACATTTTCTAACAAGAAGGGTTGTGTGTGTATATATAAAATTACTTTGTTTATAACTTAGGGACTCTGGGAGCTAAAAACACATTGTAAATTGAAATCTATAGTTTTGTTTAAGATGCGCTCTGGTGTTCTGAGATCATAGGTGTATTAACACCTGTGCAAAAGTTTTATGTTTTATAATTCTATCAGAGTAAGCTTAAAAAAGCAAAGACAGAAAACTGAACTTAATTCTAATGAAAAATTATCCCAGCCACACCTCTGCCACTGACTTTTACAATATGCATCTGGATATGTCCTGTATTTTCTAACAGCTTCCTTACAGCAGTGGTGATCTCTGTATTTCTGGGTATAGCAGCATGAGGCTTGGTTGCTCTGCCACTTGTAGCACTTAGGCTGAGAAGAGCCATGTTCAGCATATGTACAGGGAAGGCAATTGCACATGAATTTGAAGTCTCCACATGGCTAAGAAATGTAATTAGTGAAATAGTTAAGCAGAATGCAAGCATGGAGCTACCTAATGTTAAAACATAGCCCTTGTTTGGAACTAGGGGGTTTTGTTATATGCATATTGATGTCATAGGTTCACTGTGGAGGAAGAAAGGGGCCATGAATCATTTTAGAAAGAACTGAGTACATCACACCCTGTAAGGTCTTTATTCTGGCTAAAACAGATGGGATTAAAGAGATTACTGGTTAACCCAGAAATCTCTGATTTAAATCTCAAGTTCATATGATTTCAAATGCAGAATTGTTGGCACAGTATCAAAAGGCAGGTTGACTTTTTTAAGCTTTACTAGACATGAAAGCACATTTACAGGAAGGTTCTATTTTAATACCACAAACCCTCTACTTTTCTATCAATATTTTTATCAAAGAGGTGAGTGATTATCATGACAAAGCAGAGTCAGGTTTAGGAGTTCTTAATCTAGTTGTGCCTCAGAGGAAGGGGGCGAGTTTTTCTGTAGTTTTAAAACATTCTATTGAACTAAAAAGGAATTTCCTTTACATTATCATCAAGTTTAAGATTGAAGTAAAACTTTACTAGCCTGGTATATAACATTTCTTGTCTTTGAATATTTCTGGAATAAATTTTTGGTTTACCACTGTCTTGGTGGAGCTGGAGCTTGTCTTTTTTCCCTTTATTTATATTCAAAATCTCCCTGTGTACATTGAAAGTTATTTAAACTTACATTCAAACTGATTTTGGAATATTGGAAATTAAAAATGGAATGAGCATGTAAAATATAACTAAAAATGTGTAAAAGGAACTGTGTAAATGGCAATGGACTTAATTTTATTCTTTGTAAATCTGTTCCGTGACTCTAGATATATAGAATATATATGTTATAAAGATGTGCACATATACTCAAATCTTGCAGCATCTCTCAACTCCTAGCACAGATTGTGTTTCTTAATGCATTGATAAACTCTTCTCTTACAGCCTGTCAATATACCTTAGTTTAAATCAGTGATGTAAAACCAGGATGGCAACCTGAACCAGATCTCAATTTATCTCAGGCTAGTCCCTTGTAAGCTCTATTAACTCAGACAGAGAAATAGTAACTAAAGTAGTGGAGTAGTGAATCAACAGTATTTTAAATCCTCCCCACTGGCTTTGTAAGAGAATCCAGGCTGTTTATAATGCTATTATTTCTTGTCAGAATTCTAAGTGCTGTTCTGTACAGCTGGAAATAAAGATGATGTATTTCAGGGCTTAGGTAATATTTTTTTTCTTTAATTGACAGCATATTAAAACACTGTTGGTTCCTGGTGGGGGATTTTCTTTTCTTTTATTCCTGCATTATTTATACATAATAATTTATACAGCTAAGAACTTGGCTTCTGATCTAATAATTTCTTTACTATTTTTAATCAAAATCAGTTTTGCTGGCATTCCTAATACTTAGGAAGAATAATAATTTTTTTAGAGAAGTAGAAACAACAGGGGTTTCTTTTCTTCATATCCATTTTTGTAATACAACACCTGTGACTTTGTTCTGTTGTTTTGCATTTTGAGGGGAGGGGAAATGCTCAAACATTTTTCCAGAGTGTTTTGCTCCACAGTGGCTGAGAGCAGTGAAGCTGTTGGGAGGGAGGAGCTCACATAAGTGACATTCCCAGGGTGTGTGTGACTACTGTAAAGGCACGTGTGTGTCTGCCTCTGGCTCATCCTGCTGAGCTGGCTTCTGGGCAAGTCTCAGGAAAAGAGGAGCGCAGCAAAGGGTTAACTTTTTACTATCAGCCTCAGAAAGGCACATTTGCAATCCCTCCCAGTCTTGTCTTCCTTTTTTACACCTCGCTTGCTCACCACTACTCCTCACTTGAAGGCAGATCCCTTGACCTAAGCAGATTATTGTAGACGCATGAAGGACACAGCAAGCTCTCCTGTGCTTTTAAAGGAGGAGATTTTGCCTCCAAAATAGGACGCTAAGCTTTTCAGCCTTCTGCTGCTGCACCTAGCGGGCAGGAGGCAGCGTCTGGGGGTGCTCAGTGGGCTCCTGTGGAATCGGATGGGAGACAAAAGCAGAAGTGGCAGCTGCTGCAGATGTGGGAGCCGGTGCCGTGAGCGGGAAGCGATTGCTAATCAGGGCCTGTGAGACCTGGGTTTCCTTGGTTTCCATGACAGTTATTAGGTAACACAGAAATTGAATTGTCTCCCACAGTGCTCTTGGGGGATAGTGCTATGGCGGGGTGCTCCAGGGACACAGACTTGCAGCTACTCATCACTCTAAGCATGTGAAACTCCCTGGATTGTTGTGCCTTACTTCTTTGTTTGCTGTCTCGCCTGTTTGCAATTTGCTCTGCTTTGTTGATTTTTTTTTTCTTTTGATGGAAGACCCTGGCTTCACCGTTTCTCAAATAATATTTTCCCCTTTTTATTTAGAGCTGAACTTGGCAAAGAGAGGATATGAACAATTATACAGGTGGGCTACTCAGGGGGAGTGAAGATATAAGGCATCCAAACAGGTACTGGCAACGTGCAGCTCTGTAAGAATGCCACTCCAGCAGATTTCTGTAGTGCCAGCGCGGGAGACTGCCAGCAATGGGAGAAGTTCAATGGGCACAAACAAAGAGAAGAGCAAGGAGGTGGAGGTAAGAGGAAGGTTTCAGTTTGCTGGGACAGGGTGATGTGCCTGTGGTAGGCAGTGGGTTTGGATGTGGGATGCAGGATGCGGCGTGGCTGGAGCGCTGCAGAGCGCTCAGGGGTGCAGCTGTAGCACACTGCAGGGGATGCTGTGAGAACAGCACCTCAGCCTTACAGGGACAGGGAGCCTGCCTCAAAAGTCAGATAAATAGCTGAAGGAAGTTACAAACTGCATCAGGGGGTTTTAATGCTTTCATTTAAATGAGTGCAGCCTGCTTGTACTGGCAGTCATTGTTCCCTGTAAGCTGTCAAGTAGCAGTTTCTTTCCAATAGGTGGGATGGAAAAGTAGTTTTAGTAAAATTCCTGTCTTTGTTTAAAACCAACAAAAATACCGTACTAAAGCCTGTCTTTCTAATGCGAACGTCCTGGTGTAACGACACTCACATTAGGCATAAGCTTAGTCTTTTTACCATTTAAAAGGCAGCAGTGTTTTGTTTTTTATCTTTTGACTTTCTTTGATTTGTGAACATACACAAGTGTTGTTTCATCAGTATAAACTGTATCCTGTCATCTCCCAGTTAAAAAGAAACCGTAGGTTCATATTACATTAATGGTTAGTACAAAAAGAAATACAGAAAATCTGTGCAATTTTAATGGTGTTTTTACCTGTAGGAATCTCTTTTGCTGTGTATAGGTTACGTATGCGTTGTGCAAGACCAAAAAAAAAAAAAGCTTTCTTACAAACCCAAAACATAAGTCGTCTGTTGATAGATATAGCAGTAAATGTATGTAACATAGACATCTGCTTTTTACAGACATGTTTCTTGTCTCTGTGCTTTTCTTTTCCTCTTGCTGTACGGAAACCCAGGAACTATTGGGAAAACAAACACAATGTCTTTTAAGTATTGTCTGAGAGACTGTGACAAACTATCCCTGAAAGAAGTCTTTCTTCTGGTGGATTGTGTGGCATAGTTTTCCAGAAATTGTTAAGTTCAACAGGTGGTTGATATTCATAATAGATCTGTGAGGCTGTGGAAAAGTATTGTTTTTTCAATTTTATTTTATTTTTTAAATTAAAGATAATATTTTTTCTTAATATTTGGCTATGACAAGTTCACTGAAAATGATTATTCTGTTTTTTGTTTGAGCAATTTGGTATAATTAGCATCCTTCCCTGGAAGTAGTCTCCTGTTGTTAACTGGTAGCACAGTCGTAAGAGTCATAATATTTTGGGATTTCTGTCCTAAAATGGAAAATTTTGGTTTGGTTTTATTCTTCCATTAATTGGTTAAAGGTGAAGGTTCAGGTGAAAACCATTTTGTGTATTAAGGCTCAGGGTGTGAAAAGCAAAAATATATCATGTTACCTGGCTTAAATTGTCCTCTTGAATTCTTGTTTTAATTTGATCCTTAGAGTGAACTGAAGAATACATGCAATACTCACACAGGAGTGAGATAAATGTGAGATTTAGTGGGGAGGGGGAATTGTAGAAATTCTGAGTTGTGAGAATCATCTCATGCACTTTGCTGGTTTTTTTTTTCCCTGTGAGGGCTGGGTTGGGTCATTTCAGCAAGACTCCAGTGTCTCAGAAAACAGTTTCTTCTTGAATGTTGGGGAAGTTATGTATCAGAAAAGAGTAAAATGACATGTGTAACTAAGTTCATTAAAGTTTCTTCTAAACTTAATAGAAAAAGTACCAAACACCAACCCTACAAAACTCCAAACCAAACTTAAAGTACATGGTACTCACTGAAATGTATTTGCCAAACTGCTCTCTGCTGGTCAGAGCCTAATCATTCTGCTCAAACTTCTGCTTATCCTATAAGGCTTAAGGCTAGAATTCATACAGTGTAAAAATTCCTTAGTGCTGTTGATGGAGATAGTAGTCCAAGCACTGAAGACTGCTTTCCCCATAATATGTACTTATGTAAATTATGATGATGTTCAGGTTTGTTTTGTGGGTGTAATTCGAGAGTAGTGAACCAGCTTTTTTATTGTCTAGACAGAGATTGCTCAGACGTATGTAGATGGTGATCCACCCCTGCATGGTATGGTTCCCACAAAGGGAAACTCCCCTAGCTGGTCCTCAGTGTTTGTGTTGGTGAGGGTCTTTTGGGTTCACGGTATTCTGATATTGTTTCTGCAAGTACCTGCTTCCTCTGTCTTTCCATCAGCAGGCTTTTTGAGGTGGAAGCTAAATAAAGTAGTTAAATGGGCTTCTAGGTGAGAGCATCAAGCTGGTTCAGGAAGACATGGCAAAAAGAAATGTCCAAAAGGTCCTCCAGTTGCTAGGGTTAACTACTGTTAGGATTGTACGCCAGGTCCTGTTATTGCTGAAGAATTTTATGTTATGTTCATACAACAGCATTAAAATTTATGAAGAAGAATTCATCTTCTGTCTAATTGCAGAGCTGGATGCAGTGGACTGTTTCCAAGTTCATGGTGAATTCGTAAATCTGCCTTAGTCATGCACAACTGAGGTTCTTAATGATGAAACTCATTCTATAATGCTTTTCTGTGATTGTTGGATGCTCATACACATGCTTTATCTGAAAGTTTTAATATGTGTCTGCACACACTTAGAGATGATTGCCTAACACTGATCTATCATTAAGGATGTTGAGTACAGTATCACTTCAGAGCCCCAAGTGCCCATAGTGAACCTCTGGCCAATATTGGGAGTAGAGGTGTGGTCACAATGCCTACAGGGAGTGTTTGCAGGCAGACTTTCTCTGGAGTGTCCTTTGTGGAAGTAAAAACTTTAGTGCAGGGC
Organism: Setophaga petechia; assembly: GCA_024362935.1. Lineage (NCBI taxonomy): Eukaryota > Metazoa > Chordata > Aves > Passeriformes > Parulidae > Setophaga > Setophaga petechia. The sequence goes on from JANCRA010000001.1 coordinate 36,755,315, forward strand.
ATTCCTGCAATCCTTCAGTGATTTGCCTCAATAATAATTAGCAGAAGTTTTAGCTAACAATGGAATTTGCATCAAATTTAGCTATAGAGCTGCTTTAAATGTAGCCTAAAGATGAAGTAGGTTTTTTCCATAATGAAGCAGTGAAGATGCTTAGATGTTGAATAACCTGTTGCAGCAGCTGTACACTACATTTCCATACCCAGGTATAATCTTCTGCTAGTTTGTTTCTCTGATTTTAGGAAAACTCATTAGTCATTATTGCCACTGGCTTTGCCCCAAACATTTAAGTGTACAAACTGTCTTTCTTACTCTTTTAGTAATGCAGTTGGAAAAGTTTGTTGCAGAAATGAAGACTAAAGTATAAAGTGCTTTCACAACATGATGTGGGCTTTTTCTTTTGTTTTTTTATTAAATTGTTAATTCAGCTTTCTTTGATATTTGAGAAATATCTTAAGTTTATAATGAAGTGTGGAATTGGGTTTCTGTGACAGAGAAAAACTCTTGGGTGTCTGTTTTCAGAAGAGTTTACTAATAGAACTGTTGTTCTAATTGAATTAAGTCAGTAAAGATCAAATTATGTCATCAGGACTCCAAAATTACTTAGTTTTTTTAATATATAGGTTTCAGTGCCTTGGGACCAATGTCATGGTAACATATGACCCCCATTTTATATGTAATATTTCAACAGTTACTTTGAGCATCTGGTTGATTTTCTCTGCTGTAATAAAAAAGGTAAAAGAAATGTATATGTTTCCTAAAGAACATGGTTTAGGAAATGCCTACTCTGGCTCATAATTTTATTATTTTGTTGTGAATATACACTGTGAAGTTCATAAAGTAGCCTCAGTTTACATTGGCTTTTGTACAGGCATGAATTATTCAAAAGTAAGTTAAATACAGAAAGAAAATTTCATCCAGTGAGAAAACTGGAAAGGCCAAGTGAGTGAAAACACTCACACTAACAAAGAGTTTGCAAGGGTCATTGGATAAACCGCCATGACTGCTGTGGAAAGCCAGACCTGAATGTTGTACACTTAGAGTGGTAGGGGCAAGTATGTAAAAGTAAAAAATTGTCAAAAGTCAAAAAGGCAAAAATTGTATGGTAGAGAAGACATTTCTTGATGCCAAACTAAATGTGTAGATACTGCACCTCTTATCCTGAGCAGTTTTCAATACATGGTACTGAAAATTTACATGTTACCTGCAGGTAAAAATTTCAGAGTAGAAAATAACCTTAATGAAGAAAGCAGTGGCAGGTGTCAGCAAGTCTTGATTTGGTTACTTTCAAGACTTTGATTTAAATAAAAGAACCCCAACCAAATAACCTTTGTAATATGGTTTTTGGACACATTCATATGCTAGTATAACTTGCTTGTTATAGAGATGAGTCTTACTCTGTTGCCCCAAAACCTAACCCAACACCCTAAAGAAGTTAGGAAGTTTGATAGTCTGTAGTTAACAAGTAACAAATTAGCCCTGCTATTGTTGATTTATTTTTAGCTTTGATTTTTTGCTCATAACTGGTAAATGGTTTTCTTCTTATGCCTACTGTGTTTCTCTGATCTTAATATTCTGGCAGAGGGGATGATGACTATTAGTTTCCTTCACAGAAGTTCACAGAATACAATAAATTGCAGGAAGGAATCCTCACTCTACTGTGTATTGTACTTTGTCATGAAATTTAGTTCTGCACCCTGCACAGTTCTGTGCTTTGAAGGAAACTTGGGACCTCTCTGTTGTTCAGCAAAGTTTTCATGTTCTGCCTTCTCAAAAGCAATAAGACAGAATGAGACCTGTTACTTCGGAGGCTTTAAATGCTACCTGGGAAATACTTGGCATTTATGAAGGAGTATTGTAAATTGAATTTGAACTTCGTTTTTCTGTACAGTTTGTACCTTAAAGGAAAAAAAAGCAAGAATATGTTGATAGAAATTATGTACACTCATTTGTTGTGTAGAGCACGCATTTTTTGGTAAGGAGATCTTCAAGTCAGAATTGAGACTGAAACCTAAGGGGTCTTGTGAATGGCACTTCTGAGTAACTGCTAATGTTTATTTTAAACACTAGACTAGAGTAACTGCTAATGTTTTCCTTAAAGCTTTTAAGTAGTTTAGGAGAAATGGACAGGTTTTTTAAAGGAGGAAGCAGCAGCTAAATGTTATTGATGGGAATTAATTGTTTTACATTTATCTGTGTTATCTCACTTATTATCTACTTAATTTTAAATAGATGTATTGATAGACAAAATATTTTTCAAGGCTTAGACTTCCTTACATGCCACAAAGAAAGTGGCTTTTACATTTCTGTTAAATCATTTTCACGGCAGTTGTGAAGTACATACTGAGATATTTGATACTTGAAACATCTGTGATTAAGGAAACAAGGCAAAGGCCTTACATATTGATGTTGTTTTATTGTCTTACAACCTTAAGTCAAGCAATGTATTGGGTTTTGTTGTGGGTTTTTTTGTCTGGTTGTTTTGTTTTTGGGATTGTGTCTGTATTTTGTTTGGGTTTGGTTTGGTTTTTGCTTTTAGATAGGGAGGCGTAATGTTTAGTGTGCTTAAATTTGTTGGTGGCTTTGATCACTTTTATCAAAGGTTGAGAATAGGGCAATGCCTAATGTGACAATTTCAATTATACCAGTGCTAATAAAATAGTTTAAGGCATGTAATGCAAGGAATAAAAGTCTTAGAATTGCAGGATATTGGTGAAATAATTCATAAGCCAGATAGATGGTTTTGGTTTTGTGGCTGATTATCTCACATTCTAAAAATGTCTTAGGTAAATTTCTAACTTAACAGATAGAGATGGTCATTCATTACCTAAAATACAGTGGGATTTTTTTTTCTACAGGAAGGGTAGGGATGTTTCTTTTCAATGACAGCTGACTGAAAGAGTCATGTAATTACAGTCTTGTTAGGAGGTATGATTTTTTACTCAGCAAGAGATGTGGGGGTGAGAGAATGGGGAGGGGAAGCTCTAGCATATGAATCAGATTACTGATGTGTTCTGACAGTATTGCTTTTCCTTTCATAATTTTTCTTAATGTAAAGCTCATGGTGAACATGATGTCATACACAATTTATGACAAAATTGCTAGTATTGTTTATCATCCATATTATATGGTATTTCTTCTTTTCTTGACATGACCATTGTTTGTACTTCAGTGCTATGTTTGCATGGAAATCCATCTGAATCTGAAGTTGAAGACACTTCCTAGTGAAATTTGTCTGTATTTTTGTGGTGATAGATTGCTTCTGTGATCAATGGTTGAAGTGCTTCCAAAGTACACCCATAAATCAGCCTGTGACGTGCTTAGTTATCTTTAGGATGCTTTAGAAAATTAAGTTCTTTATCATAAGTCTTATGGTCCTTGTTTGGGAATTGTTTCTCTTTTGGTCTGCCATGTGGTGCTTGTGACAAGCAATTTCATGACAGTGAAAGAAATGGGAAAAGTTAACATGCTGGGCTTGTTTTAATAATTTTGAGACATTATTTCTTTTTTATATTTCTGTGAATAAAAACATTACTGTGCTGCCAGTAAGAAAATAAGAGATTCCTTGCTGTGCTTTTATTAGCATGCTTTGGGATAATGCAATTCTTTATAGGCTGCTTTTCCTGATAAGATTATGCAAAGGCTACTGGCTGCATGGTCATTTTTTTTGATCAGACTTGTTATGAAAAGTCTGTAAAAGCATAGTTCTCCAATTTACTGTATATTGACTAAGCTTCCAATACTAATATTGATTTAAAAATTGATCTTTTCACTGATAAAGGATTTGAAGCTCAATATTCCATATTGGAGTAGCCTTCTGCCTCTTTATGTTTGTAACCAGTGCTTACAATCTGCTGGCATGTGTCTTTTGTTGCTGCTGAAGTCTGATTACAAGCTTCACGAAGAAAGTTTTTATAATTCCTTATATCTCTGGAGCTCCCAGTTCAAATAAATTTGGCTTCTGTATGTAGTTCCCCCTCAGTCTAAAATGTTGCTGAGTATAAAATATTAGGCTTCAGATTTTATTTAATTTGGATTTCTCTCTAAAGTTAATCTGAGGTTTTACAGAGGAAGACTTTCCATATTAAAATTAATTGTAGAACGTTTTTAAAAATAAATGCAAAATCCTGACAATCCAAAACCATGAACACAAAAGTTTTCCATCTTTAATTGATGGTTGTTTTGTCTTCAGCTGTGAGCTTCTATACTTTAGTTTAATGACTTCCTTGGGTGCTGATTTATATTGAAGCAATGTCTGTAATTGAGACAGTTTGCAGAATGTGTTGTAGTGTCTAAACCTGGTAGCTGAATAGGGTACCAGGAACTGGATACAGTTCAGGAAGATGAAAAACAGATTATTTTCTCTAGATACCTTTCACAATATGAACAGTTCTGTGAGCTGTTTGCTCTGGTGGAGATGCTTTTCTTCTGGGGGGTTGGCATGTTACAAATAAAGTTCAAGTACAAGTTATTGAAGGCGTCAGCAGAGTCTGTGTCCCAAGACTCATTTTAGAGAAGTATTTTTGAATCTAGTCAGCATTTTTAAAAATATCTTCCATGGTCACATATACCCCAGCATATTTTGTTCTGTTTAAACATGACTCTTAGGCATTGAAATCTGGTTGTTGGCAGCTATTTGATTAGTTAAGAAACAATACAATAGAGGCTCAAATTGCTTGAATAAACTGCCAGCATTGCAAAACTGATGCTGGCCTGATAGGTTCCTCCAGTTTCATCTGCATCTAGCTATCTGAACAAGAAATTTTAAAATCCTGTGTATTCAGGCATATAGAATTCTATAAAATTATTACTAGTAATACTAAAATCGTTATTATTGACAGTAATATTTAGTTCTTTGTCATAACCATGAACAAAATAATCCTGAGTTTGGTATGATTTTTTTTTCCTAAGGCAGAGAACACTTGCCCAACTTGAGAGTCTTTCTCAAAGACACTGTGAATGTTCATCAATCTTACCAGGAAAGGGAAAGATTATTTTCTGTCCAGTGGAGACACTTTCAGCTCATATAACCAGCTCTGGAAGCTTCCTGGCTTCAGAGAAATGTCATAAGCATGTTAGAAATACAGTTCTAATTTCTGCAGTGTGCACATGTGCAAACTACTCAAATTGCAGGAGGCTTGTTGATTCTTGTCCTTTAAAATGAGGTGGTTATTGCCGATCTGCTGAATTCTGTACTTAGAGATGAAGGCATTCATGTTCTGCCACAGCAGAGATCACCCATGGTTTGTCACAGCCCCTGGCCTTCTCTCTGCTGCAAAGGCTTTTCCTGTGTCTAGAAACAATTTTCATAAAATACACATATCTCTTATCTCCTATTTATATGTACATTTGTAACTTTATGATTTTGAGGTTTTCTTCTTTGTCTTTTTTCCCCTCTTTTGTTTGGTTTTGTTTTCAATAAAAAAGCAAGATTTTGTATTGGAGAGAGTGTCCCCTTGCTTTTAATGGGAGTACAAACATCAGCTGGTTTACATTTCAGGGTGGAATAATGTGACTTTAAATAAGAAGATGGAGGATGGCTCTCAGCCTACTTTGAAGTATCGGTGGATCTTTCAACTCTTCTCCTGGGCTTTGAATATGTGAGATTCAGGACTTCATTTCTGTATCAGCGCTGCCTTTTAAAATTGTGGCAGCAGGAGCAGTATGTGTAGACAGTGGAAGCGTTTCCTTGTTCAGATTATGTTTCTTAGGACTGTCCATGCTGTGGAATGCAATTTTTCAGTAGCTAGCATGTCTGTACCTTCATTGATGTCAGTTATTAGCCAAGTGTGTCCAGCTATGCAGTCATAGGATTATGTGAATATAGGAGGTTGAATTATTTTAGTGTCAATAATAGGGAAACTGTCTCCTGGAGTGATTAGGTGTATATCTTAACCCCCTGACATGTGATCCTAAGGAAACCCTTTTAGTTTACTCACTGAACATATTTGAGATTACAGCTGTATTTTACAGTACCATCATGCTGAAAAAGTTCAAAGTAGTTACAGAGATGTCTTATTGATTTTAAAGAAATGCTTGTCTTACTAGAGAGATTTGTTGTCTTGTGGCAGCCCAAATAGAAACCCCCCACACTGTAGTTTCTCTTAAAATAATCATGCTTGCAGATGCTTAAAGGGAGGCTTTTCCATCCTGTACTCTACCATTACTGCAGTAGCCTGTTATAGGGGCTTTGTTGTCTTGAGAGGGATAAAGATGCAGCAAACACTTCCCCTCTTAGTACTGCCTGTGCTTCTGGGCAAGAAATCAGGAACCTTAATTTCAGTATAGGACACAAATGTCAAGTATTCAGAAGAAGAAAATGAATTGAGAGTAAGAGTCTCAAAGCAATGCCATGTTAGTATTTGTAAGTTTTGGCTATTCCTTCCCTTTTACTTCAGACACTCTTTCTTTGAGAGGGAAACAAAATCCTTCTGATCACTTGACTTTTCCAGTGGTAGGCAAGACATTAACACAGGGCAAATGGTTAATTGGTCAAACCTTGTGAAAGTAGGTGAAGTTTCACCTGTGTTGGTTAAATATATGTTTGCTTTTTGGCAGTGAACCCTGCAGTGCTGGTGAGTAGGCACCAGGATGTCTGAGTATGCTGTATCACGTGCTGGGTGCAGCTAGAGAGTGCTGTGTTTTGGCAGTGTACATGGCCCAGAGAAGAATCAGTTTGGTAACTGTGAACACTATGTGCATGGAATGACACTGAATCTGCAATTTTCTGAGCACTTCCAGACTTCTGCTCTGAATACAAGAGCTCAGACACAGGTGGGAATGTAAATTGGTTTTCCTGAACTGTCTGACAGTGCTGTCTCACTGTTACAGATGGGCAGTGACAGGAATGCCTGTTAAGACCCTCTAATGCTGCTGCAGTCTCCTCCAGTGAGGAAAGGAGGTCACAGCATGCACAGGGCAGTGCTGCTGCGAGCTCAGCCTATCCACATGCTGTGCCTGAAATCTGTTTCAAGTCTCATTAGCGAGGAATGGCCGCTGTAGCCCCTGTCTGCAGGTAGTGTGCAGGTTTGGCCCTCCTGAGCCACTGAATGCTGGTTTGCTGACAGTCCTCTTCACAGGATCCATGGGCAACCATTAAATGCATGAAAATAGTGTAATTTTTGATGGGAGTTTTTCTGCTGTATTTCTTCCTGCACCCTTTATTATCTATGAATGCTCTTCTTTGACAATTTGATGGACTACATTTGATGGACACCTTGCAGTGCTCTGACTTTGGTTCTAATTCCAGATGTAATTTTCTGTGCTTTCATTTTTCTACTCTGAAGTAAGTGTGGCACTGCTCCTTCTGCTTTCATAGAACACTATGAAATCCCCCAGTGAAGTCCATTTTCTCAGGAATGTGGATGTGTTATGTTGTTTCCTGTGGGTGGATCCTGCAGGTAAAAAGTTTCCATGGAAACAATAAGCCCTTACACTTTTACCATTCCTACATAATCATGAAAGTTCTGTGCATACAATACAGTTTGGATCTACGTATTTCTTATGTGGAGACTCCATGTTTTTTTGCCATTTTAAGCTTTGTTTAAAAAACAAATGTTAGTCACTTATCTCTTGTGTCTGTCTTGAGTGTGGTTGAGAATTTGGACTACTTGTTCCACTGTTCATTTGAAATTTCTGAATATTAACGCACAAGAACAAAAATCATAAATTATAAAAAATTGGAAAACTAATAGTAGATAAAGTTGAGAGGGTTAAAAGGTGATACCAAATGTGCAAGGTGTTAAAAAGAAACATCTTTTAAAAAGATGGTGGACTGAAACATCATCATTCAGAATTGCCTTCTTCGAAACATTTCAAACGCAAGGAAAAGCCAAACCATTCAGAATACGTTTTGCATATTTTCATAGATTGTGGTATCAAACTTTTTCTCTGCAATCTTAAATGCAAGACAATGGCTTGTAAGAGAGATTTGGCATTCTTGCTTAATAATACAGCTCTAAGAATGCATTGCTCTTTTTTTACTTCCAGAGATTTCATGGTTTCTGCATCTGCCACCAGCTAACCTGGACAGAAGATTTTGAGTTCATTTAAGATCTTAATATAGAACTCTCTACTTTTGAATTGCTGCTGTCCAGCTGTTTTAGGAGATATATGACAGAATCAGTTTTCTCTCTGAAGCTAATGTAACCTTTATTGTCAAACAGCTTAGCTTAAACAAATAGATTATGGCATGACTGGGAGCAGCTACTCTGCTGCCACACTTCACAACGCTGCTGTGACACAAGTGACCGACCTGCTCTTTAAAACTTTGAGGTATTGCTTTTGTGTCTGTTCTGAAATGTGGTAAACCTGCAGCATTTTGCTAAACACAATTTATCGTGAATTAGGGAAAAATTTAAACATCTGATGATTGGGTTGTTGATTCATATAATGTTTTTTTCTGAAATGATTACCCCAATTAATATACATGTCTCTGTGTGGTGACGTAACATACAGATAGGATGAGTGCAGGTGATGTGTGTCTGACTGATGTTAAACTAAGCTCTTCAATGTGACATCTGCTTTGTTGTTGCTTGTTTTTTTTCCTTTGGAAACCCTTCATTAAGACTTTATACTCTCTGGTGTGCAGGAGCACATTCTGTTTGCCATTTACTTTCTGGCAGAATAGTGTTTGGCACCGAGTAGAAGCAGAAGGGTAGAATGATAAAGGTACAAATGCTGTACCTCTGCTACTAGTGGACTATTGGACTCTGTTCAAAATAGAACAAATAAATAATATACTTGATAGTAATAGATACTATCAAGTAATAGTCAAAGTAGACTATGCCTTGAAATCCAAAATTTTGACTGCAAAATAGGTTTTATGTCTTCTTACATTACTGATAATGAGAATTTTACTGAAAATAATAATGTAATATTATGTGTCACATAAGTTTAAGTGGCATTCTAAGCCATAATAGCATGTCTGAGTTCTCACATCTACAGTGCAAATAACTGTTCCTAATTTTATGCTACTTCAGTTTAATGAGAGAAAAACTAAATTATATTTCTTTGGTCTTTACTCTGCCTGAATTGCTGCCAAAATATTTAATGGTGAACTACCGCTTCAGATGTAATTTGTAGAAGCAGATTCACTTACTCTCCTTCCCATGAGGAAGAAGAAGAAACCAACTTTTTATCACTATTCATCTGTATGTTTTCTTTCATTATTTGCTTTACATGTTGGTCTATGTGCTTGGTCTTCTCTTGTGCTATCTTTTATGGTCTAAGTTGGCTGCTGAAGGTATGTTCAATATATTATCTCAATAATTAGCCATTTTTTAAACAAAGATTTTTTGGGGGTGGTGTGGTGTTTGGAGGTTATTGTTTGTATGTTTTGGTTGGTTTAGTTTTAGGTGGTTTTTTTTTCACGTGATAGGCTTTGGCTGTTTTGCATCATTGGTAGCTTTGCTTTATCTAATGAGCTTGTTTATTTATGCTTATTGAGTACTGTATGTAGGAGTCATTTTGGTTTAAAAATCAGTTCTATAAGGAATGGTAAATCTCTTCTATGCCAGTATATGGACTGTTTTTCTGTCTCTTCCAGCAATTTGTAGGGTGTTGTTTTTCATGGCAGTTCCAAAGAGGGTTTTTATGCCTCATGCAGCTACCTATCATATAATTTCTTTAAAATGGTGACAAATTGAAGCCATCAGATATGGGCTGAAAGCACTGTTAAGATAGTCATGATAAGTATTTACTTGTGATTGACATGGAATCAAGTCTTGAAAAACTTGAACCTTGGCCAAAGACTTGCCCAAATTTAGTCCATTTTTAATGAAAGGGGCTGGTTTTGAAAAAGGTGGAGGAAGTGTGGCAGTTTCAGGGTAAAGAACACATCTATTTTATGCACAAAGCAACAGGGAACCTTTAGCAGGCGTCCTCATAAAGTCAGTTACATTTGGTATGATGTTAGGGCCACCAAAAACCAAGTTATAAAACATTGGCCTTCACTTCTGCACCCGAAAATACATGTCTGGATAGCAATTATTTGTCATGCATGTAAAATTGTGGATATAAAAACTGCAGAGCGTGTCACTAGGAAAATCAATTCTAAACACTTTGTGCACTGAGTAGATGCTCCATAAAATTTATCTACACAAAACGAAATAAACACATGGACTGTGAAGACCTGTGCAGCACAAATACCATCTGTAATTTTGTGGATTTTTTTTTTCTGTGTAAGAACCACAGGTTTAAAGGAAAAAAAGCTATCAAAAAATCCCCACTTCTCAGAGCTGAGCAGCTGGCAGAAGGTGCCTCTTGACAAAGCTAGCCACACTGATCCTGTTATTACTATGAATCTGTACAATTTTCATGACTGTTGGAGAGCAGCAGTCAGCAACTGGAAGATGCCCGGTGTATGTGCCTGCAAGTCTGTAGTCTGACTTCAGTGTGCAGGAGTCTGGCATGCCTCAGAGGATATAGTAGCTCCCTGACATAATTACTTTTCCCCGGTGTAAAGGGATCTGAAGATATTTCTGTAATTACATTTGGACTTTTTTGGGGTATTGTTTGTTTTAATAGGGAACTTTATTGAAAAAAGACTGAAATTATGCATAAAAGAAGAAGCGATAACTCATTAAATAATTAAAGATAGATTGAAAGCTCCCATTTCAAATAGAAAAAAATATTGAAGTTCATGATCAGGCATTTATAATATCTGTATTATTTTTACCTAGTGTATGTGGATTTGATGAGTGGGAAATTGTTTTCAAATATTTCTGAACATCAATAATTAATCTTTGTGCATTCTCTTTAAGTAATGTGCGTGACTGCATAAAGTCAATACCTATTTTCCTATATGACATTTAGAAATGAAGCCTAGTGGTGCATATTGTTTTCTTGGCTTTCAAATTTTGGAGTAGTTGTTTAATGCAGAGCTGTATTACAGCATGAGGTGTAGAAATTTGCAGAATTTTCAGTTAATACTAAATACCACCTAATCAGTGTCAGATATGTTTTAATTTGCACAACTTTAAATACAAAACATATTATTTTAATTTAATAAATTGAAACATATTATTTGATGATCCAATAGTTCCCACCTTGGTAGTATATTTAAAATGTGGGGATGGCAAAATGTATTTAACTTGAGTGATTTTTGAAGTACATGTTATTGCATTTTGAGGTCCCCCAGAGTGCAAATTCAGTTGTTATTTCTTAGTGGTATGATTATGAATTTAAAGTAAGAAAGTTCTGCACATAAAATGGAAGCTTCTAGAGGGGAAAAAAAAGAGTGTTTTCCTGGGGGAGTATAGGTTGGTACCTGCAAGAACAAGAGTGTAGCACGGCATATAGTACTTGGTAAAAAAATATAGACTAAATTGCAAACCAGAATGGTGTAGTGGGTTGACAGCAATTTCTGTTTAAGATTTGTTTTCTGTGAAATTGGCAGGTACTGTAAGGACGCGCACCTGACCAAGTCTCTTGCCCCTCTGGCCCAGCTGAGTGGCACCAGAGGTTGGGGACAGAGGGCAGTTGCTCCAAAGGGCCCATGTGCTCAGTCCTAGCTTGCAGCTGGCTTTTTTGAGTGGCCAGCTGTTCCACATCAGACTCAGGCTTCTGCATGGTTTGTGGCACCCATACAGGGCATCTCATTGACAGGCACCTTTCTCCATTTTTATTAGTTCCTTATGTGGGTGCTCACATTAAGATGCCAATTGTTTCGTTGTTGTATGGCCCCAACTAATCTCTTTGAGTTTTTCCCATGCATCTGAGGGCAATTCATGGTTGTTTCCTGGGTTTCTATGACTCTTTGGCCTCTCACCATAAAGACATTAAGACAACATAAAGTTGTATATCTGCCTTATTTTCTTTCTTCACATGGCTGGGAAACAAGATAGACCCTCATTTGGAAGAGATTTGGTTCAGCCTTCCCCATGCCATTTACATGTGTCATCAGGGACAGCTATATTTATTTTTTCGAATTTTCATGTAATTAGTGGGCGAACCTATGGTTCAGACCCTTTTTTATCTGAATGATGCCTTCAGGTAAGCTTCCCCATGACACACTCATATATGTATGTATGTACAAATGTTTTTTCGGGAAGCTTGCTAAGGTAACAAATTGGTAGTATTCAGTTCATGTTGTTCAACACTTCATTGTGGAGGTGTTTTTTGTGCTAAAGTCTTGCTAAACTTTGACTCTTTGGCCCAAATACTCTGTGCTGTCTCTTAGTTGAAATGGTTCGGAAGAGATGGAGCAGGAATGTCCATGAATAAAACTAGGAAAATTACTTGCTTTGATCATGTTAAAGATTTAAAATAAAAACAGAATTGAAGTTTCTACTCTTTGCTTACCTTTTGTTGATAGTATTTGCTACGTAAACCTGCTAAAATAACAACAAAAAATTGCTGCAATGAAAAAAAGAAGTTACTGGTTTCCCTTCTGAAAATATTAATTTAAAAAACCCCTGCCTTTCAGAATACCTTAAGAATACACTCTAATTATGGTTTAACTTTTAATTTTTTTTTTTACTTTCATCATACAGCGGTAAAAAAAATTATTTTGAAATTAATTATAATGTGATTTTTCTTGTGGTTTGAAGTTTTCTGAATAGGAAATACGCAAGATGAATTTGCATAGTAAACAGCTCAAGGTGTATTTTCTTTTACTTTTATTTTTTTCGTGTATGATTCCTGCAACATCTGACGTTATTTGTCTTTTTCATTCTTTTGTCAAACATTCAAATTTGGTAGTTGAATTTTTGCCGTAATTTAACATTGAAATTAGTTGTGTTTGACATGTGGTGACTGACAGCTGTTAAGATAAGACTGTTGTTTAAATTGTTGCATGAGCTACAAACTGTTGAGTGACTTATGTGCCATCCCTTTACTTCCCTCCCATTCAATTGTAATAAGTCACATACCAAAATTTGGTCTCTAAAAGTTTGTCTCTTCAGTTCCTGGTTTAATTTCAGTGTGTTGGCTGTTCTGATAGTGCAGGTAGTGCTGCTAAGTCAAAATGTTGATATTTACTGTGTGAAGTATACAGTAGTGGTTAATAAAGCAACACCCATCTACCTGCAGTCGGTTTATGGAGAGATATTATTTGTGTAAGTTTCCTGGCATAGGTCTCTCATTTGAAGTGCTCTTATAGCCGACTGTAGTTTCACAGCTTTTGTTTCTGCAGTGAGGCCCTTCATTTTCTGATTTGTCTAATGATACAGTTTAATGCTGGTTTCTAACACAGAGTAGTTTTAGAATTTGTCTGACCAAGTAACACAAGAGCATTAGTTTAATTGAATTTTGAGGGTTGGTACTTCAAACTTCCATCATCTGGGAGATATAAAAGATATTGAACTAGCATAAATTGTATCTAATTCACCCATCCTTTGTCTTCTTTCTCCTTTTAGAAGAGGCTGTAGCAGAAGGCTAAAAGCTAGCTAACATTTGGTGTTATACACATTTTATTTCTTTTTTTTCCATAGTACAATTCGACAAAGATGTAGTAAATCTAGCCCATTAAAATTCCAAGTGTGCAGATCATTGCACAGGTTTTGTTTTTGCTTCAGCAGACACCCTGTTGTTTTACACAAAAGTGTACAGTATTTTATATTCTTGAGTAGTCATTTGGAAATACTGTGTGAGTTTAAATTTGAGCAAGACTCCTGTCTTGCTCTCCACAGTTTGTTATTCGAAGACTTTCAACATCATCTGCTTCCAAAATGCAAAAGAGCATGATGCCATTTAAGAGTGAACAATAAAAGTATAGTTCGACAGGTAAACCAGCAAAATTTACAGCCCTAATAAACCGCAACACATTTGAGAGGCTGATAGAGATTTTTATTGTTATGCACTAGGAATATAATACTGTAATCCTTACAGCAGTTCCTCACCATGAATCAGAATTGCAATAAATGAAGACAGAATACAGTTTAGGTAGTTTTGAGTGCCTTTGAATATTATTTGAAGAAGTACAAAACTGATAGTTCTTTAGAAAGCTTTAAGTCTTGAAACTAGACCGTAATAAACTTTCTGCTCATCTGCACAAAGAGTATGATTTCTGAGATCCCTGGAGTCCTTTTCAAGTAACACATATGATAATGCTGATCCTACAAACATTTTCACTGTATTCCTTTTTTCATAATCACTTTTCATAACTACAGTGACACAAAGATAAATATAAACGGGTCTTGCTGAGAAACTTAGAGGAAGTTAATGAAGAATTAGGGAAAAAGCAGGGCAACAACAAGAAAAAAGTAATTTAGGGAGAGTGGATCCATTATTGCAGGACGATTTTGCAATTTTATATATCTTCCTTTTAGAAAGATCTGTAATTTCTTCTTACATGTAAATGTGTATTTATATGAAGACAATCCAAAGTCTTTCCACTAAGTAGAGGCTTAGTGAGTTTGTTTCTTGTACCTGTTCTTTATAAGGTGTTTTATTTTCTAATAAAAATTCAAATGCTCTTATGCATCAAGGTCGAAGTCAAGCCATGTTGCTACTAAAACATTCAGTTACTTACTGTATTAATTAAAAGGATAAAAACCATACAAGTTCACTGTTTGTTAAAATAATGTTTCAGCTGAGAAAAGCAATGGTTTCAAGTTCAAGAATATTATGTTTCTTCACAAAAGGTTAAGGTCCTGTTATGAAGTAATTGTTATAAAAGCAGTATCATAATTAGCTCTTTTGAAAAATGGTGAATCCTAAAACAATTTCCAAGATTCCTTTCTTTTTCCCTACACATAAATGAGTAAGTTTATTGATCAATATCTTCGGGAATCAGTGGCAGCAGGAATTCCTTCATTCCCCTGTTGATCAGCAGGGGAATTTGATTTTAGGGAAGCAGATGAATGGGATTTTCAGTAATTCCTGAAGTATCAGTGTAAGCAATCAGTAGAAATCAGAAAAAAAACATTTCTTAATTTTTTTTGTTGCTTCTGTTTGGGTTTAGTTTGTTTTCATTTTGAGTTAGTGGTTTTAATACACGGTAATTTCTTTTCTCATTAATATCTCATCTTCAGTAAATACTGATTAAAACATAGCAATTGTTATGTTACTGTTACATTAAATATAGCAAGTATGACAGATTTTTAACAGCTTTATTATTGTGCCTTGAGCATTCCTGCTTATAAAGTGCACTTTTCCCCATGTTTCATCCTTCATGGGACTGTACGCATTATTCATTGTTGCTTCCAATGTACCTGTGAAAGCAGCTCATTTTTTCTGCTCAAAATGAAGTGTATGACTGGTTATGATGGTGTGAACATGGAATCCACATGGAATGAAGTAACAGAGAAGAAAAATGCTTGCCCAGCCTGTACAGAATGCAACTTCTTTGGCCTCACCAGAATCACCAAAGTCCAGACTTGGAAAATCTGAAGTTTGGGCCAGAGTTGTGACAGTTATTTTGCCACCTTATATCCAGGATGTGATGTGATCCCAAAATCTAGAACCAGGTTAAGGTAATATAATAACACAAAAATAAGAAGAGTAAATAGGACCTGCAGCAGTGAAGATGAAAGGGTGTAATTTGAGTGTGCATTGCTCAGTTAAGTCACTGCACCTAATTTTCAGGAACTGATGAGGGTTAAGCTCAAATGAGCCAAATAGTTTATTGTGGTGCCAAAACACCTTTAAGTTCTATGATATGCATTTAGGTACTAAATCCCTTTCAAAATCTGTGGTTTTGGCATAGTGATAATTATTTGGAGAAGCTTCTATTATTATGTGAAAGAATGACTTGTAGTTGTGTTTTCTTTCCCTTTTTAGAAAGTAATGAAGTGAATTCAGCAGATAAGTTCTTCAGGTCTAACAGAGCTCAAGAGATACTTATCTTCCTATTTGCTAGAAGTTAACAACCAGAAAGTGTTAACAGAGTGAATAATTAAGGAAAGAGTAATGCTTAGAAGGATATTAAGTTCTCTATTTCTATGTTACTCTGAAATACATTTGCCTCTTTGTTGAAGAAGTAGTTAAGAATGTGGATTGTGTATTGAAGGGATTTTTTTATAAGCAGGAAAACCAGAAAAAATCTACTTTAATTGGTCTGTGGTAGTATATTTCCAAGAAACTAGATTAGATATAATTGTCTTGGGAGGTTAGGCAACCCTCTTATCCCTATTAGTGTACTTACATAATATATGTTTTAATACCATCTCACAGTAAGGCTACTGGTAAACCATAGGAGATATGCAGATTTGCTTCTCTTTCTCTAAGGCACACAAGAGATATCGCTGTTCCTGGAGATACGGTTTTCTTTCTTGTCCTCTTTTGGGTATAGCTCATTATGGGCATTTTTCATTTTCCAGCAAGCTTGACCTTGGGTGCATGTTTGTTCTAAAGGAAAGGAAAAGCTGATTGTGAACAGCTAAGTGTTCTCCCTTCCTTGGAAAGGGATTGTGCAGCGGATGGTGCCTGGTTGATTTGATGGTAGAAATCAGCAGTAGGAGGAGGAAATTCCTTATTTTCTGTGCTTTTTTTTCTGCTTGTGAAGGAAGGGGAAAAGCTGTGCAAAACCTGATATACCTGAGAGTGGTAATGAATGTGTCAAGTTCCTTGCTAATTGCAAAATTTCTGTATGATGTTACCATTGTAACAGCATAAATATTGTTATTGCTGCAAACATATTAGTAAAAGAGCCCAATAAGTTATAGGATTCAAGAAACCCCTCCTTAAATCCTATGAATGCAGCTCCTATTAGTTGTTTTAAAAAGGAAAACATTTTCTCCATGCCCCTGTGCATGGAGAAACACTGTCAGAAATGTGTGAACTTCTTGAAATATCTTTCAGTGGCTCAGCGGAAGATTTTTCTTCTATTTTTATTTCTCTGTGATTTAACACTGTCAGTTTTAGTGATCTCACAAACACGAGGGCTTTGCAAGTGCTGTCTCCCTTTGTTTCAGCTTTCTTGCTAGGATATAACCTATTTAGAAGCTTCTGTTTCAGAGTTTGTTTTTTTTTTTTTTTTTGGTTTGTTTGTTTTTTCCCCTTGGATTTTGGTTTATTTTCATGTTCGAATCACGAATTAAATTTCTTGTGTAAAATAAAAGTATGAAAACCAATACCCAACATTGGCATTCAGGTTTAGAATTTCTTTGTTTCTTGTATCCATTTGAGATTGAATATTTTCCTGTACGGTATACACTTACTGATATGGCCAATGGCCAAAGTAGTGATAAAGAGGCTATTAGGATGAATCGTGTTGATCTGATGAGGGCTGACTAAAAAAATCAGTTTTGATTTAAAAAGCAGCAGCAACAAAAATAAACATTAACAAAAAAAAGCTATGTTTTCTGTTGACACATTTTGTGCTGAATTTGCACTAAATTTCTGTTGACACATTTTGCACTGTTTCCACTCCGGCTTTGGGCATCTATTTGAAAAGCAATTATTGGACATGCAGCCTTCTGTGTTGGGTACATCCAGTAGGTACTTACTCATCTTAGAGAAGGTTTTCTCTCCTACTGAGCTCTGTGTGAACTGAAGTTATTTTGAGCAGTCTGGATTGGCACAAGGTAAATCATTAATATTAATGCCTTTGCAGCTTTTGCATTTACAACTTCATGGATCCTTCTGGGGAGCAGTGCTGAAATCCAAGATCTTGATTTTACCATGATAATCTTGAGCTTTGCATTCATTACAGATTGTGTGTGCTTATTTAGGAAGTAGGCAAATTCTTGCAGAGTTGGACTGAACCATCTTGCCTTTCTGAACTTCTCTGATAGGTCACAGTATAGACATATCCTAGTGATAGTAACAGCTGTTGGTGGTACTAGAAATTACAGGAGAATTGTTTCACATCACTAACTTTACCAAAAAGGTCTGTCCTCTTTACATGCACAGAGCTCTACCAGAGTTAACCAAAGATGATGTGAGTCAACAAAAATAATCCTCAAAGGGGATTGCATATTTTCTGTTTGTCTAATTTCAGTCTAAGGTCTGTGGGACCTTTTGTTTGACAGACCCCCGGATGTTGCATTGAATTCCAAGTTGTGGCTTTATAAAATAACACTTCCTTTTTTTCAAACCAGATATCCAGATATTAGTGGATCAAGTTTTCTGTGTTTGGAGCTATTGCATTCAATGCTTCAGAATACAATTGTGTTTCTGTGTGTATAGTTGCAGCTCTCAGAGGCCCTTCCAAATGAAACATTTGGTGCACTGCTGCTAAGGTTTTTTGTGAGCATTGCTACCCTTGGTTTCAGTATTTGCTTTGTTTTTAAAACATGTTTAAAAAATCAGAAACAGTATAGGATGTGATCTTAAGGAAATAAATAATTCACCAATGCATCTGTTTTTGAAGGTTTGGAGTTTTATAAAAGGCAGGATGGAGTTAAAAATACATTAGGCAATTTAAGTAGTACTTTTGGTAGCTTTCAATAATAGTAAGATAATAAGAATAAGCATAGAAGCACAGAATGGCCTGGGTTGGAAGGGACTGTAGAGATCATCTTGTTCCAACGTCCTGCCATGGGCAGGGACACTTTCCACTAGACCAGGTTGTTCAGAGACCCATCCAACCTGGGCTTGACCATCTCCAGGGATGAGGAGTCCACAACTTCTCTGGGTTACCTGTGCCAGTGCTTCACCCTCCTCGAAGGAAAGAATTTCTTCCTAATACCTAATCTAAACCCACTCTTTTTCACTCCCCTTTCTCCTGTCACAGTAAATAATCTCTCTCCATCTCTTCAGTAGACCCCCTTCAGGTACTGGAAGGCTGCAATTAGGTCACCCTGAAGCCTTCTCTTTTGCCAGGCTGAACAATTGCAAATCTCTCAAGACTTTTATCATACAATTTCTGGTGGACTAGATTTTCAGAAGAGGGGGAAAATATTATGTGAAAGGCTAATATAATAAAAAAAAAATTTGAATAACTCTTTGAAGAATTTGTTTGCAGCTGTAAGTTTTGCTTTTTGGATGAAGTTTATTTTGGATGAAGTTTTTTTATTTTGGATGAATAAGCCATATAGCAGTTGTGATGGTGATAATTTTATCTCTATATATTTGTCATCTTTAATTCCCCCCATTGACATTCGTCGCTGTGTGGAAGCAATGTAGAATTGTCCTGTTGTAAATAGGGAACATACAAAACAACATCCACAAATATGTGAAAATTTAACTCTGAATAGTTAAAGTGCTATAGTACTAAAGTACAACAGTTTACAGTACTTGCTGTGCCTCTCAGCCAATTGCTTAGCTTTCCCTATGAGGCCAGTATGGATAGGAACAGCTTTACAGGTGCACAGGTCAGCTGCACAGCTCACCTACAGTTGTTCCTACATGTATAGGGATGACTGCATTGGTTGTTTTCCAGTCTGTACTTGACTTCACCCCTACCTATTACCCATGATGCAATCATCTATCACACGATCATTTATTGTTATTTCACAGATCTCTCATTTCAGCTCCAAGTGTTCTTTAATTGGACTGAGTTTTGCACTTAGACCCAAGTTACTTAATTTTTATTCATGTCTAATTACTTTCAATTGCACAGGAAAAAACAGGAGATGGTACAAATGAGTAGGCTGGATTCTGGTTTTAGTGTGCAATTAATATTTCTTTATTAAATTCTAAACGCTTTTATCTGTGGGGAGAAGAGTGGAATTGCAAAGATGTGAAGAGAGAGCATTCTGTAATATGCTGTGTATTTTTGTATTAGACATTAAATGATAGGAATTTCTCTTCAAAGCCTAGGCTGATTTGTTAACATCTGCATTTAAAAAATTTATGTAGTATTCAACACTTCATAGCAAACAGTGAAAAAGAAGTGCTGAACCTGCAGCACCATTTTTATTTCCTCTAATCAGAAACAAATTGCAGTATAACTGAACTTTGTGCTGTGTTTATTTAGTGATATGTAACTAGAAACTTGCCATCTGAATGCTTTCAGTAGTGAACTATCTCAAGGGGAGGATTCAATAGTGAACCATCTCAAGTATGAGATTTTTGAAAAGTCACTTTCGCTATGGGATTGGCTTGCTGCTGTCAGCATGCCAAATTTGAAGCCAGATTGAAAGTTGTGAGTCTGTTACAGATCCTATTTTCAGCAATCTTCATCTAGTGCAGAGAACATATGAAATAAATCCTGTACAGAGAGGGGTAGAGGAACACCATGGAAGGCATCCACTAAATTGAACACTAAGTGGAAAAGCACACACCTCAACATTTTTGGACAAGTTTTGTCGCTTCCCTCATCAGTTTAATATTACTTCATTCCTTACAAAATGTTTGGTAACATTTTATCCATCTGAAAATCCCTGAAGTACTGAAGTGGATTTGTAATTCAAGTATTTATAAAAATTTGCCTCCCAGAAGTGAGTATCCTATAGCTAAATATGCCTGGGAAACCGGGTTCTCTTTAACCCCAGTTATTTTTTTCTTACTTCAAACTCTTACCTGTCACTGTGTGCCAACAGAAATGTTACATTTTTTTTCCTTTGTCACTGTGCTGTGCCCACCCAGAAGACTTGGTTTCTTCCTTTCTAACGTACATGTGGACATAGTCATGACTGTAAGGAAGGATGTAGCTTATGCAAAAGGGAGAAATAGGTCTGATTACATATATATTATTCCTGACCATTCCTCATTCTTTTACAGCTAGGCCTGTTGGCTAAATATTTATTTTACAGGCCAGATTTCAACTTGGTTTTCATTTCTAATCTAAGTTTGTCCTCACCAAAAAAGTGCTTTCTTGCAGAATCTCACCCTCCCTCCACTGGTTTTGAACTTATAAAAAAATATACGTCAAGGAGCTGTATTTCATTACTTTAGGGCTTTAAAACTTAAGTTAAAGGATTTCAAGAGAATGATGGGTAGGTATTGAGTATCAGCTCAAAAGCTTCATGTTTCAAAAAACCAACACTACCTTAAAAAAGAGAGACATTTACAATTAAATGCTCTCTGAATCACAGCTTTAGCTAATAATTTTGTTATTATATTGTCTGAATTATCTCATAACAAATGTTATATTTTAGGTTGTTTGTTGATTTCTGATCTTTCAAGTTTCAGAGATTTTGTGTCAGCAATAGTGTGGCCACTGTGCTTGGCACTGGTGAGGCCAGACCTCAAATCCTGTGTTCAGCTTTGGACCCCTCACTAGAGGAAGGACATTGAGGGGCTGGAGCGTGTCCAGAAAAGGGTGACAGGGCTGGTGAAGGGTCTGAGCACAAATTTTGGGAGGAGCAACTGAGGGAGCAGGCAGTGTGTAGTCTGGAGAAAAGGAGGCTTGGGGAGAGCCTGGGAAGGAGCTGCAATGAGGTGAAGGTTGGTCTCCTCTCCCAAGTAACACATGACAGAGCCAGTGGAAATTGCCTCAAGTTGCACCAGGGTGGGTTTATATTGGATATTAGGAAAAAACATCTTTACTGAAAGGCTGATCAAACACTGGAAGAGGCTACCCAACAGAGGGGCGAGTCACCCTCCCTGGAGGTATTTAAAGGAGGGGACATGCAGATGTGGTGCTTGGGGATCTGATTTTTTGGCAAACTTGACAGTGCTGGGTTATTGGTTGGATTTTATGATCTCTGAGGGTTTTCCAACCTAAATGATTTTATGATTCTGTGACTATCAAGCAACATCACAACTCGCAAGACTGATGGTTCTTGTAATATTAAGAATGCTATGCCTTCTACTGCGTGTTTGCTTCCAGTCTTTTAAAAAGAGAGGTTTACCATGCATCAGGCAAACTGGACTTGCTGAGTCCTGTGGTTATAGCAGATAGAATATCAAATTGCTTGCTCAAAACTGTGATCAGGCAAGAAATTTAGTGACCCCTTGTGATACAAGTTCCTTCAAATTCTTTAATGTATATTATATGAATGCAATTATTTTTTTTGTTAAAATTTGTGGTTCTTCAAATCTCATTGAAATGAGGCAGGGAGCTCTCTATTGCCATTATGGTAGAGAGGACAAGTGACTTTTAAAAATCAGCATTATCTATTTGTGATGTTTGAAATAAGGTGTGCCAATGAGAGGCTATCAAGCTGACCCATTAATGGCTAAAACACTAGTAGAAATGCCAATTCACACAAAATTATGAATGCAATCCTTTCCCCCTAAAAAGATTGTGATTGAAAATATATTTTTTAAAATGAGCTGAAATTGAGTGTTATGACAGGAGAATGTGCATTTATATGGGTGTATTAGTCTGCTTGTGATGAAGTGATGCTCTCAGAAGATTATAATATATGCTATTATTTGAACACTACAAAAAAAATTAAACCATGGATATATTGTCCTGGAAACTAGTGTTTCTTCAAGCCTTCTGTGGGATTTTTAAAAAAATTTCAGTACAGAACAGTAAACTTTCTCAAAAAATATTGCATATTGCTTGTCTTAAAAAATTATTGATGCTAAAGATCATTCGGATTTGTTACTTTCTTCATTTCTCCTGCTAAACTGAGAAAAATCTTGATAAACTTTACTGTGGGGGGATTTTTTTCCTTTCTTTCTTTTTTAATTTCTGGAGCAGATGTTTGTCTTCTATGTGAGACATAAATTGTAGGATGTGGTAAAGGTGATGGAGTTTACACTTTTCATTTCCTTCAAAAGTTGCTGTAAAATCACCAGCTGTGTTCCCATGGGTTTATCAGTCAATTGCCCTACTCATACAATCCTGAAATTTAGGGAAAGACAGATTTCACTGAGTCAGTTCTTGAGACAAATAATTTATTTTTGCTTAATTAGGTGAAATATAATTGTGAAATATGACATGTCTGTTTTTTCCAAACTCTTAGGAATCCTTAAATAATTAAGCCCATATGTTCCTTACTCTGTGCAAAACTGTTAAGATAGAACAAAGCCAGTTAAAAATTCAGGGATCTAGTGCAGCCAGATAGCTGAGGAAGATACATAATGTTATCACCAAGGGTTGTCACCAAGTTTTCCACCTAGAATGAGGAGCTAACAGGATTTGAAAGCCACAAAACCTTAGATTTTCACTGGTGAATGAAGTATTCCTGACAACTTGGGTCACATCTTCTAATGGCACATTGTACATTGGCAAGGGCAAAGCTGTTGGCGCATAGAACTCCAGGTCTATCAGCCCTCTAAAGATCTGTAAATTATGTATAGCACTACCTTAGCCACTGGTTATGGTAGGATTGGAAAGGATATGAATGTTATTGTGAGGCAGGTTTTATTCTCCTTCCTTGTAATATAAAATACCATGTGTTGCAGAGGTGAAAAACAAAGCCACATATCTATGAAAGACCTCACAAATTAAGTTTATGGATGTCACAAGTTTAAAACGAGTGCTTAACATTAATGAAAAAGTCATAAAAGAATAAATGTCAGTATATTTTTTTCCAGTAAAAGAGCCAAAGAGGGAGAATACTTCAGGGAGGAAATTTTCCTTCCTAATTGTCATTCCATCCAGTCCCCATAAAGGTTGCTCATAGCATAAATCCTGAAGAAGTAATTATTAGGAGCATTTTCCCTTAAAAGGTGTACAGGTAGGCACCTGTATTTCATGAGAATCAGAACAATAAGAGAAACTTAATTCTAAGCTGTCACCTAAATGATTTCTGTGAAGTTTTAAAACTAAGGTATGCTGACTTAGACAGGAAGCAATCAGTTTTTCATTGGAATAAAAACACAGATACAGCAATTCTTGGGCATCCTTTCTCAAAATCTTCTGATGCCTCAAATTTCAGATATGTTTTGCTCAGGTGCAGTGTGGCCCCACCTGTCTTCACATCTTCTTGCTGTGGTTTTGCTAACAAGCCTTCGCATGTGGTGACTCCTGAGAAGGGCAGTGCTCCTGCGGCTCTTCAGAATCCAGCTTGTGGGTGGTGTTTGGTAATCACCATTTCACACCTAAATGCTTCCATGCCTTGGACCTATGTCTGCAGTCCTATCACACATCAGCAAAGTAGGTGTTTGGAGCCAGGCTGTCTCTGTCTGTGACTGTGTCAGAGGTACAAGTAACTTTTAACCCGTATGGTGAGGGACATGTGAGTAAAGGAGACTTTCTTTTGAGTGTTAATTGATGCCATACTAAAACCTGTGAGGAAATCAGAATTCATCTTTTGAAGAAGGACCTGGACAATGTAGTAAACATGGTTTCATGTAATGGGGTTTTCTTCTGCTCTCTTTCTTCTGATTATTTTCCACTTTGCATATGAAGTAATGCAAGGAAGAGCAGCATGTGATAACAATGAAGTTGTGGTGCATGTATAATAATCTGTTATAATTTTGATCTTTTTCTCTACTTATTATTTGCTTTGTCAGCCTCAGCAATTTTCCTCAAGCAAGAATTCCTAATGCTTAAAACAGGAAAGCCCTACTGTAAAATCTTGAACATCTCTTCACAACTGAAATAGCTCCTATATTCCTGTTTCAGCCTATTGTTGCTCAACAGACACACGTTTTTGTCTGACACAGAACTTTGCATAATGCCTCTGATTACTTACTTAAATATCTTTTTCAGGAAGGTATGACCTAAAATTCTTTGAGAGTCCAGGTAAATAGTAATTTCTATTCCTTGTTCATTATACTGTTGACTTTCCACCAAGAACTGGAAGGGGTCAAAGAAGCAGGATTTACCTTATTAGTATTCTACTCATACATTCCTATTACCTTATGGTTATCTGTTTCATTTTAGATTTAGCTCATTCAGAAGGTGCCTGGCTTAATTATTCTGAAGACCATTAATGCTGTTTTTTCTAAAGATAGTGACAGCACGAATTGCTTAGGCAACCTTCACTTCTTGTGTGAAGCCAAAGAGTCAAGGCCAGGTTTCATCTCTGGGTGAGTTCTAGCTGATCAAAACCCTATGATGCAATAGGCCAGAATAAATTAAAATTTACTTGTAGCTTCTGTTCATTGTGAATGTAGTTGTGCCTCGCTATTAGTAATCAGTACTGTCAAGCAAAACTATTTCAAATGTTCCAAGTTAAACCAATCTTCTGTTAATCTGAGATTCCCCATTATAAAACAGACAGTAAGCAGAGTTTATTGGTACCTTAATATCAATAAACCTGTGAAAAACTAGATTTTGCAACATAAATATTTAGATATACTGTATCTTCAGATATGTCTGAAATATAGATCTGTAACAGCAATAGGTCTGTGTTGACTCATTATGCAATATTGTCATCATAATTATTTTGTTGGAATTACGTTCCAACAGCAATTCTTGATAAGAAGTGTCAGAAGTGTTTGGACAAAGCTCTCAGGCACATGATGTGAGTTGGGGTTGTTCCTGTGCAGGGCTGGAGTTGACTTCAATGATCCTTGTGGATCCCTTCCAACTCAGCATAATCTGTGATTCCGTGATATGATCAGTGCAATATCTACTGGACAGGTTTTTAGTGATAACAATGTATTACTGCTGTAAGTAACTCAGAAATGTCCAAAAGATCCTAATTGTTTTCTCTCCAAGAACTACTATTTTTAGCTAAACAGTCACAAACTAGAAGAATGGAGAAATTGCAAAAAAAGTCAGTGGGGCACAGTTGCTGGGAATAAGGGTCTAGTATCTTGCTTGTCACCTAGCAGGCAATCTTGGTTTGGTTTTACCAATCTCTAAATATGAAAAGTGTACATTCTGGTACTCCAGCATGGGAGCACTTCAGTGGCAAATGAAAAAAGAGAGTGTAATTTTCACACTTTTGATACCTCTTCATAGCTGTACTGAGCTTACATGAAGCAAAATGTATTTTAATTCCCAGTATTGTTTCTGTTCTAGAACTTCTTTGTCACTGTTAGAAATTTAAGGACTGTAGGGTTCTTTCTGTAAAACTGTATGGAAATCCTTCTGTAGTAAAACTTCTACTCTGCTGAAAACCAATTTTGATCTGGCACCTTCATTCTATACTGCAGTCATGGGCTTTTACTTGCTGGGAAAAAGAACTTTTTGGGATGAAATTTTACATAGATGATATCAGAAAGATGTATTTCTTTCTGTCTTATGATAGAACTTATGTTTAAATGTCATTTTTAAAGAGAAGCAAAAAATTGAAACTGTATGTTTTACTTGATGTTATGATTTTAGACATCAACTGGAGGTGTATTTTTTGTGAAAATATATTTTTTGTTACAGTGCAGGAAACATAAGGCATTAAAAATGAATAATGTTTGTATTAACAACAACTGATAATTCTCTATGCAAACTGGACTCCCATGGGTTGCCAGTAAAGACTTAAGTAAATGCTTGTGCAGGGAATTAATGTATTTTGTGTCTGAGAATAACCTGCCCCACCCTGACCACACCATATCATAGTGCTTTGTGTTGGCACAGAGAAATGGATTGTCATTGTAAACATGCCAGTGTCTCTCCTCTAATGGTCTGGGGACATTCTGATGCTTTAAAATGTGACATAGCTTCAGCATGGACATGAGGTGAGCAAGACTCTCCTTCACCCATTGCATGCTGGGCTGTAAAATTCCTGAGGTGCTTTATTGCATGGTCAGTGCATGTTTCACGTTTCCAGTTTTCACATCACAGATAAGTGTGTCCAACCCCACTGTTTGAGTGTCTTGTTTCCACTTTTCTATTTATCTTTTGCTTCTTCCCACTGACTTCTACCCAATTATCAGGGGCCTGACCTAGATTTATCATATCCCAGATATTGCCTAAGCTGAGAGGGAGGTTGGGCTCTTCCTTTTGTGCTTGGAGACTCTTAAGATGAGTGCTTCAGTAGCAGCAATAATAGTCTGTATGTAATAATTTTCAGCAGTACATTTCTTTTCCCCTTAAGAACTTCCTGAAATGCTCCCTGGTTTGTGGGTGGCTGACCTGTGGTTAAATACAGTTTTTACTTTAAAAGTTAGTTTTTCTCTGCTTAGCTTTCTAATTTAGTGTTAAGGTTGAATGTAGGCCAACTACCTACATGTACTTTTGCATTCATCTCTGTTTTCCATTATTTTGGGTTTCCTGGAGCATGCTTATTTTCTGTGGAGCTATATATAAAGGGTCCTTAATAAAATCTTAGCCATCTTGCTAAGTGTGTGTTCTCAATCTCAAGAGAATGGAATGGCTTTGGGAAGTCCAGCTAGCTTGTTGAGCTTTGTAGCATGGCATCTATTTCAAAGTTGTAAACAAGCCCTGTGATAATGTAGGGAAAATTATCTTTCAAGATGTATGATTTTGTAGATGTGCTTTTCTAAATGCTTAATAATTTTATAAGTGTGTTGGTTCTACTGTCTTGCCAGAATTTTTTTTGGTGGAACTTTTCTTTATTAACTTTTTCAAAAAATATTTCTAGTTTATTTATTTTTCTGAAGATGATAAAAAAATAAGCACTAGAATGAAAGGTTACTTGCTTGTTTACTTAAAATGAGAAAGATTTATGTAAAAACACTGTGATTAGAGACACACATATATATGAAAATGAATGGTATGACAGAGAGCTAAGTGTCAAAATAATACAAACCTTAATAGAACCTTAAAGAAATAAAAATGTCATTGAATAAGAGTTCAGTGTGAAACATCTAAATTTCTAAGTGAATAAAATTTGAATTCAAAGAATTGAGGAGCTAAAGAAGGACGGTACAGCCTGTGTACCAGCTCAAGAAGCTATTTTATATTGGAGAAGTGCTATATATTCAAGTGATTTAAACAAAAAGTAGTTTAGATTAGTGCCGAAGACAGAAGAAGCCAGAATTGGTAAATGAAAAGAGAGAAATTTTCAGAAAACAGAGAGAATAATCGTGCACTGATGGGGGGGAGGAAGCTGAAAAAACAGCCAGCCAGGGCAAATACTCATGCACAAGGCAAAGTCTGTCAGTGAATTACATCAAGACCGTGGAAGGCTTTGATTCCAGATCTTGTTGATTCAAAAACATGGTTACCCTTGAGGAGGCATTTAGTACAGGTCACAGAATCCCAGAATGCTTTGGGTTGGAAGGGACCTTAAAGATCCTTCTTTAAGATACTTCCAGCCTCCCTGCCACAGGCAGGAAATCTTCCTCTGGACCAGACTACTCAGCCTCATCCAGGCTGACCTTCAACACTCCCAGGGATAGGACATTGCAACCTCTCTGGACATCTGGTTCCAGTGCCTCACCATCCCCACAGCAGTGAATTTTTTTCCAGTATCTAATCTAAACCTACCCTCCTTCAGCTTAAGGCCATTACTGTTTATTGTATCACTACACACTTTTTAGAAGTTCATTTCCAGCTCTCTTTTAGGCTCCCATTAGGTACTGGAAGGTTACCCCGGGATCTCCTTTGAGGCTTCTCCAGGCTGAGCTGCCCCAACTCTCTGAGCCTGTTTGCATGGAAGAGGTGCTCCAGCCGTGTGATCACCTGAGCCTGCTCTAACAGACTCACATCTTTTCTGTGTTGGAAGCTCCCAAGCTGGGTGCAGCCATCAAGTGAGTCTCACAAGGGCAGAGCAGAGGGGGAGAATCCCCTCCCTGGGCCTGCTGGCCACACTGATCCAGATACAGCCCAGGATGTGGTTACTTTCTGGACTGCCAGTGCATTTTACCAGGTCGTGTTGAGCTTTTTGTCCACCAGCATCCCCAAGTCCTTTTCTCTAGGGCTTCTCTCAACCCATTCTCTGCTCAGCCTTTGTTTTTGCTTGGGATTGTCCCAGCACAGGTGCGGGACCTTGCATTTGGCCTTGTTGAATATGAGGTTCGCACGGGCCCATCTCAAGCCTGACAAGGTCACTCTGGATGGCATCCCTTCCCTCCAGTGTGTTGACACAACTACACACCTTGGTGGTGTCAAACTTGCTGAGGTTGCCCTCAATCCCTGTGTCCATGTCTGGGCTATGTGTTGCAATTGCATTGTCATCACTGCTGTAAGGTATCTTAGGAAAGCTAAGATTTGTCTCCGTTCTATCCCTGCTGTAGAAGGGACAAATAATTGGAAGCTGTCATGGGGGCAAGGCTCATGGCTTAGCTATGGAGCTGCTCTTCAGTGCAGCACCTGAACAGGTTTTGGAGCAGAACCTTTGCATGGGACTGCATGAACGGCTGCTGCACAGCTGTGCCAGGCCACATTGCACACCTGCATGGGCATCTCTGTGCCGTGCTGTGCTGCATACTCCTGTCTCAGTGTCAGCACCAGGGTTCAGTGTAGCCTAGTAGAAAGCAGTGTGAGTGATAGCAAAGTCAGGGGAGGACTGTCAGGGGTAGAGATCAAACCTTCAGGGTGAGACTTGGTTGCCTGAGCTGCTGCACCATAGCCACCCCAGAGTTAGAAATCTTAGTGTTTACCCAGTCACTAAAGGGAGCCAGGGAGCAATGCTCTGCAATCGAGCATTGTGTTTGTTTTCTGCTGTACACTTCAAGATTTCAGTTTTATAACTTTATATTTTGTCAGTAATCTTGCCAATGTCATCTTCCTTCAAGGTTCTTTGGAAAGACTTGAAAGAGGTTGGATACCTAAAGTGTGCTTAATATTATAAATAAATAGAAGAGTAAAACTAATTCTGTGTCTAGTTTTACACTTTAATTAGCAAGCACAACAAATCTTTAATATTTTAAAAATGGTTTGTGAGAAATGGCATATTATAACTGTGATGTGTATATGGGCTGTGTGAGTCTTAGCTCGTTGACAGCTGTGTGAATTGTGGTTGTAACTGCACATACTGCATTGCTTTTATCTCACAAAGAAGCACCCCCAGTTTTCTCAATGGAAAATAATTAGTAAACCATTATGGTCTGGCATTGTGATAAATTAGGTTCAGGCTTAATTTGAAACTATTGGAAGACACTTTTGAGAATCCCACTAATTTAAGTTTAGAGGGCCATACTGGTGTTCATCCAATCTTCTTGCACCTCTCTAGATTTATTATCTATTCAGCACAACTTTTCTGTTTATTTCCCAACTACAAACATAAAAACTAGAAGGACTAGATAATCCTTGAACTTTTTTTTTTCCTTACTCAATTTCTCAAGGTTATTTTTTGACAGCAACCCGAGCAACAAGAATAATTGTTTACAATAATTATGCCACCATTATTATTGTCTAATGAGAACCCCATTTTAAAAAAACATTTCAGCTATTTGAGTCATACTTTTGGTCTCATGCATTCAATTCTAAGTACTACTTTTGTAATTTGTTTTCTGGAAATTTTGGTTAAAAATTATCAAAATAATATTATTCAAATATTTATTCATAAAATTATTAGCTTTTAGGTTAATGTAATCTTTACTTATGTAAGGGACTACTTATTTAAGCTGCTACCAGTAACTGCAGTATTAGGCCAGTAGGCCAGTAATTATTTATAACTTAAATCCGTTTATCCTGAAGAAACCCTGAATAGGCCATCTGTCATGGCTTTCTACTAGCAGAGGTCAGATCATAAGTCAGGTCATAAGTCATGATCACAGTATCTACTAAAAGGTGGTGGTATATTTCAGTATATTTCAGTTAGTTTAGGGGAGAACAGCTATTTAATGGGCTTATTTAATCTTTATTAAAAAGGATTCCAAATCTTCTCCTTTGGTAAATCTGTCACAAATTTTCCTGACACATGTGGCTCTTCTGTCAGCTTGTTAGGTGGTATACCCTTGATGACAACAAAAGTCTTCAAAATATTTAGCAGAATATTCTTGATTATAATGCATACAACTTAACTTCAGTAAGTGTTCTAAATACCTTCCAACAGAATATCCATTTTTACCTTCTAACTAATGATAATTCAGGTCTTTAGTTTTTAGAAGAAAATAGTTGCACTTCAGTATCCAGAGGTGACGCTGAATTTTCTAACTAGCATTCAGATTAACTATTTCATGATATTGGTAAGTCAGAGGATACATCCAGGTTCATATTGGTGAATTTGACTGCAATTCTCACTAATCACAGACTGGTTTGTGTTGGAAGGACCCTTAAAGATCCAGCCCAACTCCCATGGGCAGGGACAACCTTACTAGACTAGCTTGCTCAGAGCCCCATCCAACCTGGCCTTCAGCCCTTTCAGGGATGGGATATCTGCAGCTTATCTGGGAAACCTGCTCCAGTGCTTCACCACCCTCACAATGAAGAGTTCCTCTTAATATTTAATTTAAACCTCCTCTCCTTCAGTTTGAAGCTATTCCCCCTTGTCCTGTAACTACATGTACTTGTAAAAGAGTCCTCTCCATTTTTCCTGTCGTCTCCTTTCAGGTACAGGAAGACTGTCACCCTTACCAGGAGTAAATTTCTTGCAGACACTGATTATTAACAATGGCAACCAGAAACCAATTCAACAATTAGGTTTTATAAAATTATATCATAGAATATGAGAGGAAATGACTAATGCTAATGATGGCTGAAGTTACCCTAAAAGAGATGCTGAAAACAATATGAAGTGAGGTAAGAAAAATTGGGGAGACCAGCAAAGATAAAGGTGCAGTGGCCTGTTCTGCCCTGGAGTTGTTACAGATTGTGTTACAAAGAGCAATGATACCTAAGGAAGAGGAAAAGCCCTTCTTTCCAGCAGTGATTACCACTGTCTGTTGTGGGTTCTGTATGACTGACCTCTCACAGGAGCACTATCTGGACTGCTCACAAGCAAGAGCTTTCTGTGTTAGGGTTGTCACAGAAGATTGTTTATAGCTGCCCAGAACTTTGTATTTGACAGAAAAAGTTCTTTTAAAAAAGCTACTCTGACAAAGGGGAGATAGTTCTGTTGGACCAAGCATGGTCTTAAGCACATTTTGGTGTGTATACATGTGGTATTGCAATGAAATCTGATTTTCTCTTTTTTCGTAAAAGTTAACTTAAATTCACTATCAATGATCTATCCTTTGATACAGTGGTGTTTCATGGTTAAATTATGTCTTTCAGGTGTTTAACCTTTATTGGGCTTTTTAAAAAAAAGTTACTTCTCTGTCTTGTTATTGTACTTCATTAGTTAGTTCTGCCTGATGCAAAGTGGATTTGATTTTACAGCGTAAATATGCCCTTCTTCTTCTGTAAATAAATCACATAAGAATGGGAAGAAACCTTAGGAAACAACTTCTAATTTTTCATAAGCAGAATAAAGTCCATTAAAGACTTTCTATAACTTCTTGTGCCCTGTTCATTTGGGTAATTGCATGCATAACTTCATGAGGTGGTTAATGCTTTAGCTTCATGTGGATTTTTGCACTTTAACATTTTCTGCTCTTTCTGTATCTTCCCTGAAGAGTTTTCATCTGCCAAGTGCTGGATATGGTTTATCAGGTGTATTTACCAGTCATGTCTTTATTGTTGCTTGAAGCTTTGATTTAAGCTGCTTGGCAGTCATGTATGGCTAAATATATGCAAACTCACAAAGCAAAACCATGTGCTTTGTTCTTGTTCTCAACTCCATGTTCGTATCAAGGCTGTTGTCCTTCCTACTTGGGAGTCTGATGCATCTGAAATTTACATAGAGAAGTCCTGAGGGAGGGGTTAGGCACCCTTCCACTGCTCACCTGTAGCAGTAGCAAATACGATTCCATTGCTTTTTGAAGGTCTGAGGAAAATTCAACAGAGATGTTTAACCGTGGATGAGCAAAGCATTCCCTTGAAGAGTAGCTGTGATATTGA
Organism: Setophaga petechia; assembly: GCA_024362935.1. Classification (NCBI taxonomy): domain Eukaryota; kingdom Metazoa; phylum Chordata; class Aves; order Passeriformes; family Parulidae; genus Setophaga; species Setophaga petechia. The sequence goes on from JANCRA010000001.1 coordinate 36,787,719, forward strand.
CAGCAAAATCATACTTGAGGATGGAATAGAGGTTGCTTATTAAAGTAGTTCAAAAACTGTATCAGCAAATACAGATGTTTATGCAGTATCTAAATGTATAAAAGGTGGGGGTTTCTTGAACATCAAATCAGTTGTCATAAATAAACATTTCTCAACATTTTCTTCTTGAAGTCTTCACAAATGCAAAATGGCATAATTACAATGCAAAAAACATTTACCATGGGGAAAAAACCCTATTGGTGTTTTTCTAAAGAGCCTTGAGTGATTTAAAATTGCTTTCTGCTTTACGAAAGAGATACTCTTCCTTGTAGGGGAAAAAAAGGAGTATGACTATGAAGGCAAACATACCCACAAATTTTAAATTGTAAATTAAAATTTTAAATTAAATTAGTAGCCCAAAATACTATTTTCTTTGAAAACATTTAGAGCTTTCTTGTCATGCTTTGGACATAGTAGTTATGGGGTGGTTAAACAAAGCAATATTAGCTGCAATAATTTTTGTACCAGTCATCTTAAATTTATTTATTTTCAGTGATTGAATTGTTGGAATCAATAAGTGAAATATGCATCCTTAGTTGTGACAAAAAAAGAATCAAAGTCTTAAAGGACTAAGGACAACTTAAAATAGATATTAGCAGTATAAGAGAAAAGAACAAATCCACAAAGACTGGATTTAGTTAGAAATAATTATATTGTTAATTATGGTACAGGACTATCAAAGTAATTTCTTTAAAGAACATTGCTTAGACAATATAGGTATTAATTTAAGAATATGCTGTATTTGGCAGTTTGCAAACTTAAAGTTCTGGAAAACTTGGTTATAATATAATATAGAATACTCTAGAGAGGGATGCTGATTCTGCAGTGATGTTTTGAAAGAGCTGCATAGCTAAGTTAAATGACAGCTCTATTTTGTCTTTACAGGTAGGGAAAGGCATTTAGATGTGCATAATTGGGTTTACTGTTCCAGTAGTGCCCTAGAAGCACTTCTGAAAACAGTCATTAATAAAGATGACATGTTTGAATTTAGAATCTTGCATGCACTTAATGCAGATGTGTCTGATTTTGTATATCCAGTAGCTATACAAGAAAACTGGTACCATTATAGTCTTGATTGGTGCCATCATTCTAGGTGTCAACTTAATGATTCTTGTGCATGTGTGCTTGTTTTGTGTTGGTCTCTGCATTGTTTTTAATGTGGCTAGAACATTAAGTATTTTATTAGGTATTACACAAGTACTTTAGTTAGTTGGTTGCTGCAGGTAGCAGTCAGGAAAATAAGACTTCTCTAGCTTGATGGCCTTTCATTCTCTTTTAATTCAATGCTGGAATTAAAAAAATCAAAAAATTAGTCCTCTGTTTGGAGGAGCAGAAGGTCCTCAGCAGTTCTGATTATGTAAATTTTTACAGCTAATGATCACATTTGTATGTTGAAAGTAATTTTTTTCCTCCTGAATTAAAAGAACCACTGGTGAATCACCACAGCACTGAGTTATTACACCAAAGTGCTGAAATGAAAAACAGTACTTTTGCAGCTGTTGACACAATAATGTATATTCTAATATGAATTTATTTATTTTTTAAATATAGAAGTAATTTTAAAACCTGAGGTTGAGCTTCTTGTTTGTGGAAAGTTTTAGTGTCATTATGTTGTTATGCTGTGGCTACTGTGAATTGTCCCTGTGAAACACAGCAGTCATACAATAATAACTGGCTGGTTAAGAAAAGCCAATGGCTTACTTGTGACACAGAAACTGTCAGAGATTTCTATTGCATCCAACCCTTCAATTAATGGTTTTATCCAAATTAGAATAATTGATTAGAAGTCACAGCTTGGTAAGACTCAGACAAGAGATACATAATGAGTAACAGTGACGGTATTTATCTTAGTGGAGCTCAGCAGTCAGGCTCTTTGTGTTTCAGTATTCCTGTAGCTCTGCTCCTGGAATATTTTGATGGTCTGCCAAATCATGCAGCTGGACAAATACTGTCACTTTGATTACTGTTGGGAATCTTTGAACACAGAGAACAAAACTTAGCTTAGATAAAGAACAGTGTGTTTTGTGTTCTATTACCTGCTGTTCGGTGATAGCAGTTAGATTCTGGTAAGGACTAAAAATCATAATTTTGTTACCTGAATCTGACTATGCTCCTGAATTAAGCATGTAATTTCTTTCTCTTGCTATATTTGTGACTTTTTTAAGCAATATTATGCTTTTGTTTCAAACAAGTGGCTAATTTTTAATACCTCATTCTTAACCTCTCTTTTTTTTTAGCATTGGTATTGTACAAGATGGACAATAATTGTGTGTTCCTTAGCTTGGCTAACTTAAAAGTAAAAATTTTCTCACCTTAAAAATATGAATAAAGTAATTCTTCCATTTTTTTAACAAATCTAGAGATTATGAATTAAGATTGTTTTCAGGAAATTTATTTGTGGTGGTTCTTCAGGTGTATGAGCAAGAGCAAAATCCTTCTTACAGTTACGATCTGGACAGTGGCAGTCATTTGGATTGCTCAGGCCAAAAAAAGAAGAATTGCAAATCTTCCAAAGGGTTCTGCACACCAAGGAGACCAGAATAGGAGTGTGCCTATATTCAAATGATTTCTTGTGTTCATGGATACAGGCAGTATAGAAAGGATTGATTGATGTCTTACTGAGCATGATTTCGTATCTCACATTAAGATTCCAAGGGACCAAAAATTTGAAAAAAAATTAGTTAATCTGTTGTCTCACTCACCTAATCATCTCCAGTGCAATAAGGCTAAGGCTAATTTCCATTTATTCCTTTCAGTTCCACGAGGTTATGTGGGGAATTCAGCTTTGTGCATTTCATACTTTGAAAACTATGTATTAATGGTTAAGTGTGGAAATGGTAGAGCTGTCATTTTTCAGAAAGGGGTTGTAGTTTGTCAGACTCAGAACCTGGAAAGATAAAATATCTTTCCAGGTATTACATGCATAATTTGTGTCCTGCATGGAGATGTATTTCAGAAAAAATAAACTTAAGTTACAAGTGCATAATATTCAGTAATGCTGCACGGTGCCATGGGAGGTCTTCAGCATTATTGTATTTTTTTTCCCATTATTTTCCAGTTTTATTCAGTCTAGTGCTACCCTTATTTGGAGTATTAGGCACTTAGTCTGGTAGGTTAATCTTCCTGTTTATTATGTTTCATGATTCAGAAATAACAGAATAACACATTTTAAATTACAGTATGTTATAAACAACCAGATTAGAAATTGCTTCAGATGTTTAGAATAAAATTGTTCTAAGTTGTTTTTTGTAATTAATTAGCCAAGTTTTGCACTGATTACCTCCATTGCCAACTTCACTTGGGAAGAAACAGATTGTGAGATATACTTATGAAGGTTTCTTACACAGAATAGCATGCTGTACTAGTGCTGCATTTCCAGAATGTGGTCATGTTACTTACAAGGTACTTTGTTATTGTTTCAAACTAGAAGTAAATTCAGAGGCAATTTGTAGTTGGCAAAGAGCATTTATTTCTGGTGTGCCTGCATTAGTTTTTGCTATTTACAACACATCCTAGCATAGCACTTCAAGATGAGCCAGGTATTCTGGAGTGTCTGGGCACGGGTACATACAGGTTTGTGTGTTTTCACACTGTTTATTTGTATCTAGTGTCTGCTGCTGATCTAGGGCTATTTCTCCTTATTTCATTGAATGTGGGGGTTTGTATCCAAATGCTATGTAGTTTTTGGGGTGGTGCTAGTCTCAGAGGTATTCTGTAATAAAATCCCTTTAAAATAACACTTTAAAAATTAAAGTTACAGCTTGAGGAAGATTTAACATGGAGAGAAGGCACTGTAATTGCTGACACTAAAATAGTTTTAATGCATGTAAGGTGCACTGAAAATGCATGACTCTTTTCTAACCTTTATGGTTTAGCACTTAGGAATAATTTAGAAAAACATGTTAGTTTAAAAATATGTTTTATTAGCTTGTTCAGATATAACTTAAAAAGCTGTTTTTAAAGGCATGCATCCAAAGACATGCACACAATGAATTCAAAGTGTCAATGTTTCAGGGAATTTAAATTATTTTCAGAATTTCAGAAATTGAGAAGGGATAAGTGGAAGGAGAAAATGTTGGGCTGGTGCCAAGCGATAGCTCGTAACCCTCACAGACTTCCAAACAGCACAAGAACACCCGAGGTCTCAGGTGATGCTTCACATAACTCTACTTTGGTGAGTGAAAAGTTGCATTTCGTGACAGTGGCATGCTCAGAACTTGAGAGGTGTTAAATTTATTTTTAAAATTGTACTGTTTGCCATTGCTTGCATTTCCTCTGTGTGTGAAACCCTTTGATTTAACATCTCTTTGCTCTTTCGGTTTGCTTTTTTTTTTGTCTCTTATGTAATGCATGGTTCATTCTGGCTTGCATGCTGTGTCTATAAAACTGATGTTTTGTGAATGGTGAAGTCTTTAAGCAGCAGATGACCGAGTATGGGTCACTTATATTCTTTGTGATCCTAATCAATGCAATGGCATTTGGTCTCTGGTGAATACAGCTGGACATTATCTAAAGGCACCTCATTTACTCTTTGTTCCTGCCTGTAACAGGAACAAAGTATCATGTGTCTAAACTTGTGTCAGACAGCTGGATTTTAAAATTATCTTTATATATTAAACAGGCTGTTGGAAGAGATGGTTGAGTTTCTGCATGCAAAGCTATTGATAGTAGATGTTCAGGCAATGTAAAGTTGACAGTTTACATGGTAGAGTTAAAATGTATCATTTGAAACTGAGTAAAGTTACTCATTGATAAGAATTTTAATCCTGCAGTTTTTGTTCATTGAAATAAAGCCACTTACATCAGTAGACCTGGCCAGGTGAGTAAGAACTGGTATTTGTATGTAAAGGCTTCTAACTGCCCTGCCTCTATAAGCAAAAATTGTCTACTTGTCTGCTTGTTTTAATTCAACTGACATTTTCAGTCTTGGAACATGGACAGGGTGACATCTAAGCTAAAAGGAGAATAATTGTTCTTAACCACTAAAGAATTGTGGTACTCCAAATGAAGAGACAATGGTCTGCTTGAAAGCTGTTGAAGTTTTGGTGAAATAAAGCCCCTAATTAATGTGGCAAAATTATCGTGTTCAGTGGTAAATTATATAGAATGTAAGTTTCCACTATAGAAGAGAACACAGAAAAAGACAGCAGTAAAAGCTGCAAAATTTATAGTTTTTTATATATGCTGTAGAATATTGTTATAGCTCACTTTCCTCTAGAATATTTTACTTTCAGAGAAATAAAAGGAAATTAAAAATCAATGATTCTATGAAAAAAGACGCCAAGTATATTATCCCCACATTTAATTACTATTGCTATTTTATTTTTAAATTTTATTCAATTGCTTTTACTATTTAGCTATTAATAGTAACAGGAGGTAGCTATTACGGAATTGGGATATGTGGAAATTTGCATATTTTGATTTCTGCTTGACTGCTATTCAACATTTAATTTGTTTTGATATTCATGAGATAAGCATTCCAATCTACCAGATGGGATTTAAAAATGATGAACTGGAAATACAGTTCAGAACTGGTGAATCCATAGACTTAGCATCTTTTAGCCCTATTAATATTAAAAGTTGTTCAAAAATAAGCTTGCATGTAGACTGAAGTGTGTGAGAAAGCCAGAAAAATAAATTACTGGGGACAATACTGTGTGTCATTTAATATCATGATTGGCTGTAGAGGAATAATCTTCACAACAGGAAGATTATGTCTCAGTAATGTCTCTTGAGGCCTGCCAAGCTTTCCTTTTCATTTTTTTTTTGCTTCCCACTCTCTTAACCATGACTTTTTCTATCCCTCACGTATGAAGAAAATTATATTCAGTATAAGTTTTTGCTGGCAATGTCTTTCCAACTTGCAGGATGTTGGCTGAAAATCCTTTTATCACTTGTAAATATTTTTAATCTGAAATTTTGATTGAAAAATTTTGATTTTGCTTAGTAGTCATTAACTTTTCAATATTGAAAAATTTTCTGTCTGGTCTTGAGTGAAGATACAGAGTTTAGCACTAGAAGCTGAAAAATAATGAAACAGAAGAAAATAAAGAATATAGCAAATAGCAAATTGTTCTAAGTGTACAAAGCCACTTCCAATGAGCTATTCAAGCCCGTTCTTTCTGAATTAAACTTCATTTTTCAGTGCATTGCAGCACCTCTGTGGACCTGATTGCCTCAGTATGGGTTTATTTGGTGAGTCTTGTGCCCATGTGAGTCTGTGTTATGAAGACACAGCTCTTTGCTTCCTTATTCTGTAGGTGACAAGTCTGGGTTTGGAAGGAAGCAAAGTGGAATGTAGACTGCATCTTTTTTTGACCTCTGCCATAAGCTTTTGTGTACACTTCTGATGCAGCAGAATGTCTTTCTTTATTTCAGAATTTCAGCTAAGGCATTGAAAAATACTTTCCATTTAAAACTAAACCCCAAACTGGACATTGCACAATGCTGCTTTTCCAAAGGAAAATGATCTGAAAATGGCAAGCAACCCTCATTAATTTTTTCACAGAATCCTAGAATACCAGGATGGAAGGAATCTCAAGGATCATCTGGTCCAGCCTTCCTTGGCATAAGCACCATATAGACAAGATGGCCCAGCACCCTGTCCTGCTCAGTCTTAAAAATATCCAATGTTGGGGAATCCAGCTCCTTTCCTTTGGGGATTATTTCAAGGGCTCATTGTTCTCATTGCAGAACATTTTCCTCTTGTGTCTAATCAGAGTGTGCCCAACTTGTACCCATTACTTGTATTTTGCTTCTAACTCCTTCTAAAAGGGAGTCTTCAGCTTCTTTGTAGCCGCCCTTGAAATCCTGGAATGTGGTGATAATGGATATCTCTCCTAAGCTTTCCTTTCTCAAGGCTGAACAAACCCAGTTCTCTGAGCCTTTCCTTGTGTGGCAGGCTTCCCAGTCCACTTTTATGGAAAGAAATATTTTTCTCTCTGTGAAAAACAGAAGGGAGCTTGCGGAGTGGGAAGCAGGTTACTATCATTAAGAAATTGCTTTTTTCATTAAGCAAGTAAATGGAACATTGCACAGCAGTGGAGAGAAAATACAGAAGAATTAAGCTTATGAAAACACTGGAAGGTATTTAAGGAGTTTAATAAAAGCAGTTGCACCATTTCATTTTATTTGATGTTAAGATGTTCTAGCTTCATCCAAATCAAATAAATTCTGAAATATTTTAGCAGAATTCAACTAAGGCATCTTGGAAACATTTTTCTGCTACTGTTGTAAACTTAATTATAATAATACTCCTAAGCTTTATCGCCTTAGTCTACTTCATTTGAAGATTAAAACCTTGCGTTCAGTTTTAGATGGCACTCTAGCTTCTTGCTTCTGAGCACACCTTGAAAATTTTGAATTATTCTGTCATCAAAGGAGGCATAAGTTTTCAAAAAATACTGTTTAATTTTGTAGGTTTTGGATTTGGGGGGTTGTATTGATAGTTTCAGATTCGCAGTGAGTATTTTTTTTTAATACTTAAAATAATTTCATATAGTCATTTAACTTGCTGTAGTAGAACATAAACCTGGAATTGACTTGACTTCTCTGGCAGCCAGAGATCATCTCTTTATCAAGCTGAATTTATTATCAATTTGTTTCTGTATACATTGGTTCTAAACTTTGAAGACCCATCCTTTGTAATGTTCATCATATTTTGAGAGACCTGTAATGCAACATTCCCTTTTTGTCATAGTTTCCATATTCCCATAAGTATCTTAGAAGGTCTTGCCTATTCCTGCTCCAGTTTGAACAGGAATGACCAGTTATGCACAGCATTCCAGATCAAGCTTTCTGTTCCTAACAATTGTAACACTATTGCCTGTCCAGTAGCACATTTGTCATACTGCATAGATTTAGCATCACTTTATTGATACTTTTTTGTAGCTACTATTTTAGTTTTGAGATCTAACCTCTAGACTATGTTGAATTATAATACATGAAAACTGTATAAATTCAAATTATTAATGTTCTTCTATCCTTTCTATTCACCAGGCAATATGCAAACTCATCTCTTTTTCATTTTTCCCTTTCTCTGATGTTTCTAGAATTGGGGAAAGAATAGTAATGGTTTTTCCTTTATTTGAAAAGAATCTAGATCTTGAAAACTCACAATTTTATGCAATAGTATTTGCTGGGTTTTTGTCGTGTGAAAAGATAATGGATATAATTGAAAATAAGAAATTGAAAATTATTTCTTCATTAATCACTCTGTGCTGACAGTATCTATTTTTACTGTGATTCTGTAAACATATGTATATGTGGTGGGATCAAATGATTTTGATGGGAATACGTAAATATGTATTAACATTGATTAAGCAATTTACCCAGAAGCAGTTCTGTGTCCAGCTGTTTTTGCAGAGTCTCTAGTGTTTCTCCGGGTCCTAGTTCAAAATCTGAGCATTATTATAATCTATGTTCCCACTTGTTATTTGCAGCCTCTTCTGCACGGGGCATGGGCTGGTCCTTAATTCAGTACATCATGTGAAACACATGGATCTAATGGCACAAGAGCACGTACTTAGTGCTGAATTGTAGCCATTAGTATCAACTGCTTTTCCCTGTTGTATTCCCAACCAGAATTTTAGGTGAATATATGTGGAACTATAGTCAGCTGAGTAACTAGGTAATTTGTTTTTCTATATGCAAATGAAATTTAGAAGTCATGAAAAATGATCAAGCATCTGATTTAACTCTAAGGCAAGATTTCTTTTTATGCGAGCAAATGATGCCATCTGCTTCTCCAAGAGAAAGTAAAATGTGATTATGAATGATCTGTTTGACATAGGTAGATCCCATGTTGCTACATATGATTTTGACTAAGCAAGCTAATAGTAGGCAATAGTCATTCTGAAATATAATTAAACAAAATAATTAACAAAAGTGGGGGGCTTTGGGGGTTTTTTGCTGTTCACCCTGACAGACAGCTCAGCCCCCCACAGCTGCTTTCTCACTTGATCAGTGGGATGGGGAAGAGAAGCAGAGGGGAAAGGTGAGAAAGAGAAGAGGGTTGAGATAAAGACAGTTTAATAGGCAAGGCAAAAGCCGCACATGAAAGCAAAGTAAGGAATTTATCTATCCCCTGCTTCCCATGGGCAGTCAGATGTTCAGCCATCTCCAGGAAAGTCAGGCTCCATCATGTGTAATGGTTACTTGGGAAGAAAAATGCCACTCTGAATGTTTCTGCTTCCTCCTCCTCCTCCTCTTTTCACATTTATATGCTGAGCATGACACCACAGAACATGATTTATCCCTTTGGTCAGTTGGGATCAGCTCACCTGGCTCTGTCCCCTCCCAACTCCTTGTGCAACCCCAGTCTCCTCGCTGGTGGGGAAAGGAGCAGAAATGTTCTTGGATGTAAGCCTTGCTTAGCAAAAACTGAAACAACCCCGAGTTACTAACTGTTTCCTGCAAAAACTGAAAACGTAGCCCCATGTGAGCTGTGATGATGAAATTTAACTCTATTCCAGCCAGAATCAGTACAGGTTTTCCTCCAGTGATGATAAAGTGAGTATCTGAGATTTAACTGTGAGTTTTGCTAACTATGTGAGAGTTCTAATAGTGTAAGAATGATTTATCACTAGATGATCTTTAAAAGTCCCATCTAACCCTGACCATTCTTTATAACTGGGACCTTTATCTAAGCACCCAAATTTAATTTCAGAATAAGAAAGAGTTCTTCATCTGAGTTTGAAGTGTTTGGCTGCCTGATTTTCATCAAGATAATGTAATTCCTTGAAAATCTTTGAAATAGCGTACATCTAAGTTTCCTTTTATACTGCAAACTCTGAACTGTTAATCTGACAGGGAGTGATGGGATGTTTAAGATCTGTATTTTAATTTGTTGTAAGAAAACCACGTAATTTAAAACTCAATAATTAGATGTGAGAAAAGAGTAATTACCTAAGAATATGGAGTTGTTTTCTTCTGCATTATCATCTTATTTCTATAACTGTTAAGTCGATTTTATGAATAAGACTGCAGAACCAGCTAGGAAATCCACAATACCATACCTAAACAGGTCTCTATAAACTGATTTTAAAAATATAGTAGTAACATTAATGTAATAGCCCAACAATGTGTACATGTGAGTAAAACTATGGAATAGAGATTATGCAGAGAAATGTAATTTTAAAAGGTGTAGAATTGTTCACCAGTATAATAAATGATATGATTTCCCTAAAATGGTAATGTTAAGAAGTTAAGTCCCTTCATGGTAAAGTTAAGAAAGCTGCTCCTTGTACTGTGGGTGTTCCACATCCTTGTGCACAGTGCATCATGCTGCACAGCAGGGCCATTGTTTTAACAATTTATTTTAACAATGTATGGCTTTACAATTTCCAGGATCAGCCTAAGCTGGCAGTGGCCTGAGGAGCCATGCCACCCCAGGCCAATCTTGTTGATTTTCCTTGTATTTAAAGCCAATTAGCAGTTGTAACCTTGGTTACCATCACCTTCTACGGTCTCACCATGAATGTGATAGTGAGGATGTTAAGTTGTTAAGAGCTCATTTGTGCTTCTTTTCTATGCATACATAAACAATTAGAGCAGGGTAGATGTAGGCAGAAGCTTTTGGCTAAGACTCCACCAGTGTCACTTCATTATTTATGAGTGACAAAGATACGGTCAAGTTTTTACATATTTGACCAGTGATTTCAGTTAGACTTCCCCTATGGCAGGCTTAAAATGACAATCCTCACTTCAAGAATTTTCATTTTGCCATTTCTAACCAAAACCAGAGGCTACATAGAAAATTAATAGTATTTTGAATTCATATGCACAAAAATAACTTTAGTATTGGAGGAAAAAAGAAAAGCTTATCTGAATGCTGGATTCAATAAGGCAGTAAGGTTGTAATATTGTCATTATCATTATTAATATTATTGTTATTATACTGCTCTGTTTTATTTGGCTTTATAACCCAAATTATACTTCAGGTTTTTTAGCTGTTAGGTTTCTGCATTTATTATCAGTGAAATTAGCAATAGAATATTTTTCTCTAGATAAAATTACTATAAAAAGACATTGACATAAAATGTGTTAAATGTCTGTGTAACTGTTTGAATAGGTTGTATTCAACTCTTTATTTTCCCCAGAATATTTCATGCATCTAGTGTCTCACAGCAACATGTGCTCACAAAATTGCTTCAAATCTATTTCATATAAATTATTCATAATTTGTTTCCTTTTTGTATAATTGAAGCTGTCATTAATCTTTCACTTAGGGAAAAGGAACATCATTTTAATGTAGAATTTAACACCTATTAATTTTTTAGCTTTGAGGATGAGAGGTATGTCTGACTACATTAGACTGTTTCCCATAACTTTTGACTGAAAGTTCAATAAATTATTTATCTAGAAATTTTTCATATGTTCATAAAAATCTTATATTTAAAGTATGTAAAACTTCAGGTTATGTGGTGTAACATTACAGATACTGAAACAAGAGGGAATTGCCAGATCATCATTTAGTTTCTATCTGGCAAATGAGTTCTTGAAAATGAGAAAATCAGAAAGGGCCAAGTAATTAACCTGAGTTTTTTATAAGGTGAAATTGAGTTATTTTCATTCTAGCTCAGTGAAGCCTTCAGTCCCATCATTAAGTGAGCACACACACCGTAGCGTGGAAGTCAAGATGATAGGAAGCATCAGAGTTATTGCCATTATTGCCAGAGTTATACTGGCAAGGAAAGTTATGAAAGCATATCATGTTAGGAAAAAAGGTGGTGGTGGAAGATGATAATGCACGTTATCTTGTTAAAAATCTCAAGGTAACACTTTAATTAAAGTGCAAGTTTGTTTATACTCCCATTCCTCAGGTTCCCTAGTATTTTTATGATATTTTGCTGTCCCATACCACTTGAATTGCAACATCCAGCAACAGCTTAAGGATAATCTCTCTACTGTGCTGACTACTGCAGTTTGTGTAACTCAATGCTGTAAACAGAAATATGTATGCATAATTTGTTTAAATAGTCTATACTGATACCATTTGCAGGGTTGCAAATATGTGAATATGTGTGTGTAAGTTTGTGTAGTGTGTATATATATCTGTATGTGTATTTCAACCCTGCTAGTTTAAATTTTACCTAATCATTTAAGTTTCTGCAACAGGATTCATTTTCACTCTGAAGTGGTTTGCAAAGTAATGATTGCTGCAAAATATATTCTTAAGAGGAAAATAGGTTTGTACGTGCACACCTAGAAGCCATTTCCTGCATTCATATCAGTAAGTGTTGTTACAGACAGGGCTGAAAGAAGAAAGTTGCACAGCTACAGGGAGCTGTGTATCTCCCTAGATGCATCCCTGATGTATTCTTCTGCTTTGCTCTCCTCAGTAAAAGTCTTCACAGCGCTGAATTGGTTTGGTGTTGGTTTTGTGTGCTAGAGCTGCACAGTGCAGAACGTCTCTGCAGCTGTGCTTGCACTGCACCGCTGTGCTAGAGCCTCGTGGATCCATTTCAGCACACATTCAGCAGCTCTGTGCTCCAGCCAGGCTGGGGGCTGGCTTTCCTGCAGATAATGAGCCTGCACATGTCAGGGCTGTCATGTGAGCACCTAGCCTGGCTAGGGACAGCCTGAGTCCCCGTGGCAGCTCTCCGTCCTTCTTCCTTTTATCGCATAGAGGCGTCTGTAGCACTGAAGATTAAGTAGGGCCTCTTGAAATCTACAACATGTGTGATTTCCCTTTCTTTGTGATTTTGATGGAGAAATGAGGTGGAATAGGGTCTGGGGAGATTTTGTACCTTCAAATTAAATATAACCTTTATAAGCAGATTCTTCCAAAAATATGGTCTGGGAAGTCTCTGCAATCGAATGTCCCTGTTTTTTATTGTCAGTGTCACTGAACACTTGCCACTGCAGCTGGAATTGTGGTGTTCCCTTTAAACAAAACACGGCAGCAGAAAGTGCAGGAGAGGAAAGGAATCATAATTATTGTGTAGGTTAAAGCACTAGCTTTTGTTATGTGTAACTTCCATGTAACTTTGTGAAAGTAATTTCTGCTATATTGTTTCAGCCTCATTAATATGAACTAATGAACACTTGAGATGAAATTCAACTTAAAATAGTAAGGTGCTTCAATCCTCTAGAGGCAAAGGTGTTAGACTTATACTGGTTGATAGCGGAAGGATTTAATAACTTTGGATAATTAATACAAGGAGGGAGGAGAAAATATAGCAAAGACCTATTTTTTTTTTCCTCAGGATGAATCAACAGACAGGCTGCAGTTTAGTGTTTGATCCACAGGAGATGGAGATAACTGGATGAACCAGACACCCTGCTGCAATTTCAGAGGTGTTCAAATATTTGTCTTAAAAATGCCAGTCCTATCAATTTCATTAACATGGGCATGTGGTCAGAGATGGCTGTATGCAGATGCTGATCATAATCACTTGTGTTGACTCTGCTGACTGAGAAAAAACTGCTTGTGACCTTGTTAGGCTAATTACCTCTGGGGTTAATCTGTTATTCCCTCCCCCTGGCCCTTGCATAAAGTATGAGATGGGAGTAATAGGATAAGGTTAAGAAGGGGAAATTTAAACTGAAGGTGAAGACCATAATGTTGGGAATAACATGACTTAGGCTGCTGTGTGATTTTATGTTGGGCGTTACATAAATCCCATGTTTGTGGTACTTGACATTTGGAATGGAAATAGAAATATTTGCTATGATTTCTTTTTTAGCTTTTTTTCTGTCTCTGATTTTCTGTCCACGTAGGTTCTTTTCCTAAAGGAAATACTTTCCTCTTTCTAAAGGAAATATTTGCTGGGATACTAAACAGGAGTCCTAAAAAGAGTTTGTTTTGTTTGTTTTAAGATTAGGATTTTAAACTGTGTATGAAAAAAACACATTAAAATGTAATTTTTGAAAAGGTAGTTGGCTATAAAATATTTGAATTGAAAATTACAGATTATGTTATTTTTCTATGAACTTTTATTCCTTCCACAGAAATTTGGTAGCTTGTAGAAATTTTGCCTCCCTTTCTTTCCCGTGTTAAAGAAAGGAAAAAAATCAAAAATGTGAAGGAAAAAATACTGAGAGAAAAAATAAAATTGAAAAATTGAAGGACAATGAAGATTGTATTAATTCCATGCAATCCCATTTTGCTCTTCCTGGATATTATTTGGCTCCTCACATTGTCTTAAGTCCCAGAGAAGAATCTGTTGTAGGGCTATCTCTACTGTCAGTCCATAATTGGCATTTTAGTATAGCCAAGCCATTGGAATAAATATATAACAGAAATATGTAAATAAAGGGGAAAGGTGCATTGTGGGATAAATAGTTGTTGTAGGTAAAGCTCATTTGCTGTACAGGCCATTAATTTGAACTTGTGTTGTTCTTAGGCAAAGAACCTCCCAAACAAGCAAACAAAAGGAAAACCCCCAAACCTGAGAGATCTGCAGGCTTGTTACGTTTTGTAGTTCATAGAGAAGCTCTTGAGTACAGGCTCTGACTTGAGTAAATTTGAAGGCAGGCAGAATAAACTTACATGTAGTGAAATTTATGCTAATGAGGTCATTGAGCAAGGTGCATTGATGCTGCTCCATCTAATTACAAACTCACAGTAGAGGAAGACAACAGCAGCAGTGCAGGTGCTTCTGAGAGCTCCCAGGGTGCTCTGGTCGTAGTGGGGTGCATCAAAACTGTTTCTATATTATATATGTTATATTTTACCTATTTGATGCTGAAATAATTGAATTAGTTGTTGTATTATGGAAACTTGTGTTCATTGAGTTGTGTTTGATGTTTGTTTTCTCTGGGTAATAATATTCCAGAATGTGTTAATTGCTTCATGTAATCTTTGTAATCTATAAATATTAATGCTTATGAAATGTTAATAACAGTTGATAAAAACAAAATGCAGAAAAATGAGCTATTCAATTAATCAATTTAAATTATAATTGCATGAATAATTACTAAATTGTCAAAACATCAATAATTATGTGCGTTGAACTATGGTAGTATGGGATAGGTTGAGTATTTTATGTAGACTAAGCATGATTTCCCTTCAGTTTTGTTGCTGTCGTGGGTTAAGGCCATTTTGTTTAGAACTGAGGTTATAAAATGCTGAAGGTCTCATCTTGTGAATAGCCAGTTCAAGACACTCATGTCATTTTTAAAGAAGTGCTAATGTCCCAGTACCATGGGACTAAATGCCTATTGGTGCTTTCTGTCTGAAAATCCTGGTCTGTAATCAAAAGGGGTGTTTTCAAATGGGTGAAGATAAATTTTGAGTTTAAGTCATTGTTCCGGAATTTCAATAAAAATGGTCATTCTTTCAGGGAACCAGTAGAAGTTATATGTTTAGAATATGTGAAGTGATGCATCTCAGAGCTGATGTTACTGATATCTAGGTCCTACAATGGATTTTTTTTTAAATAATGAGAGGGTGATTCAGACAGGATATAAAAAAAATATTATTATGTAAAGGAGAGAGAAAAAGGAATGAGAACAATAATGGAGAAAAAAAAGGAAAAAAGGGAATACTGTATAGTTAATACTGACAGATGTCAACTCCACTTTGATAAGTATCTTGTACAACTCTGGCTTCACTTGTTCTCTAAAGAAAGTTTGCTTTCTTCCAAATGCTTTATCTCACCCTATTCACAGTTCACCTTGGCTCCTGTAGTAAGCAGTATCAATTAGCTGAATATTCACTGTGTTGACACTTCCAACTAAGTGCAGTTTTAATGTTCTGTGGGTGCCTACACTTTTGGCATGCAGATATGTTTAAAATACAGTGTAAATTTTTTTGAGGTATTTATCACTAATCTGTTGTTTTTGAAGGTCTGTTCTAAGGAAACAGAGTTTTTATATGCACCATCATTGACAGGAATCACAAACAATCATCTTGCTGTACTTTAGTCATTGGAACATTAATTCTTCCGGCTTGATCTTGTATGTTGATCATGTTTCTTTCTCAAAATAGACTTAGAGAACATACAGGGTGACATAATTAATATAAATGTGCTTTTTGTAAACCTTTTTCCCATGGGTGCAAAAAGTGATGAAAAATACAAAGAATTCTGCCAAGTGGAATGTCAAAACTTTCTTTTAATGCTGTAAGTGACCTAAAAGTTTTTTGTTTAACATAGACAACAAGTTTTCAAGTAATACATCTTCATTTATAGGATTGAATCAAGAAATTTTAACTACAGTATTTCTATGAAAGTATGGTGTCTTCTTCTTTCAAAGAAAAAAAATCATCTTTTTATATGAGTTCTCTTAGTGAGGTCAGATATGAGAGACTTTTCAATTCTGTGTTTAGAGTTTGAAGAACTATTTGCAAGGAGATAGGTTTTTAACAGTGTGGGTTACAGTAACACAAGTTAATGCTTTGGTCAGTCAGTGCCTGACATGAAAAATGTGCTGCTCATCAGATGCATAAGGTATGCAATTTTGCATATTTATTCTCAATTCCAAGTGGTTGGTAAAGCAGCTGGTTTCTTGCAGGTAAAAATAAATAACTGAAAGCAAGTTAATTTTGTTAAATGATGAAATTCTATCAGGTTTGGCTATCTGCGTGTTTATTTTTGGGAGGCAATTAACCACATACAGGCCAGTCAGAATGGGGTCTGTGCATTCATGCATTCCAGAGCGACCACCAAATTGTCTGCATTAAAATGTGCTGTGGAGTCCAGCATGCACATTAATTAAACAACAAACAAAAAAAATTCACTTCAAGGAAAGAGCCCCTTTCATTTTTTGAATTTGTTTTTTTTTTGTCATCTAGAGATCATAGCATTAGGAATTTTGTTTCTTGGGACCATTGTCTGGAGGTTTTGTGTTCTATTTTTCTTTTTTTTTTAATTGCATGGTACAGGTAAACTCTTGCTTTATCAAAATATGAATAAAGGTGGAAGAATATTGAGAATTTTGTTTTCTGTTAGCTTATGGGGGGATCAGATCAAGTCCACTAGTGACTTTTTCACATTTGAAACAATGTAGTGCTTGTAGTAAGACCTTACCTGTGTGTTCTTTGTTTTAAATGGAGACGTTGAATTTTTCTGATTACAAGTTTTTATTTTGCTTTAATACAGATTGCCTCCTGCAGAGAAATAAGCTAAAAAGCATTCTGACATGCTTGCAGACTTGCAGCAATAACTCTCTGGTAAAGTAAATATAATTTTTAACTTAAACTGTTAGAACTTCTCTCAAAAACCTAATGTATTTACTTGAATTAAATGAGGTAATGCACTTTTGAGTATTTTTACGCATTATTTTATTAGATACAGTTTAAAGGCAAAGATAAATGGAGTAGACTCCATGGGATAAACTCTACTGTGGCTGTGTGTATAATAATAAGCAAAATATATTTATTATAATTCATTCTTGCTAAAAACAAAAGAAGGCAGTTCTCCAATGCAGCTTAGCAGCTTCTGGTTTTCACTGCAGGTAGTAGAGTGTCTACTTTGATTCACAGTATTTTTATTTTATTTTTTTTCCAAATAACTCAAACACATTACCTACAAAATAACATCTGTGTTACCACAGGATTGTCAGTGGTGGTGCAGACATCTCTGTTCAGACAAGCTGAGTGCTTCTTTTGGGCTTTCTGCAAACCACCACAATCTCAGGTTTAGTGTTTAGACCCCTTGAAATCTGAAAAATGATATAAACAGAAACATGACATAAGAAAATCAAGAATCAGTAACTTGTGGCACACATGAATGATGTAAAGTTTTGCAGTTTCTGTTTTAGTTATTTCCTAAACCTCCCATTTGCCTTGAACTGATTGCAGACACCAAGAAAGGAAACTGCTTCAAGATTTATTGGCTGAGTTTACATTATTGCATTAACCACCTCAGGCTGCTTCAAGGACATTACTACTGCTAGTATTAGTGTTGTTATTGCAATTGTAATTATTTGCACAAAACAAGAAATCAGAACATTTGCATTATTTTTCAATAATATAAAATTTATAAATACTTTGGGAAAGGATGAATATTTCCATATCAGACATGAGAATTAAATTACTGCTAAGTTTTCTGTACCATGGGAAAGAATGAGAGGAAATACATTTTCATGGTTTTTTTCAAATGGGGTGTGTGAGGAGAATTATATATGTGATACTGAAAACCAGGGGGTTTACATATGTTCACTCCTTTCCCCTTCAGACCAAATATTAAATGAAGCCCAAGACTCAAGACTAAGAAATGACTGCTTTTAAATACATTATTTAGAAAGCAGAGAGTGAAAATTTAATGTATTCCCATGCATTTGACCTGTAGGTTATCTTTAAAACAATATTAAAAAATTAGATTCAGCAGGATGTCTGTGAATAACATGTCTGCTCAAGAAAGCTTATTAGTTTTCTCTAATAGCCTTCCAGTCACTGCCTCTGGATTTGGATGTCTTGAGATTTTTATAATAATGGAAACAGTGTAGTTGAAACTGCTTTATAATCCTCAATAAAACCTATGCCATCAAGAGATATCTGTGATGAAACTTTCCACAATCATGAAACTGGTTTTGAAATTCATGCAAATGCTTTTTTTTTTTGGAAACATATTTTTTTGTATTGAGTTCTGTAAAACTCACCTTTTGAACAAAACCATGACTTTTGCTTTGTGTTGTGAGAAGTAAATTTATTGTTAATAGAAGTTGAGTCATTGTTGAATTCCTTTGCTTAGATAAGTTTTTAAAAAATTTAGTTGAAGTCGAGGTTTAAGATTTCAGAATTATGTTCTAAACTCTTCTTTGAAATAGTAAAAAATAAAACCTTTCAAACACTTCAAACTTGAAAATCACATTCAGAATATTCTACATTGCCCTTCCTGATTTCTCACGTTCCCCATCCCATCATTTCCCACCCAGGCTCAACTGTGCACATCTGTCTTCCCCAGATCTAAAGGTCTTTTCTATTAGGAGGGAATTATTGTAGGATTTGGTTTTCAAATTTCAAAGCCTCAGCAATGGACAGCACAGATATCTTTGTGGGGAGAGAGAAGAAGGGAAGGTTTTGAACACCATTTTCTACTATTTTACCTTTCATTTTATCAACTGTGTATAATTTTTCAATAAATTTAAAGCTTAAATACTAAACATTAGAAATATTTTTTGTTCTGATTTTAAAAATCTTGTCTAATTTTCAGATTAGAATAGATTTGGGCAAAACCAGTTTAATGCCTGAAAATCCGCTGTAGAAGGTTCAGTAATGAAAATGACTGATTTTGGTAGAGCACCCAACTCTTTCTACCTGAGTAGTCCTCTTGGTTGCAAGATGGTAATCATATTAATACTTGGTGAGCTGAGATGAGAAATCTAACCAAATGTTCATTTTAGTGCTGTAGAAGGGCACCTTTTTCAATGGATAAGGTATGTAAACCTGTTCATAGCAGTACTCCTTAGCCATGTGTTGTTTAAAGTGTGTCTCTAAAATTCAAATGTGCATGTGAACTGAGGGATGAGAAAAGCTAAATATACTTGGACTTGCTGGAAGTACTTTAATCTTAATTTTTTTTTATTCCTGTTCTCTATTTCATTTGTCTCATTCCGTGCAGTAGCAATGAGCACATTAACAAAGGAAATTAACTTTTCATACTGCCATGAGCTGTGATCTTGTCAGATCTTGTGGGATTAGCCAACCTGGGCCTAATCAGTATTTTAGAGATCTGCAAGGAGAAAAAATGTAGGTCTGCAAAGCAGATTGCTCCTCTGTTGTTCAAATTTATTTTATTTTTTCCCAGGAAATTTTATTCTTGTGTAGTTTTTAATTTATCTTTTTCAGGTGGCTTGTGTTGAAAATGCAAATCATGAGACTTCACCATTTATCACTCAATTCCTGGACAGCAGTGACATTACTTTACCTCTTGTTATACTGAGTAATTAATGGAGCTTTCAAATAAACACATCAGAGTATAAAATATGAATTAGAATACAAATATGTTTGTAATTCATATTAAGTTTACTTCTTGCTATAGCTACAAGCATAATATTTTCATATGAGGCTGAGTATGATACAAAATAAGGCACACATTGTATTTTGGTATTAAAAGATGCTTCAGTATGGCAGAAGTTGATATTATTCACTGTGCTCCTAAAAGTGAAATATTGTGCTGCTATTGGAATTGTTGTGTATTGTTCTGTTTTGTCCAAGTGTTGAACAGTGAGAAAGCAATAATGAAATTTGAATGTGAGCACTTTGATCTCGCTCCATCCAAAAAAGATGGACATAAAAACAGTCATGTCTCCTTCAAAGGCAACTGATGTCTTTAGAAGAATACAAATCTCAACATTTCTGTGACATGCTTCCCAAAACTTAAGAGGGGATAATGCAGGGCATTTAGCAGCCCATGATAAAAGTATTTACTTCCATTAATTTCATCAGTTGCATTCCTTTAATATCTATAGAACATTAAATTTTAAAATTTACCAATTTCTCTGGCAGAATTCCAGATTTAATTACTGGATTGTGTGGAGAGCTACTGCTTGTTATTGTTAATTAAATCCCTGGGCTCCTACTGAGATGAATATTGAAATAAATTGTCAAATCTTTCATGGATTTAGAAAGAGTACCCTTTATGCTACTTTCATAGGCCATATTAAAAAAATTGCAGGAGTCCCTGAGGCGTGGCATGTCTTTGCTGTTTCTGTACAATTTTGAGACTGCTGTGTAATTTTTTCAAAGGAAAAAATCATTGTCACTTACTGATACTATCTCCAAAATTATGCATTCCACCCCTCTGACAGTCAAAATTAAAGAAATTAAACGCAGAGTCTTTGAAACACCTGGGTTTTTGTTTTTTTGTTTTTGGTTTTTTTTTTTTTTTTTTAAAGAATATGAAATACCTTCAAAACAATTTCAAGCAGAATGCTGCTCCTAATTTCATGTCTCCTGGCAGCAGATTCCCAAATAACCGGAGCAGGATGAAATCTGTCAGCAAATTCATGGGTGCTGAAATTCCATATGAATGAAAGAGTAGGAGGTGACATTAACTGCTCCATTTCAGCAGATCCCACTGATGGCTGCAGCCTTGGTGCTGTGCCTGGTCACTGCAGGAATGAGAGGCCAGGATATTAATGAATAATCAGGTTGCTCATCTGGGATTCCCACCCAGCTGTGTGTGTTTGGCCTTCACAGAGGTTGTGCTTGTGTCACTTCCACCATTCTTTGCAAGGGGGAAGAGAACAGCAGCTTTTCCTGGGCTGCTGACTTGATGGTTGAGGGATTTGAGGAAGGAGGTGGAAGTTCAGTGTAAATAAAAACTGCTGACTTTTTTCCCCCCTCCATTTAATTTTTTTAGTATCAAAGTACTGAATGAGTTTGGGGAATGATTTTGGATTAAAATTCAACCAAGAATTTTTGGTTTTTGAAGATGCTTAGGCAGAAATGTTCTTGGAGTTAGAATCTCTGGAGGAGTCTGTCCTTGATTATCACTTCTTGTAAACCTTTCTCTGAACACATTCAGGAAGAAGTTAAATTAATAATTTTGTTCCCAGGCTAGTTCTTGGTACTCAGGCAGTAGAGTCTCTCATATCATGCATAATTAAAAGGTGAAACTAAAAGGTTCATGATTCTATTTGAAGACAGATCTTCTATGATATGTGTGTACAAAAAGCATCACTAAAAGACTCATCCTGTCATCTTGTATCTGTAAATTCAGCAGGTCAAAATAGTCTTATGTGTTTCAAAAGTAATTGATGTGTCTCACATAACCTGATTTTGAGATGCCTCAGCATTGTGTATTGCTTACAGAGTAGTAGATTCTTTGGCATTGCATGGAACACTTAGCTAGAAGTAAAATTTTTATTTTGGTATGGGACAGAATAATTTATACAGACTCTCTGCAATACCTGTGCACTGTAACAGTTGCTGGGAATTTAACTTTCCAAAGTCTGATCTAAATCTTAGTTTGATTTCAAAGGAGTTATTTTTATACCTTACATATTTATATGGAAAGTAGTCTTTCAATTTTCTTCATGATTCAGGCAAACAGGTGATTTACCATGCAGACATGGAAAAGGCTTTATATTCAACAGCTTTACTGGAGTCACATGTTGTCATTGAAAGCTCTCTCACTGGAAAACAATAATTAACATTTTTGATGTGATTTTAATGTGATGAAAAGCTGAAAGGGTGGTGATCATGATGTGCAGCTGTGCAGGGAGAAAGGACTGAATGCAGGCTCTATGTGAAAGCAGCAGAGTGTTGTCAGACTACTTCTGAAGCCAGGGCTGCAGGTGACCTCTTAAGTTTACATACTTTTAAACTAAATTATTCCCTACTTAGAGGCATGGTTTTTTTTTTCTTGTTGGCTAAACTCGCATAGGCAATTAATATAATATCACAGGGAAGAGTTTTTCTATGATTCCATGTTTTATGTTGGTTTTTTCTGCCTCTTCTTACTTGTGGAGTCCATTAATTAGTACTTGCACTTAAAAGCGTATTTTTTATTTATGCCTTCTATAAATTATGTGAATATTATTTTGGTATCTTTTAACAGCAACCTCAGAATATTATAAAACTAAAGGGTTCAAGTGATATAATAGCAATGAGATGCTTGGGTTTTGTGTTCAAGCACTTTTGAAACGTTTACCTGTTTTCAGAAGAGCTTGGGTCTTGATAGATTAGGAGGAATATTAAATGTACTTTCTGCTGTTCTCTGTCACACAGGCACTAGGATGTATAAATGCAAGTACTTAATTAAAAAAAGTTGTTTTTCAATAATTTTATACTTCTGTGATAAATTCTTGTTTTGTTGTATGTTTACTATGCTGAAGTGTGCTAGGTTTCATAACTTCCTAGTTAAGATGTCAAGGTTCTAGTTAACTATAATACTACTTATTTCAAGTATGCACTAAGCTATTTGATTATAAAAAACCTATTAATTCCAGTAATTTAATGAGCTAAAAAAATAGATATTAAGTTCCTGATGGATTGCTAAATATGAACATATGCTGTGTTGTTTGTGTTTGTTAAAATGTCAGCACTGAATTACAAGTAATGCTACATCCAGCCATATGATCAAATACTTGAAGTTAATGTAATACTTCAATGGTTTAGAAATAACAACCTAAATAAACTACTTGGGTATATTTTGCTTCTCTTTACCACTACTCAGGTAGTTGAAAACAAAGTAAGATACAGATTTTACATTGCTTACATGTAGTGGGAAATTTGTAATTCTCCCATGGCATCAGCAAAATAATATTTCCCAAATTCCCAAATTTGTCCGTGAACATAAGAAGTTATTTTGCCATATTATATCCTGCTTTTTAAAGTTCAGTCAGCACAGGAATTCAAATACAGAGTGATTTAAGTACATTTTTGAAAAAAGGGAGTTTTGAAAAAGAGAAATTATGGTTTTGCATGAAGGTAAACAAAACCTTTTACAAAAAAAAGGTAGGAAAAGATAAAGATTCAATTTACTAGGGAAATAAAAATTAGTAACTTTTAAAATGAATATTTTTACTTTAATAGCTCTAAGCATGCTTTGGCTGTTAGGGTAGGGATTAGGGTATGTTCAGGGTCAGTATTTTTTTTTTTTTCTTAAACAGAAATTGACTTAAAAATATATCTCAGAGTTTTCAGGTAGTGTTCCAGCCTTCTGACAGTGGGCTGGGGCAGCACTCACTATGAGCGCTGATAGCAGCATTCACCAGGAGCATGAGTGTATCGTCTGGCACTTTCTATTATTCTGTTGTGTTTTTCCAGTATTCCAATGGCTTCATAACAATTTTGTGGCTGTCTAGCCATGCCCACATTGTGGGGCTCAGTTTACTAGAGAAATAAAAGAAACCAACGATAAGCAATTCACATCATTCAAGCTGAAGCTTTACACTCCATATGTAAATTTGCATTAAAGCCTTTGATGTTGTTACCAAATTGAATGGAAATTTTAGATGTTATTTTCTGTATTATAGATCAAGCCTGAATGAATCAGTGGTGGCACCACTGCATTTGGTTGATAAGATAAGCAGAATGCTGTGCATAGAGAGGAGATAATGCACTAATGGACGAGTCTTCACGTGTCCTGCATTGCAATCTGCACCATAGCAAGGCAGTGTGTATCAGCAGAGTCAGTTCCAGAGCTGCAGGTGTGTAACCAAGATTCTCTTAAAAAAGGAAAAAATATCAACCATTCTGGATCCCCTTCATTTGGGGAAGAATAAAATGGTTGGATTTTTCTTTTAAATTTCTTAACTCATCATGTACTGCAGAGTCATTGCAATCTCACATCAGCTGCGAGTATTGAAACACATGTCATTAGGTGAACTTGTTTATTTGTCAGAGACTAATTTTGGAATTCTGCTGGGTTAAAGGAGTGCTGTGAAACATGGTTTGATTTGGAAAGTAAAATTAACTTTGATGCTTATAACATTGCACCAGTGTCACAAGTAAAGTGAGTTTCTTGTTTCATTTCTGGTTTAAGTTGGGGGCAATCAGAGTTCTAACAGCGTGGCAGATTTCAATTTTTTAAATTGAGTGCTCAACATTGAACCCAAATCAAATGATGAAATCCAGTGTTATATCTTATTACCAGAGCTAAACAGAATAAACAGAGGTGAGAGTTTAGATGTTCACCAGTATCCTAGGGTACAGGGTTTATGGTATAGCTTGCAACTTAGTATGTTTTCTATCAATATACTAGTGAAATATGTGGTGTTACAAAATCAAA
The DNA here is from genome assembly GCA_024362935.1 of Setophaga petechia. Taxonomy (NCBI): domain Eukaryota; kingdom Metazoa; phylum Chordata; class Aves; order Passeriformes; family Parulidae; genus Setophaga; species Setophaga petechia. The sequence goes on from JANCRA010000001.1 coordinate 36,812,384, forward strand.
GCCAATGTATTTTGGTGTTTGCATTGTTTATTAAATTTGTTTGTGAAGTGGTACAGACTCTGGAACAGTTTGTGTTTATAATTTCATGTCAACTGAGCTGACAGTTGAGGAATCATTTGTGAAGTACAGAAATGCTGCAGGGGAAGAAGAAACTTTTCCCCATAAATAAAATACATCTTTTTATTAATGAATGAATGTGCTCTGGTGAAGTCTCCCTTACAGAGGTTTTTCTGCCTAATTTCTCCTATAGGTTGAGTTGAAAATTGTGCTCCTTCAAAGTATTAAAGTAATAGCAAGATGCAAAATTCATTACAAAACATTGGGAGTCGGTCTGGTTGGCTATATTTACTCAGATGGTGGTGTTTAAAAAAGAGCAGTCCAGAATTTCATTTATTTTTATACCTTTTAATAATAGCTTCTGAGAGTAAGATTTAAATAATGGAATTAACTGTCACTTTCAAAAGAAGAGGGAATCAAGCATTCATAGAGTTATAAAATTTTAATGGAAATATCTTGCAAGGTTGTGTCATAGCTGGCGATAATGGTTGGTTGGCATAGAGAATATTTTGAATAAAAATGTTTATCTGTATAAGAATAGTCTTGTTGGCAATTATTCTAAAGAAAAATTGACAAAACACATATTTATTACAAATACTAGTGATTGCTTTTAAAATTTAACAGGCAATTGCTGTACAAGGCAACAAATATTCAGCTAAAAAGTAGCTAAACTCTCAATGTTCATTTGAGTGGATATTCACAAATAGAGTTTTGTTGGAGTGTTTAGTGTGTGAAAGGCAGAATGAAAAGTCAGAAATGTGTTTGAGAGTGAAAGATAACAATGAATGGAAATAACCTTTGGCTGAACAAAGGGAAATGTCAGATTAAAGAAACCCAAATCCTTTCTGTGGCTAATAAGGTTCTTGAGCGGTTTTGAAAACACTGAGGAGATACAGAGTCAAGGATTATGTGTTTGTTAATTATTTTGAAACTGGCTAACTAAAAGAAGTGGTAAGTTCTGTTGATCCTAAAGGATTATTCAGTGGACAGGAAATCATAAATTATAAAAGAAATAACTATTAATCTCAGGTTTAATTTAGTACTAGATTTCCATCTTGAATACAATATGTAATTTTGCATCATGTTCCTGAAGAATGCTCTTAGCAAAATACCTAGGGTTAAAATTGTGTTTCTTGCTGAAAATTGAGTTCTTCTGCCCAGTTAAACAAAAATGTATATCTAGGCTTTCAGATGAAAATCGAGCTTCTGTGTTTGAAACAGGGGAATGTAGAGCCAGGTTTTTGATACTCGTGTTAGTTACCACAAGTGCCTTACTTATACTGTATTTTGCATATTATAGCCACAAAATCTTTAATAAGCTGTCTTTTTCAAAGATGTAGTTTGACCTCTGAGAAGTTGTACTTACACAGTTGCTTGTGAGCAGAAGGCAGTAAAGTGCTTGTGCCATTTTGTGCTTCATATGAATGTCAAACCCAAAACCTGGATAATTTTTGCATTGTAAACATTGCTCAGGCTATTTTTATGCTACATATTGGCCAAGTTTGAAACAAAAAAATTGCTTTATTGATGTTAATAATTTGAAGTTTTAAAAAATTGTATTTCTAGTGGAAAGCAGATTGTTAGAAAGAAAAATTTCCTACTAAGCAGTAGTTTTGGTGAAAATGAATCACTCTCTCTAATGAAATCTACAAAACATTATTTCCAAAATAAAATATATGTTTAGAGGTGATGTCCTCCATCATGGATTCCAGTCATGTGCTGTTACAATTTTCATGTTATTCTTTGATTTATTATTAACAATTATATTTTTTATCCTTTTACTGGAAAATTGTGCTTCTAGCAATTAAGAATATTCTGTGTCCTACCTAAATTTACTCTCTGGATATTTTAAAACCATTTATTTTGTGCAAACTGTGGCTTATCTTAAATTGTCCCACCCCTAGTTACCTATTGCAGCTATATCTTACCTATATCAGCTGTCTCGTTTTGGCCATAATTTTGGTAATCTAAACCAGTCAAACTCTTTAAGCTTTCTAGGAGTGTTGGTTTTCTCTACTGATTATACTGCCTTTCTACCCCCAGTCCCGTTTCAATTAATCTTTCTATGTTTATGTCCTTGCACGTGCTATTACAGATGTGATCTCATCGATGCCTAACACAATGATAACAATTCCCTGATAGTTTTCAGAAAGGATGCACATTTCTTACAGTGTCGGTTAATAAAAAGGTTATAAAGAAAGAATTTGGATTAAAAATTGCTATATATTAAATACTGTGCTAAACCAAATGTGTCATGTAATAAGAATAGCAGTTACCATTTTAATCTTGGAAATAAGGAATTGTTCAGGCAAGTAAAGAACTTCAGTTTTCAGGTAGAAATTAGTTGCTTTTGAAGATAGTGAAGCTGAAAGTTCAGGAAGGAGGTTCCATGAGCTTTACATGATATAAAAAACTTTGCATGATACAAAAAGTAAAAAAAAACCAAAAACTAGTACAAAGCTAGTTAGGTTTTTGTTTGTTTCTTTATTTTGTTTTACCACTGCAAATGCTGAAAGTTAGAGATGGCAATTTAAAATAGGTTTTATAGCATCCAAAATAAACACTTTCAGAAATTTGGTCGGTGTGCTGTTATGCATTCCTAAGGAGAATCTTCTGCAGGATTAAAATCTATTTTCTTCAAAACTCTATGTGTGAGAACTGATAAATATGATAGTAAATCACAGGAATGAGGCCATGTAAATCAGCGTTAAGGCCTGGACAAAAATTCTGGAACACTATACATTGTCTAGATTTCGGAAATTTCAACTCAAAAAGATTTAGTTTATATTTTGAGGTTTGAGCCTAATCTTCAAGGTGTGGTGGGGAGGGGGGGGGGGCAGGGGAAGAAAAAGTAGCAAAATTTGAAATAGCATTCAACTCAAGGAAAGATAAGGACAGATTGCTGAGCAGTGAGGAAAGACCATTCACATACTGGATGTCATAGCAAACTGGTTTAGAAGTATTATAACTTTCTCATAATGGAGGATTTTCTGTTATGATCTGATTAACAATGTCAAGTCGCTACTCATCTGGGGTAAGGATGGAAAAACTTAGGGTTCCAGAAAGGGAAAGTTGACTAATGAGCTATAATTCAGTTCCCAGGAGAACAAGTTGTGAGGTACTGTATAGAATGCATGATTTAATTTAATGGTTGGGCTGAATTATTATTTTGTCACTATCAAAATGTGAAGGTCTTTCCTTGCTTTATGTGGAGTTAATCTTCTCTTTCTTTCCCACAAACAAAGTTAGACTTGGGGGCAAGAGACTGAAAAGACAATTAATATTTGTCCATGTTGTTGATAGTTCCCTTTCTTTTCCTAAAGCCCCTGAGACTGTATGTCCTTCCTTAAATGTTTCCTCTGAAATATCTTTTCATCTTAAGGGCTTGTGGGGCTATGAATTAAGTTTCTAGTACCATTAGAGGTATTTAGGACTAATAAAGATCAGCTTTTTCTTTTATTTGTGTTTTATCTTGTTCTTATTTCTTGCTTTTTCATTCAGTTCCTCCCAGTTTTCTGTACAATACTGAGTGCAGTGTCTAATGAAATTTTATAGCACTAATCTACTCAGCAGGGTTTGCAGTATAATTATTCTCCAGAGTCACAACATGAGGCATGGATAGCATAACTCTTCTCCCTTTCCCCTCCATCCCTCTTCGCTGGCATCATATGAAATTTTATTCCCACATTGCTATTTAGCATCTGGCTTCATTTATCAAGTGTATCTGGAATCTTTACTAAATTCACCAAAGATCTTTTTAAAAAAGAAGCTGAAGTATTTAAATAAACTTTTCTGAAAATTTTGTAAAATGAGTTAAGGACATTAAAAAAGGAAGAAGTTACTAGAATGCTACACAAAAGTTCTCTCTATGGCCTATTAAATTAGAATGAGAAGGAAAACTACTGTTCTTGATTATCCTGCCCATGAGCAAGGTACTTACTGAGTGGATATAGTTTCTGATGATGATTCTCCTTAATCTCATGTAGAAGTGATCTCTAAATTTAGGTTAGTTCAGAACTATATTGGGCTGCTCAGCGAAGTTTTTCAGAGCATACCATGATGAAAAAAGCTTGCTCACCTCCAACAACAACAAAAAACATCTGTTCAGAATAGGATGAAACTAAGATTTTCTTGATTATCTTAATTGACAAACTATTTCACAGGAAGCTTAGAGCATAATAGAGGAAAAGGCAATGGATAGTTAATGGTAAGCAGGAAAATAGTTTTTCATGGTGGCCAAGGTGAATTTGCAAAGGTAAGACTAAGGGAAAGGCAAAGAACCTTTGAGAGGAAAGCACCTGTTTTGCTTTTTTTAAATTTTTGTCTAAGTAAATAATATGTTGCATGGTGGAATTTCTGTACAGCGGTTGTTACAGCAGAACTGATGGACTACAGTACATTTTAAGTGTGTATTTAATAAATATGAATCTTGTTATAATTAATTCATTGAATTAACTGAAAAACATTTTAATGGTGGTTCTGTTTTGTGTTATTTTCATTGCTAAAAATATCATGAGCCATTTCTTGTATTTGTCATTATTTACTCTTTATGCTTTTTAAAGTACCTAGGAGTAAGAGAGGAGGGTGAATTGACCTTAATTTACCTGAGTTTTTTTAGTTGCCAAATATACAAGCTTGTTGTCATGGAGATCAGTGCACAGCTCAGATTCCTGATTCAGTGCCAGTAAAGGGAGCACCTCAGTGGATTATCAGGTAAATGTTTGACTCTATTAGATAAGTAAATAAGTTACAGGTATTGGAACACATTTATTTTAGGATGCAGGTGAAGTTACTAATATCCCACTATCTATTTTCAAATTCCAGTAAGCACTTGTAAAAACACAGCCTTGCATTCACTGCTCCAATTCCATGTCACAGATTCTTAGCACCACAAAAGAACTTGTACCAGCTGTAGGCCTTGGAGAAGTGCACAGTAAAAACTGAACTGAGAAGCTGATGAAAATATGAACTCAAAGCTGCATCCGGGAGGGCACTCAAAGAGCAGGAGTGCATTGCAGAAGTGATCTGGAGTGGTATAAAAGTATCTGTTCTTTTTATGTTTAAAGTGGAACAGTAGATTCTTGGTACTAACTGAGCATCTCAGAGGCAGGATGGGGATTTCTTCCTTTGATCTTTCACATCCTGTAGCTGATTCAGGCTCCTGGTGCTAATTTTTGCCATGACACCACTGAGGGACTGACAGCAGGGCTACATTAAGTGTTTTTTTTTTTTACTGGAAGTACTCCCTAACATTTCTGCAGGTAGGAGGCAAACTCACTTGCCCTCTCTTTACACTGTGGAGATTCTTATTGAGCAGCTCAAATACAGACTTGAGAAGGGAGAAGATCCAGCTGTGCTATTTCTTCTTTCCAGTTACTTGCAGAGGCCATTGAACCATGTGAATATATCTCAGTCAGAGAGTGACCCCAGGGGGATGGTGTTATCTGTTGTATGAGAAGAGCTGGGACATTTACACAGCTTCTCTCCCAAATGGATCTCCTTACACAAAGAACTGTTATTCTTTGCCTTATAGATCCTTTACATCACAGAGGCTTAACATATTTTACCTGTGTAGCACTTAATCTTCTGCTTTTATCTGAGCCTTCTGAGCACATTTTAATCCAATTTCCCTGAAGCATAATGCAAGGGAGGAAGTGATCTCACTTCATGCTTGCTGTGAGTAGTGCAGGCTGAGAGAATTTAATGGCTGAGACATTCATATTCATGGGGACTGTCCTTGTGACTCTCTTTTTGCAAATAATGGGAAGGGGCCTCCACTGTCCTGTCCAAATAAATCATGTGTGCATTACTTTTAAAAGAGAAATTATATCAGAGCTGTTACTGGTGATTATATTTTCGTCTTTTATCACTAGTGAAGTTTCTCCATGTAATCACAGTATAAGGTTATAGTCATCATCCTGCTAATTGGCACCGTTTTCAGAAGTTCTGTCAGTTTGTCCTTATCTTTCCTCCTTAGTTTGTCTCTAATATGAATGGGTAAGCTGAGTTATGTGCTGTAGTGCTTGCATGTATCACAGTTCAGTGGTTTCAGCACATCTATTTTCTTTGAATGCAAAAGGTTAATTTCATTTCAGTGTAGGTTCAATCTGGATACTGACCTTTACAACTGGAAAAACAGATAGAATCATAGTTTAATTAACCTTCCAACTAGGACACATATTTGAAGCATACTCAAGAAGCTGCATGTTTTAAATACTACTGGGAGTCACATTGGAGTAGTGGATCATTGGTATCCAGAAACATTATCGCTGTCCTGAATTAGACAGAAGAAGAGGTTTATTACTGAAGTGGTGGAGCACACAGCTGAGCTTGGAAAGAACTAAGATAAATAGAAAACAGAATATTAAAAGTACGTTTTCATACTTTGTATTTATGTGAAATAGGAATAGCAAAGAAGATGATATTTTCTGTAACCTGTCCTCTTTTCCAGCTCATTATTGTAGTTTTCCATGACCCTTCCAAGTTAAAACACAAAGATGTTTTTTGGAATTAGGTTTTGTTGCTATTTTTAAAGAAACTGAACTCTGGAAGCAAGTAAAGAAAAAAAGGACATAGATTTAATCCCTTTACTTTGTTTTCTGGTTGATCATTTCTAATCAGTTAAGTACTTAATAAAAATATCAAGACCTAAAACTGAATCCTTAATCCTTCCTCTGAGGCTCTTCTCTATAATACTTTCTTCTCTAGAATCTCACATTGTGAAAGCCTTGTTTTGCTTGTTTGTAGTAATAATTGGCAAGATTACTCTTTTTGTACAAGGGGAAAAAGTTTATTTGGAGCTAAAAACGGGTTTTTGGACCAAAAAGACAATTATCTGATCGCCATCTACATTTTTATATTTGTATAAGCCAATGTTTGCCAGCACTGGGAGGTTTCCAAAGACTCAAAGGTTACATGGTGCTGTGGTTGTTGTATGAGCATCAGATTGCAAATTGTGGACCACTACCTGAGATGAATGAGCCAAATCTTCAGTGGAGAAGTCTCCACTTGAGTAAGTCAGCAGTTAAATACCTGCTTCAGATAAAAGTGGTAGAATATTGTGTATTTTCTTAAAATGGTATAACTGTGCTTGAACATAGACTGCTGGAAATCTGGAAATGTACTGAAGAGTGAAAATTTAGAGCATTTATTACAGTGAGATCTATTGAAATGTGAGGAAGTATGGTATTTATTATTATTATTATATTTAGAAAATGATGCTAGAGATTTGGCTGTAATGTTATTTCACTTAGTAGTGACTAAGAAAGTCAGGATTCTTTGGTGAGAAAGCACAGAAGAGAATACAATGAAATCACACATGTTTCATTATTGCTTGCAGTAATGGAAAAAATGAAGAGCATAAGGTAGTAATTAAAATGTTTCATGAATAAGAGACTGGGTAATTTCAGTGGCATTTTTAGGAGCTACAGCCCCAAAGACAAACACACATAAATGCATAGAATATTGTGGGCAAATACTCAAGTCAATTACAGTGTCAGGATGTTACTCCCAACACATTAGTCTAAATTCTGTGTGGTAATTAACAGATATTAATAAAATAAATGTAGTCTATTCCATATTCTGGTAAGTAGTTATTTATAGCCACCCTGGGAAAGTTTGAATTATTGTCTGTCCTAATTGTGCCAGGGACTTTTTTATTAGGCATGAAGGTCTGACTGGGAGGATTTAATAACTGCCTGCAAAGTCTCAGCATTGCAGTTAATCAGGTATCTTAGAAGCAGAGCTGCTTCTTATATTTTGATGTTATTTTTCTGTTTGTTGATTTGTCACATCTAAAATCAGAAATTGTGTTCGCAACATTAAAATCTTCTCTTGCTAGTGTAACATTTTGTCTACACCAGGACAGTGTTGTTATTACCGGTTTTCCCCAACCTTCCTCCTCCTTATCCCCTTGGTGTTGCTCTTTAGACCTAAGAGATTTCTGTTTATTACACAAAATCTGCTAAGGAGCAGTCAGTAAATGCTGTGCTTTACGTGCCCATCCCTCAACACATCTTTGAGTCTAAATGTAGGTCACGTCTGTCTGTAGGAACCTTCTCTCATGAATATGTATAACTTGCTTGGCAAGTTTGCTAACAACAGGTGTATTCTGTGTTCCTCACTTTTTTTTACTTGCTTTATTTTATGTGGAAAATAGAACCAACTTTCAGCCTTTTAATTAAACATTAAGGTAGCTATAAAGGAAAACAGCCGAAAAATCTTTTGTATAAGTTTCCTTCCATCCGCTGACTGAATAAATGAATATATAGTATTAGTTAGGGCTTGTGAGTTCTAATAATAAACCAAATTTAGTTGTAATTTCCACAGCATCCTTTTATTGATAAATATAATAAATATTTCAGAAAGCAGAGGGGCAAAAAAAAATGCTACCCTAAAATATTCAAGAGGTAACTATAACGAGGATCAAGCATTGGGACAGGCTGTCCAGGGAAGTGTTTGAGTCACCATCCCTGGAGTTATTTAAAAGGTACGTGGGTGTGGTGGTTGTTGATGTGATTTAGTGGTAGATCTGTCAGTGCTGGGTTAACTTGGTGAATTTAGAGGTCTTTTCAAACAATTTTATGATTCTGTGTTTTATGAAGGATGGGTTGAAGTACATAGAAGATATGAGTTAACTTCAGTGTTAGTTCTAAAACAGAGAAGTGGCTGTAGAGACACATTTTAACTTGAAGCTGTCTTTCTTCCAATTTTCTACACCTTTTACTGTGAATATATATATCACTCCAGGAGCTTTCATGTAGAGCTTTGTTGAAAATAATTGTATAGAAATTTTGTCATTCAGGCCCTAAAGTTGATATTTTGCTTAGATGGTTAAAGAGACAGGAATTGCAATGTTCACATTTATGTTGGAAAATACAAACTACACAATAACTAATTTGATTATATTAAATGATAGGCCAAAATCTGCTTAATTATTTCTTAATGTGATATCACATTAAGATAAATTTCCAGAAGAAATAGGAAACTTGCTAATGATTATATCTATGGAATCTATGTACATCTTAGATTTAACTGGCATAAAATTTCCTCATGTTCTTATGTTTTTTATTTTCAGGTTGTGATTGTAAGGTTTCAGACATGCTAAGCCCATAGCACCAAGATTTACAGGGCCTGCTGGTACAAAATAAATTACTCAGCTGGTGACATTTTTGATTTTTTTGTCCATATTCAGAAGTGGAAGTCCTGGCCACCAATGTGCAACATAAAGACATAAAACTTTAATTAGATAGCAGATATGAAAGGGGTGATATTGAACATACAGAACATAATCAAGTAATGTTTTATAGCTCTATTATAATTGAAGCACTTTGACTTTGTGTATTTAATTAAACTTTTATCCTTTGATAAACACTTGGCTTTTTAAAAACTACTTGACCACCCAGATAATTTCATCGCTGGTTGTAATTGACTGGAATCCAGGAGGTCACAAAAACACAGACTGAAAAGTGATACCTGAATTCCAGCTTCTGAAATGCATTAGTTGGTCCTTTCAGTTTAAAAATCAGCATATTTTCATGCTTAACAAAGATAAATTGGAATGCATACCATTCTATGAAATAAAATCAAATTACATGGTCCATGCACCATATCTGCTTTCTTGTAAAGAACTTAAAAACTCTTGGCTGAAATTTATACTGACCACCAGGAGTGTTCTTAGAGTAGAGAACTGCAGAGACTAGATGTTTGGGAGCATTCACACTGATAATGGAACAAATATTATCAGTTCAGCATGGCAATGAAAAGCCTTCTCTTCAGATTTGCTGATCTTATGGAGAAGCAAAGTTGCATCTTGTACTGGGATGTTAGGAAGATAAATACAGTGCCTAGTGTATTGAAGGAGACCAGAGGAACAGTTGATTGGCTCAAAAAAACCGGTGGGAAGTGCCTTATTCCATCAGAGTGGTCTGAAGTTTGCAAGAAAAAGTTGTTTTGAACCTCCTGAGAATGCTGTTGTTTTTCCTGCAAAATTCCCACAGTAAATCCAGCAACTTCCTACTAAATCCACTGAGCAGATTGGGGATTACAGTGTACTGAAATACTGTCATGTTGTATGAAAAGACAGATCTTTATTGATTAAGGATGGAAATGCCTAAATACATCATCTGTAAATGATAGTAATGTGTAAATAATAGACCCATTTGATTTAAGAGTGCTACAGTGAAATTTATTGTGTTGCATTTCTGTTCATCCCAGAGAGAGACAAAATGATAGCTTGATGTCAAAGTGAGGAGGTTTCTATTTCACTTTCTTGTTCTATATGTCAAATCCATTTAAAAAGGGTAATATGGTGTGAAAATAAATGATAATTAAGGAAATTAGGGAGTTGAGTTATTTCATGTCTTAAACCAAGATATGTACAGTGACATATCTTGGTTGACGTACAGTGACCCTTCACACCTGTCCAGAAGTAATAAAGCTTAAGCTGGACTGCTAGTCTTACATGAGAAAACAGATTGATAAATTAAAGCCTGCAGGCTGTCAATTGCATTTGTGTTTTAGAGGGGAAAAAAAAGAGAGCACAGTGTTTCTCTTCATTTTCTATAGCTGAGAAATGTCAAGAAAAAGAAGTATAAAACATTTTCATTTTTTCAAGGTAAGATATCTTTATCAACCACACCCAACCATGAAACCCCCATAGCATGTTTCTAGTATTAAATAAATGTAAATCAAGTGTTTGTGCAATCATGCAGGTTGTTGCCAGGTAATTTAAAAATGAGCAAACAAGTAGCAGAAGGTGGTTTTGACATGTGGAAATCTATCTCAAATTCTATGACTTACCTGTTTTAGCTAAAGTGCTCCGATTAATATAGTGAGATGGTGGAAATTAAACAGGATGTAGTTAGACATTGACACAATAATAATTAAAAGTGCTGTGTTATTTCTGAAGAAAAGTAACTTGGCAAATAGCAGGGGACAAGAAAAACATTCATAAGATGTTTGGAGGCCAAGCTGTGTTTCTAAATGTGACAAGTAAATCTACAGACACTATGTGTCAGAGAAGTTGGAGCCTTGTATTGAGTGTGAGTAAGTGCACAGTTCTCTGGTGAAAAACTTCGCAGTGATGAATTCATGCAATTGCTCACCCTCCCTGTAGGTTTCTCTTTTGTGTTTAAGAGCAAGCTTTTTAAAATGCCTATATGCATAGATAAAACATTTATAAGAGAAGCAGAGAAAACTCTTTATAGGGTTCCATATTTTGACAAAACAGGGGAAACATTTTCCCATGTTTATTTTTTCATTCCATCTCTTTTCCCTTATATTTACCTTTTTCTTTTTTTTCCTAAATTTATTTATTTTCATATTTTCTTCAGTTGTAATTAATATTATCCCTTTGCATTTTTTATTTAGTACCCTTTGTGAATAGTGTTCCATACATCTTGGTAATGCCAGGGTACATCGTTAGAGTGCTGACTAGCAGTTTATTGATTTTTTTTAATCTTCCTTTTTCTCTGTGACATGTTAATAAAAAAATGGGGCAAGCTTCACTTGTCTGGTATCTGTCTTTGGAGATTTTAATTTTTTAGTTTTTATGTGGTCAGCTTTGGATAGAACAGGCAGCTAGGGTATAATCTGAAGAGCACAGGCAGCTAATTTTACTAGATTTTTCATGCAGTGCTGTGCTTAATGCATGGTGTTCACCACACAGTTCCTGAGTCAATAAGGGCAGATACTATTTTAGACGTGTCTTTTTGCATACTAAGTATTTTAGAATGCCTTATCATAGAGAACAATTTTGGGTTAGATACTTGTGATTTTTCTTAAGGTTAAAGTATTGTCAGTCAGTGATGGATTCAGTGAGTGAATATCTATTTAAAGAATGAAAACAATCGTGTGGAACTAGGGGGGCTTTAGAGTATGTTAACCTAGAAAGTGGTTAGGATATTGTAGTCTGTAGTCTCTGATAGATTGTGTCATTTGGAAGTGAGCTGGGTGTATGAGATGGGGTTGTTTTGGAATGAGGAGTGCCACAATCTTCTCTGTCAGTGGGTTCAGTCTGATGTACTGCCCTGCGCCAAGGAAGCAGAAAGATCCCCTGTGCCCAGCTGTTGCCACTCAGCAGTGTACTGCTTATTGCCCAAGTCTATCCTTAGCAACACAGTTTCACCTCCTGGTAGAGCTAAGTGGAGACATTTGTCACATTGGGATGCACTGTATTGAATAATGCAAATACTGGTACTTCTTATTGGCACTTGTTTCTATGAACAACCAAAATGTACCTGAATTATCAACACTGTTTCCAGCACAGTCCAAACCACAGTCCCATACCAGCTAGTGTGGAGAAAATTATCCCAGCCAAAATGAGCACTAACCTCATTCTCATTTGTAGCAGGTGCTGCCAAAAATGATTTTTCAATAAAAACCTCTGACTAAATGCTTACCTCACGATCAGTCAAGGGCAGCTACGTGACACACATTGTCTGTTAACTGATTTGTGTTGAACAAATTCCCAGCTTCGTGGTTATTTAATTTCTAATTTTGGCGAGGATTTCTAGGAACTTTGCATTTTTGCTACATGTGGCAGAACAAATTAAAATCTGGCCCTTTTTGTGATCTGAGAAAGGGATTTCATTGACATCAGGTTTAGCATAGTGTTTTCTGGCTGCATTCTGTGCATGCCTGTGCTTTGTTTCAAGGTTGATTCAATGCTGAGTTTTTCCTTTTTTTTTTTTGTAATGGTGCATTTGTTTCCATTTGAAAACAGCTTTGACCTTGGATATCTGTGCAACATAAAGTAACTGAATGCTGAAACATGGAAGATGCATGTGTAATTGCAGGTAAAAGCATCACTGTGAAAGCCTTAACAGGAAGAATGGTATTGACTCATCTTGGCCTGTGATGGAAAGTGCCCTGAGTCTCATTAAAGTGTGATTAGCATTTTCAACTCAAAAAGATGGTGGATCAGATTCTGATGTATTTATCATGCTCATTAGCAGCTTTCCATGAAAAAAACCCTGATACACTGGGACTGATATGGAGATAGGAATCTAGCACACTAGAGATACTGAGTAAGAGGCAGCCATAAGTAACACAGCAATATGTCTGTGCCATGCAGTTGGTTACATTGTAGATTTTTGTTTAGAGGATAAAATGCTGAAAAAGAGGATAAATTCCAAAAAAGTTTCACCCCAAACCTTATTACAGTGGAAGTACCAGTGAAAAAATTTTATGGTCTTATGTGCTGCAAATCTGGCAGCAGGGATTTCTTAGTTGCACAGGGCCTAAGAGAAGTAAAGCACGTGTACATTATTCTGAAGTAAAGTTATCCAGTAGGCCATGAAGACCTAGGTTCTTTGATCATTGCTATGTACTCTCCTACCCATATATAAATGTGGCAAATATACAACTTCTAAGATAATTAAACTAATTTTTTTATGTCACACTGGAATATGTAGTCTCTTTTCACAGGACAGTCAGAGTGGCATTTTGAAATGCTTCAGCATCCTCAGAACCCTTTTTGTGATAATTAGCTGGTTTTGCACAGCTGTGCTTTACAACAGAGACCTTCAGTCTGTTCAGATTCATTTTCTCCTTCTGCCTTTCCTCTAGTGATTTTGTAGGTGATTTGACATTAATGTTGAACTTCTTAGTGAAGTTAAAATGTCTTAGGATAAGCTAGTAATTTGTTTACAAAGAAGGGAGATAGATTTTCTTACGTTTTCAAATATAGATTTGACTACCAATAATTTTATACTTGGCGATTTAGTGGTAGGATTCATTTATAAGAGGAATTATATGTCTGACTATTGAATATTTGAAAATATGAAAACATAGATAAAATATGTAGCAGCACAGAGAATAATTACATTAAAAATAAAAGGTAACTGTCAGTTGATGATAGGCTTTTTTCTCAGTATTATTTAAGAGCTAAAATCTGCTTTAACTTCCTTTCAGAACATAAATTCCCCACATCAAACCTGTTCAGGAATTGCCAGTTACTCTGAAATTGTTAGGATGTTATCACCACCAGCTGATTCCCCCCCCTCTTCCTTCCTATGGAGAAAGGCTGTCCAAGTCCATGCTGACCAAGAGTCAGGGTATATGCTCTGTCAGTAGTAACATTGCCATTACCTTCTTGGCATAAATAATTTTAAAGGAACAGTATTATGCTTGTATTTGGTTTAGAAACATAGACCCCCAACAGGAGAAACTGAAGTAGCTTTTTAGTAATGTAGCAATAGCCACACGACAGGAGACAGTGTTGTCCTGGCTCTGGCTGTTTGCAGTAGCAGAGAACTAGTAGACAGTAACTACATTTACACATCAATTCATACAAATAGATCAAGAGATAGTTATTTCTTTTTAGATGTTTTATTTATATATATGTGATGCAGTATATATGAATAATACAAATGGTAATATTCTGTGTGTTCTGTTGATATTTTATTTTAATTAATAGTTACTGTTGTCTCTACTTTGTTATTTTAATTAAAGGTTGCATCTGTAGCACAGTCTTTAATATTCACAGTGAGCTTTTTTTCCTGTTGCTTGGCACTTTGAATCTAGCAGTTCTGACATATTGAAAAAATTCTGGGTTCCAGTAAAATTATGCATGATGGCCAGTAATTACAGTGTGTTTATGTCTTAGATAATTATGGGCATTGGTGTTTTTGTTTAACAGTTAAAGCAAATGTTGCCTGGTTTCTAAATTTTTTCTTTTCATTTTCATGTTGAGATACTGAAATAATTGTATCCAGTCTGTACATTAGTTTTAATAATGTCAGCTTCTGCTCTTTCAGCAACTGATGTTCCTACTTAAGGTCATCTACGTATGTGATAGATCAGGTCATAAAGGGAAAGCAATTTCTATTCAGAATTCTAGAAGTGAAAAGGTGCTGAGAGGAGGCACCTGTGCAGATCCAGTGAGGGGCTACCATGTGGAAAGGCACTTCAGGCAGGCAAAACTGTTTGGCCTGTGTTGTACTTAAATTTAGGAGGCATTTCTTTTTGTAACGTGTTGTGGCATGATGGATATGTGTCATTGCAGTCATGTGTGGAACTCCAAGGCTGAGGGCTGTGTGCAGCTATGCGGAGCAGCACTTGGCACCGCTGGGATGCAAAGATTAGAGTCCACAAAAATAAGACTAAGACAAAATATTTTGTAAAAGGAGTTTTTTGGGAGGTGGGTTGTTTTTATTTGTGTGACAAAAGCGGTTGCTTAAGATTCTCCTGTGAACTGAGATATTCTGATTAATTCTTGATGCTTTTGTGCTCACTTCAGGGAGATGAAGTGCAATTCATTAGCAAGGTGCTTGTGTCAGCCCCAGTGATCCTCGTAGCCAGAGAAAAACAAGGGGCAGCTAAGGAAAGAAAGCAGACAAATGGATTAGTTTAAAATGTGCTGTGCTGCCCAGCAAGACTTAAAATCGTTAACCGTGCATATGAATATTTATATATGAGCCAGAAAGCAACTAGAGCTAATTTCCTACTTTCCTCTTTATAATGAGAGCCTGAACTGTTCACAGCAGTATTTTAGAAATTTGTTATTACTAACCTCTTCCTCCTCCCAGTCAGGGTTTTATTCTCTTACTTTAAAAACAAAAATGTGTTTGTAAGCAGTGCAAGTCACATTTGCAAATAAAAAAAAAAGAAGAAGAAGCTGTATCTAAGTATTAGAAAGTTAAATGGGTTTAGATTTAAGATGGTCCTGAAAATAATGTCACTTCAAAAACCCAGTTTTAGGCTGAAATGTAGTTTTGGGAGGTAGTTTACTATTGTAAAAATCCAGATTTTGCACTTATTTTTAATTATTTTAATTATTATTTGCATACAGATTTTTTTGTTGTTTTTATATGGTGGGACAGGTATATGGAAAATTCCTCCCAAAGCACTTTCATGAACATGTTATTATGTGAAATTTTGTGGTATTATTTCTCCTTTGTCTTCCTGCCAGAATTTATGTTGAAGGCTGAATTACATTTTCAGTTATTTCCTTAGAAGTGATCTGGGTAAAACCTAATTCTTAGGAAATATACAAGCACAAACTGATTTTTCTTGATATCCAGGTAGAATAGTTCGAGGAACTTATTTTTATGCCAAAACATTTTAGAAAAGATACCTGATAAGTGTTTGCAGGCTGTAGCCTAGGATAGAAGAGATGAGCTATTGGTGGTACAGGACATCTGGTAATAAGGAGAGGCATTTCGGTGTGGTCTTCATATATAAGACAACCCAAAAAGCTCGTGCCTGTTCAGGAGGAGTCTTGGGAAGAGCTGTTTTGCTATTTTTTTGACTGGATGAAAACACAGTTTAAGAATTTTATTGAGAGATGTCTCTGAATATCTTGTTTTCACTTTGCTCAAGGGCCAGGACTGTGTGTGTGTGAATTTAGAAAACTCAGTCCCAGAAATGAAAAATACTCTTTAGAGACATTAAATAATTCCTGCTGAGATGTGTAATTCTAAAAGGTGAATGCTAATTTTTTTTAAATAATCTGATTCAAAGATTAAGGAAATTGAATCTGATTTCCTTGATGCACAAAAATATGTATAAATAGTTGAATATATATGTCTTTGGTTAAAACCTTTGGTTATGTCTTTCCTCTACTGTGCTGTGGCCTCACCTGTGCAGTTTTGGGGACTGCAATATAAAAAAGATCCTAAGGCATTAGACAGTGTCCAAAGGAGAGCCTCAAGGATGGTGAAGGGCCTTGAGGAGAAACCATATGAGGAGTGGCTGAGGTCACTTGGTCTGTTGAGCCTGGAGGAGACTGAGGGGAGACCTCAGTGCAGTCTGCAGCTTCCTTGTGAGAAGAAGAGGAGGGGCAGGCACTGATCTCTCCTCTGTGGTGACCGGTGACAGGACCTGAGGGAATGGTCTGATGCTGTGTCAGGAGACATTTGGGTTCAATATCAGGAAAAGGTTCCTCACCCAGAGGGTGATCAGACACTGCAACAGCTCCCCAGGGAAGTGGTCACAGCACCAGCCTGACAGAGTTCAAGAAGCATTTAGACAATGTTGTCAGGTTCATGGTGTGACTCTTGGGATGTCCTGTGCAGGTCCAGGAGGTGGGCTTGATGATCCTTGTGGGTCCCTTCCAGCTCAGCATATTCTGTTTTGTTGTTAACTTTTAAAATGTAAATTAGTATTGAATCTTTGCAAAAAAGAACCCAAAAAACCTTACTGTTTAACAAGCTTGTAGGGAAAGCATTTTGCATTTCCTCTTCACCAAGTTACAACAAAAATCAATTATTCTTAACAATGTGAGTTCTTTGTAAACATAAATCATTAAAACAGAAGCACACAGACACTCTTTAATGACACATTTCAAAAGTGATTTTGCCATAACTTTCCTATTCTATTCTTTTGTTGTATGAATAGTCGTGCAAGTTGAATAGGAACTTCAATGAGGAATTCTGTATTTGATTTGTGTGCTGTAATTTAGTGCAACACTTTTTGTTCTATTTATATTGTGGTTTTCATGATAAATCACCTTGAAATGCCTGAACCTAGTAATGATGATTAAATTTATTTCTTTTTTTTTCCAAAAAACTGTTGGGACAGCACTCTTTGTCTCAGTTTAGACAATTCAGTGTATGAGCAGTACTATGCAGGCTGTGGATGCTGTGAATTTTCAGTTGGAGAGTCAGAATCTTGTTGTATCCCAAGTGAAGGAGATAATGTGCCAGAGAGAAGAATGAATCATGTAAAAAGCCTGGAGAGCTGTAGTCAAGAAACAGATTTTGAAAATGAATCTTGAATGATGGATTGTTGAAAGAAAAGAAGTTAGAGTTCCAGGATTCGCTATGCTGTCAGAAAATACAGTGTATTATTTAGTCCAAGGGAAGGACAATAATGGCTGCATGCTTTTGGTAGGGAGTTTCTCAGCTGTGATCCCTGTTCATAATTTCTAACCACAAAATGGGAACTAATTTCATGGGTCCATAACTTCTATTTTTTTGAGGTCAAAGCAGAGCTACTCTAAATGATGTACCCAGAATATCCAAAGTGTATTTTCTATGGATATAAATGCAGACATTCAGAACTGTATATATTTAATGTCATTGAGAAAGGATAAGCAATTATGAATTTATTACCAAAGCTACAAGTGGATAATATACCACAAAAGTAATATTTGAATCACAGGATACTTCAGGTCAGGAAGGATCATCTACTCCACATCCTTGTTCAAAGTGGGCCCAGCCTCAAGGACAAAATGTAAGAAATGAATGCATAACTTGAAGAATTTATTTTTTCTAAATTGTTCTTAAAAAAAAAAAAAAGAGTGACAAAGAAACCTGAAGGTTGTTAAGTCCTGAGATTTAGTTTCTATGATAGAGTAAAATGTAGAGTGCTGTGTGGTCAGAGAACTCACCATTGCTTTGATGACAAGTGTCCATTGTGCTACTAAGTGCTAGTGAAGATAAAGTAGAAAGAGAAATAATTCAGGATATTTATGTTTGTAGTCCAAAAAAATGCGATGGCACTGAGGGATGGAATAAAAACATAAGACATCTAAAGTCTGGAGGAGGAAAGATACATAGGTACACGAAGCACATAGTTTTAAAACTATTTTTTCATATGGATGTGCTTACTGGGGTTGAGAGCAAAGTGGCTTTTTTACTACAAAAATGACAAAAGTGGAGTTTTTTGTTCTAGGTGTTTGCTGGTAAGTTGCCTGATGTTTCTTTTTGGTCATTTTTGCCTATACAAAACTGTTCTGTGCCACAAAGTGTTGGGGAAGTACTTATTTCTAGACTAGACATGCATTAATTGAGGAGGACATTCAGTCTTTGGCAGCTGGCACCTTCTGTATTTTTCTGTAGTTTAGTTGAATACATGTTGAGGAGAGATGGGTCATAGTCAAGCTAAAGCCTCTTGTGTGCATGTATGTGTTTGCATGATGCATGAATTGCAAATAAAGCTGCAGAAACAAAAGCTCTGCTTTGGGTTTTGTCATCCTGTTCCTCCAAGCAGGTTGTCTGACAGACTTACGCACATGATACCTAGGTCAGCTCCTTCTGGGTAAAAATCAGGCTTGATGGATGATGTGAATGTTTCACTTGAGTGTTTGAACCTACATCCTCAAGTGCTGAGAAAAATATTTTCATGATTCTTTTAAGATATATGGATTTACTAAGGGGATGAGCCTTGTTTCTGAAATATCTTACCTTTTCAGTGTAAATGAAGCTGAATCAATTGCCAGGGAAGTGTAAATACTGAAGGAGTTTTTTAACCCCTTCTCCACTCCCTCCTTTGGGTTGCTAAAAAAAACCCCCACAACAACCATGTGCTGTAGAAATGTAGCTCTTTGCCCTACACTTTATTCATGCACTTCAGCCTGTGGTGTTGGTTTGTGTGTGTGTGTTGTTTGCAGGAGTGAGAGGGGATGGAGGAGTAGGTGTTAAACTGAACTGTATCTTTGCATGGTCACAATTTATTTTTCTCAGAACATATCTGTCCAGGAAGTCATTTAGTACTGCTAATTTGCCTAAAGAATAAATTCTACTTTTTTTTCAAGGAGGCGTATGTTCAGTGTAACTGGGAAATTTTTGTCATTGAACATTTGTTTTCATACAGAAGTACCAGTTTTCATGAGAAGCTCGGATGATTCCTTCAGCTTTGACTCAAAATGTTTTTCTGATAAACTGCAAAATAAACCAACAATAATTAAATGCTAGCAATAATTTCTTACAGAACTTTTTAAAAACTTCTATTCATGTAATTTGTAAGACTGTTGTGATGGTTTATTTCTTCAACTGTCTTCCATTGTGCTAAAGTGAAGAAAAATAGAGGAAGAGAACCTCTGTGCATTCACAATCACAGGTTAGGTAAAATCCAAATTACATAACTTTTTTTCATCTTTTGATTTTATTTTCCAGAATGACAAATCCCCAGGGCGTTCCACAAGTCGATCAAGTAATATTTCAAAGGTATGTGAAATCTATTTTCTTTTTCTGGAATTTAAAGAAAACTAGGTAATTAAATATAAAACAGTATTTTAAACCATTATATTCATTATGTAGTATTTTATTTATTCATAAGAATCAGATTTTAAGTTTTGCTGCTGAACATTTTGGTTACCCTGTAAACTCCATCATACTATTAGTCATTACTGTAAAATGTGTAATAACAATACTAAGCAAATGAATTAATGCACTTTTTTCACCTCTTTTCCCCAAGTGTTTAATGTTACTGTAGCACTTCAGCTTAAGATAAAATTACTATTTTCTTTTTCTCTTCCTGCCCTACCCAAATAATAACAGATGTAATATGCAAAGCTATAAATCTGTGTTCATTTCAGGCTGAATTCTGAATTCCTTTCACAGAGATATATGGTTCACTGAAGCCAGGGCTTTACATCTAGATAATTTTTGCTTTTTAGGAAAGAGAAAGGAAACTTTAGGAAAGGCAAAATGTGATTTTTACTGAAGTTCTTTGGTTTTAACTCCCTTTTTTCTGTATTTCTAGTTCAAATGTGGCTGAAATTTATGCCAAAAAGCTGGGATGTACAGGAGGCAAAAGATAAAACCCTTTTTTTTTTTTTTTTAATCCAGGCCTAAACATCTGCCATGTATTATGTTTGGTTTTAAATCTTTTGCATTTAGGGCAAGCACTGTATCCTTAAACCTCTTCACAAAATATTTTTGTCTTTAAGGTACCCACTGTAAAAATTTTTTCTTCTCAGAGCATAAAACAAAAAAAGCCAACAAACCCCAAATGCGATTTTAAGTTAAAATTCTAGTTCCATGTTAGGTTCTGCTCTCTTATGTTTAGAAGGAAAAAAGATGTAGAATATATCCAGGCTGCTGTAGGATATGGCTGAAACTCTTCTAGGCTTACTGCCTATCCTTAGAAATCATGTATCTATATGCTTACAAACTTGATCACCGGGAATTGTATTAATTATTTTAATTACTAATTTTAAATGTATGTATTTAGCAATAGTTACTGTAAATCTATTATGAATGGATGTTACTTTCTCTGCTTTTTTTGAAGACAAGTGCATGTGTTGCACTGTGACAAAGCATAAATATATTCACTGACATGAGAAACATGCTGGTTACTAACATTTGTTTTGAAGTGATTTCTGCAGAAATCAGTATAGTTGCTTATTAGAGAGGGATATTTGCACTGGTTTTAGTTGCAAGCTAAAATCCCAATTTTTCAGTCACGCATTTTATCTTTTTCTGATGTATAGCATCATGCATTGTTTTGGATCAATTTTTTTTCTGAAGCTGCCTGCCAGTAAAGTTTTTCAAATGCTCAAAGACATTTGATTGGAATCCCAGTTTTGTTTGTTGTCTGACTTAGAATGCTTTTTTTCTAAAACAAGTTTTTATATATGTGTTTATACATAGAAAAGCAAACATCTGACTTTGCAGGTTAATATTGCATGGCAGAAAGTGATAGTAAAAAATACTACACCTCAGAACAAGATTGAAAGCTTCTAGGCCAGGTAAACTGCATACCAAAGGCAAGATCTGAGTTCTGTGCAATGTCAGATCTTGCACACAACAAAACTTTCAATGGGCAGAAAAATTAGATAGTCTTTATGTAAAGCTATAAATTAGTGTCATCAAAACACTGTCTGTTTTCATTTGCCTGTATGTGTAAGTTAAAAAGGATCAAATGGAATTACATTTTAATTTGTGTATTCCACCCTTGGCTGGATGTAGAGCTCCCGCCCCAGAGCAGATACCACTGGATTTTGTACTAACCTATTTGTGAAATGAAATACAGCATAGATTCTGTAAATGCAGATTCATATTTCATAATGCTCTTAAATTGTTTATTTGGAGAGGACACCTGAGGTTTGCAGTGTATGCTTGGGCAATTTTGCATGCTAGGTACATGAATTTTAAGTCTGAATTTTGTGGTATTACAGATTAAACTGAATTGTTGAACACTGAAGATGTCTTATCTAGTTATAATGAGAAGGAAGGGGTTTGATTTGGTATTTTACAGATACTGGTTAGTATATATCTATTCAGTCAAGAGATTTTACAATCGAACATTCCCAAGACGGGTGGATGTGTGTGTGTGTGTGTGAAAATCAATACCTAAATTTTACCATTCACTTTTGCAGTCTGTTGAGAGTGTAGAAGTTTAGCATTTTGCAAGGACTTTTCTTATTGCATGTAACTTTCTGGCAAGGATTTCAGTGACAGACTAAGGCAAATGAAAGAACGAAACTTAAAATATTTGACTGACAGCTGTGGCTCTCTTCAGTGAACAGCAGCCTAAGAATTTGTTCATTCACCTCAGCTTTTTATTTATTTATGTCAAGAAAACTGCCTTGAAACTCCAAAAGCAACTGCTTCTGATAGTTTCCCAATCAGAGACAATTAGGAAAATGTATCAGTGCCTAATTTTTATTGCACTTCTGGTAATAACCTAGATTTTTCGTGTGCAATCAATAAATAAATAAACAATCTTTTTGCATTCTGCCCTCCTAGCACTTAATTAGATATGATTAATAATTTAATAACTAGATTATTAACTCATATTTTGGACTGATCAGTATTTCACATTATCTTGTATTGACAAGTGTAGCCCTAGTTAGTAGTTATGGCTTTCAAAACCTATCTACATAAAGAAACCTATGCACATAAAGAAAAATAGGAAACACTTGGAAATGTGAATTATGAACCCACTGTCATGATTTTAAATTATTACTGCATTTTTAAGCATTAGACTTTTTTCCCACCTATTTCTTCTGTTGCTAGCTGCAGAAGGAACTTAATTATTCTTTGTAAGAGATAGTATTGTGCAATGTTCTGGATTTTAATAATTGCTGTTATCCTATCTGCGTGCGTTTAAAACCTAAGTAAATTAAAAACTTGACCTTGATCATTACCTATTTGCCATTGCTTAGTTTTCTGTGCAATATAACTTCTTTGACTGAAATTCTTATGTCTTCCTAAATAGATGTATAATTTAAGAGGAAGGGTAGTCAGGGAAAGATCTGGTGGATTCATTGTTTTCTGTTGTGGTTAACCTGTGGAACAGATTTGTGTCTGAGTTACAGTCTGTAGACTTTATGCTCTATATGTATTTCTGAGGCTGCATGGTTATGTTAAAATGCTTTCTGGAAGAAATGTTTCTAAAACACTGTAATTATCTTTCTGTATGTTAATTATGATTCAAGAGCTCATTAGAGAAGGATGCTATCTCAGCAGCAAGATCTAAAATTCTCTGATGGGAACCTTGGGCTTATTTTTCATTGCAGAGAAAATCAGGCTTGGAGCAAATTGCCTGAATTTTGATTTGCCTCAATTACTTCTCAAAAGCCTGGAGCAGGTGTTAGATCACTTTTTATTTACAAGTCTCTGAAGCTTCCATCTAATAAAACTCTGTCGAGTTACATCAGGAAGTAAGGTGCTTGTTTTAGAATATTCTGTGTGATAATATTCACATGTCTAATTTAGAATATGAATAGCAATAGGGGAAAGAAAGAGGAAATAATTGTTTTTACTCTATGTTAGCAATTTCTGATTTCTTTTGTCGGGTGGGGTTCCTCTCAATAAGATACAAATGAAAACCAAAAGGCACCAGGATGCCAATCTAGATGAAAAATTTATTGTTTCTAATGTATTGATTATTGATTTGAATCACCCAGTTTGTGACTTTGAAAGAAATTTCACAAACTGGGCATCAAATTCTGTACTATTTATAATATTTCTAATAATAATAGTAATAGTATAATAGTAGTAAGTAATACAATATTTATAATAGTTATAAATTACCATTTAATCTCTTCCATTAAAATTGAATAATCTTTTAAATGGGTTTTGATATTCTCAGCTATTTTATCCTCTCTGTGCATGAGGTGATTGTATGAACAGAACTATGTTGCAATTTGGATGGTTTACCCAGCTTGAAGCAGAACTCGCTATTACACCCTGTAAGTGTTTGTAATGTCCAAACATCACCATGTCTAAGGCAGTGACACCAACAGAGAGCACATAATATCAGCTGGTAGGTTTCATGGTGAAGAAAACATAAAGGAATTTCAATGTTCTTTTTAAAGAAGTTCTTACCATGGACTTTGTTTGCCAGAACTAGGATTGCAGCGTTTCCAAGATAATCTGTTTCATGACTGAATCCTAAAGACCAGTTGTGTGACCCCTTATGTTTTGCTACAGGCAGCTACAATGCTCCAAGTTGATCCATAGTTCTTACTGTTCTTTGCCAATTTCATGCTAATCACAAGTGAAAATTCTCTTCCAGATTGATGGCTGCTTTTTTTCAAGGAACCACGAAGCTCCATCCCTTCCAAGTGTAGGTTCTAGATTATTGTAGTGAGTAACTAAGGGAAAACTTAGGACTTTCAAAAAAGAAAACAAATCAAGGGAAAAAAAAGTCCTTGCTCTTGTAAAGCATAAAATGTCAGCCTTCATAAGTGCTTTTACAGTAGATAATATGATGCATACAAAACTGGCATTAAAATATGAGTATAAATGTTACATTAGTCATCAAATCATTCTTCTTGCTCATAAACAGAATCATTTTTATGAAAGCTGAAGACTAACCTAGCACTTAGATCTCATTTATTGAAAACAACAGTGCAAAGTAAACAAGTTAGTGAAAAGATTTTTTTCATCAGAACAGAATTCATTTTGAACACAAAAAAAAAGGCAGAAAACCAAAGACTAGAAGTAGATCCATTGCATAGAAGCTGTTTCTGCACTTTTTAAAACTTGTAGATATGAATGTTTGATTTCTATGTATAGAGAATGCTTTGTGGTTCATCCATACAATTTATTCTTTGTTTACAATAACCTTAACAAAAGGCATGGCAGCAGAATTTACCTAAGTCTGCCTGAAAATTGAACTGAATTAAATTGCATGCCTATATGATGGCATTAAATACATGGGGACAACCAACAGAAAATAGTTCACATCTTGACACATCCAGATAAAACTGCATATATGTGTGGAATGTGTTGTGCCACAATTTTTATGGTTTTATAAAAGCTCATCAGTGTGTAATGCCCGTATATAATTTTAATTTCTGTTAACACAGAATTTAGTCCTATCTTGTGATAGCCAATATCATACAGAAGCAGCTTTGATTTGTTTTTAGTAAATGGAGTATGCAAGTTACTGCATATGCTTATTATATATAATTAACTATTTCCATAATTATAAATAGTAATTATGATCCATAACATACCTGGTACATATATACTCTGGAAATCTTTGCATGGCATTTGTTTTTTCACCATGGCACTCAGAAGCCCATTTCGCGTATTTGTCCTAAAAACAAATTCAGTTGAGCAAACTTTGTTTCTACAGTGGTAAAAAATTAGGGGAGTCAGGCAGTTTTATGTTTATTACTCTTCATAAAAATACAGTATCTCTTTTTTTTCACACTGATGCATTCTCAGGGTTTCACTTCTTTTGGTTTAGTCATTTCAATATTCTTACTACAACTCTTATGCTTGGGCATACTTAGGCTTCTCTCCTCCCTTAGGGCTGGAATAAATAGACATCACATACACGCCAGAATGTGGTTGTTCAAACATGAGAATGGTATCCTCACAGATGGGATTTTATCCAGTCTGTCTCCTGTGCAGTCCACCAGACCCAAGGAGGAACATGGTGGGTGTGTGTGCTCACATGTGCTTGTGAGAGAATGGCAGGAATGTCATCTGAGTGAAAGCTGTTTAGGTTACAGGAATGTTTTGAGGGTTTCAGTCTTGCAGATAGAGGGATGTGTGAAAGCAGATGCCCTCTTTGGAATAGAAATTCTAAGTGGCTCTCTGAGTACTTCCTACCTTTAGAAATAAAGTACCGCAAAATCCAGTAACAAAGAAAATGCAGGTTTTGTGCTTCACCTTTCCTATAGGCTAAATTTCCATTTAGCTCCCTCTAGACAGTCAAAAGCTGCTGATCTCATGGCTCAGCACCTTTTGTATAAAACCTGGCACATCCTTTCTTCCAATTACCTATATTTTTTAAAAGAAATATGAAACATTTTTATTAAGAAAGTGATAGTGACTAGAAAGATGCATCCTTGAAGAGACTCATAAATGAAAAATACTGTGTGGCTATGATTCAAAGGCTTTTGCAAACTATAATCCATCTGAGAATTCAAAGCTTAGTTAGCCATGCTTCTATGCCTATAGAAAAAGAGGGTTTTTTAGTTGAACCTGTACCTTGAAACGAAAGATTGACATAGATTAGTAAGGCAGGAGAAAATAACTTAAACAGGCTGATTGAATTTACAAGTTAAAGCTGTAATTACTCGTTTGCTTCATTTTTTAAATGATAGTATGGATTTGCCATTTGCAATTTTGATTTTAGATTTCAAACCACTTTATAACATAATCATACTGACTTTTAAAGGTGCTAAATGGTGTTATTTGGCAGAATCCGAAGGATTTTTCTGCTCCTTCCTTGTGTGTTACTTTTCCCTTAATTCCTTCTCTTCAGAGGCAGGTGAAAAGAGGGGAAGGAGGAAAGGAGAAAAAGAAAAGGTTTAGAGAAGAATTGTGCAAGGAGTAAGTTACTGAAAAAGAAAATCTGTGAAAGATAATTTAACAGAAATTCAGTTACCAATTAATGTAACAGTTGCTGTAAAGACATCAATCAGATTAAAACAACTTTGAAATCTGGGCACAAAGCAAGAACTCTATCATGAAGAAACAAATAAAGAAAAAAAAAACAGCCAAACAAACCAAAACGCAGAAACCCCCTCTCCCAAACCCATGCACACAAATTTTAGATGCCATCAAGACCGAGCTTGTAAAATAACACCCACCTTGGGTCCTCTTCATCATGTTTTGGAACTTTTTAAACCTGAGGAGATGTCCACATAAAAGTTCATAAAGGTGGATGTTTTCTGCAGAATGTTACGTTGTTTACAAAGCAGAAATTTTCAGATTAAAATACAGAGACTGGGTCTCCTGCTGAGCTTATAGCCAGACAAACTGCTCTGATCTTCTGAGGGAACCATTCCTTTGTGTGCTGTTTTTCAAATAGGATAGAGTTTCAGCTTTTTAACTATAATGGCTGGTGGGATCTGGAGTACTCTGTGATGCATCGCTGTTACTAGAGAAAACTCAGCAGGGGAATAAAAGCATTTGACATGTTCCCTGTCTGCCCTATCACCCATCAATTGTCTGCAGCTTTCTTCTTCAGCAGTGTTTGTTGTAAGTTGACCAGCTTTTGGAAATGCTTCTGTTCAGAAGAGAGACAGGAGAGGATTCATCAGCCTTTCTGGTGATAGCTGTGAGGCCATTTTATATAAGCTGTCCATTACATCATCTGGTTTTTCAATTTAAAGCTTCACTCCCTTAGTATGTGATTCTTTGCACTTCTGGAATCTGCTTTTACTCAGCTTTTCTGTTAAGCTGAAGCAGATCCCTTCTGTGTTCTTAGGAGGAGCACAACTTAACTCATGTTCTTGCACTAGTTTCAACATGCAGGTTAAGCAATAGGTGGCCTCTAAGGACCTTTTTTGCCCCATTTTATTTTAGTTTTGATTTGATTTGATTTGATTTTTACCTTAATTTTAGTTTTAATTTAATTTTAATTTTAATTTTTATTTAATTTTATTATTATTTAATTTTTATTTAATTTTTATTTTATTTTATTTTCTGGAAACTTCTACCAGATCCTGAACACTTAAGTAAAGGTAGCTTGGATTTGAAATTCTTACTGTTTTCACCAGTTGTACTTATTTCTGTACCCCATTTCTGTCTTTGCTGGTTTTATAACACAGACACATGTGTGTGACACTGAAGTCCCTTTTTGTTGGGTAAGTGATTATCATCTCACTTATCCTGAAAACTCTATATTTACCAGTATTCTGCTTGAAAAGCACACTGCCAACATACCAAAAATAATTATGGATGAGTGCCCTGTCATGTCTGTTAATTGAATTGCAAATCCTTGACAAGAGAGTTCATCTAAACTGGCTGAGACAGCAGAAGGTGGTGACTGGGGAATCTCTCTCCTAACAATCTTTTTGAAATGCCAAACCTGATCAGCTGGAGTTGGCATTATCCCTTAGACCTCTTCCTTGTGCTGATGGCATAGAGAAATGAGCTGCCTTGCTTATAAATTAATTGAGAGACAGCTTTATTTTGAATTACCGCATTTAATTCTGCTACTGATGTAATTTGTTATGATAAAATTAGTACAGTGCTTGTTTAGTTTCCCCATTCCTGTGAGCTGTACAATATACCTGTCTGAAGAACACATTCATTCAAGGAATACTGTTTAAAAAAAAAAAAAAATGTTATTCAGCCTCCCGGGTGGAATTGGAGTCCTCAGCATCAGTCTGATCCATCTATTTACTAAATACAACATCTCAAAATATTCAGTGTGCTGTATAGCAAAATAGCAATGGGATGGCAATAACAGCAATAAGATCTGTCTGCTTGAGACTGTTTCCAACATCTGCTGCATATGCATTACCAAAAGAGCTGGACTGATAAGACATGAGCAGAATGTATTCAAATTATCATGTTCTGGTTTGTCAGATATGCCTTGAAAATACACAATTTTCTCTGTAAACACACTACCCTATAAGCCCCTTTAGATATCTTTGCTCTCAGACTGAATTTAAGAGATATTATTATTTAAATTTTTAAAATTAGTTTGGGATGTATGGCTTGTAAAAGAGATGGCAAAGAGGGAATATTGCCAAAAGAATTGGGGTAAACCTAGAGGCAGTGCTGGTAGCAGAAAGCAGATACAGTTACTGCTGTCAGAACAGGGTAGGATGAAAAAGTAAAGGGGTTTGGGGTTAGAGTCTGGACTAGGCATCCAACTGAGTTGAAATTTACAGGTTCTTAAAAACAGCTCATCTAGCTGTGAATTATTAAATTCATTTGACATGTGGTAGCAAGGACAGACCTGAAATTAGCAGGTCCTTCCACTCCTATTTAATTTACAAAGACTGGACCTATTTACAAAATAAGGGCCTCCATTTCCTGTGAGGGACACAAATCAACAGAAAATTAATATCAGAAGCATTAAACTTTTTGGTTTTACAATTCGCTCCATCAGTTCATTTTTTTCTTCCATGAAAACGCTTTTAAGATTCAGCTGGATGGGGTGATGGGACATGTTGTCCACACTGTGCTTTTGCCAAGAAAGGTTAGAATGGGTGATCTTTGAGGTTCCATCCAACCTGGAATTCTATGAATCTAGGATTTTACCATGAAAAGCTAATTTAATGTAGATAAATGCATATAAATTTAGATAATGTAGTGTGTTACAAAGTTGTAGAAATTCATTATATTTGATCACAGGTAAGAATATGAATTATCTTGTATATAACTTGTCATGGTTTGGTTTTGAAGACTTAAATGGTGCATTGGCTTTTTGCCTGCCAGTTGTCATGTTTGCTCCAATAGGGCTTAGATAAATAAGCAAAAAGCATTCATTTTGTAAAAGATATTTATGTAAATTGGTTTTGAAGGAAATAAACTTTCCTATGAGTTATGTACAACTAAACATAGCATCTTGCCTGCACAGGGGAACTAGAAAGTAAATTTGACTGAGCAGGGCTGAAACAGTCCAGACCTCTTGACAGTTGAAAGTGAAATGTAAGATTTAAGTAGTCAAGCTGATAATGTAATTTTAATTTAAAAATAATTAGATTTCTGTTAGTCTGCAATTCCAAATCATAAGTGTAAAAGCTTTTCAAGGAGCTTGTTTCATTTTGGCTTTATTTCAGCTCTCTTAAGAGCTGTCTAGCTGGCTTCTTGCTTTAATAGCTGCTGAAAGTTTCTTGAACTTGTGCAGACCTACTGTATGGGTGCTGGGTCAGCTTAGCCATATCTCTTCAAAGGGTATTGCTTGTGGCAAGGTGATGTAAAAATTCCTTTTTCTGCATGGAGTTGACCTGACCACCATTTAAGACCAGGCCAAATCTCTGTATTACAGAGATCCCAAAAGAAGCAATGTTAACAGTCCTGGAGCTGTGAGGGGAGAAAAGAAATGTGTGCATCATGAGGCAGAATCCAGGATTCCTCACTCAACACTGGGGCTGGGTTTCTTCACCAGTCTTTCCACTGGGGCTTAGTCTGGAGGAATGCTTCTTCATGCAGCAGCAGCATGTAAGCCAATAACATCAGTTATTGGTGCTGATGTCTGCATCTTTCTTCATTAAGTAGCTTAGGACATGCCTAATTACCTAATGCTAATCTCAGAGCTGAGATGGAAGGAGATTATATACCCAACCATGCATCTAACATATGTTTCCAATATGTATGTAAGAAACACTCATACTCTGTCCCAATGCATATAATTGAAATACTGCTTTTGTAGAAAAGGAGATATGGAATACAATTTCTCTCACAGATACTTGTCCTTTTCTTCGAGCATGACACTGCATGTATGCACACTAATGTTCCTTCTTTGATGGTGAATCCAGACATGGCAAAAACCTACAACACAAGGATTGTGTCAATTTATCAATATAATTTCTCATTTTGGCTTAGTTGTTGTTTATCTGATTTTCATTCATGGAACTAGAAGTCTTCTTCTTAAGTCTCAGCTGGTACCCATATAAAAGCAAAAATCCACGTAGGGTGACTGGTGCTTCCAAAAGATGTATGCATTAAATAGAATGGATATTGACAACCTCGGCTAAAAGTGAAGTGTTGGCAGGTACTTGCTGTTTATAATTATTTTGCTTGTACTACTAATTTTCCAACACCTTTTTAACACCACAAAAATGTCTGTGGAAGTTGAGCTAGAAATAATTTCAATTATCTGACTGAATTTGATTTGCTAGTACAAAAGATTTGGATAACAGGCTTTACATCTTTATTTGATTTGTGCTTTGTACTCTTTCTTAATAGTCATACTTCCCTTGCATCTGGTCCTCAGTCTTGTGGGATTGTGAGGCTTGTAGTATTTTGTCTGCATTTGGAAGTGGTGATCACAATGGTCTGGATGGGGTTGCACAGTAAAAGCCAATACCCCTGATCAGCTGCAGGTCACAGCCTTAAGAGTGATTTGTATTGAACCCACTTCCCACAATTCTGTGTCTTGTAAGGGATCCTGAAGAATCACAATGCCTTGGATTTACATTTGGATTCCATACAGTTCCACTTTCAGTAGATAGCAAGGCAGATTGAAATGGCTTGCTGTTAACACCATCAAAATATGTTTTCAGTGGAAGTATTGGGTAACTGAATCTGCAATTTGTAGCAACAACCTTATGAGCAAAATGTCACATACTAAACATTTTTATATCTCTTCTGCTGTTTGAGAATGTGATCAGCTCTGTAGAGATGCAGCCTGCACTTTGAATTTTTCTGGCTCATCTCAGTTTAACATTTTCAGCTCTTCTAGAAGATCTGATTGCCTTGAAAACCTTTTAAAACACACTCTATTCTTCCTGCTGTTTCATCAGTCCACTCAACCTGTTAGCTTTAGGTTCTTCATCACTCAGTGTATCACAGATGCACTTCACGTGATTTGGAAAGGCATCATCATGGTTGGTTGACTGCACAAAAGAAAACCAGACATTTTCCCTTCAGACATTTACAGTAGAGCCAAATGAAAATTCAAATGCTAAAAGCTGCTTCCTCAAACAGTGACAAAAAGTAGTCATTAGCGAATAAGAGCTCAAACACTTCAGTCGTACTTAGTTCCACAAACTGGTTTCACTTTTGTTCAAGCTTCCTGTATTTTACCAGCTTCTATGTGTTCAACAGCGCATTATGAACAGCAGAAACAGTTGTTTTAATTTTGTGATCATGTGGCAAAGCAGTAAAATATCTGCAATGTATTTCATGGACAAAGATTCCAAACTGTCTAACTTATTTCAACAGGCAAGCAGTCCAACAACAGGAACAGCTCCCAGGAGTCAGTCTCGGTTATCTGTCTGCCCCTCCACTCAGGACATTTGTAGGTATGTGCTGAGAAAAATATACTCTCATCTGGCAGATACTTTTTAGTTGCTTTTATTGAATATTATGTAGCTATGTAGCTCTTGCTTCTGCTTAACTTTATTCATAATTGACATAGACTTTAGTTTTCTTTTGATCTCTCTTTGTTTTGGTTTTGTTTTTGTGTTTTAGTCTCATGTTTTTGTATTAAAATTCATGTTCTCATTCTCATTCTTTTTTTTTTTTTTTGTCTGTGTGATTTCTCTTTCCATCCACCCTTCCCATTTCCATCCCTCCTTCCCATTTCCATCCCTTTCCTTTGCTTACTGCTTTGTCTAGATCTACTACCTTGCATGATTTGTCAGAAGATGAGCTTGAGCATGCAACCCCTGTCATGGTCCTGGCCCCTTCTAATAGGGAACTGGGTGGTAAGAAGCTCATAAAACGAAGGTTTAGGCGGAAAAAAGAGACTGGAAACAATGGTGAGCACGCAGAAAAGCAAGGAAAGGGGAGAAACTGCAAATTGCATCCTGAGCCTCCGAGATCCAGCTGGAACGCATCTGATTCATCATCATCTTCGGATGAGAGTCAGTGGGCTCAGGCTAGGAGGAGAGCAAGAGAAAAGGCCAGGATGGCCAGGAGAGGGAGAAGAAATAATAGATCATGCAGTAACCAGGATGGGTCCTCAAACAGTAATGCTGTTGAACTTGTCACCTTGGGGACAATGGGAAAAGAGAAACAAGAGGTGTCTGACCCTGAGAATCCTACTTTAAATCACCGCCGAAGGATTTCGAGGCTTAAAGAATCACAGTCGTCAGCATCATCTCAGGAAGCAAGGATTTCCTCAAGAAAATGTGGGAAAAGCAAAGGGAAAAGCTCCCACAGAGACCAGCAACCTGCGCCTTTCCTTAGACACACGAAGGACTCCTTTGCAGAGGCAGGCTCTGGCAGTGATGCTCTGGCAGCGCCAGATCATGGAGCACCTGCTGGGGCAGGGCCCACTGTGCCTCGTGCTGCTCAGAAGCTTCCAGTGTTGTATGATGACTGGTCTGATGATTTAGAAGTATGCAGGTTAGTCCCTAATAAGAAGGATTTTGCATTCTTAAGAGGAGTTTCTCCCTGCCACAGTCTGAGTGCCTTTCCCTTGACTACTTTCTGTCACTATTTCTCAGTAATAAACTAGGCTAGGCAGGCCACAGGAAATAACAAAGAACCTTTGCTACAGAGAAGTTAATATATCTCAATGTGAAGAGATACTTCCCTTACTTAATAAGAGTAATCTTACAAAGGAATCAAATGTTTGTCTTTGCTCCGTGAAGATGGACCCACTCTGTCCTCTGGCAGAATTTTGGGTTTTTTTAAATCTCCAGCCAGAGGCAGGAGAATGGAGCAGGATGCCAGATAGCTCAATACAATGGGATATGGAGCTTTTCCTCCTTAAGTGATCAGTTCAAATCCAGCTTTGGTCCCCCTATGTAATCTTTCAATGATTTATATGAAATTAATTTATGGTCTTAGAGTTGCCATTATCTCAGGAAGTCAGTGGATAGTGCCTGGAGAACATTGTCTCTAGCGGGGCATAATTTGTCTGTGATTTTGCACTGCCAAACACTTCTACACTGTGAATGTGTATGGGCTGTTTATTCAGTCATCCCTCTCAAGGATTGGAATGATACAAAAGAGTGATTGGGCACAATAAGCAGTAAAATAAGTTTTGGGAAAGAAAAGGCGACGCCAAGAGTTCTCTTTAGTTCAGAAGTTCAGGCCTCTGGCAATCTGATGCCCTGGTGTGAGGCATGCAACCAGAAGGTGAGCATTTTACCCTGGAGATGAGATGAAGCTAGCCATTTCTGGGCTAACATCCAAATTTGGAGTACACAGCTGGGAACACTTGAGTTACTAACTTCAGTGGTAAATAAAAATGCACCATCCCGTAAGTCTAACAGAACTGAAACAAGTATTTCCTTTTTTCTCCCTCACCAAGCTTGTGAGCCAGCACTGGCTGTCATCTACAAAGTGGCAATCAAGCTTAGTTTCTTCATATGGTAACCCAAAACTTCTCACTTTTGTGAGAAAAAGAATTTGTGTGGAAATGTAAACAGAGGTTGAGGAAGTTGATGATGCCACATCATACAGTCTCACAGTATGCTTTAACTTAGTGAAACATTGCAAAGATCTTATTTCTGAAAAGAAAAAAGGTAATTTGCAGGTATTTTATGGGGTTTTTTGTAGCAGAAGATATAAGCCATGACTAACACAGCTAGGGCTATGCACTCCTTTTTATACTTACCAAGCAAAACCACACTTTTCCACTGTCTATCCATTGTCTGTCTTAATAATTTCAAGTTCTTCAAGGTCCAGCTGTGTTTGTGCATGAGTTTATGTATTAGGACCAGGCTTGGGTTCTCTCTGCCTTATGGAAATGCAAAGAAACAGCAGCAGTGGTAAACCATGTTATTGAAATTCATCTACAGGGCATGATGCAGAGGTGCACACAGGTAACTACAACAGCTTCAGTGTTGTTTTCTATTTCTGAACTACCCAGATTGAAGATCCAGTGTAGTACATGCAGTACATACATAACAGGTCATTTGATAATTGTTAAGAGTATGAATTACCCAAAACCTGAGAAAAGCCACTTCAGCATGGGTCTTCACAATGGACTTCATCATACTGTAGTAAAAATTACACAAATAAATAAATAAAGGTGTGTGTGAGTATGTAGATATACACACACGCACTATATATATATAGATATGTATGTGTATATATATAAAGTTCTGTAAATGCATTACGTGGATTAGTCCTAGCTGTTGCCCAAGTCACCAAACTTAGAATTTCTTTTATTTGTCTTCTCAAACACTGAATTTTATTATAATTTTTCAGGCACTTTTTGCAAGACTTGGAGCTTGGTTCAAGGATGGACATTTTGGATGTGCATGCAGACTTTTCAACCAGGCTCTTATTTAGTTGAGGAAAGGTGAAAAATTTTGATAGGTTGTGCCCTTAGGCTCGGTATCAGTGGAGATGTTCTTTGAACAACCAGCATTAAACTTAATATGATTGATGATGAATTTCTCAAGCCAGTCAGAAACACATTTTTCTCTGTCAGGGATAATACTCTTTTTTTGTTGTTGTCATTATCAGATGTATCATAATGACTGTAATACATCTAGGAAAAACATAGCAAAATCAAAAGCCTGTTAATTTTTTATAGCTGGTAAGTTGTCTTACTTAATCAGTTTGTAGACAGCTGAAGAAAAAGGAAGACATGTTTTTACTACCAATTCAGAACACACTGCAGTTTCTATTTCTTGGGACACGTCCATGCACTTCATTGATTTGTGATCTGTGGTATGTTTTCTTTTTAAAATTCACAACCTCCAATCTGAAACAAAACCCAAATAAATAATTGTATGTCAGTGTAGATGTGCACATATACTCCCCATTTTTCTGCATGAGATGTAGAAAAAAGAGGGCAGTTTTGTTTATGCTAAGACTAGGTTAGCATAGTCCCTGGTTGTGATGTGGAAATTTGTTTTTCCTGGAGGGCTTCTTCAAGCTTTTCATCCTAGCTATTCATATCTTTTGGTTGATATGGCAGCACTAGCTGAGAGGAATGGTCCTCACCTAAAGGGTATTGTGTGGAAATAGCAGAGGAACAGGGATCATAAACGTCTCTCAGCAGCAGTTATTTTGTCTTTCAGTTTCTGGGTAGGCAACTTTTTTCCTTCGTTTCCTCGTGGATTGCTGACAATTTCTTCACTCTGCATTTATCAGCATGAGCTGGAATGTGACAGTGCACACTCAATTCCAGTATAAGCACATTTTAGTCAGATAAAGTACAGTACCATTTGCAATATGTTCTTCAGCTAGTCTAAGGGGAACCTCTTGGTGACTTCAGGGAATTATTTGCCCTTCTAGTGTCACTGATTCTTTCCAAACTGCTGAAAAAATGTCATGGCATCAATCCTGACCTTTACAGTCTCTTCCCTGGACAACTACTTTCCCCTGAAGTCCATTAAGAGGCAAGGTTTCTTCTTCTGAGATACAACAAAAGTTCTGGCTGTGCTGTTTTGGCACCTAATTTAATTTTTTCTATTTTTGAAGATTCACAGGTTAGACTTTCTAAATCATACAGTTAGACTCCTTTTACTAAGTTGCTCTGTGCCTGAGATTTTCTTCATATATACCTTATCCAGGAATTTGCCATGGCTTGAGGCACAGCCTCAGAAATAGCTTTCTTTGGTCTGCATGTGGATAATCTCCCCAAAGGGAACAGCTGTGTATTGGATATGACAAAGTGAATGGATTGTGAGAAGTTGGTCCCATGGATTTTCACATGGAAATCACTAAGAAAAATCTACAATTGAGTAGTTGATATTACCATAGTGGATCATAAGTGCTTTGTGTATTGATTATGAATATATCTTTTGGTATTTTTATTATTGATGATATAGTTGAAAGATACTTTCTGTTTAACTAGTTAGGGTTTTGGTGTGCAATCTTTTTTTACTGCTGATTCAGTCATTTCAGCAAAAACACATGCACTTCTTAAATAAAGTAGAGTTTCTCACTTTGAAAAAAAGAGGCTTACTGGAAGTCAAATTTTGATTTTGTTGAATGAACTCATACCTGGCTGCAGAAAGTCATTCAAATGGCAGGCTCTCATTTGAGGAGTAAGGCCAACAGTAGGGAAGAGGAGAAGTAAAGAAGATTATGAAGTTGACTCATGAGATCTGCAGAGTATATTTCAAGCATAATTTTTAAAAAACAGTTTTTAAAATCTGGTGTGTTAATTAAAAGACCATTAAAAACTTAGGAAAATACTAATATGGGCATTTTTCTCTGCTAGCACAAATACAGATGCGAGGAAATAGTATATACTGCACCTGACAAGAGGCAATATGATTATGTAGTTTTCTCTTGTGAAACCAAGTGTTTCAGCAGGGTTTTTCTTTTCTTAATATTATTTAGTAGGACATGCAAAA
Source organism: Setophaga petechia (assembly GCA_024362935.1). NCBI lineage: Eukaryota > Metazoa > Chordata > Aves > Passeriformes > Parulidae > Setophaga > Setophaga petechia. The sequence continues at coordinate 36,849,252 of JANCRA010000001.1, forward strand.
AAATGTGTTTTTAATGAAATTACTTACATTCTGAAATATTCAGGTAGAAGAGTGCTCATGAGATCAGAAGACAGAAAGGTGATTGGTAGGAAATAAGTCCTTGAGCAAGAAAAAACAGAATGTTGAAGATAGATATATAAGTTCAAATTCTGCCACTGAATTTTAACACTCATTCTACATACTTATGCTGAAACCTTGATGTTGGATCCAGTTAAGAAACTGTAATGCAGAACATGTAGACTTGAAGTACCATCCAGAGCCTTCTAAAATCACCATAAAATGGAAGGTGCTCTACTTCCACTCTGTGGTGTTTGACTGGAGAGTTTTTAACCTGTTTCTCCCTGGGATATTAGCGTGTACCTTGTGACCTCAGCATGTTAGGAGCTAAGTCTCTGAATCTTGTCCTGCATGTAGATTCCTCACCCCTTTCTCAAAAAAAAAAACCACAAACCTGTGACTGCTGCTTACTTTCCTGTTCAGGGCTTCATTTTTTTTGTAAGGTGACTTTTTGATAGGGATCTCCTGCTTTTTGAGGAATCTCCTTCTCTGCTTGATGGTCTGATGGTTCATCAGTCTTTGGAGCAATATGAAATTCTGGTTAATTCTATTATCTGCCTGATGGTTCAAATCCCCATCTGTCACCTCTTCAACCATCTGGTTCTGCAGTCTCTTTTGGAAGCTCTCCATGCTTCACAAGGATGCAAGGAGAGCCAAAGTAAGGCAAGTATGTCTTTGTTGTGATTAGGCTCACTTGTCTGGGGGAGAACCGAGTCCTTCTTTCTGCTTGTTTCTTTCAGAACTTACTATTATTTTTAATGGAAATAAGTGAAATGGCACAGCCTCCTGTTAGAAAGTTACCCTTGGTTTTAAAGGTCCCATTATTAAATACTTAAAACTTGCATGTTTTGTGTATGGAGTTCAGTTCCTTAAAGCTTTGCTTTTCACTAGGTGGGTGGGAGGAAATCTATATCCTGTTTTGAGATGCAGTCCCTAGTTCTTTGAACTTGTTCAGTGCAGTAAATCTTGTCAGACACATATCTTGCACTAACCATGCATCTGAGGCAGCAATTACTTGTAACTCTTTAGATATCCTATTTATCACCTATAAAGAAAGATTAATAGAAAGACAAGAAATGTCGACAAAATAGAATATTTATGTGCTATTAATGTTGTTTGCTCTTGGGGCTCTTACAAATTCTCATCACTTTTGCAGAAAGGAAGAGAAAGCTTTATGAGCTAGGCCCTTAAGAAATTCCACGAGTGTGGTGCAACATTTTAAAAATGGTTTTATCTCTAGTCAGGTAAAGACAGCTGACTGTATAGCATAATGGAAGGGCAGGAGTGACAGGGAGGAGATCTACAAATGGATTACGTTTGGTGTGGAGAATTAATGTGCCTCATTCACATCATGTTTAAATGGAGAGGAAGACCAATTTGTCATTTAGATTACATTGTGATTTAAAAGTGGAAAGAATGGAATGAGATTTAAAAAAAGAAAAACCTGTAAAATGAAAGCAAGGGAAACATGGCACTGTATAGCTTTTTGCAAGATGAATGTATTCCATGAATTTAACTTTTTTTTCCCCAAGTGATGAACCATGCATAAGCAGAGTTCCATATTTTTGTGTATTCTTTTTATGAATGAAAATTACTTGCTGTGAGTTCTTCATAAAACTGTTTTTAGATTCTAACTATCTAAAAGTACTGTAAGGAATTTATAAATTGGCAAAAGAGAAAATTACCTTTTTTGGACAGAATAGTTTTCCTAAGAAAAAGTCAAACAGTAGCAACAGCAATTTTATGCATCCTTTTGCAATTCTGGGAAATTAGATCCTTTTGGTCCAATTAAGATAACCTAGGAGCTCATGGCATTTCATGCTGGCAGCTAATAATCCCCACAGCCAAAAATCAAATCCAGGGATTCACTTGCTCCAACATTTTTCAGCTCTGCTGTTTCTTCCTGACTAAACTCTCTTTAGCAACAGTGAGATACAGTGATGAGATGTACCCATCAAACAGAGTAAAAATTTTTCTTTGCCTAGCCATTATGAGTTCATATGTGCTTTCCAGTGAAGGGCAAGATTTTCAATAATATCTCACAAAAAAAAATATTTCTGGAATAGATATTATCTTTCTTGAGCATATTTATATGGAGAAAATATTTCTCTCTTTCATTAAGGAAATGTGTTATAAGTTCCAAAGTATTTCTCTTACACTGGTGTTCTTCCATCTTCAAAAAAAAAATGACAGTGTGGTTATTAGGCATCTGTGTTAATTTAGTTCAGTTTGCCTATAAATTGCATCACAGCTGGTGTAAACATGCCACAGTCACCAGGCTGTAGCTCCTCCTAATTTGGTGAGTGAAGGGGCCTCCATTAGTTCAGATAAGGAGCCTGCTTTTGAGGCACATCTGATCAACCTTACTTTTGCCATGGCTTAGACCATACTGAGAATTTGTCTCAGAGTGTATTCCTGGTCCAGTCTAAAATCAGTTTCAAATGAAAGAAACACCACCAGGATGAGTCTGGTGTAGATACCCCAGGTTTTAGCACTAGCTACTTTTTTTAAAGAGATTTGTTACAATTTCACTGTAATGCTTGTTGGACATAGCTGTACAGCTCCCAGAAAATTATGGAACAATACAAGTTTTACATAATTACATAATTTATAGCCCTTAAACATTATTGCACATCATTATCGGTATATCCTTGCCCCCATATACATTTCTATTTTTTAAAGCCTCAGAGGCATTCCCCTACATTTTACATTTGTTAATGAGGGTAAAATTTGACCTTGTGTATTTTCAAGGAAGTCTGTAAAAGCTTCTGTAGCTAAACCCTTGGTCTATGTGCAATGACCAAAAAAACATTAGCAGTTTTACCAGGTACTGAGATAGGGAGGGCTATTGCAAATATGGGATCCACAGAGAGTTCTGGTGATGCAGAATTACTGTGAACACTTCCCCTCCAGCACTGCTCCTGGTGACAAGGTTCTCAATGTGGCTTGCAGCAGAAGCAGGGACTTGCTGAACTATTCTTATTCTTGATCACTTTCCTTTGGCAGTAGCCATCCATGGGAATCAACTGGGTAGATGCTGTCCCAGAGGAGCACTTGCTGGCAGGGTAGGAGTGGAGCACTAAATCCCACAGGACTCCTGCAGAATAAGTATGTTTTCCACTTCACTACAAAAACACAGGGATCAGACCAATTAATTTGTTTAATTTCCAAAGAGTCAAGTGGATTAGTGGATGACAGGTTAGGGAAACTGATGGGTTTCCAGTGAGGATGGAGATTAGCAGCTATTCTCTTTCATGAGAGTAAAACTGTTAACTGCACATGAAGAAAAAGCTACAAATCTGTTGGAATCTGCCTGTATCTCCAGCTATAAGCAGCTTAGATGCTAACCATCTAGATTGCAATTTCAATTGCTATGATTTTGCCAGAATAAATAACTGTTGGGAAGACCTGAAAGCTTTCCAGGTGATTTCCTTGTTCCATACTGATTTTAGACCCTTTAAACTGAGATTATGTTTGTCTGTAGGGGAAATGGGAATGTTTGTCTATATGGAAGACAAGAAGTCTTAATTTGATGACAAATGATGGTCAGGCATCCAAGATAACTCTATCTGATTTTCTGAAAATCGGCCAAAATCCAATGACCTTAGGAATGCCTGAAGGTTTTAGACTGGTTTCATACTTCCCTTTCTGCATTTTATCTTTTGCAATGAATAGGACCATGGAAAACATGGGAAAGCCATTAATAGTCATGGAATTTAAGACAGTATGATGACACTAAATTCTGAGGATGCCTCACTCCTGAGTGTTTTTTTTTTAGCTGCATCTCATCATTTTGATTCAATAAGAAATTCCTTTTGTTTATATATATACGTGGTGGCAATATGTTTTGTAATGAACATAGAAGAGCTCTGCAACAGGTTTTATATGAATTATGAAAAATCTTTCACTAATAGTGATGTTTTCAGTTTTAACATTATTATTTTTTTCTGAAACATATTTTCCTTAATTTGCTGCATTATATACATGAACCTGCTGTTTAGGACATCCTTCAAAGAATTTTTTGGCTTTTTGTTTTTCATCTCATGTATGCACAGTGTTAGCATTAATTTCTGTGTTTGGTACATCTGTTTGCTGAAGGTTATAGAAACAATTTTGTGCTAGTAAAATATATGCTGGGTAATTAAAATAATGACATATAAACCAAAAACTTATGCATAAGGATGACAGCACTGTTAGAGTATTGTTTCATAAGGATTCACAGTGAGTTTTATTGAAAGAAATATAGATATTCTGTGATCTCAATGTGTAGAGATATGTTTGTAGGTGCATACAAATACACACAGAAAATTTTGTGTATCACAATCAGAAAATCATCTACTGGCTTACATATCTCTGGTATATACATGATTCATAGAACAAAAACTCCTTTGGACTCTTGTGCTTGTTTTTTCCCTGGAAAAGAAAGGTCCTGTTCATAGACAGGAATCCTTAAAGCACTAAGCTGTCAGAAAAAAAATAGTCAAAGGTATTTCTATATAATAAAGGCAATTTATCTACTAAAGGACTAAAGATTTGAGAAGAATATGTAAATTCTGTAGGTATGTCTGAGCAGCTAAACCCAAAGCTATTAACAATGATCAGTGCTGTGCTACAAAATGTCAATAAATCTGTATAGATTTAGCAAATTATATATATTTATCTTTATCATAGAGATGGTTTTGGGGTTTTTTTTCCATTCAGTTAATTTCTAAAGTATGCAAACAAATTTTATTTTCAGAACAAGTTCAGTGAGCTAAATAATCAATTTGATGCATGAATGTTTCAAACACTTGTGATCATGGAAAACAGGAAAACTAGAATGAAAGTTCTCCACCTCCAGCTTGGTTCACACATGGTTCAGATATGTCTGTGCTCTGTATCCCTACCTCCATTCTGTTTGCACAACAAACTTCTCAAAGCCATCATTAGCAGTTAACTTTCTCTGTTTTGTGGTAATTATGAGGTACATTAGAGATGAACCCATCAAAGAGCAAAGAGGCACAAAATTGTGGTTTAACTCTAATGGCTGAGGAAGACAGAGCAAGTTACCTGCTCCAAGTTTTTAAAAGATGTTTCAGCATTTAGCCAACAGTCTGTTACCACAGGTGTTGGGCACCAAAAATCTTTAGACTGTCACTATGAGTTTAGGTACACAATAATCTTTTAAGCTCATTTCTTCTGGGTAAACAAATAACAAAGATTTAAATTGCACTGAAGAGACGAAAGAGCATTCAAGCTAATGAAAGCCATGCCTTTGGTCATTTTCTCTGGACTTTAATTCCTAGTGAAGTTTGTTTTCATTCTTATTACATACTTCATGGTTATAAAGCTAGAAGAGGCCATTAGAATATTTAGTTTGAACTTATTCCTACTGTAAGTTCTTAGTGTCACCCTGTTGTTTATACAATTGGCTTGTGATTTATGTACAAGGAAAGCCGAAATAGAATGTATAATGCATATCGAGTTTTCCTATAGAAGTATTTCTACTAAGGATTATTTGTATTCATTTTAAATTTGCAGTGTCACTTTATTTGAAGATCCCAGTGGAATTTTAGGTTTTTATTTTAGCTCTGAAAATAATTTTAAACAATCTTGGCAGTAGTAGAAAAAAAAGCTATTGGGTCCATAGCTTAGTTGTCTAATTTCTAAATAGTTTAAATGCTAAGGCTGTAAAATAAATTATGTATGGCTTGAATTAAAATGAACAAAGAATGTTGGTCTTCCTTTTGGGAATAGTTTTAATTTAAAAAGAGAATTATGTTTTTTATGTAACTCTCAGTTGGGAATGCATTTTTTAGAAAAATAACTATTCAGTGTTTTGAAAATATAGTTCTGCTTAAGCTAAGAGGCTCACCATATAGGCAATTCCCGTCTAAGAACTAAGATACTGATGCAACTAACTCAGCTGGATTGGTAAAGACATGACTGTAAATTGAGTTCCTGTAAAATGTGTCTCAAAAAATGAACACTTGCAAGAAGGAAGTTGTGGGTAATTTGTTCTCCACTGCTGTGGGGCATGAAATCCTGTACAAGCACCACTGCAGAAATTGAAACCTGGCTTTTGTGGACCAGGTATTCAGAGCTTCATTTATCTGTTGGAATTTTTTGGTCTCTTTATTTCTGTGTGTCCAGCAAAGCAGCTTTGTTCAGATTTCCCATTATCATAGATAGATTTTTCTCATGGCTCTGGGCTACACTGTAGAAGAACAGTGGAGCTGCCAGATTTGATCTGTAGATCTTTCATGTAGAGACATTGGAATTTCCTGCTCCCCTCCTTACAGGCTTGGCAGCCTCAGAGCTGTGCAGTAGCCACTCTTTCCTGGGATATCTTTGTCAGGTTGCCTCCTAACATACCTCAGGAACTCCTGCTCTAGAAAGGTCACCCATCTTACCAGTAGGAAGACAACCTTATCCTGAAGCTCTCCTACCCCAGAGGTGGTGTGCAGTCACAGTTTTCTCTGTAAAAGGGTGAGTTATTCCTCAGATGTGTTCACACACTTCTGCATCTGCACCATCTGAGGGTGCCATTCCTAAGTTTTATTTGTGTGACAACAGGATCTGTGCTGTTACTGCTACTTCTTTATTTTGAAATAGCATTTCTCAGGCTTCAGATTTTTATTTTTTTGACTTTTTTTTTTCTTTTTTCTTTTCTCTTTTTTTTTTTTTTTTTTTTCACTTGCGTGACAGCTTGACATTAAATGCACTCATTAGACCTTGGGTGCTTTATTGTGTTTTTCTAGGCTGGGGATGGGAGGGAATTACTCTTCATTGAGGTGAACCTCCTTAACTTCAGATGTTTGGTTAAGCCTTCTGCTCTTTGTAAAGCTTTCTCTGCCTTCCAAGAGATGCTTGCCAATAAATCTGACATTGTTTTTGATGGGTGAATATTTTCCTGATATAGTCATGAGATTGTTTAGAAGAGGGGAAAATCAGCAGAGCATCTGGACATGTGTCACAGAAGAAGCCCTTTAGATGATGATGTTAGAACACTGATCACTTTATGCAAAAGCTCTGTATCCTATCATAAGGTAAAACAGTTCTGGGCCAACCTCTATCTTAGGTCTGCTTAAAAAGTAGTTTTTGTTTTCTCAGATAATGCAGCTGTCTGCCTAAAAGAGACAGTGAGGAATAAAAAAAATTACCATGACTTTTCAAACCTCCCTCCTGAAAAGTGTGTGTGTGTGTGTACACGCCCTGCCATATGCATGACTCCAGAGTACTCAGAACAGTTCTTTGATTCTGTAGCTGTGTAACTCCAAAGAAATATCCTATAAACTTTTTGTACTTCACATGCTGGATATTTTCAGCTTGGGTTAGATTTCTCTACCTTTGAGGGATTTATTGGCATTGCTTACAGACCAAGAAATATTCTGTTCTGGTATTTGTCTTAAAGGTTTTGCCATGCATAAAAGGGGAAAGCTGTTATTTCTATTGCTTCAACCTCAGACCACGTAGCAAATTCAAAGAGAAATAATAACTAAGTGATGAGAAGCTGCTAAATGGCAGAAAGTATCAGAGAGTATGCTCCTGGGCCTTCATCTGAAAGGTCATATACCTGGCACCTTTTGAATGTCAGGCCTGAAGATGAGAAAAGCAGTGTAAATAAGCCAGTGCCTTTGCACGGCTGGTTGGCAGGTTGGCTGACTCTCTCTTGCTGTCCTTCCTGTCAGGATCTGCCACTGTGAGGGAGATGATGAAAGCCCCCTCATCACGCCGTGCCGCTGCACGGGCACCCTGCGCTTTGTTCACCAGGCCTGCCTGCACCAGTGGATCAAGAGCTCGGACACGCGCTGCTGCGAGCTCTGCAAGTACGACTTCATCATGGAGACCAAGCTCAAGCCCCTCCGCAAGGTAGGCTGCTCTGGAGTTTGATTATCCTCAGGGGTCAGAGCTCCAGGATGGCTGTGCAAATTGCCTGCACAGTTACAGAAACATCTGTCCAGAATGGCTTTATATTTGCTGCTGGTAATCAGTCACGGTGATTTTATTCTTACATATAAGCTGGTTAATTTTCAGCAGCAGAGGATTTGACTAAAGACTCACTTTCTTCACATATACAATATAAATGCACAAATAATAGTCTTTTGGTTTAGATTTTCTATCTTCAACTTTTTGTTATGAATTCATCTGCATATTTTTAAGCCAGAAAGAAATATTTTCATATTTTGCTCCTGAGTAACACAGTCCAGTTCACCCAGCAATTTTTACATGAAGCCCATAACTTCTGGTTGAGAATGATGCTTATACCCATGTGGAGACAGCAGTTCTGAAGTAACACAGTCAATTTAGCTGCATCTGTTGTAGCTGTGACACTCATGGGCAAATTAATCACTTCTGCTTTAAAATTAGTTAATGGAATTGAAAAGACAGGGTGACTTTGCATCCTGAATGTCAAATGTGTGTTACTGCACTCATCTGTTTTCTAAGATAAATCAATAAAATGCTACACAGATTGTCAGTATAGGGAAGGTGAAGAATTTATTAAACAGACGTGGGTTCTGTTTTCTTTGGAGTGGATAGTTTCTCTTTGAATTTTTATTTTAAAATGTCCTTATCTTTCTGGAGTCTTGTTGGGTATTTAAGTTTGAGTCAATCTGGAGCTGGGCAAGTTTTGATTTAAAATAAATTTCTACTTGAAAAACATTTACCAACTATTGCTTGGGACTAGCATATGCCTATATAGTAGTGTTCTAAAGGCAAACGACATTTTGTTTTTGTTGGCCTTACACAGGTAGCAGTAGTTCAGAGAAAGGAGGATCAATGGAATTTCTTCACACTTCCCATTCAGAGGAATTTTCTGTTAACTCCATGGTGATAAACCACTTCTGAAGAGAGAATTCGGGCTAATTTGGAAAGCAAAGCTTGTAATAGGGACAGTTCTCAAATGCCAAGTAGATCTGGCCATGTATGCTAGAAATTGAAACTAAAATGATGGCTAAAAACTCAATTATATTGACTTCAGTTTTAGTAATTGCATATAGATTTTAACTAATGTGACAGGATGAGATAATTGTATAAAAACTCCCTGCCTGTTTCCTATCTTTGGGGTTTTTTTTTTTCAGTTTATATTGTTTCTATTTTCAAACCAAATTGTTTTAATATCTAACAAGTACTCTCACAACAGTTACTTTTCTCAAGAGAATATACAGATGTTGGTATTTTAAACAAAAGTATTTTCCTGGTTTTGTTAGATAATACAGCATATTTTATAAAAGGGAAACAAAATTTATAGCAACCAAGGAGAAAAGGAGTGAAAAATGTGCATGACTTGATATCAGAAGTAGGCACTTTTAACTCTGTGTGTGGTCAGTGCCACATCTCCTCCCCCTTTTAGAGTGGTAATGCAATTCCTACAAGTCTGCAATTTCTTAATTGAATGATTGTCACCTTTTTCAGCTTGTCATTGGTTCTCAGGTATGGTTTAGATTTCTGCATAGAAAAGATTCACCTCTTCTTTCAGGCAGGATATTTTTGTTTCTGCTCAAAGCACTACTCAAAAGTAGTTTATCTGCCTGGCAGTCTGTGCTGGCAATGTTCCTCCCTTCAAATGCAATGCTAACAAATATTTGTTTGTGTAGAATGGACCCAGCTTCTAACTATTAATTCTTTCTTGAAGTCACACCCATTTCAGAAACCAAAGCTCCTGAAGATTTCAAAGTTAAAATTAGTTGTCCTTTGGCGTTTATAGCATTCAACTGTGACACCCTTCATGTGTTACATTTAATTAGACATGTGATCCCTACTAAGTGTGAGCACTATCATCACCATTGTTCACAAATTTATGAAACACTTAACGGTTTATGAGAACCTGTTTTGCAAAGCAAGTATTTTGACAGCTGTAGCAAAGCCAAGGGAAGGGAGGAAAAAGTGATCATGAGACCTGCCATATGAGTAGAGCTGACTTGCAAATTTCCACCCAAACGTCCTTTATAAAAATCACTGAAACTGTTTTGTTTAGGATTTTTTTTTGTCAGAACTTATATATTTTGCATAAGTGGAAAGTCCCAATTAAACACTGTCAAATTTCTTGGCAGCTTTTATGAAGCCCAGAATCTCAGTTTTGGGGCATTCCTTGGGGAGCCCATGTTTTCAAAAGCCTGGCACAAAGGGTGGTGACCAAAGTGCTGTGGGACAGGCAGCTCCTAACACCAAAGCTCTGCACAATCCTGTCTCCTTGATGCAGGATCTGAAAAACACTATTGGCTCTGGGATTTCCAGACCTTGAAAGCTTTGGGTTTTGCTAAAGTGGTTCTGTACTAGACCTCGAGAGCCTTCAGTCCCCTAAGTCTGGCCTGTCAGCAGTTAATCAAAATTTCTGAACTTCTGGAATCCTCTTGGCATGATGACAGGGACGTTATGTATCTGAAAACAACACAATTCTTGTCAACTTTGTTGGATACCGACTGGAACAGCAAAATTCACCCCCAAAAAGTTATTAATTTTGCTAATAAGCTTTGAGGAATTCTGAAAACAGATTACTTTTCCATGCTTCCTAAACAGAAGAGCATATATTTTGTTTTAAGAAAGGAGTGCCTATTTAATTCCATAAGAGACTAATTTATTTAAAAAACAAAGGAAATTATTTTTCCTAAAGTAAGTTTCTGTCCAGCTTCACATGATGCAATTTCCGTGGCCATTAAACCTGGATTTGAAGTGGCATTCTACAAGTGGAAGGGCCGCATCTTTTTACCAGTTCTGACTTTTTGTTTTTTAATCTCTCTCATCACTAATTATACAACATTCTAAAATTTGGTTCCTGTCTGTGCATTGTTTCATTATGATGAATTTTGTCATAATGTCTTTGTAAAATTCCTACTGCTGGCCTCCTGAAGGGAAAAAAATTACAGACTATCAAACCTAATTACAGCAATCTATAGTTTTGCATTTTGCAGAATCACAAAGCATGATTTAAATATAAAACAAACTATTTAATTCAAAAATTAATTACCATCTTTATTTATACCTCAGCCCTTCATGCACCTTCAATGTTTCATAACATATTTTTTGTCAAAGTCTAAGGTTTTATAGCACAATCATTTTGGAATATCATGCCATATCTGTTAGCACCCATTAGTGACAATGTAGAACATACAAAGTTAACATATATTAAGATAATCAGTATTAAATCAATAGGTTTATGCCAATGTGTGACAGTTATTTAATTAGAGAATCCCTGAAAGCATCAGACATCAAATAAAACTCAGTTTAATCATTTTAGTGAGTCTTTGCATTGAGGTAATCCTTTTAAGCATTGATCAACAGACATTGCAAGTGTTCCATATATTTGGACAGGTCTAATTACTTCAGCTCAAGATAAATATAGGGATTAAATATTAAGCATTGCTTAGTGCTTCTGGTTTATTTCTCATGATATCTGTTACATCTGTCTGTCATTATAAATAATACAGTTACATTTGTAACTTTGCCTCTCAGCATCTGCAATCCGTGATGCAGAATTTAAAAAGTGACTTTATCACAGAAGGAATTAGAGAGTGGTAAGAAGCTTGCATGAGTTCCTTATTGAGCTCTATCAGGTAATAGGTTAAACCTGAGGAAAACACTTCATCTTTAAAAAAGTTACAATCCTAGATATTAACCACCTGTATTTCATATCTCTTGAATTTGGTGTTTGAAGACTAGTAGAAACAGGAATTGAATGAAAATACAGTCAGAACGAAATGGATTAAAGGGTCAAATTAAAAGGAGCTTTAAACACAAAAATGTCTTTAAATGGAGATTCTCAACAGTACCTTGCTATACTTCAAAATACTTTTCATATTTAAACTTTGCTATCTATTTAAGACGTCTAGTATTTGATGAAATGTCTTACTTTGATGCATCATCCCAACAGGTTATTGTGTGGTGTCAGAGATGTCTATTTTCTCCCCCAATTGTATTTTTGAAATGATTTACAAATAAAGTCTTATTTATGTGAGGCATGAGCAATATTTCTCATTGTTACCATGTGGTTGCTCTTGGTCATTAAGGAAGTGCAAGTCAATTTCTTTTTTTACAGAAGCTTTATGTAGCAGTTGAGGTAATTTTCTTTCTGATAGAAAGAGTATCTGAATTTATGCCTTTTTAAAAATAGAGGACTGAGAATGTTCTTTTAGTACAAAGTGATATGTTTCTATTAAATTAAACAGAAGCAAAGAAAATGCTGATCATGAAATTAACTTGGTCTTATTTATTTTGAAGGTGCACATATATCTTCTAAGTGTTTATCTCTCTTGTATTCTGTACTTGCTTATATGCTGATATAAAAAAAAACTCATAGCATGCCTAAAAAATTTACCGATGGCAAAATATGTTAAGGGTGTTTTTTACATTTGATTCAATAGTAGCTTGGGAATTCATATTTACATTTCTTTTTTAAGAGTATGGTGATCACTGCCAAAAGTCATAGAACCTGCAGTGAAATTTCTGTGATATTCTGCTTTGAAATCAAAAGTTCTGGCCGTTAGAAACTACTTTTGCCAGAGTAAACTCTCAGATCCAGATATGACCAGAACAGCCTCATAAGAAAAAGCCCCAAACTTACAGGCAGTCATTACCACACTGCTTGCTGTTCAATTCTTACTGCCCTGTGCTGTGAGGTATGAACCACCTGCCTTTGTCGGTGGTTTTCTAATAATGCTTGTGATAAGAAGTGGTATCAAATTGCCCAGGACTTGCTGTGGGACTAGTTCCCTTTTCACCCAATTGGATGAATATTTTGCAGTCCTCAATACAAAGGAGCTCCTGCATTTTTCTTTGATTTCTGGTGCAGCTACATAGTGTCGTCAAGGCAACCTGCTCCACTGTTATCTTTCTTCCAGTGAACTGTCTCAAAACATCAGTAGCCTCAAATAATTGCCTGCAATATATAGGGTCAGACACTTCACCAGTATGCACAAAGGCACAAAGCTATTACTTTCTTGTTGGCTATCATGTCATTATAGCAAATAACTTTGGGCTCAAGGGACAATGTGTATATTAAAGCTTCGTAAAGTAAAAATTATTCTATAGCATTTATATCCTATTGTGATGCTTTGGGGATGCAAGCACTACTTTATTCAGACAGTTGTATTCCTAATTTTTGAGGATAATAGAACATTACTGCTAATTTATCTGTATGTTGAGAGCATGCTGCACTTCACAGAATAAGGCTGTCTTCCATTTTCTGCCACAAGAACAAACTAGAGCTTGGCTTTCTTATGGTGGTAGAATTTGTGCTAGCCTGCCATTCCCATATGTCTTTCTCTTCCATTCAGAACACAGCTTTATTCACACAGCTATCCCAGTTCCCACAGACTTCTGACAAAAGATTTTTGTGCATCTTGCCTTGAAACCATCATAACATACCCCTAGACTTGCTAAAAACCATCTTGCTGTGATACTTTGCTGGGACACTCCCAAGTGCAGCATCCTTCCTGGAGGTAGAGCAAGATGTTTGTACAGTTATTGCTTTGAACTTGCACTCTTTTAAGAAGCAAATGGAAAATATTATAGTAGAAAATTAAATGAAAACGGTGTCCTCTGCTAATTAAATGCCAGTAACCAAATTGGCTACTTTGCTGCTCAGCAGCATTTGCAAAAGCAAAGGGAATTTGGGAGATTGTTCAGCCCTGGGTATTAGTAGTGTAATCCACTATTGCACAGACCCATGAACATGAGCTCTGGGAGGTACAAATCTTCTGTGCTTTCTGAGGCTGAAATAAACAGTTTGATCTGAGTTGTTTAACAGATGCAACTTACATCAAAAGATTCAATTCCCATTTTATTTAGAGAGCCCTACTGAATCCTGCAGTTCATCAGCCTCTCTCTTATTTTTTAAGAAATTGGGGCCTTCTTTTCATTTTTTTTATTTCAGGCCTTTCAGTGTTTTGTTTTACAGCTTGACCTCATCAATAGTTATAACCAAGGAAGGACTGGGAGGCTGAAGCACTGAAAATAATGAAGAGAATCTCTTGCTTTACAAATAAAGAAAGTGTAACTGGAATGCAAACACAAAATGTATAGCTAGTAATATGAAATTAAAGAGCATAATCAACCCAAACATTGATCTAAATCAGTCATTGTGATTCATTGAGTTTTTTAAAAATGCCATTTTTACTGTTTAATTTTGAAGTTAGGCACTTTACCAGCTCCCATGGGAGAGGGTTGCTATTCATGATCTGATTAATGCAGGTAATTATCTGTCACATAATTAACATGTACAATTTTACAGTTGTTACCTGCCTCAAATTTATTTTGCCTGGGACCTATTGATGTGAGAATGATCTGTTCACAGGTTGATGCTTGCTTGTTGGTGGAATGCATGCTAAAAATGTGTTTTCTTTTGAAAAATTATGATTTGATGTTCTTTTGAACACAGAAATTCCAGCAGTGGATCTAAATTATGACCAAATGGGATAACTTTTAGTTTACTCAGGTTTGGTGGATTTTGTTAATTTAATTTTATTCCTGTAGCATTTTATTAAAATTATTGGGGAAAAAAATAGAATTTCCTGGTTTTTTTCAGAATGAATAGCTCTCCTTAGCTCTTTACTAGAGCACTAGGCTTTTCTAGTGGAGAAAGGACTTGTGGCTGCTTTGACCCCAACAGAATCCATCTCAAATCCATCACTGAGCCTATGTCATGGCTGCTTTTATATTGCCTCTAGAATACACACCACAAAATGCAGCAGCCCTACCTGCTTTGGTCAGAAAGGGAAATTTCAGCATAACTGGTGTTGCAGGAAAATTATGGTCTGTGCTCTTGTAGTGTGGCAGTTTGATTGTTTTATGGTTTTCTTTGTATGTGTATGTGTCTAAGTTGTTTGAGGGCTGGACTGTGATTTAAAGGTATTTGCTACTTGGTGACTGGAGCAAATGTCATGCCTTCAATTAGATATGCTGCTCTTTTGGAAATACAGAGTAGGCAGAGGCAGGAGTCGACAACTGCAAAGAGAACAAAAGTGACAGACTAGATCCTTTTGATAGAATGATCCTGGAAATACTGTATGGAGAGCAGACAACAGTAGTATCTGTTTCTGTTCTTGACTAACTGTGATAAAAGTTAATGGGGACATAGATTCTACCCCTTTATCCCTGTTTCTTTATGGGTTACCAACATATAGCTTCTTTTTTGTTTTTTGAGTAATAAAGTCATGTTAAAGCCCAGATACCTGAAGTAAATATTTTCTAGAGTTGTAGATGTGTGCCTCTTGTTTGTAGTACCAGATACTCCCCATAGTTTTACACTAGGGTGGTAGTTCACTCCTGATCAGTGGTTTAATGTTTTACCTGCAGTTTCTCTGCCAGGATTATTTTTTAGAAAAGGTAGCTGAAGTGTACTGTGCTTGTAGATAGTGATCTTTTTATTATAAGTGTTACAAAGCAAGAAAAGAAAAAGTAATTGTGAATGAGGAGTTCATGATAGCACTGAAGGCTGTGTTGAACAACAGATGGGTTAATGTCTTTTCAGCCTTCGAAGAAGATGCTTGGAAAGTAAACACTTGGTCACGTACTTCTGCATTCTATGTATTGATGTAAAGCAAATTCCAGCAGATGGGAGCTAGAAAGAGGCTCCCAATGTGGAGAGATTGTTCTGTAATTACTTCCCACGGGATTTCTTGCACATCTCTCCAAAGCATCTGGTGTTGGCCTCTATCCGAGACAGAGCACTGGATGAGAGGGACATGAGGTCCTGTATTTCCAAAGCATAGGTGTTGTGTATTGTTTTGTGGTTTTTTGGTGGTTTTTTTTTGGTTGGTTGGTTGGTTTGGTTTGGGGTTTTTATTGGATTTTTTTTGTTAGTCTATGTTGGGATGTTTAGGATGCAGGTACTGAAGTTCTTTTAGCTGGTAAATGAAAAGTATTCTCAATACCACTTTCATATTGCAAAAACAGCTACTTCATTTTAGAAATTATATTCTTGAATTACTTAATTTCTACACTTATGTTTTACATTTTTTAAGGGTTTGATAATTGATGTCATACACAGCAAAACATTGCATAAGCTTGTGAAGAGTGCATACTGATTATATCACTTAGGTCTGTTCTAATTGTCACAAAAAAGAAATAAGGTGGCATCTTGGTTATGATAAAACTGAATTATTAGTTCTTTGCAGGTGATAGTCTTAAGGTGTTCATCGAAGTGAGGCTTTTTGTTAGGTATTTCTTTTATTATTCTAGGTATGCATATCATACAAAAGTGAAGTAAGTATGTTTGTTTTTAGAAATGTACTCATTTCTGGTTCAGTGTAAAATTTTTAATAGGTGTTTTAAATATACTACAGACATTCTTTTGAATTCCAGACAGATTTGTTTAGTATCTCTTAGGGACAGAAGTAGATTTTGAGCGAACTTCAGACAGATTTGCCAGACAATGATCTCTGCTGGAACATCTAATGAGATAACTAGATGGAGATAAAGTTGTGCATAGACAGGGACATATGATCCACCAGGTGACATGGGATTTTAAAATTTCATTTCATTTCCCTGTTCAGCAATTAACATAGCAGGGGTCTAATTATGGTCTTCTAGTCTTTATCCTTACAAGAGTTTCTTCTCTGGGATACATCTTTTGAAAAAGGGCAATGACAAATATGTTTTCTGTATTTTCTGTGATCCTGCTCAGTTCTTCCTACTCTCTGGATGTATTTGGGGAACAGAACACAGTGTAGGTGTTTTCATGGTCCGAACCCTTCCCTTGTCAG
The DNA here is from genome assembly GCA_024362935.1 of Setophaga petechia. NCBI lineage: Eukaryota > Metazoa > Chordata > Aves > Passeriformes > Parulidae > Setophaga > Setophaga petechia. The sequence continues at coordinate 36,865,991 of JANCRA010000001.1, forward strand.
CCGTCTGACCTGGCTCATTCTCTTGGACTGTCTGAGGGGCGCGTCTCGTGTTGGAGCCGGATGTGGGGACACATGCCTTGTCCTTTAAGACACCATCCCCACGGTACAGCCTGCAACCACATGTTGTTTGGACGGCACAGAGAGGCCCACAATGCTTTTATTCAAATAACAGGGTTTGAAGTCTCATCTCTTACGAGCACTTCCAATTTCTCCAGGGCTATTTTGTTCTCCCAACATGAGTGGAGCCCTGTTGTCCTTTATTACTATTATTTCTTCCTCTTCCACCCACTGCACAAATTCCATTCCACGAACTACCATGGCAGCTGCTTTCCTCCAGCTGGTAGGTTGATAGCAGTGAACAGCTCACTGTGGAGCCTGAGCCAATTAGTACTGCAACAAGTGACCAGAAAACCCTCCCTAACATAAATAACTCGGAGCTACATGTTCACACTGTTGACATATCTTCACTGCTCGGCTCACTTCAGCATACACCACAGCAGTTCTTTTTCAAAAGTGCTGGCTAAATCCTTTGGGTTGAGTTTCAGATAAGAAAGACCTTTTTCTGTGTGTTTTTTAGTCTGTGTGCAGAGTGCAGTTTCTACAACAGCTCTAGTAAGTAATTTTAGCCTCTATTTTGGAGGCATAATTACTTTAAGATAAAGGTTGGCTGAAAGTATTTCTTCAGACTGTAGAAAGAATTCAGAAAATATTGCATCATGACTTTAGCTCTAGGTGAGAGCAGAAATCCTTCCAGCTGTGGTTGTTGTTTACATTATACATAGGCATTTTTTTCTGCTAAATAATGGATAGGTAGAAAAATGTCACAAAAAATGTTTAATATTAGCAATATTCCCCCCATACCAGCTTCCCCTGTCAGACCTCCTTACATGCAATTTTTAAAAGAGGATTCTTGAAAATACCCAGGGGTTAAAAAGTCCAGGCATTCATCATATGTTGCAAAGCAGCCCATTAACTTCACCTTCAATATTTGGCATCCTCAGTGCTGAGCCCCTGCAGCAGAGAGAACTTCAGCTGTAGAGTGGTGAGTCTGCAAACCTGCAGTAGAGCTGCAGTTGCCTCAGGACATCGGTGTAGACAGAAATCTGTAGCCAGTGTGACAGAATATTACCCTGGACAGGAGGCAACACGTGGGCACAGAGTGGTGGGTGGGAGCAGGCAGGCAGCAAATCTACAATGCAGAGGTGGGGAAAGGAAACACAGGCAGCAGAGTTTGCTAAGTGCCATCGAGAGGTGTGGAGACAGCTTTTGTGTGAGCAGTGTGGAGCTTTCGGTTCTGCATTGGCCATCATGAAACCGCTTTGCAGAAAGCGTAATGTATGGGAGGGAATTAGCATTGCAGATTTGCTTCTCTTTAGCAGAGAGGCTGTGTCGGTATGTAGGACATGAAGCAGCATCCCCACACCCACAAGGAGTGTTTTCAGAAGATACTAAAGAAAATATCTGTAATTGCTTGTTGCATATTGATTAATCAAGCTTTTATTAGAAGTGGCATGCAGGGAGGCAGATTTTTTTGTCCTTTAAAATAAATATGAGAGATTTTCTTGAACAACTTTACAGGAAAGGGAAGTGGTTGGCTACACATGATTTTAAGTTCCCTGTATGTTTTAGAGTTTGGTGGGTTTTTAAATTTTTTTTTTTTTTAATTTCTGCAGAAGAATCATGACTACATTTTGCAATTACAAGAGTGGGATTTGAAATCAGTAACCACTCTCGAAGTTTCTGAGTGAAATTTTCTTTAGGAAACAAAAGCAAAACATGAGGTAGAACCCTAGAACAGGGTACAGTTTTACAGCTGCCACTTTAAAGATTATTCCAAACTTCTCAGGCAGTAAAGTATAGGAATTCCAACTGAGATGAACGTTGTGTCTAAGAAGCAGCTGTAAGTGGTAGTGGGGGTGGGACGATGACATTGTGATCAGTGATTCTGATCACATTCACAATCCAGCTTCCCGTTCTTGGTGGGAATCTGTGAGTCCGGCAGTCTCCTACCACCCTCCAGTGGTTTTCAGAGCACAGTGCAAGCGACACGCTCGGAAAGTTTATAAAAAGAGAAAGAGAATAAAAAGGGGGCTGGGGATATTCCAAGCTTTCTGCTGGGGACACATTTGGGTTTTTGTTACACTTTGGATTTATTTGGTGACTTGTTTAAAAGAGCTTTTGGTTCCAGTTAGATATTACAAAGTGTTCTAGCACACCTGTTCTGTGAAGCATTATGATATTCGTGTGGTTGCTTGCATTTGCAGGACATTAAACCATCTGCATTTGTAATGATTTCTACTCTGTGTTTGTATTGCTGCCAGGATTACAGAACCTGTGGGTGTGACAATTGGCTGTACAACAGTGAAGGGTTGTTTTATGTGGGGCTGGGCAAAAGCTACGGTTTTTCTATTAATTTAGTGACTCATTAATTTGCAAGTCATTATAAATGTCTCCTCTAGTTGTTACCATTTATTTCTGTCATTACAGGATCTAAAGCACCTTAGGAGCATTAAGATCTAAATTTCCAAAGAAAATTGCATCTGTGTACTTAATTTTATGCTGTTTTTCTGTTCTTGGTAGCATCTGATAGTTCACCCATTGCATGTCACAGTGTCATCAACCTGATTGCTGTATTTTCTTGGAGATCACTGATGAAGATAATAAAACATGACACAGTTAATTTTTATCTTTCTATTATGAATGTGGAAAGCCATGAAAACTGCAGGAGCTTCAAAACACAGCAGGGATGAATTTATCAGAGGTTAAGGAGACATTAATGCTCTGTGTGACATGAAAGGTAGCGCCTGCCAAATTCCCCACATGACTTTAGGCTGTATCAAGTCCTGGACTATAAAGCACAAGTAAAAGGGGCTGATGCTTTCATTGCTCATTACTTTGTTGTCTCATCCTTTGTTACAGATTTTCAAGCAATTTTTATTTCACATAACTGTGCTTTTGTCCAAGCAACTCTGTGCTAAAACTAACAGTTAATTTTTTGATAGAAGCCTATTGCAAAAATCCTAAAATTGGGAATTGCACTTTTCTGCTCCAGGACAACATAAATTGCTGGCTCATCTACTAACATCACTCATCTAGTAGAGCATGACTCATCTAGTCACAAAGTATTCTCTGTTCAGCCAACCTAAAATACGTGAGTAGGATGGGGAAGTTACATCAGCTGCCACTGGGATCACCAGAAGTACAGCACAAAGTTTAATTGCTTTTTTTCTTCTGAGTTCAGCTTATCATCACCATAGTTGAGAGAATTATGACTGCAGCAAGGGCAGGGCAAAACAAAAGAGCAGCTTTGGAGCACACAAAGAACTGTAAAATGTTCCCAGGTATCTGTCTGTGACAGACAGGGTCTGTCCTTGGATCTTATTCCTTTCCTGTATCCCAAACGGGGAGTACAAGATATTCTGCAGTTTCTCAGTCCCTTAATCACTTCTGCCCTGGTGACCTCTCCCAGTGTCTTGGCAGCCACCTTCTGTCTGGTGTGGTAACGTGTGTGGATAGAACAGACAGACAGGCAAGGCAGGCAGTCTTGTGGGAGAAGAAAAGGGGGCAGCTGGAGGAAGCAGAGTCCAGTAGGCCTTGGCTTGCCTTCTGGCTGGATGTGGTGAGATGTTACCAAAAAGGCCTGCTTCAGCCAATTTCTGCTGGCTTCCTCTCCTTAGATACTTTTCTTGTAAATCTCAGCACAACTCTGTGAGCTGGAACCTTTATTTACCTATCCTGCCTGTTGGTTGGTTGATTCTGTCTGGGTTTTTTCCACCTACAAAATGTTTACATTTAGACTAATGGGACCAGTACTTGTCTTTGGCTGGGCATTCAGATGAACACAAAGCATTTTGAGCGTGTTAGAGAGTAAAATGGCTATGAAGAGACTGCATGTATACATGACAATGAAAATTTTGCAGAGTGTCTTCTCTCCAACAGACCAAATGGTGTAGCATCAAAGTTGAGATAACAAAAATCTGCTTAAGAAGAAATTGTTCTTTGTTATCTCTCACAAAGTGTCCACAGGTAAGTGAAAGGTTAAGGTAAAACCTTTCTTCCATCTGGACAAAGACAAGGCTTCTTTCTTTGGAAAGAAAGTCTGTTAGAAGACTTGAATTTTCACTGCAAAAAAATGAAAATCTCCAGGTCAAAGGCTGTGTAACCTGGTGGCTGTAATGATATAAGAGTCTAATAATGCCACATACTGTCCGGTCTGACCACTGAATATTAGCTACACAAAGTATAATGAGTATAAAGTTTGGGGGGTTGTTACTTAAAAGAAAACCAAAACAAACCTTTTTTAAAATCTCCCATTTTTCCAGACTGCCATACAAAACCCAACAAGCTTTGTTTTCACTCAAAAGTACATATATCAGAAACTGAAATGAGGTCTCAGCTAATAAATAAGCTGATGGCTCTGACTCTTTGTATATTAATCAGAAAATATTTACATTTTTCTAAACAATTATTTATGCTTTGTGTTCATGAAGCATGGGAGAAGTGATTCTTGATAGACCCCACCAGGACTGCTGCATCCAGCTCTGGGGTGCCCACTGAGGTCATGTTGGAGAGAGCCCAGAAGAGGCAACACAAAATGATCAGAGGGCTGGAGCACCTCTGATATGAGGAATCAGCTAACAGTTGAGGTTGTTCAGCCTGGAGAGAAGAAGGCCTTGAGACCTTATTTTGGCCTTCCAGTACCTAAATGGGGCCTGTAAGAAAGATGGAGCAAACTTTTTAGCAGGGCTTGTTAACAGTAGTACAAGGGGTAATGATTTTAAACAGAAAAAAGGGTGTCTCTAGACTACAGTTAGAAGAAACTGCTTATGATGAGAATGGGGAAACAGTGGAACAGACTGCCCAGGGAAGTGGTAGGTGCCTCATCCTGGGAAACATTATGGTCAGGCTGGACAGGGCTGTGAGCAGGCTGGTCTAATTGCAGATGTGCCTGCTCATTGCAGGGGGTTGGACAGGATGAGCCTTAAGGTTCCTTCCAACCCAAAATACTCTGTGATTGACAGAATGTTGACAAGGGCTAGAAAATGGTCTAGAGATTGTGTTCTGAAGCAACAGCTCTGAAACAGGCAAGACTTAACTGCTGTTAAAGACTGAAGTTTGTTTGGCCTGGTATGTCCTGCTCTGCAAGCAGGAAAAAGTATTTCTGAGAGTTATTCCCCTTGGTGACACAGCACTGACCCTCATCAGGTTTTACTGCAGTTGTGCTCCTTCAAAATGTGACTTGACTGCAGAGAGTGTTCACAGTAGAATGGCTGTGTTGGTTCAGGTTAAAGGCCAAACACCTAGCTTGGATGGCATGTCCAGCCCTAGCCTTAAGGAATTTAGAAAAATTTGTAATTGCCTGGAAACAAAACTTTAAAAAATCCCAAATAGTGAAAACAGCTAATAAAACCAAAACAATCCAAAAACCTAAACAAGGAAAACCAAGACTAACTCACAGCTTGGCAGTAAATATGCAGCATGGCAGTGCTCTGCAGAGGCTGTGGTTGCTGTCCTAGCCGTAGCAGGTGGCAGCAGTGCTGTGGCACCAAGCTGAGTGCAGCTCAGTGCGCTGTTCACAGAGTTACAGGGAGGTGGCACTCGCATCCCATGCTTAGTGCTGCTTTCCTTCCCCAGTGGCCTGTACTGGCTCCAAGATTATCCATCAGAATTGAGGCATTTCGCTTTTAAGTGCTCTATTCTTTCATCTGTTGTCAAAGGCAAATGTTTTAGGAGAGAAGGGTTTTGTTTTGAAGAAGTGCTGTGAAAAAAGCCCACGTCACAAGTGAGATTAAAAAAAAAATCGCCTCAAGAGCTGCATTGTTCAGTTGCAGAGAATAGCCTATTTCATCTTAAAATAGCCTTAACTTAAGCCAGGATTTAGCACCATAATTCAGAAACACGTGCCTGGAAGATCCTCCTTGCATTACTGAGGTTATTTGGCTGCTATTGTATATGGTCGTTTCCATGTAATCATCTTTTCAAGTGTATTGAATTTAATCCTCAATGCAGTTGAATCTCCTGTGCTTTTATTTTATAGGAAGACTGTTACATAGTTGCATTCCTATAATTTTAATACATATTACAAACAGATGTTTGGGCTTTTTCTTCTCTCACCACCAGAAATGCAAATTTAAAGTAAATATTAATCTTTTTACCTGTCTATTAACATGTTATGGCTGTACTGTAATGAAATTACTTAAGATATCATTCACAAGCAGACAGAAACAAAACAGTATTCTTCATTCCTCTGAATCTATGAAAATGAGATCATTGTGAATTTAACTGGGACAATGCACACACTCCTATAATGCATATTACCAAAACTAAAGGATTTGTTAATTTTATTACTGCTTGTGGTTTTGTTAGAAAGAGCCACAATGGCCTAATCAGTTTGATGTATAATTTTACAAGTCAGATTTTTTTAATTACTTTTTTTTTTTAATTTCAGTGGGAGAAATTACAGATGACAACAAGTGAGAGGAGAAAAATTGTGTGTTCAGTCACATTCCATATAATTGCAATTACCTGTGTTGTTTGGTCATTGTATGTTTTAATTGACAGAACTGCTGAAGAAATTAAACAAGGCAATGATAACGGTAAGTATCTTTTATCTTCTTCAGTGCTGTTTTGAAAGGCAGCTCTGTAACCAGTCACATTCTGTTCTTAAATAAGAGCTCACATGCCTACACCAGAGGCTTTAATGCAGAAGTTCTGAATGCATCAGTATGAAGATCTTACCTTATGCCCCAGCAGAGAGAACTCTGCTTTGTGTAATCATTGCAGCAGCTTAACTGGCCTGCCAGTTCTTCCTGGGTTAATCTCCCATTATTTAGGTAATTCTAAAGCTCAGGCAAAAAGATGAGTCAAGTTCAAACAGCTCAGTGCAAGTTCAGGTCCTTAAATAGCAATTTATTTATATTAATCCCTTGAACCTTGATAGGAAATAAAGTATGACAGAGCCTCTTCATTAACAACCTTCCTAATACGAACTTCCAAGAGGCTGTTTTCCAGTTGTGTTAGTCCTTCATGTGGGATTTTAGTAGCATGGAAAGCCATTCCTGTGTCCTTTCTAATTTCACTGTCAATGCCCATGTTCCAACTGTATTTATTGGTTATGCACTGGAACAGAGAAGTCATGGAGTCTCCATCTGCTGAGATACTGAAAATCCAACTGGACATGTGTAACAAAATGCATGCTTAATGTCAGTAGGATCCATACTTAGCATATGTGGAAAATATATCCTAAATTTAACTACTCTTTTCCATTTCAAATCTGAGTTTGCTCTTAAATTCAGTCTTAAATATGATCATAATGATAAAAAGCTTTTGAGTTTTGATCTGAATTGAATTTAAGCACCCTAGAGGAACAAAGGTCTCTAGCTTTGTGTTATATTCCAAAGTTAACATGGAAAACAAAACAGGTGGAGCTTTGTGCCTTGCTACCTAGATAAATATTTGATGATATTCCTGATGCTTGCCTTTCTTGCCTTAGAGAGAAAAATAAGCAACAAACCTCAGTAAGTCACAGATGAATACACACCACAAAGTCTTGTTTTGCATTCTTTTGAAATGGGTAACCTTGCTTTTTATCTCAAAAAACCTGGCCCCGAGGACAGGACTAGGGATGGCTTTGAATTTCTATTTATGAGTACAACTACATCACCCTACTCATTACAAGGGGAAGCTATTTCTGTAGATTAGCTGAATTTACATAACAAAACAGCTAACAGGGATTTTTGTTGTTACACACAATGCATAAGAATCGTGTTAATTATTCCTGGTAGGCTTAAAGAGTATTTGTGATTTGTATAGCATTCAGTATTTGCCAAATGTAATGGTTGATTCTTTACAGTAAAAAAAATGGACAAAGATATGCCCTGGAGGTACTTAAAACATGCAGAAGTGTGAAGAGGATGCTTTTGCTCCAAAATTTGCTTGTTGCAGGGGAGAGTACTTTTACAAAAGCGAACATGTATTTGTGGGGAATAAGAAGGACATATATGTAGTTTTCTTTCTTCCCCATTTTCTCTCTTTAAATGGGAACTGCCAAGACAAAGACAAGTAAGCACTGGGGAAAAAACACTTTATAAACATATTTTGAGATGGAGAAAAATTGAAACACTGAATAATACTAGTATTGTTTGTTAATATTCTAGTTTAAAAATCCTATTTAAAATATTTATGTCTCAAATTATTTAAGAGGTTGGGGGTTTTCTTCTCTTTAGTGAAGTATATGATGCAAACCCTTTAATTGCTAAACCTGACACTGGTTTATAGAAAAACGAATTTAAAATATATTTAAAATATTGTAGAATTTATATGGCACTAGTGGTAGGGAATCAAGTTCCACATAAATTTATTCTACTTGAATAAACAGGTCTAGATTCAGCTGACCTTTCTACTAGTAAAGCTCAAGTCTGAAAACATGGCAATCCTGGAAAAAAATTAAATACAAAATGATAAACTCTCTATCCCATAGCAGTTAATAAAGAAGATGCTCCCTGTATTACTGCAGAAGCAGCAGCCTGTATTTAATGTTAAAAGGTGAAAGAAATCTTGAAAAAAGATTTTAAGAGTGGCATTGATTTTTGATTGATTTATTTGACCAAATGGTGGTGCAATCAGTTAAAAGCAGGAAGCAGTTTCCTATCCCCTGGGCAGTTTTTTGGTCAGCCTATGGAATAGGAAACCCCATCTATTTTCCAGAGCCACAACTGCCCCAATAGCATGCCCATACCCGGGCATACTTAGCCAGTGGCTTCTTTTCAGTATACATTACTGAAATAATGCTTGATATTCAATGTATAACATAAACTTTCTATTTCAAAGGTGTCCTCGAATGGCCGTTCTGGACAAAACTCGTTGTGGTGGCCATTGGATTCACAGGAGGCCTGGTCTTCATGTATGTGCAGTGTAAGGTTTATGTCCAGCTGTGGCGCAGGTTGAAAGCCTACAACAGAGTGATCTTTGTTCAGAACTGCCCAGACACCATCAAAAAACTGGAGGAGAAAAGCTCTCCATGCACTCGGCCCTCGGAGCTGAAGGACGCGGTGGTGGTGCCAGTAGCACAGACAGGTACAAACTCTCAGCCGGCGGCGGAAGAGGCGACGTCGGAGGTCATGCCAGTTTGACACGGACAGCACTGCTTCTTCCTCACAGAGTAAGCTGTAGTGTCTACCACACTACAAATGCTACAAGAAAGTAGAAATGACTGCATTTTTTCTGTTAAAGAAGACCCCAACCAAACGACAAAAAAAAATAAAATAAATACCCCATACAAAAACCAAAACCGTGCAAGGAAAATGGATCCAGCAAAGCAACTTGTTACTGTAAGGAATGTGACCGTTCGTGATGTAATTTCGCAACTAGTCAGCAAGTGTAGTGAAAGTGGAAGTGTAGAAAGTGCAATAGAGAACAGGTTTAACAGACAATGCCAAACCTATGTAACAAATGTACTTTTGGTTTTTTTCCTAACTGGGCTGGCTGGGAAAGTAGAAAACAGAAGTGATACAATGATTTTGTTTACAGAAGACACAAAACCTTTCATCTGTTTACTACTAGAAGTTGTGTATTTTCAAAGATACACTTCAAAGGGTACCAATCCAAGTAATATGCATTAACAGAATGGAAGTACAGAGAGCTGTATTGCAGCACTCCCTCTCTAAGCCTTGTATGGTAACACCTTCGTGTGACTGTAAGTGGAGCCTGAATGTTTGGGCAGCTGTGTCAACTATGGATATTTGAACCAGTTGTTTTTAACTATGGCTGGATTTTTGAAAAGTAAGCAGTTCCAACCAATATAAACTCACATCTCCATAAGCAGCAGATAGTTTTTTTAAATGTCAGGGAAGTAAGAAAGGAGATAATATGTAGATATGCATTTAGAAGAGCAGCTCTGGTGTTTATTTTACTTTATAGGAGTTAATTAGGCATAAATTGGATACACAAGGTATTGAGGCAGAACTGTAAATGAAAAAAAAAAGCAGTTTAATGCAGAATTACACAGAAGTAAACTGTCTGTTATCAAAGGTCTGAAAAAGGATGACATTCTGAAGATGGAAGCTACTTTTGGTTTTATTTTTTAAGATTCATGATACAGAAGGGTAGATGTAATAGACCATACCTACCTACATATCTTAGGAAAACATGAGTTTTTATCTCCTTGTTCTAAAAAGTTAGTTTTTATCTTCCTGACTGAAAAAAAACAGATCAATGGTTTCCTTCTGTACAGGTAAACTTAAGGTGTTAGAGATTCGACAGTTCAGTTGTTAATTTCGTGTTTTGAGCACTGGCATATAAAAATGAAGTGTGAATAGCATTAAAAGGTGCAATAGATAAATGAATGTAGATATAATCCTGTGTCCAACAGGGTGAATTATGTATAAGGAACCAATTTTGTGATTCACTTTGCAAAAATGTGGTGTTTACTATAAGGACACAAGAGCAAGTATTGACTTGGAGTAGTTATGTACTAGTGTGCACAAGTCTGGGGCCTGAACATAATGTGTATTTTAAAAAGAAGTTGAAAGTTCTTTTTTTAATCTTGTATTTAGTAAAGGAGGAAAAGCAAAAAAAGGAAATAAAGAACCAGAGTAATGAGGACAGGAGAGTAGAGATTCACTTAAAGGATGGGTATCTGCCACAATTACAAGTGAACTGGAGTTCTACAGAAGCCTTGAAGTTTCTATTGGTAAATTTTCTCTTTGTACACTCAAATATTTACAGTGAAATAACAGACTCATCCCGTTCTTGCAAATACCCAGGCTTTAGGGCCTAAGATGTATTGGAATTTATATTCTAGGTATTCCTTTGTGAATGTTTACTGGCGTAAGGCTCAGGGAATACTAGCAGTGTTAGCAAGAAATGTGTCTCTAATCAGATCATTATATTCTTTTGTACTGGAATTGCTCTTGTAATTTGGCTGTGACTAAGTGATGGTTATCTGGCTAGACAGGGCACAAAATCTTGGTGCTTTAATGGGTCCTTAATACATGTCAATATTTGCTGTCAGTTACTCCAGGTGAGTTGGATTAATGTTGAAGTTTTTTCATGTAATGGCACACACTTTTTATATAAAATAATTTCCCAACTATACAACTGCAACTTCCAATTGTAGCAGCTTCTTATTTGAAACGACATACAAGAGAACCAAATCATTTCTCCATTTAAAATTGTGGAGGAGATTTCAGAAGGTCTTCAGAGCATGATGACATGACTAAGGAATGTCTAGTAACTGCACATGCTTAAGATAGTCTGCAAAGGCATGGTTTTCAAAAGCTACTCGTTAAAAGGTAACTCTCATGATATCTGATGTCAGACACACAAAATTACCGACTGCATCTGAATGTTTGGAAGGATGTTTACAATAAACCTCAGCAAAACTTACTGACAAGGAACATTATTATGAAAAATAATTAAGAGCTTTCTGAAATAATAGTTACTTACTAAGTGAAAGTAACCCTGCTTCTTTAGCCAGCTCAATCTTTGACTGCGGTAGCATCATGACCCATTGAAAGTACTTTATCCTCTATTTTGTCAGCTTACTGGAGAGTAATTTGCATTGGGGTTTTTTCCTTGAAGAAGTCTAGAATTCACCTAGAAGAAGAAAATACCTGAAGATTCTGAAAGCAGAACTGTAGCATCCAACAAGATTTTACATTTTTAAAAACACACTGAAGAGTCAGCAACAGAAAAGACAATGTGAAAACTTTTAAACCAATGCCTTCAACTTCAACACTGTTCTGGCACTCAACCATATATGCAACTGAGTTTACACTTAATTAAATAAAAGAAAGCAGAAAGACTTCATTTGAAATTCCTCCTCTCCCTTGGAAATCCTGAATGTGGACAGCAGGAAAAGGAGTAAAATGGGACTGTCTGCTGAGATGGACAATGAGACAAGTCACCAGCAAGAGAGATTTCAGCTGGCTTGAAGCAGCCTTTAACCTTTTAAAGCATTACAGTGTTAACCTGTGCATCCCTTTCTCTTCTTAGATGCACTGGATTTTCTAGAGCTTTCAGGAATTTCATGCAGGATTGGAATTAGTTTCTGAAGCAGGGTGCAACCTCTTCAAGAGGGCAAGGAGCTATTCACACCATCATGCCTTGGATTCTGGTCTTCAGTCATAAGGAGAGTACATGGATAGAGAAACTAGACAGACCCTTATCAACCAATGTTTTTTCATTCCCCAACAAAGTACAATTTTCTGTATTAATTTATTAACCACAGTATTCTATCCTGGAAAAAAAAACCTCACCAAAACCACACAACTGAACAGAACAGTATACTGAAGGTTTTAAGATGAAGTCTAATGACTTTTTAATGAAGATACCATCTCAAATAAAGAACCATATCAAACTCCTGTGTAGCTGCCACAGTGCAGCTCTGGCAAAGATGCTGACAATAGAATTTGGCCTGGCGAAACCCACAAGGGCAGAACCTGGCTCTGAGCTGCCATTAGCAAGAACAGCTTGTTCAACCTAAGTTTTAATAAAGGTAGGTAGAAGTAATTTGGTGTCAGGCCAGATCTGGAAGTTTGATCAAGGTACTCCTGTATTCACTCCTGTGAACATGCACATTTCTTTTCCTGTATTTAAGTTACAAGCATTATAATGTTTATTTCAAACTGGCATAAACATACCACTTTTGACTGTCAGTAGCATTACAAAGATTCTTGACTAGTCCAACTGTGCCATTCACACACTGCTCTATCTGAAGATAGTGTTTATTTTTGTTGTGTAGAAAAAATAATTCCCCATCTCCAGAACAAACAGTTTATAATTTCCAATAATGCAATGAAACTTACTCTGATGAAAGCATTTTACTGTGTATAATATTCGGAACTACAAGTTTGTGTTATTTGTTTAACTCCCTCTCTTTTGCAAAAGAAAAAGTGTATGTTTTTGTGGTGAATGTGTACTGGAAGACAGAAGGTAAGGGAAACAAAAGTAATGTATCTGCTTAATGTTGTGAAAAAATGTATTTGTATTAAACAAATTACTCAAAGTACTGCAGTATTCTACATTTGTCACCTTGTTACCTAGAGCTTCACATGCTGAACATGGATTGGCAAGACCACACTCTTGCAAGAAAGGTGAAAAATATAACTCAGTTGCTTACTTAATACTGATAAACCTGCTAAGATGCAAGGGGCTACTTCTGGGTACCCCACCTTGGCAGAATGCTCAGGAAAATACTTCATAGTGCAAAAACACTTGAAAAGACTTATAGTTGCTTAACTTGGAGGCTTTAATCCTATAAAGAAGCCTAGAAAGCAACTGGTTTTGCATCCATAGAATAATGGACAACTAGTACTGGGTTTCAACTCCAGGGAGGTAAGAGGACAAAACTTGCCAAAGGAAAGCAATGCCTTGGTACAAACTGTTACACTGATTTTGTAATGTCCAACACATGAAAGCTTTAAATATGGACAGGACAGTTAAATACTTCAAAGCTAATACCAGCTCAAATTGTCAGTATGGATCCTGTTCCTTTTTTGTATTATTTTATACTTTGATTTGGTGGGATTTTCTCCTTTTTGAAAATCCTAAAGACATTTTATTAATGAAAAGGAATGTTGCATGTTTACAAAAGCCTGTGCGTTTTGTCAAGTGTAAAACCAAAAAAAAAAATCTTACCTTGATTAAAACAGAATGTTCTAACCAAGGTCCACATTTAGTTTTCTACAGATCTACCTACTCCACATCTTTCTTGTAGATGGTCAGCTGTGGAGAGAGTGAGCTAAGTTTGAAAATGCCACAATTCCAGCTGGAATCATATGGCTGATGATTGGGAAGAATATATGTTCAAAACACAGAAGTAATGTTCTACAAATTTCATTCTATACATGAAAAGCTAGCCACTTGTTCACTTTCTTAAAGCTGCCCAAACTAGCTCACTATGTAAATCCAAATGGATTTCACAAATCCCTGCAAGATACAGAAGAAACAGCATAAAAAAGAAGTTACTGTAGTAAAGATATATTAATTTCCATTTATTAGCATATGGAAAAGTGGAACCAATTTTGGTTTCATAATTAAGAGAGCAGAGGTATAGGTCCCTAACCTTTTTGCTTTGCACGCTAGAGTTTGAATCTCTTGATGAAAGGCACCATTAGAACACGAAGCAGGGTTCTGTTTAGTTTGATGTCTGTATACACACCTCCCAGCCAATAAAATATTAAGGCTGTTCTGCATGAGCTTTCCTAAAAGTCAAAGAAATTATCAAAGAACTTGGCAAAAACATTGGTGTACACATTTCCAGTACCTGTGAGCTCAGAAAATAACCTTGATTCATAGCAGAATGATTCCAGACTGCTGGAGAATGTGGACCCTGGGACAAACTTGCAGTTTGGCTACTTGCAAATACCTTTAACTGATAGTAATTGAATTACAGGACTTTTTTTAACACATAGAAGATAATATATATGAAAATAAAGTAATCAGCACTATTTCAAATAAAGAAGATAGATCACAGTAATTTTTAAGTGTGTTAAGTAAATCACAATTAATTTGAGGAGATAATTCTATAATGAAACATGGACCATTACATCTGTGTGTGCAGATGCCTGGGAAAACGGTGAACAACACAGTCAACAAATTTTAAAAATGGCTCACAAGCAGCATAGAAGTGAAAAGTGAAGTAGCAGGGTTAAGATGGGTTCATAAATCAGATAAGGGCAAACCCAAGTGTTAATGGCTCACAGTAGAAAGACTGCTACTTACAGGAGCCCAGAAGATACAGCCAAAAGAGCAAATCAGTCTGGAAGTTCAGGCAAAGGCTTTAATGAATCTTCAAGTGCCACTTACCTCTAGGTTTGCTACCAAATTTTGAGAGCTGGGGAAAAAGAATATTTCATTAAAAAATGTGGATGAGATTTTTTGAGCACTTCGTATCTTAGCAATGGGCATCATCCCTTTATCCGTTTCCAAATCAGCATGGTACTGTCTTGGTTAATTGTGTTAATTTGAATAAGAGCTGATATTAGTAGGATGCTTCCTTTTTTATTTAGCAATATTGTTATTGCTAAATTTATTATTTAGAAATTCTGTTTTTAAAGTAATGCTGTCATTTTAGTCTAATAACTTGATTAGTTTTATTTTTCCTTTGTAACAGGTAACTAGTTACATATTAAACCCTCCATTTTAATAAAAGTGGACAGTCATGGCTTAGGGAACTTGATTACAGCACCATTATGGTAAGTGTCTCACCATCAGCTTATTTTCAGTTTCATTAGAGGAACTCTGCACAGGACTTTGGGAGGTGATTTTAAGACAGCAGCTTAAACTGCAGAGCATAAATCGCAACACCTCATTAGCAAAGTCTCTGACCTTCATGAAACTTACTTCTTTTGGGGAAGTCTGGAAATCAGCTATAATGAATTTTTGCTCTTGAAAGAGCTAGAAGATAGATAATTCATGCATTGTATCATGCTGAGACTGACCAAACAAGCCAATTTGATATAATTCTGCACTGCAAGCATTTTATAGCCCTTCATTAGAAAACGAACCTAGAAGGTTCCTTAAGCACAGAACTTTTTCTGCTGAGAAAAAGAAAGGGTTTTTTGTGCTACCCTTTCATATCTGCCAGGTGTCTAGCAAACCCCAGTTTTAAAAAAAGTTAAACTCCAATATAAGTTTGGGACTTTTTGGTCCCAGACTTTGTCCTCACATGTGGCAGTGTCATCACAGAGATGAGTAAATATGTTATTGCATTGAAAGACAAACTAACAAAGAATCGTTACACTCTATAAGTATATCCGCTTACAAATGGCCTAATCTGTTTCCAATACTAAGGAATTGTAAATTAATTTACATTTACTGTATACAAGCAGCTTTGAGAATGTCACTATCTTCTGTTTGGTTTTGGTTTTTCTTTTTTTAAAATAACATTTGCTTTGTTAACATGAAAGGAAAAAAAATCATTTCTACTGGACTTAAAGTCAGCTGGTTCTGTCCAGCTGAGACCATCAATAGGGTATGTTTCACAATTAACAAGTCAGCTGCTACTCACAGTCTGAATGTAATTCAGCCACTTCCTCAGAGAAGCCTTAGCTCTCCAATGCTGGATGAAGTAAAAGTATAACATAGTAAGAACATTGCAACAAACTGGAAAGTACACTAAAAACCCCAAAGTTCTTACATGAAAGTAGCTTTATGTGTAAAAATATTACTTTTTTTGTTTGAAATGTTATATCTTTGAGCCACAATACTTAATGAAATAATAATTTTAACTATTACAGCTTTGAGTTGAAAACTAAAAAAACACAGGAACATTGCAAAACAGTACTCAACAAATTAGGATGAAAGAAATCTTCCCTAAAATTAATCCTTTACCAGAAAAATGCCCTGTAAATTACAGAGAATATGAACAGAAGATTTAGCATTAAAATCTGAAATCCTTGGCTACAAAAGAACAATTTCAAGGTATTCTCCACAGCAAGTTTGTAAGAACACAGAAAATCAGTGTTACCAGCATTTACTTTCTAAATTTTAAAGAAAAAGAATAACAATTCAGAACCTCTGAGAGCATTAGTCTTTTTCCACCTGTAGGAAAGAAACTCATTAACATACAACACTCTAATAGCTGGTTATAAAGCATGATTGGATTATGAAATTAATTGAAGAGATTCCAGCAGCTTGTCTCAGTAACACATGTGAGGCAAAAAACTCTCCCTACACCCCCCCGCCCCACTCCAGGCCTGTCAGGACAAAAAACTCTCAGCACAAAAATTATAAATAAATAAATACACAGCTTTGGGGGTTTGTGTTCTCCCTGCTATGTTAATATTATGCAACAACTCATCTGATAAATTGGTCTTGCACATCATCAGTTTAGACCTGGATTATTTTAAATTCAAATATGAGTACCTGACAGCTACATATGATTTTTTCTGATAATTCAATGTAAAAAGTTCACATGCAGACACTGTTCTTTTTTCATTACTTGTGCAGTAGTTTAACAAGACAGTTTAAAGCCAGCTAAACAAGCAATGATTATATGGAGTTCAAGGAAGAAAATTCAAAAAGTCAGTGAGATCTGATCTATAATCATATTGTAGTCTAAATAAAAAATGTTTAAAAAATACTTAATTTCACACATTAACCAGATTTTTATATCTTATTACTGAATTGTTTCCAGGAATATAGAACATCTCATTCTTCATAACTGCATGACAGTCTTTTTGAAGCACTCACCAGGATGGCAGCCTAATATACTGTAATTACTATGACACCTCCCAGTTATCGAGTTATCTGCTCATTTTCCTTCCACATTTTACAGTGTCATGGGAAAGTGACTCAATGTTTCTACTTGCAATTTCAAACCTCAGACTTTGTATACAAGCAAAAATTCAAAATTAATTTCCAAAAGGCAAAATCTGTCAAAGTACTGAAACAACCACATACACAAGTTTAGTTCAATCCAATTACTCTGGCTCAGCTTCTACCACAGTTTACCACCTCAAGTTTTATAAAGCAAAACAAGATAAATTCCACCACACAGCTCAATTTAACAAAGATATAAAAATACCAAAGGCCTGCCATGAATTTCAGCACACTGATCTCTCAAACACAAAGCAGTGATGTGATGGCCTGGAGATGTGGCTGGTGTCAGAGGCCAAGACCTCTAGGCAGGTTTAAGACTTGCAGTTCACCTGAAGATGAATTACATTACCCACCCATGCTCCAAGTCTGTTAGAAGTTAGTCAGATTTCTTCTTTAGAATCATTTAAGGAGGAAGCTGTTAGTTCTATATAACATAAACAGATCAGTTTCCTATAACATGAAAGGATAGCACAAGACTATTTGTAAAGAGGGCAGAACTTAATGTACACATTAACAGATTTAACACTCATCAGTAACTCTTGCTGCACAGCTATGAAAATACACACCTGGATGTCTGTAAAAGAACTCTAGGAAATACACATAACTATTTACTATGACAAAGACTTGATTGTTTAGCACACAGAAGAGTACTAGGGATCCTGTACTAGAAAGATCATCCACCAGGAATAATTATTTCCACATAATCAACAGGCATTTGAGCTGTGCCTACCACCATGTGTACAAACAGTTCAGCTGAACTGTGACTTCTGTGCCCAGACAACCTAACATGCACTGAGATGTCCTACTTAATGCCTGCTGTGAAATTATCCCTAGTTCTTCCCTTGCCCTTTTGCCTTCTTTTATTCATTTTACAGCTTTTAAAGTGATAATCTGCTAAGAACTTTCCTGAAAGACACATTTAAAAGCATCTAAAGAGTAGCTTCATAAAGCAAGCCTACTGTTGAAAAGTCTTGAGAGGCTTCAATTCAACTCTCAACAAAAGGGTTAGAGAAAAAATATGGAGTAAGATATATTTAAATACAGACTGCAGAGACTTTGGCTTTATCTGAATTCTGCAATACAGATTGCTGAGGACAGTAACTCTTTAAAATTCTCTTGACAAAACATAAAATACTCAGTATCTTATTGAAGCATTTCCAGATCTCTATGATCCTGACAGAGATTCTCAAAGAAAAGGTACAAAGAGAAGAATTCCTCATGTTTAACAGATTATTGCAATTACCACAAAAAGGTAAGGATTCTGACCACAAAATATTCCAGTCTGAACCTAGACAGAAGAGGTACTTGGCTAGTTGGGGGATTTCAAAACATAAACTTACATGATTAAGGTTATAAGTATTTATTTATAGTCAAAAAATTTTATCCAGTAATATAAAGCTTTACCCAGTAACATTGTATACTCTTGACTGTAGGTAAACAGATTAAAAAAAAGCAACTAACAAAGCCTTTAGAAATATAGTTAAATTTTATTTTTGTTTGCAGTGAAAATTAAAACAGATTTCTTATAATTCCCTTCACTATTTCAGCTCTTGGATCAGCTGGTGCTCATCAGTGCCCTTCTCTTCTTCTTCATTCAAGTCTTCTTTTGCTTCTGCATCTGTCACCTCGGGGTGACTGCAGGCAGCATCCCTAGCAGAAAGCTTTTTCATTTTGATGTTTGGCAGTTTCCTCAGATCACCATCCCATTCTCTTAAAGAGAAAAAATAGGTAATGAAAACCAGTTACCAACAGAAAGGAAGGAATGGCAGAGTTAATTCACATTTCCTCAGAAGATGCTAACTCAAGTGAGGCTGCTTTTCTAAGTTATCTTCTGTCCCACTGTAGTATGAATAAGCAACAAAGATTTCACCTGATTTTGTACACTACAGAAGCTATAATTTCTCTATGAAGAAGTAAGTACTTTCACATGTGATATTCTGAAACAAAAATATATGACTCACTTTATTCCCACAGATTAATTCTACCCTCAGTCACTTTTGGCCACCTGCTTTTAGGTTTGTCTCATTCAATTTGCAGTCTGGTAGGCAACAGAAAAACAGGTCAGAAGAGTTTCTTCTTCTGGAGGCTTGATTTGCATATGTGACACCACATATACGTAAGTCCCTGGTGATTTATGGTAAATGTTAACTTGTTGTATGACTGACTTCAAGAGAACACAAAAGGTTAGTAAACATTAAATCACGAGTGTATTTTTGCAAAAGGCTGCATGAAGGAGAACGGGTTGTTTTAAATATAAGTCAAACCCAGTACTCAGTTAATAGAATGCTTTCTTGATTATACTAAGTGCACTTCATGGATAATTTTTCTCAAGGGCAAAGATAGTATTTGCCAATTATAAGATATGTTTTTCCTTTACCAAGGCAATACAACAATACTTCTATCTGATGTCCCTGTTTAAGAAGTCAATTGCATATTTATAAATATAGCAGTTTCTCTTTGGAATTTCTGGCTTTATTCCAACATCCTGTAAATATGACTTCTGGCTACATAACATCCCTGCGAGTCAGTGATATAGCATTCCTTGCAACATAAGCATTCCTAAGTTGTTTTTTTTTCTTCCTTAAAAGTATTTCACTTGATAGAGCTGTCAGCAAAAATGCTTGCTCCATCTACTACCAGGACATAACAACATGCTGGCCCAGATGAGCCAGCAGCAAGTTTCACAGCTCCCAGATCTTTTAACTGGATGCAAGTTGTAAATTCATTTAAGATTTTTAACTAGTATATACACAAATACCAACACTACTGTGAACAGCTGATGTCAGAATTTTAGGTCAAATATTATCTAATAATATTGAGGAAAAAAGTTAAGTTACAGAAATGGCATTCTAACTATCAAATCTAAATCTTCCAATGTTCTAATTAATAGCTGGCACAGATGGTCAGCTTGTAACAACTAAGAAATGCCAAGATAGCAGTACCATACCTACTTTGCTCTTTCAAATGACAAATTCCTTGGCAATGTCGCATAATTCCTTTTTTAATGAAAAAAGACTTACAACAGGTGAACTTCAGAAACACTATTTTGCATAAACAGATTATTAGTGATAATAAAAAACCTACCTGAAAAATTTAAGATGCTTTCTGTTCATAATGTCTGGGATTTCTAATAGGAAAGAAATTAAATTCTGTTAGATGTATTACATTATTCAAGTGAGTCTCATTTCAAAGGGAGAAATGTGAGCTAAATGGCCTCTAACCAAAATGGCTACATACCTCCCTTCCATTGCAACCAAACTGTTCTAAAAGAAACCTGCCATACATATATACAAATAATAAAATAAATACAAATAACTAAAGCAATAATACATATCTGTATTACCTTTGCTAGTAAAAAGGAAGGCAAATATTTTGTATTGAGACCTGTGGAACAGACCATTTTGCTTTTTTCCTTCCGGAGTAGCCAAAATCTTCCTACTAAAGTGTAATTTATAAATTTAGGCAGAATTTTACATAGGATGCCAAAGCTCTTTTGCCTCCCTTCTGTGTCCTTCTTTTCTAGGTCAGTCCTGGAGTGTTACAAGCAGCCTATGTTGAACACCATCACTAATTTATGGAGATTTACACCCTAGGAGCCTTGACATCTTCCCATAGTATAGAACATCTCATTACTGTCTATGAATTGTACAGATTTCACAGCCAGCAGGCTTCTCACCAAGATAGATGTTTTCTACCTTTCCAACATTAAATCCACTTTATTTTAGCTCTTAAAATTGTGACATTTCAGCAACTTTTATATTGTCCTTGAGCAAACAGTTTTACTTTTGTTCATCGATCAATTTCCTCAAGTTTTAGTGTAATAAATAAAATCATGCTATCAATGCAGGACTATGGATGATTTTGCTACTACAAAACATAGGATGATGATATCTGTGCCATTTATCTTTGTGACCAGACAGTCCTTACTATGCAGAAAATGATTCCTTCTTTTCACACTTGGTCATGAAGTTACCAACTGAAGAACAATAATATATGTGGAATGTTTTGATAACAATTACAGTGATTTCTGCAGACTGTTCCTCAGTAAACAGATGAGGTGATACTGCTCACAGCTGAGGAAGCCAACACAAAGAAACATTTACCTAGTGCTTTTTTGAACTGCAGTCATGGCAGCACAGTGCCAAATTCTGGAACATCCCATCTCCCACAAGGGAAAGAAGTTCTTCCCTTCTCCCAGGTATTTTACAAGGGACAATCAGTGCTACTCCATTTGCCCCTAGTAGTGCATGTAGTGATGTAAACAGTGAGTTTGGCAGAAGTGGCACCATGCTGAGATTTGCATTTTTTCCTTTCATAAAAGCACTGATTCAACATACAGTTCAGTGTTCTTGTCAGACAAACCAGGACTACAGGACAAGACTTTCAAATTAAGTCCTTTCATTTGTTTTCCTTTTTTTGGAAAACATATAATAGGTTTAAGTTATGCAGACCTTTTCCAAAGAGAATATTCTAACAGTCTTATCTAGCCTATCATTCAGGGCTCACAAACATCATGAGAAAGCAGGCACTCAGAGTTCTGTGACAAACCAAGATTTGGCACTGAATTCAGCTTTGTTGCTTTGGCAGTGGGAAAATTTTTAAGCTACAGTTACATGTGTGTTTACAATATGTTACACAATAAAAACTACTGAGTCGCAAGATTAAGAATAGAGCTGCGTGTAGAAATAAATTATATACTGCACAGTAACTGATTTTCTAAATTATGCTGGATTAGTAACACTTGTCTAACTCAGCTGCATCTCCTTAGCATGCACCAATGTTATGGTTTTTGCTGCTGCTTGTGAACTTCTTCATTTGCTTTAAAATGTTAAGTCATAGGAGCATGTTTTTCTGAACTAAAGACAGAAAAAAATGTAAGAGAGAAATACAGAACAAGAATTGGTAGGAAAGAAATGAAGACAATATTTTGGGGAGTAGATTATTGTCTGACATTTCTAAGACAAAGTATTCAACAATTTATGCATTTAGCAAAACAGCAGTGAAAGATGGTAAGCAAACATTTTCTGATGTTTCCAACCCTTTCAGATAGTTTTACTTTTCTTTCTTTTGAGGATGAACAAACAGGCTGTTAAAAAGAAGGAAACTGTAGATGCTCTTTAGGCAAAAAATTATTCAGTTATACAATAATGATCACTACAGAAAACAGCAGCTAACGAATAGTACAGAAGTTACATTAGCAGATAAATGGAAATGATACAGCCTTCATCTGAATTAAACTGATTTCCCTGTAATGTGAAGCCTGCAGAACCAATTAATGAAACTAGTGTATTTAGTTTTAAAAGCCACTTTCCCCCAAGATAAGTATTACAGATCTGAGAGAACATGTAAGGTAATTAGAAGCAAATTATCAAAAATGGATGGTGTTCAAATGAAATAATTACGATGCTTTTCCACTGAAAGCATACTAACTCTGGGTTACAGATAAATAAGTAAGTATCTAGCATTGCCTTTCAATAGCTTTGCTATAAACATGTAATACCAGATTAAACAGAAAACCCAAATACACAAAAATGAAAACAAGAGGAAGAAAACTGCAGTAAAACTACTGTAGATGTATTTAAGGAGTAAGTGACAAGAAGCTGCTAAACCTCAACAATGTCACTGATACTGTTCCCTGTATAGCTACTGTTTTTTTTAAAAAAAAACTACAATTTACTCTATTTCGGGATGTCTACCGCTTTTGTAAACAAATTCTTACATTTTGTAAAGGGTTGGTTTTTCATTTACATATATCCTTGACAGGACAAGAGCAAATGCCCTCAAGCTACACCCAGAGAAGGTTCATGTTGGATGTTAGGACAGATGTTTTTTCACTTAAAGGGTGGTTAAGCATTGGAATGAGCTGCCCGAGGAAGTGTTCAGGAAATGACTGGATGTGGCACTTAGTGCTATGGTCTAGTTGACAAGGTAGTGTTTGGTCAAAGGTCGGATTTAATGATCTTGGAAGTCTTTTCCAACTTAATTGATTCTATGATATAAACAGACTGCATCAAAGTTTAGTAGACTTCCCTAAATGAAAAGAATACATACTATGCAGTCTCTTCATAGCAAATGCACATGCATACAAGAAATAACTGAGTTCAAGAACGGGTGGGGGGGAAAAACCCAACCAATCTAAGTCAGTTATAATAGCTCCACTCACTAAAGCTTCTAGGATTAATAATGAGCTAGAGGCATAAAAGCACTGTTTCCAGCTGATTTCCATTTATGCCCAATCTCTAATTACAGTATTTAGTTGCTATAGTACTTAGCAGCAACTATTTTCTCTGAATGAACACTGTCCTAGACAGAGAGCAAAACCTGCAACAGCTGTGATAACAAATAATGAATGATTTTAAAGTGTATTTAATATGTGAAGTTGTACTGTGCTCTGTGAATGCTTTACTTGCTAATTCTATAATAACCTCAAATTTTGCCTACAATATTTCTAGCTTCTTCATGATTTTTATATTGTGCTTGTGTATTTGACATCTTTTTCTCTAGCCTTACTGCCTTTTTCTGTCAGCTTTCCACTAAGCATGAAGGACAAAAAGAACTAAAACTTAAAAGCAAAAAACAAAAAGAACACATTCTACAATTAAGCTGTTTGATGACAATCACAGAATCTATTTTCCTATTACTTTTTCCCTCTCCTTCTAAGACATCAAAGATGATGCTTGTGGTCATACAGATATTCTTAAATTCCTCTGCCTCTGCCAGCTGCACTGGCAAAATTTTCAAGTCATTAATTTTCTTGATTTGTACAATACATATCAGGGTGTGCTGACTTTGGCCAGGGTAGAGTTAATTTTCTTCACAGTAGTTAGCACAGGGCTGCATTTTAGATTAGCTGGAGATGGTGTTGATGAAAACAGGATGTTTTCATTATTCTTGAACTAGGCTTGCACAGATACGACTCTTTCTGCTCCTCAGCCCAGCCCACCAGTGAGGAGGCTGAGGGTGCACAAGGAGCTGGGAGGGAAACAGCTGGGACAGATGACCAGGGAATATGACACACAACCCAAACCTTGCTATGCTTTGAATCCTAACTACAGAATAATGCACATTTTTCATGTTTTCCACAACATACTTTACTATTAGAAGGATCAATTATGTCTGGATAATAATTTAGCATTAAAGCCAAGTTTACCACTCAGCTTCAAGCTGTACATTATTGGTTAAAGCAAGATACAAACACTTCCCTGCTTATCTTGACTATCCCCAAACAACTCTTTTCTTTTTTCACTTTCATGATCTCTTTTTCTTTCTTATTTCACCAAACTATTGCTGCTTCACTTCAGCCTAGTTCCAGCCATCTAATGAAGGTCGAACCAGCTGCTGTACGGAATTCAAGGCAAGTGCATTAAAAGCTCACTTTAGTTTAAAAAATAGGTTATATATGCCTGGACTGAAAAGACAGTACCAACAAATATGCAGAAAGAAAGGCAAAAGTAGAATATATGAGTCAGATCTCCGCCATCTTTTATTCTCCTTTTCTTTACTGTGGCCCTCCTCCCAAATAACTCTGTAAGGCACAAGTACCTGGCACTTAGGAATTTCTTTAAAGAGAAAAATAAGGACAATGCCTAGAAAGTTTGCTTAGATTGTGGCCTTGTGAGCAGGTGTGAGGACTGAATTCTTTCTGATACTTTTACATACCTATTCCATAGCCCTCATAGAGTTGTCTTTCACGTTCTATTGTCTGCTTGATGACAGTTTCCCGTGACCCATGCTGTCTTCCTTGTCTGCCTTTAATACTGTTTTGTAATTCAATCTGCTCCAATTCAGCATTGAATCGACACATATAACTGAAAGAAATAAAATCCATAAAAGCTAGATGCAGTCATACAAAAAAATTGCAAAACAGAATTACTCTGATAAATTATTTTACTAATTGTATTTATTTTCTAATTTATTTTATTTATTGGAGCCTCAAGGAGTAAGTAGTATGAAATCTGCATGTTTAGGTGTCACAGAATAACCCAACAAGCAAATGCATGTGATTACTACTGTCCAAATCATTTAAAGTCCTCTACACACTACAAAAGTAGGGATATACTTAAATAATTAAAAAAAAGAAACTACAAAACGACTTATTTGAATAATTCTAGTATGACTATATACATCTCTCAGTATTTGTCTCTGGCAAAAAAATCAACTACTTGATATTATAATTAGCAATATATAAAAGTCCTCCTCTGAGTCATCATCACATTATTTTTAAATCTTGTTTTTAACACCAGTCTTACTTTTCAATTAGTTCACCAGCTTCCTTCTTTGTGTACTCGATTTTACTGGGATCAAGGTGACTTTGAAACCATTGCAGTTTTTCTCCTACAAGAATAAACTGAATATTAATGGTTAAACCACCACTGTAGCATCAACACATATTAAAGTTTCCCAAATTTTTAAAGCCCCCCCACAGCATTTTTCAAGATTTTGAATGGTATCAGAGACTCTGATATTGTGGGTACCAAGTATGAAGGCAGCTGTAATAGAAACATTTCCGCATCATTTCAGAATTATTTTATACCTCCCTTACATGAAAAAAAAAATAAGTTAGGCTTTGTTTTACTGGAAATTAACTAAAATATCTCTATATCAATTACTTAGGAAGGAAACTTAGAAAGGAGGAAAAAACCAACACAGTGGCTGAGTAAGAGTTCTGGCTGTCACATCTGTTTTTAAACAGATTAAACTGAAAAGCTGCAGGATCAATCATATGGAAGAGAAAAATATTCCAGGATGTGTCTCCAAGTTTTGAATTTATTTGCTAACAAAATGTGTCTTTTAAGCTACATATATCATCTTCTTCTACAAGCAATTATAAAAAGCTTGGAGACCAAATACAATAAATATGTGTACAGATGTACAAAACACTCCTTTGGTCTATATTGCCCTGCTGTTGTGTACATCGACTAAAGAATAGCTCTGCTCAGCCGCAAATTCAATCCTGTATATATTAAGTGGACATGTCAGGTATTTCAGTATTTCAACCAAGTCTATTTGATGATTGCAGAATCAGATTATAGAAAAAGAAGCTCTAACTGGACATCTAAACAACTGATAAAACTTAGAATCTGTACTAAGAAACTGAATACTGTACTCAGTAATAGAAGTTTCTGCTTACCAATAATACTTAAACGCAAAGCTTTGTCAGTCTTCAACCTAGCAGAGAAAAAACAGATGGGTTAGCCAGGAATGAGTACTATATGAAAAATGACCTTAATTTTATTCTCAAAAAGTTATTAAACAATTCACTTTTTCAAGAAGTATTTCATCCTCTGAAGACTCCCTAAAAGCCATGTACAAGTAAATGCACAGCATGTATGAACTAGTAAGAATTCCACTTATGTAGTGGGATAGAATATAAGAAAATAAAGATAGTGTAGGAAGTAATCTCACCCCTAAGGAGTTGCAGCTGGGCCAATTAGCAAAGATTAGGAACAGGCCTGACTTTAAGAGGCCACAGCTGTAACCAAGGAGAAGAAGAGTGCTATAAAAGAGTGGGGTGGCTGGTTGAGAAGGGAACTGGAGTCAGTTGGCTGCTTTGTGAAGAAGAAAGACACTGTGCTTGGAGGGGCTGCCCATGAGGGAAATACCAAGAAGGTAGGAAACTTTTGTGATAAGGAGACAACAGCATGGAACCCTTGCTGTAACGATGACAACACACTAATACACTAAAGAACTTTCTATTTCTATGGATACCCCAGCATGTATAGAAGAAGCCTTCAATAAAAGCTGGGCAGGCTTTTATCCTCAGAGGACTTAGAGCAGGGAGCTTTGGATGGTAACAGCATCCAAGAAAAGGACACATACTTCCCTTAGTGGAACTCCACACCATGAATCCCTGCTGGGAACCCTGCAAGGCAATGCTGCCAGACAAGTCTGTCTGCAGAGCTTTGCCATGGAGAAAATAACAATGGCATCTAGGAAAGCAGCCTAAACAGGATCATTTCACACATCTACATTCTAAAACACTAGAAACTGCCATCTGCACCTGCTAAGGGCCACTAAATCATTTATCAAAGCAGTGAAGTACAGGACCACCATTTCTTCTGGATGAAAAACCTTCAGTCTCCTGGTGCACACAACTAATTTCAGTATGAGAAATAATGAATGACCGTCTCGGATGTTGGCTTATTGTACTTTTTATAAAAACCTCACCTCAGTGGCTGCTAGAAGACAATAGCATTAGCAGGGAGGCTAATCAAATCAGGTGAGTCAAAGAAACTTCCTCTCCTCTCCCTCCACACAATGAATAATAGCTTTTGCTCAGGAAGGAGAGGTAAGGTCAGGGACACAGTCTTGTGGCAGGCTGTTGTTTCTTGAGGATTTTCTTCTTCACCCACCTTCCAGAAATCCTCTGCTTAGGCAATGATTATTAATAAGCATGATTCATTGTTTTCTTGATGTTTACTTAGTACTTTAAAAGTAAATTCTGTATGTTCCTTTAGCAGCTCTTTATCTCAGATATTGTATTCAAATGTTCTTCTCTAAATACTAACAATGAATAAGTATTTTCCAAATCAGATTACGAACTCAGTATTTTTCTCTCATAATATCCACAAGTGCAAATGCCATCTATGGGTCTGAAAAAAAAGATAGGCTTTTCAAAATAAATAATTTTAAAAGCTAACAGTCTGTCAGGTCCTCATAAAGAATCTGCAAGAGTATGTCACAAAGCATCACTGCCACAAGCAATGCAAGTAGAAGCACAGTGAGTCAAGAGAGATTAGGAAGTTAGGGGAAAACCTGAGAAAAAGCACACACAGTGTTCTACCAGGAAACATTTTTAGATTGCTTACTCCCAAAAGGTCGTTTCACACCCCATCACTGTAAAAACTCCTTAGATGTCATATTTCAGAGCATGTCAGTATTAGACTGGCTTATCTGTAATGAAAATGCACTGACTACTAAGAAATTTATCATGCATACTCAATAGAAAGGGTCTATTTCGACTCAGGAGGGAAAACAATAGGAATAAAAAAAAGCACAGCTACATTAGCTTTAGCTACCAAAACCAGATATGTTTTCCTGCAACTGCAGAAATACCTGACTGCTGTTAGTACATCACTACTACAGAAGTTTCATTAATTTCTCACTACGGTCAGGTTTCCTAAAGTGTAGAAAAGTTAGTGCTCTACTACTGCCAGTGAAGCAGCTATTGCTTTCTCATAAAAACATCCATGTAATTATTTAACAGAGCAAACAAGCTGCCTAAAGGAATAAGAATTCACATGTAGATTGAGAGAATAAACTGGTAGTAATACACTGGAAGTTGTTGCTGCTTATTAGACCTTGAAGAGAATTGAGAGGAGACGGATGCAGGCAAGAAAAAAGTGTAATGGAAGTGAACAAGATGATTTAAGATTGTAGCCAATTTTCTAAAAGCAATTGGTTTGTCTCCTCTTATTATGGTTAAGATTGGTCTTTTGTAGTGCAGTCACAGTTTCTGGACAGTAAACTTATAACTGCTGTCATATTTCATTACAAATGCTTGCAGTGAAGAGTGGACAACGGAGCCCACAAAAGACTTCTACAACTTAATGCAGAATTTCTCTCTCATTTTTCCCAATGCTGCATTTTAAATATTCAAATTCCTTGTGGATAATGTCTACCTTTTTTACTATCTCATTTGGGCAAAAGATACTGCAATATGCATCTCACAACTTAACGCAATTTTCCTTTCTGTATAACATAAACAGGAACAATCACGGTAGTTATTTCCTTCCCTCCATCCTATAGGAAAGTTAATAAGCAAATAGAAGCCTAAATTGTCTCCAGTCCTGAATTCTGTCTCCAGACAAGCACCAAAGGGAAAAAAACCCAACAAAACCCAACCAAACCAAAACAAGCAAAACAAAATAAACAAGCCACACAAACCCAAAAACATTGACTTCTATAAAAGATATTCTCACCCTCCAGTAACATACCATTCAAGGGTTTCCTACACCTTTGTGTTAAATAGTAATCAACAGATAAAATGTACATATGTTGAAAAAGATATTACTGCACAAATTTAGCCAGCCACAATTAAAGCATCCTCTGGCAAGGAAATCCACAGCTTAATAAAATAGTACAGATGACCTCTATGGACTTCCTACATTCACTGAATACTCTAATCCAGTTTTTCCATTCTGCAGAAGTGCACTAGCCTGTACAGAGCAATTATCCTCTTCACTCAGACCTAGTGAGATCACATTGAGAATTCCATTTCTAGTTTTGTGTCCTATTCGTACTTCAGACAACTTCTACACAATAACAAGCATGGTCAAAAAAATGCCAGATTTGTAGAAGGGACTAAGGAAGAAAATTCTGTAGAGATTACAAGCAGCTTCTGTTTACCACCAAGTGATGTACTAACCTTCCACCAGAGAAAAGGGCTGTCATTCAATAGAAGCAATTTGGAAAATTGTTTAAAGACATTTAATAGACCTGCAGAAGCAATGCAGAAGAATAAAACTGGTGTGAGCTATTTCTTTTTCCCCAAGAGTGTAGAGTGGAAAGCTTTCCTCCATTCACAGCATCAGAAATTTGTCTTTTTCAGAGCTATGCAAAATTAATCCAAGCCTCACCATTATATTACAGAAACTGAAAGCTAAGTAAGTACAACAAAAAAGTTCAACACATGTTTAATTCCCAATATTTAAAAAAAAAAATCCTGAGAACTTACCAAGCTGATAGTAAAAATAGAGATTCAAAAGAAATTGGAAGCCTTAATAAGCCTTTCAAAAACACTAAGGGGGAAAAAAATCATTTTCATGTCTTTCAAATTAAATTGCTCTTCAAGCCAAGACAATACAGAAAATAGAACATAGAGAACTGGAGGATGTTTTTACTGCAACTGATTTGTAGAACACCACAACAAAAGTGATCTATCTACAAAGTACAGAATGTTAGTTAACTGTTCAGGCCCCAGAAGTGTAAGATGTAGAAGATATATCTTATTCATAAGATATAAAGATGTAAGATATATCTTATTCATAAGATATAAAGATACAAAATATAAGATCATTTTGCTATCACAATATGCTGTGGATGGTCAAAACTGACACACTATTCTTGGTGGAAGGGTTTCCCTACGCAAAATGAAAGGTTACATCTTTTACAATCAGCCTAGATTGACATAGCAAGGATAGGGCTTCTTCAAACACATCAGTGACTGAAGGAAAACTAAAGCTAAGGTAGGGTTCTTACTGAATTGAGGGGCACCCTGGCAACAGAGGAGATGAGGCAGAAATACCAAACGCCTTCTTTGCACGGGCCTTCTCTGCCAAGAGCAGCCCTCAGGAATCTCTGACCAGGGCTAAGGAATGTCAGAAGGGAAGACTTTCCCTTGGCCAAGGAGGATTGGGCTAGAGAACACCCAGTCAAGCTTGACATCTACAAAGCCATGGGCCCTGAGGGATGCATCCATGAGTGCCAAGGAAGCTGGCAGACACCATGGCTAAACCACTCATGATTATCTTTGAAAGGTTGTGGAGATGAGGAGAGGAGCCTGAGGACTGGAAGAAAACAAATGTCACCCTGGTCTTCCAAGATGGCAAGAAGGAGAAGCCAGGAAACTACTGGCCAGTCAGCCCCCCCTAAACCACTGCAAAGGCAACACAGCACCTCATTCTGGAGGCCATCTCTATCCACATGCACAACAGGGACATGATCAGGAGTAGTCAGCATGGATTTACTACAGGTAAGTCATGTTTGACCAACCTGATAGCCTTCTATGATGAAACAGCCTGGATGGATGAAGGGAAAGCAGTGGATATTGTCTATCTCAATTTCAGCATGGCCTTTCAACGTTTTGCTGTTGCAAGAAGAAGGAGGAAGAAAAAGTAGCACTCCAAGAAGAAACATCAGCACTGTTGTCCATATCAGCATAACCACACCAGACTGTCACTAAAAGACTGAGTGTGCCATGTCACAATGAATAACCAGTAAGTATTGCTCCCTCACTAGGTTTTCTTGTGCATGTTTTTCTGTATGGTGAAGTCACGAATGCAAGCACTAAGCATCAAGTAAGATGAAGTCATCTTCTGTGACTAAGAACTGTGAGCGTTTTTTATGACACAAGGTGAGAGAGCTAAGGGACAAAGTGGTCAATTTAGCAGCAGGAAAATTACCTGCAATAAAAAATTACTATCAATAGTCAGAGAGCACAGGAAAAAATACAAAACAGCAGGGAAAATCTCCCTCACATTAAGAATCTGCCCAATCAACACATGCTGCTTGTGAATTCTTGCAGCAGTCCTGCTGGAGGCTACATGACCCCACTGTGGCAGCAAAGGTCCCCCTTCTAGGGAAAGCAACAGTGCAACTGCTGTGGATAAGGTTGTACATCAATCCCAACAATAAAACTGCACTGTCTCTGGACCAGGAGTTTCCAATTTAACAGTTTTAGACAAATAAGTATTGGGCTCAGCTCACATGGTGCATCCAGACACTACAATTTATACAGCATTATCTAGTTTATGTAGTGCTATACGGTACTTAGACTGAAAATGCTTTAAGCCAGCTTTAGTAACTTCCTAAATAAACATATTTATGCATAACAACAAGCAAGCTTAGACAATGTAATTTAAAGGCCAGCCTTCACCAGCTGTCTTTTCTCTCTGTGGGAGGGGGAGGTAAAGCTTAAAAGCAGAAAAACAAACTTGCTATGGAACAGCACAAAACCACCACAGAGGAGTTAACTATACAGTTTTATGCAGAAGTCTGTCTTCTGCAGGAAGGTTTCTGGGTTTTCTTTTCTATTAATGCAGCATTTTAGCAGAAGCAGGTAGACTGTAAGCAGGATCCTTACTGAACTTGAAGTAAAGCCAAACTAGGTGACTCACCTTCATGCGAAGGTGAGCATCATGCTATTCAGATTATCAAAGGCAAGAAATCTAACTTGTAAGGACAACACCCAAAGTAAAGCAGCAGAACTACACACTTGGTATAACCTGATTTAATGCATGTAAACCTGTCACTTCACATGGCCCAGCAGCAGTGTCAAGTTATACAAGTCTTTCTGTTTTCTTGTGGTTATATCAGCCTAACAGTCCATGTCCACTACCACAAATAAAAAGTATCATTTGTGATGTTATTTTTTGATCTGTACAGAGGTTTTGCAGTCAACTTACTTTTCCTTCTTTTCCTGTTTGTGTACTTCCCTTGCAAGCTGTGCAGCTTTTCTGCTGTAGGGATGGATAATTTTTTTCTCTTGCTTCCCTCCTTGAGGTTTTCTTAACTTTGGCTGAAAAGATATCAAAGATACTATGCACTAACAAGGCTGAGTAAAACATCAAAAGGAAGAAGTATACACCATGGTGAAGACTGAAAAGGTCATGCACTGATATCTAAAAAAGCCCTCAACTTTCAGTAACATGTTATCAATTTCACCCACTTCAATAACAAAATTACTTCCAGCCATTACATACTGTAACAAAACCACTAGAGCACAAGAAATGCTGTTAGAAATCTTACCTAGTGACTACTGTCAGAATGCCTACTTTGTAGAACTCTGTAGCTAGGAAACTAATATTAGCTCTCTGTACCTTTGCAGAAAAATGTCCCCATTCAAGCTTTTATCTGGGTTTCTGACAAGAGCCTCGTGTAATTTGTACAATGTAATAAAAGCGATTTTCTTGTTCCTCCCCAGAGATCATTGGAATGCTTCACACCAGAGAGCAGCCAGAGACTTCCCTTCTGTACCCCTTCATACTGCACAGAGAGGGAATACAGCTCACAAATTTCCAGAGTATGGTAATACTGCTCTAAGTTATCCTACTTTCTGGTAAGAAAATGTTTGAACAGAACCGAATGGCTTTATGAAATAATGTGCTAGTTAACTGCACCCAAAAGAAACGCCTTAAAGCAAGGGGGCTTTCCTACATCACAATAAATGGGCATCAGTAAACGCAGACTATAGTACATCCAATTCTCTGCGATAGTATCAGTGCTTAGGACTGCGAAAAAAAAAAGATGGTGTCAAAGACATGGCTAAAGACACGGCTACTTCAAGCAGCTCGGGAATTCTCCGGCGGCGGCACCTTCCACCTGCTCCACAGGCGGACCGCGCCTCTCCCCGGCCTGCCAGGGGGGCCCAGAAGGACGCGAACCCCCCGGGAGGAAACGCAGCAGTTTCTATGTGCAAGGTCGGCTCACCGCCGGTACCGGCCCAGAAGGACGCGAAGCCCACCCCCGGAGCCAAGGCAGCAGTTTTCATGCGCAGGGTCGGCTCACCGCCGGTACCGGCCCACAGGGCCAGCACACCAGCGGGCTCGCCTCCCCAGGAACGCGGCGGGGCCGCTTCCGGAGGGAATGAAGGGGCCAGAACACCGCGTCCCCAGAAGCGCAGGCTGCGGGAGCCGCACCCCTACCCCAACCCCTATTCCTATTCCTATCACTGTCCTTGTTCCCGACCCTATTTCCATCCCCATCCCCAGCCCGGCACACGCACCATGGCGAGGGAGCCTTCTTCCGGCGCCGCGCTGCAGCAGCCTCAGCGTTCCGGGCGGGCGCGCGGCCGGCGCGGCGGCCGTTCCGCGGCTGTTTGGTAGCTGAAATTAATGGGGCTGCTGGTGTCTGTGAGGTTGAGATAAAAGAAAAAGTAGAAGTAGTCCAAGAACCTGGTGATCATTATGATGGAGAAATTCCAGAACTGGAATTCCACAACTTTGCCAATGCAAAGAAGGAGCCTTGCTGAGCTGAAGAAAACGGAACAAAGTGAGCATCCTTTGTGAGGAAACCAGGCTTTCCCTTGGTAAGGGAAAGAAGCAACCTCTGGAATGTCCAAAATCAAAACTTAAAGTTACCAGAGAGTGTAGCTCACAGACATCACCAAAACAGAAAAAAACCCTCATCTCTGGCAGCAATGCTCCTGTGGCACCTCCAAGCAGATCAACACCTACACCAGGGGCCTGTGGAAAAGCACTTGTGAATGTTCAGCTCCAGCATCCCAGGCTCAAAGGAGATACCATGTTTAGGTCTTAGTACTTCTTGCTCTTCAGATGCTGATGAATCTTATACTGTATAAAGAAACATATTAATTTTAAAGATCGTCCTAAACAGCAAGCCCACAAATATTTTACTGAAATATATATATAAGTAAAGTGGGATTATCTAAAGCAAAGTCTTCATTCATTTTATATTGGAATGTTGGCTGTTTGTGCACTTGCAATAAAACTGTTTCATGGATTTACAGGAGTGCTACAGATGGCAGTGAGAGTAGCAATTTTGGATTTTAATCTAATAATTTAGGATGTAGCAGTCACAGACAGGAAACTGAGCATGGAATTTTAAATAGTCCATTCAAGTAAATAGATTTAGAGTTATACTGTCAAACAGCAGGGGAATCGTAATAGTAAACTGGGGAATAGCTTTGTTTTAATACTGTTCAAATCTGCTGGGGACCAGCAGCTCACATTTAACTGAGGGATGCCAAAGGAAGTCAGGCTATAAGGTAAAATGGCTGTGAAAATAATTTGACTACGGGGCCCACTCATGAATACAAATGGAAGATGCAAAAAGTAATTTGTAGATTCTTTCTTCATTTGGATGAACAGCTTGGAGGCTTTGGAGCATACATGCGAGGGAATGTCAATAGGTATGGCCCTCCCATCAAAACACCACAGAGAAACTGCTGTGGTCTCCATTTAGCTTTCATTTCACAGAGAAATGCTGGGTGGGAAGGAGATGTACAACTGGCTTCACTTCTGAGCTGCAGGACATGGTTGGGGCAGAAGTTGGAGCTGAAAGACACCCACAGTAAGTTTTTAATGGGAACTGTAAGAAAGAAAAACAAACTCTGTAGACACTTAAATTTAGTGGGCAACTCTGAGGGGCCTTTCAGCTGGTCTTCTGCCACTGACTGTAATGAAACCTCTGGGTGATGATGCATTTAATCTGATCACCTAGCTACAAACCAGAAAGTGTTCCATATAAATGTGCATTGCTTTCTAGTCTGGTCTTGTTCTTTAAATAGTTGTAATCTGGGAAATATTTTTCTTGCTTTTTAGTACTTCACTGAATCCATCTACAAAGGATCTTTTGCAAAATGTCTTGACAGCTGTGAGGAGTAATTGCTGTGTAAGTTCTCCTAAGTCATGTATTTATCCTGTGGGCGAGGCAGTAGATACGGACAGAAGAATCCAAATTTGGCATGTTAATAACTGGATCTTAATTTGCATTTTTGCATTAATTTTACTGATGCTATTACAAATGCATTAATTAAAATAAAGGGATATCTGGCTGTGACAGTCTTTCTTACAGTGTTCAGTAATAAACAATAAAGAAGCAAAATAAAGTAGGTTTATCAAACACAGTTTAATTCTTTCACCCTTGAAGTGATTTGCTATTAAATTCTAGTTATTACTATATATTATTATGTTAAGTATTATAAAGCAGTGACTACAGTATGATACTTAGGATACAGTTGACATACAATTCTAAGAAGGAAGCTCCATTATAATGACAATAGCATGTATCAGGTTTTCAGAAGTTCTGACATTTCCATGTCATGAATTGGACCAATTGGCATAGGACTTAGACTGATTTCTGAATATTCTTAAAAATCTCATTTACAGTGTTATAACTGCATTAATAAGAGTGGAATTTAAAATTGTGTTTAGCTTAGTTGTAATAAAATACAAATTTCCTGAGTTCAAGAGAATCAGCTAAAGGTTAAAGCAATTAACAGCTGCATTTAGAAACAAGAAAAAACAGGTAATGAGCAAGGAAAACTGTATCAGTGAGGGGACAGTGGGCAGTCAGTCTCACAGTCTGCCAAAGTCTGAATGCATTTGTAGTAGGGCTTTAGTGGAGAGACATATGTAGAGTTTCTTGAGTATATTGCATGTTAACAATAAGACCTAGCAGTAGAGTAGAAATAGAAAATTGCAGTTATGCTTGCAGTTGTTTAGTGTATTTTTTAAGCTAATATCTCTTAAATAAGTGATTTTTACATGCGTTATTATCTTAATTAATACAGGATATAGAACCCTGGTTCACTTAATGTATATTTATTGCAAACTTCCTCATTAATTATGTGTTCCTAGGAATTCTAGTCTCTTTCTACATATGCAGAGGTCAGATCTTCTCAAGAAATGATGATATGAAGGAAACTATATTGTTTAAATATAAATACATTGGGTAAGAATTATAAAGTACTGAAAATTATACATGACCTGTGTTATTTTTAAATCAGCCTTTAGGAGAATAATTCAGGTGACAATTGAGCTCATTGTTGTCACAGTTAGGTGACTGCCTGAGCTTCAGAAAATCTGAGGATGCATTCATTGGTTTAAAGACAGACCTTAATATTTGCTGTATCCTGAGTTCATAAATAGAATGTCATTTGCTTTTAATTTAGTCAGGCTTATGCTTTGACATTAAATTCTTATCAATTCAATGCCATTGTTTATGTCCACAGTTTACAGACTGTGAACATGAGTGGCTGAGGTAATATTTCTATAATTTCAATTTAAACTACTCAAGAAATCTTTAAATAAAGCCAAGTTTTAAAACCCGTGCTCCCGAATTTCTAGCATTAGTCTGAAATTTTCTTTGCATTTCTTATGTTCAGTAGATTTGGGTTTACTTATGCTATTGATACTGATGCATTTTGCACTGATATCTTAATTTTTCTGCTGACAAACAAAGAAAAGGTGTGATAGAAGTACCTATTTATATAACTTACTCTTTCCTACATGCTTCACAATAATTTCTAATCTATATTGCACAAGAAACTACTAAAAGCACCTACTATATGCTCCTCTGCCTATTTTGCAGGTTGCCTATTTCTGCACTTTCTGTTTTTTCTAAATGCTTCTATTATTGTATTTCTTTTAATCTCTCCATTCTAATTACACTTAAGCTCTTCCTAATGGATTCCTGCTGCTAATCAGAACATCAGAAGACCACTTAGTCCTTTTGACAGAGCCTCTTTTATCCATCGCTTTAACCTTTTCAAATGAGAGCTCTGGCTGCTTCATTTGTTTAGATTTTGCAGAGGCTCTCTTACAATGCTTCACCTTTTGCAGGTCTGTGGTAACACAGGAGCTGTGTAGCATACTCTGCAAGTTTCCAGCTTCAAGATATCAGCTGTAGAAGTATCTACCTTTAAAAATTTCTGGAGAAAAGAATAAGAAATGCACCTACAGAGTAGCAGCATAACATGCTGTCACTGCGTACCACAGCAGCTTCAGCAAAGAAAAGAAAATCTTTTGTACTAGATCTATTAAATGCTCTCTTTTGCAGACACCTTTCTGGACCAAATTATTCCAGCCAGGGTGCATGCAAGTGTGTCAATACACAAAAATTTTCAACAGATTCTCTGGAACCCACAGTTTCCTTGAGCCTGTGGTTTGCTCAGTAGTTATTGCCCAGATAAAATGATCAAAAGTTCAGTGTGGGGTGGCTGTGTCTGGGCAACATGCCTCAAGCTTAGAGAATAAATTTTTCTGTCCCTGCCTAGACTTTTGTTTAGCCTGTCTGGGCATCCATTTGAAGAATTCCTCCTTATAACCATTCAAATATACCCATTTGTGAAGTTGCAACCAAAATTCACGATTTTATTATTGTGAGACTTTATTACAACTTTTTTCTTCTATAGTGAATTGAATGTAATCTCTGGTAAATTCATCAGACCCGTCTTTGATATATCAGGATATTTTCATTATACATACACTAAGAATGGAAAAATAAGGATGAAATTCTCTGACAATACAGAGATGGTTACTGAGTTAGCCTAAAAAAAAATCCTGGTACTGTGTGAAACAGAAAAACGTGAAAAGATTGAAATCTCAATGCTTTCATTAAAATTTGAGTGACAGCATATAATTTTTTAATCTATCTGTCTCGTTTGAGTGGTCTCTTTTCTTCTTGTCCTTTTCAATCCTCAGACCCTGTGGCTGCAGCAGTTGAGGCTATTACATGAACATGTTGTATAATATTTTAGATGAGCTGACTCCAGAAATTCAATCTTGTCTGGGATTTCATCAGGTCTCAGGAGGTTTTCCTCAGCGCCTCTAGCAGGCATATTGTGTTGTCAGGTGCCTACAAATAATCAGGCGAGGCTACAAATAATTTCTTATTTTGTTGTTCATACTAATTTTTAATTCCTATTTATTTCAAACTCGGAATTGACTCTCATTACTGCTGAAAAAACATGTCACAGTGTTATGCAAACTCTAAATGTACATGAATTCAACTCTCTGATATATTCAGTTTAAAAGCATGCAATCCCCATAAATTCTGCAGCAGCATGGCACATTTTGCCTCTCCTACAATGTTTTTGTGTTTTTTTCTGTAGATATTCTGCATACTTCTGAGTTTCAAACCAAGTCTGCAAGAGTGATCTGGGCATAGTCTAGATAGAGATGTTCAACCTTACTGCTATATACCTGTATCTGAAAAGACATTATTTTAGATTTGGTTTTACTTTTTTGGCTGATTGCCTAGCTTTCCTCATTAAATAAATATAACTTCTCCTTGCAAACCTTCTACAATCTTAATAATTCCAATTATCTCCTTAGTCCCTTTAATGTTTTCTATTTTTCTTCCTATGATTTCATTAGTGCCTATTTAAAGGAATTAACCTTTAGGAAAAAGTGGAAAATAAAGATGAACTTGGATTGTTTTCAGCTTTTGGTGTATGTAATTGGTAGAGTTTGGATCATTTCATCCCCTGCAAACTGTAAAAAATCTCTAAAACCACTTAGACTGAGAAGTACCTTAACCCATATTCAATAGTGTGTTTATTCCTTAAAAAAATCATACCCTGCTGAATAGTAACATTTCTTTTGGCAGAGGAGCCTCAGTCATGTAAATGGGGGATTAGTTCCTCCTTATTAATAATATTTAGAAAATAAAAAAATACCATATCATTATTGATTATATTGTAAGAAACACTGGGAGCACAGACTTAACAATTAGTGTGATATAAATCATTACTGAATGTTATTAGTGTAAAAGCCACTGTGTGCCATAGTGACTGCTGTGTAATGAAATTCTGTTGTGTGAAACTGAAATTGTCTCAAGGCAAAGACCTTCAGTGACCTCTCTGTAATTCAATAGCATGGAATCATGGTGATGAAGTCCTGTAAAACTCTGCTTCCATGTTCAGAGCTGTTCCTGAGTAGCTCTGAAGTGGTATAACTGCACCCATCCAGCAATGGCAATTTTCCACTGGCTATGACCTGACACAGCAAGTGTGATGACATCTTTTGCAAGGTAGGTACTGTACTCTTTGGATACTGAGAATTAACTTGAGAAAAAAACCTCACTGGCCTTAAAATTGTTGTGTAGCTTCTGGTATTTAAAACAGTAAAAAAGGAAATTATATTTGAATATAAACACTTCCCCAGTATTACAATACAGGTGTACTGAATGATATGCCTAATAGGCTATGGCTCTGATCTTTGGTGTTGTTATTAATCATTATTTCCCTTCCCTGAAGGAAACTAATTATGAAATTATGAATCTCAAGCCAAAACAAAAAGTTTCTGGAATAAAAAGTAGGAAAAGATAATTCTATACAAAATAAAGGATCTTATTTATCAAAAAAATTTTTAAATAATTTAAACTCATTTTAACTCACAGAAGGTCTTTTATTAAATAACATTACATTCTAGAAAATCAGACTCTGATGCTTGTCACACAAATTGGGCCTCTGTGTCCTCTTGCTCACTGCTGCAGAGACTTGGAAGCTATTTTGGAGGGACTCTGGAAAAACCATGTTCCCTGCCCCAGAGTCCCTGTTGTAGTGCTTATGAGCAATTTTGTGTCCAGCATATATTTCCTGCCATGGTAAGTAAATCTTACGTATTTGGTGTCTTGTTGTTTATTTTTGGTGGCTAAATGGCCTTCCAAGCTGCAAGCTCAGATGCATTAACATTGGTATTGAATTCCACAGTATACCAACTCTAATCTGTATGGCCAGAGCAGGAGCCCAGAAGCTCTTGGTTTGTCACTGGTGGGAGAAAGGCAAAACTTTGCAACAGAAAGTCTGTTCCAAAAAGCTCTCCAGCCAGACTTTCAGCTTTTATAAGCTGGTACTTCTGTGTGTGAAATAAAATTTAACATTACTTTTCCTTAGGGACAGCATTCATTGAAGTCAGTATTTCAAGTTACAGCTCTTGAGGATTCAGATCTTTATTATTTGTCATGTAATATGGCATGCATGGGAAACATAATTCTGCTACTTGGGGTAAAGCAAAATGAAAGGCACCATTATTTTTAAAATTAAGTACCTCTGCATAAAACTGTACAGAAATAACTAAATAATTTCTGCATTTTCTAGTAATCCAAAATGTCTTGAGTTTTAAACAAACTAAAAGCAGCTACTGGTGAAAGTATTTCGTTAGGGAATATAATTGTGGTTTCAAGATGCTAGTTTCTCTACCTTGCCTTTTCCTTTTGAATGAGAGGAGAGGGAAAAAACATGAAAACTGGGGTTAAGAAACAACTAAAACAACGTTAACTAAAGTGAACATAACTGAAATAGTATGAAGGCACTTATATGTCTAGAGTACAGAACATTTTTGCATGTCAGAGTCACTGGTAGAGCACAGGAAACTGAAAAGTCCTTGACCTAAAGTAAGCACTACTTAGCAACAACTAAAACACCAGTGTGTCCTCAATATTCTTCTCATATGAAATATAAAACACAGACTGTACCAGCAACTAGGAAGACAATGAACTCTTATCCTTGACAAATCCAGGACAGTATCTACTCCTTATTCCAAACCATTTACATCATGCCTATATCCTACACTTCCCAATACATCCCAGTTAACCACCATCATCTTTCTGGTTATTTGAGATATCTATCTATCTATCTATCTATCTATCTATCTATCTATCATCTACATATATATAAATATATACAGGTATCATGCCCTTAGTCTATGGGCCATCCCTATAAAAGTTGATTGACTTCGTTCAGTCCATGACTTTGAGTTCCATCCTCCATTACAATATTTCAGGGCAGAAAAGCTGGTGTGTGCTGGTGGATTGTTGCATACTGAAGCCAGTTCTGGTTCCAACCCTGCTGTGCTTGTGCAGTTGCACCAAAATTTATTTTTCTTCTGCGTCACTGTGGTGTGAATTTTGGCAATTGAATGATGTCTTTTGGAGCTGTGCAAAAATGTTACTGACAATTGCTGCATTGTATCATGGTGTGATACAAGTGGA
Source organism: Setophaga petechia (assembly GCA_024362935.1). NCBI lineage: Eukaryota > Metazoa > Chordata > Aves > Passeriformes > Parulidae > Setophaga > Setophaga petechia. The sequence continues at coordinate 36,907,493 of JANCRA010000001.1, forward strand.
AGTTACAAGCGATTATGTAGTGCTGAATCTGTAGCCACCTTTGACAAAACTCTTATTCCTCCCCATACAAAAAATCCTGCCCCCAGCCATATTTAAAACCCATCCATGCATAGGTATTTCCCAGTGTTTGGATGACAGAGGGTTGGTTTGTATGGCTGACAGAGTGCTGTCCAGTAACAACATATATGGAAATAGATGTGGAGGGGTAGAATGTAAGAGAGTAGTGCAGAAGGCAATCTCACCCCTGAGGAGTTGCAGCTGTACCAATCACCAAAGATTAGGAACAGCCCTGCCCTTAATAGGCCACAGCTGTGTCCAATAAGAAGATGAGTGCTACAAAAGAGTGGGTTAGCTGCTGGAGAAGAGAGCTGGGGTTTGTTGGTTGTGCTGTGAAGAAGAAGTTGAAGTCAGCGCTGTGAGGAGCTCCAGGTGAGAAATCACTGAGAAGGTATGGGAGCTTTTGAAATAAGATGACAACAAATAGAGGGTTATGGGGAACTGAAAGAGTGAAGTTTGTCCCATTCAGAAATCTTAATGCCCCCCACAGTGATAGATAACCTTTAATCTATTTTAGATATGACTGTGTGTCTTCAGGAGGTTGAAATACAACCTATAGGAAAGGATCCATAGGCACCATCCTTTATTGTCTGTAAGTCTCCTTACATCAGGCAGCTATGGGAGACTTTACTGTATCTGGATGTGCTGGCAATTTACCCGAGGTTTTGCGGGTCTGCTGCTGTCAGGTACAGACAATCCACAGAAAAGCCCTACAGTAAATTTGCCAGGAGATTTGTAAATAATCTTGTAACTCCCTGCAAATGATGTTTGAGTCTTGCAATTAAATTCATGCCTAGTAACTTGTAGCTGAAATTTGTTATTTGTTTACGAAATCACTTTTTTGAAACTATATTGTCTGTTTGATTCCTGGTGTGCCAAGAAAACAGAAGACCATGTATCTTCAAACTATATTTGCTTTCTATTTTTCACATATAGAAGAAGAAAGAATATAGGTATGGGAGCTTATAAAGGAAGAAATATAACCTTGATTCCCATAAATCTAGCTGGACTGTTATACATATCATTTATGTAAATTCAAGCTGTACAACAAGTCTGGTTTGAAACTTTGTCAGCTTTGAAATTCCTCCCAAGGTTGTGAACAACATACCCGTCTTGGAGTGCCCTCCATTCAATGACTGAGGTGTATAGTCACTTAGCTCTACTCTCATCCCCAAGAAATCCTGAAGTACTTCATCATGCTGTGCATCATCGTTTTATTTGCTTTACTACAAATGAACGGAGGCAGTAGTCTTTAATTAATTACTCACAGCATCAGTTTACACCGTGTGCAGAATAAAATTCAGAGCTCCTGAGAAAGAGAAGCATTTATTGTGAAATCAGCCTTGTGTGTCTGAATGTCTCCCAAACGCAAATTTTTTGTGAAACATATTAATTGTATATTTCTTGGTGATTTTTCAATAGAACAACCAGATCTGGTAGTTTGACTCCGTGTTCCATGTCTGCTTAGGTAGATGAAGTGCACAATCTACTCAAGTCACAAAAATTATTAAATATTATTGTTAAATAATGAGTTGTGTGGGCAAGTATAGACATACATAGATGAATTTGAATTTCACTTTTTTTTTCCCCCTGATTAGTATGGCCAGTTACCTTAGCTGACCCTTCCCTCCTTTTACTATTACTGTTACTATTACATTAGGAGCTATCTGTCCTAATGAGCTTCTGGAAATAATTTCATTTGTATAGGCAGAAAAGCAAACCACATAAATCAGTCAGACTGTACATTTGGTATTACAAAAAACAAGCAGAAAAAACAGTTAATCTGATTTTTTTTCCCAGATTTTTTTTCCCCAGAGATAATTGGAAGAGTTTCAAAATGACATGTGCCATTCTGCAGTCTCAATTAGTTTATAGTGAAACAGTGCCAGAGCAGGAAGATACAGTTTTATTGCATGGCATCGTGTGAAATCTAGCAGCTAAATTAACTTGATCTTCTTGTTTCTAAAGATTTTTTTAAAAAATTACAACACAATAGAATTTGAGTGACTTCAAGAGGAGCATTTCTTTGCCTTCTGAGGCTTCAGTGTTAAATCCTATTGCATGCATTTTACTTCTCTGTGCCTGAGAAGGTCATGGAACAGATACTTCTAGAAGCTCTGCTTGTGCCCATGGAAGACAGGGAGGTGATTGGAGACATCCAGCATGGCTTCACCAAGGAATTAGTTCTCTTTGTTAGGCTTTCAACTTGATTCTGCTGTCACCTTCAGCTACTCCTAACTCAGCAGCTGCTGAGAAGGAATAATCAATACAGAGGACTCATGTTGAAGTGCATGGACGCTGCTGTTTGTTCTACACGTGTCAGCAGAATGTCATGTGGGCTTTGTGACTTTGTGTGGCTTCTGGCTTTTGAAGAGGCACAGCAGCCAATAGCAAGTGCTCAGAGAGGCTTTTCTCTGTGTTTAGCTCTCATGGTCATAATGATTACTAGATTTTGCATTTATATTACTGAAAAAGGTATTTATGCTTATATTTCTCTAGCAGATGGTCAGGAGAAGCATTTTCTTGCATCATGAGAATCATGTTTTTTACAATCAGGGAGGTGACATCTCTGCAGGCAGAGCTGTTAGAAGGAGATAGACAAAAGTTTTTTTTATAACAGAGGAATATTCTTTAAAAACCGAGGCTAAATAAATTAAAAGAGAAGTTTTGCCCCATTTGGCAGGGGAAGCTGGTCGTATTTTGTTGCATCTGTTAAATAAAATCCTGTTGAAACAACTTATCAGCATAATTTCAGGAGTTTCTGCTGATAATAATGAGCATAAAAGTATTGCAGGTGTTTTACTCTAAATAGAGAGAAAACATAACTTTACTCTCTTAGAAGAGAATTTCTCTAATGTTTCACACAATGTTATGCAAGTTCAATAGTTGCCTAATAGTTTTTTGTTTTTTCATATTTTATCTTCTTTCAAAAATCTATAGTGCAAAAATAAGGATATTTGGGAAAGTGTTGGTTTTATCATCTTTGATAGATCACAATGTTTTCATTTTCAGACTTCACAAAGAAAGTCTCTTCCTAAATGTGGCAATTTCTATCAAGAAGAACTGGTTTAATTTGGAAAAGTCTGATGTTTTGAAAAGCAGTTTTCTACTTTGTGGGCATTTGCTGCTTTCACTATGAAGTTTTTCTTGCCATTCATCTGACACTTCAAATAATAACCCATTTATCCACAGCTATTACCATCCACTATTGCAAAAGAAAAATTTAAGAAGGGTTACCTAAGGATGGGGCAAAAGTAGACACTTTAAAAGAAAAGCTTTAAAGCATGCTATGAGCCACATTTTATGGTTGCGAATTTTGTGAACTAATAGCAAACAGATTTTGAACAATTAGAATATGGCCAAAATCAGAGGTGGTAGAGGGGAAGTCTGCAAGTCCATAATAAACTGGATTTTTAAAATAAGTACTGGCCTAACTAGGAACATGAGAGGGGGGGTAGCATTGCCATATGTAACCTGAATGGGCATTTGGGCCAAGGTTGGCGTTGCAGCATACGGGCGAGTGCAAGGTGGCAGGAGAGGTTTATGGCTTCCTTAAATCACCAAGAAATACCTGTCACAATAAATTTTAAATGAAAAGGCATTTCCATGCCCACTATGACATTCCTTAGCTTGGTTCTTGATGCTCTGTTGAGCAATTCAGTTAGACAGATGCCTTGCTAACCAGGTAGATGCATTTCACTGAGGGGAATGAGAAGACAAGCTGAAGCTCTCCCTGATGTTACTTGATGCTTTTCACTGGGGTACAGTAATTGGAAGAATCAGTTAGAAATGCCTGTCCACTGAGAAGTGAAGGTCTTAGTATAAAGAAAAGCATTGTCTCCTGCAAGAGGCTCACTCTTTGAAAAACTGTTCGTGCTATTTTTCTTCTGTAATGAAGCAATTTTGTAGCAACATTGAGCTGTCTTGTCTCATACACGCTTGATTGCTTTTGCGTGAACTTTCAAAACTATGTTTTAGCAAGATCTTTGATAAAGATTTTTTTCCTCCCCACTTCCACGTATCTTTAGGTAGTTTAAGATTTTTAATGGTTAGTAATAGATCTAAAACTTCTTCAAAAATATCCAAGGTATCTATTCATGTTATCCCTATTTGAAAGTCTGGGTTACAGTGCCTAATGCTTCCTAAAATAAAATAACTGAACATAAAATTTCAAATGTTTTATATTAGAAGGGCAATACCTCAATCTAATGCAGAAATAGATTGATGGTAGAAATGAGAAATTTTTATAAATTCCTTTAGCCAGTTCTTGCATTGGCATCCAGTTATACTGGTTTCTACAAAAAAAAAAAGATGCTCTTAATGATATACTTTTATGCCCTATTTTTACTCTAGAACAAGAATTATTTTAGTGAGTTAAATTTTAAATCCTTGGGAGACCTTTTTAGGCAGGTACCATGAGTAGCATAGCTGTTTCTTTATGACAGTATCTGCCTAATTGTTATCTTCACTTAATTGGTTCAGAGGAACTGAACTGGTAAATGCACACAAAAATAATTTGTTATCACCACTACAGTTTTTATTTTGATCATTTGTCATTAGCCTTCGGTAAACATTGCATCACAAAGTATTAGACTTGGAGGGGGATTTTTGTAACATGTGTTGCCTTAAAACTTCAGCTGTTTCAGGGGGCATTTTGTAGTCATTTATAAATGGATCAAACCAGGGACCGGTGTGGCTTAGAACCTCCAAGTGTCAGTCAGAGAATATTTAATTCATCCATTGGGTTTTTTTCAACTAATTTACAACTGAGCCTGTGATCTCATGATTAAGTACTTTATCACTTAACAGGTGTAAAAAGGGCTTTGTGTTAAAGTGCTTTTGTGTTGTCATTAAGTGATGCAGTTCACAAAGATTTTGACCTTTGCAATACTTTTGACAATAAATTTACAGATTAATTATGCTTAGTATTAAGTGTCCCTTTACAGTCTGCAGCTTCTGTTTATGTGAGAGCCCATTTCTGTAGGTTTCATTCAAAGGGATAACTAGGGGTTTCTACTAACTTTTCAGAAACACTGTCTTTTTATGCAGTTCACCAAATTACCCTTTTTTTGCTAGAAATGTATTTATTAATTAGAGATAATTTTCTCTTCGCTTTGTATAAATACAGATGATCAGCATGATCCATGTGACTGTAGATGAAAGCATACCATTAATTTAAAGGACCACATGGCACAATATTTGCCACACCTTAATTGATTAAAAATAATCATCTCATATAACCCCTTCTAAAACAGCACACCTCATTAGTTTACTGAATGAGACTGTTATGAGTTTGCTGAATTAGAGAAGGAACTAAGTCACTTCCTTCTTTTTTTTTTTTTTTTTTTTTTTACTTGCTATCTAGATGAGCTGGTACTTCCACTGGCTTGCCAAAAATAATTTTACTAGATTAATTTAACTGGAATGGAACTAGGTTTCTTGGCTGTACTTAGAAATTTTACATTAGGTATCTGAGGAGCCATATCTCATGTCTTGTTCGCTGCTGTCCTGTATCACCTTCCATGCCTTGCTCTTGCAGTCTGGTGTGGGGACATGACAAGAAGGTGAGCTCATACTGGAGAAGTGCTCCCAGTTATTTCTGCTTGGATGTAGTACAGCAACAGAGAGAAAGAGGGACACAACTTCTCCAGTGCCTCAAAAACATGGAAAAATGGAAGTTAACATGTGCTCTCTGCTTTACCTGCTTGTGAAGCATGTGAGTCAAGAGTGTAAGAGCAGCTCCAAAAAAGCAAGTGGCAGCCAGCAGAGCCCTTCTGTTTCTTCTCAACTCCTTAACAGAGGCCAGCCAGATACATGTTTGCTTTTTGAGGTTTTTCTTTGGTTTATTTTGCCCCTGATTACAGGGGTGTCTGCAGAGCATGTAGCACTTCTGAAAACTTGCCCCAGCTTAGGTGTATTGATTTAGGGTCCTCATGGCTCCTATGCTAATTTGGGAATTATTCAGTATTATCAGTGATCTGTCTATTACTTTTTTGATACAGCAAAGTTGATCAATGGCTGAGAGCAAGTTCTTGAGTCCTCTCACATAGTGATATAAGTCCTCAGACTGAACTTTTCAGCTTTGCACAATACATGACCCAGTTTCCATTTTAGAGTACAAATGCTCTGAGGTGGTTTGCTTTGTACAGCATTTCACTGTCATTATTCAGTTCCAGACAAGCAATGAGCCCTCTGCCTACTGGTGTCATTTTGAGCTTACCCTTAATAACACAGAATTTCAGAGACTAAAATATATTTGTTTATTTAAGGAAAAGACTAGGGTAGAAAAAAAAATTTAAAAGGGCATTGAAAAATGAAAAAAAAAAAGTAATCTTAAAAGTAATCTTAAAGTCATTTCATACAAAAGTGTTTTCCTAGCTGTCAGTTTGAATCTTTACAGCACATTTCAGCCATAGCAGCCTAGGAATCAAATTGGCCAGCACTACTCTGCCTCCAAACATTACTTCTCCCAATTGACACTTATGTCTTGTTGCTACAGTGGATTCTAGCTTCTAGCTGAAGCTAGAAATAGCAGAGTTAATGTGCTTTGTTGCTCTAAAAGAAACAGAGGAGATGAGATCTTGTATTAGATCATCTGAAATGGGAACCCAAGCTACATATTTATATAAAAGTATGTCCTTTTAATAAGGAGGCCTTTCTGTATTTCAGCTCTTTGACATCTACAAGAGATAGCAGTGCTAGTGCAAGCTGAACTAGGAGTGTTTGTCTCTGAAATCGTGGAAGGCTCTTCCACATAATAACTCGCTGCTCATGTTTTTTTTCTTGCTAAGGAAAACAACTGCGTATTAGCTAAAAATTAGAACTTCCCTTCTCGAGCAGAAAAATTTACCTTGTCAAATGCTTGTTTTTATAACTGATTGAAAATTGCTTATCATAAAAGTTATCCAGTGTGTAACAGTTTCAGTGTATACAGCTTTTCTGACTCACTACACTGACTACACACCACACCTAAACCAGCCATGTGTCAACATTAAGAGCAAAGTACATATATTAAACTCCTTATTTTCTAAACAATTCTTCCACTAGCAGTTGCTACACAGCCAACCTCCGCCATCTCCATGCAAACTCTTCAGATAAGGCAACACAATTGATGCTAGTGCGCCCATAAACCTCTCTAGGTTGCTTTCAATCCGGATAAAGCTCGGCTTTCAGCTGAGATTACTTTCATGCAAATAGTCAGTGAGTTCATTTTAGGCTGCCTGGGCCATCATTGCTCCCCAGAAAAACGCTTGTGAAACTGCAGTGTGGAGTCCTCTGCTTCTCAAGGCATAGGGGTGTGATCACACCTCTAATGCTTTGCTGCCTCAGCAATGGAAGGGTGTTTGTTGCCTCTGTGAGTTCTGAAGCTCTAAGGTCTCAAAGCTCCTAAGCTTTGCTTTAAGTATGTGTATGCATTCTTATTGTGTCAAAGTTACTTATACAGCCTTTGCAGCCTGCTGAGATGCTATTTAGACAGTATGCTGGACCCAAGCATGTCTGGTAGCTCCTTGACCTAGTCTGATTTGAATTTTAAGTATTTTGAACTTAAAATTTTCTTCAGGCCTCAAAAATCATGGGAATAGCGATACACAACGTCCTTAAAATTGATCCAGTAAATCAGACTAAGAAGATAGGCAGAAGTGCAAGTGAGAGAGACAGCGTTTCAACCTAAATTGAGTTCTTCCCTAGACAGGGAAAGGGGAGAGCACTGCAGGAGAATAAGCCAAATTCATGTTACGAGTATAGGTATTAAGGAAAGGGCCAAATTTAATACCAGCAACTACAGACACAGAAAGGATATTGTGTTTAATATATGCTCCTCCCTTTTCTGAATAATGTGGGCAGTCTACCTCATTCAAGTGCTAGGAATGAAGGGAAATGCCTAGGAAAAGATTCAGTTTTGGTAACATGAAAGAATAACTTGTGCACCCAGCAGGGGCTGTCTCTGGTTGATTACACAGGAGAAAAGAAATGTGCTCTTGCCTAGAGCCTTCCTCGCCACTCCCATCTCAGAGGATCCCAGGGCTCCCTTTAGGTGCCTCAGGGTCTTCACACTTTGCTCACTCATTCATTCCCTGTCTGGGGAGTGACTCTGTGCACATAACCTTCTCAAAACCAATCACTAACAAACAAATCTTTAAAGTTTAATTTAAAACATTCCAGACGGGTGTCAGCCGTAGCCATGCAAAATTTGTACTGATGTGAAAGTATATTGAAGGTAGTATTTCTTTTCAGATAGAAGTTTCTTGAGAAGTTTTTTTCTTGACTTTCTGCTTCACTTTATAAGGTGATATTTGGAAAATAAAGTCTTTGTTTTGTGACTTTTTTAACTTAAGAAAAGTATTAATAAATAAAAACCTTAAGAGTACATTATAAGTGTTATCTTCTTTTACAGCTGGAGTATCTGTCTCAGAATCTCTGGTTGGCAAGCAGCAGCTGGAGGGAGATAAATTTTGTTCACCAGGAGAGGGCTCTCACAGTCTTCTGTTATTACTGAACTTGGGAGCAGAAAGACCAGAAGGTGAAGCTACAGGAAAAGTTGTGCAAGACCTGCTTAAATCAGGGTATGTCCACCAGTGTGCTGCAGATACTATAAATGTTAATTTTAAATAAATAATGTGGATTATACTTGTGCTTTTATTAAAAAATAGACAAATAAGGATGCTGTTGCAGCTTAGCTCTATTTCTTCCTCTGTATGGCTGTGGTTAAACAGCACTAAAATATTATAGAAATCAACTTTCTGTACAGCACCACCAACATGCAGATTAACACTACTCTTGGCTTTGCCAAGGAAATCCCACAGATGTGTGGGATGCTTCCTGTTGGAGTGCTTGTGTGGTTTAAAACACTGTTATGAAAATAGGAGTTCATGTTTCAGAGAGGAAAAAGGATTTTTTTTCATATTGCTTATTAGTTTTTTGCCATCCTTCAAATAACATTATGTATCATGAAGAGTAAATTTACAAAGTGATACAAACATAGAATCAGCCTGGCTGTCTCTCCTCTTACTATATCTCTTATTTGTTAAAAATGAATGTATAAAATCTTTATACGAATGCTATTGCATAAACAGCGTAACACAGATGCTGTCTTTATTTCTGTTGTAAACAATCGACAGCAAGGTTATTTGCATTTCTAGCAATAGTTGAATGAACTCTGCTTTTTAGTTCTTGTTTACCATCGTAAATTATGGGTTTACTGTAAGCATTATGTATGAAATCCATGAAGGAAAGGAGAAATCAGTTTGCTATAGTGCTTGAAGTACTATAACCAAAGAAAAGAAACCACTATCAATTTATTTTGTGTTATTTATGTGAAAACCTATTCCATTCTAGGTTGTTTGGGGTTTTTCTGTTTTTCTGGGGGGTTTGTTTGCTTGTTTGTTTTTGTTTGGGGCTTTTTTCTGGGTTTTTTAGGGCTTTTTTTGTGTCTTGTTTTTGTTGGTCATTAAATTCCTAGTATAGCCTTGTCTTTTGTCGATGTCCCTATTTAAGAGCACAGGCTGGAAGTTTTATTTCAGCAAAAACAACCACCAAAGTATGGAAAAAACCTTTACCTTTCAGGTATTTGAACAAGTGCCAATAAGTTGCAGTATTCCTATAGCTTTTAGGGATATCTTGATCTAATCAACATCTCATTTTGACAGATGTAAAGAATTTTTTCTATTTCTGCTCTCTTGAAACATTTTCATGGTAGTAATTCAACAGAATGCTTAATCAGGATCAGACCTGTTGTGCTATGTAATGGAATGTGCTGATTTTGGCTGGGGTAGAGTCAATTTTCTTCCCAGTGGCTGGTATGGGGCTGTGTTTTGGATTTGAGCTGAACAGAGTTGATAACAGAGATGTTGTTGTTATTGCTGAGCAGGGATTGCACAGAGCCAAGGCCTTTTCTGCTTTTCATAGTGCCATGCTGGGGAGGAGACTGGGGGTGCATGGGAGGCTGGGAGGAGACACAGCCAGGACAGGTGACCCCAACTGACCAAAGGGATATTTCAGACCAAATGACCTCATGCTCAGTGTATAAAATGGGGGGAAGGAGGAAGGGGGGAATATTTGGAATGATGGTGTTTGTTCTTCCAAGTCACCAACACATGTGATGGGACCCTGCTCTTCTGGAGATGGCTGACCACCTGCCTGCCATGGGAAGCAGTGAATTAATTCCTTTATTTGCTTTGCTTGTGTGTATGGATTTTGTTTTCCCCATTAAAACGTTTTCATCTCTGCCTGTGAGTTTCCTACCTTTTACCCTTCTGAATTTCTCCCCAGGTTCACTGGTGTGGGAGTGAGGAGCAGCTGTGTGATACTTTGCTGCTGGCTGGGGTTAAACCTCTACATGAAACAATAAAAATGGAGTGAATAGCTTAAAAACAAAGGGTAGTTTGGTGCTGGAGCTGTGTTACAAGGTGAAGTTGCTTCGGTCAGAGCACATATCAGGTATGTATGTTATATAAGACTCCAAGGACTTAAAATAAATTTATCATAAAATAATCAAAACTGCATATCCAAATATCTACTTGTTTATTATTATTATTTTCCCATACAATTAGTAAGACTCCATGATCCTGGATGTGTTGAAGTATTTATCTAGTCCTGCATAGACAGATTTTTTCATTCCACTTCATCTCTGTGAAGTGATTCTCTGTTCCCTCTCTAGCAGTCTCACACAGGTGTCTTCCACAACTTTCTGGAAGGTCTCCAGTTTTAGACTATTTCAGATCAAGAAGAAAAACAAGTACCACAGAGTTTTCAGTCTCATTCACTGCTTTTTTCATCCATCTCTCCTGTGAAAGGAGCAACATTTGAGGGCCCCTGCTGACTGCAGGTGTGATGATGTGCGAGGGGGAGATTGGTGTTACATGCTCCTGAGAGCTCCTGGGAAATAACTAATTTTTCAGACATAAAGGGCCTTGCAGCAGCTTATCTGAAGAACAGAACCCCACAAAACCAGTAAGATACAAGCTGTGCCCTGAGTAAGCTTCAGTCCCTGAATGGTTTTAAGGAGCAATCTCAAGTAGAGCATAGTGCAATTTAGTTCTGCAGAAGGAATGAGGTTCTGAATTTCACCCGTTGTGATGTGCAGTGTGGATCAGATGAGGCTATGCTGTCTGAAATGTGTTCTCATACTCCAGGATATTAATTGAGAGAATGTATCATCGAGGCTTCAGACAATTACCTTTATGAGATGTGCCTTGGAACTGATGGAGTCTTAAAAAATACATAATTGTTTTGCCTGGTTTTGGTCCCAGTAGTTACATAAAAATAAGTTTAATTTTCCTGCAGTAAACAACTTGCACTTCTCCCAGTTGTGCTAACATCACAAAAAAGAAAAGGAAAGACAAAACAAAAACCAACACAAAACCAGCAGAAAGTAAAAGTTTAGCTTATATTCTGACCTCTTGTGCAGCTTCTTAATCCTTGGGCCAAGAAGTCAAAATCCTTATGAATGCTAAGTGAACCCAAATTTGGTGGAAGGCCTCATACATCCAAGGAAAATACCCTAGTATTTTAAGAGTTAAACAGAGTAACAGAGTTACTCTGTTTAACAGAGTTAAAATAGAGTATGATTACCACCTTCTTCAACATAAGAAAATCTGGATGAAATTCAGATGAAAATCTGGTAGAAAGAGGCACTAAAATTACTTGTATTAGGGATGGTTTTATTTATCTCCTGGTTTATATATTTTTCTCTCAACAAAAAAAAAAAATAGATTTATAGTTAAACTTATAATTAACAGTCTTGTGGTCTGCCATAAAATGGGTTTTGTGTCTTTGTGGTTCCAGCTGAGTCTGAAGAGATGAACAACTGCTTGAGTATTAATAAGTTACTTCTCGGGAAATTTTGCACCAGAAGTGTCTTTAAAATAATTTTGTTCACAGACACAGTGATAAATGTTTCCTGCCTGAAAAATGTCCAATTAATCTCCAAGGGATACCAATATGATCCTTTTCCTGCTAAGACAAAGGAAGTATTTGATGAACTGGATGTAAGAGCAGGGCCAACCTACTTTAGTCTCAAATATCAAATCTCTATTCTAAAAACTTCCCAGAGGATTACTTTTAAGTCTTATTATTAAAAGGATCATCTTAATGTGACTACAAGGGTAAAATGAAGCATTCATACTTGTTCAAATGAGCTGAATTTGGATTGTAACAATATTTTTTTATGTTATTTCCTAAGATTAGCATGTAATGAAGTAATTTTATTACTTTAAAAATGTTTACAATATTTTCTCTTCAAAAGGAAACTAGATTAATAAAAGTCCGACTTTTACAGTTGTATTAGTTTCATCACAATGGTGCCACTTGTGATCTTAATTCATTGTTCAGCTCTTAAAAACACAATGTGACCACATCTTCGTGCCTGCAGTTATACAGTTATAGTCTTTCTGAGAAAATCAGAATTTAAGGCTTTTTACCAAGGACAAGCTGTATCAGGGTATCAGTTTGTTGTTTTTTTTTTGTTTTTTTGTTTTTTTGGTTTTTTTTTTCCTTTTTTGTCCTTTTAACTGAGATGGAGTTTAATAAGGGGACAGGAAATCATGGTAACCTGGTAGAACACATATTTCTAGTATCCCTGGGCTTGAGAGATTTAAAAATAGATGCTGTGGTAAGATTCACTGGCCCAAATGTATGCTCTAGTATGATGACACAGATTGTCTTAATGGCACAGCATGATGCACTCTGAGCAATCTCAGCAAACCTATCTTTATCAAATGGTTGGGAAGAAAATGCTCTTGTGTTAAAAGAAAATTTTGAGAGGAGTAATTTTGAAGGCATTTAAACCCACACTCACTTATTAGGTGTTACTTCCTGAGACTCAAAAATTTACAATAGGCTTCTGGGTCACCTGTGGGATTAGTAATGTTCAGTGCTACTGCCACTCACTAACTGTTCATGACAGGTGCTTGAGAAGGGTCTGGCTTTGATGTATTCTTTGTCACTGGCAGAATGTGGGTAAGTAGTGTTAGTGTGGATCTGCTTTAATTCTCTATCTCTCTTTTGTTTATCTTCCTGGAAAAGTTACTTCAACTAAATATGAACATTAGCAACAGCTCTACCAACTCTCAGTGGAAGGGCAACCTTCAAGCAATATACCTTTGAGAAAGGTGTATATATTTTTGGATCAAAACAAAGCAACTGCAGGGTCTTCATTGCATCTTGCATGTAAAAGGCTCTAGGAAAAAAAGAATATGGGAAGTTTGTATTAAACTGTATATAAAAAAACCGCATGAAATAAAAGAACAAGAAACCTGACCTCAGAGACCACATATGGTCAAAAACAGTTCAAAAATTTACTTAATTGTCTTTAAAATCATGATGTTCATGATTTTGCAGCATTATTCCCGGCATGTGGGGGAAAAAGGAAGTGACATGTGCAGGACAAGAGTCCTGCCACTGCCCTAAGGCAATTCCAGACTGTACTAATGTATTTTCTGGCAAGGACTTATAAATGCAAATAGTATAGGCATAATTTAGCTTTCAGCAGAATAAAAGGTTAAATTCCTGAACCCAGCAGTATTTATGAAAGCCAACTTTCTGGAGACTGTGATGTTTAATACTGTCTGTCTTGTATGCTGCAGAGGGATATTGGAACTACTGTGAAAATCTATTGATATATATGTTTTTTTCCAAAAGTGCAATAATAGCTGACAGACCCCTATGGATAGTGGATAGCAGAAGGTTTTTTTTAATTTGTTATTTCTTTTGCACAGCAGAACTGAATCCTAACTCAGCATGATTGGAAGTGAGCACCTTTCTTCCTGACTATGCTCTTCTCCTTGGCTCTTACACATCTGCAGATCAATTTTTCCCCTTTTCCCAGGTGTTCATAATTCAGAGAAGGAAAAATTTGGTCATGAGAGCTTCCAGGCTCCAGGAACAGGACAACCAGCTGCTGTGGTTTTCCCACTGACCTGCCTGGGACAGAGTTGCCCCCAAAAAGATTCTGGGCTGCCTGCTGGGGCTGCAGCTGCTCTGGGCCCATGGCAGGCCATGCCCAGCTCTCCCAGACTCTGTTGCCATGGCCCTGTGGGCAACCACAGGGGCTCCAACCCCTTCACCACAACCTCATTAAATGCACTCCAGTGTCAGCCCGTGCAGACCTCCTCTCAGCCATGGTCACTGCCCTGGCTGGCTCAGGAGTGACCTGGACAGGCCAGGGCATCTGTTTCTTCTCCACTGAAAGAGAAGGGGCAAAGGTGAGTTTTAATCTTTGACATTTGCAAAAAGTCAACTTTGTAAATGATATTTTGTAGAACTAGAAAAACTAATTTGTTATGTGAGTCTTCCTAAGAATTAACATTCATCATATCATCATACACAAAGACCATCTGTCTGAAAGCCTTTTCTTTTTTTTTATTAATCAAGAGGAATTACTCTACCATTATAATCCATTCTTCTAACTCCAATGGATACATAGCTCTGCAGCTGCTGTTTCCTGATTGCATTTAGTGGATGCTATAAAAACAAAAGTCCTATCTTCCCATTTATTTAGATTTTTAGTTACAGAAGGAATAGACTTTAGCTAACCAAAGGACTTGGTTATATGTGCTACTTGAAAAATCTATTTTAATGTGCTTTGTTTTCTAGGAAGTGTGCATTATCTATATCTGTACCTGCATATGTTCCTGTCTACATATAAGAATGATAAAATATCATTGGATATTGTGGTGAGATAACATTTTCCCAACACTTATTGGAAACAGCATTATACTGCCAGTCACTGCTGGGTGTGAAGCTACAGGAGCATTCACTGCAGCTCAGACCAGGTGAGGCCTAGTAATGAAGCAAGGGGGAAATATCCTTGTGTTTAGAAATTTTTTTTAATGTTCAAGACTGGGAAAATATTAAATGGATGGTTCAGTTGTTTCTTATCCCTTTCATAGAAGTCACTCCTTTGAGAATTGCCCAATGCCTGGTTTCACTTGCTACTGCTCCTGTCTGCTTCATAGGTATTCCTTGCTGCTACTGGGATCAAGCTACACTGGCTGTTGAAGTAAAGTGGAAGGTAGAAAAGTTGTTTTATTTTTATTTAACATTTCAGAGGAAAGACAAGGATATTTTGGAAATTTCCAAATAGAATGCTAATGATTGCTTTATAAATAAAAAGAAAACACACATTCTCTTACTATTGCTTTAAAAAAAGATGACAGATTTATATGGCACGGGACTAAAGAATTTCAATAACTGTCTTGATTTAGTTCTCTATTGCCAAATTACAATTTGTTGTGCTTTGATCAGTGTAAAGAGCAGGGAGCACAATTATTGACTTCATCCAGGCAAATAGATATAAATCTAAAATCTCCAGTGTACAGACTAATCTTTGTGCAACTCAGAAACTAGGCCTTGTTACAGTCCTAGCATGATTCTGTTTGCCATACAGAGTGAGTAGAATTTGCTCTGGAAAGAATAATTACTGAATAAACATTTAATTTATATATAAATAACAATTGGCAATGTAGGAGTTAAATATAGCTAAAATTCTGAAAGAATGGAAGGAATAGAAAATAAAGAGCAAGTAGGAAGGAAGATAACAATAAATTGAAAAACAT
Organism: Setophaga petechia; assembly: GCA_024362935.1. Classification (NCBI taxonomy): domain Eukaryota; kingdom Metazoa; phylum Chordata; class Aves; order Passeriformes; family Parulidae; genus Setophaga; species Setophaga petechia. The sequence continues at coordinate 36,923,104 of JANCRA010000001.1, forward strand.
TAAGTCAGAAGGAATATTTCAAACTGAAACAAAGTGACTGCTTTCTTTTCCTTTTATACTATTTGGCCATATCACATGATATAAATAAAACTAAATCTTACAATGATGCAAAAATTTGTGGACAGAAAGAGGGCAAAAGCTGCAGTAACTTCTTTAGGATGATATAATTGTGTTCTGACTGTAGATTTAACTTTTTCCTACATTTTTAAAGTACTTAAAACATTTAAAAGCTATTTTAATATCTGTTGTTCCAGCAGGATCTATTCTGTACCATTTGTACTCTATTAAGTGACATATTATAGGGTTTTAGAAGATAATAGTCTGCAAAATGCAATAGTAAATGCCCAGGAAGAAATTATTAAAGTATATCACTATTGAAAACAAAGAACAATGGGTTAATGGGAACTAGAGGTTAGAAAAATTCTTTAAGGAGAGAAGCTATTACCCACTGGCATGTAATAAACTCCTTAGCAGATAATGGCTTGGGGAGGAAAGGTCTCAGAGTTATAACACTGTGATAAAAAATAAGCTGATGATTCCTCAAAACAAAAGAACTGCTTTCACTTTAAAGACTGTCTGGAAAGGACATATCTTGAGGGAAAAAAATGCACAATGACTGTTTCCAACCAGCCATTTATAAAAATAATAACTTTGTTTCTCAGTCTGTAGAAGCTATATATAAAAGCCTACTGGATAAAAAATCTTAGTGGAGAAAAGGAAATTATCAGCAGCTACAACTGGGGAGAGGTGTTACAGCTTAAAACTCAAAGCAAAGGCTTTGTATATTTACTGAATCCTGAGGGCAGAGATGGATTATTAAATTAATCTGGGACAGGTAATTATATATAAATATACACTTTGCATTTGTGTGAAATATAATATGATTTAAGGAAACTACCTGTGATTAAAATTTGGAAACAAACATACTAGTCCAGTTAAAAGGAGAAAAGGAGAGAGAGGAGATGCGGAAAACGTGTGTATGTGTGTATTTGTGTGTTTGCACACATAGGATGACAGAATGGGAAGGTTGGAAGGGACCACAGTGGGTCAGTCTGGTCCAGCCTCCCTGCTCAAGCAGGGTTATCCCAGGGCACAAGGCACAGGCTGCATCCAGACAGTTCTTGAGTATCTCCAATGAGGGACACTCCACACCCTCTCCGGGCAACCTGCTCTCTGCTCCAGGGTGTGCTCACCCACACAGTAAAGTTCTTCCTCATGTTCAGGTAGAACTTTCTGTACATCAATTTCTGCCCATTGCCTCTTGTCCTATTGTTCAGCACCACCAAGCAGAGCCTGAAAACATCCCTGTAGCACCCTCCTTTTAGACACTGACAGACATTGATGAGTTCCTATCTCAGTTGTCTCTTTCTGAGTCTGAACAGGCCCAGCTCCCTCAGCCTGTCCTTGTAAAAGAGATGCTCCAGTCTGGTCATCATTTTTGTTGTGCTCCACTGGATCCATTCCACAAGCTTCATGTCTCTTTTGTCCTGAGGAGCCCAGAATTGGACACAGCACTCCAGATGTGGCCTCACCAGAGCTGAGCAGAGGGGCAGCTGGAATGTTCTTCCTAATCACTGTTGGCCTCTTGGCCGCAAGGACACTGCTGGCTCTTGGACAGCTGGGTGTCCACCGGGATTCCCAGGCCCTTCTCTGCAGAGCTGCTTTCAGCAGGTCACCCCCAGCCTATCCTGGTGCAGGGACAGGTTATTTCTCCCCAGGGGCAGGACCCTACACTTGCCTTTGATGAATTTAAAGGTAATCCACTCTGTGCCTCCCCGTCCATCTGTCAAGGCACACATGCACATGCTTATTTGAAAGCTGTTATATCTTTCCAAAGCAAATGGGTCAGTTATAATGAAGTGCAGTGAGTCTTTGCATTTTGGTAAAGGAAGAGAAAAATTCCTGATGTCTTTCCATTTCATTTTTCTTTCCACTATCATTTGCTTAGATAATGAAGGCTTACTCTGATCAGAAATGTGTTGTATTTTCAGGGGTGTCATCACTGTGAGAATAAAAACATGACTATAGATAAATTCAGGCTGGATGAAAATGACATAAAATGACAAGCCAGAGTGAAAATTGTCTGAGGAAATCAGAGATAGGTTGTATTGGATAAATACAGTGAAATGGAAACAGTCAAGGCAAGAACAATGACCCTCAAACCCATTCCAGGGAATAAGGCAGCCAAGGAATAAGCAGCAAAGCATCTTGCAAAGATATTTCAAATTATGAGTCAAAGAGCTAAGGAAAAATATTTTCCTAATAACATCCAGAGAGATTTAATTATATTAGAAAACAGTCGAAGCTGGCACTGAAATAATCTCAACAATAATTATTTAGTAAATGATATGTATTTTATTATAGTTTTATGACAGTTAATACTGATATGTCTAAGTAGTCTGTCTCACATTTATTACTCATTATATATTCTGTATAATTCCAAAGTACAGGTTGCCAACGATTTGGGTAATGAAAATGGTATTCTGGTTTTGTACACTGAGCATGATTTCCTCGATGTAACAGATAAAAGAATATTATAACATATGCATATATTTCTGCCCAATGCAAGAAATACATGCAGCCATAGAACTCTCCATCCACAAAAAAATGCTACTAATCACAACCAACTCACACTAGCTAAACTAAACTAATTGAGCTTTTACAGCTATGCACACCACTAGGCTTGAAAGCCATACTTGTTTGTTTTACTTTATCTTTGGGGCACATAAAATCATGGTATTTGGCAGCACGGAATAAGGGTCATTAAATCAGCTTTTATGCTGTTGTTAAGAAACCCATAGAGAATGGGATTCAAGCAGCAGGACATCATACCCAACAAATGGCATATGCAATATACTAATTTAAAGTGCCTGTTGGAAATGAGAGTGGCATTAAAATCTGTGACAATGTGGAAAAGGTGAAGAGGCATCCAACTGAAGCCAAAAACTAGTATTAGCACTGTCAGTCTGCAAAAAACCCTCCTTGATCTTGTCTTAATCCTGATGATGGACTGGGATACTGTAATCATGTTCTGGATCTCTGTGTTTTCTTCTGGTTTCATTTCAAAACAGATAGGGATCCCAGGGATGAATTTACTGGAGGAAAAAAGCTGGCTTTTTTCTGTGTCAGAGGTTTCTGGGAGATCTCTGGAATGAGTATCCTGATGATGCCTTGAAACAGCTGGCATCACACTTGAAGTCTTTCTACTGTATCTTCTGTGGTGCCTTCTGCCAAAGGCACAGCTCCACCTGGAATATCTGGAGGTTTGAACCTGTGTGCCAGCAGTCTTAGAGGGATGAAGAGTTAGGTTTATCATCTCCTTTTCTTCAAACTTGTTTTCCTTGTTTGACAGCCTAGCACCTATGCTCCTGCAGACGCTGGTGTGGCTGGCGGTCAGGCACGCCAGCGGCAGGATGTACTGCATGAACAGCAAGGCTATCGTGAAGGCGATCCTGTAGGAATCAGAAGGCCAGGACTCGATGCACAGCAGCCTGTTCTCCAGTCCCTCTAAATTCAGAGTTTTGCTGAGGTCAACGGTTTTATGGAAAACTGGCAGAGGGGAGCAAATTGTGAAGCCAAAGGCCCAAATGATCACTATTAAGAAATAGCCTTGTTTTGCTGTGAGATTGCTGGAGAGGGGATACTTTATCATACGGTACCTGACTGCAGCAATAGATATTAACATCAAAGTTGAAACTAGGACTGAGGCACACTGGAGGAAGGGCATTACATGGCACATGACAGTGCCAAACATCCATTGGTCAAGCAGGACGGATGTCAGCGTGAAAGGTGAACAAAACAGCACAACCAAGATGTCAGAAAAGGCCAAGTTTCCAATGAGAATGTTTATTACTGTCTTCTGCTTGCACTTTAGTAGGGCCATTAGTATAAGTAAATTTCCCACAAAGCCAGCCAGACTTATAAGTGTGTACAGCCCAATGAGAAAGTACTGCATGTCATCAACACTACTCTTATAGTCTTCCCAGGCAGAAAAATTCTTTGTTGCAGCAGAAGTGTTCTTGGTACGTGTGCTGCTGTTACGGTCTTTGAATTCTAAATCCATTTTACAGTCCTGCTTAGAACGAGAAAGGCGTTAATTAGCATCTGAAGAAATTATGATATTGCTGTTAATCAGAATGTAAAAATACATAAATTTACCTTTTACCTCAATGCAAGTAAATTACTATTGATATTAGTCTACTGTGAGGCAGATAACTTCAGATCAATATGAATTAGCTAAGTAGGTTTTATCATTTGGTGTTCAGCACTCCTAGGCCTCCTACCTAGGTGCTCACATGGGAGAATGGCAGTTTACAGATCTGCATTATGATGCAGCCTTTTAACTGTGTTCTGCTGCAGAACATATTGTCAGGCTTTCCATGAGGGAACAGTTAGCTACAAAAGCAATACACCTTGAGTCGGTGAGATTACTCATGTGAATAACAGCCCATTGATATGAGTAAGGAAATTACAGTCACCATCTGGGCAGATGGCTAATCATTATATCATTGCAAATTATAAAGAAGGCACCTGAAAATGCATATGCTAACAACTGCAGTAGTGTTTCTTACCTTGCCAGTAGACAACTAACACAAAATAGGCTTTCAAAAAGAATCAGGAAATCCACTGTCAGTAATCCAAGATGGAATTCCTGATGCGGTATGTGTAGGAAACATCTTCTACTAAGTGCTGAATATAGTTTAACTGTGCTCAAGCAGGAAGGAAAATTAAAAAACACCTAAAGTAATTGGATGTAGTATAGAGAGGACAGCGTTAACTGAAAGCAAACTCCACACAGCCATTTGAAAATTCAGTGAACTGCTACTTATTCAGCACAGAATCATCTAGTGTTAAACCTAGCTCAGCACAAAGTTATTCTGCCTACTGAATCTTCATATATTAGTCTTCATTTTGGAACAAAGAGAAAGACATGAGAATTCAGTTCAAACCTCCATTTATCTTAAACACTCGCATGTACTGGAGTTTCAAAGTCAAAATTCCCCGGAGTGCCTACATCCTGTACAAAACTGCTTAATGTTTAGAAATCTTGCATAAGAGAAAACAAAAAAGATCTACAAACCCAAAGCATATGTCAATACAGCAGAAGGCTGTATCTGTCACCTAAAAAAGGCAGGGCTCTTCAAGACTGTAGCATTCCTTAGTGAGCTCTACCATGCTGATATTTTCAAAGTGCAATAATATTATTTGGCTCCCTCGACACATGCAGATGTGCACCCTCCTTCACATCATGTGCATTTCTATCGTTATGGTTTGAGCCAAAGGGCAGCTCAAACCTTAAAGCAACCTGAGAAGGTTCACTCGCTGTATTGTGATGTGAAGGTCTCCAAGTAGGAGTAGAAATATATATATGAAAACATCTTGCCGGTAATATGTTGGAAAGAAGTAAAAAGAAGTCAGCCTTCCCAATTTGCCTCAATATTAAAGTGCTTTTAAACAGCTAAAACTGAATTTAGAAATGAATACATGAAATTAGATAACTGAAATATTACAATTGTGTGTATATGAGCAGAGAGGCATTAATGCATATTATTTCTGTTCAGTTTCTTCTAGTCTTTAATGAAATGGTGGAAAACCATATAACAGACAAGTAGTGATATCTGAGTCTACATTTGCCTCTAGACCAACTTGAAAGGAGCAGACTAGAGATTTGGTAAGTGATCTAATGTCTCTATTTCTACATTGATACAATCCGAAGTTTTTATTTTGATTTCTCTTTATACAACTCTAAGCTCATGAAGTAAATAGTTTTTTATTTAATTTTTCTGAGCTAATTTCTGAGTTGCTACTAACCAACTGAAAATGGTATGTGCACCACAGTGACTTTCCAAATCTGCTGAAATTTCTGCTACAGAACTTTTTCTGCTCTGGATAAGGTCAAATAATGCTATGAATAAGACCAAGGAACAAAATTTTATGTAGTGTTATGTTGTAATATGTTTAATAAATTGATGTTTACTAAATTCTTCTTAAAGGTTTAAGTGAAAGATTGTTGCCAGTTTCTGTGGATTTTTACACCTTCATATAAAGCTCTTGCAGTATGGATTTAGCAGAAGGGTTCATTGTGTTTTTAATACAAATTGTGTCTAGAAAAACAAAAAGCAAATAGCGTGGTTTTCTGAAGCAGACATATTTTGTTGGGATGCATCAGTGCTGAGGAGGATTGGCAGGAGGCCTCTGAAGTCCAGCATGGGCTTACCAGCTCTATTCCTTCTGTGCTATGGCTGCCTCTAACTCAGGTGACAGACAAACTCTTCCCTACCAAGTGTCCTCATTTCCATGAGGAAGGAGCACTGGAAGAAGTCACAATATGATCTCTTCAAACCCTGGCTGGACACCTAGGGCACCAAAAATATCTGTGGAGCATAGAAACCCCTTATATACCATCTTCCTGTAGTCACAGTTTCAGAGTGACAGCAAGACAGAGAGGGAAGGAATAACAATATAATCTACTGGTTTCAACAGACAACTGCTGTACTGACACAGGTTCCCTTTGCAAATTTTATTTTAATTTTGGATGTGTAAAAAGAAAGTAGGCTTTCCCCCCTAATTTCAAAATATGTTAAGTAGATCTCTTGCTCTCTGGGGTTTTTCTCCTGCTCAAAAAGAAGCCAGTTGTTGTCAGTCTGAGTGCCAGCAGCAGAAAAGATGCAAACAGAAGTTTTCCTCCCATACCATTGATCTCTAGTCCCCAAACTCATCTTAGCATGCCACTGATTTCACAGGGCTGTGTGCACTTATTGGCATTTATCTTCCTGCTTTGTTTTAACAGCTGTTCTTTTTCTCAGAGATTGGCTCACCCTCCCTTGTGTTGGTTGGTCAATCCTGGTGCAGCATGTGGCTGTAACTTTCAGGGAAATGGAAATTCCCGGAAATCCCATTGTGGAAAACAAAATTAAGTAATACAGCCCCTTTTCAAAACCTTCGCCTCATAAACTAAATGCGCGATAGTGCCAGGGTGGCTTGCACCTGTTATCAAAGCTCAGATTTAGTTAATCTGAAGGTACCTGCTGGAGGTTTTCTAGCTGTCAGCTCCAAATGTTGGATCACTTTCACCCCCTGCATCTATCAGTCAAGCAAACGAGGTCCCCGTTCTGTAATGCTGGTCTGGACATGGCACATTCCTGACTGTGCTCAGCTACACCTGTGGGAGCTCTGTGTGGGCTTGCCCAGGTCTCCTGTAGTTTCACTGGAATGCTTGAGGCAGGAGGCTAGGCTGCTCGAGGAAGTAGAGACTGCAGTTTTGTGGCAGGATCCAAGGTAGATTCGAATATTTACTGTAAGTGTCAAATGATTGCAGTTAGCATTTAGCTGAGTTAGAGGCACCAGATAATCTGTGCTAATTTAAAATGATTAACATCTTATACTTAACAGCATTTTTTCACTTAAAGCTGTTGCTTAAATTACAAATCCCCTAAATCATAATTTAGGACAGTTAATAGGCTGGATATTTCTATTTCTCTATATATTTAAAGGGAAAATTTCAAGAGCACAAAAGTTAGGCAGGCAACCATCATCCTCTAAAGGCAATTATTTTTTCTGGAAATGTTCCTTCAATTAGATGAGATACTTATATTAAGGTTTATTCATGGAGAAGAGCTTATATCCCACAATATTAATACCTATGAAGTTATCTCTGACTGACTGGTCCTTGTACAGTCCAGTCAGTTTAATCCCTGCAGCTAGGCAATTAACCTTTATAGCTGTGAACAATTTGCAGTCTTGGATGACCTTTCTCTATGTTAAAAGAAGTAGAAAACAAAAACAACCAAAAAAACCCCACAAAAAATCCCCAAAACAAAACCCCCCCTGAACCTCATGATGAAAATCTACAGGGAGGAAGCACATTGTGTAAATTTGCAAGTACAGCCTTTCTGCCCTCATAATACTGGAGAAATATCAAGACTGCAAAGAAAAAGTCAGTGAAGGTTTTTAAGCATCCACACAGATGTAAATAGTTAATATGAGTGGCCGTTACTGCATGACCATCAAAGCTTTAGGAAAGCACTGAGCTGTGTTGTTACATCCTGAGAAATAATACCCTCACATCAACACAGACTGAGATAACATCCGAGACAAAATCTGAAACCACTCAAGTGTTGCTTTCACTACACAAGCTAAGGATAAAAAGCTGCTGATTCTCATGTTCTAGTTCATAATGTGCAACAGCAAAAACTAGCCTGAGAACCTGGAAGAATTCAACAGATTGAAATTACTTCAGAAGTCAAAAAAACATCCAATTTTTTCACACATTAATGGTATGCCTATTTCTCTGAATCACCAAAAGAGCTACAACATTATCCCGGAAAACAAGAATACAACTTCCCAAATTACACCAAAGCCAACTACTAAGATTGTATGTCCAGCTCCAAGGAAAGGCTATGGAGCATAATGGGCTATTCGCTGGCCAGAACAGAAAACTTGAAACGCCTGGCTACATTTTTTTTTCCAGGGAGCACAGCAAATCACCAAACCACCCCAAAACGGGAACGACTGATATTTTTGCCCTTCCTGCCTCTCTTGGGAACCACTCTGCGCTGCTCCGCGTCCGAAACCGCGCGCCCCTTCTCAGCCCGAGCCCCGGGCGCCCCGCGGCCGCCCCGACACCGCCACCCGCGGCAGGGCTGGTGCGCTCCCTCATCCCCGCGACACCGCCACCCGCGGCAGGGCTGGTGCGCTCCCTCAATCCCGCGACACCGCCACCCGCGGCAGGGCTGGTGCGCTCCCTCATCCCCGCGACACCGCCACCCGCGGCAGGGCTGGTGCGCTCCCTCAATCCCGCGCACTTGGTGCCAGGGCGGGGCCCCGCGCAAACTTGCGCGGCCGCCCCGCGAGGGAGGGGAGTTGAGCTGCGCCGAGCTGAGCAGAACCGACCTGAGCCGAGCCGAGCTGAGCCGAACCGAGCCCGCCGTGGCGGCTCCGCGCCCGCCCTGCGTTACTTGCGCGCGTGTCCCGCTGCAGGCGCCCCGAGGCGAGGAGGGGCCGCGGGCGCGGCGAGGCGGCGGCTCCGGTCCGCGCTCACGGCTCCGGTCCGTGCTCACGGCTCCGGTCCGCGCTCACGGCTCGGCGCGGGCGGGCGGAGCGCGGCTCCGAGGAAGCGGAGGGAGGCGCGCAGCCCCCAGGGCTGGCGGCGCATCTTACGGGGTCGGGTCCCGGGGCTGGGGGTGCCGCCGTCGGTGCCGCACCCGCCGCCCGCTCGGCTGAGCTGGGGCTGGGGCTGCAGCGGGGGGGCATTTCGGGAGGCCGCTGCAGGCAGCCCTGGAGCCCGGTATTTCAGCGCCGCGCGGTGTGACAATCAGAGTTTCCATGGAAATACAGCGAGACGGTAAATACACCTCGCCCTTGCCGGTGCTGAGGGGATGCTCTCAGTGCCTCACCCGGCGCTCAGGGCACGGCGTTTTGCGGAGGTGAAACGCGTTGCGAGTCTCGGGACACAGCGAGGCACGAGCACAGACGGGCAATCACAGAACGCTGGTCAGAGCTCCCCTCGCTTCGGCTGCAGCCGGGCTCCGCAGAATTTTATCCCTGCTACTCAAGTACCCTTTAATGTTTATTTTAGAACAGGTGGAAGGCAATGGTTTTCCCCCAAACAGTTTTCCTCACGGAGCTGAGTTCGGTTCTTACAGGGCAAAGTATCTGAAGGGTGGTTTTAATTTTGTCTGAACAATCCATGAGAAAGCCGGGCATTTTCTTATGTGAGCAATATTTTAAAGCCTAAAAGCTGTTGGGTATGTCATAGTACAAAGCACGAAAAAACAAACTCTGCTGCTCTCACCAGCTGTTATCTTCTAGCACAAGAAGAATCATTGATCATAGTCCTATTACAGAGCTACAGCAGAACTCAGTGACATGCGGGTCCCTGGGAGCACAAGTGGCAGAATCTGACACAGAAATGTAATGACTTTCCCATTTGCTAAGGTGCTACTTTGACAGTTGATATTAACACAGCACTGCAGAAAGGTAGCCCCTATAATTAGGCTGTGAAAGAGTGTACCACATAAAGACAAAACAACTGGATCAATCATATTGTAAAATAACCTTTGAAAAGTCCAGGTAGGTTCCTTATTTAACTTGGGTATTGTGAAAATACTCATTGAGCCATCCAGGAACAAATAATCTTCATCTTCAGGAGATGAGCTCAGGATGGTAAAGAAGATTTCATCCTATCTTCTTTTGAAGATTTCATCCCATCTTCTTTTGCCTGCTTCTGCATAATTCACCACCCACTGCTGGTGAATCACCGCATGTGCAAGTGGAGCACAGGGAGCTGCCAGGTGGAAGTGACGTGCCAATCCATCTCACGGTATTAACACAACTCTCCTGTTAGTCACAACGGAGAACAGAATTAATCCTTTTTAGGCCTGAGTAGCTGTTCTTAGCATTTTTGACCATCTTCCCACCTAACACTGGTGGCTTTGAAGCCTTTCACGCAAATTTTTGACCTATAGATAGAAACCCACTATGGCTCTAACACATGATGGGCATGATGAACACTTTCCCTATTTCTCTTGTTCCAGGAGAGCTTCCCACATTGCTGGCCCCACTGCTTGAAATGAAAAGTCTCTCCTGGAAAAAGTGAAGTTTTAAAGACACTACATCTTTCTATGGAAACTGCTGGCTACAGCAGACTGATAGTGTGCTTTACAAGTAGTCTAAATTTGCTGGCAGAGCCCAGTGGGAAATTAAAGTTTCTTATATTGCACAAGTGTGATTTATGTGGGATGCCATTGTACCTTCATAAAGGTACAAACAGCCTACCATTGTGTTAAGCTATTTCTAAGGTCACCTAATACAGTTTCCCAAGGAGCCTCCATAAAATTTATGCGTCTTAGCAGGAATAGTCAGTAAGACAAGCATTCCTTCCTCAAAACAATTCTCTCTATGAAGAAAATATTCTACTTTTTTTTTGTTTATTGTCTTATTTTAAAAGGATTCATCAGCCAGTAATGTATTGTACAGGTGTGAGAATATTTGTTTTATTCCCCACAGACTTGTAAATAACACCACATTTTCCTCAACTGTGTCTGTACATTTCATCCCTGATACTTGCACACATCAGAGACAATTGCTCTTCAGACCAATATAATTTTTTCTTTTCCACTGTTTGTGTACCTCTGTCTTGCCAGTAATACTACTGAATAATGAAATCAATAATCTAGAGATAGAAAAGGTATGGCCATTCGAGATATCAAATGTCAGGTGTGACAGCAGATCACAGAACAGGTTCTCTAGAGACCAGCTACCTGGTCTCTAGAGAACCTGTGTCTTTGTGTTGAAACCACAAAGTAATCCTCGAGGATGTAAGAGATGGTGACCTCCTCTGGGGGAGCTGGGGAAAAAATGGTGCATCAGAGAGAGAAGGCTGGGGTTCCTGAGTCAGAAGCATACAACAGAAAATACAAGAGAAAACTCTGTGTCTACATGAATTCAAATTAGTTTTGTCATGTTTCTTACTGCAGTACCTTTCTTTTGGGAGAATCATTCCAATATCCTAGAAAATTTTGCCTCTAAAGGCAAACTGTGGAAGATATGAAGACTCAAATCCCTAATGGAAATCCATGAGAACTGATAAATGCCACAAAACCAAAGGTCTAAAGCACCTAATATCCAGTTCCTCAGCATGCAGTCAATCATCAAAGTCAAAGTTTGTCATGAGACAAAGTCTAATGTTATTGTAAAGTCTGCTACCAATCACTGGGCAAAACAGTTTAAGTGGTAGGACATATCTGCTACAGAATTTGAGAGATTTTGTGAGATACATATAAAGCATTAGTGTTGGTTAAAATTCTTCACCCAACCACTTCATGCCCAGAAAAATTCTAATAAAACACTATGAAAAATACCACCAATGTCTGGCTTCTGTGAGGTCCATCCCTTCCACAGATTCTTAGCTTGCATAAAGCAGCAAGCCTTGGACTTCTGAGAAGGTGGCAGTGGTTGAGATGTCTGTGCAATGAAAGGCGGGACACCCGAGGGCTAGCTAATAAAATACTTCCAAGACCAAACCTGTAATTAATAAGCTTTGCTTCCTAACATGCCACCACATTTTTTGGCTGTTGTTATACACATTGACCTGTCTGAATGTTCATGTGTGGGGCCTATTTCTGCTTCATCTGAAGCCAGATGAGAGCTTTTGTGTGAGTGTATAGGAGTTTGAATCCTGAATAGACACCGTGGGGTGCCCATAGCAGAAAACATGACTTAGTATTTTAGCCAGGTGGAGATAATTTAGGTTATAGCTGAAGCAGCCTTTAAGCAATACTTCATGAGATCAGGATAGATTTTCATTAGTCAGCTGGGCTATGTTGTTGAAAATGGAACTGTAGCAGCAAGACTGTCAGCAGAGATGAACCACATAATCATTCATGCAGCTTTTTTGGGTTTGTGACATTAGCAGTCAAATGAAGTATTGTTATGTTTGGTGTCAGAAGCAGTTATGTCAGAATAAACATGTTCTTAGCCAAAGAGAGAATTTGCTGCAATTCAAATTACACTCAACAGCAAAAGGCCCATTTAGTCTGCTGATGACAGACTTTTGCCCCAAGGACCATGAGTTCCCTTATCTTTGAACAGAGTAGTGTGAAATGCAATTATTTCAATGGCACTGATGTTCATTATTAAAATATAAAACCAATAAAAAGTAAAGTTAAAAAACCCCTTCAGAGAGTGTTTCCATTTATTTCCATAGTGGTGACTTCAGTTTGTTTTATGCAGAACAGAAGAGACAAATGACCCTCCTAGTGTTCTTTCACTTACTGGAGTTTAAATTTTAGGGAGGGATTACATTGGCTGAACACACGAAGATACATTACAATAAAAACAACAGCCTCATTGTATGAAATGTTTTCTGAGTTTTGCAGTGAGAAAAAATTTTAATGGATTTAAATCTTAGTCTATTTTTTCTATATGTTTTTTAAAAAACATCTCATTCCCTTCTCAATGGTTTTGTTTCAAAGCATTTCTGTATTCTTTTACTCAAGCTGTTCTATTTCCTTAATTGAAATCCTTGTGTTCTGTTTATTGTACTTACTCTCTTTTTGCAATGTCATGCCTTCACACAAACAAACACATGCATACAAACAAAGTAATCCAATCCAGGGTGCCTTTGATATACTGAAAAATTTATTCTCTGGAAAAGGATAATCTTTAACACAATGGTTATCTTGCTACTTCAGTGTTCTCATGTCCTGACAGTCATCATCAATAAAATAAGAGTTATGAGGAATTATTTGACATCTTTGTGAGCTTGGGGCTCCAGATGGAGACCATCAGCTTGGTGTTGAGACTGGAGATGCACAGAATAGCCAGGACCTGCTAATGCCAGATTTTCCTACGGAGCATATCCGATGCACAAAATGTATTTTATTCAGCTATAATGGAAAGTTTGACAAGAATCAGCATCTGTGTATTAATTTAGAGTGATTATTTTTTTAGTGTTCACATGTATTAGTGCTCATATGTATGTGAAATGCTTCGGAGAAGACTGATATAGCTCCAACTGATTTAGTCATCTGAGGTGAACACACAACAGTTATGATGAAGCAGAAAGCTTGTAGCGAGGCTGGGGTTATGGTATCTGTGCACATATATATATATATGTATATATATACATATATATATATACTTATATATATGTGTGTGTATGTGTATTTAAGTAAATACACTTGCATGGTACATGTGTTTGAGAGACTCAGGGACCAAGGCAGTGCTTTCCATTGCTCTACACACATGCTGTTCAATGCCTGGCCTTGCATCTGTCTGCAGTGTGAATAATCCCATGGATATTTGTTGTTATCACTGTGAGTTCAGGTCACTGAGTGATATGTAGGCTCTATTTTTGATCTTTTGTAGGTAATTATTATATTTTCATGGTATAACAGAGGCATTGTAAGGTTTGCTTTGCTCATGTTTATGCAATGTTTGAAATTTCTATCTGTATTAATCATTAAAAAGTGAAGTATTATGAATCACTTAATTTGCTGCTGAAATGGAGATCCTCATGACTAATGAAAAAATGGAGGAGAAAAATTATATGTATCTGAAAATTCAGACATTTCTGAAAAATTGGCATTTAGTAAATGAATGACTGTAATACATCATTTAAATCTAAATCTAGAATGGGATGGTGAGAAACAAAGGCAAAATCCAAAACTCTACATCCCTGTCTTCCCAAGCTCAACATCACTCTTGTCTCCCAACTACTCTATATTCCCATCCCTCTGAGTGGTGCAGGGGGTCAGGGAATGAGAGTTCTGGTCAGTTCATCACCCTTTTTCTCTGCCTCTCCTCCCTTGTCATGATGTTCCCCTGCTCCATCACAGGTTCTTCCCATGAGTTTCAGTCCTTCAGGAGCAGACTGTTCCTGTGTGGCTGCTCTCTGTGGACCACAGCATGGATATCTGCTCCTACCATGGTCCTGCATGAGCTGCCAGGGAGTAACTTTGGTCACCAAGGTTCTCACCACAGGCTGTGGGGGGGAGGAATCTCTGCTCCGGCCAGCAGTGGGTGCATTTTGGAGTCAGATGAAAACGGTTTGGGTCAACGTGGGTGTATTCTTCTCACAAAAGCTCCCCCTGCAGCTCCTCAGCTTGCCATGTAAACTCAGGTCTCTTATTCTGAACTGGTCTTAAGCATTTATCTCTGCCTTGAATACCTGTTAGCAGAGTGCAACAATTTTGTATCACAGAATGCTTATTTTAATTTTTAAATAGCTGCCTTGACCATATGGGTAAGAACATTACAAGGAAGTAATGAGAACATTCTGGCATTAGAAAAAAACCTAAAAAACCCAAAGCTTTTACTCTGCCTAGCAATACATCTATTGCCCTTAAAAATATCTTTTTAGGACAGTGTGGATATATCGTTCTACATCCAAAGCAATGAGAAGTCTCAGTTGTACATGTCCAAGAGTGTCACTGCTTCAGACAGAAATATGCTCTTTATGAGACCTTCAGCTTGGATCCCTGCCTGAGCGTACCCACTTCTGCTCTGCTCAAAGGCACACACTAATGACCTACATAGGACTGGAGTTCTTGAGAGGCATTGTATACAGCCTGCACTTTCCTTCTGGCTGCTCTTAGAATGTCAGCAGCACCACAGCTACTGGCTTACAGCAGCCTTGCAGTGTGCCTGCAGTTGTCTTTCTTACATCGAAGACTACAATTACAATGCAGTTGAGCCAAGTGCCTGTAAATACAGTGCAAACATCAGCCTTATTCTGGGTTCTGAAATCTTCCTGTGTGGCTTCTTCTACAAAAAAATGTCACAATCACTAATTTTTTTTAGCTATAATTAGGCTGGTTTCTCAGTTGAGAGTTATTCATGACACAACAGTGTTGCCATATAATAGATGCATGCCTGTGGGTAAGAATGGGAGAACATGCAACTCCTTACACAGGAAAATTCAATCTGGGACCTTGGATAAATTAGGGAACTTCTGTTTTCCAATAAATACAAACTCCTATTACAGTCTGCAGTTTTTGTCAAGGCATTTTCAAAGTGTTTCTTACATTTGTCTGGGTAACTTCTCACCGACTTTCAAATTTACTGTGTCTTTTATGCCCATTGAAGAGGATCAGGGAAGTGCTTTTTGTGAGCGAGACAGCAAGATGTTTTAGGAACATTTCTTATTCGTCCAGTCATTGCTATTCATGATAAATGCAGAGTAGAAGTTAGCTGTACTGGTTTAAAAAGCCAAACCCAAACTTTTTAATTTGCTCCTTATTCTGAAAATTGCTTCTTCGTCCCCTTTCTAACTGGACTTCTATATAGGAGTTTCTATTTCCATCTTTAGTTTGGCCACAAGATGGCAATAACTTGCAGACAAAATGAAACAGGCAGACCGATTTGAAACTGTCTCCCTTCCTGAGCTTTTCCCAGCGCTCTGCCCCCAGCCCCCCTCTCTTGTTTCAATATTTAATTGCATTTCTTTCGGAATTACTAGGCAACCCACCCCCAGATGTGCAGTTTAAAGGTGATGTGCTTGCAACGTGGTTTTCAGGATCTACTCCGTAGAGCACCATCATGTGATACTGGGGTAAGGTGGAGTTCAGCTTTAAGGGGGAGTCTCCAGCCTTCCTCGCCAATCTTTAGGATCTGACTGGAGAAATACCAAAGGATCCTTCTCCTTCTCTATCCAGCCTCCTGGGCCAGCCCCTGAGCAGACCAAAGACGGGCAGAGCAGTTGCAAGGTGAGTTTCCCCCGTGATTGCTTCCCATGACTCTGGGTGCTTGTGTGCCAGTTAGGCTGGTGTTTGCTTGCTGTCTTAGGTGCAAGTGACAATATCCAAGGGAGGATTAGGTTCCAGGTAGAACTTCTGAGCAGCTGGGTGAACCTTCATCTTCGGCTGACAGCATTTTGCTCTTGCTTTTGAACAGCTCTGATAGTTTTGCTGTACATTTCCATTCACCTCACACCACATTATTTCACCCTTTTTGTCTGCTGGTGCTAAACTTTTACCCAAAATCTCTCATGGAGAGTCGGGAACGTGTGCTTGTGTGTGACTGCAATCACCCAGAGGGGTCTGCAGGGCTATGGGTTCCCCATGCCAAGCCATCAATCAGAGTGGGGAGGGATCACCTTCCTGACTTAGGAGACAAGGAACAGTGCAGCTGTCTGGGAGATTGAACTTTATGTCCCTCTGTTGTCTGGTCCATTTTGCAGAAGAACAGGAAAGAAGGACTCCTCATCACTTGGCAGGGGTGGGCTGGCTCCTAGATAGACTCTTGCACACATCAGAGAGGTCGCATCTCTGCTAAGGGAAAAATGAGGGGAGAAGGAACAGTAGCATGTTCAGGTTTTGAGTTTGATATTTAATAAATAATCAAGAGCAGAGCTTGGCTAAGGGAGTAGAAAAACCAAGAGCATGAAACCCTAGACACCTTATTGCTGGAGGCAGTTTGGTCCTGGCTGGTGAAAGAACCTGCCCAGTTCCCTCCTTGCAGGACATGGCTCCTTGGCTTCATTCTTCATGGCTCTTGCCATCATTCTACCAAGTCACAGGGCTGGAGTGCCCACCTTGTGCCATACAAGTGGTGGTGGGGTTCATTATTAAATCCAGGTGTTGATTTTCAGACTATGATAAAGTTACAGTGTGGGAATTGAGGAGCCCTGGCTCTCCACACGAGCCACACACTTTACATTTGGGTAAAGCTCTTCTGGCTGTGACAGAAGTGATGCTTCAAGGAATCTTGGGGTAGGAATTTCTTTATTAGACCTTAAAACAGATTTGTTGGACGAGGAGACCTGATAAATTGAGAGGTAATACTCAGGTGCATACCTAGATAGCTTGAAAATCAGAGTAGTCAAACAGACAGAGAAGCCTTTTGTCTGAAATCACTGCTGTTAACTCTCACAGTACAATGCCACTCCAAGGCAAGCTCCATTGCCTGTCACAGTTTCATGTAGCCTTGTGCTGATTGAAAGAGCCAGAAGAGCCAGCAGGGGTTAGCTCCTGCCAGCAGCGACAAGGCATGGCATTGGCTTGGTCATCGTTTGGCTGACCCTCAGGAGGAGCTGCAGCTGCAAGCCCAGCCCTCACACACTGCCCTGGGGAGGAGGCAGCCTCAGCTCTGGTGCCCAGCATGAGGCTGTTAAAAGGGTGTCTGCCACCAGTAAGAGACAAAGACAACTCTTCTCCAGAGACTTACACAGCACAGAGATTTATATCGAGTAGCATTTAAGAACAAAAGCTCACCTATTCAGGGTAACTTCTATTGAAGTATGTTTTAGTGGGCAATGTTTTTACAGCTTTTCTGATAAATGCCACATGAAGTCACATTTGAAACCCACTTGTGTGAATTTTAAGTGGCATTACTTCCATTACCATAACCTAAGGTTAAGTGAGCAATAAATTTAGCTCACAGGAGTGGGCAGAGAGAAAGTTCCAGACTCAGTGTGGAGTCCAGAACCACTAGTGATGTCCAGATTCAGTGGCACTAATGGCAAGTTGAAGTAAAGGTGTGTCAGGTTATCAATTAATTGATTTTTAATTGTGTATCAATTAATTTGATTTTATTTTTTTATTTGCCTTCTGAACACATATGCTTGATTTTCAGATTTTTAAAAGCCAAGGCCTTGCAAAGGGGTGGTTATTTAAGCATGCCTATTTCCCTTGCATGGCTAAAGAAATTTTCTGGGGTGTTTAAAATTTGCTGAGTTTTGTCTTTTGTCCTGTATTCTTCTTTCTTTGCTGCACAGCCCTGCTAGCTAAGATTAAGGTGTTCAGAGTTCCTAATTTACCTTTGACTCAGTGCCAGCGCTGCTGAGGGCACTTGGCCGCTCAACATCAAGTATACGTGTTTTGGAAAAAAAAAAAGAAAAAAAAGCAGCAATTGAGTCATTTTTCCACCCGTCACATTAGTCAGATGGGCTTTCCCCTCCTCCTCATGTGACGCCTAGATATAATTTCATTTAGAGCAGATTAAGAAAGCAGACGTTTGCAGATTAAACTTGTGAAAAGGAGATGTAAAACATAGAGTGGAGGCTTGCGCTGGTGGGAAGGCTGAAATTGCTTCCCGGCTCGCTATCTCATGCGACTTGTGCCGGCGGGAACGGGCCGGGCAGGGCTCGTGGCTCGTGTCCCCGCTGGCCGTCCTGCTCCTCGCTCCTGCCCGCTGCCTCTGCGCAGCCCCGCGGAGGGAGCCCGGCGGGGAGCGGAGGGAGCGGCGGGCGCGGACGGCTCCGCAGCCGCGGGACGCGGGAGCGCCGCTCTCCGCCCGGGGCAGGCGCTGTGCCCGGCGGTGACCGGCCCCGCTGCTTCCCTTGTCCCCAGGTGCGGCGAGGGAGATGCGGAGCTGAGAGTGAGGAGCGGACTCGGCCCAGGCTCCGCTGCGGGGCCGGCGGGCGCGTCCTGAGCTCGGAGCGCTCTGGATGAACGCGGCGGCGGCGGCGAAGGTCGGCGGCGAGTTGGAAACAACATGAATACCTCGGTTCTCTCCCCACTGGGAAATATTTCCGGTCACCTGAATTTTTCGGAGATGAACTCGCAGATCTTGCAGTTTGAGGACGAAGATTGCCATGTGCCTTTGGCCATGGTCTTCACTTTGGCCTTGGCTTATGGGACTGTGATAATTCTGGGGGTCTCTGGGAATCTGGCCTTGATTGTCATTATTTTAAAACAAAAGGAGATGCGCAATGTTACCAACATCCTCATTGTCAACCTGTCATTTTCTGATCTCCTAGTGACCATCATGTGTCTTCCCTTTACCTTTGTGTACACTTTAATGGACCACTGGATTTTTGGGGAGGCCATGTGCAAGCTGAACCCTTTTGTGCAATGTGCCTCCATCACCGTCTCGGTCTTTTCTTTAGTCCTCATTGCCATTGAGCGCCATCAGCTGATCATCAATCCCCGTGGCTGGAGGCCCAACAACAGACATGCCTACATGGGGATTGCTGCCATATGGATTTTAGCCACGGCTTCCTCCTTGCCTTTCCTGATCTACCACGTATTGACAGATGAGCCCTTCAGAAATGTAACATTTGATGAATATAAGGACAAATATGTGTGCTTGGACCTGTTCCCCTGGGACACTGCCAGGCTTTCTTATACAACAACGCTTTTGGTGATTCAGTACTTTGGACCACTTTGTTTTATATTTATTTGCTACCTGAAGGTAAGATAGAATGTTCTTGCAATATGTACTTCATTCTACCTGATGTTTGTTTATTCTTGCAAAGATGATAATGGTAGATTAATTTATCCCATGTGTTTCTCTTTGTTGAATTTCCTGCAGATATACATACGGTTAAAAAAAAGGAACAACATGATGGACAAGATGAGAGACAGTAAGTACAGATCCTCTGAAACCAAAAGGATCAACATCATGCTGATATCAATAGTGGTCGCATTTGCAGTCTGCTGGCTGCCTCTCACCATCTTCAATATCGTGTTTGATTGGAATCATGAAATTCTGCCTGTTGCTACCTGCAGCCACAACCTGTTGTTCCTGATTTGCCACCTCACAGCCATGATCTCCACCTGTGTGAATCCCATCTTCTATGGGTTCCTCAATAAGAACTTCCAAAGAGACCTGCAGTTTTTTTTTCATTTTTGTCACTTCCACTCCCGTGAGGAGGATTATGAGACTATAGCCATGTCAACCATGCACACTGATGTTTCAAAAACCTCTTTAAGGCAGGCAAGCCCCATCGCATTTAAAAAAATAAATAGTGATGACGATGAAAAAATATAAAGAAGTAATAGAAATTCTATACCAAACTGCACGAAGTGTGATTGCAGGTGAAGTATGTCCAAGGACAAGCACAATTACATAACAAGAACAAAAAGAGTAATGCTTTTCTTTCTTTTCCAAGGAACTTTGATTGTTGTCACTTTGAAATTATGCGCTGTGAATTTTGCCCCTTTTACAGCTTTAATGTTCACAGAAGTTATATCTGAATTTTATTTTAAGATATAGTCAGACCTGCTACTACCTATGGTTTTCATCAGCTGTTTTTGTTCTGTTTTCTTTGTACAGTTCTGTGCTTCAGCACAAAGGTTTACTTATTGATTTTTTTTCAAAGAAGTAGTTTTGAGGAGTGTCCATTTAAGACTATTAGAAACAATATGAACCACAGGGGCACTGTCATTACAGACAATATCCACCAAAGAATAAAATTAGGAAATTCTGATTTGAAGATTACTTTTTTTTTAAAATTCATCTTTAATCAACATTAAAATCCTGTAAAATCAGTGTCGGTTTGCAAAAAAAGAATAATGTGAAACCTATAGAATATGTTAATATGGGGGCATACAGTTGTCTCATTCAAAGCGGCAATTTGGGCTGTAATCACTTAGTTTCAAAGACAGGATTAAGAAAGAAATTCTGTTCTCATTTACAAGAATAAAACCCTACAGTAATTCCACAGAGCACAATGGGATAACTGATGCTTCAGCACAGCAAATGAAAACACAAATGGGGCTTCAGTCCCAAATGATTACAGCTGGTTTTAATAACGCAGGCTTTTTAATTTAAAAAAATCCAAACCCCATTTTTATCTGGCATCAGTGAGAGGAGTTACTGTTACTGGGATGAAATGCACCATCTGTTCTGAGCCTGTGAACCATGTAAATTCTCCTTGAAACCTATGTCCAGAATCTAGAGGGAGATAGGACTGCTTGTTGTCTGGGCAAGGTGCAATTCCATCCTCACAGGTGACAGAGAAATTCAGGTATGGTATTAAAAAAGTAAGATTGAGCCACCTGAATCTTTTCATAGTAATTAGTGTTGATCTCTATAAATTATGTACAGCCCCATAATACTTTGTATTCAGGAGCAATTGCATAAACCTGGACAATCTCCAAAGGCAAAGGATGGTTTAATCAAGGCCTGCAAAATTTAAAAGAAGGGTATGAATATAGGTTGGGTATAATTGGTATGTTTATCTTCCAAACTCGCAGTTCCCACAGTTGGTTGAAGTGTGGAAACATTTGCCAAATATACACAATAGACCTCTGTCACTGCTTAAATTATATATCCTGTAATTAAACAAAATATTTGTGGCTAGATCCCAGTTGAGAGAAACCATATAACTGGACTGCTGTAAATGAAATTACAACAATATCAGCCAGCTGAGGTTCTGTGTCATACAGTGTAGTTTGCTATGTTATCAATGTCTTTTTGAATAATCGGCTTTTAAAAATACAATATAGACCCTTCTTTCCTTCAGCAAGGTCAATTTAAATCATTCTGGCAGACAAGAGGGTCTTTAAAATGGATATAAATGTAAATGCGACATAAATGGAAATCTGATGTGATATATTTCTAAGCAAAAATATCTCAGGATGTTATGGTGAATTTCATATGTTCTAAATTTGACATAGATAAATGCCTAAGAAATTAAAATTATTTGGGTTGCCAGTATTTAAAAGTGAAACACCGTGCCTTGTGCTGTGTTATAAATAGTGTAGAATATTAAAGTAGCAATGTGTTCTTGTGAATTATAATTCCATGTATTTCTCAACTGGAAGATAATTTAATTTAGAAAGAGTTTTCTGTGCTTGAGAACAGAGGCAGAATGTAGAAAATTAATTATAAGACAGAAGGTTCTTTCAGAGCTTTGGCCTTTTGTATTTTATGAGATTTCCTTTTTTTTTGTGCTTCTTCATGGAATGTGTTGTTAATAACTTGACAGGGGTTTCCTGAAATTATTTCTCTCTCACGTTGCAACAATTTTCATATTTCAAAGGATGTGTATTTTCACAATGAGATACAATGTACAAAAACAGCCATGGGTTTTTTTTATTGAGATTGTCACAGTACGTTTTTCCCATTACAAAAAGTCACTGTGAATTTTATGGCTTTTTTGCTCCGTTTTTTTTTTTTTTTTTTTTTTAAACACTTTCTTTCAATGTAGTGCAAAAAAGAAAATTCACTCAGTTGAGAAACTTTCCAGTTACTTTGCTGCAAATTTTTGACCAAGATGAATTAGGTGCTTATACAGAGTAGGTGTAGAGGAACTTTAGAGGAGCCTGCTGGTGCTCTCTGCTTCACCTGCTTCCAACCAGGTGTGTGTGTCCTAAGATTTGGAGGTCTCCAATGGGATAGCAACCTAATACTTCCTATGCCAACATTTCTCCTGCTTGAGGTCAGCCTTAAATCATGCAGCCCACCTGGCAGTGTGCCATACTGTCTCCTGAGAATGCATGTCAGGTGTTTTTTGCCCCAGCCCCTGATCAACAGGGTGAACTGTAAATGGGAGCATTCTTCCTGCTCATCCTTGTTGAGCTCAGGAGTAATTTGCCCTGTGCACCACTGTCCTGGGATCAGGCTTCTCATGTTTCCTGACTTCCCTGCAAGAAGCCTTTCTGAGCCTCTGCTGAACTCACAGGTTAGTGCTTTGTCACACAAATAGCACAGGGCACACTGCCTGTAATGACAGTGGAAATGAACACAATGTAAGGACTGTTCTGCAGGAAAATGCATTTGGAGAATTTCAGAGGCAAAATCATGGCTCTTCTGAAGAATTTGTTATGAGGACAGAGATAAAAGTCATCTCTCTGAGGTGCTGACCTAACATCTGCAGGGTGTAGCTCAGATCTACTGAGAGCAGTATTTTTGTCTTTGGTTCATGACTTGATGCTGGAGTTCTCCAAAGCTTTCCCCTGCCAACAGCCAGCTACAATACTGATCCTCTTTTTCATTTTCAGAGCTCCAGCATGGCTTCTCCTCTATATGCTAAATTTCTTTACAGGATAAGGTGACAGGTTTTGTGTTTCACTATAATTTTTCAATCATTCTGGATTGATATTTATTTCTTCTACGTGCTGTTTTGTCAAACGTCCCACACTTCAGCACATGTTGATTCCTGTCTCAAAAGCCTGAAGATCCCTTTATTCTTTCAGACTTGTAGAAAAGTTCTACTGACAGAAAAACAGAACAGTGAGTGATCTATAATGTATCTTATTATTTATGTGTCATACATTTCATGTCAAATTTCCAGCCTTAAATGACAAATGTAACTATTTAATAAGCATCAGTATTTGCTTCATTTGTCAGTTATTTTAGCATCTTAAACGTCACTTTGATCGACCACAAACATTTCTGCATAATCTAAATAAACCAGCATATTTGTATACCATGTTAATAAATATGTCTGTGTTCCCATTTTGCTTTTTTTCCCAAAGAAATGGTTGTGTCATTGTTACTATGTACAGTAATTCACGACTTTCACATCAACATTAAAAAAGGATAATAAGAAAGGAAGTGATTAATTGATAATAAAACCTGCCTTTGGTAGGCTAAGAGAGGACTGGAAAGTTAAAAATCTATATGTATATAATCTACCATATCATTATGACCACATAAAGAGAAAAGATTTAAACCAGGAAAAGAAATCAACATGACAGAACCCCCAAGGGACTTGAGCTGATGCTGACTGCATCTCATCACTGATGAAGGTGTGAATGGCTAAGGGCTCATATATTCTGACTCTGGTCTTGCACTACAGTACCAGCTATTATTAATGGATCCTAAAGGGAAAATTTTATGCTGATTCATATTCAGACTGTAAATCAGTATATGTTTCAATTCACGCCTGCATATCAAATTCTCATTTTGACCTCAAAGTACTGTTCTCAGATCAGTGAAACTGAGAACTTAAAGTTAACCATTTGCCTAAATGGTTACTAATAAATAATACTGCATTGCTGGCTGGAAGCTTGCACTCTTTCCTGAAAACAAGATTTTGGATATTAGCTTCTTACAGAAATAAGTGAATGACATATAGTTGTTTGTTTGTTTGCTTGTTTTTTTCTGGATCCTTCTCTGTTTTTTTCTGGGCCTCATAATGCTTCAGTTTGATGCTTTTCTTCCTACTTCTTTGTATCAAAGAACTTACCAAAGCAGTGCATAGAGAATGAAGACAATAAGGAGATTTTCTATCTCCTCTTCTTTAAAGCATACGAAACAGTAGGAAACACGAGCTTAAATAACATCTCTGTCTGCAACAGATTAAATTAATTCAGTTGAGTGGAAAGGGAAGAGGAATAGTAATTATAACCAAATGATAAATTTTGTTGACAGTCATTTCTCAGTTGAAGGATATATACAGCTCCAAGATCTACCATGCCCTCTTCATTCTTGTGTTATTTAATATGTGGTATCTGCTTCCCCAAGTTATTACTAATTAGCCAAGTCATTACTAAAGTTGATGTGAAAGAAAATTCTTCTATACAGGTTTTGCAGAATTTCAAATGCTTGAGTATAACATACAAGATGAAAAAATGTGATCAGCTTTGGCTCTTACACTTTAATTAACCTGTGGTCAGAAATACTTCTATTCAGTATTTCTGCCCATGTATAACAGTGTTAATGGTCTGATTGAAGTGGATATTTCAAATATTCGGGAGTGTATTTACAAGGACTAATTTCAGCTTTCATTCCTAGTCTCCGAGGCACTCACCCCTACACCACTCTGGTACTATGCATTACCAAAATGTCTTTCCCTCAGCTGTCTATACAGCTGCTAAGTGGCAGGACTGCCATCTCCCAGGGCAGCACTGGGCCAGGTGACTACTGCCTCCCTTCCTCCATTTTCCATGGAGATTCTGCTCTCACTTTGTGTTTCATCCCCTTGATAGCTGCTTTCTGAGGAAGATTTCTGAGGAAGTAGAAATTTGTACTCTGATTTTGTAAAGTGCCTGAGTATATGATAAAATTCAGTTCTATTCAGGACAGTGCTTTAAATAGTTTCTTTCATTAAAATTATCTTCCGGCAAGTGTTTCATAGGCAAGTTTCTCAAAATTTAGAAGTATATAATTTACAAAGCCTGTGTAGGAAGTATGTCCATACAGAACATCCAGCTCATTGCAGCAAAACTGCCAGCACACACTGTCTTGTGTTTTCCAAACAGCTGAATTGATGATCTGGTTATTTATCATAGGTTAGGCTTAGTTGCAAGATTTTGCCCCAGATGAAAAGATGTTTGAAAGTGCTGCACAGGAGATGCTCTGCATGGTTAACTAGCTTGCTACAAATTATGCAACATTTCAGATATACAAGGAAATAGAGTTTGGAAGAGAGACAAAAAGCAGAACATCTAGATGAAGTCTTGATGCCTTCTGTCAGACACAAAAAGACACAAAGGGAGCATCAAATATTTATTTATTTTGGGGGGTCAACAGACTGACAGGAAAATGGTTTTTTTTGAGCAAAGTGGGGGTCAAAGAAGTATATATGACAAACAAATACAGTTTCTCTGCTCCCACTTCCAGAAAAAGGACAGGGACCTTTATAAATGACTCTGAAAATATATATTTTTAATACTCTTTAGCTTAGATGAATCTAAATTGCTTTTTGAAAAAAAGGAAATGAAATGGTTTTGGCACAATTGAAAAATAACAGCTTTTCATTGCACCCACCTACTGCACATGAATCCATTTGCTTCTTCTTCTGCACAAGACGGAGAAGGTTTGTTTATGGCAGGAGGAGCAACCTGATCAACAAAGCTCTCCTTGTCTCTCTTGGCTCATATTCACACTGAGACTGTGCTGCTGTTTTTCCCTTTGTAATCTTCCCCCCTGCCCCAGCCTCTCCCAAGCTATGAAACTCTCCCAAGTTTTTATTATGCTGTTTATGTTGTTTCATAATAAAAGCCATCTATATAAATGTGTCCTTGAAAGATCCTATTCAATGTGTGCTTGAACATATGGGTGAGAGGCCATACAGAGCTTGTAGAAATGTGACTGGCAATGTGAAGATGTTTCAGGCAATAGAGGAGTTTAAAATATAGTTGTTGCATACTGTTATTCAGCCCTTTTCATTTAAAGCTGTTTTCATAATTTTAATTCATGTCATCTAAATGTCAGCTTAGCTTACACATCTAGAGGAAACTTTCTCTTGGTGATCAGCCACCACAGACATTCAGCAAGAGGAGACACTGGGTAACACACTTTGTATCCTTACTTAGCCTTACAGCCTCTCACTTGCCTATAAGCTTCTCATTATTTGTACTACACTTGAAGATATACATGGAAAAGTCTTCACTTCTTTCCCTTGAAGACTAGTAAAAGTTGTATAATTAAGAGATTTAAGAGATGGGACTGGATTACCTTCTCTGATTTTTATTTCCATTATTATTATGACTGTAAAGTTCAAGACTCTTCAATTAAGCTTTGACTTATTATCAGTTTGGGTACAGTGGTTGTCACCTGGATTTCAGTCAACATGCTGATATGCCTGTAGTTTGGCAGGTGCTGAAGTAAAAGCTTTAAAATAGGGGGTTAATGAAAAGCCTCCCATTGACTTAAATCAGCTTTGGGTGAAGTACTTTTAAGTGATACTAAGGTGCAATGCATGTCTGAACATCTGCATTTTTCCAAGGTACAAATTAAAAAGTCATCTTCAGCTGCTTCTTACAGTATGGTTATCCTCTTAAGTTCTTCTGTGAGTTTTACTCTGATGTATTTTCTTGACACAATTACAAGTTAAATGTGTCCTCTGGGCTGCCTGGCTTACTGATTTAAACCAATTTCCTTCACAGAAAATTGAAGAGGGTGCTAGCAATTCATCACTAGCAAAAGTGTGGGCTTTTTTATTTTGATGATGATGATGATGATGATGATTACTACTACTGCTGCTTTTTTCACCTAATAAAAAAAAAAAAAAAGAAACCAAAAAAAGATCACTAACAGCCAGACAGCATAGGTTATTTTACATTTGAAATTCACTTCAGGCAGTAAGGAATCTCAGCCTGCAGCACAGACTGTGCATTTACCTGGTAGAGGTGCACCTTAAGCAGAAACATAAGCAGTCATGAATAAAACCACTGCAAGACATTGCTTATAAACAAATATCTTCAGAATTAGACAAGGGCACATTTAAGTCAACAAAACTTGAAATCAAATATTGAGTATTTTTGTAGTGGAATTTATACATTCAGATAACCAAGTGGCTTCATGAAATTATAAAGCCTGAGCCTGGTCTCATTCATATTAGTCAAATGTTGCAGAACCATATCTAATATTGTTCAGAAGTTTATGGAAGGGATAAGCCAGGTAGATGAGATCAACTTCTGAAGCTGCAGATTGTTTTTTAACCTCATAGATTTTATCTTGCCTAGGTTTAGAGGAACATAAGGAAATTAAATACCTTGGCTTTTGAATTCTTTCATGATTTCCTCTCTGTCCTGAAAGATTTGCCGAAGCTTTCTGAGAGTGAAATGGCATTGGATAAGCTGAGTACCTGTTATTTAAATAAGGTTGTTCTTTTAAGCAGGACATACACATTATAGGTGTTAGCATCTGAAGTCTTAAATTCTACACAGTAGAATATAGATATATATGTTTACTATCACTTATAGAAGCACATTAAAATTCTGACTTCAAGTGAATTTTATAATTTTACATAAAACCTTTAACCTTTAGCAGTTCTTATGTTTAGACCATGTTGGTAGAATAAACAAACCAAGCAGTGCTGACTGTGGAATTTGTTTTAGCAAGAGGGTTTTGGTATTTCTGCCCCTGGGACCCTGCCTGAGGATCAGCACCTGGATGGGAGACATGGGATATAACTCACTAAGTGAGGCAAAGGTAAATTTGCCAGCAGGGTCTCTGACTGCCTAAGAAGAGCTTTAAACAGGGAGGGATGTGAAATGAAGACCATTGCCAGCAGCCTGTGAGGGAGTGAGGGACAGAGCTGTCTAGCAGAGGGCCTAGATGGTGTGAGTGAGGGCAAACACAACCACGATAAAGAGCTTCAATGACCTTAAGCATTTTCAGGAAGCAACGAAGTGCCTACAAGACCTCAAATTGGGAAAAATTTCCCAATCCTTTCTGGGAAATGACAGGTAGAAGTGTCTCTGAAGTACCTGTACACAAATGTGTGCAGAATGGGGAATAAATGTGAGTAAGCAGAGAAACGCATGGGATTGCATGGCTATGGTCTTGTTGGGATCATGACAATGTAGTGGGATGGCTCCCATGACTGCAGTAATGCAGTGGAGGGACACCGGCCCTTTAGGAAGGACAGGAAAGGAAGACAAAGAGCTGGAGTTGCTTTAGAACTCCCTTTTGGGAGAGAGCAGTTAGGGTATATAGAGCCCTTCTAGATGGATGAGGAGCCTTCTAAGAACTTTCAGAGGATTAAACAACAAACCAGCATGGATGACATTGTAGGGAGTGTCTGCTACAGGCTGCCTGCTCAGGGCAGCAGTAGATGATGCCAGAAGAAGCCTCATGTTCACAGACAGGTCCTGAACCTTGTCGAGGACTTTAAACACCCTTATACAACTGCTGGGCATTTAGAAATCCAGGAAGTTTCTGAAAAGAACTGATGAAAATCCTGACAGAGATGACAGAGAAATCAGTGAGAAGATCTAATGTACCTCACACTTGCAAATAAGGAAGAGCTTGTCAGGGATGTGACAACTGAAGGCAGTATTGGCTTCAGTGACAGTGGAGTTTAGACTCCTGAAAGAACAGAGCAAAGCAATCAGCAGGATCACAGCCCTGAACATTAGGAGAGCAGATTTTGGCCTCTTCATGGATCTGCCTGTAAGAGTCCCATAGGATAAGGCTATGCAGGGAAGAGTGGGCCAGGCTGGCTGTTTGACATTCAAGGATTATCTCTTCAAAGCTCAAGAACAGTCCATGCCAATGAGTGGGAAGTTAAGCAAGGATACTACAAGGACTGTGTGGATGAGCAAAGAGCTCCTAGGAGCACTCGACCATGAAAAGCAAGCATACAGAAGGGGGAAAAGTGATAGGTATCAGAAGGGGAACATAGAAACAATTCTTAAGGATGCAATGATAGGATTAGGAAGGGCAAAACTGCTAAGTGTGGTGGGGGCCCAGTGTCACAGGACATTGAAGATGCTGAGATACTGAATTCTTTCTTTCCTTTGTCTTCATTAGTATGACCAACCCTCAGAAATCCCAGGACCTGGAGACCAGAGGGAAAAGCAAGAACAAGGAAGGGATACCCTTGGTAGAAAAGGATCAAGTTAGGGAATACTTAAATTACTTGACATAAATAAATCCATTGGATCTGGATGCAGCATTCCTTCAGTTATTGAACTGTGAAGGAATGCTGATCCTGAAAACCATTTCCAGGTTCATAAAGGACAGGAAAGAGATCAGTAGTCAGCATGGGTTCTTAAATGGGAAGTCATATTTAACCAACCTGATAGCCTTCTATGAAGATGATTATTTTACCAAGCAAACTACAAGCATGGTAGATGAGGGGAGAGCAGTGGATATTGTCTACCTTGACTTCAGTAAGTGCATATTTAAGTTTGAGCAGCAGCCCCGTTCTCTGAAAAAGCCTTTTTACTTTGCAAATGTTTCAATGCTGGCACATTGTCATGTGTTGCTTTTATTAATCCCATTAAGGAAGATCCAAGTAACCTTTCATACAGAAGTACTGCCATTTACTTCACTCGACCAAATTTGGTGTAATAAGCTTTTAGACAGACCTTTTAAACTGTATTTGAGTTATACTGTTTGAAAAGCACTGAATGTAGCCGTAGCTTGGTGCAGTTGTACTCTTACGAGTTTGGGGGAGATTGGGATCTATGCAGGTAAAAGCATTTTTATCAATACTCAAGTAGGGAACATAACAGAAGAGCCACACTTGCCTGCTACATCTGGGAGCAGCCACCCACCCACGTTATCAATAGATGGGGCATCAAGCATGCTCTTATGTCTGAGCTAGGCAGTGCAGCATGGCTCAACAGTTATGGAGCACAACCAAGAGTTGTGGTGATGCAGTTTTAGTCTCTATGGGAATATGAGGGGAGAGTTGAAGCAAATTTGCTGGCCAAGAACAGGCCATGGAGACATGGAATCTGAATGTTAATAATTTTGGTATTTTGAATAACCTGTAGTAGGAAATGTAAGACAGTTCCTAGGCTAAGCTTTAGTACATGTGTTTGTCAAAGTTTGTGTTTGGGGCATTTTTAGTTTTTAAATAAAAAAGAATTATTTGAATAGTAAAATCCAGTTTAGCATGGTTCCTGTGTTAGACAGACCACTTGTTATTGAAAGTGCTGATAGTACAAATTATTCTTTTGCCACTCTAGAGGTGGATGAATTTGAAAGAGTTCTGATTGCTCTAAAATATTTTGCTTACTAGGTATGATACGTTTTTTAAAAGAAGCTACAGATGAAGCAATGATTCTGATGATGATTTATGCCATGTTACTAGTTTTAAATTAAAGACACAAGTGTTAATCATACATTTTAATTAAAAATTGGTGCTAGCCCTGTCACACAGGATATTACCCTTTGATTTCTTGGATGTCTTTCTTAGAAATGCAGTGCTGTTTGTGCAATGACCATGATTACAGTTATGCAAAAAAAAAAAAAAGAGCAGACAAAACCTCTCTGCTCAGAACATATATTTTATGTAATTTCTTAAACCACACCCTCTCTCCTTCAAACACCACTCCAACAGTATTTTTAGTTCAGGGTAGCACAGAGAGAATTTTGATGCCTTAAAAATCTCACTGAAGACTTGTGCTGTTACTGACCCAATCTGAAAGCTATGCTGATTTTTCAGTGCTCTCTGAAAGTCTGAAAGCACATCCCTGCTAAGAGTATTTAATTATACTTCAGAGTTTTCTGCTACTGTGCCCTATAGTTAGCCAGAATTCAAGATCATATGAGGCTGCTTTGATTATACCGAAGCTGAGATAAACATGTTCTTTATGCAATGATATTTAAAAACACCTTTTATACAGTGCTGTTTCCAGAACAACAGGAAGACAAGTTCCAAGCGAGCCTGGGCTTGGGGAGCTCAATCTCTGCTTCCTTTAGGTGCTCTGTTTGCAGCTCTTTACACTGGCCCTCTGTATCCTCATTGCAAGGAGTCACTGCTGGGACCACTGGAGTGGCAATGACACAGACTTCCTGCAGGTATTAAGCAATCCCTCTCCCCACCTTTCTCTCTTCCCACGCCTACGCATCACCAGCACTTGTCAGACTAAAAGGTAAACTAAGCTGTGGCATGGATCCAGCTTAAGAACAATAAACCTAGCAACAAAGAAGGGATTTGAATGGGGGAATTGGTCCCCTTTGTCAGCTGGTTGCACAAACACCTGTTCTGGTGGAGGCAGAGGTTGGTGGGAGGAATGAGTGAATGTCTAAAGATGGGAATGCACAGTGCTTGGTCTGGCATGGCCATGTAAATATATTAAAACTGCATCCTAACTTTTTAATAAGGAAAATACTTCTTAACCCATCAGTGTTAGCTCTGACTTGCTATGAGGTCAACTATTTTGGGTGGTCCCCATTTGTGAGCCACTGGTTCTGCCAAACAAAAAGTCTTGGTTGGACTTTGTCCAGATCCTGAGTACTTGCTGTTTAAAGGAGTCTTCTCTTCTCTTGGGATTTAAGCTTTGCATTCTGACAACCATTTTTGCTTTTCCGTATAGAAACACCTTTAATGCACACTGTGCTGTAGAAGCTGTTAGCTCTTTTGCAAGAAATATAACAATCATGGAAGTATGCATTTTCTAGTAAACTCTAGAACCAAGTGCAGTGATTTGTGGCGTGAGTCTCTGGATTCCAAAACATGGTCTTTCTGTGCGGTTTCTTTTTTTGTTTTCTTCACCTGGAAACTGCATGGAAGACAGATTGTTGCAGGGCTACATCCAATGAGAAAAGAAAGGTTTGTGCAATTGAGTGAAAACTGAATTCAAGAAACTGCTGTGGTCAAGATTCCATTGATTCTATGTTTCTATGACTAGGCTAAGCAATGTCACTAGCCCTTACATATGAGCTTTCTCCAAGCATATTCTGGCATGCCAGTAGGTTCAAACTGTCTTGCTAAAATCAATCACTTTTACCAGCAATTACTGTGTTGAATCACTGTGAACTTTAATTTTCAACTCACTTTCAAAGTTTGAACTTAGAAGGAATTGCCTTCATTCAGCTAAGCTTGACTTACGAAATCATATATGACTCAGCCTGCATGCTCCCATGTAAGGAGCTCGGAGACTGATATTTGATACTCATAAAATGAGAGAGCTTATTTACTGTGTTCACTGAAACTCATTTGCATCAAATATTTAAACTTGAACAGCAGCATTTTTTGAAAGAAAGAAATAATAACTAAGATCTGAAATGTGAAATTGTTTTAACCAAGGTTTTAACTGACTCCCTAAGGTATAGATGTGCACTTTATATTAATATCCAGTCTGGAGATCTTTTAACTGAATGTATTAGCAAACTCATATCTGGTTTCCACTTTACAACATTTGCATATAAATGTGTAATAAATGCATATAAACCATTGTTAGACATACTGGAAAGATTACTTTGAATAAAGTGACTGAATTAAAAATCTAGAGGTTTTTAGAATACAGTAACTTCTTGACTTTTCCAAACTTTCACAGTAAAATATAACTTGACTTTGATATAGTGTATTCTGTCTCATTTCTAAAAAGAAATGGCCATAGCCTGGTATTTTGACTAATTGTTACAGTGACTGACAAGGGTGTTGGCCAACCAAATATCTCTCAAAGCTGCAGCCACCTCACTGGCCAGGACCTGAAGGGCTGTGGGGTTCAAGCCAATGAAAGCAGCCAGACCGGGTGTTTCAAATGTCCTATATAAGGGAGGGCTTGGGAAACAAAAGCTCTCTGAGCCACACAGGCATTGGGTTGAGTGGTTTGTGTTTCCTCTGCCTCTCCCCCCACACGTGACTGGACAACTCAGCCTTTTCCTCAGTAAGTTTGTTTTCATAATATGGATATAAAATCTAGGGCATAAGGATGGAGTTCCTCTCTGGGTTCACTATGAAGTTTGCCAGAGGAAAGGGTAGTAGGAGGTGCTGATTTTCCTTTGCGTTCCAGGCATATTGGTACTTTGCTAACACTGGCATACTCCTGGGTGTTCTCATTTTATTCTGTGGAGTTTTGTTTTATGATTTTCCTTCTGCTCTGTTCCTTTTTAAAAAATATATTACTCTTTCTGCCCAGCCTTTCAGATGATCTTACTAGCTCTCTCACTTAAAACATGAAAAGAACTTGATGGCCAGTTTTCTAAAATCTAAGATTTTTGTTACAATCATGGAAAGTAACTGTCTATGTCTGAATCATAGAGTATATGAAATAAACCAAACATACTATAACATAACTTTTTAATGTAGGAATTGATAGTCATCACTAGCCATTCATATATCTTAAGTTTTTCCCTGCTGATCCCCTTTAGCAGGTTGTTAGAATTGCTTTGAATTTATAATTTGTGATGCTTGGAGTTTTAAATGTAATACAAGGTTACATTTGATCGACTCAGTATTAAATATCAGGGCCCTGCTGTGAAGCCTACAGAAATCCATAGGAAAAAACTTTCATTGCAATATAATATGTGCATTCTTTACTGCATTGAACATTCATGGAGTTGCTGCATATGAGCTATGCATTTTCTTGTGTCCTGATTATTTTAGAAAACCTGCTCAGAATTTTGCTACCTCTTTTCAATGACAATTAGTGCACAGCCCTGCAGATTCCTGGATTCAGGGTTTTGGAAAAAATCTTCAGCTGCCTTCCCTTGACAGAACTGGGAAGCTGGGAGGGATTAATCTTCTGAGAAATATAAGAGATAATTCCAGCTGATTAACAAGCTGCTTAAGAGACTTGTAGGTCTTTCTAACTTGAAGAATCATATATATATATATATATATATATATATATATATATATATATATATATGTGTGTGTGTGTGTGTGTGATGTAATGGACAGAATGTTGTGGACTGTTCTCCAAGGGACAGGGTATCTACAGAGACAGCCTGCCTTTGAAAGAAAATCTTTCTTCATGAACCTGAAAATCTTTCTTCATGAACTTGCTCTTTTGGAAAATCTTTCTTCATGAACTTGAAAGAAATACTTCTATATCCAAGTAAGGTCAATCTACTAGGGCAAGTGCTTGTAATGAAGTCCCATTACAACAGTTCTGTCCAAAAGAAGGCAAAAGAAAATCAAAAGTCAATGAAGGTGAAAAACAGTAAGAAGCTGGTAGAGAACTGGGGATAAAAAAAGTAGCTTTGGCAACAAAGTTACTGATTTAGTGCCAATGTTCTTTTTGACTATGGGTTAGAGAGAGAAACAACATTTGCAGCTATCTCCCTTCCAGGCACCAGATTGCTAAGAGAGGCAACAAAGCTTGCAAATGCTTTGGTAAAGTTCCAGTGTGGTGAATGGAACAGGAAAATGTGTAATAGCTTCACTGAACACTGAAATTGGAGCTGAAATAATAGCTTTTTTTTTTTTCAAGATAAAAAAGAAAAGTTAATTCAAGGAAATACATGGTTTGGGTTATATGTGAACACCAGTTTTGGACTTTGCGAAAAAAAAATATACTGTTCAAATTTAGAAAAAGTTTTAAAATATTTTTCTCATAATCTTGATAAAATTAGCTGTAAAATTCTATTGTGAGATAAGAAAATTACATACCGCCATTAAATGTTCAAAATTATTTGATTCAGCTTTTTCTTCTAATAAAATGTAACATTTTGATAAGACTATGAAATTAAGCACTAAGAGGCATCTAAAATCCTCTCCTCCCCTCTTGAAAAAAACCCCATGTTGGCTGAAAGAAGTAAAATTTTATTAATTACATGGTTCCAAATAAATGACATTTTTGGGGGTTTCGGTACTTGGTAAAGTACCACTGACAGAACTTTTCGAGTTCTTACACACTCTCATAACATCCTAGATGTTACATGTGACTTCACAATAAATTACAACCCTTTTAATGTAATTGAAAACCATTTGTCTTCCATAATTTTCTAAGGTCCCTTTACAATAATTCTATAGAGAATGGGACTGGAGGATTACAAAAGGATATGGAGTGTATATAACAACTTTTTGCCTTCTCTTCCTAAAGAGGTAGTAACATAAGTGAAAAACTGCATAACTGGAGGCACTGCAAAGGAAAAATAGCAGGGAAGCTTGGGAACATAACTTGTAGACCAGATTCATTTTAGAAACTGTAATAATGCTTCTTGCTCTAAAAAATAAATTTGCAAATTGCCTAAGATCAGTATGACTTCAGAAAAAACAGAAAAGAAGTCATATATCTTCACTTTTTAAAAACATAAGTGCTAGAGAAATTCATTAATCCCTTGCAACTGATATTTCTCTTTTCAGTAAGTTAACTCCTACCTTTGTACATTTTTCCACATTAGTTCTCACCACACACAGAGGTCACATTCTTTCCTGTGATTTTTCACAAAAATACCAAAGTACAGTATCTATTGTACTTATTCTCTGGTACTATGTGTATTAGAGTGTTTATTTGAGGAAGAATAAGCAGAGAGATGTGTGGGTGATAGCTTTGTTATTGTAGAAAGACTAAGCTTGAGAAATAAGCAGTAGTCACTATGGCAATGAACTTAAATCACCATGTACCAATGTGAGGTTTTTAAAATTCAATTTTTCTTTTTTTCCTATTTTTATTAGATGTAACATACAAACAATGAAGGAACGAGTGACTGTTGATTTACAGTCCAATTGTTCTAACTACATCAAGCTCCATGCACAGATCCTGGGGTGCTGGAAAATGAAGAAAAACTGAAACAGAAGGGGCAAGAGAAAAAAAATGAGAGGAAAGAATGAGAAAGAATAAATTCATAATACTTTATCAGTCTTTCCTGACAATACTACTTTTATCTTTGTATAAGCTTTAAATTAAATTTTTTCAGCACATACTTAACAACTGACTTCACTTTGCAGAAATTAAATGCACTTTTCTACTCATGGCTTAGTTTCAGGCATATGACTGAATGCCATAACTCATCCACTGAAAGCTGGGACAGTCTGTTTGGGCTCTTCATTGGACTACTTGTAATCCTTCAGCTATTTAATAAAGTATTCAGTTGGATGAAAGCAACTGACAGGATGTATACAAAACACACATGCTCTGTCTTAAAAGCTGAGCTATAGTAATAATGAATTTTTGGTGGGACAACAGTATCAATCAGTAGTCGGTAAAATAAAGGTGATTATATGATTTTATGTATCTTCATATATGCATATGTACGAATGTGTGGATTTACACAGAGATTAGATAGAGAGATAGACAGATATACACAATGTTACAGGAGAGTTTTTCTTGTTTTCTTTTACATTGATAACTATGAATGCGTAACCACTCATAACCTTGCAAAGCAATGCTGTACACAGATGCTCTCTGGTTGATTACACTGCCACTGTAAAAATTTCCCAAGATTATTTTTTGAACCATAAAAATTCTTATCACTTACTCTTTTAGGAAACTAAATGCACTTCAGATCCAAGGCTAACTTACTGCATCTCATTTAAATTTGACCATACCTATTGCTAGCATTTATATTTGTTAAACACTGAAAAAACTGCAGTATAAGATTGCTAAAAATGCAGCTTCCCAAGCTGTTGTGCTTTCCTCTTGGCTCTTTTCAGGACATACAATACTAAAAGAGACCACCGGAGATATCCATTCAAGCCCTCTGCCACAGCAGAGTTGTTCTTTGTTGTACATGTGAGCCTTCCTGTTGATTTCATAGGAACAAATTTCTGTGGCTGCTATAAATTGAACAGCTTAGTCAAAAGCACTAGAGGTAATCCAAAGTAGCTATGAGATAACACATTCCTTTTGTATTACTAACCATTTAATTTCTGTGTGTCAGCTGAAAAGAAAAAAACCCTTTGATTAAGCATTATAAGCATTGTGGCTCATTCCAACAGGTGACATAAATCCTCAGTTTTACAATACTAGAAGCTCTTCCTTAATTTTTGTAATGGAGAGAGAGAACCAGACTATGCTGAATATGTATACGTGTGTGGAATGAAATGTAACAGACTGTAGAAAATATGAACTTTTCAGTCCGTTCCTGAATTTTTGATGCTGACAAATGGTGATTTGTCTTTGTTCCAAATGCAACTCTTACAACATTTTGCAAGATCTAGCTCTAATAAAATATAACATGGCAATTAGTAACCACATTGACAGTGAGCTGCTGGAAGGCATTTAGATGCCACAATAATGCTATAATCAGCACTCAAAAAGAACAGCTATATAGAATGTATAATTTAGTTAAATTGAGGAAAGCGCATATTTTTATGGTATTACTTTCTGCTTAGACTTAAACGATTATTTATAGAATCAGGACTGTCAGTTACTAAAATAAATAAATGTAACCTGTCCTTCATCTCCTTTGTTTCCCTGGCTACTGTGTGTGCAGTGCGTCATAAGGACAGTAATATCTGCATGTCCAACCTATTGCCTTCTTCCCTCTTATCTCCTTTTTTTGTGGACCCACAGGTGATATTTTCCTTTTTTTCCACTGAACTACTGTTTTCATTATACTGACAAGATGCCATTAGGTAACAGGGAAGCTGGTTGCTGAGCGTGGTGAAAATGATTTGTCACAAGTCCATCGGCCCCATTTAGGGAAGATTTATTTCTCTGCTCATCAGTGCAGAATTCAAGTGGCCTATATTTAGTCCCTAAATTTTTAAAATTGAAAATAAGTTATTGATCTGATGATGACCACCAGGAACTTTTCTGAATCAAAACCCACCAAATAAATATTTTGCATCAATTATGAGAGAATGACACAGTGTAAAAAAAAAATCTAAGTAAAATAGCCATTGTTTTTCTTTTAAGGTTACAATTCCTGTTTCTTGTTATGTACCATAATGACTTAGATGGTTTCCTCACAAATCTTTTGTTACCTAAAGGTGCCCCCACATCCACAAAGCCCTTTGAACTGAAAGCAGCAAGAGGTTCATTGCAGGCTGAGTAACATGAATCCTTTATTGATGATGGTTTTGGGGCAAATCGTTCATAAAATGACATGGGAAGTAGCAAACGGATGGGTTGTCAGGGTTTAAAGAGAAGTTGAGATTTTGATCTAAAAATTCATACTTTTTCTGTTTTACTTAATCAAACTAAATTTAATGTAAATTCTAATTGGTTAGAGTACTCAAATGGTAAATCCAAAATCTTAAATTTTTAGATTCATGAATGTATTAACTAACATTCAGGTAGTAAAGGTTAGGAAATCATGCTCTCAGTAATATAATGTGAAAAAACCAAACCATCCCCCACTACTTCCACAGCAATTTTTTTCCTACTTTATGACTTTTCTGAAAGCTTGAAAACTCATAGGAAAGAGCAAAGCAGAATTTATGCAGCTAATGTAACTGTCTTACCTGTCTCCTCATAAATAGATTGTATTCATCTTAGCTTCCCTCTCTTTGATTACATTTCATATTTGAAATTATTATTATTATCCTAAATTATTTCCTGTTTGAAATACAGATTTTTCAGTCCAGTCTGCCTTGCATCTCACTGAGGTGCCTAATTGACTTTATACTGGAAGAAATTGAAAAACTTGTGTTTTCTAAATCCAGACTGATTCATACATAAGGAAACATCTAGACAAGATTATTTTTCACCATGCAACACAAGGTATGAAAGTGGTACAAGGTCTAAAGACCATAGAAATTAAATCTCTCAGCACCTAAAAACCTCCTGTTAATCCTGCAGGAAAAGGCCTTCAGCATATCAGGATCTGTATCTAAGTAGTCAATACTTCAGGAGAAAAAGTAAGGATTTTAGGTTCTCAAGGACTGCATTTTGCCTGATCACCCCAAGTAGGACCGAAACTGATGCAGATGAAGAGCCCACTGGACAACAATCCAAGGAAGAGGCTTCCCTTCCAATGAAAACAAGATTTGGTCCAGGGCTAAAATATTTTTCGAACATTTAATTGATTTACCTCCTTTTACTCTTCATCCTATTGCTGAAAACCAACCACTTTCTACTCAAACCAAATGCTACAGTAAATCTGGTACTACTTGCTGTCTTTGCTGTTCAGAGTAATTTGCTATAACAGCACAGCAAAATAAAAATATGCAGCACATGCAGCCCCGTCTGTCACACCCCTAGGCTAACATCAGTGCAGGTTAAGGTGCAACATAAATCAGCCCAGAAGTGGAGTTAAGGAAATTTATGTCTCCAAGGCAACTTTTTTCTTGTTTCCGCATGTAGAGGGATAAAAAGAGCCCAAGGAGAATGAGTCTGGAGCAACACATGTTTGCCTGGCTAAGTCAGTGTGCCTCAGAAGAGGAGCAGGCAGCCTTGACACAGATGCATAAGATTCTTGTATTCCCTTGGAAAGTGTCAGTAGCTCCAAACTCAGTCTTGTGAACAAAAAACCAAAAAAAGTTCTCAGCAATAACTGCCAGGAAAACTCCAGGTTATCTTTAACTCCTAATGGGAGTGGGATCTAAATATTTTATTAAACAGTATGTGTTTGTGGAGTCATATGAAACTCCTGGTACCTTGCTTTAAAAAAAAAAGCTTTTCTTCTCCAGGTATGTTTGACTTCCCATTAATAAGCATTTTTGCTCGCTTGGTTTCTTATTAGTGTTTCTACCATCCTAGTGGAAAAAAATATCATAAGATTGTTTTCTTATGCTAATATACTGGTTTTGTAGACTGGGGGATGCTTTCTCAGCAGGGAAATAATTGTTCTGAAAACAATGGATTTTTCTTAATGACATCTAAATCTTCATAAGATACCCAGAGCTTCAAGCCAAACCATCCACAGCATGAGTTTGACTCTCTTTCACCAGTGATTGTGTTGATAACAATGCATTAAAAATTATCCTTATTCCACTAATAGGTGTATAATGTACAATTAGATCTATCCAAAAGCTAGCACAGGTAGTGTGCTGAAATAAGCCCTTCATGCACAATGCCCATCTATGTGCAGGTGGACGCTGCATTTCTCAGGGAGAGAGGCTGTGTGGTGCTCTGTTACCTGTTCCAGCAGCTCTGAAGCATGGCATGGACTAGGGCTGTGCCATCACTTGCACCTTTTTGACTCCATGAGCTGTGCTGTACACTGGCTGATAAAACAAGTCAGAAATTGTTATTCTAGGCAACATGGAGCAAAGAGGGACTTTCAATTATTTCGCCTCAGTTTTTGTAAGTGCAAATAAATGATGGAAGTCTGTAATACAGCGCTTAGCATTTTCCTGTCTAAGAGCTACTTCTGATTTCAATCCTGCCTCAGTCATTTAGCTTTAGGATGCTTCAATGCCATTAACTGAAATGAGATAGGTTACATTAGGCAAAAAGATTGCAGCAGTTTTCAGGAAAAAGCATGCTAAAATTCCATTAACTTGCCAGAATTGAACTTCTCTGTTGAACTCTAACTCTTCAAAGCTTCCTCTTGATATGCTTTTATAAATGCAAGACTCTGGCTATGGTGTTTTAAATAATACTCATTTAGAGCTTTAGATTTAGTTTATAAGTATTTTATTGGGAATATTTCCATTTATCAGTTATATATGTTATTGCTCAATATGATTATTTAATGTGGCATTTAAGAGATGCTACTGAGTATAACTTCCATAAATTTCCTAAATCCAGCTGTTTTCATTACTGCAAAACTTCTGTTACTTTTTTACCTCTGAGTTTGACTGCTGTAGCTGCTGGAATTAACAAACAGAAGCAGGAATATTTTAAATCCTAAATTACGACCATCCATTATTGTAATAACATTTTTATGTGTGTGATAAGTATTGCAACAATATTTTTTTACTCAGATCGGGAAAGGTCAGGGAATAACTTTGGAGACTGCACTTTGCAAGAAGAAATTACTTTGTGGTAAAAATAATTTTAATAACTAATGTTATTTTGTTTCTACTTTCACTTTCTTAAATAATTCTAATAGATTAGAATAATGTTTTTTTTCATTGGGAAAAAACCCCTAAAATAATCTTTAATTATTCTAAAATTTTACTTCAATTTCCTTATTCTACAAACTTCTCCTTCTTCACTCAACTCCTTTTTCAAAGAAACTTAGGGGACTGTAACTCTATTAAAAACAGCATATGCAGATCTCCTCTTATTTTAGACTGTATTTTGAGTAAGACTTTTCTACAAGTAGGTAATTATTTTCTTGAAAGGGTCTAAAATCAATATTTTGATATTGATATGTCTCAAATGTACTGATTATTTTATAAAGAAAAAAAAATGAGAGTGAAATAAATCGATTTTCAGGGCCCTAAGTTGCACAAAGAAATCTTAATTAATGTAAAAAATATGTCCCTGAGTACTTCAATTAACAATGCCCAGATAGGAATGGAAGCAGACCATTAATTTAGTTTAATGTTATTTTAATCATGTCAAATTG
Organism: Setophaga petechia; assembly: GCA_024362935.1. Lineage (NCBI taxonomy): Eukaryota > Metazoa > Chordata > Aves > Passeriformes > Parulidae > Setophaga > Setophaga petechia. The sequence continues at coordinate 36,964,759 of JANCRA010000001.1, forward strand.
ATAAAAAATACAAATAAATTCCATATTATTTCTCATTATTCTATGGTTGTAAAGTCGACACTTTGATGCAACCAGCACATAGAACAATATAAAAGCATGCAAGTTTTTTAATCTCTGAGAGCAAGCTGTTGCTTTTAAAAAAGTTTAGCCTCACAGTTTGTGGAAGTCTAGAGTTCATGATTAACATGACTAAGTATCTAGTTAGTTTTGCAAAATGATTTTAACACAGGATGTGTTAAAAGAAAAGCTTTTAATATTATGTGTAATATATACCTGTACAAAACTGTTAACTGGACTGTACTGACTGCTGCTTTTATTTCTATGAGGGTTTTTAAGTACCTTTCATCCCTAAAAGTCGTTGGTGTTTTGATGTGTGGCTACAGAAAATGAGAACTTTTTGACTATGGAATCATAGGGTTTTAATTTAATCAAATTTAATCAAAGGGAATTCACCTTTTAGACCGGGTCTGAGAAAATTTGTCTGAAGTCATCTGGAATAGTCTAGCAAGTATATATGGCCAAAGTACCATAGAGATAGTAATCTCTGCACGGAGGAGAACTTTCTGATCTACAGTTGTCTCATTTCTTTCTGCTCTTTAGTCCTACAAAAGAGATTAAGATATCTCCATCTGATTGTTGCCCATTGAAACTGATGTCTGTCATCATGTGTCCCTAGAAAGTCCCCTCTGTGTTTCTTATCATTATGGTATAAAGTACTGTAGAAAAACAATGCATATGCAATAGAACAACAAATCATAGTGTTATTGATAGAAAATGTGCAGTAAGAACTTTCTGAGGGTTACAAAATACCCTATAGACACAGGTAGTAGCAATCAACATAATTTATCACACAGAAAGTTCCTCTTTACCCTTTCTAACTGTTTTCATGTTGTAGATTTTTTCCAAGTTGGATGTCAGTGTAACATTTGGAAGCATTATTCTCTTTGTATTACTTTAAATGACTGACAGGTATTGATAGATCCTGGCTGGGGAGGGTTTATTTAGGTTGGGAGGAGGATTGTTTGTTTGTTTGCTTGGTTTGGGTTTCTTGTTTTCTTAATATATATGTTTGTAATTTTACAGCAAGGATGCCTCTGAGCTGATCATGTATCCATAGGATTCTGGTCATATAAATCACAAGTGTCAAGCAATGCAATGCTTTTTCTCTAAACAAAGCAGAAATGTTGCATGTAGAATATTTTCTCCAAACGTATCTCTGGGGAGACTCTCCCAGGCTTTGAGATCTTCTATCTCAGCGATACTGAATCCTGTCAAGGAGATCCACTGTGAATGCTAATGTTTCAAGTCCTCCTTATCCTTACAATATGTCATGCTAGTCCTTACAGCATCTGCAGTGCAGCAGTCATCTTCAGCAATTAAAAAATATCTTTGTCTTGTGAGTTCCTCAAGCCTAGAAATTAAGAAGCCTTACTCCTTTCTATTCGAAGATAGTCGACAGGCTTCAAATCCTGCTTAATTAATAGATATCACTTTAAATGAGGTATATCATCTGAATAAGAAAAAATATTCTGAAAAGTTATGCAGTTTATGTCTGTCTGAGAAGGGAAATGTTTCTCTCCACTAGTCCTTCAAAATGTTTTTCAAGTTTGATGACTGTGGTGTCAAAGTTGCACAAAGGTCTCTACGGGGTGCCGCTGATGATGAGACACACAGCTCTCTGCTGTTTGTAAAGCACTGCTGGCTGCTCTGTGCACAGGCTTCTGAGAGCCTTGTGTGCACACTGCAGGGAAAATTGATGAACACAGATCCAGCCAAGAATCTAAGGACCTAACTTTTGAGGAAGAGCAGCTTTTGTCTACCTTTACGTTTTGGCTGCTGGCCAAATAACATATTGGTATTTCAGCATGCACCTATTGGAAATGTATCATGAGTTTCCTTGTTTTGTGCTTCTTCGCAGGAACAAATGTCATTTTGAACTCAGAAACTGAATGACAGGCATTTAATGATTGCAGTAATATGAGCATACCTCGGTCTGAAGTGTTATAATGATAAAGGCAGTTTGTGTTAAATTTTATGACACTGCAAACTTTCCATTGTTGATCATGAAAAAGAACAATTAAATAATATGTAGAACAATTTTATTTGTGTAACAAATTGCCCATTTTGTCTTTCTAGCATAACTTTTTAGTGATAAAAATTTCTATTCAAAGACTAATTGGATCACATGTGGGTGTGGAGGTTTTTTGTCCAAGCTCTGTGTAAATACCTTTTTGTCATAAAGACTCCTGCAGCACTGATAGGAAAGTTCACTGATACTGTGAGAAATGGGATAAGACAAAACACATGCTTTTTCATGCAGAAATCTCAAAACTAGGAGCATATATTTTAAGGTTTGGCTTCTCTGATTATTGAATAATGGGAAACAGTGGTTTCTGCAGAAGTTCTAATATGTCTACATTTTTTGAAAATTCAGTTTTAGCTCATTATTTAATTATCTGGAAAAAATGGTTCATACTGTTCTGGTATTAATTTTATATTATGAAGAAATAAAATTTTGGATTAGTATTCTCTCAGTTTAGGCCATAATGAAACACAGCTTTCTGTGGCAGTTCATGTTATTATTACCATTGGACACAACCTCATGTAGCTTCAAAATCTTCTACCTGACTACATTTATTGCAAGCAATTAAAACTGATTATTTATAAAATATATTTAAGGGAAAAAACATATGCTGCCTTTAAGTATTTCCAAGCCTACAGAAGCAAAACAAGGATAATGGATGACTGCATATACCAAATAGTTGCTAAAATACCATTAAACATTTTTCTAAGAAGCGCTTTACCTTAGCTGAAGTGTATGCAGTGTTTCTTATATAAAAAAGACCCCCATCATGCTAAATCCTGACATCCATGGCACTCCACAGTCACTTGTCTATTCCCAGTATCTCTGATAGCATCCTACCAGCTAACCTGAATCTTGTATTTTAACCAATAATAGGACCAGCTGAATAATACAATCCCTGCCACTCTAGTGGAGACAATAGCCTCCCTCAAGGAGCATGCAGATGAGAAGGACCAGTCTTTGACTTTTTGAGGTATTTTCATTTAACTACCACATTTCTCTTCTTGATGATAGTAAAAGGTAAAGGGAGGTAGGAAGTATGCCATGATTTTGAGGGGAACACGGAGAGAAGAAACTTCAAGGCTGTCTTTACTCCTGCCTGTGTGAGCTCCACAATGGAGATAAGGCAGACAGAATGTCAGAGAAGACAAAAGTCCTCTGTGCTTCTCTCTGGCACACTGCTGGAGCAGCCAGCAGTATTTCCCATTTGGGTAACCCAGCACATTTTTGTGTAATGAAAGGAGGAGGCAGGTCTACTCCAGTGGCTGCCTAGGTCAACCTCATATTGAAAGAAACCTGAAAATCTGAAAATTCAGCCTAATTAAAGCATTCTGGAGTGGCTGCTGAGTCAACATTTCCTGTTACATTATAATTAGGATCCAATTTAGTTTATGGGCTTTAATATGATACTGTATGCTATATCACAAACTGATACTACAGTCCATATAGTATCATATTATTGGATATAATACTTCCCATAAATTTCAGGCTTCACCTAAGTGTTTGAAGTATGACTCCATATCTATGTGTAATTTAGCAATTTGTTATGTCCAGTGTCTTCTACTGACATGAAATATCAGTGTCATCAATTCTTAGAATAACACATATGTTTATGTTTTCAAGGCTTTATTTACTCATTTGTTTCATTAGAAAGCCAATATTCTCTTTCATAAGGCCAAAGATCAGTCCTTTTCTCAAGGGCTCTCCACGAGTCCTTCCACTCAGGAATAATTTCTCTGCTATCTAAAATGTCATTCATTTCTTCTTATCTCTGAATTGACCATGAGTAAATGACTACAGACTGTCTGTGCACTGTGCAGTGTTAAATGCGTTATCAAAATATTTTTCATCTTGAACAACGTGATTCTCTCAGGACACAGCTCCATCAGCAAGGCCTGTTTATAGCCTTGAGTGCTTGAAATTTCACAATGAGAGGCAAAGGGCAAGGCTCAGGCATATGTTGTGGCAACTGCACAGAGATATCAGGTTATGCTGTTTCCAGGAGGGAGAGGAAGAACAGGAGATATGTCCAAATTGTACCAACAGCAATGGATGATTATCTCAGAATTCACGGGACCCTGCTTTCTCTTGCACTAATGGAAAACTAGGATGTGAAAACACATAACTGGTGAGGCTTAACTTCTTGAATGCAAGCTGACGTACCAGACTGAATTCTAAGTTTCTGTTGTTGGTATTATAGGAACCAAGATATTACTCCCTTTTCATTGTCAAAAATGAGGAGCAGAGCTCTATCTTTCTAAAATGTCTCTAACCTTCCACTTTCCATATTGCTTTAGGCCATTGTTTATATCTCTCTTTGCAAATGCATAGCTAAACCAGTGTGAAGTGGAAACCTTAGGGGACAAGCATCTACAACTGTTTCAGATTAGACTTTACAGGCAAGTCACTTGACCTGTTTCAAACACCCTTGTGCACCTCCCCCCTTCTACCACTTTCCAACCACCTCCTCTCTCCCTATGAAATAATTTTTAATATCAAAATAAAAAAAAACACACACATTTGATTTTTTAAGGACATGTCCAAAGTCACAAAAGAAACTTTCTGAATTTAAATCCTTTATTATATAAAGTAAGTTAGGACTTAGGGGATTACAATAACATTTTCTCAGGTTGTGAAAATGAAGTATTTATCCCATTTTCATTGTAGTTGTACAAGAGAAAATGCAACACACCTGCAAAACTAAACAAATAATAATATCTCTGAATTTGGATTAGTTTCAAATAGCATAACAAAACTGAAATAATTTTATTTGCTATTTCACAGTACCTTCTAGTGAAATTAAACTGTTAGACAGTTTGAGAAGTAAACAAGTAGCATGTTTATTCCAGTGAGCTCTAGTCAAGGGAGAATTTGCATTTTTTAAACAGCAGTTACAGCTCACAGTTGGATTTTTCTACAATTGTTGCACCTTTATGAATTCATGTAAATTGAAGCTTGCTTAGGTCCACTGTAGTACTTTCAGTTACATGTGGCCCTTCTCAGCCCCCCCACCTAGTCAGAGGAAAAAGGGCTGAAATTGCCAGTAAGATGTTAACTGTCTCAGCAACTTGCAAAATTCACCCATATTAACTTTCCATATCAGGTTGCACCATACATCTCAGCTTTGCCCCTATGCTGCTCTTAAGTGTCCTCTACAAATCCGTATGATTTTTACCCATTCACACTATGGGCTTTCCATACTGCAACTGAAAGATGAGCTATTAAAAAATCTGATAAAAACCACCACTCTTACAGAAAAAAGCTCCCCTGACAGAAAATTCCTGGAAAAAAAATAAATTCAAACTTGTGCTTGATACAAGCTACTGACTGGTGACTTCCAAAGGAATCCTGAGAAGACAAAGAAACCCAAAACCTAGAGCAATCAAAAAAAAGATAATAGTGGGGACAAATTAAATGCAAATGTGAAGTGCAGTTTTGATGGCATGAGTTAAAGGAGAGTTGCAATTTGCTTTGCCATTTGCTGAGGAATGAATATTCTTCTTGGAAAAAGGTAGGCAGAAGGCCATTTTCCTGTATTTAACATTAATGGCAATCTCTGGTACATGTATTGAATGGGAACTATCTATTGGTTCTTTTAATTTATGTCAGGGTCCGTCCTAGTGAACGGATGACCTGATGGTTCGTAGGAGTGATCTCAGAGTGCAAAAACCAACACGGTACAAGGGGGTTTGCAGTAAAAATCAACAAATGCAGTTTTATTGAAATAACCACAGCAAAAATGCGATAGAGGGATTAAGGGAGAGAAAAGATAGAGAAAGAGAAAGAGGGTGAGGGGATATAGCTACCAACACAGAGAAGTCCTTTTGGTCCAGCCTAGTGGAGGATCCGCCTGTTACGCTGGGGAGATCTCAAAGGCACAGTTCATTTGCACCCCAATTATACTCTTTTTTTGTTGGGGGAAGGGAGAATAAATTTCACAACGGAAACAAAGGTCTTCAGGGGGGAAAGAATACAATGGGGGGTACACAGAGTCCAAGCTCGGCAGCAGGCAAGAACCATTGTTTTCTTGGTCCAGTGGTCACAACCGGCAAGAAAACATCTTGCTTTGGTCAGCTTGCCTCCCCCAGGCTGGGGGTTTCAGTCCCAGTCCTTGGAAGGAGCAGAGAAACTCAGGAGAAGTCCAGTCAGGCCGAGAGGTGGGACAGCTTCCAAAGCTATTGTTGCAAATGGGGTACGGTGCCCCCTTCTTAGCATACAGCAAACAACACCTGTGAAAACAAATAGCTTAACACTGTCCTTTCAGGTCTCAGGGCCTTGTTGGCATGTGACTTTCTCCTTCAGAGCCAGAGATTCCAGACAGGGGGGGGGGGTTCTCTTCAGTGGTCCCCCAATGACAATCATGAGGCAGATGAGGGAAAATTCGGACAGACTCTCATAACTTCCAATACTGAAAAAATGAGACAATATGAACAAGGAATTTCAGTTTCTGTCATGCTGAATGGACTCTGACAAGGGCAGACAGGCAGGCTGGCACTACCAGCCTTCCTACTAAGTGAGCAGGAGCAAGTCTGAATGCTTCTTGACACATGACAGAAGGCAAGGTTGACCTGCAGGCATGCATGAGGTTTGTATTCCAGGCCTGGGAAGCCAAATTAATCTATACTGCAGTGATTTTATTAAAAAAAAAAAACAAACAAAAAAACCACACATGTACCACAGGCAGACTACACTCACAAGAACAAACAAGAAAGGGAATTCCAGAAGAGAGAGACCAACCTGGGCAGCCAGAGACATCGGTCCAAGCCTCCCAGACAGGCTGATGGAAGCCAGAGTTCTCAACATATTGTCTCAAGAGACCACTGCTGGGGTAAGTCCTGATTATGGGCCTGTTATACTGGGTATGGGACCAGCTGGCAGAAAGCTGACAGGTGAACAGTGCCCTCCTCTACAGGAACAAGGGCTTGGGGTGAGCTCAGATTCCCCCTCAAGTGACAGGAGAGGGACTCTCACCCTCCTTAAAGAGCCATCACTCTCCCCACATTGCCAAAGGAGCAACGTGGCAAATGGCCCCCAAACCTCCAGCCTCACCTTGTTTACAGGGAGATCCCCCATGTCTGAGCAAAAAAGAGGACCAACAGGCCCCTCCACGGGGATGCTCATATGGGATTGAACCCTATGCCCAGAGCACTTCTCTTCTGCCCTTCCCCACTCTTTCTTATCCACCCTTCTTTCCTCACTCTCCTCCTGCAGTCTTCCCAGTCATTCTTCCTTTTTGCTTCTCCACAGCCTGTGCCTTTCCTCCCTTGCTTCCTGTACTTCCTTCCTTGGCAGTGGCTCTTGCTAACATCAAGCACAGGTTAGCAGTCTGGTAACTTGGCTGAGACTCTAGACATAGGTTTTAGGGCATGAAAGGGGAAGCCCTGTAAACAGGGACAGGCACCTCTGTGCAGAACTTTGCTCTCAGGTTGTTTTACCATGTAATTCTTTCCCCAGTCAAAGATTGTAAGTTGTTTTTTTTTTCATGGTTCCACTAAGATATAAATTATTTAGTTATCATACACATTATATGTCTTATTCCAACAACCTTTTCTGTTTAAAAAATTGTTTAAAATGTAAAAATCCATGTCCCAAGGACTGTGTGACTGTCATTGAATTTTCTTTTTATTACCTGCTCCAAACCTGCATTCATGATTCTCCCTTGACTTGTATAGCAGTTTTTCATGTAGAGCAAAAATAATTCCTAAAGCAAAGAGGGTTTTCAAGTATTTCCTGCTAAAATAGTAAATTTTTGCTTCTACTTCAGGATATTGTTGCACAAGATTGTTTCCTCACTTACTATTGTATGGAAAGGCTCACTCCACTCTCTAGCTCATTCTTATCTCAGGTTTTCCCACCTAATCTCTAACTCATTCTCACTTGTACCTTTCTCTGGTCCTCTTGTAGTGAGTCAGTTTGCTTTCCCTATGGAATCCCTCAGGATGAAATAAGTCTTTTGAAGGCCCTTTCAGTTTTTTTTTTTCTTTTTTCAGAACACTTACAATTTCCCAGGAAATTCTCACTTTCCTTTGCCACCACAGTAGTCATTTGGGGAACACAGCTACCTCTCAGGTGTTAGTCTACTTTTTTTTTTACTTTTTTTTTTTTCGAGCTAGTTTACTGGTTCCCAAATCAGATTTCTTTCTTGCTGAGTGCTACTGTATATGTAATCTCAGGTAGTTCAATGCTTTTCCACAAAGTCAAAGCTAGTTTCCCTTAGTCTTCCCCTCCTCAAGTCTACTGCTGTTTAGCAACCCTGTTGTTTTCCAGCTAAACCCCACTGTTACTACTTTTAAAGTAAATGTACCCACCTGACTGAAATGCCCAAATGAGGGTAAACCTCTTTTTCTTCTGAAATCTTCAAAAGTTCATATCTGGGATAACTCAGCATTTTAAAAAAGAACATTCTGTTGTCCCTCAGATGAACTTTGATCCAATCTGAGACTTAATAACCTCTCCCGTGAATTAGCTGCTGTTTTACTAACCAAAATTATTTATTTTTCTGAGTCATACTATCACTTCTAGCCAAATCCTACACTGTTTCTTCAGGTATTGTAGATGCTTAGCACACTCCTAAATTTCACTGTCTTCTTGAGATATTTCAGCATTTCCTACTCGTGTCCCCTTAAAATATCTGGGTGTCCTCTACCCTCAAGTACCTCCAGTGTTCCCTCTGAGATACCTGTTTTCCTCCTAAAAAATGGTCTGTTATCCTAATGTACCTCAGTGTTTCCTGCCAAAAGTCCCCACCACCCAGCTTGTTTTGTGCTGGGTTGTGTCGTGTCCCCTCCAAGCACTGCTCCTTCTGCAGGAAACTTGTGACAAATCTCACTCAAAGCCTCCATCACCACTGCTTGCCTTTCCCACCTAAATTATTCCCTGGAGTCTCACACCATACCCTCTTAAGTGCCTCAGTGTTTTCCATATAGAACAGCCCCCACTCCCCCCAGAGACAGTGCAGCCCATCCTACCCACCTGAAGAATCTCAATGCTCCCAAGGTATCTGAGCAGTCTCTGCCTCTGAGGTGACTCAGCATTTTGTCCTACAATCCAGCACATTTTACCCAAATACTTCCTTTGGTCCCCCTTTGAAAACTCACACAAAATGGTCTTGAGGACTTAACTGAATTTTGAATGCTAGAATATTAAGCAATTCTGCCTGTGGCACTGCAAAATGAATGCCTGTTGAGGTTCCTCCACACACCCTGCCCTGTTGTATACCTCAGAGGCATGTTGGAACATCTGTATAAAATACAGCCAAGAGTCTACAGTGGCCATTAAGATTAACTCTAAAACTTGTCTGCATCCTCTTAAGAAAGCCTCAGGATGGTTGTTCCAAATTTCCAGCTCGCCCACTGAGAAGTCATGGCTAACCTGAAGTCAATTACATATGGAGAACTGCTACAAATTCTGAGAAGTGCTGGAGGAAAATATCCCACTGAAGAAACTATCCATAAATTACTCTGCAGGAAAATAGACCTATAGATTTACAAAAATCCAGAACAAAAAACCCATCTTCTATTATGAAATAGCAAACTGCTTGTTATGATCTGATTATTATGATTGTTAGAGAGATGGCTCCACCAGAATTAAGGTGCAAATGACTCCGTATGCCGAAGTCAACAGTAAATGTGAGGTAGAGCCATAGAAAGAAACAGAAAAGAGAGAGGGGTGGAGATAAAGAGAGTGAGAGAGTCATCATCCCTGTGGATCTAGTGGCATCCTGTCAGTCGTCTTCTTCTGATATTCTTGGTGGGGTGGGGTGTCCCTCAAACAAACCATAAAGTTCAATGGATTAATATAGGCTCAGGTGTATGTGGGAACCCTGCAGAGGGGATTTTACACTGTCTTTCATAACAGACTCTGGATGTGTTGCAACACTTGTGGATCACATGCAGTCCTCTTCTGGAAGGCCTCAGAAATGAGTCTGAGGGGAACTTGGGGGTGTGTGGAGGGATAGAACGTAAGAGAATAGTGCAGAAGGCAATCTCACCCCTGAGGAATTGCAGCTGTACCAATCACCAAAGATTAGGAACAGCCCTGCTCCTAACAGGCCACAGCTGTGTCCAATAAGAAGACGAGTGCTACAAAAGGGTGGGTTAGCTGGGTGAGGAGAGAGATGGAGTTTGTTGGCTGTGCAGAAGAAGAAGAAGTCAGTGCTGTGAGGAGCTCCAGGTGAGAAATCACTGAGAAGGTATGGGAGCTTTGCAATAAGATGACAACGGTGTTTGATAGTTTATGACCCTGAGGTGAACTTGGGGGGTGTTTAATAGTTTATGACCCTTTGTAAGACATGAAAGCTGCCTCTTATATGACTGTCCTCTGTAGATGCCACCCTCCAGAGGCAGGGGAGCTTTACAGCTGAGCCAGCTGAGTTTGTTGTGTAAGGGAGGATTCTTGCCAGGGTCTGCTCCTTATCTGCCCTGTAGCCTCCAGTGATGGGTGTTCACCCCCTCTGTCTTATGCAAACCAGAGGTTTCACCACCATGCACCCAAAACCTCTCCTCCTCTTTTGGGGAGAGGAGCATGCAAACCTAGCCTCAGCAAATGAGTCTCAGGACTATGGCGAGCCCCAGCTAGACAGACTCAGCCAGAGATGATTTTCAGCACAGCTACAAGGTTTGGCTTTCCTTATGGCTACTCTCTTCTCCCCAAGCTTTATATACTCTTCCTTAGAACTGAGATAAGTGGACAATATCTTATCTCAAGTTCTGGTATCAGGAAGCATATTCTGGGGGAGAGAGGTGGCTTTGGTGGTCACAGAAGAGCAGTTCTTTCTTTGCACAGTTTCCTGCAGTGGGCAAAGCCCTTCCATGATTTAAACAATGTTTGAGCCATTAACCATTTCAGTCTTTCACACTCCTGAAAGATAAGAGAGATATGGGGTTAAGCAAGTGCCTCTGATCATATCAACACTTCTGATGGCAAATAGATCAAATATCTTATTTATGGAGGTCAAGAAGCTGATTGCATTCTTTGAGGGCTCAGAATGTAAAATATTAGAAGCAGATACTAATGTTCTTGGTCTAACCCATTTTCTGTGGCATGGCATTGAGGAATATTGAACTTAGAGAGAAAAAAGTTGAGTTTTCTTACTGTAACACATAGAAAAAACTGGTACAGATGTCAGTGAATATAACATTTTACCGATCTGTTTCTGTGCAAATTTCTAGTATTTATGTTTAGCCTAAGTATGAGTTTTCTGTTGAAAACCAGATCAACCATTAGGAACAATGAATCCCCCATTCCATTGTAGAACATTTAGAAGGATTTGGACCTCCTGTTCATATAAGTGGTCAGGAGACAACTGAATTTCCAGTCCACCATTGATTGAAAACTCCATGCTGGGCTGCAAGCAGACTAAGAATTGCTTGCTAACTTCCTCATTACTTGGCCTTTTATTTTCAGCTGAATGTCAGTGACTATGTGACTGAAGTATATCTTTTGATTTGATGGACACTGAGAAGATTTCTCAGCAAGCTTTTGTGTCTCTCAAGCAGGAAGCAAAGTATTAGAAAAATCTGAAAAGTGTATTAATAGATAAATCTTCAAAAGGTGAATAGCTGGTAAAAATTTATCTAGGATGCATTTAAACTAAATGGAGATCACAAAATTAAGCACTTTATCTGTGAAAATATTTTAATGAGAACAAATAACTGTAATTGGTGGAAATGTCTTCTGAACATGCTTCAGATAGGACTGTACCATCTGGCGTTAGCAGAAATTTGATGAAATGCCAAATTTCTAGTTTTGAATTTGCTGTTACTACTGTAACCTATTTGATATATTCTTTATTTTGGATTCATGACTAACATCACAATGTGCTTTTTGCAGAACAAAAACTGCCTAACAGAACCACCTAGCTATTTCTATTTTTGGTACTCCTATCTTATAATTATGAAGCATCTAGGAATATCAAGCAGAGAAGTCACTGAATTATCTAAACAAACTCTTTTGCAACATGGTATTTTGTTAATATTGTTAATGATCCTGGCCAGCATCACAAAGGATACGAGGTCTGAGAAATATGGTTTATTAAATAGATAATTCAAATATACAAAGACAAATTGTATATTTACTATGCTGTATAACAACAGGTGACAAAGAAGGAATTGAGTGAAGATTACATGAATGTAAAAATGAAGTAGTAAAGCAAAGAAAAGGCACGATTTTGGTTTAGAAATTGTCCTTCCAAGCACCTTTGTGTTTGATTTTCTTGTTTATGTATAAACTTCTAGGAGTAAAATAAAAATATATAATATATATGACATATAGAAATAGATTTTATTTAGATAAAAAAAGAGATAAGCACTCAAATAATCTAGTTGCAAAATTTCTGCTTTTTCTTCTCTGTTCAAATTTACTCAGTCTTGGGCGTAGCTTTGATTTTTAAAAATTGTCACTACTATGGCTATGTGGGCCACTAACAAATATTCTACTACTGGATCATTATCTCCCTAAATACTCTAATATTTCTCCATTCTGCTGTTGCATATTATTTTTTTCCCAAATAATTTTTTAGGTAGCTTAGCTTGTCCACAAACTGGGGTTTCATGTGTCATTGTGACATACATCATAATGTCATAGTCTAAATTGCCTTCTCTTTCACAATTATTGGTTTTCTTTCTGCCTTTACCAGTAGCAAGACTTTCCCCGTGTTACCATGGGCACTGTCTTATTCTGCTGTTTGATGTTCCAGCATCCCAAGTCCAATGGCTTTTTCTATGGAAGTAATTTTAAAGGAAAGCAAGGAAGTAATTTTAAAGGAAATTGCCCTTTCCTGCTTTCCTTTATCTCAATCATTTTAGACAGAAGATACAAGGAAACAAGTGACAAAATGGCTTCATTTATAAACTTCACATTCTGAATTTTCTCTTCCTTTTCAAATGCAACTGAATTTCCTTCCTCTACTCTGACACTGAGCAAAGAGGATGGTTACCTAAGAAGGCTAAAGATCAGGGGCACACAGCTGCCTTTCCTTTGTGTATGTCTATATATTTGGTGTATTCAGCTTTGTGGGAATAAGGAGCTAAATCTCTCACAATAAAGAGGCAGATCCAGGTGACTGGAAAACAACTGAGCACCTGTAGAATGTATTTTCCTTATTGATATTATATTTATGACCATATGTCATGCATATAATATGGTATATTTTTGATCTATGCATATGATATATAGGTGATATTAATATCAATTGAGCTATCCAGTAGGCAAATCCAGTCTTCTACCAGAAACAGCCATGATTGTTGAAAGTTCTAGAGCATCACTTTCTGGCTGCAGGCTGAAGAAAGTCTTTCTCCCTGATGCAATCCAACTCTTATTATTTACCAAGGAGTTATTCACAGGGTTTGAAATCATACGTCCTGTCTCTCTAATGTTTTGCTTGTATTTTCTTCCTCTACTCCAACTTCTTTTTTCCTTATAACAGTCTGGTTTGGGATCACCTTTTTCCTCACTTCTTTTTTCTTCTTGCCCCCAAAGAAAACTAGGCAAAGTGGTCTAGTTCCTAACTTCTGTCAAAGGATGATCTTGGATAGGAGCAGCACACATTGGTTTGCAGTGAACACATTGCTTTTGAGTGGGAGGGACTGAATGTCTAGGGAAGTTTTGCTTCCTTTTCCACAGTCTCCCAGAATTAGTATTTCTGGTGGAAGTATGCTGGTTCATACAGAAGGTTTTATCCATAAAATAAGGTAGTGATAGTACTGACATCCATGTGGAAGACAGTCTTAAAACCTCTACATTCTCAACAGCAGCTTGATAGAAAACAGAATCTAAAATAAAAATTGATGGCCTAACCTTCCAGCTGTAGACTCATTGCATAGTGAATGAGGATAAATCTGTTCAGTTGCAACTTTTGCAGCACATGACCTTTTTTCTTAGTTTAATCAATAACGCAACCAATACTACAGTTTTCTCAGAATTCATTTTTTAAAAAGAAAATCAATTTTTCTATGGCATATCTCCAAAATTCAGAATGCTTACCTCAGATACCAACTGACAAGTGGAATTTTGAGATAATTTAATCTAAGCAATAATAATAAAAAACTATTATTAAAGGACATACAATAATTCCTGAAATAAACTGAATTTCAATCTGAATGTACAGGATGATCTTGTAGCACACTTTTTATTTTGTGAGAATCATCCACTAATTATCATCATAAAAAATGCATCAGGGAATGCAAATGCTATATTCCTTTTTTTAATAAAAATATTTAGTGTTTTAAGTGCCGTACTGTCATTGAAATTAGCCTTTTGACTAAAAAAAGTAAACCGTTCCTTAAAAGGATTAATTTAATTTCTTAAAAGGATTTTTTATTGTTGGATATTTATTCCTGTAGGTCTCTCAGGAAAATTCTGCATATAAAAAAGAGTAAATACAGCATGCAGCCACATGTATTACATCTGTCTCTTGGGCAATGTCAAGACAATTGTGTACATATTAATAAGCTAATTGAGAAGTCTCTAAGTGTGTGCAACACCTCAGAGCATCCCTTCTGTATGTCACTTAGTGAGCCCAGGCAATTCACTAAGAGAGATCCTGTGCCCTAGCCAATGCCTCACGAGTCCTGTGTGTTAGGATGTCTCAGAAGAATCAGGAATTACTGCTCTGAGAGAACACAAAAACATCTCTGTTTAGACAAAAGATGCATTTAGGTGAATATCCTGTCTGCAACAAAAGATGACAATGCTGATCTGAAAGAAAAGCGTAATTAACAAAGCTAGCTCCTAGTCTGCAGCAATCTGTGGGCCAGGAATTTTCTGCAGGCAGCAATGTTATCTTTAAAATTATTAAAAACTTTGGGTATCCAAAACATTCTGTGGGGACAAGTTCTATAGCTCACTCTTCTATGCTGTGTGAAGGAATATCTTTCTCTTTTTTCATTTTGACCTGTCACTTGAAGGTTTTAGTGTTTTCATGTTTTAAGCCTCTTGTCCATGCCAAGTGTTGTTCTTATTCATATTCCTCCTAAATCTCTGTGACAGTACACCTGGATTGTCTTTTTGCAGACTGAAGAAGGCTGTCTGTTTAGTACAGAGTCTTCCCTACATTTCTTCCAGTACTGCTGTATCAGTTCTGACATAAGGAATTGCATACAGTATTCAAGATACAGAAGCATAGTCAATTTATTCTGCAGCATAATATTTATGTTCTCTATTTATTTTTTTCTCCTTTTATTTCTCCTTCTTTGTCTTTCTCTTTTTCCTTTTTTTTTTTTTTTTCTTGGATTAGTACAGACCAGTCAGCTACTGGTTTCATAAAGCTATTATAATCATAAGGTGTTTTTCAAGATTTGTAGTAAACACCTAAGGATCTATTTTAGTGTATGTAAAGCTAGAACTGTTTTGTCTCATATGTCAGAAATAAAATTTTATAAGTTTTCCTGCATTCTATCACCCAAGCACTCAATCTTTTGGTGTTCATCTACAATTATTCAGTCACCCATATGTTTCCTATTGTCATTTGTGTAAACGTTCGCACATTTTGCCACCTCATTGCTTTCCAGATCTCTTGTGACAACAAAGAAAACAAAGTTTTCATATAAAGTTTGTCCATGTCCATATATGTCCACCCTCATTTGAGCCAAGAAGTAATTCAGGCGGATTAAGTATGTCAGCTCTTCTACATATTCCAAATTCATTTAAAAAATAAATCTGCAAATAGACCAGAGATCTGAATTCAGAAACTCCCATAGAGTTTATGGACTCATGGTTCAGGGTGAAAATAATAATAACAATATGGATTACTTTTCACCAGCTAAATAAGTGGGGACTGAATACTGGCACTGCTGATCCCATTTGCACAGTACCTCTCCTGTTGCCTGGTCAAAACTGAGGTAATTTCTGTAGCAAATGGCCACTCAGTGGACAGGGAGAAAGGTTTTGATCATTTCATGAGGTCTGTTTTACTTTCTTTCTGAGGCACTGTAGTAGCATTGCTTTTCATCTTATGGTACATTCATCAAACAAAAAGAAATATTTTTCCATTTTGCAATGTGGAGAGTGGACTTTTTTCTAGTCGTTCTGGACCAAGCATGATTCACATGATTGTCTGAGATTGCAGGAGCCAGAACATAATGAGCCACATCTCTTTCACAGTTGTGTTCCTTGGTTCTCAAAGAGCCTATCAACAACAACAAATTACTACAAAAGAGAAGGATTAAGTGAAAGGAAAGGGAAAGAAAAAGGAAAGGATACATGGCATAAGAGAAGCCCTGGGACAGATGAAGGGGCAGCACAAAAAGCTACTTCCCTGATGGGAAACTGGAATGTAGGAGGAAAATCAGAGGCAAAGAATTTAGGAAAGCCCTGTGCAATATATATTCATTTTAGTTTATCTTTCTACTTTAGGTCATTTCAGCACTTTGGGTACAACTTACGTATGTGATGTGAATGTTCTTGCTTTTTCTGATGACTACTTTCAGAATAATCACTGAGTAAGTGATCTCAGCTGTGTTAGTGCCTTATTGGTGATGTTATGAGAAGATGTTGTCTACAAGATTTTCCAGCTCACAGGCACTATAATTTCTCCCAAGAATAAGATCATATTTCATCAGACAGGTTTTCAGAATTACTGTTTCTTACAGACACAGTTTTACTTTTGAGGTTTGGAACTGACTTGCAGATCTCACGAGGGACGGTGTGACGCACATCTTACCTATCAGTGAGGAATCAGTAATGAGAGTGGAGCACCAAGGCAATGTGCTTTCAGTAGCCATTTTTGCTAGGCAGGCATGCTTGCATTTCCTAAAATATTTTTATTTTTGTAAGTTTCAGGTGTTGAGAACTTTTTTGTTAATTTGATTTTTTAAGAGTACAGAGAATTATAATTAATCCAAAAGCTTAATTTATTCCCTGTGGTTTAATCTGAAGGCAATGGAAAGATTAAACCAGTGTATTTTGTGGAAGGAACTCCATGAGTACCAAATGAAGTATGAAGGCCAAATAAGCATGCATACAATTTTTGAGGACATAATGATTTCCCAAAAGCCATTCAATGAGTCCAGATATGCAACTTTCTCACCTGCTGATCTCCTCTATCTTCTTCTAAACCTATGCTAGTGCTTTCTTCAAACTCCAAAGAAGTCTCTGCTTATGGTTTTCCACGCAAACCAGTTTTTGTTTCAAAGGGACTTTTTAGAATTTTTCATACTTCTTCTGATATCCTGTTTCTTAACACTTATCTTTTGGAAAAGATAAATCCAATACAAACCAAATAATTCTTCCTCATGAGTATGAGGAGGTAAAACTTTCAGTTTTATTCCTGTCTGCAAAGGACAGAAAGGGCTGGCACAATGAAAAACTCAGAAAATGAGAACTGGAGAGAAGGTAAAAACACCTCTTTTACTAGCAATGACAGTTTATGCTGGATTGAAGTTATCCAAATACAATATAAGAAATACAGTCTGAGATGTGAGGTGTGCAGAAATCTACATCAAAACATCTGAATCAAGCGACAATTATGACAGAAGTGGATTAAAAATTACAATCTTTAATTTGTTCACTGATTTTATGCTTAATGTCTGTCATGTATTGACACTTTAATGAGTGCCTGTCTACCCAAAACATTATTGCAAGCATGGAAAGAATGTTAGGCTGTGCAGATGAGATGGATTGGTTGAGAGCATATATCAGGACAGAAAGAGAGGCCTTCCTAGCTCTGAACAGTTGGTAAAGTAGTCTGAGAGCTATAAAAAATTCACCCAGGGTTGTGGAAGACATGCCTGAACCATGATAACCAGATAAAAATCCAGTTCACTAAAACTTCTTCTATTTCTTATATAGAGGTAATTACAGGGAAGCCACACTCAAATTTACTTGAGTTACTCTCTCCAAATGTGAGTCCCTACAAACTCCAAAATACAAAAATTACACTGACTATGCAGACAGTTGAAATTTCTGAGCTATTTATACATACCAGAATAAATCACATTTATAGATGCAGCTTGGATCCAGTTGGTTTTGTAACTAATCAAAACATGGTTATATTGGTATAAGTCAAAATACTGAGTGAAATAAACTAGAAAAAGAATGTAGTAGACTCCAATGATAAATAGAGGTCATTGATAAATTAGCGGTAGAAACTCTTAGAATAATTGGAGGTGAACTTGTCCATTGTTTTGTGAAGGGATTTGGAATGCTGCTGTTGTTGTGGGCAGCTCAGTCATGGGAAGATTACTGGCTATATTTGGAAAAATAAACTAAGATAAGAATATGGTAAATACATTTGTACATTTTTTCTGTATTTAAAAATGTATTTTTGGGAAAAAAATTTCTAAGAAAAGGAAATAGATTTTTTATTTTCCTCTAGTTATAAACTGCCCAACTCTTTATATGAAGAAAGAACTAAGAAATTTGTGTAATTTAACTCTGTACAATAATTTTAAGCTTTGAAATGAGTAAAACATTCTGTACTGTAGCTATTTTAATCTTATTTCTGTACTAGATATCTCAGCTGTGCAAGCTATAATATTGATTCATCTGGGTGGAATGAAATATGACTAGCAAGAGGGATACAGAAAATTCTGTTGATCTGATTTCTTTTCCCTGCCGCTGTTCCTGACCATGAATACCTTAGCTTCTAATAGTTCAGCCGAAGAGTGAAAAAAGGGCTCTGGGATCAGAGCAGTAGCTTCAAAGCTGTTACAAATTTAAGCCCATGGTTTCCCCATTGTGGTGGTACAACTCCCTTTCTTCCTCTATGCCACTCTAGAATCTCACAGAATCACAAAACAATCTGAGTTGGAAGGAACCCACAAGGATTGTTGAATCCAACTTCTGGCCCTGCACAGGATCCCCCAAGAGTCACATATGTGCTGGAGACCATTGTCTAAATGCTTCTTAAACTCTGCCATGCTGGTACTACTTCCCTGGGGAGCCTGCTCCAGTGCCCAACCACCCTCAGGGAGAGGAACCTCTTCCTAATATCCAAACTAAAACCTCTCCTGACACAGCTTCAGGCCATTCCCTTGGCTCCTGTCACTGGCCACTACAGAGAAAATATCTGTACCTGCCCATCTGCCTTCTGCTTGGGAGGAAGGTGTAGACCATGATGAGGTCTCCCGACAGTCTCCACCAGGCTGAACAGACCAAGTGACCTCAGCTGCTCCTCATACAGCTTCACCTCCACACTCTCCACCATCTTCACTGCCCTCCTTTGGATATTCTCCAGTTGCTTTATATCCTTCTTATATTTTGGTGCCCAAAACTGCACACAGAACTCGAGGTGAGACCGCTCCAGCTCAGAGCAGAGAGGGACAATCCCCTTCCTTGCCTGGCTGGGGATGCTGTGCCTGATGCCCCACAGGACAAAGCTGCCCCCCTTGGCTGCCAGGGCACTGCTGACTCATGTTCAAATTGCCATTGATCCAGACCACCAGATCCCTTTCCATGGTGCTGCTCTCCAGCCTCTTGTTCCCTACTCTGTATGTACATACAGGGTTTTCCTGTCCCAGGGGGAGAATCCAGAACTTGTGTTCCTTAAACTTCATACAGTTGGTGATTGCCCAGCCCTCTAATTTGTCTGTATCTCTGCAGGACCTCTCTGACTTTGGGTTTCCTCCATTTTAATATCATGGGTAAACTTAAGACTCCTTAGAGTCCCGTGCCCAATTGTGTGTGCAGACACTGAAGAGCACTGACCCTACAATGGAACACTGAAGAACTCCTTCAGTGACAGGTCACCAGCCTGATGTTACTGCATTCTCTGGGAACCTTTGCACCCAATCCATGAGCCAGTAGCTCATCCTTTGCATGACATGTTTATCCAGGTGTGTGCTGGACATCTTGTCCAGAGGGATCCTATGAGAGACAGCATTGAAAGCTTTATTGATATCAAAAAATATTATATCAATTGGCTTACCAGCTGCTTATATTGCCTACAGTACAGTGATATAGTGATATCACTGTGTATAGTCATTAGCATATGGAAGCATAAAATATATAAATTATAACTATCACAGTGAATAGTGTTTGTTTTCATATTTAAAATATATAAAGAAATATGACTTCCTTTCTTATTCATACCTTTTCCTCTCAAGACACAATAGACAGCACACTGAAATCTCAACCTATTTTCTACATTCAAGTCCAGGAGAGATATCACAATGATACTATTTTTTTCAACAGACTCCTTTATTGCATCCAAAGAAATGCAATAAAGCATTGCAATAATAGTTTGAGTGTCATCCCTTTAGCTTTAAAAGTGCAATGGGAACAATTATGTACACCTGTCTTAGCAGCAAGGATGAAGAAATAAATGTAGGAAACAACAGCTCCAGAGAGCTTCATCAAAGACTGGAGGCAGAAAACAGGGCTTGCAGTAACTTTTATCCCTACCTTGACAGATGACGTCAGATTCCAGTCCCAGCAGTGACATTTCCTCACTGCTCAGACCTTGAAAACATGCGTTGGAACTACTGTGATTCAAGTGTTCATCTCTGAAATGTTTCTTTTCCTAGAACATCTTTTTGCTCATGCTGTTACGCTGCAGTTTATTTACTGGATGCCTTGGCTGAGTGGATGACGATGTTTACTCTGCATCAAGCCTTTCAATATCCTCGTTCTAAGAGCAATGCTCTTTTATATGTTAAAGGCTAAGCGGCAGCATTCAGATGAAATAAAGTATCTTCCTTGTTTGAAGGATGCTGCCAGTTCTGCACAAACACAGAGAAAACTGTCATAACACAATTTATGTGCCAGAGGAAAGCTATAAAACACTTACTAAAATACCTTAAAAAGCAGGAAAGACATAGTTCATAAGACAGTTGAAGAATTTTACTTGCATAAATGCAACATAGAGACCTGAATATCTTTTTACACTTATAAGCGATGTGTGTTTAGCAAATAAAATTAATTTTCATTCAACTAATTCCATCCTACATAATGGCATTAATTATTTTACCTTTTATTAGTAAAGGTTTTTGCTGATGCAAGGGCTTTGTCTGCTTTGGGGAAATTATTCCCTTCCCAGTCACACTGATCAACTTTTTCACATGAACTCACAGATCTTGTATTGTAGTCTATTTCAGATACATCTGACAAAACAAATGAATAAATTTAAAAAAAAGATCCCAGACTAATAATAAACTGTCCTTGCTTAGTTTTAAAATGAAACCTGGTTTTGCAGAATTGGATTTTAGTGGGATTCTGCATCTACTAATTGTTTAATTGGATACACATTTTATTTCTGTCACTTAGGGATAAAAATATATTTGCCAGTGAGATTCAATAGAAGCCAAATTTATAATTGTTCAATATTTAATCTCCAAGCAATTGACAACTAATTGCTGTTGACATTTAATTGCATGATTTTCTAAATATCTCTTTTGTTAAAGAGCTTGCAGTACAGGTCAGTAATATTCAGAACATGCTTCCCAAGCACACTCTTCTCAGGATCCCAATGCTGTCTCTGAAGGTGGAGATGATCCCTACCCTAAGTGTTCTGGGCAATTGTGCAGTGAGAGTTTACTGCTGCTCTTTACATGTACAGCCCATACAGGTTCCTTGCTTATGACAATGAAAAACTGTCAAATGCCCATAACACACCTGTTCTGCTTGACTTATATGTAATTGTAGACAACTGAAAAAAAGTACTGATGAATTAAATTTGTATTATATACAGATTTGGATGACTTGCCTACTAAATGAAATTCTGCTGGTTGCATCTACTGTGTCATAATGGAGAGTGGAACAACCAGAGAATGAATCTTCTGCCATCAGATGCTCCCTTCAGCCTCCGTGGGGTACTAGTGAAGCACTCTTGTGACAGTGGGCTCAATGTAGCCTTGCCATTCTGGACAAGAATAAAATGGTCTTGGTGCCCTTTGAGCTGTGGGCCATACAGTTTTCTCAGAGACGGAGGGGAAGGTTATTACCTGGAAAACATCATTCTCTGCTCTCATCAGATATTTAAGTCCCAGATCTCTCTGGCACTTCCAGCATTATCACATGCAACTTTTTCAAGTATTTATCTATTTTTATCTACTTATCCTCCTCAGGCCTATGCTGTACTCTGTTGCCTGGTAATGAAGACCATTTGGAATCCTGTCCAAGGGACAGTGTGATGTGATCAGGGACACACAGCATTGGCCCAGGAGTAGAGTTGTCAAACCACACTTTGGAGGCTGGGTTAAAGGGACTTGTCACCCTAACAGTGACCTCCTGATGCTGTACCTTTAGAACATCTGGCATTTCCCACAGATAAATTGTGCTAAAGAGAGAACATGGTGCTTTGTCTGCTACGTTATCCCCGTGAGGAAAAGCTTTATCTGTGTGACACCAAGCACACTGAATAATCACGCAGACACTCACACACTCGAGTTTGTTCTCTCCAGTGGGTCAGGGACACCACATGTGGAACATCCTGGGATGCAGAGTCCTTCCCCGTCCCCACAGAGTTGTGTGAGATAGACACCACAAAAACCCTCAAGCTCCAAGACTGTAAAGTATTTATGAACACAAACAGACATTTATGTTTTGAAGAACTTGGCATTATTATACAATCAATATCATTATGCAGTCACTCCGTCATAATACTACAAATTACTATTAGTACAGTACTTTGATATTATTTTTTAAAATTTATTTTTAGTTTTAATTACATGATTCTGTATGTTGTCAGCACATTTATAAAATGGAAAAACTGATCCCTCGCAGCAGGTCCTCATCAAGAGCAGTCATAAGGTTTAGCTTTGTGTTTCAAGTAGGCCCCCAGACATAAAGACGGGTCCGGCATTTACCCCACCCGAAGCTGTGCCGGATGCCCGACCCCCGAACCCCCACAGCGGCGCCCTGACCCTCCAGGGCCGCTCCTGCCCCTCTCCCGGCCCCGCCTCGCTTCGGCGCATGCGTCCGGGGGCGGCTCCCGGCGGCCGGAAGTAGCGCGCGCCGGGGGCGGTGCTGCGGCCCGCGTGGCGCGGGAATGGAGGGGCAGCTGGATAACCCGGCCGTGGAGCCGGGAAGGCAGCGAGAGGTGGTGGAGCAGCTGGAGAACCCGGCTTTGGGGCAAGAAGGGCAGCGGGAAGTGGTGGAGGAGACGGAGAACCTGGCCGAGGAGCCGGGCGGGCAGCGGGTAGTGGTGGAACAGATGGAGAACCCGGCTTTGGGGCCGGGCGGCCAGCGGGAAGTGGTGGAGGAGACGGAGTACCTGGCCGTGGGCCCTGGCGGGCAGCGAGAGGTGGTGGAGCAGCTGGAGGACCTGGCCGTGGAGCCAGGAGGGCAGCGAGAGGTAGTGGAGCAGCTAGAGGACCTGTCGGTGGAACCAGGCGGGAAGAGGGAAATGGTGGAGCAGCTGGAGAACCCGGCTTTGGGGCTGGGCGGGCAGCAGGAATTGGTGGAAGAGATGGAGTGCCTGGCCGTGGAGCCGGGCGAGCAGCGGGAAGTGGTGGAGCAGCTGGAGAACCCGGCCGTGGAGCCGGGCGGGCAGAGGGAAATGGTGGAGCAGGTGGAGAACCCGGCCGTGGAGCCGGGCGGGCAGCGGGAAGTGGTGGAGCAGCTGGAGAACCCGGCCGTGGAGCCGGGCGGGCAGAGGGAAATGGTGGAGCAGGTGGAGAACCCGGCCGTGGAGCCGGGCGGGCAGCGGGAAGTGGTGGAGCAGGTTGAGAACCCGGCCGTGGAGCCGGGCGGGCAGCGGGTGGCCGAGCAGGAGATGGTGCAGAGCCCTGCGGAGGGCGGCGGGGAAGCCCAGGCCCCTCTGCCCCCAGCCGCAGGACCGCGCCGCTCGCCGCCGCCCGCCTGGCCCCGCTCTCCCGTTGCCGCCGTGCTCTCGTCGGACTCGGACAGGTGGGTTCAGCCCCGGCGCTCGCCCCGGGTCGTCCCTTGCTCCCGAGGCCTCGGGCGGCTGGCGCTGTGGCTGAGCGCCCGGGAGCCCGGTGTGCCTGCCCGCCGCCTCCCCCCGCCCCGGTGTTTCACCCTCTGGAGCTTGTTACTTCCCATCAAAGGTGTAATTTTTCAGTTACATTTTTGCCAGGAATCTCTTAAATTAGGTCTCCGGAACACTGCTGTAAAGGTGTAGGATTTATCGAAAGCATGAGTTTGGTGGTTGTGGCCTGTAGAGCGTGGGCCGCCCCGCAGAATGCACCTGCGGCTCTTGCGACAGGACACCCGCGATATTACTGCTGAAAAACCTCAGTGTAGGACTCAGGGTGGGGAGTCTGCACACTGTACTACATCCTCTGATACTGGCATCTCAGTGGAAAAGCTCATTCTCACGGGTTTTTTTATTTTTTAATGGTTCCATCTTCTATTTGCTGCATCTGTGCTTTGATGTTCAGTGTAGTTGGTGAAAGGTAACTGGTTAAATGTGGGCTCTGTTGCAGTGTTAGAAGTCTGCACACTTTGGTTGTTGCAGTAAGTCTTGTGTTTTCTTATTTGGCTGATGCAGCAGGATGGCCATGTGCTTCTGTTGACTAGAGGAGGCTAAAATGAAGTCTAAGAATCTCCCTTTAAAGGTACAAGGCTTCATTAACAGTTAATTGATTCAAGTTTGACTTCAGAAGTACTCTTGTTGGTTCAAAGTTTTCCTCGAATATCATGAAGTGATGGAGAGTGAAATTCCTGACTGTCAGGGGCTTCACCTGTGTCTAGTGTTTTTTACTTCTAAAATCTGTTGTGCTGATGAACCCTAAAGATGAAATTTTCATAACTTACCTGTCTTGCATGTATCTCAGTCTTTGTTTTGTTTTTTTCTTTAACTTCCTCCACGGATCAGTCTTTTAGTCTGATTTTTTTTCTTTCTGCTATATTGATGTTCCTGTCTCTACAGGTCTGTATTGAACCTTTTCAAAAGGTTTATTTGGAGAGGTGCTCTTATTGTCATTACTAGGATCAATTGCTCTGCATTTTTTTCTTCCACCAGCCCTTGAAGAACTTGGACTTTTGCTAAATGAACATGTTGACTTGAATAAGGACTGGTTTCTTACTCCACTTTTTACTTGAAATATTAAGAGTCTAGGACAATAAACATCTCTCTCACATGTGACAGTGAGAAATGCTGAATTACTCTGTGAATATTTACCAGGGGATTTGGGCAAGACATGAATTACAAAATTAATCCATTTTATTTGCAAAAATTCGAATTTTTCCCCCTTTATTGTGCAAGATGCATTGCTTGAAATAAATATTTTCTTAACTTTAACTCAGTGTTATGCTAATGTTGGTATCTTACAAGAGCAGTGACTGTGAGAAGGCAGTATTGTAACTCCTATGTTTGTTTTTTTATTCAGTGATTCAGATTCAGATAGTTCATCAAGTACACTCTTCTCTTCATCTTCGTCATCGTCTTCAGCAGTATCTGATGAAGATGATCATCCAAATAAGAAGGATAACAGATCTTACTGTCTTAGGACAAAGGATGAGTTGCCTATTGATGTAAGTACAATGCGGTATTTTTTAAACTCTTTCCTACTAACCCAACTAAAAATTTGTATTTTAAGTCAGTTCTCCTGTGTCAAGGTGGGGGTAGAATCAGAATAGTAAAAGAGAAACTCCAAGGCTGAGCTAGACACAGTTTAGTAGGTAAAGCAAAAGTGACCCACGCAAGCAAAGCAAACCCAGGAATTAATTTACCAGTTTCTGTGGACAGGCAGGTGTTCTGCCATCCCCAGCAAGGCTGGGCTCCATGTGTGACTGTTGCTTCAGTGCACACCATCACTGGAAATGTCCCTCATTCTCCTTTTCCATCTAGCTTTGTATACTGGGCATGATGTTTTGTGGTATGGAATGTTCCTTTGGTCTGTACAAGTCATCTGTGCTGGCTGGGTCCCTCCCAACTCCTTTGGCACCTCCTCACTGATGGGGTGGTGTGAAAGGCAGAAAAGGCCTGGCCTCTGTGTAAGCCCTGCTCAGCAATAGTAAAAACATCTCTATCTTGTTAACAGTATTTCCAGCACAGATCCAAAACATAACCCTGTAACAGCTACTGTGAAGAGAATTGACTTTTGTCCAGTGGAACCCACCACAGTTAATAGCATAGAAAGTCATGTTTTTTGGGTATATGTATTAAGGAGTGTTAGTGGAACTGTTTCAGAAGTCTCTTGCTTTGAAGCAAGGATTGGCAGATACTGTATATAATGTGGCAGAAGGTACCATTTTGAGATACAGGATCAGAATTTTACCTTCCTGCTTGTCGTTGGCCTTTGAATTCTCTTACAAAAGTGACTCAGTTAAGTCTTAGCAGTGAACTTGATTTAATGTTGGAAAAGTCACTGACCTGTAGAAGGGTGTGGTGTTTTTATCTGAATTCATGTTTGGGTTTAATGGTATAACATTTGGGAAACTCTTGGCCTATTTGATCTTTGCATTGCTCTCTAAGTCTTTGCCAAACACTTTAGTTAGAGTGAAGATTATCAGGTGAGGTGTTGCTAAACCAGGATAAGATTCTTCTGTTTGTGTGGGATTTTATTTCTAGTTGTGGTCTTTAAAAGTGCAGTTCAGTGCTGAGATCAGGGTGTTGAATTTGAAGATAATGCTTACTCTAGTTGCCGTGTATTTCATAAAGTCTTTGCTGAATTCATAGCAGCATAGTATATACATAGAAATCTTAGTTCATGGGTACATTGGAGGTAGATGATGAACTTGGTGTTAATTAGTCTTTGATAGTAGATTTTGATCCTTATATGGACAAAAGACTAATTTGAATATGGTGTAGTACTCATTTTTGTATCTGAAGTTTGGCTTTTTGTGTTCTGATATCTAGTACCAAATGCAACTTTCAGCTAAAAATAATTCTGTTTGTATAGGTTGTAAGAAGATGCTTGCATCTTCTGTAAGGATCCAAGTCATGATACAAATGGACAGACTTCATTTTGTTAAATCAGATGATACACATCTGGTGTATTTTATGCTATATTGCCTCTTGCTGCATAGGTTTTTCTTCTAGCATGCATTGAATGTTGTTACAAGTGGTCTTATTTTTTGATTTCTCATTGTTTAATTATTGTGTTGTACATCCAGCTTGGATAAAATGCCTATCAATTGTTGGCTTTCTCCATTTTAATAAAACTGGCTTCTGCTGTAGTTGTGATGGAAATATGTGGAATAGTGTCTCTGTAGGAGAGATTGCCTCAAAAGTGGTGGTCCCCCAAGATGAGTTCATTTAGAATGATTCTGAAAGAGACAAATCAAACTAGATTTTTAAAAAATAAATCTTCAAAATGCCAGGGGATTTTTTCAAACTGTCAAATTTCTGCAGTGATAAAGTGGTACGTGCCTTTGTGTGATATTATATGCTAAACATTGACTTGATGTTTGCAGAAATTGCCTCCTGTTGAAGACTTATCAATAATTCTTCCAGATAATGTTGAACTGAAGCTCTTTGGGACAGTTTCCAGCATCATTGAGCAGCTAGGTAGGCAAGATATGTTTGCTTTGTTTTTAATTATTATAATTTTTGTATATCTCTGCATGAGTTGTGTTCTTAGCTGTTCCTTCAGTGTTAGCCCTGCAGTGTCCTATTTCTGGGGTTAGCAGGTTGCTGAATTGGAAGCTGAACTAACAATGATGTTTGTGTTGAATTACCTTTTATTTGGCTTATATACATGTGTTTCTATGTGACTTCCCTGTTTAATTTTTTTAATTCAAAGCCCTTTTTTTCTACTGTGTATTATGATTTTTATATTGCTACTGCCCACAGTTAGTGTATTTAAGTGTTTTAAGAAAATCTTCCAGTTGTGATGCTATTTTTGAATAATCCCTGAATATATAAGCTGTATCACTGAAAGCACAGATGCAGTACAGTGCAGTCCCAAGTGCTTGCATGTTAATAGATGAGGACAGGAAAAAGACTTGTTTCTTCAACAATGCAAGTTCATTTGTTGATTTATTTATATCTTTATTCATTCCACTGCTGGCACCTTGGGCAAATGAAAGCTGCCCATTGTCAGCAGTCAGAGGATGGTGTGACTAACAAGATTTATGGATGGAGGGTACGCTTAATGGGATTGAGATACAGAATGGATGTAAGTTTAACTGCAGGCATAGAGATTTAGGGATCTTTTTGGATCTGTGTGGGACCTCAGTATTTGATAAATGAAATCAAAGTTTTGCTGAAGCTCATATTATTAAAACGTCCACAGTATGTTTGTATTTAAGCTATTTCAAGTGTTCATTCTGCTTGAACTGTATTCCAAGCAGTTTGCTTATGAAAATTAGAAATTAAGTTCAATGTTGAGGTTAAAGTATTTAGACTGAATGTAATACAAAAGAAAGTATGCAACTTTTGATACTAATTTTTCTTTTAAAAGACTTCAGGTAATACAGGCAATTCCTCTACATTATTTTATTGTAGTGTGATTTAATTTCATTTATTTGCAGGAAGCTGGGAGGAGGGTGTGGAAGATAGTAATTGGGTTCTTTTCCAATTTGCCCTTTTTTGCTTATTGATAATAATGGGGACTTCAAGAAGGCTGCCTTCAGCTAAAATGGTAGTTTGAAAACAAGTTTTAAAAACAAGTTGAAGCATACTTGCTATTATTATTACTTTTGGTTTAAAATGTGAAGGTATAAACAAAACAGTTTTAAAGACTGCAGTTTTGAAAACCATCCTTAATTCTAACCCTCACTGGTGAGTATAATGTTTTCAAATAACCAGTTTACTGGTAGGTGAATTCTTCAGGTTGCATCCTACTTTATGTAATGTACATGTATAAAGTGTTGAATTAGATTTGTTGGTGAAAGTTAGAAAACAAGCTAATAATCATAATGAAATAAAACCATATGAATGGTGTAAACCTCCAGGACAGCTGGGATTATTTTCTTGCTTTAACTACCTTGCTTTATGAATTTTCTTTCTCTTTACATTTTAGTTTCTTTTCAGTTCTTCTGAAAACAGGCATCAATTTCAGTTGATTTGTGGCTATATTAAGGATGTCAGCTAATTGGGGATTTTTTTTTTTAATTTTTGATCTAAATTGATATCTCTGTATACCAGGTTTGTGTCTAGTCTGAGAGGAGTTATTTCTCATTTGCAAGCCACCAGTCTTATTCTGACACAACAGTCAGTATTCTTTCTCTGTCCCTTTGATGTCCTTGGAATCTCTGCTGTTCTCTGTAGCAAGCTTCCAAGTTCATCAGTGTGCAGTGAGTGAGTGATAGTTGTAAGTGGATGTTTCATCTTGTGAGGTACATTTGGGGCTAGAACAGTGTAGGCTCATGCTTGCTGTGCACTAGCTAAAAGCAAAATGACAGTACTTTCTCTGAACTTCTGTGCAGTGTATCAGAATTTAACAAAACTTGTGCTGTGTTTTGCTTCAAGGTACTTAAAGAGAAAAAATCCCTGTGTGGGTTGGGACCTGGAAAGTAAACAGCTTTGGTGTACATGAGAAACTTTCCCTGGGGCTCTACTTTGGGCCCTGCAAGAGTAGAAGCTGATAATTTAGGATGGGTTGGGGTAGGGGAAGCTGTAAGTCAAATAGGCTGGAGGTGATAATGTTTCTCCTGTTTCATGGGACTAGTGCACTGTACATTTTCAAAGTATATTTTCCTCAGCCTACTGCAGGCTGGGATCTACGTGTGGTGAATCAAGTTGAGAACATTATCTGAGAGGTTTTGATGTGTTGTTTTTGTGTATTTTGTGTAGGATTTTTTTTTTTTGTGTGGATGTTTGGGGATTTTTGTCTTTTTTTTTTGCTAAGGTATATTTCTCATGAGGTTTAAACAACACATTGGGTACTTTCACTGTATATTTTATCTTAAAGGTAGGCCCAAAAGAAATTGATTTCACAAATTCTTTTGAAATTCAGTGAACTATGAAGCTAGTGGAATTGTCATTTCCTTGTTTGGCAGGTTAAGTTTTTTGCAGATTGCAGTAGTAGCAGTAACTTTTAGTTTGGTGATATGTTGATTGCTGGAAGTCCTTTTATGTAAGTTTAGGAGTGATGATCTTGAGCTTTTTTTGGAGTGACACTGTGTACTTGAGTGACTATTTGCTGATGGACAGTCATTGAGAAAGCTTAACTGAGCATTCTGTTGTTTTACAGGTGGAGAAGTTCAATCATCATTAGGCACAAATATTGTATGAGACGTCTATGGCATTAAATTGCAGAATGTCTAACGGATTTGGTATATGCATTTATAAACACCATCAGTTGCTACTGTAACTGAACTGCCAGAAAGCTTTTGTGATCTGGTGTGATTCTTAGGACTCTCTTTACCCCAGAGAACAATAATTCTGTAAGCAATATATAAGCATTGGAGAAGGGCTGTGTGATTCTAGGTACTTTTACACATGTGAAAGAATATTTGGTTGCAGCTCTACAGACTGAAGTAGACAAGTAGTGATGTGGTTTAAGTTTTACTGCAGTTAACTACATGCTGTTGAAACATAAAGTTCAAATTTATTTTTTTATTTCTGTTTTAGTAATACTTGAATCACTGAAAGGCCTGCCTCCAGTAAATGAGGAAAGCATAATTTTTAAAGAAGATCGGCAAGCAGTAGGAAAGGTGGGTGTAAAAAACTTGTTATTCTAATATAAAATTGGAAGTTTGCTTTAGTGCTCCAGAAGGTAGAGTTGAAGTCTACTAATGAAAGAGAATGCTTCCTTGATACATAGTTTCTCTCTGTGCCTTTGACTCTTGCTATATTCATCCGTTTTTTTAATCTCAAGAATTGCTAACCTGGAATTAATTGCATCCTTGCAGAATTACAGTATCTGGTGAGTTTCCAGTGTTTCAGAGGGCTTGTGGAGAGGAATAGATAGTTTTCAGATGTATGGTATCTTGGAGTAACTGGCTGTGTGCTCTTTTGCTCCCAGATAGGAGCAGTGGTTAGAGTGAAGTTTTATGAAAAATGGGGAATGTTTCTATGCTGTGCTGTTCTGATTTAAGGCCAGTGAAGAATGTTTGCCAAGAGGGTTGATGTACTGAATCTTGTGTTTTCTGTTGAAGGAAAGCCATCATCCACAATGGTTACTACTGAAATATCTCTAAATGCTAGATGTGAGTGGAGCAAACAGTGCAGATGTTCTGTAAAACATGGCAGAATTCTCAGCTCTCTATGGAATTGGGGAACAACCAGTGACTGTTGTGAAGGCATCTTGTTAAGATGAACTTGGAGGAAAAAATGATCAGGAGATTGTTCCAAGCGTTATGAGACTTGAAAGCATAACAGACACAAAAAACCAGAGATTTGACAAAAGGAAGGATTACTGAGGATGTGAGAACTTACTGTTCCACATCATAAAAAACAGTAGTTGGGGAAATACACTGTCAAACAAAATTTGGTAATAAAAATAAGAGTGGAAGGAACTTCTGTTTCATGCTGCATTTTGAAAATATATTTGACTTCTTAAATATCAGTCTACAATGAAATTAGCTACTACTAATCTACTTGTAGTTTACTTAAACATTTTAATTTTATTTCTTTCAGATATTTGAGGTATTTGGTCCTGTTTCACATCCTTTTTATGTGATAAGATTTAACAGCTCTGAGCATATCAAAGAGAAAGGTATTAATGTGCAAGATAGCATGTATTTTGCTCCATCAGTAGAGGACTTCACCCAGTATATATTTGCAGAAAAACTAAAACAGTGAGTCTGATTTATTTTCTAATCTGGTTATAATTTTTTTTATATAGCTAAAAATGTTGCATTAAAATTGAATCTTCAGTGAAAAACTCTAGTACTAAGCTTAACACTTTATATTTCCTTGAGGTATTCTCAACTATGTTGTAATAACAAGACTGTACTGTTTTGCCTTTGAGAACAATGAAGAGTAGCTGTAAACTGCAAGCCTTTACTGTGCTGTAATTACTAAAGTTTAGCTTATTCTACTTAAAATACTAAGCTTGCTTTCTTTTTATGCTGCTGTTAACTAAAATACCACAACCAGAAAAGACATTGATACTTCCTCCATACCCTCTGACACACATATTCATGAGTATAAAAGAGCTTTTCAAGATGAACTTTCCAGATTTTCTTGTTCTTTAGATTCCTGTATAGTTTCAGAACTGATAATAAACTTGTTTGCGTTCTGAACAAGTTTCTATTTTTATTTCATATGATAAGGCTGGAATTGAAATCAATAAATCTATTTCACAATTGGAGGATAACAATTCTAGATAAAAATTACCCTCTAAATTTGCAAGAGAGGAGGGATTTGTGTGACAATGTAGTATGATGTTCAGAAACTTCTCAGCAGTGTTTGTGTATCCCAGTCTGACTGAGGAAAGTAGCATACTTAAATAGGACTTGATGTCATTTAGAGGAACGTGTATTCAAAGATACAGACTAAAAAATAAAACATAATAAATGACAGCTGGATATTAATGTTCTAATTATTGATGAGCAATCATCTGAAATAACTGTAGGTTAGCTATCTTTTGTCATACAAGTGACTTAGTTTCTGTTTATTAGGATTAGTTCTCAGGGGTTGGTTAATTGTTTGCATTCATTACAGCTGTGCCAGTATTCATACTGAATAGTTCTTTTCTTTAGTCAGACCTGCAGGAGTCTTTTTCTTTTAACTTCCTCATTTCTGTGCAAGCAACAAGCATATTTTCTTCCCTTCAGTGATGACCAAAATAGATCACTTTCTTGCTCTGATGCTTGTTTGTTTTTCTGCAGCATTTTGATGCCAGCTGGTCTTTGATTTGCGCTATTAAACTTTGCTGCTTAGCACAGTAAAGTGCACAGTCTCTAATCATCTGCTTGCTGCATCAGTAACCGTGTGCTGTACTCAGCATCTCAGATGGGAGACCTGTGTTTTACTTTGTTTCATGCTTTGGAAATAGTTTGGGAAACCATTTTCATTTGGTAGTACTTCATTGTCAGAGGTGATAAAAACCTGAAACCTGGGTAAGATACTTGATACTTCCATGGCTTACCAGCACAGCTGAACAGTGCTTCAGACATTGTTTCTTGTCTTGATTAGCATGAGTAGTGTGACTTAAGTTACAGTACACTAGAACAATAATTTATTTCTGGGTTTTGTCAGTCCAATTACTTAAGCTTGTGTGAAGCATTTGATTCTATTGACTGAAGCTGCCTTTTCATGAAATAGAAATTCTTCATCCATTTTTAATGAAAACTGATTTCTGAATTGTGCTGTAATGCTGTATGAAGACACTCCAATGCTGTAAGAATGTGACATGAATAGTAGAAAAGTCAAGCTTTGGTCAGTGATCCACTAGAATACTTCTGCACCTTAGTAGATGGCAAGTTTGATAACCAATCATTTTTATTTCCTGCTTTTTCTTAGTTTGACTGTGTGCAGACCAGATTGTGGAGTTACAGGCTTAAAGTTTCAAAACTTTGATGGTTCTTTGAAAAGGAAAGAAATCAAGATTACGATCTGAAAGAAACACTGAGTTTGAAGCTTTTTCTGAAATCTGAAATGCAATCTGCTTGCATTGTACAAAGTTGCAGGGCTATGAATAAGCCTTACACTTCATAGCAAAAAAGTAAAAGTGTAGCATAAAACTTTCTGAATGCAAAATAATTTGTTGCCTAAGATAGGCTTGTGTTGTATTGCCTGAAACCCAGTTCTAAAAAAGCTCACGTATTTTCACGATTCCTCTGAATTACCTTTTGTTAGACTTCAAGGTCTTACAGTATATAACTTCACAAGTCAAAAGAATTACTATATTGTTCTTTGCAGAAGATATTAAATACCCCGGAGCATGAAAAGCAGTTTTTGTTTGCTGAAATGAGGAAGGCTGCTTTGGGACAGTGAGATTAACTGCCTGACCTTGAATGATTTAAAGTTTGCAGTCAGTGATGTTACATATTGCTGAATGACTGTAGGTCTTGGCAATTCCTGTGAGCTCTGCTGTTTCTGGCAGGCATGTTGTTGCTCAAAAATAACAAGTTGAAAGGAAGAAGCAGTTCAGTTCATGTTAATAAAACAGCTTTTCTGCAGCTGAGAAATAACTTTAGTATAGAGTCCTTATGTTCCTCCCTGTAATGTCTTCTAATTGAAGTTTAAAATATCGTCCTTGCCTTCCTTTTTACTCATAATCTCAAAAGGACATATAGAGGTTGAACTTCAGTTTTACAGTTAGGGATTGGGGCACAAAGTACCTCTGATGACTTGCCAGTGCTCTCATGGGTGTGGCTAAGCACCTCTGAAGTACAGGCTGTTGATGCCAATGGTTATGTAGTTTTTTGTAGTTACTGCTACTTGAATGTTGCTGACTTGATGGATACATAAAAAACTCTTGGTTATTAGAGCAATGACTGAAGGCATTATACACTGAACTATACACTTAGATGGTTTTAGCTGTGTGGTTCTATTTTTCAAGTAAAAATTTTCAGTATTGCACTGTTTTATGCAGTTTTTCTGCAAAGATAAGGATTGTACCTAGATATTTCAGACCAAAACACATAAAATTTAAGAGCAGCATGGAAAAAATCTTGACTCCAGAGAATGTAATTTAAATATGTTTTACAAATTCTTTGCTAATCAAAGAAATTACTTGATCTTTAGTGAAGGACTTTGCAGTGGGTTGAATAAATTAGACTAATCCAAATTTATTTGGTGTTTGTCAGGCAAGACAATTGAGGTTTTGTGTCTTTAAATGTCTTTTGCCTTGCAATTTAATTTTATGTTTACAAAAAAATAAAAGGCGAAACCTAGTTGTCTAGCTAACACTGTCTTAATAAGATTGTCAGCCAAGCACTGAGGGTCTTTTGGTTCTGAATTTACTTTGCTGTAGCTATATTGAAAGCCTGTGTCCCACTGAATGAGTTGATGTGACCTACTGAATGAGTAGGTTCTTTTTAACTAAAGGTACATTTTCTGAAACTAGAAGAATAAGGATGCTTGTGATTGTAGTCAACAGTTAACATAAGAAATTTGCAGTGAACTACCTCAGTTCAGGTTTAAAACAATTAAGGTTCAAAAGGATTTGTTTAGAGAATATGGTCTTAAATTTAGTATTAGGATGTTTGACTGAAATGTTCAGTAATCACTTGAAGTAGGAAGATTTTTCAAGAGTAGTGAAGCCCTGAGTTGACCTAGATACTACTGTTTGCTTACAAACAATATTGAAAACTAAGTAACTCTTTGAAAAGAGGAAGCTCCTGTTCTGGGAGACCTGATACCTTATAGAAGGTGCTAGCCTTCGTCTGTCTGTATTGTCTAATTTGTGTTTTGTTTTTTTTTTCTTCTTTCAGGGAAAAAGGTTCAGATGCATCTTGGAAGAATGACCAAGAACCACCACCTGAAGTAACTATAGAGAGTTTTTGGTTTTTTTGTTTATTGTTTTTACACAAGTCATATGTGGAAAATATTCTGTGCAGAGCAAGTAATTAGCAATGTTATCTTTTTATGGAGGCAAAACTTGAATGTACCTCTTCATTGAAACTGTCATAGAACTTAAAAAGGTCTCATAGTGAGTGTAGAGAGTACTACCTGTCTCTCTGCTTGCTTTTTGCAGTTGGCAAAAATGTGTATCTTCAGTTCCCTTAGTCCTTCAAGAACATATTTGACAACCTGATTGTTTAGCTTTGGGTAGCACTGCTTTTACTTTCCCTAATAATTTTGCTTCTGCTAGGGAATATTTTTCCCTGCTATTCTTTCACTGCAGCTTTGTCTTCAATTTGCCATAAGCAATTCCTTGTCTTTAAAGGCTTACTAGTACTCTGCAAACTTACCACTTGTACATTTGGCTGTCTGGTCTTCAAAATTAATTTAACATATCTGTTGCATTCTTTAAATGCTTCATAGTAAGCTTACCCTACAGTTTGCTGTTATAAAATAAAGTTCCATGAGAGAAGATGGGCTTCTTCCATAAAATGGCTGTCATACAGGGTCATGCAGAATTAGGAGCTCCTTGTGACCATTGACATAATTTGCTATAGGATCTGTAAATAGTTCTTCAATGACTTTCTGTTAGTGGTCCTTAACTCCACTCTAGCTATACATTCTGTGAAAGTTCAATAAGAATCACAAGGCTGATAGTTTTACTGAGTTGTTTTGCATCACAACAGTTGAGTCACTTTTCCTTTCTATTTCTACTTTAAACATATACAAAGTAACTGAAATTCCTAGAAGTCTTGTGTGTACCATAGTATTCTAAAGAGATCTGTCTGCTTGTTTTGAATCTTCCAAATGCTTGCCTTTTTAGCATAATTTTGTGCTACATAATACATGCTTCCCACTCTATAATTTAGTAGGAAAGGTGTTTTCTGTGGGATTTGGGTTTTGTTTGCTAGGGGGTAATGGTATTTGTTTGGTTTTGTTTCTCCAGTGTTCTAACTGATTTTTAGGATGGAATGGAATAGACTATTTCAGTTGGAAGGAACCTACAGCAGTCAGGGCTGACAAGGGCTGAAGCATAAGCTGAAGTGTGTTGTGAAAAGCCATAAGCTGAAGTGTGTTGTCTAAATGCCTCTTAAATGCTGACAAGCTTAGGGTGTCAGCCACCTCTTTAAGAAGTCTCTTGATGGCTTGCAGTGTTTGATGACCCTCTCAGTAAAAAATGTCTTTGTTATTTCCAGTCTGAACCTCCCTGGTACAGCTTTGGACCTTCCTACTCATCCTATTACTGCGTACCAGGTAGAAGAGATCAGCACCTCTCTCTCCCCTTCCTCAGGAGGCTGTAGAGGGCAATGAGGCTGCCTCTCAGCCTCCTTACCACCAAATGAGGCAAGTCCAGGGTTCTTAGCTGGTCTCTGCAGGACATGGCTTCCAGTGCCGTCACCAGCTTGGTTTCCTTCCTCTGGATGCAACCAAGGACTTTGACGTTCTTGATGTGTGGGGCCCAGAACTGCAGACACCACTCGGGGTGAGGCCCCTCAAGGCTGAATGCATGGGACAGTCACCTCTGTTGGTTGTCTGCTCGTGCTGTGCTTGATGGACCCCAGGATGGGGTTTTGCCCTCTGGGTTCCAGGGCACACCCTGCTGACCCACTCTGAGCTGCTGCTGACCAGCACCCCCAGATCCCTCTTGGCAGGGCTGCTCTCCAGCCACTCCTCTCCCAATTTACACTTGAGCCTGGTGTTACTTCATCGTAGGTGGGCAGTAGTTGGACTGATTAGATTTCATCCCATTAATCATTGCCCAGGGCCTCAATCCACCTAGATCCTTCTGCGAGGCTTCCTGTCCCTCAAGAGAGTCAGTGGCAGTTTTGTATCAGCAGACTTGGTCATGCAGCTTCTAAATGCTGTGTCCAGATCATAGATCAGTATGTTAAACAAAACTGGCCCTGGAGCTAGGCCCTGAGGATCTCTGGCCTTCAGGCACTTCTTCAGCCATTGCACCATGAACCTGCTCATTCACAGCTGGACAGTTTGTCCGGAAGGATGCTGTTAGGGACTGTATTAGTAATTTTTCATTCACAGGCCTTATCCCAGGATGGTTGTTCTGGCTTGAAGGAGAGATGTTGTGACATGATCTTTGCTGGGCTCAAAGATGGGTCCTGTAAGGATGTATCAGTCTGTCAACTTGGAATGTTGCTTTTTCCACAGTAGTGAATAAGGATGATGCATTTTGAAATACAGTTTTTTTTTTCCTGTAAATGAAACAGGACTGTGTAGTGCTAACTTCTCTCAAAGAATGCTTGTCTGTCCGTTCTGACTGTAAATTGTAGAGAAATACAATTCCTTTCTTGTAGAGAAATAATCTCACAGAGAATCATAATCTGAGAATTGCAAGTATTGTATAAGAGTTGGACTGTAGGTATGTTATCCATAGAGCTTTGAAAGACAATACTTCGGGACATCTGTCTTGTTTTCATTCAGCAGTTTTCTTGTGGTGGTGATATCAGATGGGCTTATTGGCTAATTTTGAGCTCTTCTGTTTTTCATGCTTTAAAAGCTGTTCAGGAGATAAGTTTGTAGATATGTAATTTGAGTTTGTAGGAACCCATGAAATTTTATTGGCCAAGTACAGTTAGTCAAATCTGCAGATACAGATTCATTGCCTTTTCCGAAGTTTGTTTTTTTTTCTTAAAGATTTTCTTAATTTAAATTTGTTGTACCTCACTATAGGAATGAACAAAGGAAACTTGAAAAAAAGTCAGTGATGACGAGGGTGGGCACTCTTCTGACTGTGTGCTCTGTTTGGGAAAAAAACTCCACATCCAGCATCTTGTAATCCTCAATTAGAATAATCTTCGGCTAGTTCTAGCAATTACAGTTTATACCATGCTATCCCAAGCTGTGACAGTTGATTAGCTGATAGAAAGTAGCTTTTGCTGTGAAGGTAATAGCTGCTGATAGGGGTGCAGATCAAATTTTATGCTACTGATGCTTGAAATTGTCTCTTAGGGGCAGACCCTTTTAGAGACCTCAGATTGCAGCCAGCAGTCTGATTTCTTGCCAGCTCCTGTAGTAAGCTGTGTGCAATTGTTGGAGTCACTTCTTTTTGTGATGGTGTGAAGCTTCCTTTTTGTATGAATGTTTAATTAATCCATGGTAGGCTTTTCTTGCTTGCTGCTTTTAGTTGTATGGTAAACATTCCTTTTTGGCAGGCTCTTAACTAGCCCAGCTTATTTGTAGAGTCACTTATACAATCTCTCCTAGCTTCGTCTTCGGGGTCAGAGGATGACAAAATGTGGTCTGTATGCTGCAAGGCTAGCAGCAGCAGATAACCATAGTTTTTCTGTGGTGTGACTTCTGTGGGATGTTACATGGAAATAAAATAACAGTAAAAGGTGTCTGTTATTTGCTCAAATAATTTGAGTATAATATGTTCAAATTGCTGTTCATTATTTCTGCACTACTGGAGTGTAGTGTACTGGAGTTCTTAGAAAAAACAGGAGTTAGTGAAAGATTTTACTTCATGGTATATACATCATCTTGCTGTAGTTCTTACAGCTTTTTTGAATGTCATCTAGTTATGTAGTAGAAGAAATAGTTGTATTCAAAATTAACTTTATGAGGCTTTTTAAGCACTGTTTTGGTGCAGTGTTTTTGAGATCTGTGCTCTGTGTATATGATAGAAGTAAGCAGCATAGCCCCTACTTTCAGAATTGGGAAGGGGGGTTAGGAACAAATCTTACCCCTTTTAAGTTATAAGAGTGAGCTGTTTTTCAGGGAACTAATTAATGCTGACAGATTTCTTCCCTGTCCCTGATAACTTATCCTCAGTCATGTAAGTTAGGATTCAAAAGGTAGCAAAACCTTGTGTAACAAGAAGAAAACGTTGGAGGAACGTTGAATCTGTTGTAAATGACAACATTCCTCAAAGCTGAAAATTGCTTTGGAACAACATTGCTATTTGAAATCCAACAGGAAATGTTATTAAATATACTGCAGAAAATTCCAGTGTAGTGACTGTTTTAGAGTAGAGATTTTTAATGTAGTTTTAATGCTGAATTATGTATTACTTGCCAAAGTAATTTTTATTTATTTTAAAAATTCATTTTTTAATCCATGTTATCTGCAGTTAATCTTTCAAAGCTTTTTCCTGGCAGCTTCTTTTCAGCCAGCTCCTTTTCTTTTCTTACTAACATCTAGGCAATCAAACATTTGTCTTCAGCTCTGGAATGTTGCTCTTTTCAGGAAAATTAGAAAGGATAACTGAATCATGCATCAATTATTTTATGACTAGTTTTTGGAGTGTTAACTTTTTTCTTGTGCTGAGAAGCTAGCTGATTTTTTTTTTACTAGGTTTTGGATTTCAGTGATGATGAAGAAGAAAGAGAGGCAAAACAGAAGAAAAAAAAACCTCAAAGTCAAGGAAGGAAGAAAGTCCGATCAGAAACATTTCGACCAAGTGAGTGAATGCTTTTGTCTGTTAAGTTTGAAATGCCCATTTGTAACTGTCTTAGTGATTGAGTTTTTCTATAGTTACCAGTTTCTGAGCTTTTTTAACTTACATTTGAGTTTGTGGCTACATTCCATGTTTATTATTTTAGAACTAAAATTAAGTTTTATTCTGTTGAAGTGGAAGCCCTGTGGAAGGGAGGTGGTACAGCAGCAGAGCAATTGTCAGGGGAAGGTTAAAGGCTCTTAGAACAGTGTTGGTTGGCACACAGTGAAGATTCTGAACAGATGCTGCCATTTGGTTGGGGTTCAGCTAAAGCCTTTGAGTGCTGGGAGAAGACAGAGGAAGGCTGTGTGCAGTTTTTGGAAATCCACTTCTTTGCAATCAAGGGAGGAGATACAGGTCTTGGATGGAGAATTTACTCCTCTGTCTAAAATGAATCTCTTCCTCACCCATAACATGCAGATACTCTTCTAAATAACTCTTACTTTTGTAACCTGCTGAGAACCTTTCTGTTTACCTAATGCAGTCATTTGATGAGCAAAGCTGTGTATATATTTTCAGAATTTGAATATCCTTCTTTACTCTCCTTTCTCCTGCTGTTGTTGTATCTGTTCCAGGTGCATGCTTGCAGCTGTGCTCTGTTAACCATAATCAAATTTTCTCGCCTCATGCCTCTCCTGAAAAAACTGTGATTTTTTTTATTTGCCATTTTGGTTGAATAATTCATATTGCATTCCTCTTTTTCTGTTCTCACTGGTCTGCTTTGGGTGCATGCTTTTTATACCTCTCCCTTTAAATATGACTCTCATCCCTTACCCTCTTCTACTGCTTGCTTACCAGATTGCTTCAGCTATCTGCATCATAGTGCTTCCCCCATTGAATTTCTCAGACAGACTCCTGTG
This sequence comes from Setophaga petechia, assembly GCA_024362935.1. Classification (NCBI taxonomy): domain Eukaryota; kingdom Metazoa; phylum Chordata; class Aves; order Passeriformes; family Parulidae; genus Setophaga; species Setophaga petechia. Next base: position 37,005,396 of record JANCRA010000001.1, read on the forward strand.
ACTTTTCTGCTCTTCCTTTGTAAAGTTAATATGCATTGTGCCCTGTTGAAACCCTTTTCTCTTGATCTGGGAGATCAGTAGCTGTCCTTTAATACTTTTTGTGCAATACAATCCTCCCTTGTATCAATCAAATAAAACCACAATCTTTCTTGGACTGGCTTTTGCCCTATGGTTTTGACAGGTTTTTTTCCCTTAAGAGACAGATCTGAATTGTGCTGCACTCTCTCTTCATTACTGATGGTTATTTTTTCTGTTAATCCAGCATATGTGTGTTTTCCACCACATCCTTGGTCTGCCAGTTTATTGCAGACCTGCCTTTGCCTTGAGCTTCTTGAGGCTGTTGCTGGATGTTACTGTTCCTATGGCTGTTCCATAACTGAGCACAGCTGGAGGAGCTGCTGCACTCTTGTCAAGGAAGACATGTTTTGATTTGCTGTGGGTTTTTTGTAAATAATATGGCACAGATTGAAGTTGTGTGCAATTTGTTTTGGCTGTAGAATTCAACAGCAATGATATGTCACAAATTGAGGCATAAAGTTGGTCTCAGATGAATACTTTCATGAGTGTATTAAAATTACCTCTTGTTAGAGTATTTGATGAAAGAACAAAAATACTTATTCAAGCACTTCAGTGCTTCCAAGAGGCCTGCTTGTACAAAAGGAATTTTAACTCCTAATCTCCCATAAAAATGAGTAGAAGTTCTGGTATCCAACTACCTTTCCAGACTAAAAAACATTTTCATCATTGAAAAGCTATGTAGTCTAGTGCCAAGGATGAGGTTCACACAGGCTTTTAAATTTCAGTGATTTTATGTGGTGTTATATTCCTGAATACCTTGTTGCTCCCAGACATAAAATCCTTCTGAGGGTTTTAAGTTCTGCAGCTTTTTGAATATCTTAACAGCTCTTTGGAGCATTTTTAGTATTTCAGTGCTTTTCATTTTATAGTCCCAATCCCATTAAAATTTCTATGATATTTATATAAAGGGGCAGTATATTTTTTATGAACATTAAGTGTATGTTAAGAGTGAGTTGTGCGAGGAAGAATTTGTCTTAAAAAGATGAATGCTGAAAGCTAATTGGCTAGAGGGTAGAAACTGTGATTTTTCTGATAGACTTGGTTAATTTTATTAATGTGAGTTTGAATAATTTCTTGGGTCTTGTGTCTATGCTGTAATACCAAATTGGGACTGAAGGCTGGATACCCCTTCAGTGTAATGCAGTGTTGATTTATCTTTAGTTTTAAAATGTGTTGTTCTAAAATTTTGTTTTAAAAGCTTCCAAAATACTCCAAATTTGCATGTTCCTGAGATCCATTTATACAAATGAAAATTCTGGAGGGAAAGAAGATGAAATTTCTTTTTTAAAGACTTAGTTGGCAACTGTCAGGGTCATCCTTTTGATATTACTTCTATCAATCAAGATTAGTTACTAAACAGTAGATTTGCTGCTGTTATTTTATTCTTCATGTATTAGTTGCCAGTATTGTTGATAAGATTGCTTTACAAATTTCTTTGACTTCACCTTGAAAGATTTGTGAAGACTAAGCCTGATCTTTCCAAAATAATATTACAGCTGTGTGTGTGGGGGTTCTTATATTTGTTTGTTCTTTAGGTGAGAATGAAGAACTTCATCACTCAGTGCAACAGCCTGCTTCAACTTCAAGGGGATACCGTGGCAGAGCATTCTCCAGGGACCTGTTTCCTCCTCCATCAGGCCCTCGAGGGTTTTTCAGACCACAAGTAAGACCACCACCGATGTACTTTTCAGACTGGAGGATGCACCAGGAGCCACCAGTGTTCCCACCACCTCACAGAAGAGAAGATCCAATGATGCAGCAGTATGGCTTTCCTCCTCCAGATTTTGGTTATGTCAGTGATTGGCATCAATTCCCCCCTCCGCCTGCAAGTACGAATATGATGTGGACAGACCCAAACATGTACAATTCATCCTACTCATTTCTGCCACCACCGCCGCCGCCGCCACCTCCTCCTCCAGACAGCCACCCTCCTCAGTTCAGCCCTTACTGAGATTCCGTGGGGGTTCATGTAGAGCACTGCAGTTTACAGGGGGAAAGAACAGCCTGCCAGGACTGCATTCCCTTATTCTGGAGATGCTTTCTTTTACTGCAGCGGTAGAACAAATGCGGAGTTCTGTGCTTTGTGGGACATCTGTAGGAAATTTTTTTTTTCTGTGTATGTTTTCTGTTTCCAAAAAGAAATTTATATTATAAAAATAACTGAATATTGAATGATAGTTTATTTTTATATCTGCTACTTTAAGATGATAAATAAAAGCCTTTTGGAGATTGGTATGTAGTGGTGGAAATCTATTTTGTAATAAATGTAAGAGTTTATATAACTACTGTTAAGTAGTGATGAGGGTATCTCACATAGACAATATTATAATATTTTTAGAATGATAGTATATTGCTATGCTAAAACATTTTTCTCAATTTTTCCAAATTTGAAACCTCCATGGGAACTGAAAATCTGACATCTGAATTTTGAGGTAGGTGTTTTCCTATATAGAAGGCATAAACCACTACCCGGGTTTCAATACTTTACTAATTTCATATTAACTAAAAGACTACATCTGGATGGTTCTTTTTAAAAAATATCTGGAGTACCTATATCTGAGTTTTGACCAGTGACTGACTTGCTGTGTCACATTCGGTGTTCTCCAGTGGTTGTAGAAGACCAATCTATTCATGGGATGTTTTGCATTTAATTTAGAATCTAAAACCAGCATAATTTCTCGAGCTTGGCTCTAGCTTCTCTATCTCCTAATGCAGAGATGCTGATAAATACCTACTAGAGTGTGAAGTCAGCCGTTCTAGGAAGAAGTCATCAGGTCTGTCGGAGAGAAAGCCATTTCAGAACTCCCTTGTTTAAATTTGTAAGTGCAGATGGCACTAGATTGCTGTTTGATTACAGTCTAAGCTGTCTCTTCTGAAATTATGAGGTTCATCAATTCTCCCTGCTTGTTTCTGGGAGGGAGGTGAAGTTATCAACCAAGGATCACTTGGAAGACCCTCCACCTCTCCAAAGAGCTGGTCCTACAATTGCACTTCCCTAGTTTCTATGAAGTGACTCTGCCTGACTGGGAGGGAAGACCTTACAGTGCATCAATATTTTTTAAACAGGAGGAAAGAGTACTTGAGGGACAGTCATCTTAAGGGTTATTTTTCAACTGAAGTCATTAATAGTTGTGATTATTTTTGAATGTTTACCAGTACAGTCACCTTGACCTGATAAAAGTGTGCAGTATGTATTTCTATTCTCAGATTTGTTTTGACCTTATTGCCTTAAATATGTATAGTCTAAGTAAACTGTACAGGTGTTGTTTAGACTTTAATTCCTAATAGCTTTAAGAATGAAGCAAAATTTTAATGCAGAGAGGAAGGGACCATCTTGTCCAAGATGGTGCAACTCAGAGCTAGAATTTAATTTCAGACTTGAAAGTTTGCTGTAATATGTTTAAGTAACAATATTCTTTGATATATCCAGAACTACTGTTTCATGGGTGTGCAGCTGAGAAGGTTATATAGATGTCAGTTTATGGCAAGCTAAGGTTAAGGTAGTCTACAGTGGCAACCAATAGTTTCAGGAGAGCAACATTCCAGACATTCATGTTTAACTTGGTTCCTGCAGATAATTTTTTTGTAGTAAAAAGAATGCCCAGTTCTAGTTCATTGTAAATGTTTAAGGGGAAAGGAGAAGGGGCTGCATTTCTGGCTATCTCAGGAGTAATCTGGATATGACCATCCCCAGTGGCAAGGGATGGTAAAATGATAGAGATGTTACAAGTGAAGTATCAAACATAAAAGCATTTTCAAGTCAATTATGTAGTAAAGAGAAAGAAACTGTCAACATCACACTTGGACTTGGATGCCAATGGCTTGCTGTATGTCCCTGGCACAGACATCATCAGCCTCAAGATCCAAAGTGGCAGTTGAAGATTTAACACCAAGAACAGGAGTGAGGTACTAGGAGGTGCAGGTACAACAGTCTTAATTATTACTACTATTGCAACTGGTGTTTTTAAGTGTATAGTAATGTTCACCCTTTTCTACAATAATTAATCTGTACTAATAATTCTTTGATTAGGCTGCTAAGATTTCTCTTAAATGAAGATGTGTTCTCTGTCCTCGTAACAATATTTTTGCATGTAGCAAAGCCCAGTGTAAAGCTGGGTTACAGAATGTAGTTTCACAAATATGCTGTGATCTAAGGTGTTTTACTAATTCTTGGTTGTTAACTGCAATGCTGTTTTTGTGTGCACTTGCCTGATTGCTAGGCTTTGGGCTGTGATTGATCAAATGTAAGTATTTTCTAGTAGAGAAAGTGCTACTAGAATAATAGTAAAATAATATTTTCTAGTAGTTGAAAATCTCTATTTCTGACTGCTGTTGTCCTCACTTTGGGCTTGGAAAGCTACAACAGAACTCTGTCACTTCTGTAATACTTTTAGTTATTCCCCTTTTTAGGGGAATTTCTTCATGGACTGCTTTCCAGAGAAAGCTTAAGGCATGGGATGGAGGGGAGAGACTCGAAAAGAGAGGCTTAGGGGAAGATTAGCCATGATTTTTCAAAGGGTTGAGGTTTACAAATAGAAGCATGGATGCAGTAAACTATTGGACTGTATAAATTACTGTGACAGATAACATGGGAAATGGGAAATGTGAAATGTAATCGCACTTTGATTTGACAGCATTCCTCTTAAGTTTGTAAACAAAAATGGTACTTTTGCTGGTCTTTAATTTAGACAAGAGTCAGCAGCAGGAAGGGGATGGGCTCATCTTGGAGGTGAACAGCATAAGGACAAACAGGTTTCTTCAGGGAAAAACTCTGACAAGTGGTGTGGGAAGCAGCGAAACCCATGCTGCCATAGATTGCTTGGAGAGGTGGTGGAATCTCCAGTCTTTGAGGGATTCAGAATTTGACTTTGGACAGTGGCCTGTGGGATATAATGTCCAAAGTCTTTTTTTTGAGTGGAGGGGTGGACCAGGTGGTCTGTGAAACCCATCCCAGCCCAAACTAATCTTTTCATTACTGTCATGGTTCTGGAGTTTTGTTTTCTCACCAGAGTTTTATTTTTGTCTCTAGATGGTGAGAGACATGAATAGCCTAGCCTGAATTACTGGTTTTTGGGAAGCCTAGCTTTTCATTTATGCTATTGTAGTGTTTCATTGTACCTCAGATTTTTATAAACAAAATCATCATACTGTTATAAAAGTTGGACTTGCTGCAGAAAATAATGAGTGCTTCCATTTCACTGAATGTAAGATGAATTGAAGAATTGTTCCTTTATTAGTTGTTTGGAAACTAATGCTAATGAGAGTCTTAGCTGCTGTCATTTTCCCTTAGGGGGTAAAGTGAAGCATTTTGTATTGTACAATTTATTTTGAGAATGTTATCAAGGAATACCTACCCAATTATATTTTTTTAAATGCAACAACAAAAGCCCCCCGAGAATTATTTTTAACAAATGTTCTCTAAAGTTGGGATTTTTGCCTTAGGTAAGACCTTTTGTATAATGCAAAGCACTCATGCCAGGATGCATATTAATGACATGGAGATGAAAATAAGAAATAAGTAGGTTTTTTTGTAGGTTATGTTTAGATGTTTCCAGGTTCCATTTTCTATTTCTTTGCAACTCAAAGGTACAGTCGCTTATTCTTGCCTAGTGAATTTAGTGATGCACATAATCTGATTTAGAGGATTGATGAATCTGCACAAAACAGTTGGTAATAAATTTGTTATGGTGACAGGTGAAAAAATGGAAAACACTGACAATGATGACAAGGCTTTTACAGAACAGTTCTCCTGTCAAGGCAAATACATAATCTGGAAAGCATGAATAATGATCTTTCTTTATCTCAATCACTGTATGGCTTATTCAGAGTTATTGAATGTGGGGTAGCCTTGACTTACCATAGATGAAGTCTGTTGGAGCTGTGGAAGAAAATATTGTTGATTTTCCTGTGAATCTGATGCTCTGCATTTTCTAGGCAATGTTTTGTGACAATGCTTTATTAGGATTTGCTGTTTGGCTGCTGAGGTTTGAGGTGGATGGAAATTAGGAACCACAGAATGCTTTGGATTGGAAAGGTTACTGAAGACCATCTGGGTCCAGCCCTTCTGCAGTGGGCAGGGACACCTTCCAAGAGACAGCAGCTCTGTCCAGTCTGGCCTTCCTTAGTGCACAATGCTTGCTCTTTATTAGCAGAAAGCCAGCCAGGTACACAGAGGATGAGAGGGAGCAACTGTCCCACACTCCAGCTTTGAACTTGGACACAGAATCTTCTCTCTGGCTCTTCTGTGCCCACCTGAGTAGTTGCAAGTACAGGGGCAGAAAGTAACTTTCTTTGCAAAATGCTGAAACTACTATGGCATCAATTATAGTTATGAACTGTTTTAAGTTTGCTAATATTACGTGTCAAAGACTATTGTTTGCATTCTAAGCAGGGAAATTTCACTCTGAGTTTCCTGCTGTGAGAAGTAGGAAACAAAAATCTAGAAACTTTCTAATCATCAGAATGAAACTGCTGCTTGATACCAGAATTAGTTCTTACAAAGGTCTATCTTTTGGAATAGTACAGCTAATATTTTCCTTAAAGAGAAGAGGAATGCTACCTATATCTAATTTATTAAATTTATTATTAAAAATACTATTTACTCAATTTTTAGTATGTACGTTAGGTGGTCTCACCTCTGTTTTGTGAGACTTCCATGCATATGAAACCTGCAAAAAATCAAAGTATTTTCTTCAATGTAGACCCAGGAAAATAGTATATTTTGTGACATTCCAATTGACTCCTATATGTGAATATTTAACCTCAGGGAGGCGATCAATTTGCAGTTGAAAATTATACCTAGACTGTAAAGAGTTGTTAAACCTGTCTACTGGATCATCACACTCTTAATTGCACCTTTCCTGGGCTGTCCTGTGTTACTGTACGCCCCTTTATATAGAAGCAAGTCTTCATTAAATGACATTTTTGTGAGCACTTTTCTGTGTTTAGCTTCTTGGTTATACTCTTCACTGTGATGTGTTTAATTCATAGTTTTACATTTATTTATGATACCCTACAGTGTCCACAGCTTGGCTTTGCCACATAGTGATGCACTTGATCTTTGGTCTTTGTAAATGTTACTTAAAACTGATCTTTGGTCTTTGTAAATGCTTTCTGCAGTGATGAGAATGGAGGGGCATATTTTTTCCTACTTTTTGACACTCTGCAACACTCATCTCTGCTACTATTATATCCAAAAGAGGTACAGTACCACATGCATTGATAACTCTGTTTTTGGTTAGTGCATGTTTGGTGTTCTCTTTGCAATGTATCCCATATATACACATTATACTCTCTTTATGGTGTATCTCATTTTTACTCTCAGTACCATTCTGACCCTGAAATTACTTGGACGTTAACAATTTCCATCCTTCCATCATAAGATGATGAAGTGATGATATCAGAGTTTGAGATGGAAACAGTAACTGTTCCCTAGAGAAAAATACAACCTTGGGTAAGTTATGTAGGTCATGATGCTCCTTTGTCTGGGAGCAGAGAATCCTGTTTACTTTTTCATTTTGCAATTTCAATGTAGTGGAAGAAGAAAGACTTATTGACCTTAGCAGGAAGAGGATTATCATACTCTCCAAAATTAAAGCATATATGGATGTGACCGTGTAGAACATTCAGATTATCTAATTGCCACCATGAATCCCAAGAAAATCAGCTATTTCTTGGACTGGAGAAGCAGTGGTAAAAAAGGTATAGCATTTATAAATATACCAATTTCTAAGCAAAGTATTTTTTATTTCATTTGAAGTTATTTTCATAGATACATCATAAAGGGGTTGTTATTTTAGAGAAGAGGTGATTCTAGTTAGGTACAAGTACGGTCAGTGTCTCCTCTGCTCTGTGACTGGGCTGGCATTTTCTTTTAAAAAGGGAATTTCAGGCAAAATCAATTTGTCTAGTATGGATGTCTGGAAAACATTGAACTTTGGATCCTGAGAGGAGTTCAGTTTGCATTTCAGAGAGAACCCGGGGTCAGACAGTAGGATTCTCCTGCCCCAGGCTCATGAGTCTAAGCCAGTTAAGAAACTTTATGCTTCTGTGCAGTGCAAAGATATAGAAATGAGCATAAAATGCTTTTACTTAGTGATTTTTTTTTTCTTGTGGTTTTATTTTTTAATATTTGTTTTTCTTTTGAGCCAAAATCCTACACAAGTGGCTGCCTTCTTACAGGTGGTCATTAGCTAATCCAGCTAGGTTGGGATGTTCTTCAGTCTCAGAATAGAGGACAAGAGTAAACAGTAATCATGACTGACTCTGAGCTAGCTTATAATGCAGTATAAAAGGAGACGTAGAAAGTCTTTGAAACTATGTTTTATGTCTTGTTTACATTCTAATTTTAAGAACTAATCTTTTGAGGCAAATCTTTTAATCAAGGAAAATTTTTTTCATAGTGTCTTAATTATCATCTAATGTTTTATTTCCAGGAAACAGTTGTAGTATCAATATAAAGAAAGTGTGTGTGTATATCTAATATAAAAATTTATATTACATGTGCTTGGTAAATATTAAATTATCATTAATAATTATATTTGTGAGTATATATGTATTTGTTAGTTATTCAGACCTATTGTAATTTTACCTCCTTCATGCTGGCTTGGCAGCAGACAAAAAATTGTTGAGTTCATGCTGCCTAGGCAGTTACATGAAGGCTGCTGAATCAAAGCAATTGAGCATGTTAATGCTCTTATTCCATTGCATTGTGTTAAGTCAAATGCTAATTTAAATTATCTCTCAAGACAGAGAACACACTTATTTTTTTGCGAGAATCTGTTGTTTTCCTTGCTTTACCTGTGATGTTGGGATGGCTGTACCCTGTGTTTCTCCATGTGCAAATGACAGATGGAGGGATCCACACTCCTGTCAAGTCACTTTCTGAGGTAATTCATTGTCTGCTCCATGTGATATGTTGTCACATAAGGGATTTACTGTCATACAGGAGCTCTGCCTGACTGCATTTTAATTTTCTTTTTTTTTAGTTTTCAAGTTGTGTTTAATGAATGGTTAAGTGGATGTAAAAATGTACTGAAAAGGTGGTTATCACTTCTCCACTGTGTTACTTTATTTCTTTTAAAAATAAGTGGTCATGTTTCAATAGGATCAGTTTTCTAAGCCAGCTGAAAAGCAAACCTGTTTGTAAGAGAAAGGGTCTTGAGGGGATCTGGATGATAATGCAGCTTCTCATACTATGTTGGAAGGCAAGGACCTGTTGGGAGTGGGTCCAGAGGAGAGATGCTAAGATGTTCAGAGGGCTGGAGCACCTCTCCTATGAAGACAGGGTGAGACACTTTGAGTAGTTCAGCCTGGAGAAGACAAGGTTCCAGGGTGACCTCATTGCAGCACCTTTCAGCACCTAAAGGGTGTAGGGGGATACACTATAAGGTTGTATAGAAAGTAATCTTACTCTTAAGGAGTTGCAGCTGTACCAATTACTAAAGATTAGGAGCAGGCCTGATGTTAAGAAGCTACACCTGCAGCCAATAAGAACAGTGGCATAAAAGAGTGGATTGGTGAGATCTGAAAGAAGTGAGATGGCTGCTGCAAAAACCAAGAACAGTCATGTCTGTGAAAAGAATTGGAGTCTGTTGGCTGTGCTGTGAGGAAGAAGGAGTCAGTGATGTGAAGAGCTGCTCATGAGAAATCACCGAGAAGGTATGAGACTCTTGCTATTTGATAACAACAGGACCTTTGATATTTGATAACAACAAAAGGGGTCTTAAAATAAAGATGATCAGAGGCTATTTAGTAGGGCCTGTCACAATGGGACAAAGGCTAAGGGTTTTAAACTAAAAGAATGTAGATTCAGACTAAATGTAAAGATGGAATGTTTTATGATGGGGTTGCTGAAACACTGGAATGGGTTGCCCAGACAAACTGTGGATGCCCAATGCTTGGAAACATTCAAGGCCAGTTTGGATAGGGTTCTGAGAATCTCGTTGAAGGGGTCCTTATCTCAGTCACGATGTCCCTGCCCATGGCAGGGGAGTTGGACTAGGTGACCTTTAAAGGTCCCTTCCAATCCGAACTATTTTATGATTCTGTGAAAGTGGATGATGTTTTTGTTTTGGAAATTTTCAAAGTTCACACATCTTTATAATGAAACTACAATTTCATTGTACTAGAATATTTTTTTTTTCAGATTATTACCACTGTCAAATGTCAGTGATTAAAAAAATAATAATCTGGAGCTTTAACTTTACTGCTACACCTTTGAAGTGATTAGTTTAATTTCTCTATCGTAACTTGTTTCCTGTATTCCATTCCTTTGGCATGTATTAGTGCATTTCAAATTCCATTAAAATTGTGATTAAAAAAGAGTTGTTTTTTAAAACTCAAGAAGCAATTTAATAACTTCAAACTGTAACTACAGTATTGATTGATGATCGCTTGATTAAGTAATCTTAATTTTTAAAAACACCAGTTGTCAAGTATTTTCTTATCTTCACTTACAATATCATGCAGAAGCCAAAGACAGTAAGTTAAACACATACTTTGACATGTAAGTAAAACATTTCAAAATTTCAGCAGGGAAAGAGCTACAAAACCCCATTCCTGATGTTGCTCTTTACTTAGTGTGAAATTTTGCATCCCTTAATGTTTATTAAAATTTTCTTTGTACGCAACAGAATCAGAATCAAACTTCAGTGTTTTTATTCTTTCAAGAAGTCCTTCCTCCTTCCCCTGGTATGGAAATAATTTTCTAAAACAACAGTGTATGAGATAAAAACACAAAAGAAAGGATCTCTACTTAAATCCAGTCCAAAAGAATTAACAGATTTTCTATATAGGTTTTCTGAACAAGGCCTAAGGAAGTTGAATATTACTGAGAGATCAGATACTCATACTATTTTGAATAAAATTAAAAACAACTGACAATACATACCTGTAAGTAATCTTTATTTGCTAGTACCTCTTGAATTCGAATTTGTGTAGGCTAATAAATACAAATTACAGAATGCACTACAAATGTTTTGTATGCAAATGTCTTTATATGTCTTCTGCAGAAGAAAGTGGAAATGGACTTTGAATGGAGTGCATTAAAGAGCTTGTTAGCCAGCTGTAAGCACAATAACCATCAACCAACACTGAGGTTTTAAATTTCTGTTTGCACTCACAAATTTTTCAAGTACTAATAGCATGTAGCTCTTAAGGCTTAATGCTGAGCAGGCTTGATGTGGCTAAAACAAAGCAATGAGATTTGTTAGAACATAATGAGACACTACTGTCTTTGATAGCCTTTAAATACAGTGGCTGCAGATCACCTTCACCTCTCAAAGGAGAAAATTGGAAGCATCATCATTATACGAGCATTATGAATAAATGCTTCAGAATACACCTGAGCTGAAAAATGATGCATAGAAAATTGGTCACATGGTTTACTATTCTAAGAAAATACTCATCCATTTTTCATATATTACAGGGTTTGTATTGCTTGTAAACCTTTTCATTTATCTTTGCCCATGTCTGCATTTTAGTGGGCTGAATAATTATCTATGAGGTGCCTTTTGGTTCAGAATCAGAAGAAATAACCCTTTTAAAAGGGAAAAGCGTGCCTAGTCTTACCAGAATTATGCATGATGTTGAAAAAATACTGCAATACATTTTAAATATTGTAGTTACTTACTGTGAACCACTGTTTTCCTGTGATGACCAAACTATGAACTAGAAATAATATCTAAGGTGTGTTTTGGTAAGCAGACAGATGTTTGTATGAGGGAGGTGTTTGGTTTTAGATTGATAAGCTCAGTAGTCCAGTTTGTGACTTAGTGTGTGGACATGGGAAATTAAGAGTACAGGCCAGAACCAGAGTGGTGAGGAAGATCACCTCAAGAATATTTAAGGGCCTGACTTCTGACTAGATTTACGTTGGGTAGCATTTAGTCATATCCAGATACCTATGTGCATATGCACATAAACATAGTTTTAATTTGCAATGATGGCAAAATTTGTTTTTAAATAAAGGAAACATTTGTTTTCTCTATACCAAAAATATATGGATATATGTCTTAGATATATTTTTTGAGATATATGTAAGAAATATCTACATATAATAATATGTCTCTATGTAGTGTATATATATATATAAATGAATGAAACCTCATATTAAAATGTGTATTTAAAAGTGGAGATTGCTGTGGTGTGTCTGAAAATACCAATCTGTCAAAATGGATGTATCTGTTGAAAAAGTGTCATTTGGAAAAATTCCTGGGACAATATTCTGAAAGAGCTCTGAAGCTGTGAAAACCATGTGTGCTGCTCAGAGTTCGTTTTGTGGCCAAGGATGGGATAGAGGAGGTGGCAGGCCCTGAGGCAGCTGTGTGGCAAAGTTACCTGGCATCATCAGAGGCCTGCTGGAACTTAATGCAGAGATTTTCAGTGTTGACAGCTGGAAAATTCTGGTTGAGAAAAACTTTTAAAATCTTCTGCAGTGTTCTGCACATTAGTTTGAAAGGCTTTGTGTGTGCTCGATTTGTGTGAGGTTCCCTCTGTGTGTGACTGCTCTCCTGTTTGTTGCCTGCACTGGCACTCAGTTACGTGGAAGGAAGAGCTCTTCCACACTGCAAAAGGCAGCACCAGCACCAAGGCCAGACTAATCTGGAAATGGTCTGCACTTTCTGCTTGTGCGGTGATTAAGTTCAGCTGGATGCTCATGAGTTTTTTTAGTTTTTTTTATGAACCTTATAAAAAATCCCCATTTCATCCTAGGGAGAAGAAGCACTTCTACAAGGGCTTGAGGCACCGGAACCTGGAGTCTGATAGTTTTGGTTGAAGTTGTTTGGTGCTGCAGAGCAATGTGATGTTGTCTTAGCTCTGTTCTGACAATTATTAAAATATGAATTATTTTAATCCTGACAGAATGAAAGAGGAACAACACTGATAAGAAGAGTTATTAAATACTAAGAGGAGAAGCAGGGAACTTGATGACTTGGTAAGATTGAGGATTTTCCCATTCTGAAGATATCAGTTGTTTTCCACTGAGTGATGACTGCCACGAGAATGGAGAGCAAATTAACTTCTGGATACTGCTTGTTACACCTTGGCATCTCTTGTGTATATTGGTAAGTAAATAATTGCTGTGTTCTTCTGAACTTTGTATATCCTGGTTTGTGGAGTCTCTTGGCACTTGGTAGAAGGTGCTGAACAAAGTGACCTAGAGAAGGAGGATTAAAGTGCTAACAAACTGAAAAAAGCAGACGGTCTAAGTATAGGTAAGCTTGAAAATGCCATAGGCAAGATTTTGGTCTAAACAAAAACAAGACTCAGTTAAAAAAAACCAAATTATAAAAAACCCTCAAAGCAACAGAGGAAACCATAAAAACAAAATAAATAAAACAACCTACCAGAAAACCAAACCAACCAACCAGAAACTACCAAAGAAACCTCAGAAAGAAACCCTTCAGGCATTCTTCCATGACGAAATTTGGCCTATGGCTTTTTAGGGACAATTCCAATCTAGTATTGCATACCATCTTGTTCTGCTAGACGTCTTTTTTGGCTTCCTTAGTGCCCCAGTCTAACTCATGCATAAGGGTATTAATGCTTGTACTGGCCTAGCATAGAGCAAGGAGTAAATCAGGAAAGCATTAATGCATGTAGGGTTAGAGCTAGAGAAACCATAGAGGACCAGGAGAGGTTGTAACAAGTAATGAGAACAGACCAGAATTTTGTCTTGACATACGGCTCTCTGGAGTGGCAGCTCTGGGGATTTCTATACACAGAACTGCATCTTTGATTGTAGATATAGACTTCTGGGAAATAAGATTGAATGCATTGTTATTACTGTTATTATTCCTCATGGAAGAAGAAGTTTTATGGTCTTATTTTTATTATTATCTTATTTAGAAATAAAATTACACTGGGCAATATGCCTGACTCAACATGTAATTTTCCTTTCTTCTGAAAAGGAACTGGGTTTGCATATTACCTCTGTGTTTGAACTATAGGGAGTAACATAGATGAAAGTCTACTAGGTATAGTAGAAAAAAGTATTAACTCTACTGCTTTATACAGAAAAGACTGGGAGCAACATAGCTTCAAGTTCAAGTGTTAGAGAAGAAAAATGGGATTGAAGAAAAATTTTCCAAAATATATATTGAAATTTATTGTGCCTATTGTACTCAGTAATTATATCCAAAATCAAATATCTATGAGGCAGAACCAAATCACCAGACAGGGAGGTAAATACTAGTATAATAAGGAAAACAAAGAAAATCAACTATTTTCAGTTTGCTTAAATACCTTTTGAGTTTTCATTCAATATTCAAGACTCGTTACCTTATTATCTAATTATCTATTATCTATAATAAGTTACCTTATTATCTATAACAATCTAAGTAGTTGCAATATGTGTTATAAGCCAGAACCATATATTCAAAATATGCATTTTTATTTTCTCTACTGTTACTACTCTTTGGTGAAGTCACATGGTCATTATCTCTGAATGCAGTCAAAACTCTGCATGATGCAAGAGACATCAGTTTGGGTTTTCTTGAGAATGGTCAGTGCTCTGATGGTTTTGAGAAGTGTGTTAAGTCAGTTTTTTTAGTCAAAGTAAAATCTGTTTGAAAAATGAGCATATTTTATGTTAACTCACCTTTGTAAACAAAGTGAAAGTAAAGGAGGAATATTTTTGCTTACTCAGTTTGGAAATGGTGTCATTTACTGCACTGAGATGCATGGACTGGTAATCTCAGATAAGATCTTTGTCAGGTAAACCAGAGTTGAAGAAAAATCCCTCACACACACACACAAAATCCTCCTGGCCTTGAAAGGGACCTGTAGATCTAAAACAAACAAAAGATCAAATGATGAAGCAGAGCAGAAGGCTGAGGAAAGCATTCTGAAAGGGAAAAAAAATAGAATACTTACCTGAGAAGACAGGGATTTGAAATGCAGAGTCCTTGTAATGTGCTTTAGTTAAATATACAAAAATGAAAAGGTACCTTGGACAGGTGCACAGAGATGTTAGAATAATTTTAAAAAGACAAAGAGAAGCTGTCTGACACTAAGAGCTCATGGGCATTTGCAGAAGAGGAGCTGTGGACCATTTACATATTTGATGAAGCTGTGCATAGAACAACTGAATATAATCCTGTGCATTGTAATCTCAGCTACATTTCAGAAGACAGTGATATCTTAAAAGTTATTAAAGAAATAATTTTAAGGACTAACCATAAATATTGTACCTGTAAAATGGCTTTCATTACAGTGATCTAGTCTTGGGACTTTGCCAGAACAAAGTGGATTTCTGATGAGATGTTTTAAAAAATAAATTTATGTTAATTTGAAGTTTGAGGGATAAAGGACTTGAAAAAAGTTAATAATATGGATATATTTTCCAGGACAAATTTTTAATCCTACCAAGGTAATTCCAGCCCCACCCTTTCCAAGGTATTATGAGTTTTTCTTCTTTGAACTTCTTAATCTGTGATTTGTGTCTTTGTTTTAATCATGCTTGCCATGCAAATAACACCGTGCTATGCAAGTTTATCTAAAAGTTTATGAAATGAAACTTTGTGTGTATGTGTTTTACTGGGCTACCTCTAAGGGCCTCAGTGATGGTCTGATGGTGATTGCCATGTGTTTGAGTGGACTCCTGTGAAAAAAATCAGCAGTTATTAGACTGATTTCCTGTTGCTGAAAATAATCTTTCTCTCTATAGTTCATGACAAGAGAATCAGTATTGACCTAGTGTGGGCCAAATTTACTTCTGCTTTTCTGCTTCTTTGGACTGTAACTACCATGTAATGTGTTGCGCTTTTTTTCCAAAAGATGTAGCCCAGTTTTCCTTACTGAGTGAGTTTATGATATAGAAAACATCAGATTTAGGCATGAGAAACATTCTGTAGTGACTGCTGTGTAGATCATGAAGAAGATCTGGCAAAAGAAAGATCTTCTACAAGATTAGTTTCTCACAGATGACTGTGAAAAAAAACGTGTGAAATAATAGTGTGTCATTTCTGTTCAGGAGTTCACAGTGGCTTCATGAGTAAGATAAATGCAGGAGTGTCACTCTCCTGTAGATGTTTGGGCTGAATTCTCCCACAACCTTGCATGCCTCAAGATGTAGATATAGTGTCAGAGGGTTGGTTTGCTTTTTAAATATGTTTTGTTTTTTCCATAGAATGTTTTTGTGCCACACACTCTGAGATGACCCTGCTTGAGCACTGTAGTCTTTTCCAACCCTACCCATTCTGTGAAGACAATTTCAGGAATCCATAAGTCATGTCAAAAACATCCTATGGAAAAAACAAAACACATTTAGAAAGTGAACTGACCCTCTGACACTTCATCTACACTTTGAGGCCATGCAATTCAGCTCAGACATCTACCGGAGAGTGATACTCCTGCATTTATCATACTCATTAGGCTACAGTGAGCTCTGGAGGTATTCTGGAGATATTCCAGAACCATTGCCGATGGTTCTGGAATATCTCCAGTGAGGGAGAGTCCACAGACTCTCTGGACAATCCCGTTCCAGTATGTGATCACTTGCACAGTAATGAAGTTCCTCCTCACGTTCAGCTGGAACTTCCTGTGCATCAGTTCCTGTGTGCTTTTCTAGGCCTCTAGCTCAGCAGCTCTGAGAAGAGCCCGGCTCCATCCTCCCTTCTGAGTCTACTGTGCTTGGTCAGTAGCCTGTGTATTTGGTAAGATGCTATTGCTTGCCTGCTTATATGAATTTGGCATTGTTCTAAGAGCATCTAGATTGTGTGTTCAGTGCTGGAAGGTAAAACTGTGAATTTTTTATTACCTTCACCTGGTTTTTATAGCAATTAACTTATTGCTTGTTTGGAAGCTGAGATGATTCCAAATAGCTTTTATTTGAAAACCTTAGTGAATTTTTTTTTTAATTTCCTGCTTTTCTTCTATAATTCATAATGCTTTGCATCATTTTGCAACATGCTGCCATCCAGGTGGTTAGATTTATTAGTCCTTTCATGGCTTCTATGTTTTTTAGGCAATTTCTTGTTTGTAGCACTTGGAATCCTAAATGGAATGATGATGGTGTTTAAAGGACTTAACAGCAATGGAAATCCTATCTCTGAAGACAGAATACAGTACACTTGCTGTTGCACTTAGATGTAATACAGAAGCAGCATTTGGGTCTGTAGCAGCTGCTGACTTTCATTATATTGCGAGAAGCAACCAATTCTCCTGTTAGAGCGCAGCTTCAGTCCGAGAGAGGGTTCATAGCAGGGGGCTGAGAGGTCACTGAATTATTCAGGGCTGCTCAGCAGGTCAGAGGGTATGAGAAGAATCCTGACACTGCTGCGAAGATGAGCCTTTGAAAAATTTACTTCCCTTAGAAGCTACACTACTCTGTTCTTTGATTTTTGGTTAGCTTTCGTTTCAATAGGGCTAAGATATAACCCATCATATTTACAAAAGAGGCATTATGATGTAGTTCTGAAGTGCCTGTCACTGTGATATTTTGGTTCCCACATAGCTGATTCACTGGGATTTGCTCTCTGTTACGAGTGGCAATGACATTATTCATACTCTGCTTGTTCGTAAGCGCTGAATTCCCAAAGGATTCTTTCTTTAAGTGATACCAGCAAGCTGCAGTTACGGCTTTCAAAGTATTTGTGAGTTGAATTTTTTCAACTTGAGCTGGCGGCTTTCTCACGACACCAGCATCTCCAGCTCTCTCAGCCATAGCAGCCCCTTTTCAAGAAAGAGGTCTTCATTTCATCACCTTTATCCTTGAGAGGGCAATCATGGAGAAAAACTAGAGGTTTCTGCTCACGAACTGGAGGAGATTTTAAGCAATTTGGGGAAGAGTGTAGAGAAAGAAACAATTCTGACCTTTATCTCCACTACCCCTCAGGGTTCAGCTTTTCTCTCTTCCCGTTCCTTCTCATGCATACCAGGTCTTGAAAGGGTTGTCTTTTAAGCAGATGGACAGAAAAAAGTTCCTTCAGACAACTTTTAGTTATATCTCAGCAAAAATGTCCAAGATTGTACTGTTAGGAATCTGTAGACTCAAAAAGTATTGTTCTTAAAATTAACTGTTATTAAAAGATGTCATGAAAGCAAGTGCAAATGGTAGTCATAAGGTTAAAGTTAAATTTATGGACATTTGAATGTACCACCTCTGCACATGTAAGTGTAATTGCATGTTGCAATGTAGTATTAATGTCATTCAAAATTCAGCAGTAAAATTCATTGCACGATGTTGTTTTTAACATTTTTCCAATATGTGATGTCTCTAGAGGATTTGCACTTTCTTAACCACTTCCTAGAATACATAAATCAAAGAACCGTAGAATTCCTGGGTTGGAAGAGACCTTAAGGATTAAGAATACTCAAGGATTTCAGTACTCTACCATGGGCGGAGACATCACTATTCCAGGTTGTTCAGAGCTCCAACAAACCTGGCCTTGAACACTTTAATGGATTGTGGCATCCATAACTTCTCTTAGGCCACCTGTTCCAGTGCCTCACTTCCTAAAGAACTTCTTCCCAATATCTAATCTAAACCTGCTTCCTTTCAGTTTGAAGCCATTCCCTCTTGTCCTGTCACTACAGGCCCTTGTAAATAGTCTCTCTCCTTCTTTCTTGCAGGCACCCTTCAGGTACTGGAAGGCTGCAATGAGGTCACCTTTAAGCCTTTTTTTCCAAGCTGAACAAACCAAATTCTCTCAGCCTTTCCTCAGAAGAGACAAGCTCCATGCTTCTAGTCAACTTGGGGCCTTCCTCTGGACTTGCTCCAGCAGGTCAGTGTCCTTCCTGTGCTGGGCATCCCAGGACTGGATGCAGCACTCCAGATGTGGGCTCATCAGTGTGGGGCAGAGGGGAGAATGCCCTTCCTTGCCTGGCTGGCCACACTGCTTTGGATGCAGCCCAGGGCCTGACTGGCCTTCTGAGCTGCAAGTGCATATTGCTGGTTGATGTCTTTCAGGAAGCTTTCAGGAAGTGGAAACAAAGACAGGTGTCCCAGGAGGAATACAGTGAAATGATAGGGAAGCTAGGGACAAGGTTAGGGAAGGCTCAGTTAGAATTGAGTCTGGTCAGGGATGTAATGGTAACTGGAAGGGCTTTTATCGATATGTTTGCAAGTAGAAGAAAGTCTAGGGATAAGGTCCTAAGGATAATTTCCTTCCTCTCCAGAAGGAGATGGGAGATCTGGACAAAGAGAAGGCTGAGGCCCTTAATGACTCTGTGCCTCAGTCTTCAATGGCGAGTGCTCCAGCCACACCACCCAA
Source organism: Setophaga petechia (assembly GCA_024362935.1). NCBI lineage: Eukaryota > Metazoa > Chordata > Aves > Passeriformes > Parulidae > Setophaga > Setophaga petechia. The sequence goes on from JANCRA010000001.1 coordinate 37,024,691, forward strand.
GTCCTTCTCAGCAGGGCTGCTCTCAATCTGTTCACCCCAAAGCCTGTGTTGATATCAGGGCCTGTCCTGACCCAGGTGCAGTGCCTTACGCTTTGTACTGCTAAACTTCATGAGATTGCCATGGCCCCAGTTCTTGAGCTTGTCCACGTCCTTGTGGGTGGTGTCCCATCCTTCAGGAGTGTCAACTGCACCCCTCAGAGCTCAGTGTCATCGGTAGATTTTCTGATAGTGTGTTTGATCCCGTCATCTATGTCAGGAATGAAGATGCTAAATGCCACTGGTCCCAGTTTGGACCCCTGAGGGACATCACTTGTCACTGGTGTCCAATGAGACCTGGCAAGAACGGTTGACACAGTTGACTGTGTTTATAAATATTGATGCTCTATATCTAGTATGTTATGAACCATCCTATTCCTAGATTTTATAATTTTTTTAAGTGTATAAGTTATTTGACTTGGAAATAAACTTTATAAATCAAAACAAAGCTGTTTTCTCAAACTGTGATTTTTGTTTGTTTTGGGTTTTTATTTTTATAAATCTACTGAAATGCCAGTGTTTCAAGGAAATTAAATAAGAATTGAAACCTGTCCTGAACTAAGGCTAGAATTCAGCAGTACAGTAATGTAGGAATAACCTCTTCCAGGGTCTTCTAAGTAACAAGTATTCAGTGCTAACGTTCAAATCTAATTAATCATCACAAAAACAACTGAAAAGCAATCTTTTTTCAGAAGTTCTCTATAGATTTTAATAGTTCTGAAATTTTTTGATTACATTTTTATATTGAACAGGGACTGTAAGTGCTGTGCTATCATTTTTATCAGCAACCTTAGCTCACTAAGAGGTCTCTCCCTGAGGAATTAAATGGATGAAATTTCAAAGATTTCACCACTTTCACCACTGTTACCAAGGTACCTGACTCCTTTATACTTGCTGACTGGAACTGTAAGTGTCAGTATTTCCCCTCTTGCTGTTGCTCTGCAGGTGTTGATTCACCATTGTTAGACATTATTGTTTGAAAGATATAGCCCAATATGTTAAAGTCAGAGTATGATTTGGATTATTTTTTTGAACTTCACTTACAGTTTTACAGACACTTTTGCAGGGGCAGAAAATGGAATTTTCCAGCTTTGTGGATGCATCATTCATTACCCTTTGTTATCTCTGGGAAATAAGGTAGTGTTTAGTTTGAAATGTACATTATTTAACCTTGTCCTTTTTTCATGGAGGCATGTGTATGATTTCTTAACCAGACATTAGTACTGATCAAAGTGTCTGAGAACAGTTTAACCATTGTGCCCCCACTCTAATCAATCCTGTGACAACTTTTACTACTTGTCTGGTAAATTTTATCATCTTTTTCACAGAAACTGGCATTTATTTGGTATTTATTCAGAACGGAGAATAGTGAATCACAATTTATATAGTATTGTGAATGGCACTAAATCCAAGTAAGTAGGAACAATAATTCTAATATACTATCCATGTAGAGCCAGAAGAAAAAGCAACTGCTTCAGTTAGAGACACTTGGTCTTTTATCTATAGCATAAGTCACACTCCAATAGGTTCAGTCACTCAATTCTTGGACAAGAATTTGCTTCAGGAAGGTGCCAGCTTGACTGTTCTTATTTTTGCAGGTGAATATGTTTGTATAGGTTGTTCTGAATGTTTTCTTAACCCTGTGATGTCACGAGTTCAAAAAGTAAATAGTGAAACCCAAAACTTTTCTGGTCTAACAAAAAGTTTCCCTTTTATTCCTGAAAAGGAGAAGACAAGTACTCACAATTTTACAAAAACCTCAGTCTTTCAATAAACATGACTTCACTATTCTAAACCTTTTTCTCATAAGAAGAGAAAAATCCTTTCCCATCAGCTTATTTCAGACAGTTTGAGATCTAGAAGAGTGAGCCTGATTTCCTGAACCCGTAGACGTAGGTCATGAATCATGATACAAAATTTTTTGCGCACGTTTTACCTCTGATTCAGCTGCAGGGGGCAGTTCAACACTATTAAAAAGAGTTAGCAGTTAAGCCAATTATAATTAAAGAGCAAAGAAAAATAATATAAAAATAAAATGCCTTTCATAAGGAAAGATGTGAGAAGCTTTGTTTTCGTGGGTGATTCCATAATGTTTCCTAAGAATCCATTTTGTGTTCTGAGAGGGCTACAAGCAAGCAGCAAGATTGAAGATCACTGTGAGATTTAAATGCCAAAATGCTACCAAAACTAATTTTGTCCTTTTTTTTTTTTTTTTTTTATTTAGGACCAGATCTGAATGCTTTCAAATTGCTCAGGAGCACATCTGAAATACTTATACCACAACACATGCAGCATGAGAAACAGGATGAACTGGAAGGTTTGGTCAGTTCCCAGAACTATGGCATCTTCAGCACTGATGGTGGAATGCATCCCAGGATGGAGTGCTGGGATGGAGGGCTGCAGGCTGGGCAGGTGAGGTGTGGGAGTGGCACTGTGTGCTGGGGAGAAGTTTGGTTGTACAACCTTTGCAGTTAGTGATGGTGTGGGTGGATGTCCTGCTAACATGCATGCTGAAGGTGTTATGAATCAGAGCCCAAGCAAATTATTTCCTTTTTTAGTTCAGAGCCTTGAAACAGGAGTGATGGGATTACACTGGGTGCTTGCCATAGGAGGACCATATCTTCTGTCATGATTCATGTTTTCAAACTCCACTGCAGTGTATATCAGCACCTACACTGGCAGTCTAACGAGGAACATTAGTGCTGAATTATCATGTGTTTCTGTGCTTGAAAAATGTTTTAGTAGCAAAATAAAGGGTTGCTGAGAGTGAGTCCATCCCAAGCTGTCTTTCCTGTTGCTCCCTTTAAGACTCTGCAAGGTGCTCAGCTGACACCACCTTGTTCTTCACAAGCCTTTTTGGAACTAGAGTATGAACAGAATCTGTCTTTTGCAAATATAGGGTGCTTTCAGGAAGAAGCATAACTACACATTAAAAAATTAAATTATTTGCTAAAGTTAAAATCATGGTGAAATAAGTTCAGCAGCTGAGGATTGTTATAAGACTTGTTTACTACTTGCAGTTGGCATCAGTAGACCTGACCATATCTTTAAACTATATCTGCGTGAGAGCAAAAACATAGCTCTATAAAAAGATGATTACCTGAAGCTGAATTGATTCAAAATGTTGTATATGTTATACCCCTGTGGTTCTCATGGAACTAAAATGAGAAGCTTCTTAAAAATATCTCACTCTTTAAAGCCTCAGCCGATACCTAAATTATGAGACTGATCTAAAGCTATTTATGATTAATGTAAGTAGCTTTTCTCTCTTTGAAGGATATGAATTGTCTTCTTAATCTCCTTGGTGTAATTTGAAATAACTCTTTCTATTGCAATATCAAAACTGAGTCTGAAGCTTTCAGGCAGTGACCATCCCATAGCTGGGGTCATACAAAAATCCATAAATTGAAGAAACATTGATTTAAATACCAATTTTTATTGTTATGTGTAGAAGAGTATTAGTATCTCTTCAACATGACATCTGAGATCCTAAGCTAGCTGTTGTAAATGGACTGAAAACGTAACAGACACCCTTATTGTTTCCAGTAATCAAAGGGTTTATTATAGCAAGCTAAGTGTGCTGTTGATAAACTTGAATTTAATATTTTTCATCCTAAGTAGAAAAAGTTCATTATTGCTTGAATTGTAGCAATAGAAGAAAATCACAATACTCTCATGAAATGTGAGAGAGACAGATGGAAATAATTTATCTATAAAAAGTAAACAAATCAATTTCTTGGACTACAAGGCACTTAATTTGGAATTTTGTCACTTAAAACAAAAAAAATATATTTAGAATGACAAAATCATATTCTTTGTGTGAGAAATATAAATCATTGAGTACCTTTCCTAAAAAAGAGATAGTTAAGAATTTATGTTGCACAATTAAATCAAGGTGCTCTGAAACATGAAGTGCCTGTTCTTAGATCCTGCTGTGATTTATAGCATCACACAGAGTAGAACAATTTTTCAAAGAATTTCCATAGCACTTACTATACCTATAAAATTTGACACAGCCATAATATCTAGTTTTGATGCAAAAATCTCCAGTAATGAAGAATTAGCAACCCCAACACTTGCTTCTGTGTAAAATTACCTTAATTTTAACATGTGCTTTGTCCTTGCAATTCAAGTAATTTTTGGTGGGATATTTTGGTTGGCACATTTTGTCAAAAGTAGGCTTGTGCAAAAAAAATGTGATGTAAAAATACTAGTATGGTTTTTTGTGAGACACAAACCCAAGATTTCATGCCAAAATATGGTGAGGAAAATGTAAAATACTCTAATGCACAAAGATTAACTCTGGGGCAGATCTTCGCCTTGACTGAAACCTCCACTTTCTCCATCCTCTTTGGATTGCCCTGCCCTGGGGACCTGCTGAAGTATCACTTGACTTCTGATTCAGGATTTGCATATGAGAAATCTATTGTGAGTGGGAGAATTTGTTATTCCATACGTTGTCCTCACGCACTGTTCAGACATGGCAACAATGACACCTGAACCTGAGAACTGAGAAATGTCATCAGGTGCCCTCCTCAGCTGTGGCTGCTATGGCACAGTGTTCTGGTCTCATTCTGCTTTTCATGAATGGAGCAGTACTCTTTCCTTGCTCAGTAAAACCTGTCAAGGAGGTTTCATATTCTATATTTAATCTAGCTGCTTAACAGAGCTTGCTCACCACAAAAAGTTCATTAAAAAATTCACGTCTTTCATGCTTGCAGAAAGTGTGACCATTTTCTGACCACATCAGGCAGTGCTCAGGTCAAGGGATGTGGTCTGAAATAAAGAACAAAAAGGGAAGGTGCCTTTTCCTATTAGATGTTTTGTCACTAGGGTTAGTATTTAACAGTTCCAGCACTATGAGTTACTGTCAGAGAAGAGACTAAAGCTGGAATCAGGTAAGAAATACAGAGTTCATCCATACTAAATCCTTCCCCTTATTCTGCCCTTACTGCATCCATGAGCAACTGCTAAGGCTTGGGAAGAACAAAGGTGCAGCTCAAGAACAAAGGCTTCTTTTTATTGTCTGTTTCTTGGCATCAAGGAAAGCCATATGTTAAGATCACAAAGAAAAACCTCAGTGATAAAAAGAGATTGGATGTCTTTATATAATATGACTTAGTTTTGCTGTACAATTGATCTGTCATCTTAGATTTGTTTTTTTTCCTTTCAAGCTACTGTTAAAATATCAGGATGGGAACTTTGTTATATTGTAGAATGGCAACATCTGATAGCTCTGGTAGTTAGTCTGTTTAAGCCTCTATACTTCTACTTTTAAACTTCTCTATGACCTATTTTATTAGAATTTTCCTCATAAAAAGTCTTGGGAGACTCTGTGTACCATACATTTCTAGTACCATAAATGTCTGTTTATTTAAGTCTTGGATGAAAACTGAAATGAGTGTTTAATATTTCAGTCAACTGTGGATATGGATTTCCATTTTCAAGGATGTACTTAACAGAGGAGGCAAGTATTCAGGTCCAGCGCTCTTTCACAAGGGTGTGGCATGCATTGCATTTTAGTCCTTGAAGTAATTTTGTTGTTGTGCAGATAATCTGTGTTTCAAGAACCTTGAGAATAAATCAGGTACTTCAGAGAGTTTACTATCTCTAAGAATCTGAAGTACATCATGCATGCTAAATATTTTTCCTACTATATTTCTTGGAGTAGTAAATTACCAAAACTTTTATCTGCTCTGCAGCACAGATTAAGCAACATAGCAAAGTTTTATGGTCATAGAAGATGAGTCTATTAGTCAGCACATTTAAACCTAAAGGGATAGATTGTCTTTTTGTTAATTTTTAAATAACAATTGGGTTACAGAGAAGAATTTAAAAAATCCAACATAAAAAAATCCAACAAACCCAAAAAAACACCCCATACCCCCAAATAACAAATTGCACTGTAAGTGAAATAGTCTAACAAATTCAACCTTCTTTTAGGAAACTTTCCATGCCTTTACTTTTCTTTAATAATAAGTCTCTGTTCTGTTTGTCTGAATACTGGTAAATCACAGAATCATAGAATGGCCTGGATTGGAAAGGACCTTAAAGATTGTCTTGTTCCAATCCTGCTGCCATGGGCAAGCACACTTTCCACTAGACCAGGTTGGTCAGAGTCTCATCCAACCTGGCCTAAAACACTTCCAGGGATTGGGATATCCATAACTTATCTGGACCAGCTGTTCCAGTGCCTCACTACACTCACTGTGTATGTGCAGAGTACTTTTTTCTTGTTTTCTTATGGTAAGTTTTCCAGTTGGAGAGTTGATACAGGCTAGGTTTAGCAGTATTAATGTCCAAGGATTTGCTTATTTTAGTGCTGGTGGCTGTAGGTATAATTGAGGTCCAAAGTGAAAAATATCACAGTCAAATTACTGCATGGACTATACTTTTTCAGAGATAATGTGTTTTTGATTGCCTTGCAGAATTTTTCTTAATGTCTCTTTTTGAATTCTATAGATGTAGAATAATCTTATCAATAAGTTTGACAATAAGGATAAATAATGCATTAACATTTTAATAATATCTATTAAAACAAAAACAAACCTCTGAACTGTGGTAGCAAATGCAGTGCTGTCTGGATATTATTTCAGATACTTTTGAGAACAAAAACATCTTCCTGTTTTGGGGGTGTAATGACATTAGGCAAAACCTTGAGGAGACCAGGCCAAGTGCTGTGCATTGTTTTTACATCAGTCATCTCCACAGGCTGCTTGTTGTGAGGAGTAGCAACCTTGGGGACAGCATGTTTGTAGCCTGGGTTTCTCTCTCCATAAGGCAGTTTGGGTAAAGCCTTTGAGCTTTACCTGGAGCAAGTGGTAAGAAAATCCAGGAGGTGAAAAGGAGCTGCTGAATTTCATTAAGTGAATGATATCGATGTGAACTTGTCACATCAGAAAGTGCTGGGAAAAAGGAGGATTTAAGGCTGAATAAATGACTGCTGGTGAGCCACTTGAGTATCCTGGGGGTTGTCTTGGCCTGGGCTAACTTACCAGAGTCAGTATGAAAAACTTGTTATTGTTGGATATACTACAAAATAAAATCTGGACCCCAACAATTTGAAGCTGGAGAAACAATTCTGCTTCCCAGTGCTGATATAGAGTTTAAGAAAAGATCTGTCATGCCAGGTTTAGGTAAGGACAGAATTATCATCAGTACATCCCTAAAATGTCACATTTCCACAAACAGTATTCATATGATCACTGAGTAATTTTGTTGTAATATTTACCATGTTTCAATTTATATACAAAAATGTGTACTAGGATGGCAAGACCTGAAGGAAGATTTGGGCAAATGCACCAGATGTAAATTTTGAATTTCCATACATGAATTCTGGTGTAGCATAGATGATTAAACATAGAAAACTCATTATCAGAGGAAGAACAGCTATGTGTAAAACCCATGTACTTCCAGAAGTAGTAAAGTTTGAGCCAGGATTCAAATCCTGAGTATAAAAGAAGAAAACCCAAAAAATCCTAGGCTGAGAGAAGTGAATGCAGTAGGAAAATTACCCTTAACAAGAATCTGCTCAAACAATCTACTCAAACATTTTGATTTAGCTAAAAGTTGACAAACTTCTGTTTTTCTGTAAATCACCATGGACCCTTCCACTAACTCGTGTGGCCTGTTGAAGCCTGAGCATGATTCAGCACTGAAGAAACACCATTCCTCTTTCTATGATTTCTGAGGGATTCTTTCAAGACTAATAATAAATGTTAGTAGTTGTTTCTTGACCTATTTCAAAACTGATTTTAATTCCTTCTATTTAAAGTACTAATTTTGTCTCATGAGAGTGCAGAGATGCAGGGTAGAATCATGCCCCATATGAGCACAATTCTTTTGAGTGAGATAATGATGGTGGCTGTTACAGAGAAATGTGTTCTGCCTCATGATGCATAAAATGTACTTGGACTCTTCATTCTTAGACCAGGTACTGTCACTGCCACCTGCAGGAGGAAAGAAACAACTAAATAATATTAGTATTAATTTTATTATGAATTATTATAGATTTATTATATAAGAAATTATATACAATAATATAAAATGTCATTATAATATAGTAATTATATAATTTAGTTATATTAATAAAAAGTGATGCATCTGAACAGTTATCTATTAAGGCTCAATTCACCTGCAGCGTTCAAACAAAAAATTCATGTCAGCAGGTAAAAATTTTTGCATCCTGTGTTATATTTCTGTATATAATATAAAATTACCATGGCAGAGATGGCATGTAAATGCTGCAGTAAAAAAAAAAAATCCACTGCAAGAGGTGCAAATAGTCCAAATTAATAAATGCTTAGTTTAAGAAAAAAAAAGATCTTAAAATTGCAGAACTGGTACTGACACACAAAATGGGAGTCCTGTGTGGTTAGGAGGAAAGAGAGATAGGAAATACTCAATATAAATAAAAGCAATTTAAATTTAAACTTTAGGTACTGAGAGGAAACTGTTTGGGGACTGGAGCGTGTGCTTTTTCATGATAATCAGAAAATGTAGTCAGCTAATTAACTTTTGTCCTCATGATATGTTCAAAAATGTGGAAAACTAAATTTTTGTAAGCTCTAGAGTCTTAAGTAATTAAAAACCGTGTTAGGCCTTTCCAGTACCCCTTAAAAGTTAAGGCATAATATTGAATTCAAGAACTTCAGAACTGAATCTATTAGAGAGTAGCAGCAATGTATTTTAGAGGCATTCCTGTCCATAATTCAAGAGAATTATAAGGGTTTTTTTAATGGCCTCTTTCCTAGTAACCTTACTCTAGATGCTGCTGGGTATCTGCTTAGCTTGTTTCCTATATTCCTAATCAGAAACGTGCATGCTATACCATGCTTTTCCTAATGTTTGATGTATACAATTTTGACATGATTGACACATCATCATCCATTGCAATGAACTGTCTAATTTCAGCTCTTGTACACAGGTCTGTTCAGATTGGAGTCTGCAACCTAATTATCTTTTTTCACTGTCTCTTTAGATTAATTTAAAAGTTATGAATATTGCTCTGTGAGATGTTTACTAGATACTCATTTAAATTTTTTACAAATTCAAAAGTCTTTGCTTTGGTGGACTTTTTATGGTTGCATAAAAGATTTTCAATTTGTTTTGCAAGTTGTCAGATTATTGTTATGGAGTCCTTTTGTTTTTCTTCAGTTTAGTGCTAAATTACTTCTCTTGCTACTGGTTGATTTTTTTGGTTTTTATCCTTGTTAATCAGCTATTTCAAGTCAGTTTCCAGGGTGTTTTGAAGAAGGCTTAACTATTATGTCAAAGGTCTGCTCACTGGCCTCATGCCCTTCATGTTTATGGATCAGTGATGAATCTCTTGGTACCTTTGAATAACAACCTGTAAACCCACACCTGGTTTTGGTTGCCACCCTGTGAACTGAAGGCTGTGAGGAAATGCATTTGGGGTCAAGTTGGAGCTCATTACTGCTTATTATGAGATGCTGAGAGACAAACTTCTCCTAAGACTTGAGGGAATAATGTTATAGCTTTGCTTTCTTTCAGGCCAGGCTCTTACAAAGCAATGGTCACTTCTAAACTTCAGATGAATGTTAAAAATAACACACAACCTTCCAAAAAATTAAAGTTATGGATACTCCATATTCCAAAATTAAGAAATCTGTAGTGGCAAAATCAAATAATCTTTTTCAGTGGGTGAGAAGTGGTGATTTTATTGGGTTTTTTTGTCTATTGTAGTGCTGGTATATTGAAAAAGTAGCAAAACCACTTAGTTTCACTGAATTTGATGTATGCAAGTCTTCCAACATAATCTATTCCTGTGAGATTTTTGCTCTGCAGCTTTGATCACTACTTGAGATTAGGGCTGTACCTTCTTTTTGGAAAAAAAATCCTTAAAATTGATTATGTTTTGGTTTAAGTCTAGCGAAGTCAGTTTCAGATACGATCTCCAAGTAATTGTTTTTATGTTTTTCTACGGAGTAGATTCCTATATCTTTAAAAATCTTTAAGCCACCTTATTGAGGGTGTGAAATAATGGTTTTCTTCTTTTACTGGCATAGCTTTTGTCACAAAACAGAAGTCAAAACTTTTGTATATTCTTACTTTTCAGTATTTCTTTGCAAATAGCATTTTGTGATGGAACAGGCTCCCCAGGGAAGCGGTTACAGGGCCAGGACTGCCTGAGTTCAAGAAGTATTTGGACAATGCTCTCAGGCACATGGTGTGACTTCTTGGAGTATCCTTTGTAGGATCAGGAGTTGGACTTGATGATCCCTGTGGGTCCCTTCCACCTCAGGATACTTTATGAGTCTCTGAAATCTTTATTGTCCTTTTCCTCATCTGCAGAATACAATTCATTGCCTCTATGTAGGTTATCCATTACACATCTGTAGATGACTTATTGATACATCCTAGGATATTTTTAGAGCAATTAGCTTTATACTTCACTGAATTACCCTTTTTTTCAATCCTGCTGTCAGCAAAGTCTTAAAATTTTGATGCTAACTATCTGCAGCAAATCTAACACTACCACCAGTATCCTTTTCCACTTCAAGAAATTTAGAAAATGGGTATGCTTACAGAGTTGTAAAATACTCAGATCTGCTTTATTTCACTTTGCTTTGACCCTAGAAGGCAAATTTTCTGTCAGAGCTCCCAGACTGCAAAGTTAAGCTCCAATTAGAAGATATGCTTATATAGTAATGCAATTATCTTGAATATTTCCAGCAGTAAGTTCCAATTTCTGGTGCACAGGAGGATATTTCTTGCTGTATGTGTATTGATTTTTCTAAATTTTCAGGTATATTAATATTTAATAGGTAATGCTCCTTTGATGCTTCAAAAGGAAGTCTGAACTCTCAGAAATGCCTGTATTGTATGGCCAGCACACACAGCTCAGTTCTTTTCTGAATGACATGAACTCATAAATAAGTTCTGGTTTAGACACACCAAGTCTTTGGTGGCGTGCTGTGGACATCACAGAACAAACCTGAATACAGAAACTGTCACATGCTCTAGCAGTGCTGTCTTAGTTGACTCCTTGTGGTGTTGATGACTTTTTTTCCAGTCGCTACCTAGAGTCTCAGTTTAAAGCATATATACCATAAGTTGTTAATTGATGGTGTAGTGCAAAACTGGAACGTGGTGCAGCAGTATGTGTTTACTTGACTGCAACGTAAAAGGATAATTCAGATTATGGTCAGTGTAAGCAATTCTACAAGAATGATATCCCAAATAACTGTCCACGTTTTACAATGTGGTGAAGAGAGGTATTTTTTGTTATTAAGAAAACTTTAAGATATTTATGAAACTTTACTCTGTGTGTCTCAAGGATGTGAAAGATAGTCCTGTTTAATTAAGGGTTGACCTTAATTCCAATTGTGTTGGACTTTGAAAGTATAACAAACTTCAGAAATTATCAGACTCTGCGTATACAGTCTTTGTGTTCAAAGATCTTTGTTTTACCTTAAGGCAGGTGCCAAACTTCTGCTTTAGAATAAGACAGGTCAGAGAGAATAATTTTCCTGCTATTCTCCAATACTATCTCTCTATTCTCAACATCCTGATCTAAGTTCTGCCAGCTTGCTTCCAGTCATGTGCAAGTTAAACAAACAGGAATATGGTGGCTGACTCAAAGTCCTGGAGGTGGCTGGGATGATGAGAAGGCACAAACAGCCAGGCTGTCCTGGGAGAAGGAGAAGTAGTTGCCTAAAGGTAGGCCAAGAAGTGTTCTCAGGGGGTCCCATGTTGTTTCAAGAGCTGGAACTATTAATAAGGAGTCATGGCACTCAATACTAAGCAATGTGCAAGGTCTAACATATAGATCCTGAGGTCAGTAAGCAGCTAGATCACCTCTTCAGAGACATGCCCCAAGTAATTAACAGTGGAAGGAATCCATTCATCCAGCATTCAAGCTTCATTAATAATATGTATGGAAATAGGACTTGCTGCTTTACATGATGCAGGACTAAAAATTGTTGGAAATCCTGCTCTAAAGAAAAGGATAGAATAAGGAGGTCAGGTCTCTACTGATCTGAATGAAACATCATTGAAATTAGATCTTAAAACAATAAAAGGATGAGGTCAGGTCTCTACTGTTCTTATTTTAAGAACAGTAGGAAAATATTGCTGGCTAAAAAAAAGTTATTAATAGAAATAGGAAGGGAAGAAGGCACTTAAGCCCATTTCTCAGTGGTATTTAAATATCTAGTTCTCACTAGTGTTCTGTGAGGGTTATGCACCAATAAAAAATACCAAAGAGGATATGGACAATATTTTTCAAATTAGATTTTTTATGTTCCTTCTTCCTGAGACTTTCTGTAGAATGTAATTTCTTTTTAACTTTCATCCTCAGTCTATTGCACCCAGAAGACTAATATTTTCTCATGCTTTTATATGCTTCTGGACAAACAAAAAAACACCTCAAAATTATGCCCAAACTTCTTTTTTCAGCTAGAAAACTGTTACATGTTGCAGATTATTTTTCAACTACAGAATAATATCCACACAAATTCAACCCTTTTATAGGAAGATTATAGCAACGAGTATAGTGAATACCCCTAAATTATTTCGTTTTATCTGTTTTTCTACTCCCTTCATAATGTGACTTATTTTAAAAAATATTTGGCTTTATGAGAGAGGCAAAAAAAGAATTGCACTACTGCATTTTGAAAAGCACAATGAAAATACATTCACATTTGTCTTTGGAAATAAGTGATGCTGAAACCCTTTCACAGCAGATTTAAGGTTTGATTTTTGCCTTGAACCTCCATTCTTTGTGGGGTATTCTGGAATCAGAAAAATAATAATGTGACATTGTGAGAGCCTGTAATCAACAGGTCAGAAAGCCACCTGTAATAACAGGGTTTAGATTTGACATAAACATTATTTTGTCAAGTAAAGAGAATTTTCTGAGAGAAGAATCCAGCTTGATATTTTTTATTATTACTGATCTTTCATTAACCCATAGAAAGAGTTCTTACAATTTTAAAAGCTGAAAGAAACAGCAAATAATTTTTGTTGCACTTGAATGGACTGCCTATAATAACCAAATTACCCTTAGCAAATTTCACTAATTTTACCTTGCTATTCATTTTAATAGAAAAAGTTAACATGTAGTACAAACTTGGCTAATTGACGACAGTGCTTTTCTTGATTTTTTTTGTCACTGTATTCTTCTGTTCCTATATATTTCACACTTGATTGGAGTAAAGGCTCAGATTATGAATCATGAAAAGTTGCTCTGGATTATCACCTTCCAATAGCAACTTGCTGGAGTTGAACAGGGGAAATAAAAGTATCTATGAGGTGGCTTTTATTTATTTGTTTCCTAAAATATAATCTGTATTTGGATGAACCAATCAGTTTGTAGCAGAATGGGCAATGAATGTAAGAGGTCTCAGTACCAATAAAGCTAAAATTATGGGGCCACTGAGTTTCCATCTATGCAAATAAATGACATTGATACATGTAATGTTTAATCACACGTGATGATAAATTGACAAGATAAAGATTTGAAGATATCAAAAAGTCTCTCTTATATTCAGTGCAAATGGATAATTTCTCTGCATACACAAAATCTTCCATTGCTTTTTCTTAGTGGAAGAGTAGGAAGGGAATGTTAGTCAAACAAATTTCAAGCTGATTACAGCTGATTATAGGGTACTGAGAAGGGCACTGAGCAAGCGCTTTTGAATTCTCAGCAATGTCCTGAATCTGTTAATTCCTCTCTCTCCCTCTCTCACATACATTCATATTCCCTATTCATACCCAGAATTCACTGTCTGATATGACTGAATTTTTAATTAACCTTTTGCCCTTTTCCCATTGCTGTCTGTCTTCAGGGAAGACTTCTTGAAGCTTCTTCTGGTCAGGATAGAAGACCAGACATGCACATGTCCAAGCAATAGAGACAAAGCAAAAGCACTTATCACATATATTGGTTAATTCAGCTTGATTCTGTTTATGTGGGAGAAATGAATATCTGGCCCTAATTCTATGAATACATTTCTATGTGAAGTTGAGTTATGGTATATATTTAATGAAAAAATAAATGTAGGGTCCATTTTATTCTCCCCAACAAAACAGTTATGGTAGTTATAATTCTTAAAGAGGCATCAGTTTGTTGTGCTGTGTTTATTCTCTAACAGAAACTATGACAATGAGGTCATCAAGCCCACATAAAATCCCTCAGGCACAGTCTTTGTCATTTGTTATTATTTCCTCTAATGCTTTGCAATGTGTGATGAAATGGTTTGAAATAACACAAAAGAGGGCTCTGAATTATCTAAAACTGTCTAATATAGCTGTGGCTTGATATTTAAAATTACCTCTTGAATCACTGGAGGCATTAAATGGGGTGCAAATGCATTTCATGTGCCTATAATTCTCATCAAGAAAATGTTAGAACTAAATCAGGGATGGTTTGATAACTGTTTGGGAGTCTGAAGGATTAAGGAGAAGATATTTTCTTGCATTATTTATGAAGTGTGAAATTGGGGAGAAAATCTTACTCTGCAAGAAGGAATTTCATAGAGTATTTTTAAATTGCAGTAAGAAAGTGGTTTTGGAATGAAATGCTGATGCTCCTCAGGAGATTCTTTTTTAATGGAACAAGTATGTTTTTACTGGTCTGTTTTGTTTTTGTTCTTAATTAATTTAATTACATTAAATTAATTATGTTCTGTTCCACAGAGTAAATTTCTCAAGGCCTCTAATAGCTGAGTGGAATGACTACTATGTGGCATGAAGAAATAGGCACGTTAGATTTTCCAACTGTTGATTTGCAAGTAAGATCGTGAAAGAAATGCATCTTTTTTAGCACCATGCTTCTTAAAATCTGGGTCCCCTCACTGTACTTTTCAAGTGCATGTTATCAATTCCTTTTTCAGTTCAATATACCCTGGTCTCAAGCAAAAGCAGCTGAACCAGCAAACCTCTCAATTACTCTGCCAGTTGAACCCCAGTTTTTTCCACAGATTTGCCAAAGTGTCTGCAGCATGGGTCACAGCTGATATAAGACTCTTGTGTCGTGCTCCTTCTCAGCAGGGAGTCATGATTTTATTTAAAGCTGTAGAAACCACTTAGGTTGCCCCTCTGCTGAATCTTAAAATCAAAGAAGAGTGCAGGTGGTGTGTGTGCAGGTGGGATGTAGAAAATACTGAAAAAGCAAGGCTAAACTTCTGAGGGTGCTTTCTTGTACACAGCCTTCATTAACAGGTGGTGTTTCTTCAAATATAGAATTCAATTTTAGATAAAAAATGAAGATTAATTATTTGATCTATTTATTCATTAGCACTTTCTGAATATAATCATGAATATATAGTTCAAACATCACAGCAAAATGGGCTGCAACAAAAAAATAGAAATCAAGAATTTGCTTGCCTTATCTTGTCAAATCTCTCCTTCATCCTGAAGATTAAAAAAAAAAGGGTAATGACTTAGGATTTGATCTTGGCATTCTGCTTCCTGTACCTTCTCACATTTTGTTGTTTCTGGAAGGCAGTATATTATATATGCATTAAAAAATATTTCAGGATGACTCATATTTTCATGTATTATTGAATTATTTTTTTGTCCAGTGGTATCTAGTATTTTTGCTGGGAAATACATAGTTTTAGTAGACTCGGTATTACTTTATTACTTTTAATCAGAATTTTTTGACAATGTTGGTCTCCTCTGATTCCCAAGCCGTAATTTCTGTTGATGGGAGAATCTGTTTAAGCCTAGATTCTAATTTCAGCAACAGTTGTAAAAATGATGTCATAGCATAGAGTTAAAGCAAGGAAGCTGAAGGATGGAAATTTAAGATTTGATATGATACTATAAAAATTGCAATGGCACCTTTCATACATGTCACAACATGGTGCTTCTTTCCCTTTTTCTGTGCTGTCACCTCTAAAACAGTGAGATTTAGTACTGAGCACCACAGCTTAGGAAATAGCATAGTTCACTGGGGGGGTTTTGTACTTTCTTTCTTCTCTTTATTTTTATTGAAGTAATTTACTTTTGCTGGCCTATAAAACTTGAACAAATCCAAGTAACAGGGGCAAAACAAAAGTACTTATTTGCATTTTGACAAACTTAGAGATCTCCCTTACCCAAAGAAGTCATATGAGATTGGATCTTTTTGGACAGCAAAGCAATTTGTTGAGGAAATTGTGTGATAATATTTACACTGACAGATTACTTCCTGAAGAGCCAAGGGACTGCAAAATCCCTCATGTACTCAGGTGTCATGTATTTCCCAGCTTAAAAACATGTTTTCCTGGATTTAAAAATGACTGCTGACAGAGGTGTGGAGGAATTTGTTTTGGCAAGGCACAGCAGTCACCAGTTTATTTACTACTGGAGCTAATACATGTAAATTTATTTTATGACAAGGAAAGGAACCCTCTAGCTAAAAAAATATGTGACACTGCATGTTTTGTAACTAAGGCAAGGAATCGTTTTGCAATGTATATGCCACAACTATTTTGAATTCTTCTGAATTATTTTCAAACATTTCAGAAAATATGGACTGTTACAGAAGAAGGTTGGGATGTTTTTAAAATGAGATGTTATCTTCCAGGTGGCATGACACAATGGACTTCTGTACAGAGAAGGGAATTTTAAGGAATTGATAGGAAAGTTTATATATATATATATTGATAGGAAAGTTTATATATATATATATATATATATATATATTTATATATATATATATATTTATTTATTTATTTATTTATTTTATTTTTCTACCTACTGTTTTGATCTTTTTACCACTGCAGTCTGTATCCAGAAGGCGCTAGTATTAAATATGATGTTTAAAAAAATTACTTTGAAGTTGCAGTTATTATAAGCTATTAATGAAACTGTAAGCACAGATATGTGGATCCATGGAAGTATGGGCAAGTACCTGAATACTCACTCAGATGGAATAGCAAAGTGTGATCATATGAAGTATCATATGAATATTGTTTTTGTATTTTTTTTCTCAGATAATATTTCCAGGTCACCATCTATATGAGGTCTGCAAAATATTGTCAGTTTTGCCTTATTTTCTTAGTGTAAAATAATCTTAATTTGTCATCTAGCAGGGCTGTTCAGGAAAACTTTCCAAGTGACAAATATTCAAATGACCTTATAACTTGTTCATTTTAATTGCTGGGGTTATTTACCCCACTTCTCAAACTATTGGATTCAATATTTGTAAGTCTTAGACAACCCTTGGAGAATTCTAAGACTGCAAATTCTTCATGAAAATGTATGCTGTTATCTTTATTAGTGCTTAATTACATGATGATTTGTTAATAGAAGAAAATTATTAATGCTTTCTCAGAGGACTAAAAATGTGCTCTATCCACTTATTCTGAATTTAGTCACTATAGGTGATAGTACAAAAATCAGCACTCCTAAATGGATTTCTATTACATGGGCAAAATTGAAAAACTGTAATTATACTTTTTATTAGTAATGCAATAGACATATGTTAATAAAAACCTTTGTAAATCTTGGATGTCTTATCCTGCAGCCTTACCAGAATCATGCAAAAAGAAAGAAAGGGAAAACATTTTCTTTTTAATAACATAATATCGGAGCATCTTTCCCTTTACTCCTACATACATTTAAGCTCAGGGTGGTAACACCTCAGATCCATGCAGTCCAAATGACATCCTAAGACTCAAATGTTGTATTTGTTGGTGAAAGGTTGCCTTCCATCTGGAGGAGGACTTACCTTGAGAACAAAGCACCTTCAGTGGCATTTTGGTTCTGAAAGTTCCAGTTCCAGTGTGGAAAAGTTTTTGAGTTGTGTGGGAGCTGGCCACCAAGGAATAATTGTGTAGGGTTTCATGGTGCCCTTCCCTGTGTTGCTGCCCACTGACCTGGACACATTTGCTGTCTGTGTGTCCATCCTGCACAAAGCAGGAAATTGCCTTGTCTAGGAACAGACACAAACATTCACCAAGCCTGCTGAGGTCTGGGATGCTGTGATGGAAGGTCTTGAAGGCAGGCCAGAAGAGCTCTAGTCTGTTCTTTTATTATGGCTTATGGGAGGTATTTAATGCAGCATTTCTTAAATTCAGCTTTGCTGGTCCCCTTAGGAATCTTCCCATTCAGATTCAACCCAACCTATACAGTTTGTTAAATATGATGATATGACAATGTACTGTGATACTGGCTGACCTTCCATGACTTAAATACTTAGCCTCGTGTTTTAGTATGAGCACAACCTAATTCAGGGTATACCTCAAAACCCCTTAGCATTGCCAAGGTCTGTTTACCTGACCATGAACATATCTGAGAGTCAAATGTTATACCTGTCATACCTATTTCAGTTTCAGATGAAAAAAAAATTCTTGACATTAGCAAGAAGGTAATACCTTTCATTGAGCTTGCTAAAGAATCTCTGTAAAATTAATGAATTAGAAGAAACCTTTGGAGAGGTCTAAGAATTTTTTAAATCAACTGTGGTCTTAATTTTTAGTATGTAAAAATGAACTAGTCTGCTTTTAGATACCAATGATTGTTTTGTACCTTGATTTCTCTCTTTTATCTGCTCATATCAAAAATATTATTTTTCTAATTTTTTTTCGACTGTAGTTTTTCCTTTCCCAGATACTTTTTGGTGAACCATTTTGTAAGATATGCTGTGTTTGTGAGGGGAAAGTATTAGAAGTGGGTTTTTTTCATTGTGGTTAAAGACTGATTTTTTCCATAAGATGCATGTTTTCCAGATCAAAACAGAAGGATTATCAAAGTATCAACAGCATCAAGTAAAGGTTCTGCTCAGTTTACCTCAGCTAGAAATGCTGCTAGATACTATCATTACTATGATTTAAAAAGTATTTGACATTTCCTTTACAGCAGTGTCATAGCTTTAGCTGTTACAGAACAGACAAAGTCTGCAAATGTACACTGAGGCTTAGTTCTGACTGTCTCAAAGTCTTCATTTTAAGAGTGATTATGCAATGTTTTTTTAATGTGGGTTAATACATACAACTGCATAGAAAATAAATTTCAATATATGTGCAAAAGGCCTGCTTTAGTAATGTTTATGGCAGTATAAGAGCTATTTTAAAATGAGATTCAGTGTCATAAGGAGGGGGAAGAAGGGAAAAAATGTTAATATGAACACCTCATGGCTAAAAAGGATAATATTATGAATAAATATTGTGAAATATTTATGATTCAAAAATCATGGGAATTTTTCACTTGGAAAGAAATCTAATAAAACTCCCAACTCTCAATTTATGAAAAATCGGTGGGATTGGAATTTAAAGGTAGTGAAAGCATATTAAGGATCAGTATTCCCTTCCTGCAACTTTTAAATATGCCTGTTTGAAGACTGCCTCCATCCTCAGTTTATGTGTGCAACACAATGTTTATTTTTTTCCCCTCAGGTCATCACTGAAATGGGGAATCTAATTTCACTGGAAGATGTTCTGAGACTTCCATGCAATACTATGAAATGGATATATGTGTTATCATGGGGCTTCTACCATGTCCTCAAGGCAGACTTCTGACAGGTTTCTATTGCATATTCTACTCTTGCTTCAGGTTTGGAATTCCTAGGAATCTGCACACTTGATCACAGAAGACCCATTGCCCTAAATGTTATGTTTCTGAATTTAAGTAAATAATGGTAAAGGAGACTAAAATTGAAAGTTAATTTAATTAAATGCAACAGCAGACTATATAGGCTGTCAAATTTCTCTGTCACTGTTGCAATATTTTACTGAAGCTGAACCACGTGCATTTGAGACAGCAGATTTATGTCAATTAAAATATGATCCAAAACAGGTGTGAGAAACACCAAGGAAAGATTAAATCAATGTGCAAGTAAGTTTCTAGGTGTTCGTGTTGGGTGTCTTTCTTTCTCTCCTTTTCTCTCTTTTTCTTTCATTTTCTTTCTTGCTCTCGCTCTCTTCTCTAGACCTGTGCTGATTGCTTAATTGCAATATCAAGCGAAAACTCAAAGAACTGGAAACTGGTAGGAAATAATGAATACAATCTTAAATATTTCTATACTTTTATTCCTACGAAATCAAGTCTGCAATCAAAACTAGCTAAAAGATTTTTAACACAGTGAAAATGTCATGGGGCTCTAAAATGGGTCTGCAGATGTAGAGGGTATTAAGATTGCAGTGACCAACCAATTACTTTTGAAACACTATTTCTTTGGGTGAATTGCTCTGAGGCTGGTGTTTTAATTGTGAGGAAGTCTCTACTTTGAAATTTTTCAGTGAAAGCATTAGTAATATGACAGCATTAATATATAATACAGCAATAACTGGGTTAAAGTGTATTGGTGGGCTAGATATTGAATGAGTTCAGGAGTAATAGGTGCTGTTGTGTCTTGACAAGCAGTACTTGAATGATTTTTTATCAAAGATATTTTAAAATTTGCTTTCTGGCTTGATGTCTTCTATCCCTTTCTAAAGCTTTCATGTTTTGTGTGTTTAACTAAATGTACCTGACTAAGAACAGAAGCCTTGATGTTCCCTTAACAATCACTTATAGCCATTTATTAGGTTGAGTTGCAAGCAGCATAGGGTAAAAGATCAATAAAAGTGCAAGGTGAATTTATTTGTTAACAAACATACACCTTTCTGAAAGGAAGGGTTGTGTCAAGAGCCACTGCTGTAAGTCATGTGCTGAACTCAACAATGTTCTCAGTTGTGCCTTGAACAGTGTGTACTTTCTAGCAGCAAATGGGGCAGCTCTTCAGCAAGAGAATGTCAAATCATTCAAAAGACCTATTATCTCTGCAACAGCATGTATAGACCTGCAGAAAGACCTGCTAAAAATTGTGCTTATCCTGTTGTGTGTGTTTCCCCAGTTATCACAATGTTAGGGAGGAAGGAAACAAAACTGTGGCTTTCACATGAAGCTGAAATATTGAATATCACCTCTCTCTGTTAATGCAGTTTTCTTCCTCAATAAGTAATTGAGTGGGCAGATATGAATGTAGCATAGATAAAATAAAAGACTCTGGCTTAAAAGAGACTGAAATTTAAAATTATATCAACTTCAAAATCATATTGTAATTTCAGCAATGGTCTAGGTGATGAGGACTTGAGCTGAGTGTGTGTGTGTCAGTCACTTTGAAGGCTCTGGTACCTCATCTGTACTCCTTTTAGTATCCGAGCTAGGATGGTTAAAGTTAGCTCAGAATTGCCTGTAATAAAGATTTGCATCTTTGGAACATACCCCAAATATTAACTTTGACTTTTGGTATTCAGTTTTCAGCATGGGAGAAATAGACTACATAGAAGTTCTGTTTTTCTCGAAGAAACTGTCAAGAATTCAAAAAACTCAAACCAGATGCTTTTTTTAAAACTCTGTAAAACAATGTCCTGTTAGGTGATGACCTTTAAAATGTTATCTGACTTTTTTTTTTTTTTTTTTTTTTTTTTGCTTAGGGCACTAATATTTTTCAGTGGTGAAAATTATGCTGCTCAGTATATATGTATTTACAGGGCTACAAATAATGGGAAGATACAGAGATTAAAAAAATGCTTCTACATGTCACAGCTAGGAAGCATCTTTGAAAACTTAGCAAGAAGTGTGCATTTTTCATCCCATGGAGCCTTTTATAGATTCTAGTACAATAAATGAGCAAGGTCATGCAGTCAGAAACAGAAGTCAAAATAAAA
This sequence comes from Setophaga petechia, assembly GCA_024362935.1. Classification (NCBI taxonomy): domain Eukaryota; kingdom Metazoa; phylum Chordata; class Aves; order Passeriformes; family Parulidae; genus Setophaga; species Setophaga petechia. The sequence continues at coordinate 37,046,332 of JANCRA010000001.1, forward strand.
TTTTAGATAACAAGCATGAGAGTTTGGATGCAACAGATAGATTTTGAAAGATAAGATTTTGACATATAGCAACAATATTCGATAGTTTCTTCAGCATTGTAAAATTTGTAAAGTACTAAGCTAAGTCATTAACAATAACTTAAAATGTCACAGTGTCTATCACCAGTAGTTTATTAAAGAATATTGCACCTAATACAGCTCTTTCATAACTGACTGCTTTAGAAACTTGTATTTGATTTTGCATAGTAATATAACCTGTTCTACTCTTCTTCCCCATATTTGTCGTACAGGTTCTTACCCAAAACTGAAGTAATTTTCATAGGTTCAGATTCTTCCCAGTGGTGAAACTTTTGCAGTGCCTATTCAAACTGAGACACTTATATCTGCTTGTAATGTATTTTCAGACTGCAGTTAAGCATCTACCTAAATGTCAATATCATTACGTGATTGAAAATTCAATAATGAAAAGATCCCTTTAAAATTCTTGTGATTATCTCTAAATTATGCAGATGTAATAAAAGACTTAAAACAGATTATATCTTTATTTGTTTAAATAGAACTCACAATTGATAATTGCAGAGCTCTGTTGCTATAGTTGCAATTAAATGAGACTGAAAGCAACCTGTCAAAGACCAATTTACTGCAATCCTGGCTGTTGTAATTCTACACTTAAAAACCAACACTGAATTTTGAAGTTATGACATCCTAGAGAAAAATATCGAGTCTTTAGTCCTCTAAATGTTTAAGAAATTGAACAATGCTTGAGGGACTGAGTGTAAAAGTATTCTTATGGTCCAAACAAAAAGAAACATAATACTTTGTCCTCTGCCTTCTCAATTTGAGCAAGTAGTTACTGAGGTTCAGACTTCTAATTATGCTTCAGAATTGGAGGCAAATTCAGGTTTGCTTTGATCCTGTTTAAGTCATGTCACTAAGCCTTGGCTTCAGAAGAACCACAGGCTGTCTGGGCAGGACTTCTAACTGTGTTTAAAAATGACATGTGCTGGCCAAAAATCTCAGTTTCTGTCTCCTAAGAACTTGATAGTCTTGTGTTTTGATGTGACAAATGTTGTGCTTTTGTCCCTCAATGATCTGAAGAGTGTCTAGATGTGCTGTCAGTGGAGTACAACTCCGCTGAGTTGAGTCCAAAGCTGGCAATTATTTGATTCTGTACCATGTTACAGCCTTCCAGTGTATTTTGTGACCAGGAGAGAATGCTGGCAGGGTGAGTAAAATGCTGAAAATTAATAAGCTCTAACTCACAAGCCTCATTATGAGGTTTTTGTTTTGATTTTTTTTTTTTTTTAGGTATCATTGGAAAGAACAAACAGTATCATTGGAACAAGTTGGTTGTATATCATCACAAACAGTCACGTGCCTTTCTTTTCTTTTCTTTCCTTTTAAGTAGCACAATTTAAAGTTTTCTTCCCTTCTTTCAGAGGAGAACATCAGCCTGCTGTTTTCATCCTCCTCACTTTTCAGCCCCCTAACCTACACCTTGTGTGATAGTCCCACTTTATTTTCTCATTCTTTTCCCCATTTACCTGGTGCCCTCCTGCATTCACCTTGCCAAGAGTGACATTGCCTGTCTTGCTTTGCTTCTCTTTCTTCAGCACTTGTTACCTATGGCATTTTTAGAGCAGGCACTGTGGAAGGAACGGCCTGGGGAAGGACTAAAGGAGTTATCTGGCTCTCAGAAATGACCAGTTTCTTTCTGTTGAAAGAATCATCTGAAGCTGTTTACAATCAGAATCCTGAGAAAAAATACAGCTTTCATTAAGCTTGAATATGTTCCAAAAAAGTTCAAAATGGGGGTAAAAAAGCTGTATCTACAAAATACCAGCAGCTTCTATTAATGACTTAGGATGAATGTTCCAACATTTTGTCTCTGAAGCACAAAAGGTGGCCAGGAACTTTTGATTGCAAAGCAACGGAATGTTTCAAACAATGTCTTTTTTGAGCACTAGCTTCTTGTTGATATATTTGAATGGAAAAAAGATTTATGTAAAAGTCATGATATTCTTTCAGGAGAAAGATATCTGACTATAAACACTGCTGTCTGGCTGCTTGAATACTTACAAAACCTTCTGAAGTAGGGCAGTAATATTGAAAAGTAGCCAAGTACAGCTTGTGCAGATCAAGATTATAGAAATTCTTAGTTTGTTTAGTTAACTTTTGCGTAGAATTGTAAATTCTATAAAAAGATAGCTACTAAGTAAGAAAAAGAAGAAAACATAGAACAACAAACAAGGGATTTTGGATATTTTCATTTATTGTGAGAACAACTAAGTTATACTAAACAAAGAAAGGAAAAGAAGTCAGGTAAATGCTAATTATTTTTATAGGCTTTTTTATGACCCAGAAGTGCTGAGGAATAGTAAATTGGTTGAGACTGATAATTGCTTTTTTAATGACATTTCACAAAATATAAAAAGGATAATCATGTTTGTTTTCATACCTAAAAGAACCAAGCACAAAATATATTAAAAAAACCCTGAAGTGTGATGGCTGGGCTTAAAAATCTAACTATATACTAAACATGTGGAAAAAGCAGAAAGGAAAGAAGGTGAAATTATTTGCTCTATTAAAAGTTAAAAATGAAAGGAAGAGAATTAAAAAATTGGAATGGAAAAATAATAGAAATAGCAAGGCAACTTAAATGTTCCCTTGTTCCTTGATCAGGAAACCTCCCCAGCTTTATAGATAAAATTTGATTTGTGATACTGAAGCAGTGTAGTCTTGTATCACTTTTTATTCTTCTCCACCGTTATCTGATGATGACTATTTGTCAGATTTCTGTTGTGCATTATTTTTTCTTTCATAATTTTTTCTGTTTTCTGCTTAAAGTTTCTTTATATATGCAAAAATGATTATATATATATTTCTAGATATGCTATATGTATTTCTGGTTTATATGTTATATATATTTCTGTTATATGCATATTCTGTTATATCAATTTATCTTCTAAATGCACAATATTTCTATACATACTTCACATACCGACCACATATATTTTTCCATAGACAATTTCTCTGTATTTGTAGATGTAAATGTAATATTATATATGGAAATTAAATGTAATTGTGTATATAGATATGATTTTTCTATGAATGTTACATACACAGATATTTTGGCTGTAATTTGCAGTCATTTAATCATTTATATTTTACCTTAATCTGGCACTCTTGTCCTTGATCCGGGACCTTTCCTGAGCCACCTTTCCCAATGAGTTACACTAAAACTGATATTTGGCTAGATTGTAGTAGAATTTTCTTAGCCAAAGAGACATTGTGATGTTCCTATAGATATCAAGTATGTAATGGTTATTGCATATTGATGCATGTAATGGTTGCTGTTACAGGCAAATTAAAATTCGTCATGTGCATTTGCACAACTGTGATTTGCTTCTCTATTATTTGTAACTCCTTGGTCAAGAGATGGAAAGTATGTTTCATTCAAAAACTTCTAAATAATTTATTGGTTTAAATCTGGGCAGGAGGGTGCCAAATTGACACAGGTATTTTAAAAATGTCTGGATTTATATGCAGTAATATTTTTTTTGTTACTCTACAAGCTTAGCAATCCCTAGGACATATTTGAGAACAATGAAGTTTCAAGGCTAGAAAGCAGTGTGAGCTTAGAGGTGACAGATCAATAATTTATTTATGGACTAATTGGAGGCAGAAGCAGGGTCCCTGCTGCAGAAGGGCAGTGGAAGAGAAGCAGGCACTAATGGCCTTTGCCACCTGCCCTGCAGAGTGACTACTGTGCCTGTCAATCAGCTCTCCACGTGGAACTGCCCACATAAAGTCACCCTGCTAAATTTCTTCTGGGGGTTTTAGAAAACCTGCAGCGAGCTTCTCTTCTTGAATGACAGAAATAAAAACAGGACTCAGGGCACAAGTAGAAAGCAAACTGAATATCTTGGCTTTTCTAGCTGCTTCTTCCATTGACCTTTCGGGGAAACATTTAGCAAACTAATGTTTTTAGAAGTCTTAACTCCTGTGAAAGGAGAAGAAGATAGAGGTTGTTTTCATTATAGAAACAATTAAAGTTCTTACACACAACTTGATGATGGTTTAGCCATGTGATTGATTAATAACAAAATCCCCACCTAGAGAAATAAACTCAAATAGTTAATAGAAATGGTATCTTACACCTTTTAAAAAGCCTTCACACATCACACTTTTAAAGGCGATTAATATTTAAAAATAATAGAAGACTAATCCTTGCTATTGTACAATTATTCTATTCACTTTAAATTAACATGTTAGAAATATAATTTTCTCTTACAGGCCTGAACTGAAATTGAGAAGATTTTTTCAAAGGGTTCCCCATTCTGTGAAGTAATTTTGTCCTAGAATATGACATGGTTTAATGCCAGTCTTGCCCCAGTGGGTCTCTTTGATCTTTATTCTATTCATGGGAAAACTGTGAACTCAATATATTGATTTTTTTATTTGAAAAATCAAAGTCATTTCTCACATTGGATTTTGAGTTGGCTCTTTTAGTCTGTGCTTTAACTACCAACAAAGAGACCTTGACAAAATCTTTGTAATACATATGTACCACAATGCACACTGTTTATATGAATTCATTTTGGAGCACAGTCTCACACATCCCAGTTAGAAGCACTAGGCAGTATATTTGTTGTAGGCAATGTGGTTCCCTTGATTCTGAGGGAAGCTCACTGGTAAAGAAAAGCACACCAGGTATTTATGGGATGTTCATTACCATACAAACCTTATCTCCGGCTGACTCTATTTTTATTACTCCTGAAAGGCTCAACCACACAAGTAAACAATGAAAACAACAATGATTTTTAATAATTTCTCTTGCATCTAGAAACCAGGTTGGACCCACAGGGATAGTGTCCATCCATCTTCTATTTCTTATTATTCTTATTTCTGTTTTACTCATTATCATATTCCATTAAAAATATGGTATATTTTAATTGTCATTTAGTAATGTTCCAGCATCTGGCATGAGGTCTTTATTTTTATTATTATTTTTTCTTTGTCACCAAGGGAATGTAAAATGAAGTGCCTTGTTTTGGTAGAGCTTTTTTATTTACTGTTTTCCTTTGGCAGATGGGATTTATGTGTCTATAACTGCATGGCATGTGAGGTGGCAATTCAAGGGAGCAAGCCTTGCACTTGGAATGAGGTCTGTACTGTCTCAGCTGTAATAGGAGAATGCATCCTGTTGTTTTGGACCTATCCCTTGAGTAGAGAAATTGAGAAATTCTATCTTTTCTGCTTAAAAGTGCTGTTATATATGAAGAGTGCAGTTATTAGTCATGCTCTCATAAGATTTTTAGCATATTTGTTTTCCGCTTTCTGCTTACGATTATGTAAAGGTAAGCCTTTGCTGATATTTTCTGGTATATGCATAATCAATATTCTGAAATGAAGAACAAAACATGTCGACTGATTTTTTTTTTTCTTTTTTTACAGTGAAAAGAACTTTTTTACCTTAACTTGGAATCTCACTGTGGGTAACTAACACATGTGAAATACTTGTGAACCAATTCAGCCATATATATGTTTACATTGTAAATTTACTTTGAATAAGGCATATATTCACCTTCCAAAGGTCAAAGGGGGCAGAATGGTGCTATCCATGTAATTGCAGAAATGCATTCAATCTGTATGAAATACAGACATGTATTTCTTTCCACTTGAGAAGTCTTTAGGTATTACACACCAGACCTAACACAAGTTAGGTTTCTGCAGTTGTCTACGTGCAGTATTTTGTATATTGCCTCTTGCCCCTTTGGATTTTCCTGGTTTAGGCTCCTCTTTACAGCCCAAATGACCAGGATGATACAAACAAGCTGAAATGTGGTCTGGTTCTCCAGGTTTCACCTCTAGTATGTTCTGATTTTCTAATGTGAAACTATTTCAGGGAAGGTGCTTCCAGAGAGAGGTTATGGACTTTGCATGAAAAGTGCTCACATGATTTGGACCTGTAAGAAAACCCCAAAAGTAATCTGCTAATATAGGTGGTCTTGAACAATTATTAACTTTAATAGTGTCCTGATAGTTGCTTACTGATTATCTGTATTTGTGACTGTACAAGACAACTGAAATAATTATAAAATGACAGTTGTTTTGCAGCATATCCTGGTGGGTATTTTCAGCTCTTTAAGCACTTGTCATATCATAGACAACTTACATATGTAATCTAATTCCATTTCAAATAGTAGAAGTTTTATTTGGGGTTATAGTTACTTCCTTTTATAGGAACTTGGAGGTTTTATAATAAAGAGAAAAAGGAGAAACTTAATTTTCACAGCAAATGTATAAATTAATATACTTTATATAAGCCCGAAAATTCTTTCTACCCCAAAATTTTCTATTTTTCTCTTTCTATATAACTTTATTTTTGAGGGGATTTCCCCCTTCCATTTGCTATATCAATGAAAGTAAAGTTTTAAAGAAGATATAAAATACTCTTTACCAAACTATGTTATGGATTTAAGCAGTGTTAGGTACCCAGATTGCTTCTACCAGATTCAGATATTTCAAACTGTGATTTAAGGTATGTTTTCTGCAGTTTTGACCTTGAGCAATAGTAAAAATAAATTCAGTGTAAACAGAAATCTTCCCCAGATGGATTATGCAGAATTGCCAAAGGGATGTGGCTGCAAAAGCCACCATTCCTGCAGGTAATTTTTCAGAGATATATAGACCATAAAATATTTGCTACATCATTTACTTTTAACAACAGAACCAAAGAGTGTAGGACTGGATAGGCCTTTTAACTCACAGAGCTCTGCCCCTTTTCCTGCTGCAAATATATTAGATATTTATTATAAATTCATTGGCTGTATTCTTGAGGCCAGAGATTTTGAGTCATAGTACATTTTCTTTTGGTGACAGGTAAGCAGCTTGGTGGCATTTCAAAGATGAAATGCTCTAATGAAACACCCTGGAAGCTGATGAGGAGACAAACAACAGCCCTTCTTCCTCCAAGCACATGAGAAATTGCACCCTGCTTTGGAGAGCTAAGTAGGCTTTGATGCATGGGAAACTGCATGAAGTGGGCTGGATCCCACCACATTATATATGCAACATTTCTGTTTGTAAGATAAGATATATGAAAATACTGTGGAAAACCTTTATTTTCTCTGATTACTGAAAAGTAAGTTTTGTAATGTGAAGCTGAACTTTTCTAACGTTTGCTGGGTTCTGTGTAACAGTGTAGTGAATTAAAATGCAATGGATTTTGTTATCTCCACAACGTCATGCTTGCAGAGGTTAAAGCAGGCACTAAGTCCAACAGTTTATCAAACAAAGTTTCTTGGCAGTGCTTTAGAGGCCTGTGCCAGAATGGTGTGATGAAATGGAATACAAATTTAAGTCATATATCACTGTTTTATTATGTTTATGTTAATGTTTACTTTCACCAAACAATTCTCCAGAAGCTGATGCTCACCCCACATTTCCGTTACCATTATTAGCTAGCCTGTGTCTGGAATAGATGGGGGTCTTGTTTGGAGCTGCTTTGTACCATACTTTATGAAGAAAAGTGTGCCTAACATCAAAACCTTCTGTGGAATGAAGTTTCCTGGTAAGTTCAACTTTCTAATCAATGTTTCACATGTCAGTGATTGGTATCAATAACTACTACAATAACCTAAGAGAGCCTGCTAATGGTGCTACAGAGATACAGAGCAGAGCCCTATGAGAAGGAACAACTGTAGCTCTGCCATTTCTTGTGACAAAGAGGAATACACTATAGGAATTCAGGAGTGGAAATCTTTTATACTACTATTTTAAAATTGAAGAATGGAAAGAACTACACCTGTTTAAATGTAAATTATTGTACTTTTTGAAATCCTTTGTCATGGATTAAAATTTCCAGAAAAAACTGAATCTTCAAAGCTTACTGTCTTGGAGATTTATCATGCTTCTTAAGGGGAAGATAAATAATAATTTGTAGAGCAGAAAAAGTCGAGACTGCTTACACATGCACCTAGTTGTATTAAGGCTTAAATTGCATTCTGTTCTTTCAAGGTTATTTGGGCTACAGGTTATTATGTTCAGTTTAGCTGTTAGTGGTAGAACAGTTATGTTAGGTTTGATGCTTATACTTGCTTTTAAAGGATTAAATTAAAGCTGCAATTGAAAGGATGAAAGTCACTTGGCTTCTCCCCCTCATTTAATTAATTAAAATTGAACTTTGAGGTTAAAACTTATTAATAAAATGTAAAATTTAAAATTATGCTACCCTGGAAAAAACAAATGTACTGTGCCAAGAAGTCCATTAGTTGAGTTTCTTATTTTCTCCTGAAATCCTTGGTGTTCAAAGGACATTCAGTGAGAAGCAAACTTGATCAGAGGACTTTGACTTACGATGCAGTAAGAGCTGTAGTTTCCAGCTGTGTAGCCTCTTTCTGTTTTCACATCATTTGATTACATTTCCCTCAGTGTTTTTATGAGATATTAAAGATGAGAGGAAGAAATAAGCAAAGACACAAACCTGAGTCTTTGGAAAACAATAGAATATCCCAGTTTTTATTTTGATCTATGCCATTCTTCTTTCACGAAGTCACACATCAAGTGCTCCAAGATTCAGTACATCAAACACCCAGCAGCATTCATGTCCAATAAATCTTAGTACACAGCACTGAGAAAAAGAGATAGTTTCCTCAGGCTAACAATTTAAAATTTGAGCTGCTGTTTTCTCAGAGTGGCAGATTTTCAAATTGTTTCTTCTACAGCTTCTGAACAATTTTTTGCAGAGAAAAGATAAAATATAGGAAGTATCCAGGATACTGGAGCAAACTTGATAACCCATTTTAAAATATTGGTCTACATCCATTTAGCTTTTGATTTTCTCCTTCACATTTTGTGATACTTCATCTACAGTCATTGCAAACCCATTTTTGTTTCATATATTATGGGCTTTTTAAAATAAATTAAATTGAATTTATTGTACTTTCAACCATGCTGTTGAGTTAAATCTTTTTGTAATGATTAAAAATACCAGGTGTTGTTTTTCTACCTAATCATCTAATAATGTCTATCTTTAAATTTAGTCTCTTGTATGTTCATATCCTAAAAAAACTTGAACCAAAGTAGCTCGGTCTTTATCTCTGGTACAAAATGCTGTTTTTTCTTTTTATGACGTCGTTTATCATTCTTTTTGCCTGACTGGAGTGCGAGCCATCTGAAATCATACTTCTTATATGGCTATTCATACTTAAAACCTTTTTTCCAAGGACTCTGTCAGAAAGAATTTCAAGGTCCCAAGGGATGCTATCTGCTTGTTTCTTTTTGTGCATCTTGTCTTAGGATTCTGCAAAAAGAATGCCTGTATTTATAGAATGCCTGCTCAATGAAGCTGCTTTATGTCTGTTGCCTGATATTTTCACGTTTTGCTGTGTGACTCTTGTTCACTTTCTTAGTATGAAGCAAATAACTTTTTCTACATTTGAAGCTCTTTAAATTCCTGTTAGACTATTTTGCAAACACCTAGAGAAAATGCATTGCACATTTGGAATCAGGGATGTGACGTCACACTGATTCTGCTTAACTGATTCACGACTGTTATATTTTAACTTTGAAACCATACTTTTCTACCACAAAATTTTTAAAATTTATTAAAGATTTTTTAACATTTATTTCTTTGTCTAACAAGCTTTGATCTGTTCTATTTCAATCTTTTATGTGTATTACTTTAAAAGGTAATTTCATGATATCAAGTTACTTATGGACAGAACTGTGTGATGCTTAGCTGCCTGACAAGGTTACGCCACAATATATGGAAATTTGATTTATTGGTGCTGTAAGGCTTGTTTTGCTTTGATAAGCAAAACTCTTGCTACATCTGCAGAGTTAGTAGGGCAGGCTTCCTTTATCATCCCAGCAGCAGTCCTAGTCCTGGAGAGGAGGTGTTGGCTTTTCTTGCAGATTAGCAGCTGTGTTTTGACCCAGGTTATTTTTGTCCTATGTTCACTAGTCAGAGAAAAAGTGTGTTTGTGTAAAAGATTTAAGCAGGGGTCAGTACATACTTAGTGATTGTTTGACCCTTGTTGTCTTTGAATGATTTTCTTCACAGCTGTTAACCAAGAGCTTTTCATATTTCAAGTCTGGTTTGATGTTGGTAATAGTCACTGCAGTATCCACTGACCTGACTCAATGATTTTGTGTCCCCTATTAACTCACTTCAAAAAACCTTTGAAAAACTTCTGTGGGTTTTTGTTTTGTGGTGAGTTTTTGTTTTTGGTTTGGGTTTTTTTTTTTTTTGTTTTGTTTGTTTTTTCAAAAAAAAGGGTTGTAATCTGTGCTCGCAAAACTAATAAAACTGAAATAGCTGGTACGGGGATTCTATCCAAGTCATGACAACTGAAACTGATGTGGGCCTTCTGATTACATGTTTACCAAACCATGCCACTTAAATGCAGAAGTACCAAAAGGATCCTGAACTGTGCTGGGGCTTTTACACCACTGAAAGCCTAATTCAGAAGTCATCAAGCCAAGATAATTATATACTGATTTTGGTTACCTGTAGTAAACTTCATTAGCAAAAAACCTGCTCTGCAGCATTTAAGGGAACAGAAGTTCAAACTGTATATAACACAATTGAAAGAGAGAGCAAGACAATTGAAAAAGTGTTCAAAAGAAGGCAGAAAAGAGAGGATGAAGTTTCAAAATGATGTGTAAATCCATGGCTTGGATGAGAGAGAGAAGTACAGCTTCGTGTGCCAGAAGCTGCGGAGGAAGAGTTGTTTGCACCAACAGGGACCAGATTGTGAGCACATACTGCTTCAGGAAAACAGACACCAAGGAGCCCTCAAAGACCATTCTTTACAGGATCGAGCCTTCCTTTGCAGCCCAACGGCTCTTGAGCTATCAGACTTTTAATTTAAGACTCAGTTATTAGGAGCAGTGTTAGTTTTATGTAATCTTGTCAGGTTTTAAACTGTATCATTATTTCAGAAGCAGTGCCTGAAGGGCACATTGTTTCTTAAAAAGAAAAACAAAACAACTTCTCATCTGCTCACCTAGGTAAGACGAATCAACAGTTAGTGTGCTTTTAATCGCTAATTTGTGAACATTTATTTCTGCTGAGGTTTCAAAGTTATTTTTATTTCAATGTGTTTATAGCTGACACATTTTCTAAGTCACAGGATCATGTTTTCTCCTTCTTGCAGTTTAAATGTTTTTGTTGTTGTTGTTCACAGTTCTTCCACCAGCTCCTTTTATGTACTACTGAGTAATCTGCGACCATTTTGGGGGAACTGACTCGCACCAAGATTATGGGCTGTGAGCAGGGGTGTAAAAATTGAAGCTTAAAGCTGGAATAATTCAGGCAATTGCAGCTGCATGCAGATGAGCAGGCACAGCCTTTGAAAATGTAAGAAAAAAAGAGGTTGTGTGGAGACAAGTAAGTAATCAAAAGCCTGCTGGTTCCATTCTGATATGACAAGTACTAAAAGTTCACCACTGGTGCAGAGCTGAATTTTATGTGTTGCTTCGAGGCATCACAAAGTTTCACAGTCAGGACAACTTGACTTGTGCCTTGTTATTTTAGATGTCAGCGGGTTTAGTTGTTTCTCCATTGATTATGGCAGTGTAGCGAGAAAAGTTCATACCCTTCTGCAGTCTCTAGTCATACTTCAAGTGATAGTTGCTACTGACAGCAGAAGTTTGCTCTTTTGTCAGCTGTTTTAAGAACTGGGAAAGTCTGTGCTCTTGCACTGAAACATTCTGTTTTATTTTTTAAAAGAAAAGGTATTAAACAGGGTCATAGGTAGGTTTTTTTTTCACCTTCTTTTAGTTTTGCCTTTACATAGTAAAAATGTGCAAAGAATAGATCAATTGAGCATCTTTCAAAGTACAGTGGCTCAGTAATTAAATTGTGATGCTGGCTTGTAAAGCATATTTTGATTACCACTGTCTAAACTAGACTGGTGGCAAAGTCAGCTTTTTTCCCTTGTTTCCCAGTTCTTCATTTATATGCAAGAGCTCCCAAGATGACCTTGTTGCATGTAAACAGGTGAGGTGCTCCGATGTTATATAACCAAGAATACAATACTGTATATGTCAGCTGTATCTATATATATCAACTCCTTAGAAATTCATCCAGGCATGTTTGTTATGCATGTGTGGACAGTAATACAGGCTTTTTAAATAGGAAAAAAAAAGTTGTTTCTCATAAGGCGATGACTAAGAGTGAGAAATGCTTCAAAGTGATATTTTAGTGTTGGCATCTGCAGTATAAAAAGGGTCTGGAAAGGTGATAAAGTATACTGGTTCTGAAAAAATGCTCCTATGATAGGGTACAGAAGGGAAATCCAGCTTATTTTGAGTAAAAAGTCAAATGGAAAATATGCTTTAAGACAACTTAAGGAAAAAAATATTACAGATCATTAGAAATAATAACTGTTAGGAATGGAAATGTCCAGAACAACTGGATAGGGTGTGTTTAAGAGTTTTAAACATCTCTTTGTTCATAATCAGATTCTGCTAAACTGCATCCCGTTGAAGTAACACTTACCAAAAAAGGCAGACCTCTGTCTCTAAGTGCTGCAATTGTACATCTGTCTCATGGTTTACCATCAAAGCCTGAGAATGTTTTGAGAATGTGCAAAAGCATTTCTTGGAGCTATTCTAGAGCTGACCAAGTCACTTGTTGTTGTCCTGTTTCAAATCTTTGTGCTACATTGCACTATATGTAAGTGGCATTTTCTCTGTGGACTAAATAGATGAGATCTAGTTAGCAGTAGATTAAAAACTGATGTCTAAAATAATTAAGAATACTGGGTGCATGTTAAATGTCAATTTGAATTAAATTTGAGTGAAAAAATATGCATGTCAGTAATTGAAAATTGTCTAAATTTGTTTAAAAATAAAGAACCTAGAAACCAATGATAGAGGGGTAAAAAACTTTAGGAATTATGTTCTCTGATTATTTTTCACAGTGTTCTAACATAAACTATTAGACTAGTACAGAAGAACCTGGAATACATACTCAACAGAAAAAACAGGACAGATTTTTTTGAGATTACTTTTAAAGTACTGAATCCTGGGGAAATATATTTACAGATTTTAATGAAGTACATTTATATTTTCCAGATGTTTTATTGAAATACATATAGATGTAAAATAAATCAGTAGGCTGTGGAATGAAATCAAGGTCTATAAAGCAAAAAAGAGAAAATCAGTCTTTCCAACAGCATAGTTTCTAATGGTCTTTTCTTTTTAAATTATAAATCCACCAAATTTAAATATTTATGACCTTCATATCTGAAAATAATTCCTTAGCCTTGCCTGTCATCTTGTTGAACTCTATGATAAAGACAGATACTCTTTGGCTTTATTACCCTCTTGATTATTTGTCCTGGATAGATGATAAAATAACAAATTACAACATGGATGAAAGCCAGTTATATGTTCCATATTACATGTGTTATATGTTACAATAGTAAAATGGGGATCCAAAGTCTGATGGTTGCAGTTTGAAATGATTTAAAAAAGAATAGTTAAATTTTAAAAGCCTCCTTTTAGATAAGAAAAAAAATCTAACCCCCACCCCGCCCTCCCCAGTGGTTTTCTTAGCTACAGTTATCACAATTTATTAGTGTTACAAAAACTAGGTCAAATTATCCTTACCTATTATTGCTGTCTCTGAGACCATCTACAAAGTAGAATTATTTATTTTCCTTATGTTTATTTTATAACTTAGACTTCTACACTATTCTGGTATTTGACTTGTACTTTGGTGCTCTTTTCATCTTTATTTTCTAGGCATTTAGCCTTTTACCTTGTTAGAAAGGGCCAAATTAAGTGGATGTGGTCATTCCCAGTACATCCAACTTGAAAAATAGATTGGGCATACAGTGAGGTTCTGGGGTAAGACTCAAGATTAGTTCTCTTTCCAACTCAAGGTTGCAAAGTGTTTACAGTGTTATTTAAAGTTGTGCTGTAATGCATGGTCCACTCCCTTCTTGATTGAAAATGTCAGATCCAATCCTAATTACTGTTCTTTCTACTCTTAGAGCCATCCAAAGAGGAAAATATTAGAAATAGTGGGATCCAGCTGGGTCCCTTCTCTCATTCATGCCAGTAATGCTGCTGCAGGTCAAGCAATAGGCTGAATAGGTTGTTTTCTTTCAGAACATGCTGTCCCTTCATAACTAGAGAGATTGCTTTTTTGTATTATTTTAACATTTTTGGAAATGTAATGATTGCAGTAGTAGATTAAGAAGAAATAAAAGATGGGGCAACTGTCTCAGTGGTTCATGGTGAGATTTTTAGGTATGCTGTTGGGAGAAATATGAATAACAGCTCATTGTGGTGATAAAGAAGCAGAATGCACTAAATATGACAGGTCAGGCTCAAGGCTGTGGAGCTGTGCAATATAGCAGTCTGGCATTTCTTTTAACCTTAGTTCTTAGTACAACTGCATTGGTTACTTTTGCCTTTGTTTAATCCTTTTTACAGCAGATCCTGTTGGTAAGCCTGAAACTTTTGTGTTTGCTTTTGCATTTTTACTTAATTGGTGTCTGTCTTCAACATATGCTGTCACATTTAAAATGCATATCTTTGACTTTAAAAAGCCAAATGAAAGAAAACTCCAATGACTTACCCACTGTAGAGATACATAGAGAATTCTATGTATTTCAAATGTTATACCATAGACAACTCATCATATTTGACTTTTTTCCTATTATTTGAATTCAGAAATCATGTACAAAAAAAGCTGTTATCCTTTCCTATTGGAAAAGCTTTTTAACCTTTTATTAGGAGTACAGCTTTATTTCCAAGCTTAATTTGAGTTTAAATAGGAATAGTTCTCTGTGGTTTTGGTTTTTTTTCCTGCTGTCAAGTAATTTTCTAAGGAACCCGATAGGTACATGTTGAACATTCAGATCTGAAGATTTGTACAGCTATTTTTAAGAGAACCTTATCTTTATTTTCTCTAGATTTTATTGGTAAAAGCTTGTATTTTGGCTTATGAAACCTCAGAGATTTGAGTAACAGCATTAAAAAGGCATCCAGCATGAAAATGCAAGTGCTTATTCCCTTGAAACATAACATAACATTCCCTTGAAAGATTCATTTTAATTTTCTTTTAAAATCTTGTCCTTCTAGACATAAAATAATAAATGGAAAATTATTTTTCTCCTTCACTTATGAAGCTATGTCCCTCACAATAACAGAATTTTTTATTGTAGGATTGCAAATCAGAAGGGAAAAACATTTGACAGTAATCAATTATGTCTTCATCTTGGTATTGTTGGTTTCAAATTTTCTCATGCGTGGAAAAATAAATACGAACACCCTGAGATCAAACAAACATCATGGCTTTTATCAATTTCACAAGAAATGAGGAAAGACAATAATCCTAGAAAAAGATATTTTGACCACAGTAATGAAAAATACACTTATCTGAAATGAATTTAAATGTCTTGTGGTTCTAATCATTACTTTTCCAGTATAGATGTTTTCAGAAGAGTATGGGTGTGTCCAATACATTGATTTTCTAGTCTTTCCAGGGTTTATAGAACAGATAAATATTCTCCTAGCATGTTATACTCAGTTATTTCATCTGGCATCCACAGTGTGATTAGAAAAGGCTTATTTGCTTTAGAAGGTGCATGGTATTTTACAATGATTAGTTCTTTACCAGGTGAATGTGCTGAATGCAAAAACAAGCATTCACATCTGTGATTGTTTATCAGTGTTAAACAGGAGATTTTTATTGTTTAGGGAGTCATAACATTCTCTTTAATTGGCAGGAAGGACAAATTTGATTAAAGTGACCATCTGTGATTTCCTGTACTTCTATCAGCCCAGAAGGTCTCCTGAGAAGTGGGTATGTCTCCTGTCTGGTCTGTGTTTTCTCCAACCATAATTTATCACCCAGATGAGAGTATGGTGTAAAAACCAAAAATGTGCAGGTAGCAGCACCACCACAGCAGCCCTGCACACTCACTTCTTGCTCATATTCACTGAATAAGAGCAAGCTTTGAGGCTAAACCTTGTGCAATACATACATAGAGTCTTCTACAGCCAAAGCCATGTCTGCTCTGCATTTGTTCGTGCTCCAAATGAAGCAAAAGCAGTTGCAGCTTTTCTCTTAGAGCTGTATCGTGACCAAAGTTTGTCTCTTGCACTGACAGAAAAAGGTTTTATTTGGTGGAAACACTGGATTCAGACCTACAGTATATGTGTCTGATTGCAAAGTAGCTTTATTTTTAAGCTGAACTCTAAGGAATATTTTCTTGGTTGATTTATGCCACAAATGCATTAGTTGAGACTTGACTCAGACTTCTAAAAAAGAAAATGTCAGAATAATAATGTGCAACTATTCTGAGTTAAAATATCCAGCACTTACAAATTAATTTTAAATTTCTTGATGCTTCAAGAAATCCTTCATCTACTTCTAATACCAAATATACAAAATTTAATAACCCAACAGCACATTATTTGAACCAAAGATTGATAATATTTTAACATGGAAGACTTTGGACTGGAATCAAAGAACATTAGTCACTTTGAAAACTTCATGTCAACTTACTAACAGGTAATTTAAATTTACATAAATATAAATTATATATGTTCTTATAGACATATATTTTTATTCAGAAACATCATTTATATTCTGTCACTGATAAGAAACAGATTCTCTAAGAGCTTACTTACCAGTAGTTCTTTGAGTAAATATATCAACATTTCAAATTACTTACAAAACAAGACATCTCAATCTCAGATGCATTCTAGTGCACTTGTTCTCATATTCATCTCCAAAACAGATTACAATTTTGAGTTAATTAATAACACAACACTGTGACATGAAAGCATTTTTGAGCTGATGTGTGTGGGAAAGCTGGTTTCACCTTCTGGCCCTAAAACTTGCCCCCCCTGGGGTGTTAGCAGTGACCTTAGTGTCTGGGGCTGGGAGGTGCATCTGCCTTCCCTCAGCCCTCTGCTGAGGGCTCTCGAGCTCCAAGGCACTGCAGCAGTTTTTGCCAGTATTCAGGATGCTGACACAGTGCCAGGGGAAGCTTTAGTACAAGAATAAGAAAAGATGTGCTGGAGCTATACCAGGGAAGGTGGTAGCTATTGGTGGATTTCCATGAGAGTTAAGGTTGTCAGGTTAAGCATGTGGGTGTACAGACTTTTCTTCCTCAGTGGAGTTTTCTTGGCATGATTGTTTGGGTCACAAACTGGAACCCTGGGACTAGCTAAGGAGTGCAGATGGAGAGCTAAGGAGCTACCTGGGGCAACCCTGAGAGGCTTGGGAACTGCATTGGGAGGGCTGGTGGCACTGCTGCCCTCGGGGAGGACTTGGCCTCATGTTCTGGGCAGCACAGACAATGTGTAGTCATCACACAAATTGCCTGTGTTAAAAGTCTGCCTAATTGAAAATCTTTCCCACTGACATTTCTTCCTTATGTTTGCTTGTATAAACTGGCCAGAGAGAACCCTCTGCAGGCTCACAACTCTGCACTTATCAGCTTGACATGGGGCTGACGCTGCAGGTGCTCTTCCTACAGAGGAAGTCAGCTGCAAAATACACCTTTTGTTGCAAAGCAACACTTTTATTGAGAGTCATTCTTCTGAATAAAAAAAGAAAGTTTATACTTTCCAACCACCCAGGTAAACAACTGACTATAGAAATGAAACATCATAATTCAAAGGTTGCTAATGCTTTCCAAGCTGTTACGACATTACCTGTCAAATTTAAAAGCAAAAAGAACTTTATAAGAGAAATACCTGCTAATGGATAGGAAGTGCAGAAGGATCTTCTATTTCTGTATTTAACATTGTTTTAAGTCATTTTAGAGACCACTTGTACAGTTATGAACTTATGGGTAAATCCTGTAGAAAACCAATTAATGGTGCCTAAACCAGTGCAGTTTTTTGGAATCCAACTCATAAGGGACAGGAGATCATGTGAGATAATAAAGCAGGTCATACAGTGCATGAATGGCAGGAAAACCTCCATGGATTCTTGCCTTATATGTCAAACATTACTGGTGTTTGTAATTTTAGTTTTTCCATCCTTTCTTCTGATCTTCTACTTAATTTGTTTCTTCATTTTTTTAAGTCCTATGGTGTCTGTTGCTTGAAAGTTTTAGGTGTTAAATTATTAAAATAATAAGCAACTATAGCCGAAAATTCGCACTAATTTTCTCAGGGAAATTGAAATTGCCTTTGAAACTGAAGTGGCACTTTTTGTAGGCAAGTTTTTTTCATCTGATACACATTCACACATATGCATATTTGTGTATATGTAAACTAGTCACATTTTTTTTGTCTGCATAATCCCACCCCCTACAATCAACTTTATTTTCTGAATATTAATACAAATTGCATAGCAACTTCATTTTCATTATAAAATGCTATTCTGCAGCGTGAGCAGTATCCAAATGGTGGTTTGATTCATATTCCCATTTCTTAACCTTAAAGAGAAAAACATAAAACTCTCAAATGCTAAAAGGATTTTGTAACTTGCAGCTAAATGGCCACTGGAATTACTTTTTTCCTATTAAAAATGTAAGAAGCTCATAGGTCATTGTGTAACTGAAGACCAGTGTGACTGAGTGATAGCTACAAGCTATTCTGCTATACACTGCCACCATAAAAAGACAAGTACCAATCTGTGTTTGGACTTTTCAAAGTCCATTTGTATTAATTGGTACTTCATACTCAAGCTGGAACCAGAGCAAAGAGCAAAGAATAGAGAGATAAGCATGTGTTGAAGAGGATGATATCCTGCTTTTTAATAAGCAGTTTCTAAAATAATTCCTGGGCTGTTTATGAAATTGAATGTGTTTGGGAACAGCAGGCATTGGCTGCTTTGCAAGGAGGGACAAGCTGGGAGTCGAAGGTGACACTGAGGCAGATTGTCTTGCTTGAAATCTATCTATTTTTAATAGTTCTTCATAGTAGTAATGAATAAGAGTGACCTAACTGCAGGGGAGTTGTGAAGATTGTCTGAGAGAGATGCACATAAAATACTTTCTTGTGCAGTAACGTTTTCACTTTTAGCCTTTTGCTTTTGGTGGTGGCAACTCATGCTACTAACACAAACAAGTCCCAGCAAGGCTTGTCACTGCAGAAATCACACACACCTGAAATTAGATGGGATTTCTGTTTGGGCATGCCATTTTTTACTTAAAAGGTCACCCCATCAACCATAAGTCATAGATTGGTTTGGTTGGAAGGGACCTTAAAGATCATCTAGCTCTGTTATCCCTACCATGGGATCCCTTCTGCTAGACCAGATTGCACAGAAGTGAGACACATTATTTATTTGTTTGTGGGTTTTGTGTGTGTTTTTTTCTTTTTATTTTTCATGTGACTCTTACCAACATTTGAGAGAAGTAGAAAACTTCATTTTAATCGTAAAGATCCTGCTCATTATCTGTTACTGTATTAGTGCAATTTTAATCATATTTGCTTGAAGGAATAAGACTATTCTAATATCATCCTTTATTTCAATGTGCTAAAATGTGCTTGATGGACAAAGTCTGGTGGCTGAAAACATTCTTTAAGTGCCTATATATGCAAATGAAGTAATTAATATGAGATTGAATATTCATATATCTTTTTGGTCTAGCTCTAGTGGACTAAAGAAAGATGAATGACTAAATATTTCATTGGTAAAATGAAACTGCTCCCTTTCAAAACTTATTTGTTTTTTACCAATCACATTTTTTTCCAAAGGTTTCATCATGTGATTTGTTTGGGCTTTTTCTAAATGATGGTTGGTATTTTCCTTTCCCTTCTCCATTGTTCCACCCCTTTCCTTGCCCTTCCCAGCCCTCACCTCGGGGGAGTGAGAGACTGGATATGCAACCAAATTTTTACCAAACCAGCTGATTTTTAGCTAACTTTTTAGACATACTTAATAAGATAATGTGGACTTTTTTTCCTATGATATTTCTGATCTAGATGATGATTTATTATATTTTTCATCTTGTTAAAATATTTTACTAATTTTGAATGAAATTAGTTTATAGACAACCAAGGGGCAGCTTCCTCAAGGTGGACGTATGTCGAATACGAATTGGAGAAGGGTGAACATTTAGGAAAAGTACTGAAAATCTTGGTTTTGCTACCTGGGGTATTCCTAGAGACTGTTAGAAACTGCCTTCTATCTATCAGCCTACTCTGTATACATCATATGTTGGTATGTCTGCTTCTTTTTAAAAAGTGACCTCTAGTAGTTACAGATGCTTATTGTGGTGTTGTTTGTCAGCAATCTTGAGACCCTCCAGAAATAGTGATGAAAAGTTTGCTCTGATAAAGTTATTCTTTCAAATTACATGAAAACAAGATAATAACAAACCCACCAAAACCCCAAGACAAAAAACCCCAAGACAAAAACCAAACAACTCCCCCCACCCCAACCAAAACAGCGCCCCATGCCTGAGCAGTAAAAATAGTGTTCCTTTTAAAACCCTTCAGAATAACAGATCATACATATACCACTTACCTTCCAAAAGGAATGACAGAGGAATGATTCCTAAGAGAAATACCTGAAGGAAAAAAAAGCCTTTTTGTTTCAAAGTAAAAAAATAGTACTTACAAAATTCAGTGTATCTGTCTATTGCCTAGTCAACAGTTGCCAACAGAACCACATACCCTGTAAGTAAATCAGGTTCAAGAGTTTTCTGCAGCTAAGCACAACAAATTCCCCTGTAAATATGGATTTCCTAGCAAATATTTTCTGTTAGTGGTAATATTGTTCTCATATGGGATCTCAGCTTTAGCATTTCTCTAGGGTGCAGCATTTTCGGCAGGATACTGGTGTATTATAAAAATAAGTAGTAGTGCTGCACAATAAATTCATAACTTTTCTACTACAGCACCAGAATTTTTTTAAGGACTGTTAAAATAACCATCCTAGCTATATCACTAGGGAGATTTCCCATAGTAACAATATTTTGCCTTCTGGTAATATTCTTATGCTGTGTAAACTTGTATGTTTCTCTAAGTGGTTTCTTATTTTTCCCTTCCTTTTAACTTTTTTAAAATTTTTTTTTTCCTCCGGTCACTCTACAGAGTTATACAATGTCATAGAATCATAGAATAGTTTGAGTTGGAAGGGACCTTTAAAGTTTACCAAGTCCAAATCCCCTGCCAGGAGCAGGGATATCATCATCTGAGCAATATCCAATTGCTCAGAACCCAATTCAACCTTGAACATTCCCAGGGATGGAGCATCCACCACCTCACTGTGCAGTTATTGTTAAAAAACTTTGTCCTTAGAGCTGATCAGATCTATCCCCTTTATTTTAAGCCATTACTTCTCACTCTGCTGCAACAGGCCCTGCTGAATGTTGTCTCCATCTTTCTTTTACTCCACCTTTTAGGTACTGTAAGGCTGCCATGAACCTTCTTTTCACCAGGCTGCCCAACTGAAGTTCTCTCAGCCCAGCTACGCAGGAGAAGGGTTCCAGCCCTCTGAGCACCTTCCTCTGGACAGGCTCCAACTGATCCATGTCTTCCCTCTACATTCCTACCTATTGGTCGACTGCTAGATAAGAAACCATTGTTTATGGAACAATATTAATGACTAACCTAAGAGATTAATTCTGAGCAAAGGATCATTTATTGCCATCTTTGGTTAACAAACAGTAGGAAGAAGTTTAGTTTTAAATACCTTTAAATACCTTTCTTTGTTTTTTTTTTTTTTTGGAAAGCTTAGGCAGAGAAACAGAACGAACAATGACTTACCAAATTTTTCATGAGTTGCTACTAAGTGTGAGCACCTTGATTTCACATCAGAATGCATTTCTACTATAAATACAGCATTTATCTACTGCAATATTTACATCACCCTATTAAACTCCTAGGGGCAAGCCTTTGTGATGATGGTATTAATTGAAAAGGTAGGGACTAAACTCAGACTCTGAATCTTGCTTGCATTACAAATAGATAGTTTTTGCCTGCCTTGGTTTCAGGGTATTTCCACTAGCTGTCACCAGCATAAACTCCTGATAATACCCTACATTTTTTTTCTGCCTCATACAGTCCCTCCCTACTCCCCTATTTCATAGTTTATTATCTGAAACCTCCTTTACACTTCTGTCAAGTCCCTGAGCGGCAAGCAGGTGTCAGTTAATTATGAAGTTCATAATTAACTGACACCTGCTTGCCGTTGAAAGACCACTCAGAGTTGCAACACAGTGAACTTTTAGAGGTTTGAAAGTGAAATTCTCTTCCTTTTACAAACACAGCAACAGGTGTCTGTCTCTCAGGTATTCTTGCACGTGTTTTTGTATTCATGAAAAAATTTAAAGGATAGTAAGCATTTTAGCACAAGTGACTAATATTTCATTTTCTCTATTCAAAAAATGATGGAAGAGTGTGACATTCACATAAACCATTTCAAGGCATGGAATTCCCAAAGAACCTTAGTCTGCAAGCAGAAGTACATTGGAAGAGATTTACTTTTGGACTGCAGTGCCCTCTGCCAGCAGAAACTACAGCAGAGGAGCTGAACGCGTTTATAACCTCCAGGTAATGAAGACTATCCATCCAGCTAGAGCTTCAAAGCAAGGCAGGTACACAAATAGATTTTGATTGAGGCCACTGGGCATGGTAACTCTACAGTTTTGAAAGAGTAATGACCAGTGATAAAACAAATTACATTTTGTGGCCAAAATAATTACCCTCAAATATAATTTTAATTGAAGTTTAGATTTCAACTTAGTGTTTCCTTGGAGATGTTATAGGCTTCCTATCTAAGGTCAAAACACTTTAGTATGTAGAAAATAATTTGTCTCATTGCTTCAATAGGATGTAGACATTTTGCTAATTTTGTGTTCCTGGAAAGGATGAAAAGACAGTAATTAAAGAGAAAAAAGAAGCTCTTGATTGCCTCTCAAAGCACTAAGAGGACAAAATGCCTCTTGGAAGCATTTAAAGGCTAACTGCTAGTGTATAAAAGGACCATTCATTTTTAATTAGGTTTTTTTTGGGATTGAATAATTTCTTTATTGAATATTAGAAATTAATTGTGTGGGATAATGTTTAATTGCAAGCCAGCTCCAGATGGGTGCTTCTGGAGAGGTTTCCTGAACAAAGAAACCCCTGGGTCTTTATACCCTCTTGGTACATGCACCCAGTCATCATCTGCCCAGCATGTGCCTCTTGGTGTAATGATAATTTGTGGTCTGGGGTCTTCTAATGCCTCTTTGGATTCTTCCTCCATGTCAGAGAGGAAGAATGGACAGGTCTTTAATTGTTCTTATCTTCCCACCTGGGCCCGCCTTGGCCCAGCCGTTGTCTGAAGATAACCTGTCTCTGTTTACTCCTCAGCTCAGCCATTTGTGCTAACAGACTTCAAGTTCACCTACAGCTTTGAGAAGGGCCCATTAATGCTAAGCTATAAGCAAGCTGTTGCAATTTAGTGTTTTATAGGTAAGCAATTCAGGTGTTGATAACTTTCTATGAAATGGGATTTATGAAATTGGTGAACTCTACTGAAAGCTCCTAGGTTTGGAAATCAGATTAGAGAGGTTTATACATCTCTCAAAGACCAAACTTATGTACTAACTATGTAAACAAAAGTAAGTTGATGTATTTTAATCAAAATTCTAATCTTAATAATGCCAGACAGATTTGAAATATTTCAAAATGGGACCTAAACTGTATGGAAAGATACTTTATTCAAATGCTATGCATAGGATTAACCTGTAATTCCTCATAAATCCTGATGATATGATATCAGTGTGAGAGGAGTCATATCAGACTTCATTTTGAATTTTAAAATATTAATATATTAATTTTTAGGAGAAAAAACATATTAAATTTCACTTGACCCCCCCCAATACTTGCAGGAGGTTATTAATATTTTTAATATGATTTTATTACATCTCACACATAAGAATACTTCTGCCTTAACTGGCATCTTTAAAATTAATGAATGGGCAGAAATTTTCTCTCCAAGTGTAAAGGACTTTCATGATTCGTGAGAGATGTCCCATAATTCTTGGTACCAAAATATTATGAAAGACCTGGTTGATAGATGTTTCAGATAATTACAAAAATTGCTCATTTAATGGCAATGAAAAATCTATAGAGGGTTATTTCTTCAAGCAATCTTGGAATTGAAACATGATCTGAGCAATTTGGGCATGACCATTCATGCTTGCTTTAAAATTGGATTTTTATATATCTATTTGATTCTTTTATTTCCCCATTGTAGAATTACTGTCTCATCTTTCCTTATAATTCAACTTGATAACATGCCATAGACTAATCATATGTGCATGTCATCTGAACATGTTCACAGAAATTGTATACGGATAATTTCCAAAAATTGAGCTCTGAAATGTGTGTAAATTGAAAATAGTGATGCCATTAACCAACATAGATTTATGAGATAATGTGGAATGTGGTGATTTCAAGTTAGAAGAGTGAAAACCAGGTTAGAAAAGATCCTGTTTTTGTTGCTCTGTAAAGGGAATTAACAGTGGCATCAGCCTAGCAGTGACTGCCTAGCAAAAATAAAGTACAAGACAACTCTTTTTTTCTGTTACATTTATTGCAACAGGTTTCAATTTACAAAATCAAAACCATATTCTGATCAATTAATTTAAAAGTTATAAAGACACAGTGTGATGTTCACTTGATTTGGTTCATCATTATTCAGATGAAGTACACTATTTGTAGACATTTGTTGAGGAACTGCTAACAGAGTTCACAGTTACATTCTAAATGTGGAAGTTAATGCAACTGCATTTTTTTTCATTAAACATCAGACATAACATCTCTCCCTTAGTTTGCTCAAACTGCTGTATTTGTTCAAAATACCAGAGTACAGACTTCCAATTTTCAAGTGGTTTACCAATTCCTGCTGACACCTTTTCCTGTTTACTAAATGAATTTCCCATCTTTCCCTTTACATGTAACTGTTCCTTCAAACTGATTCATATACAAAAGTTTAAGGCCTAATGCAGATGTGTTTCTGACAAGCTAACCAAATTTCCTATTGAGAAGCTAGGGAAATTTCTCCAGATGTAGCTTAATGAAATAGGAATTAGACTATTTTCTCTTACCTGTCTCACCATTAGGGGGAACCTTTTATGAACTTATTGAGGAAGTCCTGTCAGAGAACAGAAGATATGGCCTTTACTAGTGACTATATCAAGTGTCCAAAAATCTCTAAAATGAAAGTGTTTTCTGAAAAGTCACTGATAGAAAATATTAACTGAATGTTCTATATCAGCTGGTGTAAAAATCAGCCTTAATGAAAGGAAGATAAAATATGTTATATACTCTGTTTTTTGTAGGATTTTCACTGATCCATAAAGAAAATCCATAAGAATCAGAGTAAGAACTTTTTTTCCTCTTAGCACAGGAGAAAATAAACTTCTCTACTAAATAAAAATAACCTGTTCTACTGATGTCCTCTTGATTCAATGGTGGGTTTACTGTCCTTCTGACCCATCTGTCTTGCAAATAGAAAGAGCCAGAGTAAGCCAGAGTAAACTTCTTCCTGGAGCTGCCAGCTCTGCAGTTCACAACTGCTGCTACAAAACATCAATGCCTTTGTGCCTGATGCCACCTCATACCGTAGTACACCAAGCACTAAGTGCATCTTCATAGTACAAAATCATGAAAATCAATTTCAATTCTCAAATAACCAAGGTTACTTGAGTGGAAAATCATGTGCTACCTCATCCTCTGTGAAGTGGCTGGAGAATTGAGAGGACACAAAACAAAAATTAAGGCACCAAAAATTAGATATTTGCAAAATGACCATACAGTCCCATGTCATTGACCCAGTTCCTCCTGGCAGCAGTGTAGCTTAGGTTAAACTTCACTGAAGGCAGTGGAATTTGAAGCTGTATTGTTGTATGTACATAGCTGAGCTAGACCATCTGCTGCACTGGGGGAGAGCAGAGGTACTATAAGTGAAGAAATGTTTACATTAATACCTTTGTGAAGACTTTAAAGGTGAACTGTCTTTTACTCCCTTTAGATGCTTCCAATGGAACAGATCATTTTTCTGGGTTTTTTGGAGGTGCAGAAATACCTTTCAACAGCCTTTTGTTTCTTACCAGGTAAGGTTAAGCATATTAGCTTGAGATATTTTGGCTAGCAAAAACCAGTGAAATCTTCACTAGAGGAAAAGTGAAAATCTGTAAATGCTGGTTCAGCAATGCTGAAATGGTTTACACCAAAATCTTCAATCTGACAAAGGGTTTTGAAATTCAGTAATTTCTGAGTGCAGCCTTTCTTTCTTTTGCAGTCTTTTGTTTAGCTGCCCTTCCCTTCTTCTCTCTGCTTTGAGGACTGCACAAGAACCCCAGAGTGGATAGGTTTACCAGATGGGTTGAGGATCTCCCTTGAAATGCAGGATGGCTGCTCTAAGTGCCTATTTTTATTCTGGGAACATGATGTCCCAGGTCTCAACCCCTTTAACCTCTTGCTGTTTAGACAGATCTGTAAAGTATCTGCCTTAAAACTGTCCTGGTTTTAAAAGTGCCAGTTCCTTCTGCCCCTAGGCACCTTTGTCTGAGGGGCTGAGATTGCAATCCCAGGGTAACGGAACTCTTTTCAGTTTATATGAGAAATATTCACTGCCAGGATGAATCAGGTGGTGACAGGGCAAAGGGATCAGTTCGTGGGATCTTTTCTGCTCAGTTTTCTCTGTCTCCTTAGACTTCTCAAAATGTCTTTTCCTTTAGCATCAGAAATTCTCTACTAAGGGTGGGGTGAGCCACTGGAACAGGTTGCCCAGAGAGGTGGTAGATGCATCATCACTGAAGCTCAGGTTGGATGGGGCACTGAGCAATCTGGTTTAGTGGAAGGTGTTCCTGATCATGGCAGGGGGTGGGACTAGATGAACTTGAAAGGTTCCTTTCAAACCAAAAAATTCTGGGATTCTATATTTCTTCTAGATAGTTTTTACATTTCTTTATATGCATAACATCATGAAATACAGATTTTACTTCATGGTAAACTGCTTTGAGGAACATTTATGACCTTTCCCAGTCTCTGGAGATAATCATGCTTATAATGACTTCTGTTAACTTTCCTTCAAGGTCTGATATTTTGATCAAAAAGCACTTATTCTTTTTCTCTGTAATGTTTTTGGTTTACACTGTTTTTCAGATTTGTCTGGAGTCTCTGGCCATGGTCACCTTCCACAGTCATTACTTTTTAATAACATAGTATTGCTTGATTAGAGAGGAAAAAAAATAAAAGTAAGAAAACTGTATGTTTATGGTGAAATATTTGACAGCAAAACAGGGTAGTCAAATACAGGTAAAAATATATTTTTCCTAGAATTGTTGGGCATACATAGACATCTTGTTTGTTTTCCTTTTGTTTTTAGTCTCACCTCTACCCTGTGCATATTCCTTCTATTTTGGTATAGAAGACTATCAGCATGTAAGTTTTTCTTTTTTAAGTTATGGGAAATCACTTTATTTTCAAGAAAAATGATTTCCATAAATCATATATTTTCCTATAGCATCCAGAGTGTTTACTTGCTTTGTGACTTTACCTCCTTTGTCATTCCCAGAAGAAGGTGTATATGCACATCTCTGTTTAGGTTTTCTTCTCGCATTGAAGGAAGTACTTAATAAGCCACTTTGGGAATGAGTCTGAGAAAGTTCCAAAAAAGTGTGAGTACATGCCTCCTCATGCAATCAAACTAGAGCAGAAGGCAGAAAGGGGAAAGGAAGTGTCTGCTGAGCAATAAATAAATGATGTATCTCTGAGGAGCTGCTGTGGCAATTTTCATAGGCAGCTCTGCAGCTTCCATTGGATCTACTGGTGGCATGTTTCCCATGTTTGTCTCTTGCTGAAGTAGAAGATGAGAAATTTATGAATATTGCCTTGAATAAATGCTTTTTTCTTAAGAGTGGGGCAGTGTTGAGGACCCTGGGAGCTCCAAGACCTCTGCTACTGAACAGCCCTGATCTCAAAAACTTGTGTGTGGCAAACAACCTGGCCTTTTCCAGCTGTTGGAGCTCCTGGGATTGTCAGAGGCAAGAAGTAGATCTCCAGCACAGGATAAAGAGAAGTCCAAAAAAACTAATCTAAACAAATTTACTACTGCCCTGAATTTTCAGGTTCTATTCCCTTTTCTATACAAATTTTAGATCCTTGACCCAAATGAAAAAGGCAGATTTTAATATTATACAATTCAGTATAAATTCACATTCTTCTGCTGCTTTCTCTTGGGTGCCAAAAACTAGTAGCTGAATAACAAGGCTCAGGAGTATTTTCAGAAACAAATTAACCTTCTCAGTCAAATAGATATATGTCTCTCAGAGATGTGATTAAAAAACAGGAGGAATAAGTCTATGTATATTTTCTCTTGCCCATGACATATTATCAAAGCAATGATATTCTTGGCTTTTGGGATAAAGTAAAAAAGAATTAGAGAGTAAGATGTCTTCCTAAAGCAGGAAGGGCCTTTCCTTGAATTTTGTTGAGCTGACAGTTTAATCTTCCCCAATAAGCCTATGTAACTTCCATTCAAGCCAGGTACCTCTATCTCCTATCACAAAACTGGAACAGTTATTAGGTGTCTTTCTGCCTCTGGTACATCTTATAAGCAGCTCCTTATACTGCTGCTGAATGCAATTTGACCAGGTTTTGGATATTCTTTACACTTTCTGGATATTCTGCTTTATTGCAGATATTGTTATTTTAAAACAGTTTTCATGCTCATTACAGGTAGTTCCGAATCCTTGAATTCACTTTTTTTTTTTCTTCTTTTGTTTTCTACTCTCTATTCTATTGTTTTAATCAGATGTACTCCCTAGGTTTTCATAGCTTCCTCACAAAAATATATTTTTTTTACCAGCTTTACTTATGAGCTCTAGAAACTTGGACAGACTGCCAAGGTTTCCCGGGGGTTATGACTCCTCAGTGTTTAAATTAAACATTGATTGCTGCCTTGACTTCTTAGACTGTCAAAGCAGCTGTGTTCAAAAGCTACAGAAATCAGGAGCCAGTAATCAAAAAAAAAATTATTTGCTGAGTGCAATTTGTCATTTCTTTTACATTTGAGTTTATTGAAAGACAGCATGCAGTGTAAGTTCAAAGTTGTACCAATGGATTACCTTAATAATGGTGTTTTGGGCTGAGTAGCAGTGCAGGGACTTAGGAAGAGAAAGAAAAGCATAGCATTGGTAATGTTCCTTGAATCTCTGTGATGAGTGGCTCAGCCTTGCTTTTCATTCTTCCACAGAGTGCCACAGAATATCTCAAAGTATAGATGGTAGGAGCTTGATGTTTTTTGTGTCTAGCCTCAACTATCCTATCTCCTGGTGTATCTAAGAGAATAATCTACAGTTATAATCTATGGAACTTTAAAGGCAGGAGGAATTCCAGAACATAAGACGATTAGATGAAAACTGTTTACTTTTACATGTTACAGGGGAATTAAGTTAATTTCTCTGACTGCTTATTTGCATTTTAGCTTGCATAAAAATTTAAAAGCATTAAAACTAAATATTTGTCCATGTGTGGTTTTATATAGAGCAGATGCACATGAACAGTGTGCTTGTATAGATGTTCTGTACTGGGATGGATATCACTGAATATTTAAGGATTGGTCAAGCACAGGAATCTCAGAGAGAATTGCTGCGTGGAAGGAGACACAACAAAGTTGTTGAGTTCAGGTATGCAAGCTGTCCTTAGGTTTGCAATGAATTTTTTTCAGCAAGTTTTTAGGATGTATTTCTTAGTGGATGAATTTCAAGGTGAACTGGCAAAACCTGTGAAATAGAAAATAGAAATTGTCATTGCCTTTTTTTTTTTCCCCAAGTGCTTCTCCACTGATGCATTTTTAATACTACTTTCAGAGTGGGAAAACACATTACATCAATGTGTTGTTAGCCTCAAGAAACTAAACTGTAAAATAATGAGACAAACTGTTTATTAATGACAGGCTAATGGCATGACTTATGACATTTTCCATCATTGCATCAGATATAAATTGAGTTGTCAAGGACAACAGCTAACCTAGAAGAGTTATTATTTTTTTCTTTCTTTCTCCTCTGCTGAAAGGTGTTAGCTCATAAATTATATGGATGTTTTGTGTAGAGGCTTAATATTGAAAAATGGAAGCAGAAGTTCTATTTTGCTGGATGCTCACTCCAGTGTCTCTACTCCCTTTTTATTTTTTTTCCCCCCAAAGGAAGAAACCACATAGCTTCCAGGACTTGCTGAGTGAAAAACAAATTAGCTATTGCCACTCTATGAATATACAAAGTATGGATGTTTTTGTTATTTTCTCCCCACTGCTGGTGTGGTTGCTTGGTGTTTTTTGGGTTTTTATGTGGAATCTTTTAAATGGATTTGTTTTTCTTATTTTTGTTTCCCCTTTTATGAGATATACTCTCTTATAAGAGGTTCAACAGGAGTTCAAGATCATTTTTCTTATTTCAATAAATCTATCACTAATAGAAAAAAATTTGCTGAGGCAGAAGTGGGCAAAAGTTACTTTATGTGCATTTTAACATCTATGTCTTGTAATTTGTGCAAGCATAGTTAGAAAATCTTTCAACTATTGATCGTAAAGAGGAGCTGCTAGCATAATCACTCCTTAAGGAAAATAAACCTTATGGTAAATCTAATTAGAGGTGAGAGGTTGCATGTAAATGATTGTCTAGATCATCCCTGTCAAGGCGTGGTTGTCTGTAGAAGCAGTTACCTTCAGCACATCTGCTTCACTGAACTGTAAGGTTTGCTTATTGCTGAAGTGCCCTTTTAGTCATTGAGGTCTGGTTTTACAGCAGTTAATTGATGGGAGGGGTGGAAATGTTTGAAGGTGGTCACTCATGGTTGAGAGTGACCACCTGAATGCTACCTGGTCTTCCCCAGGTGTCATTCAAGAGGCAGGGCTACAGCACAAGCACTTCTGTTGAACTGAGATAAAGGATTTATTCTGTCTGAAGAACAGGGAGGCAGTCAAGGCTGAATATTTTTCCAAAAAATATCACTTAGGCCTGAAATTTTCTGGAAAAACTGTTTAACTTCCATGTGATGTCTGCATGCACCCCATCTGGACACAACACACTGTTATTTTCATGATAATTTGCAAATGGCATGATGAATCTAAACACACAGATTCATGTAGATAGGCAGTGCAAAATTGCACATAAAAATTGGGAATTAGCTGAGGTTTTCCTAAATATATCATACCCCTAGTTTCTCCTCTAGTATGTTTGTGTTTTTTACCTCTTTTTGGACAAGTAACTATTGCAAAGTGGCAGTTGATAGCTAATTTGTAAGGAAGTGTAAATGCAGCTGTAGGACTGTATTTCTTTGTGATAGTGTGTAATACCATTTTTGACAGCCTTTTCAAAAGTGTATTTGCAGGAAGTCCTTGAAAGAGCTGCTTCCCTTCAAGCATCCTTGTCTGAGGCACTTCCAAGCATCTTCAGACTCATTCAAAGTCTGGGCTAAAACTTTAAAGGGAAATGTGAGTCAAAAGACACTCCCACCAGAATCTCTGCTTTGTATTCTGTACTGAATGAAAGGATTTAAAATTATTTTGTTTACTAAATACAGGCTGCAGACTATTTTTCTGACCTAGTTATGTAGCAGTCATAGTGGAAATATAATTAACACAGGCACAAATTATGATTGCTGATTCTTTTGGCAGTAAAATATTACTCATAATGCACATTCATTGTGATTGCTGTTACTAACCATATTGATTCCCAGCATGCCTAGGGAACACAGCAACAGGCAATATTGTGTGAGATGCCATGCAAAAAGTCATTGCAGAGACTCCAAACAGTGCTACAAATGTGTTGCCATTAAACAAACCTGTGGTTATTTATGACAAAAATGACACTGTCTCATCTTTTTTGGTGGCAGGACTAGCAAAAGTGTTTGTGCAATTTCTCTTGAGAAGCTGTTGTTGTTTGTCATTAATACTTCTCCTGCACCTTCACTTATGGTGTGACAACAATGTTGGCAATTTTGGTAATTTTCCCTGATTGGCAGTGTGGGTTACACAAGGTTTACCAGCACTTTTTTCTTCACATTTTCCTTCACTTTCATGTGAGAGCTTGAAAGTTCAACAGAATATTTTAAAAACACATATGGAAACATATTTATTGACTGATTTTAATCAAACTGGCTTATGAAAATGTAGTTAGAATAAGCAAATGATTAACCAGATGAAAACATTGCAAAATGTTAGCAAGGGTTGCCTGTCTAGAGATGTATTTAATTATTTAGGTCATTCTACACTTTACTTCTCTTCATATCCCATGTACTTAAAATATAAACAGTATAAAAATCTCTATCACCCCTTAACTTGCAAAAGAAATGGCCGAAGTCACTTATGCAAAGTAATTATCTTTGGTTTGTTTTTCAATTTGCATTTGTTCCAGAAAGGGGATGTTTTCAGACTGATTGTCTGTAACAATATTTACTGCACTATCTTTGTTCTTAAAGTCCTTTCCCAAATTTTTTTCTAATTGCAGACCACATGTACTAGGGAAAAATTTTTAGTTTAATTTTGCAGTGTTATTTTGAAAGATCAAAAATGCAGACTTTGAAACTCAATACAGACACTGTAAGACAAACTCTGAACTGAGCCAAGTTCTTGTTCAGAGGAGAGCTAGAGAACAGCCTATGCCTGGTGAGCTCTGAGGGCATGCGTGAACTGAATTTTCTGTTCCTTCTGAGTTTTTGAAAGGTGTGTTGCCCACATAAAAGGAATTGCTATAGAGCTGCCAGCTCTCCTTTCAGCAGTGGAGAGCAGGCCCTCATTACTGATGTGAAGGACAATGAAGGGCACAAAAATCTTTTGAATGTTCACTTAGTAACTCTTATTAGAGGATCAGACTCTTCCCAAAGAGGGAACTCCCTCCTCAGCCTGTTTAAATTACTCTGAATGAATTTACATACATTTACTCCAGTTCAGTTACTGGAACATGCATGTACTACCTAATGAGAAATAGTTTATTTTATTTTTAATTGATAAATATTACTGAAAATTATTTAGTACCTTTTAGTGAACATTTGCTTTTACTCATTGATGTATAGACATGATCTTAGGCTATGACAACCTGTATTCAAAAGTGATAATGAATGTTTTCATCATCTGTATCTCTAAAGCTAGTGAACTCTGAATCGTACTAAGCTGAAGGTAAGAATTGATCCCATTCATGTAAAAATTTGTTGTTAAAATTATGCCTTGTATGAGTACTTGCAAGAAGATCAACCATGGAAGTCAGGCTGTTATGAGAAAAGATGCTATAGCTTATTCCTTTTTAAACTTTATTTTTTCCTCAGGAAGCTAGATATATTTTATATATATATAGTTTTTTAATATATAGATACACACACACTGTGTATACACATATATATATATACACACACACAGTTACAGAGTAAACTACAGAAAGATTTAGGGATATGTATTTCATGATCAAGTTACTTTATTTCTAAAGTAGCAATGTAGCAATGACTCTTAAACAGCTTCAAATCCATCTGCCCTTTGTTATGTCTGGAAATTTGCTTTCAATTCCCACTCTGAAAGAAACTCTGCAGTCAGATGCAATGCTTCCAGGACTAGAAATTATGTTAATAGGAAAGAGTTGCTGACATGCCTGAAGTATATTCTGTCCTAATAATATACATTTCTTAGGAAGATAATGATGTTCCAATTTGTCTAGGACATAAAATACCATAGAAGCAGTTGAGATATATACATCTATAAAGTTCCTCTGAGCCTCTTGTTCATCATTATGTTGTACTGAGCTATAGTTGAAAATTTGCAATAATAGTGTTGTTTAGTACAAATGGAGATAATGTATTTCTTAGTATAATAGACCCTAACTGTGAAAAGGCAGCAGAGTCTCACAAATTTATTGTCTACCCATGCAGTAATGACAGAAAAATATTCAGAGGCATCTGTTATAAAGAATTAAAGAATTATTCAGAGACATCTGTTATAAAGAGTTATAAATAATTTTTAAAGAACTCTCTAGCCCTTGAGATAAAGGTAATTTTTTAGAGTCATTACTGAACCAAAGCAGTAATTGTCAGCTGAGACTAGGATATTCAGAGCTTTCTATCTTCTGAGTTATTTTCTTTTTCCTGTCATCTACTCTTTCTTCCACTGGGGGTAAGTTATTGTTAAGAAAACTTAATAAATTTTGCAATTCATTTATCTGCAATTTATACTTGCATGGTTGTTTTCTTGATCATTTTGTGTATGAATTATAGTTAGCTCTTCATAGAAAACTTTGAAAACATTCTCGAGTACCTAGACACATTTTAGGTATTTTTGGATGCTAAGCCAAAGCCAAACTCACTTACGGAACCTCTGCTTTTATTTTTAGCATTGTGTCTTATAAGAATTTGTGATTCTGGTTTGATTAAAAATATTGAAGCTCATTTTTATTGCTGGAGTATGGAAGAGGTTTGATTGCCAACCCTGAAGCACCTTCTAGGATGTGTCCTAGGTCTGAATACACATTGTTAGCAATTCCAAGCGAGATTGCTGTATGGAGGTCAATATGTCTCTTATGTCTGAGATGTGCAGTTTCTAAGAATTAGATGAAAATGACATCTTAGCAGAAAACTGGAGAGTGTCATGGTTTTGTTTTCAACAAGTTACATATCATCTCATGAAGGTCAAGCCTTTTTCCTTGGTCAAAATGCTCTTCTCTTGAGAAAAATACAGTTTATGTTGATGGAAACATTGGTGTCAAGCAAAATATTTTGTGAAGTCATGTCAATATTGCAATATTGTTTTGGCTGAAGAGAGACAAAAGCCTCCCACACGACCAATTTATATTTTAGAAATCTTTAAGTGAAAATGAAATAGCACTTCAATTTTATTCTTTGCTCTAAATATAATTTTCAATACAGATTTTCTCCAAATTGAAAATGAACAGATTTTTTTTTTATTCCATCAGTAATTTTATGATGACCTAGGAAGTTTTCCAAAATGTAACTTTAATGAATTTAATTTGTTAAAATTATACTTATAAAGGACCCAAACAATAATTTTAAGTGAATTTGTTGTGTGTCAATATTTTGGTTCTTGTTTCCCACAGGAAATTGTTGAACTTCAGAAACATGTTATTTCTCTGATTTTGTGGTTTTTTTTTTTTTTTTTTTTATTGCTCAATTTCTTTCCACTAAGTCTGATTTTCATCAAGTTTATATTTGGTCTCTTTTTTGTCTGTTTTATGTCAAATTTTTTCGTCTGGAAATCTACATAGTAGCTCTGAACTAAGCTGTTACTTCTTTTTTTCTTTTCAAAATTTACTTTCAATTATTGTTCCAGACATGCAAAAGAAGACTGCAATATGTTTTCATCTGTCCTATTTTTCACAGAAACATCTGTCAAATAAGTATAGGCTATGGAATATTTTCTGGATACTGGAAGGAAAACGGCAGCCATTTGGCTGAGATTTCCTGAGGTGTAAAATGAAACCTTGGACATCTTGGGCTATATACCCAATTGATATGCACGGATCAGTTTTATATACAAGAAAACAGATTGATGCAGCTATGAATGACTCTGTACATATTAGCTGGTGTGTGCATGTCTGCTAAGACAGAGACATAAAGAACGTAGATTTTACTGCGTGGGAGCAGTGAGTCATTGAACTAGCTCTTCACAGCTATAAATCAAAAAGCAAATAAGCATGCATGTTTTCATACATGCAGTAAAAGAAACAAAAGAGGTAAAAATGTATAAATGTTCAAATTTACTATCTTTTAAATTTCTTTTATAACATCACTTAATTTTATTTATACACAAAGTACAGAGGTGTGGAAGATGGTACACAGATTTGTTGAGTTGTGGGCTATTTTCTTCCCATTAAGAGCAGGTAATGTTTCAATTTGAAGAGATGCAGAAACAGTGTTAGCAAACCTATGCACAGAAGTCACAGGATCAAAATCACCCTGAGATTATTTAAGCAGCTAAAGCCACTGGTTATCAACTTGAGATGATATGAAGTAACTTGTTCTTTCTTTGAAAATATCACAAGATTGCTAATTTCTTACATTTATTTTATTTTATTTCTATTGCACATCTCATATGACTGCAATAATACTCCCTTCACAATGTGTCAGTATTACCCACAAATTGTTTGGACTAAGGAGTCTGATGTAAATCTGGCTTTTCCAGTGCCCACTTTCTGACCAATAATAATGGGAACCATTGCAATGGCATCTTAAGCTTGCAACTCTCCAACATCAGATACAATGTTTTAGAAAACAGGAATAGACAGAGTTGCTAAGGAATAGAATGACTCGGATCCACATATACAATACTCTGCACAGTGGAACTACACTGTCAAAGGGAAAATGGTTTGCCTCTGGGGAAGAGTATTACCCTAGAAACAAGAGAGATTTGTGGAAGATGAGCAGCTATCTGAGTCAAAACCATTTCTTGATGGGTATGGACATAGCAACTAGTCTCATGTAAAGCTCAAAGCACAGGCTTAGTCTGGTTTATGAAATAATTTTAATCCTTGTTTGTTTGAGAATATTCCTTTAGAATATTCAAAAGTCAAATCTGTTAGTGCATATAATGGCTGTGTTTTCAGTGGGTGTGTGTGGGTGCAACGTTTTGAACTGTGCTTCCACAGTGAAAGCTTTGAAACAACAGTAACTACAGATAGCCAGCTATATTTGTTTAAATGAACTTCTGCAGTTATTACAGTATTTATAGAAACCTAAAGGGCTGTGGATGCAGTTTAGCAGATATCTGTTTACATTTTAAGGAGATAATTATGTGATGTCCACCAAGCTTGTGTGCAATCTATAATGGTAATTATCATGTTTGTACAGAAATAAAAATTGCACTCCAAACTATATATCCAGTGGGAAATTATTCCCTCATAGAAGAATAACTCTCTCATGCACTGCTTGCTTGCACTGTTTTCAGTCCAGTTTCTTTACTTTTGTTTGAGTGCTGTTGATGGACTCTCACATTGCCCAGCAGATTAACTTTTTTCCTCCAGCTTATGTAAGCAGTCATCTCAACTGGAACCACTGATGCAAGAGGCAGCTGAGTCATCTTGATCAATGTACCCATCTACTACTACTAGAACCCATGAGACCTATTGATAGAAATGATGTGTAGCTGCAGTACAGCTTCTCCAGTTCTATAATTTGCACCTGTATGGTGACTCTATATTAAGTTTTTGAGCTCTAAGTGCTTTCATCCTGCTTCTTCACACAGGCAAGCTACAAAATGTTCATTGCTTTTCAACTCTTCAGCCTCTGTAAGTGAAAACTCAGATATATAGCAATTATTGTGGACTAGAAACTTTGCTGTGTCAGAATTCAGCTTGACTCACTTTCTGGTGCCTTTCTATCACTCTGGACTTGACTGGTAAAACAACTAATCTGGATTAATCTGCTCTACCCTGAGCTACAAAAGTGCTGTGACAGCTCCCCCAGAGCTAACCTAGCTGTATTAAATGCCATTAATTGGATGACAAAGTTGGTTTGGTTGGTGGCAGAAATCTGACGAGCCAAGAGTCTTTGCTAAGAGAGTAATCAACGTGCAGATAAACCATATCCTTGTTCCCTTCTGGCTGTGCTAGTCAGGACTGTGTGCCACTCTACAATATTTAAGGAAAAATGTATTTATACCTTAAGTTTTGTAACTTAAAGCATTTACAAAATCATGTAATCTGATCCTTGCTCACTTCAAAAAAGCCTGGAATGCTAAGGAGTGAATCATGCAAGGAGTTTCCAGAGGTATCTGATTGATCTGAGCAAAATTTACATGAGAAGTGGGCACTGAAAGCTTGGAGCATGCAAATCTTTCACATGGCACAGGATAAGCACTTCTTTTCAGTCAATCTGACAACACACATTGAGAAAAAGTCACACTAGGTATTAGAAATTCTTTGTTCTTTTACCACATTGCATCTCTATGCTTAGGAAATGCTACAACACCTCATAATATAATATGTTTATCCATGGGTTTCCTTAGTTATCTTTGGGAAAAATGTGATTTTTTTCCTCTTTCTTTTACATTAAAATAATTCCTGATTTTGGATGGCCTGTATAATGTTGATCCTTGTTCTTAAGTCTGGATAAGATTGACTTTGGAAGGAAAAAAGTGGGTTGGGGCACAACTGGCTGTGTACACTAGATGTGTTAATTTGACCATAGCATTCCTAAATTTTGGGATGCAAATCAGAATTGCAACTGGATGCCAGGTTCCTAAGGTTCAGTGCAGCAAATACAGTCTTGAATCTTTCTCTGCTTCATTGATACAAGGTCAGAACTGGTGGTATTTTTGCCCTGCCCTGCAGGACTTCTCTTAAGTATATTACTCAATTATACAAGTTCCCTATAACTCAGGAGGTAATTTCATATTGCCCAGACTAATAATTTCCTGAGGACAGGAATATACTAAGGGAAGACAGCAGATCATGATCTTAAGGGTAGGATGATTTGCCTGATGAAATGTAGATGTCTGCTCTTGAGCCAGGTGTCTGTGCTTCTGTTACAATCAGTGGAGAGAAACAGGGAAGAGTAGGCTGTAACTCCACTTCTCTGACAGGGATAAAACTGTGCAGTTAAATTGTTTTCTATAAATGCCAATTTCTCTACCAACCATAGGGGGATGCTTGTATGAATAATTTGGAAGCAGGCAAGCAAATCCTCTCCTCAGTACTTAAAGCAGAATAAATCTTTCAAGTGGGACGCAGATGAAGAAACACAGACAATCAGACTAATAATCTGGAACTCAATAATCTACCACTTCTGATGCACTTTGTTTCACAGGAAAATTTCTGTCTAGCTCTGAACAAAACTGCTAACAATTCACTATAGGAGGGATCATTCCAAAGGTGAGCTCTCCTGGCAGCCCCTTCTTCAAATTAGATGTTTTCTATTTTGCCAGTAAGGGATTTTGCCTCCTCAAAGCTGTGCTATTTGCCTTTTTAAATAGTGTCAGCTGTGTATAAAGATGCAAGACACAATTAGTGTCTCAGCCTTCAGTGTGCAATGTGATTATTTCTGGTACATTAATATTTCAGCTAATTCATCAAAACATATTATTCACCTGCAATAACCTCAGAGGCTCTATTCCTCTGCAGGATTCTAATTAGTTTTGCATTTGGTGAAAGCAGTGAGAGAGGGAGAGGTTTTATATTTGTTATGTTGCAATGGATTAGAGATCAGGGCAGAAATTTTTTCCCAATATTGCTGAAAGACATAGAATTGGTTTCATGTTCTGCAAATCTTCTGATTCTATCTGGTACCCTCTCAAGCCTTTCAAAACCCATGTATTTGTTGTCTCCTCAGAAGAATTTCACTTCTGAATAAATTTAGTATAAGAAAAATGGCAAAATATTTAGATAAAAAGTACTTGTGATGCTTTTCTGAGAAAAAATGAGCACAAGGAAAGGGATGGGGCTTTTTTTACCCTCCAAGCTCAAAAACATCCAGACCTGGGATTTGGAAAAGGACTTTTAGGTCACACAATATAGAGTAGCCTGACAGTCATAGGGTAGTCCAAGCTGGCATCACCCAGTGAGCATGTGAGAAACTCTATGAACATAAATCTGTGTCATTGCTTCACTTACATAGCAGGTACATTGGGGAAGCAACTTCTGTATCTACTGCACACTTGGAAATCTTCGTAACTTGCCCTGAATGCTTCCTATTTATCTTGTGTCATATGAAACCTCTACTTCCTTATTCCACAAACATAAAAGTATTTTCAAAAAGAACAAAAAGAAAGAAATAAAAATAGGGCACGCATTTCCCCCTCCTCCAGAGCTCCTTCATATATATTTCTTGCATGTAAATGTGCAGCTTTTATGGTATACATCATTGTAGGGTTTTTCTGGCAGGAGAATATTTTAATGTGAATAAGCACAGCTTTTGCCTGCTTCACACACTGG
Organism: Setophaga petechia; assembly: GCA_024362935.1. Lineage (NCBI taxonomy): Eukaryota > Metazoa > Chordata > Aves > Passeriformes > Parulidae > Setophaga > Setophaga petechia. The sequence continues at coordinate 37,086,192 of JANCRA010000001.1, forward strand.
TTGCCTTAGTAACTGTGGCATAGTGCAGCTGAAGTGTGCTGATACCCTTGAAAGGGAGTTTGAAGGAAGCAGATGGGCTGTGATTATCATTGGTTGGATCAATTAGATGAGTAGATTGTGAGATACTAAAAATAATACCTTCAACTGCTTAAAAAAATTAATTTTGCAAGAGGAACAGCATTTTCAATATGACTATTTAAGATATACGTCATCGTGTATGCAATATTTTTGTTCTGTTTATATGATGAGGAAAGATGAAACTTTGCTGTCTTTTGCCAGAAGATTAACTTGATAGCTTTACTTTATTTTTAGTGGTCTCTTCATTTCCAGACAGTCTGGTGGTATGAACAAAGTGTGTTAATATGCTAAAAAATTAACAAATCCGTAATAAGCAAAAGAATGAATATAAACTAGTTGCCTTTGTTAGGTTTGAAAACAGAGACAAAAAAGGCAATACTAAAATGTTTTTGCAAAAAAAAAAGAGGAGGAAAGGAAAAATCTGATACTTACAACTTTGCTACTTTTGCAGAATATGAGTTCTTTCCTAGATGAAAGCTGGGATATTGTATCAGGGAAATAAATGCTTGGAAATAGTTTTGTAAATTGGGAGCTTAATAGATTTAGAGTATAATTTTATAATCCTATTTTGATTTACCATAAATTTATTCAAAGGAAAGGGAACTGATTGACAAGATTTCTACATTTTAAAATTTTTAGAGAAAAGTTCTCTTTATTTTTTAATAGGGAAATTTTCAGGCTTGGTGTTTAATATTCTATGGCATTTGCAGAAAATTGCCCACTAAATTCAAAACCACTAATAAGGAAACAAAAGCTGTATAGGACAAGCATTCTTCTGATATCCATGAGATCTTGTAAGTCTCCCCAAATGTAAAAATACATGTCTAGCTTAACATGAGAAGTGTGAGAGATGTAATCTTTTTTATTGGGTGTGAATCCTTTATATGTAGAATCTCCCTTCTTTGTGTCTTAACAGTAACAGATATTACAGATGTTTTGCAGTCACCTTTGAACAAGTGGGGTACCTGGCTTAGTAGCAGTGATGGGTGACCTCCACACACTGGATCTTGAAAGCTACATTTCTCTAAGGGAGCTTGATAACCCAGGTGTTTCTGACATGATCATCACATTGAAAGGGGCACAGGATCACTTTTCATTTTTCCTGAGATACAATTCCTGCAGAGTTTTGGGTGAGTGTATGTTAGCTCCACTCCTCTGTCATATTCCTGCTGTCAAAAATGCTCTAATCACAGCTTATTTTCACTGCTGGGATGCCTGCCTATTTGTAACACTGCTTTTTATGGTCTCTAAGAAACTCAGAGTGTTGAGGGACTGGAGAAAAAGGATAGGCATGGAGTTAGAAAAAGACAAGGTGAGAGCAGGCACAGCTCCAGAGGGGCTACTTTTTTTTCCTAGAAGAAATCGCTGTTAGAGGAGAAGAAAACAAAATGCAATTACCAGGAAGAGCATGCTGGTAAACTAAAAGGCATTTAGCTTAATTTAGTCAAACTAAAGAGATATTTAAAGCTTCTGTTCTCTCTTTCATATATACACCTGTTGGTGCCTGAAGCTTAAGGGCTCTCTGGTAACTCTCCCTCACACTTCAAGTAGTGTAACTTTTTGAGAAAGGTGTGCTTTGCTTTGCCGTAGGCCCACATGGGAATGGGTATTGGGGAATTTACTGAACTCCAGATACTCTTTGAGGTCAGATGAGGTTTTTATTAACATTTGAAAACCTTTGCAGCAGAAAATGCCAGTAAAGACCACTCACAAAGCCTGGAGGCTGAGGAAGGTGCTCGCAGAAACATGGAACCCTCAGCAACCTACTTCAAGTCTGATCTACTGTAAAGACTGACAAATAGAAAGTGTGTGAAATTGTGTCAAGTTGTTTCTCTTGTCTGTGGGCTGGGGAAGCTGGAACTAGGTAAGAAATTTTTATGTTTTCCTGTTTTTTTCCATTTATGCAACTCAGTCCAGCTGAAAATATTGATGTGACACTTGTGCCAACCTCTCATGCACAGTTACTGCTTCGCTAAATCTGAATCCCAGAGAAATGCTCAAAGATTCCTGGTTGTTACAGGGGTCAGCAGGTCTCATTGCCTCTTTAAAGGTGTTGGTTTTGACAAGCTTTTACCAATTAGCTGATTGATCAACTGATGAAACAGAGAGTGAAACAGGGCATTATAGTGTGTGCAGAATTTACATGAGCAAGTTATGAAAGTAAACCATCATAGGACTTTTAATTTTAGACATCTTAGTTGGCTAGATTTCAGTCCTGGATGTGTTCAGGATAGCTAACACCACCACAGCACTCATGATGAGTGACAAGTAAGATGAATCACTTCTTAAGGGTTCACTGCCTCACTGGGTTAGAGAAGTATCCATCACTGTAATACAACAGTGATGAACGCTGTAACAAATCCTAAAACTGAAAATCAGAGAATAACAATTTCAAATTATGTATATTCCCACATGTGTAACAGAGCACATAGGGAAAATACACCATACTTAAAGCACACATATAAATAAATATATAAAATAAATTGGGGAACACTGGAAATTAACCATATTGTGGCAATTTTAATTGCACACCTTTTAAGGATTAGATTTTGGCTTTAGTCTTTTTTTTGTTATCCTGGTGTTTAAGAGAAAATCTAATAAAAATGATCTGATTGGGCACTGTCGAGTAACTTCTTGTTATTTGCAGCTAACATGACAAGCTCCCAAAGAGTTTTTTCATGAAATACTTCAAATGCATATCAAAACAAGAAGAAAATTCTTCAAAGAACTTGTTTGAATTAAAGTGTCACTAAATCAAACTTAATTGAACATTGGCTGTTTTTTTTAACTGCAGTAAGTTGAAAAACTTTGTAAAGCTTCTTGCAGGTTGACTTGCTGTAATTTATTTTGTTAATTATAGAAAAGTTCTCACAGAGATCTTGGTGAAAGTCAACTCCCCTGTAGTGTGCAACCTCATTTTGTACGTTTGCTGAAACATATAGTTACTCTGAGTCTCTGTTTCTGTTGCTCTTGTGTGCCAGCCATAGATTTTGTTTTCTCAGACCTCTCCTTCTATTGCTACTGACTCTTAATTTCATTAGTGGCTAACAGTATTACCTTAATTTCAGGAGCACCTGGCAATTCAATCACAAGTGCTTGTAAGACTGATTGTCAATCATCCATGTTATGTGTTCCAATCAACCCCTGATCCTCTCTCAACTTGGGGAGCACTTTGGATTATTGGTCCTGACACAGCACCCACTGCCCAGTTGCCTTTGATGCAAAACCCAGGTGAGCTTAAGAAGGGTAAAGATAGTCTCATCTGCCATGCTAAGAAGAATTCAATTTGTTGGCAAGTTATTCGTGTTGTTGTGTTGCTATTAAGAAGACTATTAGCAATACTTAGTTAAACCAATAGCTTTCAAACCAAAAGCAGAAATGTACATTTAATGGGACTTGTTAAGTGAACCAGTTATTCTGGGTTAAGAAAGCTATAAGGAAAAAAAATATCATGGAGAAAATTCATCTATTCCACTATTCTACAATAATATCATATATATTTTCGTGCAAAGAAAAAAGGTGTCAGTTAAACTAGTACTCATCAAAAGCCAGGAAATGAGTATTATAAAGAATGAGTTAGAAGAAAATTGCACACATTTTCAAAATGAAATGTCTTCACAAGATACTCTGAATTTTGGTATTCGTTCTGGCCTGTGAGGCATTCTGTAAAACTCCCAAAGGAATATCAAGGTACCTTTAAAGTACAGAAATTCAAACACAATCATTTTTTCCTTCTGGTTCATAGAATTTAGAATAATCTTCAATATTTTCCATAGGCTCCCTCTCTACTTCCTTTCTTTACAATACTTTCAGAGTTTACTTTTTTTTCTCTCTTTTGCAGTAAAAGTAATTGAGGATGAAAACACAACTAGAGATTTTTTGCTACATGTTCTTTTGTGTGTGGATATGCATAAATATTAAGCTGTGTTACTCAAGTTTTCCTAGCAGAAAATCCAGACAACATTTCACTGTGCAGAAATTAACATTCTGATGTGATCAACAGCAACCAAACCCATTGCTGAGTAGTGGTAACTGATCCCTTCCACATTTGCATGCATCTAAACCACAGAAAAAGCCTTTGAAGATACTTTGTAGGGTAGATGTATTATTTATTTTGTGTTATTGCTGTTAATATTGCAAACAAGATGTACACAGATGTATGCCTCTATTGGTTTTGTGCTGAACTCTTCTGTACAAATTCAGAGACTCCTAATCCTGTGCATTCAAGTTTATACAGAACTGGAACTCATTTACAAAGTATTTCTATGCTCTGATCATATAAGCCATATGACTATGTATGTGTTCAAATTTCAAAAATAGAGAACCTAGTAAGAACTGATTTTCCAGTTAAAATCCTAGGGTCATGTTACATTCATCCCCCCCCCAAGAGCCTGATAAAGCAAAGTCAGAATAAAACATCTGCCTTGACAAAGGAACAAAACCTTAGAACTGATCTTGATGATATCAGCAGTCTGCCTTTGGGAGACAAATGGCTCTGACCTGTGATGTGTTGAAACTGATCTCATATCCCATATGACTTCTAAACCAGCTTTTCAGTTTGGGTTGACAATGGAAATGTAAAACAAACCAAAAAAAAACCACAGAAAGAAAACCAAACCCCATGAAATTATCTCACCTTTTGTGTCTTCAAGAAGTATATGCCGTTTTTTTCCTTTTGCAAATCTCTTTCTTGGTCAGGATATTTTTTCTTATATAAGTTTAATTTGGAAGCTTTAAGTCATAATCTGATTTTATGAGGTACATATAAATTATATAATATATCTGCTCAGGAAAAAAAAAGGTTTTTGGCAGCCTTCTTCAGGGAAAAGTCAGTGAAAGGTTGATGCAGATGAAAATCTCATGGACAGCTACATTAATGCTGCTAAATGCCCTGTAACTCTCAGCAGTGCTGAGTTCACAAGGATGCTGAAGTGCCTCTAGCCAGCTCTAACTATTTAGTTGTAACAGCTCAGTTCTAGACATTTTCATTTTGGGTATAGGCAGATCTGCATAAGTAGAGCATAATTCTAACAAGCTTCTAAAATTGTAGGATGTCATAAAAGCAAGGGAAATGAATGTGTAAAAAAGGAAAGCTATAGAGAAGAGAAAGTGAAGAAACACTTCTCTCAGTGCTTTGTATATGATGCTAAAGGAGCCAAGGCATTGTCAAAATTAATATGATGAAAAAGTAAGACTTGTCAGAAAATCTGCTCAATCTTTATGATAGCCCATAAAGAACCGTAAGTAAATATTTTGTCTAGGATTTTGAAGGATTGTTTTCAATAGATCCTGCCTTTGGAAGGGCTTATTGACTAGTTTATCTCTTGTGTTCCTTTCCAGATGCTGGACTTTGTGATTCATAAATTACAGTAACAGCCTACTGACATTTGAAACTTCACAGCTTCAAATTAGTAAAGAAAAAACTAAAAGCAGATGGAAAGAAATATCAAGTGGATGCTACAAAAATATTTTATTTAAAATATCAGAAATACTTCAGAAAACAGTCTAAACACTTAAAATTCTTCCTAGGGAGGGGAAGTGGAGGGAGATGCCCTGATCTCTTCTCTGTGGTGGTCAGTGACAGAGCCCAAGGGCATGGCCTGAAGTTGTGTCTGGGGAGGTTTAGGCTGGGTGTCAAAAAAAGGCTCTTTGAGAGTGTTGGGCACTGGAACAGCTCCCCAGGGAAGTGGTCACAGCACCAAGGCTGACAGAGCTCAGCAGGCATTTGGACAGCAATCTCAGGCACACGGTGTGACTCCGGGGGCTGTCCTGTGCAGGGCTAAGAGTTGGGCTTGATAATTCCTCTGGCTTACTTCCAACTCAGGATATTCTGTGATTCCATAAGTTACACTGTGTGCTAACATTGGAAATAACTTGTAGTATTCCTTCTGTAACACCTTTTTTTTTTTCCAAATATACTCTGGGAAGATATGGTTTTCAAAACTTGATGTTGAATGATGTTTAATGATGATTCTTTGGCTCATTCTGCATATTTCCTGACTCTTGAGCTGTCTAATTAGTTATTACCTTCCTGAATCTGCAGATTTTTTTTTTCACTTATCTCCACAATGAATATTCTTTTTTGGAACAGAGCAAGCAGAACTCGTTCCTAATTCTTGCCTACAGTTCAGTGTGGTAGGAAAAAAGGGACTAATGAAATCTTTGAATCTGTAAAAACATTAAGAAGTCTTAGATCTTCATATATAGCACTGAGATACTGCTCATGAAATCCATAATTTTTAAAGAATGTTGAAAAATTTGGGCAGATGAAGAAAAAAAGCTATTGACATATTCCTAAGACTAGAAAGTATCTTGCTGTGAGGAACTGAGCTCAATCCGTTCACTTTAATAAAATTGGGATGTCACTTGATTGCAACATATGCGTATATAGTCGTTAATAAAAAGCACCTAAATTCAGCAGGGAAAGACATAATTAGAGCCTGCTAGCTGAGCCACAGATACTCGATCAGAAATTTGGGACCACATTTCAACAATGATGATAATTAAATGATGGAAACAATTACTATAGGGGGGCTAAATTAACCATCTTTAAAGTCCTCAGTATGGCTGGAAGTAGTAATAACGTAGGATATTCTGCATGTCTTCCAGCTGAAATCCTGCTGGTTTGGGGAGGAGGAGGGTGCTACTGCCTCCCTCATACTTCTTGTAGTAAATGCGACAAAGCCAAATTGGATTGTTTTCTCAAAATTTTCCCTTAATTAAACACCAATTACTGCAGTTGAACAGAGGGTTACATGATTAAGAGCTAATGACCTGTGATATGGAGCATGACAGAATAAATCAATGAGCTTTTGTATTTTGATATGCAAATGTGCAGACTTCATGTAGAGTTCTGCAATCTGGTGTAGCAATGTAACACTACTGACTGTGGGCTTGTTTTTCCTCCTCATTTTGTGAGAATTGCCTGCCTTAAACAATATTGGAATTGATGTTGTTCATAACCTGCCTGTTTCTGAGTTAGGGTTGAATTTTTTTCCCCCACATGTTGCATTTGTGAGTGGGAAGGTTGTCATAATTTTTGATGCATAATAAGATCTTAATATAGTTTTCTGTAGTTGTTAAGGAATCGTAAAATAGCTTGTGTTAGAAGAAGAGAGCTTTTAAGTGTCATCAAGTTGAACTCCCCTTCAATGAGCAGGGACATTGCCAACTAGACTCTTAGAGACCCTAACCTTGGATGTTTCCAGGGATGGAGTATCTACCACTTCTTGGGACAATTTGTTCTAGTGTGTTTCCAGCCTCATTAAAAAAAAAAAAAAGCAAACCATCAAACATCTTTCTTATACATAATCAAAATTAACCCCCCTTCAGTTTAATGCCGTTATCCCTTGTCTTATTGCAACTGGCCATGGTAAAATATCTGTCACCATTTTCTTGGAGGACCCCTGTAGGTACTGAAGGGCTGTTATAAGGTCTCCCAGGAGCCTTTTGTTCACCAGGCTGAACAAGCCTGATTCTCTCTGCCTGTGTTCATTCCCAGTCATGTTTATATAATTTTTAGAAAATAAACGTTCCCACTATTACAGTAAAGGTTTTCATCCGTTTAAAGTCCAGCCCAAGTACCAGAATTTCAGAAGGCATGAAATCTGCACTCGTTCTTTGTGCAGGCCTTAGTGAAATGATACAGGATAGAAAAGGATGAGTAAACATCACACAAAAGCAGTTTTATGTATCTAAGATCTCACGTGTCCCATGCTCTTGAGTGACGTACCAATCAGCGTATTCTTCCAAAACAAGATCAATCAATCAAACATGACAATTCCTAACTTGCAAAGATCAAATTAGTGTGGTATTCCAAACAAGAATGTGTGTTTTTGTAACTGTCATAAACACAACAATTCCAATTATCATACCTCTGCATTGTAATACCTTGCTACCTGATTTCTTGCTACGTATGGAAAACAAATGCACATTCCCTCATGTCCAATACCATGAATAAAAATATAATTTATGTTAAAAATCAGGATAGATTTAAAAAAAACATTCCATAATGACAGAAAAAGGCTCGCTTTAGAAATCCTGAATAGGATATTTTGAAATTAAGCTTTTGAAATATTTTGTTTCAGTGAGGAGCATATGATTTATGTCATGTCATGAGACGTAGCATTTTTTTTAATATAAGACATTATATAAGTGTGCTTGAAGTAGGAAGGCAAAATAAACAAAGTCAAAGACAAATTAAACAAATCTTCTTGACCTCTTAATATAAAATGCTTTGATGATCCATTGAAATGAAATGGAAGTTTAAGTTTGTGTATTAGTTCATATGTTTTTCTATTAGTTTACCTCAAATACAAAGAAATAGTAGTAATATAAATTTATATGAAATCTAGGTGTTATCACATATTTCACACTAAAACAAAAAGAGATCATTGAAATGGAAAAACAGCTATGGTAATTTGGTTCTGTCAAGTAAAAGACACCCTGCATGGTTTTGGGAAGCAGATTCTCATTTGTTTCCCACAGCCCTTTGGGGCATAAAATATGAAAATGCTCCATTTTAATGAGTGCTTAATTGCTTTTGCATGTACTTCTCCTGTATGAATTCATGGTGGTTTCTACTAAAGCTTCTCTGTCAATAAACCATGCCAAACAAATCTCTGTTCAGGAAAGCAGTTTTGCAAATGCTAAATCCTTACTGAGGTTCTATAGCATACCAAAATTACAAAAAAAGGAATGTCCAGTGAATGAGAATAAAAATATGGATAGGAACACTTATTCAAGGAGATCTGCTTTGACATGATTAATCACAAGAAGCTTTTTTAACTTTAGTCAGTGGATTGACAAATAAGCAGCAACTGTAATTTATTAAAAGTATCTTTGTAAAAAAAAATCTTCGTCAGTTCTCCAAATAACAATCTCATGTTTCACAGTTGATTTGCTTATCAAATCATTCATTGAATTGTATATTTGGGAAACTGTCCCTGGAGTACTTAGTGCTACAAATCAGCATAATTGTATAGATCTGGCAAAAAGCAATTTGTGGTCTCTCTCCATGATGATGCACTGGGGTATAGGGTTTTTCTTTTCTGTTTGAGATATAAAACATACCCACTATTAAGAACTTTCTTGTTCAAGATCTCAAATACACTCAATTAGTTGTAAAAACACAGATGCACTAAACAGTTGGGGTAGTTGGGGTTTTTTTTCTAGATGCTTATTGGACTTGATATATGTTTTTAACTGCGTGAATTGAAAAGAATCATATTCTTTATTGCTGTGTAATATTGAATATAATTTAGGTCAGTAATGAGTAAGAGATAGTTCTGTATCAATTTCCAAATACTCTGGTCCCATTTTTGAAAAGAAATAGTAACGATTGTCTTTTTTTCTAACCCCGAATTTTCAGTGGTTATTAATGTAGATCTACCTTTTTTTTTCTTTACTTCTGTGCATGGGTGAGCCATCAACTGGTATCAGTCTTGGAAGATACAGAGTTCTTTTCCTATAGACACTGAATGTAACCTATAATCGGATATAACTTTTTTACAGTCATCAGGTAAGGTTTTTTAGTATGCGTGAGGCATGATGACATAATCAATAACCTTTCTGCTTTTAAGGATAATTCCTAAATGACTTAGTGTTAGATTTCATTTCATGCCTTACCACAGAATGATGTGAAGAAAAAATCAAGAAATGAAGAATGCAGGTTATAGCCACCTACTGGGAGCATTTTATGAAACAGTGCTTTAGGACGTTTGTCAGCGTTAAAATGTTATCACCACACATATCGGATTTCTACAGAATCTGGATTCATAAACTAAAACCCGAATTTCTTTGAAGTCAGTTGCAAAATTCTCATTAACTATCATTGAAATGTTCCCATTAGTAAGGTCAGGAAGTAGGAGCCAAAACTGAAATGAGTTACTGCTGAGTATTGTGATTATTAGCAAGTGCAACATTTGAAATCATCCTTCTCTTCAGTGTGAGAATATTTTTCCATTTATATGAGTTTGTTATTCTGCTCTGTGTGTTTAGAATCCAAACTCTTGAGGACAGAAATTAGTTTAGGAATATTTTGTACAGTCTCTTAACAAAAGGGCTTGTGATTTCAATTTGAGCATCTGGGTGCTATCAGAATGCAATGAATTCATAATAACTGCATGCAAAACAGCTAGGAGGAAAATTGCATACAGAAAGGCAATTATCTGGAATATGATAATACAGGCTGCCACCTACGCTGCCTTTTCTTCCTAATGGCTGTTGAAAAAGACTGAGCACCTTTGTTAAGCATTTCAAAGACGGAACAGTGACAGGTGCTATACAGAATTCAAGAGCTATTGTTTAAACTTAAGCAATATTGACTAAAACTCTGATTTCACCCTAGGAAGCCAGTTAATTATAGCTGAGGCTTTATTCAAAAGCTGACATGACATAGCTGACAGAATTACAGAGGAGACTGAGTTAGTCATTGACATCAATGATACAAAGTACCCTCGTGCTTCTTACCTCATATGAGGGAATAGTTACAAATTGCTGGTATGGTTGATGATGCACAGTTGTTAATGACATATTCAGGGCATTAACTGTTGAAAAAAAAAGGAGATTCAGATCTAATTTATGTCTATTTGACAGTCTCACGGCTTTCACAGATGATGGTGCTGTACTGAATGGAAATAAGAAATTAAATGAAAATTGAATGCTTACACCCTTTTCTGCAAGGTGGACCTGAAGTAATAAAGGCAGGGGGGTTTGTTTGTTGTGTTTTGATAAATTCTAAAGCTGTTTCCCCTTTTTTTTATGTTTTAGAAATTAATTCTTTTTCTACTTTATAAAGAGGTAAAAACTAAATGCAAAGGGATTTCTTGAATTTGGAGGAAAAAGAATTCTGGTACACATAGAGTCCCCATCCCTCCTGTCTCTTTAAGGCAAGACTTATTTGGTGCTATTGTTTCAGAAAATGCAAAATAAGTCTGAAGTCTCATAGCAGGAATTCTTATATGTAAAGTTAAAGGTCTTAATAACAGGGAAACAGGAAAGGAAAAGGATTAAGAGTGGATAGGTAAAGAAACAGGTATTACACGTGAGGAGAATACATGGCTACACTTAAAATTGGTAAACTAGCTAAGCCTCACAAAATAATTAAGAACAAAAAGTTCCCAATTCTCAATGGAGAATGGATTGCCAAATTCCAAATAGTCCTGTGACCTATATCCCCAGAACACAATTACTAGTTCAGCATCAAAACAATTGGTTGATTAAAAAAGCAAACACCCTAAAACTCCCTGTAGTGTTGCCTTATTATTTAACCATTTTTGAGACACACAGGCTTTCTTTCCAGGACTTTTAACCCACTTCTCCTGTTTACAGGAATGAACATTAATACTGAGACAAATGACATTCTGGGACAAGGCTGGCTATTCCTCTGTTCTTCATGAGGAAACTGCTTCTTTCTGCACAGATCAGGTAAATTCAAGAATTAGCAAGAAACCCACACCTAGTATTTGGGGTATTCACCTGGAGAAGCAGAATAGGATTTTCCTGTTTGTATTCTGGTGAATGTTAAATATATGAATTTAGTACTTGATCTACTGGATAATTGGAAGACTGATGTGTTTCTATGAGAGTCTCCAGAGGGGTTTGTGTCTTCATAGAAAAAGGGCTGTTTGTTAAACTCACATGTGGGAATCAGGACCTCCTGTAGGACTTTTTAATGTTTATTTTAGCAAGATATCATCATATGGAAATGGTCTTGGTCAACTTTTGGAGCTAGATCTGTAAAGCAGATATTAGCTCAGATAGTTCCATTGTATTGATCAGTTCTATCCCCAGTCAGTTATCTTGACTCCCCCTTATCCCAGTGGGAGTCAAGCATGTCCAAGTTGAACCTTTGGTCCTTGGGTTAGAAAAGTTGTTGGCAGACCCCCATGGCATATGGCCCTGCTCAGAAACTCCTACTGACACAAAGGTGGGAGACAAGCAGACAATTCTGTTTACAGGCTCTTTTCCTTGGCTTCCCACAGCACTCGGCAGACTCCCTGTGCAGTTTGCATAACTACAGGTCTGAACAGGTGCCAAAGCTTCTGGTGCATTTTACAAATTGGCAACAAGATAAGCTCTGCTGCCATCCAGACAAATTATGCCCTGATCCAACATGTACTTCATCAAAGGGCCTGGTAGTCACTGCTGGGGCTGTTATTCATTATCTCATCCTCAGTGGAGATCAATAGAAACAACAGTGTTAGCAAATACTAGAGCCTAAAAGATGTCAAAAATCTTAATAATTTTTAAAAAAAATTTATAGGCCCTTAAGTACAGCATAAAATCTTGGCTACAACATAGGTCTCACGATTCAGCGATTAATTTTATTTAGGATTATATACCCATAGAGAGGTTAGTGTGTGGCCAGACTGGGGTACTAATTACTTACTTTGAACATTACCTCACATTCAAGAGGCACATAAAACAGTATTTATGAATGTGGGCAGGAAATGGCTAGTGGAACAGAGTCCAAAATTGTCTCAGAGTGTTTTGGAGGTTTTAGATTCTGTTAAATTTATTAATATTAAAGAAAATTCTACTATATGAACCAGTGCATCAGAGCTGACATAATAGAATGTATCTGAGGTGTCAGAATATTCAATCTAATTGATATAAAAGAGGTATCCAAGCAAACTTTATTAAAGTGGGCAATAGCAACTTTACCTAAGGTAAAATAATGAAAATTGGAGGCAAATGTAATAAAAGCCCGATAGTATTTATTTTCAATCAGATGTAATATCTTATTGCAAATATTCCTGAAAGTATAAAATTTAAGTGATGCATTAAAATCAGAAGAAATGTGCTTTTGAGAGCAAAACTGCAGGTAGTAAATTTATCAGTGATATTAAAGTATAACTAGCCTGGAAGAGCAGCAGTCATAACATCTTTTCATAGTCCTTGCATTGTTTCATGCATATTTTAAATGTAGACTTTGTAAATTATTACATTAGTTTAATGCCATTTATGGGTTTATGACAACTTTTACTACTGGTACTCTTTGAAGTTTTGCCTCATTTTACTGTTACTCTAGAGTTTCACTATCTGTTTTTGCAGTTTCCAGTCTTTGATATCTTACACTTATTTTGTTGGTGGGTCAGGAAAGAATGCTGTGAATTGATATACAGCAGATGTTTTAAGAAATAATGAAATTGTTGAGGTATTTCAGCAATACTTTTATTTTTTGCACCAGTATACAGTGGTCTTTCTAGTTGATGTCATAGCATGAGTACATTAGGCTTAATTTGGGTGTTTACCACACACCATTCTGAGTATGTGATGTCTCTGTGGGCTGGTGTGCAGATTATTTACGCAATAAATAGAATTCACTTTGCTAAACTCTGAAAATTGTTATGATAAATACTTTTGCTATTATCCCGTTTATTTCCTCTTTTAATAAAAAAAAAATTCAAGTAGAATTTCCTGAGGTGTCAGTCTTATGAGAAGGAGAAAAATGGCTTTTCCCTAAACAAATCCACTTCTTTAGAAGAAAAAGAGGTCTTTGTTGTATTGATTGATATATATTCCTGCTCTATAAATGTGGAAGATATGTTGCAGGAAATAATTTTTTTTCTATAGAGACTTTTAAAAAAGACTTTAATAAAAAAGAAGTGTTTTCATGAAATAATATCCATTAGAGGTATTGGCTCTTTCCATGTTTAAGACAGTCATTTCCTTAATGGAAATAATTATTTTACAGAAAATGGACTAATTTTCAGGGAATTTAGGTTAAAAATTCACATATGCAGGCTTTTAGGAATTATAACTAGGTTAACCACCCACATAATATCTAAAAGAACAGCTCTTTGTTTAGTTTAATAGCGTGATAATCCTTTTCTTTTTATTATTATTTTAAAGGATAATCCTTATTTCCTTTTTTTTTCTGAAATGCAAGAGAAGGTGGTTGAGTAAAGTTACTGTGAAGGAACACAGAGTATATCTGTTTTCATTTAACTCAAGTTGGCTTTCAGAGGAAGGACAGCATAAAGTCCACTTTGGCTCACCTGGAGAACGGCCCTTCCCAAACTCTTGTGGAAGTGTTGAGCAGTCCCTGCAGTGCAGGTGGCTCAGTGTGCAGCCGCAGTACCAGCGCAGATGGAGCCCTGGCTGGTGGGAGCTCTGTCCCTTGGCACAGCAAAGGGCGCGGGGACCTGTGGCCAGTGACGGACACTCGGGGACAGCAGGAGCCAGGGACACACGGGTCCTCCTGTGCTTGCTCTGAGAGGGTGTAAAATGCCGGGGCTCCTTTCTTTGGGGTCTTCAAGGCACTCAGCTTGAGCTGTTACTTTGTTATTGCACCGAAGTTAAATTGCTTTAGGGATAGAGACATTTGAGAGCCTGCTAGGGGAGACCTGGTGTGAGGGTGTGAGTGTAGCTGGGAAGCTGCTTCCGTCCCAGCTCAGGTCATGCCAGAGTGATCCTGGATGGTCGGACAGGGATTTTCCTCAGCAGTGTCTGTGCAGACTGAGCATGCTTTAAATACAGGAGTCTCTGGTGGTTTTGGGGCAGTGTGTACTGATGTGCTCAGCGCTGCTGAAAGTTGTGTAGAATGATGGCTCTGGGTGGCAGAACCCGCTCAAGGAGTGGATTCTCTGCTTGCCTAGGGCAAGGACTGCACACACAGGTACAAAATCAGGGTCACTCCTTGAAAACAAAAGATCTTGTCTGGATCAAAGCAAGAAACACATAATAAAGAGCTTATGCTCATATTATTAGCACCATAAAAGATTGATGAAGAGTGCTTGAGCTGAATTTTGTAAAAAACATTCGGTTTTTTTAGTAATTTTTCTTTATATTTGTCTCTCTGTATAGATCACAAGTGTGAGAGTAAGATGCTAAAATTCCATTAAGAAAACTATTTCCTAGGATGGGCTTAACTTTCTTTATAGCTACTTGTAAGGTGCTGTGCTTTACATTAGTGGCAAAAATAGTGTTGACTCAGGAAAAAATCTTAGAAAATCTTCCAAGGAAATAACACTTAAAACATCCTTGTTTTGATTGAGGCTGGAAGTATCATCCTATATAAATAAATATATGTATATATATGTTGGTCTATCTTGGTGTGGCAAAAGCCTTGTCTTATCACTGAGAATATAATAGATTCTTTTTTTTAGATTAGAAAAAATCTAAAATTGAAAATCTGGTCTCATAAAAAGCATGCCTTTCTATGTGCCTACTCACTTCACATCAGGGACCTATCCAGGTGTAAAAAAAGCCAATTTTTGATTTATCTTCAAGACATGCAAATACATTGCACTAAGGCAAATAATTCTCCAGTCACATGGCTTGATCTTTGATAATGTATCCTTTGAGAGTAATGAAAAAATCTTAATCTTTTGGGATTCAACAGATAAATATAAGATAAAAAGAAAGAAGAATTCTTGTATACAGCACATTCAGTAATTAATAAGGCAATTTGTGTGTCAAAGAAGCAACAATTTGTTTAAAAATTTTCAATCATCTTATCCATCTGCCAAAGCATTACAGAACTAAGTATTTTAAGTTTCTGGAATCTTTCCTTACCAAGCATTTGTCTTTCCATCTGCAATTAGATTTTTTAAGAAGTACTTTTCTTAATTAAGAAAACACTCATATTTTCACAGATGATAAAATGGAGAAGATAAAAGCTGTTTTGATTGTTTTCTAAAAAGTTGAAAGTAATTCACTTGATAGTTTAGAAAGATAAATACAAATTGTGTAAAGACTATTGTATCTGATCAAAGCTGAAAATGTGTATATTTTCTGAACACAAAGTGTGAAATTAACTCTAACCATCTTTTAGTTAATTATGGAAATTGACAAAATATAATAATAAATGTTATGCAGTAAAACTGGATTACCATTTTAAACGGTGAGTATTAATCTACAAGTAAAGGATTTTCATTAATATTCATGTGTTTCTCATCTAAAATTTAAATAGAAATTTATCACAAACCACACTTGTACTAAGAATTTTTTACAGTGAAGAACATATATTCTAGGAGAATGTACAGTTTAAAGTTCTTCAAACATTTAAGTTACTTTGTTCTGCATACATATTGAAGTATTGTCTGTTACATTTATTTAATGTTCAGACTGATTGGAAAAGTAAGTAAGTAAGTTTGCTGGGTTAAATGGAGAAACAGCAATTTATGCATATTCTAGACACATATTTAAACTGAATTGCTTTAAAAATTTGTGTTATGCTTAGTCTTCTGTATCTTGGAAAAAGTATACAGGTCAAACTCTTTTTTGTTCTCTATGTTTTTTAAATGTATTTTTATAAGTTTTAAGTAATATAAATAGGTGATGTAAGGAAAATATTTCTAAAATAATGCTATACATTTTGCAGGCAAAAAATTCAGTGTAACTGAATATAATATACCAGTTAGCATATAAAGAAAATGGATTTTTGGTGTATGAAACATAATTAATTTTTGGAAAGATTATGATATTTAAAAGTTTAGTGGAAGAATGTGTCGGCACATTTATGTTTATTCAGAAGTTAGGAGTGATCACCCTGTGGAAAATACTGAATTTTACAGTATTCTCCTTCTTCTGTTTTAAAAGCTTAATGAATAACACCAACTTTGACAAGTATTTTGTTTCCATTTTTTTCATTTTTTTAAAGAAAGAAAGAACTGAAATTCAACTTGAGTACTTAAGAAATAAAATGACAGTCTGTACAAAGAGTGCAAAGAGGTTCTTTTAAATAATATGTTTCCAGATTACAGCTATTGAGAGTATGTCAAAGGCATGCTGCATTTCTCATATCAATTTACAGGATACATTTTACAGAGTTATCATTTCCCACTGCTAATTCCTCAACAGCTCTTTTGCTTTGCAATAAGAATCTTAATGCTGAGTAGTTCTTCTGTTTGGAGTGCTGTGTAAGTAGTACTTTTTCTAGACTCACTTCTAATCCCATAAATTCAGTATTACTCATCATTCTGATGCTTATGTGAAAAGGATCAGAGCCTCACGTGCATTCTGCACATTTAAAGTATTCATGAGCTGACTTTAAGTGATACAAATTATGTAGAAAAATCTGTGAAACTGGAATTTAAAGCTAGGAATTACGTTTTTCCAGTATTCTTGTATTCAGTATTCCTGGCTATTCCTGTAACACAATGCCAAACAACTCTGTTTTCAGTGGAATCAGAACGGAACCACTAATTATGAAGGTGCATACAGATTTTTTTCTTTTTAAACAGTGAAACAAAAAAAGTTTAATAAAAATTACTATTTTTAACAACACAAAAATTTTGATTTTTTTTTATGTTCTTTACTAAGCATGATCTGTATTTTTGCTGTGAAGACTTATTAAAAATATGCATTCATGGATAATAAAATGGAACATTAATTTCACTTGACTGTATTATGCAGGTCATAGGACAATGCTGGTTTATACAGATGGTGGTCAAGGAAAAATATGTGTTAGGAAGAATTTCAGTTCATGGTTTTACAGTTTTGGTGCTTTTAAAATCCTTAGCATGAGGTTTATTACTATGATCTGTGCAGGAAACCATACAGAGTTTGTTTTTCCAAAAGCTCTGGAGGGAAATAGTGAGTGGGTTTTGATTGGAATTCCAAGGTCAAGGTAAACATTTCTCTTTGCTGCACTTTTCCCCTAAGAATGGCTTAGGATGAGCCCCATGCATTTTATGAAACGGCTTTAACACAGCTGTTTGTTTCAGGTAGTTGACATGTAATGAATGGTATGCTTTCTGTAAATTAGTTTTTGTAGTGTTTGGAAAATGTGTCAATAGAAGAACTGGAATTGGTAATGACAATTATCCATAAATTTACACTTAGAGTTACCTTGTTCTTATTTAGGACCTTGATGGTTGAACTTAAGCATTTTTAAATACTAAGCAAAATTTTTTCATAAACAGGTTGTCTGAGGTCTTTAAAGAATCTGTTTACAATGAACAGAATTTTTAGGAAGGTGATTGATTCCCTCTGTCTGAATCAAAGCTGGAGAAGTAACTTGGCTGGCATGTCATTTTCTTTTAGAGGGAACCTCTATCATGATAACAAAGTATGAAGGAATCCACAGAGGGCTTCACTTTACTTTAGCAAAATCTACTTTTGAATTACATGTTGCATTGATAAACATCTCTGTCACACAATAAAAATCTTTTTCACTTAAAGAGCAGCCAGGAATTCATCGTAGTGGAGATAACTCCATCTTCAAGTCAAGACAGCCATGGAAGGCAATTTAACAGTGAAAATCAGTGATGTTCTTTCTTCTGATAGAAATTATAGATGTGGAAGGTGTTGATAAAACTAACTATAGATTTGACTAGAAAATTGCTTGAAGCAACAGAAATATGGATGCATCTGTTTCTTTTTTGCTATTCTTATTGGGTTTTTTGAAGTGGTTGTTAGCTTAAAGCATATTTATGTTGTCTGAAATATTTTATAACCCAATTTTGTAACTCATAAAAAAAGGATGTCTTGGTGACTCACATTTGAACTCTAACACTAGACAGAATGAGTTTGATATGGGCTTTTATAGAGTGAGTTCTCTCCACCAGTCCTTTTGCTCTGAGCTCTTTTGGAAGTCCTCTTGTCTATACACTCTGAAATCTTAATAATAGTTACTGGATAAAGTATATTTTTCAACTGTGCTTGACTCAAAGAAAATAGTTTCTATCAGCTGTTCCAAACAGCATTCTTTAGACTTTTAATGATGCCAGTCACATATGTATTTTCTGCCAAAGATAAAAAAAGAGGGAAAAAGAGACTTGATAATCTGGGCACTGATGCTTTAATGAGACAATTCTCAGTAATCATGCAAATAACTATTTGGCTGACTATTTTGGATGAAGTAGCTTATTCTCCACCTGCTAAATGGTAAGCCAGCATAGCATAAAAAAGGAATTCTTCCTACTTTGTGTCATAAGAGTTCAGTGGAAATACTATGTCACTGGTGTTGGCATGATTGTGCTTCTCTTCTTTACTGATACTCAGTGGTCCTTTTTCCAACTAAGCTTTCAGCTCCAACAAAAGTGCCCACCAGAACATTCACTTTTTTTAAAAAGATTAGCTAATACTAACATAAGAGTATAAAATTACTGACTCTCTTTGATGTGTCTCATAGTAGCAATTATAGTTGTTCTAGCTGAATAGTTGAATTATAGAGGAGACTGAATCCCTTAGGACTCCACCATGTTTTTACTCATGAGGAATATCTTAAACCATGTTGTACACTGAATTTTTAGTATAATCTATATCATAGGCCTGCTGAAATTTTCTGGGCTCTATATATCTGGGCTCTCTACATTATATTTCAAGAAATACCGGAGACATTTTATTTTAGTCAGCACTTTCACAACCAGACATATATGGAAAGTCATTCTGCTATTATGTTTAACTTTTCTTATTTCAGAAAGTTTTTGCTAATATAGAAAATAAATATATGAAAATATATTTAAATAAATATGAAAATATAGAAAATAAATGATAGTCAGTTGTAGAGGTCTTTTGCTAACACTTACGGCTTGATATGATCAGTGCTACATTCAGTTTCGTGTTGTTTTCTTAATCAAGTCTTGTTTATTAGAAATTACTAGCAACTTTGGAGAGCTATTCTTATCCAATCGAAAACATTTACTTAAATTATTTTACTTCATTAGCACTTCTCTCACTCTCCCAGTTAGAGTACTTTTGAAAGCTATAGACATATAGCAAATACATATTCACAATAACTGCTGCAAAACACAGTAAGATATCTTTCCTTTTGCACTCCAGTAGTCATCCAGCTGCCCTTACCTTCAGACTACAGCAGACCCTGATTAAAAACCTGAAACTTATTTATGTTTCAAACAGTTTACTCCAAGTTTATCTTAGTGCTTCCAGTGCAGTTACAAACGTGGGAGTGTGTTCCTGCAAGACTGGTGCCACCTCCCCCTGGGGGTAGGGGTGCCTGCTGGAGAGCTGCTCTGCTGCCTTCTGTCTGTCTGTCCCCTCTCTGGCTGGCTATGCAGACCAGCAGTCTGGAGAGCAGGCAACAAGCTGCAGCTGCCATTTGCTGTCCCAGTGCTGCTTCTGCTCTCTCTTTTTTTTTTTTTTTCAAGATAATGGAACTACTGTTGAAGAAAATAGAGGTTTTTAGCTTATCCTCACTTCAGAAAGGTTAGTGTTATTTTGGTAAGGCAGCTAGGAAGCCTCTCAAGCAGCCTAAGTATGTACTGCAGCTGAAAGAAGCACTTAGTTTAGCCACACTCCTGCGCCACCACTTTTCTTTCGTTGGCACAAGCTTTTGTGCAGCTGTGTGTGGAAATGAGTAAGGCCAGGAATCCTGCTTAAAGGTAACACAATCAAGAAAACTAAATGAACTAGTTACTTTAAAATCCAGCTGATAGGTCAAGCCTGATAATACTAAAAAATGCTGTGATCAGAGCCTTTCCAGAGGAGAATTATTCAGTACCATTCATCATAAGTATTTTCAAGATGAGCCCTTATTAGGATGCCAGCTCTCATACGACCTGCTTAGATCCTAAGTAGGGTTCATGAAATGAATGATAAGCCTCCAGTGGATGTCAAATCTTTTAAATATTAAAGAGTATATTACATTAAAGGGTATATTCAGCACCAGATGTAAAAAGCGGATTTTAGGAGAACTGTGAACACTGAGAAACCTGTTTTTATGTTAATTAATGTACATTGTTCGTCTCTGAAATCACATTCATAAAAGAAAAACAACCTTTTAGTACTTCAGGCAAAAAAGCATTGAAAGCCTCTGAGCACTTCACAGGTTAATTGTTCGGAGCATTTCACACTGTAGTTCTACCTTTTTCTTCCTTGTGAATCAGAAAATATGATTTAACAGATGTGTTTCTTTCTTTGTAATATTTTGTAACACTGAAACACGAGTCAGATATTTGGTCATATACAAATATATATATTTTTATCAAGAAAAGTTTTTGTATTAATTTTGGATCTAATTTTGCAAGAGACTACTCCTTGTAATTTCAAGACCCCAGTCCAAAGTCAGTTAATATTCAACTCTACATAAAGCAGATATCCTATATTTAACTTATATAGGGTGTACCCAGACCAAGGAGTAGCTTATACGCATCATTCACCAAATAAATAATTCAGAAGATTTCTTAGAGTATCACCTTTCACTATGCTGTTTGTGTTGTACATATCACAGTGGGATGGGCTCTCCATGCTGTGTATAGTAATGAGAAAGATGGAATGAGAAAAAAGTATCCTCTGGTATTTTCCAGACAGAATTTGGAGTTACCTGAAGAGATTTTAATGCCCCCATTTATACTGGCTGCTCTGCACTATCACACAGAAGAGGTAAGATGGCCACTGCATAAGTGTGTTGATTTACAAAGTCCCATGATGGGTTTATAATTATTGACACCTCAACTGTCTTATATCCAGCCAGGTGCAAGCTATAAGGGTCTGTTTCAAAGCAATAGACTTATGTTTCTTGAATGCATAGATGACAGAAGCAAACTCTGACCCTGTATTTGATTGAATAATTCCCTTCATCATCTGCAGGCTTTTTCATTAGCAGTGGTCTTCAAGACAGCACTTACTGTTATTCTCTTCTGACTTACAGAATCACAGAATATTCTGAGTTGGAAGAGACACACAAGGATTATTGAGTCCAACTCTTAAGCTAACAGCCCATACAGGGATCAAAGCCACAACCTTGGCATCACTAGCACTCTGCTCTGGCCAACTGAGCTCATCTCAGGGTTGAGCAACTCAGGAGTGATATGAAAGGAGTAGGGGCCAGAAAAGTCTTGATTACCCATGTTTTCTGAAGTGAGGAAAATATTCAGACATGAGTTGTGTAGTTATGATCTCCTTGCCTATGCTTTCTAAAAAATTGCCTGTGAATTATTTTAATTCTTTATTTATATCCCAAATAAACAAGTATCATATTTTGTTTTTTAAATAGCTGCAAGTTCCTCTGTAAAAAAATAGTATTCCCTAATCAAGAGACTTTTGTAATTCAAAATTCTCAAGCCTGAAACGTCTCTTTGTTTTTCCAAAAAAGCTGCAATTTTTAATAGAACCTATTGGCATTGTTTTGTGATTTGCTGGACCAACATTACTGAAATTTGCTTTCAGTAAAGATTTTATTTTTGGAGATAGTAATTAATTTACTTGCTATAATGTCTGTATTTCAGTGAAACAAGATTTCAAATGGCTTTCATTACTTTATTGATCATCTGGGAATGAAGATAGCAGAAAGAGTCACTATTTTTCAAGACTGAAGAAAAGATACTGGTATTGTTTAGCTGGGGATGTTGGGACAGATTACATATCATTAAATTGTATTTTTGAAATGAAAGATACTAATATTTTAGATACTGTCCTGGATTTCTGCCTCATTTGAGTTTTCAACATTAATTAATGCCATCAAAGTACACACTGACAGGTAGTGCTAGGGGTAAGGAAGAGTTGTAAATATTTCCCAGGTACTGATGTGACTTGACTAAAAGTTTTGTGATCTTTCAAATTTATAACTGGTAACAAGTTCAGACTGCCAAAATTACTGGGAGTTCTTTGACATTATAATTGCTGATTCCATAGGATTGTGCACTTGTGTGGTTTTGAAAAGTTTAATCTTCGATTTAGTGTCACAACAATACGGTGACTAATTTAAATAAGTTTGAATAAGTTTACCAAGCTCACCATGGACAGCTATTGTTTCACAGCAGCTGGTCATTCCAAGAGCTGGCGTGAAGATCTTCTGGGCAGTGATCTTATGCTAACAGCCTTTCCTACGTGAGCTATCTTAGTGTGATCAGACACCTGCTGGCATCTCAGATAACTATAGGAAGGTCTCAAGTGGCCTTTCAAGAGCAGCACATCTGCAGAAAAGCCCTATGACTACCTCATTATTTTTTCAGACCATATAATTCTTAGAAGAAAGAAGAAAAAGTTCATCTAGACCTTTACTTGGGAAGAGTCATAACATGGGAGACAGTAAAAATGTAATTCACTAGTGGTTCTCTACAACCTTCCTGTCCAGAAAAAAATTGTGAGGTGGCTCAAGTAGTCCTGCCTCTCCAGAGTCCTGGCGCTTGATATTTGCAGTTCACTTTTTTCTTTTTCATTAATCCTTATGCAAACATAATACAGAAAAGCATCTCTGATGGCCAGTCATGCATCTGACTTGTTACTGGATTTCTAATAGAAAATGTTTTGATTCTTATTTTGTTGTTGTTTTGTTGTGGTGTTCTGTTTTAAAGAGCAATTGAAATAAACACATCATTTGGACGCAGACTGTGGTAAAGTTCAGACTAACTTTATATACCTGGTTCTGGATTCAGCAGAACTCCTCTGGGAAGCTGTGGAGTGCAAAAGGGAGGGAACTGCAGCTCTAGGGCTGTGATCTCCTCCTCTCTGTAAGGTCAGTAAGCTCTATCTTGCTCTGTAACATCCTGCTACTACTTGTTTCCTCCTGAGCTAGAACAAGGCAGTGGCAGAAAGCTGCACACATTGCAGGCAAAGGTGAGGTGAAAAGAACAGAACACGCTCCTGATGCAACCAGCAGCTCCACCCAGTTTTTTCTATTTCAGAGTCGTCTAGGAATGCATGAGGTGAATTTCTCATTATAACTGATAAAATGTTGCTGACTTCAAGGTTGACAGATTAGTGGTCAGTATACCATTCCAAAAAGTATTACATGCACTTTTTTTCCTTCTTGTATTCCTTAGTTGACTATGCAAATATAAAAATTAAATAAATCTGGTTCTGAGTGCATGCAGAGTTACCTATACCATGCTCTTGTAGAATTTGAGCATCATGGATTGAATTCCATATCATTATTCAGCTTTTTTTTTTTTTTTTTTTACACAGAAACTGAGCTGTGATAAAATTTTAAACTTTCATTTAATAATCTTGGTTTTTTTTTCCTGGGACAATTTTCCAGTGCCTGAAGAGCTACTCAGGGAGCCACCTGTGTGAAGATTTTTAGCTTTGACATGATATAACTAAGGAATGAACACTGATTTATGTATAATTTCTGTTTGAAATTCTCAGAAAAGCATATTCTAATAGGAAATATATTGCTAGGAAGCTTGTCATGTGATCATAGAATAGCTTGAGTTTGAAGAGACTTTAAAGACCATCTAGTTTCAAGGGACAACTTTACTAGACCTGGTTGCTCCGAGTTCTGTCCAACCAGGTCTTAAACACTTGCAGGGATGGGATATCCAGAACTTCTCTGGGCAACCTGCGTCAACCTTACAATAAAAAAATTCTTCCTCAAATCTTATCTAAACCTGCTCTCTTTCTGTTTGAAGCCATTCCTCCTTTCCTGTCACTGCTTGCTCTTGTGAAAAGTCCTTCTCCATCTTCTTATGATATTCATCATGTAGCATTTAAAATTCACAGCACTGACTACAACTCTAATTATAAGATGTGACATGTCGTGTTTGTACACTTAATAAATTACTGATGTATGTTTTAATTGTAGAAATGTCTGTGATTTTTCGTTACTCTTTGGCTGCTCTCTTTCTAGCTGCTTAAGTGTGCACCAGTGTGGGAGAAGTGTAATTAGGAAATTACTAAGTCTTAGTTAGCAAACTATATTTCTTAATAATCAACACTTCATAGAGCAGAGTAATTTAATATAGAAACCCAAAACTCATTGTGAAACCTGTCAGTAGTGGTTTTTTCTCAAACTGCTGACTCTTACTGCAGGCAAGGAAATCTAAAGATTAGATACCTGGGTTACCTTCTCTGCCTCTTTCTTTATAGCTTAAAAATATTCCTGTTTTTGTCCTCTTCTTCTGAATAAATGTAGATGTGTATCAGCTTTTCTTTCCCACAGTTTGGTGCTAGAGACTTTAATTTTAATAATAGCAGATTTAATGTGGGCCATTTCTAATGTCTCGTTATCAGTGACATTTTTGCTGGTTTCTGAATCACCGAGACAGCTGCTTGCACTGCCACCCTGAGAGCTGCCATTAAAATCATACATCCTTGACATGTATAATTAACTAGCTTGGAGGAGGATGGTTGATTGAAAGCTGCACTGGCTCAGGGAAAAAGCCATTACCTGGCACATTCTCACATAATCTAATTGACCTAACAAAGCAGGAGGAATGAACCATGCCTCCAGCTGCTTCTCCTGCCATCTGTGTCTCTCCTTTTATGGGGTTTAATGTTTTCAGTTTTCCCATACAAGTGTCAGATATCTTTCTGCTGAAGGTTTTTCTGCATTTTTTTTGACAGTATGTAATTGTCCACCAGGAATGAAGGATAAGAGGACCAGCTTTCAGAAGGAAAATAGATTGAGGAGTTTGAGAGTGGTGTTGACAACAGATCTGCAGAAGTGCATGGAGCAGATGACGTGCTTAGAAGTGGAAAAAACTCCTAAAATATTTAGAAGGACAAATATCGCTTCAAACCTTATTAGGCATCTGAATTGGGGCTTCATTGACTGAAAATCACTAATATGAATTTTTAAAATTGAAATATTAATAAGTGTTTTGAAAATCACAGATATTTTGAAACATTGAATCCAATCCCTGAATTAAGATTTTTTCTTTTTTTTAAGTAGGTCATGTAATTCATGATACATCGTGAGCTGGAAACGTTTACATCTTAGTAGACAGCTTGGGAAATGCTTCAAATGAATTTCTTGCAACTTGGTCTATAACTTGAACACGTAAAATATTTCTACCCTAATTTTGTGGTTTAGAAATGGTATCCCCCAAATTAGTGCTACCACTAAAAAATCCCCAAAACCCAGGAGTCCCTGCTCTCCTCTGACAGAAAGCACAAAAGGCAGAGGTCATGGGTTCAGGTAAGAACAATTTACTGGAAACAGAAATAAGTAACAGCGACATTATTAATGGCAGAAATATATAAAAAGAGAGGGTGATTCACATGCAAAAATGCTCACTGCAGACCTCAGGTGACAATGAACAACAGCAAGCAGCTTCCCTCTCCCACCATGGCCTTCTCAGAAGTAATTGTCCCTTATCCCCAGCCCTGGAATGACCTGAGGTGGTAAAAAAACCCAACGTGACCATGCCCACATGGCTCCAGTTCTGCCCTCTCATGGCTGGCACAAAAAGCTCACTCTGTCTTGGCTGGAACCAGCGCAACCAAGCAGATTTTTTCCGTTTGAAAGCTGGATACATTGCAGTGCAAAAAAGAACTTCAGTCTTCGTGGAAGGATACATGTAAATTACTTTTCTGAAATATCTTCACAGATTCACAGAATATTCTGAGTTGGAAAGGACCCACAAGGACCACTGAGTCTAACTCTTGAGTAAATGAGAAAACAGTAGCATTGCACACATATGTTAGAAAGAGTTATAGTACCAAAAAATTATGCTCATGTATACTCACAAATATATTGTACAAAGAAAAAAAAGGTCTAAGCTTTGTTTAGCAAGATCTTCTCTGCAGAAAGGAAGTTTTAGAGCAGATTTACTTGAAGGAGTAAAATGCACTCTGCTAAACTCCAAGATTAAAATGCACTCTGCTAAACTCCAAGATTACATCACTATGTGCAAGTGATGCTATTCCTACAAATACTAAATTGCTGCTGGCCCTTGCTGAGATGTGGTAACTTAATCTTCACAGTAGATTCTACAAGAGACCACTTGTCTAGCACTATCTGTGTCTAGAACAGTCGATATCTTACCAGGAACATTTTTGCAGATTGTACACATGCTGCAAATTTAGAGGAGTACTATATTCTTGTGTGTTCTAGTACCACATGAACAGCATTGGCTGTTCCTAATTTCATAATCCTTCTTCATGTGAGGAAATGAAATATGATGAATCTGTTCTATATCTTCTATATATCTAGCAACACGTAGGGGGACTGGAAAAGTGGTTGGAGAAATAAACCTGAATTGATAAAGGCATTTAGTGCACATCTCTGTTGAAGATGTTCTTGTAAGTTACTGGACAAATCCTTTGAATCCCAACCTATCAGTGTAGAAATGAGAAAAAAAAATGTAACTGGTTTCATTAGTTTAGTCTTCCAATGTAATTAGGTGAAAGAAATGTTCATTGTTGAAAGAAGTTATTTCTAATTTGTTCTTTGCTTTTTACTTCAGGTCATATACAAAAATAGTGACTCAATCTTACAATCTCTGTTACTATACTTTGAATCTACCAAGAAATGTGTGCAATAATTTAATGGGAAAAAATTAAGAAAAATTTTCATTTCTTTATTTTGTTTTGAGCACATCTCAGCTTCAGACAAAAGTACAGGTACTTTAAGACTAGTAGTATCTACTGTATTAAAATATTTTTAAAATTTGGTTTTCATCTTTACTCGTAAATATGAATTGTTCTCTACAAAGCATTTCACGGACATAGAAAACATTTTCCTCAGTTATTTTCATTAAAATGTATGTTCTCATTTATAAGGAGTCAGTTTGATGTCTTGCATAGCAAGGAGGGTGTACTGTAATACAAGAGTGTCACCTAGTGAATGATTTGGGTGAAGGACAAACACCTCAGTAGCAGTCAGACTGTGAGTCATGCCAGAGGCACTGCTGATTAGACAGCAGGAACACTCAGGGCATTCTAAAACTTTCCTTCAGATCAACACTGAACACTAAAAAAGAATTGTTTGAAAACAGTACTATGAAAAGGAAAAGGATAATTTGTCATTTACTACTTCTACACGATACATAGCCTTCCTTAAGACCTTCTTAAGTTCAAACTTCCAGTACTCATGGAATAAATGTGAAGTAAATTACATTAGAAAGTCAATTAGGAGCTTTCTTTTTCTAAAATAAGCTTAACCCTTTTCTGAGTTGTTGAAAACCTTAGACATTAATTTGCTTTACCTAGGAAAAAGGAAACCACTGTTTTCTGCAGAAGGGTGTGGAAAAAATCCCAGACCAGGGAGAGTATTTTTTTGAGGGATTTTTTATGCCTTTAAAAAAGTTAGTTAAATTCTGCAGTAATCTATTTTAATGACTATGCCAATATGTTACACCTGCAGTGGAATAAAAGATTTAATCTGATTGTGAGTTATGTATCTTCTCATTGTTTGGTTTTCAATGCATCATGGATTTATCAGGCAAGATATTCAGCAAATACTTAGGAAATTCTAGCTGTAAATTGCTATTCCTGCTAAACAGACAATTTAGTTGGTAGAATGAGGTATACAGCTACATGTGAAGAACCAAAATCTATACTAGGCAGTGATTGTTGATAATTTTAATCCTACAGGTAGCTAAATATTAGAGTTGGGGGGAGGTAGAGGGGTGGAAAAAAGGATATTTTGAGTATCATGCCTTAATTTTTAATCACACCAAAAGAATTAATTTTAGGTTCTGATTTTACATGTGCATCTAAAAAGCACTGATAAAAAGAGCTCTAAAAAAAGCACTAATTGACATTTATTAGATTTCTAATCTGAAAAATAAAAAAAAATAATTTGAATGAAATTAAATTCTCAGCTGAGACACCTAAACTGATAGCAGATCCTATTATTATCCCGACCATGAGAAAGGTTTATCTGATTAATTTCAGCTGTTCCCTTATGTTCTTATTTGTAATCTTCCCTGTCCCTTTCTCTAGATTCCTTTCAGTTATAGATTCCTCTTTTACACTCAGTCATTTTTTTTCCCAATGGTGTTTGCCTTGACTATTTTTTATAGGCTGCCCTTTCATTTTCAAAGCCATCTGCTTTTCTTATCTTTCCGCCCCTAGGTACCACTTTTTAAAATTAGTATTGTAGGGGAAAATAGCAGCAAAATACAGTAGCAGTTGTGGAAATAAGGGCTATTAAATAAGACAAATGGGTCTCAGTAAACGATTCAGTCCAAGCTGACATTTTCATGTGGGTTTATTGATACCAGTTACAGGTTCAACAGTGTTCTGATCATCTAAAGTATGGGAATGCTATGCTGGGAAAGTCTCTGGGCTTGAGAATATGCAGAAAACAGAAAACTACCTTTTTCTGATAATTGTAATGATCCTGGTTTTTAAAATCTTTCAGCTTGTCTTTAAGTAATGTGTGCTTATTCTGAATCTTTCAAAGTATTGTAATTGTTTCACTAATTATTCAAACTATGGGCAGTATTTTGTTATCATAACAAAAAGTCATATTCTATTCTCTGTGTAATATATGGCTCTAAAACTTGAGCCCTAACTTGGTGAAGCTGGAAATAACCTTTGATAATTCAAGATCTTAAAATTCTTTAATTATTTCTTACTTTATTGATGAAGGAACATTTTTTCTAATTATGATCATCAAGGATCATCCCTCCAGAGGGAGGGTCACTCTTGGGCAATGCTCACAACAGCTTGTTCTCTGCTATTTTTCAGACCATTTGCACCCCATGTTTTTTATTGTAATGGCTCATATGTGTAGTCACAATATCCTCCTTTAGAGAATGCAAGTCTCTTCCAGTGTAGCAGGCAAACACTGTGCAGTCATACAAACAGGTTTGCCTGGAAATGAAAAGCAAGATTTTAAATTATACTAACTCGTGCATAAAACAGAAATCTAGCTCTAAACCAAGCTACACTCTGAAGGCACAGTCAGAGCCACTGTAGCAAGATATGTTACACTGGCAACATACAGACTTCATTCCTTTTCCCAAACAAAAACCCATATAGCTTCTCTGAGGTTTGAACGTGCATTCTTTTCCCTTAGCGAATTGTAAATTAACTTGGAATATTTTAGGTATTCCACTCTAAAAATTGCATCTGCTTCCACCCATTTTTCTTGCCATCTGCAATGTAGGTTGCCATCTCTTTTAGAACAATAGCAATCTATTTACTAGTTTCTTTCTTATGGTGCTAGGTTTTAATATTTTCTTTTATAAGCTGGCAGCATGCTCAGAGCTGCATTTCCTGCCTGTTGAGAATCTTTAGAAGACAAAGAATGCTCTGGCACTACACAGAGACAGCTCTAGTTCAGACATCCATGGGAAAAATTCAGCAATTCACTGCCCCAGGTGTGATGTCTTCCTGGAAGTCCTGCAGAATTTAGGATGACAAGGCCACCATGCAGTAGATGACCCTCAGCAAGAGGTAAATGGTGAGGAAAAACCGTGACATGAAGGCTTTGCCAAAACAATGAGGTTAAAACAAATAAAAGACCCCATTTGGAACCATTTTGATGGGCTTCTGTGTTCTAGTATTAAGTCATAAGCTGCCTGTGTCAGTCTGCTAGATTGTTTCCTAACTTTTTCCATCTGGCCATCAACTGGCCTGTTAGTCCTTCTCTGGGACAAATTACTGCCAGGTTTTCAGAATTAGGAGCCAGATTCTCTTTCAACAGCCATGCTGAACCCTCCTACTTACACAGCTGTCAGTACTTATGGCAACCTCTTCCCAGGTGCTTGTGATGGTAGCTACATATAAATGAGATTTCTTTGGTGCCTCTGGGGTGCTGTTCTGTTGGTTGTGGTCTGTTTAATTGGCATGAAGAGGTAGGCTGCCAGGGCTCTTCTGGAAGCATTTGAAGAGGAGGTTAAAAACCTCCTAAACCAACTTGAAGCTACTTGGAGACTGAGGAGAGACCAGCAGGATAGCTTCCTTTAAGAGGCCAGCTGTATCCAAAGGTATTTCCTGTAGGATCAAGTCACCATTAACAGCAACTTTCCTCTAGGTAAGTGCCACCTCTCCCAGTGAGAGGGGACATGCTTGCTCACAGAGTTTGTTTTTTCCCAGAGAAGTAACTCCTGCTCAGTTCTTGAGATAGTCATTGTTTCCAAGTGTGTGTGAATAATCTCGGCTAGCTCATGAAAATAAGAAAACTGTTAAGTTTCAATTCTTTTCAATTCTTTGTAGTCAATTGCTTTTAAGTACCACTCCAGGTGTGGTAGTTCCTAATCTTGAGCTTGCCTTTGCATTTATATCTGCTTCCAGGAAACTAAGATGATAGAAATGTTAAAGCAGATTGGATTCAGAATAAAATTAAAGTATCATCATAAAAACCATCTTTCAGTGTTGATCATATTTCAATTACAATGCCATTCTATTGCCATTTTATTTTTTCTGTACTAAAGCAGACTGAAATGCCTCCCTGGTATGTTGATGATGCAAAACAGAACAAAAGAAAACATGAAGAAAAAATAGAAATTATAAGTTAACTTTTATTGAGAAAGTTTAATTAAATGCTTCTACTTATAATACTCTAAATTCTATGATGATATGAAATATCTGAAATGCTAGAGATTTGAGAAAAAGATTAATTTCCTATGGATAAATTAATTTGAATTCTTTGAACTACATTTCTATTTGAAGGATACTTTGCTCTGTTGATTTTTAGCATAGATAGAGAGAACTGTAAATAATTTTCACATTTTTTGGACTAAGTGTAATGATGATGGCACTTCTGTGTCTTCACTCCTTCCTCTGGTGACCAGTTTGTTTACAAAATGTGGCCTCAGATAATTAGTCTACTTAAGAAAACTGTGCAACATATGCACAGTGGGAAATCCTGTGAAAAGAGCAGTTGCTGACTTGAACAAACACATTATTTAAAATACCTAATTTTCTCCTCTGATATGCACACAACTTTTCAAAAAAAAATCATCTAATCTATATTTTTATACAATATTATGAAGATTATTTTTTTGCAGTAGAAAATTATGCTGTTAAACAAAGTAATACCTTAGAATTGCATTTTAGGAGTTGAAATGATGTGCAGTTCACTTGCAACAACACTGTAAGAATTAAGCTTCATACAGGGGACTGTATAAAATACTTTGAACTTTGAGGTCCTTTAAGACTCATGCCTTTTCCTTACTTAAATCAGGCAATATATATATATACATATATAAATATATGCTGTTCTCAGTTCTAGCTGGAATGATTCCCTTTCTTTTGAAGCTTTAGTGAAAAGCACACAGAATTATGTTAAAAGTGTCCAGAGTTCCTGCTTCTTTTTCTCCCCTGCTCCTTTTCCCTGTGGAGTAACTTCCCCCATTAAGCCTTGAGAGTGGTTTTGGTGCAACTGTTCCTGTTCTTGGTGTCGAGCTGCAGAACCAGCTTTAAGCTGAAGACCTGCTCCTCTCAGGGTGTATTTCTGCAGATGAGTTTGGAATAGTGCCAATATCTTTACAGGAAGGCATGCTGTCATGTGCTCTGCTTTAAGTATTTTTAAGCATATGTTGAACATAAGTTTGGAGTAGACATCTCCTGAGGTCTTTCCAACCTCCATAATCCTGTGATCTGAGTGTTGCTTCTGAGGAAAAAATTGTCACACTTTGTGCAATACTTGTATTTTTCATAAAGACTTGAAAATCAGTAGAGTGCTTATTTTTTTCTTTATTTCTAATAAACAAGACAACCTTTAGCAAAATGCTCCATACATTTCAGTTTATCTAGTCAGAGAAACTATTTTTCAAACTTTATAATTAATTTTTATTTAACAAATCACATAAAATTAAGTACATTTTGGCTGGTATTATTTTTAATCCATAAAGGAAGCTAGATGTATAGATGTGATTAAATAATTCAATACTCAGGGGATTTTTTTGTTGTTTGTGGTTTTTTGGGGGGGTTTGTTTTTGTTTTGTTTTTTGGGTTTTTTTTTGTTTTGCTACATCAATTTTCTTTAGCCTAGAGGTTTTAAGCTTTGTGTTTAGACATTTTAATACTCTAATATGGGAGGCTGTGCACTCCAAGCATTCATGTCCATCAAAATGCTTCATGGAGATCTCAGCAGGAAAGCAGGTTTTTCTTCAAGAATCTAGAAGTCTGTGAGGGACTTATGTAATTTAGATTACACTGAAATATGCATAAGTGCATCTGGAATTGGTCTTAGTATGTATTTCTCACATAAAACTTTTTTCTTGTTCTATGTTGTGTCATCTCTTCTTAGTGCTACAGTGAAATATTACATATTTCATAACATCTGTTTAAAATCTTTGGGTTATCCTTAACTAATGGCCTGAATATTTAACATCCATTACAAAACTAAATGACCTCAAAGTTTGTCTTGCTTTTCAACATGGAACATTTCAAATAGATAGCCTTATTGGATCAAAATTAATCTCATGAGAAATACTTCAATCAGTGATCTTCTAAGCGACTTAAGCAAGAAATACAAAGAACAAAATTTAAATCATAGAATGACTTCAGTTGAATGAGATCTCCAGAGATCTTTTGGTCCAGAACAAAATTTAAATTCAACTTTTTGCTGAAGGAATTTGATCCCAACTTTTATTATTGAATCTAAACAGCAGACTATTCCATCAGTTCAAAATGACCAAAATGGATCATAAATGACTGCTTATCAAGTATGTATTGATTTTCACAAGCTGGGAATGATGACGTGTGTGTTTTATTTTTTTAATCTGTAGACAGACTTTGACTTATTAGAAATTGTTCAAGAAAACTATTTTTTACAGCTTGTGATAAAGACACACTGACATTGAATTTACAAAGATAATGGGGTCACGCCTAAATGTTAGAAATTTACAGAAAGTGCTGAGTTTTTGAAGCCATAAATGTAGCAAGTCATTGAAAATTGTAGGTCATTGAAAATGACTGTGACATGCAGGAAAATGTAGAGATAGTAAATAGCTATTTCTCAAGGTAAAGAGGAAGGAAATTAGAGAAACACAATTTGAATGAGAAAGATGTACGTGAGCAGAGCATAGCCAGAAATTTTGAATTTTATTTGGTTAGGCTATAGTTGTAGACTGTAAAACAGAAGTTGGCTTTTAATTGTCGCAGCAGTCTCAATTTTGGTGGTTTTCACATGTTCGCAACATTATTGCACTTCATGAAGTTACTTTGTGTTCTCTTTTAATTTACGTGTAAAAATATGTCATGTCTGAGAGTAATTTTAATTAAAAGATGAGTATTGCCTCTGAAAATCAAAGGAACGCTCATGTTAGGTTTGTAAGTCAAAATGACATCATAATGTACCTTTAAAATGGGTTTCTATGGCTTTGGGAAAATGAATAGATTTAAGGGAAGAAGTCTATTTAGAAGGACAGACTTCCATATAATTTTTTTTTTCCTGGAGTTAATAGTCATCACCTCTTCTTCAAAGAAAGCAACAAACCCAGAAAGTTTTAATAATTAAGAAAAATGATGTTTCAAAATGCTTGCTGCAAATTGAGAGTTCTCATCTCACAGTGGGAGCCTGCCCACCTCTGGATTCTCACTGAGAGCTTTCAGTAAGTCAGCACATGCCTCTGTGTTTTGTTGAACTGAGACATTAGGCTATACAAGGACTATAATTTGCATAATTGCACTCACGGATGGTTTAGAAAACAGTAATTATATATAAAAGTATTCTATGGATTTTACATTGAGTGGTGGTGCTTTCCATGGCACACATGTGAATGGTTTATACTAAATAAATGAGAAACAGCTGTTTAGTGGTTTACAATGGATTTAAAGCCTGAGAGTACAACTATAGACTCTGAAGACAACAGCCTAGGGTATCTGCAAGTTCTTTGATGTGATTTGATAATACTGGTTTTCTAGTGAGTAAGATCCACAGCAGCCTCAGAGGTGACAGAAAACACCTTGTCTTAGAGGCTTAAAGAATATGGCCCCGAGTTTGTCTCTTGGATTCAGAAATACAATGAAAGTGGCTGCACAGGTGGCCAGCTGAGGGAAAGGACCATATTCTGGAAGAAAATGGTTATTAAAGGGGATTTCAGTACAAAGAATCCTACATTGTACTTGTTCTGAGTTGACTATTGTTAGCCAGAGCTGTGTGTGCTGCTGAACACCACTTTAGCTGTACTTATTGGTAGTAGTGATATGCTGTCCTTATCAAAAAAGTGTTATTATGGGCTGCTGAACTTGCTCCTTGTTAGTTGCAGCATTTGTGCTTCTTTTTGCTGACTTAAAACCCATTCCCACTGCTGAGGAAGTGCCCAGTCTTGCACCAGGTTTGTCAGCTCTTTCCTTAGAATCTGCCTTCCATGAGTACAAACATAGGCCCTGCAATGTAATCCAATTCCTGGCTTCTCTAGTTGTTTGAATGACTGGCTTTGCTCCTCTGGTGGTGCATTTTCACCTACCCCCAGCTGCACTACAATTGAGAAATGCTCTTTAGATCTTGGCCATGACGAATTGCACCTGAGCTAAGCCCCTCTGGAGCTTATCAGAAGCACTGTCTGTTCCCAGGAACTAATGAGAACCTGGATTTCCACAGACAGCCTTGGAAACTTTTTCTGCTTGCCTGAGTGACACCTCAAGTGGAATAATATTTTCATTATCAAATTTTCAGAGAAAGTTTCTGACCTGAATTGTGGCCAGGATGGAAGATTACTATGACTAAAGCCACCTCTCTTGTGGTTCTAAAAACAGCACCCCAAAGTGAGACCCTCTGAGCTCTCCCAGACCACAGCAACTGCAACAAGCAACCTCCCTCTGCCTGGGAGACCTCTCAGAGCCAGTGAACTCTCGAGTTTGCTCTGCTGGGAGGATTGCTAAATGACAATCATAGATCCAGTGCTGATACCCCAACTCCTTGAGGCTCAACCCTGTGCCTGTTGAGAAGATGCAAAGAAGTGCCACCTGAAGGTGGTGTTAGAAACAGTGTGCAGACAGCCCTTCCTAGGTTAGACAAAAGTCTATGAGACCTGCTTTGTCTGGGAAACAAAACTGAAGAACTGTTTCTAGGGTGACCCCTAGTTCCTTGTTTGCCATGTTTTGAAGTGTCATAGTTTCTAACTAATGTTTCCATGTCCTGAATGTAGAAGGAAAAAAAAATATTAAGAGCAGGTGAAAATAAAAATGAAATTTAACATTCAGTGAGTGTTGTACAGTTCGTTAGATGAAGATAATGATGGAGCTTTTCTTAAGGTGATGCAGTTGTTCTCAAGGGCTATCTTTATTGAGAAGCAGGAATGATCATCATTAACAATTTGTACAGGGTCTCAATATCTGTATAAGGCAATGAGCAGAGAGATTATTCCTTGGTTGTTTGCTGCTATTCATAATTTGTGAAAGTACCACCATTTTCTTATGCAATAAAATAACAAACTGCTATAATATATTCTGGGATTATAATGCTGTAGCTAAATTATACTGCTAAATAGGTCGTTTGTTTAAAAAGAACCCTCTTGTGATAAAGATTCACATTATTGCTCTGCAATAGCTTTACTAGTATCTTTTTAGATTCAAAAGCTTTTGAGGCTTTGCTTTTGTTAGGGTGAATGTTTACATGTTGGTGTGTCTGTTGGTAAAACTAAAATGCTTTTGACCTTTCCAGTTCTTGCTGCTTTAACAGGGACTTCCTAAATTTACAGTATGTTATATTGGAGTTTTTCTCACAGTTTAGGCGAATCTATAGATGTGTTTCATCACACAGGGATGGGAAAGCTGTCATCTTGAATTTGGAAGAGTTCTCACTGAGCATTTCCCAGTGAGACTTGCAGAAACTGGGATATATTTAAATTTGACTTATGTGAGTTTGAATAAATTCAGTCTTTTCAAGCTCTAGTTGAAATTATTTTGGGTTTGTCAAATTCTGGTGCATTATAGCAGTTCATAAATTATTTTGCTAGCAACTTCTTATTGCAATAGATTAAAAAAGTGTTAAATTTTTCTACAAACATTCGCCTATACATGCTTATTATTGTAATGTGTATGTTATGCATACCTGATGTGAGCAAAAGTCAAGGCTGTGTTGATATTTTTGAATTTCAGAGTAACACTGGGTTTGTTTCCTGTTTACTGTAAAGTTCTGAGATCGTTTGCAGAAAAAAAAAATATGGAACCCAGAGATGCTTCTGAAAATAGGAAGTGGTGTAATTAAGCACTTCTCAGCAGGACAGCATTTTGCTTTTGATGTCTGGGGAGAACAGAGCAGGAAGGAGACCCCTGGGGAAGTGGGTGAGAAGTTGTGTTTGGTGCTGGATCTACCAGTTTTGCAAGACACCATCTTTAAAGCAATCTAACAGAACACAAAGGAATTGTGGTTCATTTTGATCCTTAACACTACTGTCCACAAAACCATTTGTATTTTACTCTTTTTTTAATTTACTGGTACAAAATGCAGCTTAGTTGAGCAGAGAAAGAGTGGATTTTATAGTGCGAGTGCTGAATAAAGAGTTAAAGATGCTATTTTCACATAGCAGAAAGAATTTGAAAATGCTTTGCAAATACTGCCACCAAATGACTAAAAAGAACATGTAAGGACTGTGCTATTTCACATTTAAGGCATCAAAAATATTCCAAAATATGAGTTTTTCTTATAAGTATTCTTGATACAATGACTTATCCAATGTCCCAAAATTTCCATTGATGTGATAAGCAGAGATTATTTACAAAAATGCACCATGTAGCAAACATCTGGTTGGACAGAATACTCAGAATATGTTGAAATATAGAGAGGAAAAATTATAGAAGCATGCTGTTTAGGGATGCTATCTCCAGTGTTGTTGAGAGCTATGCATTTTTTTCAACAATTTAATTGTGCCTTACTTGGGAAAGGACTGTGTGGAAAAGGAATACCAAAACATTATGGAAAATATAAATTCAAAGATTTGCCTGATTTTGGCAGATAGAGAAGCATCAAAAACCCTGGCTGCATCCTGCTGGGGAATGATAAATATGTAAACACATTCTTTAGTAAATCTTTTCCTTGTTGTGGGAATTAAGCTACAGGTAAGAGGGATTGCAATAGCTAGTGTGGAAACTCTTGTCATGCTTAAACTTTATAAAAGGTGTATAATATATAATATTATGTAAGGATCTTTATTAACTACTTTAATATTATGAACATAATTATTGACTTCAGTTAAACAATATGTAACTATTCATTCAGGAAATGCATTCATTCATCAGTTGTATCCAAGCCCAAGCAAAACAGGACGACAAAGAATGATTTCCTTCTTTTTTTGAATAAGCAGCTCTGTTTTGATTGCAAATCTGTTTGTCATAGCAAAAGACATAAGAATAGCTCAGCAGACAATTTAGGCAGTTGTAAGTGCTTTAGGAGTACTGAGCCATATCTGTGAGATGGTGGGAAAAGAAGATCAGTGGAAATTAGTGATTTTTATTGTTATTTTAGAATAATTTTTTATTACTATATTTATGATTATAACAATACCAATCAAATCTTAATTGTATTTACTTTTATTATAAGGTTGCGAACTTGAAAATTTAGGAGATTCAATTGGGATGTGCTTGCATTTAATTTCTCCTCCTGCTTCCACACCCCCTGTGTATTTTGCCCTCTCCTCTATTGCTTTCCTTTTATGCTTTGATATTCATCAGGCTTTGATCAGTTCACTCCTCTTTTCAAACCCTGTTCAGAGATAAACCTCCTGTGCAGATTTCCATAGAGAATACTGATATCCATAAGCCTTCCTGTCTTTGATAAAGGCCATACAATTTAATATGAACAAGTCCAGTATTTGGGCCCCAGAGATAAAAGAATCTGATTAGAGTAGAAGTAGTTGCAAATTTGGGGGTTTTTAATGAATTAGAGTCTTTAAATTTCTATTACTTTTGAGGGTGCTGATACAGGTGAGCACTTAGCAAACTGTAGGAGACAGAGGAGTGAATGATTGGCCAAAACTTCCTGGGCAAAAATGGAAACAAATCATGATTTCCATAAGTCTCTTACCCCTGTGATACCTGAAATAAATATCTTAGTTTCCTATATGCAGAAAATAGCATTGGCTATTGTTTCAGAACTAAAGCAATATCTTGAGTGTTTTCAGAAAATAATTATTGCCGTAGACCCATTTATATCAGCTGTGATATCCAGCTGTCAATATACATAAGCTTTTAAGGCTGGCTCAAGCGCTTCCTTTTCCTCTCTAGAGTTTAGGTGGAAACAATTAGAGCAAATCAGATTATCTGCAGAATATACTTTTGAAAATTCCAGTCTTTTTAAATTCTTTAGAGGGTGTGATGGAGTACTTTACATTCAATCAAGTCATATATGCTCTCTCACACTTCAACTCAGCTTGAAGATATAGCAGTTATTAATGGGTTAATGCTTTTGAAAAACCTCAGGCTTAAATAATAACAGTTGGGAAGAAATTACACATTGTCAAGTAAAAAATGTCACCCAATATTGTTTGTTATTAAAATCAGCACGTAATTCAGTCTTTTAGTTCTTTTTATGAAAAGAAGAAGAAAAAATCTTTTAGGCCTAATTTGTTTCCAGGATCCACATCTGTGCACTTGGAGTACATTCTTTGTCATAATAGCAGCTGATGAGACAACTGATGTTTACTCTAAACAGGGCTGGAAATTTAAAAAAATAGAGATGATTTTTCCCCTTACCCTAAATTTCACACACTCAAGAATGCTGTTAAGTACTACTTTGCCTAAAGCAATAGCTGCTCGACATTAGGAAAATGTGAAAGTTGTATTTATAATCAAAAGCTAAGAGTGTGGGAACATGTGGGTTTGAGATGTGTGAAGAATAGCTCAAGCACTTGAAATTTAATGAAGGGCTTGCTACAGATTGAAAAGCATATCTTTGCTTGTATCTTCAGTCTTTCTGGAACACCTTTGTTTTCCACCCTCTCTTGTGCTTCCATGCTGGTGCAAATTTTCATTAATATCTACTTTCAAATATACTTTGCTGATTCATAAGAAAAGCAGGGTCTTTTTGGGTTAAGCACCCAGCAGCTAACTCATCCCAAGGTTTCACTCTGTGTATTTCCCCCTCTTCTGCCTTTAGTGAAATAGAGATGGAGACAAAATTATGGAAAAGTTATTTTTTTTGTAATGATGCCCTGCCCTTCCAAATAGGTAGCTGGCAGTGTAAAACAGTGATGTATGCAAGCAGAGCATCAGTTCTGCTTAAGTTTTTGAGT
This sequence comes from Setophaga petechia, assembly GCA_024362935.1. NCBI lineage: Eukaryota > Metazoa > Chordata > Aves > Passeriformes > Parulidae > Setophaga > Setophaga petechia. The sequence goes on from JANCRA010000001.1 coordinate 37,125,980, forward strand.
GGTTTGGGTGGACTGTTCTCCAATATCGACTTAACAACAAAACATCTTCACCTATCCATTCTATTTTGTTAATCCTCTTTAAGCATTTGTACCCATTTTGGTTGTACCATAAATAGAGAGGACTGGGGATTGTTTATTTTTCCTTGAATTGTTATAGTCATGGAAGCAGGTACTTTTTGCTTCCTGATAAATCAGAAAATAAACAATGCAGTAACTTGCTACTCTTCCCAGTGAGAAATGAACCTGCTATCTCTGTGAATCTATTCATATTTTTAGCAATTTACTCTATACTAAATGAGAGAAAGTTGCTGCAGGTGGAAGAAGGAGCATCTGCACCACTTCTCCCAGCCCAGCTGATTCCACTGTAAGGCTGGGTACCTGATACAACTTTGTCACATCACACTCATTTTCAGTAATGAACACAGGGACAGCTAGGGTGGCCTGCTGATCGGCCAAGTAGCCAGGGAATCTAAAGGAATGAGACTGTTGAGAATAGCAGACACATGAGGAGGAAAAACACATTAAAAAATCAGGTCAGCAGTTGTGGAAGGGGCTCTGCCAGGTGAGCATCTCCTAACCTGCATGAACTGAGTGGGAAGTTCTCCTTGAGCTTGTGAAAAGTCAACTTGTGACACAATAACCACAGTGTTCACTGACTACAGGGTGGAGATTCTCAAATGCTCAAGGGGTTTGGAGCTCTGAGTTTTGTGAGAAAATTCAAAGAAATTCCAGCTAAACAGGTATGTTTTCCATCATTGGTTGCTGAATGTCTTGAGAGATATTCATGTTGCTCTGTGTTATGCTGAGTATCAGTTTCTTGGAGGACTGAACTTTTATTTAATCTTCTGTGGTTTGCTTTGGTGCTTTCTATTGTGTGGGGACTGTTTTACATCTCTAAGCCTTTGTTGTGGCTGCCCTTTCGTGTAGTCCTGGTGTGAGTCTTGGCAGTTATCATGACTTAGGCACAGATGTAAATGCTACTCCTGTACGTGCTCATTTTATTGAGGACCATATTCTATTCAGATTAAAACCACTTTTTTTTTCCCTTTATCCCTTGTAATTGTAATTCTTAATTTATAAATTAAAAAGGTAAGACAAGCTGGTGATTATTGCTATTATCATTTAAACTTTTTCTTTATATATAGATCTAAAACCATATTTTAATGAGTTATCAAATTAGAGCTTGAACTGATTCATGGAATGCAAAATATACATTATATAAAGTAATTTCTAAAAAAAATACCCTGGAAAAAATGCATGGCTACATATTGAAATGAAATGTAGCAGCTATTACAAAGATAGATTTTTCACCCTCATTTCGATCCCCATAACTGAGGTTAGAATTTGACTATTCAGTCACTGGGAGAAAAACTGAACAGAAATATAGTGACAGCTTAATTTTTAAAAGCTGCCATATTTTTCCAGGTAGCACAATTCAATAATATTTTAGCTAGAGAATTTTAGGAAGCTTAAACCTGACAGATATGTAAATGCAGCAAACCAAGAAAAAGCTCTCTCCTCTTACATCTAAGCCTTTAGTTTTATTACGAAAATATTGAAATTTTTTTTATTCCTTTCCTTTCCTATATTATTTAATCATACATTGGAGCCTCTACAGCATATTAGCTTCAGTAAAATTAGAGTAAGATTCTGTTTTCAGTAACTTCAGTTGCCATTTTCTTTTCATGTAACTCACCAGGAGGTTCATGTTTCTTTTACAAAATTACATGAAAAGGTTAGACAACTCAGCATTGAAATAGTGAATCTTAATCAAAACATTTCAAATTCTTTTTTTTAACAAAGTACATAAAAAAGACTGTATGAAAAATCCCACAGCTACTTCTCAATAGCACAGAACAATTTTCAAGAGTCAATATTGTAAAGAAACCCAACATTGGCATAATTTTTTTGTTTCCTAGCACTTGCAGTCAACTTCTGTGTAAAACACACCTAATTTAGGTTTAAGAAGCCAGAAAACTTCTGGTGAATGCTGTGGAAGGACTCTTGAAAAAACAAGGGGACAAGTCAATTATTTTTTAGTTATATAAGACTTAAATGACTAAAATTTTACATTTCCACAGCATCCAAGTTGAAGAACAAGGGTCAATTTTTCTTTTTGTGAAAGAGGAGGCTAAGCAAACACACATCATGTTCACAGAATGTTCATCGCTCTTTCAAGCAAGTACTAACATATCTAGATAAAAAAAAAAAACAACAAAAAACACAGTAAGAATATGTTAATAATTTGCCAATCTGAAAAAGTACATTTCTATCCTCTCTGTTCTCGTGTTTCTCATGTTTTCTGTTTGTTGAGTTATGTTAGTTGAAGTGAATCCCATCCTTCCTGCTCTTTATATCCCCAAAGGGAAAGAAGATCCACATGTGTTTGGTGTTATGCCTTTGTTTAATAAAGATACAATTAATGGAGACTCGAATGCAATGAAAATTCCTTGGCTTCTCTTGCTTCCTAACTTTTCCCTTTTTCTTCTTTCCACTATGTTTTGTGGCCAAATCTGTTCCAGCTACAGCAGAGAGATGCCCACAGTGGTAACACAGCTTATGCTCATCTCTTGTTATTTCACACTATAACTTTGCCATGACTCTTGCTTTGCTGATGTGGTTATGCTAATCCCTATGATTTCTAAAAAGGAGTGGGGAAAATGGCATTCCTTTTGCTTGCCCAGGGACATCTGTGTGATATTTTGATTAAAAAAATATTTTTGCATCCTAGAAGAAATAAGTATGGCAAAGCTGTTTGTGTAAACTCATTTGTGATTCCTTGATTAGTAGTACTTATTTAATATCAGACTGACAAAGTCTCCCAAGACATAGCATTTGGTGAAAAAGAAAATGTGCTAACAAACAGGATACAATTATTCTGCATGCCTGCTTGCTGGGGGCTATTAATGCACCCTTCTCCGCAGTGTTTCTGCTCTGAGTGATAATTTACAGCACAAAATCAGTATTTGTTAAAGCAGAAATTATCTGGGTGTATATCTGTACATATATACATACATGCACACACATGTAGAGCTGGAACCTTTGAAGTTTTATTTCGTTACCACAGAACAACATCGTGTAAGTTTTCTGAATGGAGGCTCCCAATTTCTACAGACTAATTAAAACATTCCATGCTTTATGGACTTTGCCTCCAAATAATTAAGATATTAATCATTATCTTTCATGCTTTCTCTTCCACTGCTGTCTCATCTTGATAGCACGTATTAGACTACAGATTCTCTAAGATGTAATGTTCAGCAGTTACTAGTTTACAGCATAATGTGCACTTTGTAGGTAAGAACCCTAAAGGCTTTGTAAATATGAGAAAAAAATTATCAGCTGTGTGTTAAGTATCAATGAAAGATCGTTTGCTATATTCTTCCCTGTGGGGACAATCTGAATACGGATTGTTTGCCTTCTAAGACTCAAAGACCTGTGCCAAAGCTACTGGCTTTGCCCTAGCACACGAGCCATGTCCTGGTGGAAGGCATTAATATGGCACTGTGCTGGTGTTCTGGAAGTGCAGTGTAAAGCCAACCTCTACGACTGTGAGCACTGCTGTCTGCTCATGTGGCTAAATGGCTTCTTGGCTCGTAGCCCTTCAAGGCCATATCAGCAATAACCATAAAGGAATGCTCACCAGCTGTCTCACTTCTGTAACAAATGCACAAGAGCAAGGGATAGCACTGCTGTATTTTCATATTTTATAATGGCTTTTAGTTTATTTATTTGAGAGGGGAAATGTATGTGTGATTTAAAGATATTTCTTCATGAATAAATGATAAATCGGGAACTTGAAACTGCTGAATTTAATCAGTTGTTTACCTAGATGGAGCAGTATAACTCTTACTTTTAAACCTGACAGTCTTTGAAGTGTGCATAGATAAAGCTTCCCTGATAGACTTCTTTTTATTGATCAGCTATGTATATAAGGAACCAAGAACAATATGCTTAAATTAAAATTAAGGTAACATGGAGAACTTCCAGCAATTCTTCCATTGCTACCGATTTTCAAATACTGTATTTCTTTCCTTTTTTTTTTTTACCTACTTGTCATAGTATGCCTTATGTATGCCATGTTTAGCGTTTACATCTTACCTAGAACTTTATTGGTCAAGATTTCTAAGAATTGCTTTTTCTATCTAGATGTGAAAGGGGAGTTTCATCCAAAAGGCCAGCATGTGATCAGGCCATAATCTACCTTTCAAATGGAGCACAGGGTTATTTTTTTCCCCTGGTACTGAGGGATGATAAACAGGACATGCGTAAGGCTATTGTTTGAATGAAACAAGTTTTGGGCACCACTTCCTGAGTTGAGGCTCAGCTTTGCTAACAGGCTAATTCAGAAAGAAAATTCTACATTTTTGGGGGTAATTTTTTTATTCTATTCATAGCATGATGTTATCCATCTCAATTATATGGGAAGCATAATAATAGTTTTCCATAATATGAAAGTCCTTGAAGCAAGTGGCCAGCCATGTTGATTGATTGGCAGAGATTATTTGATCCACACAACTTTTGTTCCTGTTAAAGAATGTTAAGTGGCTTAGATTTATATCTAATTTTCATCAACCTGTTAGCAGACCAGGTGGTTGGCAACATGATCTAATTGCTTTCAGCCTGATTCTGCTGGTTGGGAATGGGATGCATGGAAGAGCAGAAACTAAATTTTTAAAATATATGAACATAAAATTAGAATAACAAATTTATCTGTTGCAAAATTCTGTAAAAATATGTCTACATTGTAGTGCTGGCAAGAAGCTGAAATCAAAATAATCAAAAGTCATATTGTCAAGTAATTTCATGCTAATATAATGCCCTGTTGACCTTTCTAGGCACAGAGTGGGAAATGGCACATTAAAGCATCCTTATGCAATATATGCCCCTTCAGGATACTTGTCTAAATTATGTTGAATAATTCATGCTTAGTTAATTAGTGTTCCATTCCAGTGGAACTTGTACTGTGTCTGAGTTTCTATATTTGTGCTCCCACAGTACATCCTGAAAAAAATGGCAATAGAAGTCTTGTCTCTTGCACCTAAATTATTTCCCTACTGCATTTTTCCCCGTTTCCGCAAGAAACATTTCCATTATCTGCCCTATATTTGTGCCTTGTTTTGTATCTTCTACTGCACTTGTAACAAAAATTCTGCAGGTGAAATGCAGTGTAATGCATCCTAGCAGAGCAGGACTCAGAGTGGTGGGAGTGATAGCAAAGGCTATAAGTACTGCAGGAATACAGGGATGTAAGCACTATGGATTGAGGCTGTCACTCTGGACTATGGTACTGTACAGGCACCTAAACGGGACACTCAGCTAAAGCAGATTGCAATATCTGAAGTTGTACACTCTTACAGTTCCCTAATTTTAAGCAGATTTTAGTATTTACAGGGTTTTTTGCAGCACCTTGGCATCCTGTTTAAAGTATTGCCACGTAAGCAGAGCTCAGCTGGACTCCCTGTTGCAAAGGTCACAGATGAAGCTCAGCAGATACATAAGGTTTCAAAGATTCCAAAAAAAGCACCATGTGTATGGGTATGCACAGGATGAAAAGGGCACATGCCTTGGTTTTTCATGCATGTACCAAGCAATTTTGTTCTTGTTGGGGTTTTATTACTTGCTTCTTCCCCCTCCCCAGATTACTCCTTTCCTCCTTATGTTTAGAATTTGAAAATTCCCTCGTTCAAAATTTCAAAGTAAAGAAATGTTTGTTAGTTTTTTTTTTTTCCAACTTCTATTCCCTTGCTGTGATGTTTTTTCTTCAGGAAAGACATATTTCAAAATTAACAGCAGAAATGTAAGAACTAAAAATACTGGTTTAGTTTACAAAACAGCCAAGTCTTTGTGCAGACATCCGTTAGATTACATGATTACCCAAGTCTAGCAGTCCTTTATGATAATCTTGAATCTTACTGTCACTTAGGTGTTCTCACTGAATGGAAAGAGTCAATAGCAAAAAGCAAGGAAAATAAGCAGATTAGAATTGCTTTAGATAATACTTACAGATGGTAACTTTTTGAGGTTTTGAATCTGTGGAAATAAAATAACAGTTTTAAAATTAGCTATTACTGATTTGGACATGCACGTATTAGGAATTACACATGCCCACCATATTCCATTAGTATATAAAGAAGTGGAAGAACATTGCATAATGAAGACAGGGTGATTTTGCATGCTCAGGTTTGAGGTCCATGAGTTAATATTACCTCTTGAAGTCCCATCCTTGTCATGCCCAGTTCTGTATGGGCAGATATGTTCCAGCTGGAGGTTGGCAAATCATGGCTGACACAATAGAGAGAAGTTTCTTTTGGTGGCCCTCTGATGATTTGTTCCATTACAAAAATAAAGAAGGCAATCCATAATTTATCACTACCACTTAAGGTCAATAACTAAAGTCAAGGTTTTGCATCCCAAGTCTGGGAAGTGGTCATGTAGTTATACTCATGGTTTACAAAATCACTGAGCTGAGGTGTCTATGAGTGCTTCTCTACCTAAATAAAGTGAAGTGGAGTGTCTTCAAATAGTAAAGGGTGAAGGCTACCTGTGGAGGGATAGAATGTAAGAAAGTAAGGATAGTGCAGAAGGCAGTATCAACACTGAGGAGTTGCAGCTGTACCAATCACCAAAGATTAGGAACAGCCCTGCCCTTAATAGGCCACAGCTGTGTCCAATAAGAAGACAAGTGCTACAAAAGAGTGGGTTAGCTGGGTGAGGAGAGAGATGGAGTTTGTTGGTTGTACTGTGAAGAAGGAGTCAGTGCTGTGAGGAAGTGCCCATGAGAAATCACTGAGAAGGTATGGGAGCTTTGCAATAAGATGACAACAGCTACTCAGAGTCCAAATGGAATAGATCCTGTTGCTCATCTGGCCAATCCATCTGGAAAACAGGGTTGAAGTAAGTGACTGATAGTAAGATCAACTGCTTCTGTATCCTCTGTCAGTGATGGCTTGCTTTGCTACTGACTTTTAACATAATTTTCTATGATAAATTATAAAATCCTGCAAGAAAAAAGAGACAGTGTTCAGAAAATTATATTTTTGCTTTTGTAGGTTACCAACTCCTTGTATACCCAGCTAGGAGGCAGTGTGTTAAAGGGAGTGCTGATCAGTAATGAGCAGGAGGCAAAGTCATGGCATACAAGGCAATTATAGAAAAAATGTCCCTCTTTAGAGGGGATAGCAGAGCAAGGGGTCAAACTCTCATCAGTTCAGCAAACCATGCTTAGTCCCAAACAAAGAATGGCTCTAGAAAAGAACAGAAATGAAAAATGTCACTTGGATTATATGTGAAAGATGTGCAGGATCCACATTTCTTTTCTGGCCTGTGTGCTGCTCTCCATCTTACCATAACATGGGAAGAAGACAAGGAAAAAGGGTATGTGGAGAGGAAGTTGCTAGCAACAGATTTTTATTTTGGAGGTTCTTGTAAAGAACTTTTTTTTAGAGTTATTACTTTTAGCAGGTGTGTATGTTAGGAGAATGAGCTGTCAAAAAAAGCAGCTTTTTTTGATAGTCCTTATGTCTTTTCACAGAGTTGCACCATTGATCAAAAAGATAAGGTCACTATGGAAACACAGAAACATCTGTTTTCTTCACCATGTTTATTTTTAACACTATTGAATCTTATGAATGGATCTTCGTATGTTGAGAGATTTTTTTTTTCTGAATGTCTTTTCTTATTGCATAAAAGATATATGGAGGATTTGACATAACTCTCCAGCGATTTAGGGTCATTTTAGTTAAGGGTATTTAATGAACACAAGGTATTTCTAATGCATGAAATTTTCTCCAACCTTTGTGAAAATTCAATCTTTCTTGAATTTTGCAGAATGAATCAGTGACAGCTAAATTCCTGAAATGAGGAAAAGATGGTTGTGGATTTCAGTGCAAGAAACACTCCGACTTTAGGAGTTTTCAGTCCCTGAACACAGGTTATTTCACTCTTATATAGACAAGCATCATTTTTACGAGTGTCAGCAACTGAAGTTTCTAAGAACTGCTTGATTTCTATACCTTGGGAATTATAATTGCATACTTAGATTCCTAAATGGTGTTTTAGAAGGTGGATATTATAAATCAATCTTTAATGTCTTTGCTGACTGCTTTATCTAAAATCTAAACACATCCTATGAGAAAAAATGTCCTCCTTTTTATTGGGCTGTACAAATTAATGCTGTTGGTCAAAACAAAATGAAGAATCAGAATGCCATAGTTGTGAGATTGATTTTAGTGGGGGCTCATAAATAGTGATCAATGTTATCAGTAAAAGCAAAGACAGAATCTTTAAAAAGGCAAACATTTTCTATCTCTATCACTTAATGAAATAAATTTGTGCTTCCTCACTTTACCTTTTGTCCTTGCCTTTCTTTCCTACCCTTCCAAATTTTCACAACGGTAAACTTTGTTTCACTGGTAACCTTATGTGTAATTTTAATCCAGTGGAATTTTGCAAGCTAAACTTGACAGAATGGGGACAGATATTCAGAGGGAAACTATAAGAAGATGTACACCATTCTTTATTTTTTCCCCCTCTAAAAGCATTGCTATTTTAAATCAAAGTAGATGATTCTTTGCATATTCATATGCCCCAAATATGAGTTCCTGTCAAGATCATCTTTCTCTAAAGAGCATCCATTGCAGATCTCAGACCTTTGTGTCAGTTGCATACAAAGTAAGATCTAGTGCAATCTCTGAAACTCTCCTGATTTCTGCTGTGCGTTTATTATTTTTTAGAAAAACAAATATTTTCCTTTTGCAGACTTGCTACCAACTCATCATGTTCCTCTGTTTTGAACCTGAAATTACTCCTGTAACGTTTGTAGATTGGGCCTTTCAGGTTCCACAGAAGAATATATCCAATGTCCTAAGTCAAACACCTTTGAGTGTTACCAAGTTAATATACCTTGCGCATAATACAATAGTCATAAACTCTTATCAAATGACAAAACAGTAGACAGGCAAAGAATTTTATTCAAATAATTTACTTGAAAAAACTCTTGAAATAAAGCTAGGAACATTGTTTGCATATGGGTAAGTGGCTTATCCTTCAGTCAGAGCTCTCAAACCATGGTGAACCATTAGCTCGGTGCCATTCAGCAGCATTCCTGCACAATAGCAACCTTAAGGTCTTGTCATAGTTGTCATCATTTCTCAGTCCATGTTTTCCTTTGTCAGTCAATTCTTTCTCATCACTAAAAAAATTGTGAAGACTTAATGTAAGATTTCTTAAGACAAGATTTTGTTGGAGAAGACAAAATAATGAATAATATGTTAAAATAATCTGATTTACCAGATTAGGGAAACAACTCTATTTACTGGTTTTGCCTTAATGACTTTCTGAACAGGGACCTAAATTACAAATCCTTTAACCTCTCCATAGGGAGAAATATATTAATTCAAGTTATCAAAAAAGCTTATGAACAATATTTTGCAGGTGTGCTTGTTTTGGCTGGGATAGAATTCATTTTCTCCACTGTAGCTGATATGAGCTCTGTCTTGGATTCGTGCTGAGTAGAGGGTTGACAAGAAGTGTTGTAATTACTGCCTTTTCTGCTTCTCATCCTCCCCCAGCTAGCAGGAGGCAGGTCCATAAGGTGTTGGGAGGTGACACAGCTGGGAGAGGTGACCCCAACTGCCCAAAGGGATGTTCCATACCTCAAGGATCATTTCTCAATGTTTATCGAGACTGGCAAAGGAACTAGCTGGGCATCATTCAAATGGTGGTGAACAATTGTTAATTGTTTTTCTTTCTTCTTTTTTTTTTTTTTTTTTGTAATTATTGAACTACTCAACCATGAGGCTTTTGAGTCTTGTCCTTTTATTTCTCTTTTCCCCTTTCCTTGTGTGGGAGCGAGAGGCTGTGTGTTATGCATAAGTTGCCAGCCAAGGTTAAATCAAACAGCAGAAAAAGAATTAACTTTTTTTTTAAAAAAGGGTTATTTAGTGATTACATTTGAATTGCAGAGCATTTATTGGCTTAAGCAATCAATGTTTTACTCACAATAGCAAGTTTCTTCTCTCAGGTTGGAGTACTAGATATTTTTCTGTTTTATTCACTGTCACTGTTATATTTACAAGAACCTTTCAAATACAAAATATTGAGCACAATGCCACCAATGAATAGAAGCGTTTTTGCAGCGAATATAAGCATACACAAAGAGGGAGACACCTTATCCTAACTACATAAAATGAAGCCCAACTTCCTAATTTATTTGTCTTTTTCCACTACAGTAGCTATGAATTACATTATTTCAATTTAAGTAGTAGTGCAAAGCATGTTAAAAGCTAAATATCCTCTGCCAAAACAGTTGAACATTTGAGCTTCACTTTTCTTTGGCTTTCATACTGCCTTAGGGGAACTCAATATTTTTAAGCTCTTTTAAGAGCAGCTTTAGGCTATTTGGAAACTAGTCACTGTGGCTACTCTTTGAGATGGCAGAAATGAAAATATCATCTGGCTCTGTCGTGGCAAAGGCTCTACAGCACTTTTCATATCTCTGACAATGGGTTTCAATACCAAATTATTGGTTATCTTTGAAAGTTTTGTGTTAGTGTTTCCATCTGAAGCTGCTCAATTGTGAACCCACAATGTGATCATGTCTTCCACATCTGTGAGATTCTGCTGACTATTACTAAAACTGATTTTGGGGATAATCTATGGCTTAGCCTATTGATTATTTAACAAATAGCAGTCTCCTAATAATGTTTTAAGAAATATCTTTGAAGGGTTGCTACTGGTTATGTGATTATAACCTTCACCTGTGATGTGATAAAACTCACATTCCTATGTGGAACCCTAAGACTTGCCTTCCCTGATCTTGATGAGAATGTTTTCTCTGAAGATAAAAAACACTTTTTCTAAGGGTGAGTTTAATTTAATCAATTACATTTTGGGTAATATTTTTTACCAGTCAGTCTGGAAATACTATAAAAAAATATCTGACAGACCCTGGTCTCAAGGTAGTTAAAATTTAGTTTATTATCCTGTATTGATATTAATATTTGTTTTTCTTTTGAATGTAATTTATTTTTTTATTTGTAACTTTTTAATGTCTCCTCTCTTAACTCTGATTTGAAATGAGGAAAAAATAGAAAACCTTTTATATAGTGAGAATGATAGGCAATTTTACATGGGGAATGCCTGAAATTAGTTTTCTTGATGAGTTTATGTATCTAACTACAGCTTTGTGGATAAAAAAAATCTGTATCTAATTATATAGTATGTGTATGTTCCGTTTAATTACTAGTGAGAATAACTTAATTTATAAGCAAATGAGGAACATGGTATTTTTGTTGGGTGATACCAGTATATCATATTGATATGTTAATGTGACATATTGTGGGGAATTTTACTGAAGCATTATCATTTTCTCTGTGTAACTAGCAGTGCAGAGAAGTGGAAGAAAAATAAGAATTAATGTTCTGTCTTCTAGCAAAGTTTTTGCTTTCCCTTTTGTGAAGAGCATAAACAGGGGTATAGAAACTTCACAATTAGAAGAAACAATAGCATGAAGTCAATGTATAATTTTTTGCTGGCCCATTTCTTTATCTGCTTTGTAGTTTCTTGAGAAATGTGGAGTGGTAGGAAGACAGTAAGCTTTAAAAAAGAGATAATTCAAGGGATGGGGTCTCCATTTTCCTGAAGAATCTGAGAAAGAGCACAACTTATTGCCAAATCATCCCCTGCTAATTAAGAGAAGGTTAAGAAATCTTGCAGGGAAGCTGACCTGTTGTCACCGTGTCACTTGGCAGGGTGCTGGGGTGTTGACTCACAAGGAAAGCTGACAGGACAATCAGGCTGTGCCCAAGTTCTGCTTTCTTCTGAAAACAGCCTTTGACTGCACAGCAGTCAACACACACTGTTGCTGCTTTGTTGTTGGTTTGTTTTTTATCCATCAGTGACCCCAGCTTTGAGGCAAAGGAAGCTCAGAAGTCTTGCAGCTATATCAGATCATCAAAACCATCAAAACTCTTAATAATTAACTCCTGTTTCCAGAGGGAGAGCTGGCCCTTAAATTGGAATAAAAGCCAAATTTTTACCCAAGGAAGTTCAGGGTTCTTCTCAAAGGCTTTTTTGTGGATGGAACAAAGGACAAGTTTGTTTGGAGACCCTACTTCAATGTAATGTGTTGGTAGATAACTCTGAAACATTTGATTAAATATTGATTTATTTTGTTAAAAATAGAAAAAATAATAACCACTAGAATAGACTAGAATCTAAGACTAAAAAGAAGGCTTTAAATGTGTTCCAGAAAAAAACATCTGAAGGAAAGAATCACTCCTGTGTCGGTATTAGGCCTTGATTAATTCTAGAAAATGTACACTTTTTATCGTTTCAGAAAATTTAGAAAATAATTGCATGATTTCAAGGGGAAATGTGAGTGCTTAAGAAAATTATGGTTGCACTATGGCTTGAGGCTCAAGTTGAACTTGTAATCATTCACGTGTGTTTTGCTTTTGAACACAAGCCTTAGAGGGCAGGATTTTTTCTCTTTAGTAATTGTTCTTTCTGGTCAGCAGCAGTAACTGGAGACCAGCATAGTGAGCATATAGGAACGGCTTCAAAAATATTTGGGTGTTTGTAAAATACTTTGAGAAGATTTCATGGAAAGTGCACAAGAACAAGTGAAAAATGGTGACCATACTGAAACTGTTTTAGGAGTTTGGTAGTGTTTTGGAGATATCCCAGAAGAAATATTTCAGGAGTATTTTGATGGACACTACAGGAGATTTGTGTTAGACAATCTGAAAGTTTTTGTTATAATTCTGAGTGCCTTGCTAAGATAATGAGATCTTAATTATGTGTAATTATTTTCCCATTTTTAATTTCTCTCAAGCAATTCACCTTATTTTTACCAAAACTCTAGCAAAAGAAATTAGCTGAAAGCTGTGTAATTTATTTTTTGTTTCTGATACCAAACTGCTTATCTTGTTAAGCTTTATGAAGCACATTTTAAATCAACATATGTACTTATAACAGTGATCATTAACAATCAATCTAAATAGTCCTAATTTCCCAGTTTCTTGAAGGATCTTAATCTTAGCCTTCCATGGAAAGAGTTTGCATTAAAATTTTGGTGGCCTTTTCCCTCATGTAATGATCTAAAGTAAACTGACTGATTCCCAAAGGACACTTGAACAGACAGCAAAATCCAGAGAGGTTTGAAAATGCTGAATTAGTCCTTTAGGCAGTAGGCTCCTACATTTCTGGTACCGTTTTTGTTTTCTTTTTTGGGGTAGGGCATCCCTCTCCAGGCAGCATTATCTCATCCCAGACAGCTATTTGCTGCAGCAGATTGCTGCACAGGAGAGCTACTGTGAATAGTGTTATAGGTAGTGAAGATCTTTCCTCTGGCTTAGTATTTTCTCCATGTAGCATACTGTGTCTTAAGAAAATTTTAAAAAATAATAAATCTGTCTGTTCTGGCTGATAAAAATATTTCCATCAGTGCTTCATTCTGTTTCTCATGTTCTTAATGTTTCTTGGAAGATCTTTTGCTGCATATATATGAGGGTGGGTGGAAGTATGCCTTCCACACCATGACTGGCATGTCTAAATATGCACCTTTTGAGCAGTATTTCTAAACTTGGGCCCATCTGTTTTTCTAACCAGTTATGCAATCAGATCAGGAAATACTGAGTAGGTTGAGGCGACAATGACAGAAGAAAATCATTGTGACTTTATCTTAATCTTGTGTTTGGAAAAGCATTCTCCAGCTTGAAAATAACAGTAGGAAAACTTTAAACAGAAATATAATCACAACAGTTTAATCACATGGTTTGTACAGTAAATTAAGTGCATCTACTATTGCAATAAACATCTGATTAGTATTCTTAGGTATAAGGGTGTTTAAAGCCCCAGCTGCAGGTGAGACCAATTAATGTCATGGTCAAGGGAAGGAAAAAAGAGTTTGGAGAACGTTATACATCCAAACTGGGTGAATTTGAGGGCTATGTAAAGGAAAGAGTTATTTCACTTGTCTGGGACTATATGACTAGAGTGACTGCATGGCACATTAAAGGCCATTCACTACTCACTGCATATATTTTGTTCTTAGTTAAATAGGAGTAATAAAGAAGGAATTTACCATGGGAAGATGAAATATGTCTTGATAAAAACAACTATATTTGATATACAGAAGGATTTTGAAAAAAAAAAAAATAAAAAGGACTAATATTTTGGTCATGTAATTTGTGCCAGCTCAGGTTGCTTAGAAGTTTCAGTAACGATCCAGGCTTTAAAATGCATTTAGTTTGTCATAGCTGGAAAATCTACATGCTTTTTTTGGTTTGAGAAAATATGTATAAAAATAAAGTATTCATTTTCAATTCTAAAATGGAATTTGAGAATATGTTTCAATCTTCAGAATATTATTGGAACTTGCAGGATAGTTTTGAATTATTTAAAAGGCAGTGACGTTTTAATGCATTAAAAAAAAAATGTATATGCATATTATGGGTATGTTTTTCCCCATAGCATGTGCTGGGGTGAAAATATATATCAAAATGTGTTGTGGTAATTGTAGGTTGACTTCATCCTCTAATTTTGTTCCCTCTCTAGTGTCTCTTTAGCCTTTTTTTGATGGTGTTTTGCAGTGTTGTGTGGTATAATTGAAGCTATAGCATTTTTTTGTCTGAGTGCCAGGTATTTTTGACGCAAATTATCTTGTCAGTTAATACTAAAAAATGCAATGTTGAGATGACTGACTGTGTTCTACTTCAGACTGAATTTCAGAAATATGTGAACCAAGTTAAGAAGTTAAAAGCAAAATAAGTACTTGACACTCTTCATTTTGAAGGTCCACCTCAGGAAGCATTGTCCAGACCTGCCAGTGTCAGATGTCCTCTCTGATGTGTTTCAACGTTGTAATAGTGCCATGCTAGGTCAGTGCTCCCACAGCTCAGTGCTTGGGTACCTGTGTCTTAAAGGTGGGCACAAATCCTCTTTCTGATCCATTGGAGCAGCAGGATTTCCTTAGTTTTGACTGAGACAAGACAAGTCTTTATAAACCCCTTGTAGCAATTTTTGTTTGTTTTGTTAAATGGAGAACAAACAGTACAGGGCTTTGTATGAGATTTGGAAAAGGACAATTTCACTCAATGTTCCTGCATACAGTGGAGGTATTTGATTTGTTTTTACCATGTAAACCCTCTTTCTGCTCTGATGGAGTGGAATTATTATTATGACTTTTTCCCACTATCTTCTCCATGAAAATTTCAAAACAATTTTTCAAGAATTAATTTACATCTATGACAACTGTACAACTTGTGCTTTTGATTTGGATTTTTCTTGCTTTTGTTGGGAGGTATGGTATCAGCAATGTTTTGCATTGATAGTGGGAGAGTAGCCAATGTCAGAATTGTCTTTAAAAGCAGCAAAAAAACCCCCCCTCCTCCTAACTCTGTTCGGTGTGATAGAAAAGTCTGTGAAATGTGATGATTCAGTATTCTGTATTGCAGAGATGGGCAATACAATGGAGTTGGGTGTGCAGTACTCTGACATTTATTGCATAAGTATCAGGATAGAAATCTCTCTGATTGCTTGACTGTATACGGGTTTATTTGTTTGTTTGCTGAATTTAAAGCTGAGAGAAGGAGACTGTTTATCTTTTTTTTCTTCCCTGTCATTCTCTAGTATGTCTGTGCAGCATTTACAAATTATAGTACTTATTTGGCATAATGGTTTAAAAACTATTATATGTTCTCTTTCTCCCTTCCAACTCGTGTGCCTGTACAATAGGGTGTATCTCTTGGTAGGGCAGGTGCTGTAGTAATTTCTGGTGATTGTGATCAAACCTGGGAGGCAGCTAAACATCACACAGTCACTTGCTGCCTCTGCCTGGTCTCCTGCATCCCCCCAGTCCTGTAGTGGGACAGGAGAGAGAATCATGGTCGGGGAAAAAAAGAGGAAAATTCATGGGTTGAGAACAATTTAGTGGGTCAGAAATGGAAGGGGAAATAATGATGATAGTAAGATAAAAGACTTAAATGGTAGAAAGCAAGTGATACACAATGAAATTGTTTGCCAGACAGCTCCTGAGCAGCAGCTTTTCCCTTAGTGTAGCTGCTGAGCCTGATGCCACATGGTACTATGTATTCCTCTGGTCAGTGAGGGTCAGCTGTCCCAGCTGTTCCTCTCCCAGCTTCTTCTACACCCCCAGCCTCTTCACTGGTATGGTGAGGAGCAGAAAGGCTTTGACTGTGTAAACATTCCTTAGCAACAATTAAAATGCTAAATTAAATTAATTAGCAACAATTAAAACTGCAACATTATTCTCATAATAAATCAAAAGTATAGTACTGTGCCAGCTATGAGGAAGAAAATAAACTCTATCCCAGCTGAAACTAGGCCACTGGTTACGGTCTTTTAGGATTTTGCCAGAATTCCTTCTAACAGAAGCAAAAACTACATGCAGCCTTTTAAAATGTTTTGAAGGATTACTTTAAGGCATGTTCAAGTTTGGTAATCCTTGCTTTAATCTTTTACATTTTGATTGGCATGTGTCACCTACCAAAGGTGCTGCTCTGGGCAGCTATTGTTCTCCCCTGACTGTTTTGTGAGCCTCATCACACGCTTTTTGAGCAGCATTTATCATAAATTCTGGCAGGTTTCTCAATCCTGTTAAGATGAGCAGACTTATTCTCCATTCTCATACTGTTTTTTCTGATGTGTACTCAGGAGAAGAGTTATCTGCCCAGGATTCTTGTTGCATATAAGACCTCTACTGCTTCAACAAAAAGCCTTCCTCCTGAATCTTACCCTTGATTACTAACACTGGTAGCTAGTTGAGTTTCTGAAGATTTATTCTCTGTGTTCAATCAGGAAAGGAAAAGGCTGCTGATAATATTTAATACAGCTGATTCTCTTGGGAATTTCCAAAGGTTCCAGTTTTCCATGAAGCCTTAATAATGAAACCAACAAATCACAGAATTGTATCAAAACTAATTGGCTTAAAAGCTTTAAAGATCAAGGCTTCAGAGTATTTAATCTCTGGATAGCCATGTTTTATCTTAATGTATACCTAGTTTTGTCATAGTTTAGTCATGGTGCTGTCTTGGGGTGAGACCAGACTATTGATTAACTTCCTACTAAAAAATCTCCATCCTCCTGAGGGTTAGGGAAGGAAACCTAGGTGTAATAGGAGCCAGGGGAATCATTGGTTGCCTTCTTCTGGGTGAATGGAGCAAAAGGCTGCCCTGGCTGTTATCTCAGGAATCTTTTTTTTTTTTCCTCTTCGTTCTTCTTAACAAACACAACAATACCAAAAAAATCCCTCTCTCTGACAAAAGTTGCATTTTATTTTATGTGGTTTTGGGTGCTTTTGAAATCATCAGAAGAGGCTAACAGAGTTACATGTCTTTGTAAAAAGCAGTTTTTCACAGAATTATGTGTGAAATCGTGTTGCTCTGAGTGCAGTATGAATTGATAAAGATAGGAACTTCAAGCTGTTAGTAGAGAAAATTTCAGCCAGTGCTCAATGTAAAACATATTTCTGGGATTATCTGTGTCAAGTTAATAAGGAAGAAGATAGGTTTGAGCCCCTGACTCGTTATGTTGTGTCTGTTTCCATGGTGTTCTTTGCTGCTTCCTACCCTCTTTTGTCTTCAGACACACACACACCTCCTCAAGGTGTGAGAGGGAGGGAAAGAAAGAGAGACAGCATTGGCAGTCCCTCCTTCACCTCTGTAGGTCTTGCACATCCTTTCATTTTGGCTGCTAAGGAGTGCCTGCACTTGCTTGAACAGTAAGCCCCTGGGGAGCCAGGGAGGTAGAAAGAGACCTGACACTGCTGTATCTACTCGGACAGGCTGTGATGGCAGCATGTTAAGTATGAACCATTTTGCATGTTGCAATTAGAAAGAAAGGCATGTAAAGAACAAAAAATTCAGTGTTAAGGTGTAGGGAATGAGAAATTCGGTCACAAAGATGTTTGCCCCTCTCCGCACTGATGCTTCACACACATCCCTGGAATATATTATTCTCATCATCCCAATTAGTCAGGGCTATAAAGAGTTAAATAGCCTTCAAAAATACTGGACAGCATTCCTGTAATGGGGCTAGTTTTGAGCAGAAATCTGATATCCAAATTTGTGACTTTTTAATTTCAAATTTACAAGGCTCTTTTGAATATTGGAGCCAACATCAGCATTTAAGGGAACTTCCTGTTCCTACTTGATTCTCATGAATCTACAGACAGAACTTTGTTGCTTCCTTCTGCTAACTGCCCAAGAGCCTTGAAAAGGATGGGGTATTACCTAATTCTATCCATATATACAACAGAAAATAATAATAAAGCAAAAGCTGCATTGTGAACTACAGAGAAAATTTGAATTCAACATCTCTTTCTAAATGTGTAGAAAAGAGTGAAATATTCTTACTCACATGAGTGAAGGCAGGTAAGGTTTGAGTTTTTTCTCTGTTTTGTGTTTGGGGTTTTGGGGGTTTGTGTTTTTTTGTTGTTGTTCACTGACAAAATGTGACAATATTTTCCTAGAAACTGAGCTACTAGCAGAGGGGAAAAAAGATTCAAGAAATGCCATCTGTATCCCCTTTAGTGCTCTTGATGTACAAAATCTTTCCTTGGAAACCTGCATTTTCACAGATAGAAATGCTTCATGGGTTTTGACTAGATTTCTGTATGCAGGGTTGGTTGGGTTTCAGGTGGTTTTGTTTGAGTTGTTATGATTCAAGGTGAAGTGTGAAGGGACAGTGGGTATGAACCCATGTGACTTGCCAGTGAACATGTAAGAATTGGGCTGTGTTCCAGCATGGAATAATCTATTTTTCTTTATTTTTAATTTCAGTAATATATGAAGTCAGAGGGGGATGAATTGAATGGGGGAACTGTTCCAATGTTTGTGAGCCATTTTTCTACCTTATTGGGGGTAATACCTGTCTATACCCACACACTGTGTGGCATGATAGGCTGGCATGATATTGAGGAACTTCATAGCAGTTTCTTGTCCTTGTTTTTTTCCTCTGGGAATTGGAGTAAGAGAGACACATTCTTGACAATCTTATTTTGATTTTTCAAAATGAATGATCAATGAGACTATTTTGTCTTCCTTTGCAGAAGAGCAGATGATGTTCTTTAGATTTAAAATTGGACCAAACATTTAAAATTAAAATCTGTTAATCTGACATGTTCTAGCTCCTAAATACCTAATATACTTGCAGGAGTACAAAGTGCATAGGACTGTATATTATAGGAATATCTTTCCTCAGTTGCATAATGGATGTGGGCTTTTTAAAGATTGCTAAATGGATTGTCATAACAATTTCACATGTGGTTGAAATTGTATCAGTAGTGAGTTCTGAAATGGCCTGTTATGTAACTTACAGAAATTCTAGGTTTATCTTGGGATGAAATTCTATGTAGTTTTTTGCAGCTATGGTGATTTAAATGTCACTTTTTAACAGTACATACTCATAAACCTTTTTCAGAAATTGAGTGCATAGGTTCATGAGAATTTTAAACCCCACAAAAAAAAGGAAGAGATTTTCAGATTTGAAAAAAAAAATTCCTTATTTAAATAAGGTTTCAAATCTGCCAGTTTCAGAATTTTTTTTTCTTCTTGGAAGCAGATTATGTATGTGTGTTCAATAGCATGGAAGACAGAATTTGGATTGAAAAACAGCATCAAATTTATATGCAAATCTTTTTTTTAAGGGAGTAGAATTTAATGCACAAGATTAAATTACGTCTGTAAGAAAATAATGATAACAGCACTAGAATGATCATGACTGAGTAGCAAAAACACCTACCACTCTGCTGCCATGCAAAGACTGTGATATTTTGTTGTTACTGGTTTTTATTTTTTGGGGTGGGGTTTTTTTTGGTCGTTTTTGTTTTTTTCCTTTCCTGGAGTCTGCTCGTGTAACTCTTGATATGAAGGAGAAATTGCCTGGTGGCAGAGCAGGCCTATAACTTTATTGTTAGGTGTAGTTCACAGAAAGTAGTAGAAATTGATGCACTAGGCTCTTCCTTCTTCAAGTTATAAAAAGGTTTAGTATTAAGTCTTTGAACAGCTTTAATTCCTGCCAGCCCAGAGTATTTGAGTTTCTTTATTAAAACCATCCTTTTTTTCTTTCCCAGCAGGTACCCTTTTACTCTTAATAGTTGTAGAATAAATTACTTTCACCACATTTGGCAGTGTTTGTAGTGTTTTATCATTATTAGCACCTTTAAGCACTAAGTGCTGTTAAAAAGGAGAAAAAAACCCCAAAACACCCTAAAACCCAACCAAACAAAAAACACACCCAAGAGCTCCAAACAGAAAGAAAATAGATTAATAGACCAATCTATGGAGGAAATTGTTAGCTTCCTGTTGCTTGAAAATCATATTAAAAGACTAATACATTTAGAGGTTTGGTAGTTGGCTACTTCTGGAGTTTTCCCACGAGAATTTCAGGTTGATGTTATTGCTCTCCTTCTGAATTCTTTCACCTACAGCCAAATTTTACTTCCACAAAATTCAGTGATTTGAGCTTCAGAAGGAACAGCTTTTTGTAGTTAACTAGATAAAATTATTCATCCTATTACTTATGTTGCTGAAACAAAAAAAAGAATAGAAACGATTTTACTTTCCAAAGAATTATTAAGCACTGCATTAGCATATTTTTGAATGAATAATTAGTATGTTATAATGAACTGAAATTATTATTGTGTAAATGAGACTATTATTTTATTATTGTATAATAGGAGCTATTTAAGGGTCTCTGACTCCAAAAACTAAACACAGTTTTCTATGTGTAATTAAGTAAAACATGTGGACCAGGTATGATGTAGTCTAAATCTATATTGGCTTTATTATGTGTGCTTGGATCTTGACGTACACAAGGGTGCTAGCTAAGGCTGGGAGGGGTCTTTTTGTGCATTCCAGTCTCACATAGATTTCTCAGGTCTGAGCATTCAGTGGGGCTGTGAACTGAGCCACTGCCATCCCCTTTATAGTAGGAACTACTGAGGAAATATGTTAGATTTTTAAGAATTTTGAAGAAAAATGGCAAATGTTTTTTTTTTTTCCTGTGAACCATTGAATATGAAATTCAAACTCTGGAACAAAACGACAAAATTGCAGTGTGTTATAAAAAGCTAGCTGGGTTGGTTGAAGACAGGAAACAAATTATGTTTGCTGGACTCGAGTAGACCATTAAACAGGTATTCAAAATTTGTAAACAGCAGCTAGAGAGACAAAGCACTGAAGCTAACTGCTCCTAGGGTGATACAGGGCTACATTAAATGAGTTGCATTCTGATAATTAAAACTAATGGATTGCAGAATTGACACAAAACAAGGTCAAGTCCAGTTGCTTGAAATGTGAAATGACAAAGCAGTGCAGCAATAAACAGTCATTCTCTGATGTAACAAGCAAACATGAAGGAAAGTTGCTTAGTTGGATGTTGCTCCTATCAGGAGATACTCTAAAAATTGCTTGTCCTCCGGAGATTCTTTAAATCCCACAGATTTGACTGAAGATGCAGATAACTCCCCAGGCTCTGCTGTGGCAGAGGCTGACTCTGAAATGCTCCCAGCATGAGTAATGCTTCATATTCTACATGTGAAAGCTGCAGATCCTCGTAGCCTTCAGGAAAGCAATTTCCGTAGGCAGATTTTTAGACACAAACACAAGCTGTGTCTTGCAAAATATCAGCACTCACTTCCTGGAAGCTTCCTTTAAACAAATGTTCTTGGCTTGACTAAATCCAGGTTTAGATTCCTCCTTCTGCTCAAATGAGTCTGATATGAGAGTTACTGTGATATGGGTCTGTAGCAGCCTACTGAGAATACTGTAGTTATACCCATACTTTGATGAGTTGCAAAGATTGGATTTCTTCATATTGGGAACGTGTGAAGGACTTTCCCTGTATCTGAGATGAATATCCAAAATACTGCAAAGCTTTTTCTATTTTTTTGAGGTGTTGCTTTTTTAATGTTTCATTTCATCAGTCTTTAGATAATTCATTGTCCAAAATCTAAAACACAAGCTAGAGCTTTCTCTCCTCTTTTATAAGTTAGATCATGATTTGGCAAATAACTTATTTTGCACTGAAACAGAAATATTAATATGAGGCTGTGAATTTTCGTCCAGGGCCCAAAGAGATGTTAACATTTGTTTAAATTTTGCATAGCTTGATCCTTCTCCACTGAGAATAAAATATTATCTGTACTAGAAGCTTTGGATTCTGTTTCTGTGACAGAATTTGTGTTTCAGCTTTGACTTGCTGTGTAAATAGTGCAGATTAATTTAATATAGCAATATAAAATTCCAGGTCATCTCAGGACTTCTGCTATGAATGAAAGGCTTGTGGTGAGTGATGGTCAAGTTTGAGGGATCAGAAGTTTCAGTGTTGTAATAATCTTTCCACAGCACATGAACAGCAAGTGCTGGGAGAAGGAATATTGTAATGGTTTATACAAACAAGTTACAAGGCCTACACTAATCTTGCTCCAAAAAGACATTTATTTTACCTATTTTTCTGAACTCCTCATGTGCGTTTTTATGTGTAGCTGTTGGTCTTTTTCAGCGAGGGTATGATGTATATATTTGATTGTGAAACATACAATCAAATATACTTACTTCCTCCAGAGCTCCCAGATGGGCATCTATAGTAACTATTGGTCATTGCTCCAAAACTGAATCACTGCTGCTTAGTAACTGTTAGTGTCATGGATAATCAGTGCAGGAACAGTTCTAAGATATTCTGATCTTGGTCATGGCCCTGTTGTTTAAATATCTTCTCTCCCCTGAGTAAGTTTGTATTCAGAGAAGGGAGAGAGCCCAAAATGGTACACAAGAAACTTGAAAATATCTCTGTTTTTAAGGGAATTTTTAACATCTTGAGAAGCACTGTTGATTAGAGATCTATGTTGCTAACAGATCAGTTTCATAAAAACAAGGTTATATTTTAAGATGCTTGGAACTGACATGTTTTGCTGGAAATTTCTGGGTGTCAGCTTCAATTACTGAAGCATTTGGTTTCCATAATAAACACAGAAACACTGTATTTAGTAGAGGGTAACACTGCAGAAACTGAAGTATGTCACTGATGCTGATTGAAATGCTTATTGGGATGAGGTGAATTTTCATTGCTCAGTATAGTACCTGGGTTTTTTTTAATAAAATCTTGAATTAATTAAAATATGCTATCTCTACTGGGTATGCTTTGGCCTGAAACTTGATTGTTGTTGCACTGAATTGCTCTGACCATCTCAGGGCAAACCAATCCATGGAGGACACTGGCAGGCTTGGGGGGGGGGGGAAGTTTTTCCATCAACACAAAGAAGTCAAGACTGAGAATGACAGGGAGGAGAAAAAAAGATAAATTAACACTCCAAGAAATCAGAGGAATTTGGTCATTGACATGATCCTCCTCTAATCTCACTTCTCATCTTGCTTCAGGGAATGGCTTTATTTGGGAAGCATGCCACATTTGCCTCTCAGTGGGGCAGGGTTTCTGGCAGCTCACTAGCTGCAGCCTGGCTAGCAGTGTTTATGAGCCCACAGATGTAGTGCCAGTTTTCAGTATCTGGAAGATTTCATTGCATGTGGAAAACTGCAGCACTAATATTTGTTCTTTTTTCTGACCCTCTAACAGGGGTTTGAAATAATTTTTCCCAAGATAAACACTGTTGCTGATCTTTTTAATTTCTGGTGGTGAAAAATTCTGTAGATTCTGAGTTTTTGAAAGCTTAGATTTAGCAAGACATAAGGAAAAGAATTTTGTATGAGACCACAATGAAGGGGAATATTTTAAAGTTTGACAAAAGTGCTTAATTCTCTTCCTGATGTCACCCACTTGTACTTTATCTAGCTTTTGAAATGTCAGAATAACAGAGGTGTGAGAGAGACCACTTTACATTCAGTCTTCTACTCTCAGTTCTTCAACTGTGCATCTGCAACTCAGTATGCATTAATTTATTCTCCATGTAATTAGTATGGTGTAGCTAAGGCTGGGTAGCAGTTTTTTCGAAATTGGTTCCAGAAAGTAAGTGGAATGTTTGATAGATTTTTGTCTTATTAAATTTTGTCAAGAAATATATTCTACTATCTTGCTTCGCCTAGATATAGACTGGGCTCAAGATTCTGTACTAAATTTAAAAGAATGTTTTGAGAAAACCAACAGGAAAGCCCAACCTGCACAACTTATTTGTGTTAGTCTACATAACAAATAAAACAAGCAAATAGAAATAGACTTATGGAAGTTGTCAAAAAATTGTACCTTATAGCAGCACAAACCAGCAAAATATTTGTTTATGTCCAGAATCTAATCAAATGGCATGAAAAATGAGAAAAAAATTTGCAATAAAACCAGGCAAAATTCTTATTAATATAAATTCCTGAATAATCTATTGAATACTCTAGAGGAAGAAAAGCATTTAATTTTTTATTTAAGCAAAGTATTCATGTTTTTGTAACTTAAAAAACTTGGAAGATAAATATCTATTCAGAAATTTGTTTAATAAAGGGGGGAATTTGGCAATAATCTCACAAAGGAACAGCAAATTGCAATATTCTATCTGGTCTGCGATTCTTTTCCTTGAGGTTCAGAAAGCACAATGCAAAATCCATTATTCACAGATCTCAACTCTGCAGTAGGCTCTAATACAAAAATACACCACATCAGAAATGTGACAAATTGAGACAGAAATATTAAACTGATAAAGCAGATTCACACCACAGGACTGTACCTTGAAAGTTTTATCAAGTGGTGCCAGAATTTATTTGGGATTTCTTTGCTTATTAACCCTGCTCATACACGTACACTCAAAATTGTGTGACTACTTTTTTAAATTCCAGCTGTGTGCATAAAAGCACCACTCATTTTCTGTTTGCTTTTATTTTTTAATTGGCATTATATGCAGAACTTACAAAATATGTAATTTTCCACTGTGGGTGCACAGCACCATTCTAAGGAAGGGCTGTGAAAAGCTGTGGTGGGAGCCCAGCAGTATTTCTAGAACTGCAGATCGAATGGAAGGCTGCAAACACTTTCTGAGATATTTTGACAGGCTTTTATTTTTCAATCAGTACAAACAGAAATCAAATCCTTTGTGTTCTTGTGCAGTTTAAAGGGGAAAAAAGGAGGATGAAAACCATCCTGAAAATGTTTAAAAGCTGAATAATGCCATATTGAGAAAGCATAGGTTTGTTCCTCTCTTCTTCTATGAAAGAAGAATGTCTTTTTGCTGGGGTATATTGTCAGTGAGTCTCTTTCCTTGTAAAATATTGGGGTGGTTTTTTTGGATGGGTTTTTTTTTCCCTCTCTAGAATTAATTTTCTGACAAAATTAAGTTTTAAGAAATCTACTTTTCTAACTAAAAATAACTCTGAAAAATCCTCCAACCAGTCCCTGCTAAAGAATAGCATTCCACCTGGTTTTAAAAGTCAATTTGATATTCAGTGCATGGTTTGGCTATTTTGGTGCACTTTGCTGCAGAACAATAAATATCAAAGCACCATAAATTAACACTTTTTATAGGTGGTATGCTGACACTTTTCTTACCAGTGTGAGGAATATTAAAATTGCTGTAGGTTTGAAAATTATTAGGTTGTGGCATTTGTGCTAATAATGTAAATGGAGCAGAAAATGTGAGAGTGTCAGTAATTATTATCTGAAACAAGAGAGTATGATAGAAATGTCTTAGGGCTATATTGCTGACTTCCAATTAATGACTGGGCATACAAATTGATGAAAGTCCAGGATATATCTGTTTTTGTAGGTGCTCTAGATGACTTAGCCAAAGAATCCTGAGTGGATCTGACTTACAACTTTAAGGTTTGAGTTAATTTAGTATTCAGAAGCTGTTTATGAAGAAATTGATAAGTTTTTGCAGATTTGCTTGCAAACTTGAAAGTGTTGGTCTTACAATAAAGCTCAGAGTCACAGGAAGCTAAAATTGTTGGAGTGAAATCTTGAGACTCTATACTGAGAGTGGGGAGAAGGAGGACAAAGAAATACTGGGTTTGAGGGGGATTTCCATGGTTTTTCTATTTGTTTGCTTATGTTTTTTAATCAATGTGAACTTTGAGTGCTTAAGACTTGTGAGGAAACATTGAGACTCAAAATATGGAATATTATGATAACATCTGTTACCCCTGATCCCTAATCAAATAGTAATTTGTTCATTCTATTACTACAAGCAGCTTTTGCATCATTACATTGATGATATAATGAAAGAACACAGGGAAGACTTAAGTGGCTTTGGCACTCTCTGGCATCCAGCAGTGTCCTGGGAAACAGGTTCTTTCCAGTTGGGCAGATCTGCAATAGGCACAACTTATGTCTTATTTATCAATGTGAGCCTGGTGGTTCTCAAGGACATGAAAGGTGGCCTGGTATTTTGAAGAACTGATAGTAGGTTTTGGATGCATTACTTAAGACAAGCTAAGGGAATAGAAAATGCAGGGAAAATAGTTCTAATGGAAAAAAAAAAAAAAAAGAAAAAATCTTGGACTCTTTCTAGATTCTACAGTTACTGTGAACTGTATTATGAGAAGATTGCAGGGTCCTGCTCGGTGTGGAGCTGCTGAATGACATGTTTAGTGAGAAAGGAAGCCAATAACTGCAAAAGCTCAAAGAGCTCCCACCATGTATTTTATTATCGTTTTGTTTTCACTTCCAATTTCTCTGTAGCATTTATTGGGGAAAAAAATCCCCAAAACTACCCAACAAAAAACATAACCAGAGAAACCAAAAATCAGTTTATCTGAGGATTTCTTCCACATTCATATTACAACTAAAACATTTTGACTAACATTTTATTTTTAGACCTGGAAAGAGAGAGGAAAACAGCAAATCCCTTGCTGGATTTTTTGACAGACTTCTTCCACGTTAGGCTTCTTATTTCTTTTACAGGTTCTTGGGAGGTATATTCCTCAGAATGTGTTTTAATATGTCACTGGAAGAAATTAATACATTGAATTTTATTAGAAAAAACTGTGGCAATTTGTTCTTCAGGACAAAATTTCAACACTCACCGATATCACTAAATACAAAGAGAATGAACCATCCTATATAAAAATATACAAATGACATAACCTGCGACTTTGTTATTTTTCAAGTGGGACCAAAAGTATAGGAGTTTTGGTCTGAAATTGTGTTAACTTGTGTGTGTAGTTCGTGTTCCAAAACACATTAAATGTCAGTGCTAGGCTGATAATTTTTTTATGTTCTGAAGTAGAATGCATGAAGTTCCTATGAGGGAAACAAGAAGTATTTTTATTTGGGAGAATGAGAATATCACACTTTGGAAAAAAAATATGCAGCCTGGTATGACAGATGGTGAGGACTACAAAGCAGCCATTGGTATTAAAATTGAATTTAAAACGTCCTAGTGGCTACAGGTTTATCTCTATATGAATGGATGGCATATATAAATTGAGTTAGCTAGCATTGCTTGATGCAGATGCTCTCATTTGCTTGGAGGGAGCCACTGGAAATGGTCTGATTCTGGGTCTGGGAGGAATGCAGGTACACATTTAAAAGCCTGCCTTCTGTCTCAGAATGGGTTTGCTTTTTCAATGCATTTCAGAAATGTTGCTGTTTTATGCTTGTGCTCATAAAACAATGGGTTTGTTAGGCTGTGTAAACAATGCTGCATTGGGGTACTTTCTAACATCCATTTTAATTGTGGATGTTAGAGGGGTGCATCTGGGAGTAAAAAGGATTTTTATTCTTTAAGTGAAAGAACAAAATCAAAGACTTTAACCATGTATTTCAAGAAGGTTAACCATAAATTTAAACGTTGGATGTCTGTACTTAAGCTTCCAAATCAAAGCTTAGATATATGTAGTTTGTTTTTTTTTCCAAGATATTCAGCACTTATAATTTCTAAAGGGTACACTAGGTGCTGAGTGCCCTTTAAAATTTTCTTTAATTTCAAAGCTACTAGTGAGATTAAAAGGTTAAACTAGGCTGACTTGTAGCTCTAAAAATTGTACTCTGATTTAATTTTCTAATCCTTGCTGTTTTCTAACCAAAAAATATCAGATATGCTTTTGCAACTTTAATTGAATGAGTTTGTGGTGTATTCTCATTATGGGCTTTATCTGTAACAGCATGGCAGTAAGAGAAAGATAAAGCTTCAGCTCTGTTAAAGCAGTTCCTTCTCTAAGTGCTTATACACAGCAATCATCTCAGCACTGAGGAGGGTTGATGTGAACCACACCTAGATAAATGGCTAAAACTAGACATGGAAAGATTCTTTCAGAAGATTGGTGTAAATTTCATTTAAGCAAGGCTAGGTTGGCTCAAACTGTAATGACTGAAAATTGCAACCATTTGCTAGCTGCTCAGGAAAAAAATGTCACTGGTGCTACAATTACACTGAACATTTTAGAGTTTGCTCTAAAGCAATTGCTAGGAACCCAACAAATTATACTCTTTTAAAAGCTGGTCATATGGTGACTAAGGCAATAGGAACGTTTTGTAAAATTTGCATAGTTAAATTTGCATAATTGTCTTCATCTTTCACATTTTTCAGGCATATGCAAGCAAACACCTGAGTGTCAATTTTTAATTTGTGCTCTCAAACCAGCAGTTTCAATTTTTCTTTTCAATATGTAGGTTTGCAAATAATAAGATAAGTCAAAAACACAGGCAAGTTTCTTTTAATTTTAGACGTGTTTATTAATGCACTTTCATTTTGGTATATTTCAATCTAAAAAAAAAAAATTAGAAAGCTGTTGATGTGCAGCTTCTGGGGAGAATTACAAAAATAACATATATGTTGTGACATCATCCTAAGATGTCACAACACCTTCACATTTGCTGACTTTCTGGAACTTTTGGATCTATTTTTGTATGCACCCAAACTGTGGTGATGTTAGAGAGTTTGAAATCTAATACCTCATCTGGATTAAAGTATTTCATGAAAGGACGCTGAACAGAATGAATGAGAACAACCAGCTTCTCATTTTCAACAGCTTTCTGATAGGAATACAGCTGCTAAAATATTGTAACTGTGTGTTTGGAGTGAGAGACAAAATGGATTATATTTACTTGGGCTTTCTTACCCAGTTTATGTAACCTGCCCTGCATGATTTCCTTAAGGATACATACTCTTGGTTTTTAAAATATACTGGGAAGTTAGATACTTGCTAAGAAATCAGTTTTCTATTCAGAGAGTGTTCCAGTTGCTGAATTCCATACAGGAAATGAGATGTATTACCCATTTACCATAAGAACAAGTCTTTAGTTGTGCCAGATTAAGTTTAATTGAATAATTTGAACGCAACATTCAAATTGACACCACATTTATATTTCTTTATAAAAAACATCATTGAAGAAAAGCAGGATTTTTGCTTGAATTTAATTGGCATGGATAATGGACTTATTTGGAGATTCTGTCCTACAGTGTATCTTAGCTCAGACTGTGCCCTAAGGGAGAACAATTTCTTATCCTGGTTTATGCATGCTGGATTTTATAGCAAAAGCTTCCTTGGAAGCCTTAAAAAAGTCCAGAAAGATACATTTCTCTCTGATATATATCTACAGCTAAGTACTTCAGAAAAGAATTCAGCATCCTTTAAATAAGCTTAGGAATGTGTCGCTCACCTGGAACTATAAGAAAGACTTGAAAGAATTTGGGATATATCCAGGTAATGATTTCTTGGTTTGACAATGAATAAAACTGTTTCCTAACACTCAGCAGGATTGTTCATGGTAGGATGTCTTCCTATGTGAACTTTGTTGTGTATGAAATGGTACACAATCAAACATGCTAAATGCAAATATCTAAATTCAAGGAGGTAGCTCATGGTTGATTCTAGCTTTAGGCTAACTGTGAAGTCAAGTTACTGCTCTCTGATCCCAATAAATTTCCGAGGATAAGTGTTGAAGAATTGAGTTATTGAGAGACAGAGAGTAGTGCAATATCCATTATTCCTTTAATGAGAGACGTTTTCAGTTCCTTATGGACATCAAGAGAAGAATATAATTTGATTACCTAAAGGGCAGCTAACTTGCTGAGTTTATGATCTTCACTGGTTATTTCTACCGATTCCTGCCATTTATATGTTACAATTTAGAGCAAGAAAAATACTAGGAGAAAACAGTTCTATGTAAATAATTCAGCTAATAGCAGTGAAAAATTCTTCAATAATGTATTAATCAAAAACCTTTCAGCTACCTCTACCATGTATAATATGTATTGAGTAGTCATGAAATGGTTCCTAGCACACTGCAGATAAAACCTGGTCAAGCTGCTGTAGGAAGACCCAAAGTAAAAGTTTTTATTCCCTTATGGTTTAAGCTCAAATCTGGCACAAAATTTCAGCAAGGCATAACTGAATGGTAAATCAGTTTACGTTGGATCTATGTAGATTTTGTAGCTGTATTAAGTGACTAGAGGAATTTCCATACTGTCTTCCATAATTTTTCATGTTTCTGTAAACACTGAAAAATATGAATTTCTATGACTACTTAAACATAATTGGATAAAGCTCACAACGTTTTCTAAATTTCCAAGAAAAATTAAAAACATACAGAAGAATTATATTTTGTCAGTTATTAGAAGTTCTTATAAGACAATTCAAATACTTTTTATCTCGGTAATTGTACTGCACAGTTTATCAGTGAAGCATTTCAATTGGCATACTGTGAAAACAGGAAGGAAAAAGAATAGTGAGAACCTTGCCCCATCCTGTCTCCAAAAGCTCAGGGATGCTTTTTTTTTTTTCCTCACACAGACATTATTGTAACACTCTTTACCCTGGACTAAGTAGAGATTAAATTTTGGACAAAAGTTAGCTTAAAGGCTAATGGTTTAGCATATGCAACAGCAGGGGTAGAAGCAGAATGCCATTTTGTGCCTTGGTCTCTGATCTGCCATGATTTGTTTGGCAGACCTGTTTTTATTTGGAAACTCAGATTTGTTTGCCTGCTTGACCAGGATGCTTCTCTTTGCTTCCTGTGCTGTCATCATAATGGCTTTGGTAGTACCATGCTGTGGAATCACTTGGAAAACTGGAGATGGTGAAGATGTAGCAGCCTATTATCAAAAACTCATTGCTGGGTGTTTATGTATATATAATTCTGGTATATCTGCAGCAGTTTGAGAAAAGCTTTATGTATTAATGTGATTTAGGTCCTACCTGTGTATGAGAGGTTTTTTTAATTAGGTATCTATTCAATTTCTCAACATCACACTGTATGGCCATACCCATCTATATTAGTAACAAAAATTGATGGTGTATTACATATCTTTGCATCTCGAAATCTTCATAATTGCCAGCAAATTTGTATTCTCATCTTTAATAAAATACTCAAGACTGAATAATCACTTCAGAAAAGGATTCACATTTGTACTGCAAGCTAGGTGATGCACACAGTATTAGAAGCTAGAAATTGATTTACCCATCAATCATAGACCATAAAATAAACAAATCCATGATCTTAGGCTTCTCAAGCACTTGGCAGACTTTGAGCACGGTTAGTACCAAAACCATGTCAAGAAGTGTTTTTTTTTCCTTATTTAATTTTTTTAATGCAGATGATGGCACTTTTTCTTGTGTTAGTCAAGGAACTCCTGTTATTTACTGCTGCTGTCTACCTTCATGAAGAGTCAATGTTCTGGCAAACACTTACGAGGAAAAATTGTTTTGACTCAAGTCATTGAGAGCAACAGCAAAAGTACTATGATGTTTCATTTGGAAAGAGTTAGAAAGTACTCTGCCCTCTCCTGTCAGAGATATTATTTCATGTAGACAAAACACTATGCATAACAAAATTACCTATGATAACAGAGTTGGTAAACCCAAGAAAATCATTTAATACTGTAGATATTTCTGAAACTCTGATGGGGAGTATCTGCCATTTGGTGTCAAAATGTTCAGTGCAATTGACGGGTAAAGAAGTGGATTTTTTGTTGAGGGTTGCCTTCATTGTCTGCAAGCAAGTGCTGTTAAGTGGGGACAAAAAATATCCCAGTTTCTGTCAGGTCTGAAAGGCTTATCTAATGCACCAAAATGCAGCAATGAATATACTCAGTTTGGTCAGCCTTGACCACTAAAAAAGAGTGATTTTGGCCTACTGAACTGTGATGATGGTATCTTAGCTAGGCTGCCAAACACAAAGAATGGCTAAAACTGAATGTTTGCCAAGAAAAGGACTGCAGCTGAATGTCTTGTTGAAATCACTCCCAGATATGACATAGCTTTCTTTCATGCCCGATTAATAGGTAATTTACATCAAATTAGACATCCTTGCATTTTGCAAATGTATGTAATTAGGCTTTGAGGGATTCATCAAATTGTCAAGCTTCTGTGTTTATTTCTTCCCTCTGTCCCTCTGCTCTGTGGCCTTTATTGGTTACTTTTTAAATCTTTCTTTTTATCCTTTACTGCTATCTGGTGGTGTGTGTTGGAAAACACTGTTCAGTGCTTTCTTTTCCTTCTCTTAACTTACTATTAATGAAAAAGTTTAAAGATCACTTCAAAGCAAAGAACAGCAATTGATTTTATTTTATATAGGCCTCCACTAAGGTTTACTTTATATTTAAACATTTTTCTGCTTTTAAGGTATGAGGAACCTTTGAACTAAGATATATTTAAATTCAAAAACTGGTCTGACTTTCTTGACATGGAAAATACAGTTCTGAAAACTACCTACCTGTAGCACAACACTTAAAGGAACAAGACCCTTCAGGTGCACTAGTATGGGAGATTAATAATTTTATATCCTGAACAGCACTATTTATTTATATAATTCATATCATACCAGTCACTTTTAGCAAATTAGGGCCTGCCCATCTGCTATGGGAAACCATAGTGGGGTTGGACTGGTAAGGAAACCTGGTTTGGCTGGGTGAGTGTGGGGGGAGTGAAACACGGCCCCGTGGGCTCTCCTGAGCCACCTGCTTCAAGGGCCTTTGGTGACAATTTCTTGAGTTGAGAGTGTGACTGCCAGGGTGTCTTGTGAAGATTCCTTAACACACTGACGTGTTTAAGATCCATTTCTTAAATTCTGAGGTTTACTGTGACATCACTGTCTTCCTAAATGTTAGAGTAAACACCTGTAGGTAAGCCGAAGTCAAGGGGTCTGGAAAAGTAAATAGGAAGGAGGAGTAGAAATCTTGACTGTAACAAAGTTCAGGATGGATACAAGAAATGAAATTGCTGGAAGCAGTGGTTTATCCATTGCTTTTAGTTGTATTTAAGATGGCTACAAGATCTGACAGAAGCTTTATCATTGACAAGGGACTTTTCTAGAATCTACTTTTTCACACTCTATATGTATTTTCTTTAAAGAAAAACCTCATTTGCAGAGTATAATTCAGAAATAGACAAAAAATGCAGAGTTCTTTCCTTGTTGCTATTTTTAGTAATAAATGCCAAAATGTCCATATTTCTACAATTTCTTCCCATTCAGATAGTTCTGGGTTTCCATTCTTTTCTCTTTGGTGTATATAGCATGTATCTTGCTCCTCAGCTTCAGTAACCAACAAAAACCATGCAATGCTTGCCATTCTGCTCTTTATTTCCCACATTTTTAATATGCTATCCAAGTTTCTCTTTCCTGTTTTCTGAATTTCCTCCTCCTTCTCCTTAGTTTTTGAAACAGAGTGTTTGTATGAGACTGTTAAATGAATTTACCACATCAAAGGTGATTGCTGCAAGTCATATGAATCTGTACAACATTTATTACATTTGATTGGTTTCTCTGAAACTACTTATTTTTTCTGGTTTGTTGGAAAGACTTTCTTGTAAAAATTAGGAAGCCAAATCCAATAGCCTAAACATGTCCCCATCAGCATTCTCCCCTTGTCCTTTGCAGGTAAGATTTATTGACTCTAAAAAAAACCCAAGATTACTAGTAGCTTTCATTGGAAACCTTATGGTTTTGGTAGATATTTTCAGGCTCTTAATTTATAGTAAATAATGCAGAAATTAAAATATTGATTTTTTTGTTTGTTTGTTTTTTACACACTAGTTGGGCTTGTCGGCAAAACTACATATTTCCATTATCTTCAGTGATATTTCCGCTTCTGCATTAATTTTGCTTCATATGAGTACTTTCTAGTATTTGTTATTTTAATTAAGGTCACCGTGAACTGAGAGCTCACATGGCCTCAGAAATGTAGAATAGAGTGGTGAGATTTTATTTAGAAAAAAGTATTAAAATCACTGGCCAAAAAAATCTGTTATGAATAGAGATTTAAAATCCTTAATCACATAAAAAGGTGAACCAAGTGTAAATGTAGTCAAACAATTGTAATAACAAGATTATTCTTGTGTAAAACTAAGTCATTTAGCAGAAAGGTTAATGTACTCAATATGTGAAAACCCCATGCAGTTCTAACAAGGTACTGAATAAATTATACGCTGTTTTGTTCAGCAGTGACTAATAGTTAAATTTGCAAATTTTTAAAACCAGTGCATGATTACAATATTCACTGATATCAGTGCTAGGTCACAAACCTTTAGGTCTGTTCTCCTTTCTGTGTGTAAGTTTGGTCCATTAAAATTATTAATTTGCCTCCTGAATGTGCATAGTTCAGACCAAAATATTTAAATATTAGTGATGGTCTTTACTTCTTTCAGTAAACCTGCTATATTACGCATAAATTCTATTGCTCTTTTCCTAAAAAGTAGCTTGGGCTGCTTAAAGTGGTGGAAACATCCATTCACAGCTGTCTGTAATATGCCTCTATTGAAGTTTGCTGCCCTTTGCTTGCCAGTTCTAGCAATTTATGTCATAGGTATTGCTTTTGCTGATAATATACTGACTTTGGTCATTTCTTGGCCTGCTTAATACAGGAAACAAGGTGGCCATGCATTTCACCCAGCCTAGCGTTGTTACTGCCATGAGTTAGATGACCCAGACTGTGTATGACACACTCTTCCTTCCCCTTCTGGCCCCAGGAAATGTTCTTGCCCTCAAGCCTTCAGTGTGAACCAAAGGGAGAATACTGGCACTCCCTCAGCACAATTCTCTCCTGGGCTTGATCAAAGCCTTCTTTAGGCACAGAGAAAGTATTGGGAGCCCTGCCACTAACCCTCAAGAAATCCCAACAGGCCATCGTAGCCTTTGGTCTCACCTCTTGTCACTACATTCTGGAGTAAGTTGATCTATGGGGACATGCCCTTTTGTCTAAATGGGAATGAAAATGCATTTGGAATGTGTAAATGTCCAATAAAAAGTAATTGTCAACAAAAGGAATGATGAGTTACGGGAGGTGGGCGGGTGGATTAGTGGAACAGCACACTTTAAATCAGTCTTGGGAATGGTTTAGAAAGTAAAAGCCAATGTACACAGAGGAAGGAAGTCATGCAAACAATAAAACCAAACTGCTGGAAATTGAATGAAAGAATTATGACAGCCAATGTGTATATAGCAGTGGTTAAAGAAATGGTGCATCTGATGGTTTTTCTGTGTCCACAGACATTTGTCAAATTTATAGAAGAAGCTGTCCAATGACTGAGAAAATACTGGGAAAGCTATAAAACATAATCCCAAGGCATAAAACAGTGAGAAGGCATATATATATAAATGAAAAGAAGATGCATGAGAGGATGTACATAAACCTCACATATTTCCCAAAATGCCTCACCTTCCCTGATATCAAGATACTCTGCTTTTCTTTTGACTTAAAAAGTGATATTCTATGGAATTGGGAATGAGAATAAACAGAGGACAAAATTCCTTCCAAACTAACAGCTTCTGAAAAAAGAATATCAGTTTGAAATCCTTCTGTACTGCCACTTTCTGGCAGAGTCTGTAGAAACTCATTAAAAAAAAAAAATGTGCCTCATAATCATCCCTGTATGTCCTATTGCTGCTGTAACTCAAGTGTTGACAAAATATACAGTTTTTTGCAATGATGCACGGTGGTGTTGGCCAAATGGCATCAATTATTGGTTCATAATAGCCAATTCCACTGTCTAGTTATGGTCACTGTTTTCTGAATCATAGATTGCTAGTAATCTGCATTCTACCTGTATTTTATGCAATCCACGTGGACCAGAATTGGGCAATATATAATTTTCTTATTGGTTTTGAGCCTGTTACATACTTCATTATGTGTTTTGAAGAATATATGATAGTCTTCAGTAGACAGAAACAACATAAACAAAAAGAACAAAACAAAAAACTTCAAAGCAACATAAGGTTGTTTTGCTATGTTTTTTTTTTTTGTTTGCCTTTTTATTTTTTTTTAAATCTGATTACAAGTAAGCATTCTTACAAGATTAAGAGTATGTACTCTTTGTACTTTTATATATTTGCTGGCTTTTCAAAAACAAAATACAAAAACCTCCCTCAGTGGCAGCTGACATTTTCTGTGGATTATATGGTTGTAATTTAGAGTCTCCTTTGTGCTTGTGGTGAATTGAGTAATATATCAAAGCCTTGGCACTTGCTGCCTGTAACGGAGTGGAGCCTTCACCTGTCTCTTCCCCCTAATATCACACCTTTCCAAGCAAATGGAGAAAAAAATACTTCTTCCTCCAGCTCCTTGCTATGTTCTTTTTCTGTCCAAAAGCTTGATGCATTCTTTGCAATTAACTTTTTGTTGTTCTAATAATATACTCAGGAGATTTTATTTGTTCAGGGGCTTTTCTGGTTGGGATATTGCCCATACAAATAGTATGGGCTGCCTATGTTCCTGGCTTTTGAAACACAGACTGGCCCTTTGGCCGTAAACTGCAAACATCTCTCTGCTGCAGAGGGGAAGCTCTATAATAAAACCTGCAGTCCTATTGGAAAAGCTTTTCATTTATAGTAGTTCTACGCATTCCAAGTTAGTAATGATGGAATGTCATGGTTTGTAAAGTAGACAAAATGTTGTGTGCTGAGGTGAGGAAGGGTTTGATCTTGTGGTGAGGGCAGTAGTAATCTCTGCTGCATAGTACTCGAGGGAGACATAAAGTTCACGCAGAACCTTTTGTATACAAAAACTCCCCCCTCAACCAAACAAACAAATAAAAAGAAACTCATAGGAAAAGGAGAAGGCAGTTGAGGGGCGGGGGGAGAGGGTGGGGGAATGGCAATGAGGCAAAGGAAATAATTATTTTATGGAGATGAATGTTAAAAGTATTGAGGCAGAAGCTTTTAGCCAAGAGTGAAAACTGAAGAAGGTTTCCTCAGGCTAATACACAGGATTCTCCTCTTGGCATCAGTAAAACACAAAATTAAGAAGTGTCATGAATGACATGAAGAAGACATAATATATTTGACTAAATTAACAGCACAAGTTTTAGAGAACAGTAACAGGTGGTATGG
Source organism: Setophaga petechia (assembly GCA_024362935.1). Taxonomy (NCBI): domain Eukaryota; kingdom Metazoa; phylum Chordata; class Aves; order Passeriformes; family Parulidae; genus Setophaga; species Setophaga petechia. The sequence continues at coordinate 37,163,204 of JANCRA010000001.1, forward strand.
ATTTAGAATTTTAAGTTACTTATTCTAAAGGTTTATGGGTATGATTGGCACAACAGTTTTTCTTACTCACATGGTAAAAACTGATTTTCTTGAATTGTCAAAGCAGATGAGTAGTTAATAAGTCTATCTTATTTATTATAATTGAAAAGGAGTAGTAGTATATCAGAACAAAAAATGCTAGTATCTCCATTTTATGAACAGTAAGTGTCTTGTTAAGTCCAGTGATTTTACTACTACACAATAACTTTGAGAAATGGCATTAAGTACAGGCATGTATTTGTTTTCTAGAACATGTTGTGACTGCAGATTACTATATAATAAAAGCTTTTACTCTTTCTGCACCAGTAGACTGTAAATATGGAAACTGAGGAGAAAAAGTGGATAGGTTGGAAAGGTGGTATACCTTTGGAACAATACTATTGAAATTATTGGAACAATACTATTGAAATTATTTTTTTTTACTGCAGTTGGAAAGATATTTCTCCTTAAAAGTAGTCTACACTTGCAACAGTGTTACAGAGTATCCTCTGTGAGATTGTAAGTCTCGCAGAAGTTGGAAAAAATGACAATACAGTAATAAGTGTGAGTAATTCTTTCATTAATTTAAAATAAATAGTAATTTAAAAGATAAGAATTTTTAATGATCTATAATAAACATTGTAGGTGGATCTGTGTCCAGGTCCCAAAATTATGTGAAAAGGTCTATGGGAAATGGATAGCAAATTACCAGAAAATATAAATTCTAGTTTTTAACAAAAAAATTGTAAATGGCAATTAGATTCTACATTAAAATTCTAGCCAAATAATAATCTGAAGATCTTAAATGAATAAAAGAGAAGTAGAAAGCATCCAAATGTACTTTTCTTTCATAGTAAACATTTATTTGTAGAATGTGCTGCCTAAACTCCTCCTGCCAGTAGATGGTGACAATGGTCTTTAAACAGTGTGAACTTGATCGGCTATGCTGAAAGTGGCTTGGCAGATTGGTATTTAGTCTGGAAGCAATAATATTCACCAGCTCTGTAAAGCTGAGGGGACACGTAACCATTTTCTGTTTCAAAATAATTTTAGAACCATTAGTTATTAAAGACCTAAAACCCTGTTCTACCTCCCCCACTTTCTGGAGTTTAAGGCTCACTGAAGGCTTTTGATTTACCCATAGATTTAACAGAAAATGTAATAGGTTATCCAATTCCCTCTCTTAGGGACATGTGATTGACTGCATACCCATCCCCTTAAATTACCTCAGTTCCAAAGCCTCCTTTCTACATTAGGGTTGAATCTATGCCTGTTTGGTCCTATTTACTTATCCAGAAAATTAACATGTAACTCTTTCTTATCAGATGTCTCTGAGTCTTGCAGCCCTTACTTTGCTTAACCAAAAAAAAAGTTATCAATATTCTTCAATGCAGTGGGCCCTTAAAATTTAAAGACATGATGAATTTAAACTGAAAGTCTTGTCAAAATAACTGACAGCAAGACATGTCTCAGGTTTGCTCAATTTGCAGATTGGTAAATGTAGAAATTTAAAACTGAGAGACAGTAAATAACTATCTGATAAAGATGACTTGATGACAATGGCTTTCAGAATTAGCTACCTTCTATCAATGATAACATTTTGTTTGTTTCTGATTATATGTTGAAAGTTTATTTTCCCTAGGGTAATGTGCCTCATTCCTTTATGTATCTTAAAATCACTAGCACGACTGCTGTCCCTTAACAAATCTGGTTGAATTCCACCTCATGAAAAAACTAATAGATCTGGCAGCATTTCAGTATGGTGAACACCAGTAGTTTAGGCTGGAAGAGAAGTCTCAAGAATAACTCAATTATCCTGCTTTCTGTGCTTTGGGTATGTTGTGGAGAAGTGTCTTAGTACTTGAACTTCATTCCTCTTGGACAAAACTAAATTAGAGATGCTTTCCAGGAGTGTGCTCAATGCACAGCAGCCTTCAGTGGGCATTTGAGTCAGAGTGGAGCTGGTTGAAACAAGTTGTAAAATGTGTGAAGTATGGGTAGTAAGATCTCAACCCATTTATTCAGAGTAGCTGGTCTCTTATTTGTCTATGGTTATGGCTAAAACACATGATCTTATAGTATAAAAATTGGAAGGTTTTTTTGCCTAATCATAAATTTTTAGGTTTGGTGGGCTTTGGGGGTTTTGTTTGGGTAGTAGCAGTAATGCTGAAACCCTAAATTTGCTAGGTAATGCAAGAGGAGCTGTGGGGGCACAATTATAATCTCAATGGCTGAATAAAAGTGTTCCCAATATTTGAGATTGGGTTTATTGCCCAATAAACCATATATTCCAAGGTATAGTTAGGAACTAGAGAGAGTGGGGTACTGTAGTCATAAAGTCACTTCTTTAAATTATGAATGCTATTAAAAGAAGACCAGATGTCCCACTGAGCCAATTTTGCTCCCAGTATTTTTCCTGTAGGTACTATAAGAAGTAATTATTCTGGCTTCAAAATAATGAAGTCAGCTTGGAAGGGGCAAGTTTTCAATAAACATGCCAAAAATGACCTCTTTTGTAAGCACTGTTTCTTGGAGTTAGCTGTGGAAGTATTATACATTGTTTATTTCTTTGTAAGAAAGTCATTTCAGCTAACTAACTAGTTTGTCAAGATTATTGACCCATGAGAAAACAGCACTCATTATAGAAATGGAACTCCAGTACAAGCTTTAGATAATTTGATGTGAACACTCTTCATAATTCATGATACTGAAATTATTTATGCCAATAAATATGTTGGTATGTCCCTACTTTATTTATCAAGTCTGGCTCTGCAGTGCTGGTGGGAGTTCTCAAGTAAATATTTCACAGTGTGAAACAAGGAATGGGCCAAACTAACAAACACCTTCCTATTTTTAACATAACATACACAGGTTTTCAGTTCACTTTACAAAACATGCTGATATTTAATAACTTATTGCTTTTTTAAAGGCATCTGAATTGAAAAATCTGAATGGCTATGTATAAATACTTGGTTTCTACAATCTACATGTTTTTTTATATTTCTGCGATGCTCCATTATTGTCACACTGCAAGTGTTTTCATAAATTCTCACAGTTTTCCAATACAAGATTTAATTTCTCCTCTTCACTTTCAGTCAACTGTTGCATTTACTCAGAACTAAATTTTCTCTGAGTAAGTTAGCATAAGGCTCTGTAAGTTAGCACTCCTTTATTTGTTTAACATCTATATTTGCTAGCAGAATGTTTCTAACAGGGAAGCCTACAGGAATTCCTAGAAACACCAGTAATTTGAATCATCAGATAAAGAAACAAAATATATAATAGATACTTTTGTGCCCTAAATTGTGTCGCAGTTTGTTCCTATTGATGCAGAAAGACAGTTGTCATTTCTTTTATACAGTGCTGGAAAAGCTGATTATATGGCCACGGATGGTGCTATTGATGGATGCTTTGCACTGTATGCACTTCTCTTGCTGTTAGAAAAATATTTACTGGAACTATAAAGTCTGAGAACTGAAGTTATTTGTTTTAATAAGAGAAGAATGTATGAACTTTGTGATCATAGAAACCATTAACAAGAAAAGACAGGCCTATTTTACTTAAAAATAACAATGAAGCACCCAACAACCCCCCTGAAACTTTTCCTGTTAACTTTATTTATCATACCTTATGGAGTTTGTTTCTCCCTAGGCATCCACTATTTATTATTTAAGAGATGTTTTCAAAAGACATTAAAGTAAGAGAGAAATTTAATGCTGGAAAAAGGAATAGACATCCTATTACTCTATGGTAGGAATTACAGAGAGTAATTATTCAGAATGGTGCTGAACAAGTGAGAAATAATGCCATCCATATATACTGCATTTGAAGTATTGCCTGCTCCAGCTGTTTGGGAAGAATAAGTAAATCAACCTCCTCTAGTTAGAGACTTAAGTTTTCCTCCAACATCATACTTAATTTATTGAAAATGGAACATTATAACAAATATATAAAATAAACTTTTTTACATGACTCAAATGAATTTCAACACAGGGACAAAAACTGTGAGGAGAGATTCATAAACTTTAGTAAGTCCTTTCAGAAATATATTAAATCTCAAAGGTGTGATTGCAGACAACAATTCTGAAGTTCAGTAGGATGACAGAGAAAAAAATTAACCTCATGTATTCTGGCATGTTATGTTGACATGTAAGATACAGCAGTAGTCCAGACATGTGACTCACATGTGGCAATTCAACACTAATGTTGGTCATTTGTCTTGGAATAATTATTCATGGCATATATTGCCAGTAAGTTGAGTTGTACAGCATTTCATTTCATGTTCTACACTGGGCTGCATAATATATGGTCCGTTTATAAAATTAATTTCATCCATAAGTAGATTGTGCACGCTGATATATGAAACATTTTCAGGTCGTTCTGCCTAGGACATTACATGCATATGTGATACATGAAGAAATTTCTAGTGCATGAGGAGACATAACAGAAAGAGGAAACATAAAAGTAACATAATGGATTATTAAAAGTAACATAATAATGGATTATTGCACAGACTCAGAGAAATAGAGAGAATTAGTATCTCATGAATGTTGCAAATTATGCTGCCATCTTTTGAAAACTCTGCTGTATTTGTGGAACACATTCCAAGAAGGGAATAATTATCATGTTGCCTAATGAGTCTTCACCAGACAAGGGGTGAAATTTAGAGCAATAGAGCTTATTTTATGGTTTTTGATTCAGACAGACTGAAATTACAGATTGAACAATAACTCTACAAAAAGCCTAGTAGGAAAGAGACCTGCTAACTTTGCATCCAGAATTGTTGCTTTTGACATGCAAGAAAATAAAAGAACTCCCCTTAAATCTTTGTTGAATACCACAAAGGATTGCAGTAGCCAGCCGCAAGTGAATGTGGTTTCTCCACTACTGGGATCAGAAAGAGATGTACACCTGGTCTAGATGTTTTTACCTTGCTGGTGGATGAACAATAAAAGGGGATGTACCTTTTTAAGCAAGTGAGACAAGAATATCTGCATGCCAAGTACTGCCCTTCTCATTGTCAATACCACACATGCAGAAATTTATGTAACTTTAGGATTTATCAGTTTCCTCATCTAATTCTCTTTGCAATAGCCCAGGAGAGTGAATACACATGAAAATGTGTCCATTTTAGTTAAGACAATACAGCTGTCCTCTGAACTGATCGTGCTAAGTAGAAGGCAGCAAGGTGACATTTGGTTTTGGGGATGGAATATCCATACTGGTCTGTAATGCAGTTGCATTACAATTAGGAGTATACTGCAAAACAATGCTAAGTGGAGACATATAATCTCCTAAATATGATGCTGCCCGACAGGAAGTAGATCTAAGTATGGTTCAGGTTCAAGTCTGTGCAAGTATCACATCTGACAGATTCACCTTGGAAAGACATTCAGCATTCCTAACCCTGCACTCTCAGTCTACCTATACTCCTCCTGGGTCACTAGTCCCCATTTCTACCTCCTGTACTCTTCATTTTTGTATAAAATTTTTTATCAAGAGCTACTTGTTCATCCATACAGGTCTTCTGTCACCTTTCCTTGATTTCCTGCTCATTGGGATGGACTATTCTTCAGCTTGGAGGAGATGATCCTTGAAAATCAACTAAGTTTCCTGATCACCTATCTTTAAGACAGTCCCCTATGGGATTCTTTCCAGCAGGCTCAGGAATACGTCAAAACTTGCTTTTCTGAAATCCAGAGTTATGATCTTGCTGTTTGACTTATTTCTTCCTCTCAGGACTCTGATCTTCATTATCTCATTATTACCACAGGCATGACTATTCCTAAACCTTACATTCCTAACCAGTCCTTTCTTGTTTATCAGCATGAAGTCTAGCAGAGCACCTCCCCATATATTGTGTATTATTGTGGCAGGAAGCTTTTGCCCTTGCCCTATGCCTGTTGTGTTGTCTCTCTAGATGATAGTGGTGGTTCAAGTCCCACATGAGGGAAAACACCTTTGAACATTAGACTTCTTCCAATTGTTTAAAAAGGCCTCATCTAATTCTTTATCCTGTTCAGAGAGCCTGTAGCAGACACCCACCACAAGGTTGTCCATGTGTCCCTACCAATCCTGAACTATTAGCTCTTAGCCAGCTCATGGTTTCAGCTTGCTGTTCTTTATGATTGTTGCCTTCATCATTTAAAATCATATTTTTACTTGCTTGATCAGATTTTCCGGGGCTTCTTTAAGATAACTGTGATTCCTGAGGAACTAAGAGCAGGTTAAGGGGAAAATCATTCAAAGCCAAGTCCTAATTTCCATAAGAATGTAACTGCTGCAATTAGCTTATTTCCAACTCTTCTTCAAGACAAAAAAAAATGTAGAAGTAGCATTCAATTTTCTTTTACTCTTTTGATGTAGTGCCACCAAGAGTTCAGTACTGCTCCACAAAATCTTGTACTACTTAAACTTTCTTAATTTTTTTTTTTTTGTGGGAAATATGTTTCATATCCCTTAAATTTTTGTTATGAGGGTCTTGTTGGAATTTGCCATATATATGACACAAATCTTGTTTGGGCAGCTGCCATTTACATATTCTATATAAGGAAGCAATCAACATGTTGTGCTAGACATTCTCTTCTCTGTCTGCAGAACACACTTGAAAAATGTTCTAACATAAAAGTAGCTACTGTGCCTAAAAGCTTTTTAAAAGCCATATAAAACTGCTTGAGACAGAAGTAATGGTCCTTCCTTCATGAAAAGTGAGAACAGAATGTGCAGTCAACAGCAATACAGTAAAAAAGGGGGAAAAGCCCAAGAACTTTACTAGATTAATTTCTCATACTGTCAATCACATTGTATTACCTGAGTTTTCAGGAAATGAGTGTCCCTAAAAGATTTTAGTTATTAATCAATAATATTGCTAAGTTTTTCAATATTGTTTAATAAACAAGTAAGAAAAGTCAGCTATCTTGTCATGTGTATTTTAATTATAAGCATAACCCTAACAAAGAAGAGTAGTGATTCTGTCCTGAATAGGCACAACTGTACAGTCATTCTTCTGCTTCTGTAAGTCTCCTTTTTCAACTGGTAAACGCTGAGAGAAAGTAAAATGTCAACATGTTAGCTATTAAGAAAAGAAATCTGCTATTATTTTTCAGTAAGAGAATGTTATTTTGTAGCGAGCTGAGGTATTGCTGCTATAATGGGGTGTACCTTGCTTTTATTTTTCTTCTTTTGTTACGAACAACCATTACGAAAAGGTGCTGAGAGATCAGGTGAGGAAAGTGTGTGTAAACAAAGAACAGAACTGAGCCAATGCAGCAATACTATATTCTGAAAATATCTGGGTTTTGGATTATTAGACAGCCACTTGGAATCTGAACCTTTTGCATCTTTCCTTTTTCAGAGTATGTATGGAGGAATGAACTTTCGGTGACATTCCCAACTCTAATGAGAATTATTAATATGGCCACACTTCTCAAATCTGCTACTTGAGCATGAAAGCAGAAGTAACTGGCTTAGCTATGCATCTAAAAAGTGTAATGAACTGTATTATAGCCCAGGTTAAGGTTTGACTTACATAAGCAAGAAGAGAAATTTGAATTGAGGGAAAAAGCTTGGCTTCTGTTTATTCTTCTCTGATACAATTTTTAAATGTCTCATAAAACAGAACGTATCATTGAGTAATCTTTAAGTCTGTAATTACAGAGGGCCAACAAATGCTGAGCTGTTCTAGTATCATAAATGAATATTTCTGTATAGGCTAATAAGATAGGACAAATTTATTCATTGGGTCTATTTAAATGAGAGCATTTATTATGGCAGAAATTATTAAAAATATTATTTATGACACTGAATATTTAAACAAAGTTTGTTCTTATTCTGCCGGGACTTCCACAATTCTATAGTCTAAATTAAAAATGAGAATCTGAAGGAAGAAAAGGAAGCAAAAAAGTTCTTTTGACAGATGGGGTAGGAAAGGAGTGTGAAACTGTTGGAGAGTGCTTAGAATATAACAATGTTTTCTTGTATTTCCTTTTAATAAATTTGGTTTTTTGGGGTGCTTTGAGGGCATAACAAAGCCAGCTTCAATAGGCGTCCTATTAAATGAGCACCTACATGAATTACACATGTGGCTCTGCTGGGGCTTGTTTTTATCTCTGTGCCACACACATCTTTAGTTTAAGACACTTGTCATTCCACTGTGCAGCCTTGAGCATTTGTTTTGTCGTTTCTCTCCTGTTGTGCCAAGGAAACAACTTCTTAGCTCCCCTGTCTGCATTTCTGCATCTGCTATGTCTTTGTGTGTGCCACATGCCTGGCTGCCTCACTGGAGTGAAAATTATTCCAGTTAAGCAGAAGAAACATCTTACAATAGGCCTCCCTCCATAGGTCCCAGTCTAAGGGTTTCTAACCAGTTTTCTGGATTATATTTTCATTCCTATTTACTGGATACCTTTTCTTCTCCCCATCCCCCCCTTTGCATTCCCCCCACCTTTTAATTTCTCTCTTTTTTTTTTTTTTTTTTAACAGTGCTACAGCTAAAAGGTTTGTGTAGGATGGAGACCACTCTTACTTTCTTTCATTGTTTCTTGACCCAGTAAATACCTTGAGTCATGCATGTTACAGAACAAAATGGATTTAAATTATTTGGAAATGTTAACTTGATTTACCCCAACTGCAGATCTTTCTGAATACCCCAGAAACAGGAGAGATATCCACATTGACTAGGCATGTTTTTTTTTTAAATCAAAAATCATGTACTCTGTATAGCTCTGTAGAAGTACTGACTGGCTTTGCTTTGGGTTTTGGTTTGTTCCCTTGTTTTTAATTCTCATTTCGTGAGTGTATCTCAAAAAGAAAAAAAAAATTATTCTACTAGTGCCTTACCAACATATGCAATAATATTTTTCACTTTTCCATGTGAGAAAAAAAATTAGGGACAAAAGGAGGAGTTGCCTTGCCTGTTGTTACTGAAGGCCACTTTGACTTTAATTTTCCTCTGGTAAGATCAGTTTTTCCCAGAGGGACTGGGCTCTTTGTCATGACAATAAACATGTGGAAAAAAAAAACCACCAAGAAACCCAATTGCAACTTTGTAGGAAATCTTTACTTCATCTGGGTAACTTGTCTTTCTGAAGAGGTCCTGAAAAGTTTTGAACCTCATCTTAGGCAGATGTTTTTGTCCACTTGTATTGTTAATGGACACATTCTTTAATACTTTCTCAAAACACATTCTTTGTTTGGGCTCATGGATGGATAATCCTACAGCAACATGCTACAGACAGAATGACAAGTTTTTATTTCTGTATGTTATAAAGCCTCAGCTGAAGTTATATGTTCACAGTTGAAGATATTTTGTCTTTAGGACACTGAACTCATGTATATTGGGAAAGGGTCCTTTTAAATATATGCAAATGCTTTTGCCCTAAAACTTGATTAAGCTAGTGTAATCACTTTTGTAGTTCAAATTACTACTGCTTATTAGTATTTTGATAAACTTCAATCAAATATTACTAGAGGCAAAGATATCTCTAAGTATTTTGGGGGATTTGTGGATTACTTTTATGGGGTTTTTTTAGTTTGTTTGTTTTTTTCCTTTGTTTTTGAAGGGGGTTGAATTGGTTTGGTTGGGGCTTTTTTTCTGCTGTTTGATTGTAAGGAATAGTAATAGGGCAAAACTGCTCCTTGTTGAAGAACTTTTCTTGTTCAGGTAGAATATGAGGTATGCAGTTTCTTTTCTAATTTAAAAGAAAGTAAAGGATGCTGCTACCATACCAGATCAAGGCAAGCCAGACACTGAGGTAATGCAGGACAGCAAGGAAGCAATCTTTGAGATGAGCCCAGATGTTCCTCAAAATTAGGTCCAAGGGACTCTGCCTGCTTAAACAAGAAGTGTAGCTTCTATTGGGTTCTGAGGGAATCAGTGACACTTATTAAATGAGTTAATTAGTAAGTTGAGTACAGAAAAGAATAATTGTCTTATAGCAGCAATCTGTTTAACCAGAAATAGTTTTTCTGGTTGGAAAGATTTGTGCTTATAAATAAGGTAATTAAATGGCAGTATGCAGTATACTGTAATTATAGGTTTATATTCCTAAATGTAACAGAGAATGTTGGGTTAATTCAATCATAACAATACATCTATTTTTAACCACATATTGCCTTGGAAGATATGTAATGAGAAACCTTCTATTGTAGCAATTCTTTCCAAGAATGTGATTATAAAGTTAAGTAAACATATTTAAATATAGATTATTTCTAAATGAATTCTTATATAAAATTTTTCTGTGGCTTTTCCCAAGATGTTATTGTTTAAGATAGATGCTAATTTTGGAGTCACCTCTGATGGTGACCATATTTAGTCTGTGGGTTTATTCCAAAAAGCAATAGAAAGCCATGTTACCAGTCCCTTAATTTAAATGCTTATTTTATTACAGGAACAATTAAATATTAATTTTTGTCAGCCGCAGATAAGGATTAGAAATATTTATATATAGGGAATTCAGCCATGGTGCTTGAAATTATTCCCTGGCTTGCACAGATAGCAGTGTTTAATAATGCTTTTGATAATTGTGTCCAGCTGCATGCATATTGTGACACTAAGCAATTTCTTATATGTGTCTACTGTCAAATTCTACAGTACGCTTCTCAGTACAGAAAAATGAAGGATGTGAAATCTTAGTTTTCAGTAAAACTATTTTCTATGAAGTTGGATGTAAATGTACATGAGAGGAATGATAATTTTATCATAACTTTAACATTGTGTATTGAATTGAGATTAAGCAATTCTGATTTGTTCAGTTGACATGTTTATATGCCTCAATTTACCGTGACAATACAGTAAAGAAAAAGGGTCTTTTAAAGAGTAGTATGGGCTGCTTAGTCAGATATGCTAAAAAGATTGCGTGGCAAAATAGTAGTGTTTCACTTTCACCAGTTGACTAGTTTATTTCTTGTATCAGATGCTCCCTCATGAAATACATGGAAGGTCAGTCAAAAGCATGAGGATTTTCCTCTGGCTCTGTATATATATAGTTAAAATATGAAAAATCCTAAATTTGCTCTGTTTCCTTTTTTTTTATGCTTGAATCGTTTGGTTGCTGAGGATGGAAAAATGTTTTTGTTCATTCTAGAAATTAGTTTGTTGTTATGAGTGCCAGTGGGTGAAAAACAAGCAGTCCTGTTAAGGAATAGTAGGACAAGCTATTAGGGTTTTGGGAAGTATTTCTACTCATGTCAAGCAAACCTCAGCAGAGATCACAGTGTCTCAGAATTTATACTAAATGGCACTCGCAGTGAGAGGCTACACCAAGATCAAGAAAAACCTACGAGAAAATCAATACAAACCCTAGGAAGCAGATGATTTGAGATTAGCATTAAAAGGCCATGATAATCTGAATGTTTCTACAAGTCTAAGATAGACCTCTGTTAAAAAAATCAATTTTATGCATAAACACTTTGTTTCTATTCCATGGAGGAGGAGATGTCTCTAGCTGTTTTGTTGGTGAAAGCCAACTCAGATTTTCTTTTGGAGTGAAAAGGTGTCCATGACCAATGAAAGGAAAACTTAAGTGTGCAGGTAATAAAAATTATTAGGAGGATGCTTGCTACTTCTGTATTGTCAGATTTACCACAGGGCTACTTTAGTCATCCCAGAGGGAATTATTTGATTAATGATCGGAGTCTTGCCTCATGGCTGGAAACAAATAAATATTAAACACCTTCATAAAGGCTTGTGACCTCAGTTTTGTGTTTCTAAATATTTGCTTTTATGCCATATTTTGAGTTCTTCTGGAAGGAAATAATATTTCCTTTTTTTTTTATTGTGTGGGGAAGAGAAAGAAAACTGAATGAGAACAAAAGAACCTTGTATTAAATCCATCCAGCAGCAGCCATATTTTTTTCTATGTGCTGAAATGAACTGTATCATTCCCACTTCTACTATATTTATTATTGTATCATCTAAGCAGAAATTAAACTTGCTGATTTAAAGATTAAAAGAAATAAACGAATATTACTCCATACTATATACTCAAATGGATATACTCAATGATTTCATTTCGTTTCCAAGATTATGATGCAAGTTATTATGTATGTTGCCTCAAGTTTTGGCCTTTTTTAAATGCAAGGTTGCTCCACTCAAAAAGGGATAATGGATGATTCTTGTACAATAATTTTAATATATGCAGCTTTGTGAATTTTTTCCTCATACTTTAAAATACTTGAAAAAATTATTGGAATTCTGTCATTTGTATGTTGTGCCTTGAAGTCAGGAGTATCATGAATTAGGAAAAAAGCATTTGGGAAAAAAAAAAAGAGTTTGGCTCAATGATCATTATGGGTCCTTTCCAGCTCAGACTATTTTATGATTCTATGGCTGTGTTGAGACCCTGGGACACTCTGAGAAAACCATGAAAACTTAGTCTTAAAAATTTCAGATTAAGTAGAATTCCTCTCAGTGAGTCATTATGTGAATAAAAAAAGATGGAGAAAGAATCTACTTAATGTTTGAATAGTACTGCTTTTTGTTTTGCTAATTAGCCTTTATTTTACTGTCATAACACTACTTAGCTACAGAGAAGACACGTTGACAGAATGAGTTTAAATCTTTTGTTGATTGAAAATTAAACCCCAAATCACTAAGATACTGACATTGCTGATCAGCAGCTTCCTGGGTGCATACCTTCAGGCTCCTAGTGAATACAGAGCCTTTGCACAGAATGCTGCACCAGCTGAAGAGCATTACAGCTTTAATCTCCAGCCTAACAACTCTGTGTTATTAAAGAGGAGGATGAATACAGTTGGGATGAATATTGTTCTCTTATTTGTGGGTCAGAGTACAAACCTCCTTAATTCTGCAGGAACATCTTTAGAACAAATGATCTCTAACCTGCAGAAATGAAAGAAGCTCCTTTAACCCTGAGGTCTTGTTTCTTAGCCAGATGAGCTAGTCAGGGTCAGATGCATTGGAACAGCACTGGCTGCTTGGATTTGCTTAGAGAAGGAGAGGTGCAATGCTGACTGCACAGCTGCTACATCAGGGTCTGTAAAGTAGCTGTGATGCAGTAACTTCCCAGAGATCAGGCATGGAAAACAGGCAACAGATCAACAGAAGAAACTTCACTTCTGGTAAAGTGCCAAAAACTTAGAAATCTCAAGAAAGATTGTCTATCCCAAGCTATTCTATGTATTGTGGTTATGAATGTGGAGAATCAGCTCTATGGCTTGGCCATATGTCCCAAAATGAGGTACTTCTGCTCGTAAAGAACTTTAGAAACAGCAGTAAAAGTTAGAAACTGTGATGTGTTCAAGCCGTAAAAAATTTTGGGCACCCTTCTGTCCGCTGCCATGAATGCCCCATGATAGGCGTGTTTTTGTTCTTGTTATGTTTGAAATTTTCCTTTATTGTTGGAATGGTTTAATTCTTTGTGTTTGTTGAAGAAAAAGAGAGTAAAATGTAATTAAACAAAGGTGAATTTATCTTTTTTAATTCTCCAAGAAGCCTTGCTAATGCTTCAGATTCCTTGGTGCCTTTTAGTCACAGAGTATATATGTATACTTCATGATAAATTTGACTGCAGTTTACTTCAAATCCATACTAAAATGGATTTTATAAATTGCATCTTGGATTTCTTTTTATACTCTGGTTTAGAGCAAATAAACACACCAGTCTTGATTCTCAAATGGAAGAAATGACTAGTCAAAATATAAAAGTGGCTTAGGAAGCAATCTATGACTTGAAAACATGCCAAACTAGAGGATATTCTCTTTCCCAGGAATTGTGTGATGAAAGGATCCTAAAGTTAGTCTTCTGTCTTAGCCAAATCTCTGTCTTACACCTGAGAGCTGAAGAAATTTTTTCCTCTCTATTTCAGTCCAATGATCAGCAGGTTAATTTAAGCCATTGTGAGAGCAGAGCAGGAGCTCTCAGATAATTGTCTTGTTTGCTTCTGGGTATTGCTTGCAAATGAGTTCTGTGACTCTTCACTGCAATCCAAGATCCTTCCCTATCTGTGGAAAAATAACACTGATGTCCAGAGAAGTTCCAATGTGTTGTCTGGAAGAAGGTAAAAGTATTACTCCATTACAGTTTACCTTGAATTAAACACTAGCATCAGATTGGAATAATGAGAAGAAACAGGTCCCTCTCAAGCAAACCTAGCTGCATTCCCCTCTCTGCACTGGGGGTTTCCACTGATGACCTTGTTGTAAGTAGTAGGGATTGTGTTGAGGTTGAATTACCAGGGGTGATTGTTGTCTTTTCTCTCTGTTTAGATCTCTTTGCTGCATACTTCATTAATCTATTTTCCCCACTAATGTTGTAATTACATATCCTCTGAACAGAGAGAGACATGGTTCTCCCAGGAAAATCCTGGGAAACTGTGTAGAAGCTGTGGGAAACTTGAAACAATTAAAACAATTATTATCTCTCTTTCTGTAACTGTTGTTTATAGATATGATTCTCCAGAGTGTGCTATTCATAGCTCACCAATAGTGTGAGAGAAGATTCCAAAAGGCCAATCAGGTCTTAGGTCCACCATTTCTATAAGAATTGTGTATTTCTAATAGTAAAGTGCTTCTCGTGCCTTCTGATGGTGGAGTCTCTGTATCACCTTTGGCTGTCCCCGATACCCCTTCAGTGATACACTATCAATTCACTTCTATTATCTCCTGCTCTCCTCTTCCTGCCAATCCCCAGAGCTGGCACCAATCTTTATTTTACAGCTCCCTCAGCTACAACCTCTTGCCTTCCTATTGCTGCTTCACGGCTTTGAAGCTCTAAAATGAAGGTTGCCTTTAGGCAGGGAAAGAGTAGCAAAACAGTAAGGGAAATAATGTCTTACAGAAAGATCACTTCAAGCTCAGATACTTCTTCCTTACCTCAATCATGTCTTCCTGCAACCTAATTGATACATCTTCTTTTCTGAAAGTGCTTTGACATTGTGACATCCAACATTTCAGAGTTGCTGTCACATCAAGTTTGTCAATATCCAGTACAGGATCTCTTTTCGAAGAGTTTGCTGTACTTCAAATGTTTACCTCAATGAAGAGTAGGAAAGAAAGACATTTATCAGCATCAAAGGAAGTAGTCCCATTTCTATTGCAGGAAATGAAAACTTGGTTATCCAGGCCTACCTAAATTTTCACCTGACAATCAAAATTTGAGTTTATTTTTAATCACCAGAAAACCACAGAATAAAACCTGAGCTATCCACAGAAACAAAATTATGGATACAAGAACTGGTAAAGGAGTATTTTAACAAATGCTAGGCTGACATTTTTTCTGTAGTATATCTTCCCTCAGATTTTTTTTTAAAGAAATTGTTCTCATTACTTTGTCAAGTGATATGACAGTTAGTCTGTTTTACATCGTATCTGAAGTGATGTATCAAATCCAAGGACCATTGCAGTAGATCCCATTTTTCAGATCCCTAGAATTAATTTCAGCGCAGAGACTGAGCAGTCATTAAGACAGGAAATTTATTTCTAGGTAAGAACTGACATGCTTCAGAATAATTCAAAGAACTTCACTTTCATGTATTATCCTGTATTTGCTCTTTTGGAATCTGAGAACTTAGCTTCTGTCACTGCTAGCATGCAAGTACAAAATCAACTTCTTGAAACTGGAAAACACAGAAAAGGGAAGAGGATTACTTCCTTTAAATTTCAGCTACATCTGGATAATACAATCTGGAAATAAATTGAGTGTGTTATTCATAACACTTATCAGCCTGAAACTTTTCCGTAGCTATAAACACATTTTAAGGATGTAAGAGAAAAGCACGTCTGATTTGGATGAACAATTTATTGATGAAAGATTTTTTTGGCTTTATGTGAAAAACATATTTCAAGTGGTTAAATTACCTACGTCACACTTTGCTTTTATTGAGATAAAATTGTAACTTTAATTATTTGTTAGTGACAGGAGTTTATCTGCAGTCTTGAAACCACAAGTATAAAAACTTGGACTGAATTGCAAATTAAAAGTACTTGTTAATTGTCAGATTTTGAGGCTACTCTGTCTTGTTTGTAGATAGACTATAAGGGGAAGAAAATTCCTAGAGTAAGCATGTTGGAATAAGGAACAGATGAAATGTTCAATGACAAAAACATACAATAAAAAATGTATTCTTCCAAATTAAAGACAAGGAACAATGTCTTGCACAGTGACCAGGATGGCAGTACTATTTCTGAGTGGATGGCACTGAGCAAGGGATAGAAACATTCTAGTCTATGTTAGAGATTAATTTATTACACTGCTTTAGGCAACTTAGTTACAGAAAAATTTCCACAAACATGTATTAGATAGGATTTAACACTTTGGTGGAAATTTGTAAAATTTTGTTGTAAAATTGTCGTAACATGTCTTTTTTTGTTTTTAACTTCATGAAACCTGAAAGTAAAGAGGTGTTAATCTGCTTTACTTCTTTGAAGAAATGTTTAGGATATAAAAAAAACATGCACAAGATTTGGGAATGTAACTTTCCAGGGATGATAACCAGAGTTATAGACTTCATTGCTCTAAAATAAATGTACGCTCAGGCTGGCAAAAAAACATGCAAATGAACTTAAGTCTCATCTGTAAATAAATGGAAACATATCTCACCCAATCTAAGCTGTAATTTTGAATGAAAATCAATTTATTATTAGTAGCTATGTGGAACAGTGTTAATAACTGCTTAATTCATTCAACTGAGCACCAACAATATTTGAAAGAGAACCTGATCAAAAACTGAAAGACTTTATAAAACAGTAACTGCTAAAGAAAAGCTGCTTTACCAGCTCTTTATAGCAATGACATGGCTCTTCAAGGTTTCTTGTATTAATAAAGCATACATATGATTGTATCTTCTTCATCTGAAATACTTTACAATTATCAGAATCTGATTTCTTGAATATTTAAATGCCATCTCACAATCAAATAATTAGAGCAGGAATGGCCATTTATTTTGGTTACATATGTGTTCTCTCTTGGGAAGTTTTCCTTCTTAGACAATTTCAGCAAAATGTTACAAGTTGAAAATCAGATACTTGAATTTTCATACACATTTGATTTCATGCAATTAAACCTATGTCTCCACAGCATTTTTGTTTTTTATAAGGCAAACAGAACAGTCAACACTTACTAGGTTTCTTGTTGAAATATTAACAGAGTAACAAAACTGGAAAGAAGATTTGAACCAATTGATCTTAAATTGCAGAATTTATGTTGATAGAAATTTTCATAGGTAGATTAAAAAAAAGCTAAACCAACACTCTGTGCATGCTAAAATATATGCTGATGTTATTCTACAGCTAAGTAATTTGTCTTGGCAATTATGCATAGTAGAAAAAAGATAACAAGTCATTTAATAACTGTCTTACTTTCTTATATGGTATACAAACCTCATTATTGTAATTTGTTAGTTATTGTGTTTGAAGAAATTAATTAATATATTTTTTTATTTACTTACATGAAGGACAGAAATAAATGGTTCTACAGGAGACAGATGGCAAAATAATTACATGCTGAATTTATTAATATTGAATAGAAAAAGCTACAACATCAACAGTTGTGAAAGATGTTGTCATGGCCAGCCTTACCTTTGTTGTAACTCATATATGCAACTTTGAAAATATATCTCTCAACAGCTATGGTATTTGTAGAGTGAATTCCAACTTCTTTGACTTTCTAAAAAAACAAGTCAGTCACTGTGTGACATATTAACATAATTAGTTTTCATAAAGATGCAAGCTTAAAGATGTACTTGCTAATGAGCCATCTGAAATGAGATGTGTCTTCCCCTTCCCTTCCTTCCCCAGTCAATGCTTTTTTTTTTTTTTTTTGGAGGAGTGGGGATTGCATTGTTACTTCCCAAAATGATTGACTCTGATCTTTCAAGCAAAAGCATCTGACCTGGGTGATCCAGATAAAGTGAAAAATTTCCCATTACAAGAATGTTTTTCTTTGTGTGTTCTGTGGAAACTGGAATTTTTCAACTTTTCAAATTAGTCCTTTCACACTGTTGGAAAGATATGTTAAATCTTAATAAGAGGTTAGAAGCTATGCTCTTGCTTTCCCCTTGTACATTACAGAAGGCTTTCTCAGGATCAGATGAGTATTATATCATTTCTGCCATCTTGTGCTAAAGCCTTTAAAAAAATTAATTTATCCTGTTACCAGTTTTGAACTGTATAAAAGAAACATGTACTCAGTTAAGTGCAGAACTCCCAGTGAAATTAATAAGAATCTCATGTTTGAGGTGCCTATGAAAATTCCCTGGTACCTAAGTGAATCTCAATGACACAACCACCTTCAAATCTCTGGGTTTTAAGGAATGCTGTCATATTTCTGCACACAGGTTGGGAAAGCAGGCAAGTTTTCAGGATAAATGACTTTAACAGGGATGTTCCTTTAAAGCCAAGTGCTTTGATTGCTGCTTTTTCTCTTTCAGTCTTTACTGCTATCACTTCTAAAACTCATTTACATGCTGACATATTTTTTAGTATAAACTACCAAACTTTGGTATAAAAATTTACATACATGGTGTAACGCTTCATGTGATAGGAATAGCATTGTGGAATCTGAAACAAAGGTCTTGATTGCTAGAGCAGTCTGGAGTTCCAGATGTTTGTTTTACCTAGCTCTAAATATTGGAGAAGGAACAAACTGTGATTCAGAAATGCATATTTATAATTATCTGTTCCTGATTAGATGAAATAGAGCCAGAAATGATAAAATAGGTTTGTGCTTGAGCAAGGCGTCTCATGAGGACAATCTCAAACTTCTCCTTATTAACTGCATATTGTTATAGTGCATAAGTCTAGAATTTTAAAGTTATACCCATTGTATTATATCAAATATATACGTTTATTATAAATGCTGCAGTGAACACCTTTTACATCACAACTTCATGCAGAACTTGTGTGGTAAACAGTAAATTTGGGGTTAACCATTTTTGCTGGAAGGTTTAAAGGCGTGTCTCCCAGGAAAGTTTTCTAATAACCTAATTAAAAGCCTGAGTAGACTCTGCTGACCTGTGCAGCTGTGTAGTTTTCATAAAACAGGAACAGAAAGGAAAGGAGTTGTAGGATGGTCTTCCTCCTTCTTCTTGGTTACGGAATTCTTTTTTTTTTTACATTTTATAGTTTAGAATCAAAGAGATGAAAATTTCAGAGGTAGAAATTAGAGTTACAAATCCTCACTTTGAAGTACATAGGCTTCAGGTCTCTTTGCTCTCTGTTTTTTTGGTTCTGTTAATATCTCTCTCCAAGAGGAAGCTGGGGGCTAGAACTGTGTGATTTGCATATACCTTGCCAATTAGGGCTCTTCTGCCCTCTTAAGAAATGGGGCTTCTTGGAGGATTCTATATGCTAAAGAGTTTCATAAATTTTCCTGACCAGATGACAGATGTTCTAAGACACAAAACTTACACAGCCAGGTCATTTTTGAGTCGAATCAAGAACTGTCTTGCAAGTTAAAGTGCCCCGCAGATTGGGACACAAATGTTGAGCAGGGGTTTGTGGATTTGGTCTGGGATTGATAATAAAAAAATATTGAGGAGCCTAAATCCTGACTTGGATTTAAGTGCCAATGTACACCAACACAATGACAATGTAGCCTACACCAGTATTTTTCACTTGCTATGAGGGGAAATGGTTGACAAGATGTGCCATTTGTATCTGAGAAATACATTCACTTAAAAAAGAAAAAAAACCCAAAAAAACACAAAGACAAAAGAACTAACCAAAAAACCCCAAAAAAACTTATCAAACTCCCCAAATCTCAAGCAAGCACCACCAAGCTGTAGAATTCACACAGTACAACCTAAACAATGCACAATGTGGTCCTTGAGTATTCTTAGTAGGAAATGTGGAATGAAGACTTAACACTGAAAAAAATTATGAAGTTTGATTGGGAGAGGCATACTGACCTACCAAATGTGAAAATGAGATTTGGATGGTAGGTATCATAGGAAATCAAGAAAGCTCTGCAAGAGGATTAATAATTACCTGATTACATCCTTCTGGATTTAATCAAAAAAGCTGAAGTGGGTATGAACCTCTATCACGCAGAATAGCTATGGCAATTGAAATACATGCGTTTCTGCTAAAAGGAGAAAAAATCTAACAAACCAGTTCCTGAGGTTCCAAAAAGCTGGCAAAAACCGCCCAACCAGCAGCACCTTCCCCCTAGAAAAAATTTAAATGGGTTTGGATTTTTTGTTGCCATTAGAAGATTCAGTAGTAACATAGTGGAATATAAATATGACAAAGTTTCAATTAATATTTAAAGAGACATACATGTACCTAGATGTAGAGTACAGGCTCCATATACTATTTCTCAGGCACTGGACACTCATTTGTTTTTTAATTCATTTAATATTGTAGTATGTATTAGTGAATCAGATGAATACCACTGCTCATGCCCCTAAACCATTACATCACCAGCAGAAAACTGGATGTTTAAAATTACTGACATACCTGATCCTTCAAACTAGGAGCTATGCTTGAAAGAGAGCCTTTGACTATAAATCATGGCTTGTTTCTTTGTGCACTCACTACAGGTCAGTTTTCAGCGTGCTGTCTGCTTTGTTTTGCTATTTTCAAAGTAGATTATGCTTTTATAGCCATTAAGACCATAGTTGGCTTGTAGCTAAGTATTTAATTGAAACAGCTATTAGCAATTAATGCGTTCATTTTAATTTTAACATCATCTCATTTCAAATTTAGCTGTAAAGTTTTAAGTGAATTTGAAATGATAGAACATTGAGTTTGGTAATTTCAAGGTTATAACTCATTCCAGCCATTTTTAATGCAATTGTAATATTAGAAATTCTGATCACAAGTCTATTATGATAAAAAAGCAAAGAGATTTCCTTAAAAATCCTAGAGTATTTTTCAAGAGAAAAAAATATTTGTTTAATTTTTTTGTCTAGTTTTGGATTTTTTTTCTTGCCTTAATATTCTCAGAAACAATTCCATGGTTTATTCTACAATCAGAGAAGAGTTTTCTCTAAAATAAATTTTAGAAATAAGGAAATTTATACAGTTGTTAAGAAAAATACAGATGGGATGCCAAAGAAAAGAAGAAACAGAAGGGATACAGGATTTCTACTTCCCTATTTGTTTAATATTATCCACATAAATAGCTCTGCTTGAGTTAATATCTCTGATGTTAAGAGTAATTTTTGAATTGCAGTTTTTCAATAGAAATTTTACTGTGTTGTGGTTTAGGCTCTGAGGCCCCTCATTCACAGAATCATGAAATGACTTGAGTTAAAAGGAGGCCTTAAAAGCCATCTAGTCCAAACCCCCTGCCACGGGCACAGAAATGTCCAACTGGGCCAGGGTGCTCAGAGCCCACCCAGCCTGGCCTTCAACACCTCCAGGCATCCACAGCTTCTCTGGGCACATTGCTCCATCTTTATGAAGATTTTATTACCTAAAGATGAGTCAATAATACAGGTGTTTTTGAAAAACCTAATACACTGATCCACTTCAAAAATGTGTTCATATCACCTGTGTGAAAAATCAATGCCACTGAAGGTGTTTTGCATTGAGTTGCCATGATTATATGGTCTGTGGAGACTAGCAGGCAGCAACTCATCTTAACTATGTAGCCCTCCCAAAGAAACATAATTTAAAAGGTAATTTGTCCCTTTGCATGAAATGAGTTTTAACATGAATGCTTCAGTAAACAAATCTACCCATATAATTAAAGTAACATACAAAATCTATTTTAAGATCAGAGAAGGAGAAATATAATATAAGGTCTGCTCAGTATTTCATCCTACTATCGTTCTCATTGCCAATTAGGCACAGGTGTGTGCTACATAAGTAAGGAAAGCTATGAGTGTGATGGATGTGATTATTATTCATCTCAAGCAGCCTTTTTCTTTTTTCCTCCCTGTTCTAACGAGATAGTTTCCAGCTGTTCAACATGTGCTGCTGAGATATGCCATTGGAAAATCACATCAAAACCACAACAAAACCATTCTGAATGCATCATTCTCTTAAAATAGTGTTAGAGATGTTATGGTAAACATTTAAACAGACTTAGACAAAAAAAAAAATCAATACTGCAATAAAAGCAGTGAAGAGAAAAATGCATTTCAACTTAATAATGTAAAAACAGAATAGAAGTCAGATGTACAGTGAGAGGAGAATACAAGTTCTCTTGGAAAAAGTAGATGACTTAATGGGAATGAAAATTAATCATGTATAATTCTATAATGGTAAAAAATTTTAATGGTCATCAGCACGGAAGACCTTACCTGCATCTTTCCATTCATTACCTAGATGAACCTAAAAATTGCAGAAATGGGCTACACCCTTAAAGAAGTCAAACTGGAAAAATGGTAGTGAAATGCAGCTTTGCAAGTTTTGGCTTGTCTTGTTCACAGTCTGATGTGATTCCAAGTGTTGTGATGGACAAATATTGCTACCAGCTCTCCAGGGCAGTTCATGGAACCAGAAATCACAGGCAATTAAAGTGGGCTACAGAAATGCACCTACCCACAGGTCCATAAATTGATTGTTAGTCCGCTTAATTAAGAACAGGGAATTGTTGAACAACGAGTGTATGACTTGGAGGGTTTCTTCCTCTTCATTCTTGGGTGCAGCTATGTTTTTACATTTATGCATCTACTAATCCAGTTCATTTACCTGGGTTTTTTTTTTTCATTGGTCAGTAAATGTGCCTGAGTCTGATAATCTGATGTTTAATTTTTGGTGTATAAATACCTGTTTTACCTGTTACCCTGAAAGTATTTTTCTCCCTGCAACCAAGGTTGAGGGAAAGGAAGAGGAGGAAACAAAGTTTTGTGATCATAGGGCCTCTGTGATCATCCTGTGCCTCTACTGATGGGGTTTCCTGTTAAGGTCCCATTTTATTTTTCTCACTGGTCAAGCTTTAATGTCCTGATAGTGTAGAAAATCACTTTATTAGCACAGTCTGTTTGCATATATTTTGCATGTCTTTCTGTCCTAGAGTCACTGATTGAGTAATTGACCCTACAAGGAGAGCCTAGATGCCATTAGGAGATCGACCTATCTATCTATCTGTCTATCTATCTATCTATCTATCTATACACATATATATGTAATGTTTTCAGGACTACTTGTTAAAAAAGTTGTTTTGCAACCTGAATAATAAATTGCTTTCATTGTTTCATTTGCCCTAAAACTCTGGGAAAGGCATCATACATAGTATGTCAATCTGTGGCAATTTTATTAATCTGTCCTTGAATTTCTAATTTCATTTCTGCATTTAAACACATGAGACAGTTTGAAGAATTATTTTTGGAGGCATATAGGGAGAAAAATGAGCAGGTAACCTTATGAGCTTCATTGTCACTCTCAGACTATGTGTCCTGTTAGCCTGCTGTATGCTGGCACCTGAGGTGTGTGCATGTGGGGCTTTCAGGTAGGAGGGCAGGAGAGCCTGCAGCAGCAGCCAAGGGGATAAAAACTCTCAAACTCTCTTCTGGAGAGCATGGATGTGGCTGCAGAGGCTGCCTGGAGCCAGAGAGTTAACACTGAGTGGTTAACTGCTGGAGCAGTCCCTGGTGAGCTCAGAACCTCCTAATTAGTGTTAGAGGCACCTGCTGCTGCCCCTCCTCATTACCTTCACCCAATCAAGAAAGCAAGTTTCTTCTCCCAGGGCACAATATGCCCCTCTTTTTATAAAACCCTGATGCTTTTCCAAACGATCAACAGGATTTTAACACTGCGCTCCTTGAGCTTCTTGGAGCTATACAGCTTGAGAGTACCAAGGCAAATATTGCTATTTTGTTGAGCACCAGTAAATACATATAGACTTGTAACTTGGAAAGTCATCTGTAAGTGCTGAGGTTTCATTTATTAAGTAATAAAATCCTCAGAATTTCAGCTCCACAGTTTGAGAAACTGATATAAGCTCTGCAGTACTTTTTGCTTTCTGTAGTTAGACAAAGACAGTTTAAAGGCTTAAAGATATGTTGCTAAAGAAGATGTGCAGGAAAATGTAAAGTATACAGTTGGAGAATTCAAAGAAAACTAAAGAAAACTTCAAAAGGTATTGCTGCTGTTGGAAGAAGTTTTCACAGTTCTGGAGTAACTTGTGATTAAATATTTTTGGCTTTTTAATACTGTTTTCTTTGCTAATTACTGAAGCAATTTTTGTGATTTGCTAACAAAGTCCTTTTTTTCTTTTCCTGCTAACTGTAGATGAGTACGAAAACTTTTAAGTTCTAGGTTTTAAAATTTTGCTTGCTTCTTGTATTGTTTGGGGTTTTTCTTTTCCTGATAATAAGTTGCTTCTTGCTTTAAACATTTGATTTGTTATAAACGGTAACTGTTAATTTTGTATTTTATGTTCTTAAGAGATTATTCACTAGGAGTATAATACACCAATTAAAATGCTATTCCCTTTGACAAAATTAATTACAATCCAAACTCAAAGCAGAAAAAAAAAAATGCAAGGGAAGACTTCAGATGACAAAAAAAAAAGCCTTTTATGATTTTCAAGGTTTCTCAGGTTTCTGAGGTCAGGGGGTGGGCCATAACTAAAGTTCTTGGGAGGAATTTTTACTCTTTCTACTTTGTATCTGAATTTCCAAACGTTTATCAGATGAGAGCAAGAAATGGAAATCCTTTAGGGTGAGGTTTTCAGCTATTTCTATGACCCAGCCTAATGCACATATGTTCAAATTGGACAAAAGTGAGTTTGGTATCCTTTCCTATCCTTATGGCTATAGGTTCATGTGTCTTTCAACTTAAACTTTTCTCAAGGCCTGATCATGATGGTTTTTTTCTGGTTTTCATTGTCTATAAGCACATGCTCATCTCTGTTCTTCCTATTTCATACTCTCTTAAGAACTACATTAGATCCTAGAAAAGCTTGAAAATTAAAAAAAAAATAAAATGAATGTGAGCTTAAAAAATATTTATGTCAGACTCGATGATTGCAGATATGAAGCTGCTCTTACATTCTAGGGAATCTCATACCATAGCCACATATTTGGTGAGTTTTTTCAAAAACCCACATTCTTGGTGACAGTGTTTTACTTCTACACAGCTCATTCCCTCTAATGAAAGTTATTTTGGCTTTGAAAGAAAGCAGATTGTGAAAAGCAGTGGCAGAAATTTGGGAGCGTTAGCATTTAGGCAAAATCATGGTTGCTGTCTCTGATTTGAATTAATTTTTAATCTAAAGATGTTCTTTGCATCCAAACACTGCAATTTTTAAAATTGCTTTCTATAGCTTCAGTGATAGCAAGAATGAACAGTCAGAAATCAAAAAAACATGGTGATGGGAGGGGCAAACATGATCAGTTGTGGTGTTCCTAAAGTAGAAAATAAAGGATTTAGTTCTACTGACGTCATTAATATGGGATAGGCTTAAGACTCTCATGCCATCCTACGACTCCCTCCAAAACAGGGAATATCAAATGAGATTTTGTAGCTGCTCAGATTTGGGTTAATATCTTGTATAAAAACTGTTGTTTTCATTTATTTGTATAGAGTCATAAAGCAGTTTGCTAAGAGTTTCAGAAATAGAGTTGAGCATCTCTGCTTGCACATACTTGAATGCAAGTAACAGGCATATGTAACTGAGATGATAAAATGCAGCATGCTCTGGTATATTTTTTAGGATAAATTGTTCAGTTCAGAACTTATGATTCCACTGGCATGTTGGAAGAGAACATTCAGGGCTGAAGGGTAGGTATGTTAAATAGGATTCTAATCTGCCTCATGAAAAAGAGATGTGGGGGGGAACCCCCTTAATTTTATTTATCTATTGTTACAAATAAAATTTATATTGGTTAACATAATGCATGGAGATGCTGTAAAAAACCATGAAGGTTTGATCCTGCTTCAGTGGACGAAAAGGATTAGTTTGGGTGTGTAAACCTAAAGCAATCTGTAAGATGTGCTAAGGTGCTGCTTCCCACATATAAAGGTGTGTTAGTGTTCCATGTTGCAGGCTGTGTACACATGTACCCTATGTGTGGGTGCCTACTGGGAACAGGTGCTTGGTCTTGCTGCAGTTAGGAATTGGGGGCATGGGTCTTTGCTGCACCAACAGATGTGGCCCTATTCCTCTGAGAAAGAGGTTGCTTCTGGATAGAGATGATGAACTGCTTTTCTTTATCTAACACAATACTTGGCTAGTCCTCGTCCTAGAAATGAAATGACATTTCCGCCATCACCACCAGGTTTTGTGTTTAAGGAGGAATCACAGACTATTTTCAAATGAGCATAACTATATGAGCCTCACCAAAATTTTTGCTGGATCAGGTGCCTTGTCTTAGATAGTGGTGGGCAGCTTGTGTCTAGGAAACAGCACCAATTCTGAATGTGATGTGGTGCTTCAATAAAATGCTCCCCACACTACAGCATTTAAGGTTAAAGGAGAGCCTAGGGAAAGATAAAGTCTCTGTAAAATTTCACACCAAGACAAAGTAGGCCTCTTGAAAGAATGTTAGTTGGAGAGTAGTTGTTTATTAACATTGGTGGTTTTTGTTTAACCATGGCTCAGCACAAGATATGTGTCTTGCTAAAAAGTGGATTGTAAAGTACCAGCTCTCTTCTATGGAAGTTAAATGTTTCTCTGTTATGTCTCAGTGATAGTGAGAATCTTGAAGTTTTTTTGGTTTATTTCAGCATCTCTAGGCTTCACATTTAGAGAGAAAGAAAGAATAATATGGTTATTCATAATCTCAATACGTTGCAATCATACCACACAACATATAGGGAAAATACGAGCAAAGTCCCCTCTTTGTTCATTAGTTTTCCTTGTGATTTTGTGCATTACCTATTTGCCTTGAATTGTACTACTGGGAGATTGGGGGTATGTGGTTTTCAGTTGGTTTTCTCTCAAATGCCATTCTGGCCATATAGGAGAGCTTGTCTAGGGGAAGCACTTGTGCAGGAGTACAGTACTCCCACAGGGCTTACCAAGGGGATCAGAAATGCTATAATTCTGTTTCAAAACTGTTTCTTATCTTCTCAGAGTTTATATTTATTGAGGGCCAAGAAGGAATAAATCCTTCTAATGCTTTAATAGGCCTGTCATGGTTTAAGCCCAGCTGGAGATGAAACACCACACAGCCACTCACTCAGCCCCCATTTCCCCACGCTCCAGTCTGGCAGAATGGGGAGGGGAATCAAAGTAAAACTTATAGGTTGAGATAAGAACAGTTTAATGGCTGAAAGTAAAGTAAAAATACAGTAATAATGGTGAATTATAATAATAATAACAATAATAAGGGAAAAACCCCGACGAGTGCTGCACAATGCAATTGCCCACCACTGAACCAAAGTCAGCCCCCCGTTCTGGGTAATTCCCTGAGTTTATACACCAGGCATGGTGTGCTGTGGTGTGGGGTATCCCTTTGGTCAGTTTGGGTTACCTGTCCCAGCTATGCTTCCTCCTGGCTTTTGTTTTTGTGTACCCCCTCACTGACAGAGCATGAGACAAGGAAAAAAGAAGTATTTGACTTGAATGGACTTCACAAAACCCCGAAAAAACAGTGTATTATCAACATCATTCTCATTCTGAATCCAAAACACAGAACAGCTATTGAGAAAAAAATTAAGTCTATCCTAGCTTAAATCAGGACAAGGCCTATCATAGAAACAAATTCTAATCCTATTTGAACTACTGCTATGTTTTTCTTACTACTTCCATCACCTTTAGGATGCTAGTCATTGTGTGCAATACAAGTTGTTAGAAAGATAAAGATATATTCACTGTTTTCACTCTGCTTAGTTTATTTGCAAAGGTGAAGGCTAAGAGCTTGTATATTTCCTAGTCTGTTCCCAATATGTCTTCAGTTTTTTGGGTTTTTTTTAATCAGTTATAAGGATAATTTACTTTTCAATGATTAATATCCATAATTCTAAATGGCTCTCTCTAGTTCATCTGTACCAACTGCTGTTAGTATCTTTTTTCATGCTTGTTTTTTCCTGTGTACTCTTCTAAAAGTACTCTTCATTACTTTTCCACATCTGACCCACTTCCCATTGAAAAGTACAAATCTTGTTCATTGCATTGCTTCTAGGCATATGTTTCTAAAGTTTATTTTTTTAAGATCTAGGAACATATTTAGGCATGTTTTTTCTTATGCATCTGAAGATAGTTCAACCTTTAAGGAGTTTCTATGAATTCTTACAAGCTTTTATTCATTATCTAGAAAGAAGTTCATTAGAGTAATGATATGATAAATGTTGTTGAACTTCTCTGCAGAATTCCTGGCAGTTTCATTAAAAAATGAATAATTTAGTGGTCTTTTAATTAAACTTTCATGCACTGTTCATAAGCATGATAATCCTAATATGTAACTCTAATTAACACAAAATAGAGTAATATTTGTTGCAATGAAGGAGCTAATTTCTTAAATACAGACTCTCTTCAGTTTAAATGTCAAAATACTGTAATGTTGAGACTAGCAAGAAGCAAGCTTGTCATCTGTTAAACTACCCCATTCCTTATTATGAATATCTTTCACAAATATCTTAGAATTACTTTTCTTTCTCTCATTATTTTGGTGAACATCTTCTTCACTGTCTGGTAAACAGCTGAATCTAACAAATAATTCCTATCACATTATTATTTTCATGGCATTCTTATAAGCACTTAGAAATATGGTGTATGCAGGTTTTTTTTCTGTTGATGTATAACAAAATATTTGTCATTGCTAACACCTAACTCAAGTTAGCACTTATCTCGAAGTCTAAAATTGGCTGATTTCTCTATGGTCTAATTACATGAACATTTTAAGAGGTTATTATTTTTGGGCACCCAATATAAAGTAAAGGAAGAAGGAGCTGTCGTATGTCTAGCTGTGTATTAAATTTTCCAAACAAGTGTTTGAACTTGAAGTTCTTCCACAAGATTTCTCATTAGCCAAGCTGTCTCATGTATTTATAATTTTTACAAGGGCATATATGTCACAGGATTTGAACTGTATGCTTCTACATGTCTTGCTTCTAACAGCATAGTTGAGGCGAAGGGCTGTGAACAATTTCCATGTCAGAACTTTAAAACAGATTCATAAGGAGATTAAATTGCAGAATTGAGTATAAAATTTTGCACCCTCCATGCATTCATATTTTATGGAGTCTTGGCTACTGGGTAATGACACATATTTATTTTGGTTTTGTGTCCTAGCTAGTAGATGTGATGCTAGATGGGAATTCTTGTTCCAAATGCAAAGCAACAAAATAACATTTTTAAATGCTTGCATGTTTTTCATAATTCAATTTTATTATTTTACTTTTTTTTCCTGTCCCTCAAAGAAAGTTTGTTTATGATCAAACACTGAAACCAGCAACCTCTGCCTTACTAAGGCTGCCAATGTAGTTTGACTGGGGAAAAACAAAGTGAAAAGGATCTGCATTTTAATTTTTTTTTCTTCCTGTGCACATTGCATTATTTCAAATGTCTGGGTCATGGACTGATTGGCTGAGTAGGCTATTGAATCACTCTTCAGTCATATTCTCATTTTGCCCATATTGTGGAATCACCTCATACACTGAGATCTGCTTGGCCTCTGTCAGCCTAACAGTCTATGAAAGTTGAGTCATTGGTCTGAGCACAGTGGAAATACTGGCATACAACATTCAGAGACCTAGCTGCATATGTATTCTTATCAGAACCTCAGTTAATTAATTACTTTTGTCTTATTTTTAACGTGTCTCTATAGCTATATTTGTTCCTGATTAATACATAAATTGCAGAGAGGGTGTAATTGTGTACTGTCTGAATAAATTAAAGAAATGTTTGGTGAAATAAAATCTAAAGATCTGGAAACAAGTTGCATTGTTTTATGCACTTGCTATATAAAACAATATTCACACACCCATAATAAAGATGAAAAAGAAAATCTATTTAAATTTCAAATTTTCCTTGGTCCTAGGATTGCCATTGTTGCCTTGGCAATAAAATCTTGATGTAAAGGAACATGTGCTCCATCACCACAGTATCTGGAAAAAGTAAGAACAGACCTTTGTGATTTTGCCTAGAAGGGCATGAAAACTGTCCTGTGCTGTTTGCTCAGGGACTGTAGCCTACCCTGCAACACTGCTATGGGGCTCTGTGACATTTCAATGCCCTGAGTATGCATCTGCAGCACGCTGCTGCTGTGGGTTTTACGCCTCTTTCCCAGCCCCAAGAGCAGGACTTATTTCATGTTCACTTGAGATGGGCAGAGGGGTGTGTAGTAGTCCAAAGCATTAGGTTAATAACTGCAGTAACAATCTAGAGAAAAAAAACTGAGTCTCACTTTTATGAAACCTTGGATCATAGAATCACAGAATGGGACAGTTTGGAAGAGACCACAGTTGGTCATCTGGTCCAACCTCCCTGCCTGAGCAGGGCTGTCCTGGAACACATTGCACAAGATTCTGGGTAACTTTTTCAGAGACAGGAATGTCACTGCAATGTGGGATTGCAGGGATGAACCCATACTTAAACAGATATTGTTACTAGTTTAGGAAAATAATTTCCTAATATTTTGAGAAGTCATTCTATTTGCAGCACTGCAACCTGCAAAATGTATTGAAAATGTAAAAGCACTATGGTTATAGAGGACAATAGTTTTAAGACATCCTGATACATACTTATGAAATTATACTGACCATATTTAGATTTTTCCTATTTTACTCAGTTTGCATCTCTGCTGAAACTGTCGAAGCAGCATAAAAATACTTTTTACCATGGTTCATCACCTCTTTCTCTGCTCTCTAATTTGTAATTTAATTCAAAATTTGTAATTTAATTCGAAATTTGTAAAGTAATGTTGACAAGCCCACAGAACTGCAGAGGAGAAGGAAAATGAATGCTGAATACAGCAAACAATATAAATTTTGAGGAAGGGGGAGGAAGTAATCAACCCTTCTGATTATACCAAAATTGTTGAGTAATGCAAGTGATTAATATTAATGATTTGTATTCAGAATGGGCTGCATTGTTTGATTTATTAAATACCATCTATATTTGATTACTGTGATCTTTTTGCTGTCTGAAGTGCAGAGGACTGGTCAGATTTCTGCATTCCTTTCAGTGTATATATGCTTTTGGTACCTCTTTTGAACAAATTCACATAATTGAGAAAATTATATCAGTAGAGGTACTCTGCTTCAGCAACAATATTTTAACCACAGGCTGGCATAACAGCAATTAAAAAAGTTAATCAGCTTACCAGGAACATATATCTTGTTAAAAAAGAAATCAAAAAAACCCAGACAGAAAACCAAACCACCTCTAGCTTGTTACCCTTTTTCTTTTTTTAATCTACTTGATAACATTTTGTACCATCAGCACATTGTTAATCCTAGATTTTAAAGGAACTGTTGTTTGGAGGTGTGAGTGCATATTGTAAATATTGCTGGGATAAGAAGCTGTAAAGCTGCAATTGCAAAATTGCTGTACAGCAGCTCTGTTTTCTGTGTTCTGTGTTCATCTCTGAGTTATTAGGAAATTATGCAAATCAATGCCCAGGCATGAGTCCATGTTAAGGAAGGGGCAAGTCTGGGTGCCTCATCCAGTGCATTCCCGAGCAGGCAGGGGAACCTGAGGGAGGAGTGGCGGGAAGCACAGAAAGAGTTTCCTGGACCCTGCATCAGAGCAGAGCACTGAGCACGTTTGGATGTCCCTGGTCTGAGGCAAGCTTAGCCTTTCAAGGCAATACTGGATGAGCCTCATTTCCAGAAGGGCAGCCCCACGAACACAACAGTGAATGGAAAGTTTGGATGCAGTCACCAGCTATAATCACATGTATTTGCTACCCAAGTACTGTGAGCTAGAAGTCTGGTCATAGTGTGTTATTTCTAGTAAAAGTATAATGTATGTAGTGTTGCTATTTTTGAAGGGAACTCTTTATTTCAAAACTCCTATGGTGAAATGTCCTATTTTCTTGTTATCTTTGGAATTATGCCTAGCAGCATAAAAAGTAGATAAGAGACCTTTTTTTTCCCCTCATTGTCTGTAGGAGAAATTGAATCAGTCCTTTAGTTTTCATATTTGGTGGGGGGGTTTTCAAATCCATATATATTTAGAAATCATACAAATACTGCGATTTTACAGATAGTGGTAATAAGCATTGATTTCTGCTGCTTGGCAAGTTTGAAAAGATTGAGATGTATGTTTTACTATGATTATAAAATTTTTCAGGTTTTTTTTGTCTTGGAAAGTCTAAGATATTTTTTCCCCCACAAGGATCATTGGGTACAAATCTTAAGTGATATGGGGATCAAACCCACAACCATGTTGTTACTAGTGTCATGATCTAACCAACAGAGTTCATCTCAGGGAAAAGTGAAATTTCAACAGCAATTTAAAGGTAAAACATCTTTTTTTCACACAGAAAAAAAGAAATAGGTGTGGTATTGCTAGGTAAATTCAATTTCACTTACTGAAAGATAACAGAATTGTTCCTTGTTTAAATGGATAATGCTTAAACTGAAATGTAAATTGTTCTTAAGGGTAATTCCAAAGGTTCTTGAGCATTTTGAATAACATTCTTTTTTATTTTATGCATATTTTATTCTTTTAATGACTAAGTCACACTGCTTGCAGAAAAATATTTCTTCCTATAGAAGAGAATATCATGAAGACTGATCTCTTTGGTACCTTAAAAGGTAGTAAGGCACTGACAAAATTACATATATAGTAGAGAAATAATAGCAAATTATCCTCCTTCTTCTGACATAATTTTTTTCATGCTTTCTGAGAGTGGTGGAGCTGATGTGCTGCAAAGGTCTCATCTTGTGGTGACAGGGCAGTGGCTAAGCAATTTTAATTACTGAACCCCAAAAGGAGGTATTGAGCAGGCATCACCAGAAGAAAAGCAATAGGAGTATGGAGGAAAGGGAGGGAATGCTGTCACTGTTGAACTTTTCCATGAACCCAAACCAAAAATCTCAGCAGCTGAGAAAAGAGATATCCAAGATGAAAGTAATGCTCATTTAAAATATTCAAGTACTGCTGACTTCAAGAAGTATTTAATGAGCTTGATACTTGACATAAAAGTTATAGTCTCAGCAATAACAACAAAATAGCCTTTTCCACTTACTCAAATGTAGTTTGAGGTTTCATTACAGAAAACAGTCTTTGAGAAAAATTTCCTTCAACAACCATTTCATGGAGCTTGTGTAAAAAATCTGCCTAGATAAAGTATTATAGCTAGCAGGGGATTAAAGACTCTGACTGGAAAGCAATTTCTTAATGAGGTGTAATGTAAACAGCCTGTAAATTATGGGCTAATGTAGGTATCTTTTTACATGCTTGGATTGATGCTTAACTTTTAGTTACTCTGGTCTAAAGCAAGTTTTACATCATCAAGTAAGACGGGTTACATAGTTAAGAGACGCTGTGGAATCTCCATCCCTAGAAATATTTATAAAAAAAAAAGAAAAAAAAAGGCAAACAGATTAGTGCATAAGATAGAATCTACCTGACAGAGGTTGGGGTGGGAAACAAAGGTCCCTAACAAGCACTAGCTCCACAACTAAGGATACTGCTGATGCGGGTTATGAAAGTGATTTATAAAACAGATACTATTGTATAGTAGATTGCAAATTCTGACTTGCCTCTTTGTCATGTTGTTTTGTCTAATCCCTCTTTCTCTTGGATGTTGTTTAGCTGGCTGCTGGGTCCTTGAGCTCTTTCCAGGCTGTCCCTGCCCCTGTGCCAGGGTGTGTGTTGTCTTCGAGGAGTAGGGATCTTGGCAGCAGCAGGGCAAAAAAGTGGGGGAGCTATCATTTTCCTCAGTATTTCAGACCTATAGCCTTCTATTCATAAAGACCCCTTCATTTTTCAGCTATTGATAGTAGAGTAGTTCATCCATTCATGGGATATACATGAGATTTTTTTCCCCAGTAAGCCTCAATTGAGTAAACCTGATTTTTCTGAGTTCCTTCATTTCTATTAACTACAATATAAATTTCTCCATGTTATACAACTTGTCTTTCATTATTTTTTCTAATACATTTCTATTCCTCATTTTGCAGAGTAGAATCACTTAGCCCTTAGTTGAGACAATTTTCATTAGACAGAGAAAAAACAAGTCAAAAATGCTATGCATTTATGCAGGAATACATGTGTCTTATTTATTGCAATATTTCAACTAATTCCTATTGCTACCTTACATTAAGCATTTTAATGGTTCTTGTGCCTTGCTTGGTGGGACATGCATGTCACAATAAGAGGCAATAAATGAAGCCAACAGTTTTAGATGTGCTTACTGATAGATAAGGCTTCATAAAGCCTTACCTATTGGTAACATTTGGGAGTTTTCAGTGGTCACTGATCTTTCAGTGATATGTAGAGCTACCTATTAGCATTTTAAATATTATTTTTATGGTGTGGTTTCAGATAAACAATATCTATTGCAGCTTAATATTATTTTCAGTAAATACATCAGAAATGATATGATTAATTTGTGTAGAAAAATGATTCATAAGCAATTAATGAAACCTTATTTAAAGCCTGCATTTTCGCATAAAAATTCCAAATACAAACCAAATATATACTGCAATTTTCTGGAGGCTGTTTGTATTGTTTAGGGAATTTGGTGTGTATATGTGTTTGGTATTTTTCCCCAGAGAAAATGTCAACAGTGATATTTGCCAGTGCCAGGCGAAATTATTATTATTTACATTACAGTAGACAAGTGGCATCAAGTGTTCAGATGCAAGGTAAACCATAATAAAAACAGTGCTTTCTGTATTTTACTAGTAGACACTTCGCTTTTAAAATGAAAGATTTCTTGTCCTCTTCTAGTTGCTATTATATCTAATGTGATCTTACTCAAAGTGTATTAAGGCTAAGAAAAATAGTAATTATTATCATTTTTGTACATGGGGCAATATTTTGCTTGCAGCTGTTTGATTTGACTCTATGCAGTTTTGTGTAGTGAATCCCCTTGGGTCCACTTGGTATACCAGCTTCATTAAGAATTACTGTGTATAGAGCAATTTATCATCTTGGAAGTGATCAGCACAGAGTTGCAGCTGGATTATTCCTGCTACCTGGTTTGTCTTCTTGTCTCAGACTGCATCCTAGTGTAAACTCAGCTCAGGTATTAGCAGCTTTCAGTGTACCTGTAAAATCAAACCCACTAACTAGGCCAGTGGAACACGTCCAGCTTATTTCTCTGAAATCATCCCTGTGCTGTCTGAGCTTATGCTAGGGTCTTCATTAAACACTTCTAGCTTGGAGCTTTGCACCTGTCAGAATAGATACATAAAATTGCATTTGAGTCTTTTTGAACTTTCTGGCATTGAAGTCTTGTTTTAAGCCAAAGAGTGCAAAAAATGCTCTGCTTTATTTGAACTCGTCACACATTTTACAGGAATAGACTCATATTTCTGATATGAGAATAACTGTGCTTAGTCCTAAGTTCAGCAAATGCTGCTCATGCAGTCACTGAATATCAGAAATTTGTAACTAGGATCTTGAAAGTCACTTTTAATCTTGATCTGACACTACGAGAAAGACACTATCTATTATTTACACTGATTTCTTTGGATCTTCATACATTTCATACAGAAACAGTAGTGACATAAACAGGATATTTTAGAGTAAGGATTTCCAAGACATTGTTACACTTTAACAAAAAAAAGTCTAATCAAAATAACTCAAGATTTTTACCTCAAAGATTCTTAGTACCTACTGTGACCACAATATCTCCCAATCCCTCCAACTCCTTCCCAGTCACACAATCAGCATTCAAGAATAAATCAGTAGTCATTGGACATATCTAAAAGTTCTACATGGGGGCAAAATTCTTCCCTCAATTTTAACTCGTCTATCCTGAAAACTGGGTTGAAACAGGACTTTAGGGAAGAAACACTTTAATGAGCTCAATGTACATTAAAATACTCTTTATTCAATACCCTCTGGAAATGCTGTTAAAGAGTCTTCCAGAAATGTGTATCATGATAGCACTTTGCAATTTTCTGATAGAAAGAATAAGTTTCTGCATATTGAAGAAAAAATAAAATCTTCCAAAACTCTGAGTATGCTCACATTGGGCTGGTAAATTTTACAGGCAAAATCTGTAGCACTCCCTGTTGGGTGCATATATATTTCATTTTGTGCTAATTAGTGCATAGCCAAATTCAGCTAAGAAGGAACTCACTAGAGTGAGAGAAACTGAGCTGAGGTATTTGAGACAGGCAACTGGCTTATTTTGTGTAATGTAGATTATGTTAAAAAAGATGCCATGTGCAGGATCACTAAAATATATTGTTATTGAAAGCCATAATCGAAGGCAATAAGAATTTTTCTTAGTGCATATAATAGAAAGAGTTTTGTTTGTTTATACTTAAGTTAAAAATCCTTAGAGGTACTCCTCGATTATCCTCAGGAGATCGGAGTGGGGATACTATGGGGTGTGGAGGGGAGGTATCTGATATTTTGACTTTAAATAAAAATTTGGTCATAAAGTGCATTTCTGATTTTGGACAATTTTATGGATATAGATGGCTCCAAATATGCATCTGCTTTCCAGAAAAAGTAATAATATTGGGATTTTTATGGGTTTGCATGAAAGGAGAAAATATGGAATATTTTCTTATCATAAAATTGTGCTCTAGAGTATTGTGAAACAAATGAAAACAAATGAAAACTGGGTAGGGGCTAGAAGATTCACCTGGAAGTGAAGTGCTAAAATATTCATATTGAAATATATAGGGTCGTTTTTGCTTAAATACAATGTAAAGACTGCTTACTAATTCCCATTATTTGGGTTACTGTCTAGATTAATATTTAAATAGTACTTAAATTTTGTTCTAGGCATCATTTAATTGTTGGCCATGATATTATTATTGTCATGAGTCTTAACAAAGGTAAAACAAATACTATCTTTAGTATCTTCTTACAGACAAAACAGGCAAAGTCCTTTTAAAGAAAGTCAGAATTTTTTATTTTTCTTAATTGGCATCTTAACAGATTAATCTAAGAATCATCTTTAGCAGTTAGTATTCAATTATTACAGCAAGAAAAAGAATAAAAATGGGAATACTAGTACAGGGATAAGACATACATTTAAGTAATCATACTTAAACACTCCTCATAAGAATTAATATTTCACTGTTGCAATGAGTAGTGAGAAGGAACAAGGTAGAAAAATATAGCAACTTGCCAGCATCCTTTTGCTTCAAGAAGTTTGTTCATGATGTTTTCTTTATCCTTGGGCTAGAACATATGAAATTTTAGGCATTCTTATATGTTCCACCTAGTTTCTTCACTGTTCTGCCAGTGTGCTCTGTGGTGCAATTTACATGTTAGATGCAAACCCCATGGTTTTGTCTGAAATTAGAATATTGTTTCTTCCCATGCCCATTAATGAGTAGTCTGTAAATCCAGGAGTTCCCATTGCCAGCCCAGACCTCTGCTCAACAAGTACATTCTATCCTGCGTCTGACACTGCCCCTTCTGGAAGCCTTTGCTGTCATTCCAGGCCTCTATTTCTCTAAATTTTTTTGTTCTAAAGCCATAAATCTATGTTCTATATAAAGCCATAAATCCCCCACTCTTCACAGAATAACTACTTGCTGCTACTATCCATATTAAAACTACACATGTACCACCCCAAGAAAAGGACATGTAAAGCGAACATGCCCATCTTGGTGTTAACAAATCCCTGTCAGAGCCAAACAAAGCAAAAGGAAGGCTGGAGGCAGGTGAAGACAAGTTCAAAGCAAAGAAAGCAAACTGATGAGCTTTAGTCCTGAGGCCCTGCAAACCCAATAGGAAGTTTGTCACCTCCTGGTATCGATGGCAGGACTGTATTCATAGGACCCCAGAGATACACGTATATTATGTTAATTTACTTCTGAAGGGACAAATGAACAATGCTACCATTGGGCAACTGTATCTTTTAATAAAGTATTTACATCTCATTTTAATGACCTAGAGAAAGAGGACATTATTTGTAGTCAGTGCAAATATTGACACCATCTGAACTATGCACATTTCTAATCAGAATAAATTGTTAGACTTTCAGACAGCTGTGTCAAGAAGGACCTGTTTGTTGCAAAAATACCCTTTCACATCATTTTTCCATTAGCATGCCTAATAGCAGTAGCTAAGGTTTGGGGAAAAAAATTCACATGTTTCAGTATTTACAAAACACTTTATGAAAATTAAAATAATTCTTTTCTTGAGGTTTTTTTAAATGAAGATAAAAAACTACAGCTGATTGACAGATTGTCAATTAACTGTTAGTTGTCCTAGTATGAAGACATAACACTACCCTGAGGATCCAGCATATTGATTCTTATACCTGCCACACATTAGGATTTCTAAGTCTCTGTAAAATTAGCCCACAGACCTGTTTTAGTTTATCTGCTTGTTTGGAATTTATGGATAAGATTGTTTTACTCATTTTTAATAATACTTTTCATTTAATTAGTAAGCTTTAAATTGTTAACAAAATCATAATGTGATCTTTAAATATAATCAGAAAGTCATAAACTCAAAGAATACATGTCATATTTTCTACATTTTGATATTTTTCATGTTTTGATAACTCCAAAGATGAGTGTCCAAACCCTCTGGACAATCTACTCCAATGTTTGTCAGCTCTTACTCTGAGGTTAGTTTTCTTGCAAGCAGTTAGGAATTTCTCCTGCAAATTCTACTCGTTGCCTCTCATTCCACTGAGCACTCCCAGAAGAAACCAAGCCTTTATTTTTTCTAGATCCTTATTAGGCAGTCAGAAGCAGCAATTAAATATTCCCTGAACTTCTGACTTCAGACCCAGCTCTCTCATCTCCACTTAAGGTGTTTTCATTGGCAGAAATAGATAAGGACAAAGGAAAAGGAAAAGAATTTATCTTTAAGTTGGTTATAGAATATAGCAT
The DNA here is from genome assembly GCA_024362935.1 of Setophaga petechia. Taxonomy (NCBI): domain Eukaryota; kingdom Metazoa; phylum Chordata; class Aves; order Passeriformes; family Parulidae; genus Setophaga; species Setophaga petechia. The sequence continues at coordinate 37,202,012 of JANCRA010000001.1, forward strand.
TGCAGAATTTCACTTTCTCATGTGACTAAAAAAAGGGAATTTCTCCTTCCTAAACCAGTGTTTTTCACACACATTTTGAAGGCTGAAATGCTTACTAATTTAAGGGTTACATCCCATAAAGCAAAAGTAGCATTAGCCGTTGTATTTCATTGTTTTCAAAGAAATGATAGAAGGTTCCTAAAAGATACATTTATATTTTTTTAATTGAAATTTCCTAAACAGGCACAGAACATCAGAAAATAGGAACACGGGAGAAAAAGAAACAAGTTCCTTCATAGATTTACTGAAAGACATTCTAATTATCCCTTTCACAGGACAGCCAAATAACATTTCAAAGTAGGAGTCAGGAGCCCTTTGCCTAAATATACATTCAGTGTTACTCCTGGGACTGTTTATTTGACCTGAATCTATAGACAAGTATATACTATTTATTGTTTATGCCAGTATTATCTTTGCTTTAACACAGCAATAAAATTTAGTTAGCCTTGTTTTTTTTTTTTACATAAGGCTTTTTTTACAAACTTGTGTTACATTCCCAGTTATTCTGTCTCTTGGCAATGGTGAATAAACCAAGATCCTCTCCTTTAACCACTGAGCCTCAATAATCCAACCCAGGGCTCATTTATTTCTCTCAGTTGTAGTCTTCAGATGTAGAAGTCATCTTCCTTGAAAACAAGTGATTATGCAGCTTTCAGGTGAGCCTGTGAGAGCCTGGGGTTTGGTGTGCAGAATGAAACTTATTTTCACACAAGAGCTACAGTTTCCTGCTTTGTCCTAGAAACTTCTGGTACAAGAATAAAATCTGCTGGTATTTTTTCAGGCCCTTGTCTTTCTTGTATTTATATTTATGTTCCATATATATAACTCCCCAGTTCTTCTCACTGGTTCCTTCACAAAATCCTACAAAATCCTCTGCCTGCAGCTTTGTATTTAACATAAAAGCATTTATTTTTCTACTTGCCCTTTATCTTCTACTAGCATTGGTCTTGAGGTTAGTGCAGAGACAACCTGAGCATTAAAGCAAAGCCTTGCAGCTCTTTTTCCTAATTCTGAAGGAATCTGAAAATGGAAGCTAAGGTTAAATGATTTGCTTTATTTACAAAACAGAAAATTTAAAATTTTTTTTTTTACATTAAAAATCATGTGATTTGGTAAGAGAAGTACAGGACTAAGATCTTATAGACCCTTTCCTAATGAACAACTCCTCAATTCCAGACTTGGTTTCAGGCAGCTCTACAGTTTTTTGACAATCAGTCTTTTCTGAATAGTTTGGTTTGTAGGACTGTGCCCATTCTGTCCTCCAAGAAGGGTTCTCTATCACCCCTATTCTTTTAACTGGTTTTTGAACAGTGCAGCAGCTCTGTATTCCCAGTTCCTTGCTCCTGCCGAGCCCACTGTGAGGTCTCTTATTCTCACGGGAGATGCAGCCCTCCCTAGAGCCATTCATTGTTGTCTAAACAAAGTCCTTGAAACTCACACAACGGGTATAGTGAGGAAAAACATACAAAAGAGGCACTAAAGCTGTGCTTTAACTCACTCTTTAAATGAAAGGTAATTGAAACAAAGTTGGGCAGTCATGAAGCAGTGAATGTCTAAGCACAACACCAAATGAATGTGGTAGGTGTAGGGCTGGTTTTAATCAGAGTGCTTAATTTTTTTGCTAAAATACATATTCACACAGGTCAAAAAAAAAGTTGGGCTGCCAGGAAAAAGATAAAGGCAAGTGGTAAAAATTATTTGCAACAAGTAAATTCTAGTTAATTCTAAGCAAAGAATATTTGTGATTTTGGGGAGAGTCATAAATTTTAGGCAAACATTTTTATAAGAGTTGGATTTGATGATCTTCGTGGATCCCTTCTGACTCAATATTCTGTGGATCCTTGTGAGTCCCTTGCAACTCATTCTCTGATTTTGTGATATATCTAGTCTTGAAATTGTTTGGATATGAGATATTTTTGGTTGCAAGCCAACAAAGTGGTGAAGGGTGAACAATGTGTGTGACAATAAAATTTATTGTTTTTTGAGACACCTAATATGTTACCTCATGAAACTTTGCAATATCAGTTTCAATTGGCTCAAATAGTAATATTTTAATGCTTTTTGCACATTGGAAGAAAAAATAGTTTATAGATTTATTAGACAAATATGAATCTTGAAAATATTTTATAGGCATATTTGATCACTTGAAGGGAACAAGAAGCCGTTAATTGTTTTGTTTTATTTAAAAACCACAACCATTTTGTTTATGATGACCTTTTTATTTGTATTTTACTTCTAGTCATGTAGCTCACAGTTGGTCTTTACTAAACTGTTCCTTTACTCATACTAAGTATGATTTTAAGTAAAATATGAAAAATGAACATTTTCAATGTAATAAAAAAATATAGGGTAGCTGTTGAATTTTTCAAGTGATAATAAAGGAAATTTAAGAGATCCAAAGTTGGAAACAGCACTTAAGAAATTATGTAGACACTTGCTGGGCATTCATGTCTGTGTGAGAATGAAAAGATGGGAAATTTATCACTGACTAGAGGTTATGTACTACATGAAAAATAAAAGTAATTTGGCCTTGCATCTAACTTTTTTTCAAGGAAAACTTGTAGATTTTCACATTCTTGAACAGAGATAAGTCATCCATCACTTTTGAAAACAAAACAAAATTGATGTGGTTTGCTGTATTTTATTAGAAATCATTGGGCATGTGCACAAATGAATAGTGATCTGAGGAATATCAGATTCACGAAGTGAAAATCGGTAACTAAAAAAAAAATACCCTGCAACATAAATCCCTTTGAAGTGTTATTATAACCCACCCCAAACATATTTAAAATGGATTTTTTTAATACTAATCTTGCTTTCTAAAAATTATTTTTATTATAATAATCACTGATTTTTTTTCTGAGTTAATTTTCTGCCTTTTAAGTATTTTTTTGCTTATAAAATACAATTGTATATCTTTTATGAAAGAAATAATGTGAAATATTTTGAATAAAATGTGATGTCACTTGTCTTTGCAATAGTGAACCTCCCTACTTAGGCTGGAGAATAAACACACATTTATCACTCTGAGTAAGACACATTTGTATATACATATATGCAAAAGTACCTATAGAAATGTGCACATAAAAATCTGGGCACCTGTATACAGAAGTAGATGGTGGAAGTATTTATAGCAAATGACACACTTTTCATTATCACTTTTCTATATATAAATCTATGGACAAATCACTTCCATTTTTTTTTTTTTTATTGTGAGGTAGAATCATACTTCAACTTCATAAAGATCAGTTTCTCTCTGTTGAACTGATTCAGATGGAAGTGGAAAATATTTCAGGCAAAGTCAACTGAGAGGACAGTATTTGAATTGATCAGTATAGTATTGATTTATGACACTCTTGGTACTTTGTGGCCTTTTATTTAATAATTTTTAAACGGTAAATACTTAAATGATAATTTTAAAATATCTTCTCACTGAGTGTGGCATTATTTTTGGTTTGAATTTTTAATTATATATTCTTAGGGTATTGGATGACATGAATATATGTAGGTGTTAGAAGGAAGAAGAAAGGCTAGTGACATGAAACTTGAGTGTTATTTTGGATTATAGGAAACTAATTAGGCATTTCTCTAATAAACTGCCTTATCAATTGTGTTGAACTGCTCAGAAAAATTGAGAAATATATTTTTGAAGCAATTAGGAAAACATTACATCACTAAAGCAGGTATTGGTTGGGAAATCAGGGGATGTCTGCTGCTGTGAAAGAGGACACACTAGCACCTCTTTTAGTTTTCATTTCCTTAATCTCTCTTCTCTTCTAGAGCTTTCTTTTCATGGTCCAGTGCTCTGACACTCTCACCCATATGCAAAAAGTGTAGCAATAAGCGAATGAGGATCAGTGCTGAACCAAAACCTGCACTTTTTCTTACAAATAAAAGCATGGTTACCCTTTTGGTTTCTTTAGAGGTACCAATAGAGTAAATTAGCAATGTTTTCCCTTGACTGGCTTTATATATCCTTATTTACACATTGCTTAGCTAAATGTTGTTGTTCAACTCAAAGGAAAACCTCTGGGAAATTGCAATAGGACCAAGAGTAATGTAGTAGGCATTGATTCAAATTATCTTTAGTCTCTTGATAAAAACTGATGAGCTAGGAAAAATATAATATATTGTCTTGTTAAAAAAAAAATCACAAGCTAAAATGTACTAGTAACCAAGAATATTAGTTTAAGTGCCCTGAGACACTTGAGTTTTGTCTTTTAAGGCAGTGCCTGTTTGCTGTGACAGCCAGATCTCCTATCTAGTCCATGCTAGTGTCATTTATTATTATCATGTATGGAGTTACGGAGAAAAATAAAATGACAAGGAGTTAGATGAGCATAAGGAAAAGCAGAGTACTCAGAAATTTGTTATAAGTGGTTGTGGGGTAATGGAATGGCAGCCAGGGCTATGGATCTTGATGTGTACATGAGAAACTCCTAATCAAAACTGGTCCTGAACCATGGCAACCAACCGTGTTTTTTATTTTCTGTTTGTCTGTCTTAAATACCAAAATTCTTGCAGAACTCCAAAGCTCAAGTAGTGATAAAAAAATTTAAGTGTTGCAAAATCCATTATAAAACCAATAGATGTGGTAGGCTGGGCTACCCAGCTGGCTTTTGCTATGTCTGTGTTATTTTGTGATAGCCCATATTCAGTGGAATGTGGTACTCTCTAGCTGTTGTGTTACAGTAAACCAATACTAAGGGAATTAGTATTATAATTAGTATTAATATAAAGGTAATAGCTGTATGACCATGTGGCTGTTGTTGCTCTGTGCTCATGTGTGTGCAAGATGGCAAACTGAGGGCTGTGGATGTTTCCCTGTCACACTTTCAGCTGTGATGCCAGGAGTGCCTTTAAAGCTGAGATTGCTAGTAATTAGATGCACTCATCACATTTACCCTGCAGTTTTGGATATGAAAGTATCATTGGTACAGACATTGATGGTCTAGATATGTGTGTAAAATTAGCTAACTAATTTAACTAGATTTGACTTAATTTAATCAGTGACTTGGTATTAAAAACAGCTTAAGTATTCACTATCAATCAAGAAGAGATAAGAACTGGTTATGACACTAACTAAATCTTATTTTAAGAGTCTGATATTGTCAGAGCTTAGTATAGTATCTCTGTACTTGTGGAAAAAAACCCAAGCAAAGTGATTATAGCTCACTTCCCCCCAGTTTAAATCTTGCATTTTAATTCTCCATCAGTTTCATTGTGTCACTTAAGTAAGTAGCTACCAGGTATAACTGTGCCTCTTTGCCTGTTTTCTTTGTAGAATGAACTCAGTTTATTCTTATATTTAATAAACTTTTGTATGTATTTGCCACTGAAGCTATGCTCTTCTGCCAAATTTAATGTTTTACCCTTCTACACTCTAGTATTTATACTGATATTTTCTCCCTTTGTGCCATATAATCAATTACATATTCTTATTTCTTTTTAGGTAAAACTTCAATTTACTGTTGTATGTCTTCAGTTGAAATATGGCTTTCTGCTTTCTAATTTTCTCCCAGAAAGAATTTTTAATTTTTTTTTCTGTCATAACATTATTTTAAGAGTGTCTGCTTCAACAATAATCCAAAGCTCAGGAAAAACCCCAAAGACAAACATTAGGAGAGAAATAAAATCTGAAATGATGAAAAATTGAAACCAGAGTATCTACCAACTTACATTTGAGTACTGCTATTTTGAGAGGAGGGGCCTGCAGGAGAAGGCTTCAGACTGGAGTGTTAGGGGGTGAGCAGAGGGAAGCACAGCTGGGTAAAGGGATGTTGTTTTCTGCTGGGCCTCGTGTCCTAAAGCTGCATCTGCCAATCCCACAGAGAATATCACAGATCATATGGGTGCCCTCAAGTTAACACCTTGGATAAAATGTGCTGCAATTTGAGTTTATAGTATCTAGGTTTACCGTGTTGCAGGGGCAGGGGACTTACAGCAGTAAATCTATGGGGTTTTTTCCAGTTTCTAGACCCCAGGTAATGTGTAAGACCAAATGAAAGAAGCAGTACTCATTTTCAGGGATCCAAATATCACGGTTCTCATACTTGCTCAAAGCTGCCTGGAGGCTGAAGCACACTAGTCTAATTAAAGTACTCATAGCAGAGATCATTTGTGAGCACAAATAATACCACAGGAAGCAAATATAAGGAAAAAAACCCATAGGTCCTTGGAGATCTGGAAGTCATAATGGAAAGAGAAAACATCATGCTCTGAACTGGTAAATTTTGATCTGATGAATAGGAAAGTTTTGAAAAGCATTTTGTAGCTGCCCTGTTGTTTTCTGGTCAACAGTCTTGAAATAAAGCCAAGAAAATAAAGGGAAATTGAGGAGCAATCTCACTCAGCATGTTAAGGCATAACAAGTGCATGCTTCAGAAGAATAACAGAAATAAGAGATAGACAGAAAACTCTCCAAATAAGCCCTCTTGGTACAAATACATAGAATCCAAATGTAATGCACTTCTCTAGAGACGCAATCCTAGAAAATGTGGGGGAAAAAGGATAGTTTTCCATTTAAAAAATGCCATTCCAAATTAGTGGAGCTTTTGAATTAGAAGGTCCTTATTTCACAAGAAAGGCAGGGCAAGCCTAGAAACGGGTAAAATCCTACCCTCTTGAATGCGTGGTGTTTTATTTCTTCTCTGAATTTGAAAGCATTATGATTTCATAAAATCTCCCAGATAGACTGCACAATAATGTTGCCCAGATGAGAGGATTTCATGTAAAAATCCTCACTGATGCTACCAGAGCTTTTCCTGTACAGATGGGAACCACTGAATCATCTGGCCATTACATTCTCTTGCAGAGGATTTAATAAGATTGAAGAGAGTTAAAAATATGGGATAAAAATAAGAGACACATAACTATTTTTGCTGAAAAGAGCTTACAGAGAGGGGGAGGTTGACAGAAGCACTCAAAGCAGCTACTGGAATGCATTCATGTAAAACCAGTGTCAAAGTGCAAGTCCGGATTCTCCCAAGCTGAAATATGGAAAAAGTATTTTTGAACATTCTTGTTGATTTAATGACTTCACTAGTATGAGACATCAAATACTCTGAAAAGGATCAGGAAAATGAATGGCATTAGTGAGGCTGGGAGACTGCAAACTTGGTCTTGTATAAAACTCTTAGCTGATGAAATTTTCCATGTATTAAGTCGCAAATTAATTTGCTCTAAAATCATTTAAACATTAACAAATCCAGTGCAAACTACGTAACCTTCAGATTTAAAGAGTTCTCATACAAAATTAAAGTGTTCAGTTTCTTTCTCAAATTAGTTCCCCAGGTAGTTGCACAAAAAACCAGAAGGATACAAAAAGCATCACTCTTAAATCAATTTGACACTGGAGAAAGTTCATATTTCATAAGGGAGAATGGATAATCAAAGACTCAGGCTGCCTGTTCTTGCAAGCTGGGTTTTCATCACAGATTTGTGATATCACAGGCAAGTTGGAAGTTGCAAAGGACTGTGATCTCACAAGAGCAAGGTGGACAAGTTCAATAGATTACAGGTTTGGAAGTATTATTGCTTATTGAACTAGTTGTAGTGACCTCCTCAATGCTCTGCTTCTTCTGCTCCCTTTCTCAGGCCTTTGTTTTTCTCAGCGTTGCCACAACAGGGACTAATGTAAGAAAGGAAAGAGAACTTTTCTTTTAATATGGTCTCCAGGTAATACACTAACACAGTAACAAACAGAACTCAGATCATGATAACAATACCTTAGCTGGCTTAACTAGAAAGCAGAAGACTAGAAAATGAAAACAAAAGTGCACAACTCTTAATAGTTAAAACTAGCATTTAGTGAAAACACGTAATTCTCTGTGTCTTTGTAGGAGGCTACAGAAGTTAATGGCACCATAGAATATATTTGTTTTCTTCTAAAGTATGTTTCAAACAATAACATTCATTTTTATCTTTTGATAACTGCTTCACTGTGTGCTTCACAGTCTTTGTATTAAGTCAATGACAGTTCATAAAAATCAGCTATTCTTGGAGAATATGAGGGGAGTAGGGTATAGAACAGTTATCACACACATTTCTGTAAAACTGAGTTCAAGATTTTCCACAGGTACTTTGTACTCAGTTCAGAATTGAACCTCCATACAATTTTCTGTGAACCTCTGCATAAGAAATAGAACAACATGCTAAACTATCACTACCAAAATCAGTGACTGTCATCATGGGCATTTTAGCCAAAATCACAGTGGCTGTAGGTTAGTTTGAATGCTGCCTTGAATCTCTCTCCTACAATTTTTGACACTGGCTATGAAGCAAATCTTTATTCTTAAAATTTTTATTGGTGTGTAAACTTTGACTGAAACTCTACACAAAATTAATGGACCAAAAGAATATAAAGTATGTAGCACAAACTTTATTTATAGACAATCAGATTATTGGAGTTTAGTAGTTTGGTAATATTTGGAGGATGAATAAATGCCTATTTTGACATGGTATCTCAAATCTGGTTTACTTGAACATAAGAGAAATCCTCTGATTGTTTTCAAGAAATCAGGAAATCTACCTAAAATACTGGGCGTAAAAATGTTCCACCAAAAACCAGAACATCCTTTGGATTAGGTGCTACAGGAAAATAATGTTTCCTAGAAGAAAATGTGGGCAAAACCTCAGTGATATTGATGGAAGCTTAAAGGAATAACATCTTGTGTATTTGTATACTAAAAGGAGTCAAGAACCTTGAAATTAAGAAGGCAAGAACACTATAAGTATAATTTTGAGGTGTATATTGAATTTAGAAAAAGGAGTACATGTCTCAACTGAAGTAAAAATGTAAATATAGTGAGAAAAAGACTATACGATTAAAGAATATATCAGATTTTTCACTATTATGGAAATGTGATGCTTTCCTTTTTTGTGAGTTTATTAAAGCCTTAATAATTTAATTATTATTACCAAAAGTCCATTAAAGTCAATAGTGGATTTTATAGCACAGTACAGCTGCAGACCAAAAAATTAGAGGAATTAATAATCCTCTGTAAAGGAAAGAATACGTGGTTAAATTTTCATTTTACGTTTATGTCAAATTATTAAAAGCAAATGCCTTCCTTTTTTCATCTTAGTTGGGATGAAGTGTGACATTTGAAATGCCCATGTCTCAGGAAAGCACTTTTCTAAAAATTCTGATCTGCACTGTGCAGCATAGTCCATAGAGCTCCATAGGATGCTTTTATGTATGCTGTTCACTTCTGAGTCACATAAACTTGCAAGGGAAGGAGGAAAGCAATGTAGAGTGAATGTTTGATGTTCTACAGATTGTTCCACTTGTTAATTTTTTCAATAACAGATTACACTTCTATGCTTCTACATTTCCTCTTCAGAACACTGCATGTGACAGATACGATGTAGCACACCAAGGAGTTCTCCTGTTTCATGTTTGATGAAAAAAGGCACAAAAGATAATGAAAACAAAAAGCACAGCTGTTAATGCCAGCATGAAATTTTGAGCTGTATGTGGGATGACAAAATAGACCATGGGAAGGTGTGCCAAAATCAACCAAACATTCATATTGAGAGTTTCCTAATTATTTTATGTTTATCTAATCAAAACAAACACTGCTGGAAGAGCTCAAGTAGAACAAGGATGATTATTCTTCAAGTCTTGATGCTCAAAATTCGGGATCTAAATCTTCAGTTAGACTCTAAGGGAATGTATCAAAATAATTGTTTCATTGCTTTAGAGTTCATTGAAAGAGACAACATAAGAATAGTCTTAATCATATACTAAACAAAAAAAAAATTGCCCTACATTTAAAATCACAAGACTTGTCCTTTTCAGGAGATTTTGAAGGCTGGATTCTAAAAAAAAAAGAGGACTACTCATAAAAAGAGAACTTTTTCGTTGATGATGTATCTGTACACTGTACAAAGTTGAATTCTAAAACAGACAATAGTTCCAAAAGCTACAATATGCAATCAGTTGGAAAAGTCAATTACAGCTTGGATCAGTCCAAATTTTACTCAATTCCTTCAAAGATAACATGTAGAAAGAATCAATATAAACTGAATCACAACTTATGATAGTTTTTCTAATACCACACAAAAATTTGTCTGTCCAAAACAGGCTTTATGAACTGACCTGTGTACAGTAAATTGCAGACTGGTCATTGGTATGTTAAGACCTGTTGGATTCATCTACATACAAAGAATAAGGGCCAGTTGCACAGTGTCCTTATTTTGAGTTTAATTCTGATCAATTATGTTTCAGATGGGAATGAAAGAGTGATTTGAAGAAAGATCTGAAAGCTAGGATAGAATTTAAAACAGGCTGGGCATACATTGAGGTAAGGTTTTCTAAGGAGTCATTGCTTATAGATTTGAAATTACACTTCTGCATCCTAATGTGCAGGATTGGTCTGATGAAACTGTACTTGATAAATATTCTACAGAATTGGATAGAAATAAAATCCATGCACCAAAATATGTCTAAATAATCCACGTTATTTTCCTACTTTGTTTACATAACAATGGACTTTTCCATCCTATCCCAGCTATGATTTAATTTTGCAGCCATCACTGTGTTTCATATGTAGTCACACGCTGCTCCATAAACAGCCAAATAGAGCCACTGGACCAGGTGCAGTCTTAGTTGAATAGATCCAAGGGCAGAAAATCAAAGCACTTTCTATAACAGAGCTCTTAATGTTTGAAATTAGATATGTTGTGCCAGGTTCATTTTTCTGAACTGTTTTTTAACTCCTTTCTTATAGTGTTGCTGGAATCCTTTAGCATATTCACAGCATGATGAACTTGGCTTTGTTTCTGCATATTTAGTTTTAGAGTGAAGCTACTCCACTGAATATAAATGTACCACCAAATTAGGAAAGTGTGAGTGCATAATCTCCACAATTATTAAACTGTATTTTATTTTAAAACTGTATTTCAAAGGATAGTTGCACTAAAGCTGCACTACCAGTAGGTTGTGTAATATCTTACTCTGCTTTGCTACTACACCCCTTCCTTGGCAGGGGGTTGGACTACCTGATCTCCAGAGGTCCCTACCAACTCTAAAAATGTTGTGATTCTGTGACACTTGTACCTGGCTTAGTGTTAAACTATCTTCTGAGTTATTTCTCTGCTGCAGGATGGGGTTAGCAGCCACAGCTGAGATAGTTAATGCCTCACTCTTACTTCTGTTTTGCACCACAGACACTTAGACTAAAATATGGTCCTGTGTGAATGGCAGCTGTAAATAAGATAATGCACTTTTGCTATGCTTTTATGGCTGGTCTAAACAAATATCTTAATAGGTCATGGTACTGCTTGGCACCTGTAGAAGGTTTGAGTGCAACAGGATTTTATTTTGAAGTGTTTTGGGTAATTGCTATCCAGTCATATTGTTGCTAATTCTACCATAAACTGCATTTGTAAGCTTATACATAGTGCATGTGCCTTGTCCTTTTGATTTCTTTTTATCACCTGCATTTTGGGAGTACTATCTAAAAAAAAATGAGCAAGTCTATTCCATGGATATCTCATTAATTTTGCCATTTCTGTATTTGCCAAGTCACTGGTTCTGAAATGCATTCATTATTCAAATTTATCTGGGAGTTTATTAGGTGAATATATTTTCATCTGTAGACAATTTTTAATAGATGATTATCAAGATTACCAATTTATATTTGGTTTATCATTTTCTGTAATAGATATATATATTCTAACACGACATGTAAATTTTTATTTTCAAGCAGATACTGAACTGACATTTCTTAGTTCTGCAATTAGGAGTGAGTTTTTGTTTATAGTTTGCTATTTTTTGTATGAAACAAGTAATGATTCATCCCTCTGACTTTCCTCTTTGCTTCTTTCATTTTGATCAAAATCTTGCTCAGTGTTCTCCATTAAAAAAATAGCAGGTGAAACATAAGGTGATCTCATTATATTTATTTTCCCTTTCCTCAGTATTGTATGTACTGAGTTTTCTTATCCATTCACTATCTCTAGCCATTTCACTTATTCCAGGAATTGAATTCTGTTCTCTCTTTCTCCATCTCACCTGCTTTTTCTTCTATTCTTCAACTCTTTCTTTGGTCTTTTAGTAATTTCTTGTTATCTCTACTTCCTATATTCAGCTGTCCAGAGAATCTTTTTGTCTGTGATCTTGTATTCCCATTTAACCTCTTCGGCTGTTTCAGTTATGTTTCTCTCAGAAAATACCTTTTCCTGAAAATATAACTCTCTGTCCTTCAAATCCTTGTCTTCTGTCCATGTTTTAAGGTTGCCAATTCCATACTGTTTGTAAGTCATTTTACCTAATCCCCACCTCTCTGTCTAGACCTCAGCTTTAGTTTTTCCTCTATCACCCCTCAAAGACACCAATACATATTGGTGAAAGACACCAATATATGGTAAAATACCTCCCATATGAAATGTTATAGTTGCAGAACCCTAAGTTTATGTTGTGCATGATGGCAGTGGAGTAAGGAGAGGCTTCTGGGTTTATTCCCCTGGTTGCTGCATTGAAACTTGACTTCTGCCTCTTTGGTGCTCAGTAAGCCACTAAGAACAAAAAATCATAGGTGATTAGACAATTACATGTTCCTTGAAGAAAATAACTTTTCCAAGTAGACATTGTTTCACCCACATCTATTCACTGAATGAAGAGCTGCTGGAGAAAACCACTGGTGATGTGCGTGGACAGAAACTGTGCTAGAATATAAGTGTGCTTACAGATAAGTACAGAATGAGCATGCATGTTGCACCTGCATTGCAAACCTGATGATTTACTTAGCAACTTTGTAGCCTTTCTTTAAAGCTTTCTAATGTAAATTTACATGTATGTCACTTGATGTCTTAAATATCTATACTTGTGAGTAGCACCTAACACACTTTCATAATGTGTGCTATGCACTGTGTAAATCTCTGAATTCTGAAACCTCAGAATGATGTTGGCTTCCTGACTGAAAACAAGTGACTGATTTAGCAGAGAAGCAAATGCAGAACTGTGGTATGTATTCTGATCCTGCTTCAAGATGTTGACAGTGTAACTTTACTGGCTGCATCTCTGGAGGTTTTAGTGAAATAAAAAGGTGTGTGTATATTCTGTAGCACATGCTAAGCAAAGTGAGCACAGCAGGCATTTTTACAGTGACTGTAAGTATTTTTCCTGAATCAACAGTATTGGGTTATATCAGGCAAGCAGTGCCATTTATGCTAAAAGGCAGGCTACTGTGTTTTTTCTGAACTCTCTTTGAAGTTCAGCTGGGTGTCTTTTTTCATTGTACTGAAATATTGGATCATCACTATTGATGACTTGTAATCACTGCTTCTAAATTGACATGTGGATTGCTAAGGCAGGATTATCATGTGTTTAAGAAAGAATAAGAAATAGAAAACTTCTGTTCTCGGCATTGCCCCAGATTTCTTTTGTAACTGCTTAAACAGCTTAGCCTCTCAGTACTTTTCCCATTTAAGCAAAAAGAGGGCATCTGTGTTTTCTTTTCTTGGGGAAGTTTATGGAAGTAATGTGATCTGTATTTTTGAATAGTAGTAAAGTAATCAGAGGTGTTAAGGATAAACACAAAAATTTCTTATATAATGAATTTCAGCAACTTCTTTGTAACTGCCTTTAAAACCAAAATAATATTTTTTTTCCTATTTTTTTCTTCCAAATTTTATTATATTCATGTGTGACTGGGTAATCCTTCTCAAATTTCTATAAGTTCACAAAAAGGATGAACAAGAACCTACTTGGTCTATTTCTGACTTCAACAGAAGTTACATAAAGGGTGGGATAAACTATGAAGAACGAGGTCTTTTAACTGAATATTTAACAAGCTGTAACACACTCCTTTTTTTTTTTTTTGTCCTTCTTGAGTAAAGCACTTGGAGAAAATTTGGTATTTTTGGCAAATCAAATCTCAACTTTTCCAATAGTACTGTACTGGTAAAAAAAGATTTTTATACTTATAATTGGATAGTATGTCATATGTAATTAAAGACCTGTCACTTTAAATTAGATAAGTTTTGGAGTAGAGATGGCTGATTCCTTAATTGAGTTCATGAGAGGTATAAAAACTGAGGAGTCTCAAGTAACCATTTCACATCCCTCATATTATTTTAAAAATATGTGCTTATTAATATTTAACAGTATATTAGTGGCAGGAGTAAGTTGGTTTCTTGTGAATGTCAGTTTATAGAGTGGCCTATGCAAAGAAAGGAAAATGAAATCAAATTAATAAAATGTGTGCAGAATATAAGACTACAGTTTGAATTTCATTCCAGGACTACTTTATAAGTAAAAAGGATGAAGATATTCTTTTTCTTTTAGGATGGGCCAACAAGAAGCTGTCATACTACCCCTTTTACATCACATTGTTCCTCTGTGCAAAAGCAGTGGCAAAATGGTTAGAAATCAGTACTCAGGGGATGAAATTTCCATTATTCTTGAATTGTTTAGTTGTATTTTCTTTTTTTTTTGTTCTTATTCAGACTGTTAGAATGTTGTCTGGAAAGACAAAGAAGGATTCTGGCTGAGTAGCACTGTGAACTAGCTAATATGTAGAATAATGGCATTGTCTCCCAGCTGAAAAGTTCACAGCATTCTTTACCATAGGTAGTTGTTGTAATATGGGTATGAACCTTTGACGAGATTTATCTCTTAAAGAAGTGAGAAATTCTACTGTACCGAAGTCACATAAGCCAGAATACTCATCCCATTTAATATTCCTTGTGCTCTTCTGGGAAAAGCTGATTGGTCTCAAGGAGAGACAAGGTAAGATATGTCTACATATCTTATTATATTCTCCTCTTGTTCTCCAGAACTGTAGCAAAAATCTCTTACCCTGTACAGATATCAGAGTTCACAGACCTACTTGCTTCCAAGTCAGTAAGTGCATTCTTTGAAGAACTGGTTCCTTTATATTCACAGTACTACTGGGGATGGGATCAGAAGCATGATGAGAAACATGACTAGGAGGGCGTTAGGCTACCCAACACTGTATATTAATTTAGACTTTTGTTCCAGACATGCAATAACTATTTTATTGGCCTATTCCCTAGGAAAACCCACTTGAAAATAAGTGATTGTGCTTCATCTCCATCACTGAGATTTAGGACAAATGAAGGAAGAAGTCTGAATGTCTTTCCAAAATTTTTTGTGAAGTGTAATTCCTGTAGTAATGCATAAAATGAAGATAGAGATGGTACTTATTCCCTGCTCAAGGGGATTTTTATTGGTTTTGAATAGGTTACCTAAACTGCAGTGATAGTGGGTATTAAAAACTTGCCAGTGTGCCTCAGCAGCAGGTTAGGGTCTGTTATTGTTCTGGGTTTGGTGCTGGTATTTTTTAACAAGGTACTTCATAGAGTTTTTAAGTGACTACTACTGGTCACAGACTACTGGAAAACACAAAAAATGTTAAAGGAACAGAGGCCCTTAGAGAAATTTTGCTTAAAAATAAATCCTGCTTTATGAGGCTGATATGAGGTGCTTCCTACTTCATTGATAACATTTCAAAAGCTATCTTTTCTGTAAAATAAGTTAAACAATATTTTTCTGGCACTGGCTAGCTAAAGTCCTAGCTACATACCATATGTTTACAGAAATCACTTGTGAGGGCCTTTGAGGAAATGAGCTATAAACCAGAGGATATTCTGTATTAGTGGACAGAAATAAATCAAATGGCAAAAGAAAATGATACGGCAAACTTTTACAGAGGTCAGGAGTACTACTACAGAACTTCATAGGTAGAAAATCAAAATATCTAAATACTTTGGAAAACTATCTTAAAGAATAAAAAAGTTTAATCCAAAGACTTTGAGATTCTTGTCAATACATAATTCCTATGAATTAAAATTTTCATCATGGTTTTAGTAATATTTTTAATGTAAAATATTTTTAACATAAACACAACATGATACATTTAACTTAATAGACATTTAAATAGTCAAGAGCTGCCAGATTCTGAAACGTAGAGTATTAGCTCTTTCCTTTCCATCACTGAATATCTTCAGCTATGAAGTTTTCTCATTTGGTTATTTGCTTTAAATACTACAGTCAATAGAAGGACGACTGCCCAGAGGAGATAAAAAAAAACCAAAAAACAATCCACTGATTTAATGTTCTGGTTTAAATCTGTTGGAAAGATTTTTACCCTTTTTACAGGCTTTCTTTAGCATGCAGTGCTAAGGTTCCCCAGTAGGTGCCCTAAGAGATCTCTTATAAATGTTATCACTAGGCACTGAAATTGACTATCTGCAGCTTTCTCTTTGTGTGGAGTTTTTTTTTTTTCTAATAGAATCTGTATTATCTACTATTGAGTGGTGGTACGCTTTCAGATTTCAATGATAATGAATAATGAAATTATTTGATCCCAAATGAAGTTGAAAAAAGCTAGATGATATGAAATTAAATATTTATCCTCATTGCCTAACTCTTTTCCAATAGTAATTTTTAATGTGGATATTAGTTATGTAGTATATTATCTCCTTCCTATTTAATCAGTTGTTACTTTATTTTCACAAGATGTGAATGGGGACAATGTCATCTTGTCAGAATCACTATCATTGCAAATCTGCTACATACTGAAATGAATTTATAGCATTTATTTTATTAGTCATAATGAAAAAATCTACAGATCTAACCTCAGAGCCTACGCTTCCCCCTACCCACTCCGAGTCTACATCTGTTATTTTGTGGCATGCATTTGAATTATTTTGATTAATTTCAAAGGTAGGTTCCTTGTGTGTGAACAATAACGCATATTTCCTTTATTTGGGTCCCTTTGGGAGAACTGGCTTTGAGGAGATATGGGGAAAACCTTAATGTGCCTTTATGATTCTTGCTGTCATTTGGGAGATCTCCTGTGACAGATGGTTGGCACAACCTTTCTCCAAGCCACGAGTGAGCTAATTTTCCTCTCTGCCACTTGCCAGTGTCTGTCATTCTGGTGCTCACGATGCCCTGCTGCTATCAAAGCGCTGGTTCAGGGCTCAGTGCATTTCTTGTGCTTTTTGTTCAGCACTGAGTTTATAGTGGATGCACTATCACCTGTCATTAAAATATTGAACAGACATTGAGTGAATTAGACCAGTGGAAAATGAGGGAAAGATGTATGTGTCCAAACTTCATGCTGTGTGTGTGCAAGAGAGAGACATTTGGAGGATTATTCATGTTATCTCATATCAGAGCATCCTGAGAGTTCCTTTGCTGTCATTGACTTCAAGCTAATCAATGATCTTCACTAGTAACAGCTGCACTGAAGGGGCAGCTGTTGTCTTCAAAAAGGAGGAGGAATAATTTGTTAAGAGGAAATGGAAATTGAATCCTACAAAGGGCAGTACTTTGGACTGTATATTTTGAAAGAAGATTTAATTATTGTTAGAATTTATCATGCCTAAAACTATTTTTGACATTAAGCTACAAATATAATTGTGTTTAAAGTGTTGCATATTCTTCATTCAAAGACAAAAGCAATTAATTTTTTTGTTTTTAGTCTTATTTACCACATTGTTACTCTTGTGTAGTTTTGGACAAAAAATTATTTAACATTTAGTAGTATCAGATATTAATATCCTAAAGTTTTGGTAAGTAATAATGGGAATGCTTTTCAATTCATGTGTTTAAAGATAGATCACAGAAAAATAAAATTTTCTTATTGAACTTGCAGGTGGTGAGGGGTACTGAGCCACACAGAAGTCACTGGAATAATCTAAAGAGTAAGTAACAAGGAAGGTTTTTGAAATATCCTATTTTTGTCCCTTACTGATTACTAACACAAAATCCCAAGCACAAATTAAAAAAAAAAATAAATAATTAATGGTGTTAGAAGTCCTAGTGGTAGAAAAGCCAAGAGAATAAAAAGTAGCCACTGCTGAAAAACTATGCTTACTCTCTAATTCTGCATTCATTTTGGGTGTAATGCTGTTTACAAGGAACATAACCCCTTCTCCAGAATTTTTTGCAGTAGAAAAGGAGGTACAAATTAGTCAAAGAAAGTGACTATTGTTCTAAGTTCAGTGAGTTTTGGAGAGGCTGTGAAGTGTAAAAGCAAATGTCCATAGACTGTCCTGGTTTTTGACTGCTAACTGGAGTTAAACCACAGCATGGACAATACTGAATAGGCTGTTAAAACTTTTATAATCTATTATTGTCATTAACTTCCCCTTAATATATTGAGACTTTGATCTTCTCTTTGTCCTGCATAAAACCTCCTGCTGTGTCAGATATTATATTAAGCAGCATCTCATAAATAAAAAATAGAGAATCTTTATTAAAAATATCTACAACCTAAACAAACATAAACTAGCTTTGAAGTTCTTCTGTGTTCCTTATCTTTACAAGAGAACAGCAGTACTTACTGCATGTGCTCTCCTCTGCTCAATGGCAAATGCTTCAAATATAGCAATTGAGGTAGAAAATATAGAAACCAGACATAACTGATTGTCAAGCACATGGGGCTCAGGAGTACACCAAACAGAAAACTGTCTGGCATATTATGTGGGATGTGCCAGATATGATCATAAAGTATCCAAACTAGGATTATGGAAAGCAGAAACATACTACTAAGAAGCAACAGACTCTCTGGACTAGCAATTAATTGTTAGGCACAGAATAAGTTCTTCATTGTAATAATATATATTGGTCTGCATTATATCCAATAAAGTAATATCCCAGTCACCCTGTGGATGAAAATGTTTAAACTGCAAAGGGATGATGTAATGCATGGGACACAAAAAAAACAACGCAAAGAAAACATTCACGTATTTTGTGAGTGTAAAAACAGATCTAAAAATGTAGAAAATAGAGCTCTAAAAATAATATCCATTAAGCAGAAGACAGAAAGATGTCAGGATGTGAATGAACAAAATTTATTTTCTAACTATGGTCTATAGCTGATACAGACCTAAATTAGAGGAAAAATTAGAAAATATGTATGTGGTAAAAATACATTAAATTATTTTAATTAAATATGAGCTTTTAAATTGAATACCTCAGTGAGTTTACAAAGAATAAAGGCATGTATCATCAGATAACACACTCAGAAATGCAAGAATGCTAAGATACCTTAATGTATTACACAGCTGTATCACTATTTACACTGAAATTTAGTAGCGCAAGTCCACACAAGTTAGAGAGATTTTCAGAAGTTCTGAAGATCTTCCATATGCTAGTTTGGGGATTCATTGTCTACTAATTTGCAAAGCTAACCAGTAAGTTATGATACGTCAGACCTTGCATAATTTGACTGGTTTCACAACTACTTCAGTAATTGGGTTATATAAAACATCTTCGTAATTGTTGTTGTTTGTTTTGTGCACTTTCATAATGGCAAAGGAGAATGGATGAACAAGGTCCCTATTCATCCTCAAAACATTTCAATTTCCCCTCAGTTTTGAACAAGCCAGTTTGGGGTTTAACTCTTTCCCATGAGAGTTTCTGGTGCACCTGTGCTAGTAGACTCAGTGTCAATTTTGTACTGCAGAAATTGTCCTTAAGTAGTGCAATTATATTGTCTGTACTTTGCAAAAAAGATGAGAGGGCTTAAGAGAAAAATGAGAAGTAAAATAATAAGGTTTCATAAATTCAACCCAGATGCCAGACAAGCTGCCTTCATGATAACTGGCAATTAGAAAGGGTTGGGTCAATGAAAGTCTGCTTTATTTGGCTTTATACTCCACACTTTGTGTGTCAAAGTTAATCATGTTCCTTCTTGCAGTGCCGTGACCTAATTATCAGTCCAGTAAGAACTCCTACAAAAAACAGTAATAAGCTAATGCAATCCAACCTGTCCTGTTTTATTATTTCCTATATTAGCTAGTTCTGGTTTTAGGTATGGTATTTACCATACCTAAAACCATTTATTTTTGTTTCTTACTGCATGTTCATTCCACATGTAGACACAAGTGTAATTAACCTAGAAAGCTGATGTACGTCAGAGCAGCTGACCTCTGTCTGGCTTTACCCTAGCCATGGGTGATTTAAAGACAGTTTAATACTTTAATCTGTAATGTATTTTCCCAAAAGGCACGAAACAGGTAACCTATAATAGCATGAGGAGTAGGTACTTAATTTTCATAATGATTTCACATTGAAGATGAAAGAGCTACTCCTTAAAAGTGGTGGGATGGATAGTAAATTAATTTAAAAGTAATAAATCAGATAACTAAAACTGTTATCTCACAATAAAGCAGATTCAAGTGAGACTTCAAATACTGTTTCTTTACTTGACTTCAAATAAATATATCTCTAAGTTTTTAGGTGATTAGTTTCCAGTTGGATTTCTTGTTTTGATTGCTCCTGCTCATCCAAAGGTACCTCTTCTCATGCTTATAAATGGAGCATGTAATTAACAGTCTTATCTCAAGGTGATTATTTTTCCCCCTTATGATTTGCACAACTAAGTAAGATTCCCAATCATACGTCCATGTTTCTGGCAGGGGTTACAAGGGTCCTCTACCTTGGCATTCAAGCACCTCAATCTAGTGTGGACGCTAGGGCTTACCGATAAAGGTGTGCAAAGCCTCCAGTGTGCTTCAGATTTGATACATTGACATATTAAAGCTTATGAATATTGCATTACAGCCCCCTGCTTGGAAGACGCCGGCACAATACCCCTCTGTGCTCCGGGGGGGAGTTCCTCTCTGTTTCACGGCAATTGCTCCGCTCGCTGCCCGTGCCAGCGCTGCCATCTGCCCGGGCGCTGGGTGCCGGGGGGCGGGTGGGCAAAGGCAGCGGGGCCGTGGCCCTGCGAAGGGGAAGCCGCGGGAGGGATTCCGTGCCCTCTGCCGGGTGACAGCCCCCTGCGCGGGCACGGAACCCCCCGGCGAGAAGCGCTGGGCAACACCAGGCGTCCCAGCCGGCCGGCCCGTAGAAAAACGCAACAGACCAGAGGAGGGGGGCGGTGGGTGGCGGAGCGCAAGTTGGGGAGGCCGGGCGGCGCAGGGGGCGGCGCGGGGGCGGTGCGAGCGGCGCGGCGGGGCGGGCGGCAGCGGGGCCGGGCGGGAGCGCTGCTGTCCGCGCCGCGCCCGGTGCTGAAGGGCGCCCGCCCGCCCGCCCGCCCGCGCCTCCCCGCGGCGCCTCGGCCGCGGAGCCTCCGCGCCTGCTCCCGCCGGGAAGCGCCCTGCCGGGAGCTGAGCCCTGCCGGGAGCTGCGCCCACTTTGCCCCGGAGAAGTCCTCGCTCGCTTCCTCGCTCGTTCACCGGATCGCTGCGGAGCCGCTTGTGGCTTTGTTAAAGGGAGAAGAAGTGCTGATCTCTTTGCGATTTGCACGAGGACCCGTCGAGCTGGGGCTTTTGGTTTGTTTTTTTTCTCCCCTTGTGGATTTTAGTGACTCTTGGACAAGGTAAGCAGCAATGCCTATATATATACACACACATACATACGTATTTTTCACGTTAATAGCAGCGGGGTGCTGGGTGGGATGGAGGAGCCGGCGATTAAAAGCAGCGCAAAGTTGGAAGCTTGTAGCCCTTAGGTCAATGTAGGGGCAAGGCTTGGAAAAAGGGTGCAGCTTCCAGTGAAAAGGGCTCCATAAACAAAAGATGAATCTGAGTGAAAAGTTCAAGGCTTATTTTTATTGAAAATTGGCTCTCAGGGTAATTTTTGAATGGTTGAAAATGTTTTGTGTTAGGAGTCTTAAATATTATAGAAAGATCTCAAAAGACATTACAGACCCTACTTTGTATAAAAACCTTTTGGGGGGATTTGCGGGGACTAGAGAAGCTCTGGTTGATTCTGTCTGGGGGAGGACAGGATATGCGAGGTCATTCTGGGAAGTAGAGAGTAAAGACGGAATTAGAGAGGATTTGAAAGCCTAGCCGCATGTTGCTCTGTGTTCTCGTGCGTGCCTGAATACGTGTGTAGCAGAAGGACGGTGATACCCTGTTACTTGACAAACAATTCAGCACTGTAACGCTGACAACTTGGGAAGCAGCACCTTTATGAAAGGGATCATCACCACCTCTGCCTCCAAGGTCAATGTGGGATGTGTGTGTCAGTGAAAGTCGTGAATTTGTGTCCTTTGATGTTGGCTGAACATCAGGCCTGCTCCCAGGCTGCATCTAGGCGTAAATGAGAATCCTGGATTTAATAATACCGTATTATGTTGCACTTGTAGGACTGCTGTTGTCAGTAATTGAATAGAACTGAGAAGTGTGGGCAGATGTAATGTCTTTTTTTTCAGCAGTACTTAACATTTCGTGAGCTTGGTACGGAGCTGTGCTTCACAGAGGAGTTTGCTGCTGCTTCAGTGAGTTGTCAGAGTTGTGCACTCGCAGAGCTCGGTGCTGCACAGGGATTTCTGCACTCACGGACGGAGCTGAGCGCCGTGCAGTGACTGCTGCACACGCAGGGCTCAGCACCACTCGGGGCTGTCTGTCTGAGATTAAGGCAGATTCCAGAGGGAATAAACTGCAGCTGCTGCTAGCCAGTGCTACTGAGATAACTGAATAGAATAAGCAGGCAATGAGATCCCCACCTTGTGTTTTTAGGATTATGTAGCACTTCATTCTCTTTTGGTTGTGATGAATTTTCTTAGGAACTGGGACCTGAACCACAAGCGTTTTCTGTACACAGATGCCCTGCACAGGTGCTAGCAGTTGTAGTAGCTGTGAACATAAAGTAACTTTTGTCGATGGGATGAAGCTGATGAAAGATGACTGCTTCTTAGTACTGTAGGGTTTTTTTACTCCTGCATAATTTCCTTAATGTTAAGGTTCTATGTTGCTGAGTGTTTGTATCAGCTGAAGTATAAAGATAACCATCAGGCAGCAGCACAGAGCTACTGATGGGTAAAGTTGAAAGCTAGAAAAATGATGAGAAAGTAGCTCAGTCAACCAAGACTATCATTACATTTGGGTAGAATTAGGAAATATGTTTTTATTGTTCTCTCCCCAGTCATAAAGTAGATCTCTTTTTCCTCTCTCAACAGGAGGGAATGAAAGTTTATTACAATGCACTTGCACTAGTTGCAAGCCTTCATTAGCAGTCTATCCATCAGCTAAGATAGCTTTTATCATCTGTCATTGACATGAATATTGATTTGCTTTGAAATATACTGATATAATTTTAAATGATGTCTTTGAAGGTATGGAGATTCAGGAGGCTTACTTTTTGAAGCAGACACTACAACGTTATTTTGAAAAAGTTATTGTGCACCATGTGGTGCAGATGTTACAATAATACTGAGGGGGAGGATGACCCACAACATTGCAACCCAAACCCACCAATTACATATCTAAAATTTTTATGTTTATACAACACCTGAATCTGCAAATCATTGTTCACTTGAGTGGTCTCTATTCATACACATAGTCTTTTTCCAGTAAACAGGACCATCTCCATCATTACATGATTAAAAGTCATTGACCTTTCTGAGATCAATCATTTTACCAGCATAAATCAGATGATAAACTTTGATACCAAGACATTAATTCTGTGCTTTTAAATTTATATCTGGTTGTTTTTTTCTATGTAATATTTTGCCTTCATTTGTACTTCATTTGTATTAGGCTGATTTATTTGACAAATCATGTTTAAAGAGTGGATATTTGAAATTATACATATACTCCGAAGGAGATAAAATGGCACTGCTATTTCTCAACAAAATGGTGTCCTAAATAGATTTATACTTTAAGTGTGGTCCATAGCCATTTTGGTTATTGGTTCTAACTAGAAGAAGTCTATCTGCAGTGTCTGCAGCATGCTTGTTCAAGCATATTTGTAAACTTTTAAGAATATGATTTCGTATAACAGGTAGTTCCAAGTCCTTTAGCAACGTCACACAAAAGTTGCTAATGACTTGACCAACTACCTGATTGCAGAGCTAATGTGAAATCAAGGAGGAGGTTTGTTAGAAAAACAGGATTTAGAGAAAATTGGGGTTTAAAGAGCTACTTTATGGACCCTTCTTAAGCTGACCAATGCACAAAGGTGGGCATATGAGGGCACAAAACTATTGGAAGTATCAGCATATGCACAACCCTGTCACGGGTCCAAAGCTTACTTTTTCCAGTGGATCAATTGGTTATTTCTTGGTTTAAGGCCTTTGACAGCAAATGGTGATCAGTAAAAGCCCAAATATTCTGGTTGCTTCATTCTAGATGTGTTCTAGGTGTACCATGTCTAATCATGTCAGTTTTTCATCCTGTTTTTATTTGTGTGTGAGTTTTTCCCATAATCCTCTGTATTTGTTTAAAAGCAATATTCAATCCTAGAATAAAGATTACAATCACATAAATTACGTCTTTTAAAAATATCAAACTTTTATTTTTCTTAGAAAAATGCATGCTGTCCCAAACTGTGACTTCATATAACTTTTCAGAAAATACAAATTTTCTGTCACTCTTCTCTTTTAGAGACTATAAAAATAATAATAAAACCAGAGCTCTCCTCAATTTTGTTACTTTCATATCTAAAGATGGAGCTCCAATAGGAGTAGTTCTGCCATTTAACAGATCTGAACTTGGGTTTGATATCTCAAAGGCAAGAGGTCAAATGAAGTTTGGGAAGCAATTTCTGATTATCTTTCTCCAGACTGGAAAATAATATGGGATAATTGTGGACATTAAATATTGCTGGAGTGAATCACTGACTCAAGGGGAAGCAATGACTCAAATGCCACTCTTGACTTTGCTCTACAATTTTTCTAAGCAAAAGCAGGACCATATTTGTTAACCATACAGTGTAGCTTGGTCTGTTATGCTACACAACTTTAAAATAAATAGATTAGCAAGTTTATTTGTAAGTCTGTTTAATCCTGTTTTTTAGTTCAAGCTTTTTTTTTTTCCCACCTTCTGAAGCCCAGTGAATAGTTGTCAGCAAATGAAAAGACTGGAAACTTACTTGCATATGATTTTATACATATTTAATACAGCATGCTTTTTCCTGACTCTTGGTAGACAGAAAAGACAGCAATTTTATATTATCAAAAGAACAGGAAATAAAATTTTTTTCTCTGTAGCAAACAGGCATTGAGAAAGCTGTGGGCTGACCAAGAGCAGTGGTAGTCTAGCCCCTTTGAAAATAGTGCTGTGTGAAATTCCCTCTAACGCCTCCAATATCAAGGGTTTCTACAGCCCAGGAAAAATATGCAGGAGAAATCAAACCCACAGTTTTATTCTCTTCTGTAGTATTTTACAAGTTCTTTCTTTAGCTTTTAGGTTGAGTAACCTCTAGTTACAAAGTTCTGGTAGGTTGTGTTCCTTTCTAGCAGTTGCATTTGTTAACAGATGTGTCTTGATTTGGAAGAGCCAGTGCAGATCAAGGAATTACCGCATAGTTACTGTTGCAGAAGAACTTCAGAAAGGCTCCCTAATTGCTGGTGTCTTTCTTTTCCTCTATGCCATTGTTACTTCTGTTTGTATTGGCTAAATATACTGGCCAAGAGAGGTTGCTGTGGTTTGGCCAGGCACGATTCCTTACCAAGTGGGAATGGGAATGACTGGAAATGTGTTGTTATCCATTTTTAGCTTTATTTGATAGCAACGTTTATGCGGGTATTTACATCTTCTGTCGTAGAAATGATCTTGGTAAGTCTACTCAGTTAATCACTCTTTATACCGTACATTATGTAAAATTAGTGGATTGGTTGCATTGCTGAGTCCTGCAAATCTTAAGAAAATAAGTTCTAAAGAGTGAAATGAGGGGAGAGTTGCCAATGCTTGCACTGATTGCTTGAAGTAGGTTGAAGTTCACAGTTTATTTGCATTTGAATTAACTGAGGTTGGTGTCCAGCAGAGCTTTTCAGAGCAGATTTCAGAAAGACTTTTTTTGTGCAACAACGTACTTGAAAATGTTAGATGGAAGATGAAGGATATTTAAAATACTTCTTTCTTTTCCTGACAGAGAGAGCTTTCTTCTCATTTTATTCCAAGTGAGGTTTATTGTAATCTGAAATATTTTTACCACTGAATAGGCGGTCTTGTGGTAAAAGCCACTATCATTTTCACATCAGCATATTAAAAACTTTCTGAAAGTATTTTTAGTTCCTTCATAAAGAATTTCCTAATATCTGCAAAAAGAAACAAAGTAATTTGAAAGCAGCTCATAACTTTAATCAGATAAAAAACTTATTCACTACTAAAATAAATCTTTTATTAAATGATAGGAACTTCTAGATTATTACTGTACTTGCTTTTGCTTCCATTAGGAAATAAAATATTTTAGAGGCTTTGTGCATTTTAACTCTGACCTGTACATGTTTTTGTTATCATAACAGGCCTTTGTCTTCCTAAATAATATGTAAGTCATTATACACATTTAAAGAAATCAACAAGCAACAAAACAAAAAACAGGTAGAAAATTCTTACATGATGAGCAGTAGAAATAAACTTTGTTTTCAAAGAGCTTGCAGATTAGGATTTGTTTCAAAGTTCAGTGTTTCAGGTTCTATTTCCTTTATGTCATTTCTTTTGAAAGCTTTATTTAAAACACTGCTATAACTGATGATATATGTTGTTTATGGGTTTTATTAAATTTTGCTATAAATTATTGCTGGGAAAGAAAAACCAAACAATCTCGCATCATTATGGTAGATCAATGGAAATCTTGATTCATATGCAAAAGCAATCAAAAGAATAAATGCTACCTTTGATTCTGTTACAGCATGAATGTAATGCACTAATGTTACAATTATTTATGTAGTTGAGGATTGTATTTGGTGGCAATCATGGCCTCCTGGTGATGATGAGAAACATGCAAGATTCAAACACATTTAGTGTATACACAGAAAAGACTAGTATCTGCTTTCTGAGGGCAAACTGTAGTGCAATGGAAAGCTAAATGGGCATGAATGAATGACTAATTCACAAATATCTGTGGTTTAGAGTTGCAGTAGTTCAAATTTTTTATTCATAGAGCAGAAAATTGTCTATTGTACCTAAATAAAAGAGGAGATGTACTTTGTTAATTTTGAAAATGCTTTTGCATTTATATTTTAAGAGAAAGAGAATTATTTTGTCACATTTTGGAGAGGTTTTTTTTCCTTCTGCATCATCATTTGTGGCAGTGTCTAATTTTCTCTCCTAAGGGTCTGTTTTGACTCTTAAATCAACAAAATGCAGAAGTTTTTGTAAGATGTTATGTTTGTACAACATATTGGTTAACCATTCACCTTTTGTGAGAGATTTGAGACCTAAAAGAAATCTGAGATCAGGCAGATTTTCTCAGTGTTTTACAGATATTCCTCAAGTCTGAGAGGTGAATGCTCAGAAAAATCTCTGAAAGACAGTATCATTTCCAAACATTGACTCAGTTATCTCTGCAGTATTCATAAGAGTGCAAAATCTGATATTGTCAAGGAAAGAATGTTTTGGATTGGAAGGACTTTAGAGATCATTTCTTTCCAACCTCCTGCCATGGGAAAGGGCCTCTTCCACTAGGCCAGGGTGCTCAAAGTCCACCCAGTCTGGCCTTGAACACTTCCAGGGCTTGCAACACCCACAGCTTCTCTGGGCAAGCTGCGTGTCAACACCCTCATAGTGAAGAATTTCCTCCTAATATATAATCTAAACCTACTCTCAGTTTAAATTATTCTCCCTCATACTATCACTACATGCCCTTGAAAAATGTACCTCTTCATCTTTTTGCAGGGCCCCTTTAGGTACCAAAAGGGCTCAGTGTGGTCTCCTTGGGACCTTCTCTTCTGCAGCCTGAACAACCCCAGATCTCTGAGCCTGCAGAGGTGCTCTCTCATAGGAGAGGCGGTCCAGCCCTCTGGTCATTTTGGTGGCCCTCGTCCAGGCTTGGTCCAACAGGGCCACATCCTTATGCTGGGATGCATCCATCTCAGAGCTGGATGCAGTACTCCAGATGCAGTCTCTCAAGAGCAGAATGGAGGGGGAGGACCCCCACCCTTGACCTTCTGTCCACAATTCCTTTGCTGCAGCCCAAGGTTTTCTGTGCTCCAAGTGCACATTGCTGGGTCTCATTGAACTTCTTGTCAACCAGAACCCCCAAGTCCTTCTCACCAGGGATGCTCTCAATCTATTCTCCACCCATCCTTTTTTTGTACTTGGGATTGTCCCAAGTGCAGGACCTTGTGCTTGGCCTCATTGAACTTGAAGAGTTTTGCACAGTCCCACCTTACAAGCCTGTCCAGGTCCCTCTGGATGGCATCCTTTTCTTCTGGTGTGTTGGCTAGACCATGCAGCTTTGGCAATCTTGCTGATGGTGCACTCAGTCACACTGTGCATGACACTGACCAAGAGGTTAAGTAGTGCCAGTCCCAATACCAGCCCCTGAGGAATGCCACTTGTCACTGGTCTCCACTTGGATATTGAGCCATTGACCACAGCACTGAGGGTCTGACCATCCAGCCAGTTTCTCATCCACTGAGTGGTCAATGCATCAACTCCATGCCTCTCTAGTTTAGATAAATGAATTAAATTCAAATTAAATTTAGTTATTTTTTTAAAGTAGCATCTTACTTTGACAGTGAGCCCTTCTTTTCTCTCTGCTCTGTTTCAAGATGGAAACATAAATTCATCTCATAATAAGTTTTTGCAGTGGAAAGGCCACAGAGAAAGAAGAGAAGCCCATTATGACAGTACTTTGGGTTTGTCCTTGTCAAGTGGAATTAAGTTGCACAGATCCTCCCTCTCCTTGCAACAGCCAAGGTTAGCCATAACCTCAGCTGCAATGAGAAATTGATGTTTTTAATCTTGAGGGTTGATTTTTAAGTTGAAAAACAGTTCATCACAGAGCTGCTCTTCCATATTATCAAGTACTTTTATAGAGAGAAAATCTTATGTAAAATAAACTACAAGACACAGCACCAGGTTATGGTAGTTTGAGGACTGATAATATTTTTTGTTTATTTCCTATGCTTTTTAAGGCAAATGAATCTTAGCTAGTATATTAGAGAGTTAAAATACTATCTTTTAAAATTGTTGGTCCTCTATCCTATATGTTACGTTTCTATCTTCCATTTATACTATCTTTATATTCTCATGTAATTCAGAATCCCAGTGATTATTAGTGCTGTGGTAGTATTCCAAAACAAAAAATATATTTCTCTTCTAGATTTTTTGGTTTTTGCTAAACAGTTATATTCTGTAAAATTTTTTTTCTAGTGGATTTAAACTGTGCTGCTTAGCTATAGTTGCATTTTAGTCTACTGTCTAATAATAGGCTGTTTCTATTATTTTTTGCTTGGAGAATTTTTCTCACAGAAATATTTGAACAGTCTACATTTGTATGTTCTTGGTGCAGTCAGCAGGGTGAGGGGAGGTTTTCTCCATCTTGAAGGTTGCATTTGAAACACTAGTAGATTGCTTCAAGCATCAGATCTTAAAATTGGTGCCCCCAAAAGACTACAAATGTAATATTTTAATATATTTATGTCCTTTATATCTTTTCTGTGTGATAGTCACATTCATCTACTGCTTTAGGCTCTCAGTAATCTCTTCCATGCATAAGTAAACTTCTGAAGGGGCTGCTATGCTTGTCTTTGTAAAAATATACATGATATCCACATAAATCATTAATAAATTTATACTAAAAATTTGATTTATACTTCCAAAGTGTCAGAAATCCATATAAAAAATAGGACCCCCGCTGTTCTCATGGTTTCTCAAATAGAACAGCTCTCACATTAGTAAAGAGATTTAAATTAAAGTTTGTGAAATAATTTGCTGACTCTAATGATTTAGAGTGCTTTTATTAATTTATGTGCTGCATCTGACTCTTCGATGAACAGTGGGAAGTATTATGGCTAATAATTTCAGTTTTATCATTTTCTGCTTGCCTTTTGAGAGACGAAGTTCCAATGTGAGTGAGTTAGACTTGTATTTTTTATAAGCTGAGCATGTTTCTGGAGTTATGAGTAAACGGCGAAAGAAAGCTTAAAGAGCTGATCACAAAGCTCTCAATGGTTAAAAAAATAAGCCAATAGCTTTGTGCTTTCATTATTTTTTCTAATGAAGAAAGTGGACAGGAGATAGTATGCATAGCTGGAAATTCTGAATTTTGAATTTTTTATTGTTTAAATGTTGAATGGTAAATATTTCCTATTAGGAAAAATGTGTTCACTAGAAGGGTGGTCAGGCATTGGAGCAGGCTGCCCAGGGAGAGGGTTTTGCCACTATCCCTAGAAGTGGTTGAGCAGAGTGTGGATGTGTCACCTGGGGACAGTCTTTAGTGGTGAACACAGCTGTGCTGGGCTGAGGGTTGGGCTCAATGATCTCAGAGGTTTTTTCCAATGATTAATGATTCAGTGATTCTGTTCAGTTGGGGCTCTTCCAAAAAGAGCTATGAAAAGAGTTGTGATGTTACAAAAATCATTAATAATTGTTATGGTTTTTTTCAATATTCAAAGTAAGGACTTACTTTAAACTTCCCATACATCTGAGATCCTTAATATCTCAGATTATAACTTTGATTTTCAACATCAACTTTCTTATCCTAGCATACAGCAGAAGGTTTCTGTGGCATTATTGATCTGCATCCATCAATCATGAGACCCACTTTGGTGTTTTAAAGGTGGGAGAGTATTTGGGAATTTGAGAGATTTTAAAGTGTCTGTTTACCATTTCTCTCTAACACTAGATTTTTGAGGTTACCGTCGGTAAAGTCAACCAATTTATAAGCCACAAAAAATTTGGGGAGGGGTCAAGGAGGAATACCATTTGCTTCAAAGAGTTTACTGCTATCACTCTAATCAGTGAATATTTAATGAAAAGTGTCTTCTAAGCACTCTTTTTTCTGTATTTGGACTAGGTTTGTACAGCAATAATCATTATGAATTTTTGATTGCTTTTGATCAGTGTCTGAGAGATCAGTTCTTTTGCAATCCTGTAATAACTGCACTAGAATAATTTGTGAATGGGACAGAAATAATGATAAGTAATTTTCTTCTACTTCTGGTATTTAGGTCCATCAGTAATTATGCACTTTGTTTTTCCTATATTGTCTTTTACATTGGGTTTATGTGATCTATTTTTGATAGTAATTTATTTCACAAAATGCCTTTTTGGCTTCAAAAAAAAACAGTTTTTTTTTTTTTTTGTGTTAAAGATTGTGTATTTAATTATCTATAACAAGTAGTAACTGTTCATCATGTAGCCTTTGCATGGAATGCAAAATGTCAACTGTAAGGCTTCACAAATTAAAACACCTCCATAAGGAACTTAAAATGATACACAGTGAAATAGAGAAGTGCTACTGAAAAGAGTCAAACTGCTTTAAAATGAGTTTGCAGTGTGTGTGGAGGTTCAACTAATTTGCAAAGATATGAGGCCTAAAAGTGAAACTTCAGAGTTGAAATTTTCTGATTGAAAAGGATACATCTGGGCAAAAATAGTATTCTGAAGTTTGTTAATAAGTACAAGCAGAGAAGAAACAATCCAGAGAAAGACTTTTCCATAGTAAATATTTTTCCAATTTAGTTATATTTCATAGAAAGCCATGGAGGGTTGGGAGTGGGGGGAAAAGCTGATATTATCACGATGTGGAAATTTCATCTTTGAGTTTTTGAATATGGAAAATTACTTTTTAAGAAGTGTTGCTCATGAATTTCTAATTTAGGACATTTCTGAGTTTACCTAATCTCTCAAGACTATCAAGAATTGGAGTACAAAATGGGAGGTTATGCTTTCTAGGAGCTGAACAGTATAAACAGGAGTTGAATCCTGCCACTCCTTTTGGCTTGTACAAATATACATCTATGCCCAGAAAAAGATGCATAACTGCTCAGAAGGGAAAGGTCAGAATTTGGCAAATCTGGGCTTAAAAACAGAGTGGAAAGGGAGTGATAAGTGAAATAAAAAACTCAGTAATTGTACATACAAATTACCAAAAACTTTAACATGTGCTGTTAAGTATTCTTACAGGGAAGGACTTTAGGGACTGAGAAATTTTTTTTCTGTTGCTCCACGCTAAGGGACAGTGTCATTTTTCTCTTCAGCAGGAATTAAATTTTAGTCTAAGATATTTAGGCAGAGGGCAGAAGCCTTGGACGTATTTCACTAGAGAAACTCTTGTTGTTTGGTGAATATCATAACATCTGTTGAGAGTGAAAACATAGATGAATAATCCTAAACCAGAAGAATGTAACTCCTTACCCACCAAAAGAGAATGAAATTCTTTGTGTATTTAAGGGAAGTAGCTACTTTCCTTAAATACACAAAGGAAGAGAAGAAAAGTTTGCAATAACGAAATCTATAACTTTGTAGCTACTTTTCTTTCTTTCAGTTTCTAGTGTGGGGAAAAAAAAGTGCAATCACTAATGGAAAAAGAGAAGAAAAAAAATAGCTTTTCTGTGCTCCCAGACTGAAAAGTGGTATGGTTACATTTACATTAATATTATCATAGCAAGTTTGCATCAGTGAAAATATGAGGATAAATCAGACACCATATGTGCAGCTCCACACTTAATTACTAGATGAACACTTCTGTAATGAAGATTATGGCATTGTTTTGAAATTTGCATCCTCCTTCTTATCCTTGCATGCTTGTTATTTCTGGCCATCTGCAGGAAATATTATTAAATTAGAGCCAGTGAGCAGATCTAACAACAGAAAACTATTAATGGCAAAAGTCAGCATTACTAAAGAATTGTCCTAAATTTCTGGATGTTCATGAAGGGCTGTTATGACCAGAAAACCACCCTAAAAACTAGAATGCTGCTCTAAGATGGTATTTACAATAGATAAAAGAATAGATAATTGAGAGAGTCACAATAGCACAAAAGTATTCCATTTTTCTCTGGGATTTTTGGGGATGTTAATTGTCACAACAGTGTAAGAGAAATACTGATGTCCTAAGCTTGCTTAAACAGCCTGTCAGTTATATTTTAAATAAGCTGATTTAAAGTTTATTGTGTTCACTTTGATGTAACTGGGCAAGTAAAGTTATAATCAGAGAATAAGGTGTGCAATTTCATTTTGTAGCTAAATAGATTCATAGTTTTAATTGAACTGTGTTGGGGTCACTGCTATCCCTCATGTGTTACTACACCTGTTGATCAGTCTTTCCACTGGCCAGTGGTGTTGATATGAGTGGTGAGCTGGATTGCAGAGCTGATCTGGCTAGAAATGAACCTTTTCCTGCCCTGCTCTCCACCGATCAGTTGGAATATCATGGCCAAAGATCAGTTTAAGCTATCATAGAGCAAGACAGCTTCCTTCAAAAACATGTAAAACTGATTTGATTTGAACCAGTGTGTTACTGTAGACATAGACTGTAAAAGTATGGGATAAAACTTGAACAAAGCAGTACAGTCTTATGACTTTAGACACTGAACTGCAGGCAGCTCTCTCCCCCCTGCATCCCAAGACATGGCTTTAAGCTTTTCTCTAAGAGCTTCTAGTGGGATACTTTATCCCTATTGTGTTATCTCACGTGAGAATAGCCTTATGGGAATGCTAATCTAGAAAGAGATTGGTGTAAAGCAAACAGTGCATTTATCCTCCCAGGCATGTTTCTGATATGCCATCATGGATAAAAAAATCCCAAGAAAACTAAACAAGAAAACAAACCCAGAAGGCTGGAAAGGGCTGCCTTTCCCAGTGTTGTAAGGGATTCTTCAGGAGTAGTTTTAAAATATTTGCTTTCCAGATCTCTATCTCCCTTGGGCTTTAAGAGTAGCCAAAACTGGGGCAAAACATAGAGCTGAATCTAGGCAATCTTTCATGGCTGATGTTCAAAGAAGTCAAGTGACTTTGGAAATAAGAGGTGCTTTTTGATACTTTTAATGATACCTACTCTCTTTTTTTCTTCAGTATGTTTTGTGTATTGTATGGTTCATTCAGAACTGTAAGAGGCTGTGTTATTATTTAGGAACATGAATAGGGATTGTGTAGCAGGACCTAAGAAACTGGCTCTTGGGTTGTTGGTGGGGCTGGCTTTAAGCACAGGAGGCTGCCCAAAGCAGTCAGCTTTGAGAGAAAGCAGCAGTGGCTCTGCTCTTGTTTTGTTTCGAGGTGTTCAACTGGGTGCAGTGTCAGCACTGAGTGTTGACACTCTTTTATTAAGTGAGGAATTAGGGAATATGAGCAGTATGCATGGAGTATCCCCTCTCCCACCTTAGCAGTATCTGCTTTTCCCTCATCTGCACCATGCCAAGATGAACAGTGAACCTGATGCATCAGTTTGGTCCCCTACATTTATTGCCTTTATCCCTCTTTGACACTCTCTTTTTCTTCCTGCTGGAAGTTTCTGTAGCTACAGATCATACTCAGTGTTTTTGGAGGAGGCAAAGAGAGGAAGTTTGACCTGGGTTTGCTATCAGCTATGGTTTGAGATGATCCGTGTTTTACTCCAGGGGATGGAAGTTATTGTCACCTCTCTTTGCTGAATGTCAGATTGCCTCATTTATGCTACTTTAAGACTTTGAAGATGACAAAGAAAGGTGGATTTTTCCCTCCATCTGTAGGCAGGGTAATCCTGATTTTTAAAAATTAGAGATTTTCAGAATGCAAGAATGATTCTATAAAAGTGATTAATATTAAATTGATTTAAGTCACTTGGCTGTTCTCCACTGGGGTTCCTTCCACTGCTTCATAGTCACATAAGAACTGCAAGAGAGTAAACAATCTTCAGACTCTATTGCATGTTGCTGAATCAGATAAAAACCTTCAAAATAACTTCCAAAACCCTCTTTCTCTGCTTTGATAAATTTCTGTATTTTGTGGCTTCCAGAAAATCTCATCTAGATAACAAGAAATATTTGAAATTGCTGAGAGGTAGGCATTCCCATACCTTCAAAATACAGACAGAGGCAAGAGAAGCTTTCAGTTCTCATAGCATAGGGATGCTTACCTTAGTCAGCACTGAGGATAGTTCATGTGACAATAACTGATTCATCAATAAAGAGCCACTTGGACGTTTGCCACGTGATCAGCATTTGTGACAGGGCAGTTGGAATGTGATGTTCAGTAATATCTCCTGGCTCCTCTTCATGAGCATGGCACTTCACAGAGGTGTCCTAGACAATCCCAGAGTCAATGTGGCTGAAAAGAAAATGATAATAGTGTCAAGGTGGGATGAAAGAGGGGGCACAGACTTATATTTCAGAGAGGTGGGGTGATCACTCTTCAGGCTGTAGCTTCAGAGTGACACTTTCACTTGAGAAAGAGATGGAATGCTCTTGCCTATGCACAGAGTTCATACCAGATGTGGTCTAGAGTGTCTGGTGATGGCACCTGAGCATTAATTTCTTGTTGAAATATAGGGTTTTTTTGGTTAAGAGGCTGTTTCTAGTATTTCCTGGCACACTGATGGTCAAAACTTAATTCCAGTCAATTCTACGTTAACATTTTCTTGTATTTCTATTGTATAAATAAAACTGAAGATATTTACCTTTTTGCCTTTCCAAAAATAACCAAAGAGTGCAAAAAATTCCCTCAAAACCTAAAAAAACCTCAAAGTAAATAAAATGTATAAAACTTTTTGGTTTTTAAAGTCAATAAATAGCAAAAAAATTTGTTTTCAATGTGTTATTCAATGGTGGTTGAGGAGACACGAAATACATTCCTTTCACATACTACCATTTCATCACCACATCCTGGCTGCTCCTTGCTTTGTATTATCTGCATTCCATTCACCTTAGAAATGGCAATTTTTTAACCTAAAGAATTTTTGAAAAAAACCCCCTATTTTTACAATCCCATTTAGCTACAACCTAATCAGGAAATGGTAGGTTTTACTTAATCAGGAAATGGTAGGTTTTTCTGGTTTACTGTCAGCTTTCCAGCATGCATTTGGAAGGCTTCTTCCTAGTAGTTATATTTGAGTGGTATAAAACCATTAGCAATAAAACACAGTGATATAGTGCAAGACAGTTAAAACATAGCAAGAAATGAAAGCTTAGATCCTATTGAATGGGGTCATTAGCATACAATATGAGAAATACATTGTTTGATTGAAAATATCTTTGGAAAATTTAAATAAGACTGCATTTTTTTCTAGGAAAATTACTATGTACTAAAACAATGAACTGCATTTAATATAGATAGTAGAACACAAATGACCAAGTCAGCTGTCAGAGTCAATTTATTTTTTTTATCAGGTGTGATAGTGGTGGAGCTTTTTTGTTCTATCAGATCTCAGAAAGGGTGTGTGTTTACTTCCTATTTTTTCATTCTGTTAATTTCTTTTTATATAGGGTGAGAAAATCCTTCTTTTAGAGATTTGGACTTAAACATCCAAGCACATGGCAGTAGGAACTATGCCAGCTTTATGACTGATAAAACAAGTGCTATTTTCTGTATTTCTTTCTGATTGTTCTGAATTGAGGCTCATGAAGAAAGCTGACCTTTGTGACAATAAAGAAGAAAGAGAGTTGAGTCACCACAAAGCAGGAAAGGACAGAGGTAAAAAACTCCATAGCAGTTAAATTGAAAAAAGAGAAAATACCTGTAACTAGTTTGGCTATTCAAGTACAGAACACTTTATACTTCTGTGAACCTGTATGAATAGACATAGATTTTTTTCTAAACACAATAACAAGCAACTTTGGTTTTTTTTCATTTTAGTTGACAGAGTTATTTTAAAGTTTTCTTTCCATTCTTGTGAATATTCATTGCAAGTTAATCCTGTAAATAGGGTGAAATTCTGTACCAAACATGTTATATGTAGGTTTTAGAGTTGTTTTCATGTTGTCAATTGGGTCAGAATTTCATCTATAGTTAACTTAATTATATTAATGTGGGCACTGAGGGACAGTACTGGAGGGCAAATATATTTTTGGTTCAATCCTGATAAGGACAAACTGCCCTCAGCTACAGATAGTCCTTGTTTATTTAAATAGCTGCAACATTCATCTGTCCGTTTGGTTACTGATTGAGCTGTGCTTCAATCCAATCACACCAAAGTCCACATGCATCTTTATTCTCTGCAGTTTGATAATTTCGTATTTCTGTCAGTGTTTGTACTGCTGTGCCTGTTCCTCTCCATCACAGCAGAGTGCATCCATGTCCTTCTGTGTTTCAGGAGCTTGTGGTTTCTTACGTGTCATAGACTGTCCCATGTCCCCTCTCTTGCTGATATACAGTCTAGTAATCTTCCCATCCTATGAAGACTGCTACTTCCCCTGTCCCTAATGACCTTCTGTCTTTACATTTTTGAGGTTTAGGACTTGGTTTCCTTCTACACTCCTTTATAATTCTTTTGTTACTTCAAAACTAATTAAAGGCAAAAACTCAAACCCATCTATTCTGGTCTTGCCATTTTCATGGTTATCTTGAGGAACAATCTCCATGGGGGTTGAGTTTAAAGCAGCTGAGTTATGGAAGAATCTCTTTCTTGAGTAAACAATATGGGATCCATCTCTGTTGGCTACAGCATTTCAATGCAGAGAGTTTCATAGATATAAAAGGATAACATCATAACATGAACCAGAATACTTAATGGAAAGGGATTCTCTAAATTATCATGGCTGTTGGAACTAATGATAGACGTATCATGGTTTAGCATTCATCCAAAGAGTTCAATAACACAAAGGTTTTGTTGGTAACTACTATTTTACCAAACCTCAAGGTTTTCTTGAATGATAAAAGAGAGAAGTAAGGGTGGTAGATGAATATATCACAGCAAATATGGAGAATTTTAATCTTTAATTTAGCATCTCACCTGTTTAAAAAAAAATTGTATCTTAAGTGGCCATTTTGCTTTCTCTAGGGTCATGTCTTTTCTCAAATCTGCTCTTAACAATTTACTATGGAAGTGCCAACAGCTGTTGTTTCTTCGTACATTTAGTTAATGTTAGTAGTGTTTGATTTTAGAAGAAAAACATAAAAACTTGAAAACCCAAATATTTATCTTTTCTAGCATGTGCAAAGGACACAGCTACACAATGGTATGCTAGGTGTCAATTTACAAATTATGTAAAATATTAACACTACCAAGATATTTATTTACCTGAGTTCTAAGCTGGCAGGTGTTCTGTTTCTGGTTTCATAATGTAAAGTGGTTGAATTCCCGTCAGTTTAGATACTGCCATGATGGTAAACATTAATCCTCTAGGATATTGAGGAACCAGCTGTGACAAGTTTACTTAATGAGGGAAGAAAGAGACCACCTCACTAACAGTATAACCTCCTCAAACCAGCACTTGCATATATCAGTGATGCTAAAATCACCCTGAGGTTGATACTGAAGTCTAGGGAGAAAAATAGATCAATATACGCGACTCGAATCCTTTAAACAAAGCTCCTCTCGGATATGTGAACTGTAGTACTCTCATTTTGTTCTTCTTTTTGAAATATTAAACACATTATGAGATCATGTGATGAACTTATAAGAAGGTTTTAAAATGGATATTTCTCATTTTATTATAATTCGTTGAAACTGGGGTTTCTAACACTAAGACACCTGGGTGTCATCCTTTATACAAATAAATAAATATACTGAAAACGGTAAGATAAAATTAGAGCATGAATTTAGTGTCAAAGATAAGTGTCCTTGCTGCATCTGCATTTCAGGAACTTTTCAGAAATGGCCCTGGCATGATCAGGCCACTTATGTTCAGGCTCACATGAGCCACTGTAAATCTTAAGGACCAGTTCCAAAAAAGCCCTTCTAGAAAAACCCTGGACACATGGATCTTGCTTGCATCCCCCCAAAGAGAGGGGATGGGCTGCCTGGGCTGCTGCTCCTACCCACCAGCACCTGGCAGTGTAGGTGTTGGAGGGCAGAGAGAGCAACAGGGAAAGGCAGGGAATTCTGGCCCTGTGCTGGCTGCTCACCATGGTGGTCCCTGGCTGTACCTGCCTTGGAGCAGCCTGACATGTCTGTAAGGTCTGCACAAAGACCAAGTGCGCTAGTCAGGAGTTCAAGGGCCTTTCCTCCACCTTCTGCTTATGCAACATGATGGTTTTGCAGTTTAAATCAGGAAAGGAGTGAGGGAGAGATGGACAGGAGTCAGCAGAAGGCAGGGTACATCTGGCATGGCGAAGGCATTTTGTGAGATATTTTTAAAAAAGTGTTTCTCATCCTGTGTGTTCCAGCACATGAGCTGTCAGTGGCATTGCTGGCTGTTCTGAAATGACTTGCCAGCCTGTTTTGGTGGGTGAAGGATGAGGAGCATGTGCCTGCACAGTGAGTGGCTGTGGGCACATAAAGCCGCAGCTGAGAGACAGAACAGATTGGTTCGCAGATGTACGAGCTGCTGGCTGCCGTGGCAGTGCTGCACTTCACTGCTGCCAGCCCCAAGCCTGCTGTACATAGTTAAGGTGACCTAACCACTCTGGTTCAGAGTGCAGCTGCCACTTCTGGAGGAGACCTGGGAGGTGGCAGCATGAAGTGTGCAGTGCTCAGAAGCTGTCAGGAAGTCGTGGGGTTGAGTGCTGCCCCCACGACACTGTGATCTGCTTTCCACGGCGCATGTTGACAAGGAGAAACATTGCTGGATATGTATTTCAGCTATATCCATAAGAGAATATGATACTGTGAATACTTTGTAAGAGCCCCATTTTTGGTGTAAAGATAACTGTTGTAAAGTTTTTGAAGGCAGGCTGTGTGTGAAGATGTGGGCACTAGGGTAGAGTAGAGGCAGGCTAATGGGAAAAGACATGCTTTTAGGTAAAACTTCTGCTACTCATTCAAAACTAATGCAGTATAATTTTCTCTACACAAGAATGTACTTTCTGTGCTGCTAACTTTCAGCCATGAAACCATAAGGGTAGATAAAAGCATCTTAAGAAATGGTAGCAGTGTGTTCTTTCATGCCTGGTTATTTGTGTCCATCATGATATGCAATGAAATCCTCAAAGTCACAGGCAATGAAGCATGGTTTATATTTATTACTGTGGCTGTATTATAAACCTATTAATTACACTGAATATGGTGACATAGCTTACGGTCTTCTTTTGATCCCCACAAAACAGACAATTAATTTTATTCTTATTTATTTTCAGATTAATAATATTTAAAAGACAGAGACTGACATTTTCTGAGAGCATGTTGAAATGTTGAAATTGACCTTTTAAATAATTCCAGGTTAATATCTTATATATCTTTTCTTTTAAAGGCAGGTGGAATGCAGTGATTGGGCCATTACTTAAGATTTCATTTATTATACTTTGTAGAGGTGTTAAGTTGATCTTATCAGTTTATTGAGGTGGAATATTTACATTTTCAAATGAATATCTCTTCTCTTATAGCCAAATATCCTGACTAGTCACTATTTATCAACACAGAACAGAACATATTAGCTGAGAAATTCTGGGGGGAAAAAAAAGAGCTTTAAAAATGGCAAAGTTCTTAATTTTAAGTATGTATGCATTTTAAAATAGGGCATTCTTGTAACTGGGTTTATGTTTTAACTCTTTATATAATAAAGTCTGGCTAAGCCAGGTTACATTAATTATATTTTTTTATACACCGTAAATACATATTGTCACATTTGGAACTGGTTGTGTAAAATATGATATCCTTTCAATCTTCTCTGTGAAGATTACAGCATGGGGACAGGTAAAGCAGTGCTTATTATGCATTTGCTAAACTCTCATAGCAACAACCTCCTTCCAAGTCCAACAAGAAAAAGTTAGGCAAAGAACAAAATTTATATTACCAATGAACTGATGAGAAGATTCAGAAATCATAATAGCTTTGAGAGGAAACACTCACTGTGGTATTGTAGAATATATTAATTGTTATTAGATATTCATAGTTTGTTTTCCACAAAGTATTGGAAAAGTATTGGAAAAGCATTAGCAGGGGAGAAAAGAGAGATACAGATTTTGCTTTACATTTCTTTAAGAATTACAAGAAATTGTCTCTGACTCAGCAGTGACTATCTGATCATCAGGGTGATGGTGGAAACGCTGTGCACTTTTCATGTAGTTTTCTTTGCTTAAAAAAGAAATCTCTGAAAATTATTTAAGGGCCCCATTTCCCTTACCTAAAAAAGGCAAGAGACATATCCTAAGATATTCCTTTTGTCAGTTAAGAAGGTATAGCTCTCCTGGCAGTGCTTCTTATCCAGGAGTTTTAAGGTATAAACTTGACACAGAATAAAAGAATCCTCCTATAGTTTATAGCTTGTAAAAAAACTTCAAAATTAACTAAAATGGAATAAATCAATAGTGAGAAAACTGCAGAGTACATCAGATTCATGAATGCTCTGGAAATAGGTTAAAAAAGTGAAATGACAGAGACTTCTGAGAATCAGAAAGGAAAATCTAAATTTGATGCTGCTGAAATTACTGTACAGTGAGAAATAAGGAACAACCATTATCTGTTCCACATCCTTTGTTCTATTCCTCCTCAGCTCATGAGGAAAATGTAAGGATGATAAGTAGCACATAAGACTTCTACAATGCCAATCAATTTGATGCTAAAATAGTGCATTAAACTCATTGCTAATAAGAATTAGTGCACCTTGAGGAAAGGAACTCAGCAACCTACTTATTTGTGTGCAACCAGGGAGAAGCCCACCCCCTAATTATATACATGCAATGATTAGCTGTAAATTAACTGTTTTCATTAATAAAATAGATGATATAGAGTTACTGCTAGTAGTTGCTTAAGAATTTCAGTTCGGTGTTTACTGGCAGAAAAATCATATATATATGTTAAAATATGTACAGTTAAAATATGTATTGGAATATTTTATAATTTTTAAATTTTTTCATTTTAGTCTATAATCTATGTTATATGTGAGAAATGTGCAGAGAAAAAACCAGAAAAATGCAGAGTATCTGCTTAAAGAGAGAATAAAGAGAGCCAAGTAAACTAATCAGATTCCCAAACGTGGTTATATGAGTAAAAAGAAGAAACAGTCTTCAGTGAAAATAAAAGTAGACATATAATAATATGTATATATATATATATAAAATAAAACCTGGAAGCAGTTCTTTCACTAATATGTAATTAATGAAGTTAAAAGCAGAGAAGAATGTTATCTAAACACTGAAAGATTAAGTTCTGCTAGATTACAATAATGAGTAGAGTGTCTAGATTATTAATGTAAATATGAGTTTAAAAATGTCATTTTGCTTCAGAATGCACGATATAACAATTTTTCAAAAAAATTCTGATTTCTTGATAATACAATATTAAAAGAAAATTAAAAACTCTCTTTGCTGCTAATTTAGGCTGTACGTTCAAGTAGAAATAAGAAAGAGGCAATTTTAGGCAACATGAATATATAGTCTTGATACCTTATTTCTTTCTGTTCAGCTATATGCAGCGCCAAAATTTGGAGTTGTAATGAGGCTTTGAAAAGTAATTTTTATTCCTGATCTTAGTTCAACTCACTAACAATGTAAATCCTTAGGACAGATAATATTTTTGCTTAAAATAAAGGCTCCATAATAATGCTGTATTCAGGAGAACTGTGTTTTTTGTAATAATTTAAAAAAATCATTTAAGATATCCAATAAACTCAATAGAAAATGTATGCTCCTTAAAAAGGTGGATATTTCAAATTCTAAAAAGGCAAAAAATAACTGCACAGATTCTGCATACTTTTGGGATTTTAGGTGGCATGTGTCCAAAAAGCTTACTTTTTAAATTTGTGTTGTAAGTGTTCATCCAAATATCAGGCAATGAAGTCAGAAAATGAGCATGTAATAATTTTCTGTTCTGTACAAGTACAACGCATGAGCCTTTCAGGGTCAAACAATTTTCAAAACTATAAGGACTCTATTCTTTTGCACCACATGAGACTAAAATCTATTCAGTTTGTGGGAGGGTGGTGGAATGTGGCTGCTCTTACAACCTTCTGTGAAATGACTGTTTTCTAACCAAATTTT
Organism: Setophaga petechia; assembly: GCA_024362935.1. Classification (NCBI taxonomy): domain Eukaryota; kingdom Metazoa; phylum Chordata; class Aves; order Passeriformes; family Parulidae; genus Setophaga; species Setophaga petechia. The sequence continues at coordinate 37,244,711 of JANCRA010000001.1, forward strand.
CATTGTACAGAGAGATATTCCAGTAGTGCACAAAGGGGACAAAGGTTCAGCCATGCTAGTCTTAGCATGCACAAGTGCTAAACAAATCTGATTCTGGCCTTGAAAGTCAACAATTAAGTATTTTACAAAAAAAATTCAACAAGCACAAATAGATGTTTTCTTTGAGATTGAAAATCAAGATTCTGATTTTTCATATTCCTTTTGTTCTAGGGTTTTGTTGTTTTTTTTTTTAATAGACTTACTTTTCCAGTAACAGTGATACTGAGATCTAACATAGTCAGTGAAGGAAAATGCCACACCATAATGTACTTGAATCCTCAGAGTTCTGAAGCAGTCTTTTTTTGGTGTTTCCTGTCAGTAAACTAGATTAGTTCTAATAATACCATAGCAAAGACCCACCAGAACACCTGATTAGCTCTTCTGTTTTGGTGGAAGATTGAGGGGAACTCAAGAAGAAAATTTCACAGTGTCGTTTCCTATCCTCACTATGATATCCTGCTACGGAGCGAGTGTAGAACAAGCCTCAAGTAAAATATCCCTCTGTAATAGAGCTTGTTTTCTGTGTTTCAAATAATGCTCTGCTTAATGTATTCTGTGCAAGCTTTCCTGAGATACTTCTACTATGTATATTACAAAAACTGGAGTGACAAAGGAAGGTAATTGAAGGGGAAACTGTTGGAAAAAGTAATGATAAATGAGATAAAACGTTAAGTTTGATTAATAGGGAGAGCCAGAACGAGATTGGGTTTGGTGGAACAAAAGGTAAGTGATGTTGAAGTAATATGGTGTATTAATGTCAAGCTTTAGTTTGAATTACAAGTGTGAAGGCAAGACAGGCTGGTAAAAATCAGCTGGAATGAGGATGAAACAGACTTGTTAGTGGTTTTACCAAGTTTGGTAGAGTAGTCCCCAGGGAAGGGTAGCTGACTTAAGTAGGATCTGTTACTGAGACTGTGAATAGAGGTAAGAGTAGAGTCCATTTACTACATGTAATATCTCCACAGGAATTAATTCTATTCAGTCTCTCTGCCTTGAGGTGACTGTGAAGACTACTGCTATGTGAGGAATGATAGGAATCAAAACCACAGTTTGTCTAACAGTATTGCCAGGAGCATGACTGTAAATGATACAGGATAATAAGTGATCCCCAATTTGTTCACATTTTATGCTCAGATGATTTCCCATAGCAAAGAAAATGTCAGGCAAGACTTCAAAATTCGGCACACAGCCTGGGCTGCTAGGGCACTCTTATGATGTTTTGTACTTATTCCTGTATATCTTGATTCTTATCAGAGGTTTCTACACTGGCAGGCTAAGTGAACTAAAAGCAAAGTAGAAAGGGGAAAAAAGACTCCACTCATGCATGAAAGTGGCTCATCTCTGCCCCATAATGAAGGATTACATAATATAGACTAGCAGACTGAATTGGGAGTATCTTGAAGGAATGAAGATCACTTTGTTGTGTTGTCTGTTTAACATGATGGTTTCAACACAAATGCTGAATATCAGTAATAAATATTGCATATCTCTAAAAGGTTCTGAAACCACTTATGTAATGTATATGTGTATATCCATTAGGAACCATACAAGGTACCTCTCATGCCATATGTATCTGTAAATCTGTGAGTATGATTATTATAAACTTCTAGGTTGTGTATAGGGCATCACAAGAGGCCACATTTAAAATAAAAAGTTGATGAACATGTGATTGATTATAAGTTTTTTTTCTTTCATCTGAGAAAACTTATTGCATTTTTCACCACTGCTTTTCTTTTATGTTCTGTCTTTCTTTGACTTTTCCTGGTTGTTTCCTCAGTGTCTCCCTCATATGAGATAGGAAAATTCTCAGTTCAGCACAACGGAATTTATACTGCTGTCCCAAACACTACCACCATTTTTTCTCTTTGCTGTTGTGTCAGATGGATTGTGCTGTATCTACTACATTTATTCAAGTCCACAATTGGATTGTCAGTGTTGTAAACCTTTATTATACACTTTATGCTAAAGTAATATTGCATCTCTGAACTTGTTCATTTTATTTTCACAGAAACAGACCCGCAAAGATGTTTATGTGGTGGTCCACTGTTTTACTTCTTGGATGCATTTTGCTGGGAGCAGAGGGGTGGCCAGTCAAGGAAGGATACATCTTTAGGCCATATCAGCCCCTAGTAAGATTACGACACAAGGTATGGATTATTCTCCAATAGTTCTTCCTTTTCTTCCATGCTCCAGGGATAAACTACATTCTAGCCTTGTCTTTTTTGTGTTTATTGGAGTAATGTTCAGAAATTAACTTTTTCAAAGGGAATGAGATAAGATCTCTTTTAGCTTCAAAAACTAGAGATTAATTATATGAACAGAAACTCAGAGGGGGAGCCAAGAGAGGCTCTCTCTTAAAGCAACTGTCAGCATCTGCTTAAGGCAATGACTTGTCACAGTCCTCAGTGAATTTCAGTCCAAGCAGCACACAGGGAAACTGCCCATCAAAGAAGAATGGTGTTGAAGTTAACTGATGAATAGAAGCTTGTTTGCAAGAGGTAGATGTTCCCACGGCTTGCTGAATTTAGCAGTTTTGGACCATGGCAAAGTGCAGATGTTTTTTGAGTTACACAGTTCCCATTTTCAACTACTATGTGCCATTCAAATTTTGCCCACTGATACTCCTTTGTCATGAATCCAGGACTCCCCAAACAGTTCTCAGCTGCCTTTCTTCTGGCAGCTAAAAGGAAAACTTCTGTGGTTGTTCTTTAAAACAAGGGAAAAGGCTGTAATATTTCCATGGGCTGTCTAAAGTTAGCCTAGTTCTGATAAACTTAATTCTTTCTTGGCATGGTAGTCATGGGAGCAACATCTGAGGTGCCTTAAGACCTACAGTCAGGCCAACAGAGATGATAAAAAAATTTCACCCTTCTGAATTTTTGTGCTGCAAGTAAAAGGTCTGAATTATAGCCAGAAATTCTAAATGTTAGTTTCTAATAATGTTTCAAGATACTGCTAGTTTTATTTCTCAGTACTTTTTTGTAAAGTATGAAAAATATTTCTTTTTAGTTCTCAGTTTGATAAAAAGACCCAATATTGTGTGATTCTATCTCAGCATACAAAGAGGAACTGACGGCATGAGTTCTCAAGCAAGTAAAATACTTGCCTATTAGCTAATTAATGTATGCTATGTAGATTAAATACAAAAAGTTTCTTAACAGATAGAGAGTAAAATCTTAAAATCATACAATTATGCACCCCCTAGGTAATGTTCTCAGTCAGAATAAGACTGAAACAGGCCACAGTCAAGGAAATAAATAACTATGTCAACACACAGGTTTTTATGCTGAGTATTATTTAAAACTTTGTCTCGTCACTTTATTTCCATTTGACAGCAGTAGAAAAACTAAAATAAAATAGCACAAGAAAAGTACTTTGAAATCTGGAAGGAAAAGAGAGACTAGTAATGAAACCACAGAATAAATCATGTGAGAGGGAAATCACATGTGCAAAAAACCCCAATAAAAAACCATGAAGACTGAGAAAGCAATGAAGGACAAAATATGGGGTATAATTAGCATTATATGTTAGGCTAGATGGTCTCTGGTCTTAATGAATGTGGAACTATTCATGTGTTGCTATTTCTTAATTATGCTTTTAATATAGTGATAACTCTCATATAATTCTTGGAATAGGCTGTCATTAACTTTTAAAGTTTAATATTGGGGGAATCACACTTAGACATATGAAAATAACATACAAATAATTAAAACTTGATATAAAACTTCGCATTGAAAAATATGGTGATTTTTTCCTTAGGAAATATATCTAGATAAAAATTGGTTTATATAGTTCAGCTTTTGGTACTAGGGACATATGTTTCTATTAAAAAACCCCTAGGAATGTAAAACTTTTCTAAATTCAATTTTTAAAACCAACTTTGGCACAGATAGGCATACTCAAAATGTATATAATATGGTAAAAAACTTTCTGCTTCAATCAAACACTTAATAAATCAAGTGCTTAGATTAAGTTATGCCGATAGAATTCTTACTGCAAACAGATAATAATGAATATATGCAGTTATATTTGCTTTGATCAGGCAATATGTATGCAAGTTTATGTGTGCAAAGACTAAAAAAAGAAAAAAGAAGATTAATCTCTCTTGCTCTAATAAAGGGAATTTATCTGACTTGAACAATAGTCCAAGCAGAGCAACTTTAAACGTCAACCTGCAGGGAAAAGCAATCCTGTTGGTACTTAGGTATTATCTTGAAATAATGATTGTGTTTGTGGTAGAAACAGGCATTCATATCATAAAGGTTGTATTGTTTTAAAAGGGATTATGAACGATTTCAGCTTCTCATGCATAGAAATTACAAGTAGGAATTTAGTCTGTATATATGATAATCTGAAAGCATAAAAACAGCATTTCTATGGAAAAAACTTTATAAATAGAAAAAGAAAAAGGAATAAGAAAACATTATTTTACTTTGAGCATTGGAACAGATTGCCTAGAGAGCTTGTTGAGTCCTTATCTTTGCAGATATTTAAAAACTGTCGAGACATGGTCTGGGACAGCCTGATGTGGGTGACCATGCTTGAGCAGGGAGATGTGACAGGGTGACCTCCAAAGGTCCTAATGTTCTTTGATTATGTGCTTCATTATAATTCACCATTAATTATAGTAATGTTCATTATCATGGCTGTTACAATAGTAATGAAGATCAAATGTTTGACTGCGTTGTGTATATATGAAACATTCAAAGCCATGATGAGATGGGTTCTCTTGAACCAGAACTGAGAATGATTATTACAAAGCACTTCTCCAAGTAGTTTTCAGTCCCCTTCCCTGGTTTATGTGCCACGACTTACATTTATGTGGTTATGCTGAAAAGTACTAGGCTGTGTCTGAACAGCATGTGAATTTCTTGATGAGCTGGGTAATCCTTGGTTCTTCATTTGTCAAAACACTGGAAAAGTTTGTAAGGTACTTTCCATTTGGGAGTCTTCTTGCATTGCTGCTGAAGTAATTGAGCAATTTGTTAATACCTAAGTTCCCACCTGATATTGTTAGGAAGTATTTTTAGCATCCTAATGAATTTTCTTCTTGTAATTTGCATGCCTCTGACAGAGACCAATGTTTATGCAATGTCTTCAGTGAAAGAGTGTATGCTCTGAGATTTCCAGGTATAAACAGGCAGGTGGCAGCCAACAGAATGGCAACAGTTGGCTGCAGATTCTCTGTCAGACGCTAAGAAATATGGAATATAGCCTGTACATCCATATGTATACTCCAGAGCATGCCAGCTCTGCATATCTAACTAACACGTGCATGCACAACCCTCCTTGGCAAGCCAGGTGTTTCACATGGCTTAGGAGGGAATAATACTGGTGACAGTGCCTCCTTGTTAATGATGTCCTCATGGGTGGAGAGCAGTTCAGTTTTGGTCTCAGGGGACAGTCTGTGAAGATGTAACTCAGTCCTTGTCCCCTGGGCTCCTTTTACTTAGGCCCAGTGCTGAACTTTGAGGTTAGGACAATCAGGTTCCCAATAGTCAGGACTGACCCCTCCCTGAGAGCAAGCACTGCCCTGACAGCATGGGTGGGAGCTGAGAGAGGGGAGAATCCAGGGAAGACAGAGCTCAGCCCCAGCCTCAGCCTTGGCCTATGCAGGATGCTCCATCAGAAAAGAGCTTCTGTGCTGAGCAGGAGTGTATGGAGCAAAGGGAGTGTGCCAGCTTTCACTGTTTCCTGGTGACCTGTTGATTCAAACTTCTTTCCAGCCTTGTTTGTTTTCATCTTGTTTTTACCAAAGGGCAAGGGGAAAGTGACTCAGCTGTGTAATCCTCACTCTTGTCTGTGATATTTCTCTAGACTAATATATTTGTTTTAACCTCCTATAAAAAAACCTGCCTCTCTTCCTTTTCCCTCTCTCCTTCCCTACTTACTCTTGCTATTTGCTGCTCTTTGCTTCATTTGTTCAACCCCAATTCATGTTAAATTAGGGCTCAGGGCTAGGTTGGGTTGGAGAGGTTTAGGTTACATTAGAATTAGATTCAGTTTAGAAATGTTTAAGCAATAAGGACTTTGCATTAAAAAAGAAGAAGCAAGAGAAGAACATAAGCTTCTGTCCCATGTTATTAAAAGCAAATTTGAATGCATAAGCACAGAAAAAACCCATGTATGACTTTTAGGTTTTTGCCCAAAGCCTATAAAATGTTCTCCTGCTACTAGGAGCACTGAAACGCCTGTAAAATATAGACAGCCTGAGTGTTCAATGATTTTATTGTCATTTAGGGTGTCATGGCCAAGAAGGAAATGTGCAGATAGTAGTATTCCGGGATTCAAAAATAGCCTGCGCTTTCCCTGTGTTGTCTGGTCTCCAAACAACCTGAGATTTATAGCTCACAGTGTCTATCTGGAAAATCTGTTTGCTTGCAGGATCTGAGAAGTCATAAAATTTGATCCTGTAAAATCCCCTGTCCTAGAGAGAGAAGGGAAAAAAATCTATTGAAGATGAGCAGTGAATCCTGAGGACTAAGAGCAGAGCTTTTCCTGTCATGTCACTGCTGTTCTCAGCTCTGAAGTAACATGAGAATTTTCTTCCTTCTGAGGCTCCATGAGCCCAGTATCTATGTCCTATGCAAATTCCAGGATTAGAAGAAGCAAGATTCAGTTTTACTTTTTTCCTCCCTTAATCACTTGTAAATGTAGTCTAGAAGTCTTTTTTTGTTGAATGTAATTATCTTCTCCAGTCAGCTTGGCCTTCTCATATTGAATCCTAGGAGAAGGATTTCCAGTTACCCTTTATAGATAAGAAATGGTTTTTTTACCTTTCTGGTATTTGGAAGTCAATGCAAACACAATTGGTATCAGCTATCATTTCAGATTCTTGATTAGCATGTTTTTTCATATTCTGTTATGATGGCAAATTGTAATCACAAACTGCAATTGCAATAATAGCAGAAAAAAGTCAGGAAAGATTTTTTTTTTATGTGTATTACTTGAGGTGATTTGTTCCTGTTTAAATTTGTGCAGTTTGGATTTCTGACATCATGAAACACACCAGGTACTTGAGATGTGTGTTTATGAAATCTGGCTCTTTTTCATAACTTCCTTGTTGCCTCTTTTTCTTTAGGTCCTCAAGACTACTTTGTAATTTAATTCCATCTCTTTTATTTTTTTTTTTTTCTATTGGACAAATGCTTTGTTTTATTCTTTTCCATTGCTTGTTTTTCTCAATCATTTCCCCCATGGATTTAATACCTCTATTTATTGCCTAGAAGATGCAGACTTTTATTGTTTATATTAGCCTTAATTATCTTGCGTTCTTAAAATGAAGGTGATATCTTGTAGCATAGACAGTTCTTATAATATGAGAAATAATATTCAAAGGTCAATATAAAATTATATTAAGTAATAAATATGGTGTGTAACAATTTCATTGGTACGTAGACACACTGGGCTGTACCCCAGATTATTTTTTTTTAAACTAAATAATAATCAACTTAGTTTGTGTTTATTTTTCTCCTCTTATTCTAGAGGTGAAAATTTTATTTTTCTTTATCTATTTAATTTCTGGTTTTGAATTAAAATAATTTTGTACTTTAAGCATTGGCTTTTGTGTTGGATTAGCATGACCTGATTTTTGTAGTGGGGGGCTGCAGGAGTGGTTTCTGGGAGAAGCTGCCAGAGGCTTCCTTCATGTCTGACACAGCCAGTGTCAGCTGGTTCCAGGATGGACTCGCTGCTGACCAAGGCTGAGACAATCAGAAACGGTGCTAGCCCCTGTGATATTTAAGAAGGAAGAAAAGTTATTGTGCAGATATAACTGCACTAAGCCAAGAGCAGAATGAAAATAAGTGAGAGGAGCAGCTCTTCAGACACCAAAGTCTGTGCAGGAGGAGAGGGAGGAGGTGTTCCAGGTGCCCCAGCAGAGATTTTCCTGCAGCCTGTGGTGAAAACCATGGTGAAGCAACTGTGTCCTCCCTGGAGGAGCACGGGATGCAGAGATGCACCTGCAGCCCATGAAGGAGACCCACACCAAAGCTGGTGGATGCCTGAAAGAGGGATGGCAGGGACCTGTAGACCCATGGAGAGAGGAGAGCCCGTGCTGGAGCAGGTTTCCTGGTGGGACTTGTGACCCCGTGGGGAGCCCATGTTGGAGCAGACTGTGCCTGAAGGACTGCACCCTGTGGAAGAGTGACCCACGTTAAAACAGCAGCATTATGTGGAGAACTGTTGCAGAAGGGATGGATTCAGGCTGGAGAACTTAATGAAGGACTGTCTCCCAGGGGAGGAACCCCATGCTGGAGCAGGGAAAGGGCTTCTCTCCTTGAGGAATGGCAGGAGCAATGTATGATGAACTGACCAAATCCCTCATTCCTCATCTCCCTGCACTGCTGGGGAAGAACAGGTAGAACTCAGGAAGGAGGGAGGAGTGGGGGGAAGGTGTTTTTAAGGTCTTATTTTGCTTCTCGTTTTCCTGCTCCGTTTTTGTTAGCAGTAAGTTCAGTTAATATCTCTAATTCTAGTCTATTTTGCCTGTGCCAGTATTTGGTGAGTGATCTCTTCCATGATCACTCACTTAACTCATGAACCTTTCATTACATTTTCTCCCTGCTGTCCACTTGTGGAGGGGAGTGATAGAGCAGCTTAGGTGGATGCTGCCATCCAGCCAGGATCAACCCACTACCTTTTTAAATATTAGTATGCAGTGATGTATTCCCAACTGAGGAAGTGTAACACTGGTATACAGCAATAAAAGAAAGAAAGAAAACTCTTTCTTACATTGGGCTTTAGTATAAAATCAAATAAAAGTATTTGTGCACTTTTAGACTCCTTTTAGATTGGCTAAGTATTAAGTTTTGCATCCATGTTTCTTTTCAATATCCATATTTTAAAACATCCTTAATACTTTTATTCCTATACATGTGGTAGAAAAAAAAGTCAGAATAAATTACCTCCTTTTAGGACTGGGAAAATATATCACTATTTTTAACTATTTCTTCTACATTGCTTACTTTTTTCTAAGTAAGTTTTCAGTTGTCATTTTGAATGGTGATTGTTTTACTAAGTGTGTGATACGTAGTGGGAGCAAAAATTGATATTTTTTAGATAAAACCATATTTAATTAAGTAGTGCTATATATTTGTCTTTTTTTTTTCTTTTACATTAGCCACTGTTCTGATTTTATGTTACCAAGATGTCAGGTTAAACAACCCGTCTGTACTTCCTGTGAACCATGGCTTTTGTAATCTTGCAGTACAAATATTTACCATCACAATAGCTAAGCAATTTCTTAGCATTTATTATCCTGATTGGTTTAAATTTTTTCATTTGAAATCATTTCAAGGAGGCATAGTAAGAAGCATTGATCTGTGTTTATGTGTATTGGGTTTAGGTATATTTGATTTGGCTCTCTTCAGTAGCCTTTCCTTTTGAGAGTTTTGTAACTGGAAAAGTCAGTGCCTTTATCTCCATTGTTTATAAAGCAAAAAAAGCAGTAAGAAAGTCTCTTAGCTTGTGAACTTAGTGAAATAGGCTATTTACCTTAAAATGCCTTCAGTTCTGGGTAAGGTGACTGCTAGATCACAGTAGTTGTTATGACATGTTATTTTTTCTCTTTTATAATTGCTGATGGGATCGTGTAAGTTGTCCAGCTCAGGGCATTGTATTTGTTCTGATAACTGATTCCATGGTAAATCATACCAGACAAGGCACTACATCCATCAGAATATTCAAATCCCTTCAGCCATGAGTTAAGGGAATGTGATGTCTTTCAGTTTCAGATCTTTTTTCCATTATGATGAAAACCCAAACAGCAACATTATTGACAACAACAAAAAGCCCCAGTCTCCTTTCAAAAAATGAGGCTAAAGGATAGGATACCCGTTGAAAACATTTAAGGTTTTGGTATCTGTACTTAGGCCTGACACAAAAAAAAAGGAGAGCTTCATGGCAGCCTAATGAAAAGATGTCTAATTACATCTTTTTTCTTATTGGTATGCCTTGATACAACTACAGGTAAAGAACTATACTGTTAAGATGGAATCTCGATGCCTAAAACATAATATTCAAAACAAAGATCTCTCAAACTTTACTAATACAAAAATGTTGCTATTAGACTTCATTAAAACTGCTCACAGAATCATAGAGTGGTTTGGCCTGGAACATATCTTAGAGATCAGCTAGTTGCCTGATCTCTAAGGCAACCCCCCTGCCTTCTCTTCTTTTGGCTGAGGAGCCCCAAGTCTCTCAGCCTGTCTTCATAGGGAAGGTGCTTCAGTCCTCTGAGCCTCCTGCTTAATGATCATTGTCAGCTCTATGGAATTGAATTCCCCTGCCAAATGCATTCTAACAAAATAGTATTTGAAGTAACAAAACTCTAACAAGCTTATTCTTTGCCTGTTCTTCCAATGAAAACAAACCAAACAAAAATTATTAGTAATTTGTTTTATGTATTGATTATAACTCTGCTTATGTAACCTGGTATAAGCAGCCTATAATTCAAGTCTATTTTCTATGGATAAGTAATGCTTATGACTCTCTTGAGGCATCAGTGGAATTTGTATTTCACTAATGTTTCATGAAAATGCCATTACTTTCTATTACTATTACCTGAGGATTATTGTCATACATCAATGCAAGTAAGAATCACTAATATTAAATAGTCTTAATAGAATGTATTCAGCTTGTAGGTATATGTGTCATTATTTGGTGTTGCATAACTTGATGCTACAATTCAATTAATAGTAACTACTGTATTACTGATAATAATCTAATAAGCTGATCCCCAAAATTGTAAAGGACTAATCCCACTGCAACAGATAGTTAGTGGTATTTTTATAAAGGTCTGAGAAAACATTGCATTGGTCAGTCAGACTTTCCATATAGAGCTCACCTATTTATTTGATTGTTTCTTCATTCCTGTTCTAAGTGAGGCATGAGTAAAGCATGCCTTTCAAAGAACTCACTGAATCTTTAAATATTCTCTATACCTTCATATTTTCAAAAATTTCTTTTGGTGGTTTATAATTAGCAATTAGTAAAGAACAGAGATTACCATTTGGATATATCTGTTTTGTTTAGCCAGTGGCTGCTTCCTGGGACCTACTCCATCATTAGGTGGAATAAATTCAAACTCATTGGTTTTGTATGAGGAAATATTTTCAGGACATTATTTAAAGTTTATTGTTCATAACAAAGTCTACTTTATTTTTGTTTACTTGTGTCAGTTAAAGACAATGAAGAAAAATAAATGTCTTTTATATATATACATATAAAGGAACTGTAATTAAAAATAAAATATCAATTAGATTAGAACTTCAGGTATTTATTAGATTGTTATTTCAGCTCTCTGCAACCTATTTTTTTTAGCTAATTGTTCCCAACATGAATGCCAAGAGAAAATAACTAAAAGCTTTACAGTACATTGCCTACTACACAGTAGAAAAGCTGCAACCAATTGTTAGTATATCTGCAGAGTATATAGCTGCACTTCATAATTAATTTTGAAAAGTAAGTTGAAATTCACCAATCAAATACTGAGTTAATCCTGAGTTTTCTAAGATTCAGTAGAAGAAAATACAATCCTAATTTTACTTTCTAGTTTCCTAAATGTCACACAGTAGGTAATATGATATAACCTTTCATCAAAACTCTGGTTTAAATGAATGTATTCCTCAAACATAGGACACTTTACAAAAGGGCAGTTGCAATTGATTAATATTCATATCATGAACTTCTCTTTTGCTTTGCTGCACTACCTTATATTCTCTTGTAAGATGAATGGTAGAAACAACCTCTTTGTAACCTAACACTGTCTCAGAATACTGGTTTTAATCAATACTGGTAGATAGACTACAATTTTACCCATAATTATGTCTTAATGCAGACTAAATATTACTTGAATTCCTGTTTCGGAATTAAGAAGGTAATTGATGTTTATGCTCTCATGTCTATAATCCCTAATTGTCATTCTTCCTGTAGATTTTCTTCTATCTGTACAAAAATTTGCCAAGAGGAAAAATAAGATCTGAATGAGCCTCAGACAGACTGAATAATAAAAAGCAAAATACATTATGTGGTTTTAGAAAATTACACTTAAAACCACCTCTGAAATTTAGAAAGAAAAACGAATTGAGAATTTAGGCAAATTGCTTCCATTAATGTCATTGGGAAGTGGCTAGGATCCATCTGTAGTAGTTTTCTTTTTCTTTTTTTATTTATATTTTTTTTTTTTTTTTTTAAGTAGCATTATATTGTCAGGAAATATACTATTGTTCAGTAATTGTGAGGGTACCTGGAGATTTAGGAACTCATGTGAAGGGGAAGGTAATGGATTACCCATTAAATACTGTATCCTAGAATTTCCAGGGACAATTCACTATGCTAGTATGTTGCTTCTTGGAGATCTCTTTCCCCCTTCTTTGCCTATTCAAATCTAGAGTGCTCTCAGATAATTGAAAAATAAATATATATCCACTGAATATGATTCTGAGCTATGTCAGATAAGTATATCCATCTGCAGCACCTCACTGACTGTCTTGGTAGGCTTGAAGAGAGTACTTCTGATGCTGTCTATGGATGGGGAAGCAACACTACACTGAGTGTCTGAGCATAAAAAGTTTAGTGCAAAATATGCACAAATAGCAGTAATTACTTCTGTAAAGTCTTTATTCACGTAGCTCCTCCAACTTAGCTAAGGAGAGCTGTAGCCTGGATTTAGCTACATAAATTGGCTTGAAAAATCTTCAGTATAAAAGTGGTTTTGTTCATAGTAGTACATGTTTTAATGCAAAAGTATACACTGCTTCTGCTGCTAAAACCATGCATTAAGCATCTTAATGCTTAAAGAATTACAAAAACAGCAACGCTGCACAGCAGTATAAAATTGGTAGAATGTTTTCCTGTCATGTGCTGTGAAGCTCCCTATAAATTTTGAATGTATTTGGTCTATCATCAAAGAACAAAGTATGAAGACATCATATTAAAGAAGATATAGTTCCACTCTATTTCTGTAATAGTGAGCTGTCTAAGAAATCTGTGCAGAGTAACCTTCTGTGCATGTTCTATTGGGGGTTTTTTCCCAGAGTTCACCTCAGAACTGTGACCAGTTCTAGGCCAATTGATGATAATGAGGTATATGGATACAAGTGTAACAGTAAATGGAGGAATTAAAGTCAGCGTGTAGATTTTATATTTTATTAGATTTTTACATTTTTTTTTTTAGATTTTTTAAATTAAATTTTATTAGATTTTATATTTTATTAGATTTTTTTTTTCATTGTGGAAAAATGACATGATTTGAAAAGCAGGACTTTCTCTGCTTCAGTAAAATGAAGGAATTTGGCCTTTTACTACAGTTTCATTGGGCCTGTAGGATCATTAGGATTCCTCATGGACAAGGTATTACATTGGAATCAAAAAACCCAGATAAACCCAATACAAAACAAAACAAAAAAACCCCAACAACAACAACAAAAGATAATTTTATAGTTCTACTAGACCCCAACGATTTATTGAAATAGGTATCCTTGAAATTAAAACCCTAAACTACTCAGCTGCCTTTAAAGACAAGAGTAATGAGGGCTTATAGGTCCTGTAGGGTGCTTATTTGTCTTGGGAGCTACCTGCAGCCTGCTACGGGCAGGTCATTTCACACTAGCATTGTTTTGGATCGTGACCAATCCTACCAGAAGGAATTGTTTCTTTGAAAATGTACTAATCTGATTGACTCTGCCTATTTTATAAAAGAAATGCTATTTCATAGAACACAGTGCATGGTGTATACATTTGGTATAAGCAGCATTACTGTGTCATCAGCAGGAAGCTGCTTCAATTCTGTTGGTGCCGAAGAAACATTGGGATTGAGACAGTAACTTTAGTCCAGAGCTGTTTCACCTTGAGGGCAAAGGCTTTGTCTGCTCTGCTTTACGTGATCCGAGGCTGCCTTTGAGAATAATATATGCCCTTGCAACCATCTAGGTTATTTGCTTTTATATCAGACAGGCCTGAATAGAAAAACCTGTGGATCTTTGTGTAGAACTTTTTCTGTCCAGTTTTCATCCATAGAAATCACGCACTTTGTTGAAGCCTGGTTTAGAGGTAGTTTTCCTTCAGAGTATGTGGACATAGACAAGATGATATTGAACTTTTTCATACCTTTATTTCTTCTCTGCTTCCTCTTTGCTTTTAAGTGATTGTAATCTGCATGCAGAGAGGAACAACTACTTCAAACTCACCTCCCTGGATCTGCCATGATTGTTCTTCATGTTCCTCAGGGACCTAAATCAGCAAACCAAGAACCAAATCAGTGTATTTCCCAGTTTACCCTTCCCATCTCTGTGGCTGGGCTTTTCTTGGTTTGGTTTTAGTTTTAATGGCAATCATTTCACACTTGTATTGAGGCTCCCCAGAAACTGTTGGGTTGCTTTCATATGGATTCATGAATTCAAGACTTCATCATGGTTTCTCCACAGGCCTGTAAGACTTATTCTTTACACTTTAATATTTAGTAATATTTCTGTGAACACCATTAATTCTGAGCACTTCAACAGCTTTATATATTACCTTATTTTTGCCTGGCAACTTTGCTTCACATCTTGTTTCCTTCACACAATCTTATATTCATGTGATGCCTTAATCAATACAAGAACAACCTGTGGCATATTATTTTCTCAGAATTTGCTGCTATAAGTGGTGGCAATCTCTAAGAAGACTGGGCTGTGTATGCAGAATACTAGTTCAAGAATCCTGCTGCAAACATTAAACCAAAAAGCTTTCTGCAGTAAATAGCATTCTGACAAGAGCAAGAGGAAAATGGTTCACTTTTTGCACATTCTTTCTTCCCTACCATAGTAAGCAAGGCCTTGCTGACTGCTGCTTAACAGAACAGCTTTACAAATGTAAATGTCATTGCTTCTACTTTGCATGCATTTCTAGTTTAAATTGCAATTGTACTGCTGTTGCTAAGAGTCTGCTGAAGTCTGATTCTATAAAACTTCTTTGAAACACAAATGTTCAGCCTAATGTCATTGATCAAATTGGGTCTGAGAATAGTTTACCAGATTGCTTTGTGCAGTATGTGTGCTTGTACTCCCTGGCTGTGACCATGCTGCTATTTCACCCATGAATAAGAGGTTTCTGTACATTTGTAACTCAGAATTCCTGTAATTAAAGTTGTTGTATTAATTTTAATGAATATATTGTTAATTCAGCTACTATAGCTTGTACATGTTTTAACAATAATAACTGTTCTGGTACCTCTCTTAATGAAATATTTTCTTTAATAAAAATTATTCCATTATTATTATTGTTATCATTATGTGTATAGTACCCCTAATGCAGATTTAGCCATAAAGATAATGAACACAAGACTGATTTTCTGCATTTTAACTATACTTTATTATATGTCTAATGGTAAATTTTCATTATAAAATGTTAGAAAAGCAAGTAACTTTATGCTCTTTTTCATCCACTTCTGCAATTAATGATGTATGCTTATTAAATTTTTTAAATGTTTGTCACATGTCAAGGACAATCTACCATACGCTTTATACTAATTGGTACTTTGTTTATTTTAGGAGTTTGATTAATTCAGCAGCCACTTTTTAAACAGAGCCAGCATAGCAAAGGAGGCTTTGTCTCAGTTTTCCAAAGACAAAATAAGGCTCCTCTTCTTTATCAGTAGCCAACTCTGGCAGACTCATATCCAGATCCTCAGCAGATGATTCAGGCAGAACCATAAGTGAGGTTCTGTATGAAATACAGTTATGTAGTTTGCCTTTAAAAAAACATAGAATTAAGTGGCATTCAGAATGCTTCTATGTGAAACATCCAAGGTTTATAAACTGTAATTTTCTTTTAAAAAGGGAAAAAACCAAACAAAATTCACATGATGTATATTTAAATGAGGCTAAGAAATGAGCTTTACTTTTTCTTCAGTGGTTGGTGTATTTTCTTAGTCCTAGAATGTCATCTACCTTTACATATCAACTCTGGTCTTTCTTATAGATAGCTTTGTACATTCTTGGAAAATTAAGAGTCTCTTTGATCCTTCTTTTCTACACCCCTTTTTGCTAATGTGAAGCCCTTCTAAATAAGATTTGGTACTATGCCAAGCATATTTAGCAAACCTGATATTTCTGAATAATGATATCAAAATGTTTTAAGAGATGTTGATAATGTTTGTGTATTAAGACAAAAAAGAAAAATAGCATTAGAAAAGGAGCTTTTATACTTTGAAAAACTGTGTATATTTAAATAAGTTTCTATGCAGAGCCTCATTTGATTTATATTTGAAATAGTTTATGACTTACAATTTGTAGCAATAGTAATTTTAATGGTTGACCGTCTGTGATAGTTTTCAGTTCACAAACATAACAGAAAATCTGACATTGTCTCCATAAAAATTTTTCCTTAAATTCAGCCTTTTGGGCACACAGGAAAGGTTTCTTTACAGTTCTAATATGTTCTGCACTGATACATTTCATCAGGCTGATACACTGTAATGCAACACAAAGCCATAAAATGCCATTCAACCTGTCTGAATAATTTGTGTTTGGAGAGTGTTAAAAGTGTTTTGCTGTATTGAAGCTGATAAAAATATCCTAGAATGCAAAATGGTTGGTTCTGTTTACAGATGGCTCATGTCAATAGGTACCAATATGGTATTGTAGTTTATAAAATCATTCTAGACACATAGATCCAGAATGATTACACACACACACACACATATATATATATATATATATATATATATATATATGTGTATGTATATATATATATATGTGCGTGTGTGTGTGGTGTCTGTGTATTTATATAAAATTTATTTATATATTGTTTTTGATTGTTAACACATTGGGTAGAAATATTTTCTTTATATATTATAATGCAGTACAGGAGAAAAAGAACAGAAATGTGTGTAATAACAGTTTTATAAAGTCCTCAACACATGTGTTTATACAGAGGTATTTTTTACTTAATACTGTGATGCTTGCATATTTATACATTTTCTAATAGTACGTGGGTAGAATTTTGTTGTTTTCAGGCCAACAAGCATTAAAATCCTAGCCCACTGCACAAATGCAGGTGGAAATGAATGTCATTGTGAACAATTTGTTCATTATGAACCACACTGAAAGTTGCAATAGTTCATTTACCTCTCTCACATTCCAGGACCCTGAAAATTTTGTTTATTTATTTGTGTATTTCCCATGAGGACGAGCAGTTCCTATTTCCCTCAGCATCTGAAATTAATTTTTCTGAGTTAAAGGTTCTTTTAACATTGGGTCACTAGCATAATTCATTGCTTCTTATTGATTTTTTACAGAAAATATTTCACATCATTTATCTTTCAATATTAAGGGGGAATCTGAATTTAATTCACCCTTAGTATAAACTTGTCTGCATTTTTTAAACTATGTTTTCTGTTGAAAAAATCTTATCTAGCAAGATTTCTCTAGGCAGAAAACTATTTTCTGAGTTCAGAGATGTTGCACCTAGTCGAATCACTGGTTAATTTTTAAATTACATGAGGGATAGAGGCTTTTCTTTCTATGTGGCTGCTCTTTGCTGCTACCAAGCATCTTGGTCTAAGGAATATCACACTGAGGCTGGTCTATGATCTATTGAGTCTTTTCTTTCTAGTTTGAATGTCAGTTTAAAATTAAAATGTGATTGTTTTGAGAAAGCTAAGCCATGAAAATTTGCTTCAAAATCTTGAGCTGAAATTAAAGAAAATAAAGATATTAGAAAAAAAAGGTCTGAAAAGATATTTTCAGTTAATGCCTCCTTTCCTTGAAATCTTAATACAGTTCATTTAAGAAAACCCCCACAATCTGGTTTTTTTTTTCAAATGCCAAAATTTCATCTAAATCCTTTTGTTTCTACTCTAAACTTTACTGAGTTTGTTGCATTCTCTTCTTCCTAAAAAGTAATTCTCATACTAATTAGTGTTTCTCTTATCCTTTGATATCAATATTTGACTTTTAATGTTGCTTTCCTGCAAGGCTACTCTGATCTAATAATCAGTTATTGCATTAAGTCTCTAGAATATATTGCAGCTTTGTTGGCAAAAAATTCTATTCTTCTGATTTCAGACTAAAGAAGGGAGAAAAGACTAGTGAGTTTTGTGGAACTGAACAGTGTCTGTGGAGCCCATAAAATTCCACCATCTGAAATGCTAATGCAACTTGGCTACATCTTAACTCTAAAACTTGGTGGTTGGTTGATTTTTTTAAATTAGCACGGATTTCTTATCATGAACAAGATTCTCTGAGTTTACACTGGCCAATTAAAGGCTAAGTTTCACTGCATGACTTCTAAGGATATATAAATAAAAATGGCAAGTTTTCCTTTAGAAGACTTGAAGAAAGTACTAGACAGGTCCTCTAAACCAAATGCTGACTGTTGTGTAAAATGAAATGCAAAAGAAATTCAGTAATATTAAAACTATTGCTTTAAATTAATATAGCACGAAAATCAGAATGGCATGAAATTTGATTCTGGTAAATTCAGCACATCATATCCAGTATTTCAGGAAATACCATTCATTTGGTTTAGGAAATACTAAAAATGTATCTAGTACATCACATTTTACTGATAATGAACTTTTTCGTTTTTTTTGTTTTTTAATATCTTTTTAATGTTTCTGATGTAGTCATGGAGAAATTTGAAAACATATTTTCCAAATACATAGAAGTTTTGACATACTTATTTGTTTAAAAAGAAACAGGAAAAGAATCATTGACTTGGATTTGTAAAAGTGGCTTGCAGGGAACAACAAAAATGCTGCATCACTAGCCATATTATTTTTTTTTTACAAATATAAAAATGTTGAAACAATATGTTTTACTTGTTTGAGGGTAAGATGGCCTTATGCTTAAGTTAATGTTAACTAAACATTTCCATGTCCCTGAGAGTTAGAAAATATTAACAGATATGCTGTTAAAGGACATATGTATTGGTGTAGAAGTATTAACTTCTTTCTGTAGATTTCTGTGTACAGTCTGGATGCTTTTAAGACTAAATGAACCTGTTATGAGCACAGTAATAACAACCTTTAGTGTTTATAGTTAAAATAAAACAGTGCAATTAGTACTGAAGTGTAATCAGTACTCTGTCTTTGTTATCAAAAGCTAAAATGCTTAAAAATTTAGAAGTGTTTTGCATTTAACCTATTCCTAGTGCTATTTTTTCTGGTATAAATGTATATAGTAGCAAATATTTGAAGAATTGCAATACCCAAAATAAAGAGCATTTTTTTTAGCAAATATTGTGTAAAATCGAAGTTTGAAATTTTGGGGCAGATTACTGCCTTAAGTAAATTTTCATGCTTGACAATTACATCATGGGGCAAATCTCAGTTCTACAGGGACTTGTGCAGTTGAATTATGAGCATCTCCCAAGACAGAGGTCAAGTGACAGAGACTGCATGGCCCCATTGGGTTATGTGTTCCAGCACTTAATCCCAGTCATTGTGGGAGGGAAAAAAAAAGTGAAAAACACCAGTTTAAAAATGGGTTCATATAGGACTCTTCGGGCATCAGGCAAAGTGTAGTTGATTTTGCTTTGGAGCAGGATGGAGGAGGAACTACACTGTCTCATTTGGGTCATGTATGTCTATGATTTTATGATTTTGTGATAAATAATTCTGAAATTAATACATTTTTTTTCCTCTTAATTGCAGCAGGAAAAGAATCATGAAAGCTCAAGAAATAAAGGTAAGTGCCAATTTTTTTCAAAATGTGGGCATTCTTAGAATTTTTACAAAGGGTAGCATTCATTTTTGGTAAAAAAAAATCCAAAAATTGTTTGCTAAGTGTTTTAGTATTTGAAATGACAAATATATATTTAGGAAAGGGATTGAAATTTAGAAAGTAAATGTATTAACAACTATGTTTGGAACCCTGAGATGAACAACACAGGTTGCTGCACTCTGGATGGGATGGGCTGTGCAGTTTTACACCAAGTTCATGTCCTTGACTATGGCTGGTTATTATCCTTCCATAAAACATCAGTACCATCAATTTAGCTTCTCCCTTTCCATTCAGTAAATCTGAAACTGGGTGTGATTCTTATTTGTGCATAAATTAGTCATGTCCTTAATAGGTTGCCTTGCAAAGCAACTGTTGTGGGTGGTCTTTGTGTCCAATTTATATTTTCACTGCACCTTACTCTGTGCCAGTGGCTAAGCACTATCTGAAATAGAATGTCCAGGTCAAAGAAACAACATTTTTACAAGAATATTAAGACTTCCAAAACTCAAATTAGATTTCGCACCTTTTTTTTTCCGAAGAAAGTATCTTAAGAGAGAGACCATGGAAAGCTCTTCATTAAAAATTACTAAGCAAGCAATGAAAAGCAAAATTGCCAGTGGTGGCAGAGCTTGTTTGCTTGATACTTTAGTTTTTTTATAGGGATGGGATATAAGATTTAATCTTTAAAAGGGAAACAAGGGGAGGATAGGAGAAAGAGCACCAGTTAAATGTTGCAAAGAGAGGAGGGAATTAAGTGACAAACAAACCTATTCTCTTTTTTATTACCTAAGGAAGCAAAATGTAATCATATCACCTGAGTTAGCTGTTCTTAATTCAGTTATTTATGTATCACAGTACTCATTCATCTCAATTTTCTGCCTTTCTCTCACATGGAGGATAAACACAAGCATCTAAAGCCAAGCTAAAGCTGATGGTTGATTGGAGCTGTGTCAGGACAATTAGATTGTTTATGATGATATCATAATTCACATCATCTGAAAGACCTATGGTCCTTCATTTGAAGAGTGTGCATGGGAAAAATAATTGAACCAAAAAATCCCCTTTACTTTCCACCCATTTGTGATTTATAATTTTCTTTTCAGAGGCAATACAATATAAAGGTGAATCTTCTCTTAGTGAGTGTGTCCATGATATATTGTTCAAAATGCATTCTTGTCTGATGACTTAATACAATTTATAAAAAAGACCGTGACAACTCAGATCAGATTACAGGAATAAATTATTTGTGAATACTGAAGGATTCTGAAATGGGCCATTTTTTGTGGATTTTTATGATTTATGTCAGCTATATATGATGTTTGCTGGTCTTTCTCACACACCCCACCCCATGATGCTGCCAGGTGGTCATCATGGTATGTATGTTAGCAACAAGTAGGAACAAAGTAATGAGCTGGATGGAAGTGCCCATTTCAATCATTAGAAATTAATTTAGTGAACTAACTGCAGAAACAATTTTTAAAAGATTGCCAAGTGTTGTCCACACCTTCCACCAAAGGAACTGATTAAACTCTACTCGAAGGGAGATATCGATTTTCTCCAGCTAGGCAGTGATATTGGTGCTGAGCTGCACAAAATGTGTTGTGATTTTATCTGTAACATCACTTGAGGAAGTATTTAACCTACTAAACTTCCTGCAAGATATGTTTGTCTCTGCCTAAACTGACAATTCAAATTGGAAGATTTCAGTGGTCTGGAAGACTAGTTATGCATAGAGTAGTCTTTGAGACATATATGTATCTACAGATATACTTTGCATAATGCTATTTTGAGCTGAGTTTATTATTGGGTTTTTCTGTGGTGTTCCCTTTTCTTCCTTGAATTTATTTGTTTTCATGTGTTCTTTATCCATGTAATTGCAAAGTTTCAGGAAGATATTTTTATTTCAGTTACAGCATATAAAATCTTAAAATTCTTTCTTCTTAAAATACTGGTTGGTTCAGATGAAACAGGACTAAATAAATTTTTCAGCATAAGCATTTTTGTCTTGTCAACAAGTAACTGCAGTTTGTATGCTGTATGTAAATGTTTTGTGCTCTGCATATGTTCTTCTGAGATAGGTAAATTTTCCTCAACTTCTTGGGATGGGTTTCTAACAATATTCCTTACACTGTACATATTTCAGCCACTTCATATGGCAAAAGGACAAAAAGTTTTCTGTGGTTCCTTAACAGCTCTGCTGCTTTCAGAAGCAATCTTGTCCTCTTAATTCAGAGGGCAAGTTCATCATTATCAAGTGAAATGCTGGTGTCTCTGTTGTGCCTTATAGCTTCTTTTGAAGTCAGTAGTTCAGTATCTAATTTTTATTAATAATTTTATTAGATTGTATTTTTAAGAGGGGAGAATATTGCAGCAGAATTCAAGTCAAATGCTTTTTGACTTCAGCAGGATCAATATATTAGTATAAAGGAGCATGCTGCATCTTTTATTGCATTATAAATACCTATGAAGTTTTCATTTTAACTAATTACTGTAAAATACATCTGATTACTATTTTTATTTTAGTAAGTATGTTTTTATTGTTCTATAGTGGTTATTTTTCCTCCTGATGCATTTCTGAACCGTTTGTTTTTCCCATCTGTTGCTTCTGTTTTTAGCCTCTAAGTCAATCACACCAGAATAGAAGCCAATACTCAAACACCCCCTGTTCTGACACTAGTCCCACCTCCTTCTGATCTGTGATATTCTTTTTCTTGTTTTGCTTAACAGGTAACAGATCTTTTTTGTACCCTGCTTGAGAAAAGCAACACTGGTTTTATGTAAAACACTATGTTAATATTTTACAGTTTTGATGGATGTTGGCAAACTTCCTTATACTTCCAAGAATTTTTTTGTTTGTGAAAATGATTATCACCAGGGCAAAATACAAATGAAATTAATTTTATAACACTTCTGTAATGTGAAAGAAATAACAAGGCAATTACCAACCAAACCTTGCTAACTTTTAATTGCTAGCTTGAAGTCCCATTTGACCTTCCTTACCTTTGTTTTCCAGTGTTAACTCCTTCAGACAAAAGAATGTTTTGTTTCCAAGCCTGTAGTGGAAGATAGAATAGAAAGTTTTTGTGATGATTTGGAAACATCAGAAATTGTGTTACATTTAAGCAATGTGCAGAATTTCTTTCCAGCCTATGTTTGACTTTGGGGACACTAACGTGCTTTTAATAAATAATGTAATAAACTTTAAAGTAGAAATAGTTTCTGACAATATTATTCTGAAAAAATTTTGCTTCTGAAGTACCAGAAGGTTGATCCATTTTAACTATTTGCCAAATCTTAAAGGCATCTCAGTTCCTTTTCACAGAAAAAAACACTGTAACACAGGAAATGACGAGCTAAATGACGAGCAAAAATATTTCAGCTACCTGGTAGCATTTCAGATCAGTCCCTAAGCTTAGTAATAGTTTTAATTACTAATATTCAAATATTGAACATTTGTTTTGAGAATGAAAGAATTGGTTTCAGTATATAGAAACAATGTGTAATATCTTTCTAAAAAGCCACCAGCAAAATTAGAAAAATGTCTGAATTTAGCCCAAGAGTAAGGCAGGTGTTGTGTTGATATTGAGCAATGGTACAATAGTGTAACTTTGCATAATAGTTATAGCAACTTAAAGAACACCTTTTGAAAGATAGAAAAAGTGCTCCACCTAAAATTTGAAAATATGCACTTTTCATAACATTTTCAAAGTGTGCATGCAAATAATTTTAATGATATTAATTTGAAGAATTTTTTACTTTAGTTAGGAGCAGCTGTCGAGGTGTAGCATACCAGCTGTATAGGATGTTTTAAAATGTTTGCTAGCTACTATTGAAATGAGCTTTGAGCATCACTAACACTCAAAATTCAACCATTTAGAGAATTTTGACAGACATAATTTTAATTACAACTTCAGTTTCTAATTGTACTCAATGCTTCTCACTTTATGCTTACCTTAATAATCTGAATGTAAAACCATTATTGACTCACAGATTAGTTTCAAAAACATAATTATCTATGATTATGAACATATTGCCTGACTCCTCTGGTATCATTAACAAACATCTGTTCCTTTTTTAATCTTTAGCTACCAAAATTAGAGAGGAAATCATATAGTCATCACCTGCATATCTTACTTGCTTTTTCCTCCTTAAATGGTTAGCATACCTTCACAACATTCCTGGTCTGTTTTGAAACCCCAGATTGGTGTAATCTTTTTCTATGCACTCATGAATGTAAGGCATGGAGAAATGGAAAAAAGCTTAAGAAATTTTAAAGTTTAGGGTATTTAAGGGACAAAAGCACTAAGGCCTTATTTGAATAATAACTTGTAAAAGTGAAATTGTGTCTGGAGATACTCTCACATGCCAGTGGGTGAACAAACTGTTAGATCTATTCTGCAATATGTCTGGCTGTTAGCACTTTTGGTAATGGACAAAGCTATGCATATTCTGATGCAGAATACATGATACCAGCATCCTTTGTCATGTTAAAACCATTAACTGTGGCAAAAAATGCAGTGCATTACATTCTGTAATGTATCCAGTGATTCAGTTTGTCTACTCAAGCATTATTAAAAATATTATATTAATTAGAATAATATTATATTAATGTTATAATGAGTATAAATATTATACTATAATATTGTATGTAATAATGTAGGATACAATAATAATATAATTATTATATTAAAATATTTAAACAAATTATTCTTAATTTGTTTTTCAACAGACCTCTATTAATTCTGTGTGGTTAGAATCTGAAGTGCAATCCTACTGGACTGAACTGACTAATGTTTTAGTCTGTTATGCTCTGGTAGCTTCTATATTAGAACAGTATATTTCAGACAAAAATGTAGTATTGTAGAGATTATATGTAGCAGCAAAAGGCTGGTAAATGTTTGTCCAATCTGACCTACAGTTTTTGTTCTGAAGTTCTTTTCTTTGTCATTATGTTCCAATTTACCTGAATGAATGAACTTTGAAGAGTTGGTGTGAGGGTTTTTGAATTGTGTGCCAAATCCTACCCCCTTTATCCTGTTTGTTCTCCTCCAAAGCCTGCTCAACTGAAACTCACATCTTTTTGTTACTTAAGAATTGTCATAAGAAATGGAGTTCTGTTTTGCATTTGAACAATTCTCTTTTTCCTTTCTTAAAAAAGACCTACAGACATAGTGCTATTAACTGAATGCTTTGGAGTGTTCTTTCTTTATTATTATAGCATGATTAACATTTATAGAAATTATGATGCTAAAGTCTGAAACAATTCAGAGTCAGATTATGAAATGCATTTGAAAGAAACAAATTTCTTCATGTGTGAAAATAATTTTAGTATGACAGTTAATCTTAGAATTTGTTTTTCAGCAGACTTGAAGATCATTTTGAGAAAGTAAGGTGTGTGAATCAGTGTCAGATATCAGTTCTAGGTGATAACTTTGATAACAGTGTAATTACCTGACATAGAAAGTATACACTTAGAGCAAAGTCTCTACTGTATATACAGATTTATGAGAATGTTTTCATACTTCTTTTAAGCAAAGCATTATTTGACAATGCTGCAATCCAATTTTGATATCTATCTGTCAATACAGCACAGTATTTGTATTCTAACCTAGTCAGACTTGCTGCCAGCTTAATGCCATGGACGTTAACAGTGTAAACTGCACAAATGGGGCCTCACCAGTTGTTATCTTGAGGTAAACACGCTTTATCTTAGTCAAGAAATTAATGAAAAAGGCTAAAGTAATAACAAGTGAATAAAACATGGTGCATATATTTTACAGAATTGCAGCATTTACCTTAAGATAAATCCTAGACTTACATTCCATACTAGTGAAAAATTGCCTGCAGTTTTATTGTGTTAGTGTCAGGGGAGGAACAGTATCATATGGAATTTCTTGAGTGTTTTGTTACAAATTATGTCTGCATTTTCACAGAGGAGTTATTTCCAACTTTACACTGCTTGGCTGCAACGTTTCCAAGTCCATTTTTCTATAAGACTGAAAAAAAAATTTAATTATGCAAAAATTCACAGGTTTCAGTGTATATTCAAAAAAAATCGGTTGGAATAATCAGATGCATCTTTAATTTTTCTTAAATGCATATCCATTATTTCTGCCACTTTTTAAAACCATGTGGGGGGATACACATATATTCTGATAATGATTTCAGAGAAAACTGCTTATACTTATCATGTATAATTATTATATGTATTATATGATAATTTATATATAAATGATACTTTATATGTTATGTAATAGTGTATATATAATGTTAGTGGCGAAAATACAAAAGCAAAGATATTCTACAACTGTGTCTATTGTATTCATAAAAGGATGAAATTCTTTGTGTGTGACTTGTTAGTAGATTTAGGAATTATACATACCAAGAATTTCTTTCTTCTTTGGATTTTTTTACAGCAGGAAAATATACATCTGAGTTTGGTTTTCTTCTCATATGTAATATTCATGACATTCAGAAATTTGGAAGGGAAAAATGTGGTCTGTGTCAAAATTCCAGGGAAGAGCTCTTCTCCAATATATCTATTCCAACAAGAGATACAATGATTATTTCTGCATGTAGTAGCATAGTAGAGCTAACATAAGAGATTGGTATCCCTGTTTTATTTTTTTTTTAAACATTCATCCGTGTCCTCCTAAAATTTAAGTTTCTTTCTGTTAAATTATTAAATCTACTTCAAAGCAGACATTGTGGGCTTGACAAGAGAGAATAACTTCAGTGATATTCATAAGTTTCTTTCTGTAGTGCACAAACATTTAACTTGAACAGATACAATGGAGAAGAGATTCAGCACTGGCAGGAGAGGGGAGTGCTGAATACTGACTGGAATACATATTCATTCCTATTAGGACTTTACCATCTTTAAAGAAGTCACTCAGAGGATGAATGTAGGAATTTTGGTTATTTAAATTAAAATGTGTTGGTAGTCTGAATTTTAATGTTGTGACCCACAAAAGACTTTGACTAGCAATACAGTTTGATTTTTTTTTTTAAGCTTCCATGTAAGAGTAGCTTCTGTTTAACTTGAATGTTATAGTGAAAATGTTTTGGGTAATTTCTTGTGTTGTTTCAGGAGTAGGCTGAGAAGAGCTAATTAATGTGTCTTGACTTTAGGTTAGTCTATTCTTTTATTATTAATAATGTTGAGTTTTTAAAGTTAAAAATTAATGCTAAAAGCTTTGTAGTTATATATATTTAGGTTATTTTTTGTGCTTAAGACAACGTTTATT
Organism: Setophaga petechia; assembly: GCA_024362935.1. Taxonomy (NCBI): domain Eukaryota; kingdom Metazoa; phylum Chordata; class Aves; order Passeriformes; family Parulidae; genus Setophaga; species Setophaga petechia. The sequence continues at coordinate 37,271,703 of JANCRA010000001.1, forward strand.
TTCAATAATGTTTTTCATTTAGCTCTTTCATCTTAAAAGAAGTACATGAACCACAGATGGCTATACGGGGTAATTTGAACTAGCTCTTGAGCATTGAAGGTTTGCACTAAATTCACAGAAAAAGTCCTCTAATACAGATATATATACAGTAATGCAGTCTGTTGGCTATGCGTGCCATGTTTCTCACATGTAGTGAATATTCCTTTGATTATGCTAACAATAGAAATCTAAATGTAAAATGGGTCATTTCCTGTGAAGCTTAGCTGGTTTAAAGTATTATCTACCTTTTCTGTATACTCTATGCCTCTGCAGAGCCTTCATTCTGAGAATGAAGAGCAAAATATGATTTGTATCAGCACCACAGATAGCTTAGTTAAGTTTGGCATATAATAGCCAGGTGGAGCAGGCTATTTCACACTGCTTGTGATGTAGCAGGCAATTATTATGACAAAAAAGAAACAAATAAGAATGATAGAAAGTGCAGCTCACATTTTGTGTAACAGACTGCTGAAGCAAAATAATCTTCCTATCTGAACAACTTGAAGTTTTCCTTTTAGAATAGATTTTCAAAAAGCAAAGTCAGAAACTGTCCTAATGCCATTAAAGGAAAAACTTGTGGTTTATTTGCAAATAAGAAGTATACCAGGTAATAGCTAAAAATGTATATTAGAATTTATACTAGAAGAAAGTAACTTTTGTTATTGTGTTTTATTTGCCTGTAGCATAACCTTTGCTTTATCAGTAGATCTCAGTATTATCTCTATGTTTGCTGTGATACCTGGTTACTGCACAGAAAGGAGGCTATGGTATTTGTATCACTGGAAAACATATACATAGAGATAATTCTAAAAATTCACATAGATCTTTATATACTCTATAATAACTTTTTAGATGAACTTAAAATCCAATGTAGGCTGTAGTTCAGTTATGTGGAGGGATAGAATGTAAGAAAATAAAGATAGTGCAGAAGGCAATCTCACCCTGAGGAGTTGCAGCTGTACCAATCACCAAAGATTAGGAACAGCCCTGCCCTTAATAGGCCACAGCTGTGTCCAATAAGAAGACAAGCACTACAAAAGAGTGGGTCAGCTGGGCGAGGAGAGAGATGGAGTTTGTTGTCTGTGCTGTGAAGAAGAAGGAGTCAGGGCTGTGAGGAGATGCCCATGAGAAATCACCGAGAAGGTATGGGAGCTTTGCAATAAGATGGCAACACAGTTAGACTGTTCATAGAAGTATTTGAAGAAAGGTTGTCATGAAAGATAAAGGGAAGATGAGGAGGAACACATTGCATTCAGAAGCAAAATATCTGAATAAATACTGGTTTTTCAGAAATAAATTCTATTTAATATATTTTCAGTAAATACCTGTAAATAGGTATGTTTTTCATTCAGGATGGGGCCACTGGTTTTTATAACACTCACAGCTACCAACATAACTTACATATAGGTTATCTATGCTGTTTATAGGCCATAAACTTATAAGAACACTTACCTAGAAAAAATCTGATACATTTGTGTTACATAGAAGAAATTTCCATACTTGTGGCATCTTAAACAGAAGTAATTTTTGCATTCATATAAGTTTCTTCAGAATGCTATTGATTATGCATGAAAAACATATTTTCTCCTATAAAATAAGTCTTGCAAGCAACTTAATGGACAATCAGAACTTACAAAAACTTGAAAAATGAGTCTGTTTAACACAATTTCCACCTCAAATCTCACTCCCAATTATTGCAGCACTGTGTATTGTTCAGATGCTGGTTGAGACAATTGCAATATTCATTTTTTGCCTTTTTCTGTGAATAGCAAGGGTTGACGTGTTTCATTATCATTAAGGTCGTGTTCTGGTTTACTCCAAGCATGCTCTTTTGTCACTTTCCGTAGACAGCAGAACATGATTGATGGTGTCAGATGCTGTTAAGGTTTACATCATAACTGAAAGTAGGTGTTACAGTGGAGTGCAAATTACAGGCTGCTAAAATGCCTGTCACTAACAATTATGGTGGGGCAGTATAAAATTTCTCATTTCTTTCCAAAGGTCAGATTAATAAAGCTGTGTGGCACATTATCATAAAGGGTGGACCCAGCTGTCTGTTTAGATTATGCTTAAGAGTCTAGTGTTTCTAAGGAAACTTTACAAGGAATGAATGCATCCATTTCAACTAGCGGTTTAAATGTGGGTAATTATTATACCTTCTTCTGAAGAGATCCAAACCAGAGGTTTCAGTCTGTCCTGGGTTGGCTTTATGATGTTTGTATGTCCTGTTGTCCTGCCAACCCAGGACACAGTCACTCAAATGTCTTTCTGCTCCTTAATTCATATATATATATATTTTTTTTCCACATACATATATATGAGACCTTTTTTATAGATTTTTTTTAAATCCTCAAATTTAAAGTAGCTCCCCAAGACCTGAAAAGCTAATTCCTTAGGTGAGTGAGCTGCAAACTAAAATGCATCAAATAATAAAAATAGGTCTACTCATGTATATTCGTACGTGACAAAATGAAAACAAGGAACTTAGCTATTTAAGTAAAATATTTTAGTTATATTAAAACAATTAATAGATATTTTATAGCTTAAAATAAATTAAAGAGAGTAAAATTAAAAATTATATATCTATTGTAACTATTCAAGTGATTAGGACAAAAAACATACAAAATTATTTCATTATGCAATCGTGTAAGTCTTTAGCAAATGAATACAGCTTTCTAGTCTTTCTTCCTAATAATAAAATTTTTGGTCATTTTTCAAATTAGCTTTTTAAATATTTGCTGAAATGTGAAAATTAATTTTCTATTATTAAAATAAGGTGGTAGTTTGGTTCTGTTTTCTTTAAATATACATAACATACTGGGAAGAAAAAAGGTAGACTTCTGATTCAACAAGAAGTCGGCAGTAGAGTGACTGAGATGCAGATCTGAATATACAACTGAAGGAATTAATGTTTTAGATTGAATGTAATTGAATCATAAGCGAGTATAGAGAAGAGTTACTCCAGTGACCAGACAGTGTTTTTAAGTAAAATTTAAGACAGACACAGTTTGTTTCTCCTAGCAGAATGGGATACTTTGAAAGCATATTGATACAAATGCTTGAAAAAATCATGGGACTCCTGAAATGAAAAGTTAGGTAGATTATAATAATTTTAAACAAGAGGCAGAACTACTTGCAGCAAGATATTTCTTCATGTGTGGTTTTCTCTTCTTTGCATGAATTAATATGATGTCAAAAATTCTGTGTGTGATCGTGTGCAAATAATCAAGTAAGAATTGAATGAAACATCTTTCAGGAGCAATTTCCTGGTTCTGTGAAACTAAGCAGGACATTTGGTGCTTTACCTGTACACAAATTTATTTGAGTTTATGCAAAGTAATGTGTAATGAAAGAAAAACCTCAGGAAATTGCATGAAAGAGATGATACAAGGAGTCACTCAGCTTCTCCTTTAAATTGAAGCAGGACTTCTCTTATCTGGAAGACTAATTTAAGGTGGTCTCTTTATAGGGGAAGGTAAAATGTTTCATTTTATGGGTTATGATAAAGCGCTCTGTTTTTTTTTCCTTTACATACCTGTGTAAATGTAACTTCATTTGTGCACCCATGGCCTGGATAATTTTCTCTAAAGCCTTCTTTTTCCATGTTCTTTCCCACCTGTGCCCCTTTTGCATAAGCTCTGTCTCACTTTTTTGTACCAGCCATTCATATCTTTCAAGATTTGGCATAGCAGAAAGTAATCTGTGTTCTCAGGGGGAGAATATGTAGGCTTAAAATGCAACCTCCCTTGAATATTGAAGGGTAGGATATGCCTTTGAACTTTCAAAGGTTTTGTAGAGATTAAGTATTTGAAGTAACTTCTGGCTTTCTCCATAGTCATAGGGCACATAATTTTCAGTTTCAGAGTCGGAAAAGGAGTAAAGTTTATGGGTCTGAGTGAAAACTGTTAAGGTGAGCATTAAGTTTGGATCATGTCTTTATAAGCCTTTTTTTTGTAAATTTGCCTGTTCTTCCATCACCTTTGATGGCCTGGTAGAACTTCAAGAAATAATTATATTTTATTAATTAATAGGCATTCAAATATTTTCTAATTGTTAAAACATTATCTGAAATCACAGTAGAGTAAATTTTGTCTGATTCTTAAAGACTTTTTAAGTTTATATGATATAGATAACTGTCAGAAAAATTTTGTCTTTCAAAATTGTAGTAGTTGAAAATAAGGTTTGCCAGATTTTGTTTTGCTCAGCTATGGAAAGGATATCCATATGCTATCATTGCAATGACAGCAAGAAACTGTAATTCTGTGTGGCCCTGGATAAGTACATAAAGCAAAAGCCTTTGGCTGTTTAGACAACACTTATTGATCAAAAAGTTGTTTATCAGAGTTTCCAGCCTGGGAAAGAAACACAGTGGGATAGATTTTTGTCCATGCACTTATCAGAATTTTTTTTGCATGGGGGTTGGTTAAAAGGTAAATCCACAGCTGATAAAGTAATGGCTGATTGTTTGTTAAATAATCTGAGAGATTTGACACGAGTGGTTACACATCTAAATATCATTCTCTAAGCAAGTGCCTTTGTATTCAATGACAACACGACAGAGTGGGATTCTTTCTTCTCTTTGTGCTCTCACTGGACTTTGTAGCATGTAGAATTTATTTGCACATATGATACCCAGGCTATAAATTTTTGTTTCTCTACCATTTGGTATCCTGTCTAGACCTAAGCATAGGCTTAGATTGTTTTGCTGGCAGGATATCAAAATAAAAATTCTCAGTAATAAGGTTCAAATTATTCTTCATTTGAATTATGGACAAAATCCACATATACATTTGGGAATGCTGGCCCACAAGCAATAATCAGTCAAATCTTGATGTTTTCATTCTTTTAAAAGACTATAAAAATCTATGACAGAATTACTTTAATGGAAATTTAAGAAAGCATTTCATTATCGCAGAAATAAATAAATCCAAGAATATTGAAACAAGCATTTTTCTTAGCTTTTTAAAGTCCTGCATAGAGCTGATTAAATGAAGGCTCTCAGAAGGAAAGGAAGATTAGAGAATTTTAGCGAATAGAAAGGCACAGAAAATTCCCATTTGTATTATAAGTGCCACCAACTTTCTAATAAGCACACATTGATTCTTCCTCATAAAATGTAAAAGCTGTGATTTGTAGCCTTAAGGATAATTGCCCACTAAAAATGCATTACAAACGGAGGGAAAAAAAATAAAAACATTCTGGTATCAGAATCATAATTTCTGTGCTCAAAGGATCATATATGTAGGTTGCACTCTGGTTTAATTAGCAGTAATCTGACCTTCTTTCCCCAGAAACATTGAAAAATCTTATTACTCTTTATAATTGTAACTGGCATCTCAAAAGCAGTACATAGAATTAGGAGTATCATAAATGAAGTACATTGCCAGAAGTAATACAGAATTATGAAAGCTAAAGATACAAATATAAAGCTATTTATATTGCCTAAACATAGAATTTCTAAGGTCATTCAACATACTCCTGTGTAAATATATATTAATGAACTTATGTAAGTTTATCTGTAGGTTTAGAGATGTACAGATAAAATGTCAGGAAAGGCATACAATTAATAATGTGTAGAAAGAGGATCTCAGAACAGAAATCAGAATCTAGGAAAAAAGGGATGACTTGGGAGTCTTTAATAGACTTTAAATACACATTTTCAACAACCATTTTGAGGTACCATGTCACCTATATCAAGTGTAATAAAAGCAGCAGGAAATGCAGTACTTTTCCCCATTCATTTCTTTATTTCCACTTCAAATTAAAGTATGGGATTAGGCAAGACTTGGAAGTGTGTTGTAGTTCAAGATGAAAACATACAAACTCAAATGTACAGTATTGTAGATATTTCTTCTTTTAGATTTGGGGTTTGATAGCATGTTTGGGGAGGTTTTTGGTAAAGCATGTCATGTGACTCTGTATGTATGCACTCATTCTGGATGAATGCTCTTTAAGGCATTAGCATTTTTCATAGGTCTCTGTTCTGACACACTTGCTGGACATAATGATTGCTGGATTTGCAGGGTGTTATCCCCTCTGTTATCCTCTCTCCTTGCTTATTAAGGAAAGAAGTCTTTTTATGTGCCCACTGATCTTCATAAGCAGTCAGTTACAAATGGCATTTCTTCCTTTCCTTGTCTCTCTGGAGAGCTAATGAGAGACACGAAACCTGTTTACTTTCTTTCAGGCCCTTCTGTACTGACTGAGATTGCCCTTTTCCACATGTCTACTTTATTCTTGCAGTTGTGGCAAACACTCAGAGTTTAGGGGAATCATAAATGCAAGCAAGCTAGAGGCTTGCCATGCAGAGCATGAAGGTCAGTGCTGTATCCCACACTGGGATTGCAGTGTCTCATCAGGCACCTTAGCAATCTGATCTAGTTGCTATCAGAAAAGTCAATATTTGCATTTTGTTGAATATGCATGCCCACCAGTGTTTGGAGAAAGGGTTATTTGGTATCTGTGCTTGTGTGATTATCTTGTTTGCATTCACGAGATACTATCTGCAAATCCTCTAATGATTCAAAGACAACGTTGTATTGAAGTTATTTCATTATTAGGATTAATTCATTGCTATTCTAAATTAAACGGGCTTAGCATTTTTGTTCTTTAATTTCAGATAGGGCACTGGAAGGACAACTTGAAGAAAAATGTCAAAAAATGCTTTAACTCATTGAATGTTAAGTGTACACACAGAAGCTATTGTAGTTCATATTACGTTTGCATATCACTTTTTAAAGAACTTTTGAATAATGTTGGTTGCTGAAAAGCATTGGCTTCCCTGCAAAGAGTAGTGCAAAATAGATTAATGATTTTTAAATGGCCTAAAATTAATAGATGGAATTAGAAAAAGCCCTCTAATTTGGATATGAGGATTTTCTTAACTTGAGTGCGTACCTTTTGCAGGCCATAGAGTCAAAAACATTCTCTACTGGTACATTTTTATATACATATATTAAATTTTATTGACTTCAGTGGGATTCTGCAAGTATGCTTGCTTTTGATAGCACAGAGATGTAAACCAGAGCACATAATTCTGAAAGAATTAAAATGCAGGAAAAAAAATCCTTTTCAGTACCATCTAAGCATCTTAACAATACATTTACAAAATTTCTCCCTTATGCTTTGGGAAATATTGGGCAGAGGTCAGTCATTTAGGAATTTGTATCTCTTTTCAGAGTGATTCAGTTAATGAAAATACTCTTACTTTCTTCACACAGAAAAATTCTAAATTCATTGAGGTAGAAGAGGTGGGTTGTGCTTGAGGTAGAAGAGGTGGGTTGTACTTAGCAAAAACAGGGACCAGAAAGATCCTGACATCTTTCAACAGCAGATGGAAACAATTTATTGCTTATTATTAAACATTTTAGGGTTTTCTTTTGATGGGAATAACCCTCTGTTAAACATTGACCAGCCAATTTAATTGTGCCTCTTCTCCTCAAAGACAGTTTCTGTAGAAGACAGAGCTGGACCATAGAGCAACCAGGAAAGTGTTTTAAGGGAGTAAGAGGGAGACCCGGCCATTTCTTCTGGCACCATTCTCAAAATGAGAGAAAAGCTGGATACCAGTATGCCAATTTAGTTAATTGTGTCTTAATTTTTCCTTGACCTTCGACTGAGGACTCGTGAGCTTTTCTTTGAGTGGGTGAATAACATTATGCATCCAAGGCAAGCTAGCAGACAAGTAACTATTTATTCTGTCCTGGATGTTTTCTAACTTGAGATGGTGTGGAGGCCCAGAGAAGCTGACTTAAGTTATAGGGTGGATTGTGGTAATGCTACTTTGTGAAATGTAAGATTTTCCACTTAAAAAATAGACAGAGAGGAAAGCTCTTCTATAACTCAGTGAGCAGGAGAACCTAGGGGCTAAGTATGTTGTTCTTTTCTAATTAAAAATAACTGAGAGCAGTTTATCAGCCACAACATACAACAGCACAAACTGCAAGAGTAATGTTAAATTTAGAACTGTCTATAGGATGTACATCCTCTATTTTGAAGGAATGCTCATGCCATATTAATATTTGGTTCTGTCAGATTTATGGAGCATATTTTAATACAGCCAGCTACTGAAAATGACCTTTGTTTGCAGTATCTGTATGTCATCATTTATTAGTGTTTCTTTTATTCCCCAGAACTCTGTGGGATAAGCTAGGCCTTTCAGAAGCAGGAGCTCTGGTTCATATTGCATGAAGTGAATTTGTTAGAGCCTGTAGTCTCTTAGTCTTTCCACAGAGGTTCATGATCAAGAGCTTGAAATACACATTATATTCATTTCAATGCCAGTGCTTATGTATTGATTTTGGAAGCTTTGTCATATCATGTGTAAAACAGAAAATACAAGCCAGTTTCACAATGGAAAATCAGAAATATTTTTAATAAGGAGAATTTTTCCATTCAGCTTTACAATGCACACAGAAATTCCCTAAACTTGGTGCATTTCTCTCATAACTATTTTCTTACTAGTAATTATTCCATAGTTTCATAATATTTATTTTCATGTAGGTACTGTTTGATTTATTCTATTTTGTTGTCCCAAGAGCAGGAGAACAGGATATGTGTTATTCTTTTTTTGTTCACCTTTTACATTTTGACGTGTTTTTCTGGAGTTAGAAAGAATGTCATCTTGAACAATATCAAACTGATTTTTTTGGCTGCTGGGTCGAAAATGTTTGGCTACCCCTATACTAAATAAATAAACAGCAAATGATAAATAATGGAGCAGTCATTTTCTTCTACTAAATAATGAAATTCATGTAATGAAAAAATAAACCATTCTATTTTATGTTATCTGAAAAATTGATAACTAGTTTGTAGGCTTTACATTATTCAGGTAACAGAAAATATGGAATACATTTGGATTTGATCTGCTGCTCCCCTTTAGCTATACAACTACAAGATTTAGCAAAATATGTTTTATCTGTTCACTTTGAAACTCATAAACATGTATGTTACAAATTAGAAAAATCAAAGTATATTTTTTGGCTTTCAATGGAGTAATAGTTTCTGGCTGACTTTTTGCTTAAAAGGTAGTGTGAATAGTAACTGATATTTCCTTGAAGATAAAAAAGTATTAGCTAATTCCTTGGTACTAAAAAATATATTTTCTGCTTGGATTTTAATAAGAGATCTGTAATTAATATGTGGAATGACACTACCTACCTTTTTTAGTAATAATTGTTTACAAAATTAGTGTTACCTTGATTCCAGTTTGCACAGACTACCATAGGCTGGTTTTGAAAGAGGACCATGTGTCTGAAACGCAGATTTACATACCAATGTCTTAAAGGGGTATTGAAATGCTTGATATTCTCTTTTATAGTATTGTGTTTAAAAAAAATGTGTTGTGTGATTTAGTTATGAATTTCAGGATGGAATTTTGACTGAGTTTTTCCAGTTACCACACTGAAGAGATTTGGCATAAATTATGCAGTGCATCAAAAAAGTGTTTTGTACTTCTGTTGGTCACATCTCATGTGTTTTTAGAACCTCAAAAGTCACTTTGTTGCCAGAATGGTTGCAGCTTAATCAAAATGACCTAAATTTTTGGATGAACCTATGAGCTAAAATCACCACCATTTCTACCTTTTTGGTAGATTTGTATTTTTTCCTATATAAGTAAGAATTGTATTGATCAAAAATACAAGCAGAAAATGAATATAAATGAAAATTTGTCCATTGCAGCGAAGACCTTGTACTATAAGAAGTGCACAACCTCACAATTATATGCCAGGCAAGCAAACCTTGCTGTTCTTTCCTTTCTTTATTTCTCTTTTCTTTAATAATTTATAAAGTTTAGAACTGTGCTATGAAAATCCTGTTTAAAATAATTGAATAAAAGCCCTTAAATCCAAACAACGTTTTGTGTTTGAAAGTTATAAAGAGAAGCTAGAAAACTTTTGCATTTTTAACCACATTTTTAACAGTTGTGAAACGTTAAAATGTTTTAACAACTGACTAACAGACTAATAAAATAAGTGCTTGAAAATATTTTCAAGTTAGGGAAATAATGCATTTGAATTTAATTATCATTACTTGGTTTTCTGAGCTTATTTTTTGGAGATGTAAATTTTATTTTGAATAAAATAATTTCAACATTAAGGGAGTGGGAAACTCTTAAAGAGAAATCAGAATGTGTAGAAGCTACTTTTTGGATGCTAAATGACTGGTGAACTTACACCCCTATTGACACTGCTGGAAAGACAGTTTTGTGCTGTCGAATGCTTTTGACACAGTGTTACTAATCAAAAAGATAGCAAATGCCAAGGAAATATGATTTTTAGTAGATGAGACCAAGGTTACAGCCTTGCATTCCTTAGGAGACTTAAGCAAAAGTCATCTTCCTGTAAATGGGAGAGATACTTACAGGGGAGATATAGTTTATGTTCCTGTGGAAGCTTTCTGAGGAAAACTTGTGTGCATGTAGATTTTCAAGCATCTACACAAGGGTTAACCTGATGTTTTTATTCTTTGTATGTAAAGCTAGAGAGAAAAAGAAAATATCTTCCTTTGCTGCAACATTTCAAAAGCAAAAGCTAAGATCTAAATTGCTGGCAGGGGGAAGTTTTCAATGGGGCCCAATGGAATTTTTATCTGTAACACTCAGTTTCTAAAATCTCCGTAACAGCACTGAGCAAATAGTGTGGTTTAGATCTATTTTATTGTTTTGTGTAACATAACTTGTCGAAGACTTCCAGAAAGGACATAATAACAAAAGCTGTATTTTCCATGAGCTAAAATTGTGTGTGTGCAAATTACTGTACATACTAGTAGCAGAGTATAATATGTGTCACAGATTTATGTGTATTTCTTAAAAATAGAACTAGACTTATAAAAAAAGAGTAAAAATTACAGTAGGACGTCAAGTAGTCATTAAAATTATTTTTGTGTATTTGAAACAATACTTGTATCTTTTTCATTACAATAGTTGCTCGAATGAAAAATCTTTCAGTTTGGATGGGCTTGAAATATTTCACATCTTTGATTTATGATGTCCAAATATAGCAGCCAGTTTAGGAGCAGCAGTGAGAGACCAAAAATATTTGATAGAATAAAACATCAGTGAGATAGATAACTGTCTGTAAAATTATAAACCAGCCACAGATAAGTAAAAATCTGATTAATCTTATTGGAAAAGGTTAATTTTATGCTTTTAATAAAAAATTTTAAAAATTTGATTGTATAGTCTGGCAATAAAATCATAAACTTGGCCCTATCAAAGGCTGCAGCTAGAAGTTTTGAGTAGATTACTCAGCAAGAATTGGCCACCTCTGTCACAGACATTCTTCTTGAAAAATCCTTTCTTAGGATTTTTCCCTGCTGGAGCTCAGAGGCTCAGCAGCAAATGTAAACAATTATTATCTGCTGCTGTGGAATGCAGCAGGTCCACCAATGTTTAGATCTGCTGACCATTCACAGGCAGGACTGCTATCGCTCTGTGCTGAGACACAGACGTTGTTATTCATTCTTTCTATCTCTCTCTCTTAGCATAGCAGCTTCTGAAGAAGCCTCTTTCCTTTCTATAATTATGTAGTATAGTTATAATTCTATATATATATATATCACAATATAATAAATCTAGCCTTCTGATAATGGAGTCAAGATCCTGCCTCTTCCATCCATCTACAAACCCCTGAGAACACCGACAACACACGTCCACCCTGACCAACACTGGGCAGGAGGCATTTTCTGAAATGAAGATTATACTCTGATGTTTGTCATGTAAAGGTTAAAATGTTCTTCTCGCATATGAGAGATCTAAGCTTGAGTCAGATCATACTGATTTCGCTGTTGAAGTTAGATCGTAACACAGCTAAACAAGATGGGCAAGACTGTGAGAGACAATTTGACCCTGTAGTTCAGCAAATACTTTTTTGTTTTAACTCAAGCTTACATGTCTTATTTGCCAACAAGGTCTGGTCAGAACTTACTGTAAAGTCTGTGGTGTTGAGTTCATGAAGCAGCTGCAAATATTTTGTGTTTTAGTGGCTGCCATCCTGTACCCTTAAAAAAATACATTGGAAGAACAACAAAAGAAATCTTTCAGGCAGCAGAACAACCACTGAGCTTCTTTCATACATATGAGCTGCCACAATTAATTTAATTCCACTAGTTTAATACACTCTTGAATGCTGACATGTTTGGCTGATGCAGGGGTAGCAAATTATAGCATTCCACATATATCTGTGCACTGAAGATTCCCTCATGTATGGATGATCTAAACATATGTATTAGAATCTAGTAGTCAAAGATGCAGAAATTATTTTTAGCCCATGCAGTACTCTTCTGTAGCTGCTTCATGCTCCAAGGGTTCTTCTCTAAAGTTACAGAGTTTCTGTGTCTTTATTTTTGGCTGTAAATGACCATACATATTCTAAAGCCCATCAAATTAGGTTTTCATAGGGAAATCTCATATCTCTGAAAAAATTATATTTTGCTGCACAGACCTTGACTGTAAGTCTTTAATGTCCTCCAGAGCTTTAATCTGAGGACTTCTGTACTTTTTTTCTGTCAGCTTTTCTTATTGAATATATATATATTTCCTTATATATGGAATATACGAAAGCACCCTACTGACACATACAGACAAGGTAGGTCACAAGTCATATTCTTCTGTATCTAACAGATATTTTAGTGTTGTGGTAGCAGAATTTTTGAACTAGAGAGCTAGCCCCAGTATGAGATTACATTTGTAATCCTTGCATGCATTAAAGGAGCCCAGACTTTTTTCTCAGAGGAAGCCATTAAAGCATTTGTAAACCACTAATCTGTTCAGGGATTTTCTATTGTTTATCTAGGGCAAGCCTACTGGGTGGCAATTCTATTTAACATTTCCTTATTTGGAGGAGACAATGTTAAGATATCCAGAAAAAAAATAGTTTACAAGATAGAAATTAATCATTAACTAATCAAATTAGCATGAATTAACCCACATTGAGTCTAAAACTGGTGTGGTCTCATGCTTATTATTCAGAAATTTTTAAAAAATGCCAAAAAAGCAATTTAGAAAACTTAGGTTTGATCTTGAGGAAGACATCTCTAGTTACTTAAAGTTGTCTTACTTGACTCAGCTGACCATGGCTAAAATGTCTAATTACAATATTCTATTACAATAGATAATGCCTGTGCTATTGTTAAACATTTGTATTACAGCTTTAGATGCCTTTGAATGGTATAAGTTATATTATTTGACAACATTATGTATAATTTTGCCTGGGGATGACTAGTTTCAGCTTGAGAGGAAAAAAAAGAAATATTGGAAATTTAGGAACATGAACAGATATTAAAAAACTTAGGTAATCAAGACTATATGCTTAAGGTATTAAATTTTTACTGAATCTAGTGCTCAGTCTACAGGTGAATGTGCAAAGGAAGGATTAGATTTATGCCAATAGGCAGGAAGATGATTGCATTCATATTGAGGTTGCCTAACATGACAAACGGCCTTCAACTTGAGGAAATGAATCCCATATTTGTTTATTTTTCATTTCTGTTGCAGGAATCTATTTCAATATTTCTCTTGTTTTGGAATGTGGCACTCTATGATAGAGAAGAGAGGCAACTTTTATGTGTCCCCAAACCATCTAAGGTTAAAATTGGAATTCTGCTGTAAGACAATATAACTCAGTCTAATCACAGCTCAAATTCTGATGTGAATTTCTCTATTAACAATCAGACAACAAGCCTGTATCAGTCTCTCAGAGTTTAGCTTTGTGTATGAAGTGCAGTTATATATGTACCAAAAAAACCCCAAAAACAATACAACTGTCAACTGCCTTAGAAGACACAGGCAGGAAAGAAAGGCTCAGAAAATTAAAGGCATTTTTGTAGATGCAGTAATGATACTGACAGAAAACAATGCCAAGAGTCTAATAACAAGGAACTTGTATTCTGAGTATTTGCTTTCTATCTCAGGTGTTGTAAATATGGTTACGTTTCTAGCAATTTATCATTATATTCTTGACTTTAGGGAGACAGCTATAAGAAATGAAAAACAATTATTTTTGGAACATGTAACATATTTTGGTTTAGTGAATGCAGAGCATATGAGCACAATGAGATGTATGCTCCTGTTGGCTTAACTCTTGATGTCATACCTTAGACAACCTAGTTTCTGAAGCATATCTATTACATATGTATAGTATCTATTGATATCCAAAGTTTTAGTAGTATGAAAAACAGTGGGAAAAATTGAAGATATGAGAGCAGTGATTTTCTTTCCAAATCTCATTTTACACAATTTCTTAGAGGTAAAATTGGATTGGATGTTTTGCAAGTAGCAACAACTTTCATTTCAATAGTTAATATGTGTTTATATGGTAATAATTCCCTTTTTGTTCTGGGAGCTGGTCACATTATCCACTAAAATAGGAAATTAACTTTCTATGCCACATTTCCTAGTTAATAGGAATTTTATGCTCTATCTGCTATGCTAGAAGTAATTTTCCTTTCATTCTCCATCTATTTACACTGTCCATAGAAGACAAAATTTTTTGAGAGGCATATGTCTTGAGTGTTGGTGCTGGGATTTTTTTAAAAGAATGTTGCCCTTCTGCTTTTTTTTTCTTTAGTTAAACATAGTGAAAATGTGAGCCAACTGTATCATGAAAAGTACATATGCTTAAAACTGAGGTAAAACCAGAACAGAAGAAAAAACCTCAATTTTCACATTATCTCCTCACTACAGAATAATAATTTAGGTTTTTTTAAAGGTCCCTAAAATTTGAGAACTGGAGCTTCCTTAATACATGCTGGGATTTCCTTAGGTGAGTTTTCAACATTTGTAGTTGGGGCATTTTAAATAAGAAATTGCAACCTAAGAAAGAAAACATTCTCATTTCCAAAATCCACTGAACCCTTGTGTAGCAGTAGTCACTCCAAGGTGCCCTGCAGCAAAAATTTATCCTCATTATTAGGAGCAAAGGAGCTTCTACTCCTTTGGAACATGGCTACTGTGATGTTGATGGTGATTTACTTGAAGTGTTCTGTGCATTCATGAGTCCCACAACTACAGGCAGCAGTCTGAAAAGTCTGTCTGCTACCAGATTTTCTAGGCTCTGAAAAAAACCAACAATATTAAGAATGAAAGAGAGAAAACAGAGCAACTGGCATTTTTCACATCACTGAAACAATATTTTAGCTGTGGTGACTCTGTGTTCTGTGATTTACCCTGATAACTCAGGATTTGTTTCTGTGTCTTTATGTAAGTAGTGTGTTAATTCCACTGTGATTATAGAGCAGAGATCCACCCCTAAGCCTGGTCATGACAGGACCACCGAGAAAAAGGAACACTTCTAGCCCTGAGGAGAAATTGCAAAGATTGGAAGTGTTTTCTATTGGGGTGCTGAAGAATCTGAAGATGGGATGAAAGAGATTTCAGGACAGCACGTGACTTTCAGTTCAGCTTTCAGCAAATCTAAACTATCTGCAATTTCAGGCTTCAAAATTTTGATGTTGGTGCTTAGAACATGAACTCTTCATTTTCTTCCACTGTCATATTAACATATATAAAATGAACATTGACATAAAGTCATCTGTGATTCAAGACCAATTTACAGACAAAAATCTATTTTAAGAGGATTGCATATTTAAGAGGATTGTATTTTTGTAACTCTGACCTTCTCAGACTTGCAGTGAGGAAGTGTATAAATATCTGTAAAATTTAAGAATTTATTTTTAATACAGAATTTGGGACTATTTAAAAGATGTTGTAGGTGATTAACATTGAGAAAAATGACAAGAAAATTTATACACTAGTGAAAACAACTAACAATCAAATAGGCAAAAAAATCTAGTGACATTAACTTGAACTCATCTTGCATTTATAAGATGCTGACTGCCTTTGATGACTGCAGTGAAACTGTTTATTAGCATCAGGAATGTGTTTACTTACAAGATGTTTTATAGACCTAGCACAGAGAATTTAACTGCTGGATGAATTTTAGGTAACATTAAAATTATTTTGAATTGCTCTCACTCTAATAAATCTCCTGAGGGTTATTCTACTTCATTGTTGTTGTAGGGTAAGTTGTTTTCTTACCCAGTCAGCTCTGTCCAAAGGTAAATTAAATACTTCTTAGTCTGTACATTGTTAACTATTTATTAGCTGCCATTTTATTCCTTATTTTTTTCTTTATCTTCTTTTATAGTGTGGATTATTTAGAAAAGGAAGTTTATAGAGTCATCTTTTCCTTTTTTTTCTCCTATCAGTCCCCTCATAATAACTTTTTAAGTGTATTGATCGGGTTGAGTCCACTTGGTAAAAGAAACTGTATTTTAGAAATACATTCTACCATGTTTATCCTAGTTAACAACTTTGCAAAATTAACTACTTAATTAGAATCTCACGGAGAGAAAAGATGTTTTCAAGACCTGCTGCATATAAGTCTTGTCAGGCTAACCTCTGTGTGCATGCTGGCATGTCAGTTGGTTTGTCTGTTTGGTCTATTCACCCCATACTGTCACTATTATCTGGTAGCATGTTATAGGAGACATGATATTACTGTAAAAGATGAGAAAGTTTTGGGGCAAGGAAAAAAAAATGCAAAGGCAATGCTGAGACACAGAAGACAATGAGATTACAAGTTTCATTAGGCTGATGGCTCAAAGAGCAATCTACACTCTTTATTTTTAGTTCTTACTAGATATAGCCAGATGATTGTAATCTCCTCAGTAAGAAAATTATGTAAGTTCAAAAAAGACATGGAAGAAGGCAAGGTGGATCATAAAAATTTTTCTGCAGAGAGAAGACTGTCTTCCACAGAGACCATCTCAGATGTGGTGTAGGATACTCAGGATTTAAACAGAAAAGTGTCTGAGACATCTAATCTTAACCCTTAAGCACGTACCTACGTGGACCTTAGCACTCATTTTGTTCATATATCTTAGGACTGATTCTTGTGGCCTTTGAACACCTGATTCAAATTAGTCATTAACCGAAAGGGGGTAATATGCCTGTCTTTCCACTTTGACTTCCTCCTCTTCCTTGGAGAAATGGGTGACCTGTATGGAGAGTTTCCTGTCGATGCTCAAAGTGGTGTGAATTGCTTTGTTTCTCTGCAGTGACCAGGAGAGTGCCTACTGTTTAGAGAAATAAGTTTGCATTAATGTGGCTTAATTCTGCCTTCTTGACTGATTTATATTAAATGGAGCTTGGCTATATTAAATAAACTTTTTAGAAAGTCAGCCCATGTAAGCTTGCATACAGTGCCTTGTTAACAACACCATATTGTTTATGAAGCATTGCTATTATTCTATGGTATTAATATGTTGTTGATAGGAGTACTGCTGTGTAGAAACAGCTCCAGTCCCATGGTGTGCTGTGAGGAACAAAAATACTACAATTCCTTCTTAGCTTTGCTAGAATTATCTTTAGGTGGGTAAGGTCATTTTCCACTTTTTAAAAACTTTATCTCAGAAGAAATAGCCAGAGGCATTCAGAAGATATAATTATTTAAAGCTGGAGTAGTAGAAATAGAAAAAATGAAAAGAAAGAAGTTCTAGGCTCTGTGCTTTAGGAGTAACAAGACAAAATCCTGTTCTAAGGTGTTGCAAATGCTGGTAGAGAAGAGCGATGTGCATGAGTATTAGTGCAGAATGAGTAGCATTCATCATTTTCCTTTTCTGAAATTACACCAGAAAGAATACTCATTTCACTCCATGAGGATGGAAGAGATGAGGTCTCTGAAAAGATTAGAAGACTTCTGTACTCTGTTCTGTGCTGTCAGATTTTTATATAGTTAAATCTTAACTCTAGGTGTGTTAAGAAGCTTTATACTACTGAGTACCATCACTGTGAATAGTATTGATGAAAAGCAAGCTGTGAAGGGACTTTTTTTACTTTGCAGTAGGGCCCTGCGCTATATCAGAGACATATGATGAAGGCTTTGCCAATGTGGGGAAAATCGAAAGTATACTCAAGCTTGGACAAATTTTTGACTAAAGTTGATGGTCCTTTTCTGTTTCAGAAGTTAATCAAAATTTTATAGTGACAGTGAATTGAGATTTCTCAGAATTGCAACTTGTTCAGAGCCAAGGGGCTTTTTACCCTCAGTAAATTTCATTGCCTTCAAGTATTTTAAATGTGTCCTGTTTTAGTATCCTGTGTCCTCAGCAAAAATCAGGCTACTGTCCATTACAGTCTCAACCACTTTACCTGGTCAATTTTTTCAAGTGATTATCTTCCCATGGGGAGTTTTTTTCCAACAAATTTATATTTTCCAATAAAAATCTATGTTACATTCTCTGAATCTGGCTAGAACAGTGTTTCCAGTCAGCTTCATTCCATATGATCGTTATTCTCTCAAGAGCCTTAGCATCAAAATGCTTACTACTGCATTTTAAACTCATCTGTCACCCTGAAGTGTACTGAATAGTAAAGAAAGCAACTGAGATGACTTTTGCTGTATTTTGTGATTTTATGACATGCAGGAAAACTTGCGTTGTGACTTTAAAATCTTAAGGTAAAGTTCTTTCTAGCAGAAAACTGTATTTTCCTTAACTGATCACCAGAATTTTTTATTCCTTAATAATTTCATTAATTTTGTTTGATTTTATAAAGCACTTGTCAAAAGCATAAAATATAATGATTTTTGTAATGTTCATTATCAGAATGCCTATGAAAAGGAAGAGTTGATTTTTGGGCAGAGTTTGGTTATTCCTTCATGTTGCTGAGTGCAATATATGTCTTCGTTACAAGTTCAGTTTTGATTTTGTGGAATCACTTGTCATATGTTAAGTAGACTTAATGCATAAGATGCCTAGCAAACAAAGCATGAGGACAACTGTAGTACAGCAAAATATTTTTTGGTGACAGGTTGACTTTCCCTAATGAAATATTTAGCTTTACTATTAAAGACATGCTTGAGCCTTTTTAAAAAAAAAATATTTTATTCTTCATGTTTTTAGTTACTTCTCGTTTTAGATCAGTTTCTTACACTCTTTTTTTCATATTGAGAAATTGCTTATTTTATTAGCTATTACTCTAAAGTACTCTAATTCTTATTCCTGGAATTGTTCATGGGATTATCATACCAGGTATGGGGAACATGATAAAAAAAGATTAACAATACCTTGTAGACAACTTACAACTATTTTACTTTGGTTTTAACCTTTAGGTATTATTTATATTTAATCTTTAGGCATGTTGCTCACTTGAAGGCAGCATAAAAAAAACTATTATGCAGAGATAGGATTTACCTGATGAATATACCAACTAATAAAATTTGGTGAAACACAATATTTCCTCCCTTCTGGTTTAAAGAAGAATCTACGAGTATTTGTCAAGTACTGTCAAACAAGGTTGACTTAATAATTAGAAGGAGACTCTAATGGGCACAAGAGTAATTTAGATAATACTGGGGGATTGTTTTCTTTTTAAACGCTAAAATATCCCTATTTTTTTTTTCTACTTTTGTTACATCGCAAAGATAGAGCAGCATTTGGTATCCAAACAAAAAGTGATGGAATTCTGGGCTCAATAATTGAGCATGTGAAAAGATATTAGATCTTCTCTGTAGTGACAGAAGCACTGGATATTTTTGAAGTGCCTTTGATATGCTAAGTGCGTTTTTATCATTTTAGTCTAATATTTTGATTTCAGAATGGCGATTTAATGAGAATGAACTTTTGTTTAAAATTTTAATGCTGTTTTGGAAAAGAAAGTGAACTGGATTTGCAGAAGGAATATATGCAGTGGTCAATGTACTCTCCTTTTGCGCAGTTCTTGCATCTCACACAAGAGATTTTTCAGGGAGAATTTTGGCAACCGACTCACTTTTCTTCTTGAACTGGAATAGATGAGCAGTGACACCTTCCCCCAAATTTGTGCCCATTTCATAGAAACAAAGATCTCCATGAAAAATCTGCTCACTGCTTCTTGAAGGGATCTTTGTGTTTTATATTTTTAAAATTGCTTTTATTCTCAGGAACTATTTAATCATCAATGGTTTGTATTTTGTCCATGTTAAATGTTGACGTTAATGTGGTCTGGATGTTGTTTTGCAGTTTTCCTTTTGATCCCTCAAAAATATTCTACTTAAAAAGGAAACTGAATCTGATTGCAACTTGAACGCGTTAATATACAGTTTTAAATTGGAGTTCTGTACAGAGAAATTTTATTAAGCTTAAATGTTTCCTCTTCTCTATGAACAGATTATTTGACTCCTCTACAGATCACCTCATTCTGAACCTAGTTTTCATCTGAAGAAATCCATTAGCATCCTGTTTTGTTAAACGCCACTGTTTTAGTTTTTGAAATTGTTTCTCATCTCCATATAATTCTTACAGATAAGATGTTTCCACAGCAGGAATACAAAATGTATTTCAAAATTCATCCATTGTTTGTAAGAGTGTGAGTCAGATATGTTGGTCTACGTGGACTCAAATAGAAGCATGACGTTCTGTCACAACTTCCAGAATCACATAATAATCGATTTAATTATTGTTCTACCAGAGAGGTAAAAGTAAATAAATACAGAAAAATAAAGTTACCTGCCAAAGCTTTTCACATTAAACAACCTTTGATTGACTGAGCATAAAGGTGTAGGTGTTCATAAATTGTGAATCTCAGAAAGAGAGAATTTGATTTTCTCTGTCATTGGAACAAATGAAAGGATAGTAGAAAGGAAAGTTTCTGGAGGGAAGAAAAAGGAAATTTTAGGCCAGAACACCTTATTTACCCCAAAAGATCTGCTATCTATTTTTTTCAGCTGTAGGAATGGGTGACAGTTGCAGCAATAAAGCAGATTTTCTTGAGGAATGAGAGGAAAATAATTTATTTTAACCCTGCTACATTTCCATTTTATTTTTCAGGAAGTATAGCAGTATTAGGAAAAGCAGTCAGAGAGTTCCAGAATAACATTGTACTTTTTCCATTACAGAGAAGAATGCAGGTGTCCTTTGCTCTTTATGCTTCCCTGTTTAAGGAAAAGCTATGTATATTATATTAAAACATTCCTGAAAAATACCTGTCAATAACAGCTCTTTTCACCTCATGTACTTTAATTTGTTTTCTCTTCTTCAGAATTACATGCATTGGTATATATTTTGTACTCAGAACACAGTTCATGTCAATATTTCATAAATTTTATTGTGTAATAGCTCGGAATTCACAGTTTATAAAACAGTTAGATATGTATATTAACATAGGGATATAGAGTTATATGATAGATGTTACCAAACCTATTCATAAAAAGCATTTTTTCAGTTTAGCCTCAGATTTTGTTTATGTTTATTCTTGAAAGTCTGTGTCAGCACCAGCATTAAATTAAGTCTAGTTTTTAATGATATTTGAGTTCATTTTATGAGACATTATATAAGATGAATTAGGCATTATTTTATGTACACTTGAAATGGTGTCTTTTAGAGTTTAGATTTCATTTTATTTAATTTCTTAGTTTTATTTAACACCTGAATTGTCATGGCTTTGGGGTGTTCTACTGTTTTTGACTTCAGCTTAGGGTCTGTAGACCTTCTGTTTTCATCCCATTTTTTCACAAGCCTGTAACAACTTTTCTGTTTTGCTTTTACACCTGTTCTTCAGGGAAGCTGCTTTTTCAACAAAATTTTTTCAGAATAGTTCAACAATAGTATCAGAAAAATAAACAGTGAGTTTGTTTAGATGACTATTTTCTAATGCTGCTCTTATTCTAGGGGGAATGTAGAAATTACAGTCTTTTTGCACATTCCAGTCCTAGTCACTAGCGCTTCTTTTAAGAACTACCACACTTGAGGGAATTCATCGTGCTTACAAAATTCATGATCTCAAGAAACAATTGCCAAATCCCTTATGATTGCCTTTGTTTTTTTTTCTTAGTGTAAGAATTCAGGCTGTTGAAGATCCAGAATTTACACCTGACTGAAAGAATGCCAAATTGGATTTTCACGGAATATATTAGGGAAGCTATGTAAAATAAGGCTCTAGTGGAGAAGCAGTAATGAAAACACACATCTTTGCTTTACTTTACACTGGTAAATTAATTAATTATTTTATTTATTTATTGATGGAAGATGAAAAACCCTGTTGTTCAATACGAGGCATCTGGGTTTTATTTTATTTTGAAAACTGCTTACCTTATTTAGCTTTCCTACATTATCTTAGAAAAATCAGAAGTTGAACTATTTTCGGCATGATTGCTGAAAGCTTAAATCAAGTCCACACAGAACCCTTGAATAACACAAACCAAAGTGGATAGTTCAATTGAAGTCTAGGACAGATAAATGTTTTAAATAAGAGTAGGTTAAAATACAAATGGTTGATGTTTTCTTCTTCAATTATTTCCCCTTTTTTATGTTAAAGTTATTGGCAAAGAAATGCTATGTCTTATGCATAGAAGGATATTCTTACCATTGGAAAACATTTCTAATATCTTAATATTGAAAGCAAGTCATGGTGGATGTGCAGATTATTACCACATTTCATTATGCAGACATGTCTTTTTTCCAAATGCTTTGGGTGAATCGAGTAGACAAAGGAAACCTGAAGATTTACCTTTATTTTTTTTTTAGCTGTGTTTTGTGTATTTCTTTAGCTGCAAAGTTAGGAACCGAAATTACATGCTTAAGATTTTACATTAATTTTTTTCCTGTCTTTGTGTCTTCCATCAAATATAAGATCATGACTGGAGAACTGGCTTCCCATGGCTGGGACAGGTATATTCTTCTGGGTATTAAACTATCTGGATGGCCAGGCCTGGGAGTGATGGTGAATGGAGTTGCATCCACATGGTGGGTTGGTCACTTGTGGGATTCCCCAGAGCTCAGTATTTGGCTCAGACCTGTTTAATATCTTAATTGATGATCTGGACAAGAGCATTGAGTTCACCCTCAGCCATTTTGCAGGTGACGCCAAGGTGGGTGGGAGTGTTGATCTGCTGGAGGTCAGGAAGGCTCTACAGAGGCCAAGACTCAAAAAGGCCAAGTGCCGAGTCCTGTGTTTGTGTCCCAACAGCCCCGTGCAGTGCTACAGGCTTGTGGCAGGATGGCTGTAAAAAAGCCCAGCAGAGAAGGACCTGGGGGTACTGGTTGACCACCAGCTGAACATGAGCCAGTGTGTGCCCAGGTGGCCAAAGAAGGCCAATGGCATCTTGGCTTGTATCAAGAATAGTGTTACCAGCAGGACCAGGCCATGGTCATCCCCCCAGACTCAGAACTGGCGAGGGCACACCTCAAATCCTGTGTTTAGTTTTAAGCCCCTCACTACAAGGAAGACTTTGTGTCCAGAAAAGGGCAGTGGAGCACAAGTCTGATGAGAATTGGCTGAGGGAGTTGGGGTTGTTTAGCCTGGAGAAAAGGAGGTTCCAAGGGGACCTTATGGCTCTCTACAACTGCCTGAATGTTGTAAGTGGGGATTGGTTTCTTCCAAGTAAAAAGCAATAGGAAAAGAGGGAAAGGCTTCAAGTTACATTGATGTGTGTGCGTTAGATTGGATATTAGGAAAAAGTACTTCACTGAAAGAGCAGTCATTGGAACAACCTGTCCAGCAAAGTGTTAAGAGTCACTGTACCTGAAAGTGTTCAAAGAAGGTAGATGTGGCACTGGAGGATGTGGTTTATTGTTGAAGATGGCACTGTGGGGTTAACAGTTGGCCTTAGTGATCCTAAAGGTCTATTCTAACCTTAATGATTCAATGGTTCTTTGGAAAATTGATTTTTAAAAGCATTACACTGTCTGTATTTTCTAGGTTGGTGATTATCCCTCTAGAAGTATAAATTGGACTGAAGCTTCTTCCTCCCTCTCACGTATTGGAATAAACAAAATAAACTGAAGTTAGCCAGAATCATCTTAAATATGAATTCAGATCTGAGATAGGAGTAGGGCCATTGCTGTTGACCGTTAGATTCTAAAACTGAAAATAGGGGAAAAAAAAGTAATACTTTATTCATCTGCTGTTTCTTATGGTATGTATTGTCTTTTAAGGTGTCTGTTAGATATTGTTATGAGATTACATATTATTTTTAAATAAAAGGCACTAAATAATCCCTGAGAAATTTTCAAGAAAGAAATATCGTTTTTATTAAAGCACAATATTAATAGATAACAATGTTAGAAAAATTACTCTATTTACTAAACACTTTTTGTCAGTAGTTTTGTTATACATTTATTCAGTATGATGACAAGACTTCTCAGTTTTACAGTACTCAAGTTAAGCAAATGTCAAAATAAAATGGCATATAGTCCACTTAGAGGGGGATAAAAAGGAACTGAAACAAACCAAGTAAAACTCAGGCCTTGAAAGTCTAAAGAATTTAGTCGTTAGCACTTGGAATGCTTTCTGTGTTAGCTGCAAGAATTTCACGGTACTGACACAACTTCAGATAGTGCACTTAGCACTTTGCTAAATCATTTGCACATTTTTATTTGTTTCAGCCTTGGAAATGTTCAGTTTCTCTTTTACCGTAGCACACAGGTATGAAGTTACAGGAGTGTGCCTGCTTCTGAAAAAAGCAGTTTGACTTGACTGCAATGCAGAATCCATGGAACTTTTATTTTTCTTGCAGAGTTAATTTGTGGTGCTCTTGTGGTGTCTCTGTGAGCAGAATATTACTGTCAAGACTTCTGTCTATTCAAAAAAGCTCTTCAAGAAGGGAAATGTGGGAAGGAAGGTCATATAATTCTTGTGGGGATGAGAATAGGAAGATAGAAATTCATTGTCAAGCGTACATGCCCAGACAGAATCACTCCAGTAAAGTTGTGTCTGAAAAAAACAGGCCATATAGACTGATGAATATTGTTTAAACTGCCTATTAAATTCATGAGGAAAGTGAAAAATAACTATAAAGGAAATATGTAGTATTTTTTCAAGGTACTGGGCTTTTCCACCTCCTTTTCAAAGAAGGTGCAAGAGCTCCAGAAAGCTTTACAAATACATTATCCATAATTTTTCTGTTTTCTGGTAATTGTAGTGCTAACAGAATTCTGTGAAATTCATTTACAAATACATGTGCAGCAATGCTGTTAAAATGTCTTTTAGCTTTAGTTGTACAATCAAAAAGTGATCCAGGTTAAATTCTGTATGAACTAAAGAACAGGTTTAAGAAGTTTGTCTTAGGCAGTATGACTGGAAGTACACTAATGCTTAAATTCTTCAGAAACAGCCATCTCAGTTAATGGATTAAACTGCTTTAAAAGTCGTTCTTATTCCTACTTGTACTTTTTTTTCTTTTCCCTAGACTGTAATACTGTGCTACTTCATGTGCATGGAAAATAAAATTAAGACAGTAAAATAAGTTCTGCCATGACTTAAAATGGATTATATGAATGTTACCTTACAATGTAGTGTTGAAAAGAAAACCATACCGTTATATTCAGTCATGCTTGTGCATAAGGATAAATTTATAGTGTCAAGAGGTAAGTGTTTTATGGCAAACAAAGCCAGTTATCCGGGTCATTCCAGCAACTTTGAACTAATGAGTCATTTCACACAGATCTCATATAGGTTTGTTTGACAGTTTCCAAAATGCTATAAAGGCAGCATTTAAGGATAGAGAAAAATCTATTGTGGATTATAATTTCAGTCATTCAACTAAAACGTTTATGGCTAAAACAATTGTAAAAATTTAGTTACAAAGGCATTGCTACTTTCAAAGGATTTGTGATTAAATATTTATTTCTGCTTCAATTAATAATTTAGGGTTGCCAAGCATAAACAGGCTTTGGTGACCTGAAATGACTTTCAATTCAGTTAAATAAATAAAAAAATATAGTAGCTCAAAATTTTTTTACCTATGGCAAAGTTTATTTCTCTGGTTATAAAGAGTAAATTTATATCTGTGTATCTCATTTCATAGATTTCTTGAAATTACCTAAGAAAGTATGACGTGCAGCAAACTCTTCAGCTTTATTAATGGGCATGAAAGTTAGTCTTGCTTTTAGAAACTCCATATACAATAAGTATTATAACGGGATTTTTGTTTTCATTCACTTGAAATATTTCTGTCCTTCAGTAGCTAAACCACTGAAACAACAGACAGGGCTTGGTAGCTGTGGTGGCCAGAGGTTTCAGTTTAGCACTCTGCCATTTTCTGGTGGGAAGAAATGTGACAGATGCACCAGGTGTGTGGAAGTTATGCATCACTAGAAATATTCTTGTAGACAGCACTCCATTGAATTGGAGTTTAAAATGATCTTTTTTGGTTTTGTACAATTAGTTCTGTAGCTTGTATTTCTTAAATGCATAATAAGGATTATCTATTACTATACCCCTAGATTGATTCTTATGTAGGATGCTGGTGGTTTTTATCAAATTCTAATGTTATCTGTGAAAAAGTTGTGGTTTTTTCCATGTTTAGAAGGGCAATTTGTCACTAGACAGAAGTTATATCAACTAATACAAAAAACATGACTGTTGAAATATCTGACTAGAATTTTTCTTTCTGTTGAAAGCTAAATGCTTTCTCATTTGCAAAGATACATATGGTTTTCTCATAAGATTGATTTTCCATGAAGTAGGCGAGAGGACTGTTTTTATTTTGACTTCAGTTTGCTTTTACATATTTATTAGAAGAGAATAGTCGATTTGATAGCAAACTATTTCCATGAAGACTACTGGATATAAAGTTGAAACTGTGTTACTCAGGTTTAGCAGGAAAACTGTACTTTCTCCTCTTTTATTCCCTAGGAATTATATATCACAGAAAATATCTTTAGTCTAAGCACAGAAAAATTTTTCAGTAGTCACGTTGCTTGACTGAATCACCTCTCTTGGGTATTATTTTCTGTGAAAGTAATCACTTATTTATTTATTTGAGTGGACATCTCTGGTTTTTGAGGTATTTCTTAATAGACATACATAGATGTAGAAGTAATTTTAAATGGATTTTTCGGGTAGAGTATTCTCATATGTCAAGATAAAGATTTTTGATACTTTACTTTTCTTTTTTTTTATTTTCATAGAGAAGTATTCTCTTCTTAAAGATGTCTGGAAAAGCATTTGCATTTTTGTGTTAGTGCCACTTAGATTTCAATGTGATTTTTCATATTTCTAGGTATTTTGGGTTAATTCTAACATCTTCAGAAAAAAACCCACAACTTTGCTGAATATATGGAGCAGATAGGATCAGTCCTGCTCTGAAAAAAAAAAGATATGAGGTGTATACACAGTGCATGGGACTCTGCATCAAATTAAGCTTACTTAAAATGACAATATTAAGTCAGGAAAGTTTAAGCATAATTAAGATTATTTTCTTCTACCAAATCCAGAGGAAAATATTATTTACAGAAATATTATGTTTAAAACTCCCTCTTATCTCTAAAATATTTACCTTTTCTAGGTTGCTTTTTGGGGAATTTTGGGGGTTTTTTTGGTGTATCGGTGTTTGGTTTTGTTTTTGTTTCCTTTCAGAATTCCACACATGGTCATTGGTGTCCAGGTTCGTTAACTAAATGTCTCTGAGGGCTGTACTCATATACACAAGCATGTAGTGTTTTGCTATTCTTTCTGAAGGGCCTTTAAAGATGGTATCTCACCCTAATCTTTAATTTCCATGTGTCTGTGTTTCACACATGTAAAGGAGATGGAAATTATTAGTATCATTGAATGAGAAATTCCATATAACAAAAATATCGTGATATTCCTCTAAATATATTTTTTTCCATAATGTGCCACTGATTAACAGTTTGGATTACAGCATACACACCCACGTGCCCTTTGTGGGATTATTAATGCCTGGAAAATCTCTCAAAGCTCCCACAGTGTTCCTCTACTGGCTCTTTCTGTCATGAAAGCAGCCCACATAGTACTCTGGTGACCACAACAGTGCTGAGTTTGACACTGAACATTCTTGAATAACAAAAAGGCCTTTTCTATTTCCACTCTGCCCCTCTGGAAGCAGGAAGCTGGGAGAAGACATGGCTGGTGGAGCTGGCCCAGACTGGCCAAAGGGGCATCCCACTCCATAAAACATTCTGCTCAGTGATGGTGGCTGGGCAAAAGGAGGAGGAGGACTGGAGGGGGCAATATTGGTGGTTAAGACATGGCCCTGTTACTTCTGAGCTTTTCCAGAAGATGGCTGGGCATCTGCCTGCCAGTGGAAATTAATGAATGAATTCCTTACTGAATTCCCTCTGCATTCCTGTGGCGGTGGGCAGTATGTGGTATACAGAGCCAACCCACCACAGTTCCTTAGAAACAGCTGGGAAGAAATGGACAGTGTAAAATTTATTAGGAGCAAATGTTTCACATCAGTAAAACTGAAAATACTTGACATTTCTTTTTTAGCTTTCCTTGAACAGAAATTATGCTGCACTTTAACCATATGGTTTAAATGCTGCTCAGTGTGTGTGCTACTTTTCTAGTACAGGTCCCTGGGGAAGGTGGTAGAAAGACATGACAGATTTATCTGTAAGAATGTCTTTGAAGTTAAAAACTCCAGCAAAACAGTGTTGTTTCAGTGTCTAACACAAAAATTGAAAATACCTGTAATATGGTATGCTAGTTTTTACCATGGACAATTGAATGACCTATTTCATGGCAGCTACTTGGTCAGGGATGAGTTAAATTTTCTGTTTATAATGTTGTTTCATACATAAGCATATTTAATCCTAGGGAAAGCCATATATAGCTATCAAGGAAACGGTAGTTTTTTTACTATACTATTAGATCAAAATGGACAAATGTGTTCTTTAAGTGAAAAGTTTGCCAAAAAAGGAACAGTTAATATTATTGTGTGATACAGCAGTTAAACCTTGCTTCTTGAAACCAAATCCTAACAGCCTTCCTAATTTTAACTAAGTAAAAGGAAAATTTTAGTCAACAATTTACTCAAACTTCTGATTGTTTTAATCATTGCTGCTAAAACTAATCATTTTGGCTTGTGCATAATAAAAATAAGTTGTTTTGTCTGACTGAGAACTGAGCTAGCCCTTTGTGATATTCATAAGGCCTTATTTCAAATAAGCTTAAAATGTGTGAAAGGTTGTTCAGACTATGACCTTTTCAAAACTACTGTCACTATGATGCACATTTCCTGCTCTTCCTGACATTGGGTGATGTGTTTGGCAGAATAGAGGATTGCCTGCTGTGCTGCAATTGAAAAGCAATCAACCATTTGAATAAGGGTCCATGTATCTGTGATGAGGCAAACGTGTAATTTGTTTCCTGCTTTGTGTTAAAGAAACTCTTTTTGTCACTGGTTTGATGTTAAATGAATTATAAACATTTTTCAAAATGAAGATAATATGTGAGAAAGGCAACCACAGCTAATGCTAATCAGAGCTAAGGATTTAATTGAAAGTAATGAATTGCTGGCTTGAAACTGCTCAAAGACATCAGTCTATATTTACACTTAGAGCCAGCAGTGCTCTTAATCCAAATCTGTTCAGCTGTTTGTGTCAGACCTGTGTGCATATTCCATTCCACTCGTGTAAAGCAAGTAGCATGTCTGGAGCCCACAGACCATTTTATAAATTTAATGGTCACTGCTCATATGTGAGGAGGGTGATTAATTAAGGAGATTTTTACAAGCTTCAATATTGTGCCCAAGAATCACCTCCTAGCAGTGAGAGAGAATTGGGCAACTCCTTCTTGGTTCCCATGAGCATGAGGGCTGTGCTTGCCAGGAGAGGAATGTCAGCTGGGGGAGGTGGCAGGTGAGGTGGCACACAGGACCTTGCTGTGTGGGCACAGGGCAGAGCACTGCTCAGCACCACTGGGATGGTGACAGTGATTTTTGTATGGGCAGAAATCTGAACAGGCACCTCACAGGGGGAAAGGCTCCATAGTGGAATTCTGACAGGCATTTGCTCTGATATCAAACAGGTGTTTCACAGCCCTGTTAGCCCCCTGATGTGGGCACCTGGAGTGGAGCAAGCCTATAAAGGGGTTGCTACAGGGATGAGAGAGGAGCAGGTGAAGGTCTGGAAAGGAAGAAAAGTTTCTGCCTAATAAGCAAAAGAGGGTTTTGTGTAGTTGTGGTTGTATTGTCACTTCTCCTCATTTTCTTATATGGCATTTTTGTTCTTGGTCTTCAATTTCAATCAAGTAAAGGAGGTAGGATTTGATTTTTCTCTTTTCTGAGGAAAATAAATTCTGTGAATTTTGCTGAAGATGACTTCTAAGTGCTGGCAAGAAAAACAAATTCATATGATCAAAGATGCTAACCTGACTGTTTCTGGCTGAGAGATGCACTTTTATGGGAGCTTTCAATATTTCAGGTTAATAGCTAGGCTATTCAGCATTTACAGATCTCCCTCATATTGGTATTTTGTTCTCCGTTTTCTTACTCTCGTTTTGCAAACTAGTTCCTTTAAAAGTGGGACACATTCTCCTAATTTGTTCCAAGTTACCTTTATAGGGCAAAAAGAAAGTCACTTGATTTGAATATAGAGTCCCTATTCTCCTTAGTGTATTTGGGCTTGACTTTTAAGGTTGAAAAAATCCTGTACAGTCATAATGCCTGTGTCAATTTCTGTAAGTTTGTCCTCAGTGATAAATACTGAGTCCACTGGAAGATCTCAATCATGTTCTATGGAGATGTGAATCTTTACAATATTTCAAGTGCCCCTACTGGAAAGGAAAGAGGAAAGGTAGATGTATGTCTGAGGGCAGGGAAGAAGGAAGGAAAGGAGAGTACAAGACCCAGCCAAAAACTTATTTTACACACAGGCAGAATAGATTTGTATAAAGCACTGGACCTTACTTGCGTGGTACTGAAAGAAAACTATGCCAGAGGAAGATAATGGTGAGCCACGTGTATGATTTTCTTTCATTCCTGCAGGCAGGAGCAGGGCTGAGCACTGTGAGCTGCAAGGGGCTGTTTCTGAGGGCCATAGGCTGCAGCTCCTCATCCTGCCCCTGCATGGCTGTGGGGCTTTTGTTTGTCCTTGCTTCCCACTCTCCCATCTTTGAGCCACTTGTTCTCTTCAGTTTGATAAGATATGCACCGTTACGTGGTGGAAATTCATTACTATAATCATTATATTGGCAAATTTTAAAAGATTTTTTTAAATTTACTCTCAAATAATCCATTCTTTTCTTTAAATTTTGTCCACTTCCCAAAATATTTCTAACCAAAATAAAAAAATCTAAATTTCTGAAGAATTTATTATACCAAGGGTTCTGGATAATGAGTAGTGCAGATTTAGTGTCATGTTGAGTCAATGTAATTACAAGTTGTTCTGTCTAGTGAAATAAAAGAAATTGTTCAAGGAGTGTTGCTAAAATGCTACAGTTCAAAAATAGAATAAATCTAGAGCTTTAATATTTATGAGCAGATTGTCACAAGTCTTGCTCAGCTTTAATGCCCTATGAGTCTTAATGATAGGTGGTGATAAATCTTATTTGCTACTAAAACCTGAGATTACACTGAACACTTACTAAAATAAGGATTACAGTCTTGCTTGGGCCTTTCATAGATAGTGTATTAAGCAAAGATACAGCTGTAGAGGTGGAATTATAATTTACAGAATGGTTTTAAGTAGAAGAGGGGGAAATGGTACTACAGGTCTTTTGACCCCAGAAATTACCGTTAGTTATTTGCACACAAAATATCACTGCATTGTCTTGCAAAGTAGCTACCACTTTGTTTTTCGTGACATGGTGATGCAGCAAGTTAGGATAGAAGCCATGAATGTAAATTATGTTGTTAGGGAAGTAAGAAAACAGTCTGGATTTGTGAGAGGATGCTCAGGACACAGAAAGCCTGTGTGTGTGTTCCAGCCCTGGGCCAGCTGTAGGACATACTGGATTCATACTCTCATGAATTTCCAAAGTTTCACTGTGCAATGTTTCTCTAAACTGATTAGATTAAAGGGTAAAGTATCTGTGTGTATTTCTGTGAGTCTTTAACATGCTAAAACATCAGCTTAATTCCCAGATGTATATGAATCAAACTGTGACCTACAACTTGCTCAGCTATGGATGCTGTTGAAGTATCCTTTAAATAGGCAGCCTGCATGAGGAATCCCAAACTGAAAACTTGAAACTGTTTGGGTTTTTAGGTTTTTTTTTTTTTTTTTCAAGTGAAAGCTATTTTACTTTACTGTCTAAAAATGAAAACTTCTGCCCTTCTATTTGGTATCTGTTCAGAGTTTTAAATTTCAAGAGGATCTGAAAAACCTATGTGACTGCTTTGACTGCTTTGGGTGTAATACAGTTTTAGTGATAGTTCTTAAAGTGAGATTTTTTTTTAAACTTAAGACTGTGATAATTTGAATGTTTCTTATTTTCAGATTGAACAAAGTACAGTTTGTTTGCTCTCAAAATGTGTAAATATAATACTTTTTTAGCTGAAAATTCAGAGTACATAGCTCATGTGTGTACATGGTTACATGGTTCCCTGTTTTTGTGTTGTGGCATTTGACAAATGTAGACTTGCCTATTATCACATAAGCAATAACAATTGCTGGAAAAATATTTGCATTCATGGCTAGATTATTTATCATCTCAAATTATTGGCTTTCAATCTCTTAATATTGAATATGCTTCTTACTTTCTTAACTAAATTACTGAATTATAGATAAATATGGCATCCTAAGTTCTTCTCAGACTGATTTACTTTCTAAAACATGTGCTTAGATGGAAAAAGAGCCTTCTGGAAAACAGTGTCTGTGATGATGATGGTGTCCTGAAGGGGTGCTGTACCCTAAGCAATTTTATCCCAGGAGACTTAGCTACACTAACATTCAAGAAACTCAACCAAAAAACCAAAAAATTCCCCTAAAAAAACCCAAGAAACTGAAAAAAACCTCATCTATTATCAAGGTATCAAAAGTATACCTCCTATAATAATATATCCAGGAACGAATAGTAATAGTGTCAGTTTCCTGATGGTGACTGAAATACTCAGCCATTCATGGGTGGGCTGCATGTCACAGCCCACACTGGTTTAAAATGTAGTTTCTTTTTTGATAATGGCAAGATTCCTGTAGCTTAGTAGCAGTTCTATTCAAATATTCAAATTATGGAAATACCATTTTGGAAACAAAAAATAAAATGAAGGATGTGCCAAATATAGTGGTTTTTGCAATTTGGCCTTGAGCAGTGAAAAGCAGCAGAAATTGGTTTTACTTAATCTGGATTTTGGTTGCTCATTTGTTTTTTAACTTGTATCTAAACCCATTTCTTGGTATTTCTCAGTACCTCTTTAATTTGTTTGCATTTTCATAATTGGGTGCATATTTAATTCAAATTTATGGTTTGTGAGCATTTTTTCACCTGTTTTGGAATTGCATGGATTTAATTTATTTCTTTGCTGTGAGTGATCTGGTAATCTGGTAACCACAGGTTGGTGGAGTGCTTCAAAGTACACTTCTGACTGTTTTTTCTTAAATATATACTGTCAACACCACACAGCTGCTCCTTCTCAGGGCAGAACAGCGCCTGTTAAACATGCTCAAACTTATGACTATAACATAATCCTGACTGAAAGCTTTAGATTGTATCTGGAGAAAGAATCCTGCTTCTCTTGAGGTCAGTGGGAATTTTACCACAGACTTCAGTTGAAGGAGTTGCATATGCAGTGATGTATGCAAATTTATGTATTGTTTTGGAGTAGTTAATGGTGTAAAATGAAGACATATATAAAACATTCTCTAATAAATGCAGTTTTTCATTAAGGCAGAAAAATTGCTTGTTTATTGCTGTACATCATTGGTATATGTTGACAAATACCAATATTATAAATATCAACATATGTAATGTAAATTATTCTCCCTTATCAGAAGGAAGGTGTTTTGCATTCAGGCATCAGATTCAATTATAGTGCTAAGATGAAGTCCCAAGAGAAGTATTAAATGAGTTCTATTTTCATAACATACAGCACAGTATATTTTTGAGTCACCACTCACTTCTCAATAATTCAGAGCAGTTGTCAGATGTGTTCTGAGATCTTTCTCTTCAGTTCAGAAAGCATAAATAATAATGGTTTATGTACTTTGTCCTCAAACTGTTACAATTCCATAACATCAAAGAAGTTCTTACGTTCTGTAATGTGAATACATGACCTGTGCAAAGCACTCTCGGATATTCCAAAGCTTTACCTGAGCTTAGCTTTAGTATAAGAAAATAGGGAAATTTGGTTTATGTTAATTTCTGTCAGTCTATGTCTGTTGTTCATGTATGGTGGTGATACATTGGCAAAAGGAGGAATACTTTCATAATCATATGGAAAAAATTTAATGTTGAATTGGATTTCCTTGTTTCAAGTTGTTTTTGTGCATGAGCAGGTAAACCACCATCAGTTGGGCCTTTACATGTGTATAAAAATCACTGTGGCTTGGTTATATCAGCCATACAACACCTGAGGTGAATATGTAGTTCTCTGAACTTTGTGCTGAAATTGTTACCAAGAAATGTAGTGAAAGCCTGTCATTAGAGCCAAATTTCATGGGTGTGTGCTTTCTGTAGTACATTTGTCTAGAAAATTTGTGCTGTGTGAGAAAGTAAGAAATCAAAGCATTGAGTCTAATAGACTCATAGGCTTCAGAAGAAAAAGTGGTGAGATTTTATATCTGCCACTGAAGTGAAGATCATAAATTCTCAGTAGCTTGAAGAAATGTGCTTCAAGGTATGGCATTGACATGTTAGCATTTCACTATGGAAAATGAATCCAGAATGATCAAATTACTACCAAATTATGCATTGTAATTTGCTTCTTCATGCTTTTTTTGTATGGGTTAGCCAAGGATGGATTCAGCTAGGATGTGAGGATAAGGCAAGTATTGCAAGGCATTAGAATAACAGGTGTTTGTTCTGGACATTAGGAGGGCAAAGTGAGAGAATTAAATTAAGTGTGAAGGGCAGTGTCTATTCCTGCATTTGGAGGCCTTTTAGTATTTTTTTACATATTTTATGGCACAATTGTGTTATCAGAAAACATATTTATTGATAATTGCAATTGACAATTCTCCTTTCATATTCACATTGTTTCCACATCATACAGTTTCTCTTGCCAAGAAGCCATAGTTAGTTCTATAGCAGTCAAAATGGAAACTCAGCATATAATAAGGAAATATTACTGTGCACTGAACTTCCTCTTTCACCAAGAGATCTGCTACTGACAACAGTGCTTGTCTTACATGGTGGCAGCAGCACATTTAGGATAGAAAGCAGACAGATGGCTTTGGTAGCTTAATGTAGACAATCCATTTCCTTATTTTAGGAGCCGAAGAAACTGAAAGTTGTGGCCAGCAGAAACTCCTTTATTTCTACTGCAGCAGTCTTAAAGCTCTGTTTGCCATCCAAATCACATTTGTCATAATTGAAATAGCACTTAGAGGTTCATGTGACTCCTTCCAGCCACCATTCGCTTGATTTATCAGTCCTGCCCTTCCATGCTCTGTTTCCTGAAATGTCATTGCAGTGCTACCACATAGGTTTTCTCAATTTTGTTTTTAATTTCTCCTTAGTGATTCAGAGCCCTGATTCTGCTTTTGTTATTCTCATGGGTCAGTTTCAATGTGTGAAGGTCTATTTTATCTGCCTGTCAGAGTTTGTGAGGTTTCTGGAAGATGCTATTAATCACATGGTTTAGATTCAGGTAGTCCTGCAAGGAGCACAGAGTTAGATTCAATCCTTGTGGGTCTGTTCCAGTTTGAGACATACTATGGTCTAAATTCTAGAGAATATGTTGTTCTATTGCATGCAACAATATAGCAATCTTAGGGTGACAAACTTCAGTATAAATTAAAATAGTAATGACTTACTATGATTTTTTAAATGAAGACTAACTCTTGCTGCTAGATCTTGCTCTAAATTACAGTTATCCTATGACAATGATTAAAAGTATAAAAGTCATGATAAAGAGACAAAATTTTTTTAAGATCAGGCTGACCTATATTTAATATTAGTCAAGGATGTAACAAAAGACGTTGTCTCACTTCATTTATTCAAATCAATCCTTCTTGTATTTTGTATGCAATTAAATAAAATGTAGTTATTTAATAAAAACCTCATTTTTTTCCTTTTTTTAAGGGTATTTTGGTCAGGATGGCCATTTTGGATCATGTGAAAACAAGTACTGTGGTCTGGGCAGGCACTGTGTTGTGAATGGGAAGACTGGCCAAGCCGAGTGTCTGTGCATGGAGCACTGCAAGCCACATTACAAACCTGTGTGTGGGTCTGATGGAGAATTCTATGAAAACCACTGTGAAGTACACAGAGCTGCCTGTCTGAAAAAGCAAAAGATCACCATTGTACACAATGAAGATTGTTTCTTTAAAGGTAAGCATAGCTGAACAATACGTGGAATATTGCTATCGGGTATGTGTTTTCAAGCTGTTCAATTAGATCTCTATAGTGTCTGCACTGAGTGTACAGTGAATAAATGACTTGAAATATTAATACAGTAAGTATTGCACTCCAGGGATACCTTATAGATTTTTTTTTCCCCCTTTTGTTTATACTCAGTGCTCTAGGCATTTAACCTGAATAAACCAGTTGTCTCTTAGAAACTAATCTATGGCAGCTTGCCTTACAAATGTGGTTGCTGACCTCATTCATCTAAATGTACTTATATCCCAGAGCCTGAAGGATGTTAATCTTTCTTGCAGGAAAAACAGAATTTAGGGTTTCAGAGGAGTTTTGGAAATTTGCAGGACCTGTGCTCATATTTGGTGTTGAAGTTGATAGATCAGGAGCTTGTTATGGCTAAATGGGCCTTTCTTCCTTTGAATTTGGATAATGAAAAGTTTACTTGTGTACTCATCAAAGTGTGCAAGATTAGTTACTTTTTAATCTTTGAATGCTGAGGTGCCAGCTTGAATTCTGAGAGCTACACCTTATGCTAAGCATTTTATGCTGACAATGTCAACAATTGCAACATGCTTTTTTTTTTTGTATAATTTGAGAACACCTTGCAGGTTTCTGGAACTCTGCCAGTGCAGACTTTGAATATTTTTGACTACTTTGACAGATTTTGAGTGTGTTTTCACTGGTTAAAAAAAGGTGTATGGCTTTGGTGGGAGTGAAATTTATTTTTAATAAGACCCGTTTTTATTAGTCTCTTTAGTGCTTCCTGAAAACATGATAAACTCTGCAAGTTCACCAAAAAATGCTGAGGCACAGGTATCCATAGGTTAAACTGGGGATGTGGAAATCTTCTAACAGGAATCCATATATATAGGTAATAGCAAAAGTTTAACTTTGTTCAGAACTAACTGTGGACACTGTATAAAATTGATATATCATCACAATATATAGACCTTAAGTACATAGCACGTGTTCTGAGGTAGTGGAAAATAAAAATGGGATTCTAGGAATATAATATATAGTGCTTGTAGGGAATGGTTTGTACATTTACAACAAAACATGAATGCATCCATCTTAACAATCACAATCTCTTTTTTTTTTAAAAAAAAAACCAACTTTGATGATGCAGTACTCTGGTAGAAGAAATGACAGTAGAAAACCACAGAATGTTTAAATTTAAGGGGCTAATTTCAGTTCTTTAGTGTGGTGTATACAACAGAAATGATTTCAAAGCATGTGTGGGAAAAAATTATAGCATTGTTACATTTTTTCATCTTAGAAAAAGAGAGATTTATTTATGGAAATGAGACTACTTCAGGAAGAAATATAACCCAAAGGTTGCCTTAAGTTCTGTTAGCTCATCTTTAGGTTTTAAATTTGCCATGCTTCTTTCAACACTTGTTGTTGTGGACAATGGAGTATCTGAATGATGTTCAACTTCAGACACCTAATTTAGGTGCTAGATTAAAAAAGTTTAAAAGTAGGTCTTTCCTTTAGCCAATTACCCTAGTTCTTTGCTAAAGACTGTATCCAACTGACCTTGTCTGAGGTGCCTTCTGAAAACTGTTATTTGTCAAGATACTCAAGTTCTCTAGTTTGGGCTATAACTACATGCCTGAAAATAATGTAAAATATTTTGTTTTCCTTCTTTCTCATCTTATGTTGACTTCAGTAGTGTTAAACATGTGAGATGGGAACAGTTATTTTTCTTTTTCTTATTTCATATATATGGACCTTATCAATCTCAATTTCTTCTATGTTAACTTCACCTGCTTCATAGCCATAGTAGAGCACCATGCTGTTAAAGCATTGTTGCCTTTTGTGACTATCTTCCAACATCTCCAGTCTTTTGTAAATATCTTCCAACATCCACTATATCTATATGGTAATGGAGGCAGAAGATGTCAAACTATTTTTATATGATTTTATTCTTTTACAAAACATTTCTAAGCTAACCACTTGTAGATTGCCTTCAATAAAGCTGAAGGTTCTGCCAGTAACAGGTCAAAAATATTAAAAAGCTAATAGGAAAAAACCCTTAAGAGGGCTCCTTCTGGATAGAGGAGGTGAGCCCTGTCAGTACTGATGGTGTCACATGGGCACTGCCACATGTCCACCTTGTGATTTAGCTGATGTTGTCCAGCACAAGGGATCTCATTTCAAGGAGTTGCTTCTGACACCATAAAAATTCAAAGAAGATTAGAAAATAAATATTCTGAGTGCTTTGTTTAGGCTTTCACAAAATCCTTTAGAAGAGGCTAGTCTGAACTGGGGCAGGGTGTGAGGGGAAGGAATGCCTGCAAGATGCTGTTAGATGATAGGATAAAAATAGTCAACTGCTGTCTTTATACAGCCACTGTCAACAATGACTATATAAAGACAGCAATTGAATATTTTTAATTTCTGGTTCATTGCCAGTCATTGATTTTCAGATTAAACTACTGTGTACTTAGCTGTGCTTTTTTTTTTTTTTTTTTTTGTGTGTGTGTATTTTGTCTCTAACAAGGCCATGCTTTGAGGTATTTGTGCTTCAAATCCTCTTACTGGGTTCTCTGGTCTACCCTCTTCAGGGGGAAATATTTCTTGGTGCAAGAATTTTAAGTTTTAGATTGGGTAGGGAGCTCAAGATGAGAAGAGCTGAGAAAATCACCTTATTTAAATGAGTAAGCTTATCAGAAAACACTAGTCTGTGTCTGGAGAAAAAAATTTAAAAACTCATATTCTGTATACCCAATTAACATTATAATAGTAGCTAGGTAGCTATAGTTATTTGAATAATGCATCTTGTAACCAAATGATTTACAGTTGATCTCAAACATCATGAGTTCTACTTAATGGTTTGAAAATTGCCCTTTTAAACACTTACATGCTAAGTGGAATTTAAAGATTGCCTTGCTAAATGGAAGAGATCTTTGGCTTATATGTTGAAACTCCATTAAAATCACTGAAAAATGTGTGTCTTAGCTAAGCTGTGCATAGAACACAGACAAAAAGCATGAAGCCCTTCAGAGAGAGCAATTTCTGAAACATTTGATAAATACATTTTGTGGTAGTGAAAGCTGTGTCAAAACTGTACTCTGCTGACATGCTATTTTTTAACTAAAACTTCAAATTCTGATGCATTACATGCTTTATAATGTAGCTTATT
This sequence comes from Setophaga petechia, assembly GCA_024362935.1. Classification (NCBI taxonomy): domain Eukaryota; kingdom Metazoa; phylum Chordata; class Aves; order Passeriformes; family Parulidae; genus Setophaga; species Setophaga petechia. Next base: position 37,311,071 of record JANCRA010000001.1, read on the forward strand.
TATTTCCAGATTCATTGAACTACTTCCTTTTTTCCTTTTTTTTCCTTTTCACTTGCTATCTTTATTTCTTCACATCAGATTAAATCACACCTTTTTCTGAAATATGTGTGGAACACATGCAAAGCAGTAATTGAAGTTGAAAGTTTCTCCTTGATGATTGAGACTGTTATGCAAATGTTACATTTTTTCATACGGATCAAGATAATGGCCATACTAAATTAGAAATTACTTTTCCTCCACTCCTGTAATTATTCCCTCAGTTACTTATTGGCATGTCATGATGCATCAGACACTGAACGATTTTTCCTACTGGCTTGGTTAGATGTTTAGATGCCAACTGTGACCCTGAGAATTAGTCAATAAACTGTCTCAGTGTCTTCTCATATAGATGCAAAATGAATTCCACAGAGAAGCTAATTACTTATAATCTCCTTTTCTATGAATTTAAATTAGAAGTATTCTGTATACCTGTAGAGTCCTAAATTTCCCTCAGATAAAGTTGAGTGTCCTGTAACTGGGTGTTAGAGAATAAAAATTCTGCAATCATTTTCAGAGGAACTCTCAAGCCTGAATGATCTAAAAAATTTAAAATATTTAAGATTATTAGAATAAGAGATTAAAAACTTTCCATGACAAAATCATAGTGTATTTTCTATGCACCCTGAGCTTCTTGTAGTTTTTACATTATATTTATTTCCATACAGTGATACACTAGGTCATTATGGCAAATGTTAATTTGCTTTGATTCTTCAAGAAAGTAGCAAATACTTCTATATATTTTGAATTTTATAGAATATTTGTAGAATAAAGTTTGCTTCATATGTAAGCTTTTTACTTTTATGTAGCTTCTGTGACATCCTTATGATATTAACATTATTTTAATCTCTTATCTTTCCCTTTTTTTTTTCTATCTCATTTTAATTTGGTGAATATTTTCATCTGTTAAAAAGTCTGTGAGCTTCAGACTTCTTACTACTATTACTAAAATATCTAGATATCCACAGACTGCTATGACATTTGCTTTTCCCCTGAGTGTTCCTGAAAGACAAAGTAGAAACATAGCTTAGAAAGATTGCTCCCAGTACTAAGCTGTTCAGGACAGAGGATAAGAGCTGGCTGTGAAACTGACTTTCAAATTACTTATTCAAAATAAGTATGAGGAAACTGGCAAAAGTTCAGAAAACATTTGCAGGAGTGACCAGAAGTAGTAACTGGCTTAAAAAAGATGTGAAGGCGTCTTGCAAAATCATCAGGGTGGATGTGAGTGGGCTGCCTTGTATTCCAAGAAAATAAATAAAAATTATGAAATAAGAAAGCAGAAACAAATTCAGAGCAAGCTTTTTTGTGTTTGACATACAGCAGATCCTGTGAGTAAAAGCTACATAGGACTTCAGCAGCAAACTATACTAGGGAAAAGCCTATAGGCTTGCTTTCTTTATAAAGAGGTCTGGGGGAATTAGTTAAAGTGAACTAAATAATAACTATCCCACAGAAAATATTTAGAATGCCTATCTAGCCTCTACAATGACTTCCACAAGATTATTTCAAAGACTGTGCTTTTAAAATTTTTGTTTGTGTTTGATTTGTGCCCTAGGTGATCTTAAATTGGTTCTTAAGATATTGGCACATTAGTTTAGAAGCACTGACATTTATTTAATCTTACCTGATGTTCATATACTTCAAAAGCAAGCATATAAGTATCTGTCATTTTACCCGTTTCACTTCTAGAAATATTTCATCTTGTCTTTTACATAAATCTTAAACACATTATTAAAGTTTGATCATTAGCCATCTTTCAAAAGTAATTAGGGTATGTTTATCTGAATATCAATCCAGTATTTTCAATGAAAAAGAATTTTTTTTAAAAATGTATTTCCTTTTTTTACTTTGGCTATCAGTTGGCTTCTCAAAAACATCATTATTACACTCTTTCTAAAAGCCTGAATTTCTGCATATAACATCACCCTTAAGGTTGCTGCCAATAAAGTGTCGAGCTTCAGTTATCACTCCAGAAGTATGTTCAACACAAGCTGTATTGTGAGAAGAAATCTGAAAAAGCCTTTCAGAACTCGAAGTTTCTGCTTGATCTTAAAACATTTGATAGCATGTAGGAATTATTAGACTTAGATTACTAATTCAGCCTATGATCTACATATCTTCCCTTTAGTGCAACACTTAAGAAACTAATATTAAATGTTCAATCAATGCAGAGATAACATTAGTAATGTTAGCACATTCATAGAGTGGTAAAAGTCCCTCTGAATGGCTGGTGTGGTACTTCTTTCAGCACTTTGTTGGAAAGTGATGCTCTAACCAATACAAAGCTGGATCTTTTTAATACCCTTTGAAACCATACTAAATTTTAGCACTGTTCCTCTATTCTGCTTTCCCCACACAGTTCATTTTCCTGAGTTGCATTGCTCATGAGATTTGGAAAACTGCTGTTTTTCCTGCAATATCTATGCAAGATTTGTCTCAAATATCTCTCTTAAATTCCCCAGCTTAAACTAACTGGCAGGTGAGGCCAGCATATGTAATATCTGCTTCTAGATCTGCAGAGTGAAGCTAAATTCAAGGTATTTATGAGGACATGCATATAAGAAGCTTAATTTAAAAACTGAACACTCAACGTTCCCTGCTTCACTAGTGTTGGTGATATTGTATATCTTTGCAGCCAAAGTCTTGAACTCTACTCTCTCTTTCCTCCTTTGCATTGAATTCAAACCTCTGAAATGTTGGATGGGGCAGTGACAATGGGGCAACTCCTGAAACAAGTTATGAATATAGATTTGGCTTTTATTGCCTGGCTAAGGATATACTGCAAAGACATCCTTTACTTTCAGTGTCTGGAACAGTCCCAATCTTTGTATATCAATGCCTTCAATTCTGGGATAACATCTGTTATCCAGCTCTAACCTATTATGTATTCTACATTCACATAGTGATGAAGAATTAGTGTTCTCTGCTAATCTCTGTACAACCTTAATGAAGTTTAAAATTTCTTGTAAGGTCATCACTGCTGTTTGATACCAGACAAAGAAATGGGTCTATGGACATCACAGATTTTCACTGGTAGAAAATTTAAAAACTTCTAGTTTTTCCAGTCATGATGTTGAATCTGTTTAAAGAAGCTGTATTAAACTGAAAGCTGCATCCTCAAGTCTCTGCCAAGCCACTGAATCAGACAACCAACATTGAAAAGTCTTCTTCCTTGGAGATGCTAAAAATCTGACTGGATATGGTCCTGGGCAAGCAGCTCTAGGTGGCCCTTCTTGAGCAGGGGAGCACTCGATGATTTCTTATGGTTTCCTTCAATGTCAACCCTTGTGTGAATAAGTGTTTCTGAAAAAACCGTCCTTACTTATACACCTTCTGCCTGATTTTGAAGAAACAGAATGTAGCTCACGGTGCTAAAATTCAGCTGGTAGTTTCTGGTACTGTTGAGGAAGAATTGGCGAGATCAGAGGAGGAGAAACAGAAGCAGAGTTCTGGCAAAATGTAATCAGTGGACAGTTCTGCTGGTGCCCTCCTTTCAAACCTGGTAACTTGGGCCTGTGGATAGGGCAGTGCCACTCACTGGACAGAATATTCTTTGCTCTCCTGCTTTTTCTGTACGGTCAGGAAATTGTTGATGTGCTGCTAACAGTACAAGGATTGTACAGGTATGGTTCAAATCATGTCTCAATTTCTGTGCTCAAATAGCCTTTATAAATATTTTGGGAAAAGGCAAAAAAAACACCACACAATTTTTTTGGTGACATTCTAAAATAAATATTTGTAGTGGCTAGTATTGAGGATAGAAACTGGTTTTAAAACTAGAAGAAAACAGGTAACAGTAGTGCATGGTGCAGTGACAGAATGGCTGCTTGTACTTCAAAATAATTAAATAACTACTTTTTACTATCAAATTGGTGGTATGGGATATTGAAAGTTATTATGCAATAAATCAAACTAAATGTTTTGTCATAAATTTATAGTAAAGAAAGGAAGTCTTGTATTCAGGCAGACATTTAAGTGAGAAACATAATTTTTTAAGTTTAGAGTAAGTACAAAGTCTTAAACTACTAAACATTGCTGGTCTGATGGAAACTTTAAAAAGTTTTAATTAAATAAGGTCAGAATTACCATTAATTCTTGTGGGAAATTTTTCTAATGGAACATATTTTTGGCCTTTAAAAATCATTAGCAATTGGATACATATACAAGGCATCGGCACGATATTTGTAATTCAAGTTGGCTAGTATATGGTATACCAACTTAAAAAAAGTCATAGATTCTTTTACAAAATCTGAATATTTTGAAGAAAAGTAGGCATGCAAAAATGATATTTAATTTCCATTTCTGGGTTTAGTAGCTAATAATGGATGGAGTAAGTAAATTTACAGTGGATAAAACCTGTAAATTAAAAGCTTTCTCTTGTGGTTTGCCATTTAGTCTCTTTTAATATAGGATGGTCAGTGGGGTTTACAAGAAACATAATAAAAATGTAGCCTTGCCATTTAAGGCTTATTTGCTTGTTTGTGGTCTGTAGCATCCTGGTGAAACCTGAGAAATGAAATTGGTTTAAAGAAACTTAAACTCAATATACTCAGTTGGCAGTAGCTAGTTTAGGCAAATTGTCAATATCTGTAAATATTTTTCAACTGTATATTTTTTTCAACTTTCTTGGAATCTAATTGTGCAGAATATAAGTAATGAAATGCAACAGCCAGATGCTTCCAAATTACATTTCTTAGTAGATTGCTACCTTGATGACTTCCAGTTTTTCCCTTTGATGATTCTCATCTTGTGACAAGAAAACAAAGAAAGCTTCATGCCACCATGCTTGTGATGGGAGCTATCATGTTATTTTTATGCTTTTAATTTTTAAAGTTATAGTGTGAACATGTATTAGAAGCAACCAGAAAATAAGTAGCCATAAGCACTTTCTGAACAAGACTTGGGCAGTATACTCTGTCAATTGTGTCATAGACAGGTAAATAAAATAAATAAAGTGACATGATTTTAATGAGCATTGTATATATTCTATTTACTGCCAGGACTTGGCAGTTTTGATATAACTTAATTTAAAAAAAAAGTATTTATACCATGGTAACCAGAGTTTATACTGTTACTTCTGTAACAGAGAACATTACAAGCAGAACATAATAATTTAAAGTTGGATAGAGACCTATAATCAGTGATTCAATTACAGCACTTTTTGGTCATGGAATTGTTGACTATACAATACTTTTGACATAAACTGCAATTAAAGTAGATTATATTATCAGACTTTATCCTGAGATTAAAAAAATGTGGCTTATATTTAAATTTGTACAGAATGGTCCAAAGAATCCTCCAGCTGAAACTGATTTTAAAAGATTAATTTCAGAAAATCAAAATAGTTAGTTTTTGCCTCATTCTAATTTTTTTTTTCTTGTTTGGCTCTGAACTTCTCCCTTTTGCTGTCATTGAAACCAGATCTTTGGTACTGTTTGTTTATAATAATTTATATGAAATTTTTAAACTTGTACTCTTTGAAGTTTTTACTTTTCATGAAGAAACTGGTCTTTCTCACTGGCCTTAGCAAGTGTACTTCTCCTGATACTCATGCAGAGAGTAAATAAAATTTGATAAACTGGGTGATGAAATCTGATTAGATCCTTTAGCTGTCTCTTTATCTGGAATGATAATGTGAATTTGTTTTAAAATTGTTGAAAGCAAACAACAGAAATAAAGGAAAACAGATTATAGCAAAAATAAGTTAAACTATAGCCCTAAGAAATAAGCTAAAATAAAATTATACAAAACTTCCACTCACTAAGAGTGATGTTTTATATTTTTGCATGTATTTGTATTGGCTTTGGGTGCAATTAAATCCTGAACTATGTACTGCCAGGAAAGTTTGTTTCCCTCAGGGCTAGAACAGATGGTGGAGATTCTTTTTTTTTCTTCTCACCATTTAGAGACCAAGTCTGCTGAATTTCTACAAGAAAAAGTATCTATGCCAAATAAAACTGCTGATGTTGGCCTTAAAGCAGTTGAATTCTTAGCTTATTCTCTGGAGGGCTATTTCTAAGAATCCTGGTAAACAGGCAGTGCATTGAAGTTCTGCTATTAGCAGTGTTTTAATACAGATTTGATATCTGTCTAATAATATTTGTTTTACAGAATAAAAAAGTGCTATTGACTAATAAAACTGCAAATTTTCACTTAGTATTCAGCCTGTTTGTCAGGATATTTCACTGTGCAAGGAGGAAGCTATGAATTAGCATTTCCCAGTCATCACTTTGATAATTAGAAGAATAAAAATCTAAATGCATGAAGAATAGCAGAAGTGTTGTTAATCATGAGCACTCCATACTCTTAATCCCACCTGGAAAATGAGAAAAAAGCACTCCTGGGATCTAGTAAAATGGCAAGCCTTGTATATCACTAAAAAAGAAATCTGAAAGAGAGAAAAATATCCTTGCAGTGTGTAAATACTAATTATGGTCAAGAAGTTTCATTAGTGCTTCTAAATTTAAGACAACTGCTGAACGCATCAATTCTTTGTAATTTTCCTATTCCATCTTCTCTTTTATACAAGTCCTTGCCATTCAAACAGAACATGAAGATTTTTATTGGTCCCTTATGATGCAAACTATAGTTGTACAATCATCATTTTAGAATATGAGCTCTGTGTGCTTTTAGATTTGCTGTCACTTTATCACAATTGTAGAAGCATCTTGAAGTGTATTTGCTTAAGCAGGTGGTGAATGGCCACAGTGGGAATATATCTATCTTCTTTACTGTATGATGAAGTTTTAAAGCAGACATTTTAGCTATGGTAGTTGGAAAAACACACTTTTGTGATAAATCTTGTAAGGGAAAAAAACCCCAAGCTGGTAAAAGATTAAAAAGCCCTGTATAATACTGAGTACATGAAATTGGTATAAATTAGATAGTTGAGTGAGCAAAAATGACACATACAATATGAGTGTTAATGCTTTCTTTCATTTTTACAGTATTTTATAATTAATTTTGAAAAGGAAATTAAAAATTCTGTGTTTCAGATTTTCATTAACAAAAAATCCCAAAGTACTAAGGATTACTGTGGGAAAGGGAAAATCTTCTAGTTTATATGGGAGTTTCTCTAACGCTATCATTTCAGTAATCTCAGGATTTAATTCAATCCTCCCTATAGAGTTTAATGAAGATTAGGTTCATTGAAATTAGTCAGTTGATGAATATTTGTTATATTGCAAGCATGAAAGATGTAAAAGGGAGCCCAAGGCAGAGCATACTGGGTTAGAAGTTTTAAATAAAGAAACCATAAAAAATCAACAAAAAACCGAAGACCAGACATACACCCCCCCGCCCCCGAAATGTGAAAAAAACCTCTTGAAAATAACTGTTTATACAAATAGGGTGATGTAAACTTGAATGTTGTTCTGGAATGGTCTCAGGATTTGCCTGAAACATAAATTCAGTTGATCTGGCAAATGTCACAACTGGTGGTAGTTGATGGGGTTTACCTACTCTATATGTTATGGAAATTTACCTCGCAGTTTAATTTTTTAAAGATTTTTCTTTTATGACTCCTTTAAACTATTTAAAAGTTTAGAAGTATTCTGAAATCCTTAATGCTTTTTAAAAAGTAGACTTACACTTGCTTTCCCTATGTCTAGTACTTGTAGAGAATATGTAGTTGAAAAAAAAGGAGAGATCAGAAGAGACTCCTGTGGCATTTCAGGTACTTGTGATGGTTTGGGGTTTTTGTTTGTTTTATCACGTTTTTGGGGATTTTTTTTGGTCTTAATACTTATTTATTCATGTTTTTTTTTTTCATTTTTGTGGTTCACAGTTAAATGAACGTAAGTATAGGTGCCCTATGTATAGCTATTAGAGTAGTCTTGATATTCTCTTTGCATAAGCAACCTAAATAATCATATATTACTTGACTTCAATTAAAAAAATCTCCCACTTCACTCCAAAAAAAAAGTGATTAAAAAAAAAAAAGAAAATGATTGCTTCTTTTCTTTAGTTGTTTTACTCTATAAACAAGTATTGGTGATGGTGGCAGGCAAGGCATTTTTGAGCCTCATGGGATGTGGCATTGTAATATTTCTTTTTCATACCATGAATGATGTGTGGATGGGGCCAGTCTGTGGTGCTTGTTTTGCATGCTTGGGGCTTCTGGAAGGTGAAAATCTGGGTATGTAAAATCTGTTTTCTTATGTAGGTTAAAAAGGCTGGTTTTCCTGAGCAATGCTGTTGTTTAGATGATCAAAGGGCTGCAACACTAGGATGCATTGTAGACCCATTTTCAGTCTACATGTGCTAAGTATATTTTCCTGACTTGTATGCAAATTTTTTACAAAACTTTCTTGACCTTACTTGAAGTTAAAGAAATTTTTGAAGTGTGAATGGTGGTGTATGATAATCCGATAACACAAAACATTAATGCAGAGTTCACCTGATGAAGCTTTGGTAGCTGCAGTATTTAAGTACTCTTTTATAATACATAATTTAAGGACTTGAGTTTTCAGTGCAGAATATTGTATAAAGTATTATTTCTAAAAGACACAGGATAAATGAAACAAGAAAGGATCTTAATTCTCTGTCTCTTGTGAAAGCAAGTGATTGCACATAAGATTACAAGTGAAGGTGAGATGACTTCATTTTAAAATGGTAACCCTTTTTATTTGCTTAGGCTGGTGAAAAAGAGGAGGTTCAGTTTGCAAGAAGTTGAATGCAAATGTAACAGAAATTACTTGTGGAATTAAAAGCTAACAGGAATATTCTTGGCAAATTCTTCCATTATGACTTAAAAAAATATGTTAAATGCCAATTCTTCTAATTGTAAAAGTGGTAGAAAATGGATGGACAAAGCTTTTCTTTGTGTAGATCTTGAGTAGATGCAAGATTACAAAACCAGGATTATTAATCCTCACAAATGTAGAATAAGGCCTAGCAACTTCACAGAAATTACATCAGTTTAAATTTATTTACAGTCTTTATTTTTTAGGAGGTAAAGGAAAAAAAATAAAGAGGGAAAAGCTTGTTTACAAAAAAAAAAAGGTCTCTATAAAAGCTAAGTATATAGAGTTGAGAGATCTGTCTCTTTCATTTAACCAAAAGAGTTATTTTGCAGGTAATACAGTACAATCACAATTTTGACCAATCAAGATGGTGATAAACTTTGAAAAAGAAGTTTTAGTGAAAAGAGAATAGGGTGAATTACTTGGATTTTCTCTTCTAAGTTACACTTGTTCTTACTTTGCTGTACACTCCTAGGTTGTTTGGTCACCTGCATTGTAGTATTGTGTGTGATTTTTAAAAAGGTATTATAATTTTTTATATTCGAAGTCATTTGCAACAATTTTTACTTCTTTTTAGTTACTTAAAATTGCTGAAAGACTGAGAAACTGAGATACTAAAATGGAAATAAGAGTAGAGTCAGGTCTTGAAAAAAAATCAAAACCAATCAAGAAAACAAAACCCCCAACACAAGAACACTCAACAAAGAAAAGAAGCTGACAGGCTGGAATTCCTGTCAAAATAAAATGTAAAAAATTGATTCTACAGGCATTTCACCATTTTCCTTGGCATACAAATGCTACTACTCCAGTCTGTGAATTGGCTGACCTTGTCTCCAGTCTCTCAGTCTTTGGAGATCAGTGGTACTCGGACATATTATAAAGATCTCTTCTGATCTGAGGTGTCAAAAAAATAGAAAGGTATCAATGTGCAAATAAAAGCCTGTACAATTATCTCATTATATTGGTTGCATTTCTCACGTACTGCTTTCCTAACTTCAGCAAAGTAGGAAGATTCTCTTAATTTGATGCAATGTACCTCAACCAATTGACTTCCATGGATTGTTAAAACCACAACTCATTCTGAATAATCTAAAGGTATTTCTGAGTGGTGAGATGAGGCTGTACACAATTTGGTGTGCTTATTTCAACAAATCACTATGTTTTGAAGTTCAAATTAGCACATTCCTAACATTAAATTTTTACTGTGTGCACTCTTTAAATAATCCTAAAATGTGACTCCAAGAATAATGGCTTGTGCCTCTGAAATGTAGACTCTATTACAATTGCCAGAGAAGTGAATTGTATTCTTCCCTTTAAATTCTTGTGCTTATTGGTAATGGGGGACTAGTGGTGTTCAGCAGAGTGTGTAGGCTCAGGTAGAGCTAATACTAGTTATAGATATAATAACTAATAATAGAATAATAGAATGCAGGGATAGAGATTTCCTGAGGAATTCCATTTCCTGTTGACTTCATATGTCTTAGTCTACTGGCATTTTTTGGGTAGGTATATTTTGAGGATTTTGCTCCCTGTAAGACCATCCTAACTTGGAGACTTTTTCTGTATGAATGACTCAGAGGGATTTATTTTCTTTCTGAAGAGGATGCACATCTATTATGTGAAACCTCCATATTCATTTGTATTTTGGATAATAAAATACAGAAGAGATACTCACTGAGTCTGGCAATTTTGTTGTTCTGCTTTGTTTTGCATTTTGAAAACTGCATCAGTGAGTTTTTTCCCTCTTTTACGTGACAGGTGTGACAGTTGAGACAAATTGCTGTCACACCTTACAGTGGTCTGTTATTAAGTATTCTGAATCTGCTTGGTCTTTCTTCAAGTGTCCTTGGTCAATGTTTTTTTAGGGTTGAACTTTTCTTACTTGTCTCCATTGTATCTCAGTGTCTGTAGAAGGAATTGTAAATATCTGTTTGTTAAAAAAATAACTTTCCAAATGAAGGATTTATTTAAAGAAACCTTGGTGCATTTTCACTGTGCTGCTGAGATTGAGTTATCATCTGTTTTGAATCTCTGCAGGGAGTATTTTCATCGGTATGAACACTAAATGACCAGTTCAGACTTGCCTATGGGAAAAAGTTCCCTGATTACTTGATAATCCTCTCTGCTGATAATAAAAATTGTTCTGCTCTAGGCAGCATTTTTAAATGTTCTGGTGATCTGAATTTTTTTGACTGTTAATAAGATACAGGAAGAGACATCAAGTAGCTTTGGGATGCATTTCAAAGTACAGGCATTTAATAGTGTTTTAACTGCATTTGTAGGCAATAGCACCATTTTCTTAATAGCACCCTATCCTTAAAGGTAGAATTTTATCAACTGAACTATTTTCAATTTCCTCCACTGACATCCAGTATCAATCCTCAATTACCTCTCATAGCATTATGACAGTCATAGCAATTGAGACAGTCTACTAAATATACAATTATTTTCTTAATTCACAATTTAAAAACAATGTCTTTACACAGTCTTCCATACATAGGTTTTATGGGCTAATTCATAAATTTGTATACATATCTGTAGGCCTTTTGCTGTCTTAATATACCTTGAGAGTGCACTCAGTGATGCAGTTTTCAAAATGCAAAACAAAGCAGAACAACAACAACAATAATTTGCTTTTGATTTCAAATCCAAAAATGTTTTAATTTTAATTCAGTTGATATTAAAAAAAAAAAGGAAAAAAAGTTACGTGTCTGCTACTAAGATATCTGTGGCTAAGGTAACACAGTTTCTGTCTAGATGCACATACAGTGTTCTTTCTAACAAGGATGGGGCAGTGTGGCATTTCTGATTTAAGGCCTAATGTGAGAGCCATGTCAGTTTTTCAGCTGATTTCAGTAAGTTCTCAAGCAACTCAACATGTTTTAACCAACTAAGAACAGTGATCAGTTTAAATGGCTGAATTAACTTTTACCTCCTATCATCAATTCCTGAACCTGGAGGATTGAGCTGGACGTTGTGTACCAAGGGTGTCAGGCAAGAAATAAGCTCTGTAGAAAACTGCTACTGTCATGGAAACAAAATCCTTTACATTTGCCAGTGCAGAATAACTCATGCAATTTTTATGAAGGCACAATATTTCTTTCAACTCGATTTCTTCTGCTGGGAATGGGAACTGCATTCACTGGTCTGTCTGAAGTAACTTTCTGCCTGAAGTAACATCACTATTATGTTTCTGTTCTACTTTACTTGCTAATATAGAGAATTATGGAAATTTTACTTATCTGGTAGAGTTATATCAGTAGTAGTCAGTAGAAGAGGCATGTAGCATGGCCAACAAAAGACAAAGTTTCTGGGGGAGTGTCCGTGTGTATGTATACTCGCTCTCCCTCTCTCTTCCTTTTCCTCACTTTTTCATAGATTCACAGGATGGTTTGGGTTGGAAAGGACCTTAAAGGTTGTCTAGTTCCAGTCCTCCTGCCAGGGGCAGGGGCACCACCCACTAGACTGGGTTACTCAAAGCTCCATCCAGCATGACCTTGGGCACTTCTGATGGCAGACAGGCGTCGTGTCCTTGTGTTGCTGAGCAAGTCTGCTTTTGTTCTGTCCCTCTGTGGAGCACACTTTATACACTACAAACTCCACTGCTGAGGATAGTCTTCCTGGAGTTGTTTAATCAGATAGTAGCTACCAACCACCTCTACAAAGTGAGCATGAGGCCATCAGGTGCCTGTTTTTACCAATGTGTACTTTTCCAGAGTGGGCTTACAAATGCCATTTAAATACATAAGCCAAATTAAAAATTTGAAATTATCTGAAGAAATGTTCAGGAAAAATCAGTTTTGCTGTACACTATATGAAATTCTAATGGTGAACTACTAAATGATTTCTGGTTTGGAAGTAGTAAGTTTGTACTCATTTAAAAAAAAAAGCCTGAATTATGAACACTTTTTGATGAGACAGGTACTCAGCGCAGTACTCACATGTTCTAAGAAGAAAGGATTAATACCTCTCTAGCCATACTGAGAACAATAACCAGCAGGGGGAAAAGAGACTGAAAATGAAGTCTGAGAATGACAGTAAGTGATGGATGAGAGGAAAAATCCTGTAAGAAATATAATCAGAGTTCTATCAGGAGCAATGGATGAACCTGTGACTTAGGCAATTCTAATGCAAGTAGTTGTAAAATAATATGTCTCTGTAAATCAATATGAAGGAACAAAAAAGCATAAGGTTTAAACTCAGAAAAATAGGGAAGTAAGACATTATAAAGCAAATAATTTCAGATATGCTGTTTGCAACCTGCAGTACAGTTTCTTCTATGAACACAACATCCATGCCTTGAGCAGGGAAAGGGATTTTGGAATCTCAAGAAAAATGTTGTCTTACACTATAGCTTGTGATTGATATAGAGAGTTCTATATTTAAAACAGATACTTGAAAGATCTGTTTCTGAACTCTGAATCCTTCACGTGATCTTTCAAAAAGAAGGAACAGTGCTATTTTGACTAAGTAGTTGAAAGCAGTAATGATGGAGATATGCAAGGTGTCCCTTGGCAGATCAATGAACATAAGATCCAAGAGGAAAAGCAATTGCAGGAAAATTACATGAGATCTTTAACTGAATAGCCAGTCACTCTCTGTACACTACCATAATCCTTAAACTGGAATTTGTAATTTATGTGCTAGTGATTCTTTCAAAAAATTAATTAGATAAAACTCCCTTATGTTCCTACCACGTTTAACATAAAGAATTTCTGAAGTATAATCTGCTTTTGTGCAGTGGTGGTTTGATGTTGGATGGCAAAACGGAGTTTGAAAATGGAATGCAATTTTTTCTATGCTTTTCCCTGTAGTTTTGACAAGGGAGAAGTAGGTGTGGTCACAATTGTTGAATAATTTTTATATGGAAGCTACTATTCGAGCATAAAAAATACTAGGCTGACCTTTTTTGTCAGAATTTTAATTTTATGCATGGAAAAATATTGTTAGACTTGTTTCAGGAAATATATAAATTTATGGCAAATATTTGACTAATAAGCACAAGATATGCGAAGAATATTTTGCCAACATCCATTTCCTATTTTGTGGTACATTATGCAAGGTGAAACTGTTAACTTTTGTAGTTCAAGTTAATGATTCTCATAATTTCTAAATCGTTTATGAGCTGCAAATATCCATGATGAGTTGGCTGAAGTTTCATTTTATAAATTTGAAGGTACTATTTGACTTGAACTGGTGATCAGATGCTTGGATTTTGCTTGCTTAGTGGTTTATGACCTGAAAAATATTACTTAGCTGATGTTTCCATATGGAATATATTTTTTTTCATCACAGTAGACTTAATGATTCCAAAGAAGGTTGAAGAAGGTTGAAAAATGAATGTGCATGGGTTATGTGATGTCATGGAGAATGATTATAAAATGTGTTTGCAGACAACCATAGGAATAACTTTGCATAAGAAGTTTAATTCTGTGTTTTCTGCTGAACAATGCAATCTACCTTACTATTTCAGACGCATTGTTATGTGTGTTATCTGTCATTTTTATGCTTTAGAAAGAAAGCTTTTAATTTTGTGTACAGTCTCTGTTTTTTTGTCCTTTGCAAAAATTTCCTCAGTTTTGTTTGAACCTATTGGTTAACTTGTGCTGTTGCTTCCTTAGTGGAAGTTAAATTTGGCATAGGATAAGCTCAAAGATTTAATCTGAACAGAATGTGCTGAAGTCCTGAGATGGAAAGTATGCACAGATATCTATTTTTATCTATTATTAAGTTACTACTGGAATTTAATTAGAATAGAGAACAAAGGAAGAGGTACCTGTGCTGCTACTCACAGCGATATAGAATTATAGAAGGTTTTGGATGGGAAGGGACCTTAAGATTGACAAGTTCCAACTGCCCTGCCATGGGAAGGGTGCCATTCATGAGACCAGGTTGTTCAGGACCCCATCCAACTTGGCCCTAAACACAGAGTCACAGAATGTGCTGAGTTGGAAGGGACTCACAATGTTCATCAAAGTCCAGCTCCTGGCCCTGTGTGGGACAGCTCCAGGAATCAAACCGTGTGCCTGAGAATGTTGTCCAGACATTTCTTGAACAACATCAATCTTGACTCTGTGACCAGGCTGTTCTAGCACCTAACAACCCTCTGGGTGAAAAACTTCTTTGTAATATTTAACCTAAACCTCCTCTGACACAACTGGCCGTTCCTTCATGTCCTGTCACTGGTCACCACAGAGAAGAGATCAGTGCCTGCCTTTCCCCTTCTCTTCATGAGGAAGTTGTAGACTGGAATGAGGTCCCCCCTGAGTCACCGCTTCTCCCATCTGAACGGACCAAGTGACCTGGTGATGGGTCTTACCCTCAAGGCCCTTGACCATTCTTGTTGCTTTTCTTAGCACATTCTTTAATAGTCTAATCACCTTTCTGTAGTGTGGTGCCTAAAACTGCGCACAGGATTCAGGATGAGCGCAGAGCAGGACAATCCCCTCCCTTGCCTGGCTGGCCATCCTGTGCCTGGTGCCCCCCAGGACACCCTTGGCCCTCCTGGCTGCCAGGGCACAATGACCATGTTCAACTTGCTTTTCACTGGGACCCTTCCTGCAGTGCTGCCCTCCAGCCTCCCAGACCCCAGACTGTCTGTACATCCGGGGAGGGATGGGCCCTTCACAACCTCTCTGCACAACCTGTTCAGTGCTTCACCATGGTGAAGAATTCATAGGGAATAATTTCTTCCTAACATCCAATCTAAACCTGTCATCACAGTTTAAAACCATTGTCCTTTTTCTTGTTACTCTCTGGCTGTATACAAAGTCCTTCTCTATAATTTCTATAAATACCATATAATTTGCAAGTACTCCTTTCAATATGATGACTATAATAGATGCAACATTAATAATTCTGATAAATCCCCATCCTCAGTGACAAATTTCTCATGTCTAGGTTTGTTGGTTTTTTTTTCCCTTGTATGGGTATAATGCTATTAAAATATCCATACAAAGTAATGTGTATACATCGGGAAAGTGATCCAGTTGATGTTCCTTTAACAACAATGGCCATTTAAAATACCATGATGTTGGCTTTTTGGTGGGTTGCTTTTTGGCTTGGGTTGTTTTTTGTGGTCGTTTTGGTTTTTTGGTTTGTTTTTTGTTTTTGGGGGTTTTTTTGTTTTTTTTTTTGGTTGTTTTTTTTTTGTTTTTTTTTTTTTTTTTTTTTTTTTTTTTTTGTTGTTGATTTTGTTTGTTTTTCCTCCTCTTTTTCTACTAATGTGCTTGGGAAAACTAGCTTGCAATGACAGCTGCTCTGTGCACAGCATAATATGTATCTGTCCCATGAGAGGAGCCATTCAATTTCTCTTAGTATCGACTAGATAAAATGTTAGTCTGCTCAATATTCTGGGTTTAAAGATTGTAATGATTTAATACATTTTCTAATTATATTTTAAATATTCTATACTTTAAAATTTGCAATTTACAAATATGTCATAAAATCTATAGAAGTTACAATTGTTGGGAATTAGTTGTTGGATTATTATTTTTTTATTAATAATTGCTTTGTGTTAAGAACTAACAACTGACTGTAAGACAAGTTTGTGTTCTTTTTGGTCAATACACACATATTAATTTCAGTAGGATCAACACAGTTCAGCATGCAGATTGCTTATTTAAAATGTCCTAAATGTGATTTGGGGGGTTTTAGACAGTAGGTCTATAGGTTTGCTGTTGTCAGACATGTAAATATTAGTGAGTGATTTTATGGGTTACCCAAAATGTATCTGAATCTGTCCCCTAATGGACCTGTCACTGCAGTGGGATTTTCCAGGCTGTTGGCTCTGTCTCCTGCCTCGGAGCAGGAGTCACAGAAACCTGACTCAGCTGAAGTCGCTGAGTGTTTCCTCGTTGGCTTTGTTATGGCCAGTAAATTTCATCAGAGAGAGAAGGAAGGAAGTTGTAAGGAAGCCAGAGTAATACCAGGTATCACATCACTTGTTTCAATGTCAATTGGCATCACTTCATAAGGACTTAATGTATTTTATGTCCTTATCTTACATCATCAGTGTACAGGAGTTGAAACTACATCTTTATGATTTAAATCTAATCTCCAGTGTTGGAGGAAACAATTTTTGAAATTATTCTGTATTTTCTGGGCAGAGACTATGGCTTTGGTGGCAAGAGTTTGTGTGAAGGGTAGAAAAATATTATTTATTAACTTTTTAATTGATTCTGGCTCAGAAAACTCTTGCAAGAAGCAGTATTGGTATAATAGCCTTGTACTATTTAAAATGAAGTTGCCCTCCCATTAATTTTTTTATGGTTTGGATTTTTTTTGGTTCATTTTGAACAAAGTTTTCATCAAAAAACATTGACTGGCAGGAACACTGACTGTATATAAACTTCACTACAAGTTATTTTTAGCCACATGTGGCTACATGTTGAATGTAATAAATTATTACATTCTTTGGAACGAAAAACTTCTTTAGAATTGGCATGATGGAACCTTGTTTCACTTCTGACTTATGATAAATAAAATGCTTATTGACATTGAAATTAATGGTTAATTTTATTTTAAATGTTGAAACAACTGAAAATTTTCTTGGGAATAATTAAGAACATAATTTGCTATAAATAATCTATTTTGTCTTATTTAGAGTTATTTTATGCATACCTGATAAGATAACAAATGGTAGAAGGTTGTTTTGTTTCAACAGTTTCAAGTTCCAAAACTTGCATAGGTAGTAGCTAGGAAAGATGGAAACAATCAATGCTTACTTTGACTGATATATTTTATATTTTGTCTTGCTTTAATAGAGACATCCCTCTCAAAGCTACCACATAACCTGTGCTTCTGATACTTTCTCAGTATATACACACATGTGTAGCTATCTGGCCATAAAATGTATTATTTTACTTATTATAATTGTAATTATAATAATTTTATAATAATAAAATTATTATAACCTTATTATAATTATGATATTGTAATATAATTATAAACTTATTATTATAGTAAATAAATTACTTTTAATTCTACACAGAAATTTAGGGATAGCAACTGAAAACTTAATTTTTTAAATCAAATTTTTATTTCTCTCCCACACATACTTTCATAGCTATGTTTCTTGAGATTCCAAGCAATCAACTCAATTTTTGTGATTTTTTAGCTCCCCTTCTCTTTTATTTGAGCATTAAATATTAGTACTATTTTTCAAAGTAAAATTGTATGCTGGGGAAGGGGAGAGATTGGTTTTATTACTCTATGCATTTATGCAGTTAGTCTCCTTGGCTGTCTTGACTTTTATTTTTCCTTTGATTTCTTCTGCATTTCCCTTGCACGTTGCTTTGTCCATTCACTTTTACGTAATTCACCAATGAAAAAAAAACTTTGTTTACAGATTTTTATTTCTATTTTGCTCTTTTTCACTTAACTTTCATGCCTGGGTAGCTTTTTTCTTTTTCATTTGGCTTAATGTCATCTTCAATTTTTTTCAAATCTGGACATAATCTAAGGTAGCAGTGAACCTTCAGTGCCGAGAAACACAAACCTGTAATTGCTGAGTCTGAGAAGGCACACACTTTCAAATTGAACTTTATTTTCTTTTAAATATTGTCTCATGGCTTAGCTCTTCTGCTGGATGTGTGGGTGCTATAGGACTGACTTACTGTATGCACATTATTCTTGGCATATAATATGGTAAGATCAATTAAATCAAATTATACATAGTTTGATAATAGTGAATACTTCTGAAAAATATGCAGGAAATAGAAGATGGATTATGTCATTCTCACAAGTATGTCTTTCCGGATTCTGGGGTAACTTGGAATTTTAAGGACTGGGAACTCCCAGCTGGCCTGTTCTAAAGATAATCCAATTGATGGTTTTGTTTTATGAAACGTTGTATAAGAAGGAATTTTTAAATTGAATTGTGCCATATATGGAAAGGTCTTAATTTTGTGTTTTAAATCTTCTGATTAGAAAATTTATTTTCAATTCCATTCTTTGAGTGAGACAGATAATTCATGGCATGGCTTTACGCTGCATCACTTGGGATCTTCAGGCTACTGGAATACTTTTTCTATGCCAAATCTTGCATTAAAAAATTGTCTCAGATACACTGGGAAATGGTCCTCTCAGAATACAGCTAATTGGATCTGTTTTACTTGTCTTACTGTTGCTGTTCTTTTATTTTTTATTATTATTAATGCAGTATTGTACAGTAATTAGCTTCAGCATATCAAACTCTATGGGACTTGGGGAATATATGTACATTATTTTCAAAGTAAATATCCTAGTTCTTTTTCCTAATTTTGTCACATAGGATTTTGGTTCTGGTGTTTATTTGGGCATTCCAATAGATTTCCATGAATAATTGTGGAATATTACATTTAAACAACAACAGGAAGTAGTACAAGGTTAAAATGTATGGTGATACCAGAACTGTGTTGGAAAGATTGATTTAAACAAATAATGGTAAAAGAAAAGGTGTTGATAAGACATGACAATCAAAAAATACTCAAGGTATGACATGTAGGTGGACCTACAAGAAACAGACAATTGCATAGTAACCCTCATAGTAACCACACATTTCCTCCAATCCCTGCCAATTCCACCCCAATCCCTTAGAGAGTAAGGATTGAGTTCTTTGTTTGTTTTATTTCACTGTCCCTCTAGAATTGTAGTTTAACATTTCAGTGCAAAAAATAAGTATGTGCATTTCTTTAGAGAGGATCTGAGAGCTTTTTGCTGCCAAAGTATGTGACTGTCACAAATATCCTGAGTTAAATTGCTTGGAATCTGTCTGGCATAGAGTCAGAATGTTGTTTTTCTGTCTATTTCACCTGTAGGGATGGTTTCTGCTGGATGTATTCAGAGCTTTGTTAAAGCCACTATAAATTTTATTGAAATGGAGATGTTGGTGTCCCTCTTGGATTCATCATGTGGTAGGGAACAAGAATCAGGTGCCCCTTCTGCTTCATTTGGGGTGTAGACTACCCCAAGAATTGTACTCACAACATTGGTTAGGTTTGAGGGTTGACCTATTCAGTTACAAAGCCATTGTGACAGTCAGAAATAGTCTCCAGGTTGCTAGTTGGAGCACTAGTGTGAGAGGATCACATCCTAATCCTTATTCCAGGCACTGTTTTAAGCTGCAAAAGTTCAACTGAGGAGAAAGGCTTTTTTCAGATTTTTCATAATACTATCAATTCTCATAGCTGAGGAATCTTCCTGGAGATGTGGCATTGTAGACAGAATAATTTGTCTAAAGAAAGTTTCTAGTTTTAAATTTTTTTTCCTACATCTATGAATGTCTCAATTGGAAGAACTATTCCCCACTATTTCCTTTCTTAAAGCTGCATTCCATTTCTGCATGCGTTGTGGCTAAGGGCTTTTGTAAACAGAATCTACATTAATTTGATTGATTTAATACTGATATGAAATGTTGTAACTAAGGGAAAAATGTGGTCCCAAATGTGCTTTGATATGAATATGGTGGTTATGATAGAGTGTCTCAAAATTCCTTAACTATGGCTATTAAAGTTAAAAACTTTAGGGATACAGTTAGCTGGCTTGCCATAATTAAAGCAATTTCTTATTGTAATCTGCCTTTAGTCAGGCATACCTGAGAGCTGAAATTAACCTTTTGAAAATTCTCATCTTTCATGCCTGAGAGGCTCTTGAAGTGTGAGTGTATTAGAATGACTTTTTTGCTTATTTTATTCTGCAGTAGAGATTTTTTTTCTTTTCATAGTGAGTTTTGTTTAATTCAGCTCTCTCTGAAGTATGTCTTTTGTATATGTACATTTGAGTCCAGATAAGCTAATTACTTACAGAATAAAGTGGATTTAGTTTGTAAGAAATCTAGATTTTGATTTTTTTTCCTAGTTCTATTCTCTTTTACAGTTTATTATAAATATTTGCTATTACTGATAGTAGAATTTCTAGTCAGAATACTCTCAAATATACACCTGCTGTTGAAAAACATATTTTGTAGAAATAGGTGCTACAGACACAAAATACTAAAGAGTAGAAGTCCTGAGATACCATTTCTCAGCACTCCAATTGATACTTTTGTTCAGGAATTTCTGGTATTCATGCTCTCAGCTTTTTGCAGTGGTTTCCTTTTCTCGGGCATTAATGCATCACTATTTCCTCCTATATCCTAATTTTGTGCCTGTCCTGTGTTCCTCTTGGCTTCTTTAAGTGTTTAAAGTCCTGGACTCTATCCTAGCTTTAAATTTTCCAGAGAAGCTTTTCTCAGTGTCACAGGGAGATAATTGCATCAAGTACTTTTACTCTAGTCTTAGAATATTTTCCCATTCAATTAAATACTTCATTTTTGTAAACTTTAATGTTGGGATTTTTTTTTCATTTTTTTTATATGGAAATTAAATCTTCTTCATCAATATAATTTAACCTTACTGTTGTATTTGTATTCTTTGAGTCTTTTTGGTCCTTGCTGAGGACAGTAGTTCATATTTAGTTCACCTAAATCTTGTAACATAAAGTTCCCTCAGGCGTTAAAGTTCTTTACTGTTCTTTAGATCTTTTTTTAATTTCCTGGTGACATGCCCAGAACTGAATATGCTGTTCCAGAAGCAACTGTGGAAGTGCAGGATACCAAGTGCTGAAGCACTGTTGTATGTATCTTTTGATATGCACAGCCTGGTGCAGCAAAGGCATTTTGCAACCAGTTCGCATCAGTAAAATGTAATATTTTTCTTAACTCTCCTGATTTTGTGTTTCTCTGAAATTTTTTTCTTTTTCTTCAAAAACTTTCCCAAATTATTTTTCCCGGTATAATGCAATTTCATTATCTTCAGGTTGCTTTGTGAAAATCTTTGTCTCATTGATATTGCTTTATCTCTGGTGTGATTTATGTATTTCTTCAGCTTATTACTTATTGAATCTTCTAGGTTATTACTGAGGATGCTGAGAACTAGGCCTACTAAAGTTCTGTATATTGTCCTAGAAGGGTCCTTTCACTGTTCAGTGCATACCTTGTCTTAAAACTCTTTTGGGTGTAGATTATTGAGATTTTCTTTCCTTATGAAGTCTAATAAGTATGAATTAACTTTCTAACTGTGCTAAATCACTCACTGAAAAAGGAGGAGTCTTCATTCATTAGATGGCTTTGTTTACCTTTTCTCTTTACTCCTCTGAATTACAAGGAAATTCAATCAGAAATCATATATCAAAATTGAATGACTGCTTTCTTCCCTGCGGATTGACAGAGATTTTTACCCCCCCTTTTAAAAATTAACATTTGGTATTGATTTCTAATACTACTTTTTCATATTATTAATTGCAGCGTACCAAACTAGGCTGGGTTTGATACTAATGACAGAACATATTTTTTAGATCTCATTCTGTAAAGTGAACAAGCATATGCTTGCACCAGTTTTAGGAAAATAAACCATGAAGACTTCCTCTCTAACCAGTGTTATATGTCCCCTCTCATAATATGCTGAATATAATTTCCAAGGCACTAAGTAGTCATTTATTCAGAATATAAATTCATTTTTCATTAATAAATTAACTTCATTTTCACTGAAGATACACACATAAGGCTTTCCAAGGTATAAGAAGTTTAGTTGCAGGTAAGTGGGTAGTGTAGTGTAGAAATCTCTATTTGGACACTTTCCTGTGAGAATAATGAGGTTTCTTCTTCCCCTCACCACTAATTCTTTGACATTTTGTGGGGATAGGTGGAAAGAAGGCAATACTGAAAAAACAGCTCAGGAAAGGAGCATACCTTATAAAATGCCTTCCAAGTAAAATTTTGGTTTTTATCTGAATGTGTAAAACACTTATATATTATACTGAGTCAGAGATGCGGTTTGTTTGAGCCTGAGCATTTTTCTCCCTGAGCACTGTATGTATTGCAGACTTAATAGATTAGCACTTGTTCCTTTAATACAGTATTTGATTGATTATGTCCTCTGAAGTCAAATTAGGTTCAAACCAAATAACATTAACTTACACTTAAACTTTATGACATCCTTAATAGTTTATTTTTAAAATATTCTTTAATATTTTGAACATTTTATTTATTTTTTAAGAAATGAACTAGAACCTGTTAATATGTGTTACCATGTTGCTTTTCTGCAGCTGAGCTGTATTTCTCAGGTGCATGAAGGACATTTCTCCTGTATGATCAGAGCTGAAGAAACACTGCAATATAACCCATCACTTAGGAAGAATAAAGGACATATTTGTCCATAAGTTTCATAGCTTTTTCCTAGAATGTCAAAGCAAAAATGGCAGCTCATTATCTGATTATTGGCTCTTCAGGTTTTATGTCTTTCTGGCCCATTCTCTGTCATACAATCATTCCCTTCTCATGTAGTAGTACGTCACCTGGGTGCAACAATTTCAGTCTATTCCTCACTTAAGTCTCAGCTGATCAAAGCTGCCAATGTTCTGTTATTTCCTTTATGGCTCTGAACCACTTGTCTCACCAGTAGGACACTTTCTCCTTTATTATGTCTGGACAGGAAAAATTCTGGAATAACAATGATGTTATGCAAAATCAATTCTAGATTTCTTCCCATAATGTCCTTCAGGAAAAGCAATTAGGCATGGGGAGGGATTAATCTCTTTGTGGTCTGTAGTCTTCCTGGCTGTGAGGTATGCTTATTGAAGTGGAAACATTTAGCTACCAGAGTCAATAAAATCTATGTTTAATATGTATTTTTTTTAATTATTATTTTTACACTGAGTAGTGCTGTAGAAATTATTGCCAGGAAAAGTTATCTTTGTAGTTGCAAAAGAAATCCTCCACCCAGTCAGGTTTCAAGTTTGTGCTGAAGACGTTCTTTGTATTTATGGTTACTAATGCTCCATAGCTCTAAGAATGCTCCAGAAATAATAGGAAAGATGTAATAAACCTTTAAAGCTAGTGGATTCTGTATATGTTATTGTTCAAAGCATAATATGATCATTGTTCAATTTTTAAAAGGACAAAAATGACAAAAAATATTGAAGTCCAAATGTTTAAATTTTGGCATGGTTAGAATAATGTAAAGCAGGATGCATCATGGAAAATGTAAAATTAATAATTCTACAGAGAATGACCTTTATAGTAGCTGTCCCTTGGCAATGAATTAATGGCAATAGTATTTAGCTCTTGTATAGTAATTTCCATTTTCAAAGTACTTCACTTATTTAATAGATTTGATAGAGAGCAAAGCAGTTATTGTCTAAAGCTCTTGAATTACTTTACATTTTCTCTCAGGACTGAGTAAGGAACCCTTTATGAGGGACAAGTGCTTAAAACTAGGGTTTCTTCAGTCCTGTAGAAAGACCTGACTGCCTCTTTTTATGTATTCTGAATATAAATTATATGATTAGAAGTAAAAATCTTTTTGCAATTGTGGAAACTGGAGAATACCAAATGTTCTACCATGGAATCCTTCTAACCAGCAGAATTGATAAGTCATAAAACAGTTTTCATAGTATAAAACTATAACCCAGGCTTCTGGAAACTACAGGCAATTTTCTCTTGTATCTCTTCTCTCAGTGCAATATGTTTGACAAATTTCTAATGTTCTTTGACCACTCAAAGTCATGCAACTCTAAACGATCTTTTAAAAATAAGCCAATTTATATAACTGTGGGGAAAAAAAAGGAGAGAAACCCTCATGAGATCAGTATTGACCTTTAGAGCTTTAGTCCCTACAAAAGAACCAGGCTTTTTGCCATTTTTCAGTAATTTTGTAGTTCAATAGGGAGGGATTCTTTCAGAAGCTTTCTTTATTACTTCTGAAGATTATCTGTAATTAAGTAAAAATGAGATGGAATGAACATACAGCAAAAGACTGTAAACATGTTTACACATTTTGATAAACATTCCTGCATTTTTTCCTCTTGTAGCATTGATTCATCTGCATCATACTAAATGGAAATGAGCATGATGTAAAATTAATCCACCCTTGTAACTATCTGAAGAGAGTAATTATCTGACGCTTACAAGCTGTTTCTAGAATAGATCCTTTCCAAGCTACATTAAATTTTATTGTGTCTGTGTTTGCGTTTCAAATTATGGTGGATCACGTTCTTTAACAATGTAAATGCTCTGGGTCCCCTCAAGTCAGTGGAGCTGTACAGATTTTTCTTTTACAGGAACAGTGCCCCAAAGTATCTGGATCTCCACTGAAATTTTGAAATCGCAATAGATTATAGCAATTTATGTGTGCTTATTTTGAGAAATCAGCGTGTGTGGACAACTTGCAGTGCCTGGTGAATTGTGTTTAGTTCCCATATCACAAGTGCTCAAACTGTGGAGCCATGAAACCAAGCCCTTAACAAGCATCTCATTGTTTGCATAGCAGGAGCTCAGAAACAAGAACACTCAGATTTGACTGCTAACTTTATGCTAAGTGTACATAAAAAAAAATATCCTCTCTTGGAAAATCAGTTTACGACTTTTGGGGAATGGAGAATGGGAAATTGCCAGATTAAAGGATAAAAACTGACAAAGGATTTATTAAGTTTTTATTCTGTGTATGTTTTGGGTTGGTTTTTGGTTTTTTGGGATTTTTTTTTGGTTGATTTGTTTTGGTTTTGGGTTGAGTTTTTTTTGTTTCAGAGGAAGTGAAATGGCTAAGTCCTGAGGTAGGCCAGACCAAGAAAAGCTGAAGACATCTTGATCTAGTCCAAAGAAGCTGTTATCTTGATACTAATACCCTGTAGTAATAGCCTGCAGACTGGGATCATAAACCTAGCTTTCTTATGCTAATTTCTGAGATAGGTAAGAGATTGATTATTACCGATGAGTATGTGAACTCTTACCATAAAAACAGTTAGAGTTGCAGGAACCTGTAGGAAATTCTAGCCAAGTCAGGTTAACACTGATAAGAATTTTACATATTAAAATAAAATTTAATTTGAGAGTTAAAACTTCAAACACTTAAAGATTTTTTTTTTATTTGTATCTAAGGTATTATAAATCTAATGCCAACACATTGGAAGGGAACACATTGACTGGATGCAAGGAATGGGTTTCTTGCACATCTTGCACAGAGTAATATCACTTTTTGCAGCAGTTTGGACTTGGATAAGTAACTCATGAAATTGCACCTTTACCCTTTCTTATACATCTATGACATAGTTATTTAAAAAAACTTAAAAAAAACCCCAACACACACACCATTTTAAGGAAAATATGCTTCTGTATGAGGTGAATGAGGAAATGATAGAGGACAAACAAGAGCCTAGCTACATAAAGCTATGTATGAGAAATACTATTCAATTTCTCAACAGTAGAGGAACTGGAGAGTATGTAAGGATCTAATGTGATCAGAAATATCTTCCTGAAAATTCATAAAGTTTCCTCCAAGGTTTTTTCTGAAACCTGGTAGAGAGAACTGACAGAATAAGCCAATTGTAGGCCAGGACTGAAAACTTACAGAAAGATCTGGACCTTCTGTCTGTGAGTGACTTTGTCTATGTAGCACATTCCAAGCCTGTTTTTCAGTAGTGCAGCAATGATTTCCAGACCTTGTGAAAGGATGAGTGATGTGAGTACATTATCTCTCTCTGAACATAATTACGAATCAGATTGTATTTCAGAAATGAAGTGCAGCTATTAATACTCTGTAAATCAAAGGGATTATTTAAGTGGAAATGGAATCCATTTGTGTTAGAGAAATGAGGCATAAAAGAAAGGTTTATGGAAACCTAACCTCTTTTTTTTTTCTCAGCCTAATACTGCATTTATTTTTTTAGTATTCAGCTCCATATAGCATTAAAAGGTAAATATGTTAGCAACATAAAAGCTCTACTTTCAGTAAATACTGATGATAAGATTTAAGTTCAATTGGAGTATGAAATAGGAATATAAGTTCTCAGTTTTCTAGACCTCACCTTGATGGTTTTCCCTGCTTGTGGGCTGATTTTGATCTCAGTGATCTGCTCTTGAAGCTTTTTTTCCCACACTTTTTCTCTTAAAAAGTCCTGTCCACTTAGGTTTGAGATTATAAAATGGAGCCTGTGAAAAGTCTCATTTGTTCTGTCATAGATGGTGGTGGCCAAATCAGTGTCTGGACATTAATTAGCCAACCTTTTCAGGCTCGCTAGTGCATAGATCACCATTCTCCCTCTCCTGATACCTGGCCTTTGCTTCTGTCTTTGTTAAACGTGCTTGTGAATAGAGCTGGGATAAAAATTAATAGATTATGGGAAGCTCTAGTACCAGGAGCTACTGAGAAATATAGGGACTCTCTCACTGGTCTCCATGGATACCAAGAAAAAGCAAGTTGAGTTCTTGCAAGCCTTTAGGGTTGTGGGAGTTAGTCATCAGCTCCAGAACATTGTTTGAAAATTATTAGGTGATTCCAACCATGAGAACCTGGGATTTTCATTTGGTTTTCTTACTGCACATGGAAGAAAAATTATGTCTTGTTTCCTCTGTAAAGTATTATAGAAATCACTGATGACGAGGCTATATAAAGATTTCTCCAAGAGGAAAGAATTATAAAAAAATGTGTCCCAGTGAGGAAGATAATTAAACTCAGTAGTACTCATTTACCTTGTCTAACTGTATTTTCTGAAAAAAAAAAAAAAAATTGAAGAGACTTGCATTGAATTTCCTGGCTTTTCTTAACCAGTGAAACACTCAAGGGAAAAAAAAAATCTCTTCTTTCATCTCTAGGATTGTAACACTGTAGGCAGAGGCTTAGTACACTGCTTTCTCTAATTCTTTTATTATTGTGAATTCTTCTACTGACAGCTTATAACCTTTTTTTACAATAAGAATAATTTTTGATACTTGATCTAGCTGATGCTGCATCAAACTGAAGATAGAAGTGTTCTTCTATCTAGATTTCTATCCTAGATTTTGTCCTCTAAGAGTGTAGGTTTGCTTTTAAAAAAATTCCACTTATTACTTTGTTATTTGATATTACAATAACTCTTTTAATGTGACTTTCATTTTTGCCATTTTGAAAGCAGCAATACTGGCTGCTTTAGAGAAAATGTAAGACTAAAAATGGGCAAAAAGTATCTTAAGTTGTTTATGACCATAACCACAAGCACAAGTTGGAAACTTGTCAGATTTTCATTTGTTGTTTCAAAGTTGGACTTTTTCTTATGAATGGGGTGATCATCATTTCATTATATGTATGCTTATGCAGGCTATTACTCACTCTTAATGGCCTTTGTTTTTATATTGAGGCCAGTTCCTAAATTTTTTTCTAAAGAACATTGCTTTTTTGAATTGATAGTAAAAAAACCCATAAAAACAAACCCAAACCAACCACACAAAACTCTGCATGTTATGATAATTGCCTGGTTCTTGTTGCCTTTAATAAAAGATGTTAGGAAAATCTTTTTCAGTGGAAAATGACACATTCCCTGGAAATGTATAAAACTCTGCCTTAATGCCACTTATTGTCATTGCCAGATGAGGAGGTCACAAAGTCCCATAATTTATTTTTCTGGCTTTAATACATGGCTTTTGTAAACTCTGGAGGAAAGCTTGTTTAAAGAGGAACTGTGAGCCATAAGGAATGCTGTTAAATTAGATTTATGCGGTTTACTTTGTTAGGAAGTGCTGTGCAAAATAAACCCTGAACCTGCGATTTTAATGCTGCATGAAGGCTTTTGTCCCTGAAGTAAAACAGTGACAAAAGTTTTTAAAGCAGTACCAGAAGCTTTTCTTTCCTTGCTAGCTGAATCAAACTGGCTTTTAGACTCGAGGTGTCTAAACACTGTCTGCCATTGTTAGATGCAGTGCCTGACATTATGGAAGCAGGAAGAGCTGTGGCCCTGTTGGGTTTGAGCCTATTTTCAAGGCTGCTTTGAGCACTGGGCACAGTTAAGCAGTAAATGGGCAGCTGCTGCCCACAGTGGCAGCCTTTTTGCTGCTCCATGGCGCTGTGCACTGAAGCTTTTGAGCAGGTTGTGTGTGAGGGTGGTCGCTGGTGGTGTCAAACATGAGGTGATGGATGTAAGAGAGATGACCCTGCCTGCAGCATCTCTAACCCTGCTTGGCCCAGCAGGCTGTTTCTTTTACATATCAGCACTGCAAATGGGTGAGATTACAAGGTTAGCAAAATATATTTGTGTGTGTGTGTGTGTGTGTGAGGAGCATAACCAGAAGCCGCAAGAGTAGCCATTCATTGTCATTCACAGTCCAGTATTGTAAGATCTGATTATTTGTTGAGTAGCTGAAAACGTCTCTATCGAGGTTCTAAGTCGGAGAACTTTCTCTTGAAACTAAACCAGTATTAGAACTCATTGTCTATTCAAGATGAATTGTTTAATCTGTTTTAAAATGTCTATGTCAGCATTTATTAGTATCAGTTGTTAGTATTATTCTAATCCATAAAAACTGCATCTTTGTCCATCTGAATCCATAAAAGCCATCCAATTTAAATCCCTTCCACAACTTACTGGTCATGCAAATGTTTACAATTCACTGGTCAATAGAAACAACATTATATATTCAGTTTAAGATTTGTAATCATTTTACATTAAAAATTTACATTGTATGCAACCTGTGTATACAATCAGAAGCTGGAATGGCAGTAGTTACTTGTTGAAGCAGGCAGGTAACATACATTATTCTTTGTCTTTGTTCAAACTGGCTCAGAGTAAAGCTGAAAGGTACTAATTTAAAGATCAAAGGGATTTTAAATTTTTTTTTCTCATTGAGAAGCTACTTTAGTGGATGGGACTGTACAATTATATAGCTATGAAGAGAGTGATTCAAGCTTCTTCAGGGGTATTCCTATTCAAGGACTCAGAGTCGAAGAATATTCTTTTATCTAGACAGGAAGGATTGCTTCCTCCTGCCCAAATAATTAACTTTTGGCATGATTTGCTTTAGGGTTTAAATGTCACATTCAGGAATATCATAATGAGTGGAAAACTTGAGTTTTGCTTTACTATGTGTAATAGAATGGAGTTAATCTATAATAGGCTACCTGATAATCTAAGATGGAAAGTATGACTACTAGGTCTCCCTCAAGCAAAAAAAGTAATTTAAAAAGAGTGATGTGGAAATCTTAGCTATGAAGGAGGTAGTTCTATTTGGAGGCCTGTTCAAGACTATAAATTGAACTCTGTCCAGACCTAAGGAAACATGACTGTTCTTCTCCAACACTTGGCATTTCTCTTGAACACTGCTTTCTCTAGCAAGATCTAAATATGTACAGCAGCAGATATACTTGCTATAAAAGAGAAATGTAATGAAGTGTGTCATTCCAGTTCATGCCTCTTTTGATGAGGATATGGGCACAAAAAGGTGCATGTCATGTAATTTTATTTGTTTAGTGCACATCCTGAAATCCAATCTGACAGTTTTGGGATGGCTTAGTATAAATTCTATAAAGAAAAAGTTCAGTTAAAAAAGATAAATACAGAAGCAAAGTTGTCTTAGGAAATCCCCACTCGTCTCCTAGTCAATGGCCAACTCTTTGATAGCATAAATAGACCCTGCAAAAGAAACTCTATTAACTATATTCAAGTTTTCAAAGTGTGCTTTTTTCCTTCATGTACTATATGATTATAGTTGAATGGCTAAATTTAGGTCTAGTGTTCTGCCATCTGTCTTTTAAAACACTGTAGTGTGTTAATGATTTTTCCTCAGTCCCTCCTTGTAAACAAAATCTGTTGTTGGTTCTTGCTTGAGTAATTTTTCATAAGCTCTTTACACTATGAGTTGGCACTACAGTCAGTTTGAAATATCCTTCCACTGCACGATAAGTTAATGATCACAGCTGATGAAATTCAAAACAATGTTCTTACAGCACACCTGCTCATGCACAGGGATATTGACTGCAAAAAGTCTTTTATAACCCAGCTATGCTTGGTGAACTGTTATGCTAGATTAAAGAGAAGAAATTTGAAGTTTAGTTGAGAGTTCTGAGGCCACATTTGTTTCTGAGATGTGAGGAGATTGCATTTATAATATACTTTTTCTCAATGCTAATCCTGATGGTACTTCTGAAGGAATTGATTAGAAAGCACTCTAAAACATATATGTGCATAAAATATAATTTAAGCATGTATAATTTTATATCAACAGCTGTTGTTCAAAGGCTGAGAGGAAATGTTGCGTGCCTGTACATGCTGTCTTAAAAAAAGAGAGAATATGAAGATAAAAGTGGTTGTTTGCCAGAGACACTGTCACTTTCCCATTACATTTGATACTAAAAATAGTTTCAAATATTATGGGAATACCTTTTAGAAGTTTAAGCTTAAATTCTTTGTAAATAAAGAAACAAATACATTGAATATGTAGCGGTTGTCTGTAAGCTCATCCCATTTTTACTTCAAATCCATCTTCATACTTGAATGCTCCCCCCATATTACTCTGAGCACTAAAGACAAGTCCTAATCAGTAGTATTTCCTTGTGAAAATTCAACAAAACTGCCTAATAATTTTGTTTTCAGATGTCTTATACCTTTGCATACAGTTATAGATCATTAAGATAATTTTAGTGATTTTTTTGAGTATAAAAAATACCAACCTTTACACACATGCACACATAAATAAATATAGATATTTAATAAAAACGTGATAATTAAATGCACACAAAAAGCTATAAGCTTAAACTTCCACAAATGAATGATGTTATCTTATGTAACTTCTTATAATACACATGTTATACAGGCTTTCATTTTTCTTAGGGTTTCAGTGAAATATTTTAAAGATTTAGATTTTAGCTACTTTTTGGAAATGTTGAAGGAAAAAGGAAAATTGAAAAGGAAAAGCTGTAACTTATTCAAAATGGCTCAAGGCTATTATAAAGAATAGAATCTTCAGAAATTATGAGCAGGCACATTCTGCCTAAACCATCTAGAGCAAAGAATGGTACCTGTTAAATGAAAAAAGGTTTGGTTTCAATTTTTTTAACAATCACTTACTTTGCTTTGCAGAAAAGATTTGCCAGTAAATTGTTCACTAGAGTTATATAGCACATTAATGTAGACTGAAAACAAAGACCTTTTCCCACCTTCATCCATTTTCTGCAAAATTCAAAGCACAGGAACTCTTCATTTTCTCAGTTATAGGCACACCTTCATTATAAATTCAGTCAAAACATGGGTAAAAAATGGTTTAAAAACTTCCCTATAGATTTACTTTTATTCTGATCTCAGTTTCCTGCTAATTTAAAAGGAAGCTATTCTGAGCAGATGAATTTAAAATTAATTTATAAAAGAACATATTTTTATTAACATGGAACGACATTGATGTGTAACTAGGTGGACAAACGTAAACACTAATGCTATATGCACAATTTACATGCAATGTTTGAACTCAGTTATAAAAAATCAGCCAATTATTTCTGATGTTTTCTTGTTTGCACTGTACTCTGTTTGGAAGCAAATATTCACCTTGTATGTCACTTCACATCAAAGGCTCCTCACTATGCATTTCCAGCTGGGCTAATTACCTCTAGCTGTACCATTTCCACTATTTTGCCAATCTCAATTTTGTTGAAAACTAATCTATGTAGGCAATGAGAAGATAGTAATGCATGTATGTCTATGGAATTATTACTTGACCAGCAAGTAATGCTCACAGTTAGGACTGAAATGCCTCTTAAGTCTTTTTAAATGTGCATAAAATGATTCTTTTCTCACTGCTGCAAATATTCGGCTTTGCAAAATATGGGGGACCCTAAAATTTCTACCGTGCATAGCTACTGTGTCTTTGATAGTAATCTTGTTCCAACAAAACTTATTCAAAATGCATTGTAGAGGGAGACAGACAATTGATATATAGCCATTTCACTTCTTGGGCATGGAGTCACCATTTATGGAACTAATACAGAACATATACTTAATCTCCTCTGGATTCTGGTTGTTTTAGACTTTTGGAACTCCTGACACCAATTAAAAGGAGCAACCACATTTGAATCTCTCTGGGAAGAGCACTCTTGGATCCTTCTGCCAGATATAATAAAGTGCTTTCAGATCTTATTTCTTAAGGTCAGGAAAGTAAAAGGTCTGCTCCACCTGTAGGACTGCTGTAATTTTATGATTTAGAGGTTATCCGTAATACTTGGAAAATTTTAAAATTGGATAGAGACTAAAACTAATTTTAAAAACCCCAAACCAACCTAATTAATTCATGAGTTTAAAAAAGGACATAATTACATTCTAAATATTTTTTAAAGGTTAAATTTTACTAATTAGAGTTTAAGCACTAGGGAATGTTCATACATTTGTATACAGAACAGTGCTTTTCCATTGCCCTTTGACAACTTCAAGTAATAGTTATAGACTTGTTTGTCCCATTAAGGAGCAGTGTGGGTCCATGGTTTGCTCCAGGAATTCAGCAGTAGCACTGGGTCATTACAACCCCACCATTTTCCAGGAACACTGATGCGACATGGATTTGAATCATACTGGTTCACATAAAATACAGACAACTGTTTACAAAATTCTGATATGTCATGGAATAAAATTAAAACATTATTTTAAGAAGAAGATTTATGCAACCTCAATGCCCATAGAATTCTATCTTGGAAAGAAGATGATCTTCTGGAAATATTATGCATTTGCTTGATTTGTCCTGAAATCCTAGTCTTAAATCGTATGCACTGCCATTCTCCTAGGAGGACATTTCTCTGCCCTCAGCAAAAAGGGTATCAAGTTCTTCATATAGAAGCCTTAGCTATTCATGATAACTAGAAATAATTTTTAATTCTCCAAGTTGTTTTTTTTTCAAATAATATTAATAGTAATAAATAAAGTACTGATAGGTATAGAAGTGAACAGGTGTGGCCCTAGAGGGTTTTGAGGCCTATGTGATAATAATTTTTCATTACCTCTATTCTTAAAAAGTTCCAGATGTGTATACTTTTATTGATTGATTAACTGGGATTTCTAGCATTATGACATAATTGCCTTTATAAAATTCCTGAATATAGAAAAGCAAGTAGGACCTATTCCTGTATTTTTATTTCATCTTGCCAAATTATGAGGTCAGGTTGCTGATTATGTCCTGATCTTTTTATAGGTAATAGTGTTGATTGGTTTATATGTACAACTTTGATATGCTGTTTTGCTGCATATAAACACATTTCATATGGATGTTCAAGAGAAATGGAGAGACAGATAGGGATTCTGGAGTTTTGGTTTTTTTTGTTGCTGTCTGATTTGATTGCTCATTATATTGCCATGCATATGCAGGTGGCAAAATGTGAATACAGGGCATTAACCATTATGTTCATTTACTCTGCCATTGAGGAAGCACAGATGTTGACTATATAATATAACAAGGTGTTTGTTGTTGAAACAGTCCTGCTGTTAGGTCCCCCCGCTACTACAGTAGTTTGCTGCTTCAATGTGTTGGAGATGTCTTTTGCTGCTTTTACTAAAAAGCATTTAGTAGAACTACCTATATCTCTAAGGTCTCCATTCATTGAACATTTCCCATCCTTGAGTTTCTAGGAATTCAGGGAACTTCTGGAGTCCTCAGTGACACTATTAAACCGTGTAATCATGTCTTCTTAAAGTTAAAAAGGAAAGAAACAAAAAAAAATGCCTGAAAGAGGAGATACTTTGTAACATAAGGCTGAAAGTAGATGATCAGTGGTTCAAGCTCAATTATTGATAATTGCACATGGAAATGAGAGTCTCAACTCTGAGAAATGTTTCAGCATGTTTAGAATTGAGCAGCCTGGTTAGTGACAATAGTAGTCAGCACTATTGCCCCTCCTCTGTTGGACTGCACTTGCAATATGAGCTCACAGCTTGAATACAAAGTGGAATTCAAGGTCTACATTTACCCATCAGAGCTGTTCATTGGATTAGTACAAATTGAGAGACACTCTTTTAGTCCATGGCTGTGCCCTCCCGTAAGAGCTGCATTCCTCAGGAGCAGTGAAACTGCCAGGCACTTTAGCACTCCTGAGCACAGCCTGCCAGCACAAAGCTGTACAGTTCACTGCTGTTGTAAGACAAAATTGCAGAAGAGGACACAAATACTTCTGGCATTGTTGGGCAGATTGGCCTCATAATATAATTAACAAGCCATGCAGACACCTGAATAATTTGCATGTGATAAGCATATAGGTTTTTTCTTCCTAAGAGATATTTTTCCAACTTTTTTACTTCATTTTAAAAGCTTTAAATTTTCCATATGATAAGTAGAAGAAGGTTAAGAATTTTGTGTCCTTTTTCCCATTGCTGATCCTGCAGAGAATTTCAGTTGTTTTATGCTAAAGCCTTTAAAGACACTAATCAAAGGCATTTAAAGTAGCACAATACAGAATATGAAGTAATTCATAAAAATTGATTTGAATATTGAGCATATTGGACAAATTGAGTTGGTCTTTTCATATGCCAAAGTGATATGCAAAGATCTTGCTGAGTTCCCAGTACTGCTATTGGCAGGGTACAATTCATTCCTAAATTTTGCTGAGCATTCACAATGGCACAGTGCATCTGGACCTACTTAAAGAAAACAAACCAAAAAATATTTTATTTTGTTTCAGAGAAAGAAGTTTTAATCTCTCTGGAAAGCTGCTTCCTATTTGTTTGCAACATGCATCTCTCTCAAACAATTGATACAATTTTCAGAAAGAATTTTCAGAAAGAAATGGCAGTCCCTAAACTCAGAATCACACCTAGGGGTTTTTTTCCCCTGTTTCCATATCTGTTGCTTTTAATTTCCCTACAGGTCCATAGTGACATTAATATTAGTCTCTAGCAGTGCAAACATACCTATTGGGGGTTGTTTTGCTTGTTTGTTTTTTATTTTGTTGTTGTTTGTTTTGTTTGTTTTTTTATTTCCAATACAATGTCAAGAGGTGACAATCTGTGTTACATCCGATTGTCTATTTTATAGTTTTACAATCTCAAGTAAATATGAGATTGATTTCTTATCCATTTCAGCATGTTACAAAGTATTAAACTGGTATATGAAAAGCTGGAAATAGTCTCTGGTAGCCAGGATTGTCCTGACATTTTGTTGGTAATATGTGATCAGTCATAATATGTGATCAGTCATAAAATCAGTAATATGTGATCAGTCATAAAATCAAATTAGCAAAAAGACCACAAGTTAAAAATTTCTTACTTCTGTGCCACAAAGACCCTCATATGAGCCTTTATTTTTGTTCAGTAGCAATCATCTTATCCTTATGTTGTTTGAGGAGCTTGCTCAACTACTCCTATGCAGTTCACTTCCCAGTACTGCTGGTGCTTTCAGGAAATGTGCTGATTTTCCCTCTTAAATTTAGTTTACAGGCAGTAGAGTAGCAACTTAATGAGTGGTTGGTGGCTTGTTTGTGTTCTACTTGAGTCTTATCCTTTCCTCTTAGTTAATAAAATTGGGTTTTTTTCTTTTTTTTTTCTGTCATTCTGGCTTGTGACATTTCCCTGAGTAGCTCACTGTTTCAGTTTTCTGACACTGAAATCTGCTCAGTTGCATTACAGCATTCTTCTGGCAGCCTTTTGAGTGCTCTATTATGACTTAGCAGTCTCTGAAGATACCTTGTTTGGCAAATTCTACGTTCTTGGTGAATTATTACATCATGTTCTTCCAAAAATCTATTTTTATCCTAACAATCAGTCTTCCCATAATCCCAAGAGTAGCATAATATTATGAGTTGCCCATTACAGTGGGTTTTGTATTCTTATAAGGATTTTTTGGAGAAAGGGGTGGAAATCCTGTTTATTAGGTCATGATTTTGTTATTGAATAAAGTCTCTCTCCTTTTTCTGTAATTATTTGCCTTAGCTTTATAAAATCAATAGAAAATTATTAAAGCAATAACTTCTTTAGAGCATGTGATTGTCAAAAGTCAAGCTACAGTTTGATGTCTCTGTCCAACATTTATCACTCCATACACAGCGTTCCAGTAATTTCTCCACTTTTTCTGCCTAGTTCCAGCATTTTAACTCTGGAATTATACTTGAGAAATTCTACTGTGAAGCAGGTGTGAAACTATTTCCATGTAGCCTCTGAAGGACTCATTGCAGAGTAGATGGGACAAGAGGAAGAACGATCTAACAGAGATTGACAGAGAGACAGCTTGTCTCAAGACATAATTGTAGACTGTGCACATTGATCTGAATGAGCTAACAGAGATCTTTTGCAGCTCTTATTTTGGGGTAGCTAGTAATCTAGATAGATTAGCCCATCATTTTTTTTCTAGTCATGAGAATTTTATATGAATTGACATTGGTAACTGAAATCTTTTGGACTACAAAATTAAAAAAAAAAAATTTAAATGGTAAATTATTCAGAGCCGATTTTCCTGAGCTGCAAAGATTGCTGTGATACTTGAAATAAAATAATACCAGTGTTGGGAAAAGCTTAAAAAGGAAAGATCTCATCTCCTTTAGAAATTACTGGGAAGGAGGAGTTTTAGGAGGTTTTCATTCCGTCTCAACTTTCTGGGTTTGATCCTCTACACAGTTCAGAAGTTAATAGGTGCCCAGTAACAAATAGAGGGAAGAATCATTAGAGCATTTAGCTTTATTATTTTCTGAGATACCAGGAGAATAACTGCAACTGTCATTTTAATAATTATATAATCCATTCAAGGAATTTGATAATACTCAGATAATTGGTGTACTGAATATTCTTAATGTTCATGAGGATGACAACCTTCCTTGAGTATACTTTGCTTAATTAGCATGGGTGAAAACTTTAAGCAGTCTGTGTATATAGTATGTGCAGCATTTCTGGAGTACAAAATCACTTACCTACTTCATGTGGAACCACTGAAGACTGAGCTTCCAAACACCCACCTAGACCTACACTTTGCTACTTGAAAGAGAAGTGACAATTGTAAAAAACCACAGCAAGCAGTCAGTGAGGAATCTTTTAGGAAGGTTGGTGTTGGTACAAGGACAAAAGACTTGAATTACCAGTGTGAGAGAGGCAGACAAAACAGACCAAGGCAGCTTTGTCCCTTCTTCATAACAGCATGTGCATGTAACTCCTTCAAGCAGCTGGAGTACCAGAATCTGCACTTACTTTTCCATCCATGTGCATTTTTGAACTAATCCACCTACTCTCGTCCTGAATTTCAAGCCAAAGAATTGATTTATGATGAGATTGCATATGCAATGCAAAGTGTTCTTTAAGACATACTGTGGAGATCATTTTATTCTAATGTAAATATTGAGAGGAGGAGGAATATGTTACTTAGAATAAAAGGAAGAATACAAAATAGAAGAGAGAAGTGAAGAAAATGGGAAAAAATGAAAATATATTTTCAGGAGGTTTGAAGTGCTGAAGAAAGGTCAAAGGACATTGCTGTGCATGTAGAAATATTTCTTGGGTATTTCTACTGAGGACTTAGTGCAAGATAAATTACTTTTTTCCCCATAAACACTGTCGTTTTTTTTCTTGAAAAAACTACACCCTGTAGTTCTTACTATCAGAGATTCAATGAAAACTGGTTTTGGTATTCAATATCTTTCAATTTATCAATTCAATTAACTTTACTTGAGAGTTATGAGGAACTTCAGCTAATTGATGCCTTGTTTTGCCAGCAGGAAATAATTAGAAAGCATGATTTCAAAAAACTCATATCACTGGTTTATATTAAAAATACAAGTGTTTTAATGCTTATATATTTGTTCCTTTGCATCATTGTGCTATGCTTCTCTTTTCAAACTTCTTGGTCAATGACTTGCTCATAAACTAATCTGTTCAAAGTAGTTAATATGCAGGCTTGCTCTACTGAAAAAAGTATGAGTTGTGGATTTATTGATTTGGGAAAAAATCAGTTTGCGTATAAATTACATACAGTTGGCTGGTACTTATATAATTTGGTCTATTTTGAAAAAAAATAAAGGAGTATTGCATCTTACATTTGGTATTTTCAGAACTCTACCTTATGGATGCAAGCCACATTTTAGGTTTCATCTTGTTTGGACTAATCACAATACAAATAATTGTCATATTTTATAATACTAAATCATTGGAGGACTTTTTAAAATGCAAATATTCAAGTAAGAAAAGTGATCTATTTTGATTATTACCAAGAAAAATCATTAGAATGCCAATACACCTTTCAAAGGATAAGTTAGTTGCAGTCACTATGAATATTCCCTGAAAATATATTTTTAGTATGGAGGAAAATTCAGGCTACCATCCCACACACACTTCTTTAAAAACTCAATTAAACTTCTTAAAGTCCAATTAAGCATTAAATATTTCAACTGCTTCACTTCCCCCTTTCTTAATTTTGAAATCTTTGAAACCTGTAGTAAATACAAAGTAAAAGGCATAGGCTTGTTTTTAGCTGTACTTGAAAGGCAGCAGAAAAGTCTGAAATTTTGACTTAAACTATTTAGACTTCAAATATGTGGAAATTCAGTTAGACTTGGGATAAAGAATATGTGTCTTTGTATCATGTTAGTGGGATTTCGTTTTTTAGTTTTCTAGCTGCATTTTTCACAAACCAGTTCTAAGACAACTTTTCTAAGAATATAGCTCTCACTGTGGGCTAAGAACAGGACGTGGAAGACAGCTTTGAAATCTACCAGCAGTAAGCATATGTGACAACTTATTGACTTCACTAATTGTGTTTTACCCTTGAAACCATTAAGAATTGAAAGTAGTTCCATAAACTGGTTCTTTGTTTGATTGGCCAAGTCTTTAGAAGTTTTTTTTTGCTAAAGCTACAATTTCTCTCTGTGTGTATTTATTTATGTTTGTATTATAATATTTTAGTGTGATAAGTCAAAAGTAGGGTTATATTATTTCTCAGTTAATTGCCTTTTTATGAAATTATTGCACTCCTGTTGGATTTGTAGACTAAATATGTAAAGAAAAACTGCTACTGTTTTAAACAGAGCAGCAATATTAACAGTGACTGAACTGGAAGAAACTTGTTTTTGATAAATATGTGGGGTACATTATGTCCCTCAGTTTACCTGTGTGTGTAGCCATTCAAGCTCTTCAGGTACCTTGGTTGCATTACTAAAGAAAACTGTTTGTGAATACACGTTGTGCTTGTAGTCAGGGTTGACTACTTTCCAAATTGCATGCTATTCTTCAGAATGTGCTCCTCTACCAGCAAATCATGCAATGCCTAACTGTGTTTTAAATATCTGAGAAGGCTTGGGTAGGTTTGATAATATATGTGTGTTAATAATATCTACGTAAATACTTTAAGGAATAAATAAAATTTGGGAACAGTATTGCTATTTTTGGAAATTTACCAGAAATTATATTGTGTGATGAGGTAACAGTTCTTATAGGTCACTTAAAGTTGGTTTTGCAATTTTCTCAAGGCAGATAAAGACTAACTTCACCTAAAGCCTATAACATGAAAATCCATTAATATTTTGGAATTGCGACTAATATTACTATCTAGATGGAGTCGAAATACCCCAATAATTATAATTTTAACTGTTCACATAAAGGGTTTTTCAGTAAGAGAGCAGATTTCAAATAGATTACATAAATATCTAGGTTGTTGTTGTGGAGGAAAAGAAAAACAAGCGCTAAAACAGCGGCCCAAACCATCATCCTAACCTGTTTTCAGTGTGCTTCTAAAAATTAAATGGATCATAAGAAACATATTAAAATCTACATATAGGTTAAGCACTATTCTGTCTTGACAGAAGATATTTTTAATTGTTTTATTTTTCACCAGAAACATAGATTAACCATCTGATTAGTTTCTCTAATTACAACATAAAATAGAAGAGTGCCTTTTTTTAACTCAAGAAACATAAACATTTAATGGGGAATTATAAATAAATGATTGTCTTTTTTATGTATAATTTCTGAGGCTTCCAAGCTTGTAACTTAATATTATATTAACTTATCAAGACCTTTGTGAATGAGTAAAAATTGTAGCTGTTATTAAAATATTTTATAGAATCTACTTAAATTTATTTTGGGTTTATAAATATTCTTTATTTTTGCAGAGATCATATTTTCTTTCCAAATACGATTTTTTATCTAAGAAGAAATCAATTTTCTGCATAGTAACAAATTACTATGAATACAAAAAGAAATCAAACTGTGTTCTAAAATTTCAGTCCTAATGTTCTTAGACCCAGAGCTGTTAGATTTAACATGGGCATGGAAAAGATGCCCTGTGGAGAAGGATCTGGGTGTCCTGGTGGACACCAAGCTGTCCATGAGCCAGCAGGGTCCTTGTGGCCAAGAGGCCAACGGTGTCCTGGGGTGCATGAGGGAGAACATTCCAGCTGGTCAAGGGAGGTAATCCTGCCCCTCTGCTCAGCTCTGGTGAGGCCACATCTGGAGTGCTGTGTCCAATTCTGGGCTCCTCAGGACAAAAGAGACATGGAGCTTCTGGAGCCCGTCAGGTGGAGGGAAACCAGGATGATTGAGGGATTGGAGCATCTCTTATGAGGACAGGCTGAGGGAGCTGGACCTGTTCAGTCTCAAAATGAGACAGCAGAGAGGGGACCTCATCAATGTCTGTCAGTATCTGAAGGGAGGGTCTTAGAGGATGTTTCCAGGCTCTGCTCAGTGGTGCGGAGCAATGGAACAAGAGGCCATGGACAGCAACTGATGCACAGGAAGTTCCACCTGAACATGAGGAAGAACTTCTTTACTGTGCAGTGACCAAGCACTGGAACAGGTTGCCCAGAGAGGGTGTGGATCCTCCCTTACTGGAGATATTCAAGAACTGTCTGGATGCAATCCTGTGCCTTGTGCTCTGGGATGACCCTGCTTGATCAGGGAGGTTGGGCCAGATGTGACCCGCTGTGGTCCCTTCCAACCTTTCCTGTTCTGTGACCCTGTGAAGGAAATTTCTTATTCCCTTGACCTAGTGTTCCCAAGCACATGACTTTTGAAATAAGCAATGTTCAACTGTAAAAAATAAAGTGTTTACTTTCTTTTAACAGTAAACACAATATTCCTAATTTAATGCAGGAGTAACCTTTTGTCCACAGCAAGAGGCTGAATTTGCTTTTTTTTGTAATTTACATGAGTTGTACCTAAGCAAAATCCTTCAGCCATCTGCCACTAGTCAGTAAATCCTTTTTTAATTTCCATTAATTCTTGTTAGAGAGATTGAAGAAACCCACCCATCTGTTTGATAGAAACATTATATCTACAGGGAAAGCACACAGAGAATTTTATCACTCTTTGCTTTGTGGTGGGGGAAGATTATCTAGAGCAACTGCAGTAATGTGTAGGAATGTTCAGTGTGCAGTTCTTAGATAAACCTTGCATATTAATTCATTGAGTAAATGAGGAATGAAATATTCTGATAGTCAAGAATTCAGTGCCAATACAAGAGTGCAAGGACTCATTTGCTTTTAACATAGTTAATCCTACTGTAGTGAGTAAATGAACTCATTTAACAAGTCAGAAACCATCAAGGAAAATTGAGTGGTAGAGAAATAGAAATGGTAATGGAAAGAGGTAAATGATCATATTCTGTGAATTTGCCTTTAGAATATAAGTTCTTCTGAACAGATATCATTTATATTTGCTGAGAATGACATTTTTAGCATTGAACAAATACTAATCTAAATAAATTGGACCTGCTTTTCATGTCAGATGGCTAAAGGACAATAACAGAAACCACATCTGTTTAGAGAGCTGCTCTCTAGCAGCCCATTTTTGTTGCTGACCAAACACTTCTGTTCTGACAAAATATTTTTCTTCTTATCTGACAATATCTAATGCACACCAATAAATGGTTATATGACATATGTCTAGTGAAATTCTGCCTAGAGGACTACCTTTAACAAAAAAAAAAAGTCCCCATCAGTATTGTGTGATGAGAAATAGCTTTGAAGGAAAATATTTACTATAGATTGTGTTCCAGAAGGTCATACCATGGCAGCATGCCTTGATGATGAGATAAAAAAATAACTCAAATAACTGGCTAAATATATACCCACTTGTGAATACTAAACTGGGAAAATTTTCTGCTGAGAAGAGTTTCTGAGTGTTCCTCAACTCTTTTGCTGAGATATGCAACATAAAATTACTTTACGCTCAGATTTGAGTTCAGATTCCTATATCTGAATCTGACCCTTTGCAAGGAGATTGGTTGGCAAAGTGACTGTTGTAGCAGTGATACAGCATGAATTTCATTATATACTTATTTTTGATGTATATGTTGAAATGGTGTATTTCAGAAATGTTTGTTACTGGTATGTGCTTTAGCTTCAGTAGTATCTATTGAGGGTGTTCTGTGCTCATGCATGGATAAAGAAGGTGTGTCCACTCACATCCTTAATTCTGTCTTTCTGTCCTGATTTAAAATATTAATTTAAAAAAAAGTTTAGTGGTTGTTGTTTTTTTTATCAGACCTACTTACTTTTAAAAACATTTGTCCTTATCATGATGATTTTCTTTTTACATGTCTGGTCTCTTTTTCCCCTGGGGGAAAAATGGAATGATAAATTTGCTAACCTGCTTGTGACCTTCACAGGTCAGGAATTGCTTGGTCTGCTGTTCATAAAAAACCTGGCATGTGAGGACTTAGGAATTTATTCTGCTAAGGCTTTTTTTTACCTGCCTTTTTCTTAGTGCCTTAGAACTGTCTAATTGTAATCTAGAAGATTATACCCAATTAAGGAATAGACTGGTTTCTCAGCTTTTAGCCAGAATGTCTGCTCTCAGCACCTGAACTGCACCTGAGCTCAGGCCTTGTAATTAAGAAGCTTCCCCTGTGAAAGCCAAGGGTGTTGATGTGAGCCAGCAAACGGGTAAGCCTGTAGAAGCAGAGGTGTCAGTGTCGTGCCATGACTGTGCCCCACTGCCTGCTAAGGAACGTGACTTGGTGAGGCTGTCTCACTGTTTTGCAGTAGGTTTTCAGGCCTTTCACACTGAAATCTTTTCCAGTTCCTCTGCTTCAAATTCTTGTTGCCCTCTGGCTCCTGTTCAGGATCTGAGACTGAGCCTGCGAAGATGCCTCAGGGATACCTCTGAAGCCTGGGCACTCAGTCAGGC
Organism: Setophaga petechia; assembly: GCA_024362935.1. Lineage (NCBI taxonomy): Eukaryota > Metazoa > Chordata > Aves > Passeriformes > Parulidae > Setophaga > Setophaga petechia. The sequence goes on from JANCRA010000001.1 coordinate 37,354,681, forward strand.
TTGGGAAGGCTGTCCCCACCTTCTTTAAGGTCAGATCTGCTTTATTTTTAGAAGTGCAGCCGAGAATAGAGTGTAATTCACTTTACTGACACACACTAATTTATTGAACATGAGAATTAAGGAAAAATGCTCTCTTCTTAATGAGGTAATTTTTGTTACTTAGAATAGTTTGAAGTTTGGGTAAATGCCTCCTGTCTCTCGTGATACATAGTATATCCAAATAGAAAGCGCTCTTCAAGGGCGTTGAAAAAAATTATTTGGATTATTCTTAGACTTGAAAGGCCCTTCCAGAAGAAACCTCTGTGCGTTTACATAAAAAAAATTAAGGAGTGAATTTGGTGTAGGGGGTAGGTTCTTATTAAATAACAAATTCCACCTTCATTAGTGTGTCTTCTCAAATTAGTTACTTTTTTCCAGAAGGACTTGTGATGCTATGAAGCTGCCCATGTAATGGGTATTTAGTTTCAAATTCCTGACCATTTGTCTTGGTGGATTTTTGAAGAATAACCGATGTTTTTAAACCTCCTACGAGTCAGAAAGGATGAAACTCCTTTGAAGTTTTACAACATATTTTAGCTGAGCTACAAATATAACTAGATAATCCCTTTCTGGGAGATAGTTATTGTGGTTTTTGCAGTTTCTGTTTACTCACACAGCTGTGTATCCCTGCTGAATTAGCTATCATTAACAACTTTTAATGAAGGTTGTTGTTCCCAGGTGGGACTCAAAGTAATTTTAATTGGTCAGGGCATTTCTTGAAGTCACTAAAGTTTTGAGTTGACAAATAGTGGCAGTTTCTTAGAGTTTTAAAGAATCATTAATTTAACAAAAAGGGAGCTCTTAAAGAACTGCATGTCATGTGCCCTTGCTTTCCAGCCTTTTCCTATTTATTCCAGTGTTATGTTATGGGTAGTATATGCACAAGTGGCCATGTTGCAATTTGCATGCTGATATTTTGTCCAATTTAATACAAGGCTGAAAATATTTCTTAACCCTAAGCATTTGCAAAAGGTAAATGCACAGGTTCACTTTGCATCTCAGAGAATTCTAGTTACTGGTAATTTAATTTAGTTAATATTTACTGTCTGTTTGAGACTTCAAAAATATATTTCCAGTATCTGTGGGAGGATCTTGACTACCTCTTCTTAACAGAATGGGTGAAGTTGGAAGGCAAAATAGGGTTATTAATTTATAAAGATGATAATCTGTATCTAAATGCTGTTCATTTTATTTCCTGCCAATACATATAATGTGTTAATTATTTCTGAGAAGTATGGAGGTGAGAATTTTTGGATTCATGTTTTCCCTTAAAGCAAAACAGAATCCAGAAACGGCCCCCTGTTAACCCAGATCAAAAGACAGCTATATTTACTATTCTAAAAAAGCAGGACAGCAATAGTGCAAATGACTTTTAACATCTCAATATTTATCCAGTTTAAGGGTTGTTTTTTAATTTCTAAGTGACAATTTTATGTCCATTCTCACCACTTCCTCTTTATTATATAGGGAATATAGAAAAAGAAGAGAAATAAAGATTGAGTTTCATTTTCAAGGTCATTTGCAGAGTAAGTCTTTTTGGAAGGCCTTACTCTGGCTGCTTTCTTTCTGCTTTTTCAGTGCTACTGGAATGTCTTGTAAACATAATTACTCTTACTATTTAATTGCACTCTTTTCTCAGAACAGGAATAATAATAGTAGTAGTATTAGCACTGGTAGTAATAATAATAACAGAAGCAATAACATTCCTTGCCTCTATTACATGAATGTTGTGGCACCCCTTGGTTGTAAAAAATAGACTTCAGTCTCCAAGTCAGATGGCAGACTAAATTCCACTTACTTGTCACTGGTAGGAAGCTCTGAAAACTACCTAACTTGAAAATAATCTCGGACTTAAGACAATATGAAGCTCTTTTTCACCTTTTTTTCCCTCTTCTTTCCTTTTCAGTTAAGGTCTAGAGGTAAATTTAGGTTGAACCTGCATAAATTTACAAATCCTTAAAATAAGATTTTTGTCCATTAACACAGTGTGGTACATATCACAGTACAATCTTCTTTCCAGTGTACTGCTTTTTCTAAAGACTTCAGTCTTTAAATCAGTTTTGTATTCCTATGGATACAGGAATTAAAGGACTTCAAGACTAATAGTAATTAATACAAGCTTTTTATTTCCAGGCAAGGATTTTTGAACATTTGTGTTGTGTGTCTTATTAGTTACAATGAGAGAAGTCTGGTACCAGTATGTGGAATTCAGTCAGGCTGAATCACTAGAGATGTTGTCACCACTTTTCAGTGCATATAAAATATGTTTTTACACAGTATGCATTTTCCATGAATTTCTTGTATATTACTTTTCGACAAGAGTGAGTCTACAAAAGTAGGATATAGTTGGAAAAAATCCACTAAGTAATCTGATAGTAGTAGTACAATTGTATTTGTGCATTTTCTGTCATGTATGGATAGGGAATATCTTTTTTCAAAATAATAATTTCTTTACCATGGTGTTGTTCAATATAAGAAAATAAAATTGAGGGAATTTTATCTAAATCAAATCTGTGCCTGCTATTTCAAGCAACCAACTAAGATGAAATTTATAGATCAAGTTTGTTTCTAGAGTTTTCTAAATGAGTTTGTGGATTTAATTTCTATTTAGTACAAAAATAAGGACTGATGATGCTGGTTTATAGCTCCAATTATTTCTATACAACAGCTAGTACTCTATTATAGTGCTCCCACTGTGTTCCTGTTTTTCTGAAACAACAAAAATATAACAGCAGTTAAACTTTTTCTGCAATGGTATCTTAAGCAGTATTATGCAGATACGATTTTCTCATGCTTAACAGGGTAATTTACAACTTTATAACATTAAATGGTTTAAACAACTTCTCTTTTATCTTATTTACATTTGAACCTGACTATTGCTTTATTATCATTAGTATACATAAGTATACATATTTATATACACACTCTGTTTCTGATATAATTTCCTAACGTATTTTCTCTGGAATTGTAATAGCAATATCACATGTCAGGGGGTTACTTTTCATTTGCATTTAATGTTTAATGTATCTATTCTTATTTTTTAACCTGTTTGACATTTGCGCCTGTTTTTTAGCAATCTGAAAATTGAAACAAATGTGTTTTCACAACAGATTTGTGTGTGAAGTTTGAAAATTCAGATTCTTCCTAAATATAATGGAAAACTAATGTAATGATTTCTTTAATAGTTTTGAGGAAAACTTAGCCCTTTTCACTAGTTTTCTTTCACAGTTAAGGGTCTTTTCATTAGGCAGATATTAGTTTAATTCAATCACTGAAAGATTCTCTGCTTTTGGCATTTGCTCTCATGGTTCCTTCTCCATAAACCAGCTGAACCTGTATGGCTTCAAGACTGTGCAAAAACTTTAAAAAATTTGTGGTGGTGAAGAGCATTTTACTATGGTGTGAGATGAGAATCCCCCCGAAGAGAAAAACCCCAAAAGACAGCCTGTAATGTTCTTTTTCATCCAGAATTTGTTTTTAGAGAGTGGAAGCCTATTTATTTCAAAGTCCAAGTCTGAAAGGAGGAAAATAGGAACAGCAGATATGGGTATAGCACTTCTACAAATAGACAAGAATTGTATCCCTTTTGCAGGTTGCATATTTTGAAATCTTACACTACCTCCCTTCATTTATCTGTGAACAGGAGACATATAGAATGAAAACTTTGTTTATATCATCTATTATGAGGGGATAGATGTACCTAATTGCTCTGTGGCACATTCTAGTTGACAGGTTGAAAGTCCATATTTTAAAGTGTTGCATGTTATTTTATGATCACTGTCATGTTTCCATACATAAACCAGACCACCTATTTCAGAGATTTTATATAAAATTTATATAAAAATAATTCTGAGTTAAAACACGTATTTTTAGGAATTCAAGAGTATTCAATTCAAATATTGATCTATTTTCTCTAGGTAGCCTAGTCTGTAACTGTGAAAGAAAACAAGGAGCAAAAGAGTTTTTAAGGATGACTGGTCAAACTTTGTGCATAATCTGAGAACTTTGCAATGTTCACACTGCATCTCTAAATACAAGTCTGGTTATGTAGGCCTGGCTTTTTTCTTCCATTGATTTACACCACTCTAACTTCAAGTACGAGTCTGAGTAGCAATTCAGACACAAGTGTGTGTGATGCCAAGTTATTGTTAATTTTTGTTTCCATATATATATATACACACAAATAAAAGTGAACCTCCTTTTCTTATAGCAAAAGACTGAATGTAACAACTTCTGCTATTAGCAGCAAAACCCAACTGTGCTAAAGGTGAAATAAAGGAAAAAGTGGGCATAGGTGATGGTGGAGAAGAAATAGAAATGGAGCAACAGAACTGTCTTCTTTTTCTTTCATCCCCCAAAATTTTAGTACTGCTTTAGTTTGGCTTAGCCCAGTCTTCATACCTTACCTTCATAAACATATTAATACTCCACATTTCTGGGAAGCTTTTGGGAAAAGGAAGATTATGACTTAATATTTCATCTGTTTCAGTAGCTTTCTGTTTCTCTGTGTTTCATAAGAGAGAGGCCTCTGATAAACGCTTCCCAAGAAGTGGGAGTAGAATTCTGCATAGATTTTCTGGTGAGGCTTGCATTCCACAAGTGTTTTCTTGCTGGATGCGCAATGCTTTTTTTTTTTTCTTTAATGTAGGCCTATAGCATTTTACAACGTTCATAGCATCGCTTTAGATACTTCAAGTCAAAAATTGTTTAAGCCCTGTGGGAGGAAGACTAACAGCAGCAATGGTTGCATTAACTCTACTAGAGAGGAAAATAAAATGCTGCATTAAACTTCTGTCTCAACCTTCATTTTTAATAATGCCTTCCTTTGGGACATACTGATTTTCTCTTTTTCTCTCTCAATTTTTTTTTAAAGAGGACAAGGAAGCCGAGATTATCTTGTTAATGTTATGCATTAATGTTTACTTATGAAACAGAAGGTTCATTTTTTTAAGATGTATGAAAACAAAATAGAAAAACTGATCTAAAAGCTTGAACTGGGTACAAGAAAAAACCCAAACCCCTTGAGCTGTAAAATGCACTCATTTTCATCTGTTCTTTACCATGGTATAATACCTCAAAGTAAGCATGAAAGACATGAGAAGTTCTGAGAAGTGATATTAATGTATGAAATCAGTGTGGATTGGAGTTGTTTCACCACAGGGTCAATCCTGCAGAAGAGTCCTGCATTTTCCAGTTTTAGATGAGCAATGCTATAACAGTGTTTGTGGCGCTAACATGCAGTCCATACAACCCCAACATTCACTGTTTTCTCAGCTGTGGAAAATGATGTTTTGCTCATTACTGCCAACCTGCTAGAGCTTTCAAATGCCAGCTTGAAGGTGAAAGTTTATATGACCTATTTTCTTCCATCCAGAGATCTGTGGTATAACAACTACTCTGCATTAACAACCAGAAGAATAACACAGATCACTACCCCAAAAGCTGATTTCAGAACTTTTTGTAACTGATTTTCAGTTACTTTTTTGATTAATCTTAAAGCAAATTTATTACAGCTTCTGCCATCTCTTAAGCTAAATGGCATTTCTCTAAGGAAGATCTGAATAGTATATCTGAACTATTGATTATTTAGGCACTGAAAAGTTGTTTATATGTATCCCCAGATAAGTCTGGAAACCAGACTTGTGCCAATATGCGAAATTTAGTGACATTATTACTTTTGTCTTATGAATTTTAGTTTTGAAAAATTGCAGTGGTTCAGGACATTTTAACTGGGGGTATCTGAGGAAAGGCAACATTATTCCTTATTTACAAAGTACAGCTAAGGCTTTGAAAATCTAGATTAATTTCTGTTTTGTATATCAGCTATAGTAATTAATTAGAAGTATTTTTCAAGGACAATAACAGATATAACTTTAAACTTTTGTATTTGTGTGCCTGTTTCTCTATAATTGCATTGTTTGTTTATGTGGGAGCTATTTTTATCAATGTATTCTAACAATAGAGAGCAGAGCACTGTTGAACATTCTTTAAAAAATTTGTAGCTATATAAATCTCTTTGTGCAACAGAATTGAGTAATTGAAGTCCTTAACACCTAAGTAACTTGACTTTGGCAGTAATGCTGAATTTAGATTTAGATAATTGTATATGTCATTAGAAAGTTTGGATGGATGCTACACAATGAGACAGAAAGTAGCACATCTGCTGTGTGTAAATTACCCAGCCCCCCAGTCCTCCCAAAAAACCTAAAAACCCAGAAACCAAACACAGATTCACAGATTCAAAATGTCTTTTTATTTTCCTTCTTTCTTTTCTTTAATTTTGTCTGAATGTGTAAATCTGAGCAGCTGTTCGGCCAAAATTTGCAGGCCTGAAACCTCGTGTTTTTTTTTAATGATAGAAAATTCTCAAATTCTCACCTTTTATTTAAAACATAGCTTCAACAGGGAAAAGCTTTGATGTTAATCCCTGTTTATTTGCTTTGAGTGCAAAGTTTTCCTCTCTACCTGCCTCAAACTCTGGGCCATAGGTCAAAATTTAGTTCTGTTGTATGGGTGAGATTGTTTCTCTTCTAGGTCCAGAGCTTCAGTAAGGAGACCAAAGAATAAGGGTCAAAACTTTTGACCTCTAGATTTGGAAGATAAGAGTTTTATATTGAAAAATAAGATTTTGTGAAATGATACCTGACTTGAAGTTTCTTTCAGATAAACCTAAGCAATTTTGGTGTCTGAAGTGTCCCTTTATTTGTGAGGGCTACAAGTAAGAGTACAACTTTCATGCTTTAACTATAGACAGATGTTGAGAAATAGCTGAATGGATGAAGACCTTCAAGTTTCCCCTTATGTTATGTTTGAACTTGATTGATATCAGATATGTCCATGTGTATGCGCATATGCACATGTGTGTGTGCATATCTGTATAATTTTCTATATGTGTGTATGTATATGTGTGTGTGTGTATGTATACACACACACACACACACACATATATATATATATATATATATATATATATATATATATATATATATATATATATTTAATGGATTAATTTCTCATGTTTGCTCCAAGCAATATAATTTGTGATTTTGCGGTGAATTGTTCTGGTTAATTAGATTATTCTGAATATGTTCAGAATGTAGAAGGTTAGAAGTTGCTGCTTATCAGGTCTATTCTGTTTCCTACAATCTGATTTATACATATATCTGTTTTGGATTATTTAAAACTGCTCATATGAGATATGCTTTGCTGAAAACTAGTTGCCATGTCTGAAAGATGGAAAGTTATTTTAGTTTTAAAAAATAATGTGGAAACCGTTTGTGCTATACAGATATAGATAAAAATCTGTCAATAGATAGAGATAAAACTCAGTGCAAAATCACAGATAGCTCAGAATCAAATTGTATCTCAGCAGCTGATGTTTTTTGTAGGGATAAACATGCTGTGAATATTAGCTTTTTGACACGGGTTGTTCCTGCTGAATGGAGTGGCTCAGGCAAAGAAAAACTAAAGTATTAACCATGAATGTGAAGAAGGAACTGAGAAATCAAATTGTTTGCTTTATTGTGGTTTTTAAATATGTGCATTCTTTTCCTCTTTGTGCATATTTGTGTTTTTCTAAAAACTTTGAAATACAAAAATCTGATATCTGACTTAGGATGTAAGGAATGTTCCCTAAATCATTAACATAATTGATTCTTTATTATTTTTCTGTAGGTGTTAAGAATGTCTATGTTCCTTTCCCACATTTTCATAAAGAATGAGTTAATTTTGTGATAATTTTTTCTCTTAACAATTAAGCCCAACTTAATTGTCAAACAGAACTTCTTTTTCTGTTTTAGGCAGATACCAGCATTCAATACTGTCTAGAAGGACAATAGCACTCAAAATCTAACTTTGAGCTGTTTCCTAGGTAACAGGGATACAGCTACAAAACTGTAGCAGTGAATGGAAGCAAGTAGCAAATGTTTCCATTTTTCTGCTATTTTTGAGTTTGAATGAATTAAACCCTAAGAATATCACTATTTCAGAAAGAGCAAAGCATGGAACTGGGGACCTGCACTTAGATTCCATTGTGTTGGTCCTGTCACTTTAGGTTTCTGAACATCTTCTATGATTGCATAGACAATGGCTTAAAACTTGTGAAATAACTTATGTTAGAGGGTTTTTTTTTTTTTTTACTGAGGGATTTTTTGGTTTTTTTGGGGTTGGTTGGTTGGTTTTTTGGAGAAAAATTCTTGTGTAGTAAAACTGGTCCTTTCCATGAATGAAACGAACAGGAAAGCAAATTTCGTGTTTTCTTTTTGTATTACCTTCTGGGATTTCTTCAGAAAATAACTAGTTATTTTTGTGGGAATTCTTGTTCAAAAATGAAAGAAAAAAGTACTAAAAAATGGAATTAAGTTAGTAAATTATGTACATGTCAGTTACCCTTTCATGTATGTAGCTAATTATATAGAATTTAGTAGGCCTTTTTGGAAGTGATATAATTGTAGTGTATTCCCAGTAGTTTGTCTTTCTCAATTTTATTAAGCATAAATTACTTTTCCTCACTATAAAGGTTGACATACTAATCCCCATTTACCATTCATGTGTCATTGAGACAACTATTTCACAACTAATGCTTACTAAATTAGAACATAAATAAAGCAACTGAGTTTTTCTTTGTGCTGCTACTCCAGCCTGGGGGAGGTCTCTTGTAAATAGAGCCTCATTCCTGTAATTTAAACATCAGCTTCACACTTCCTCAAATATTGCAGTAAAAGGCAATCATGACAATGAGAAGCAATTTGTTAATGAAATTGTGGCCTGTGTTCACTAGGAGTCTCTCATTGTTTCCTTGTGATTCCTTTATCTGTCAGTAATATCCATGCATCATGCTTGTCCTTAAATTATAGATGTTGGTGTAAAGACTAATTTCAATAATGTATAAAATTGAAAAGGTTTGAATGTAGTATAGCTGTGGAGACCTGGTTTACCTCAACTTTAGTTAGCTAAGATCATAAACTGGCAGTTCATCTCTCACTGGCTTCAAGGGAACTGCTAGAATTCATAGTATATTTAGAAAGTGGGTGTTAGATTAAAATATAAATAATATAGTGTTTCTATCAGATTACTTCACTGAATTTGTGAATGAAATTTTTTCTACAGCAAGTACCCAAACTTGTGGCATTAGCAGTCTCTCAGATTATTTTGTATTAGACAGCATTTATGTTTTTTATTAAAAAATAATACAAATAATTTTATTCTCTAGTAAAATGTATAAATGGCTTATAAACATGCAATATTTAAGTGCTCTTATAGGACTATTATACTAGCTACAGAAGTTTGTGCTGTGCACAGAGAAGTAGAAATGTCATGGAAAAGATATTTTCTGAATTCTTCTCTCTCTGAACAGGTGTTGTGGCAGAATGCATTAGTTCAATTTTCCTTAAGTTTTAGATGTAAAGGTAATGTTTAAAGTACATTAAAATGTCTTTCCTGAACTGTGATCAAACTTTTTACAACTTTTTCCCATAAACTCTATTTGGAGTTAAAAGTAAGAAACGCAACTAATTATTGCAATGTTTTTCATGATCATGTGATGCATACATTTAATTGTTTTTCCTCTGAATTTGCATGACTTGTAAAATCACTCATGGAAATACTTGTGCAATTGGCGCATAAGTTGTCCAGAGTTTATAAGTAAATAATCTTCAGTATTCAAATGAACATTGGCATTATTGTTGCCTTTGTTGAGATGAAAACCTCTTTTCAATTCTTGGTCAATCATTAAAGGGACAGGCATGGTTCTGTGCTTGAAGGAAAAAAAAACTCATCAGTGTGAGTTTCTCTTTTAAACTCAGACATGAAGCAAATTGTCAGTGCTACTGTGACAAATCCATGATTTAAAAGATGTTATTAAGAAAACGAATTCTTTTACTATGTTCTGTATCTGTAAAGAATAGCTCTTTGCAGTTTTAAACTTGCAGAACGGGACTGATCATTTTAGGGGCTAAAATCTGAATGTGATAGCTAGCTCTGATAGCCATACACTAACTAACAAATGGGATTTGTCTTGTCTTCCCTACCATCCCGGCATCCCTGCCATGAGTGTAGGCAAAATGATGTTAGTCATCACCTGCAGCCAGACTGTCTTTTCAAAGGCACCACAGCCAGAAAAGTTTTCTAGGGGAGACAAAGATGGTGCTTATTTTCTGGCCCAGTCTCTTGGAGTTCACCCAAATGAATTAGAGTATGTTCAAGTTAAGTGCTCTTTTCCCTCCCTACCACCTGGAGCCTGCATCCCTTCAGATGGCAAGGTTTGCTCACTGCAGCTTCAGAATGCCTGAGGAATAAACATGTTTCCCTACTGAGTATTTCTGCATTAGACCCCTGAAAAGCAGTCACACAGAACTCAACTCTTACAAATTGTATGGCCTCAATCTTCATGCCTCTGGCAGATGAGGACAGATATGCAAATACTATGCATAGCTTAGGCTGTCAGTTAAATACAGCTTTGGTCTGTCTATTTCTGTTACTTAAATAGCTATATAACAGTTGGTGGCTTTTAGGAAAACCAAAACAAAAAAGGCTAGAGTGGTTTTGATTCCAAAAACCGTTTTTTCTTCCATGATTTAATATCTATCATAAATCCTTCACTTCTAGATCTGAGTCTTTCTAGGACAGTGATAAGCATTTAGGAACTTTTTCCTTCTAGAAGCTGCCTTTTGTAATGTCTATGAACATGTTCACAGTATCACCATAACAATGCACATGCCATTAAATACACCAAAATAATTAATTCCAGTCCCATACATATAAATTAGATGATTCTTAAAAGATCCACTTACAAAAAAAGCTGCCTACACAGTTTCCATAAGGTAAATAGTTATTTATTATAAATCCATGTAACTTCAGAATAGTGACTAAAAAGATTAGAAAATTCCTTTATTTCTTAATCAGTATATTGCTCTAGTCTTGAGTCACTGCTTAAAGTTAAATATTGGCTGACTGTGAATATACATCTGCAACAAATACATGGTGTTAGGCTGGTACATATTTGCATGTCTCATCTTATAAAAAGCCCTTTCAAAATCCTAAGATTATCTTAATAAAAAACATCAAAAAACTCTTTTAAACTGTTTCTCTATCCAGTTTAAGATATGCAGCAACTGATATAAGAAAACACCAGGCATACATTATTTTGTGGTTTGCTTTAAAATAAGTACTGACTGTAATCATCGTATGCAGGACATTTCTGTAGCATTTTCCACTTTATAGAGGACTTGATAATGAAAGGAGTAAATCAGATCTTGTCAAAGATATCCTTTCCCTTCCTTTTGCAATCCCACCTTTTCTTGTTCAAATAAGCTTGCTCTGTCCAATAAATGAAAAGGTAGAGATAGCTTATGAGCACTCAAGAGTAATTTCTTCTTTCTGAAGTCAAATATTATCATGAAATATATAGCATATATTTTTCTGTCATATTTGCAGGGGTTTTTGCATACATTTGTATGAAAAGCTTTACCAGAGGTAAAGCTTTAATAAATCTTCAGATGCACGTTTAAAGAATCATAAATTAAAAAAGTACAGGCTTGGAAACTGATAGAAGTTTCCTTAGTTTCTATAAAACGAAAACTTTGTCCAAGAAAATATCTAAAACTGTAATGCTTTGTTTTAATTTGAAGTCCAGACTAAGAGATGTTATGGTTCAAACTACTACAGAATTAATTTCTCATCTTTTAAAAGAACCCTGTTTGTAGTGCTATATGCTTTTTCATGTTTTGGGTTTTGTTTTTTTACCTTTAAACTTTTAATAGCAAATCAAGTTCCAAATAATCTTGTTTTGTGTATTTTCTTTTTAGGGGATAAATGCAAACCTACTGAATACACTGAAGTGAAAAATATGTTACTGGATCTACAAAACCAGAGATACATTGCACAAGCAAAAGATAAATCTGTTGGTGAGAAAATGGCATTAAAGAAACTTCTTACAGATCAAATGTTCAATTATTTTGATTCAGACAACAATGGACTTGTGGATACTAACGAGTTATCTCAGGTAAGGTTTAATTTTTGTTTCTATTAGCACAGTGACTATTCAGATGTCTTTTTCAGGATATGTACAGAGGGAATATAGTTTAGAAAATGTGAGTCTCTGAGATGAAAAACTTAATTTGAGAATTTTTGAATGGCTAGATTATTCAGAAATTCTGTAGTGATTATTTAGAAATTTGAATATAATGTTTTGAATTATAACTGCAGTGTGTTAGAACACTCTAGGCTGCTGTGACCATGAGTTGTTGTTTTATTATCCATGGCACACTATCATCAAGCCCAAGTGTATAGATGTACTGTAGAAGTTGAAAACAAAATAATGAGGTAAATAATTTCTGTAATACTAAAGAAGTGTTGCTGCTTTATCTTAGTTAAGGCTAGAGAAGTACAGAAGAAATCTTGCAAAGAGAGTTCATGGTGGTCTCTAAACAGCAAATTTTAACTAATAACAGATGTAAACCAGTAATTGCTGCTCTGATAGGCATAGCAGCACTAGGTGTATTCTGCCTGAAAGGATTGATTCTATTAAAGAGTGTTGACTGGGCAAATATACCTTGATTACTAGAAACCTAATCATGGCTAAACTGTATTAATGAGTTTAATACTAGGCAGCTGATTAAAATTTTTAAAAATAGCATTTTTTAGATGTGAGTGTTGAACATTATCCTGTTCATGGATATGGCAGTGTTGCATGGCAGTGTTATGAAATATGCTGGAGTTATCATTTCCATACAGTTAACTTTGAAAATTTTAGTTGCAATTCCGAGGACCAGAGGGTGATTGCAAATATAGGTATCATGTCAACTACTAACACGCTATTTCAAAAGATTGATTTAAAAATATTTTTCTGTACTTTTCCAGTATTGATTTTTCCTGCAGCTCTTAGAGTCTTTCAGAACTGCAACTTTTAAGGGACTTTGATGCCTGTATATATCTTACAAATAATAATTTATCTGTGAATACACTATATGAATAGATAACATAGATAGGAATCACATTTATAGATTTGCAAACTATATTTAATTCTTCTGTATTCAGTTGCTACATGTATACTTTTCATTTTTGTGTGTGCATCAAATATAGTATAGCACTTAACTTGAAAAATAATAAAAAAATCTTCCATTATTGTGTTTTTAAACTTTATATGCATACTTTTCCCGACATACTTTTTTTTCTATAAAGAGGAATTTATATTGGCAGATGTAAAGTAGCTCTTTTTCACAAGTACGGAAACAAGTCATCCTCAAACCCCAAATATGTGGGTTTTGTTTTTGCTAAAACTCATTGCAGAAACATCAAATTATTCAGCCTACAGATGAATGCAAAGTAAATTAATTCTTAGTGTTGTTTGCCTTGTTATTCTATGGTTTGGAAAGGTAGGTACGGGTGACTCAATGAACCCCATGAGAGACCCATGCTGGAACAGTCAGTTCCTGAAGGACTGTGCCATTTGGAAGGGACCAGTCCTGGAGCAGTTCAGGAGGAACTGCATCCCATGGGAAGCACTCATGTTGGAGCATTTCATGTCTCCTGTGGGAGGAGAATGAGAGGAGATCTTCCTCTGAGGATGAAGGAGTAGAAAAGAGAACATGTGATGCTGCAGCCCCCATTCCCTGTCCCCCTGCTCTGCTGGGGAGGGAGAATATAGAGAATATTTTCAATGAAGTTAAGCCCCTTGGAAGAAAGGAGTTTTTATATTTAGTTTTATTTCTCATTTTCTCACACTTGTCTGATTGGTGTTGAATTCAGTTAATTTGTCCCCAGGCTGAGTGTGTTTTGCCCATGACAGTAACTGGTGAGTGATTGCTCCCTCACTTTATCTTGGCCCATGAAACTTTCATTATCCAGTCAGGGTCAACCATCCACAGGGAGATGTTACCATGCTCCTGAAAAAGTTCTCATGATTAGGAGAATTTTTCTCAGTTGTGCTCACAGTCAAAATTTTGAAATCTGCAGAGTTGTCATAAATAATAGATCCTGTCTGCATTTTAAATGTAATCATATTAAGGGGATATGAAAGGAAGCATACTTGCTGTAGAAAACAAGGACTCCTGAAGTTAATTTATGTTCACGTGAATATTGAATTTCAGTTTATAGTGCATCTTAAATTTTACATCTCGTCAATCTTGCTGTGCAATCAGGCCCTTGGATTGCATTTATTATTTCATAGGTGTCCATATAGTCATCCTACCTAATGTAAAATTGAAATTAATCAGTTGGAGATTGGAAATGGTGACAGCAGCATTCCAATTTTATTGATGTATTTTGGAACAAAAGTCATAAGGTTATTGAATTTGCATCTTGATGCAAGAGAAACAAATATTTTTCTCACAAAGAGCAAAAGTAGTATTCTTTAAAAAATCTATTTCAAATACTAAGAAAGTTTTGAGGTTTTTTGAGTTGTTTTTTTGTTTGTTTGTGGTTTTTTGGGGTTTTGTTTTGGGTTTTTTTTTTTAAATACTTAGAGATTTATACCAATACATTAAAAATTGACAGACTATTTTTTTTTTACTGTTTGAGCAATTCTAGCATCTGGGTATAATATTTTTCATGGCTTTGTAGTCCAATACAGAATTGCAGCTAAAAAAGAATTTTAACTGCAATACACTGGGTAAATGTAATAGGAAAGCAGTGGGGTTACATAGCTCCATGCAGGCTCAATGGACATGTTTTTCCAGTATAAATTCTTCTTTGCCTTGACTGCTTTAATCACTGCATCTGACTCATTTAATGTTTTAGTTTCCAAATCTTGTATTGGCAAGTGAGATGTGGCTTGATGTTTTGAGAAGTAGGTACTAAACTTGAGAGTCTCTATCTTTCCAAACTGAGACCTGTGAAACAGGCAGGATTCTCATCATCTTCATCATCTCTGAGCAACGTGTCTGCAAGGTTTCCAGTAAGGTGAGGTGGTTCTTTGAAAGGTTTGGTTTGTTTTTAAAGCACTTTGGCACATTTTAAATTATTCCAAAATAATGGAAGATAATTGAATCTTCTGGTTAGCTATGGATTTTCAGTTGTTAACAGACTCATTTGTTTATCTATTTTATCTTATGAAAAACCAAACTGGAGTTTAATAAAAATTTGTAAATTAAATACCAGTGTTTCTATCAGTGTAGACTGCTTGATTACTGTATTTTGGGTTTGCTGTATAAAAGAGAAAAAAGCAGAAGTGTTATCAGTAGGCATGGAATAAAATGTGTTTTTCCAGTTGTGAATGCAGTTATTCTGCTATGGTGGAACTGCCATTTTATAAGCTGTAAGCCTTCTCTAGTTACCATCAGTGAAAGATGCATAGGCTCTAAAAATGTTTCATTGCTTAACAATGAAATTCAAGGTTCTTTTTGAAGGAAGAAGTGTGTGAACTGAAATGATCTATACTTGATTAGACTTAGTGGGGTTTTTTTATTTATGTCCTACACTACTGAACTAAGAAAGCAAAATTTTACAGAAAAGGGAAGCGACATAGCCTGAAAGCAAGTTGAATGTGTAATAATAATAATAAATTTTCCCCTTCCTTTCCCTCCTTTCAATTATCAGGTTGTAGATTCAAAAGAAGAAGTTAGCATCCTTATTTATGAACTGTTATCTGTAACTTCAAATACCTGAATATATTTCTTTTACTTACCAGCTTAAAGTAGGAGAAATGAAAATACATTACATTTCTATAAAAACTCATCCTTACTTCTGCAAAAACAAAGTTATTTTGGTTTTATTTATGTATTAATGATAATGATTTTGCACTTTATGCCAGCCAGTACTTTATGGGACTTGTTTGCATAGGTACAACTTATATAAATTGCATCTCTCTATCTGACTTTGTTTCTTAAACTGATCAAAATGCTTGGTTGGACCCTGGCATTTTAATTTTTACCTTCATGACTTCTGATTTTGCATCTAATCAGTGCTGTTATTAAAAGTTATTTGGAGGGCTTGGAACTCAGAGAAGGGATAATGAGTCTATCTCCTCTTTGTGTATTTAATCAACTCTGGTTTTAACTACATGTTACATAGGCAGAAGAAAATTTTGTATATTGAATTATAGTTCTATTTATTTTCTGCCATTAATTAGGGAGATGTTATTTAGCTTACATTATCTATTTTTAACGTCACTAATCTAGGAAAAAAAATAAACATGTGCTATATTCAATTCTAGGTTCAAAATAAAAACAAGAACCCTCTAAGAAAATTTCAAATTGGGAGACATTAAGACTCTCTTAGGGATGGGTACTGAGATAAAGCTTGCAAACACTGTGAATGCCATACACACTCCAACATCTTGATCTTTCTTAGGTGCCTTTGATTTTATCAAGTAGCAGTATTTCCCACTATATTCTTGCAGGCTGTGAAGGAAGCAGGAGCAAGCTTTATTTCTTGAAAAGAATCTTGAGAAGGACTGGCACAATGGTGCAGGATTTTGTTTGCACTCATTGTTTTATCCTGGTTAAGTCCAGAGCCACAGGCTCAGAGTGGTGGCTCCAGGTTTAATTCTGAGATGTAGAATTTTGTCCAGCCTATCTATGTGGCCCTAATACCTATTCTGGTCTTACACCGTGAGCTAGGCATTTATGGCATTATATTTGCAGACACCTAAGGATGCATTTACATCTTCCTAGTCAGATTAGGTTTTCCCTCTGCTAAATGCAGAATTGGAAAGACAGGGAAATGTGCCTCTCATTGTAGTAGTTTGCAGAAAGGCATCTCATATCTGAGCTATGTAACTTGATCGTTTTGGGATAATATTGAGGTAATACCTTTAAATGAAATTGAGCACTGGCCTTTGTAGGCCGCTAGCTGTGGGTATCTGGTATCTGCTGGGGGATCTGCTCAGGGATCTCTGTGATGCACAAATCCTATATCTTTACATATATCAAAGGTATCACACTACTATAAATAGTGGGTTGTGTTGCTGCCCTACAGAACTTGGTGGTAAGTTGTAAGAATATTGATTTAACCAGATCAACAGAAGCTAAAGCAAGGAACAATTTACCAGCCTTTATTATCAATTTGGTTTCATTATTACTCAATTCTTTTATTTTTAAAAAGTTATACTAGTGTGGAAGATGGTGGAACAAGTAATTGAACCCTCCTTATGCAGTCAAAATTAATTTGGAGCACAGTTTTCACAATGTCTGTTGTTTGATGTGGTTAGTGTTTTATCAAGCACTGAGTGGCACTGTTGTGATGAGGTACTTGTTTTTAGGGAAGATGAATTCATGTTAACTGAGTGACCATATTTGATTTAAAGGAAGGTTTTGTTTGTAGTTGTATTTATGTAGCATTTTCCTTGGGGAGGGAGGTACATAAAGACCATTAATCACAGGCAAGCAGAAAACCGCTGACCAATAACACTTCAGGTAAGGTGGGTTAATGAAGGATGTGTTGTGTTATTTGTGGTCTAGTTTCATAAGATCCACATATTTTTCATCATTTTGACTGTCAGAAATCAGATTAAAAGGAATGAAACAATCTATTCTGATGTGCAGTTTGTAATTTTTAACCAGATTTTTAACCAGTAATTTTTAACTTTCCCAGTCTTCTAAAATTTGAAGCTGTATTGACTAAATTTCTGAGGGGCTCTGAACTCAGGTGACAGTATGGTGTTTCATAGGAAATAGGTAATTGTGCGCTGTATCTTTTAGGCATGTTAGCTTTTCCAGAAAGTCCTTCATCCATATTTCAAAGAGTATTAAATTCTAATGGAAAAATTTCATTTTTTGCAAAAGACATCTTTAGTTTGAAAATCTTGGTAAGTTTTTAAGTTTTCAGTATTTATAGGGTTTCATCATGAACCATCAACAGTTTTGCTGTATATTCTGCCTTTTACCAGTTTATCATATTGAAAGTAAATGCTTCATTGTCTTAATGCAAATTCAAACTAAGTATTGTGGGCATAAGTATTTGTGAACCTTCTCTGATATGAATTTTCAGCTTAAAAGTTGGAAGTAAAATAATCCATGTTTGACCTGTACGGCACAATCATAAAATTGTGCAAACAATCTTAATCAGAGTTTAGCCTTTATACTTTATTTCTAGGTTGTGACTTGCTAAAAATTTTGCCAGTTTTTCTTCTGCCTCGCTAAGAAATGATCGTTTAGTTTAACCAAGGAGTAGGCAGCCTGGGTTTAAAGAATTGGCTTAAGAAACAGTTTCCTTGTATTTTGCTCTTCTCCATGGACAGAAATTAATAGATCAATAGAATTTAAAATTTAAAACATGTTGTTGGATCATCTGTGAAACACAAGCATGATTACATGGTGGTGTATCATATATATGGAATTTTATTCTATTTGTCCTACACTTTTAAGTAATGTCTTGCAAAAATCTTCTATAAGGAAGTGTGCAACCTTAGTTTGTCAGGCAGGCATATTGGCTTTGCTGGAGTGTCATATGGCTTGTAACTTCATATCTCAGTTGATCTGCAGTTCAAGTTGCTACAGAAACAGGTAATTTTTCCAGATCCAAACCCCTACACCCTGAGTTGTACCTGATTCTGAGCCATATCTCATGATAGAATATTAGTCTCCCTCCCCTTCAAAAGGAAAAGCCAAGCAACAACCCAAAAGTTCTGTGAAGGATAATTTTTCTTCTGATCAGAGAGTTGATCAGATCCACAGATCCCATTAGAAAACTGGGAGGTGGCTCGATCCTGCACAAGAGAATTCAGGTTGGAACACCTCTTATATCAGGAAATCACAGACTCAGATAGATAATTAAGAATAATTATGGTATGAAATCCCTTCTGTATCTTCTAAAATCTATCCTCACAGACTCACAGGTTGGAGGGTTTATCAACATTGAGCGTATTTTCCAAAGAATTCTGAAGTATATCACCAGCATGAAAATGTCTATACAAAAACAAACATTGAATATTTCATCTCTAATCAAAATGGTACGTTTATTGTAGACAAAAATTGAGTAATTGCTAGGATGATAATATGTACCTGTCTGTAGTATCATTATTTGAAATAGTAGAATCATTCCATCCAATATTTTTTAATTATTCTTAAAACAAATATGTTGCTTGTAATTTATACTTGGTCAATTTGAACAGATAACAGATTTTAGTTTGAAGAATGGAAACTGAGAACATTAGTTTTTAAATTTAAAATGTGGTACTATAAAGCCCGGTGTTTTGGGGATTTAAAAAAGGTTTTCCTCAACCTTAGGTGTAAAGTTTCATCTTTATTTGTGCAGTTGAAGATAGTGCAAGCAAGCACTTAAAACAATGAACCAATGAGAGGAACAATGCTTTTCATACTGAATATTCATGGCCTTGAAATTTCAGTGATTGCTACAGTTTCCAATACATACTTAGTTTTTGTTGTATAACTGTAATGGATTTAGAGTTACTAATTTTTCCCAGACTGCACTTTTGTCCTTTATGTACCAGCTGCAAGATCTACACAATTTCATATTTTCTTAATTCACTTTAATGTGAACTCAATAAAAAGGCTTTTAAAGGATGGGAAGTAGTTAGCACTAATATTCAGGTAGCATAGTATGTATTTTTAATTGATAATAGCAAAAGCTAGTTTTGTAGTGATTTTTCTTATCTTTGTAAATGGTTTTCATACTCTCTAATGTACTAAAAAGGTGATTATCCTTTATAATGCTTTTATATTATTATGTAGGAGATGACTTCTTGTAGCATAAAATGTTTGTGTCTTTTCCTCTAATGATCCTGTTATTCCCTATTATTCTTTTTGGTATTTTGTGTTTACATGAGTATTAACTGGGCAAATTCCTATGCAGAGCAACTGAAACACAAAAGCCCCTGTATCCCTTGTTTTTCAGAAGATATTCTGTGTTGATATAAATATAGTAAAAGTTTTGCAGTTATCATAGGAGACTGATAAAGGGTTGCAAGAGTAATTATTTTACCTAGAAATTAACTGCAGTTACATTTTTTCCAGTGCCTAATATAAAACTGTAAACTGTGCAATATTGCAATGTGAAAAGTTGCATTAGTGTTGGCTTTTTCAGTTATGAGATAGCACTCCTAATACATGCCCCATATAATGTGACAATTCTAAATCCCTCTCAGCATCTTAAAAGTTCCTCAGCTGGAATCTAAGTAGATGTCTATGGCAAACACAGACCTAAAACAAAATAGTGCACATATTAAAGAATATTTCTTTGGGATAAGCTCATCAGAGTTAAAAATTTGACAGCTATTAATTTTGATCTATTTACAAATTGTATGTGTCCCCACTGAGAAACAGGAGCCTTTTCAGGTCAGCTACTTATATAACAGGTTTTGGTAAGGTAATAGGCTTGCCAAAAGCCTGTAAGAACTTGATGCAATTAGAAGGGTAGTAAGAGTTTACATTAGCTAATTTTGGAAGTGTCTGTGTTTGGTTTCTGTAGGTTACAAATTAGAGGAAAGAGACATTATGCCATTTATACTTGGGAAATTAATATTTTAGCTATATTTGAATGTTTCCTAATCACCATTCTTTGTACATATAAAGTAAAATCAGCTTTAAAATTCCCTATGTCTTTATTCAGTCTGTCCCCATATATGCTGTGTATATTCTAAAAAACTTTTGTGTAATTTCAGAGAGTCTGTCCTAAAGGTATTAACTTTAAAAAGTGTAATAAATAATTACAAAGTGACTGAAAATCCCTGACTTTACACAGCTGCAGTTCATTGCCCCACAGCAACCTTAAAATGATCTATTAAATGATTATTAGAAACAATTAATTATACCAGAGAACTCAAAGAGCTCAAATGTAATTTCATGGTTATAATTTTCTTGTCAGGTAATAAAACGGGATGAGCTTGGCAAGGAGCCGTCCGACTGCTCCGTGTTCGATTTGCTGAAATATGATGATTACAACAGTGACAAGCACCTAGATCTAGAAGAATTCTACAGAGCTTTTCGTAAGTACCAAGACGAAGGCTCTTCCTTGAGTCTTACTTTCTCTTTCTTTCTCTGTTTTTCTGAATGGTGGTTTTTTGATTTTTGAAGCCTGAAACATTTGGATGCTGTACTTAAATTAGCGCAATTTAATAGTCATGAAACAGCAGAAAACTTTTTTAGCAGAAATCAATGATACCCAATAGCTTCCTGATTTATGAAGGAGTTTGGCAATGGAAAATTCATGGATAATCTTTCTTAATGCCAACATGCATTGATAAGTCTATGTTGTGTGCAAGTGGCAAGTAATGTGGTCAAGACATAATCAATGGGATCAAAATACCTCCCCACATCCTTTGTTTATGAGTGCTGATAAGAGCATTTTTAACAAACCAAGCAACAAATGTATCACTTAGGTGCCTTTTGGCCTCCCAGGACTCAGAAGGAGATAAAGATTTGTTGTGTAGTTTTGCAAGGTATTCGTTCTCTGGATGCCAAAGGGGTCTCAGGAGAAATGTATATAGTACAAGCAAACAACTTGACCAAATCACTGGGTTAACAGACAGAAGAAAGATGTTAAGAGGTTTTGTACCATAATATCCATATATTTTGTCATATCCAGATAAGAACTGATGATTTTTCACTCTTGTCTCCCTCAAATTCAAGGTTCAATCTTAAAATCTGACTTTGGTTTAAAAGCTGTTACTTTAAACTTAGTAACATGGCAGCACAGAAGATAAAGTTTGTTTGAAATTCTTTTTATAATTACTTATTATACGTTGACTAGTCCATTAATGTATCTTTATTTTGAGTAATTACAGACTGTTGCTTTAGTCTTCTTGTAGTTTATCTTTGGACAGATGAGCACTCGGCCACTTCAGGTGATGTCAAATGAAAAAGGGATAAAAAACTGCTTAGTTTTAAACTATGAAGTAATGAGTTGATATTAGAAAAATAAAATAAATGCATTGAAAACAAAAAGAATAAACATGAAATGAATCAAGACAGACTGCCTGAAAGTATCTTAGTTTCTACAATTGAATTAGATTTTTATTTCTCTGAAAGTCTTTCAGAAAGTGTGATTTTGTGATGCAGCTTAGCTGAACAAATTACTCACTCCTCCTAAAAATAACTTGATCCTGCTTCCTGAGGTTAACTGACTGGCTTTCTTGCAGTGCCCTAACAGTCACAGTCTCTCCTCTGAGTCAGATACTAAGTCAGCAGAAAAATATTCACCCTCCACATCCCACCCCAATCCTGTTGTGTGACCTGAATTGATTAAGTGAAGGGTCAGACTGTAACTCATGCAAAAGAAGTGTGAGCCAAAAACTAAGGTGGAGGAAGAAAATGGGAGCTATTAGGACATTGTGATTGTGTGGTAAATTAGTTCATGTGCAGCAGCAAAACATTAGGAAATACCTTAATTTCTTTATTAAAGGTTGTGATACAATTTTGGCTTACAAAAATGTACAGAATTATATAGCATCTGTAGAAAAACACACATTAGCTGAGATTATATGGCTAGATGTTGTACTTCTAGATCGTGATTAAGTGCATAGATGTAGATATGTATATAGAAGCCTTTGTCATATACAGCAATCCAAGAAGGTTTAAGATGTATTTAAAGCATTAGCATGATTGTTGCAAATATTGTATTAATGGAAGCATAACATTGTTCTTCGAAATAAGACTTTAGTCTCTGAGGGACTATTTTGTATAGTTGTAAAACTCCAGACATAAGAATAGCTTTTTGTTATGTATTTTTAATGGACTTTTGAATAATGAAAATAATTACCATATGGTATGTTAAGCATTGCCTTAATATGAATGTTAATGAAAACATTAGATTATATAAGATTAGGAATCATTTAGGTTTCTTTGTTGCAGTAGAGTAGTGGAGAAGACCCTATTTAAAACTAAAAGGCTATCTTGGAAGACAATTTCTAGAGTAAGATTCATTCTTCTATGTCATTAAAAAAACTTAGATGTATTCATGGCATATTGAAAAATAAAACCTAAAACCAGCTGCTACTTCATTGCATGGTGTGTGCCCAGAAAGCCAAAGAAATGTGACAAAGTATTAGGCTCTGTAATGAAGATAAAATAAATACTCTTGAAGTAAATTTGAGGATTAACCATGGTTTGATTTCATTTTATCTTAAGACAGTTTGAATTCAGTTAACTTGACCTATCTCACCAGCATTAACAAAAATTATATAATGCTATATGTAGGGGCCGTGAGATTATAGTATGTATTGTATAGTTGGCCTCTTAGTAAAAGATCTATGTATTGTATAAAAGATCTATGTATTGTATAAAAGATCCATGTATTGTATAAGTGACCCTGCTCTGATTCTCGTTACTGTAAATGGGCTGCAGCTGTGATGCCCTTAATTGGGTGGCAGCTGTAGCCACATGAGAAGGTTTGGGATAAAAGGGCTGGGCCAGTCAGAGAGAGCCCGGAGGAGCCCTGAGAAGAAGCAGAGATATTTCCCCTGTGAAGAGCTGCCTGCAAGAAAGTCATCGAGAAGGTATGAGACTTTAGAACTATGCTAACAACAGCTATAAAAGTAAACTAAGCTAAGCAAAACCAAAACAAATTGAGTGTGGAACCTGGTCACTCAACTGGAGCTCTTACGGCTAGGCAAGGTGCCACAAAGCTGAAGCCAAGCTCTCCACACAAGCCATGCCAACCCAAGGTAAAGCAGATGTGACAGCCCCTCTCCAGAGGCTTGTGTTGTTTGCCTATGGCAAAGCTGGTGAGACGTTACTAGTAATGCCAAGCCTGGATTTACCAGGATAAAGAGAATTAATATAGACATGGAACCAGATCATGGATGAAAATGTGCACAAGAGGCATCACAACACATCTTCCACACACTATTCCAACAAAATATCTCTTCAGTTAAGCATCCACCTACAAAATAATTATATATTTTCATTTTCTTCAAGAAAGTCACATAGGAAGGTTGCAAATATTTCTTCCAAATACAAATAAAGTTTTTTTTTCCCCCAGGATTTTTTTAAGTACTTAATGCTTTTGAGTTTACATTCTATTTTATTATACTGTAATGATTTATTCTTTTTCTTATTATGCTGCATTGTGATTTTATGTTGTATCTTTAAAATTATCCTATTTACAATATGGAAAAGATAATTTTTCACCAGCTCAGATGCTTTCAAACATCTTGAGCAAATAGAAGGAAAAACATGAAAGTTTTTTCCCAAATTATTTTCATAACTGTTTAATGACTGAAAGATTATAACTGAGTAATGGTATTTCTGGGGGATTGTCTTCTAAAATATGATAGTGTTACTTGTTATTTGAAGACTTTTAAAAGACTTAGCCATTAATTCAAATAAAAAAAATCTTCTAGAATTTTTTGACCTCTTGCAGCATCCCATCAATTGAACTTGATAGTGTGTTTTTTTGTTATTTTCCATTCCTTTTACCATTATAATGTACATATGGAACCTAATCTCAGTTTAATACCTCCTATTCCCAGTGGAATTCCTAGTGGAATATACCTCTATCCCTATTTGTAGTGAAGGGGTGGATTTGAGAAATGTCAAGTTCTTGTTAAGTTTGTGCAACTGCTAGAATATGTGTTATTGACTTTTATTCATTCAAAATGGCAGTGAAGAAAATTCAGCTTTGTGATGATGGAGAAATTGATCCTATTCAGAGCTTCCACACAGAATTCAAAGGAGTTCTTTGTTTGTTTATTTTATTTGTGTAACAGAAATCTGAGTTGTATGAACACAGAAATGCTGAGGCAAGGTGGTAGAGGTTGGGCAGGACATTGGGGGTCACAGCACTGCAGTTTTTATGCATGGCAATACCACAAGGGTTCTTTTCAAGCCAGTTTGTACATAGCACCGCTAAAATGTAAATTGTACAGTAGTTAACAAAATATCCTTTAAGTTTATTTGAATTTCATCAACATTAAAGAGGTCTCATTTTCTAAAGGTAATTGTCCATCAGCATTTTCTATTGAGCATAGAAGAATTTTGATAAAGCTGGAGAAGATGTGATAAAAGGGATAAGGGAAATTTGTGTCCTCAACCTCGGCCTAAAAAGGGGATAGTGGTAATCAAGCATACGACTAGTGTGCACCTTTCCAGCTGGAATTTCAATTAGTATTTAAAAGCACTTAAGTAAGGTTTTGAACACAGATAGGATTAAAAATCATATCCATTGTGGTATTGAACAAACTGCTCCATTAGTTTCTTTTTAAAGAATTAGGCAATTGCATTTTATTTAAATAAGAATGTCTATCTTTGGAATTAATTATCAGTCTTCTTTCATTAGCATTTGCAGGTAGGACTTTTTTTCATTGGCATAGTTAATTAGAAATTTTCCTCACAAATACCAGCAATTCTATTTTTAACTCCAGCAGTAGAAAAGGAACAACCTTAAGGGCAAAGATGAAGAATAGGCTGTTTTGAAGGTATTAATATGCACATAATTCTGTATCTATACATATACACGCTTGCTTGTATTCTGTGATTTACTTTCAACAGTCTCATTTCATCTGACAAAATGGATACACATTAGACTGGACAGCCAAATGTAAATAACTATGTACAATGGAATAAAAAAAATCCCCTTCCCATTTCAGAAGGTCAGATGCTGAGGCAGTAACAAACAAGGAATATATCTCAGCCTTGAATGTTTCAGCCAAGCTTCACAGAATGTTGCAGACAGATGAAGATGCTTGAATGGCTTCTGTAGAGTTTTACCTGCTATTTTCTAGCTATAGGCTGTTTTCATATTGCGAGGGGTAAATTGTAGTGCTGTAGCATCTATCTCCTAATTATTTGTCTGGTATATTCCATAACAGTTTAATTAAATTAATAGTGTGTGCAGAGAGGAACCTGAAAAATTACTTCCTCTAACACAGGTAGATAAAGTTTAGCTCTAGCTGGATTTTTTGGAGCTTAGGACTGAGGGAATCAGCTGATTCAGTCCTCCACTGCTTTGCCCACATCATGTAAAATTATATGCTTAGTATTTTGTTTTACTTTTCTGCATTCCTTCCTCATCCAGTTCCAAGCTAAAGGATTTTTTATCAGCAAACATTTTTTTAGATGGGGAAGGATATATTTAACTTTTTCTGAAAAGGCAGGCAAAATCCTAGGATGAAGGAACTGAACAAAAGCTAAAAGGGATGTGGAAAACAGTTTATATGCTCTGTAATGTAAATCTCAACCAGTGTGCTTCCTTTATTTTTCAAAGGTTTTCTTTCTTTGGTTAATGTCTCCTGTGGTATCATGATAATTTTGTGTTCACTGTAAATGTTGTCTCCTTGTGTTTGTCTTGTAGTGTTCTTTTCTAAAATAAATAATCTTACTTGTTTTCCTCCCATATAAATAAAATTTCAAAGCAGATACTTCAAGCGACCTACATGGTGGGCTGTAAAATCTCAAGGCATAGCACAAGGAAATAAATAGTAATGAATTATGCTGTTTGATCACTCAGCAAATGTATATGTAGGCACTTCCCTTTGTAATTTCAGTAGAAAGAATTACAGTAACTTAGACATTTATGAGTTAAACTGATTGAATACAATTAATATAAACCCCAAATTTATTTTATGTAATTGAACTAACAGCTCCATATATCAATTGACATCCTGCATAAAATGAAGGGGAAAAAAAGCAATGTCTCTCAGAAACCATTCCTATTGTAACTATTCCTGTTGTTACTATTCTTGATGTTGTCTAATGCTCAAAAAAAGGGGCCACCAAAGAACTTTGGGCACTGAGGACTTGACTGTAAACATGACTACCCCATGACATTCAATAATGTGTGAGAATTATCTAGGCAGAGCAAAATGTGACCTAATTGTCATTCTTCTATTAACCATGCTTTGTAGTTTTGCTGGAATTATTTGTGCTTTCGGGCATCAGTCAACACTGTAAACAATATCTAATCTATTGTCAGCAGTTATTGGGGATCTTGTATGTTGCTGCAGTACATACTAATGCTGTGTATTTAAAAGTACCCTCAGTTTTGAAATAACATTCAGGACACAGATACCAAATTTGAGCTTCAAGCACTCCTTGTGGCTGAAGTATTGGTATGATGTGATTTATGTACCTCCAGTAATAACAGATATTATGGAAATTTTTGATGTGGTCTGAAATTACAGAACTTGTTTTGGGCTCACCTTTTAGGAAAAACTTTGAGGCCAGTGTCTAATATGCCTGTCAAAGTCAATGTTTTGTTGTGTCTTGAATCATGTGGAAAGGAAGCAGCCAGAAGTTCCTGTAAATACAGTGATCATTATGAACACATATGCTTATTGTTGTATTCTCTCAGTCCTGAAAAAATATTCTAAAACATCACTGCTTTCATTTTAATAGCTCTACTTCTACTTTAAATTGTCAAATGCAATAATTACAGGTGCATGTTCAGAAATTTTTTTGAAATGTGAACCGTCATTTCTGAAGCAAAATAGACAAGAATTCAAAACCAAACAACCTTACAACAAAATCTAAATTTTAGAAGGCCTATACTGAATTACTCAATGAAGCAAATGAGACTTGCCACTGGATTCCTTAAGTTATCTTCAAGTCCACAAAGGCTAATTAAAAAAAACCCTTATGAAATTTATATTTCAAGTTAATTCAATATGAGGTCCCAAATATTGTATTTAGTGTGTAATTTGAGTCAGAGCTTTATGGCTGTGATGAGTCTTCAGTAGTAAAACATGTTAACAAATAGTAAAGGAAACATTTTCTGAGGGGGGGAGGAGGTATTATTCTGTCTCCTGCTACCATTAATTCCTTTTCAGCAACAACTTGAGTGTATTAGATTGTTCCAGGGGGTGTAGTATTTCACCACTAGCCTCTGCAAACACCAGTAAACATCATACTGAGCAGGAGCTATTGGACTTCTTGGTAATTGTTTTTGCTCAATCTGATCTAGCTCTCAAATTCTTACCTGTGCTATATGTATTTTCAATCTAGAGAATCTCACCTGGAAGAAAATGCACCCTCTTATATTAGTGGGCTGAACTTTAAACTGATAATTAGAAACAAGAAAATATCTAAGGTTTTAAATATTGTTTCATGGATTGAATTAGTGTGTCTGAAATTTCTTACATGCCACTAAGTCAACTCATCTTGATGCCAACTGATTTTAATTCATGTTTTGGGGCAATCAAGTAACATATTTATGGCCACCATAGGTTTGCATGAGTAAATAAATATTTCACAGGCTCTTTGGGCATCATAGTGGGGAAACTAAGAGATGTTGTTTATAAACCTTGAGATCTGCTGATCGCTAATCCTATCAGTGCACTTACCTGGAACCTGCTTTGGTGATGTAAGTTACTGGAGATAGCAGTATGAAATACAGGACTGCAGAGGATGAGGGCAGGATAACACACCTTAGTTACAGTAGCTTTGTTTCAAACAAGGAGATTGACTTGCATGGCATTTGTCACTGGCTCAGCGTACCAAGGACTGATGTCTTGCGCGTCTTTCAGTGAGCTTATTCTGGAGAATGACACAGAATGTGGGGGAAGAGTAAACACCAAACAATTACACATATTTAGCTATGGTTAGCAAAGTACCTCAGCAATTGATCTGTTGCTTATTGCTCAGGAATGAGTTATCTCTGGTGAGGTATAATATTGTTGCTAATATTTTTGTTATGTTGTGAATTATGGGAATATTTTCATCTCTGCAGAGCAGTGTACCTGTGGGTTTAGGCTATGAATGGTGTTCTAACATCCACAAAAGCCTTTATATAGATGTTCTAAGGAAATTTCAAGGAAAATCTAAAATAATAATTTATAATTAGTTTGCTTTATTGACTATATAAAGGAAGCTCTCTTTCTTCTTAACGGGGGTGGGGTGGAGTGAGGAAAGACGCTATTAGAACATAATAAGTAATGACTGGGCATTAAAAGAGACAATCACCAGCTAATCCACAAGCAAGAGCATTAACTGTCACTACTTCAAGGCAGAATTACTCATCTGGAACTATCATGAATATTGACAGCTCATAAAGTATTATTTATTAAGAAAGCCATTTGATTAATCTATTCGTTGTTTTGCTATTTTTGCCTGCTGGTGCTTTTTAAATATCAAGCACTAATGCTCATTTCAGAACAGTGTTGCTTAGTGATTTTATTCAGAACTTTTTTGGGTTTGGGTTTTTTTTCTTTTGGTTTGTTGATTAATTGTTTGGGGTTTTTTCTTTAGGTTTTTGTTTGGTTTTTGTCTTGTTGGTGGTGATCTGGGACTTTTTTAGAGAGGTCTGGTTTGGATTTTTTAGTAACTTTTCTACTCGGCTTTCTTTGCTTATTCTCACATTTGGGTAAATAAAAATTTTCAAAAATCATTACAAGAATGTAGAAGGTTTTTAGTAATTCATTAGACATCTGGATTTCTTAAGACTATCTGACATTTCCACTGTAAAAGAAAATCTGCAGGCATGGTTTTGTACCAGAATTTATTGAAAGTACTTTGAAAATTCTGTAAATAGAGTTAATAGAAAAATAATAATTCCAATTTTGCAAAACTTGTGAGTTTTCATCACTGCACCTTAGAGGAATGTGCATTACATTGCTCTGTGAAGTTTTTTGTTGAATACCTTCAAATATCCATTACATACAGTAAGGAGAAATTGCCTCAAATATATCTGCATTGCAAAGAAATATTTTGCAGAAGAAACCCTGCTACTTCCATTCATTTTTCATGGTGGATTAGGTTCCAGTAAAGTTTTCTTATTTCAGGAAATTTAATTCCTTGCTTGATTTATCAAATAATATGACAATTAAATATTTTATTGTATCATTTCTCCATAGCTTTTGAGTTTGATATATTTTTTTCTCTTTAATATAGTGATTCCATAGTGTGAGGGTTTTTTATGTTGTATGCTTTTGCAGTTTATGACTATCCTAGTACATATGTATTTTTGGCTAACTGAAGTATACAGTGAAGAAAATACTTTATTGAATATGTCAAAGAAAATTTGGATAAAATAATTTTCAATATTAAAAGTGTCAATTTATTACATTTTAAATAAAAATCAGTTGATGTTAGCATCGCAAAAGCATTTGAAAATGCATTCACTTAAAAAAATTTAGTAAGGTTTGGTTTTTTAAGGCACAATATTGTTCTTTAACACATCTCTTAATTTTATTGGTCTACTTTGTAAAAGTTGCTAATACATATAGTAGAAAATGCTGATTGTGTTAGTACATTGGCAAATTGCTTGGATAAAAGTATTCCATCACGATAAATTGTTTTTTCTGAATAATACTTAGCTTTGTTTTCTGAAGTTATATATTGAATGAAGGAATTTACATGTCATTATTTTAACTCAGGAAGTTAGGATCAATGCAATCCAGTAGTTATAGAACTACTTGGTTTGTTTGGAGCTATACATGAAAAGCACTTTTTTCATTTTGTTTGATTTTTTTTTATATTTTATTTCAATAAATTGTAATCTCTTGTCATCAAGCAAATGCCTGGTTAGTATAGCACAGATCTCTAAGTGTTTGTAAGTAGCTTCTAATATACTGTCACTCCTAAGAATATTTGTATGTGTCTAGAGTTAAGGAGTGTGAACTTAAGCTGCTAAAACTTGGTATAAATATTGACAACTGTACGGTAGGGCTGAAAGAATATCAACTGCTCCAGTTAAAGCTATTTTAGTGGTCTGTGATATTGTAAACTGTGAGACTAATTGCTTCTCATCACTCCTCGCTTTCCAAATCTTCAGAAATAAACATCCCAGAATTGCATATAGTATTGTTTATGTCTTCATTAAAAATTACATGTCAACTGGATTCTGTAGGAATATTTATGCATGTATGAGTTGCTTGTATTTGATCTATGAAATAGATGAAATTGTCTGACTCCACTCCCTGTGGTGACTGCAGCCCTTATTTAGCGTGATGAATATAATCTGAGATGTATAAATGTGACAATTAGTGACATGGTTTAGTCTGGACTCCTCAGTGCTGTATTAAAATTGGAAATGATGATTTTATATGTCTTTTCTAATCTACATTATTCTCTCATACTATCTGCAGCCTAAAAACATCTTTGCAATTTTCCAATTGTATCATGGATGCTGTTGGATTTTAAAAAAGCCCAGTCTTCTCCCCAACAAGAAAGCCTGAACATTTTCTACCAAAGGAAATGAGGAAACGGGTTAACAAAATATCCCTGTGCCTGTATTATATACAGAATTAAATTGTCAGTAGATTCTCAAGCTGATCATCATGCTCACAGAGTGTCAAATCTTATCTTAAGTAGGTTAGCAAGTGATTTATATGGAAATGCAATTTTGACTGTAGTAAAAAAGAAGGTGTCATACAAAGGCTATGAAGCAGAGGTTTACATAGTGCAATATTGTGTCAAAAGAGGTCTTAAAAAGAGATGCAAAATAGTGAAAACCTAAAGGAGAGTAAAACCACATAAGCCTACTTCATATAGTTATTTAGTATAAGCATTGGAAACCTGATTGTGTAAGATTGGTAAGGATCCAACACGGAATCTGCTTGCCACTCTGTTATGAATAAATACTTGGAGAAAAGGTAATTTTTTAAAAATTTGTTTTGCATTATGATTATAATTCTTCCTAACTTAAGACGTGTGGTAGAGATATACTTCTTGGAGGGAATTTTATTAGTGTTTTAAAACTTCCTGAGTAGTCTATTTAAGAAATATTTGATGCTAAACAAAGATTAATGTTGTGTTCCTGCTCATGAATTGTTGAGTTAATGTCTATTTTAGGTAACAACATATACATGGTAAGTTTTCTGGGTTAGAAAAAATATATATCTACTGCAGTGTCTTCATTGTAAGAGCACTTATGGAAGATGGCTAAAGAACTAAAAGCATATACGTTTCTTCTAAAATATTTTCTCTTTTTAAGGGATTTTTTTTTTCTCAGAAGCTGCCTCTCTTTAATAGCTCTTGATGGATGCTTCACTCATAGGTTTGTTTACTTTTTGGACCAATGTGGAATTAACATCTACAATATTCTGTTTCAGAGACACAATGAAGTGTGTCCCAGATACAAGTGTTCTTTTTTTTTTTCTTCATTATGCACACCTGTTTAGTTTATTAAGTTGTGTATGATAAGAAACCATGAACAATTGTTCCATGATTTGTTTCTGGAACAGTTTTGTTGTGTTTTATTTTTTTTCTTTACGTTCCTGACATATCTTTGTAGTCATCTCTTTTCCATTCTGAAATTCCTCAGTCATTCAATAGTTGCCTGTATGGAAAACCTCCCACATCTTCAATCATTCT
The DNA here is from genome assembly GCA_024362935.1 of Setophaga petechia. NCBI lineage: Eukaryota > Metazoa > Chordata > Aves > Passeriformes > Parulidae > Setophaga > Setophaga petechia. The sequence continues at coordinate 37,386,861 of JANCRA010000001.1, forward strand.
TGTTGTGTTTCTCTGTTGTTTTTCAAGTTTTACTGGAAGTTTTTTACAGAGGTGGGGACATAAAGCAAACAGTCAAGTTGCTCAGGCAACAGAGCTATAGGATTTTTTTTTCCTGAGTACTGGTCTTTACCTAATAATTCCTTTTATTGTCATATTGCCAGGAATGAGTAGATGTTTTCATAAAACTGCAAAGTTTATTCTAATGCCTGTGTGCTCAACACCTGAGCAATGCTAACTAGTCGAGAGCCTATCATTCTGTAAACAAGGTTTGACACTTTTTAAATTTCCTTCATGTGATACTTTCCATAATGAATTAAGTATATTGAATTTGGCATGCCAGTATCATAGATAAGGTCTAAGCAAATCAGCTTTTATGTTTGCTACCTTGACTACCCAGTAAGTTGTTCTCAAGACATTCAGTCCCAGAAAAATTTATCACTTTATTTTCTTTCTACTTCTCCTGGATGATGTTGAGCAGTGTGAGTTTCCGTGGAGGTCCAGGTGCAACTCCACTGGTGACTTTTCTTCACAAGAGACCTGCCAACAGATTTCAAGAGCTGGTGTCTGAGAAAGGGTAGAAAATACTGTGAGTAGGATTGTACGATACAGGACTGAAGTGCTAAGAGTGACAGCTTAATCCCATCTGTCTTTAGGTGATGCTTTAACCTTTGTGCTGATCTCCTTAGATGCAGAGCCCATTGCCTGCTTTGATCTTGGGGAAACATAACCGATATGCAAAGCTGAGAGCAGAATATCCACAGTCCTTGTTTCTAGAATATTTCACTGTCTCGGTCCTTTGCACAAACATCTGGTCTTGTGAGGACTAAAACTGTCCTCAGCAAATAACAAAAATTAGGAGGCTCTGAACAGTCAGGTAACAGAGCCTACCTTGAGTTCTGCTTGCTTTATTTTTCCTCTCCAAATGTAAATAGGCACTTCAGCCAGCTGATGGATTTTTCAGAACCTCTTTCATACTAAAACAGCTTTCATTTATTCTTGTTTCTATGTTAAAGATTTCTGTGAAGAGCTGCTTCATAACTCTAGTCTGATGATTTCAGGGAAGTATTGAATAACAGTTGCATGGACCCCTTCTTTTTATGTGGAAATATAGTAGTTCTGATATGCTTTAGGCTTTCTAACTACATTCACAGTTCAGCTAATTTTATCCTGAATTACTATTTTAAAATACTGGCTTCTCGTTCTTTTGACAGAACTGGATGAGAAGATGGTTTTTACAAAATTTGGTTATTATAAAACTCAGGACAGGTTCAGAGATCTAAAATGTTTAGAAGTTCTATTACCATTCTGGGAAAAAAGCCTTGAAATTTGACAGTGAAATGAAGGTACACATAAAATAAAATTGGCAAATTATTACATTTATAAACTGAGAGCTTCATGCATAAAACTGTGAATTACCAGAGCTGTCAACTATCCTCTTAAAATTCCCATTTCATTATTGATTAGTTCCAGAAATACTTTATAGATTGAAGCATTTTAAGTGTTTCATTTTAGGCAACAGCAAATGTGCAGTATTGGTGTTCATCATCTGTATTTGCAATAAACAGGAGCATTAAATTTGGATCTATACTAGTAAAATTACTTGAAAATATTTATGCTAACTCCTAGAATTTAGATAAAATTATTTTACTTGAACTAGTAATGTGCAAATACAATAAGCATACAGAAATTGATTTTTGCATAAACTCCTGTTTTTGTTTAGACAAATTCAGCAACATGTTCTACAACAAACAAGGTCAAAACCAATTATCACTCTTACTTCAATGAATTAACACTTCAGTGTTCTCTGGATAAGAAAACTGTGTTTAACACCCAACTGCATTTTCTGTGAAATTTCATTTCAAGAGAAAACCAGAAAATATTATAAGGAGTAATGGACTTGATGTCTTTTTAATTACGTGTTATTCCTAATGCACATTCCTGGCTGTTCTCACCCAAATATCATTTTTCTTAAGTTATTGCCATATATATACTTTTACAATATAAAGTAAAAGTATAGCATGTAACAAAAGTTTGTTCTGTGCCTAATTTTTTGGGTATTTTAACTTGTTCATCATTATGACTTCATCGCAAATGGGTGCTTTAGGTTTGCAGATGTTTTGAGATTCATTTTAAATATTCAATTGTTAATCTGAAAAACAGAATAAGGAAGCATTTTCTAATCACATTTACCTTAAGGTACTTTCAAACTTCTACAATGATGGAATTTTTGTACATGAATCAAATTCTTTTTGGCTTGCAGAGAGAGGGCATTTGAGAATATTTGAGGTATTATGTCCTTTGCTTCCCTATGCTTTAATAGATCCCATAGAAAAAAGGAACGGCAAAAACTCATTGCGTTTTGGATAATGTATAGGTCAAGCACTGAATATTTATGCTGCAAGTTAATGAAAAATAGATGAGTTAGCTTTAAACCAACTACTTTAGGTTAAAAAGTTGAGTGCGACACATAGTTTGCATGATCTAATCCACAGCAATCTCCAGCAGGAAATGTGAATTATTCTAACTAAACAAGACATTTTGGATATCTTTATATGCTGCGGTGGACCCACTTTGAGCATTTGACTTGTAAGTTTTTCTGAGGTCATGTGTTATTCACTGAGACACCATTAATTTAAATTGATTTCTTTGACAGCAGCTAGGAAGTAGGTAAATGATGATAGCACTGGTGGCAAGAGTTGCTGAAGAGACAAATTACACGGGGACACAGTTTGATGCAGTGATGGGTAGAGTGAAAGAAATTTGCTAAACAAAAAGATGTAGAAGAGGCTATAATTGAAAACCACTCCCTCAGAACCTGAATCTGAAAGGCATGATCCTTGGTCATTTCTCTTGGCCAACACCAAATAACTGGGGAGTCCCCAGCAGAAATAGTTAACAGTGCTTGTGGAAAGATGAGAGGCTGTGGCAGCTCTTAGGCCTCGAGTTATTTAGGTCAATTTGGAGATTCGTATACGCTGAAGATTTAAATTCATGTAAGCTGGGCTTTCACTGGCTAGATGGTGGGATTTTTACTGATATCTTCCTTTTATTATAATTTATATTTAAGGTCTTTAAGGTATTAAAAGAAGTTTGTCTCAACTTGACTTTTTGTTACTGCATTATGAAATTTTAATTATCTTTGCTCATATGCCTTGGTGTTCTGTCTCATTTGATGAAGAGAATGGAGAATGAATCATAAGTAATGTGCAAAAATAGCTTTTGTCTGTTAAAACTTCTGTGTCTTTTATTATTGGTGCTGAACAGTGTTTAGTGAACAAGACAGATAATTAAAATAAGAAAAAAGAGAAAACTAATGGTAAAAAAATGTGTGTTTTTAAGTGGAAAAATTGCCTTTACTTTTGAGTCACAGCTCCTAACTCATGCAATGCATCAGACTAATAGTTTATTCAATTTAGATTAATTGTCTAGCTGCACATGATTGCATATTCCTCATGTTCAAGATAAGGGATGCATGTGCAGAGGTTCTGGGTAGTCTTGTTTGAAACTGGAGTAAACTGAAGCTGTACTTTGTGCAAATGAAATGGTATCCAGATAAAGAGCAGTATCATGCCGGGAAGCTGGGTCTGTTGAACACTTGGACACTTGAACCTGCCTTTGGCTCCCTTCCCATGCCTCTGCTGTGTGTTGTCACTATTACTGCTCCCTAGACTCACACGGGGATGTGAAGTCATGCTGGCAGAGTTTGTAAAACATATGGCTGTCCCTTCAAAGCTCTTGGTGAAGACTTGAGGGATACTGTTAAGAGCTTTTCAGAAATCCATCTGGGCTTCACAAACTGGATCACCTTTGCCTTTTGTAACCCTAACCACTAGCATTAATAATTCAGTTTTTCACAGACTACTTCAGAACTGGGATTATTGAAGTACAGAACATGTCAGAGGAGAATTTCAGTCATTTGTCCAAACTCCTTTATTCATGTTCCATTTGTGGTCTACCTGAATCCTTGTCTACAAAGCTGATTTCTAGCCAGCTGAATCCCTGTATTTTTACATGGACTTACTCTGTCCCAAGTGTAAGACTTTTTGTTTGTCTTGGTAGAATTTCACAGTTTTTCAGCCCGTTCCTTCTGTTTATAAAGTTCCCTCTGTAGGACAATCTTGCATTGTCCTACAGCGGGAACTTTACAAAGTCTGCATCCTGATCCTCTGAATTTGGTGACAGCTGCTAGATTTCTGAGGGCCCATTTTGTCCTGTCGGCCAAATCACTAATGAAAGCATTATTGAAACCACTTGTAGTAAGCTGACCTTTAGTCTGGGAAATGCTGATCCTTTGAGCCTGAAGGCAGGGTGAGGTACTTGCAGTTCATGCATGCTATCCACACCCTCCTGAGTGGGGTTCAGCAGTGCTCTGAGTGAGTCAAAGCCTGGCTAGAGTAAATGATGTTCACTACTGTTGTATTGACCATATTGCTCATCATTTCAAAATAGAAACCAGTTCAGGCTTAAATTCATGGGTATAATCTGCTAGGTGTTCCCCTCACAAAGCTGAATAGATACAGCTTTTTCACGTCTCTAGGAAGTCCTCTGATGTTAATCCCAGTCTGTCTTTACAGGCTGCAAATTTGCTAACATTGTATTTTAATTTTTTTTTTATAAAATTATAGTTCATTCTTTATCAGTCTCTGTATCTGAATTTACTGTCACCACAGGGTGCATAATTTAAACGGATTTATTCAGAGTTCAAAAATTACCATGTAGTTTTGTGTCATAACACCATTCATGAATACTTATATGTGCAACTCTTTTAATGAAAAATATTATTTTCAACTTTATGACATTCTTTTTTTTTGTCATTGCTAATTTCCAGTACTGAGTGAACCTTGTGCTAGTGTTTTGTTTTTTTTTTTTTGTCATTGCTGATTTCCAGTACTGGGTGAACCTTGTGCTAGTGATGTGCTAAACATTCACAATTCATCTTATAATGAATCATAATTGGCTTTATTCCTCATTAGAATTCCTGTGAGGATTTAGAAATAGTAGTGTATAATCCTCCCTTATGTTTATTGGTATTATAAAGCTCCTATGAATGCTCCAAACTGAAATATCTTTGTTTGAAAGTAGTCAGTCATCAGGGTTTATTATTTGTATCTTAAGGTTTTAAAGACATTTTAAAGAAAAGTACTATCAGTGGTTGTTGATGAATATAGCTGATAATAAAATGTCAGTGTGAGGTGTCTTTTAGAGTTGAATTTGTCCTGAAGGTGGGAGTGTTTGTTTCATTCTTGGCTTTTTTCAACATCACCTTTTAACCCTATTATTATTTACCTAGAACTATATTTACTACATGAAATTCAATTATATTTCATTCACGTAGAACATAAGGGTAAAGTTGTGTCAGAGACATTTGTGAAGGTTAAGAAAAGAGATTCTGTTGTCAGTAGTTTATGCTTGCTAATCAGCAGCTTTCACAACAGCTGGAGCTTTGTATGCTCCTGAAAATTAAAAGCTGTTGAAAGTATCCAAAGTAGAAACTGAATATAGTCTACTATTAAAAATTGTCTTTAATATGAGGTCTTTTGTTCATAAATTGTTTTGCTCATCCATCCCAGATTTAGATCAGAAGTGAGATTAAGGATAGACAAACTGATTTGTAGCAATTGAATTTTTGGCAGAATTTTAGTTCATATTTCACTGCTGATACAGCTTATGGAGAATATCTGGTCTTTTGCCTGCCAAATGAGTAACAGGGGACCTAGGGAAAACTCTCTCCCCCTGAAAGATGGGGACTAAGAAAATAAATGCAAATGCTGATGCCCAGTGAAGCTGGGAAAAAGTGAAAAAACATGTAGAAGCTGAGGTGAACTTCTTAGTAGACAACAGTTAGATGGGAGTTGTGTAATAGTCTAAACAAGCTGCATATTTTGATGTAAGCAGCCCAAGAAAGTGAGTAGAATCAGCTTGAGGAAGCCAAAGAAACTGAGTGTAGAACTTGAAATCCATGTTAAAAAATATGTTACAGTTTGCAGAGGTGGGAGTGTCTGTGGAAATCAAAATGACTGAACAGTAGTTTTTATTATAAAAAAGTTTCCAAATTTTTGATTTAATAAAACTTCTAATTCAATTTTCTAAATTTTGTATAGAACTTCCAAGAAGTTTTTCGTATTCTTGGTCATATTTCATCCTAGAAAATCCTGCCTTTTTAAAATATATTTCATATATATTTCATTTTATTATGAAGTTGTTCATAAGTAAACTTTCTATATGTATGAGAAGATACACATATACCAGAACTTCATCCTTTACATTTGTGCTTATATGTTAGGATTAAATGTGTAAAGGTGTTTTTAGTATAATTACTACTACTGTTTTCCTCTGACAACAGTGGTTTCATCTCTATAAATAGAAATTTTTTCAGATTTAAAACATAGTAATCAATATTATTTTCATAAAATTGAACAACTCAAGAGTTTTTAGTTTAGGAGTCATAATGAATTAATATCTGAGATCTACATTTTTTTAGTTTTTTTTCTTACAAGAAAAAGAGGTAGTAATTTTGGTAATTTGATTTGGGTTATATTTTTTTGCGATTGGTTTTGTTTTCTTCTTTAACATCACCTTAGTGTAAAAACATGATGACAGGACTTTATTTTCCTTCTTCTTCATTGAAGAATACTCCCTCCATTCCAAATTAAGGTATTCTTTAGATTAAAGCAGTGGAATTGAGTTCTTCAGCTAACAGGCCAGCTAATGTTTGTCTATATTCCTTTTCTTCCAGGATAGTTTACTCTCCTCACTCATTATGCTAGTGTCACCATCATAAACTGCCTCTGGCCTGGCAATTTGGTATTGATGGATGCTAAAACAATATTATCACTGTATGCATGCCTGGTGTTTTCTTCCTTGTGCTATTGACCACTGTCAGTTACAGGATACTTTTGTTCTGACCATATGGATTTATTTATCTGATTAGGGTGGCTTTATTATAAAGCTGTGTTGCTGAAATAGACTCTGCTTCTAGAGCTACGGATTCTGCTTGATACTCCAAATTCAGACTACATTTGGAGCTTAGACTGCAAACTTTAATCTATGTGTTATGTATCTCATTGTGTTTGTGTCCCAGCCTTGTGTGTATATCCCATTCCAACACATACTCTTTCCTTTCGTCATTTGTTTGCAATCATTCTTTGTGAAAAGTGTTATCAAGAAGCAGCATTTTTCCATATCATGAATGTATCAGCAGACATTGAATAGGAATTTTTATATTTCAGAAGATGTGTCTGCCTCTATCTGAAGCCTGATGTGATGGCTCAGCACCATAAATCCAGATTTTGAGGGATTGTCAAGAAAAGAGTGATCTGGAGTTTGATTTTCTAAAACTTTGTGAAAACTTTATCTTAAAGTTTAAATCTACATCTGCAATATGCATTGGCATGTTCTGTGAATGACTGAGAAGATAAACTGTGAAACTGTGCAGTCTTGGATGGGATGGTGGGAAAGCTCATATTTCAGCTAAGGAAGTGTTCCAGAGATGACAGGACTTGACACTGTAGACAGCTGAATGCTGTTCCAGGTCTTGTCAAAAAGCTACGCAGGAAAATCTGAAAAGAGTTATCTAAGAGGTGGTTTCTAGAATCTTTGTTTTATAAAGGTTTAAAAGTCATGGTGACACGTGGTGACTGGGTCCATAGAAGATAATTTCTACAGGATATATATGGAGAGACATAATTGCAAATATTGTTGTGTATTTTATACACCTATGGAAAAGTCTGAATAGTTTCTAGTATCAATTTATGTTGAAATTTATATTGGCTAAAATTTATATTTGTGATCGGTGTTTTGAGAACAAGTTTTTTGTTATTTGAGAAAAAACTGAAAAGTCAGTAGCAATAGAAGACAATCTGGTTAATATATTTGTATTTAATTGTATACTCTCCTCCTATTCTGACAGCAAGTTATACTCTGGTAGTATCTTCTAAAGGGTGTGTTACTGCTTAGATTAAGATTTAAATCTGAAAAAAATATCTCGGATAAATTGTTGGGTGAAAAATAAAGTGCTCACTGTCATGTTCTCCCTGTTGTCCAGACTAGCATGGACAACAGCAGGACTAGAACACTGGAGCTCCCATCTTGCCATACAGGAGGAGATGTGCGTTTGGGAACAGACACATCTTTCCCAGAATTCAGGCAGGAAGTGGTAAGGGTGCATACCTGCAAACTCTAATGAATGGGTTAGCACACCAAGTTGTGCTGCCAAGCCTCAAGGTAGGCAGAGCTGTGAACCCTCCTCCCCTCCCTCACCCAGGGATGAAGCCAAGTCAGTTCCAGATGTGACAAAAGCCAGCTGATGCTCGCTGCAGTTCCTAGAGCTATTGCATAAATAGTACATCTGAATGTATTTAAGAAGGGACTGGAAGAACTAACAGGATCAATGTATTTAAATAGTAAGGTAGAAAAACAAAAGGGGAAGTAGAACTGGGGAGAAATAAAAGATGAGAATAAGAAGAGATGAAATGAAGGGGTGGGGAGAGAGAAAGAAAAAAGCACAGACTATTCTAAATGCATCTGACATTCTGGATAGCTGGAAAAGCAGCTAGAAGGAAAAGCAAAGATTTATTAATGGTTTTTAAATGAAAGTAAATCAGAGAAGTTGTCAAAACACTGATTTTAGACATAACAATCTCGTGAGGTTGTGAACATATACAAATAGGTGTGATTATTGATTCACAGATAAACACTGAGGTCATTGGCTGTCAACCTCCTGGTTTTCTTTCCATGAAGTATCACTTTCATATGTTCTTTCTTTTTTTACCCGAAGAGAGATGTTTTTTGAAGCTATTAGTGAAAAATAATTGTTTTGTCTTTTGAATAGAACAGATGACATGAAATGATAAGTATTTTTAAAATATTTCTATGGGGAGAAGCATTCTGGGTTTAAGAGTTTTATCTGCTGTGATGAATTCAACTTTAGTTGGGCTATTTAGAAGCCTTGCTTATGCTGCTCACAGCTGCAAGTACATCCCAATTTTGGAAATCTGTAGCTTGATCTGGCCTCATTGCATTTCTTCCTCTCACTATTCTGTCAAGTTTTTGTTACCACTCATTACATATTCTGGTACATCAGAGGAACATTCAGTGTTCTTTTCAGCAGAATGATCTCTTTGTAGTACTTGTTTCTGTCTACATCATTCCAAAACTGAAACATAAGATACTAAATTTATAAATTATCCAAAACTCAAATGAATAAATGCAATGGTATGAATAATTTTTTTGAAACATGCCAAACCATACTGATATTTAACTGATGGAACATAAGTAAGAAAATCAGGAAAATAAAGACCTTTTCCTGAACATTTTCTCCCTTACTAACAAGATATAATCATAATTTGAAGACAACGATATCTGTACAATCACATATATGACCATAAAGCAAGATCAATGGCATACCCAGTTTGGAGTTTAAAAACTAATGAATACATTTACAGTGACTGTAGAAAGTCGTCATGGTTTTGGTTTTTTTTACTGTTTTCCATCTGATCAGTCACTATAGTAGTCAGCAAATCCAGAAGAAAAAATGTTAAAATATGTTTTAAAATACACATTTTTGGTGTAGATAATTTCTAGTGCACAAAAATATTTCCCAGAGGAGTTGGTGAAATGCACAGAAACTGACAGCATGCACAGAAGTATCAAATTGAAGCTTTTCAGAAACTTGGTCATGTGCATAAGTTGGTGTTGATGTGATGTTATCAGCAAAACTAGAGAGGTGTTTTGGAAATGTTGCATTGCATTTGGCAAAAATGAGCAATGCTCCTTCTCAAAAAAAAAAGGATATGTTATGTTAGTAATGAAATGGAAAAAATTATTCAACCTAAGTAACTTTTTAAATTTTTTCAATTAGTATCTTTTTTATGTGCCTTTTCTCGCTCTCTTCTGCATTTTTTCCCTCTTTTGAACATCTTAAATACCTTTCTCATTACCATTGCAAAAACTCAGCACAGCAATTTTGGAAGATTTGAAGTTCAACCTTGTGCACCTAAAAATACTAACTTCATAAAATTAAGCACTGATACGCCCCAAAAAGTGCTGAGACTAAATTTAACATCCCATCCATGTTGCATCAATACCTGATATGCTTTCTGCTGTCCTTTTTTTTTTTTAATGACACAGTTCTATTCTGCAATGGTTGTTATTAAAAAAACACTAGTATTTTTTTAATAACTAGTTGTTATTAAAAAAATACTGCAGGCAGTATTTTTTAGTGACAACAATATCAGCATTGTTGTGGAGAGTCATTCTCCATATTCTGAACAAAGACACAAATTCTCTGTTGAATTTACAAGGAATATAAGTGTTTAGTGTTGAACACTAAATGAGGAAATTTGTTGCAAGTCTGTGAGGCCTTTTAAGCTCTAATATACCTTATTGGAAGTACACATGCTAATATTGCTCTATGATCCACTAGATTTTTGTTTCTGCTTTACTTTTGCTAAGGTCATTTTTAGCATATGCTCTCCTCTTATCTTAACATTTTTAAAAAATGCATTTTTTTCATACATTTTTAAAAAGTAGATATAGCTGCAAGAACAACTGTGTTTAAGAAAATGTGTTAAAAAACACTGAAATGCTGTGGATACACAGTCATTTTTCATGTGTGTCCATAGAAATTGCCATCACTGTTGGTGTGATATCACATATCAGGAGAGGTATTATTGGAATTTGTAGTTTGGCATATTTTGTTAAACAGTAATGCATAATTTTATTTGAGAGACTCTATCATTTTCTGGACTGTTGTGGTTTCTGTTATTTTGGCAATATTTTTATGTACAAGTGTTTTAACCATATCTTGCTAATCTTAACTGTAGCCTTTAAAATGGGATCTAAGTCTAAAAATAGGAATAGGTTAACTGAAAATGCCTTCATTTACTCAGAGATTCTTTTCTAAACATAATTTATAAATAACTTTTGCAGACACTTTATAGGCTAGAAATATGTTGTTGTCTAAGTTGGAATATTGAATCTATAAAAGTTGCAAGTTTATATCCACATAAACCTAGGATACCACATCTGACTACTTTCAGATCAGCAATTGCAGTAACACACATCAAATCGAATTTTAACCCATCACAATAACTTTGAAATTTCCCTTAGGATTCACTGAATGGTGCATGAAATCAGTTACAGAGCATACTGAGAGGATGTGTTAAGGTTGGGCAGGCAGTTTCAGTCCACTGAGATGATAGTAGAGACAGGAGGGAGAGAGACTTAATATTTGCCACTTCGTTTGCTCTCTCTTCAAGAGACTTAAATGCATAAAAGCTGGAATTCTTTTCTTCTTCATGAGGAGAAAGAACTAGTCTGTCAATCAGGATATGCAAAGTTCGGATTGTTTTGCTTTTGTTTTGCTTATGCCTAATAAATAGTCTGTGAGAAACAGGCTGTCGACATTATGGGAGTGGATTGCTGATTTCCCTTGCAATGGAAGACATTGAAGCTGTACAGATCAGGAGTTGACTTTCTTGGCCTGGTTTTTCCCTTAGGCTTACAAATTTCTCATAACAATTGAATTCAACTTCTCAGGGTTCTCAAAACAACATAGTCTGTAGGGGAGGCCCTTTATCCACGCTGTTGTAAATATCCTTAACAAATGCAGTAGTGGTACTTTTCAAAATATGCTCAGTATTCCTCTAATATGGTTACAAGAATATAAGGCAAGAACTAATACATATGGATTTTGTGCACATTTGTGTAAAACACAGGGTCCTGAGGAGGAGTTAGAGTCATTGGACATAGATTAAATTGCTTAAATTAAAGTAAGAATTAAATTTAAAACACAAATATAATGAGCTGTGAAATTTTGATTTAGCTCAATCAGCTGATGAATTTGAAATTAACAAAAGGTAATAATTGCTGATTTTAATAATGATTGCCATTATTAATATTTTTTTAAAAGTTAAAATGCAAAATGTGTGAGCAAAGATATTCACAGGAAATACTATTAAAAACAATTAAAAATATCAGGGGGGTAAAATTATCTTCAAGAGATAATACACACTGATTATTAATTCTACTGCATTGCAGTTGATTTACTTGTTTCATTAAAAATGTTAAATTACCTTAATTTACATTCACTTAATTTACTAAACGAACTAACATTTAAAGCTTTCTTTCCATAAAGAAAACTTAGAAATCCCATTTCCTGGGTGATTTCCATGTAGAATTAAGAAATATGCCTGAACACTATAGAAACAACTGTATTGGTCCCAAGTCCAGCCAGTCCACTGTTTTGCTTCAAGCATGAACTTGAGTTTATGTTTAGAGAAGTGTAAAAATATCATTATAATTTCTCCCAAGTGTTTGTGTGATCGGCACATGTAATCTTCTGGAATCTATAATAATCTTTGGAAAAGATTTTTTTTTCAGATATATCACTTCAAGCTACTTTCCTTCATTTTGAACCTGGCCTTTCAGTTATTTTGATGACTTTCCAGTGTTAAAATAAACAATAAAACCTTGTGCTGTCATGGAAATGCTTTTCCGGAATTTCCATGTCATTCATGATTTTGTTGACTTCTATCAAAGCTCTCTGCATCATTTGTTTTTTTTAAATAAAAATTCAAGCCTTTCTGATTGTTTAAATATTTATTTAAACTGCTCCATGCCTTGATCACTCCTATCTTTCCTCTGACTTTTTACCTACCATGTGGAGGACACAGAGCTGCATATGGTATTCATGCCTGCAAATGATGGAGCGATATCATTTTGGGTTTTGCTTGCTTTTAGTTGCTTTGCAAAGAATTCCTGATCATTGATTTGAATTTTTCTCTGCTGGAGGGGACAGAGTTGATAAAACTGCTTGTCATCACTTCACTGTTTCTCTCTTGACAAATGAACTTGCAGCCCATTAATCCAAAAGTCTTTCAGCTACTTCTTAGAGTCACAGTCTGCAGTCATTCTTCTTCTTCAAAGAACCATTAAATAACAGACTTTGCTTCAATGGTAAGCAGTAAGTACACACATCTATAAACTCCTCTCAAATATAATAATCTATAATTTATTTAGCAATTTTATTTATTTCAATCTATTTTTTAGAATTTTATTTAAAGACATTTGCTTCTCTAGTCATTTTTGGTCCTAAAAAATTGAGGATGAAAGCTGCTTCAGTAATAAAAGAATTTGATGCTAAATTCACTGAATCAAGAGGACAACTGATACATTCTACTTTATCCTTTATGCTTTTAAAGCAGGAAGCACTCAATGTTTCTAGATATTTGAATAAAATACACTGCCTTATTGGTAGAGGAAACAGAAACCTTGTTGTTCACATTTTCTTTCAGAGAAGCTTTAAGTTCTCCCACAAATTAAATATTTCCTAGGATGCTGTACCAATACCTGTCTATTAATTTCATTGGCTAGTACTACAAATAAATGCAGAAATTATTGTATTTCCTGTTTTCTGTTTTTTCATGGAATTGGTTTCTACAGGACTTCCTAAAAACAGGAGCTATTACAATATTATATTTTCAACAAAAAGTGTTTTTCAAGTCTCTTGTTAGCGATGACAAAAGACGAATAAGTGATAATTATAACATTTAGAGCTTTCAAATTTTTGTAACATCAACTGCCTGAATTTCAACCCAAGCTCTGCAGCTAAAACATTAAGGAGTCATGAAAAAGTTATTTTTGCTTTGTTTGTTTGTTTTTAGGGGTTTTGTTCTTGTTTTGTTTTTAGAGGGTTTTTTGGCATGTTTGTGTGTGTGCTTTTGAATGGGTCTTGGGAACGGAAAGACTTACTAGCTGACATAAGATCTTAGAGAACAGGCACTCGTGAACCATGTTCTGTTACTTTTCATACTGAAGCATTCTACTAAATATGTGAATAATATGTTTACAACGAGTTCAAAGCAGAATATACTGCAGATAATGACAAAATTAGTCATGCTAATGGTGGTGTGTGCTGATTTTAAAATTGCTGTAAAAGAACAGCAAAATGACACTGATGAAAAAGCTTTTGTTACATCATTTTAAGGAAAATGGGATCAATGCCAGAAGACTGAAAGGCACTTTACCTAGCTGCATTTCACCTAATTCAAGCCACTAAGTAATGTTATACATTAAGTACAGAGCTTACTGTAGTTCATAGACAAAAGGCTTTTTGTTGGCTTTTAAAAGTGGTTTTATTTTAAATTAGGTTTGAAATAGGCAAACAAAATAAATACAAGCTTGATGTGGTCTTAATTTTAAATAGTGGGTACCATTTGGCATAATGTTCATTAGTTTAGACTTGGAAGAGTTTTGTGGCTGCTTTGAATAAATACACAGAACTTATGGAAGCAAATGAGAAGGTTCAAATTGCACATTTGTTAATGGTATTAAATTAACCAAGGCAGTCTACAGCTGAGTAAGAACTTCCTCCCTTCCTCCCTTTATCAGCGTAGTAAATTATTAAGTGATACAGAGACTACAAATGTAACATCTTCTTGTACTTTTTAGCTTTTAAAACCTTTTCTTCAGAGTGATATTGTGGTTTTTCTTTACTCATCCTAAGAGACAGTAAGGAACTATCTAGCCTCAATAAATTCATGTACTTCAGTGCTTCTCTTCCTAGTAACCTGACTTGGTATTCTAAGATCACAAATGGTTTTTATGATTGTGTACAGTTCCCTACAGGCCATTTGGGCCATCAAATGAGTTGGAGATTAGATTTTTTTTATGTATAGGGAAAGAGCTGAAATAGCCCTGCTTTTACTATTTATTCTTTAACTTATTCAGAAAACTCAAATCCAAGTATAACAATTCTTTCCCTGAAAGTGCTAAATTTAGACTGACAAAATTTCCATTCAAAATAAGATGTTCCATGTAATGCCCATCAACCCAATGCACTTAGGATTTAGAAAAGAGAATTGTTGGTCAAAGCACCAGCTTTGACCAACTGTCAAACATCTGTCACTATCTTTTTATTTCTTAACAGAGCCCTACTTCCCCACTCTGTTTTAAAAGTGCAATGATATAATTTTATCTTTTAACTTACAAGACTATTGATAAAACTTAACTCATACTAAGAATGACAACCCAAGATGTATGACTCTTGAGAACAACAATGCTTAAAATAAAGTTCCATTATTTGTTTATCTGTATTGCTGTTGGAATATTTTTTTCAACATGTAATCTTTGAAATCTCCTTTTTGCTGCCTTTCTCAGTTTAATGACTACATTTTGGTTGGACTCAGAAAATTCAAACACTTACATTCTAACCTAACTGATCATCATTTGCAGTGTTTCTTGATTCAGTTGAAGTGATGCCATTTTGCATCTGATTTCAGTAAGTTCTTTAGATATTTTTAAAAGATATCACAAATATATTTCTATTAAAAAGTACTTAGAAAATTATAATAGAAAAAATGTTTACAATTTCATCTAATTTAAACCAAAGGACAGATAAAAGTAGGTTTATAGCATAGATTCTAGATAAAGAGAAGCAATGAGAAAAAAAGGTGTTTTCATAATTTTCAGAAAATCACTTAGGATGTTTGTATATTAGATTCTGTTTAATCAGATAAAATCGTGAGGGTTAGTAGTGGTAAAAAGAATAAGGACCTGGATGAAGGGGAGATGATACGGGTTCAATGAAACAGGAAAATACCAGTTTGAGAAGGAGTTATTATTGAAGCTCTTCAAAGATCACCTGGAAAGCAAACTTTTTTTAGAGATTGGAATTGGATAACCTTAAAGCCTGGCACAGTAAAAGTGATATGAAAATTAATGTTACAAAATACAAGTTATTTTACGTGATTAAGAGTAAGAAATTATACTTGAAGCTGAGAAGCAATCTATTGGAAAGAGCAGAGTAGAAGAAAGTTGTGTGGAGGAACCAGATGAGATCTATGGGAAAATGGCAATTGCACTGTGCAGATGTATTGACCAAAGTCTTTCAGGAAAAGATATGGATTTGTTGATAAATTCCACTTCATTAATCCTAAATATTTTTTAAAGTTTTCTTTCATGTGTTTTAAAGGATGAATTCAAGCTGAGTCAAATCCGGTGATAACCTGAGTAACAAAAACAAAGTGGGAAGAGCCAGAAGGACTTGGCTCAGGACCATAAAGTAGGATGAAGGGTAGGGGAGTTTGCAGAATGGCTTCAGCAGCCAGAGAACTTATTGAATCCTTTCAACCATCTCTCAGCCAGTGTAGGAATGTCTCATATTTAAATTACTAGTTTTCATTTGATTTACTTGTTTGGGTTGGTTGGTTAGTTGGTTGATTTTGGTTTTCCTTTGTGGTTTAAAATCTTTGATATTTTTGAGCGTTTTCAGTAAGTTTTCCTTTTCCCTGATCAGTGTAAAAGTTCTAAAATGTCTTCCCAATAGTTAATATTTATTCTGCTTTCACTTCTTTTGTCCTATTTTATAATAGCTTTGTTTTATTTCCAACCAGATATTTTTAGACAGGTCTGTTGGTTTTATACTTCTAGCTTTTATTTAAATGTTTGGGTTATTTTGGTTGGGGTTTTTTGTTTGCATTTCTTGCCTTTACTGGAAGCATGTATCCAGTAACTTTTATAATTAAGAACCAGGGATGCGTGTCTGATTGATATTGCATCCGGAGGAGTTACAAACAAACTCATTAATATGGTACACCATAGCAGAGGATCCATGTTTCTAAAAATAGTGAGCTATAAAACGTAGTCTCTGCTGGCTACTTATAACATTACTGCTCTGTAACCAGCAATGCCCATATTTACTTTTTTGTGCAGTGATGGCGTCAGTAAACAGAATTAATTTCACTTCAAATTTTTCAAAACCTTTGCTCTGCTTTTTCATTTAGCATTAAATAAGCAAAATGTGTGTGGCTAAACTTCAAACAGTTATTGTTGATCTACAAAGGCAACATGGAGGGAAAGCTAGAAGTCATCCTAGTCAGGAATATATCTTAATGACACAACCTCAGTACCTGTCCAAAAAGCATTTGCTCTCAGAACCATATCTATTTATTTCAAGGAGAAAAGAAGAAATGATAAATGCATCATTTAATTCCTGGGCCAACGTTTTATATTTCCAAAGGAATGTCACAGTGCCTGAATTCTGAGGCAAGTGCTGCTGTCCTGTGCACCTGACAACTGTTTGCACACACCACTCCCCTTCCACCCCCAGCAATGTTTGCCTCTTTCACTGTGGTTGCAGACAGTTAATGGACAGCAATTTTCAGAGTTACCTTCCAAAGATTCTGCAGCAGGTCCTGCCCCTAAGCTTGGGGCTTTTTGGGTTGGGTGGCAAATTGTTTTTTCCCCCCCAACAAGGAGAAAATATGTACAATAGTTTTCTCTCCAGAAAATAAGAAAAGCTATAAGTGTAACTTATATGCCTTTTTTCCTATTAAATAATAATATGGATATACCTAATTGTATAGTTTTATGAAGGCTTTTACATGAATGTTCACTGTTTTACACGAAAGCAGTGATTCTAGTGTATTTATTAAAATATGGGTTTTTCATAACTTTTAAAAAATAGATAACATCAATGCATTGAATAGTTCCAGGACGTACAACTGTTTCTTCATTTTTTAAAATTCTGCATTTGGCCATTTTGTTACAATAGTTATGAGATAAAAATTGCAAATGGCATATAATATATTACATTGAAGACTGAGAATTTTTTTAGAAATTCTTTGGGATTTTTCTCTGGCAAAATTAGTGTTGGTATCGTATGTTATTATTATTGGTTTTGTTGTTGTTATCATCATTATCTTAATTATTATTTATGATGAGGCTATCATCATTGTTAAAACCAAGACAGTTTAAAAAAAAGTAATTGAACTCTTGATGTCAGTAAAATGATACCCTCTCAGTTTTGATTTCAGAAAATCATCTTTGTTTCTGTAGGAAATGTTAAACTTTATATTTGACAGATACTCTCTTTTCTAGTGTCATCCTCTAAAAATTATAAACATCTGTAACAGCGACTGGCCTCGTTTATGTAGGAATCCATAGTAATACTGAAGTTGATTGAAAAAAAGACTTTAAAATCTTGTAGAATGTAAATTGTCTGTGTCAGTTCATTGTGTGAAGTTTGGTAGTTTTCACAGATGGCCCTGTAACACCAGCTGATTTCATGATCCCTCCTTCATGCCTTTCCTAAATTGAACGGTGAATTTGAAATATAGAGATAACAAAAATTTGTAAATGAAATATCAGAATGCTTGCTTCACTTTTGAGATCTTTGCATGGTGAGCTGAGTAAAGAAGCAAAGTACATGTACTACTAGTTGGCTACCAGAAGTTCTGAATCATTCAGTAGCCGTGCAGCTGTCTCACTGTCTAAAAGAAAGTGGCACTGAAGAACCATCTCGTGTAACACAGAACATGAAGTGCTTCTGAGGATGTAGTATGTTTTAAAAAGTACAGTAAACAGCAGAAGAATCAATTCAATCTAGTTGGTACATTTCATTTTCCTTAGTGTAAGGCATTGTGTCAGGTAATGCATCTGGTTAAAAAAGGTCAGTCTCATTTGGGCATGTCCAGTGGGCATTATCACTCATCTTTTGAGTCACAGAGCACATTCCTTCTGGAAGAGGAAAGAATCAGAGAGAGTCTCTTTGGAAACAAGTATAAAATTATTACTTTTTATCACATTTTAAAAGACTTTTTTTTAATTCTTGTACACCTAAGCTTACTTTCATGCTTTTCTAATGCTTGCACTTGTAGAGGGGGGTTGGAAGGAGGGTGGGGAGAAGTGTTAATTACAAAGTTTTAGGTGTATGAAGCTGAAATGACCCTATAGAAGATCTTAGCTTCCTTACAAGTTCCTTCTTTCCTATAATGAAAGAGTTATTGTCTCTTATATGAAAGTATTTTCATCCTTAAAAGAGAATAGACCCATGATGCCCTTTGTAGTTTACTTGAAGGGTGAAAGATAAAAACCAGAGATTTTGCCTGCTTTAGAGCTGAGTGGGAAAAATTTTATTTGATGATCTTCAGTTCCAATGTAGTTTTTTTGTCGAATATGACAAAATCCTTACAAATTTAGGATTTTAGTAGGTTATGTTTAGTCAGGTTCACCACATATGAAAAACTAACTCTCAGCTGATCAGCCTGTAACTTTAGGCAATTACACAAGAGGGAAGATTATGCAGTGTTTCATCAGTTTGATGTGTATCACTCCTTTTTTATGCAAGTCTCCAAGTGAGTTCTGGGACATAGAAGTGAAATGGACTTCTGTTAAAATTGGAGCTACTTAGTAGTAGGTGAAGAGAGAAAGTTTCAAGGTATGGACTCCTATAATATATGTCTAAATTTTTTAAGATTTTTTTTTTGAACATTGACTGATGAGGAATAGCTAGTTAGCCTGAAAATAAGGAATAAATGTTCTGACTAGTCCACTGTGCCTGCCTTAACTGTCAGATAACTTCCAATATCTGACTTTGGATATGCAGTCATGTGTATTACAGTCCTACCTCTGGAATTCACTTTCATGTTAAATGCTGCTCCTTACAGGCTGATACTTTTCAGTCAATTTAATTGAAATGTCACGCTGACCTTTATATAAAATACGCTGAACTTACTGGGGTTTTTGGAAGCTCTTTTTACTTTTGTTCCAGCTAAAGTTCTTAAATTACCAGTATACAAAAAAGTTCATACTAATTAAGCTCATGAAGCTGCCTGCTCATTGATCTTACAAACAATACATTTTTTTGCAGATGTAGTTCAGCTGAATCTGCCTGAAGATCAAAAAGTAAGCACCACTGCAGCAACAGTGGGACAGAGTGCTGTTCTAAGTTGTGCCATCCAGGGAACCCTGAGACCTCCCATCATCTGGAAGAGGAACAATGTCATTCTGAACAGCTTAGATTTGGAAGATATCAGTGTAAGTAACAGAAAGTTCTATTTAACAGCTTTTTATCAAAACCTCTCATAAATAATAGAAAAGTGATGCATAACAAGCTACATGCTCCTGATGTTTCAAAGAAAAGAAATGGAAATCATATACGGCAAACTCTGCCTGATTTTATTTGCTGTGTATTTGAACCCCTTTTAAATATAGAGAAAATATGTTTCACAGAGCAATCATTTAAAAAATAAATATAGCAATAAAAGAACATGAGGGCTAAATTGCAGCCCAAAATACAGTCAGTATTATGCATTCAGGATTGTACAGTCTTCACTTATTTAGAAGAAAAGAGAAATCTGTGACATGAACATTTTCGTGTACAAACAGATCATAATAATAGTTTTCTTTTATGTTAGTTCAATGGAAATCTAATTTTCCCCCAAATAAGTATTTCATAATAAAATTAGTTGTTTTGCCCATTCCTCCAAATATTCAGCAGCCTATATGGTACCTCTCAAAGAATGAAAAACAGAATATTAGTATAATCTGTAAATCTTTTTGTTTCAGGAAGGCAAGTGTTTGCCACCTAACATATCCATGACCTAAAAATACAGATGAAAATAGAAAACTAGTATTAGAATTACATCTTCTTGCAAGACTAAAAATAAGCTTTCTTCTGTATTTTGTATGCTTCTGCGTATGCTTTCTTTGTTTTGGCTATTTTGTAGCAATGTTCAAAATGTGGACAGATTGTTGCTTTGGGAGTTGTGCTGTCTGTCTAGCCCAAGTGAGTCTGAAATCACCTGAAATGTAATGTGTGTGGAATATTGCTGCAATGAAATATCTAGTTTGTCTATTTTTATTTCTTTTTTTATGAATGTTTTATTTTTAAGGTGGAAATTGTTCCCACACATCATCTCTCTTTTACGTCTGGTTTTGTTAGTTCTAATGGTAAAGTGAGCTTGCTCAGTGTGATGCATTGTAAAATAATGGGCAAATTCAAAGCTCAAAAACTCATCTTGCTCGAGTGATGGTCTTAAGTCCCTTGAGAGGCTTAGGATAAACCCAAGATCATCTGAAAAGTTCTCTGTTAAATATAATTGCTTTTGTTAGTTTGATATTATTCACATGACTTACATTGAAAAGTGTCTTGCCCATGTCCGCAAGATCTGTCTGCAATATTTGTTACCTTTCTGTAAATACTCCTGATGTTTAAAACCATTATTTGGAGTTCTTACTAATCAATTCTAAGTGTAATAGCTGGCGTGAGCTGTTGACAGAAGAAGGAAGATGCATCTTTACACACAGAAATAAAAGGGAAATGGTGAATGGAAATGTTGACGCTAACAGCTCAGCTTAAGACTGAAAGGTTCAGTTGGCTTTTTTGCAGACATGAAAAGAGCAAGTGATTTCTAAGATGGATACATACATTTTTGAGTATGAAAAAAGTCAAACAAAAACCAAAACCAAAAAAAAAGCAGAGAAATTTCTTGTGCTGGATGCAAGTGCCCAGAAATTGGCAGCAGGGGCCACAGGATGCAGCCAGTCCCAAGGGACCATCAGCAGAGCAGCAGCTCAGTCATGCCCATGGCAGCTCTGAAAGAACATTCAAAAAAGGGCTTAAAAAACAAGGAGAGAGAGAGAGAGAGATTAGAGAACAAAAAAGAGCAAGGTACAGCAGAGGTAAGTCTAAAGCTGGAAGAGCAGAAGGTGCTGCTTTGTGAAGCAAATATCCAAAACATCTTTTTTGGAGCACATTTATCCTGAAGGACTTGCCCAGTTGTTTGACCTGTCTAGTGACTTTCTGTGATCCAGCGGTGGCAGTGGTTGACAAGGCAGGACCAACAGATGTCACCTACCTAGACTTCTGCAAGGCCTTCAATATGGTTCCATGGGATGGAGGGATGGAGCAGGACAAAGGTTGTGGTCAACATCTCTGTCATTTTATCTAAGTGGAGGCCAGTGACAAGAGGTGTCCCTCAGGGGTCTGTCTTTGCCTAGTGCTCTTCAACATCTCTATCAATGACACAGGCAGTGGGATCGAGGTGTGCCTCAGCAGGTTTACAGGTGACATGAAACTGAGTGGTGCATTTGACATATCTGAAAGCTGGGATGCCCCCTAGGGGGACCTGGAAAATCTGAGAGGTGGATCAGCAGGAACCTCAATGTTCATAAGCGAAAAATAAGTTATAGTTTAATTCCTTAACAGTTTATTTACGAGTCAAATACAGAAAGAGAAGGTCAGATTCAATATCCTCTGAGTGAGGCACTAAAATTAATAGAGCTCAAATGTATGTATATGTGGGATATTAATCTCTCTTTCCAGATAAAGTAAAATAGGGAGGAAGAGTTAATGGTGCCTGTGTTAAAAGAAGAAACAACCAAAGAATGGAGAGAAAGACATTGAGTTAGATTTGTCCCGAGACCTTGTTTTCTTCAAAATTTATTTTACTTTTCACTGTTTTCATAGATTTGATCTGTCTCTCTTTATTTCTAGATTCTTTACTCCTTGTATAATATAAGATGTCCCCAAAAGCAGTGTACTTTAAGTTTTACTGTAGCTATATTATAAACTATAATGATGTATGCCTAACTCTGGTAATTCTTAATTTACTCAGTTATACAAGAACCACATCTGAGCATATCAAGACTAATAATGTTGTGTAAAGAACCGTATATTTTCTGGAAAAAACAAGGCAAACACTGACCTGGGAAGATAGATAGTTAGGGTTTTGGGTTTTTTCAGTAAAATGGATCAAAGATCAACATAACTGGAAGTCACCACATATATAGGAAACCAGGCTAAGCAGTAGTGACAATGTGATTTTGTAAATCATAGAAAGTGCTCATACTTAGAAATTGAGGTTTTGCCCTATCCAGTTCTCAAAATGAATTCAGCTATTTGCTTTGAGGAGGGAAAAATTCAGAACAATATAATGTCCTAGTATTTTTTCAAATGGAAAAATGCAACAAGGAGGAAAGGAATCCAGGTCTAAACTGAAATTGATAGTTTAATTTACATATATATATTTAAAATATTCCACTCCTCTACTGAAAATGTACAAGATATCTCTCTAAAGCTGTCAACTGTGCAGTGGCTAAAAATGACTCTTGATAATGTCTAATGTCTTGTATATTCTAAGACATTTTAAAGAAATATTAAGAAATACCGTTTGACTTTCAAAGGATGACAATAGAAATTTGTATTTAAATAGTATATTTAAAAATGTTCTATGAAGTGTATGTTAATGACATTACTGATAATATCCAGTTGATAATTTTAAAAGTCCTTAGTTCTCCTCATCTCTTCTTATGGTACTTATAACTACTTTTTGTAGAAGTACTGCATCTTGCTACTAATCCTACTCTTACTGACACTGATGGGAGGCAGTGATAATTAGCACCCATCTGAGTGAAATTATGAAAAATTATATGCCTCTGCAAATTTTACTTAAATTGTAATATAATTGTGCTGTGACTCACTACAGAACTGATATCACAGGGCATTTTGATGATATTTCAGTACACATATAGAAAGGATTTTTTTTTCCTTGCTGTTATCTTGCATCTTAAATTTAATATTTGCCTTTCCACTTTCCTCTTGTTTTTATCTAAGCTGCTATTCATTAGAGGTAATAATTCCCATGTATGAGAAATAGCAGATATATTTCCCAAATGCAATACATATTACCTTTTTAGTCTTAATGCATTCACTTCTTTAAAGTTTTTGTAACTTAATTTACTTTATTCTTTTTCTGATACTTTATTCCAGCTTTGCCTTCAGGTTCTTTCCTATACATGTGAGCAGTCTTACTTATATATAAGATCTTGCCCCTTTTTCTTATCTTTATTGAAGATCTGCTGGGATGGTTTTTCCACATGCAAAGTTAAACAGTAACTTTTCAAAATAGTGTAGTTCAACTTTTTGCTTTTGGTAAAAGCTCATAACATCTCAGTTTAGGCTGCCTTCATGGAAAGCATCTAATATTTCAATATTAAGGTTTTTGAAGTTATGTATAGGTTACCTTTTCCTCAAAACTTCTGATTTGTTTATCTTGTTAAAAGTAATTTATGCATAAAATTTGACCCTCTTTTGGTTGCAGTTGACATTTTCTTCTTTACATCTTTACCCTTTAGCCACCAAGAAAACCCAAAAGACTGTAATGGACAATACCAATAAAAACTAACATTCTCTAAAGAACAAAATGGCTTCCATTCTGTAGAGTTCTAATCAGAAACTGATGACAGAAAGGTTTCCAGATTCTCCAAAACATTAAGCACCTTTCCTAGAAAGGACTCTGGACATCTGACCTCTTCTTTTTCTTCCAGCTTTTCATTCTGTTCTCCCCTTTGTTATTCTTATGAAAAATCTCAGGAGAACGTCATGAATTATTCCTTTCCACATTGTTTTCTCCCATGGGATATATGGACCTACATACAAGCTTATCTTTATACACTGTTGAATTGTTCTTAATGCAGCACAGTTATGACTCTAATACAATGTTAGAAATATGAATGTCTGAAAAATATATGTGCGTGCGTTTATGCATGTGTGTTTGTACTTCTGACAGAGTCCCAGGTGAACCATAAATGTCAGGAAAATATTCTTCAATCTTTTCCTCAAATCACATAAAACAACGCTTAAAAGTAAAATTATTTTTTTTAAGTTAGGACATAAACAAGAGGACTTAAATTTAAAGAGAGGAAAAATTAATAGTCTAAACTGAATAGTGTCCTAGTTCTGGCTCTACTGGTTAAATTTTTGCAGTAGCCAGGAGGGAGTATTTCTAGGACCCAGACAGTATTCTACCACCTCACATCATTTTTTGGGAATGGGGGAAGGGCTCCCTTCCACATGGAGTAGCATGGCAGAGGGACCAGTCAGGTGTTCTGGGGTTTTCTGTGGAGGCAGGTGAGTGATCACACATGAATCGTTCACTTCTTTTCCTCTCGTATAATCTGTCATTAGTATTGTTGCTGTTACTGTTTGTTGTCTTATTTCACTGCTATTTCCAGTAGATTGTTCTCAGCCCTTGATCTTTCCCTCTTGTTCCTCCAGTTGTCCTCTCCAGCCTGCCACATGGGGAATGGGGTGTGACTGAACTCCACATGGCTTGGCAAGTTTCAGTAGCAACATTACATTAGGGAATGCCATTCCTAAACCTTGACAAAAAGATGTTCAAAGTTCACGTATATTTGTTTATTCTCAGATATCCTAAAAGAGGAAATGCCTGCTTGCAGTCATTGCAGTGACTTTCTGATTTGCTGCAGCAAGCTCTGCATGCTCTTCTTTTATTCCTGAGGAGGTTTTCCTCCTCCCTGCAATGTTGCCACGGGCCATCTTATTGCTTGTGTGAGGGAAAGTGTAGTGGTCCTATGACATGAAGGGAGCCCCAGAACCTACTTCCCTTCAGAGGTGATGCTCCTAACCTCATCCTTTTTGGAAGACAGTAACTCATATTCCAACAATGAAGAAATGCAGTGCCAAAGGCAAAAAGCTGGCAGTCTTGTTCAGTACAAAATCTGGATCCTGATCAGTTTATTTTGAGCTTTAATTACTAAATGGCAGTGCAGCAATTTCAGTGTGTGTGATCTTCTGTGTGGTATTGTGTGTTACAACCACAATATATATATGAAGTTATATATGTATAACTTCATTGTATTTGAGGTTCATTTTAAAAGCCTAGTTTCACGTTTTTCTTGTACATAATGTTTTTGACACCTCTTAAACACACTACATCTCTCAGATATTTTCTACTGATTTTTCTGATGAGGTGGTTGGATTTGATTAACAGTGACTCATCAAAGTCAGCATGTTTCTATTTTTATCTATATTGAATTGCCCTTTATCTGTTACACAGTTTTTCTTTTAAGTAGGATGCATTATTAGATTTTCTTGTGTATTTCATGAGTTGAGTACAGTTTTGTTTTGTTCTTTTCTACTCCACTTGTTATGATGCAATTGTTGTGAGATGCCTCTGCCTGAATTAAGCTACAAATGAGACCATATGCCAAAATCAGTAGTGTGGATTTTATTTAACAGTAAATGTGAGGTACAGAGATAGAGAGAAATAGGAAGGGGCGGGGGGAGGGAGTGAAGGAGAAAGAGATCAAGAAAAAAATAATCACCACACTGTGGATCTAGAGGCATCCCATTGGTCCTTCCTCACCCTGGTTTTCTTGGTAGTGGGGTCTCAGAGTCTTCTGGAGGTGCCACTTCACTTTTATACAGGCCAGTCTGTGGGTATCCATGGGTGTTCACAAATGTTCCCATAACTGAGGGTGGCATGTGTATAAGCAGCTGTTTCTCCTCCCAAAGTTTGCCACAGTGGGAATTTTTGTCCAGATGCTTTAACCAGGGTGTGTTAACCAAACTTGAGCTCCTCTATGCCTGGAATAAGCACCTTCCTGTTGCAAATTCCAATGTGCTGTGCTTATCTCAAGCTCACGCTGCTTTAGCCTTGACAATGTTTGAGGCAGTTGTGGTCTTTAAGTCTCTTTTAAGTCTCTTTCATCTCCCTGTGGCTCAAACAGTGTCCTCCTGGGACCTTTTTTTCATTTCACAGTTTCCCATGGGGGTGTTACGTTTGTGGAAAAGTCAGAGAAAATATAGAAACAGCAGGAGAATGTCACAAGCAATTATACAGTGCATGACAGCTATCCTAGCAATTTCAAATGTAACTCCAGTTGCAAGCATCGACCCAGTTTTCATTATATCCATTGCCCCCACCCCATGAGTAACAAGAATTCGAATATGGACATCAGCCAGTAAGCTACCTTTGGGTCTGGAGTGATAGGGAAAGCTCTTATATTTGACCAGTGATTTCTTTAATTTTGGCTTGGGCTTCTTCAGTTGATGATGTTGCATTGAGAATGGTAATGCAACACTCAGTTTCAGTAAGATTTAACATTCCAGATATTCCTTATTCCTTTAATAATAACATATCTAATGCCAACTGATTTTGTAAAGCCATTTTTGACACTAGTTGGTCTTGCAAGTTCAGCTCTAGGAGAGGATACTTGGCTCAATTACTTGAGAGCATGTACCTGACATGTAATATTTCCCAATGCCCATTGGTGCTGTGTGATAACAATATAAGATGTAAAAAATATTAGAAGTCCTAAAGCTGTATTTTTTCTCCACTGTATGATCATCACATCTATTACTGATCAATTCCCATATTTTTTCAGGAGAACTTTTTTTCTACTGTGTCTTTCCTGATAATGAATAATGAAAGATGGAATTTGGGTAAATGGGTGGGAGTTCTATCCTGCACCTTAGATCAGCGTGCTCAGTTAGGAACATCCCAAAGCTAATCCTGATGGTACAGGATAGCTGCACATCCAGGTGTCTCTCAAGTACATTTGGGGCTTGAATTTAGAGGTAACTCCTACTCCTTTTTTTTTCAGGCATCAGAACTTTTATCATACTTTTTTTTTTTTTTTCTCCACTCTTACCCATTTTCCCTGTATTTCAAAATTAGTGAAAAGCTGTTTTATATTTTGTGTGACAAGATGACTTCAAAAACTTCTTAAGCATCTCTTCTTCAATTCCATAATGTCTTTCTTCCTTAAGCTTTTCTTTCAATTCAAATTCATTGTTTTCTCTGTTCTTTTCTGTATATCTATATAAAGATGCAGGTTATGTCTGCATTCAATATCGGTGTTACTGGCAAATTCACTTTGTGCTATTAATTTCTGATTAGTTCATCAAAAAATTGCAGTTCAATTTTTTTGTATGGTTTTAGACGTACTTTTTCTCACTTCTTCTGCTATATACATCCATCAACTGGGTGAAAAACAGCATCATTTCTGAATAATTTTATTACTAGTTACATATTTATTTCCCCAAGTTTTCCAGGTCATTTTGCAGTAGTTTTGCTATCCTAGTAGACTTAATGCTTTTCACAGCTTTCAGAAGAATTATGCAAAGGGTTTTATAGTACACAGAAAGAATACTGAGCTTTTCAGGTTATTATTTTAGAAAAGAAGTCTTGAAAGAGCAACTCGACTATGCTACAGCTAGCAGTAAAGGTCACTCATTCTTAAGAGCATGAGAAAGATGCTTTGTTAATAATGGACTCTTGTGGCTCGCAGTCCTGACTTTCCAATCATTGCCATAGTACAGTAAATAGGAGGGCCATATCACCAGCAAGAAAAAGACTTTGATATCCAGAAGTCTGTGTCATTGAACAGAGAGGCACAATTGCTTAAATACCAAAAAAAAAAAAAAAAAGAGAGAAACCCTGTCTGGCCCACCATCACAAGCAGCCCAGGAGGAAAAATTACAATAGGTAGGGCATAATTACCTCTTGGGAACTTGCCTTAACTGTCATTTATATATTTTCAAAAATAATATTTTTTTTAAATACTGCAGAAGTGTACAAGGGCATTTACTTAGTACTGACTCAGGAAGAAAATTTCTACCCACCTGAAATACAATTGGTACTGCTACTTGCAAATGTGAACATGAAGCAAATTGCTTATCTAGACCAAGCCTGATCAGTTTGTGAACTCTGACTGGATAACAACAGAAGAGGATATATCTGCCATGATTTTCAAATATTTAAGATTTAAGATTTCTGTGAATCAAAATGGTTAGTGATCTATCTACTCATATACCTTACACCATGTAACCATTCATATCTAAATTTAATTAGATCTACTTTAGCTCAGACTGATTTCTCTTTCACCTATTTATTTTACCACCTTCATGTGTATTCTTCCTTCCTTTCTTTTTCATTTTCCTACTGTTCTCACATTACTGTCTTTATAATCTAGGGCTTCCTTTTCAAAAGAATTCATTCAGAACTTTTTCTGTTTGGGTATGTGCAAGAGCCTTTGTATCCATGGCAGAGTGTTTTCATTGATCTGTTCAAAAGGAAAGATAAAGCAAACTAAAGGTTTTTCTAATTTAGTATGATTTAGGAAACAGATCTATTAATGATATCTTATTCTCCTTTCATGTATACTTGGCTTAAAATCACAACCAGAAGCAGGGAAGTTGAAACAGTGCTTCTAAATAGTATCTAATTTGGTTTGGTATAAAAAATTGTCCTTGAGTAAGGAGAATTGAGGTGACATTACAGAGGATCACTGAATCTGCATTCTTTATTATACTTTTATGGGTAAAGATAGGTAGAAGGGACTGGATTTTATGACAGTTACTCAAAAGCACCTGCTAAGAATGTTTTGGTTTTGGCTGATAAACATTTTTCTTCTAGAACTTTCTAAGAGAAATATAGTAATGTTTTCAAATGATAAGTATTTGCATATAGATACTTAATTGAAGTATTGAAGAGAAAAAAGAAAAATTTTACATAGAAAATACATTTCAGACTATCTTAATAAAATCACACAGTCTTATGACTCTCATCTGAAGTATGTTATCTTGTCTAGTTTAAAAGTAGATTTGTGTGTCCATTTTTTAAGCATTTTATTTCAAATAGTTCAAAAGTGGGAAGAGGTTATGTCTTCCTTTCTAGAATATGTGCTTCTTCTAGGAAAAAATCTGCCTTTACCAACCTGTTTGTATTAATGAGAAATAAAATGGAACTGCCAAACTCTGGCACAGTAAAATATCAATGCCATACCACTTTTGTCTACAAGATACTTAAAAATTTGTGCAGCAATTTGGCAAATGCCATGAACTCTGTGAAGTTCTTGCTATTGTAACCTATAGTTAAAGAAAGATGACTGAAATCCTGTTTTGCCTTTGCATTTTAACATGATATACATAGTTAAAACATCAGACGAGAAATTCATTCATGAAGAAGACTGAAGTTTAACCTGTGATTATTGAACAATTACATGTCAAAAGGAAGGCAGAGAAGAAAAAGCTGCCTCTTCTCCCACCCCTCTGTATTAATAGAGACTTTATTTCTGACATGAATTCTATGATTAGTCGGCAACAGCTAATGATAGACTTGTAATTGGAGTAAAATATAATTGAAACCAAGGGTTACCTAGAGAAAAAGAACTTTGGTACTGTATATAAGGAAAATATAATATGGTATTTCAGTGATAGAATTTTATATGGTGACAGTAGCATAGAATCTTTCTAATGAGTAGTGCTGTCTCATTTTTTTTAAATAAAAGCAAAGAACAAGGGTGAAAAAAGAAAATATAGTGTATATAGCTTCATATTTTGTAAAGGACTTGCACTTCTAAAAGTATTTGGGCCCATTACAGAAAACAGTATTGTAAAAGCAAAAATTAATTACAGGAGAAAAATAATGGTCCACTAAGAAGTAAAATTATTTTGGTACATCTTGTAGAAACTTGAAGTGTTTTAACAAAGAGTTAACTATTGTTGCAGCAGAAGAAAAGTGCTTATTGTGATTAGCAGAGCAGTAGTAAAATTGGAGTAATGGATGTCTCACAGAAGAGGGAACCTGTTAATTTAAAGAGAGCCCAGGAATGTGGTCATCACTCAGTGTGATACTGTCATTTGCATACAAACTCTTATATAAGCATTTCATTTAACTGGAGTTTGTGGTCTTATTTTTAAACTGTGCAATTGAAAGTACTTGTGTTCAATTTTTTTTTTAGAATTATTGTAATGCATGGGAAACACACGTACCTCTGTTAGGTACTTTACTTTTCAATAACACACAGTTTACCTGCAACAGAATATAGTAAATATTTTATGTATAACAAATATCAGAATTTAATAATAGCAAAGTGTCTAAAAATCAACAATATTTACTTATTAATACCATCCAGAAAATATTTATTATGACTATTCACAATCCCTTTTGAAATGAGGAATTTCCAACCTCAGTTTATGACTTGAACACAGACCAGATGTAACAGAAAGAAGAAAAAGAAATATCTTATTGATAATAATGTATAGAAAGTAATGAGATTTTGCTAGTTCAGCATTATGCTATTGCCTTTGTGTATGAACAACCATTGTGATACCTGTAGGCTGATCATAACATCTTGGCTTCATGTCAGTAAAAGAACAGAAGTCCTACTTGGTACAGCTCCAGAAAATATGGTTTCCAGTGCCACTATATGCTGAAAAATCTTAGTTTTTTTTACTGAAAACTTTTTGAACAGCCTAATTTTTCTTGTTTTATACCAAGATGTTCTTCCACTGTCTTACAGTTAACCTTACCAGAACCAGATTATACAATGAAACTAAAAATACCACAATTCATTTCAGTATGGACAGAAAACAAGACAAAAAAAAAAAAAAACCTAACTCCAAAGCAAAACCCAAAGAATTTTCCCTGCATAAATAGTTTCTGTGCTTACATTAAAAGGTTGCAGCCAATGACCTTGAAGTGTCTTCTCTTTCATTGATATCAAGGAATCAATCTTGCCAGTTAAGATTTCTTGTGATAAAGAACTAGACTGATGGGCATGGATTGTTGTATTAGTGGTTTGAGCAAAGGCAGTGTGTGTAAAGCTTAGATAACCAAGATTAGTATTAAATGTAAGTTGTCTCACCTTTCAGTATTTTAGTAGTGCAAATTCATGATCTTTTTGCAGTACTCCCGTTTCATGCTGAGTGCTTAGTTCAAGCGACTGGAATTTTCTGTTTATTTAAAAGGCTCTAAGAAGAATATTTCAGAATTATTGGGTGTGTCAGTCTTGGCTAAATCCTTAAGTGAAGCTGCTGTGCTTGCGTTCAAACTGCCAATATTTTGATTTTATAAGAAAAGAGAAAAAAATGCAAGGAATGGATGTCATTACTTTGTTGTATGTAATCAGGTGTATAGCTGAAAAAAAAAAATTAGCATAGGAATTACATTCAGAATCTTTCTAAGCATCTTTGTGCCTATTTCTTGAATGACGTACTGGATAACAAACTGACACAAGTGGGGTTGTGTTAATAATCCAAGTAGTGTATGACTGCCCTGTTTTCTTTCTACTCTTGTCTTTAGATCATACATTAATGCTGCATTTAAAATGAGAGATCAACTTTAGAAAGATTATGTGAATTATAATGTGCTTTTTTTCTCCTAGTATGCTAAGAATGGGCCAAAGTGAATCATTCTGATTTTTAAATCATTTTAAGGTACTAGGTTGCCTTTTTTTCCCCTGACATTTACCTCAATATACCCTTTTTAGCTGCCACATATTAGGGGATTATCAAAAAATCTCTATCTTTTTTGGTTTAGTTTTTTTTTTGTCTGCAAGATATTTAAAAGTTGTTTGAAAAGATATTTTTGTTGTCTATTTATTGGTTTATCACATGTACATAAAGAAGTTTGTGACAACCCAAAATTTATACCACTGGGCTTTTGTGGATTGTATAAACGTTGTAAACACTCCACCTGTCTGTCTCACTCCTGGATAAATCATAAATACATGGGATGGACTAGATAATAATTGGATGAAAATTTGAGTAACACAAAAATTTAAGGGTTGTTTGTTTTCTTTTTTTTTTTTTTTGAGATTCTCTCGAGTTTTATAAAGAAACATCTGGAGAAATTTGTTTCTATCAAATTAAATGGGTTTTTTGTTTCAAGAGTAGTCTAATTCAGGAACCAAAGATATGAATTATTTTCAGTATAAGAAAAGGGCTTTGGACTGATGCAACTAAAACTGAAATCCAGTGTTTTATGTAGTAGGAAGATCAAAAATTCCAATAAACTTTATAAATTTAAAACTAAATAGTTTGTAGTGTACGTATTTGAAAACAGATTTAATCTTAGCACAGTATAATTATATAGTGTGATATTTTTAGAATCACCAAAAATTTAGGGGATATTCAGTGAACTCTAAACTGAATCACCTTACAGAGTAAATTACATCAGTACTTCTGCTTCTCTGGGCCTTCCTAACACTTAGATACACTTTGGAATATTGTCCAAGTAAACTACAC
The DNA here is from genome assembly GCA_024362935.1 of Setophaga petechia. NCBI lineage: Eukaryota > Metazoa > Chordata > Aves > Passeriformes > Parulidae > Setophaga > Setophaga petechia. The sequence continues at coordinate 37,419,481 of JANCRA010000001.1, forward strand.
AGTACAAAGCCAGTTTCTCTTTGCAGCACTCACTAGCTTGGAGTGTGATAATAAATATATCTACAATTAAATCTGATTTTAAAAAAAGGGAACAGTTTAGGGGAATGATAATAAATTGTGGTAATTGAGTAAGTATTATAAATGCATTTCATTGGTTATGAGTTTAACTTGAAAAATATGTGAGGAATGAATGTCAAATAGATTTATCTGATTAAATCTGAATATATAACAATTTGGTTTGTTAAAAAGGAGTAAAAGTCAAATGGTATATGAGTCATTCTGAAGATCTCTATGTAACATGAAGCAATAAAAAAGACAGCTGTATCAGAGCATGCAGAATTTTCCATTTAAAATATACTGCATCTACTCAGTTGGAGATTTTGAATGTCTAAATAAATTAGCAGTCCTTATTGCCAATTCATCACAAGATAACGTAAAATTACGGAGTTTTTGGGGAAGTAAAAGGTTAGTGATGTTTTATGGCTAGCCTCAAGAGCTCTAGTACTTTGGCAAAGCTCTCACTTATGTCTAGTGTCTGCCATAAACAAGAAAAAAATTCCAAATTCTCTTTACACATCTACATATCAAATGAAGTCATTATTCTCGCTGGTAATCTACCACTGAGGCATTTTATGTCACTTTCCTGTGTAATCCCTCTTCAGGTTCTTAAGAGGTTTAAACATTATTAGATTTCCAAATAGCAAAACCAATTTTTAATCAACTGACATTTTTTGAAAAGCACAAAGCAGTTGCATATTTTGTGTAGAATAATGGATATTACCATTTATTAGCTGTTTCTATTTCCTCATGAAGTGAAATTGCAGTCCTTACTGTATCTCAGAGAATAAAGGGAAAATCATACATATCTAATTAATTATTTCAACAGGTACAGTGTTACTGTATTCCTTTCTAGTCAGAGAAATAATCTTTTTCTCAGATTTGCTGAATACAGCCAAATCCTTCTCAATTCAGCTACTGGCCGGGGCTTATGCATTACAAAGTCTTATTTTAGGAAGCAAGAATAGAGGGTGGCCTCTGCATTGAGCGTTTGTAATATAATACAAGCTTAGGAAGATATGCATGAAGACTTTCTCAGCATGGGGGATTTATTTAGATGTTCTGGATTACTCACTAAATGTTCACCACTCTGAATTACTCACTAAATGTTCACCACTTTACTCAGTCATCAGTAGAGCAAGGCTAGTAAAGCTATTTTGCAATAATGAGATACAGCCTTGGTAAAATTCAATCATTATTTGCTTTTTTCTTTCTGTCCTCCCCAGTGTCAAGAAAAGGGGAACCAATGAAATGCTTGGAATATCTAATTGTAGCTAGGAAGTTTGTTTTCATGGTCAGCAGTGAGAGGTGGGTGGCAGCTAAAACAGCCAGCACTGACAGATCCACTGAATGATCCCATAAAAGGATTTTGCTGCCCTGAGCTTTCTCAAATGACTATAAAAGAAGCTTAGGAAGATTAATTTCCTTTGACCAAAGCTAGTCTGCATTAATAGTCACGAATTGGTGTCTGGTGTTGTATTCTTGAGAACATAGTTTCTTTTAAGATTTTATCACTTTCTACTGCATATACTGTTCTAGTGCTTGTGTTAGACTGTGTACTTCCCTTCTTTAAGCTTTGACATGATTTGCAATTTTCTGTCAGGCTGATTCTTCAACCAGTGGACTTAGACTAGATTCATGATTTGTTCTTATTGGAGCTGTAAAATTTAAGACTGAGAGAAGGTATGTAGAGTTTGTGCTTATGAAGTGTAGGATTTGTTTTCCCTCTTAATCTGAAAGGAAAATTTTAAAAAAATCTTGGATTTCTGCCAAATGCCATTTTTCTTAGGGTTCTTTGTGGAATGTAATTTCTTTGTGACAGTCAGTAGTAAAGTGCAGAGTTGCATTGCTTTGCCAGTCTGAACAGAGAAACTGATTACTTGGAAAATAGGAGTTGTAGCCTTGACATTAGCACAAAAAGCCTGAGCTGATTTTGTCCGGCAAATGATCCATACATAAATAGTTATTTTTTAAAATGTTTTCAGTTAACTCTCAAAAGAACATCTACTCTCTGTGTCCTTGTAATAAAGGAAGTTAGAGGTACTGAAAAATCTGTAAAATATGAGAAAGAATGTGACATTAGTATTACTGGTACTTCCATGAGTTGACTGAAACAAAATGCAGAAAGGCTGGGAGAATGTACAGGAAATAAAAGGGAATATGTATACTGGTTGTGTTTTACAAGCAAACAGCTGTTGTTCTGAAAATACCTGCTTTCAGTTATTGATACAGCCTTCCCCTAGCAACCAATACAAAATTTAGCTTCAGATTTTCTACCTGGTCAGCTCAGAGACAGATGATGTGGGGTTTTTTTGCCTTTTCCCATTAAAAAAAATTAGGATTTTCCTTTAAAAATAAGGGAAATGCCCCCACACAGAGTGTGTTATCATTATAATTTAACTACTGTTGATAACCGTCAATAAAGAAGGGCCCAAACAATATATTTTTTCCTTTGTTGTGGATTTGTTAAAACTACCAATAAAAATAAAGGTAATATGAAAAAGCTTGAATTCATATTTGGTGTTCTCTAATTCCATTCATTAAGAACACAATAAACTATTTTTTTCTGTTTGAGGATAATGTAAGTAAGGATTCACATCTTCAGTTCCCATAGTCCATATACTTTTCTTTATTTTTTAAAAATTTATTTATATAAAGCCAACCCCCCCAAAACACTATTTAGGAAAACAAAGTATGGGCAAAAAAATGCTGGAAAAAAATAGAAAAACCCAAATGGCACAGACCAAAACTAAAACACTCCTAGCTTCTATGATGATGAACAAATTCAAGCAGTCTGTTTCATTATATGTTCTCCTGTGGGGAGAAAGCAAGGAACAGTCTTCCTAGAGCTGTTAATGAAGAAATGCTGGAAAATGGTCATAAATTCTCTCATATGTAAAGTGTTAGCATGTGAAAGCAGGTTATAAACCCCAAGGATATAATTGCTGATTCAAAACAAAAAAATCACCTTTTGTTTCTGTTTTATAAACAGTAAGAGAGAAAAGCAAAGATTCAAGACTATCAAATTGAAGTCTTTCTTTATTATTTTGCTCATTATTTGTAACATATATTAAGATTTGTGAAATGTCAAGTTTTTCAGGAGAACAGAATTGCAGCTGAAATCATTGTTAAGATAATTGTTCAATTCTATCTTTTCATGTATAACAAAAATAATTAGAGTTTCTCAATGTAATTGTAGAAGTACCTTGCCATTTTTATGTGAACAGTAGGAAAACAAAAATTGAGCTTGTAGTAATTTATGTTTTTTTTACTGTCATCAAATATATTTTCCAAAATGTAAAAAAACCCCACTTTTCTGTATTTGTTGCTGTTGCTTTTTGAAGGCTCTGTTTCAAAGATGTTTGTGTGTCAGTATAGATACAGGGTTTTTTTTAAATTACTCAGCTTGTGAGTTAGTCAATAAAACACTAAATACTTGTCAACATGCAGTGTCAAGTAGCTCTGTTTGTACTTCCCCATCCCTTTTCAAATGCTGCTTACGACATTAAGTTCACTTTGTATTGAGTGGTTTGTTTTAATTAACAAAACAAACATTGAACTCAGTATAACAATAAGCTGAGGACATTTATTTTGTAGTGGTAAAAAAAACCAAACCAAACAACCAGACAAAGCTAACCACTACCAACAAAACACACTGTCCCTAAAATTCTAACTCTCTGAGATTCATCATGTGTGAATTCTATTGTAATACTAATATAAAATAACCACAGGAGTGTTTCATCCATGGTTTCTATGAAAAAGAAGGGATAAATCATGCACAGGCACACATTTACTTAGAAAATAGCAATGGTATGTAAGGATATCTTATGCCACAATGAATCAGTTCAAGAGCTGAAACAGGTAGGTATACTTCAAAGCAATGTCTAGTAATTTAGCATAAGGAATGTTAAATTAAGCTAGACTCCAGACTGCATTGTACAGCTGAATTGTTCTACACTCCATCCTCTGCCCTATTTTATTCACAAATATCTTTGGCAGAGATTAGGCAAAAAATTCCAAATGGTATTAACAAAACCCATTTTCCAGATAAAATGTAAGTACCTGTAGTGTGGCTCTTTTGAATAGCTGTCCTTTCATCTTCCACTAATAATGCTGTTGAAGAAGAACGCTTTGGAAACGTGTGTTCAGCTAGTAAAGGGCAAAAAGTAAATTGATCTTCTGCTTCATATATTTTAGAAAGAGACCAAGTCAAAATATCCAATAAAGAAGTTTTTGAAGTTAGTTGGGTGGGTCATTCTGAAGGGGAATTGCGCTGGTTTGCGTCATCAGTTAAAAATTAAGTCTTAAAGATTGTTCCTTTTTTGATTTTTGCAGTGGTAACATGTAATGGTTATTGAAGATTTGGTAGAAATATTTTCTGTATAATCAAAGTGCTAGTATAGAAACCTGTAGTTATCTTGAGGAAGTCAAGTTATTGATTACCAGGTGGGTTTATTTTTTAGGTGTGTTGTTTTGTTCTCCCAAGGAATAGATAGCAGAACCATTGGAAGCACAGAGTTGAGAAATGTGAAATGTAGCTGCCCACACGCCTTTGGATGAAGAAATACAGAGAGACACATATTTTTTTTATAATAATATCTTGAGTGTATTTTAAGAAAGAAAACTGAGAAATTAAAAGGAATTTCATACAGATTTCAGTTCTCTTGTGTTCTCTGAGTAGGAATAAAAACTGGAAAGTGAGAACTGGAAAAAATAAATCCCAATAAGTTCAAAAAGTTGTAGGTGAGATCATGGAAGAATGCAAGAATAGTCATAATGAACCAGAGGTTAATGTAATACAGTATTTCTCATTTTTAAGATCCAAAGGACAGATTGTAAGAATAACATAGTAATAGCACATAGTAATATTTTCTATCAAAGTTCTTTTGCTGTGCAAGTTACAGTGACTGAGGTATTGTAGCTTAAGTTTTTGGTTTTGCAAGTTTTTGATAAAGTCTTCATGGATTTGAGGACTTTATAGAGAAGGTTACAAAGTTCGTGAAGAAAACAATAAGGAAGAACCTGTTGGGGTTATGAAGGTGAGGACAGCCATGGCTACAGTGACCATGGGATGGCTGAGTAAAGGAGCCTAAGAGGAGACAGCAGGGCAAAAAACAATACAACAAAGGATTTCAGGAAAGGAGATTCAGCCTGGTCAAGGCTGTGCTTGGAAGAATTCTGTAGGAGATTATGCTGAAAATAAAAGGGGTCTAAGAGAGATGGTTGATTTTCAAGGATGACCTGCTCTATGCTCATGAACAAGCTTTCACAATGAACAGTAAATCAAAAGCAGCAAGAAGTCTGTATTAATGAACAAGGAGCTCTTGACATAACTCAAATAAAAAGAAAAAGGTGTAAAGAATGACAGGTGACCCAGGAAGAACCTGGAGACTCTATTTGAATGTGCAGATAAGAAAAGATGAAGCCATCCCAGAGTTGGATCTGGTCCAGATATTTGAAGGTCTGCAGAGCTTCAGGACTATATCAACACAAAGGAAAGGGGAAAATATGGACCTTTTGCTGAGCTGGCATGGGACCCAGTGCCAAAAGAAGTACTAGATGATAATGTACTAAAAGCCTCTTTTGCCTCGGTCTTGACCACAAACATTTCCTTTCAGAAATCCCAGATCCCTGAAGTCAGTTTACAGCAGTAGTGCTTCTGTAATGAATTAGTGAATCTAATGAGAAGAATTGACGAAAAACAAAATTTTTTTTTTGTCATGTCTGCTCATTACAAAGGATGACAACAGTTCCACAGGATGTCATTTAACTTGTTAATTTTTGCATAGATTTAGTTTCTCTCTCTGGTCAGATGCAATTCTCAACAGCTTTTCTTCTGCAAGTAACTGTCATAGCTAAGTAAACCTATTACTTCTGCTAGGTTTATCTAGTTGTTAAAATAAAAGTTGTATTTTCTTTTACAGTCACAATATATGTAGCAAGATTAAACGACTCCACCATTCACAAGTATAATATTTGAATTTCAGATTACTGTCAGATATGCTGGTTTAATATTTGTGATGTGTGATGTCTGATATTTGCATCACAGCTTTGTTGCTGAGATGATGAGCATAATTACTGTAGAGATGTGGGTTTAATTATGATAACCTTGTTTTTGATCTTTCCTGATAGGATTTTGGAGATGATGGGTCCCTGTATATCACTAAGGTTACCACAACTCATATGGGAAATTACACCTGCTATGCTGATGGGTATGATAAGCTCTATCAAACTCATATTCTTCAAGTGACTGGTAAGGAAAAATGTTCTAATTATCATGTCATAAGAAACCTGAATTTTGTTAAGCAAATCAGTTGTTTTTTTCCTACATTTTTTGTATTGTGTTACATCTTAATAGAAAAAGGTATATAATTTTTTCTTCATTGATCTCCTTCCAATAACCTTAAAAATAATGAAACACAATAATTTAAACTTATTGCTTTCATAGAATAATAACAATTAAAAGGTGTAAAGATAGTCCAGAGGACTTGCTTTGCACCTCAGATGTTATGCAGAACAAAAAGTGGTTTATATATAAATATACACACAGATGAAGTAGGTTTTAGTATTAATTTAGTAACCTGGGGAACATGCTGAGGAAAATAAATGTGTAAGTTTCTTGTGTTAAGAATGTTTTGTTGAATATAAGATTAATAGAATGCACTTCACTGAAGGTTTTGTAATTGATGTATGCTTCTAAATTCACATTTATGTTATTGAAATCTACCCATGATTTTAGTAGATTAGCTTGAGGCACCTGGATTTGAAAATTGATCTTTACATTTTCCTACATCAGTTCAAGTTCCAGGTAACACTTCAGTGAATTCTGTACTTGGATAAAACTTAACTCCTTCGTTACTGGTGCCCTGAAGACAGGCCTTTACCTTCTCTCAAGCTGATGTACCCTCTCTTTTTTCTTACATGCAATTTATTTCCTAAAGTATTTTAAGGAATTCTTTTCCACTGATGAAGGATCTGATTTTTAATCTCTGAAGTTTAGTGACTTTTTTTCCCTTAGAGTGCTTTCATGTTATTTCAATTCATATTTTCTTTGACTCTTAAGACTCCCTTTCTGCTGTAAACTACCAGTGTTTGTCATTCCATGTTGTTGTTTAATCCTATCCAGAATAATGTTTGACCTCAATCTCTCCAAATTTACTTTGCATTAAGAGGCTGTATTTCTCTCCTGAGGCATAGTTTCCTGGCCACTGCTGTTATCATCATTCTTTGTTTTGTTAGCTATTAATCAGTTGCATAAGCCCTTATTTGGCTGACTTTTTTTAACATCCGAGAATGCTGAAATATTTTCTTTTATTCTTATCTTTCATGTATATCCGTATGAAATACAGCTCCCAAGATTATTTTGGCTTTTAATTTGATTTTTCTTCTTTTAATAGCTTTCCCCCCCTTTCCTGTTCTTAATATCTTCACATTTTAAATTCATTTGACACTTAGTGCTTGTTTGCAGTTTTATAAACATTTTTGTCTTTGCAGTTATGTTTGTCCAGGAAGCTGGCTTGTAATATTTCTCTATCTATGTATTTCAACTTTTTTTTCCTTAGTTTCTTCCCCTCCTGAACCACAGTATATTATACATAGAGTGTTGTCCCCAAGCTAATGGGAACATGGCATCAACATATTTTCCTCCAAATTTTTCTTCTGGGATTATTTTCTGTCATTTAAAAAGCCAGGTAGCAACTACTGGCGAAACTAGTGAGAAGACTGATGTGCAGTTTATTAATGTTTTCATTCCTGAAGACATAGCAGAGTTCTTGGCAAGCTGAACACGTTAGAGAGTTCTTGGCCAACATTCTCCTCTGTTTTATTTGTTTTGGTTTACCCTAAATTATTCACAAAATTATATTCTTACCAACACATTCCTGACCAATCCCAATGTGTATATAATATCCCAGAGGTGCATAGCAAGAGTTAAAATACTCTTGAATTCATGTTTGTCTCAGTTCAGTGCATAATGAGGCAAAACTCCGCTGAAGTTGAAGAAGGTTTTCTGCAAGACTAGAAAATCAAGAAACATAATTTGAGAGAGGTGAAGGAGGACAAATGTAGGTTTTTCTAGTGATAATGTGTCTGACAGGAAATTGGTTTTTCATCTGGAAACCACTGTAAACTTCAACTGCTATTGCAAAAGCTGGCACTGGAGTGGTACCTTTTTAAATGATTTTGGATGTTGATATTTTGGGGAGCAAGAAACAGGAAAAGGAGACCTTTTGAGCAATAGGATTATTTGCTGTGCGTGTTGTGGATAAATTGAGTTAAATCCACTGAGATTAAAGGTCAAATGAACAGCTCTTCCACAGTTTAGATTTGGACTTCTAAAGAATAAGCTTCTTAAGCACAGTCATGATGGTCAGTACTTGTAGCTGTGATAATGACTAATTAAAATAATGATACTTGTATTAACGGGAGAGTCAGTCAAAAGGTTAATGGGATAATGAGACTACGTTGATCACAAAGATTTAATGTGAAGGTTCAATGAAAACAATGTAATTAGATTTTAAGTTCTTTCTTGGTTTCCATTTATGTATAGCTATATATTTTTTTTTTAAAAAATCATATATTTTAGGCTAGTATGCAATTATTATAGATATAAATCTGATTTACTTTTAAGATTAAAATCTTAGGTATTTTTAGTTTTGAATTATCTGGCACAGTAGTAAAGAATAATGAGCTTCCTTTGGAGTCTTAAAAATACATTAATGAACACTTTAAAAGACTTGTTTTTTGGCGAAATAATCAGCCTACACTTATACAAATAATATGATAAATATTGTGAGCAACCTTATAAGTTGATATTTTAAGCCTTTTCATATAAACTAAAAACAAAACCAAAATAAAAAATTGTGATCAGGAATAAGTAACTCTTTCCTGACTTAGTCTTAATTATTAGTATTTATCATATTTACAACTTTCTGTGTATACAGTTTTGAGATTATACAACTCTGAGGCTATATGACTAAATTAATTTGAGTCTATCAGTTTGATCTTTATTTTTCTTTTAATATGTCAGTGATTCTTAAATAAGATCAGCAGTTCTGATACCTTAAGGTACAGAATGGAGAGCCCAGTGCCTCAGCCAGATGTAAGCAGGGAATGTGAAATGTCTGAAGAATTGTTTGCCAGCTTTGTTTTTCCAAAGTATCTAAGTTTAAGCAAGAGTTATTTTTTATATATATATATATATCAATAGAAGAACCTAGTTCACTATAGCTATCCCCTGTTTCTTTTTTAAACACATGCATTCTCCTGGATTCAAGACAGCTGGAATAGACTATTTTCTCACTTCCCTCCCCCATTCGACCCAACTGAAATAATGCTCAAGAGGTTTTATAGCAAGTGCAAGAGCTATTGAATAGTAACATATCCACCATATTTGGAACCAACAGTCTCACGTTGCTTTTTGAATTGAAAGATAAGGGATGTAGAATTCACTCAGTTGTGTGTTATACTTTACTAAATACAAACATGTGGTGTCTCCCCTCCCTTTTTAACATATGTCATGTTCTCTCCCTTTTAAAGTAAATTTTTTTAGCTCAAGACGCTAGAACATATCTCTTTGAAAATCAGTGTGAACACTCACTTTGATTATGTACTTGAAATTTTATTTCTGGTGATATTTATTTATTTGTTTGTTTGTTTTGGTCAGTTACACCAAAAACCCAAATAAAAATCAGCAAAACAAAAGAGACAAACAAAAACGTGATTCAAACAAACCCCAAAGACTTTGCATTGAATTTGTCATATCGAATTAACTTTTTAGACTGAGCCCACAACTGCACTTATATTTCAGTTGTCTGCAGCATGCCTCAGTGGCACAGTTCTTTCTTTGGGGAATATTACAAATAGTCTTCACGGTAATATGAAATAAAAATTATAATGCAAAACAAGGGTTGAAAAACATTTCTAGTTGCATAAACCTGTCAGACACAGAGCTGGTGAGGAAAGAAGAAAATGGCAGCAAATAGAGCAAAGACATGGCAAAAAATAAACGCTACTCTCATGCAAGAACCTCTGTTTCTGGAAAAACAGTGCTAAAGGGAACAGGATCTACTATGGAAATAAGGGATGGTAAAGGAAAACTCTTCCATATTTTCACCTGAGCAGGTCCTCTCCTCCCTTTCATATCTCCTAACAACCCTTAAGCAGTTATTTTAGCAAAAATAACATTTCGTCATGCAGGGTGAGATTTTATTTGTTGGTTTAGGAAGAACTGGATTTCAGTTATAATATTTTCTGAAACTTTTTTTAGCAATAATATTGCGTCAGAAATATTGCATGCCTTTTGCCCAAATAAAACTAATGCATTCCTCTTTCCTGTCAGTGAAAATTCTTTGAAATTGAACTGTTAAAAAAATTCTCTTCACATGTTCTCAATAGAAGTCTGTCCAGGTGAGGTAGTTAAATACCCATAAGTTTTTTATGCAATTAGAGTATTTCACTGACACAGAAAGCGACTAGAAATATCCTGGCATACGTAGTCAGAACACAACTAATTGCAGTGCCTTGCTATTGGTCCTAAAAGTTGTTTCTGTTGCTGAGCTGCTTGAGAGTGTTCAGTGATGGCAGTCCCATCTCTAAGGAAATGGAGGTCCTTGCTTTTCCAGAGAAAAGGTGGAAGAATAAACCATTTGTCTTTGTTGCAGTGGGAAATCTACGACATGAGGTAGGCTACCTAAATGACCTTGTGTCAAGAAATGCTAAACAGGCAGACATGAAAATTGGGCTTTAGGAAGTGTGGCAGAGCAAGACTGGGAGCTGAGGTGCCAAAAATATTCAAACCAGTGAATGTGCAGTCAAGCAGGGCCCATTCTGAAGAGCACGGTGGAGAAGGCAAGATCTCAGTATGGAGCACACAGTGCTCTGCAAGAGGAGATTAAAGAGGGAAGAAATTGAGGGGAAATAGGAGTGGGAATGTCAGGCTTGAGATGAAAAATTAAGATCCACTTCCATGAAAGCAAAGTCCTTTCCAGAAAATCAATAGAAACCTTAAATCTTGGTATTTATGTGCTCTCCCTCTCAGCTGGTAGTCTAAGAAACGAAAAGCCATATTATCTAATTTTTAACCTTCTCCCATGTTATTATATTACATTTTTGCAATTTGCATATTGGGGTTATGTAGAAAAGACTATTCTCTCTAACTGGGTTTAAAATATCCCTGAAGCCTACTGATTTTTGCATCCTATCTGAGATAAGGTAGATTTATGCATTTCTTGCAATGCAGAAATGTAAGGCATTTCTATGATCTAATGGGACAGCATGCTGAGACATCTCTTGTAAACAGTTGAATAGGATTTGAAAATATTTAATCTCATGCCAAAGTAGACACAGTTAATTTTTGATCTTGTTATCTTCTTTCATTATCAACTGATACTTCATCCTCTACCCAGCTGTGTTTTATGACAACCTAAGTATTCCATATTGTAGAACTGCATTAAACAAAACTTTGGCGAATAGGAAATAAACTTCCTTAATCTAATTACAGTTACTATTTTTTATTGTTAGAAACAACCTCAAGCAAATTGTCTCATGAGTTGCTGACTCATGTTTAACTTGCCATCAGCCAGGACCCCCAGCTCCCTTTCCACAGCACTGCTCTCCAGCGCCTCCTTCCCCAGTTTGTACAACCAACCAGGGTTGCCCCTGGTTGTAGGTGCCCCAGGTGCAGAATCTGGCATTTTCCCTTGTTAAACTTCATACAGTTGGTGATTTCCCATCTCTCTAATTTGTTGAGGTCTCTCTGCAGGACCTCTCTGTCCTTGATGGGGTCAATAGCTTCCCCCAATTTGGTGTTGTCAGCAAAGTTACTTAGTATTCCTTCAGGTCCTGCGCTGTGTCCAAGTCTTTAATGAAGATTTTGAAGAGAACTGGGTTGGAGATTAAGCCCTGTGGAACCACACTGATGACTGGATCCCAGCCAGATGTTACCCCATTCACTGTAACCCTCTGTCCCTGACCCGTGAGCTGGTTGTTCACCCATCATGTAATACAGTTGTCTAGCTGTGTGGACATTTTGTCCAGAAGGATGTATGTCTTAAAATATTAATTAATGATCTGAATAAATGGGGCAGAGTTCTACCTTCAACAGTTTTTTAGATGGCACAAAACTGAGAGGAGTGGCTGATAGACTACAGGGTCATGCTGGTTTTTATTTGACAGGATGGAGAAATGAACCAGCAGGAATTTAGGAAGTTCAAACAGAAGTGAAAGAGTCCTGCACCCAGGGAAACACAACCCTGGTGAACCAGTATATCCTGAAGACCACCTAGTGGAAGACATGTTGGCAGGAAAGGACTTCAGAGGGAAATCAGTTTGAACATAAGCTAGTGAAGTGTCTATATGGTAAAGAAGGAAGGTGGTAGCATGGGTACAGAAGGTCCTGTCTGAACAGGTATAAATTATAAACCTGAACAGGTTTTTTGCATGTAGATGGGATTATTACTAGGTGTTTTGGAAAGAGGGGAAAGGTGGAGATGAAATGTTAAGATTTGTGAAACAGGGAAATTAAAATCTCTTTACAGCATATCATGACTCGCTAATTGAACATTAGTCATATTTTATAAAGAAATCTAAGGAAAAATAAAAATCTTAATACTCAACCACCAACTATTGAAGAATTAAGGCTTTTTTTCTTTGATACCACAGTGAAAAGAGGTTTTTCTCACAGAATATTTTGTCTACTTCATACATTTTTTGAGACAGAATTCTGCATTGAATGTCACTGAATATCTAAGGAATACACGTCTGTATGTAGTTATATATAGCTGCAGGGGTCTTCTGAACTGCTTATCATTATTTTTCTTAAAATTAAAATAATGTTCTCCACTAAATTATAATTGTTTTCTGTATTCAGTTCCACCAGTTATCCGAGTCTATCCGGAGAGCCAGGCAAGGGAGCCAGGTGTGACAGCGAGCCTTCGGTGCCACGCTGAAGGTATTCCCAACCCACAGCTGGGTTGGCTGAAGAATGGAATTGATATCACTCCAAAGTTATCCAAACAGCTAACTCTTCAAGGTAAAGGAATGCATTTATTGTTTTCTACATCTTGCTAATGTTTTTATCCATGCATCATTTCCAAACTAACTGCTCTTCTTCCATAGTTTTAACAAAGGCTTGAAGTGTAAGCTAAAACATTTCGAAAGATGCGATTTCTTCCAGTTACTCCCAAGACATGTCTTTCCTCTTTCTCTTTGTTAGAATAATGATTGTACTTAGTGGCAGGATTGCCTGTATGCTGCCAATATGCTCTTAGCTGTTTGATATGTGCAGTATCTGAGTGGAGCAGCCAGTGCAAGACATAGTCCCAATCAGAACTGATAAGAATCTTGTGAGATTTGGGGACCTGATAGTGGAAGGGACTGGAGGAGAAATACCTGAAATAGATGTGCTCTTTACTGAAGTGTATCAGCAGACCTCTGTGGGACAGGAAAGACATTGCATACATACACTCAAGCTCTACCTCCCCTCCCAAAATACCCAAACCTCTCAAGCCCCAAAAAGTTGAAAAAATAAAAAAAACCCAAACCAAAAAAAACCCAATGGAAACTAAAGGAAAGTCTTACCTTTAGCGCCAGTTCATTTCTATTAATCTTCAGGGCTCAGCAAAATCAGTGGACATGTTCAGCATAAAATCTCCATGCTTCAGTCTTTCTGGTATTTTTTGATAGCTGTAGGAGAAAAAAAAATCTCCTGCTGCTTGTGTTCCCTTCAAAACTTTCTCTCACTCGTCAACAAAACCAGGATGTGTAGTTAAGATAGAACAACACTCAACCAGCACTGTAAGAAGCAGTGGGACAGATATGGCAATGCTTCTCTGAAGTGTTACTTCCCCTGCAGGTGTCATAGTCCCCTGTTCTTTCATGTACAACTCTCCTGGATATTTGTGAACAATTGCCTTGCAGAAACACTTTCCGCTATGAGTAGAAAGTGATGAACTTCTCTTCCATTGCAACATTCTTAATTTCTCCTGTAGGGATTTGAGGAATTTTTTTTTCACCTTTGTCTCTGTTCCATATATTTATGACAAATAAATTGAAAGGATTCCTCTGTAAGCAAAATACATTTAATTCAATTTTCTAGCATGGAATTATTTCAAATAAAGTTTTGAAAATCTCATTACATTTTCTGAGTTTTTTTCTGAGTTAAACTCTTCTGTGCACTTGCTTCAAGCTAGAAGGGTGCTACACCATAAGACAGTGCCCCTTTTAGTCCATACTTTAGAAATCTACAAAGCTTGTTTTTTCATAGCTCCTACAGCTGAACAAGTATACTATACTTAAAATTCAGTGAGTCACTGTTCACACAATTATTCACATCAAATTATTTAAAAGACCTTTGCCTGTGAAACCTGGATTGTTTGTTGGCATTCCTACGCAATCTGACATAAAATCCCCGAGGTTTCCAGAAGCTTCTACATTGATGTAGATGAAAAATTTAAATGCACCTGTTTTTCTGTTGTTACACTGCAGTCACACAAAACCAAAACTAACTAGATGCCTCTGGTTAGGAACAACAAATTAAAATTTTTATTTACCTTGGATGTTTGGCCATTTGTATTCCTTGGGTTGTGTAAAGGAAATGATGGTGTCTAGTAAACAGATGCAACATAATAAAAACCTAATATTTACCTGACTTAAAAAAAAAAAAACATAGTCATTTAAATATATATAAAACCTCAGATCGATATTTGTCTCTGAAGTACAAAACCAACTGAGGCACTCTGAATAACTGTGAGATGAAATAGTGCATGTAATTCACTAGCCAGTTGAATACCTTTGGACTAATTTGGCATGCCTCCAAGTTATGAACTCAGGAATGAAAATGGTTTAATTAGTGTAAGCAGAGAAGCCCTTCTGAATTTGTAATCTGAAAGCACTAGCGTGTCTGCATGTTGATTTTTTCCTCTCCTTCCAGCAAATGGCAGTGAGGTTCACATCAGCAATGTGCGCTATGAAGATACAGGAGCATACACTTGCATTGCAAAGAATGAAGCAGGGGTGGATGAGGATATTTCTTCTCTCTTTGTGGAAGATTCTGCTCGAAAGACTCGTAAGTATTGTGAGAAGTATAAAAATACATGTCACCCACACTCAAACATTTAATCAGTATTGAAATTATGAAATGTTAAATAAATAGAGTTTGTGCAGATAGCTGATTTTTAAAAATAAAGTTCAATTAATGGTATCCAAGAGTCACTGAAGGCAGAGTGCGCAATCTGCAGTACGTTTAGAAGTAAAATGAAATCTCTGATTCATTGTGTGAACCAACATATTTTTTACATTGCTGATAAATTTTTGATAGTTTCCTTGTGAGAGATGTGTTGCTTACAAAGGGAATGTGAAGGGAAATGGGAAAGGGATGTCTGTATATGGCAGCTGTTAATGTGTTTTCCAGTGGTTGATGGGGTGTGGGAGGAAGACCTTTCCTTCCTGTCTGTTCTTGACACATACCAAGAGTCAAAATCAGCCTCATGATGTGTCAATAATCATATGGCTTGATATCACCTGCTGAAGTGCCTGGCAGGTCCAGAGCAGTTCCAACCTGCCCATGCTGCCTTGTGCCTGGAACGTGGAGGAATAATGAACATACTCACTTCCATTTTGGGAGTTGAATGTGCCAGAGAAATCAATATCACTACTAACAAGCAGTATTCTTTATCCTCTGTTAAATGGTAGTGGGATTTATAAACCGTCTTTTCCTATTATTTGTCTAACAGTATTTTTTTGTTTAACATTATTTTTTCCCTCTTACCTCACTTTGCTTAGAAAAATCCATTCCTGAGTTTATATTTCACCCATTTTTTGTTTGGTTTGGTTGGTTGGCTTTGTCTGTTTGTGGTTTTTTTCTTTTAAATCTCTTATTTTAATGAATGCTACGTACTTACTAGAAATACATCCAGTAAAATGATAGTTATCTTACTAGTGAGTGTGATTGCATTAACTTAAGACATATTTCTGTTCATTTAAAAACATTTTCAGCAGTGTCAAGTACTCAGCAGGGTACCAGTGGCAGAATTAGTAGCACTGCAAGTCTGCCTGACACTTACAAGCCACAGGACATTGAGTTCAGTTACATATAGGTTTGCTATGCTTGAAATATTTCAGAAGAAATCTTCCATGTAGGAAAATTTTATAATCTAAATGTTGGTATCTTTACTTAGCTGCTTTAAGTAAGACTAATTATAACTGTAATTTTTCAAGCACCTTAACATGGATTTTTTTAAGTGTCATGAAAATTACTGCTCAGATATTTTTGGGAAGACACCTGAGGATAAATAAGTTGTTTGATCATGCAGAGTTTCTGGTAATGTGAAGTAGCTTGGCCATTTCCATTTGCCTATTGCATTGTGTGAAAAATATTGTGAAAGTTGCCAAATTTCAAGACCCTGATGAACTCTAGTTGGTTATATATGTGTTATACATCTTGTCTGGCCTTAACAACAAATTATTTGTAGAAAACTAGCCAGTTTGCAAGTGTTTTAGTTAAGTTAGTTTAAAGTTTCATTAAGTCTGTCCGGTTCTGCAGATCTGACCTGCTGTGAATATGTATGGATATCCACAACAGTGCAGAACACTTTTTCAGGACTTGTAATATGATGTAATAATTTTAGATCTGCTACCTTAGCAGGATTTGTAAAATCACATGCCATACACTGAACACAGCTTGTAACAAATGCTTTAATATCGACTAGCAGTAAGTTGTGAGAATGACCATTGGTGTCATGAAAGATGTAAATGAAGGAAGACAGAATATACAACAAACTATTTCTAAGACAATTCATCAAAAAGATATAGTCATTTTCCTTCCTATAAAAATGATTTACTCTGCATGTGCTGTGCTGTATGTTGAAGGGAAGCCTTTTACCATTATGTTCCTTGGTGTTTGAAAATGGTTTCCCAAGAATTGATCCATGTGTAAATACTCATAAAATCCAAATATGTATAATTATAGCATTCAAATTTAGGTGTAGCAGATATTTATATGTTAAACTCCAATTTGTTCAGAATCTCATTTTGGTACATACAAGAAGAATAAGGTACATATTAATAAAAAAGCACTGACTCTCAAAATCATTGTCACAACAACACGAACAAATTGCAACAGGTACACATTTTTTATAGTTGCAGTTTAAAAAGCTACTGCTGTTTTTTTAAAAAAAAATTCTTTGCAGGGAGGAGTTGCTAGCATTGGAGAGCTTCTATCAGAAATGGAAGGGCCTCATTATTGACTCTTTTCTGCTTGTTTTTATATTTCCTCCAAAACTTTTCTTCATACATTAAATTAGAGTTTATTAAGGAAAAAAATTGCATAGGTAAAACCACTTGGATAGGATTGTGGGCTATTTTTTACCCCACCCACACATATTAAGCACAATGCTACAGCTACTTCTATTTCAAGCCTATTGATTAGGTCCCAAGTTGCATTCTAAAGATAGTCTCTGGTGAATGTAAATGTGATTCTGTATGATTTGATATAAACGATTTCTGCCATTTATGACATTTTTATAAAGTATTTTGCCTTTATCCTCCTTTAAGAGAATAAAGCAGACACACTTTTTAAACTTTTTTGGGGTTCCTTACTAGAGAGCTCCCTTTTGGAAATCTTAGGATACTGTTTTGAATAAAATGAGATCAGATTCTCATTAGCTTGTCAGTTAGTCTGGGCTTTTCTTCTTTGTGATGTCATATAAGATAAAAATCAAAGCAAAATAAAAGCATTTCTGAACCTTGAATTGATTTTCTATTGAGAGTTTAGTGAGAACTTTACAGTTGAGTTCTAAAATACAAAGTACAATTGCACTGCCTTGAGCATGACAGTAATTTCAAAAGCCACATAAGAAATGCAGAACATTTTTCCATTACCAGTGCATATATTTTATTTCCTAGGAAGTCTAACAGTCAAAGTAAATGTTCACTTTTGTACTTATCTGACTCATTGTTTTGGTGCATGGGAAAACCTTGGGGATTTTATGTTTCTTCACACAAAACCTTAATTTTTATTACTTTTGTGTGGAATATTGCTTTCAATGCATCCCAAATTTATTAAAAACTCAGTTCAGTGGTTTGAGAAAAAAATAGTGTCTCTGACAGAAAGGGCATGGCTAGTTGATTTGTCTGTAAATTGGTAATTTAAACAGCTCCTAAGAGATAATACTATATTTTCTGCTACCTTGGACTAAATAAAAATCATGTCATTATGGAAAAGTAGATTGTTAAATAATAAGCAAATCTTTACCTCACTTGTCTGTCTAAAAGTGCTATCAGATTGCTAGGTTTTCATAATTCATAGGATTGTTGCAGATGCATGTAGTGCATGTATCTGTATTAAAAAGAGAAAAGTAATGAAGGCAAAGCTGAACTGTGGGAAATGTGATCCTAGTAGAAAAAATAAATAAATTTACGCAAT
The DNA here is from genome assembly GCA_024362935.1 of Setophaga petechia. Classification (NCBI taxonomy): domain Eukaryota; kingdom Metazoa; phylum Chordata; class Aves; order Passeriformes; family Parulidae; genus Setophaga; species Setophaga petechia. The sequence continues at coordinate 37,437,959 of JANCRA010000001.1, forward strand.
GTGAGGTATGAATTAAGGGTGCTAGGAACTTGTTTATTTTGAAGTTTCCAGTTTCAGAAATTTAAGTCCACTTACCAGGAAAAGTCAATATACTTTGATGATCTTGGTTCATCATCAGGATGGTAATCTAGATGGAAGTGAATGGAAAATACTCTGAAAATGCTTTGTCATCCAGATCTGTTCAGTAAATGCCAGCACTGAACAGGGAAACATTGCTCTGTCTCACATAGGTAAAATTTTGAATATTGGATGATAGTCTCAGTGATAGTTTGGGCTTCTCTTAGCACATCAGCCTTTTTCAATGTGCGCTAAAAATAAGACTTCTAAAAACATACTTTCATTTTAACATTTTCTTAGGTGAGAGAAATGAAATTATTTTTAAATACTTTAGCCATGCCTTTTACCAATTAACTCATTCTGTAGCTGAAATTTTATTTATTTATTTAACAACTATGTCCCTGTACATGCATCCTTTTTGCTAGATTTTTGAAGCTATAATGGAAAGTTTTAGGTTATATTACCTATATAAATGTCTCTTTCAAGTGCTGGTGATAAATTTCTACTGCTCTCTATTATCAGATCCTGTTTAATTCCTCTGATGTTGATGATAGCAGTAGCATCTAAAATACTTCTGAATGTGAGAACTGTGCTGTTTTGATTCTCTGGAGACTGCAAATTCTCTTTTTGCTGTGAATTCCATTTTCCCTCAAGCCTGCAGTTATAGCCATTGAGAATGAGATAGCTGGTCTGGTTGATAGCTGAATAACCCCTGTGGTGACTGGTAAAAACATTCTGGGGATTAATGACCTGGTCTAAATCTCATTGAAGACACAAGAGTCTCCCCTACTGTCATGATCCTCTAATAATACCTGAGACAGCTCAGCTGTGTTGGAAGGACTCTTTGGTGTAATCACATTCTTAAATACAAATAGCAGTTTAAAATCTGGTTTTATTTTCATTCCAACGTATTTTTATTTTTCAGAACTGGTATTGCACGGATTCATAGATTTAAGCATGATGGAACCATTTTATCTAACTCTATTCCATCTTCTGCATTTCACAAGACATTAAATTGGATTCTGTTCTGCCTGAATACAGAGCAAATGCTTTGTTTGCTTGAAGTGTGTCCTTACAGAGATGCATATACCTGAGTCAGACATGCAGAGAGTCAAAAAATCCCTCATTCCTCTCGGTATTTTGCTTTTTTAATAAATCAATTCTACTAATACAGAATAATTCTTAGTTTCCATTTTGAAGTCAGTTTTTCCTTCAGTTGCCTCCTCTAAGTCTCTCTCTTTTTTTCGCCTCCAATAAATTGACCTCTTAAAATTCTTGTCCTATGAATATATTAATATTGATTGCAAATTCTCACACACACAATATATAAGTTTCTCATAATAAGATAGTTACCATAGTACTCAGTCCTCTTGTCTTGAGAATTCTAATTGTTTTAGTACAGTTTGTTTTTTTTAAAAAAAGGAATACTGCTCTTTGCACAAGAAAATTTATTATTTGTTATTTTTAATGTTCTGGAAAGCAAAATATATATTTGGTAATTTTTTCTTCCACATCAATCCTTTGTCAATATTTTCAGCTAATACCAGCAGTGGAAGTTTGTTTATATATTTATCTCCTATATGTTATCAGACCTCACTTTCCAAATCCTATTCCTTCTCACCTGTCTCAGTTAGGCATAGTCTGTTCTTTGTTTTCCAAGACATCTACATTTCAATTTGGATAAAAAAAAATTAATTTATTTTACAGATGAACTTGACAAAGTCATTCAAACAGTTTGTTAAAGCTGTTGTTTATCATTACAGGTAATTCACAGACTTCTTAGGAAATGATTTTGTATTTTGCAGGTCATTGATGAAAGTTGTTAAGAAATGATTCACTACCTGTTGCTGTGGACATGCTCCAGAACTTTCTCCTTCACCTTTTACTAATATTTAACTACATTTTCAGATTAATTATTTTGGCAGTTTTTAATTCTATTAACATATATTTTACCATTATTATATAACTCATTTAATCAGAATATTCTGTCTTAACAAATCAGATGTTTCGCAAAATTAGGGTCACAACTATATGAATTTTTACATTACCAAAACTCCTATTTACATTAAAAAAATTATCGGGTTTGTCTGGTCCCTGTTAGAACATAGTACCTGACTTATAACTTTATTCTCATTTTTTGATTTCTTACTGAATTTAATTATATGCAAGTGTTGTCTGTTCTTTTGTCTGGGTCACATAACCCAGTCTTAACTGGCCTACAGCTACTTCAGTTACTAAGTTTCAGGAAGTGAGGCAACTACTAGGAGCAGATATAGTGCTACTTTATGGCACTCCTAAAATTTATGATGTATTCTGAAATGCATTCAAAACTAATAGCGCCAGACCAGCTGAAACTTTTAGCAAGTATTCTATGCACTGTATTTGAACCTGGGTTTTTTTGGGGTTTTTTTTAATATTTGTCTTGACTACACATCATTTACCCTCCTTTTTATTCCTTTGTAAGGTAGACGGTATTCAATCAGGCTCTTGTTTCAGTTATTATCCTGCTCCTGTACAAATGCAGGACAAAAATATTTATAGAAGAATGTTGTCAACAGAACATTAAAAAACCCAAACGTGTTCATTGCAGTACAATTTAAACCTTGAATAGCTCTGATGTGACAATACTTTTCTTCTACCTTTAGCAGCAATCTGTGATGTTTTCCAGGGTTTTTGCTGCTGCAATGAATAAAGGAATGTCAGATGGCTGGAACTTCTTCTGCTAGCAGAAAAATGGGATTTCATCATAACTAAGACTCCTTATTTTCTTTAGGACTCCAATTTCTCTCTTTTTGTAAACAGGTTCTATATTCTAGCACCCAGCATCCGTGCAGCAACTGATAAAAGATGGGTTTTCATTTTCTAGCTTGTAATACGTGCAGGTACATTTTAAGAGACTCTCAGATCATTTATTAACAGATAACTTTCTCCTCCATACTACTGGACTTAGCTTCATTTAGAGCCTGAGCACACAAATGGACAGCTCTGCTGCAGCTCTCTGTTGATGACTGCATATGATAATCACAAACACAGACTGGATCACCCCAACTCCTAGAAGCCATATGGCAAAGCAAGGTCATCATCTTGCTGTTGTTGAAAAACTGTTTGGAAGCTGAAGAATTTAAATATAGGACAAAGATAATTTGGCAGTGTATTTTGACAATGTATTTATGAGAAAGGTGGAGTGGGAAACATGTTACTGCATTTTTTGTTGATACATGGTAGAATATTAATTTCTAAGAGAGAAGGAAGAAATTGCAACTTCCATCTGTGGAATTTATTTAATTTGTGAGATTCCACTGAAATAGTAGTAGGACCAATGGAATTGGTCCAAATTTTAAATTTTTAATGAAAGTAACATTAACTGACTATGGAATATAATACATAGCTAAATATACCAAATAAACTATTTTGTTAACTTAGAAAAAAGATAGCTAGGAAGACTTAAGCGAATAATGGAAAAATTAATATAAATAATAGAGTAGAATTTATCACTGTAATTTGATACACATATGGAATACCATATTACATTGAATATAGTTGGGGTTTTTTCCTAAAGAAGAAAATCTGGTAGTGTAGAAAACAGGAAAATAAAAATATAGTCATCACCAAAGACAAGTGAATTTTTTCAGGGGTAATTTTTAAGTACTTAATTTTTTCTTTCAGCTACTAGTAAAATATTTTGAAGTACAGTAGCTTTAAAAATCCATATTTTTTGGTTACTTCTGGATAACTTTGACAGGTACTTTGTATGTGCTTTAGTTTCTTTTCTGTTTCAATTTAGATTAGTTCTACTATACTAGAGCCATAGATCATAAAAAGCCATGCTGTTCCCTTTGAAGTGAAATAGTTCTGTGGGTTTGTAGGTTTTTTTATATTTTACCTTTTCCTAACAATTTCTAAAAAATTGTGTCACAAAGTGCGGTTCAGTTTGTGATTGATTTATATGACTTCTTAGGTGTTTCTCTAAATATTTTTTGTGACATCTATGCACCTTGGGGAGACAGCTGTCATGATAGAGAGTTATCAAGTAAAACTATTAGGACATTTCCAAGACCAATTTGAAAGTTCCTGATGAACTTTTGATATTTGGTAGCTTTTGTTTTAGTTGTCAACCACAGGCTCTTGTGTTACCGAACTCAACCACTATGACATCATCATATATGGCAAAGTAATGTATCCTACAGTTTCTTTCACTGAGTCCCAAAAAGCAGAACAAAAGTTCTCTTTTTGTATCTCTCATGCACTGTATCTTAGGACTAAATTAAAAAAAATAATATGACTGTTCCATGCCATTAAGTAGCTCTATTTCTAACTGTGCCTTTTTTAGGTAATGTCATAGTCTCATCACCTAAAGATTATGTGATCTGAATGCTACTGGCTTGACAGGTTTATGGCCATCATAAGCAGCACAGCATCTCCACTGTCTAGAGCTGGGAATAAGACTAAAAGCCTTTTGACTATGATTTATGGCCTAAATTCTCTCTGAAAGGCTTTATGCAATTTTAATAGAATCTTCCTGTCACATCTGATACTGAATGGTACCTATTTACCTAATTTTCTCAGAGATAATTTATGCTGGCATTTTATTTTATGGCAGAGCTAAACAAGTTTATACTTGTTGACAGCATTGTGGGCAAAGACTTTATTTCAAACTTCCAAGTAATTCAGCTCATGAACCATTTTTTTTTTCCTGCTAGTGTACACTGGATTGAGTTAATGTGCTATGGGAAAGGACTTATGCATGATTCATTATAAAGAGTTATATAAAACGTAGAAAAATAAGGTAACATTCATATTTGAAGAAAATTAAAGTGTCAACTGTTGACTTTTAACTGATAAATAATAGTCCAATATATATAAACCAGATCTTTGGTTATTGTATTAACCGAAATTGAAATTGAAGTGCATATCACATAAGAATAGCCTAGAATTTGTAATGACGATTATTTTTAAAATACTTGAAGCAAGCAATAGATAACTTCTTAAAAAGTGTTGGCTTCAAAAATAAATTAGGTTTTATATATTTGCATTTGTATATAATCAAAACCAATCTGAATTTCCTATAGAAAAAGAATGAAATTAAAAGTAGCTATGTGATTGTGGAATCTCAGCAAAAATGTAATTCATGTCAACCTCATATTCACTTTTAACCCAATTATTTCTAATATAAAAATAATAATTAAAAATTTATATAGTTCAGCAAAAAGATAGTAATTATGTTATAGATTTGCCCCATAAGAGAAGGGCAGGTTGTTATACATCAGAGATGTGAGAAAAGAGAGGAACATATACATTGTCTTTATCCTGTGTTTCGGATTAATCAAAACAGTTGACAATGGTGGTGGCTATGAGTGAAGTAAGGAGACGACATCGCTTTAAACATCTTGAAATTACTCTTTTAATGCAATAGAAAGTACAGCAGATTATGATAGTACAATTCTGAAAAAATTATGTTGAACTACACATTTTTTTGTATGACTTTATTGCATTTTTCTCACTGTCTAATTTCTATTACATCTACTTGTGACCTTTTGCCATCATGGAATTGAAGGCTTTGAAAAGGACAGTGGCTTCCTGTCTTTTAAATGATATCCATTTTGTTTGAGTATGTCTGGATATATAGCATTGCATGCTGATTACTGAAAATTTGAACAGTTGATAATGCCAAAAGGAAGTAGAAAAGTTTCATTTAGTCTTGAAACTCAATGTAAATTTTGCCTACACACACAGAGACACACACATGCACACTTTATTTCCAAAATGCATTGAATGTTTCAAGAAAAGAAAAGTAGGGAGGAATAACACTAGTTGACAGTTGAAATCTTTGAAATTGTCTATTGAGACAGAAAAGTAAATGCAATGAAATTTATTACCAATGCAAGAAGAAAGAGAAGGCTACAGAATTTATTTGCAAAGTGATATTGCAGTACCCTCATTCATTTAGTGCTAGAAATACCGTGGATATTTGCAGTTGTTGTTCCCATCCAAAGTGGATAAGAATTTACACTGCTATTAGTCTGCTGCAGAATTTCATGAATTACTAAGGACAGAGTTTTGTGAAATATGTGCAACCTATTACCATTCAACCAACTCAATGTGTAACAAAGGTGAAGAACATTCCGATGTTATATTAGCTGCTCCTAATCAAAGGCTGAGGCTGTACAGAAAACCATAGAATAGCTGTGGAAGGACAATGAAGAGTCATTTTTATGGAGCTGTAAGTGTGCTTAGAAAGAAAAAGAAAAGAAAAAGAAAGTAAACCTCTTTCAAGAAAACCTGGATTCTCCCATGTCTTGCATTGCTGGGGGACAAGGGAGAAGGAGAAACAATGCAGACTTCTTTTTGATGACAGTATAAAAGGCCCAACAACAAATGATGTAATAAAATAGCTGCTTTAATAAGATATAATAAAAAGAGAAATCTAGGTAGTGAGTAAATCTTGCAACCCTTCACATGCTAGGCATCACGGATTTATTTATGCAGCATGGGATTATTTGTGGGTGGATTTTCCCACAGCAAGCTGCACAGATCCTGCCCATGGAGAGGTTCCTGCTTCCTCCCGTGCTGTGGTGGTTTTATCTAGGGTAACAAAGAAAGCCATATATCTTATGGCAGGTTGCAGTTTGTCATAAGGCCCATGAGTGTGCAGCACAGGTTTTTCATGGGCATTCCGCCTCCTACCCTTGCAGCAGGTACCCATGTGACATGCAGGCTTCCCTGTCACAAGGCCCCATTTAGAAGACATTGCCTGCTGAAGGTCACAAAGTTTTGGAATACAGTGTCTTCTGCAAGGCTCCCAGTACATCTCCTAATACTATTTAATAACTCTGTGGAATCATGGCAAAAGAGAGGATAGTGCTCTCTCTTGAAACCAGGACTTGTTGCTGAGATCTATCACTAATTCTGTATGCTTACATAGTGGAGTTTACAAATGGTTGAGAATTTAGTATAAAGTGTGTCTGAAAAATGTTAATTTTGGCTTAACCAAAAAGGAAGGCAAACAATATGTTCCTTAGCATACTTTATATCTATACATGCTGCACTTGTTCCAGCACTGGCCTCTTTATCTCGAGACTTGACATCTTTCCTAAAAGAACTTATAGGTCTGATTAAAAAAAAAAAAAAGAGGTTTCTTCATCTGTTAGGTGAGATTGTGGCTGTTGTTTATAATATTCTATTGCATTCTTAAATTATATCTCAATTTTCTTCTAGCTGATTTGCTAATTTTAATATGTGAGGCTTTTAAAGCACTTTTATTATCCTGCCCTTTTTCTTGAGCAAAGCTCAGAATCATACATATCATTTTGCATTAACATAAATTAGTGCGTTCTGTACTTAGCATCTTAAATCATTTTGTTTGATCCTGTACACTTCCCCACACTTCTATAATTCTAATTACTTTTTATTTTTGTTCCTATGCACCCGTAGAAAAACACTGATAAACTGTATAACATTATGGCTGAATTTATGGGACCTCAAGTGTCATGTATTACATGGTTATTTCCTCACAATGTGAAGAGAAAAGTAATTTTAAAGGAAATCTTCCAGATTGCCCTGGGGAAATGAATTTGCTTTATTTAATAAGAAAGACTGTGTAACACAATATAGGCAAATACAGAATTGTGATCTGCATCTGGAGACACTGTCTAGTCATACAGGGATAAATTTTCAAGCTCAGAACCCATTTGCAGCTGAGTCTGGTGAATGACAAAAGATGGGCTTCTACAGACATCAGCATGAAAAAGAAGGTTAAGGGGGAATGTGGGCCTGCTGAGGGGGATGGGGACCTGGTGGCAAAGGATCTGGAAGGGGACAAGTTGTACTGCAGGTTTTTTCACATTTGTCTTTCCTGGCAAAACTGTTCCTAGGAATGTGACAGCAGTGGGAAGGTTTGGGAAGGAAGTCGTCCTCTGGCAAGGAAGCTTTCTTTGTCCGTGGTGTATAGGATCTGATTGAGACCATTTAAATGAAGTGAACTTTCGCAGGTGAAAAGGCCTGGATAGGGTGAACCTAGCTGGAAAAACTGGTCCATGGCATTGTGAGCTGACTCTTGTCAATCTGTGAAGGATCATGGTGATCAAGGAGGTTCTTGCAGGCTGTAAGAAAGCCAGCGCCACTTTTCAAGGCAAGAGGGAGAACCCAAGACACAATAGATGCATCAGTCTCACGTTGATTTCTGGAATAGAGATGGAGCATTTCACCCTGTAAACCATTCCCAGAACTAGAAGGTGTTTAGGAGCAATCCTCATGGATTTACAGTGGGAAAAAGTCCTGGTCAGCCTGACAGCCTTCTGCAGTGGTGACTGGCAGGGTGGATGTAGGGGATGTTGTTTAGCAAGTCCTTAGAAAACTTTTGGATACCCTCAAAGACAAAACCATGAAGTTCAGGCTAGATGCACTGACAGGAAGGTGAATCCAAAACTGGCTGGACTATCAGACCCAAAGATCAGATCCTAGGGCTGTTTTTTCCCTCTCCTGTCTGTTGAAGTACAAATGATGTGGGAAAATCTTAGTATCCAGGCCTTTTCTGGAGTGATAGTTCCTGTTTTCATTCTCAACCTTCAGCTATCAGCAGATGAGGAACTTCTGTGTGCCAACATAATTTTTTATAATATGTCTTTCATTGCTTTTTCCAAACTTTTTTTTTTTAAAGCATGCTAATGTTTTTAGCTTTTGTAGCACTGTGTTTCAATGAACCTCCCAATTTCATTACGTGTGTGTGAGATATGTGTGTTTTCTGTGTTGTAGTCCTTTCCTTTGTTTATGATTTTTTAAAATTTCATAAGTTCATTACTTTGCAATATGTGTTGGTTTTCAGTGAGAGTGTTTTAAAAATTTGATTCTGTTGCATGCTGAGTTCTAAATACTAAAAATTTGCAAGACTATATTTGTTCTCTTTTTTTTTTCCCTCCAAGACAGAAAGAGTAATATTAGGATAATATAATTTCATTGGTCTCAAAGGTCTAAAATCCAATTGTAAACAAGATGACCAAATAAGATTTATATTTTCAGGGGAAAAATCAATGTAAAAATTTAGTTGCTTACCATGCCATCTTATAATTCCATTCTTGGTCTTCCAAAGAGAATGGTGAACATTATACTACATGACAATTTTGGTCACATGGTTGAGCTACAGCCATACAGAAAAATATCTTGTGTATATTTTAATTTTGCATGTCTATCTCATAACTATGTTCTGAAATTATTGTCTTCAAAGTCCAGAGTTTAAAGGAAATCATGAAAATTGCATCACCTGTCATGTATCATTTACGGGCATGAAAAGTGCACGTGCTTTTTGTAATGGATTATAAACCAACACTGTTGATAATGGTTAATGGTGTAATGGAGTTACCTTGGAGGGGTTTAGTGGGAGTGATGAGGTTTACCCTGTCCTAAATAACTATTATGGCCAATCACAATTTAGTCACATGACATGGAGAACTATTGTTAATTTACTGTTTCCAGTGCTTTACCTGCAGGAGTGTTTTAGTGAGTCAGAGGTTAAAGCATTATAATTATTTCAGAATTGATGTATCATTTCTTTTTTGTCCCTTGTTCATTTGTATTTTCTGTTCTTTCTTTCTCTTACATGCTGCAGTTGCAAACATATTATGGCGAGAGCAAGGTACTAATGGAGATTACTTTTGTTCATATTTTCTGTAGTGTGATGAAATGCTCATCTCTTGTTTCTTGTGTATGTGTATCTGTGTTTGTTTGTACTCTACAGTTACAGTAATTACCTACCCCCTTGCAACACTAAGGAATTTGACTGAAAAAAATTAAAGTGGAAATGAATCCTATAAATGCTCATACTTTTGTAAACTGCTTTTCCTTTTTGGGAGAGAGAAGGAAATGAGCTGTTCACAATTTTGACAATTGTTTGAAGATACACAACAAGAAGCTCAGATTTAAAATGTAGGCCTTTGATTGTTGTCATGGTAAAACTTCTAACCAGTCAGCCTATATGCTGTTGAGATTGATTTTCTTGCATGAATCTCTCTTATTTGACAAAATTATAATCTTAAACAGTTTAAAATTGACATACCTGTTGTTGTGTAATTAAACTAAGCATTTTATTCTTATATTCAGGAGAGGTTTGTAAATAAATGTTGGGGCAGGGAATGGATGTTTGTGATGAACTGAAGGATGAACATAAATGAAGACACAATCAGGTGTTATTAACATAAAAATCATGGAAATATTTTTACAAGCAAAAGATAGGTATTAATTTTCATATATATTACATGATCTCAAAAAATTATCCTCATATTCCAGAAAAATATCATAATCTAAGAGTTGTCATGAGTTCCCTTTCTGTTGCTCTAAGTAGCCTGTTCTTCATCTAAAGTTGCAATTTAGGAATTAAAACTTTTCAGTAGTAAGAAATTATTTCAATTTTTTCCATTGGAAGATTGATAATACAAGATAACAAGTGTATCAGGCTTTGCTGTAAATTCATCCTAGAAATGGTATTTCTATATACTTTTAATTTTTTAAAAATTAATTTAAAGATTTAAAAATCTGACATTTCATTTGCCTCTATGTAGTAGCTTTTGGCATTCCCAGTGTATTTATAAATATGAACTATTTTTATTTTTTTATACCTGTTTTACCAGTTGCTCAGCTGGTGCAAGCAATCATTTCTGTGATTGTAGTGGAGCTCAGCTGTTATCCTCCTGCTCTATTGGCCTTGCAGATTACAAGTGATTAGAGTTTCATACAATTACACTGTTAATGATTAAACTGATATGCAACAAATTTGTACCAAATTCTCAAAAGTATGCAGTTCTCATCTCTTGTTGGGAAAGCATCAACTATATTTTATCTCAAAATAGAAAACATTATTAGTATTGCCTTGATTTTTTAATTTTTTGTCTTTTCAAGTCAATTTGTAGCTTTCAGTCATTAGAATGCACCTAGGAAAATTTAACTTCTGTGATAAAAAATACCAATTAAAAATAACACTTTTTCAGATTCCTTATGGTAAAGACATTCAAATTTCTCTGTGGCTAATGTGAAACTATTCAAAAAGCAATGTATACTACCAAATCTTGTGTCTCCTAGAGCAGATATTCTCAATCTCTCTGCATAGAACTGCAGGCCAATCATTGTGATTCCAATAAATACTGTTACTAATTACAACATTGGAAATATTTTACAAGAGAGCAATACCCTGAAGATGCCAATAAACATCACCACCGACTTCTCTGGGCCATCCCTACTCTGCCATTATCTATTACGAAAGTATTGACAGATAGGAAGGGAGGGATGGGTGATTAGTAGGACAATCAAGATCATGAAACCATACATGGGCCTTAATGCCTAGAGATATTTCTGTATCAAGTTCATAAAATCTTTATCACAACCACTTGCATCAGAAAATCTGAAAGGATTTTGAAGGTACGTGTGTATTACAGTAATAATGTAATCTATAAATGAATACAAATCTATTCATATATATGCAAAAGAATCCCAACCACCACCATTAAAAAAAATGTTCGCCAGTTTTAAGTTCCAATTTAGTCTAAATAAAGCAAATCTATTTATCTCTCACTTCTGGCACTGCATTAAAAATGTGCAGGATTTTATTTAGTGGGAGGTGAGTTGCAAAATTAAGTCATCAAAGGAATAGCTCCTGTAGTTCTGAAAAAGTGGCTTGCTGAGGGGATTAGATATTTATGCAGATTAGATATTTGTACAGGTATCTGTAGCCACTCACTCAAATGAAGTGTTTTGGATCATAAGTTGGAAAGGGGAGTTAACTAATTGGATCCAGAGGTAAAGGTTTGCTATATGAACTGACTTCCTTAACTTGGTATTGAAATGGAATAAGGACATTTCATACTGTATGTCCTTCACTGTTTTTGTAGAACAGTTTGGTTAGCATTATTATCCAGACTTTAGAAATAAAGCCCTAAAATTTTGGGCTGTTTATTAGTCATAAATAATACCTGTACATTGGAAATATTTCTTTGGAGTATTGGCACCTGAGGTAGAGGTGTTAGGAGCCTGATTACCAAATGTCTGGGTCACCTGAGGCTGTCATCTGAGCTACTTCCTCACATTCTGGTATTGCTTATCCTGCTAATAACCATAATACACTTCAGCCAGTGAAAGGATGGAGAAGGGAAAACCTTGTTTTGTGCCCAACCGTGTTCACATATTCATCCCCAAGGCACAGTTTGCCAGTTGCTCAGCTATACATCTCTACACTGTGTTCATTGGTACAGGCAGGCTAACATCAGTCAGGCTTATCTGCAAATTTCAGCTGTTCTTACATGATACGATGTCAGGCATTCTCTAAAGAGAGACCTGAACATGCTGTCTCATATAGGCTGTGTGGTTTCTCTGCATACAAGGCACACAAGTGCCCCCTGTCCAGGGTGGGCATATTGCCCTGAGTACACCCTGTGCCCTGAACAGACATGACTGGGGAGCTTTTCATGATCCTAAGCCTGCTTCTACATTACGCCTGATGCAGCACAGACAAATTTCTCTCCCAGTTTTTTGTAGCCTATTAATAGATAGATTCAAAATAAAGTGAGGAAAACCTTGCTGGGAGACTGCCTCTTTTTCTGGGAAAATCTGACCAGAAATGAGAAATGATTCCACAAGATTTGTCAAAGATAATTGAATGTGTTTGTTCTGGGCATAAACTGACAACCTGCTACATACTACAACGTATTTAAAGAACTGTGTTAGCTATGTAATTCCTAACGGGGACTGGAAACTTTTGTGTACATGTGTACATAAATGCATATATACATATATGCACAAACATTCATTCTCCCTACCCCCTCTTGATTTTCTCACTATTTTATTCTGTCTTAAGACCTGTTCTCTCTTTATTAACATTGGTTTTCCCTCAGAATTTAGGATAAGCAGAATTTCAGATTCGAGTTTCTTTTTCATGGGTTTGACTCCTCCATGTTCCTATACCAAATATTATGTCAGGTTAAAGCTTAAGTCCTGTGCTTATTGGATGCAGACTTTTACCATTGTAGCCAACAGTTTAGTTGTCAGAATGGTTATAATTGATATATATGATTTTCTGAGTACTATGATTTTCTTCAAAGAATTGTATGAATGTGAGCTGATCATCCATAATAGCATCCACATAGCAAATCAACAGCTGTTGTCTTAGTTGGCACACAGAAAACGATCGAGACTGTCCTTTTCTGTGGTCATGACCATAATCACAGTGAGACTTCATGCTACAGATCTGGGTCCCACCTTCTGCACAAAACTTAGCATCATGTATTTCAGCAACATTGTGGAAGAAGGATTGAATAGTTTTGTAAACACCTATGGCCATTCAACGTTGGAATCAATATCTGCCCAACTCTGTCTTTGTAATAAAATAAAATGGAGAATATTTCCTTTTCAGACGGAAATATCAAGTTTATAACAAAGACTCATATCTTCTGTGTTTTACAGAAATTATGTTAAGTCCTCCATCCCTAAACAAAAGTTAAAGAAAGCATGCATAGAGAATTTATATTAATTTGATTTCAGGGTAGATGATTTCACAAGATCACTTTTATTGGTGCAACTGTCAAACTGTATATTTCTAGATCTATAGTCATAAATACATTGTCTTGCCAATAGAAAAAAAAATGTAAAATTCTCAATAATGTCACAGTTTTGTTTCAGTTTTACAACAAAAGTTCCCAGAGGTTTAGCTGTATTACCATTATACTCATTAACAAACCGATCTCATACCAAACTATGGTTAGGATTTTAGTTCAAGACAAGGATTTTCTTTTTTGTCCTTATTTAATTTTATACATTTCAATGTGTTTTTGTCCCTAAGGTCTGGGAATTGGGAACATGTTTTATGTTTTTTATGAAGATGGCATCAAAGTAATACAACCAGTGGAATGTGAATTTCAGAGGCATATTAAGCCTAGTGAAAAACTCCTCGGTTTTCAGGCAAGTTGTCTTTAAAAGTCTGTTTGTAGTGTTTTCTCAATTATAATTTTCTTTACATAAGAATTTATTACTAGTTCAGTGTTTTCTGCTTGATAAATTCAGCCATGTCTTCTGAATGAATAAATAGCCTATAATGGTGATCTCAGAATGTCTTGTATTGTCCTCTATTAAATTCCAGCTTTCAGTCCTACTTTTCTGTTGAATATTGCCTGACTACTTTTGCAAACCTTTTCTTTCTTTGGCTGTCTTTCTCCTTTCCCAGTTCTTTAACAGCTCTCTATTTCTGGATTTGTTGTTGAATATTTTTTAGTCCCCGCCAGCTTCCCACCTCCAACCCACCAGTTTAAATTCATCTTAATGAATCAGGGATTGGTTCTCTCTGTATTAAATATAGGATCTTTTGGGGAGCAGGGAAGTGTTGATAGTTTCTTTTTCTCCACTGCATGTTTGTCTGTATTAAACCTGTGAGGCAAATCTCTGTCCTACTAAGTGCTCTCACAGCTTCCACTGAAGTTAGTAGAGATGATTGATGCTTTGGTTCCAACTTAAAATTCATATAAGTAGTTTCAATAACTTTACTGTTAACATATTTATAGCTGATTTTTCCAAATTCTTAGAATTTATGGTCTAGTTTCCCTGAGTAGGATGCATAAAAACACTAGTGTATTCTCCACTTCCATTTATTCTTGTGATGTTTTTCCTTTACTGCTAATCAAATTGCTAGCTGACATGATGCATGTTCCCACTGGAACACTTGCTACTAGTCACTACATTAAGACTTACTCTATATGATATATCAACTTTCAAAAATAGTAACTTTTTCTCATTTGGATTTGAATGAGTGACCTTGAAATACATACTAAGCATTGAGATGTACACTTTGGTGTTTTTTTTTTTTCTCTAATGTCTCAATGACAGCAGAACTAGAGCTGTCTCAATGGAATTTGTCTCTTCTGTTATCATTATTGATGTCAAAGGCTGCTGTGCTCAGCAACAAGATTTATTTTAGTGGGAATAATTAGGCTTTGAAAAGCTAATCATACCTTGATTCGTGCTGCTTAAGTGAAATTAGATTGACATAGTCAAAAAATAAGCCAAAAACCTTTTTTTTCATGGCTGTTTAATTAAAAAGCTGATTATGTAAGAATTCTGTTAAAATTTTATTGATTTAAAGTGCAGTCTAGATTTTAAGAGTATTTTTATTGAAATGTGTCAATACTCAGGATGAACAGGTAAAGTTTGTTTCCTTTTTGAACCTTTCAAACCTGAAGTAGCACAATAACTATGTCTTCTTGGGGGAGAAAAAAAAAGGAAAAAAAGAAGAAAAGCCCAGAAAAGTAGGCTATTTGATAACTTTAATTCTAAAGTTTTCCTAAGAAATTTTTTTTTTTTTTAAATATTCTTCTCCTTTGAAGAATATCATATGTTCCTCAAGCCTCTTTGGAAGTCTATTTCCTCTGAATAATAATAATAATAATAATAGTAATAAAATAAGCCATTCTGTCCCAGGATCAGATTTTATCAAGTTCAGAGTATGATTGCTTAGTGACAGCTCATGTCATAAATTGCTGGTTAGTAATTATCTTGGGCTCTGTCATATACTTTCACTAATCAGAGATATTGGTAAGTATACCAAGAATATTTTGATGTAGCTTTACATAGCTTTTCCCATTAGGGCATCTCCATGACTTAACTATTAACATATTAATAATGAAGGAATCACGTGCTTGCTTAAACCTCTCCCATTTCTCATTTCTTTACACTTCACTGAATTAGCTGTTCAAGTGGTGAGTAAAACCACAGGAGAGTTGTTTATTGCCAAACAGTTGCTAAAGCATAGGAACATTTCTAAATTCAGCAGTGCAGTTTAGATAGTAGAAAATGTCTAGATATTACACATGACACGCCAGTGTTCCTCCACAGGTTTCCTGTTTGTCTGTCAACAAACCTGAACTGAGCTTCTGTAAAAGAATGAGCTCAGGTTTTCTACACAATATTGCACTGTATTGTGAACCACGCTGCAGTACTTATACATCTACATATTTAGGTATGCTAATTTTGCTAAAGGTAAATATATTTTCTCACTTGCTATATACT
This sequence comes from Setophaga petechia, assembly GCA_024362935.1. NCBI lineage: Eukaryota > Metazoa > Chordata > Aves > Passeriformes > Parulidae > Setophaga > Setophaga petechia. Next base: position 37,454,048 of record JANCRA010000001.1, read on the forward strand.
TAAGAACCCTTATCTAAATATTTAATTACCTCTTATGGAGCTGAGTGTCAATACAGCAAAACACTTTGGTGTATATCTAGCATGGGAATCAATTGGAGTCACTGTGTTTAAAGTGAAGCAAAAGATTTAGTGCTTTACTGGCTCGTGAAGGGTCACAGAAATTGTAAAGATCTCCTTCCCAGAAGGAGGTGTTTATTTTTCTCCCCCAAGATGATGTACTTATTATGCTACTTCAGGTTTGAAAGGTTCCAAAATAAAACAAATTTTACCTATTCATACTGATTACTGACACATTTCAATAAAAATATGGAGCTTAAAAATAATTAAGCTCTTAAAATCTTTACCGAAATTGTAAAGACCTCCTTCCTCTACTTTCCAGAATCGCCTAAATTACTTGAATCTTCTTAATGTCAAGTGCAAGTAGAAATTTATTAGTCTGATAGTGAAAATTCTAGATGCCTAGGGACAGAAATAAACTGATTTCAATTTTCTGATACAGGTTGTTGTTTAGCTAGACCAGCTTTGACAGCTGTTTGTTTAACCTGTTGTCAAATAGATTCTTAACCATGGTTCAAGTAGAGTCTTTCACCTGTTTAAACACCTCATCATTGTGAAATGCTTGGGACATTTTCCTAGGTAACATTCAACCTCTGTTTATCCTCTGCAAATTAATATTATCCAAAGATTTAAATTCTAATTCTTATGCAAAAGTGTTTTTATTTTCTTTTCACAATGAATCCCAATTAGAATAATTATTTCCAGAGACTGAGAAAAAAGCAATTGAAACAGATGCCTTTTGGAGACTAATGAAAAAATCCTTTTGGCTTCAACATAAAGCTGATTTTCTGTTTATTACAAGAAGTAGCACATAATGGAATGGCCAAATTTCAGTAAAATATGCCATCTCACATTTGAATATGTGCTGGAGGTCAGAACAAAATATTTCATTTCATTATAATTAATGTGACTACGTGGCATACCAAAATTTCCACAGGAAATTAGATTGAAGCATACTTTGTAGTCCACGGAAACTGTCTTGGTTTACACTCTTACAGCACAGAAAGTGTATTAAATGCTAGCCTTTGTTTGTAAAAAAAATTTTTTAAAAAATCCAGTCTGATTTTTAGTAAACAATGTCAAGAAAACAATGATTTAATGTAGAATAGGTGATACATGCATTCATGAATTAAAACATGCATTGCTGCAACTTGTTGGTATCACCTTACTCTTAGGCAGCTATAACATAGCTGGACATTTCATTACACGGCCTAAAGGTTTCACTCTCATCCTGTTAAAACACTGAGGCCCCTTTGCAGTGAGTGTAAGTTAAAAAACACAGAATTTGCACGTATAAATCTGCAAGTACATGATTCCTCTTGAGATTTTCTTGCCCCAGACTATCTTGAAAAAATTTCTCTAAGGATTTATTTTCCTCCATCTGCTGACTTGTTACAGAGCAAGTCACTTTTTGATTAAAAAGTCTGGGAGGAATACAACAATGAGGTAAATTAATGTTTTATCAGATGTTAACTTTTTTTTTTTTCAGAGAGAATAAATTAGGAAAAAGTAAATTGCTCACATTTTAATTAGAAGAAGAAAATGGTGGGTTTATGCTTATATTTTAAGGAGAAATAATTTTACCCAATTACCCAACCACTGGGGAAATTAATATGGAACCTCAGAATGACTGCCTGTAGTGTAAAAGAAGTCCAAACTGTCTAATGAGATAAATTTTATGTTTTCAAAAGCAAGATTTCAGTTCTGTTTAAATAGCTTCTGATAAATGCAGATTTGAATAACTAGAAGAAGAAGAGACAAGCAACCACATAAACCAGTTTATACTGGGAAAAACACTCTGCTTTGGATATATGAATTCTGGTGCATAATTTTCACTGTTAGATTGAAAAAACAGATTTTTTTCTTCTATGTTTTCAGTCTTTTCAGGCAAGGTGAAAACTGGCATTGGATTATAGAAATTTATGAAAACTTGAAAAATATTTTAGAACCTCTCTTGTATATGTAGATATGTATATGTGAGGTTGTGTGTATATATATATATATATATATAATTATATTGGTACTCGTCTTGCAATGGAAAAATCTTTAAATATACACTTCTGAGTGTTTTAGACTCAGATTCAGGAAAATGTATAAGGCAGTAGCTCATTTCTGGATATAGCTATAAGTGCTTAAGTTAGAGTATTTTGCTATTCTGCTATACATCCCACAAGGGTAGGTGGAATCAGAGAAATCGTTTACACTAATCTATATGATGCCATGGGAGAGAAAGACAGATTCCATCAGCATAATTTTTGAATAAAATACTGAATATGTCCTTATAGAATTCAGTCCCAGAAACTCATGTAAATTAATGTAAGTCCCTGAGAGACGAATGAAAATAACATATCTGTGTAGATTTTTTGCAAACATTTGTGGATTCATTGTTTGAAGGTGCTCACTCTGAGGAATAAGAGGATGGTGTAGAACAATCTAGATGTACTTATCTGTTTAGATAAAACATGAAAGTAAGACAGGGTATATTTAGAATAAATATAAAATATAATGAGATCAGTGAAATAACCTTCCACTTTAAGTGACAATTACCCAGAAGGCAAATAACAATAGATCACTGATATGATGATTACAAGTCATATTAGAGACATACTGGCATATGTTGACTTTATGCAACAATGAAAAGCATTTAGCTACTTTTAAGAATGAAAATCCCATTTGTCCCATGCCTGTCATTCATTAAAAAATCAGATTTTTCACTTCTCCCTTTGATCTTCATGCCTTTTTATCAGCACGAACTAAATCTTTCTTTTTACTTATTTCTAAGTTCTCCTGAAGTTCCTGATGATATGCTATTGTACAGTACCTGAGTTTAGTGACCTTTCCTTATCATGTGATTCCTGAAAGACCTTCCCTTAGTTGAAGTTTAGGAGCCGTGTAAAAGCAAGCAGTGGCTTTCAATCTTCTGCAAAGAAACTCTTTTTTCTAAAGCTGTAAATTGATTTATTTCTTCTTTTGACATATAAAGATTGAGTGTATTTTCGAAAATGTAGAAGCACAGCAGGCAAAGAATGTTGATGATACAGAAAAGGAAGTGTTGAAGTGCATCATCCCCTTGAAGAGCATTGCTTGGTGCCAGAGATGGTGTTCTGCCACATAATGTTTCCTGTGCCTTTTAAAAGGCGTTTGATGCTTAGAAACAGAATTCTTGTTTAAGAGCTCATCATATCTTGCTGCTCATTCTACATTGAGTCATTATCTGCTGACATATCATAATTATTTTCACAGCGGCCAGTTATGATGTATCAGGCAGAGCATTCTAAATTAGGAATAAGCAGCAGAATAAGTGGCACAAAGAAATCATACTTATGATTTGGTAAAATTGTCCCTTTTGATGCAAAGAATTTAAAATAAGAGGCAAAAGGAGAAAAGGTCAGAAAATTGAAAACACTTGATACATCCTGTACTTTTCCAAGTAGAGTGTTTTTCAGGTCCATATATTTAAATAATTTTAATGTCCATTATAGGAAAGAAATAATGCTATTTCATAAATGGAATTTTCACATATAGTAATATATTTGACCAAGTAACCTTTAATTTTGATAAAACCAAGCTTTTTCTGGGAGAAGATATTCGCAAATAGGTAGTTAAATACATGATGATTTGCCATATATTTCTACAAATCAGGAATAGTGAGCATGCAAACTCCAGTTAGCTATTTTGACTGAGAATGTATAGTTATATGTATTATGAAATATCAGTTCACTGAAGTGAACAGATTTTATTTTTTTCAAATTCATCCTTTTGCAGGAATGGAAAGGCAGAGAGGGAAGGAATGGTAGTAAGAAGATATTTGGTATGTATTGTGTTTAACACTAGTAAGATAGGCCATGAGGATGTCTTATGGCAGAGGCTGCCGAACTTCTTGGTCTTTAAAGCAACCTGTCAACTCCAGGTGACCAAAACAGCTGATGTCTCTGTCTGCTGCTTTGCCCCTTTGCCATGTGACAGTTTGCACCACACCACCTCCCCTTTCTCTTCATGTGCACATTATCATCTCCCCAGTTAGGTATTCCCTGGCTTACTGCTCTGCTCTCAGCTGCAGGGTAGGCCATGCCTCCACTGCCTCCCTCTGCAGGGCACCGTGGTGCTGCTCAGAGCCCGAACACACTGTGTGTCTGGTTTGGTTTGCTGGTTTTAAGGTCTCCTGCCCCTTGCTCGCTTTATTTCTACATGAATTTTTTTTTTTTTTTCAAATTGGTTTCCTTCTCAGGTCAACAGTACTTCTTGAATTTCTAGAAAACATCCTAAAATTTGGTGTATGAATTATTTTATGGTGCTTGTGGGTTGTGGTGCTTTCAGATGGAGTTTGGCTAACGTGAGTTTATGTCCTAGTGTCAACTGTCCTTTTTCCTTCCCTGCATTTTCTGTGGTTTTATTTTACAGTTAAAAAAGAAGAAAATGGGTATAATTTGTCTCTCTATTACACTGTTGACTGTGTTGATTCTTATACTTTTCCTGTTTCTATTGTATTATAGGATGAAGTTTGTCCCAAAGCAGATGGTGATCCTGTTCAGCGGTGTGTTTGGGCAACTGCTATTAATGTAAAGGACAAGTTCATATATGCGACGCAGCCCACACTTGATAGAGTTCTCATTGTTGATGTGCAGTCTCAGAAAGTTGTACAGGTATTTATTTCTCATTTTTTAAGTTACTATTTAATTTAGATAGTAGAATTTAAGACTTTCCTTTATATTTCAGAAACAGAAATAAAGTTATCTTGAGAGTAAACACATTATTTGGTAAAAAGTTCACCTACTTTCAACATTTAGCAGCAGTATCTGTTTAGCAGCTATTCTTGATAGACAATTGTAAGGAAAAAACCACGAAAATAGCTCTTATAAATATTTGAGTAGTTGAGAAAATGAGTTCTTTAGGAAGTTTCTGACTGGAGGTTCCTTTCACTGTAAAATGATGATTGGCTAAAATAGAGTCTTATCACAAGGATATGTCTATCAGTTTTGACAGAAAGGTCAGGGTTGGCTACAGAAGGTGGAGGATGGTTACTGTGTCACTCTGTCACTGTTACTCTGCTTTTAGACAGAGAAATTACAAAAACAGTAAAAATAAACACTACTCTTAGCTAAGACCAGAGGCTTTGAATTCAAACTTCTTCTCTACTCCTCTTTCTTAGTCTCTGGGATTCTGGAGTATCTACTTGGTGAAAATAATTCATTGAGTAAAAGAGAGAAATCAATGAATGCTATGCTACAGTGATTAATACAGTCACAGAGTTTGAGCAATACCAGGTGTGGTGTGTTGCCCCTGACTGGAGGCCAGATAGCACCAAAGCCACTCCACCACTCCTCTCCCCAGCTGGACAGACCAAGAAAGGTTTTTTGGGTTGAGATAAGGGAAGGGAAAGATCGCTCACCAGTTACCGTCACAGGCAAAACAGACCTGACTTTGATAATAAATTCAGCTCACTTCCCTACCGAAATCTAAGCAGGATAATGGATAGTGTAACAAATCCTAAACACCTGTCCCCCAGTGCTCCCTCCTTCCTGGGCTTAGTTTTATTCCTGACTCTCTGCCTCCTCCCCTCCCAGCAGTGAAGGAGATGAGGAATGGGGGGTCAGTTTGTCACATGTAATTTCTGCTGCTGCTTCTTCCTCAGAGAGAGTAATTTTTCCCTGCTCCCTCCTGGGGCCATTGCCGTGGGAGACAGTCTTCCATGAACTTCTCGAGTGTGAGTCTTTCCCATGGGCTTCAGTTCTTCACAAGCTGCTCCAGTGTGAGTCTCTTTCCATGGGATACAGTCCTTCAGGAACAGATTGCTCCAGGCTGGGTCCTCTATGAGGTCACAAGTCCTGCCAATAAACCTTTTGCAGTGCGGCTGCCTCTTCACAATTTCACAGGTCCTGCCAGGAGCCTGCTCCAGTATAGGCTTCACATGGATCCAAAGCCTCCTTCAGACATTTACCTACTCCAGGGTGGGGTCCTCCAGGGGCTGCAGGTGGATCTCTGCTCTACCCCATGGGCTGCAGGGGCGCAGTTGCTTCACTGTGGTCTTCACCACAGGCTGCAAGGGAATCTCTGCTGGCTCACCTCAAGCATCTCCTGCCCCTCCTTCTCCACTGACCTGGGCATCTGCAGCACTGCTCCTCTGACATATTCCCACTCCTCTCTCATCTGGTTGCAAGCACAGTAGCACTTTTATGTGTCTCAGAGGTTATCCCAGAGGTTTCACCCCACCACTGATGGACTGGATCTTGGCCAGCAGCAGGTCTGTGCCAGTGCCAGCTGGCACAGGCTCTGTCAGGCATGGGGGAAGTGTCTGGCATCTTCTAACAGAAGCCACCCATATAGCTCCCCCCTTCTACCAAAAGCTTGTCACACAAACCCAGTGCACCAAGGCACAAGGTAGGGCTTATAGTCATATTTATATTATATCAATATCATCATATTTATAGGAAACAGATGTCCTTTAGTAAATAAAACACTGATTTTTTTTAAATTAGAAACCTAACTAAATTGTTAATAAAAAACCACACTTAAATAGAGCTTTTCTTCATGCCTTTTAGTTTTCTCACTGATAAATGAATGAAAAATCTTTAAAGTATGGATTATATGTTAGGCTCCAGGGAGACAATATTGTGTCCTTAAAGGGGACTTATAGGGAAGTTGGAGACAGATTTATTAATAGGGACAGTGGCAATAGGCAAGGGGTAATGGTTTTAAATTAAAAAAAAAAAAAAAGTTGGATGCAGACTAGATATAATGAAGACATTTTTTACAATGAGGTTTGCAAAACACTGTCAGAGGTTTCCCAGAGAAGTGGTGCAAGCCCCATCCCTGGAAACCTTCAAAGTCAGTTTAGATGGGGCTCTGAGCAAACTGGTCTAGTTGAAGATCTCCCTCGTCACTACAGAGGTTTTGGACTAGATGACTTTTAAAAGTCCCTTCCAGCTCAAACTATTCCATCATGTAAGCGTACACATGTATTCTGTACAGGCTTATAAAATTTAAAAATAAATAATAAAATTGCATTTATAAAATTGCATGACTTACAAAAATAATTTTAGTACTTTTCCATACTTGAAAACTTGCTTTCTGAATTCTGTGTCAGCTGACTCAGATATGGCTTCCTCAAAACTTGAACTATCCAAATGGTGTCAAGGAATTGTAACATATTTTATTCTATAGGTTAATAATAAAAAGGTGGGGATTTTTTACTTAAATTTACCGTTGCATATTAAAATAGAGATAAAATGAGGGGGTAATTTTTTTTTTTTCCTAAAACTATACTTTTTTACAACTGGTTTGATATATTACTTCAGGAAGACAGAGTAAAAACCCAAAATCTCAACACAGTCCGCAAATTTGAAGGAGTGGAATATCTGGCAAAGTTTTCCATGGTCTTTGACTGACATTGAGGTGTCAGCTTCCTTTTCTCCACAGGAGGGATGAAATATCAATATAATTGCATTTATTAGCATTTAGACTTCAGTGTCAAAAGCACATGATTTTTCTTGAGCTCACTGAAAATAGGTTTTAATTTAGGCTTAATGAAATATGCTCATTGGTAGGCTTTTCTAATTTGTCTTTAGTTACATTTTTTATTGTTTTAAATATATAAAAATATATATCACTTTACCATTAAAAATTGCAGAGATACTTACTGCAAAGATTTATGTTAATTAAAAAGTAAATTCAGTAAATTAACCACTAATTAGAAGTTCAACTCTTCGCAAGAATTGTATGTAAAGCAATTGTGCAGTTTTTGAATGGCATTAGATTGTTCTATCAAAAAAAAATTTTTGTTTCTGTAATGAGCTAAAAAGCAGTGATGCAGAATGCCTAAGTGTAGAAAAGAGCTTTGTGCTGTAAGTCTGTGCTACTTAGCAAGAATATTTTGCTAAAACCAGGACACTCCAGAAGCTTTCATATTATTCTGGTGGAAAAAAACCCCCACTTTCAAAGGAATTTTATTTTGAGAGATAGAATAGCATTGCTTTTCCCTTAATTTAATAATATCAAGATTATGAACTAAGGAAAGCATAGAATTAAATTTACTCCAGCTGTGGAAAACTTTTGCTGCAATGGAAGCCTTGTTTTGATGGTTCTAATAATAATAAATTATTTTTCCATTTCTCTTTCTTAACAAAGATTTTTGTTGAGACAATATAGTAAAAACACTGTTGATTCATGGATGGGTTTTAGAATTGAAGTAAGTCTAATTTGGAATTTAGTAACAAGTCAAGAGATATTCTGTTTAGCATTTCTAAAAACATGCATGGCTCTGTCTTCTTGTCTTTTAAAAACAAGCCTTTATTTTCTAGCTTTATTTTCTGCAAGCAGGAAGAATGTTCTGACAATTAAATGTTGCTCTTTTTATATGATATACACTTACAAAAACTCTTTTACACATAGGAAGCACAGAAGGGAATTTAGTTTTCCAGATCAGTCTATTTTCATTACTTAGAGTACTGCCTAGCGCAGAATAAAATAATGATTTAATTCATTATTTGAAAATAAAACCCAGCTCAGAAATGTTCAGAAATGAGAGAATTTTTCTTGTTAGACTTGTTAGAAATTCTTGTTAGAATTTTTCTTGTTCTTCCTTTTTCCTGAAGATCATATTAATACAGAGGATATAATTTTCATACATGTACATGTGCATGTAACTATTTCTAGCCTAGATCTTAATAAGAGAGATGTCTAATAAGAAAGTCTACATTCTTAATAAGAAGCCACCTTGAAAAAAAATCACATAGGCTAATGGGAATAAATGTGGAGATAATTTCATATTTTGAAAGCAAGAGAATTCTAATGAAACTCCCATTACTGTGCAAAAACCCTATAGAAAATTAAAAATTTATTTGAAAGGACTTTAAGTCGTGTAGCGATGCTGTTTTCTGTGTAAAAATAATGTTTATTTGGTTTTGCTTATTACAATGTTTTCTCTGAAGTACTACTATACCTGTTATTCCTTTCTACTATGAAAGTTATTGTAAAAGGTGTGCACATATGTGACAACTAGATCTGAGGATGATTTATTTTTATGGCAGGTAAATTTATCCATGTGCTTTAGAGGATTCTATAGCAGAATAAATTGAAATGTATTGGAAACATGGGTGTTGTATCTTTAAAGATATATATATAAGGAAAATTTTTGACTTATCCAGGTAATTCTCATTCTAAAGTCAAGGGAAGCATTTGCTTTCATTTTTAAATTCTTGAAAGCAGGAATTGTGCAGTATTGCATAGCAGCCCACCACTAAGTGGGATGACTTAGAGGCTGAAGTAGACAGAGTCATCATCCTTCAGTCCTCAGTGTGCTGCTGGCAGATCAGCCTGGTCAGCTAGAAACAGCTGTGAAAGTCTGAGATGCTCAGCTCCTTTTTGCTGCTGGCTTCCCTCTGGGGAGCTGAACTGCCTGTGCCTGACCCTGCAGGCACCTCCTTCTGCTCCTCCTGGCTGTGCCACGACCCCAGCTCTGAGCGCAGCTGGCAGTTCTCTGGCAGAGCATGTATGGGTCAGACCTTTGTCTGGGGAAGCCAAAAGGAAATTTGACATGCTTTGACAAATTAGCTATACAACAGTTCAAGTATTATTTTAAACAACTTGTTTTCTAGCATGTAGTAGAAAGAAGTTATCAAACACAAATGACCTTTTTCGAGGGGTAACTTGTGATTTTAAATGAGCCAGTGAGCAACCTGGCTTCATTTTCCATTTTCAAAAGGAAAAACAAATTCTGCTTAGATGAAGTGGTCGCTTGCAACACCTCAGGAGTACAGTTAAGTATCATCTGCAGTCTCAGCCAGCCATTAGTGCATTATCTTGAGGATCTACATCATTAGTTTAAATTAGGTTCACTTAATTAGCCAGCTGGTACTCTCCTTGACACACTGATAAACAAGCTGTGCTTTACAGTTCCATAATGGTAAGACTAAAAAATAATTTCCACCTATTTTTTCCTTCTTAAATGATGAAAATAAAAAAGTATTCCCCCCCTTTGTTTAGCCTGTGTATAATATCTCTTAATCGACTACACTTTTTTCCAATTTAATACCTCTGAATCCTTCAGTTTTTGTAACAAAGGAAGTTTAGAGCTCAGCTGTTTAACAGGTTCATGGTCTCAAGTGACAGTGCTTAAAGTTGTAGTGAAACCAGTTCAGTTCTGATCACAGGTTCTATGAAAAGTAGCAACTGTAATTGGAAAACATAAGAAAACAATCCTTCCTACTTCAACAAAATATACACATTTTAACAGATAGGAAGTTTTGGGTGCAGCAACATCATGTTGATTTTTTGCAGTAACATCTTCCATTAATTCCAGTATGTGGCTTGAGAATACTCTTCCCTTTTTAACCATTTTTCAGTAAATGGTGTAGTTTTTCAACTGATACATGTAAAGTGAGAGTGATGGCAGGGAAGGAGGACAAATAGTTTTGTACTTGATTAAGAACCTTTTTTTTCGACTTCTTAAAGGCTTCAGTATTATGTAGATTGGATACCAAGTGTTAGAGTACATAATAAATAAAAAACACATTTTCAGCAATTCAGTAACTCTGAATTAATCAGAGGGCTGATTCAAGAATTGACAACATAATTCCTAAATACAGTCTGAAAGTATCTGAAAATGTGTATCTACTCATCATTTTCATTCAAGCATACATATTATGTTTCCTTTGAAAATGTGACAAAGGATTTCTTTTTTTGCACTATTTCAGGCAGTGAGTACAGATCCTGTTCCAGTGAAGCTACACTATGATAAATCACATGATCAAGTCTGGGTGCTGAGCTGGGGAAACATGGAAAAGAATTCACCAACTTTGCAGGTGAGGTGATCACAATGATTATATGTAAGGAAATACAGACAGGTTGAACCTTTGTGTAATTGCAATGTGTTGCATATTTTCCTTTAGGCATTATTACCATGACCCCAGTAAGGGCAGAGAAATGATTTTAGGTAACCAGAAAACAAGCCAAACAACTGACCTCACCAAAAAGTTAATCATTATTTTCAAGACCCTTAGTCTGAATTGGCAGTGGCAAATTGATAGAAGGATAAGGAATGCAGCTGAAAACAGCAGCATGTTCTGTACTACCAGTATTTTGAGAGCAAACTGTTGCTGTTCATGATATTTTTGTCCCTAATTAGAGGATAAACTGGACTTTAGACATACTTCCATTTCATTAAAGTCATATTGACGTTCTGGACGTGTCAAGCTCTGTCTTTATTGGGTTTTTTCCACATGAAAGATACTAAAAATCTTGATTTTTCCCATACTTTGGAGCAGCGACAAACCTAGGACAGTCACCAAAGCACCATCTCAGGAAGCTGTACTTACTTTTCTACTTTTTTATTCTGTTCCTTAGTTATAGCAATCCCCTAAAACTATGATGATCAGCCTTATAACTTAAAAATTCGTTTTGCTTCTAATTTGTTTTCCTTGTCTTCAGAAGTTAAATAAATCCTTATGTATGTATATATACTTATATATAAGAAAAAGAATAAGAGAAATTTTAAAAGCAAAATTAGTAACATTTGAAATCACCTTTTCAACACCTACAGACCCTTAATAACTTTGAGTGTGCAAGGTAATCTGTGGAAGTTTAGTAACTGCTCCTCCCCAGAACTGATAAATGAGTTAGTCTTACTATATTTTAAAGTGGCTTATCATCCTCCCCCTCATTTTTAATTACAATATTCATAGTAGATGGTCTCCTTTTCTGAAAAAAAAAAAAAATAAAATCCACTCTTAAATGCATGTATGTGAACAGCATAGTGGCTATTCTATGGAATTGTCTTTTACACATGCATAAACATTTGCTTCAGAGAAGGTCCAGGATTTTGGGATTTGAATGAAATTGGTTGATAACAATTTAAGGAGTATTTAAACTCAGTTCAGCTTGCTCTTCTGAAATATGTCTGTGTTATGTTGAATTACCTCATGATTGATGGGAATTGGGACTATGCATAGCCATATGTTCCAGTGGATTTGTTGATAGTATCTTTTCACTTTGGCTGAAGTGCTTAAAAATTTAATCTCACTCTAAGATCTAGTGTAAGTAAAAAGATAAACAAAAACCTTAGTTTAAGCTAAGAACTGTTAAGGGCTTTATTAATGGAAATTAATAAATATGGATTCAGGATTGATTAAAAAAGATGAAGGGGAAAAATAAGTATGGAGACTAAGTGTTTCAGTATGTAATAGTTCTCTGAAATCTGTAACTATTATTTGCACTCCTTTTCTTGGTAATGTAGAAAAGACAACACAAGAGAATACAGAGGCAATAGTGTATTTATTCATTTGGATTGAGATTTGATTTTTAAAGAATACTTGTATGGTTTATGCTGGTGTTACTTTGTGCAGGTGATAACCCAAGCCAGTGGGAGTGTTTCCCATCACACCATCCATACTCAGCCCGTGGGGAAGCAGTTTGACAGAGTGGATGACTTTTTCATTCCTGCCACAACCCTCATCATTACCCACGTGCGGTAAGTTTGTCTGGATGTAGGGAATGTTGGATTGTCTTTGTGCTCATCCTAAGAACAGGTTCTGGCTGTGACAGAACTGAACAATTGGATCAGCTGGATTTTAAAAGACATGTGGAACACAGAAAGAGAGGCTGAGGAAAACAGGACAACACTTAACACAGGCATAAAGCAGAACTCTCCCCAAGACCTCTTAGAGGAAAATCTATTTTTCTTCCTCAAAATACACTAGTAAGAGTGTGATATATAATTTTCTTTCCATGGTTTTTTTTTTCTGTAACATTTCTACCTCTAGGTATTGACTAATTCTGCAATCTAGGATTTTTTCATCTGAGTATTGCATTAACGTGTATTAGTAGTTTGTATGTTTAAAACCTCTTAAGTTTTTTTTGCAAGCTGATGTAGATCCATTTTGCCTCAAAACAGCTCTGCCAACAATTATCCATTATTTATTCTAATATGCCAAGTTTCTATAGAAATATCTTCATTAGATAATCTTGACTGTCATCATTCTGCTCTAGCAAAATTGTCAAATTACAGATGTAAATAGGCATCTTCATTAAAAAAAATAAAATTTCTGATGGTAGTGAGTGGTATTGTTTTAAATGTGAAAGCATGAAATTTAGGATGGTTTTACAGCTGATTTTGAATTCACTCTGTATGTGCCTGGGAAGAATTTAGTCTTCTGTATCAAGGAGATACAGAAGAATTTAAAAAGAAATTACAGAGAGATGTATAGATTAATATATCTGAATAATAAATTGACTCTAAGTACCATAATTACTATATTTCTTGAACTGAGTAGGCAAATTCCTGTTGTGTCCCTGAAGTAATCTGCAGTCCTCACATTCAGCCTTAGAAAAACATTAAATATTTCTGCAGTATTTGGAGCAGATATGTGTTGTGAGGAAAAAAGTTACTGTTTCATAAACTAACAGGTACTAGAGGTACTGCCCAAACAGAACTGACATAAAGATACTTTAATGTTCAAGTAAATAGGAAAATAAAACCATGGATAGGGGTAAACATCATACTAGGAGGGGAATCAGGACTGGGAAAAGAAAAATAGGGCCAGTCCAAAGCTAGTGTTGGATTTGCCTCGTCTAACTCAAACCATTTTAGGTTGATATTTTGCCCAAATAGATCAAGTAGGCTCTTCCTGCTTTGCATGTTACCTTCAGCTGCTGAGTAAATTCACATCTCCTGTATGCAACTCAACAGAAAATAAAATGAAAGAATAAAAGAAAACACACAAGAATAAAAAAGGGTATGAAATCAATTGAACATTGAAAGAATAAAGTCCGGTAAGTGCCTGCAGATATAGAATAAATATGTACATCAGTTCAGGCCTAGTTAAGTTTTTTTGTTTGTTTGTTATTTGTTTTTTGGTTGGGTTTATTTTTGTTTGTTTTCCTTTTTTTTAATATTCACATGCCAGATAAAATGCCAAGACTGCCAAAATGCCAAAAGAAAATTCCTGGTATGGCAAAAAAGACTTTCAGTAGTTTGTCTACTGCTAAACCCATAGATTTGGAGGGTTTAATGAACAAAATCAATCTGATTTTATCAAATAATGAGCTTAAGGGAAATGCTATTAATTCTGAGTACCTTTTCTAAAAAGAAAATTTAAAAACACTATGTAGACAAATACAGTGCTTTTCTTTCAATGCATGCTTCAAGAACTGTTTATGTTAATCAGTTGTTGAAGAATTTGTCTTCCATAACATCTGGCCTGCAAGTACCTTGCTTTTTTTGTTTAAATTAGGATGCAATATATGAACAATGTTACAGGAAAGATTTAAAATTAACTGTATTCATCAAATTAGTAGTGATGTAGAAAATCCCAGTCTATTAAAGGTAATATGACCAGTCAAAAAAAAAAAAACCTACTCAATCGCAGCATGTGTTTCCTAAGGCTGTTAGGCAGCAAACATAAAGCTTGAGTTTATTATTCTTGGGAGTGTATAACAACCAGGGGAGCAATTTATGAGTATGAATTGCAAAAAACAGCTAAGAGGGAAATAACCCCACTGACTAAGTTGGCTGGTATAGTTAATTGCCCAAGGGCCCTATTTACTCTTTGTCAGAAATCAGCTCCCTTTGGCCGTGCAACACCAGCCCATTTCAGAAAAATGAAAACTTTCTGTAGCTAGGTGTGTTTGTCACTTGTAAGCTAAAATTTTGAGTGATGAGGCAGAAGACAGTATGCATGGCTTACCAAATTAGCATCCAGAACTAAACACACTGTGCAAATGAAGGCAATCCTAAGCAAAAAACCACCACATATCACTTAAAAGAATTAAATAAGTTTCCTAACAGCTAGCACAAGCCACCTGATACCATCTGCAGTGTATTACTATCTACAGCATATTCTGTCCAATAGGTTGGCTTGTTAACACATAGGAACAGAAGTAAAGGCACATAATTTAAAACCATAGTCAGTCATTATTTTTTTTAATTTTTAATAATAGCTAAAGTGGTAATTGCTACTAGTATTTGTATAAGTATTTAAAACTTGTTGAAAAATAATTTATTTAAGTGGTGGAACTATACTTTTGATTTACCTAGGTCAGTAATTTTTATATATGAAAATCCAAATGGGCTGCTCATTATTAGAAAAGAAAACTCTACACATTTTAATGCTGTTTTAGGCAGCAGATAATTTAGGACACACTACCTCCAGATCAGACATTTGAAGAGACACCATAAATTTTGGTCTCAGGTAAATAGTAATTCATTCCAAAGGAAAAAAAAAATGGTTTCCCATATTTTTCTTAACCACTGACTGAGTTAATTTTTTCTTGTACTTATCACACAGCAGGAGTCAGGGAAAACAACCTTGTGGTTGTTTGGTTTATAACCAACAGGCATTCATTCATGCTCTGAACAGCTGTGATGCACCATCAAAACATCAACTAACCACACTAAGTAGGCATGAGCCAAAAGAAGTAGAGGAAGAATAGATTAATTTATTGTATTTAAACTTCATTTTATAATTGGTGGATAGTTGATATATGTACAGAAGAGAACAAGAAAAGAAACTTTATCATTTTGTGGAGAAAAATTTGGTAGGTTCAGTACCACCTGTTAGTTTTGCCATGTTAGGAAGGTATCTTCCTCTCTTTTATGTTCCAGTAATACTATTTCCTTCCACTCAAACACCATTAGGAATCAAACAATGTTTGATTGTTGTCTGTAATCCTTTTGTAGCAGCATTTTTAAAGATATATATATGTTTGTGTGTGTGTGTATATATTTATAAAGAAAAGATCTCTTTGTTTTAGTGAAACTGTACTAATTACAATCCTAACAATGTCTAGAGCAGCCCCACTGATGTTTCCAGATAGCAAGTTCATGGTTCTATAGAGAGTCTCAGTTGCAGATACACCTGGTTGGCATCTCATTATAGAGCTGACTTAATTTTAGATTTTCCTGTCTGATTTTTTTGACAAGACTAGTTTACATACTGACTCTAAGGGAGGAATTGCAGCATGCCTTTGAGCATTCCTTCATGATGGAAATAAATGTCCTTCTTTTTCTCACTAAGCAAGCTCAGAGTTTAGAGAAAGTCAGTTTCCCATGAGTTTTCATTACTTTCTTGTGCCAGCTGGTTGTAGTGCAATGCACAACAGATCTTAATCTTAGAAAAGGAGGCTATGACACAAAACAGTAAAACTTATTGTTAGAAAGAACAGTGGAAGAAGTTTGTTCAGTCTTGCAGTTGGAAATCTAAAGATTCCAAAGGGAAGAAATGATAAATTTATCTTGCCTATCTTGAAAAACAGCCCATCCTGCTGTTATTATTGGCTGTGCACTCACTGTCAATATACTTTGAATTATACCAAGAGAATGAATGAATGTAAAGCACTGACTTTCATGCACACTTTCATGCCCATATATTCAGTACACACAGCTTGAAAAAGTCTCCCCTTCCCCTCAGTTCTGTTTAAAATTACCAAACACCAGGGCCACAAAAGTAGGTAGGATGAGATCTATTAAGCTCTAATAAATAGTACAAATGCCAAGGTGTTTTTCTTCAGCTCTTTCTGAAGGCTTTTCGTTCTGTAGATGCACCTTATAAGAATTGAATATATGTTTTCAATATTTGCCCTTATATATTTAATAAGAAGAAAATTTTATTCAGCAAGCTATTTCTGTTCCAAAGCAATTCAGGACAACCAATGATCTTGTCCTTAATTGTCTGCTAATACCACTCCTTATCATAAAAATAGACTTTTACAATTAGTATGTGGGATGGTTGCAGAAAGATGACTTGTGCAATACTTATGAAAATATATTCTTGGAAGCCTAAGGAGCAAAAGAGCTGATTATTTGAGTTCCAGTGTTCATAAATCGAAGTGAACAAAAGATAATTGGAATAAATTAAGGTCTTTCACTGTACTGCAAAATGTTTCAAAAGCAGTATTAAATGAACTCACTGTAATGGAGTAACTCCAAGTT
Organism: Setophaga petechia; assembly: GCA_024362935.1. Taxonomy (NCBI): domain Eukaryota; kingdom Metazoa; phylum Chordata; class Aves; order Passeriformes; family Parulidae; genus Setophaga; species Setophaga petechia. The sequence continues at coordinate 37,471,026 of JANCRA010000001.1, forward strand.
TTTAGATGTTTTAATCTTTGAGCAGTGTTTTAAATATCATACTGTTACCTGACCTAAGAAATGGAAGAATGAACAATCAACTCACTGGTGAGATGGCTCAGGCTCTGAGTAGATATAACATATTCTGTTTGAGTTTTTCTTTCTTTTATGCCTCTGTTGTGTATGGCAATAGGGGAAACCTTCTTTCTAAAATAACACTTACTCATTTGCACAAAACAATCCAAAACCTAAGCTTTTCTTTAAGAGGTAATTGGAATGTGCTGCCAGTGCATTCCTGTGAACCTTCTTAAATGAAACCCATGTGGAGCAGTGAGTCAGTACATTCACATTTCATTCCAGAGTTTAAGCCCCTACAGAAGTGTGAAGTAGCTGACAGGGTGTGAGAGCATTTTCACTGTTTCTATGCAAATAATCAAGCAGAAGATATTATTTCTGTTGCAAAAATCCTACATAATCAGAAAAAGCTTTCTATTCAGTAGTTTCTGAGTGAAACAATGGAAGCAGTACATGCTAAGTCAGCTGTAGATGAAACATTAACAAAAGAAATATAATTAATGAAGGGGTTGAATTTTTCACATAGACAGTATGATTTAGTGTGAAGATAAGGGACAATTTAATATTTAACAAATTCAGTTAACAATGCACATTAGGGGAGCAGAAATTTTGAGACAGTTCTTAGTCATCAAGCTATAAGCCTATAATGATACAAGGAAAATAGGTAAAGAGCTTGAAAGCTTGAGGAAACTGAGACAGCTCAGTAGTACCAGGGCAAGAAAAGAAGATCTAGAAAATATTCTGCAATTTCTGATGAGGATTTTGGAATCTGGCAGTGAATCCTACATGGTGGCACAGCACACAAAGGAGGTATAGGGGTCCACTCTGCAGCCTCCTACTCTGTGTCTTAGAGAGGGACTCATGCTAAATGGAAACCTTGTGGGCATTTTTTCCCCTCTTCTCGTATTTGCGCCCCCACAAGAAGGACCCTTCTGGTCCATAAATATGTTGCTTTTGAAAAATAGGGTTTTTTTTCAGGAAAGATAGAGATGAGACAGCAAAAATCTTTTTCTCTATCTGTTTTTGGCTTTAAATAGTGGATTTTAGAGCATCTTTGTTCCAGAGGGAATGTTAAGAATGAAAGATTGAGAGATTCAGCTCAGACAGTTTTATAGCATTGAAACTTACTTTGTCCAACTACCACCAGTGGCAACAATAACAACTATTAAAATAAGTGACTTTTTAGAAATGTGAAGTCCTCTTAAGTGCATCAAATTTATATTCCCTACTTCAATCCTCCTCTGTTCACATGTTCCCATCCAAAAATTTCGTAAATGTAGTCACTACTTATCTCTAAACTAAGAAAATCTCAGTCCTTTAGGTGATTACAAGATATACCAAGTGCCCAAATTTATATCTGCATCCTCTTTTAGCTCCATTACTATACTCTAACCAACAAGGGCCAGCGTTTGCAGGCTTTGAAATGTGCTAGGCAGTACAGACTCCCAACTGTGTCTGTGGGAAAACACCTGCAGGAATCATGGATGAAGATAGATAATTGCCATCATTCCACAAGTCCAGTTAAGATTTGCTGTCACTGAAATGATGTATAGAGGTGGACATAATGTTTTTGAGGCCAGGAGATTTTGGAATTCAGGAAAAAAGTATTTTCAAAGTATTTTTAAAGTTCATCGCATTGCTATGAAATTTAATAAATAATTAATTGCACTTTTAAATGTAGTCAATATAAAACTGTTTTAATATTTTTATTCTGTGTGACTGCTTCTATCATTGCAAAATAAAGGTATGCACACGTAGACACACACACATGAATAAGGAATCCATCTGAAAAACTATCTTTTTGTGGAATCAGGTATTCTGCGGGCCTTTTCCCACATCAGCTGACAATTCAATACTGCTTGACCAATTTATTTAACTTATGGTCCAAATCTTTTCCTCTTAGGTATCTTGAGTCAAACTTCACAAAGTTCTTGAACAACAAATTCCAGCTGTCAGCAGAAAAAAAAAGATTATATAAAAAACCATTTCCACTTCAGTGTGAGAATTCCCTTCAAATGTTACCTGAAACATGAGATTGCAGCCAGCCTTTGTGGCACTATAAAACAACATTAGTCAAACAAAACTAAACAAAAAAAGAATTATTTTGTTCTACTTGACCTTCCTCATTAGCTCAGAAAGTACCTGGAACCTTAAGGAAGACTAGTCAGCTGCAATGCAGCAAAAGGTAGTTTTGCTAAATTGTAATTTTTTTTTTTTTTTTTTTTCACACAGTAAGATTTCTTCTCTTTTATATGTGCAGAAGTCATTACATTTACCTTTGGAAAAAATACCATCTTCCATCTGATATAAAGGATATAAAGCAATATATATGATATATATATATATATATATTAATATATATAAAGTGGACAAACCATTGCTAAAAATAAATGTTGTACCTGTCTCTTAGAACCTACCTGCTTTTAAATATTCAGCATCTACCACTACCAGTATGTAACATGAAACAATGTAATATTTAAAAACATAATCAACTATGAGAAGAAACTAATCCCTTTGCAATTATGGCACATAATTTGTTGTACCCAGTGGATAGAAGTTATCTTAGTTCTGCCTTAATTACTTGTTGGTTTACAAAAAATGCCCCAAATTACAAAGACTCATTTATTAGCTTGGAAGTAATCTTAAAGTGATGCAATCAACTGGGGTGGGGTTTTTTTGTTTTTTTTTTTCCTTTTTTTATGTTGGTTAAGAAATAACCAGAACACAATTAGTTTCTAAAATTTTGCTGGGTCTGGCTTGGATGGAGCTAGTTTCCTTGATAGCAGCAAGAATTGGGCTGTAGCCTAGATCTGTGGCAACGACCTAGTAAAAGTGTGATTGGAAATTTTCATTTGTCCAGTTCTATTTTTAAACATTTAGAATGGATTTTTGCGAATTGTGTTTAAGCTGTCCTATTTGTTATGTTACAAGCCCATTTTAAATGGATCTAAATCATATGAGTCAGGCAGTAAGGAAACTTCCAAATCTACACAAATAGATTATTTTTGTGTCCCTTCCATGGGTCCTCAGCTGTCAGCATGTAATATCTTATAGTGAATAAAACATCCAACTTCCATCTCAACAGAGCCACTTGAACCAGCTCCCACCTCCCGTACAATCTACAAATTAGAACACAGAGATCTGCCCTGATGTGCCTGATCATTTTTGCCATGATAATCTTACATTTTTAAATCAAATGTTATCTGTGATGCTTCTATGTGCAAAAAAAAAATATTTTATCATGTTTTTTAAAACAAAATTATGGGCTTTTTTTGTTGGTGGTTTTCCTTTTGTTTGCTTTGTTTCTCTTTGGTGTTCTTTTGGGTTTTTTTGTTGTTGTTGCATGTAATATTTTCTTAATTTGGGTCCCTAATAGAAACTAAAAGGAGAGAAAGGATTTGTTGTAAAGTTCAGTATTTGTTCTTGAGAATATTCACATATCCCCAGCTATAACAGTATGTGAACTTCTTGTTTAAAATGAAGAAAAGATCTATTGAAACTGTTTTGCTGTATATTATTTACCACCTTTGTAGTCCTTATCTCTACCTCATTATTCTTTCTGTACTGGTGCTGACTATTTCTTTTGACATCTGTAAATTTGACCAGTCCATATGGCATCTGCCCACCTTGATGTTACCACATTTTCTGAAGTGCCAGATTGTCTTAATCTAGTACTGATATTAAGGAGCATCTTTAGAATATCTTTTGTTTGCTGTGTCTGTATAGCTAACCAATTCTTTGACTTCTATTGCTTTAAAAATGATTTGGGTTTTTTTATTAAATTTCTAGCTCTCTTTCCCCAGAAAGTATGAGACAGAAAAATGTATTTGCTGCCAACACTAAAAATATGGTTTTTTGCTGTGTGAGTTCCTTTATGATATAACATGAACAGTTTCATATATTCCTGGGTATTAAAAACGTAGAAAGTAAGTTACTTCCCTTTGTCCTAAAATTTCTTGGACTATTTCTTGTCATCATTGGACAAGAATTTGCAATAATTTAAAAACTTACTGTGATACACATCTTTAAAGTGCTCCCCCAGAGAGACCTCAAACAATTCATAGACACCTGTCACTGGTACCCTAAAAGTTCAGAGTTTATCCCTAAGCTGTGCAAATGTGCACTGAAGGTTGGAAGTCCAGGGCTTTGTGCAGTGTGTTAAAAGAAATCATCTCTTCCCACAAGAAGTGCTTGCAAGCACTTACTTGATTTCTCCAGCAGAGTTGCAGAAGACAACTTGCATAGACTTTCTCCAAATAAATGCTTAAAAGATTGTACCCTAGTGAAAAGTATCCCATTAAGAGGGAGGACTTTGTTGATGACACTTACAATGTCATTTACTTCAGCTCAGCAGCATTAAATTGGTTGTGTTCATTTTTTAATCCAGAGCCCATTGTATTAAATATGATGTAGGATAAACTCAGAAGACAAAAGCTTACTAATGCATAAAATCATCTATTTTATAATATTATCTTCTATCTCTGTTACATATTGTCTAGTAATGGATTTTTTTTTATATTCATTCTCAGAGCACAAAGCTTAATTTGAGGTCTCTTTATTCTAAGAACATAATATTTGTCAGGATTCCTTCAAGCCCTTATGAAATATTTCTTCCCATCTGTCTTGCATGGCTGTCTTGAAGTCCTTGATATCCTTATTTTTCAAAATAATGGTCAGTATAGGCTGAGAGAGTAAAAGAAAGAGAGAAAAAAATAATCATTTTAGTATGTTTGACCATCATTGACTGTAGAGTCTTTGACATTTAATTTAATCCTCTCTACACTGAGTTCCCTCACTAAGAATGGAAATAGAGACACCATATTCACTTCTATGAAGTATATAAAAAGCAATATCAAAAATAATAAAATCTTCAGGACTGATCTATGAATATCAATCTCTGCAATCTCAGAATACTTACTATAAAGATCACTTTCAGATCTCTCAGGTGATATTCAGCACTTGTTATCCCCTTTGTGTGGGACAGCAGGTTACTTTTGTTTTTTTTTTCCTTTTGCCCCTAGCCCTTGCAATGTCCTTTTCTATTATATTTCAATACACTTGAGGATCTAATCAGGAATTTTTTCATTACTAAGATTGTCTGCTCCCATAGATCTAAAAATTTTCATTTCATACAACTTACAATTGAATATTAAGTTCCTTTCCAAATTAATCTCTGAAAACCTATATTTATTTTTATCAGTATTATTAAGCAAACTTATGATTTTTGATTGATTAAATCTCTGCTGCCATCTATTTTTATCATAAAAAGGTATTGCTTAATGCACATAATAATAATAATGATTTTAATGAAAGCAAGTCCTATCTGGCTATGTATTAGTTTTCCTCTTTCATTCCATATACACTGTAAATTTCAAAGGTTACCTGTTATTAAATTGATATTTTTTTCTTCTAGTTGGAGAAGTACAGATGAGATTTTTAATGTGTAATTCTATAAGAACACAAACATTCATGTTTGTGTTTTGAAACCTGAAGTTTTCAAGACCCAGAACTTCTTCCCAAGCAGAAGTATAATAAAAGAATCAATATTTTTAGAAAACTAGACCTGCAAACAAATTCTGTTGTTTATATAACAGAAATTATAGTGATGATCTTTTTTTACTCTAAAATTGATCATTTTCCATAAGAGTGGTCTCACAACCTTATGTTCTGTGGGTTTTATTTTTTTCCCCCCATTTCTAAGCATAGAATATTGGGAGGCTTTAAACAAAATTTTTATTCAGTCAGGATAAAGTAGATAATAGTTTGGGGTTTTTTTTCTTGAACAAAATTATTTGGGTTAGAAAATTTCTCTTTTGTACAAAAATACTGCTCTTTGCTTCTTGTACAGATAATTTTGACTGTAGCTTATTTAATTCTCTTCTGTTATATTTGCTTTCTATTTTGAGAACATAATTTTCCTGAAGTGGTTGATTTCAGATTTAAAAATTCTATAGTCTTCATAAGGGTAATCTCTTGGGGTAGACCAAAACCAGAAAGGATAGAGGACATCAGATTTTATATTATCCTTTTCCTTCTCCTCATCTTCTAGTCTGTCCATCTGCCTGAAGGGAAGAATTCTAAAAATTCTTACATTTCTTAACATTTTAGGTTAATATATTCTTTAAAATAAATGAAAAATTGAATTTATCCTTATTTTTAGGGAAAAAGGTCCCAAAGGTTTTCTTTAGTTCATCTTTTTAAAAAATGCATGGATATTTCCTCTTTTATACTGACTGCAGCTGGAGTGGTAAGCAATATATATGGCTTGTCTAAAAGAAGAAAATAGCATAGAGGAACTCAGGTTGTTAATTTGCCAACTGCTGGCAGCTCCACACTTGCATCTTGCTTGGCTATGAATGCATGGAAGAGGGAAAGTTGCTCTACCTGAAGGAAAAATGGGAAAAAAAATGGCACCTTGCAAATTGAAAGAAGCAGTGTCAAAAATCACATGACTTTGGCACTTTTCTAGTACAGAACTTCTTTAAGTCCTGCATTGAGTTTCTTCTTCATGCTTTGTTTTTCTCTTGTGACCTTTGCTTTAGGGTGTTCTGCACAATAACCCAGTATGCATTTCACAGTATCATAAAGGCAATAAATATTGGTAAGACAATTTGGACCTAACTCTGCTATACTTAATGCAAGTAATTGTGCCTCAGTGGGCTTTAATTTCTTCCTGTGTTACCCATTCTTCAGGATGGGCAAAGTTGTGTAGCGTAGTACTGTTCCCTTGCACAGCTTTTATATTTCCTGTCCACAGAAACACTTTAAAAATCGTTCTTTATAAACCAGGAAATTTCCTGAACTTTTATAATCAGGACATATAACATGGTTACTAACCACATTGTTATATTTAGTTTTCTTGAAAAACGTTAGTTATCTTTTGTGAATTTGTTGTCTGAAGTGGATTCCATCTCAATATTTTGCAGTGGTGTTAGCTCTGTCAGAGTATACCAAGTACTTCAGTAGTGTCATGAAAACAGTTCACTGAGATATTGTGATAAACAAAGTTGCTCTTGGAAAATTCATGCATAAGATTTGCACACAGTTTGTAGATCTCCACAAAAACCTAAGACAAAAATGAAAGGCAGACTGAAGAGGTTCTCTTTGTATGTTTGATGACTCTCTAGCCTTGAAAAAGTACTGAAGTTGGTTGTTAAGGCTGGCAAATTATACTTGTTGTGGAAAGAAAAGCGATGGTTTTCTGTTAAAGCTATGCTTCGAGAGTGGTGAAAATCATCTTTAGAGATTCCTGAAGATTCTGGGAGAGACATCTGTTTCTAGGGCTGCTTTGCATGGAGACTTATGTAACATTCTTCACTCTATGCAGGCACTTTCAGCAGTGCTAGCTATTCCTCAAATCAGTTGTTTGAATTTCTGACCTCAAAGGCAACCTTTAATAGCCCCTACCTGCTGTAGGATACCTGAACTTGTAATGGCTTGGAGAAACAGTCACATTTCAATTGTAATTCTAGCTCTTAGTCACATTGTGATGTAATGTCAGTCATTTAAGCTTCAATTGCCCAAATATGTGCAAAGTTTTATGAGGCTATATTTGGATATTATTTTTCATGCTGAGAAATGATAAGTGAGTGTGAGTGAGTGTGAGGTTCAGATTGTAGGCACCTAGATTTAGATGTGAAAATGCAGTATATCTGTGGATGTAAGCTGTCTGTCTCCTGCAATGGTTACTGGAGATTGAGTCTAAACACACAGTATATAAACAGTATTTCTCACTCCCCTACAGGCCTCTGATACTGGTTATTTTAAAAAATTCTTTGGACTTTGTTGATTGTGTGGTTTAGATTATCGCTGGCAAAAAATAGCAGCTTAGATTTTCAGCTCATATTTAGACATACATAGTTGTGCATAAAAATGTAGGTGTCATCAGAAGAGGAATGCTACCTGTGGATAATTATTTTTGCACTAAGGAGTTGTGGTGATGCTCCACATTTTTAATGGTAATTCTTGATCATCCTTATTGATGATTGATATGATTGAAGAGCAGGGAAGCAGCTGTGCTTGATTAGAACTGAAGAAATTGGTTTTTTTGTTGTTTATTTCAAAGAAATAAGGGTATAAATATAAACAAATTCATATGTTGATGTACTGTGGAAGAGATACAGTTAAGACATATCATTTTTGGGTTTTTTTATTTATTTTCTGGTTCATATATCAATTTTTAATAAACTGATGAAAAGAACAGATTATAAAAAATACAGTACTTAAACTGGTGATTGTGGCAGAGCACTCATTCTGCACATGTGCTTAATCTAAACAGCACTTTATTTTTAAATTTCCAAGTGTGTTACTTGAAATCCTTATCAGAACCACCCAGAACTCAACTCTGTGTGGCTTGAGATCCAGTACTGCTGTCCTAAATGATGTATGATACTGATATGTACACATTCAACTCTCCAGTTCGTCAGCTGGAAATGAAAGCATTTTTGTTTAATCCTAAGAAGAGAGAGAGCATGCTTATCCTTTAAGAGGAAAAGGAAAAGTTGTCACTTTCAAGGATACTACTACTTGATGTCAGTCAGCATCAGGGGGGTCTTTATAGATAAATTTGGAAGATACAGGATTGCGCAGAGAGCAGCAGTGAAAGTGTTTGGAACCTTAGGACAGAGGCCCAGAATATGTGAGGCAAAAATTATTTTTACTTTTCCACTTCTTATCTTAGAAGAAAAAACAGTGAAAGGAGGGATGCGCTAGGAAGTGATTTTCTTCCTATACTTCAACTGCAAGCTGATATTATACCTATATATATATATATTAATATACATATATACATAGAGATATATATACTCATATACATGTATGCATGTTTATGTTTTCTAACATGCTCTTTTTATATCAAATAATACATACCTCCATTAAATCTCTGCAGTAAATAAACCACAGGTATGCAAGAGTGATATTTCATGCAATTTCAGCACTGGTGTGAGGTTTTTCCCCTGTTATCCCTCCCTCTGTCCCATAGGATTTGGGTGGCAGAAGGAGGGTCCAAAGAGGAATCCACAGATGCTTAGGGATGCTTTTGCTACACACCTATTAACAGTCATAACAAAGTGGTAGCAGAATCCTTGCCAGTGTGAAATACACCAACTCACAAGATAAGTGTTTGCCCTGTGACAGTATCAAATGAATTCAGAAAAGGCTTGACAGTAAACAACCTCCCTGTGCATGGGCTGTGTATTTTGGTTTGTAAACAGTCAACTCTTCTCAGATATGCAAAGAGATATTAAAATGCGGTGGTGCTGAAGTTCAGGCAACAGGTACTGATCTTCTGGAATAAGTTTCTTATTAAGCCTTTTCTCAGTAAGAGAAAATAGGAGAAAACTCACTTAGGTACTACAGTGATGAAGATGGAGAGTTATGCACATAAATGTGACATTCTGTAACCAGGAAACCTCCCACAGAACTGGGTGAGTCACTAAAGACTTCAGCCACATTTCTGTTTTGCAGGTTTGTTTACCACTACCAATACTTAACACATTCTACCAATAATACTTCTACAATACATTTTCTAATTCATTTATTGAAATCTGCTTTTTTGTTATGGAACAAACCCACAAAATCCAGAACAGGAAGCTGCACACATTTTAAATTGTTTAATGACATTCAAAGCATTTGTAGTATAGCTATAAGGAATATTGACATAACAAATATATTAGAACAGTGAGATATTTGAGAGGAAAAAGATGTTTTGTTCATTCCTGAAAAGCAAAATACTCTTCTTGAGCTTTTCCAGAGTCATTGCTAGTTAGGCTAATTAGACTTTATAAAGAAGTCAAGAGAAATTTTATGTAAAACCATCATTACTTGTTCTAAATCATAATAAACCATTTTTCTACATTAACAAAGGTTTGTTTTTCTAGTTTGAAAACCCCACACCTTAGAAGATAGTGATTGAATAATTTATTTTGAGCAGTGAAAGGAAGCCAGCTATATAAATCCTGTGAAATGATAATCTGCACTTTCACATTTTCTCATAAGTGAAAGCTGCATAGCATGTAAGGAAAATCTGTATTTTTACCATTTATACCTGTTACAAACAATGGAACTTAAGGTGATGGGAATTTTGTAGATAAAAAACTGAAAATTAGGTATGAAAAGAGAGAGGATGTGAAAATACTTTTAAAAAACTGGCAATATTTATGTGTCATAATATGTGACAATGCTTGTAAAAAACTGGCAATATTTATGTGTCATAATAATACCGAGTAAGGTTTCTAAAATTGATACCTTTTAATATATGAATTTAGTGTTGGTGCCTCATGTCATAAGTTACTTCTCAGTGATGAGCAAGTTCTTGTGAGCATGTTATTCTAAAGAAAGATTTGATAAAAGATTTCCCTCACTCTGAGACATTTGATAATCTGATGAGAGCAAGAGAGAGGACTAATTTTGGTAAAGCAATAATCTGATTTGCTATAGGGATTACTTTGACTGCCTGGCAATGAGAGTCTTCAAGTTGTTTTTGAGGAAATACAAGGTAGTGGCAATTATAATTACTTTGGGAAAAGAATGATGGAGTTCCTGGGTTTACTGTTCACTTTTTTCTGTATGTTACAAACAGGCTTATAGGTTCATAAAACGTGGAGCAAAATCCTATATTCAAAATACCTTTTAAATGCTTTAAAAATACTTTAAAATATGGTCTTGAATTTATTTTGTGAGACAAAAGCAGAACGGATAATCTATAGTGTTATTAACTTTGTCACTGTAATTATGTAACTTTAAATATGTGGGCAAGGTTTTTCATTTTTAAAAAATGAGGCCATCATCCATATGATCTGCATTTTGTTAAATTGCATTTTAAAATTATCACGTTTTAGGATACTCTTCCCATCTCTTTGAAGTTGGTTTGGAAAAGTATATTTGAATCTCCTCAGTTTGCCTTTGTCTGGGTTCTGTAAAACTCGTTATGGAAAACTAATGACTCCCTGTGGAGAGCTGTCCCCAGCCTGCAGCTGAGCTCCCAGTTAGCAGGAGCAACAGCTACTTTGGAAGGAGTTTAATTGTTGATCACAATGTTACATATTATGGGATATCCCTGGGGTAGCCTGCTGTGTCACCTCCCAACCTTATCCAAACCTGCGGACTACCCATGGGAAGGGCAGAGTAAGAAACAAAGAAGGCCTTGGTGCTGTGCCAGCAGTGCTGAACAATAACTAAAACATTGGTGAGTTGTCAACACTTTTGTTCATAAATTTAAAACACAGTATGCAGGTTGACATAATAAAAATTAATAGAAATTAATAAAAATTAACTCCATCTCAGCCAAATCCAGCATCGTACTCTTACAAGAAACTGCTATAGAGTTGCTAAGTATAATTAGCCCTAGTTTGTTTAAACTTTTGTCACAGCATAGGGTCAAAAATCTTGAAAATCTGGGATTAAAATCATTGTTGTTTATTTATATGGAGTAAGGGAAGAAAGAAACAATCAGAGATTTCACAGTTCTAGCATTTACTCCAATTGGAGTGATATGCCCACAGGCTGCAGTTCCCACTTGTGTTGACTGTACAATAAATGACCGGAAATCTAAAGTTTTGCTCTCATACCTGGCAGGTTTAAGTTACACATGATTTCAGTATGCACTGTGAGAAACACCTTTATGTGCTGAGATTGTGCATTATTTCACTGAATAGAAGAGACATAAGGGTTGAAATTGTCATAAATATTAATCAGAGATTAATGAGCAGTAGGAGGCATCTACACACTAAACTATATGAGAGGAAATTTTGAATTGAATATTCCATCAACTATATGTAAAACATTCTGGAAAAGTGAAGGTATTCTCAGCTATCATTTGCTGTTTTCCAACAGCCTAATCATAAAACCAGGCTAAATGAGCAGAGGTGACAGACACAATTAAATGACATAATTATGAATGACTGTATTTTTTAATCCTTTTAGGTAGCCAAGTGCTTTGGAAAGTTACAATGTTATGGCTATTTTGGGGGTTGGGTTCGATCTCTATAGAACATGGAGTAGTAGTGCAGACTTCTTTACTCAGATTTGATAGCTTTCCTTTACTCAGAATGGAAAGAGAAATCTTGGAATAGTCAAAACTCAGCACATGCACTTACAGATTTGGTTTGCAGAGACCTCATATGAAAGTCTCACTAATATAAATTTTGTGAAATGTCCTAATTTTTCTGGTGCTCTAGACACCACTGAACGACAACATTTCCTTAACCTGTTTTATTATATACAGCTTTTTTGCATCCCCCAATCTATTTACCCTTGCAATCCAAAACTATCATCTTCTTGACTTGGAATATTTTTTCTTACAAATTTGGTAAGTACTATTTTTTTTTCAATAGTTGTTCTTGTCTCCTTCATCAGGAGGATGAGATCCAATCTAGCAATGGAAGCAGAGTTAATAATCTGATACTGCTATGCTTAGATGGTTCATAACGCTGTAGAGAAGGGAAGAGAGATTCATTTGTTACTTAGAAGGCAGCAATTGGGTTATGGAGCGTTGACTGAAATTTGTTTGCAACTGATCATTGCTGTGTGTAAACAGGTAACTGTTCTGAAGCAGGTCTCCATGGTCTAACACCATTTCCTCAGCCTATCCACCATGATCTTGTGCAGTTAGATCAATAAACCTCAAAAGAATGACCATTCAGCCTTAGAACATCTTTCACCCCACTATATAGCTTTTATAGTTGTAATATTATAAGCAATTCATAAACCTTCTGAATTTGGAGATCAATGTGTTGTCAAGGACAATGCTCATTTTGAAAATATACATGTGTGTGAAAGATTGTAATTGTAATACTATTAGTAACTCATGTGAATTTCACAATTAATTAAGGTCAGAAACAGTATAAGACAAGTTTTAAAAAACAGCTGTTTTCTATACAGTGGATGGAAAAGTGGCATCACAACCTTAGGTCAGCAGAAGGGCAGATTCCTCTGCATTTTACTTGTGTGCATGTGTCTGTGAGCTAAGGGATTGTGTCCAATCACAGTCATTTCATGAGATTTAAAGCACTTGGTTTCTTCTTTTCAGGCATTGGAATAGGCTGCCCTGGGAGGTGGTGGAATCACCACCCCTGGAGGTGTTCAGGACATGTCTGGATGATATGGTGATGTGGTTTAGTGGTTTAGAGGTTACAGTGGTAGTGCTGGGGGAGTGGTTGGTCTGTGTGATCTTAAAGGTCTTTTCCAACCTGGATGATTCTGTGATTTTATGATGGTTAATATCTCACCATCAAATGAATGAGTAGTACAAGATTAAAATCTACTGTACCTATGCAATTTTGATTATATGAACAAAGCCATAAAAATGGTGTTTCATATATCCATCAGCTAGAAGAGGCCATGAGAACATTTTCTCTGACTTCTGCATGTGCTTAAGGTTTTAAACATTTCAAATAGTCATTCAGTGATTCAGATAACGAATCTGATATTTTTGAAGCTACATCTACTTATCCTAATAGAGAATAGTATAATCTTCATGTAGAGAGTCCCACCACAGAAAATTCATCATGTCTATTGTAGTTGGTTGTAATGGACTATTGTTCCCATTGTTAGGAAAAATTACCTATTCCTAATTTAAAGTTTTCTACTTTCAGTATCCAACCATTTTTATATTGGACTCAGACTCTTGCATAAAACCATTGTCTCTATTCCTCAAATAATTTTCAAGTTTTTCCTTGCCCCTAATTTTTTTTATTCCTTTTTAGAAGGGCAGAAATTAGGAAAAAACCCTTAAAGCGTTATTTAGGTAACAAAAATATATTTTTTCTTCTTCTTTGTTTCTTTCTGTTGGGTTTGTATTTTTTTAAACTATACAAGACATGAAATTCTTAGTTTAGTCTCCCCAGTGTAGAATACAGGTGTGTTGAAGTGAGTGTGTTGTATTATTCTTACTCACCTCTTTTTTGGTATACCCTTAAGGACTTTACGGAGGCTTATGGGCCTTGGTTTTATTTTTGACTCATTAGATTCAGATTTCATATTGATTTGCATGTCTGCTTTGACCATTAAATCCTTTTATAGCTACTACTTTTTATGGTACTATGTTTTGTGTTCATGTCATACATTCCACATTCACACATCAAGCTGCTCAAGTTTACATTTGGCCACCTTTGAACATTTTGCTAGAATGAGCAACTGACTATAATGATTTTACTGTCATTATCTACAACCTTCGAGTCATGGGCATTCATAGACATTGGCATCCAAATCATCTGTGAAAATTTTATGTAGTATCAGCTTTTGTACCAAGAAGTTTCCTGTAGAATGATGATTCTGCATTGATAACTACATTTTATTACAGATAAATTATTTTTCTTTCAGGTATGAGTTTTTATTCCAAGAAAGCTATGCCCTCCTGATATTCAGTTACCTTCAGAAAGTTTTCTAATAAAAAATTAAATTAGGTTTGTCTGACAAAGTTAATTTTTTCATAAACCCATGTTGACTGTGTTATATTCATGATTTTCTGTAGCCCATTCTCATATAATCTGTTTTATTATTTCCCTTGGATATGCATCAAGCTGTTCAGCTTAGCTGGGATACCTGACTTCGTCTTATGAATATTTCAACAATCTTTTTTTTTTTTCAGACTTTCCGAATTTTCCTGTTATTCTGAGATTTATTAAAATGCTAAGAGCTAGTCAACTCTTTCAAAATTATTAGGAACAAATTATCTAACCTGACAGATATATGTCCCTATAAAAAACCTGTTTATCACCTTCCTCAGTTGCCAGTGTCTTGGGAAGTACTTTCTCGTCTTAGGTAACAAAAATATATTTTTTCTTCTTCTTTGTTTCTTTCTGTTGGGTTTGTATTTTTTTAAACTATACAAGACATGAAATTCTTAGCTTTTCTAATCAGTTTTCTTCACTTCCCCTTTTCCCTTCTGTACCTTCCCTCCAGAACTTCATTACTTTTTCCATCCTTACGCCTCTGCATGGCAATTCTCAGAGACTAAGAATCAGCCTCACAAACCTCACAGGCACAGGAACAGACCTCTCTCGATTTGTTCAGCTTCTCAAAACTCCAGCCACACAGCTCTCACTGAGACAGGCAGACAAACAATGAACCACACAGCTTGCAAAATGCCTTTTACACCCAAGAAGACTGGCAGCTTTAAATGATTCCAACCCCCACCCCTCTTTTTATCTGTATTGTTGGTCTGTTAGGGTATTTGCATCCCTGTCCAGCTTTACTGAATTTTAATTGGAGCGCTGAAATGTTGCAGGCAGTATGACAGCCAAGAAAGAATTGTGTAAACAGTATTATTGATAAAATCTTGTTAGTTCTAATAAATTGCTTTTGGCAGCTATACTCCTGATTTTGGGAAGGGTTGATCCTTAGTGAAATTTTACCAACTTCTCTCCCAGCCAGGTCCAAAGTTCTGTCTGTTTTTAGTAATCAAAAACATTATTTTGATGGAGTGATTTTGTATACTCTTATTCAAAATTATATATTTTTATGTGCTTTTTCTCACGTCTGTCTCTTTAGTACCTCAGTTGCAAGAGAAACCTGTAGCATGATAGGTTAGAAACCATGCTGGACCTTAGATAACCTGTATTTTCACCTGGACTATGCCAATGGATTATTATATAGCCTTAGGCCAGTCATTCAGCTTTCTTTACCCTCTGTATTATCTGTACAGTGCTTTGAAATCAGTAATTATAGCATACATAGCATTGCTTTGTACATTCTATACATTATTCTGCTCACACAACTGATCTCTCAGTGTATGCAGCTCCAGAAACATTACACTGTTGGCTAATTTTACATCTGCGTCCAAAGCAGTGACTTTTTAAAGTTTGAACTAGAAAACATTATAAAGCAAAAAGTCTTTTGCATGTTAATGTTACAAGAAAATGGAGTTGTATTTTATCAGGGCTAGAGAAGACAGTTCTCTAAGGAAGGAAAGAGAGCCTATCTCCCAAACCTTTGTTTCCAATTCAGAAGTAAATAGAATGCAATGAATAGCACGGATAGCTGTAAATAATTGCGAGTTGAAAATAAATAATCACTGAAAAAAATGCATTAAACTGCTCTTTGCACACTTTATAAGTAAGAAACATTGTAAACAGGCATTCAGGTATAACTGATTATCAGAATACATACAGTTAGCTGCTATAGCATCTAAAATCAAGCTCCTTAATAGCTCCAAAGCAAGGGACGATAAATTTCTCAAGTGCAATAAAAATGCAACATCAGATAAAGTGGGTAAAATGTTGAAGCCAGTTTCTATAATTTTCAGGTAAACTCAATTACCAAAGCTGAAGCCACTGTTTACATCCCAGGAACAGTCTGTCCACAATACTGTAAACTTTTTACTTCCAGCTTTTTGAACTGTGAGATAAATATTACTAAGAGATAGATAAAGCTATAAAAGAAACTAGTACCCTTATGTTACCAGCTGGTTTGTTTTAAAATGTGTTTGCTGACTGAGTTTGGAGATCTGGAGACCCTTGCTGTGGGCAAGCATAATTTTTATTAAATCTGTCTGTGCTAGTGGGGAGGTTTACATCAACATTCTCTGTGGCTCCTAAGATATTTCATTCACACTAACCAGGTTAGTCAACAAAAATCCTTTAAAGGATCTTAATTATTCCACAGTAGTCAAATTTATCCTGATGACATGCATTGGGGGATGCTTATGCAAACCTTTTGAGTTTAGGGGATTTGTGTGATAGAAGGCACCACCAGGTAATGAGAAGCTGCAGTATAGCCCAGTGGCAGTGTCCTCTGTGGGCAAGGCTAGATGCCAGATGTGTCTTTCCACATGTGCAGTTGATGCTACCCCTAGGGAAGGTAGACAAGACCTTTTTTTTAACCTTAGACAACACATTCACATTTGGTAATCAAAGAGTTTGTGTAACCTGTCGCTATAGGACACAAAATAAAACCATGCAGACACGCAGCTCTCTAAGGTAAAAAAGAGGGAAGTTTAATTTCTGACTCTAATGTTTATAGACTTCCAAAAGTGGCAGTGGATTAGAGGATGACAGTACCACCCCTCCAATGACACTGGACAAACTAATTGTCTATCAAATTTCTCCTCCTTCACAAGAGAATGCAAAACAATAAGTTATTTACATGAAGTGAGTGAGAAAGTTTGTTACAAGAATGTAAACATCAGAAGGCTTAGAAAAACTTTAAAAAACAGGGCGACATGTAACCAAAGTAAACATGGGTTAAGTGTACCTGTGGTTCAAAAACATACATTCTGGGAATAATATTTGAGAAACAAAGATTAGTAACTTATATATTCCTCTTGAAATCAATAACATTTGGATGCAAAAAAATATTGCATAAATTGATCATTAACACTTCTTAATCAAATAATCATAAGCAAGGCAGATTTCTTTGAATCAAATTGATTTAAATACTTCATTTTAATCACAATTTAAATCAGCAAGTAAGGTTTGCTGATTTAGATCATTGATGATAATCTTGTTCTGCATTTGTATTTTACTTTAGAAGAATTTTTATGACCTGGAATAATCTTTAGAAAAAAAATTGTCAATCGGCACAAAAATTTCTTCTTCTTGCTTGATGCATGATAAATGAAAAAAAATTTTTTTAGTTTTTGACTAATTTAAAATATATCTATTTAGTTTTTAAATTTGTTTTGTGGTGGAAAATGGTTAAGAATTCATTTGGGTTTTTAAAAAAGGATTACTTTTTTTAAAAAAGATTACTTGTGTTTTCTCTCATGCAGGATAGAAACTAAAGTGCAACTTAAAACATACAGTCAAATTTTAAGACTTTTTCCTCAATTAAATAAAGATACCATGAAATATGATGGACACATATATGTAATAAAATGTATCAAATACATTAAAATGTTGAATGACTGATTTTTTTACAGAAGAGAATTTATTACTATTTTTAATACAGTTTCTGACAACAACAGGTCAAATATTAAAAAGCATTTATAGATTTAATCATGTAGATGATGGCTGCTGTATTTTCAAAATCACAGCATGGATTTGGTGTATGTTCATGTATATTGGAAAATTTCACTTGGATATATGTCTGTGGCTTAATACCTATGTAAGCTAAAAACAACTCAATGAGAGCCTTTTCTTTCATTTTTAAAAAAGATTTCCTGATTTTTCTCATGACTATATATTGGTATGCTGAAAGAGAAAAGTAATGTTTTCAAACCCAAGGTCAGCTTGCCAATCTCAAAAAAAAAAATGTACTCTGTGTTTGCAACTGAAATTGATATCAAAAGTAGTTAAAGCAAAAACTCTCTGCACTGTGTTCTCTTATTAAAATAGATTAAATAATATTATATTAGCTTACAATTAAGTTATTCAATCATAATGTCATCACATTGACCTTAAAATTAAGTATTTTCCCTTCATCTTCTTGTGAATACTGATGTTCCTGGATAGTTCACTGATTTGTGCTGTACATTGTTATGTAACACACAATCAATAAGCCAATTCTATTGTCCTTTTGTAAGCACTGCTCATGTGTCTAACACTGGTTATTAAACATGGAGATGTGAAATGTCAGTGTTGTTACCTATTTAACCTTTTCTATTACAGCACGATTCTGTACATAATACAGCATAGGTCTGTTCTTATAGCTGGAAAACACTTACTAATTAATAATGAAAACAGGAATCAATGAGTTTATGGCTACCCAAAAAGTTTAAGAAACAGATGTCATGTGGCCAAAACCTAAAAATGAAATTCTGCCTGATGATCCTAATCTTTTCCTATGTCAGAACAGCAGACCTCATGAATAGAAAAGTAACATTCTCTTAAGTAAATTATCCAGACATAACTTCCAATAAAGCTCTAACACTTTCCTAACTAAGATGATTGAATTAATGTATTTATAAGTGGCTGAATAATTAAAGACAAAATGGATCTCATAACCAGATCAAATTGTAATTGTGGACAATGTGATTCACATTGAGCCTTCATTGGGCAGGATTTGGACCAAATGAAATCCTAAGGTCCCTAACAATTGAAATAGTTCTTCAGTTCTGTGCTTTTATAATGCTCAAGCAGCATGCAATGATTTTGGAAGGTGGAGCTAAAATTAAAAGTGTTCAGTAGAAAGTGCAAATGTAATTCACCCTACCTTATGCTGAGGAACTGCCTGAACAATGTCCTGAAACGTTTTATGCCTGTTTCTTTGGTGGCTCACTGATTAGTAAGTACACTGGGGTTACAAATACAGTGTGAAAATCTTGTGTTATTGTCAACTCAATTGTTGGAACATTCTGGCTGTCATATGGCTTTATATCAGAAGGATGTGAAAGGTATTTTTAGATTAGATTTATCATCATGCAGCCTCATTTTTAGGATCAAAGATTCAGAGGAAAGTGCCGAGAAATGTGCCAAAAGAAAACAGCTGTTTGGGGAAAGTGCTGTATAAGCTACTTAGATAAGTAAAGCTATTATACTTTCAGATGACTCCATAATATTTAGAAGTATCTTTTTTGCATATAGATATAGTCAATTGATTGTGCAGTCAGAACATATATGTTACCATTAAAGAATAGTGATATAGTTTATATTAAAAGGTTACAGTCAATCAGCTCTAGGATTTTAAAATGTAACCATATTATTCATGTTCAGTGAAAGTTTCTTGATGTATGGAAGACCATAAAGGATTATTGAAATGTAAGAAATACGGTGTTTGGGTAATTAGGAGGCATAAACCTAAATCCTTTTATGATATTCATTTCTATTGAATTAAAATAAGGAAGATTCAGATAATGATCTGAATAACAATGAGTGCTGGGTTAAGCTGGTGTTCCCAAGTAAGTCGAAGAGCTCTATGAACTGAATTCAAATATGTAGGATGTGGTATCTATTGATATTTAATCTTTTTCTCCTTCCTGGCTTTTGTAAAAGTTACATGTGAATAGATATAGAAAGTAATGGTTTACTCTTTCCCTCGTGTCAGTAGGAAAAAAGAACTTTCCCATTAATCAAATAAATGGGTTTTAGGCATTTTTTATGTATTCTAATTTACAACACTAAAAATAAAATATTATAAAGTGCTTAATATCTGAAACATCTGAAGCTGAGATATATAGCAATACACTGCTGCACATATTATCTCCTTTGCTCATGGTATCTTTCCCCACTCATATATTATGCACACAGTAGCTCTGACTTTGATTTTGTGCTTTTCCTTTCAGGTTTGGATATATTCTTCATAAGGACGAGCCCGTGCTCCAGAAAATTGATCTAGAAACGATGTCATACATCAAGACAGTTAGTTTAAAGGATTATAATTGCATTCCTGAGTCGCTGGCTTATACACATCTTGGAGGATATCTTTTTATCTGCTGCAAGCCTGACACCACCGGGGCTGTCCTGCCGCAGCTCATCGTGGACAGCGTTACTGATTCCGTGATCGGGTACAACGGCGACGTGACGGGCACGCCGCACGTCTCTCCAGATGGACACTACCTTCTCAGCATTGATGATGCTAAAGGCCTCCTGAGGATCCAGTCCATAACAGTGAGAGGAGAAATACTGGATGCATTTGACATTCACACCAATTTGCACATATCTGATGTAGCTTTTCAGCCATCCTTCACTGAAGCTCATCAATACAATGTCTACTGCAGCTCCAGCTCACAAACTGATGTTCTCTTCATGGAGCTGTCTTCTGGCAAGGTGAAGATGGTGAAGAGTCTGAAGGAACCCATGAAGGCAGGCGAATGGCCTTGGAACAGTAAGAACCGTCTCATAAAAGACAGTGGCCTTTTTGGTCAGTATCTCATGACCCCTTCCAAGGAATCTCTGTTTATCCTGGATGGACGGCTCAATAAGTTAAATTGTGAAATCACCGAAGTTGAGAGAGGCAACACAGTAGTTTGGGTTGGAGAAGCATAAGAATCTGTGTTAGATATTTACTGAGTTGATAGTTTTACAGTACATTGCACTTAAATTACACCATTCTTCAAATTTACACAATTTTAATTTTAAATTGTTAGGCCCTCCTATACCTGTTATTTCTTCAACATGTAAACAATTTAAATCAGCTCCCACATAAAGTGACTAAAAATATGATGGTTATTTGATAATGGTACTCCTTATTAGATATCAGGTGAGAGATTGTGTTGTTTGAAATAACTAAATATTGAAATTGATGATAAGTATAATAAATTAGTGTAAAAAAATGAAAAAAAAATCAAAAAAGCTTCAGGAAATTTAATATGATACTTTGCGTTTGTAAATGGAAGAATTAAATACTATTAAAATTTTGGGGGTTTCTTGCTTCAGACACAGAACAAGAGCTGTTGTACAACAGCCTTTGACTCCTTAAGCTGAAATGTTATATCCTGTCCAGTCCACTCTTAAATCTTTTTGTGCCTTGAAGCGAAAGTCTCACAAGAAAGACAAACATAAAAATATAAAATTTATTCCCACTGTGGCTACAGGATTGCTTGTCATTGGGAAGAAAGTTCTGCTATCAAATTCCAGGTGGCAAGTTGTGCAACATACATGGACAGGAAAAAAAAAATTGTATTCGCAGTGTTTTCTGATCACTGCATTTTGGAGTTTATTTTTATGGTGTCTTAGTTGAGAAAGCTGCTTGCAGAAGCTTTACCTTTTTTTAGAAAATAATAGATGCTAGGTTTTTCAGCTATCACAGGGTGTTGTCAGCAAGGAGTTTCAAGCCTACTGAAAAGAAATATTGCACATCCTTTCAGAATATACCACATTCTTAAAACCTGGTATCACAAAGCTTCACTTATATTATTGAGGAAACTGTTATTTAAACATAAAGAAAATGCATTTTAAGAAAATGAGAATTCAAAGAACTGAAGTCTACGACCAGTAGATAACATTTTTGCTTATTCATTGTACCATTAATTCCTATTTGTTAAACCATTTGGTTAGCTCAACAGATTTTCTAGTTCTTGCATCCAACTGGATTAGTGCAAAAAAAGGGACAAAAACAAAAAACAAACAAAAACTTTGTATTTTTTATAGTTTGTTTACTTAGTATTCTAATATAACACTGGTTAAACATGTAAATGGGAAAATAAGATTCCCAGAAGTAGATTAACAAGTCAATAGAAAGCCAGCAGTGAACATCTATCCAGACTCAGAGCAATGACTTAGAAGTTTGAGAGTATTTTTATTTTTATTATGTTTTTGCTAAAGAATGCTTATAAGCTCTTAAAATGACCTCCATTTACTGAAGGCAATCAGAAAAAAAATATCTTTTTTTAAACAAAGTTTTACTGCAATTTAGATTGTGTAAAATGGCTTTGAAATCTGGACTTTTCTAGCATTGTAATCTTGTGTGCATTGAGCATTCTGCCCTGTGTGGTACAGTAGATCTCTCTTTAGCTTGAGCGAACCTCCTGGTAAGTAGCTTTAACTGAGATAAAAATTTGCTTACATTTCTAGCTACTGAATCTCTTTTCCTTTTTAAGAACTCCTCTCCATTGTGAACAAACAATAATCATGTAAACTGTCTGTTACTCAATTGCAGTAGTCTGTCTCATGCAGTTTTTGTTCTGTAATTTATACCACGTGAATGTTCTGTATGTAGAAAATGCTTGACAAAAGGAGAATAAATCCCATAAATTTTAAACAGTCCTGACTTTGGTGAATCATCCAATCAGCCACTGAGCTGGCAAATAAAACTATTCAAAAGCACCTATTATTTTAAATAGATGTATGAAAATAGATATATTTTTATATATGCAAAATAATACGTAGTATGGAAAGAAAATTTTTTAGAAAAGCTTAAGTAAATGGAGAAGTTTCCTTTGGCTGCTACAAAGCAAAGCTCATCTTATACCACAATCTCATTATTAGCACACCTAAAGCACAAGTACAGGCTGAGGGGGTAATGGGTTGAGGCAAGCCTTCGGGAGAAAGACTTGGGAGCGGTTTTGGATGAAAAGCCCAATATGACTCAGCAGTGTGCATTTGCAACCCAGAAATCCAACTGCATCCTGGTCTGCATCAAGTGAGACATGACCAGCAGGTTGAGTGACATGATTATTATTATTTGCCTTCAATAATTCTACTTGGTTTTTGACAATACTGTCCAGACTGTGTGTATAAACAATGGCCACAACTTCTCACCGTTGCTTTTTCAGTGAAGTTAAACAAATATTGTATCACCATGGTTGCTTTCATAGCTCTTATAGTTGAAGTTCAGCTTTCTCAAATACAGGTGGCCTGACTGAAAGCTTTAATCTGAATGAGGGGAAGAGCTGGAACCTGTTTCCATTTTTTCCCAGCAGCTCTATGAGGAAAGATGATGTAAGGAGGCTTTTTCAACCCAGAGAGGCAACATCTCCAGGGAGGCCCGATAGCAGCCTGCCAGTACCCATGAGAGGTTATAAAACAGACAGGGTTAGATTCTTCACAGCTATGCATAGCAGGGGGACAAGGCAGCAGCCTAAATTAAATCAAGAGTTTCAGGCTGGATATAAGGAAAAGCTGTGATGGTAGTCAAGCATGGGAGCAGGTTGCTTTGAGAGACTATGCAGTCTCCATCCTAGGAGTTTATTAGCACCTGTCTGGATTATGCCCATCTGACCTTTAGTGAAACTGGCTGTGACTAGCAGTGTTGGACTAGAGACCTGCCAAGCGCCCTTCAACCCTCACTTGTCTTGTGATTCTGTCATTACAACTTGGGGATGGAGATTTAATTTGTTTTAGTTGTTTAAGTTTCTGATTGAGTTTAATGTAAAACCTGCAAGTGTTATGATTGGGCTAAAGTATGGCCTAAGCAAAACTCAAAAAACAGCCTTTTGTCACTTGAAATCCTTAGCTTGGAACATCTCACTTTAAATCTAGAACATTCTCTTTAATAATCTGGAACATGCTTCTTGGATTCCAGAAAATCCTAAACTGATTATAGAACTTGCACAGGATGAAACATGGAGAGGTAAGTGCTCCTTTTGATGTATCTGAAAAACAGCCATGGCAGAGGGAAGGAGGACTTGAGAAAACCATTGTAGATAAGATCTGAGTATGTGTCCAAATGTGAACACAACCACTTAAGTGTATCCTTAGTCACAGATTGTCTAGTAAATCTTTTCTAGACATTTATAGTATGATTCAGTAGTGGAATAAAATGATCTCTTAAGTTACTAATCAATGTTAGACAGGAGAGTTCGTGTCATAACTAAGGTCGTGTCTTCAAAAGAAACACCGTAACACAGACCAAGTCCTGTTCACCTCCCTTCAGTTTGTCCTTTGCATTTTGGTCCTCATTTTAAGCAGTTCCTAAAGAATGCTACTGACAAATTTGTTTTGAGGTTAGCAGCTAAGATGCAGAACACAAGAATTTTTAAAAAGACATATTTAAGCATTATTTAGCTGTAATGAAAATTAAGTATAACTTAATTCTTTTGTGAATGCTGTTGTTAAATGAGAAAAAAAACCTAGTAGCAACTTTGTATCTAAAAATCCTAATTTCAGCCAAGTTCAGAAAGTGACAAAATAGAGCATATGAGGTGAGAGAGTGGAAAAAGTCATCCAGTACATACATACACTAATTAGAGAGATGTGAGATGGAGCCCAGCAGTTGAGAACCTTTGCACTTGCACCACACTGACACCGCTTCACTGTGACCAATCTCCCCACAATGGAGGAAGACTTGGAGGAGAAGGGCAAAAATAATGAGCTCAGGGAAGAATATCAAGAATGACCAATTATTGTAAAGAAAGCTGCATTTTTTAGGGGGACTGAAAAGTAAACTTTGGCTTAGATACACAACTGTACCATGAGTCATCAGGTTGTATAAACAGCTTTTGCTGAGACAATTAGTGGGAGACTACTGTTCTGAGCTAGCCAGAGCAGCATGGAGGCAGAAATTGTGTGTGTGTGTGGCTCAACCTAAGGTTGAGTTTGAAAACTGGCCAGCTACTAAAATGATCTTTGAAGGGAGTAATGGGCTTGACCTGGTTCATCCCTTGTACTCCTTTCTGGTGGCTTGACACACGCAGCACCACGGTGATGAGAATACAGGGACTGGTAATGGGAACATGTTTGTTTGTGATTCAGCTGCCTATTGCAAGAGCTACATTGTGTTTCTGGTGTGATTTCAGTGTGCTGCTGTAATACTCTAGGAAATCAAAATGTCATGAAACAACAATTATATAAAGTAAATTTGGTATTAAACTTTAAATCCCCCTAATGTGGAACCTCTTAAAGAACCTAGTAAGAGGGTGTCCAACTCCTACCTCCACATGCTATCAGTCCATTTTATGTAATACTGGATTTTTTAAAAAAAAAATTAAAATCAGCTCTTACAGTGCTTCATGGCATCACAATAATTAAATTTGGAAGAAATGGGTGAAATGCTACTTATGCTGATGTTAAGAGCATTTCATTTTACAGTCAGTGAGTATGGCATTATGCAGAACACAGTAATGGCAGCAAAACAGTGTGGTGAATTATTTCCTTGTTATATATTAAGGAAGAAAGAGATTCTGACAAGTTTGTAACCTGAGAGTTGAGATCATCATTTAACATTCCTTTACATTCCTTAGCACAGATAATTCAACTTCCAGATTGTTCAAGGGGTTTTATGTTTTTGTTTGGATTTGAAGGGTGTTGATGGGGTTTTTGAGGGGGCGGGGGACAGAGGTTTTTTGTTTTTTGGGGTTTTTTTGTTTAAATAATAAGAAATTTTCAGAGAAAATACTAGCAAGACTATGTGTCAAAAATCTCTTGACACTACTGATAAAAATTCATAAACAGGAGTTAAAAATATTATTTCACTTGAATCTCTCCAGCCTGTCACCTCTTAATGGGTTAAATGCCCTGTTGGTGTGCCACTACTTCAAAAATGATTTAAAACTGTCTTCAGTGAGCTATCTTTCACAAAGTATGACAAATTCAGTTACTGATAAAAGACTGAAAGATACTGAAATTACTTTTTTTTCTATTTAGAACTAATGCATGAAAGATTGCTTCTTCTAGCTTATGAATATTAAACTTGTTCTTATTTTAATCTAATAGATGAAAAAATAGTTTCCTGTTATTAGTCATGATGGTAATGTTCTTATTTTTAATCTTCTCAAGGTATGTGTTCTTTACACATGGATAGATAATACTTCTCTCGTTTTGCAATGCTTCTTTTTATATTTTTTCTCTAGTAATGAAAACGTAGGTGTATGCTTTCCTTTTAATTGTCATTAAACCTATGACCAAAAAAAAATGTACTTGCCTGGTAAGATTTTTCAGTACTGTCCTTATATAAGATTCAAGAAAAAAGCGAACCAAAATTCATCATACCCCAGTAACTTCCTGGAATCTTCCACAAGAAGATTCCCTTCTCCCCTGTGACCCTCATCTCAGTAGACCTGTGCTAAATAATTGCTAATGCTGCAGCCAATTCTGCAAAGAGGTAGAAGCAACAGCAAAAAGGAAAAAATATTGCACAAATGAGAAGGGAAGGAGCTAAGCCTCCAAGTTATGGAAAATTAGTTTTTAAGTGTTGTAATTAAAATTGTAAATAAATATCCATTTTCTCTATTTTGACTGTAAAGATAAAGTAAAGAGATACACTTGTAAAGTGTACTTGGATGCTGTTTCCAAACAAACTTTCTCCCTATATTTTGAGAGCAGAATGACATAATTCAATGCTGTTCAGACTGGACCTCCATATCCTCTCCTCCACCATTCAGTGGCTCCTGGGTCCTTTGAATTTCCAGTTAGATGGACATCTGGGGTGGTATTTCTGTTATCTTAGAACTATAGAATCATAGAATCAGTAAGGTTGGAAAAGACCTTCAAGATTGAGTCCAGATTTTGATGAACATCGGCTTGTCAACAAGACCACAGCACTGAGTGCCATGTTCTGCTGTTTCTTGAGCACTGCTCTCTTCCATGAGCAGCCCATTCCAATGTTTAACTACTTTCGGTGAAGAAATCCTTCCTAATGTCCAACATGACCACCCCCCCGTGCAGTTTGAGGCTGTTTCCTCTTGTCTGTTACTGCTTGTCTGGGAGAAGAGGCTGACCTCCACCTGGCTGCATCCTCCTTTCAGGCAGGTGTGGAGCGTGATGAGGCTCCCCTGAGCCTCCTCTTTTTCCAAATTTAACAACCCCAGCTCCCTCAAGTGCCCCTTGTAGGACTTAGTCTCTAAGACCCTCCATTAGCTGCAGTGCTTGACATGTTCCAGCACCTCAAAGTCTTCCTTGAAGTGATGGGCCAAGGACTGGAAACAGTATTCAATGTGAGGCCTCACCAGTGCCAAGCAGAGAGACAATCATTTTCCTGGTCCTGCTGGCATTGATATGTTGTTCTCTTTTACTTTGTAAGCTTAAGTGCGAGATTTACCTGTGGGAGTGAGCCTCTTCCCCACAAGATCAGCATGACCTTTTGAGTTGTATGTGATGCTCAAATAAATTTTGGCTAGAATGATTAATCATTTTCATCTTAAATCATATTACATTTCCACAAAATATTGCTTTTACTTCACCTGTTTTGCTAAACTGTTTACCTTGGATGATCCCAGTCTTGTGATGAAGAGAGATCTCCTTCTGACTGTTTTTAAAACCCAAATCAAACACCTTTCATTTACTTCACTGAAGAGAGGTGTTTGCTTAATTTTTCCAGGCAAACATTATCTTCAGTTTAGCACAGGAATCTTCAGTGGTTTTGAGTTCAGAATGTGATGAAGATAAGCCTTGGTTCCAGATTTCAAACCAACTCTAAAACACAGGATCTAGGAGAATTCCAGTCGATGCCATGGCGCTGCTGTTTTGGGCTAAGGTCAGAGAAGTTAAAATATTTTATTTTTCATCATCATTTTTAATACTAATTTTGGAATCCATAATCTGTTGTTCTGTAACAGAAGTCTTCTGTAACAGAAATCTCACTACTTGTGCCATCTTCCCTTGTGCTGATAGCAGAAATAATTGTGTGTTCCCATTTTTCATGCTTGCCCTTATTTTTTTTACTAATGTAAATCAATGTGCATGAGACACAGTGAAGCTATGATGTTCTATCTTGTGTGTAAATCAGTGTGCATGATGTTCTAAGGCTAGAGGCCTCCTAGGAGGGGATGAACTGCTAGTTAACTACTTGTCATAATGGAGAAAAACCAGACATATTTGTACATAAATAAAGCCTTCTTCAAGAAGACCTAAACATCTGATGAGCTTTATCTTAAAAAATGAAGGACTTATTTGGCCATCACACATAGATGAGAATGTCCAACACACTACCTGACGTTCCACAGAGTATTCTTCTGGTTTTTTAAACATTTTAAATGTGCCAAGGACTAAATATTCTGAGTTCAACAAATGTGACTTTTCTATAAGGCTTTCATTAATACTATTATACTGCTATTGCTTTTTTATTATTATTTTTTATTAGAAAACTTATTTTTAAGATCTACTAGACCTTATTTTATTTAGAGATTCAATTACAGACTGTAGATTTTTGAGATTGAGAATTCATTGAGAGTCATCATGATTTACATGCCTTACAGAGACATGACAATTTAGTAATAGAAAAATAAGAGAATTAAATTTCTCCATTGCTTCTCCAAATATACTTCCATTTGAATAACAAACTTTTGGGGAATCGAAAGCATTGTATTCCCACTCTAATTTTTTCATATCAGTATACTTCCAAATCATTCTTTTATTTTTCAAAACCTTTTTGTCCCTGACACATAGGCATATAATAGAAAGCAGGTAAATACAAAACTCTTCTCCTCTTTTTATTCTAAGCTTCAGTAATTCTTAAGTATCTTTCTAAGTATTAGTTTATACAAGTGAACTACAGGTTGAAATTCAACAACTCTTCAGATAGTGTTGTATTGGCTGTCACATCGTCTCTTGATGTTCAAGGCAATCTTTGTTTTAAATTGTCACCCTCACATTTGTATAAGTGTTTGAACCATTATATGTACCTAAGAACCACTTAGCTTGTAGAACAAGCATAATTTTGGAATATTCCTTTTCACACTGACCAGAACAAGTATGAAGTGTTTCTTTTAAATTGAAAATATATATTTTTTTTTCATCAGAGATTTTTTTTAATATCTAAAGTCAGGATTTCACAGAGTCCAATTACACTTTACCTGTAACATGGCTTTCCTTTTCACTATCCATTGAGTAACAAACTAAATTTACATCAAAATATTGTAGTACCAGACAGTGAATAGGGAGAATGATATTAATGTTGTGATTAGTGATCACAAAAAAATTCTTAACAAAGAATCTATACTCAGAAAATAGTGAAATATTTTAAGATTTCAGCTACACTCCAGCCATTAAATAAAAATACCCAAAATATAGGAGGAAGCCAAAAGAAGAAAATATGCTTTTTTATGGACACTTTGCCTTCTAATTAAAAATGGTATCAGGTATTATTGATTTTAAATACTGTAATTCTTCTGGCTTTTTCAAATACACACAGTGTTAAGGATATTATAGATGACTAGAAAATTTCCATAAAGTGCTGTTAAGTAAGGACATTTAATTTTTCTTTATAATTTTAAACCATATGTTAAACTGCTTCTTAGAGGCTTCCCTTTTTGTTACTTATCCCAGCATTTTCTTTGTGCATATAGTTTATCCTCTGTTTCCTCATAAACAGTGATTCCATCCAGAATATTTTTTTTAATCAGTTTTAAATATCAAGTAATACTTTTTGTCTGGCAAGAAATAATGCACTCTACTTTGTTCCTGAAAGTCTAAAGTCATTTAGTTCAAAGTTCTATGAACTCCCTTTCTCATCTGAGTGAGATGTTGATAGTTTTCAGCTCAAGAAAGGTCATCCCTCTGTCAGGAAATTTTTGTCAGAAATTCTCAGAGGAATTGCTTTGGCATTGTATATCAGATCCTTAAAGTAAAGTATTTGATACACAAAACAGGATTTGTTTTCCTTCTGGTTGTTTGAAAGATGTCATTATATAAGTAGATGTACAGAATCAGAATTTGAGAAAAGCAAAAACCTTAAAACACCTTTCTTTGCTTACTGGTGTTCATAAGGCCATGTTGACAGGAGAGTGGGGACATACTGTTTAAATCTGTAAAGAAGTCTGAGTATTTTAGATCACAGAAAAGAGTTGGAGAACAATTTACCTTTATTTAACCTGGTTTTCAAGTGCATTTAAACCAAGATAGACTTTTCATGCCCTTCAGGTGTTTGGTAACTAGGACAGGAAAACACCCTTAGCACACTCCACTGGCAAATTCAGATCCTGAACAGACCTGAGAAGAAAACATAAAACCACAGAAAAATACCAGAAAATAAAAATGTATTTTGTTATTACAGTACTTAGTCTGCATTAATAATCACAAATAAGGTGCAGGCTTTTGCCTATTACCAAATATTATGCAGTAATCTGCTTGGATTTCAACAATACTTATTGTGATTTAATTGATTTTAATGAAGTTATTTTCGTCTTCCAGGAGGATACATTAGACTCAGTTAAAACTTACTGTTTCTGAAAGTACTGAATGTCCAAGATTTGTGGAGAATGAAGCAAGTCTGTTGTAATTTGAGAAGAGTGCCACTGAGCCACACACACTAAAGAGTCATTGCAGAGCAGAATCACAATGGCTTAATCCACAGTACATATAATTTGAGGATGTCTGGGTTTTCTCTAAATGAATTGAAACATTTAATTGTATGTCCTAGACTACTGAAGGGTAAAATTTATCATCAGACTTGTCATCTTGGTGCTTATCTCTGCTTCATATTGTTTGAGCATTTCTGTAAAGAAACAAAAATGATGGAGGACTGGATTGAAACAGAATTTGGCCTGAACTTTGGAGCTGGGAGTGGCATTCACACGCACAGATGAAAGCCCTGGATCTTCCAATGCAGCATGGGGACAGCTGGTGTCTCAGGAGAAAACTTGATAGAACCCATTGAGCTGATAAAACCCATTGGGCTTTCTTGTTTTACTCATTCCAGTGTAAATAAATTAGGTGGCAATATCCAGGCTTTTAGATTTATATTGAATATTACAGATGGATTTTATTAATTTGATCAGATTAATTATTGTTTAATAATTTCATCAGAATGATATCAAGGACAGGGTAAGAGCACGCTAAAGGATTAGACCCTATTATTTGTCTGAAGAGCCTACTGTCTGCTGACATGGGTCTGAAATAAATCCTCAAATTGCTCAGCATTGTGGGAATATAGTCAGATCTCGATATCCCCAGAAACAAACACTTTGTCTTCTGGAAAAAAGGTCAAGGAAGCTGACATGCATAGGAGAATTTAGAGGCCCAAGTGAAGGAGGCAGGTAAGTGCAGCTTCTATTGGTCTAAATTATGTATTCAGACATTTTATATGTTTCATAGAGCTAAAACTTAATCAGGAACCCAATGGAATTCACAGCATGTGAATGGAAGTTTTGTGAGAAACGATAAGTGTATTAAGCATCATAATGCCTTGTGCCTCAGCAACCCTGTCACAAATTACTTTTTCAAAGAAAATGTGGAAAAATTCTAACCAGCACAGTCTACATGTTACTACTATAAGCATAAAATAAGCAAATATTTTCTTCTGTTTATAAGACATTGGTTCTGTGCCTGATCTCAAGGCAAGTCAAGCAAGTCCTGACCAATTCTGACCCATTAGGTTGAAAACACTGAATGAAAAAGTACTGGGATGAACAATGACATACCAGGAAAGTAGTTCAGTTTGTTTTTCCCTTTTAAACAGTATAAGTGACAACATGAAAAAAAGCTGAGCAAGATTTGTGCTATTGCACTGCAATAGCTGCCATTTGGTTTCCACACTTTTGCAGATTATAAGCAAATGCCAGAATTTCTAAGAATTGCTCCTCTGCTGCACAAAGTAACTATTGTGGCTTTTGTCTTAACTCTGAAAAAGTATGCAAAAAAGGCCCTGCAAGCAGGAAATCATGGGACTTCTTCAGTTTCTTACATTAATACTGTCAGACTCTGGTTAAAAATTCAGTATGACTGGGACAAACAAACTTTAATCGGCTTAGTGGAAGTCTCAGTCACAGTAGTGCCACTGTTCTCATTGTTAGCATTCCTTTGTTTTAAAAAGTCTGAAAGGTTTTCTTTTTCTCCATAATATTCTCTCTTGCTAATACCTGAATTGGAGCAGTATGTGGCTGTGTGCCATATCTCATTTTTATGCTGAGCATTGTGCGACATTCTGAGGCAAACACCTTTATCCTGGAACCCCACAAGTGCTCAGTGGGATCTGCTGGCTTACTCAGCACACAATGCCAAATTGTGTTTGAATTTGTCAGCAACTTTTGTCACAGTCTTAGGCAAGATGTTATCAGCAGGGTCTTTCCAGTTTCTCATGTTTAGTGTTCCTTCTTAACATACCCTGAAAAAACCAGCAAGGGAAATTTTTTCTGGGAAGGAAAGATCTAGCAAACATTTAGACCTTCATTAGCCTGTTTACAGTCGGACGCAATTTTAAAAGACTTTTTCAAACTAAATTATTATCCCAACAATCTTGCACTTTCCCATATTGAAAATAGAGATTAGAAATAAATTGAGATTTTGACATGACATTTCATGAATACCTTATCCAATGGCATTAGCATTTTCATATGTTGCTTGGAAATACCAAAAAATACTATATTCCAAAATTCTATAGCTCTCTCCTCATCAATGAATTAAGGGCTAGCCTATATTCAACTAATATTCCTCTGCCTTTCTAGTTTCATGCAAAGCCCTGAATCACTGCTATTGGGTTTCTAGGCACCACACAGAATCTGTACACTGTCAAAATTCAACTGTTTCTGTTACTCCAGTCATTTCACGGTCCATGGCTTTTAGTACAAACCTTTAATTAAGACTTCTGCTGGATTCAGCTTTTCAGGGAAGCTCTATGAGGGATTACTGCTTTCTTGACCCAGATCATGTTGTCATGGGTGAAATGTTAAAATCTCTTCATTTCTATCAAAGCTGAGTACCCTTGCAAAGAGCCAGGACTTGAACTTTTCAGGATGGGGAAATTCAAACTCAAATGTAGGTTTCCTGTTTCCACAGCTATGCTATATTTTAACTGGTGTATCTAGGATTATGCTTTTAGACTTTACTAATATGCACTTTGTAAAAATGTTTGGGAGGTTTTAGGTCTTAAAGAATAAAATCTCATTTTTCTTCTGTGAGGTTTTATGAGGTAATTGGCAGCCAGGTCAACAACAATGCAGTCAGTCTAAGTCTGGGGAGACTGTGTCTCAGTATCTTCTCTGCTCTCTGGAGAGTTTTACTGAAGGAACTGAATGCTGGTTTGACTACTTTCCATCTTTATATTCTTGTGGTACTCTTTTTTGCTTTCAGATTTGTTAAACTTTGGTAACTGTCATCACTGAAAGGAATTTCAATGAAATATATGCAAAGAGGATATATTTTCCTGCAACTGACGTTTTACTTTTTACATTACAAACTTCACAAGAGAGTTTGCTTGAATGACTGATGCAGGTACAATTGAAATTGTTTAAGAGCAGCAAGTTGTGTTTCTTGAAATAATGTTTTCCCTCTTCCTTTATCCCCAGTCTTCAGCCATTCAGCTTGCCTGGAATGTGTTAGAAAAGCATGTTGATGATAAAAAAACATATCTTAAGAATGAGAATTCACAGCAACATATCAAGGACAAATTGGATGGAGTTCTGAGCAACCTGATCAAGTACAAATTGTCACAGGCCGAGGCGGGGGGTTAGAACTAGATGATCTTTAATGTCCCTTTCAACCTAAAAAGGATTCTATGATGAGAAACATGTTGTTCTGTGTACTAAATGTTAGAATAATTCCTCTAGGTCTGTATGTAGAATTAAAACAATTTCTGCTTTCGCTGTGAACTCACATACAATTCTGCCTGTGATCAGTGCGTGATTTCCTAATACAATTTGCTTTTTCATTGGAAGTATCAAATGAAATGCATTCAACAATATCTGAGCTTCCAAATACATATGCAGTCTACGTAGAAGTTCCTGACTTATCAGAAAGTCCAGTCCTTGGGGGTTTTTTTGTTTGTTTGTTGTTCTTTTTTTTTTTTTTCGTTTGTTTGTTTGTTTGTTTTCCCCCAGACGTGCGTTACCTCATTTTAGCTGCCAACGCAGCGGCAAGTTGTCACTTTTCAGGGATCAGAAGCATCCCTGGAGAAGCCGTTCCCACAGTGAGCAGCACCGCCATCTAGTGTGACATCGGACCCGTCCTTCCCTTCCGTCCTGCGCTTGCAGCCCCGCAGGGTGTGTCCCTTGGGACAGGATCTTGGATGTGACAATTTCCACAACAAGCCCCACACCTAAGTTTCTTGTATAGAGGTCCATATGTTCTGAGAAAATTCTTCTCAGTACTTTTAAATCACAGAAATTTGACATTCAGCTCATGGTAATTTTTAAATGTGTGAGCTTGTGTAGGCTTTTGTTTGGGTTTGTGAGGTTTTTTTTGCCAATATTACATTTTTTCCCCACCTACAGAGTGCATTAACTGCCATAATACATTTTTTACCTAACTTTCTCACCTAACAATTTCAATCTCTTATTCATATCCCTCCAGGTTTTGCTGCATCCCTGGCCTTGTTCAATGATTTTGCTCTTTTCAGTCTTTAATGACTGAACAGTCAAATTCTGTCATTGCATAATCTATCAAAGCAATTTTCTCCTTCAGTGACTTTTACCTGACCATTTTTGCTGTATTTTCCCTGCCAATAAGATGATAAATATGACCTTTTCCATGACTAGTAAAAGGCTACAGATTTTCTGTTGACCTGATTGTGCAGTTCTTGGGACTTGTCTGGACTTGCCTTGGCCTGAGCTACTTTTATCACCTTTTTATACTTCTCTGTTGGTCTAATTCCTAGCTTTAGTTACCCCTGTGAATAGACTTGACTGTAAAGGTCTGACAGACCAGGTTATTCACTTTCTGCCTTAAGACCAGTAGCCCCTTATGGCAAATAAAGTTGAGGGAGGCCATGGTGCAGTCTTCAAACTTCAGTTGGGAATCAGTGGAAGAAGCAGACAGTGATAAGAAGGCATGTAAAGATAGTCACAGCTGAATGCCAGCAGCGAGGCAGAAAGGATCCTGTACACACACCTAAACTGAAACCCTGTTTGGAAAAAACTCAGGATGCTGATGGTCGGCCACCACTTCCATGCTTTATGCAGACAACTGAAATCGACCCTGTGATGCAACAGATGTGAACAGTGAACACAACACCCAAGAAAAAAGTAGTTGTTAGTTGTGTTGAACAACAATCTTAGTGACATCAATGGTAAGGCTTTGCAGTATGAATTTGGACTACAACTTAATATTACTGTGGCAAGATCAATCAGTTGGTTCTATTATATTTAGACTGTTAAGATTATTATTAGGTTAAAAATAAATTGTAGGCTCTCTTTGTACCTTCCTTGGGTTTTTTTTTTTTTGGCCATAACAGTTCTTTGAGTATAAGATACCCATAACAGGATATGTTCTTTGAGTATAACACATCCATTATCAACTCTCCTTGGAACTGAAAAGATCAATTTCATCTTTCATCTAATTTATTTACATTTCATCCTTTCACTAATCCTGAGAACACAGTTAGTCTGCAAGACCTGTCTATAACAACTTCCTCGTATTGTATAGTTAAAATTGATTATATAGCACATCAATACTAAAGGAGAAAACACTGGAAGAACACTTTGGACTGTAAAGCGCTTTTTAGTTTTGGTTTACAAAAGCCCTGGAATAAAATCTAGGTTTTCTATGAGATCTGTAGTGCCAATTCTATCTTATTTGATCTAATTTCTCATAATAGCATAATTTGCATCTTCTATTAGTCAGACACATAAGTGGCAGCACTAAGAATCAAGTGCTGAGCTACCTGAATGATATCTTTCCCAACTTTGGGGTTTTAAAGGACAGTTATGATGTTAAAAAATCTTTTTAAAAAAAAAATTAATCCAAATACAATATTTTTTTATAAATTCTACAGGTGAATACAAATGGTTTATTTTATATTGACTCCAGTTCTTTAGTTGTTCAAGCATTTGAAATTAAATATATTAATGAAAACAATATTTTTAAAAATGAAAGTCTATGGAGTTTTCATAAGGAAAAAAGTTTAGAGGATAATTATTTTCAAGAACAAAGAAAAGATTTCAGGTATGAAACATAGTTCTATCCCTTTGTCATACACAAGTCAAAAAGCCAGTATGTGTAGCTCTTGAGAATACTAAGACATTTTCTCAAAACTTTCTTAGTGTCTTAACTTCTTCTAGATGCATATTCTAGAAGATAATGGTATATTCTAGAAAATATCTGCTGTTGTGTTCCTAAGGCTCTTGAGTAGAATGAATTCAATCACATATTTCAAGAAGGAGCCATTAACAAGAGGTTTGTCATACACCGTAAGCTCTTTCTTCTGGAAGAACTTTACAAGAACTTTGCTTGGCATTTGCAATTACTGTCATGATGGATGATGTATCATCTTCTTCCTTCTCCCCACTTTGCTGAAGAACTGTCCTAAAATTCTCAGCACTGTGCCACAACTAGTAACAGTGTAGTAGTTCTCAAGAATTTTCAATGTAATAATTATTTACCTATACACCTACCTACCTACCTTTTGACCCTGCCTCTGAAATGAAAGATGCGCACAGGGTAAGGATGGGATGCAAGGAGTGGCTGACTGTTCAGGATCTTTTTATGCTGTTGAAGATGAAATTGAGCTCCTGGATTTTCAATTCTTTGTAATTTATTACTATTCAAAAAATTAGCAACTACAAATTTGCACAAGAAAGACAACCATTTTCCAGAAAAAAAATGTATTGCTCCTACAACAAAATACTTTTGTCCTCTAAATTTCTGCTTCAACCTCTTGTGCTGAAGTAGAAATTTCTGCCCTGACAGTAATCCATGGCTAAAAATTATTTAGCCAGTGCCACATAATTCAATCCAACTGAAGTCATATGCCTCACAAATTTTTTGTTCCAGGTAGCATAAACAAAATCACTTTTATTCACTTTTTTTGAGTGAATAAAAACAACCAGACAAAAAAACCCCAATAAAATGAGACAGCATCTTTTGCAGAAATGCAGTTACACAGCAGAAAAGTTACCTGATAGATGAACTTTCAAATATCTCCTTTACCATGAGGAAATTAGGAACCAGGATGGTTCTCTTAATCTTAATGGTTGGTGAATTGAATTTTAGGTGATTTTTCTTCTTACTAATACAGTAGTACTCAAACTTTATTTGGACAAGTGACAAGTGGGAAATCTGTTTAACAGAAGGTGCCTGAGTTCTCAGAAACCCTTTAGAATTTGTGGAGTATCAGAGAGAAGGGTTAAGTCAGGACATTCAGATATGAAACATATTGCAGGTTCTGGCTGTAAAGGCATCCTGCAAATCTGTCACTCAGATTATTCCTTTAAATAAAAGTATAGATAGATAGATAGATAGATAGATAGATATTAGAGTTATATTTGTAATAACATCTTTCTTGTTCACAATCATATATTTTATTCTGTATGATCCTAACTTCCTTCTCCAGCTCTCCCAGACTTCTGTTTCAACAGCAATTTTCCAGAGTACTGTCTTTAAAGAAAAATCCAAAAATGTCACAAACAGTGACTTGCCTAACACATTCTTGATATTTTGAAAATATGGTTAATCCTAATTTCATGGAATTGATTCCAGATAATTTCAGAATCAGAAGACCTTTTGTGATAAATGCACAATTTTCCTTTCTGATCTGACTCATCTGTTTATATACCTCTTCTTGATCAGAACTTCAGACCTGTTTTTCCAACAGGTATTAAAAATAATGCTATAGATCAGGTCTGTAGTTCACAAAACCCCTACGTTGTAATCAGAAGATGAAAAATATTTCTCTACTTTCCCATTTCTTAACAATAACTACAATCTGCTCTCAAAGCAGTATATGATATTGGATTTATCTTTGCTATGAGTCTGTAAGAGTTCTTACAACTACTAGAGCACAAGATAAACTGACTTCAGCCTTCTCTCATTAGTGTGGAAAGCCTAAATATGATACCACATATGAACTTTGTGGCATCAAAAAAAAAAGACTATCATGTCTTTATGCTACTGAAGTAATACTTTATTACAGCATTCTCAAATTTGAATTTTCACTAAGGAATTGGGCTTTTTTAGCAAAGTATTTGCTTACTGTCTTTCAATGGTGCAGTAGGGAGGGGAAGTATCAGACCTACTTTCTCACAAAATCTTTCTGTTTCTCAGAAATTATTTCAAACATGTTGCAGCCTTATTCAGTATGACAAAAATATCAAAAGAATCTTTATCATTGAAAACAAAAAAACCCCAAAGAAAATTTTTACTCTGCTGGAGTGACTCCTTTTATTTATAAAACGCTTTATTGTCCTGTTGGGATGCCAGTGAGATGCTTCATAAATGATCATTTACATAATGATTCCCCTACCCATCATTATGATTAGCAGTACCAGTTGGTTAGGGTATTTTCTTTTATGGCTAATGCAAATGCTTTGCTCCTCAGGAGAAATTTGTTGATAACGTTCCTAGAGCAGGAAACAGCTAAAAAATATTTTTCCCCTCAGACAGTTTCCAAGATTTGGGTTTTTTTTTTAGAATACATGCAAAGAAATGTTTTATCAAAGCACTTCAGAATTCTCTCTATTCCAGCCTCATATTTGCACTTGCAGTTTGAGAGCAGGCAGTGTAATCCCTCACTCAGGTGTGCAAGCTGCCCACCAAGTGAGGGAGTCCTTTCCTTTTGGCAGCTGAACATGGAATGGAGCAGCTGCAAGGCAGTAAATGAGCAATTGCAACAGGGACTGCTTGAGACAACAGCTCCTAGCTTTACTCAGAACTAAGAAAAAGCAAATATTTGGACTAAGATCTTCTGCAACTATGTGGAAATCCTTGCCTATTTCTTTTATCTTTGTTGAGTTTTCAATTATTATCGGGAATCAAGAAACATTTGTTCTGCTGAAACCAATGAATTTCCTTTGAATGTTTGTCTTAAAAGATAGGGGTTTATTTTATGCATTCACATTTTTCTCAATTAAAGACAGACATTTCTAACAGATATGGTATCTTTATATGTCTAAATAGTTCACTTGTTACTGACAAGCAGAATTAAATTTGTGTCCCTTTTTTCTACTACTCAAAGAATGAGGATTTGAAAATTAACCTGTTTACGTTTTTTTCTCTCAGTAAATCAGCAACTTTTGAAGAAAGTAAAGATGTAAGAATATGCTGGGACTGCAAACTAGACAGAACTTTGATCTGCCTGAAGCTTAAAGTCTATTAAATCTAAACTAGCATTCAGTTAAACATTGGTGGCAATGAATTTCTTTCAACACAATCGTCAGTCAACATATAGAGAAAAACAACAACAAAAAAATTATTTTAATTGAATTTCAAAACTCCATTTTCCCTTCCTTCCCACACTGTTTATTAGTTCTGGTTCCTATTCCCTGCTCTTCCTTTCAAATCTCTTTATTCACACCTGTGTCGTGTTTGTTTCTTGGGGGTGTGCCTGCCCAGCTGAAATTGCTTAAGTTCATTGAGGAAGAAGGCGACTCCTTTCTCTCTGGGAGAAGAGCTTGTTCCACAGATTTGGTTTAATCTCCCAGAACAGGCTGTACCACAAGCCTTGAAAGATCTCCTGCCTCCAGACTCAGTCTGACTGCTCTTTTTCTGATCAGCTGTCATACAAGAAACAAAGTGTACGGCTACAGATGAGTTACAAAGACCCTTTCTGTCGCAGCAGGATGTTAAGGTAATTGCATGATGAATTTCGTGTCTTTTCTTTAGAGAGAAAAACTAGTCATTTAGGCAGAACTAGAAACTTTAAGTGTGTTTAAAATGTGCAAAGAGGTCTGCAGTGATGGATGGACATCTGTATGGGCTGCTGACTTTAATGACATGCAGTGCTTCTATTAGTTCTGAAAAGATGTTTAAGATGAGATATTGTGAAATAGATTTTGGCAGTTTTTGCATTAACCTTATTCCTTAAACTTTGTGCACCTCCTGGATGTTTGCAGATTGTTTCTCTTGCTTAACATAATTTAAACTGGAAAGTGGCAGTGATGAAATATGAACAGGTTGTTCTTAGAAGACTTTCTGTTTCCAAATGCTTTCAAAGGGTGTGGAAAACTCTTTAAAAGTACAGCAGTCACATTATTGATGCCTTGGTGATTTAGAACAGAGTCTGTGAGGGTAGCTGGCAATCTGTCTTCAAGAAATGGGTGATTAAAAAAAAAAGAGAGAGAAAAATAGCAAATGAAATAATTTGGTGTGTTGCTAATCCAAACTTGTTACAAAATGGATACTGTGGTGGTACTAGAAGTTATTTTTGTGTAGTAATAAAGTCAGATAAACGTTTCATTGTGGATGAGAGATCATAATTATCTGGCTTGTAATAGCCAAAGAGGTATCTGAGAAACCCAAAACACTGAAAAAGTTTCTTTTCTCTTCTCTAAATGTTTGTGTCAGTTTGGTGATGAATGTTTGGTGAATTCAGTTTTGATGAATGTCAAATGTTTGTTTGACCAGTTTGGTGTGTCCTGGTCAAATTCAGCTGTGATGAGGTTCTTTCTATGAGAAAACAAATTCTAACTGTTATTTTGTTTTGATATGCAATGTTCTATCACACTGTTTGGTATAGCAGTAGTCCACTTAAAAGCACCATGCAGGTGCGGAATGACATAATGTAAAATGTTATTTTTCAACTAACAGTTATCAGTCGTGCACATGGACACAATATCCTACCTATTGTTCCCCAGAAAGAGTTATTTTTTTGTGAACTAGGGATACTTTGCCTTGAGTGAGCATATCCCAGCTGGGAGCCTGCTGAAGATCCAGCCTTAGCTGTGGGCAAATTAGAGGCACAAATAAGGTGCAAAAGAGTGAAATCTGCAAAGGTGATGATAGGCCTGTTCACCTCTGAAGTGGCACATGGGAACACAGAGGGGGTCTTTGTAGGAAACTCTGGAACTCTGCAGCGTTCTGACAATATCTGCAGTTAAATAAAAATATTAAAAAATTTATAGTGGAAAGAATAAGCATATTGGCTATGAGTATATTCTTTGGAAAATGGAGGGGCGAAAATAGGTTTTGTTCGTTTCTGTGTTTTAAAAGGATATTAATAAAGGAAAAAAGAAAAAAATGGACAGAACTGCATTAGAGAAGTTATGAAAACTAAAATAAAGTGCATAAACTTTGCCAAATGTAATAAAAATGAGGAAAAGCATAAAGCTGTTATATAGCGTGGTCAAGAGCTCAAGTAATCTGGATCAAATCCAAACAGTTGCTATTTTTGTTTTAACGCAGTGATATGAAGAAAAGGAGCTTACTGGGAAACAAATTAGAAATTTTGCTGTATGACTAGTTAGAAAAGACATTTCCATTAGGAAAAAATGCAGTCATAAGAATGTTTTGGAAAAGCTGATGAGATGTCTTTTGTGTACAACTTGAGAGTTGAACTCCAAGTTGAACCCTGAAGGAAGATAGTAAGAACAATAATAAAATTGAATGCTTATATTGAGGTTTGAGAGAAAAATAACTTTTTGGTTTTCTTAGTTTGGTATAAAAACAGTTGAAAGGGGTTGTGTATTCTCCTAAGTTTCAAAAGTAGAAAGTTAATGGTGATTAGGGTAAAGAACATCTGTGATGGAAAAGTTAGAAGTTATATGGTCTGCACAAGGACATTTAGGCTGAACACAGGAAGTCTGTGGAGAAGGTGGTGAAATGGCTTTGTGGCTGGAGTTGTAAGGGAACACAGGCTAAACATTTTAAGTTGGGTGGGAACTTTTTTGAA
Source organism: Setophaga petechia (assembly GCA_024362935.1). Lineage (NCBI taxonomy): Eukaryota > Metazoa > Chordata > Aves > Passeriformes > Parulidae > Setophaga > Setophaga petechia. The sequence goes on from JANCRA010000001.1 coordinate 37,512,804, forward strand.
TTAATTATGAAATTTGTTTGCCACATCTGAAGGACAGGGTTGAAGGATCAGAGATATAACACTGGACAAAGGCAAATGTTCTCTGTAGTGCTTTGGAGGCTAATCAGATCCCTTAACATCTAAAGATAAACCAATTTCCTAAGAATTGCATCAATATTATCAATTTTCCACCAGTTTCCACAGGTTTTGAATTTGTTTGTGGAATTATTATCATCATATTTGTGAATTTGGTCCATTTCCTCCTTCATCATTTTTCTCTTTTCCACATTTTTCCATCTGGAACTATCTGGATATAGCCATGGTCAAGGAATAAATGAACTGAATTCCTTTCATGGTGCTTCTTCCTTTGAAAGTGTCTCGATAGGACAGACATTTAAATATATCCTACTGAAAACACTTAGGCTTTTGTACTAAGAGTCGTCTCTTCTTGAAGAATATTTATTTCCTTTCATGAGCAGAGGTTGCAGCATTTCTTGTTTCTAAAGAAAGTGTTTCAATTTCACAGATGAAATACATAAGACCAAGAGAATATATTCTGAGAATTCTTTAAAATTCCACTTAAAGATATGCCCCTTAACCACAGCAGGCCAAAACCAGTCACAAATCTGCCTTTCAAATTACAAGGAGAAGAAAAAATTCAAATTAAAAAAAGTTCTATGACCATTATGTATATACTACAATCTTTGCAGAAAAGTGTTCTAGCTCCTATGGAAGGAAAAAAGAGAGCCTTGGATGACAATATCACTTATGTAGAGTGTGCAGCTTAATCTTTCATTAAGCATCTTGAGGCAATGTCATGATAATGTTTCCAAGCATCCCATATTGCATTCAAGTATTTGAAATATTTTTCAAGCATATATAACTGGTAGACAAGACTTGAATAAGACTGTGTTTATGTAAGATTGCATAATATAAAATACATTTAAAAGATTTTCAGAATGAAAGAAGAGAAGAGCTTGAATTTTCTGTGATTTTTCTTTTTTGCATAAATCCTCTCATGGATAAGGATGTAGATTACAATAGCAGGGCAAACTGAAATGATAAAAGCATTCACAGGCAAAAAGTTAAATGAATAACAGGTCAAATAATTGTGTTCTTTGACAGAGATTCCAGCCTATAAATGTGGATGGATGGATTTGTTTTTTTTTTTAACCTTCGCAATATCAAATAAGCAGTTAAGATCTACTCAATAGGACCTAGAATGAGCTATTTTCCATAGTGGTGACTGGTCAGCCTCATAGCTCTGGCCATTTAAATTCTATGATGGAAGTTCAGAAACCTGGCTCCAATGAAAATACCTGACTTTGGGTCAACCATCTCTTTTTCAGAATGCATTGGGTTGTGCATTGTTAGGGAGAACAAGTGTGCAGAGAGGAACATTGTGAAGTCAGACTGGTAAAGCATTTATTTGGAATGCTTTAACAGTCCAAAAAATAAAGCATTTATTTATTTATTCTTATTCTTTTTGGCCAGCATTTGGTTTTGGACTCTCAGGACACCAAATGGGTGCTCAAATTGGGCTGTAACTTTTTAAATGTATTTTACTCAGAAGTTCAAAGTTATCATATTTGTTCTAATGTGCGATGAGCACTTTGCTATTTCCTCATGAAACAATACTCCTGTCCTCCAGGCAGATTGGTATCTCAAAACTTTCAAAATATTCCACGTTTTTGCTGGCAGCTCTGACAAAAAGAATGCTATTAGTTGAATCCCACAGGACATGTTAGTAGACCAATCAATCCCATAGTGAACATATTTATTATCCTCATTGGTTTTGAGATTATGAAATGGACCATTCCAGAGGGCATTGGTTCTGTTTCTGCAAATAGAAGCTCCAACATTAAGGTTTTTCCCAGTGCACAAAGGTAAACATCCCTGTAATTTCTGAACAGTTGAGAAATGTGTTAAAATGTAAAATATGTTAAAGAAGCATGTTAACCCATTACAGAAACTTGGTTTGCCATAAATTAAAATAATTCTTCCAAACACTCAGCTCTTTGGATCCAGGTTTTTGTTTTGATCACTTTTTAAAAAATAGCAGTGCTCTCAGTTAATTAAAATGCCCTTGTATTACTACAGTTTTATTACTTGTAAATTCTTTCAGCTATTAATGATTATTTCTTTGCTTGCTTTGATTAGAGGGTCAAATTCTGCTTAGGTTTTGCTTGATCAGAGCAAAGAATTTACTAATGAAATAAGGAAATAACACCCTTTAATTCTGATGGTAACATACAAGAAAAAAAATCTTCTGAGTAGCCAAAATCTTTATCCCATAATGCTAGCTGGAAATGCCACAAGAACTCATTAAATCAATGGTTTACAAGAGATTAAAATGGTTATTTGTAGACGCTTATGACTTTGGATCTACTATTGAAACAGGGAATGGAAATTCAAGGCTAAAAGGATGTACTGTGGGGGAAAAAAACCCCAAACCAAACACAAACACTCAAAACACACCCCCCTCTACAAGAAAACAAACAAACCACCTTGAGTTATTCAGGTCTGTTGTATTTAAGACAAACATCATGTACACACAGAAATTTGCTAAGGATTTATGAAAACATTTGGCTTTTCATTCTTACCTAGTTCTTCATGCTCTAAAATATTGACAGATATTTTGCTTTTAGCACTGTACCTGAGGTTCTCTCACATTTTTAGTACTAAATATGACAGAGCTGGAAAAGAGGTCCATGTACTGGCAATGCAGAAGTTATTACAAATGCCATTCTTGGGCTATTTATAAACATTTTTCTCTATGGAACTGTGAATTTTTCCTTTTGACTATCCTCTATTTTATATGACTATTTACTGTATCAGAGATGCTAGTGCATATTTAACTCTTCTTAGCCACTGGGGAGTTAAGCAATCTTTTCTTATGCACAGAAACACTTCTATCATACAGAAGATTTTTGAAATATGTGGTTTGTACAAATGCTGTTAAGGAAAGGAAAGTGAATGGAATTTCCTAAGAGCCTTTTTAGGTTTTTCAAATATATTTGTGAAGTAATTATAGCCTGATTGCAGTAACTGAGTGTATATCATAGTAAAATGTCATAGTATAATGGTACTGAATCATTTTAATGAACAAAACTCATAACATTGTAGACACAAATCAAATCTGAAGTTTAGCAAAGGAGACATCCACTAGAAGATCATAAGTATCATTCAGAGTAAAAATGCTTCTCCACTGTGCTGTATTTTCATTATTCTTCCTTTGAACCCTGTCATCAGAACCACCTTCCTTTCAGCTGAGTAAGAACTGATGCCTGTCCCATTGGAGTCTGTCTCTTACCCAGCCAGAAGGATCACTTTTAAGTTCCATGAGGTAAGGGGTAGTCTCTCTCCCTATGAAGTGAGCTGTCAGATTTAGCCCCTGCTGACTGAGGGGCAGAGAACTCAGATCACAACAGTACTTCTGACATGCTTGGATGTCAGGAAGAGATTCATTAGAACTAAAATGCCATTCTTAAAAGCACAGCCTTCTGTGCAGCAGTAGCTCTTGTTCTCTGTCAGCCCTGTGCTTTCACTCCTTGGGAGAGCTAGACCACATTTCCAACAGAAAAAGGGCTTTAGCTTTCTATTGTAGACCAGAGACAGTGTGAGGATAAGTCATGAAAATTGGTGGAACAATAAATCTGTATAATTTGCTGTATCTAAGGGAGGTTAGAATTAATACACTGATACTCCTTGGTACTTTTGTCTTGGTGGCTTTTAATAGGTTTGATTGAGTAGGAGTGCTTCTTGCAGCTTTTATAGTTTGCTAATAAAATTAAGGGCACAATGAAAATGTTTTCCTTCATTTGATTTCCTTTAAACTGTTCAAATATCTCACTAAAACCATAATCTTTTAATTAAAAGAGCCTAACAGATCAGAGTATATCTGATGTATCTTAGGAGAATTTATAGATGCCATGTAAACTTCATTTTTACTATATTTTAATTTCTAGAGGATTTATAGAAGCATTGATTTTAATTCTGAAACTTAATAAGTCTGTCTTTTCTTACTAAATGCCAAAATAATGCAGCAGCAGCACAGAAAAAAACATATCTTAATTTTGAACCCACATGTTACTATGAAGTATTTTAAGCTGTTTTTAGTAATAGAGTTTTGAGGTGCTTAATAATCCTCTTAAAATTTACTAATTCTTCTTGTTTTTAAGGAATAGCCATTTAAGTCAGTTATGTAGTTTCAAGACTCTAGTTTTCCATGTCTTATCTTGTAAAATCAGGCAAATAGTCTCACAGGTATGACATAAAGAGAAATCCATTATTGATCATGAAGCTGTGCCAGCTTTGGAATGGGAGATTATTAACATCTAAAATGGACTTATAAGTTTTGTGGTAAACACAAACTTTCCACTGGAGTTTTGCATGGCTTTTAAATTAGGAAAATTTGAAGACTGCAGACAGTCACCTTGCTCCTGTACACTTGGGAATTGCTGATTAGGCTATACATGTAGTCGAGAAACAGCAATACATCAAACAACCTCATGAGTCTGCCTAAGCACAAAATCTTTCATTTCTCTGTAGTAAAGAAGTGAAACAAGTTTGCAGCAGTTTTGGGGACACAGCATCTTGGGAAAAGCGGGAGTGTGAGCAACTATTGGCAGGCTGAAATTGTTCAAACACAGCTGTATTTGCTGGAGTTCTGAAAGGGATGTTACGCCTGTGAATTGTAAAATTCGCTGCTGATGTTGCTATCAAGACACCTGCTCAGGCATACAAATAATTGTGAGTAAATCAACCTTGGGAATTTAGTATTCTCTGCTGTAATCCAGTTATTTCCTTCACAATGAATTAATTACAGCACCTGGAATCAGTTCTTTTCCAGTCACTAAGAAGTTACAGCAATATTTTCCTCCCCAGAGGTTTTGTACTATTATATTGTATCTTGTTCAACATACTTTTTATATTTATGCTTTTTAAATTTTTATGACTGTGGTTTCACTATTTGATGTACGGAAATTCTCCTAAAAAAAATAAGAGAGCCTACCATGTGTTCCTTGTTACAAAAAGGCTGTTCAACTTCTTGCAGGTGGAAGAATTGTGGTAAGAACCCTAGGAAGGAGAATCACCAGTTGAACAGTTTGAGAGCTTTTTGCTAGTTAATGTCAAACACTAACAGATTCTCTTCCTCTACTTATGTCTCACTCTCAGCTTTTCTATTGCAGACAATCTAAAATGCTCTACAGAGGCAACTGCTTGACTTTATCACAGTAATACTTTACTTTAGGGCTTATAACCAGGATAGACATTTTTATTGCTTTTTTTATCTGGAAGACACTGGATGTCATAGTACTATGAGAACAAATTGTTGTAGAAATCAGAGTTCTTCCCTTAGGCTGATACAACTTGGGATATTTGTGAATATTGGCAGGTTTTATTTACATTCTGATTTCACATAGCTATTTTTAGAAAACTTCTAGAATTTTCTGTAGGCATGATAAAACTTAGCTTCACGTGATTTCTTTTAATTTGCACTTACTCCAGTGTCCATTCAAAGCACAGAATATATTCGAGTGACTTTTTTTAAGACTGGTAACTTTTCATGTTGTCAATTCAGACCTATAACAGAGTAAGCAAGCAAAGTTAAATTACAGCTCAGTATGGCAGGGCCTTTTGTGCTCTTGAACACAAAGCTTTAAATTAACGAGTTAGTAATCTCAGAGCCTTTTTTCTAACCTGTTGATTCCTACTTGCTTAAACTAAAGTAACTACATCTTTGTGCTGATAATTGCCTCTAAGTAAGAAGTGGAGTGAGAATTCTGACAGTGATTTCTTTATCAAATATGTTGTTAGGTGAATGGTATTTTCAGGTAATGCTGAGTACCTGTCTTCTAGAAATCATGCTCAGATTGGAAATCCAAAATCACTAGTAGTGAAATTGTAGGCAGGTTAAAAGGATGTTTACTTTCATTCAGGTCTGAATGCTATCAAGAGCTAGTCACTGACATTCACTTGCTGCTGTTTTCCACAATGCTGATAACAGTTGTCACTGAATAAATTTCTGAAGGCATTTATCTAAAGATGTGCAATTGGCCTGATTTGAAGGTCTTATGCATGGTCTTATTGATGTCCCGTGTCACTGCTGCAGGAAATTATATTGTATTAGCCTTCCAATAAAACAATGAACTTCTATTTTTAGATGACTCTGAAAGGTTCTCCAGAGTTCTTTGTGGCTAAATAATTCTTATCCTAGATCTACAAAATTGTGGTGGGTTAAAATTGTCTGACTGTCAGACCCTCAACCAGAGTGCCCTCTTGCTCACACTCCTCAGCAAGACAAGAAAATTAGGTCAAAAAGCTCAGAGGTCAGAATAAAGACAAGGAAATCACCTGCTAATTACCATTATGGGCAAAATAAACTTGATTAAGAAAGATTAATGGCCAACTAAAAATAGGAGAGTGAGAAAGACAAAAGTAAACCCATTTTGCCCTCATCCTTCCTTTCTTCTCAGGATCAAATTCACTCGTAGTGCTTTTGCATCCTCTCCCACCAAGCATCAGTGTGGATATCTGCTCTGTGTTCCTGTCCATGGGTTGCAGTTGGATAAGCACTCCCATGCTGTCTACATGGGCTGCAGGATGATCTCTGTTCTGTGCCTGGAGAAACCCCTCCCACTCTTACACTGGCGTTGGTGTGTGCAGGGCTTTTTTGCTCACATTTTTTTCACTCTCCATCTCATAACTGGCATGCAGCACTTTTTTGCCCTATCCTAAATACCTTATCACAAGGGATAATGTGTTTAAGAAATGCATTATCCCTTGATAATGTATTGTTGATGGGCTCAGCTCTGAATAGCAGTGAAGCTGGGACTGGTTCTGTCTATGGGGGTGGCTCCTGTTCTCTTGTCACACGAGGCACCCTGGCAGGTCCTCACAATCACAAACTTGTCACCTAATCCATTAATAACTTCAACTGAGTAGTATAAGGCTTTTCTTTATCTGCTGTCTGCTGTGACACTTTCCCTGTGGAGCAGTAAAAGTGAACTGGCAAATACCTGTGTGACCTGATGTTCGATATTAACACTTAAAGCAGAAAACTTTTCAAAGGATATTTTTCTTGCGTTTTCCCAGCTCATGAAGGAACAGTTTAGTACTTTCTGTAAATGAGATTTAAGTGTCACTGGAGAATATGTGAAGAAAGAGTACTGTAGGGATTAAACACAATATCTCCTGTAACCTTGCTAAGATATTCCCAGGTAAACTAAAGTTAGAGGCTTTCCTTTGGTTATAATAAGGTTCTTTTAGAAAATGGGACTGTGCTCAACTTAGGTTTGATGGAAGAACTTATAACAATTAAATCTCCTGAATTAGTATTGTAATTATACATGCATATATACATAATTATGCACATAACAGCTTCTTGCAACGTGAGTTTTCTTCCAATTTATGGATTTCATTGAATAAATTAATTTTACAGCTAAAATACTGAAAATGGTTGAAATTATTATGTAGTTATTAAAAATATTCTATAGCAGTAGAAGAAATTACTTGTAGTTTATAAATATTATTAAAATAAACTGACTCTGAAATTTTGAAAATTACTATACCACTTCCTGTTAAAAGCAAAGTCATTTAAATCAAAGAGTGTGTTCTTAATATTGCAATTACACATAACACGCATTAGAACAACCACACGTTATTACTGATTCTCATAAAAAATGGAAGTTTTAACAAAGCTTTTAGGTATGGTAATAGGAAGTTTCATCAAGTATGACAGTTCTGGATTGCTAAAAATACTTGCACACTGAAAACTGAAGGTCACACCAGCTATTTCAGTGGTAGTTCTAAAGCATTAAATAGACCTGCTTCTATAAAATAATGTTTTCATAGGATATGCCTCACTTCTTTCTCCATTTAGGAGTGATAACCTTTATTTGATTAGTTGAGTCTGCTAGAGTAGATATACGATTTCACTGAATATTGGCATGGAATGCCTGTGCAGCTGCACTGCTGCATGAAGCAGTCCTTAGCAGTGCTGCAGAAAACTCATACCATGACGCTCTGCATGTGCTCCCTTTTGCTGATTAGTCCTATTTCACGGTATTTATTTCAGCACTCCAATGAATTTGCTGAGCAGTAATTTATAAATCTCTCAAGCACACCCTGACAGGAGGGAATTGAAGGAAGAAGTGAACTGAAGAATATCATAGACTATCCTGAGTTGGAAAGGTCTGACTAGGATCATAGGTTCCAATTCCTGGCTCTGCACAGAACCCCCCAAGCGTCACACCATGTGGCTGAAAGCATTGTAAATGGTTTCAGGCACATGGTGTGACGCTTGGGGGGTTGCATTTAAATGCAACAGTGCAAATGGTTTTTAAACTCTTTCAGGCTTGGCACTGTGACCACTTCCCTGGGGAGTCTGTTCCAGTGCCAAACCATCCTCTGTGGGAAAGATTCCTTATATCTAAGTAATATCTAAACCTCCCCTGACACAACTTTGTGTTTTTCCCTTGGATATGGCATCATATCTTGTACTTACTAGAGATTTTCAATATCTACTATGGGAGACATGGTAACATCTTATTGCTTCATGAAACCTCCTCTTTATTTTCACTTTATGAATGCAAAAACTTGAAGTCTCCTTTGTATATATCACCACAGGATCTCTGATACAAAGCCTTATGTTTTTCTATGTCTCTCTGAAACCCTGATGTGAGGAACAGCTTTGAGCTGTGGAGCAAAAGAAATGCTTCCTATTTTTCATCCCTTTTTTATATAAATATTTCTATGAATGTTTTTGCACTTTATACACTGATTTATGCATCATGCGATTTCTGTTTGACTAAGGGATAAACAATAGGAATGGCTTTTACACTGGGTTCTCCTCTTTGTCACCAAGTGAGGGTTACAGGTAACAGCACATAAGTGCTTACAAAGAAAGCCATTCATCATTTTATGATTTTGACTAAGAATGAGTTAACGAAGAGTTTCATTTGGCTTTAGAGATAAAACAAGCATTTAAACCAAAACTCTTTATTGGACAAGATTTCTGATTTTCTTGAAGTGTGTAGAGGACCCTAAAAGAGATGCTTGTTGGCTCATGTCTTAGATATGACTGACAAACAAAACATTTTCAGGCTTCTGAATAGTTCCACTCTACAGGCTATATCCTCTTCTGGTGACAGCATTGAGTAAACAACTACATTTAATTGCTGTTATGGGATCTCCATAAATCTCAGTGATGAATGACAGTAAACATATTCTCCACAGAATTTCTAAGCATACCATAAGTTATCATCAATTATGACAGCAACAACAAAAGATTCAAGTCTAATTGAAATTAAGATTTCCCAGAATTCAACAGCGCTTACTTTAGATCAGCTTTCCATGAGAAGGAAAATGTAATACTTATTCTATCTTTTTAATTAGAATTCTCCCCTTATTTTAAGTGAGAACTCCACTTCTTTTAGTGCTCAGATGGGCTAAAGAGACAACATTCTTGGGAGTTTTATCCTGTCCTGGAGATGAGCATGCAGAACAGAATTTACATCTAAAAATGAAGCTGGGAGCTTGAGAAATAAATACAGACTAGCAAAGCCAGATATACTAATTGGTCACCTTATGTCACTGTTGGCAGGTACCACACCTCACTGATTCCTTACTTATTGATAGTTTTGCTGTTGCTGGGCAGAAGAACATCAGCAATGGGTACATACCTCTGCCTTAGGTGGCTTTAATAACCCATCCATTGAATTTACCAATTATTGAGATAAGAAGTTTATGAAAGACATATATCTACATGAATGGGTGATGTTTTTTTAACTGTACAAAGGCAACACCTTCAGATATATTTCACACTTCCACAAAGCCAGTATACTTGAAATGAAAATGTATTCTTCCTCAATATAAAGAGAATTCAACTTGAGAAAAATGTCAGTCTTTGAAGCTATGAGATTCTTTATGAAACACTGTATTTAATGACTAACACATACCAAAACATAGTTTTCAAGAAGCAACTATATAAAAAATCCTCCCCATCAGATGTCACAATGCAATGTAAGCTTTGGAAAACTGCTTTTACTAGTTATAAAGTGTGACCGATCAAATAAATTTTCAGGTTTGCACATTTTGTATGTTTGATTGTAGTTGCTGCTGTGTAATCCAAATTCTCCCAGAGTGGTTGCAGAAGTTACTGTACCTAGAATGGCAGAAGAAGTTTTATAGTTAATACACTGCATAATACTCCATTCTAGTAAGCTTTTCCTTTTCTGCATACTTCCTTTCATGTTCAACAAAACATCTTAAAGACTTTTTTCTGTTTGAAAAGTCTTTATAGTTCTCAATACTTTGTAAATACTGAGATGCATGTGTGACTTGTGCTCTAACTGCAGGTCATATTCTAGGATTGTTTGTTTGGGCTTTTATTCAGCAAAAGTGTTGCAGAACTTGTTACTTTACCAGAATAGAGAATAAAACAGTAGTATATACCTGGTGGAAAGCTAAAGAGTTTCTAAGAGTTTCCAAGCTACACTCCAAACTGCTCAGTGCACTTCTCAGGGTAAGACGGTGGACACCACATGCCTGAGACTGCTTATTAGTGATCATTCCTTTAGCCCACAACACTCTACTCTACATTTTCCAGGATCTGCCTAAAGTTAAGTGCTTCACTTCAAATAATCAAGGGGTTCTATTACTTCTGAATGCATAGAGTAATTTTGGAGATGAAGAAGCATTCTATTCCTTTTAACTATTTCTGCAACATCAAAGTAGGGAGCACAGTTGAGCGATGAGAGATCTGCTGGGTAAATTACTTTGACTAATAAAGTAGCAAAAAAAATTCTTAAAAATAATTCTGTCCTACTTTGAAATAAATTGAAAAGGACAGACTAATTTGATTGTTTTAGCTCAACTGCAAGTATTTTTGAGAATATTTAGGAATGTGACAAATTTAATACCAGAAATAAAGCTCTTCTCTACATTTCTTTGGAAGAAAAGCCTTTACAAGACTGTCACACACTTTCTATTACTTAAGGGCAAATCCTCCTGTTAATTCAAGGCATTAAGGTAATCAGTACCAGGTAGAGTACAGAAAATGCATCTTTTAAACTCTTGTGAAGGAACAAAATGTTGCTCTTATGAGTTTTTCTACTGACCCCTGTGTCCGCAGAGCTCAGGGGATGTGTGTAAACTTCAGTGCTCATAGAAAGATTTGTATTGCACTACGTTTGTTGAAAGAGTCTTTTTTCTTTACCAACCTATTTCTTTTGGTGTGGATGTTAATACTGTAGTTACTGAGAAATCATTTCACACAACTGGCCTCCATTATGTTCTGAAAACAGCCGACATTTGGCCATGGATTTTTCTGAGCACCTAATTTAATCTTCTTTAGCGTCTAAGTTTTTAAGAGTTGTATTTGGATCTAAATAGTTTCACTACATGCTTTGTCAAGCACAACAGCTTTCCTAACAATTACAAAGTTTGTTTTGACTGCTATTACACTTTAAGCTGTCCTTTTTCAGTCGTTTTCTACTTTTCTTTGTTTGTTTTGGTTTTTTTTTCTTTTCTTAGAATTAACTATTGTAGCCCCAGATTTTGCCTTCTTTTAATACAGGTAATCTCCTTAACTATCTGTTGGTGCTAAAGTTATTTTTTGTTGTTGTTGCATTTATCACTTCATGTTAAAGTTCTTTTGCTAATTTATAGTCCTGTAAGTTTCATAAAGTCTATTTTAAAAAAAGTAGTTTCATAAACAATCTTTTCCACTTCTTTTTTTTCTCTTTAATGTGTAGTGTTGATTAGCATGTACCCCAGTACATGTGAAACCCTCAACACATTGTGTCTGCTATGAAAATTCACCTTATCCAATCTTCCAAAAAATTGTTCAGGACCATCCTTTTATGTCATGGCTACTTAGCTTCTTTAAGATGCTTTGGCAGTTAATATTCTTGAAAACCTTGTTGTATTGGCCAGATATTCCTTATCTGTGAACTTAATTATTTTAAATGCTAGTTCTCAAGTCTAATAGTGCTCCTTGTTTTTTTGAGGAGCCATTCTGGCTTTATCCAGTATCATACTAAGTAATGTTTATTTTAGATGTGTTTTGTGATGGATGTTGCATGTCTTTTCCTCCTCTTCTGTTAGTTTCTACTGCTTTTCCCATTTCAGATGGCAAGCTTACAGGAACTTGTTTTACAAATAAATACGAATTTTTTCCTGTGACACTTTTTATTATGTCTGTCTGGTTACCTGGGTACTATCAAGCAGTGCTGTTTTGGTGGCATGTAGCTCAGGAGATGAGCAGTGGTGATATTGGAATAAGTGCTGGTACAGTTACTGTGATACAAGAATCACCTTTGTGCTTTTGAAATTGAGTGAGCTCTGGTTGCAGCTTCACCTCATAGAGAAACATTACCTGAGAACTTCCCTGAAAAGATTTGAACCTCACTTTCAATTCTGTAGAGAACTATTTTAGATTCTGAGGGACCTTAATAGCAACCAGAGCAACAAAGTAGTTGTTCTTTCAGTAGTAGGCACCAGTTCAAAATGTTTTGTTATGTATTTCTTTACATGGTACACTTTGTGGGCTAAGATCTTAGATTTCTTTACAAGTGGGAATATGCTTTTAACCTTTGAAGAGTGTTATGACAATACACTTAAAATCCCCATTTCCTGTATAAAAGGACGTTAGATACACACCAAATAAGGTTTATTCAGGTATTTGTTTGGTTGGTATTTCATCAAACAAAATTAAGAACATGCTCATATGAAGTACACTAGATTTTTTTGCTCCTGTTTGGTGGTCATAACTAGTTTCTCAGTAGCCTCAATGGTAATTATTTATGCTGTGAGTCTTCATTTGGATGGCAAAGTAGAGATCTAGGGAAGCTGAGAAGAAAGGCTCTAAATACAGATCCAGAGAAGGGCACTGAGCTGATGAAAGATCTGGAGCAGAAATCTGATGAGGAGCAGCTGAGAGAGCTGGGGTGGTTTAGCCTGGAGAAAAGAAGGCTCAGAGGGGAACTTATTGCTCTCTACAACCCCCTGGAAGGAGGGTGTAGCCAGGTGAGTGTCAGTCTCTTCAACCAGGCAACAAGTGACAGGACAAGAGGACAAAGCCTCAAGTTGCACCAAGGGAAGTTTGGATTGAATACTAGGAAAACATTCTCACTGTAAGGGTGAACAGGCCTTGGAACTGGCTATACTGGCTGTCCAGAGAAGTGGTGGAATCACCATTCTTGGAAGTGTTCAAGCAATATGTGTGTGACACTAGAAGACATTGCATAGTGGTAAATGTAGCAGTGGTCAGTTAATAATTGGACTCAAAAATCTTAGACGACTTTTCCAACCATAACAATCCCATGGGTTTTCAATGAACAAAATATAGTTATGTGAAGTACCACATACTGTTTTGCATGTCAGTGTGGAAGAAATTGCTCCTGTTTGGTGGTCATAAAATAAAATACCTTTATATTTTATTAATGAGACGGAATGCCCTTAGCAAATACAGGGAAACAACTGGATTTTCTTCCAAATAAATGGAAAAACTTGGTGAAGATGCTAAACAGAGTCAAAATTTTGTATAAGCTGATTATCAGTAAAGTTATCTTCTTCACTTCTTTTCATACTGAGAGACAATGTAATACTTTTATCATGCTATCATGGGCCAGTGAAAATACAAGTTTTGTTGACTGGGACCTTTTACTATCCGAAGGCTTGAAAACAGCAATCCAAAAATAAAGGTATAACCACCAGCATGGTCACCATGGTCACCATTCATCTTCTGAAATAAGTGAACAAAAGATTGGCTTTGTGCTTATTGCACAGACCAAAGATCTTTTTAGGGTGTCATGCATGTTATGTGTGGAATTGGATCCATTAAGTCTGTTGGGACTGGAAATTCAAACATGGTTTTACCTTAGGACAATGCTCTGTCTAACATTTTAGAATCAGGTTTTGGCTGCTAATTTTAAATAGAGTTAGTGAAGTTCAAGTGTCATTAGCAAACCTCCTGCTGTTTAATGCACCATGTGGGCATCTGAGCTAGTAGGTTATAGTGTCACCATCTCCCTTGCTCTTCACTTATGACCTGAAATGAAAGCATTACAATGTGAGGAGTTATCTGTGTAGCTTGAATGTTTTCAAGCGGAGAAGAAAAATGAAATAACATCTTGGCTTTAATTAACTTTGTGTTTATTAGCTGAAAGACCTATCTCATTTTATTTCCTGGAAGCTTTTTTGAGAAAACAACTTTCTGAAAGAAGGGGTTTAGACATGGAAGTCCAGAAAAGGATCCAGGGATGAAATCCCCAACTAAATAACCAACATTAAGAATCCTAGGCACTAGAGCAAAATGAAGTTTAAGACTCATCTTTCCTGAAGAGCTGTTTTAGGCTTTTCAATAATGTAAGCCATATCTGAAGCCCACTGGCCTAAGGATAAAGAGAAAATAACTTATTTATTTCAAGGACATTGAGGGAGAAGAATTTCTGCAGCAGAAGTGCTTTTGGGGTTGCTAATACATATGGTTCTGGGATGAGTCAGAGGAAGTTGGAAAGGAGCTTCAAAATTACTCTATGGTGTTTGTGGAGACTGAAAACCTTTAATGCTCTGTTAAGATTATTAGATCCCTCTGTATTCCACCACCTCCCCAGCTCTGCCAAATCATTCACCACTCTACAGTTCCTCTCCCACAAACCTACCAAGTTCATGCTACTGTAAGAAGCTCTTCTGCCACAGGAAAGGGAAAAGTGTTTTGGGAGGAGACTGAATTTTGTTGTTACAGCCAGCAGGGCTGAATCACTAGCATCACTTGCAGAGCCACAAAGGAAATATAAGCTTGAGCAACAAACTAATTTTAAGCATACTACTGCCCCTACATTTCCTGGAGATACTGGTAAATAAATTTTAAAAATTGAATTTTTTTTTTGATACTACATCAGGGAAGTGAAGTATCTACATTTGTCAGTACTCTGTCTTCTGTAATTGGGCTGTTTGTTTTGGGTTTTGTTTTACAGTGGTTTTTCCCTAAGCAAAAGAAGACCTATACTTCACTTTATGCTGGGAGCCAATACCAATATAAAAATTATTCAGCTAGTGAGCTGGCTGACTTGTTGAAAATCCCTTTCTAAGTGCAAAGTACTCGTGGGATGACAATTTCGTTGATAACACACCACAAAACACCATAAAGCACAGGCAGACTTCAACAACAGAATCCTGAGCACAGGGGCTTAACTGCAGCATTGGGTGACTGCTGAATGGTGCACTTGTACCTCTGTGCTGGAATTTAAATATATCCAGTCTTTTCTTCTGGTTTACTACATTGATTTTTTTACTTTTTTTTTTTTTTAATTACCATGAGAAATAAAGATGTAGGGATTGAGAAGGACTTGTAAAACAGCAGGAATCCATCAGAGAATCACTCTCTAGAACTGATTATAAGAATACCTTCCTGAAGATCACATCCCTGGCTGGCTGGGGTTGCACATATGTGGTGTGTTAGCCCTTCAGAGCTGTTGAGGAGAATCCAAAACAAGTGTCTGTTTTGAGCAAGTCTGTGCTGCCTTTGATTTATCAGCTCCATGCAGTAGAACCCCTCTGCTCTGAGTGTACATCACCCGAGGTGGTCTCCAAATAGATTAATTATGAGGTTAAGGCAGGCAGTGACAAAAAACTGTAAAGAGGAGGAAACAAAGAAAGAAATGCAAGTAAAATCTTCTAAACAGCATATAACTCAATTTAGATCCTTGGTTAAAATATTTATGTAGCTGCACAGTCACTTGAGCTAAGAAACTTTTAAACTTTTTGTGAGTCATCTCTGATCTTGCATCCAAGGAGATAAAAAGTACACTATGAATAATCTCTGCAGTTTCTGCATTGGTTAAAACCAAGAGATGAATTAAAGACACAAAGATCTCGATTTCAGTTTACTGGCTTAAAAATCTATAAATATGTATTAGCTGTTGTGTTACAGATATAGTGGATAAGTAAAGAATTTTTTATGCTGAGGGCTTATTCATTTAGAATAAAGATATGAAAGTGCATGAAGGTGGAAAAAAGGTCTAAAAATCGAAGCTCATAGAAGAACAAGACTTACCTAACCAACTTTCTTTCTTTTTTATTTAAATGAGAGTATTGAGGAAGAGGTATAATCACACTGCTGTGGAGTCAACATAGTTCTGTATTTAGAACTAGAGAAGGTCAGTATCTCCTGTGGGAAGAAAATGTAGTTTTAACATGGTAAAGTGAAAATCTTAGGCTGAATATTTTAATATCAGCAATATGGCTAGGGTTTTTCTTAACTTCGAGTTGCTAATATTGTACTTTCTTTTACTGTTTTCTGCAGCTCTGCTCTTGTACATTTCTTTGTCAATGATTTTCAGTGATTTTCAACTTGTAATATGCCTTCCTTTTATCTTATTACTCACTTTACTACCCATTGATTTCAGACAGCAGTTCTAGTCCAGCAGTAAATACCAAAGCTAAACTCAGGAAATTTGGGATTCGGATTTGATTTAAGCAATAACTCAATTAAGTGAAGTGCAGTTATTGATTCTATTTTTGTATATACTTTGCATGAGGTAAAGTTAGACTCATGATCACACCTCTTGTGGATATACTGCCACAATTTAAGCAACTTGAGGAAAAAAATGTAGAGGGTATGGTTTGCAGCTTTAAGAACCTGCTCTGTGTGCAGAGTCCTGGAAAACAGTGCAAATACTTATGTTGTAGGGAAAGAAGATATAAATGGGCTGGAGTTTTTATTGTCAACAGGATTATTTCTAGTCCTAGTAGAGAATCCTCTATTACAATGTATTTTTCTTGAGAGAAGTGACATTGGTGAGTCATATATCCCTTTCTGTCTCTGTCCAAAAATAATGTACATCAGTGGCTAGAGTGTTTTGGGGGAAAACACTCAAGGTTTTTCTTCTTCCCATTTGCATTAGTTACCAAGCTACCAAGCAGAAAAGTGTGTTTTAAGTTAGGGTTCAATAACCTTAAACAGAATATAAACTTGTTGGTGCCTGAAGTGCAAACAAATTTTTAAAATTCATTAATTTCATATTATTTTTAATATTTTTTAACATTAATTAATTCAACAACTATACTAGAAGTTGTCTGTAAGATATAGAAATATTTGACACCTTGATGATCTTGTAGATAGACCTCATCCAAACCATTTGAACATATACATGTTCATTTTGGTCACACATGTTCTCATTTCTCTGGCAGCAGACTTAATTTTATTGTATTTTTATATTTGCAACTCCAGTTGATCAAAGTATTGTGGTTTTGACTATTTTTTTGTTTGTTATAAACTATGGTCATGGAAGGTGATGTTAACAGGCTGAAAAATCTGGAGTGAAGGTTTTTGTCTCTGCATCAAATAGGACTTGAAATACCTCCTTAGATCATTAAACGTAATTCCATATGGATACAAAGCATGCTCTCTTTTATTTATCTCTAAATTATCCTTTTGTCCTCTGTGAGGTAAGATTTCTCTCATATGTAGTGATAAAAACCACTTCGGACCTCTGCCATCTTTTTGTATTTGACAGACTTCCATTCCCTGAAGAGACTTTGTGAACTTTTATAGGTGATCATATGGAGATATTAAGAGTAAAAACAGGGATTCAGAAATGCTGCTTTGTTCAGCCTGTGATGCAAACACCAAGCTGTTAAGGATAAGATATCTCCAAAGAATTTTATCACTAAAACATTGAAGAATGCTTGGCAGATCAAAACACATTATACACTTTCCAATTAAACAGTCCTGCTTAAGTTATGTGATAAGTAGTGTGTGCACTCTTGAGTATTTCTGCTCGATGGTGATTTGAGAATCCTAGTTTTTTTTCTTCTGTTGAGACACTTTATCATATCACATTAACCTCCTGGGGAAATTCAAGACCAAAACTAGAATTTTAATCGAACTTTGGTTTTGGTATTGCACTTAATTAAAATACTCAGACGAAGCCCAAGAGTTGTTCTATATGAAGGCATTTCCATGCATCAGTGGAATAAGTCTTCCTTAGAAATGTGGTGCAGCTACTTACGTGCTCTGGGGGTTGTAATGCTGCTCTACTACTCTGGAAAAAGCTTGGAGGTCAAAGAAAATACCCACATCATAATAGCCTCAGGCAATGCTAACAATATCTCACTTGAAAAGGCACCTTGCATCCAAAGGACTTCAGCTACAAAGATTATAGAGCAATTATATGCAAGTTGTAGGGAAGAAAGTTGGGAGGAGGAAACCTTTACATTTTTTCTATAATTTGAAAAGCGCTTTGTTGGCAGAGAACAAAGACTGAAGAAGTTTGAGGGAGGTAGCTGAACTGATTAAAAGACTGTTTTGTATTTTGATTTATAAAAAACTGCTGAAGTATCGATTTCAAGTATGATAACTTGAGTAAGACAATTTATCCTTCAATGTTTTAATTTTCTCACCTGATGAATTCAGTAAATTAAGTTTCTTTTCATTTTGAACCATGCTATATTTTAATGCTGGAAAATACTTGCTAATAGTGCTTGAAATATTGCTTATACATATTAATAACAGGAAAAAAATTCAATTTTAAAAGAACATTAAACCAAAACCTGATTCTATATGAAGTCAAACACTTTTTTAAACAATTTCAAAAACTTTTATGTCAAACAAAAAATTCAGACGAAGAAGAGGAATGATAAATCATCAAACATCTGGAGGATGAAAGAGAGAAAGAATGAGGAAACAAATGTAGAATTTAAAGAAACTGAGAAAAATTGCATTAGATAGACAAATCTGTCAGAAGGGGCCCAAAGATGGGCCCAATGTTTAGAAACATAGGATCTTATCACAGCAGCCTTCTCTGTTTCTCTATTTACCACTTACCTCAGTTGCATTAAAATTTAGGCTGGTTATAAAGATACTTGATTCCCTTGTCAGGCTTTAACTTTCGAGAAAACCTTTGGGTAAATATCTTATTCTGCCTAATTTTTAAAGTGATGTATTTAAAAAAAAAATCACCCCGAAACAGTGTTTTTATGGAGAAAATAATTTATTAATAACAACAGAGTCTAGAACTATAGATTATATCTTGTCACTTGATATAATGCTGAAAACACATTGTACCCAATGGGTCTCCTGATGATCCTGGTTGTCTGTAAAAAATGTCTCTATAACCTGAAAATTGAAAGTCATCAAATACTTCCTAACATCACATAAAAGACTTCAAGGGCTTTTTTTTTTTCCTACTGAAGGCCTTAAGTCACAAAGAGGAAGATAATTTATTTGATGATTTTATTTGCAGCTAAAGCTCATGTGTGTGCTTACTTTTATAAGCAATATTACATAATAAGCAATAAATAATTTATATTACATAATTAGGCAATAAGAGCAATATTACATAATTTTTTTTTATATCCCTTGACTTATGATCTCATCAGCTTGGTGTTTAATAATTTTATGTGAGTTTTTTAGAACTATAAAAGAAGCAACTTATAATTTAACGTATTTATTTATATTAATGAAACATGGAGATATTGTCAGGTTCTTTACTCTGTGTCACTGTGCTTTCTTCAGATGAGTCCTGTGATTCACATTTGGTGAAGGTTTGGGTGTGAATCTTTTTTTTTTTTTTTTTTTTTCTTTTCCACTTTTTAAACCGAATCTTATTCCATGGGATAATTTTTCCATCTGTTTTCAGTTTCTGGTCTATATACAAAAGTCTATAAAGGCTTTAGTTGTTTTCAGAATCCTGTAATTAATTCTTTAGTAAACAAATCTCAGGCACAGATGAATCCTTGAATCCTTACTTTAAATAGTGTGCAATGATTTTTTTTTTACTTAATTTTTCTTATGCATACTGATTGTAACAAGTGAACTAGTAGGAAAATGACTAAACAATTAACTGTGAATTATGATTATTTAAAAACAGCCTTACACTGAAAATATTCTTTTCAATGTTTAAAGGAAAATATAGGTCACCATTAACATAGGCTAAAAAGGACAGGGACTACATATGGAAACTAATAAAAGAAATGTCCTGTAAAGTAATGCCAGATTAAGTTTCTGTCTGCTCTTACTTGTGACAAAAGAAATATAAAATTTAAATTATAGAACAGAACCAGATTATGTCTGAATAGCTGTAAGTTTGTTAAGATTTGTATACAAAGTAGTCATAGAAATAGAATAAATTCTAGTAATATGATAACTTAATGTATTCATAGAAAGTATGCCTTAATGCACATAATTCAAGACTAATAAGATAAATGTAGTAAAGCTTGTATGAAATTTAAAATAGAATTAAAGCTCAATTCTGCTTTTAATTGTTCAGTTAAGCAGACAAAAGATTTTTTTTCTATATCTGTTAACACTAAGTATGAAAGTTCTATTAACTCAGTTTTGTATTAAATACTGCATTATTATTTGCATTAAATACAAAAGAAACACCTCATTTTTATGCGTTGCATTACAATCCACACTAGATCTAATAATTTCCCGGATTTTCATTGCATCACATATTAGTTCAAAGTCATATTGCAAGAAGTTAAACTCTTTTACGTTGCTGAAGAGATCAGGATTGTGAAGGTAAAATGCAACATGCTGCCTTAACGTGCTACCTCTAAATTAATATATGAGTGTGTGTAAAAGTCTTCAAGTAACATTTGGAAGTCAAAAAATATATTAAGAAATATCTGCAATAAAATAACCTTTACAATGTTAAGCATAGATTACTTATTTCTTAGTTGCTGAATTGGTTCCTGGAGTTGGCTGACTTGCTCTTGAAGGTCTGTGCCAGACAAGAGAACTGTAAACCCCTGGCTCAGCTGACTCCTGTGAAATTCACTTCAGTCAGTGCTTCAAGGAACAGACTACTGAAGTGAAGAACTACTCGAAATGCCTAAGAGTATTTCAGAAATTACAATGAAGTTTGGAGATTTAAGGGGGAGTACTGTTTCATTTCATCTATATCATTGCAAAGTAAAAAGCAGCAAAATCACTCTTACCAAAGCTTGATAAATATCCTGAGCAGGGACTTACTATTATCATTCCCATTTTTTGACCTAGTCCCTCACATTTTTGAAGTGTAAAAGACTGGGTTATCAAATGCGTTTTGTACACCTTTAATCGTTATCTGGTTTTCGTTTTAGAAGCTCAGTTTTTTATTTGCAGTCAGCAAGCTTCTTTGAAAAAACACAGTATTATAAGCTTTTCAGATTACTTTATATCTTGTCCATGTAATGAAAAAATAATTTTGCTTAGATATTGTGCAGTTTTATACACCTAAAATCATCTTAACTAATGCCAGTGCACCATTTGAGATGTTACTAAAATTTTGATATAGGTGCTCTACCCACCAGTATCTGATAAACAAAATTGTGAGTGTGGGGAGAGGGGAATAAACATTTAAATACAATGAAATCAGTAGAAACGGAAGGATTTTGGACAGGCAAGAGCAAAATGTAGTAATTCTGTTTATGAACAGGAGCTGCCTCTATTTTACAGAAATAATTTCCATGTATTTGATTGTTTGATACTATTTCTTTAAAGATTTGTTTAAATTTTAAAAGATAATCATAATAGCATATAGATACATAATATATGAGCAATATATTAAAAAAAAGAGTAACATTAGAAGTTTTTACCCAAGTGTCCTCAACTATTCTGAGCAGCCCATCCTTGAGCTGCTGTCTGTTCTGCAGTGTTCCCTTTGCTGCTGTAACCATAGGTGCTTTATTTCTGAATGCAGCTCTCACTGCCTGACACACCACATGCAGTTGCTGCTCCAAAGAGATTACCACTGACACATAAAATAAAAAATAGCTGTTGACAGCCATATCAGAGGGAAGTGATGACCTACCTTATTAAATATCATAGTGCTCTGTGTGTACAAGCAACCTATTAGTGTGCATTCAGCCAAGTAAATATTTCAATAAAAATAGAGTCTTAAAATTCTTCTCTAACCCCTGTGATGTATAATGCAAGTCCATCCCTATAACCTCTTCCAGAACAGGCCTGTTAGAATTATCTAGATGTAATTCTCATCTTTTCCTGGTGAGATTTAAATACAGAAATGATCATGCCTTGTGCAACTCGCTCTGAAAAGCACTGATTTGAAAAAGAATGAAGTTAGCATTGCGTGGGTTTTCCCCTGCAAACCTGGAAGTGTTACATGGAAAAAATGATGCTGTTTGCCACTGACATGTTCTTTACTGAACTTATTTTGGGTGGGCGGGTGAGCACAAAACCCCTTCTGCATTTACAAAGATGTTATCCTGCATGTATCCATAAGAAGCACAAGGATGTGGCTTTCTGTGCTCAAAAACGTTGATTCAGAAATATCTCCTGATGTTAAACAGCTGTGCGTTGGTGGAGAGTTTTTCTTCTGTGGGGGTGTTTTTTAAAGCACCTAGAAACGGGGAATGGCATTCTGCCATTAACACTGATATTAACATTACATTGCACATAGTTCTGAATTCAGTGAGAATGCATTTCTGAAGGAAGTAAAGTTGCAATTTTCCTTAAAAGGAGAACAAACGGTTGTGATATCCTTAAGAAAGAAAATATATGCTGAAATAAAATCTTTCCATATCTCTGGTGAGAAATGGATAGATGCACTTAAGCAGTGCTCCTGTGACATGTGTCAGCTATGGAAAGAAAATTTATTTCTCCTCTAGAAGCTTCAACAGGATATCACTACTATTAAATAACCAATAGAAAAATACAGGCTTATATCTACTTGATTCTGTTGCAGTACAGCAGATTTAAAGGAAGAAATACAGTATAGTAGAACTCCTTTGTGTAGCTGGGTGTTAACACTCTAATACCATGAAATTACAAGCTCTGTGGAAATGATAAATTTCAAAATATTGACCCCATGAAATATACAATACTTCAAAAAACCTCAAATGAGCAGCAAGTTTTATTGCCACTATATATTACCTTTGGTAATCCAGGGTTATTCCACAGATGAGACCAAAAACCAGTACTTCAACAACACAAATCTGAGATGATGCTTAATAATGAAATCTTGGTAGGTTTTGCACATAAAGTATTTATTTGTTCCTACAGTATTTTCTAACATTAGCAGCCAAACTGTGGGTGTATAGAGCCAGCTATACAAAGAGACAAACATTCATACTGAATCTTTATTTGGTCCAGCTAAAGAAATTAGTATCTCCATTCACCAGTAATAAAGTTATTTGATTTGAATGAGAAAATGATAAATGAAAGTTCAATAATCCCCTTCATCTTATAAGGGAAGTTAAAGGAATTGATTACTGTTATTACATACATCTTGAAGTCCCTTTAAATTTTCAAGGTAGTATGACAAGACAGTGGTGCAACTAAGTTATGATCTATATGTTGCAGCATGATTTAATGAACCTTCATAGATTACAAGTAGTTAGAATTTAAATAATCTCAAGCATTTGTAAATGAATTGCCATTTTGGACTATGTTATATCAACAGAATGTTTAAATTTTGTGTAAAATATTGTTTCCTTCATTCCTGCTGATTTAATTGTCAAAGTCAGTTTACATGCTTGATGCGTGTATATTCTTCTAGTGCAAGCCGTAATATAAAGTAATATAATATTTACTGGACATTAAAGCATAGACAGGAACTGCTTAATCTTCCCTTTAAGACTGTGTTTGTGGGTTTTAGTGTTTGGCTTTATGTTTTCAATATAATGAATTTAGTGATGTAAAAGTTACCAAATGTATTCAAAGGATCTTTGGTGCATTGCTAGTAAAATATACTGTAGTTTTCAATAAGAAAAATTAAGTTGTTTCTCTTGTTCCTTGAGGAATTTGATCAAAGGACAATAGAAGAGTTGTGTGAAATTTAAAAAAGTAATTGATTTTTGTTTTTCTAAGGAAAAAAATATAGAATCATTTTTTTTCTACATTTAGAATCTTGAAAAGTGGGAATAATTTAAAAGTGACATAATGGAACTACATAAGTGCTGATAGAAAGGAATTGATTGCGAAGATTTAAAGAAGATTGAAAGAAAGAAATATCTGTAACAAATTTTGTTGTTCAGAACTTTGGGGTTTTAATTATGTCTTCCTCTGTGCCATCAAAAACATTTCTCAAAATTATTAAAAATGTGTAGCAGATAACTTCCTTTTGATCTCTCATATCATAATCTTCTAATTATGTATGCACATTTCAGTACTTGTGGTTGAAATAGTAAAAAAGTAACCACAAAAATTGATTATGTATTTTGATATTGAGGATTACAAATATGTAAAGGCTAATTAAATTTCTATAACTTTCTTGTGGCAATCTGTCTTCTTGACATAGGTTTGAGAAGGGAAATTTTGGTTTCAGATGGAAATTGAAAATGTGGAAACAAGTGTTTTGGTACATGTGATGGGAGATTTTTGGTAGTGGTTGTAATTTTTTGTAGTGTTTTGTTTTAGAAAAACTGCTTGTATGGTCTTTATATGATCCTCTATTTGAAGAAAAATAAAACTTATTTATGGTGTAAAAGATACTGATAGTTTAAAAACTAGGGATAGTTTAAAAAGAAGGGAGGGCATAAAAAAGACACAATGCTCACAGTTCTGAGGGAAAATAGTATTAAGTAATATTTCTATGAGCTGGTTGAGTTGTTTCCTGTTCCACCACTGGTGGTTTACAGGTTTTTCTGTACGCTATGCTGGGAAGCTGTTGGGAATCAAGAACCTGTCTTCCTGGTGAGAAATTCATTGATGTCTGAAGAATATTATTGGTTCAAACCCTCCATGAAGTCAATGACAAAAGGCCTCACCCATTGTGGGGAGATGCAAAATTTCTTCATGGTGCAAAGATTTATGCCATTCCAATGGCAGTGGCTGAGATTTCAGTGCTAATTTGCAATGGACTTACTGGCAGGATCTCTCTACTTATTTACTTTCAGTTTGCAGTGGAAATTATTTTCTTTGCCTCTTCAAAGGATGGCTCCAATAGAATGGAATTGCTTTCTCCAGTAATTTTCTATAATATACTCCTTTTCCTGTCGTGGTTGATGGAAAGGATGTGGATAACTGGTGGTTCCACAGGTGCAGGTTAGTTCTGATCTTTCCCAGTAAGTTTTCCTGGCGCTCTGCCTGGCGTCCCTTCATCCTATTTTTTCACTGGTATAACCACAGCAGCACAGGATTCAACAAATGAAATATAGTACTCTTGGACAAGGAGATAACCAGAAGTACAATTACGGGATGTTTTACAGCACTTAATTATACCAACAAAAACCAAATTACTTTAAAAGGAGCAGGTAAGGTGCAGGCCCCTCTAGTAAGTCTGTTCCAGGCTGTTCCAGGAGTCAAACCCCAACTACCACATAAATAAATCCCTCCACAAAAGATCATTATCCATGGAGGGCCAAAATTTTGCAATGATTAAGATTCAGCAGTTTTAAGTTTGTTGTATAGCTTCAGCTACTAAAACAATCTGTAAAACTTTTAAATTTAACTTTGGCTAAGAGTTTGGTAAACACTGTTGAGAGAGGGGGAGAAAAGGAGTTTTGTTGTTCTTTCATGTGGCATGAAAGCCCCCAAAATGCATTACTAACACACAGAAATGTTTTAGTTAGTAGGCAATACCTTCGAATTTTATAAACCAATACATTCAGTGTTTTGCGATTTTTTAATAAATATGTGAACATCAGGTTTCCAGTTCTCTAGGTGGATATTTTGAGTGTAAAAAAGCTTTTTACTTTTGTTTTTTTAAAATGAATTATTACTTTAGACTGGATTTATTTTTCAACCATTTTTAGTATTTTTTAAAATTTAACTTCTAAAATTTATTTCATTTTGGTGGTTTTTTTATTTTGATCATAAAATTAGTTAGCTTGTTTCTCTCAAAATAACCTTTTAAGCATATTATGGTAACTGGGTAAACTATTGAAGCTGTTTAAGAAAAACTAATTTTTAAACAAATGCAACAAATTGTTTTTCCTCTGTCTGTTAGTGATTAGATCTCGTTGCTCTTGTGAAGAAAAAAACTATCTCAGATTGCAGAGAATGCTGGAGAGGACCCTGGTGTGATCCAAATTAACCAAAAAGCAGCTGAATGTTGAGTTCTGACAATAGTTTAAACACCTCCTTTCTTCTCGAATACTAATAGTAAAAACTGCAAGTAGGACTTTACAGGAATTGACTACTAAAAATTTTAGGCAATTTGAGATTACTTAGAGATACTGTATAGATTGCAATATTTTAAAGGCATATACTCAAAAAATTCTACGGTTTTCAGAATAATGCAAGAATTTTGTGACATATGTCATTAGGGGACAGGTAAGGAGAATTTAAGCACCTAAATAGTAAGCGGATTTTTCCTCGTAATTTCTCAGAAACAGTAAGAGTTCAAAATTTTATCATTGAGATTAATTTAGCTTATTGATGTATTTACATTGATGCTGGTATGTGGAGATAAACTAACACTAAATGCTTAAAAATATCTAAAGCTTGCAAGGTTGAGTAATATAATAGGTATTTCCCAATAACTGCTTACTGTAAGGTCTTCCCTGCCTTATTCAGACATTCAGGGTGGCATTAAGGGGAAGGGGTCTGTAAAGGCACTATATTTATAGAGTATTATATAAAGCACTGAACATTCATATTTTCAGTGAGTGAAAATGAACTCTGTGTCACCTTAAGAGTTAAAATGCTGTCCTAATAACAGAATAAGCTGTGGAAAAGCTACACATGGTTCACATATTGCAAGTACTACATCTGAGATATAATGAATATTTGCTTCACCTTTGCTGTCAACGTATGGCAAGGTAAAAGGATGCTTCAGATTTAAATTAATGTAATTTTTTTTCAACTAAAAATATTCTCAGGATTGAAAACTATGTAGTAAGTCAAAAAGACCCAGGTGTGCTATAATAGTTTTTCCAACAAGTTGACTTTGGAAGCTTCAATTTTGTTTGTTTGTACACTTAAATCTACCTGTTTCATTGCAAATATCTCATTTTAAAAAAAGATTCTGAAAAATTTGGTTTAAACAATTACATTTAGGAAAAAATTCAGTTTTTCAAAATAAGGAGAAATCTAATTTAAATTTATTTTCTGACACACCACCTGTAAATCTCTGTATGCATTGATTGAGCTGAAAAACATCTGTCAAATGTTAAACATCATTAAGAATTGAATGAAGTGTACTCTAAAGTGATCATAAACCCTCTTCTTTCAATTAATTCCGTAAACAGTAATGAATAGGGAGTTTATAAGAGTGTCTGCAAGCTCTTGCTGTCAATTCTTTGTGAATTGATTTTTTTATAAAAGATTTCAAACAAAGTTGAGGGGCGAAGCAAAAGGATTTATAAAAAACTTTTCCTGGGTTGAAAAACAAATTGTCAGTGTATTTGATACAGTCCTCAGTGGCAGGGAAAGTGTTGCTTGGCTAATGGAAAAACAGTGATGCAGAAATTTATGAAACATAGTACTTGGACATTTAAAACTGTTAAACTGCTTTTTTAAAACCACATCTAATCAATTTTTCCTAATCAATATTTATGTTGGCTCTCCAGCTATTCATGTTCATAGTTGTCTGCAAGTAAATGTTGATGGTTTTAATTGACATTTTCCTGGTAAAGAACCATAAAATTATGCCTGGCTGTTAAGGAAATTCTCTGTTCCTGTACTGAGTTTGCATGGTCAAGGCTGGGTGGCTGGAGGGATACGTGGGTGGCTTCTGTGAGAAGCTGCCAGAAAACGTTCTCATTTCCAGTTATGTCAATGCCAGCTGGCCCAAGATAGACCTGCCACTGGCCAAGGCCAAGCTGGTCAGAGGAGATGGTAGCAGGGAAAAACTGCTGCAGAATAGCAGCTGGAAAGAGTAGAGAGCATGTGACAAAAACAACCCTGCAAACACAAAGGTCAGTGCAGAAGGAGAGGAAGGAGATAGTCCAGGCTCTGGATCTGAGATTCCCCTGCAGACTGTGGTAAGGACCATGGTGAGGCAGGATGTGCCCCTGCAGCCCACGGAGGACCATTGTGGAGCAAATATCCACCTCCAGCTCATGGAGGGCCTCACACTGGAGCAGGTAGATGCCTACAGCGGGCTGTGACCCTGTCAGAAGCCCATGCAGGCATCTGGTAGGGGCCTGCAAGCCAATGGAGAGAGGAGCTCACCCTGGAACTGGTTTGCTGAAATCACTTGTGATCCCATGGGGGAAACCACACAGGAGCAGTGTGTTTCTGAAGGACTCTTCACCTTTTAGAAGAGACCCATGCTGGAGCAGTGTGCGGAGGACTAAAGCTCCTAGGGAGGATGCACATTGGAGAAGTTCCTGGACTATTGTCTCACATGAGGGGAAGAGTGTGAGGAATCCTCCCCCCTCAGGAGGAAGGAGTAGCAGCAGCAGTGTTTTATGAACTGACTGTAATCCCCATTCCCCATCCCCCTTTATTGCTATTGGGGGAGGGAGAGAAAATAGGGCATGAAGTTAAGCCTGCGAAGAACAGAGGGGTGGGGGGAAGGTGATCTAAGATTTAGTTTCATTTCTCGTTATCCTACCCTGATTAAACGAATTTCCCTTGAGTCAAGTCTGTTTTGCCTATGATGGCAATTGCTGGGTGATCTCTCCTTGTCCTTATCCCAACCCACAAGCCTTGACTTTTATTTTCTCTCCTGTTTCCAGTTCAAAAGTGTAGGGATAGAAAAGCTTTTGTGGGCACCTGGTGTCAGGCAGGGTCAACCCCCCAGAGCTCCCAAGGGCAGTGTGAACATTTTAAATGTCTGTTTTCATTAGAAGAAATTTGTGCTTAAATTACTTGAAATTCATGTAGGGATAAAACTTTAATAATAAATGATGTTTGATAGATAGCTTAGTTACACTTGAAGATTGAAATCCTTTGTTAAAGTCAAATATTTACTCTTTCTAGTTATGTACACCTACATTATTAGTTAATTATCTGGAAAGAATATAAGCAACCATCTAGATGCTGAAAAAAATTTTCATTAATGGGCAGTGACTTCAGTCTTCAAAGGGTTTCTCAGCATTTCCCCATGTGATCAAATAGTTAGGACATATCTAATGTGACTTGCAGTTTCCTGAACATAAATACTGTTACCACAATATTTTGTCGTAAATAGTGTCTGGTATTATTTGTTTCTTGCAAGGTATTTCCTTTCTTCTTGCAAACTAGGGAAGGAAAGAGACAGACACTTTCCTTTGAGTGACAATTCCCACAGTGCCAAGTATTATTCTATCCAAGTAAACCTCAAGTTGTCTTAAGGCTTCCATTAAACACCTGTAGTGGATGGATGCCAGACACCCACAAAAGCCATTCTGTCATTCCCCCCCCCCGCCCCTTTCAACTGAACAGGGGAGAGAAAATATAAAAAAGGTTTATGTGTTGAGAAAATACAACAAACATTCATGAGTCCAGAAGATATCACTCAGCAAATACTGTCATGGGCAAAACAGATTCATATTGGAGATATTAATTGAATTTATTACTAGCAAAATCAGGATCATGAGAAGTAAAATAAGACCTTTAAAACATCTTCCCCCCACCTTTCCCATCTTCCCACCTCTACCTCCTCTCCCCAAAGGCTCAGGGAGGAAGGGAATGGGGGTTATGGTCAGCTCATCACGTGTTGTTTCTCCCACTGCTCAGGGGAGGAGTCTTTCCCCTGTTCCAGCACAGGGTCCCTCCCATGGAAAGAACTCTCCATGAACTGCTCCAGTGTGGCATTGCACGGACAACAGCCCTACATAAACTGGTGTAAAACAGGTCATTCTTCCACAGGGTGCAGTCCTTCAGGCACAGCCTGACCCAGCATGGGTTCCCCACGGGGTCACAAGTCCCACCAGGAAACCTGCTCCAGCACGGGCTGCACTCTCCATGGGTCCGCAGGTCTCTGTCGGGAGCCTGCCCCAGCCCTGGCCACCCATGGGGTCACAGCCTCCTCTCAGGCATCACCTGCTCCAGTGTGGGTCTCCCCAGCAGGCTGTGGGTTGATTTCTGCATCTCTCTGGTCCTCCATGGGTTGCAGGACAGCTGCTTCAGTCATGGTCTGCACAGTGGTCTGCAGGAAAACCTCAATTGTGGCATCTGGAGCACCTCAGGCCCCTCCTTCTGCACTGACCTTTGGTGTCTACAGAGTTCTTCTGCTCACATAGTCTCACTTTGCTCTTCCCTGGCCTTAGTCACATCTGTGCAATTCCTTATTTTTCCTTTCTTCTTAAATATGTTATCGCTCAGGCATTATCCCCACTTCTAACTGGCCGGTGGCACTGGCTCTGCCAGACATGGGGGAACTTCTGGAGGCTTCTCACAGAAGCAACCCCTGTAACTCTCACAGCTACCAAAGCTTGACCATGCAAACCCAGTACATCTTTCACAGACCAATTGTATTTGTTGTTTACTAATTATGTCTTTTTGGGTAATATATTTAAGAACAGCACCATCTGTTTGTTTGGGGTTTTTTTAATCGTCTGAGTTTCTTTGCTTTTAATTCTACCAATCTCCTGTCCCGTTCCTCTCTTGTGATGCATCAGACATGTGCATGCACAAAGCCAGTCAGATAAATGACTATAAAACTCAGTCAAACACAGCATTAACAACAATACCAAAAAAAATCCAAACAAAACAAGAGAAGATGTTATTAGTTGAAATGAATTGGAAATTTTAATTCATGAACAGTTTATACCTTAAGGTAATGTTTATTAGCACTTTAATGCTTTGTAAGTATGGGTGGAGGTTTTAATTTCTGCATAATTTGCTGTGCTAGTGACATGTAAATACTTGAAATTCATGACTGTGTTTCTGTCTTGCACACAAGCACAAGGAGCTGGGTCTAAAGCACAGTGAAATCACTTTGCTGACCTCACAGGAATTTAAATGAATGTCTGAAGACATTGAGATAGATTTCATCATATTCAAACTGAAAATAATTTTCCCATCAGTTATTTTTAATTGACTTTGGTAAGACATAAAGAAAAGGTCCTTGAAATTTCTACTTTGTTTTGCTTGGCTTCACACAGCTTTGCAGGTTATGTACAAGGACTGACTGGATTACAAAATTTGGGGGTTTTTTTACTTCTGATTTGGTTTTTTGGTTTGGTTTAGGTTGTTTGTTGTTTTGATGGAAAGGGGGGATTTGTAGCTCTCATAAGCAACTGGTTTTTTCCAGAGGAACAATAAGCATCATTTTGTTCCCTAGTTTATCAGCAGAAAAAGAGCTAAAGCACAGAGCTGAATTTTTCTTATTCCATACAGACCATAGGTTAGGCAGAATGGCAACTAAAGCTTCATATATGTATTTCAGTGCTTTCATAAAATGAAAGCAGTTGTTCTGTATGAAGAGAGTAGTTGCAGTCATTACTTGACTGCAAATGCTTTTTTTCTGCCTGGAGCATTCTAGTGTCCACTAGCAGAGTTCTTTCATCCTCCAGCTTGCTGACTTTGTCTAAAATTCCCAGAGCTAAAAACTGTTTCTGTATTAGATTATCTGAGAGTTCTTCATTTTCTACATATATCCTGGTTAGTGAAGTAGATGTAATGCCCTTCAGCTATCTGGTTCACATTGTGACATAGAAAAATACCTACCATCCTTCCCTTTCTTCACCCCTTTTGAAAGCTGATCTTTCAATGACTAGTGAGTCAAAGCCATTCTGAACTTCTTGTTTGATATTGCTGTTTCTTCAGCAAATGCAGCTTCTATCAGAACAGCACATTTTTCTTTCACTTGTGTATTTAAACACCTGCACATTACCCACTGACAGGAGAATGATGTTATGCAAACTAAAGTATGAAAAGTGGTGGTCTGGGTGACGGGAAGGGTCACAGTGTTTGTTTCCTATCTCTCACCACAGGCAGCTTATTGTGAAGCTACACAGGGAGAAAATTAGAACAATCAAAGCCATATTAGAATTTAGTCTGGCTACTGCCATGAAAGACAACAAAAGATTATTCTATAAATACATCAGAAATAAAAAAAGATGTAAGGAAACTCTTCATTTTGTATCAGCCATCCTGGCTAACCTGGGAGATTCCAGTTGACTGAAAGTCATCAAATGTGATTCCCATCTACAAGAGAGACTGGAAGGAGGATCTGGTCAACTACAAGTCTGTCAGTCTGATCTCTGTGGCAGGGAAGGTCATGGAAGAGATCATCTTCAGGGCTATCACAACCCAGGGATCAGGCTCAGACAGAAGTGATTTATGAAAGGGAGGTCCTGCTCAACCAACCCAATCTCCTTCTATGACAAGGGGACCTGCTCAGTGGATGACAAAAAACTGTGACTACCTGGACTTTATTAAAGCCTTTGATACAGTTATGATCTGCTGGAAGGTAGGAAGGCTCTACAGAGGGATCTAGATAGGCTGGACCAAGGGTCTGAGCCCAGTTTCATGAGGCTCAGTAAGGCCTCAAAAGGCCATATTCTGGGCCCTTCCCTTGGGTCATAACAGCCCCACTCAATGTTGCAGCATGGGGGAAGAATGCCTGGAAAGCTGCCTGGTGAAAAGGGTTCTGGGACTGCTGGTTGACAGCGAGCTGAGCATCAGCCAGCGTGTACCCAGGAGGCCAAGGAGGCCAATGGCATCTATGGCATCTGTCTTGGATCAGCAATAGTGTGGCCAGCAGGACCAGGGCAGTGATGGTCCTCACGTGCTTGGCACTGGTGAGGCTGCACCTTTACCCCTGTGTTCAGTTCTGGGCCCCTCACTACAAGAAGGAAATTAAAATGCTGGAGAGGGTCTAGAGAAAGGCAATGGAGCTGGGGAAGGGTCTGGAGCACAAGACCTGTGAGGAACAGCTGAGGGAGCTAGAGGTGTTTAGCCTGGAGAAAAGGAGGTTCAGGCTGATCTTGTTGCTCTCCACAACTGCCTGAAAGGAGGGTGTAGCCAGCTGGGGAGCAGACTCTTCTCCCAGATATCAAGGGATGGAGTAAGAGGAATGGGCCTCAGGTTGCACCAGGGGAAGTTTGGGCTGGATATTATGAAAATCATGATTCACTGAAAAGGCTGTCAAGCCTCAGAAAATGTTGTCCAGAGAAGTGCTGAAATCACCATCCCTGGAAATGTTCAAAAAGTTGTGGATATGGCATCTCGGGACACGGTCAGTAGTGGTCTTGGCAGTGCCAGGTTGGACTCATAAATCTTAAAAGTCTCTTCCAGCCTTGAGTTTTCTATGATTGTGTGGCACCATGGCAACCTTTATATTGTTTAAACATATCGCAGATGCAGGAAGTGCAATCAATGTCAACAGAATAGACAAAAAATTCAGATGGAAAGATGATATATTTTTGAATTTTAACACAAAGTCTGAACAAAAGTCTTTCAGCAATTTCCTGCAAGTTAGTAGTGGTGGCCTCTCTCTGATATTAGCTTTGCTGAACTTAGCAAACTGTGACAAGCAGAGGTCATCAGGGATGTGGGGTTTGATTACTTATAATGGGCAGTCTTGGTCTTGATATTCTTTGCAGTCCAGATCACTTGTTATACTTTTTTACTGTGTACAAGCAGAGAATACAAGCAGTTTCTAAACAACAGACTTACAAAGCACTTGGTTTTTGGCAAATGTGCACAGCTGATGAGACTGAGCTAGCTATTGCCTGAGCATTAATATATTTGTAATTCCTGTGATATCATAAGTGTCGTTGCTGCCTTAGATTTCATTGGTTATGTGTAGAAGAGTCAGCCTCTAGTCATCCTTGGATGAATTGCACGACTTTGCATATTTGTATTTTCCTCTTTAATATCATTAATTTTCCTCTAATGTCTGAGCTTGTCTTTGACAGAAATTTTGTCTTTCCCACATAGTTTTGCTCTAGTCTATGTGTTTTCTCACAGCTTAGCCTAGTTTTGACAACATGAGAAAAATTGCATAGCTGTATTCCCTCAAAATTAGATCTTGCACTAGAGAGAACTGAGGGCTGGAAGGGAGAGTCACACAGGCATTCCACTTGCAGCTCTTGTGGGGGGATGAGGAGGAAGACAGCAGATGAAGACTTTCTGCTATTTCATAATATTTGCAGAAGTATGAGGTTCAGTAGTGTTAGTATGGAGTTGTAATGAATCTAATTGCAATCAAATAAACATATCACCACCCCAGTGGTGGTGATATTTCCATCTCAGAAAAGAATAGGAATGACGCTTCTCAGTTTTGCAAAGCGATAAGATAATGCAGACAGTAAATGCAAAAAAGGCTGAAGCAGGAACAGAAAAGAGAAGATTGAGAAGGAGAAAAGCAAGAGAGAAGTATTTGTTAAATGCATATATGGATACAACTGTTGGTAAACTTACATGCATTAGTATGAGTAGCTTAACCTTAGGATTAGTAAGCAGAATTCAAAGACACATTTGAGTATGGAGTAAAGAGAAGGGAGACATTTTCATTTTTGGTGCATAAGAAAACAAAGATGATTAAACAGATGAAATTTAGATAGCAAAAAGATGACATCAGTACAGAAGTGTTCTGAAGATAAAGGAGGGAAATGGAATAAGAACTTGGTAAAAGTGAGGCTGTATCAGAATTAGCAACCTATTATATAGAAGAAATAACTTTGTTTCTCCATATTTCTCCATTAGAAAAATTCTGATACTTCTTGATGTAAGTATATGGGTCTACTGATGAAAGAAATGTCCTGATTTCCTTGGCCTAAAAAAAAAAGCCTAGATCAAGCTTTAAAGACCTAATAAATAAGGGGGCTTTTCTGTTTTCCACCTATTTAAGTACCCTTTGTCAGTTGTTACTGCCCAATTGTCTCTCTTATTGTTGCAATATCTCTCTATCATACAAATCACAGGACTGTGATATTGTCTGGTCAGCGTCATATGTGACTAAAGGGGCACAGCAATTCTTACCACTACATAAAGAGAGGAGGACATAATTTTTTTCAAATAGATATTAAAATCTGCTTCCACTCGTTATCAGGAAGCTAAGTATGGTGTGAAGATGTCTCAGAAGAAATGTTAGCGTGTGTCATGGCTGATTTCCTTTCAGTCATGATACTGCTGTAGGCCACTTGAATGTGTGGTACCTATTTATGGTTACACACAGAATGTCACAGAAGTGCTGGCTGAATGTTATCATGGCAGAACAGATTTGTAACTTCTTCATCCAGAAAGTCACACTAAAATGAACACAAAACATAGCAAACTTTCACAAAGCAGGTGTTTCATGGCCAAATGTTAGGAGTGTACCTTCAAGTAAGTTTCTACATGTTATTGTCTGTATCATGGAAATTTCTGTATTTGTTGATTGAATTCACATGATATTTCTTCTAAGTTCCCCAGTATTAAGACAAGCTGCCCAAAAATTATAGGGGTAAGAAATGGAAAATATCCAACAGCAGTAAACAGACTGAAGGATTTGGCATTGAACAATGAATGTTCTCTATGGAAGAGGAATTCTGAACATAACCATTTGAATAAAAGTCCTTTAGAATGATTAATGTTATTGGAGGGTTTATCTAAAAGGCAGCAGAAGCAGTAATCTATTTGTTATTCATTTTCCTACAATTTATAAAATTATTACCTTCTTGGACTATTACCTACTTCTCCATGTAATCATAAAAATTTATGATATAAACCTTTCAATTGCTTGTGTAGGAAAAAATACTGAGTAACAATAAAATATCATAAAATATGGGTTGTGAAGAGAGTAGAAGCTATATTCTTATTTTTAGAGATCTTTTTATTTTCAATTAAGGTTTTGTCATATTGAGTAAATCGTTTGCTTCAGTTTAACAATATGAAGTCTGTCATGTAGCTCTATTCTTGTCTGCTTAATGAATGAAGCACAACAAATATATCATCTAGATGTATACTGTACCATAACAAGGTCTTTCAAGCCCTATGAATTCCATGGAGGTGAATTTTGTAACTTCAATGAAAAAAAATCTACTTGGTTTTGGATTTTTTTGTTGTTGTTTTTGGGGTGGTGGTTTTTGTGTATCATTTCATTATTTTTTTGCTTTTGGGTTTTTTTGTGGGGGGCAGGAAGGTGTGTTTTTGTATGTTTGATTCATTTTTTATGGAAGTACTATATCTACATGTTTGCTGGCAACCTGTACAAAGCCAGTATTTTATAAGAAGAAAAATGCAGAATATAGCGGTAACTTTAACATGTTAACTTGTCCTTTAAGTCTTTTGGGCTGGGGGAAAGACAAATGAAAGTAATGAAATATGGATGGTGTTAATGGACCTTTACTGAATACAGCTGGATAATATAATAGAATCACTCAACTTGTTCTTGAGATAACTTGCCCAAAGGTACTCTTGAAAAAAACTCATCAGAAATTTTTGTATCCCATGAAATTATTTTAGTTTCAAAATCAGAGGAAATCGATTAACATTAAATTAATTCTCTCTGGTTCTCAGCTTTGTTTTTATTTCCCAGTCCTACACTACATAGCCAAACTTTATGCAGCCTTTAAATGGTGAATTAATTAAAACTGTATCTTGTTTTACTGCATGAATTTCCAGAGTGGTGGAATATATACAAATATATTTTTTATCAATACAATTGCTGATACTACTGTGTGTTGGAAAATATTTTGGTATTCTTGTGCTGTTTTCTGTATCATATTATATGACACTTCCTTTAAAACCAAGAAAAATACTGAAATAAATTTCCTAATAGAGATGATAGAATATTATTTTAGCAACAGAACTTATTGATACAATCCTTTAGAACAATATTCGAGTGGAGAATAGTCCTGCACATAACTCTGCTCCCAGCCTCTTGTGTAGATGTTTCATATAATCTCTAATGTCTGATCCTAAATTACTTCAGATATAGCTACAAAAACATAACTATGTTTGCAGTGAAATACTTTTAAATAATTTCTTGAAAAATTAAGGTAAGAAATAAACTTTAAATTTCACAGAGTAGGATTAAGAAATAAAATATCAGTGTAGGGGTCAAATGGAGATTATGACCTTTGGACACCCTGTGCATATTTTATTCTCTTACATATAAGTATTTAAGAAAGGGACAATGTGCAAAAATAAGTGAGAATTTGGCTTTTGTATTTCTGGCAGATCTTTCATACAGAAGGCATACTTTGACCAAGGAGTGCTTAAAAAAAGCAAACTATCTAGCAAAGACCTTACAATGATCAAAAAGAAAACGAAACCAAAAAAGTCAGAATGGGGGCTATGCTGGAGTCAGATACCTAGTGTGTGAAACAAATAGGATTTATCACTTCTGGCTAATGTAAAAACACAGTGATTCAGAAATTTTGTGCACCTTCAGTGGTTCAGCAGTCTCAAACTGTACTGCATTGATGACTTTAATAAATCTCAGTAATCAAGAATAATTTTGCAAAATCAGGTAATAACAATGCTTTTCTCACATCAGTATGCTTCTTGCAGCCTGCTAAGAGAAAGAAAATCATTGGGGGTGGTATAAGGGACACAAGGCTCCCACAAACTGTGTGAGCTGGTGTGTTGCTGCTATGAAAGGATCCAAAAATAGAAATTTGCAAAACCAGAAAGACCTATAAAGTAAAACATGTGACAACTTCAAATCTTCTACACAGATCATTTAGCAGACCTCACTGATATTCCAATAGCTTTCAACCTCAGCAATCATCTCCTCAGCCATAACTTGGTAAATCAATGAGTGTTTGTCATGAGGGACCTGTGTGAATAGACTGACATCTCTGGAAAGTATTGGTTTATCTTTTCCAGTAAATAAGTGAAAAAAACAAAAAAATTCAAAGCCACAGACTCTCTTAGGATTCAGTCCAGTGTAGAACTCTTTCTTCACACTCTTTTTTATGAGCTCTACCTTTTTTATTATACATAATGTACTACTTCCATTCAGATAAATTAGCTAGATACGTGAGTGATAACTGAAGCTGCCATTTGGGATGTGTGAAATGTTCATTAGTACATTCAAAATCATGTTAATTTAATTAATATTTCCATGAGCATTTAAGTATTAAGGGTTTCATTAAAAAAATTTCAAAGTTTTTGCCATGAGAGATTTTAATTGTTCTAGAGCAAGAATTTCTTTTTTGTTTTTCAATTTTGATTTCTGAAGAAACTTGCAGATAATGGGATTTGTTGGTATTACTAATTTCTTTGTCTAGCTAACTGATGATAGCTCTAATTTGTGGGGACTGTATTGCTAAGAACTGAAAAAAACAACTGTAAAAATGTTAAGCTTTTAATTTCAAAGATAAAATTGAATTTCGGATTTCATGCTGTTAATAGAAATGCTTTTAATTTTTTAAGCTTTCTATTTCATCATCAGTACTTTCTTGGAAAGAAGATTGCATAGAAGGTTGACAAAATATGAAATCTTTTTTAACATGCGTTGCAAAAACTTCGTATTTACAAACAAGATAATAATGTGGTATGTGGTATATAAATTAATTCTGTGTGCTTTCTATAGTAGTGAAAAAAAGTAACTGAATTTGTGTGTCTCAGAGATTGTAAATACAGAAGTACTCAGTAGCTGTGGGAGCTTTGGCTTTCTCCCTGTCCTGCCTTGTGCGCTGTATCCTCCACCATCAGCAGACAGAAGGATCACTGCAGCTACAAGCTCTCCTCCCTATTCCCCAAAACTTCCTCCCCTATTCTCCCACTGCAGCCTTTATGAATGAAGAAAAATCATAATTTACTAACATTTACACCTCCCTACTTACTACCCACTGTATCTTGATGGCTGTCTTCCTCCCAGCTCTAGGCCACTGGAGTTTATAATCTGTTCTAGTAATGTCAAAAAAAAAAAAGCTACTGTGGTCAAGGGTCCAGTTCAGTTTTTAATATGGGTATCTATCAGCTATTACAGAAAAGTAGACAAATTATTGTAAGAGATCAGTCTGACTTCCAAACTGCAGAAAGAAATCTAGGAGTAAAATGGGAAAAGGATGGAAAAATGAATTTGCTGTAGATCACCAGATACTAAAAAACTACAGGTAACTAATTTCCTCTTTGAAAGTTGTTGTGAGACCAAGTAATAGACAGCTTAAAGTTGTATCACAGCTTCACACCCTTGCCATTTAAATCCTTTTACTTCACCTTCTCACAGCTATTTAAATCACAAATGTGAAAGGAAAGGTATCTGAAACCGGGGATCATAGTAAGGAACTACCCACATTGATGCTGCAGCACTCTAGAATGGAAGGGAAAGCAGTGGAAGGATTGGATGAATTTTAGTGAATCATTTGGGATTTGGTTCCCTTTCATGTAACACAGGGAAGGGAAAAATAAAGGAGATACCAGAAACTGCTTTCAGTCTATTATTCAAGTAGTTGCTGTATTTTAAAACATTCAGAATTTCCCTTTCTTAAACTATAAAATAATGTAGCACTTAAACTCCCACAATCTTCCTAACTTTGTTTCATATTAACTTCACTTAATCAGCTTGTGTTTTATGTTTCTTTTCACTTATTTCTATTATCGTAATTTTGAATTGAATTTATTTTGGAGCAACCTCTTGGGGAGCACTCTTCCTTAAATTGAAGTAGTGGGGTTTTTTTTGTTGTTATTGGTTACAGTCAGATCAGCATATCTGTAAACAATTTGCCAAAGATTAGTTTATCTCTATATTGAATATTAGCCTTGCTTGAGTTAACAAACATCACTCTTTTTCCCATGCAAGAAGTGCAGTCAATACATTGTTCCTCATAGCCAGGTTTTGTTTACATGAGAGCTACAGGTCTTTCTTTCTTCCCTAATTGCCTTGAATGTTTTGTTTTATACAAACCTGTTTTCTGAAGTTGACATTGTAACAAAACAAGTATTTATTCAAGTGGGGATAGGAGTGATATAAATTACTATGAAGATTACTCTGAACAATGAATAACAACTTCAATGTGCTTTGAATCACCAACAAAGAATTTATTTGTATTACTGAAAATGTAAGTTGACAGTGTACCTTGACCATTTATGCTGTTTACTTTCCAAATATCTTAACCAGAGAAAATTTCAGCATTTTCTTGTAATAATTTACACAAAAGGACATATATTTCAAGCAAATAGAGCTTCTAGTAGAGATCTGCTTAGTTAATAACATGAACAGAAATTTTGGAATGACCATCAGTTTTTATTCTCTGAGGATGCAGACCCAGTTACTCTTATTTCTGGACAAGGTCACTATTGAGGTGTGGTGGTGCAGCACAAGAAAGAGTTAACTGAATAATAAAAGGTTTTTGTCTCTGGAATTTCTTTAGTAAGAAAAGGATTATTATGGCATTCTTGAAGTCTCAGCATCAAATATAGAGGTAAATGGAGAAATAAGGAATTCAAACAAAATTCTTTCTAGCATATATTCAGTATGTAAGGAACTAATTTTCCTAGGCTTTGACTGTTTGTGTCTCAAAACTGCAGGCACTGGTTCAGCTATAGGTTTCAACGTCTCATATGATTGCCACATTTCAGCAGAAGGTTTGAACTTTTCTGGTGTGGTTTCTTCTTTTTAATTATTTGCCTTTTTTAGGGGAAAAATAGTAATTACTTTTGTTTGTTTGTTTATATACTCTTTTTGATTTTTCTGGTGCTTTTAAGTCATTAAACTTGTTTTTAGAAAATGTTAAAACTAAGTTATGGTCATAATGATAGCACAATGATAAAATCCCCCAGCTGTTGATTCTGGTGATATTTGCGCTTAGCTTTTGTTCACTGCACTGTTTGAAAATGATTCATTATTGCCTCAGGCTACAGTTAGCAAAGTAAAAGGTCTCAGTTAAATGAAAACTGATGGGCAAAGGTGGAAAAGTTTTGGCTGAGAGGAAGTTTCAGTTTTACCCCAGTAAAACTTGTCTTCTATAGACTAAAATGTTTCTTCAGCTGTGAGTGAAAGGAGAGAGATAGATAGATAGATAACAATAAGTGAAATACTGTAAATACTTGGTGGAAACCAGATCTAGGACTGAAATCCAAGCTGAAATCTGGATGTTCTTCCTCCTCGTTTCATTAAGATAATTAAAAAAAAATGCTACATTTCCCAGAGCAAAAATTAAATGCCTGTAACTAGAGAATAATCAACAGCAGAAAATGTACCTCTTTGTACAACTGTTATTTTTACTGGTAACTGCTCTTTGCAGAGCACAAGGGAAAGGGAATATAAAAAAGGCGAAATAAATGATAACAACTAATACCTTCAAATACTAAAATGGATAATATTCAGGAAACAGAAGAGATTTCTGAGGCCTCATATTTCAAAAAGGTTGTTGCTCCCAGGCAGATAGTGGAACTGCTTCTTCTGGATGTCTTCTTATGGTTGAAATTTATTAGTACTTCTGTGGTCTGGGGCTTTGCTTGCTGATGTGGTTCGGGAAAAAAAAAACATTGCAGCTATCTGTTAACTATTGAAACTGAATGAATATAAAACACAAAATACAGGAAATAGTATTTGACTTCAAATAATAAGGGTAAAATTTAAAAAAGGCTTAAGGGGCTTGTAGTTGCAGAGTTGAAGACACAGGCAATCACTTAGTATAATTGAAAAGCGGCAAGTTCTGATTAGGTTACTCCAGAAGTTTTTCATTTCTGAAGGCCCCATGAGCAAATAGTTTCAGATTACTTAAGGCTTTGATTCCACTTTATCAAGAGAAGAGAGATTTATAGAGGATCTGGGTGATTTGCCTAGAGAATCTAGAGGCAATTAATAAAAGATGAGACACCTAGCTGAAGATTTTTTTTTTTTTGCATTTCCTAAATGTGCTATGATTAAAATGAATAACTGAAATCTAGTGATATGTTTCCTTTTGCCTAAGCTTGTGCATGTGAAATTCAGGTACCTAGATTAGGCTTGTCATGTAAATCTCTATAAGCAGTTGTGAGAGTGTGGTCCAAGCCAGAAGCAATCCATCCCATCTAAGTAAGCTCAGTGACAGTAATTTTCTTCTGAAAGCGAGGTTTAGCTTCTCTAGTCTGGTGCAGTTATCTTTTAATCAGCTGAATCCTTCCTAAGTGACTATTTTGCAGCACTAAGATGCTGACTATTTAAGAGGATTATAATGTATTTGTGGATAGTTCTCATTTAAGTGTTCTTATACTTGATTTTTCTGCAGTGATTTAGAATAAATTACTTCTGATCAGTTGTAAAATATGTTGACAAGTTTACAAAGACTTGCATGTTGAAAATTTGCATGTAATGAAGAAGGTTACTAAAATTGATTAAAAATTTGTCACTTTGAAAAATTGATAATGAAGTACGTTTTTTTGAAATTAGGAAAGTCATGAGAATGGTGCAAGTAGATTAAAAAAAAAAACCCTCCATTTTTTCTCTCATTGCTATGATAAAGAACATCTAAAT
Organism: Setophaga petechia; assembly: GCA_024362935.1. Lineage (NCBI taxonomy): Eukaryota > Metazoa > Chordata > Aves > Passeriformes > Parulidae > Setophaga > Setophaga petechia. The sequence continues at coordinate 37,554,953 of JANCRA010000001.1, forward strand.
ACACCAGTGATCAGCAAATTTAGGTTGTGAATTCCTTATACATATAAATTAGAAAAAGTTTTTATTTCTCAATGTTGTGTCCTGCAACAAAATGTCTTCACTGAAATGCCTGGTTGTATATCTCAAATTCTTAGCTGCAATGTAAGCTGACCAAATCAGTCCTCAGTTATGCTGTGCAGTCAGTAAAATTTTGGTTTTAGAATTTATCTGTTTTCTGGTACCCAGGTTTGAGACTGAAGGCAGTTACAAATTAAATTAGTGTTATGTTCAAATTTGAATGTGTTAATATATTTTTTTCATTTATAAACTAATTTGCAGAAGTGCCACAGCTGTGATCCCAGAATAATAATTTTAAAGTACAAAGGTACTTTAAAGACTAGCTTTGTTGAAAACATACAACACAACCTTTTCAATTTTTTCTGTAATTTAGTAGGGAGAAAATTTCTTATACACAGCTCCATTTTCCTCTAGTTTTTATTTTTAAAATGATTCATTCATGTGTTGTTTTCACTCAATTTCACTCTAGATACATTTAATCAGTTGAGACTATGCTAAAAAGGGGGGATAAGAGTGTAATGGCATTTTTATTATATTCTTTAATGTGATGCTTGAAACAGATGCCTGTTCATTTAGTCTATGAAGATAAAGTTCAAACTTGAGTTTGTTGCAAAGCATTTTGGACTAAAACAATGGGTAGAATTATTATTTTCTTTTTAGAGGTGTGGGGATGGGATGCACAGAAGAAAATCCAACAAACCAAAGAAACCAATGAAATTTGAATCCCCTATAGTGACTGCCCCTGAGAACCTTCCCTTCTCCTGTCTCATGAATGGAAGAAACAATGGCTTGGACTTAAGTCCTTCTTTGCTGCAGCATTTTGAAGTTCCCACATGTTGAGACCCTTAAAAAAAAAAAAAGAAAGCAATCCAGACATATATTTTAAATGTTCAAACTGTAGAAATTGTTTCCTGTTTTCAAACTTTTTGTTTTCCTGAACTTGCCTTCTTCCTCTTTGTATTTGGGGCAGAAATCACAGCTTGTATCTCAAGAGGCATTATGGTCATTCCCAAAGCTTCAGTTTTGCTATACATTATCATTTTATGGATGTCACAGAAACTTTACCAGTAACAAAGAATGAATACATGGAAACAGAAGGTAAAGGTGATTTAGGTTCTTTTTTTTTTCTCAGTTTACTTTTAGATTGAAATGGATGACTTGTATTTCTTTTTGTGACAAGCTAGGTGATATACTCTAATAGCTCTTTCTGAGAGCTGTGCTGGGCATGAATAGAATTAAATAAATCCAGGAACTGTAACGAAGCCTGATGGGAACAATATATTATTATATTACCAGTATGCTGTTTCTAGGCTTAGCCTTTGGCTTATATTTGTCTGCTTTAAGTGACACTTTATTAAAGTGCTTCTTCATGTTATAGGAGTCAGTTTGGTTATTATGAAATAATACCAATGTCCATAGGTATCTTATTAATTTTGTTATTTATTATCAGTTTTGACCAAAAAAACCCCAATGAAAAATAGGTGGCTAAAGAATGCAAACTGTGAAGTAATCCTTTTTCTTTCAACAGAAGTTCTTCATATTCATATACTGTAATATTTCTATGCATTTCATATCTTTTGGGAGGAAAAAAACAAATAAAGTATTTTTTAAGTCAACCATGAATTCAGAAGGCACAAAAATGAGGAAACCATCAAGTTGCTTATAGCATGAAGATGGGAAAATATTTTTAAATGGTATCAGATGAAAAACAAGAATCAACACTGGGTCAGAATAATTAAAAGTTAATTTTAATAATCTAATGCAAAATATAAAATAATGTTTGCATTTATTTAGCATACGTTTTGGCCAATCTGTATGTAAATAGACCATATCTTTTTTGGTGAAAATACTTAAAATTGAGAAGGGAAATCTGATGATACAGACATAATTTTTGAGGCTATATTGAGGTTAACATGGCTTTGAAAACTTCGAGGTAGGAGATAATCAGACTGCTAGAGGTTTAGCTTACACATAAGAGTTGTTTGCTTGTGTGTGTAAGGTGGGGTTTTTTCCTTGGGCGAACAGCCTAAGAAATCTTAATGCCTAATTATCAAAAATGCAGTGTAGTTTAACAAGAAACAAACTTCATTTAAAAAGAGTCAAAATTTGTAGTTTTAAGATATTCTACTGATTAAACAGTACATTAATATAATATCTGTTTTTTTACGCATTTTTTTGGGTAGCATCATAATTGGTGTAGCAGAACTCAGAACTTGGATTCTGAATCACTGACTACAGGAAATTGTTTCCTTCCCAGAACTGTCTTGTATTTTCACTCAGGTTCCACATGTAAAAGGGGAGGACATTACTTAAACGAGTGAAAACTCAAACCAAGTACCTCTATTCAGGTTGTGGGTTTTATTCAGTTTGTTTTTTTTTTTTTTTTTTTAATTGCAACAGAAGATTTTACCCTCTCAATTGCCCCATGCATTGTACTCTCTGACCACTTCCTGCATTACAACTATGCTTTAATCCCTCTTCACCATTGTCCACAAATTTCTTCCCCTGCAATCATCCCAGGTCTTTCCTTGTTGCATGTCTGTTGTTGCATTTGCCTTTACTGAAAATTGGTGCTGTGATACCTGTTGCCTTGTGTTAGACATGTGACACATGCAGAGGTGGCTCTTTGGAATTCTGCAATTTCAGAAAACATATATAAAATATAAGAAGAAGAAAATCAAAAAGTGACCTTCTTCTTTTACTGAAGAATAGGTGGCTCCATGTGGATGTTGAAGTACTGGCACTGGTCAGGTGTTGCATCCTCAACCTCAGAGAATTATGCTGAAATAATTATTTTTTGGTTCTCAATGTCATAAGGACTGTCAGTCTCGCATGTTTTCTTGTTATCAATTTTGTATTGTCTTCGTACCTGACCATTTCAAATTTATTGGATATATTATTTTTCTCATTTATAGCCTGTAAATCAACTTCCACACAGCAGTGAAGACTGCATTTTGTTAATCAACAGTAACTAACATCCTTGGGCTGTGCTTTTACTCAGAGAGGTCTGTTAGCATCCTGACCTTCTATTATTAGGGATTTCTGCTGAACTAGAATTATTCTTGTCATTCTGAAGACCCAGTAAATAGAATCCCGTGTTTGCTTTCAGTAGGATTAACACTATGTCCTTTTTATCCTTTCATTACCCTCTCGCTTCCCCTTCCCTCCCCTCTCCTTTTTTGTCTCCATTATCAAATGTTTTTGAAGTAATTCTGGCAATAAGAATTCATATTAAGGATCTCTCCAGAAAGGGTTTAGAATGAGTATGTCAGCAGAGTGTCACAGGAAGGATGTTCCCCACAACAAGCTGCTTACCTGAACCCCAGAGCATTGCTGTCATTGAACACAACCTGTGACATATGGTCACACTGCTTCACTTAAGTGCTAGGGGTATAAGACCTCTTTAGACAAAACAGGAATATGGTCTGTTCATGACTTAGAGGTTTACTTTATTCTTTAGGTTTAATGCATTCTGTAGTCATTTCCACAGATAAGCAATACAAAACTTGATTATTTAAAGCAATTATCTCCTTTATAATTTTGTTATAATTTATTGAACAGTTTTCAGTAGCATTTAATGAGAGAAGGCAAACAATGGCTCTCAGAAAACCTGAAATTTAGTTATACTATGCTCCTTTTACAGTCATTTAGTTTTGATGTATGATAAATTCCGTGACAAGCAGCAAACTGCATTTGCAGAATTGAACCTCCATATAAGCATAACCAAAACAATGACTGCAGAAGCATAGCCACAAAGTGTTAGCAGTATCCAGGGTTATTTTTCCCCTCTCCACTGAATATATGTGTTAAAGGTAGTTGCTTTATTATAGAGGAAAGTAATTGCTTACACTTTGCTCTCTATGGTGTTCTGCATGAACACTAATCAGTCTCAGGGAAGCTCACTGTGCTCTGCCTGATCTGAAGCAGAGAGAATGAAATACTCATTAGATGTGCATTATCTACATTGTTCAATACAATAACTGTTGGGCAGCAGGCAAAGAGGAAGCAATAGTGTTTTCCTATAGTTCTTTATACAGTTAAGATAGCTTAAAATGGAAATAGAAAAGATAGAGTTTCTAAGAAAGCCTTGGATTTTATCTTCACTGCAGTGCTGCACTGCTTGAGCTCCTTATTCTGATGACACTACCATAATGTGGTTTTAGAAGTAGTTCCTTGTCATGATAAACAATGTAATGCAACATTGATAAGCTATGCAGCCATTTTATTAGTTTTTAAAATTAGTGTTATATAATTCTTTAATTTATTAGGTTAGCTGCTACATGGATCAGTTATGTGATTGAGTAAATCAAAGACTAATAGTTGGAACAGATTTTCAGAGCCTCCTGTTTTCTTGTGGTCATACCAATAAATGCTTGTGTAATTTGACATGTTGATAGTCCGTAGGTGGACGTCGCTGTCATGTCTAAGAATCCACAGTTTGCTTTTTCCTTACTGTATAAACCAGAGTTTGGGAAAACTGGCTGTGTTACTTCCCTTGGGCTCTGATGTGTCTGCTCTCAAGGCAGACCTCTGGGAGGTGACAGCTGCTTGGAGGTGTCTCTTGCTCCATCAGGACTGCTTTGGATAAATTACTGGGGCTGTGGTTTTGGGTTTTTTTCCTTCTCTAGCCTTAGTCCAATATTCTCCAACTATTTTCAGAAAATGGTCACTGACATGCAGGGGATATGACATTATTAGTTAACACCACACAGCCAGGTCACTATGCAGGATATTGTGCTATCAGCTACATTAAACTAGGGTAAAGTTTCCTTCAAATTTTACCCAGGACCAGTGGAAATTATATTTTTTTTTCCTGCCCTTATGGTGATGGTGCAATAGACAGTTAATATGATACATTTAAGCTTTATAGGTCCTGTTGCCTCCAAGTACTGGAATATAATGTGAACACTGGGAACTTAGCATCCTGAATATTAAGAGTTTTCATGTATAGAAAGAATAAAGAAATAAAATGTCCATGGGAAAGTGTGACATCTTCACAAGTAGGAAAAGAAAATCAAAATAAAACCCTTTACATAAAAGATGTTCTTGGGGAGGATGAGACTATTGACAAATGACTGCCTTTATTTATGACACTAAAAAGAAGAGTTAGTAGGATCTTCTTTGGCATGAATAATAGCTCTGACTTTGGCAAAGAAACATAATCATGTCATAGTGGACATGTTGATTTAGATTGCTTCTTTATAAAAAATCTATAGAATTTATACTGTGAAAAGTGCAGCAGGTTTGATGAATGGTTCTCTTTTGTACCTTTCATCTTTAATAATTTAAAATGTGAAATTCTCAGTAAATTAAGTCAGTGATTACTAGAATATGTTCTAGTTGAGTGAATTTAATTAACAGTTGTTATTGCAGTAAAGTAATGTCAGAAGTCTGTGAAACATCATGATAAGGAATTTGCATCAGTTGTCTGTTTCAATCACTCAGCAACAATATAAAAGTGGTTATGTTTTCAAAGTCTCAGAAATGCTTAATCCTGGTTTTCAAGATGTTTTATCTGCAAAGAGGTTTGCTGCTGCTCTGAGCACCTGTACTGAAATGCCTTCAGTTGCAAACTTCTGTGGGCAAGGCTGAAATTCTCTATGAATTTCACCCTTCCCATCATTTTCACAGAAAGCATTTATGTGTCTGTTTCTTACTGAAAGCAGCAACATGATAATTTATTTATTCACCATGAAGTTTCCTGAAATATTCCTGGATGAAGAAGTACCTATTTAATGGTAATTTGGAGGATTGGTTTAGAATACTTGTCTGTTTGGGCTATTTTAAGAAAGTCGTTTTTTTGCCTGATAAAGGCTTGGTTTCCTCCGGAAAAAAATGCCAAAAATCCAGAACTATATATTTTGAATATCGTCTTGCCTTTCGTGTCTGTGGACAGCTTCACGTTCCATCTCTGAGTAAGAGGGGAAAATATTTAGAAAGATAAGGTGAGGTCATCCATGAGACTAAATTTTCTTGGTCATCTTTGCCTGCTATATGTCTCCATAAATCAAGTAGAACAGTAGAAAATTATGTAACCTTTCTGCTTATAGAAACTGAGAGAAACAAATCTTGACCTTTTATTTTCATAGATTTCAGTGATTCCCATATCTAATTGAAACACAGTAACATGAAATAAATGCTCCAATTGCACTGGAGCAGATGATAGAGGCCTAGGAGCTGTGGTGTCTGAATGAACTGGTCTAAATTTTCAGCAGGTGAGATTTCTGTAAAATAGAGTTCAGTTCTCTTAGTTAAGACATAATGCAAAACTTGACCAAAATCTTCAGACAAGGAGAAAAAAAATGCACTATTCCTATCAGTGAAATAATAAAAGTAGTGACATAGAGTTATCTTTTACCTATGTCAAATAATATTTGCTCTTGGATATGCCATAACAGAAAGATGCCAGCTTTCAAATGCCATAACTGCCAGCTTTCAAATTGTGGAGATGACCTCCTTCCTGAGTGCCAGGACTCTGCTCAAATGTTCCAAGCAGTCTTGGCTTGTCAGCACCCTGGAGACATAACACAGCCTCAGGCTTTCCCTGAAATTTCTCTCAAACCAGCCTTCAGACTGAGTATGCAGCATTGAGCTGCCAGGTTAACTAACTTTCTGTGACTTCTCTCAAGTTCCAGTAGCACCATGTGAATGGTCTTCTCAAAGTTCAGATGATTGCAGAAGTAGTAAAAAAACAAAACAAAACAAAAAATCCCCAGCAAAAACAAAACAAAACAAATTTAAGAAAACCCAAAACCAAAGCCTCAAATTAAATAAGACAAAGCTTTCTGGGTAGTCGATGAAATGTTGCAACCACATGTCTATTATTTTGAAGTCATTCTCAGCCCAGGGAAGAAAGGGAGCTGTAAGGAGTTCCAGAAAGTTGTAGTAAAAGACTATGTTTATTTGCACAGATGCATCTTCATATACCTTATTCCATATGCTTATGTAGATGTATTTTGTTGTTGTGCTTACACATCTTCCTTCTGAAATAGGTCCTTGTCTGTTCGTGTGGTTAAAGCACAGCCTGGGGTGGGTGATTGGGATCAGGCAGACCCCAAGCTCTGCCAGGAAGGCAGTGCAGCCCTAGGAGCTGGGTGGTGTGGGTTGGGGGTACTGCAGGCACTTGCAGTGTGTCGGGGTGGGATGGCCTTTGTGGGGCACCCAGCAGGGAGGGAGAGTGAGGGAGCCTTTCCCCCATCTGTTTTGTGAAAGCCATTGTGCTAGTGAGGGTGGTGTTGCTTTACTGCCACTGTATCATTTCACTGTGATGGAGCATTGCTGTGTTTGTGCTCTGGTGTTACCTGTGCTCAATACACACAATTTATGCTAAAAGGAAGAAAGGTTACAGTTAGATATATGAGCGCATATAGATGGCTAGGTGACTCATGAGTGAATTTTTCTACTTTACATCCAGAAGAGCTTTTTGAGTAGCTGCATAAACCTGTTGTGATACCAGCTCAGCTCATGACAACTTTCATTACAGTTCATGTAATTTTCCATAATACAACCTAAAATTTCAACATTATGAAGATTACACCTTTAAAAGTTTAAGGCCACTGATCTCATCTTTTGAGGAAGAGAACTGTTTGCTGAAAACTCAGGTTGGAGGGCAATAAATCCTGCAGGAGACAGGAAATTCTTGGTGCTAGGAATAAAACTGAGGGTTCTCATTTAGAGTAAGTAGCAATAGGGGTGTGCTTTCACCTGCAGGAAGATTAGATCCTTTAAATCAACTTCCATTCTTAAGGGGTTTTGCGTGTTTGCTAAGAAGCAGAATTCATTCTAGACCATATGAAAACCCTTCCCATTGTTTTGATGTAAAGCCTTTTGTAGCATATAAATCACAAATAACTTTGCTGTTTCACTTCATAGCTCCCACTTTCACAGTTCCATGTATTCAGTATGTCATTCAAGGTGGATAGCGTTTCATCAATCTTCAAAATGTGCAATGGGAAAAATTCCCAATGTTTAATTTTTCATTGTGCTCAAAACTCCAGTAAAAAAGAAGAAAAGTAAGCCTAAAGCCAGATGATTATTGGAGAATATAAAGATTTTTAGTCATATCCAAAAAAGCAAAATTTTAACTAATAACAGTGTGAATCACTCCTGTAGTTCATCTCCACTCAGGGTTTTAAGAAAAATCTCTGGTTTATTAAAAGAAAAAAAAACAAAGAGCAAACTAGTGCCAAATAACAAAGCATTTGCTGTGAAGTTTCTTGTATCTCCTTTTGGAAAGATGATGTTTGAGTTTTATTTTCTTTTGTTTACTATAACAAAATCTTTTTAATCATTTAAATACCCTTCACATTTTAAAGATAGAGGTTCTGATCAATGATAGAATAACATTTTGAGTTAAATACTGAATTTAAAGCTGTTAAAAATTGACTAGACAGGACACTGATTTATGTCACAGAAAATCCTTTGAAGTTTCCAGAGAAATAGGTATTTCATTGTTTCTGCAACCAGAAATAAATTATGTCTTTCAGAGCCCGTTTCTTAGTGAAGTAGTGCACTTTCAATAATAAAGAACTATGTCTAATTATATTTAGATATGTTATCAAAATGTTCTGTGGCTGTCACCAGCTACCACACTATTCCATCCTCTGTATAACTCAGAGCTCATTTTATTCTTCATTATGTGACAGAGTAGTATTCATTCTGCCATTATCCTCACACTTTATATACATACTGTGTATATAGTAGTGTAATTTACTGCTGGCAAATAACTGTTGTCTGTAGAGCTTTAATCTTACACATAAAACACTGTTGGCAATTTAGTCTTTCTACAAGTACCTTCTTACTTAATTCTTAATATCCCTTTAACTATGATGTCAGGAAAAGCATTATGGATTTTTTAGGAAAAAACCAACCATCAATAGTAAAAATATATTAAGTAACCTCCCTGAATTTATAATGAGACCTGTACTATGGGGAAGAAGCAGAACAAAGCGGTTGCTATGGGCTTTTCAAAAGGCATATGGTTTTAAAATTCAGTTTGTCAGCCAGGGAAAAGTAAGAGAAAAAATGTAATTAAGAAAAATACAGGATAAAAGAGACTGCAGTTGCAAGAGACAGAAATTTATTCTTATCTGTTTTAGGAGAAGTGACTGATGTAATTACTTGCACAACTTCTGCAGCTCATCATTTCATCCCATGACCATGGTTTATACTGCTCTTGAGGAATTACTGTGGGCTGGTAGCACACTTGCATTCAGCTGAGAAAAGAATAAAGTGCAAAATTTGCCCTGTTTCAGGAATTTCTAAGAAAAGAGTGTCTAGATTATGTATTTTTTTTAATTTATAAGCTCTCCCAAGCTCTGTCTCAAATTCCAGAGATTAAAAAATAAAAACCTTTTAAAAAAGCTTCTACAAAATATTTTCATAACATACAATTATATCTATGTAAGGATTTTTGTCCTAAAGGTCCGTTCTGTACTCCTGTTTGAGGCCTCCTTGTTTGTTCAGTAGAAAGAAAATAAACAGTTAATCAAAACAGTTAATAACCACTTAACCATTATTTATCTTTGCACAAACAGTGCAATAACTGCACAAAAGGGTGACTGCCAAGTCTTGCAGTGGCACAAATGGAAAAAATATGATCTATCCTCCCTTCTCTTTGCACACAGAGTTGCTGATACCAGTTATTAAAGTTAGAAACTTCATTTTTTCTTCTGAAGAAAGCCACAGAACAAAGTGATTGTACTGTCTCTATAAAGTTCTGCAACTATTTATAGTATTAACTTCATTTTCTATTTATTTCTACCAAAAGTATAATCTCATAAATGACTATACTACTGAGCTGTGTTGATATCTTAGTGTTTAATCAAAAATATTAATGTACTATATAATCAGAATTTGTATTATTTAGGAACTATCCAAAAAACGTATTTACACCCTTGCAATACACTTCATCATCAGTAATTTTTATTTTATTCCCACAGTCAAGATTTCAGATCCAATGCAGCAACAGTTGGCAGTATAATCCATTTTCCCTATTAATCTTCATGACAGCAAACATTCTCATTAGGGCATGATATCATCCATTTGCTTTCTTTCTCACCCGCAAATATTAAAAATGATTGTAACAAGTGAGATCTCATTACAAAGATCAGAGCAGGTTTTCAACACAGATTAATACCAACTAAAAAAACCCCACTAAACCAAAAATCTTTCCTCAAACCAAGCGCAAACAGATTTCAGTTTTGAAGGGATGGGAAGGAGGAAATACTGAGCACTGTTCTGCTGCTACAATTTCTTGCTGCTAGAGGACTAGGACGGGTATAAAATGTGATCTTTAAGCACTCAGCTCTGCTTATAGTCATAGGAGCAAGCACACAGAAAGAAATACCAGCTGCTACCAGCTCTGGGACTGCTTTGTTTCTGCAGCAGAGTTTTGGATTACTTGCTTCCAGATTTTATTTTTTACTTTGATATTAGTATATCAAAGAATTTCAACCTGGACACTAAATGGGATGGTTTGGGGCTTTATTAACTTACTTTCTGTGAAGTACTTTATTAATGTATTTTTGGTAATGCATTTCCTATGCATATCTGTATAAAATTTATGAAAAAGTTGATACTATCCTGTAGGGAAAAAACCCCTTGCATTTAATGTTCTCTGTAACTTGTGTGATAAGGAATTAGTATTATAGCATTGATGCAATTCATAGCAGGTTTTAGTTTGAATTAATTTTTAGTTTTGTAAAATTAATAGAATTTTTTTCCAGCTAGACATTAATACTTCCTGACAGGTGATAAAAAATGTAGTAGTCTATGGTACAGATAAATAACCTTAATTATTGTTGTATTTTCAATATAATGCTTTCGTTGCAATAACATCAGTTTGGCTAGTTTGAAAGGTAAAAATAATAAAAGTAAAGCTAAAACCAAGTTACAATAACTGTCAGCAAATAAATATTTTCTTGAATTTCTTTCCACCTTTTGGGAAAAAAAAAACAAAAATAAGAAAACCAACCCCAACAATAACAAAGCCTAACCAAACTCCACACAAAATATTGTATCAGCACACTTTTTCTAGTTTACGGTCAGAAGATGCTATTAGATTGTCAAGTCTGTGTTTGGGTATCAGAAAACAGTGTCTGTTTTCCTGTAGTGTCAAATATCTTATGAATATTTATACAGAAACACGGGATCATACAGTTTTCTTTCAGTAAATTACTCTTTGCATCATAATTTCCATAAGGCTGCCCAAGACTTCAAAGGATGACTAATCCAATATTTTTCTAATAAATTGCTCTAATCATGAGCCAACTTTGATTTCTGTGTTCTCACTGAGCTAGAATTTTGAACTTAATTCAATTTCTTCATTTTGGGCAATTTTTTTATATAAGTGGAAAAATACCCTTGAGTCTGACAATTTGCCTTCCCCTCAGAGACAATCAGGGTTCAGTTTGAGTCCTTAAAAGTCCTCCATGTCAGTATTTATGATGGTTGCAACCTTTTCCAGAAGTTTTCCTGATCACTTGGGAATAAGGTGTTGCCAGCGAAGCTCAGCTAGGGGTAAAAGAACTTATTAAAGATGCCATGACGCAGGTAAATATTTATTCTTCTACTTGAAAATCTATTTAAAGTTACCTACTTGAAAGCAGGCAGCTGGTTAACCTTGAAATTAATGTGGAAGCTGTCATAAATGAGTGCAGTGCGAAGGGGAGCGTAGTGTGCTTTGTGCTTGAAAGGGGGCATTCTTAAATGATTATGAAATACTTAGTCTTGTTACTAATACATGGAAATTATATCCCTCTGAAACTACTTCTCCCAAGGGGAAGTTCCTGCTGCCACCAGAGCTCTGAGATCTGTGCCTTGCCTAGAACGTGCAGCACTCTAGCAGAGCTTGCTCTGGGCATGGGCTTTGGTCCTTTTGGAGAGCCAAAGGTGTTGTCTTTTCTGCTTGTATTGATCAGCACAGCCCATATCCATCACATCCTGGGCACACTGCTACATAAAAACTTTATCAGCGACAGTGCTCAGTGCTAGCTCCTGCCTGCTTCACCCCACCCAGAGAATTAGGTAATATTTGTCCTGAAAATCTGGCCTGCCTTCAGTGTTGGCAGTCCTCAGCAACCAGCGCTGACCCTCTGACCTATTATTCCTTTACTGATATTTTTGAACTAAAAAAAAATAAAGACTTTTAATATTTATTAAGACAGGATCACTATTCTATCTGGTTTTGGAAAAACACTGATATTTTGGAGCCAGTAGCTACACAGCATGCAGGTGTAATTTTTCAGGAGAAAATGGCTTTTATGAGAATTAGGATTCTAGGGGTCTACCTTTACACAAACTAAACTGTCTGGTATGAACCAAAGCAGAAAGGTGCTGCAAAAGTGAGCTGGAGAAAATGTGCCCTCTGTCAGAAAGGGATAAACAGATTATATGCTTAGAGAAATTAGAAGTCAGAAGTGAGAGACCCTTCCACTCACCCCAATTTTAGAGAGCAGCCTGAGTGCCATGAAGGAATATCAAGCATAATGCTGTGCAGCATAACCCAGCCCTTGGAAGTTACTCCTTGTCTAAGTGGCATTGCAAATATCAGAACTCATGCAATATAATTAAAAAAAAAAAAAAATCAAAAGTAAAATTCAGAAATGTCTGCTTTGCCAGGATACATGAATATATGTGATTTTGCTGTATGTAATCTTTAATATAGGCCAAAATTCTGTCCTCAAAAATGTTTTAAAAGTAAGTAAATTTTAATTTTTTTAAAAGTTAAAAATAGTCAAGGGAAAACTACATTTGATTTCTGTAAGAACAGTATTTCACCAAAAATTACACCTTTTAGCATGCTGGATCTCAATCTCTCAGCCATCTACAAAAAATCCTCGTGGGTGGAAAATTTAAAATACAAGTAAAATTTTTCCAAAAATATATTAATATTTTATTATTTAAAATAGATCTTTTTTTCTTTGTTACATAATCTTGCTCCCAGGTGTATAAAAAACCCCAAAAAAGCACTGGCCTCACCCTTTCCTAACAAACATCTAATATCATGTAAGAGCTTTGTGGATCCTTTATTATGGAGTCATTTGTTCTTTTTTTTTTTTTTTTTTTGATAGTAAAAGGCTAAACAAAATTTTTCAATAGGAATACATGTAGTTCTACTTGCTCACTGTGGCTCAGAATCAAGCAATTGTTTTATGTTAATTAATTAAAGGGACATAACACTGCCTAGAGCAAAAGATTCTTGTATAATGTAGTAGTATCATCCTAAGATTACAGACATCTATTTTAAATAATATCCCTAAAAGAGGCAGGAAAGGAGTTGTATAAACTGTGTGTTAATTTCAAAGGTAAGGGGGTGGCTATCTCCCTTGTAAACCTTCTTTAACAACATAGGCTTATAACCCCACTTCAGATAGAAATAATCTTAAAGAGGCTGACATTTAGAAAAAATTAAAAGATAATTATATCTGTTTTTTAAAAATATATAAATGTACCTTTAAAGGAACATTTTGTTTCAGGAATTTGTGTTGAAGCTTTTATTTTTTTTTTGTTCAATAATGGATGCTTCCTCTGGATCATGACAAAGAAGCTTGTAAGTGATGTTGTTGCTAAGTTCAGCCTGTGTTCCAATGCCTGCTATGGATGGAACAAATATTTTTGAAGATTTCTCATTTTCCACATCATTTAGTTACTCTTTGCAGGGTGCAAACTAATTAGGCTTCTTCATAAAAGTCTCTGTTTCTTAATATACAAAAGCCTTTTTCTGTGCTGTACCTCAGGTTGCCTGCTTGTACCTATTGTAGGTACACTATGAGCTCTTAAAAATCCATTTGGCTACTGAAGTAAATCATGAGCTCTGAGAACAGTACTTGGAGTTATTGCAAACATAGCATGTACCAACATCTGAAAAATTCTAATGTTTTGTACTTTTATACTTTGAATTATGTGCTTCAAAGAAAACACAAGCACTTTAAATACTCAGGTATATTCCTTCAGTACACCAGAAGTCTTGGACATCTGTGAATATTTTTGTTTGTACCTGATAGGTAGCACATGGTTTTTACATCTTTTTTTAGCTGTATATTAAAAAAATATGTGATATTAATTATTTTCAAAAATACAAAATGACTGTGTACCTCACATTACCATACGTAGCAATAATTTAGGTATAAGTGCACACATTCCCCTTTGTCCCCTCTCCACCCCACCCTCCAGTATGTTCCTGTACTTGTGCAACCTAACAGTTTTCTCAGGTTAATTTCTTGTGTACAAATGCTGTGTGCATTTTAGTGTATCATAGAAACAAATTACTTTAGGTGAAGAGAAAATACAGTCACAGCAACACGACACATCATGGTAATGCAATTAAAGTTTCCAGTCCCCTTCAAGCTTGCTCAGGGAAAGTTCACTTATTTTGCAACACTTTGTCTTACATACTATAAACTCAGCCTCTGTGCTGTCATCTCAATTTTTTTCAGACCTGGAGAAGGGTAGGTGTCTTTATCCTAGTCTTTCCCCCCACAATATTATTAGTCTGTGAAAAAAGTGAAAAAAGTCTGTATGTTTATTCATAGAAATAATATATATTTACAGAGATTACAGTTCATTGAGAAGTTCCCATTCTGGAACTTAGTTTTTTCCTGTATGCTTGACAATACTAGGTGCACACTTAATTAATAGAGACCATGTTCTCTCTATAACTGAGATAAAAATCATAATTTATAGGGGTTTAATTAAACTATTTAATGTTGATTGCTTTCTTATTTATCTCTCTATACACTGTTTTGAGCTGTATGGAAATCCAAGTGCAAAGACAAAATTGTCCTGGAACACACAAAGGAGAGAAGATATGCCAGGTTTTGGTTTAGTTCTCAGTCTGGCTGTCTGAGGCCCTGGTGGGCTGCCACAGAAAGTAGTGCTTGATGGAGGAAAGGTTCCTCCAGCCACTGTGTGTCTCTAGGAGCTGTTAAAATTTGCTGTCCCACAAAGGCTATAAACCCCAGGCAAACACACAATTCCAGTGATACTCTCAGCTCTCTGGAAGATTAGGATTTTTGTGTATCTGGTAATCCTGGACTGCTTTGCTTTATGCCTGATCAAGTAAATACTGAAGATGAACTCTGAAAATGGAGACCCTGAGCATCTTTTTTGATGTGCTTTGCCATAAACTTGTGTGAGTTGAATTGCTTGGCTAACAATGATGGAGTGCACCTGCAGATAGCCTTGACTCACTGCTTCCAAAGCGTGTATGGCTGTTTATCTGCAGGAATACAGTGAACCTCAGGATGCCCTGGCTGTGCCTGTCCTCAGCTCTTGCTAGGACAAGAGGTGGTGTCTTTGCTGCTCCTTAACCTTAGTGTTCAGTAAGGGGAAAAGTTCAAGAAGAAAATGAGGAGGATTCTCCAGGCAGGGTGATGATAAGTTCATATAATGGAGCATATTCCAGGTTTTTACCTGGAGACCATAATGAGAACTAAAAGAAACTTTATTGTAAAATTTATTAGACATATTGGGCATATTTTCTGGTAAGCAAGCTGATAATATATTTTTAAAAAATCCCCCCAGAATAGATTCTTTTTCAGAATTCTTAATGATTAGACATAAGTATGTAGGTTGTCAATAAAGAAGTCCTTCAATGTTTTTTCCTCCTGACGTGTAGAATCTTTGTTGTTTTGATCAGTGATAGAAATAATGAAACATAGTTTCTGTTCCCTGGATAGCTGAATATATCTTAGGAACCAAATAATGTCTCAGGTGTTAATCACTATAAAGGTGAGATTCATTTATCATAAGTATTCTGCAAAATTAATTTAAAATACACTTTTCTCATTAAATTTCCACTCCTTTAGTAGAGTCAGTCCTTCAAATGTCCTCTATATAAAAAAAAAAACTAAACACCTTTAAACCAAACTGAACACTGTGCTAATAAAATTACAAAAACTCTTTATTAAAGAACTGAACTTTTAATGTCAAAGACTCAACTGTTCTATTTTTTCCAAGCAATAATTACAAATAGAGATCTTTGGTACTTTTGCATATGTGAACTGGACTTTTTTTATTATCAGTTTTGGGCAGAAAAAAAATTTGAAGTGTGGTAAATAACACTAGAAAATATTTGCTAAATAATTAATTTTTTACATAATATCAAAAGGTTGACCTGATTGCCCTTTATGGCCTACATTTTATATTTTTATTTGAATAGAAGTATTTTTAAATATGAAGTTAACAAGCTAGGCAATGGGAGCAGACATCTTTAGCATTTTAGAATTCTTTTCTTTGTTGTTAAAACTAAAGTGACAATTTCTAAAATGTAGTATTTTAAATATATATGTTTAAAGGGTACCTTTTTTTTTTTTTACAAAGGCTTTCTTATAAGGTGGAGATAAAAAACAATTGATTCTCAATTTTGTCATGGATTTTTTGAGAAAAGGTTAGCTATGTGTTTCACTAATTTTATTGATGACAGGATTTATGTGAAATACAAATAATGTAAAAAAATATAATTGAAGTAAATAAGATCATAAAAGACTAAAGTTAAATAGTTACAGTATAACTGGTATTGTCTAGTATAATTGAAAGAGTAATGACTTTAAATATATCCTTTATATCTGTTATGGAACTAAGAGATCAGCTG
The DNA here is from genome assembly GCA_024362935.1 of Setophaga petechia. NCBI lineage: Eukaryota > Metazoa > Chordata > Aves > Passeriformes > Parulidae > Setophaga > Setophaga petechia. The sequence continues at coordinate 37,571,604 of JANCRA010000001.1, forward strand.
TAGAAGAAATTATAGGAAGGGAAAAGAGCCAGTCAGTGAATTGGATCTAATATCCATTTGAGAGTTGATTAGACAAGTTATAGAGTGGTGGCTGCAAATCAGATTGCTGTGGTTAACACACAGCCTTAAAAGGAAGTGTTATTTGTATGAGGGCAATTTTATGTTTTCCTTGTGCACTGGAAAAAGCAGCTGTGCATGTCATGCCTAATATTCACAGATTGGGGTAGGGCACTAAACAGAATAAGAGTGGAGAAGGATAATTTGTATTTAATTCTTTTATTTACCACATGCTAAAGCAACTAAACAAACAAAACTATAGGAAAAACATAACCAAAAACCTCCCCAAACACCCCCCACAAACACATTTCTGCAGTCTCCTCAGCCTTTGATGACAAAATGTATTTAAAAAAAATAAAAGGAGCAGATCCAATTGTTTTTGATAGTAATGGTTATTTAGGAAAGACAAAAATGAGCATTTGCTGTGACTTGGGAGTCATCTGAGTACAATTTGTACTCGGAATGCACTTGCCTGGCATAAGCTGAGCCACTTAGGTGTTACTAACTTCTACAGTTTGTTTCTTTCTTCGTTCTCAGTTTTAATTTATTTGACAGGAAATGAAATTTGCTTGTGTGAACCAGATACAAAATTTACAAAGACAAATCTTTGTCTTTGTAAGAGCAGGCAATGTTAGAACAGGTTGCAATTTTGAACGTAAATATTTTCTCTCTTTTAATACACACATAAACACAGGAAAATTTTTAACTAAGATAAGGCAGAGGTTGCACCCCTCCACTTTTCATGTTTGTCTTTCATGTGGAAGCAAAGTGGCATGTAGAGTTCTTCCATCTTTGGAGTGTCTTGCAATGAGCTGGTTCTGGAACCTCCCTGTGGTGCCTTTGACTTCAGAAACTGTGCAGCAGAGGGAATTAGGCTGTCCCATGTAAGCTGGAAAGAATCTGAGGATTAAAGGAAATACCATGTCTATAAGCAAACAGCCTGGACACCTTGAGATCTTAAAAGCTACAGGTCTTGAAACCAGAATCTTGGTTTGAAAGATCATTCCCTCCCTGCTCAGGCTCCCTAATGCAGAGCTAGAGCACACATGGCTCCTCATCTCTGCTGCAGGATGCTGCTCTTGCCTTTGCTTCCCTAAATTTATTTAACAGCAGGGGGCTGACACCTGCTGATCCAGAACGCTCACCTCAGTTATCCTGTATATAGATGAGGTTCAACATAATGAAATAGTGCTCTTAATTTCATTTGAAGCTCATGCCAGTGTTGCAGCTGGATTTAAAACATTTTTGTTGGTTTGTAAATACACACAGCTGAATTGTTCAAAGCCCTGCTCCTCTGAAGATTCATGTTTGTGCATAACCTCAGACAATTTATAGTCTTGCTGAAATCAATGAGACTGCTGACTTTCATTCTGGCTCCTCTGAAAACAATTTCAAATTTCCCACTGACTTCAGTAAGGCCAGGCTGTTCTCAAAATATTTTAAGTGCTGCATGCTGGGTAATAATACAAAGGAATGCAAGCCTTGTGAAACTAGATGGGTTTTTTATTGTGAAAATGTGTTTTGGTTTGGTTTAATTTTCTTGAGATATGGTGATATTGCCCAGCACTCAAACATACAGAGAGGAAGGCTTTGGTCCAGCTTTCATATTTTTGATTTTTTAACCTGTACTGCACCCTGACTGTTGTTTCCTTTTAACACTTTAGCTTTTCATCTTTTGTATAGGGATTTGTTTTCTGGTGTTCCTCTAGTAAAAGATGTGTTCCTCACAAAGGAAAATTGCTCTGACACCACATTATGGACAAAATGATAACTCAGATTCCTCAATACACAGTCCCCCTTCTGGTTTCTACCACTGTTAATACTATTTATTCTCATTTTATGTCTTCTTCTTCAAGCCAACCTTGGAGATCAGACTTTGTCCAGGCTTTTCTAGATTTTAGTTACGCCTCCTTTGTTGAGGTGCCTTTTTTGCTTCATCTCTGAAGCATTACATCTGTGCTACAAATGTTACATATCACCTTTGAAATATGCCTTTTATAGCCTGGACTGGGAACCTGATGTCATGTTTAAAACTCCTGAGAGAAATAAAATAATACCTCCAACCTACGTTACAAGTACGCTTTCCAGGAATAAGACTTATTTTTAAGAGCCTTTGGCAAGTCACCTTATTCTGTGATTTATTTGGTATCTTCAAGTCCTCTGTCAGACACTCATCTTTACTGTAATATGCTGATAATTTATTCTTTGCACATAAATATACTGTGAAGTACCTTCTCTTTGAACCATCTTTTAGGACTCTTGCCCACCTTATCAGCCTCAGCTTACCATGTGGAAATTATTGCAGAATTTTGATCAACTAAAAAGTTTTGTGATGAAATGACTTGCAACATAACCCCTAATATAATTTTGGTCGGAAGGTGAAAGCTAGATTTTTCACTTCCAAAATCTGTGCATCAAGTTGTACATTTTTACCTGATGATAATCACTATCTATTTCTGTCCTGTCTCTAGTAATCACTACAAAGATATGTTGGCTATGCAACAGCATTTATCCTCACGCTGCTTTATGAAATGACTGCATGGGCAGTGCATTATTTTATTGTTCAGGGATGGGAGTTCTGTTTATGGTTTTCTTCATCAAACACTTCAGCACATGAGCCCACAAGCTTCTATATGCACCTACTTCAAAAAGATAGTTGATCATGCCCATAAATAATTTCTTTCATGCTTTGATCAGAATAATTTGATTTTCCTCTCATCTACCCTCCTGCAAAACCTAAGAAACAACTCGTTAGTAATTTTGTGAGTACAAATTTACTTTAGAGTTGTCACACTAGATTGCACATGCACTCGAAGCAGTCTCAGGTGCTATAATGATACAGACCCTCTGTTGGGAGACAGAATTCTGCATTTGATTCCCCAATGAATTGCACATGGGAAGTGTTTCTAGCTCAAACTATCTTCCTACATATTTAGTTTCTTAAAGTATATCTTGATAAATATTAAACTACGTCCATGGGGATTTATCTCCCTGCTCTTTCACTTGGTGATAATTGCACTCAAAAGCCACAACACTCATTCTGTGCTTCTTAGAAGTACAGGATCCTTTGTTAACCAAATTTCAACTACTCCTTGTTTTATGGTATTCTTGATTATAGTAGGCATTAATAAATAGACACTAAAATTGACCACCTGCCTGATATTCACAATCTAGATGGAACATTGTCTACTAGCATAGATGAAACAAGGTAGTCATACACATAGCAGCTACTGTTATTTATCTGCAGCACAAAGCTTTGTCTATTTACAAACCACACTATAAAGTTCAGAGGTTTGATTTGAATTTAGTTGTCTTCTTTTACTGGAGAAGTTATAGAATCAGAAGATAACTTTCTCTTATCATTTTATTGATGTTTGTGAGACATTCTTTTTGCTTTTCTATTTTCTATCCTATATGTGGAAATATCACAAGTCCTGAAGTTGTTTTGTTTTTTTCTTCTTTCTTTAGTCCTGATAAATTTTATCTTAAATCTGTGAAATCATCTATATCAGTGAATGTCAGAATATCAAACCTGTACCTGAACAGTCACACTAGCCTTACTAATTAGAGTCATCTTTTGGTGTTAACTCTGAAAACCTGATGTAGTACAACCCTCAGCACCTGTCCTCCATTAAATAGTTTTTATTGTTTCAGATGCTGGGTGTTAGAGTCAATGTTGTTTGACACTTGGTTTCATTTATAAAAGTAAATAAATCATCCTTGTTACCTCTTTAGATCACTTTATTCAAAATTGCTGTTGAGCCTTTTAATCATTATTATACTGCTTCAAGCAACTTCTACATAAGGAATTTCTGATTGATTTCTAATTAGTGTTAAACAATATAATAGCTCTCTTTTTTCTCCCCCACCTTTTTCTTACTTTTTTTTCCTTCAGTCTCACTGACAGCTCTTATTGTTGGTTGAAGCTTGATTCTACATCTGTCACAAAATACTTTGTTTTAAAAATCACACAGCCCTGCACAGTACTATGCTCAAATTTTCTAGGGTTTTTTTTCCCTGCTAAACCTATGGCAGTAGTTGTAGTCACTGCCCTGATGGAAGATGTTAGGCTACATGAATCTTTCAGTGAGTGAAAACATGAGAAGGCTGCTTATACTATTGCATGATTCTTTTAACAAAGCCTATCTCCCAGGAAGGGGTGCTGGAAGTGCAGCTAGAATTCTGACCATGTGCATACAGGTTCCTATCCAGGTGCCTCTTCTCCATCTGCATTTCTACTGCATTGAAAATGCTCTCAGGCACATGGTGTCATTTTTGGGTTGATCCTGTGCAGGACCAGGAGCTGTACTTTGATAATCTTTTTGGGTCCCTTCCAAGTCAGAATAATATATGATGCTATGATTTTCTATAGTGGAAAGAAGCTGTAAGGCTTTTGCAGAATTAGATCTTAATCAGAGTTCTTTTTTAGGTACAAGTAACAGTATTTAAGAAAAATAAAAGACAAAAAGAGAGACAGTGGAAAGAAAATTCTAAACCAAGTGTATTAGTTCTAATATTCTCATTTAATGTCCATATAGGTAGTGATGTATAAATATTAGGGTAATAGGTATATTAAAATACTCTTAATAGACACAAACAAGTTTCTTTAAATTATAAATTAACAATTTATCGTTTTCATTTCCCAAATTTTCATGAAGATTTAGGAGTGCTATTGTTTCCTGTTCCTTACAGAATAAGTGCTATTATAGGGTCTAAAGAAAAACCCTCCCCAGAAAATAAGAGATGTTTCCAGTCCCTATACTGAATTTAAGTTTGAGTTTGCAGGATGATGCAATTCCTCAAACAGCACTAAGATCTTTAAATCTTTTAAAGTTGTACATACATGTGATAGGTATACACCATTTGATTTCTATCTATTGACTCTGGGGAAATGAGCTGCAGGTTTATTGCCTTCACCTAGTTTCTCTTCTGTCATAAAATGTTCTGTGGTTAAAATCAAACTGGAATTATTTTAGCAAATCAAAAGATTGTGGTCTTAAGTATGAGGTGGCAAACTGGGTGATGATGAGTAAAAATAAGTAGCAAAATCATCAATATTTACAAGAAGAATTCATCTTGGCTGCCCTGTTATGTCTCATCCAATGTTATTGAGATCTGGCTTAGATAAAATTATAAACTTGGGGATGTTTACTGTCCTTCAATAGCGAGACCTGAGGTTTTGCTGTGCAATTGTTGAGAAGCTCCCTTTGAGATTGAGTTTGTCTGCCTGGGGTTCTGTCCCATGGATTCTGAGTTATGTCTCCCCACTTTTTCAAAGAGGGGTTTTTGGGTCTCTCAATTTCAAGCTTTTCATCTGCTATATTCAGTTCCTATGAATGCAGTTCTGGTGCTTCCATTTTTCTTGTTAGGTTTGTTTCCTCTCAGCAGCAGTAGTACGTCAACAGGGGTGGTAGCTGAGCCATTCTCCCTTAACAGAAACAGAGAATTCGATATTTATCTCAGTAATTTTACTTTGTTAGAATGATTTTAATACATGAATAATACCATATGTACATGGTTAACACACCATATATAATAAAATGGATAAAACCCACAGCCTTTCCAGGCCATTAATTTTCAGCATGGCCTTAGTTCAAAATGCACTAGTTCAAAATTTATTCCAAGGAGCTGATTGTTGCAGATGGCTGTAGTGGGCAGCAATAATGTATCTAGGATTTTTAAAGTGTCTTTCCATGATGACAAACATTAACAAGCAGATTAATTTGTGGCTTAATTGTAAAAGGTTACCCAAATAGCATGGCCTTCAGAGCTATCTTTCCAAGTACAGCTTGCTACAGAACAATTATTTTGGCCAGCACACAGGAAGAACTGGAAGCATCCTCTCATTTGTTATGCTGGGATCAGCCTGTGGTGATCCTACAACCCTCGCTTAATTAATCCAATTTTGGCTTTAGATTTCTATCTCTGTTTGGCACAACAAATACAGCTGTGCTGTGAATTTTACTGGAAGCAAACATAACTGTGCTATGCTCTCGGAAGGTTTTCGTGCTGAATATTTATTCTTTTGACTCATTTCATAGTTAATATGTGCAGGCACTTGCGACAGGTTGCTACTTGCTGACTGATTGGCACAATTAATTTCTGTGTTCCAGTTGAGCTACAATCCTGAAACATAGTTTGCTCATTCATTATGGGCTATTGCACAGAAATGGGGAAAAAAAAAAATCTCTCAATTGAAAACTGACCTTTCTATCAGAGACTGTCAGTCCTCTGGCTGAGATTTTTAAATATTCAGAGGCCCTTCTACATGTTAATTGGGTAGCAATTTTGAGAAGCATATCCATTTCTTCGGGAGGAACAAAGCACAGAATACAATTCAGATGAGTCAATTTGGAGATCCAGTTTTTTAATATACAGAGAATTCCAGACTGTTCTGCTTTTTTGGTATTTTGCCATCTTCTCTAGAGCATTCCACTTCTGTTAAGAGAAAAAGAGTAGTTGTCATCCATGACACTGTTCTGAGAGAAACAGAGGCTCTAATATAGAATTTGAACAAACCCATGCAGAGGACTTCTGCTTCCTTGAGATCTGGGCAGCTTATTATGTGAAAGAAACAGCCTCAAAACTGTAACAGGTGCAGAAAAAAAAAGTTCTAAATGCTGCCTTAGTCACTGAAAATTATTTGATATGTACTATTATGCTTTACATCATATATATCCTGAGAAACTTTCCTTCTAATCGCTTAGAAGAGTTAATCTCCTTATTAATTGATAAAAGGCTTGAATATTTTAATTCACATTTCTCCTACTAATATAACTAAAGAGAAAATGTAATGCAGTGACACAGAACATGTAAAGGTAATGTAAACAGAAAATTATACCCATCACATGAAACCTAGTCAAGACCAAGCAAAGCATTTGGCAGTGTCATTGTTTAAACAATATATTTGTAATGTAGCACAAATGAAATTTCTGCATTGCAGCATGACATACTGGCATGTAGGTTAGTGTTGTAGTTATTACTGGCCATTAGAGATGATAGAGATATCCCTTTTTTGGTAAGAGTAGTACCCAAAAGAAGGAAGTCACTTTGACTGAGCATGTCTTGGTGCTAGTAGGGAGAGCGTGTTTTTCCATCAGTTGTTTTTCTTAGTAGCTCACAACAGAAGCATGTTTTGACTATTGCAAAAGTTGTGCATTAAATGTAAATTTATCAAGGTGAAGAAAGGCTAACAATGAGATGGAAGAGGATGGAAAACTAAAACTGAGGGGTACTGAAAATCATGAGGTATTGATCTCCCTCTCTTGACAGTTCTCTCCAGAGAAAACTGGAAACAAGGAAACATGCAGTGCTAGAATCTATTGTTAAAGTTAGTGGAAGAGGAAAGTGTATAATCTGGGGACTCAACATCCTTCATCTGTTGTAGAAATCATGTGGAGTGAATCTATAAAATGAACAAGTATCACTGATGTGCTATTTTTCCAAAGGATCTTCCACGTTGGAAAGATCCAATGCACATGTTTTATAATCAGCAACCGGGATTTTTTTCCAGTGTCTGGGAGCAGCAAATATCAGAGCTGATAATTATAAGGTAATCCACAGGTCTAACACAAGTGCAGGGCATGCTGAAGGCTAATTGATCCTATCCCAATGATGCTGCATAATTAGCACAATTAATTAGAATATTTAAAACTGTATATGATTATAATAATTAGAAAAATTGATAAGTGTCTTGTGGCAAGGATCAGGTGGGAATTGTTGCTTTTTAAGTCTCTGTCACGATTGGGTTGGAATTTACTTTTTGCTGTCTTCCACTGTGTGCTGCCAGTAAACTAGAAAGCAGAAAGTGGATTAAGAAATCCCTTTCCATGTTGCCAGAGGTTATGCATGGTTTCTGCCCATCTTCTCATTAAAACCACTCATTTAGAGTTATAGCTGACATTAAAATGATATTCTGTATTATTGCGGAGTACCTAAAATTTAATTTTAGAGGATATAGCGGTGTTAATTTATTAAAATTCCATTCACGATAAAGGATCAATCTCAGGTCATCTCAGATCCTAACAGAACATTGGGTAATTTTTTAGTGACTTCCTATGGAGTAGTGATGGTAGGTCCCTCTTCCTTGCAAGCATGTTTCATCCTATTAGGCAGTTTGAGTAGCAACACCAAAAATTATTCAGCCTTGGAATAACAGCCAAGTGGACAAATATTTCCTTCCTTTTAGATAAGTGTAGCTATAACTACTCTTATACTGACTTCAGAAGTAAATTTTCATGGTACAAAAGAATTATTCATATCCTTCACTCACTAAAACTACATCTCTTTTTCTTGTGACTGCAGGGGATACAGAACATTGTATACAAACACTAAGGTTGGCTGTGGTCTTCAATTGCCAAACTTTTCTTGGTTTCCTTGCAGTCCCATTCTCTGAGTTTTTTCTCATTTTCAAGAAAGATAGTGAAACTTTTTTCTGTCTAGTGCTCATTAGTGCAGATAATATTTGGACTTGCTAAAAATATGTCATCTCATTTCCTGGGTTCTTTTATCTCTGAATTTTCATTTATTATGTTCCCATTTTTTTAAATTACATGTATGAATTTTCTGCCTCCTCCCTTGACTTTTAAAAATATGTCTCTGCTTTTGTGTCCATTTTTTCCCTATATTCTTTCTCCACTTCTATTTAGCAATATTGTTTTCCTGCATAACATATCTTATTGTAAAGACCAAAAAAATCCTCAAAATGTTTATGACATCATTTTGAAATATGTTTAGAAACAGCAATTCTGATACTGTTTTGGATTATACACATATGCTGAATAAGCATGTAACTTATACAAATTAATGTGACGACCCACATTTCTGAAGGATAGTAGGAGATTTTTTAAATTTGGACTAGCCAAAAGCATGAATGAAATGGAAAAATTTGCAACTAGTTTGACAGCAACTTCCCCCAAAATAGAAATAATTTTTCAAAAATTCTTGACAAGTTTTTTTATAGAAAAAGAAGAAATGCAAAATCTGTCAGCCTCTGGTGAGCTGAGCAATGTGTCTTTGTAGCCACTAACAGAAAGTCATCACCAGTGGGAGGGTTCTTTGAAAATATTTACTGTATTCTAAAAAAGGCAGCTCATTCCTTGCATTTTGATTGGTTGCTTTTGATGTGACTTGGAATTGTGTGTGATCCCACTTCTGACTGGAATCTAATGGATTAATTCTCTCAGGAACAAAAGTCACTTTGCAATTCTGTGGTAATAGAACTACAGTGCTGAAGTTAAGAAAAAACAACCAACCAACCAAAACGACCTCAAAGTTCCCACCAAAATTGTTTTAAATATTTATTGGAATTCTTTCACACTGCTGTTAAGAAATAATTCATTCAGTTCAGAACTTCTAGAACAGGGAAACTGTGGTGATTTATAGTAAGGATGGAGGTGTTCACATATGGTATATTACATGAACTTGAACATTTTTATTGGACATTTACAATTATTTGGCACTATAATGCCTCTACAAATGGTACCTTGGATAGCATAACTTTTTAATGTAAATTGAAGAATTAAATTTATCTTTTTTCATTTTGTGGCTAATTTTATTTATTATAGACAAGTAGTTAGCCACTTGTTCTTTATTTGCTGTGCAGTATTGGGCTACCAACTAATAGTATTTTGGATAGCCTTTGTTTTAACTTTTTCAGACTACTGATGATTTTTAAAAAATTGTTGTGCTTATTTTGCTTTAAAGGCTGTGCTGTACAGTCCAGTGCTAACGTCCGGTATAGCTCAAAAGAACAAAACTGACATTGCAGAGGCCAAAATAATCTTTTTTGCAAACAGCATTATGTGCTTGGTAGGGATATTTTTAATTATAGTAAATTGACTAGCTGGCAATATTTTAAGGTTTTAGATATTAGCCCATATGATCTTTTCTATACTGAATATAGTAGGTTTTTTCTACCTTGGAGGCTTTATTTATTTATTTATTTTATTGTGGGAACAGGGGGAGACAGGCATATTTTTCCCCTTTCTCTGGTTTATATGATAATCTTTGGTGGTAACTAGGCAATAAAAGAATTAAACACAGATAAAATATGCAATAACTAAAGCAAAAGAGTGAGCAGCAGCAACAAATTGACCTAAGGCTGGATAGCTTCCTCTTGGTATTTATTAAACATTATGTTCTCTGTTGTGGCTTTTCCATCCTTTTAATTGAAGAAAAAAAAATTTAAAAAAAAGGAGAAAGAAATCGGATTTATAAAAGGACATATTTTGGTAATATTTTATAAAATGAAATGGGTAGTTGTGCACTGTATATGATATTGCTGAATGCTGTAGATGCCACTCAAAGGGTAAATTTTTGTACTCCACAAACAAAGCTCTAGGAAATGAACCTGGGAGACATTTCCTTGTAAGTTTTAATTGAGTTTGCTTGCATAAACCAAATTTAATTTAAATACTCTAATTGAATAACAGAGGATTGAAACAGGGCTAACAGGGGCATGTTTCTTTTGTTATAAAGAGAAAGAATTTAATCCTTTGCATGATTAAGACACAGAGTTCACAGCTGAGACCAAACTCTGAATTGCAGTGATAGCTACATTGTCTAGCTCAACTATATTCTTATTTGATTTATACACCTGTAGTTCTCCAAAAAGCAATTCAATAAAATAAACAATGACCACCAGCTATGGCTAGGTCCAAATATGGCTCCTAACACCGCTTCACTTTAAAAAAGACTAATTGAAAGGCTATTAGAAGTAGGACATCAAAATCCAGTATTTGGAAACTTTTCCTTCTCTGAATTTCTTTAAAAAATATTTTCTTATCTTGCTTTTTCAGAACAATGCAAAGAGAGTTCTGCTCACCTTTCAGAAAAATTGACTCACTTCAGGTCATTTCTCAGTATGGTACAAGATATTTGCCTCTGAGAACTGACAGTGTTTCTTGTTAACTTGATATCAATTACATTTTGAAGAGAAAAAACACTGGGTCAAAAAATGAGTCGTTTGTTATCCCAGGAGATGCATTTATCATTAAATTAGGAGGGAACAGTACTGGAATTTCATTATGAAAGGACCTTAGGAAATTCTGCAATTTGGCTGATCAATAGCCTAGATAGCTTTCAATGAGTGTTTATCAAAACTTTTTCTGATTTTCAGTTTTTTAGTAACTTGAAACTATAGCAGCTGGAAAAAAGAATAAAAAATAGAGTATGAAATTACATTAACATAGTTAACCTAAAAAGAATGCATTTAATAAAAACAGAAGTAACAAAACGAATGGAAAAAGGAAGAACAACATGGGTGATATATTGGAGAATGGAAACTTTTCAGAAAACTTCTTGATGATCCAGATTAGTAATATCAATTAATCTATGCTTGTTAACACCTTCAAAGTAATCTGATAGGCAGGAGTCCTCCCAAAAATCTATAAAAGCCATGTGGAGCTTTAGCAAATATTTCATACTTATCTATCATCTATTAATTCTAGAATAGTAATACTTTCCTGATGGCTATCCAATTTGCTCTTCTGTGTTTCTCTAAGTCTTTGCATGAGTCCTTTCTCAAGGGTTTTATCTCTTCCATTTTTATTCCTCTTGACACAGAGTCTTATTAGAGAAATAGTTTATATGGTGCAGTTAGTAACTCAGGAACTTCATACTAGACTTCCTTCACTCTTGGACAAATTGCCTGGTCCTGACAACTGTTACTGTTCAATTTATTAATTTGTACTAAAACCTCTTCTATTGATGCTTTTCATAAAAAAATAGTTTCTCTGTCTCATGCCTTGTGAAGAAGGGAACCTTCTTGACCTTCTTCACAGTGAACAGTGATGAAAGGATTCCCTTGTGATTTCTGCAGTGGTCTTCCCTTTCTCTTCAGGGTGCCTTTTGTACTTTGATAATCTGCTGGCCCCACTGACTCTATGGTCATCCTATTTTTGTGCTTGAAAGCATTTTATTTTATGCCTTCATCTCAAAGTATCAACTGCTTTACTATAGTTTTATATTTAGTTTGCTAGATCTGTTTTATTTTTTTCTCATATATAATGGAATGAAAATTTTTATCCTTTTTGACCATTTCTTTAATATGCTGGATTTTAAAATTACTTTGGTTATTATTTTATTGTGGAAAAATCTTTATTCAAAGATTACAGTGTATCATCATCACCACTTAACTGTCACCCCACCAGATATCTGAAAATTTCATAATGCCACCCTCAAAATCTTTGAAATGGAAATTTGGAGAAACCGAATAACCAAGAATCTGTGAGAGATGTGCATGAATCAGCAATCCCATATCTTAATATGGGTCACTGAGATAAACACAATTGGAACTTCGATATTTTTGTCAGATTTTAAAAATAGATAGACATTGAACAGAGCTATTTCTGGATTGTACTTCCAGGTGATTTTTATCATGCAGGACTTTTTCCTTTTATTTCAATTTATCTCAGTTCTTGGTACAATTTTTATCTTTATAATGAGCCATACCCTTAAGTTCTTGTCCAGATATGGCTCCTTGGACCTATTATTTTGTATTATGAAATCTGACACAACTTTTTTCATCTAGTATATGTCTGGAATATTTAATTTCAGTGGCATTCTAAAATCCAAGTCTTCTCAGTATATATATAGTTAAGCATATTACCAAAGATTTAGACAGGGATAGAAATTATGAGCAATGTAAATTTCCAGTATATTTTGAGGGCATCCTTCTTGAAGCACATTTTTTTTCAGTGCTATTTTCTGTGGGCACATTTACATTGTTTTATTCTATGTTTGTTTGCGGGTAGTATTCTGTAACACATCTACAGTTATCTTTCTAATGCAAATGATGATTGTAAAAGTAAAGAATTTAGCAGTATAAAAATGAAAAATGTCATAGTAACTGAAGGTAACAGTGTTTTAACATGAATATATCTTGTTGACACATAAATGTGCATGATTCTCTCATTTAATTTTCATTATGTAGCTATGTTAAATTGATTCTAAATTGATGCTATGAAAAATGGAATTACCTCTTCCTTTTCCCCCTTTTTTATAGCACAAAGTAAGAGTTTTAGCCATGAGGAAAGTATCATTACTATTATAATTTATTTGTTTAGATTTATGTCAAAGCTAAGGAAAAGGCCTCTCACATGCTCTAGGCATCATCGTAAAATTACTCTTCAGGAAATTAAAAACAAGATATAAACCAGAAGTTTTACCACATCTACAGCCCAACCAATCAAAGCCGGAGAAGTTGATGATGTTTGTCAGTGGTTGCTCACAACAATGCATTTGTTTGCAGGATTGCAGGATCAATGTTGTAAATATACATTTTAGAGCACTCCTTTCCCAGATGCCTCTGTATTTTTTGCTGTATTTCTGAATCAGCATGGAATTTCAAAGTAGCCTCAATAATTACCTGTTGGGTTTAAGATTTGTTTTTTGGTGGTTTTTTATTTTTTATTGTAGTGTTTTCAGTCAATGATCTTTGAAGAATGAATTGCAGCAAGTGGACTCTCAACAAATGTAATTGGAATCTCAGTAACTAAACCTTAGGGACCACGGAAAGGACAAAGGAATATTATTCAGTACAAGAGAGAATAACTAGGAATTGTGAAATGAAGCTCCCACATAAATACAGTAGAGAGTATGCCATGAATAGATTTTATTTGGTGTGTGTAGAAACACCTGGGAATTTTGCCTGTGGTTACACCACATATGAATTATTGACTCTTTCTGAACTTGTGAAATAAAAAATTTGTAGTTTAACCTTTTCTATATAAGTATGACTAGAGGCTGTCATATATACCTGCTTCTAGTCCTATACAAAAATAAATGGGCAATTAAAAGTAATTTATGTAGAAAAAAATCCTCTGTGGAACTTAAAGAGAAACCCTTGACTGATCAATAACCTGGTCTGTTTCTTGAGCTAAAGGTAAAATCTGCACAAGCACAGTCTGCAGCAAATCTTTCACGCTTGATCTGCTATTCATTTCTTACCCAGTCCCAGTCTACTGCTATTTTCAACCAAAGTTCTTGGGTTAAGATCAGCATTGATTTCCATTTTTTGCATTTCCATCAAATGCGTATGGAGTGCTCCACATAAAAAAAAAATTGCCCTGAATTTCATCCTTCAATGAAGTATTTTTTATGGGCTAGATATAGCATGACTCACTTCTTCCATATCACAAGCTTTAAATAAAATAAAATGGTTTGGGGACATTGCTATGCAGAAAGGATTTTTCTTTTCTTCATTCCATCCTTAAGATGAGAAACTAACCTTTTCTATTTCCTATGGAATTTTCTTCCTGTTTGTTTTCCTAGTTTATTTCCCTACCCAGAAGAATTTGTTGGGGTTTTGTTGGTCTTTTTGTTTTTTTCTCATTTTTGCAGGGATGGAAATAATGAAATGCCTTAAATAAAAAGTAGCAATCATAAACCAATAAACAAAAACCAAGCTTTATTTGACTTGACCTTCATGTGATAAAGACAAGACAGTTTTCACAAATAATACTCAATAGGATTTTCTCCCCTCACCAAAAGAAAAAAAAAATTATAGTTAGCTCTATCTGAACCAAACATGATACATACAAGTCAAATACCTGCCAATTTAGCAAAATGCAATCCAGTTAGGGCAACTTTCCTTTCAAGGTGTATGCACTTGTATTCATGGACTGGTTTTGACAATCAAGAAGAGAAGAAGGGAAACAGAAGTGAAGAGGACAATACCTTCAGGTCTGACTTTTAGCAAGTACAGTCAATACCAATTTTAAAACTATATTAAAGACAGTTCTTCAAATGTGCAGCTACTAGCTGAACAAGTCTGCTGGATGATGGAACATATGACAGAAAAATAATCAGTATTAAAATTTTTCATTTGTTTAACACATTTTACAGTCACTTCTTTCCAAATTTATGCTCATAGGAAATGTGGCTAGTTCTGGGATGCAAGGAAGAATGTAAAGTCATAAGGCTCTCAGGTAAAGAAACATTACCCTGGAGAGGTTAAAAATGAAGTCTGTGTAGTCTGTTGGAATTTAGTTGCCATTACCATCATATTGGAATGATGTGGCATAAGAAAGTGTGATGAACTGCTGCTGAAATGCACCTGAGGTTGGCATCATAGTATTTCACAAACACTGATTTCCCATAGATAATAGTGTGTTTTGACACCCAAGAGAAAATAAGTATATAAATGAAGGGGGAAAAATACACAGTGAGCAAAAGTAGTAAATATATAAACTCTATACATTCACTGAGCAAGGGTGTTTTATACTTGTGGCTTTATATATGCCCCTTTTATTGATGTATTACTAGCTTGCACAGAATAATTAGGGAGTGCAGAACTTCACTTTGCAATTCCACCCTGAAGCCCATAGCTTGCAGCTGATTTATAGATGAAGAGAGAATCAGATTCTGCTGTTTGAAGAAACCATTTTACAGAAGAGTAGTGGCTGTGGGTGACAAGTAAACAGAAACATGGAATATTTCTTTAGGGAAGCATTGGAGCTGTATAGTCCCTTAACAGAAAGAATAAAAATAAACGTACACAGAGTTTTCATTGTTCTTTAGGGACATCTGTTTCTTTCCAAATCATAACCTGACTAATTTCAAGATTTCTAGGAATTTTATTGTCCTCCAGACAAGGCAAACTAAGCCATCACTTATACTTCAAGTGAAAAATTTGTTTTTTGGATGGAAATTCTTTTTGTGTGTTCATTTTACTGGTACCTGATATAACTACTCATATATGATTGAGCAAGGAGGAAACAATATGATCCTAGCTATTCTATAGCACACTAAATAGGGCTTCTGTGCATCCCTGAGCAACAATATTGGTTTTTAGAAATGAGAAAAGCTATCCTATCAGATTATGGTAGCAATGACAGTGACAGATAATCCATTGCAAACCCTGCTAAATTGTTTCTATGATTAGTTTCTTATGATAAAAAGTGTGCACTGTGTTGCTACTTTGAATTTGTATGGCTTTGCTTTCCAGCTCTTACATCCTTGTTGTGTCTTTGTGTGCTGGACCGAAGAACTCATTATAAAAGTTTTGTACTGCTGTAGATACTCTCAAACTGAGATCGATTCACTACTTAATCTTGCACTTGGTAATTTTAAGTAGCTTGACCCTCTTTACTCTTTCATGTTGTTAGCCAGCTCTTTATAGGTTGCAATTCATTCCAATGAGACAAGTGAGTGTAGCTAGGGAAACAAAAAGAAACTGAAAATTACTCAAAAAATAAGTCTCATCTACTCTCCCTCACCTCTTCTTCTTTCTCTGGAAAACAGCAATCTGCACAATAAATCTGTTTTCAGTTAGAATAGCACCCATTTTCCCGGAATTATTTTAATAATTATTTGATCTGGTATACTTAAATGCATTATAACAGAGGATAAAATATATAGTACTTTCAAAGTGGTTTCTCTTGGATTTTGAAAAACCTTACATTAGTATTGGGAAGGAAGAAAGAAGTTATGCTGTCAACTTAATTTTTTGGAGAGTGTTCCTGAATGCAGATACCAAATGATTAGATACATGAAATAAGTCTGATAACATTGCTTGAGCTGAGACAAATGCTATTTTCTGTATTTCCTCCATTAGCCCACTGAATAAGTAAGGATCTGCACACTTAGAATCATAGGATATGTTGACTTGGAAGGGACCCATCAGGATTATCCAGTCCAACTCCTGGCCCTGAGCAGAATCACACCATGTGCCTGAGAACATTGTCAAAATGCTTCTTGAACTCAGGCTTGTAGCGGTGACTAATTCCCTGGGGAGCCTGTTCTGGTGCCCAACCATCCTCTGAGTGAAGAACCTTGTCCTGATGTCCAACCTAAACCTCCCCTTGCACAGTTTCATGATTTTTCTTCTTGTCACTGGTCATGAGTCTTGTCACTGGTCATGAGCAAGAAGAGATCAGTGCCAGTGCCTCTTCCCCTCAGGAGGAGGACGTAGACAGCGATGAGGTTTCCCCTCAGACTCCTCCAGAGTCCATTCCCCACACAGCTTCCCCTCCAGACCCTTCTCCACCTTTATAGCTATATTTTGGATGCTCTTTAATAGAGTCTTTTTTATATTGCAGTGCCCAAAACCCCAAAACTGCACACAGTGCTCGAGGTGAGGCCACAGCATGCCACAGCAGTGCAGAGCAGAGCAGTCACCTCCTTTGACCAGCTGCTGATGCAGTGCTTAAGGATATTTATTGTCCCTGTATGGCTTCTGGCCCTTAAGGACTGGATGATTTGTGTCACTTTCTACTGGGAGCTCCTGGGGATCTAACACAGGTTTCCAGATTTTCACTGCGTGCACGTGGCCTCAACATTATGTTTGAAATTCTTCTGTTGGGCTCCTGAGGTTGACCATAGATATCCCATGGCAGCTGCAGTGACTGAAAATTTCAAATGAAAAGAAAGCTTGCAGTTCAAAGCTGAAATGTTGCTATTTTGAATTGCTTTGATTGCAAGATTCATTTCCTTTAAATACTGCTCTCTAAGTGCATTGGATACATTTCTAAAGCTTTCAATTTCTTTTTATTTTTCACGGGGGTTATGGGTTTATTAATGGATGGAGAATTGTCTGCCTGTAAAATACAATTTTTTGTCTCATAAAACTCTTCCAGTATATCTTGAGGAAAGAAAACAGATGGATGTTCTTTCCACATCTTATTCCATATAAACTTCCCTTACACTGTTTTTGCAAAGTGCTATCTATGATAAACCCTATTGAGTGTTTGATGACCCATGTTGCTGAAGACTCCAAATACACAAGAGCCAACCAGCAACTTCACTTAATTTAATTCACTTTTCTATGAAGAGAAGCAGCTGAGCAGATCTATTTTTAACCATCTTTACTGTGTATTTTTCAGTGCTAAATGATGAGTAGTAAATTATTGAACTTATGTCTTTCTTTTAAAGTGAGAGGCTAAAATAAAGTAAGCATCTTAATAAAAACTTTTCAACATATTGTTAGCAAGAGAAAAGTTAAAAGCTGTTTTTTATTAGGCTTTTGTTGATATGTAAGAATTCTGATAGGATTGCTTAATATTTTTATTTTTCTCTAGAAAAAATATTTTTCTTGCCTATTTTTACCCACACTGTGGACAGTAAAAGGGCTACTAGTGACTCCAAATAAGAAAACCTTGTATGGCTGTAAAACAGTAAAAAGATGTGCAGTCAAAGTACAATAGCTGTCAAGAGATTTAAAGTAGTATTTTCTTTGTAAAAAGAGGAAAAATCATATAAAAATATTCATTAAAAATATTGGTGTATTCTAGGAATTAGTTTTATTGCTGGAATTTCATCTGTTTTCCTACTGGCAATTCTGCTTATTTTTTTGCAGCATGATGTGACTGCCACTGAAAATCTTAAATAAGTACACTTTGCCTAGGAACAGAATCTGTGTAATTTCAAATTTCAAAATAGATTAAGGTGCCTGACAGAAAGCTCCTTTTTGAAAAGCGAGAGCGAATTTCAATAGGCCTTAATTGTACTATATAGATTAAAGAGGTCTTGTTATTATTACTAGATATATTGCACAGGACTATGGAGTAAGCTATTTATTGGAATAAAATGTCTTGCTTAGAGATGTCCTTTTCAATAAAAAACTTCAGAACCTTCCAGCTAGGTTTTTGGCTCCTTTTGGACTCAGTCCTTGTTATCAATTATATTCCACCCTAAAAAATGGAAGCAATGGAGCTCATGGTAGATATTAAATGGGGAAAAGTGTTCTGCAAAGGGAACTATGAATCTGCTCCAATCTCCTTCAGAAAATAACATGGGGAAGTTTCAGAATAAATGAAATCCAGCAAGTAAGCTGTGCTCAATGCCTGTTAGTCTTTGTATTCTGTACAGATCTTTGTTGAAAAACCTGTAGAAGCATCAGGTTTCTGCTTATTTGCAGTACTCTTGTAGTACTAGGGTTTTTCTGTTTCTCCAATAGAAAATTATTATTATGCCATACATATCCAAGGTGTATAGCTATTATTTCATAATGATGTTAACAAAATCTGGAAGGAATGGTTGAAAGAGACTTCCTTTATTTACTAAAAATTATTGTATGAGAGGCTTCAGTAATTTCTGTAATCTCACATCTCACACATCAGTAGGTTTATTAATGTAACGTGACAGCTAAGCAGAAAGATTAAGATATATCATACACAGATTTTCCTGAGCAGCATATTATAAGATTGTTCATATGTGAACAGAAAGGTATAACTTTTCTATTTTATTACTGTTAGTATTTAGACTGTTAACATGATTTTATTTAAAATTTAACCATGTAGGGAATTTTCAAGTTTAGGAAAAATCCCTCTTTCAAAATGTTAATAATAAATCATGGAAAAAAATGTAAAAAATAGAGATATAAACAGATTGTTCATGTCAGGTGTGGGTTAAGCTATATGTGTTTAGGAGGTTTTGGTGGTGAGAGAATGGAGGAAAAATATGGCAAAGCTGGCTTGGTATAAAATATATCAACATAGGTATATAAAAGACAGAATCCAGTTAAGGTAAAGGGAAGACAACAGACTGACTCCTAGCTGAAAACAAACTGTGCTTTCCTCACAGTTTTGGGGATAAAAAGGATATGAAGTGTTGACTTATGTTATAATGTTTTGGGTTGAGTTTTGCAACAGCCTGGAGATCCAATAAAATTAGATTTAGAGGATATTAAGCCTTCAGTATGAATGACTCAAAATGAACTTATGTTTAAACTCCTTATGATAAGCAGAAAAATAAATCCAGAGAATGAAGCAGGCTGAGGCATATGTGAATAACCAAGCAGTGGGAATACCTGAGTGGTTGAGATGGGGAAGAAGTCTCTGAAGAGGATTGTCAGACTTTGCTGTTTGACCTTGACAGCAGAGCATTCTGAATGGCCCACCACGTGGCTTTGTTGAGAGGCAGATTTTAGTAAAATTTTATTTGGAAATCAGCGATTTTCAGCTTGTTGTTTGGTATCACATCCCAAGGCTTCTAGTTTGAAGTTTAAAAAAAAAATCAGGAAAGGCAAGTTTGTATTTAGCTGGCTGAAACTCAACAAAGTAACATTTACAGGGCTAAAAAGTGAAAAAGGGGGAAAAAAAAGAAAAGAACAAGATAAGACAAAAACTGAGAAGAACTGTGTGAGAAGCAAGGGAAAGGAACTGCAGCTAGCAGACAAAAAAAAGTGGGGAAGATTCAGAGGGTAAAGATGGTTCAAACCTCAAGAAAGGTTGTTGAACCTTGCTTGAATTATTTCATGTTGCTATTCTAGCAATTTCAGATTCTCAGTCACTCTCTCTTTCCTAAATTTATGTGGTCAGGGTGAGGTGAATCTGTGTAAGTCTTACTCTGACTGCACTGTATAAGGCCTCTCCTGTCCACTGCTTATCTAAAGGTTGTTTTTAAGGGGTTGATCTCAAAGCAGTTCTATATTTCTTTTCCTCAGGTGAAGCAGCATCTTCCTGAACTGCTTTATGGGGCTATTTTGTTAGATTTATTCTGTTTGGTTCTTCCATGCAGTTTCTTTTTCAAGTTCTGTTTAACCAGTGAAAGATAGCACTTAGTGCCCTATAGCAATTGTTATACCCCTAGATATTTTTTCTTCTATAATTCTGGGGGAGGGTGAGGTAGGATTGAAGAGGTAGGTATGAAATAGACTTAAATTTTGCCTGCTTTTTCCCCTCTGTTAAGCATCTTCAGTGAAGTTTAATTTTAGGTCCTAAACAGCTATTTGTCAGCCATTCCACTCCCACTCTTTGTCTAAAATAGTTTCTTTTCATCCAGGGGTTGACAACAGCTACATGGTTGACCTTGTATGTATATAAAGATGGAGAGAATTGAAAAGAAAATAAACTTTGATGCTGTTAAATTAATACTTTTAGAATGAAAATTTGTGGGTTTTCTGTTTTTTGGTTTTTTTGTTTTTTTTTTCTTGTTTGTTTTGGGATTTTTGTTTGTTTCTTTCTCTCAGTTCTCTTAAAATAGACTGATAGGAAAGATATTGCAATAAACTCTAGAGTTGCAAGTAGCAGTAGTAATCCATGGTTCCAATGAATTTCAACTTCTTTTGGTTTTGTTCCACAGTGGAAATTTTTTAATTTCAGTGTTTATTCCAGAAAATGAAATTGATATTTGAGATTAATAAATAAATCAAAGCTGAAAGTTTTTATGAGAAAAATGCTGGAGTACCTGACAGTAAAACCCATTCCATTTTTTCTGCTTTGTAATGAATGATAGTAATGTGTATATATGGGAAAGTTTGGAATGAAAGGGGATGTTGCACAGTCAAGATTACTGATGCTCTTCTATTGGAAAAGAAAGTTGTGGAGGAGGCTTGGGCCATGTTGTTAGTACAGAGTTAAAAGCACAGAAACTCAGCTTAGTCTGTCACCAGTTCTCACATCAATAACTTGCTCCAAGGAAAGCAGCAGCTCTCTACTCCTGTGTCACAATGGGTGCGTCCATGGTGTTTGACCTATTAGGATACAGATTTTCTCAACAGACAATGCCATTTAAGTGAAAAGTGAATCAATGTGGCAGGTCTCAGTAGAGACTTAAGCAGGTCTCTCAAACATGGGTAACCTTTCTCACCCTATCTATACAGCTTGCTCCAAATATGGCTTAAATAATTTAAACTCTCTTTACAATGCCTCATGACACCTGCTAAGTCATAGAAGATGACTTAGTGAACTATGGAAGATGCCTAGATGACCATGAACTCCAATGAAGTGTTCAATTACTTTTCCTTAAGAGTATGTATAAACTTTCCCAGCTACATATTTTCATGTTATTACTGTGAGGGATAAAACATAAAATTAATCAGGTAGTGTTAAAAATTAACAAATTTGACATCTGGAGACTAATATTGCATCGTAGTTTCTTAAGTCTGAGAAGATGTCATCAAATCCAGGAGACACACTGAAGATGTTTTCTCTCATAGGAGCAGTACAACATATCTGACAATTTTATGTATTTTTATGAAGCTGTTTATAGAAGGTGTTTTGACACGATTTATTTACCAGTGTCTGTGAGTTCTTGTCATGCTATATAGCTTGGATTTACTTACGGCAGCTTATAGGTGTTAGTGGCAGGAATCAGAGGAATTTCCAGGATTCATGAAGTGAAGCTACAAATGGGATTATAACTCTCTTCTCTTCCACATCAATTTGAGTTTCAGGAGTAAATGTTATATGTCATATTACACCTGCCTTATAATGATTGGAGGGCATTATATTTTGTTTCACCAAGACATTACCAGATCTACTCTACCTAGTAAAAATAGGTTGAAGAATTGATTAATGTAGAATAAGTTGAATATTGACTAATTCTCTGGGCTATTGGTAAGCAAAAAGAAGCCTTTCAGAATATGTTCCAAAGTGATGACTTGCACTTATTTAGAGCCCTGGGTGCCAGCATGCAGCTTGAAAA
Source organism: Setophaga petechia (assembly GCA_024362935.1). Lineage (NCBI taxonomy): Eukaryota > Metazoa > Chordata > Aves > Passeriformes > Parulidae > Setophaga > Setophaga petechia. Next base: position 37,594,029 of record JANCRA010000001.1, read on the forward strand.
CTTCTAAAGTCTGTGCCAACCTGCTTTCTTAAGCCAACCTGCTTTTCTTAAGCCCATTACTTACTTTAAAAAAAAATGGAAGACTTGCTAGCTTCTGAAAGCAAAGTGTATTTCAAAACCTGTTACAAGAACAATAGTCACTATTTTTATCCAACATTGTCCATACCAATTGATGTCCTCTAACTTTCCATGTTCATATAAAACATTATGCCTTTTTGTCCTGAACACATTAATTTATTTTAATTGTAGAGCTTCCTTTGTCATGGACTGATTGCCTCAAGCAACTGTAAAGAACATGTGCAAATATGAGCCAATCTCAGTAACTGAAACACTACACATAAGGAATTTATAGTTTATTAATTTTTCCAAAATGATTATTCTTAGGCTAAGCCAATGGTATTAATTCTGTTTATGCCTTCCAGAAAGAGGTGCTGCCTTCTGTGTTCTGCAAACTCTATTACTTTGTACATTTGAGAAGCTAATTTGAGGATAAGTAAAAGATGGAAAAGTTGATTTGAGTGCATTGGAGCATGCATAAATGTATGCCAAATAGTAATTATTAAATTGTTCTGAAGGTTTTGTTATGAGGCTTTTTTGTAACTAACCTTCAGATGCTCCTGTAGTCTTGCTTTGCTGTGGATTCTGCAAATCTAAAGAAAATAAATATACACTGAATTTTTTCCCTCTAACAAAAAATTTTCCAGGTACAAGGAGTTCAGGAGCCTAAATGACAATCAAACACTCAAAAAGGTAGAAATTTTTTTGATAATATGACAATCAAGATTTGCTGGTTTCAGCTACAAGTAACCACGCTGTTTAAAGAAAAGAAGCAATATTTTTTGAATTATTTAAAATTATTTTTCTTACCTAACTCAGTTGTTGTGCTCATATTTGTAGTACAGAAATGTAAGCTACAATGCTGAACAGACTATTACATGTCAACAGAGTAGCAAATAGCTCACAGGAGCCTGTCCTGATATTAGATTTAATATTAGTTCTGCTGGACTGTTTATTTTTTGTATGCTTCAAGCTATGAATTTTTATCCCAGTGCAAACACAATTCATTTTGGACATACTTCTCCAGAAATCCTCTTTTTATTTTCTTCAGCTCTTGCAAAACCCAACAGAAATACAGATTGTTAGCTAGTGTAGCTAGCTATGCCATTAATGTTTTGTAGTATGAGAACAGCAGTTCTCCTCTTCCAAGATTTTTTTCTTTATCTTCTCTGTTTATCTTATGTTGATGCAAGGATTAACAGAAGTTCATAACACCTTAAGACTTCTCATCTTTTTCTTAATGGTTCTGGTTGGATTCATGAAAAGGAATAAATTATTAAAGGAAAGACTGATAGCCATTTCCATTATTACTTTGCAAAAAAAAAAAAAAAGTATGCCTTCCTCTCTGTCTCCAGAATAGTGGCAGTTAGGAATTTATTTCCAAATCACAGAATATTCTGAATTAGAAGGGACCTACAAGGTTCGTCAAGTCCAATTCTTAAGAGAATGGCCCATATGGGGATTGTACTCCCAGGCTTGGTATTATTAGCACCATGCTCTAACCAACAAAGCTGATCTTACTAGATTAGGAGGAAACAAAACAAATTTAAAAAGTAAAATCCCATCTGATTGTATGAGTTTGGAGTAAATGGAATGGGGAATTTTTATAGGTATTTTGCATGACAGTAAATTTTACAATTATTTAGTTGGTATCTCTCACTTTGTAGATATTTCCACATGCTGTGAGGACTGCTTTGCCATGCATGTTCAGTATAAAGTAACTATAAGAATTACATACAGGATGGTGTGCCCACACTTTGCTAGCAGAAGTGCAACTTGTTTCAGGGGTTGATTTCAACCAGTTCCCTGATTTTCTGTATTACAGCACACTCAGTCCTCACACCAGCCCATAGGAATGTTCCCTCTGTCCTGTTCTAACAGTGAGCTGTGAGTCCTTTTTTCTTTCATTTTCTTTTTTTTTTCCTCTCCTGAAGGCTTCCTGTTCACTTACTACACTCTGTAACCTCTGATTCTTCTATTCCCAAGCTCTTGGCTTCTACCTAAAGCAAGACTAAACCTCAAGGAAATTCTTTTAACCCTGTCACTCTCTTCAGAGAAACTTAAAGGACAAACTGAGAGCACATACACTGTACCTATCATATCATATCCTCTTGGTAGATGGAACAAGATAGGAAAGGGGGATTACAGACGTAGAGAACTCAGAGAGATGTTGATATGCATTTATGATTCTAATTTTTAATGCCTTTATTAACTGGTTTATGATAAATTATAAGGAAATCTGGATGAGGCAACATGGTCTTCAATTGAGAAATTTCTGTAAATAAATTAAAAATGGAAGGATGTGTGAATCAAAGGGAAATAATCAACCAATCATATTTTTTAATGTTAATTTGTTTTTGAAATGGTATAGAGGAAAATGTGCAATCTATAGGAAAGTGGGATTGGATGTTCTGTGAAAAAAACCCTCACAAACACAAACGTAACCAAGAAAAAAATGTCCTGTGTTAACAGACTTTATTGCCCTAAATGCTAAAACCTGAGAATTCTCCTGCATCCTTCTTTGTTGCAAAGCGTAGCTCCTCATTAGGTAGAAAATTGCATTGCCTGCATTAGACAAGGCTATCTTAGTTTAGAGGTGTTTTAGCATGATTAACAGCCTGCTTTCTGCCTTCCTGTTATAGCAAATTATCCAGGATTGAGAAGTGAATGTGGTGTTTTTGCAGCTTTCTCGTAATGCAATTAATAGTAAATAGAATTAAGCTTGAAGAGTTTCAGAATATTGTGCAAGAAACAGATGAGTCTAGGCAGATAAAAGGACCTGCAACAGTAGGCATGAAGCCAAATGACTCAGATCTACTTTATCCTCTGTCATTTGGCACCACAGTGCCATTGTAGTCCACCACTGCAATAAGCTGCAGTACAATTCTTAACTGATAGCTATACCCTTGTTGGGGTGACTGATGCAGCCAAGGAATGTTTCTGAAAAATGAAGAACAGCTTTGAACGTCCATTAACAAATGATTTCAGATCAGCCACAAAGCTACAGAGGCTGGCACCATGTATGAAATTCCTCTCAAGAATATGAAGAATGAAGATTCCTTGTACCCTGAGAAAAACTGGGTTCGACTCAAGCAGTTTTAGACAAGAAAAAAATAAAGACAGGCACTACTGACTTAGGTCAATGTTTTGAGATATCCTTTATATTTTCCCCCTTTCAGAAAATACAACCCTTCCAATCCTACAGGCTTGTATTCCTGATATATCTAACTGAGGAATTTGAGCTGCTTGGGTATCAAAAATTAATGGAAAACCTCTGCCTAGCTGCCTCTTTCCCTGAAAAAGTAATTTAGTCAGTTAATTTTGTGACTCCCTTGCTTGGAAATTTTCAATTCTTCTGTTGATATTCTACACTGGGCATCTTGAAGTTAATCCCAGTCTCTCCTTAGTAGTTTTATTCAAACCCTAAGTATCTGGTGATGCTACCCTTTATGACTTAGTTTAAATACATTTCTGTGCTGGATATTTTATGTGAAGTAATTGACCATTGTATCTCACCAATGCAGGTGCCTTTTCAGTGACATTTATAATTTCCTTTTTGTCCAATTTTTTTGTCCAGGATGGACAAAATAAAAGAAACTCCCACAGCACATCCACTTTAGAGTTATACATTAACTGAAAAGAATTGCTCTGAGACTGACATTATCCCCAGAGCATAATGGATCAGAATAGAAAAACTGATAAAGCCTTATATCTTGTAGTGTGAACAGCATTTTTATGATATATTCTGTCCTCCTTTGATACTTCCACTCTTATTTCCTTGTCTACATACATAGTTTATTGCTTTTCTACTAGGTGGAAGTGTGATGTTGCATAATTTGTTTATATTTTCCAGGGGAATAATAAAATAGATTTCCTACTTTTGTTTTACGGATAAGTAGTAATTTATGTTTAACAGAATCTGAGTGACATGTAGAAAATGATGTATGATCTCCATCTATTGCAAAAAGACCCATAAACAGTGCACCAAAACTGGCATCCCATCCTCATTTGCAAGATTATATGCCTGCTGCAGCAGAAGCAGCATTTGGTTGATTTGCAGCAGAATGTGCAGCTAAGACTCTTACTTAACCAGGCAGCATCTGAGCCCTGCTGTGAGCAGCAAACTGTGATATCTCTAACTCACACAGTACAGCTGTCCTGGAGCATTAAGACTCTTTCTTTTAAAGACAGCATCTTAATGTTGTGCCATGCAACTCAACTAGTTACTTAGGCCTGTTCTTAAGGAAGAGGCAGACTTAGGTGCTCCTTTATGTTGGAAATGCTGGTGATCAGCTTCAAAAGTGATGTAATTCAATACAGTCAGCTAAAGTAACTTGGCTCCAGAGTTTGAAAATCCTGTATTGGGGAAAATGCTTTAGCAGCTCCAAACTATTTGTCTCCTGGCAAAGTTTGGAGTTTTCAGCCAGCTGAAGGCATGTCTTACCATAAAATAATATAGTGCGTCAAATCAGTACCTTAAAATATATGTATAGATAGCTCTAGGAAAACTTTGAGAGGGCTTCACCTGTTTTATGTGATGGAGTGGATAATGGTCAGAAAACATGAACTATGCACTAAACTGCAGTCAGCTTCAGAAACAGTGATTGTCTAATATGAAAATAATACTTTTGTAAGTTCCTCTTCAAGTCTACTGACTGCAGTCAAGAGAATACAGTTATTGATCCCATTTCTACTTTATTTAGGGTCTATACTAGTGTTTGGAATAAAACTTTCCTGTCACACTTTTTGTCACGTCTGTGCAAAGCTTACAGCTGTATATTTAATTGATCTACAGTTAAACACCTCTGAAGTGAAAAACTTTGCCTGTTTGTGTGTGTCTCTTCACAGCTCCTTCTAGTAACCTTGTAAAGGCTGTGCAGGCTGTGCTGTGCAGTTCCCAAATTGACAGGCTACTGCCAAGGAAGAATAAGAGGTTTTATCACCAGTTCGCTGGTGAAGTTCTTGTGAACAAATTTATGTATTCAGAAGAGAGGTAAACTTCGCTTCCAAAGTACTCTCTATACTTGTGAGCAAACTCACAAACAGTTCAGTAGAACTGGAGTATATTTTTGTATGTGTGTTATTTTTCATCCATTAAGTTTGTTGAGTGGAAGTTGTCTCAGTTTTTAGTCAATGTCCCTAAATCTATTTAGATTTTAGAAGCATCAGATAAAATTGTGTTTGGGGGATAGAGGCCATACAGAAAGAGATGCTCATCAGTATGTTAAATAAAATGGGCAAAAATGAAGGAAATAATGAAATGGGGGAAAAAAACTCATATCTTTCACTCAGAAATTGTTATCAGTTATATATTAAGTCAGTATGAGTTAATAGTCATTTTATTTCTAATACCTAAAAAAACTCCTCACTTTTCTTGTCCTCTTCTGACATGCTTCCTGTACTGTGCGGGACAGATTCTGTTCTCCACTAAGGACAAAACTTGGAGTGTTTTCACATTAATCTTAACATGGACAGCATTAATACCAGCTTGCTATTTAAGAACAAAAATAAGGAAGAAAAAGGATAACAACACTATTGAATGATTTTACAAATACTTTGGAGAACTAAAAATCTTATAGCAGTCAAGCAGCAATTGCTTCAGTCATGAGCACGCTGGTTTTTATTAACTTCACACCTTGTTACTCCTTTTGAAATTAAAACTGCATGCAGATCAGTCAAAGCAGCTATGAAATGGAACAAATATTTTTAGGCTTTGAATCCTTAAAACTACTTTGTGTATCCTATTCTTTGTAAAGGCAAACACTATCTGCAATATCTGTAAGAAATATATGTTAATGACAAATTTCAGGAAGGTTGGAGGACAGTTGCACTTGCTTTCAAAAAACAGTTGCAAAGAGAATAGCTTTGAGGAAAAGGGTTGCTTTCGTATGTAGAGAGATGGTTTGCTGAGTCATGGAGAGATATGGCAGCTATGAGTAGAAATACCTATCTAGAAATCCCTATGAATCATGTTTTGGATAACCAGAAAAGGGAATGCAAGCTTTGAATGTTGTTTTTATTGGATAATGTCCTTAAAACACGCTTTAGCTTTCCCTTCCAACTGAAATATTCCATTCTACTCTACTCTACTCTACTCTACTCTACTCTACTCTACTCAGGAACTTGCAAAGCAGTTAGATCTCATTTCATAGGCAAGTTTTAACACACTGCTGTTGCAGAGGAACACGTTGTAGTATGTTGATATCTACTTATTGCTGCTAAATTGGGACTAAAATTTTCATTTTCTTTATTTTTTGCTAACAACTGACTCTATCAGAAAACATTATGAAGTTGAAGGAATGCTCCTTATAATCAGTGTGAAATCTGAAAAGTATATCTTGTCTGATTTCTTATGCCACTGTCATTCTGTAAACACAGAAAAGGCCTTATCATCTTCCTGACCACATCTAGAAGAAAATTAACTCATTTCTGGAATCCAGAGTTAGTATTTGCTCTTAGAAATTTGAACCCTTATATGATGTAGAGGATTGATAACATGATGTTAGGGGAAAAATTTTGGAAAGAATAAGCTGCTTGCAGTATAGGCTCATGAATTTCACACAGGCTATGATTGTTATAATTTTCAGCCATTCTGAATGGAGCTGCAGGGAGGTTTGGGAGTTAATGTCCATGAGTAGCCCTGTTGTGAACTTATGGTTTTATTTTTATATTAAGCAAAATGCTTCTTGGGAATAAAAAAAAAAAAAAATTAAGCGTTTGAGATCATACCATTAAATACTTGCCCTCCCCAGCTAAAAATAACAGAAACATATTAAAGTAAAATCTGGAGTGGTTACTGTTTATTTGCTTATGCCAGGACACAAAACTGTGAGACAGCTGCTCTTTCATTCATCTCTGGTTTTGGTCCCCTTGGTCACTGTGGACATCTTATGCAGGTGTGTCAGTCCCCAGAGCTGCCCATCCATGCCTCCAATTATTCTCTGGGCTCTACAGTTTCCCCAGTGTAGTGGGACAATTATTGTTGTCTTGGTAAGCAGGGTACAACCTTCCCCACCGAGACTTGGGTAGGCTGCTACAATATTTTCATGTCATAGAATACACAGATAACTTTGTTACATGTGCAGTACGCTCAAAGATGATCTAATTCTGGGAAACATACAAATAAATCTTCTGTTATTGAATCTTGTGTACTGAAATAGAATGGATTGCTTGCTTGTTTGATTTTCTCCTTGAAATTTTAACTGTGGCAATGCACAGATAGAAGAGAATTAGTTGTGAAGCATTAGACAAAGGAGTCAGATAAAACTTTTGTCTAATATGGTTGAAGTATTCCCAATGCCTGAGTGATTCAGACATTGGTTTCGTTGTTGTTTGGTAGGAATTTTAAGCTTTACTTATGGAACAGATCTTTTAGATTTCTTCCTTTTGAAGTTTACATAGATTTTGTACACACATTGTAAATAGGAAGGACTGTGGGTAAGAAGTAAAAAATGTAACTCCATGTCCTGGACGTGTTTGAGAAAAACAGATATTTCAGACTTAATTCTAAAAAACTGGACATGGAGATGAATTTTGGAATTACAAACTTGAAATTCTACATCTGTGTGACAAGTTTTGCAACTGACTGTGTCTGATATTATATTGAACCTTTACTATGCATTTTTAAATGCTGAGTGTTTTGCCAAATGTATGTTGCAAACCTAAACCAGCTCTTGGAATGACAAAAAAAATATGTCTAGGTAACGTTAATGTCTGGCAGTCCTAGAAGAGATGTGCAGCTGAAGCTTCTGTCAGTGAAGCTGCAAATAATAAATTAGCAGAATGTGAATGATTGATTTTCCTTACAAGAGGGACTGCTGTAGGTAGGTAGGGTGCTTTGCAAAATTGTAGACCCTGCACCTGCAATCAATCAGAGGTAGGTCGCAATAACAGGTAATGAGCTGTGGGACAACTGATCTTAACTGCCAGGTGCTAAACAAGTGACAGAGGAGCAGAGAGAACGCTTCAATCTTTAGGCACAAAAAAAACCCTACATCTATGTATACATCAAAAAGTCACTGTGCACAGATAATTTCTTGATCAAATTGCACCATTCCATGACAAAACCAGAGTAACATTTCTGCTGGACAGAAATCTCTCTCTCTTCACATAATTCTGAGCTTTTTACTAAACAGAGAGCCTCACAGAAGAGAAAAATATTTGTCATAAAGCCCTAAAAAAAATTATGTTGGGGATCTTAAACTCAGATATATATTTTTAAGCTTGTAATGTGAAGTGAACAGCATTCTAAATTACTTTTGCCTGCAAACAGATTTGATAAGGTGCCAGAAAGTAGATGTTTGGTTGCATAAAACCAACTTTAAAGGTATAAAAAAAAATAAATATGATGCAGAGATGAGATAGGATGTGCACACCACTGTACTGAAGTTTGGCCTCAGAGCAACGATTGGGACTTGAAGTGCCTGGAGCAATTTGCAACATGCAGCTTTGTCACCTAATTTTCTTTGCATTGTTTGAAAACTAGTAAGAGTTAAAAGGCATTCACTGAACTTTGAAGTAGGTATGGCTTGTTGTGTGTTCTTAGCTTTTCGTGCTAGCTTCTTGATCTTGACCCTGACCCAATAAGGTGTTTCACAAGAAAATGTGACCTTGTGATTCTCATTCAGTCCTGGTGGTCTCAGAACAGTCACATATGAAGTGGAGGAGCAAGAGGCACAAAAAATGGATAAAAATTGGAAACATTAGGGGTCAGATTTGGTTGGTATGACTGATTTACTTCAGTGAAATTACTTGCTGCAATTCAGTCAAATAGTATAAAGAATTTCAGTGTATCCCTGCGGAAGCCTGGCTTATTAAGGCTATGTACAAATAATGGTATTGTGCTAGTTTTGACTGGGTGAGAGTTTATTTTATTCACAGTAGCTACTATGGGGGAAACTGTTGGTAGCACAGAGATGGTTTTGTTATTGCTGAGCAATGTTCATGTGGGTCCAAGGCCTTTTCTGTTCCTCACTTCACCCCTTGAGTAAGGAGTCAGGGCACAAGAAGCTGGGAGAGGACACAACTGAGGCAGCTCAAACCCACTGACCAAAGGAATATTCCATACCTATGGCATTATGCTTAGCAATAAAACAAGGGGAATTAGTGGGGTCCTGCTGCTCAGGGACTGGCTGCACATGAGTTGTTTGATGGTAAGGAATTTTTTTTCATTTTCATCACTTTCTACCTTTTATTTTCTTTCTCTATGATATTTTCTTATTTCATATCAAGTTGCTACAACAATAATAGGTATTATTATTGTACTGTCTTGGTCTCAACCCACAAGTTTTGTCACTTTTACCCTTTTGATTCTTCACCCCTCACCGCTTGCCTTCTATATTAATACCTGGCAAATGGAATGGCGAAATTATTTTTGAAATGAGACAATTGAAGTTATATTAATGGAAAAAAACCCTGTATTTATAACACTGAGTTTAAGGAAAGGAAAAGCTTGTGGAATACTCATGGTGAAATGAATCAGCTTCTTAAATGCTAGTATTCCTAAAAATTGAGTTGATAATATCTCAGATGTTGAACTTGCCTCTATGAAATGCATTTGCTCTTCAAGATAGAATAAGGCTCTTGCTTAACAGCACAGAACAAATTCTAAGTCTCTATTTGTACAAAAATTGTTTATTTTGTGTGTCAAAATGAGAGGAAGCTGTTTTCTTTTATTAGGAAATAGTTATTTCTTGTTGTAGAAAATTCACTGTTCCAGGATGGGGAAATGAGTAAAAAACAAAGTAAAAACAATGAGAAAAGAAACAGATTTTTTTTAATAAGACAAGAACAGTTTATTACATTAAGAGTAAAAAAAAAAAAAAAAGCTTAAAAAGAATTTGCATTGTGTTTCAAATGTGCTTACAGTAATATTATCAAAACAGAGGAATCTCTATTGCATGCTTATTCTGAGAAGTGAGAGCTCTTTAGAAAATGAGTTGCTGCCAGAAGAAAAGCACAGCTTTTACACAGGAAAAAAACAAACTACTTCTCTTAAACTTAAATGGCTATCAAAACACATTTATTTATGCCAATGTAAAAACAAAATTGGATTCAATCCTCCAGCTCAAGAGAGCCTACAAGAGAAGACTTTTTATTCCCAGGTGAATCAAACTGTATTTATCTTTTAGCCACATGCAAACTGCTCAATCCAGCTTTTTGGATTGAGTGACCTTTTTCAGAAGAGCAGAAATAGCATTTAAAATAACTCTTGTTGCAAAGTGGGAGCATATGTCTGGGTCAAAAGTTAGTCCATTGTCAGCAAGATTCCCCACAGCTGAGGACAGCAATGATTGCAGTCTGAGAGATGTATGAAAAAAGTCTTTCCTCAAAAAATGAAACAAATGTTTTTCACACTCAGAAAACTCTTTGGGTTATAAATAAAGAGAAAAAACACACTAAAAAAAAATCACGTTTGAAGAATGGTTGGTTGAATAAAGAACAAAATCCCTTTAAGTATTGGAAATAAAATAGTATTCATGTAATGATATGAGAATGATTAAAAAATAAACAGTTTAGAGAGAGAACAAAGACTATATCAGTAATTCCTAAATAAATTTTTATAATATGTACTTTCTTAATCTGAGAGTAGTTCTGAGTAATTTAGGGACTGTGCTTTGGAGCACCACATTAATATTAGTGTTGAGAATGGGTTGAGGTTTTGTGGGTTTGTTTGTTTGTTTCCTTGTTTGCTATTATATTTCTGTTTTAACAATGTGCCTTTGTATTAAAAATAGTTTCACAGAATGAAAACAATATCTTATTCTGAGTGTTTTGGATCACAGGACAAAGTGATCATCCCTTCCCCAAAATCTCTCAAGTGGAGACACGGAGAGATATATACATAGCAAGGAAGTAAAGAAAGTAATAAGTAAAATGGATACAAATAGAAAAATAGAATTTTTCTTTCTTACATCATTATTTTCTCATTATTAGATTCCAAAACATAACTAGGCTGCTGGTAAACCCAATCAAACATTGTTTTCTCAGGGTCACCTCATGCTTTTCAAGTCTTGTGGGTTATCAAAATGAGGCAACTGTTAAAAATAGTATAATTGTCACATTGTAAGGGACATATCAATGAACTTAAGTCTGGTTTTCCAGGTCTGATAAAGAAGGATAAGAATGCACATGTACTGAGATTAGATGGGATCATCTTTCTCTACATCCTCTTTAATAAATCAATCTGCTTTAAAAAAGTGGGACCAAAGTTTCTGATGGGTTTGGTTCATCAGACATAGAGAATGATTATTATAGTTGTGACTTACAGATGCTGAGCCAATCATAAAAGCCACTGGTAGATAAAATATAAAATTATTCAAGACTGTTAACAGGATTTTCAGAAAAGTGACAGAGAAGCAAATTCCTGCTTATTTATTAATGCAGTTTTTCTTCTTTACACTCTGATTATTTTGATAATTAGAATGAAATAAATATTTCATGTTTATATGGTTTCTGTTCTGGCTTTGGCTGGGATAGAGTTAATTTTCTTCAAAGTAACTGGAACAATGCCATATTTTTTTTTATTTAGCTTGGTAGTGTTGTTGATAATGATATTCTAGTTGCTGCTCAGTAGTTCTTACCTTAAGTCAGAGACTTTCCACTGACTCATGCTCTAGGTGCAGAAGAAGTTGTGAGGGAGCACAGCTGAGCCAACTGGGGGAGTTGGCCAGGAGCAGCCAGTTATTGCTCAGGGATGGGATGGGCATTGGTCAGAGGCTGGTGAGCAGTTGTACTGTTATGGGATGTTATTCCTTCCTCCTCCCTCCTTCCTGCTCTCATCATCATAATATTACCTTATTCCAGTTATTTAACTGTTCTTAACACAACACATGAACTTTCTCTTTTTAAATTCTGCTCCCCATCATAGTGGGGCAGAGGGGAGGAATGGGGGGTCCACTGCATGGATTTTAATTGCTGGATGTGGTTAAATCACGTCAGTGTCTTATTTAACTTTTCTCTCTCAGGCTCTGAAGTCCAAGTTAGAAAAAAAAAAAAGTCAAGGGAGACTTTACACAGTGAATCTTTGAGGGTAGAATAGCTGTAGCCATTAAATTGCTTCTCTGTGATCTCTTGTTCATCTGGAAGAAAGTAATTTTTTTCAAAGGTCAAACATTGCTTGTGGCAGGGACCACAACATGTATCTTTCACTTAGTTTGGAGGTACCTTAGCTGAAAGCCTGAAACCACATTCATTTCTGTGCTTTCTCTCTAGCCTGATAGATCTTCATTCCTTGCTGCAGGTGTAGGAATGCCTCTGGTTAAACTGAAAGCAATGTAGAAAATATCTGATTAGCTCAAGTTTCTAGTGATGAATCAGACTGCCATCTATTGATTTACAGGTCAAACCTAAGGGACAGCCTACAGAGATGATTAAAAATGTTCATATTCCCAATTTCCATTGCTTCTTGAAACTGAAATTATTGATCTCCTTATTTTTAATACAACTTCTATTGCTTTCTTTTCAGTTATTTAAATGTCATCTTACAGAAAATGCTTTTCTACACCCCTTTTATTATTTTACTTCAGTTTTCAAGTACAATTTCAGTTTCACATTGGGATTACTTTCACATCTTTCTCAATGATATTGTTTCTTTTACCCACATCTGTATCTGTCACATCTCATCTTCCTTCAGTCACTTTATTTTTGAGCTTACTCCTAGGTGCATAATTTGTTGGGGTTTTTGTTCCATCTGTGTAGTTTGTTTCTCTAGGCCTTAACTACTACTGTCTTATTCATGATCTCCAACTGGAATAGCTGTTACCAAATTTTTACTTACTGACATATTTCATGCGTGTGCATCCTTTTTACTGTTGCCCAGCAGTTTTCTGTCTATCTATGAAGATTTTTTAAAGTGCATTTTTTTTTTAAATTTTCATCTTTCCAGTTGAAATAATGGAGGGTTTTCCCCTTTTTTCTTTGTTTAAAACAAAAATACATGCTATATGCAGCAGTCTGTTGAACAATCATTCCCCTTTTGTTCTTAACATTTTTACTTATTACTTTAGCTGGATGATATATAGAAAATGGGATTAGGTCTAAAGTATGTATATATTATTCATGTGTAGTGAACTGGTAAAGTGTTATTTGTCTTCCAATTTTATATCATATATTAGTTATCATATATATGATTATCATTAGTAATAATTTATATAATAAATTAGTTATTTCTATCATATTAGTTATTTCTATCATAGTAATTTCTTTTACTTTCCAGGAGTTTTACTCTTCTTAGAGCCAACTCCTCATTACACTGTTCCCTATTTACTGCTATCCATACTACTCTTCTCTTGTTCTATTATTTAACATTATTGTGTCAAATCAACTTTAAGGAAAATTTGAAGAAAACTGTACTTCTGGAAGTACATCTCTCGTGTTTCCTGATATGTAGTTATAAATCTAATATTTTAACCTTTCCACCTTCAATAGCTTCTGTAATACTTGCTCAGTTTATATGGAAAAATATTAGTTGCAAGTGTTATTCATTTCATTTGGCCCCTGTGTTTTTAAAGTCCATGAAACCTCCATGACTTTCTGAATTTGATGATTTTGTGCATGTAAGGTAAAATTTTGGTCCACATTGTTAACAATCTACCAGTAACAAATATTCTCAGCTGATTTTTAGGTGTTAGTTTAGCTGATGATTCATGGTTTATTATTGCATTTTCTCTAAGTTTTTTGCAATGAAGAGTTAAGATTGGGTTTAAAAAGTTACTTTTAGTGTTGAAAGTAGCAGAGAATGTGTTAATTTAACCAATTCTTATTAAAAATATACACAGAATCCATCCATGTCTCCCTCTCTCCACTTAGGAAAAAATGGGTTTGGGGTTTTTTTCTGTTAATTGTTGTGCAGTGTCACAGACCATGTTGGATAGAAACGTTCGAAAAATCTCTATTCTTAGAACAATTTTTCTGATCCTAAACACTGAAAAATAAGAAGGATCCCAACATTCACAGTCCACTTCCTAGCCTCAGTGAGTAAAGGAGAAATCTGCCTAGACCATTTTTGTGTCCCCAAAATATGGTTAGTCCTAAGCAGTTAGAATGCAGCTTCTTTATTTTATAAAAATCAGTAAAATTATTTCAAGAGACCTAAATAATTTCTGGTATTTCACTTATTTAGGATGTCTCTATAGAAGAAGAAACCCAAAATTTGTGTCATAAGAAAAATTCATTGCCAAGAATTAAATAGAATGCCAAACTAGCAACCTGGCCTGGGTTGATTTAGAAGAGACACTTCCTTTTTAGGTCACACCCATACACACATAGAGAGTATTTCTTATGCTTTTTAAAAGACTGCTCGCAGTGGAAGCTCAAATGCCACTTATTCAAATCAGAAAATCTAAAATTGTGTCTCCTAAGTTTTGGTTTTTTTACAGAAGTTATGCACAGGCAAGATTGCAAAGGAAGCAAGGAGTTAATAGGGGTTCAGGAGTAGTTCAGAGTTCCTCATTTTTGTACTCTTCATTAGGGGTTTTTTGTGGCTTGGGTTTTTTTTTAACATTTTAAGTTTTTCTCTCTCATTGAATGTGAGATCTACTTAACCTCTGAGTTTCTGTATTGGTACTCAAATGTTATGCACCGCAGAAAAATACTCAATTGTCATTATTTGAACATGTGCATGTATTCTGAGGATTTTAAATCTCTCATACTAACAGAACTGAAATTCACAGAATTACAGAATTTTGGGGATTTGGAAGGGACCTCTTGAGATCTCAATGTCTTTCACTTCTCAAGTAGGGTCAGAGGATGAGATTGTCTTGGATGCATCCAGTTAGTCTTTGGATGTCTCCAAAACATGAGAATTCACAATTTCTCTGGGCAAACCTGTTTTTGTCTTTGACCATCTTAATAGTAAAAATGTTTTTTCTCATGTTGACATTTTTTAATTTGTGTCCATTGACCAATTCCACCATCCAATAAAGATGTTACTGGAAGCTCAGGCACAAACTAAATAGAAGGAAACAATGTAAATATACTGATGATATTCATGTGACATTTCCCACAAACTAAATAGAAGGAAACAATGTAAATATACTGATGATATTCATGTGACATTTCCTCTAGGCTCATAGATGGTGTGGAATTTCTTCTACTTTCCGCTATATTTCCTTTTAGCCAGTAAATCTGGAGGCAGAGTGAAACTGAGAATAGAATTAATTCCTAGTAAATTACATTAGAGTATTATCCATACAAGAAAATAAATCTGTGCCAAATAGAGTTATTTCAGTAGATTAGCTCTCACAATAGGTACCAATGGTTTCACACATCGTCCCTTCTGAAGGAGAGGACCTCTCTCTGAAAGAGAGGAATTCCAAAAAGGTGTAAATCCTCTAGTTGAAGAACAGCATAACAATCTCTCCAAAATTACAGACATTCTCTGAGAGCTTCTAGCAAAGTAAAAACCAAGTAGGTTCAATGTCTTCAGGCAGTGATTTAAAATCTCAGCATTTAAAAGAAAACAAAACTGTTTAAGAAAAAGGATAATATATTTATTTTTATACCTGTATTTTTGTTTCAAATTGAGATCTATACAAAGGCAATGCATATCTTTTTCTAGCTCTTCCGTCACCTGTCGGCCGTTAATCTTCATTGTCATAAATAATTTTGCCAGCCTAAAATATTGAGAGTGACTTCGGATATTTATCTAGCCATATAGCACAGATGGACAAACCAAGAGACTTGGCAGTTAGCAGGTGTTGATTTTTGCTGAATTCAACAATACTGCCCCAGGCCTATTGCTGTAGTTGAACTTAAGGTTTATTCTGGTAAAAATCTCTGCTTCTCCTTTTGTCAGAGCAAGGCTTTTCAACTGATTTCTAAGGGAGTAAGTATGAGCCAATGGTGAGCTTTTCTAAACACTCAGACCCACTCTAGACATTATCAAGGATTAACAGTGCAACTTGAAGAAAAACCTTGAAGACAGCAATGTGTTACATTCTCTGAGACAATGAATGCCCTGTGTTTCTTTGCATGCATGCAATGACCTACTGGGGCGCTGAAGTGGCTTGGTAGAGCCTCTTAACAGGCCATGTAGCAAGGGATGGGAATCTCATTTTCTGGCTGGAACTAAAGTCTGGCATCTAGAGCTTACTGGTGTTTGATTTTTATGGCAATAGTAGAAATTAGACATCTAGTACTTGTGTAGACTCCAAACTGTAGTTATCCTAATAGTGAATGTATTCACATCCAAGAACTGTTTCTCTGTTTATAGACATTTATATATGTGGCTTTTACATGAGTCCTGAATGTGGCCCTACGTCTGATGATATGAATTTGTCACATAACTTGCAAGTCATATGTGTTGCTTAGATTTTGGCTTTCTGAGGAAACATAATTTCAAACTTTTCCTATTATTGCATTATGTCAAAAGGCACTGTCATAGCCACTTGCTGCTCAGCTGCAATGTTAATTAATTCACAACCTGCCTTCATGACTTGGAAAAAAACTATTCATACCCAATCTGTTCTAATCTGTTTTTTTTTTGTCTTCTAACATCAAGATGAGTTCAGGTCAAAAGATAGAAATGGATGCCTAAGTTTCAGAATCCAGAAGGAAATTAAAAAAGACTCTTAAAAGCTGTCTCAAAACAAAGAAAAATCTGTTGTATGAAATATCTGATATAACATGGAAAAAGACTTTAAATGTATCCTTCTGGACTTAAACTATAATTACTTCTGTGAGAAATGTATATATTCAAAAGCTTATTTTGAGAATGTATGGTTTTGAGGAAGTAACAGGCACTTAGGAAAATTGAAAATATCCACCTGTTTTTAAAACTTAGCTTTCTTAAATATCAAGTTCTTAATTTACTGTAAAGATCACAATTCTTTCAACTTTTCCACATGTGCAAAATAAGGAGACACATGATTCTGTGCTTCCAAATTGGGATATTCTGTGATTCTAAATAGCTGCTTTTAAAAAACTGTTTGGAACAAAATGCAACTGAATTTGTATCATATCAATTCCCATGGATTTTATGTACTTCAGAAATCTCTTGACCACCTGACCACTCCTGAATGGGACTAATCTGCATATATATAGTCTAAATGAACATGCTTAAAATATCTGAGAGGTTTCAAATAATCTAAATTAACATTCCAAGAGAAGGTTTCAAAGGAAAATTTCTGGAGTTAGGCTTCCAGCCTTCAATCATTTTTGCAAACTGATTTGGAAACTCAAATGATATATTTTTGCTTTAGGTTATGGTAGAAGAGGTAATCTTCCTGTATGGCAAATAGCTCCTGTATATAATGGTGTTTCTAACTCCTTCTTTCTGCACAGCCCATGAGATAACATGACCTTAAGTTCCTAATCAATACATCAAAACTGCCTTTAGGTATCATATGCTTCATGACATTTAGAAAGAGTGTCAACTCGAGCGTTAGGAGTGATTTCTCAGTATCATTTCTATACTTACCAAAATTCTTCCCAGAGAAAGGATGACAGATTGACTTTATTTCTGCATAAGACTTTAATTTTCTGCTCACCCTTAGTGCACTTGCAAGAAGGGGGAAATTATGATGTCTGTTTTTTGAAGTCCCAATAACCCTAATTTATGTCAATGGCAAATTTAACTCTATTAAAGCTCTTTTGTGTTTTAAACCACTGAAATACAATCCAAGGACTGAATGCAGCCCAAAGGCTTGACCTTTCTTAGTGCATTGTACAGGCATGTCTGTGTGTTTCCCACTGGGAGCTTTAAATAGCAGGCAACTAATTTTTAATTACCGAATGCTGCAAGTTAGATTCTTGTGGCATAATGTCAATTAACAGAAAACAAGCGAACTGCAACTTTTGACATTGCAAAAGTTTTTCCTCTGTCCACTGAGAGTTGGTAAACACTGAAAAAGAAAAACACTTCTCTCGTTTTGCTTTGTTTGAGACATTTTTCCCTTGAACAAACTTAAACTAAGAAAAGTCTGTGGTTTCATTTAAATGCACGGTAAAGACAACGGTATCAAAAAATAGTGTTCAGCTGTTGGGCTTATTCTAAAAATGTCAGTCAAGGCACATAAACCTATTAAGACACAGCTAAGTAAATGAAATGTTACATTCTGCATGCAGTGAGCTATTCTGGCATGCTGACATCTTCTAGCATCACAGATTTGGGTTAGAAGGGATCTCTTGAGATCATGTGGTCCAGCTATCCTGATCAAACAGGATCAGCTACAGCTGGTTGTCAGGGATAATGTCCTGCTGGGTGCTGATTAAACCCACAGATGGAGACAGCACAGCTTCTCTGGGAAGCCAGCATTGACTGCTGCATGGTATTATTCCTCCACAGGTAAATTGAGGATGATTCATGTCACACTACCAATAATACAGATTTTATAAAGAAAAATAAATGCATCGAGCAATAAACATAACTTTTATCTGGATGCTTCCTCACACCTCCAAATTAGAAGATTTGTGTGGAGTTCTTTTCCTTGTTTTTTGAAAGAAAATCTTACTGTCTGGATGTCAGAGCATTTAAGGAGGTTTTAGAGGTTGCTTTTTTATTTTGTTTTATGTTGTCTAATATGACATCTTGTTCATATGCACTAAATACTTTAAGCATAAATACCTATTCTTTAAGAGTTGGCTGCTTTCAACCAAATCATGCTAGGTAACTGTCAGGAAAAATAATTTCAGTTTGGTCACTAATGTTTGCTTTAGTTGGAGTACTTTCAGCTGGTGTTATTAACAAGTGACTGAATGGAGTTTTAGATTTGTCTTGGTTTTAAAAGTGAAATCATGTGCAGTATGTATTATACAGAAAGCACATTTGGCATGCCCATCATGTGTTATGGTGTGCAGGAATATTTGTATTGTCACAGAAACAACCAGAAGGAGTGGAGTACAGCTGTGCTACCAGCCTGCTGTTAGGGATAATCTGTCATATCTGCTTAGATGCAGGGCATTTCATCATGCAATGCAGCAACAAACTTTGTTTCTGTCCTGTGGCTGAAAAAAATGTCTTTCGAATTACATTCACTAAAAGACAGGATTGGGGAAAATAGAGGTAATTATTTTTGTTGGCCTTATTTTTGTGCTAGTTCCTCATTCCTCTGGGGAAAGTTTTGTGAGGCCCAGTGTTTTGGAATCCTAAGAAATACAGTGGTGAACATTAATATAGCTTTCATAAATGGTTTGTTTGCTGGTGAGGAAAGTTTTCTTGTTATTGGGCTGGTACAGGAGAGCAAATCAATCATTATGTTTAATAGACCAGTGTGTCCACTTAAAAAGGACTGTCTTCTTTTTTTATTTTCCAAACTGGAAAGGTATTGTGCATTTTAGTGTGGGGACAGGTCAGGTATGAGCAGCAGAAATTCATGTTACTTATTTTTTGACCTGAAAACAATATATAATTGAGCATGCAATGTAGACCATGTTTCAGATTAATTTTTGCAATTAATTGATTTTTCAGACTCTTCAAAATAAGGACTTTATTGGTAATGTAGATCAGAATTGTAATGAAATGTCATTCACTAATATTTCATTAGCAAATCAGGGAAAATCTGCAGCAGCAACTGAAATCCTTAATTTCCAGGGTATGTTCACTTTCACTCTGAACAGTTGTTAAGAAGATAACCTGGGTAATATGTGCTCTTACACTCTTTTATTTTTCTTCTGGACATGAAGTATATAGGTAGATATGAAAGGCATCAAATATTGTGAATAGGTTGTTGCGTATGATTTTCCAGTAGCATATGAATAATAAGCATACTTAAAATGCTGCTGACAACTTGGAACAGTTTTCAGATATTTTTTGACTATCCATATTCTTTTATTCAAGTTTTGGTTTTGCATGTTTGTTTTTTGGAACCTTGGGAGCATAAAGAAAATTTGCAAATTAAAAAAATCCCTACCTCTACAACTTCTTCATTAATGCCACTTCATAAACTAATTCCATTGCAAACATTTTCCAAAGCTGTATCTTCTGTAAAGATTACAAAAAAATTGAATAAATGTGTATCTTGTACAATGGTTTGTAGTTTTGGGCATATGAATTAAAATACTATGAAAGGAATGGTAAATTTAATTTATAGGTAAAAACTGTCATTAGTAAAAAGAGGTGTTTGTTATTGACAATATCAATGGGGTTATAACTTATCTGTTTCTATTTTAGGCAGTGAATAAAAAATAGGAGTGGTCAGAAGCAAGAGACATGGTTTTGATTTTCATTAATCCATCCTTATGTTTGATTTACCTAAATGGCATGATCAGGTAGCACAGTTTTGAGTTGCCTTTTGCTTTGACATTCCCCTTTGAAAGGATCAGTGGGTACACGAGGTATTGAACACAGGGCAGACCTGGACAGACTTCTATTATCCTGAATCCAAATCAGACACAAGGAGTAGTCCTCCACCTTTAAAAACAGCACTGATGAAAAAATATAGTTCATGAGTCTGAAATTATTTTTAAAATGGAGGGGGTAGAGAGAGAAGTAATGTAAACTTCAGTGGAAATTCAAGCAAAAGTGCACCATTTCCCATTCACCACAGAGTTAATTAAATTAAAATCCCTGGTGGAATCATAGGTGCACTTCTGCTTCGTCAGGAATTTAATGGTAAGATAAGCACAGCAATTACTAAGCCCTGATATAGTCCATACTTTAGAATAACAATAGTAAAACAGTGTTAATTAAACATTAGTGCATTTACATTTCATTGTTTCTACAGTCCAGAGGTTATATTTGAAGACATCTGCTGTAGTTATTTGACTGCCTGGTTCCCTTTATATCATTAGTCAGTTGGGGGAAAAAAGTGCTCCTTTCATGTGTTAAACATGTATAAAGGTTTCTTTGATAATTACAAGCAGCATGCAAGGTGAAATCACTATCCAATTCTCAATACTTCCTCAAGCTTAAAATTGGAAATATATACCAAAAAGAGAATATTGATTACATGTCTACATAAAAGCCTATTAAAATCAAAGAAGTTTTTTTTTATTATGTTCATACAAACCAATAAGAGTATGTGTATGAAATGCTGATTTAAATTTAAAATTGAAGTATTTGTATATTTCCTATTATAATAAGACAGTTTTTTCTCTCAATTGGTGGGGAATGTTCCATTAGTATTTGTGAAGTAGTAAGTTAATATTAAGATCATAAATTTAAATTTTTGTTCCTCATTGTAAATATTACCTGTGAATTACTGTCAAAACCAGTGACAAAAGTGAATAGCATACTTCATTGTGATTTTCCTTTGAATTCTTTGACCTAGAAAGATTCTTTAGGTATATTTTTCAACATAAAGTGAACAAAATTTAAGATTAAAATAGCCTGCAGGATTAGCAGGATAGCTTTTATACTTTAGCTTTAAAGTTCTTTAACTAAAATTTAGTAGCTTTTCTACATTAAGAAGAGTCAACATGTCTCTTCTGTCAGAGTTGCAGGCAAATGTTATCACCCTTTGGGTGGTAACAGAGGCAGATCTACATCTTTTCCCAGATTCTCTCCCTCTGTGTAGCAGCTGACATCTTTAAGAGCACCAAAGGTCATAGAAAGGGGTAATGAAACCCATTTACAGAGTCAGGTCTTACTTTGAAACTTTGATGCTAGAACTGAAATTTCCAGTTATTGTTGTCAGTTATCAACATTATCAGTTCTGGAGCCTGAGTAAATGCAGGTAACTCAGATTTTTAAAGTATCAGACATTTTTAATTAATACTATACTTAGTGGGGGGGTGAAGTTTCATGAAATAACCTACATAAACTGTGTCTATATGTTTTGGGAAAGTACAGACATAAGCAAATAACACTAAAGCATCAGTCCAAGCTGCTTAGCTAAATGTAAAAGAAGAAACTGTATGTACAAAGTACAAAGAGCTGTATCGAAATACAAAGAACTGTATCCTTCATACAGATTATTTGCTGATCACAACCAATACGAATATCAAAGAGTGTAACATTCTTTAACCAGCTTTCTACCCTCTCCGAAAAGAATTCCTAATTTATTTTGACAAGGCAGAAAATATTAGCTTGAACAAAGCCAGCATCAGATCTTTGCTGAGTTAAATCATTTTGACTTAATATGAGACCCATAACTAGCAGAGCCACCAGGAGCAATAGCTCCTGGTGTAAGAGTGATAGCAATCAGCTGGGCTCAGGCTGGAGGCAGCTGACAGAAGATGTATGCTCCTGTCCAAGCTATAAATATAGGTTATGGTTCCCTATCAAATTATTTTCTTTCTCTAACATTGCTTACAGGTGTCTAACTTGTTTGACCAGACCTCTAGCTCAGTTTTCCTAGATATAAATCACACCTGCTTGCGCTGGATTTTTTTCCCCGGTTTTTATTTATTTTGATTAGAAGATAACGCAAAGTTTCAGCAATAAGACCACAGGAATTTATAAAGCTATATGGGAATATTTGTACACATTTTAAAACAAAAGAAAGCAAATTGTGTATTTCAAACAACTTCTATTCGAAAATAATTTTACTAGTTTCTTTTCATTTTTCTTGACATTTAAAGGTGCCAATAAAGCATTAGGTATAATATTACAAAAATAAGGTGTTTGGGAAGACTGGTTCAAAAGAAAAATTTCACTTTTCTGTAGAGTTGAAAAAGTTAGCAAGTCTTGAGATCATGACTTATATATCGTCCCTATTTTATGTGATTAATTGACACTCATGTAACAATTCTAATCTTATCAATACATAATTTTCTAAGTTCTCTATGCAAAAAATGTGTAGTCTCTTAAGATGCAGGGGGATTTAGGTTTTTTTGTTCATTGTTCATTTGATAATTTTGTTCTTTTCAGATCTATCTCTGATAGTGTGAATTCTGTATTGTAGAAATAAAAAAAAGCATTCATTCTAAGTTTTCACAGGTGACAGCAAAATGTGCATGTTCTCCAATGAGTGGTAGGACCTAAAAGCCATTAAGATACAATATCTAAGTAGAATCAATAACTCCAGTGTTCTCAGAGCACATTAATCCAGCCGAGAACAGAAAAACTGAATTTGGAAAATTATATTTGTTCAGTTTTGTGGCTGGAGAAAAGACTCTCACCAAGCTGCCTCACCAGATCAAGTGAGACAGATGATTTTTAGGTATTATAATATCAAATAAAAGATGTTGCTTTGAGACAGTTACTCTTTTAGAGGCCTTAAAGGAAAAGAATGTAAGATGTCCAAATCTGATTTTACTGGTATAATATAAGACACAGTGCACTAGACCAGTACCAGAAATGGTCAGAGTAGATAAATAAAACGAAAGCCTGTGTTTGTGGTGACTTCTTATCTTTTATTAACTATACTCAAAGTAATTATTAAGTGCTTTGTAACCAGATTGCTTGTAAGAAACAGTTTGGGTTATTGTCAATCCATTTATTTTCCTCCTGTTTTCCTAATAGGATTAAGGCCTGAGAAGGAAAGTGAGCCCCTGTAAAGGGTGTGTGGAAAACGGAGGAGTTTTGAACCTGAGCAGAGTACCAGGCTCCAACTTAAACACCAATATGGATCTACTCACAGAAGTCAGGATCAAGAGAAATGCACCATCATTCTTGTAAGATGGACTAAAAAAATCAGACTTGAGAAACAATCTCTAAAGATGCAGATCTAAATAGATCTAAAATAGGATTTATTCCTGATGGTCATTTATTAAAAACCAAAAGTTTCCATTCTCTGATATAAGACTGTAAAAAAGGAATTGAGTCTTTCATTTGGATACCTTTACACCTTTATAGTTGAGAAGGAAATCTGGCTCAGGCTTTTGCTTTGATATTCCTTGGAAAAGAATATAATCCCAATCCTCAGAATTGATGCACATTTTGATTTCTCCTGACTAGCAGCACTTACAGCCATCTGTTAGACTGGCAGTACTCCTAGGCCAAGATTCTTCGGCCAGTTTAAAAATGGCATAAAAGAGCAACTGGTGGAAAGAATCAATTAAAAAATGGTCTGAAGGAGCAACTGGTAGAAAGAATCAATTTCCATCTCTTCTTCCTCTTGTGGTAGCCTTCATCAAATATTGCTCTAAAATTTGGTTGCTGGTTTTTTTTTTCCTATTGTTTTAAGTGTTTCTACTTAACCACAAGGCTAATTATAGAAAGTTAATTGCTCATGTACCTCTTCAACCACTATTAATCTTAGACCTCTACCAATTTATTTTTGTCAGATTATGTTTGAGCTTTATTAAAGTTTAAAAAAAGAGGATGAAGTTAAAAAAAAATAAGGTGCAAATTAAGGAAAGCATTAGGAACTCCATGAAATGTTTATTTAATGGCTCAAGTTGTGTTACAGAATCACATTTTTTTCTCCCTTTAAGTAAAGTATTGATTCATTTTATAGAAAGACATTATGTGTGAAACATAACCCTCATTTTTACTTCTAAGAAAAGCAATTGGCTTTAGCAGTATTCTTCCAATTGAGCCTGGAGTATCACTTATGGCATAGATTCTGAATAAGTGCAGTCATTATTGAAGCATCCAAAAGAGTGTACTTCTGATTATCTGAAAAGAGATATGCAAACAAATATTCTCCAGAGGTTCTTTGAAGAAAAAGGTTTATTCTAGACCTGTAGCACTGCAGAGCTTCAACTATAATGCTTTTAGTTATTTTAAACGTTTTCAGAAATTGTTGTGATTATTCCTTAATGTGGAAATCCTTCAGATGGTCATACATGGCATAAAGTGATAAAAATATCAGTCAGGCATCTACCATCTGCTGTCTAGTTTAACACTTTAAAGTAATGAATGTCTGCTGCTTTCAGCAGTCACAGTATGGCCTCAGAGTGTAGGCACAAGCAATCACCTTTAAATCTTCTGTAGGGAACAGAATGCCAAGCAAGCTTGCTGGTGTTGAAGGAAATGTTGGGAACAGGAGCAACCAAAAATTGTGTGACTATTGCTGCTGAAACTAATTTGGTTCAGAAAATGTTTCCACCATGAGAAGCTTTTCCAGCGGTGAGAGTATGAATGCAGCATCTCTCTTATCCACAACCGGACTAATTTAATGTATATTCCATGGAATTTGACAGCATCAAATGCTAGTTTTGAGACTAATTCACAGCTTTGACTTCAATTAAAAATATGCTCTTGCTAGTTTCTTTGTGTGGGACTCAGTTCTACTTTAAATTAACAACTCTATTTGAAGAGTTTCTGCTTTCAGTTGCACTGCATGTATCTTTTGAGAATGCCTGTATTTTAAACTGTTATATTTCCTGGTTTATTTTTACAGAGAATTGTTCTGCATTCTTAAGTGCTTCATTTTCAGACTGTTATGTTTATTCATTAATGTTCTTAATGTTTCTTGCTGAATTACTGTTGCACTTTTACTGTCTAACGTGCATCAAGTTCTCACTCATTTATCTCATCGTAATGAAAATTTGGGACTGTGACATTGTGCTGATACAAATCAATCTGCTCTTACTCTCTACACACTGGCATATTGGTTTGGCATTTATTTAATTGCTTAAGTTATGCTATTATGACAGATCTTATGAAATGGCTGTAGCCTTAAACAAACCTGTTAGTAAAAGAATTTCATTCTGGAAAAAAAAAAGCCATGAAAAAAATCCCACTGACTTATATTCAAAGATAATTTATATTGTGAAATTCCAAAAATATGAATCAAAATCCTGCTCACTACAATGGTTGTGCAATTGGTTAAGTCATATTAGTTAAGTAGTTGTCTCACAATAACTTTGTATATCTTTAATTCAGTGAGGATTTTTGGGGCTTTATTTCAGGCAGTTATTTATTGAGTACAATAATTTTTATTTGAAATTTGCTTTTGCTTTGTATCGTGATATAATCCATTTTAAAGTACAAATGATAGAGTTTATCTTACAGATGAAAGGAAAAAATAAGTTATCATCTATTTTTAGCCAAGAATGATTAAACAAGTTACATTTTCCGTGAGACTTGCACTAGGCCAGGAGGGCTGAAAGTGAAATATAAAGGATGGAGTGAAGACAAGCAAAGGCATGACAAAGATTAGTACTGTTTTCAATGGAAATATGCTTGGAGCCTGGGATTAGAGAGGGACCTAGCTGAGAGGTCAACTACTGAAGCTACACAGAAATACTGTCTGGTTATACATAACAAAATACTGATACCTGTAGGAAGTCCCGTGTGTTGGACAGCACAGACTCATAGCTCAGAAATCATTATGGGATCAGTTCAGTCAAATGTGATGGACTGTTAGTTCTTGTGTACTGTGTTTATGCAAGAGTATGCTTATTTCCAGAGTTCGTTATTTCAAAAGAGTTTTTACATCTCAATGAGCAAAAATTCCAGGATGCTCAGCTTTACATAGCAAGATATATGGCAATTAATATGACATGGAAAACATGCATGCTTTGGAACATCACTTTAGCCTTCTGTGATTGTGTGTATCCTTCAAATCAAAAATTAGCAGAAGAATATTTATAAGTAGGTATCTCTTGGCATGAGAAACTGTCAGAATTTATTCTAATAGTTGAATAAGAAGAAAGCTCAAGCAAAAAATGATGGAATATTTTGTGCAAGGTGCATAGAGACAGCTCTAAGTAATGCATGTATAATGCAATAAATCATTCCTGGAGCACAGGAACCATATTTCTCAACAGCAGCTTGCAGCCTTGTATGCGAAATAGTTGGTGGTCTAATGATGCTCACAACAAAAGCCTTGCTCACTATTGATGTACCTATTCCTTCAGATGAGAATCCATTGTTTCCAGTACTCCCAGTAGCTTTACACCACCTACAGTCAGTGAGCAAGCACTTTTCAGCAGTTCTTCCCATTTTGTAGGGCTTCTTCTCTGAAAGAAAGAGAAAATATAAAAGTTGATTCCCGGTTTTAATGTTTTGAGTTCTGAAAGACTAAACCCCTGAAGGGATTTCAGGTATGCACTCAATATTTTTATGGAAAAAAAAACAGCTCAGTCCTCATATGTGTATAGGGAGGCTGTGTAGGGAAAACAGAGAATGAATCTAGTCTTACCAACATGAGTGATTGTACTGCCTGCATCTAAATATATAGACCAAAAAGGCTACACTTTCTCAGATAAATCTTAAGATGTCAATTTTCTACAGTATCTCAAACATTTCTATGCTCCCCAGAAGGAGCAAATTACAACACTTCATTTTTTTTATATGACTGAGACTAGGAACCCATGATGCATAACTATAGACTTCGTTGCACTCAGAGGAAAGATAATAATGCAGTAAGTTAAGTTTTGTCTCTCATGTCTGTACCCTCAGACATCTTGTATATCAAAGGCTTCTGAGAGATCTAAAGACATAAAAATGAGTCCTGCCTTCTTGATGATTAAAAAATTAATTGTAGTGTGAGACTACTACTAATGCCGTATGTTACTGCATTGGAAATCTGGATGTATAGAGGTAAAAAAAGTCTCAGAATGTCATAGTATAGCCAAAAAAATAGAAATGCAATCTTTATCTTGTTGATAGTTTTATTAAAAGAAGGTAAAAGTGAAATTATTGGTATGAGGAGACTCACTGTGGTAGCAGGAGGCAAAAAAATCATTCTTTTGTGAATAAATGCTGCCTTCTTTAAGAATGACTGTGTCAATTTAACAAACTCAGAAATTCCCTTTAGGATTCAATGTGTATGCAATTTTGCTTTTGGGTAGCTGGCTTCCTAAATTACTCCCTCTTTCATTCTTTCCTTCCTTCTACCCTCCCTCCCTGTCTCCTTACTTTCTGTTCATTTGTCAATTTTTTTCATGTATTAGCATACTTTCATATCTCTGCTGGTTATGTCTAAAGGTTTCTTTGACATGTCAAAGGAGAAATGAGCTCAAGTTCTTTAAACAAATGCCACAGGAAAGGAAGTGATTTACTCTTTGGCTCTTGCTTATGTACATTTGCTTTAACTGTAGAGTAAAATTTATTTAGACTAGTTTCTTCCACTCTCTCAAGAAGAATAATGCTCATATAGGGTGACATTTAGAAATTGTAGCATACCATAGAATGTTGATTCAAAATAATTACAAAACTTTCATTTTAAGTACATATTAACCTGTTAAACAGGAAATTATGCAAATGTTTGCAAATAAGGCCATAGATCTTAATATGTACTTCTATTATACTATATTTAAAGCAACCAAATATTCTAGACAGTTGCAAGACACTTTTGTTGGATTTTATCTTATTTTGGTGCTGAAAGTGGAAAAATATTTACCTCATTTGTTTTTGGTTTTTTTTCCTCCATGAGGTTCAATGAATCTGTAAAATGGCAGAGGCTTATGTGACATCAACATTAAAAAACCACTTCCTTTGCACATCTGTTTTCCAAAAAGTAAACTAGCAATTTTCCAGGTGTAATCACTACCAAGCCACAAAATATAAATCCTAAATATAAGATTTATTTTTATGTTATAAAATGCATATTCATAGAATTATGTGTCAAAATGATAAATCCCAAATGACACATGCCTTCTGTAACTCTGCAATAAAAGTGTTTCTGCTTTAAATCCAAGTGGGAGGTGAAGGAGAC
The DNA here is from genome assembly GCA_024362935.1 of Setophaga petechia. Classification (NCBI taxonomy): domain Eukaryota; kingdom Metazoa; phylum Chordata; class Aves; order Passeriformes; family Parulidae; genus Setophaga; species Setophaga petechia. Next base: position 37,622,519 of record JANCRA010000001.1, read on the forward strand.
ATTTGTAGGTTTTTCAAATCAGTTCCTGGTTTCATGATGACTACATCTTCAATTTCAATTTTGAAATGACTGTTGCATTGCTATCTCTCCACACAGAACACTTCTGCAACAACAGGAAGCAAGCTGAATTCAACAATCAGATAGCTTGTTCTCTTATCAACAAAGCAGATTTCATTATGAGGCATCCCTGTTTATCTAATTTCTTTCTGTACGTACTGTCTGAATGCAGGGTCAACCTCCTCTAGCTTAGTATGTCTACAACTGACAGTGGATAAATGCTCTTCACAAGCAACAACTATTTTATACCTACATATATAGGAGTTTGAGGGTATATATATGTGCGTGTGAAAAAAAAAAATATATATATATATGTATATGTATATATATATATATATTTAATACTAAAGACCTTCATAGATATATATACATCTATGAATATATATGAACTTCTGGTCATCCCCCTCTTTTAAAGCACTGAGAAGTAAGAAAAATTAAATCATATGGAGGAATCATAATATAGGGGTATAAACTGTATTGTCACTGAAGTTTTACATCCTTCAAACTAACAAAAATCAGCATGGCAAGCTCTTTTACCTCCAAGCTTCCTTCCCCTGACCCACCACTCACATTCTCCAGCCGTGCTGTGGCTAGGGCTGTACAGGAGACAGCTCTCAGAGAAGGCAAGCCAGTATCTCAGTATTTTTATGATTCAAATCATTTCCATGGTGATATATTGGGTCCCTAGGTCATTCAGTGGCACATGAAAAATGGAGTTTGTGTTGTTTTCTCAAAAGACCATGGAGATTCAAATATATTGTAATATTAGGCTACCCTGCCCTGAAGAAAGACTGTGAACATAGTTTGTGCTGCTTATCATGATTAGGTTTGCACAATAGTTTCTAAAGATGTGGATAATTGAAATAAAAATTGTTTGTGGTGAGTGCCTCAGTTTAAAGGGAATTTTCCCCTCGAATGTAAGTTTGAATTTTCTGTGGGACTTCTTCCCACACCAGTTATTCACGGCCTAGGAAAATGGATTTGGCATGCAGTGTGAGAGGTGCAAGGCAAGGTCACTGCTCTGATCCAGGAGGGCAGACAATGAAGGACTTGTCTGTTCCTTACCTTGTAGGGTACTCCTTCACTTTTTCATCAAGTTTCTTTCTTGTACATGTACTAGTAATACTTTTATGGTGCTTTTCACAACATTCTCAATGAAGCACTTGAACCCTAGTGAAAGGAAGAAATGGTCATTTTTCCCACTTAAAAAAAAAAAAAAAAGGCAAAGAATTCTCCCTAGTGTGTAATGTAATAAAAACTTTGGAAATGTTTTGGGGATTTCAAACTAGAATTTCCATTCTCAGGGATTTTATAATTCTGGATTATTGGACACTTCATATTTTCAAAGTCATTGCAAGAGAACTGTTTTTAAGGATTAAAAGACAGAGAACTGTTTCTAGGATTTAAAACAATTTACTCTCATTTTTTAAAAATGAGAAATTAATGTCTTAAAAATGAGAAATTAATGTTATCTGTCACACCTACTATTAGATGTAAGAGAGTATTATTACTGTTCTGTCAATATATTTTAAGCCAAAATTTCAGCAGAAACCTGTCATGATATCTAGAACCCTAACAATAATTCTGCTAAATTGCAAATGTTTGAGTCTTGAATGAACAAAGAACCACAGATCAGAACTTTCTGATCTAGAAGTTACAACTGATATTTTTCCCTTTCATCTGTAAGGTAGCAGCAAATTTCTTTAGTAATGGATGCCCTTGCTGTTTTTCTAGGTGTAATTTGAAATAATTTGATTGCTCAAATTCAGTAGTTAAACTCCTTTTCCTTGAGTTTGGCTGAAACAGTGTGTGTTTGAGCACATAAACCTTCCTCTTTCATCTACCCGTATTTTGAAGCTCCTGTAATTTTACTTTCCTCCATTAAACATATTACTACATTTTTCTCTCAAAACAACAGCCAAAGATCATTTCAGCAGGCTCTTAAGCTACTGGTTTAAGCAGATGTGTGTTCCCTTTTCTGTGACTTGCAGACTATCATTCAACAGCCACTTGTTTCTGTAAAGGAGCTCAAAGACCTTTTACAGCAATATTGGATGGAGAGCAGCAGTTATTCCCAATAGCTTGGATGTAATTTCTGGCCTGAGAAAAAGAGAACAGTGTAATGTGAAACTCCTAAAATGAAACTGGTGAATGTATGTCAATATTACTGTACTAATAGAGCACGCTAATATTATTCATAGATATTAATGTGATAAGGTGTTAGTCCCTGAAAGAGGTAGGAGGAAATTTTAATTACTCCTGAAAAACCAAGTATTTCAGGCAAAGTAAGCTCATTCAAGACAAAATTATTGACTTTCTCTTTATGATTGCATTATGTGAGGTAACTGATTTGTAAATTAATCATACATGTGGCAAACATAACCTCTTGTTTTAAGGGGTCCAAAAAAAGTATGTGTTTCTTTACTGACATGAAGGATTTTTTTCATTAGAGTGCTTGGTAAAAAAAACGTTGATTAACCCATGATTTCAGTTTCAGTGTAGCAGTACAGATAGAGGTTTGGTTTTTTGTTGTTGTTGAAGTTTGTGCTTCCTTAACAATATTCTGTAACAGTAATCTTTCACCTTAAAACCTGTTACATGCAAGATTTCTTTTGACAGCCACTACAGGGATCCCTCCAAATGTGCAATGTCTCTTATTAGAACACCAGGAAATTTCTAGGGCTGCCTTTGCTACACTAAATGAAGGCATACTTTTGGTCACAGCTATTGTGTGTATCCCTTCTGTTTAGGAACCAAATTTTATCAGGAGCAGTAGCTCTTCTACCCATGCATCAGGTATAAATCATGTATAACCTGTGAGAATCAGCAAATATCCCTGAGGCATGCATCAGTCAGGTGTGTGAAACACGAAAGTGGCTTTAGATATTTGTAGCTATGATTTTTGTTCAGGTGTCTGGTTGATATTCTAACACTAGGCTAGAATTAATTTGGCTCTCATTTAGTCCCAATTCTAGCCAACAACATGTTGTCTTTCAAATCTCTCCTGGCATTTTGATATTTTTCAATATCAAAGGAAGTCTAGATATAAAAAAACAAAACAAAAAAAACCCCAAAACAAACAAAAACCCACCACCCCAAAAAAATAAACAAACAAAACCTCCAAAATAAAACCAAAAAAACTAAACCAAAACAAAGAAACCCCATACATTTTATTGTTTTATAAAATGTATTTTCTCAGGTCTAACTTACATATTCATCTGAAATAAGAAAATGTTTTACTTTATTAGAGATTATTTACCTGTCAAAGAAGATGTTTGAAGCACATGAGGGAATTTATTCTGCCCTAGTGAAACAGAAGTGACTCCTTCAGAGTAGTTTATTGATTTAAACAGCTGAGTAGCCATAATTGTCTAGAAAGTATGACATCATAAAATGTATTATGTCTGCACAGAAAAGCAATTGCACTGGAATCTCTGAACTGGTAAAGAGAGTTCCTCAGAAATAATAGACACTTTTCCCAAAAACTCCGGCTCTCCTGATTAATTTTGCTGCTTTCTACATATTGTTGCTGCTTCAGAGATATGAATTACTAGGACTTTATAGCAGATAGAATCTAGATTTTTATAGCTTCTAATCAAAAATTTCTGTCTTCTGCAGTGTTGTATGGCTGTGCATAATAAATGCTGAACTCAATATATAAAGCTTCAAAATGATGCTTAACACAGAAGTTTGAATTCATTAGTGTTAAGTAAGCATTTTGAAAATATAATAAATATACTTGCAAACTTCTCAGTGTTCCTAAGTGGTTTTATGTAAGTACAGTTAATATTGTTGCTCATTGAGATATGGTGTTAATAGCAATGAACGTATCTTGTAAGATATGTTGGTGCAGAAATTGTATTTTCTGCCTCCAGAAATGGTAGCAGAGTCTTTTATTTAAGAATAGGCTTTTCTGAGCTAAGGATGCACAAAACTTATCAATTCTTAGAAAGTGGATCATATCAGTATAACCCTTTCCTGAAATCTCCTGTCCTCTTTATAGATTTTAGAGACAAAAAAGATTAAAAGCAGAATGATGGTTCCGCGATTTTTTACTTAGTACATCTTTTACTTACTCTTTTTCTTTTTTTAACCTTGAAAATGTGTCTAAAAAGTAACCTTGAAAATGTGTCTAAAAAGTTAAATGGTAGATTTATCTACAACCAAAGCTTTTCTTAATTATGCTGACCTGGAAATAAAATTTATCTGTTTAGGGAAAGCAAGGCAGTCAAATTTCAAGTTGAAGAGATTATTCTGAACATTTTATCTAAGAGTTAAACTCCAGCAGAGGCATAATGAATTCCCCTGTGTATTACAAGGAAGGTTTTGGCTAATCAGACAGAAGAAACTGATAATAAACTTGTGACTTGAATAGTCTGCCTCATATCCTGTATAATTTAGTATGAGTTATAAAAGAAGCCAGTGAAGGGAAAAAAGTCAGGATCAACAATTAATCATTAGTAAATTCAGATAAGGGCATAGCAGACAGTGTTCGTCTCTTTGGGGACTGCAGTATATTGCTTTCCTTTTATTCCACTGCTGATGGCATAAACTTCATCAGTGTTTACTCATACACTGGAGAAATGCAATTTTTTTTCATAGGTCATAATGACCTTTAAGAGTTTGATATTCACAATATTCACTGTAGATCTTAATTAAATGGATGATCAGAAAGGTATTTAGGGGAAAAGATTTAAGAGAGAGAGGTTCCGTTTAAGTCATATTTCTATATTTGTGGCTAATGTTATGTTCCCTTGGCTGTGAGACTAGAATTGCGTGAACATTGTGTGCCTTATGTAGTTCATGTTTTTGTGAATACTAAATCTTAACTTCTGTGTCTCCAAGGAACTCATTCAGGTTTGGGTGAAAGACTAAGTTTCAAAAATAAATGGCAACTACAACCAGTTTTCACTTTGTTAACTTGTATGTGTACATTGGTCGCTTGCAAATTACAGCATCAAGCCCTGGTTTCCAGTTCTAGTCAGGATTCAACACTTTGCTGTCTTTCTTATATCTGGTTTTAATAAAAGAAACAATCGAACACAATGTTTATTTTTCAAGCATTTGATGTTTTTTCAAATGGAATATTTCACATGGAAAGATTTGCTATTCTAAACCTATTGTAATAGAAGACCTTTATCAGATGAAATCTTACAGGTGAAAAACCCCCAAACATCAGAACCCATATTAAAAGGTAGTCTCTTCATTCATAGCTCTTAATATTTAACTTGAAATCTTCTCATATCACTCATATCACAGATAAAGAACCTTCTGTAGCTGGACTCCATCTCCCTATGCACTTGTTTAACAGAAAGCTACCAGGTCACCCTCTGTTGAAAAGATAAATAGTAGAAAGATCAGCCCAAATACAAACCAGTAGTATTGTTAGGCCTCTGTCACAAGCTCTGTGATCTCAAATCACTGTTGAAGTACCACCAGATAATACTTTACACAATACCTTCACAACCCAGCATGGTTTTCAAAACACATCAGATCAGGCCATGCTGATTACTGTAAGCTTGAGAAACCAAGGAAATACAGCATGGAATTTGAGAGGCTTTTTTTGTTATTTTTTCACTGAAAGCAACCAGTGATTGTATGGAACAGAAGGTTCGATGGGTTATATCCCAATTATTTCAGGCTTTTCTAAGGGAGTGAAGGACGTAACAGCAAATGCAAGAAAAAATCAAGGAAAAAAAAATTAGAACTGTTTCTCATCTTTCAGAGGGCTTCCATAACCTGTTCTGCTTCACACATTTCTTCTTCACAATGACTGAAATGGGAATATATAGAAAGTAGAAGGGCATTTCAGCACATAAAAGTATATTGCCACAATTTCTTAATAGACTGTTCAGGAAGAGTTGATCTGAGTTGTGGGGGGGTTGAAATATTAAGAACATTCCATTGCTAAGGAATAGCTTAATTTTTTGGTAGTTTTATGTCGCTGATATTATACAGATTTTCCCATATATTTCTGTGAATACTTCTGGAATGATACAATTCAAGTGTATTTAGAGAATAAAAAAATTTCACATCAAACATAAAGTGGGACCTTTTTACAGCATGAGGCTTGGGATTTGGTTTGTTTTTTTTTTCTTTTTAGCATAGAAAGGAAATCAGTGAAAACAAGCCCTTAGGTCACATTTTTGAAGATATGAATTTGGAGCGAATTTCTCCTACTTACTAGCTTCTGTTTCTTGTCAGAATGATCACTGCAGTACTTGCATTCCTACCTTTTCTGCCAAAGGTCACTTCTTCCTCCTTCCTAGTACAAAATTAAGTGAAATGAAATTTGCCATAGTTCTATTTTTCTTATGTTAGTGAAATTATAAAGGTTATTAGACACTAGGGAAATCAGTGTGCAATACTGATGGCCTTCTGACTGTTCTAATCTGTTACTAAATACTGAAGTTTTCATGCTTGGGGTATTAGTGCAAGAGTTCACAATGTTCTTAAGACTCTGAAAGAAGGTGATATTATCCCTGTTCCTTATTTTTTCCCAGAGTTTGACAAAGGCTTCTGTCACAGTGGGGTTCTCAGTGTGCCTGTTTTTGGAGTGGTGAGGGTTGGAGGTTTTATAGTTCTTAAGAATATACTGGAAAATTCAATTGAAACTACCAGAATTGACAGAAATTAATAAACTCTCAGTGAAGGTAATCTTTAGTTGACTGGCAGTCTCAGATGTCAGGTGAAGGGTATTGAAGTCTGTGGCTAGCTTTGAAAAGTTTTCAGGGAAAAATTAAGTGAAAATTGAATTTCCCCACAGACACTTTTTATAGTATGACAAGGTTTCTGATATTTCATTTCATCTTAAAACAAAACAAAACAACCCCCCCCCCCCCCAAAAAAAAAACAAAAACAAAACAACAAAACCAAACAAATCCAAAATACTAAACTGTAAGTCTATATGTGTTTTTTAAATTGCCTTCCTTGTTAACAGCCTTGATGAATAACTTCTTCATTTATTGCTTCTTGAAGTTCTTGGCAATGCATCATTAGTCCTGATAGATCAATTTCAGTTATGAAATGGGGAAAAAATACAAACCAAGTTCATTGTTCTAGGTGGTTTTTGTGACAATGAGATAAACACACAGTGTGGCTTACTTACTATTACCACAATGAAGGGAATATTCCAAGTTCTAATGTTGCATATATTGACTCAAGGCTACTGAGTTCAGAAGTTTCCCCTGTGTCCTGAATAAAAATCCTATTTATTTTACTTTGCTTAAAAAATGGGAGAAGTATAGCTGGAGATTCCATTTTCAGAAACAATCCTGGTAATTCCTGCTCGTGAGAATTTTCTCTAACAGATCCTTCCTTATTCTGCTCTTCATCATTAGCAGAGAAGAGAGTTAATCTAGGAAATAGAGTCAAGAGAAACTCCTGTAAGTGAATGTGTAGTATTAGCAATTAATGAGTATTTAAAAATATTTTGTTTTCAAGTTAAGAATTAGTAGTAAATATCTTACATTGTCATCATGTGTTTGTTTATTAAGTTAAAGGACTGAAAATATCTTGGATAGTTTTCATTCAAAACTTACCATATTTTCTGGCTAAAAAAAAACCCCAAATTAGATGTAGACATATTTAATAATAAATTGTGTTTTGGGAATTATGGGCAAAAACAGGGCAGCAAAAATCATTTGCTTGGTTGTAACTTTTTTGCATTCTTAACCTCCAGTATCATAACAGCGTAAAAGACAACTATTTCTTCCCAGTGTGTTGTTCCATGGGTTTAGTACACTAAGGTTTTATAATGAGATCTGAGTTTAGAAATTAATATGGGAAATTGGTTGTCTTGCACTGTTAGTCCTACAATTTGTTCAATGTCAATGTAAAAATTATCACATTTTTAATCAAGAGTAAAAAAAAGTATCTGAGTTTTGGAGTTTTTAAGTTTTAAAATTTTGCCCCAACATTATGGAAAAAGCAGTAGTATTTACTTTGTACTTGTGAGATTATTCATGAAATTAAATACAATGAAAATATTAATTAGAGGTATAATTTCACTGCAGAAATCTTTTATTTGCAAAAAAACTCTCACGTATTTTCTGCTCCACATTTGATTCTATTGATGAGTCCTATAACTATGCCAGAATGTTACAATGGATTGTTTCCTTGAATTCAGTCCCATACCATCTGTTACATTCTAGTATTACTACGTATCAAACAGTAAAATACATTTGGAGAGTAGCTTTGTACAAGGGATCTCTTTAAATGTATTTTGCTATCCTGTTTCTGAGTTATTCTGAGTGGTGTCCACTAAAGAGAAATATCTGACATCGAAATTTTTGCTACCACTCCTGTTTTAATTATTCACTATGTTTTAGATGTTGATGTTTTCAAAGGTGAAATTGTGTCTGTGGAATTACTATAATTTATACTCTTCCCTAAATATTAATGGTTTTTTGAAGTTTTTTCCACTGGACTGTGTTTGATTTGACATTTTATTAATTTTTACTTCCAGGAGTTAGAGAAAATATAATGTACATGCACTTTTCAAGTTGCCCATGTACACGATTTATATTTACAATATATTGGTTTATACATTTTCTGCACATGAATTGCATCACACAGATTTACACATGTAATACATTCAGAAATACAGTTTATAGTTTAGAATGTTTCACATATGTTTTTAATTGTATGAATTGCTTTTTTATTAATTTGATTCAAAACTTTTTCTGATATTGTAGCATTTTTTCTGCACGTCTTGAAATTGAATTATACACATGCTTTTTCCCTTTTTCATTGGTGAAAACTCATATAAAGGATTTTCATGCATGGAGCATAAAAAAGCCTGAATAAATTGTATTCTGCTAGCATCCAGGTACTGCAAAAATCATTGATGTAATAATAGAAATTACATTTATACTTTTCCTCATTAAAATATTCCACATAATCCTAATAGTAAAAAGATCTATGATCAATTCTGTGATTATAATGAGACTAACATTTATAATTTGATATTTTTGTGACTCAGTTTGTTTTGTTTTCATTTGGGTTCTTTAACATTTTTGATGCATGCTTTGTTATATAACTAATATCTTTATTCATTACATAAAAGAGGTAAAACAAATATATGTTTTAATTTGTGAATATTTTAACAGCCTAGAAAGCTACACTGTACAAAGTTCAAAAAATACCTCCCAGTATTACATTCCTTAGTCAAGTTAAGGAGGTCTTCTAAAGATTTACTGCTACTAGTTTATCTTTTCTACTTAATAAATATTAGCAAAAAACCCCATGATTATTATTCTCTTACATGCATAATATATATATTCAACTGATTTCTGGACTGTTTCTTCAGAAAGAATCCTGAAACAACTTTTTCCATCTTTGGCGGAGTCAGAGCTGGGGCAACTGACAGGGAATGGATGTATTAAGTAAATTTCTTGCATTATTTGCACTAATATATGGCATGAATTTCTGCTCCATGACTACAACCTAACCTACCAAAGGTTAGTAACTAAGAGCTCCATATGCAAATGCATTCTATGGTGCAGTGAACAAAATCCTACATGATTCAGAAATATGTTTTGTCTTAGAGATGGGGCATGGTAAATAGGTAGACTGGTTTAGTGACAAAATGCAAAGGCTTTGATTTTCTTTCTCCTGAGAGTGCCTGTAGATTCCATGCCTGAAAAGATGCTAAATGTGAGTTGAATCCAAAGCATTGTGATAGTTTCTTTTAAGTCAGGTGTTTTACTGAGGTAGAGAAAGAAAGGCTGTAATACTCAAAATCAGAAAAGGCTATAATTTTATAATTTTATTATATTGATTGAATCATCAGTGATTTAGAATTCTAGTGCTTTCTTCTTGTACACAGGCTCAATCTTACTGTTAAAGATATGAGCAAAATCCCCATTTCAGAAGAGAATAAAAATAGCTGCTCCTTTTAGGAAACACCTTACCAAAACTTCCTTACACTAATACACACAGTCCTACTGAAAATAATAGCTATCCTAGATATAAGCCAGTGGAATGATGCTCAGACTCTGGACCAGTGCCCCATATTATTTTATTTACATAAGTTCGTGCATGAATTTTGATAGCAAAAGGCTTGAAGTGGGAAAGAAGGCATCTGAAAACACATTAAGGAATGTGTATGTGCTGCATAATGGGAGCAGAAGTAGCACACAACATGAACTGCTACTAAAATTATCTTTCATCTTCCATGGTCTGCTATTCTTAATGGAAACATTGGTTAGTTGTGGTAGTGCAAGAAAAGGCTCAATAAATATTTTGACATGTAAATAAATTCAGGATTCTTTTGAAAAGAACATAAATTGTAATGCCCAATGCAATGCAACAATTTGCTTGTAGATGGTGAGTACACACCCACAGAGAAATAGCACAGTCATTTTCAGAGCAGTATTCTGACAGAGGCTGGAAATTTTCAACTCATTACATTTTACAGAACTACTGCTTTTGTGTATTGCAAATAAAAATTTCAGCATGAATAATAACCTATAAATATATTAATGACTATGTGCACATCTTGAAAGAACATAGATTAGAATTATGAAAACCAAGGTCCTGCTTTAAACAAATAATTAAATGTGTTTTGTTCCGTTTAAGTTCAAACCTTAATTAAGCCTGTATTTATGTGTTTGTCAAGGTAAAGCTTAAATCAATATGACAAGTCCTCTTAGAGAGAGCAGAAGTGTGTTTGACTGCCACATACCAAAAAGGGAAGCTATTACAGTCAAAGCACAAAGTTAGGAGAGAGAGAAAAGCAAAACTGGATCACAGGAAAGAGAAACCTGTCAGATGAAATAAGGTAGAGAGAAAGTGGTAGGGATTATGGGAAAAAAAAAAAAAAACCCAAAAACTGAACAACAAATGTCCTCAGAGAGACGGGATACAGTCCACAGGGAGGAGTGTTACTAAGAGCTTAGGGATCATGAAATTTACTCTAAACTGAGCTTTGGAAGGCAGAAAAATGTGCCTGGTGTGCTGACATCCTGATTATTTTCCTCCAGACCTTCCTTAAAGATTCAGACCAAGTAATGCTCATTTTTTCTTTTTGCCTTTTTTCCTCTGACAAATTTCCTTTCATTCTCTTTGTGTCCTGCCCTTTCTATGTTTATTCCTTGAAATTTTTATATAATCTTTTCAGCTGTTTTTTTACCCATGAATGCTTTCTGGACTGCTGAACATATCTGATGTTTTTAAATGAGAGAAGGATTCCTGCCCATGTTAGAGAGGTTGTAACTAGATGATCTTTAAAGTCCCTTCAAACCATAATCATTCTGTAATTCTACAATTCTCTAAGGTTGTATGCAAAGATTATGCAAGATGTTGCGACAAGTCATTGGTATTGAGCAATAAAAATCCAAGGAAAAAAGGAAAAACTATATTCTTCCTAAGTGCAACCACTGTTTTCTTAGCCAAAATTACTGATGGGATTTTGGAAGGCTTAAGGGCAACACATAACTTCTCAGAACAACAAAAAAAAACCCCTCATTTAAACCCCCAAACATACAAACAAAACATTAGCCATATCTAAACAAAAATGCGCAATCTAACGACAAAGAAAATTCTTAGGAGGGAAAAAGGATGAGTTAGAACATAAGTTCTTACTTCGGGTTTCTCAGAGTATTCCCTCACCAGAAATTTCTAAACATTTTTAAAACCTTTGTATCTCATTTTCTTCCACTTCTAATTGCAGACAACACAATTGCTTACCCCAACATTTACATGGCAGTATCAGCACCAGGAAAGCCAGGTGTTAATGATGTGAATTTTCTTGCTAGGTTATATTTACTTGGAATAATGTTTAATTTCAGAGGCTTAAGGTGAACTTTGAAAATAGAAGCACTTCCTTCTATATCTGGGAATTATTTTAAATCTGCCTGTCAAAGTGTTCTAGTCTCAAAAATGTCTGGCATGTTAGTACCTGCCAAAATTGCTACATTAGTAGTTGTATTAAATACATTTTTTTACTAGGAACTGATTGAGTGCACTCTTTGTCCTCCAGACATTCCCCTTCTCTTCCTACTGCGTCCATTTCATCAATGAAACAAATGCACAAAGTATTTTTCTGAGCAAGAGCAAATGTCTCTAGCTTGAGCTGGATCCACATCAACAAATACTGCAAGAACTCTGAGCCCTTGGTTGTGATAAAGTGGTACATTAGCTTCTCCAGCTGTAGCTTTAGCTAGAAGTACTTCCCCAATACCTGGAAGACCTGTCAGAATTGCCTTCTTTGCAATTTTTGCTCCCAGATCCTCATATTGCTTGGGATTTTTCAGAAAGTTAGCAAAATCCATTATCTCTATTTTTAACTCCTCACATCCAGCTGTATCTTTGAATTTAGCAACTATTTTATTGTTAAGGACTTTGGCTATGGTTTCACCAACACTGAAATGTTTGAGCCTGAAACACCGAGGTTGTGTGTTCAATCCCTCTACGGGTCAATCACATAAGAGTTGAACTTGCTGATCCTTCTGGGTCCCTTCCAACTCAGAATGTTCTGTGATTCTGTGACTTAAGCCTGCAGGACCTTGATCTTTATGGTAAAGAGCCACTAATCAGGACTGCAAGCAGCAGACTCCAGAGAAATCCATCATACCTCTCTGATGAGCTGACTACAGGCGATCTGTTCTCCAGTTCTAATCCCAGATCTTGCTGCTTCTTTTGTTTCTCCAGCTGTACCTCTTTTTCCATTATGTACCTTTTCTTCCATTGGGAAATTATTTTTCTAATTATTATGAGAAATGGATGGGGGAGCTAGGGTTATTTAGCCTGGAAAAATGAAGACTCAGGGGAGACCTTATCACTCTAGTATCTGAAAGGAGGGCGTAGCCAGGTAGGGGTCAGCCTATTCTACCAGTTAGAAAGTGATAGGGTAAGAGGAAATGGCCTCAAGTTTTCAAGGGGATGTTTAGATTAGATATTTAGTAAAATTTCTTTATGGACAGGGTTGTAATGCATTAGAATATGCTGCCCAGGGAAGTGGTAGAGTCACCATTCCTGGAAGTTTTCAAGAAAAACATATGGATATGGCACTTGAGGAAATAGTTTAGTGATGAGTGTGGTGGTTGTGCTTGATTGATGGTTGGACTTGATGATCTAAAAAGTCTTCTCCAACCTTAAAAACACTGTTTCTATGGCAGCATAACCAAAACATGAGTAGCATGTTCAAGCAGGATGTACATGGTACTTGTCCAGCAGCCCTTAGCAAGAGTTCTCCAGCTCTGCCCAAGATCATGGGGACTGGCATACAGCAACTGTGGCAGACTCCACAATTGTCAGGTGCAAAAGATTAGAAGGTCCTAACACTCCCTGCCTGTAGTGGCTTTTTTCATAGAATGGTGAGAATTTTTCTAATAGCTTCATGCTTTAAACTTCGTTTTTTGAACAAGCATGAGCAAAATATTGGGGTTTGTGTGTTTTTTAATTGAAAAAACAAGTTCAATCAATGCATTAAAGGGTTTACAATACACATTTGTACTGCACAGTACTCCTCAGTGGGGATTTTGCTGGTTATTCCAAAGCTCAGAGAACTGAACGTGAATGAAGGCATGAGAAGGAAATTTAGAAGGCCTTTTACAAAATAATGATTGTCACTTTTGATTTCCAATATGTAGAAGCTAAGAATTCTTACCTTGTTAGAATGGTCATGATAAGTAATAACTGAGGCAGATTGTATTTTATCTGGTAAGTTTGTTTTAAACCTCTCATATCATATGCATGTGTGTTCTTTAGCATATACACCCCTTCACATACCTAGTACTTTTTCTTTAGTCGTTGTTGATGTCCCACCAGTTTAAAGGGGAAAGCTAAAGACACTGGATCGGAGGCTATCCAATACAGATGATGGTGCAACAGCTCCTTTTTGTAAAACAAAGGAGAAAATTGAGTGGTGTGGTAAATCTTGTTTGCAGAAACACTGAATTTTATGAACCTCTTGTAGTGCAGGTGCAATGATCACCAATAAAAGGCATATACAGGTTGTGTAATAGTTTCCAAATGGAAAAAGATTAATTTGCTCATAGTCTGGGTTGCCCTTTTAATTCCCAAGTGTGAAAGTTAATAGGCTTCCTTATTAAAGAACCTCATTAAATTGAAAATCCCACTGAAAATTAACTGCACTGTGATAATGCTGAGAAGGGGAGCTCATACAAAACCAGAAAATATATTTCGGATATCCTATTAATCCAGTGAGATTAGCTGTTGAACATGTTGTCTTGGACCTCCAATGACCACAGTAATAGGTTCGTTTTAATTTTATTTTCATCATTCTACTAATGCAGTAATGTGAAAAAAAAGCATCCTGATATAACTCCCTTATGCAGTACTGATTAACTGGACTGTTTTGCTATAGATTTTTCATGTCTACTGTGTTTCAGTGCTCATCATCATTTCTTGTAATTTCATTTTTAGAAGGTGGATGATATAGCAGAATATTTCATGATTATCAAAGTGTATGAAAACAAGGCTGAAATACAGAATGAGTAAAACATGAGTAAAGCAAGAAAAAACATCCAACAATGGTTTTTTGGAGTCAAACTAATATTTGACTCCATTAAAGGCTGAACACAAGCAATCTAATCACAGATACACCTTTATTGCTCTTTTTGCCTTTGAAATTGCTTTATTATCCCCCTTCCCTGATGACTCAATGGCCTCAAAGGAAGGTCTTGAGTTCCACCAAGGCATGTGTCTTCCCTTTTGGTCCACACTCAGATAGATTGTTCATGATACTCAGTTCTGTAAGCTATGACAACTCCTTTACATCATGGCAATTTCTTTCCTACAGAAAAGTGTGGAATTTGAAATTAGTAATAGTTGCCTCACACTTGTGTGTTTCCATAAAGAAATTGTGTCTGGTTGTGAGAAGGAGAGCAGTGTTTGGGATGTATAGGTTTGATATAAAAGCTTCATGTTTAGCATTTATCTCTCCACACACATGCAAATCCAGTCGTACTGCGGCCTGTTCTGAACATTAAAAAATCAATCGTGATTTTTTTTTTTTTGTAGCTAATGTTAACTCTGTATCCAGTGCCCATTGTTGTGGCAGGAGGTGAGTTATGTCTGGAAGAGGCACAGCAGCTACATTTGTGGATATGGAAGACCACTTGTTAGGCAGGACAGTGTCCCACTCACCTGGAGCTGCAGACTTACTGCCAAACAGAGCAAAAAAGGAATCAGTGGAACTTACTGTACTTCTAAATAAATATGACATCTTTTTTGCCCCATGGGAAGCCATGTATTTAAGGACTCAGGCAAAAAAATCTGTTAATCCATTCCTCTAGGACCAGGCTGTGTATCAGCACATGCTGACAGACAAATTGCTAGTGCCTGAATGAAAGGAGGGAGGGAACAGCATGTCCTTTGACTGTTAAAGAAGAAAGCATGATTTGCTGCCAGGATCTTACCATATTATTTTATATATAATCTTTAATTCTTTACACTAGTCAAGATAAAGACAATATGGTTTGAGTTGATTTGTGGGTACACATAATTAGCCAGAGCCTTTCTAGTCTTATAAAATTTTCTACAGGCTTATTATTTAGCACAATGAGGTCACTTATGTATTTATAATTAGATATGTGACTAAGAAACATGCTGGATTCAGATGTGGACTTTTCTTGAGGGCAAGCAGTGGTTTCTAGCTTGCCACAAAAAGAACTCTATTTCCCTACCACTAAATAATTATTAAAGAAGTCTTGCTGTGACTGCTATTATGTATCTTAATTTTTGTGAATGCATTAGAAGTTGACAACAGTTAGTCCTGCACTACAAATGGTCCCCATACTGAGTAACCATGCTGCTAGCTAAAATGGTTTAATCTTCTGCCAAAGATTTTTTTGTCTAACATTCTTACTGTTGCTTAGTTCATGAGTGGGATACAGAGGTCACTTACAGCTTTATGGTTGATAATATGCCCCTCTCTGGGACATAATTGACATCACTGCAGTTGCAAGCCAAGGAATAAAAAGCTTTTATCTGTTCTAAGTGATTATTTCATGAGCTTTTTTCCAATAAAATATTTAAAAATTATACAAATAATAAAGGAAACCAGGAAGCTTGTGACAACAAATTTAAGTTCTAGTAAAAAAAAAATGTTCTGTATAGATAAATAAAGGTATAATAGGGCTAATTTTTTAGTTTGCTCAGATAATCAAAGCCTCATTTATTTAGAAAAGAGTTTTTTTCTAATCTCATTTGAACTTGTCAGGAGACTCACAAAGCTATTACTGCTGTGCATGTAGTCCATGCATATTTAGCCTGTTAACACAGATGGGAAAAAAACTATAAATGAGAATGATTCACAGTTCCTCAGCACAAGTGAGACATGGGCATACTGTACAGAATCCAGCAAAGGGCTGATGATTATGGGGCCTGGAGCATCTCTACTGTGGGCAAAGGCTGAGGGAGCTGGTACTGGAAGAGAAAAGGCTCGGTGTACTCCCCACTGGAAGATGCAAAGAGGATGGAGCAAGGGTCTTCTGTTAAGCTCAGTTTCAGGACACAAGGAAAAGTGGGCACAAAGAGAAAACAAAGGAGGCCCCATCTGAACTTCGGGAAAAACTGCTGTTTTTAAATTTTGAGCACTAGCACCAATTTCCATGGGGTGTTGTGGAGTCTTCCTCCTTAGGTATGTATCAAAATTGGTTTTGGTCAATTGGCTTTAAGTAGCCCTGCTTGAGAAGGGCAGTTGGACCAGCTTATCTCCAAAGGTCTCTCCCAACCTTACTTGATCTGTGATTAAGACACACATTAAATGAAACTCAGAGGTGAGATCAGCTGACAGAGCCATTTGAGAAACTGTAGGGGGATACAGTGTGGGTAAATGAAGATGGTATAGAATGTAATCTTACCCCCTAAAGAGTTGCAGCTGAGCCAATTACTAGAGATTAGGAGCAGGCCTGATGTTAACAGGCCACAGCTGTAGCCAATAAGAAGAGTGTTATAAAAGAGTGGGGTGGTTGGTTGAGGGGAATTGGAGTCAGTTGGCTGCTGTGAGGACAAGGGAGAGTCAGTGCCTTGAGGAGCTGCATACAAGAAACATCAAGGAGGTACAAAACTCTATGGGATATGGAACCCTTGCAGTGTAATAGCAATAGAATTCTTGCACTATAATGACAACAAGAAACCAGCCACTGCTCCAATAGCATTCTTAGGGATCAGGGAGACATCACAGAAGTAATGATGTCTGGTTTGTTTTTGTTTGTTTTTCAGGGGGACTCTGGTAACTGCTGTCTTTCATTGCTTTTACCATTAGGTGCTAATGACAGCTCAAAATAAGTTCAGTTATCGTTTTATGCCACTGAATTTGAAAGCAGTATTTGACCCACACAGATTTAAAATCAATTTTAAGCTGCATTATTTTATGTTACTAGGCACCAAAATACAGAATATTCAACAGTAAACTCTCAGATGGTTTTGGAGTTTAAAACACTTAGTATAGTTGACTGTTAAAGAAGCTACATCTCCTGAATGGGAATAAATAGTTACTCAGATTTCTCATGTTGATTTCAACAGCACTACACTAATACAAGTGAAGGAAGAGTTGTAACACAGATGAATGCATTTAATAGATTTTTCAAAGGCTTATACTTGTGCCACAGCTTGTCTTTATTTAATTTTAACTCTCTAAATTTAAAGAGCAATTTAAACCAGAGTGATAGAAGCTAGAGGGGAAAGACACCTATTAGATCATTGAGTTAATCTCCTCCCACTGCACAAATGTTCTTTATTGTGTATTTTCAAGTATTTTGTCCAGAATTGTTTTTAAAGTCAAAAACAACAGGGCCTCTACTCCTTAGAAAGAACTAGAATTTTCTGTCCCTCAGGATATTTCTCAGACATTGTCTTTATTTTCTTTTTCATACTTTAATTGATGTAGGTCTGATGTTTTATGAAAACATTAGGAAGTTTAATAAAGGACCTTTATTGCCTCTTTTTTTTTCTGACAACCTACAAGGAAATGAGAACGATAGCTTTAGGAGTAAGCAGCTTTTTCTGATCCAGCAGAGCTGCAGTGAAAGTTCAGCCCCACCCTCTCAGACACTCAGCATAACAAGCTCTTTCTCATGCCCAGTACCAATTTTTACCTTCTGGTGCTTTTTTTGGCTCTGCTGTTGCCTCTGAAAGCTCTTGTAGCTTATCTCTTTCTTTCACAGACAGAAATGTTCATTTTCTTTCTTGCTGTTTAGTAAGAATGTCAAACCTAGTAGTGAAGATGTCTCTCCTATCTATTCCATAGGCATCCCTGAGCTTTTTATTTCTTTGCTCCTTCTCACGCAAATAATTTTGTTCATGTACTGTCAGTTTTCTTTCCCCAAAGTCTTAGATATTTTCTGACTGCTAGTTGTTCAATTTTTCCCTTTTTCTGCTGTTTCTCTGAGATGACATGTTCATTATCTGGCCATTATCTTTTAGGTTTTTTTTTTCTCTGTTATTCCCCTAGCCCCTTAATTCCCTTTATTCCCCTTTTCAAACTACTCACCCACATCTCCTCCTGCTTGCCAAATTAGTTTCTTCTAGATTTTTTTTCATGCATAATGACTGTTGGAGATACTGAGGAACCAGCATATTTTGTGGTGGACATACAGATATTAAGCCTGTTGCAGCTTTTATTTCATAGGATATTCTTAAACAGTGATTAGATCCGAGTTGGTCATAGATTTAAATCATCTGGCAAACAGCAGAGAAGTGGGTTCTATATCCAACACAAAAGATTATGAAATAAAAATATAACCATATCCAGGGAGCTAATTGATCTTCATACATATTTAGTAGAGAAGCAGTGCCCTGTTGCTAAATTTGGGCTCACGTTGATACTGAAGATTGCTAGACTGGCCATCAACATTGGAACAGCTTGAAGAGGAGGAGCTGCCTGGGTTCCTCTGGGTGCCTGCCAGAGGCTACAGGGCCTTCACTGCCGTAGAAACTGAAGAGCTCACAGGGTGTTTGGGCAGAGTAATGAATGCTACCTGGATCTTAAATGTTTAGATAATAATTGCTGGAACACTGTATTAGAAGGCATTCCTTTTAATGGAGGCCTTTTCCATGAGAGCTTGGTGTTCTGCTTTGGTTAACTTTGGTGACTGGCTGCTAATTTCTTCTTTATTTTTTAAAATTGCTATAAACAGTCTAGAAATTTGGCACTGGGTTTGAGGGACTGTGTTATGTACTGGAGAGCAAGTCATCTAGAAATTAATGCTGCTGTGTCACATTTCTTACCGTGGTGCATAAATTTGTTTCTGGGTCTATATTTAGTAACTACTAAGACTGCAATGATGCAAAAAAAAAGCAGAGCAAAGGTGGTGGGATAAGTACTCTAATGAAGAGGGAGGAGGGGTTAAGAAAGTTGATGGGTGAAATAAGAATCCAAGACTTATGGTACACAAAATGTGGAATATGTTGATGGATGGATATGTCCAAACCTTGATTGACTATTTTGAAGAAGGCTTTTGTTGTTGAGTCTGAGAAAGTGACTTTATTCTGAGAAGTTAAAAATATTTTGTATATCTTGTTCAGATGGAATATTGATCCCTGACATTAATGCAGAGTGGCTTGTCCCAATTTGTCCTAAATTACTTTGTCTCATGTTTACTCCTCTCTCAAGCTCATGTGTAAAAAACAGTATTTTTTACATCAATTCATTTTTCTGTAGTTTTCAAAACTGTAACAGGATGATTATTATTTTAAAGAAAAAGACTATAAAAATGAAAATCAATTGTTAGCTATTAACACATCACAAAAACACCATTTTATTTCTGAAGTTAAATTAGTAGAATACTCCTTTTTCTGTCACGAGTCAAAACTACTACACTTTGCATTTGTTATACTATCAGGTGCAGCCTTTCAAATAAGGCATTGACTTAATTACTAAAATATTACTAGCTAAATTAGATAAAATCCAACTAGATAACTATAAATAAACACCTAGGTATTTTTAAATGATCTTATGATCAGCTATTGCAAGAATAAACCAAGACATAAAAGTTTTACAATAGCAGCATACAACTGAAAAGTACAATAAAATTAATTACTTTATATGACATAAGAAATGTTCCAATCTGATCCGAGAACATGAATAGACACACTGATAGAGACATGACCAGAAATGCATTAAGGAAGAACTGATTAAATCTGGAAAGACTCAGCTACTATGCAGAACTCAGCTCTCAGGGTGTCAAGGCCCAGAGTGCATGCACAAGCACTAATTGTCCTGACCAGCCATAGGGCACCAACTTATCCTCTCCCTTCTGGTCCAGAAGCTTTCCTTAAGCTCAGGTTGTGTCCCTACTTCTTGTCTGACCCATGAAACACATATTCCTGAGCCAAACTAATTTCCTCTGGGTCCTGATGTTTTTGTTGGATGTACAATTTAACCTCTGTCCTGACTGTCACATCTCATTTGCCTGATGATCACTGGGCTGAGCTTGTTACTGACACCAATCCTGCTTGGTCCTGTGGAACTGCACCTGTGTTGAAGTCCTTACCCCTGTCTGTGCCAGGGTTGCCTGTAGCTCATCCTGCAATGTGTAGGAGCCTTGGTCTTGATGCTCCATGACAGTCAGATCCAGTGGTCACTCCCCTGTAGCTGACGGCTGGTGCAGTCCAGGGTGTGATCAGTCTCCAGCGTTGAAGGGTGTGTGGGTGGTTGGGCTCAGCTTGTTGCCTACAGAAAGCTTTCAGACTGTTCTGTACAAAGCCACTTTTCTAACCATGTGATTGTCATCCTGTAAAATAGTAGGGGTTTATATCATCAAGGCTTTTCATTTGCCTTTGTTGAACTTCATAAGAGTCCTTTTTATATTCAGTCCACTTTTTTAATCCATTCAGCATCTCTCCAGTGTGGACCTATCCACCCAGCCTGATGTCATCTGCAAACATGATGCAGGACCCTTTTTTTATGCTAACCACGCTATTAATGAAGATTTTAAACAGTATCAACTCCAATATGAAAACTTGAGGAACATTACTAGTTACTAGCTATAAGAATTTATTTGCAACTGTAGTTTTAAAAACCAGGAGTCCAACTTAATGCAAAAAACCCCATGAAGTATTTGTAAGTATTAATTTAAATTTCTCATTTGGTATTTTAGGAATTGTTACAAATCCAAAAGCTGTGGTCCAAACACCCCTGCATATGGACAAAGGCAATGAATTCACAAATTATAGATACAGGGCTGGAAATTGGGCAGCTCTGAATATACCTCTGCCCAACTGAGACAATACACATCTCTATTTTTGCCTTATTTCTCATTGAATATATTGGAAAGGCAGTGTACTAAGTAGACAGACATCCAGCAATTTTTCTTGCATTGATAGCTTTGAAATGTCTTAGTCATACTCATGTAATGAGATATTTCAGCATTTCAACCAAAGTAGCCACTTTTGAAAGTGGCTCTTTAAAATGAAAAGTACAAATATTTTTGATCCATAAGAACAGAGAAACACATTTATTTTGCCAAGATATTTTATACAGTTGCTTCAAATCCTTATTATTCTAAATTACATTCTTCTCCAGCATGCCCAGAATTTCCAGAAGGTGTTGAACAGATGCCTCAGTAAGAGGCACAGAGGTGCTATGAGCTGCTACTCTCAACTGAAAGGAAATGCATTCTTGCCTCTTTGACAATCATTCCCTTTAAAAGCCTGTCATGTACTTCAAAGAAGCCCAGGAAATATTATTCCTCACTTGTGAGTTGCTGTAGCTGTCTTTTATCAGTTATTTCTTACCACTAGCTCAGTAGAGATGGTATATGAGAGAGGGTACAAGAAAATTCTTTGTCTTTGCTTGCCTCATTTGATAGCACAACCAGATCCCAACTCGGGTAGCCCAGAGAAGTCAAGCAGGTTCCAACAAGTGGTTCCTTCAGGACCATACATGAAATGTAAACCTGAATTTCTGAAGATAGACAGACTCCTGGCAAATGTAGGGTTTAAAATAATGTTAAGCAGCAGTATGTATGAGAATAGTTGGGACAGACTCTGCCCAAACTTATCCAAAGTGTACATTTGAAGACACTTTGGACCATTGAATTGGGATGACACATTTCTGTGAGCTTTTGCGTCCTTGTGGTTTTCGTTCATTACCCATTGTGGGTTTGAACTCTGCTTGAACCTCAGGTAGGCTCAAGGAAAAACCTTTTTTGCCAGACATCTGATTTTTGTGACTTGGATCAGTTTCCACTTGCTGATCAGGCTTTATGTGATTGGCAGTCTAGCAAGTCCTGCATTTTATTAAATGCATGGAATAGCAAAAGAAGTATGAGTTTTTGTTCAGTAGTTGACTCACTGATGTGTTAAAACAGTTGTTTGGAAGATTAAGGAGAAAGGAAATTCTTCAAGAAATGAAAAAAGTAAAGAAAACATGCATTTGAATAACATCCAAATTACTATTTGCCTCCTGTCGGTTTGCTTTTTTAGTTAATTTTCTTCTGAAGTGCTTGCTGTGTGTTCAATATAAACAAATGCAGAGGGGAAACAGAATGCTACTATTTTTGCTGTGGTTGTCTGCTCTTGTATTTGTGCAGAACCAAGATGTGAAAAACTGTTGGTCTGCTAGGTTTCAGAATTTTTTGCAGTTATTAAAAATATCCTATACAATTTCAACAGAAGCATATCATAGTTATCTTTGTAGCCATCATTTCAAGGAATGATTGGTGGATGAAGTGACTTGAAGTATGAGTGTATATCTAAGGGGTTAAAAATCAAATGCAAGTAAAATTTAACAGTCATGTAAACACTGAGTTTGACCAACTAGAGAAAACACTGAAGTTACTGTTGAGGGAACTGTCCTTCAAGAAACAGATGTGTATATTTTAATTTTAAAACTATTGAAGCTACATTATTTTTCCTTTTTGCATTTTCCACATCTATAGTGTAATTAGCTGGTTTAGTTATCAGGTCACAGAAACTTCTGTAGTTTTTGTTTAGTGGTTTTGGGTTTTTCAGAATTCAAACAGATAATAAAGACTAGTTAAAACTAAAGCCTTCACAGTTTTATGAACCTGCACAAAGTCATAGAAAAGTGAAAAAAAATTAAGGTCTTGATTGAGATGATTCAGGAGTTTTGACTGAAACATTCATGTAAGTGCTTTTTTGGACATGTGCCAGGGCACTTGGTTGTTCTTTCACTCGTGACTCTCCAGTGAAGCACATCTGACTGCTGACACAAGTCCTTGCTCCAGTTTGTTTTGGTAACTTGGGCTGATACAAGACTGAAGTTTGCATTTCAATTATCAGGAAGTCTGGGGAGAATTCAAAACAGAAATAGGATTTGAACTTCCCAAAGAAGTTCACATCCCAAGAACTCCAGAGAACTCCTTGATGAACTGGTTCACCTTCTGGCCTAATGACACAATCCAAATGAGCTACAGAACAGCTCAGTGTCTCCTCATCTGAGAAAAAAAAAATGTAGCTTTTAGTTAAATTTCAGTGATTTTTATTTTATTCATCTATAGTATTGGCTATTTTATTGGCTGTATGGCCTAACATAGGCCATAGTATGAACTAGCTCTCATTTAAGTTGTAAAGAAACATATAGAAACCTGTCTGCTTCACTAAAATTAAAAACATGGCAAATTAGTGTTCCTTAAAAAACATATTCTAAAAAAAACTACTAGTATTTAAAAACATATGAGGTATAACTGCAATTTTCTTGTTAAAGAAAGGAATTTGAAAAAAACAAAGAAGCTTGAGTAGAAGCTTTAAAAATTGAATCTTTGACATCTTAAAAAGCAACAGAGGAAACTCGAACACCTGTCAAAAAAAAAAAAAAAGGCCAAAAAACAGTATTCCACTCTGAAAGGTTTTAGACAGATGAGAGCTGAGATTGTGTGTATGTATCTCTTATACACAGAAGATTTTTCTTCCTTTAGAATTTATTCCCTTCATAACTGACTGGTAAGATATTTTCCATTACTCTGCAAGAGCTGACAGATTATTTTGTACAAATCTACAAATATCGGCTTCCATCTGATTTCCCTTCATCTTAGCTGTGCTACTTTTCCTGCAGTAGTCTAAATTCTGATTTATAAAAAATTAAAGTCTACCAGAATTTTAATAATAACCTCATTGAAGTTCTCTCCAACATAGCAAAACTATTTAATCAAAAATCCTGCTTTAAGAAGCAGAATAGTTTTCAATAATAGGCACTAAATTGTACAGAATACTCATAAAATAAAATGCATGGAAATGCAAATCACAACAATGGATTTTCTCTTCTAAGAAGCACATTTGTGTATGTTTACTTTAAATGTCCCTATAAATCTCTTTTTATTCTAGCAACACTTTCTGCATGTCCAAAGAAAAAGAGAAACACTTTTATTTCCATTTTAAAATATGCTTTCATCATTGCCATAATCTGCAGCATTTTACTGCAAAATTACTTGTTTCATGGTGGTGCTCTGTTTCAGCAAAGTAAGATATTGTATCTCTGGCTCCTGAACATTGCAAAAACTTTTAAACTTATTTCAGAAATGAAAATTCTAAAAGAACCCCTCAGCTTTCTCATTTCCTCAGTAGTCATTAAACTAATCTAGAAGGCTCATAGGTGAGATCAGTGTGCCAGTACATTGAAAACAGCAGAAGTGATGAATTGTTCATTCATTATTAAATAATTTGCAAGTTAGTATTATGTAAGTGCAAATCCTTAACAAGAATTTTTCATGTTTAAAACTTTCTTCTTTTCCTATTCTGAAAATATTTTTCTTGCTGATATGTAGCCTAATTATTGTTGGAATTAATACAATTTTAACAGGACATAATATTCCTAGACCATCTTGAAATAAATATGGATATGGTGGTCTGGATGTTATGAAATATTCAGCATGTGACAAGAAATACTTGAAAAGGTAGATATGTTCTGGCACTCCAGTAATTGGGTTCATTAATTGCTTTCAATAGGAATATGAAAGTTTCTTTTCCTCTTTCCAGCTAATGTCACTAGGGCTCATAGGAAAAAAAAAAAAAAGGCAATTTTTAAAGATAGTTTAAGAAAATCAATCTGCTCACACAGTTGAAATACTGAATACTGGCCTTTCCTCTCCCAGTGATCCCGGTATTTAGTACACATACAGTTTTTACAGTTAATCTAACAATACCTGCAGTCCTCAGAGGTATAATAACAATGTTTTCAAAGAGAAATCCCACAACAATGCTTGCCTCCATTAATGTTAAACCCTTTTAAATGGAAATTGAGGGCCTATTGTCAGTGAATTGGAAAAGGTTAAAAGGAAATGCTGTCACATTTTTTTTTCTCCAGCAAATTGAAATGTCTTTACATAATCTGAGAGAATAACACCACTTGGTAATGAATGTCTGATAAATGCATCCTAAGTATTCATCTTTATTTTTGAGACAATTTACATATGCTTCTCATTTGTTAAAGATGGACACTACTAGAGATTAAAGTATCAAAAGCAGTACTTTCAAATTTCAACCTTAAAAACTGTTAACAAGCTACAAGTTAAATATTAGGACACACCAAAAAGCTCTGAAGGAACATAGTGAAAGTGGCTGAAATCCTATAAAACAAACAAGCAGACAACCAAAACTCCCAAATTCAGCTATTTATTACAATGAGCTTCTGTAGCAGAAAGTATTTTAACTACCTTTATGAGAGGAGCAAATGAGATCCCAGAACTCACTGATCTCTAGTAAATAATTTAGTTGAAGTAGCAATTAAAAGTAAAATTAATAATTACCTAATGGATCAAAATTTTACAAGGGGATTGACCTTCATAAGGGGAAAACATGGGCCTCTAATTTTATATAGTATAATTCCTTTAAGATGTCAATGAAATGGTGAGTGAAATAGATACACATGTTCATCTCAATTTCAAAAAACCTTTTTGTAGTCTTTCAAAAGAAGCCATAAAAAATGATCAGTCTTAAGGGGAGAACCAATGTTGTCTCACAGGTCAAAAGCCAGATGAGACCTGGAAAACAAAGAGCCTAAATAATTCCTCTGTTTTGGAAAGTGTAAAATGTAGTGATATGTTTGAGTATTGAAACAGAGCTACCCTGGTTTAAAGGACTGTTTGCAATAATGATCTGAAAAAGACATTAAATGAGATAACTTTTGATTATGTATAGTAGAACTGAAAAGAATAATTTAAGTACCAGGAGGATTTAGTGGAATGAAGTCATCAGTGTGATCATGGGTATAATGTAAAGCTGGTCATGGCAGAGCAATGCTGGCAATGGTACTGGCAATTTTCTAAATGTTCTTGGGTATCACTGGATCTATCATCAGGATTGCTCATTAAAGAAAAGAAGATTCTGATAGATATTTCTCACTGATAGCTCAGCTCCCTGCCATCTCCCCAAAGAACAAGAGGAAGTAGAACTACAGGAAGAGGAAGAAGAGGGGGAGAAGAAGAGGAGGAGGTAGAATAAGAAGGAGATGATGATGATGAAGAAGAAATTAGAGATTGCTGTGAGAAGAAAATTTGGGAAATGGACCTAAATTAGTATATGATACCATAGAACTGATATTTGATTAGTTCTGATGGGAATGGTCCTTGCTGATTGTAACCATCAAGGCAGTCAGATTTCAGAGCTTTCACTCAGATGATCAGAAGCCAAATCAGGCATCTGCTTTTTCTCCCCTAACATCTGACATCTAGCCATTTGAAAGACAGCTGAGTTTCACAGCAGATCACAGCTCCTGGTCTGTGTCCCTGGGCTAGGTATTTTCAGGGATGTTACTTTGTTAGAGCAGTTCTTTTATCCTGTTTCTTGGCTGTTATTTTCCCTTGCTGATCTTCTGCTACTTTAACCAACCCCAGTCCTGCCCCAGCTCTCAAGGCTGGCCTTCTTCGAATGACCCACAACAGACTACTTGTGTTGAGGCCTCCACTTCCAAGCTGTGCCCACATTGCCAAATCCTCTGCTGTTATCCTGCAGTTAAAGTGTGCATCACAGCAGGAGACACCCGGTGTCAGGTTTGGGCTCACACAGCAAGGTCTTGTAACAAGCTGATGAGAAACTGCATGTCAGCATTGGCACCTTGCCCTGTGAGTGCCAACATGCCAGTGACCTCTTAGTGACAGTTTCTGTAATGTTTTCAAACACGCACACCCACACACACCCACAGAAGTATAAAAAGGTTTTGCTATGTCCGTGTGCTTATGTTTGGGTTCAGAAATCAGTGTTGTCAAAGCCTGCATAGTGTGTTTCTACTTCTGTGGGAAAATAAGGTTTCCGTGTTAGCTACACAGAATACAGATTTGCTACAAATGCATTACTTTAATGCTGAATGTGTACTCTGGGAGGATAATAGGTCAGGATTTGAGACCCTGTTATAAGAAAAAAGTGTGTTTTTTTCATGACAAGGCCATTGCATCAAGCACAATGATTATTCTGATGTTACCAACTGATTAAATTACAGAGCGGAGGCTTACTTTGGTATGTGCGGTGATATCGGGTAGAAAGTGATAGGAACTAAAATACAGTGAGAAATGGAGCTTTCAGAAAATTATTTAACTTTCCTCCAAATTGCTGCTGAAAAGTGCAATATATTGAACTACACTGATAACTTATTTGAAGTGATGTGTCCATTTTTTTCCTATAGTGGTCTGGTTCACAGGCATGGTTAGCAACATCATCTTATACAGCGCTGTTGGCAACTTTCTCTTTTTTATGTTGACATATTCATTTCCTGCCTAAACCAATTCAGGTAACGGGGTACAAGTCTCTGTTGAATAATAAAACCATATTCATAAGTAGTAATGCTGTCAAAACATAAGAATGATATTATAATTCATTTTCTCTAAAAATCTGAAGTTTCTGCTTTCACAAACACATAAGTATCTATGCTTTAATCAGTGGACATTTGGTGAATTGTATGCTAGCTGAATGCTAGTCTTTCCCTGTAGAATTTTAAGGCAAATCATTTTCCCTGGTAGGGCAATTAGAGAAATCTGTAAAACTGATAGGAGAACAATGCATGGATAAACATTTCAATTAATGTGATTTTGTACAGTGTCACAGCAGCAATCTCAAGCAGAACATCCATAGGAAAAAAAAAAGCTTTGAAAAGTTACAGAAACTCCTATTAAGCTCATAAAAGTGATTTTCAGTGCTGATTGAAGCAATAAATTAACTAAAATATAGCTACTATTTAATGCTAGGCAAGATAAAGGGAAGTATTACTAGATCTATATGTAGCATGACATAATGTGATAAAATCCTTTGACGTATTAGCGGAATCCAGGAGCTAAATGTAACAAAGATAGCTAACTATAATAAATCTGCAATGGTAAAATTCTGCATTTACATAGTGCTCGATTCTAACCCACTTACATTCATTTCTTTTTTGTCAATTTGTAGTAAAAAAAGATTGATACTCAAAAAAAAAAAGAAAAAAGCATTTTAATTTGTTTAAACAAGATGGTACAAAGAATGACATAGGTTTTTGTATAATAGATAGGAAATGGCTGCCTTGAGATAAAGAGTTCTAATCCTGTTCATATGGGAGTAAATTTTATACTTGAAATCCAAATATTTTTTCCTAATTTTTTTCAATAGTTTCTGTTCTCTATGTCTTTGAATCCATATGTATATGTGTATGATACTAATAGAGAAGTTATGCAAATCTATATTTCCAAATATAATGTCAAAATTCCTTCTGTCAAACATTTCTAGAATGGTCCTGTTTGTTTTCAGCTGAAGGAGATTTTGGTATTTTGTCTAACTGAAAGGAAGAGGATGTGGTTTTTTATTATTTTTGCAATTAAAGTTTAGTTTCTGTTGAAGTACAACTTTGAACTATTGTTATAAGAGGGACCATAGCACCCTTATTGCTCATGCTAAACTCAGCCTTTTCAAAGCAGAGAAAGATTTAAGGGTTACCCAAATGCTTGAAATTATTAGAGCAAGGAAATTACAATTTTTCTCAATTGAACTTCTTCTTTTATTAAATCCAGACACTTTGATCACTTTTACTGTTCATCCACAAAGTAAGGAGTGCCAGGTTTTTTGGCTCTGTCTCAGTGTCTGCCCTTTCCTCTAATACAAATGACTGTGGGAAGGCTTGATGATGACAGAGCTATTTCACCCATCTTTCCACTTTTGAGATATTCCTAAAAGAGGAGGAACTTTAAGAGGTGTTCTGGCTGTTTTAAGGATAATTTATAGAGCAGAAATTTCTGTCACTTTATCTTTCCTCTGAGAAGGATAAAAAGGAAGGATAAAACCTGCTGAGAAACACTTCTTTTAAGGAAATCAGCATTCCATTTGTACTATTTCTTCCAATAACAATTGTAGCAAACAAGCATAAAATCATAGAATGGTTTGGGTCGGAAGGGAGTTGCATTTGGGAGTTTTTTCCTCATTTGCTGCTATTTAAAAAAAAACAACTTTCCCTCTGCTTCCCAAAAGCCATTTCCTTTACAAAGCATCAGTTTTCCTTACTGAAGCTGAAAATAAAGCATCAGGCAGAACAAAAGAGGACATCAACAGTAAAATCTGGCTTTGAGTCTCTTCTTCAGTATCTCTGTAATAGAGAATTACTGCTGCAGTGAACCCCTTATCTGAATGCGAATAGCTTTATTGTCAGCTCTATATCTACTTTATGTACTAAATGACAGCTTTTCCAGTGTTCTCCTTTTTCTCCCCTCATTGCCCATTAAAGGCATTTGTACTGATATGTTAAACTAATATTCTATTCAGATTTTGCTAGTTATGATGCAGCAATTAAACAAGAAATTTTTCCCAGTTTTTCCCCACAGACCTTTCTTAACTTCTGTCGTACATGATAAATAGGAATTATTTTAGTACATGGCTTTTCTTCCACCTCAAGTTATCATTAATTCACCGAGATAACAAAAGACAAATTAAACTGCAGTAGGAGTCTATTTAAGCAAATATTTTGATAATGCTGGCATAAGTCACAATTGTGTTACTGTACAAAGCCCCAAAAGCTGAACTTGGTCTGCCATGTACATGGTAGATAGAATGAGGAAAAAGAAAAAAGTTGAAAGTGGCTTCAAAAATATTCTCCATATAAGAATTTTTGTGGCTTTTTTAAATGGGAAAAAACAGTGAAATTATGCAATAGATTATTTGCAACTGCTAAACCCAATAGAAATGTATTTCTGTAGTCCTGTAAAACTGTGCCAGGTCTAGTGCTCTATGGTACGTGTAGTTCATGTATTCACACGCTGAGTACAGACTGTGCAAACAAATTGTTTCAGTTTACTATTTCCTGGGCATTTTCTTCACATTAGCTCATTTCAGCCTTCTATAATATTTCTTTCTTTGCTAGTTTTACCTGCTTTTTCAGTGGAGTAGTTTTTATTTTACTTCCAGAGCTGCCTTTGTAGCCACTTCAGAGTTGACTTGTTTGATACTACTTTAAACATTCTGTGTAATTTATCAGTGATATTGGCTTCAGCTGTTCTGCAGCATTTGCAGATGTGGAAGAAGGAGTTAAAACTTTTCAGTGGAGATTTTGTCTTTACAGAAGATCTCTTCTGGATAGTTTTAAAGGTTGTTGTAGACCAACATATCCCATGAGCAAGCTACTCTGGGAGCAGCATCTCCCATGAGCATGTGCTGAGAATCAGTCATGCAGATCCCACTTATACCAATGGGATATTATTTTGCCATACTTGCTGCTGAGAGCATAATCCTTAAAATCTATTCATTTCTAGGAAAAAAAAAAGGCAATTGTGGATACAATAAACATCCCAAAGCACGTCTTAGAAAATTGCATTATGTATCATGTAGCAGTCTGAAAATTTCTAGAGCACACTTTTCATTTGTACCATAGACTACTATACACATTTCTACTACAAAGTATTTTTGCAGACATAGTAAATTTTAAGGAACTTCTCAAAAGGGAACAGTTGAAAGATTTGCTGTGATTATGTTGCAAGGACTACATCAAAATTCTCTGTGCATTGGTTGCTCCTTCCCATGAAAGAGCCTTTTCAAGACTTGACTGTCTTCCTTGTGGAATGAGTCTTTTGGGTTTGTATTGTGGGAGTGCAGCTCATGAAACACTTCAGGTGTAGTAATCTACTCTGAAATGAGTCTGCACAGTCTCACTGTGCTCTAATTTCCCTCTACAGACAGTATCTGAGAGTTTTGTCCTTTTCTTTGAGGGCAAAACTCAAGATTTCTGTTTATTTTGTTAATCCTGTGTTAATCTTCACAGGGATTAAATTTTATGTATTTTACCATGTATCTGCATGTAGTCCCTTTTTAAACAAGGAAGCAACCATGCATTTGCATTAAAGTGACTCATTAGGAATAGTCTCTAATTACATCTGTTTGAACATTTAGTACAGATCTTGTTTCTACTGAAGTATTGTTTTGGTCAATTCAGCGGAAGAAGAATTTGTGATGATTTAGTCACAGCAATAGCCAACTGCCATGTTCTGTTGTGAGACATGCTTTCAAACTATTTATAAAAGCAGCAGTAATTATGTCCATAACTCAGTGAAGAAATAAAAACCATGCTGTTTTCCTCCTTCAGCAGAACCATTTAATTCAGAAAAACCATGTAGCTGTTTTGCCCCACTTTGGGACATCTCTTCATAACAGAGTGCACCTGTATAGCCATAAAAGGTGATGATTATCTCTACATAAAAGCCTTATTCATCTGTATAGATTACCTTTTAGAAAGATTAAAGACTAATGCCTTTGTCTTATTCAAGCCTGGGGAGACAGCATTGGTACTCTTGTCACACATGATGAAGAATAAAAGTACAAAAGAAAGGTAATCCCCTGAATAAACTACATTTGCCCAGGAATTACTGTTTTAATAGCTTGGCATTTTCAATCAGTCATGAACAAAGAATTTAGCTACTACTCTATTTCTGATGCTCACTGCAATTGCATGTAGAGTTAACTACTCTTGCTGATATTAGTATTTGCTCAGTGGTCTTTTTTATATGGACCAGGGTTTCAAATGGTTTTGCCATTCTGAGTGTTATAAAATAACTTTTCATGACATGTACCTGTTTTTTTCAATTCAGTACAAGATACTGAATGCTGACTGCATGAGCAATGAATGACTTTGCCATTTGATTCGAAGGTGAAGTTGCCTGGCAGCAACTATGATGGCAGAAATGAGGAAAATATAACATTGCCTTATTACATCAAATTTACCTATTTATTTATTTAACTTTTCAATGTGTTTAAGATGCTGTAATCTGTGACAATTACTTCAGTGTCTATGTGGCAATTACTTTGGTGTCTTTTATAAGGACCAGACTTAATTCATCATTTTGTCTATTTTAGAGCAAGATTCTAGTCTGCTGTTTTGCTAAATTAAAAGTAATTTTTTCTTCATATTCAGTGAATTTTTTTAAAGAGAAAATTTCATAAATTTACATAATAGAATGTGGGTAAACAATGAAAATCTGACAGAGTAAATTTAAATATAAGTAAGTCATTTTGCAAAAATTCATATGCAATACAGCCATTTTCTCTTCCTCAACCATATATGGCTACTAAAAATATATTTACTATGTAGAGCTCGTGAAATAGTTTTTTAAAGCTATGAAAAAATTAGATTTTTTTTCTGTAAGTCTTAAACTTACAGAAAATAGTATAAAAGGACAGTATCAATGTGAAAAACTAGGAGTTTTCTTAATTTAGTAATTTTTATGGACTAATGTGTTAGCTGCAGATTTCTTCTTAGTGTACTTGCAGTGAGACTGTTTCTGGTTACTGTTTTCATTTTATGAGTTAATGCCATAGGTGCTCAAGTTTCCAGAGCTATGTAAAATGTTGTATAACACAATAGGGGATCCCAAAGTTTCTTCAACTGTAGGGGCACTCATCAAGTTAATTATAGATTTGCATTAGTAGGAGGAAGGGGCTTATCTGAGAGCAGAACATTGCTAAACTCCTCTAAAACAGAGGGGCATATTCAGAGCTGGAGTCATGTAAAGTCAGTTAAAGCACACAAATTCAATGGTAACTTTAGCCCATATTTGGGTTGTACCCCTGCATGACTGAAGACAGTATTATTATTTTTAATACCATAAAGAAATAAACTTCCAACTGAAAAGTTCTAGAAGTTAATACCCATTGATGTCACTCTCAAATTGTCTTAAATCACAGCAGTACTTGATGTTAGTGTTTGTCATCTTTCTTGGCAGTCTTATGTTATATGCACATGCTCATGTGCTTTTTGTCTTATTAATATATATACTATTACATAAAACATGAAAATATTTTATTAGTACTTCTGCTGCCATTATTGTGTAGGCAAAATATAAAGAAGTGATAATAAGTATATTTTACTGAGATGATTTTGACATTTCAACATAAATGAAAATGATCAATTTATGGCCAAAGCATTTCTGAAATAATTCTTTAACATAAAGCAGCAAACAATGAATCATGTGTCACAATTACAAAATTAAACTGTGTGCAGCATGACATTTCTCCAGTTACTTTGAAGCAAATCTGGAATGATGTCAGAAGTCAGTATTTATAAATGACTGCTATTCTGTCACAGGCATCTCACTTGTCCATTTTTCCATCAGCATAAAGAAGGCTAGCAAGGATTCAATGGCTTTTTATCATTATTGACAAGGGCTGGATACCTAAGTGGTTCAGTGAAGCTGGGGACCATTTTCAGAATATGTGCCTGCCAGGGCTGGATGATGAAAGCTCTTCCTGTCCTGGAGCTGCCCTTTTCTCCTGGGCACATAAAACAAAGCAAGCAGTTTGTGTAACAAGACCCCACTCAGACACCATTCTTGTTTGCATTTCTCCTGCATTGGATAAAATTAATTGGCCCTTTTTATGGTTTTTCTCCCTTCAAGCACTTAAAATTCCACAATTATAATAATGTTTTATGTTACTATAATGGCTGTGCAGAATATATTTGTCCAATTCTGTGTTTCTCAAACACAATTAGCACTTCTATTTAGTATTAAATATTCATAAATTTGACCTTAGGGAACTAGTGACTATTAACTAACAGAGAGATTGATAACAGCCCTCAATTCAGAGAGCTGATGCTTTTTTCCTCTTTTGCAAGAGTGGTAAAGGTACACCCAGAGGTTGCAATGTCAGGAAGAGATGCAATTTGCATTATTTTCTTTTTTTTTTCCTTGTATCATAATTTTATTTTGCTCAAGTACTTCTTTCATGAAAGAGAAAAAGGAAACTATATTCTACAAATGTTTCTAATATGGAATCTTTCATAAGAGTGATCCATTATTGTGTGGTTGGAGAGCCTAAGTAGTTTTGTCCATTCTTTGCCAGAACACTCCTTGCCAGTTGATTAACTTATGTTGAAATATCTACTGTTCCAATGTTAATTTCACAGGCACAGAGTTTAGTTTTTACACCATAAAATGCAATAAGTAGCAAGAAACATAGAGAACA
The DNA here is from genome assembly GCA_024362935.1 of Setophaga petechia. Classification (NCBI taxonomy): domain Eukaryota; kingdom Metazoa; phylum Chordata; class Aves; order Passeriformes; family Parulidae; genus Setophaga; species Setophaga petechia. Next base: position 37,656,908 of record JANCRA010000001.1, read on the forward strand.
CTGTGATCTTGAAAAATTCCTGAAAAGGTGTGTGAGACATCATTTCCTTTTGCACAGAGAAGTCATATTGTAAGTCAAGAAACATTTAAGGGTTAGAAAATATTTTCCTCTCTTTCACATTACAATGTGCTTACTGAGACTGTTTTCCATTTGCTGAAAAATTGTGTAAGATATTTCCACTCTCACTATGACTATATTGAGCTAACAATGTGGACTCAGGGAGCAGAGTGAGTTAGAGGTCTATGAAGGGCAGGTTTGGATTTTCTGAGCTAGGAGTTTCAGCTGAAAAAAGTCTTCTACTTTTTTTAAATCTTATATCTTGGGTGAGTGGGTGGATTGGTTGGTGGATTGTTTGAGGTTTTTTTTGTTAGGTTTGTTTTTGTGACATTTAAAGCAAGTGATTTACTGAGTAGCAGCCTTCAAAATGGTGTTGTGTTGGGGTATAAACTGTGTTCACATCTCAGCAGCAAAGGAAATCAATCTGCAGTTTTGTACTCAACAGAAATTCAGTCCTAATTTTCTTGAAATGTATTGGTGCACAAATGTTACAATTAGTTTAACGTTTTTCAAAATTACATACAGAATTCATCTCAAATATTATCATTCCAGTGTTAAACTTCTGATAATGAAGATATTATGTTAAGGTGTCAGCGTTAGAGGGCAAGGCAAAAATATAATTGGTTCCAAAACTATTTTTGAACCATTTGGAGATGGAGTTTTAAATTTTCAAGAGTTATACCTGTATAAGAGGAGATGGGATCCCTGAACATCCTGCCAAAAAGCTCTGTAGGCCAAGCAGTAGTGAAACTAAATATCTAACTAGTTAGATAATAACAGATTTGCATGATTATCATGTCTTCAGGGTAGTGTAAGGATGTAAAAGTAGTATAAATAACGGAATAAAGAGATTTTATTTGAGACGGGTGCAATAGAAGATTACAAGAAAACATTGCTAATTTTGGTCTTTTTATAAAGATATATTAAAATATTTATTTTATTAGCTATTTTAATTAGATATTTATACTGTTTAGCAGATGCAAACTCAGCAAATTTTTTATCTAATATGCCTTCCTGAAACTGGCAAACAGCACCCAGTGTGTATGAAAAAATTCCTATTATTATTATATGCCAGAAAAGAGATGCATTAAAAGTACAAGGAACTTCCTTGAGATATAGATATTTTACCTAGTTGATTAAAACTTGCTGGAATGTCTTAGAATTCAGGAACTTCATCATTAATTAACTCTAGGTATGAGCAGCTAATTAATAGTGTACTAAAAGAAGTGCAAAATCTCTTCATTGCGAGTGAGTCCTCTAAGTAACCAGTGACACAAACAAGCCTTTCTGGAGTCCTGACTGCTATAACTGTACCAGGAGAAAAACCAAAAGAGAAAAAAAGTGTATGATTTTCTCCTCATTTTATTACAGCTGAAAGCAGAATGGATGCATCAATGAAATAATGCTTGAGATAACAAACAAGGACTCATTTCACAGACAGTGATCTTTTGAAAAAACCTATTTTCTGTTATCTCTTAGTTTGCTTACTGGTTTTATCTATCAAAGCTATTTTATTTGAAGGTGAATCAAAATCCTAATTACTACAAGGTACAGACAAAGGACAGCTATTTAATTGGGTTAAGGGTACTGAGCTCATTTTCTTTTTTTTTCTATCTTAATTATGGGAAGTTAATGTATATGCATTATCAGAGATTTCAAAAGGATTTAGGATCTTTATATCACTTAAGATACTGTAGGAACAAATGCTCTATTTATTTTAAATTGATGACAAGCCAGTTCCTTTCAATAAATAAAGCAGGGGAAAGAGATTATTGGCAAAGAAAACAGCTGTATCATCAGCATACCAACAGAGTTCTTTGCTTTTAAGTAAGCTATATTTATATCTGTACTCTAGTTCCAACCTCACCATCACTCAGATCCAGTTAAAATATAATTTTTTATCGTGTCAGATTTTCCACATGGAGCATGTTCTCTTTTAGCTGAAGAAACAGAGCACACCAGAAATTCTTGTACCAATGTTTTCATATTAATATTATTATATACATTAATAGATAACATGTACTGAGGATGTGGGATTTTTTCAACTTCTTCTAGCCTTAAACTTTTTATACCTAAAATATGTGGGATTTAGTTTTTATTTTTTGTATTACTGTGTAGATTTTTAAATTAAAGGAAACAGATCCTTTTTCTAGTCTTTTTTGTAATTTTTTAACTAACTGTGCAGTATTATTGATTTACAGAAAGAGGGAGCAATATAGTTAAGAGGAAATGACAGAAGGATTTCCTTTCCTGATGTTTCTTGGAGGCATAAAAGAAAGCCTGTGAAACTGATAAATCCCTAGAGAACAGTTGTGTTACACACATATGTATTCACATGCTTCTATGCATATATATGCATATAAGCTTATGCATAAACATTAACACCCCTCTGTATTTCCTGTTTGCTGTGAGTGGCATGGCTATTAGAGGGTTGTACTCTACAGATACAAGTGCACACACAAAGGACACTCTATTATTTGCATAGTAGTCAGTTTACTTTGGAAATATCATACACAGGAAATTATAGTAGAAGAAAGTGTCACTTTTACACAGCAATTTTTCAAATTGTAATCAACCAAGGGCATATTTCATTACCTATTTACAGCATATAAATGTAATCTGTAGATGTTAAAAGCAGATCAGTTAATTTCTCAGTCTGGACACAGACATTAAATTGGAGCTATGGAAGGTACATCCTGACTCTGGTGTCACAACTAAGTATATAGACTTCTGAATTCCTTCGGGCATCTAAAGAATTCTTCTTCTTCTCAAAAATTTGGAAGATGCTGCTGATATCTTTACAAGGTGCATATTTGACACTTGAGAGAACAAGACTGTGGTATGCCTTTTTTTTTTCCTAAGTCTACAGCATTATTATTATTGTTTAGCATTTAGATCCTGCTGTTATGCATGGATGTTCTTCATATGCATCACTTCAGGGGAAGCTGCTTTTCAGTTACTTTAGCAGTTGTGTCGCTAATTCTGCTGTCTTAGTCTATGCTCCCTACAATATTTTGAAGTGGTAAATCATATTTCTATTTCAGGAGGTAAATAGGTCTTTGATTTAATTCCTTACATCACATTATTTTTTGTTAGTCAAGCAGCAGCAAAGGTTTAAGCCTTGATTCTTGATATCTTTAATAATTCTCTGTAGAAACTGAGCATTATAGTGGGATTTAGGTCACTTTGATAAATAGATGATGTTACAAACCAACTGAACTGCTTTGGAAGGTTTTATGTTAATGAATGGCAGCAGGATGTCATTTGGTTCTTGACAGCTTAGATATAAGTGTGAGCTAATAGTGTAGGAGTAGGATCTGTAGGCCTGTAAAAAAATTTTAATTGTGCTTCTGACATTGACATCCCTTTGCCTCAAGAAAGCCATTAGCCCATCTCAGAATTCCCTATTATGAAATAGTGAAGATATTTAACCTCATGTAAGTATCTTTTACATAACATCATTAACAGTTAATGTTATAGGATATGTCATGGCATTGTTCTTAAGTTCATGAAGTTTGCATAATATTGCATTTATTTCTTTTGGGTTTTGAAAGTAGTGAAGTGGCTTAAGGTTTCCCCTTGGCATTTAGTCCTTTTTTGAAATCGGTGCTATTGAATTGGTGAGACCTCTATATTGAAATACATGCTTATTTCAATAAGTATTTTAAAAAGTTAATCTTTCTTTTGATGATACCAATATAGGAGCAAAACATTACATCCCCAGGGTGCTCAAAAGCACCAGCAGCTGCAGAGACCGCTTGCAATTCATGTGAATGCCTTGGCTTTACACAGGTCCCAGTACTGTCTGGGTATGTGGGACTCAAAGACAGAGCCAACATAAGAGCTGTGCTCAGGGCAGAGAGTTAAGTGGGACAGTAGCAGGACAGACACCAGTACAAGACATTCTCTGAAGCAGTTAGAAACTTCCAGAAGCACTAGTTCCTCTCCCTGCTTTGACTTTGTGAAGTGTGAAACGTGAAGTGTGAAACGTGAAGTGTGTCTTCAGTAACAGTCACTGATGTGACTCTTCATGTCAGTGTGCTAGCTTGGTCCTACTCAAGTAGTCAATTTACTGCAGGCAGCTCCTAGGGAACTGCTAGGCCCAAATATTCACTCCAGGTTGTTGTGGGACAGTGAATTCAGATGTTGTTTCAAAACAGGCATTTTGATGTTTTGGTTCCAAAGGAATGCATGCAAACCTATCAGGCTGTGCAGGTAAACCTGTGAATTTAAATGGTACAGGAGTCTGAGTTTATTCAACAAATGTGTTGTGTGTTTTCAAACACTACTAGCACAAACAGACTGTTTCAATGTTCTCAGCTGTGTAAATATTGCTGAAGGCTTTTCAGTGATTGTGCCCAGTTCCCAGACATTGAAGCCTTCAGCAGTGGGCTGCTCTGTTTATAGCCTTGGAGGGAACCCTGCAGGAGCAATCTGAATAATGAGGCAGGGCTTCCTTGGTGATGAAAGAGCCTTTATAGATGTGGCAGTAGTATTCCATAAGGACCAAACTATCAAATTGGAATTGGTCATTCCTTGGTATGTCAATGTTTCTCTGTAGGTACCTATACAGGTGTGCAGCTTCACATGCCTACACCCTTGCTGACTATTTTACTCCAAATAATTGCACTGTAATTACTGTAGAGATATTTTACTGTATATAATTAATTCAACAACTTCATCTAGTAGTTTACCTATCTTTATTCCTCATCCTTCACCTGACTTGGCTCCTTTTCCTTCATAGCTTCTTTTTTTTTTTTTTTTGGTATTTACTCTTATTCAGGTCATCCACATCTGTGTTGTCCTTGTTCCTTCATTACTGATAACCTTGTCTGCTCTCCTAACATATATTAACATATATTAACATATATTAAATAGATATTAAACAAGATGTCATTCCCTGCCAGAATATGCCATGTGCTGGAATTTTGACTAATTTTTTTATAAAATTACAAAATCACAGAATATTCAGAGTCAGAAGGGACCCACAAGTACCACTGAGTCCACAACCCCTCCTTTTTGTGCTCTAATTACAGATAAATTTAAGAGGATAAAGAAAACAACCTTAAAGTACAGTTTAACACTAATAATTAATACAATATCACATGAGTTAGATTTGTTTCCAAATCACATTTTCCTTATTGATAATTTGCATAGTTAAGCCCTTTTTACTTATGTGCCTATCATAAATTTGCTTGCATATGAGGTCATAATAACCACAGGAAAAATTTCTTCTGGACTTCTGAAGACATATAATATATTCTGAATAATCAATGAAAATATTGCCTTAATTTGTATTCAAAGATCTGTTTTGACATTCTCTTCTGAAACTCTTTTACTCTTTTACTGGAATAAGTTATTGCAAGTAGTACATTGAAAGTTCAAAGTCAATTGGTTGGCCCTTGATTAACATGTCCTTTTTATATACAGGTTCACATTCACACATCACAGTTCTCCTTAGTGATTCAAAGGTTACAATTCCTTTTTAAAATAAGTATTCTCTCACTTCTTCCTAAGTCACTTTCTTCTTCCTCTCATAAGTTTGAGCTTGGGGTTGGTTTTGGGTTTTTGTTGTTGTTTTGGGTTTTTGTTTTTGTGTTGGTGGGTTGGCTGGTTGGGTTGTTTTGTTGTTTTTTGGGTTTTTTTCCCTGTGGGGGAGACGGTGCTATTGTTTGGCTTTTGAGGTTTTTTAAAAACTTTTTGTCATCAGGGAATTCCAGTAGTTTTGATATATACAAGGCTTGACAGCTTGTGTGTTGCAGGAAGCAGTACAAAGATGGGAAATATTTCAGAGAACTACATTTGACCCAGGTTAAAATGAGAACCAGGCTAAGTGACTTAGTCCATGCTGTAATAAATGAAAAGCCATAAAACTTATGCTGATGACTCTTGGAGTACATGTTAATTAGAAGAATGAGTTCTACAGAGTAATCTGGTTTCAGACAGCTTACGCTACATTATGAACCAATATTGTCTAAATAATCAGGATCACAAATGTATCTGAAGATTGCAATTCATATTTTCATGTTAAATATCCAATTTTTGAAAATAATTATTGGTGGATGAAAAATTAATCGTTAATTAATAATAATTAATTAATGTCAAGTGAATGAAAAATTAATCAAGAAGGTGTGACAAATGCAGTGGCTAAAAATTAGGCTATATGATTCTTGAATTTTTTGAGAAAATAGTGCTGCTATGGTCAATATTTGCAATGCTATTGAGTTTCATATGATGGCATAACAAGTTTTAATACCCACACTCAAAAATAATATTGGACAAAAGAGGAAAACATTAGACAAACTAGTAGAAAGTTTTGGCTGATTTTAAGGCAAAGTTTAAGAGGCAATGTTGGCGTGACTTGTCTTTTACATTCGAACACAGTCTTTGCCAGACAGACATGTCTATGCAGAGAAAGATGCATGAATCTGTTCCTCAGAAGTTAATGCTGGTTAAAAAAAAAAGAGTGATATTAATGTTTAATTTTAATAAGTGAGAATAATTTTAAAAGACAATTGAGATTCTCAATAGATGGATGAGAGATCATAAATATATGTTTCAGTATATGTTCTATTTTAGATATACAGACTTATTGCATGAGTGGACCACACTAGTTAAAACTGAAATAGCTTTTGTTCTCACTTGAAATCCTGTAGAATTTTTAATCTTACTCTACCCTAAAAGCTGAGGTATACTTAGTGTATTATTTTGCTTTTACATACTGTAATGTCATATATCAACACAGAAAGTATGGAAGACACGACCAAAATTGCTTTGTATCACAATTGGTGCCATTGACTGTTAAAGGTGGATCTGCTTTACTGGGGGAAAGTCTAGCTAAGAGCTTCAATGTTGTTAACTAACAGAAGGGAGATTTTCCAAGCACTCTAAAATTTATTACTGTTCTTCGAGATAGGCTATTAACAGAATTATGTTTAGTGAATGCTAAGTTGGCAAAACACCTCAATCCTGTGAAAATTATTTTCACTGCAACATGTTGACATCTGATAACAGTAAAAAAGTAGAACTTAACATGAATACACAGTATTTTTCCTATAGAACAATAGTTACTAATTCAAATTTAAACATCTTAATTTTTTTTATCATAATGTCATTTTTCACAATTAGTATCTGTTGGAGCAATGTACATGAGAGAAATCTGGTTTTGCACATGCCAGAAAAGACATTCCATTCCTAATCATTAGTTTTCTCAGATTTTCCACAAAATAAAGCCATTTACAAGAATAATATTGAATATGTTGTAGAAGTTTGAATCATTAATGTCATTGTTTCCTGAACTAATCAGTTGCAGTAATGTCATAGAAGTATTCTTATGCTTGGAGTTTCTGATTTGGGGCAGTATAAAACTATATAAATATACATCTAAATGACTACTGTAAGTATAGAATTTTAGGTTGGAGTTTTTTTGAGAAATTTGGTGGTTGCTTTAGTAGCAGGGTGGTGAATTCACTGAGCTGAACTCCTATCTATGCCATTTAAGTATTTGCAGCTATACTTTTTTTAATTCTGCCTCCCTCTTCCCTCCTCCTTGCCCTGCCCAATTGAGAACAGAAACAACTGTCTGTATGTGCAGTAACAATTAGCAGTATAAGCCAGCTGAAATGGGTGGTAAATTTTTTTGAATGAAATGTCCTGGGAACCAAACTTATCTTCAGCAGTAGGAAAGAGTTCATGATCAAAACAGTAGTTTTCAAATTCGCAGCATCACTTTGAACTAAGTCATGTATGGACTTGCCAAGGCAGGGGTAAAAAGCTGGAGATGAAAAAGAGAAGTATAGACACCCTTGTCATCAGTGTGTTAGTAGTCAAATAGATCAAGCTTCCCTGAATAACTGAGTTCTTGAATTATTAAAACATCTTCTTACTTTCCTCCAGAAGATGATAGACTTAATTTAAAAAGAGATATTAAATTTGAAGTGATGGTTCTCAACATCTTTTGTTCAGCATTAATATGATTTAGTGATGTTCATTTTTTCTACTATAGCATGTTACCTTGCTTAAGCTGTCAGGAAAGAAAATTGCTCAATTCAAAAAATGCTCAGATTTCCAAACCCCTCTGATTTTAGTGGTCTCCCTATCTGCCCAGGAGATTTGTCTCCCTATATTTGCCCTATACATCAAGAAGCAGCAAGCCCTTACTAGAGGATGATTTGTTTGCTCCAATTTGTCCTCTAAATAAATGCCTCTTTTTGCGACTAGTAGAGAGAGCCTTAAGAAACCAGCTTAAAATTAGTCTTTGTTAATAACCCATCACAATCCAAAGACCAGATTATCAAAGGAACTCAGGCAATGAACAGACTGATTTTAGTGAAATGTGCTTATTGAATTACTTTTAATGTTCTTTTAAACATTTCACATCTTAAGACGAAAAATTGTTGAATGGAGCAGTTAGTGGGATGAAGGGTTTTACTCAGTTTGGGTTGTGGCCTGTGAAATGAATTGTTACATATATTTTTAATAAAACAATTAAGGGGTTTTTTTAATTATCAAGATATTTTAATATTTAAGATTATTTTTAATACCCCAGGAAAAATGTATAAGAGAATAAACAAAGCAAGTAGCAAACTCACATATTTTCTTAACAACCAATGTGAGCTAGGCTTTTCTTTTATCTTAAGGTTATTGTTTGCATAAAGATTATACAGGTTTTTGTTTGCCTTCACATGTGGGGAATGAACATAAGTGATTTCTGTTGAAAAGAGGGTTAAAATTATCGAAAACCCAATTAATATTCTGTGTTGCTTCTATGACAGCAAGAATTGAACTGAATATAAAATAATTTCCCATCTCTCAGGCAAACGGAACATTATATATATAGATGTATATTTATATAAAAATATATAACATAACATATAGAGCATAGTGAATAAGTATACATCACTAAATGTTATCACAAAGCAGTAATCTGAAGCTAAGTAAAATATTATAATATTATTAATCATGATAAAGAAAGTAGTATTCCCATTGAATAAGAGTTAGAAAATTAAACTGAACACGTATCTGTCCTGCTGCCAGAAATTCTATGAAACATTTGCACAAGTGTGTAAATACAGACAGTATGATCATAGTTTCATACATTTTCCTAAAAGTCTAGAACACTTAGTAATAGCAAGTTGACAGCTATAACAGTAACTATATACTTTTGGATCTTAAAAAGTATATAGAAAATTTCTTTAAAAAACTCCAACCAATACCCCCCCAAAAATCAAAAGACAGAAACAAAAATGACCCAAATAAAGCATGACATTTAGCAAAAGATGTGACTGCATAATTGATTGAGGATATTTTGTAGTCACACCATGAACTCATACATATTTTCTTATGAGAAAAAATATTATGTTCCTTTAAGCAATCTTCTGCAAGTGATGAATATCTTTATTGCATGTCATTAAACAGACCCATCATTATATCACAGAATTTCTGAATACTTAGATCATATTGATCTGTAATGATGTGTAGCAACATTTACCATCCAATTATAGATATCCAGGGGAGGGAGTATAAACAGTCAAAATGTGAAGTGATACTTTCAAAGAATACCTACTGTTTCAGGTTCAGAATCTTTTTCAGACAGATCTGGCATCTCTGTATTTAACAGTCTTTAATGTGTGTTTTCTCCAGGTATTTGTCAAATTACTTTTTCAGGCCATCCAAAACACCCTGTAGCAAGCATCAACCTATAGAGGCAATAGATAATCCAGACACCTGCCTTCTCTTTGCTTGTTTTGCACCTTCTGACTGATGGTTTCACCTGTTGCTTCTTCTTTTTCCAAGAGAAAAGAGAGTGAGCATTTATTCCTTCTAAGTCGCTACTAAGGAAATCAGAACGAAGGGAATCCACACAATAGAACAAAATTGTCAAGAAGGTTGAATACCTGGGTGAAAAATATCAATTGTAAAGAAATTTTTAAGGAAATCAGATGTAACTTTTATTTAGGGCCATATACAGATATTTAAATATCCCACTTCTCATTCTGGGCAATTTAAATAGTCTTGTACAGACTATAATTGTGAATGCAGTTTTTAAAGAATGAGTCTGAGAATTAATTTAATTGAACTCGGGTTAAATTGCTTCAACTAAGGTAAGATGAATGTTGATTAACAGAGTCAAATGCCGAGTCAATTAATGTAATTCCAACTTAAGAAGAAAACATTTGTGACATATTTATTGAGGTAAAGTCACTTGAAACAAGATCACATGTGTTATCTTTGACAGTATTGAAGTTCAGGTATATTCAGGACGTTATATGAGAAGAAATTGCTGGCAATAAATATGGAGCTCAAAATAATCTTTTCTTAATGTTCATTAAGTTAGAATCTTAAATGAAAAATGTACAAAAATCACATTATGCAGGCTGATATCCTTTAGTTTTAAATGTAAAAATTGAATTGCAAACGTTGGAACAGTCAGTATGGTCTGCTAAAAGAAATTTGTTTGCTTTAGGGTCTTGAATAACAGCAAAAAAAAAGGGAATTTTTTTTTTAGATTCTTGTATCACACAATTTGTATTCATTTCTTAGATTGCCAAAGCACAACTTAACCTGAAATAAAAATATAAACTATGATTATATTGGAATTACACAAAATTAACCACTATTGAAATTACAAAACTGGTAAAATATTTATTTTCAGTGTATCTACCCACTGTGAAAAGCTATGGGGAAGGAGGGAGAAGGAAAGTAACAGAGCATACTTGCGCTTTACCAGGCCGCAAGCAACTGAACTGCCCAGAGGAAAATTTTTTTAAGCTCTAGGAGGTGAAATATGCTTATTGTAACTTGGCCTTATATTAGAGAAGTAAAATTATGAAATCCATTCCTATGCAACAAAATCAAAATTTTGTATTTCTTTTCGTAGGGATGATACTTTTTAAAAAAAATAAAGTTGCCATATTGAAGGTCTGTGAAGGTGATTAAACACCATCATATTTTAAAGGAAAAAAGATTAATCCTATTGCCTGAAAAAAAAATAGTTGGCAGATTTTATTGTTTGGGGTTTATTTTTTAAAATTCTGGAGGTATATGTTAGTTTTAATAAATCTTCCTTTTTCATCCATCTGTCATCACTAGAATTTATGTGAGTGTGGTACTTAAACACTGAGGAGAGGATTTTTCCAGTATGAATTTTTTTTCCAGTAACAGATAAAAATATGAGTGCTTAAAGCTTGTGCCCATCACTGGTGAGGTAGATTCTCCAGTCATCAAAGAAATAAATGCTAATGGAGAAAAAAAATGGCTCTAAAAGAGTATTACTGATTGGGTATTAATAGTAGTGGACAATGAGTAAGGAGTGGATAAAAAGGAACAGTTTGATTTTAAAAAATACTTTAGAGAAAGGTGATAAAAATGTTCTGCTTAAATATTGTATTAAATGTATGTTCCTCATTCACAGAAATTCAAAACAGCTGGCCTGCGAAATTAGCAGTTATTAGTAGGAATTTCTGATGAAATTGCCAAGTTGGAGTGGCACTGTATGACAGGAAAATATAATATCTAGCTTATAGGAGAAAAAAACATGCAGCTGTGAGCTGATTAGTCTATCCTCAGTAGCATACCATTTATGAATAAATACTGAAAGTAAGTGTTCAAGTTGTTACTGTAAATAAATAAATGTTTGAAAATAATGCATCAGTTCATCAAAAGTAGATTGTGGCAGACTAACCTTGTATCTGTCTTTGAGAAGACAACAGATTGATTGTCTAGACAGGGAAATTCAGTTTTAATCTGATTTCAGTAAACATTTTATATAATACTGTACAAAGAAAGAGATGCCAGATGCTTAAGGAACTTTTATTAGTGAGACAATTGTTCAATTTGTTGATGTTTGGTAGTGAAACTCAAAGATAAGTAATGAGGAAAATCGTGTTTAATACTTTTCACCAATGTATTCACCTGGACAATGGAAGTTTGCTGATGCAATAAAGCTGGCAATCAGTACAGAAAAGGATGAACATAGAGTAAGAATTAGATGTCTTAATTAATAGAAGTAGAGCAAAATTCCTTAATTTGAAATTCATTAATTTGAAAAGGACGTATCAATGGCTGAAGCTATATAATGAAAGCACTAGTGGTAGAAACAAAGAAAACTTTTGAGATGTCCAAGTTAGTTATGGATTGGTCAGGTTTGACAGGGCTTTGAGCAGCTTGGTATAGTGGATGGTATCCCTGATCAAGGGAGAAGTGTTGGACTTAGATGATTTTTAAGGTACCTCCCACCCCAACACATTCTATGATTACTTGAAGTCACAAAAGCAAAACAGTTTTAAAAAATTGTTATTCAGCCTTAGAAAACATCAGTCAATCATTTTTAAGATGGAGTTACTGTTCTTGCATAAAACACTCAGGCGACTTCCTCTGGAATGTTATGTACAAGGAAGAAAATATCTTTATTTTCAGGATAAACAGGAGAATGGGAAATATATTTAATAACAGTAAAATGGATAAGTTTGGCTGCAATAGGGTAATAAAAAATTGGAGTGATATATAAATATAATACAAAAATATGATTGATAGCAGCAGCTTGGTGAAAATCACCTTAAAGTATATAGATACCAGAACTCAAGGGTGTAAACTTCTTACTAATTAAGATAGTCCGAAAAAGGAAAGACAGTTTCTTACCACAATAGAAGGAATGGGGCAAAGATATTGCCTAATTTTAAAACAGGTTATGATTGATTTAGAAAGGATTATCTAGCATTGGTAACAGATTCAAATGGTTCCTTTAGTCTGTGCTTCTTGAATAATCATGATGTTTATTAAATAGATAAATCATTGCTATTAATTTTATTTTAAACTATATTTTTTAAGCTATTCTGAGTTTATTCTAAACTCAGAAATCCTTTATGTAGGCCTGCATATAGAAAAAAAGGAAAAACAAAGTTAAGGACCAGTGTCGAAATGAATTGAGCATAAAATTTAGTGCTGTCTTTCAGGATAATTTTCTGTTATCCTGTTTCATCTTCACCCTTTTAAAATGATGGGAATTATTGCCTTTACATATTCTCTATTTAGTGTCAAATGAGTTCCATATGTTTTACTGATAAATAAAAGATTAAGGAGATTAAAATGAATATTCTGGCAAGCAGGGATAAGATTTGTGAAGGCTTACTTAGAAGCAACTTTGAAGTCACTTGAGGACTGCACAGTAAAGATGGCTGTACCTGTGAAAAAGTCTGCAGGATGCCACACTGATTTGAGACCTTTCTTAGTGTCAATCATTATAATCAGCATGTGGGTCTCAATAAGAATACTTCCCTTGAAACTTTTTTGTGAGTCATAGGTAATTTACGGTTTTTTGATATTCTGAGATAGAAATTAGTCTGGAGTCAAAGTGGCAACACCATGTAAAATGAGAAACTAAACTAGAATAGCAAGCCTAATTGAATTGTGTGTTCTTCTTAGACTTTGCAAATTTAAGCTTTTTAAATTTTTTTTAAAAAATTTATTCCGTTATAGTGCTAACCAATCTAAATCTTCTGCTCTAACAGCCTAAAAATTTCCTATAAAAACTGCTAAATCTAATGCAGATTATAGAATCATCCAAGATTTCTGCAGGTATCTATAGATATCTATAGGTATCTACAGATATCTATCTGTAGGTATCTATCTGTCTAGGCAGACATATTAGATACATTATCAAATATAGAAGGTGTAGGGATGGGAAATAACGAGGGAAATGATGGTGGAAAAGGGTCAAAATATGTTCACTTCATAAAAATGTAAAATAAAGGATGTAGATATCACCAGATGGGTGTCAAAGAGATTTTTTTGAATGTTTGATAAAATAGTGAGCTCAACAGCAAATATTTGGGTGACATATCCTACTAATTTGGATATCTTTCAACTGTTTTCAAAAGGTAGTTTGGGACTGTAATTATGTCTTTGGTTTTGCATATGTCAAAAGTAAGAATTGCTGTCTGTTAATGTGTGATCGATGGTAGGAGATGTCAGAATATTCATAATTACTGGAAGGAACAAAAAGAAGCAATGAACATACACAAGTTTTCTGTCAGTTTTGTTGCTTATGTCTCATGTCAGTGCATCACTGGAATTTAGTCATAGTCATACAAAAGTTTATTTCATATGGTTATGTGAGAATTTAAAGTTGTATCATGTTGTAGAATAAAGTTTAAAAAATCATTAATAGAATTACAGAATCATTTAGGTTGGGGAAAAACCTTTTAAAATCGTACTGTAAATTGTCATCAAGCCATCAGAACTGCCAGCTGGGAACAGGAGCAGAGAATAGACATTTCTTTCAAATATGGAAATAAAAAAATCTGTGCCAAACTCAATGTGATTAGAAACTAATATTTACATTATAGGACTCCTGTGTATAATTAATAGATATCAAATTGAGAGCCACAGACTTCTCCACAGACTTGTCCAGCAATTCAAATTTTTTTCTCAAGATGTCTATGAGCTGCAGGCTTTCTGCATTTCTGTTTCAACATTTAAGATATACAAGATTAGCCTAGCATTAATGATTCTGGTGTATAACTGCTTTCTTGTGCGATGTGCTCAATAAGATATCAACATTTAGTTGAAAAAGAAAAAACCTTAAATATCTACTTTTAGTCCTGTCTCACTCTACTGCAGATGTCAACGGAGAAAAAAAATCCATTCCATACCTACCTTTATTCCCCATAAATATTTATAAAAATTGCTTTATGACAATAACTGACACAGTTATTAAAATCAGTTCTACAAAAATTAGATTTTTACAAGATTGGTCCATATGAGAAATTTAGTTTAACTTTCCTCAGCTGCTACCTGATTGGAATGCATTAGTGCCAGTGTGAGTAAATTAGAAATGGAAGATGGAGTTATTTATATAGAACGATGATATCGATTGGGCTAAATGTATGCTTTCCCACTGATTATACTCATCAGACTTGTATTGTTGGGTGATTTTCTCTGTGGTCTGATATTATTCAAAAGTTACTCATTCATGGAATGAGTATAGATGAATATATAGATGAAATTTCACCTAGAAAGAAATTCTGCCTATTCACTAAGTTCTGAAGTGTTCTTGGTTAGAACTGTTTCAGGTTGAAGCTTAATTCTAATTCTAGTCTATTATTCTATTACTAATAAGCAAAAAATGTCAACTTTTCAAAATTCCAAGAGCCAATGGTGAGAATTCACATCTCTCAATGAAGTACAGGATATATATCTGACGTTGCTTTACAGCTGTCTGTTGTTCAATAACATACAAAACTTTCCTCAAAAGTCATTAGAATCCCTCCTCAAAAGTCATTAGAATCAAATCTTATTCTGCAGATCATATCTCGTTTAAAATTGTCACTTTACAAGGAGGTGTAGTGGACTGACAAACATATAATGTGTATGATCTCGGAATCATACAATGTAGAATAAAGCTAAAAAAGAATGTCTTTATTATGAGGAAAAAAGCAATTATAGTTTAAGGTAGGAGGAGCATCCACTGTGATTTCTATTCATGTGAATTTCATTGCACTATTTGATTATGCTTTCTCAAAATAAAATGGCAAAACATTTGAACATAATAGGGCACAAAATTGTTGTGATCTGAGCTTTTGAGGCTGTATAGATTTTGCCAAGAGCTTTGATGTATAAGAGAACTGTTTTGTTGATGAACAAATATTGGGCAATCAAGAAGAGGTGAGTGCATGTCCAGGCTAATCCTTGTAAATTTGTGTGGCAGGAAAAATCAAAGATCATTCTGAAATATGCACTGCATACATAAAAGGCAATGATCTTCTATTGAAATACAGCAAGAAAAAATTCAGACTTTATTTACCCGTCCAAATTTCTAGTGAGCTCAACAGCATCTCTTGGAGGCCATTTTTGGGACATAGTAAAAGAGGATCAGTAAAGAAAATGGTGGGTTTTTATGTGGTCCACAAAATCCTCACATAACTAATGTTATTAGTTCTAATAAAGCATTCAGATAGAACCACACCTGCCCAACACTACACTACGGTTTGCCCTACTGCCAAAAATAAACCAAACTGAAAGGCTTCCTGAGAAAAGGAACAGAAAAAATCTGCGAGTTGCAAAGATAGATAAAACGTAAAGGTTACTAAAAGAAAGTGACTAAACCCATAACCAGGATAACTTTCTATTGAGTTTCCTAGCTTATAATTACAGGGAATATGATGGTGTTCTCCCCCTTAACATTATAGTTAAACTGAATAGCCAGATGAAACAATCCCAACTCCTGAGAAGGGCTTTGGATTCATACTACTTCAATTCTGAGACTGAAACCATTATTATTGTAACTTTTTCTGCTTCAGAGAGGTCTAAACTCAGTGTGACAGAAAATACTTGGTCTTCTCTCAGGCACAGCTGTACTAGTAGGATGGAAAGGTAAGTCAGGTCTCTTGCAGAGAAGAATTGCTTCTTTTAAATAAATGATACAGAAGATTGAGTAGACTGTCAACAACATGCTAATCACCTTCAATTCTCCTGCCAGTAACTGTTCCCCACAGGCCATAAAAGATATTCTGATTTGACTTTTAGATACCTGGCCATCTGTTTCCTGAACATCTTGTATTAATTGTCTGAAGGAATAGAACTTTGGCAAGCACATGTAGCTTAACCTGTCCATTCATTCACATGACATGCATCATTAGCAGTACACTCTCTATCGTCCGCAGTTGTCTCTCCCTTTAACAAGTCCAAAGTAATTAGGTCTGGGCAAAAGGAATCCTGTCACACCAGGAAAGTCAACTGTTAATGCTGTCTCATATTTAGGCAATCTGTCTGTCAAATGATTACTCTCAACAGAAAGGGATAGAATTGGTGTAAGCAGTGTCTCTCTTGACAATGAAATTATACACAGTATCTTACGTGACAGTTGTGTTTTTCCTTGCATAGTTACTAGCCCTGTGGTCTTCAACAAAGCTGGGTTTTAAAATGGAAAATAAACCCCACTGTTGTCATTGGTGTAGTTAGCTTAGAGTTGTGCAGTCTGGGCATTGTTTCCATATCCTGGATGTTACTGCAATAGTAATAATTATTAGCAAGGTCTTGTTATTTCCTCTGACTATTTCAGATGAGTTTGATGCTGCTCATAGATATAAGACACAAAATCACACTGAAATAAGCACCCGTAGAATACAGAATACTCTGAATTGGAAGGGACCCACAGAGATCATCCAGTCCAACTCTTAAATGAATGGGATCAAACCCATAACCTTGGCATTATTAGCACCACACTTTAACTAGCTGATACAATCTAAATCACTCAATAGTTTTGAATGAGGGATTTTCACTCTTTTAGATAAAATTTTTCACTTCTCTAAATGGTTATGGGGACCCCAAAGCTTCATTTATGGGTTGAACAAAGCTTTTTGTTTAATTATTTATTTACCTTCAGAAAGGAAAAAAAAAAAAATGAGGAAAGCTTGAAGCCCTAAAATATCACAATCACAATTGTGTTTGATAAAGTTTCATGGCAATTAGATGAAGGATACATTAAGGTGTGAAAAATTGCATTATAATCAGGATTTGAACTATATTTATTCTTCTTCTTTGTTTAGATCAGTGCTCAAAAGCCTGTAAAGTGCTAATGCAAGCGGAATATTCTGGTAACAGACTACTTGTTAGCATTATTAGCAGTATACCAAACTTTTTGCAGCTAAAATAAGAATTAAGGAAAAAAAAACAGTCAGTTTTTGGTTTTTTTTTTTTACAAATGTCCCCTGAGAACTGAGGCATAACAATAGAAATGCAGATAGTCAAAAGATTCTCTAAGATCATAGGATTGGTTTAACACTTCAGGACAAGAGGATTCCATTTACGCTTTTCTTGTTGTCAATGGAAAAATTATTTAAATACAGATCTTTAAAAAGAAAGGGAAGGAAAAAAACCCCAAAAAATTGCAAAAAGAAAAAAAAGCAGCCAAGGAATGAATTTTTCTATTTGAATCACAGTCAATAACATGCACTGCTGAAGAAAACCAGTGTAAATATTGCATCTCCTTTTTTAAATTTTAATTTCTTTATGAATGGCTTTAAAATATTTTCTACAATTTATTTAATTTTTTACAGTTTGAGGGCAGATTTTTTTAAAATGCATTAAAAGGACAAATGCTATAACCTAATCTCATAGGTGATAATATTGCATAAAAAGTTTGTGGACTTTCTGAATTCCTTGCTAGTAGCTTTGTGCATTTGCAATAACACAAAATTTGTGTCCTTTTTGTCCCTACATGGGAGCAAGCTGTTACTTGCTTGACTTGAGATCTGATTTTTAAAAGCAGTGTGCAGTACTCCATATGAAAAATCCATAGCCACTACTAATACTTGATATAGAGGCTATTGTAGGTGTTCAACTCAATTTTGATGTGAGAAAATGTGGTGATAAATATGCTTTTTGAAGAATTTCTTAAAACACTTCTTCAAATATTTCTTTGAATAGGATATTCTGCCAAAGGCCACAGTTGGTATTTACTTTTGTGCACTTATATTCATACTATTTGTATACATCATGTTCTCCATAATGTTATGTTGCATTATCTTTAAATACTGAACATTTTGAAATAAGGACTCAACGCTGATCAAGTATCCCTGAAATGCTTTTCAACCACTCTTCTGCAAAGTTTTTAATCATGCTGGATGATTTTTTCCCTCTGGTTTCTCTTCCTTACCCTTCTTCCTGTGTGAACTGGGATCAGCTTCAAAGCAGAAGATTTTTTGAGGGACTGAACAATAGTTCTATGTTACTCCAGGTGTACCCAACACCTTTTAATTGAGTGGAAATAGGTCCGTGGTGGTGCAGAGGGGAAGGCAAGCTTGTTCTGAGCCAACCTTTTTCTTTTAACTTCTTTAAAGTATCTTCTGTAGGCAGCAGCATTGAAGCCAAGGTAGCAAACTGTTCTTCCTGGATGAAAATAGTCCTGAACACTTGGGCCAACAAACGCTGCCTAAATTTCACAGCATCTGAAGGCACTGTCCATGCTGAGTTCTCAAAAACCAGTGTGGTACCTTCATGAGAGATCTCTTCAGCATGGCAAGACCTATAGTCCCCTTTCAGAAAAAAAATGAAAAAAAAAATCTAAATTTAGAGATGGAATTTGAGGATAAGAATTCTGAATTTTTATGCGTTTTGTAAGCAGTTACTGGAGAAAAGACATACTTTAATTAAAGAGATTTTTTCTTTCCTTTCCACATCTTTTGATGGAGTTCTTAAAAAAAAATCTTAAAATGTTTTATTAGTAGCAGGCAATGCTGTACTAAAAGAGTTCACAATGCAGACCAGGAATATTTGCATCTCCTTCAAAAACACAGCTGTTTGGGAATTTTCTGACCTTTCTTTTATTTTCATATTCTTGACTCTTCTTCCATAAATATGTAGAAATTTTTTAAATTATATTTTTCATCCCTTCTTACATGGATGAGCTGGAATTCACTGAATGGCACCTCTAGTCTCAGCAATTGAGATCTAAAAAGAAAGACAGTAGGAGAAGAGATCATACTGATTTCACAGCTGTAGTCTCCATACAAATGGTTAGACTTTTTGTTGGTGATTTACCAATTCCAATCTTCTATAGCTTTCAGTTTAATAGTGTTCACATTACACATTTAGGAGTGTAATATGAATTCATGAAAGAAATCAAGATGACTGACTGCAAACTAGAACTGTAAACAAAGCCAAAACACATCAGAAATATTTGTTTTGAAAAACACAACCTAATTGGTAACTTTTTATAAACACATAACTAAATGAAACATTTTCCCTGTAGCCACATGATTACAATTCCATAGAAGCCCAACAGGAACACTGAGGTTAAAATGCAGGGTATGTACAGCATGTGCATGTGTGTTTGGAATTGGTATCTATTTTCCCATCTGGTCCTATCTTATAATGTTACTTCGTACAGATAATAGAGAAAATTTCAATTTTTAAGACATTGTCTAAGTCCCCACATTTTCTGTCATTTTAGAGCTGGAAGCCATTCTTAACAGTAATTGAAGTTGTCTCTTCAAGTTATGTATAGCCTCTCATTCAGCATTTCCAAGGCTCACTTTGGAAAATACCAAAAGCACTTGAGGTTAGGAGCCTAATATAGAAGAATCAGCATTAAACATTTGAGAAAAGTACTTTTGTGCTAAAAAAGAAAAAAAAAAAAAACCAGAAAAATGGTTGTTTCACTATATTTAAAAAAGGATATGAATTTTTTTTTCCTTTCAGGAAAATATAGCAAATATTGAAGATTATAAATTTAGGGGGGAAAAAGGAGAAACTATAATTTATATGGCATTTATAAGATGGCTCCTTTTTTTCTTTTTTCTTTTTTTGAAAAGAGACTTCTCACTTTGTTCTTGAAAAGTATTAAGAGCAGTTATCCTTATGGTTAGGTGAAGGAATATATAAAAAAAGCCATCTCAAGTTAAAAGTAAGAAAGAAGTTATGGGAAAAAGGCTTTGAAGGCTACCTTTGATTTTACTTTAGCATCAATTTCTTTCTCCTTCTTTTTCTTAACTTCAGGGTTTAGATCAAATGTAGAAATCCCTTTAGTATCTTCCATGCAAATTAAAGCACTTAACAACAGATTGCGTTCTTGATTACTCGCATACACAAATCTGGCATAATAAATCTGAAGTAAGCTCGTAATCTCTGGATCAGAAGCATGATATCAGTAAAAAAGGTGTTTAAAATTATAAAAAGGAGGAAAAATCCCCATACGTTAGTTGTTTGCTCACTGTGATATGTGTGATATAGTATTTGTATCAAACTTTTTTAGTTACTATAACAAACTTAAAATTACAATTGTCTCAAGAATGTTTTGCTGGTTTTGAGTTCATTAAAGAACCATTATTTTGGAAATTCTTACAATTATTTGTGTCAGCTTGTTTCTACTTAAATGGATAGATTTTTAGACTTTGAAGTCCC
Source organism: Setophaga petechia (assembly GCA_024362935.1). NCBI lineage: Eukaryota > Metazoa > Chordata > Aves > Passeriformes > Parulidae > Setophaga > Setophaga petechia. The sequence goes on from JANCRA010000001.1 coordinate 37,677,866, forward strand.
TAATACTATTTACGATATATTTGAATTATGTATTTCTTTCTTTCACTAATTTGCTACTGTTTGTTATCTGTTGGGTAGCTTATAGAAACCCTGAATGAATAGTGCGCTTTGAGGGAGTTTGGTTTTAAACCTCACTATATAAAACGTAAAGGAATTTAGTAGGAGAGAAACCCATGAAATTAGGCTGCCTGCACTCTACTGCTCAGTGGAGAAAGGCTGACAAAAGGTAGGATATCTGACTGCTTGCTGTTCAAAATGGGCAAAAAGAGCAACCAGTGGCCAGAGAAGCAATAATGTGCAGTCTGCACATAACCTAGGGATAAACTTCAAGGCAGGCTGCCTGGCAAGCTGGAGGAGTCTTGGTTACTGGGGATGCCAGGGGTCTTGGAGCTGATGAGCTGGAGACTTTCAATCAGACTGCAGGACCCCAGAGAGATGGAGCACCTGGGAGTCAAACTGGAGACATCTGGGAAGGGTTTTTCCCCAGAGAGTCCCAAGACTGGGTGATTACTCAGGCAGCTCCTGGTTTTGGTGGGTGCCTGTGCCAATCCTGTTCTGTTTGCAAGCAGCTTTGTCTGCAAAGACCTTGTGTGTGCCCATAAGGGGTTAGTGTTCAGCTTCATTCCTGGTGAGGTCTGGAAATGGGACCGGAGCAGATCCTCTCAGTCAGCTCTAGAGGGGATGGATTAATCCACTGGGTTTGGTTTTATATTATATATATATGTATAAAATAATCTAAGTTTACCTACCAATCTTAATATTTCTAAATGCAAGGTCTACAATTATTTTCTCCAGTCTAGTGTGTGAGGGTAGGGATGTGGAGTTTTGTATACTCTGAGGGGGTGGTGGTTTTTTTGTTCTTTTTTTTTTTCTCACTATCATTAGCTTGTATCATATTTGGAGTTTATTCAGTATATTCATTAGCTTGTATCATATTTGGAGTGGTGGTAAGAAAGGGAAAGTTATTTAAAGGTGTTAAACATGGAGGTATAAAGATCTGTTTTGTTATCTCAGTGAAAAAATCATGTTACAGTTGGACTCAGTACAAATCTTGATTGTCAGGAAGTGACCTGAGATATCCTGACTCATCTCCCTGTAGGTCATGTTTTGGCTGGCTTTGATGTTTAGAGCATCCAGCCTGCAAACCTGGACTGAACTTTTGCCTTCATAGAAGATACTCTCTTTCAGGATTCCTTTACTTCTTCAATAATTCATGGTTCACACATTACTGTGTCATGTCTTATACCACAAGTCTGAGGTGCAATTTTGCTCCCATGAAAAGCTGCAGACCAAAGCACTTTCTTCTGAGACCGTTATAAAGATAAAATACTGCAGGGTGGGTTATCAAGCTATTGAAAGGATTAAATGAGGTTAGAAATATCTTCAGGGCTTTACTCTGCACAGGAAAACACTTTTGTGAAGAAAAGGGACTAACAAGTTGTATCACCTAAAAGAGAGCACATTCATTTCTGAGTCTCTTGAGGCTATCATAGAACCTTACTGGGGCAAAACAATAAAGAACAAAATATTATTGATTTAGTTTTAAAGGGAAGCATAACACTTAAAAATACTTTATATCAATTTATTGTAACTGTTACTACCAAAAAATTTGTTAGGAGAAATATTTGGTATTACACTGATATTTTCATTTGCTGTTTTTTACCTTTTTATAACATTGTTATTTTTCTTAGTATTTGGCTAGCTAAACAAAGTGTGGTTTACACTACTTTTTTTGTTAAACATTTCTTTTTCAAGGGATTTGCAAAGTGAAAGCCCTCCAATTTCCTATGGGTATTAATCCTCAAGTCCAGAAATGCATCAAGCAGGACTCAGGTACAAAATGTTGACCTAATAAGGTGTACTGTCATGTGATCTTGCAGTTTCAAGCTTTACTTAATACTTTTCCCTGCTTTCATGTCCGGTACATCAATTCACTTTTCAACAACAACATTTCCTGTACATCTCAAAGAGTTTGTATCTAATGCCCCTCAGAAGTCCAGAATTTTTTGGATTTCATTATTTTCCAAATTCAGTATATTCAATTACTGTTGCCTGTGAAAGTGTGCAGTCCTTAACAGTTCTTTCTCCTGGTCATGTAATCCCTTCTTCATTCAAAAAATGCTCTATGCAGATATGACAGTAGCATTTGACACATGGAAAATTGTTATTGATTTCAGAGATTTTCCCCTTAATATTTAAGAAAAATTAAAATTTCATAGCTGACAACATTTTTTTTTACCTCCTGCTACGCCTTGTCTTAATCAAAGTTATAATATGGTATGGGTTGCCACACTATCTTGCAGCATATCCCTTTACTTGAAAAGAACTGTCTTAAAAGATGTTAACTGTCTTAAGATCTCGATTCTCTGTTTTTAAAATAAGTGAAGTTTAACTCCTGTCAGTGGTGATCTTTCTCAGGGTTTATATTTGTATATGGAGCTTTATAAGTACTTCCTGAATTGCGGGGTTTTTTAATTATTGAAGAAGATGTTAAGTCAAAATGGAAATTGATCACAAAATGAAAATTGAATTTTAGTGGAGGCAATTAAAAAGAACATAGAAGAGCCTCTGTATGGGAATAATTAGACAATTACAGGGAAATATCATAGATGAACAATCCAAGTGACAAAAAAAATCATGTAAAAATGTCAGTAATAATCAGATAGTGTAAGTTTTTAGAGTCTTCTATTATTTCTTCACTGCCTTCATTACTGTTGCCTGTGGCACGATGCCATGTAACAGAGGGTCAAAAAGTTTTTGCATACTCAACCCTCAAAAATCAGGAAGGACTTTTGTCTCCCCAAAGTTTAGTAAAGAGAGACCATCTCTGCAATCACAGACGGCACAGCCAGTATATTTTGGGTAAATAAGAACACTTAAGAGAAACAATATTACCTAAAATGTTTTTTTTTCCTCCATGAAAGTACTTTAGAATAGGGAAGAACTAATGAGCTGTAAGAGGTCTGAAATTAGCAGTCATATCTCACTGATGCTCTGATGGGTTGCAGTTCAACTAAACCAAGATGCTACTGAAATACTAACAGTAAGTGTAATTGAAAATCAGTGGTGAAAGACAAAAGCTGAGAAGAAATTATGCCTAGAGAAAAAAATTATTTTCTACAGCAATGGTTCCCAAACAGGTGTGGTGGCAGTTGGACACTGCATAAGCTGATACACCAGGCAGTCTTGACATGCCTTATAGCCTTAGTTCTGTGGTTTCTCGTTGCTCTATCCCCTAAGGCAGCTAAAACCGCTTTCCTGCTATCACTTTTTTATGTAAACAGGTGCTTTAATGGCTACTGATGACAACTGAGTTGGAAGCATCCATAAGAAGTTTTCTATTTGCCATTTATTCTATGTTGCTGCTAAATACATCTGCTCCTGCTGCTCTAAGTTAGTTTTCTTGGTGGTATGCTGATTGCAGCTTCCTCTTGAAAGGCTTGAGAAACCAAGTTCTGCTTCATGTGTGGTTTTTTTTGTCTTTTGGACTTTGTGAGAATAACCACCTTTGACTCATTTCTATGAATTGTTAGTGAATAAAATGCATTACAATGTGCCAGTAGAGACTTTACTTACAAAAGGAGGGAAAAGGTAGTTAAGTAATCAGCATGTATTCATTGTGCTTTGTCCTCTGCTTCAGGCACTCAAAAATAACAGTATACTGCAGGAATTCTCTCTCTTTTCAGTGTCTGTGATAATTACCAATAAGTTTTATACAGGAAATTTGTATGTCTGAAATATTGGAAGGATTTATTCTTGCCTAAAACGTTGCTGATGGATATAATGGGTATCTAACATATAGTAGCAGCATTTTCTTATAATTTATTATTCTCTCTCTCTTTATTTTTCATCTAATTTCTCCAGTCTACTAGTTTCTCATATTACTACTAAGCCTTGAGACATTTTACCAGAGCAAAATAATAGCTGCTGGAGACAAGAAAGAAGGTTGCCTTGCTTCTATTTGCATTCAAGGGGAGGGAGGGAGGAAGGAGCAGTATTTTTCCTAATGCTTTCATTGAGGCGTGTTAATTAAATATTGCAAATTACATCATTTCTTCTGGTTTCCTTAAAAGATTGTTTCAAGGTTAAGTATTTTGCACTATTGTGTTGTTTTTTTTTCTTTAATTTTATTTCTTTTTTTCTCCTCTCCTGAAACCTTGTGAATCTTCCTACACCATCGACCCCTTAATCTGTTCTTTTCCCTTAAGCAGTAACACATTTAGTTCCTTCAGAAACAGTTTATTTTCTAAGTTATTTATTAATTTCTATTTTATCTGAGGTATATGTCTTCCTGTTTCAGTTTCTAAAGTAGCTTCCATATGTTGGTTTAATGTCATTTTTAGAATTCTCTTTGAACCGCCAATGACTTATTGTCAAAGCAATAACAGGACTGTACATGGGATCCCTGCCATGCCACATATGCAATTACTGTCATAATATTCACCTTATTTAAAAATCTAAGAAATTTTCTATTAAACAAAAAAAGCTCATTGCCAGATCCATTACAAGTCTGTCTTCTTTCTGTTAAATAGCTATTTATATTAGTTCTGTATAGTGGATCAATTCTTTGAGCATTGTAGACTTCATGACTAATGGAGTAGGCCTTCTGAAAAGATCATTTATTCAGGTTTTAGAGGGAGTGTAGTATGTTTCTTGATATCTAAGATATTGTAAAATAAAAGTAACAATAAATATTAGGAAGTTAGCAGAGAATATTTTCAGGGCTCATTACAGTTTTCTGGTGATGTAATCACAAGACCTTTCTTTCACTAAAGACACTGGAACTGTAATTTCTGAGTATGATTGTTAGAGGTTAGAATCAAGTATTTATTTTAAGCATATTGCTCTCTATAACCTTGTTTACCTAATTATCATTTCTTACAGGATATTCAAAACCCTGATAAATACTTCTACCATTTTTAACCTGGTATTACAGATGTATTCAAACTTTTATCAGAGCACTTAATGACAGTTTTACATTACATGAAAATTATCTCTTAATGACAGGGTTTTTCTTCTGTTTTTGATACAAGCCAAGCAGTGTGGACCTCTGCACCTGCCTCGCTTCAAGTACTATTCAGTTCCACTGATTTTGTTGCATTTTCCTCATATTAGGCAAGAGTTATGTTCTTAATAGGATGAGTTTACTTGCATTTTAAAAATAATTAAATTAATGTGTTTTGACAAGATAATTGTAGATCCCTTCCAACTGAACGAGTCTACTTTATTATAAATAAATAAACTAGGTCCTTAGAATTTTACAGAAATACTTATGTCTGGTTCGATACTGGTTCCTGGAAAAATCTATTTTTTTAAGACCATTTTAAAGGAATAAGGTCCTTAGGCCAGGATTCATGCTGAGAGTTTGAAAAAAGTCTCTTGTGGATTTTCTGTGAGTTTAAGCCCTATGCTTTGGGTAGCCCTATGCTTTTTGGAAGAGACCTTTCATGATAACCGTGGCATTCTGTGAGTAAAAATTAAAAACTCTCTCCTGATGATTCTCTTCCTCTTCATATACCCACAGGTATTAAAGTGAAAGAGAAGATGAACTTCTTTTAAATTTATTATGACAAGAAAGGAGACATCTAATGCTATGGAGTAATGTATATAAAAGGTTAATCTTGGTCCAGAAATCCAAGCAGCATAGTAAAAGCAGTGGCTGGTTACTTCAAGCATTTCTGTTACTTCAGAAACATTTCATAATTTCTGTTTTCTTGCAGCACTCAGTAGACAAGGCAGCAATTTTCTGTCTTTGTTAAAGTAGCTAAAAATACTTCATGGTGAACCACAGAATAATTAATCATCCTGCAGGATTTGGAGTTTTCAAAGGTCTATTTCTGAACTACTAATCCATTCCTGAAAGGGTTTTATGTGTTTTTTCCCTCTCATGAGCTTGGTTCTTAGTACCACAAATCTGCTCATAAAAATAATAGAATGCTTTTCTTAATCCTGGCATTTACTCTTTCAAATCCTTTTCTACAAGTATTTTTCAATTAGTTTGCATTTTGAATTAATGTTTGGCACAGAATCTGGGTTTTTTCAGGTCAATTTGCATCAGCATAAATAGCATCAAATGTTCTTTTCATTTTTTTCTTTTTTTTTTGAAGGCTTGAAGTCAGATATAGAGTCTGATTAAGGGTCATTAATGTAAATTTATATTTTTCTATTGATATCACTGTGTGTTCTCCCAGGCCTTTAGATTTTATTAGCTTCTAGATTTTTGTATTGCAATTTTAATTCTTAGATTTCCTTGAAACCAGCAGCGACTAGGACATTGTCATTTACTTTATTTGACACTTTCCAATGTGTGGTGGGTATAGTTGTAAGTAAAATAACATAAGACTCAAATGAAATTAGTCTGAACTGAACAAGGAAGACCTCTATAATTAGTAACCTCTATAATTATAACCTCTATATGGTTTCAGCAAAAATGCTCCGAGACACTGCAGTTCCAATGTGGCATCCCCTGTCTGCTGAGTAGCTCTGAAGTGAATGGCTGCTGACTCATGACTTTAGATCAGCTTCCTGTTTTCTGACCTTTGTGATAATAAGGAGAAGAACTTAATTTTTGCATTTTATATCCTCAGCATATGCAACTTCTATCCATTCAGTATTCACTGGAAGTGTTCACTGGTTGATACATTTGCTATAAAATGTAGAATGTTGTAACATTCACCAAAACAAAATCTGTGATCTCTTCACTCTGTAATGGGCTGTTTTGCTCAAATATATATTTTTTTCTTTGTAAAAGCAATCCCATTCTTTATAGCTGAGAAGAAAAAAACAAAACACCTCTGACATCACTGTAGCCTGTGAGCTCCAAACCCAAATGGGACTCAAAGTGAAGCTGGAGACAGCGGAGGATCAGTGAAAAAAGCTAGGTACCATTTTTTTTAAGCAATCATTTCAAATTCTTCTTCCCATTTTTCATACTCTGGGATTTATAGTTTAAAAAAAATCCCCAACACATTTTGCACTCAACAGACCTGAGTTCAAGTCATTTCACTGCTGTACTGGATGAGATTTAAAAAAAAAGTCAGCAAAGGATAACAGAGGGGTTTTGCTCTCTTGTATTTTTTTTTAAATACAGTATAAAGGAAACCTTTAGTGTCATAATGTTCATGTTAAAGTAGCTTAGGTGTGCTCTATGTCTTTACCATAAAAATCTTATAATTGCTTTTTTCTTTCTGTAGTTTAAAGAAAAAAAGTGAATAAAAAATAATAATATTCTTCTGTGAAAAAAGTAATACCTCAAACACTTACATGGAATTAAATTCAAGATCTGATTTTTATGGAAAATACCACAAGGTAACCACAAGAACACTGACAAACCAGGAATGTGGAGATCAGAGGTGCAACCAAATACCTCTAAACCTTCAGGGACATGAAAGTGGCATTTGTACCAATATTTGTGGTATTCACACACCCTTTAAATATTTACTCTTTGTTCTAAGAATTTTTTATTACTTTGGATGAAAATTGAAATTGAGGACTGGCTGAATGGGAGATCCCAGAGGGTTTTATTCCCACAGGGTCTAGGTAGAAGTCTGTCACGAGTGGTGCCCTCCAGGGTTCTATACTGGGCCCAGCAGTAGGCTTTAAACTGCAGAGGAAACTCTGCATACTTAGAATTATTTTTTTTTTAACATCATGGATCACATAAAAAAATCTTAGATCATATAGAAGAATCTTAGATTGAAACTTAGATTTAATCTTAAATTGAAAAAAGAGTTAAAAACTCTGCCAGACTTCACTGAAATAGAAAGAGTAGGGTTCCTCTCTAAGACAGATTTCTGACAAGTTTAAAATCTCTTTTTAAGCTCAATTGATTTTTTTTTCAATTTGTTCAAGTTACTGTTAATAGACTCACCTCTTGGCTACCAATTTCTATTACATCAGTGCTCTCATTACTTTTTAATATAAAGTAGATTTTAATTAGCATGTCTATTAGTCAGAGTAACATAAGAAAAATTTACAAAATATTTTAAAATTAACCATTTGAAATTAATCTTTGCAACTTTTGTTTACCTGCAGCTATTTTTGCATTGTCTGTGTGTCCAAGGTATAACCTTGTACCCAACACCTTTGTGCACATCATTAAGTTATTGTTTTCTTTGGAAAAGAGTGTAGAAAATTAGCTGTACTTTTTTTTTTTAATTTTTATGTTTAGAACCTTTCTCTTTTTCAGCACATGCCATCTAATTATTGCCTCTGTGAATAGCCTTTACTGAAAAGATTTCTAAATACACTTTCTCTCTCTCCCATTTTCAGTTGTGCAACTTAAAATAATGACTCTCTTTGGCTGTTACTCCATTAGAAAAAAATTGGAGGTTTGTGGAATTCCAAATTACAGTTGGTTAATTTTAGTTCAAGTCTTACTACAGAAGTTGTCCTGAGATGTTATAGTGAAAGTATATAAAATAACAATCTCCAACAAAAGGAAAAAGAAAGGTAGATAATGGTAAATACAGATGTGCTTGATATTGTCATTTAAGGTATAAACCTAAAAGCCAATTGAGAAATTGAGCATTTAGCTGAATTGAATAAAGCTGATACATTTATGCCCAGCTCTAAATATGGAAGGAAGGATGCTAATGAAGAAAATCATTTAGCAAAAAAGCATTATTTGAATGCAAAAATTTGATTTGGGATAAATTATTCTAAGGAGAAATGAAACAAGAGAAGAGTACAAGCATGTGTAAAACAGCTTGATAAGCTCTCAATTTCCAGATGTCATTTTAATACACAAACTAAAATAAAAGAGGAAGAAGCCTCAGCTAGAGAAAGGCATGCCACTATTAGAAGTATGGGGAGGATACAGATGTTTGTTGGCTCAGATGAAGACAACAGTTTTTACTCCTTTGTAATGTGCCATGACTGTGCTTTGAAATGCTAATGGGCAATGCACTCTGCTTCCAGCATTTCCCTGTGCTGCACCTGACAGAGCAGTGCTGGGGTGGTGGCAATTGGTGACCCTTACCACAATCCATCAACAAAGAAATAACATAACCTCACCTTTACATAAGGAACAAATGGTCAAAACAGTCTTGCTACAGGAGAACAGTAAACCACACCATTGGAGAATTATGCCGTGGTAGTTTTTTAGATTCCTAATGTGATAAATTTTAATTAGCAAAATCATGAAAGTGTCTCTGTTTTCATAGAGAAAGTGGAGTGTTGAATACTAAAAGATTGGTCAGCTATATCAGTTAATTGAGGATGACTTGATTTTGAGTTCTCAGTAGAATATCCTTGAAAATTTGAAAAGAAATGAAGGAGCAGAGAGGGAGATTTTTCCCTGCAGAGGTCAGCAGTCCAAAGTAACATGTCTCTTCAGAAAGAAAAAGGAGATAGGATTTGCCTTAGTTCTCTAAAAAGAAGTGGCAGGAATCTCAGTTGGCATATACATATTTTAATCTTTTAGGAGAGAAAAAGGAAGGAATTTTGAGTGATAAGATATGAAAGCCGACTGAAATCAAGAACAGGGATGTACACAGCAGCTGGTGGCTTTCTTTTAATATATTTTATTCATGTCTTTGTTGTTTGACCAAATTCTGCATTATTTATGTTTTTGCACAGAGAAGAAATGCAGGTAAAAATGGCAATGTGTTTGTTCGGAAAAATACAGGAGGAAATTGATGGATAACAAAGAATTTTACTGTGAACAAGAAACAAAAGGCAGGAAACAGGTATGATCCAGGCTTAGCAACTTCACTGAATTTGAAATGAAGTTATTGGAAAAGGATAAGAAGGAAAATAATGGAAATGAAACAAAACTAAAGAAAGTGAGGTTAGTAAACTTAGAAAAATAATATGCTTAAAACCTGAAGAAATTTATCTGCTTAAAAAGTGAAAATCAATTAGCAAGATGGCAAAGAAACTAATGTTGTAGGATTTACAATGTCAGAGGGAGCATTACAAAAAATATATTTGCAGGGCAATGAAAAAGTTAACAGTGATATTTCCAGTATGGTAAGTATGAAAACAGAACAAATTCTATTTCAGCTACCTGGGAAATAACATAAATGTGATGGAAGCAATACAAGAGAGTGAGAAGTAAGTTGATTTTTACTCTGCCTCCTAGTTCTGTGGCAGTGAGGTGCAATTATCATTTCACCTGAGCATCACATCACCTACAGAAGCATTTTGATATTCTCACTTCATTGCTGTTATTTAATGAGGGACAGGTTGGTTTTTTAATCCTTTTTGAGCACGTTGCTGCAGCTATAGCCTTGCTCTGTATCTGTGCACATATTAACTATGAATATGTTTTGGCCGCTGCTGCAGAACAGATGTGCTTAAACTTCCTCATGGAGAAACTCCCCAAAGAGACCAAAAGGGTTTACATTCAAAAATAAATTTTATTCCAAAATAGAAGTCCAAGAGTATTGACTTTCCAAATGAAAAGAAGTTAAAGCAATGAATAAAAAGAACAAAAATGGAGAGTTTTATATGCTGCCCATTCTGTCCCTGTAGACTGGAATTTTGTGTTTCAGTTCCATTATCCTGATACTTTCTGAACAGCAGCAAAATCTGATGTTTTCCCCTCTGTCCCAGAGAAGCCCTTCCCTCTGTGTTTGTGGCCTTGCTACCAGACTCATCCTCTCTGCTGCCCCTTAACCTCTGCATGAGCTCCAGCCTTCAGGATGGGTCTTGCTTGTCTTGCTTGTCTTGCTTTCCTACCCTGCATACCCTCAGAAATTCCCTGATGGCAGGAGCAGCCTTCTTCTCCAAAGGGCTCTGTTGGAGCCAGACTCTTCTTAGGAGAGGATCTTGGGGACACAGACATAAATTTTAGCAAAGATGGTCAAGTGAGCAAGTACAGTTGTCTACTATGCATTGAAGCACTGTATATTTCTGGATGGATACTTGATGGTTTTTTGTTGATTTGTTTATATTTAATCTTCAGTTGCCTTAAAATTACATTATCATACTTTTTAATTATTGCAAAAGGCTTGATTTGAATTATCAGGTGGCTATGTGTTATTAATAAAATATAGTTAGTTAAATGTTTCAAAATAATTTTGGTTTCTGATTAAACTAAGCCTGATTTTAAGGTGGTGGTATTTTTGCACACACTAGCCTTAAAACTCTCATCCTTTATGAAAATAATTTATGAGACATTTATCAGACAATTAAAATTGAAATGTCTGGGCAGATTTTCTAATGAAGGATTAGTACTGTAAAATTTTATTTCTTTGGTTTTCTCTTACATTTGTACCTTTTGTCACGCTATTTTGTAAGCCTTTTATCAAGTGCTACATTGGTAATCCCCTTTCCAACATGTCCTTTGCAGTTTTGAGTGCTTTGCTTGTTTTGTGCTCTTGCCACTTCTCTTCCTACAGATTAAACTCCTTACATAGAAGCAGTCGATAGCACTACCTGACAGTGATGGGAGCACTCAGAAAAAAGGAGCATTTTGTAAAGCTCAGAATCTCAGGTAAGAATGTAATTTCACTGTTGATAAAACATGAACACAGCAACCCAAACCCACAAAACAAAACTAAAGAAACATAACAAATTCAACAAAACAATACTAATCTAGATGGATAAAGATCTAACACAACCTAGACTGAGAAAAGTAACCTTGCTATAAATTCATAAACTACATTCTTTTCATTTTCTTTTCATTTTTGTTTGATGTATTTTTAAAGATTGTTACACACAAGAGTTCACTGAATTGCAAATATTTGGCATAAATTACCCCTTTACATGGTTCTACAGAATAGTTTAGTTGAATGTTAAAGATAGAGAATTTCAGATGCTTTGTGGAACAATCTCCATGTAAAATGTCTGGCAGAGTATAGTTATAAGAGCTAAGAAACAGAGGAAGGAAAAACTGAGTTGAGTTCTTCTTGCTATTAAGACTGTTGGAGATAAAATTTATTGGAAAAGTAAAACATTTCTAAGGCTTGCATTTCATTGTATATTAAGATACAGTCCATTGATAAAAAGTGGTTCTTCAGAGCATGCTCTTTTCTTCACAGATTAATTTCCTAAAGCAAGTAGAAATTATAAATCTGTCTCAGCATTATGTTTCATGTCTTGTAGATCAGAAAATGCTCTGTAGCTGGGTAACTTGAGCGTTACTGAAGCTGTATATAACAAAACAAAAGGAGTCAGGGAGGAGAAAAGAACAATAATGAGGAGAAGCTCATCATTTTTTCTTCTACCTCTGAATGGGGGTTGGTGTCTCCCTAGGAATCAAGGTGCTCGAGTTCCCTTGAGGCAAAAGAGAATAAATTGCCAGTAGCAGACAAGGTGAATGCAATTGTATATAAGGTGGGTGAATAGAAGAATCTCTTTGTGATTGCTTTCTAAACCATCAAAGGGGGTCTGAAATAGGGCAGCCAAGGGGTATATTTTTCACTTTACATATTTTTTGTGGCTGTGTAATTTTCATGTAGAATTTATAATGCTGTATGTTCAAAATAGATGATGAAACCTGGTTTGCAAATTACAATATGTGTCTATCATTAGATACTATGATTCACTATGTTACTATGATTTACTTAGCTCAATTCTTAAGGAAAATCATAGACAGTGATTTGGAAAAGCTCCCCCTCTACAGCAGAAACACAATAATTTCTTTCTGAAGCAGAAACAGTAAGAGCTGTTAAATATGTGATCAATGCATAATTTGCATATTAAAAGTGAAAGTATTCTGATAAATTACAGTTTTCTGTCTTTTTAAATCATGCATATAGCTCTTGAATGTTGTATAATATTATCACTGGATCATAGAGATTTTCAGCTTTATCTAATATAATTTGTTATAAGCATTAAAATCAAGCTTCCTGCTCTTCCTGATTAACAGTCTTTTTTTTTTGTTTGTTTCTATAGCTAATGTCACAACAACAATAAAAATATTTGAAATAAGTATTACTTTGAAAAGAGAAGAAAAATAAAGTATTTTTCTTTAGCATATTATTTTCTTCTTGCAAATTTTCCTTGTCAGGTTCTTCATAGAACACGCTGTTCTCTCTCATGACACAATGCCTAACAGATTTCTACAGAAATATTTTGTTCTGTAAAAAACCTATGTCTAGAAAAAAACATGTCTAGAAAAAAGAATGCACTTCATGACTAAAGAGTGTCTTTCTCATCCTAGGCTTTCTTTATTCAAATTCATGAATTTGAGATGGTTGCTAACAGCCTATTATAGCAGCATAAGATAGTGTAAATAATACAAGCACAGACTAAAAGCATTCTGACTACACATGCAGCTGTGTGTTTTATTAACACTTAACTTGAAAAAAATATTACAAAGTAGAGGATCATTACTTTAGACTTAATGAAAAGCATCTCTTCATCTAGGAGAGGTCAAAGTAGATAAGATGGTGAATGTGTGGAGAGAGTGAAAGAACAGTTGCCTCTCTCACAAGCTCTGACACATCTTTTGTGCTCACTCAGGAGAAATGTGCAAGTGTATTCAAGCTGCTTTTAGTGAGAGGGTAATTTTCTATGAAAGTTTCTTCTGGATTAGTTCACTTAAGAGAAGGTAGTGCTTTTCTTTTCTCCAGCACTCTGGGGTCAGGACATTTTAACTCCTGGTAAAATGCAGTGAAAGGCTCCATGCCCTAAGGCTGTAATGGTTGCTACTTGCTCTGGGGAAACCTATAAATACAATACTGTCTCTATGCATATATTCCACATAGCTCAGGAAATCTGTGGCATGGCCCTATCTGAGCTTTCCCACATGAGACCTATAACACTGCAGTAGTTATCTTTGTGGCATGATAGTTTCTTTTCTGAAAAGGTAATAATATATTTTGAGAGATTGCAAAAAATTGATTGCTGGGTACTTGAGCAAGAGTAGGATGAATGTTTTCCAACAGGAAGGGGTGTTACAGAAGGTATATAAAACATAAGATATATCATTTTGTGTGGCCCTGTGTGAGTTGAAAACTTAAGCAAAATAAAAATATAAAAAGCAAACAACAAAAAACCCCAAACAAACACACAGAAGCTTCAAAAAGAATATTTCTTAGAAGATGAACAAGGCCTACACTTGTAATACTTAACAGGACTTATAAGTAAAAGTGCTTCTTAGTCCAAAAGGATCAACCTGAGACTATGATATAAGACCTTGGATGGCACATAAAAACTAATGTGTTCTTACCTGCTTCTAAAATCCTTGCAGCTATGGTTGTATAGCTGAACTATTAGTTTGTTTTTATTCAAGGAACGACACATCTGCACTTCACCTTATCCTCAGGCTTAAACATATTATGCTTTAACTACTATTACACCCTCTCTTTCATCCCATGGCAGACATATCACTTTGATTTTATTTAGTTTTACTGAGTGCTTATTTTATGACAGGTTTCTGTTTTGTTTGTGTTAGGAGAGGGAGGGGGTGTTGAAGGGAGAAGAAGGAAGGAACGCTGAGGGAATTTTCACCTGTATTCAGACTATTCTGTATCTTGCAAAAGTGAAGTTATATTCATTTTAAAGAAACATCATTTTTAACTACAAATATGCATTATTCCCTGTGACAAAAGAATATTTCATGCAGGGTAATAAAAGAATATTTGTGGTGGTGAACTGCCCTAGAATGAAATATTTCTCTGCTTGTTATAAATCTGTGCAAATGCTTTAAAAATATATTAGTTCATTATAATTTATTCATAGGCCTCCACATTTTCACACAGAAATTGACAAATATACCTGTGTGTGTCAACAAGTATATTCATTCATCCATGCAAAATGGATGCTTCAGATGAATATTTGTATCATCCTTTGGTTTGCTGCACATACACATGCACACATATAAAAAAAAGACTGTTTTGGTTTTTTTAACAAATAATTGGACATTAACCCAAAATCATATGTAATTTGCTACACTGGAAATACTATCAACAAAACTTTATTGTATATATCTTTAAATGTTGGGGAAGGTGTAAGTGAAAGGATACTTGTCAGTGCAGGTTGAAAATTAATATTTTCATCTGAATGACAGTTAATTTAGCATCTTGTGTATGTTTTCAGATGTCACTTTAACAGGTACTGCCTCTGGGGAAAAAATCACTTTGAAGACTTATGATAACCCAGAATACTTATTTTACTATACTTTTAATTTAATATTTTCAGGTGAATGTGGTTAACAATGACTCCAGCTAGTCTTTACAAATTGTATGTATGATACTTTTACAGTGATACAAGTACAGTGGGTGCTTGTACTTCATGATGTTTATTCTTATTGAAAAGCAAAATTATTGACAGCTGTCCAAATGGTATTGTGTTGATAATATTTGCCACAACTCCTAGAAATGTCAACATTTATTCTCGTAATATCTCTACCATAAATAATATTTATCCGAAATCAATTTTATAGACAAGAATAATTATCTAAAAATTCTAGGTTGCACTATGAGCTTGATAACAAATATAAGCAATATCATTGATCTTCAAATATAATTTTTCCCATACATAACATTTATAGAAGTAGGAAAAAATCATTCATGCTCCTATTTTTCTCTCACATAAGACTTATTCTCAAAATGAATAAGGAATGAATAAGGAAGATAGCAATGCAGTTTTGCATGGTAAAATATATGCAACAAGGAGTAAAGCTTAAAAAAACTGGAATTATTGTTTCATATAACAGAAAGTCAAGCTGTAGGATTTATTGTCTTTGGGTGCAGTAAAAGCCAGAATGCATAGGGGCTGAGAATTATGAAATCCTCTCAGTGACTATCAAGCATGACTGCGTGGATAAACATTCCAGAGAGGCTTAGAGTGTGAAACCTGAAGGAGGCTGAAAATCTATGTTGTTTTCTAACTTTTTTTCATATTAATAGATGTTTTGGAAAATACTAGACAGATCAATGAACAACATATTTAGTAAGTATATATTATAGTTTTAAGGAAATTATAATGTAGGTTTCAGTCCAGGTGATAATGCTAATTGTCATAGAAATTTTCTTGATTTTTTGTAAAATTACTTCTAAATTCAAAGGTGCAAAATTTCTTAGTGGGCTTTTAAATTGAAAGTGATATATATGTGGAATAATTTTTAAAAATGGAATTCAGCCCCAAAGAGCAGAATAAAGACTGCAGCAGGTTTCACATTGGTGCTATATGTAAACTTGAGCTCAGCTTCATTTGAAACCAAACTCTTTCCATGAATAGTATTATATTTATTATTTTATGTATTAAATGTGTATGTATATTAATTTATAGTATAATAATTATTATATAAATTAAATTGATAATTTAATATTTGCAAAAACATTTAACTAAATATCTGCTTCATAATGCAGATGTAATGTTGTTGATATAAACTTGAGCTTGGACTTGGGAAAATTCCAGCAAATTGCAGTCATGGTCATTTCCTCAGACTGGAAGAATCTTGTAGTGAACAAATTCATCCTCTAAGGATTTAGTCCCTCTTGCAGGAGTAACAGAAACACTTAAGATGATGACAAGAATCTCTGTGTTGGAATGCTTAGTTTGATTTTTTAATTTTCTTACACCACTACTCAGTCTGCTTGTTATTCCAGGCTCTATTTCCTACTCTTAAGAGAATAACTCTGCTTTCCTGGCAGATATGAATGAAGTGAGATATTGGAAACATACCATAGGAGAAAGAGAAAAGAAGGAATTATGTATCATGTTTCAAAGATTATGATTTTTAAAGAATGTTTCTTAGCTGTAAAATCACCATACACATGTGCAACCTGTACCACTCACATTATAGCATCAGTGACTTTGATCTGTGATTGAAGTTTTCTGGTTGAAATTATAAGTTCATTTAAGTTCATTCACCTTAACCCAAACCCTAACCCTA
The DNA here is from genome assembly GCA_024362935.1 of Setophaga petechia. Classification (NCBI taxonomy): domain Eukaryota; kingdom Metazoa; phylum Chordata; class Aves; order Passeriformes; family Parulidae; genus Setophaga; species Setophaga petechia. The sequence continues at coordinate 37,694,658 of JANCRA010000001.1, forward strand.
ACCCCTTTGGAAAATGGAGCATTTTCCTCCATTTTCCTCTCCTTTGTTTCTTGGAAAAATCTTTATTGCATATTTTAAGTAGTTTACTGAGTTTATCCCTATGCTAATTCAAGCACAGTGATTCTCTCCATGCTGTTACAATGCCTGGAACAGCATATATTTTAGATGATTGAATTTAATTTCAGTGTCAGACTTTCATGAGTATGCCGAGGGAAAAATAGAACAACCAAAAAATAATTTAAAGTAGAATGCAAGGAGAATGGAAGAAATCATAAAGATTTATAAAGGATGCATATTCATAAAAATAAAATTTTAAAAGTTAATTAACTGGGAACAGTGGTTTCTAATTAAAAATAATAAACAATGAATTTTATCCTAAACTGTTTTGTCTATGAAATACATATTTTGCATTTGTGATTTTCTTCCCTTCCCTGCCTTTTATATCAAAAGATGTTCAGTGAATAAAGTCAGGGTGCATCTCTTGGTTTCTTTAAAAGGGGTAGAATTTCTCACTTACAGAATTCAGAAAAAATTCTGAAGGAGGTGTTTCTTGATCAGAATATTAAACAGTCACATTTTCATCTTCATTTATCAATAAATTTCTTGTAAACTCAGAAAAATTTGATCCACTACATAACATCCTGAGTTAATTAAAGGTGTTAACTGGCTACAGTTTGGATTGGCCCCTTATTGGAGGTTTCAGCTCCACCACTCAGCTGGAAGGATGTTTATAAACCTGCTGTCATGCAAAGTTGTTCAAGTTGCTTCAGAACACTTTTATTGTCTGTTCATACTAACTCCATTATCCTTGAAATTTTATAATAGAGTAACAGGTTATGAATAGTGGTAGTGGAAGACAATATTTAAATATATCACAGTTGTTTTTACTACGTGCCTCATAGAATTTGTTAATCTTCTACAATGCACAGTGATATTCAAAACAGAAATTCCTAAGCAGACCAAAAATCAATATTTCTATTTAAATCATTAAATGCAGCATTCTGTAAAATACAGTCTTTTCAACTTATACTTCAGGTTAATTTCACAAGTTCTTCCTTTAAAAATACAGTCCTTATTTCTAGTATGTTTCATGTACAGCCTCAGTGGGTGGTTGAGGGAGGGGATTGTCCCTCTCTGCTCTGTGCTGGCGTAGCCTCACCTTCAATATTCTCTGCAGGCTTGGGCACCACAATGTAAGAAAGATATAAAACCGTTATAAAACATCCAAAAGAGGGCTACAAAGATACTGGGAAGGGAAGGAAAGAATATATTTGTTTCTATTTTTTTTTTTTTAAATTTGGTAGATATTAATCTTCTAGAATGTCTCCCTTTAAATAATTTAAACATGGTTACAGCTTGAAATAAGACTTGGAGGTAATTAGTCATGCACAATTTGGGAGGACAGTCACTGATGGACGCTCACTACAGAGAGGTTCAATTATCAAAGCCATTTGAAGTCAGTGTTTTAGACAGAAGCAGAATAAGTTAAAAAAAAAAATGCATTCTTTTTTTATCAGTCTGAATATTGTTTATATTACTGTTAATTTCTGTGCTAAGACCCCCTGTAAGGAGTCCCCATTCTGCAGGACAATTTTCATGTCACTATATAAATCTTCTATTTCTTGTGGAAAACAGAAGAACTCATTAAAAAATGACCCAAAATTAATTACATATGTGACAGAAGACATTGGTCTGCATCTCATGACTAGACAATAGTGGTTCCAGAAGTTACAGCATGTAGCATCGTGCACGTACCCAAAACTTTGAACAGAACTGTGATTTTTTTTTCATTTATGATCATTTTTTCCATTTTCAAAGATAAAGGAAAAATAATCAGAGATTGCTGACATTTTGTAAAAAATTGAAAGAAAGGAGAAACAGAAAGAGAAGGGGTTTGGGTAACAGGGATTCAGATCAGCTTTACCATTGCAACTACTGTACCACAGAAAAGGTCAATTAACATGGAGCTGGAGATTAGGATGGAATGCCAGTGGTGTCACTAACACTCTTCTTCCTTCTCTCCAAGGAAGTATAAATGCAATCAGTTTTCACCCACAGATGTCTTTTTTCTCAGGAAAGATGAAGATGACCAAGAGAGTTACAGAACATGTTATTTTTTTCCTATCAAAATACAGGGAACCAGAAAGCATTTTTCAGTCTGCCCCTGTGATGGTGTTTGGGTCACTCAATTTGCTCTCTGCTGGATATGTTAATAGAAGTCCTGCTACATCCTATTTCTGTGAGCTATAAATTTTGACAACCTTTTGAAAGCTTGTATAGTAAAGAGTAGATTTTAGATTAAATCATCTTGAAGACTTATCTTGTCCAGAAAGGTTCCAAAGTTTATCCAAGCAGGTAAGTTTTTCTTCAAGACAGGAATAACCTTTGGATAAGATTGTATGTTAGCTCTTTTGAGGAGTTTTCTTGAAATAATTGTGTCATACTTCACCCTTACTGCAGTCTTTCTGTTGGATGATGGATTTATTTATGGTGATGACAGTTTAAACACCTTCCACTTTTAAGAATTTTAAATGTTGGTGCAAATCTAAATCTATATAAGAGCAGATGAAAAATGTAATTTGGCATTGGTACTATGAACATAACTTAATGAAAAGATCTTTGATGCTGATAAATGCAAATGGAGCTAACATGTCATCATGAATAAATGATTTATTACAGCAGCTGCAGGGACATGTCTCCTTCTTAGAAGTGTTTCAGTTATAGTAAAGGGTACAGACACACCTTAATCAGCATTTGCAAGTGCTTTCTACAGTAGCATATATACTGCTCACAGAGCAGCCAGTCATCAGTAAGGAACAGCAATCCTGCACATAGCTTAAAATATGGGAATTCTGGAGTTAAAATATATTTAAAGGAAAGGCTAAGAGAATTGGGTTTGTTTAGCCTGAAAAAGAGAAGGCTTAGGGATGACCTAATTGTGATCTTCCAGTATCTGAAGGTCAAGATGGAGACAAGAAAGATGGAGAGAGGTTTTTTACAAGACTATGTAGTAATGGGACAAGGGTGAGCAGCTTCAAAATGAAAGAGGATAGGTTTAGTTTAGATATTAGAAAGATTTTTTTTTTTTTTTACTCTGAAGGTGATGAGACACTGGAACAGGTTACCAAGAGCAGATGCCCATCACTGGGAGTGTTTAAAGCCAGGCTGGATGGAGCACTGAGCAAGCTGGCCTGGTGACCAGGTTCACAGCAGGGGGATTTGAACTAGATGATCTTGAAGGTGTCTCTAAACCAAACCATTCTGTTTCCACAATGCTGTGATTCTATGGTTAAAAGTGACTGGTTGTATTTTAGCATTGTAGGTACAATGCATGCTTCTATCCCTCATCTCCTTGCCTCTGATGCTGGGTTTTTAATGATGAATATAGTTTACTGACATGGGATAGCTCATGAACAAGCGGGATTTGAGTCTAGCTAGCACTACATTTTCAACATGTAACTTAGAATGTGTTACACATTAAAGCATTAAATATCACTTTTCTCACACTTCTGGTAAAAAAAATAATTAAAATAAATTTCAATACTTAAACTGAAAAAAGTCAGTGTGGAGAATAAATATTTAGGATGCAGAGTTTTCTGTTGGGTGCTGCAAGTTTGGCAGAGGTCAGATGTACAGCAACAGCAATAGTATGCTGATTTCAGTGTTTTCTTTTCTGACCCTACAAAGTGTCTTTTTCTAAGCTCTTGTTTCACTGAAGTGCATCTGACCCATCTCTTCCCCTAAGTGTAGAAAGTAATTCTTTATAGGAAGCCATAAGCTACAGTTGTACATGGAACAGAATTTAGATGGTAAAATACTGTGTTCCCAGTGGATCTGCAGGGATAAAAAGACCTCAAAACAAACAAAAAACAACTAATAGCTTTCCAGGTCTAGAAATCAATAATAACAATGTTATTTACCAAAACTAAAATAAGTATTGAGTGTAAAGGTTGTACAAAAATTGTAGGTTTACTGAAATTATGTGATTTCTTATGCAAAGGCTCACTCCGTGCTGCCACAGCAGACATGAAAAAGAAGGCACAGTTATAAAAAGAAGTTCTCATTCTGAAATCATATCCAAGCTGTTCAATTTGTCATAAGCCACCACAAGAGGTTCACTGCTGCTAGCCTGTGCTGAGGCTTATGTATAGCATCAAAGAGTTGGAGATTGATGCTCAGAGAAAGAGACTCTGGAAGTGGACTTGAATTCTAATTCTGTCTCTCACCTTGTCGTTGTTGATTGTTTCATGGAATGGATAGTGCAGCTGAAGCCAAAATTGTGTTTGCTTTACATCCAGCTCTGAGAACAAGATCTGGCCACACTTGTTTAAGTATTCTCAGCCAGGGATGACTTACAGAGGCTCAAAAGTAAAATGAACTGTCTTCAAAGTGTGTTAAGCCTTTTCCAGCTAGATTATAAATCCAAATAAAAAGATAACCTGACAAAACTTTTCTGTTGCAGTTTCCAGCAAAACAACATCCCTCTTCTCAGATTCTAAAAGTTTTGAAGAATCAAAGTGCTATTTAAAGGAATTTTTTTCTGTTCTTTTATTTTACCTCATTCTTTGTGCTATGGTAAAATGAAATTATTTTTTAAATTTTTTCTGAGAGCCATTTCACTCAGGACGGCTAATGATGCTGTGACACCTACTGTGACCAAAAGACCTTCACTGGAATGAGGAATTATCTTGAAGTCTAAAGAGCTGGAATCTGATGTAGGTAGGAAAATTTTCACTAAAGTAATAGCAGAATATAGCAATGCTTCTCGTGGCAAATATATCCATAAGATGTCCATAATCAGCCATGTGATGAAGCCATCATCAGTCAGCTCAAGGCAGTTAGTTGTTATGGATATATTTCAGAGGGGAATGATGTGGATTTAATCATGAGCACCTGACTATGGTGAGTTGGCCTTGGCTGGGTGACTGTTGCCCACCAAAGCTGCTCTGTCACTCTCCTCAAATGGACAGGGAAGAGAAAATGTAATGAAAGGCTCATGAGTAAGATAGGAAAGGTCACCTGGGGATGACTATCACATGTAGAAGAATTTCAGCTTGGGAACAAGTAAATTTAATTTATTGTCAATCAAATCACACTAGGATAATAAGAAATAAACCCAAATTTTAAAAACACCTTCCCCCTATCTCTTTCTTCCCAGACCCATCTTCACTCCCAGTTTTCTCTAGCTCCTCTCCACAACAGCACAGGGGAATGGGAGCTGCAGTTATTTATCACACATTGTCTCTGCTGCTCCTTCCTCCTCAGGGGGAAGACTCTTCATATTCTTCCCCTGACCCACTAGGTCTATCCCACAGGAGGTGGTCCTCTGTGAACATCTCCAATGTGCGTTCTTCCCACAGGCTACTATTTTTCACAAACTGCTCCAGTGTGCATCCCTTCAGGAACAGTGAGGGCTAGTCCTTCTGGAACAGACTGCTCCAGCACGAGTCCCCCCCATGAGCAATAGTCCTGCCAGCAAAACTGCCCCAGTTTAGGCTCTTCTCTCCACGGGGTCACAGGTCCCTCCCTGCCAGGTGCATACTCCAGTATTGGCTTCCCTCAGGTCACAGCCACCTGTGATGTGTGGGCATCCCCCCGCACAGTGAGGGGTTCCTCCACAGGCTGCAGGTGATCTCTGCTCCCAGGTGGATCTCCGTGGGCTGCAGGGGCACATCTTGCCTCAGCATGGTCTTCCTCATGGGCTGCAGTGGAATCTCAGCTCTGATGTCTGGAGCACCTCCTGCCCCTCCTTCTGAGCTGGCCTTGGTGTCTGCAGGGCAGTTGCACACTCTCACTCCTCTCTCCTGGCTGCTCTTGTGCAGAATTTTCCCCTTCGTAACTCTGTTATCCCTGAGGTGCTGCCACCATTGCTGATGAGTTCAGCCTTGGCCAGCAGTGGGTCTGATTTGGCACCAACTGGTGTTGGCTCCATCAGACATGGGGGAGCTTCTGGCAACTTCTCACAGGAGGCACTCTGGCAGCTCCCTGCTACCAAATTCTTGCCATGCAAACCCAATACACTGACGTATGTTTCTCTATTTTAAGGGATAGCAGTACCTTACTGAGAAATTATTTATTGATACCATATGGCAATCCCCAAAATTATAGCTAAATTAAGTTTAATTTATCTCATAAAACCCTTATTTGTTTCCCAATTAAAAAAAAGACTTAAGGACTGAAAATATTGCCTAACATAGCTTGTGGGTTTTTTGGGATTGAGTTCTTAAAATGTTTTGGCCATATGTTAAGCTGCATGGTGCTACCATAAGGAAATACAGATGAGGAATGCCTTTTACACAGGAATTCCTAAGCATTCTTTTTAAATCTGTTGTGTTCATAACCTCTTGCAGATTGTTCTGAAGACTTTAATCCTCAGAGATCTTTCAGTTTCTAGAGATCTAGTAATGATATATAGTATATATCTAGGAATCTGTTAAAGATTCAGAAGTCAGACATAATAGATGTGTGATAAAATTTGTGATTCAGCAAAACAATCTAAGAAGAAGCACTTCACCTTATCCACATAAAGAAATTTAAGAATAAAGTTCCTCTCAAACTATTCTATAACTGCAATATCTCTAAACCACAAGAGGAAAAGAAAATACATTTGATGTTATGACTGACAGTAAGTACAGAGATTTTGAGGAAGAATTGTTTCTGAAATATTTAGGTATGTCCTCGGAAAACACTCTAGATAATCAGAAAGGGATGTAAAAGGTACATAAAGGGCTATCAAGTTATTACTGTCTTGTGTGTTGTACCTGTGTGCTGTATTTGAGTGTGTGTTGGAAACTGTCTTTTTATATGTGCCTGGTGGTTAGACAAGGAAAGAGAACCTGGAAAATTTGATACAGAACTAGTTATTTTTCATGTGTAATGCAATTTCTTTTTCTACTACTTCATAAGACCTACTCTGCTGAAATTGTGTTTATCATAATGATATTTTAGTGTTTATTCTTTAGGTAGTCCTATGAGAATCAATGAGTCAGACTCTATGGTCCTTATGGGTACCTTCCAGCTTGAGATATTCTATTATTTTCTATATGTAGTGTCTTGATTGCCAATTTCATGATTAAAAAAAATTACTTTAAATACTAGGTTTCTTTTCCTGAGCTCCTCACTGGAGAATATCTGAAATGAAAATCTGAAAACAGGACCTGAACAACCACCTAAAAATAACATGGCTTTAGTAATTGTCTTTAATCTATTTTCACCATCATATTTTTATATCAATGTAATTGTTAGGAAGGTTAAAATTTTGATAGACCTTATGTATTCTACTAAGTTACAAATAATAATGTAAGCACTCACAGGAAGAGAAAACTTACAAGTCACTTTCAAAATGAGATTATGTCAAAACAGTTTATATGAAGATTAATTGCACTTAATATAATCAAAAATACAGTAGAATAGTGCAATACCATCAAAAGTCTCCAATATATATTTAGGTACATTTTACTAATAAATAATAGATCTCATAATAACAGTGCTTCTGGTAAGTATATAACAGTAAAAATCTGAAATGAAAAACAAAAATGTAAATTTCATTTAAATCTCTTTTGTTCCTTATCTGGAGCAGGATACAGGGGTGGATATTTTCCCCTCCACTGGACATGACACATATGTGCCTTGCTTAGGGAATTTGCCCATCATATAAATCAAGGACAATGCACAGCAACATCTGTTATACATGCCTACATCTGTTAAGCAAATTTATTATGCTGCAAAATAAAAAATTTGCATTACCATATATGACATCTATTCCTTATATTTCAGAAGCATGTTTTCCTAAATGTTTGCATTATAGCAGACTAATGTAAATAAGCATATAATTTCCTTCAGATAACATAATCATATTATATTTTAACTTCTTTCTTTTTTTCCCCCTCCTCCTTTCTGATGATCATGGAATGACTATAAACAGAAGACTGTTTGACTAATTTATTCAAATTATATTTTGGGAGGAGTTCTGGGACATTGTTTTCTTTTATTTCGCAGATTTATCTGCCAGTTGTTAATGGATTTTTTTTTCCAAATGTAGTTCTAGATATTGCCTTTCCCAAGTCAAAGCTCACTAGGAGAATAATTCAGAGATATAAATTTAGGGAAGGCAGAAACCCCAGGTCCTACCTCCTCTTAAACTGTTTCAGGTTTAAGAGAGACTATGAAATATCTACATTTTTGAATGGGAGAAAATAAAAGGAAATTTTCTTATGAAAACCGCAGAACTTTTTATACTCAGCTAGAAATGTTCTTGCCTTGAGATAGCTGGTTGAAAAGACAGAATCTTGTTGTCTGATTCTCTTTAAAAGCCAGAAGCAGATCACTACCATGCTAAATAATATCCAGAATCTGAATTGTCACAGTGTTCTTGAAGCATAATTGATATACACTATTGGAAGTGACTCAAAGTTCTTTAAAAGAAGCTTTATCTTGTAATTCAGTATCTTGTCAAACTCTGGGTTTGCATTTTCAGCAAAAATCCACATGGTGGGATCATTTTAAGAGGTTCCTTAGATATAAACCAGCCTGTTCCTCAGTTGGAAGAAGATGCAGGAGTGTGTAGCCCAGATTGCCTGAGTCACGGGAACGAACAATAAACAACAGAGAGATTCATTAGACATTAAATTCATACACACAGAGAAAAAGGTCTTGATACATAGGACATCCTTCAGAGCCAAATACCCAAATCACCTAGACCAGGGCGAGACTAGGCAGCAAAAGCACCACCACCATTTAAGAAAAGGCACAAGGCAGCTTCTTTCTGAGCAGTTAATCTGTCTTTAGGCACTACACAGAATAACCCCCGCTTTTGTAGTGAAGTACAGGGTTACACTCACATCCTTATCCTGGTATTTCCTACAGAAACACTCTAGTCAGTGTTGATTGCTGTAATTACCAATCCAGGTTAAGTACCTTTCCTGCCTCTATCATTTCTGTAGCACAAATAAGCATATCAGCATTGCCACTGGCTTTCTGAGAGATAGCTGTCCATTTCTAGGAGTGCACAATGCTGAGGATTACAATGACAAAGCCCTGCTTTTATTTCTGACTTGGTGTTTGTCTGTTTTAAGCTATTTAGACCTGGCATTGTCAAACAAAACAGCCTCTGCATAGCCTTTAAAAACTAGGCCTAGGAAAAGCATGAGAGAAGGGCATGCAGACTAGTCATGTTTCATTTATGCAGCTATAAAGAATCTGAGATCTCTCATGTTCAGAACAAATGACTCATAGCAAAGATTCTGGGAAGTGAAGGATCTTACTCCTTTGATTGTCTTTCTGGTAAACAAAGCAACAGAAAGGAGCAAGGATGGCTGCTATATTATTATGATTAATATATTTGGATGAGAGTCTTCAGAGGATTATCCAGGATACAGACTGTTCCAGCTAAGTGATTTACACAGAGCCAGGATAGCCAAGCACTTAGGATGGCTTGGAAGATCAGGCAAAGACGTGGACAAGGTGAGGATGGGTTGGAAGGATAAACAAAAAAACTGTGCCAGAGGAGTTAACCATCCTTGGGGGGGAAATTAGATTGTTTTTTATATCATAATGTCTGATGCTGGTGTTTCCAAGAGAAATCTTTTTGAATTCTTTCAAGGTGAAAACAGAAGATGCTTCTGAGAAAATCCATTGGGGGGGGTAACTATAGGAAAAGATCTCCAGAGGAAGAACAGTCAGAGAGAATAAAAGACAATTCTGGTTTGATTCTAAACATTTTTATTGACTAGAGAAGAATATTTTAGTTTGACTAGGGTCTGTACTGTCTTTATAAATAATCACTCCAAAGGAGAGACTGGAGCACTGTCCGGAGGAATGTAGTTAGTCATCCCTGTCAGGGAATCATTAAATAATCAGATCATGCCTTTCCTTCTGAACCAGCTGTGACCTTCATTTGGAAATAAACACAAGGAAAAAACACAATGAAAAAAACTTCTTGTGATTTATGAGGTGTGGTAAATCTGTGTGAGATCCAAAGCTAAGTAGTTGAATCTTTCCTACGTTGTAATTCTAACACATTGCTTGTATGAATGTTTGCTTTAAAAAACTTCAATTTCACAGAATACTTTTCCACCTAATTCTTGTATTTATAAAGTAGATCCTTTGTAAGGAAGCTGAAGTTCTTCTGTGTGAAAAGAATGAATTTTAAAAAAGAAAAGTTTGAAGTGGCAAAATTGTTAAATACTCATTAATATGAATTCAAATAGGCAACCTGATGTACCTAATGGACTTTGAAGGGACTGGTAATTTGAAAAATCATTAGAAAGTCATGCAAGAAAGAGTGAGGTAAATTTTAAAAGGATATATAAAAAAGATTAAGTATATTAAGAAGTCTGAACACTCACATAAAACTGAAATCAGAAAGAAAAGAGACAAAGGCACAGTGAGAAAGAAAAGTTTAAGTAGTGGAATTTATAAGAGGCAGATGAGAAATTATGAACTTTAGATTACATTGTTTTTTAATGAAAAGAGATTCACTCTTCATCTTGGACATGTTTATGGAGGACTGTCTCCTGTGGTAGAATGTGTTTTCCTAGAATTTAACCTCTGGAGTCTAACAACCTTCTGCTGATATATATGTTTATATATAAATATAATCCAAATATATAACTGATTTTTAAATAATTTTCCATAATTTTATAATGCCTATAATCTTAGTTAACTAAGAACCAGAAGGAAGAGACAAAAATAGAATGGACTCTTCTATTGAGCATGATTTTTTGATTGAACAGTTGTAGCTGGAAATTTTGCTGTCTGTTTCTCTACACTGTTTAAAAATACAAATGTGTATTAATTCTTTTGACTAGCATTTTTTTTTAAAAGTGTCTGACATCACAAAAAAGTTATGATTTTTAATTTTTTTTTTTTTGTTTTTAGATTACACAGCTTGCTTTGTTGGGAAATTGTATCCCACTGGGATGAAATTTTTATTCTGGTTCCCACAGAAGCAAGAGCTGGGAGCTGCCTGATTCTTATTGTGTCAGAAAAACTAAGAACTTTTCTGGCAAAACTCTGAGAAGAAGGCCTTCCTAAACCACCAGCATATTATAAGGTTTGTAAAATTTCCAAGGAAATGAACTAAAATCAAGATTATTAAAGAAAATATTTTTCTAAGGTGGAAAGTGTATTTGAGTCCAATAGTTTATTTACTTTCAGAGATTCTCTCCAAATATGCTAATTGCTGCTACCTATGAAGAAAAATTCAATTCCATTATCACTGCCAGATTTATTTCGAGATTATTTTACTGATTTCAAATTTGATGGTTTTCTACATACATTTATATTGTTGCTAGAAGTTATTTTTTTGCAGGGTATTTCATTTCAGTTTTCCAAACAAGTTCTATATAATTATCAAATACTCATTTTTGACCCTTAGATTTCAACAAGAGCAAGTTTTTTGTTTCTTCCTTACCAATGCCTGTTTCAATTAGAAAAATGATGCAGAGACCCCACTTTGATTCTCCCCTCTTGGCAGGTGTAGGTTTTGACACAGGAATCACTCACTGCCAATGCTGCTGCTAAGGCCACCTTATCTGTCAAAGTTGGTTATTTCCTGATGAGGTCTGTCTGATCACCATGTGAAAGATTCTATCCAGGGTGCTGACCTTCACTCTCACATTTTACAGCTTCTGTCTGTCAGCTGAAGTTTGGCTGCGTATTTATTTACCAAGAAATTGATTCTAATCTGAGGTGGAGAATGCTCAGAAGACTTTACTGCCTATTGACCTGAGGGCAACTCATAATGCATGTTCCCAAAGCTGGCCACTCTGATGGCATGCTCAGAGATTCATGCACACATTTGTCAGTCACCCATATTGATATTGTGATATTTATAGTGGGGCCAGTGGGCAGTGAAGAGCAGCGCTCTGAAAAGACACTGAAGATTAGACGGGTGATGCTGAACAAAGGGAAAAAGAGGAAAACTAAGCAAACAGAAGCTTAAATAACACACCTGTAAGTTTCCCATAGTGATGAAGTCTTGAAAGTATTGTGGGAAAAGAGGAAACATTCTGCAATGAAAATCTGTAATTTTCAGAGGACTCGTCTGCTCAGTCTTTACATTCAAGAAATCCATATGGAAGGATTAATAAACTAATAAGAAACTGAAACCTATGGGAGATAATGATGATTAAAGCAATATTTTCTGCGCCTTCAGAAGTGAAATTTAAACAGGCCAAATTTGTTGTAAATTATGTATCCTGCAGTTATGTCTTCTAACTGTTGTTTTCATTGAGTCCCCTAAAAAAGATATGACAATGTTGGAATGAGTCTAGGTAAAATCAGTGGGAGCCACCACTGTCATCTGCTTGCTTTAGGTGCCTTTCTATCATAAAAATGACAAGATGACATAAACCACAGCCAATAATCTTGATCTTGGCTATTATACATATGTATAAAAATGTATTTCAATAGTAGATATTAGTAATCACATCACACACGGTGCTTCTCCTTTTTTCCAAGTCTTTACAATGTGTTTCTGTCTGCCAGACATGTCCTTAGTGATGTTCTTAGAGACAGAATCTGTTGGAGTGTAGTACACTAACTCTGACAAAGAAATGCCCTTCTGACACAGAAAATGTGTATGTCTGGATAACCCAAAGTAACAGTACTTCTTCCTCAAGTACTGTGATAACTTCTGTGATTTGGACTGAAATTTAAAAAGCTTGTGTTTTTGCAAAGTCTTTCTGTAGTTCTAATATTATGACTAGGTGACATTTTCAAGCTGTTTCCTCTTGTTCCTCTGCATTTGACATAACTGAAGATGTAGAAGCTACCATCAGCCTGCATGCAGCAAGCTGAGATTTTGACACTTCACAAAGACACATGCCAGAACATAAAATGAGGCCACTGGGGGATAAGAAGAAGGTATGTTATTTTTATGGCCTGCTTAGGTCCAATATGATAATTTCTATAATCACCAAGATTTTAAACAGGTATATGGATAAAAAAATTTATTAACTATATTAGAAAAATACTTTTTTGTTTCCCAGCCCCCAAAATGCATAAGAAAGCTTGGAATTGATTTCTAAATTCTTTCTTAAAGAAAGCATATATTTTTTCTTTTCTTTTTGTAGAGAAGATTGCATTTAGATACACAGTGTGATATGATATGAATAACTCATCTGAAAATTTCTACTACAACACATTTCAATGGTTTCAGCAATAGCTCATAGATTAAAGAATACAGAAGAAGTTCAAAGGCTTTTGGCTGTCCTAAGGAGTCAGTAGTCTAAGGCTGAATGGAAAGAGAATAATTTACAATAAACTTATGGTGGGGAATAAGAAACCATTGAGTTTATACTGATAAACATGAAAAACAGTGGGCATGGAGCAGTGTGCAACTTCCATGCTGTCATAACTAAGAAATTCAGGCTCTTGTTTCCCCATCTCTTCTCTGTCCATCACAAGAAATGTTTATGCTGGTTAAATGAAATGTAGCACAAAGGGGAGAGGATCTGAAATATGAATGATTAAGAGTTTGATAGATTGTGTGCTGAAATGATTTTGTAACTTCCCTCTAGATCAGGTTTTTATATTTGTAGATGTCCACTTTAAATCAGAGTAACAGACAGGTCTCTTTGCCTAGACAGGAAAACAGCTAGTTTGTGCAATGTCTGAGTGAGAACTGATGAAACCAGTGTACAAGCAAGTTCTCACCTGTTGCATCAAATAACCAAAACCACAGGAGTTTTGACAGGGCATATCTGAAATTGTCCTCAGTTTCTCTCTGCCAGTGTTAACTGAGAATGCAGACTGTAACATTTCAGCTGCAGAAATGCAATGACATTGATATCAACAGTGGAGCTTAATGTGCTTGTAACTGCTCACTTTTAAAAAGGAATCTTAATTAACTCTCAGATACTAAGTGCATCTGTTTTCAGTGTCAAACCTTTCAAAAGACAAAGTTTGTTCTACTTAAGCTTAATGACCTGTATTAATCTATGGAATCACTCTGGTGGGTTATAACTGTACAAGGAAATTATTTGCTCTGTATAAAGGTGTAACAAATGCAGACTTTACTGAGATTATACAAGGTTCAGAAATATTCATTTTATGACCAATCCAAATGAGATCTGAAAAATCTGTCATACAAGTTAGCTTTCCTTGCAGATGTCAGGAAATGGAAACATGATATGGCTGGAGTTGCTGCTGCTGTGGTTGTTTGGGGGTTGGTTGATGCAGAACAGCATAACCTCCTGGATTCTCCTGAATATCACTCCCAAATCTGCCTAATTTTTAAGATGTTTTATTTTAAACTAAATAAGTAAATATTTTCAACTTCTAGAAGGAAGAAGCTAAATGTATTCCAGTAAAATCTTAGGAAGGAGATAAAATAGCTCTGTGAACCCAGGAGAGGGGGAATTATGGCATGAATTTCTCCCATCTGCTCATTTTGGTGCACTTCCATATTTAATTCTCTTTCTGTAAAGTGCAGATTATGAAAGCTTTGGATTTTTATCTTGAAAACTTTAGCAAATATGACGCAAAGTATCTCAAGTCAGGAGCATGACTAAGTAGTCTCTTAGCCAAGAGAAATCTTCAAAGGCTGCCTTCTCATTGAATTTTGTAGGTATCTATTTAGAAAATACTATAATCTGAACAACCTAATCATTAGCGTGGGTACACTTAAATCCTCGACCTACTCATAATTTCTGATTAAAACTACTAAACCAATGTTTTAATTAGCTGGATAGGGCAGACTTCTAAAACTTGTTCTTGAGGCTCACCAAGTACTGCATCTGCCCTCCCTACAAATATGTCAAATAGCTATGTCAGCTGGTAGGAACTGAAGTTGTGTTGGCAAGAGGAGAGTTTGGTGATTGTAACAGCCCAAGAAATTATAGATCCTTTTTTTTTTTAAATGCTTTTGATATCTAAAGTGATATTACTAACAATAATTATTATTGTCTTTGTATATAGCTGCAGCTTCCCAATTTGCTGATTATTTTGAGGTTTATTTGTAAGTTTGTAGTCATCCATACAACTTGAAAAACTAATCTAAGTCCAGCACGTGTCATTCTTGTTTCAGTGCCAAAGCTCTTAGAAGGAAAAAGAGTCGGGTCATTCCCTGCAATAAGAACACACAGTGGTATCATGTCAAATCATTTGCTTTGTAATTGAAACCACATGTTCCTGATAACACAGGTGACTAATGAAGAATTTGAGTATTGAAGAGTTTGCTTTTATGGTATGTTTAGGTCTTGGATAGTTAAAAATAAGTCTTGAAGCTTTCAAAAGAAGTCTCTTTTTTTTTTTTTTCTAATCACTCAGATCCTCTGCAGATTAGTAAGAGTAACTAAAACATTTACAGGTTCAGAATAACTCAGGATACTTTCAAATAAGCAATCTCAAAAGTCAATTTGATTCATTAGAAGATGTTAACAGAGAATTTTTGGAAAATAACTTCTTGTATTCAGTTAAAAAGACAGCTGTGGGATTGTCTGTACTTTGATGGCTTTAATTATGCACCTGACTACACAGAAAATATAGGTGCAGCACTGTGAGAAGTCTCTACCCTAACTGCCTTTATTTCCCACTTCTGTAAATGAATAACACTTAAGGTGCCATTATGGTTTCTAGGTTCCTTCTCAAAAGACATGTAATCATTAAATAGTATAATATAAATAAGAGAAAAGATATTCTGCATTATAATAGAAACCCATAAAGGCTTGTGCTATTTCTTTTGCTTGATGTTTATATTGAATACATGCTGAAATGCTTTTTACCATATTCCTTTTGGGTTTTTAAATTCTGTCTTGTATCTCCCCACAATTAATTTATTAGTTTTATTTAATAATTTTCTTTGACTACAGAAAACCCTTCTCTGAAGTCCCACATGCACTGGTAACGTGTTGGTCCCCACTTTCATCCTGGACAAACATTTCCCTATCCAGGCAGGGGCTACTCACAGGATTCCACAGGCAGGTAGCACTTATCAGGCTTAATGATAAGAGACAAATTTTATTCATTTTCTCACCTAATGCTGAAAAGGTTATTTCTCTTATTGTTCTGTTTAAACAGTCAAGACAACACAGTGGCTTAATTTTCTGGATTTACAAGCAAAAAAACCTCAAATCAAATCAAGACAAAAGCGCACATAAGCTTAGAATTTCAGGTTAGGACTTGAAATTTCTGAATTTCCCTTTAATTCAAGGTCTAGAGATCTATATGGGATCAAATAATTTGTGGGATTTAGATAAATTTTAACAACTGAGAAGAATCCCAGCCTGATTTTTTTCTGATGGCTTAGAACATTGGGCAATGTTGGTTTGCTGTTTCTGGGTGAAGGATGGGTTTTGCTGGTCACTTTTTTTTTTTTGTTTTGTTTTAATCAAATAAAAGAGAAAAGGAAATGTGGACATAGATAAGAAAATGGCGTAGTTGGAACTCATTTCTCTGGCCTTGAAATACATCACAGTTTCCTCAGGAGAAAAAAAAAAAAAAAAAAGAAAAAACGAAACAAAAAGCTAGAGAACTGAATGTTTAATACTAAGTTCTATACATTTATTTCAGTATGAAAATTAATTTCTGGTTTCAAGAGACAAAACTAACATAGTTAGGAGAATTGACAAAGTCAGCCAGTCCTACAGCATTGCTGTGGCTGAGTACAGCTGAATTGTTTCACAGCTTAGCTCTGCTAAGCACTGCCAGCTTCTATCACTGGCAATTTTTCTTTTGGGCATTCAGAAATCTATGTGATTCCCCAAGGAACCATGCTGACCCAACTGTTTCTGAAGTTGCTGCTTCAGAATAGCTCTATTAGAGGCTTAGACTGGTGCTGACTGTTAGGAAGGTGATCTCTAACTATATATCTTATGCTCTTTAGCAATTGTAGGAGGCAGTAGACCCCTAAGTCTTTAAACTAGAAAAATCCCAGAAGAGCTGTTCACAGGACTAAAGCCTTGAATTATGAGCACTTTATCAGAAGATTACATTTTCCTCCATAACAGAACAAAGCCTAGTCAATTCTGGCTACTATTAGTGTTAGAGACATATATCTGCTTTAAATGCTGCTCATATAAAAACATTTTAACATAATATTAGAAGTGATTTCAGAATATTGTTTCAAAGCTAGGAAGTTCTGGAATTCATTGGTGAGCTATGAGATGGTATCATGCAATAGAATGCTTGATAGAAAATCAAACTCAAGAAACTGCACACAGAGCTGTAGTTTTCTAGACAGGTTGTTGGAGGGGAGGGGGCGTTATCTGTGTAGGGTTTTTTTCCTCCATCTTGGTCACCTCCTAATTTACTATGTATTGCCAAAGCTTATCTTAAAAAAAATATATTGTCTATACATGTTTTCTGATGGCTTTTATTCTACAGTTGCAATGTTTCAAAAGCACTAACTCTGAAGAATGCTTTGACCAAACAGCCCTCTACACACCCTGCAGTCAAGCTTACTCTTTCACCCCACCCTGATCCCCATCCTAAGCACACTCTTCAGCTCCCTGGTGTTGAAGCTTCCAGCACAGAGCACAGTCTGTTCTTTTTTTTCCCAAATGATTGGTATTTCACCTTTCTTTAGTACTCTGGCAGAAACTACACTAAATCCCCTTACTAATCTGCACCTTATTTATTATAATCTCACCTAAAATGAGTGTGTATTACAGTATTCATTTCTTCAGGCTACTCAATTCATGTCCAGTTTATTCAGCCCCTATTAATTCTCTCACCTCCTTCACTTTTTTGCTTGATCACCTTTGCTTACTACTGTTTCTCTGCCAGACTCCTCCTTCCTTGTTCACACAGAATATTTTCTTCTTGCTCTCTATTTCTCGTCAAACTGTTTTTCTATTTCCTCTTTTGATGCAACATGTAAGCAAAACAATTCATGCCAGGGCTTCCCCAGGCTGTTCAGCCCACGCTCTTGTTTTTTGGGAACAGTTCTGAATTCACTGTCAGTGTCTGTGGAGCTTTTCAGTCTTTATGCTTCCCCTCCTCTTGGATCCATCAAGAATTCTATTGCATGATACCATCTCCCAGCTGAATTAATATCCACTAGCCTAGTGTCAGTTCTCCCTTCTATCTTACCATTTCCTTTCCTCTATAACGTGTTCCTGACCAAATCCTTTCAAAAATTTGATATCTTTCTCAGAAAAAAATTCTTCTCTGCTCAGAGAAATTCCTAGAATTTCTTAGCTGAATTAGAGCTTTCCTTTCTTTGCCTTATAATAAGTGAATTTATTTAACTGAAATCTTACAAATTAAAACTACATAGTCCAAGTAAAAATATATTAAGTGAAATTCCACAGAAAATAATTGCTTTTTAATTGCATTAGGATTCTGTTTTTATTCTTCTATATGAGTTTAGCACCCCAAAAAACAAACAGGTGATGCAGCAGACAACTGATAATATAGATATTTGCTATATTCACAAGCATTAAAATTTCCCTGAATCACTTTATTCTAATTTCTAAAAACACAGAGCTGAAAATTACCAAGTAGTAAATATTTTACAGATCCTCAGAAATGAGATATCAAATTTAATGACTTATTTCTTGTTTTGACAGATTGTAAATTGTATCATAGGTATTTTGTCCTTTTAACATGATTTTTGAGACATATGTTTGTAGTAATAGTAAGAATAAGCATAATCAGAAGGAGATGCCTGAAACTATAGGAATAAAAAGTAATAAAAATAATAGGGTTAAAATTACTTTATATGCCTAAAATTTTCTAGTGCTATAACTAAATAAGCACTGGAAGGTGTCATTAAATCAACATTTAGATACGTATATATTAATATTGGTGTGGTTCAAATTTGTCTTCAAATCTTATTCCTTAACAAATACTATCATTTTAATCTCCTAGCAGACCTCCATTACTGAAAGACCTAAATTATTTTAAGAGCTCTCCATACATAAATTGAAGGTGAATGTTTTTAAAAAATGATATAATGAAAACTGCTCTCAAAATACTTATCATTAAAAGTAATATCCACACAACTCCATGGCAATATTATTAGAAGAAAAAGTATTCTCGAGAATCTTATTGCCCTTTGTCTTGTAGCACTTGGTTATATCTCTTAGACAGCTGTTAAATGCAGTGCTGCAAAAGCAAAAGGTAACATATGCCAAATATCTGACAGGAAAGCATCAGGAAATAAAGCTCCTCAATTCCTTTCGGGCCAATCAATTACCTAGAACAATGTAGCAAAAGGAGCTTGTAGAGAAAAAAAATGCATACATAATTGGAAAAAGAGAGATAAAAAGGAAAAACCCAACCAAAAATAAACCCACCAAAAACAAAAACAAAAAAAACCCTTGAGCTTTCCAGAAAGAAAGGTTAAAAAAGGTTAACCATCAAAAAAGTTAAGGATGTTATCTGAAGCTAATTCCTATGTATTCAATAGAGATAAACCACTCTGAGAAGTGTCCAAAATATGAAAAGTCAAGTAGACCTGCAAGCACCTAGTGCTCTTGTAAAGAGCAAGTAAAACTTCTCTTTTAAAGAGAAGTGTAAGGGCATGTTTTAAAGAAAGATAAATTTTGGATGAAAGTATTACATATTAACACCACAGAAAGAGATGGATGCTTGAAACCTGCTGAAGACTAGAACTTTAAGCATTAAAGGAAGGTTGTGCTCAACTTATATTTTGCCTGTTAAAAGAATTGCATGCCGCCAGTAATGAAATAAAGCTAAAAAACATTATAACCCCATTGCCCGAAGAGATCATAGCAGAAAAAAAAGCAGCTCTTCTTGATGAAAAGTATTTTAATACTGAATAAGTACCATTTAAACTTCAGAACTTAAATACTGAATGCAATTTCATTTAGGGACAGGGGCAACTTTAAATGAAACAAGAAGCCACTTGTGTGAGCCAGCAAAGAGGCAGAGACTTTTCCTGGGTACAGGTCTGTCACCCTCACTTTGCATTCCAGAATTCTTGATAGCCTTTCTTTAAATATGTGATAAAGATAAGACTTTAAAGTACAAGGGGTGAAAACAGTGGTGAGATTGACTCGAAATAACACATTGAATCATTGAATGGTTTGGGTTGGAAGCATCTTTAAAATCACCTAGCTCCAGCTTTCCTCTGTGGGCAGGGGCACCTTTCACTAGAAGAGGTTGTTCAGAGCTACATCCAGCCTGGCCTTGAACATATCCAGAGATGAATATTTGATCAAGTCATCAACTTTGAAATCTTTTTAGATATTGATTTTAAATGAAATTTTAAAAAGCCTTTTCATCTCAACTGATTAGCCAGCTCATTTCATCCCAATGGAAACTGTACAGGCAGTGTAATGTTTCTCCCATGTTCTGGACAAACATGTAAGCATGTTTTTCTCCCATGTTCTGGACAAACAAAAGTTTCTTATATGAAATATTTAATCGTTAGATTGCTAACCTAAGCCAACACCTAAGTCTTTTTTGAAGGAAGAAAGATGCATAAAACTCTTACTGTGAAACACTTCTTGCAGAAATGGATTATTCTGTCCCATATTTCCATTGTTAATTTTTCTGCTCAATTATTGTCACCACTTCCTTTGAAGCTTTGGAAGGTCTGACTCAACAGGCATAGTCCATTGATGTGATGAAATGAGATAATTCAGTTTCTCATTATAGAAGTGATGTTCTTTTAAATAGCTGAGTTTTAGCCATCAAAAAATGTTTTCATCAAATGGTCCTGATACACCATGGTAGTGTCTTTATCCCAATCTCATTCTGTGGAAACCATTCTTTAAATATGATATCAGCAAAATCATAATAACACCAATATGTGAGTCTCAATAAAGCTCATGATTTAAAATACCATTTCTGGCCAATTTCAAATTGTTTCTTGTGTTCTGCATCCACACAGAGCACAGGGACTAAAATCCTATATCATATTTTACAATTACACTATGTTAAGCTAAAATTAATGCCTCAAAAGCAAAGGCCAAATTGACTCCTTTATGTTTCAATAAATAACAGAGTGAATATTCAGTTTCCTGAAGAAGATATTTATGTCCCAAGGAGTAGTAATAATTTCAAAGATCTCAATATTTATTTTACTAATGAAAAATTAACTACCTTAATGAAAGATGTAAGATATTTTTCCAAGCTTGAAACTGATCAAATGTTTTCTAATATTTTAACTTTCTGTGTAAAATTATTATGCAGATGTGTTTATCTCTTTCTTTCTTTTTCAAAGTGCTTCAATCACTGTGTCCTAAGAGTAGTTCCTCTTTATCTGTTTTTATCTGCTCTCACTGAAAACCACTACAGCCACCTTCAAATACGGACTCTGAAGAAAAAGGTCTTACTGAGAAAAAAATCCTAATAAAATATATGATTTTAATTTTAATAACTCTTTAAGGAGGACATATAATGGAAGAAAGGGAATTTTATAACTCATCTCAGAGACACAGTACTAAATAAGGATATGTTTTCTACTGGCAATTCTAGACTGTCACTGTGACCACCTTTCTAAAATACCGTTGTAATTATATTATTACTCTATTTTCTAGCTTACAGCTACAAAGTGTGGTTAGATTTCAAGAAAATGTAAGTCAGAATACTTTTTCAGGCTGTATTGAGTCATGCTGTGCTTATTACAGCTGATTGCCACATGTTATCTGAAATAAATAGACTAGATCAGCATCCATATTTTTGGCATGTGTGCGTTACCCATATAAAAGCACTTCTACTGTCTGTAAACCATCCAGTTTTGTCTTTTGGTTTTTAGACACAAAAATCAACCCCATTCCAAACCAAAATTTCTAAGTTGATGTCTTGGCAAGTATCTTTTTCAAGCTACAGACTTCATGGAGAACAGCCCTTTGTTCACTGGTACTCGTTTCCCATATCATTGGAGCTCTGTGCTTCATGCCCTTCCTGGAATAATTTGTACTCAAAATCCATTTACATCCCCTTTCTTCCTTTTTGCTCATCTCCCAGAGCTACTCATTGCTCTGATTCTGCTTTTAGCTGACCTCTAACCACGCTCTTACCTTGGCCCTCTAGGTAGCACACAAGAATTTTCCATTACTTTGGCCTGCTTTCAAACCAAAAATCCTTTGCTCCTCCTATTTACTTTCTTCTGGGGTTTAGGCATTAGTTCAAAGTTCTTATGGTTAACATTGATTATGGTTAACATCAGTTCTTGTGGTTAACACTGTCTTCAAAATAAGCCCAGTGCAGATTTAACCACCCAAAATGACCAGAAGGTCATGTAACTTTCCTTTCAAGAAATAGCACCCCTTGATTATTCTAGTGAAATACAAAGAGGTATTTCATCCTCCTATTTTAGCTCTAACTTGTTCTTGAATAAATACTGAATATAGAAAAAAATATGCAGGAAAAGTAGACAGTAGTAAAAAATTTTTGCAACTTTTTTTTTAACTTAGACATAAATAATAAATAAAGATAAGACACGGTCCTTTGTAGGTTAATCTGCAAATTTGCATCTGGTTCAGGTGAATAAAGTAATGAATGTCACAAACTACAACACCAAGCTGAGAGTCAGATTCCATCTTTTCATATGCAAACACACTAATGCTGGAAACACAGGCTTCAATTACTGAACATCAGAAGTATAAACTAATCCTAAAATGATGAAGACTTAGATCCACTGTACAGCTACTTAGCTCTGAAGTGTTCCTCAGCCTTGCCATTATGCATCTAAATAGCGGACATGGGTTACATATCATCTATTACCACCTTAGCTAAAACTCTGAAAATACAACGAATTAATGTGTTGTCTCTGAGAGATGTTTATATGAGTTGCCTTGGTCTTGGCAGCTGAAAGAGGGAAAGATTCTTTCAGAGGAAAGAAATCTTTCTTACATGCTAGCCACTTATTATTAGAATAAAATGGAACACATTTCACAAATGCATTTTCCCTTTCTTTCTATGTTAAAAAAAAATATATAAACCAATGAGTTGTTTTCCAGATCACAGAATGTAACTTGGTAACTGGTTTAATGTACTTCAATATCTGGTATCTAGCTAAATCTTATATCCTACAGAGTGTCAGCCTAGAAATAGCTGCTTGTTCAGAGCTAGTGAGACTTATCACATTTAAATAGATTATTTTCCTCTTCAGCCATAATAATTCAATTAACAACTCCCCTTTCTAGGAGCTATAAATGAAATATGCTTACTTGGTTGCTTTTTCTTTCGTTTTAGTACAGATTTTAAAACTCTAAGTGTTCTCTTTGAATTAGTTTTCTATGCAAACTGCGTTAACATTCAATGCAGAAAATCTGCAGTTACTGCAATTGGCCACAACCTGCTTAGAATAAAAAGGAACTAATCAATCAGAAAACTCATTCTCCTCTCTATGATAAGGCAAGCTGTTTGCATACATTCAAAGTGGATATGCTCCACCTGTTTGTTCAATGAAATGCACTAGATTTAAGTGGCAATTAAAACTCACGGCTCTCTCCTCAATATCAGCTGCCAGGAAATGCTCCACCCATATGAAATTTTTGCTTAATTAACAAAGGAAAAAATGTTCTATGAGTACTTAACACATGGTTACTTTGCATTAAGGGCTTTATATTTCCCTTTTTATGGGAACAAAGCCATTCAATTTTATGATTTTCCTCACTTACGAAGCACTCATAAATATGAACTTGATCCTGGAAGAAGCTGAGCATCTGGCCCGGGTCCAGAAAAGCACTTCAGTACATCTTTTAAGTATGAAACTAATCTTAGGGTTTTAGTGACATTATCCCAGGTGCTAGTGTGGTTTCATGAATCAGTAGGACTGGGCAGGAAGGATAAGTCTTTGGAAAATAAAGTTTCTGCCCTTTCATTCTGTTCACTGCAGGCATAGTAGAATTCTGGTGCTTTTCATAACCTGGAAGACTGCTCCTTTGCTTTCATGATTATCTTTCACTGTTTAAGCAGTGAGATGCTGACCTTGTTTTTAGCTGTGATAAGTATTGTCAGGTACAACAGAAAATTGTGTGAAACCGTGTGTTCCTTGAAATAACTGACAAATATGCCAGAGTATACTGATTGCACGGTGAGAAATGTACCAGAAGAGATGACAGTTCTGATTTATTCTAACTCTAGTCATTATTCATATTCCAGTGAAAAACTGGATTCATTTCATAGTCCTTATGACATCACAATTTACAGAATCCTTACAGAAAACTCTGTCTGTCTTAAGAGCAGTTCTACTCCTTCATAAAGAGTATGAGGAGAGCTTGTGCTCAGTTACACTTAGGTGTATAATTGAGCAGAAGTTTAAGGATGCCTATTGACTGCAGCATCTGTACTTCCTTTTTTTACTGCAGCATTTGATCCACATGATCCACAGTCCTTCAAAGTCAATAGTTTTGGTAGGCTTCAAGAATATATTAATAGTTTCACTGGCCAAGAGCTAGAGTCAATCTAACCTAACATTATTTTTCCAGCAGTGAACCAAAGTAAATGTGTAGACAGGAAGACTAGGAACAGGACAAAGTTATATGACCATGCCCTGTAATATCATCTGAAGATTGAACTATTTTCATGTGAAAGAATTCCTCAGCTCAAGTATGGTAGATCTTGTCAGCATCCCAGGGTTTATCCTTTCAATCTTTTCTGTAGCTTCCCTGAGACCCTCTAAATCCAGAGCATGCTGTAGCAAAAATCTGTTAAAAAAGAGACATCTTTTTCTATTTTTAACTGGCTCTTATTGGCTAGAAATTTTATGAGTCTGTTTCTGAATCTGTCAAGTGTGATCATCACAGTGTTGAGAAGATTTTTATCTCAATCCACACTCTTGATGCAAAAAAATCTTGTTCTACTGATTTTTTTTCATAATATCCCTATATTCTCTTTCTCCAGGTCACCCTATTATAATCCTAAACAACTCCATTGAAGGAGGAAACAGTAAGTTTTTCCATGGGGAGTGTTTCAGTTAACTGGTTTTCTGAAGAGTTTGTTATTTGAATTGCCAGATATGCAATATGTAATATGTAATAACTGCTTTTTAGCAACTGATAATGTCAAAGCTTTACACTGAAATCTATCTGTCCCAAAAGCTTGAATTCCTTGGCTTTCCTCACCTGTGGTTTTCATGTAACTGTTACACTAATTGCACTGTATAGTAGCTGATCCATTTAATATGAACTGAAAAATACTTTCCTTAGAGTTGGATCAGATCCAAATTAGAATTTTTTTTTTTGTTATATTCATGACTTAAAAAAAAAAAATAAATGGTTTAAAAATGGTTGGATGAGAAGATAACAAAAATATATGTAGTATTATCCCTCTTGGGGACTCTAATACAAGCAAGTTATTGAAAGATGGAAGGAAGATGACTATTTTAGATTTTTAACTCCAAAAATGATGTGTGAATCAGTTTAAAATATCCAGAGTCCTAGAGCATGAACCTGAATTCAAAGCTTTTCAGAACAAATAATAACTGTGGTCATTTTTACCAGAAAGTATATCGTAGTTCATTCATTAATTAGTTTGCCCAGGAGGGAGATAAATCTTTCCAATAAAACCAGGTCTCGCAGTGAACTATTTCTATCATGTTAGTGCAAAACTTCAACAGATGGTGTGCTTTGGAAGAACTTGGATTAATTTTATTTTCCTGTGAATACTTTTATGAGAAAAAAAGTGTGTGCAAAGAATATCATAGCTGTGATTTGTCTGGTCAAATAAAATTTTATAGAAAACTAGGGACTTAAAAATTATCATTTTGATTTATACTAAAATTGGTTAAGATCTCTTAAGGAAGCAACATTTGTAAGGGTAAAATAGTTTCATCTTCCAATTCTTCTAAAAAGAAATTTCAGTCCATAAAATAAGATAAATCACAATATATAAATTAAAAATAATTTAGAAAATATTGACTTTTAGCCCCTCACAATGGAATTCACATAAATATTGTGTAAAAATAAATTTCAGTGGTCATATAAAGTACTCTGATCATTAACAGAACAAAGACTAAAACTATCCTATCAGCTCTTTAACTTAACCCATAATTAAGTTTGCATTCCATACCATTAATTCTTATTTACAAGAAAATTAATCAAAAGCTGTTCGCCTTTACAATCAAAACCCCTGATCTCGGTGGTTGGTTAACAAATGGCTTTTCCTGCTTTTCAAATGGGTAGTCTGTGGGACTGTAGCTAACAAGATGTGACTCAACCACTGCAAAAGCTGTGCTTCAGTGCTGTGGGACCTGACAGATTCTCTTTACTGAGGCTTAGTGATGTCAGGTCTGTACTGGCATGAGGCTGGCAAAGACTCTCACTGTTTCTCAGGACAAAGAAAAAGCAGTGGAAATATTGATGATATTCTGAAAAGGAAACAAAAATACATCGACTCTGTAACGCATTTCACTGCTTCACCTATCTAAATTATTTCCATTATTTACTCTGTGTCGGGTGCCTCTGTCCACTGCTCTGTTCTCAAGCAGCGTAACTCCAGTAATGCAACAGTGCCACTCTTGCATTCTAGATGGAATGATGATGAACAGTGAACTCTGAATTGGAGAGAATGATCTCCAAATACAGGTATTGCATTTGATGAAAGATATATGGTGGAAATAGTTTGTGACGTAAATAACCCTTGTTTTCATGTGTAACATGAAACTGCAATTAGAATATGATAAGAATGATATGAAAAGAGAAAAATAAAAGAAAAAAGCAGTACTGAGTGGCAACATGTATATGCAATGCTACTCCAGTAGTTAAACTGGCTCATGGATTCCTTTCCTTTAATTCAAGATGTCAATTTTTCCATTATGTCCCAAGGGTCTCTCAACTATGATGATTCAGCTGATTGCAAATTCAACATCAGAACCATTTTGTCTTCTTTTCGCTGGTCTCATAACCCAGTTCATTATATTGATTCAGTTCAGTGTTATATCAGCACAACCCACAGAGCCACAGATGCTCCACAACAGTGGATATAAGTGACAGAGGTAGGAAAGATCTAAATCTATCAATCACACTATCAAAATGTAAGTGCACTATGCCAACCAGAAAGGAGGAGCCTGAGGAGTTTAAATTGATCCTCAAATGAATTTTATGCATAGAAATGTCATTATTTCAAAGCTATAATTAATATAAAAATATTTTCTCTAACAGTTTTCCTGAAGTTAATCTGTACTCTTCTCACATGCTAAACTAATACTGGTTTTTACATTCTCAGTTTTTACATTCTAACATTATTGTCATTCTCTTCACTGTATTCAATCTATTCTTCTCTTTCAGCGTCTTACCTATTTTCAGATTCTTCTTTGTATTCATAGCAAGTTGTGTTCCACCCATGGAATCTAAAATACAGTATTTCTTAAAAATATTAGCTGCAAGTTCTGGATTTATCTGATCTGGTGGTCTCAAAATGACAGGGTTGTTTTTCTCTGCTCCATATTTTTTTCTGTAGGAACAGGAGCATGTTCCCTGCCAATAGCCATTCTGAATAGGAAGATTTTAACCAGTCTTTAAAGGGCATTTTCTCTACTACGTAAAGAGTTCTGATGTCATTCCTCTCGATATAATTACAAGATCAATATTCATTTTCTTGGCAGTATTCTTCACAGCTGGCATTAGATGACCCCTGAATTCATCTAAGACAATTATTCTTCTTTTTCTTTAGAGCACGCCTGATCTTCTGGTCCAAATATTGTTCAGTCAGTCCTTCATTAAATCTGTAGATATCTATCCTTGATTTTGACACCTCCCAATTATTCCAGTAGCCAGTTACTCATTCAGCATTGCTTTGTGCTTCCATATCACATACAGAAGCAATATTAGGCCATCCCTCAACGCTGCCAACATTACTGTATCAAGCATTTCTTCATTCTCCAAAGCTTTGATAGTGGTAGATTTTGTACCTACTTTTTCAATGATACAGTGGATGTTAGATAAAAGTAAATCAGTTTTCTTATTTGGCTCAGCAGATAACAAAGTAAAAGGACTGAGGATCTTTCCTATAGACAAAAAAATACTTTCTGGTATAATTTGAACACAATACTCCTAACTGGTCTTGACTCCTTCCTGTGAAACATTTTGTACTTATGCTAACTCTTGATCTTTCTGTTTAATCATTTCCCATGTATTCAGATTTTCATTTCTTCTTTGACTATGCACAAATTATACAACTTTGTTCTCACTCTCTCTGGCAGTATCTTCTTATGGTCCAATTGGGTTTATTTAGTATATAAAAGCTTTCATTTTGATTGTTTCAAAGGTAGGTTCTCACATTTTTTTCTGTCATTACATTTCTTCTAAGCCTTACCTCTGTAATTTGTTTTCTACACACCATACCACTCTTAGTTGAAAATTTGCATCATGTCAGCTTCCTATACCTTTTAGTATATTCCCTCCTGCTCTTGTCGTCTCATCTCAGGAACAATTGCCATATCACAATTCAATCATAAGACTCAGGGAGATTTATAAAACTGCCATAAATGCCAGTGGAACTGCCTGAGCTACAGCTGAACGAGTGAGGAGGTGAGGAAAGCAGCAATAATCATGGGTTTGCTCTACCCCACCAACTTCATCTGGGCACTGTGATATATATCAAGTCAAGGCATCATTAGTGGCTTGATAAGGAAAATCAAACGTGAATATTTAAATTATAAATACTTTACTGCAGTCCAGCTCCTGAAATTTGAATGACAGGTTTCCTAATGACTCTAGTACAGGAAAAAGAAAATAAAACCTACCTTTGAGGTCCTTGGATTGAATAGAAGAAGCTGTAAATTGCCTGGTAATAGGTGACATATGCTGCAGCTGCAGCATGTTGGAGTTGTTAGGTACAAAATACTCATTAGCCTCATTAAGAATTCAGCCTTATTGCATAAATATTATAGTCCTGTCTCCTACATGTTATGATACTTATTTGAATTTGAATATATGGTGTACTCTTTATATCAATATGATAGACAGCCTTTGGAGATTCCTCTGTTTCTTTTGTCCTTCCAAAGAAAAGGAAGGCACAGAAAAAGACAACAGTAAAAATTGTTCCTGGGCATTAATAGCAATATAAATATAGAGCTCTACTGGGTCTGCTGCTGGATAATTCTCTATTTATTGATACTAGAGATATATTATCTGTTTTGAATAATTGTTGATAGTATAGACTTTGGACGAATGAGCTGTCAAAATAGAAAATGTTTCACTGGTTTGGAAAGACAGACCTCAGCATTGTTTTTTCTGTTTAAAGCTTCACTCCTTCTTTTTCTTTTCTTTTCGTTTTTTTTTTTTTTTTCAGGTGAGAAGGTGACATCAATGGCAGCTAATACCTAATGTGTCAAGGTTGCCAAGTAACAGGTTAGTTGTGTCAGTGAAGGCTGTTTCTACGAGAGAAATTCAGTAGGTTATAGTTTCAAGTATCTGGAAATAAATTTACACTGTCTGTCTCCCTGTCTCAAACCAATGAAAATTCATGTAGTTAAACAAAGGATACAGTACGTCCTTAAGACACAAGTCTGATAGTTTGGGTCACTTCTAAATCTTAAAAACAGTGAAATAATTAACATAACCAGCTGCAATTTCCAGGGGAAAAATGTTTGAAGGAAAAATTACTTGAAAGTATTATTTTCTGTGAATTACTTGGATTAAAGAGTTACTATAAGCAAAACTGCAGAATCCATTTTGAAAGATGAGAATTTGACTGAAAAGAATAACAAGGTGACACGTGATCAAATGAACATGGAATTTATTAGGACTACTCACTAATTTTTGACAATGACTTTCCTGATTCATAACTTACCCTCAGGCCACATTAGGGGAGTTTTGCAGTGGTCTGTAGTGGACAAGATAGTGGAAAATATCTCCATTAATGCTTTTCATTATGGAATAAAATGTTTCAGTGTAAAGTCCTATGCAAATGTTTGGAAGCAATTTGGAGAATAGGGTTAGAATTCACAGCATTCTTGATAGATCAGAGAAACAGATTTAACTCTGAGTTAAAATTCAGCGAGGACTAAAAATAATCATAAAGTACTACATGCAGGCATTAAGGCAGTAGGTCCTTACAGGGGACCATTGGCCTCTTGCTGGATGTTGATAATCAAGACGATTCCTTTATCTTTCTGATAAAGGAAATAACAATGAAAGGCAACATAAACTGTGTTGGACCCTTTTTTAAGAGCTGACTATAAAGAAAGAGCTCATGCATGTCCAATATGGCCACAATGGTTTTAGATCCATCCAGGCTTGAAATGCATGGGGAGACCTTAAATTGGATACTTATGAGTGTGCCAGAGCCAGCCACCTATGATCTATCCATGAAGCAGCTACATTAGACAAATTTTTGTATAGATCTTTGCTGTGTATCTGGCAAGAATATTCTCTGCATACAGAAATGACATTCGCTGTAGTGCAGGCTTGAATTTTCATAAGATTTAAATTTATTGAATGCCAAGCCACATTAGGATCTACTAATAGTTTTCCTAGACCTTATAAAAATTAAAAATGACACATACTACCCGAAAAATACAGGAGAGTAAGTATTTTGTAAGGTAGGATAAAAGCTTATTCTAATGCACTGTGAGTATGAATGTCTGCCTACTGTGAAGTGTATCACCAAGGGAATAGAATAAAAAGGAAAAACCAGAAATGATATCCACAAAGGTTTAACTGAAATCTAGTAAATTCAATGCATATCACTCTTGCAAGACATGATCTACATACCTCTAACATTGGGATTTTTTTTTTTTTCCCTGAGTTCCTCCCTAACATCTTGCTGGAAATGTTAATCATTGCTCTTTTTGAATATTGCACATTTCACTTGCTTTAAAAAAAAAATACATATAAAATTACTTTAATTTGTAATAAAAAAATACTTTGGGAAAAAATATAGTACTATCAAAACTTGTATGGATGAAACACAAGCATTCAGGATTTTACTCCATTTAAAAATGAGAACTGTGGTGGAGCACTCCATAGCTTGGTCCAGACATTTATTTGTCTGTGCTTCATGCAAGACTTATTCAGGTCTCAATTTGCCTAACTCAGAAAAATGGTACTTTTGAATTTTTCATAGTTTAGAGCATTTCCTTTGTTTGAGCTTTGGATAATGGTTTACTTTTTTCATCATTATATTTCCTTCTCTCTGTTTTCAATATGCATCTCTGCAAAACAGGATAGCTGTAATAAAACAAAAAACCAAAACACAAGCCTACACAAACAAAATCTACCTGGCAACACTAGTACATTTGCATAGCTTTATTCTGATAAATCATTTCTCACTATTGAGGGAGAGGAATCAAAGAAAAAATCATTTTCATAAGTAGGAAAAACTAAATTTATCTAAAGTAAGGTCAGTGTTAGCCCAGTAAATAACTAGCTCCGTAGACAGTGCTTGTTCTTCCTCATCTAAAGAAGGTTGGAACTAGTTCTTCTAGCAGTGAGTGTAGCCCAGACCTTCATCTGTTGCCTCTTCCTTGCAGCATGCTCTGTTGCTGATGATGTTGATCCTGAGGGACACACAAGAAAGCTTAAAAAAAGTGGCTGTTCTCTTCCACTGTCTCATCATCAAACCCTGGCTTGCCTAAGGTACCAGCACACCCATTCTGCTCCCCAACCTCCACCATGCTTACCTAATACTAATCACCAACATCAGACACAAACAGAAAAAAAAGACTCTTTAATCTCCCTTTTTTGTATATATAGCTCAAATACCACCTTATTCACTTTTTCTGGCACCCTCAACTGGTCTCACTTCTCCAAAGATCTGACTGACCAAACGGGCAGCCTTGTTTTTTTATTTTCCTGCATTATCAGACTAACGGCATTTGTGACACTGACACTGGTCATAAGACCCCAACCCTATACTTGCTCCCCTCCCAGCTGACTAAAGTAAAATTTTGGAAGGGCAAAAATCAGAAAAACTCATGGGTTGAGATAAAGACAGCTCAATAAGGGAAGCAAAATGTGCACACAAACAAAGAAAATTAATGATTTTTCTTGTCTTTGGCAGGCAGATGTCCAGGTAACTCGGGAAAAACCCAGCATGTAGAAGGTTTACTTGGGAAAATGGAAGCCAGTACCACAAATGATCTCCCTTCCTCTGCTTTCCTTTTATAGATGAGCACAATGTCATATGGAGTGGCACAAATCCCTTTGGTCAGCTTGGGTCAGCTCTCCTGACCGTGCCCACTGCCAGCTTCTTGCCCACTCCCAGAATACAACCTTTGAGGGAGACAGAGCAGAAAAGAGAAAAGGCCTTGATGCTGTGGAAGCACTGCTCATCAACAGCCCAAAAATTGGTTTGTTATCAACCCTGGTTCAGTCACAAATTCAAAAACACAGCACCATATAGGCTGCCATGAAGAAAAAGAACTCCATTACAGCCAAAATCAGTCCATGGAAAACTTCAGTGTTATCAATGTTGCTGGAAAGTGTCCAGCTCAAAGTCTGAAAGTTCAGAATGAAAGTTCTCAACTGTTCAAAACAAAGCTGTGGAAAACTTTGAATTATATAAAGAGAACTGATACTTCTGCCATAACAATGTCTTTCAAAAATTCTGATTATTATTACCAGCCTTATCTCTTTCAGTGAAAATCCACAAAATACTTCCTGCTTTATTCTAAATTATAATACCTCCATTTTAAAGTATAATTCCAAAAGAAAATATGTATAGTAAACATATTATCATTAGTGAATATAAGGCTAATATATGAAGGAAAATATTGGTTTGATTTCCTAATTTAGCCTTAAAAACTGAAAGCATATCTCTTTCAGCAAACAAACAAAATAGCAGAAGGCAGTTTATATAAGATATAAAAATCCACTCTATTTCCATAGATATAAGATGAAAATTGTACATACTGAAAAATACATTTGAGATAATGGTAAAGAATAACTACTCCCACCATTTTAAAATATCCTAAAATGCATTGAGGGAATATTTTAACAGCTTTTTGTAGAAATAAAGGACTTGTCACTGATATTTCAAATGCAGTCATAAACTCAATGATTACCTACTATGCTTTCTTTCTCATTTCCTTAGAAATTTACAGGATCATACCATTGAGTAAAGAATGACAATTTTTCATTATTTAGCTAATGCTAAAATGAAGTTGTTCTCAGCTCTCATTTGTGATCGTTCTCCATCAACTTAAAGGCAAGTCAGTGCTTTTCTGGAGAGCATTCAATATCTCCTGTTATTCAAAGTGCACACTAGGTTCACCTCTCACTGCAGTGGTGTGAACAGAGATCATTCACTGAAACCAGCCTACTCACTACAGCGAGGAAAGAAGGGTGGGTGAAAAAGACAAAATTTTCTTTGTCATACCTCATCACCCATGGCTATTCTCTTTCTGACTCTGATGCTGAGATTTCCAGAAGTCAGTAGGTGTGCTACTATTTTCAGCCAGCTGTCTAAGGTTGTTTAAATAATCATCTCTGATCAAACCAATCACCCAAAGGTACTTAAAATCCCCACTCAAAACATGCTTTTTTTCCCTATGTATATGTAGTTAGACTTGATCATTCCAGACATTACTGTGTTTTGCTTCCTATGGTTATCTGAAAGATAAGGCAATTTGGTCAAGTTTCTTTTTAGTTCCTACAATAATGCATTGTTTCAGAAAATTGAGAGTAAATAATTTTGAAACTGGAGATCATTCTTTCTACCAAATTCAATTATTTCCCCAATAAAATTGAATCATTTTATTTTTCACACTGCAAAGGAGATACTGCAATGCTTAACCACCCTTCTGTGTCAAGTACAAGCTTTTTATTTATGGGCCTCTTTCTCTCTGACCCACATAGCAAATAAAACAGTATTTACTATTCTGAAAGACATATCATAGCAATCCTGGTGATGGCTGTCAGTATAAAGGGCAACAAAATGTATTGACGAGATAAATAGCTCATTAGCATTTACTTTTCATGTTCAGTGTGTTCAAATAGCTTTCAAAAGGCTATAATGCTCAACAGTTGCATATCACAGCTGGACTTTCAAGTCAGCTATTACAGAATCAGCAAGTGATTTGAAAACCATGGCTTCCCATGCCCAACGGAATCCATATTCTCAGTTGTGTTTGTTATTAATTGCTATGTCGCTCTAAGTACAGTATTTAATATCAGAAAATGTTCTGTAATCAGTAAACCCTCATGGTTATTCAGAGCCTGAGGTACATACACGTCTCTGAATAAAGACCAACACAGCAACTGTCCAGATGGCTGCTCTGTGCCCTGGGAAGAGGATCTATGAGGAGGATTTATCCTTCCTTTAATCTCCATGTTGTCCTTCAGTGTTCTCACTGTTCTCAGCTTCTTCAGTGTTCTCATCCTAACGTTAGTATTGCACTAACAGAACAAGGGAAAAAGCTTCAGATGCCACAAAGACTGATTCCTTCTCCTTCCATGCAGCCTATTTTCTCCACAGCTGATCTGTAGCATTGATCCAATCAGCAGAAAGGTGAAACTTTATTACTTGGCTCAGTAGTGAAATGATGAAGGAGGTATTTTGTAACATTAATATCTGCAGATTGGAAGAGTAATTTAAAAAAAGAAGCTGGAGTGCAGGGTTTTCTGCTGAACTTCCATGCTAGGAGCACTTTGCAGAACCTGTTTCCCAGCGTTACACATTGAGAGAAACAACTGCAAGGCATCAACAAGCAACCTGCACATCAGCAGGGCAGTTCTTCCCTAAGGCTTTGCTATATCAATTATATTAATAAATATAGATCTCAAAATTAACAGGACATCTTCCTCCGGCAAAGATTATGAAATGTGTACAGCAGATGATTATGGGTTTTTTTCAGCTTCCCCCCAGGTGCACTCACATTTTCATCTGTAGTGCCTAATCATTTTCTTGTGAATTTCCAGTATTTTATCTTTTGCTTCTTTTAGTTTCTGGGTTTTCTTCATTAGTCTTCTAGCTTGTCACCCAGCTGGTTTTATTTATTATATCTCTGTCCTTTTCTCGTAAATTGCTTCTTATTCTGCTTTATTTTAGACTCCATTGTTTTATTACTTGATTTTTTCATTTTCAAAAGCCATAACCTACTTTTCACATTCTGTGAAGTTCTTTACTCATATAAAACCCAAACCATCATTCTTAGCCTGTCCTCCGTTGAATTCAAGAAAGTTCTAAATTTCTCCACAAATTCATGATTTGAAGATGGGGGCAAGCAACCAAAAGTTCCAGTATTTGTTTAACAAGAATGTGTTCTGTTATAAAATTCCTGTAAAGATGAACCTGAGTGGCATCAGCAAATTGCAAACAAATGCATCTCCAAGGCACCTTCCAACTAGTAATCCATATGTGTTTTGTCCTTTGTTTGTTTTTTTTTAAACCAAAGGGGTATGTAAGATTAACACCAGAAATAAGCAACAAAATTTAAAATTGGTGTTTGAGTCAGACATCTGAGAGATTTTTTACTTGAAAAATTTTTCCTTTGGTTTGTTTGTTTGAGACTTAGAACTAATTTCTAGAGAAAATAGGCTGACATTTTGATAAATTGGAGAAATACAGTTTCTATGGAAAACTACAGTAACCCTTTTTCCTTGTGCTTTGATCAAGTAATACTCAAACTGTGGCATCTTCAGATTTGTAGGTTTATTTAGAAAAAAAAATTGAAGTGCTAAAAAGTGATATGGTAAATCTTACAACACAGGACAGAAAAAACACTTTTGAGCTGAACTCACAATTTAAATAGTTCAAGGGATATGTTGTAATATCAAGTTACCTAGTTTGCTTATTATTTGAAATTGCCATTTTTATATAAAAATACGGGTTTGGTATTGGAAACTATCTTGACAGATTGGAAATTACCAAAAAAAATATAATAAGAGATAATGATAATGATTCAGGTATGTATCAGATAATGATTCTGATATGTAAATACCCTTTTTTGAAATAAAAATACCTCAACAAGGATAAATAATGTTGTAAAAATAGAAAAGGAGTATCGGGCATGTCTATAACATCCCCAATAAACAAGCAGCATTTAAGTGGTCTTATAGTAAAGATAATCATCTTTGAGTGAAATTCCAGTGTGCCAACATATTTTACAAAATAAATTGTGAAACTATATAAACAAAAATAAAAACATGCTTGCAAATATCTTTATTAGAAACATTATTTCTGATGCGCTGCTTCTAAAAAAAAAAGTATGTACTTGCAACTTAATTTTTTAAGGATTAAATAATTAATTAATCTAGAGGATGAATTAATCTAAAGAATTAAAGAGAAAAATGAAAATAAATTAGACTACAAAAAGTTATTGTGAAAAGCACATTGGTGTGTGTCCCTTAGTCCTTCTCAAATTTAAGCCTTAACTCTGGTGATGGTTTTGGTAATTGATTGGGATATTATTTAGCAGACTGTGTTGTAAATAGCATAGGATTTTTGTCTCTTTATTTTTCAAGACACCTTTGCTCAGACCTTAGGATTCTGGGACACATTTAAGAAGAGATTAAAAACCTACCTCTCAGGAACCATTTTGATTTAGTGGACCATATATTTTGATGGAGAAATGGCTTAGACAGCATTTTGAGGTGCTTTTCATTGCTATTTTCTAATTTTGTGATCTCCCAGATAGACATTCTGGTTTGGAGGTAGCCTCTCTCTTGCGCACTCCCTTGCTTTTCTTTTGGTACTGTTTGTTAAGGAATTGTATTCTTAAACCCTGTTCTCTTCTGAGAGGTAGTGATTGGCACATCTATTTTTAACGTATCAATTTGATCATGCTGCATTTTTAAGAAATTTCATCTTTCAGATATTTGCCTCTTTTCAAGAAATTACTTCTGAGATTACCACAGCTCTCTCATCATTATCCTATTTTTTTCAGTTTTCAGGATAGCACATCAGGAATCAACCAAACTAGTTTCATCTCCATTTGTCTTCTATATGCCTTATTTAGTATTTCACTTCTTTATTTTCTGTTGGTTTTGTATTTCCCCTTTGTCATAAGTGTATTTTATCTATTTCCTGGCATTCTAGCACAAAGTATTCAGCTGAAATAATGGGACTGGTTTTTTTTTCTTTTTTCTTTAGGTGGATTAGGATGACATTTCTATAAAAAAATACAAGATAATTTATATTTTACTCAATTTAATCTTCCCAAAGCAGAGGAAGGGGAATGCATCTATTCAGGAAAATCTCTGAAATTGAGCTAACATATAGTGTTCCTCCTGAAGTATTCAAATGCATATCAGTAGATCTAGCAAAGACACTGTGACACTAAAGAATTGAAAAAAAGACCACACAGATACAGAAAGCTGCCTCCATCACAGTAATTCTATTGGGGTTTTTTTAGTATATTAATATTACTTTTAAAATAACATTTAAAAAATTGCATTTTGCCACTGTGTATCTGAGTTAATGGAAATAAGCTTTCATGGACTCTCCTGGGATTTCAGGTCTGCAGAAATGACAAGTGAATCATAAAATGGGGTATTTTTCCAACACTGATTTTTTTTTTTTCAAACCTTATTGTTCAATTTCAGGGAAAAAGAAAACCAAAGCAAATGCAGTAAAACAATCACAAATATTGCAAATATTCCAAAGTATTTAATGGTTTGACTACCAACTCTATTTATCACTGCATGTGATTTGTAAATAATGCCTAGGATTTCATATACTAATGTGGACTTGTTCTGAGGCTCTTTTTTAGGGCTTACCTATAAAGGGACTTCTTTCCCTTTGAATAGTTAGCAATAATGTCCTCAGCTGTTCAAAATAATTCTCTGTTAATCGATGTGAGATACAAAAGGCCACTGGGTGGAAGAATGGCAGGAGTGTTCTCCGACCCATTCTGTATGGTTCTGGACAGGAAGCCTACACACAGGCCTGCTGTATCTCAGGAATAACTCCACAATTCTTTGCACAGGGAAACCTGTTTTTCAAGCTATACTGGATTGTGGAATAGGACTTTTTCTTGTCCTGTATGTCATATGTCTGAGGGATTTTCTGATAAAGTACTTTAGGACCATTGATACAAAATATTTTTTCTGACTGAAAGCATTGTCAATTTGCTTTTTTCTCTGTATGAGCAGGTATCAAAATAAATTGCACTGTTAATGTTTAATTTCTGTTGTAGAATTATGCTTGGTGCTTCTTAACAAGAAAGCTGTCCTAAATGGATTTCCTGAAAGTAATTAGCATCTTTAAGCAGCCATCCTAAAAGAAGGCAATCGTAAACCAGTTCCTAGTGTGGTCACACTTCCCTCTCACAAGACACACATGGAGTTATAATACCACATAGAAATATTGTTCTTTTATAATGAACAGATATAAATTTTTACTTCTATTCAGAATTATAGATCAGGTGTGTGGTTCAGTTACAGAAGTGCAATGCCACAGAAGGTTTCATTACCTTTTACTTTAGGGCCTGCACTTGCTTCTGCCTGTTGCCTCAGCACTCTGCTTTATTTGTGCTGTTGATGTAGCCACTTGCAGGATAGACTTTGATTGCCAGCACTGCTTGACTCCTCTAGTCTCAAAGCATCTCAAGAGCAGATGGTATCAGAATTTCACTTTCACAAAAGTATTTTTCCCCTTTTTAAACTTGCATCTTCTTAAACCTGAGTTATTTTAAGCATAAATTGTTCTTCCTGAAAAACAAAAATCATATAAAATAAGATCTTTTCTGTGAATGATACACATGTTATAAGAGATTATCAGAAGGTTTACTAGAATAATTTAATGCATACAATATCGGTCTGACAAAGGATTAAGACAGTAATTTGAAACACTTCTGGTTCTTTATCAAACTGACACATGCATTAAGCATGGGTCAGTTCTGTGAAAATGTCCTGGGACTACTTTGTATTTAAATGAGTTCATGTTGATTTTGAAACATCTCTAAAACATAGGAAATTAAAATATTAATGAAATGTTTGAAAACAATGATTAAGAATGGAACGGGTAGGAAAGCTTTCCTCAATCAAAGACATGGCTTTCAGTAAGACCTGTTAACATGGGACAATTATTCCTAGCTCTTGATAAGTGTAGAGTAGATTAAACTATTGAAGAGATTAATGGTCTAGTACTTTTCCTTAAAAGCTATCAGCTACTATATTAATGCTTTTTCCACTGCACTATTATTAACTATTCATATTGTCAGTCCTAGAGTGTATTAATTCTTGGCATGTTCATGTTTAGGGATACCGTCCTGAAGAAGGTGGAGACAAAAGAGAGTATGATTTTTAGAACCTTACAGAAAGAAAAAAAATCAAAAATTATTCTTATTTTCAATTTTGTCATATGTAAATGCTCAGTAGTGTATGCAGCAGCATGAGCCTACACATTTTGTTTATCCCATTAAAAAATATTGGGGTTTATATCTTTCAAAGATTTCTAATACATTAAATTTTTAAACCCAAAAGGTGATGGCAACTGCATGCATTTATATATATTTAATGTAGTTCAAATGCAAATGTGTAACAACTACCTAAGATCATTTAGGAATTATGTAAGTGATTATCTTCTTTGTGATCAATTTTCTTTCTGATCTTGTCTGGTAAGTACCTACGGTTTGAAAAGAGTTCAAAACAGTGCTTTTGCCTTTGACTCTACCTTGATTTTCCTCATCTTCAAAAAGTATTTTGTGTTCTTCATCACAGTCTAAATTTGATATTTTGTGAAACACAGGGTTTTGCAATTACTCGCCTATTTGGGACAGGATTCTGTGGGCAATTTAGGGTCAGAAAAGTTTGGAGCCATTATTTCTCAGTAAAGTACAAAAAAAGCTACCATCTCTAAGCCAATAATATTAGACTAAATTAAAAGAAAAGTACAGCAAGTTCTCCTGTGGAAGGTTCTGATCTTCTGTCTGTAAGTTTATGGGAAAGATAAAACATAAAGAGGACTTAAAGAAAAGAGGAATACAGTAGAGAAATAAAATGCTTTCAGCAGTCATGACAGATTTCTGATAACATTGAACAAATTTCCTTTTGCTGATGGGTTTTATAGCCTCCAAGAAAAATGCATTCTTATAAGGTATAAAATACAAATTGTAGAAGCCTCACAGCTGACCAATCTGCTTCTTATTTACTTCTTATGTTGATACAGGGCTCCATTATGCAGCCAGATTCTGTCTAAGTCTGGTTGACAATATCTATAGAAAAATATCTGGAACAAAATCTATGGAAAATTTAAATTTATTGGTGTATAATCTCAGTGGTTATGTATAGGCTCATTCCCACTTCATTTGAATGATTTGAATTCACAAGAAACTTCATGGAAACCCCTTGGTGCAGAGAGCCAAGGTGTGGCTTTCAAAGTGTTTCTAAGGCATAGGGCACAAAAATGACAGACAGGAAAAGGAATGATATATTCTGACCAGCAGTGAGGTTTAGTTATGGAGATGTATGTTTGTCACTTTCAGCACTGCAGGAGCCCTTCAGACAGTCATGTACTGACAAGCATGAAAGCACACTGACGTGGTAAGAGTCCTTCAGGGAGAAACTGAAAAACCAATCTAATGGGCTGGTCCTTTCCAGAAAGGTTTATTGTATTTTATTCGGACTTTTTAAAATACAAAGGTGCTAAACATCAAGGGAAATGGAGGATCTACAAGCTATCAGGTCATCAGTGCATTAAAAAGACTTATAAAAGCTTAATCAGTTTCTGCTCCCCAGGCCACGATTCACTTGTGCTTCACATATGCATTTTACAGTGATTCTGCAGATTGTTCTGACTAGGTATCATAGCTTCTGACCTAATTTTTCTTTCTTTCCCTTTAAATATAT
Organism: Setophaga petechia; assembly: GCA_024362935.1. Classification (NCBI taxonomy): domain Eukaryota; kingdom Metazoa; phylum Chordata; class Aves; order Passeriformes; family Parulidae; genus Setophaga; species Setophaga petechia. The sequence continues at coordinate 37,735,256 of JANCRA010000001.1, forward strand.
AATAAGATAGTTGATAAGTCCATTTGATAAGAGATTGAGCAGGAGTTGTTTTGAATTTTCTGGCAGCATAATTTTTTCTGAATTACACATCTCTCATATACATCTCTGCTTGGTGTCCTATTGAGACAGAATGAATAGTTTTCCCAAAACAGATAAGTAATGGCAAATCTAATGGTAACTCAAAGTGTAAGATTACCCATTGAACTTGGCCACACAGCTCAGTAACTTGTTAAATGAAATAGGAAATGGCTGTCTGCAGTGGCATGCTGTGGGGTAAACCTTGGAATCTCAGAGAGAGCACTCTGTATGGGGAGGAGGAGGATGCCCAGCACATTGCTGTGTGCTGTGAGAGAGAATATTGCTGCAGCTCCTCCTCTAGCTCAGTAGGATGCATTGGCACACCCCGAATGAAGTCACCAGAATTTATAGCATCAAAACACCCAGCAAAGCTCTGAAGTGCTGACATTTCTGCTGCTTGGGGTGACAGAAATGCCTACAGAAAAGCTGCCCCTTTTCTATGATGCGTCTCAACGACAGTGGGATACAGAGATTAGACCTCCAGGGTAGGACCTTGAAGATGAGCTCAAAGCAATCTGAAACCTTTGCAAAAAAAACCCAGAAAGTGTCCACTCCTGCCATAGAGCACAGCTGCAGAGCTGACAGGGTGCTCAGCTGGGACTCAGTTAATGTCTCCTCCATATCTGATTGCATTTTGATGAAAGTATTTTCCATCTCAGCAGAGCGCCCTAATTGCAATGTTACCAGATAGTCAGGGACATATCTCTCTTGCTCCAAATTTCTCCAGCTGAAGGTATTCAATTAATTACCCCAGCAGAAAGTAATGAAATAGTCACTAGGACAAAGAGAAAGGAGAGGGAAGAAACAAAAGGTTGATTCATGTGCAGGCTTTAGTTCTTGCTCCAATGAACACTAAAGCCTCTTAATTGAAAAGCAGCGTTTTCCACAGGAGAGAAATTTACCCTGGAATACAGCTCAGCCTCGTGGTTAGGCTGTTTGGTCACGTATGAGCATAGACCTGAGCTCTGCTGCCTTACCTGAGATTAAAACTGAGCCAGCTACTGGGGGTCAGAGGAGGCAAAGGAAAGGAGCTCTCCTTGCCTTTCCCTGCCTACGTTATTCTTGGCTGCTTCATGTTCCCTAAAAGCCCATATGTATTGATTGTTTTCTATTGAAAACATAAACAAGGCAGTAGAGCATACATGAGCCAGTCACTGCTTCACTCTTCCTGTCAAATATAGCCCCACCATGAATTTTAGAAGTGCACAGTTTTTGGAGTAGTGCAAATGTGAAGCTAATTGCAATTGTTCCCCCTCCAGTCTTGTGGACCTGGTTGCATCTATTCATCCAGCCTCTAAAAAGATAATTTCAATACAATATGAAAATGTATCAACCATACACAGTCATGCTGGAATGAGTCATTGATAGTGTAAATAAAATTTCAATCACACTGTATTTAAAGTAGTGTTAAGCCAGTGGCACAATGAAGTGGATGTCAACATAATCTTCTGCTTGTTGAGTTTTTGGATAATTGCTTAATATGTGAATATAAACAGATCTTTTGCAACTCAGTAATGAATGGATTATATATAGTCAGGATTCAGACGGCAGTTAAATGATGCAAATTTACTGTGTCCTGTGGCCTATATACTGTCCATATTCATCAACCTGAAGGCTGCATTGACTGTACTTCAAGTGAATTTAAATGCAGTCTCCCAGTTGCACCTTCAAATGTCTGAAATCATTGCATGCTTCAGTGGAGTTGTGTCAACACAATATCTATTTTTCTTTAGCTGAAATCACTCAGAGAGAGTAATCATTGTGCAAAACCACTTTCATTTACAACTAAAATGCAATGTGAGACAATGTGATTGCATGAAAACTTTATGTGATCCAGGCTGTAGCATGTCATTATTTTCACCTGTAAACCTACACATGGCAGATCACAAAAAATATAAACAGCTTTGAAATTAGACAATGCTTAATTCAGGTTTCTGCTTAAAGATAGAACTATTAGCTACAGTTACTAGTCAGATATAATCAGAGTACGCCTGTCCTTGTAAACAAGATAGAGAAGAAAATTAAGTAAAAAAGACAAAAAATCACTGCCAAAATAAGAAAGTTAAAATATTATTCAGTAAAAGTCCTCACATAGAAGACATTGCAGTCAATAAAAAAATGAATAGGAGGATTTGGGCAGCTAAAATATTATACCCATGTCTCGAATACCAGTCATAGGCAGAATATCAAGAACAGTTGCTTGGACTGGAATAAAGGTTACCACTCACTTTCCAGGCACTGTGTCATAAAATAATAGAATGGTTTGGAATGGAAGGGACCTTTAAAGGTCATCTAGAACCAGTTTCTGCAATGACATGGGATATCTTCAACTCAATCTGGTTGTTCAGAACCCCATCTAAACTGACTTTGAAGGTTTCCAGGGATGGGTTGTCTATAATCCCTCTGAGCAGCCTCTGCCAGTGCTTCAGCACCCTCATTGAAAAACATTTTTTCATTATTAGTCTGAGGCTAGCCATCTTTAGTTTAAAACCATTACCCCTCATCCTCTTCCTGGAGGGCCTGCTAAAAAATCTGTCTCCATCTTTTTTATAAGCCCCATTTAAATACTGGAAGGCGGCTAAAAAGTCACCCCAGAGTTTTGTCTTCTTCAGGTCGAGCAACTCCAGCTCTCCCAGCCTTTTTTCACAGGAGGTGTTCCAGCCCTCTGACCGTTTCTGTGGCCCTGCTCTGGACTCACTCTAACAGGTAAGTCCATGTCTTTCCTGCACTGGGCATGACAGAGCTAGATGCAGCAATCCATGTGAAGGCTCACCAGAGCAGAGCAGAGGTGCAGAATCACTTCCCTCAACCTGCTGGCTGGTGGTGTCCCTCCTTTTAGACCTTTCAAAGATCAGAGTTCCCAGTGAGAAAATATTGACCCTTATCCATCTCCTAATGTTTGTGTAATTGATGAAAATAATGTAGAGGATATTATGTAAGGGAGGAGGGGAGAGGAGTAGGAATACTTGCCATGTTAGATATCATTTTCTACATTTCTTAGCAAGCCTGGAAGTAACCATTTGTATATCAACCTGAATATTGATTCTGCACTTTTGATCATTTAGTTCTTCTTGAGAAGATTCATAATTGAACTGATACCTTGAGAGTCTGACCTGGAACAGAGACCAGAGAATAAAGTAGGTATTTATTAAAAGGCCTCAATGGATACACCTTGGGCAGTACAAGAGCCTGGCCAGGGCTGCACCCAGGATATTCACAATATGGTAACAAAATGGACAACCAGTCACAAGGTCTCTCTCACACTTTTGTAAGTTTTGGTCCATTTTCATATTGGAGTTTATTTTCCAATTATACCTTTGTGTTATGAAGTCCCATCCTCCTTGTTTTTCTTTCTTCAATTCATCATTGTTTATACCTTTTGGCCTGAAACTTATAACAGTGGTCCTTTGTCTCAAGCTGGAAAAGGATTGTTTTGTTTACCTACCCTGTGAAGAGAACCTACCAACACTTAATATGAAGCTCAGAGCAACAGGCCTAGACAGCACAGCATCTGAAAAATATGAAAGTTGAAACTTAAGGCATCATTTCCCAACCTAAAACATCCAATATCTTCCCATCAAGACCACCTCTTTATCTATTCTGCAAGGATCATATTTTTCTGACCATGGGTCTTGGTTTAGTTAGTAATTGGCTCCTAATTCAATGCAAATATATGTTTTATTTTCCTTCCTGCTGATATATTCACAGCCCTGTTTAAGTAAACTTGTTTTACACCCAGAGATGATTAGGCAGACTATTGCCATTTAGTTGTTTTCAAATGTTTTCTTTAAATTTCTTAAATATTGCAGTGAATTTTTCTTTCCAGTCTCTTCTGCCTACAGATTAATCACATCTATTGTACTGGACACTCTTCTTCCATCAATTTCTTCTGGAAGAATCAGCCTTCTTATATATCCTAGTATGAACATGGTTTATTGTTTTCAATCTTCTCTAAATACATAATTTCTCTCTATTACAAATAGCTTTATATATATCCTAATTAATTTACACTCGCAAATCTCTCTTTTCTAGTACTGCTTGAGTAATGGAAACTGATACATAAATAAGAACAGTGACTTTGGCTCGCTGTTGCTTGTTACAGTTACCTCATTATGGGGTTTTATTTTCCATTCCCTGGTTAAGTTTTTACACTCCAACTATTCAAATGGGGCATAAAGTACTAATTATTTTTCTTGTTACATCATTTTTTATATTGTTGCATTCACGCATATCAGAATTAATACTGCATGACTCAGGGGAAGAATTCTCCACAAAGGGTGAAATAACACCATCAACCAAACATTGCTTTTTAGCCTGTAAATGCTTATGTAAGTAGCAAATGAATTATTAAAAAATAGAGTTGATTAATGAAGAATTTTCACATGTGAAAGCTAAGTTTTTTATCGCTATTATTTGAAATAAAAAGCCTAATCAAGTCTAGAGAAACATAATTGGGAGCTGCATAATAGATGTGATGCTAGCAAAGGGTCAGCTGAGTTTTCACTGAAGACAACTGCAATATTTTATTTGTTCTAGCATGAATAGCCTTAGATGATAAAGACATGTCATTGCATGCTTGCATAATATGTTCCCTCTTGCTGCAGGCTTGAAAGAAAAAGCTGCTTTTCTAAGAATGAGCTCATTCAAATACAAAAAAAACCCCAAAAATAAACTATTTAACTGCAGATGATACCAAAATTCGTATTCTGCTTAGTATGTGACCAGTAGAGAAAGAGCAAGTACTAGATTAACATTTCTCCTATATTTAATTTTCTTTGTTTTAAAACTACCCAGGAAAGTTTGTGAAGGTTATAACTGTGGAAGTACAAGTGATTCCTTTTATGTATTACTTGTTCATGTAACATTTGTACTATCCTAAAGAGGGGTACACCTCAGCTTCTCTTTCTAATTCATTAACTTTTTGGTAAGAATTAGATAGATTTTTAATTTTAGATAGAGAGATAGATATAAAAGATATAATCAATGTATCAGCTATATGATAATGGCCAAAGTGGTTTTTTTAACAGAGTTACTTTTGACTGCATCTGATTCCTGGGAATCAGTTACAGAGCTGAGAACTACTGCCTCTGGCAGCAAATTTCAACTAATGATTTGAAAATAATTGGCCAGTGCAAGATATTAAGTATAGCAGTGTCTGAATGACTTGTTACAGCTTCATTATGACTTCAGAAATACTGACAGCTATTCAGCTATATCTTAGCTGTCATATTTTGTTAGTGTAGTTTCTGAAATGGTGAGCAGAACAAATTTTATCCTTTAAAACATCCAACACAATGTTGGAGGCCTCATGTTACAAAATATCTAATAGCCTTCCAAGCAGTGGGATATCTGGGCCCTTCTCAGACTACAGTTTAAATTGAAATATTATTTTGTTATTGTCTCAAGGTAGAAACAAGAATGAAAAAATCCACACTTTTTTTCCTATAATATGCAAGATATTACAGTTAATTTCTGCAGGAACTTATATTCTAAACGAAAAAGCCTTCAAACAGAATGTAGAAACTAGGAGCTTGGAGGAAAGGAGTCCTGGGGTTAATATCGCTGTCACTGAACAAGCTAAATGGGTATTTATCTTTATGGCTGAAAGATTTTTTTTTCTTTAATATATACTTAAACAGTAGTGCATGCGTGGATGAATACATATTTATGAAACAAATCGTTAAGGCTGGCACAACAGACCCAAAATAGCAGATGAACCATTCTCCCATTTTATAGGTATTCTAAGTACTAAAGAAGGGCCTTAATTAAGGTGTTGTTTACCATATCCAGTATATAATATGGTACAATAATATGGCACAAACTGTGTGTATTTGAGTGTGTGTAAAGTTCTCTCCAGCCTGGCCTCTCTCCTTGGTAAACTCAGTGAACTGAGTTTAGCAGCACAATGCTGGTTTTGGCAGCCAGTGTTGAACAGCTCCCTTGTAAGTGCTGTATGAGAGCTGGGTGCCATTCTCTAAACTGAAAGTTCTTTTTTTACCTTTATGCTTAAATTCTTGCAGGAAATGCCTCCCCGAGGCATTTCCTGCAAGAATTTGAGCATAAGGGTAAAAAAATATGTTTTTACACAAATGTCAGAAGGCACCAACAACAGGAATTATGTGAAAAAAGGGATGGTAGACTATACATAGCTGGGAGCCTCTGGCTCTGAGGACAATCTGTGGAGACTTGGCTGAATTTCACCTATCTAGTACCTGGTTTCTTGTGATGCTTCTCAGACATGACAATCACTTGTGTGTGTGTATATGTGTCTGTGTGCTTAATTCAAGGTATAGAAGATAATGGAAGGGCAGTACAGGCAATTTCTGAAAAGAGTGTCACAAAGTTGATGGGTGTGTCACACCACACGCCACATGTCTAAGGAAGGTGGAGAAGACAAGGCCCCCTCAGCTAGTGTTGGAGATTTCTGTCTGAGAGAGAAAAAGACAAACCTGTTACAAGCTTGTCCCTGATGTCTACTCTGGGACTTCCTTAGCTGGTGCTATAGCTCCAACCCAAGGCCAGAAATCGCCATTTGACATGAGCCAAAAATCCTGTGCCTTGCCTTGCACTGGGCAGTGAAGACAGAGGTCTCGTGCACAAAATCATTGAGGTAACACCAATGGTAGCTGGAGCTAATAATACTAGGAATGCTTCAAGCAATGGGAGGAGAAAGGGGACTATTTACTCAAGGGTATTATGTAAACACAAAAAAAGGATAAAAGAAGTGACATAATCAACTTTTTTTTCTTTAAATAATTACAAACTGTTGCAGTGTTGCTGACTGACTCCCTGAAAGCAAGAGTTACATGGCCTGCGCTCCAGGCCATGGCTGTAAGTGCTTATTTGCACATGAAGGCAGTATTTTGCGTATCATTATGGAAAAGAAGCATTGTATTTCCCCATTTTATCCATGCATTTTTAACTGTGTTTCCACTAGGAAACATTGTAAGAATGTAGCAAAGGACCCTGAAAATGCACACACCACACCTCAACATCCTCTTAAGGACATCAATGCCAGTGGCAATGCTAGGACAGCATGCTGAATTTTAGTAAATAACTGGTAAGTACTTACAATTATTTCGACTCAGAAAGATTTCTTATCTTTGGGATTTCTTTTCTACAGTGCAGGGGAAAAGTTAGATCTATTTCTAGCTAATATAAAAGCTTTGCTCCTACATATCCAAAAGCTCTGTAAATTCAGGAGTCTGGTATTGATTTTCTGGAGATCATTTGCTGTAAATTATTCACGTGGAACAATTGACAGTAAACGTAATGAATGCGCACTTATAGAATGCTCAGAATACTTCTATAATGTAAAAGGAACTGAAAAGGGATCTATTTTAACACAGGGTTTAATTCAGTTAACAGAATAACCTGGCTGGGTCATAGCCAACATATATCATTTTCTCAGACTGTAGGTATTAAGCCATTCTTATTACATCATTCACGTAAAATTTAAAAGCAAATTCTTGCTTTTTTCAGTGAAAAGTAGCTCTTCCATCCTCTGGCAGCCAGAATTTAAACTATAATAAATCAATCTTTAATGTAATTCCATTGCTACAATCAAAACTGCTTTAGAATTAGAATTTTAAAGTTTGTCTTTAAAAGCCATTTTGTGAGGAGATATTGCAGGTATCCTTATATTTTTGCTTTAACCCAGCACCTTCCCAGAAGCATGATTTAAGGCACCTTTTTCTTACCAGGACTGGGCTTGTGGGCTGACACCAGTGCAAGGCTCATCAGTATGGGTGATGGTAGCCACAGTGTAGAAGATGACTGCTTTCCAACACCCTCCCTTTCATCCTTCAAAGGTCACGTGCTTCTACAGGACAACATTAATCTGAAAAAGGGGAGAATCAAGAATGGGAGCCTCTGCAAGTTCCTGAACAACCAGGGGCTTCTACCACCCAGCTGGGCCTCTGTTTCAATTTGAAGCACTTAGGGCAGCTCACCTGGATCAGAAGGATGAGGTTCTGGAGATCTTTGGAGCTGGGCTTTTTCAGCGTAGGACACCATGGCATGTGTCCAGAGTGATGAAGGCATGAAGGGTGCAGCAGTGCGTGATGGGGCAGCCTGTGCTGACACCTGTGTGGGGAAGAGAGTGGCAACTTAGAAAAAGTACATGGTTCTGGCCACACTGTTCACTGGCAGCATTCCCTACCTTAAGATGTATCTCCTCCATGCCAGAAAACAGGAATTGTTTGATATTGATAGTCTTAGCTGACCTGTATCAGCCACTATTTTTAAAAATGCAACAGAACAAACATTTATGTGCTGGGCATATGCCATGGCCTTGTCACATTTACTTGGATAAAATAGCCTTTTCTGCTAAACATTACTTTGAATTGTAACCATTTACTTTATAAAAGCACTTCTCTTGACATAAGACACACTGAGGTCACACATTCACCTGCAAAACAATGCTCCCATTGTTTGTACCAGGCAAAATGCTATGTGAAGGAATATGTGATTTCCTACCAATCACATACACATGTAGGAATCCAGGTCTGCTAGAAAATCTGAATCAGGTTTGTGTCTCCAGGATGACTAGAATGTCTGTTTTCATTCTTTCTCAGTCTGTGTCAAACAGAAGCATTTCCTTCATCTAAATATCACATTTTCCTTGTCTAGCCTAGTAGCTTATGCTCGCTCTATCTTATAACTTACTTTTCTGCTGTGTTAGGGTCAAATTTACTCAATGTTTATAAATGCCTTCCTGACTGCAAACGCATCCTTGAATTAAGACTGAACAGTGATAAAAACTGAGTACATAAAAATTGAATGCAAAGTCAACCTCAGGTATTTAAAAAGCATTCTTACATCTTATTTTATGTATAGTATGCTATTCCTGATAGTCAATGAATCCCTAACCTTGATCATAGTTTAGCAGGATGTGTCAGAATAACCACTCCTTTCTTCAAATCAAAATGCTAGGTAAGATGGAGACCTTTCTTGGAGGAGATCAACCTTTTTCATATATGTATGAAGCCATGGTTTTGTTGAGCAGACTGTTCATAAGAGGATTTTGTCCAGAAGAAAACCAAGTCCTCCAGTACAACACCTTTTTCTGACAGTTTGATGTCATTTGCCGAATGTTTTAGCTATGTAAAACTCCCAAAAGAGACAGCATATTGTGCAGAGAGTAAAATATTTTGTGTCTGCTTATTGCAAGAGTAAATCAAATGATATGTCAAACAAATTCATTGTCATGGAAATCACTGCCAGGGCAAGGCCAATATCAGGCCAGAGGAAAAAAAAGGAATACAAGAAACTCATCTAACTGGCAAGTATGACAAATGGAGACCAGTAAATTCTACATTTTTCTGCCAAAAAATTTCTTTTTGAGAATGGTTATTCATAAACAGTAATATAAAATGTGTCATGGAATTGCTGAAATTGCAATGGATATTATCTACTTCATCCTTCTGCTAGGAGCAAGGCCCAAGTGCAGGATGCTCAGGGCCATGTCCAGTCAGGTATTAAACAGACTTAAGGATGGAGATTCCACAACCAGCCTAGACAACCCATTCCAGTGTTCAATCACCCCTAAACAAATTTATTTGTTTAAATAAAATTTCCTACATTTAAATTGATGCCTCTCATCCTTTCATGTGGACATCACTGAGAAGAGTCTGGTTCTGGCTCCTGTATTCTCTGACCCTATTAGGGATCTGTACACATTGATAAGGTCCTCTTGAACCTTCCCTTCTTTGGGCTAACCAGTCCTTGGTCTCAGCCTCTCCTTTTATGAGAGATTCTCCAGTGCCTTAGTGCACTTCACTAAGTGCATAATTATAGGAGAAAAATATTTTAAAATAATATTGCATAAATATTTACTCCTTTGGAATATATGAAGCTGTCATAATTCATAGTAGGAAATATTTATACTTTATAGCTGAGTACTTTTTCCTTGGTTCATTATCAGGTTTACCTTAATTCTGGCATAGCTATTTCCAGAAGAATTTTTATTGTTTTATAAATAATACCTCCAAACCTACTTAGGATTTTTTTTTTTTTTTTACCACAAATGGTGCATTTCCTTGTGCTCTGTTAAGCAAGTGAAGTTTCTTCTAGAAAGGTACCATCATACTTGCTTATTTTTCTGTATTCCTCACGCACTGCAGGAAAAACAAACAGTGGGAAAAACAACAGACAAATCTCTTTTCCTCTTAGAGCTCAAGCTTGTGCCTGAAGCAATAGGTCTTGTCATCCTCAAACACTTGGTCATTACTTGTTGAGCTTATTATTATTTTAAGCTGGTTTATTCTCATAAAAAAATGAGTCCCAGTTGCACAAGCGCATTTGCCACTCATATGTTGCAAAAATATGTATACATATAATAGTACATATTTTCCTATTCCATCCTCCACTAAATCTCATTTCTTTTTCTTTTAGGTCCCTAAAATTATCACTGCTATTTAATTTGAACTCAGCTCCCAGTTATTAGCAAGCAATGACTTATTTTTTAAGTACAAAGTTCTATAAAAAATTTATATCCACTGAATATAAAATTTGCCTTCTAATTTTCACTGTATTGAACCAGATTCTTGATTTAAATCTTACCTGGAAATCTTAGTATGCTCTGCAACTTTTGCTTAATTCTGTGTCTGGTGCATTGTGATAACATGTAGAGTTGATGATATATAAATAACCAATTCATGTTTTATTTTTGCCTGAAATTCTTTCCATAATTTAGTTTTCAGTACTGAGAGATGCAAACGTAAGTAAATTTGTGGGTTTTTTTTTCTTTTGGTCTGTTCAATGCAGAACCACAAAGCTATTTAAACATAGATTTAGTCTTATTTTATGTTTGAAAATTAAAATTGTTTTTTCAAATAACAAAAAAGGGGGGAAAAAAGGAACTTTTCACATTTTGACTGTTTGATGCAGAGATTCCTTGACTACTGTGTTGAAAATGTTAAGGATCAATATTTTACGTAATGTGCTAAACGTATAATGCAAAATATTCTCAATATCCTAGGAAGATGTCATGGTCCTTGTGGTACCTTATCTGTATAAGGAAGGAGTAATGGAGAAGGGGAAATTTCTGCCTAAACAGTTGCCACTGTTTACTTACCTAAGCTCTCTGGGGAGTTTACCCCATCACTGTCATAATAATCATTAGGTTCCAATACTGTCCTTTTAGAATTTAAGGACTGTCTTGGCTAATGCACTTTGAATATAAGTTCTGTCGCAGAACGAGATTTTTAGTCCCTTCAGCACCCATATGAACAAATGGACATTTCAGACCAAATTCCAGCACATGAATCTGGAAATTACATTTGAATTGAGCTCCATTTGCATATCTTCTACACTGATCACAACAATAAATTGCAACTCAAAACATCCCCCTGTTTGTCAAATTCTTATCAGCTTATAAAGCACCTATCAATTTTATAATTAGATTACATCTTCCAAAATAATCATACTGCAGAATTATGTTTGCTTCAACAATACTGATATTCCTTCACAATTCATCTGAAAATTTAAATTCATTTAAAATTTCAAATGCATGAAATTGAATTCTCATTTTACAGAAGATATTACCTTGAGCCTGGCAGACTGCGACTAATTCACTCTCCTTAGTATTGCAAAATTGCTAAAGTAGCATTTACACCAATGAAGACATTGATGTTGTCACGTGTAGTTCTGCATGTAACCTCTGTGGCACTCAGTCTTCTGTGTGTCTGCTGCTTTGAGAGGCTACCTAGAACAGAGGCTAGACAGTGTTACAGGAATAAAGTAGGTATTTATTAAAAGGCCTTCAAAGAATATACCTTGGGCAGAACAAGAGCCCCGCCACGGCTCCACCCAAGATGGACTCCGGCTCACAAGGTTTCGCACTTTTATAATTTTTTTAAAAGGTTTTTTTAGATATTGGGGTTAATTGTCCAATTACAGCTTCAAGTTATGAAGTCACATCCTCCTGCTCTCCTGCATTCACTGCTGTTTATACCTTTTGGGCCTGAAGCTGCAATGGTGTCTTTGGTTCTCAGGCTGGAAAAGGATTGTTTTGTCTAACTAAACTGTGAAGAGAACTTGTTAAAACTTTATATGAAGTTCAGAGTTACATACTAATGCAGTACAGAACCTGGAAAATATGAAAGCTAAAACTTAAGGCATCATATCAAACCCAAATTTCGAGGAGATGCATCTTCAGCTCCCAATGAACAAATATCACTAGAAAAAATTTCCTAGACATAATCTTTCATCTTCCAGATAACATTCAGATGAGACTTTTGTGTCCATGGTTACCAAGTCATTGTGCAGAGATTCATTTTGAGCATTGTGAATAATGTTACTTTTTAACCTTACCCTTCAACACTTACATTTCCTCTGTCAGATTTCTGTGACAAAACAGAAGTAAAGCACAAAACCAGCACTTAGTCTGATCTCACATCTAGGAAATTATCTGCTTGATACAGAGTAGATGTAGATCGTGATGTAGAACTTCACAGCCAGGACTGTGGTTGTGGTTGTGCAACTACAAGTACCTGATAGTGAAAATTAGTGTCAATTTCAGTTTAATGTAATATGCTTATATCTGTTATATTCCCCAGAAAAGACATTTCGTATATTTAGTCCACTATTACTATCTGGACATTTAAGAGACTTCAACAGTATTGAAAATATGGAGGAAATTTTACTGGCAATATAGATTTTTCCAATTTTTTTTTTAATAAAAATTATTACAATTTTGAATCTACCTTTATGTGATTAAGTATTAATGGAAACTTACTTATTATTTCTGGCATGATCTTCATCTGCTTTTTTGATGCTAAGAATAAAAGCAGTACACAGACAAGCACAAATATGTACATTTATATGATAAATAAAATCAATCCCTCTATTCCCACAATCTCGCCTTATTTTTTCTCTCTTGCAGAACTTGCACAATGCTAACAACAAAAAGAAGAAGAACAAGATGTCATTTTTAAAATTGGAGATGGTTGTAATTTTCCACACCAAATATTGTAGTAGAAAGGAAGTACTTGTTCAGACCCTTACAGCTCATCCTATTTGTCACTATTTCACACAGAAGTGCTAACAGCCATAAAGGATCAACTCCTCCCTGAAAGCTGGACACAATTTTTCTGGTTTATTTTCATGGAAAGATAATTCTAGAAACTTGAAAGTGGCTGAGCAGAAGGCTTTATAGAATATAAAGTTGTTCAACAAACATGAAACAAAATACTTCTTTTCATTAAATACTATTTATTTTTGCAAGCAACCCAGGTGTGTAATAAACCATCAGGTGGCATTTAATATGACCCTTGTTAATAATATAACCATTGGTTAGATATAACCAGTCTGCTACATTTTGGTCTAGTAAAATCAGTTTTGAGAGAAGAAGAAATGCTGTTGTCTTTGATGCTCATGCTGTCAAATGTTCATACACTTGTGCACCTCCACATCCCTTTTATAGTTGTTACTTTTTCCAGCTATTACATTTCCTTATTACTCTTACTGCAATACTGTCATTACGACTAAAATGTTTCCCCTTATAATTTAGTTAAATGTAGGGAAGGATTAAAAAGTAACATTCTTTTTTCATTGCAACACCCATCTAATTATTCTTAATATGATTTTTATTGTATAATGTCACTTATTGCAGAATCACTTTAATATGAGCTATAATTATTTTAAGGATAAATTCTTACACAAGTATTATTTAAAACTGCTATGTGATGGTAACTTGCACATTAAAAACATATCATATTTTGGTACCAAAAAATAGTGGTTTAAGTAAATATTTCATAATTCTGTTTAACATAACATTTAACATAGGTCAGAATGAATACTTTAGATGTTCTCAGTTTCATTATCATATGGAACATAAATTCAAGATACTAGTTTATGTATAATGTAACATGAGTAAATCTGTTTCTGCTTCTTTTTATTTCATAGGCTCTTCTCCCTTTTTCTTGTTGATATTTTAATGGAATTGCAAAATTATGCAAAAGTATCTAAAATCCAACTTTCTAGTTCAGGATATATACAGATATTTATTCAAATGGCCCCTGGTTATAAGTGTTCAGACTGGGGAGCAGGGAGAACATGTATAATTAATTTGCTTAGAAATGTCATAAAACTCAATGATGTATAATGAAATAGCACAGCAATAAATACACAAATATCAGTTAATTCCATCATAAACTCTGATGTGACAGAAATCATGATGAATAGTAATATAAGATGAAGATTATTCTTTATAATAGCATATTTTTATCAAAAAGGTCAACTTTATGGTATCCAATGTGGCATATTTCTTTAAGGCACGTGTATGGATGGGTTCATATTCATCAACATTTATAATCTGAAGGCTCCACTGATAATTATCCTAAATGACTTTAGGATTATATTTTACTCTGGTATAAACTTAAATGCATTATTGATAAATAGGTGTATAGACATTAGAAGAAAGCTTCTAGTAATTTATTTCATATTGTATTCTTATTCAACACCACACAAATAAAAACAATACAAGACCTCAAAACTTTCTCTATACTTAAATATTTGTATTTTTTGTTAAATACTTCACATTGAACATACTGAACCATGTAATATTGCAAAAAGACTGACTCTTTCTCATAAAATATAATCAAAGCTAGCAAGAAAAAATAGCTTTTGACCAGGGAAAATAATAGTTTTTAAAATTGTACAAAAACTTTGTTTTACTTAACATTAATATTTCCTCTAAAATATTATTTCTTGCACATTTTGATCATGTTGTGTATCACAACTAAAAATTATCATCAGTTATTAGAGAGTTTATCATAAATTATTTTATATAGAATTTTACCCATGTGTTCTGTTGCATGGAATCTTCTACATATCCTTGTTGTCCTTGGGATGAGCAGAAGAACTGACCTTTTGAGATATTTGTTAGGTTTTTTTCCTATGAATTTGTGTGAAGCGAGTAAAACAAGCCTCTATGTCTTGTTATGCATTTTGCCTGGACTTTCAGAATCAAAGAGTACATTAGCTGAAAACTATCATGAGGGACACTCTTAACAGCCTGTTCTCAAATCCTGATGCAGCACTCATGTGCAACATGACAATTACAGTGAAAAAGTGTCTGCTGCATTTGCTATGTAAAGGGAACTGTAGAACTGTGTCACTGCAGATGCATATTAAAATGCATAATAAAAAGATACCCATGAGACTGTTTTAAAATTATGAATTGGTATAATTTATCAGAGTTCATCTGCAATATGGAGATGCAGAATTGAAACTGCCAGCATTAGCACAATATCTGAATTTTCATTCCTGACCCTCTCACACCTTTCAGCAACAAATAAGTGCATTAAATCTAAAGCTCTCAGTCTGTGTATTGCAAAGTTCATGTTTTTGAGTCCTTAATTAAAATTCAAGTTTACCTCAGAAAGGCTTAAGATATGATTATCCTGAAATATCATAGAAATTTGTCCCACTTAGGAATAGTGAGAAATGATATGTAGCTAGCATTTATAACAACAGCATGCTTTTCTAAATAATTGGAAGTCTGAAGTTATACTGACAATAGCTAACCACCAAGAATGTACTAGAGAAAATGAAGAAAGTGTTGTGAGTCACATAATGAATTTTCAGTACAGAATCAGACAAGACCTGAAATGCTTATTTCCAGGTTAAAAAGAATAAAATTAATACTTGAATAAAACATTATTTTTAAATTAAAACTCACTACAGGCAGTATAATGTGCCTTTATTAAGATTGCCAGGCATATAAAATTTTCCTCTTCTACACAGTTTCTTCAGCCTAAAGTAATTTGCAGTTTCTTGAGCACTCATATTATCTTTTGAATTTGAAGACTTTATATCACATATGTTTTTTCCACTCATTGAATGAAAAAATTAATTGCTTTACTGTGACTAAACCCATGTTATCTTCAGCCACCCCATCTCAGTTAACTTTTACCAAAACTGAATCTGATAGAGTGATCTCTTACTAGGTCAGTAATGTGAGTAATAAAATTTTAAAAATCCTGCCACAGGATTTGATAATTTGTCTACCTTAAAAAAAAAATAATTTGCTCCAGACAAATTCTGCAATTAGTATATTTTCATTCCTTTTTAATTTTTTGTGGATTTTTAATCTCTTTAATGCTTTTTCCTCCTTGGACACTTTAATACTGCCTCTTGATTTTTTAAATTTTAGTAATTGACTTCCATTGTTAGTGATTAGCCCACCAGGTTTCAAATATTTGTATAATACCCTCTTTCATACATGTAGTTCTTTTCCTTCTGTTTATTGATCTTCCCAGACGTCTATTTGGACTTTGTAATTTTGCAATTATTGTTTTTTACTATATTCAACTATCTATGCTCAACTCTTCTATAAACAGTTCTAACCTACTTTGATATTGTGTTAATAATAAATATGCCTCCCTCGTGATCATTTATCTATTGGAACATGTCATGTGACTTTCTTTTCCCCCTTTTCTTTGTGTGTTAGAAGTAGGCAATTGCATAGTGAGTGCAAATTTGTTCCCTTTGATTTTCAGTATTTTGCAGTCATGGTAACCTGAAGGTGGTTTTTCTCTAAAATGGACTCCATCCAGTCACTGTGTTATGTTTCTGAACACCTGTCTACAGTTGAAGATCTTGAAACTGTAATGTTATTTTATCTTCGCAGACATCTATCTATTATTACAGTTTATTCAGTCCTTCCACCTATATTTTCTGTTTTGTTTTTTATGTTAAAATAATATAAGAAAAATAACACTGGAAAACCTTTACTATTATAATTCATTGGCCTCACAGTTTGGCATATTCTTGATACTTTAGACGAAAGCTGTCAAATCTATAATGATGGATGAATAGCAGATTCCACTGTGTTCACCTTTGGCTCTTATTCAGCCTCAAATAAACTCCTGCTGCTCTTTCCTCTTTCATCTAACTTGGTCTCATTTTTCAAACTGTTTCTCCAGCTGCAGCTGTCTCACATTATCCTTTTCTAAGTTTTTGCAATACTAGCTGTTATTTTCTTCCTCTACTTATTATTTTTCTTTTTATATTTTACCTGCAAACTCATCATTTATACAACATGTGTTATATCCAGCATCTAATCCTTTTCTGAGTACTCTTTTCCTCTATTTTCTGTGTTCTTGGAGATATTTCCATAAGCTTCTCAAATACAAAATCCTTCCATTTACACAGCAGCTCAGTAGCCACCAGGTCTTGACCAAGTTACTCTACAGTGTTTCAACAGGGTATCATTTAAGATTATCATTCAAGAGAAAAGGTGACTTTTTATTTTGTCACCATTGATGTCTCCCTCATCCTTCAGACTTGCTGTAGCTCTGCATCATTATCAACATATTTTCCTTAGTTTCCACTCTAAAAAAAGAAAAAAAAGGTCTAGTTTTTTTTTCCTCTGAGATACCACAGGATACAGGACATAAGATATGAGAAAAGATATGACAAGGAAAAAAAGATGCTGAGACAAGCAAGGGACAGAAAACCCAAGCAGAATCCATGTCTGCCACAGAACTTGAATTAATAACTAATAGAAATAGGAGATTATCTGATGGAGTTCTGTGTGATGCATAGACAGTTTCCTATTTTGGGTATGAACAAGATTCACAAGGAAAGTGGATGAAAAATTATAAATAAACTATTCAACACTTCAATCAAATTAAGATTTACCTCAGCTAATTTGTATTCTCATCTAGTTTTGACTTACTTGGATCTATGTTAATTTACATTGTCTGATAAACTTGTGTAATCCTGGTTATGGCATTAATTTAAATAGGGCACATACCAGGTCAGATAGGGAAGCCAAGAATTTGAAATGTGTTGCAGGGTATCTGAAATATTTAGTGTGCCAGTGAGTAGTTATCATCACTTCCAATATCACAGATAACAGATATTGAGACTGTTTTCATTTGCTTATGAAGTCTTCTTTTTGAGAAATATTATCAAAAAAAATTTATATAATTTTAGTTTACACTAAAATTCAACTTATGTGAAAAGTTAGGAAAATGCTATAATAAAACAGTATTCTGGGAAAAAATGTTATGGTGTTTTTTATTGTGAGTTTGGGGAGGGGTGTTAATTTGGTTTTTCACATCACCTGACTTTAGGCACCCAAACTAAAAAGCTTTTTTTCCTAGTGTTTTTCAATTCATTCAAGATACTTACTATGTGATTAAGGAATTTACACATAATCTTCCTTGGATTAACCTCTAAAGAATCTTCTTCTCTCTCTCCAGTATCTTGTAGAGAGAACCTAGGGAGCATAAACATCTACCTTAGCTCAGTAGTTATGACATCTCCCAGTCTAGCCCAGAGATACTATGCAAGAAAACAAAATACTGGATATCATGTCTGCAGCCTCACTAGATTAGCTAAGTGTCGTGGGTTTATAGGAAGTAGGTTTTCTGGGATTGGAGTGGCCAGAGGCCAATAGGTGTTCAGATGTAAAATTGACACTAAGTTTGTCCACTGAGGGTGGATGCGCCTCTGAGAACACAGGGGTTAGAAGCAGCACTCCCTTGGGCTCGCTCTCTTTTTTGATTTCCGGCCAGCAAAGAGGCAAGGCCTCCCCTGCCTGGCTCTGAGCTGGGCGGGGGAGGGGAAAACCTGTGGCCGGCAGAGGTAGGCCTGACCCTTCAGGATGGAAGGGTGGTTGGGACACCAGGAGGCGTTGGGCAGCCCCCCCCAGGAGAGACAGAGAGAGAGAGAGACCCCGAGAAGATTTGGGCACCCTCCCCCCCCCCCCAGCTAGAAGAGAGGGAGAGAGGGAAAGCTGCTACGGGCCTGTGGCCTTGAAGTGATATCGGCTGTGAAGAAGGAGGGGGAAGGGGGAGCGCAGCAGGGAAGGAGCCTGGCCGCTTGCAGAAGTTTTTTTTCTAACCCTTTTCTGGACAATGAAGACCTCACAGAGCATTTGGACCTTTCCTGGAGGGGAGATGGAGTGAATGATGAAGTGGAAATGGGCAAGAGAATTATAGTCGGAGCAGTGAGTGAGGCTGGGAGAGTGAAGAAAGAGGCCGGAAGGAGATGATGGAGTAGCTGATTGCTGGACTCTTTTTGGTAGCCATTGGACAGAGCCACGTTTCCTTGTGATACAGAGACTGCGTCCAGGGGGAAGCCAGGCCTCAGAACCAGGAGGGTTCAGTTTTGGAGACCCCCCGGCCCCAGGGGGTTAATAAGTATGGGGGGGACAAGAGGTCCCGAGATGAGAGAGAGACTGTGCCTTTTTGGAGTGGGACGTTGTATCCTTAAAAAGACAACCCTCGAGCAGCTCTTTGGTTTGTGTTCCAGCGGTGAGAGCGCTGGGCATGCAAGGAAGAGGTCACCATGGCCCCAAGAAGGACTCCTCTCCTCTTGATGGACTGGAATTGAGTATTTACTGATGGAGACTTGAAATTTGGAAGATGTATTGGAAATGTGGTAGATGTATTGGAAATGTGGTGGGGGGAGGGAGAAATGTTCTTTTGTGGAGTTTTCATTTTCCAGGTGTGTGTGTGTGTGTGGTTTTTTTTTTTTTTTCCCTTTTGTAGTTTAGTTAATAAACTTTTTTTTTTTTCCCTAAGGTAGAGGCCTGCTTTGCTTATTTCCTGGTCTCATCTCACAGCAAACACCAGAGAAGTATATTTTCATGGGGCATTGGCATTGTGCCAGTGTCAAACCATGACACTAAGAAACACATTATTCACCTTTGTTCTGCTAGTTCTTAGTATTCAGAATTAAAATGGTCTAAACTGCCTTGGGTAACATGAATAAAACAGAAAAAGCCTACAACTGTCATAATATATATCTGAATGTGACAATCTGAGTTAATTCAAAAGGTCTATGTTTCATGCTTATATTAATAACCTATTTAAAATCCCTTACCACTAAAATAAACTCTATCAGAAACAGGAGCACCCTCAGCTGCAAATGCAAGAAATAAAATTTATACACATACCTTGTGGTTATTGTACAAGTTATTTGAAGTAGCAGATTAAACTCTTTGTGATTCTAAACACACCTAAGTAAACTGTCAATGTATGTGTCTTATATTTCTCTAAGATACCACAGTGTTTGCACAAGCGTTTCTCTTTAACCCGCAGAGATTTCAAAGACCACAAACCATATCTGTTTTCTTGTTAGTAGCTAATGAGTAGGTCTGCTCAGCTGTCATGATTTAATCCCAGTCAGCAGCCAAACCCCAGGCAGCCACTTCCTCACTGCCCTACCTGTAGGAACTGGGAGAGAATTGGAAGGGTAAATGGTAGAGAACTCATGGGTTGAGGTTAAGACACACAAGCAAAGGAGAACAAGGAATGAATTCACTGCTTCCCATGGGAGGGCAGGTGTTTGGCCATCTCTAGGAGAACAGGGTCCCATCACATGGAAGGGTTACTTGGGCAGACAAACACCATCACTCCAAATATCCTCCCCTTCCTCCTTCTTCTCCCCACTTTGTATGCTGAGCATGATGTCACATGGTGTGGGATGTCCCTTTGGTCAGTTGGGGTCACCTGCCCTGGCTGTGTCTCCTCCCAGCCTCCCATGCACCCTCAACTTCCTCCCCAGCCTGGCTGTAAAAAGCAGAAAAGCCTTTGGCTCTGTGTAAGACTTGCTCAGCAATAACAAGAAAATCTCTGTGTTATCAACTCTGTTCACCTCAAATCCAAAACACAGCCTCATACCAGCCACCAGGAAGAAAATTGACTTTGCTCTGGCCAAAACCAGCACACTGAGCTCAGGATGTTTTAGGATGGTAGGTTTGAATTAAACTTATCAAAATCACTTTGACCAACAATTGACAGTATGAAGATATCTCCAGTTCAAAAACTCACATTGGAAAGGGCTGATGTTCTACAGGTAGGTAAGAGTAGGATTGATACTTGAAGGTATTGAGATTCATTGCCAGCTTTCTGCAGAAAGTAGAAAGACTCCATTTTTGTGTATTGCTGGTTTTACTCAATAAAATTTGCATTTTAGTCTACAGGGGAGTTCATGTTGTTCAGTCAGAGTAGCAGCAGGTACTCCAGAAAGTGTTCTGTTTACCAGCACAACTGCTCTGGCATTGTTTTCTTTTCATGTAATAAAATCTAGGAGTTTTGTCTTGAAGTAACAGAGCAATCATATTGAATTGGTTCTTCAATTTTGTATTGCAATAGGGTTAAATCAACCCTTGAGCTGTCCCAGAGACACAGTTCTAAGCCCCTTTTGTGTTTCTCATTTGTTCCTATGAAACAACCTTTTTGCAAGGACATTGACACCCTGAAAATGTCCATCCCTCTGCTCATCTTCACTAGGACAGCTGTGAGGCATGCTACATGCTGCTCACTCTTTCCCCTCTTGTCGCACAAAGTTGTCAGTGTAAATATTTTAAAGTCAATATTTTTACTTACATTTGTGTGCACTTACTTATTTCTTAAAATATTACTTAATACATGCATTTACATGCAGTAAAATATTTATATGTAAATTTTTTGCTGTGTAAAAGTACAGTGAGGGCTAATTTGTCAGCTTAAATTAAATGTAGCCTCTCTGACTTCCATAATCCTCTCCTATTTTTTTTTGCTCTTTCCATTTGCTTAAGTCTATGCTTTGCCCTTCCCTTCTTCAAACCTTCCTGAATTAGACCACTCACTTTTCTCTCTCTTTTCTTGGTCTTGACACTCATAAACTTTCATATCTGCTTCTTAATGCTCTCTCATCACCCTGTGTGTAAAACAAATTGAGTTCTATGTGGCAGAGCACAGTAAGGGCACAAACTCTAAGAGTATAATTTAAAAGGTTGGAACAGTATTCCTGAAAACTATGCTTGAACAGCTCAATACTACTGTTCTCATTAACAGGATGACTTTCTGATCCAACTGAGAGAAAGCATCAGTGGATCTTTGTAATCAAAGGTGCAGAATCATGAGGAGGAAAATTCTTCAGAAAGAGCAAAATGTTGACATGTGTTCTGGAGCTGTATCAGTGCTCTGCTCTGATAGAACCGAATTTAGTAGAAGTTTTGGCATAGACTTTAACAGGAAAAGTCCTCGATTCATTGTGAAAACAAATGGCTATTTTGTGTGTGTGTTTGTTTTTGTGACAAACCTATGAAGACATAATACATGGCATATATATATATGTATATATAACCTGTATATATATTTTTTAAACCTGTAGATATATATATATATATATATACATATATATATATATACAGGAAAAATAGCTTGCAATGGCATGCATCCATTACTTTGTTTTTAAATTTCAGTAAGATTGTAGCTGAACAGGAGGAAAACATAATTTTCTAAATTCTTATGCCTTACCCAAAAAGCACAACATTGCAGTTAGAAGGCAGACTACCTGTGATTAAATTAGAGATGGCATGTGTACGCACTCAGTTATTAAGACACCAAATTTAAGGAGGTTTTATTCTAAATCCCTAAATTCTTCACCAAGATAAACAGGCATCCTAACCCTGGAGCTTCAACAAAAAGAACAAAGCAAAGTAAAACTGTGGTGTCTCTTTTTTGTCCTCAAGATTGGGTATTTGATATATCAGTATTGCTAATATGTATCAACACACACAGACTAATAGCACCTGGTCTGTTAACTGCTTCCTGTAGCAGCCTAGTTTAAGGATTAAAGATAAAGATTTGATAGATGATTTTAGGGTATTTCATTTGAATGTCTGGGTTCTTTTCATTTTGCTCGTTCACTTTTTTGGTTAAGCTAGCATAAGGAAACTCATAAATTGTACTTCTTTGTATCGCAAAGAAATTAGAGTTGTTGCTATTGGGATTTTTAACTCCATGTTCACTAATCTGGAATACTAAAACATGATTATGTACAAACAGTTAAACTATTCAAGCAGATGTTTAAATCCATGCTATCAATTTTTTAATCTGACTTAGGTGACTTAGAATATTTGCTGAAACCAAAAGACAAAAGCTTATTTAACATCTTATTTAGTTCTGTGAGTGATGACCTCCTGACTACTAAATCAAGCATAAATCTCTCATGGACTGCTACAAAGACAATATTTCATCCTGTTTATATCACTACAGTGCAGCAATATACACTCTCTTTCTTTGTCAATTGTTTTTTATACAATTTCACTCTTCACAGTTAATGTCTGAACTGAACTCCTTCAGTATAAGGGGACACAAACTGTTTACTCCCCTGGAAATTTTCATCATGTCATGCACATTAAATCCAGTGGTACCATTACATGATCCTACACATACAATTGCTTCCCAAGCAGATGTGAATGAAAAACAAGATAGAAAACCCTGCAGGATCTCAAGCAGCCCACAGGGAGGTGCAGCATAAGCCAGACACACAGGCAGGTAAAGGCCTCAAAAACACCTTTTCATCTCTAACCCCTGCTGTGTCATCCTTCCTTAGAAATATCAAAAGCCTCTCTGTCAGGTAAAAATACTTTAGCAAGTATTTTAATATTCAGAAAATTTAAATTTTGAGGTAGAGGTGAGGTGGAGCAGACACTAAGGAAGGGCAGTGCCCAAGGCCCCATACAGACAGAATCACTGCTGCTGTGCCAGCTCTTTCGTTTCAAGTTCTGCAGGGCCAGGCAGCTTCTCAGCCTTGAGATTTGTTTTCTTCTTCTGATCTACATCTCTTCCTGAATTCATATCTTTCTTGTCTCAGGCACTAACTAGGACATCTGACTGGTAAGGGAAGAAAAATATTAGGCAGATATGCTGACCCCCAACATAAGGGCATTAAATAGTGCTCCTTTGATGCTGATTTTGAAATATCTTTTTAAAATCTTTGAAATATCTCATAGAGAAAGGAAAAAGGTGACATATGATTTCAAATAACCACCATCATCTTAATTTTGGATTTATTTTTTCTAGAGTTGCCCTAAAAAACTTGAAATAATTAAAAGTTGGTTTTGTAAGTTATAAGAAGAAAGGATAAATACAAAGAACAGTGTAATGGAAGTTCATCATTTACTCAATTGAAGCAACTCAAAACTCTACTGCATTAGAGATATTAAAAATGTCAATTTCAAGTAAAGTGACATTTAAATATCAGGATTTAGTGTGTGTGTGTAATCCTCGTTTCTAGTCTGTATTGACATCTTTGATAAGAAATAATGTTTTTAGTGAAGCATGTCTCCAATCATTATTATACAAAAGAGAAAGATAGAAGTGGTGCAAATAAAATTGGATTTTGGTTTTAAGGAGAAACTTCCTTTATATTTAAATGTGGAGCACTACAAAAACGTGTCGTACCTTTAAAAAAATATGAATTCTTTCTTGTCTTTAATGTCATTATCTATATCAAATATGGTTTTTCTAGGAGAAGTACCTTATTTTCAGTTTCATTCCTGAGCAACTTGAGGAACAGTATTGCTAGAACCAAAACCAGCAATTCCCACTTGGCCATAGGAGACCTGGGAGCTTGGGTGGGAGGGGAATAAAATTTGAATACTTTCTGCTTCATACAGAAAATAAAATTATATGTACAGTTGAGCTTGCTAAATATTATTTATCAAATACATTATTCATTGAATCTTTGTCATTTTTCATTGACTAATTTATTCAACAAATACTGCTTATGATAGTCAATTCTGCAGGAGTCAAAATACTATTTGTCAAATAAATTATTTGATAAATAATTACATTATTCAAATCCCTTAGTTAACTGTATTCATTTGTTTACTGCTTTATTTTCAGCTAGCTTTAACCTCTGCCATGGAGTAAGGCTGCCTAAATACAAATTGATGATGCACATTAAATGCTAACATACAGCACAGACAGTGCTTATTTTCCATCAGTCAATTCTTCTTAAAAAAATGTTAAAGAACAAGTTGTAATTGTTCTTTCCTTCGTCTCTTCTTTAATACTTTGTTTGCTTGTTTCCTCTGGTCCTTCTTTCTAATTTTCTAGATGATAATGGGGTTCTTTTATATCATTTATATCCAGGAGGTGACTCAATACCATTTTTGAGAAATGCTTTTCAATATCAATTTTTGGCTATCTCTAAAGATTTAATTACAATTTAAATACCCAGATATGAGTTCATAAAAACAGAATCCTGTGAATGTATGTCATGCACTAGAAAATTATCTAAGCTCTGCTTCAGTCATTTCTGTGACTGGAAAAACAAGGAATTCACAGCGCAGGAGCAAATGAGACTATTTTGCAGTTAGGGAAATATTACTACAGACAACTAGGAAGAAACCTTATTCATATGCAGGATCCTGAGCAACTGGAACAAAGATTTTTATCAATACTCATGTCTTCCTCCTTTTCTATTTGCCCAGTACAAGATAACTGGAACTACATTTGTAGAATTAGTGAGTATTCATGACTGCATCCAAGTGCAAAAAAGAGTCAATTTTGAACATGTGCCATACTGCAGATTTATTAACTTCTCAGGGGGGAAAAAAATAAAACCCCAGGAAAAAGCCCCCAATGCTCATCAACACAAGAGTAGGTTTATCAAACTAAGCATGGAAAGTTTGGATGCCACTTAATAGTTTTGGCCCTTGTCAATAGATGCCTCAGTTCTCTCTTCTTGGAAAGGAGCAGCTGTCAATGTTCCTATGTATTCAGATTCTATGCAACAAGTCTGCAATATTCATGAAGCACTTATATCCACAAAATTCAACACAATATTTATTTTTCTGTTTTCTCAACAATAAAATATTTGTAGAAATGATGAATAACTTTTGCAGACATTGGCACTAATGACAACCCTACTCCAACGCCGCATTCCACAGAAGCACCAAGTCCCAAATTGTCCCTACTCAAAAGCCTCACTGAGTGACTAAACACTTGATAGAATTTGCCTCTTGATATTTAACCAGATTGTAAATGGCTGCTGTAGGTAGCAATGATCTCTGTCTGATGCTACAACTCCCTTAGCAGTCATAATGTTACTTTTATGGATAAAAGTAACCACATTAATGAAAATATGGACATGTTTAACAAAACTGCTAAAAATATGATCTAACTACCTGAGAGGCTTAAGAGAACTTAGAAACCAAAGTAATCCCCAACAGTAGTATGATTTATTTACATGCTTTCTGATCACTGTTATGCTTAAACGACATTTTGCAAATTCAGCAAGATAAAAAAAATGCAATTTTTTAGTAAATTTGGTTCTTTATAAGTCACTAATCTTTAGTTTAATGAAGAAACCACCTTAGCACATCTGAGCTGCAGTATGCCTGGCTGGCTTGTTTCAGGTCCTGGGGATAACATTCCATCTGTGTTTTTTCCTGCCTTTTTCTTTTTTTCCCCCACATATGGGCCAGATAGAATTCATGCTTCAACCCCTTAGCTTCTCTGAGGCTGCATACTGTTCCAAAATGTAGAGTAAGGGGTAGCACGCTGGTGAAGCTATAGCTAGGGAGAGAGACTGTGCAGAGGGACAGCTCTGCATCCACTGTGAGCTGTCAGTTTGTGCACAGCCTTGCTGGCAAATGAGCTCCAGGAGGCTTTGCCTTCAAAAACAAGTCATGGTCTGAGCCATACAGCTGCACTCCTTGACATGTTCTAACCCCAACATTCATTCAAAATATGCTTATTTTTCATATTTCACTCAACTTTTGATCGCAATAGGCAAGTTATCACACAAGAGGATGAAAAAAATTACAAGATTCAGCAATTATACCAGGAAAAAAATTACAAAGATGTGTGCTGCTTTTTTTGGTGGGAGTTTGCTGTTTCAAGCATACATATGGCAAATATAGGGTCTCACAGTACATCTTTTGAAGGACTCTGCACTGAACTGCAAATGCCCAATTCTGCTGCCCTGCAATGATGAGAATCAGTGGCAATTGTCCTGACAAATGAGATGTCTCCAGATTTACTTGTCACTAAACAAGGAGAGCAGGACTTGGAGTTAAGGGTAGTCATCATCCTGTAGGAACAGAGCCAAAGCCTGGGTATTTCCACAGCTGAAGAAAGGAGACAAAGCATCTACTATCTCATATGAACTAAATGTCACTTCTCTTCTAAAGCTGTTTTTACTGTAAGATTGCTATTACTTGTTTCCCCACAGTCCCCATGGGTACTATAAAAATTTACTTTCTACTCCAAATATTTGAATCCCAGTCAAACCTGTTAACATTTTGAGGGGTAAACAGAAAGGAGATGTGAAATTGTTCTGCATGGTTCTGGGTTCTGATGAAAGGCTGCATCAGCTCTAACTCTTTTTGGGGTTATGGGGTATGGATATTTCTTAGTCATTTCAAACATAATATGTTCTGGAATAATTTAATTTTTTCCAAGAAAAGTCAATTACAATAAATTACTGAACTTTTTGGTACTGGAGTGTTATTTCCTGCATGGTGGGTCTTGAAACATTTATGAATCAGAGAGCATCACCTTCTCAAGAAGTTAGAATTTTACAAGTATTTCCAGTGTTTAAAGTAGCATCACTTAAATTATTAGCATTTTTTTATACATTACCTTATTTCTCTGTTGAAGTTAAAAGGTAACATACAGTCTTTCCTAGGTAACAAGAAGCCAGAATTTTCTAAGATACACTACAATTACTGTGTAATTGATCTTACACAGTAAGAGCTTACAAGTGAATTCCGAACTTCTCATCCATATAAAATTGTGATAATACAAAAATATGTGAAGGCAAGGTACTGATCATAGAAGCCTTATAGTCTAAAGAAAAATAATTATGACTAAAATGGTAAGCAATTAAACTAAAAATAATCAATCTGAATGTTTATGTTAACAAGAAAATCAAATCAATTTCCAAATTAAGAATGCCCCAAACGTATGAACCCAAGAAACTTATAAGTGATTTCCATAATTACCTTCTTGCACAAAAAAATGTAATTTGCTGCAAGAGATGAAGAACAAAAACCTTCAATCTTAATAAAATACTCTTTTTTCCTTCGCAGAGAATCTGGTTTAATATATTTTCTTTGTACAATTTGTTAACTTTGTTAATTATGAAACAAACAACTTAAAATCATCACAGCTGAAAGCTATGAACACTGCTTTAAGGGCTTTTATATTGATTTCAGACCACTCTCACTGAGTGCATCAGCATAATATTAATGCCATAGGCAGGCAATATGTGTTGATTAGTACAGAATCAATTTTATCTACTTTCATACTTGAAATCATATTTAATTAATGAGCAATCCAAGCAAATACTTTTTGAAACAAAATAACTCTGATCCCTCTTTAGGAGCTCCATTTATTTATAATGCCCATTAGAAGCTGAAAATTGTTGTGGCTTATCTTTTCAATGAATAGGGGTTTGTTCCTATCACTATAAAGAAAAATTCCTTCAGGCAAGTTTCCCGAGATTCCCTAACACATCAATCGTTACAGAAAATAAAAACATACTTTAAACAACCTCAGCATGGTTTTACCCATAGGCACAATTTGGCCAACAGAAATTTGATACCTGGGAAAACAAATAAATATTTCTGCTTGCTATTTGCATGGAAGACAGCTGAAAAGAAGCATGATTACTTAACTTATTTTTATAGCTTTTATTAATTGAATCTAAAAATTGGTAGCATAGTTGCATTTGATCAGTTACAGAGAAATGAAATTCTATTGCACCAATATTAAAAAAGAAGCGACTAAAAAATCATGACATTTACATTAATGGCACTATTTTTGGTGTCTTACTTAACAAATTACTGCTATAAACTTACCTATTACCATAAAATCCTAGAGAGATGATGTTCCCAAATCAACACAATATGGAAAAGTAGAAGCTGAGAGTGGTGTAGAAATGTTAAGGCAGCTTAAACTGAGGCCTCCTGAGGGATCAATAGGTTTATAATGATAATGGTGACATCTAGAACTGGCACTCAGCTGATCTGCTGGCCCTTCTTTGAACTGCCAAATATTCAGCTTGGCCTGTGCACCATAATTACTAAGTATTTCTCTGGAGGACAAAAATTGTGTACACGATCTCATCAAATGGTGATATCTATCAATCCTATTGTTTTATCCAAAAAAAGTCAGCAGGAACCCGTAAATCTGACAAACTGCAATTGATGACTTGTATTGTTGATCCATGAAGAAAGAGGAAATGGGGCAAATTCCTTTGCTGTTCTCAAATATTTCTGCAACTTCTTTTTCTCCACATTGTGCTCTAGCTTAAGTCCATGACCACTAAGCCTACCAGCCAAGTACCCACCTAACCCATTTACTCTCCACTCTCTTTGGGAGAGGGTTGAAAACAGAACATGAAGATGAAATCCTTTGGTAAGGATAAAGGCAGGTAAAACACTTACCAGCTCTTGCTATGGTCAGCACAGGCTTGATCTGGAGAAATTTAAATTAATTTTGTTGGTCTGTTGTGTCAACAGTGTCCCCTCATCTGACATTGACCTTAACCACGCTCTTTTTCTGTTCTCTCCACCTCTCTCTTTCCAGAGTTTTGTGCCCTTTCTTGAATGCTCCTTTCAAAAAGTGCCATGTGTGTGGCTGGAGGGCTCAGCTGTGCTCTGTGGTGGCTCCCTGTGGTTGGGATGGGCCGTGCCTGGCACGTGGTAGCTCTTGGCCTTTCCTCTCAGAGGCTGCCCTGCAGCTCCTTCTGTCAACTCCAGGGCACCTGCCCCTGGCACGGGAATCTTACCTAAGCATTTCTCTCCAGGTACTGAAAGATATGGATGTACAATTCCTCCACCTTGAAACTGAGCAGGGTTTTGCTTTGGAAATACAGCAAGCTATACTGACTCCCCCTTTTTTGTCCATAAAATCAATAAATCATCAATAAAAAAAATTTGTCTGGGAGAGCCTAACTGGGTACTATATAAATCATTCATTTTCCACTGATTTCTCCATCCATACACAAGTTAATCTGTCCCTATGTTCATGTGTGTTCCACTAGGAAATTGTGAAAGTTTTGATAGTTGATGTTAGAAGGCTATATTTATTTGAGATTGATATCAGTGCCTTGTACTTTATGCAAGTTACATTATTTACAGAAATCCCTTCTTGGGATTGCAGTATTCAGTCAATGAAAGAATTATCCTCTCTTGCCTTTTTGCTGGCACCTGAAATAAATAATAAACATCAGTGAGTGAAATGTCACTGCCTGTTTATTTGAACTCTACGAGGCCTTCATGCAACATCATCATTTGCTACACCCTTTAGTATGCTAGACAACAGGATATATACATTTTTTTTAAGTATTCTCTGGGAAAATGGAAAATATAGATTAAATACCTAAATCAATTAAAAGACAGAAAAAGAGGTAAAAAAAAGAGGAAACTTTTGTCTTAACCAGCTCTCCTGCTTTTAATTTACTCATAATGAAAATGATACACTGGAAAAGGAAACCTGGAGATGGTTTGTGGAAGGTATGGAAGAAAATGCAAGAACAAGGAAATACAAAATAATGGCTAAAGAATAGACACGTACAAATACTCAAGTTTTTTATCATAAAATAAAAGAGTCACACCAAAGTTTTAGAATTTTTCTCAGGTGCTATGCACCTGAATTAGAAACTATGGTTTTAAAACAAAATCAAAAAACCAAAACCAAAACCAAACTCAAACAAACAAACAAATAAATGACCCAAAATCAACTGCATAAAACTCCAAATTAGACTGTAGTACATGGGTCAGAAAATTGATAATCAGGAATGATTTTCTGCAATATTATCTCTTGAATATGGTTTGAGTTTGTAATGAAGAAAAGCTAATTTCATTACATGGTTGTTTAGTGGACTGCGAGACAGATACAGAGAATCATTTCATATGTATTCATTTGCAGTGGCCAGCATTACACATAAGACCTGCAGACAGTAATCTTAGTGGAGAAATGTTGTGGTTTAACCCCAGGAGCAAGGAGAGAATCTGGAAAGTAAAAGTGAAAAAACTCGTGGGTTGAGATTAATACATTTTAATAGGGAAAGTAAAAACCAAAGCAAAACAAGGAATTCATTCACCCCTTCTGATGGGCAGGCGGATGTTCAGCCTAGGAAAGCAGGGCTCCATCTCACATGAGGGTTACTTGGGAGTACAAACATCATCATTTCAAATGTTCCTCCCTTTCTTCTTCATGCCCCATCTTTACATGCTGAGCAGGGGCCATATGGTGTGGGATATCCCTTTGGTCAGCAGGAGTCAGCCGTCTCAGCTGTGTCCTTGCCCAGTTTCTTGTGCATCCCCAGCCTCCTCATTGTTTGGGTGGGGTGAGGGGCAGAAAAGGCCTTGACTCTGTGTAAACATGGTTTAGCAGCAATTAAAATGTACCTGGATTATCAACGCTGTCTCCAGCACAAATCCATAACACAGCCCCACACAGAGCTGCTGCAAAGAAAATTAACCACAGCCCAGCAACCACCAGCACAAGCAGCTAAAGACTAAAGGGATAATCTGCTTCCCTGCAGCTCCAGCTCAGAGCAAGGCTGGCTGAAACAGCACCACAGAGACTTGAACTGTTCCTGAGTAACTTGTGTCATTTATGGAGGCAGCAGCAGGGACAAGAATAAAGCAGTATTGCTTATAAATAGAGCAAAACTCTACAATAGATTGCTTACCAGTTGACCAGCTAAAATAATTTTGCATTCACCTATAGTGACAGTTGACTTGCTCTGATCTTGACAAGTTATTTTTGGTCCATTGAGGCAGAATTCTATTGGAATTAAAGTATGAATATAGCAAAAAGAAGAAATTATTAGTTTTGAACCTTAGTGTTTAAATAATTGTATTATAGTAAATATAAATTCATACATAAATTACAATAAATTAGAAACTATTTTTAAGGATTTTATTTTATAATTTACTTAAATTTATTAAGTTTATATATTTATAATTATTTGACATATTTTGCCTTACCAGAAGGCAAAGCAGCTATTTTACTTACTTGCTTGGGAAGCTGACCTGTTTGTTTCCTTTCAATCTTCAAGATTCTGTTTTTCCTCCTTACTTCATAAATAGAACACACAGGACAGGGACAAAATAAAGACATTATATCCAAAACCCTGGTTTGAAAAAGACTTTTGATGTACAGGTGTATTATTCTAAAAGGCAAATTTCAACTATGCAGGCATGAAGACTTGCAAGGATTTTAAAACTGTAAATTCTACAGCATAATCAAATTATTCCATGAAGGAGTCTGTAAGACTTTGCTGACATGGATGGACAATGAGATGCAAAGGAGTGTGCAAAGAAGGATAAGCTAGCCAAATTAACATATCAGAAAGCGTCTCAGATACATTGCATAAAGAACAGAAACACAGCAGTGTACACCCTAATTTCACAGTTAGATATTTCAAAGGAAAAGAGTGTAGAAAGATCTGAAGGTTAAGAGGTTTTGACTATGACAATCGTTCCCCAGGATTTCACTCAAGGAACTATAGAGAACAGAGATGATATTATGTATCCTCAGAATTCTCCATTGCAAATCTGGGGACTGCACTTTACCAAGAAATATTCACAAGACATAAAGTAAAACAAAAATACTGAAATTTATCTTGACATCTTCACCTGAACCTTTTAGTTGTTTTTAATTTGTCCCACAAAAATCAGAGGAAACTGAAGATTCAGTTACGCTCCTCTCTGCCAACACAGATAATTTGACTTTCAGATGTAGAAAGGAGAGGAGATTGGAAGGAGGAATGCAGGAAAAAGCAACAGGATGTTGGAGTTTTCCTAAAAGGCACTAAGTGCTGAGTTGTGAAAACGTAAAATGAAATAGGATATGCAGCATCTTCCCCTTTTCTCAAATATTTCAGTTATAAGGATAGATGAGCAACAAGTCTTCCAAAATGTTGTGGAAAAAAAGATATTAAAAATAGGACAGATGTATTGGTGGCTGAGAATTATCACAGTGTTTTCCATCTAGGAGAAACAGATGAAGGTATATTTTTGGGGGTCTTTCTATTCATATGTCTATCTTGATTAAATTTTTGCATTTTCTCTGTCCACTGAGACCAACACAAATATTGTATATGCATACACATTTGTATTGTCACTTTCAGTTTAGGTTTTAAAATCAGAGAGTATGACAGCAATCTAAAATCAGGGGACTATCCAGAAATATTTTGAAGGCTATGTATTCTTTTATTTCATATATAACAAATTCATAAAAAGGACAAAATAAATTCAAATAAATCCTTCAAGTACTTTGAAAAAGTCACAAGATCAGCTATTCACTTGCCTCCGCTTCATGAAAAGATTTTATGAAGCCACTTAAGGAGTGGAAGAGTGAGAGGGAGAAGAGATAAAGACCACACCAGGAGATAGATATCAGTAACCACGGCTATAAAGTGCATGCAGATATTAACAATTGTGTAGTATTTTTGGAATGGTCACAGCTCATTTATGTTAAGTTTAACATTAATATCTTGTTTAATAATATAGATATATTTTAAGGGGGCCTAGAACAACTAAGATTTATATTTTGTTTAGTTTAGATTTGTATTTTTTCCCAGATTTTAATTTTTTTTTCTTAAGAAATTTACATAAAGACCACACAACACATATGCACTCTCATACACACAAATGCTATGTGTGTATACACACAGGTATTTATCCCACCATTACAGAAACAAAATGCATTCTGTATAGTAAAGAATTTTTTTATAAAATTGATAGAACCCTACACTTCAGATTAATATGCAAATACATTTTTTCAAACATGCTAAGCAAATTATGGCAATAGTGTTTAGTCTGGGTTTGGAGCTCTAGCAGTGGACCACACAGAGTACTGTAAATTTGAGTAATATTTTTTTCTGTCTGGTTAGTCCATAATGCCAATAAAAATTGATCTATCTCTAAAAGAAGAGTTAGTTTTATTAACAATACTGTGGAACTAATAAGAAATGAAATATTTTATTTGCAACCTTTTAAGATAGAATGGTATCCATACCCTGTTTTTGTACTCACATCCACATACCTGCCGAAAAGAAAACACCTCTACAGAGACAGAATAATGCTTTCTGATAGGGATGGGTAGGTTTTCTAACCACATGCCAATCATCTTACACCATTGCCTTTCCTAGTGTTCATCCAGTTTTACATTTCCAAAGAGCACCATTAATCTGAGAAAAAAAAGTTTTTGAAAAGCAATTTGAAAAATGGAAAAATATGATAAATGCTCCTTGAGCATCTATTATCTGGAATTTTTTTATTTGGGTAATTAGTAATTTCTTTTCAATGACTACTGAATTTCAGCTGTGACAGCTTCCTTAGATTCTGCTATAGAGATAGATATATCTAATGTATAAATTTTGTCAGAGCAGCCAGGGAGAACAAACAGATAAGTAAGTAAACAAGCAAAACCTCCTTTTCATAGAAATTACTGTTTCATTCATTCATCTTTAAACACATCAGTAGGTGCATAGAGCTATCTAGAACATTTCTGGGAAGTTGAAGTTTTTACTATTTGCCTTAGAAACTGGCTTCTGTTTTTTTAATCTGATTTTTTTCATGGCATGAGCCATGAAAGCAAGAACACAACTTATTCTATCCTGGAATTACTCTTTTAAAAACTGAAAAGACCAGAAATTTGTAGATTTTCTGCTGAATTAAACCCATTAGAGGATTTCATTTGATTAATTAAAAAATAATAATCACCTCTAATCAGTTCATAATATATTTCCTACATGTACTAAGGCACATTTAAATATTAATTATTAGTAATAGGAAAAATGCTCATACATTAAATTAAAAGCCTACTAAGACTTATCTCTTTGCAAGAGAAAGGTTGGCAGAAAAAGAAAGCAAACCAGAATAATAAGTCAGAATTCCAAGTAGTAACAAATTTTACATATTTCACTGCAATGGTCTGTGTACAACAGCAAACAGTGAAGTCATCTTCATTGCATGTAATAGAGCTGTACCTCAGTCATCATGTTTCAGACAATACACCTACAGCAAAAAAAAGTAGCTCATTGTTTCTCTGCATCAGAAACCGTCTCAACATCTGTCAACAGGAGGTGGATATAAGCAATTATATTTAATAATCCTGAAAGGAAAGATCAACAAATGAAAGGAAGAAGACTTTTATTTTTAGGCAATTAGGACATCAAACAGAGCAGAAAGTGTAGCAGAATTAGGAGGAAATACTGAGGAAGGAACACTCCATAACTTAAGTGGAAATTACAAATGAATGAGAAGTTTTTGCATAGGTTTTCAATAAGGTAGTTCTTGCTGGTTGATATTCTCATTGAATCAAGTCCAATGCATGTTTTGGGATACTTGTTGCTCCTTATGAAAAGCAAAGTGTTACCATTTCAACAAGTGCAAAACATAAAGTCTTTCAAGAAAATAAAGGAAGGACGAAAGACACACTACCTTACAATCACCTTAGCAGCAACCTTCACTCCGTAGCAACCATTTCCTGATGTAGTGGCAAAAAATGCCACGGCAGTATGAGCTCATTAAGCTCATTTTGCTGCTTGGCACATTAGGAAGATTCTGTTTCCTTTAGCATCTGAACACATGAAGAAAATTCCATGTTAGTCTTACCCTAGTTTAAAATGTAAAAGTTTATTTTGGTAGGTTTTATTTCAAGGATTACTGACTGGAGAGTGAATGAAGTCAGTCTAATCTCTCCTTAAGAGCCCTGTCATTAAAAATGCCCAAGTTCTTCAATGGACACAAAAAAAACCATTGCTTTAACTTCAACGAGAACAAGAAGAACAGATGTGGAAAGTAGAAGGCACATGGGATCCAGGAGGAGTCAGTCCTGGTACGTAGTGGAGGCTGCGCCTCAGCTGCCATCCTCAGCAGCCAACAGCTCTAGGCTCAGAGTTCAGCCCAAATCTTGTAAACACAGAGGCAAGTCATCATGAATTGTATCTCTTTATGCTGTGGGAAACAGAAATGAGGAAAACAATAAAAGCATATGCATAAGTTCTTGGAAGAAATACTCATTGGAATTTTTCAGGAAAGCCAGATAAACAAATTCCAGGAGGTATTTGTGGTTCTTGTGGTTGCTGTTACCAATTCACAAGCCAAGGAATTAAATATTTACTAGGACCTTTTCATAGGTGAAATGTAAAATTAGGAACCTGAGATGCATTACAAAATATTGTAAGATTCATACTCAGAAAGATGCATATAGTCCTACTTTAATTGAAGCCAAGGAGGAGAAAACAGTGCACACTTAATTACAACCTTTCCAAAGCATGTAGAAGCAGATCCTGGTATGACAAAACAAATATTCTGTGAGTTGCCCCAAAGAATCTGCACCTTATGACACATTTCCCAGGGCAAAAGTGTAGTAGAAAGCTTGCAGCTGAATGTTTGACATGTGAGAGAACAGTCACTATGATTCTGTCTTGTTTCCTCCCTAGAATGCCCCTCAGAGAAGAAAACAATTCAGGATACAGTCAACATATATATTTGCAAGCAGAGAGAATTTAATTTCTTTATGTGAGCACCAAGTGAGCTGGGCATAAACTTGTTATGGCCTGGAAGGCAGCGTAAAATTACTCTGTATTGAAACAATCAAAAAATTCAGATTTCTGAGCCAAGGAACACTGGAATGCTGTTTTATTTTGCACATTAAGTAAGATACTTTTCTCACCGTATAAGATGTTTCCTGTCATAATTATGTTTTTAGTGCCTGTTTTGGCTTTTAAAATCCAGTGACCCTATTACTGCTGTGATAACACGACACTGTGTGTTACTGCCGTGTGCTGGCTGCAGAGATCTACTGAGTTGGACAAGCAAAATTCTGTTTCTGAGCTTAAGTGTTAAGATATGAGTTTGGGGAGTTGAGGAAGAACAAGACAATCTGAGTAGAACAATTAATGCTGTTTCATATACATTATTCATTTTTATATAAAATTCCAATGTTGGACAAGGTAGGGAGCTGTAACTGGAGATACTACATAAAAATCTTTGGTCGTGGTATAATTAAAAGATCTAGGAGGAAGAATTAAGGGAACCAACATTTACACTATAAGTTACAAAGCAAAACACCTGAAAGAAGGAGAGTACATCCTTAAAGACAACATTCTTAACTTTAGGCTCAGAACTACAAGATCAGAAAGACAGATAGTTTGCCTAAAATATAATTTTATATCAGGAAAGCAAAAAATATTTTCCATTGATCATATTTATGTCCTTCTAAACTAAATTCTGGGTGTGAAGATTTCAGCAAGGCCTGGGTCCTAGATAAAACAAGCAGCTAGAAATCAAATTGAAAACTGAAGTAATGAGAGTTATGCTGATAAATTGGAATAAACATGGATTGTGCAGTTCACAGAAGCATAAAGTTAGAAATATTTAGAGCACTGTATAGTTGATATTTTAAAACATGCTCAAACTATTTTAAACAAAGAATGTTTAATGATCAAACAGCTAGATTTAAATTTTTAAAAAGTTATATTTTATGATTTTTGTGATTCAAAATCAAAATACATGTATTTTGGTACCATAAATTGTATATATCATCAGTTATGGTTGAACATCATCAAATGAAAAAATGTTTTCTCTAGTCGTATTATAATATAAAATGTCAACACATATAGATGACTTTTACAAACTTGTACATACCCAAACTTTTCTGGTAGATTTATGCCAACAATAATACAGAGTGCTTTCTAGTCTGTACATAAATTCTTCTGTAAATATTGCAAGCTGTTACCAATTGGCAAAAACTGTGTTGGCTTGTCCTATCATTAATGTAGAGCCCAATGTATGAGAGAAGAGACTTTTAGATTTGTCACAGTGTGGAACTACAGGCTCTGTGATTAAACCACTGTCATTATTTTTTTATGTGAATCATTGAAGCACAGTTTAGGAATAAGGATTGGGATTTAGGACTCTCCAACATCTCTGTTCATGTTATGCATAGGTTTAGCACTACTTCCAGTGCTGGAAGAGGAAAGAATATAACATTTTCCCTTCAGGTGAGGTCAGCTGAGGTGACAGAGCCTGCCTTCTGCTCTCCCCCAGCCATCAAGACTCTCACAATGGATCATGTCCATGAGGAAAGAAATTGCTGTCCATGGGTAAAATTGCTGTCCACAAGTACAATGGTTGCTGTTACCCAGCAGTCTAAACTGTCAGCAATGATCATACTTTCTGAATCAAAATAGCTACTTCTGAAACCAAAATAACAGAGATTGATGAGAGAGAGGCAAAGAAGTTGGGAACAGTACAAAAAAAAAAATTAAAAAAAATCACAGGTTAGATAGACCAGATCAGGACCTTATTGTCTACTTTTTATAATTCCCAAGCTTTTCAGTATTTTCTGCTCTGAAATTCTAAAAAGCCATTTTTTCCTATAGTAAATGAAAAGCTCACAGGATGTTTTCAAAAAGATCTATTATGTCCATTGCTTTCTTAGTTGCAAAAAGCCTGTGCGCATTGACAGGAGCAAACCTTCAGGATAACAAAACCTTCAGGATAAGAAAGCACCTTCCTCCCCTCATTTTCCTGGCTGAAAAGGTGTTTAGTTTCCTGTGTATTATAAAATCCAACATCCTTCTGTGCATGTATTTCTGAAAAGACAGGGAATAAAAACTGATGTTTTAATGTGACAATTACACAGCAGCACAAAAATGGTAACGCATCAATAAACATAGCACAGGAATTCTGTGATTACTCCCAGATGTTAGTTAAGATCTTGTAAATTTAATTTAGTTCCACATTACATTGGAAAAAACACATTCATAGCCTTTTTGCCTGTTTTGCATTAAATGTAAATCTCAATCAATTACATAATCTTTATATGAAAATAGATTAAATGAGGGTTATTTAGGTAAAAAGTCACAAATGTTAAGACATGAAAGACTTACATTTCCTTGCACAATTGTAATTCCTTTGTCAGTATGTTTATGACATGACCTTCAGCTACAGGATCACATATATTCACCACAGGCTATTGCCTCACTCAGGACCAAAGCTGCATAGAAAATGAAAATGTGACCCATTAAGTGTCTGCCTTTGCAAACGAAACCTTTCAGAACCTCCAATGATTTTTTTCAATTTTCTTTATCTACATATTTTGTGACTGGCAGCAGAGTATTTATATTGTTTAAGAATTTACGCTCAGGATAAATTAGGGGTCTTTGTTTTATTTGTTTTCACTCTGTTGAAAGCTAACATGACCCTGCAAGCCTTTGGGACAAATTGTCTTCGTCTTTCTTGATGTCTCCATAGCTCTGCCTGAGTTTGCACACCTTATTCAATACAAAGTAAACAGATCTAAACCACAATCAGTCAGTACTCTGTTGGCTGTCCCTAAAATATTTCTTCCATCTAAATCATGTGGTTTTATTGAAATTTGAACGTCATCTCAAAGAACCATAAGAACTTCTGCCTATAAAAAAATTTCATGTGAGCCGCTTTACCAACCATTATGTATGGCTTTCCATAGATCTTATACACTTGCAAAAATTTTTAAAAAACTTCTCACTATTCCCCAGGTAGGAAGCCAAAACCCTTAATTTCTTCCTGTCATTAAAGTGTCACAATATTTTCATGTTGCAAGGCTCTTCCTTTAACACCAATAGGATGCTTATTAAGAAAATGTGCCCTTCTTGGGATATTAGATGTGTGATCATTAAGTAGTACAGACAATTATTTGAAAGTTAACACGGCTATATCCGTATATTTTCAGCAGTTTTATTCTTTCTTTGCAAAGAGGAAGCTCAGGGAAATTGTGTGTGTCAACTTACAGCTTGGCAGCAGGAGTATCATTGAGAACATTTACTTGAGAGATACCAGGACGTTTCTTTTCCTGTAAACTATAGTGGAAAGCTGTCAGATTCTGGTCTGTTCCTGTGCAAAATGAACTTGTGCTGCTGTTACATTGTTCAGACTGATATGGGGATTATATATTATTCTTAGGCATGTACTCTTAGCTTTGTCATTTGCACGCATTTTGGAAGAGTTCTGAACATTTATTATGCCCATAACCTAACCTCCCTAAGCATTCATCACCTGATGGGAATAAAGAGTCTGTGTAAAAGCAACAGAAGGAGCCTCTCTGTAAACCTGGACTTCCAGCTGTAACATCAAATTGAGTTAGCCATTTATCTTCCCTCTTTTCCATAGCTTATAGAGTTTATGAGTTACTCATTTAATCTTCTTTCAGTTTACCATTTATATTTCCCTTTACAGGCTTTATATCTTTTTGATGCTTAAATTTTTAAATGTCATACAACAGCTTCCTTCTCAAAAATTACTTTCAAAATCTGTCCAGGCAAATAAAGCCAAAATTCTTCAGATCAGACATGTCTTGTAATTGCGTTGGTTTTTTAGTGTGTCTTTATGCTTGATTTTCTGAGGCACAAAGTGACATGACATTAGTAAATATAATAGAAATTGTGGCAGTATGGCCCTTTGAGAAATCAGAGAAAACCCTCTTGTCACTCATCTTTATTGCACTGGGCTTTTAACCAGAACCCACTGCAGTTAACTTGGTTAGCTTCAGATAACTTGTTTATATCAAGATAACAATGGGGTAATGAACACTTAGTTTCATATCTTAAGATCAAGGTTTTATCAGGGTTCCCTGGATCCCTGTTCATCATCTGGTTCTCTGATGAAAATTAAGCTGTCCAAAACGGATTTAAAATTCATACCATGGGAAAGAGGCTGTAGGTATTAAGACACTTGTTTTCCAGAATATTTCAGTCCTTTCTGGTACAGCCTTCTAGATCACAATCAGGATAACCTGCACATGACTCTCTAAGGAGACATTGCCAGTTTCATATTGGTAGTTGCAATATTGAATACTGCTTGGTTTACATTTAAATTTTCATTTTTGTTGATTTTCTTTCTGGTTTTTATTTGTTGTTGGTTTTGGTTTGTTTTTGGGTTTTTTTTAATTTTATCTTTGATTTCCCTGCATACTGCAGGTAGCCCTGGCTACCTCAGCAAGCTGTTTGCACACGCAGGACATGCCAACTGATGAGCATTTCACTGTTTGTGTTCAGCAATGATGTTGAGTGGAAAGTAAGACACCAGCAATGGAAATTGCTTTCATCCATTTCCTCTGTCAAATTAGACAGCTTTGAAAGAATTTTTAAAGTCTTGTCATTATACTGCTAAGCATTAAAAATATTTACTTGCAGGGAGCTGCTGACAGATCAGGACTATGTTTACCTTATGGAAGCTGCTGTTCTTATAACTTACTCAAAATTTATGGAGGGTAATTTGTCCATAAACCATCCGTTTTTCACTTGGTAACTCTTCCTTTAGAAAGGTGCATTCTGCAAGTAGAGGATAGATCTTTGCTTTGGAAATCCAGCAATTTCCTTTGTGTTCATCTTCAGGGAGGTCACCAAGTGATGCCAGGTGCTGAGGTGCAGAACAGTCCTGATGAATACAACAACAAAACAAAGCAAAATGAAAACAAAACAAAAAAAAAAACTTGCCACCATTGAAAAGAAATAAATGATTGCTAAACACAAAGGGATCAAAGAAAAAAAAATGTGTCTGCCTATGAACCACACAATAACACAAAACACTTTACACTGTTCTTTCTAGCTGTAGGTCTGAAAAGCCTCAAAATTCAGAGCTCTTCAGCGGTTGCCCCAGGCATACAAAAAGGCTAAACTGAAATTTGTGCAGCATTTTAATGAAAAATGTTAGTCTTGGGAAAAGCCTGAGACTTTAGTTTTATTTTTATGTTTCCTAGTTTAATGATAAAGCAGGAAAAATAAATATTTATCTTTCTTCTGTTAAGCCCTTTTTATCTAAGCCATTTGTTCTCAGTGACAGTAAAAGAATGTAAAATATTGCAAGTAAATTATTTTAAAGTTCCCATATATAACTCACAAGTACGAAAATTCAAGAGAGATTAAGGGTTTTTTATTTTCATGCAATTCTTTGCCTCTACTTTCTTGATTAATCTGAGACTATAACTTTAAAAATGCATTTTTTTCCTCTAAGGCAAGCTTTAAAAATTCAGAGGTTTACAAGCTGTTGTGAAATGCATAGAAAAGATAAATGGATAATGAATATTACAATGGAATATTATGCTACATAAATTGTAATTATCTGTGCTACAATATAGGTAAAAATATTACCTCTTTATTAATACATTTTCAAAGATCATTACTTACTTTCCTGAGGCATGACAGAATATATGTGACTAAGGGTTTTTTCCTGTGACAAAGTTGTGTGGAAAATGATCAGTACATAGATGTTCAAGAAACTGAACTTTTAAGTTCAGCTATGCAAAATCTCTGTGCAAAAAGTTTCCAGGAAAAAAAATAGAATGCCATATCTTGTACCAGTGATACATTATGCATGTTTTTTGTACAGGCTTTGAATGTTTTGCTGATGAGTAAGGCCAGGCAAGATTTTGTTGTGGTTTTTTTCCTATGATGCAGAATACATTTTCTGAACAGAATTTGAAAACTTGGTGCATTTTCTAGTCTCTATAGACATTTTGCACCTTGATTTGATTCCTGGATTTCTGGAGAGAATGAATAAGAAAAGACATAAGAATTGGAGATCACAACAAAATAATGCATTCAACATCCTTTATAATTTACATAGCAAATGCATTATCCAGACGTCTGCCATGATCAGGAGTAATTCAGATACATTAGATTCACAGTGCCTGTGTCACACCACATGCATGCACATAATCCTACCCTGGAAATAAAAATGTCAACCATTTTATTTTATTTAAATCTTTTACATTTACTGTAAAAGATCCACCTGCCCAGCACTTAAGCTTTAGTGTCAGGGAGTAGTTTCCTGTAGAAACTGTTTCTCCACTCATGTTGGGGTTTATAGATATGTTTTTACAGAAAAATAAGGATTAATTTCTCAAATTAAGAACTGAAAAGTTCAATATTGGAAAAATTATTATAAATGTTAGTTTTGTTTGATTTTTATTAATTTCCCCAATCTCTTTTTTAACACTCTGCATGAAAGTTTCACAACAGTTGTTTCCTGGAATCATTAATTTACTCCCCAGACTGTTAAAATAATGGATAAATATGAGAAAAGTGTTATCTGCCTCAGCAGCATAAATGCAAACATTTATTTTGATCAGATTAGTACCAGTGAAAACAGTGCAAGTTATATTACTTGCTCTTGTTAAAGTAAGCTCTTCACAGAGCATTTGGATGCACAGATGTGATGTCAATATGACCTCATGGGGATTTAATCTCATTGGAACTGAGATCTTGCCTCTCTGCAATCAACCATCTGAATCTTACTTACTGAGGTATATTTCAGAAACAAACTTTAGACAGCTAGAACTTCTTCCAAAGGAATCTTGAATTTTTTGGGGGGGATATCTTTTATCTATTAAGATTTGTTAATATTGTTCTGGAGCTTTTTTCAAGTAAAAATTCATGCTGATCATGGTATCTTGTATATAATATTCTTTTTTTCCATTTTGAGATTCAGATTCACAAATGCCTTGAAAATCTGCTCTTTTGTGAGTGAAGTAAAATCTCTGAGGTAAGCTAGTTGTATTTTCCTCCTGCAGCACAGAACAGGGACAAGGATAATAGATGTATCAGCAGAGGCAAAGTACAGTGGAGCAACCCTCTTCTGCTCCTGCATGTGGAGCAATATTCTCACCCCTGTGCCTAGCAGAGAAGTCATCAGTGGAGCTGTTTCCTTTCCCATTTCAGCATCTCACTCGAGGAAAGCAAAGGAGAGCTGCTAAAACAAGGCGGGAAAACCATTTCTTCCTCTTTTGCATCCCATAAGACATAAAGCCATATGGCATACCTCATTTTATACCCTTTTATGACCTGTCCTTACATTAAAAAAAAATATGTGTACTTATACTTAGCCTGACACAACTATGCACTCCACAGTCTAAAAGATTCTAAGGCTATTGGGTTCCATCAGCATCTGTGCACCAGCAACAAAGTGCTTCAAGAACATCAGAATCAATAAGATATTAAGTCATGAGTGTCTAATTGTTGCCCAAATTGGCATAATTATACTAGGGTATAAAAACAAATTGTCATGTAGGTAATCTTGCTTTCC
The DNA here is from genome assembly GCA_024362935.1 of Setophaga petechia. Lineage (NCBI taxonomy): Eukaryota > Metazoa > Chordata > Aves > Passeriformes > Parulidae > Setophaga > Setophaga petechia. The sequence goes on from JANCRA010000001.1 coordinate 37,779,174, forward strand.
ATTCACTATCAATTTAACCTGGATGCAAACATACCATTAAGTGTTGGGTACTCTAATTGAGGAAAAAATGTGATTTTGATAGACAATGACCAGATGAGAAAAACAATTTAAAAAAATACATAAACTGATAGAAAATACTAGGAAAAAGGTTTTATTAAGTGTGGGGGAAAAAATCCAGCAAACCAAAGAGACAAACAGACAAACTCACCCCACACACACATCTTTTAGCAGATATTTTAATTTTCAAATCTATAATAAACTACTTTAAAACATAATCACTTCTTTTCCTGATAGCCCTCAAAGACAGGGACATATTGGGTGTCAAAAAATCCTGTGGAATTGTAAAGGAACCATAGGAAGTAATTTCTAACAAGCACAAGGATAGACTCCCAAAGGAGCCTAAGCATTAGAGACCAATGTACTTGCCAGGAGTCTCTCACTCCATGTGTCTGCCTGTCTATCTTCTGTCTGTCTACTGGAATACAGTATCAAGGAGAAAATAAGTAAAATTCTTTTCTTCCTTCTGACTGAGATTTTTCTATTTTAAGTCTCTTTTATATGGAGATGCATTTTCCAGTCCCTGCTGTCCCTGCCTATCAAATAAAAAAGCAGGCAACAGCTGGCTGATCAGAAGTCAGTACGACAATCAGAACAGAGTGGCAATCAACAGAGCTACAACAGAGCAAAGCCAGAGCAAGATTCAGAACCCCACATTCTGAATCCTCACTTTTCTAACCATAACATAGTAGTCTTTTACCCAAGGCTTTCTTTCAGATCAAATGAAAATATGAGACAATGAAAAATCTTTCATATGCTCAGCCCTTACCTAGGGAGTTTATGCAACTGCAACAGAGACAGAAGAACACATCTGCTTTATAAAACCTAACTTTAAGATTTTAAAATGTTACTTTGATTTCCTATTCCCACATTGAACTATTCACAAAACAAAAACAACCAAAAAAAATCAGAATACTTCCACACAATGGCCATACCTTTAATTAGATCCTTCACTGTTTTTGATGTATACACTTTGATCTACATCAGATTGAAATCTGGCCTTTTTGTTTTCACACCTTTATTGCAAGTACTTGCTCTAGTAATACATTTTCTGAGTTAAATCTGATAGAAAGTAATAACTTTTTTCCATTTCAGACTCCTATTTTACATTTGTTTTTCTGGGATCTTTCTATACAGTATAACTTGAATACAATTGCAACATGTGTGCTTATATTTCAACAGAAGAAATGAAAAAAAGGATTATTTAACATCTGAAGAGATGAGATCCTTATACGTAGGATAAGAAGTATGAATATTCCTAATCTGGTTTTGTGACATGGTGCAACATTGCTTGAAGCATAAAAATGATGCATGTGGCTTTAGTTTGACTGGTTTTGATTTAAGGATATGAGGGAGATGGGAAAGGAAATCAGTTTTGGGCACTGTGCTTATGGATTATTGCTCTGCAGGCACATAGGTCAATGAGAGCTGGCCTTCAAATACTCAGGGAAGATGACTAATAACACACAAATGAATCAAACTGAAAATTAAAATAGAGTATTCAAAACTTGGGAGTGACCTAGGTAAATATTTAAATGTGATCAAATACAGACCTTTATCATATAGATGTTTATATCTTGCTTGTCATCTGCTTTCCCTTCATAACTAGTGGAGACAAATTTAGAATATAATTAATTCACCCTAAAAAGAATGTTCAAAATGTCAGATGAATTAAAACCTTCCTGCAACTGCCTAATTCTCTTTAAGGACTGTAAAAATAGCTTATGCTGATTATTTCAGATCTGCACAGCACAAGTCTAAAATTAGGTGAGATTAATACCACAATTAATCTCTTATTATTACCTGAGCTAGCTATCAAAAGCTAGCTAGGACACCTTTCATGAGGCCTGCAAAACACATATTTGCAGGATCATCTTTCCCACAGTGAGAAAGCCATAGAGAGAAGCAAGACTCTTCTCTAAAGTCCACACTGGCTGAATAAATACAGACTGTGATGAAAAACCTGGTAGCTTTGCAACTCACCTTCCACCAGTTACACCATGAAATAGAGGCAAATAAATTCATTTTTCTTAAATTTTCTGCCTCTCAGAGTAGTAGACAAGATGTAGGGGAATTTTTGGTAGGAATAAGACAGAACAATTGAAATATAATCTTGCTAAGCATGAAAGAAACTTACATTGCACCAGTAACTATTGAGCAAAGACAGATGATATTCTGTGTTTTAGAAGATGAGAAAGTCATTTCTAGAAAAGAAATTATAAAGAGGGACATTATGTATTCAGCTACAATTAATACTTCCAATGTGTCTTGGAAATTCATTTTCCATAGAAATCAGTTGTTCAGATAGTTATTCAGACAGTTCACAGTATGCTTTGCAAATTAATTGGAAGCCTCTGAGAGTACATTGATGGACATGTGTAAGGGACATAGCTACTTAATTTTTCTAAAAAAAGAAAAAAAAAATCATTGCAGACTTATTTTTCCATCTTTTATCCAGATGCTACCTCCATTATTTCTGCTTAACAAAGAGCTCCTTGTTTCTGAAATATGAAAGACTGTTTACCTAAACACTTTGACTTTATTCGGCTGTGCCATATTTATGTGTAATTTCCTTATAATACACTTAAGACAAATTACTGTGGGATCAGTTACTCAAAAGTTGCTGCTGCTGCACATTTGTAATCACATCTAGTTTAAGGCAAAATAAAACAATGAAACAGAAAAGCTAGAAGTCTTAATTTGAGCTTAATCCAGTGCTCTGAGGTATCCAAGACAACCACACAGGTTGTGCCATCTCTCAGGAGTTACAGAGAAGCTGTGCCCTCCTGGGTCATTTGTTAGAGACTGGGTCAGACTCCCAAAAACACTTAAACATTTGATGGCACCTCTGTCAAGGCACTGTTGTAAACAGAGAAATGCAGTTTATTTTGAGGAAGAATGGCTAAACTGTCCCCTGGATGAATTTTCAGTGGAAAAAATTAATCTTATTGAAGTCTGTGGAAAATTTCAAAAGAGTAGTGGTCGATAAAGGTTAACAGAGACACCAGAAGGAGGTACCCTCTGGGAGTTCTCTGTGATGAAGATTAGAAAGGTTAACACTCTAAAAGATGCAGATTGAAATATAGCATACACTCAAAGAAGAAACCTTGACAAATGTTTTGTGAGGAGAGAAAGAAAAAATCATCTGAAGAAAGAAGAAAGGAAGAGAGCTCTTCTAGTTTGCTCTCACTTCAAGCATTTTTTTTTTTTAATATAGCTCTATGCTTTTTGTAAATACTTCTGTTTGCCTATTTTCAATACTCTAGGCAAAAACTATAAAAGATTATCTGGATTGAAGGAACTGGAATTTTACAATAAATGGATAACAAGGCTGTATTGTGACAAGTGTATAAACCAAAACACTGCTGCCTCCAGGCTGACAGTGAGCTGGAAATGCAGGAGACACAGAGAAATTTTTATGTGATGAAAGGTAATCAGGACACTCCAGCATGCAGGAAGATATCAACTGCAATGTTATCTCCACTCCAGCACCTCATCACCTCCACCATCACTCTTAAGATGTGAAGGGATATAAGATGTTATTCAGATAAATCATCAACTGACTTTAAGTGGTAAAATACAGTATTTTACCAAGACATAAATGAAATCCTGACGGTACTCAAAACAGGTTTTAAATAGACTGATATTTTGACATTCTTCATTGCTTTTTTCAATTGCCTTTTTTTTTCTTCAGGTCACTTCAGTAACAGCATTTTTGCAGATACCATATAGGTACCATATTTCATTCCTTCATTTTTGTGTCAGATCCATAATACTCCCTCAGATTTTTCAATCTCCACAACTAAATTCTTTTTTAATAATAAATTGTTCCACATCTATTCCATGTGTAGAATTATTAGCTAAAGTGCATGATTTTCTCAGCTGCTAAGTCAGTAGTTTGATTGTTTGCCATAGTCAAGTTCTGGCATGGGAGAGTAGAGCACCATCTTGGTTAGCAACCTGCCAAAGGTAAATGTAACTTAAATCAACACTTGAATTTTTTATCATTTTCTATAATTTTTACCCATCAAAGATTTCTTGGGGCACTGATTCCCTAAAAATATTATCTGAAGAGTATAATAGGAAGCCTTTCTATTACAAACCCAAAAAAGGAACAGAAGTTTGCCCTAAAAACAAATTTTAAATAAGTTCAGCAGGAAACAGCACTGATCTGAGAGACTATCATGATACGAGACAAAAGAAAATTAACAAGAGAAGGATTCTTACTTGGCTGATACTATATTATGCTCCTTACTAATGGGTGAAAATTTCCTCTGTCTTGTGCTGAAGCTTTCTTAAGAATTAAGGTTGGTTTTTAGATTTGAATTTCTATCATGAACCTTGTATGTTCAGTATAAGCTTTAATACTCTATGTCTTGTCAGTAAGGAGATGCTCTTGAAATTCATTTTACATTGGAAAACAATGCTTTAATTTTATTTCATTTGTTTCTATATTAAGTTTTTTAATTATATCCCTGAAAAATTATTTTAATTATATCACTGAAAAATTATTTTACTGCATTCTTTTCCAGATCTAAATTGAAGACTAAACTTGCATATGCAAGACAAAGTGACACTGCATCAGCATATATTCTGTAACTCTGGTCCTTGGACTTCCTTATGGTCCAAGTAGATTTGGTTGATAACAGCTTGTTGAGCAGCAAATATTTACATTCCCTTGATACATTCGTGGAAGAAACATCTGTTGCTGAAAAATATTTTTAGAGATTTACTTCCTAATGAGGGAATAACAAGATAGAAGGTTTTTTTTTTTCTTTTAAGAAGAGGATGAATAGTCATGGAGAACAAGAAAATGAGAACAAACTAAAGCACAAAAAAACCCAAAATAAACATCACTCTGTGCTTTTCCTGTGCTTTTCAACAAATACTTAGTACATATCTATGTTAAAAAGCTTAATATAAAATACCCTACCAATAAAAATTGGTAAGTAAAAAAATTCCCAGACTAGTGTAAAAGTTACTCAAGGTATTAGACAGAAAAATTCTTCAGAGAATCACACAGAGATTTAAGGATTCAAAACCAATAATAATTTGGATTCCAGGATTATAAACTATTCAAACATTAGATTTTTTTTCTAAATATATACAGTAAATTTCTAACTTGTTAGTAACTTTATAAGTAATCATGTGCACTTCACTGGCATTGGCAGTGCTATTAGCAGAAATATTTAACAGAATTTGTTTCTTTGTAAAAGGATAGTAACCAATAATGTTAAAAATTAATCAAAGAATGTTCTTGGATTTTAAAAGTTAATATATTATGGGTAAATTACTAATTACAGACACTGATGATTCTAAATTTCATTAGATATTTGTGATTTATGCAGGAGATTAGATGCCATTAGCAGAAACAATAAATTAAAAGGCAGCAGGGTTCAGTAATACCTTTACTCAATGTGCCGGTAACATGAGGTTGTGAATAGCAGCAAATGCTTATAAGAGATTATCAGCTAAAAAATTCTGTTATTTCCTACACCAAGCTGATCTGAATGCCTGGTTCCTGTGAGTACCCTTCTAATTTATCTGCTAAGTTTTCCACAATGACATGTTTCTCAATGACATATGCAAAATGCTAAACTAGATCTTAGGTTGTTCTAAAATAATAAATCATGGAATTGTTGTACTAAAATAATAAATCATGGAATCATTAAGGTTGGGAAAGACCTCTAAGATCAAGTCCAACCATTAGCCCAGCACTGACAGGTCTGTCACTAAACCATGTCCCTAAGCTCAGCATCTCCCCTTTTTTATACACTTCCAGAGACTGTGACTCCACCACTTTCCTGGGCAGCTTGTTTCAATTCTTGTTAACCCTTTCAGTGAAGAATTTTTTCCTAATATCCAATCTAAACTTGCCTTAGTGCAACTTAAGGTCATTTCCTCTTATTCTGTCACTTGTTTGGTGGGCAAAGAAGCCAACAACCACCTTGCCAACAACCTCCTTTCAAGTAGTTGTTGAGAGCAACAAGGTCTCCTGAGCATTCCTTTATTCCAGGCTGAGCAACCCCAGCTCTCTCAGCTGCTCCTCACAAGACTTGTCTTCCAGACCCTTCACCAGCTTCGTTGCCCTTCCCTGGACAGACTTCTGTACTTCAGTCTCTTTCTTGTAGTGAAGAAACCAGAAATAACTCAGGGTTCAGGGTGCAATCTCACCAGTGCGGAGTCCATGGTAAAGGTGCAACATGGTACATGAAGCTTCAAGTCATAGGAAGAAAAAAAAAAAAGAGAAAGAAAAAGAAAGAAAAAGAATGAAAAAGAAAGAAAAGGAGAGAAAAAGAAGTTACACTGCTTTAGAATTGAGAATCCACAGTAATCCAAAATCCCTGAATACTGCCCATGAGTTTTTTTTCTTTTTTCTCATTTTCCAGTAACATGAAACCGATAGAGGAAGCTGGGGGACAGTTCTCCAGGGAAATGTTCTCCCTGCAAATGTAGTTTGTTCACATCCTCCAAATACTGCTACAGTACTGAAAATGGATAACAGTATAAAAATAATTTGCAGTTTCCTTAAATGTACACAAGTGCCAAGAACTGCATTTTGAAACCAATGTGATATGAATGTGTTATGGCTATCACAATTACTGCTAATTGCCAGTTATGGATCTTTTCCCAGCTTTATAGTTTGAGCTTCTGCCTGCTGCTACAGTAGTGTACAAATCTGAAACAAAACGACAGAGCAGCTATTTCCTCATATCTGTTGCATGAGAAAAAAGACTGGCTGTATCTGTAAGGCAGTGAAATACACCAGGAGGGCTCCTTAGCTAATGAAGCATTCCAGCCAATGTCTGGCATAAAACAGGGCACAAACTGCTGAAAGAGGTTCACATTGTGTCCTGGCAAACTAGGATATAGCCTGTTGCAAAATTATCCATCACACTGTCAAAGATATCAAATCAGCTCTGCTGGGGAGGGATTTCTGCCACCCTGACAGAGATATTTTTGACCCCCTAGTGCCAACCAACTATTAGATAGTTAGATTAGCTTTAGCTTTTGGTCCTATACATACCCTTCATTGCTTTTCTCCCATGCAACCTTTCTCTTTCCTCATATTTCAGACCTAAATAATGAGAAAGGGTTTGCATTTTGCATTTACCTAATCACTCAAATCAGACACCAATCTATTAATGGAAAATTAACTGCTCATTACTATGAAATTATCTTTGGAATCCATCATCTAAGCTCAAACTACACACATTCGTGTTGTTTTCATGCAAGTTGCTGAAATAACTGAGGAGTAAAACTGGAATAACCTTTCCATGTAATAAATCTAGTCTGTTCTGATGGTGACATATTTCAAATCTTCTTGATATTACAAGAATTGAAAATAGTTTTGTTTAAGAAAACTCATGAAATACCTAAAAAACATGCATCTTGGTAATTCTAAAGATGTTTGCCATAGATATATTAGAGCTAAACTTCCAGATTTGTAAATACCAGTCAATTTGAACAGACTGAATTTCCATCAATACATAGGAAATACATTACAATACCTTACATCAACAGTAATGGATAAAGGTCATGTCTGATGCAGATAAACTTTAAAGAAATTTGAATGAGGATTGCTTGTAACAATGCTATATAAGCTATATATCAATGTAAGAGAAGACTGTGTGAGAGGGAGCAGAGCAGTCTGAAAATAAAGAAGCTGGCGATGCAAAAGGTGACAGGGTGAGAGGACACCTAGTGGAAATCCCTTTTCACATGTCTACAGCTGAAGACTTGTGTGAATCATTTATTCATCTATTTTATTCTGCTTGAGAGCTCCTTCTCCTCAGCCTCATTCCTATATGTTTTCTTAGTACAGATGCAAGTCCTAGTTACTATTCCTTGGTTTATAGGTATTTGTTCTCAAATGCAATGCAATAATTTATACCATTTACTTCTAATCCTATCAGATGTGTCAGTCATCTAAATACATTCATTGCATCTGTGCTGGATAGTGAAGCCACCTACACCTCTGAATGTAGCTCCACACAATCAGAACATTCTCGATGGCATGTAGGTGTTTAATCCACTGTGCAGCCAGGAGGATTGCGAGGTGCTGAAACCGTGCTCTGAAACCTGCGAGGTCAGAGGGCTCCTTCAGTTTTTCACACAAGTGTGGGATGTCTGTGCTCTTCCCTAACGCTGCAGCTCACCTGTTTTCTGCAAATAAAAATGGTTACCCGCACTATTCAAACATGGCATGCCATAACCAGAAAGATGATATCTTTTATGCCTTATGATTTACTCTTTGGAGGTGTCTGACCTGCTTGCTTGACTGCTTATAGAGATTAATAATTACACTAAGAATCCGGATTCTAATTATTAAAGGATCAAAAACCATAAATTATGCACATTGTGTAGTTATTCAGAATACAGAGCTTTACAGACCTGTAATCTCAGCAGAAGCCTCTGTTATTTTCTGGCTTCATGGCTTCTACCATTTTAGCTGATGAAGGGTAGCTATCATATTTATTATTACTTTTAAAAGTTTGAAATTACTCACACAATAGAGACATACTTGCTGACAGCTATAGTAGATTAATAAAATCATGAGGGGCACAGGAGGGGGAGGCACTGATCTCTCCTCTGTGGTGACCAGTGACAGGACCCAAGGGAATGGCCCAAAGCTGTGTCAGGAGAGGTTTAGGTTGGACATTAGGAAAGGTTCCTCACCCAGAGGGTGTTTGGGCACTGGAACAGCTCCCCAGGGCAGTGGTCGCAGCACCAAGTCTGACAGAGTTCAAGAAGCATTTGGACAGCAATCTCAGGCACAGGGTGTGATTCTTGGGGACGGTGCTCTGCAAGGCCAGGAGTTGGGCTTTGAAGATTCTTGGAGACCCTTCCAACTCAGGATACTCTGTTATTCTATTATCAGATCAGGATTTAAATGTTAATGTTTGGTGTTAATAGAGAGACATTTAAGCATACACTTAGAATCTTTACTGTCATTCCTGACTTTAAGCAATAGAATTATTTGGTCTTTTACAATTGAAGTTAATCTGGTTCCCCTGACTGCAGATGATCATTTAAGGTACAGAAAGCATTAAATGCTGTTAACTGTTCAGTAATTATGATATTTATAGTGTGAATATCAGCTTTCTAAAATGGAAAATAGATTTTAAAAGACTTTTTAGAATACTGTGTACTGAAATAGTTACCTTGAATACACTTTTGTTTTAATACTGAGACTATTTCATGCTAAATGAACATTTGTCATACAAATTTTTATTACCTCTGAGACAACACTAGTCTCAGGCTCCCAGTGGCATAACCAATGCAGCCCTTCTCATATTATTCATTTTATACAACTATATAAAGTGGTGTAATCTCGAGGGGAGAAAGAGTTTTACTAAAGATCAGTTTGGGGAAAATGTATCAGAAGTGATTGACTTTAAAACTCCCTGACAATCCTGGGCACAATACTTAAATGTCCTCCCCTGTCTCTCTGTCTCGTACACATACTTCCAACTCACAAGCAAATTGAATAAACCAGAAGATGCATTAATAAAAAACATGAACAGGACAATTTCCTTTCCTGCTCCCAGGTGATGTCTTGTCTTCCCCAGACTCTCTCCATTCTAAGAATCATGTTGTTGCTGCCAAGCTCTGTAAGTTCAACAGCAAAATTAAAGCATTTCATATCAGCTCAGTGATTACAGCAATCTCAGGAGCAGAAGCAGCTTTTGACCAGAGGAGGTCTAAAACCTAATATTTCAGTACCTTGAGATGCACCCTAACTCTTGTTTTTAAAAGTGTAAAAAATCAGATGCTGTTCTGAACTAAATTATGATGTCTCTACTTCAGCTCTTATCCCTTGGTAAAGTGCTCACGCTGACAATTCCTGAAGGAAAAAATCTCTGAAGAATCTAGCACTTCAGGGACTGCATCTCTGAACTGAAATGGAGTTTAGCTGTCATGCAAACACATAGCTGTTCAAACTCTACACTACGCAGAGATACTTAATCCCAGACACATAGAAAAATACAAAATCTAGAATAGAAACAGTATTAGGAGTTTCCCATATAAGTGATAAAAGAAAGTAGGTGGCCTGAATTGCTTTCTTGGTCTAATGTTCCAACTAAATTAGTATAAAAATTGAAGCTAGGTGACTGCTTATTTCTTAGTTTAACTTAAATTAAAGCGTGTTCTATAAGTAAGCAATACAAATTTTTATTGTTGTCACAAGTAGAAGAAAATTGCTTCAGACTTTTCAGAGACATTCATACACATGTAAATATACTTTCAGTCTTGGTGATAGGCTTCCCACAATATATCATATGCTTGTCATCTTTTATATTTATATCGTCATCCAAATAATATTTTAAATCCTTTCTTCCTAGAGTTTTTCCTGTAGGTCTTATTATTTCTTTACTTTTATATACTAATAATTTAATAAATGCTGAAATCAAATTCTGTTTTGTTACATGTTAATGGAATAAGCAGCGTATTTCTGAAAACAAACAGCATTAACAGTGACTTCACTTAGACAGCAACATGTCAAGTAAATAGTTAGTGCATAGCACAGGCAATTTCCAGAGCAAACATTCATAATAGGTCCTATATTCTAACCTATATTCTGACTGACATCCTTCCTTGTGCTAAACTTGATTTCAGCATTTACTGGTGCCAGTAAATGACTCACATAGAATTTCCTAGAGGCACCAAAAGGTTGCATTTTACAGTGAGTTCATCACAATTTCTCCCCTTTCAAGCCCTAAATATGAGATGGGTCTCACAAGAGCCCTGTATGTGTATCCTGGCAGGTGATTTAACAAGTAATCTTCCACAAAACTATATAACCAGCTTTGCAGCCACTCAGATTCCAGTTGGTGCTGTATACTCAATAACACAGCCCACAAGCTTCCACTTCTTTTATGGCACATCAGAGAACAAAAAATCTACACTCCTGATCTTAGACATCTTATTTATTTTTCATCTACCATTTACTGTATAGGGACCCAGAATGATCCTACTGAGTACCAACCTACCAAGGTGATATTCATCTACTTTGGGATATCAGTGGTTGATAGATAAAGTGTAGTCCTTAAAAACTGGATTTGATGTATACACAAAAATTCTTTCCTTACATGGGATGATTCACAAAATAATTACTGCTTAAGAACCTGAGCATCCTTCCTGAAAGCTTGCTGCAAGGCACCATTAGGCCTCTCAGATTTTCCTGGTGTACATGCCATGGTGCATTATATTCTTGGCTGAACTGAAACATACATCAAGCACAAAATCACACTCCCATGACTGAACAAATTACCAAGTGTCTTTTAATCCACTAAATAGCCACAGGCATTTACTCCAAGCTTACAATAAATATGAGGAAACTTAGCTATGTTATTAGGCTTGCCATTAGACAAGGATATACATCTGTGGTCATTATCACTTCCTCCATTCAAAACATGCACTCAAGAGGATCCACATAACATTCCTGGAACTGCCCAGGAAAGGTGCAAGTGAGAAATCCACAGTCAACACAGTTAAGGTTGGAGGTACAGGACACAAGGAAAAGCACACCCAGAATTGAGGCAGAAGAGACAAACAGCTCCAATGCTGGTTACTTATGAGGGTTTCATACTTTGTATCCTAAAGGTGTATCCTAACAGGCAGATATCATGATCTTCCCACAAACTCTCAGCCTGCAGAGTCATTCAGAAAAGTTTATTTTTTTTCCTTAGAGATAGAAGGTAAAAGAGGCCTTATATAGCTTTTCATAGACATGTTCATTGCAAAAATGGATTGCTTTGGAAATCCAAACAAGTAATTTTTATTTATATTCCAATGCAACAGATACTCTATCTCAGAAGAGGAAAGAGGTATTATTGGTATGTCTAGGATCATTATTTAACACCCAGACGCTCCAGTCAAGTGTTCTCACAACAAACAATGTATGGTTAGACATGTTTAGATTCCTAACTAAGGACAGTTCACTGGAATACTCTGGGATAAATGTTGTAGCTGTAAAGGCTGACTCCTCAAATGAATCGCTATGATGCCTTTTAAAAGTGCTGTATTATACCAGCACTGTTTTGACATCTGCCCAGCTGTGAATTGTTCTGATGTCTCTCAGTGTGGGCTGCCATTTTAAAGTGACTCCCTCAGCAAGAAGCCCGGTCTGTGACGCATGTTTTGTGACAAAGGAAATGCTACAGTAATCACCAAATGAATAGACAGAGGAATCAACAGATGGATGATGGAGTATTTCACTGTTGGTGTATTCAGATAAACTGTTTGCTGAATTTCCTACAGTTTCCTTACTGTTTTCACAGACTAGCTTGTCAAGATCTTAAATTGCAAAGGTAACCAATAGCCATTTTATGTGTTCCCTGAATTACCTGCATAACTTCCCTGTTTTCTCCTAAGTTTTACTTTATAGTTTCAGAACTTCATATTTATCCAGATATCATACAATCTCAGACAAAAATACAGACCTGTCTTTAGCTGCTTTCTCCATCAGCATCTGGACCTGTAATAACTGAGACAAAAAAATACATCACACAATCATGGTATGCAAACCTGTAATAGTTCTGCAACAGGGCTAGTTTCCTAAGGATGGTTTTAGTTTCTGCATCCAACATGGATGAGTTGCTATCATTCAAATACCTCGCTTTTTCTTCTTAAATAATTTTATCCTGAGGTTAGAAGTTCATTAGTACAAAATTATTAATTTATAAGATGACCAGACAGAGCAAATGACAGAGCTGTAAAATTTGGTGCATAAGAGGGAAGGCACACTCACATCAGACAACACATTTAAGATGTTTCAGGAGTTATACACTGAGCTCTCCTGTTACTAAGGGGAAAACTAATATGAAAGCAACTTAAAATTTTCAGGGGACAACTTGATACTCGCATTTCCTCTTCTCTCTAACATCTATACAAAACAAAAAAAGTACTGTAGTGAGCCATACCAAAAGGTTCATCAAACCCTATAATCTGCTCAACCATGCCTACAGAAAGTTATATGAAAAGGACAAGCCTAGTACAGACTGTTCAAGTTTCTCATCATAGTGCCTGTGTGCAGCATAGGGTCACAGAGGCATAGGAGGTTCTGTTTGCATGGAACCTCCCAGGAAACCTCTGCATAAGACTACTGCTGGTCCACCATGGAATATTGAGGAGGATACCAGAGACAATGAAACTGCAGCTATGACAAGCTGATGACAAAATCCTACTTAACATTACTGGCAATGCTGATTGAATATCTTCTCACCTAAATGAACTATTCCCTCCTGGAACATGAGCAGTATTTTCATTAAAACATGTGGTAGACTTTCTGTGGCAAGCTCAATCTATCCTTTCAAACAATTAACACATTTCCATACTTCATTTTTTAATCCCCTCTACATCATCTAACCAGCTTCCAAACTTTCTTCAGACATATTCACCATGTTTTCTTTAGAAAATAAAAGTAGACTATTTGTCTCCCCATGCACTCTTAAATTCAGCATTGCAGCAGACTGAAAATCTTAGCTACATAAATGAAGGGTTAGACACAAGAATCTCTGAGGGTTTCAGGGGAAAGGCAAAAGAAGACACTGACAGCCTAACTAATGACTTTTTTGATATTTTGTTAGCAGTTTTCAAACTCTATGTGGTGATGATTCTTTTCACTTCAGGTCAGCAAGAAGACCTCATTCCACATGTCCTGTGGGCATCCTTAATGTGATCTAACACAATTCCACATGGTAGAGCCAAAATAGCAAACTGAATTGAAACATCCACTCTTATACAACAGCAATCCCACCATCATTCATGAATTTTTAATAGCTTTTTCTCAAATACTTCATTTTGACTGTATAGCATTCACTAAATATCTGCACTAAAAATAGGGACCGAAACCACAGCACACCACACCATCCCAAATGAAGGCCACGAGGCTTCCCTGCATGAAATTACCCTTGCAGCTTAAGCTGGTTGTGCACCTTAAGCCAGTTTGACCTTGAAGTGTGATCTTCTTGTGCAGTGAACAACCTTGTCGTTGTGGTATATTTAGACATAACCCAGTGTCCTAGAAAGACTGTGGTCTTGGAACATGGAGGACAAAAGACAGAGGGGCAAGGCAGAGTGGCAAAATAAATTAAGAATAAATCTTAAAAATGCCAAAACACCTGTGTCAAGACGAGTATGATTGAAAAAGACAGTTCAGCACTTAACACACTAAATGGCAGGAAGTCAGTTACATTATCTTCCCCATAGTTTTTTTAAAGTGTTGGTGTGTGTTGGTTATTTTTTACATAAGCAAAGAAATTTAGATCACACAGAAACAATGTCTGTAATTTCTCAGTAGCTGCTCCACAACAAGATATGATACAGCTGTTGCATTTTACTGAACTAAGCTTTTGGAAAAATAAGTTTTCAAATAAACTGACAGAGAGAAGAATACTATTGAGAGTGAGCAGCAACTGCTTTTCTTTAGTAATGCTGCAGAATCAGAGATTTATGTAGGCTTTTAAACCTGTCCATGGCCAACTTGGCTCAAAAGCAATCACAAAAAGGTGCTGCTATTTTTTAAATTTAGCAGTACCTGAAATTCTCCATTTACTTGTTATCTTGGTACTAATAGAGAATGAAAAACCTATTTCTGAAAATGTGTGGGAGAAATACTGTGCTCCTAAGAAAAGGGAAACTTTTGAAGGACATAATTTTCATCACATGCACCTCTCAAAGAAGAGAATTTCTTTCATTTCTCTAAATTTGAGGAATCTTTGACTGACAGTCACTTAACAAGTCCACCATGTAATTATGGCACACTGACTGATTCCATTAGAAGAGATCAAATAGTGACTGAAATCAAAGATATAAAGCCACTGGAATGACAGCTACAAAATAGAAATCTAAATCAGGAGAAGCAATAAGGACACGTCAAAAAGACATTAGAAGACAACTGAGATGCAGTAACACTGGACAAACAGATTGTCACAAGGGGAAAGTAAAAAATGGAAAGACAATAATAAGTTAGAAAAATCATAGAACCAGAAAAAACTGTGATGGACAGGAAGTGCATTAACTTAAACACATGCACAGATCCAAGCATCCAATACCCATACTTAGACACCGTGAGCATAACGATTTTACAATAATTTTCAATTTAACCACATTAAGTATCAACATATCAGTGCTCTGCATGAAAAGAAGAAGTTGTAAAAAAACCCTAAAACCCAAGATAAAACAAAAAATGAAAAGCTGAAAAGGAGTTCTAGAGAGAGTCTAGGTCTTCAAAAGCTGTATGCAGAGATTACAGAGGGAGAATTCAGAAGAATTCAGCCGAATTCTTGCCCTACACACTGAGGGAATACTTCTGAATTATAGATTGGCTATTCATATCAAATTGAATATTAGACAGGAAAATGAAGTTGTGAGTTTTTAGTGAGAAAATGAAGTCACTGAAGTCCCCACCAAAATATGTTCAAGAGGAAAAATCTATCCTCCTGAAGAATAAATTAATCTTGAACTGAAAAACAAAAGAGAAAATTAAAACGGTTGCATTTGTTTTAATTGCTAAGTCTATACATATGCTAAGGATTTACAAGCGGGTTAAATTCAAAAGACAAAGATCATGAAGCTGTGAGATATATGTGATAGGCCATAATTAGAGATACTTTACAAAACAGTTTGATGTATTATTATTATTATTAATACTTCTTTGAGTTTACAACAGGTACTGCATTCAGTTCTGGACTCCTAACTTCCAAAAGGTCATTGAGGTGCTGGAGTGTGTCCTGGAGAAGGCAAGAAGGATTGTGAAGGGTGTTTCTATGAGAAACAGCTGAGGGAGCTGGATTGTTGAGCCTGGAGAAAAGGAGGCTCAGGGAGGACCTTATTGCTCTCTACAACCAGACTCTTCAACCATGCCTGCAGTGAGGACAAGAGAAAATGGCCTGAAGCTGAGCCATGGGAGATTCAGATGAGATATTAGTAAAAAAACCTTCACTTTGAGGGTGGTCAGGAATTGGAATAGGTTGCCCAGAGAGGTGGTGGAGTCACCATCCCTTGAAGTGTTTAAGGTGTCTGGATCTGGTGAGGGCAGTGTGGTTTAGGAGTTAATGGTGTTAGTGCTGGGTGGATGGTTGGGCCGGATGATCTTAAAGGGCTCTTCCAGCCTCAATGATTCTATGACTCTATGGATTCTATATGATTCTGTGGATAATCAAACATGAAAGTCTTAGAGCATGTTTGTAATACAGTTAAGAGGAATAGTGTAACCTGTCATAAATGTACATTAAATCTGTACTTGCAGAACATGAAACTCCAGAACATTTTTCTCTGGTGGTGGTTTGCAGCTTAATAAACAAAAGAAACAAAGTTTAATGCAGACTGCTTAAGCTTCTTTTTCAGGAGAATCTGTATCTCAGAACTTAACATCACAGGCATCTGTGATTGAACAGTTTGATGAAAAAGAATTGAGGCAGTTAAGAGATAATTCAAAAGGCTGCAGAGGTTGGAAGGATTTAGTTCAGCTGAACCTAAGGGCATTGCCTTTACAGCACACTACATCACTATTGGAATTGTGTTTAGTGGGAGAGAGCAAATTCCCAGTTTAGCAGAACAGCATCAGAGAATAGAACAAATTGTAACATGCAGCAAGAAAAAGTGATAAAGACATATAAAAATGCATGGTATAACAGGGATTCAAAAGTATGAAATCCATTATAAAGTGGAGCTATCGTTCATTTCTACATAGATAAATAATGAAATTTAAAGGACTACAGCTATCAGAAAGGTTACTCCTCATTTCTGGGAAGTAGGGAATCCTGAAAGTGAGGTGTTGAGGAAAACAAGTAGGTGAAAATCAATTCTTAGCAATGAGCAGATAGAAAGGTAGACTCTGCAGACAGCCCTCACCCCAATTCTACAGTGACCCCCAAAGAAATAGTAGAGAAGACTGAAAAGGAGCTGTAACAGGGGTGTTTCACAGGACTACAGATGGAATTCAGCAAAGATTCATTAAGCATTACTAAAACATTTAGTGGAGCTGTGGTAGCGTTTCACAAAAGGAATCTGTACTAACATTTTTAGTAACTGAACCACATAATCAAGAAGTCAGACAAAAAAGTAACAAACATCTAGTCCATCTGTGTCGAGTTTCAAGGAATGAAGACTGCACAATTTACAAGCAAAGAGACCCACAACAGTCTGCTCCCTTGCAGCTTTGCTGCATCTTCTTTGAGGCACTTATGTCACATTGTTCTTATCTACATTAGTGCGTTTATTGTGTAGTCTTATCAACTTGGAGAACTCATTTATTTAGGTAAATGAGGTCTTGACTTTTGCAGTCTGATTATTTTCCTCTTTCTGCTTCTTAAGAATTACTGCTTCAGCTGTGCTTTGTCTGCTGGTGACTACTAGGACATTACATGACTGCTCCTGACTCCAGGCAGGCAGCTGTGCCACTGGATCAGATTTTCTTGCCCTGCCTGTTGAACAACCAGGCTGCTTTGTTTGGCTCTCTCAGCTTGGCTTATTTTATTTATATTTACTGTTTGGCTTACTTTATTGTCTCTAGTGACTCTTATTGATCCCTGCCAAATTTCACTCAAATTTTGATTTCAACTATAAAAATGCAAGTTTTCTAAAGAAATGTTATATTGATTTGCATTAATTTTGACCATGAGTCAGGCAAATTATGTAAACCACAAGGAGCTTTAAAGCTTCCTCTGGAAATGAGCTCATGTGTTCTACATCATCACAATATTTGTTTCACCTAGGCCTAAATACATATGAAACATCTCTAGGAAATTTAAATTTATTCATAATTCATTTTGCAACATGGACAAATTGAAACAGTGTGAGAATATCTTGATTGTGACAACAAGTATGCAAGAGATTCCAACACCTTCCTCTTGAGTACTCTATTGCACATTTTATAGGTTCAGAAATTTATAATCTTAAATGCCTTACTAAAAATGTACAGATCAATTAATAAATATTAATATTCACCTGGAAAATGGTATATACCAAGCTTACAGAACAGGTCTACTTTTATACAACCTGCAATATTTTTCAATGTGACAGTCACTCAGTATGGAAAGGACAGCTGAACTGAGAACAGCAGTGAAAAAAATCATATACACCTTCATCTGTGTTCATTGTATTAATGTTAGAAGCCATGATATGGTTAGAAATTACTGTAGATCTCTCCTAAAATGTGGACATAAAGGGGGATATTTCAGCATACTGTGATGCTGCTAACTACTAAAATTTATATTTTAATTGTTATCATTATATTGCTGCATTAGCTCTATTAAGGAAGTTCAAAACCACACTTAAAGAGTGCAGATCCCACAGGCATCCTAGTTGAATACTAATGTAAATGCAAGCAAGTTAGTCTGTTTATTTTCTCCCTTCCTCCAGCTTGTCACAGTCCCTCTGGATGGCAGCTCAACCCTCCTGCTCATCAGCCACACCTCTCAGGTCAGTGTCATCAGCAGGGCTGCTGAGAGCACACTCTGCCCCACCATCCAAACCATCAGGGAAGGCTTAGTATGGGACTGGGACAGCTACAGATCCTTGGGTACACTGCTAACCACCAGCCTGCAACCAGGCTTTGTACCACTGATCATCACACCCTAGTCCGTGCTGTTCAGCCTGGTTTCAGTCCAGCCCATGCTTCAACAACTTCTGTACGAGAATCTTATAGGAAACAACAGTGAAATAATTACTGAAATCCAGGAAACAACATCTACTACTCCCTCATCATCCATCAGTACAACCATTTTACTGCACAATATTTTCATGCTGGCCAAACATTATTTCCCCTTGGTGGGTCCATGCTGACTACTCCTGTTTTCTTGTCCTTCATGCACCTAGAAATGTTTTCCAGGATTGGGTTTTCAATCACTTTCCCAGGGACTCAGGTGAAGCTGATCAGCCAAATGTTTCAGAATAGTAGTTTTTCCCAGGACCACAGACCTGTTCTTTCAGTGATTTTTTTTTTTTACTATTAATAATATGATCCTGTAATTCATTTTTTTCTGCTCAAATTAATTAATACCAAAGCTTATTTATTTCTTGTTTTAAAACACTTTTTGTCTCCCTCTGGTTGCTAACCCATAACTCTTAGATGCAAAAAGCATTTTTATATTATGGAGCTGGCTAAGAAATTTCAGCATGAATACCCTTGTTTGCACAAAAAAAAAAAAAAATTCATGGTCCATAGCCTTACTCACACACACAGAAGCTTTAAATATTTGTGTGAACAAAAAGGACTTTCCCTGAATTATTATTGCAAAAATGAGCAAATAAAGGTGGGTTCCTTGCTGAGTCATAGAGAAATTAGACCTTGTAAAAAATACTAATGATCGAAATTCTTATTAAACCTTAGTCAAGGTAGAAATCCCCTAAATTTAACCATTTTCTATATGCTCTGGACTTGATTTCTATGTATCTATTACCTCAATACCAGTGTAAAATGTTCTTTTACCTGAAAGAAGTTGAAGCATCTAATTCTAATCCTCAGCATTTCTAAAGCCAGAGAAACTTGTCTGTCAAGAATTATCTCTTAGGTATTAAACCATTTTATTTAAATTTCAGCTCTAGATCATTAAATGTGTAAATTTTATAATTTGAGAAAATTCCATTGATGTGTCCACCCATTTTGTCATGCAATTCCTGGACCACAGAATTTCTGGGTATATATTTTGAACAGACATTCAAAGATCTATCTTAGTTTGCACAGCCCAAGAGGTACATAAATCTAAGGGAAAAAATAAAAAAAACCCTAAATATCATGCCTGCCAGAGCAAGCTAAGAAAGAATTTTTATTATTTAAAATTACTTTCTCTCTCTATGAAATTAAGCTTTCAAAGCAGAAATGAGGGAAGACGGGAAGAAGAATCAGTAGAGGGTTAATAAGAGTGATTTGGGGAAGGTGGAACTTCAGGGCTTTATCATGTATTGAATTACCAAATGCGAAAAAATCTCCAGCAAAGATCAATGAGCAAATTTCACTCTGTCGTGATCTGTAAGCTAAGAGAAGTATTTACTTGAGACAGATGGAAGAGATTTAACCTGCTATTGTGAGCAAAGCATGACACTTTGTGTGTGATTCTCTCACCTACCATGTAAACACTGTGGGCATCACTGCATTAACTGGCGGGTGAGTCTGAATGTTTACTCCTCTCCTCATTTCAGGTCCACCCAAGCCTGCTACATAGATAACATGGAAATTACTGGCTGATAGTTTGTTTCACTAAAGCAACAAAATGTTTTCCTGAGAATAAAATTCTCAGTTTTGTGTCCTGCCTAGGAACCTTGTTTCTGCATCGCCCTCTTTTTTAACAGACATCATCACCCAGGAAGGGGAGGAGATTTCTGCCACTCCTCTCCAGAAAAGAGCTCATGTTTATTACTTAAATCATAGCATTACTTACACCTCTGTAATTACCTCCCAGTTATGACTGATGCTTAAGACTACACTTTCTGTGCTCCTAAATCAATCTCTCTTTCTTTGTAAATCATTCTGTGACTTTGAATACTACTAAAAAATGTAGGCTTTGTCCTACTTTTTAAGGAGCTTCCCCAGTTACTACAGCAATGAAGCTTATACCATCTTTTCTGGGTATCACCTACATTATCCCACATCCCAGTCTTCTGATGGGGACTGGCATACAGCACAAGTCCTTGCCCTGTGCAGATGTCTTCATCCTGAAATAGAACACTGGGCACTGCTGACAAATTCACAGCACCCTGGGTGCAATGTGCAGTCCTTGGAACCAGTTTGGCACCGGGGAGCTCCTTGCTTCATGCAAGGTTCACACACCTGACAGCCATTCTTAAAAAGCTGTCAGTTACCTTTAGCTGTTCACACTACCTAGTTTATAGGCAAAATTACTCAATTTTGCTTTGCTTTAGGTGAATACAAGTCTGCAAGCTCAGTGTTCTGGCCCTAATCATTGTTGAGGAACACCATTTTAGTAGCAGAGTTCACAGAAATGTAACTTGGGAACAGCTTCTACCTCTTGGTCTAATGTGGTAACATTGGTTAATGGTAACAAAAATTGATTTGCCTTATAAAGGAAATTAATAGGCCATGAAAGTGAAGAAAGGAAAACTCTACACTTTACTTAGCTGTCAAATAAAATAGATTGAAAGTTCCTTCTGGAGGGAGAAAAACACTTTAATGAAGGCATCTATGCTTTTATTTATTCAAAAAAATAAAAATAATAAATTAAATAGTACTAATTAAAGACAGACTCTTTTAAGGTTTCTAGCCCATTTTTCTCTCCCTTTTTTTTTTTTCCTTGCAGAGTTGTAAGTGGAACTCTAAGTGCTATAAGCTACTGCAAAATCCCTGTGAAACACAGTATTACATTGAAATTTCTAAAACTGCAGACAAAAATATTCTAATGGTATATCAGCTGTGGTCTGAACTACAGCACCATGCAATAATACCATAATTCCAAACAATACTTCTGAGGTCAGTAAGGCTAAAGTATGCAGTGATTAGTTCCACAACACAACAGCGAATCAAAGCAATGACAATAAAATATTTTGATTTTGTCTGTGAATGAAGAGAAAAAAACAATCCAAATCAAAATTAAATATTTTTTTCCAGTTGTATTACCTTGCTAGAAGGGATTGGAAACCACTGTATTTAATGCTTCCCTACAGCTGTGAAGCACTGAAATCAACAACCCAACGGCTGATTTCTTCCTGACTGTTACAGCACAGAAAAATAAAATAACATTTTTTTACAGAGTCATTATTACCAGTGAGAGGGATGAGGAATCTCCATGGTCAGTAAATAAAACACATATTTTGGTGCTGAAACATTAAGTAAAATGTTTGGTTCAGATAATCAGCTGAACATCATATAGAAAAGCACTTTGGCAGACAGATGGATCTAGAAAGTTTATCTGCCTGTTGCTGAACAGTCTGTGCTCACCAGTCATCAAGAGCTTAGATCAAACTCTGAGAATGGCCACAATACATCATTCTAATTAGCATTTAATTCTAGGTGGTTGTGTTCATTTTATTATATTTCTTAACTGCTATTGCATTGCTATACAGACAGTTTTTATATGTTTTCTTGCTACTTTCCCTCATTACATACTCCTCAGATGAATGTAAATGTGGTAAAGGCCGCAGTTTTTCATACTAATGAACAACACAAAGTATTGAGAAACATCTGAGTTGTTGCCAAATTAATTTCAAACTCAGTGTTGCTTAATTACATTTTATCTCACTATGAAAACTCCTCTCATGTCACAGAGAATGCTGACTGCATGGGGCTGAGGGGAGGCACCAGAATGGGAATTCTATCACATTTTACCAAACATGGGGCTCCCTCTCAGCATCATGACTGCTATGGTTTGGTTGTGTTTGCCCTTCTAAATGTACAGGGGTTCTTTTAGTGTTCCCAGCTTCTCAAATGTCTCCAGAAAGAACCTGAAGTGATAACAATCTCTGCATTCCTGTCTGATCCTCTTAACAGCTCTGAGGAAAAGCCTACTAACTTTGAATAATGAAGAGCCCATAGCAAGAAAATCTATTCTCACACTGCAGAATCTTCCTTTCAAACAAGAGGAGTTCTAGACCTGTCACTAAGCTGGAAAACATTATATTCAGTTCATTGTATTCAGTTATGATCTGTATCTAAATATTATTCATTCATTCCACTTTACCTTTTAGGTTGATATACTTAGCTTGAACATGCAATTATTTCTTAATAGCACAACTGAAGTTCTGTTATGATGACACTAAAGCTAAGGAAAGTTCTGTTTTGATGAGCAGTTTCTTGTTTCCAAGCACAAGTTCCTGCACTTACTGCAGCTCCGGCTCACCCCTTTCAATAGTAACTAATGGCATCAGTTAACCAGCACAGTTACCCTACATATTTTTACAACACTCACTAGAAGTGCTTAAAGTACTTGCTTCATTTTCCCCTTTTAATCTTCAGGAACCTTGTATGGTTACATTACATGCAACTAATTTTACTATGCAGAAAACATGAAAATTCTGAAGCTTACCCACAGCAACAAATATATATCAAATAAATGTATATAATGATATTTGTCACTGTAAAATAAGGTAAAAATAAATAAATTCCCATCTGCCAAAATGTACATGCAGCAAGAACATGAATCCCCATTCTCTTACACCTTTTTTGAAAGTCTGAAAATCAGAGATTAGAACAGAGGTTAATACAAAAATTCCACTTCAGAGTGGTATTTGACCTAACCTTTCATCCCACTGAGTTTCAATAGGCATAATGATGTGTCTAACTGTGGTGTATATCAGAACTGTGACCCATCACAATTTATACTATATATAGGTCTTTGCAATGAAGAAAATAAAGCATAAATGTTTTATTATTTAAACAACAACAAATTCCCTTCATATATACAAAAGAGATTATAAAATAAACTTATGAAATACAAAGGTAGTTCCTCATAAATCTTCAGTATTTGTTGTGAACACCAGACATGGACTTCAGTACTATTTATCTTTCCCGTTCTCTGAAAATTTTTTTTTAATGAAGAAGTAATAGGTTCAAAAACTAGTTGCTATGGAAATGTGGAGAGGGGGGAAGAAATCATAAACAACCTCAAAGGTCATAAAATCCCTAAAACCAGTCCTTTCTTACTTCACAAGGGTCACCGGTCCCAGTCCTACCTGTTGCTCAGGTGAACAAAGGAACATTTCATTCCTTTGTAGAAGCACAAATACTCAACCTGTGAGAAACTCTAATGGCAAGAGCTATGCTGCACCAGACATGACTAGGCTAGACTTGGTACCACCATCTCATTTTACTGCAAAGTCAATACAGTGTCCACTCCATCGAAATGTTGTCCAGGTGACTTCCTTTTAGGCAATATTCATGGTGAGGACTGTAGTTTTCCACATTATTTCAGTTACTCAGGGTCCAGCACTGCTTCTATTAACATCAATGTCTGAATTCACATGTACTTCAAAGACAGCTGGAGCCATGATGTGTTAACTAGAATAAAGGAGCCTAAATATACATGGGAGGAAAAAAAAATACTCTGGGACTTCAGGCTTTACTCATTGTTTCTGGCAGCACTTGGGACTATATAACATGTAAAATGATTTCACATTCATGGAACTTTGTTCCTCCCACCACCTGCATAGATCTACAATTTTTTTTCATTTTTAATGAAACGTTAACATTTAAAATCATTAGTTGGAATCTAATCAAGTTTGTTAACACGCAGTTACTAGATGTTATTGAAAGAGAATATATTTAGGAAGAAAAAAAAAAAGTAGCTCTCCATTCCTTAGAGATAACCATTGTGGAGGTTTGGTTAAGGTTTTTGAAGATTTCCTCATTTTGGAGCAATCCAGCTTTGTTGTATTCAGTTATTTATTATGGAGTTGCTAAAAATAGAGTACAGAACAATGACAGCAGAATCTGCTCCCATGAAAAATGACATCCCATTTCTCATTAAAAAGACAGTGGCTGCTAATCTGTGTGTATAAATACTTCTTGATGCCTGTGGCAAAATGACATTTGAAAGACTATTTCTCCACTTGTAAATGAAGACTTTGCATCTAAAATTACAGTAAAACAGGAAAATACCCTAGAACCAAAATGCAAGTCTGTATAGCCTAAGAAAAAAACAAAGCAAGAAAAAAAAAAACAAACAACAAAAACCCCAGGGATATTATTTGGTTTTTGCTAACCCCTTTTCAATTATTCTCTGTCCAGGTCACATCTCCCTTAGTATGGAACAGGTTAATACACATCTCTGACTCTGATCAAGTTATTAAAAGTCTGACATTCTGCTGGTATTTGAGATTATGTGTACCCATTCCTGCCCTCACACCTTTCCTTCTCCAGGCCTAATCTATTGTTGAATAAACAATACAGTTCCCTGCTGTTAAACCACAAAGCATTTTTCTGACACTGTATTAAAGCAGGGTGAAGCAAACCACTGCAGATTTGCAAAGAATATCTAGGTACCAGCTAGTTCAGACTAGAAATTCATTTGCTGTGGTGATGGTTTGCTGTGTAACAGAGGCAGCAGCTCGTGCAGAAGGGTGCACAGTGGGGGCAGAAACTCTGGGGACAGCAGCACATGTGCTGCTCAGCAGCAGTGGAGACACTGCAGGGCTCGGTCCTCACCCCACTGGAGCAATTCCCCAGCACATCTGGGGCCTCAGCTCAAGTACAGATGCATCTCTTCAGGTCTGGGGCTGCAGGGATGCCTGGGCTCTCTTACTGAGGCTGAGCTAGCAAGAGGGGTGTGCTGGCTAAAGGCCTGTCTGGCCAAGTAAACAAGCAGGAACGAGAGATCAGCACACTGTGAGTTTGTCTCCTTGACCCTGATGGGGACTCACTGATTCTGTGGGTCAGCAGCCAGCTTTACTGTGACCATGGGACTGTTTGAGTACTGAGAACCGCTGGAAAGAGACAGAAGCCACCTTTCAAAGTGTGAAAAAATCATCTTTGTCAGCAGGCTGTGCAAGCAAGTGGGAAGAGCATTAAAGTAGGAAAAATGGGACAAAGTCCGCAGCCAGTAATTAAATGACAAAATGGTGGACTAGGCTGGCAAGCAAGGGTTCCAGGGTGATGTGGACTGAAATATCCTTATTATGAAAAAATTTTAAAAAAAAGTTGAAAAGGGTCCATTTTAAGCACAGGCACAGAATTAAATGAGTACCTGAAAGCAAAGACAGTATCGTGGGGAACACACTCATACCTTTTCTGGAAAATGAGCATGGCTGGGTGCCTCTCTGAAGTGCCTGTATAGTAACACATGAAACAGGGGAACAAATGAAAAAATAGAGGTCAGTGTGTAGCTGCAGGGCTGTGAAATCATCCTAGTGGTGTGGTAAGAATTCACACAACTGAAGTGCTGCAGTGAATGGAGGCATGTCCCACTTTAGGGACATTTAAGTACAGGCCAGGATGGCACAAAGGGAGAGTCATTTTATGGGTGTGAACACATGAAGATCTTCTTTCTGATGAATGATGAACTTGAGACCTTAGGGGTCAGGATTAGAGGTCAAACCAAAGTGGTTAGTACAACTGTATGTGTCTACTATAGGACTCCTGATCAAGAAAATACAGAAAAAACCTTCACATAATTTCATTTTTTCAAGCCAGGGTACTCATGGTAAACTTGAATAACCTCAGTATCTCCTGAAGAAACAACACAGGAGAGCAGCAACACTCCAAGACGTGCAAGTAGTGTAGCCAAAGAGACAATACTAGGGCAAACAGTGTTTAACAGCTTCATTAATTAATTGGATAATGAGGCAGTATTAGATGCTTGGCAAATTTGAACATGATAAAAAAAAAAACTGAAAGAAGCAATTGATAAACCACAAAGTGGTGCTGATGTTCAAAAGAATCTCAACAGGTTAAAAAAATGGGCTGACAGGAATCTCATGAAGTACAGCAAACAGAAAAATAAATTCCTGCACCTGCAAAATAGTAACCCACATACCAGTACATGCTGCAGACTGGTTGGAAAACTGCTTTGCTAAAAAGGATCTTGGAGTCCTGTTAGATGAGTTGAAAATCAACCGAGGTCCATGCGCCCTTGCGCTATAGAAGGCCAAGAACCTCCTGGACTGTATTAGGAAGAGCACTGCCAGAAGTGGGAGGGCTGCTCAGCCTAGTGAGATGCATCTGGAGCACTGTGCCTAGGTCTCTCTCCAACAGAAAACAGGGATATATATATTGGAAAGGGTTCAGCAAAGGGCAGCAAGGTGATATTAAGGGACGAGAGCGTCTGTCATATAAACAGAGACTGAAAGTGCTGGGGCTGCATAAACTGAAGAAATAATGGCCCAGAGGAGAAGTTTTGATATTTGTTAATACCTAACAGAGGAAGAATAGAAAATGGAGGCAAACTTTTCCTCATGGGACCCAATGACTAGACAAGAAGGCACAAACTTGAACAGAGAAAAATCTGCTTAAGTACAAGAAGCAGCTTCTTTTTTTTTTTCCAACAGGTTGTCCAGAGAGGGAGTGGAGTTTTCTTCCTTAGCAATATTCAAAACATGATCAGATACAACCCTGAGCAAACAGCCCTAAGTGTCCTTGCTTTGGGATGGAGTTTCAACCAGATAATCCAAAGGTGCCAACCTCACCCGTTCTGTGTTTCTGTGATACAGTAACAATGGTGATTATACATTGGCTGCCAGGGGGCACTTAGAACTCTGTGTGGAATTCAAGGAAATTTGGTGCCTGAAAAAACATATCTACATCTGTAGATCTATAGGTATGAATATATTAAAACTGAAAAGAAGTATAGTGAGAAACTGGGATGTAGATTATTCAGGTAATTTGTTTAAATTATTCTTGGATCCGCAAAAAAGGGTAAAGGCAAAATGAGAAAGAAAGAGAAATTTTTACAAGTTGTCGCTAAACCAGACACAATCAGCAGTTTTAGTTTATCAGCTGTCATCATAGCAATAAAAATAAAGGATATAATAGGGTATATTTTATCACAAGTATTCTCCCCCATATATATGCATTACTATGTAGAAGAGATATTGACTGTCAAAAAGATGCTGATTTCTCCCTTTGTCCTTCAGTATGCCTATATTTTATGAATTTTCAGTTGTGTCACCAGTCCCAAGGCTTCCTTGATGTTGCTTTTTACTATGCACAGTTCAAGGAAGATGCCAAACTCTCTGAGTTTCTTGAGAGATAAATATATATATATATATATATATATATATATATATAAACACATTTATGTAAATGGGTGTATGTGAACACATGCTTGTGTGTGTGTGTGTATATATATATATATATATATATATATATATATATATATATATGTGACAAGCATAATACTAAATTTTACTGGCCAGCAGCTAGGTACATTTCTATAAGATACATATACTTTCACATAAAAAATTTAAAATGTGTAGTTATAGATAATTTATATAACATGTAACAAATTTCTGAACTTTTTCATCATCAATTCTATTGAATATCACATATTTCTTAGCTATAAAAATACATAATGACACAGTTCCACAGGATAATTGCAATATGTTCAAAAAGAATGCTTTTTAGCAGGGTTCACTACAACAAAAGATACATCAAAAAAGCCTTTTTCTTCTCCTTATCCTTTTTAATCTCTACCATACAGTCATTAGGCCAGCTTCTCCTTTCCCTTTTTCCACATTTTTATCTTCGTAGTCTGTCTGCCATGTTCTTATGGTCTTTCATCATACAGCATTGCACCCTCTTGCTTAATCTCTTCAGAATCAAGACTATCAGAACTGAATGTAGCTTTCAAAACAAGTTGATAACATCAAAGATGTACCCCTTTCCTATGCACACTAGCAGGATATGATTGTGAGATCAACTCCTACAAGTTGTCAATACTTAATGAGCTGCTCGCAGGTTTTTTTATGCGCACATCCAGTGAGCATTAAAGCTGGAATTTCTATGACCTGGGATCTTCAGGTGTAAACCCTGTTTTAGAGTTGCATCACATGCTTTCAGCTTGCAGTGTACAAGCACTGCTAATTCACCTTGAAAACAGAAAACCTTGACAGAGTGCCACTTGCACTTCCTTTGTCCTTTTTGTCTCCCACTTACAAGCACGCAATTGACACCCTAGGAATTGCAGAGTTCCACTTACATTTTATACTCCATTCAGAGCTAAAGCCACTTGATACCTGTCCATGGCCTTCCTCCAAATTCCTGGCCCTCCTTTTCATGGCTTGGACACCCTAGGAGCATGCTGGCTGAATAGAGAAATGCTTGCTAGCTGTCTTTGGATGGTGCATATAAGCACTCATAAATTGGCTAAGATTCTGCACATTGGCTTTATATGTGCGCACTCTACTTAAGTACTGATGGCCAAAACCACAGCATAGATTAAAACACACAAAAAACTTAATGCTTTCACATTTCCAACAATCTAGGAAATCATCACATTAAAATGTGTTCTCTCAGCAGTAAGTGCATGTTTGATGGAAAGCCATGCACAGACAGTCAGTTGCAGGAGCAGGAAACCAATCAAGTAAGGTCCATATGGATTACACTGTGAGCACAGCAGGATGCAGAGCAGAGACTAAGTGCCATATGGAGTGGAGATGGTGAGCCCATCTGGGTGTTTTCTTTACAAAGGAGACCCACAATTTCATTGTACCCATTCTGAGCTTCAAATTACAGACATCTTAAAAACGTTTGAATTATTTTTATTTCTACTGTAATTCATTTGTATGTGTATGCAATACACATCACATGGAAGCATGTGGGCTTCTGTTATAAAGATCAAACCTCTGCTGGTGAGATTCAACAATGTATACTCAGATTTAAAAAATTTCCTCAGCAGTCAGTAGCAAGAGATGGCAAAAAAGCTCTACTACCATGGGAACAGAACAGGCAGAAAATTATGTAAGAGCGCAGCTATATCCCTAATTCTATTTAAGCTCCAGAGGGGAATTAATCTGCATTTTTTCTCAACTTGCTACCTTTCTTACTCTTACTTTTCTAGTTTCAGTATTTGAGCTTGGTATTTGGACTTTTCCACTCCACTCCAGCCATGTAGCAAGGAAAAAGGAAGAGGATGAAAAGCTAACACAGTCATCAAATGCTCTGCAGTGTGCCCCTTGGGTGTCCAATCCTGGGGAATAATAAAACTCCCTATGCAGGAAAAGCCACAAACATTTTTCTATCAGTGACTCTTTATCAAGGAGCCTAGCAATAGGACAGGATGAGAGCTAACAGTTATCAACTGAAAGCAGGTAGATCTAGGTTACAGATTAAGAAGAAATTCTTCACCGTAGAGACTATGACACCCTGGAACATGATACTGAGAGAAACTGGGGCTGTCCCATCCTTGAAAATGAGCAAGGATAGGGCTTGGAGCAACCTGGTTCAGCAGAAGTGTCCCCGCCCATGGTAGGAGGTTTGGAACCAAACGATCTTTGGTCTCCAACCCAAACCATTCTGTAATTCCATGATAACATTTTCCTCGAATAAAAAAGGAAAACCCTGTACCTCTGAAACCTGGAATGTACTTTTGTACATAGGTTCACAAAAAACGTCCTCTATTTTAATTTCCACTGCAGCAGAATCACATACTTAATTGCATGTCTTTGCTGAACTTATAAAACCAGCATATCAGGCACTCAAGCACTTACCTGATCATGCTCTGAGTCTTATTTAGTGTCATTTTTGTAGTTGAAGCAGGATTTACCTTCAAAAAGAAACAGGTGTGTTACCTCAGCCACTTCATTAATATAGGCTAAAAATAAACATTTGCTATTTCAGCCCAGGGTATATACAACCTATTTTAAAACATTCAGTTCGTAGTTTTATCCTCTTTTCACAAGCTCTACCCACCACCAAAGAGAACAAAGGCCCTGAACCAACCTGGCAATCATTATACTCATTTACTCCTGTGGTTAACCACATAATCCTGTTTCTATACCTACTTGGCCCACCTTCAAGGATTTAGTCGGTTGCTTAGAGACCTGAAGACATCCCAACAGGAATAAAATGGTTTTTGTGGAATTTTCCAACCAAGAATATTTGTGTCTGTGATACATACAGTGCCCTGAATGGAACCCATATATCTTCATTCAGAATATGCTAGGACACTGCTTCGTTTTCCAGCCTTAAATTGTTTTTCTGCTTGTGGATCAAACTGTATGCAAAACAGTTTACCAATTTAAAAATAATCACCAAGTGAAACTGTAATATCCAGCTACAAACCTTATTCTGATTTTCAAATGACCAGACTCTTTTTTCCAGCCCAAGGACAACAAGAACTCTTTGTCTTGCACTTGTCATTTCAATGAGCTTGATAAATGGGACTGGACAGTAACAAGAAGCTGAAGCCTTTGGAATTTGGCTCTATGAAAACTTCTAATACAGTAGAAGAGTCAAATAGTTGACACTTTTGCAGACATATATCAGAAGAAACAATTGATCTACTTTCAACATGACAGTGTTGCTTCATATATACACAACTGCAAGAACAGTTATATGACTGTAACCTTGAGGCACTGTAAGTTTTGTTTCACAAAAAAAAAAAAAACTAACTTATTTTCTCTTTCATAAAATAAATAATTTAGTAAACTGGAAATAAATTTGTGCTGTAATAAGAATATGGACACCATTCTTATGTACAGGTTTTCTGTAGCAGATGAGACCTATCGTAGCAATTTAGGACATCTATATGTGAATATGTATGCTATTTCTATTCTGCTACAAAAGTGACCAGCATACAATGGTAAAGCATTTAAATGTGAGTGATTCCATTAAAAGCAGCTGTCATTCTCAAAACCTGGAAAGTAAATTATTTTCTGCAGCTGGTTTTGAGAACACTGATATCCATGCTTTCTGGCCTTTAAGCAGATTCCCTTGGTCCAAGACTATTCTCTCATCTGTTTCTCGACCCTTAACAAGTGATCTACCTACAGTAAGTTTTTCCTTTGTCATTGTTGATCTTATGCAGGCCAGAGGATTGCAGTTAGCCTGAATCCTTTGAAGTAACTGGAAATAGACTCTGGTGGGATTTGCATCAAAGACAAGGAATATTCACCATACAATAATTAAAAAGCTCCAATGACATAGAACACATTTACATGGTAATGTACTTGTACTGCAAGTTAAAATCTCCATCTTTTATGTCTTTCTATAATTTTAATTTCAACTATATTATTTAATAATTTTTCATGTGAAATATCTTTCTAGAAAGTATCTTTCCACTTTATTAAAGTTTTCTTTAACATTTTAAATGTCAGGTGAATGTCTTTTTTCCTAAAATTAATTTTCATATATTAAATATTTATAATTTTTTTTCTAAAAGTAGCAAAATTTATCACCATGTCAGTAAGTACCTGCAAGAGGCTAACAAATATTTTCTATGGAAGCATCATATTCTTCTGCATGCAGTCTTTTCCCACTGCTTCAGTCTAACCCTTTACATTTGCTATTGATTGTTCTCTGTAGTTCATATTCCCTGAGTCTAGCCATCTAGATTTTTGTTCACTTCTTTTTAAAACTACAAAACAAAAAGAAAGTTCAGCAAATATACCTAAACAAGAAATCGTTTGGAGCATTTTAACATCTAAGACAATGGAAAAGCAAGTCCTCAAAGGAACTAGAGCTTGCCTTCAGAGGCAAAGCCAGAGAAGGAGAAGAAATGACCCAAACCAGAGAGAGGTTTAACTTGCGTAAGCTCTTTATCAGTGGATATGAACAAAGATTCCTATCATAATTTGAAAAGTAGGAATTACTCAACTAATATAAAAGAGATGCATTTTCATTCTGGAAAATACTATAAGCACAGAAATTTACCATGATTTAATAATTAATTTCAGAATTAATATGGATTGAAGTTTGGATGGACAAGCTCTGTAGGTATCATCCCTCAAACTGAGCTCTTTCAAGGACAGACCAACCTCTTTCAAGTCTATCACACTGTATGGAATATCCTGCTCTTGATTTCACAAGTGTAGACAGACAGAGAATGGCTTCTCAGTCTTACTCCCTTTAAATATGTAGGAATTATATTAACCATTTTAGACAGAGCCCTGTATTGTAGGGTTTTTTTCATTTACTTAATAATTCCTAGAGTTCTCTCAGTGTTTCAGCTTTCCCCACTCTAACATCTTCAGTGGTGCTTATTCTTAAATGCTTCACTTTGCATGCGTGCATATTACAACATCTCTAATCTGTTAATGTACCAGTGTTAAGCTAGAGTGAGGTGCACTCTACAGTGGTGAATTCAAAACTCAAATGGTGAATTCAAAACTCCCCATTTTTGCAACTTTCTGTAATGTCCCTGTTATTAGAAGAGTTCTTTGAAAGAGCTTTATGGTGGTAAAGATTACTTCAGTGAGTTAGGAAGTCAAGTAATTTTCTGGGGAGATCTAAAATACCTGAAAAACTGTCCAAGTCATCATCTGAGGTTGCTTCTGTTTTCTGCTAGGCAGATGGAGTAGGAGTCAGCTTTATTCTTCTTTCTTTCTTTCTTAAGCTATTGTCCTCTATGCACTGGTGGGATAAATAAAAAAGTTTTCAGCTGCCCCCTCCCTTGAATATGAAGCATCTTTCTCCTCCTTTCTCAAGGTGTATTCTCTGTGGTTGAAGTACTTTTCATGTTCAAGACCTGGTTGTCTGGTTTTTGTTTGTTTGGAATTTCTGTCCCAACTTAGCTTTTTTTTTGTTTGTTTGTTTCTTTTTGGTTTGTTTTGGGTGCAGGTTTTTTTTGTTGTTGTTTTGGTTTGGTTTTTTTGTTTTGTTTTTTTGTTTGTTTGTTTAACATGGATTTCATTTGCCTCTCTTCATGCCTGGTTAGGTCTATTTACTGTCAGAGCCAAAATAACATGACAAGCTGTCTTATATGAATCTCATTCTACCATCTACACTAAACATCAGCTTGAATTTACAAAAACTTCTCATCTTTTCATACCACTTAAAAAAAAAAGCATTAAAATCTCTATTGAAAGAAGGGATTTTGCTGAATAGATCGAGTACCAAAACTTCAACTAACATTACTTCAATTAAATCACAGAGACCTAAAACACAACTATCATTAAAGTTGCTTTAGGTTAGACACAGCTCCAGCACTGGAACCATTCTCCTGAAAAAAAGAATAATTAGTTATAAACTTCTAAAGTTTCTACATCTTTAAATCAATATTTACAAGTGATACAAAGTATTCATTAAATAACTGCTCTACAATAAAAGTGAGTTGTCGAAGTGGATATATGAATAGCAATCTTTTCCTTTCTAAACTAAATGCAGTTTTCAGTCTTTACAGTTTTTTCTATCTGACCTTGCTGGCACTTCCTAGCACTAGGCTATTTATGAGGAAAAACAGAAAACTGAAGGAAAAAAAAAAGATAAAAAACCCCAACAGCAATAAAAGCATATGTACTTTGAAATTTGGCTTTGTTTTGTGGCTGCCTTTGACCATCCACCCTCCAAAATGAAATTGAAGTATTTCATTAAAGGCTGAAAAACATGAGTTTAGACCCAGATTACAGACTTTACATATATTCATTTTGATGACTTTCAAAAGAAGTATGAACTCTTCCACTTCTGTCATCAAACAACAAAAACCCACCAGAAAAAAACCCTCACCTCACTTACTGTGCAACACTACATAAAACATAGAGAGCTAAACTGTACTTGCTTTTTCCTAGACTTTTATTCCTTCTTTTCTAGCATTCCTTAGAGTAAAGCGTTCCAGCTGTGGTAAATATTGCTCAGGCATGGATCTGCAATGCATTTTGCACTTTGATATTCATAAGCATATATTTCCTTCCAAGCTGAAGACATTTATCACAGTTTGACTGGCAGTTAGAGACACATTTTCTAGAAAAAAACATGCTATACATTTGGCTTTCTTTCCTGCTGTTAACTTTCACTTGTAAGTAGATTATACTCCTTTTTTCTTTATATTTGTGGGGGGCTTTTTCCAATTATTTGTATATCCTTAGACATATCTACTGCAAACTACTAGTCCAGTTTTTTTGCTTATTTTATTTGGATTAAAATGTGAATCAAATTCTATATCTTTATTCCAATAATTCAGTACTTCTTCAAAGAGCATCAAAGCTCTCTTTGATCAAATGGAAAATGATCAAAGACTAAGCTTGTTATGAAAAAAAGCCTACACAAAGTGGAGATTCTAGTGCTTTTTTCACTTTTATCTTAGCTCTCTGCTTTGATTATGCATTTTATTGTATGAAGAGGGTTGACGGTGGAATAAAGTAAAACAGAAATTGAAGGCCAATGGAGGTGTAAGTATTAGTGAAGTGCTTGACTGCTTCATGCTCTTGTTTTCAGTGCAATGCTAGTCTCAGAAGCACAAAGAGTTATACCTCATTGAGGACTCCATTCTCATGTACATGCTTAAGTTTCCACCTCAGGTTAAATAGGACTTTAAATTCAAAAAGGATCTGCCAGCAGGAAAATAATGACAGCTGCATGTTCCTGATTAGCACTGCACAGGAGTCCCATCTACTCCAAGAGGATGGTGCAACTGTGCTCTGGTACTAATTGAGACATCAGCTGCAGTTCCATGTGTATTTCTGCACTCTGACCACTTGCATTGCAACTAAGGTGACTTGAGATGATAATTCAAATATAGATAACTTGAGTTAGTACTGAACTGGAGCAGTTATGACTCTGATAATGAATAAGAAGTTGGGGAGGGGATACTGTTATTTTCATTAATTTATTATTTTCTTAATTTCTTAATATTTACTTGGTCCTGAATTAGGGTCCAACATTTTTCTAAACTTACCTGAAATCAAAATTTTTATCA
Organism: Setophaga petechia; assembly: GCA_024362935.1. Lineage (NCBI taxonomy): Eukaryota > Metazoa > Chordata > Aves > Passeriformes > Parulidae > Setophaga > Setophaga petechia. Next base: position 37,814,474 of record JANCRA010000001.1, read on the forward strand.
TGGGAACTGTACACATTGCCTCAATGTATATGCTACAAAGAACATTGTAGGAGAGGATTCAAAAAAATCTCTTTAAAATCCTAATATCATCATATTTTTCAAGTGTTGAAATTTACATTTCAACCTTGGTTTATGCTCTTATATACTTGTCACCTATATCTGTATGCTTTTGTACTATATATTTTATTAATTAAACCATAAACACAGAAATGGAATATTTTTGTATTTCAGGCATCTGTGTCAAAACAAAGTCTTCAGACAGGCTCCATAACATTCTGAGAATTAAATGGAAACAAGAAATTTCATTATCATCATAAAGATTTACAAATGAAGATTTACTCTTCATTTGTAAATCTTTATGATGATAATAAAATTTCATTTTTTAACAAGTATTACCTACAAAATCAAAAATTCATTCAATCCAGATATTCAAAAAGAAAAAAAATCTTTCCACTATTTACACACAACATAGAAATTCCCATTTCCTTACTCCTCTCCTCATTTTTCCTCTCACATTTTAGCACACCCTATCTCCAAACCTCATACCTTTATCCAGTCAGCCCTTTTTAACCCTGTACATTCACATTTTACCACCTTGACCACCCCTTTAACAGCCATAATAGAACATAGGATATAATTAATATCCTAGGACATAGATCAGTAGGAAACAGTTAATAAACCCAGGAGGGTTTATAGATACACTGTTGGAGATAGACATTTGCAAGGAGAATTCAGACTCTTTTCTCAGAGGTGAAATGCAAATTGAACTCATCACAGCTTACAAGTGCATTTACAGAAAGAAAAGGCTGGCAGTTATTCCAGCAAAGGAGGTGTACCAAGGAGAGGATTAATGAATGGAAGCTGAAATTAGAAAATCTCAAATTGAAAATGAAGCAGAAATTATTAACCACGTTTTTTATGATTCACCACTGTAATGTATTAGGAAGGAAATTTATTATTATGCAGTTCTGAGTATCTTCCCACTACACCCACTAACCACTTTTTGAGAAAACAGCCCCAATCTAGTCATACCAATTTTTGGCAAAATACAGGGATGAGTGAAGTACTACTAAAGGTATTCATAGGTAGAAAAAGCCCAAGGAAATTTGGTAATAAGTGGAGGAAGAAAAAGTGACAGGGGATGCTGAGAAAGCTGAAATGTTTCTTGCACATTTTTGCATCAGTCTTCATAAAGACAGTTAAATGGAAGTATGTCTGATTAAAGGTAGTTTAATTAAGGGTAGCAAAGAAAGTAGTATGGTGCCAGCCAGAAAAGGGAAGGAAAAGTTTCTAAGGTAACATCTACCTAACAAATTTTCAAAACCTTGAGACGTGATGGAGTTTTACCTGAGATACTTAAAGAATGATCTGAAAACTCATAGAATCACTCTCTTTATGAAATGATCAAGATGGATTTAAATGCTAAAAGAATGGAAATTAATAAAAATAGTGTTAGCAAATGTAGAATGTATAGTGCTTATAGGAAAAAATAAAAACAAATCTAAAAAGCTAGCAAAATGGAACTAAAGAAATATAACTAGCTTGTGCTTAGTTCTGAGAAAAATCTGAGCAAACTATTGACAAATATTGCAACAGCAATAACGATCATATACTTCAATGTGATAATACAGGCCCATAAGAAGCCAGAAAGCTCAGATGGATTTAATTTCTAGATGGTAGGTGCATAACACCTTGGATAATCATAGATAACCGTAGCTAGAGAGCAGTTAGCATAATGAAATTTGGAGGGCTTGGGGGATATACAGAAGCCTGCATTTAGTTAGGATCCACTCAATGACTTCATTAATGCCACAGGTAGTGGGGCAGAGGATGCTTAGTGAACCTGCACGAAGGTAAGGGAAATGGCACCTAAATTGCAGGACCATGTACGGGTGAAAAACTGGAAATTTGTGCAAAACATTCCAGCTGTTCAACAGCAGCCAAATAGATATGGGATAAAGGGGACAGGATGCAAAAGAACCACCTAGGTAGCAGATCTGAGACTAAATGCCTGTCCCTGCTCTAATTATCAGGGGCACAGCCTTCATGAGTAGAGCAGCCTTGAAAACTACAGTCTAAGAAAGATGGGAATTAACTGGATACAGCTTAGAGAGATGATCAATAGGTGGTCAGAGATACAGAAAACATGGAAAGAGAAGACTGGACATCTTTTTAACATGAATGTGGATGTGGGATAGGTTTTAATTATTTTAAAAGCTGTGGAACAAAGGGAAAATAAGTTATTCCTGCATTACAGTGACATACAGGACAAGAACAAACAGGCCCCACTTACAATAGAAAAGGCAGGATATTAGGAAATAGTTTAGATTAGAAGGACCAGTGTGATGGCACAGGTTGAACAGTAAATTAATGGAATTTCTACTACTGGAACAATTCACAGGCTAGGCAATACCCAGGTCTGCATAAAGCTGAAAATAATGTTGTTGATATAAGTGAAACTGATACAGCTGATGTAGCTGATATTGATGGTAATCCATTAAAAAGTCTCACAACACATAGGAAAATGATGTTATAGATGAAGAGTGCCCTCAAATACATTTAAATTTCGACAACAAATACAGGCTGTGACATCCTTTGGAAGGTCAAATGCTGTTCTTTCAAACTTCTGCAGCAGGTAAAGCAACACACCTGATTTTCAGATGACATTTCCAAAGAACAGGAACTTTAAAAATAAACCTATAAATTCATATTAAAATACCCGGAAGTAAAGGCATCCATAGAGATCATTTTTCAGCCACATTTCCTAAAGCACTGGATTCACTCATCTATATTTTATTAACGGAAAATAATTTAGTTTGAAAGAGTGGAGTTCATTAAAAGGCTGGTTTAGAATTCAATAAACCAAGATTTCAGAATTTTTAATAAAACTAGGAAAGCTTGACTTTGAATTTCCAAGTACCAAAAACATAAAAAGTTTATTATGCTTTCCTCTAAGTTTTTTGCTGAGGAATTAAAAGACTTGCAAAGTTGTATATGCATTAACTGCTTGACACAAACCAATTCAGTATGATTGAAGAGATATTCTGTGGGGGTTTGCATTAAAAATGCAAATAAGATGAAAAAGGTGTGCAAAGAAGATTAAATGATGACCAAGTGATTTTTTTTCCAAGTAGGTACTTGACAATCTAGCAAACTCAATTATTCCTCCCAATCCACATTTCATACTTATATACACATAAAACCCATTGTCTAGTGCCCTCGATGGTTTTCAAAGCTCTTATTTACAGATTTTCAAGTTGACAGTAATGTAGCCATAACTTTTGTTGGACTGCAGTTCATTAGTCTGTTCCTCCCTATGGTAATTTCATTATGTCTTTAACCTGCATTCTAACTCCCACTGCTACAATTAGTAGTGAAATTTAGAGCTACCAGATTGTAAAGTTATGCTACCTACTACCTACTACCCAAGGGTAATTTAACCATTAATTACTGTAGCACCAGCTAACATTCCTCCCATCTAGTGAACAAGTTCCTTAGAGCTCATAAACTTTCCTATATCCCTGGGTGAGTACTTTGTTGATCTGAGTCTGAATGTCCACACTAATCTCACAATGAATAACAGGCCTTAAACGCACCTTTTAAATTACCAACTAATTTCAATGGAAATAAAATAAGAATGGGAGAGCTGGAATACAAAAACCACCACAGAAACCTTTCACAGAGAGCAGACCTCTGTGATTCTGTTTGTTTTTATTTGGATGCATTTGTCCATGGATGAAAAGCCTGAAGGGGCCATATACTGAATAAACACAAACATAAATTCTGCTGTTGAAATCAGTGGGACTATACTCACAGAGCATAACTCTTTGAGAATTGGATCTTTCAGCAGTCAAAGGTAGGGAAAATAATAGGAAGGCCACTTGTTCACTGTTCTGATGTCACTGTTCATTGTCAATACACACATAAAGCTTGGGGAGAGGGGGGTTCAGAGGTGCTGGTGAATTGAGTTTAAGTTCTTTGTCATCTTGTAGGGTTCACAGTCCCACATGATCCACCTCAACTCTTCAGTTTATAGAAAGGATGTCTAGGAAAAGGAATCAAAAAACCCAGTGTCAGGCTGATCAAGAGGGAATGATGACTGAGGGTCTTGTATCTCTTGAGTACCTAAATCAGGACAATAATCAGTAGCAGCTGTTTCTATAAAGAAATGTAGGGTTTTTTCCTGAGAGTAAAGTACTTCTTGAACAAAGAACCTCACCCATAGCTCAGGCTTGTTTTGCTTCTAAGATACTCTTTCCTGAAGCATCTTTTCTTTTAAAGGATTTCCTCTGTGTGTGGATATATATGGATGTGTATATACATATATATATATATATATATATATATAATATTTTCAGTTTTGTTTTGTTTGAATACCTGCCATTCCATTAGTGACTTTTTGAACTACCATACAGGGCACTTGGTTCTTACTTTCCCTACTTCTCTTTCTTTTACTACACCTTTGTACACCTTCTTTTTTTTTTCTTTTTTTTTTTTTTTTAATTCTGAGAACCTTGTATGGCAGTTGCAGAGCCAGCAGAAGCACATAATGCATTGTGAAGATGTTGATGTTACTAAATTCGTAGAAGACCTAAAGCCTAGAGACTTGTTATCGTTCCAGTGTTCTGTGACAGTAGAATTACACTTATTTTATTTATCTGAGTTGTTTTCTTTCCTTTTTGATAGAAACAAAATTTTGCAATTGTTTCAAGGTAATGCATTTCTTCTACCAAATTCCCCTTTACCTACATCTTTCTTTCTTCCTTCCCTCTATTGTTCCTTCCCTCTATTGTATGCATTATACGTATTATAATAAAACCCGAAATTATCCATAGATTGATTATCCACTATAGATTATGGATGTTTCATAGTTTGTACTAACAGGTCTTTATTTCATACAAAGGAAAAAAATTTCGGGAGATAGTAATGAGGACACTTTCTCCTAAACATACAAGATGGGTGTTTGAAGAAAAAAAAATAAAAAATAAAAAGAGGGTGAAAATGCTCTTCAGGCAGTGGAATATGAAAAACAAGGTTATGCTCTCCAGGTACCTGAGCCCAAGATGCTCCTTCTCTATTAACCAACTAAAGCTATTCTTAACTGCCGAAGAAGAACTAAAGCATCTAAATGCAAGAAAGATGCAAAAGGGCATAATTTATTTACAGTAGAAGAAGAGAAGACTACTAAGCACCTAAGTTACACTACACAGAACTCACACACTACCACAAAAGATATAATTTTTCATAAAACAATTCACTGCCTTGTGTTTTATTAAAAAAAAATTTATATTCTCTAAAATTGGAGGCTCATGTACAAGGTCATTCATCAGGTAATTCTGTATTTTGTCACTTGAGATAATTTTATTTTTTATTCTGTACCATTAGTGTAGTTTTCTGTTTGACTGTATTAGCATTGACATTTTCCCTGTAAAGATTTTTTCTTCTTCTTTTAGAACTTGATTGGGAAAGTTTCATTAAGTTTATGCAACTTTTATCTCAAAGAATATGTTCTGATTTATATTGTGCTTATTCTGTTGCTGACATTTGGTGACATTTTCTCTTTTTCTGACAACTTCATACTTCATTAAAAAGTAGGCTACTCAAGTGAAAGTGATTAATTTTTTGTCCAGCCTTTATCATGTCCAGCACATAAAGTACTCTTCTTACTTCGTTCCTGCATTAGCGTTCCTCTCTGATTGCTTCTTCACTGCACTGTGCTTTTCTTTATGCCCCCTTTGTGAAGTACTTTCTCTTTTGTCAGCAGTCGAATCTCTCCTTACTAATTTCTTTTAAAAGTTCAGCACTATAGCAGAACATTTTGTAGCTATTTACTTTGAAGCTGTAGGCAAGCAAAGCTTGTAACAGTATGATTTGCAAGTTCCTGTCATAAAAGGTCAAACACCCAGTCTTTCAGCCTTTGTGTTTCTCTTATTAGCATGCCAGAACTGTGATTACTAATCCTTAAAAAATTCTTAGTGCACTGACTAAAATCCAAGATATCTTTTATTCTAATACCTGCTGTAAAGGTGAACTAGAAGAACAGATTCCTATGCCCAAATGATGCGAGTAGACCTGCAGCTTGGCTGCTAATGGTAGGAAATACAAAATACTACCAGAGAGCTTTCAGGCAGAGATAAATGACCCATCTCACAGTCACCAGAGATTAAACACCTGCCAAGCTGCAAATAGCATTGTCTTACAACTGCAGGATCATAAACACCTGATGTTTATAGCAGAATTTTAGAAAGATGTTAAAGTCTGAGAATTAGACAATAAAAAGTAATTGGTTAATTGCATCTCAGTTATTTAAAATTAGAAGATTTAAGGCTAAATTTTCCAGCAGTGATATATTTTTTCTTCTTAACCAATGTTAGATTTCAGAATTATTTTGGTGGGGAGAGGGAAGATGGCAATTTAAATCATCAGTGCTAAGGAAGAAAAGACTTAGCAATACAGCTGGTATTCTGGACCATGTTTTATAATTTTCAACCAATGTTTTTGCAATTTCAACTTTCATGCTCAATTCAGAGTAAGTGGTCTCCTGTAATGTACATCAGAGAGAAACAAACAAAGAAAAATTGGAAAGTTACTGGATTTCCTATACGATTAAAATTTTACAAAATTTTCCAGTCCTTGGCAAGGTGGGAGGTATCCAGGTGGGGCTGTAGAGGGTCTCTGTGGGAGGAGCTAGGGGTTGCTCTGTGCCAGACACAATCAGGTGCAATCAGCTCCAATGGACTCACCACAGGACACAAGTGAACATATCAGCCAAGCTGATGACATCTCCATGAAAACATATTTTAAAATATTCATAAAATGCCAGACAGTGAGAGGAGCAGGGAAAAAAGGAGTGAGAAACAAGAGAGAAAACTGACATCAGAGAAGGAGGAGCTCCATGGAAGAGCTGCTATCTCCCCTGCAGCTTGTGAGGGGTCCACATGCAGCACAGCAGTGCCAGGAGGAAGGAGCAGTACACAGGAGCAAAGAAACTGCCATGTGCTGATGTAAACTCCTGCGCCACTTGGAGCAGAGTTAGAAGAGCCAGAAATGAAAGAATGTTGTAGAGCATTGGAAGGGGGGTAAGGGGAAACTTGGCGAGAAAGGTGCTACTAACAGTTTTCTTTCTGTTTTCCACTACCCAAATTAATAAATGCCTATTTTAATTAGGAGTGGTTGCATTGTCTTTTCCCAGTTAAGCCTGCCTTGCTTGTGACAGTAACTGATAAGCAATCTCCCTGCCTTCATCCTGACCCTTGAACTTTCTCCCTACTGTTCTTCCTCTTTTCTCCCCTCTACCCTGTTGAGGAGAGGGAGTGAGCAATAGGCCAAGCAGATGTTTGACAACCCACCACAATGTGGAGCAAGAAACTCCAAATGCACACAAAAGCATGATTCAAATATTGGGCTTATAGAAAAAGTGAAAAAAAATGAGCCATCTGTATTTCTTAAATATAGTTTTCCAGTATTTATATGTGCATATCTACTTTCACACACAGGTTCCCCTCATCCATGGATCTGATAATCATTTCTAAATGAAGACTTGAATCTTCATTTGAGCAATCAACAATCTCCTTTTTCTAAACACAACCAGAATGCTTCAATTTCCTAAAAGTACTTAACAGTAGTTACACAGCATCTTTCCATGCTTATAATTTTACAGCTCAGAAAATGAGGATAAAAACTGTAACATTTCAGGGTTTATCCATCTTGTGGAATACTACAGTCCTAACCTAGTGTAACTAAATTTAAAAATGTGCATGTCTGTGTGTCTCCTAGTGTGGATTTACAGGCCTAATAAGCTATGAAAACAGATTAGGAAATTGAGTATGCTGCTCAATATTTGGTTTCTGATTTTTATTTCTGTTGCTTGTTTGCTTAAATAGTTTCCTGAATTTGAATAATTTTTATGTGTTTACATATGTAGGGTTATTTTTTTCTGTGCTTTCTCAGTTTCTGGAATGCTAATAGCTCTGAAAATGGCAGCACCCATGTGCCTTCTACTTCTCTCTGTAGCACCAGTGTTAATACTGCATGTCTGTCAGCATCAAAATAAATCCCACCATAGGCTTGTTCAATCAGATTTTGACACAGACAAATGACACTGAAAACAACATTCAGCTTGGTTTTGACTTAAACAATCATTTCCAATAGAATGGATATTTTCCTACCTGTGCAAGCTCTCCTTTTGAGTAATAACTTACCTTCTGTGCAGCCTCTGACAACTGAAGAAGATACAGGCACCATCTCAGTCTCCTCTGTTGGTTATCACCATTTCTGGAATACATAAAAGAAAATTATCTCTGTGACATTGCTGAATATCTTTCTTACTCCAGCAAAGTGGAAGGAGGTGTTGAAGACCTATATTTTGGGCCTTCTAGCAATAAAGGCACATGGCCATCCAACAGAACACTGAAACCATCAGGAAATAAAAAATCTGTCAGAGGTTCTGTTTCTACCATTTCACGACAACTCTAAGAGACTATTGGCCAAGATTTTCCCATCCATTGACATTCCATTGACAATTTAATATTCCTCTGCTGTGGGACAAGGTCAGGTATTGATGATCTGTCCCTATGATTTGTCCCTTAACAAATATCCTACATGTCACAATATCCTATTACATCACATGACAAATGTCTCTATATAAAATTTTTGCAATGGGCAGAATTAACACATTAAGTCATTAGCACACCCATGGCTTCAGTCATGTTCTCTAACATCTACTTGCTGCTCAACCCTGTCAGCAAGAGGAGGGGCTGGCAATACAAGGCCAGTGCTTTCCCCCATGCTAACATTTCTCTGTACCTTCATGTGCATTATTCCTGCTCTGAAGATGAACTCTGAAATAAGGCTGTTCTGTTGTTTGCTAGTTTGGGGACAAATTGCATCCTTGATCTATGATCCCATGAAGGTCAAAGACCCCGGACATATCATGAACTGTCCAATGTTAGTGTAAAAAAAGAAATAACTGCAGTTAAAAGGGACTTTGTAGAGATAGTGTGAGGTTAAATTGATGACTGGAACATGCAATTGCTTTACACTCTCTTTAGCTTTAAATTTGTTCCTGTTTTCTCATGGGAAGCACAAATTATATCTCTGGCTACCATTTAAGTGACATTTTGCAGATCTTATAAAGTTATATAAAAAACTTATAAAGTACACTTTTGGAACTCCAAGAAATTGCATTCTCTCACCATAAATCATGATTTATAACTTTTCCCATTAAACCTTAAGGTTTCCACAACAGCTGTCTGGTTTTAATTGCACAGCCTTTTCCAAATTAAAGCATTAAAACTTGCTTGTTTTCTACTAACTTATGTTTAAACTGATCTTTATCTTATTATTTCTGTAATATTGAGTAAAAGTCATCATGCTGAAGAAATATCCAATATTTACATATTTATTATGCCAAGGGTCATTATAGCGACAATTAATCACAAGAATTTTCATTTTATGTTACTGCTTACATTCTGTTAGAATTGAATTGCCACAGGTAGTGGAATTAAAAAAGAAAATTGAACAGAATTAATTTTTGTGATAATTCCAAAAAAACTGTGTTAGGCTGGATGGTATTTTAACTGTTTGGAAATATAGAATTTAATCTTTTCAAAGTAAGCAAAATTCTTTTAAGCCAGAAGTTGGTAGCTCTAAAGGGTAATATGTTTAAATCTTCTCTTGATTTACACTCCAAGTGTGTTTATGTAACTGCAATCTGAGAAATATCCTGGTAACATCAGTTACATTAATAGGGTTAAATGAGCTAAAAAATGTCAGATTCACATCTTAGAATCAGTATAAATTTGGTTCCAGTGTTTCTAAACTTTGGAGATTTATTAAGAAGACATAAAACACAACCCTCTGCTACATTATCTATAGAATAATATTTCTTAGTCTAGAGCCTCAACAGATTTATTTTACTTCTCGTCACACAAGAACTTATTTCAATTCATGTCTAAAATTGTACACTGTCCTTAATTACAAACATCAAAGATTAGAGGGATGGAGCACCTCTCCCATGAGGAAAGGCTGAGAGAGAAGACAAAGTTCCAGGAAGGCTTTATTGTAGCCTTAAGGCATCTAAAGGGGGCTCATAAAAGAGATGGGTAGAAACATTTCAGCAGACTCTGTTTCAAAGGTTAATTGTTTTAAACTAAAGCAGGGTAGATTCAGGCTACCTGTAAGGAGAAAAATTTTTACAATGAGGGTGGTGAAACACTGGCACAGGTCCCCAGAGAGGTGATAGATGCCTTCACCCTAGGAACATTTAGTCAGACTGGATAGGGTTCTGAGCAACCAGATCTAGTTGAAGATGTCCCTGGTCATTGCAGGGGGTTATTTTAGATAAACTTTAAAGGTCACTTTCAACCCAAACTTTTCTATGATCTATCCAATTTGCTATTGGATTAAATAAAAATATCTCCTCTGAAGTCAGTTGCTGATGAGATGGCACAGACCTAAGCATTTTGATCTTAATGTTACTTTTCTTCAAGTCTAAGTATGAAGAATTTGGATGCTATAGAAATGTCATTCTGAGAAATTTTTGAATTATATACAATAAGACTGGAAGGGATTATAACCTTTCTGGGAAAAACAGGTTAATGAGAAAGTACAGAGCAAATTATAGAAAAACTATAGAAGAGTAAGGTCTTTTTTATGCAGTGAAGCAGCAACTGTGATGAAAGAAATCTATCTCTAAGAGAAATTTAATGAGAAAAACAGTGGCACTAATACTTTGTTAAAGCTATAACTGCATGGTATAATGACCAGTGCGTAAAGTACTGCATTTTAAATTTAACATGCTGGTATAGGAATTGTTATACAGTGTAAGAGGAAAAGTGGGAATTTCAGAATACCGAAACCAGTGAAACTTGTGGTGTAAAAGAGGAAACAATACAGAAGTTAAAATAGATTCATAAACATATTACGGCTGAGGCTATCTAGATTACATGTTGATGGAGTAGCATAATGACTTAAAATTCTGGCTTTTACTGAGAAAATATATGAAATAATATAAAATTCCATCTGCCCAACCAGAATAAGCATTCTCCAAGAATCATCCTTGATTTTCAATATTGCTTGGGCACTTTCAACTGTAAGCCTTATGTGCTTTACAGATGGAACTTTAAAATTATTTTCTTCTGAAACAGCCCTCAATCCTCAAATTAATGTAAAGATCAGCAAGTTCAATACATGCAATTGGACACTTGGGGTCATTAAAAGGACAGTTGCTGATGTTCAATAATTACATATACTTCCTGAATTGCATTTGTGTAGGCCATTTTTGAAGTTACCCAAACTGTTTAAAGCACCTTTCTTTAGTGAACCTTCCAATTTGTACAAGTTTTTCATAACTAAATAAAAAGAACAGAACATTTGGATCTGCATAGGAACAGATGAAAGAGGAATCTGGAAGGGTAATGCTTGGCATAGCTATAAACTCATGGATGATAAAGCTGCAGTGGTGAGGATATCATGAGATACAGCCAACTGACAAAGCAATGGAATAAGACATAAAATTTTATGTTATCAAAAAAAAGACAGCATATGAGAACATGAGGAGGGCATAAAACAAAGAATGGGAAAAAAAGTTAAGGCCTCAGTGCTTTGTAAGAGTAGTAGATGTATATTTTTTCTACCTGAATAAAATGTCACAGTAGATCATGAGGTCCTGAATACTGTGTTGGATTCTAGACAAGCTCACAAAAATGTCATCAGAAGAATTTGCCTCACACATACACAGGCAGAGTATTTGCAACGTATTTAGTAGTGATTGCAAGTAAAACATCAGCAAAAATACAGAACCTGAGTTTACTGGTGTAAGACAGAAAAGAAAGTACAGAAAATGATTTAACCATTTTACTTACTGGAATTACATATACAAACTTGAACAGCAGAAGAGATTCCTCTTATCTAAAATCTCCTTTGCAAGGAGAGAAGTAGATCTTTCTCTTTTCATTGTCATTTTAATTTTATACTTCAATCACTACATATAGCATGCATGCACTCTTAAGCCATCTGTCATGTGCTTGCCTTTTAAATACTAATTCAAACCAATGTAAAATGCTGGTCAAGAGGAGCCCTCTGTACCATTACTTCCACCATAACATAAATTCTCATGTGCATATTTGTATATGAACATGTATCTTGTGGTTGATAGGCCAGAAAAGGACCAGAAATAATTTTGTATAGAAGTAGTTATTAGATATCAAAAATGATGGATAACAAATATTAAAATACTAATGAATAACTAAAGGTCAGTTTTAGACTGGCCTTGTATAAGATCAACACTTTGGAAGAAAATAATATTCAACATTTAATAAATGAAAAATTCTATTTCAAGCAACAAAATAATTCATACAAAGTAACCCATTCATGAGTAGAAGAGAACTCATTAAATAAAATACTTTTAAATTATCATTTAACTTACTCATATTTGATTGTCTTCTTGGATTTCATATTTGGAAATGCCATCTAATGAAGTTTTATCATTACCACTTTGTGGTGATTGAATACCATAATCCTCATATTTGTGCAGATCCCTAGTGCTCCCCACTTCTATTAAAAGCAGGGTTCTAATGAACCTCATGAGGTGTCACTAGGTAATTACCACTTACAGTCTGAAATGAAGCTCAGTTCCAAGCCATTTGCATTTATGTGCTAAAACTAAATTATTAATGCGGATTTTTACACATTTTTAGGTTTAATTTTTCAGTCTAATGAAACCATAAATTTCAAGCTTTCAAAAATATTCCTATCTCTTATTTAATTCAATATGTAATTGATAACATGCTTTTGCTACAGATGGAGAGGCCTTTTCAAATTTGAATTAATTTGGTGTTTTGCTGAGTTCGTAGATTAAGTGCTACAGATTGCCTGATGTTCAATACATTAAATCTTAGCTTTCAAATTAATGGAATGAAATTTTGGAAATTCGCAAGGTCAAAAATATTTTTTGCAAAGGTGATAGCTGTATTTTCTGCCCTTATTGAATGACTTCCACAAAGTGGTAACAGCTGGGAACAGTCAAAGGCAAAATTCTACCACACAAAATGAATAAACCCCAAGTTCATTTGCATATTCATTTTATACAAAGTATTCAGGAATAATAATACACCATTTTAAAGAAGCAGATATGTTATATTTAGCTAGTGGTACAAACACCCCAAGCACAAAGTTTACTACACATTTATCCTCAAAGTTTAAGTCAATGTACCAAGTTGTGAACACCAGAATGACACACTGTCTTCAGTGAGAGAGTTCTGTGAGGAAAGAAAAGAATTCCAAACAAAAAAAACTTTACAAATAGCCACACATGTAATTTTAATTTTTTTAAGTCCAGTACCATTTCCTCAAATCTTGCATAAATAGATCTGTCACTCATATAGCTCGCAGTGAAATTAATGACCACCAAGATGGAGTAAAAAATGCCAAACACCAACAATCCCCCACTCTTTCTACAGCAGTATTCAGCACTGTTGAAGAATGCTATTTTCTCTGCCTTGTATGAGTATTCCTTTAGTCTTCTGTTCCTCTGAGCTAGGAAGGGTAAGCATATGCCATTGCCTTGGCTATCTCAGCTTTCTCCACCAGTTTCTACCAACATGTGCCTTTGAGCATGATGAGAGGTACAAAACTGTTTCCTGCTTCATAGTGTCACTCATAAATACCTGTCCCTCCAGTACACCTACTCCTACACACTGTGTATATTTTAGGGCTATTTTATATATCACTATTCAGAGATCAACTCACAAATCTTTATACTAACGTGTTACAGTATTTATTTCACAAAGCAATTGCTTGATATTTGGTAGTGTCATATTTTGCCTTTGATGGAAGAGAGGAGCCATCAGTGAGAAAATATTAAAGGATTAATTGCTATACCCAGTTAGAAAATCTACAAAGAAAAAGTGCCTCAAAAATACTCATAGTTATAATTGTATTTAAAAAAATTGCTATTGATTACAGCTAAAATATATAAATCCCTTGGTTCAAATTTTCTAGTCATGGGGGCATGAAACTCAGGGTAATATCTCATTTTTGCTCTGTAATATCTGTGACAAGCTATAATGCATCACTGACAATCTAGCGATTCATGAAATGAAAACTCCTTCCTGTTTACATCAATGCAGACATTCCCTGGGGATTCTTCACAAAACACCTGTCCAGTTGTACAGCAGGCAAAACATGAGATATTTGCTATATTATGAAATTCTCTTATTTCTGGTTTTTTTTTTCCTTTTTTCAGAAGCACTAGCCTTAGAGAAATTTCAGTATCTATTTCATAATCTGTCACCAGAATTTAAATATTCTCTCAGTGGGTGGAAACAGCAGACGAATAACCTCAGCACTGATGTTCTCTACAACTCAGTGAAAGACATGCAGCATGACGTGTAACTCAAAAAGGTTGCTTTGCATTTATTTCACCAACCTCCCCAGATTCTCTTCAAAAAAAACCTCTTTTACCTTTGGCAGAGGTATACTTCTGAAGCACAGATCACGCATATAAAGCTAAAAGAATACTAGCTGATCCTAACCCAGAGAACTCAGAGACCTACTTGGCTTCCTACAAGCAGATGGAAAGAAATTAGCCACCTGCTGAGAATAATCCTAATGCACTAGCTGTGAGGAGAAAGGGAGGAAAGCCTGGAGCAAACCAAAGGAGAATCATAAACCTATGCATGTATCTAACTTCCTACCCTGCCTTAAAGTGTGGTGCCTCTGTTCACTTTGAATGAAATCACTGCTCCATGCTGAGTCTCTGGCGAATTTCTGACTGAGAAGATGCTGCAGCACAGTACCCTGCAGCTCCAGCTGTCACACCCAGTAGGTGGGACCATACCACAACTGCACCACTCACAGATTGTGTGGCACCTACTGGTGCATCTATCTCATTTGGAAAACACTTATTAGATTTGGTTTCTCAAGCTACTGCAGCTTACTCTGGGTAAGCTTTGGATAGTTGATGGGTCTCCTTCTTCAAAGGGGAGCAGTTTTGGACTTGCATGCAGAGTTCGTGCACACTCCAGGTCAGAAAGAGATACCTCACAAATGGAAGCATCAATTGAGCAATGTTTATTTTAGGAGGTTAGCACATACATAAACTCCTTTAGTTGTTTTGGTCCCTTGCCAGGTTCTGTGCTGTCTAGAGGAGCTGAAGTGTTGTACAGTTGAACATTCTAGTTCACTATATATGCACTGCCTCAATTGTATCCTACATATGCTGACCAACTCTCATAACTCATTAAAAAATAGAAAGAGCTAATTAAAGTTTCTGACCACTTTTCATTTCTAGGGAATGTTCTTTCAACAATGCTTGAATAACTGACTGAATTGAGAGCAGTTTTACTTCTGAAAACTATAGAGATGAAATGATTGCAAATATATTAGACACTACTGTTTTGATCCACCTCAAGAGCTCTTGTATTGTTTCACAGTCCTATGAAATTGTTGAGAATTCATTCTTCAGTGCAATGGGACTACTCTTTATAATTGTGACACTACTTGGCCCAGAGAGATAAATTCCTGGTAAAAACATTATTTCACTGAAAACTAAAATCTATGTTTCTTTGAAACAGAAAGAAGTATTAGCATATTTATACCATGACAATCTGTCTCTGAGCTACCTATATTCCATGGACAGTAAATTAAAATATTAGGAATTTAGTTAAAGATAGATAAATTTCTCTTCTACATTTATAATAATGCCCAGTATGGAAGATGATCAACAATGTGAAGGGAATTGCATTAGCCGCCACACAGAGACATATTTGAACACTTCCATTAATCTGTTTCATTGCACAAAGAACAAAACCATTCTCTTCCCAAAGCAAGAATTGCTATATCAGATTTGTGGTGAGAAGTATCCCTAAACCCACAATAACATTCAAAGCAGAGCTGTAATTTGGGTTAGGATTTGGGTGAGTAATTATATATAGATTTAAAATTATGTGACAATTTCCATACTCTAAGGAAATCCAACTTTGGGTTTCAATTCATAGAATTATAGGCTTAAAATATTTAATAAAGGACTTCACTGATTTTTTTTTGGCATAACTGAAAACTTGTTCTTGTAAAGACCTTAAGGATAAGTAAAATGCTGATAGGACTGAGAAGAGCAACACCTTAAGATGCTACACTTTCCAGAGTTTAAAACATGTCATTTTAAAATATATTAAATAATTTTCAGTTAAAAAAACTACTGAAATTTTGTGTGCCATACGCAAACACAAATTCATTTGGACTTTTTGGAAAAAAAATACTAATTAATATATTTTTCAAAATTCTCTACAGAAGAAAAAGCTATGCTTTGTCCAGGAAGGGACCATGATTCTTGTAAGTATGCAACCCATGCTCTAACTAGGAAAAGGCAAAAGACTTATTGTTGGTATGAGTTAGAAATATAATAATATTCAGTTTTCTCTTTTTTGTAACTTTGAAGGCTCTTATAAAATACATTGATTCACAGTACAGACAGTAGCTATCACAGGAATTTTTATCACCTAAATAATTATTCTTTTATACATTACAGAAATCCTCGCTTGTAACATTATCTTAGAGAAAATATAAGTTTAAAAAATTCAACAGTCATGAGATTATGCTACAAAAGCTCTGCTGAAGGAGTGCCACTAACTAGTTTGGAAGGGGAAAATGGAAATTACCTGGCTTGCCAGTGATGAGCAAAAGGATGTTGTGCCTAAACTTGAGGAAATTATCAATAATGGGATCCTTTAATCATCCTCAGAAGGTGTTGTGGCTGTAAAGAACCACCTGAAATGTTTCTACACTAATGAAGACAGAATGAGGAATAGAAAAGACAAGTTTTGGCCCAGTGCCAGATATTTGATACCCCTGCATAAGAGAAAGCTGGTGAGTGAGTCCTGTGATCAGAGTGCCATGCTGGACTGCTCTGGGGGGATGCACAGTACAGAATATGGGGAGGCATGGCAGGCACTGTGTGTAATGGAAGGCGCAGGAGCTCACAGTAGGCATTGGCTCAGCTGAGAGCCTCTGGCTAAGAATCAAGGGGCAAACAAATAATGTGGATTTCACAGTGGTTTCTACTACAGTTCTCTAATTCAGAATGATGACATCAAACAGTTATTTTTTGAGGAATCAGGAGATGCTTCCAAGTCAACTGCTCTTGCCCTTATGGAGGACTTCAGCTTGTCAGAAATCAACTGGGAGCATTACACAGCTGGTACAGCTGGGGCCAGAAGATTCCCAAAAACTCGGTCACATATGCAGTGTAACGTTTTGGCATCTTGTGGAAGCTTGTGATAACAGTGTTTCTGTAGCTCTCTGAAAATAACTCACCTTGTGGAAGCTAAATCATTCCTTTTGGTTGCTGCAGTACTGCTTTATCACCTTGAATAAGTGTTTTTCTGATCCTGTTCCTGCAGGTTACAGTGTTCCCATGAGCTTCTCTATGGATTTCTTGCTGTTATGGTGTAAAGTATTTTTCTAAATAGAAACTGAGAGACATTATTTATTTATTTTCTGTCTAGAAAAATCAAAACAAAGTCTTAAGTCTGCAGAGAAAGGCTAGCAAGGTGAATGGCCTAGAATACATGTAAAATAAGTACAATGACACTGAAAGCTTTTAAGTGCTATATTGGAAATTATAGTTCAGCATAAAAGACTTCAGATCCGACACTAAGATTATTTTTCTCTTTGGTTTGGATTATGTAAGATCAAACTCAGACAGTATATAAACGTGTGGAAGTCAGTAATAATTGCAATAAAAATTTCACTTCCATTCTGGCTTGATGGAGTTTGTTATCTCTAAGTATGAGCAGAAGTTTACTATAGGTGGAAGCAGCCAGCTCAAATAACTTTTAAGTTTGTTTTTCTTTTAAACTATCCTGTTTCTAAATAAGAAGTTCATTCTAATGTCCCTAGAACATAACTAAGATTAAAATTATTTAAGATTCATATATTATTATTATTATTATTATTATTATTATTATTATTATTATTATTATTACTATTACCATTATTATTATTTATTTCAGCCTTGGATGCATTTCTATGTCTCATTGTTCCTTATTTTGTTGCAACTATACAAACATCTATACAGCTATAGTTAAAATCAAAAGATTGCTATTTATAACACATGAAGGTTTTGAGCTTAATATGCATCGATCTTAGATCTGTGACATTTATAGCACTGCAATATATATGGTGATACCATAAACTATTAATGTTTCAGAAACTTTAACAGCCCAATATTTGTCCACCTATTCATCAGCACAACCATTACAAAGTTATTTGCAAAACATTTCTTTGTAGCAAAAATCTTATTGGAGTACTCAAAACAGAAATGATGATTCCTCAGGAACCTTATCTTGGACCTTCTGTCTTTTCCAAACTGTAAAATTCTCACACTTATTGCATATTCAAGAAAAATGCATGCACAGGCCTGCAACATGACATACATGCAAAGAAAAACTTGATTTGAATAGGGACGCCGTGCAAATTTTTTAGAGGACAAATATTATTTTTTCCTAAGTTGGCATCAAATGGTGTTTTCACATGACAAGACCAATATAGTAAACCACCTATGAATTTCAGTTTCAGAAGAAAAATCTTTCTGTCAAAGGCAGAAACATTCATCATCTTATACAGAGTCAAGGATGAGAAGACGTGCCAGGTACTGCACATTTGCCTACTGAGCAGAAGTTTGCAATTTATAAACAATTATAAATAAATTCATTTGTTGTAAAGAGTGTTTGCTATAAGCACCAAGCAGAGAAGTTCACAATGTTAAGGTCTGTGAGCCACTAATTGAAACACTCACAGCTCTACTTTTGGGAAAAAAGCAATCCCAAAAACAAATGGAAAATATTTATCTATCTACATATTGTTGTTGCCTAAAGAGCTTTCCATCAAATGGACACTTGACTCCAGTTATTACTAGCCCATTCCAGATTCATCCCTTTTAGAGCTTCTGTCATATATTACATCAGACAAAGGTTGCTGTTTCCTTCTGATGAGAGTATGATGGAATGACAGAATCATACTGCAGTTTCTTTAAAAACTCCACCTTCTTGTTACTTTTTATCATTTTGGGAATAAATCCTACCCTCATATATGGAACTAAAAGTAGTGCAGATCATTTGATTTTTGTACTGCTCTGGTACTACTAGAGTGACTACAAAAGCATAAAAATATTTGTAAGGACACAGATATTGGAAAACGTGCTTTTGTGGGAAAGTGCATAAGACAGAAAATGTTGGCTTATTTGAGGGATTTCATAGAGAACTGCTGTGGATGATTTTATAAATCTGTCTCTAGGGATTTACTATCTTTATCCTCCTTTTGCTTGTACCCTCCACTTCAGAATAACCCTTTAAGGCTTCTAACTATTCAATTTCCATGCCACTTTGCTCTCTCTTTTTCAGAAACGTGATATACTACAGCTCAGAAGCAATCCTTCTGTTATTTGGGTTTGGGTAGAGAGCCTGGACATATTGCAAAATGAAACAAACAAAATATTGACTGAGTGTTGGCTTGGTTTTTTCCAATATTTTGAAAGGCAATTGAGAACAAACTGTACATCTTGGCACCTAGAGCAAGAAGCTGCAAACTCCTGTTTCATCCCCTGCTCCTCCCTAACTGGGAATGCTCTGTAAGTGCTTCCTACAATACAGTACAGCATGTTTCTAAAAATAACCAAGAAAGGCACAGTAACAAAAGGCATCACCCAAAACACTTGGAGTCAGTGAAAAGTCCCTCAGCAACCACAATTCTTGTACCACACCAAAAAATTATCTATCTATACCAAGCAATGAATTGTCTAGCACCTAGCACAATCCCATTTGCAGTAACAATAGCTCAAAGAAATACTTAAATATCTGGGGTGAAATTCAAAAAATTTAAAAAATTTAATTCTAGTTATAATTAAAATTGTGTTATGTGTTACTTTATAATTTAATAATGGTTAATATATATTTCTGTCACTGGAAAAGCTTTCTGATCATTTATTGCTTTTGAATAGAGGCTGTCAAATACAAAATGGCAGATAATCACTTGAGTATCATCTCATTAATTTGGTATCAATAACTGAACACAGAAAAAGGCAGAGATGAGTGCAAACTCTACCATGCAATAAGGAAAATAGAATTCTATTGTTTTCCATTTTAATATTTGATTTATCAGGTTTGCTGATTCCTTTTAATTTTGGCTTAAATAGTCAAGGAAATGTGATGATGAGCAGCACAATACAAAGTAGCACTTTCTTTGTTATCAAAGGATGCACGGGGGCACAGGGAACCAACCTCTCTCTAGCACTATTTGTTTAGTTTTAATTACACTTTATCGTGATGCAGTATGGTAAAATACAACGGGTAAAGTCAATTTTTTCTGGGTTCTTTTATTTCTATTCCTTTTTCCCCATTTATGCGTGTGTGCCAGGAACAATTATGTCAAATCAGAACACAAACACAATATGTCATTTTCTTTCCTTTTTTTTTCTTTTCAGATTAATAATGTTTCTATTTTCTTCTTTCTGCCTCCATTTGTTTAAGAAACAATTTTTGTCCTTGTTGAAATCATACAGTGGCATTGCTAACATCATTGGATTTTAAAGTGCACTTTTCTTGTTTAGTTGTAAAATGTATTTTTTAAATATCTATAAGATATCTCTCTTTTTTTGTCTAGTTGTGCAGGCAGGTGACTGGGTGACTCTAGTGCCTTTGCAGAAAGTCCACATTTTCTGAGGGACAGTGTCAGATTTATGCCTCTAGAGAAGTCAAATTGTGTTTTAAGCTGATTTTTCTCTATTGCCTGCATATAAATCAGAGTAACATAAAATTAGTTTCCTAAAATACTGTAATTTAAGAATTTTAAGTGTTATGGGTATAAAAACAGGAAAAAAAGAGCAAACTTTAAATTATTGAACAAATTGTACAAACCACATGTGGGGACTATTTTCCAAAGGGCAATCTTAGGTAGGCAGCAGACATTCAGCCATTCAGGCTGGGCCATACAGATAAAAAATGTAACTTTCTAAAGAAAATTTAGCACTTGGGCATCATTTTTCTCTTTAAATATGCTTGTAATCCTCAATGGAAAATACTTAGTCAATGACCTTTCCAAAATCTCCTCCACATTATATGCTGCTTTTACTGTTCTGCTCATCATATTAGGTGCAAAAATCTTCTGACCTAACAGCTTTCCTCTAGAGCTGCTGATTCAGCAAAACTGGAATCAGCCCATTTCCAGTTTTTAGGCAATGCTGACTGACGTCTTGCCAGCCACCAACCTACTCATGCTAGAAACACCCTCAAAATGTGGAGCTCCTTGACTTCATGGACTCCCAACAACTTATTTCATGGTGTTTTGGGAAGACATGGCTTCCAGTGTTTCCCACCCTGTGCCAAGCAGGAGAAGCAGCAGGATGCTGCTGAAGAGCTGACCTGCCCTCTCTCACAGCTCCCAGCCACACCTTTTGGCTCATCAGCTGCTCAGGTAGCAGCAGCCTGCAGAAGCAAACTCTGAACCCCGGGGCACAGGAAGCTGCCTTGTGAGAGGTTTCCATGCCCAGGTAGCAGCAGATATAGAAAGCCTGGAAACCTTGATGTCAGTTTTGTGACAGCTTGTTTATGTGTGAGCTGCTGAGGGACCTGCTGCTTATCCACTGCCTGATAAAAGGTAGATAGGAGATGTTTGGATGATCCACTCTTAAAACCAAACCTCATGTTCATATCTTACAAATGGTCTGCACTAAAAGCTAAAAGTAAATCAGAAATTACGGATCTGTTTATATGCGCGCCTTGTGAATCAGTTTTATGAGACTAGAGCTATAAACTGTTACAACAGGTGAAAGTTTTGTGAGCAGTGAGAAATTAATTTCAGCCAGAAGAAACTTTTTAAGGATGACAATGCAATTACAAGCGCAGCGAGTCCTTGGAGAAGGTATAGCTATGTCTGCAAGAGGCCATAGGGAACATGAAAAGCATAAGTGTTCTCAGCCACAGCTGTGCCTGCACTATGGCTAGATGAAAAGTTTTGAATAAAAGCAGGACGAGTATGACAATCTTGAACAAAAGGAAAAGAGTGTGAGGACCCTGCTGTGCCTATTTTTGAAACCCAGCATTCAGCAGACAGGGTGCTCTTAGGTAGATAGCTCAGCTGCAAGTGTTACTTGAAAGGTCAGTGTAACAAGACATTAGGCATTCCGGGCAAAGCTCTTCCGACAAGGATTAATTAACTGGGTTTCAGAGATGATGACTGAGTGCCCTTTTAGCAGTAAATTCCAAACAAGTCAACTGTCAGTGTCTCAGAAAGAAATTCCAAAGCAAGTCCTAAGTGTCAGTTTGTTTTAGGTTCCCAGCTCCTGAGTTAATTGGTTCCTGGTGCTCTCAGGCAGCCTAGTAGCCTTGCAGCTCAGGGCACAAACTATTGTCATTCACTGCAGGCATTTCCAAAAAACTAAAAAATTCCACATCAGTTGTTAAAATATCTGGAAACCGCATAGAAGACAATGTGGTCCATGAGTTGACCTTTTGTTCGGATTTGTAATTTAAGAAACCAAAGTAAGTAAAGGCCACCAAACCAAAACACATACATCTTAGCAATAAATATTTGCATTTTTCATTTAGCTCTATTGTCCACCACTTCAGAAAGTTACATCGATACTCAAAGCAACATGTAGTTGACTCTTCATACTAGTAATAAAAATACTTAGTGATAAATTCTTTAATCTCATAGGGAAATCCGGAGTGTATAAATTCACAGAGCACATTTCACAATTTTACCAAGTTTCAGTGCTTACCTGTTGCAAAACAAGACAGCGATTAGACAAGGGACATCATCTACAGCCTCTGTCCCTAAATAGATACAACTTTGATAAAAAGCTTAGAATCATTGATTATTTGTCAGTGGAACTCAAGACTCCGTGGCCAACCACTCCTGGGGAGGCTAATCCAAAGCCACAGAGAGAACACACAATATTACCTCTTGCTTGGTTTTTCACAAAGCTTTTTTAGTGTGTAGGGAGCAGAAACCCACAGAGCCTTCACAAACAAGGAAATAGAAGGAGATACAATTTGAGAAGCAGTGGGGTATGATGAGACCTGAGCTTGGGAGCCATTCCACAATCTGCAGAGGTATAACTGTGTAGCAAATATAAATTAGTTGTCAAATTTGTGTTTAACATTTCTTAAAGGAACAACTCCTGATGACAAGGGTGTGCCCTTCCTCTCTGTGTGTATGCATGTACATAAGTAAAACCCTGCAAACTCTGGGGGAGGTGGGACTAGAGATCTGATATTTCTTTTATACTGAAGATACAGTGGTAGCTAATGTACAGCCTGTTTACATTTCATTAAAGGCAGCAGATTAAAAATAAGAGCCCAGCACCCTGATATTTAGAAAAGTGATATGTAGCTACCCAAATCAACAGGATTAATCACACACACAGCTGTCTCTTCCCATTTTCAGTAGCCACAAACAGTTCCTCTGCTCCATGTATCCCTATTTTTCTCAGCAGTGATTTGTTCAGAAAGATCCTGAACAGGCTGAATAAATGCAGTCTATACATAGCCTGTAATAACAAAAAAGTGTAAACCCCAACATGAGTATACTAACTGCAAGTTTCATACAATTCAGTTAATAGTAAAATATATTTATGACAACATGATTTTGAGCAGGGTAAATGTTGTTGGATCTGCATGCTTTGCATCTTTTCACTGTTTTTGAGGTGTAGTCCACAAGCGAACTTGGGAGCGAACAATCTGCTCCCCAGCATTTTGCACAGACTGCCATCCATGCTCACTTTCTCCCCTGCATCCTAGGTGACTGAATTAATACAGGAAATATGACTTGGTTACCTTTTCTGACAATTCCAGTACTTGCTTCAGGCTTCTTCCACTTCTCTGGCAGTTGATAACCTCTGAGTCACAACTCTGGATTACACTGTACTGCTTTTACATTCAATAACTTGGCATGAATGTCACTTCCAGCATGTTTGCAAAGCTGTTTGGAAACTCCAAATGTCTTTTAGTTAGAATTAGGAATGAAAAATTTATGTTGAAGGAAAGATTTCTGAAAGTTACAACATTACTTTCTGTTCTCACAGACAAAGGCAGGTTATTTCAAAGTTTATCTTTGAGGGTGAGAAGAAGAGATAATTACACCTTAGGTTTGCTTACAGCTAATGGATGTATATATATCAAACCACATCTTCAATGGTTTGAGGAAACTTATGTGTGGTTGAATGGCCAACCACCTTTTCCAGAAGTTTAATCCTCTCCTCAACCAATTAGACATTTTAATTCTGCACCCGCTACAATCCTAATGAAATGGCACGATGATATATACATAGATACTACATTTATAAAATATTTTTAACAAAAAATCATTTTTCAGAATACTGTTATAATACAGAATACAGCATGTGAATTCATAGCACAACACTAAAAGAAATACAGAAGAACCCTTGTAGTGGTCCTAAATTTCCAAGGAGCTCCTGCAGCTAAGGACTGAATTTGGATTATAAATTCAATTACCGCTTTAGAATTTGCTGTTGAGAACAGCTAAATAAAAAAAAAAAACATTAACATGATAAAAGCTCAAAATGCATTGGTTTGTACCACCAGAAATAAAGTACTCATAAGAGAGTGTTCTGCCTAAGGAAAAAGAACAGTGGCAACACAAATTTATTTTCAGCTGCAAGAGTATAGTAAATTTCAGTTTTATCAAAAACATCTAAATAATTCCCTTATTATTCATGACTTTGTTAACTGAAAAAGGATTTCAAACAGGATAGCAAAATGACCTGTTGTAATTGGTGAGTGTATTTTAGCACTCACAAAAACTGTAACACAAAGCGTGGCCTGCTTTGTAATATATAACCTGGCTAGCTTCTTAACAGTGCCAAGACTCTAGGAAGACAGAAAGGTGAGTCTGATGTGATTTGACTTGGAGAAAAACATTTCAAGGGGTACAAATTCCACAGCCATCCTTGTGTCACACAGTAATTTTCTCTACATGATATTAAAAGATAATGGACTAGTCTTCTTTTACAGAGATATAAAAATAGTGCAAAGATAACAAGAGCCAGATATGTTGCAACTGATACACTACAGAATTAATCTTGAACCATATTGGTGTTACAAGCCACTGGGATGTGTTTTCACTTTCAATTTATAGCTCCTTTTTAGAGTGCCCTTCTCTTAGACTAGTCCTTAAAAGCAGGGGAAGATTCCAGGTATGTCTATTTCTCTTCGTACACTATTTTCTAAACTTCAGTATATCCTACAGAGTAAGCTAAAGTTCCAGGAGCTAAATCAAAAGGTACTTGTGGACTTTCTTCACCTGATTAACCACAAAATCTCTTTATTTTCTCTCTGGTAATAACATCAGCCCAAAATATCATGTGGCTTAAACGAGGAGAGAATGTTGCAACAACATTTCATGCACACATTTCTGTCTGGGAAATAGAAATGTGAATCTAGATTAGACATTTAATATTAATGCTAAACATTTTTAACTTTAAAACTGGGTTGAAAATATCAAATGCAAAAAGGCTTCGATGAAAGAAACACAGAAAAATCAGAAAATACCCTGGGGGTTTTTACAACCATGCTAAGTGTTTTTTCATAGAATTCATGGATACAGCAGTAAGAAACCAAATTTAAAGAGAGGGAAAACAAAGTAAATTTTTTTTATCTATGTAGAAATTCTTGCAGGAATAAACATTCACAGCCAGTTAACAGACAAAAAAATGTAATGTCTATACAGATACATGCAATTGTCTCTTATGAAAGCAGACATTTAGAAACAGTTAAAAACCAAAAAAATATATTTTTCAAACTTGACACCACACTAAAGAATTTACTCATTCTCTCCTGGCTTCCCCTTCTATGGCTCCAGAGAAGCCAATTCCAAAGAGGTCACTGGTTCCAGCACAGCAAAAGTTGTTAGAATACACATTCTCTTGCTAAACCCTATTTTCCACTACTCTAAAACTTTGAGCAACATTGCTTAATTTTGTAATGTTTACATTACAGTGAAAGAAATCCCTTAATTTTTATTCAACACTCTTTATTCATCTCCTAGATGCTTTACCACACAAGCATCTAGCTAAAAAAATTGCATTTAATATAAAAATTACATTCTATATAAAAATTATTCTGCTTAAGCATTTTCCCATGTTAGCCTAGCACACAAATGCTGCTGAAGTCATATCACAAGAGGCTTTTAACAGCCTTGTGTGTAAAAGTTGATGGCACTCATGGTCTGGAATTGATACCAGATCCCTGAGAAAGGACAGCCTCCAACAGTCAGAGCAGAAGTTCCAGTCCCCTAAAACTCAAATAGTCATTGCAGTAGTTACACACCACCATCTTCTGACACTAGGGTTTGGAGGAAAAGGCAAATAGCTCATTTTAAAGCATATGCAGTGTTTTCACCTGCAGCATTTTCAGTGTATACCTACTTCAGTGACTACTTCCTTTTTTTAAAGGAGGCATCTTGCTTTTTAAAAGGTGTTATATGCTCATCCCAGCCTGGGTATGATCAGTCATTGCTGTGGAAGAATGGGAACAGCTGATGATAATAATTCTTTATTTCTAAGTAGAATCAATTCCCACATTACCTACAGAAAGGCTTAAGGCTGTCATGAATCAAGTTACTCCTCCTTGATTCTGTTTAAAAAACTGTTTACAGATTACAGTTCCTAGTAACAACCTCTAGAAAGATTCATTTTGCAGGTGAGGACAACTTTAAACTTGACAAATACATGTTATCCATAATAGACCATAACAGAGGCTTTTAAATTATAACTTGAAAACATTAAAAGTAGTAGATAAAAATGTCCACAACTTAAAAAAAAACAAAACAAAACAAAACAAACGACACCCAAAAAAAAAACCAAACCAAAAAAAACTACCAAAAAAACCCCAGCAATTTAATATGACGTTATATTTTAAAATCCTTGCCTACCAGGAAGATTTTTTTTTTCCAAAGAAGATGAGATTAAATCAAGTTCATAACAATAAATTATTATTTCTGTAATTTCTGGCCCAACATTATGAATTTAAAAATGTAAGTAATATTACAAGTTTAGTGCCTGGATGGAATGATTATGGTTATCTAAAAGCACACCAACTCATTTTTAAGAAATGTGGCACTAATGGATATTTCATTTCTGAACCAAGAAGTCATTTCTTGTGAGTGAAGAATGTGAATATAAAGAGAAAAAAAAAATCAATAGTCAGCAGAATTATTTCAAATAACTGAGCAAGTAGCTTATATTTTTGAAAGTGTAATTCACATTGAAGGTTTTAACTAAACAGCAGAAGGTCAGGCGTTTTACTGTGGTTACTTATAGCATGTTGCTGGAAAGTCACTGACACCTATTATAGTGGAGCAAAGAAAAAGATACCTTTATCTGTAGTTC
This sequence comes from Setophaga petechia, assembly GCA_024362935.1. Classification (NCBI taxonomy): domain Eukaryota; kingdom Metazoa; phylum Chordata; class Aves; order Passeriformes; family Parulidae; genus Setophaga; species Setophaga petechia. Next base: position 37,841,877 of record JANCRA010000001.1, read on the forward strand.
TTACTATAATCTGTACTACTGCTTCTCAAAAGGCTTAGCTATTAAAATATATATATATTTATAAAGAAAAACCAGAAATCTGGTACCATTACAGAATGCTTTACACTGTTTAAGAGAGTGTCAGCATTTACTTTATAAACCTTTGCATTGAAAGGTTTATGTCTGAGCCATAAGAATCAGTCCATTGTGTAACTTCACTTATTAATTCTCACTGTAGGAGTCTGTTCCCCCACCCCACTCTTTCTCCTTTGCTAAATAGCCAGATTTTCTTTCTCTGCTGAAGTTACAGATATATATTTTTAGAAGTACTCTTTTATGAGTGATTATCTTCCAGTTAATTTCCCTTCACTATTACACAAAAAGGCATTTTAGATATAATGTAACATTTTCACATAAATGTAAGATGATGTCTCAGCTTTCAAAGACATAGGTTGGTGTAACTAAATAAGTCAAGCACATTTAATTCCCAAGTCCTGAGCTTCTGTTTTAGCTCACTTGATTCATTAAGGAGTAAAAAATCCCTTAGTTGTTTCTCTTGGTTGTAGATACAAGCCTCCACAGCATCCTCTAAATCAGTCTGCCAACACATGTAGAAAGATGAGAAACAGAACTACATTTTCATTAAACATTTCCAGAAAAAAACTTATCTTTGTGCTTACCTTGCCTCCTTGTGTCTCTGTGATACAGAGACAGGCCATAAGGGAAACCTCACATATTCATAGCAGACTTTGGTGTTCCAGTAGCACCAGCATGTCTGGTAAGCTTGATCCACTCCATATTTGAAGAAATTGAAGAAATATTTAAAGAAATTTGAAGAAATATTCCATGAAGAAATTTCATTAAATCTAATATGAAATTCTTTAAATTGCAAGTCTTCAGTGGCAAGCTGCAAGCCACCGGGATGCATGGCTGCCAGCCATAGTTGCCTTCCACACCCATGTTCCTGCATATGTGTGTTACCAGTTTTGCCAAGAACTCAGGTTCCCATTATATCCAGAACTCTCCAGCAGCTCTCTTTGACTGCTCTACCCCAATCAGCACTGCAAGGCAGACACCAACCTGATTGTTGTTGGCTCAGCTGGAAACAGCCCTGTGGACTAGCATGGTGGTAAAACAAACACCTGGCCTACAACACCTCACTCTTTGCAAAAGGTCTGCAAAGGTTTCATTTATCAGCAGCCTCCATTCTGATTTTCTAAAGGCTATTCTAAAACAAAGAGAATAGACATGAAATTCAGAAAGAGCTGCCTGAGCTGTATTTGATTGGGCAGAGGGGAAGGGTGAGAGGAGAAAAATGTTCTCATATAATAAGTCTCACCAAAGACAACCACTCATGAGGCTCCACCTCGTGCAACCTCTAGATAAGACAAGGTTTCTCATGTCTGCTGCTGGGTGAGAGCCTCAGAGATCCTGTGGGTCTGAAGCAGGACAGGACACAGATGAGTTTTACCATGCATTCATTCCCATTGCTGCATTCCTGAGTGATCTAACAGAGCACTGGTTTTTTCTCAAGGAGTATGTTGATTTAATATAATTTAAAGGATTGTATTGTTTAGGCTGTAAAACACAAAGATAAATGCACTGACACTCCTAGAAATAATGCAGATTCCTGATGTTCCTTTATGTCTGAAGAGAAGTGAAAACACATCACAATTCTACACAGTGAAACTTGCCATTTTCATGCTTTCCCATTTATTTATCTATTTACATGCTCTCAGCCATTGAGTTACCTCAGCTTTCTCCCCTGGGACATGACGCTTTCAGCTGGCCTGTTGAGACTAGTTCTATGTTCAAGAAAGTGATGATTGAAAGCAGGTAAAATTAGGCTATTCAGTTGTTTATGATATGCTGACACTCTGCTCAATTAAGTCCTCTTAGGAATAAGAGATTCCTATGTCTATATGTCTCTCAACATTTCTAAGTAGCTATCTGGACAACTGACATAGAATCAAATAGACTGATTGCTCTTAGCCTCTCTATCCTCTTCTCTTCCTGTAGTCCATGGCAGAGTTGAAACTCCTCTAAGAAGGTATCAGATTTACATATAATATTTCTAAAAGCACATAAGAGGCTCAATGAATAAAAGAAATAACAAGATATTCTAGGATCACATTGCTTGTCACTAAATGTGATCTACAGTATCTGAACAGCTTGAATTATTTCTGCACAAGTATCACTAACTTCTAGAGTAATATCTAAATCAACCCGCCATATTTTTTCTTAATTATGAAATTATGATAGAAAAATGCCATAAGCCACAAAATACTTTTAAGCCTATGTGTGATCATTATTATTTAAGTAACTTTAAATTCAGTCATTCTACTCACAGAAATATATGTACACCAAAACAAACAAAGCAAAACAAACCACAACCAACAACAACAAAAAAAAAATCAAACACTTATGACTTTTTTCAAGGCTTTTTCTCAGTAATTGAAAGACACCAATCCACCAGTCTGTAGCATTTGGAACAAGGGAGCACAGTTTCATTAACAAGACAACATCAAATGGCAGGGGAGGAATCCAAAGAAGGTTGCTCGTTTTAGAGGTCCTTGGATGAGGCCACGTATTTTTATTTCAATACTTAATAGGCCACAAGCTATAGCTGCAATGCTACATTCTTTCTAAAATCACAAGAAACGTAAATCTGGGTCTTTCCACTAATAGATAGGTACAGTGATTATATCACAGCTGGGAAAAAGGAAAATCAAAATTGAAGCTGTTGCTAAATTTCCAAATTAACATGCTGAACAATGATATTCTGGGATGAAATGCAAGCAAAAATATTTACTAAGAATGTTCTTATGAAATTTAAAGATAAAAGATAGTTTTACCCACAGACAAACTACATCCAGTCTCTAGAAAAGCCAGCCTTGATAACAGTATTTCTGGATAATTTATTACTGGCAGCTACTTTTCTAAAAAAATGCTATCTCTACTCTAGAAAAACAAGGATGTGTTAATCATACAGTCAAAGAACACATCAGCTGGCTGAAATACAAGAAAGCTTACAGAACAGCTTTTTAATTTTTTGAAATATTTTCCTAATTGCAGAGACGAGTAAAGCAACAAAGGAACCCAATTTCAGAGCTAAAATTTCCCTGCACTAATATCAATTGACATTTTTCTTTTAGCAAGTCAACAGCCAAAAGAGGCTGGTTCTGTTCTGAGCCATCTGCTTTATTGTATTTAAAATTACACATAATGATTATATGAATTTGGACATTTAACATTTTTGGCTACTCTGAGAGAAAAATGTAATTTCATAACCCAACTTTTCATTTATAGTTTGGCTTATGCACTGACAAGGGAGAAAACAGTTGTTCTGCAGCAGTTGTTTAGGTCCCCAACCATAAAGCGAGTCAAGATTTTGGAGAGTTATATAGAAGACTTCAAGATTGCTTCAGCCTACACTAAATTACCAGCAAATGAAAAGTAGCCACAAATGAGATATTTTTAGCTTTTTTGCCAAGGAAATGATTCAGGACCAGTGCTCAATTCAATGAGATAAAATAAATTTATGGTAGCCATCATTAGGGACTTGTTATATGCAAGACGGTGACTTTCAAATATTTATTTCTATAGAGAAATCATTGTTTTGAAATCTAGCCAAGTCCAAAGGTCTGAAAACACTATCAGGCCTTATATATGAGTCTTCCTTGTCTTCATTTTCTGGATTTCCATTTTTAATTTGTTAGTTTTCATCTTCTCCACTTTAAATATCACTAAAAGTAGCAAGACAAAGTAGCTCAATAGAGGCCACTGTAAAAAAAAATGTATTCTAGTGCATTGACAGGAATAATGCAAGTGAAATAATTGCTAGCCATTTTATTCTTCATCTTCAATTAAAGCAACCCTAGAAGTAAAGCAAATAAAACAATTTTTTTTCTTAAATTGAAACACCTCTGTGAACATCTTTGATTTTAACTTCGATTTGATTAGTGTAGTTATACCAATAATTAGTTAGTGCCCTAATATTTCTTTGGATCTCACCAATCCCATTCTTACTTTTAATTCCATTATGAGTTTGATGAGGTGCTACTGCAAATTAATAAATTTACTGTTAATAAATGAAGTGAATCACAGCACAAGGGGTTTCACTGTATGGATATACTGGTAATTAGTAACTTAATAAATTACTGGTTTAACAAATATTGCTGTTGAGTCAAAAGTGGGCAGAAGGCACTTAGGGCACTAACAAAAACCTGCTAAGACACATGTTATGGCTAGATCCTTGCTGAGAATTTGAGGAACGTTGGTTGCTAGAGTTGATGCAAACAGTGAACTGCTGCTTGAGAAAGCATCTTTCCATGCATGCATGCCACATATCAATCCCATATTTTTCACATTTACATGATTACATTTAAATTTCCTGTTAAAGATTTCCTTGTCTTTGTATGACTAGTATATTTTCAAGCAAGGATTTTTTTTCTGCTGCAAGGAGGTTACAGAGTAACAAAAGTTATTTTTGTTAGGATTTTGAGACACAATGCAGTTTATTTATAGATTAGGAATCAGATTAGAAATGTTGAAGTAGAGGTTTTTTCCTGCTTCTACGAGGCAAAAGAGCTACATAAATTAGCTTTTCTCATAAAATATGTATTGATAGACTGTTTCAGATATTATATGCATTATAAAATACTATTACATTACAGTAGTGGAACTACAGTATTGTGTGACAAAAGAGAAGATAATGACTAGAAAAAATATTTCCAGTGCCCATTTTAGCTGCTTAAGCACTGTTTTGGAAAAACATTATGATCTTTATCCTGATATGCTACACAGTATGAATGTGCAAAGGAGTTATAAAACTTCTCTGGACAAGCAGCTAAGGGGATCCCTTAATGACCAATTGATGGCAGAGATGTCACTACAGCATCCGCTTTGTGGCAATGACATTTTTGTGGAGACCTGATGGCACAGACACGCCAGAGTGCCACTGTGCTGTAGATGTTCCAGCCTGTGTAATGATACTTTGGGTACACTTAGAGACTGACAATATTGTGATAGCATCAAGATAAGGCTAACTGAAGGTTGGCACAAAACCTTTGCCCCTACTGCATAAAGTCAAAACGTGTTGAAGCTGTTTCTGAATTTAATTTGACTTTGCAATAGACTCACAGTAGAACTGAGTCAAAAGTCTAAGCTCTTCTCATACCTCCTACTAAAATAACATTACTTAAACTTTGTGCTTAAAACATATTTTTAGAAGTACCCACTACACATAGGGAAGAATTAGAATAGTGATGAAAATGTAATCTAAATGGAGGCACAAAGAGGATGCTGAACTACACAGAATAATCTAGAGGATTTGATTCTTCATTTTGTTTTTGCAATCTGCAAATGTATCATAGCATTCAACTATGCTATGTTGATGTAACGTGATGTTACATCAACATCATGCTCAGTGATGTTGCTATTTCATAACTCACCTAAAAGAAGAAGTGAAGAGTAACTTAAAAATGTTGCTTAGAAAAACGAATTATAGTTCTCTCTCTGGCATCTTGTCATTGTTTTAACAATTTGTAATCTCCTACTGCATATTTTCACATTTGATACACAATTATTATGGACAAGAAGTGTGAATTCATTAGCTTTATGAAAATGATAGTTACTATGCATGAGTTTCTTCCTGTCCCTCAGGACTGAAATGAAAGTGAGATACTGCATCTCTAAAGGCTTCCCTTTAGCAAATTTCATAAGTAAATACCTTAAGCAAATGTTTGTTAAGTAGGAACTAATGTACACTGACTAATTTGAAGAAAATCTTAGCAAAATTTCCAAGAAAGGATCCAGCTCCTGAATTTCCAGTGTTAGTCTAGAAGACCTTTATGTAGTGATGAATTTGTTCAGAATGTTTTTGGGTTTATTTGCCTGTGACTGCAGACCTGTTGACACTAGAATACTTATTATTGTTCTTATGGTTAATTTTTTTTTTAATCAAAGTAGCATTTTGCTCAGCATTGTATCAGCTTGGAAAGTTTCTGACTGGAAAGTTTCTAAAGTTGGATATTTTCTGAGAGGAATACAGAGAGATCTGAATAAGAAATATTTCTGCTTCCACAACACATATTTTGACATGAATCTTTCATGAAAACAATTCATTATTTCCATCATTGAGCAAAAATAAATGTGAGCCATCAAAAAAATTTAGCCCCCTTTTCCAGTGAATGGTCTTGTGATGACTGAGCACAGTTAAAAATAAAACCACTTTGAACAGTTGTCAGTAAAATCATTGCTGGTATGAGGAAATAAAGTTTCATGTAACATGACAGTTTATATTTTAAACAATATTTTCCAATTCCAGTTAAAATAAGTCACTACTTTCTGAGGAAATTTGTATTACTTGCATGAATAAAATCTGGCTTCAAACTTTCAAAACTTCTTTTACATATTATTTCATTTCCCTTAATTTTTGTTCAGTTATTGTAGAACAGGAATTTATTTGATGAGGTGATATGAACCTTGAAAGCCTGGACTAGTACCTCTCAGAGATGTTGTCAGAGAAAAAAGCCACTTAGCTGAGTTTTTGGAAACTGTCTGGATGACTTAAGGAAGAAGGAAAAACAGAATATTTCTGACTGCTCAGTGAAATTAATAATTTTAAATTAATAATTTTAATTAGGTGTACTAACCTTTTTCTCTTATGAGGGTTGTCTTCTGGCCATGTAACTGAGCAGCATGAACAAGACAGGCAGGAACATTTTTCCAGCAGACTTAAGAGCCTCTTCCAGCCCCCTGCCACACTGAAGCAAGCACCATCCATATCTCCTAGCCTACATCCTCCTGTGCCAGAACAGAAACAAGTGGAAGTTTGATGAGCATACCCCAGCTAGGTTTGCAGTCCTGGTAAGTGGTGAATGTTGATCTCTAGATCATTCTCTGATGTCCAGAAATTTATACAAAACCTTTTCTTGGTTTCTTTTTTTTCTTTTTTTTTTTTTTTTAAGCTTTTGCCTTATACTTACTGTAACAGCATCACAGATATCAATTGCTTACATTTGTAGGCATTTACAAACTCATTGATCATCACAATACAACCACACTCAATGATGCAGTGGAAGAGAACAAGGGAAAAACTCAGCCCAAAAGCAAGTAAGACATCCAGATAAACTGGATGTCCACCACCACCATTAAGATCAACAATGAATTTCCTTTTTTCTTACACCATAGCTGTACAGTTCCTTTCAGTTCCATTACCATATAATTTAATGGCTTACACATCTGTCTCTGGCAGACCTCAGGCATCAAGGGATGGCTAAGCAGCCTCTTCCACACAAACATCTTCAGTGCTGTGGGCACTTTGCACCTCAAGGAAAACATCATGGAGCTAAGAAGGTGTGGAAACAGTAATAACCTTAACAGGCACAGATGAGAAAGACTGATATTGTTTGATGCAAAGAGAAGGATGATGGGGTATGTTTGAAGGTCTGTAAAATCACAAGGGTGAGTGAACTCTGAACTATTTCTTGAATAAGCCCAAAGAGAAACAGCTAGCTCTTAATGAATTTATCATGTCAGTTAAAAGCTTTCAAATATTTTCTTCTTCAAAAGAAAATATTTTTGTACAGTAGCAAGTGAACGTCTGAAATTTGTTGCCTCAGGAGTCTCTCAGAGGTAACAGATTAAAAAAAAACTCAGACAAATTTAAAGACAACAGGGCCATAAACAGGTAATAAAGTGAATAATCAAAAAGTCACATTCTAATATTTTGAATCTACTTATTGTGGATTTATAATTTCTCCGATTTCAAGAACTTACAAGTTCTTACAATTTCTATTCTGTTTTTACAATTTTTTAATCTGGTTTTCAAAAGTTGTTTGAATAAAGCCCTGAGTAACCTGCTCTCACCTCACAGCTGATAGTGCTTTGAGTAGTAAACTGCATGAGAATCTCTCCTGAGGTCCTTTCCAGTCTGAAATATCTTATGATCCTAAATTGTGAGTTGAATAATTTAAGAATTCAGGAAAAATAAGATCATTATTGTTCTAGTGTGAGTATTCTCCTCAGCAGAAAAGTTTCATCAGAGAGAAAAGCACAGCTGTATTGAAAGGCTGTATTGAAAAAGGCTGTATAGAAAGGCTGTATTGAAAAGCTGTATTGAAAAATTAAAATTCTGCTACAAAGTTTAGCACGTATTAAAATTAATGGGGCATATTTTGAAACTGCTTAAATTCCATTTATTTTCATTGCAACAGTTAAAATGCATAGAGGATGAGTTTTAACTTGGTGGGATTTCAGGAGCCTAGCTAGAGGGCAAATCTTAGCCCATGGAGATGTTCCTTTTTCATTTGGAAGGAAAGCAGTTGAGCTTTCTTGCTTAACAATAACCTCATTAATAAAACTCCACAGTGAGAAACTTGCTTGTGTACTGATCCAAGGGTAATGCAAATGGGGAAACCAGGCTGTCCATGAAATGAAACGCTTTCACATCTTGTAGAAACAGGATTCATAAAAGTCTATCACTGTTTCCCAGGGAAGGGACCTTTCTGCTTTGCCTCTTACCTGCTTCTTTTTCTCCATTTTCATCATGTTATTAAACAGTAAAGTTAAAATAGATAATCAACTATGTTTCTGCTGTCTAGATTTTTCTTTGCTGGGGGCTTCCTGAGCTCACAGTAGGAATCAAAAAATCTGAAAGTGGCTCTTGAAAAACCCATAACTGCTTTTCCTATTTTCCAGGCCCATTCACCATTCATGCATCCTCACACATGGATTTGGCTGTTGCTGTTGCCACATTCAGTTTGGAAAATGGCATCCTACACCCACCTCACAGTAAAAGACAAAAAATTACATGCATATTTACCAGCATAAATATGGTTTTACTGAGTTTAGTAGTAACACTATCTGACAATAGTCATATTTCTGCAAAGGACTCGGTAGTACAATCCAGTGTGTGTCTTGTGAGGAATGAAGGGGAAAAGATCTGATTTTCTCCTTCCCTGCTTAGTCTTTATAAAAAGCAAGAATTCTTCCTAATGCTATGCAGCAGCCCACAGTTTACTCCATAGCCCTAAGAAACTCCACATTATTCAACTACTTTCTAAAAAGCTCAAATATGAGTTGGGTTCAAAGTGATACTGGGTGATAGAGAGAAAATCAACAGATTCTATCACATCCAGAATATAATGTCCCAAATTATCTTCAATTTTGAATACCAGCATCTGCCCTCGCCTTGTCAATTGTTCACTCTAAGAGGCTCATGACTGAAACATTTATATCAACCGTTGTATTTCCCCTGGGAGTGAGTCACAAGCTGGTGGTGAAAACTGGTGTCTTCCCATTGGTTTTAATGGAGCTATTCCAGCTGGCACCATCTAAAAATTTCATGCCTTATCTCAGATTCCACACTGCATATGACTTAGTTCATTATGAAAGCAAAACCTTGTGGGAAGAAGCCATGACTCTCTGCTCCACTGTCTCATTACTAACACTTACAGAAGATTAGATTTTAGAATTCATGATAAGCTGAGTACTTCAAAAAGAAAAAAAGGTAAAATAATAATACCAAAAAGAGAAAGAAATATATTTTCCAAGTTCACTGATACCATACAACATTAGAGAGGAGTGAAGAAACTACTTGAAAAAACCTATATAACAGCCCAAAGTTTCCACTTCATTTTTAGGTAATCTCCAAGTTTGTAGGATAAATGTGAAATGGAAAAGAAATTTGGACATTTTTCCACCATTTGGACAATTTCCCATGATGTTTTCTTCTGATTATGACTATTCATGTAGAATTCATTATTAGGGAAAGCCTTTATATCTAAGACAGATCTTAGATCCAAATCTAAGAGAGATTTAAATTCCACAGCACTGAAATATCTATTTTTTTCTTGTTTGTTCATTTTAATGAGGTATATACCACTGACTAAGTTTCCTATAATTCAGCTTAAGAAGTATAGGGAGAAAGAGGAGTCTGAAAACCCACAAAAATCACAGAGCATAGCTGGAAGTCAGCTCCATATAATGTTTGTAAAGCAAATGGATTAAACAATGGAAAAGGCAGCCTAGAAAGCAGCCTATGGTGAGAGATAAATTTTGGGATAAATGTTCTAACTACTTGCAGCAAGATCAATGAACAGGTTTGGAGTCTGCATTCCTCTTGCCACACCCTCTAAATACAGCAAACACCCCTCTTTAAGGATGCAGTCATGTTCACATTCACTTCCACATCCTTCCTTTCCTTATAACTCTCTTGACCTCTTCCTCTTTTCCCTATTCCCCTTCCACACACACTTAGGAACTCAGTGCAAAGCGCTGCTCCTATAAGGCCACTTCCACCAAGTTAATTAGAAGTACATCTAATACACAGATGGTGTGAAACTTATCAGTGTCCCACCCACATCAAACACCCCTCAGTGCACAAATTATGCCTCAGCACCTGACCAAAGAATGGAGCCGTTAGTATAAAAGATCAAAAGCCTTTACAATGAAAACACAGCAGAGGAGGGAGGCTGAAGTGATGAAGGATACTGCCTATGTTTAGAAATTCTGCAACAACTTCTGATGAAACCCCCCGATGTTCCCTGAAACAAGATAATATATAACACAACCAAGCAAGATATTTTGAAAAAAATGAAAACTCCTTCTTTCCCTCAAATGCTAGAACGGGTTGTGTGGGAAGTGACCATGAATATCCTCTAGCAGTAATCCCCTCACCATGAGAGGACTAGAGACTGTCACACCAACCTGCTGCATGCAGGTTAGACCCCTAAAGGGTCTAAAAGTGACTGCACTCAGAGGCTTTCCTGGCATTGGCCCTCACCAGCTCCAGGGCAGCTCTGATGCCTTGAGAGGCATGGCTTTTTCAGTGAAAGCAGCACCAGCCCCTACCCCAGACACCATCCCAGTACTTCTCCCCAGATCAAATCACTTACTGAAAAAAGAGGATATTTCTTTCTGAGCCAGCTATCTTCAAAGACAGCAGTAATTGAACTCAACACTGATACAAAGGAAGAGAATAAAAAGAGTGATCATATCTCCTTTCAATTTCTGTGTGGTACTCGTGTACAGGGTATGTGCCTTCCAAACTTACTGACAATGAAGAGAGAGAAAAGGAGGAAATAAAAAACATCAATTGCTCAATGTGCCATCACAGTCAAGAAATTACCACATATCCATCTAAAATGTCATCTCCTCCAGAATATTATGTGCAGCATTGATTACAGGGTGTCAAAAAAAGTGTCAAACTGGCAGAGGCTCAGAGAAGGAAGCTTGAATTTCTGGGGGAAAAAAAAATCCAGAAAAATTTAAAAATAGATGGGAAAACACTCAGTAAGGTTGGAATAATTTTACTTTAAAAGGTGATACCAAAATGTTACTCTTTGTTTTGATGTAAGGACATCAGAATGAAAAACACATGCAATGATAGTCTGGAAATGGTTGGGAGCTTCTCATTCCATTTCTTGTAATAAATAGGTATGAAAAAATTCATAATAAGTACCTTTTCTTCCAGATAGCAGAATAGAATTCACTGTTCCTTGAAGCTACTGAGGCCAAAATCTTAGAGATCCAAAAACAAGATATCTCTAATCAGCATCCAGAATTCTTACAAGTGTCAATAATCTTTGTTTTGGAATATTTACAAAACTGCAGGAATAAGGCTAAGAGGTTTCTATCCAGCATAAGTTTAAGACCTAGAGAAACAGAAAGGAAAAGAAAAAATTTTTCTAAATTAAACATCCAAGAAATTATCTTTTTGTCCATCGCTACAGGTACGGTAAATAATATCTTTGCTAAGGTCAGAATAAAAATACTGGGTAAGTTAGAACTCTGGTCCACTCACTCCAGTACCTCAACTCCTAAAATAAAGGAGATTAAATTTATCTAGAATAGATGAGTGATCTAAATAAATTTTCTAATGGATGAGTGATGTTACTCTTTTTGAACAGAAATTGAGCAATAGCAAGTGTATCTTTCAAGTAATCCTGCTACAAGCAACATACAGGTAATAAATTCTATCTTCTCTTACTTACGTGCTGTTTCACGTTTTTATTATATTATACTTTTTATGTTATTTCATTCTAGCACCTTCAGTTACAATTGTTTTGGGATTTCTTTTTTCTGTATTGAGTTCACCGGGGCATCATATACTTTGTCTTTACTTTGGCTCTGTTTTTATCCAAACTTTATCCTAAAAAGAGGTTTGGTATGTAAATTATAATTCACAGTGCATACCTTATTGTACATACTCATCTATACCTTGCAGATATTGGGCTTTTCATTGTTTTAATGGCAGCATAGTTATAGAATAAAAAACTAAGAAATGTCTTTCAGTAAGTTAAGGAAACATTTATGATCTCACTTTCAAAAGTTATATCCAAATAAATATGAAGAATAGAAGAATAAATTATCATGAATTCCACATTTATTGGCTGATATTACAGTATGCCTGTGATAAACAAGGTTAACCAGACAGCTCAGAACATTATTTTCATACTCTTCAAAATTGTGTGCTTTTATACACTGATTCATTTTAATGAAATGTAAATTTAAAGTCTTATTTTCTCATTTACTATATATCATTAAAGCATTTTTTCACATGGCCATTATAGCCCTTTATTTCCTTTTCCATTTAATCATTCATTCTTTATCTAGGTCCAGTGGAGAGCAGCAAGGATGACTGGGAACAGGAGCATCTCTCTTATCAGGAAAAACTGAGGGAGCTGGACCTGTTCAGCCTTGAGAAGAGAAGACTGAGAGGGGACCTCATCAATGTCTGTCACTACCTGGAGAGAGGCTGACACGAGGATGGAACAGGCTTTGCTCAGTGCTGCGGAGCAATGGAACAAGAGGCAGTGGGCAGGAACTGATGCACAGGAAACTCCACCTGAACATGAGGAAGAACTTCTTTACTGTGCAGTGACCAAGCACTGGAACAGGTTGCCCAGAGAGGCTGTGGTGTCTCCCTCACTGGAGATATTCAAGAACTGTCTGGACCCAATCCTGTGCCTTGTGCTCTGTGATGACCCTGCTTGAGCAGGGAGGCTGGACCAGACTGACCCACTCTGGTCCCTTCCAACCTGACCCATTCTGTGAATATATCTGGTTCTCAAAAGGTTTATTTTCTTTAGGTTTGTACATTTTACTTACACATGTCCAAATTGGTTTTGCTACCAAAAAAAAAAAAAAAAAACCCACAAAAAACATAAAATAAGACCCATTGCACCAAATTTCCCAATATTTTTTGTCATTATCATTATTATTATTATCTCTGAATTACAGTTCATTTCTTAAATGGAAGAAGAAAATACCAATTGCTAGTGAGAGTCTTATATATCCTGTGAAATCTTGTAAAAAAACAAAGCCACTAGTTTTCTAAAAATAAATCATAAGAAAATATACTATCAAACACTGTTACAAAGCTTTCCTCTTTATAGATCCTATTTTATATCAGCTAAAATGAAACAATCTTCCTGTGCAGCTGTAATGACACATAATCAAAATCTTTCTTACATTAATATTTAAGTGGGTACAGTTTTGACTTTATTTCATGCTAAATTTCAGAATGTTTGATAAAGTGGCCTCACGACCTTATTTCCTTAATGGAATATCATAAAGCTTTGATTGAAATAAATAAATGTAGATCATCTAATTATCTATTTTAGTTTTCTTTTTTAAGCAGGCAAAGCAATCTCAAAGACTTGAGTGGGGATTAGAAAGACAGAGGTGTTTTCTCTTACAAAATTTTTTTAAAAGGCAAACCAAGAACATTTCATACATGCTATTTTGTTTTAAAGTAAATTTTTACAATTAAATACTTTTAAGGAATTAATTTTGAAAATTTTATGCATGGTCTTCGCTAGTCTAAAAAATTAAACTGTAAAATTGCATTCAGATAGATTTGTTTACCAATATTTTAAAGTGTTTTTACATAGATACATAAGAAATCTGCACTGTATTCATTGAATTTATCCAGAATCCGACCCTGCATTGTCTCTGGATAAGCATGTAAGTTTCAAACAATTTGGTCACACTCACATGATGAGAGTTAAAAAGTAATGAAAGGATGAGAGCACCTATTGTCTCAGAATAGTAGTAAATAAGCTTAGATTGGACTACTGAAAAAATCTTCTCACTCTAACCAGTTATAAAATTTTCAGTGCAGAGATGAGACCACAGTCTTCAGCAGTGTAACACATACATTACACAGAGTGGCAAAACATGTAATTTGCATAAATTGGGCATATTCAATTCTTTTTGTATTAAATTGAAGATTATTTCAGACATCTTTCTAAAGATCTCTATCTCTACTTGTTAAATAATACCTCTGTCTTTGAGTGGCAGTTTTCATTGGCAGACCTTCCTGAGACCTTATTTTTCACCCACATTGCTACTTGAATGAAACATTCAAATTATAACCTGAACCTTAGTAGCTCAGGTTTCTGCAACTGTAAAAGAAACATGCTAAGTACAAGAATTAAAATTAATCACACCTACTTATCTTCTACTTGTATTCTAAAACTCATGTTTTCCTACAAATTGTAACTCAGCAATTTTGGTACACAAAAATAAACAGGCACCAGGATGCTCCCACACCAGCAGGATTTCAGGTCAGAATACTCAGCATTGTGAGGTTATAAACTAAACCACCTTTTACTATGCACTTGAGCCAGATTAAGAACCTCCAAACTTATTAGTTATTACATCTCAGGTATAAGAGAAGACAAGATTTTCTTTGCTATGGGACTGCAGCAGAGTTCCTGCCTTGTTTAGCACCACAGCACCCCACACCATGTTCAGAGAGAACAAGATCCCTCTGAGCAAATTCAGCAAGGGCTTCTCAACCTCTGCAGAGAGAAAGAAGCATTTCCATGACCACAGGAGGGTCAAAGAGCTTTCAAATTTCATAAATCTTCTGATCATTCCTGCTACAGATATGGAAAAGAGCTATAGATATCACAGAGAAATAGATACTGTGGGAGAGACGAACCAGAGTTTTAGCCTGCCAAAAGTCCAAGGTTTCATATGATTGCCCTCTGCAGACATATCAAGAGGCACTGTATCAAAAAGAGAAAAATGTCATTTCAAATCAAGGATAATGTGACACAAGGAAAAAAAAAAAAAAAGCCATAAATTGGGCATGAAGAACTGAAATCCTTTTGGAAATTCAAAGCAAGTGCCTTGTTACCAAAATACTGGGAACCACAATCATCAAATTGCTTTTAATGTGGATTTTGATGAAATTGCTAATGGCATTGCATGATGGAATTTCGAGGGAGGGAGGGAGGGAGGGAGGGAGGAACGAAGGAAGGCTAACCAGGATATCAGCATATAAATAGGAACATCAGATATTTCATTGTTTACCTCACAAACTACTATGTTTAAAGTTGCTGATTCAGGCATATTTACAGCCAAGCTGATCCAGCTTGCTAAAGACACCACTGCTGCAATTAATCTGTCAGTGTCCCTATTCTGATGTGTATCATCTTCATCTTTTCAAGGAACATGCCAAGTAAAATAAAAAGCTACCCCTCCTTTACCATATAGCTTACAAAAAAGCCTATGAAGGCAAAAAAGTAGCAGTAGGTCACTATGTTCTTACAAGAAGGAAATAATAGATGTCATATCTATCTTTGATGGTAATGCAATACAGGAAGATTTGGAGTCTTAAGGAGTTAAATTTAAAGCTACAAGAGGTTTTTATAGTAAGTTTTTTTGTAAATGTGTCACTCCAAGCTTTGTCTTCTAATGTGATCTTTGAAACCTTATTTTTAAATAAATACAGGATGTTTTATAAATACGTAATATAGATAATGAAAGTTTTATAACTACTGTAGACTAAAAGTGTGAATTATACAACTTGCTCTCTAGTATGTATTTTTTTTTTGTATGAAAGCTCAAGGTCTGTATGAAAACACAAAGATGCATTTTTGGATGCACTAAAAATAAGGTATATAAGTTTTGCAGCAATACAGCAGTCCTTCAGACAATATTCTAAAATACAAATCTATTTTCTAAGGAACTAGGTTTGTTTTCCATAAAGCATGCTGTACACAGGTCTTCGGGTCAATCATTCTCAATCTTCATTGAAGAAATTAGATTATCACATTGATTGAATGATCAAATTAATGATTAAAATTGATTAAATGAGACAGAAATTTTTGCAAAGCATGTAAAATTGAGGTCAGAAAGGAAACATACTTGATATCATCTATAAAATGAAAGTATGGACATATATCAGGTAATACTAGAGACAATCAGTTTATTGATTGTATTAATCACATCCAGAGGACAATTCCTAAATAGGTAATTAAACAAGACTGGAGACAGAGCCTTCCACTGTGCTGCTTGGCTCAGTACTCACTCTCTTATGGGCCTTTTCCCATGAGACAACCCTTGGTTTTGGCACCTCTCAAACTGCCCTTTTAGAAATCACTACATACAGTCATAATGACCCAAAGATGTGAAAGCAAACTAACTTATCATTAAAAAGGGAAATCCTACAAAGAAAAAATAATGGAAATATCTTTGTTCAATAGCTGATGCCTTTAAAGACACCTAACCCCAAGGAATAATTATACAGACATAAGTTATGTAAATTCAGGACAGGCAAATAGTAGTAGAGATTTTTTTATAATTTTATAACTATACAGAAAGGTCTACTGAAAATTATTTTTCATATCTCTGGACCAAATCTAGAAACATATATGTTGGTAATACATATTAAAATCCCTGAAAAAAATGAGACATTATAATTGTTACTCAAATTGTATAATATTCATGCAAATTTATAATCTGGTTTGAAAGTGGCATTCATTTTTCTGGATACAACTATTGATTTTTTTTTTTTTAATAACATTTACTGACAACCTGGAACATTAAAAGCACTTGGATGTCACTTTTTCCTTAATTATTATTCTCTAGGTTGTACAGTATAAAAAGAAAAATTCTGCTTTTCCAGTAAATTTTAAATTCATGACAGCACCTCTTCAACACACATTTGTGCAGGTGACATATATTTCATAGAAAATTAAATATGCCATTTAAAACTATTCATTTTGTAGAAATACTGTTTTTACTGTTGACACTTCTTCTACTCTACCACCAAATCTGATCTATATGTTTTCTTTAGCTTGATTTGGGGGAATATGGGCTGAATTCACGATGTCTGGTACAAGACACTGGTCATCAGAAATTATCTTAATTGCTCCTTTAAGGTACAGTAAAAAGTGCGATTTGGGGGTTTTGAACTCAGTAGTGATACTGGCATTGATCAGACTAGGGAATGGGTAAAGGAGTGTCATTTACACCCTTTTAAGAGAAAAATATACAAACAATCCCAAAGTATTGACAGTTTCTATATTGATGAAGGGATATGCATGTCACTCACAGAGAATCAAAAGTAAATTAGCTTCAGATTCTCAACAGGATCAGTGAGTGATTGATTAGCGATCAACCAGTAATAATCATCTCACACCTATTTTTTGTGAAGTGGAAAATGAAACTGGTTCTCAGTATCCTATTTTGGATTCTTGGCTTAAAGATTTTTAAATTCAGTGTTAAAAGCCATGTTGGCAACTGTTTCAGATCACTTGTAATAGCTGGAGGTACGGCATTTGAAGAAAAATTGTGGAGAGATGGAACAAGGAAAAAAATTAAGATGGTAAAAAAATAAACATTACATACTTTCAAAGTCAACTATTCAATTCAAAGAATATATTCAAATCATAGAAGCCTATAAAAAAGACAAATGTAAAAGCACCTGAAAATTACATAGCAATTTTTTTTCTGCTGATAAAAGTTATGCACTTGGTGCTAAATTTTACAAGTGGGGAGAAAAATAATGAGATTTATCTAAAAATATACTTTTTCAAGCCTGAAAAAAAAAGTCAAGTATCCCAGATGATAACTGAGACAGAAGAAAAAAAATAAGTAATTTTTTTAATTGCTTAAAAATATTATTTCTTAATGAATCTTTAGGCGTATTTTGGAAGACAACAAGATTTTAGAAGCACTGGCATAAATAATAAAGTCAAAATGACATCTGCCATCAGTAGCCCCACATGCATGTCTGACTTTTTCTGCCCTCTACTTTCCCCATCTTAACACATTTAGCAGTGGAGTGAATGCCCCAGTTTTTCAGAGATCTCCTGATTGTATTAAGAGCCAGTCTAACATTAGGAAGGAAAGCGCAGCTGTAAGAGCAGTATTCCCATATTGAGACACAAGAGAGATGAAGGAGAGATATGAAGGAGGGATGTTTCTTGTGATGGAAGGAATATGCTCCTCCATTGTGGTACAATCTGACTTCATGAATGTTCCAGCTCTTTCAGCTGAGGATTAAGCTAAAACATAACTTCTCTCTTTAGTCAGCCTTTTTCTCTCCTTTTCATCTCCTATCTCCATCCACAGAAAGTCTTCTGATCAAGTAACTGACAGAACTGTGAATGAAGAGGAAAAAAGATCTAAAGAGTAATGTACTGATTCATTCCCTCCTATCAAAGGTTTTGCTAACCTTATACCATTTGACTGTTTTAGGTAGAAGTTCCCACTTTACCTAACATTTAGTGATGTTATATATTCATGTACGCATGTCACTTTACCAGGATCACAAAGTTTTTTCCAAATAGAATTCACACCATGTAATATTTTTTTTTTAGGCCTAGTAATCATAGCCAGCTCTAAGGTGTGTTTTCAGGGGCTATAGTGATTTTACACAATAGTTTATAATACAAATTTGCACCTACTTTGAACTGCAGGTGAAATTCAGTAAGGAGAAAATAATGACCCTGGAACTGGAATTGGAACAGAATGCTAACAACTCCATTCTTGCAGAACAATAGTGACACGCTTCTGGTTTTGTCACTTATGTGAAAAATGTAATCACCTTTATCATATGGAGTTCCTTAGTCACTGCTGAGCCATAAATTCAAAATTTACTTGAATCAGCACAGAATTTTGTTTAAACCCCTCAACAATTAAATCTTGATTTTCTTTATTGTTTTCTATCCTGGTTTTACCAGAGGGAAACATACATCTTTGATTACTTTTTTTCCTTTCATTTTTTCCCCAGGAACCAGCCTGTTTGATTACAAAACTGGAAAAATATAGTCCCAAATGGCTTTTGCCAATGGAAAAACCATTTTAGATGGATCTCAGAAGGTGATCCCTGTTCTCTGCAGCAGCACTAACATTTGTTTTTTATGTGCAAGGAGCAAGTTGTTATTTTCTACAAACACTACACAACACAAAAAGTCATTTAAAGGACCTTGACTTTCCATGAAATAATTTTGTTTTGTTTTCCTGAACTGAAGAATCATTCCTTTCATCTGGAAGCAGAGCCTTTGATACTGATGAATGCCCTTTAAGAATTTTACATGTATATTTCACAGTTACCCATGTGTTAAAACCACGTCACTGAGAAAATCATAATTGTAGTTAATCTCAAAATTAACAAAATCTTTAAACATTACCAGCAATTATATTGATAAAAATAGATTCTTATTGTGGCAGTAATCAATAAAAGACCCAGGCATCCTTTTGCAGTTCCCTTTTATGAGTTATTCTGTCTGAATCAGAAGCATCCATTGCAATTATCCTATAGATCATAAGAAATACTGAAGCTACAGCCTGAATACAGGCAACATACATTATTTAAAGACAGGTTTTCAAGAGTACTAAATAACTGGAACTTCTATACCATGTTTCAATTCGAGAGTAAACAATGGAGGGTAATACTTACCTCATCATCTGCACACAGGAGGTGAAGAAAAATATTTCTGTGCCCCTCAGCTATTTTCTGAAGACTTGAGAAAAGCTGCAAAATAGGTCAGAAAGAGAAGGAGTTTGTCAACTTTCTTATTAACCAAAATCAGAAGAAACATGTTTCCAAGGAGGTAACACACATCAGAATGAAACATGCTGAGGTTCTTCAGCAAAAGCTCATAACCATTTTTATTAACCCCCTCTTCTGACTGGATTGTCTCGCCATGAAGAAGCTACTGTAATCCACTCCTCCTCTTTGCTTAGTGGGACTAGGACCCAGCAGATGCCCTTTTCCTCTGTTGTGCCGGGTCATGACAGCATTTGGAAGCTGGTGCAAGGAATGCTCCCAAAGGATCTCTCTGTTCAGGGATTCACAAATTAGAGCAAGGGGATGGAGCACAGAAGATAGAATGTTATGAGTTATTACAAAATTATAAGAGTTGCTGCTGCCTTTTATAGCATTTAACACAAGACACTCATCATTAAATATCATTCAACTTTTCTGTACAAGAATTAGGATCAATATTACAGTAATCCAAAACACTACAAAAAGCTACCTCTGTGATTGTCCTTCAAGATTTTTCCATGTTTTCCAATCATCACATTAAACTAGTCTATTACCTTAAACAGTCACTGCTAAAAGTACTTTTCTTACCACTTTCCCACTGCCTTGGCACTCTCCTAAAAGAACAGGGCAAAGTTTAGCAAAAAAAGTTATACATAAAATCGAATCAGCCCACCACTGAGTTCAAATAATTGTAAGATGTAGAACAGGACTGAGTCAGGGTCTTGACTGACTTTGCTTAACTGTTCCCACTCAAATCAGAAGTAAAATTCCTACTCATGTCTCAGGGAGTGGAATTAGTTTTATTAATTTAGCAGATTAACTACAACTGCACCTTTCTTCTTGCATTCTACATTTTTTCCATTCTAACTGCTCTCCTGGTCTGCTTTTCTCTTAGGGTCAGGTGTGCTCTCTGACCTGCATCTGTCTAATACTGCTTCACTTGGACTGCCCCTAACCTAAACTCAGTTTTTAATTCATGTTTAAATTGATATTTCTACATAAAACATCAATCCATGGCTATGCAAGTAAGGGGGTTTTTTTCAGTTATTTTCAGTGTTTTTCTTGTTCTCATATCTCCTCAATCAAAAAAGTATATTAGAGTAATTAACAAGCAACACCCCTATCAAATTTGTCACTGACTGGTGAATTCTGAAACTTAATTATGGATGATCTGAGATAAAATGGACCAAAATTTAGATTATCAATTTTTTTCCCTAGGATTAACCCAACAATGAACAGTAAAATCAGTTCAATGATTGTTTAAAATATTTTTCTGCTAAATAGAATGTGCTAAATAATTCTGACTAATCTAAATCCCAGAAGATTACCCCTCTGGTAAAAATTTCTGAACTATGCCATATATTTATCTTACCTAGATAGTGCTAACACTGGAACCTTTCTTTAGCCTCTTGTGTTCTCTCTTTTCATTTTAGAATGGTGATACTTCCAATAGAAAAAGATTTTTATTTTGCTGGCACTTTTGATTCTGCCTGTCCAGATATACACTTCAACACAGCACACCTTAATTAATCTCCATGTTTCAGTTTTAGGTTCACATTTTCCAAAAAGAAAAAAAAAAAATATTCCTTTTGGGCTTAAGTTCATAAATGCAAATGATTTTCCTTGTATTCAGCCTAACATTTTCTAAAATGTTAGGCTGAATGCAAGGAAAGTAATTTTTCTTTGCAATTACATTGCAAGTCTCATACATGTAGTATACTAATCTTCATTTCATTACACAACTGCAGTTATACAAAGTACTTTAAACCCAGAAAAACAACGATTTGGATGTGATTTCATGCAACAGAACAATTGCATCTACAAAACATTTCCTATTTATTATAAGTGCACTCTAAATGGATTAATTTTGGAGCTACAACTAGAAAAGCTGCTGTTAAAACATTATTTTCTAACGAAAACAATCTGCAGCAGGCATGCCCTTTTTTTGCCTGAAATAATGTTTTATGTAGAAGGCTTGTTATATTCTACCACCTCTTGCTCACAGTAATTAAAGTTGAAGTATAGAGTGAGATTGCCCTTACCTTCTGATCCAGCAAATAAAGAAATGTAACACTTGAACTGATAGTAGTCTTTGCCTGAACTAACCCTAGCAATTTTCTGTGATCTACTGGTAGTTAAAACTAAAGCCCTCCATACATAAGTAATTTCCAGACCTAGGGTAAGATTTGGGAAGAATTAGAAAAAAGGTTCTCTGGAATAAACTCAAGCAGGACATTGCAAGATGTGTTGGAGTGAAATTTATGACTACAGAATTAAAATTGAGATGCTTATTCGAAGATAAATTTAGACTGGACTCAAATTAGGGATATTTTGTTCACATTTTTTATCACACTCGAGGCCAGACCTGAGTGATGAGCACTTAAACAGCAAAATTCAAAACACAAGAGGTAGGCATATAAAACAAATATGTCTCAAAATCTGTATCAGAGGTTTGAAGATAGATTTTTATAAGAAAGCTTCAAATTAACTACAGATAACTTTCTGTAAATTCTTAAATTCAAGAAAAAAGAAATATGGGTTTATAATTATAAAATTAATTCTAAAGCACTGGAACAAGAAAAGAGTGAAATTTTTCTTCAGATTGTTACCAGCACAGTGTTTGCTGTCCTTAATAACATGCTGAAACAACATATTTATGAATGTTAGAGATCTTTAAAAAATCGTGAGGTTTTGAGGACAGCATTAAGTCCTCTAGCAGTCTCTGTGGTTTTTGTTTTGTTTTTTAATTTGAGTTTTCCTTTTAAAATTATTCTTTTTTACATCTGGATGAAACTTGAAATAGATTTATAGATTACAAGGCTAATATTGGACAAAAAAGAAACTTAGAGAACTGAAGCTGACAGAACTCTTGGGTTAGTAAGCTCAAAGAGGATTTAAGGCAGAATATGATTATATACTACCACATAGACAAAAGGCTGCCTGATTTCACAGTCTTCTGACTAGGGCAATAAAAGTGGTGAACCTTTTTCGTTGGCCTTCTCCACAGGGTGCAAACTGAAAAAGGAAAGATTAAAATGCTCTATTTTTATCCAAATGGCCTGAAGTTATTTTATTTGTTGGGATTATAATTGTAGGGAATGTTCAGAGCCTGTGCTGAATCTTTCTCAGCAAAGAAGGCACAACAAATCAGAAGGGCAGAATGCTGAGGAAAGCAATCTCTAAAAAATTCATGATGAATTTCAGAGCCCAATGCTTTTCAGCCCAACCTTTTGCTGTTGCCACTGTAAGACACAATCCTACTGGTAGTTATCTTCAACAAAAACTCAATAAGAAAATATCCATGGGGAATGGGACTGTGTTCATCTGCAGCTGTGCCTGGGAAGAGGGCAGGTAAATCACCATCAGTCAGTAATCAAATGCAAAATAGTCACTGAGGACAATTTCAAAAAAACAATCTTGTTGATTCCTGCTCTTTATCCAAGTGTCTATTTGGTTGTGAGAGTAAAAGCTTATTTGGGGCATAGTTCTGGCAGTGGAGTCCTGTAAATCTCCACTTCATGGTCATAAAAAAAAATTTCAAAAGCTAAACATGGTAAACCATTTTCTTATAACAAATATATTATTTACATCAACAAGGTTCTGTCAGAATCTGTCACACATTCTACAGTATGACAAAAATTTATTGAGCATTAGCTGCTATATGTAACACCAAATGGCTCAGACAAAATCCTCAAAGAAAGATAATCTTCCACACCATCTACCTATCAGTTACTTGAGGCTTAAGTGCTCCAAAGGTCATACACATTCTCCTTTGATGAGGAATAAGTTACCTTATGCACACATCTGTTCTTATTCAGTTAATGAACCTTCTCTTCAATTGATTAACCTGTTGACATATAATATCTTGAAGACCTTACAAGCTATATGTCAAATGGTGACATGTGCATGTATAAAGAAACACAGTGCTGGCAGGAGTGAAATACAAACTTCAGGGCCAGAAAGCTAACTAGACACTTCATAATTTCTAGCTCCTGCCTTAGGAAAAGATGGTTTGGATATCAGCCACAAGTGCTATTGAATTTATCAACATTAATTATAAAATACAATACTGTGTGAACATAGACGCAAATAACAAAGGTGACCTTGACCCACAGCTGAAGTGATAAGAACAGATTTATTCCACCAACTTGCTGGCTGGAGGATTTCATGAGCAAGCTGGGGCACATACACTGCTAAGCTCATTCCATCTTATCAGGGGCAAAAAACATGTGCCACCTATTCCCCATCCTCCACATATCTAATGGTCTGGCACATGCACAATTTACCTCCATTATTTTATCTGTGCTTTTTATGACCTCTGCTTTGATCTCTCTTCCAAGACAGGAAGCTCAAGCATGCCTTGCAGAGGGCCTCCAAGTCTCTGTAAACACCTATGTTATCTCTACACAGAAATTCTACTTCTCCAAACAGAGGATAAGCAGCACTAGGCATAATACATGGTTTCCCACTCTGTTACATGCCAGGACTTGGCACTCTCAGCTACAAGTCACTGAGTAAATCTACTATCCTCCTTGCTATTCTTCCACTTTGAATTCTTTCCTCTCAACAAATGCTATTGCCTCTGGGATACAAATGAGAAGAATTTTTTATAAAAGTGAACAAGGCTGAAAACAGTGCTGCAGAAGACACAGAAAGAAGCATCTTATATTCTCCACAACTACTATAATTTAGGAAGGCCAAAAATCAAAGGAGGAATTTACAGCCGAGGCAGCTGCAGTGAAACAGGTGGACAAGGTGCACCAGCTGTCTGTATAAAAAAAGTGCAGGGAAAGAAGAACAAAATATTCTTTGAAAACAAACTCCAAAGAACAACTGTACCTTGTGATCATTCAGGTGATGAGTGAATGCTTTGTCCATAAAACAAATATATTCCCAAGAGCCAAGGTGGCATGGACACTACAGATCTAATTGAAGGGTTTGGAAAGGGCATGACACCTTCAGAACCTCACATTTCCACCCTGCTGTCAGGAGTCATTCAATAGCAACTAGCATTGTATTCTGCCATCTCCATTTCCAAGACATTTACAATTTCTCCATCCCAGACACCAGGCCTGCAGACAACTGATTTAAGTCAACTCAATTAACTACTTAGTAGTTAAGATCTACTTCGAGTTTCAGTGGAAATAAAAAGCAACCCTAAGAGCTGTGAAAATCCTTTTAAGCTGGTTTCTCAGTGGGGGCCCCACAACAGAAATGAAAGTTCAAAGTGTGAATACACTTTTTTAGTGAGGCACAGATCAGTCTAGTGGAGGCTACGGACGCATACAGTCTCAAGCTACCAAATTGTCCTCATTGGGAACAATAGGTCAACTGCCTCAGGAGCACATCAGGAGATGGGAATTGTTGTCCTAATACGATTTTGTGGTTCTCATTGAGTTTTGAATGGTAGAAACATTTACAGTGTGCAGCAGTCTGTTATACAGCTCCTTTGGTAATTCAGCAGGAGCTGAGTGCAATTGCTTCATACAAAGGCAAGATGATGGGCCATTAATCAGTAAATCGGTGCTGTCAAGGTAGAGGAGTGACTGTTTTTAAGGTATTGAGGATAGCAAAATACCTCATATTAGCTATGCTATTTCTTCAATCGAACTTCAGGACCAAAAACATATGCTTTTGAAAGGTTGAATGGACAAGAAATGCAGGATGAGTCTACAAAAGTGTTTTCCTTACAGTAAGAAATTATGTTATGGGCAGATTCCTAGGAATATTTATAGAAACCCAGTTCCTGCAGTCAGAAAGAGAAATAGTAGAAAGAAAAGAAATTCCTTTAAGACATTATTGGATGCTAGGATAAACAAGAGTACCAAACCATAAAACTACACATTAGCTTCATAGTAGTTGGCACATAATCAAAGTTGCCAAATAGACTAATAATTTTTGAGGACGATTATCTCATACAAAACAAAACTAACAAAACAATATAAATCCAGTGAGGAAGTATCAGGATCTTCAAATTTCAACAAGACCCAGCAGAAAGTGAGGATGCTCATTTCAGTTATTTATACATTAAAATAATCCAAGACATACCATGTTAATTTCCAGACCTAAACGTAAACTATTATTGTTAACTAGAGTTAAATGCTTAGCAACCTCTCCCATTGGTCTCATAAACCAGCACTTGTTTAACTATGTTCCAGCATTTTCTGTGCTGTCTGAAAGTCACATACAAGGGGAGTACTGCTCACAGTGACAGGTGGTGCCCAACAGAATGACAACACTGCTGTTTTACACCTCATTCCTTCAGAACTAAGATGACCACTGAGAAGGAACACCATAGCTGGAAGTTGCACTTTGTTGCCATGGCACTGCCTGTCTCATTATGAGATTTAAAAATGCTACAAATCTTTTTTAGATCTTACAAAAATATTTCTACAGAAGACAGCTTAGCAGCATTGCTTGATCTACATTTTGTTTTTTTAATTAATCACTGCACTGAATTCAACCAATCAGGTTTTTCAGAGCTGATAAAAATGCACCCAATTTTATTACTGACACCTTTTTTTTAATACAGGAAATCCCTAGACACAAAATAAGGCTAAAATGGAAAGGACCAAACTACAGGCTTACCTTCTGGGACGCAGGATTCCAGGAGCACAGGAGAGGTGACTTTCAATCTTCTGTTGCAAATGTACTTTCCTGCTGTGTACAAGGCAGAGTGCTAGGTGATACCAACAGTGTCACAGATGGCACAAAAACCAGCATTACACATTAGCCACTTTTGTTCTGTTAATGAATGTGTACAACACCTACTTTGGCTGTGTTCTTGACAAAATCTATGTTGTCACAGCAGTAACAGCTTGCAAGACTGTTGCATTCTTAGACATGTCACATATACTCTTACCATTCTCAGGTTAAATTTAGAGTTATTTATATCGTGCCTCACCTGATTTATTATTTCTTTCCTTACTACTACTACTGTACTCATTAACATCCAGAGTTTAACTTCTAAAATAGAAGTTACCTCCTTGTGGTCCCTGGACATCCAGCTTGTTAATTAAAAAGTAATTTGGCAGCTATTCATTCAATTCTGAAGAAATTAAAGTTATAGCATCATGATTGCATTTAGTAATTAATCAATTTCCAAAATTATTTTTTTTTATTATGTACATGGAAAAAAATCAAATAATAGCAAAACAAATAGGTGAAACCCATAGCAAATGGAGAACAACTGACATTTGATTCTGATAATTAAAAATACCGAAGAAGAGCTATTTATCAAACTCAGGGGGGGCGGGGGAAGCATCACGTTAGAAACCAAAGTATCTTCTTATTTGCAAAAGGATATATCTAAAAAAAAAATCTATTCCTGTTTTTTGCTTAATTCAGTTTTCAACAGAGGTAGTCCCAAAAAATGGAGAGAAACTCCAATTAAAGGACTGCAAGCAGCATAAGATTCAATTGTCTATAGAAGTGATGGGAGTTCCACTGGGTGCATAGACTCTCTCAAGTCAGTCTTCCTCAGTGTAATGGCACCTGCTGACAGACTCTATTAAACTACATTCTATCTTAACTGCTGGTGAATTATGGTCTGGGGTACAATGATAGGTAATATTTTGTACTCAGTATTTTCTATACATCACTGCACTGTCATTGGTTGATTATACTGACTGATTCTATTTAACAAAGTCTGATGATTTATTGATTATTTTTTTAAATTCACAAACTATATTTCAGTGGTTAGTGACACATTCTGTTGTCATTACCTTCAGCTAATTAGCACTTCTGGATTTATTTTTTTACACAACTGACTGGAGATGAAGCACAACAGGCAGCAGAAAATTGCTGCATCCCTGGACATGCTCAAGGCCAAGTTCAGTGGGTCATTAAGGAACCCGGTCTAATGGAAGGTGTCTCTGCCCATGGCAATGGGGGTTGGAACTCAATGAACTTTAAGGTCCTTTCCAATATAAATCATTTTGTGATTCTATGACAGACACGGATACAATGGTTCTGTGAATCTATGACACAAATAAGACTGCAGCTCAAATGCTTTGGACTGAATTTAAACCTGGTATTTTAGGCACTGGAATTCTTCTGAGGAAGCAAAGATCCACTGAATATATCACATCTGAATATGGCTTCTTAATACTAAACTATGCTGTTCTTGATTATTTTTTTTTAAAAAAGCCTAAATAAAATACACCTAAGGACAGTAGGTCAACAAAGTCTATGAATTGAGTCCCACTCAAAATACCACTATAACCTAAATGGTCTTTTATTAATAACCCTCTATAGAAATGAAAATTCTTCACCCCCACCACCCCCTGCCAATGTATCTCTCTCCGTATATTTAGACATTTACTTTTCAGAAAAATAAATATAGGATTTTTCATGTTAATTCATATAGTGGGATAATCCAGGACCAAGGGCATCCAACTACAATGATCAAACGAAATGCTTAAAATAGGCAGGTTTGGTATTTGACAGGGGAGCAAAAGGAAAGCGTTGGCAATATCTCAAAAAGCATTCCTGTCAGTAGCAATAAGAAACCTGTCATCATGACTAGTAAATGCTTCATAGTTGAAAATGGTTTATATCTCACTCCCTTTTCCACTTGTATTTGTCTCATGGAATGAACTGCTGATCCCAAAGGAAACATGATCAAAGCCTAAGCTTGGAGTTTGCATCTTATCTTCCACACATACCATGTCATTTTCTCTAACAGTTGTTGCAACTGCATTGTGTTATGTGTTATCTTTTCTTTCAAGAATGTCTATGAATAGGTTGTTACCTTATGTTTTCATTATATTGCTTTTCTTCTGTTAACTCTTGAACTGGCAAGAAAAATAAGTATAATAGAAGCTCAACTTATTGTGATCAAATACCTACCCTTTCCCATTTTTGTTTGCTCAGTCTTACTCAATAAAGGTACAGGATCACAGTCAGCTTTATAACCTCTAGGTATTTTCCTCTAAAGCTGAAGGATGGCCACAGGCAACATGCTTAAATCCACAGGCAGTATCAGATCAGTAGAAAGCACTTGATATACCAGCTTTATTGATTTTTTAAAATAAATATTCCACTGGTATAACATTTCTCTATTTGGATAACGAAAAAATATACTTTATCACAGCAGCATATTCTCAGCTGTGTTTATAAGTAGCATTTTACAGACATAGGAAAACTTGACCTTTTTTTCAAAGTTACTTGTAATATTTAGAAGGAGACAAGCAAATAACACATTTATGCTCACAGTAGTTTTTTACTATCAATATAATATACTCTCTGGTTGTGATGGCATGTGATGACACCTTTTACCAAAGCAAACACCAGTTGGTTTTTTGTTATTATTGTTATTAGAATTATAAATGAGAAGGAAAGAAACTACACAAAATGAAAGAAAACAAAAATCAATTATAATAGGGAAACAAATGTGATTCCTCTTTTATGACATGAAATGCCAGGAAAGGAATTAGAGGCAATTCTATAACTTAACAAACACAAGAATGGCTAAGAGCCTTAGTGTTCTAAAGTCACTAGTAAATAACTGAGAATCAGTTGCCAAACTGAAAAAACCTCAGAATATTGCATGTATTTCTGGTCTTTTTTTTTCTTTTTTTTTTCTTTTTTTTTTTCTTTTTTTTTTTCTTTTTTTTTTTTTTTTTAGAAATGTTAATTTAAATTGGAATAGATTCCATAGCAGGACTAATACAATGATTAGATGACTGGAAATTTTTAAATTTTTTTCTTTAGCTGAAAAACAGATTAAAAGAGCCTGTCTTGTTTAGTTTCCAGAGGTAAAACAGAAAAGGGAAAGTGATAAATTCTGCAAATATTGAAGGAACAGGAGTAAATATTAAGATGAAAGAAGAATTATTTCAGTTGTGAGAAGTAATTGTCTATGGTCATGCTAAAATAAAATATACTCTGCTTGCAATAACTTAATAGAAAAGAAGTGTACTTTCCAGGCCTTCACAGGCAGACCCTTTAAAATGGAAATTAAAATGTGGAGGGAGCACTCATGTTCTTTGCAAATGAGAGAAAACCTGGCAAGGGATCATGGAGAAAAACAGAAAGCTTGGGTTTAGAAGTCTTTCCTAGCCATCTTTTTACCTCAAAGGTAAGGTTTGCAGGAACAGAACTGTTTATATAATAGAAGCTCAACTTATTGTGATCAAATACCTACCCTTTCCCATTTTTGTTTGCTCAGTCTTACTCAATAAAGGTACAGGATCACAGTCTAAAACTAATTGTTTGAATGTCTGATCTCTTCTGCTTTAATCTTGTGGAAAATTACTGTTGATGATTTTGCCTCTTTCTGTATATCTCAGATCTATCCAAGTGCATTGAAAAGTATTTTATTAACTGTTATGAGGGGCAGGTAAATATGAAGTAACATAAATATATCTGAAAATGTAAGAGTAGGGAAGGGAACAGAGACACAAGTACCTCAAGAAGCCCACTCTATCTTTGTTGTTTATATCACCTTTTTTTCTTTCCTTTTCTAGCTGCATCCACGATCTGTAATGTTAATCACCAAGCCTTCCTCTCTCCCAACCATGTGTGGTCTCAAAGATTTGGTTTGATGTTAGGGGGTCAGAGCTACAGAAGGAACCAACACGAACACATCAGTCTCTATCTCACACTCAGTGCTAGAAATCTGTTACAATTTGCTAGTCTGACAAGGAGGAAAAAAACCCTTCTTTCCTTCTAATCTGTGAGCAGCTGACAAGTTTCCCTTCCCTCCTGCTGTGTGGTGGTGTGTGAGCCTGTGATACAACAAAGTTCCCCATCCAACTCAATGTTAGCCACAGCTGATGTTTACTTTCCAGGGCAAATAATCAATTACCAGCTCTACTAAGTTTTCCAGTCTCAGCATCCCTGTTCATATGCCTCACACAAACAGAAGGAGAATCGTTCCTGGGGTCACAGGGACAGATTGCACAAACTAATTCATGGAAATTGAGAGACATAAACCACTGTAAAGCAATAGTGTGCAATTTTACTGAAACGGAAAGTCAAACAAAAATGGTGTTCTTTGAGTCTGGCTTCTTGAGCTTTTGAGTCTTTTTGACTTCTTCAAAACAATAATTATCAAAGATATCCAGGCAATCATTCTCTTTCTTGCCATATTCTCTATCTATTGGAAACTGAATTCAAATCAAAGTGCTGAAATCATTACTTTTTTTACCAATATTGGCTAATGAAGTAGCCGTTCTAATTTTCCAAAAGCAAATGGAGAAAAAGAAACAGTAGCGCAAAAACACCGTTTATATAATACAGTCCCACAACTCAAACCAAAATTTCCTCTCTAAAAGAGTATGAACAAACTTGGAGTATAATAGATTAAGCAGTCCTTGCAATTGTATAGAAAGTATTGTCTTTTCCCTAAAGATACTTTAAAAAATAACAAAACCCACATAATATAATTACTTTTTAAATTAATTTCTTTCAAGAAGCTATAGCATCTTATAGTGTTTACTGGAGAAGAAATTACTTTTCTAATTTAGGCTATAAATAATGGCAATTAATTTAATATAACATGGGATAAGATGGAGAACAGCACATAGGGCAAATATGCCAGGAACAGATGAAAATTCAGCCAGGTTTTTTTCAGAGAAAGAGAAAGTACATTTCCTTTGAATATTGTTTGACATTAGCCTGATGAAATCTTTTCTGGATAAATGATTTGGACTAAGACAACTCTTTCTTCCCCCTTCAGTTCACCACACCATTAATGAAATTTCTTTTCTAATTGTCATCTCTGTGTCTCTGAGCATTGCAGCTGTCCAGTATACAAAATGCCAGAAGCTAATTTACTGCTCTAAAATTCTACTAAAGTAGAATCTACCATTGAAGTTAAAAGAAACTAGGTCTCTGTTAGCTGCCATGAAAAATAGTAAGATATTTGCATTTTTGTTCAAAAGTGCCCTTCCCCTCCCAAATTTTCTATAACTTGCTGGACACATTCTACAAAAGGCTCAAATTTCCCTGTGCAATTGCAAAAATATCAGCAGCTGGTATTTCACAGGCTTCTACTTTAACATGGACATCATGTGAAAAATGTGGCTGAAATTGGTATACAGAAAAAAATGCACACTGCTCGAAGACTGACAGGTTAAAAAAACTCTCCAATACAAACAAACTTAGAGTCCTATATTGCAATCTTATTTTCTGTGTTGAACCTCTCTGTCATTAACAATGGTGAAAATACATCCATATGAAGGCTGGCAGAAGATACAGCAGGAAGGCTTTTACCTTTAATAATTACTTTTACACCTTACCTTTACACATGTCTGTCCAATGTTTGATATTTTTCAGAATTGTTACAGTTTCCTTTTCTTTCTTGCTTTTGTGGACTTTGAGAACAGTCACTAAACAGGCAGAACGAGATGCTACTCACAAACATACAATGAAAACACACTGCAAAATATAAGCATGGGACTCTCTGCATCATGTTTTTGTTGAACACCGATGGTATTGCATTCTAGTCAGCAAGGATCTCCCCAGATATCTTGAGGGACTCTTGTTAAGGCCAAATGGAAAATAAATTTCAGAAACTCCTGCAGAACTGCAACAATATTCAATATTCTTTGTTTAGATGAAACAGGAATTACATTTATTTTCTGGATTTGCTTTTTACTCCCTTCTTGACACCAAAACTACTGCCATTTTATGATATGCTGTTAGCTGTTGAGAAAGCAGGAGGATGACAGCCCTGAGGGATTCTGAAATCCAAACTGTTTGACCTGAAATGTTTGTGGTGACCTATGGTCCTTCTTGTCTCCCACTTGCCCCGGAAAACAGGAGGAATAACAAATAACACTTCATAACTGCAGGGTTTTACAGGTGCTTACAAGGAAAGAACATAACAGCAGAGCTAGAACCTGAAAGCAAATAAATCCAGAAACAGTCTGCAATAAAACTACCTTAGAAGCATGGCTAGAAGATCACTATGGCAGCAGCATTTAAATAAATCAAGAAGGAATAATTGTATCTCATTTTTTATATTCTTCTTGTTATTTCTGCTAGCAGAATCTCAGATGTTTACTATTATTTTAGCAAAACAAGTTTTAAAAATAATACTTCAACCAATATAGTGCTTTTCACATAGGCACCAAGTCAAAGGTGTCTTTTCCTAATAGCAAGTTTTTGGATTGAGAAAGAATTCTGTAATTAAATAGTTCAGAGAGATGTAAAATATAATTAGAAACACAGGCATATATTTAGAGAAATAGGAATTTCTATGAGTTATATTTTTAATGTATTTTATTTTGAAAACCCGGTGTACTTACAAGTCTGTGTATTTATGTGAATCTACACTTTTCTGATTCCTTTCAGGAAAGGGAATGAAATCTTGTGATTTCAATGAGAATCAATTGGGCAAGCTTCAGCCCACTTCCCTGCACTTCACGTCATCCCATTCACTTTTCTTGTTTGCACTTTATTTTGGAATTTTCTCTTTTTTTAACATTTAATTTCTTCAATTTCTTCTCCTCTCTCTTTGTTTACCTTTCTTCCTTTTGGTCCTTTTCACTGCTCCTCATTTCATCTCAGTACATTTGGTTGTAGTCACTCCATTTCCAAATGTTCTGGGTTTTTTTCAATTGCATTTTATTTTATCAGCTCTCTTTGCCATTGTTTGCTACACTTTGTTCTCTGATTTCGAGATTTCCTTCCCTTTCCTGAAAGGAACATTTGCAGGGTATCATAGGAGGATTAACAGCGAAGACTTTGTCTCAGCAGGCCACAATCACACTTAACTATTTTAGTGCAATGCCAGCAACAAATAAAGGTCCCATTTAAGTGCTATTGCTCTTGAGAATGGAGGGAATGGCTTTTCCTTCAAACACTCTGATTGTCAATCTAAAATTTCAGTCTTGACTGCTTCAAAGTCTCGATATTCTATTCGATTACTTTCTGGACTTCTGAAACTTTGTTAA
Organism: Setophaga petechia; assembly: GCA_024362935.1. Classification (NCBI taxonomy): domain Eukaryota; kingdom Metazoa; phylum Chordata; class Aves; order Passeriformes; family Parulidae; genus Setophaga; species Setophaga petechia. The sequence continues at coordinate 37,875,558 of JANCRA010000001.1, forward strand.
AAAAATTTTACTAATATGGCTAAAATATGTAATCTGGATTGTTGCTTTTTAATCTGATGCATGCTGCTGGACTCTGCATTTTTAAAAATAATTTAATGTCGAATTGAAGATATGTCATAGCTTTCCAATATATAGGAACTGCTTCTCCAGGGTCTTTAATGTGTCCTATCATGCAAACACATGTCTATTTTTACTGACCTAAATTAAAAGGTAATGAATTTTAGTGCAAATGATTCTTGTGTTTGTTAAAAACTGCTGAAAAAAAATTTTAACCCTTCTTAAAAGTAAATTATAGTAATCTTTCAAAATATAATAAAAATGTAGACTTCCCTCTAGATCATTTTAAATTTATGTCTAACATAAAAGATTTAGAAACAGAGCCCAGCATGGCTGGGCAGGATAAACAACACACATCAAAATTCTGAATGTGTCTTTTTTTGCCTTGGTTTCCAAGGGTAGGAAAGCTGTGCTTGGTCTTTGAAACAGCTAGGAAACCTTCTGCCAGGTTTACAGTACTGCTGGCACAGAAAGAGCAGGACCAGCTATGGTACATTGGACAGGTACAGTGACTAAACTGGCCAAATTTGAATCGATAGGTATCCCACATATATTCCCATGTTTCCAGTCTTCCCTAATCCTGAGTGGGAATGTCTCCTGAATGGGAATCTCTAATGGCAAAGGATATGGGCACTGTACCTGAGCTGCATTGCCTAGATTCTCTTTTTCAGCTTCCTGATGGCTACATGAGAATTGGAATTGCAAGTCCCATCTCAGAATATGCTGTGATTCTGAAAAATTTCCTATTAATCTATTTTCAATTCACATAACCTACACACATATCTGTCAATTTTTTATCTTTTCATGGGCCACAGTTTAGGTATGACTGGGTATACACTGTTTCTTCCAGTCTTCTGTAGGTGCTAAATCCCTTTCTATCTCTATAGGAGATTTTCTACAGCCTTCTGTAGGAGTTAGATTTAAGACATACCTCTGCACACATTTTTAGTTGCTTGCTAGAACATAGTTTATTTCTGGGACACATAAAACTAGGTTATAACAGTGGTCCTGAGATAATTAAGGTAGTTGTGAAAGAGAAGTAGAATTTGGAGATGTTAAGACAGGTCCTATAAGTAGAATAGTAATAGGTATTACTTCAAAATCATATTTTGAAGATATAGTAGATAGACTCCTACTTGAGTTAGCAAAGGTCACCCCCAGTTAAAAACAAACTACAGTAAAAGAAGGCGATAACAGTACTTTGAATTTCTTTCATTATAAGAAGAAAGTGAAGATGGAGCACTTTGAATCTATGTCTAAACAGCTCAGTGAAAGGTAAAGTAAATACTATAGAGAATGCACAAAATCCTTGTTTAATTATTTTCATAAAAATATGAGAAATTAAATTAATTAAACAAAGCAATGAGTTGCAATGTCAGACACCAGAAGGCTCAGAATACATTATATGGAAACAAAATTAAATGGACCTAAATTCACATAATTGGTTATTTGTTGGGATTACACAATAACCCAAATATAATGAATTAAAGGCAAAAGATGAACGCATAAGTTTCAGCAGATTATGAGAAGAGATTGACCATCTTAAATTATGGGCATGCCAAAACTATAAATTATTCACCTTTTTTGCAATATCAGAGCGCACAAGAAAATTCTTGGCTTAATACAATTTTTCTTCCCTACAATTACTTCAGTGTCTGGGTTCACAGAAAAAATACTTTTAGTACGCAACTATTTGGCAATTTTTTTCTTATGTCTTACATTTTATTGTTGCTTGACTATTTTTGTCAGTGTTCTTTTCTCTACTGTTCTCATTGACTGTGGCTTTCTCTCATGCAATAGTATGATCAAAGGCAAATCTATTCTATTTCTTGAAGTGTTTTCTCTATATATAAAATGGAAGAAATTCACTAGGCTAAGGGAGGAAGTGATTCTGACTTACTTAGGAATTTTATTTATTTATAAATTATAGATATCAAAGTGTTGACTGTGGTATGATTCATGTAGTATGCTTCCTATTAAATCTAGCTCTGTGTTGATTAACTATTAAATAAGCACTTTATTTTAGTATTGAATGAAGTGATGTTGCTACCATTTGCATCCCAGGTTGAATACAGGTTGGAAGGTTCTTACTGCATTTGTAATTGGTTCTATATTAATATTTAGACCAATTAAGAGAACTCTATCCTACACTATTTAAATAGCTGCCTTCTCTTATTACTGTACCTTGTGCCCTGCCCAAACAAGTTCTTGCTTGTCTTATTCTCAAAGGAAGATTTTGCTAGAAAGCCATCTGTGAACTGTGTTGTAAATCCATGTGTACTCACAGAGGGGGGAAAGAATGAGAGAAATGGAAACCAGGAAGCAAGGCTCATGGCTGATAAATCCATGCTGCACAAATAGGCTAAATTTCAATCATTTCTAAGAATCAACCTCCTTCCCAGAAGCAGAACACCAGGGTTCTACTTCTGCTGGCTCCCCAGCGTAGATGTTACACTACGCATATAGTACAGGTAGAACTAACAAGCTTCCATATGATCTTATATACCAACAATATGCTGACTAGGTGCTGCCTAGGAATTTGCCCTGACAACCACTGAAAAGAGATTTCAGTTCCTTTATAAAATAGCTTTTTCTGTGTTTTGAGGGATTTTTTTGTTTGTGGGTTGTTGGGTCCTTTTATGTTTTTTAATCTGGCAAACATTCTCAGAATCTTTATATAAAATTCTAAACAAAGACTCTTTGTATATGGTGAGTCAAGGTGAGTGTCCCTACAGCATAATTGATAGAAGTTACTTTGTATCTGAAATGATGACATCTTCTTGTAATCAATGTGGTGAAACTAGAAAGCCACTACTACATTGTAAGAAAACTAGCACAAAGAATAAAAGCCTATAGAATCAGAAAAAAAGGGTCAGAGGTATATAAATATGAATATCCACTCGAAGTGAAAATAGACCTCTGAAAGAATAGCTATTTTAAAAGTCATACTTTAGCAATATAAAATGTTTTGATTCACTCACTAATTTTATTCACTCACTAAAAATATTATTATTCTGCCTACAGTCTCCATCAAAAAGAGAAGGTGTTTTTCAAAAAGTGCAGCATCCTCCCATGTTGAAAGGCTTGTTTGAAAAAAAGACACTACAAAAAATTAACTAGCAGTCATTGTTTCTAGGGTCAATCCATCACCGTTTTCCAAAGGGGGAAAACAGACTTTATCAAAGTATTGCCTATTACATCATAAGTACAGAATAAGTAAGGATAGTTAAATTTGGAAGGGACATCTGTAGATATATTTTTCTCTAAAGCAAATGAAACAACACTTACTTTTTGCCCATGTAAATAATAGTAGCAGCAGATCTTTGCATTTCCAAATAATAAAGCATAAAAGTCAAAACCAGGCAGCTTTGCCATCCTGTGTAATTTGCCTCAGGGTAAGCAAAGTTGAAGAGTGTTCCTACAATTATACATAGTGCATTCAGAGACCAGGAAAAGATAAAGGGATATTCAGAGCAGTGTTGTTCCAGAGGAAATATTTGAGGATGTACCCAACTCTTTTATAGATTTTTCTCCTTTTTTTTTTTCCCCAGTTCATCGTGCTATTTCTCAACATTTTCTTCCCTCTTTTCTTTGTTGGGACTCATTTTGTTACATAAGAGTACTGACCTTTGTCACATTTTTCCGGATTGGTACACCACCAGATCTAAAGGTTTACTCTCTAGTTCCCCAAAAAAATACTTTTTCATTACTTACTATTTTATGAATGAAGAGTGGATAACATTGGAATTCTCAATGCTAAAGACTATCATAAATTTTGTTGTTGTGTAGTGATGTAAAAAAATTAGATAAGTATATTAATTTCCAAATATGCCCAAAATGGGCAGCAAAAATTAGATGAAATTGCAAAATTCAGTGAAACAAAAAAGAACTTAGACAGAAGTTTCAGAAGGACAATCTCAGCGATAGGAAACTATTTTTCCCAGCTGTCTCAATATTGATTCATCAAATCATTAAAGCCATATGAAAATCATTGCATGGTTTAGATTTTTGATTTTACCACCAAGTTAGATGATAAATTATTGGGTAAGTTATTGGGGCAGATCAGCAATATCTGCTTTATAAATGGAAATTATTATTTAATGTAGCTAAAAAATAATAACAGTTATCCTTATACGAACTCAGTGTTTTCATATGCATATTTCAGATGAAGGTCACCTTAGTGTTAAGCTCTATGATTTTATTGCCCCGTAAAACATTCTTTGTAGAATCATTATATAAATCAAATTGAATACTACCTATAAATAAGGCTGATAATTCCCAGAACAGTAAAATCAAAATGTTCTGAAAACAGAGTGATTTATTTTTCCTAGCTTCTTGCCGAATCCATGGACCACAAATCTTTTGATACAGAAATCTTAATGAAGATGTGTATTGCTAATAAATTTTCATCTTGTTAAATTTCATTCCCTATTTCATTTTCTATTAATTTCAAATAAATAAAGATCTATAATCAAGCAAATCAGTATATACAGAGTCACCTTTTAATTATGGTACTGAAATAGTATAATAGGAGTTGCAACAAATATTTAATGGTAAAATAGAAATTTCATTTCTGTCTCTGAATATTATTCAAATCCTGTTGCAACCCTTGAATAGGATTATCTTTTAGAGGGATTAAATAAATGACATATCATAATGACTGATTAAACAATAAATTAAACAGGACTTTTTATTACTGCACAGAAAGTTACTATTACTCTAACATCGTTATTATGATTGGAAGAAGGGCTTTTACAACACCACATTATTTGAGAATGTCACAGGGTTAATGGCAGGATGAGAGTTTCCATAAGAAATTAGACTCTTCCTACACCTTTGAGGCTTTCCCTGATTTGAGATTCCAATATCGTTTATGGCTATATGGGTTGTCTATTCTGAAAACATTGTCTGTTCTATTATGTAATTAAGCAAATTACATAAAGTTCTACATGATTGTGAGAAAATGCTTTTATTTTCCTGTGGTGGCATGGTGTAGGCTCTATAACCTCACATCTCTAAGAACTATTCCATGGCTCATTTTCATTCCCTTAGTCCTTATAAAAAAAAAAGAAATCATAAATATTTTCCCAAGAATTACATTCTCTGTGCTCAGAAAACAGATTCAGTAGTTTCTGTTTGAGATAACATCTTTAGCTGCTGATATTTTTTCTGGGTTCATGGTCAAGCTACAAGAAAAGAGAATTTTAACAACTGCTCCTTGATTCACTTCTGAAAACAGAAGTAGATATGAATATTAAAATCACTGCTGTCACTTGTATGATGTGTACATATTTGGATCTTTAGTCGTAGAAGCAAACATACGTGCGTGATACACTGTCACGATATGACGTGCAACAGCAACAGAAATTAACTTCTCTGGGTTCACTACTGTGTGAAAAGACATTAAAAAGTATGAAAAGGATTCACAACTACTTCATCCAGATATAGCAATCATATTTTACTTTCTGAACTACTGAATTTCTGGAAATCAAATTATACTTAAAAATAAGCCACCACTCAGATTCAAATAGACTGGTTGTTTACTCTGTGTAACATGTGGAGGCCTTCTTCGAGGCCTGCTATTCTGAACTTGCAGAAAAGAGCACACTGTAAACAGACTTCAGCAGGTAACAACACATCTACCTGTCCAGAGGAAAAACCCCAAATTCCTCCTTTATGAGCAAGGGTAGAAGGATCTAAGACACCTCATATTTCCCTCATCATCCTGTTCTCACCCTGCAGAATCTCCTGTAGTGCTGGAATAACCTGAGACAAAGAGGCAGTAAAACACAGGAAAGGGGCAAGGACAATTCCCCTCTCCTTTTACTGTCTTCCCCTGAGGAAGCTGCTTGTACAAAGCTTGATATCATCATCCACTGCAGAAAAATGCTCTGAAAAACATTTTATTGACTTTGACAGCTTTCAGTGAGAACATAGTTTTAGATTTACCCACTGATCTGAACAACAAAACCAGATCTTGGTCTCCAAGTAAAGTCATAATTTAGGTAGAACTGGGGTCAGCAACTGCTTAAAATTAAATCTCCAATGGAATTTCCACTGCCTTTTGGTGTTTAAAAGAATCTAAGTACCAATAGCACACTAGGGTCCTCTATCCCAAATGTTTAACTAGTGACAAGAAGCAAGCATCTCTAGCTCTGTTTTATACCATTTTATCAGCATTATCCTGCAAACAAAACAAAATAACAATTGAACTTGGTACAGTACAAAGTTCACCTGTGGGCAAAATACAGAAAGCTTGATAGAATTGTGAAAATGTGTTCCTTTTTTCCTCTTTAACATTAAAATTCCTTTTATTTTAGAAAAAAAATTGGCTAAACAAAAAGAAAAAAAGCCTGAAACAGTAAGTTCAGTCCATACTCATTACTGTTTCATCTTTTATATTTGAATGAAAATAAACTAAATTGCCTGTAGTAAATAGCTATTAATTATATGCCCCACTCTCCATTTAGGAAAAGGTTTATAAAAGACAGAGAATAAAACTTTCCTTTTCCTTCTAAAAATGATATATTTTGAAGCTCAGTTAACTATCCAGCGAATTGTCTTAGTCTATAAGAAATGATAAAGCCTCTCCTTTTAAGATGTTTAGGAAACCATTACAATAGAAGAATTTGCTAATTTTTAGCAGTTCAAAATAAAATTTGTTTGGACAAAAAATGCACAGATTGGTCAATGCAAAGGTCTGGATCTTTTTTTCAATACATAGAAATAATTCCTCTAAAGGCAATATTCTCCTCATATCATAATTTTATGTTCCAAATAAATACTCATCCTAAATCCACCCTGAAACATTAGTATACACCTTTGGACTGTAGAAATGCTTGAGTTTTACCTGGAAGGGTTTTGAGAGTGCACAGATGGCTATTACAGATTACCAAAATGGGGCTGTGCAATAACAGTGCCAGCTGTGTAACCACCAGTCCATCTCTAAAAGAGATTGCAAATTCAAAGAGGTAATCTTTCAGTAAAGGTCTGGGAGCTGCCTCAGATGAACTGAGGCTCTACATTAGGAGGACAGAATTCTTTTACAAAAAGGACAGAATGTTTCTATCATATTTGCCATTAAACACTACTCAATTCTCAGCTCAGTTTTATTTTAATCTTTCTAATCTCATCATAAAAAATTAATTCCAGAGAGGTTAGATCAGTGGAGAGAGTTACTAGAGGGGCAGGCTGCTTTCTAGACCATTAATCCTAGCTGACATCCACAGTGCTTGAAAGCTATCTCTTGAGGAATATTTGCTAGTTTATTTGAAAATCTATGATGTCTTTGCATATCATTGAAGCAGTGGGGGAAAATAACCACAAAAATTAAAAAGAGACGCATTCAAAAGCCAGCCCCTGAATACTTGAATTTTGACACCATTTTTTTTCTTTCTTTCAAGAGGCAATGATTCCCTGCAAAATTTAGTTTCTCCTTCATTTTCTTTCCCGTCCCTTTTGTTCTGGCCCACTGATACATTTGGCATTTTGAGATTCATATTTCCCTAAATGCCTTTTTGATAACTCCTGAAAGAGTTATATATGTTTGGTATCCTAGAGTTCAGTGCAATAGGGATTGACAATAATAAGTATCTTGCAGAGAAGGTATTTTGATATCAGCCACAATTAATTAAAGTAAAACTCTGAATAATTCAATCATTGTTATGAATACAGGACCATCTACATAAAGGTGTCAATAATGTCACATAAGACTGAACAAAGTAGAAATTGATATTACAGCAGCTACTGCTTTCTGGTGTCTCAGCTGAAACACTGGAAACCAAATAAACTATACATTTTTTTCTCCTACATTCAGATTTAAGTAAAACTCTTATTCCATATTGAAGAAATGTAGAAGTCACTATATTTCCCATGTTTATACTTAAATAAGTACATGAATGGAGCAAATCATCTTCCAGTCTTACTGGCTTTTTTTCGTCTATCATGAAGAACCAAATCTCATTCTTACTCAGTACAAGGAACCTGATCACAGGAAAGTATCAGTATTAACAAACAACAACAACAAAAAAAACCTGGGTTAAGGACTTAGTTAAACTCATAAGGAGTTTAATCAGCTGGGGATTTAAAATTTTTAGCTTGAGCTTGAAAACCTTAAGTAAAATTTGTCCTTCCAGAATTTAATGAGAGTTTTTCATGATATTTGAATTGAATCAACAAAAATAACTGGGCTGTTTGTGGCATGGCAGTATGATCCTGTCCTTTCAGAGGCTACAATTCATAAATCTATGTTTAAAGGTAAAAGACAGAAAGTAGTTTAAAAATTTTCATCAGATCATATGTAAAATACATGGGTCAAGGGGATAGGAAATGTTCTTATGGGTGGCAGGGGAATTGCCTTGACTACCAACATCTCCTTCTAGTAACAGAGATGGTACTGAGCATAAAACCTTTCAATAGTTCCTGCAGCAATGTCAGCTGGAGTTCAAGCAGTACCAGAGACTGCCAGTGTCCTTTACAAGGCAAAGTTACTATCCTGTTAATGATCTGTTTTGTTTTCCTGATAATGTCATTTGTCGTGGTTTATGTCTGACATACCACTATTAAGGCATAAAATCAAAGGTATTTGCATTTGCAATATAACATTTTAATACTAGTCTTTTTCCAAAAGTTCACATATTTTTTTCAGTGGAGGAGGTCATTATTTAGTGCTTCTATGAGGGTAAACCCAGGCCTCTGAGCTGAGCTTTTTTTTTTGGTTCAGATTTAACAGCTCTTTTATAGACAATTGTATCATAAATTGTTTTAACTATTCTATTTGGTCCTTTTTTTTATTAAGAATTATAATTGTGCCTCTGGCTTAGGAACTTTACTTGCTTATTCTCCAGTTTTCCCACATGAAGGCTCCTAATATTTTATGGGGTGACATTTCTTATGTTCTAACCTTCATCTGAGAAGTGAACTCTTTCTTAGTTTGAGGTGGATTGTCCAGCTAGGGCAATTACATGACATACACTGAAGACTGCTTTAAAATAAAGTAAAATTAAGGACACTCATTTATTTCCTTCTAGTCATGCCAGAGAGAGGGTTACCAGAGCTAAAATTATAAATACTTTTTTGGAAGTTGCATCGGATTCATACCAGTAGGAAATGGCTTTTTCTTTTCATGTGGGTGCAAACCAGTCATCGGGTAACTCCCTAATATCTGTCAAAAGTATTTCATTCACTGGACATAATGAAAGCAAAACCTCAACAAAATTATTTGGAGACCACTATACAGTACATTCTCTAAGCTAGATAGATGGTAGGAAAGATAAATTGTTAGTTGTCAGATAGATAATGTAAAGCTGGCCAGAGCACATGAAGAGAAAAAATGGCTCTTGAGGCATTTTTTGTAGCCTAAGAAGTTGACAAACACTGGATATTCCAACAGAAAACCCACCTAAAAACAGAGCTTTATGAACAATAGTATTTTTTGTCCACTAGCTTAGTTCCTTTTCCCCCCATTTGCTTAAGGAGATAAAGGTAGGAAAATTAATAACTTTTGGTAGAAATTGAAGGAAATGTTTGCAGGAAGAAGCAGGGTAGGAGATAGAATTATTGCTAAATAAGTGCTAGTTGTACTTATTGAGTGAAAATTAAGCTGTTTATTTGGGGAGAATATTTTTTGTGGTTTCTTCACAGAAAATATATTCACTAACCTGTTTACATTTTACACCTTGCATATCTGTTTCCTGCATCTAAACTATGACATTTAATTGTTTGATCAAGCATAACACTTGTAAGTGCATTTTATCCCACTCCTTTAGCAACAATTTCTGACTGAGGCTGGCTTCTATCTTCTGCAATTTCATGCATTTATATATGTGTATATATAAATATACATATTATATATATATATATATGTATATATATATATATATATATATATATATATATATATATATATATATATGTATTTATATATGCATGTTTCAAATATGGTACAGATTCCACTTCCCTTTTATCCACTAAAGACAATTAAGAGCTGTGAGACTAGAATGACACTCCTTCACTTTATGTCAGAGTTTAAAGGGAATTTTCTGCGACAAATTTTGTCTTTTTAATGCATTTCAAATTCAACTGAAAATAATATCAAATCCAAAGATGTAAATTTTTTTAAGTTTCCTGCTTTCTTATTATAAAGAATATAGTGTAAATAAAATGTATATTTATAGGACAGAGACTACACATAACAGTTCAAGTGAAGAGGTGCTTTCTTTTAGCTTGTACAACAATATTCTCACAAGTAATGGGTACCATTTCCATTTAGACATCATCAAAAACACTGCTCTCACCTCCCCTTGGAAACTAATGATACTTCATTTGTTATTGGTACATCAAGTTTTTGTATTGATATATAACTAGGACTTTTAAGATTATAAATATATCTAATACCTTATGCACCAAGTTATAGACTTAAAAGTCTCAGCTGGGCATAATATAGATCCAAATCACTACCAGGACATTAAAGCAGAAATAGGATTCTAGGAAAAGAGCCAATAAAAAATTTCTCACATGCATGTCTTCCTTGTAGCTGTAGTTAACTTTTTTTGGAGCTGTATAAGAACGCCCCATATTTCACTGAATTTCAATCTTTGGCCAAGCATCCCAAAGTGCTGTTATTCCAAATTTTTCAGAATGACTGCAAAAGCCCTCAAAAAATTCACTAAGAGCGGTGACAAAGCATCTTCCCATTTTACTCTTATTCTGTTATCCTGGGTAAAAAGTTTGCAGAGCAACATCAGTGGAAGAAAAGGAAATATGCTATTGTCTGTGGTAAATTTGAAAATACCTGGAAGTGCACAGGTAATGCTAAATGCAACGACCTAAGCCTAACATCCTGCAATAAAGAGCATCTATATTATTGCCTTGAACTAAAAATTGCTGCAATTGAACCAGGAATTTTGTCCTGAGTTCCATTTCTAGTTATAACAAGTCATATCAGGAATGCCTCAGTGGTACTTTCATACCTACACATGCATGTACACACACAGTAATAATGGTATGCACTCCCAGGGCCTAGCAGGTCATTGAAAGGAAAGTTATTCAGCCCAGGCCTGATGAAGGGAAAATACAAGATTACAGCATGTGTGATGTCCTGCAGAGAGTCTATGGATGTCTTATTTAGCAGTGTGCACCAGCTGCAGCACAATTCTGAGCTCAGATTCATCCGTCTTCTCAGCAAGGAAAATCAGGCAAAACAGAATCTCATGCTGCCACAATTTTAATGCTTTAAACTAAACCACTAGAGGTAACTCTACTAGATGTAGGATAGTGTATTCTATCTATCTGGAAGCATGAGAAACCTCCTCCATCAATACCATCTGCAAAGGTGTCATCACCAGTACGTGTGGCAAGTCATTGTCACTGAGAAGTCATACCTGTCTTCTCTTCTGCCATATCTTCCACCAACAGTATTAGTGCAGATCACAGTGGTCTACTGACTTCTTTGAAAGCCCTTTCTTATTTTAATTTTTTGCATCACAGAAGACCATATCTTTCTGACATAAGAACTAAGAAAAACAATATCCAAGCAGTTTATATATTTAGAACTATAGAAACCACTGTGTCTGTTTCATATATGGCTAGGATGTTTTTACAAATAGCTCACAAATCATAGAATAGCTTGGGTTGGAAGGTACCTTAAAGATTATGTAGTTCTAACCCCTTTGCTGTGCACAGGGACATCTTTCACTGAACCAGTTTGCCCAGGGGCCCATTCAACCTGGTGTTGAACACTTCCATATCTTCTCTGAGCAAACTGTTCCAGAGCCTCACCACCCTCACAGTAAAGAATTTCTTCCTAATATCTAACCTAAACCTTCTGTTTTTCAGTTTGAAGCCATTTCCCCTAGTCCTGTCTCTACAGGCCCTTGTAAATTGTCTTCCTTGTAGGCTTCCTTCAAGTACTAGAAGACTGCAATAAGGTCACCCTGAAGCCACCTATTTTCCAGGCTGAAAAACCTAAATTGCCTTAGCCTTTCCTCATAGGAGTGGTACTTCATCCCTCTAATTGTTTTGTTAGCCTTCCTCTGGACTTGCTCCAACATGTCAGTGTCCGTCCTAAACTGGGGACCCCAGAGCTGGATGCAGTATCCAGGTGGGATCTCACCAGAGCAAATAAGAGCAAAACAGAATCACCTCCTAAATACTCAGTAGACTTTCATCTTAACATACACCTTTCTTGTCATTTTTATGGTGAAAGAGAGAACAGAACAATCAGAGACATTATTTCCTAACAAATCTTTTCTCATATATTGGTCTCCTCTCCCCTTGGTCTCTGACAGCTCATTCAAATTAGTAATTATCAGTAGGTAATAGCATTTAGGAGAAGCTCACAGTTGCACCACTGACTTAATGGCAGATGATTTTCTCGCTGTGAGATTCCTGAGCATATGCCCTCCTCAGTTTAGGACTTGGCTTCTCTTGGCAATGTGAAAAGATACAGATGGTTTAGATTGTAGCCATCTTCTCTGAAGGATGAGCTATTACAATTAATGATGATAAAAGAGCCTTATACAGTTTCCTCTACCGCGGTAGAGCTGTTAAAGTCAAATAGAAAAGTCTGGTTGCATAAATTATTTTCTCATTTTCCATCCCTCCAGAACTCAGCTGGTCAAGGAGGATGGCAGTTCAAATGAGTCTTTTCTTCCAAACCCCGACTGAATGTGGAGTCTGTGCTCACTAGATAGAAAGCTTTAGATGTTAGTAAGACCACACTGCAAACTAAAGCCAGTAGAGAATGATCACTTGCCCTCCTGAATCATTCAAAATTCATGATGAACAACTATAGTTAGACATTCAGTTTATAAGCCTTTCAGATTTACAAAATCATGTTTTTCTACTTTATGATGCATATAAATAAAGATTTTTACCTGCAGAAAGATAGTACAGTCAGGAAAATTAAGGACTTTGCAAAGACGGGTTCAAGATAATTTTTTCTTTCTCACTGAGCATCCCACAAGAAACACTCAGGTGACAGAAGTATGGAAGATTAATTTAAGAAGTTTGTAATACTATTGACCTACTATGCTTTAAAACTACCAGTCCCATGTGCATAGAAAGATATTCTTGAATCTACTCTTTAAAGCAAAAAAAAAAATTGTTATAAAGGTACAAGTTTTATATTTAATAATAAATATTAGAAAATATATAACTTTCCAGTTTTAGTTAAGTGAAATATTTGATGCTTAGTAGAGGACATATCAATTTTTTTAGTTTAATAACCAGTTTTCCTGTAGCAAGGAAATATAGCAATGAATACAAATATGTTGTTGCACACAACTAACAACAAGTTTAAATATGACAAGAGTTCACTAAGAGCCTGAGCACAGAAAAGTTGCAAATATTTTTCCCACATGAATTATTTTATTCTACAATATCAGCTGCTAAACATTTATTTCAGAGGTGAGGTACACCACACTAAACACTTAAGCTATACATCTAGGTTTCCAGCCAAGTTTTTAGGTTTTCCATTTCTAGGGTTATAAATAACTGCAAATGTAGTAACTTCAGCCATCTTCTTTGATTTACTTCACTTCTACCCTATTCACTGCCAGCTCTTGGACTAGTTCTAGCCATTACATGACCAAAACCTCATATGCTGGATTTATATCTTCTATTCTTTCTCCTATATTCTATTTTTTTCCACAAAACATAACTTTTAGCTAATGGCAATTTCTTCATTTTAGTCAAAGTAGCCGGCCTAATTACTACCTCCAACTTTTACAGCTTTTAAGAGTTTGTATGAAAACAGGACCTCAGTCAAAATATTGTGTGCAATTACATCACTCTAGACTGTTTCCCAGCTCTTGTGAGATAAACTGGAGAAAACCCCTAAACCCCTCTCACTGTTCATCTTTTCTGACATTGGCTACAGATCAGTAACCTAAAATATCTCATTGCTCTTAAAACAACTAAATTATGGTAAACTTAAAATGCACATATCCAGAAAATGAGGATAGCACAGATTTCATTCTATTTGAATCAGTGAAGCTCAGCAAAATAAATATTATTCCTTGTGGGTTTTCTGGCTTCCCACTGTACTTTTGCTAGTGTTAACTCAAACAAGTTATAATGAGGAAATAAGATATGTAACAGCATGAAGGGAGAAAGACACACTTACCTTGTAACAGGGAAGAACTTAATTTATTATGCTAATTCTTTTTATTTAAGAAAAAGTATTTGAATCTAGATGCAATAACTTCTCCTGAATCAACTAGTGAAAAACTGAGACCCAAAGTGTTAGACAAACTTGTCTGCTTTCAGGGAGGCTGTGATTCTGAGGCAGTCTAAAAAGTTTTAGGTTCCTCTCATACATAACCAACAACGAAAGTACACCCTTGTCTATAACCTAGGAATTACATTTTTCTAAGATGGGTCTTAGATAGGCATCATTTTTTAAAGTATCTTGTTTTTTGCAAAGCAAAAATTACTGACTTTACCGCCTTTCATACACCAGGATGACTTTTCCAGTAAAACCCAGGGACTGTAGATGGCAATTCCTCTGCAAATTCAATTCCTGTCAGACTTCACTGGCCTTCACTAATTCCTACACAATCTTGATTTGTTGAATTCATTTCACTTCGTTTTACAAATATGTTGTTAATCCTTTCCCAGCAAGTTCTTCCTGTTAAGACTGTTTTCCATGCTGAATGGATTTCATCCTGATCAGATACCAACAATATAAGCTAAATTTCACAGAAGCACACAACAGCAGCATTTGGCTCTCAGGTTGTCTCAGCCTATAGCCCTGCCATGACAGCTGCTCCCATGATCAATGATAGGAGCTTACAAATGAGGCAGAGCTGCAAAGGACAGTGGATTTCAAGGAACCATTTGCAGATAGAGCAGCTTTTTACAATGTCTAGGGTAGCATTTACAGTGCAAAAATGGATATGAGATCCTTTAGCACTCCCTAGCCATGCTCATGTTCTCATCTATTTTCACTTGTCTCCCCTTCTCCAGCTTCTCCTCGTTCCTCTCAACACACATACACAAGCACACATAAAACCCTCTTCTGCTTAGAAATATTTTCCTAGGAAGTTTCACAATTCTGGATAAACACACAAGAAGTAAATCACAGGAATAAAAAGAATGTTTGTTAATTGTTTGTGCCACTGGTGTTGGATTCCAGTGAACTTTCTACTGCTTTCTAAATAAAATTCTATTTAATATGTATGTGTAATAACAAGTCTTCTGACATGGAATCTAATCTAATTCCCATGCAATAATTTATTTTAAATTTTTTAAGCCCTGTACTGCCTATATTTTGACCAAGACTGGGGATTGTCTTAATAACTGGATGATAATAAAATAAAAATTTCTAAATTGTCAGGTAGTTTAGACATCTCAGCATAAAAAACTACATCTATACCTGAACTCTCTTCAATCCAAAGAAATATTTTGAAAGAAAGCACTGATCAGTAGTTAAAACACTAGAACAGACTTGAGAGTTTGAAAAACTTGATTTCCTCTACTGTGCAGAAGAAAATATTTTTGCCTGAGAAATACAGTGGTCTGTATAACCTGAGGACTCAAGAAGGCTGCAAAACTTTCCCCCCCAAGGAAACACCTGTTAGGATTTAATCTTGCATTTATCTCAGAGTAAACCAATGCAGCATTATTTTCCAAATGAAAAGTGATTCTTAAAATGCAATCAGACACAGGATTTCATTCTGTTTAATTACATGAGCAGTCACTCAAGGTGAATGAAATACAAAAAATAAAAGCAATCCTTGCATTTCAACACCTCACAGAGGAGCAAGAAAATATCCCAAAGCCAACCAAAAGTATCCTACCAAGAACGAATATTTTTATGTGTAATTTTATAGGTCATTACCTTCCATAGTTGAGTAACATATTGATTCCCCTTACAAAGTCTTCCGTTTTCTAGGCACTGAAACAGAAAGTAAGAGAAATTTACACATTGACATGATGAATATTCACACATTCTAATCTGAACAATCCATCTTAGGCTGAAGCTAATATAATAGTCTCCCTGGATCTAGATTGCAGACCCTGGAGAAAAGAAGGCTATTGTTTTGTGCAATTCAGAGAAAAAAAGGGAATCTCCTGTCCTGAACATCCAGAGAAATGAAGAACAAGCCCCAGTGATGCAGGAAGGATAGGGAGAGCTGCCTAACTTAACCACACTGATGATTTGAATATACCCCATTATTTTCTTTCATCACTGCTTTTTACATAACCAAATGCTTTTGTCAGCAATATCTGTGACAACAAAACCAAACCAAGGAAAACTGCTACTGACCACTGACAATTACAAGTGTGGCACAGCAGTACTTACAGATAGTGGAACTTTCCTGAACACAGAATCTTTTTCCATAGCAAAATTGAAAAAGAAGAAAAAGTATAATGATCTATGGAACACTTTCTACTTTGACCACGCTCTCTACATACATCATTTCAAACCAAAGCAAGGACTGTTCAGATTCATGCATCTGCAGTGAAGCAGGTGAGTATGAACTTTGTTGATTCTGGTATATTCCAGGTAAGTAGAATACTCTTTGAACCTATGGATACTTAATTCATTATAGAATATAAAGAATAGATTGAAAGCAACTCATGCCAGTACATTCAACTGCATGGCATGAAGGATATTCATCTAAGACGCAGACTAATCATACAAATCAAATCTTGGCTCAGAGCCTGACAGAAACTTTAATTAAAGAATCATCTAGATTTCTAGGTACAGCTAAAGGTATAATTCATGCACATAATAAGTACTTTAAACTGCTTCCACTGTCAAACACATCCGAAAGTATTAAAGTAGGAAATGAGATCTCACCTGATAATGCATTGTTAAAGGCAGAAAAGTTTGCCAAAACACAGAATTCATAAGACAGATTCCTTGCAGAAGCTGAAAGGCAACCAGGTTTCTGGCTTTCAGCATAACTATCAAGTTCTGTTTCAACAGCTGAGAAAAATACTTCTCCCTGTCATGATTTAAACCCAGCTGGAGATGAAACATGCAGCCATTCACTCAAGCTCTTCCCCACACTCTGGTGGAATGGGAAGGAGAATCAAAGTAAAACTTGTATGTTGAGATTAGAACAGAGTAATAATTGAAAATAATGCAAAATACAATAATAATGGTAAATAATAATAATGATGATGATGTATAAAAAAATCCAAATGATGTATAATGTAATTGCTCACCACCCCCTGACTGATGCCAGACTGCCTCTTCCCGAATCCAGACTGGCTCCTCCTTCCAGGTAACTCCCTGGTTTATATAGCAGATATATATATATTCCCATTTTGTGGTGGGAAATATCTTATTGATCAGTTCAGGTAATATGTCCCAGCTATGTACCCTCCCAGAGGTTTTCTTCAGGGTGGTTTTTTTGTTGTTGTTGGTTGGTTTGTTGCAGTTTCTTGGGAGGTATTTTTTTGTATGCATCCTCACTGGCAGAGCATGAGACAAGGAGAAAAAGTTCTTGATTTAAGACAAACATGTTTTAACAAAAAAAAATCAAAACATCAGTGTGTTATCAACGTTCTCATTCTGAACCCAAAATACAGCACTTCAACAGCTATTGAGAAGAAATTAACTCTACCTTAATTGAAACCAGATCACTCCTTTTCAGCATTTCAAGCTATCTGTACAAAAAAAAGAAGCCAAAAAATTGTACAGAGGATATAGTTTCACCTTGCACTTGACTAGAGTACATGATCAAGGGGAAAGGATTAATCTGTGGAGAGTTCTGTATGCTCCGTGTTGTTTCTCACACACAGGAAACTGGTACAATGAATGATCAGCAATGATTTTTTTTTTTTTCTATACTTTCTTATCCAGCCCTTTCAAATCACAGAGAAACCTGCTGGGTTCTCATCCCCAATTATAATCAAATTGAGCCACAGCTCCCCCACTGCGCTTTATCTGAAATTTTAAGTTGGCCCTGTATTAACTTTGCACATCATCTCATGTGGTCTCATCAGGACTTCAGACAATGCAGAGACTTAGATTTGTTTACTGACCATATTCAACTCCAGACTACAAATCACCTCTGAAAATGCCAAGCCCTTCTCTCCCCAGTTCATATACCTAAGCACAAATCACTTACAGATTTATCATGCTGATACAGAAAGTCTTACATTAAAAAATAATTTTAAAAAAATTAAAAATACAGTGCTGATTATTCTTTGACTACCAGAGCTATAAATAAAAAATAACCCTTTTTTTAGTCAATTACACTTACAAAATTATAAAATTATACACTACTGACCTAAGAGAACAGAAAGTAAATGAAACATCCACATGTTCTCTCCCATGTATGTTGACCAGGAAATGCCAAATCCTTACATAGGATTTAAGGCAAAGGATACTTTCATTACAAATTACAAAGTGATATCCAAGATCACTGACATACTGACCCAATGGAAAGACTTATGAGTTGTTTATGTTTTTATTGTAGTGAGGAAAAGTATTAAAATTATCATCTCCTTACAAATGATCATGTTACATCCAACTCTCCAGGGCTGCATTAATACCGGGCTAAAAACCATATATATAAGGTTCTTGATAATTTCCTGGTATCAAAATTCCTGCTGAAACAACCTGACAAACACAACAGGATGCTCTAAGGTCCTCAAAATTTTACATCCATTTTTTCTGATTCTCTCTAGCATTTCTAGACGTATTGGCATTTTCAGATACACAATAACAGTGTGTATCTAACTCCAGGCACTGACACAAATATGATGGAGTGGTTTGTCAAATCCTTTTTTCCCTGTGAAATGGACAAGAAGTAATAAAAGTTCAGAAAGTATCTGACATCTTTGCACATAGAGAGATATGGTTTTTTGGTGATTTCTCATTTGTATTTCTTTCACAGATTTTACTATAGCAACTGAAGAAGAGAACTTTCAAAAAAAATAGAAGAGGAAAAGTACAGTATTCACATTTAAAAAATATTATCAAGAAAGCAAAAGTCCCAATTAAGCACATTGGTTTTAAAAATTACTCCATTTTTTACAAAGAATTAGACTTATTATTTTAAAACTGCTGTCAAATAAATAGATATCTTTTTGATCCTTATTTTAGACAGAAAATCTGATTTAAATCTATGTTTTGGCTCATTTTGACCTATATTTGCAGAGCAATTAGTGACTTCTGGTGTCCTAAAGGGGCTTGCTCAGAAACTACAGGTTATCATGCAGCTTCATCTGAAAAAAGTTACATTCTTTCAACTAACAGGCGAAACTGAGAACTCAGGCTTGTGGTCATTTCTGATGGAGAAACATGAGTGAAGACTAAAGAAGTATATTTGTTTCTCCTTTAGGAAAGAAAAAAGTTTTTTTATTTTGTTAGGGAGTACATAGAATTATTTACCTCATTACCTTTCTACCAATAGAAACAAGGAAAAAAAGTCTTTGTAAACTTTACAAATATGAAAAGAAAATGTAAATGTTTGCTACAGAGGAGCTGAACAGCCATACAGAGGTGGTGTGATGAATGAAATAATCCCTAGGAGGGCTTTCATACTTGTATACTTGTATATATCACTTGTACAAAATCAAAAATCTCTTCCAACATAGGTATCCTGGAGAGAGAAAAAAAATCTTAAATGCTTAAATGAGAAGTCTTTAAAAAGCATAAAGAATCACAGCATGCTTACAATTTGCAAATCCTACTGTTTTCACACTTCTTAAAAATAAAACTCTGCAGTATCCAGACTGGTAAAATGAAAGCAAGCAAACAGCAAATGCAGAGGTCAATAGGGTAATGACTTCATTTGAACTATTTGGTGAACAGATCAATAAGTCAGTGAATCAATACTGGGGGCTTTTTAATTATAAATTATATCCAAGCTGAATAACAAAATGAAGCGACATAAGAATGCAGAATTATGTCAGAGCTGACACAGGAAAGCAAAAAGACAGATCAAAACTGGCTGAACTTTATAAAGCAAATATGACAAGTTACATATTATTAACAACATTAATGATCTACCTTTCATTCTATCACCACTCAGCAGGGTCTGTAAACCTCTTCTTGACATACTGAAACAATAAAGACTAAAGACATTCACAGTTTTTACTGTTGTACTTATCTAGTATGAACTGTGAAGAAATATAAACATTGCATGTGAAAGGAAGGATACAAGGCAAGGAAACTCCGAATTGTCTCAGATTTTGTGCAACTGGAAGTTGGGTCAGTGTTTCATTTCACCCATCTGCTAAAATTTGTCTGTGGTGAATGACTGATACCATACATGGTGAGGTTACTGCCAGGGTCATGTCAGTACAGTGTGCTGGTGCTGTGAGCACTGAGCATCATGCAAACAGACATTTGGTGTGAGCTCTCATTCAAAACGTCTTAGCACCTTCAGCATCCTTGTTTTCAGAAGAGTAAAACTGTTATCAAGTGTTTTTAAAGACAATATACCTATAACAATTACAACCAGTTTATCTTTAAGTAAAGGAGTGCAAGATCCAGTTTGACAGTTCACTATAGCCTTGTTTCACAAGAAGTTGGTGGGTTTTCACTTTAACCTTAGAAGGTTTGCTTTACCTACTCAGAGGCACTACTGAGGGGTTTTGAGCTTATACACATGATGAAAATAAGTACAGCAATACTAATAACACACATCTAAACTGAGAGAAAAAAGTGATTGACACACCTGTGGTGTTAAATATCTGTGAAAACATGTCTAAGATGTAGGTATACCAATTTTCTGGTCAGTGGAATCATAAAATATTGTAAACCAAGCCAAATTAAACTCCTGTGTAGTAATGAATGTTTTCCCACAGAGAGAAAACATTCATGACTCAAGCTATGAGATTCTTATCATAAAAAAAAAAAGATAAATAAAAAAAATTTTTAAATCCTGAAAAAATTAGTTGAAAGTACTTTCTGGAAAAGAAGTTTACTATAAACCTGAGAAGTTGCATTGCTCTGCCTATAATGCCGTTTTCATTCTCTCTTAATATTTTCCAGCTGAATTAATGATGATAAAATATTAGGATCAATAAAGCCTACAATTGAGTTCATACAGAAGAAATCTGCTTTCAAGAAATATGAAGCATGCAGAAATGTCTGACAACATTCTACACCCTTGCAGGACAAAAAGACCACACAGGATGGACTTAACATGTGAAATAAAAATGTATTCTGAAAAATGATAAAGAATGGCACTGCAGCCCACCCACAAAGACTCCTACCTTCCTGGGGAAAAGGAAGGAAACACAAAACTGAGAACTAAATAGAGCAAAGCAGAAAGGACAAATTCAATTAACCTCTGTCAGAGAAGGCATATTTTCCCTGTTCCTTCATTATCAGTTACATCACTTTTGGTGATACATTGTCAGGACTTCAACACAGGAGATTTTGGTAGGCAAAAGTCAATGCTTGCATCTTATTACCTTGTCATCCCCAAAGCAGAAAGCCAACAGAGTTTACAATAATGGTAGGAATAAACGCAAAAAATATGATGCAGAGTCTTGACCTGTAAAACAATTAAACATTTTTTGTCACTTCATATTTAACTGCTGACATATATTTCATATTCCTCTGTCACACAGCAGGAAAGTGTAACCAGATTTGCAGCATGGCCAAATGGAAGCAAAGTAGATATAAAAATGACAGTCACCAGCCAAAATAAAACAACAAAGTATTACAGATAAATCATCAACATCATCATCAGTGGGAGGTTTGTTGCTTGCTATGAGGTGAGTAATCACAAAGTCTAACGCAGCAACAGGCATCCTCACTCTCTGAAAGTGTGCCAACACCATAAAACATAAGCACAGTCAGAAACATTTTCTGAGCACATTAAATTCATTAAATTAATTGCATGCTATTAGATGTAAAGTCAGTGTATCAATCTATGAAACATGCTCAAAATTCTTTTTGCAGTCATCTAAGTCTTGGTTGCGTGCTGAGGTGTAATAATAGGGATTATTAAAAAAAAACTTTGATGTCCACAAAATTACATTTATTAAGAAAACAAAGTGCAGATTTAGAGACTTTCTGAAATTCTCTAATTCAGCTCACTACCCTTTGGATTACATATGGATTACATCCTGTGATATACTGCATCATAAGATGTGGCTATACTATTTCAATTTCAAATAAAATTTTTAAAGGACAAACAAAAAAAAAAACCCAAAACAAAATAAATTGCCAGAGCTGTGCCTGGAGGTGAATGCCCCTACTCTGGAAGTACAACATCATTTCAGTGCATGGCACAGCAGCAGATAATTTTTCCACTGAGCTTTTTGTTGATTTAGGTGGAGACAAAAAAAAAAAAAAACTCATAGAGTTGCCTTGAAGCACAAAAGCCCAGCTAGCTTGGAGGATCTCTGCACTGCGCTAACAGGAAGCCTATTGCTTCTGTAAGATCAGCTGCTTGCCTGTAATTGTTGCTCTCACCTTTTCTTAGGAACTTGAGGAGGGCTCAGGGCATTTTGAAGGATTCATCCAAGCGTCTCGGAAGCAGGAAATATCTTCGTGTTCACTAACACAGGTTCCTGAATATAAGTGAATTTTCTGAGGAGCAGGAAGTGGGTTTATGAGGCACAACTCTTCACTTCTGAAGACATCACATCATACAGTCTACCTGCAGGGCAGTGGCACAAAGAGTTTGCATCCTGAGATTATTTACTCATTTTATTATCGTGTAGGCCATGGCAGAAGAAAGGTTACATTATCTCTTTGCACACTGTGCTAGTGATATGACCTCTATTAGAGCATTATATACAGGTATGACCTTCAGATTTTAGGAAGACTATCAATGAATTGGAAAAAAAATATAAACTTCCATGAACATTCAAAGAATCCTAATCTTTGATTTATAGAGAAGTTAAGAAGTTAATTCAATGCAGTACATTGCAAAGAAGCGTATAACCTGGATACAAAACACAAAGAAAGCAGATTTTTAAATCTATCTCCTCTGTTTCTCAAATTAAGATATAATGAGATGTGTAGAAGTTGTAGACTAAAGGTTAATAAATTAAATAGATAAATTTTTGCCATCTTTATAACAGGGAGTGAAATTAGCCATTGGTATAACTTAATAAACATTGCATATCACTAAAAGTAGGAGATTCAAGGCTTGGAATTTTTTATCTAGGACCAATGACTACTGAACACTATGCATCTTCCAGTCAAATAATCACTCACAGAAGTTCTATAGCTTCTGTGCAAAGGAAGTCAGAACAAGATGACCATGGTGGTTATGACATCTCACCTCAAAACTCACAAACTGAAACACCTTAACAGTCATACAGAATATTTAAAATTTTGCTGCGGTCTCCAGAATGATATAGAAATGCATACCACAATACAAAACAATCATGTAATTTCTTGTTACTTTTCCAAAATACCTTGCAAACTATACACTTACAAAGTAATGGAGGTTCAGTACCTGTGCTTCAGAGTACTAAAGTTTTCTATTAGAAATTTCAGTAAAAAGAAGCAAACAAACTACAGCAATTCTTGTGTCCTATTTGTCTATCCAAGAGAAACCAGCCAAGTTGAAATCAGTCCAATTAATCTTATTTGGAAGTAACCTGTGAATTTCTCTCTGTGAGAAATGTTCCAATGTTTGTACTTATGGAGGCACTCTGGCTTTGAGCATACGACTAATATATTTTTTATTTGCCTACAAGAACACTCGTAAAAAGATGATTCCAGTATAATTAGACAAAATTATTATTATCGCTATAATTATTTCAATAGCTGACATCTTGGAAAAAGCTCATTTTGGAGCATTCTTGGAGTACTTTCTCAAGCAATGACGTTAAAATGGTCTCTGACATTTCTGAAAACAGTTTTTTTAATGAAAAGTGGCAAAACTCCTTCTTTTGGTATGTAGCTGCAATCAAGGATACTCACCATAAAAGATATCAAAATAATGAATGGCACTCCCAGTAAGGAAAATTAATTTAAACAAGTCAGGTAGAAACATGTATGTTTTTGCAGAGAAAAGTTTTTTGTTAGTGGTTCAGTTATTTATTTCCTCTTTGGAAAACCACACTACACAATTGCTGTGGACTCGTTTATTTTCCCAGCACATGCCTTTGAAATAAAACAAAATTCCGATACTTCCAGTGGTAATGTTGCTTCTCTCAACCTGTGCAGGAAAAAAAATCCATTTTGACTTCCAGCTGGCCTATTAGCTAGTTAATTAGTGCAGCTTATTACAAAATCAATAACAACATGCCTTTGCTGATACTTTTCCCATTTATGGTTGTGAATATACAGGGCTTCCAACTACTTCATTATTGAATTTATTTCTTGGAAAGATTCCTCAGTGAGTAATGCATTAGGATAGCCTGAAATCTCTCCACATATATAGGACACAAATAAAAGGGAGAATGAGGGAAGACTGCTTGCTAGATTTCTAATTGTAGAAAGTCTGTTTAGGTACCAGACTTTTCTTTGCTGTATGATACATCAATGAAATACTGTATTAAAAAACGACACACTTTTCTATATCCTTTAATACAATGTACTCTAACAATAGAAATAAAAAGAACATCATTGCCTCACTCTAACTCAGTAATGACAGCTGTAACCATTTTGTGTGCTTCTGAGCTCAATAACATTAGATGCAAAGCTATCTCAGGTACTGTAAAAAAAGAAGGGGAACGTTTCTGGTCAGATAAAGTCCTTTATAGTACTCACTAGCATCAGAGTAATTCTAGCCAAACTAAGTTGCCAGCACATGGCACATATATATTCTAAGTTTAATTTTGTCTTACAGTGTTGAAATATTATTTCTCTCTTTGATCACTTTGACAGGTTTCCTGACCCTGGCCCTCCTTATTCTACTTCTTTAGAGGAAATAGGAGACCTACAATCCATAGGTACAGTATACAAGAGTGATTCCTCAGGATTTGCTAGGAGATTAAATTATTCTGGTTGCATGATGATGCTGGGTAGAACTCAGCAATGCTTAGATGTAAGTAAGCTGTAGGACTTGTTCCTTTTTCCCAGTATTGAACTTAGTTTCAAATTTATAAAATACAAAACCACAAGCCCTGGAGAAATTCAACTTCCTTCATTTTAGCTCTTTACTAAATTACAAAGTGTTTCCAAGCATTGTGGATCTAAATAA
Source organism: Setophaga petechia (assembly GCA_024362935.1). Taxonomy (NCBI): domain Eukaryota; kingdom Metazoa; phylum Chordata; class Aves; order Passeriformes; family Parulidae; genus Setophaga; species Setophaga petechia. The sequence continues at coordinate 37,900,700 of JANCRA010000001.1, forward strand.
ACTTCTGATGTGGCCCAATCAATAGCTTCTCATACTTATATTAGTAAGTAATACTTTTAAGGGCTTAGATATGTTGTGATTTCTGACCAATATAGTTATCTATGCAGTGATGTATGGTTGCTTTTCCTGGTAGCTGGAAGCTGTCTGAGTGGTTAGGGGCCTGGATGATCTGTTCAAGTATTACAAAGGAGCAGGATATGTGAAGCAGTGCTGTATCTGGTTCTTAGATATCCTAACAGCTCATGGTTGACAGTTCAAATGTGGAAACACAAATTTCTTCTTTGAGCAGCAAGAAATATGCCTCTGGCATCTTTCTTCTGCACTTGTCAGTCATGAAGCTGTTCTATACAGATTTTGAGAGCGCTAGAGCAGCAGCGCTAAAAAAAGAGTTACCGAAGTACTGCAATTCAAGGATCTGAAGGGAGGCTTGTTTTTCATGCAAAATAACTTAGAAAATACTTTGCAAATATTCCATGGACTCTATGGGATTATACCAATGCTTTGACTGTGCCTGCCCCAACATCTTGGATGATCTCCTTGTTGCTTGAAATGTGCAAAGACTTTGTGCCAAGTCTGACTTCAGTACAATTTGATCTGCCCACACCTGCATTATTTCTCTCATCACAGAGCTAACAATGCACACATAATTTCTTTGATACAGCTGTCTGGATATTTTCATCATCTCACCACAATCACTTTAAAATAATAACCACAATAAACCAAATTTTTGAAGTAGTGGCTTTAAAAAACCTTTGCTCCATGGCCAGGTTGAACAGGCTGATATTTCCCAACTCGAACCTCACAAAATTTGATACAAGTTATGTTTCTCAGAGCTCTGATCACAGGAGACAATTGGCTACTGAATGAGACTGCTTATAAATCAATGTAAAAGTGTTCCTAAATCACACTTTATGCCTCACCTTCTTTAATTTCAAACATATTTTTATCTGCAAACCACAGAATCCTGTGCCCCATAGAGGCCCTTCTGTGTAAAGATCCAGATGAACTAATGGAATAGGAATGACAGACTGGGACTAGATGTTAGTATAAATATTTTCCTCTCAAACAAAGATTCAGTCTAAAACTCCTCTCTGTACATGGGGCTTGGGATGTAAACTGATCTACAGAACTGGCTTTGCTCCGGCTTTTTTTTTGCCAATAATGGAGCTACAAACATCTGACCACCTTCAAGGAACTTATCTCTCTTTTAATGGTGCACAAGTTTTCCCCAATGTTTGAAGAATAGTATACAATGATGAAAAACACTAGGCAGATGATAAAGTTTATGAGAATAGATACAGATATATATACATTTCTCTGGGTACTCAACATGTTTTCGACAAGTAAAACACTCTGATATCTGTTTGTTCTGCAGTCCCAGGAAGAATGTGACCTATATTTTAAAAAGCAGATTTTTCTGGACCTTATTGATATAAGATGAAGTGCTTCCCTCAAGTGTGCCATGGAGTCCTGCTCTCTGCACTGCATCACTGTGGGTACAGGTACAAGATAGTAGAGGGGCAGAGAGGAGTGCTCCGTCCAGAGACAGCAGAAATTTGCAGTGCTTGTGAAAATCAGGTTAGTAGAGACCGAGACAAATACAAGCAGCAAAGCAAGTAAGATTTAATCCTTTCAGGTAACAATGCTCAAGGACAAGACCATGGACGAAGGTGGATCATTAAAACATAAAGCACAGCTATTTGAGCAGATGGCCAGAACAGTTCTCAAAATAATTTCTTTCTGCAGTATTACATGCTGTGCCATAACATGCATTATTAATTTTTCTAGCAAAGTAAGTAAACAATATTTTCTATTCCATGTCACAGATCAAAGACCTGGATACTGTTTCTATTAAAAATGACAGCTGCAATAATATTTTTTGTTAACATTGCACTGAGCCAACTACATTATTTTTATGTTGGGAGAAAATACACAGCATTATTGAACCTTACTACATTCTCCTCTTTGCTAGAATGTAAATTGAATGATAATTTTCTTCCTCTCACAGAAAATAAGATGAATTTAAAAAATCTGTTTATACTGCAAAAGCATTCTAGTATTGTAGTCCATGGAACGTTTGCAGAGCATTTTCAGTTAATTACATAAAATCAAATCTTTATCTTCAGTCCCTAAGGTTTGAATACATTTTGTGATGACACTGCTGTTCTACTGCTCCATTTGCTCTTAAAAGTTAATCAAGAAAGAAAGTAAGTTTTGGAGTAATTGAATAAAAACTTCTTAATACAAGAGCAGAAAAGGACAATTGAATTATTTCCACATTTCTTTAGAATCTCCCTCATGCTTAGACAGTTCTGCATGATGAGTAATTTTGGGAGGTAGGTGATGTATTTAGCATGCAGTAAAACAAGTTACACAGAGTAACTTGCTCCTTATGAGAGTAGTGAAGTCTACTGCCACAAGAATTATAGATCTTAGGGAAATAATACACAGGGTAACCAGACATCCCCACACAGTTCATGCTTTGCAGGGTTTCCCCCAGCTCGGATCTCTCTCCAAAGCTGCAAGATAAGGTAGGAGAACTTTACCTTTCTATCTGTGCTCCTTTCAGTTTCCTTATGCCTTGCATGAGTATGTGGGACCCCACAAGTTACAATTAATGCCTGAGAATCTCTCACTTTTTTTTTTTTTCAGATGTACCCTAACAGATGAAAAGTTCAAACTACCATAGCAGAAAACTTGGGTGCTAGGAAATTTTACCACCCCTGAAGCCGACTAAGGCACCACTCCACTGACTGACTGATCTCAGGAGGTCAAATGAGTGTCTTACAATTAGCTATGAAAATCATTTTATAAGGAGGAGGTATATTAGATTTTCTGCAATTAGATCTCTTTAGAGAGTACCACACTATGAATTGCAAAGTCCTATCATGATGACTTTTGCTCATGAGGAATAAAAGATCAGACACATATCAATAGCTTTGATTTATGTAGTGCAGGTGAAATGCCACATTTTTAGCAGTTTGTCTTTTTTAAAAAAAGTATAGCAATATATAAATTTCATTCATCTGATAATTTCTGTTTCATCTTCCCAGTTATTACAAACTTGCTAGCACAAGGGTCTTTTGCAAGAAATCAATGACTCAATTCTAAATTAATGTCTTTGAAAAACTCTTCAGTAGATGGCTAATTTTGTTATCCATAAATGTCTCTTGCTATCTATAAATGTCTGTGCCTTCAAATTTTATATTTACATGTATTTATTATGTGGGCTCATAAGAAGAGACAATCAGAAAGTGACAACATTAGTTTCTACTTATATGGTAAGGTTTAAATACATATCTTAATAATTTTTCAGTGTTTCTCGGGTAATAGTGCAAGGTAACCACTGTTAAGTCTCTTTCTAGTATTGACTAGAATTACTTGAAAATAGCTGATTAAACATAAAGAACTATCATTTGCACCACATCATGACTCCTTTCATTCTGTTCTGACGAGAAAGAGATTCCTTAAGGGGAGAAAAAAAATCTGTAAAAGCTCACCACAGAGGCAGTCTGGAAGACTACACCAAAGTCTCAGACAATCCCTAGACAGAAAAAGAAAAGAAAAAGAATATGTCTATTTAGTAAGTTCACTTTTTTATGTAATATGCCCAGTTCTCACACCCATAACTGTTGAGAAAATTCAGAATGTGAGAGTTGTAACAAAATAAAGGCCAACCCCTACAAAGAGTATCTGATAGCTGAACGCTCACGTTTAAAGCCTGCACACAAAGCTTTTAAGTCTTCACTTGGAGTTGCCACAGATTGCCATGGGAACCGAGGTCAGGAACTGGGAATGTTTTTTAGTGGAGGATCATAGATAAAGCTAACTTTAAACTTCCATGACAAAGAGTCTTCTTTGGTTTGGTTACAGGTTCTGCACCCTGTCTAGAAATCTGGAAAATTTCTGAACACTGAATGGATTCTCTCTACAACTGAAACCTTTAAAACCTCTACTCTCCATTCTCATCCTTTCTTTTACAGTCTTGTTGAAAGCTGCTCATCAAAAAGGGCAGTTTAGGTAGAATATGAACTGGACTGTTAAAACTTTTTGAAAATTCTCTTCCAGTATAAATTATGAGGATTTAAAAATATTATAAAGCAATTGTGTCTCTGTGCTCAGCCACTCTTTGCTAACTGAAGCAGGGCTTCTATGCACTTGAATTTAAGAAAATACTACAAGTCCAGGGAATTAATATTTTAACCCCAGGGAGAGCTACATCTCATTCCTAAGCATCATTTTCTAAAGTGCAGCTTGACATTAATCACTGATGATTCAACCATACACATGCATTTAAGGTGGGTAAATTTTTCAAGATTTTTGAGATTGTCCAGGAAAGAAAAGGCAATATGACCCCTTATAAAAGCAAAAACTATACCAAGGACCTACTGAAAAAAGTGGGGAAATTAAGGTTTCTTGCATTTTCTACTTCTTCTGCTGAGCTTGATAGAACTAAATGCTTGGAAACTTCTCTTTGGCTTTTATTTCAAGAATGTAGAAATGCAAATAAAGAATTACAGTTTCAGCTTCACTCTTCCTCAAGAATTTCTCAACTGTTCATTTTAATGAAACATTCCACCAGAACATATTTTTTTAAATCAATATTTTATAAGATTTTCCCAGTCAGTTGAATTGATAGCACCCAAATTTCAAGTCTGATGATGTGCATATGGTTGACAAATCTGATAAAGTTAAGAAAACTGTCCTTAATCCTGGCAAATCCCTGAAAACATACTTTTATACTATAGAGCAAATATGTATTAAACACTAGCTGGTGCTATCTTCAAATGCAAGTGGAATAAATTCCTTGTAAAAGGAATTTTATGTGAATGTGTAGAAAACTGAGAATTATTTGGTGAAAAGTAATGATCACCTTTCCACCAAGAGATGGATGACAAGAAGCAGTAGTCAATACCCCATTAGCAGGTCCATTATAACTTAGGAATAGAAACACATTTTATTTTAGGAAGCTAAAACAATTGTACGTGAATTTTAACAGCTGAACAAATCTACGTGCTAATCTACAGTTATAAAAGTTAAATAAATTAGTAATGCCATCACCACCACTTCTACTGCACAAAAAAGTTTGTAATTCATTTAAAACCCATTATCAAACTGTTCATTTTGTCTACACACACTATTATTGTTAATGTTGTGTCAGCATTTCCGTAAAAAACACTTCTTTCCAGAAGATTTAATCATGGCTGAAATTCTGCATTGGATTTTTCCTTCTGGGAGGTGTTTATAGGGCTGGTTTTAGTATAGTTCTAAAAATCTTGCAAAAGTGTAAAAATAATAGTTACTATTTTAAAGAATTTTTTAAGGTTCAAAAATTTCTCTGTAGTTATGTATAGGCAAATGTCTATCCAACTTGGGACAAAACTGAGAGCAAAACCCCAGAAAAGTGTTTTCCAAGACTGAAATGTTGAAAATATGTGAACTCCCTCATTTTTTCCTGAAAATTCACTTAATTACTCTGAATATGTTCCTTCATGTCAATTTCTGTTACTTTCATAGTATTTGGATTTCAATAAAGACAATGAGAAAACTAGAATTCATTTTTGCTGATGCAGCAGTCTAACAGGATCTGGACGCTATTTCACACACATTTTCTGTCAGTGGAAGTACATTATTGAACTACTTACTGATGTAAAATAGTTGCTTTTTCTCACTCCACTTGAAATCAAGAATTCTAGATCCACAAATTCAGATTTCATGGGAATTCAGATTTCTTCACCATAACTAAAAAAATTGATCTTAAGAGTTCATGTGAGCATTTTCTGTTCAGGAAAACTGCTGTTGGAGACACAAATGTACACAAAGAAGTCAGGAAAGCATATTGCACTGTGTCCTCTGGGGTAGTCTGACATCCAAGAATGTTACTTGAGTTTTGTAAGTTAGAGAAAAAAACTTCTACACTTTCCTACATCTCCATGAAATGGAAGTTCCATGTAGGACTCTTACATTAAAAATGTCTTTCATAACAAAAAATTAAAAAAAACCCAAACAAAAAAAGTGAAGTTCTGGTCCAGCTGAGTTGTTCAAAATGTAACACTACCAGATCAGAATTTTTTTTAAAAATGTAGCAATCCAGCTGGACTACAGCTGTTTTTAAACCATGTTAGATCTTGACAAGAGATAATTTTTTAAGCCTGTTTTTAAATTTTACATAGCTATTCTTACCATGTCAAACTTTTCCACATCTAAAGATGTTGAATAATAGTAGTGCATCAATACGGGTCTCTTTGAAGAAAATACTTCAAATTGAACCGTATTATAAAGAATTTACCATGACACACTCTTTCCCACTAATCCATAAGACCAGCTGTGTGATGGTTACACATGGTAGCACCTGGAGACACTCCCTTAGGAAGGAAATCTGAAAATATTTCAGTGGAGGGTATAGGTCTCTAAAACAACATATGTTAAATGCTCCCTTGCTAGAAAGATTCAAAATACATGCATGTATATAAACCAAACAGATGGATTTCTAGCAGCTCACAGTCACACAGCTTAAGGGTATTTATTGTGATTACAGCTTCTTAGGTACATCTATGGAATTTTGCTCTTGGCAGATAACCAAGTACATTCTGGGTACACACCTATCTGAGTACATTCAGATTTCATGGTGGATGGAGTCACAGACTTGGGTGCATCCTCCTGAGAACTGCTGCTTTGAGCACTTTAAAAGAAAGTGATTGAGCTGTATGCACATAAAAGAGATAAGTGATACTGACCCCTGGACATGCTGCTCCCCTTGCACCTGGAAAGCGCTGATTACCCAATTAGGGCTGGCTATCACTGAAAGACATTCAGGAGAAAATGCAGTGGTGTGGAGAGGGTTGACAACTGCACCTTGGCGTTTTTGAAAGATTAAGGAATTCCTAAAACAAAGCCCTGTGAATGTAAGATTCTCCTTTGAGAGATGCAGAAAGTTCAAAAGCGAAGGACTGTTACACATGTAGGAGGAGTAGCCAGAAATAAGCAAATGATGTTCAGTCCCAGACTCCTACAAAAATCTAAAGATAAAATAAGTAGAGTACAAATATTTGAAAACTTCTTGGTTCTCCAGACTTGCAAAGAAATAAATTTGACTTTTTTCTTTTTTTTTAACCAGAAAACAATTCGGGAAAAAAATAATTATGCCATTCAACTGGTCAGAGTTCAAGGCTCTAGTAACTACAGTGCAAATCCATTTAGCATAAAACTACATTCTCCTGCCTTCCCTGTGTCCCCTTCTGCATTTTCCGAAACCAATGCAACGCTGTTCCTCAGCCTTCCACTGTCTAACCCCAAAGCCTCTTTTGTTTTCTCTAATTCCTGGATACAGAGTACAACCCTCCCCAAAACCATATTTTCACAGGCATTCTGTGTATCTTAGAGCAATTTAAATGTGTCTTAATCCCACTGCCCCTACCGGAGAGCAAGAACTAAGAGCAAGAACTGCTCCTCACATCCTGGCAGCACCCAAGTCTCTGTCTAAGTTTGGAATCTCTTACACCACACACTGCTTCTCAGGCCAGTACACCCACAGCTTTCCTCAAGTCAAAACCTTGGAAGGGAAAAAAAATGGGAGAGAAATATTTTTCTGCGTGGCTCAGGATAACATTGTCTCCACAAAGGCTTTACCAAAAGTGTTTCTTACGGTTTAAGTGTTGTTGGTAAAAGTAGAACACTCTTTTTAGTGGAACCAAAAATTTACTGTTAGCTCAGATAGCATCTAAATTACTCAAAGTACAATACTTCTCATTAATTTAGATACAATAAGATTGGTAGTCTAATTATAAAAATGCCTTAAAATTGTAATGAAAGAAAAAATATTATTCACTGAATTTCTCTCATGTTGTAGTCTCCTTTCCAATATCCTCCTAAGTCAGAAGATTGGCGACTCCTGGTCTTCTCCAGGCAGAGCTGTCCTGTGACATGTTACTGTGAGTCAACAAAACTCATAAATATCCACCAGGAGCAGCACAATGCTGCCGATGGGGTCTTTTCCTCCTCACTCTAGGATTCCCTTGAATCTATTTTTAAGTATTTTCTCACTACCATATTTCCCCTCTCTGATGCCATCCATGCTGGTTTTCAGAGGAATTTTGAAAGCTACAGAATTACCTGCCACTGTTTCAATTGGCACAAAGGGCTGTTGTTTGCTGGACTACCACACTGCTTGGTATGCTAGACCTGTTAACCCACTCCCTTATGTGTGTCAGACATCAAGGATGAGGTTAAGTTTAAGCAGATAACCAAGAGTCAACTCTAGAAAATTGTTAAAGAAGCTAAAATTAGTCCAGACCTAAGTCCTGTCAGGTCAATAAAAAGTCTATTAAATTATACATGGAAAAATTTGTATTTATTATTTTGTGAAAGGTAACTGTTGCCCAGATTCTGGTTTCTACCCTCCCTTCATATGTTCCATTGGCCTGAGGACAAGAAAAGATGTGTAGAGAAAGCAGTGGGCATCAACTCCAGCTTCAAAACAGCTCCAATAGAGAAGGCGTAGACTGCTATCACCATTCTTTGTACTAGAGTTATGTAGTAGTTTCTAAAAGACAAATAAATTAAATCTCCTCTTTCAGATCTTGCTCTTATGATATTTCAGACACTTCTACTTATTTCCCTTCCTCTCAGAATTTTTTAATGAAAAGTCTCTGGACTTAGTTTTATTTTTGTACTTCAGTGTTATCTACTACAAAGGACTGTTTTTCTAGTTCTGGCTTTCAAATTATGTATAATTACAAGGACTGTTTAGGTATCCATTTTTATTTTTTTAGAAGCTAAAGTAAATGAAGTGACATTCAGAAAATTAATGGATAAGATTATTACTGCATTCCACAGTCTCAAAACAAATCTTCATATTTAAATTTAGTAGTGTCTGAATAAAGTATCATACTGAATAATTAGATGTTTTAAGAAACTTGGGGAACAGTTCTGAGGCATTACAGACTCTTACTTATTAGAAAATTATCACTGCAAAATATAGTGACGGATGAGTGGTTCTCTGGCTCATTATTTATCACTTGTAATATTCTTTTTCCAGCTCACCAGCTAGAAACTCCCATGCAGAAAAGTAACTCATAATTGCAGAAATTGTCACCATCCCTTCATTTGAAATCGATGTGGCTTCAGCACTCTTTATGTCTTGGTTATACTAAAGCATTCTAACAACAGATAAGTAGAATGGAAGATAACTGTAATTCAGAGTCATGAGAGTAGCACATTAATGTTCATTCTCTAAATGGTTTTTGTAGACTATTATTTAACACTGTCACTGAAAGCAGTGATGCATTTTGAAGAACAAAATAGAATAAAAATATTTTTGAAGTTGAAGGGGTATGTGAAATATTTTTTGAGAGAAGAGTTGGTTGCAAATCTCACAGCATTTTCAGGGTTTTTTGGAAGTGATTGCGGAAGAGTGCTTCTGAGACACCTCAGAAAACTAACATGATGCAGGTCAGTTATGTTTCATTCTATCTCCTGATATTCTTGTTTCTGTTATCAAGCAGAAACTAGAAATTGATTTCATAAATTCTGAGTCTAAAATGGATGACCTCTAGATACCACGTAACGATAGTAACACCAATTCTCATTCTTAGAAAAGTAAGAGCATTAACAAGAATAGTAACAGGTCTCAAGGAAGGAAATTACAACAGTAAAACCTACTGGTAAACATGACAGTACCTTTAAAATACAAACTATTGTGACTACACAAATAAGAACATCTGATGCACTAAATTCAACTTGCAGATGTGAGAAGCCTCCTCCTTACTTCTAAACTCTAATGCAGATCTGTTATCATGAATTGTTCATTGGTTTACTTCAGAGTTTCTCCCATGGACACCAAACAGATTAAATAATTTCTCTGTGCTGTTAGTGTACAAATATGTCTTCAATTATTTTCACAAGAACTGAATTATTTAAGAAGAATTTGACACAGGTGAAACATTCTCAAAAAATAATTGCACTTCTACAATTTCAATGAAAATGGAGGCAAAAGATCCTTTGAATACTTGTCCTCAGAGAAAGACTTCAGGGTGACTTTGACATTCCTTGACTCCAAAGTCAAACTGATCTGAGAGAAATCTATAGCAAAACAGACTGACTTGCATTCTAGATTTTAGGGAAATATTTGGTTTGTAAAGAAATATTAAAACAATTCTAAATCTCTGCCACTTGTTATTGTCCTTACCATTCTATTCAAGAATAAAAAATATGTTATTTGGCATATCAATATATCTTCTGTAACTATTACTTTAAACTCTGGCACACAAACCACAGATTTTTTTGTACCATGGAACAAGTAAAGACTAGGTTGGAGGATTCAGATAAACCTAGGCCTCTTTCCTAGCTTGACTGAAGCAACCTTCTCTCTTTTGATTTACATTCATCAGTTTAAAATGAAATTAAAGATTCTACAGCGAACCATGAAAGGAAAAATGTCATTACGTATATTTCTCATTTTCTTAGTTCTATTAGTGCACAATGTACAGATAAGCTTTACTAGTTTCATAAGGCACCACTTTACAGTTTTACCTTTTCACCAGCAGTATGATGTGTTTAACAATAGTTGCTTAGCTGTACTTAAGTAAGTGTGGCATGAATCAGAAACATGGTCTAAAATTAAAAAATAAGCCCAAATTAGTAGAAGACACAGCCTATGAGATGACTCTTTGAGTTTCATAATGGAAAAAAACCCATTTTTTTCAACAACTATATCCAAGATAAAATCCCCATTTTTTGTACGCAACTATTTTATACCCATGGAAATGAACAAAATACTCAATAAGAACTTGCATACAGCACACAGCCCAGTTGTTGAGTAAAACTAAGTCATATTTTTTCTGTAGTATAAAGTGCCTTTGGTATTGCACAGACAAATCATGTAGGTGATAGGCAAAATAAGACGTTACTCAGTAAGGACAAGCTTTAAATCAGGTGTGTCTTCCACAGAGGGATGCAGAATTATGTGGGTTTGGGTTTCAGAGATTTTACTGGAAAAAATAGAAGGCAGAGGTTTATGCAGACACACGCAGAAGTGATTTATGTTAGTCTTACCACAGCTTATTGTGTTAGAATTCCCTATCTTTACATGTGCTGCATCAAATATATCAGCACGGGTATATGTTCTGATGGAGAATTAACCAAAATACATGCTGAGAACAGCATTGACACAATATACAAATCTGTGTAGGGACATCTGAAGAGAAGGGTCAAGATCATTTCCATTAACCAGAAAGCATCACTGAAATAGATTTTAACCCCTTGGATGTAATTATCATGATTGCCATTAACACCACTCCATCCTTTTGATGAATGTACGCCATTAGATACTGAAGTTTTACTGAGTCTGCACAGTTATCCAGAGCACCTAAGGGTGGATAATTTGTGTCAGACTCAACTGATAGTCCACATTCAGCCAAAACCAGTTTTAAAGATTAATTTGGGATTTTTTTTTTTTTAAAAAAAGGGAAAGGGAGACATCTCCTTACTTCATCATTTAGTCTCATTTTTATTTGCCAATACTCATAATAAAAAGTCATAAGCTCATAGTAGAGACCAAGCCAATTCAATTCCTCTTTCCACCCTTTGCCCAGAATCTTCCTGGAGGAAGAAATTAAGAATGTTACAACCACCCTGGATTACAGAAACTCACTGGGACTTTATAAACTTGTATATGCCCCACCTACTTTGAAAGTATGGGTAGCAGCTTTGGGTACTCATATTTGAATAAGCTACAGGTGCCAATCCATCTCTCCACGCAGTGGCCTCTGGAAGGCTGTTCCTAGACAATGAAGCAATACAGACAGAAAGACACTCATATATATGGTTCTATATTCTGCTTAGGAAACATCTAATGAAATCACAACCTTCTAAATTACTAAATTTCTTAAGGAACTTAGATGTTTCAGGTCTGTTATACCCAGAGAAGTGGTTTGAGCAGAGAGCTATACCAAATAAAAATCTCACTAAATTTTAACTGAATTCTGCCAAGATCAAGAAAATAAGCAGTCAGCTGAGAATGTTGCTTGCAGGGCCTTTTAACCTCTCCTATAGAAATCACACCATTAAACAGAACTCGAGGCTTCTCCCCACATCCACCTGCCTATGAAGCATTTGAAGATTCACAAGCTCTCATCTCTCAAATTTTGTGCTTGCTAGCTTCCGAGCTGCTAGGAACAGAGCAGCAATTTTTTTTCTGCAAACGGAAAAGTATAGACATTGGCTTTTAGAATTTAAAAGTGCAGTGTCTATGTGTAAAAGGAGGAATTTACAGATAAAAATAAAAAAGTTATTTAAATATACATGCTTTATTTAAGCATTTCTTAAGGGTTGTTTAAGAATTTGTAATTTTTATATATACAGGCTCCTAGAACCCTGAACTGAACAGTTTTACATTAATCTGAGATTGAACAGATTCTGTGACAAAGACAAGATATTAAAAATCAAGTTCTTCAAAACTCAGCATTGCTGAAGACATCTCCCTTAATTTGTCACTTTTTCACAGATGTGGAACACACAGAACCTGCCTCACTGTAGTATCTGGAGGTACCAATTATGTCCAAAGCTCTAAAATTATTTTGGTTCGAATGTATTGATCTAATTGAGAAGCACAGCTAGATCTATGCAAATCTGCAGCATTTCTTCTTCAACAATGCAAGTTAGGCTGTTAGTGAAGTGGGTGGGAAAAGGAATCAGAAGCAAAAGTATGCAGGAAAAGTTGATTATTAATGTGAATTATGGTAGAGAATATTTCTGGAGCTTCTGGACTGAGACCTTCATTCTCTTTAATACTCAAACTCAAGAGTTATGAATTGTGGGTTAAATGTTATCTTCTATCCTGCTGTAAATCCAGAGTGGCTATTGTCTTCAATGGAATAGTATTAAGTTGCCAAGATCAGTTTTTCCCCCTAATCATTTTTTGTCCTTATCCAATCTTAAAGTCATTTTATAAACTAGTATATGAATGTTTGATTACACAAGTAGTAGCTACTAAATTTGTCTAGAAACTGTGGAAAATATTATTGACCATCTGTTTTTAATTACTAGATAAAACACCTAAAGCAATTTTGGTGGCCCATTAGTCGTAGCTGTTTTGCACAGCTCTGTAGAGGCTCCATTGAAGTTCAGGTTAACTGTGCAATAGTCTTCATTAAATTATTAAGCACTAAGGAATCTATGCCACTTTTTCCAAATTCTGCTCTGGAAATTCTGAAGTGACTTTCAAATAGCCTTCAGTAAAATCACAGAATGACTGAAATTAACAGAATTCTAATTATTCCAGTATTCTCAGGACTGAATCCATAAAGAGATCAGTCACATACTTGACTTTTATCTGTTTTAAAGACATAAGGAAGCAAAATACATCAAATTCACCACCTACAATATTATTAGATAAATTTGATATTTAGTCCTCATAAGTTTACTCAAGTTTTTGAAGTATGCACTTAATACTTCATATGATGCTGTGAATAAGAACTGACTAAAGAGGATGTTAGCTATTTGAAGAAAGATTGTCTCCTTTGAATTTGGCAATTAGGAATTAAGTTTGGCATTTCTGAGGAACATGACTATAACTACCTAGTTCAACTTAAATCTCAAAACCAAATATAATTTAAATATTTTGGTACTGGATGTGTGTTAACCTAAGAAAGTGCTATCATTTTGTCAGTATGATTTACACTAATTCATTACATTTGAAGAGCAATTTAGATGCAATTATATTGCTGGGAGAGGATACCATTGGTGGTCCAAATTTGGTCAGCTACTCATAGTTTGCCACCTTTACTAGACTTTACTGGCAGTGGAGAATACCTTGCATCCCGAATGATGACATGTTATTGTTTGCACTCTAATACAAGTCTTCTGGTGTTTCACTGCCATTTGGTGCATTCTTCTAGTGGTTGTAGTTTTTATCCATTTTCATGGGGCTGCTCTGAAACACAGGAGAGTTCAAGACTGTCAAGAAAATTTCACACCTAAGTAAAACTGAAAAGAAATTTGCATCTCAAAAGAAGAGTTTTGGCTATATGGGAAAAGCAGGAATCCAAAGCTAGTGTCAGCCCTTATTCCAATAAAGGGTGAAATGCCAAATATTTTTTAAATTTTCAAAGTTTTTGATAGTTACTTTATTAAGTATATGAAATCTGAATCCATTCCTGAACTTATTTCTCAAATAGTAAAATTATGGAAATACAATATGTAATGTGTGCTGAGCTTTTGTTCTACCTTTTGTTGCTAATTTTTAATAAATTTCAGATTACATGGAAAATAAATGTGGACAGCAGCAGAATCTTTTACTTTATCATTAACGAATAGTACTTTTTCATGAGTTTAGAAAAGCATGCATTTTCTTCCCAATCCTAACGGAAGGTATTGACAATCATATTGACAATGAAAATATTCATTCTTTTTCTAACACTAGCTGAAGTCCTGAAAGATGGGGATTTTGGTCTTAATTTTTAAATTTGTAAAAAGTAATTCTGGATTACATTGCTGTAAGAAACAAACTCTATCTAGTGTTTTGGTTTAAAAAAAAAAAGCTTCTGATGTGGTTTGCCCTGCAATATCACATTCATAGCAACTAATTCTGAAATTATGACCAATGAGCAGTGAGTTTGCACAGTTTTAATGCTCAATTTTGTATTTGTTTCTCTTTTCCAGATTAAATTTAATACTTAGTACGTTTTTTCCCCTATGAAAAAAGACCTCTAGCAAATTTGAAGAAAAACACAATAAACAACAATTCTTCTAATGACATCTCTAACGGCATTTGGTTATGGCACAAATATGCAATAAAAACAATTATTAATAACTAAGCATTTTGTTAGCTGTCTTGACTTTAAAATAACATTGGGAGAAAAATTAAAAGAGTGGCATATATATATAATGTAATACTTCTGAATTCCTCAATTTCAAAGAGTGAATAATGCAGTAAGGTCAAAGGTTTGTGTTTAACCAAAATAGAATAATTATATTCTCAGGTGCATTTTCTTACTCATTTAATGACTATCAGAACAGCATTCACAGATTCTCTTTGGTAATAAAAAACAAGGGTTTGGGATTGAGCTTTCAGTGCTTTCCTGTACTCTGAACTGTCAGTTGCTTTACTTCATTTTATAATTTTGATATTTTTCTCTGGTTAGTAGCCACTATAATTTCTTTGAATTGGAGTGCTTTTTCAAACATAATGGAGTACAATTTAGCTCATGGCACTTTAAGATAGAGAAGTTTGAAGTCATACCCAAGACAGAGTGGTAGAGTGTCATTTCAGATGTGCATCTATGTTAGTCTCACTGTCACTGATTTAAAGATATTACACTTCTGAGCTAAAAACCTACTGCCCAGCAAGAGGCATATGAAAATCTTCTCCTGATTTCCTGCCCTTTCTACACATAGATCTCTTTGTTTACATATTGAGACCTTACCTTTCCTTCACTATCTTTTCAATCTTTTCTCATAGCATTCTCCTTTATATATTTGGGATTGGATCTTTTTGTGTGTGTGTGTTTTCAACTTTGAATGTAATATTCTCCATATCATTTTATTTCTATTCTGTCATCAATAAGACATAATGTAAAAAAAAAAATTATGTCATATTCTTTAGTTTTCTTCTTTTTCTGATATTTTTCTAGTCAGAAATCATGACTCAAACTGCTCTGCCTAGTTATATCAGGCAAGTTAGGAAATTATTTAGATTATATAAGTTACAGTACAAGAAAAAAGGGAGGCCTTTATATCATGGTATCAACACAATCAGTGCATTGATTTTCAGTCATTAACTAATAGTGAATAAAGATTCAGACTGAGATGCTAAACTGCTACAGGGAAAGCAAGTTGCCCGTATCTTAACCTATCCTTGAATGGTATAATTTAAACTCAAATATAAGTAGCTCAGTAATCATCCTTCTTGCTCAAAAATATTTCTTCTCCTGGGTAGAAGCAAGTCTCTGAGGCTTAAAGCACCTCAGAGCTGGCACCCTCCACAGTATACCACAAAGGGAAGTGAAGCTGCAGGCCAACTTACACACTAAAAGATGTGCCTCAGGAGAGCAGCAGGGACGCAGAGAAGCACTCTTTGAACTCAGCTGTTGTAAAAGTGTCTAGAACTAAAAACCATATAAGGTCAAGCTATTGAAAAAGAAGGAGGAAAGTCTAATAAAAAGACTGGCAGCTTATGGACAGATTATTGACTATGAAAAAAGCAAGTAAAAAAGATCAATGACCCAAACGAGCAAAAACATGTCAAAAAGAGAGGATGCATTTGATCTTGAGACTTTTCTAGCTCCAGGTATTGAGAAGCTCTTCCTACTGATCCTTCAGAGAGCCCCCCCGCCCACATAAATCGCACAACAGTACGCAGAACTAACTGCAGTGACATGTTTTAAGTTTCACCAAATATATAACAAGCCATGTGAATGTACAAATATACATCAGAACAGAAGCCACATGTGGAGAACAACCCATGCACTGGCTGGTTCTGTTCTCCGGACTGATCTTGAGACAGTTCCTTCTTTGATGATAAAAAGCGTAAAGTTGTGCTTCTTGCCAACAATACATGCCTTTCTGTTTTTCCTCAAATTCTGTGCTATTTTGTGTAAGAGACAGAGAGGAGACAATATTGCTAATGAAAAATCAGTCTCACTAACCTCCTTTAAACTGTACTTTGAAAAGGTTCATTGGGAGGCCTTTTCTTTTAGTTTTACTTAGTACAGATCCAGTCTCTATTACTCAAGTGATTTGTGCAATGTCCCTGCTGAACAGTGCAGTCAGAACCAAAAAAGGATCTCATCTTCGTTATTCCACCATGATTCCACAGCAGCTACAACAATCCAAAGACTACAGTTCTACTAGTTAACATTCATGCTTGAATATCATTTAAGCAAAATTGATGAGGTTTGAATGCATTAAGGACAAACCTAGCTATGTTAGAATTCTATCCCAGGAGTCATCAAGGACTATAATTAAGCCATTAAAAAAAATCTCGATTTCAGAAATGAACTATATTATTCTATTTGAAACCCCCCCGAAAAAACCTAACTTGTGCGAATTCAAAAAAGCAGGTTTTAGGTGTCATTTCACCCCCATGAAGCACAGGGCTAAGCATTAGTTTTCCACCAAATGCAAGAGCTGAACTTTGATTAAGAACACACAGAAAACACTAAAAAAAAATAATTTTTATAATTTATTTAGTGATAAATTACTTCCTTAAAAGCAGCTGTTATGGTTTCAGTATAAAACAGAAAATGCATAAGCTCCTTCAAACAGAATAAAATTTGCTGATGTAGAGAATTTGTGATTACACTTCTTAACCATCATAGTCACTATTTTGCTATATAAGACACTGTGAGAGCAAATTTCTGAGTGGCAAACCTAGAAAAGATTGCTCTTGGATATAAAAGATGAGTAGAATTTTCACTCACTGAAAACCTGCTGGAATGACATCTGTGCTACCACATGAATCCTGTGCTCATGGTTGACTTAGACTCTTTTCTCAGTGTTGATTACCACAGAAATTGCTTTAGGTCAGAGCAAAATAAATATAACTTGTCTTCAGCAAGCAAGATGACCAAAGTCTAACAAATAAATAATCCTTTTTTCTTTTCATCACCCTTTCTTTTTTCATATATACCCTTGGAGCACATTGTCCATGATACGAAACTGCATAAATCTCCTGTTAAGTCTTTGTTGCACAGGAGTTTTAACACAAAATTTTCACAGTTGAGGCAAGCTATTAAACAATGTAAATTCAAATTTTCAATTGATCCTAGGATCAAATGATGATGTGATAAATGGAGTTTAATTCAGAGGGTGGGCAGTCACTAGTGTTGTTCCCCAGGGCTCAGTATTTGAGATGGTCCTGTTTAATAACTTTATCAATGATCTGGTTGAGGGGATTGAATGCACTCTCAGTCAGTTTGCAGGCAGCACCAAGTTGGGAGCATTGATCTCCTAGATGGCAGGAAGGCTTTACAGAGGGATCTGTAAAGGCTGGATTATTGAAATGAGGCCAGTTGCAAAAGGTTCAAAAGGTGAAGTGGCAGGTTCTGTACTTGGGTCACAACAACCTCATGCGGCATTACAGGCTGAGGGCAGAGTGGGAAGCTTCCAAATGGAAAAGGACCTGGGGGTGCTGGTTAAAAGCAGCTGAACATGAGCCAGTGGGTGCCCAGGTGGCCAAGAAGGTCAATGATATCTCGACCTGTATCAGCAAAATGTGACCAGCAGGACCAGGACAGTGATTGTCTCCATTTTCCTGACACTGGTGAAGTAACACCTCAAATCCTGTGTTCAGTTCTGGGCCCCTCACTACAAGAAAGACAGTGAGGGTTTCCTGTATGTCCAGAAAAGGGCAACAGAGCTGATGAAGGGTCTGGAGTATGTCTGAGCAGCTGAGAGCTGGGGCTATTTAGCCTGGAGAAAAGGAGGCTCAGGGAAGACTTTGTCAGTCTCTATAACTACCTAAATGGAGGTTAGGATGAGGTGGGTGTTGGCCTTTTCTCCAAGCAATGAACAATAAGGCAAGAGGAAATGGCCTCAAGTTACACCAGGGAGGTTTAGATTAGATATTAAGAAAAAACTCTTCACTGAAAGTGGTACCAAGCATTGAAACAGGCTGCCCAGGGAAGTGGTTGAGTCACCATTCCTGGATGTGGAGATGCAGCACCTGGGAACATGGTTTAGTGGTGAGTTTGGCTGTGAGAGGACTGTGGTTGGGTTCAATGATCTTAGAGGCTTTTTCCAACCTAAATGATTCTGTGGTTCTATAAATGTACAGACAAGTTTCAATATTTGGTTCATTTGTTTCATCGAAATATGCAGAACTGAATAAGATGAAAGAATGCCCATAGTATTATTCAAATCAATAATATTCTCTAGAAATTTTTTTAAATTATCAAGGAGTCGGGCAGTATTGTGTTAACATTTTCAAATTAATCATTTCAACTTTGCATGGCTTTTCATAACACAAATATGCTTCATTTTTGCTTTCATTTTTGCTGAAAACTTGATGAAGTGAAATACCGTGCTTTGGGCTGCACTAAGCATAAATTAAGTCAACATAAACTTCACCTATTTTCTTAGAAAAAAGCCAAAATTGAGCAATTCTAGCCAGTATGTGTAATTTTTTGTTTAATATCTTGAACTGCAGCCACTCACTTCAAACATTCAGGTTTTTAAGCAAATTTGGGGGGGTTTTGTCTTTAACACTCACAGTTCTGGCATCTTTCAGCTCACCAGTTCTCTTTTCACACTGTAGCTCTGCTACAGTTTGCATATATACTGCTTTGTTTGACTAACCCTGCTGTGTCTGTACTGCCAAATCTCTCATCTACAGTGGGCTCTTTCAGTGCATCCTGGTATGCCTGAGCATAAATGTTAGTTAGCACTCAGTCCTTTAAATTGTGCTGTGGAGGACTACTCCTGGCACTTTGATCACTCCCTGCATTAGGAATTATTTATATCTCTTAAGACATCCTTCACCAGACCACCAAGTATGGCTACACACACCAGCATGGCTACCCATGCTCTACTGCCACAGTAGCACAAAATGAGTGCAGCAACATTTTGTCTCTCACCTACAACCAGAAGATGACAGGAGTGGAGCCACACACCTGCAGTTACAGACCGACCAAGCTCTTTGGAGTCTGCAGACAGCATTCCCCTCTGCTTAGATCCCAAGTCCAGCTTTCTCAGCCACAAAATGAAATATTCCTCTGGCAGACTGGTGTGATGAGGTCCAGCCAACATCACTCATCAGAATCATGCATGTATGCCCCCTCTCTGCAATCACATAGCTGTGGCTACTCTTCTCTCTAGTCACATGTCCCTGTATCTGAGACATCAGCCAGAAGACTCAGACCATGTTGGTCTCTTTATTCTCCCACAGGACTGAGTAGCCCCAGCTGTGAGCATGTGGAAAACACACAGAAAGTCATTCCCAAGACAGTCTGCCTGTGGCTTTAGAATGCATAGAGCAGAAGCCTCTAGTCAATGCCCATCAGATCCCTTGGTATTTAGTGCCATCCTCCACCTTCCAGCTTCACTTCTGTTTATCAATCACCCCATGCAAAGCCCCTTTCAGGATGGTCCAGGCATTCAGTGCAAAACTGTCTTGCTAAGGATTCTTTAGAGAGAGATGTGTGAGCTGCAGGTGTTCTGTGCACACTCTCCCCAGAGGAGAGAACTGCCTTCCCCTGGGAAGCTTGGTTCAGCTCTCCACCATTACCAAGATATGACAGCCACAGGCAGGCTCACAATGCTTGACAGTACACCATTTTTCAAGCCTTCCTTAGGGATGCTCCCTGCAGCCTGGCAATCATAAAATAGAGTACCCCCTGCCTTCCAGCTATTATCCAGCTCCTCCAAGGAGAGAGTTCCAAGAGATCATCCAACAATTTATCAGTCTAAGCCTGTCATTTTGGAAAGAGCAGGAAGAAATCCTGAAACTTAATGTTACCAAAGAAAAAGCTTGCATTTGTTTAGGGGCTATAGGTAAACAAGCATTTAGAGAAGATTTGCTGAGTACCTATTTTTGTGCCAAACATGGCAAACAGTCCACCTTCTTGCTGCTCTTCTAAGAGGATGGTCAGACCATCTTTCAGGATTAGCAACCACAAGGGTCATCTCAAATGGCTTGTGGGATAGAAAAAATTCATCAGCACTCAAGCTCCCATCGTATTTAGAAAAAACAAAAGGCTCTAGGTACCTGATTAATCTGGTTCTTCTACTGAAGTTCTGCTAGGAAGCATGGAATACAGTAGCAAATGTATTTCTGGATTGATAAGCTCTGTGACCATGAGAGGTTGTTTCAGCAGCTTCCATATCTCCATACCTTGCTTTATCTGCACCTTTAACTGTAGAACCCCAAGGGGTCTGATATCACTTAAAAAGAGAAGGTGTTCTACTTTGCAGTTTTATATTGGTAAAATTGCCAACAGGTAAAAACACACACTCCTTTTCTGTTGTTCTATAATTTCACAGTGCCAAGAAAAACAAGGGAAGGATGACTTGAACACTTTTCTGAATAGGCCAGATAGGAAATGGCTCATCTCATATCTCTTGAACTCCATTATGAACCATTACACAATATAGTTAATATCTGATGAAGATGCATTTGATTTGCACAGCCCAGATTTATGTAAGTACATATTTCTAACAGGAAAGAGAGAGAAGCAGCCCAAAATGAATAGAAGGTGGACAGAGAGTTTTAACAACTTTTTCCTAAGTGCAAATGCCTCTGTGCATACATTACTTCAGGAGCCACATTCCTGAAGCTGTTTACAAGAACTGTTCTTGCCTTAAACTACTTTAACTATCCCCTATTCTTGATGCATGGAAAAAAAACCTTATAAATTGTTTCATATCAGTGTTCTTGGTGTATAAAATAAACATTTTAGGATGTTTTTCAGCTCTGCCTCACCTTGCTTTTTCCCTGTTAATATATTCTTCTGCAGCTCTTCAGGTATCTTTCAACAGAATCCTCTTTAGTAAAAACTTGATTGCCTCAGGATAAGAGTCTTGTTTTACTACCTATGAGACGACATGGAACTAGAATGACCCCTCATATTGCCTTTCCAGGCCACCTCTGTTTGCTGCTTTGTATGAGATGGGCAGGTATAGAACCTATAGAACCTCTGGGGTACTTCCCACCCACCTTTGTCAAGCAACCTCAGAATCCGTATCTCAAACTACCTAATTTTTTCCTCAAATCCTGTTTTCTGGAAAAGCATGCATTTGCTGCTGAAAATGATGCTTCTCTTCACTAAGTCCTGTTTTCCAGGCACCTTTTGCCAATGCAGTAAGTGGCTTAGAGTTAGTTTCATCTAACATTCACCCCCTGTAAATAAAAAAATCAAACTATTTTTTGTTCTCAGAGTCCAAGACCAAAGACATTTTTTCTTTAATTTTAATTAATGATGGTAATGCATAGGATACACATCTCCAGGGTTTTCATATGAGAAAAGGACTGTACCAACCAAGTTCCTTACAGACATCTGTAACTACAGACCTGCTGGTCTGTTAAATACAGCCTGTGTGCTCACTTTTCTCTACAGGATTTTCCAAGTGTGTTATCTTCATTTCAACTTAACATTTTTCTTAGTATGCTTTAGTTTATCAGGTCCTCATCTTCTACAGCTGCACTGAGTCTGAAGTCATGCTTTTCTGTCATTCTTTTATCAAATTCAGACATCTGCACATTTTAGCATTTTCTTGGCTTAGCCTTAGCATGACCAGTGGTAGCCTGAGAGAACAGTGTCTCCTAAAATGCACACTGAATGACTACATGAATGAGAGCATGTACTAAGTTGTTTTTCCTAAAGGAATCTTCTGCAAACTGAGTTTCATTATTATTCACAATAATAATAAAACAACCACAACAGCAACACCACCACTACAAAAAAACCACAACACACCCAACCAATTCTCCCCTCCCCCCCTCAAAAAAACCACCCCCACCAAAACAAACAAACAAAACCTTCCCCGTATCAATATCAGTCTTCTCCTGTTGTTGGCACTAATTGAATTCTTCTATATATATATTTTTTAAATCTGTTTTTTCTAGAACCACAAAGAAAGCATCTTGTCTGAAGTTCTGCTATTGATCATTTTCAGAGCTATCCATGTTTTGGGGTTGGGTTATTTTGGTTTGCTTGGGGTTTTTTTCTTGTTGCTGTGTTCAGAGATTTTTTCTCTCTGCATAAAGATCAAAAGAACTGTTTTGGGGGCATGAATCATACCTCAAATTTACTTTTTAAAGATTCTGTGCTACGCACAATTTAGAAGTTCTTCGTCCGCTGAGATATCCTCAAACATTTTCTCAACCATTTTGGTTTTCTTAGTCTCCAGCGAGACCACACACATTGATACATTTTAAGCGTCTTATATTTTTAGCCCTGATACTATTACAAAACATAGCACTTTATAAAACCCTGCAGGACCTGCAAGTCCAAAAGTTGCTCCTGGTTGACACAGGCTATCAAGTACCTTTTTTTTTCCTTTCACTACAAACTTCCAAACAGCCTCAGGCAGTTAATGGGAAGATGTGCCCTTTTACCCTTCTGAAGAAACGTGTTAGTGTTTTGGGCTCTCTGTGAGTAGTACCCAATTTATAATGATTACACACCCCAGAGAATACAACATATTGATGTTTGCTTCACTTGGCCTGTAACTCAAGTCAGATAAGCATTTCTCTATAAAATCCACACCATCAGGTAGGGTTCATAGTGTTAGAGGTTCTGACCCTATAAAAATCAATTAAATCCATGGTTAATCCACTCACAATACAAACAAATCTCAAAATTCTTTCTTCCTTTGTCCAAGCCCACATTCACAGCTCTAGATACTTATTTAAACCTTACAGTCAGGTGAGGTTTGAATGTGTAAACTACTACACAGGTGAACCAACCTTGTTAAGGCAGTTACTGTCATCTAAACTACTGCAATCAAGCAGTTTTCATCAGCTTGCTCTGTTTAAGATAAAATTAATAAGCTACTGCCCTCCCTTAAAGAAATTATTACAGCTGTTGGCCCCTCAGACTGTAGTGCTGGTGTTTGGAGGCAGCTCTCACCAATACCCCACGTTACTGATGGGCTGAAATGCCTGCTCAACTCCCTCAGTGGAGACAAGCTGGATGCCACAAACATATTGCACATAATGGCACTCAAATGTCCTTGCTAGACCTCTAGACACTGCATACACTTGATGAGTAGGAGTGACAACTACCTTCATCCTGTGAAATAACCTCATCATGAATATTTGGGGGGGGGGGGGGGGTTTACTCAAAATAGAGCATTCGTTTTACTCAATAATGTCATGTAACCTCAAAAAAATTTGCACAGAATCTCATGTAACCTGAGGCTTGTATACACAAATGGAAACAGATAATGTTTCAGCTTTACTCATAAAAATATGTGATTTCCAAGAAGCAACAGTAATCATGCATTTTCTGAAAATCAAGATTTCTAATGCAAAAGCAGGTCTGTCTAAAGACAGAATTTTCTCTCTAGCAACAAGGCTAAATAAAACAGCCAGGCATTTGTGAGCATGAAGAATAAGGAAAAATAGGTCTCTCATTTCCAAATCAGCAGTAGCGCTAGCATTCTACTTTAGTTAA
Source organism: Setophaga petechia (assembly GCA_024362935.1). Classification (NCBI taxonomy): domain Eukaryota; kingdom Metazoa; phylum Chordata; class Aves; order Passeriformes; family Parulidae; genus Setophaga; species Setophaga petechia. Next base: position 37,924,810 of record JANCRA010000001.1, read on the forward strand.
ACAACAGGAGCAGCAGTCATAATCTCTCTCTGTGGAGGAAACTGTAAAACTCTAAGCTAATGTTTGCAGCAAAGATCTTTAAAAATTTCCTTAAAAGAGTGTTTTAAGGTGGAGAAAAGTTTGATTTTTTTTTTTCCACATACCTGCTTCATGAGCTCAGGGAAAGACTGAAGATTATTCTCGACACTGAACTCCTGCATCTTAGGAGTTCAGGTAGACCTGGTTCTGTCCATGTTCAGATGCGCAATGATCTCACCCTGCAGTCCTCTCTTTGCACACATAAAGGACCTTCTTCCTCCCACTGTCAGTCAGCGATAAGAAAATGGGAAACAGGTAAGCACATGTGGCAATTGCAGGCACCTCTGCTTAGGAAATAGCAGCTGTTGTATATTCTTTCTTCTTCACTAGTGCATACCAATTTGTGGGGTATGGCTGGAAAGCAAGCCTTCGAAGCCAATTATCAAGCAGCATATGCAGACCAACAAAAGGGTGCCACTGCTGGAAGAGTTCTGTCAGCTTTTCAAAGTATCTTTGACACTCCAGGAACTTTTCTAAATACATCTGGGACAGAGATGGGAGAATTAGCTTTCAATATACATCTATGAAAGTGTGTCCACAAACACAAACATATATATTTATGCACACACCCATTTTAATGTACCATCCATGCTCTCTTTGTATAATGGACACAGAACAGCCTGTATTTTTTCTGCATTCACACAACTCTTAAGCTCCTCTGAGTCAGACATTCCTGTAGATCTTTGAAGATGCCAAAGAACCCTGCTAGTCAGACTTCCTCATCCACAATGAAGCTAGAGTATCAGTCAAGGTTAAAAAAGTTAATTTCAAATATAAATTAATATATTGCAACCACACTTAATTGGTCATTAAATAAACAGAATGCATGTTTTTATCCAGATATCTATGGCATACAGGCATGCACACACCATTTACACAATAGTAAGAAAAAAAACATGTTAATTACATTGTCTTATTAATTATTATTGTCTTCCTGGCAATGGTAAAAGACAACCTGGTCAATCTGCCTCCTCTGTTTCTGGCTCACTGTGTTAATAACTACAAAGCATTTCTGAGACATATCTGGACCCTAGAGGGAAAGGACATTTCCTGGAACATGGGAATTCCTCTTGTTGAGAGTAGATCAGTAACGATGGTGGGTTCATCTACCAAAATGTCATTTTCATGAAGAGCCACTGTTCTAATGTGTATGTGCATGTCAGCTAGATGTTATTTCAGTATGTTAATGGTATTGTCACTATTCTGTGCTGTCTAGGTAAAACGGAACAATAATGTTTTTAACCTTTGACTTGTTATTTCAAAGCACAAATTCTATGCCACAAAAAGGACTGGATGAGTAAAATCGTTAGAGTTAGCCCTCAATCTCTTAGTGGGCTCCAGATGCTCTTCTCAACTATTCCACACACACAAACAAAAAATAAAGTTTCATTTTATTTCCTTTTATTCAGATTTTTAAAATACAGTCACAGAGTTTGAAAGTCACACTTCCAACAAGAAACAAAAATAAATTCAGCAACAACCCCTATCACATGGTAAAGACCTTTCCTGAACATTCCAGATTAAAATAGCCTTGGGATTTAAGTGTGTTATTCTATGCTGATGAAAGTCAACCTCTTTATACATCAAATGAGAAGAACCATGGGGCAATTACTATTCTGAGATGGAAAACAAGGAAAAAATAGGAGGGAGAGAAAAAAAACTAAAATCTCAAACCAACAAAAATATTTTGGAAGGAAAGAAAAAGCATTAAAATCACAATAGACAAGAAAAATCAGTTTTCTTTCTGCCATACATTGTTTCAAAATGAACCAAAATCTGCTGAGTTCATCAAAGTACAAAGTGCTTTACTGCTACAGCCTCCAGAGCACTGTGAATCTAATCACTGGGAAACAAAAGAGGAATGCAATGAACTAGCTGGAAAAGGATAACTGGTTTTCATTTATTTTACTCCTTACAGCATCTTAATCTGAATAAAGTATCCGAGAACCCTGGCTGAGCCTAAGATGAGAAGGAAATGTGTATAAGGCATAGTTTAGAGAGTCAGGCTCAGCTGTTAACAGCTAAGATAATTGCATACCAAGGAGAAAGATGATGAAGATAAAATATGTAGTAGTAGTGCAGAGTCAAGATGATAAGATGATTTGTTGCAATTTTGAAACTGGTTTTTAATGTATGCTGGATTTTTTGTAGATCTTTGGATTGACTTTAGTGTTTGTTATTTTTTTGCACTCACTAGAATTACAGAGATCTTTGTTTACAAGAGGTTCTGCTGGTTTCATTCTTTTCAAAGGCTGAGGACAAAGCCCTCTTTCAGCAGGGGAAAGAAAAGTATTAATTGCAAGTAAAAACCTCTCAAATACTGTTGTTAATACAATTGCATGGGGTTGCACAGTCCCATCTAGTGGCCAAAAATTACTGCATAGAAGAAACAACTACAGCACCTAAACCACAGTCCCAAAGATCTGCAAATGTTATTATCTGTTTAAGCATTGTACCAATATTCTCATGCATTCCAGCCCGACTAGATTTTATTGTACAATATCTAAGGCAGAGCCATATACAGTGAAAGTTCCCTGTCCACTACTAATTCCAGTGAAAACAGATACAACTGCATCTCAAAACTGGACTCATCTAAAGAAATTGAGCTATCATTGATTTTATTTTGTAGCTCACTCTGCTTCCTGAGAATATTTTCTTATAGTAAATATCTAACTCTCTAACAATATTCTGCAAAGTGGCAGCTGATGGTAGCATAATAAGCAGCACTTTACAGACATTGTGGATTATATTACTATTGACACAGTCTTAAACCCAAGCAGAATTCAATTTTTACTGCAATCACAACATCTCTCTCACTGTCTCCAAATCAGTATTTCAAGGAAGGGTGAGTCCTGCTGCAAGAGATGTGCATGTTTTTATGGTGACCATGTGCCATATTTATGACTAAAAATCTGACATTTGCTGAAAATTGACTGACATTTTTTTTAATGAAGTTCAAAAACACCCTTCTTATTAAGCTAGAAATAAGAATAAATAAAAAATAAATAGAATAAACAAAATAATCCCTAAGAGCATTCTTGTTTACAATGTTAACAGGCTGCTGGTTTGGAGACAAAATCCCTGATTGTCGTGATACAGCTGGATTTCAATCAAGGGTTAATGTGTAAGTTCTCCAACTTCAATAGAGAATGTGAGCAGCCAAAAAATTATGATACACTGTTATTTCTCACTTCAGGAAAAGTAGAGGAAAAAGCTTGGTAATTGTCTAAGTGGTGAAACCCATATCATGGGTGGGATGAGAGTAATGTGCTTTTCTCAGAGAGCTGGTACAAGCACTGCAATTTTTTCATCACTTCTGTTAAGAAGGACCACATGTCCACCACAGAGGCAGCAATGCCCAAGGAGACTAGAAGGGCAAAACTAGAAGATGGTCTTAGATGTGAAAGTAGACTACACAGCAAAGCACCCTGCTACTACAATTTTGCCAAAGAGAGGTTAAATTGAGTTACCACTTGAGTGCCACTGCCCACTGCACAGACAGCAGCAGGCCCTGCACATTTTCTCAGTCTAAATCCCATTCCTCTACTCTGGAAAATGAGATCACATTTACTTTTGTAGTTCTGTAAATCCATGTACTACCTAAAATACATTCTTGTCATTCTGTCTTGTGTGCACTCCTTGTCCAAGGAAAAAATTCTGCATTCTTTTTAAAAGCTTATAAGAAATTTCATTGCAAGTACACTTGGTTGCTTTACAATATTCCACACCTCTTCAACCCTAAACCACAGCATTACTACATTGGCCAGATGAGTTACAGCCAGTCAGCAAGAGGTCAGCTCCCACACCTGTGTTGGAAGGCTGCAATATGCGGGAAGCAAAAATGCGTTTCAAAGCTCCTCAATTTATCTAACTTTCTCTGACATTTCAGGGCAAGCTTGACTGAAATTTTACTCAGTTTTATTAAAAATAAAAATGTAGGAACCTACCTGGGGAAAAACATTTATTCTGGTTCATCAAGAAATCCAGATATGTGTGAAAACCTGTATATGTCAGTTGAAGACAAACAATAAGAGAAAAGCATATTGCAGGACGACAAAAGCTGGCACATGTGGTAAGAAAGAGACCTGACCTCCTCCTGTATAGCTCTGTATCGCACTAAGGTGTTCACCCTTTGTTCATGAGAACAGAGTTGACTGCAAGAGGGTCTTGAAGGTATAATTAGATGCAGGTGCCAAAGAGGTCTCAAGATTAGAAATGAATTTGCTTCATGCAAGTTGAAGTCAGAAGGCAGTAGCTCACAATTGGACATCTATCAGACTTGGAGTATAGCCTGTCTTGCTCACTTTCACTGCTTGCATAGTTAAACCTTTTCTGGCAAATCTGCCTCACAGAGTGAAACCAAATGCTGTATAAAATGTGAGGTAAAACAAAAGAAGTCTACCCATTACAAGGCTTAGATCATATTTACATCTATTATAATTGAAACTGTTAATATAACTAGAGTTAAACGAGTGCTACAAGTAAAGGAATAAAACGTTACCTGCTTGCTGAAGTTCTTTGTAATTTTATACAAAGAAAATGGCAAATTCTCCCAGCTGTCAAGTAATCAGCAGAAAATGTCTGCTCAAGTCACTAGAGTGAAAAATTGAAAATTAAAAAATAGGCACAAAATAACTCATATTACACACATTTCAGTGCTATTTTTTACCAGGGTAAGTAAAAATGGAATAAGTATCACTTTTCAAAGAAGTCCTCTACCTATCACAACAGCCTAAATTACAAGATCTTACTGGCCAGTCTGCAGTCCTGATTTTGGCATAGGAAAAAAAATAGAATGGCAAAGAGAATTGGCAGTATCTCTGATTCTGAAATACTGGATAAGGTGAGAGTTGAGAGGGAAGGATGCAAAGTGACTTAATATTTTAACTCTATCTTAGCCCTTCTTCCTCTGAGGGTCTCCTGTTATAGATATTTATATATCTATATATATATATCCCCATGCCAGGGGATGGGCAGTGCTGCAGAAAGCGGACAAAAGGAAAAAAGGTTTTTCTTCTTAGGTCACTAGTTTGGAGGCCACACAGGCTATTTAAAAGACTGACAGCAGCAGCAGAGCTCTTTGGCATCAGGAGCTCAAGAAGGTTATCTTTATCTAATTGCTCCCTAAGCATCACCAGAAGCAAGATAGCTTTTTATTACATCCACTGTAGTTCTGTGGTTAAATGCCACAGCTAAGACCTTTATTTGTCATTGTAGTATTTTTTCCTCCAGTCTGTCTTTAACATCCATCCTCTTCTGACCTGTTTTTTCTCTCACTTTTCTTTTTGTAGATGCAGTAGATTTGGGCAAGGAGGGATTTCTGCAACCAATATGTAGTTCAAAATATATTAGATTGGTGTGAGTCACCATAGAATTACTTAATCTTACATTGTTTTGGTTTTTTCTCCAGAACTCCTGTGAGACTTGATTCTTACCTGAAGGCTTCTGTCTTTTACACACATATTTTATGTTATCTATTAATTATATTGTTCATTTTACAAGTAGAAAATATAAGCATTTCCTCTCTACTACAAAAACTCAAGTACCTCCAAAAAGGTTCAGATATTGAAAGGGAAACACAAATACTTGCATATTCTATTTTTTTAAAGAAATGAAAATTTTTGGGGCTTTACACAATATTTAGTGCCCTATTGGCACTGTAGTGCCCATTTTGAATTGTCTTGCATATAGCTTCCCAAAGTAATAAAAAAACCCCAAACTTCATAAATGTCTCTACATAGGGGTATTTTCATTGTAGATACTACCACAGTTTACAAAGACTTGGATGTATAAATGAACTTAGGTGAAAAGGTACTCTTGCTGACCCTTAGAAAGTTTGGGTAAATGCAATTTAAACAATTTTAAGCAACAACAGGTTTTAGTTAATTTCGATCACATTTACTTTTGGCAGTCCCAAGGACTATATGAATGATAACTGTCTGCTGAAGCTGCTGTTGTCTTATCTATTTTCACTCCATCTCATTTCTTCCCTAAATACCATTTGCTTTTTTAATTCTTCTCACCTTTCTGTTTTGTCAGTGATGACCTCAGTAAGTCTTTGGAAGTGCGAACTTATTCCAGCTGCCCTTTAAAGTCATAAAGTAGATTTCTGTCACATAAATAAACAACTATATGGTGGAATTTATCATTGCAGACATCCTTGGCTTCCTGAGGGTCAGTAGCAATAATAATAGTAATAATAATAATGAACATTTTATGAAAAACTGATAAATCTTATGAAACAAAAACACTTGGAAGGAATATTAAAATTCATGCCTAAAGGCATAAACAAATCTCTAACTGATGGGTTGAAGAAAGCAACTTTTTCCTCAGGGCAGATTTTATAATTGCTTGGCACATGTCTTCTTCCAGCTTTCTTTAAAACACATTATGGCACTGAGAGTCACTGCTAAAAACAGAATCGCAGAGTAGATGGAGGGCTGGATTGTTTTTGAAATGACATTTTTGTAGCCCACATCACTTTAATGCTGTTTTCATTTAGCTACTCAGTCCCAGAAATTGCTAAACAGATTCTAAGATGACCCTTTTCTAAGCTATATTTTTTTCCATTTTATATTTGCTGTATAGTTTATGCAAAGTTAACTTCAGCAGACTCTCTGCAGTACTTACAGCCTCAGCTATGTCTTTCACCTCACACACAGCCTCATTCACACATTCTGTTCTCAGGCTACTAGAGTTCTGTTTTGTTTTTTCTGTCAGTCTTCTCTCCTTTCTGGCTGGGTTTCTATCTTTCTTGTGGCTTTTCAAGTTTTACTGAAAGCTTTTTTTCTTTCTGAACAAAAATATTTGGCACACAGTTCTGCTTTGCTAAGAAAAAAAAAAAACAAAGAATATAAATTATTAAAATTGGTATAGGATCCTAGTTTTCCTTCTAGGATTTTATTTTCTTCATACCACTTTTTTACAGTAACAGACTGTTTTAATCCATACTAAATTGGTAAAAATATTATTTTTAGCTGATACAGATTAAATCTAACATTCTAGGAAACTATAAGGAAACAGCTTCTCAAGAGTTCTGTCCTGAGATCTGTAGGGTGAAAAAATAGGGCACTGTAGCTGAAATAAATTAAATATCCTTACAGGATTAACTGGGTGGTCTGGTTTTGATAAAAGAATAGTCTTTTATTCTTACAAATTTATGTTGTAGTATATTAAATTGATTTTGTCTCTAGAAAATAGACCAATGTAAATTGACCGACATAAGTAAATGATTTTTTTTTCTTTATGGATATCAATTTTACATGCATTTTTTCATCCAGGTGTGAATCAACTATTTACTTTTTTTGTATCATAAATTTTGCAGCTTAAATAAGTATGACATATAATACTGATGCAAATAAACTGACAGACTCTAAATCTTGTATGAATTCTTCAAGTATGATTTACTGTATTTCATAATCAGTTACAGCTTTTAGCTTTCACAAGTAAAAATTTGTTCCAGCATTTTCTTTAAGTTACCATTTCAAGCAAGCCTTTCAGTTCTCTTGTGATGATCCAGTTAGTAGGTGCCAAAAGACAATGTGTTGTGATAAACACTTTTTGTTTCCAGTTCTGGTCAATCTGCCAGTGATTGTGCATATCAGCCAGATCCTCACAGGCTTCTGAGTGTTTTATATGTTCTAAACTGGACATTGCTCTACAGTTAATCTTGCTTACAGGGTTTCCTTTAAACATTACACACATGGAGTTTAGTACTGATGTGTCTCCCCATATTTTATTCTGTCTGTGATTTGGTGCAACTAAATGTGCACAGAACTGAGCAGTAGTGGTGGTGTTGGCAGCCTTTCTGTGATTATATTTAGTTAAATGGGTGCTGTGAATATTAAACTCCCCCATACATACAAAAACAAGAAGCATGAAGGAGCCAGCCCGAGGATACCAGTAATAAAGTAATTTAAAGATAAATTGAGTGGGACTTGCATTTTGAAAATGAATTCTCTATTCATGTCTAGCATTCATGGGTGTATCCCTTTTATTCAAAGTAATAGGAAATTATGATTAAGTCTTAAAAGACTCAGATCAGAGACTCAGGGAAAATAAGTATTCCTCTAGTTCAGAAACTTAGCCAGATATTCTTTGTACTAAACCAAAATATGGTTGTATGAAAAATTGCTTCTTTTTTTGCAGTAGTTTAAAAAAATTATCTATGATTGTATCAGGATTAATAATTTCTGAATCTTACCCTGATTTTTTCCTTTCTAAGTCACTTGCAGGCAAAACAAAGGAATAGAGGGCTGAGATTCACATTATTGGAAGGAGAACAGGAATAGCTGTCACAGGACCTGAAGAGTTAATCTGTGCAGAGGGGAAGTATCTGAGTTCAGACTTTCACAAATGCAGAGTACTCAGAGGAAGATGATGTTCTCAGTCTTTTTTATGACATTATATCAATAATTAAAATGACCCTAGAATCCTCATCTCTTAATGAACGTCTAAATCATGAAATCAGACACAAGCCTCTTTCATGGTTCTGTACTGTGCATTCTTTCACCTTTATCAAGCTCACTCAGTCCCAGACAGAAACTCCACTGAATATTGTCAGTGTGGAGCTGGGACCCACCTACCCACCAGTGCTGAGCTCCTGTCCCTGGGAAGCAGCTACAGGGCAAGCTCAGCTCTGCACCGGGCTTGTTCATGGCTCCTCTTCCCGGATGACAGCAGAAGTAGAATAGGAGGCTGTAGATATAACTTGTCTCATTCCTGTTCTAGATGCAAATCTCTACTGAAAATGGAACAGGATTGTGCTCAAAATCTGTTACAAATATTTTTATATTTGTATATATTCACAAACTCTTTCTGAGTCAAGACCCTTGAACATTCTTATGACAACTATTCAAAACCTTTCTCATGTGTAGGCAATAGTGCTTGTCCCCGTCCTCTCAGATGCCCTCCATTTAAATGTTCCCACTCCTGCAGTGGCAAAAAGAGATGTGTTTGTTCTGTCAAATTCTGATTCATCTTAGTCTCACCCTGGTAATTTGGAATTTGAGGAGAAAAATCAAGTTTTTATAATAAAACCCCAAGAGGCAGAAAGACCTAAGAATTCTTTTACTGTTCTACTTTGTTAAACATAACCAAAAATTAATTGTTCCTCAAATTAAATGTATTTCTTCTAATGACTCCTTTTACTGAATATATCAACATTTCTGCTGTAACTCTGCCTTTTAAGTCAATAATCTCGATGCTTAAGCAATTGACTATATGTTGTTTTCCTATAGTTCACAGCTAGGGAAATTAATTCTGTTCAGACTCAAAGCAAATGTTTGATTAAATGGAATTAGTTTACTGATACATGAACAAATCTAGGACAGGATTTAATTACATTTACAGAAATTTAATCTAATGAATCAGGTTGATTTTTTCCTAGCATTTAATGGACCTTACCAGGATCAGTAAAAGTAAGTCACCTAAAATACTAAAGCAATTTCTTCTACACTTCTCTTTGAAGGAGCAACCTCTAAAACTAATAAATAGCTATAGACAGTGTCTACAATCATATGAAGGACTTTTTTTTCTTTTCCCCTTCTAGAATCTTTTCCCATTCTATAATCTAGAATGTGTTCTAGATTATAATAAAGACTGGCTCTGTGTAAACACATTAATGTGTTTGCAGAGAATAGCTGCGTAATGGGCACATTAAGAACAGATTAGCCACATTGACTTTCTAATTTGGTGTTCTGTCTTCAGCAATGGTCAGTACCGAGTGTAGCAAAAGAAGCACAAGATTTAATAATACTGGATAAGTACATGATAACTTTTTAAGAGAATATGTCTTTAAAAATATTTGCCTTACTGTCTTGAACCACAAGGAATTATTTCCAGTCTATCCAGAAGGTATAACTGTGCTTAACGACACAAACACCTTTGCCTCTTCTCTCTCAGTAAGATTGTAGTTTTACTAATATCTTATGGCAATGAGTGCATCATTCTAATATTCTAGCAAGAAATCAGACTTTTTTCTGGAGCTACAAAAATATGGAAGGCATCTTATTTCATGTGCAACTGCCTAACTATGTTGCAAAATTTCCTGCAGCATTCATAAATAATAAACCATGGCTATCCTATGCTCTTTTACTGGCCCCATGTCAATGTCTCCTTTTTTGAGCCCTTTTGATGTTAAGAGTTATTTTCCTTCTGCCTTAGATGTGTAACTCTTTGTATTACTTTCTCAGACTAAAGTCTTTCAACTAGAGTGTTTTAAATCAAGCAACTTTATGAACTCCAATATTAAGTTTATAATATTATAAATTCTTTATCTCTGCTCTTATTTTGTAACCTCATTTAAATAGGGAAAAAGCCTCAGTCCTGTACAAGTCCTGTTCAGACTTTTCCAGGTTTACATATACCATTTTTATAATAAACTTTTATTATGATAAGTGAAAACTCAGGGTTCACTTTTTGTTTCTATAAGAAATTGCTGTAACAATTAGAAGTAGAAATGTAATATTTTGAGGATTTAGAAAAATATTTTGGTTTTTAATTTTTTATAAGTGCAAATTTATTATAAAAATATTTCCAACAAACAGGTTTTAAATATTTTTTAAATCAGGTTTTAAATTATAGCCTAAGAGGCAATAATGTCTAGAAGGTCATATCCTTCAATTAAGATATGTTACAAGTATTTCATTTTTTATATTAATTGCAAAATCATACATTGCTAAAGCGAACAAGCATTTCTAAACTTGAATCTTATCTGCACAGCATTAATGGAAAAATTACCAAGGCCATATAAAGTTTCTACTCAATTCTTTACTTTGAGGAGAAAGTCGAATGTATATTTCCAGTATCCAGCAATTTGGCTTTTACTCAAATGCACATTGCCTGTTGTCACATAAATAACAATCTGTTTACCAAACTTGATCTTGTCAGTAATCTATTATATTTTAGAAGTAAAATAAATTCTAATGCCATTTCTGTTTCCTAGATTATTTCATCTAGCAAAAAAAGATTGATTGTAAGAAGAAATCATTCCCAATGTAGTGAGCTAGTGCAAACAATTTATGACCTAATAATTGTTCAGAAGTTTTTACATTTTGTAGCTTTTTTTCTCCTGGATTGTCATCTGGATTAGGTGCCATTTTTTCTCTCTAAGGAAACTTAAATGCAGAGTTCTGATTAAGATGAACAGTATGCACGTGTGGGTTTAGTTGATGTAGCTCAAATTTATGCACAGAGACTACCTGGAATTAACAGCAAAAGAATTATTACTTACCTGAGAAATATTTTTGCAACCACTTCTACACATATGTAGAGCTATTCTAAAGTTATTCTGATTTCTTCTTTCTTTTGGATTATTTGAAGCTTGCTGTTCTGAAAGCAGTTATTAAAGAGCAATAATTAGATCATCGGGAGATTTGTGGCATAATGAAACAGGAAACTGAGGAGAGAAAATAGATAAAACAATCAGAAAGTGTCCTGGGTAAGTAAAGAGGGAAAAAAAGAAAAATAAATTGTAGGATATTTAGTACACTTGCACACATACAAATATCCATACAATTATTTATGTATGTACACAGTCACACATAAAGAAATATAGTCACACAAGCAGAAATATATACAGATGTTTCCAGGGAATGACAGAAAAATTATACAGCTTGATAGGCTTTTCATCTTTGTCACTTTCAGATTCTTTATCACTGCCTCAATTGCAAAAATGTTACTATATTTTGGCTGCTACCACATATGCATAACAGGATTCTCAGTGCTTTAAAAAAAGAGTTCATCCAGAGTTATATCTTATTTATATGGGCAAAAATGATGGAATGAGGTTTTATAAACCTTTTCCTTCACTGCTGTTTCCTGAGGAGAAAGCTTCTTGGTTCAAAACTATGATTCATTTTACTTATAAGTAGATCATAAAGATGATCACATTCTTTACTGCTTGATTTAGAGAACAAAAATCTAAGGAATATTAGCACAAGAGCAGCTAAGCCCCTGAAGATCTGAGTATCTGCAAAAGACCACAAGAAAAGAAAAAAAAAAGGTCTATTTTACAAACACCCTATTATGAGTTATGTAAATTCTGATAGCTGCCTGGCTAATAATTATCATGCAGCACCAAATCCAATGCAGCTGTGTAGAATACATTAAAAGCATATGTTAACTGATTAAAAACAAGCTTAATCAGAAATATTCATCAATTATGGCTATCTGTGTACTCCTACACTGCTAACCCCACTATATATGGATTAACACCAATTCCAAAACTATGCGATATATTTATCGATGAAGCAAAACTAAATATGAAAAACTGTGCTGATTTAATGGTGGGAGACACAAGGGTTTGCAGAGAAGAGTGTGACCAGTGTGCCAAGGAGTCCACACTGGTCTTGGTAAGAAGTGCAGAGGAAAGGACAGCTGGAGCTGCTCTCTGCCAAACCAGCATGATCCATCCTGTCACTGAGCACATGAGGAGGAGGGGGAACACTCACCAAGTGAGAAGGCTGTAGAAAAACTTCTCACACGTGGGCACAGAGAATGGCAAGTGGGCAAACACACGCTTCTCTTTAGGAAACAGAGAGAGAAGTCATTTTTAGTCTTCACAGGAAGATAATTAGAAACTCTTACAATTAGCTTCAGCTCAAATACTGCACAGACAGAAATTCTTCAAGACAAATTAATTTACAAGAATCAAAATAATGACCAGGATCTCTGCCCTTTTACCTGCTAAGTACAGGGACTCATTCTGAATTATTTTATATCAAAGTGTTCAAGAAACTGTATGAAAGAGCAATTAACTTAAATGAAAATACTGTTCATTAACCCCTTTTGACATTAGAAAATAAAGCACTTTAGAGAACTGATACTGAAATTAAAGTTAATTAAAACTAGAAGACATACCTCCTGGAGAAAAATTGTATCTCTTATGTCACCAGACACCTCTTAGTCTAGTTGTTAGATTCTTCTTTAGCTCGCTTTTTCTCTGCATAAACATGAAAAGCAGTAAATATAAAATGAGGAGTTGTTAAACATTTTCTTTATATGAACATAGCAACCTTCCATGATAACAGCAGATTTCCCTGGAAAATAGAATTAAAATGATTCATGCTACTGATTATAAATAGCAGTCATTAAATTAAATAGTCTTGTTCAAGTCAAAGAGATTACTTTTGTAAGAACCTAATTCTGGTAAATATATACTTTTATGTTTTATATGCTTTATACCAGAAATACAATATTAAATTCAGACTATCTTAAAATGAAACATAATTTTGGGGTCATGAAATGAAAAAAAAAAAGGCAGCATAAAAGGTAATAACAATTGCAAAGAGCTAATGCATTGAATCTTGACCCTTTAATTCCAATTAGCTGAAACAACTTCAGGGGAAAACTTGGTTCCCTCTTGCCAAAATGTGACAAATTCATGAACAAAATCCACAGTTTACAGGAAAAGCAGTAAGATCAGTGTGGTCATACATCATTCATTTATGTTAATTAACAGGCAATTCTAATTTTACATAGAAATGTAACTGAAATACAGAACTAAGATTGGACAGCCATTTTTCAAAATCCCTGCACTGTTAAGTCACAAATCTATTCACAGCTAAGGAGTGCAGACTTCAAACCAATATATCTAGATTCTGATGATTATTTATGTCTGACATCAGTGTGATTTAGACACCGAAATCCTACAACCATTCTGAACATACCAGCCTGAATTACAAGCTTCTGGAGCAAGATAAGCCCCGAAGCAATATAACGAAACCACATTGACAACATCTAGAATTTTTCTGTATATGAGACATGCTATACATTTGAGCTGAAAGAGAATCAGAGCAGACACTTATAAATAATACCCAGGCATGTTACAAGGTGCTTAAGATACAATTTTACAAACAAAGCAATGAAAACTACTTTCATTGCCATCATGTCTAACTCCTTGTTCTCTGAGGCAATGTGTATCATACAGCCCAATCCCTTTGAGAAGTGCTCTCTTATCAAACTGGTTAGAGGACATCACCAAAACAGACTTAAAAGAAAATCACAAGAAGAATTAGATTTTGAAATAGGCTACCAGAGCCCTATTCTTCTACTGTTTGCTGTATTTGTTTCCATTGTCCTTGGTCTTTTGATTTGTGTGCATTTGCTCTTTGACTGGGATGATTACTCCGCAGCATTTGTCCAGCACTGTTCTTCTTTTGATAAATTTCTAGCAAACAATTACATGATCTATGAGCTAGATGGAAAAAGACAGAATTTTTCAGCAGTCTGGTAAAATGAACTCCCTACTTTTCTGATTACTCCAGCAGCTGCTGTCTAGACTTCATCTAGATGACTAGAATTGAACAAAGAATTCAGGTCAAGGGTATAACAGTGACTTTTTCAGTATTTCAGTACTTGAGTGGTGCACTTTCTACTTCCACAAATTCTTGAAATTTATAGGATTAAAAAAGGCAAAGCTAAGTGCAGCAGCAGCATTTGTGGTGGAAACATGGTCACAAAGCAGAAAATAATTTAGACAGAAGATTGGTAGTACACCTTTGTCAAGATGACTTTAATTTTTATTGGAGTCTCACAGATGGAAGGACAGTAACTCACACATCACTGTACTACAACCAGTAGCCTGGGAGCCTGCCCCAAAGAGTTCCCAGTTTCCCACCACCTTGTCTGTCGAGTTCTGCTGCTCGTGTAAATGTTCAGTGTAACTGCCACAGACCTGCTTTGACGTCTCAAGTTTTCACTAAAACAAAAAAACAAACAAGCTTTGAATCTCAGCAGTCCAAAAGGCTGACATTTCAAACTGGATCAAAGTTCAGAATATTTTATGTTCAGACACTGCAGCACTTGTATGATGTGCAAAACAATGCATTCAATGTCTGTCCCATACTCAGAGGAAACACCAGAATCTTTGCACACAATGGAGCCACAGACCTTAAACCACCTGGCTGATCAAAGTAAATTACCATACTGTCTAACGTTATAAATTAGAGTCAGGAAATAATTGTGCCATAATTTTTGCCAGAGTTCATGGCTCACGGGGACAGATGGAGTCTTACTATTTTTGGAGTAGACTCCTGATGCCATGAAAAAAGAAAAAATACTGAGATATTAATTTTTTTTCCTGTATTTACTGCGTCCTTCATGATTGTATTAATTAGCCCTCAATACTGAATAGGACAATTTTCTATCTATCCAGTTAATCAAATCAAGATTGATTCCTTGGAGATGATCATCCCAGGTAGTTAAAAGTGACTTTATGCAACTGAAGGTCCCAAGTAGCTAAGAAAAATTTTCATTCCCATTTAGCTGTGATGCATCAAAATGATGAGAATAACTGATATCTTATTGAAGGACTTTCTGTCATACCACTGGAAAAAAAATAAAGAAGAAACTGAAATAAGCTCACTCTCTCTTCACATCTCCAGAATGTAGAACACAATAAACACAGTGCTGCCTTACTCAGTCTCTATTGCTTATTTTACTTATTATATTTTCTCTTTGAAAATTAAATTGTTTTTTTCTTAGAGGCTTTTTAACATAAGAAGGATTGTTTTTACTGTTCTCACCTTGAGCAGAAGATCTTTCCTTGAACTGTATTCTCAAGTCATCATTCACATGCCCCCCTGTAAAACTCAAACACACTGCCTCAGAATGGAAATTTATTTCCTCAGTACCATACAAAGCCCACCTAAGTACAGTATGCTTGAAATGTTTGTCCCTCAGGCTTGTCTCCAATAAACCAATGAAAAGAGAAAGAATCATACTTCCTTTGTGGGATACCTTCATGTATTAAAGACAGAGTAGTAATTTAAAAATATATACTTCCAAAATTTGGAATTCTGTCCCATTCAGAACTCTAATTTAAAGCAAAATAGGCATCTTTAATACAGTTGAGTAAAATCAGAAGATTTTGGTGCATAAATTACTTAAAAATGCTTTCTTTTTTCACTATTTGAGTACGTATTACCACTAGTTTGTTTTTTTTTTTTATATTATCTTTCTTTCCTCATATAGGAGTTTTAGCACCTTGAGATAGTAGAAAACAAAAGAAACTACTCTGAAAAAAGCTTCTTACTCAAAACATTCTTACTGTTATTTAATCTGGTGGAACAGCAAATAAAAATGCATCTCAAAAAAAGGAGGAAGCATCATTGAGGAAGTTACCACACAAGCACTCTTTAAAGTTAAGTAACAATAATATTTTCTATCCATTTTGTGAGATTATATCAGAAAAAATATCTATTATAAATTGTAATATGCTGAGAAGGAATGCCAATACAAAATGCAATTTTAATGGCAATGATAATGAGATGAAGATACAGAAATAACACCAAATGCACGGCATAATTACTGGAGGTATTGAAAACAGATTTAAAAGAGCAATCAATAAGAGATATTGCTGACCTTGAAGTGTGTATAACATTCAATAAATATCTAGGCCAATCTACTAGCATTTTATTAAAATGAGTCAATAAACAACACTGTATTGTCTATTAAATTGATCACATCCGATATGACTACAATATGACTGCTCCCAAAGTTACAAAAAAAATCCTAAGATAACTAGTAGAACAATTTCATGCCTGTAGTGGTGGTAAATTAGCATAGAAATTGTGCCAGTGTAATTAGATAGCTTAAGGTCTTTAAAAAAATAACAGCATTATCAGTATACGCTCTCATGTTGCCACAGTAAAACCAATGTAAAAGCAGTTTACTGTTAATCATTTCTGTAAACACATGAGGAAGGAATATACACACACACAGAAGATGCAGGGGGGTTTATATCTTTAATCACAGCAGATTTAAGCTACTAGAACCAGTCAGTTTATAAACTATTTTTAGATTCCCTTTTGTTCTTTTCTTCATTGAATACCTTCTTTCCAGAACATTAATTGAAAAAAAATCTCACAGGAAAAGAAAAAAACATTAATAAAAGAAAAAGAAAAAACCAGACCAAAACACTGTCACACAAACCAGCACACAAATGTGAGAGAGAGAATTCTTCAAGTCAAAAAGGAATATATATCCTGGCACAAGTGTGGTTAAATAAGAATGTCTGAAACATGGCAAGCAATATTTATGCCATTATTTGCAAGATTCTGCATTCTAGCTTTATGAGAGCACATTCAGATAGGTTTACATAATGTACCTGACTTCAGATGAAAATTTTGCAGTATTTCTTACAGCAGCAAGGAAACATGGGTTAATGAAAAGGAATAAGTTGTTTATAGACTGCAGAAACATTCTGACTGCAAAGTATATATTATTAATAATCATAATAATAATTAATAATAACAATAGTGCAAATAGATCAGCTGTTTTCACTGTAGTCAAAGTGAGATTTTTTCTGTTTTACTGCTGTGCTTAACATCAACTTTGACCTTTTTTGCTTTATGTTGCTACTTTTCAGTAATCTATAATTCTGAGAGCCTTCCTTACAAAGACAATAAGGACGTGGCTTAGCCATCACTCAATTAATTGTTGACTTTTCTATAGAGGTGATTTAATTTAATGTACAATCATTCATATGGTAACTTAAGTAAAATGCTAACATTTGCAAAATCTCTGAGAAGAAACAGATCCATTCTTTTATTGCTGTAAATATTCACTACAACAACATAAACCTCAATGTAGCTTGGACTTCAGAAAGGGTTTGCAGAAGAATAGCTAACTGCATTTTCATTCTCATTATCACAACTTGGATTTAAAGAGTAACAAATACACTAGAGACTGCTCTGTAACAGAACTGATAAAGCCCAAAATCTTTTGGTAAAACAGGGCATATTTTCTTGAGTTACAAACACATTTATGTTCTTTCAACCTAATATTATTTTTTGATTGTAGTTGCAGCATCTGCCTCATTATATACTATTCCTTGAATCTGTTACAGACAGTACACACAGAAAGCCAGACTACGTGAACAAAAATGCTCTTAAAAACACCAGTAATACAAATCAGTGTTCTCTTTATTCTTTACAGATTGCCACTCAAATATAGCTTTTAAACTGTCACTATTTCATTCATCATTCTTTTACAATCCATATGTAAATCGCCATCACTCCTACCATTTTTTTTCTCTGCCTTTTTGTGTTATGTCATGAAAAATTCTTAAAATATATGCTTCTGTAATTATAATGTTAAATAAGACTAGGAGAGCCTCTTCTTTGTTTAGTTGTTGTTGTTTGGTTAGACTGGTTTGGGGTTTTTGCTTGATGTGGAGATACTGAAATAACTTCCTAAAATCTGGGTGAGTTGTGAGTAGATTTTTACTTGGAGTTAACAGCATTACTCACAGAGTCAGGTAATATTTTTTAAATTATATTGAATTTTCCTCTATTGTATAGCTGTGTCATCCTTGTGTGGAAGTGTCATCCTTCTACCATAAATTTAAGAATTCTATGTTGCAATTTCACTGACTTCAGTAAGCTATTATTGTCCACACAATCGAGATGGATGCTTTTCTATTCACTAGATTTTTTAATTATACAGTTGGGCTGAGATCCATGAATTGTTGACTTTGTTCACAGCCTCTATTGGGTCTGCTCACTGAAGAAACATAAAGCAGATAACAACAATCTAGATTACTTACTATCATCGTGTTAGATAAGCCTTTCAGAAATTTCTCTTTGTGGTGAATACAATGCTCAAATGATGCCAGAAAGCCTTTTATACTTTGAGTCCTATTTTATTGGCCTATTTTATTGGCCTTTTCTTTATGAGTTAAACAAAACATTAATAACGATTTCTCAGAACAAGATTTCCATTAGCGGCATAAAGATTTACACCTCAAGGGCTTAGGTATAATTGTTCATGATTGCACAAGTTAACTGAATATACTGTGTTTGACAGCAATATGCTTTAAAAAGTAGTTTATTTAGTAATAAAAATGTGTTAAAGTGGTTGAAGCGACTCAGAAGTCTGAAATTAATCAACTACCTTTTCACAGTTGTACTTCCTCTTCTAGAGGTATAGCTCTTCTATTTGTCCCCAAATGGCAAATTGCACTGTTTCCAGGTAGGCAATATTTAAAAAAAATTTTAACAATAAAAGAATTCCTTTCTGAAGTCCCAAAACCTAAGTTAATCTCCTTACCTTCCAACTTCATAATATTTCTCCACTTAAAACTTCAGACTTGTCATTCAATTAGGGGGGAAAAAAGCAAAATGTCAAACCTTCTTGGGAGGAGAGCATTTTACAGGTAACTGAATAAACTTTTTATTCTCTCTCCCCTCAGAAAAATCAATCCATATACGCATTTATTTGTCCGTTGCTCTGACATATTGTTTTGGTTGCAAAAATACCTAATTGGAAGATAAGATTCCTTTGCTCTAAAGATCCGTAAAGGAATGAGAGCCACACCTTCAGCTAAACATTCAGACCTGGATGTCAGCTGAAAACATTGGGAAAGAAGATCAAGATCTATCAAACTATCAAGATTGATAGTTAAGTGTGGGAAATTGCCCTCACCAAACACTGTACTCAAAATTGCTGCTCACACACTCTGAGTAAAATACTGGACTGTATGGAGATGATAAACTTGGGTGAGTCTAGTTCTCCTTTGTTTAAGCAGAAGAACTTCAGTATAAATACTTCTTGTTTAGTCAGCTTTAGTTGACGTGGAAGGCTGACACCACTCAGCAGCAATCTCAGCAGCTGAGACTGGTAAAGTTGCCCTTTCCCAAGACGCTGGGATGGCAATGCACAATGAGGAAACACAGGCCTTTGGCATCCCTGGTCCTGACTAACAGGTAACGAGGCCACCTGTTTCTGCTGCCAGCTCACCACGTTTATAGGACACAATATCTACCTCTGCTGCAGGGAAATTAAAGGTCAAGTGGAACCTCTATTTGGTAACAGACAGAGGTCCAAGAAGCCTGCTGTAGATTCAGTATCTATGGCATTCATACAACATATAGAAATAAAGCAGCTGCTGCTATAACTACCAAAACCAACCAGGTCCAGGTTATATTCACAATGAAAAGGGTTTTTTGGTCCTCATAAAAATACTGGAATTTTCAACAAGAAAAAAAATAAAGTTCCATCAATCTTCATTTAAAGTCATATCCAATGTGCGATATTGGCAGGACAGTTGCACTGGGCCTACTCATGTGCCAGACCAGGAAAAAAGATGAAACCAACTCATCAGCTGAGCTTAGGTTGCTACTGAACCCTCTGGAGCAGGGCCATGGTGCACCACATAGCACAGCAACTGCTCAGAGGACAAGTGGGTAAAAAGGGGCTGCCACAGATACAAGAGAGTGCAGAGAGATTCCTTGTCCCAGCAGGCAGGGTCACCTGCACATGTCCCTTTTTCCTTCAAAAGTGGGATCTCTTTCTTAGAGAAAAGTGAGCATAAAAGATCTGCTTGTTGCTGATACATTGGACATTGAAATTCAGTCTATTTTTTTGATGGAGCATTTTTTTAAAACCTCTTTAGTAACTGAGTTGCTGTTGTTGCTCATAGAATAATATACTGCTGTATGTTGAGAGCTGAACAGTCATTCACAATATATTTATGGATGCAATTCATTTTAACCATGATAGCCTGTGGAAGAAAGCCTTGTGCAACCCACAGACTTCACAGGCACATCTTTCTCTTACCTCTGCATCAAAGTCTGTCACGCAGCTCACCTCAGAATAATGATTTAATCTATGATTTAATCTACTGACTAATTTTAAAAGAATTTGAAATAGGGGTGTGTTCCCAGATTCAGCATCAAAATATATTCTTCATGAGCTTCAGTTGCACTGAAAGGATGCTGTGATCCATCACAGATAATTAGAAATAGCAGCAGATGACTACGTACTCACATTAATGAGGTGCAAAGAACACCTGCTAAGGAAACAATGGGAGTGTACAGCATGACCTACTTTCTTCCTCACTGTTATTCAGGTTACAGATTTGGGGGTAAATAAAAGCATTGCTTGAATTTTGAAGGTACTGAATATGAGAAAGCATTTTGATTAACAGTATTTTTCTTGCACTTTAATACGGAGTTTTAAAGCCTCTATCTAGAAAAAACACCCAGATGACAAGAAAAATAGCTAATCTCAGTGACAGTGAAACAATATGAGAATACTAGGTTTTAAGATACATAACTGTTGCTCATACCACCATCACAAAAATTTCACTATGTATTTTTACTAGGTAGAAGGACAAAACCACTGTTTTGCCTAAACATATGATGAAACCTCATATGACCTAGCAAAATCTTCTCTCCCATCAAGTCTGAGGTCTAAAGTATGTTCAAATATTTAAGCAGAAAACATTTCCAGCCAATAATGAAAAGGGAAGAGAGAAATGGAAATAAAAATGGTGGGGTTCTGTGACTGATATACCCATAGTCTTCGATATCCAGACTCTCAACTGGGAGAATGATATTCAAAGGTATCAGAGTATCACAAATTTAAAAGATTGTAAAAATCAATGGGATAAGTAAAGAACAGGTGTGATTCTACAAACTTTAAATAGTCTTACTAATGGGTCATACGTTACTTACTTTTTGTCATCAATGATGAGCCAGTTCAACTCAGAAAAATTAACAAAATATTCATTTCCCTGAATATTTCCATATCTCGTTTTGGGTAATCCTTGTTTCCCAAGTGGAATTTTTTTTTTTTTAATGTGTACTTTCCAGGAAGTTCCATTCCTAAAATAAAATATGTAAATTCAATGTAGAAACAAGTCATGAGTCTTTCTACATTCCAGAACACAAATCCAATACTAGGATGGGTAGAGCACAAAAATACAAAACAGACATTCCATGAAGCTCTGGAGCTTAGAAATTCTGCAGCTTCCATATAATTCAAGAGCTGCCCCAGGGAAGATGAAACTAAGGAATAGATGAGTACCTACTGCAAAGCCTGAAAGAAGACCACAGCTGCCCACAGGCTGAAGAGAAAGCTGACCATGTTATCAGCATCATTTTGACAAAATCAAAAACAGAAACTGAAATAAATATATTGATTTTGAGCCAGAAAGATTATGCTCCATCAGTCTTTATCTTTTTCTCAGAGCTTTTAAAACTGCTATCAATTATTTTGAGACAAATTTCTATATACAATACCTCAAAATCATTTTGTTTTCTTTTTACTTCTTTTTGTGGATGAAATCACTCTTTTCAGTCCTCAGGTTATGAACTAAAAGATCATAAATTGCATACATCCTTATTCTATCTGCTTTCACAGCAAACAGCATCACCTATTGAAAACTGTCCCGAAACTTACCTTCACAGATGCTTCATTCTCCTCTTGCTTCTGATCTAAGATCACAGCAGGAGGCAGAGGTAAAAGTCTTCATGTGGTCACCGTACCAAGAACTACAAAGCCAATATATTGTTGCACAAATAATCATGTAACAAAAATAAATTAATATATATCCTTTTTTAAAGGAAGTCATGTGGCAAATTCCATTGTCTTCTAATTAATTCAGGCAAACAAAATAACATATTTTGTTGTATGTACAAAGTATGTACTTTGACTACTATACATACATATCTCTGATAGTTTTATTACATATCCTATGTAAAGCAATATTTGAATCATAGTTATATTCATAACTATATCCATGTTGGGTATTGACTTCTGCTAGGAAGTTAGACTTGCAGGAGAAGGAAAATGCCAAATCTTGCAAAAGCAAGTGATAGAAAAATACAGACATTGCTATTTCAGGCTGACCTTTAGATCAATGACCTTCTTCTTCTGCCCTAAAGCATCTGTCAACAGGAAGTGCCACAAAACACCATTGCTAACCTTTGGTCTTTAATTCTCCTCTCTCACTATGCCCTGCAATTCAGGTTACATCTACTATCCCCTGAGCCATTAAAAAACTACTGGATATTGCCCATAGGGCATTTATTGCATCTCTTACTTTCCAGTATTTAAAAAGCCAGATGGTAATGGTAACACTCACTTTTTTGTGACGTAATTTTCTTGGATAAAAATAACTGTCAATCTGCCTGGTTTTTAACAGTAAATAATGAATTTATTCAGTGCTACAAACAAACCAGACTGAGTTTTAGAAACAATCAACAATATTGAAACCTGCCTATTTTAAAACTAGCAAATCTGCTTGTCAGCAATGAACTACAGATTGCCAACCTGCCATTTCAAATGAAAAATACCTCCGACATTCTTGAATAGCATGAATGAAAGTTGAGGTTTTTTCCTTCTTCTCCTTCCTCACTTATTTTGTCCTTCCTCACGTATTTTGTGGATACTACATTATTAGATCCTGAATTTAAAGTTCATCCCAGTATTCATGACAGATAGATAGATATATACAGTGACAACCTCAAGTACATGCCATCACTCACACTGATAGGACTTTTGCCTAGCAATTTAATCTTGTTCTGACTAGCCACGGGGCAGCTACATGTAATTAGTGAATAGAACAAAATTTAGATTACTTTTATATTAAATTACTTTATAAGCAAAGGCACAATTTTCTGAGAAGTCTCTTTTGAGTTTTGTTCACATAGGAACATCAAAGCCCAAGTAACAAAATCAAGATGTAGACTCAGAGAAAGATTAATCATAGAAAAGGATATATTTTTTTATCATGTGTAGAGTGAGATTGCAAACAGATATGATACAGGATTTCATATCATAAAATTAAAGCAGCTTGGACTTAAAGAGGGCAAAGGATGTTATAACAGCCCTATTCTATAAGCAGAGCAGCATTCTGAGATTTCAGGACAATTATGTTTAACAACCAAAGGCTTTGACTTTGCTGTTTAGCTTTTATCCAATGGTTTATGTTCTCCTAACCATTAGGCAACTTTCTGTCAAATCACCTACCCACTATATAAATTAATGGTTCTGTCATTCTGAGGTATGTTTATATGCATAAAGAAAACTGCTGAATTTACTGGAAGTCTGAAAGCACAGGCACTCAAAGTGAAATAGGTGTGCAGCTGGGAAAGAAAAAAAAATTTAAAAAAAGAACAAACACAAAAAACCTGAACCAAAACATAAATTAATCACATACATTTTTCACACAACTGCCTGCACAGTCCCCTGTATATCTCCCTAATATTATTTACCTAAAAAAAAAAAAAGATAAATATCTAGAAGGTTATTTGTCCTTATTTTTTCTAATTTTAAAATGGACAGATAGGATGCAGAGAAATGAAGAGAACTTGAGAAACTGTATAATCTGGGCTAAAATGTGCAGGTTGGTTGACCTGTTACACATTATCTTTTTTATGGGGAGAAGGATTGGCAACCTGAATTTCACACTAGGACAAAAACCCAGCCAAATTTTATGGTGGTGGTATAGGCTATGTGTGACAAGTTCATTTACCTCTGCTAGTGTGTTAGGGTGTGCTGTCATGCACTAAATCTAAGTGCTTTGCTTAAAAAAAGGCAATTTTAAGGTGTGAATGGGAACCAGTTAAGTCAAACTCAAGCTGCTAACCCTCCATCTGAGCTGATGTAGCTGCTGGAATCCCTGGGTACACATCTTCTCTTTGCCAGCCCTCATTGCCGATGCCTTTGCTGGACATCTCTGGCTGCAGAAGGGGAAGGGGGTGGTTAACCCACAGTCTTTAGGACTAAAAGTTAATGCCAGTAGATCCTAGGGTCTACACATTCAGTTATAGTAGATAAAGACTGCAGGGCAACCACTGACAAATGGGGCAATGATGACTAAGTTCATCCTCTTGTGCTTTGATTGCTTCTCGCTAATTGCTTAGAGCACAAAGGTGGATTTTTAGCAGAGCTGTTTCGTTTCTCCCTGTACTATTTATCAGGAGAGATACTCTGAATGTTGTTATTGAAATAGTTCACTGATAAGGTTAATACATACACAGGACTTCAGGGCTTTTAAAAAAGATGTTTTTAAGGTCTAGCCCACAGGAGCATGAAAGCACAGCTTCAGTACAGAGAACATCAGAATAAGAGGTCGGGAGAGAATTTTGCAGATAGTGCACAAAGACTGTTTCCCACATGACCTCTGAAATTTATTTTCAATAAGCAATAGTTATTACAAATTCTTCCTAAATGAAGGTTTAAGACAAAAACAAAGTGATCTGAGAGGGGATGGACTCCTACCCTTTCAGGGAAATTGAAAGCAGATACGTTTAACAACATCCTTGATTTGCCTTGGCTTCCATCTTGGTATTTGTCTTGTTTTTAACGTAGAAAAAAAGCAGAGGCAACACAGCCTTGTGCAGATCAACTAAAGATATAAATAATAATACTAGGGTTAGTTTGAAGTATAGTTCATTCCCCTGTTAGCATTTGTTCTAAACCTTTCAGGGTAGTTTGTTCTGAGCATGTCACTTTCATGTTCAGATGGTATCATGGCTTAACCCCAGCTGGCAACCAGTCACCACACTCGCTCCACTGATGGGATGGGGGACAGAACTGGAAGAGTCAAAGTGACAAATCTCATGGGTTGAGATAAAGACAATTTAATTGGTAAATCAAAAGCTACACATGGAAGCCAAGCAAAACAAGAAAATTTTCACCACTTCCCATTTGCGATTAAATTGTTACTTAGAACTAACTGCTATATATGAATTTTTGAACAACCTAGATTTAATCCTTAAGAAAGCTAGACCGACATTAAAAATACATTTATATTCTGTGTTGCGAATATGATTTTGTAGGCACACCTACACTTTAAACAAAGATATGATAAGAAAGTTCAGTTCTTTCTTTTAGACAGATTAGAATGGCTATCTGAGCCATTTGCAGAATAACCATTTTATGCGTAGAGCAAGACAAATTACTTCCTGTTTTGATGATCTTTTTAATATTATAATACAATCTTAGTCCCAACACTTAAAATTACTTCTAGAATATCTTACAGAATCTCAATTATGAAGTTTTATATTCAGGCAGAATTTTTCCTTTCATAGAATCTATGTAGAAAAGTGGATGATTAAATGAAGCATCCCTGGACCTTGCCACATAACAGTGAAAGGGATGGTTTTGGTCTTGCATCACACTACAAAAAAAGAGACAAATATCAATAATGATTGCAGTTACATAAACAGATTGATAACTTTTTATATAGGTCAGTATAATTCTTAAGTTTGCATCATTACACAAAAACAATATCTTCAGAAAATGCCTACACAGAAAAACAACAGATTTTTTCATACAGCAGTATGTTTTTTTCATTTTAGAGCACAGTTTATAGGAGTGAAAAATGCAAGTAAGCCTCCCACATAAAACACATTTCAAAACCAACCATGTGGAACACTCTACTAAACTTTGCATAGAGGAAAACAAGCCAGGATAGCATTTAAATATTTCTAGTGTCAAAATGTTAGGTCTTTGATAATGGGTATATGTGAGAAGGTTAGCTACATCTATTTGAATATTTTTTGACAAACATTTCTAGCCTTCTGAATGAGCACCTTTCTCTCTTTCTCATTTTCAGGAGAGAGAGAGAGAAGTTACAAACTGTTTAAGAGTCCAACCAGAGGTTGCCCTTTCTAAAATTGGTGCAAAAATCTATTTTAAAAAATTATGTATCTTAGCTGATTATCTTACCTCAGCTGATGTAGTTTTTTTTCTTTAGACAGCTTCATGCTTGCAGTAGCCAATTTCCTCTGGAATATCAATTTCTGTGAGTAGGAATAAAACATACATCAAGTAAATAAAAAGGATGACACTTTAAGAATTAATCCACCATTATATACTTTAAATCTTTAGTCGAGATATTACTGATAAATTCACTTGTTTCACAATTATAACAATTTGTAACATTTTTGGTTTTCAGTCATAGAATTTTTAATCATTTCTAAATGATGCAAGATTAGACCTGATCAGGAAATTTTCAAAGCAAAATGACAATTTCTTAAAATAGAAGCTCCTCAAAAGAAAAGATTGTAGAATCTTGTGCCAGAAATAAACACCCTATGACTCCAAGATATTCTTGACCACTCCAGCATGAGAGACTACAATGTGCTACTGATGCTCAGTGTACTTTCAGACCATGAAACTCAAACTCTTGGTCCAATGAGAGACAAGAACTATAGACTCCTATGAAACATTTCTGAATCAATAACTTCTATCAAAGGGTTTACATTTTGCATAGAAAAAGGACAGGTCAATTCAGCCAGACAGGGGAATTAGACTAGTCCTCTCTTTCATGCACACAAACAAGAGATACAGGCTTCTCCAGGAACTTTTTCTGTAGTGTGCACTAGAAAAAAAAATCAAAATTATGTAAATCCTGCTATGATCAACAGTTAACTAGCTCTTTCACCATTTCTGCATAAGGGTTGTAACTAGAGAGCATTAACATCAGGTTCCTTCAATTTTACTGGAGATCACTGTTAAGCATTGTAAACATTTCATCAAATTGCTTGTAATCTGGGACATCGTATTAAAAACTTCTAAAAGAGTATCTGAAAAATTTGTTAACATAAAACCTCAAATTAAAAGTGCCTGTAAAAGATTAGTAACAAAAAATAAAACTGAAGACTATGTGTGTGTATATATATATATCTACTCATGTTCTCAGGTAAATGTAGCATAAAATTTAAAAAAACATGGAAACAAAAAAATACAAATTTAGGTGACATATACATGCATGTGAATTTTCTGATATGTTTAAATATACTACTAAAAATCTATGTTCTCCATGGCAATTTTTGAAATATTTTACTGAAATATTTCCCAGTTTCAGATACCAAACATGAAAAAGCAGAAAGTAGCACCAGAGAATTAGCTGTCAATTACAATAATGGAACTAATATTGAAAACAATTTAACAGGATCATTCCTATCTTCTCTGTTCTCATCAAAAACAGAAAAGTTTTGTATTTCTATTTCTCTGTCCATTTTATTACCAAACTTAATACAACCTGATTGTTTCCTAACTTCAATAATTTATATTTCAAATAAGGTTTACAGTGTAAGTAGACAAAGAAAGGGAGTAGCAGAAACAGAAACCTCACTGACCAGTGAAGAGTGGTCTGATCTAGTTTTATAGATTCAATGTATAGAGAATTATAAGCATCTCCAGAATGATAATACTGAGGATAGGTGGAAGAAAGACTGTAGGGAGAGACAAGATTCAAGAGTTCTAGGCTAATAATCAGAAGGCATTTATTGAAATCTATGACAAGAACATGTACTCCTATGTAACTGGGACACTTCACACAAAACTGCCATATGGACATAATTCCTAAACAGCATGTAAGAATTAGGAGCAATGGTCAGAGATGCTACATTATTTTTCCCCCAGAAGAAAAAACTTTGCATGACACTGAGTACAGAACCATAAAGCATATAGAGAGAGACATAAAGCAGTCACATGTCTTAAGTGGATAAGATAACTTCCAAAAGTGTGATACACAACACTGCCTCCCTAGAAACATATAGATATGCAGTCTCAATTGTATTGAGGTTAAAAATGTACTGGGATAGCTCAGCTATTAATATCAGCATATTTTCTCCCCAAGCTCTACCTATGGTACCTGATTTCCAGACAAGATGATTATTATTATCATCTAGACCTCATTTTTTATGTATAAACATGAATTTTACAATGCATGTGCCCTCCCAGAGCTCAAATAAATGCCCAGACACACTTAGGAAGTGAATATAGCTTCCAAGAATGGCCCCTAGCTATTCTTACAAATCATTTTCCTCTCATAATTTTAAGTCTTTAATAAATGAAAAATGGGGGGGGGGGGGGGGCGGGGAAGGGAAAAAAACACCCAAACAATACCATTAATTAACAAAATCATGAAAGGAAACAAAAATTTACTGATTTTATATCTCAACATTCAACCAAGGCTGGGACAAATCATTACTTCAAGTACACTTTAGGTACATTTCTGCATGCACGTTTTCTTTTCTGAAAGGTCAATTAAATGCCAGAAGTGTAACTAAAAATGAGAAATTGTTTAACACTCAGCAGTTGTAGCTTGCCTGTTGGTATACATTACACTTAATTATGTACTTCACAATCATTTTAGAAAAAAAGTCATAAAACATTTACATAACATTTTAAAATATATTCAGCCTGTTAGTCATAACTACATTTTTAAATACTTTCAGAAATACAAATAAGTGGAAATTTACCCTACTTTTTAAAATTGCTTTGAGTCCATAAAGAGTCAGCAGACAAAATATCTTAAAAGCCCCTGGAATACACATTGTATTTTGTAAGATACAATTGTGAATGAATAAAACAAACTATCATATATTTATGAGATTTTTTTTTATCCTTGACAAGCTATATCTGCTATTGAAGGATTTAAAAAGTAGTAAATGTATTCCTATGAAGTCTGCTTTATAAGAAGAAAAATGCATGTTTTGTAAACTGATGCAACTTCTGGCAAGCTGGCAGGAAATGCCACAGTGGAAATCAAAGACCACCAGGCGGTTTTTGCACAGTAGTCAATAATACTGTCTGTATTCAAAAAATTGTCTCTGGTGTGTTTTTCTACTTGGAAAGATCCCACAAATCATAGTCCAATATTTTATAAATTGCCATTTTCAAAGTTACCCAGTGTACAAAACACGTTACTTAAGGCCCAACTTCTCATATCCTCAGTCTCACCAGATATCTTCTTTTTGGTCAGTTGTGCAGCAAGATGGCATTAAAACAAAAGAAAGGACATTGAAACCTTTCCATAAAGGATTTAAATCAGCACAGCAGCAAGACAGCCCTCAAATGGGCCAGCAGGAAGCCAATAAGAAAGCAGATACTTATCAGCCAACAAGATAAGTCACACCTGTATTTACTTTATCAATTTAATTTCATATTCCAGGATTTTTCAGAAAATTGTTGTTTCTTTTCTAGCCCTTGTGAAAATAACTGTTCACTTTTTTAGTTTTGTGCTTCTGGAATAAATCTGGCATTAGCCCTCAAGAAAAAGCTCTATTATTTTATAGAAATCTACATGCGATGAAACACCTTTAGGTTCTCAAGAGGTGGATGGCACAATAGTCCTCCAGCAGTCCCCCAGTTCCCCAGCAGAGTGATCAGTAGTTCTGTGAATTCAACTCACCTTTGCAGAAGCATCATCCACAGGCCCCCTGGGCTTACTGCAGAAATTATTCCTAATTCACTGGAGCACAATATTAATTACAACAGAGTATTTGTGACTTCAGCCCTCACAAAAATATAAGCATCAATATGCTAAAAGACAAAGTTTGATTTATGCCTGTGTCTGTGTATGATTTCATTCTTCTTCCTCATTTGTTTTCATCTTAGTGGGATAATTAATTAGTTTTATATCATCACTCTGTGTAGGCTAAAATGCAGACCCAGGCTCTTTCCATAGAGTTACTGGAGACAGTAAAATTGTCTGTGGGCACTGCAATAGCAACAAAGGTGATCCTGTTGATGTGACACACTTTGACTTGATGCAAGATGTTTCCTTGGTAAGCAATGGCAGCTCTTGCCTTTCTAGATATTAGAGCAGCAGAGTTGTACACAGAAGTCAAAGCCTGAACCAAGAATCAATAATGCTTGGGGAAGGATTCCTCAGTGTAGGGAGTGAAAATATTGCCTTGACCATGAATCAGCCGTTTCAATTATACATTGCTGGATATCTTCACTCTTCTATATCTTCATTCTTCCATATCTTCACTCATGATCATGAGTAACCGAGTGACTTATTTTGTTAGCCTGCACACCAATCAAATCCATTTCCATAAGTCACACACACAGGTTTGGTAGTACAGCACCTGCGACTTTGAGTTTCCAAAATGTCATTGACATTTCAGTGGGTTGACCCTGGCTGGATGTCAGATACCCACCAAAGCTGCTCTATTACTCCACTTCTCAGCTGGACAAGGGAGAGAAAATATAACAAAGATTCATGAGTTAAGGTCCAGGAGATATCACTAAGCAAATACTGTCATGGGCAAAACAGATTCAAAGTGGAGACATTAACTGAATTTATTACTAACAAAATCAGAGTAGGATAATGAGGAGTAAAATAAATCTGAAAAATATCTTCCCCCTACCTCTTCCTCCTTCCCCCTTCTACCTCCTCCCCCTCAGAGAGTAGATTGTTCAAGATTTTGCTTTTATTTTTACTAGTGTCTCTTCTCACTTAGAATTATATTGATTGTGTGCCATTTACATGATACACAAAAATTTTCACATACTTCAAGAGAATGTCAGTTAACAAAATCCCTACTGTGTGCTGTTTTCTACTACAGGTTTCATGAAGCAGATTTATACGCATTAATACTGATTATTCCTGAGGACAGGCCTCTAGATGGTGACCACTTGCATGGGAAATGTTCATCTGCCTTGTACACTCTATTATTAATGTTCCTGCTGTTATTGTTCATTTATTATTATTTCATTGCTGTTTCCAGTAAATTGTTGCATTGTATAAATAAGCTCTATTGTTGTATGCATAAATTGTTTTATTGTATAAATAAGCTCTAAAACCAGATAAAGAACTTTTTTTTAACAGTTTGTTTGCATAGATGAATAGATGCTATAATTCAATGAAATTTGCTGAAATAATGGTTCTTATTTTAACATTAAGATATTAAAACAAATGAATGCAATAAAATTTATTTTTTAAGTGCATTTGATGTTCTACAGTTTACCTCAGTATATCAACACACATTCATCAGTCAGCAAGTGCACTCTGAAACATCAGTACGGCTTTTAATTTTCTTTGGATACAAAACCCATTTTTATGTTTTCAAACATCTGCACCAAGTCTATTTGTCCTTCTTCTAAAGCACTCTTAAGATCCAATGAGTCGGAGGTTCTTTCTGACCCTTACACTTATAAAATATACTATTTCTACAAATAAATTTACAGTATTTTTTGCCTTTAGGAAATTCACTGCTATCCTTAAAGATGGAAACAGAAAGAAAATATACCTTATTAAAGAAAAGTAATGCATTTCAGGTGCAAGCAATGAGTTTCCCACTTCATTTTTTCAGCAGTTGACCCCAAGATGCTCTGTGCTGGAAAGAGCTAGGAGCTTTTCCTTCCAAGATCTGTAAATAGTGAAAGATTGCAATAATTAGTTATAGTAACTTGGTATCTACAGTTAGTCCTGATAATCAAAGATAATCTTATCTAGTCACTATTTTTGGATAATCATAGAAATGCTAGATGCAGAAGTTTACTTTTGCACAATTTGGGTACACAGTGCACTTATATCTAAGAGACTTCACAGCCTACCTTTAGTGGCTTTTTAGATAATCATAATACAATTTTACCACTTTGCAACAATGCTGCACACTTTGCAAAGAGCTAGATATAATATGTCTTCAGATAATGAACAATTAGACAAATTTGTCTTCTGTATTTTTAAAATGTTGTTTAAAAAATTTACACCATCACATATATATTTTTTATTCAACAGCAATTTGTTTCCAGTATGGCTTGGACTTAGACAGTTAGTCATTCTAAGCATTCACCTTCCCCTACCTCAGGCTCCTGGCTAGATGAGCAATTATACTGCATTGTCTCTGATCCCTGACCAAAAGTACATCTTTATATTTGTAAGGAGAACAGCTTAAAGCAACATCTGTCTAGTACAGCAATATGATTTACAGCCTTTTGTTAAAGATTTTAACTTTTCCAAGCAAACCTTAGGTGACATGAAATTACAGTTGTTTTCAGTCAAATAATTCAAAGTAAGAAGAATGTCTCATTTCCGTGACTACCTGCCATTTATGATCATTATATCGATCTTCTTATTGTCACATTTTCTGATATTAAATTATTATTCCCATTACAAATTTGCTACTATTTTTCAGGTAGTGCTCTAATGCACTAATGCCACAGGCCCATAGATAGATAACATGCTAGAAATGTGAGGGATAATGACCATCCATGAAAGCTCCTAAGCCACACGAAAGGCATGAGCTGTTTACAAGGATCTAAGGGTGAGACAGAAGGTTATACCCCAACAAATTAAGCAAGCAATTTCTATTCTTGCTTTGATTCTCTTACGTGAGCACAGACAATCACAGCTTCTATATACATTGGGTTTCTTGCTGTGTCATGTTCTTTTTCTATAGAAGACAGACAGGATTTTGTAATGATTTACAGGATAAGCAACAAAATTCACTCAGAACTGCTTTGCCAAGCAATTAACGTGTGGTGTTTGAGTGCTGGATTGTGTCTCCAAATGAGTCACGTACATCCCCAGCCCCTGGTATCAGCCATGAGCAGGACTATTTTTTGCTATAATAATCAGTGATACAGTTACCTGCCAACACCATCGACTCGCAGGGGCATCAGAAATTTGGATTCCAAAACAAGATCCCATATTTATTAAACAAGGCTCTGTTGCAGGTAATATTCTAGCCCTGTGATATATTAAAGCAGCACAGACAATTTTAAGAAACAAAAGCACTTTTAAATTCTGGGGGTTTTTTCACTGCTGTTAGTTAGTCTGTGATTTGACTGGCTTTTACTTCATTGTTTACGATTTCCAGTTGCTCATCAAATATATACAGAATACAAATTTCTACATGTGGATTGCTTATAAATGGTTGACTGTAACAACTTTGGTTTAAATAGGTTTTATTCTCATGAATATTCAATCATTTGTTTTTTCTACATCATGTTGTTTTCTTTCCTGTCTGGGTGACATAATAATTTAAAATGGTTCTGCTTTCTTTCACATCTAATGCTAATGCTATTTTACACACAAAACTTGGAAATGTACCCAAAAGTGCATTTTCTTGAATAAATTTCCCTGTATAAATATGTGTGCGGGGGGGGGGGGGGGTTGGGGGGTGGGGGGGCTAATTAAAAAGCCCATATACACAGTCAAGCCCAGATTGTATTGGGGAGGCAATGAAATTGCTCCCTTGCTGCACACTGTGAAGTGATCTAAAAATGGAAACTGCTGTGCTACTCTGTTAATGGAACAGGTTATCGTACAATTCAAGACCTTTCTCTCTCATTCAAAAATGACTACGGCTTGAATGAGAAAACTATCTCTTTCTCCTGAAATGCACATATAGAAAGTGATTTGCTTTGTGTCTTTCATTACAAACAGGTATGGATTCCACTTATATCTGCCCAAACCTAATATAATTAGACTGGAAAATGCTGGGAAATGGCAGGCTCACAGCCTACCATGTTAATTCAAAGCTTAGACTGGTTTGTCCCAGTGGATCAATTTACATTTATCTGTATTAAATTTTGCCTAATACTTCATTCATACCTGGATCTTGTAAAGCCCTGTTATGAGTCTGTGCTGTCTGCCACTGACCCCCTCAGTACCTTAAATAACACAGTATCGTCTGCACATTTTCTCACTGTCTCTGACCAAGTCATTAATTGGTTTATCTTTCAGCCAATGACTCATCCATGTTACAATCTTTCCTCTTGCTCCACCAATGCCTTAAAAGCTCTAGGAGAATATATATATATATCTATATCTGAGGCATACCTGGAAATACACTAGCTATACATTTATGTATTCACTTCATAAAGGGTTCAGTACTCTTTCAGATTTTGCACTGCATATAAGAGCAACTGGCATGATGTCACCACCCAGCTGGTTAAAACTAAAAGAAAGGACTCTTCTTATTCGTTGCCAATTGTATCCTGTAATGATAATGCATTCGTTTCCCAGTTTTGTATAGCATTTTATGATTTTTTGGTAACTATGGAAACTATTCATTTTTGTTTGAATAAAAACGTGCTATAATCCCATGCAACTTGCTGGCATATAAACTAAGGCTGCCTGCTGAAACTAGGATGTGAGAATTTGGTTTTCCCACTTAGCTTTAAATTGACGTGTTCACTCTTGGTGAAGAAAGGGCCTATCTTTGCTAAGGAAAAAAAAATATTTGTCCTGAGTAGGTGGAAAAGGTCATTCAGTTCAGTGCACAAAGCACAGGTGCTGATGACTGCTGACTGAGGAGTAAGTCAGTCAGGCTGAGCAAAGAAAGTACTGGAATTACCTTTTACTAAGCTCTGGCATCAATACTAGTCAAGAGAAAAGAAAGAGGAAAAAAAGAGGAAGAGATATGAAATGACAGCTGAAGCTTACCTGCATCCTAGAGAGCACAGCTGGATTCCCAGTCATGAAAACACATTTCAGCAGCTCTGGCTTAGGCTGGGGTGTGCAGAATCACTGATGCAATACTCCAGAGCTGACTGTCCTGCTGTCATTCTTCAGGCCAGTGTCATCTCAACCCTTAAAAAATACCTGCTAGCACCTAATTCTTCCTAAAACAAAGTCCCAGAATTTTTATTACTTTTCGTAATAAAAGTTCAGGGATTTTGTTTTAGGAGGAATTTCAGGTTCACATATTAAAATGGATTAAAGCATCACAACAATAGATTTTTCTCTTCCTAATTCGCTCTCATCGGTATCTCTTTTGTTTTCTTAGAAAAGTAGGAGATTTTTTTCAAGTCAGTTATTGCTGGAAAGTACAATTTTACTCCTTGTATTGTGGCAGCTGTTTTCATTTCCAGTACACCTGAAATTTCAAATACATCCTTGGTTAGCTGGGTCCTGTTCTGGTCTCTCATCAGTATTACACAAAATGGTAGAATAATTCAGGTTGGAAGGGATTTCAGGATATCCTCTGGTGCAACTGCCATTCAGAGCAGAGAGTCAAATTTGTTTCAGACCAGGTTGCTCAATCCAATTTCAGTAGCATTTCTCCTAAGGTATCTGGGTAGAGATGAAAGAAGAAACTGCCTGCAGCAAAAGTAATAAATTGATAATTTAATGAAGGAAATTACAAACCAAGGTTAACATAATACTCATATATCTTCTTAATCCAAACAGTAGTTTATCTTGAAATATTATCTCCAGAATTACTTTCAGAATTCCCTATCCAACATCAGTACTAAGTTTCATATAGCATTGCTTCTCCAGGTAAAGTTCAGTATGTGTATAAATTTCATGTGAATTGAAACCTGAAAGATTCATACCCTTTGATCTTTTCAAGGCATCACTACAGCATTATCTTCCCAAGCATTATTTAATAATGAATGCTTTATTCATCAGGAAGCTAGGGTAAGCAAATTTTTTCACATCCTTCCAGTTCCAGGATCCAAATTCTATTACAAAAGCTTAGGACTTCCACATCTTCATTTCCAGATGCTTAAGTCTCTTAAAAGCAGAATTGATGCAGCAGGATGTTTTAGTATTATTACTTTTCAGATTAAGGTAAAACAAGTATCTCTGCTTGGTTTCCTTTTCTATACTACTTTACAGTAGCTTTTTATTTTGGAGGCAAAAACCCAAACATCAATGTTTCAGTAAGTTGTTTTGACACAGCTAGACAAAACATTAAATCTCACAAATATCAGCAATAACTTCCAAGCTAAATTCTCCTGATGTTAGGTTGAGGCTCAAGACAACAAAAATAATTATTTCCTGAATTTTAGATTCTGGTATAATTGTTCAGTGGAGATGTACTTATAATAGGACAATGAAATGTAAATAACAGACAAGGGAATTTTAGGAAGGCCAAAAATGGTTTAAAGTCAGTATTGACAAATCTGCTAATCTATGTGTCATGCACTTGGGAAGAGCTTTGACTTGAAAAAATTTTTGTCAGAGTCAGAGGTCACTGCTTCAGTGATTCTGTCTTAAATCTTACAAAGCTTAATGGAAATAATATCAAGTGCAGCATTGCTTACTCCAATTCACAGGAAAATGCCAAAGCAAGGAGGATTTTGCCCATCAAGCATCTGGGTGAAATATAAGCTAAAATCTTTCCTGTACTTCCTTTCAGTGGGGCATGACAGCAGGTAAAATGCAGTTTCCACTCATAAGAATTCATCACAAAAGGAAAAATAAAGGCAGGAGAGAGATGATGGAGAAACTTTGAAAAAGCATTCAGATCCTATGAAAAAGGAGGAATCTTGTCTCCTGTTCCCAAAGGTCAAAATTCCTGACCTTGACATCACTGCCAAAAAAACTGTCTCCCTATGAAAAAAGCTTCCCCACACAGTCTGTGTATAAAGCCTACTAAAATAAAGACTACAATTATAAACTTTGCTCCCCATTATTTTGTTTCTGAGAATGGTCTAGTCAGTGAAAATTTCCAGTGGCAGATGAAGACTGGAATTAATAGCTAATTTGTGTATTTGTGTCTTTTGCAGGAGACTGAAGAGAGTGCTCCAATCTCTCAGACTCTTCTGTGGAGAGATGAAGCAAAGTTTCACATCAAAAGTATGAGCATCACCACCAGGAAATGGCAAGTGTTACTCTTGGTCAAGTTTTTTTTTTTTTTCCAAATTCAAATTGTCCAATGGAACTTGTGCAGATGCATAATTCATGCACAGTGAGATTAGGGATATTTTGGGATTAAATCTTAGTGCTCAAAATACTTTTCCTACCACCTCATCATACCCTACAAGCTATGTTAACTCATACTATCAGTCATTTCCTTAGACAACAAAGTAAAGATAAATAAGAGCTAAATATGATGTTTATCTATATGAAGTTTATCTATACTAGTCAAGACTCAACAACAGTACCAGTGGAGTGGTATTTAAATTTGGAAAAGATCTCCAAGTCATTTTGGTTATGGTAGGGAAATCCATGATCCAAACCTCAAAAGCAAGTAGTAAGCAACAAGATGACAATTAAGGGAAAGTTGGGTTAATAGTTGGTGTAGGGAACAGTCTCTAGAAGATAGAATTAAGTAGGTTTTGAAAATCTTTCCAGGATTCAAAGCTGAAAACTACAAGTACACATTGAATTGAATCAATTAGAAACACTATTAATTTAGTTTTGTAATTATATCCACTTAGGATATCAGATTTATATACTTTGCTCAATACATTTCCTTCTGAATCTCAGTTTTTTCACAGAACATGAGTCTAAAAGACAAGAAACACAGCAAGCACACTTGGACTTTCAGGACTGCAATCTCAATTTACACAAGATTCCCACTGATGTAAGCAAGAATAAGGTGAAATACAACCTTCTGCACATTTCAACATCTACCAGTAGGACTTATAATTCAGGGGGAGAGGAGCTGAAACTAAAACATGATCTAACCAGGAAAGAAGAGCCAAAACCACAACATCTATTATTGACTCATGTCTCAGTAAAAATGCCCCAAGAGCTTCTGCATCAATATGTGATTGGATCAGTCATTTTATTATTCTGAACACAGTGAAGATCTATAGGTCAGGAATAAGAATGTTTGCTTTATATTTTCTTGAGAGGTGAAACTTCTTAACTGAATCCTACACTTAATCATTTCCAAATCCCAGGCTATATCTGCTGATCCCTGTTTCGATTTAAAATAAAATTCATTTTCCGGTTTGCTGCATGACTTTTATTTCAGATTTGACTTAGAGATTTATGAACGTGATATAGCTTTTCTTGCTGAACACTTGAACAATCTTGGTCCCTGTGGTGACTTCCACATCGCTGCAAGTGGAAAGAAACACTCACTATTGTAAAATGATATGACATCCCTACCTCAAAAGCCAAAACAAATTTTTGAAGGTTGAAGTGTTCAGTTGCAGGAGGGATGAAAGCCCAAGGGGATCTAGACCTTGCCGTATTGTGAAAAGTCAATGCCAGTTTTCAATTCATAGCTTCTTAATTGAGAAACAGAGAGAATCTGGGCGCACAGTGAATCATTCCCTGTATGGGGAAAATGGGAAAGGGGAAGACGGGCAGGTTATTGATTGAATCCACTGTTTCTCCTGTCACCACTCACTTAAATTTGACTCAGAGTACAATGATTTCTCCTGAAGATAACTGCTCTATGCTGCACCACACAATTTACCACAGAGGGTAAATATATGGCAAATGGACCACAGAATTCTGAAGAGTTGAGCACAGCACAGCAGCATGACCCCATGCAGCATGGCATCACTACTGTTACACATCCTGAAGGGCCAATGGCTGAGGCAATGCTGACTATTTGCACACCCAAAATGTTTGGTACCTCAGCTCACAACACCCTTCACTATGCAAGTGACAAATGCGGCAAAGATGGTCTTTTCTGCTCACTCTAGTACTTGGGTACAGCTTGAGGCACAAAACAGTCAGGAGCAAAGGCAAAACACAAACCATGTTGCTGAGATCCCCTGCTCTGGTTGGTTGCTTAACCTTAGGGTTTTGGGTTTTTAATGCCTAGAAACACACGGGTTTTTACAGGGCCAAATTTATTGAGTGTACAGTTCACATAGACTGTGACTTTCAATAATGTGGGATAAATACACTCAGTGCACCCCATGGGCCTGTTTATTGTGCCATACCAAGATTCCCATGGGAGCACCCTACATCTCCAATGCTGCTAACCTTCCAGTGCAAAGCCTCCATTACAAAAAATGTATGCACTATGTATAGCATATATCTGTTTAATACACATTGAATTGCAGAAATTACAAAGGCATTTGGAGAACACATGCAAATGACTTTGAGGCCAAATTACTTTTTTAATATGGTATTTGGTGTCTAATATCATGAGGACAGTATAGTAAGGGGCAAGTTTTTTGCTTGTTTTGTGTGCTTTGATATTCAGTGTCAAAAATCATTAAAGGACTGTTAACAAAGATCTCAAACACACAAGAAACTGGTCCAAACATTAACACACTTCAATGCTATCAAAGATCATACCTCTGTGCACTTGTAATTTTAGCTTGAACTCAGATGTCTTAAAAAGAGACAGAAGGAAAAAATTAAATGAGAAATGAAAATTATTTTCCAAAAATTCATTTGAAGGCAAATTGAAGACAAATAGAAAAGACAAATATGTGGGATACCGATCTAAATTTATCTAGAAAATACACAACCTTCAGAATATCAGGCATCTCAAAACAGTGAAATCAATGTCCAAAGTTAAAAAATAGATAAAATTCCTAATGAATAACCAAAATACATTTTTCACGGACAAAGCACTTGAAGGCTATATATGTTGGAGAAAGGTGTACTTTACACAAAAATAAAATGGGATATTAATCACTAATTCACTGATTAATATAAAGTGCACAGATTTCAATAAGCCAGTTAAAAATTTTACCTCCTTTACAGTTCTGCTTTGCAAAGCACTTCCCAAATAATTAATTTCAAGCAACTTACTTCATTCTACCAGTGTCTTCTTGACGATTCAACATTGCTCATATACTCAATTTCCAGAGCATTTCACTTCAAAATGAGATGAACAGAAGTGTGACTCATATACACCTAGGAGCACTGAACCATTTGGCACTTCCTTTATCACAAAGCAAAATCAATGTACTGAAAACCACTCTTGTATTACTTCTCCTTATTCAAGGTATTGCAAATTACTCTTTTTTCCACATAAAAAAGTAACAAAAATAACATAAGAGAAAGAATTGATTATTCCGTTTTACATTTCCAAATATTCTACAACCATTAATATTCAGGAAATCTTTTAGTTAGGAAGTAATTCCAGCACTTGATCTAAAATTGAAGAAAATAGCCCCATCAATCTTAGATATGTGGATGTCTCCACAACTTTAAAAGTCTTTGCTTCATTTTGTATGTGACGAAGGGATATCAAATTAGATGCTTCTTACTGCAAAGCACTGAGACATGAGTTCTAGAATTCAGGATATTTCAGGTTAGAAATCAAGTCAGT
Source organism: Setophaga petechia (assembly GCA_024362935.1). Taxonomy (NCBI): domain Eukaryota; kingdom Metazoa; phylum Chordata; class Aves; order Passeriformes; family Parulidae; genus Setophaga; species Setophaga petechia. The sequence goes on from JANCRA010000001.1 coordinate 37,965,357, forward strand.
CTAGTCTAGTCTGGTTTAAAACAGAGATAAACAGGGCTGTCCAGAAGACAGTTCACATCTTCAGTTAACTGAGTAGTAATCTGAAAATGCTATAATCCTCCACTAATTTTACCAGGTTTTATTGTAACAAAGGTACTTAGGTTAAATGTTTTAAGAGCATAACGGATGAATAAAAGCCATATCACATGTTTGTCAGAAGAGGGAAAGATGGTTCAGCATCTTCCAAGACCTAGCCAAGCTCCCCTCCACTGCCAAGATGGATCTTACAAAAATCATGGAAAGTGATCATTTATACCTCATTTGAAAACCCTCCCAGCATGACTGAATTATTCATTAAAGCACAGAGAAAAAGGCTGCAGCAACAAGGACTGGACAGCTGAGCGGTCTTCCCCCTCACAGCTTACCTAGCTCTTAGACACCAAAGAAATGTTGATCCAGGACTCCCAACGTTAAGGGACTCCTTTCACAGATCACTCTATTTTCAAAAAATTCTGACTCCTATTCAGTATGTTTTTGAACACAGGAATGATAACAACAATAATCCAACACATACATTTTTTTAGCAGTGATGAATATAGGTACTCAAATCTGAATGGGTCAGATGAAAATATCCTGATATTCCTCTCACTTTCTCTGACTGCCATTCAAAAATTTTAAGATAAACTGGAGCAAGGAACAGGGTTGGACTAGTAAAGATTGATACAAAAATGGCAAACATAACTTGATCAAAGAGAGACATGTATCTAACAGCTGATACATGAGAAAACAGAGGCATCACATCTCTGTGATGCATGAGACAAGTAAAGGAAATCCTAGGGGACAGACCAGCCACAGAGGATCAGATGACTTTCTCAATTACATGGATATAAATCTGAGATAAGTGCCACTGACATTGGTTTCAAATACATATGTTTTAACCCAGATCAAAATCTGTCTAGTATCTAAACTAGATCTGAGCTGATATTTTCTTTGCATTATATTCCCAAGCAATTTGAATGAATAAGTGTTTTAAGCCAAGCATTCATATCATCTGTTCATATGTGACAAGTCTTGACCTTCCTTTACCTGACAAGGATGAATTACATGCAAGCTGCATTAAGTCCTATTTAGATAAAAATCTGAGATTAATTTAAAAGAAACATATATATATCAGGAAAACAAAGAGGAAAAAAGTGCTGCAATAACATTAATCAAAACCTGTAGCAACCCCAAGACTTTGTGTCACTGTATGAAAAAGCTCTCTTTCTTTAAGAGGTTGATCAGTGTAAGGATAGCAGTGATTATCCCAGACGTTAGGTTTTAGCCCCCAGCAATGTATGGATGAAGAAAACAGAACTAAAAATGAATTTTTAAAGATTACCACACCAAAGGCATCTCATAAATACAAAGTGCAAACTCTACAGAAGCTGTACTTCTGTTGTTAATGCTGTGGTTCCTGAGGTGGCCTCATTATTTTTTTCTTATACCATAGAAAAGCTTTAAGCATCATTATCAAAGATATTTGTACCAAAGTCGTTTTTTAAGTTTTTGGGTTTTTTAAGTGAAGGGAACCAAGATTATACAAAAACATTTCCCAAGAATAGGATGAAGATGTATTTGCAGCCCTACTTTGAGTGGTATTTTACACTTGATGTGTCTTTTAATAAAAATATTTTGAAAGGGTCTGAAGACATAGCACAAGACCAAACCAGGATCCAGATCATCAGGCATCAAATAAGATTCTCCAGATGCTATTTTCATTTCAGTAGTTTTGCAGCTGCTACTACCATAACATGAAGTTTGTCTGAAAGATAATGGATGGCTCACTCCAAACATAATGAACAGCAACTCCTTGGTATATTATCAGCTAACACAGGTAAATAAACACAACGTTTAAAGGATTTTTAGGTCCCAATAGCACAAATGCAAACCCAAGCACACCTGCACCCTTCATCCAGGGACTGTCCCTTTTCTTACAAGTTTCTAGTATGCCTAGCACAAAGAGGACCCGTGGTTCCCATGTGCCTTTGGATCATAACAACTGCTCAGTAAAAACAAGGGCCAGGCAATGCACTTGCACCACACTAAGAGAGGGTTCTTGTTTAACAGTAGGATTTTGTGTTTTATGGAGATTTCCTTCTGGCTCCTCAATAAGGGTAAGATGAGTTTCATGCTTAAAATAGAAATTCCAGATCTTTGCAATGCATCAAGGCATTTTTTGTCTAGTTTTAAAGCACTTATGCTGAGTATCCCTGAATATAAATGAATCCACTGAGAATACAAAGTGACTGTTACTCAGAAATAAAATTAGTTTGAAAATAGTTCCTTTAAAACCATAAAAAATCTCTTACATAATTTGTACTTATCTCAAATGTTCCAAGGATTTCAGTTGTCCCTGGCACATATGAAAACCAGCTCCAGTAGATTAGATTGGCACTTAAACAGGCAGGCTTCCAACAACCCAAGAAAAGAAAATTAGTTCAAAAACCACCAAATAGTTTAATTCATACAATCATCGTGCTTACAAGCTTCTTGTACATTATTTTTCAGTGCACAAAACATAAATGCAGCCTAAAACTTCAGAAAATGCTTGGGTTTTTAAGAAGCCAGAATTTGGGCAGCTCTCCAGTAAAAGAACATATATATAACTTTTGGAATTGGAAGATGCAGAAGATTTGTTTCTAATACTGAATAATACCCCTTTCAATACAATAAAATTTCTTTCCCATTTAAGATCCTTTTCATTAATATTCATTAAAGTAATTTGAAAAACTTAAATTTTTAGTTTAGTATGATTTTGTACAAATGGGCTTTTTACTCCATCAGTCTCCCCAGAGACCTTTAATCAAAGGCCTTGTACTATCTCTATTTCTTCCTACTCCTTGCTTTGGGGTGAGATAGCTACTGTCCTTTTCTTCCCACAGAGACTAAAATGAAGTCGTGTCCATGCTGAAAAAGGTCCAACACTTTGCAAGTCTCTTCTAAAGACATAACTGTATTCTTATTTCTGTCTACTGAGACCAAAGCTTTCAGTTTTGAAGAAGGGCAGAAAAATGAATTGTCAATCATAAATATTTCTTTGCTTAAGAAACTCCTTTCAGCAGATCTAGTCCACAGAGATGGTAGGAAGCAAAGGGTAACAGGAGGTGCACAAGTGTACTGGGAAATGTGTGAGAGAGCAGGTGAAGCAATGAAAACCCTTTACATATTCCAGCATCCTCACCTTCCTCTCATGAGGAAAAACGCAAACACAGCTTAACTGCACCCTTATTATGTTTGTTATGTACAGCTCTTGAACTGCAGAAAACAGACAACAGTAAATTTCAGACACATCTGTTCCACCTGCATATTATTAGATACATTCCATGTTAGCATATTCCTTATTTTGCACCGATTAGCATAATAACCTTCACTTAAAAATCAAAATCAGGGAAAAGAAAGGTAATTCCCAATAGGGATTCTTTGTTTTTTTAATTGAATCTGTGTTAAGAGGTCCATAGGAGAGAGACTCAATTCAGGAAACTACTGGACAATAGATAAAACACTGGTTTTTTTCTGGTGGACAGAAGACAAAAAAAAAAAAGAGAAAGACAAAAATGGATGTATTCACTTATAACCATGCAAGAGAGATTAGAACAGTCCCTATGGCCTCCTCTCCCACTTTCTCTGTCACTGAAAATAAACCACTTTTATTTCTGCAACAATATCTCCCTTTCTACTTAGCCATTCCATGGAAAAAAACAACACAACAATTTCACTCGAAATACCTGTCTGAGATTTTTGGGCATTGGAACAGCAGAGTTTGCACACATTTCTGAATCTCCGGGATACTGATTCTCATACTGATTAATCCTTAAAGCTTGCATGAATCAACATTTCTCCAGTTGTGTGCTGGCACCAGCTAACATTGTGAAAGTGACACTAGAAATCAGGAAAGCTCTAATAAGCAACAGTTCACGTGGAATTCCCATGCGAGGTCCTTACCCCAGAAAGCCAGCTGATTTAAAAATTCTTCTTGCAGATATGCAGACCAAATTCTGCATCATGAGTGCTTTGCAATTATGTCAAAAAAGAAAACCTGTAGAAGAGGAAGAAATAAAATATTTCTATTTTGAACATTTTCATTGCAACTTGTTTGTAGTTAAATTATATGTTCTGTTATGGAAAATGTACTAAGATAGTAAGGCATGATCAGAAAATAAAATTGGTTTAGGGAGACATAGTCATCAGATCTCCTCTAACAAGCCTTCCCATCTGCACTCATTGTAGGGAAGGCAAGGACCCTACTTGGAGAGAGCTATTCATTACCATATAAAACAGACAACCTTGCACTGCACCAGCTAATGTTTGAATTTCCCTTAGTGACTTTCTCCTACAGTAAATCGCACTTTTGCTTCTGATCAGTGCTTTAACTTGTGCTTCTGAGCAGTCAGTCGTGACTACGTCCAACAGCTGCTTCATAAACGCTGCCTATTTAACTTGTTACGTTGAAAACACACATCACAGGGCACTCTCCCCTTTTACAATTATGGACAGCATTCATGTTCAATGACTAGATAAACCAACAAAACTATCTTCCTTATTTCAAAAACATTTAAAAATGGGAAATATAGAAAAGAACTATTTTAGACTCAACCTAATACGTATCTTTACGTCTGCCAAGGCAAATGCCACATCCAAATAAAGAAAAAAAACCTAAAACCCCTAAAATCCCCAAAACTGAAAAAGCTTCAATAATGAGAAGAAAGTTTGGAAAGGAAAGCATAGGCAAGGTAGCACGAAAACAAAATTTTCAAAACACAGCAGCACTATCTATCCACTTGGGGCTCCAATAAAAACAGGGAACTGTTTATTCTTAAACTCTCTGTCTGGAGGGGTTGATACACTTGCCCATAGATAGGCATCTCACATCTAGTACCCCTTCAGATGCTTTAGGGCTTTTGGCTTGGCCTCCAGGTGATATGCTAGAAGACCAAACGTCTCCCATTCATCTTGTGTCATATTTCCCAGTTCTTCACAGAGGTCTTGGATACCCTGAGGGCATCTCACATGGTGCTAGGCAATTGCAGTCAGAGTCTGATCTTTCAGTGCCATGAGATAGTCTGATTCTCTGCACATAGCCTATGATTAAAAACATCCAGATCTGGTCTAACTAATTTGCTTTTTGGAGCCAAGAACAGATCAAAGGTTTAATTGTTCTCTTAGTGACAGGAGTAACTGAAATGTTCTTACTCCTCATGCTGACTCCTTTGACCAAAAGTCATAAAAACTATTACTCATTGCCTTAGGCTGGCCTCTGTTTAAGTCTTCATTGGAGTCCTCAAATTCTCAAAGTACAGAAGTAAGACTCAAGCAGCTTCTTACCCAATTGAAACATAAATATTTTTATTATGATCTGATTGTTTATTTTAATAAGTTTAGTGGGATACCAATTTATAAAATAAATATTGATCCATGTTATAGAAGTTCACAATAGTCATAAATTAACAATTTTATTAGAGAAGTAGAGTTGGATTTTAATTCACGAGGGTGCTGAGAAGGTTGTCAAATGGAAATGATAAAATTTTAATATCTCATTAGTGGAAAAACATAGTGTACTGTAAATGTTCAAAAACCCAAGGGTTTCTCTCATTAGTTACATTTTTTGTGTGGAAGCTTTTCTTTCTAATACCATTAAAGAATAAGGAAAATAGAACAGTGACCCAGTCTCCTGCTGCCATTTTCCTATTATCACTAATCCAGGATACCATTACACAGCTACCTCAAAAGCAATAAAGGAAAGCACATCACAGTGTCTGTACCTCTGCACAGTGTTCCTCTTCACATGGACTCTGGGTTTCTCTTTAACGAAATTACCCTTTACAGCATGCGTCTGCAAAGAGGTCATTTAAAAGCAAGAAACTTGTCTAATTATGAATTACCTTGATGCAGATCAGGAATAAGACCATTTCTCCCTTATTCAAAGTGGTTTCAAATTTACCAGCCATAAGATAAGTTCTTTGAAGAGTTTTTCCTTATCAGGAGTGGTGAAGGTGATCAGAAATTGCACAGAAAGGTCCCTTGCAGAAATGGCACAACAGCCTTGAACATGCTCATCCTTGTGCACCTCTTTTTAACTTCTGAATTTACTTCATTATCACAAAATTACCAAGTAACTGTCAATAGACTATTGTTTATATTGGATACCTTAAAAACATTACCTTGATTTTTATCAGCCTCTCATCTCCATCTGAATATTGACTGTGCAGATTTCAAGAATAATGAGCACAGAATCAGAGAGCTATCATCAAGGTACAGGTTCTACTCATTTTAGTTTCAGGATACTTAGCAGTAATGAAGGATGCTGTAAGACTGCAGAATCTTTTCCTGTTAATAACTGTGTACCAGAAAAACAAGACCATTTTAAAGTTTAAAAGATGGTTTGATATATTGGATGAAATTACAGTGGCTCTGCTATATCTGCTAGCTGCTATTTTCTTCCTATGCATTTTGACACAAGTAGATAAAAACATGAAATCAGTGGTAAGGGCTGAATAAAAGGATGTACTTAGCAGGGACAAAAAAAATTCTGAAATAGGAATATAACTTTTTTAAGTTGGGTCCTTGTGTTTCTTTAAGTGCCATTTTTGCATCTGAAAAATAAAAAAATTGCATAATGAAAATAAATTGCATGGATTTTGTTCCTTTAAAGGCAACAACTAAACAATACTCACTACTTCAGTCCTCCCTAGGCTAACTGAAAATAAAGATTAGAAAAATTGTATGCATACTAATTAGGAAATAACAACTGTTTCACATAAGATATTAGACATATAAGCAGAAGCTCTATGACAGCCTAAGTTTCACAGGTAAATATTAATGTAAAATATTTTTTACACTCTGTGTGTAACATAACACAATTAGATTATCAAAAATTTCCATCTAACAAAACAAGTGACAGGTGTGCATTACGAAAGAAACGTTTAGGGTTAAATTTTATGAAACAGGGAGAAGGTATTGCAAATGCACAGGTACAGTTTACTTGGCTGGTCATAGCTGTCAGTTATGGGACTGCAGAGAAATGTAGAGTTGCCTGATGGAGACTGCAGAGAATTGTTTATTTTGCTCAATAAACCATTTTATATGCATGGTATCACACAGTACAGAGCATGCATTCATCAGCCAGCAAACTCTCAGCTCTCACAAAACAATTTAACAGGATGCTGCCAACTTGAAATATTGAGAATCTGAAGTCTTGCCCCTCTGCAACCCACCCGAAACAAACAAAGAGAGAAAAAAACAAACAAACCCCCACAACTTATTTCTGCCATCTTTTTGCAGTTTTTTTAATCAGGTTTTCCAATCAAATAAAAATTTTCAGTTTTCTATGGCTGTGTGAAGGTTGCATCCATTGGAAAATTGGCTGCATTAATAAAGGGAAAACTAGAAAAAATTAGCCTCTTTTATTTTATCCTTGTTACTTGTAACAAAAAAGTTGCTATTCATAGAAAATACAGCTAGATGTTTAGAAAGGAGTGGCTTTTTCCTGTGTGTAGCTGTTCTTTAAACAGCCTGGTCTAAAGGCCTTGCTGGCAGAAGCATTCACAGGCTTGCCAAATTCTAAACCACAATAAAATTACCAGTAATGCTATCAATTTAGATGCCATTACTTCTGTTGAATGCACCTAACAAAATTACTCTAAAAGCATGTAATTTTTTTAATAGTATTTGTTATTTAAACTTCACAACTTCATTGATGCAAACAACAGTTGGAGTACAAGGAACAGGTTGTCTGAATATTTAGCTTGAGCAAAAGAAAAAACAAAACATATCCACTGTGTGAAATTCAAATGTCCCACAGGAACCAAAGGCAGGTAAGAACTGACATTTCAGGGTATTGCACTCTGTATATTAGAGGCATTCAAAATTTACCAACCAAATCTCCATGACCAGAATCCATAGTGTTTTATAAGAATTTTTTATTTATCTATATTCCCTAGAAGATCTGCAGCACTAGAAATTAAAGAAAGAAGAACATTGGCATGCCATTTTCTCACTACATAACAAAGCACAGTACTTATAAATAACATATATACACACTGATTATTTCACATAAAAAATAATAGAATGGGAGAGACACATGCCTGGTTCAATGCACAGATAGATCCAGGTAGCTATCAAACCCCATTTCAATTTATTTTAGGCTCCTTTTAGTAATGGTAAGAAATTAAATTGGAACAATGTGTAGAATACCACAAGGTTATAATGAAATAATGTATTTCTTTCACTATATTAAAAATACTTGGAGTTAGTTATTCTGAGATATTACAGATAAAAACCAAGTAGAAGACAACTGCAGATTTGTAAAAAACAATTTTTGGGTTGAGTTATGCTTTTAAAAAGCATTTTGTAACTTTCTTTCTTACTATTATTACCCTTTTATTGGCCAATTTTGCTGTGGTTCACAAAATTTGAATCACCTCAGAATCATATTTCACACTCAGCTAACTTCGAATATATCTTAAAAATTTCCCAGATGTAAGCAGCACTCATAAGCATACATTTTAATAGGTGTTTTCAAGCTTTTCACCAGCCACCCATCAGGACAGCCACCCCATCACCACCCACTCACCCTTCAACTTTTCCTTTCTTGTGAGACTGAAATGACATGTGTATGAAAACAGACCAAGTGTGAACTTGGACAAACCTAACATTAGAATCTTTTTGGGTTTTTTGTCTATGAATAGCTCTGTGAAAGAATTAGAAACGCTGTACTGAGTCATCAGAGCAGGGGAGAGGCTGCAGCCCCCAAAGCTGCTCTCAGAATCCCAGTGTTCAATTGCCAAAAACATTGATTTGAACAAAACTGACTGCACTTGTGGTGTGGACCCTTGTCCCAGCTTCTCTTTCCCTTCTAGGACAGCTTTTCCCTCCTGCTCCCAAGATGAAGTCTGTGGAAAATATAACCACTACACATAAAGAACATAAACACTACAATTTTCATTAACAGTTCTGACCACAAACCTAAGAGGATATATTCTGTAAATATGAAATTATCAGAGTTCAGCTTTCTCAATCACAAAAACAGCCACCCCTCACAAACCCACATTTCCATATGTTAACGTTATTGGATAGAGCAGTAAGCATCACTATGTGATTGTCTCTAAAATTTCCTAAAAATACAGATTAAATTGCAGGGGAAAATACATTTCACAGACACCTTGAAAATTAAAGTATTGGTTTTAATCTTGATTTACTGTAACTTAAAAGCATAATTTATTCTTTTCTTAATAACTTTAAACAGAATATGTATTTTTGAGTCTAGCTAAACAATAATTCCAAGAGAAAATGGGAACTACAGTTTAGAAGTACCTTCACAGTTCATGAGATAATGAAAAATATAATTATACTTTTCTATTTACCAGATTTGTCAAAACTGTCACCTGTACACTTATTAGCATAATTCAGTCAGAAAATCATAGTGCACCAACTTCTCACATTTAATGTCTAAATGAGATCTTTATGGTTTTACACCTCATAATCATCTCAAGAATGTCACCACACTGAAGCTCTTAAGATGAAGGATGAAGGGAAAACTAATATGTAAGATGTCCATCTACTTGGTATCAAGTAACTGCAACCTCTACCTTCTTCACAGATCTTATCAGGATATAAAAATGGAACTTTTATTTAAACAGAAAATCTTCCATTTCTGAATCTGGTAGTCAGGACACCATCTGGTCTTTATTTTTCCCTGTTGCTTTATTGAGCTTTCCCCAGGCTCCGTAGAAACTTCCCAGATGTGTGTTCTCTCCAGCTCCCAGCCCTCTCTCTCCAGGGGGCCTAGAACGTCCATCATTACAATCAATCTCATCTGCACTAAGCTGGTAGAGGAAAATGAGGGAAGATTACTCAAGAGAGATCAGTGTCGAATGTTATATGATTTCCTATAACCTGCTTTCTGATAAACTTCTTGTTTGCCAGGCATTTGTCAGATGTTCTGTACTTATTGTCACAAGGGACATCAATCCTAACTCAGTTCTTGGGAAAAATTTATAAGGAAACTGATGCCTGACATTTATTTGTACATAATGCTAACATTTATGCCCTATCATTACTATATTCTTTTTGGGCTGCTTACTATTAAATCAACATTACAAAATGCAGAGTTTGGTTTTTTTAACCTAATTTACTTTATGTGCTTTTCTCCTAAATTAAATATATGTGACTGCAGACAGTTTTCAGAATGGAAGTATAAAAATATAATTCAAACTGCAGTAACAAGTGCTAAAATCTGAAGATAAGCTATCCCTTCACCTCGTGATTTGTAGAAACACTACATTATAGTGTAGAAACACTATCATTTCACATCTATATTATGTCATCACCACAGCATTTCTTGCATATACCCTGTGTTACCATAATTCTAACCAGATTTATCAAACAGAAAAATCTTTAGGCAATCTGATTTCTTTCCCAACACTGCAAATGCATTAATATAATCATCTGTCAGGTCAGAGTCCTCTGGCCTAATTAAAACATCCTTAAAAGTTTCTTTTGATATAAATATATAACCTTTACACACTGGGGTAAGGAGAGAATTTAACCTGTACCTAGAACTTTTCTAAACAGCAATCACAGACAGTCATTTTATGCTGAGAAACTTCTTAGGATATTGTCCTACATTGTCATTTCTCCAACACCAAAGAAATTTTAAGAAAACATCTGTTCTCTCCAGGCCTGAGGCATGCACCTGCCATTATGCAGTATGACAACTCAATGGTGAGGATTGCTTGTTCATGTTGAAATCAGATTGCTCTGGAGCTTGACTCCACACAGAATCAGAGAGGCATGATTAAGAGACCATCAAACTGAGGCAAGGAAGACAGGGTTTGAATGGGAACACCTTTACCCCTGGAGAAGTCTGACTAGGGGTTGCACAATTTGTCACGGAAAAACAGTCCTTCAAGTACTTGCTGACTACAGAATACTAGGTGAGCATATAAATTCTGGGTGATGTTTGCAAAGGAGGCTCTGTGCATGGGAGTCTGGAAACAAAGGCCAGTGAAAGCTGGACATGCAATTCTGAGCTACTGTGGAAATCCCAGCACTAGGGAGAAACGTATGCCCTATGCTTATTCAGGTAACTTGAGGCTGCATTTATCTCACTCACTAAGCAAGGTATATAAAAAATCAGAAAGAAATCACAAAGAGTGCAAAATGAGAACAAGAGGCTATCCAGGACTGAGACAGCCTGAAACAGATGAAGGCAGAGTGGAGGCAGGAGGGGAACCACACAGTAAGACTGTCAGAGCTACTGAAGCAATGAAGAAGCAGCAGAGAAGGAAGGGGGAAAGACAGGTTTTAATTCCTTCTCAGTAAGCTTTGGCAATTTTCCTGCAGTATAGAAATGCCCAAACTAATTTCCAAATGATCAGTCTAGCTTGGCAGTACTATGTAAGGACATGATGATTAGTGAAGACTAATTTATCCTGCTTTTCAGCCTCTATGAGAGTAGACATACCTGAAAGGCATGAATACACACAGTTCCAAATATAGTTCATTAAAGTATGAAATAAGGCACAGCTTAAATAAAGCTTGACAAATTTATAAACCACATCACCATGAGCTTATAGGCCAAAACCCTACATGTCAAGTTATCACAGAACAGCTAATGAAAAAAAAAATCACTGACATAAAATACTTTATTTTTTTAACAGCAATTTAAAATTGATGGATTCCAGAGCTTTTGCTGTGGTCTTTTGGTTTTAGGGTTTTGTTTGGGTTTTTTAACACATTCACCTTGTCAGCTGCATTATTTGCAAGTACAGAAGGAAAGAACCTCACCCTCGCTCCACACTCTTACCTGGACTCTCATCCTGATTTTAGAGGATAACTTCAAGGTTCAGAACAGAATATCCAAGTTGAAGAATGTAAGGGTTTTCCTTTCTGTGAAAAGAATGCTTTTGGTAATTTATTCATTGGAGAATTTCCCTACAAATAACCAGCTGTAGCACAGCCAGCTGCTCAGGGTGACACCAAGGAAGTTAACAGACACTTTTGTAGAACATTACTAAGCAATTCAAATAGTGGAATCAAAATGCAACTTTCACTAGAGGCAATCTTTGCAGAGTTGCTTCTTTGTTAGCTACTAGTGGTTTGTGTTGTAAAACTGTTCTCTTTCACAAACCCAGAAGGGACCCATTTGTGTCTCTGCTGTAACAAAAAGCAGGACATACAATAAGGCAATAATCAGCAACAGCAAATTTGTTGGTTTTCTTGGTGCACTGTAGAGACCTGGCCACCAGTAAGCTCACAAACACAGACACAATACAGCTTGGGAGCCAGCTTGGGAAAGTTACCATTATTTCCTTATCACACATTATGGAATATCTTTTTTCTTCTCACCCTATGGTGATAGGCTATAAAGTGGACCATTACATATATAATTATGCTTCTTCACCAGTAGTGTATTCAGCATATTGTGAACATGAAAAAAGAGATGGAAAGGCTGTTCTTGTAAATGCATTGATTTTAGACTACACACTGGGACTTGAGGCCTTACCTGAGATCCTGATTTAGATTAAATAGGTGTCAAGATCTTCCAGCTTCACCTGATCTCATACGATCTGCTCCACTTGGATTAATTTGGAAGAATGTAAATGCCTTCAAGGAAAGTTAAATGCTTTTTCTAGCAAGAGAGAAAATGGGAATATGTTTTGTCTCTAAAAGTACAAAGATAATGCCACATCGCTCATCCTCAGAATCCCAGGGAGTTTAAAATTTATCTAATTCAGAACTAACTCCTTTATTTTATATAAAAACAACATTTTAAATAAAAAAAACTTAATAGACTAATAAAATGAAACAAAAAAAAAATCTGTCAGTCTGAGAGGTACCCAAAAAAGAAAGAAAGCACAAAGAAGCTGATATTGTTTAAGCACCTTTATAAGAAAGTAGCAGTTAGTAATGAAGAGAGGAATGGTCAGGCACACAGATCTCCAGTGAAAGCATTTAAATGGTCCATCTTTGAAAGTTTATCAAAGCAGGAAGTTACTGACCATTCAGCACCATCAGTTTTGCTGAATTTTCAGAGAAAAAGGAAAAAAAAAAGAGATACCTCTTGACGTATTAAGGATCTAGTTACTGACATTGAAGGGAATAACATCCATATGCAGACACAAATTTATGTAAAAAAATCCTCAATCTAGTTTTATGTAGACAGCAGCATTACATGTCAGCTTAGGTTTAGAATTATGTATTTTGTCCTTCACTGGGACAAAAGCAAAGCATTTCATATATTATTGCACTAAGTCCCAGGGTCTGTATACCAAATATAAGAGTTCCAATTTGGAGCTGTTTTGGTTTTAACTAGCACTTCTCTTTCTGCCTATTCAGTTTCTTTTTTCTGGTCATAAGTAAAAAAAGAACTTTGAAATCCCAAAAATACTCAAAAGTTATCAGAATTAACTCAAATCCTTGAAGCAGCATATTTTGAAGACAATAGATGTAATTTAAATCTTTTTGACCAGTATCCCAGAATCTTAATTTTTTACTGGTACGTCTGTTTATGTGCATTTAAGTGTGTACAAGGAAAGATCAAAAATAGCTAAGTGCAATCTTTAATTAAAGCAGCATTGACAAACATTCCATCAATTTGGCTGGCAATCTCACTGACTGGAAAGGGATTTCTGAGAGGGTTCTCATTTGAATCCTTCTCACAATACAGTATAAATGTACAGGAGATTTTTCTTTTCTCAGATCAGTTTACCAATCCCTAAAGAAGCCTATAATAAACCAGTAACACTTGCTAGAGTAATTTTTTACCATTTACTAAGATGACAGCACTGACAAGTTTTAAACTCATGAGCACACATGGTACTGAACAGGTTGAGAACAGACACAGGATGAGGTCACATTTAGAAAACACCCATGAGTGTGAGCTAATGAACAGTCTTAGGTGACATTATATTCTTTTCAGATATATTTCCATAAGGAAACTTTGGCTTCAGCCTGTAACTGAGCCCTGTGTAGGGAGACTTGCAGGCATGTCTCTTCTATGATGACCAGAGATGACAGTGTGCACAGAGCTCCCTGGGACGTTCACAAAGCCACTGCTGTCCTAACTCAGAAAATCCTCCACACAGCAAGCAAGCATTATACCTCACACCTTGAGACAGAAATGTTACTTATCCAGAACAAAGCAAAATAACCCAATACTAATCAAAACAATAAGGTTTTACACAAATTTCTTTAATAACTTAGGAATTTGATGACAAAATCATACCTAGCTCAGTGTGATGCCCTTCCAAGCAAAATGTGGCACATCTTCAAAACACAGTACTTTTATAGTGGAACCCAGTTTACAACCTGAACTGTTCTGAACCTAGTACTATTTTCTACACCATCGTTGGTATGAAAATTCTGTGCCAAATCCTATTCTTTTGATATTAGCATCAGAAGCAATAATTATTGCAATTATGCACCCATTTAATAAACCTGCCTCTGAAAACTGCTCCTTGTATGAGACTATCAGTCTACCAATGTTCATATTTGTGATGTAGCATGATAGTGCTGGCCTGAGAGCAGAAGACAAGGACATATTGCAAAATATGCATTTATTTCCAGTACATACTTTCAAATGTATAGCTGGATGATTTAACATTATCATAATCTCATTCTTATTAATGCAGCGATCACAGTTGCAATCTCAATTTATGAGACTCATTCATTCACATCCATCAAGCTGCTAAGTCTTTGATTGCCACTGTGTTTTCTAAAAGAAATGTATTCAGAGTAATTTTAAATTGTAATGCCAAAGCATATTGCATTAGAAACCTCTCCCAAATACATCGCTTTCTTCTCAGTCAGTTTAAAATTGATTATTCATTCTATATTTTCCTTTGGTTGGCACAATTCAGAAAACATTTCTACTGACACATTCAGCTCTCAAGCAATTGTTTCTAACGCCATGCTTTTCCTGATGAGATATTAGAGGTTACTCCTACCCATGCAAAACACAGATTTAAAAAGTGGCGCTTGTTTAAATAAAAAACTCATTTGGATTTTTCTCCAGAATACACTAATGATATCCAAAAGAACACGTATTTTGGTCACAATCAAAACAGTTTTTTAAAAATTTTTCTGTTGCTCATTGACCATCCAGTTCAAAATTGTGCTTCTTTCTCTTAACCCACAGTATCAAAGCTGGCAATGTATATCCCAATTTGTAAAGCATTTAAGGAAATGTTTTTCTATGTGTATGCAGAAAAAGCACTTTCCTAGGTTGAAAATAAGGACATTCATAAAAATGAAAGCATTCCCCAGATGAGATATGAGAAAGTTAGTGGCTACACTGCTAAAATGCAGTCAACACAAGCACATGCTAAAAGTAATTGATTTATACACATTGTTAAATCAGAGCCTGAATTACAATTGCAGAGCCAATTTCCATGTCCTCAGCATTACAATTAATACTGTCAGGCAGCAAGGACTTACTAAAGGGTCTCTGATCCCTTTATTAGCTGCATTTAGTGTGGTCCACTGCTCATGCTCAAGTGATTAAAGTCATTTATCTGAACAGAATATCACATATGCTATCACTGCACTGAGCCCAAATGTAGAATTATAAAACCATAGCATAGTTTTTGTCAGAAGGAGGCTTAAAGATCATCTAGTTCCAGCCCCCCTAGCTTGGGCAGGGATGTCCTTCACTAGACTAGGTTCAGTACAAACACCTGGAAAGTAATTTGTGCTAGAGAGCAGCCACAGCACACAAAAGATACAAAAACGCAAAGTAATCATTTGAAGCCATTGGTTTCTGAAAAAAAGATCTGCTGAGGATCCCCAATGTTACCACTGATCAGAGTCACATGAAAGCATGGATCAGAGACCTGCTGATTCACAGCACATATCACACAATACTTTTGTCTGCCTTTCCAGACTAACTGATTTGCAACCATGTATATTTTACTGCAATACAGAGTTTGGGATTTCAAGATCTATCCAAAACTGTCAGAAAACCGGACTGAGCTGGCTGTATCTAAGCAAGCTTTTCTTTGCAGAGACAGTGGAACAGGCAGTTCAGCAATGTCAAGAAATAATGCCTCGCTGCCACCTAGGGGCAATCCAGACATTCCCTTTCTCACTGTCATAAAATCTTTTCTGAATCTTCTGCTCAAAATGCAGATATTCTCTATTGAGTTGCAAGGATAAAGCAGATTAATCTCAAGTTTGTTAAGCAGGCAATGAAGTAAATCAATGCTCTAATGGAGAATGGGTATTAGTTAACTCTCAGTCAAATATCCAGGTCCTTCTATTACCAGCAATGTTGTAACTAAGCCCAAAGACAGAGCCATCCTGCACTACAGGGATCTCCTTCAGAAGCAAAAAAACTGAGGTAAATGCAAGCACTTACATTTTATAACATACAGGTAAAATCTTGATTAACAAACATCAAAGATGCAAAATCACATCGAGGAGGACAGTCTGAAACCAGTAATACAGATCCCATATGTTAGTTTTTAATAAAAGGACAAGAAATACTTCAAATAAGTCTCCAGAATTTTTTTTTCGCTATTGCTACATTAAAATGCTTGCTGGCTTCTTGAGTGTTGAAATGTTGCTTGAGAAAATAATTAAAATACACAAAGAAAGTCTAGACATATATAAGTAAAATTCTCTGTCTTCATTTATTTTTATAACTTTTATTAACATTATAATTTTAGCTGAAATTTTCCATGGTGAGTGTCTGCACAGACTAATGGATTTGGGGAATTTTTGGTTTTAATATTTTAATACTACTAATAAACCAACATTACAAAATGCAGAGTTTGGTTTTTAACCTAATTTACTTTATGTCCTTTTCTCCTAAATTAAATATGTGACATTTTGATACAGTTAAGTAAACAATTTGTAAAGAAACTTGAGAGAGTCTGCAGGGATGGTGGCAGAAAGGTCCTAAAACCTATTAGTTTAGTTATTACACTAAAAAATTCTAGTACTTACTATACTTTAAATTTAAACTCAAAGCTTTAAATTTTCTAGGGAGCCATCACTCACCCTGTGAATCTTTTGAAAGACTTGAGTTCACCTACATCTAGCCAGGTTCTACAGCCATGAAATAAGCTGTCTCTTGCATGTGTCCAGCAGAAATTTTCAGAGCTCAGCAGTTCAGTTCTTCAAGGAGTCTGCCTAGGATGAGTGTCAAAGCTCCTAGAAACCAAAAATAAAGGACTGTATTCACAGACCATTGTCATTATGCATTTTCCAGCCAGTTCATGCAGGATTTTCCCTGTAACTATCAAAGAGGTTATTCAAGGGATACTGGAAATCAACCAAGAGTAGAATTACTAGGAAGAATATTCTGAAATGTCTCAGCTAGTCCACTTTCTTTTTCTCCTTTTTTTTTTTTTTTGGTATTCCTTTTTTCTTTTTGAACTCCCAGGGTTGTTGTTTGTTTCCTTGCTTAAAAAAATAATCAGAAGTTACCTTCAAGAGTTTAATCCCTGTTTGAAATAGACAAGAACCTGCAGTAAATTTAAGAGGCCATGTTGATTTATTCAGGACACAATGATTATACTGGGACAAGAACCAGAAAGCTCAGTGCAGTCATTATACAGGAACTGCATCCATTCTGCATGTGACATTAAGCTTATTTATTAGCTACTGAGTTTTTCCCTTTTTAATGGCCACGTAAAATGGAAGATATGGAGGTATTTCAGTTCAAATTCTGTCCTAGAGAGAAGAAGAAATACAAAGCAGACAGAATGGGGAGGAAAACATCCTCCATGAGAAGAAGGCTACATGCAAGACAGGAATGATGGTTATGACTGAACTGCAGCCTCTTCATGACAGTATGCTCTGAATACCACCTAACTTTATTACTAGTTAGGAATACCCAATCTGCATGACAGTCTCATAAAAATATCCTTCTCATGAAATCTGTGCTTTCCACAGCACTGAAAATACACAAGAAACCGTTCTTTTTGCACAGGGAGCTTGAAATGACAGCTACCTCACTGCTGTCAGGAGAACTGCAGTTGCATTTATTCTCTATCGCCATGCAGGCTGCTGAGGACTTAAGGTCTCTGCTTTCTTTACCAGGTATTTTTAATCATATGTGCCTATGCAACCAGCAAGACTGAGACCAGCATTTTGTTCACTACCTTAGCTTCCCCAAAACTAAACTGTGACGGCGTTTACTGCCTGGTTATTCAGCTACTAATGTGAAAGGCTTTTGACTTTCTGTCTGCAGAAGATTATTCAGCTGACCATAACTTTCTGGCTGAATAGTCTAGAAAACAAAGGTGTGCTCTCTGGTACATCTGAAAACATGAGACACGGAATACAGACCAGATAGCTACAAAAAGAAAGAAAAAAGAAAAGCAACAAAAAAAAAAACCATCATTGCATTCAAATACCAGACAGTCAGAAAAAGATTGGATAGAGTACCAACCAGAAAGATGCTCTGAACTGTGAAAAAGGAAATTATTTTTCATTGTTTGTTTCACACTGTGTTCAGGACAATAGAAAATTCCTTCTTTGAAATGATCGGCATTACGTGAAAGAAATATGATTCCATTATCAGTTTATTCCCCTCTTGAGAGGAGCCCATAAGCTTCTCTAAAATTGACTGTTTAGGTCAAAAGTATGAGGTCATTCTATTCTCTGACACAGACAGTATTGGTTCATAAAGAGGAATTTAAATGGCAGGATTATCTGTTTATCAATACATCTTAATACTTGGCATTATCATTGCCTTTCCCTCCTGGGGCTTACCTTCTACAACAGATTTAATTGTTCACCCCATATTATACATTATTTTAAGGACTGAACTCAACTGAAACTGCCTCAGCCGTAGTTTCAGATACTTAAGACAGTCAGTAGAAAAGTTATTCTATTATGTCAGAGGTTTTCTCAAATTCCTTTAGTGGTACCCTGAGATGGCAGTGGTTCAGTGACTCTAGGGCTGAGAAGTGAGAGGTAGCAAAAAATCCTCTTGCAAAGTGTTTATACTTATTTCCTGACTTTGGAGGACTGGAGCTCCTGCCAACTATTAGAAGTGTTTAGTTCTTCTTGGGTTACTGGAAGCACTTAAGAAAACTGTTTCTCACTCTTCATTAAAAAAAAAAAAAAGCCCACATAGAATTGGATGATACTAATATCCAGAAGCTTACATTCTCTAGCTGGCAGTGATACCGCTGCTTCCTCCTTCTGCACCACCCCAGCTGCTGTGTACTTGTATCAGTTGAACCAGCCACAGCATTTGTTGGGCCTTCCATGAAAGAGAAGCTGGAGCATTAATCTAGCAGAAAAGAAAAAAAAAAAAAAAAAAAAAAAAACCACCACCAAAAAAACCCCACAAACTAAGGAGTAGGGAGCATTTTATCTTGGCTTATGGAACTCAGCTGGCTCCCATAAATGTCTGACAGGCACCAAAGTTGGCACAAAGGAAGGGCAGAACTGTGGAGCCAAGAAGCAGTGAAAAGGCAGAAGCAAAGAAATAGAGTGAAAAAAATTTTCCAAATACAACAAATATTAATGTTTCCTAGGTCTAAATCCTAAATCTCATGTTCACATGACCCTCTCTCTACAACAGATTTTCCTAATCTAGCAGGCACATCAGTACAGTATCCACTTAATTCATCCTTGCATATCTGACAACCAAATAAATTTACTTGGCATGAAAAGTTTTGGTTATATCTCTGGCATTCACTCCAAAGACATTCCAGTATTTCAGAATACCACTTAATCTGCAATTCAATGCACTTCAGAGAAGCAGGAAGATAATATGAATTCAGTTTATTATCACTATGGATCATGAAATTGGTTCTATTTCCATAGCTGCAGAAAAATCAAGCTAACCCTAGTCATGATGCTATTACATCAAAAGAAAAATTCCCAATAAATTGCATAGAAAAGAATCGTATTTAGTAACGGTAATTGCAAATGTTAATGAAATTATTTGCTCTCAGACACCATATGAATGTGTGAAAGTTAATAATGGCACTGAGATACAACTGCTAATCATTGCAAGGTCCTTCTCATTGTAGTAATAAGCCATTTGCTATCTACAGTTCCCCTAGTTATTTCTGGTCCACTATTATTTTCAAAATAACTCCCCTACTGTTTTTCTTATTCGAACAAATTTCCCTTAGATTCCTATTACATTGAATGGTAATTTTGGACTAAAAGTAAAAGACAAGATATGGAGTGATTTCCAAAGAGAAATTAAGACCTGGTCATTGCTCAGGGTAGCTGTGCAGCAATATGTAGGTGATAAAAACTGATTTATAAAATATAACTGATCATTAGACACTAACATGCTATCAAGTTTAATGGACATTTGTTATTTCTTTGGAGCATTTTCTTCGCGACAACGTACAGCTGTCAGAGTTTTAGCGAATCTTGATTTTTTTGGCAGGAAAAAAAACAATCTGCAGTTCACTGAATATTTTCCAAGCATATTCCCAATTGCCACAGAGGTAGTAGACATCCTGGAGAGAATCCAGCTGAAACTAAAACCAAGTAGTTCTTGGCATTGCAAAAATTTTTTTGATACTGTCAAATACTCCAATAAGATCCAATAGAGAATTACAAAAATTCTGCTTCAAAGATTTCACAAATCCTTCTTTGGAGTTGATTAGAAGCCTCCAAAATACACAAGAGTTGCAATATGGGCATACAATAACTTCAGGGCTATGAATGTCTGAGATCTGCCACCATCTGCATCATACTATCTCTGGAGCAGTATCATACTAGGTCAGAAAGCTGGGGTACCTTCTAACAGTCAAGTACAAGAAAGTTTTGGATATTTCTGTACTTTGCAAAATGCTTGCTGAGTAATTCTTACAGAAGTCTGTTCAGTGATCCTGACAGAGTTGGTGCTCAGGACAAGCTGCCAGGAGACTGCCATTTATGTGAATTTAATGCTCAGATTTGATTCAAATATTGATCTTGGTTTTAAACTTAAATAGTCGAAGCCCAAGCAGTGTGTATCTGCAGCTGGTCAGCCATGTTGCAGGATATTTGCATACACTCCCAAATGGATGCACTTACAGGTATATCCAACAAGTGTTGTCCAACTCAAAGGAAAATACAGTTGTTTCCCACAGTGCATGAAACCTTGGGGTTTGCATTCTGTGAACGTTTAGGATTGACAGACTATCTGGACAGCAAGGAGAGGTGAAAAGGAGAAAGCTTGTTTGAAACAAATTCATTTAACAGTTCAAAACACTTCACACTATTTACCCCAGCCTTAATTATAATTGACTCTGAAAGACAGGTTTTGCACATAAGGGTACTGAAGTGATTTAATCTCTTTTAACACTCATGGGCATAAAGATCTTATCATATGATATCTAGAGAGAGATAACAGGCCCTTAAAAAAAAGCCAGAATATATACAAATGCTATGAAAACCTTATTCTCTCCTCCCAAAATTTAATTCAAGGGAGCTTAAAGGTCTTTTTCAATCTAAATGATTCTATGGCGCTAAGACACACAAGCCCTCATTAACATATTTCAAACTCATACAAGGGCCTATAAAATCCCACATATTATATGCAGTACTCCTTCTAAAACTTTACAAAGACAGTTACTAGCATTTGGAGTGATGATTCTGACTCCTTCTGGCACTTGAACTGAATCTTATCTGAATCCTCATCCTTAAAACACATTCTCTTTACATGATGTGCCTTTACAAGGATGTTGCTCTCATGCAGACACAGTTGCTCCAGCAATGTGCATGCATATCAAGACATAAACTTGGATATAAAAATGAAATAAAACTAAAAAGCAAACACCTACATGACCCTATTATCACAAGGTCTTGGCACAGTTTTAACATGGCAGGCAGCAAAATACCACACAGCTGCTCCCTACTCAATTCCCCTACAACATCCCAGAGGGATGGGAGACAGAACTGGGGGAGAAAATGTCAAATTTGTGAGTTGAGATAAAGAGACACTGTAATAGGACAGAAAAGAAAGAGGAACTAATAATAGCTATACCAATAATACTAATAATAGGATTAGAATACACAAAGCAAGCAATTCACCATCTGCTGAATGACACCCAACCATACCCAAACATTGGCCTCTGACCAGCTTTTGTCCTAGTTTATACACTGGGAGTGCCATTACATGGTATGGAATATCCCTTTGGCCAATGTGCATCAGCAGTCCCAGCTGCATATTCTCCTCCTGGTGGGGTGAGATGAGAAGCTAAGTTCTTTACTCTGTGTAAACATGGCTTAGCAACAACTAAAACATCAGTGTGTTATCAACATCATTCTCATCTTAATTCCAAAACACAGCACCATAGTGCTACTAGGAACAAAATTACCTCTAATCCTGGACAACTCTAGGACAGGTCTCCAGCTCCTCTTCGTTCAGCCAATGGGTATCAATGAACTCCAAGTTTTCTGCAAGCCAGACAGACATGTTAAATTATTTCATCTGTCATAATGTCCAGATGTGATACTTTCCCCTCAAAATCCAGAACTATTTTCTTAACAATTATTTCTATACTGAACCAGCTCAGCCTTCAGCCCTTGGCTACCTTTTTTTTTTTTGAATTGCAGAGCAGTTCAACTGTCCAATTGCAACAGATAAGATGAGATCCTCTAGAAAAGGTAAGCGATTCCAGTCTAAATCTCTCATATTGATTAACATTGTGTAGTTAGTAGCTATCATTAATAACCAATACAGCAATAGTCAACAGTTAATATTATTTTCAATGGGAAAAATCATATTGCATTTCTGAGCATTTCATCCAGCTATTTCAAATTTTGCTTTGGAGTCAGCTATTCACTTTAGTTTTATGGAATATTTTGAAGCTGGTCCTGTTACCAGACATTCACACTCTGATAAAAAGGCATAAAACTATTTTATACAAAGTATACTTTTTACAGCTGTTATACTAGATCTTATAAAAATAGCACCCCAAGACTGTTAATGAGGACAAATACAGAGATACTATCTTATCCATAAAAGCAGAATAGGGCACTGTATTTTTAAGTAGGACTCAAATGTATTGTTTGCAAATTTATAAATTTTTAGACATCATTTTCCCACCTGCAAATCAGAAATATTATTTTCAATCTTGCAAACAACTAAATAAACATCTCTTTTTCAAGCTTTGTCTCTTTAGATTAGAAAGAACTCAAAGTGCCAAAGTACCAGCCCTGTGCATTAATACATCTGGCACCTATAGCTGATGTTCAAGTTACACATAATATGAAGATTAAAACCTGCAAGGAAAAAAGATGGAATAACTCACTTGGGTTCCTGGCCATAAATCTTTCATTTTCTGAGCAAATCTTTTGGCAAAATACACTTAAGTCACTTATGTTTTGAGACAGAAAAAGAACAAATATAGAAAGTTATCATCAGTTAAGATTTGAAAGTGAAACACCTAGATCCTACAAGAGAAAGCAAGCACTGATCATAAGTAGTCAATTCAAAGTTTTAAAATAGTAGTGCATTTCATATTATCATTAAAATAACGCTAGTGTAGTCAGGTGTCCAATAGGACTATTCGTAAATACTGACAATAATTTTAATATTTTTATAAATACTGACTTTTAGAAATCTTCTATTTCCTGAGAATCCTGTTGATTATTTCATGTCTAGGAATCTACTTGCATCAGGCAGTAGAAAACTTTCTTTTCCACCCAGTTCCATTTTCAGGTTTACTTGGGGGTGAAATTATTTTTTTGTCCTTGTGAAAGTCACAAGGTACCTTTGGAACACCATGGGAAATTCTGAGAACAACGTGCACACAGGGTAGCAAATCATATGGAAGAAAATATCCAGTGAAACAGGCAGCTCTCTCTACTCAGCTTTTCATACTTGGATGCTGGCAGTAATTGCTGACCAGTGTACTGTGGGTTATTGCACTCCTGCCTGATGGTTTTGCAGTAATACACTCCTGATAATCCTAATAAAGTACAACAGGTGAAACTTTCTATCTTCTTGTGGGGAAAGGAAGTGATATTTATTCTAAATCAATCTCTATAATAACAGGATTTTAAAATGTCTTCACTAATTAGTTCTAGCTGCTTGAAGGATAGTTTAGGGCTTTTTTTCTCTTAATTATGACAATTTTCTAACCTCATTTAGCTCTGCTATTGTTTGCTAAAATTTAAAAGCACAGCTGTCACAGAGAAAACTTTGATGCATTGCAGCCTTTTGTATTTTTATTTAATTTCTTCCCTTCAAGGAGGACTTACATTAATGTCTGAAGCATTTAATGTCTGTTTACTAGTTAGTGTTCAGGTAATGAAGCAAAGCACAAACTTCTGATGGAGGGCTTGGTCAGGAACTACTTCAGAATTGTAGTGCCAAACACAAAAATATTTAAATTAGAACTACTTTCATTTTAAATAGAATATTTTATGCTTCTGAGGGAAAAAAAATTGAAAACACTCAAGTTTTCAATAACGATAATAGCAACAATTATATATTATGTTGGTTTTAATCAGTATTTTGAAAGGTAGAACAAATTGCTGAAAACTTACAAAAACCCCAAATATTTCCTGATTTGGTTTCAAAAGAAAAACCAAATGTTCATTCTCCATTGAATTACTTTATTTAAAAAAGCATGTTAATTTAAAACATGTTCTAGCAAAACACGTTCAACATGCTGTTGCAAGCCTAACATCAAGCATAAAATGTAACTGGATATCGCAGAAATAGAAAAAGGCAGAAAAATTACTTGTGATTTGAGTAAAAGAGCTAAACCTTTCAATTATCCAAGGACAGAAATGAGACTGGAGTGGATTGGGCAGCTCTGCATTGTTGTAGAAACGAATGAGAACAGCATGAGGTTGTCGAGGGAGAATTTAGGTATTTAAGCCTATTGACACTAAATTTGCCTTTCTAATTACCCTCTACTCATCCTAAAGACATGGATGCTGGAATTCCCTGGTCCTGTGGACCATGGGTGGAAAACTAATCCTGCAGTGAAAAAAATCCATCTCTTTAGGATAAAATTTAAAAAGCTCCAGAAGAGAAAGCTTTGGAGTACTGTCACAGAAATATTAAGCTTGGGATGGAATATGAAGAGAAATCTCTATAAGATTAAGAAATAAATAGTAGTGACTGTGAGAGCTTGGTATACTAATCACCCCAACTTGGATGCAATATAAATGCCATCATTAGGAACTGAAGGCTTAGGTAGTCTTGAACCTGCTGTAAGACAGATTTCCTTAATAAATACCCAGTGAACCAACGAAAATTGATGCTGCTTTGGACACGGGCTTAGCAAGAATCAAGGTCTTACAGAACAGCTTTTCATAGAAAATAATCTTGGCTGTGGTGATCAGAAACTAAATCAGTCTCTATCAACCTGCAAGACATACAACAGGCCTGACTATTACTAATGTTTGAGATTTTAGAAAGGAAATAATGAAAGCATACACAGTTAATTAGGAATGCAAAGATTTTAAAACACAGAGAATAAGGAATTACTTTAAATCAAAGAGCAGGCACTATTTAGGATTTAAATTGCAAGGAGGAAAAAAACAAAAGAAGCTAATAGAAAAAGCTTATGAGGTTTACTTCAGTGAATTGGCTGCTTTTGTAGACATGCAAATCTACCAAGAACAAAGAGAGAACACTGTTTCTCAGAAGTTACAGGATATAGGAAAGAGGAAAATAGCTATTTTTTTGTGTGTGAGACTTCATTTACCATTAAAACAATCAGCACAAAGTCTTTGCAACAAATAAAGGAGCATGGGGGAAAAATGTTACAGTGTGCAAATACAGATTTTATTGTTAAACAGAGTTTTATTAGAGATTAACGTTACTCTGATCCGATTACAGTTCTGATCTACATATTAAATGTATATTTTGCCTCCATCTTCTATAAAGTTAATGATGAGGACATTAGTGGAGAAAGGAGAAAAAAGGAAGGTAGTGCATAAGAAATTATGGCACCTGAGGGAGAAATAAATGTTAACATTCTTAATACCTCATAAAGCAAAAATAAGGCAGGCTGGATAGGCCACGGTGGAATACAGAAATATGAAACTGTCACATGAAATTGACACTCCAATTGCTAGAATTTTTGGGGGCAGTATCTTATGACTGGAGAACAGTAAAGGTAGAACTAAATTCAAAAGAACATGAGCAGAGACAACTTCTGGAACCTCTAGACTTTATAAACTGATTTACAAAAAAGTACCCAAAGTACCATTTGAAGGAAGAGTTAAAGACAGAGAGACAAATAAAAGGCAGTATAAGTTATAATGTGTTTATATCAAGGGTACATCATCTCAAACCAATCCAATATCTCTTTTCAAACCTTATCTGCTTTATTAGACAGGAGAATATTATTTATCAGATATTTAAATAAGGCACTTGATTCATTCTCCCTGCACAGAAAGTTTGCTTAAGGTGGTGAAGCCAGATGCTAATATTCAATTTCTAAAGCAGCTAAAGATGTGTGTTTCTAAATCAGAGGAATCAACAACAACTTATACTGATAGGGTAGACAGGGAATGAGGATAGTTTACTAAGTGTCTTATCAGTCCTGTGTAGTAATTTACTAAAAGATCTTCAAAAAAATACAGGTGAAATCAGCAGACAATATAAAGTTGTACAGGATTATTATTTTTACAAAGACCATAACATCTTATAAAAGCATTAAATTACTTATGATTTAACAGATAGAATTAAATATAAATTAATAGTAGGAAAAGTAGATTCATACCACTGGAAGATGATTACAAATAGTGATTACTGAAGTTATGAATGGGCTAATGAGTTTACAAATACATGGAGAAAGACATTTGGAAGCAAAAGGTCTAATCAGAAATACTGTGTATGGTACTGGACAACTAGCTTCAGTGAAGTTTACTTTAATTGGAATATCTGCTAAAATGATTAAAATTATTAGAGAGAGCTAAGTAGAGCAATATCACCCCAAGATTAAATGATAATGTCAGCTATAAATGCATATTTAGAACAAATTCAGGAAAAGGCTTCCAAATAGAGTAATGATAGCAGGGAGAAAATTCTATTATTTCAAGACAAAGACTTATGACTCTATATAGAATATTGTATGAGTAGATATAAGAGTTATTTGTGATAAGAGCTCTTTTTCCTCTTACAAGCTTTCCTAGACAGCTACATATGTCTAAGTTACATGCACACATGGGAGTTATCCAAATCAAGTATCCAGGAGGCCTGGTAATCATCACCAGACAGTGTATATAGAAAGGAATTCTTTCCTTACGATGAGTCTGCAGCAGTCAGTGTTTGACTTTTGGGTGGTTTGTTTTTTCATGTTCACCACTGCAGCACACAGCATAGACTAAACTCAGACAGGGGTTTTTATTATTTCTCTAATAAAATATTAGTGCAGTGGACAGGACATAAATGAGCATTCACATTGTCTGAGACTCATTACTTTTGTGCCTTTGCCCTTGTACTACAAACCTTAATGTTATATGGTAATGGGAACATTTCAATACAATTAGAACACAATAGTATGTTAGCAGACATTTTCAAATCTCACTGAACTGGCTGTCTGCATGGCTGCACACAGCTATTTCAGACTGAACATATCACCAAATGTTGCCTTCCTGTGTAATGGTGAAGTGTGAGAGAGAACACCATCCAACTCACCAACATCAGACAGATTATCAAAATAATGAATGCTCAGACCACATTAAATTTCAAACCTGGATACAACTGAAGCAACCCATATATATACACATATACATGGTCATATATATGTATGTATATGTGTATATTCCACATCAAATTAACGCAAAACGGGGGAATTGGCAAAGGACAAAAATCATCAGGAAATTGAGAAGAAAATGAGCAACATTGAATTAATTGAAAATTCACTCTCAATAAATGGGAAAAAACTGCATCAATTCCCATTATTGCCT
Organism: Setophaga petechia; assembly: GCA_024362935.1. Taxonomy (NCBI): domain Eukaryota; kingdom Metazoa; phylum Chordata; class Aves; order Passeriformes; family Parulidae; genus Setophaga; species Setophaga petechia. Next base: position 37,993,221 of record JANCRA010000001.1, read on the forward strand.
TTATGAATGGCAGCAGAGAAAAAAAAAGGTACTGAATTATACAAATTTTGGTTTTGCTATTTTAAGTTAACATTCATGAAATTTTCAATTTTTATTTCTGATGCCCTTCCCATACATTTCTCACTGTATTTTAAAAAGTATAGCACATGAGAAAACAGTTCTCATTTCATTTTTCTGACATGTAAACAAAGATGGGCTCCACTGCAACTGACCAATTTGCAAGGGAGATAGAGCAGCATTCTTGGTGAAACAAACTGAACACTTGCAGCAAGTATGTCTAAGTGATGGCGACAGAATCATGTTGAGAGCAAATGGCCATTGGGACCCAGGAGTTTTCTTAAATTTAGGACTCCCCCATTCTATCACCAAACAGCTTATTGGGCTGGAGAGTTAGTTACCATGGAGCAAGGTGAACCCTTCACAATCCCCATTAAATCCCTAAGGGACCTCTCTAGAGCTGTCACAAAAGCCATGTGTGCACAGTCACGCACAAATGAGGACCCCATGATGTCCAACTGTCTGCTACAGTAGATTTCACAACATTGAAAACAGTGATTAGAGGATTCATGACAATGCTTAAACCTTAGCTAGCTGCAAAATGGGATGAAATAGAAAGAGATAATGAATATAATAAAAACAACTCCCTAAATGGGTGGAATTAATGTGAGGCATTGCTAGGTCCAGCTGTGAAATTGGCTGGGACAACGTACCAGCTAAAAAACAAAGCCCCCAAGGGAGATTACAAAGACCAGTGAAAGAGAGAAGGAAAACTAGACCAAAGATTAAAAAGGTAAGAACTCTTGAACAGAATCTCAAGAACAGAGAAATGAATTATGGTTGGATTCTCAAAGCATTCTTATAGCCTCAATTCAAGGTCAGCCTACTGGCACTACACTGAGTCTAAATGAAGAATTACATTAAAAAAAAATAACAGTGAAAGAAGCATATTTCAACTCCCTAAAAAGGGAGGCAACCCCTTCCTCCCACTTAGGGAGAAACTGCAGGCCATTAAGTGAGAAAATGAGTAATTGGGCCTGATTGTCCAGGATGTGGAGGCTGATCAGTGGATAGGTGATGATGGCCCATACATTTTAACTCCACTTCGTCCTCAGGGACAATTGGCAACATTTTTAATAAATACAGGAGGACAAATTTCAACGGTAACACAAGAAGCCAAGAAGCAGGGAATGGGATCCATATGGCAAGCAGCTGAGGCAAGCAGTGTGAACTGTACAAGTGTGTGTTAAATTGCCAAGAGCAGTTTATGGCTCCCTAATGAGAGGCACATGGCAATTGCTCACTTCACAATTAAAGGCCATCATGGAAATACTTTAGGTTTTGATGTTTTAAATGGACAAACCTGGCACATGCTTACAGACAGGACATGTTCCTTTGGCCCAGATCGAAATAGGGAATCTGCTCTGTGGTTACTATGCACAGCCCTTGCAGCACCTGACATAAAAATTACTGACATATTGAAGTATCCAATCGCTATTGTGGCATGAAATAGAATTTCTGAAATCACAGCTGGTGTGGAGAAAAGACAATCATCTTCAGAACCTCTTCCAATTAGCTCACCTGTCTGGCCAGTTTGATCACCAAGGTGACTGAGCAATTGACAATTCAGGCCCATTAACACCTGCTGAACCAAACATGGCAAACTTAATACCTATCTTGCAAGTAGCTGCCCATCCCTGGATGAGCAGGATTCACTACAAAAAGTAATGTTCTGTATGGATCCCATGAAGGCGTAGGATGAAGAGGAGTTTGTTGGGAAGGAATACAATATGCCTTAACAGATTCTCATAAGGATATAAACTTTTGCCCCCCACCACTCACACTGCGCTTGCTGAACTTCTGCAGACAGACAGTCTCATTCCCCCAAGATACAAAAGTGTACCAATATATCACTGATATCTTGTTTCATTCGTATTGATTAAGTTACAGTATCTGGATTGGTGAAACTTCCCCTGAGAAGGTAGGGAAAGGAGAAGGAGTAGCGTGGCAGATACTCAATAAAGCAGAAATTAATATTCCACCCAGAAAATGTCACAGACCAAGTAAAGTAATATTTTTAGGTACTTGGTGGATAGCAGGCAGTGCAGTGATTACTCCAGACATGCTATGAAAAATCAGAGATGTAAATGCCCTAATCAAGAAAGGAGTTACGATAATTAATGAGAATTTTAGTATATTGGAGGGTGTTTTATCATTTCCCATCCATTATACTCACTCTTTGGTTCCTCCAGCATATTCACATTCTGTCTGTAATAGTTTATGTGATCTTGAAAGATTTTAAGTTCTACACAAAAGTGGGAGCAGTGAAACTCCTTTTAATATGACATGAAGGTTACTTGGTAATCACACACCAGTCTTCCAAAGCTCTAATCACAAAGTGATGTACAAAAGGCCAACATTTGATGTTTTTATTGACCTGATGAAACATTTTTTAAAAGGGGATACTCCTCCTGATGTGAAGAGGGCATCAGCTCAAATTAACTCTGTGCTTAAGGACTCTGATTCACCAAACCTTCCAGTACTTCATTTGCAAACCAAATTGCAGAGCATACCTCTGCTCTACTGTTAGTCTACTCTCATTAGAAAAATTGGTGTGGAAATCTTGAAGTGATTAAATGTCAGCGTAATACATTTCATATACTGAAAGGCAAAAATGCCAAAGTGTCTAAGTTTAAATAAGTGCTCTATAAGATAAGTGAAGAAGGCTGAAGACAAAATTTATGCTGCAACCAATTAATTAAAAAAGAAAATTCTACCAGAACAGCTTGGGTAGGCAAACACTTTTGATTCTATGACAAGTACAATAGGAAATACAAAGCAAACCGATTGACGTATTTCTTGTGGTAATGGGCATTTGAATCCCATGGGCAGCTGAAAGGCAAAGTGTACAAAGTCTCTGCATGTGTCTTGTCCATGTATTTTGCCCATCTACAGCATGAATTGCTTCATCCAGACTTTGAATTGACCTGCTGTTCCATAGGAATGAACAGTGACTTGCAGGGGTACGTTGAATGCCTAGAATAAGTCATACAAATTTTTGCTGCTTATTCACTTCATTATGCGATAGGGTTTTAACAACAGTCAATGACAAAAAAACATGAGTCACCAGCACTTTTCAACAGTGTCTGCTGTCTGAGCTATTATCCAAATATAGTTACTACCTCAGCAACTTTGCTATTCTAGGTGATGATAGGTAACAACAAAAGAGCCTTACTAGAAAATTTTCTTTCCTTTGTTGTCATAGATATGTCATGATCAGAAAAATGATAGAATGCTGTTCTTGACCTGCTATATAATTTTTCTATTATCAATTATAAAAGCATTGTACGTATATGAGAATTTCACAGCTCATTCGAAATCAGGGATAAATGTTACCACCAACTTTATCAGAGTGAGATCTTCCCAACAACAAATCAATCATTTAATAGAAGTCTTATGTGAAAATAATTTAACTGAAGACACACTGCAGTTACTCCTCCTGGCATTTCAAGTGAGAGAGTTAAAGAGAGAATCAGCCTTTGCTCATAACCAAATATGAATAAATCCAAACCAGAACAAAACCCAGCACTTCAATAAATAAAATCACTATGGCCCATGACCCCTTCTCTGCTTAAAGATAAATGAAGAAGCTCTAAAAGGACTTTCATCTTTCTTTCCTGATTTTTTTTTTCTTTTAATCTCTGTTATATTTAAGTTCTTTTACAAAATCACTAGAAGGCTGGGTCTTTACAAGTCTTCTGCTCTATTTTTACTGACAAAGCTGTAGAGATAACATCTTAGAACAGGAGTGGGTGCAATGAAAGTCCCAAGTTCTCCAAGTGTTTTTTTGCCATGTGACTGATTATGTTCAATATTTCATGAAAATTAAAAAGGGAATGACTAATAACACTATCAACTGCTCACAGTGTATTAAGGATATAACACAATAATGGTTCCTTTAACTATTCTGTTTTCCTCCCCTTCACTCAACCAGGACTATGACAGTTGGTTAGTATCTCCCACAAAATAGGCACCTCTGTGACTGAAGACAGGAACAGGACACTGTGCATGCTTTTAGCAGAATTTCTCATGATTACAAGAGAGATTGAAATTGTTATATTGCAAAGCATGCCTAACATCACTACCATTTTTATTGCTGTAAATTCTTTGTTGATCGCTGTACAACTGCCTCTTTTTTTTTTTTTTTTTTTTAATGCAGGCCTTTTTGGGGAAATTTGGACATCTGGCAATGAAAGTCATATGTAGTGGCCATGCCTATGATGGCAGAAAACACACACATCTGAATCTGATCTTCATAGTACCCCTGTCAACATTCCAACAAATTATGTCTTCCCAAAGACATCCTGACATCCTTGGTCTTCTTTCTCACAAAATCCATCTGGTAAATATCCTATAACCTAGATGAGATTTTCAACTGTAAATATTTCACTGCAGTAATATGTATTACAAATTATTAGCATGATAACTAATAGTTATAGCATTTAAGATCAGAGAACCTAATTTTTCGTTTTGAAAAATAAGCAATATCCAACCTTAAAACACCTAAAATACAGCAGTTATATCCAAAATAAGCAGACTAAAATCGAAGTTCCTATCAGCCTTTTGATGCCTTTGGATTTTCCATATTTTATCTATGAGTATACTGCCACCAGGTACCTCCTCTTCTACAGGTCTTATATCACAAAAGCCCTCAACAATTTGAACTGCAAATGCCTTACCTTACAATTCCATCCCCATTTTTTAAATCAAACCAACAAACAAGGAAGTAAAAGACCAATTAAAATGCACTGGATTGACTTAATCTATGTTGAAATACTAGGAAGAACAGGACTGCGAAACCACTAATAACTGAGATGTATACTTTTTACTTCAAAGATTTCAACACTTGGCTCAAACTTAATATTTCCTTGAGCATTCTGGAAAAGAATTAAAACAAGGGAAAAATAATCCCTAAATTTTGGATATCAAGTTAAAATCAAATAGAGTATGGGAATAGTGACTAGTCCAAAACTTCACAGCAGGTCAGTAAAAGACCCACAAGGATCATTGAGTCCAACTCCTAATCCTCCATAGAACAGCCCTGAGAGTCACACTATTAGCCTGAGAGCGTTGGCCAAATACTTCTTGAACTCAGGCTAGAGTTCAAGAACTCAAGTTCACTTGAACTCAGGCTGTGGCTACTTCCCTGGGGAAGTTTATTATTAACTGTAAGATTGAATAATTTTTTTATAATAAATACACTCCACAGCTTGTAATGAGTTGTTGAAACAGAAACATGGTGTTCTTTTTATTCAGTTCAAGGAAGCTCTACTTCTTTGATTTTTGGTAATTCCTGTGTTAGGGCACTGCCAAGTAGAAAAAGTAAATAACTTTGCAGTCAGCAGTGACCAAAGTGAAAAGGTAAAGTGTAAAAGGGAAGTTTTTCAGACATCCTTTGCTAGTCATCATTAATTCCAAAAAGAGAGTAACTCTTTTTCATAGCCAGACTGACATGTTTAAGAGAAAAAGGACAGTTTTGACACACACAGTCATTAGACAAGGAGATTATTTAAGACTTTTAATGCTTGAGTAAGAGTGCTTTGGAACGTAGGAAAGTGTAAAATGGCAGAGATCTCATTCAGAAATAGGCACTGTGCAAGAGTAAAGCATTGCAGCATGGAAAAAATCATGGTAAAAACCAACCTGATGCAACACATCATCATACATGAGATAAACTGATGTTTAAATACACTGGCAAAAACATCTGTTTTAACATCAGCGTGTCCTTGACCTGGAGCATTATCATGTTCAGCATGACTCCAGAACTAAGATTTTAACAGTTTAAATACTATCTGGATAAGAATTCAATCCAACACAGATGTAACATATGTTAAAAACACAAAGGCCATAAAGCTCCAACTACCAAAAATTTGTCTTATTAACTTCAACCTTTCAATCTCTTTTTATAACAATCACCCTCCATTCAGCTCCAAAGGAATGCTGGAGATCTATCTTTCCTGGGAGCTAAGATGAGTAATTTTTGTTGACCATGCAGCACCCTCTGTTTAAGTTTCTTGAATTAAAATGGCAAAGGATGCTGCACTGTTGATGTGCAGTAGTAAACCTACCCACCTCTCCAGCCCAAGGTATCAAGTACTTCTAATGTGTTTAGGAGAGTGGGTTTTTCCCCACATTATGGCAGTTTTCTTTGGACCAAGTTATCTCTTGTTGTTATCTTATTGCATAAGTTCCATACCTTCTCAGGGATTTCTCATGGGCATCTCTTCACAGCACAACCAACAAACTCCAGCATTCTTCTCTCCCAGCTGACCCACTCTTTTGTAGCACTCGTCGTCTTATTGGACACAGCTGTGGCCTGTTAAGGGCAGGGCTGTTCCTAATCTTTGGTGATTGGTACAGCTGCAACTCCTCAGGTGTGAGATTGCCTTCTGCACTATTCTCTTACATTCTATCCCTCCACAATCTCTGTGCCTTTTTTACAATTTGTTGGTCTTCCTTCTGCATCAGAAGGAAGACTTTAGCTGCCAATGTTAAAAGTTCTGACCTGCTGCTGTACTTCTCGGATATCTGCAATTTGATGATACTGTCAACCTTCAGAATTTTTAAGTAAATTTTCCTTCTTGCCATCCTTGCCTTTACAGCCACAGCCACAAACTGAGCCAAGTTATCAAAGATCAACTATTTAAAAGGTGTACAAAAGCCCAGATCATTTTAGTTGAAACAGGTACACAGGTACTCATACAAACTGTTCAACCAGAAGCACAGAACAATCTCTCAAAGACAGACCCATTCATGAAAGTATTGCCTATAACCAAAAGAGGAAAAAAACCTCTTGCAGCACTGTTAGAATATAAAAGTAAAAAAAGCAGACCTTTATTTGGAAGCTTCCAGATGTCCTGCTAGAGCTGACTACCAGGAACACCCAGCATCTGATTTCCACTATTTTATAAGGTATAACTAATTAGGATCTGACAGGTACATCCAATGGGAGATTCAGCTGCCCCAGTAACCCACCCCTGGGTCAGCCCCCTTGGAGCTAGTCCAAGGGCTTCTTTGCCCCACTTTTTGTTATGACTTCTCAGATTTTGGTTGGAAAACAGTGTTCTTCTTGTAGGCCCTGTTTCTGAAAATAAGACTATGCAACATTTCAGGAATATTTTTTAGAAAGTCAGGTTATTGTTCTAAAATCTAAGAGCAAGGGTAGGAAATGTACTAGAGTTAATTAAGAAGATATGGAATTATATAATAGTAGTTTACAGAGCTAGGAATATAAGAAAAATGTATAAAATCAAAAGTCTTTTGGGCCTCAAAAGTAATTCCTTTTCTTGGCACAGCTGTCACAGTTACTCATTTATCCCAGAAAACAAATTAACTCCTCCAGTAGATCACAACACAGAACTGAGCAGATAATGAGAGATAACATGCATTTCTAATAAAAATGTAATTATTATTTCCTCTTAAGTAACATGAATTTCTGCATTCTGACCAGTCACATCTCAAGGTCAATAATTCAGCATTTCTGTAGAAGCCCTGAGAAAGGAACCCAGCTGTTTAGTCTCTGTTCTGCAATTCTTACCCACTGTTAACTTTTTTATTATTGCAAGGGTTTTTTACCTTAGAGAGGTTCTAAATGCTCAAAGGTAGAAACCAGCCTTCCTGTTAGTTTTACAGAATACTGTATTCAAACAGTGTCAGATCAGCTGGAAAACCAAATACAAAACAGTTTTGAATAAATTATCATCTGTTTACATACTATCCAGGCATACATGATTGCTAACATATGGAAAGAGAGGTGAAGACCAGGTGAAGCTTAAGATAGGTTTGAAATAGACAAATTTTCAACCTGTTCCTTTCAAGCTTGCCAATACTGAAAAGGTGACCTGGGATTTCAGAGCAAAAAGGTAGTTCTCTTTGATACAACTACTCACCAGCAATGCTTAGTTTCAGACAAGGAAGTAAATGCCCAATTCCTAAAGGCACATTTAGACTCCAGTCATCATTTCATCATTTTCTGTGCAGAAGGGTACGAGGAAAGGTAAGGATTTGTGGCTAAGGCAAAATCCTTCAGCTGCCTGAGAGGGGACCACACAAGACAGGACCATACAGCAAACAAGCCCAGGTCAGCTGCCCTTCTCAACTATGATGGTGTCAGCTGTGTGTGATACAACTGCAGCCTGACATGATCATCAGTCTCCTAGAGGCCTTGGCATGGGTTATCCGAGGCCAACCATATGGAAATCTGTTAAGGGTTGTGGAGCGCTGCTTACTGCTCCTGTGGTTTCAGGCAAATGGATGTGGTGCTTCCATGCATAATTGCACTGATCAAAAGGTTCAAATATTCATGCGCTGAACTTAACTGGTCTTACTTGCTCCTGAGTTTTCACTAACTGTACATTCCGTCATGGATCAGTAGGAGTCACTAGTTCCCTGACCACTGCTTTTTCCAGGAAACATATTTTCAAGCAAGATCCATTCCTGCTGAAGAAATCAAATGCCTAAAAACCGATAAAAATGCCTTTTCCTTCTCTGTTGCATCTAAGCCAGCTAGAAGGTGTTGTCACCAGCACCATTTCTGTGTAGCACAGTTAAATGTTGAGCAGCTTGGTGATGTTTGCATACTTTTTGACATGCCTCTCCATCCCACATGGCTCTTGAAGACTGCATTCTTTAGGATGTTAACATTAGCAAAAGATGTTTCATGCCAAAGAATTTCCCTCAGGACAAGTTGTAGTTTGTCAACTCCTCTAACTTGTTACTACTATATTGACATTGACAAATATAAATACCTACAAGACTATCAGATTAATTAATTTTCTTCTTGGATGTCTTCTATTATTACAGACAAATAATTTTCAAGGCTAAATCAATGTCTAAACTAGATGCATTTTCCTTCAGAGAACTGGAATAAATAGTTATTTACACTTCAGTTCTGTGATGGTCTGTTTTAAAGAATAAGTACTTATTTTAATGTTGAGTTGAAAAAAAGAGTAAGACAGTTTTGCCATTTAGACAGCAGGTTTTTTTGAAGCCAACTTGGATCACTCATTTCTTCTGGAATTGGAAAAAATCAACCTACCATGCAGAATTCAGCTGGAGTATCACTAATTTCAGTTCAGTTCTATCAAGCAAAACCAAATTATCAGTTTATTCTAAGACTGCATATCATATTTGTATTAAGGAAGCAAATAAATGAACATGACTTAACTACCTTTTTTCTTAATATATAGCCTGCTAGCTTATCTCACTCTAGTAGTACACTCATACACATGGACAGCAAATTTATTCATCCCAGATGTTGAGTAATTCTATCACTAGAATTCTAATATTTAGAATTATCCCCTTTCTTAACAAAAAATTATTTTAAAAAATTAAAAGGAAATTTTAAGTCTACAAGTAAGAACTCCAATACATTTGAATTGCCTGAAAATTGAGGTTTCTTGTAGTTCTTGAAGGGATAATTCACTTGCTCTCCTCTCCTAAATTGAAAACCATAATCATTCTTATTCTAAAACTGCATTTTACACCATCACCTCTATTTTAACCAGTATGCTGTAAATAAGCATTGACCAAATCTGGCTTCATTTAATTTCACTATTTCCATCACTCTGCTGAACATCCACACATACAATCTTCTGGATTTAGTATATAACCAAACATGCAAGGAGTTACTCTGTTTGGAAAGCTAAGGTAGGATAACACTTGAATTTCCTTAGGTGTTGCTTGTTTATATATGAAAAATAATGCAAAATTCTCAAATACTTCTATAAAATATAATCTGGCAGCTACCTGAAAGAAATTTGCTGAACACTCAGGAAGAAAAAAAGAAAGCTTGCTATAAAGTTTTGGCTATATAAAACTCTGTCAGGGAGCTGTAACATTGAGTGAGATGAAAAGGGACATCAAAAGGAACAGATAATTGCCATTTCCAGTGACAGCTATGGCTGTTACCACCGAAAGGGACCACAATTCCACAATAGGAGCTGAAATTCATACCTGGCTGATAGAAAAAGCCTGATGGAGCATGGGTAAGGAAGTATTCTGTGATTGAAAGGAGGAAACAGTATGAGAGAAAGATGTACAGTTGACAGGAATATATATTGCTATTCCTCTGTATTGTAATAGATAGCATGAAATCATTTAAAGAATCCTTTTAATCCCCTACAGATTCCATTGACCCAGCAAAGCTATATCCTCACTTCAAGCTCCAAGAAAAGCCAAAGGTTTTTATGGAGTTTTCAGACTCACTTTTACATCCAAGATTTTTCTTGTATGGATCATCCACAGCACAGGTAACAGGTGCTTGTAAAATTGGATTGCTTATCAGAAGAGGATTCAAACAGACTTCACATAATTTCACAATGAATTTATTCACTTGCAGTCCTGGTAAGTAGGTATCAGCTTGAAAATATCATTTTTGTTTGGCCGAGCTGACTCAGGTTGCATGCACATAGTTACATAGAAATAATGCTTTATACTAGTCTCCCCATTTCCAGAGACAGATTTTTACTTATTTTGCTCCCACTGGAAAGATTCCAAAGTAAATACCCATTCTTCCTGCAATTCTTATTGAAAATGTGATGACTGTTGCTTTGCAAACTATCCCATTGGAACCCTGTAGGACATCTGGCATTCAGGTGATTTTGTTTGGATACTCATTATTGCAATCTAAATTTAAAATCATTTGGCATTACCACTTTGCTACAAATTTCCCACTTCAGCTGTATCATATAGTTATGGAATAATTTAAGCTGGAAGGGATCTTTGGAGGTCACATAAGCCAACCTACAAACACACACACACAATCAAGAAGAGACACATTGTCTCAGGACAACTTGTTTCACAGCTTTGCAAAAGGGGTGAGCTTCACAAAAAGCTGGGTTGTGGCTGTTACAGAAACCAGTATTATGTATTTGGAGATGGGTAATACATAAGAAATCTGGTAAAAAGTCATACTAAACTGTGGACAGTTTTTTATTGAGACATAGTCGATGGGAAAAGAGACGTGAGAAAGTACATCTGAGAACGCAACAGCTGCCTAATCCAAGGACATGGTTTCTTTGAGCAAGAAGTTGTTTAAGAAAATATGTGATAACAGGAGGTAAAAAAGAAGCCACAAACATCTTGAGAAAGGTGGGACTGACTTTTTATAGCTGACCAATAGTGAGCTCTATTTTTGCAATATGTATGAGCCTTATTACTGTGATTATAAAAGTGTGCCTGTTAATCAATAAATTTGAGACTTGTCAGTCATCAGCGGATGAGCAGGTCTCCCGTCTACCTCGTCACTAAACTTAGCTTGTTTTTTTTTAAATAACCTACTGAATTTCTTTATGTTTGAACCTGTCTGTAATTCACCATGAAATAAAAAAGTCCTCTGTAAATAGTGTTGATGAGTATTGATATCCGTCAAAGAGGATACAGTGAATTTTCACCTGTATACATACATACAGAATCATGAAATATGCTGAATTGGAAAGGACCTATCAGGATCATGAAGTTCAACTCCTGGCGCTGCATAGGATATCCCAAGATTTACTCCATGTGCCTGAAAGCATTATACAAACACTTCTTGAACTCAGAGAGGTTTGGTGTTCTGACCACTTCCCTGAGGAGCCTGTTTCAGTGCCCAACAGTGTGTGAAAAACCTTTTCCTGATATCCAGCCTAAATGTCCCCCCAACTCAGTTTCATGTCAGTTCCTTGAGTCCTGTCTCAGGTCACAAGAGTGACAAGATTGGTACTCAGCCCCTCTGCATCCCCTCATGAGAATGTTGAAGACAATTTGAGGTCTCCCCTCAGTCTGCTCTTCTCCAGGTTGAACAGACCAAGTGACTCCAGTTTCTACTCACACGGCTCCTCCTCCTCCCTTCACTATCGATGCTGCGCTCCTTTGAACACTCTCTAATAATTTAATGTCCTTCTTACATTGTGTCACCCAAAACTGCCCCCAGCACACAAGGTGAGGCTGTTCCAGCTCAGAGCACAGCAGGACAATCCCCTCCCTTGCCTGGTTGGTGATACTGTGCCTGATGCCCCCCAGGACATGGTTGGTCCTCCTCGATGTATTATACATACAAGGGTAGAAGAAATACATATTTGGGGAAGAATATACAAGAAATAATACACAACCAGAAAGAAAAAGTTTGCATGTCCCTTAAACAATGTGCTGTATCTTAGTTTTCTTGTGGTTGTCACTTTCTTCTATGCAAGAAATGAGGATGTAGTGAAATACTCTGTTATTTGAGTACCAGAAATATTTCTTTTAAATACATCACAGAAAAAAAAACGAGAAAAAAACCCATCCAAATGAAGGAAGAAAAGATAATTTGTTTGCATGCTTTTCAGCTGCCTGAAATGTTTTTATTTAAGTCACTTTGGACTTAATTAAATTTAAATTACTTCTGTTTATCACACTGAATGGAAGTGCTTAATACAGACGTTTTACCATACTGTACTATAAAAAAGGAGTTTTATCAATCCCAAATAAGCACAAGGACAGAGGCTATGGATGCTAATGCATAAATTTGGCATTTCGTGATTTCGCAAGATGATTTGCAAGGCACTGTGGGAACCAAAATTCCATTGAAGAAAATCATTGAAGAAAACACTCTTTTACCATTTCAATTATAAAGTGATGCAAAAATTCAGCATGTATTTAGTATGTCCTTGGCTAAAAAAGGACATAAATTTTCTCCTGACCTGGTAACCTGGGATCTATCTACATCACTCTGCCTACTATATAAAACAGTGCTCCCACTGGCAAACCAAAAATTCGATGAAATACTGGCGCTATTTTTTTCTAAAATATCTCTAATTAGAGGAAAACATACTGAAGAAGTCTGAGACCTCTACCATTTCAATAACCTGGTTTGAATTATGAACTCAGAAGTACTTATATCAGTAAAAGATAAAATGCAGCATGACAGCAGAACGAATAGTAAGTGGGGTGCACACACTGTCTTTGATGACAAAGTATGTGTAAAGATCAATTCCATTTCAACGGTGTGTAAACCTTTGATCAACAAGCTCATCCCATCAAAGGACAACTGGATTTCTCCTGGGATTCACTGTCTTCTAAAGTGACATAGGCACTACACAGTTATGCTCTAAACCATATGCTCAAGCTGAGGATACTTATGTGCTACTAGGATCTTTTAGGCTACAATTCTTCCACAAAATTTTGACAGAGATTTTAAACAAACAAACAGCAGACAAAGCTAATTTGCAAGCCAAGGAGCCTTAAATATTTTGATACCTAAGACAGGAGGAATTCATCCAGATACAACATAATGTGTGCATATGTTAAAAGAAAGAACATGGAGAAATAGATTAGAGATAGATTAATTGAATATAAAGGACAAAGTTTTGAGCCTTCCAATTATTTTGTACCAAATCACAATATCTTTGCAAAGAACCTAAACAGAGACACAATTGTTAACATTTTCTGAGAAATTCCTTAGTCCTCAATGCAGTTTTAAAGATATCACAAATTATTGTGCACTTTATTTACTCTGAGTAGGAACAAATGAATACCACCACTAGACCTGTTTCCCAAGCAGATGAATGTGCAAACACTGCTGGCGACACCACTTTATGTATATAAATTTAAAATCCATTTTATTTAATTGTCAAGCACATGACTTTGCAAATCACTTTTTGCAAATTATCATGACAATAAAGCTGAATTACATAAATGTAGATTGAAAGTGAACAAAAAGAGAGCACACAAAAAAATTCTATCATTTAAAAATATGAATGACCTTTTGAGTCTTCTTCTACCAGAAAAAATTCAGTCATCTGTGTCCTTTTCAAAATCATGACCTTAAAGTGAAACTGAGAAATTTCCAGTCAGCCATTCAGAAATTTTTGTTCCCAAAAATGGTGTTGTATTATATACATTGTAAAATGTATACATGAATGCAGCTAGTTTATAACTCCATCAGGTATAAGGCTCTTAGCATCATTCTTCTAATGCATAAGGCACAGTGTACCTCTTCTTCCTTACAATTTTCATTGGTAGTTTATATTCCTCAAGCACTTTTTAAACTTGATATCACCGTACACCTCTGAAAATCCATAATAAACTTTACTGTGTCATTGCAATTGATATGCAGGTATACTGCATATAGCCAGCAGTAAATTTTTGCATCTAAGGATTTTCTCAGGCAATCTGTATATTTGTCAAAAGATATATTTAGAACCCAATTTTTTCATATTCAAGGGTATAGGCTCTAGAGTATAGTGTACACAATTTTATACCTATTTGGTACGTAGAAACATGAAATGCAGATTTATGGATATAGACAGTGTTTCACTCTAGCTATTCATGAACATAATGCAGACACATCCAGAAATGCATATGCAAATCCTGGCTCCCCTGATGCAGTTGGCAGAATTTTTATTGACACTCACAAGACCTAGTTTTCACCTGTGATTAGTGACCAGTAGGCAATGTTTCCATTAGTTCAGATTATGTAAAGATTGAGGAGACACCTAATTCTTAAACAACTTAATATTTTGAGGAGTCCGTGTTTTCTTTCTGACTGTAAATTTGAAAAATTCTCTTTTTATAGCTCAGTTGAAAGTCTCTGGAGCCTAGCTGTATTTGCAACTCAGCATTCCCTTTGTTCCCAGTAAATAAAAATGTACCCATTTAGATGCTCATCAATATTCAGAATAACTTAAAAAGGTAGCCAACTTCTAATATGGCTGAAAGAGCAAGTAGTTCCCCAGACAGTAATTTCTGAGTCCTAATGTTATACACATGTTATCCCACTGGAAGTAGAGTAATTAGTAATTAATGCATGCATAAACCATATCACATTTGCACCAGATTATTCCTGTAGAGATGTACGCTGCTTCTTTGATCACTAAGTATGCAGCCACACATACACAAAAAAACACCATCAGAAAAGTCTGGGTTGAATACATTCTACAGTTCTGACTTTTTGCTCTTTCATTTTCATAGAATAATGTGAGTTTAAACCAGTGATATCATCTCCATGTTATAAACTTTTTACACTTTGGGGATATTCAAGAGATATGGACTTCTTTCTAGCAGTGAGTAATATTGCCCTTGGGGCAATATGTTTTCCTGTCCCTGAAATATTAGTTCTTGTGTCCCCCATTACTTCCAGCTGTGATGTCCCTGGTTATGTACTCGTTATAGTGCCAATCTTGACACAAAATTGACAGTTGACTGAAGTAAAATTTAAATGACAGCATACCTTTTTCACGTTCAGAGAGAAATTTTTTGCTGGAAATTCCAGTTGTGTTACAGTATTACTTCAATTCTTTATTTTCTATAACTCTTCACTGATCCTTGACCCACAGAACTCTTACAGAGATGATAATTTTCACTTCCACTTTTGCAAATAATTCTGAGAGTGTGCAAACATTTAAAGAGCATTACTGAATGCTCTTTAAATGCTCTTACTGAATGCTCTTTATCTAATCCTATTACATTTTCAGACTGTTGGGGGTAAATCTGATTCTGTGCTGGACTTTTTGTTTGGTTGGTTTTGCTTATGAAAGAATGTGCAACTCTCTTCCACAAATGCTGTACTAGAACTATAAGCTAGAAATAAGGCAAGAGACCATGTAACATAGCTCTATCTCCATTTAGTATTATAGATGCCTGCAAATAATGCCCTGGAGCCCACAAACATCCAGGTAAATGTTATGCCTCACTTTCTGTCCCTCTATTATTTGAATTAACACCAAATATAAAGATGACATTATCTATGTTCATGAGAAGAAGGAGCCATATGAACACAAAAAAAACCAACAAACAAAAGCCACAAACATGCAAACAAACAAAAAAAACCCTGACTTAGTAGTATATTTTCAATTCTCATGTCATTGAATATGGCAATCAAATAAAAACACTAATCAGTCATCAAGTAAAACTTGCCTTCCTTACCTTCATTCCTCTGCATATCAGTGTGATAATTCAAATCCCAATGTTGAATCCAACTAGACTCCAACATTAATGGTCCACTGATCCTAAAAATATTTGTTACCTTTTGCATAGATGAAGAGATTACTTTAGCATCAGCTGAAGTGACATCCCACAGAGCTTGGTCAATATCTTCCTTCCTTTCCTGTTCCAGTTCTCCTTTCTTTTTCATTACCAACCCTTATCAAGTAGTAAGCCTGTGCCTCAAAATCCCTTTGGAATTATGCACATTTTCTTCCCCTATGTTCGCAAATCCAGCAGATTCCCAAAGACCCAGGATCTACTGTTTGTTTCTATTCCTGTACACATCAAAGAATTGTTTTGTTACTTTTTCTCCCTCTGTGTGAAGAATCTGCAAGTTGCACACATTTAATCAGAAGAAAATGTTTTTGAGAATTGTTTTTATAGTCAATATTTTACTTTGTTGGGGGTTTTTTGATCTTCATGCAGTTATTATAGTGAGCAAATCCTCTTCTATAGCATGTCTCTGGGAGAGATACCACTGCTCCACCTTACTTTCACCTCCATCTATTTCTGCTAAGTGATTTTTCCACTTTGAGATATTTCCATTTTCCTTGCACCATTACAAGACAATTTTGCATATGATGACTGATGCAATTTCTCTAATTTAGACAAAGGAGCTTTGATCAGCATTCCAAATACATCTAATGGTTGAATATACAGAACTCCAAATTTTATTTAACAGCATAGAACAATCATCTCCACTGGGCTGATCTATTAAAAATCTACATTCCTTGAACCTACATTGGCATTTCATTAAGCACTGGAAAAGGGCCTTCTCTGCTATTTCCTTTGTGCATTTAATATTAACATAAAAGAAACTGCTAAGCAGAGAGGTGTACTTAAGGTAAAGGGAGTACTCAATATTTATTTTTATTCTTTTGGAGGTTTTAATTCTGCCTCTGTCATGGATTTTTTTACTAAGGGATCTTAAAAGATGACTTATCCAGGAAAATAATCTAGTAAACTTTTTTTATCAGCATGTCTAAATTTAAGAGACTTCAAACCTAAATTCTAATTAACATATCTAAAGTGATTGTGGCCATTTCAAATCTTAAGATTAATTTCCCTAGGGTAAATACCGAGTATTATAGAAATTCAGGAAAATTTTCCAAGCTCGGGGAGACATTCTGGCCACTTCAGTGAAGATGCATTGTCTTAAAAGGACAGACAAATGAATTAAATGTTCAATTTCAGAGCTACATCCAGGTATAAAACCTCTCCAAAAAATTGAGATATTGAACTAAAAATTTTGCTGCTGATCTGTGTTTAACGCCTATTATAAGTACCTACCCTGCAACAGTCTATCTTGTGAAGTTAATTTTACTCATAACTAAATAGCACATGCTCACTTCAGCAAACCACAAAGGCCAGAGCTCCAGGGACAGTGCAACTGCAAAAGCCAAGCCAATGAGAGAGCAGCACTGCCCCAGCATTCCTCTCTCCACATGCTTGGCGCCACTCATGTGCTTGGCACCTCAGCAAAAGGCAGCTTCTACTGCTCTGCTTAGGGTTAGGCTTTTGCTCAAGGGTAGGCTTGAGAAAATCACCAAGCCTAGACATCCTGGGACAAGGCAACTACAAAAGGCATGCAAAGGGGAGCACTTCATGTCATCTCATTACATTTCATTACAATCCTTTCATTTCAGAATTTTCCTTTATTTATTTCCATAGAATTTCATTTCATAAGAAGTCCACCCAAGTCAGTTTGTTTTGCTTTGTTCTCTGACTTTGAGATTTTATTTCCTTTTATGAAAGAAAATTCTTCATTCCATGAAAGGAAATGAAATCTTGCAATATCAATGTGGATCAATTTGGCAAAGTCTGGTCCATTTCCCTGCACTTCATGTTACCACATGCCATTTTATTGTTGGCCCTTTGGTGAAGAACTTTTTTATTTTCTTGAAGCAATTTGTTTCATCAATTTCTTCTCCCTTTTTTTTTTACTCTGTTCCCTGATTTGGGGATGTCAGCAAAGTTCATTGCGTTATGTTTCAGTCCTTTTCAGTCCAGTGCACCTTGTTTAATTGTAATGCATGTGGTTGTAGACACTCCATTTAATTTTATTTTTTTAATTGCATTTTCTTTTATCATCTCTCCCTTTCAGAGTGATTGTGAAACTTTCTCTCATATTTTCAATATTTCGTTTTGTTTCATGAAAGAAATTTCTTCTCGGCACTGTCCCAACATTGCTCACGCCTCACCTTGCTAGTTGACACCAGCATCGGCATAATGCTGGTTTTAGAGCTCCACCTAGGGTTAGGATTAGGGCTCAGGAAAACCCAGTGCTCCAGTGATACTGCAATTGCAAAAGGCATGCCAAGGTGAACATGGCACTGCCCCAACATTGCTCCCTCTTCATCTTTCTGCTTGGCACCAGCCTCGGATGAATGATCTACTTACTGCATTGCCTAGGGCGAGGGTTACACTTAGGGTTAGGGTTCAGAAAACCACAAAGCCCAGAGCACCAGGGACACTGCAACCACAATAAAGCATGCCAAGAGCAGCACAGTGCTGTCTTAACCTTGCTACCTCCTTGTCCTTCTGCTTGGCACCAGCCTCAGCTGAATGCTCTGTTTTTAGAGCTACACCTAGGATTAGGGTTACACTTAGGGTTAGGGTTTAGAAAACCACAAAGTCCAGAGCCAAAGTCCAGGGACACTGCAACTGCAAAAAGAATAACAAGGGGAGTGCTGCACTGGCCCAGCATTGCTCCCTCCCCACCTTGCATCTTGGCACTACCCACGTGCTGGGCACCTCAGATTTAGGCACAACAACGTTGGGACCTTTCCGGGATCACCTTTCCATGCCTTTTTCAGCCCCGCTGTTCCTGGAGGTCCAGGCTCTTCTACTCTCTCAGTGCTAACCCCAACCCTAATGGCAGCTTGGGGCTGTGGCAGAGGTCCTTATTGCCATATGTGGCACAGATTAAAAAGTGAGGAGCCAGAAATGTCGCCACCCCCCCATAATGAAAATTCTTTGTTACATGAAAGGAAATGAAATCTCAATAGCTCATTTAGTGTAATTTCATTAAATTTTGATTCATTTTGTGGCGCTTCATTTCATTCAATTCCATTTCAGTGATTTGACTTCTCCTAAGTATTTTCTTTCTTTTGTTTTAATTTTGTTCCATTATCTTTCCTCTTCTGTCTTTTCATTTAACTTCTCTACTTGCTTCCTGATTCTATTTCCCTTCATGAAACAAATTTCATAAAAAGAAACAAAATCTCAATATTTTACTGAGTATCATTTCATCCTTTTTCCATCCATTTCTCTGCATTTTGTTTCATTCCATTCCACTCCTGCCACTTCATGCCAGAATTTTCTTTTTTTTTCATTTCATTTAATTTCATTATATTTCCTTTCCTGTCTTTTCCTTTAATTTCATTCCTTGATTATTAACTATACCAATTAAATAAAAAGCATATTATTTTATTTTCATCATCTTCAGAAAATTGCTGCATTATGACAACTTATCAGAGGGGAAGGCTTAAGAGAAACTTCTATTTCACAACTCTGTATTTTTACTGTAGATTTTTTTTTTTCATTTTCTGAATAGCTGCATACCGATGAAAAGGGAAGAAGACATACTTTAAAAAATTATAAAATTAACAATTCAGATTTCTCCAAATCTAATCCTTTTTTTCTCCTTGCAAGAATTACTGGCCAAATTATCTCCACATTTTCAAGTCTTTTCCACTACATCACAAATGTCATTTTCAGCAGTTAAAAAATGCCTGCAAGCAATTAGATTTGAGTTACAAACCATCTCTACCATAGTCAAAAAATATTTAGAGTGCTTCTTACTTCTAAGTTCAGAATAAATATAATATTCAGTTCATTGTCAATTAGTCCAGACCCCACAGTTGTGTGAAATCCAGTGGTAGGTTAAGTTGAACTCCATGACTTTAAAAATCTTTTCCAACCTAAGCCATTCTCAGGTTCTCAGAATACTTGCCTCACTGCTGGCATTCACCTTTATTAAGATGCAAAACTTTACTTTAAATGAAGGAGAAATCAGACTAAACTAAAAACCACATGCCATGAAAATCCAGGTAGCTACTTTTTAAAAGGAAATAAGTATTCTATATCACAAAATCAATTTTAATTGGATATTTATGCTTCAGCTGTTCTCAAAACACTGAGTCTAAAATGATAAGTAATATCAGAAATAGAGGCAAAACCTTGTTATAGACAAATGGACAATAATATTATTACATTATCTGTTTCTCATATCCATATTAAATTCCTACACATACTTTTGTAGTTGAAATTCTGGTTTATTACTTCTCACCTATTTCAGTGAGTTTATTTAAATGCAGATTTATCTCTCAAATCATTTTGCTGCTGTAGGCACTCACCTAGCTCAAAATACTTACATTAGGTAACCACAATTTAACAGAAATGTCTCTACTAACTGTTAGAGGTGGAAAGGGGAAGATTAGTTTTCATGTTTTCATACATTACTATGTGTATTGCAATAATGTTCTTAAATTGATCCTAACTTAAAACAATATTAAATAGAATAATTTCAAGTCTATATAAAAATGACATTAAAGTGCAACTGAAAGCAGCTTTTAAATGTCTTTTGTTTTTTTTTTTTTTTCTTTAAATTCCTGTGATTACCAAAAATATATTAGACCTGTGATAGGCTTTTTTGAAGAGCTTTAAAAGCCCATTAACCTAAAACTATTACAAGAAGTAGATATTTCTAAATAACTAGGTTATATTTCTCTAGGACAAGCTCAGCTTTCTTCCTTATGATCAAATTATTAGCAGGTGTTAGTTGCCTCAGGGAAGTACTGTCTGCTTCTTAGTGACCCTCTCCTTAAACCCACCATCTACAGAGAAGCATATTTGCTTACAGAATAACAGAATTTTTACCAGGGCAAGAGAAAAATTTTACAATCACCTTTGACTAGAAAAAATATAAAAGAATGTTTTGCAATTTTTAATGTCATTTAAGTTCACAAAATCCCAGGAAAGATGTAAATTTGCAACAACATAGCAAAGCATAAAGTAAGAATGTCTAGTTCAAAATTGCACTTGTTTCATAAATAATGAATGGTGTTTGTCACCATAATCAGAACCCTGATCAATTTTATTTTAATGCTAAGCTGAAATCAAAACCTCCTCAGGCAGCTGTGTCAAATCACTACTCCAATGCAAAAAGCTCAGCAAAGGCATAGAGTACATGAATGTCCCTTTTCATATCTTGAAGGTCTCCTTGCATTGGAGACCACGTCTTATTTTTTACAAATTTTTTATCTGCTAGTCTTTGCTCTTCTCATAAACTCAGATAAGACCCAAGTAAGCAAATCAACTACCTGGATTGACTCAACTTCTTCAGCACTGAAATAGGCAACATGAATATGCCTCCCTACTGAGGATGCCTGCATGCTGGCATACATTCTCCTCTGCTTCCACAGGAGCCATGGAGAACAGGAAATGCCATTTCTTCAGTGACTGCATATACTTCCATTTCCTGCTTCTGCTGCCGAGCAGCTTCAAAAATCCATTGTCAGGGATGGACTACATGGCTGCACAGCACCATGTGCACACTAAAAAAGATCACAGAATCACAGAATATATCAAGTTGGAATGGACTCACAAGGATCACCAAGCCCAGCTCCTGGCCTTGCACATGACCATCCCCAAGAGTAACACCACGTGCCCTGAGAGTGTTGTCCAAATGAAAATGCATTGGTGAGAAGTCCCAAACTGCACAAAGTATACTAGCAGCAGCATAGGACTCCTTTTCTTTTTTGCCCCAGAGTATTGCCAATTTCAAAAACTCACAGCCAGATAACGTTGCTGTAAGAACTTTCCCAGTTTAGCAAAGTGAAATTCCCATTAGTAGGATATTGGGCAACTTGACTATGCTGCAAGTCTGCATGTCACAATTCTTGTCAAAGTAAAGAGGACATAAGGCAGCTGCTAACCAATCTAGGCTGATACACTACAGTGTATCAATCCCTCCATAACTGCAGCTATCTCAGGAAATAATCAACCCAATAGAAGATACAGCCCCTGCTCAGCCCTCAGAACAGTTTACTCATTACATGACGCCGTATCCGTAATGTTTCTGCTGGAACACAAAACTACCCACTACTAAACTCTCTAGTCAGTTAAGCCCTGCACAAATTCAGCATGTGGCAACATTTTGGCACACATCAGAGTTATGTGCAAAACTCCATGCAATGTAATTCAAAACTACTACTACCAAGCTTTATCTCCAAAGGTCCTCAAATTGTTCAAAATGCATATATAATTTGGCATACTGCGCAGGCAGAGGCATATGTATGAAGGGAAAATGTAACAGCATATTATACCATCAAATATAGAGCATAATAAACTTTGTCAGCAACAATCATAGATGATCTTAGCACCTACACAATTTTAAAGCTCCATAAACCTAAAATTAGAGAAATTATATTTTTTCCCACAAAGTATATTTGAAATTAACAATAATCCATGTTATTTCTGCTATTTTCTTAATGTAAAGAGATATAAGATGTAACTAATAATATCAACACAATCTGTGTTTGACAAATCTGTTTTCCCAGATAAAACAAACAAAAAAAATTGCACAAATATACATAGTCACAAATACAGCAAAATTTCCATAAAAAGATGCATAGGCTTTTTACGCACACCCTTCAGTGAAGACATCTGGTGACATAAACCTGGTTACAAATTTGATTTTCTGAAAGAAAACGTGCCCTAATATATGAATCTTTTGTGGAGCCAAATAGAACCGTCTACAGAGCAAGTAACCTACTAGTATCACTAAGCCCTGTTCAGTCTCGTGCTCACTTACTTCTATCAACAGAACCATTTAAATTGTGGCTGATTAAACTACCTTTGCTGTTACCATGGTTTCATTCAAAAGCAACTACAAATAATGACCTAATACAAGCAAAGCAACTACATATGTACAGCAAGCCTTCATCTTTTACCTACACCATATAATCTGCATACCAGGCTGTTCAACAGGCACCCAGTTCTGTGTGAATCTGTGTACAGTGCTACCCTCTAAACATTCCTCTTCCACATCCTCTTCATTCCCTCGCTCTGCTGCCTCTTCAAGATCCCTTCCAAACCCAATCCATCACATTCTATGATTCTATGAAACACACTGTATCTCTACACGTGGAATTCAATGAACCTAGGTAAAACATTCTGGTTTAGTGGAACAAAACTTATAAAATTAAAGTGGAAAATGCAGCTTAATGTTAACAACTGGAGAAGCAAGAGTAAGTCCATAATAAAATGAAAGTCCACAGAATGAAGATATTATCTCTTGCATAATTGTGTGTCTTAGCTGTATGATCATGGTTCCTAACAAATGTGATTATCAGGTGCCAGAATGATAAGCATTTTGTCATTTCTGCATCAGTTCACTAAGCATTAGTACTAGAAGCAGTAAAATTAAGAAGATGCAATAAAATGAAATGGACTTAACAGAATAAATGGTTACCAGAATTATTGAACCTAGTGCTCAACATACAAAAATACTACCACAGAGTACTCTGTAGTGCATTATCCTTTTTTAGCTACAGTTCTTTCTCCATACTAAAAAATATTCTGAATTAGGGACAAAATTTCTCACTTCAGCCTAGAATTTTTGCCTCTAACCACTGTGACTACCAATATTAAGATGGCCAATTATAAATATCTACAGGACAAAATGTAGTCTTTCTACCTTGTAATTGGTAGGATGTTGTACAAAACAGGAGGGAAAAAAAAAACCTCAAGAAATTTTAATGCCCATAGAATTATTAAGGCTGAATACTTTTACAATCTTCTGTATATTTCCAGGATGATAATTGAATGGGGAACTCAACAGCCATCTCTGCCAGTATTTCAGAAAAGAAACTAGACAGGCTTATTGTACACCTACACAATGTTTAGAGACAGTTAAAGATTTCATGAAGGCCCAAGATATTGTTCTCCACTACCATGGTTTCGAGATTTTTTTTTTTTTTTTTTTTTTTTTTTTTTTTTTTTTGATGCAAGAAAATGTTCATCAGTATCAAGGTCAAAACTCCAGACTCTCCCAGAAGGAGTATTCTATTCCAGGCCAACTATCATCTCATCAGGTATCTTAATTTTTAATAAATTTCAGATAAAGCCTTTCAGAATGACAGAGTCTTCTTTTCTGCTGACAGTAACTGTTAAGAATTGCCAATAATCAATTCACAGAAAGTAAACCATGTAAACCAAACAATCCTTTGTTTTTAGGTCTCCATTTACTTTTAAACTGTTATTACAGCACTGTGAAATCAGCTCCATGTAAATAGAAGCAGTAGTGCTTTATTTAAACTCCTTATTCCCCAATTTTTATGCCTACAAGCATGAATTTTTTTAGATGTTTCTGCATTCCCCACTGTTTAACAAGAACCCACAACTGATGAATACTCTCACCTTCTCCTTTATTCCAGCTGTGTGAACTAAGCAGAATACTCAGGGTCATTTTATCTAAATTATCACCTGGATTTGTTAACTCAGAGCAAGAATCAATTGACCCTAAGCATATACTAAGACATTTTTTATTTCCTCCCAAAAACCCCTGGTGAAATTGGTGGTTAGGTCTGGAAGACAAATGTGTGAGGGCCAGGAAACGTGTTTGATGCACTAAATGATATTAATGCTAGTACAATAAGGAATTTAACCCCCCCTTTAACACTCAAAATTCAGGAAATACAAAATTATTATTCCTGTAAGTGTCATAACTCATGCTCTTGCATACATGCTTCATTTTATATTACACCCTGTTAATTTCTAGGAACTACATGGGTAAGTTATAGTTCTTTTTCAAGTATTAATTTGAAATTCTTGACTGGAGAACATGAGGGTATAAAAGAAACATTCAGCTGCATGTTACAGAGCTACAAGCCTGCCTTATCTCCACAAACAAGTAAATTATATGTAAAACTTGGTGGGTTTTGCTGGACCTTTATTATACTGTACTACATCATCAGATTTAACTAGCAGAATATTCAGCAAGGATCAGCACTCCACATAGTCAAAAACCCCTGTGGTTTGAAGTGCATCAGCTGGAGAAGAGTTACTCAGTAGTCAAGACAGGGAAGGTTGAGTTCTTAAATTTTAACATGTTGATACATCATAAAAACCAAAGAATTGCAGATATCCACTTGAGGGAAAAGGAGTGGAGAAAAACAATTCAGCCTTTGACACTGAGGATCAAAGAAGTGTATAGAGAAGGAACTAACCTGAAAAACTAAATCATTACATTTATTCCACACATAAGTGCAACATGCCTCAAGAGAGAGCAACTTTCCAGCATGTTAAGCTCATGAAGTTGCATGTGACTTTTTAAGCAAAAAATTGTTTACTGTACTTTACAATATTCAGTAAATGTTCACTTTCCTGAAATTTAAATAAAGGTAACTTTTCAGGAAACTCAAGATACTGCTTAAATTCTTACTTGTGGACAACTAATATCTAATAAAGTTACGCAAGACCCTTTTTTATTTTCTCCATCTTCATCTAATTGTTGCTTTCCAGGTCACATTAACTTATGTTAACATTCTTCACAAGCCATTGGCCTGAGTAGTTTTTCTATAAATGTGTTTGCTACCTCTCAAGTGTCAGAACTCTCTAAGCCTAAAGTCATTCACAGGAAAGACTTATATTGCTTCTACCATACTTGAAGCATATCCTGATATAACTAGGAAACAGAACAGGAGTGTAACACTAATCTCACATTAAGCATACATAGCCACAGGCATTTAAAAACATTGTCATGCTATATCATAGGAAGAGATAGTACAAATCACAGGACTTCTTCCTACATTTAACACATTTCTCAAAATACTCCTTTTAGCTCTGCTGTTTCATTTTTTATGCATCATCCTGCAACAGCATTTGGTAATGCCCCATGTTTAATCCATGCAGCATAAACTGCCTATTTTACATGTTTTGGCAGAAGATAACTCTAAGAGAAGGATATCACCTGACTCCAAAATATTGGCAGCATAATAAAAAATATTTTCCTCAAAACCCTCTCTCCTTCAGAAAGTTATGGTATCTTCAGAGTCAACAGGTCATGCTCCATTTGGCATTTTTATTACTCTCCAGCTGAAGTGGATCAGCTACAGAAGAACCTGATTTTCCTTTGGGGTTTTCAGCATTGTATTTCAAGCCCTTCTTGTCAAAACACAGAGAAATCTGGAAAATAGAACTCTTTAAGTTTCAACAACAATGTAAATTTAACAAACTTAATCATTACACTTCATAATTTTAGTGTTTGAATTGTGAGATTGAGCTCCTGAGCTGGCGATGTTATAAAATGCTAATACTTACCCTGCATTTGTCAACACTCAAAGAAGCAAAAGATTTATTTAAAATAGCACTGGTTGCCAGTCAACTCCAAAAAGAGACTTGACAGACCTATCCCTGGCATACAGATGTCATTTGCTAAAAAGGAAGCAAAATTCTCTTAAGCTCACCCCTCAGAAATACCTTTAGTACCAAAACAGCCTCTACAATCAAAAGCAGGTTTTGCTCATCTGCAATGACCAGAATGCTTTGAGCAACTTCAGCTTATGTGCTGTGTTCTCTAGCAATTCCTAGCAGACTGGTACATAAAGCAGCTAGATCTTGTGCCTTAATGACCCTCAAATGCTTTTGCCAACACCCAAACTCTTGAATTTGGCCTGGCTGCAAAGATGAGCACTTGCCCATTATCAAGTGACTGAGAGATGGGACTCCAAAGAAAAGGAGTGCAAAAGTAATCCAAGCAAAAAAGCCAAAGCCCGAGCAGAAGTCAGAGTTGAAGCAGTTGATTGAAGCCAGAGCCTGTGAAGTCCAAGCATAGAAGTAGAGGCTATTGAAGTCATTGAAGTCAATTATTGTTCATCACAGATGAGTTTATACACTATTGCAGCTCCAAACAGTTACAGCTCTAAGCAGTCATATCCTTAAGTAAGAATTTTCCCACTAGTTACAGACAGCCTATTGTTTTCATTACTTAGCAGCCTTACAAAACTACATGGTTTCAAAAGTTTGATATGCTGTACTTTCCCAGCCTCATATCTGTAGTCACTTATACCACAGCCTGTATCCAGCCAAGGCCAGAATATCTTGATCCATAAGCTCCACTATGCTCCCTGTTCTATCTCCCATTTGGTTTCTCACAGCCCCTGATAAACACAAAAGGAGGAGAGAAGTACTTCAGCCTTTACCATCTGCTTAACAGCTTTCCCATTCCTATATCCACCTTAGCAAAGTAAAGAGAATAGAATTCTTTCGAATGGTCCTTGAGAGCCATTTAATTTTTTTTATTATTATTCAGTCATCTAACTACAACCCTTTTTTCAGCCTTTGTCTGTGAACTTACAAGCATTCTGCATTTCTCTGTCCACATATGGTGCATTCCCTGCCTTACTGTACTGGGGCTCCCTTGAGAGCAAAGCCTCCAAGCATTGCTACAATGCATTCAGCAACAAACCCAGCAGGATACCAATGGGCTGTCTTCATTAACCTTTGCTGATCTAACTGTACTCTTGTACTTGCACTCTGCACATTTGGGATGTCTCATAAAGATTCATAATAGGAACTTTAATGGCAAAAGGGCCTGTACACTAAATTGCTTATGCAATAAAAAGGAAGAGTGGCTGCAAGGAACAGCAGCCACTCTTTTTTTTCTCTCATCAAAGCAATGGGAGCACTTGAAAGAGCAAACAATATAGGAATGGATCAATAGAGGAACAGCACAGATAATGATTAATGCAGGGAAATGGCTACTTAGGCACAGTAACAGAAGCTGCATTCACCAGGTATCCAAAATGAAAGGCAACGTGTTCTGAGAGAAGGCCGTCAGATGGCATCAGTATTAGCTCATGAGGTACAGACAGTCCAGCATAACATCCGCCTTTCTCAAAACATTGCTGTCATCCCTCATAATGCACCATGCAAGCAAGTGAGAAAATTGAGTTGTTACCAACAGAGGTAACTTTTGAGGTTAAATACCATGCCTTTAAGATATTTGTGTAATTTAAACTCCACATCAGATTTTTCAAATAGTTTACTCATAGAAGTTTACAAGGTGAAATTCAAAGGAATTTTTAAGCCATGAAGAAGGATGATCAGGACAACTTAGAATTTTATATATTTTATATATGAAAACAGTAAAATCTCCTTCTCACTTTCTTAAGCAAAGATCCCATACAAGTTAGTCTCTTAGTTTCTCACTTTCTTAGTGCGATAATGAAAAGTCTGTAGGTTACAATGTAAATTAATTAATAGTACTTGATTACTTGTTTGATACAAAGGGAAGAAAAACAAGAGATGTGATACAGTTCAAAGACATGGTACACCATAAGTAGACAGTTACAGTTGCATGAACATAAAAGCTATGAGTTTTGAGCTCATAAAAGCTATGAGCTAAGATAGCTATGTCAATAAAAACAAGGAAGATATTTTCAAAGCCATCAAAAATATGTTCTGTAGGTCAAACAACATGATGATGAGTTATTAGCATCAGCTTATATTAAAAAGAAGAGAACAACAGAATAAATTTTTATATTCCCTCTTTTTATTAGGCATTTGGTAACTTTCTAGCTGCCATCTCAAGGAAACTCAATAGCTACTCTCAGCTGGAAGCAGCACCTTTGCCTTAGACCATGAGGAAAATTAAGCCACAGCTCTCCTTTAGTTTAATCAAAGTCTGCAGAAGCCTAACTGCAATGTGCAAGTGGGAGAGAAAGGGTATAAGCACATAAAGTCTGCAAAACCTAGAGGATGGAGACAGAATCCAAGCTTCAATAAGTATTTGCTATTTCTGCTTTGCTGAAACAAAGCAGTCCAAAACATTACCAATTCATGTCATGTTCCTGCACTGATTGCCACACCTTCTGAAAGCACAACATGTCTTTACAAATACTCTTCTAAGCAAAGGAAAAGCTTCATCGCTCATTAATAAACATGAAAGAGTAGCTTTACAGAAATTTAGCCACAACATGTTCAATAATTTCAATGGAATCAAGCAAATCTTCATATTACCCTTTAAAAATGAACTGAAAAAAGATAAAAACCTCTCAAAGGGTCAAATGTTTTAAAGGCTTTGCAATACACCATGGTGTGGCATACAAAAATATTTTTAAATAGTAATGTCGTGGGTTTACAGGAAATAGGTTTTCTGGGAATGGAGTGGCCAGAGGCCAATAGGTGTTCAGATCTTAAATTGACAGCAGGTTTGGCCACTGAAGGGTGGATGCGCCTCTGAGAACACAGGGGTTAGAAGCAGAGCACTCCCTTGGGCTCGTGCTCTTTTGATTTCCGGCCAGCAAAGAGGCAAGGCCTCCCCTGCCTGGCTCTGAGCTGGGCGGGGGAGGGGAAGACCTGCGGCCCGGCAGAGGTAGGCCCTGACCCCTCAGGATGGAAGGGTGGTCCGGACATCCAGGAGGCGTTGGGCAGCCCCCCCAGGAGAGAGATGAGAGAGAGAGAGAGACCCTGAGAAGATTTGGGCCCCCCCCCCCCCCCCCCAGTTAGAAGATGAGAGAGAGAAAGCTGGTTCAGGCCCGTGGCCTTGAAGCGATATCGGCTGTGAAGAAGGAGGGGGAAGGGGGGGAGTGCAGCAGGGAAGGAGCCTGGCCGCCTGCAGAAGTTTTTTTTAACCCCTTTCTGGACAATGAAGACTTCACAGAGCATTTAGACCTTTCCTGGAGGGGAGATGGAGTGAATGATGAAGTGGATAGTCGGAGCAGTGAGTTGAGGCTGGGAGAGTGAAGAAAGAGGCCGGAAGGAGATGATGGAGTAGCTGATTGCTAGACTCTTTTTGGTAGCCATTGGACAGAGCCACGTTTCCTTGTGATACAAAGACTGCGTCCAGGGGG
Organism: Setophaga petechia; assembly: GCA_024362935.1. Lineage (NCBI taxonomy): Eukaryota > Metazoa > Chordata > Aves > Passeriformes > Parulidae > Setophaga > Setophaga petechia. Next base: position 38,023,079 of record JANCRA010000001.1, read on the forward strand.
AGCCAGGCCTCAGAACCAGGAGGGTTCAGTTTTGGATTTTGGAGACCCCCCGGCCCCAGGGGGTTAATAAGTATAGGGGGGACAAGAGGTCCCAAGAGATGAGAGAGAGACTGTGCCTTTTTGGAATAGGACGTTGTATCCTTAAAAAGACAACCCTCGAGCAGTTCTTTAGTTTGTGTTCCAGCGGTGAGAGCGCTGGGCATGCAAAGAAGAAGTCACCATGGCCCCAAGAAGGACTCCTCTCCTCTTGATGGACTGGAATTGAGTATGGAGATTTGAAATTTGGAAGATGTGTAGTAGATGTATTAGAAATGTGGTAAGGGAGGAGGAAATGTTTCTTTGTGGGGTTTTCATTTTCCAGGTGTGTGTGTGTGTGTGTGTGGGTTTTTTTTCTTTTTGTAGTTTAGTTAATAAACTTTTTTTTTCCCCTAAGGTAGAAGCCTGCTTTGCTTATTTCCTAGTCTCATCTCACAGCAGACACCAGGGGAGTATATTTTCATAGAGCATTGGCATTGTGCCAGTGTCAAACCATGACAAGTAGTCTTTTTGTGGTTGTTTCTATCATTTTTGTATGTTATATGAATATTTAGTAGATATTATTTTCATTAAAACTGTACTGTTGAGGAGGAAGGACCATACTAACTGCTAATTACACTTCTTCACAGATGAAAAAGATTACAATAATTTGTAACCATAACTAGTTTTCTGGAGTGTTGTTTCTCTTTCATTTCAGAACTCAGAAATATTTAAGACCTAAATTATCTTTGGATATTTTGGTCTTACTAACACCACCCCCACCCTCTCACACCTCCCTCAATGCTGTTAAAATTGATTCACTAATGTTTAATCTAAAAACAATTAATGCATGATGTGAAAGGTTAAGCTTGAGATAAGGTGTGGTACAAAGGGGATGGCAGGCACCCTGATGAGAAGCAGACTGGCTCTGAGATTTTGCAAGCCAAGTGTAGACGTTGTTGTTCTGCCAGGGATGAAGGGGCTCATTATCCCAAAGATAATTGCCCAGACGCCACACCAGTGAGGTCCCACGAAACATGGCTGTGATTGCTGAACCAGTATTGGAACTAATTAACAGTCAAGGCTGCAGACAGCCGTTCTGTACAGACCCCCACTTAGATGTACAGCTAGCCCATCCCATCAGTGTTAAGCCTTAGGTCACACTCCTTTTGCTGCTGAGTGCAAACATCATCTTACCCATCGGAGAATAAACACTCTGGTGTTACTTTTACAGAATTAATATTCATCCTTTCAGTCATCTTGTACATATTGATGGTCATCAATCATTTTTATCCCCATATCAATTAATGATCTGACATCTCCTTTGTTTAATGCAGAAAAAAAGCTATATCACAAAATAGGAGTAAACCTGAAGTTCTAGAAAGGGCTAACTCACACTAAGAGGAAGCAACATTTTAATTTTCCATCATGACCATTTTTTCTGCCGTCTCTCATTCTGTATTACATTCCTCACCTAACAAGTTGAAAGCATGAATTGAGACCTATCTGGTGCTTTCAGAGACCTATCTATTTTTCAGCCACATGCACTTTACAGGGGTTTTTGAGTCAATAATGCAGCCGTAAATTCTACACTTGCAAACTTACAGCCCTCTGCAGACTCGCCCTTGATCTTAGTGGGCATTTCAACAAGAGCACATGCAGCCAGCCAATGGAGGTCTCTGATGCAACAGGGGATTTTCCATAACAGCAGTAGGCAGGCCAGATAGGTCGTATTTAAATAGTGTTTTCCAGATGCTTTAATTTCTTCCAGCTTCTTCGACTGTCATCTGGTATGTTCTTAATGCCTTGAAAAGCAGCCATTGAAACTTGACAATTCTGTATTTCTGTGACAAAATTGAGAGAAGTTTCAACTTTTTGCCCTTGTGAATTCAAGTCAAGCTTGCTATATCTTTATAGTCAAGAAATACTTAATATCTTTTAAAAATTTGGATTACCTTGGGAAAAAATGGGTATGTTTTCCCTTTCAAAGTTGGTTACATTTAATCAGAACAATCAGAATAATTTTCTAGGAGAAAGTGAATTATTCTGGGGGTTTTTGCCTTTTTTCACCAAGGCGAAAAGGTTTTGCTTTTAAGCTGTTGTGAGACAGTATCTTTCCTACATTTTTCCCCCTCATTTCACTCACTGAACCTAAAAAACCCCAGCTATCTTGATCACAAACTGCTAGCTTTATTCTCAGTCCCTGCTCAAGCAGGGACATCCTAGAGCACCTAGATAGGATTGTTTCCAGATGGTTCTTGACAATCTCCAGTAAGGGAGACTTCACCTCTTGACAACCTGGTCCAGTGCTCTGTCACCTGCATAGTAAAAAAAGTTCTTCTTTGTATTCAGGTGGAATTTCCTGGGCATCAGTTTCTGCCTGTTGCCTCTTGTCCTATTGCTCAGCACCACTGAGAAGAGCCTGGTTCATCCTCTGATCTCTGAGGAGGTCCTCTCTCAGTTGTCTCCTTTCATGGCTGAAGAGGCCCAGCTGCCTCAGCCCTTCCTCATAAGAGAGATGTTCCAGTCCCTTTACCACCTTTGTCATCCTTCACTGGACCCGCTCCATGTCTCTCTTGTCCTGAGGAGCCCAGAATTGGACACAGCACTCCAGATGTGGCCTCACCAGAGCTGAGCAGAGGGGCAGGATTACCTCCCTTGACCAGCTGGAATGTTCTCCCTCATGCACCCCAGGACACCGTTGGCTGCTTGGCCACAAGGACCCTGCTGGCTCATGGACAGCTGGGTGTCCACCAGGACCCCCAGATCCTTCTCAGTATAGCTGCTTTTCACCCCCAGCTGGTCCCAATGCAGGGACAGGTTATTCCTCCCCAGGGCTATGACCCTGCATTTGCCTTTGTTGAATTTCAGTTGGTTCTTCTCTGTCCAGGTCTCCAACCTGCTGAGGTCCTTCTGAATGACATCAAATGTAGAGAGGCCTGTTTTCACCTAACATCCATCTGTGCTCTGCTTTACTCTTGCCTGCCACTTGGAATTTCTGCCACTCCCTGCAGTTTTTGAAATCCTTGCTTCTTTTCAGAAGGCTCATGTCACACCGAGGCTAATACAATATTTCTTCTCTTGGCCAATAATGTTAAATAAGTTCAGTTTTTGCTTCAGGTATGTCTTTTCCCCCCATACCTTCTCTCTACCTTTTTTGTCAGATTTGCTTATCATAAATCTGTATCACTTGGGCTAAGATTGGCTAGTTTTAAAAGCTCATGCATTTAAATATGTATATTACACGTACATAAATATATATACATGTATTTATGTATTACACTGCATACTCTTTACAGTGATCTGTCAGGTTTTTCTGACCATATGAAGGTAGTCAACAGATTCCACTCTTTGGAAAAAAGTCAAAGGCAAGTAGTATAAATGGTTAATGATAGCAAAGCAAAAATAGAAAGAAATCCAAGAATGAACCTCTGGGAATCTATAACAGCTGTCACAGAATGGCTGTAAATAGGTAAAACCTACACTGGAAAGAAAATACAGTGATAATATTTGTAGAGGCTGCAAGAGGACTCCCTACAACATAAATCTAACTGGAGAAAACTTCCAAACATTAAGAATAGCTATTTTGAATACACAGTAGCTAGTAGGAAATCTTTTGGGTATCTCAACCTGGAAATGACAGCTTTCAAACAAACCCCTAACTGTAAAATTGTCATTGTCTTCTTTATCACATATACATGAGTTTCCATGCCTTTGCTGTTTCCACAGTTCAAGGACTGATTTATTACCAGAGGAAAACCTGTGAGAAAGGCAAAAAAGCAAATGCAGGATTCATTCAGGCTCTGCTCTAGTTCCAGTCCTGAGATCCTCCATCTCACTAAAATTATTCTGCATGCTTGAGCTTTAGAGGTTCTGGAGATTTTAACCTGGAATAGATAAAAGATAAAAGAGAGCAAACTCAAGGCCGGACATAGGGAACATGATACTGACTTCAGATTTTTAAATGCTGATTCAGTGCTTGCCAGACCAACTTACTAAATAATTTCTAGCAAGAATCTAATTTATTCATATACTGCTCCAGAGTGCACAATGTCTGATTCATAAAGGTGTGAATCTTTTGAAAAGTCTGCTTTTAAAAAAGTTATTTGAATTTTTTTATGGAAGAGCCCAAAATGTTTTAGTCATTGAAGCATCCTTCTGAAAAGAAATCAAGTTTGGGTTTAAAGGTATAAGCATACTGGCTATGCAAAGCTCTAGGTTTTACCTCCTTTTATGTTATTATGTATAACATCACATCACTATAATCTAATATTCTGTTATGGTGTCACAAAACAGAAAAAAAGTCAGAGCAAACTGATTACAGATCAGCAGGAACATAGCAGCTGAAAAGGCATTACAGCATATATGCATACATAATGTATATTGAAAACCTGAAAATACTGGATTTGCTTGAAAATGAGAGCAAACATTTTATAGATGTATCAATTAAATGTATAAAGAACCTCCAAAGGAGACAAGAATAGGAAGGAAAAGGAGAGATTTTCAAGCTTTAATGTGAACCCATCTCTAGTAACAGCAAGTTAAGGTCGACTTGCACAGCAACAAGATGGAACACAATGTAAATACTTTTAAGGGGAAATTTGGAGTAATTAATTTTTTTATCAGTAACAGAAATGAAAGTTACAGTGCTGTGATGCTAGGAAACCATACACTAGCATCTTACTTGATCAAGCATGTGCACACTATGGAAGAACCACTGGAGAGCAACAAAGATAGGGAACAGAAGGTCTATTAAAAGAAAAATGACAACATGGCCCTGGAGAAACTGAACGTGAGCTTGACATTCTCTGCTTCCCATCACAGTTTTGCCTGCAGTGCAAATAAGCAGATTTTAAGCAGATAGATGCTTAAATTCTTGACAGCTTGCCTTTTAGCACTCTGATGACAGAAGTTTGCTGCTTCTGCAGATGGTGAAGTTGGCATCTTTGAAATAATTTAACTTACAATCAAGAAAATGTAATAAACAATAAAAGTTTATATAAATACATTTAATAAATTAAAATAACTTTTAGAATTTAATATTTTAATAAAAATAATTATACCTACTGGGTCTCATAAACCAAGTCCACAAATATAAAACACACAACTGTTATCTGTCCCATCAGAAGGTGAGTGAAGCTATATAATCTACAATTACATCATTCACCCTCCTCACACTACACAGAGATGCCTGTTTTGAAGACATCATAAAGTGGGCTCAGTAATAACTAAATAAAGAGGTGCTCTGTTGCTTCCCAACAGTATGACTATTCATATGGTGCTTCTGTCCATCATGTATATTTTACATTTATTCTCTATAGGGTCAAAATGTGATCCAATATATGGTTCCCTGGTTGAAGTACCTTAATGATAATTTAAGAAAATCTTAAAGACAATACTGAAACACATGCTCATCATGTCTGCAGTGTAAGAGTCTGTTCTGCTACAGTGTTTGGATTAAAATTTAGATAAGCATTAGTAAAGATAGTACTACATTTGGTAGAATATTTGCTGCACAAAAAGAGCACTTTGAATAAGTATGCAAGAAACTATACTGAATTATATTGGAAACAAACTTCAAGGGACTATCAGTATAACAGAGCCGTGGGAATGAAAGTCCATCTGTATTCCTGCTTGGCTAGTTTTGGACAACTTGAACAACTGTATGTTTATATTTGTAGATGAAATATCCTGTTCAACAGCAGTGGTTCATGGTAGAACATAGAATCCAATAATAAGGATATACATTATTGCATTCATTTTACCACTTTATTGCATGCTGCTTTAAATTTTGTTTCTGTTTACTAAAGATATATAAAATCACAAGATGTTAGGAAACTATTTTGAACTTAGTAAAAGAGGCTGTACAGATGATAAAGCAAATTATCATTGAAAGGTAGCAATTAATTTTTTTTTTAAAAAAAAAAAGGTAAAACATTCTAAAAGTTCCACAACCTATAGTAGCAGACATAATGGTAAACGACCAGAGCATTCTGGGTCCAAGTCCTAAGGTAGCAATAAGTGCTTCTCACAAACTGTCCCTAAATTGTTGAATGGAGTCATGTGGATGCCCTATGATGGCAAACATGAACATCTGGACTATGACCTAGGTTTATTAATTTTTCCCTGTTTTTTTCTAGACTGAATATACCATAAATTTTCTCTGATATTCACTATCCCTCTCTGTCCTCTGCAATTCATGCAACAAGCAACCAACTATCTATCACCCTTCTACCCCACCTCTGTCATACACTGGGGCCTGGCTCTCCCACTCTGCTCATGGAGACAGCAAGATTTGCTGACTTCTTTACTTGACAGGCTCAATTTACACTACTTATTCTTAAATAAAATAAATATCTTTGACTCAAGACAGCAGTGTTTCTGAATGTATCAGAACATCGTGGCTTTGAAGTGTTCTTCTGCAGTACAGAGAAGTAATAGACATAACTTGAACTACTACAGAGGTGCACTTTGGCAACACTACTAAACTGAGCAATTTTCTAACCTTTAACTCTGGTAATGTTGGTTGGAGCGTGGGGAAGACAGAAATTGCTCCTCTGTCTCAAATCCAATTCTATGACATCCTGAAAAAACCATGCCTATTTCTTTCCTAGGATACTTGCTTCCCAGCGGAAAATTAATATATTTCTACCCCAACCTGTTTGACAGGTATACGCACTTGCACTTGAATGGGGTAAAAGTACAGGAGAGAGTCAAAAGTCAGGAAACGGAAATCAAAGACATTTCCATGAAATTAATGGGAAGGGAAAGAAGGAACAGGAAACCAGCAGGAAACACCAATTAACCAAAAACCAGCTCTCCCAGTTTTCCTGAACAGTGATAAAAGCAATGAGATAACAGTGGGGTTTCTGAGAAGCAATCTGGCATTTCAAAGTAATCCCCCCCCTGTTCTCCACAGGAAATTGGTCTTCCTTGCAACAGCAGAGTATAGAAGGATACTTTTTTTTTTGGGCTGAGAAGCTTCCAGGCTTTTCCAGAACCACAGTCTGCTTCATTTCTATGTAGAAGTCATCATGGTAACTGAACCCAAACTAGTTTCTTTTACAGTGCCTCAAGGAAAAGAAACAAAGGTAGCGCCAGGCACAATATTACCCCTGATATAACTCCAGTCACGTTCCCTTCACTGGTGTTCAGTTGTCCCACTACCCGTAAGACTCATCTTCAAACCATGTGATAATGCAATCTGATCCAGAGACGCAGTGTGGCCTCGCACAGCCCTCCTTTGCTCTTCTCTGAACTCTCCATTCTTCCTCTTCTGCCCATGCTCAGTTCAGGAAGCACAGCGCACTGCCAGCCTCACGGACCAGTAGAGGACGAGGTTTGGAAAGGCTGTACATGGCATCAGGCAAACATTAATTGTCTGTGCACAGCCTGACTGGAAAGAGGAAGAGAAAAGCAACACTCAAGGAAATTAACTCAGCCTGTCTGGCTATGTAAGTGCCTGTTGCCCACGGTATGCTCCTCTACATGAATCACTTACATTCTGTCCTTTTTTGCTGCTAGCACTGATTAAAATTCCTTTCCAATCCTTCTTCAACCTTCTTTTGAATCAAAGTCATCTCATAATAACCTCAGCAAATGCTACCACCACACTGCAGCTATTTTTTCTTCAGACAAAGTTATTTGCCCATTTTATTCCAAGTAGTTTCACAGTAATGGAAACGCCATTCAGAGATGAATAACTTAATCCTTCCTCTTAACAGCCTTCCCTATCACTTCCATTTGATTTGGTGTCTTTGCCAGCAAAGTATATATTTAACAGATATTTTTTGGGGTAAAGACCTTATTTTCTAAAATATTTGTACAGTAGTTAGGCAAAACTATGGTTTTTTAACTGCTTTCATTTCAAGGATAGGGCTATGGACAAGAAGATAATTTAAGTCATTACAGACTGTCAACCAAGATCTGTTCACTTTGACTTTTCAGGTAATTACACTTTTTTAATATTTATAGTGTAAAGGATATAGAGAAACAAATGGATGGGATTAACAGCATAGAGCAATTGCTGATTTTCTAAGCTCTAAAGCAATGAATATAGAGGACAAGAATGAGATAGTATATTTGAAGAAAGGCTATCCAATATAATTGTTTGAAAAATAAGTATATTGCCATTTACTGGACAGTCTCATCTAATTCACATGAAACTTTTATAAAAAGGCATTACTATTTCGCAATTTAGTCCTCCTGATACAGGACAGACTGGTATGATACCTACATCAGTCACATGTGTGTCTGTCTTGTGCACTCTGTAGAATTTACAAATCTAATTCAAGGAGAGATCTGCTACATTTGGTGTCAGACTTCTAACACAGCTCTGTTCAACACAAGTAGGCACACAACAATCATCAGCCTGTTCCAGAAACTCCTAGGGGGACAGTTGGCTTTCTCTTACCTCCTCATGCAAATGTAACAATAAATAACTACCAGTATATGCCAGGTATTTCTCTTAATACCAGAAATATACATATATGTATGTTAACTAAAAAGGAATGTTAAGGTGTCTTTGTGGATCATTTAATTCTTGTAGTCTCCCTATCATAAGGGCATCACAGTTATCAGGTGATACCAAGGTAAATAATTCCACAAATTAACACTGCTCTGTCTGTTGCCTATCCCTTGGTCAGGCCAGCTAATTAATATCTCCTGTATTTTTTTTTCCTTCTGGAAGCAGCAGAAACTGCTACTTTTGAACATGGGACTGTCTGGAATGACAACCTCATTCAATGCAATGGCCACATCTCAAGACACTCCTGCTGTTCATAACTTTTCTTTTCTATTGCAGGTATTTCTAGCCTCATTTTTATGGATTAAGGGTAGTGACCAGGATCCTAGAAAATACCAAGGTTTGGTTTGATTTGCCTTCGTTGCCTCAATCTATACCTGCAATCCCTTGCTCACACAGACATTTGTTGTTTGGTTTGGTTTTTATATTATGGAGCCATTTTTTGTTCTCAATTTCTATTTGAACAAATATCACAGATGATAAATCCCACTTCACTGTCCCCATCCTGCAATTTAGCAGTTAAGGAGGGATCACAGGTTGAACCTACATACTCCTTTTATAGGCATTCAAGTATTTTGATGTTCTTTTCCACCAAATTATTATGTAAAAACTCATAGACTTTACATGCTACACCACTACTTCACTGCAACCTCATAGATTCTTGACTGGTGCGTTCTCTTATACTACTACAGCTCTTTCCTATGAGTAGCCCAATTTTTTGGAAAAAAAAAATTCTTTTTAAGCTCAACATTACCAGATTTAGCAGTCACAAGTCCATTTTCACATAAACACATTTTTTGCTTTTTTCCTTACATCTTTTAATTATTTCTGTTTCATGTTTCTTTTTATCATAGAGAAGCAACTTCCACTAGCACATTTGTACAGGTTGCACTGCCAGAGTACATGAAGTGCTCCAAAACTAGTGACACATAAGACTAATACCAAACAATCTTGGTGTTTGTTGTAATATAATGCTTACAGACATGATAGAAAACAAAACACCCATTAAACTGTGTCCTGATTATTTTCCAGAGAGCTCCAACTCTGAATGGGTCTCTTCTTCTCAGATTATTTTTTAGTTTGTTTTCTTCTTTTATGGTGTATGAACCATTAACCACTTAGGCACAGATTGGCAGAGGGAGTCAATTTCATTCAGTGTCTGCATTCTAACCTCTCAGCTTTTCATCATCAGGGTCTCTCTGCTTCAAAAGTCTATCGAGTTGGCTTACAGCAGGATGGCTATGATATAAGTCTGTCAGTTCAAGCTGATTTACTAGCACCTGTCCCCTGATACCACAGGTATTAATGCACTTCTGCACCCAACAGAAGCTGAGAATTAGCACTACTTCTGATGACTTTTGGATCAATTTAATCAGACTAACCATATGGATCATTTCAGCTCTCTTCTCAAACGTGTAATAATTATACTCTTTTTCAATCAATCATTGCCAGCCGGCTGCATTGAACTAGAGTTCTGTGACTGGCTCCTAATTAATTCTCTTTAAAATAATTGTAATTTCTCAGTAAATAACAATCAGGATCAGAAAGATGAAAAGAATTTTCCTTTAAACCCCCAATTACCAGCATAAAAAAAATAGTGGATGTCTCCTTGGCACATCTTGCCCAGAACAAAAAGTGGGAACACATGTTACCATCTATAACAAATGCCACTTGTTTATACAGAGCAAAGCATTCTCAACCCAGAACTCTGTCTCTTTCTTGAAGGAAAGCTACCTCCAGCACATCAATTAGCACAGGGTAATTTGAGTTCAGCCAAGTTAACATAAGATTTTCTTACAAAGAGGAGGAGAGCCAGACTAAAAGGCATTTTGGAGGTAATATGCTTGTTAACATGCTTGTTGCAGGCAGCTATGGAGAGATCCTTGGTTTACATCTTGCAGCATTTTCATTATTAAATGAAATTATTTCATTAAAAAACAAACAAAAAAAACCAAAAGAAACAAAAAACTGAAAAACAATTAAAAAACCCCCACACTCCACACAAAGCCCAGAAATCTAAACTCCACACCAGCCTCTAAAGCCTATCCCTGCCAGTAGTTGCTTTAAGTTTTATATTAAAGTTAGCTCACAAGCCCTTCCTGCTGGCTCCCAAGCACCGTGATGTGTGGCACAGAGGGGCTGGGGCTGAATGGGATGGCTCAGCAGCACCCCGGCTCCAGAAGCACCCACATCCATAATACAACCTGTGTGCTAACTTAAGGCAGCGCAGGAATTTGGGTTCTGTTTCGCCCACCACATCAATTATGTATATAACAAAACAGGGTTTCACAGAATCATAGGGAGGTTTGGGTTGGACCCAAAGGGACATTAGAGATACATCATCTACTTCCAATGCCCCTGCCATGAGCAGGGACACCCTTTACCAGACCAGGTTGCTCAGAGCCCCATCCAAACTGGCCTTGAACACCTCCACGGATGGGACATGTACAGCTCACCTGGGCAACCTGTTTCGGTGCCTCACCACCCTCACAGCAGAGAGCTTCCTCCTAAAAATCTATTCTAAACCTCCTGTCATTTAATGTGAGCAGTTAAAAAAAATCATAAATATATACCAGTATATATTTTTATCTATCTGCGTGCATGCTTTGACGCAGAAGCCGCCCAGCAGCACCGCACGACCAGCGGGGCAGTCACGCCGGCGGCCCCGCAGGGCGGTGGGGGAGGCAGCGCTGAGGCGCCGTTCCTGAGGGCACATCGCCACCTAGCAGCGGCCCCGCGCAGCCGGCAGCGCCCAGCAGAGCCGCCGGGGCCGGGTTAAATCAGCTCCCCCAGCACCCTGAGCCTGCCCTGCTGCTGGAACCCTGGACGGGCGGCAGGCGCAGGCAGGGGCGGGAGGAAGGGCAGGGGGGCAGCGTCCCTGCGCCCGCCCCGCCGGGCCAGCCCCGTGCCCGGGCAGTCCCCGCAGAGGGCAGGGCTTGGGCTCTGGCAGCACCCTTGTCCCTCGGGTGTCTGCGCAGCACTTGGCAGCACCCAGCTCCTCGCTGCCCCTCCGCCTTCCTTGGGGACTGATATGTCCCCGAGTGAATCTGTTCCTACGTATCAGTGCCCTAGACCATCTCACGTGGGTGAGATAGTGGCATCAGCCTCCCTTTTTCACCACAACCCAGTGATCAGGCCCGCTGTAAGGTAATTTGTGGGCAGCCACTCTCGTGGAAAAATCTCAGTAAAAGTTCCTTGGATTATTTATTGGTTTCTTCATTTTGCAGCTCGGAGTGCCAGACCCTGCGTGGGTCTGGTCGTGGCCGCCTCTCCCAACACCCGGCAGTAATTCCCTGCAAAAAGCCGGTGCCAGGATGCGGCTGTGGAGCCGCACCTGTCTCGCTCCCGTCCGCAGGGTGGAAGGGAAGGAGTTTTGGTGCTTGCATCCTGAGTGTTTCCAACAGATAGACATAGCTGGGGTGGTGTAAAACCACACACTTGTTGAGAAGGAGGGCTGAAAGAATGAGTGGGAGCTCAGCAGGTAGAGAAGAGAATAATTTCAAGTATTATTTCAAGATAAAATAATTATTAAACTCTTTTAACCATCCTTTGTGGTCAATTTTGCATGTGAGTGCACAAGCAAGGCAGAGACACATTCAAGGATATTTTTAAAATGTCTTTGAGGTGGGATTAGGAATATTTCTTCATGTATTTCCTAGGCAAAAAGTATGGAGCTTTGCTTTCCAAATTGAATATCTTATATCTTGCAAGGTTTAGACTGCTGAGACTGAAGTGAACAAACTCTTTTGTGAACCTGAGCAAACCTGAAGTCAAAGACACCCCTCACTTATTTAGTGTGCAGTACTGTACACTGACACTAGCTACTGTTTGCTCTATAAACCACCTTCAATAGTGCACAAGCAAGTTCTCTGTTACAGAACCCTTACCCAGCTGAACATTTTGTTGAGCAACACAGTGAGTTTAGAGTTATCAAACTGCATTGCAAATATTTATTTCAGTATCTCCTCCAAAATGCCTTTTGAAAAGAACTTCTCTTTGAACTTGCACAGTGGCTCTATTGATCTTTCTCCAACATATTTTTAGAAAGTGTGACACTCAGCTAAGAATAAAATACCTTCAAATTACAGCTGTGGCTCTGCCCCAAAACTGTGCATACAGAAAATCATCTCTTCCAACTGTAAAGTTATTTCATACCAGACACAGATCTATTGCAGACAACGTCTGGGGGTTTATCTTTATCATGCTCTCTCACATTTCAGTACCACTATAAATTCCTTTAAAAATATGCCCCAGAAAGGGAGAGTCAAATACATGAATAAGGTTGAGATGATTGCATGTCCATATACAGAAGAATATACAAATGGATGGATATATGCAGCTACTCCAAGACAGCATTAGAAGTAACAGGAAGAAGGAACAGTAATTGTTTCTTTCTCACATGAACAGAACACTCATAACCTTTTATTCTTAACCTCTTTCTGTGAGGAGCAGAGTAAATGCACTGCATATTTCTAAGGAATGAAAACTTTCATAATTATAGGAAGTTGCTTCTCTACAACTGTCCTGGTAATTGCACAGTGCTTCATTGCACAGTGTAGATTCACTCCCGTCATTATTTTCATGAAATAGGGAGAACTCCCTGTGCACTAAATCAAGACAAGCTTTGTTAGGTAGGGGTGTTTGGGGATGATTTCCTTATCTAGGTCTTCATATGCCCCCATGTCCCAACAGACATCTTTCTAAGCAGCAACCAAATTATTAGTACATAACTTATGCTTCATTAACATTACTCTGCAATTTACCAATATTAAATGTGGATCTGAGTGATTTTCTTGTTTCTTCTAGCTAGCATGACCTTAATTATTCTGATATCATTTCCCAATAGTCTGTGTCATGGTTTTAAGCCCAGCTGGAGATGAAACACCACACAGCCACTCATTGAACCCCTCCTCTCTTCCCCCCTCATCCCAGTGGAATCAGGAGGAGAAGTAAAACTTGTATTTTGAGATAGGAACAGATTAATAATTGAAGATAAATAGTAAGGCTAAGTAATAATAACAATGATAATGAAAAGGGGGAAAAAACATCAACTGATGCACAATGCAATTGTTCAGCACCTGCTGACTGATGTCAGACCTCCCTTCCTGAACCCAAACCCTGATCCCCACTTTCAGGTAACTCCCTCCTGTTTATATACCAGGCATGACATTATGATGTGGAATATTCCTTTGGTCAGTTCGAGTTCCAGATATGCTCCCACCCTGTTTGTTTTTTGCATTCAGAGCATGAGACAGGGCAAAAATGTCCTTGACTTAGAATAAACTGGACTTAGCAAAAAATCAAAACACCAGTGTGTTATCAACACCATTCTCATTGTGAATCCAAAACACAACTCTGTAACAGCTACTGAGAAGAAATTAACTCTACCCTAGCTGGAGCCAGGACCCGCTGTTATACTGGAGATGATTGGCTCTAGCAACTTCATGTCTAAGCCTTCCCTTTTCCACCAATTTACTGCATTTATTTTCAGCAAACTCTGTACTATTGTCAAAGACTGCAGCATCTGGAAAATAAGAGATATACGGCAAAAAAAATTTACTAAGCATGATGACTTAGTTGTAAGAGTATCTGGTGAGTTTATCACAAGGAAGTAAACACAATATCACAAGTAACTTATTTGTGGTCTTTTTTCTCTTCAGTGCAGGAAAAAAGATTCTCTGTATACCATATTGCTGGTAACAATTTTTTTTCCTTTAGCAGAAAATATGCAGTATAATGTTCAATTTAACCTGTATTTTTGGCTTTTGTGAAAGTCTGAAGAATTTTTGCAATGTCATAATTATCCAGATGCTAATATAATTCTGTTCTCTCAATTAGATTTTCCAATGCCAAGTTTTCTTGTCAGATTTGTAGGTAGCTAATGTAATTCTGAACTTTCCAGTGGCCTTTTGTTAACTCCTTACAACCACTTATTTTCTCTAGGGCTCATGTTCCCTGTAAAAGTCATGCCCTGTAACAGGAAAAAAATTGTCTGCAACTATTTACAGCTCATCCTTCTGGTGAAATCTGGTGAGAATTGAGTGAATTTCAACAAAATAGAAGTTATTGTTGCCACATTTTCCCATCTTTGGAGTTTGCATGTCTGTTCCTTTCATGTTCCACTGACTGTGTCACTCAGTGCTCAGTCAGTGGAGATCAACTCTCTCTGGTGAGGCTAGAGAAACAACCTTTCCATGTAGGGGAGGGAGCTACTGGAAATAAAGAGAAAAAAAAATCTATACAAAAATACAAAATTAATTAGTATTTATCTGAAATAATTAACTTGAATGCACCATTGTCAGCACAGAAAATAGTTCATGTTATGTAAATTAAACACTTAATGTAGCTGATCTATGGAGTTTCTGGAGTTGTTAATGTTGCTAGCTGGTGAATTTAGCTCTCACCAACTGGTAGTGGTGAGACACCCTTCACTAAAGCACTCAGGATACTGAAGAGGAGGGGAATTGTGGAACTTAATGGTGGAACAAGAATTACAGATGAAAGAGTCTTGAGGTGATGCTACTGGATACTTAAAAGAATTCCTTATGGACATGTCTCTAAAGTACAGACTGCTCCACACTCCGGCCTTACTGGTGACGCACACAGGGAGCAGTCCCTACCATTACCATATTTTCATATTCGATGGGAGAACCCAAATGCTCATGGCTGGTCTCCCCTGATTTAGCAAGCACCTAAAGTTTGAGAATGACTCTGTGTGTTTCAGGTAGGTCCAGAGACCACAGAGGTAGCAGAAACATTTGGGTACAGTGAAGAATAGTTCAGTTGCCTACCCACATACCAACCAAGTACTGCTACTGCGACACCTCTAAGGTCTGAGAGCTAAATACAGGTATCTAAGACCTGATCTAATTTTCTCTATTATAACAGAATCCATCAGCAACCACTCTTGTAAACTTTAATTCTTGTTCTTCTAGAATTGCAGTGTGGTGGTCCTCCATTTTAGGCACCTGTAGAAGTAAGTATTATACACTACACTGAAACAGTGCAGAAAACTTTAACACACTGTAGAGACAAGTGCCTTTAACATTGTTATTTTATGTCATTAGAGACTATTAACCAAGAGGAAAAAAAAATAGTCATCTTCCTTTCACTAATTGTCTCAGAAGCAGAAAACTTACAATGCAAGACTACAAAGACTCTTGTTATATTAGTCATTTTTGATACAAGATTAAACTTTAATAAAAGGAGTGTAAGATCTCTCAGATGTTCCTTTTTCATATGATAAGTAAACTCATAGTAGATGTATGCCTTCAGTCCTAACTATAATATCGTATTACACTAATAATATCACTGCTAGTAACATAGAAGATACTATTAATACATTGTTACTGTGTCATGGATCATCATTCATGTGCAAATCAATTTGCTTGAATCCAGTAAAAAAACATTCAGGATTGAAACATCAGTAATTTAATGAGGAACATATACACAAGATCTTTCCCCCGAAAATCAATGTCTAATTTGTTTGTGGAAAGAGCAGAAGGAGATTAACTGAAGACATATACTTGAAAATAAATTGCTCTAGCTTAGGATAAAGATATCTTTCTTTTTCTGTAGGCCCTATTTTAATTATTTTTAAGTTCCTTTTATCTGACATGGGTTCCTGAGGGAGAAGTTCTGTCCACTTCTGTGCACTTTCAAAGTAGTATACACTACTTTGAATCCATAACAATACTTTCATTTGGGACAGGGAGGCTTAGGTGAATTTAAAAAGAGTATTTGAAAGGGGTCCCCTCTCCCACTCACTATACCTCCATGCTTCTTGACTGTAACTTCAGGTTTCAGGCTACTTACCCAAAACTAGTTTCAGGGAAGTTCACATCTTGCCAAGCATTGCTGTAATTCTTTGTCAGCCAGGACAACCTTTTTTGAAGTCACAACTTACCACTGAAGCATGGCAGCATGTGGCAGCATGACACTGTAGATTACCAGGAGACACTGTGGAAAAACAGGAGGAATTTTTTTTTAATGAAAACTACTTGGTCCTGTGGACCTGACATCCATACCAGACATGGTTAGGGTTTGTCTGTTTATTCATTTCAGACTTTTCCTCATGAACAGAACACCCATCTATGTCTGGAGAACATTGAATGGTTCCTGGAGCACTTCTGTCAGAATTTCATCCAAGAGGAATCCATTTCACTCACTTTGAGACTGCTCCAGGATGCAAAGCAAAGTACAGTAGGTGGGAATAGTCAGCAGATTGGTCTAAAAGGAACGCATGAATATGCACTGGCACACTGACATCAGCTCAGCTCTTGAGCATCAAGCTCCCTCCTACTCAGATTACATTCATGCTTCTGACCAGTGACTTTTGATTAAATTCAGACCTTAATATTAGATTCCTTTTCAGGCATTATCTTTTTACATGTATATTTTTATAACCATTCAAGCTACAAAGGAATCCATTCTGAGTTGGATCTCCTGAGTGCTGCCACACAATAAATACTAGGTAACAAACATGTAGCTGTTTCACACCATAGACCCTTTTCCAAAAGGGAAATTTAAGTTAAATCACTTGCACTTAATTCTGATTCATGGCAGTGTAAGGATATTCACACCATTTTCTTTGTAAATACATCTTCCAACAGAACATTATGTTTGCATAACTCAGGGTAATATATCCCTATATTGATAGTCTACATAAGCAGTCAACTCAGTCTCTCTCTGCAGAAACAGGATCCTTGCAGTCATTCCTTCCAACACAGCAAGGCCTGGGCTATTCAAATTGGTTATACAGCTCAGTTATCAGAAGTTTTTAGGTCACTTTGGACATATTTAAGCAGTAAAGCTTGTGGAAACAATGGAACTTGTAGTGTGGCAATATTATAGCAACAAAGCTTAGCTACTGTAGCATTCAGTATTTTGGTATTCTAAAATTAAAACTTGATTTAGAATATTGGACATAAGAAAGAATCAGCAAATGTTTCTTGGTTGGTATGAAGGCTTTAAGAAAAGACTAGAAAAAGAAAGAAACGGGTTCATGTCACAGAATAGCTGATATTTGCAGTAGCTATTTTGGGTGAAAAAATTTTAGGACTCAGTTTGGTTGCCCCTAGCTCATGTCCAAGTACAGTATACACATACTCACTGCGATGCCAGACCCCTTCATAGACCAGATGGGATTCCCTATGGCACCTCCAATAAATACCGATGCAGGCACAACTGGACTTAGCTCCAAGAGTGAGAGCCCTTACAGACAGAGATACTGAATGTAGGTATCTAAAAGCCCCCTAACCTTATATCAAAGAAAACAGGGACTTCAATCAACAATCTGAATGGAGAGTAGACACAGACAGTTACTTGATAAAAATTAATGTTAACACTTATTCACCTCATCTCCCTGGTGCACTATTTGTAGTTGAGCTATATCAGTATTTTATTCTAAAACTGCAGAGGACACAGAAGGAAAGCACCTCTGTGCCAGATGCAAGCCTGTGAGCCTGCAACATTATATTTCCCAGTTAGAGGATAAATAGTTCAAAATAGTAAGAGGTTCTGATTTGAGGGGTTTTGGGGTTTTTTGTTGTTATTTTTTTTTTGTTTTGTTTTTTTTTTAATTAAGTGTAAAAATAATTAGGGAAGGTACTAACCAGTGTACCATATGCTCCATGTTATGTGGAGCAGTTGGCAGCTGTAAGCCTTTTAACACGTAACTTACCTACGGATTTTACGTTTGAAGGCTTACAGAAAGAGGTGATGTTTAGATTGCAGAAGTGGTAATCTACAGAACAGCGCCCTGTTTAGATACATTTCCCTAAATTCCCCTTGGATTGCGGCGTCCTCTGGCTGTGAACTTCCCGCGTGTCCCCCGGCCCGTGGGGAGGAGCTGCTCTGCAGTTCCCGCCAGTCACCGCTGCGAGGCGCCCGCTCACCGCGGCACGCCGCACAACGCGGCCGGGAGCGGCGGGAGCGGCCGCAGGGAGCAAAACTCCAAAAGTTTTGGAGAAACCGAAACAGAAATAAAACAGCTCTCTAAATCAGCTTTACATTCCTGCAACGGGTGCTTCAAATTTAAAGTCATCCTCTCCCACTCTCGTCCACGTTGCGATAATCCAAACCAATAGAAAACAATGAGCCAGAACTCTTTCCAAATAAAATTATTTTCAGACCTGAATTCTAGCTCTGTGTTTATTCTACAAACACTACTAAGTTTCATTTTCCAAGAAGAATTGCTAACACTAGATTAACTGGTCTTAAAAGTTACTTTGTGTGTTGAGTTCATCTGTGTTGCAGTCAAAAAATATTCATTCTGCCTAGAACAGATATACATATATAAAGAGAGAAATCCTGAGCATCTTAGGGCTGAATTGAATTACCTGCAGCATTAGAAGAGATGTGTTAATTAAGATCAAACTCAGAACTCATACACCCATATGTACATACACAGAGACCAAAAAAAGTGATTATTACTTTACCTTCTGAAAGCTCAAAGGCCCTAGAGAAGGAGAATAAATTTAAACTGCAGACACACCCAGGTCAAAAGTGTTAAATGCTTCTTCATCTCTCCTAGCTCAAACAGCCACTATGTTAAGTTTAGTAATCATCTACTTCTCTTTTGCATGACTGCAACAACATCCTTCAGTTGAATATTTTTAGATCCAACAAAAGAAAACACAGATCCTCAGCCTGGGAGTTGCAGGTGCATAGGTGGCTGTTGTTGCTGGAGTTCTCTGTGGGCAGCTCGAACTATTTCAATGGTATTCAACTTGCTGACACAGGTGTCAATACCTTCTGCAGCACACCCACAACCACACAAAAAGGTATGATCTCAGGAGGAGCATACTGCTTTTAAAATTATCCCAAGAAATATTCACTTTCAGCCAGGCACCACAAGGACCCTGTCAACCCCGTTGCCAGGTACCAGCACAACATTATTGGTTAACTCTGCCCCTGAGCAGACCTTCTAATTTATGGTCAAAATCAAGCTGCAGACCCTAGGTGGGCCCTCTGTGTAAACTATTCTGTAAGATAAATAGGTTATGTGCCCAGTTTGGCAATAAATGTAATTTCACTTGAGTTTACTTCTTGCAGTACCAAGAATTTTACAAAGTCTCTCATAGAGTAGTGAATGAGTTTGAATGGCAGTGTCCTCTCTCTTTCACATTTGAGGGTTTTCATCAAAAATAGTCTCATGTTCTTCACAGACACCCATTTCCTTAGAATATATATCCTTGCATTTCCTCATAACACTTTACTGACAAAGTCTTGGGGTTTTGATGTGATATTAAATGTTAGGATTGACTTCATTCCTCTACCTCGTTGGATACCAGAGTTTAGCTCTTAACTTCTGAGAAAGTAAACTGAAGTTAACCAATTTGAAATCAGCTACCTGAAACTGAGAACGGAATTTTTGTTTAGTTTTTATTTGTTTGGTTTTGGGGAGTTTTTATTGGGGTTTTTGGGTTAGTTTGTTTTTGGTTTTGTTTTTGCTTTTTTTTTTTTTGTGATGGTGGGTTTGGGGTTTTTTTTGGGACTGAGTTAAGGGAGTTTATTAAATTTTTCATTATTTTCATTACACAATCTATGTTGTGTATTTTGTCTTTGTTTGTATTTGTCTTTGTTGTGTATTTTGTCTTTTTGTTTGTATGTTGTGAATTTTGTCTTACTTTAATGACTTGAGAGTCACTTTTATGAACTATTTACTCACTGCCTTTAGATTTTTTATGTAACTGTAATCAGGAGTTCCTCTCTGCTGAAAGCAAGATGACCCTTTTGCCTTTGCATTAAAAACATCACTTCAGTTTATGCCGAGAAAAAGACTCCATAGATGGAATCAAAAATTCACTGGGCTCACTTGCTAAATACGTACAGAGGGTACAAATGTTGTCATATGTACACACAGACAGCTTAAGTAAAAGACAAGAAATAGCACAGATGAAATACAAGGAAAGTACCAAGAGTACCTAGACTAATATTAGCATATATCACCTGTGTTTGTATCTAGTGTCTAAATGGAGAAAGTAAATCTCATATTTAATCCAGTACCAGTTTCTCCCTTCTGATTCTTCTTTGAAGATTCACTTGCAGTGTCACATAATTTCCAGAAGAAGCTATTGTAACAAACAGCTTGGCTGCAGTGTGAGTATGGCATCATCTGATCCAGCATTTTACAACACTGGGGAGCAAGTAGACTGTGCAACACAGGCAGAGCCCTACACTCCTGTGCACACCTGGCTGCACTGCCTGCCTGGGCCTGGGGACAGGGCAGGAAGCTGCACGAGGTGGCAGGACCAGTCAAGTGCTGTGCTGTGTATTTCCATAGATCAGTGAGTCAGCCAGTCCCCAGGCAAAGATAGCCAAACCTGGAGAGATAAAGAATGATAACATGAGTGAAGGCTGCAGTTGCCAAAATGGGATCATTTTGCTCTGCACCACACCCTCCCTGGCCACAGATTACTTTTTCTTCAGCTGTGTTACCCCTCACTCTGGGAAACTGATCCAGCTACACTTTTTTTCCCTGAGGTTGCTTCAAGTCATATCAGTATCTGTATCTGGCATATCAAATGTCTGTGCTAACACAAAGTGAGAACAGCTTTCCCAAGATGGGGCTTAGATTGATTTAAGTAACTCTGGGAAACTGTACATTGTGCGGTAGGAAGGGACACACAGAAAGGAAAAGCAGAAAAAAGCTAATTTTGCTAATAAAAAGAAATTCAAACTGAAATATTTTTCATCAAAATATGTAATAATTCTGCACAAAGGATGCACCGGTTTACATCCTATTTTGGATGTGTGAAACTTGTCATCTGAGAAGTAATTTCTTCTCAAAATAGACCAATTTCTATTCAGTTATACTCTCATATTTTAGGATTGAAAACTTATTATTAGACTCTACAACATTAGGATGATGACTGTAAGAAGTACATTGTTTGAAGGCAGAAGCTTTTTGTCAGGCTCGTGAATGAATCTGCTAATAAATATTACTTTGAAACATAACTACAGCATTTTTAAAACCTGCATGTGACAGTTTTGCAGCTGCAAACATTCTCAGTTTCCAAGTATACATTGCAAGCTGTGCACACAGAGATGTATAATGAAGGCACTTGAAATTTGGCTGATGTTCTTCAACAGGAAAAAAAAAGATTAAAGTTCCTGAATAAATCCTAGAAGTACCAATAAGGAGAGAGAGGGAAAAAAAAAAAAGAAACCTAAAAAGCTCACCTCATTTTCTCAAAATATTTTTTTTAATCTACCCACTGAAATAGACTATATTTTTTCTATACCTAGAATAGGCTATAGTCAACTGATATAAGTACATGGGGTTTCATATTATATAATGATTTTGTTGAGATAATAAATACCAGCTGGATCTATCCCCAACAGCAATAACAGTATGTAAAGCATGATTATAATGTAACAGATTGTGAAACAGAAGAGATGGTTTCACTTATTAAAAGGCCCTTATGTTAATTCAGTAACAGAAGAGAGTTGTGCTAGTACACAATGCTTCCAGCAAGGTCTTTATGGTAATACAGTAAATTACTTAAAAGGTAAATTCTCCAAAAATATTGCCCATTAATATTTTAGGAGCTTTATTACGCATGCACTTATATGCAAATGTGGGCCCAATGCTGAATGAAGCAGAGTCCCTGGTGACAGAGGACATTGGAAAAGGCTGATGTACCCAATGCTGCCTTCACCTTAGCCTATTCTAGCAAGTCTGGCCTTCAGGACCCCCAGCTGCCAGAGATCATGGGGAAAATCTGTAGCAAGGAAGCTGTATCCTTGGTAGGAGACGATGAAGTCAAGAACTACTTTGGCAACCTGGATTTACACAAGTCTAGGGGTCCTGATGTCCTACAAGTCCATGACAACCAAAAAGTGCTGAGAGAGCAGGTAGTTATCATCACAAGGCCACTTTTGGTAATCTTTGATCATGGCAATTACGAGAAATACTCAAGGACTGATGAAAAGTAAATATCCCTCTTGTCTCCAAGAACGAGGACTCCAGGTCCAATCAGCCTCACCTCAGTCCCTGGCAATGTGATGGAGTAACAATTCCCAGAAACAGTTTCCAGTCATATTAAAGACAAGAGTTTTAAAGGAGTCATCAGCATCACTCAGGGGAAGTAATGTTCAATACCAAGAAGATAAATTTCTAAAATGACTGGTCAGATAGATGAAAGGAGAGCAGTAGATATTATTTACCTGGAAAACAATAAAGTTTGACATTGTCTCATACAAGAACCTCATAGAGAAAACTGAACAAGCAATGAGATGGACTGAAAACTGGCTGAACATCCTGGCCCAGGGGATGGAAATTGATTGAAATCTAGCTGAAGAGCAATAAATAAGCAGTATATCTTCAGGTCAACACTCCTGTACAACATTTTCACTTCTGGTTTGGATGATGGGGCAGAGTGGACCCTCAGCAGGTTTGCTGGTGACACTGAGCTGGGAGGAGTGGAGGATATGATCGAGGGTTGCGCTGCTATCCAGAGGGACTTGGACAGTGGAGAAATGGGCTGCCAGGAACCTCATGACGTTCAATAAGGGTAAGTGCAAAGTCCTGGGTCTGGGGAAGAACAACTCTATGCACCATTGTATGTTGATGGTTACTCAGGTGAGAAGCAGCTTTGAGGAAAAGGACCTGGGGGTCCCTGTGGACACCAAGCTGACAATGAACCAGCAATGTGCACTTGCAGTAAAGGATAGTGGATTCCTGGACTGCATTAGGTGTGTTGACAGCAGGTTGAGGGAGTTGGTTCTTCCCCTCTTCTCAGCACTTGTGAGGTAATGCCTAGACTACTGGCATCCCCAGTGCAGGAGACACATGGACATATTAGAGAAACTCCAGTGATGGATCACTAAGATATTTAAGGGAATGGTACATTTTTCCTCTTAGGAAGGGTTGAGAGTGGCTGTTTTTTCTATGATTCTATGTTTAGCCTGGAGAAGTTGCAAGGTGGATCACATATATGTGCACATACATCTGGAGGGAGGGTGTAAAAGTGACAGAACCAGGCTCTTTTCAGTGATGCCCAGTGAGACGACCAGAGACAATGGGCACAAACTGGAACAAAAGAGACCCTCTAAACATAAAGAAGTACTTTTTTACTGTGGGGGTGACTGAGCACCAGCAGAGGTTGCATAGAGAGATATAGTCTTCCCCCTTGGATACATTCAAAAGCCATCTGGCCATGGCCCTGGGCAACTGGCTGTAGGTGATCATGCTTGAACAGGTGAGTTTAACCAGATGACCTCCAGAAGTCCCTTCGAACCTCAGCCTGTGAGCCAGTGAAAACTTACACATGCTATGCCTTGCAAATGGTACATGCTTTTAGCAGGCAAGAACATGTACACAGGCACAGCTAAACATCATGCACAAGGACTTGGGAAGCAGAGACACAGAAAGCCATTCCAAATGTCAAGTAGCTTAAAGGCAGATCTGTGTTCAGCAATGAGTAAAAATGAAAACAGTTTACACTAATTGAAAAGGAAAATTTTTGTTTCAATCTTTTATGAACTGAGTTTGTTTCTTCTTTAGGTTTTCCAAAAACCATTCTGCTAAGCAGAATTTACCTTGATTTTGAGATCTTTAGAGCTATTCTCACTTATGACAGATTTTGAAGTTATGTGTTTACCACAGCTCTTGTTACCTTCCAGAGCGAAGATTTTTTGTCTTGCTATTGGCAACTCCTCATACGTCACTGTTCCTATGTGTCTTCCACTACTAAATTATATTTGCAGATTTTGTTTTTTTCATCTAAAGGCAATGACCAAGTAGTCAAGTGGAACACCAGCTTGGAAGCAAAGCTAGTGGGAATAATTGGCCTGTTTGCCAAGTGTGTGCATACCAGTCCCCATCCAAGATGGCCTGCTGAAAGCCAAGAAAATTCAGTCACACACTTGTTGCTGATAGTTCAAGTTGAAAAGAGCCACCTGCTGTCAGCTTGCATGATGTTGTTTTTCTAAACAAGGCTCACAGCATTTGGTGCATGTTTTTTCCAAAAAAACTCCAATGCCCAGATTTTTGCTTCCCATTACTGATATTATAATAAAGCAGCTTGAAACAGGCTTCTTAATAGCATATTTTGCAGAAGGCAACTGCTTCCCCAAGGATTTAGTAATTTCTGAAGAAAATCCATAAATTTTGATAATTTTAATGATTTGTTTAAGATATTAATGTCTATTCCTGAATAAGCAAAATTTACTACACTATATTTTACTCATATACAACTCACATCTCTTTGAAATGTGACAGCACACCTGGGATTATTTTCAGTATTTTGTTGATGTACAGGAAATTGCATGGAAAAGCTTATTTGGCTTGAAATACCAGAAAATCCATGCAGGAAACAAGACTTGAAAAAAAAAATTAAGTATTTTTCTTTCTCACTTTGCAGTTGCTGTCTCATTTTTAGGTTGTCTTTTGATACTGGTGCAGAACTGCACCTGACATAGACACCTACTGTAACCAAAAAGTTCTAACATTCAAACAATCAGAAGTGGCATCCATGAATTTATACTGGAAAGTTAATAAAATTGAAATAAGTTTACAGAGACAAATATTTCATTCCAGAAAAGAGACCTCAGCTCTAGAGACTGCTTATTGGCTAGTCACAATGTTTTCCTGTGATAAAAGCACATTTTTGATGCAATAAGGTTTGGACACATAAACAGAGGTTCCTGGAAGTACTGAAAAGAATTATTTCATTCACTCACCTCACATCACAGGTTTCATCCTTGGAGTAACAATCTCCAAATGTAAACAGGATACGTCTGCTCCCAGAACTTGGGCTTGAAGGCACACTACTCAAATGGAATAATAAGATATTGAAGCTGTGTTATTTGTAATAGTTTAAGTAGGATTAGACAGGTAAGAACATCACATTCTCAACTCTTCCATTCTCCTTGGACATGCTAACCATTGCCAGGAACTCAGGGCTGCCTCATGATCAAAGAGTCCAAAAAAAGAGAAGAGAGACAAAAAACCCTCCTGCCCTCCTGCAATTTCACCATATCTGAGGTTTACTCTATAGTAAACATAGCTCTTTAATACACCAGTAGTTACCATGTGTGGATACCATACCATTTTCTAAAATTCAGCTATTTTTTTTAAGTCTTGTTCCTACCTTAAAAGAAGATTCTCTTTTTAATTTTCTTTACAAAACTGTTACTTCAAATTGAAGAATTGTGCAGCAGTATCTTCAGGCAAAATACCTCCTCCATAACTAAGCAATCATGTTAGGATTTTTTAGGCAGAGACATGCAGCACTGTAACTAACAGAGAAACCCAAATAAACTTCAGGCCTTCCCAGAAGAAATGCAGTTCTGCAGAGCCAGCACAGGAGGTCTCCAGCACATGCTGACACTCATCCCTCAGCATTTCCTCATACATAAAGAGGAATAATACATAATGCATTTACACAGAATGCTCATAAAGCATTTCCAGGTTAGCTTACCTCTCCCTGGAACAGCTCGACCCACATAAGCGGTGTGAAGCACTTAAGTTGCAAATCTTGCAGAAAAGACAAAACAGACGTGGGAAGCATTGCTGTCCATCAGCTGCTGGCACACAGGCACACCCTCAGAGCAGTCCGGTTCTCATTGCTGGAGTTCCAGCAACTATAGTCCTTCCTCTTCATCCTGTCTTTCCCTTCCCTCATTTCTGCTCTGACTATATGCAATTATACCATCTACCTGTAATATTCACATGTATTGCTTCTTTTGGTGCACGTTGCAATACTTGGGCACTAACTGGTATCAGAAATATCAGGAGTACTGCCTTGATTTCCCTATTTCTATCTGTCACTTTTTTAAACACAATATCTCAATGCCTTTTTATCCCATTCATATTATTCTCCAGATGTTTTCTAGGTGTTTTAAGAAAGGTAGCAGATATTTCTAGGTGTTTTAAGAAGGTAGCAGATATTTTGGGTACAGGTAAGAACCCGGTATTTTGTCAATATGTGTTATCATAGTCCAGTTTGGGTTCAAAGGGACCTTTAAAAATCTTCTAGTCCAACCCTCCTGTAGTGAGCAGGGATATTTTCAACCAGACCATGTTGCTCAGAGCTCTGTTCAACCTGACCTTGCATGTTTCCAGAAATGGGGCATCTCTCTGGGCAGGTCTTAATTGTTCCAGCGTTCCACCACCTTCATTGTGGTGGACATTTCTTCCTTATATCTAGTCTGAATCTATCCTTTTTAGTCTAAAATCATTACTCCTTTGTTGGGATTGAGAGACATGAACCATACTATGCAAGCAAAGCCAGTTTATTACACTAATCACTGGTATTTATAGTTCTCTAAATTCCATACAAAATGTTCTACTCAGATGCCTTTGCCCCTGTTAACATAGCAACACAATCTTTTTGGTTATCAAGTCCCTGTTACATTCTTTTGTGCCAGCAGTGTCCTTGTTCCATCTTCTCTCATCAGAGTGACCAGACATGATGTCTTCATTTCTGTTCTTGCCTTGAGTTTAACTCTCCCACAGTTTACACTGTACCAGGGCCAAGAGGTCGGCAGCACTACCCAGCTCAGTTTCTGTATCTGTCTCATCTTCCACACTCCTTCACTCCTACCACTACAAGTCCTGATAAATTTTCAGCCCTGAAAGGCCACAGCAAGGTCCCCCTGGAGTCTTCTCCAGGTTGAACAACTCCAATTCCTTCAGTCTTCCATCACAGCAGAGGTGTTCCACACTTATTATTATTTTTTGTGGCCATCCTCTGGACCTGCTCCAATATGTCCATGCATTTCCTGTGGTGAGGGCTCCAAAACTGAAGCTGGAGCTGCACCAGAGTGGAGTAGAGGAACAGAATCATTTGATACGGCCACTAGGTGCATCAGGCAGGACTTGCTCTTGGTGAAGCCATGGTGGCTGTCCCAAATCACCTCCCTGTCCTCTATGTGCCTTAACACAGCTTGTAGGAGTATCTGTACCATGATAGTGTTGAGTAAATCAGCCTTCCCCTTGTCTCTTGTCACCCATTTGCCAGCTTTGCTCATCATGGGCAGGACGCTTTCTTTGATCTTCCTTTTCTGGCTGGCTACCTATATATGGCTCATCTTTGTGGAGCTTCAGGTGCCTCAGTGTAGCCAGTAGATCTCAGAGTAACAGGCTGAGGGCTCTCACCAGCACACTGTCCTTCTAACCTTCGTGTGTCATCCCACAGCTTGTCACATGCAGTCCCGCTATTATCCCTCTCCCTCATCAAGTCTAGATTAAAGCTCTGTCACTGAGCCCCACTAGCTCATGAGGAAAGACCTCTCTTCCCCCTTTGAGTAATGTGAATCCCATCTGACACCAGGATGTCTGGTGCTGTGTAGCCCATCCCATTATTGAAAGATCCAACACTGTTAGTAGCACCAGCATGGAGCCATGTTTTAAAGGTATGGTCTCATCTGTTTCATCCCATGTAGCTGCCTGGAACTGGAAAGATAGAGGAAAGAACCACCTGTGCTCCAGGTTCCATTACCAACCATACCAAGGGCCTTTTGGTTGTGCTTGGACTACACATTGCAGATCCATCACCACCCACATGGAACAGCAATAATAGGTAGCAGTCCAAGGCTGGCAAGGTTCCTGGTGATGTCCTTAACCTGGACCCCAGGGGAATAGGCCTTGGCAACACCTGCACTGTACAGTGCAGCCAAAGGAGACCATAAACATGCCAAACACACTGTGCTTGCCTCAAGCCTTGTTTGCCCAGCCCCCGACCCATCTGTAAATACGTGTAGATGGCTTATGACTTACCGCATCTGAGATGAAAGGGAGACCCAAACGTAGCTCAAAGTAATGATCAGCAGGCAGAATCAGCCTGTCAGCTTAAAAAATATGTCATCATTATGAATACAGGTCATTTGATTTTAAAGAACAAGATTCCAGTACCGTTTTCTTCGGGTATTAATTCTTATGACATAATTTTAAGTAGTCATTTTCTCATTTTATTTTATGCTTTATTTTCTGAATTGTATTTTGTTCTTTGTATTAGTTAGAATTAAATTTATCACTCATTTATGACAAGAAATGAGACATGTAAACTAAAAAAATCTAATCTCACCTGACTGCTGTTTCTAGCACTAATGGCTAGGGAAAAATTTGTTCTCATCCTGTCTTGCAAAAACCAACTGCTTTCAAGCCTTTATTTGTGTGTATTACACATGTTTTGCATGCTTTTTATTTGGTCAGAATGTAAATATAGCTAAAGATTACTGAGTGAAGACCAGATTATCATGATGCCTGTTCTGTGGTTTGGAACAATGCTCTTCCTTGTACATTTTTCTCCTTGGAATGAAATATGCCATTTTCTAACAAAGAGTTGGAAGTGCTAAGTTCTTTTTTTTTTTTTTTTTTTGGTGCTGGGGAAAAGTTGGGGATTGAAGTAAGCATTCCATTTGTTCAAATTCTCCAGACCATTATACCAATATCAGTCTTAGTCAATTTATCACTATTTTTCTTTCTTAAGTATGTATGAAGAGGTCAATAACTTTAACTGAACTCTCATCTTTGAAAAATCCAATTTATTCTAATAAGAATAAATGCTATGTCATCAACATGCAGTATTCTGCAAGTACATATTTTTAGCAGTTTTGTGAAAGTTATTGATTGGGTACATCTGGCCAATTCCATGTTTCTAAAATCCCAGCACATTTCATTTATAAAATAATATTTCAGAAAAAAGGTGACCTTCACAGAGCAAGCAGTGTATTTTAAACTATTTAAGTGTGCATCTATAATTTAAGAAATCTGCAGAGAACTGGGCTTTTTTTTTTGCCTTTTTTTTGTAACCTTGGTAATGCAGAGCATGCTTTGAGAAAGAAAAAAGCCAAGAGCTATGCACAGATATTATTTTATAAATGCCTACTGCCTTTCTTACAGGGTCTCCAGTCTAAATTAAGCATACAAATTGGATGTAGTAAATGAAGGTAAACAGTGAGAAGGGATTGAAATGAAGGACAGATTGTGCTGGTACAGTGCAGTGAAAGATTATATATGGAACAAATATTGGTATAGGCTAAATTGACAAAGACTGCAAGATATATAGCTGAAGACAAAAGAAGAGCAGTAAAATAATGTATAAAACATTAACCTACAACCCTGAAATTCCAAACAGCAGCAACAGCAATTTACTTGACTATCCTAGGTGAATAATCAAAAGAACACAACTGATCACTAGCTAAGTCAGCTTTATGCCCTTGTCTCCACAAGGACACATGGCAGGCAGGGATCCAGCAAGGCACGGGAAGTGGGACAGCCCACAAGAGAGCCTTCAGCCCAGCAGGGCACAGGAGCTTGAACTACTGTCAAGCAGCTCATTTGGATGAAGGCGGGACATGACCACTTTCAGCAGGTCAGCAATTTGCATTCTTCCCATTTTTTTATGTGAGCCTTTCACTTATGCACACTCTCAGAGCATCAGAAATATGAAGCAGCTCCTGCTTCAACCACAATGCCTTTTTGGCATGACCCACACCAAATGGCAGCTTTCATAAATTTGGGCAGGACCCTCTCAGCTCAGAGCTCTAGGCACACCAGAGTGAACTGAATTGGGATTTCTGCTGTGATGAAATGATGAAGCAAATCATAAACCATTGGGATAGCTCACTAGAGCCATATGACACAGGTCTACATCAGAATAAAACAGTGTTAGAACTAAAACACTGGATAATACAGTTGCAATATCAGGGAGCATGATCAGGGAATTAACGGAAGATTATCCTAATAAAAAGGAGTGTAACTTCTGCTTTTAGAAATCTTGTTTAAAAATCCACAGTATTATTGGTCTTCCACTGTTTAGAAATAAGCAAGTTTATTCACTTCACAGTATAAAGTGTTGAGAATGCCACTACATTCCCTAGAAAATTATGCACTTCTTACTTTGTCTTTGCCAATTGGACTAAGGAAGGCCTAGCAAGTATCTGCAGCAGAAACAGTTGCAAATCTGAGCTACTCCATATCCCAGCCACAAAAATGATTCCTTTAGGAACATCCTATCAGGACAACCAGTACACAGTATGAAAGATTGGTTTAAGAAAAAAATCATCAAGTTAACATTGCAGTACTGGCTGCCATGAGAAGAAATAAGAATTCTAACAGTACAAGATAGGAGAGGATCAACATTTTCTTTCATAGCCATTTGTCTGATACTGAGATATATCCTCAAGAGAAAATTTCTTCTTGTGGTCCAAAGACACTGACTGCAAGTGAAACTATGCCCAAGAAAAGTCCATCTTAAGTGTCAAGGGAAGCTTGTGCATGCAGCATTAGTGCTCTTCAACACAAGGAGAAGAAATTGTTTGTGACACTCAGACTAGCAGGAGATGCAAAGAGGAATAGCATCAGCACATCAGGAGGCAGCAAATTCAGCTGCAAAGATTTCTTTAGCAGTATACAGAAGTTGAAAGTGAAAATTCAGCCAAAGCTATTAAAATTATGAGGACACAATCATCAGGACAACACTAAAACCAAGGACAAGCTTACAAGCATGAAAGGAATAAAGGCTGACGCTGCTGACGCTGCATAAACATCACTGAATTCCTGATTTCAGTTAAAACACAAATTCAGAAGCCTCAACCCTAAAACCTGAAATGAAAAATTCAAACAGCACTTAGGTTAATAAAAAACAAACCAAAAAACGCACTAAGAGCAAACAATGCAGTGTGACATCCTAGCTTAGAGGTCAGCAAGATTTAAAAAGATGCAGAGTGTGCCTCATTTACTTCAGGGAGAACTCATTGCACTCACAATTAAAAACAAACCCTGCAAAACAAGGGCTGAAATTTAGAAACTTAAATTGAAGACTAGTGGTTGCAAAGACACCAAAATAATGTCTGCATCAGATCCAGGTGATTTAAACAAACAATCACCTCAGGCTCTTAGTGATAGCTATAGACTGTATCACTTGTCTGAATAGAGTAACTTGCTCTCTGCAAGTGGACTGACATGTTTAAATTAATACTTGTGCACAGTGACTCCACCAGATATTCAAATAGGCCCTTAAGGGAGCTTTGCCCATAAGTGACAACATTTCTGTGCTTAGTGCAAAGATAACATGAAGGAAAGTATAACCATAACCTTGAAACACTTTGCCCAAAAGGGACAACATTTTTATGTCCCTAGTGCAAAGATAACATGAAGGAAGATATAACCATAACCTTGAAATACCTGCCAGAAATATCTGGAAAAGTTTAATTAAAATTGGCAATAGTACCTACAGGACACTTACTGACCTCTGCAAGCCTTAGTCCAACCCCTTAGGAAAAGTGTGATGCTAACTGCCTAAACACATTACTGCAGCTACTCAGAAACCATCAGAATTTGCAAACTGCTGCATTCTAGCTGAAATGGCAGCGTTACAGCCCACATACATGCCACATGAAAGGAAACAGGATGTATCCAACAGACTCCTTAACCAAGGTAGCTCTACAGTCTAAGCAACCAAAAACTGGAAACAATCTTCAGTGAATTACAGAAGACCCACAGGATTTCAAAGACATTAAATGTGTGACATGCCAGTTTTCATAAAAAGTATTTAAAGAGCAAAACATAAAGCTGCACCAAAAAAGCTATGCCAAAAAAGAATGCCTATGCACACCACCCTGGAAAGCCAACTGCTTGAAGAGCAAGCACCAGGATGGAGACATCCCAGCCAAACAGATGTTGTAATCATGGAATATTGTCAGCTGGAATGGAACAACTATGATCATCAAAGTTCAGCTCCTGACCCTGCACAGGACAGCTCTCAGAGGCACACCATGTGCCTGAGAGCATTGCCCAAACACTTCTTGAACTCTGGCAGGCTGGTGCCGTGCCCACTTCCCCGGTAAGCCTGTAATACACAACATGGAGATGGTTCAGTCCTGTACAGGTCTTCAACAGTATTTTGCCAAGAAGCATGTTTTTATAGAGAATGCCTACTGGTTAAGCATAAAAACAGCAAAAATGTTATTTACAAAATATAATAGACTAAATAGACCCTTTCAATTATACAACAGACCCCTCTGCCTTGTAAGATTACTGTTTGCATTTGAGAAATCTGACCAGAACCACAGCTGCTCCCTCAGTTCCCCTCCTCCTCAACTCCCTTCACTGGTCCTGAGCCATACTCCATTTCTAGCTGACAAAGACTTCAGCACAAAACCAAAACCACAAAACCAAAAACCTTTGTATTCATCAGATCATAACAAAGCAAGAATTATGCTATGAATATATTATGGGCACTACACAGAACCATGAACAATCCAGCTTTCAGGCAGCAATTGAGAAAAGGGCTATATACATGCAGACAAAGAATTGGAGTCTGAATTTGTCCTGTCTGGGTACACTCCTTTCAAGCTTTCTGAGCACTAAAGTGCTGCCTCCTTCTATTGTTTCTGAGGTCTACACACAAAACACACTTTGGGAGGAAGGAAATGGGTGGTGCTGTGTTCTACAAAGGAGCAAAGAGAAGCTGTGTGAGAAAGCTGCTAATATAAGCCACAGGAAGAGGTTAACAGGGAGGAAGAATTATGCATCTAAAGAACAACAAGGGAGGCATGAGAAAGAGGAAAAGCACGTATGTGCTGGGAAGAGGAGAAGCAGCAAAGTGCACCCTTTCATAGTCAACAAAGCACTTAAAACATGAATGGCTTGTTGGATCATATTCAAGAGCAATAAATACATAAGTCATATGAATATGAATTTCGGTAAAGTCTCTGCGATGAGCTTTTCATAAATACAATGACTGATTTGCCAAATGAACTTCACATGGACCAAGGCATAGTATGCAAAACCTCAGGAAGCTCAGCAATTTTGCCAACATTAATTGGACATAAAAAAAAATTCAACATTCATTTGAAACTCTTATGTTCAGCCTTAATGACAGAAAGAATTCTACCAGTTTCAGGGCTGTTCAGTCTAAACATTCCACTGTGCTACTGCCTCCTCTCAGGCAGCTACAGGAAACAGGGCCCCAGGTTTCCTTGGAAGTTGCATTTCACAGGTTTTATCTCCTCTACTAAGAAGGCACAGAGTTTCTCAAAGGACAATACCAGAATTGGAATAAAATTCTTCAGCCAAGTTCTCCGCTGATGTTACTTACAGTGAAATATTCACTTATTTCAAAGGTTACCCAAGACACAAAGGCTGTCCAGAATGTATCATCAGCAAGGGTAAGAAAAAAAACCAAACCAATTTTTTTGAGTAACCAGGAAAACCTATCCTCTAACCCAAACCAAAATAAGCAAACGAAACAAAGATTGAAAAATTTGTATATTGAAGGATAGAGAAGAAATATCAAAATGGACAGAACTCCATCTGAATTAGGCATTTTATTGACACAAAAAGCCAAAGAGTCTTCAACTGAATAAATACCTTGAAACCAAAATGAGTCCGCAGTGCCACTATATAGCCAAGAAGAGAGCTCAGGAATAATCCATCTACAGCTATGTACTATAGCTTCCAGTTTTGAAAGATCTAGTATTTGATACCACAAACTGAATAACAAGACCTGGTGAAGCTGTTACATAAGGAGTTACACCAGGGGACTGAAGCATTACAAACGTGAGAAATGTGGGGACAAGTCATCAGTCTGACCTAATCTCAAAATAGAAGATTGTTTCCAGATCCTGGAGAAAATACAGAAAGGAATAAAATGCAAGGGAGGGGCAATATCAAGTAAAATAAACCACCTATCTGCACCAGAGGGAATAAACCATGTGTTGTAAGACATGGAAGTATCAGTTTGGAGAGGGACTACTGCTGGAGTTCTTGATGATCAGAGTATTACCTTAATAATGAACAATAATCATCATAGCACAAATGGCTGAGAGTACAGTGTTGGAAGAGACTGACAACAGATCAGAATATTGTAAGAGGAGAATGTGACGACATGATAATCACAGTGACAAAACTAGAATAAAATACAGATCAATAAGCAGATCATGCTTCATTTTAAGCAGCATTTTTAGACATTGACATTCAAAGAAAAAAAACCTGCAACAATGAAATAAACACAACAAAACTCCACAACAAACTGCACAAGATGCAGAGTGTATACAGAAGTTTCCATTCTACCAGTCCCGCTTAAGTTTGAGTTATTCTGGCAGGATAGATAGGAAGAATATATGGCCACTGTAAGGTATAGATACAAGAAAGGAGAAGGGGAGAGAGAGCTGCTCAGCCCAAAGAATGTGCAAAGCAAAAACTACATCCACATATAAACCGGCACATGGAGGCTCAATGTCTTTTGACAACCAGAGGAATAGATCAGCCTCCCAAGTAAGCAATGCAGCAACAGCACTTTTTCTCCTTAAGAGTAAAACATGTATCAAGGCCACATGAGGGTTCCCAGGACTGTCAAACCAGAACAAATCCAGTTCTACACTGATGTTGGAAGAAGGATCTCCATATGGAAGGTTGCTTTTTATCAGTGCAATTTCCTGTATTTTACTTGGGCTCTGACCAAAGACACCAAGGCAGAAAAGCCATCCTGGGCCTCATGGCCTGCCTTCTCTTAGAAAGCCACAGTTCAGAGCCTCTTACTTTTTACACAAAAATCAATAAAACTAGTTAAAAACTATGCATGTTTCTTTAGTTATGAGAAAAGCCTCAAAACATATTGCATACAGCACCTAAGCAATTTCTCTCTGCCACACCTATTGACCCTGGCACGAGTGGCAAAATTTTCTTGGAACTGTATCAGAAGATAACAACTACATATCAAAACAGTTCGGTAGTTACTGAGAAAGCATGTTAAACATCACTACTCCAGTGTAAGTTTCACTGAAAAAAATTAGTTTAAATAATGATTTTTGCTGCACTGGCTTATTTTCCAGTGCAGATATCCTAGCTAAAAAAGTAGATGCTGCAATACTATACAATGGATTTTTTTCTATACATACACATATATAAAATGGGGTTTTATATAAATAATGTTTTTATGTACATACACAAAGGATTTCATTGTCAGCAAGGGCAACAGTGCTGCAAAGAAAATAATCCTCCTTTCAGACATTAAATTATCGAGGACAAAACTACACCTTTAAGGATCAACCTAATAAAGAAAGAAAATCCAAATTAATTCTCAAAACTGAAAGAGAAGACTGAGCATGTCAAGCCACCGGGTAAAAAGCTGAGGGAGCTACGAGTCTACACTTAAGGAGAAGCCAGCACTTCTACTTAACACAAACTTGAGTTTTGACACAGAGAGCCAAAACTCATTTCTCTACAGAGACTGCAGTCTGTGTGTAGCTGTGTAGAGTGTCACTGTATAAATTTAATCCCAGGAAAACCAAATGTGAATGGTTTAAGATTATGCTGTTGATGGTTCCTAGTAGTTCAATATCTTAAACTAATTCCTACATACTCATCACATATAAGCAAGAGAGAACTTTAAAGGTTTTCATATTCTAGTAAAAACTCTAAATTTTCATTTATCACATTTTCAGTGGAAAACAGAAAGTAACAGATTCCACCTTACATCAGCAATAAACCTACTTTCACTCCCAGTCTTCTCTCAAAGCATGCAACTTTTAGAGATAAGACTGTAAAGCTTATTTAAAGAACAATCTAGAGATAGGGGAACAAAATTATATTAATCATCTCACATGGCTGCTGTCTCCTGAGGGGGTCAATTTTCAGAGTAATTTTAACAATGTTCATATTTTCTTCAATGGATCCATGTTATTTAATTTATGTTAGAGAGGCTATTGCTGCTACATAGGCTTTATTCACAGAAGTATTTTTAATGTTTCATTCGATAGCAAGGAATACATAAATATTAATACTTGCAATTAAATCATTACTTGAATTCTCTAGAGCTGATTTTGTTTCAACTATGCAACAATCCATATGAGACAGCCTGGAAACTTATTGCATTTCCTACCAGTCTTGAAGAAAATAGAGGGTTTTTAGTTTTCTTTCTTTTTTAAAAAAACCCCTTTTCCTCACCTTAGTTTGACCAAATATTTGAGTCTCAGATTTACAGATGTAAAACATGCATGCTTCTCCAAATGACCAAGATGAATCCACTGAAGCAGTACCCTCAATACTTCAGCTTTTACAGAATCGTGCTGACTCCAATGTGCAATATACTGCATAAACGAGTAGCCTCTACCTCAGTAAGTTTCAGGGGAAAAAAGCCATAAAATAACACAGATAATTAAATGTAATTTCTTCAAACACACAAAAAAGTCCTTAGATTTCGGTTCCATTTTGATGAATCCAACACTAAATTCCAGCAATTGGTATCTACTTGTCTGCATTTTGCTAGATGCAGTCAGTAAGTACAAAATTCATATTACAAATATGAAACCTGTTTCAGATGTCACATCAAGGCCTTTACTCCTATTGAATCAGTTGCTGTGTGATGTGTTTTTTATCACCAAGTCCATAACAAATTAAGCTATCTATATTGGATGCTATGTTGAGGATGTCTCTATATAATGTGATCTAAAAATACTAATTACAGTAAGGAGGCATAAACAGAAGGATAGGGATCACTGCCTAATTCAATAAAATATCAAGCATAGAGAAAAAATTGACAAGTGTGCAAACACCTCAAAAGTTGGTAAGAGGAATTATTTCTCTATCACTGTGCCTTTAGTACTACTGGAGGACAATCTTGTAAGTAAAATACATAAAAATGCATTTTCATTCTACTAATGTAAAAACAAATTTTCATCTTTAGCTTGTGTAAATGTACCCAACAAGTATTAGCCACAGATTCACAAAGAGTAGTTCCACTACACCACACAAATCTAAATATCCATAATTTCTTTCCTTACAGTGCTAGAGATTACAGTAATAAAAACACAGTGTTTACAAGTCCTATATTTTCAGTGATTTTTAGTGTTCTTATGATTCCAAGTGTGGATCATTTCTAGAGCTATGTTAGGAGGACTTATATCTAGACAGCATTTTGTTGCTTCTCTTTGCATTGAACTAATTTTAGACTTGGAAACGCCACCTGCCAGGCATTTCAAAGCTCGATGGGATATGGCTGCTTATGGCTTTAGCAGTACCATTTTAAACCAGTCTTCTGCATACCATTGGAAATAAAGAATCTAGCCTCTGGGGGAAAAAATAAAATCTACAGATTTAACATTGAATTAACATCAGCTTTTAATACTGGGGATGCTATTGGGTGATATTTATTATTTGACATACCTTGTTCGGTAAAAACTCAAATGGACCACCTTGCATACTTCTCCCTACCCAAATGTTAAAACAGATACTTTTACACTACTCAGAATATAAAATCAACACAATCTTACCTTTGAAACTGTTTACATTCTACATATACCTAAGTCCATACCTTTTTTGTCATCTCAAATGTTTCTGCTAGGGATGCTCACTGTATCAGTCATTCTCATTCAGCAGTACACACACCAAAGTTTTCAAATATTATTACAGCAGCACAACTGTATATCAAGAAAAACTCCACACCAGTGGTTTGCCCACATCACTTGGCAATGTCCCTTTAATATTAATACACAGAGAAGTAAAATTTTTTCATTAATTTGTTCAAGTATGTGGAACATGTAAAATGCATAAGAATCAATATGGACTTCATTAATGTTATATTTATTTATTTTCCAGCTTCATACAAACTGGATGTAGAAGCATAAACATAGTACATTTCTACCATTTTCAACAAAAATATAACCAATATGTACAATTATTGTATTAAAAATACAAAAGGATACAGACTCCACCAATGTCTTTCTAAAAGACATACAGGTACAAGTAGTATCAAAAGTATGAGGAAATCACCAGTTAATTGTACATTCTGCACTTGACATCACAGAGCGAACTGAGATTAGCAGTCCTATGGTCTACAATTACTTAATGCTTATATAACATTTGTGCAACTTGTGATAGAGCTAGGATTTTGTATTTCTATATGCACATGAGGTCCATAGCCTTGAGAATAAAACTGGCAAATAATGCATATTACATGTAAAATTACAAATTCATAATTGACAATGTTATATATAAGCAAATAGACAAAAGCTATGATTACTGGAGAGAGAATTAAATAAAGCACTGACATTTGTTTGATACAGTGAAAAAACACTGCAATTTGATCTTTAAAAGTTGAAGCTATTTACGTTTATCTACTGATCAATATGATCAGCTGAGTTCAATGGAAAAAAAAATATCCAAGACCAGCAGTTCCTCACATTTGAGTACTACTCGGATTGGCAGCCTTCACTTCTCCGGAGTCTGTGCAAAAACAACACAAAAATAGAGGGGAGGGTCATTTCAGTCATTATAGGGTTAATAGCAGCTGTGAGCAGGTGGTTGCTACACATGGGCCTTCTCTACACATGCAGTGTTCCATGAAGCCATTAACAGTTGTGACTATTTCTGCATTGCAAAGGCTGGCAAATCTAACTGTGTTATCTTTTTTTTTTTTTACTTAAAGGCTCAATTATCCCCTAATGTTGAAGTCAATAGATGGAGGTTATTAGATCGGTGTTAACAGCTGACACGAGCTGTGCCATCCCAACTTGCCTTCACTGCAGTGTTATCCAGTTAACTTTTATTTTAATATAACTACTATATAGTTTAAAAATAAAAAGCATATAACTTAACAGTGGGGTTGCCATCTGTCTTATTACAATGGGACACTTTTTTTTTTAGCATGCCATCCTGTATTCCACAAAGCACAGTTATGAGACATACCGTGTCCTCTTGATCACTGACCAGTTGTGAGCACTGTGTTTCTGCATTTACACCAGACCCAGATAAGGATGCTGTTAACACTAACATTTACAAACTCTTGAAGATTCCAGGGTGGGGCACATTAAGAGCAAAGCCAGGTAGTCAAGGAAAGGCTGCATCCTGCAACCTCTGCCTTCCCTTCTGCCCTGCTCAGCCATGTGATAGCAATATTCTTCCAGGAGCTCAGGCTGGCAACCCTACTTACAGGTGTGAAATAATACTGTAATTACTATTCAGATGCACTATTTGATCTCCCAAACACAAACATACAAAATTGTAACAAAGGCATTGTAAACAAGCAAATAAGCACTGCCTCCTTGAGGGATCTCAAAGCAATTTTCTCTTTGTAGGTTAAAGGCCAAACATAATTTGACAACTAACTTATCTCATTATCCCAATGAGACTAAGTGCTAGGATTGTGATTAAAATCTAAAAGGAAGATTTAAAAAAACCCTTCCAGGCATTGGGAAGTGCAGCCAGAGTTAATCATCCTGATGTGATGATCTTGGAATTTGGAATGATACTGTGTGATGTGGCAGACAGCGACAGTGGTAGCTTGGAGATTGCTGCACTGTGCATTTCAAGCAACACAGTTTGAAAAGTGCCAGGGCGATTTCTTCACAGTATTTCACATGCAAGGGGAGAGGGGACAGAAGGGGGAGGGGCAGAGGAAGAAGCCCCATGCTGCTTTAAGGCAGGGAAGGAGGCAAATAGGTCCACCATCCTTTAATCATAGTTCCAAGGCTCCTATTCTAGGGATGTCTTCTTGTGCTCTCCTTTAAGGTGGCTCACTCTGGATCCAGAAAGGCCCAAGTCTTAGACAGCAGAGACTTGTTCATCTTCTGCAAACATAATAGGATAAGGGAAAATAGAATTTAGTTTGTAAAGAACAAGACTGCTACTGAATGAAACAAGCTGTGCATGCAACAACAACTGCGTGTATGGTGCTCATGTGATATCAATTTCATTGTGTAGGTAGATATACTTTAAAACAATCTAAATTTCAGGACATTTCAGATCTGATGAGACATATTCCTTTGGAATTTTGATCTTGAAGGAAAAAAGGACATGCTTAAACTAAGCTAGATGCAGTTATTCATCCTGAGGAGCACAACAGATACTCCTAGATATCTAATAGCTTCAGAAAGGCA
Organism: Setophaga petechia; assembly: GCA_024362935.1. NCBI lineage: Eukaryota > Metazoa > Chordata > Aves > Passeriformes > Parulidae > Setophaga > Setophaga petechia. The sequence continues at coordinate 38,063,451 of JANCRA010000001.1, forward strand.
TCTGACATTTTCCTCTAATTATATCTTCAATTTAGTCATCATTAGTAGAAACAATTAAAATTCTCTGTCATGGTAACTCTCAGAGTTTGAGGCAATTCAGTTAAGGTAGACATCATTTTTTTCCCCATCATGTTCATCATCCTGCACCTAAAACCTTAGTAACTAAGCAGTTAGAGGGAGAAGGGGAATGTTAGTCTATCATTAAGCAAAACAAATCATTCAAGTGAGTGATATTGGCACCACCCTGACTAAATTTTGAGGACCTAAAGCTGCAATCCAGCCACACTTGCTCTCCATGGAAAAACATCACAGTTGAGCTAAAGCATAAAGATATAGACACATTTGTAGGACCAGCAAGGTAGCAAGACAGCAGTGGGCTCATCATGTGAAACAGAGTGGAAGACTAAGTGTTCACAGCATAAAGAGCTTCAGGTAGATGTGAGCATCTATCCAAATAAACCTGAGCAAGAGTGCTCAGTGGGGTGGATGGGCAAGTATTCTGTAGACCAGGATACTTTTGTGATCATTAAATACATGGTTAATGTGGAAAATCATGGCAGCCAGGGCTGTACAAGGTGACCATAAGCACCTCCCGAGAAGCTGTGTAAGCCAACTGCTTGGTTGTTCAAGATTCAATTTGGAACCAACATTCCAAATTTTTAAATTACATTTAGGATGAACTGAATTCCTTCCCTTCCAAAAAAGTTAACAAATAGCAAGTTTTGAAATTAAAGAGAGTTCAAATTATGGCAAGATTTGTGTAATTTGCTTTGTGTCTGTGAAAGCACTGACCCGTTTTGCATGCGGCACACTCAAAATCTAACAAGTAGAAATTTACCATCTTCCTCTGTGGAAAACCCTTGAGATGGATAGTGAGCAAGACGTGGGTCTGACTCATTTGGTTTATGCCACTGAGGTTTGTTGACGGGCCTGCCAGTTGAGTGGCTGTGCGACTGCTGCTGTGGAGTTGCTGTGCCATGAGTCTCACATGTCCGTGCCACCATTCTAGACCTCTGAAGTGCCACATTGTAGTCTGGAGGCTTCCTGGTTGGATGGGAGCCACCTTCTGCAAACTCAGCAATAGGTATTCCTACATAACCAGGAGGAGTTGGAGGTGGTTCCCGGTATCGACCCTCTTTTCTTGCTGCAGGAAAAACAACAGGTGATTGTTAGAGACAGGATGAGGAACATGCTCAAAGGAAAATAGACAGTTAAATGCTAAATAAATATCAACCAACTCAACAGCACAGGAAGAGAAACTCTGAATGACAAAGGTTAACCATCATATGCTAGACAAGGAGCTTGTGAAAAATGAATCAGTCAAGAAAGTACAGAATATACAGCATACACAGGATATAGCTATTCTTCCAGCAGTGAAGCATTAGTCTAACAAAAATCATCAAATTTCAGGGGGAATTTTTTCAAACTTCACAACTGAAGCAGTGTCATCAATTGTATACAATAAAATGTACAGTGATCAAAGCAATAAACACTCAAGAGTCTACAGAAATAGTAAACTTCAAGAATTTTGGCATCTCTCCACATGCATGATTAACTTAATTCTGGAGGTGGATGAAATTTTTAGTCTATAAAAACTTGCATCCAAGAGCTCATCTGTTTTGTTTTTAGCATCTTGGAGGGGAAACAAAAAATACATTTGATACATTATTTTCTTCCTACAAATCTTACTACTTAATGAGGCATAAGCTACAACTCTAAGAGGTCAGGAAGAGAAGTGGGTTTCATCATTATACTATTTGCATGCACTGCTGCCGGTAGCCCCTATGGTTGTATTCTCTGCAAAATCAAAGTTGAAAGTATTCCCATAAGAACAATGACTGAATATTACTCTATCTAGGAGATGGAAAGACCACCACCTAGCCTGTGGATCTCACTGAGATGTAACTGTTTACCTGAACAAGGTTTAACTCAGGGCATCCTGAGAAGCCCTCTCAGAGAACTGTAAGGGAAAAAATATCAGTTAAGAATCCTAAGTATCTGCTGGGATGCACAACAGATAGGCAAAAGCCTCTGTTTCAGAGTTAAGTACTTAGAGAAGTCAGCTGGGACTTTGATACTGAACACTTATTGTGAGCCCAACCTTTTAATAGATGACCCCTTTAATGACAAACCTTACAAATACAGCAGGAAAAACACTGACACAGACAATTTACTTTGCACAGCTTGTCAAACACTGTATATTTTTGCGTAAGTGCTGATGACAACACCACCCTGCATCAGGCAGGATGATTTGACTGAAAGGGCAGTACAAGCTTAAAATGGACTGGTGCTACTTGGATGCAAGTTTTTATAGACTAAAAATAAATCCTTGCTATTACAACAAAACCAAACATTTTCCAATAGGGTCTAAGTATTTTTCTTGGACAAACTGTTTAACTGAGCAAAGCAGCATGAAGAAGTTTCTGAGAAACTTTATTCAAAGATTTCGGAAAATAAGAAGTTCTATAGAAAAACTCTATTGTAGAAAAATTCTATTGAAATACTGCAAGACATCAATTAAATACAAAAGAACTATGTACACCAGAGGGTTCCCTAGGACAGTGATACACAGAGTTACATTTGCAGGACAGTTAGTTAATAGTAGTGAAGGGCATGGAATTGTGTTGGTTTGAATTTTCAGGAGTCTTTAATGTTCTTTCAAGTCTATAAAAATGTATTGGCAAGCACTGCCTTAAGAGGTAAGTTTGGAAGCACACCTGTTGCATATTCTGGAGGAAACTAAGGGTATCTAAGAGTAAAATTGGAGATTGGCATGAATCCGTTCACTTTCTTCCTCTTGATAGCCCAGGGATTTAGACATGCACCCAAACTTTGAGGCAAAAGGCCACTGCTAAGCAATATACTCAGGCAGAAAATGGAAAAGCTGTTTATCACAGTGGTCTCAGCATGACCTCAATCTGGCAGACATTCAGCTGTGTCAGCAAAAAATGGTTTTTAGATAGTTCTTCATGTTAACCTGACAAAAGGCAAAGTGAGGGGGAATGAAAGGAAGAAAAGAGGCAAAAATTCAGAGGTATTGGATGGCCCACACATTAGGATGCATAGAAGGAACAATATGATAAAAATGTTAAGCTCTGCTAAAGAGACCTTCGTACTAATTTACACATTATCTGATCTTTCCATTATTGAATGCACAGAAAAGTATTTCAGCTCTAACTTCCTTGAAACCTCTTCAGTTTCAGCAGTCCAAAGAAACATTTCAGTCGGTATTTAAGCACAAAGAGATCCCATTTCAGAAGTAAGGAATATTCACAATTATCAGACAAGTCATACAAAGGTATAAAGTAAAACACTTCTATAAAAATCAGGCCACATTTACTAAGACTTCTAAATATAGCCTTATGGAGCCTTACTGTGATGAGAAATTCAAATTTCGGTACTGACATCTAAATACATCAACCTTTCAAAATACTGCCCAGCAGTTGAGCTAGTTTTTTGATGTATGGCAGGCTCTCTTGAAACACAAAGGCACTGCCAGAACTGAGAATCAACAATAAATGATATTTTCTTTTCCCTAGCAATAAATGCTTAGTTAAAGGGAAAAATTTAAGAGAGACTACAAAATGTTCAGTTTTGCTTTAAAAATTAAAAAAGAGAAAAAAAGAAAAGAAAAACGGACAAAAGAAATGCAGAAAAATATGAGAAAACTTAAGCAATTGAATTAAAATACTTCATGGTAAATGAAACTTAACTTACCAACAAGCCCCTTGGTACTACTTGATGCTGCTGCTGTGTGGGCAGGTACAGGAGCTGGCTTTGTCTCCTCTGCTGGTACAGATGTTATGCTACTGGTTTCAGCTTCAATCGAAACATCCTTCCCACCCCTCCGCTTTATGGTACCTGTATCACCCTCGGAGTCCTCTCCCCAGTATCCTGTGGAAGATGCCCAGCTCGCTCTGGACTGTGCTTGATCAAGGCCCTCCCTACCTTGACTTTGCCTGCCATACTTTGTGCCGTGGTCAGGGAACATCAGCTGGTCCATGTGGCCGCCTGAGGCCCACAGTCCCGCCCCATCTCCTGAACTATCAAAATGAGCGTGTCCAAAAGGCAGAGTCTCCCAGCTCCTCTGGTGCTGGATTGTCTGGATGTTGTCATGAGAGCCACTCGAGCAAGAAGTCCAGCTCCCACGGCCACTGTCAGCTGCGTCGAGCGAAGCTCTGTCCCCCTGGTCCTGTGACAGCTCTTCTGTACTAGGAGAAGAAAGTACAGTTGCTCCAGCATACAGGCCTCTGGTCTCTGACAGCGGTGCATATGAGCTGGATACACATTGATGAGGGGACAAAAAATCCAGTGTTGGAATTGGAAATCATGAACAGGACGCACAAAGAAACAAACAAAGAAAAACAAAACATGGTGTGGGGTTGGACTAGGTGACCTTCACGACATTTAAAGGTCCCTTTCCACCCAAGCCATTCTATGATTCTATGATGGAAGACTTTGATGCACTTGATAGTACTTATTGTTTGCATGAATGGCTAATTCAATTTTGAGGATATAACACTTTTCTTTCAATAAAAGAAAAACACAAACAAACAAAATTGAACAGATAACTTGCTGAAGCCTTACACTTCAGTGGTGTAATTTCAAAAGGTAAAATCTTAACTTCACAACAGCCCTTTAAGACAGGCAAACCACACAGACACACATACAGAGAAACAGAGTTGTTCCACTGCTCTTCCAGTCATGCTGAGCAAATGGTTCAAAAGCTAGAAACAGAATTTAGCAGCAGCTGGCTGATATTCAGGTTGAGATTCATAACTTTTTTTTCTGCTTAGGAGACTGTGAGAGCTAACTTCAACATTTTCTGCAAATGAAAATGTATTTACACCTTATTTTTGGAAACACATGCTACTTCATAGAGCAAGTATGCTTTCTGTAGCCTTTCAATGATTATGTGAGCCTGACATGATCACACAGCAGCCAATAAAACCAACAAAGTGTCACTTTTGCTTAGCAGATATCCAGGCTCCTGGGACTTGCTCTTCCAGGGCACCCTCCTATGCAGATTAGAACCCTCTTCTTCCAAATATTTAAGACATCTGAATAAAGAGTTTGCACAGACTGAGATTCCCAAAGCTGAACTACAGCAGTTTTGGAACAGGTCTGCCATTCAAAGACCCTGCAGGATTAAAACCCCAGAAACCATTCAGAGGACTGAAGCATCCAAATAACAGCTCCAAAAAAAAGAAAAAAAAGTAAGTGGAGACTAAACAGAAGCCAGAGCTCCAATTATTTTCACACCAAGGCTCACTGCTAGAGATTTAGAGAACTCCACACAGCACTAGCTTCCCCACCATTACAGAAGTTAATTACCTAGAAAATTACTAGAAAACCAGCAGCGTAATGTGAATTTTAGCTTCCAATTATTGTTGACTAGAAGAGATATTTGGAGTAAAATATTTTGGAGTTAGACAGATATGCACTTTTCCATGAAGCAGACTGGAAAATTGCTAGCTATTTCTGTTCTCAGTTTATCTCTGAATAATTGTTTGAATATCTCATCTAATTCAGTTAATTTCCCATGGAGAAAGCAGGCTAGGATACTATTCTGCCACAAAGTGGATAATCTACAGCACCGCTGAAATGCTTAGATGGTAACATCTACTGAGGTGAAGTCTTGCTGCTTAGACCTCATCACTCACTCAGGAGTACAAAACCTTTTCTTGGCAGGAATGGAGCATTATCACAAAATGAAGCACTGAAGTAGTAATTTTTTAAGAGCAGAGAAGAAAAAATATTTGAGAGATACAGGGAAAGTTACATGAACAAATATACACTCCCCACACACACTATATGAAAGGATAATGTAAGTAAGCACAAATAAAATTCTTACCCTAAGCTGTATTGATCTGGCTCAATCATGATTCTTCTATCAATCCTTCCCACACCAAGATTTGTCTCCACAATGCTGACAGAATGCCTCTGTCTCCTCTCATCATGCAGGGGGACTGGCATAGAGTCAAAAGAAGAATTGCTGACAATACTAGATCTGGAAGAAATTTCACTGTGACCAGAATCGGAGAAGTTATCCACAGTGCTGCTTGGAGCCAAAGTGTAGCCTGCAAAGAGAACATGGCATTAAACAGACTCTCCCAAGATGCTTGCTCAGTTCTTGTCAGGCCACTGGCAATACTGCAAAAAAACTGGCACTAAAACAAAGCTATCATTACACTTACACAGCACTGCAAAAGATAAAGATACACAGCAAAACTGTTTGACATTGTTTTTGGTATCTTAATCAGATACAGGATTGTGGGAACATGTACTACTCATTTACAAACCAACTGCTCTCCTCTTCTAAATTCTTTTCAAATTCATCATCATATCCTCACATGATGAAATATTACTTCTCAAAATCTGCCTGTGCATAAACACATTCTCCAAGAGTGGAAGGAAAGAGATCTCTGGTTGAGATTACTGCTTAAAGTAATCCCAGAGACCCTCCCATACAGTCTTTTTATTCTGCAATGCTAGACTTCAGAGATGAACAGATACATGATGACCAGATGTCTGGGCTGACTGCTTATTACATATCTTAGCTGACAGAGGGGCAGGTTTTAAAGTTTTTTTTGTGATACTTGGCTTACTAATTAATTCCAAATTCCACATTACTGGACTTATGGTGAAATTTGGAGGTAGGTAGCACTGACATGGCCTGACTGAGACAAAATCTGCAAATCATGTCATAGAAGCAAATTCAGCTTTTCTTTCAGTATTAAACAAATTGTGCATAATATTCTTGCCAGCTAAGTTAAAGATCATTAAACACATCCACAAGTCACCACAGTTTTCATATTTTGCTTTCATTCTAATCCTAAGTGGCAGAATTACTTCAACTGAACTACCCCAATTCACTTGCTGAGAACTAATGCAGGGAATTAATGCTGTCATTTTTATTTGAAAGAACATATCATTAGCTTCATGTAACCATCAAACCAAGGATGTCTTTTTAATCATGGTTATGATTTGCTTTTTGAAGAAATAAAGTGCTGTTCACACTGTGAGTCAAGTACAGAATTCCAATCCCTTTTTCAAAAAATGCATAGGCCTGACCATATTTATATAAGTTCACTCTTCGCTAATGTAGTATTTGGGAGAAATAATGATGACAGCTTACAAGAACTCTAGGTGATATATCCTCTACATATTATCCTCCTCCATCTGACCTTAGTAAATAACACTTCAATAGAAGTCACTTCAGTCCCAATGTATATTTTACCAAAATGCTCTATTATGTAACTGTAAACTGAACTTTTATGCTATCTTGAAAAGAGAACAACTTAGAAGTTACATGCAATACCTCTAGCCTATCATATTTCCAAAGAGTGGCAGTATACTTAAATTACAGGACAATGCCTCCTGTATTTTGTCATTTCATAGCCAGAACTACAACTACCAGGAAAACAAACAAGAAAATAGGTTTTTTTAAAAAAATCCCCTAAAGTCCTAAATTCACTTTAAAAAATAACTCTGTGAAATTACTTTAAAAGATCTTGGTCAAGACAGCTCCAATGTATAATATCATTTCTCAAAAATTCATCCACATGGTTAAAATAACCAGGCTGCTATTAAAATATTCTGTAGTATAAAATATAAATTACAATATTAAATATTCTGATTTGAATTCCAAATACCTTAAGCCTTTCTATCATATGTAGGTCACATCCCATTCAGATGCTTGACACAGCAAATAATTCCTCTGATAGACCAGTGTGGTCAATGCTGTACAATGATTTTAAGTTTCAACCTGCACATCCCTCCACTGAAGACAGGAAACACTCATCACTGGAATACTTTTTTGTCAGAAGCAGCTGCAGTCAGAGTGACCTGCTGCATCAAATCCTGTATCATACCAGGCTATCTATTCTGGCTTTTGCTCACCAGAGTGCTTTCAGGTACCCTTGAAATCAGGTTCACAGGTACCTTTCACACATCCCACTCCGCACTACATTTTCTGCCCTTTTGCTGACCGTACGTGACAAAAATAGGAGCAGCAGTATTTAGTGTCCAAATTCTCTCTCAGAAGCTTCCAAAGTCAATGAACTTCAAGAAACAGAATAAGAAATGTGGAACATCTACTACCTTTCCTTGGAGAGCTCTGTGGTGAAGTAGGAGGAGAAGAGAGCTGCGAAGACGCACTTGAGACAGCGTCTTCAGATTGTTTCTTGTGACGATCCAAACTTCCTTCTTCCGATAATGAAAGGATTTTCTTTAAAGCTTGTGGGGAGTTAATGCCTTTAGGTAAGAATTAAAGTAGGCAGATGTAAAGGCCAGTATAAATACATACTTATGTTTCACAATGCATTTACAGGGCAGACACCCCACAGGAAGAAAAAGCAACATATTTTTCCTGTATATTTCTGAGTTCCTGACACCAGCTTAAATGAAGCAAAATGTTAAAACATATTCCTGTTTAAAATATAGTGCTTTATTTCTGCATATTAGTGCAGATGGTCTTTCATTCTGGCCACTTAAGATAAATACTTTGTCACAGAAAACATGAAGATTTGATTTTGCAGAATACTGCCTCAACATATAATTGAGGATATGCATAGGAATGGTTACTGAGAAACCTGAACAAAAATTAGCTTAAATACAGACACACACCCATCTCGCTGGTTAGTGAAGATTTATATAGTAAGAACTTAAACTGCTCTCCTGCTTCTTTTCTATTCAGAGTAGCCTAGAAGGTCAAAGGAAGTGGGAAAGAAAATTAATAAGGATTAGGCTTATGAAACAAGGCCATCCTGCAGCTGCCTTTCTCTCTCGCATTTTTGAGAACTATCTCTGCACCAGCTTATTTTGGGAAACTACAGAGTAAAAACATTCTGAAGATGATGTATGATGTAAAGATCTAGGACATCAGGAATAGCTTTTCCCAGACCACGTTTATTCATCTTTCTCTTCCCCTCCCCTCCAAGATCCACCCTGGGACAGTCTTACAAGTGAAGACAGAGTTTCTCTGACAGTCTTGCCAATGTTTGTGGTAGAGGTTATTTCCAAGTATTCATGGACTTTTATCTTTGATCTGTTGGATCACAATCCTGCAATCAATAATTCACAGCTGCCTGATCATCCCATCCCATCAGTTTTCAGAAACTTTGCCACTATGAGCAAAATACTGCAGTCTATGAAGCTTCAAAGTCCTTTCAAGATTAAAATTTAATGGTAAAATCAACAAGATCTAGATGAATATTGAATTGTTTCTTGCTCATTTTGCTGCTTCTGATGCTTTCATGCAGCCTAAGCAGTGCATGAGGAAAACCAATAAAGAGTGAAATCAGAATTAAGTTCTTGTGCAATAACCATCGTGAAAAAGTAAAGGCCAGTTATGCTACATATACTTCCTAGGGATTATGGGAACAGTATTACCATACTTGTGATTTAAAGAGTTCATTAATAGTGCATATATGTTTTGTATACACGTTGGGACACAGATTTGGAAATCAGAAGAAGTTCCTATAGTCTGATGCCTTTCTGTAGAACCTGGAGGCAGCAACAACTGCATAATAACAATAAAAAAGCAGAAGGGAGTAGAAGCCAAAGGGACAATTGTCAATGTGAAAGTTCAGACCCACATTTCCAACAGGCTGCCAGTTCGAGCAGGCCTCAATTTCACCTTAAAAATCTAACTTGTGAAGAGACACCAAAACTTCTGAGGCATCTCAAGAAGTCCAGGTTCCCACTTTCTCTAGAAAAGTTAGGGCAAGATCCCAAGGCAAACAGTGAGAAACATTTATTCTTTCCAGCTGCTAGCAATGGGTAAATACTTACACTGATTAAATTGACTGGATGCTTTCCCTAGATTTCGTTCTTTCCATTTCTAGAGAACCATGCCCAGACACTACATGAACAGATATAACCCGCATATCATACTACCAGAAATGGAAGTCAGAACCTTATTTAATTAAAAATGTCTTCCCAACATAGGCAAACAAACTTCTGAAAATTAAACCAAATTCTCCCTTGTTCCACCTACCAAATGGTGGCAGGTCTTTGACTGGCACCTTCTTGCGAGAGGGGTAGAGAGACACGGCTGGGACCTGCAGTGCTTGGTTTACTTTGTGCTGCTGCTGCACTTTCTGCTGGATGCCTGCCCGGGGAGCCACTGGCGACGTTTCAGATTTCCCAGATCGCTTGTCTCCCGTGTTCTTCGGCACTTTGCAAGAAAGGGGACAAAACACTGAATGACTGCTAGCCAAGGACACAGTGGTGTTTTAGTCTGAGCACTGTGAAGCCCTCTGATTAACAATTAAAAGAAGCTGAAATACTTGTCCAATTAATACAGCATAATATCTTTAGATAGAAAAGATGAAGAGGAAAAGAGAGGAAAAATATGTAACTCCATTTAAAAGATGTACATTATCAATTATCAATGAATGTTTTCTTTCTCAAAATAAAGCTCTGATAAATGACCACTGTTACAAAAAACATGACCAGAAATTATACTGGGCTATCATAAAGACTACAACTGATTCAGAACCAACATATTATTACTTTTTTTTCCTACCCTTCAGGAAGGGAAGGGCACAAGATACAACATTTCTTAAAATCAAAATGAAATGGATATCCAGGATAAGTTTGCCCTCTGCTGCCCCAGGTACAGCCCTCCAGGTATCTCTGAAACACCTGGACATAAGAAAATCCCCTACTCCCTCAGAACAACCATATTGTTATTCACACTAATAGCCTCAGTATATCAGAAATATAGAAGAACTTTTGACTCCTCTATACCCTCTGTACAGACAAGTCTAAAAAGCCATTGCACATTTCATTGTGACATCATCTTAAAGCCTTATCACATGTATAAATACTATGTCTCTATCCCGTTGATCCACAAGATTATTTCCTTAGGATTCATAGATATTTAGTACTTGAAAATGACTAGATAAATAATTTTCAACTTTATTGCCTAATTACTGTTCCCAGTTGATTCACTGGACTAGAAACAGAGTTATATTGAACAGTTTTCTTGAAATCCCCAACAAATGACAATGCTCACATGTGTTAGTGGCTGGCTCACACTGCAGAGAGAGTGTCTGCAGGCTCTCTTCATCCATTTCCAGATCCAAGTTTGAGAGATACTGCTTCACTTTCCGTGCCATCTGAGCATCTTCATAGAGCTTTTTAGCATTAAGAAAGGAGCTGCGACGGACCCGCTTTTTATGCCCCCCTGCTTGTGCAACATCCAGCACAGCTGCATTGGCACTGCCCTGGCTGAGAGACCTGGAGTGAAGGGGGCAGGAGGGGGAAGAGAGAGAGCAAAGATGTGACTTAGTTCAACATGGTATCACCCGATAAACGTGAAACGTGCAAGAGATTGCATGAATGTCAGTCTATGTCAAAGCTCACATGCCTCATTCCAGTAAGTCAAACAGCTATAACAGATAGAAAGATGAGGGCTAGGAAATCTTTTTACTTGGTTACAGGCACTGTTTTAATGACACAGATATTTTAACCTATTTTGCTCCAGCTAGGCAATAACACTTCACACGGCTAGAAAAGCATTCAAGGTAGCTCTCTCACATAAGCCATCTACTGAGAGGACTGGAGCATTAGGAAAAGCTCATGCAGTGAGGCAGTGCTGACAGAAGACTATAGGTGAGGTTTAAACTCAAATATATATAAAGGAGGCATTTTGAAAGACCTCTGTGTTTTAAATTAGACTGTATAAAAATGTACAGCTCAGTTTTACAGACTAGAACTTCTTGGTAGCTTGCAAGACTGAAGAAAATTTCGTGAAATAAAATGATTGGCTAGTTCATGATGAAATAAATGTCATGCACATTTATGTATATCTATATGAACGCTATGCATTGATCCTGAATTGTTAAGGTAAATATGATGGCTAATTGTAATATGAAAGCAAGTTAGTCAAGCAGATACTGTAAGTTTCAACTTTTGAAGTTGATTGTGATAATTGTTTAATAGATATAAGGAAATTAACAGCTATTTTCAGCTGTTGCGACCTTGTCATTTTGTAATTTCATTTTGACGAAAAGTCTCTTCCTTCAGCAATAAAAACTAGAGGTGGGAAAAACCACTCCACTTCTACCTATGACCACTTAAAATAATTTACAGCTTCTGTATTTTAATCTCAAATCAAATGTATTGTCAGTAAAAAAGGGTTACAAAAGAAAAAATGTCAAAGCACCAGAAAATTAAAGAGCAAGTAGGAAAAAATGCAGATGGTAAAGGAAGAATGAATGTCAGTGTGTGTTGTCTCCAACCACTTACCCCAAACTCCTCCATTTCTTCTTCCTGCAAGTGAGAGCCAGGAAGAATAAAGCATGGGTTTAAGAAGAGACAGAGAAAGATCACAAGCTCAGAAAGAAAAAGACCAGACCTCAGGACAAGCAGTTCTGGAAGCCCACAGACATTAAAAAGAGCCTTGACTTGGGCATACAGTCAGATATTACAAACTCTTCTAGCTTAAATTAAGAAAAAAGAGTATGCAATAAGCTTGTCAAATATGAAGCCAAAAGGCATTCACTCCAGGTTTTCTAACACAAGTGGCTGACACTGCTTCAGATACGTCACTACTTCTACTAAATCCAAATTATAAGGCTGACACCCGTTGATATTTCAACTAGACTAACAGATATGTTTTCAAGACAGTTTCTCTCCCTCCCACAGATAGAATCTCATTTTTATAACTTAACCATCAAATACAGAATAGTAAGAAACATTTTAGAAGGTATCAGTAACCACAAAATGTAATGGTTTCTCCAGTTTTAGACCACTACATCATGCTGGTCCAATTGCTAACACAAAAAATTCATACTGCTCCAACAGAAGGGGCACATAAAAGTCCCTCTTGCTGCCACTCAGCCTTCTCCCAGCTGGGGAAAGCTCTGACTGGTACAACACACCTACCTTGTTCTAAACATGAGAGCAGGATCCATGTTCACGGACGCCATGCGACCCACATGGCGTATCTCCTTCGCAATCATCCTCAGCTTCTCAAAATTCACCAAGCCCTCCACTTTAGAATCATTTCCTGCAACCAACAACATCAGTGATTAGACAAGAAAGTTACTTTTGCTTAGCTAGTAAAGGGTGATATACATCTGCCTTTACCTTCATGAAGGAATGTAAGGTCTTTTTTGATGACAGGAAACAGGGGAATAATAGGGGGCTGTAGGTTTTGGCTGTTAAGGACGTTACGATATTTTGCCATATTCCTAGATGGATCAAATAAGTCCTGTAGATCTTGAAACAGTTTTTCATACTTGCTTGGAAGCTTTTCCCAAGTAGTTCGGAGCCTTGCAACTGGTGCCAAATTCAGGCCACTTGAAACAAAAGAAGTGCAAAGAAGTTAGAAGAACAAGAGAAAGAAACAAAAAATCCTAGAAAAGACCATTTTAAATTTTGTATGGTAGAAATAGCACATAGCCAGAATACATAAGCACAGCAGTATCAATAAAATAACAGAAATTTAAATAATTCTTTTTGCCAGCATAAATTACAGAAAATAATTTTTATAAAAGCTATAAAAACTGGAGATATCTTCATGATGCAACCATAAACAGAAAAAAGTTACACTTAGATGAGTAATTAAACCTTAAAGAGGATATGTATTTGTTACTTAAAAACAGTGTCTGAGTTTGAGTTCAGACTATCATAATCTAAGTACCTCAGGATGATCACTTACTTCCAGATTAACAAACAGGCACCCACCTTCTTTCTGCAATAATCCTTCTGATTTTGTTCTTTCAGGATGAAATTTTGTAACACTCTCTATACCTGAGGTTATTCTCAAGCTGTAACTGGTGCAAACCCCCTTTTTCCACTGTAATGACATTGACTGCCTTGCTGTTAATTTCTACCTGGTGGGAAAGTCTGATACCTAGAATCTTTCTTTCACCCAAGTTTTTCCTAGCAGAAAGGTGCTTTTATTTCTCCTTGAGATCAGATGAAATAGCTGAACAAAATCTCAATATTTTGATGTCTCAGAGATACTGACTGATCACCAGCATGGATCCTTGACTTTTGGAACTTGCCTCATTTGCTGAATAGTATTCAAATGTACTCATTTTTTTCCTACTCACAGTAAAAGTGTCACATTCAATCTGTTGACTGAATGTCAAGATGATGACAAGACCTTGTGTCAAAGACAGTGATAACACTGTCAGTTTACCTCAACTTACTTGAGCTTTTTCATAAGAGACAATATAGGGGGATTGTTTGTTTTTGTTTGGGTTTTAAAGAAAGTGTATAAACATAGACATTAGTTTTCTCCCTCTCTTCTCATTCCAAAACTAAGAAAGGTTTTTTGAGATTTTCAGTACATTTTAAAATTCTTATTACAAGATCTTTATTTACAGACTATATTAGGGCACCACAGTCTGTCATTGATTATTTTCAGAGTTCCATGAAAGAAACTGCTGATACAAAGAAAAAAAAATGCAACATATTATGGCTGAATGAATTTAAGATATTGGGCAGTAAGACAAAAATGAGCTGCTTTGGGGAAATTAGCCCATTCATTTGCAACAATTGTGTGGTTTTCCTGTTGTTTCTTTTGGTCTTTGTCCTTAAATAAATGCATTCGTTTCTCTAGTGCCATGTTCACCTTGCCACACTATCTTGAGCAATAATTATGTAACAGTAGCATTTCAAACAATATTTCAGCAAACATTTCAGATTACAGAAAATGTCCTCCTTAGCAAACTGCCAAGCAGACTATTGATGTTAGCAGTATAAACTGGTTTACTCTATTACATACTTTTTTTTAAGACTAAAGTAAGTAAGACTTTGCTTTTTACTTAGAAGTAAAATTATTAAAGAGCAGTACCTAATGATGGCAAACATTGAGTTGAAGTTCTTGCATTCTCTGCAGTGTAGCGCTATCTTAATGAAATGCTTAATGATCTTCATCCTTTTCAGCTGGTTGGTTTCTCTCAGAATCTCAGAAGCCACCCAGAAGGTTTCTTGATTTATCACCTCTTCAAACCTTTTTAGATTAGTGCAACCTGTTTTTGATTTGAGTTTAAACAAGTCATCTATGTATTCCGTAGGTTCAATATTACGGAACAGCTCAAAGTTCCTCATGGAGAGTTGGGTAGCCACCTCAACAGTACTGAGCTGTAGTAGGGAAATTTGGCTTTCCCTTAATAACTCTTGGGCATCTTCATCTGAACAAAGAGTTTCTGTTTCCATGTTATTCTTCAGGTAATACCTGTAAAAACAAAATTCAGAAAAAGATATAATATAGATATAGTATACCCAGATTAGTGCTGAGAGTTACAGCAATGATCCAGTTGGAATCTGAGAATAAAAGGAATTTCACTAGGCCTAGGTATTAATGAGATGTTGCATAAGCAGCAATGTGTTGCAAAGAAACAGAACATTAAATAATTAAGTAACGCTCTTTAACAAGATTTTGACTTGATAAACTGGCATCGTCAGCTTTAGCTCAGTCTCCATCTTACCTGCCACTCAGCTGTATCCTGTCAGCAAGCTTGGAGAGCTGATCAGGGAGCCTCCTTTGCTTGATGACACCCTCAGGTGTGACAGAGACCTCACACAGTGAATAGGCATCAGGGGTTGCAGTGAGAGCAAACTCCCTGATGGCCTGGATGACCACTTCCTTTGCCGTGGTGTCCTTGCTGATCATTATGTAGCGACTTTGCTGGTCTGCCTTGAAAACCCGCAGGACTTGGTCTGGTAAGTCTGGAAAAAAATTACAAGCAAGGCATGCAATTTAGTAAGCAAAGCAAAATAAAAACTCAATGGCATAAGAATGAGCAAGTCACATTGAGTTTAATTATTAGTGTTATCAGTTTTTACTTCAGTAAAAGTCTTGATGAAAAGCTAGGCTCTTACTGATAAAGAATATCTTCAGTAAAAACTAGTTCTATAAACATCCAGGAAAAGAAGCTAGCTAGGATATAAATAATACAAAATATTATAATATTTTCAAAGTTTGGACAGAAAAACTAATGAGCATGAGTATAATGAAATCCAAACCCATTGACCCACTGAATTTTGGTAGTTATCACTGTATTATTAGGAAAAAAAAAGATAAATGAAATTATACAGGTATCCATCACTGGGTTTTTTAACCTCAGGTATTTTTAAGTGACAAGTATTTAAAATGATTTCTTCCCTCTGATAGAAATAAGCTTTTCTAGTTTTGTGAGGCATGACATCTACTCATTTTTCTTTAATATGTTTCTTCATAAAAATAATTAATTTTTTTAGAATAAAGCAGTCATACAAGCAAGAAAATATATAATAACAAGAAGCCATCTAAATGAAGGCTTCTGAAATTACTATAATGAAAAAATAGTGGGAAAAAAACTGCCAAGTGAAAACATTCACTTTAGTACAACAAGAGGATTTTTTGACAAGACCTGAATGTGCATAACATGTATTCAAGTTACTACAGAAAGATCTATTCAGCAGCAGCAATCTTGTGACAAAAGAACAGAACTGAACACCTCCCCACTGCTCTTGCATGTTTCCAAAATAATAATTTGGAAAGCATTAAGATGAATCTCTCTGATATGAGTTCATTTACATGCCACAAAGACTTTTTAGGCTTAAAAATATTATTTTTCAAATTTCATGCAACTAAGCCTGTACCTTTGAAACTCACAGTAGTTTTTTGCAGCTTGAGAAGCACTAATACTAGAACACACTAACACTGATTATATCATCAGTTACACATAAAGGATATCATTACAGGCCAGCTTTTAGCCCCTCCTAAGCATTTGAGTCAAATGCACAAATACTTCACAACAAGCAAGCCAATTTTGCCTTTTATCACCAACTCCACACTGACCCATCTTCCTTCAGTAATTAGTTGAAGAAGGATACAGAGCAGAATATTTTCTGAAATATTTTCCACATTTTTTGACATCTGGAGGAAGGCAGATGCCAAAGACACAGGCTTTTGGAGATGCTGTTAAAAACCAGGCCCTTCTCCAGATCTTGCTGCCTCATGCTGTTACAGAAATATTTGCCAAAGAAATGCTGCGAAGTTGAGAAGCTACTGCAAACAATACCAAGGTGAGAAATTGTTTAACAGTCCCTAGAAATAAAGTGTTTTGTGCAACAAGAAAATAACCTGCTCTGCTGGGTCACTGAAATCAATATGAAGAAATGCAGAGGACAGCAAATAGAGGAGTCCCATCTTTGCACTGCATTTTAGCACCCAATTTCTCAGGCTGCCTACCTATCAGAGCTGTGAGGAAAAGCTCTGCACAGAACACATTGACATCTGCCAGCAAGTGAAATGACTGCAGCTATAGCAATGGTAGCAAGTAATTCAGCCCGCTAATTTTTAAATAAAACACTTGAAGAGAATCGTAATCACCCCCCTTCACTGGTTTTCAAAACGGGAAACTGGAGTGGCAGGCTGAAGAATGCAATGCTGTGTGATAGGAATCTAGTCCCTTAGAAAGATTGTGAGGGGAAAGAAAAAATACCAGTGACTGACAGTTCATCATTACTCTATTATTTTGACTTCCAATCAAATAGCAAAGGCAGCACAAGAAAAGAGAAATCAAAGTGCTATTGAACATTTAAAAATAAACCTTTAAAAGTATATTTGAGACAGCCTGATCCAATCAGAAGGGAAACTAAAATGACTCCTTGCAAATTTCAAGCTGTTCACACTTTCTCCTCAAAGACTACTCTTCTAAAAGGAGCAAGTTGTTTTATTTTTTATCCTGAGGGATATTTCTCAAAGCCTCCAAGGACAGCTGCTCTACCCATTTCTTTTTCTCCTCCAGTGCATTCAATTTCTTGCAAGCTGCCTCCATTTCCATCTTTAATTTAGACCAAGGTAGTACAAGGAATTAAAACTGCAGGCTTTAATTTTTTTCAAGTCTTGAAATATATAGAGATATAATTCAACACTTCTATATACAATGCAGCCATCTCTAAAGTCCTTAAGGTTTATGATTTTCATTTCAAGCCCCCTTTTCCTTCCTTTCTACTCAGGAAAAGAAAAATAGCCTTAGAATTACTGTCAAAATATTCAGTGTGTGGACATTCAGGCAAATTTTAACCAAAAAAAAACCAAACAAAACTGACCCAAATAAAAACAACAATTATTTTTTTTAATGAGGAAGAAATACATTTTCTACAAACACACAGAAAAACTGTTAAAACATTGGAGGGATGGCATTACGTCATACTGAGCTCCTTCCCTCAATGCAAAATGCAAACAGTTGAACCTTATTCATTTATCAAGCTTCTCTGAACTCCATCTGTAATTGAAAGGTCTTTGGGCCTGCAATGGCTTTCCTTTTCATGGAAGTTTGTCTGAGCTGCTTGAGTCAGCAATGCCCATAGCTCTGGAACTTGGCCACTTGCTGCACTTAGCATTAGCACTTTAATTACCTAGAACTGGCTGGTCTAGGTAAGTGGCAAGCTAGAGAAAGGAATTTTCATCCATTTCCCATTTATAGAAAAAGTCCTGATGAAAAACCAGGCTCTTACTGATAAAGAATAGCTTCAAGGTGTTGGACACTAGTCATTGGAGAAAATACAAAAAACTATCCACCTTCCAAGTCTCTCAGGATCAATCTTAGGCACTGGGGGAAAAATCACAAACCACCTCCTTGAAATCTCTCCTAGCCCTAAAACACCTGACATGCAGCAATGTTCAATATCACAGTTTCAAGACAATAATTGGCCAGTGTGTAGGCTGATATTTAAGCACCATCCCTTTAGCTAATCCTTTAGGTAATGTTTGAAACCCTCCAGTCTTAGGAGGGAACTGAATTTTCTGTTCTACTTTTGAGTAATTCTCTAAAGATTAGGCTAAAATAACCAAGTGTCTGCTGAGCTACCATCACTATATCCTGCTCCAGAAGCTATATTTTAATAGCAAAGACTTAGATACTTAACTCAGGAAAGGTTTCCCACTAAGAACCTTCCTGCAGCCAGATAAGAGCTCAAATCCCAACCCTACCAGGAGCTCCAGCTAAACCCTTTTTATAAGATAAGGCTCTCAAGTTTCTCACAGTCTCCCCCTATTTCTCCCTCATTCACTCCTGTGCTTTGATCCTCTCTAAATGTGTTCATTTTTTATCTATTTCAGAAATGGATTTTATATTCAAAGAATCTGGCATACAGCTGTAGGGCAGGGTGACTAACAAGAAACTTTGAAACTCTGTCCCTTACAAATGTAGTACAAATTATATAAGTCTGTTCAGAAAAAAAACTGAAATACATGTCTTGTGTCACAGCCCAATATCCTTTCCCTTTACCATGAGCTAATGATCTGCTATGCCATTAGAAAATATTGCAGTCTTGAAAACAATGATCCACCAAGGCAAATTATAAAATACCAAGCAAAACAGATTATTACTGACCAAGAAAATTCAAGCAGTAAGAAGCACTCTGTATACAGCATACATGAAAAACAGACAACTGTTATATGTAGGTAAAGTATATTGTAGCAAATGTGATAAATCCTCACGCATGAATAAGTGACTAATTTGTGTATGACAGCAAACAGTTAATAAAAACTCACATGCCTCTTCAGACTCTACAAATCCACACACAAAAAAACCCCAAACCTGAACTATGAAAGGAAATTGAAAGGTCAAGAACTACAATAAGAAAAGGATCCTTACCTGGAGTAGTGTTAAAGTCTAAGATGCGGTGATGAGACTGCAGCAGGTCGGGATTACTGGATGACAGGGTTCCACTGACAGGTAAAGCTGGAGGAATGTGCTTTGTTTGCCTCAGTCCTACAATGCTGTCATCCTGAGACTGGCCAATTCCAATGTCACTGCATCCAGAAAGAAATAAAATCAGGACTTACAGACATTCAGAGATTGGTTATACTAGAGGGATGCAGCGATGTCTCTATTGCTACATTTTCATACTTTCAATTGTTGATACAGCAATGGCTATTTAGAAGTCAAAGTTCTCCAGACAACAGGACTTGCTTTGTGAACAGTCCACTCAGAGTGACTCAATTTGCCTGCTCACACTGCCAGAAGATCCTCATCACTAAGCTCTGAGGAGTTGCTAGGCTCATTTTTTAATGATTTTGGCCAATATGTTTGATCAAAAGGTGGTACACACCTCATAATTCTTACACCACCCCATCACCTGAACTTTGAGCAATACTACTGTCCTCTAAGTGCTGTTTTCAGGTCAGGACTTCATAGATTTTTTTTTTTACCCCATCACAGACAGGATTTGCAATTACATTTGTGATGTATTGGAGCCATGCTATATAATATCTTTAAACAGACAGATGAGAGAGGATCATTTGAGATCATTTGGTTTTACCATCCTGTATCACTTCTCTGAGTTTCTCTCCACTCCATGTGACTGAAATGATACTAGGTAAGGCTAAGCTAAACAGCCACACTTGGGTGCTAGAAGTACCCTCTCCAAAGTACCTGGCAGCTGTAAATAAAGTATTCTGTGATACTGGTGAAATGTTTTATCCATTAAACTGTCTAAGGCAGAGTCCCACAGGAGATCAGTAGTGCTAGATGGATCAGAGACAGAGCTATCATCACGTTATAGTAGGCACTGATTTGCTTATTGCTTTTGAGTTCATAATAATGTGAAGCAGAACACCAGCCACAAGATGTAGAGCTGGAGACAGCCATTGAACTTTTCTCTAAATATACATATCAAAACCCTTAATAAAATACTCCCAGGGTGTAAAATGTTGAATAGCAGTCATTACAGAAAGTGAAAAGCATTAAAAATGTAGCAAGTATAGGCAAGGCCTCTCTAAAAGCCAAGCATGTCTAAATCTGTATCTACACATTTAAATAAAGCATAAACCAGAATTTAGACTTCATTGCAAATGTTACAACTAAGCCAGTCTAGTAAATTAAATGATGCAACACAAATGACCACTTGTACCCTAATGTTGGGCACTTAAGCTTTTGTCTCTATCCACCCTTGGAAGACCTAAACAGAAGTAATAAAAGCTAGATAATTACCCTGATAGCTGTTACAGCAGCAATATCCTTTTGTGCTTACTGAATAACTCTACACTGTGTGCTCTTGTACCACTTCTTTAAGTGCTATGAATTGAACAGTAGTCTGGAAAACTAAACCAGTATCTGAGCACTAAAGACACATTTTTAATGACATAGACACAACTGCTTTTGAGAAGGCAATGCATGGTATCTCTCTGTGTTGTGTTTGGGTTTTCTCACTGTTTTCCTTCTAAAAAACAGATAACTGTATTATCAGAACACTTTCATGAATTGTAAACCTCAAGCCATGAGAGTGACAGAAACACTCAAGTCCACTGGAAACAGATACAGGATTCTCTCTTAATCAGAAGTTAAGGTGAATCTGAACATTTGTATTTTTGTACTTCCATCAAGCACGAAGTACTGCGACAAGCAGTGATAACCAACTCAGCCCACAGCACATTCCTGCTAAGCTACAAGCAAATAAGTCTTTCACTACAACCAAAAGAGTTGCCAGCAATCAATATCATGTCCTTCAAGCAGGAACCACTCCACATTTTAAAAAAAGAACGTAAGCAAAAAACCCTGCAGCCCTAGTACCTCAAAATGTTTTCTGGTGGTTCTAAACTACCATATTACAGATTTCATAAATACTGCAAACAACAGAATTTTCTCTAAATTCTAATCAAATTAAGACAGTTTGACTCTTATATTAATAGTTTCACTTGCATTATGCATTCCTTTTGCAGTTTGCCAGTTTATATAAGCTTATACCTATCCTGTTCATCATGACTGAGGCAGCTTCCGTACAGTGGATCAACTCTGAAAATGTTAGGTTTAAAGGCAAAAAAAGTGTTTAAAATTGTGCTTGAGTTTAAGTCTTCATATGAGAAGTTGGAAATCATTTACTTTACATTCAGTCTATTCTTTTTAAAACTTAAATTAGAATCTGAGTTCTAACTTAAGCAAACAAGTAATGAAGTCTAGAAATATAGATAAAAAGGGCAACACTAAAAAAATCCAGGTCCCATGAAGATCTACTGTTAGGTAAAATATTTTTAATATGCCAATGAAAGAAGATTGTGGTTTTAAGGAAGCAGCATTTATATTGCTTTCTGTATGCATCTGCCATGTAAGGAGACACTAACATTAACTAAGGAATAACTTTCCTGTTGAATGACAAACAGAGTAGAAGGGATAATGAAATGACAGAACTATCTGAATATGCTGCTTCCCTCAGAACACAAAATCCTGTGCACTCCACTGCAGGGCTGCAGAGAGGAGAGAGACAGGGGCTGCTGCTTTGTCTGGGATGCTGCTCTATGGACCAGGCAGAACTTTACCAGAGAGGGAGGTAGGAATTGTGTTTAATCCTTTTTTGGACCAACTGAGCCTACAGACCACAAAATCACTCTGCATCAGAAAAGTAAACAAAGAGCTCTAGTGGAGATTGTACCTGGAACCCAAGAAATGTCTCAGAGACAGTGAAAATTTCCCTGTAGGTGCAGAGGAAATGGTGCTGTTTGCTCAGTTTGGGAAGTTATTTAACCTTATTGAACTAAACAGCAGGACTGAAGGAAGACATTATCTCTGCTCAGACTGATTCATCTTTGGTACTGATTTAATGTTTCATGAAGCAGACAAGCCTCCTCTAAGAGCGACCTCATTCTAGTTTAAAGATTGGTTTTGTCTGGGTACATCCTCAAGGCACTGGAGCCTTCTGCAGTCTTCAAACTCAAAAAACAGTGGACAGTTTCACCTCTTAAGCCAGCTGAGTCACAAAGTCTTTAAATGCCTACTTTAACTAAAGAGTAAATCAGCTTTTCCACCCCTCTTGATTTTCTTACATGCAAAATCGTGAAACTAGGTAAAGTCCCTTAATATATTCAACGCCAGTAATTAAAAGGAAGAATGAGATGGATGCTTTCACACAATAGGGGAAAGAAAAGCACAAACACTAAAGTCTATAGCTACAGATCTCTGTGCAGAAACTGTGCAGACAAAAACAACTGAATGTCAACAGGCTCTGCAGACAAACTGCTATATATAACACATAAAGCAGAGCTAGTAAAAGAAAATAAAATAGGCCAAGTTTTTCTGAATCTTACCCAAAGAGGTCCCTGCACAGAAAAAGTATAAAAATGAAAGAACATAAAGAAAAAAAAAATCAACATGAAAATTTTATGCAAATGCTATGAACCATAGTGACCAATGCAGAAAGACCTAGGTAGGCACAGCTCATCAGAGTAACAAACATGCAAGACCAGTTAAATAAAGGAAAACATGCTAAAGACAAAAAACACAAATAGAGGATTTACAAATGCTTCTCTATTGGAAAGGTACTGCCATCAATTCAAGAAACAGCATTATTTGTGTATAACACTCTATATTAATTTAATAAATCTATTACTAAAATTCTATATATAATTTTCAGAATAGTTTTCATTTAGTAAGCAATATCTAACACCAGTTAAGCAAACTTTTAAAGTAATGTCAGGGAAAAAAGCCCTGCATTTTCAGCACAAGTGTCTTTTTTAATTTACATGGAATAGTTTATTCCTTAGTGGGACACAGGAAAGAAAAATGCAAGAGAAAACCGATCACACAACTACCCTCTACCATTCATTTTCCCCCCATCAATACCATTTGCCTTGGCCAAGAACCAGGTTCCCATAATATCATATAAAATTCACTCTTCTATTGTTGCCAGCAATTTTCAGAACTCTATTTCTAAAATGTGTTCATAGAATAAAAGCTATCAAATAGCATATTTTGCTTTCATTAAAAAAAAATAAAATAAAAAACCACACACAATTCTATCAAAGAACCCAAGTTAAAATTTTAACCTCACATTCCCTACAGCAGTACATAAAAATTGTTATACACCACTGGAATGTGGATACATTGAAATCTTAGCTCATACCAACCCTTAGCAAGTAACCTGCTTGCAGAATTATTCTGAAATAATTTCAGTTAACAGTCCTCTTAAAAGAAAAAGGAAAATGACATAAAGAAGTATTTGGCCATTTTTTGATCTATACGAAACAAAATATATCTAAATTGATGTCAGAAGATGCACTGTTAGCAGTCTATGCTTGTTCAAATAGTCAGAATGGCTTTTTCTGATTTTTTTTCAGATATAAACATGATTTGTATTAATAAATAAAAAAGCATAATCACAAATTAAAAGTTCATTAGGAATTCTTATAATTTAATGCAAAGGAAATATTTAGGAGGAAATAAACTCACTTGTATGGTTTCTGAGGCAGAATGCTGATTCGAGTCTTGTCAAGTATCTTCTTTAACTTATTTCTTCCCCCAACTGTGTTGGCTTTACTTTTCTTATTTACTTTTTCTAATCCTATTACCTGCTCCACATCAACAGCAAGGTCAGGGATGGAGTAACGACTCGCCTTTTTAATATCACCAATTTTAGGCAGGTGGGGAGCACCATTTCTTTTTTCCTCTGACAACCTTGTTAAGAGTTCTTTAAAAACTGCACAAGACAGAAAAAGGGAGGTAAGAAAAAGGACAAAAATGTAAAAGAAAGCTCTGTGCACCAGACCAGTTCAATATTAATCATTAAAAAAAAAATGATTAGGGTATTCTGTCAATTTCTAAGACTTCAAAAACATTTTTGCTTTTAAAAATAACATTCGTTTTCTGTAGTATGAATCAGAAAAACTGTTAATTGGCCCAGCCTAGAAGAGAAATACACAAGTGCCCACATGGTTACATGGATGGTATCAACAGAAGGAATTTGACTTTTTAGTCTAAGGACAAAGCTTCTGCAGAATAGCAGCATGTATAAAAAGAGAAAAGTGAGATAGAAAAATAAAAATGAGAAGGAAGTTTTAAACATAGAGGCAGCAACAGAAGCTTTCAGATGGACAAGAAATTATTAGCAACAAAGCCATAAGGAAAACAAAGCAGGAGACTACTGAGACACCCTGGATGTTTGACAGGGCTGTTGTATTGATCTGCTA
The DNA here is from genome assembly GCA_024362935.1 of Setophaga petechia. Classification (NCBI taxonomy): domain Eukaryota; kingdom Metazoa; phylum Chordata; class Aves; order Passeriformes; family Parulidae; genus Setophaga; species Setophaga petechia. The sequence continues at coordinate 38,088,370 of JANCRA010000001.1, forward strand.
GAAATACCAAAAAAACCTCTCATTTTCCCTCAGCTCCCTAGCAAAGAGTCATCTCTGAGGCAGAAATATCTGATATATTTGTAAAGTAGTTCTTGTACTGCAACTTCAGTCTCAAAAAACCCCCAATACATTTAAATAAATCATACAAAACTGAACTGGAGAACAAGTCATGTATTCTGAGTGTTAAAGGGGAACTCTCCATACAAAAATGGAAAAATCCTCTGGTGACTTGATTTGCAATAATAAATAAAAAGTGATAATTAATACTAAGGAATTGTAGAAAAACACAGCAACAATGGCAACTAACTAAGGATGAGTATTAGGGGCTATGTTTTACTGTTTTTTATTAATTCTGTCCTTAATATTCTCTCATATCTAGAGGTACAACAAATTACTAAGAGACTTCAAAAGCTTGAAGTAAGACATAAAAGTGGAGGAGAGGAAACCCAGCCAACAACTGTACTGTTGAATAGGACTTAGATGCTGGGGAGAGAAATTAGGTAAAGATAAGAAGATGTCGTTGAAAAAAGGAAACTCCTTTTGGGATTTTTGGAGAAGAAATTCTGCATGCAATACACAGAAAGTAACTGCTCTGGGACTGTACTATAATCTGATTTCATTATTTGCACTGAGACACAAGATAGGAAAAAAATTAGAAAAACATTTCTGAAGCAAGGAAGAAATCAAGTTTAATCTTTAACAGAGTAAAGCAACACATGAAATGCAAACACTCAGTGTGAGAAGGATAGTTACAGAACTTACACACAGAGAAACAAGAACATCTGGCTAAAAAACCATGTCCAAATATATAAAGAAATGTCTCTAATTATTAGAAACAACTAAAATATTAGAATATTTACTGCAAAGCAAAAAAAAAAAAAAAAAAAAAAAAAAAGTCCCAAGGAAACAATGAATTTTAAGACTTTTTGGCCAATGACTTCTGGAGATAACATAGGCAAACTAAATCTTCAGTTAGTGCAGTGATGTGCTGTGGTGATATTCTGCCCTACTTACTTGTGATGAAGAACCTGATCCTGAAAGAGATACTCAAGGAACACATCACTAAATTGTGTAAGTAATCCAAGTACCCAGTGGTAAAAAAATCAAACCAAACCCCCAATATATTCATTACTTATGATAGTAATTGAGGTCCTGAGCTGCTTGAAGATTCTTCCATGTGTACTTTAGTACTTGTTAGAGGGAAATATGTAGAGAACAAATACAGAGGGTAGCAAGAATCTTTTCACTAAGCTGTCAGGAAAGGTTGTAATAGTCTTGACCTTGTTACACTTAGACTGGGCTGAAAAACTGTGAGTAAATTCAGCAGACAGAATAAGACCACTGATCAGCTGCAATGTCTGAAAAGGCTTCTTTCTTGAGAGAGAACTAAACATTACATATACAAGCAGGTTTTTAAAGTTTGAGCTACATGGTCACAATAGCTCCTCTTAATCCAGAAACATACACTTGTGAGAGGGAAGTCACTTCATGTAAATCCCTACTCATAAATTTTTCTTTGCAATTATGAACCTAGGTATTTCAGGACCTTCATGTCTCCTCTCTATTCTCTCCAGTACAAAAGAGTTTCAAACAAAACTATTTTAAACTATTAAAAAAATAATTTAGATCTCTATCAAAACTAGAATGAACAATGTAGACAAACTTACCAAATAAATTGGTTTTCACAGTGATAGACAGATGAGTGTTATTTCTAAGGATTTCCATGGCTTTTGTCAACTGAATGTTTTCAAAGTTTTGACCATTCACTTCCAATATCTAAAATTCAAACAAGTTTGAAAAATTTTCATGTAGTGAAGAGAAAGGAAACAAAAAAAAAAAGGGAGGGGGTAATGGAGGGACACATTTTAAAATTACATACCTGGTCTCCACGTTTCAAGCCTGCTTCTGTAGCTTTGCTACCAAAATCTACACTGTCAACAAAGATTCCAAATCCCTTTTCTGACCCTCCCAGCAAGATAAAAGGCAAAGGGGCTTCTCGAGATGGCTTTGTTAAGGTTATCAATCTTCGTTTAGCTTTAGCAGCACAAGCAATATTTAACAGCCTCAAATGTCCACCCATTTTCTATAAGAGAAAAGCATAGTAAGTTATTTATAACAACAGGCCTGGCTATTCCCTGTTATCCCAAGTTGTCAGAAAAAAACCCCTCACTCTTACCTCCCTCTCCAAATTGTTCTCAAATTCTTCCAGAAATCGAGTCATAGCAGGATCTCCTTCAAAATCATTGAAGTGATTGTTCACCCACAACAATACTACCCGTGTAACCTGAAAATTCATCAATATTACAAGTTATAAGTTCTGCTGGAACACTCAGAACAACACTACTGCCAAGTGCTTTAAAAATACTGGTCATTAAAGCCCCTGTAAATTTTCACAGGAATCTTAAATAATACATATACATATGTATTATGATATACTATATTACTATTACTATACTATTATATTATTATACACATCCAAATCAGACTTCACTAATACGCAATTATATATCAGGAGAATAGAAAAAATTAAGTATCAAAATTGCTTTCACTTGTATAAGCAATTGTATGCTGTATTTCATAACGAATGCTGCTAGTCAGAAAACACTGGCTGTATCAAATTTTATTAATAAGAAATAGTGCACACAGGTAGAAGGCAACAAGATAGATCCATTTCTGACTTATAACAATTTCCTGTTCATGTACATTTCCAAATCTGCTTAGTTCTCCAAGCACAGGATCACAAAGCTTAGAATACAGCCTAATACTGGCTCTTGAATCTCCTAAGTCTTTAGATGTACAATCATTAACTTCATTTGGCATTTAGCTCTGTAAAAGAGTTCCTCTATGTTTAGAGAGGCAGGAAAAACAAGACATTGCAAGAAGCAGGAAAGAGGTTTTAACAGCAAAAACAGTAATTCCTTTCCTTAGAGCCAATCTTTCCATTTACTCCTCCTTTTCTCCCTCCATCGGATACTCCCCTCAAGTAATTATGATGATAGAGTTGAGAAGAATCTTAGCTGGTATTTTACAGTTTTTTAGGAAAAAATCTGAAGAAATACTATTAATTAATACTAATGAAGGCAAAGCCACAAAATAAGAGCAGCATTTTTTAAAACTATATGCTTTTACTCTAATATTCTTCTTTTAGTATGTGATTTGACCTGGAATATCAGCAGCAGTTGTCCTGACAAAACCAAAGTGTTTTGGTGTCTTGAATTAGTATTGATTCATGCTATTTTTAAAAAGTTGCTGAATCCAAAACAGTTGTGCCACTCAATGCTACCTCTCAAAATACAGCTGCATTTCTTCTTTTATGCTGGGAAAGTAAATTAGTAGGGATAAATCTCTAAACATTTCAAAACCTAATGCTTAAGAACAAAGTCTCACACAATTTAAAAGTCTCATACTAATTTTAATTAGTGCTAACCCCCGCCCATTCTTCATGGCTTTCATGTCTGCACAAAATCCAAACCTCTGCAGCCCTATGTGCTAAAGGTCTGACACCAGGCTTGCAAAACCAATCCCTGCCACCCTCAAAGTTGCTAAGTAGTTTTCCTTTTACCCCAGAAAGGAAATTAATTCAGAAGAAGTGCTGAAATTAATGACCAAACTAACCAAACACTTCAGAACTCCTCAAGTTCAGATTTCAACTGAAGGCAACTAGCCAGCTCTGCGTGCTGCAGCTCCCAGCCACAGGAAAATACTTGAGATTTCTGCACCTTTGAAATTGAACTTCATTCCTGTTAAACAGTTTTGATATTTTTCATTACTGTGGATGACACTGGAAGATCCAGACAACGTCTGGTTAAATTTAGGGTAATTGCAGATTATTAAAACTGTCTGGGAAGTTGCAAGCTGTACCACGCAATGTATTTTAAACTACTGCAGTGACAGCTTCACTGTCAATGCTGCTTTTAGAGCTGGGACTTACTCATCTACACCCAGAGGACACTGAGCTGGGAAGAGTTGAATGCTGACTTCTAGAGGAATGCCATTACTTGTGTCACAAATCAGGAAAGGCATTAAAAGAGGATTAAAGCTGTAAAATCAAGTAACTTGCTGCAGAGCAAAATCATTGCTAAGGCTGGATGTCCAATGTCCCATTCTGAATGCTCCTGAGTACTCATCATCCTCAGGAAGTTTCACTCACCCCTTTCACTCCCTTTATTGCCTATCAGCACCCAGTACAAAACAGCCAAAATCTTCCAGATTCCTCATTCCCTACTTGCTTATCTCCACTTGTCTCAAGCTGTTCTCTGACTCCTGCCTTTCTGTCAGTGCTGCTGGAGGTCAGAAAAGGTTGGTTATTGAGGCAGCAGGACAAAGAGCTGTTCTGTGTTCAAAGGTTGGTAGAGGCTGGGGGGATTGTTCATTGGAGGACAAGCAACATAACTTTAAAGATGAACTCCAATATCATAACTCTGAGCAGTATCAGCTGCAAAGCCTACCCTCTGTCATATATAAGATCCTTCCTTCAAGGCACAGCTATACTAACATTTCTGGAAGAAATACCCAGATTTTAAAAAAAGCTGAAAACCAAATTTCTCTTTCATTGTACTAATATAATTCCCATGGTTTCAAATTTACAAAAAGCAAAGGGCATCTGTAAATTTTTAGAATTTTCTTAGCATAGGAAAAGGTTGCATACAAGAGAGAATAAAGCAATACAGTTTGAAGGATGATAAAGCCTCAATGGCCAGTGGGCAAAACTGGATGTGCTTTATTCTTCCATCATGGAAATTTTGTTTAGGGAAGAAGATATGTGATTGCTTTCTTCTGTTTGGGTTGAGCTTGGTGGGGTTTTTTTAATGCTACATAAAGCACAACAGACTCTTGACAGTGCATGAATTTTCTATTCTAGTTTTAAAAAATCATGCTTACCATGTTGAATTAACTAGCAATATGTACAAAAACCACAGAACTTAGTTATATGCTCAAACTTGGAGACACAATAAAATTCTACTGAATTACATTAAATAAAAGTACTCACTGCTGGAAAAAAACTTCCCGTATCCCTGCAAGCAACTAAGTTGTAAAAACATAGCAAGGTAAAGCACGAGCAATTTACCTTGCATGAACACAGTACTATTTAAATAAAATAAGAAAAAAAAAATGTTCTTAGTTTTAGCCATATATTCTGCCATAAAATATGTCTCCATCTATTTGTATCTTATTCAATTTAGTCATTCTCTCTGAAGCATATTTTATTCTTATTGCTTATATTTCAAATGGTAACAATACATGATTCACGAGATTTTCACCTTATCCCTGAGGCTGGGGTCATTGAACCACTCCAACAACTTCTTGCCCACTTCCATTGGGCTGGAAAGAAAGGTCCTATACGTCAACAGGAAGTCTTCTATAAATGTTGGGTCTACCACAGAGTGCTCTTCCACCAAATGCATTGTTAACCTTTCAGCTGTTCCCTATTGAAAGCAAAAAATTGAAAAATCATACTTATTAACACATTTTCAACACATGCAAATTTGTTTTCTTGTAACATACTGAAGACCCGTCACACTAGAAAGAATAATGCCATCCATTAACTGATGTGCTAAGCAAACATAACAGCTTGACCACTGTGTTAAGAAATGTAAAAAATTTTAAGTTATGTAATTAATCTCTATAGAAATCACCTAGTTGCCAACATGCATAATTCTTTTTAAAAATCTAGAAATATTAACAGTCTTTTGTCAAATATTTACTTCTACAATATATGTCTCAACTGATCCTGGCCCTAACTTGCCAAGTTAAGAGGTTTGCAGAAGACAGACTTTTTCAAGAGACTCTCTCTTTTCCTTTTACCTTGATGACAATGTGGCCTTTCCTCGTTCCAGTGCGGTCCAGCTCCCTGTGCTCCTTCACCATCACAATCTCCCCTTCCTCTTCCACCTTCTGCATGTTCTTTTCCACTTGATTGAGGATGCGGCAATAATCTTGCTGGGCTATGCAAACGAACTGGAAAGAATCATCACACACCAGCATTAAAAGGTTAAATCTTCAGAGGAGCATTTAGACTTAAGGTGCAAGTACTCAAATCAACAGAGAAGATAAAGCAGCTCCTCAGCCCGCAGTGAGCCTTTCCAATAGTTTTTGTCTATCCAACAGTTCAGCCTTAACAAGCAGATGAACAGACAGGCACAGTACTGCCACTACAATCCTGCACTTGAGGACACCAAGATCCATCAGAGCAATATGATTTCGTATTCCCAACCATTCTCATTCAGCTGCTCTGACGTCCCCACTGCTGGAGATGAAGCCCAGCTCTTTTGTGGTGTTTAGAAGAGTTAAGTAGAAACCCAGCTTTTATTTTTTGTGGCTATTGTTTTGGTAAATAATCTTCTTTTTTAATAGCTATTTTATTGAAGTCAATTAGTAAGAAAAATAACATTTATTCAATTAAATAGTGCAGGCACAAAGAAAGAAATTACTTCTTGTCTTAAAGCATAGAGCAGGAAAATTATTTTCTACAATCATCAGTTCAGCCAAGAATCAGTGCAAGAATAATATCTCAGGAATGCTCCTAATACCTACACTGTGCAAACATAATTAAGATCAACCACAACAAATTGGAAAAAGACTACATTGTACACAAATTGTTATACACTTGCCTCTTTTGGAGGGCAAGGTTAAACTGCCTTATTATATGAATTCGGGTATTTAACTGAGAGGAACAGTGCTTCTTATGGTTGAAAAGTTGTTAAATCCTTATGTACATACTTAGGAAAAGGGCCCAAGAATCAGAGACCATAGTTTCTCTTTAAATTCACTTACACATCATTTCATTTTTCCAGCAGCTAGTAGCAGCTGAAACAGAAGTTCCACAGTTTGGATTTGCTGAAAACATTACTCTAATGAGAAACCATTTATGCACATTTTGGGAGTTAGATGGGCAAGCTAAACCAGGTGACTCTATGAACACACATTTTCACCCCTTTCAAAGGTCATCTACTTGAACCTAATTAGCCATCAGGACCAAGCAAAATGCTTAATTCACCCACAGCTCTGCTATAATTTTCTGGATGGGAATAAGCAAATAGCAACCACATAACCAGATTCAGCCAGCAGTTTTATGCTATGAAAAGCATTCCTTACATCTGACTGCTTGTATTACAGCAAACATCAAAGCTTTTTCCTTGAAAGGTCAGATTAGCCAAAATTAGATCTTTCACTCAAACCACAGGAGATAAAGTTTGTATTACTCTGATATTCAGTAGCTGAGTTGAGTAAGGAAGAATTGCTATTAGCTGCAGAAGGGAAGGAGCCTGTCATGGCTAATGGACCTTGAGATCCTACTAAGGAACATTGGAAGCAATGGATGGATGGCTGGTGACCCTCAAATTCTAGAAAAACCATGCAGACAAACACCTTCATGCAAAATGATCCTTTACCCAGATAAAGATAACTCCATTTCCCAGACTGTGGGTATGCAGGAGCCATACTGCCCAACTACTGTCCAGGGTTACCCAGTCGATATTTTACATGTATTCAGTTTAAAATAAAACTTGGTCTCATTATTGAGTTGCACTACACCTGTGTGCATGTGAATTTGCTTGTACCACAGACACTCTACCTGGCAGTCATCCACTTTGGTTCTCATCACTCCTTTCATATATTCCTTTTCCATGGTGGGGGAAACACCAAAACTGTTCCCCATGCACAATATCTCTGTTCTTCCATCAGGGTATGTCACCTCCACAGAGCCATTCAAAATGACTGACCAGGAATCCAGCTACAAATCAAATATTACAGGATACATGAAGACCAAATCACTTAACATTTTAATATCATGCTATATAAATACAACTCTCACAATTGTTGTAAGGCAAAATTTATTTTCTAGCACCTATTAACAATTTAATAAGCTAATTTTCCTTAAATGTACAGCTATTTCCAGCTCAAGAAAACTGGGATCTTAAGCTTATCTTTACTATTAAGAGGTAATGTAAGACTGTGGAAAAAAAAAAAAAAAACAGAAGAAGTTTTAAAACAGCACTTGAACACTGAAATGAAGTCCCAGATGAGTTCAAATAGGCAGGAAGCATTTAGTACAATACAGAGAATGCTTTCTGGTTTTATTGCTTAAGAAATATGTGAGTGCTTACACAAAAGCTTTCAGAAAATCCAGAACAAAAAGAGTTCTGATTTACCTGAATGTTGCTTTTTTTTCTCTTTTTTTTTTCCCCTTTTTTTTTTTAAGTAACAAAAGAGGACCTTAACCGTGTGGAATCTGGGATGCTTGGTATAATAGGAGAGTCAAAAGCAACTTCTACTGACCTCTTCCCCATCATTTAGTACAATAGTTCCTGCTCTCTCCACAACTGCAAACACCATCACAGCACAGAGTTCTCTCCTCACTGACATTGTCATGTTGGCAAAAGCAGGCAATTGATGCATGAATTCCAGTAGTTGTTCTGAAGGAGAAAAAGCCCACTGAGTCGTGCATGTCAAAACAACAAAGCACAGTAAAGACAGTTCTTCAGCAAGATGCCTGAGGCTGCTTAAGCTAAAATGCTGCACAATCGTTTCTGTATACTAATAAATCATGTACAGTGGCCTGTTTTAATTACTGGGTATTTTGTAGACACAGACTGGCTGGTCATATCATCAATAGAAACCCTGCAAAGTAAAAGTCAGCATAATGGAAAGATTGTAATGTAACAAGAGCTCTGAATACAACCAATGATATTTTTAATACCCCAGTCAGGGCAATAATTTCATTGTGACTAGAACTATATAAAACACAGCAAGACAAATGTCACAAAACTGAGCGAGTTGTTTGGCAAAGCCAACACCTCCTAGTCTAGGCTTAACAGTAAATTGTACTTGATCACTGTCTGGTGGTTTCACCAGAAAGTTCCTTTCAGACGGACCAGACAGGATTACTGTCTTAAAGGTGACTGCTGCTGCTCTGTCTTCTCCCTGAACTTGAGTTGCACTTCTACTCAACAGTGAGCTTCCTGTATTTTCATTTTTTATGTTGTTCATAACTACAGAAGTTAATTTTAGCAGTCCTGCCAAGTGATTATATGCCCCAAAATCGTTTTTGCATCCAGTTTGATCTAAAATGTCTACTGAAAGTGTTCAATAGGACCCCATCTTTTCTCTATTTTTTTATTTACTCTGTATTACAGAAAGGTTGTGGTTAAAAGGGACTTCCAGAAGTCATCTGGTCAAACCTGCCTGCTCAAGCAGAGCCACCCTACAGCCAGTTTCCCAGGAACACATCCAAACATCTTTTGAATATCTTCAAGGAGGAACACTAACACCTCTCTGGATAACCTCTCCCAGTCCTCAGTCTCAGCAGAAAAAAAGCATTTCCTAGTGCTCTGATGGAGCCTCCTGTGTTTTAGTTTGTGCCGTTTGTCCTCTCACTGGGCACTACTGAGAAGACTCGAGCTCCATCATCTTTACACCCTCAACCCAGGGTATTTCTATACATTAATGAGATCCCCTGAGCTTCCTCCAGGCTGAACAGCCCCAAGCTCTCTTAGACCTTCCTTGCATAAGAGATGCTCTAGTCCCTTAATTATCTGATAATCAACCTTAATCATCATTTAGTCATACTTCAATGAAAGAAAAATATCTCCCCCAGTGAAACAGATTAGATTAAAATTTGGATTCTAGTTCTTCGCTTTCAATGTGTTTACTCGTATGTTAACACAGCAAATTAGTTTGATTAGATGCACATTTATGTTAAGGTTTTAAAGGCTCCAATGTTTGCAACAAACGTCAAGTCACAATGTCACAACTGACAATTAAAAATATACTGTGAGAAGCAGTGCTGACATTAATGTCACCTTTGCCAAGGTTCTGTTTTCCAGTTTTCAACGACATCTCCTTCATAAACCTGCTCTGATATCAATCAGAAGCTGAAGCTTGAGATCAAAAAGGCCAGCAAGTAATAGGTTTCACCCATACTATATGCATTTTCTTTAATTGTTCACATTATATATATATACTTATACAAAAAACAATAACAATAAACACTAACCTTATCGATGACAAAGGCCAATGATTAAAATAAAACCGCAAGCTCAAAAATTAAGTTTTTGGAGGTGAAGAAGAACATGTTTGACAACATTTTACTACATTGCAATACTTACCAATGTCATCATCTGTCCTGTCTATTGGGTCTTTCTCCAAGCAGTCTCTTACAATATCCCTACTCATCAAAGGATCTGATGCCCTTTCAATGTCTTCTTCATCATCATCATCCTCAGAATCCACAGCTGTCTCTGGCAATCCACTGAGATCCATATCACCAGCCTCACTTTCTGTAGCCTAATTAGTACATAAACAATTTAAAAAACATTCATATATGTTATTTACTGCTGCAGTTTTCTGGTTAAATGTACAGAGATGAATTCCGCCATCTAGCAGATGATCCAAATTTATTCAATATTTTTATATTGCTTTTTTCTTTTTATATCTTTTTAAAACAACTAACAATTTATCAATCCAAAGCCACTGTGTTTAAATATGACTTTTAACATTTGTTTCAATCAGTCACACAAAGGATTCAACAGACAGACATTACTTAATCTGTGGGTCTTGGGGGGATTGAAGGCTCTTACATTTCAAGCAGCAATGTCTTGAACTGTTAGCGAAATATAATTTTTTTCAATAAACAGTTTTCATTTGACAATTTCTGTTCTCGCTCCAAATTTACAGACACTTAGGAAAGCAATATAATTTTAAACAGACAGTTTGGGGAAATAAGAACAGCATCAGAATGCTACAGGAATTTTGCTATCTCTCAGTCACCTAGGACTGTACTTTTGTTTTACAATTCCAGCTGAACATGGTTAAATATGGATTTCATTTGCTGATAAATTGCCTAAGAATTTACAGATGCAGAAAAAAGCAAAGTCATTGCTTAAACACCACAGATGGACTATCCAGAATATCTGTCAAATTTAACCACCCCCAAATTGTATTAAAATGAATGAAAACATAGTCCAGACTAAGGTCATTAGTATAGCACCTAAAGGTAAATATATTTTAATTTGATATTTAAATATTTCAAAAATGATTGAGTTTGAAGACTGAACACTTTAATAAATCCCACAAACGTTTGTCTGTCATGGCTGATATGGCTGCCTTTTCTCAGAACCTGATTTAATACCACAGCAGCTGCCAAGGCTTAGCTATGACAATTTTTAAGGAAATGCAAGCTTCTAATGAGCAAGTTTTAAGCCATGGCTTGAGAAATCCAGTTTCACAGGCCTTAAACGGATGGTTTGTTTCTGAGACTCTGGGAGCACACAATGCATTCACGTCTACTTGAAAAATACTACATGGGACAAACACACCTACTAAAGCTTGTTTCATCAATCTATCTCAGACTGGTGAAAAAGACAACCCACAAAACTAGGTCACTCTCTGAACACAGGGAAGGTAAGAGAAATTGCATTGGTAATTTTGTAGAATCATCTCCCCTACTCCTGCCTCCCTATCTGTGGCTGACATCTGTCACTTTAATGCCACTATACACAGCCACCTCATGAACAGCAGCATATGGCTGGAGATGGATCAGGGGCAGCTAGTGAGAGTCTTAAATGCTTCTGTCCTACAGCACAACAAAAGCTTTGCAACTGGGCCTTGTTAATATTAAAAAAAACCATGATAACAGCATCTATGCAATATTCACATTATTCTCACTTTGCAGGTTTGGGTTGGGGTTTTTTTAATAGTTGTTGTTCATTTTGGGGGTTTAGTGGCTTTTTTGGTTTTGCTTTTGTCAAGAAAAAATGCTGCTCATTTTTTAACCAGGATAAGGAAAGATGTTACTGGCACAGAAACAAATCACAAAACATAGCACAGATAGCAGTATTTTATGAGCAGTCTTACTGTGTTTAACATGCCCATTCCCTGTGATACATTTGAAACAGCTGCTGCAACTACTCTTTCAAAATAGCCTTCATCAAAAGTGACTGGTGGAAAAATTAGTGGTGATGAGTCAGTAGACACACAGCTTACGACACCAATCTGTCAGAATCTGAAGTTTCCAGCAGTGACAATTCCAGTGACAGTGGGACTGATTCACAGTCAGTTCTGTAAACCTTCCCATCACTAACAAATGCCCCTCCTACCTGCCCAGATTAAGCTCTCTCAAGAGCACAATAGCAAAATTAATGCAGACCTCAATTTAGTCACACAATGCTAACAGACAAGAAACTTCCACCTATTGTACAACATCTGATTATTAAAAAATAAGTTATTTTACTGTCTTAAAGCAATTAAACAAAACTGGAAAATCCTTGAAACTATTATCAAGAAGAGTCAATGCTATTTAAAACAAATTCTCACACTGAATTAAATGTAACTTTGGACTCAGAAAACACTTTACAAAACACTACTACTAAAGGCTACAAGATTTCCCAAAGATGATCACTATTTATGTTTGTTGTTTGGTTTTGTGGGGTTTTTTTGGTTTTTTTTTTTTTTGATAACTGAAGTTATTGGTGCATGGAAAGAATCTACTTCTAATTTCCTACCAAAATTCCAAACCATTGCAACAAAGAAGCTCAGCATTGAATGCAACAATCTACAATGCAGTAAGAAAGTTTGTTAATTTTGGACACCTTTAAAAACACCTTTAGAAGAAAGAAAAATACATGTTTTCAAACAACTTTCTGAAATTTCTATGATCATGCAAAAGATAGAAAAGAAAGACAAATGTAGTCTTTCTGCATGACAAAACAAAACAAAAACCAAACCAAACAAATCCATGTCCCCCCCACCCCAAATCCACAAACAAACAAACAAAAACCAACCAAAAAAACCAAACCAGAAAACTAAGAAAACCTTGAGGGCTCCTTGTGTTTATACATTGAAAATAGCTTTTTTAGGTTTAGTAGCAGCATGTAGGATGTCACGTATTCAAGGTCCTCTTGCTGAGACATTAAACTTCATGACCCAACTACTCTGAGTGCTGTTGTATCCCCTTCTCTGTGAGAAAACCAAGCATGTCTGCACAGGAACCCTTGGTTACTAAGCAATAGCCTTGCATCTGTCTAAGATTAAAGGGAAAACCCCCATGAGCTCCTTTGGGCATAGGGGATTCCTTATGAACCTCAGCCACTAAAAACCCAAATGATGAATATCCAATAAAATTTGTATTACAGTCAATCATGAGGCTTACATCTTCTCAGGGCATGTAACCAAGGATGAAATACATCTCAGAATTGCCATTCTTGGGTGCATGTTGTACTTTGCTTCTTGGGCAAGAAGAGAAATTAGTTTCACTTAAATAAATCTGAAAAGATTGCATGCAACAAAAATGCAAGAAAAATGTTGGTTGCAGCCTGAAGTACAAAACAATGTCTCTCCATACCAACTGTGATAGCAAATTTCTCATGTCATCTTTCCATTTTCTATGGAGAAAATTTTTGAAGCGTCAAAGCAATCTCATAATAGTGACATCCTAATATTTTATTTGTCACATCACCAACGTGACAGTTAAGAGACTAAGACAGACGTTTTCAAGCCTGAGTTGCAGTAGTATTTCATATTTGACACCTAAGGAGAATCTGACCAGTTTTAAGCAGTGGCTATGAAGTTTAACACTGCACCAATAAAAAACCAGCTGCTTCAACTGAGGAGGATCTTGAAGTCCAAACACACTTCCAGATTTGAGTGATAATTAAACAAATACTGTGAAATAACCAGGGTAAAGATGTAAACTAAAAGAAGCCTTGTCTAAGTTCTTGGTTAGCCTTTGGTTCCTTGATTGACATGAGGAAGAAGGGGAGGATTAAGAAAAGAAGAATAGCATTCATTCTCCCTAGGTCAGACTGGGCAGACTGGGGAAATGGTTCAGACCCTTCTGGTCACTTTAGACTGGCAGGAGAGGAAACCAGTTAATCCCAACTCTACTGGTCCTTGATTTTTTAGATGCACCATGACAATGAGCATAATGAGAGAGGTGATGGACTACATGAGCAGCTCAAGAAGACGACTTCCTTTACTGCCTGGCTTCCTCTTCCTCCACTTAATTTTTGAGTTTCTTGAGAAAACAGATTAGAAGAGGTTAAGGGCAATCTCTACCTCTACTCAACCAAGTAACTCTCACTCCAGTGAAACAACTGCTTCATCACACACTCCCCATCCCTGCTAGAGGAAAGAAAGTGGGAAGACTTGGAGAGCTGCTTATATGACTGGCTCTGTTTTAAGTGGCCTTCATGGTTTTCTTTCTATACTGGTTTGGGAAAACTTCCAACTGATGGTAACAAAAAGTAGAAAACCTGTAAACACACTAACTACTGATCTCTCTTTATTTTAAACAGACTATTTTAACCTTTTCTAAAAATTTAATTACTTTCTTCATGAAACATTGTATCATTTTGAAGACTAAATTCTCCTTGTAACTATTGTTACCACCTAAAATCAACAATCCAAAATCTCTAAGCATGCAAGAGAAAAAAGAACAGGGACAAAAAAAAAAGAAAAAAAAAGAATAGAAGAAACGCCTTGCACAAACCAGAAGTATGTTCATTGCCTGGTGCACTCCTTCAATTCCACAAAGCTAACAAAGAAAGAAGCCATGCTCAGTTCAAAAACACCATCTCCACATTACTTTTCAACCACTGTCATTTAAGGGCTAAAAAATGAACTAAAAAATGAAAATAATAATGTCTATTACCAAAACTACTCATTTTTACTTTCTAATTTTTAAGTTGATTCCAATAAAAACACCAAGAACACTGGCTCTACCTGTCTCCTTAAATGACTTGCAGAAGTCACATCAGCTCGAAACATTCCCTCATGTCATATAGTCACATTGGATTCAGTGTCTCCACAGAGAGAGAAATCATGTCTGGAGTTTTGTTTTAAATTAGTTTTCCGATGACTGACGAGAAGTTTACAATATCAATAAATTAAGATGAAATTCAATCCATGCAACTATAACATGTATTTGTTTTTAAATAGTTATCACATGTACTACAATCAACTATAATTATTACATGTACAGAAATCATACACAATCTAATGAAGTAACATTATTTTTTCGTACTACATTGACACAAGTAAAAATGTCCATGAAATACCTTAAAACTCCTTCAGTCCAAGATTTTCACAGTGCTCTCCATATTTGTTCTTTCATTATCTACCCATTATCTACCCCAAAATTTATAACACAGCAGCCCACATGTGTCACAGAAGTCAGTCTGAGCAGCTTTCCTCACTTAAGATGGAAATGTGCAGCAATGCAGAAAACCCACCAGGAACAGCATCCCCCCTCATTGCCAATGATTGCCTCCTTCTCAGAATGGGGCAATGTCTGCCAGGAGCACAGGCATACAAAACAGGGACTCTGGAAGCCACAGAGCAGATTAAGAGGCCCTGAATTTACAGGAGTGATAAGGAACTGCATAGGGCTTCGTTGAAAAAGCAGGGGTGGTAGTCCACAGGACAATTTACCTGAGCTGTTCCAGCCACTCTGGCATCAGCCAGAGCCCTGCACTTCAGCAGCTGATACAGTCAGAAAGAATGGCTTTATCTTAAGGTAAAATGTCTTTATTTTGCATACAGTGACTAAACGGCAGGCTGCGTGGACTCTCTGGTTTGAGACACAAAAGACTGGTCTCACTCAGGAAGAGCTGCTGAAGGGTGGACCTTTCTCCTAGGAGCTACCATATCAGAATCATGAGAAAATAAAGCTGACATCTTGAAAATTTCCAAGCAATAGGCACATCCTGGGAGGGTCTCAGAAAGGATGTTCCTGGTTTCCTGTACCAACAGTGGTATCTGGGCAGGCACTGAGGGCATGTAAGTGTGGCAGGAAGCCACCAGTCTGAGGACAGGATAAGGCAAAGAAAGGCTGGCAAAGAGCTGAGCCAACACAACAATGCTTCCCAAAACAGGGAGGGTGAATAATACACAGCCATGAGCTTAGATCTCCTCACTCTCCAATCATCTGGTAATAGATTTAGCAGTTGTAGCAGGAAGCATCTAGGAGCATATAGGAACAGGTATATGTGTTCACTTAAGAATCATTAATTAAGCCTAGGAATCAAGAGTAAGCAGCCATACATGAGATGTCAAAAAGAGACAGAAGCAAGGAATTGTTCTTGGCAAATACAAGCCAACACACGATCGACTGACATTCAGCATTCCCTTCCTCTCAAGTCACCCTGCAGAGTTTGTCACTTGAACTTATTTCCTAAAATAAAAATAACAGTATTTAAGGACCTTACTAATTGGCACCTGATATGTTTTTGAAACTTGGGTGGGGTAAACACAAAGGTTGATTTTATTTTGGTAAGTATTTCTTATCCTAAAAGAAGTTCTTTCATGTGCAACGTTTGACAAACAAATTTAGATACCGCATTAATATTTAAAAGGAAGTATTCTCAGTTCAATGCTGAAAGCATCTGAAGATTCAGCTTCATGATTTATTTAAAAAATCTTAAAAGGCCATGAACATATTTTCACTGGAAGCAGCTGCTCTTAAGGCTATAGAACTAATACTTACGGGATGCAGAACATGACATATTACCTCAGATTTCAGCAGTAATGATCTAAATAACAATATAATTTTTAAAACAATTTTTTTCTATCAACTGCAAGACAAGATGGTGATCTTTCTAAATCATTGCTTTCTACATAGCCATAATGAATCCAAGTCCACCCCACTAAACAGAAAAATGCCATTATATACAGAAAATCAAAAATCAAAGGGATAATGATCATGAGCTTTACCTAACACTTATCAAATCTGAAGGAAAAAACTAACACGTTGATGAGTTGCTTATGGTTTACTAGTTTTGAATAAACACTTGGGAGAGAATTGCAAGGCAAACAATTGAGAGAGAATGACTGATTCACCCTCTCCTTAAAAAAAAATTTCACTTTAATCCTTAACTTGGCCCTAGAGGAGTCAAATTACAGCCATTTTATTTTGTTTTGGTTCAGGGTGGGTTTTTTTTGCAGTACTATGACCTAGCCTAACACTGCTACATTACATTCCTTTATGACTGAAACTGAGGCCAGAAATTAATGATTTACCAGAATTTGAGAAATCAAGGTAAACAATACTTAGTACCATTAAGTTAAATTCAAGAATTTAAGAATCTTATCAGTTTCCACACCTGAATTTACCATTTCATTAATAAACATTTCTTCAAGTATATGTATTAAGACAAAAAGATGAGGTTGCATTCTACAGTACATGGTCGTATTTCTGGGTGTAGATATGGACATAGGTTATTATTCATACTTTGACATTGTGCAATTACACAGTTCTTGATAAAACTGTGCCAAGTCACCTTTAAATGTGGTATTAATTACAGATTAATTGAAGAACCTAGATAATATTTTTAAGAATGGATTATGCATTATGTTTGTAAATTCAGTTTAAAAGAATCCTTGAAGAGTAAATTTTGTCTGTATAAATACTTCAGTATACCATTAACTCTCTCCAAACACCAACCAGTATGTTCACTCCAACACTGCAAATGCAACCAGTAGGAGTCATAGACCAGGTTGGCAACTACATAGAGAAGTATTTTTCTGAGGTTTCTTTAGGTTTTTTATGTTGTTTGCTTGGGTTGTTTTTTTTTTAATTGCACAGAAATTCAATTATCTTTTTCACAGTTGAGAACATTTTGCTGAAAGTCTGCAAAAAATTTACTTCCAGCTTATCTCAAGAATAACTGTATGACTGTGATTACATGCCACCTACAGCTGTGCCTCTAGAGGTACTTGTTATTTTTCTGTTAGAGTGTAAATCTCTGCAATGGAAGCCATGAAAATCTGTAGAAGACTAGAAGAACAAAACTGATTCTACTTCTTCTTCACTCTCACAACATAAACCTAAATCATGTCTCAAAGTAATCCTGTCTTCAGAAGAAATTCTGATAAACCTACTTGACTGACATATGCTATGCCTTAAGTGTTCAGCTAATTTGATAGTTTCGCAAAAATAAACCTTTGCATTATTGTAATTACTGTCTAAATTGAACTGGGATCTTTTTATAGCCTTTCTTCTTTCACCAAAAAAAGCCTATAAGCTTATTCACCTGAAAGAGACTATATTCTTCAACTACGACCACAGCTGAACTTTCATGTACTTACAGATATGCTTTTCTTGTTACTTAAATGACTTCATTTGCAATTTCAGAAGCATCTCAAAAAAACCATTATTCCTCTTCTAGTTAACAGTACTTCATGTTGAAGTGGTCTCACTACTTTATGATTATTTTGATAGAAATATATTTTAATTGGATTTGATTCCTTCCTTTCAGGGTAACAAATTGGTACACTTCTCTATCAGGACAGCTCCTCCTCCAACATTGCAAGAACCACAAACATAAAGTAAAAAATGTATAATTCCTCATTTTATTTCACTTTAGACTTTTTCCAAATTATATTTAAACTCTGGATCAGTTTCAGAGTCTCTCTAAACTCAATCTGTGCCCAATGACTAGCACAGAGCTTTACAAGAAGAAGCCACCTCAGAAGTATAACTTTAAAAAGCATCACCAGTTCAACCTGCCCACCTTTCTGAAGATGGCCAGGAGAGGAAACACTGCTAAGAGGTTGGCATCATGCTTCTACAGGGTGGGGAAATAGAAATATGCCCCTCAAACACGGGCTGCCCACTCCATATTTGTTTCTTCCCACGATTGAAAAGTTTCTACATCATGAACTCAACACACCTGAAGTCTGAAATCATTACAATTCAAACAAAAAGTGTTTTTTTGAAGTCTATTGAGTACTTCTTCAAGTACTCAAGAGCGACAATAGCAAGGACATTCAGCTGTTAAGTGTAAAACTGCTGGCAACTGCACCTCCCATCAGCATCCCTTCCAGTCTTACCTGGTAGATATCAGAAAGGCTGCTGCTTCCTGAATCACTAGTGATGCTACATCCTGAGTGACTAGATGAAACGTGGGTCACCTGTGGGTGGAGACTGTCAGTAAGGTGCAGCTTTGTGAAATCTGCAGGAAGCTATAGGTGGAGCAGAAAAAGCATCATTACAATTTGAGGGAGATACACAGCAAAATTAATTCAAATCATATATGTCATACTTTACTCTCTGCCAGTACCAACTATTCGAGAAAACCACTGGGGCTTGAGAATGCAGCATAAAATTTAAAGTTATGCAGCTTTTTTAACTCATGCAGAGGTCAGCAAAATACCACTAAATTATTGCAAAATAAGAGATTGGGGAAAAACATGTATCTGAGGACAAACATTAGTGAAGCAATATGCCAAGACTCTTCAGTAGCTTGCTGTGGGGTTTGGATAGAATTAAAATGTATATGAATATTGTGCTACTTCCAAAATCAATGGTTTCCTGCAGGATGGGAGTTAAGTCACATACTTCTTTAAAAAATCAACTAGAACTGCTCTGGATTTGGTAAACTCTTGTTTCTCAAGTTGACAAAATACATTAGAGACAATGAAAATCCAAGTCACTGAGCTATCCATTATGCTTTGAGCCAAATAATATGACAGCAAATAGGAAATGTGGGAAGATTGACACAATTACAAAGAGCTATAATCTTGAAATTAGTTTGCTCACATGCAGTGCTGAAGAATAAATTGAGACAGTATATTAGATCATTTAACAATCATTCACCAAGATTTGTGATATATATTTCTACTATTGCTTTATGCTCACAGCTTCTATGAAAATCTTTAAGAACTGTAAACATTTCCAGACTGTAGAAACTGAACTTTGACAAAGTAAAATACTTGCTGTCTGAAGAAATATTTAAATGCTATTTGAGGGGCAAATTACTCTTCTCCCCAAGAAGCCTGCCTCCCACAGTTAATAAAAGTATGTTAATGTATCCATTTTGGTGTGCAATAAATTCTTCAATAATTAAAATCAAAAATCTTTGTTCATTAATTTTTTTTCAACTCAGACAAGGCAGATACTCTCATCTCTAAGGAGTTGTGTTTGTATGAAAAATGTCACATGCAGTGTGTCCGCCCACGTCAATTATGAATGCTACCTTGGTGCTTGTTCTCTCTGGATGGAAATGGAAATAAGACCTCATTCAGCATTAAGAGAGAATAAGCCAATCAGTATAAAAGGTTGGAAAAAAAAGTCACAAGAGAACATGCTAGAAAAAATTATTAGCTCTATACAGCTAAAGATACTGAATGATTTTACTGCTGTTTGCCTTGTTTAGTTCTGTTATGGAACATGCCCTGAAAGAACTTTGGTTTTAGGATTTGCAGTGAAATTACAGACAACTGCAAACCTTAGTCTTATTTCGACTGACTGGCATTTCCTATTCTAATACATCTGAAAAGGATTTCTTCATTATCACAGAATGACTGCATCGGTGATAACAAAAATGGCTGCATTTTAAATAATTCTTTCCTTGTATCTTACTGGAAAGAGCAGCTAAAACCAGCAACCAAATACTAATAATCCTAAAAAGCTACAGTAAGCCCAGAGCTAGATTTGATCTTCATCAACAAAGAAAAGGCAATTAAGAAAAGCAATACTCTAATACACACAGCCATGAATGCTGCCTCCAGAAAAATCTAGTTATGCTCACTACTGTTATTGAAGTATCAAAGGAGAAAATACAGCATTAGGGACTGCATTATAGTATCTGAGGTCTTTGCTGCTTTTCTTTTCAATCTGTAAGTTTGAATTATCACATAATGGAACCATATATACTGATATTCAGGTTACTATACATTTTTTTTTAATCCTTTTTGAGCCATTCTGCAAGTAAGTACATATTCCATAGGTAGAATGCAAGGGAAATGAACTGCCAAAGCTTTTGCAATGTGCTGCTGACTACTTCTCAAAGTACAGTCTCTCACAATTGAAGCAGCCCACGTTTATTTCAAAGTAGAAATCCTACACATTATTTTAAGATACAAGCACAAATTGTCTAAGATTCACACATTTAATGATAACTTACACAGATATATTTTGAGGGTTTTACCTTTTATAAAGCACTAAGTATTGCAATCCCAAATAAATATTAATTCCACAGGGAACCGTATATGAACACAGTGTGGCACCCAGCCAAACATGTTCAATTTTATAGTGCCCTGCAAATATCTCCATGACATTAACAACAGCATTTATTTTTTATCAATGCATTAAAAATTTTAAAGGACCTTTCATCAAAGCAAATCCAGTTAGTATGTTAAAAAGTTAAATCGAGCTATATTTAATATAACGATTGCACTCAGTGTTTTAAATGAACAGCAAGGATTTGTGTGTCACTACTGCACATAAGGCAAAAAGAAGAGGCAGAGGATTCCACAACAACTCATGGAATACACGGCAAATAAAAGCAAGACTTCTGAATCTTTTTGGCTGTAGACAATCAGCTGAATGCTTGGTGATTACTGGTTTCAGAGTAACTCCTCAAGTCAAAGCCACGCTGCCTGAGCTGGACTTGCCAAGTGCTGACAGAAGATCAGAAGCAGGCATTTTTCTTTAGGCAACCTAACTAGTCACTTTGATCCTAATCAAATAGGACTATTTACAAGCAGAAAGCACATGCTCATATCTTTGCAGAACACTACATCTCTGTGCTACATGCCCGAGAGCAGCATCCATTTCAACTGCCCTACCCCCCAAAGTTAAGGTGAGAGACTGTATGAAGAAAAAAATACAATGCAAAAATTAAATAAGCTGAAACATTCAAACTGTAAACTCAATGAAAAAGGTGTGTGAGAAATGCATACATTTCTATTTGTCATGCACTGGTGTTTAAAACACTTCATATTTGCATTGTACACAAGGGAGAAAAAAGTAAAGTACTGATGACAATGAAAACGCACATCTGCTTAAGTCTTATATGGAAGCGTGGTGGGCTTGACACCAGATGCCCACCAAAGCCACTCTGTCACTTTCCTCAGCTGGACAGGTGAGAGCAAATACAATTAAAGGTTCATGGTTAAGGGCAAAGAGAGATCACTCACTGTCATGGGCAAAACAGACCCAATTTAGGGACAAATTAACTGCATTTGTTATCAATAGGATAATGAGAAATTACCCAAATCTTAACGACTTCCTCCCACCCTTCCTTTCTTCCTAGGCTCAACTTCACTCACAAATTCTCTACCTCTTCCCTTGCAGCGCTGTGGAGGGACAAGGAATGGGGGCTGCAGTCAGTTCATCTCACATCTCTTCCATTCCTCCTCCCTCCTCGGGTGGAGGACTCTCACACTCCTCTCCTTCCAAAGGAGGCAATTCTCCATGATCACCTTCAAAGGGAGCCCTTCCCATGGGCTGCAGTTCCTCACAAATTGCTCTGGTGTGGATCCCTTCTGGGGTCATAATTCCTGCCAGTAAACCTGTTCCAGCGTGGATTCCTCTCTCCACAGGGTCACAAATCCCACCAGGAGCCTGCTCCAGCGTGGGCTTTCCACAGGCATCCACCTGCTCTGGTGTGGGTGTCCTCCAAAGGCTGCAGGTGGAATTCTACTTCCCTGTGGATCAACAGATGCTGCAGAGGGGTACAGCTGCCTCACCATGACCTGCACCACAGGCTGGGTAAATCTCTGCTGGGGCACCTGGACCATCTGCTGCCCCTCCTTCTGCTCTGACCTGGGTGTCTGCAGGGCTGCTCCTGTCACGTTCTCACTCCTCTCCTCTGTGGCTGCAATTGCAGTTTTTGTTCCCCCGGTCCCTCTCCCTTTCTTATCCCAGAGGTGCTGCCACTATCACTGCTGGGTTCAGCCTTGGCCAGTGGCAGGTCTGTCTTGGCACCAGCTGGGTTTGGATCCATCAGACATGGGGGCAGCTTCTGGCAGCTTCTCAAGGAAGAGGGGTTGGCCCTGTGGCCCCACACTACCAAAATCCAGCCACACAAACCCAATACCAGGCAAACCATTTACTCTTGGAACACGTCTGGTGAATGTTTTTCAGGTAAGCAGAACATAACATTCAACAAGCAGCAAAAAGCTGGTCCACCCCAAGCCAGGATATTTACATCCAATTTCTTAATTGCATTGGAACAAGATTAGAGAACATCATGAAACCATGCTATTATAACCCTGAAAAAATTTCCTAGGAACCATCTCCAGGTTCCTAGGAAAGGCAGTTAACTTCATGGCAATGGGTATGTTTGCTGTGCTACTGAGTATCACATTATTATTAAATTATTAAGCACTCTGTGCTTGTATTGAGCTATTGTTCCATTCTATAGTTTAGTACTGACTTTACTATTTAGTATAACAGTAAAAAGAAAAGTTTTCTTGTTACATTTACACAACTAGATCTAGCACATGCTATATCTACCAGACCACAAGCAGGATAAGAAAGTCTAAGGACCTACC
This sequence comes from Setophaga petechia, assembly GCA_024362935.1. Lineage (NCBI taxonomy): Eukaryota > Metazoa > Chordata > Aves > Passeriformes > Parulidae > Setophaga > Setophaga petechia. Next base: position 38,111,644 of record JANCRA010000001.1, read on the forward strand.
CCTGCCTCAGAAACATCACCCCTCACAGACTGACACCACCACAAATGGTGTCAGAACTGAATTCTCACTTTCATCTTGTTTTACATTTGTATTAAATGATGCCTAGTTTTAAGAAGTTATTCAAAGTAATAAGGATCAAAAGCAGCTTGTAATTTTATATAACAAGCAACACACTCAAGTACAGCTTTGCTGAAGCCAACACCTATAGTATTTCTTAACTTCATTACTGAACACCTTTAGTCACACCATCAGAAGGAACTGGCACACAGAGTAAAAACAGCAGGGTAATTTAGAAAAATTAATGCATGTTTTGTTCTTAAGTAAATATAGCTTCAAAACACAGTATATGTGCACTAGTTTAAATAATTTATAATCATTAAAAAGGTCAGAAACAGTCCTGACAACCTAGTCTCAAGCACAACCTTCGTAAGTGACAAACATCAAGGTAATATATGCATAGCTCTAATCACATGCAACATGGACAAAAGCTTCTAGCATATAACATGACCTGATAAAATAGTTATGATCTAAGCCCTAGTCTTAATTTGACAGAGGTGAAAACAGTATTTTATATTTATAATGTAGCTATTAATACACAAGTATACCTACATAAGTACACCCATTTATACAGATTGCACACATGGATAGAAACCAGAGTTAAAACAATATATCTGGGAACTCCCAATTTTTACTTCTTGAAAACCCTAAAATCAAATGAAAACTTAAACAATTACATGAAACTATCTTAAGGGAAAAGATATATATCCATTTAGAACTGTACAATACCATAAATCCTATCACATCTTCCCATCTTAAAAGCATCATTTTATTACTTCCACCCTCCAAGTGAATCACCATGTTATGCATGCAAAGCTAACAATTACTTTGCACTGAATATGTTCCTCCTATTTTAAGAACATTACTATTTTCTCCTAGCCTACAGCATGCCTTTCATTATAACAAAAGGCATCTTCTAATCAAGCAATTCCTGGGCTTATCTACAATACAGTATTTTAAAAAATTAAATAAAATTTGGAATTTTATTTTTAAATGCAGTTATATGCGAAAACAAGTATAAATGCAACAACGTGAAAGACAAACACAAGAATGTCATTTTAAATTACCAGATGAATTCTAATTAGAAAGCTTCAATATACCACTCATTTTAAGGCAAACAAAGAAACAAAGCATATAAACAAAGTCTTCTACTGAAGGCTGCTCAGCACTTTATGAAAGATTTATAAAGCCTGCAAAGTGACTGAAGCACATTTGCAAAAAAGGTGGGATTAAAGCGAGCTAAGGTGTAACATTCTGTTATGCAATTCCCAATGAATGATTTTATATGTAAATAAGTGCCACTGAGACAGACTGAGCAAGCAGACATAAACCAACACAAACCATCACCTTTAAAGCCTCTATTTCCACTTTCTGAAATTAAAAAAAAAAAAAAAACACAAAAAAGCACTGATTCTTCAACCTCCAAACACCTGCATCTGAACACTTATTCTATAGCAGCTCTTTACTAGTAAAATAATAAAAGCTACTAGACCATAAAAGCCACCATAATAAATATTTTTTAAAGTTTTTTATTCCTTTTACAGATGACACACTTAGTCCCACAAACCTAAGTAAGTAAACTACAATGAACTTATTTTTGAATTCTGGGTTTTTTCATTAAGAGAGAACAACAGTGGGAAAATAAAAGCAATAGTGTGCCTTAGTCTTCCTCGTTATTTTTTTCCCCACCCAAGATAGAAATCCTGAAATTTTTATTGCACTACAAAAGTCTAGATCACAAAGGCAGTATTTTTCAGTATCTTATAAAATTATTAACACTTAATTTCAATATTTTATATAAACATTTTTTATATTAAGGGTTTGTACATCTCTTGTATTTTGTATTTTAATGCTATGCCCACATTTATGGTATTTAATAAGATAAGGAAGAAATATTTGTAATAATGCTGGGCATTCATCAACTTGCTACTTCAACATAATTCTTTCACTAACCAAGAGAGACATCAAGGAAAACATTTTTATGGTTGAGTGATTTTAAACACAGCAGTAAATGTAAGTAATTACAGAATAATAAGGTAATTTCTATCGATTCTGTCTACAGACCTGATGCAGGCTGACATGTCCATGCAGAGTTAAATTTAAACTAAAAGTGTAAACTACATACAATTAAAATGCAATTCCCAGAGAAGCAGGGTTTCCTTGCACCTAGGGGTGGAAAAGATTGAGAAGCTTCTATATATTTTCTATGAAAATTTCTGCAAGACTTAAATAAAAACCCCCTGACTTGAATGATGTCCTCTGTACAAACATTCACTTTACACAACAATACCTCATGTATTTTTCATCTCCAGAGTTTCCTCAAATAGACATCCTTCTGTGAAACTGTGAAACTTCACAGACACCTAATCTTAAGACTGTTCTTCATCTTGAATCCAGCAAAGGACACAGCCTGTGTTCTGACAATATTGCATGGAGATACTATTGCTGTTAAGCAGCTGTTTGTATACAAAGCCCACAGAAGAACATCTCTAACAAAAAAACAAACCAAACCAAACATAGAAAGAATGAAAAGTATTACAAGGACCTTTCCCAAGCTCTTAATTCTTCCCTCCACCGATATTTTGCTACAGCCAGCCTCCAGAAAAACTATCCAGAGGTTCAAGCCATTGCAATGGGAGCTGCTGGTCTTGGGGAGAGAGTGAGTGAATGCACAGGAACTTCATTCTGCTTCCCTTACAAAACACACACTGACTGCCACTGCACATCTCATAGCCTTCAGCAGCTAATCCTATGAGCACTTCATGCATCGAATCCTTTGCTTGAAGGATTATTGACTTCTGCAGAGAGACAGGGGTGGTAAAATTTAAATGGTTGTCTGGGGAATGAAGAAAAACCTCTCAGAAGTAACTATTTTTAAAGGAAAAGTAAGAAATACATCACTGAAACACATCCATTTATATTTATTTTAACCACCTTCTCTGTTGTATGTCTGAATGTGTCAGCATTTGTTCTTCCTTTTGGAAGTATTTGAATCAAAGATTCAATGCAGCATTTCCTATTTTAAAAGTATCTTCTTCAGAAAACCTGGCATTAACACTATTCCTTCAGGAAACACAAATGTCAACTTATTGGCAACAGCTCAAATGAAGTCAGGGGTGAAAAAAAGAAAAACTGTCTTATACAGGTGTTTACAGCACCAGTGAACCCCAAATACAAAACAAAAGCCAGCAGGATGGATTTGAGTTCAATCATGCTAAACTAAACTAAGTAACGTTAAACAATTTTCTGAAGTTTTCCTCAGATTTCTGCAAATCCAAACTCAAACATTTAAAACATATAAATGATGTTATATGTTTAGAATGAACAATATAAACATGCAAGATCAAAATACTTTTATTCAGCATTTACTCAGAAGCCTGTCTCAAAAAATATCTGGTTAAAGTCTAGCTTCTTCACTGGTCAACAAATGATAATTCAAAGGATAATTTTACTTTTAAAATATGGTTTTAAAGTTATAGTAGTTCTGCCACAGGCATCAAGCTACAAAGACTGTTCTACAACTGTTTTGACTGTGCATATACATTTAAGTATCAAGAACTCTTTGACATCCTTAACCACATGTTTCTACATGGTCTCATAGTTTTTGTTGCATACAGTGCAATGGAAGTGAAATCTTCCAGAAGGGAGTTAAGTAGGATTTTCAAATTTCAAAATCTCCTTTTTTCTTTTTATTAGTTTTTAGGGGGTCTTGGGGGTATTTTTTTATGGTTTGTTTTGATTTTTTTTTTAAAGTGTCTGGTATTTTACATTATTTGATTGCTTTATTCCATGAAGTGATCCTATTTAGGTCCAATCCTATTCTCAGTCTCTTTGAACTACTGTGAGTAGCAGAATCTCTGTTTCAGTGTATTATGTCCCTATATTAAAAGAGTCCCTATTCCAGTGCAGCCTATCATCACTCTTGGTTGCACCCTGCTGTCCCACCAAGAACATGCATTTAAGTGTCCTGACAGAGGCTGCACAGCCACCCCCTCCCACAAACTAACAGCTTCCCAATAACACTGAATAAAACTGGGAAGGGAATTCATCTTGTGGAAATCTACATAATGAAAACCAACAAGCAGGGACAGGCACTCACTGATGACTGCTTTCTAAGTTGAAGGAAAGACTGTTCTGAGGCATTGCAATTGACTTCTGAAATATCTCTAGGGAAAGAGAGTGGAAAACTGAGTTCAATCACTGAACTTCTGTAAAGGTTCCCCATTATTTAATATACATGGACGAGAAAATAATAATGCTTGGCTTTGCAGGGATCTCTCTTGGGAATAACTGATTTTCATACTAAGAAAATGCATGTTCCAGTTGATGTTTTTCCCACAGTAAGTATTTCTAAATACTTCCTTTTGTGGCTGTTTGGGTGCTTAATACACTGAGAACTACTGCTGGGTTGGAAACTAAATGGCCCACTTTCAGGGCTTCTGGAGGCTTGTAAGGTTAAATTTTGAACTCTTTGGCCTATTACAAGTAACTGTGGGAGAGGAAGGAACAGAGAACCTGGTCACAAACTTTGTTTCCACAGGAAACCAGACAAAAGGTTCATGCCTAGGGAAATAAAAGCAAAAAAAAAAGTTCAAGAACACTTTAGTTCAAGAACACTTTATGTGGGCACATATGTTTACAGGAAATGTTAATTCAAACATTTTCAAGGAAGACGCTTTAAATCCTGCAGAATATTTTAAATAAATAACAGAACACTTGTGTATATCTCATATACAGACTCACTTTGGATTACTTACAGAGCAGTCTCACAAGTGGACATGGAGGGTGCAACAAAGCAATCACACCAGCAGAGGTAAAAATGATGGCACCCAAACCCAGACTTTATTTTCAGCTCTAACGCACTGCTCAGAATTGAAAGCCGTAACAGAAAAGTAAAGAGTTTAGCCCAAAGGTGAAAACATATATCCTGGGCACATCTAAAATGGTAAAAGCAAAGACCTATGAAATGCCTACAGTTCCAAGCACTGAAGCCTCCCCATCAATAGGCTGTTCTTACACCACACCATATGTTGGTGGTGGGGTTTTTAATACCTGATCACAGAATACTTCACAATTACAGCATTCTAGCCACTCTAACAAAGCTTAGTGAAGTTTTTTAAACACTCATGAAGTGATAGCTCAGTTTTGAACTGAAGCCATTCAACCTGAACTACTGCCCTTCAATATTGAACTACATCACTGAATTTTACTGCACTGAGCTAACTTACAGGAGTAAAAGATATGTTAAATGATTCTAGAATAAAGAAAAGTAAATTAAGGGCTACTTCAGTTATTTTCTTAATAATGAGATATGAAAGATGGATATACAAAATATCTTAGAACCTCACACTTTTGAAGTGGAGGAAAAAAACCTCTTTTCATCAGTGTGCAAAAAGACACTGTTGATAACAAGAGATGAGCAGTAGGAAGAGATGTGAAATCACACGCTTTAAAACAAAAACCAACAGCCAGGGAAATTCCCTGTCAGAAATGACTGTGAAAAAGTTTCCATGTATTAGCTGATCAGAAGGTGACTGAATTGTTCAGGTGATGCAGCAGAAGGAGAACCCAGTATGATCACAGCATGCGTCCTCCAGAAATACAATTCTGGGCTTTTCTCCACAACCCCAGCAGAGACCTTATTTGGAAATTTTGCACACATTCCCAGCTGTGTGTTTTAAATAAAGATGGCTTGAAGCCATACACATACATAGAGTCAGAAAAAAACTATCAGGATTATGAGAAGAAAAAGTAATACTTGACAAAGTGCAGGAAGAGCACAGCTTTTTCAGCCCACACTGAGAGAAAGATCACTATGCAGAAATAGAAAGGAGGAAAAAGAAATATTTTCAGTACAAGGCAATGCAGGTGTAAAGCCTAATGAGCAGGAAGCTGAAAGAAGGCTGCTATCTAATGAACCACAGAGACTCTCCAAGCCAGACTCCACAGGAGCCGTGGTAGAGAAGGCTTTCAAACTGAAGCCAGGCAAAGTTATGAGTGTGCTGCACAAGTGTGCAATGGCAGTGACCCAGAAAATTCTTTCCCGATCCACGTCACTCATCCAAGCAGAAAAATCTGAAGTGAGCCTGTTGTTTGATATACTTAGTGTTCAGAAGTAGACTAACCAACAGAGGAAGAAAAAAACCAAAATCCAACATGACTAACATAAAAACATTTTAGATGTTCTTATTGGTAGCTTCTTAGTAAACACCTAAGTATTGTGTAAATTCCACAGAATTTTTTTTTAAAGATACAAATATTTAGGGAGCTCCTGTGCATAGATGCAAAAACTGAGCCCTGTCTCCATGAAATACAATATTAATTGAATGAAATTTGATGAAAATTTAAAGAGAGACATGACTACTTCACAAACAATTAAATGGAAATTTTGTTTGAAGTCTGACAGCTGCAGCCATGTCAATGCCACCCTTGGAGTTTTAAGTAAAGGATTATCTTTGCTTTAGAACATCAAGGAAGAGTTCAGGAGAAAAGTGGGTGGAAGTTTCCACTATTTTCCTTGACTGACAATGCAAGTTGCACACTCCTGCTTCAGCTCAAATAAAAAAAAGAACACAAAGAATTGCAATATTACAAATGACATGAAAGCCCTTGCTAAAGCTTGTTTTTCCAAATATTCTGATTGTAGCATTTTTTTATATAAAGAAAAATGTATATTGCCATAATCACTAATCTCAGCTTGCTAATTGCACAATATTGAGCATTTAAAACAATGTTACAATTTTTTTTAAAGCTGGACATCTACAAGGCAATTAATTTTGATTGAAAATGGGGACGATGTTATTTTCAAATGTGAATTTAAAAGAAAGACTGCTTAAAAAATCCTAGAAGTCTGAAGATAATACTTCTCAGACCAATGCAAAAAGTAAAAAGGTTTCCTATTTGCATCACAGACAGTATAGGTAGTCTTCCTCATTTTCTGCCTAATGGAGAAACAGTACAGTAACAAGATAAAATGTGTTTTAATGACAACCATTTCTCTTTATACATGACTAATGTTGCAAAATCTTCAAATACTATGATTTTACCATAAATACCATTTTTAATGCTGTACTAACATGACTACTAGTCAAATAGCTTTATTACTTATTTTATAAGTTTTGCAAGTGCAAATGTTCTCATGCCATGGCAACACAACAACAGTGGCGAATGTTGTTGTAACACCCCAAGCTCTGCTTGCTACTTTACACTTTTCCTCAGATGGTAGTCAAAGAAAATTAATGAAAATATTTTACTTTGACACAAGTTTTCAAAACTGTATGTGCCATCATGCATTCCTAATACCTCCATAGTTTGTATTCTGTCCCACAGAGCAAGATTCCAACTTTTATGAACAACTCAGCTATTGAGTACTTTAGCCAAAAACCTTACTACTGTGTGCACACTGTGATCATAGGAAGGGAAATACTAAAGGATCATTTTTCTTCTGTTCATCAAGGCATCTTTAAGAAGTGCTACAGTGCTCCCTAAATTCTGGAGCACAGTGCAGCAGCAACTGTGCAAACCCATTTAAAATTATTTACATGTATCAGCACAGAAACACCTCTTACAGTAATAACTCCAATAAATTTTGAAACAACCTGCAGAGCTTTTCTTTGTAGTCCAAGTGACATTTACTCAAAACTGTAATATGTAACCCTAAATTTCATTAGCCTGCCACCTTGGCTTTTTTTTATATAAATTGCCTAACTTTTACAAATATCCACAACTACATTATGAGATAAGCAAAACAACAATGCCCCAAATGGAGCCTGTTATAATCAAGGCTGTTTTGGAGAGAGCAGACATTGTCAATTGAAGCATCATGTTATTCTGCTTAAAATGCTGACATTCATGTGTGACTTTTAGAAATTCATCTATTTGTGTCTGTGCAGGTGTGCACACAGAGTTTAAATCATCCCTTATGCTCCTGCCTTGCGTCAACAGCATCCTAAAAACACAACCCCTGTAAAAACTTACATACTCTACTGACACCACAAAATGTTTCAGTGGTGTTTATTTAGGAAGAGATTTTTACATCACAGATTTCCAAGTTGCAGAAAAATAAGTAGTACAGAAATCAGGTTGAAATACCAAGACCAGTAACTGCAGCCCATTCTACAAACACAATCAAGTGACGTCCATATTTTTTCTCCCACCTACCAGAAGTTAAACACTGGAATAGTGCATTTACATGGTCAAGGTGTGTGCATTTGCCTGAACTACTGCATTAGGTCACCTTGCAATGACCAGACAACTTGAGAGCCAAACCAACTGCTCATTTATAACAGCACTGAAATGGCAGCAGCTGTTTGCTGTAACACATGGTGCAAGAGATGTAGAAAGCTACTTTCCTAAAAGTGGTAGACATTTTAGTCATTACTACAACTAAGCATGTTATCTCTGGATGCTTAACTGAATAAAACCCCAGTTGGAACACTGAATATCCACTTTAAAAAAAAAACTCTAAAAATAACCATGCTACTCTTAACTCAGGAATTTCTAAGTTTAGTTTTCCCTGGGTACCATCATCACAGAAGGAATACTAATGTACAATACTAATGGAAGTTGCAGGTGTAGGAGTGACATTTAACTGCCTAAACAACCTCTTCCTTCAACAGGAAATAAGAAGATAACTAGATTTTCTATATCCTACTGCTGACATGCACGCCACTGTTTGGGAAACTCCACTTGAGTAATCATTTATTTAGGAAAGGCAGCTGTATTTTTCAGGGACCTTGAAAATATCTGTGAAATGGAAATTTCTAAAAATCCTTTGCCCTGAAATGCAAGAAGTCCCTAATCTTCTCACAAGACACAAAAAACACCACCCCAAGAACAAAATTAAAAAAAAAAAAAAAAACAAAAAAAAAACAAAAACAAACAACACAATGAAAAAAAAAAACCAACCAACCAACAAAACCTCCAAAAAACTTCAACAGCAACAATATTATCAACTACTGAGAACCTATTGGTTTGAAAATGAGCAAGACTGAATAGGACAGAAATTCCCAGAGTCAGATCACAGAAAATCACACAAAAAAAATATTAAGAAAAATGCAGAAGTCATACACCAACAGGCAAGGAGAGATACACCCAAATACAGGCCTCCATAGCTTTCAAAAGAAACTAACACTGTTCTCATTTTACTTCGATTTTCAGTCTGCTCCTACAGCAGTGAACAATTTCAGTTTTAAAATAAAACATGAGTCTTCTCTGCTGCTTTAAAAAAAAATCCAGTGAACAACCATTTCCAGACACAGAGTTAATTATTTAAGTAGTACATTTTACGAAGGCACCACAATCCATAAATTCATGCATTTTCCTTTTCCTCCTGGTTCCTTAAAAGTGAGGACAACAGAAAAAAGAATACTCTACATTATTTATGTGTATTTCAAAAGAAAAAATCCCTCTATAGTTAGCTACTTATTCAAAGGTCAAAAAACCTAGCTGAAAATCCACTGGTCAAGCAGGATTTACAGCAGGTCAAGACTGAAAAGGTGAGTGCGACACATCCCAGTCTGACATCTGACTCTTTCCTGAGCAACCTAGCAGAGAAAAGAGCTACTGCCTGCCAAGAATTTGGAAAATACACGTTCCTTTCCCCTAGTTTGTTATCAGAAATACATTAAGATTTAGAGGTTAAGCTGTACCTTGATTGGTGAAACAGCACAGGTAAAGAGTGCTTGTTTTGAACAGCCTTTATTTAGCTCCTTGTATGTAAGGAAATAAACCTTACATGTAAAAAAAAAACCAAACCCAAAAGAAATCAAACAAAAGCAACCCAAAACAAAAAAAAACCTCACAAACAAACAAACAAATTAACAATAAAAAAACAAATCCAACCAACGAACAAACAAAAAACCCACCAAAAAAACTCCTGAACAAATGAAGAGCAAAAAGAACTTACTTGGACTAAAATGAGAACAAGGCTGATGGTTCAGCACACCTAGGATATAGGTAACTAGGAAATAATTCCCAAATTCAGTTTAAATGTCACAAAATCTATAATGATTTTTTTTTTTTAACCAACCATGACCAAACACATTCAGGTACAATGTCCTTCATCACCCCATTTTCAAGCCATCAATCCCACTACCAATAGCAAATGTATGGCCCAGTTCTGTACCCATGTTCTCTTTTCCAGGTTTCCCCATGCTCTTTCAAATCATCCTGCATTAGACCTTCCTGACATTCATACAACCCCTACAGCATTTGGCAGGCTGGCAGGCACACAGCAGCAGACAGGCATTTAGGAAACAATGCCATGGATGGAGGCCTAAGAGCACAGCCCAGCTCCCATTCTTCTGGCTCTGCAGGAAGAACAGCAGCACGGAACAGAACGAGCCTATTTTTAACAATAAAACAAGCCAACATGAGCACACACACAAAGGGAGACCCACAAAATAGAACAACGTCACTTTTATGAATTCATTCTTCGGAGGAGGAATAAAAGAAGAAAGCTTTAAACCAATTCTTCTGACTTGCAAGGTCACAGTTTGGAGTCAAGCTATAAACCAATGAATCCTACCTAGTGTGCTTGTCCAAAGGACCCAGCACACAGCACTGTGCTAGCAAGGGAGTGACAGGCTGCAGTCTGCAGATAAAAGGAGGCAGTATTTATACACTGAGGGAAAGAAATCCCAGGCTGAGGTATTTGACCACTGGGTTATTGTCTGGGTTTGCAGCATGGCTCCTGGCTGTCCCTATGCCTCTGACGATCAGGAAAGTGCAGTTAGCAAGAGGCTGCATTACTGCCACCAAATGCTGCCATATGGTCACCAGCCAAGCCCGGCACACTTGAAATAAGTCATATACAGGTAGAAAGCTACAAGGGCTACATGGAGCAACATTTTATGGCATTTGCTAGCTTATTAACAGATCCTAAATGCACATATAATGTAACACTTTGCTCTTCTCCGCATTCTAACTCACAAGCCTGCTTTTCCTTATATTTTGCAAAGCAGCTGGCTCTTGATCCATGTTGAGAAGCTGGAACTGAAAGAGAAGGCTGGTGTTAAACCAGTTTGCATATTCCCAGTCCAAAGGAGAATTGTCATCTCCATCTGCATCTAAGAGCTGGAAGTGCCATGGAGGTATGCATACACTTGAGTGTAGAGTCACAACTGTTTTCACATTCAAAGCAAAATCTCTTTGACATTTTGTCAAATGTTTCAGAGCTTTCTGCTGTGTACAGAAGTCACTAAACAAATTCAGAAGATATGCAAGGAAAAAATCAGAAAACCCATCTGAATTAAAGGAAGGGTAGTCAGACTCCATATACCACAAAGGACAGGAATTATTGAAATTGTAGCAGATCAAATTATTTTATGCCTTTTTAAGGTGTTCTGGACAGGGTTTGGAAGGAACACCATATTACTGGACACATCAACTTGACTGCCTATAACTCAGGATTTGGGAAATACTAGAAAACTACCCAGTCCAAGCTGTGAGGTTTAGCAAGCTACTTCCCATTTAGGAAAATCCTCTTTCCCTTTTCCTGAAAAGGGAACTAAACATGCCAGGATTTTGTGTTCCAACACCTGCAATGCAGACCAGTGATTGCAAAGGATCTAAGGCCTTATTTTTAGCTTTTTGGGCAGCTTAAGGTTTAGGCCAAGTATAGAATGCCAGGTTAGCTGAACACCATGAACCAACTGGCTCATGCCAGCAAGACTCATATTTGCAGTGAGGGCAATCCAAAAAGACAAATATAGCCTTTTGCCCAAAGGACCAATATTCTTTCTAATGGAATTAATAGAATCTTGCAGTCTAGTAACCAAGTCCAGCACCACAAGAGTAAATTACAAACACACACAGAGAATTTCCTATGTTCCAGTTATTTCACCAAATGTTGTGAACCTTCATCTTTCCCAAGTGACAAATAAAATCAAATAAATTTAGGCAATAGCTGATCTCCTTCCCTACACCTCACACTTATTAGGGACCAAGCAGCAGCACTGCTTGTGTCAGGTACTATTACAATGTAAAGCTATTTACCTTCAACATCACCCACATAACAGCAATGCAATCTCTTGTCCTTCATCTGTCCTTCTAGTATCCTCATACAGAACAGGGGGATTGGAGGAATGATAAACACTCCAATAAATTTTAGCTTCTGGGCACAGGATCAGCTTTCACAAGTAACCCACTGAGCAGAGACCCCTTCAGCACAGTTTATTCTTCTCCTGGTTCTCAGCTGAATCATCACCATCTCAAAATGAACAGCAAAAAGACTACTGGCAAGCTGACAAAATTGGAATAACCACCAACTACCGAATTCTGGGATACCATGCGAGTGCCCGTGACATTACTTTAACAGACTGATGGATTAAGCATGCAGAGGTTAGAATCCTAAAACCTCGGCAGAACTCCTGGAGTCATGCCACAGTTCTCTTGCTCTACAGCTACCACATTCTTAAATACAATATTGGCAATGAAATGTAGTGGGTACATGATTCTTTGGTCAAGGGTAAATCTCAAGACATTCATATTTCATGTTTCTCAAATCCTTAATATTAACCGTATTTCTCAAACGCTGGAAACACTGGTTCAGTATTACACTCACTTGTAGAAGCCCTGAAATACCCTATCAAGTGTATCAAGTGGGGTTTTTTTTCCTCTTTCTAGTAGTATTACTACTATTAATTTCAAATTTTAGAAAAAGCTACCAAGAACCCATCAGTAATAGTGCATTAAAGAATTAGTAGTCTGGGCCTATATCTGCTGTTGCAATTAAAGTATCAAAAATAAAAATCAGATTTTAATAAAATAACCCAAAAATCCTGAAAATCTTGTCTTTATTTCAGTCAAGGAAAAATCACATCCATGCGTATTCAATGAGGGATCAGTAAAATTAGCTCAGTTCTTCAAACATCAAGGATGTTGTTAAGGGGTAATTTGTAGCAATTTAAAGCCTAGAATACAACAAGGAATAAAAAATATGCAAGACAATTAAAGAAAAACTTCAAATAAGCTTTAAAAAAATTACACTTCAGAGTTTCCAGCACCAATATCATGATCCCAGAGTGCTGATGGTCTGAACGTAGCCTAAATGTTTATGCAATTCTAGTTTAGAATTTAGAAATCACACTTCTTAATGCTCATACTCTTAAATCATTCCTGCTAGCTCTTGATATTTCATTGATTTTGCAGACAACCTGTAAAGTTATCAAGTACAGAAGTATTTTGCGGAAAAGCTTCAGTTCATGTTAGCAGCAGAATACAGAACATGACACATCTCCCCTCACTTTTGCTGCTGGAGTAGTACCAGCAGCAGTCACGACTGCAGAAAAAAGCAGCACAACTCACAGCATTTTCTAATCCTCTCACAGGCTACATGTTTCTTTACATATCACTGAGATCCCCTGACTTAGATAATTAAAAATTAAATTTCCCAAAAAATCTAACTTGCTTCCTCTCACTGGAATATTTTTACCATTTCGATCGCTAAACTGTTGAGTTTACATCACTTGGAAATAAAGTACCAGCATTAAGTATCAATGATTAAAACCCTTGAGCCAGTATTCAGCAAGGGACTGCAATTATTTTGCAGGTGGAATTATGAACTTGAGATACTGAGGCACAGGATTTCCTTGGTTTTCTTAGTGCTTGCTTCTAGTTACAATGAACTTCATGCTACTCATTGTGTATATTGTGAATTCCATATTTAACTTATTTTTAACTTAGGCTACTTAACACAACACACCATCTCTGCTTTTTAAAGTTTTTCTTCTTCCTATGCCTTTATTAACTCAGACTCAGGAGCAAGTCAACACTATGTTAAGGGATTTAGGATTTTTTACTTCTTTTAATGTTTGGGATTTTTGGTTGCTTGGATAGTTTTTGTTTTTTTATAATTGTTGGGTACCAGCAGCTCTCAATTGCAGCTAGATTTTCAGCACATCTGATGATCAGGCAGGAGTGCCAACAACTCAGTAATAATAAATAGCTTTAGTCTCACAGTCTCAAAATAGCATTCTGGAAGAAGCTGACTTTCCTTTTCAGGTTCACATCTGCATTGTGACTATAAATGCCACATTCCAGTATGCAGCATCAAAAACATCACTCTGCAAACACTCCAACAGCACCACTACATTTGGCCACTTTAGAATATAAACCAGAGCCATAATACTGAACATGTTGTGAGGCCTGAAACTCTCTTACTTCATAAACTGGGTTAAAAATGTCCTACTGTGCAATATTCTACATCAACTACCCATGTTGACCTGAAAAAAATTTAGCTACTTCATTACAGGTAAATTGCAGCCTTTCTGGTATGGTTTTGAGGGTTTTCTTTTTTTTCTCTTTTTCCCCTCTTCTCCTCTCACTTTGAAATATGCTGTGCAATCCCCAGGCATTGAAACCATAACAGAAAGATAGCAGGAGATCTTCTACATGCCAAGGATGCTCTCATTGCCATCTCTACAGGTCACTAAATGCATTCACAGTCATTCCTCTGAAATGACCCAAATTTTGCCATTTATAAGCTTTTGGGGAAATCTGCAGTTAAATGCTGTCCTGCAGAACAGGAATTTAGCCAGTCTACCACAGATCCCTGGAAGGATGCCAGGCAAGTCACCTAGTATCAACCTTTTGTATGATCATTAGGCTGCGAGTGCCTGAAGTGGGCCGATATAGAATATTCACGCAACAAAATCCATCCTTTGAATGCTGACTTAGACCTTTCTGTGCTGTGGAATGACCATGTTGAGCTCTCAAAATTCTGCCCTTATGTTTTGCCAAAGATTTGCTTCGGCAGACCTTACTGAAAAATGAAGATAATGCTGCCCCCGCAATACCTTAATTATTTGCCTGAGCACTGTAGTCACAAGCTCTTGAAAACCCACAGAAGAGAATAATATTTATGCTTTTCTCTTCTGAGCAAGACTTGAATAGTACACCATAAACACAACCTGGCCTTTTGAGCAATGAAGCTGGCCCAAAACATCAAACAGCTGCTCAGTACAAAGCTATCCATCTCGAGATAAATCTTGCAGAAGATACACGGTCATGCAATTAAAAACTCCATCATAATGCACTTATAAAGAGGTGAAAGACTATTTCTAATCACATGAAAAATCCACAACCCCTTCATTGGCCTCCAGAGAGGAATTTTTCTAAAAAATATGCAAATTAAAAGGAAAGGAATAATCAGAAGAGGCCAAACCAGAAATCTGGTTTCAATAAGTGCTAAAAATAAAGGTGTTGAACAACCAAAGATTATAATCTGTATCAAGTCCCAGAGAAATGTAATTCATCAACATGAAGAATATCATAACCATCAGCAGCTGCAGCAGCTAACAGGTCACTACTACACAGACAGAGCTTTTTCATACATCTATTTTTTGTTCCAGATACAGATATAGAAGTGAGCTTAGCAACTGTAGCCATCTGATCACAACACCACACCTCTTTTCCACAACTTAGTAGTGCAGTGTGATGCTCACTCAAAGGACAAATAACTACATCACGCTACATTTATTATAGGAGTCAAGGAGAAATACTGATGATCTCTTCCAGCAACAGAAAATGATTTCTAGAATCGTTCTAGATTCCTTAGGAAAGCATGCAAACAGGCACCTTTACTATGCATCAAACTAAAATAACCATATTTGAACAATCCCCATTCAAGACCTTTCCTCAAAATATCTCTCATTTCCTTCTCTTGGGAAGGGACCCCTGGCACATAACCACAAATCTTTGTGAATTAAAGTATGGTAAGAACAACCCAAAAATTTGACTTACTGCTTCCAATATTTTTTAGCAATTCAAGACAGGTTGAGCACATCAAAGATGGCAGCACCCATGATCACTAAAGAAGTGTCACTGTGCCAGCAGCAAAAGTTGTCCTTTAGCAGACTTTATTTCAATTACACCTGAACTAAAATTATACGTTCTTACACGTTGTCCATAAGCCACTCCAGTGCATTGTGCAATTCATGAGTTGTTAATCAGTACACAGCCATATAAGAACTATGTGTCTCTAGTCCCATTTTTACAAGTCATTATACCTGTCAATTTTTTCATTTTGGTTTTTTTTTTAGTTGACCTTGAGTAAAGTTCCTACAAACAACAGATACAAAGGAAAAACAGAAATGAGGTCAAAAGCTAAAACCTTACAAGGCCCAAGCCTACAATGAGAACTTTCATGCACTAGATCTCCATGTGATTTTTTCTACATAATAAACCAGGTGTAAGATGCAATGTGTGAAGCTTTTCAAGAGATTGTTTGAACATCCACAAAACAATATTTTTTGCAACATCCTTCATCTTCCTAAAATTTAAGATTAAGAAAATTGTAATGAAAGCCCTACGAAGCTGGTTGAGAGGACTCCTATAACCAGCAAGGACACAGCCAAACATAATGAACCTGAAGATGCCCCATCCCTGGAAGTGTTCAAGGCCAGGCCGGATGTGGCTTTGAGCAACCTGGACTAGTGGAAGGTGTCACTGTCCATGCCAGAGGGGTTGGAAAAAGTTGGTCTTTAAGGACTCTTCCAACCCAAACTATTCTCAGATTCCTTTAATTACACAAAATCTGGTAAAGTACATCAAATACAAGAACTAAGCAGAAGTATTTTTGCAACAGCCCTAATTTCATTTCTCTGCCATCTTTCACCCACAGCATAATTTTACTCCCTGTTAAACAGATGACAGTAGTTGTGTATCAAGGAACATCACTTTCAGATATGTGCTTATAGCACTGATTCAAACTTCTCCAATTTATGAAATATGAGGCATGTAAGATCAATACACTTGATTGATGCTGTTGACTTTATTTTTTATATTTAAAAGATCTAGGAAACACAAGAGCATTTTTATCCTTCCTCTCTCCATTTTCACCATGATTAAGACAATGGCCAGTTTGCATACCACTTTCACATAACAACAGATTTAAACCATATCCCTCATTCCCTAACTAAACTAGTGTGAAATTAAGATTTAACAGCATATAAATAAAATTAATTCACACAAATTTGTGAAACCTAGCACAGGAGATTTTTGCATTCATTTCCAGATTGGAACTGAATTTTGCATTCAGTTCCAGCAAATCAAGCTGTGAGACTCTGGGTGGGGATGTCACAGAAGTAATTAAGCCTCTCTCCTTGAAATAAGTTCAAGTCAGATATCAATAAAATATTTAGAATTCTGGGAACATACTAACATAAAAATAACTCATTACCAGAAATTATTAATTCAAGAAGTTTTCCCTCTTTGGCAAAGTAAGATAAAGTCTTCTGCCTTGGAACTCCAAAATTCCCTTCCCTATCTATGAAAAATTTACATCTTTCAGTCTTACCTTCCAAGGAAAATAATGTCTACCTGGTGAACAGGCATGAAAAGTTTCATTGTTAATGCAGTGGTTTTTGCTGAGCTAGTCTGTGTCCTAACAGTTTAAAGTTCTAATATAGTCTTTAAACTAAGTCTTTTTTTCAGGCAAAATCTGCAACTGCATGTCAGATAGTATGATTTCTTTCTCCTGCATATATGGGGACATTTATAAAGCAATATCTTGACCTTTTTCCTTTTACTATTCCTACATTTTAGTCCAATCTGCATTTTGGAGAGTGAAATTCATCTCTGTGATTTAAATACCTCAAAGTTATACAACTAAAATATGACAGAGTTTGTAATGTAGAGTTTCTGAAAAGCTAGTTTAATTTTTTCATTTATCCATAAGCACTTATTTAATATCTATATATAATAAGTTAAACTTTTTGTGCTACCAGAGTAAATCTAGAACTTTTCATTGACATTCTTTGGAGAGGAGAAACAGCAGGAAAACATATGCAATACATATGCAACTTTTTTATTTTATTCCTATCTGCAAATTCAAAGTATCCTATTCTATTTCAGCTTCTTCGGTGCTTGAGTTTCAGGAGGAAAAAAAGGTGGGTTATGTTTGGGGTTTTTTTAGATTAAGTTCTAAATTTTTCATGAACACCAAAAGGTTTGGTTACATGAACTCCCTTATACTTAGAATGTAATTAACAAGGGAAAGAAACAAAACAATCTACCATAAGAAACTGTGATATCTTGCTACACATGTAGGAAAAATTCACTGGACACATTCTAAAACATTTGTAGATTACTTTCTGTATTTCTACACAATCAACACTGAATTCTTGCCAAAAAAATGTTCCTCCTTCAGAAAGTTCCTGCTATCACCTCTTCCCACTATTTATGATTCTTTGACTGTATCTGCCGAACATCCTGTTCACATTCCCATGTACATTCTAAGACACAGTAGTCACAGAACGCACATTCATAAATATCTTCCCAACAAACAGATTTTAAGATTGAAAACTATATTGAATCATATAAAATCTAGCATGAAGGTTTAAACATTTTAACTAAGCAACACGGTTCTATACATTTTATAGAACTTACAGAACCCTTTTTGTCATGCAAAACCTAAATTTCTAATTCCTGGCACCTGAGGCCTTGTTAAATAATGTTTGCTCTTCTGCTTATGAATGCATTTTTCCCAAACAATAAACACAGGCAGCCTATGGGATTAAAGCATGACAAAGGTGTAGCTGACTCATGGGATCAATTAGAAAGCATCAGTACTTATGCCTTTTGTTCATTCCATGTTTTACTAACAGTTTCTGCATTTCAGCATAAGTGTATCACAGATGTTCAACGCCATGCTACAAGGCAAAACTACACTGGCACCACACACTAGACAGAATAAATCTATTCTTAGCATCACCTACAATTATATCACTTGTTATACAGCTTACAAATTGCTTTAAAGTTTTAACAAATGCATAATGATTTTAAATGAATGCTCAAAGCCTCCTGCCCAACCAAAGCATGTCAGCATTTTTTCAGCTAATTTTTAACATTCAAAAAGAACCTAGAGAGTTGCCTTTTTTTAAGCAAAAAACAATTTCAAATACAGCCACCGACATTAATGCCACCTCAGGTGCAGCTTTCCCTCCAAACCCGCTCTGAAATCCACAAGCAGGAAAGGCAGTGAGCAGGACGACAAGCAGCTTCAATCTCCATGCAGTTTGCCCGTGACAGGTTATTGATAGAACAAACAGAATTTGCAATACTTACTGAGTGTTTCTCCTGCTGGCCCATAACTCCATGGTTAGCTGGGATTGCAAGTGGTTTCATAATGAAGAAACATAAGCTGAACTGAATTTACACATCATGTACCAATTTCTTATGGATGGCAAGTCACCCTCTACAGCATTAAATTAAAAAGAGGCGGAGGGGGTGAAACCAGGCTGGAGCTAAAAGTGTCACTAGTGGTAAGCTCAAAACCCCCCTCGCACTTGTAGTGCAGAGCAGCAATCCGAACGACGCCGTTCGTCTCCATTTTTGCCACACTGAAAGTCGAAGCGTGTCAGGACGCACAGAGCCTGATGAAACCCTACATATCCAGCATCCATTCAAGGGAACAAAACCATTCCCTGAGCCTGAGGAATGGGAAAGGGAAGGGGGGGGAAAAAAGGGACGAAAAAAAAGCTAAAATGGCTGACTGCACAGAGACTCCCTCAAAAAGGCTTAATAGAGTATTATATTGGTCAGGGTGCAGGAACCAGTCTCCAGCACTCAGCCAAGCATTGTTAATACTCCTGTTTCATTTGCAATCACACACTCACAAATGCAGCCTCCCCCCTCCCGCCACCACTACCCTGCACTCCCCCAAAATCAGGGCAGCAGCGCGCACGAAGAGGGACCTCCTCCCCTGGCTGCTAATGATGCTGACAGAGTAGTGACCAGTGATCTCTGTTCCACTCAGCTAACCAAGTTTGCACAATTAATCTCAGCAGCATGACATTGATGGGCATTTAATTTTATGATGCCTGTTCCTCACAATCGAGACAAGCACTTCTACCGCCCAAAGAGTCAGCAACAAAAATACAACAGTTACACACACAAAAACCCAGAGAATCATGAGTCTGAATGCAATACGCCAATATAATTACGTTATTGTGCTTACTTTGGAAGACCATGGCTGCAGGCAGTTGGCATAGCAACGCACAAGGAAAGCCATTTCCTGGGTAGAAAGAATGCTTCCTTTTCTAAATAAAAAATTCCTCTTAGGATACAAACGGCATTGCTGCTTCCTGCAGAAAGCAAAGACACTGAAGTCTGTCTCTTAACCTGCACACAGGCACACACTCAATGCAGTTCGAGTGATGTAAGTGGATTTCTCTCTCTCTCTCTCCTCTCCCTCCCTCTCCCTTTATCCACCGAAATATTCCAGTCAAATGGAAGACACATTCCTAGAGGCTCGCCCCCTCTGATACTTAACTGTTTCACTCATTAAGGTAGAGATGGACAATGCAGATAAAACAGCAAGCTCCTGCCTGTGTCTGGTATCAGCCTCGGAAGATCAAGGCATCCCCAGAGGGGAGGGATCCGTTCGCTGCTGGCTCCTAAGAATATCACTGAAGTCAGGCTGGGAATGAGGAGCCACGTTTACCTCGCCAAATCCTGAACTGAACACGACTTTTCAAGAAGATAATGCTAAAGCAGAGACATCACCTCCCTTTCCCACCCCCCACCCCTCCACCCAAAAGAGAGCTGCTGCAGAGCTGTAAACATTTTTATCACGTATTTACAAACAGTGCACTTGATGAGCTCGCTCAGATTTTCAGCAGCTTCGCCCTTTCACAGGCCAGAGACATCCACCCACAGGGTGTGGGAGGTACATGTCCAGGCACCTTTAACAAGCCTTTCTGGATGGAGCTGCTGCTTCTCCTTGCACACTGAATACACAAATTCTACTAAAAACACAGAAGTATGAGATTGACATAAATATGGCATTTAGAATTCTCCCCTCAGAATGTAATCGTATCTTAAACTCAGAAATGTCCCCAGTCACTCCCATTTACACTACGCCCCTTCTCATGGTGTATTGGTAAAATCATGCTGCAGAGGAGCTGAAATGCAACAGGGGTGTGCTCAAGCAAGAAATTGTCAGCCCCATACAGTGCACCTCTGAAGTGCCACAGGTTTGTTCCACTTGACACAGGAGTGACCAAGCCAGGCACATGACCCACTTCCATTAGGCTTCAACTTTATACAGTTCTCTGCAACATCTTTACAACACATTCTTTAAAATCAGAGACCATCCGGCTTTACAATAACTTCAAAGTATTTTTTCCCCCAACAAGGACAATAGAAAAAAAGACTGAACAGTTGTTACAGAGGCAAAATACACAGGAAAAAAATTGGATACTACAGAATGCTATGTCATACAATCTGCAGCTGCCTTCTCCCAAATTAACATGTACACTGATAATGAGCTTAGTTTGTTACACACTGATTTCATTCACTTCTGGCAATGATTGCTAGGAAATGAGGCTACAAAAATTAGTGGAAATGAATTCTAGTCATGATGGAGAAGATCCTGAAATAATCCAGTCTGATTTTTGCAAAATTCTTCAATGGACACAGTTTCATATACAACATTTTTTAAATTGAATGTATTTACATTTATGTGACTTTAATGACACTTATACCCTTGGTCTTTAATATATTCTAAAAGATACATTATTCTTTAAATTATTCAATTATAACAATTAATTTAGAATTTTGAAAGTCTTTGTCATGTGCCAGTGCAATTAACAGATGATTTTAGAACATTAAATTATGCTTAAGCCTTGTAAAACAGTTTAATGCTGAGCACAATCAATTTTCTGATGAAGTGCTGATTAGAAGTAGCAGAAGTTATGAATTCTAGGAAGCTAAGGCAAACCCTCTCTAGTACAAAATTTAAAAATACTACTTGTTGACAAAGTAATTGAAATCCTCTTCAGTCTGATTGGGTGGCCTTGTGGTTAACACCATGAGCAGAATATGCGTATTTTATGCTCATTTTAAGAACAAAATGAAGCTCTGCCAAAACAGAAACATCTCCCCAGAGCAGGAAGGCAGCACACCACTTTCTGAACTCCATCACACACACAACTGTCAACATGCATCACTTGATATTTCCAGCTAAAATCCAGCATAGGTTTCTGTGCCATAAGCCTTCATGAGTAACATGGAAACATGATTAAACCCATCAAAATAGTAGTGAAACACAAAACTTTCATATAACATTGCCATGAAAAACTTCCTTATTACTTATGCTGCTCACCACTATATACCTCTACTCATCTGTTAGTAAATAAAGCCAGCAGTTTGTCCATGAAGGCAAAAATTATTAGCCTAAGGAAGTTTAATTGATGTTTACATGCATCAGACCAACAAAAATTTTGTGGTTTCCAAAACAGAAAAATAAGCCTCAAAGTGTGAAAAGTGACATTTATGAAATTAGGTGAAGACAACACCACTCACAGGCAATTTGTGAGTCAAAACAGCTTTAAGGATAAATGGTTGATTCCATTTCCCCCTACTCCTTCCTCCTCAACTGTCACCATTTCCAGGGATGGTGTGATTGTACATACTGTCCATTTTCAGTTCAGAAAATACTCTCATATAATTTATTTTCAAAAAAATATTAAAGTAGAAGTCCAGTGAATTGCTATAGTTTACAGTGAAAAATGATTGGAATTTAAATCAGTGTAAAACACAAGAACAATATACTGTGGAAAGTTTCTATCATAAACAAGTATAAATACATCACAGAAAACCAACCTGCAACTTTCTGTTCATGGGTTTTTCAAAACCCATGTAAGAAATCCTTGCTTAGACTTAAAAGTTTGGGGGGGAAGGCAAGACAGTTTTGCAAATGTTTTTAGGCTATTAAAATGAAATGTTAATACACCTGACATGTAATAACTGCACATGATTAACTATCCCTGTCCGCTTTCAAAATACTGTACTTATTTTTAAAAAATATAGTGTCCCTTTATGAGTCACAGAAAAGAACATTAAAAAGCAACTACAAATGTATGGACATCCTACGACTACCCCATAGGATTTGGAATTCATAAGCAAAACTGAATTCTAGGTAGAAATTAGTAAAGATCTCAGGAGCGTGTATCATCTGACTGCAATGTCTCTCAACTATTTTACATTCTAGAACATCATCTCACATGGATATCATTCTCCTAAGCAGTGCCAACAATGCCTGGAGTATTAAACCCTTTCAGGTTAATGATAAATGCTGCAACAATAGATTAACTCAATTCCTCAATTTCAAGCATTTACCTGAA
The DNA here is from genome assembly GCA_024362935.1 of Setophaga petechia. Classification (NCBI taxonomy): domain Eukaryota; kingdom Metazoa; phylum Chordata; class Aves; order Passeriformes; family Parulidae; genus Setophaga; species Setophaga petechia. Next base: position 38,134,830 of record JANCRA010000001.1, read on the forward strand.
CTCACAACTATCTACAGAAGTACTTAAATTTTTATACGGATTACATACACAGAGACCATTTTTTCCTGAAGTACCTCAAAATCAGAAATTATCAGCACATTTTCCCCTTCCCTTTAAACACAATGCACAGTATCATCTCCTTCATGGTCAAATACCTAGTCAAAAACCAACAGAACACTCTAAGGTCACCGAATTTACTGCCACTGCATGACTCCAGTAGCTAGAAAAAACATTCGCAGTGAAGAGACAATTACACAGATATTACACAACTGTGTAGGTGGAATAACAGACAGCAAAATTGAAGAGTGCAAAAATGGAGTACATAATTTTAGGGAAAATAAGGTAGACCTATCTTCTTTTTCTCCCATCCTCCTCACTTGGAAAGAAGTTTAAAACTTTAAATTTAAGGTCAGGGCTATTGGAGACAAAGCTGCTAAAGCTCCCAGGAGCATGCTTCTGAATTTTATAATGCTGGTGTTCTCTGCCTCCAACTAACCTTACCAGAGAGATTACTACATAACAATCTGTTGCTCCCATCAGATTTTAAAAAAACAACTGAAGCCACTAAAAACCCAGAACAATAATTCACTCAAAATGCTTCCATACACTTATATGTCCCATACAATACATAAGTCTTATTCTAAAGTATTCAGACAAATTTACTGCCAACAATTTAAATCTCTGGCTATATGACCTGACTTCATGCAAGCGAGCTCCTATTTATCAGCATAAAGCAGATATGGGATGGTCTAGGCATAGCTATCCCTATTAGTATTTCTTCAAGAACTTTGAAAACTTTAAATAAAACTTTTGGATGAAAGAAAATTACCAAATATGTTCTCCAAGGTACTAAAATACCACTTTGGCCAAAACACACAGATAAAGTAACAGTATTTGCCATGGTTTGTTTTTTTTAATTCCTAAGTCTGTGGCACTGCCATCACTGTAACAATGTCCGCTGCACAACCGGTGACACCAAAGCAAGACTTACAATGCACTGGTGTGTGCTGTTTTGATAACACATTTACTAATGTTACAGACCATTTGAACAAATGCCCTTCTGTTGAACTGCTGCTGCAGATGAATCTATAATCCAGATCTTTAAAATAATGAAAAGCCCAGAGCAGTCAGGCTGGTGCCTCAGCTGGGTGGATGTGCCAATCTTCCCTCTGACAGCAGACTCATTTGACACCTTCTGTGCACAGCACAGCAGAGTTTTTATTTCCATACTGTCCATCTTAAAATGGGAGCAACTTACAGTATTCATCTAAAATATTGCCATTGAATCCTCTTATGTTTGACAACTGTGTTAGAACAGATACAAGGAAAACCTATGGATGGTCGCTTATCCAAAATGTGACAAGATGTCCTATTTCCAGAATATCTGTCAAAATCGTGTATTACATACATATATATATTATATGCATGTTTGTGAAGTCACTTAATGTGATGTTTAACTGATTTACCTGTGATTTTTACACAAAACAAAGTGCTCATTCTTGCACAAGCATAAAGTTGAATGCACGGATTTAAAACGATACATTATCATTATTAAAAGTTAAAAATCAGGCATAAAATTTGCAATATTAATGACTTCAGTTGGCAGAATGGTCACAGATTAGTTTCATTTCTTTAACTGCTTCAGTACTTCAGAAGTGGAAAAAATGTATTATGTCAGGATAGATGGAAGTTTTTCCCAACATTCACAAAATTTTCTCGTATTGGTGTAATGACTAGATTTAACAATGGCATATTAATTACATCGGAGAAGGTGAGAAGGTGCTTTCTCTTCTTAAGCTGGGGAGAAAAGCATGAAAGCAAAACAGCAGACACATTTTTAAGGTCAAGAATCATGATGCCAAGCATACAGGAGAAGCAAGTTGTCTTTATCAGATCTAAACAGCACTTTGACATCCATACCTGCTGGGGACAAGGTTCACTACTGAGATGCAACTCGGCCCACTGTTTTGGAGGAGAAACAAACTAACAAAATATCCACAAAAACTCCCACATATCATCATGTCCATACCAATTTCACAGCAGGAATCCAGGGACACAAGTCCTTCACTTACGTGAGGCAACCCTAAAATTTCACATTCTTTGTTGTAGAGCAATGTAGGAAAACTTTAAAGAAGATGGATGATTGCATAACTCGTCCATGTGTATCCTACTGCTTCATTGTTAAAATGTAAAAATAAAACTCAGATATTTTTCTGAGGCAAATCAACTGTCCACATTCTATATTGTTAAGGTCATTAGTAGTCTCATTGAAACCTGTTCCCTGAAATACACTGACATATTTGCATTGCAAGGATGATTGTTGTGGCACAGAACTGAATGTATCTGAGACCAACCAAGGCAGGGGGACAATTATTCAATGTCTCAATATGAAATATTAATGGATTAAAAACAAACGAACCCCAGAATTGTCAGTCTCCTGTAAATGCTGGTATTCTGTGGTTTTTTGTTGTTCATTTATTCATTGGGTGACTTCAGCAGTGGTGAAGGGGCAGTAGTTTTGTACTAAGCTAATACAAAATGCTTTTCTGAGGGCAACAAGGCTGGTGAGGGGCTTGGAACAACTGTAGGAGCTGGGCTTATTTAGCCTAGAGAAAAGGAGACTCAGGGGTGGCCTTATCACTCCCTCCGACTCCCAGAAAGGTGGTTGTAGTCAGGTGGGGTTGGTCTCTTTTTCCAGGCAGAAACTGACAGAACAAGAGGACACAGTCTCAAGCTAGGCCAAAGAAAATATAGGTTGGATATTAGGAAAAAGTTTTTTACAGAAAGGGTGAAAAAGTACTGGAATTGTCTGCCTGGGGAGGTGGTGGAGTTGCCATACCTGGATGTGTTTAAAAAAAAAAGGATGTGGCACTCGGTGCCATGATTAAGTTGACTTGTTAATGCATGGCTGGACTTGATGGTCTTGAAGGTCTCTTCCAACCTAGTGAGTCTGTGATTCTATGTGTGTGTGATTCTAACAGTTTCTTAGATGTTTTAAGGGAGGATCTGAAATTTTGTTCAAGGTGCAGATGTAGACGGGACCAGCAGAAAACCACCAGACTGCCTGTTCATCTTTTTTAATGTGGACTTGGACATCTCCCAGAGTAGCTCGCTACTTATCTCTGTTTGAGGAAGTTTAACTTTGAAAGGGCTGGTTAGAGAGAATTTTCACTCACTTCAGCTGTCTGTTGGAAGGAAATAACTGGTTTTTGTCTCCAGCCATAGTCTCACACCAGGAGACTCTCTGAAGAGCCTACTCCAGGGGCTCCCAATTAAAATCAACGCTGAACAGTTTACTAGTGTAAGATCATTTTCTTTTGGGAGAACTCTCTCCTTGTGCCCTTGCATATCCTCTCTTGTGTAATGCACCATGCACTAACATATCTTGAGAGCTTTGTGCCCTGCCTCTAGCAACTGAACAGAAATAATTTATATACATCTCTCATCAGTAACAAACCCATGCAATTTCACATGTCCTTTACTTTAAAAATAATTATCAAGCAAAATGAGCCAAATTGGTTTCATATAGGAAAGAAGTCAAACCACAACACCATATCCTTCAAATAAAGAAAACTTAATATAAATGTCTAAGAAATGCCCTTTCCCTTTCCTCTTCCCTAATAAAATAAATCAGGAAGCCAGCTACCATCACTTGATGGATGTCCCATTTTGCAAATGTAACACTACATTTTTTCCCTTGCAATTACAAGAGCAGCTACCTGGATACAGAAGTGTTAAATAAAAATAGGTAGAACTGCACCTGCCAGACTAAGTTTCCCTTGTAATTTGGTTCTACACTGTTTTGTATTCCAAGACTGGTGTCAGAATTCTTACTTTTAAAGAGGTCTTTTGTGCACCACAGATCATTCTAAAACTTTAAAACCAGTTACCTGCAGGCCTTTCATTCACCAATTAGTGTTCAAGAGTAATACATAATTTAGAAGTAAAAGGAAGGAAAAGTAAAATATTTTATATTGTAGGACATGCATATAAAATAATGAAAAAGTGTGAGAACACAACATGTGTAGGTTTTCTGCCAGGCACATCAACAATACATAAAACACCTGCCAGCTGTTCCAGCTGCATGTTAAAACTTCACTGTCTGAAAATTCAAATATAATTAACACTAACCACTCAAACCTAAAGCCCAGCTCCCAATACCCATTACACATATAACAGAATACTAACACTTTAACTAGACCTTACATTTTAAAAAAGGGTTTCTAAAAAGGAAAAAAAAATTAAAATTTTTTTCCATCCGAAAAGTGCAAATACAAGGAATTTAAAAAGTGCATTAAAAGTATGTTTACACCATAGGGTGGTAAAGGACAGGGAAAGAATTCACACACAAGCCTTGTGGTAAATTCAAGGTAACTACCTTGCTTTACTTAGGACTTGTTAGCTCTCCTGAAATGAACTGCTACTGAATGAAGGATGCAAGCATGGATAATGGCATTTACACTCAGCAGGATCTAGCCTGGGCACTGTAATACACACATCTACCCAATAAAGTTTATCCATCACAGATTAGACATGCTCCAGCACCTCAGCATCTCTCACTACAGTGAGAGACCCAAAACTGAACAGAGGATTCCAGGAGCGGAATCGGTCAGTTTCAGAACCTCACCAGTTCTGAGTACAAGGTGACAATCACTGCTGATCCAGGTAAAGATGCCATTTGCCTTCTTGGATCTTGGATCATTACATTTTCCCCATGTTCAATTCTATAGTTGCTCTAGGACATTTTAGCTACTAAATTTGTTAATTTTTTTAGAGCTTTGAAATTCACTCAGCAAAATGATAATTTGAAACTAGTCAAGTCAAATACAAGGCTTTATTAAAAGTACTCAGAAACACCTTACAATACTAATAATTTTATCTTTAAGTCACTATGGCAAGCGCAGATCATATAACAATGGCTCAGATGCTTGAGGAAAAAAATGAACTGACAGCTTCTTTCTATCCTTTAGTGGGCAAATACTGCACTACTACTATCACTCATGATACTGGGCTGTACAGAAATGCCAGCATTGAAAGAATCTGTATTGGCATTCTACAGATATAATATGACAGATCCCATTTCCCTATATGTACTTTATAGACAAACAGTGTTTCTAACTGAACAACCCCATTCTAATGAGGATATCCTTTTACACATGTATATATTTGCTTTTTTAATTTTCCTCAGCTCAAATCACAGAATCACAGAACCTGCTGAGTTGGAAGGGACTCACAAGGATCATAGAGTCCAATTGGTAGAAATACAATATTTGTATTTCTTACAACTGTGCAATGATCAATTTAGAAAAGAGTTATGAAAAATCCACTTTTCTGCTGCATGGACAACTTTATGCTTTGATGACATACCTCACATTTAGTTTTACACCCTAGATCTCAGAAAAACAATTTTTTATACAGTATAAAATAGCACATCACAAGTCAGTATCAGCAATAAAATCGTGCTACTCTAGAAAATCTAGCCTGTTATTAACCAAAGTTTTACATATGTGTGGTCATTGTCAACTCTACAAGCTGTAGACAGGACCCAGTGCATTAATATGTCAAAAAAACCCCCCTCAGAAATATTACTGACACTTCAGTTGCAGAAAATACTGCATGGCTTCAATGTTTCTCTCAGTTTCCACTTCTAATCACAATTACAAATCCAGTTATTACATCAATCTGAGCCCTTCCAAAGGGAATGGAAGAATAGTAAATCCCAATGGATATGAGAGTTCTGCAGTAAGAATGATGTAATTTATAAAAATAGACAACCTCTGACAGAAGCTCAAAGTTGAGTAAATAACACTGCATGTCATTAATTTTGCATTAGCTTGCCAGTAGTAATTACTAAAAGGATGATGAACTAACAATTTTGCTTTGCTTTGGGTGCTACACAAAATAAAACACTAGCATTGTTCAGATATTAATAATAATACAAAACTTAATACGTAACTTGAAACAGTAACAATCCCTTACAACAGGGGGGAAGAAAGGAAGCTGTGAGGCTAAAAAGGTGGCATTTTGCCAGAACACACGGATGGGAGTTACTTATTGCCATTATAACGTTACCAGTGGATGCTCCCATGAAGAAACATCCCACTTCCATAAAAAACATGGTTACCATGAGCTGGCCAAATCATCTCAAGCATTTCAGATTTCAGGTAAAATTATCCCACCATTTTTGTAGTCTCACTTCAAAATGCACCTAACATGTATAACACAGTCACATTCTCCAGGAATTAATGTTACTGGATGTGTTCAAATATACAGACTATGTCTATCTATTTAGTATTTTGCATTACTTCCCATTACGATGTGCACACCAAGCTCAATTGCAATCATGAGCAGATCATCACCATCATGGAATAATAAAAGCAGTTGCTCTTGAAATTACACACTGGATTTTGTAAATGAAATAAAGCAAATTAACAAATATCCTTCCTGGTAAAAGGACACTTGCACTTGGCAGCATTCAGAACTAGCCCTTTTATTAATGGAACAATCAATGCAGTGTATTTTACTTTCAACATGAACACTAGAAATGTTAAATGAATTATTTTATACTGTTTTGTTATTAATAGAGACAAGTTTGTATGGGCAAACAAGCATGCATTATCTATGCTAACACATTTAAAACTGCATACCATGCTACTTCTCATCAGCAATAGTCTGCAAATTTAGGTGTGTACCCAATTATGCTTTTCTGCTGACATTACTTAAATTAATTTGTGTCATAACCAGGAACAGAGTGAGTTCAGTTCAACTTTTATTTAAAAATAAAGGCAATCTTCTTGCTTTCATTTTGCCTAAGCCACAGAGGAGAACCTTCTCAGTTTCCTTCCTCTTCACATTTTTCCTCTGTCTGGAGAAAATCAGCTACCAGCAAGCTCCAAAATCTAATCCATTTAAATAGGTCCAGGTACCATAACTTATACGAGCCTCTAAGCCAAAACCTTTGAACATCCTGCACTCCAAACATTTCTGACAACCAAGTCTATTTGTCCCCACTTGTTTCTCTGGGCACTGTTTTCCTTTGTAAATATACTTGCAACACTTACTTCTAAGGTCAAAGATGCTTAAAAAATTCTTTTTCCCTCCAACCTCTCCACATCCTTTGCACCTTTTCACAAAGTCAAGCTTTCATTGTGTCTATCACACTTTCTTGCCCACTGTCCCATCAAATAATTTTCTTAGATGCAGTTCTTTCTCCCTAAAAGTAACCTTTTCTTATTGTTAATGTGAATACTCATGACTAAATCTGCTGTTTGTATTTTGTTTTAGTAAGTGATCTCGTATTAGAATGGAAGTTCTATATATTTCTAAAAATCATCAGAAGCATTAAAAGTTGCAGCTATTTACAGGCTTGAAAGATAGACAGTGTTCCTTTAAACAGATTTCTTGTAGACTGGGTATCTGGCAACCCTTCTACTGACTCAAACTAATTTAGAACAAGTGAAATTCCACAAGACAACTAAGTATGCTGTGACACTGGAATCAACTCACTACGTAAAATACAAAGCACTAACATGAATACAGTTTATCAAGCTACTGCAAAGTCCACACTGTTGAAAAGCAAGCACATGTGAGGTACTTCATGATCATATGTGTGGTCCATGGAAAGACATGCAGCAACATGTATTTTACAACATAAGCAAATGTGCAGAGAAGCAATGGTATTTTGCTGGTTTTAACATTAAACCTCATCCCAACTTATACTGGACTTCTCCAACAAAGTGCAAAAAATTTAATCAACTTCTTGAAATTGTCATCTATGTTAACAATCAGAAAACACTGCTTGTCATCTTATAAACTTCCATATCACTTCAGTAGCCACACACTGAATAAAGGAAAATAACCAGGGTTTTGCATCTAGTTCAGGCAGAAAAAACATTTTTTTTAAAATCTTTCCTAAATATAGCAATATGAAATACAACAGTTTTATAATATCATTTTGCAGACAGAAGAAAGGTAAAGGCAAATTAGTTTCATAAAACAATCTGAACATAAATTTTCAATCCAGGTATTTTAGATTCTTGGCAGACAATGGGAATCCAAACCTTTTCAGAAAAAAAAGGCTACTTTGCCAATGCTTTACACTATTAGTTTTAAAAGAAGATAGGAGTAGGAAGAAAGTTTTCTACAATTTGCTTCTAAATGAGTAGGCTCTTATCCTTTTCTAAAAATAGCACACACACACACAAAAAAAGCTTGAAAAAACTCTCATGTTTATTTTTTCAGGGAGTCATGGCTGCAGATCAGATTTGACTCAGCAACATTAGACACGGTATAATTTCCAGCCCTCCTCTCATTCACATTTTCAGTCTACTCTTTCAAATAAAATCCAGAAGGAATACTTGTCTGCCCTAAACACATCTGACAGTGCTCCACAGCAGTGTGTGAGGATGAAATTGTTACATGCCTGTAACTGGGGTGGAAGCCGGGGTTACCGATGGCTCTGTGCCCACCACTCTTTTCTTTCCAACACCGGATAAAGGGATTGTCACCCCATGTGAATCTCAAGCTGAATGGGATAAAGAAGGCTACTAAAGGCAGAGAGCCCTTTTGCAGTGATTTCAGCAGCTGGCTGACAATGCACTAGCAGCAAATTTCATAAGCCTGTTAACTAATTCAAATCTAGAGAGATTCACACAGAGTAAAACACCTCACACCATCTTTCTGTCCAGGGCTATCCGCAGGTGCTTCAGCATTATTCTTACAGGCCTACCTGCATCTCTTTAAATACACCCCAGTAAGATTTGATACTTTGCCTTTAGCAAAGTAAAGACTACAGTACAGACTAGTAAAAGCCCACACCTCAGTTTACATACTAAGTCTAGAGAGACACACACTATCACAAACCAGGGAGTTACAAATCACTGCTTGTAATCTCTATGCCTCTAAAGAACAGCACCTTATTTTGGACAAAGGGATTTTTCCTTTATGAGCTTGTGTCAATTTATGCCAAATATTCCATACATTATATACAGAACAGCCAGCTCAGCAACACTCAGACTGAGCATGACTAATTCTTCACAGATGCATTGAAGCAGCCACAAAGTTTACTGGCAGTATGATATAACAAGAAAGTCTATCCTTTATTAAAATCATTCCACAGGTGACTATTCACTTTAAAGTATATTAAAAAACCCAAAACAACAAACAGTCTAAAGCAGAAGTAAAGCCATGTAGGTTCTCAGGAGAATGGGTTCACACTTTTTTCAGTCAAATCATTCTAAACAAAGGCTTTGCACTGAAAATATGATGTAGCCTTAAGTATATGTACACACAGAATGAAAATCCACATTCAGGAGTTAAAATCCTATTTCTGCTATTATGTAAGGAGGCATTAACACTAACCTAGTTAAAGATGTTTCTGATACATGAGAAGCACAAGCAAACATTTTCTAGATTCATTTGAGAACAGCTCAAACTTACCGGTTTTAATTTTTTCTGTCACGAAAAAGAACTGATCAATTTTACCAAACTATAAAGGTGGTTAAAAAAAGGATGCAATTTTATTTGTGTCGTAAAACACATTCATTTTATTTCCATTTGCAATGAAGTTTCTATTTTCCTTACCCTAGAAACCACCAACACTTGCTCTAAAAGTAATATGCCTGAGTACCAATACTCAACATTAGATTTCACATCAAACGAGCTTTCAAACATTAGGGTAAGTTATAAAATACTACAGAGTCTTTCAAATTCCTACCATAATTTGAGAAGTACATTATCACCCATAACATACTTTTTTAGTAACCATAGGTTATTCAGAATCATGCCACAGAAAAACTGGGGAGCACTGATCTGAAGGTAAGGAACTGGGTTCCTAAAAAAAGTGTACTATACATTTTGAAGGAAGAGAACAATTCAGCCCAGAAATCACTTGTCTATTATACTGGAAATATAGTGAAATTTGAACTCTCTAAGTGTTCTAGATAAATGAATTTAACAATGTGACACAGAAGGAGCTTTTAAAATTAACACATTTCCTGATCAAAAAATAGCAGGAAAATTGACAAAAGCAATGGTTGAAGAAAGGGAGAATTTTTAACCTAAAAAAAATTAAGTAGTTTCAATTTGTTTTCAGCTCTATCACAAGAGATTTCTTAAGCATAAAAGTGGGGACATTTGACAATTTAATAATACACATTCTTATCAAACATTGTATCTGATGGATGCTCAGAATTTATTTTGGCATTGACAGGTGCAACTGCAAATGCCTCTTAAGTTTAAAAGATGACACTCAGATCTTCAGATCACTTTGAGAGCATTTGAGGATATCTGATATCAGGAAAAACGTACATATTTTGTTTGGTTTGGTACCATTCCAAGATACTTGACTTATTTGGGCACCTTCTTCTCCCTAGTTTGGTAAACCTGTGTTTCAGATAATGGCCATTCAGACATACTGTGCCTAGAAAATCCAGCCTCTTTATACTGAGTCAGTAGAAACCATCAGAATGGAAGACAAGCAAGAAACACCATGGCAAAGCCTTTTAAGTTTTTTACTGCTCATCCTGTCACACTCCACTCCCCTGTTTTACTGACATTCAGGTACTAAACAGTGACAGGGGGCCAATTTTTTAAGTCAAAATCAAAGATTAAGTCCTCTGAGCCATGAAGGAGATACTTGAGTAAAGCACCTGCCAAACACTAAATATTTGATATACACCCTTTGTTTATAGTTCTAATTTCCTAAACATCACAGGATGCCAAAGCAAGGAAGGTCAATCAAGCTGGGCAAGAGACATGGTGCTGTCAGTAAATTTCACAATCACACAGGTATTTTTACATCACAATGAGATTGCTGAACAATCAAAGGCTACAAGGCAATTTTAGTCATAATGTCGTGTCAGTATTATGGCATCACACCGCAAACCCACAAGTAAATTGTTAGTGGACCATACACAGTAAGTTACAATACCTGAGGTTTAGTGCATTCCTGTGAGCCAAAATGAAATGAATGCCATATAGGAGGAAAGGAAAAGATGAACATTATCAGACATGCCATAGTACATTCCACCACTATGAAGATAATGTTAAAATCATGTTAATGAGGGTCCACCATCCCATATAAGTTGGCCCTACTGCAGAAAGCCATGCTGCAACTGAGAGCACTGCATTTAATTTTTAATTCTTGAAAAGCACACCATGCATCTGCATTTCATGTCTGCTTTTATGCTATAGAAAACTTTCTTCAGAAAATACTGTTTGAACCTTCTGAAGAAAAGTATTCAGAGCCTACTGCAAATAAAGCATAATTATTTATCAACAACCAATACAATAATTCTACATGCTAACTCTATGGATTTAGGGTAAAACAGGCTATAGGAAAATTACACATTGTGAAGATTTTGGGGATACTATGAAAGCAGCTTTATTACTTTGAGTCTTCTATACGTAACACCTAAACTAGTACACATGCACATGGAAGAGTAAACATGAAAAAAATTATATCATATTAATCCTTTTTCAATTTAATTTAATGCTTTCATCTTTTTTTATCAAAAATTTAAAAATTAGAAACAAAAATGACACCCTGACAGATACTGACCAAAGAATGGAGGGTTACAAGTCCACAAGATATGTGCTATAATATGTCTTAAATTCCTATGTATTTTCAAAAAAATCCTGGTTTTTTCAGTCAATTTTTTAAGAAATCAAGACCAATAAAATGAGGTCAAAGGACATAAAATAGGAAGGGCTAAAAGACAATGCAGCCTGTAACATGTATGGTTAAAGCAATAGAAGTAACATTGCTAGTGGAAGTGAATGAGGGAATAATGTCTACAAGATCACCAAATACTGTAAAAATAGGAGGAAATGGACCAGCATGAAAAGTCACTAAAATGTAGTTAGTACATGGTAAAATTCATTTAAGCTTATTTGACTCTATTTGCCTTGATAAAAATAATAAAGCCAGGCATAAGTATTATATTACACTTGGAAAAGCAACATTTTACTGTAATTATTGTAAATTTTACAGTTTATTTGGCAATCTCTTCCACCTTAATATGAAATCTCGCTTGCAATGGATTTCCCAGCACATACACAAAACCATTATGAACTTGCACAACAGAATAGCACAGGATGGACTTTTGCTTTTTAGTACCAGTTAAGCTTACAAAAACTCATCAGGCACACCTGAAGTGAAATTTATACAACAGGCAAAGACCTACGAATGCAAATGGCACTGTGTAATCTAATTATTGCCCTTCTAGAGTTAGGTACAAATCACAGTACCACTGTTTGCTAAGCACAACATATACATCTAAATAATATGAACAAAAGTAATTATTTCTGTAATTCCTACAAAGTACAATACCACTTCCCCCCCCCCCCCAAATACAGGCCAGCAAAATGCTTTATTTTCAAACCAAGTCAACTGGCTCAATTCACCTTAAATCTTGAGGCAATTAAAACTGCACTGAAAATTAAACCATTAAAAGCTGTTGTATAAACAAAACCAAATTGTTGGCATAAAATGTAATTATTCGAGTCATGAGGCAAAGCCTGTATAATTAACAGATGTAATCAAACATCTACACACTTATAGACACACATTGAATATACAGTGAACTGGCAAACAAGTCAAGGAATAAATGGTAAAGAAAGAAAAACTGAAAAAGCTAACAACTGCATTGCACCAAAGATGGTATTTTAAAATCACTAAAGCTCTCATCCTGCAAATTTATGTGTATATGGCTTACATTGTACAAAATTGAACCCATGGAACTCAAAGAGATTAAATATGCACAAAGTCATTTATGCCCATGCCTTTACGGTTCTACCATATTTAGGGCTTAAACAAATAAATGAGAGCCAAAGACAAACAGCTTTTCCTGTATTTTGCTCACAGTTGTAATCAATACAAAACAAACATATTAATCTAATAGAGCTTTTCTCAGTTTAAAAGTCATATAAATTATTTCATGGAAAAAGTTTTAATTATTACTTTATTTTCATTTCAAGAGAAAGTCTGGAAACATATGTAGATTCCCTCCCTCACCCCCAAAAGCAATCAAGTAAAATTACCAAATTATTTCCTCCATGATGGGCCAACTATATAGCTCACTAAAATCCAAGTATAAAGGGCAAATACCATCAGAAGTTCATTTCAATTTTACATTTCAGTTCTCGACTCCAAAAAGAAATGACAGATTTAATCCAATTTGGTGTACTGCCACGCAGCACAGTCCTTTCCAGGCAACACCTGTTATCACATATGTGAATGAGTGCTTCACTAACTGACCTTTTAACACAGTACACTGAACTAATTCAACTGTAATTTGATAGAAAAGGAAATGAGAGCAGAACTTCCTTAACAATTTCCCATAATGATTGGGACATTAAAAAATAATACATGACATTCACACTCATAAGAAACGTACTTTCAACTCTGAACTGAGATGCAAGCTGCACACATGTTCACGCACTGATGGAGCCACATTCACAGTTATTTTGAAGGGAAACCTCCCCACAGAAGCACACTTGAAAGACAGCAGCAAGTTTAGCCATTTTGACTGTGTTATTTTCAGTAGTTTTCCTATCTATGACTTATTGTGAACCATAAATACAGACAGCTTACCGTATGGTAGCCTCTAGGTAGAGGGGGCTTCCCCACAGGATAAGGGTCAACAGTATCAATAATTGTTTGTCGCTCCCCTTTCTGGTTGATTTTCCTAAACCTCCTTCGAGATTGCCTGTGAGATGCTTGACGCTGGAAATATTCCTCATTTTCTTCCATGTAATCAACCTACAACAGATTCAAGAGAGTGTGTCTTTCCCCACAAGAGAGAAAAATGTTTCCTCTTGTTTGAAACAGAAGAAATCCTATTTTGAAAAAGCAGCAGTCAGCTTTGAGTTTGCTGCATTTTCAGCACTAAGTGTGAAATCACTGCTAAAAAAGAAATAGAACAACATTAGTATGGAAAGGATCATAGAATATGATCACTTTTCAAAAATGACAGAAGAAAAATTCTTCTTTCCTCGCCCCTTTCTTACACTTGCACAAATACAAACATTTCACCAATCAATACATTCCAGAAAGAAAACTGGTACAAGAGAACACTTGCCTGTTTCCCTATTGACATCTATTCAGCATCTTCCCTAACTGATCCATGGCAAAAGCTTCACTCTTCAGGCAGGACTGGTTTTATTATTTCAAATATTTTGAAAGCATAAAAGAATTTCTAATAGACTGGATTTGGGCATTTAAAAAAACCCACTTCAAAACAACAACAGGGAGAAAAAAAAATACCTATTAGATATATCCTTTTATAAAATTAGTCTTCTCAGTTTCACTGTCTACAGAGTTTGAAGACTACTTTATTACACAACAGTATTCTGCTATGAAAATATTTGAACTAATAATTCTGGTTTTCCCAGAAGAGAATGATCTTTTTTCAGTAATTTGGGTGAAAATCAACATCTCTTCTGTGTTTACCCTACTAATAAAAACCTTACCGAGCTATTTGAGACTAACAAGGAAATGAAGGAAAAAATCACAGCTTCCATCATTGACTATATAGGGGGATTCAGTTAATTCTGTATCCAGTATTCAGTTAATTCTGTATTCAGTTAATTCCTGTAACTCAATTCCATCCCTCAGGAGGAGAGATGAGGCACCCTGCAAGGCTCCTGCACGTTGTTCAACAAGGAAATGTTAGACAAAATACTCCTGTGAATTTGCAGCTTATCTCTGTCAGAAGTGTCACACATCAGTCAGGCCAAGTGACAAAGTACAGCCTTCAGTGCACTAACTCAAATGGATGAGCACAGCTCCTGGTTCACCAGAGGAGCAGGCAGTGTCTACCCCCTCTGCAGGAGGATCTGTTTCCCGTCTGACACCTTCACACTCACGCCCTGCTTGCTACACCTCTTGTGTGCCCAAACAACTCTGGGGATAGGATTCTTTCTATTCAAAGTACAATTATTCCTTTGAGAGCCTGAGCGAAGCATCCCATTTCATCTTTCCAGAACTGTAGTGGTTACATTTTTTGGCAAACACTTGCCTCTGACCTAACATTATCCATCAGTCCAAAAAATTTCTTGATGTTTAGTCATCTCCTTTCCCAATACCTATCTTTATACTACCCTTCCTTATAACTTAAAAGGGAATGCATGTGAAACAGGCAGACATTCACACAGCTACAACCAGTGAAACTGTACACTTCTAGAAAACAGAACTGGGACAACAAACTCTTTCCCAAATGGTCAGATGCGAGCTACACAAACTGGAAATAAACAATCCTTAAGTAATACCACATTTTCCGGAGCTTCCACAAGTTTTACAGAAACTGCTACTTTTTAGAGAAAAAAAAGTTAATTAGTGTCACAGTCTATATTTAAGCTACCTATATGGCTTAGATATTTGTCATGCCTGCATTATGAACTGGTCTCTATCTCTGTGACAGAGAGAAAAAAAAATTAGCCCACCAATTCTGCATTTGTTCAGATGGCATGCCCTGAGGTGTCAAATAAAACCTTTAAGCCTGTGAACCCTCAGAGACAGTGTTCTGCCACTGGACTACAGCAGATGCTGCTAACAAAATACCCTCACCTTCACCCAGAAAGGCTGACAGAATTTAAAAACATTCAAATTTATTCTTAAAAACCTGAGACAGTTGAGATTAAATTTAACTCGAACATTAATTACTTAAACTAACCTGAAATTAATGCTTTAAAGCATCTAGGTTTACCAATAATAATAATGAAACTGTTTCAAAAAAAACCCAAAAAAACAACAAACTATTCTGCTAGCACAAGAAAACTTTAGTTTTACATGAAATCTGAAAAAGCAAATGTAAGAACAATATAAATTATAGGTATGACATCTCATATTTATTAAAAGATCATGTAGAAACCAGAAAATCATAAGTCTTGTTGGAAGCTGAAGTGTTAGCAAAGCTGGTCTGTAAAATTTGAAAGCAACTGACTGAAAATATTCTTACCACAATCATTTCAGATGGCTCTAAAACAATGCATTCACATCCACGTCTGAAGCTGCCGGCAGAACGCTTGCCAAAACTGAAAATCAAAAATATTTCAGTTAGAAAAGATATTAGAGCTATAACAGAATTCAAAAGCACATTTACATCTTAGCCAGATATTATAAAGCAGAGAAAAAGCATACATACCTGTGCACTATACAAATTTCATGCATATATCTTTTGACAATTAACTGAGACCCAAGGACACTGAGAGCTGTCTATTTTGTATTTACATAGTTCCCTAAGAGTATTTGCTAAATAAGTCTTTTAACACCAAAACAAGTGGCAATCAAGAGCTGTCTACTGAGGAGGCACAGTTGATTCTGAGCTGCACTAGAGAGTTTGATCTAGTATCTTCTGGCATTACAGTATTAAGTTACCTAAGCTATCTGCATTTCTTTAACAAAAGCTAACTGGCATACCAAAGAAAGAATTAAAAGGCTGACCAACTTCAGTTAGCTCTTTTCTACTTTAAATGAATTAATAAAATAAGGAAGATGAGTGTATTCCCAAATTAAATAGATGAGGACAAAAGGTTGTTCTGCCCTTTCCTGAGACATTCTCATCATAGTGGAATAATTAAGCATACTATTTTGTTCCCTGTAAGAAAAAAACTGAAAGGTTTTTTTTTGTTTGGTTTTGGAGTATTCTGCCCATATTAGATGTATCTGTGCACCTGCAGGGTTCACTGCAAAGAATGCTCAAAGTGCAGATGTAAAGGTGGAGAGCAGAGAACCAGTACATGATTCAGAGAAATCCAGGACCTCTACACTTAGATTCTCAATCATACACCATCAGAGTGGAAGAAAGGCAACCAGTTTGTGGTTTGTGTTGGGGGTGTGTGATTCTTCCTCTGGGTACAAATGCCAGGTCAATGCCAGACCTTTCCCATTGCAGACTGGAGGGCAGGACAGACACTACAGCCTGCAACTTCAGGACCTCTCTAAGTTTGCTGTAATAACCAATCCACCCTAAAATAGCTGAAAGCCAACATCACTATTTGGCCTTTCACTTTCTTCCACTTGGCACAGTGCAACAGACTTGGGAACCCTTCCTGTCTGAAGTCCCCAGGGCAACACCTTAAAAAATAAACCAAACTCAACAAAACTGCAACATCTGAATTTTAACCAATGTTGGCATGTGGCAACACACTGAAGCTACAGTGCTTGTGGAAGATAACTGTTTTAAGCTTTATTTCCTAACTCACAAACTGCAGCTCACACATCATTCAGAGCAGTCTATCTAGCCAGTTCATATCTATGCTCCTGTCCCGCCTGGCGATCAGTAGAAATGAACAATTTAACTGCTACCCCAAAGGCTAATCTCTTGACAACAGCACATTTATAGGCTCAAAAAGAAGGCAGTCAGATATTGAAAAGAAATGCCAGCTGTGCTTATTCATCAAAATAATAATCGCATTTAATGGTACATGGGACTTTTACAATAGAAAAAATTTTCCAGAATACTAGGCCTCTTGAAAAGAAATATTCAATAAAGAAGTCTCTGAACAAAATGCTTATTTTCCTGGAGGCAAACACATGCTTCATCCTACAGTCCAGCAACAAAACACAGGGTTCTTTACTCTACTATACCATCTTGAATTTTATACAATTTCAACTGCTCTTAAAGACATCAGAAAATGAAGCCAGTATACTGATTCGTTAAACTGTTGCACAAGTGTCAAAACTTATTTTCTCAGCCAATAGTCTGATTCATACCACAGTTTTTCCTTACAAACAGAAAGGAGAAGTAAAGAAAGAAGAAAGTAAATCAACTCAATGATTGAAAAACGAAAATGCAAAAAATGGTGATTAATAAGTCAACTTATTTGATACTCTAGTTGGAAGCACACAGAAATATTCTCTTCCCACTTAGAAAACACATATTGCTGTATTTTTGCCAACCCATTTTTGTAGCCTTGAACCAGGACACCTCAGAGAAAGCACTCATTTCAACAAAAAATGCATGTACACCTTTCTTCCTCCTCTATTGCTGTCTGTAAGTATCAACTTTAACTTCTGTCTGTTGCTAATTCCTGCTGACATGCTAAAGTTTCGAGCTTTGGCAAACAGAGTGAAAATAAAAAGCTGTGTTTTGGATGTGCTTTTCTATTATTGAATAACTTGTTTAGATTTAGCCTTTTAGCGCCAGAAGTAGTTAACATATTAAGATAGAAGGCATGAATTCAGTTACTATAAAGAAAATTCTCAATTTCTGCCCCCAAACAACACGCTGGCTTTCACAGCAAATAACTACGCCATTCCTGGACTATTCAGACTCCTATGACAGCACAAAATTAATCAGAGCAGACAGTGCATCACATGTATATATTATCTTTGACCAAAGATCACAAGGCACTTCAGGCTGTAAACAAACTCCAAACTTTGTGAAGTGCTCTAAGAAAGAAGACAAGTAAATCAAGGCACAAGAAAGTCAAATGACCTTTCAAGCATTGCAGTTCTCAGATGACCACACCAGCTAAACCTCCGGACTTCCAATCTCTGGTGAAAATTCATCACCAGCGAGGAATTCACATAATCAGTGAAAATTAGGGAACTCTCTTGTTAATGTCCACTACATCTGGGCACATCAGAATTGTCCATCTCTGACTGTGGTAGAACTTCCATCACAACAGTGCACACCATCTCTGACTGAACCACACTCGAACACAGGTTTTTTTGTTCGACATGCAGCTCTGAGAAACAACTGGCATCTTAGGGTACTGCTAATCCTGCTGTTTCAATTCATAAGACTGACATCAAAGCCAGTTAAGTTGTATCTGAATTAATTTACCAGAGTTTCCCACAAGAGCAAAAATAAAAGACCAGCAAAAAAGTACTTCAGTGGCAGTCTTCTCCAAAACGCCGAGCTGCAGCAACTTGCCACTCAGTAGAGGAGGCCATCCAACAAACTCAATTTAATTGAAAACATGTTATTTGAAACATTAGCACTCAATACGAAGCAGCAAATACCCAGCACATGATACATTCTGTTTATTGAGCTGACAAAAAAAGTCCAAAATGAAAAATCTTGTATAAAATTCTTTATTATAAGAATGTGAGGAACTGGAACAGTTGCCCAGAGAAGATGTGGATCCCCTATGTCACGAATTGTTCAAGACCAGGTTGGATGGTGCTCTTGAGCAACCTGGTCCAGTGCAAGGCACCTCTACCCATGGCAGGGGATTTAGAATTGTCTGATCTTTCAGGTCCTTTCCAGCCCAAGCCACTCTCTGAAATACCAGCAGAACAACTTCATATAAGGAACCACAAGCAGGCATGTAAACTGGCTTGTGGGATGTTAGGTATCACACAGAAACAGTACCAAGCAAATAAAACTTCAGTGGAAGGGCTGATTGATTATCTTCTTAATATCAGCTCTACTTCAGTAACTTTGACTAAACAATATTCTTTACAGAATTCTGATGCTAGACTTTCCATAGAAAGTGAGTTTGACTACCCAGATTTCTCACAAAAAAGTCAACATCAGTACTAGCTAGCTAAAGTACAATGTAGAGAGCCTTTATTAGCAAGTTCCAATAGGTCAGGGATTTGACAAATTTACTTCTTCCCTTACCATAGGGTGAGATAAGCTTGTGCAGAGAGAGAGCATAAGCTTAAACCCCATTTTTGTCTTTAAAATGCAGTATTTTACATTATATACACTTCACATACGGTTGTATCATACCATTCCATTTAAATCAAAATTGTCTTATTAAGCCTAATTAATTTCAACTCTAAAATATAGTTTGTTTGCAACTATTAAGGCAATGGTAGATCTGAAAGAATCACAGGTTTGCAACTATTTTCTCTAAATCAGTGATGTGCATAAGAGAATTTCACCAAAGGAAGATAAGGCGGTTTAAAGGTATCTTTGCAATTGCAGCTGTCAATATGGGATGCAGAAGTTATGACAGTAATTTAGAAAGCCAAAAGGGCTGTCTGGTCAGGATATTGTTGTCTCACCTAAATTCCCCAAAGAACCTTGTTTTGCAGCAACTTTTCCAACACTTTTCTTCCCTACTACCACACAAGCTCCGACTTGACAATCCCCAAGTATTAAGCTTCACAAATGCTCTCCTCAGTACCTGTCCAAGAGATAATTTCACTTCTGGAGTCCTTTTCTATCACAGTACTTGTATTCACATAGGGATACTGAATGCATGATGTGAATATAAACCTACTTTAATTAAAAAAAAAAATAACAACAATACCAACTACTCCCCCCACCCCCAAAAAAGAGAACCAAATAAAACAAAACAAACAAAAAGCCCTAACCCAAACAACTATCTAAAGATATATAAAAATATTATTTACAGGAATCCACTTTATAGTGTATGGCCAGGTGTTTTCCTCAAGCAGTTTCTCCCTAACTATACTATTCCTTTAAACAATTGACAAAACTATAATTTCCCACTTGACTATTCAAAAGCATTACTTCCAAATATATTTCATTAGTATTAAAAAACCCTGTTTTTTCTCACTATGTAATAAAAGCAGGTATTTTAACCCATGTAAGTAGTTTACAATTTCATTTGCATTTTAATGCATTCTTAAATTGAATTTACACTGATCAGAGATGACAGTTCCCCTATCCATAAGTGTATCTTACTACACATGTTTCTCAGCTTACAACTTGTTATACTGAAAACATACATAGCTAGCTAAAGAACAGAGGTATCACTTTTCAGGTTTCATGCTGGTTAGCAGAAGACAAGTTTTAAATGAAAATTAAGGGGTTTGATGTTTCCCAAGTTTTTATTCTCAGTTTTCATTAAAAAAACTCTTCACTATTATGAAACTACAGTAGTTTAAATGTGCCTATGGCCAGCAAACAAGAACACAATAATTTAGGACCACTGTCTGCATTTAGTCCCTTTCAAATTGAATAGATTTACTAATAAAACAAAACAACAAAGTACTCAATTAAATGAAACATCTAAAGCCACAAGCAACACATGCATTTTTATAAGCACTTACACATAGAGACAGCCAAAAACTTGCAGGTATTGAGGTGAGCCTTGTTCTTTCTCTTATCATCATGACATTGGAGGACAAAGCAGTTTTCTCCAGACATGACCCATCCATTTCCCCAGGTCCCCAGACATCCTCACACACGCTCACACAGATGCTCTTTTCAAAGCTCACAGGAGAGGCAGCAGCTACTGAAGAGGGAATGTTTCTCTATCAGCATTCAGCCCTGTCCCCTCACCCTGGGCCTCCACATTCCTGTTTTCACGTCAACCCAGCTCCCAAATGGAAAGTTATTTCTCAGCACTGGAATGTAAATGCATTCATCAAAAGTGATGCAGAATCTGAAGGAAACCTCACAGCACCAAGAAAAGGGTTTTCAGTGTTAAGCCCTGTTCTTTTTTCCTCTTAAAAATCAGAGATCATTCACACAGAAAATTGAATTTCACTAATGACAATTTTGCAAAAAAGACAGACAAAAATTTAGCGTTTCCTCTAAAATGTAGTCTTAACTTTTATTTCTTTTGATATTCTCTACACTACATTAGCTTAAAGTTTTAGTAAAACTATTTCTAAGTCTCACAAAGATAGCTCCACAAAGTACGGTCATCTCTGCGGTGCACATTCTTCTGCAAATAATAATAATACTGTTACAGCTTTATGTATATGTAATTGCAATATTTTGAACAAAGCTGCTAGCTTAGAATAAAATCTATGTAATTGACACTCACTCTGAATCAAAAAGAATTTTCTATTTAGACAAGTTGTAATGGAAGAAAAAATACAAGCAGCAAATTTTCTTGTTTCTCAAGTTCTTAGAATCTTATAAGGTATATGTAAGCAAGGAAATTAGCTCCATACTAATTTCCTTTGCTGCCTTTTTTTTAAATAAAAAAATTACAATATCATTAAAGTAGAAATGTAATGGATTATTATTGAATTATTTTATTCCAAAACTCCAAAAATCAAGATATTCAAAAATTTTCTTTGTTCTGAAGTTTTCAAATGGTAGGTACAATAGGTTTAATATCACTGATGTGCAGTATTTGCCAATGCAGAACATCTAAATAAACATGGAGATTAAAGTAAACATTATCCCTCCCCACCTTCACTGCAACCAATCTCTTTATCTGTGCAAGACTGTATATGAATAAATCCATAAGCACAAGGCTATGCACAGTTCAGTTTCTCAAGCTTTTAACATATTCATGATAAAAATGGATCTTAAGTTACATAAACGCAATACTTCAAAGCACTTTTTGTGAAAATTACATTGTTTCAATTGACACCTACATTTAGAAGAATCATAGAAAACGACCAAAATTAAATACAGAGGTATTGCATGAAGCATATTTAGAATTTGAAGTTATGTAAGCCAAGGTGTCTTCATTTGCTCTTAGGTAGCCCTCACCCTGAAAATGCTATTATTACCATCACCATTTACATTCAAGTGCTATCCACTTCATTTCCAATCTTCCTTCTATCATCTAGTTCTCAATATCAGAGCAGAGAGGAGTCCCCATCCCATTGGATGGATCATGTGCTGCATGTCCTCCCTGCACGCTCCACTTCCTCACAGCAGTGCCACGACTGAGGAGGTCATGGCAGGCACCTGCTTTCAATCACTGCATCAATTATTATCTGATGATACAGAAACAAACATGAGCAGAATGTCTGCTCTCCAAAAAATCCTAAAATCAAATCTTGATCTAATAATCAACATTCAGCTAGCAACAACATCAAAATGTTAGTTAGATTTAGTTGTAAAGCCGACCAGTCACACTGAATTCCTTGATGAAATATAGACCAGTAGTAAGTAGATGTCTAGAAGGGAAACAAAATTTTTAGCTCTCATTTAGAGACATAAGAAGGGATGCAGGAGGAGAAACTTGACTGAATCTTTTCCATTAAGAGCTACTATATTTCATTTTGGTATGTGCAGATCAGAATGAAAAGCATCTGTCCCTCTACATGGTTTATTCTAGCTAGGTTTCTTTGTTTAAGCTAGGTTTAGCCGGGTTTCACATCAGTGTGCTCTGAAACCCAGACCTCAATCCAACTCATCCTTGCCAAGGAAAAAAAGAAAGTTACAATTAAGAAGCTCAAGTACATGCACAAGCCATTCCCAGGGGAAGGCATAAGTGCTCTGATGAAAACTAAATTTGGCGTGGCCATTTTCTGACCCCTCAGAAAAAAGGCAGAGCCCGTCATGCATGCAGAGCCACTCTAACGTGAACAGCGCTCCACTGGGATGAGGCAAGGGAAGGAAGGCAGCAGGGTTTCCCCACGCTTGGAGTTGCACACTGCAAACTGTAAAAGAAGAGTTTGTCAGCTGAAAGACAGGGCATCTTTATACAGAACATCAAATTATCTCATAATATAGGCTGACTTGTTTGATTCTCGTTTGAATTAGTGCCTGTCTTTTAGGGAAAGCAAGTAAAGATGCAAGGGAAGCCCAAGCTGCTTTTGACTTGTAATAACTATTCTTTTTAATAAAAACGTAGTGGTCATCTGCACATCAAAATGATAAGTAGATCAGGGGTGTTTTTTCTTTCAACTTATTTAATTCCTACAACATTATTCTATTTATAGCACTTTTTTCAGCAAAAGCAAGTCGCTACTTTACAGAAATGCTTTTCAGTTGAAAGGAAAATTGAGATGCTGGCAAGTTGAAGAGGCATTTGCAGAACTGTCACTACTTGCAAATCCTGGAGACATGAGCTCACTGCATGCCATGGATAAGGATGATTAGGCTTATCCAATGTCATATGATAGCTTAGGTGTTTACAGTCCCAGATACAACAGCTCAAGTGTCAGGGAAGGGACTCACTCGCAATATCACAGCTAAGTACACACCACTTAATAATACCTGGGAGGAGTGTTTCACAAGGGAAAAAAGCCTGAGACATCCCTGCAGTTCCTTGCTTGCCCAGGGACCCAAACCCCCTGCTGCCTGTGGGGGAAGAGGAATCGTGGTGCCAAGGATAATAATCCTGCTGCTCTAGCAAGAGGGTGCAAAGAACACAGCAAAAAGACAGAGAGAATGCTTGATGACTAACCAGGCCATATTAAAACTACAGAATAAGCACATTTATAGTAAATTAATGCTTTAAATAATTCCTGCTAAAAATGTGTAGAAGTTAAACTCCAGCTGGAAACTTTAGTGAACCTCTTCAGTGTTTTGAACACTTTTAGTTAGCATCCTTACAGATGACAGACTATAGTGCTTTATCTATGTAATACTCATAGGGATTTAATTCTTATGCAAATGCAACCCCGATCAGAGGTTGCATTAATCTGCTAATTCATAGCTGACTACTGAAAGCACTTCAAAAGAAGTTCCTGAAAACAACCAGTGAATAATTTGAAATTAGCTAGATTCTAGAGGTTTGTTTCCATAGAAAGTCCTCTCAGTCAACCCTGAAACATGTGATTTATGATCTTCACACAGTTTTTATTTTATAGCAGATTACTGTTTTGAAAAGTGAGGTTAATTTTAAAATTTTACCTGGTTACAAGAGGGAAGGAATATGGTAGCAAGTTTGACTAGTTTAGGTAGAAAAATTAAGTAATTGTATAAAGTTTCACATTTGTTATTTTTCATAATGTAACATCAAAACTAAAACAATAAGCTGAAAAATGGTTTAAAATTCCATATGAAAAAGTGCTTTTAAGAATAACAAACTGTTTTGCAAATTTACTGTAGAAAGGGTAGACTCTCAGGGTGTTTATAGCAGCAGGTAATCCTGAATACTTTTCAGAGGATAATACCACTAAGTATTCCTTTACAGCCCTTTTATATATACACCATACTAAAGAAACATTTTGATGGCATTTTTCTGTTGGATTCAAGATATATGTTCACAGACTAAACATACAATTATATGAACAAACAAAACCGGAACCTACTTGTAGAGGCAACAACAAATTTAGCTTGTTGCAGCAGTTCAGCTTTGTAACCTATCTAGAACAGAAAGCTTGGAGGCAGGTACCTCATCAGCACACCTGGGAACAGATCCTTCTTTGGGAAAAATTACCCTTATTTTAGTTTTAAATTAGAAGTTCTCATAATATTTTATCTCAGAAAACATTAAAAGATGAAAGGTTTTTTCCTAACCTACTTTTTATCTTATTCTTTTCAAATAAATAAATAAATGAATAAATGGTTTGAATAAAGACAGCTTTGCTTATGCTTCACGTCAATGACGTCTGTGTTGCCATGGAGATTGCTGTGACATCACAAGATCTACATAATGGTCTCAAAGAATGAGAAGTTGTTGGAAAACATTACTTAAGAGGCAAGACCTTGTCTAAACACAGCTTGGCTTATTAACATTCATGAAATTCATTAAAACAGAGAAGTATTTTTCCAATGTCACACAAAGACTTTAGATGCTAGCTTCTAAATGAAGACTTTTTATATTGAAAAATACATAATAAGCATTTTTATATCCCCCTACAGACTTTCATAGTTAAGGTATTATAAATTCTCATGGTTTTTTGAATTACTAAAATAACTTGACACATCATCTAGATTTTTAGAAGTAAAACATGTATATTGACGCTTTCCACACACACTTAACTCATTCAATACAACTAATTCATTCACATGGAAAGCTAAACCCTTTCCTTCAACAACAAGTTTCCATAAATTAGTATACAGAGCAGATGTATTCCAGATACATTTGTATATTTGTGAATGAATAAACAAAGTAAACCAGTGGAGTAGTAGTGACAATTTTAGTTATTTATATTATAATTTGAAAAATAAATTTTTCCTCGCTTCAAATGTTATACCACGTCTTGTAGCCCTAGATTTGTTTTTCAGAAACATTTGGAAATTTTAGTATCCACTGAAAGAAAACTCTCAGAAATTTTCAAATCTTCTACAATATGGAGCAACATTTTGTTAAAAAGATAATTTGTGGAAGAATTGCAGTAGTGGAATCACGCTAAGAATCAAGACAATAATTCTAATTCCTTTCAGTTATTCTACAGTCCTCCAAATACACAAGTAAATATCATCATTACTTCAGCTTATCTATATGATTGTTCAGCAAAATTAAGTTTATGAAAGTTTAGATCCTGAGAGGTTCACACGAGGCAAAGAAAAGGCAGCGTCCTCTGTCCCTTCTCTGCCTGGGTATAACTTCTCATTTTGGTATTCTTTATGCTATTTTTGCACACAGTTCCTTTTGTTTTAATTTTGAGGTAAGCAATGACCAGATTACTTCAGTTCATTACACTTCTAAAACTTGTCCAGAGATCCTGAGAGCACAGAAAACAAACAGGGTCATCTTTTGACCTCAGCAAGAATCCTATAATGCAGTTTTCCCAAGTAACTGAAGTGGGCTTTGGTGTTTTACAGGTTTGTACTACAACTCCAAACCTTAAATACTATTAAATTGGATCAGAGGAAATCTGAAATCAGAAGGAAGAGATTACATAATAGGACATAATATCCACTGTGAAAATGCAACTATTTTCTTCAGACAGATACCTATAATTAACTATGCAAGCAGTAGCAGATACCCTGATGTAATGGGTCTCACATTTAACTTTTAAATAACCATTTACTTTATAATACAGAGAATTTTCTCCTACGTAATTTCTCAAAAAGAATTCTGAATTCTTTTCCTCATCCCCATTTGTATGCAAGAAATTTATTACAATTTCAGAAAACAGCTTTTTAATATTAAAATCAAAACTGAAATTTTAGAAAGAAAATTTCCAAGTGTGAGTACAGTTGAAATAAAATATATCACATAATTATAATGTATAGAAGAGCAGTAAAAGCAAAAACAAAGATGAACAATGTTTCCAAGATGGTTTAGATGATGCTCTTAATGACTTCAAATTGTGACATGCTCCATTAGAGACCCTAAGGCTGAGTTTAGAAAGGTGCTTCAAGCCAATGAGACACAAAATAAGCTAAAAAGACGAGTCAGCAATGAAACCATACTGTTTCAAGGTCAGCTTTTACAGCAGCAGATTTTAGAAACCAGGCAATCAACTAAACAGCACCAAAATTTTTGAACAAGAATAAAATGTCATCAGGAAAAAAAGTGAGTGTTTCCAGTAGAATTAATCTTTTTTGCACCCAGATGGATGGGTGGGGGAAGATAATAACAAAAAAAGCCCAAAAAAACCCCACCACTATTCCAGCATATTTTTTCAAAAATTAGTCAAAATTTTAACCCAAATTTTTTAAGATTTCAAGAAATGAGATCTGAGAGTTGGTATCAGTCAGAGTCATCAAAGATTATGTTGCCTCTATCAGCTACCTTAAAGGATTCTCTTTTCCTCTCCTGCCTTTCTGCTCAAAATTATGCCCCATGAATCTAGGTTGTTAAACTCTTCTGCTTATTTTTATTTATTCCTTATGGTCCTTTTCAGTTACTTTGAGCTGTTAAGATACATTCATGCTTACACAGATAAGATCTACTGCCTGTGTTATCTTAGATTTTGTTTTTCATTGGCATTGGCAATATCCCAGTGAAAAACTTTCATTATACTTAATCTGCAAAGCAAATGCAAAAAAAAACCCTAAATTGGTTCACAGGCAAAACTCTCCAAAAAGCAATGGTCTGGATTTATAATGCTGAGTACTTTGTTTCTATGTTCTGTATCACAAGTGCCATTTTTTGATTAGAGTAGATACTCTTCATTATTAAGTATTTTCACAAAGCCACAGTTTCAATGAGGCCACTGAAGTGAATAAAGCAGAATGTAAGAAAAGCCTAACTTCTTTACTTATTTTAAATGCACTGACAGTGGCATTTAAAAGTAGCAGGAATTGTCATCTTGACTCAGTTTACAATTACCATGCATGAAAGTATGAAACACCAAACCCAAGGATCTCTCAAATCCAAAAGCTCTGCACCACCAATTAATGGTGTCTCCCCTATGGAAAGCATATGAAATTGTTGTGAACGTTCCACAAATGCCCCTGAGCACCACCAGGTGATCCAGACCTTCTCAAGCCCATTGTCAGGCCTTTTGTATAGAAAGAGACAGAAATCTGCAGCTGTAAGTTTATACATCTAGAAACTGGTATACGGCTTGCATTTGTGAGAGCTCCTGAAGTTTGCTTTTCTCCTATCATGGGCATTTCCATCCCTGAAAGCCTCCCTCTCCTGAAGAAGAATCAAAACAACTCAGGCTCACTGAAAACATATTCAGGTCATTTGACACTTTTAGCTTCATTGTTATCTTGTCATTACAAACTTGGCAGAAAGCCTGGTAGCACCAGACACACAACGCTGAATTTCTATTTTTGTTTTCAAAAGATGCCAGTGTAATAGATTAAGTCCCTTAACATTTTATCAGCTCCACAAAAACAAAATTCCAGTAGCACTGAAATATGACAGGAACAACACCAGACACCAGCCAATCTCATCATTTAGGAACTGTCTTTTCTTCTATTTCCCAACACCTCAGATACTGTCATGATCAGTCTCAGACCTCAATAAACTCTTCAATTACTCAGCAGACAGAAGATGGATGAGATAAAGGATAAATTAGCTGTAAAAATAGTTTTATTTATTCATATTCAAAGAAACCTGTACACCATTTTTTTCAAACTCTAAGGACACTTTTGGGTGACATGTAGCCTGTGCTCTGAATCACAAATTTTGCTGAAATAGCAGGCAACATCACAAGGCCCATCAATTTACGGTTCAGCTAAGTTAGCTCAGCCAGAGCTGACTGTGTCTGAAGTGATGAAGTCAGACTCACTTGAAACCCTCCCCACATGCCCTGCCTGCCAGCCAGCCCTGGGGGAGCTGGGCTCAGCCACAGCCCCACGGCAGCTCCAGCTCCTCCAGAACCTCATCAGGAAGCCTGCAATGACCCACACGAGCAAGTGCTGGATTTCAGTGGCACCACTGACCATCATACCAACAGGAGATGAGCAAATTCAAGGTAGATGGCCAATCAGGCACTCCCAGTAAAATGCTACCTCTTGTAAGCAAGATTTTATTTTCTCTAGGAGTTTGAGTCTCAATAAGTAATCAGTCACACTGTGCTGTGATACACCTAATTTTCTGCTTGCAGGTAACAGTAAACATCTCCCTCCAAAAGGACAAATGCAGTCTTTTGGGTAAATGCAGACAGAACAAAGGAATTAGTGTTCATTTCTCAACGTCTATTTAAAATTCATTCTGAGTAATTCATGATAGCCACACAGTCATAAATGGACTGACATCACTACTACTTCCAGCTTCCTCCTTCAGCTCATGATCTCAGTCTTTCCTAGATTAAACCCTAAGATCACACTCCTGCATGCCTCAGTTTCAATTGATGGGACTAAAATGCTGAAGCAAGGCATTCAAACCAGACAGAGGACAAGGCAGCAGGGAGGTCAGCCCACAACAATACCACACTCTATGCCTTCCCACCAGCCCTCAGAGACAACCATGAGCACAACTCCAGAACGATACAGCACGATACAGACACACCAACACAACAAACAGTTCACAGGAAAATCCAGCAGCAGCAAAAACAGAGAAGTTTTCTATTCAAGACGGAGAGTTTCAAGAGCAAACTAAACCCAAAGCATGCACTTCCAAGTAACTTCTTAAACAGACTTTAACAGATGTTCTCTGAAACTATAACCTGGGAAGTTATTTTTCTCTGTGAATGTCCAGTGTATGGTCTTGGTTTCCACCACAATGCTGCAAATCCTTAGCCATAAGCAACTCAGAACCTGGAGAAAGCTAAATAAGCTCCACACAGCTCTTGATCTGCAGCTTAAACAACTAAACCAGCAGTTCCCAAAAGTACAACTCTGAGCCTCCCACAAGTCCCTTGTTCTAAAATTGTTTCCTGCTCAGGGGAAAAAAAAAATTCGGGGATTTTATCATGGTTTAAATATTTGTGTACACTGATCACTCCCAGTTAAAATCCCAGTTTCATTCTGTTATCTCATAGGTGTCAGCCAGTAATAGCCAATATTAATAAATTCTAAGTTGCAAATATATGAGTCATAGTGAGGGAAGGATTTTATCATTGTGATTAAAGCTATTAGCATAATTTTACTGACTCAAGAAATCAATCAAAGGTAATTCCATATTCAGAATATAAATACACCCATCGGTTAGATATATGTAAACCACACAAAACAGCATGATTCAGACATCAAAAAAAATTAGGAAGTATGTTTCAGATACATAAAGCTCTGTAACTGCATGTAGATAGCCAAGGGCTCTGCTCCAGCACCATTACACTCACATTCATTACCTGTCAAAATAAAAAAGTCTGCCAAAATCCCTAACAAATTTTATCCTGAAAGATTACTTTCTATAAGTTAATGAGGATGCACTTGGATGAGGACAAAACATTCTGCATAAACTGACTTTTCTATTGCTTTACACCCATTCAAAAGAAGTCCATAATTTGTTCAATGACTCCCTGTTATGATTAGATATTCCACTCCATTTTTTAAGTTGTTTTAGTATGGGAAAGACCAGAGGGCTAAGCCATCAATATTTAAACACATACATCTCTCTTAATTTTGAAAATCATGAAAAATAGATGTTCTTTCACTTTCAAAACTTAAATCTTTTAATTAGAGGAAAAAGCTTAAATAATTGCTCCTGTATGTAAAATCTGTGAACTTGCCAAAGGGAAAGCAGCTTTCCATTGCCATATGAGGCAGTGAGAGGAGGACTGGTTGGAGGTAGCAGCAGGGAAGGAAAAGAGGCTGCAGGAAGGAAGCAGCAGATGAGCAAGCAGTGCAAACTAAAGCCTGGTTTGAGGGTGACAATCAGCACAGCGGGATGCCCGAGCAGCACAGCACAGCACACACTACCCAGACAGGCTGGAAAGCATTCTGGGAGAAAAGCCGAAATCCCCATGTACCAAAGCCAACAGTCTGAGATAAACTGCCCGGCAATTCTGTATTTTGTTGCCGCTAAGAGATGGCTGCATCTTGGCCTCTGGAGGCCAAGAGCAGGCACAAGGTGAGCAGCAGGAGATCCAGGAGACCTTCTGGTGCTGGAGCTCCCATTCAAGCAATACAAAAGCACCCAGTGGAGTCTACACTAGAAGCAAAGTTCTGGTAGAAAAACTACACAGGAACTCCAGGCAAATGACCAGACATGGTGAGAGCATGCAGCAGGCCAAGGCAAGCTGGAGGCCATTCCAAAAGACATTCAGAGGGACTGTCACACAGTTGCTGTCAGTGGCCATGTGAAAACACAGGAGAGCCAGGACAGCCCTCAGGCAATTGCATTTTCTGCTCATTTATTTTCTGGAGTTCATACATAAACTTCATTCTACCATGTGAACTGCTTCAGGGTACAGATGCCCAGGGGAAATGATGAGGGCACTGAGTGTTAATTTGTGCTAGTTTGATGGTCATGGTGGGAGGAAAGAATTACGGAATATTTAGTTTAACATAATGTATGCCTCATATGTTAAAGTAAATGAAGAAGTATGTAGATATTAATAGGAAAAATAAGGGGAAATTTGACATATTAAACTGTCAAATTTCACAGTTGTAATTCACTGAAATTAAACAGGAGAACAAGATAAAGCTTTACCTCATGTCACCAAATAAATGGCAGCTTTAATTGTTCAGAGCACAATTCTTTAAAATCATGGACTGTATATTTTCCCAAAATAATAAATTAAAGACAATAAAACCCAGCCTTATCTTATGAACATTCTTTGGTAGCTGATGGCTTGGAATTTGAACAAATACAAGCTAAACTGTATTACAACAGGAAAATAAAATTAAACCCATGCAATTTTCAAAAAAAACCAGACACAGTTTAGATGTCGAAGTTTCTAAAGCTAAATACTCAATTTAGGACTTCATGTAGTCCAATATCCCATCTTGAACAACTTATTTTTTTTTAATTTGGAATTAAAGACTTGCCTAGTAGCTAGTTACAAGTAATTTTACAAGTCATCCAGTGAATTATAAAGCTTTGGCAAAAATTGGCAGCTTTGACACTCATTTTGAACTGTTTCAAGAGGTAGCTCTTTTCCCATATCTCATGTCCTACAAAGTTGGTTCATTTTGGACTGCTGCACTATTTTTTATTTACATGGGTTTTAGTAGTATTCCTGCTGTTACTGTTTATTTTATCTCATTGCTGCTTCCAGTAAATTGTTCTTATCCCAACTCATGATCTCTGCCTTTGTGTCTCCCACCAAAGAGGGGAGGGAAGTGAGAGGTGTCTGGTTTGGGAGACTCTCACTAGGTGGGAGGCACTAAATTAGGGTGTGCTGCTCCTAAGCCGCAGCAGTGCAAAAGCAGGGGGGTGGTCACTTCTTATGCTTTTAGACATCTTTGTGGTGAGAGAAGAGGGTATTTTAAAAAACATTCTTATTCTCCAACTACATATTAACTGTCTGCCAAACCTAGTGTCTCTAATGAAAGAATTTTAAATGGTACCTTAACACTAGAAATGAAAGCCAGGGACACAAGGATTTGGAAGAAAGAAATAGAGTAAGTTTACCTGACATGATATATACAACAAAAGAGCATTTCCAGTGTTACTCACCAACCAGTCTGAGGATGTCGTATCCAAAACTAGTGCAGGCAATTCAGCTATTAGAGGACCCAAATGCAAATAATAGACTGAGCATAGGCAGTCAAATGCACCAAGGTACTTGCAAGTGTCAGCTCAAATGTAGTGAGAGCCCTCTATCCTGTTCTTTACTAACTCACACGCCAACTGCCACAAAGTTTTAAGGGTAAGGTCAAATTCTGCACAGGACTGAGAACAAACCTGCAAAGCTGTAGGCAGATTTGTCCACTAGGTCTCTCTAAGTTACTCTGAGATACAACTTTTGCTCTGGCATGTAAATACATTCATTTTAAAGGAGTGAAATCCAAAAAAATAGCAAATGCTCTTGAAATTCAGGGGTTGGGGTGGGGATGGAATTAGTGGGATGACAACACTTGTTTTATTTTAAATTTGTTCAGCTACTGCCCAGCCATTATTCAATGAAGGTGAGCTTGAGGAGGTCAGGAGGACAGGCATGAGGAAGCCCTCAGTCTGAGCAAGGACCAGCAGCCCAGAGAACCTGTCCAAAGGGACTTAATGCAGGTGCATGGGGCAGGTTGACAAAAAAAGAGAGAATAGTTTTAAAGTGGGGGAGAAAAATGAGGAGTTTTGGATGGTGAGATGCTTAGGGGTGAATTACATTTGGCTCTGGGAAAAAAAAGTTAGGAAAATGAGAATTTTCTAAGTCAATTGTATTTGGAGAAAGGAGCATACTTCTTGCTTTCTACTTATTTGATTGCTCCTACACAGACTTCTTGGCTGTCTTAATCATAAGCTACACATATTGCAAAATAATATCCTAGTGGCTTTTTAGATGGCCAAAGATTAAATGGATTAACCTGAAAAAAGCTCACATTAAAATAGTGTAAATATTAATTTACTACTGCAAACTTAGTTTACTCAAATGACAAACAAAATCAATTACTTTGCAATGTTTAGGTCTCTCCCTATCACTTGATGTCAGTGATGCATGAGGATGTGCTCCTTTTGCTAAACCATAGCCAGTTCATTTCAGCAGTAATAGGACATCAAGATGCACAAATTATGCAATGCTCAAAAAGGCCCTTGAAGTTTTTACTCCCTGTATATGCAAATAGTCAGTTTCAGCAAACACTTATCCAGTGACCATCTTCTGTCCACTTTTGACACTACTGCTTAGATTCCAGAATATCACCTTATCAGTTCTTTCTGGACAGCAGCCTTTTCATTAGGTCTCATTCTCTTTTTTCTGAGCACCCTAAAATCTTAGTTTGGTATTTCTGCCACTCATTCTCTTCTGCCTGGCTTGTATAACTGAGCAGTTTTCTATTTCTCTCCCAGCAGTTCACTGGCAGCATAAGTAAAGCTGGAAAACTTCATTTTCTTCTCAGGCCATTTTCTCACTAAATAAATCAATCAATAAATCATTTATTAGACGCCAATATTCCAGATCAGAATTTTCACTGGGTGCCCTCTCACTTTTGCCAAGATTTATATTCATGGATAAGCCTAAAGCCCAATTGCAACTTACTCATTTAGAAAGAAAAAACCCTGATTAACCTTGTCCTAAATTTTAATAAGGCACTCACCTACCATTCAATGATTACAGCTTCTCAGCACAAAGCCCCTCACTAGAAAGACCCCGGTTTTACTCTCCTGAAATACTTTCTATCTCATATAATTAAAGTTTCTTAATTTTGCTTTCATGGACTTAAGTTATCTTTTTCAATTAATAAATTGTCTCTCTTGCCTTTGCTTCCCAACACACTAGCTTTGGCATCTACTTGACCTCACCCACAACTGTAAAACCTATTTGTACCACAAATTCCATGCCTGTATTTCACTAAGGTATTAGACACTGTCCCAGATGTCATTTTACACATTTCTCCACATGAACAGCACTTAATGCTCTGCTTACTGCCACAGGATCTGTAATTTTCTGCTCATTCTACCAGGAAGCTCAACCTCATTGTTTATCCTACTAAATCTCACCTCTCTTCAAGGTGCCCAAGTGAGTGAGGCACAAGCATTGCTGCATTTCAGAGAAACAGAAGATATTGCCATGGACTATACACAGCCACCCCACATTAATTCAGATATTACGCATCTCTTCTCCTGGTATCATCAGGCAGCACTTTCTGCCAGATTTTGTCCTGGCACTGCCTGCTCATGGATGACATAGGGACAATTCCCACTCTGCCAGAAGTAGGGCTCCTATAATCCCTTGTTGTGCTACTTTTGCCAATAATCAGTTTTGCATCTTCAGCATTAACTATTCGATGGCACATCTAATATACCTTTTTATCAGCACATCTAATATACCTTTTTATCAGCAGTGCCTGACAGACACAAGACATTTGGTTTCACCATGAACATGCCACCATCATCAAATGGAAGTCCCCAGACTTGCACTGCTCTCCCACTGGAAGGCAGATTTGAAGATCTAATGTCTTATACACCAACCAAGACAAGCCATGAAGTGGTTTCCCACCTTTTAAAATTGCAAAAAAATTTCCGTTTCTTTCCCTATCATGATACTATACAGGGGTGGGTCATTCTTTCATTCTGCCTTTCACAAATTTTATTACATGCCATACACTTTAAAGCAGCCTTCTATGGTAGTCTGAATGAATATGCATATAATCAGCATATTTTAAAATAATTCTGCTCTGCTTCCATTAAAATGATCAAGCTTAGTCACTTTAGTCTAAAATCCTTGCAATCACTTGCATTTTTTTTCCATAGCTCAAAATAAGTAATTTTTTTTTTTTTTCTGGAGCAATATAAATGTTGAGTACCTCACACTCAAACTTTTTTTTCCATCTAATAAACTGCTCTTCATTGAAAATCCATTTGCATGATGTTATACAGAAGCAGAAAAACCTGCAGTAACATGATCTAAGAATATACTAAAACATGCACCAAAGATTTGTGCACAGTAAGTAAAGGAAAACATCCACATCCAAATTCTAGTGCATCCTATAATTTGAAGTATGATTACTCACAGGAAGAGACTACTCAGCATTTCACTCCATTTCTCAGGTTTTTAGGTTTGTTTTTTTTTTTAAATCAACAACATCTGCATGACACTTTGGACAGTTATACACTGTCCACAAAGACAGACTTTCAATTCTAGTTATGGGCATGAAACAGTTACCACAGCTACTAAAGGCAGGAGATGTGTGTTTAGATTTGTTCTTCTGTGACTCATTAAATATAAAACACTGCCTTTTAATTCTAAAAATTCTCTACATCTCATGATTTATGTTTAAAATACAGAATGTAGTACATTCATAGCTCACATACCTGCTCCTTGGAAGAAACATGGATTCTTTAATGAAGACTGAACCAGACAGCAGGATATACCAACAGGTACCAATATCATCTGGACTGGAATTAAAAAAAAAAAAAAAGATAACATAGTTTAAAACACTTGATTTAAATTACTCACAGCAGTACCAAATTTGCACTACAAAGGACATCAAAGAGGCAAAAACACTCCAAACTATGGAAGGAAGACACAATTCAATTACTTAAAAAATAATTCCACAAAACTACTCTAATTTACACCTGCAAACATATACATTATTAGAATGCTCAATTTCATTTACTTGACTTTATTAAAAGCATCTGTCTATTCATTTGGTAACAGCCCAATTCAAATTAAACTGTAAGTGATTAAAGGAAGCCAAGCAACAGTAAATATGCTGTGTTGTATTCTATCAAATGCATTGAAGAAGAATGACGGTGGTTTTTCAGTTCTTGCTGAAGAGAGCTGTAGCATCTTTCCCTCTATAAATAAAGGCATCCTTTCCCAATACTAGCCATCCTCTTCTCAAGCCTTTCTTCAAAACAGAAATTTTCCTTTCTGCATCAGCATGTCTTTCTACAAGGTTAGAGACATTTGCAGATGGCAAACCTACATCAGATTAGCCAGTCACCATTATCTGCTGCTGCTAAGCACTGCCCCTTTCACATCTCTTCCTGGCACCAAAATAAATTGCCAACACAAGGGGCAAAAAGTTTCTCTTCCCCTCTCTTCAACATGTAGAGGAGCTGGATGAGGAAGATTTTGTCACCCAGGCACAGCTCATTCTACTGTAGATTCAGATGTTGCTCCTTGAATAATACAAAATCCTTTTCATATTAGACTTTTTTTGGATAAGTGAGTTCAAATAATGTTTGGACAGGAAAATAAAATAGCTGCAGTAGAAGTCTCATTCCATGTTGACTTTAAGTGCTGAGAATCTCTCCGCTGTACTTCAGTTTCTACCACTCCTGCTTCTTCCACAGAAATTGACTAATTGAATTCATGACTAATGGACTTCACTGTTATGAACTGCATGAGTATTCTTATGGAAAATCACATCCCTAGTGACACTAAGAAATGCAGATTACTTAATGAATTTGTAGCACCTTCATTTTTAAAATTATATGTCTCAAGTCTTTAGCAACAACTAGGTCTACTTCATGTAAGAACAGCCTACATCTTTTAACAATGATGACAGCATAGTATTAAAATCTAATCTTAAATCTTAGTAGGCAATGTACATGTTAGCAGTGTATTTTTCATTTTAAGAACTGCAATTTAAGAAGTACATACACAGAGGTCCTCAAAACAAATGTGCTAGTCTAAAAGAGCTGAGAGCAAACTGTCCAATCTAAAAACATGTTCCATTTTCGTTTTCCACTGTATAATATAAACCTGAGAGAGAAAGGAGAGGAACATAGAAAATTAGCAGAGGAAATTGAGGAAACACAATCTATGGCCAAGAACAGAGGAACTGAACAAGAAGATGGAGATTGTATTTCTTTTCTAGCAGCCAATGTCCTGACCAGTGAAGTGATGCTGGTCAGTCACACACACTAGAAGTTACAACATCTTCAAAATCAAGACTTCAGGAATACTTCTTTATACTGATAGACCATAGAGAACAAAGCAATAACACAGTCCCACTGCTAAAACAACAGCATTTTGATTCACATATCTGAAGTGTTCTAAGCTGCCTATTCTGAAATGCACCTCACATGGGTCTGTATCACCCTGAAACTTTTTGGTCTAGAAAAATCAACACCATGCATAAGTGCAGAGAACCAGGTTAAACACACACAAAAAAACCCCCAACACTTCCAACAAAAATATCATTCCTAAAAACATTAATATGCACCTGAGTAAAGTTAAACATCTTCAGACTTTCCTTCTTTCCCCACTAATCCTATGCTGACAGGCACACAACAGCACTGCTGCTGAACTGGAAGTCTGTTAGGGTTTTTATTATGTTCTTTAATACCTGTCATTCTACATACAAATAATCTGGACTAATTATCACAGTTGAAAGGTTTTGAAATATAAAGTTGCAGCAATGGATACGGACAAAGTCATTTCCCAAATAACTGGGAAGTAACTGTACTAGAATGTGAATAATAATTTTTCCATGTGGATTACAGCACATTATATAATCACATAATGAGTTGTGTGGTCTTGGGGGTGGTTTATTCCTTTCCTTTTCCTAAAATCTGGCAGGTTGACCAAGTATTAAAGTATAGTCTAATAGAACAGAACATGGGATCACAGATTTGATAATTCTAAAGCAAAAGTAATCTAGAAGATTTTCCCATGATTCAAGAAAGGCATTTCCAATGATAAAATAATTGAAGTAGAAAACAATTAAGCCAATAGAAATTATTTTAACTTTTGCAAATCAACTAACATCCAAGCTCTCATTTTCCTCGTTTGAAGCCCTGATTAACTTTTTGAAATCCTCTCTCAAACCACCTATTTGTAAGGGGCTCCAGTTATCTTTTCTCATTGGACATCTTTTAACTTCAAAGAGAAAAGCAGCTACTGGTTTTCACAAGCACCAGTCAGTATATATAATATATACAGTCAGTATATTCAATATGCAAATGAATAAGACTACCTTTTAATCACTTAACAAACACCTAGAATGATTATGCATCAACTGCAATGGTTTGATTTTTTCTTATTAATCACACATAGCATGACTCTTCACTCAGTTAATCATCCATTTCTTCTTTTTGCCAATTCACAGGTTTATTCTCTTTCTCTGCAAGTTGTCTCTTCAAAAGTTGTTGGTAATTTGCACTTATCTGTCATGAACACCATGCTTTATCCACTGTGTAAATAATCAAATTAAGCATCTCCTCATTTGACAGCTAAATGAACTGATTAAAAAAAAACCAAACTTGAGGAATACCATGTAATTGAATTTGTTTTCCCTTTGCTTTATGTGTACATAGAAACTGGTTTTATTTTTACAGTTACATTTGAGAATTTCTAAGCTCTAAGCTATTTGAATCATGCATATCTACTGAACTCAACACTTTAATTATCTAAATAAAAAAGAACTTCAATATAGCTATGTCACAGTAGTGGAATATTACTACAGAATGTGTCTGCATTCAAGGTATCTTCCCTGAAATACACTTCGTATTCTTCTAAAATTTTTACTGTCAGCCAAAATATCATAAATATTTCCAAGTCTTCAAGAGCAAAGAACATAGGTAGGGTATTAATACTCTTCATTTTTTACAACTAGTAGTGTCTTAATATAGTCTTGAGCAAAACATCTGAAAAAATCCCACATGTATAGCAAACGCATTTCTTTCTCCAGAACCCACGCACTTCTCTGGAAAAAAAAAAAAAAAGGCAAATGAAACACTGATCTATTCCTTTCATATGAAAATACATTTAACTCCTGCACTTTTAACACTTGTTACACTCCCAGTTGATTAGAATTACGTCTCAACAAAGCCATTTGGCAGCCAGCTTTTGCTAGACAATACTGTCACAAGAAACACGTGCAATTCTTTCCATTTTAAGGATTCTGGGCTTTCCACAATCCTATTCAAACATAATGTGGCTTTCAATCAAGCTTCCATGTTTTCTGTACTATGCTTGACATTTGTTCATCAACAATGCATTTGCATTCTTCAGGACTTTTGTGCCTGTCATGAAAGAGTGTAGAAACTATAGAAGAAGCAGATGTTGAACTACAAAAGTACTTCTTCAGGCCACCTGAGGACTCATGCAAATACCCATTTTACCCAATAGAGAAGACTTATATTTGAAAGGTTTTCTTTGCATTCACATTTTACATTCGATTTTAAACATTAAAACTGAATTCTAGAGAATAAGCCTAATTGCAAAGTTTTCTTTCACTGCTAGAATAGTGCCTACCCCTGGCAGCCCACAGAAGAATCTAGAAACTTTATTTGTCCTAAAGATATTTCTTCTGCCAAAGAGACAACAGAAAACTGTTCTTAAAAGGCTTTATTGCAGACAGGACACTTCCCTGACTGGGTTTGCAGGAGGGCATTAAGTCCACATAAGCACTTCATCAGGAATTAGCTGAAGCAGGATTGATGCTGATGACCTTTCCACAAAGGCATCCTTCAAGAGACAAGGGGGTTTTTTCAGCTTAGGAGAGTGAAGGGGAAGGTCCATAGCACCTGTCAGTCAAGCTGATGTAAAAAGGAAAGACATCTGCTGAGGTAAGATCTTTCCTATTACTGGCTTAGTAAGGATGCCACTGCTGGCCAGCATCACCACAACCACTGAAGCAGCAGCTGTCACACATGAGGAGAGTGGAAGTGCAGTGAAAGCTCCACAAAGCAATGGAGCTGCTGAAGCGTCTGGAGCAAAGTCCTGTGAGGAACAGCTGAGAGAGCTGGGAGTGTTTAGCCTGGACAAAAAGAGGCTCAGGGGAGACCTTATCACTCTCTACAAGTGCCTGAAGGAAGACTGCGGCCAGTTCTTCTTCCAGGCACCAAACAATAGGACAAGAGTTAGCCTCAAGTTGCCTCAGGGGAGGTTTAGATTGGATATTGAAAGGGTGGCAAATCACTGGAACAGGCTGCCCAGGAAAATGCTTGAGTCACCATCCCTGTAAGTATTTTAACAATGTGTAGTTCTGCTTGGGGAGAGGGTTTAGTGGCAGTGCTGGGCTAATGGCTGGACTCAATGATCCTAGAGGTCTTCTCCAAACTTAATGATTCCATGATACACATCTGGCTGAAAGCAAAGCTCACCTAACTCAGCAAACAGCACTTCCTTTCTAGTTTTGAATTCCTCTCTCCTCCCTCCCTCCACTCTTGCAGGGCCATATGCACAGTGGGAGTAGAAATAATTGAAATAAGGAACTACTGACACATGTACATTTCCAAGCAGGCATACAGAGACCTTTCCAGGCAAGACTTTACCCTACATATTTGCTTCAAGTACCTAAGACTGAGGGAAAATTGTTGTTTGTTTTGGGAACTTTCTTCAGCTCAGCTCCTGTTCTGGGTATTTATCTGGATGAAACGTAGGACTGTTAAAAGTTATACAGCCTACCAAAAGCAGCAAAGATATACACTTTCCCTAGTTACAGAAAACAAGATTTATTGCCAAGAAAGTTAGATGACACAAGCAATTTATCCTGCAGAGAATCAGAATGAAGTCAACCCCAAAGTCACTCATTAGGGGCAGTAAGAACAACAAAATCAATACACACTCATTCTGTCCTGAAAATAAGATTTGTGTTCTGCAGAAACAACAACAAAAGGACTCCAGTACCAAGATTTAATGTTCTTCTTTTATAA
The DNA here is from genome assembly GCA_024362935.1 of Setophaga petechia. Classification (NCBI taxonomy): domain Eukaryota; kingdom Metazoa; phylum Chordata; class Aves; order Passeriformes; family Parulidae; genus Setophaga; species Setophaga petechia. The sequence continues at coordinate 38,175,900 of JANCRA010000001.1, forward strand.
CTACTATGATAGAGCTACCCACTGATAAATTTGAAGATAATTCGGTTTTAGCAGCAGCCTTACAGTGGTGCAAAACTGAAAGCCAATACCAAAATAGTCACCAATGTGCAGGTTTTATTCATAACCTGAACTTTAGTTGAACAAAATTTGAATAAATTTCCTTGAAATCTTAAGTTTTGTATTAAAACCCTTTTTAGAGCAGAGGATTTCCTGGGGGATCTATATATAATTTCCCAGAATGCCAGAGAACTTGACTTACAGGAATTCAGGAGCTAGAAACGAAAAGGCATAAATTGGATTGCCATGTCTTCCCATTGTGTGTCCCTGCCCAGCTTCCTTGACGTAGTCCTTTAACACAACTACAACCTGCAGCCAGACAGGACACCTTTCTGCTTTGAAAATCACACAAAAAACTGAAGACAGAACTACACAAAGAAACTTCATGGCTGACACTAACCGTTCTGTCTGGAAACTTCAATTGTGTCATTATGCAATGGCCTATGACATCACTGGGTTGTCAGCCCTGATGAGTTTAGACAGTATTTACAGACTGAGGCTTTCACATTTGCTAGCCTATGACTGTTTTCTCTGAGACCTCAGAGGCACTCAAAGTTCAAAAATCAAGAAGTGCTTATAAATCTCAAGACTGACAAAATCTGAGAAGTTTGCAGGCTTTCTCACAGTCTCCAGCACTTCTTCCAAGCACTTCATGCTATGATCTATTTATGCCCCAAGAAGGGTCAGCTTCTTATTCCCAGACCAGCATGTAGCTACATATACACTACTTAAAACTAAAGCTTTATTTTCTAATTTAAAATATTTTATTTCTATATAAAGCAATCGGCAGCACTTGCATGCTTGCAACTACACATTTGTAACTATATATCTGAATTATGTATTAATGACATATCAAAGAAATTCCTCACAAGAAAACGTCCACCACACATGTCAATTCTGTAATGCATCTGTCTACAGTAGCACAGGTGTTCCAATTTTAGCTTCCAAATTTCCTGATCACTTAAGGTGCTGAAAACCCTCCAAAATATTAAGCTACAATAAAGATTTAAATCAGCCTGTTGAAAGGCTTAATAAATCTCAAATATCTATACTATCTGTAGTGTCTTCCTCTATCCTAACAGGTCCTGATACATCACTTTTCTTTAAGACCTCTTTAGAAATAGCTACACTTTAAAAACAGTAATCCATTTAATTCTCATTCTCCATCAAAATGAGACACAGCACTACTAAAACCTCTTGAATAACCAATCATATTAAGCACATTCTTATTCACTCAGATTCAACTGAGATAATCAACATCATAAGTATGTACAGTGGCAAGAATTTGCAGGTCTTTGTGACAACTGCTGTCAAACATGCTTTAATTCTGTCAAATAAGACATCACTTCAGCGCAAAATCCAGTACCTGGACTTGAAAACACATGCTAAACAAAAGTCTTTCCTCTTCTGCCTACCTTCTGGTCATTGGCTCCTCAGTCAACTCCTTTAAAACAGCACATGAAAAAAGCTAAGTAGCACGCAGGTCTCAGTGGAAACAAGCATGGAAATTACTTCCATATAGTTACAGCTTAATATTCCTTTTACACTTGTGTCTATCCTGAGACCTCAGCAACAGAGGAGTCATTCTCCCTCCAACACTGGACTTCCAGCAACTCCAGATGCTGAAGGACCCCTAACTTAAGTCATCCTCAACATCAAGAATTTCCTTCCATTCAGAGCTATTTTCAAGCTACAACATAAAAAGGTCATGGATTCAGAAAGAACAATTCCTTGGTTGTGAAAAAGCTAGTTTGATTTATGGAGACAATAATTCTTTAAAATTCCAACCACTAAAGGATTCATTCAAGAGTTATATTAAACGACATATAATGCCATTATCCTACCATCTGTAACACTTCTAATTGTTTTGATAACTTACAAACCAAGGTACACCTATTACATTTCATGTAATCATACTCAGTGTTGTTCAAAGTAGAATAAACTCCAGAAAGTAAGCAGAGTAATTCCAAAGACATTGCTCATGTTCCCAGGTCTCCAAGGGAGAGCAGCAGAAACAATGGAAATTTGACATGTCAGAAGTGGGAGCTCTTTAAGACATTTAAGGACTACACAAGAAGAAATCCCAAAGAACATTGCTCTGCAAGCTCATGCTCCATAGGATCTTGTTCCAGCAGATTAATCTGTCTGTTTCTCTTTGCTCATTTTGGTTATGCTCTCTATGCTGAGAGCTATAGGTAGTTTATGGCTTTAACTGAATAATCATTGCCAGAATTAGACATTAGCCTTGAGATCCCCTGGGATGTCAAACATGTCTAAGTTGAACAATTCTCTCATTGCCTGAAGATCCTGCCCACGAGCACTGTAGTGTTCAAACACAGAGTAACCAGAAAAGTGCTTAATAACATTGTCACCACTGCCTCTAATCCTCCTTATTAAGCCAGTTAAGCAGTTACCTAACATCTGCCAGAGCATTTCAGATGCTCTTGATCACATTAAGAGGTATCTCCCAAACACAAAAAGTAAAAGAGATTGGTACTTGATGCATAACCCACGCACAATTTTCAAATATTTTTCTTCTTATATGAACACATTGAAGTTATATGTAGAGTGAAGATTAGAAATGAGAATAAATTTAAGACAGAATGAAAATATATTCAGTAACAAAACTGATAACTCAGAATTTTGAACTTCTGATTTTCACTAAAGAGTGTGCATATTTCAACTTATGTCCATGATTATATATTACAGATGGACACAAGATGAAAACTTGTGTCTTGACTCCTGGTAGCAACAATGGGAAATGCAGAAGAATGAACCATAGTAAACAATTCCTCAGTATTCATGAAAAAAATAATCAGAAGAATACTTCTTTTAACAGTATTTAAGTTATTTGCTGGGGTGGTTTTTTTTTTCGCTTCTGAAATAAAATCAATGAAATAACACAAGAATTTTGGTCAAATTAGAGATTGTTACAGAGTGTCAGTAATGCCTGTCAGTCTAAGACAGTGGATTAAATGGGCAATTAATAAATATATTATACAAATATATGGACACAAGCTAATTGACCTATTGTCATTGAAGTCTTGATATTAAACTTGTACAGTGAATTAGTCCTTTGTATCAGAAGAAAATTTCAGAACAAAAATAACAGTCTCCTAAATCACCAGAAAACAATTTCAGAAGCAGCAAAATAAAATTATCTTACACCCAAAACACTTTGAAGGCCAGACAGACAAATCTGTTCTTATATCTTACAACTTTCTTATGTGTCTCCAAAACCAAAGCTTTGAGTGCCTCAAAGTTCTCAGAATTACAACAAAAATATGATAGCCTTCCGTGAAGCATTTACAGTAAAGAAGGTAAGAAGGTGCAAAACCATTACTTCAGTCATCATTCAAGGAAGTCTGAAAATCAGGTCAAACAATAACACAAATTTGGAACTGGCTGTGCAAAGCCAACAGACTGTAACATTGATCACTGACACTATTAAGAAGCCTTGATTCAGTGTCTGCTTATACAGAGACAACTGCCAAGTCCTTGAATGTGTTTATTTTAATGATAGACATTGCCTGAAAAATTCCCCACAAAAAATGTATCCACAACACAACATATGAATCAGGTTCCTGATTTACTGCAGTGCAGAACTGGCAGCATCCCAATGATATTTTGGCAGCTGCCCAACTATCAGAAGGCACAATACACCTTCAGGAATATTTTCAGGACAAAACAGAAGAGGCCAGCCCTGCTGCTGAACTTCTTTGCATTATTAAATATACTGCTGCAGAACTTCCACAGAAACCTATGGATATAGAAGAAGCACAAATGAATACATCTATTGCCTACAGATATCTACCTGAAAATTCTGATACTGACCCAGAGATCACAAAATCATTTATGCTGGAAAAGACCTTTACAATCATGAAGCCCAACCATTAACCCACCACTGCCGTGTTCACCATTAAAACCATGTCCCCAAGCACCACATCTATGTGTTTAAAATACCCCCAGGGATGGTAACTCAACCACTTCCCTGGGCAGACTGTGTCACTGCTTGACCAACCACTTCTGTAAAGAAATCTTTTCTGATATCCAATCTAAACATCCCCAGCACAACTTTAGGCCAGTTCCTCTTGTCACTTCTTACTTGGGAGATTCTCTAGCAATTCCTTTCTGCAGTCTTTTAGGACTTAAGTTTTCATAAGTTATCTGTAAGATACAAACTTATACAGCTATAGACCACATACATTGCATCTATAAAAGCACTCCCTCTTAACAAAATTTCAGTAAGGTGATCTCAGCAGTGCTGTTCAGTTTAAAAATGACAAAACCCAGAGATTAGTTCAGTTGGCCAGAGCAGAGTGCTAATGATGCCAGGATTGTCGTTTTGATCCCTGTATGGGGCATTCACTTAAAAGATGGATATGACAATCCTTGTGAGACCTTTCCAACTCAGAATATTCTCTGAGTGTGTGTGTGTGTGTGAATAGCTAAAGAAGATCGTTTCAGCTCATTTTTGTCACACTTCAAGTCAGGCAATGCAGAAATGTACAGCAACTTTGGCATAAATTTTTGTTGGTTTACATGCAGTGCTTCTGTCCTCCTGAGGGTCTTCAGGGCAATATGTTACTGTGAAAAAACCATCAATTCAATAAATTACATTTTTATTGTAGGATTTAAAAGCGTGACTCTTGGATTGCCACTCTTAAAAAGACTACTCACAGATCTATTTCTCACCTGTCCTAGCACAGAACTACTGCCCTGCAGCATTGTTGAGACATTCTGCTCTACCTCATGGAAGACACTAACATTTTTATCTAAGAAAACAATCAGTGTTTGAGTAGCTAGCAAGAAGTTGTGCTCCTTTATTCCCTTTCCAGACTTCCTTTGTTTCAGGATTTGATGGCTGGGCCAAGCCAGTCCTGGAGAAGGCTGCATGAGTATCCCAACACCAGTGTGTTTGGGACTTGTGATTTGCCATGGTGATATAATTCAGAAAACTTGGCTAAGGCTGGATGGTCATATTACTGCTAATAGACTTGAGAATTTAGTTCTAATCATGGAAATTTCAAAAATAATCAGCTGAAATTACGTATCTTTTTTACAGTCTTCTCCACTTCTCATCCCCTTTTCCCTCCCCATTCCACCACCACACAAGTGCTACAGTCTTAATACAAGCAGAGGTTTTTCATTCCAGACTGCATGACAAATTGGGAATGAGGAAAAAACCAAGACACAACGTAACTAAAGTTTTTTGTCTCACACCTGCCTACCACAGTCAATAACTTAGAAACTAATCAGCTATTTCTCATTTCAGCTGTGAACATTCTCTGTAGTAATAACTGCATTTTACATGCAACATTTTTTCCCTCCAATCTCCAGCTCATAGATACAACTTCTACTTGTCTTTCTCCGTGATGAATTTTATTAAAGGTTGCAAACTGAATTACGTAAAAGCACACAAATATTTTGACATTAGACAAGAGCTTTTTCCAGCCAGACATTAACACTAAAACTCAGTTCAAGATGTTCAAGAGATAACTACTCTTTTTTAAACACTTGTCCTTTTTTAAGAACCACTACCATCACAACCACTAGTCTACTAAGTAGTCTACTGTTAAGAACTTTAATCAAAAATGAAATCTTCTCAGCAGGGACATGTGGGAGGTAGGAGCATATATCCTATCAGGACTTCATTTGAAGTATCGCTTAAAAAATCACAATTCACAATAACCTGGACTGGGGTTTCCTTCAAATTCGTAAAAATAATACAAGCAGTAACTAACTAAGTTAGTTCCAAATTAAATTGCTCAAACTACAGGCAATGTAATCACAAAACTGTGTTGTGCTACAGCCTGGCAATTCACAAACATCAGGCTTTATTACTGAATGACTTTAGACTGCAGGTCAGCAAACCTTAACATATTTTCTGCCAATCCAATATTCTTAGTGAAAAAATAAGGGAAGCTTAAAAATATACAACACTTCCTTACAGAAAGAGTAAACCAAACACCACTGATGCATACACACAGAAATATCAAACAGCATGGCTGAAAAACACACACAGCCCTCACATGACTAATGAGGAGGAAAAAAAGGCACTTGTTTCATTAGACACATACTCATTTGCTTACATCCAAAGCACTTATTGCCAAGGAATCCTCTGCCATCATAGCACAAAATTCAATTTTGATCTGAAAAATTTTGTTCAACTGTAAAGAGGTATAAACACCCTCTACAAGTCTGCTGGAACTTTGTTTTCTAAAGAAAATGCCAATTGGAAGTTCACTGTTGGTGACATCAAGAATTACTATCATGCAGATATGAAAAGAGGACTTTTCCTTTGGACTACTGACTAAGCGACCAAAATAAATATATTTTAATGAGATCTCTAAGTAGATTTGAATAAAGGTAGCAAGTTAAAAAAACCACAAAACAAATATGCATGTCAAGTAAGCCTCAGTTCCGAATAAGTTTTCCTTTGCAGGTTTTAAGCTCTTTTGTCATTAACTTCCCATCAAATGAAAGGAGTAGAATGACTGGCAAATGAAGAATAACTCAAGCTGAACTGCCACCTCTAATAACCCAGTTTCCATTTAAACAGTGAGATGGCCGTAGGGTTTGGGAATTTGTCACTACCATGTACACCCGCTGATAGTAAAGTAAATGCAGATGAGATGAGCCAATTTTAAGCAACATGCTCCTTTTTATCCCTTTGGTCATAGGAAAAAAAATCTATAGAGTTACTATGAAAATTACCAACTTATTTTTTGGGGTTTTTTTAATGTACGATAAATTAACTGCTGTGCTTGTAAGGAATGCACATAATTATTTTCAACATTGCATGCACAACAGAAATTTACTTTTTTGTAGATACCACTGACAAAGCAGACAGACACACAGTTTTCACAATGAAAAATTTTTAATCAAATAAACAGAGCAACTGCATTAGTCTGCCCATTAGCATTTAGGGATAAAGATTTAGCTTTTCTGCCCTGAGACATTAAGTTTTGCCTCAGGGAGGTCAAATACACAGGTCAATTAACAGCTCCAACAGTTGCAGCTACTTTAATAGATATAGCACCCAATTCCAGATTTCAATGCAAATATATCATCAGGAGGCAGAGGGAAGAAGCTGTAAGTTAAAAAACAATCTAAAATGTTAAAATCTGATGGTCTTTTAATACCTTAGCCTTCATGATGAAAATAAGAGCATCAAGTGATAACTCTGGTAAGTTCATTAAAAAGTAACCAGGTTGCATGTTCCAAGCTGATTTCCTACAGCTCATAACTGAGTGGATCAATCCTAGCCTGGCTATCACTTTCTTCTCTCCAGTAATACTCAAAGAATTTTTCCAAACCTGTACATAGCAAAATTGAAATAATGTTTTTTAGAAGAGTACATCTTCAACACATAGGCTGAATTTGTGAAACAAAAATAAGGATCCCTCCAAGTTCATTACCCTAAAAATAGAACACTGAAATTAGACTGCAGGTTTCATGGGATTTTCTTACTAAGTAGATCTCAAAATATTCATTAAAAAAATGTAAAGTTACAGCTCAGAGTAACAGAACATATATTTTTAGTTTAACATATGGAATTTTTCTTTTTTTTTTAATAAAAAATAGTAATTGTTGACTTTCAGGTTTAGCCCATTAAGCATTACATCAGAGATGTGAAATGCTAGAGCAAGCACATTTTGCATTAGCATCTATATCCAGAAACTGCCAAACTGCCCATTAAATCTTTTGAATAAATCATGGGGAAAAATGTCAAGAAGCAACTAAATAGGAATGACAGGCAAACAACCAAAGTGAAGATGAAGTCACATGAAAGGAGTGACAAAGGAAATCAGGGCAAAAGAAGTGCAAAATGCACTTCCAGTTAACCCAGATTTCACTATCTCCTGTTTGTGAATTGTATTTTCTCTGGCACATATTTCCTGAAATTTTTGCCTGCACTGAGTATATGGTTAGCTAGCAGTGTGGATTATTTCAGCATATAGTCCAAATTTAAGTCAGTGCTTAGAATGATCAAAATACTGGGTCTAAACAAACACTCTGTTACATAGGAGACATGAACCAACTGCCTAGAGAAGGACAAATCACCAGCACAATGATCCCTTGCAAATTAGAGTAAAATAAATAAAGATTGTATTGGTCTAATTAAAATTATCTATCCACCTATAGATTTTATCTATCCACCTATGGATTTTGACCTTATGTATTTCTCATACATAACATTACTGGGTTTCATTAGACCTTAATTTAACTTTGCTGAATGGTCAAGGTCCAGCATTTGAGTTTACTCAATCTCATCTTGCTCCTGATGCTCCATATAGGAAAAACTCCACAAGTACAAAAGAAGGCATGGAAGTGCATTCTTCATACGCTTAAATGTTCAAATAATGCCAGACAACTTGGAAAAAAATATGCATTTAGGGTCTGGATTAGGGGCAGCAAATAAGAATCTGAGAAACATTTTGTTCCAATAAATTGGTTCCATAAATGAAGCAATTACAATTCTCAGCTCTCTACTGTAAATCTGAGTTTACACTAGAGCACATCCCTGCTAATTATAAACCATGTTAGATTTGTCAATTTGGCACCACTGGCACGAAAAGCTGATCACTACTACTTTCACAAAACTGAAGTAAGACTAAATGACAATCCCACATCCATATATTAATTTTATATCAATTTAATGCAACATGCATCACCAAGCAAGAGCCACTGTTAGCTCTCTCCCTGGCAGCAGCAAATTTCTCTGGTGTTTGATGATGAAAACGAAGTGGATCATTTACATTTACAGACTGTGTATGCTAGGCAAGGAATTTTGGCATTGAACAGTCCTCAACTCACTTTAATATAAATTAATTCTTTCAACATCATGTAAGAGGAAGCAGAAATACTTACTAGTAGAGAACTTCATTTGCTTCATGCCTTTCATATCTAACAGTTTCACACATCAGTCTGAAAGAGAAGAAATCAATTTTAGTTATGATCCTATCAGTGTCACAAAGATTTCACTTTCTAAAGTTTCCACAGGTAACTCCAGCACTTACAGAAACCAACCACCAATTCAAATCCAAGCTGATTCATAATTCAAGAGAACAAATTGTAAAATCTAAGCATTAAAGTTATTTGTTCATCTAAGATCAGATTTTATTTAAGACACTAGATGTAGCTGTTTCCATTAAAAAATTCTATAAAAATAAGGAAAAATTATACTGATCTAATTTTCCATAGTGATGTGATAAAAGCAAGTAGCTTTATAAAAACAGTTCTGAATTTTAGAAATGGCTGGAAATGTACTGTGTGCAACACTAATCAGAGATACAAAATAAAAACTCCTCTCTTTTTCAAGTCAGCCCCAATAGGTAAAACAAGAAACTGTGTTGCCTGGTAATCAATGCTTCTCATTTTGCTAAAATTCAGCAACTTGAAAATTACCATGAGATTTTAATGCTAAAACCCCAGAGGGCTCAAAGTGGAGAGAATTTCCTGCAGGAAAATCCTCTGTCTAGAGGGGAGGATTAGAGTGCTTTCGTATTCACTGTCTGCCTGACAAATGTGGCATAATAGAGAGCAACTATAACAGAACTTACCACATCCTAGGAAATGCAATGTTAACTTGATGTAGAAAAATCACAATGCCATTTCTGTCTACTGCCTCAAGGAAACAGCCCTGTGAGTTACTGGGGGGGATGGGGACAAAACAAATCCCACTGCCTCCCCTGGCCTTTCCATAGCTCTGAAGCAGACTGCAAACCCCTAGGCTATTTGACAGTCAGACAGAGATTTACCTAAGAGGCTCACGAGAACATTCAAATAAGGAACTATATTTAAATTCTGCAAATAAATTCTCTTTCCTCACATAATCCATCATCAGAATCTCGGTGTATCAATGACCAGCTGCCAGCAATAATATCATAAGCAGGCAAAAATACTCAAGAATTGCTACTCAGGCAAAAAGTCTCCAAAAAGTTGATTTGGGACCTGTAAAAGTTGGTCTGGGTTTGACATAACAATCAATTGCCATTTCCTAGATCATTCATTTCAATAGTGAACAGACTGCTACAAAAGTTACCTTAGCATTCATCTCTCACAGGATTTTACTTATTACTTCAGCCCACTAAGAAATAATGCTCCGTCTGTTCAGAAGTGCCAGGTTTATTGTGGTATCATGATTATTCATATATCATTAATAGAAAATTGAGATCTTAATTCTGTTTGCAGATAGAGAGATAAAAAAATTGAGAACCAAGTTTTACTACCACACTTTCGTATTTGAGATCTACACTTTGGACCATCTTTGAGAACTTTTCTCACTGAAAAAAATGTCCCTATTGTATGAAATTAAGCATTATATACTGCATATCAATTTCAATCTTTTTCCATCCTGGCACAACAAAAAACTTTAAACCCCAGAAACATCTTTTTTCAGACACTTCACCATAAAATTGGGTCTTGTCAAAATCTTTTACAGACACTGAAAAGCTACTGTCTGCTTCTACCTCCAGGGTTTTCATCCTCCCTCTCTGATGCTGTTTTGAGAGGGAAGGGGAGCACAGACATGAAGTCACTGGTGAGAAGAAACCAGAAGAGAAGTCATTGCTAAGAGTCAGATTTAAAAATTTAAATACTGCTCAAGGATAGTTTGTGTCCTACTGGTCTGGAACAATGTTGATCAATGTGCCACGTAAGAGCAGGAGTCACAGGAAACAGAATCACTTTAACAAGCAAGTTTTGCTCCCCTCTGAACTGGGATAGAAGGAAGCACATTCTTGATAAAGTCACACAAGTTCACCACTGGCACTGAGTTTTACAGCATTTTGATCCTATTATTAGGACAGCAATAGGGGAGAAAATGCCTCTTACAGAAGGTAGCCAAGCATTCCAAATTTTGTGTTACAGTGGCACAGTTAGAAATTACAGTGACCAAGTTGTACAAACTAGATTGCTTCCTCTTTGAAAAATTGAATTAGTTCTGATCAATACTGGTGTCCAGTTTTTGCTCAATCACTCAAACGTGATCTTTACCTGCTTCCTCAACAAATGTAATAAATTACAGATGAGATCACCAGCAAGCCATATGGTAAGTTATTCACTACTAGGGGCTACATTGAATACATTCAGTTTTAATGAATCTCAGAGGTTTTTGTGGCATTCCACTGCCACAAGAAGAGCTGTATCCTAAAGGATACTGTGAAAGCTTTCAGCCCAACATCTGCTGGGAGCCCGGCCTTTTCCATGTATGGTACTGTAAACAGAAGCTCTCTTTGAGGAATTCGCTATGCTGGGAGAGCGAGTTCCACACATTCTTCAGCAAGAACCTCATGCTGCACAGGAAGCCAAGAAGCACACATCAACATACCACACAACCATATGTGCACACTTTGATCTTTGTAAACAAGCTAACATCAGTTTAACCCCAGCCATGCAAAACTTCACGTGCTAAAAGTATCGCATATAACAACGTAACACAAAACACTTCAAATGACTGTAACCATGACCTCCTTCCTAAGCAAAAGTAGTTACAGAGACTTCTTTGAAGTTAACATTCACATTGCAAAATGTGTCTTGAGCACTTTGAAAGAAAGAAAACCCCGCCTTTTATTTTCTCTGAATTACAGAATGTTGGCTTGAGAATGTGGACTCCCACAGAATGACGAAGCAAGAGGCCAGAAATTAGAACCTAAACTAGCATTAATCAACTCAAAGTTGCTTCAGCATCTTCAGATGTGGCAAATGTTGGCAAAGCTCAGGATATAAAACAGCAGTAATTCACCCTCTCTACCCACAGGGCATACAGGAGATGTGCTGGCCTCCTTCTGTAGCTGCCAGCCTCACACTGATTCCCAAATACTCTTAGAAACCTCTGCTGTAAGAGGCTTGTGGGAGGACAACTGCAACAATGACTTAAAAATCAAACAAAAAAATCTTAAAAAATAGGAAGCTCTCAGGAAAGTTTTGACTTGAATTAATTTGCTTCAAGAAGCATTTTAATTAAAAGTGTGGATGACATTTATCAAATATCTTTACTAAGTATTATTTGCATGTGTTGTACATAACGAGTCTAAAATTTCCACACAAAAGCAAGCACAAACTGAAACAGAAGCTGACAAAAGACTCTGCTCTCGTGACTACTATAATACATAAATGATTTCATCAATAGATGGGCTTGTACTCTGTATGTAAAGCATTTTTTTCTAGTCCAAAAGTTTGAAAAGAAAACAAATGCATCCATAATAGACAGAAATAGGATGGAACAAATAGAGATACACTGTCCAGACATACAAGGAGGAAACATTAGAAAAATAAAGAAGGGAAGAAAAGAATGCAGTGATATGCAGTTTGAGGTAGGATACCCAGGAGTAGTATATGGTTACCAAAATCATGTTCCTTTGCCTTGTTAGTGCATTAACAGATATGGTTTTTAATGACACAATATCATACCTTAGCTGATGCTCTCTCAGATTAGACAATGCTTCCATTCCATGTAAATATGAATACACGATCTCCAAGTCCTACAAAAAATAAGGAAAACATTTTTAGTATTCTCAGTTTGATACAAGCTGTTAAAATAATGGTTCTAAAGCATCCAAAGCTCTTTTAACAGGGGTAGTAGGGACACTTCAGGAGATTAAAGGCAAACTGCAAGAACACCTTTGATTATAATCTGGAACCTCATACGAGGAAGAATGATAGCATGTCCACACCAAATACAGAAATCTTTCTGCTTTTGCTGTCATTACTCTATGTCTAGGAAACAAGCCTAGTTCAGAACCACAGTGACTATTTTGCAACCATCACAGTCCTGCTTTCCAAAGCCAACATCCCCAAAACTTTCATTTACTTTGTAAAACAAGGTCATAAGAAATCAGTTTTTTTCATGTTCAGGAGGAAAGAAAAAAAGTACAACAGAGTCTAACAAAATACTCCATTCTACTGAGATATTTATAAAATTGTATCCTCTTCAAACAGAAGATAATCTACAATCTAAAAAGAGAAAAAAATGCTGCATGAACAGAAAATTACTGACATAATAAGAAAAACCAAATATGATCCTAATTATAATATGGTGAAGTTTTATATTCAACCATTGTGGACCGCCAATATCCAGCTGACAAAACATTAATAAAGATATGAAAACAACATTCAAGACTAAAACACCCTAAAATGCAACTGTGGAAACACTAATGCCAGGCTAGAGGCTCTGCTCAAGTCATACTTAAAATAACTACAGGATTTAAGAGAAAGTTTCAGTGAAGCCAACAACATCTATTTAGAGTGATTTATCTTTGGATCATGGATTTCATGTTGTTTCATCACCCTTTTTCTTATTTTAAGCCTTGCTTGAGAGACAAAGTATGATCCATAATTCATTAAAAATCCAAGCAACAGTCCTCAACAACTGAGGCAGACAAAGTTGAGAATAAACTAACACCAACACAACTCTCGTAACTTACTGTGAGAAGATGTTTTTCAAGGAATGGAATATATCAAAGCTAGAAATTTATGCAAGATTTGATCACTGTGAAATATCTGTAAATTTAAAACTGCCTAAAAATACAGAAATATTTTTCAGACACAATGAAAGAATGTTCTTTGGGCAAAGACAAAGAATTGATGTCGCAGAGTGAGCCTGAACTTAGGAAAGAAAAAGAAAATCCCTTGAAATACATTAAGTGTAGAAACATGCTGTACTTGTTAAAACCATGCCACAGATCAGAAGAGATACCAGGAGTTACACACAGTGGCTAAGGCTAGATAGATGTCTCTCATTCTGTTACAAAAAGAATGTCTTTTCCTCACAGCAGAAAAGGCAAATGTTCATTTGCAAAAGCAGAAGAAACTCACAAGCCAAAGTGCAGCAATTTCACTTCGGTTTTGGCCCTTCTGTTCCCTTGCCCTCTAGAGGCTTTGGTCCTGCGAACAGCAGAGGGCACATCAAAAACAAAAGTAATTGGGATGGAGGGACTCTGCACATACAAGGCTCTGAAGAGAAAACACAGCACTGGTTCGCCTTTTTGCTTTTTTCCCTACAAATAAAAGTGTGTGAAAAGACATGTCCTGCTGTAGTCAGGGACCTGCTCACTGGCCAGACAGGCTGGAGGTGAGCAGGGGCTCCTGGGAGCCCTGAGCTGGCAGCAGGGTGAGATGGCAGCCAGACAGTCCCCGTGGCTGCACCACTGCGCTCATCCGGACGTGCCGCACTCCACGGCACCAGCCAGCAGCTACCATGGGAAGCTGGGAGGGACCACTGAGCATCAGATGCTCGTAGCAGCATCTTACATGGAAAAGAGCCTGGCCAGAAAGTGCTGCTCTAACCCATTTCCAGCAAGTCTCTCTAACAACAAGCAGAGAAAAAGAAGAGTAACTTTCTGTGACCATCTTTCTCTGGAGTGGCAGAGCTATCTGCTGTAAAGTATTCACAGAAGAATAAACAGAGAACCAGTAAGGATGCTAGCTTACAGACCCAGGAGTGGGCCCATGGGCATGTGGTTTCCAAAACTGATGGGTGACACAATGCTAGTGACCAACCCTACAGATGTTACAAAGGAGTGATGAACACAGGCTGTGTTCCAAGAGGAAAGCAGCTGAAGCGAATCAGTGCAGGGGGAAGGCATTAAATCAGGGAAGGGAGTCATAGAACCATAGAACAGTTTGGGTCAAAAGGGATGTTAAAGATAGCAATTCCAACACCCCTGCCATGGGCAAGGTCTCCTTTCACTAGATAAGGTGGTTCAAAGCCTCACCCAGCCCAGTCTTAAGTCATTCTGACCAATTTCACAAGCAACAAGGTATGTTTAGTGAACTCTTTTTTTAAGTAAGTAATTCTCTCTCTAAATACAAGTACACTTGTCAAATATTTGCAAATAGAACATCCCATAGGTCCCCAGATGAGGAACTGCAGATTGTGGAGGTCCTTGACTTAAAAAAAAAAAAAAAAAAGATGAAAGAGATTTTTAAAAAAATAAAAAAAAATCTTAAGAACTCTAATAAAAGGGAGAGGTTAGGGAAAAAACACAATTAATGAAGTCTTTATTTGTGCTTCCATCATAGTTGCTGGCTAAAGATACCTCGTCACTGAGAGAACTAAGGTGAGGGGCTTTTTCCAGTTTGGGGAAAAAAAAAAAGAGGAGCAAGAAAACATTCTAACATCTCAGCTGCCATGCACTGGATATTTCTGACAAGTGCCAAAGTGAGCCCATTCCTTAGGCAGTATCTTCTAGAGGCGTCTGGCAGGGAACAGCTCCCTCTAGCACCAAAAGTTTGGCATTGAAACTGAAGTAACAAAAATCCAGCAACACTCCTTTCAATCAATGTCTCCATAATACTGCAAAGTACAAAAAACTACAGTATAGTCAAAAAACCAAATATATATTCACACATGGTCAGTAGGCTCTGCACACTTCCAGTCAGCCTGCAGCATTAAAGAAGGGGAAGGCAATTTTTAAAAAAATAAAATCAGAATGTCAAGTTATTGCTGTTAGGTCACATCAGTTTTCCATTTAACTCAGGAAAAATTGCACCGCGCTTACTTGGCAAAAATATTCTTTATTGAACACAAATAGCTGTTTCAACTTCTTAATTCAAAGTGAATTGACAGAATGCAATAGTCCCTTGGAAACATCTGTGCCAAGTATGGCAATATCCTAAGCAGATTCCAAGTGCTTGAAATGAAGCCTTTTCACAAAAATAACACACACACACACACACACACACACATAAACTTAGGCATGTAAGCTATGAAAGTTTCTGATTTTGATATTCAAAAGCCTAGGAAAAAAGCTAAACTTCGGAATTTCTCAGGAAAAGAAGACCGTCATTAAAGGACATGAGATGCCTACATGATGCATGCCGACTAGTTAAGCAAAACCCTTAAAGCAGCAGCTAAATGTAAGCCCGCTGTGACTTACACAAACATTGCTGCAGCGCCCTTGAGAGCCACCTCCAGCTGATGCCCAGGACATGCAGAAGTAGGTAAGCGACAGCAGCACAGATGCTTCCTTGGATGCTGCTTCACAAGGCGTGTTCCCAAATAACCACCGGAGGGCAGCCCGAGCCGCCGAAACTCCAGAGAACGCCATTCTCTCCGGTTTCTCCCTTCATTGTTTCGAATATAACTTTGTCAGAGTTTGAACACGCCAAGATGAGCAACGCTAAATCATCGCCACCACAACTGGTCAAATATTCTGCTACAGGAAGAACTAATTACCCAAAAGCACAGAGGAACTACCAGCTTTCTGCTTCCTAGTTTTATCTAGCCGGCAGAATTTAAAAAAAAAAGAAGAAAAGGTAAAACCTATGCAAAGCCTCAGCTGATCTTGCTACACAAAGGTTGTGGCAACAGCTTGAAAAAACATCTCCAAACCCAAAAATTAAATGCAAAGCACAAATTAGTGCAGCTTTTAAAGCACGTTTTTATTTAAATGAAAGCTAAAAGACTGAAATCTAATCTACACTTAAATCTGTACTGCAGCCAAAGTCATATGCTTGGGTTGCTGTGTGGGAAGCAGCACAAAATTTGTTTAATTCAGTGTTATTTCTTAATTTACTTGTTTCCTTGGTGTCAGATGGATCACTTTAAAGTTCTGACTGTACTTTGAAACAAAACAGAGACACTCAAGTTTTAGCACAGCTCAACTTCAATTAGATCTGCGGAAACATACTGGTCTGCAACCTTACCTCTGCTCTCCATTCTAATAAAAATCTGTCTATGTTTATGCCCAGACTTTCTAGCCATTTGATTTGTGCTTCAAACGTATTTGCCAGTTACACAAACCAGAGAAACTCAAACCAGAATGCTGGTCCCAAATTCATAATAGCTTAATGAAGACATTTTTTCTATATTAAGATGATAGAGATGAGAAAATTTGCTATTTTGGACTGAAAAACTTAAACTTAAATTGCAAGCTTACACTGGTTTCAGTCCTGGTTTGCATTAAGGTGTGAAACTACAGGCCAAAGTCAACTATTCATCCTTGCCACAGTTAAGCAAAATCCTGAGAAATTCACTGCTCTCCAAGTAAGAAATTCATTCATTTCTGTGATGTGGCAAACAAGCAGAGAGCAGCTTTCATCTTATAATAGTTTGGTTTCTTTCAATCAAAAGGAAAAATAGATAACAAGCTAACTTCTTGATTCATGGTCTTTAAGGATAGGAAAAAAAAGCAACTTCTCAAAGCACCTAATATTCACCTGAGGCTCAAAAAGATCTGTGTGCTGAGAGTGCAATGTATTTTGAAAGGCTGATCTCTTAAAAATAACTTATCTTTATTTCACACTCAGCCAACCACCAGGAGAACCAGGTTCCAAAGGGAGGGAGTGCGACCACTCCGCATCACATGTGGCCACTCCAGACCTCACCCCAAGCCAAAATTTCACTGCTGTGACGCCAGGAGGTCCCACCAGGTCCCTACACGCTGATTCCTGACACCTCCCTGGCCCCAGGGTGAGCACTTGCTCACGGGGACCCAACTTTGAGCTTCTCACTTGGCAGCATCAGACTCATAAGCTCCAGTGTCGAGGCCAGGGAGGCAATCCTCCTGCAGCCCAGAGGAGGTGGGACCTCTAAGTCTTTGATGGGTTTCAACAGACCATGAAACTGCTGGCAGGAAGACAGGCATTTCTATATGGCTGACTGAACAGTTATTTTAGCTCAGACTGGGACCTTCCCAAATTGTGATGTACTAACAAGAGCAGCAATGCCAAGTTTCTTCTTCGTATTAAGCAACGAAACCACAGCCCAAACCCAGGTTGTTGAAGTCCTGCCTCTCTTTCCTTGCAGTTGTAGGATCCTCTCTTTTTCCCTTTTCTTCACACACCCAGCACCTGAAATCAGATGACTCTCAGCCACTGAAGTAGCTATACCAAGCACTTATATTCCTTTTTTTTCCCTCTACTGTTGATTTAGCACTGGCCTGTCTGGCTGCCTGTATTGGCTCACTGAGGCCAAAGCAGTGCCAGCATCACCAAAAGAAAGAGACTGGACCACAGCAACACCAACCCCATCCAGCCTACACAAAATCTTCCATGTGCACAGAAGAGCTGTGGCCACTCCCATGTAGGTTTGTTCCCATCTGGCTCACAATAAAATGCCAGAGCAGCTCAAGAGATGACACAAGTCACTGCCTCCAGAGACAGCAAGGTGGGCAGGCAGGGCAGGGATTGGCACATGAGCTACCCCAGCCAAACCTCCCTCTGCAGGCAAAGCCTGAGGGGGACTAAACACTCACCTAAGGGTGAGCTCACATCTTGCAGATACTGACCTGCAAAACACAGGAGCAAACCACAAAAACTGACTTCCACAGTGACAGGAAAAAACAGTACTGCTGGTACCAAAATCGCTGCCATGCACACATGAAGATAAATATTTAATCTTCACCTCCATTGTGCCAGCAGTGGGAAAAAACCCAAACACACTCATAACTGCTGTGCAGGAACATGCCCAGGTATGTACACACTTATCACTGAGCCATAAAGAGATTAAAAAGAAGTATTTGTCTGCAAATTTTTAACATTCTTTTTCTTACACCAGGACCTTCAAATTCAGGTGGGGGCACTGCCACATGGAAAGCCTGCCAGTATCCAACCTATTACACTACCAATTTCATTTCCCTTTTTAATTTTACTGTAAGCTACAACAATATTTTTCTGCAAGCCATTCTTACACTAGTACATAAAGATCTGTGGCTTTAAATAAACTAAAGCCGAAGTTATTTGGAATAATTTATTGATGCTGAATTGGCAGCTATACAAAAAGAAATTAAATATTTAAGTGAAATTACATATGTTTCATGGCCCTCATTTCATTAATACATGACTGAAATTCCATGGGCCATGTTATAAGGAAGAATACACGTTTTGTAAATTTACCTGAAAGTTCTGGAAAATCTTCCCATCTTAACCTGTATGCATTTATCTCAACTAATATGCATTATATTCTGGGAAATATCTGACAAAACATCACTCCACAGCAACCAAGCTTGGGAATCAGCTTTTACCAGAAGGCCTTTACAGACCATCCAGCCAACCCAAGCCTTCACTTCCTCTAGGCAGTGGAGAAGAGATATTGTGTTGATCTTGTTAGGAGTTGTTGACACACAAAAATTGTTATTTTTAACTCCACCATGGGGAGGGTGGGGATATTTGTTCTGGGTGGAATTTTTAAACTGGAAGAACAGGCAATTTTTATGTGGAACTGAAGCACCCATGCATGGAGCTTATCAGGAGCAACTCCAAAACCCCATAAAGAAAATGGAGAAATCCCATTTTCCTGGGAGTAGTCCCAGTACAGAAGAACAACATACTTTTCCAAAAACTTAACTGAATTACAGCTTCAATGTCAGATGCTGGAGAAACACCAGAGAATCACAGTAAAACAACTGCAGAGAAATATGATGTTTCAGCAGCGTACTGAAATCAGCTTTCCTGTCTTTCGAAGATACTTTCTTTTGAGAATTATTTTCTTTCTAAAGAGTTTCCCCTCAAAAGACAATTTCATTACATGCTCATTTTTGCATTATAGATTTTATTTTTCTAATTGAAAGTGTATAAAAATTAGTTGGAAGGTTTGACAACCCACCCACACTAACAGACTTTTAACACTGTCTCAAGAGTAGTCCAATTGATTCAACACATCCTGCTGGTCATAAAGCTTTCAGCAGAATAAAGCAAAAAAAAAAAAAAAAATAAGACATTCATTATTATAATCATCCTTTAAGATGGGAGGGATGAACATGGAAAGGGTAGATGGGAAATTAGAGCCTGCCATGGCACAGAAGTCCATGAGCAAAGTAATGAGTGTAGGAAATTACAGGGTAGGGCAGTGCATTTCTTGTCTGCCTTCCGGACTCCCAGAAGTCAGACAATTAAATGCTTAACACAAAAGCCCAAGTTCTGTAGTCAGAAATCCAAAGGTTGATTGCATGTCCAAATGCAAGAAAAGCAGTTCCACCACAAAAGATCCTTCCTACTGACAGCATAGTCCATAATTATAAAAGGCACTTCAGTTATTCATCATTAAATATATATATATATATTTATTACCAGTAGTTGGAGGTATGTATTAAGGCTGTTAAATCCATTTTCACATTCACTGCAAAAATATTCACATCTTTTGTTGCAGAGGGGATTTTTAATGCTAAGGAGAGCTCCAAATTGTTTTAAGATAGGGTTATTTATCCCATATTTTTCACTAGCTATATGAAATGACACCCAGTATACTATTAACAAAAATCAATCTTGCACTAACAAACATGGTGTCAGTTACCAAACATGTGGTACTTATTTTTAAACAACTACTTGTAGCAGAGACCAATTTTATGTAAGTTTATTCAGATATACAGTGCTATAATGATTGGCAGCTTTCAATTTAAAAAAATTATTTTAAAAAATCAGGAACTTAAAAGGGAAAATTAATTGAAACACAAATGTCCTGGAGTTAATAGTCAAAAAGTAACTCCTAGGTGGCATCAAGTTGTGATGGCAGAAGCACTTTAAAGGACATCAGCCTAGAGATCAACATCACAACTAAGGTGGCCAGGAAAAGAAGACCACAGTGGATCACCTAAGGCTGCCTTCCAAAAATAGGGTCAGTAGTTAGCTGTGCTTAGAGGATTCCCCAAGAGCTGTGAGAGCAACATTAAGAGATGGCAGTTCTCAGATACTTTTAGTAGTGGGTTTGGGGGGCTTTTTAAGAAAGCTTAATTAGTCTACAGGTTTCATAGCAGGCAGGTTAGTATCCATGGAACCAGGATACTCACAAGGACTGTAGTTCACACAACCTAGGAATAACTAAGCCAGGCAAACAACTTGCCATGAAGGAAGCACATCACTACAAACTTGACCTAGACAAAGCAGTCACACAAACTCCCTTATAGCAAGCAAGGGCAATCTATTTTCTGAAAAAAATAAGTTTCTGTAAAGCATGGTCCTGGTACTTAACATCATAGCCACAGCTGCACAGTATTCCTTCTTCAAATGCATCATTAAAAGTGTTCTGATCATAAATCCCAACAATGTATACTTCATAGCATACTGGTATTTATGGTGGATGAACACATGGTGGACCAGATGTGTTAAATGGGGTAGGTATTCCAAATCATGAGCAAAAATATCACAGGGACATAGAAGAGGTGCCTTTCATCAACTGATATGTGGTAATTGCTCCTGTGAACACTTTAAGCTTTCCCTCGTGAACAAACTGTAAATTCAGCACCAGGATAAGGCAGAAGTGTGGCTGAGCTGATGAAGGGGTAACCCAGTAAGCCACCTCTGCACAATCACCTGTGATCCTCTCTGCATCTGAAGCTGTAACAGTCCCAACTGCCTATGTTCATCCAACTAGCCAACTTCTCAGACATAACTGCATTATAAAATGCAATGTCTTGCTTTTAAAACAAGACCTTGGAACAAACCCTCTTGTGCTGTTGGGAAGGAGCGGTCCAGCAATGAAATGGGGGTTTCAGCACTGTCCCAAGTGCTGAATGTCGTCATACTCCACCCTCTGGTTTGTGCATTTCCTCCCTTGCCAACCAAAACCAAAGAAACCCCAAAACTACCCAGAAACACAAGCTCCACCCTCGTCAAGAAAAATCAGTTCCCAGGCACAATTCAATCCCAACCCAGCCAGCAATACACTCCTGCAGAACTACCCAGAGCATCAGGACCACCACCACTTTGTGAACTGGAGTTTCTAGAAGCTCATGATGCCAGGGGAGACCCTGACCACTCCTCCAGAGGTTACTTGTCACAAACCACCACTACTGAGCTGAGTTTAAGCAACAAGGAGCTCCGGGCTGCAGCTCCCGGCTTATTACCATGACAACCCACATCCAGAAACAAAGGGAACCCGCACGCGTTGAGAGCTCTGCTCTGCCAGAACTTACTACCAAAATATCTCAGTAGTACTATAATCAACAGAAAATACAGTGACTTGTTTTCTGTGGCTGGCTTACAATCATTTTATACTGCTGGCTTACAACCAACCAAAGCAAAAACACAAAACAAACAAAACAAAAATAAATTCCCCTTTCCAACCACAAAGGCAACAGCGAGTATCTGCTGAAGGAAAATTGCTCTATTTCTTTTTTGCTTTTGAGAGTTTGGGGTTTTATTAATGGGAAATAATGTTGCTCAGTTTCTTAATATTTATGAGTTTAAAAAAAAGTAGATACAATAAAACCGTAAGGAAGAGGGAGAAAGTATTACACCACAATTTTGAAAGTTTATATCCCAATACACATCCTTTACATTCATGCTTTTAAAGAAAGCATTAAAATTCATTTAGACAGATAAAATTTTCCCAGAAGTTACACACACAAGATAGCCAAGAGTCATGTTCTTTTTCTTTGTTAGCAGATACATTTGCAACATATTTCAGAGTATTGCTTCCAAGAGATATAAATCTTACTCGAAACATCAACAGTAGGTCACATGAAAATTATTCCCAGGCTATCAGGGAAATGATCATACTGAAGTACATATTTGCATGTCAAATCATTCTTCACCCAAAAATTAATCTCAAAAGCTACTGGTGGTCACATCCTTCCAGAGCTGGCATTACTCCTCTGTGTAAAGGAGGCAAACAGATAACTAACTAAAGTTCTAAAGCAATTTCCACAGAATACACATCAAGCCTGAATTTAATTCTTATTTTCTGAAACAGAGATTCCATTTAATAATTCCAAATTATTATCTTTTGGGATTCTTTTTTTCTCCTCCTATAAGAAACGGTAGAATTCTGAGAGGGAAGTAAGTTTCAGGTTTGTTTGGTTGTTTTGGGTTTTTTTAAGTATTACTCGGGGCTTGAATATATTTCCGTATTTCCGATGGGCTTACTGGGGACGCAGCTCTGATCTGACTTCAGCACACACTTTCACTCTTAGAGCAGAGCACCAATCACCTAAGAAACCTGCACTTCAAACGGGAAAACACCCACAGAGGTCTGTAGGATCATGGTGGTGGTGAAGCACAGCCCCTCTCAGGCCCTCCCCCCAACGTAAATGCAGCTCCAAGTACCATGAAACCAGATGGAAAACCCAGCTAGTGCCCTTCCACTGCTGAATGGATTGGACTTTCACAAATTCAGGCTCGATATTTATCTGTGGAAAGTACCTTAGTCGTTTTTTGCCTCTTTACACAGAGGAGTAATGCCAGCCCCGGCAGGATGAGATGCAGATGCTCTCTCGGGCACTGGGTCCATCTGACACCTCAGTGAGCAAACCCCGCTTGGCACAGCCGCCTCCTTTTTGTCTCGGGCTATGCTGTGACCCTTTAGTGGTCCAAGTCCCACAAGGAGAAGCCATGCGGGCACCCACAGACAGCCCACACGATACTGCAGCGGTGCCAGGGCATTGGGACCAGCCTGGCTGGGGATGAGCTGGGTTCAGCCCGTCTGCCCTGCCTCTGCCTGCTAAGGGGAAGTGACACAGAGCAGCTGCAGCTCGAGTCACTCATCACTGCCCTTAGAGGGAAGGAAAAACTTGAAGGTCTTGGTTGTCTTACCTGGCTCAGCAGCCACAAGGGAAAACCATCGGAACCACACAGAAGTTTAAAGAATACAAGAGAAATCATACAATGAAACTTCATTCTGCCAGCCCCTAAAAAATCCCTTCTGGAGGGAACGAATCATTCGGCTGGTTTGACTGTACTGTTAAACCACAGGAGAGAATCTGGAACCACCCTTCTCAAATATCCCCCATTAGCAGCTCTAGATAGCTCTTTCTCAGCTCTTTGAAATCCTTTTCAGCTCATCACACCTGCTGAAGGCACCCATCAGATCCAAATCCACTTCCAGGCATCAGAGAGCTCAACACCATGACTTAACACCTACACCCTTTGTCAAACAGCCAGCTCCATGCCTTAAACACTGCATCTGTACCACACAACACAGAGCTGGTCACACAGACACGATTTTCACTATCACAACAGAGGAGATTCCAAAAAAGCTGGAAGCTGTGAATTAAGTTGATCTGCCACGTACTCTGTTCCCTGATTTGGCTGGTCCTGTGTATGTTTTTCAATAACTCTATCAACAACTATAAAGAGACAGAGATATTGCCAGATATTTTTTGTGACCAGGGACTTATAGTTAAGAACACAAGGCATCACAACAGCAGTGAGTGCTCTAGGCTGGTCTACAAACCATCTACTGCATTAGAGTTTAATTTCTACAAGCTGCTAGTGAGATATGTGGCTGTCACGCCAGAGATGATTTTTATTTTTTTACCGAAGTTCAAAAACGCCCCTCCATATGCTGTACTCGTTTGTCTCCCCAGAAGCCCCAACAAAGAAGGACATTTACACATGCACCTGCACAGCAGGTGGTGCAGCCTCCAAAGGACCAACAGCAAGTGTTGTGGGATTGGGAAACCAAACCCAGTGACACATGAAAACCCTGTCCACAGGACAACAGCAGGCAGCCTCTCAGAATCTTAATCCAACCCATATTAAAGGGAAAGAGGTTTTTCCAAAGTCTTTCCAGAGTAGGACCATATGTCACATGCTTTGCTCAGTGCAAGTTAAACACGTGTTAGAGATATAACATGGAATTTTTTCTTGTATAATAAAACACACCCCCTTGGTTTCATAACAGAGTATTTTGGCCTAGTTCTTGAGCATCATTTTTTATAAACTTTATAACCAGTTCTTGATATATAAAACTTATCAGCTGATTTGCAAACTAATTTAGACTGAGCATATGACAGCCATCCATTTACCACATCTTAACAAGATACTGCTTATCAACTCCTGAGCAAAGGACATTTGTTCTTAAACCAAGTGCATACCTTCACAGCAGCTTAAAATCATGTGTTGTCTCCAAAATCAGACATTAAAGGTATGCACATTCCTCATCAGAGATTACTGCTTATCTCCAGAGTCTAACGACTCACTCTTAACATTAAAAACCAACTCCAAAGAAAGCTCAGGCAAGGCACGGCAGTGAAATATCACACCCCTCCCAAAAGCACTCAGCTGGACAATAGGTGCAATCTCTGCCATCGGAACACCACATTCAGTGGCAAGAAACCCTTGCAATTAGGAACCCAACTCTAAGCAGGTTTGAGCACCACATCACTATCTAAGCATTCCTAAGACTGTAGTAATAAACATGACCAAAGCTAACTAGCTGCTTGCACAGCCCTAGAATGCCCTAAAACATGGAAGAAACAAGCACCTTTCCATGTTTTTACCCGAGTTTGCTGCAAGAACACAGGAGTGACAAACGCAATTTCAAACAGCAGTGAACCTTTCCTAAAGATACAACGGCCTATGGTGAAGCTGGATGACAAAAAAGTGGGAGACCACGTAGAAACACCGCCATGTCCTCCAGGAGCCAGGTGGCAGCCAGGAGCCTTACTCCAGGAGCATCTGCAGGGATATGTGGGCGCACCACGCTCAGCCGTGACTCTGAGCTTCAGGCTAAGAGCAAGAGGGATGATTAGTGCCAGTGACTAACAGCAGAGGCTCCTCTGGGCTGGCCACGGTCACTGAGGTGGGAGGGTGGGAGGGTGAGGCACAAGGACACCACACCTGCGGTGTTCAGCACGAGGAGCTGAGATCCAGGCAGGTTTGTTATTAGCTCTGCCCTCCATGGCTGTCTGTAGGTACCAGTAGAGCTAATTACTGTTTCTGCTCTCTGCTCCCCAGCCCCACTTGGAAGGGCTCATTAAGTCAGGAGTCAGGCAATACCCACAACAGCCTCCACTACATTTAGGCAGCATTTCTCTGCTGGAAAAATAAGCCACAGAAACCCCGAAGAGTGAGATGCAGAAGGCAGATCCACAGGGAGTCAGCTCAGGAGCAACAGAACTGGATCAAAACTAGTTCTGTGGAAATCCAAGGTGCTTTCTGCATCCTGTTCACTACTTCCAAGTCCAAAAATAAGGCTCAGTAATTACACCATTCCTACATCATCACAAGTTTTTCTCAGTATGCCTGCTGCCTCTCAACTAAAGCATCCTGCAGGACCTGACCTCTCTTTCAAAAATCATAACAGCACCTGTAAACTGACAGGGAAGCCTGTAAGTGTTAAGACTTCTTCCTTTGAAGACCACATTCTCAGTTAACACAGATTGTGATTATTATTTCTAGCGGCACACATCAAGGAGTGGCTTGTCTGTCAGATTTTATCTACTTAATCTGCAAGTGGTCCGCAGTCAGACAAATTATCTAGTTTAAGAAACAGCAGTCAGACTGCAAACTTTTTATCCGCAACACAATACAAATGTTTTCAGGCAATAAAGTCATTGTTTCTACACACAAGACCCATGCAATACAGCTGAGAGCTTCTGACAAAATAAGGTTTTACCTTGTCACATTAGCCCCTCTGCCTTACCTCCCTCACCAGCATTCTTAACCCATTTCAAAAGTTTGATTTTTTTCAGAAAGAGGTGAGGCTTTTGGCTCCTTTGAGAAACTGTCAATTGCTGAAGACTGGCAAATACATCTAATCTACCACTTGCTTTTTCCTCATCCTTAATTCAAATAAATTAACTTGATACATTTCTAGTGTGTTCCCTTCTGTAGTTTCAGTAATACTAGCATTCAGCCCTAACAGGCAGACACAGAGTTAGTTGATGGTCAGCGCAGAAATGAATTAGAGGTCTCAAAGCAGCTGCTAGAGGCAAAACAGCCCTAAAGAATCTACCAGGGGAGGAAAGAACTTGTCACTTCTCTTGGCAGTCTCAGATACTAGAAAAAGTCTGAATGAATCCAGCAGCAGCTCCAAGACCCCACACATTTAATGGCAAGCCAAATCCTGCAAAATCTGGTAAAAGTTCTACAGAGTTTCCAGCTGTACTTTTAACTAAAGCTTTTTGGCACTTGTGAAGGTACAAGGAGCAGCCAGGAGCTCCTAGAACGAGCGCATAAGCTGGATGTGTCCACGAGAACAACCAGCAATGCAATAATTTTCTTGTAAATTTTGTAAATACTTTATATCTGTTCTCAAACAGGGGACCCTGCAGCTTCAGTTAGCTCAGCTGGTTAGAGCATGGTGCTAATAATGCCAAGGTTATGAGTTTGATCCCCATATGGGCCATTCACTTAAGAGTTGGACTCAACGATCCTTGTGAGTCCCTTCCAACTCAAAATATTCTGTGATTCCTTCCCTTCTGTACTTTGAGTGCACCAAGACTGCAGTTCTTATGCTTTATATTTATCTTCCCACTGCTGAATGGACTGAAAATAAGGCAAGATTCGGCTGTGGATCCCTGTCACAAGTAATAAATTTAAGCTATCTGCAGTTTGACTCCACTTTGGTCAAATACTATTTGCTCACTTAGATTTAGTGCACACAGTGGCACAAAACCTGCCTTGCACGCAGTTTGGGGGAGCCTGCACTCATGAATGCCCTGCTAAATTAAAATTCTGCCCTGAAGGATTGGGAAGACCTTTTTGCAACCTCCCAGAGACTGCCTGATGATTGTAAGCTATGTACTGATACAGCACATGTACTAAGTGCTGTCTTTGCCAGCTCTGCTCGGGTGGGTACTGTACAGATGAAAGACCACGCTGACAGACAGACACAGTTGTTCCTCCAGTTTCAACAGCAAGTTTTGCCAGAGGAGATTCCCCAGAGTTACAGTCATGATTTAGCTGCCTCTGCACAGTTGTCTAACCCAGGGGTCAAGGTCTGCACTTTTTTTACCATTGACTTGCACTTCTCTTTCTGCTTTTTTTCATGTTTTGTTTTTAAGACTTAAGAGTTAACTTACAAGTCAAGAACAGCAAATGGCTTGGTTTGTGTTTTGGGGTTTTTCTGGGGATGGGGTTAGTTATTGAAATAGTACATTTTCATTTTATTGTATGAAGAAGTCATAGATTTCTAAGCTTAAATTACAGAGTCGTTTCCTTCTGAGGATATTTTGATTTTCTTTCCCACGGCACATGACAAGACTCTAAGCTCAAGCTTTAATGCAAGAACACATACTCTCTGAAATTATTAACTTGCACTGTGAGCTTGCAGAAGGTACCAGCTGAGTAAGAAGTAAGAGGGTGGCTATTTGAGGTTAGCTATTCACTAGGTTAAGGTTACAGTCACACTCAGGGCACATATGGAGCACAGTTAGCCACAGAAGTGTATTAAAAGCCCATGTGCCCCTTAGGGAACCAGCTGATAATTCCAACCAGCTCAGGCTCAACATGATATCCTTTACTGTATCATGGGGCTGCTGGATACTGCCGGCTGTTGGGCAGGGTGCTCCTTTGACATTTGGGGGAATGGTCACAACTGTGAGGGCACAGGGAGGTGACAGGACAAAGCCACTGTAAGAAAGCCTATAGTTTTCCTCATTTTGTGATTTCTGGAATTAGTTTTCTGGAGTTACTTCAAGGATATTAAGTGTTTGGGGAATTAACTACATCATTTTGATGTTTTAAGCAGTGGAATAAAGGACTTTCTGAGAAGCAGGGTTGTACAACAGATGCTTAGGCATTTCTCCTTTTGAAGCTTTGGCAATAGCTGATCACCTTGTGGCATTGGTATGGTCTCACTTGGTAACTGGGAATTTATCTAAGGCCAACTGGTCCTAGTTGTGCTGTACATGATTTAGAACTCCCAAGGGACAGGGAAAGAGAAACAAATACTGCATTCAATACTGATTCATTGACATAACCAAAGAAATAAGCACAAGTCACAGTAATAAACTAATGGAGTTGTGGCACATCTGATTTTAGAAACTTTTCAGAAGCCTTTTATAATTATCTTCTTCATTCACTTACGCCTATGAAGTCTTAGGGGGAAAAAAAAAACCTTTTGCAGAAGAAACTTGACTGAAATTATAAAGGTTTATCAGCAAATAAAACCTGAGCTTAAGCTTCATTTTAGATGCTGTCAAGAAAAAAAATTGAGTACTATGCTAACAGCCTTACAGGAACTGATGAAACCTGCAAACCTGATCCAAAAAAGTCAGAATATAATTCAGAGAAATGAGATAATAAGAGCTGAAGCTCCTAGCAAACCAGTCCTTCAAAGGTACATATAAAAAAAGTGAATCAAGTGAATCTTTTATTACAAGATATATATTCTTTTGATTGAAGAAAAGAAGGCTTTTGTACACATCCTGCATATATCTGTTTTTGACTTTTGGAGTTATGAATCCACTAGCCAGTTTCAAACTTTTTTTGACAGCATGGAAGATTTACAATAGAGAGAAATAATGAAGAAATTCAAATAAACTGGAAGGAGCAACCTTAGAGGATGAGAATCACAAGGAAGGCACAAGTTGAGAACATCAAACACTTGAAAACACAAATATTTACACAGATTCTTAAACTCACAGACTAACTCTTTAAATATTAATAAACCCAAAACTGTGAAGTATTTCATACCAACACAAATGACCTGAAACAAAAGATCAGCTTTTCCAGGCTTTCTAAATTAAAGTTAATATTTAATACAGAGTTTTCCTTAGTCCAGTAACTAAAAGTGAGTTCTGTGTTAGCAAATCAGAGCATCCTACTTGCTTTCAAGCTACGATTATACTTCTGCATGTTACAAATAAAAGATGACCTCAAGAAAAATGGAGCTTTGCTAATTTTGAAGTAAACACAGCTTACACAAATTCTCAGATCTTATTTAAAAAGCCAGGCTTAGATCTCTGATAGGTAACATTTTGCCCAACAAACAAGGAAAGGACTAGCCCAAGCTCTCACTGTTGGCTCTCATGGCAAGCTGGCAGAGGGCTCAGGCAGGGAGAAGCTGGAGAAGCTGGAGCAGTTGGCAATGGAAGACCAGGAAGTCAGTATCTGGCTGTCTGACAAGACAATTTTCTGGCTGTAATCTCATTCTCTTAAGCAAATTAAAAGAACAAAAAATGCTCTCATTGCCCTTCTGGTTAACAGTATTTCATTCACTTGAACAGCCTGCTGTTTGAATCCTTAATACGACTATTACCAAGAATAAGTTTTATTTCTGATCTCAAGCCAGCAGAAGAAAGTCTCAGAATTCCCCACAACACTGAGATGGCCCATGAAGGTCCAACTTCACTACCAGAAAGTGCTTTGTTGGTGAGTGCATGCTTTATTGAAAACAACAACAGGCATCACATATGGAAAAAGGGTTACAGCCGGACCATTTACACAATGAACACAATAATCCTGACCAAGCAGCAGCACACAAAACTTTTCTTCTATTCTCTATTCATTTGATACTAAAAAGCACCCTAAAGTAGTCTGAAGCAATTGTAAAATGCTGAAAATTCAATAATTGGAAGCAATAGTCTTGCAACAAAACATACACAAGATTTCCAAACAAGAAGTATTCTACTGCCCCCAGTGCCAACACTTTTCTCCAGAACACTGTATTAATAAAGGGCATGAAGAGGCAAATCAATAAAGCCCTTTTGGTAAGTATAAGCTCTCAGAAAGAAGAGACCATGTGATTGAACTCCTAGGCACCGTTCAACAAGAATCACGTTTGCTGCAGAAATACATTGTGACATTATTACAGTTCCTGATTTAGCCTCGCCGTGGCTCACAGCTTACAAGCAACCACAGTGACGTGTCAGAAGATGCAGTGCAGTGCCTGCACTTCTTGAAATAAGTCTGTATTTTTTCTTTTAATATCTCCTACATGAAAATTTCAACACCAAATCCCACAGTTAATATGGTTTTAGAAGGTTCTGCCTCAGGTCAGTATCTTGAAAAAAACCACTTAGATATTTATAAGCTTTTTATGCAACATGAAAAGCAAAAGTAACCAAATAATACATCTGGTTGTTTCCTACTTCACAGTTACAACACCAGAAAAAAAAAACAGTAACTGTTTTGAGACCAAGTACAAAGATGTCCTAATTACTGAAAATCCCTCAACAAACCTAAGCAGCAGAGCAAGATTAATAGTCACAAGACTCAGAGATTAATCTATTTACCAAAGAATCTGTGCAACAAAGCAGTCTAATACTAAGATTACTGAAGCTAGATTTTCAACAAGATAAGGGTCAAGAGACCTAAACACTGCAAAACATCTCCCTAATAATGACTTCTTATAAAACTAAAAATACATTCCAGAAGAAAAAGATATTACTTTGATAACTTCCATTTAATATGTCTAACTCAACAAGCAAAACAGTCTAGATTAATTAAGTCAAGAGCCAAAATTAGTATAAACACATTTCAATGTAGACCAAATAACAAGCTGACCAGTGAAATAAGTCCTTTGTTTTTAATTACCTTTAAAGTACAAGAAGGGATGCCAAAGGCAAAAAAAATTTTTAAAAAAAGGCATTACTCAACTCTCACCCTCCTACCCATAAAAAAAAATCCTCTGTGTTGGAACAGTGTAACCATCAGCACTCAACAGCATAACCAATCAGTAAAATAATATTTCATTTTTAAAAAATTATCTATTCAATATATTCCACAATTCAGACATGGGATTCCCTTCCAAAAACGTTTATAACTGCTTTATAAGAATAGAAAAACAACCAGTGTCAAACTTAGAACACAAACTTAGCAAGCTTAAAAAACATATAAATATATAAAAATAAAATTCATATAAAATTAAATTCTTAAAAAAGGCAGATCAAGTTAGCTGAGCCAAGAGAAGGCTCTGAGATACCCAGACTGGATGACTGCCTGCAAGCAAGCATCACATATCAGTCTTCCAAATCCCTGTTCAATTAAAGGTGGTAAAGTGAAATTCAAAAACCCAGAAGCTGGAACAAGACATTTCAAACTAGAAATTTCAAGGGCTACTGGAGTTTTTGTTATGTAGATTGTTTAAAAACATTCAGTCCTCTTATGAAAGAACTCAGTAAATTTCATCACCTACACCACTTCAGACGGCTTTCAAAAGACAAACTGGCTGTCAGATACATGTATGCTACAGAACACACCAGAGTTCCTGTATGTTGGTTGATCTTTCCACACTCAATTATTTAGTCAGAGACTTCCACTTGCATAGATTTCAAAGGTATGTGCTCTAAAAAAAAGAATATTTCACAAAAAAGACCTTAAACCAACCTAGCACTGTTGCCACTTGAGTTTGCACTAAAGAAATAAATGCTCACTTCTAATGCTCCTATCATCCTATAGTTACATTTACCAATTTATATTTTTTAATTTGCACAGCATGAACTAGATGAGCAACACCTTTCAGCTCCTAAGAGCTTGTGCTACACGAGGGGGAACTGCCCTGAGCTGCATTCTGTGCTGCACAGGCTGCGCTGACACCACTCAACACCTGACTGAAAGGGGACAGAAAAAGATCTCCTGGCTGCTCATCCACAGACTTCCAGGGACCTGCAATGAAGCTCAGACACTTTCCTCAGCCTGGGAGAGCTCTCCCATGAAGACAGAAATCATTCCTTCCATCTAGGGCATCCAACAGAGGAGAAAAAATGAGAACAGAAGGTTTAACAATCCATTACAGCTCCCAGATTCCATGCTGCAGATTCAGAGGTCAGCCAGCTGGTCCCAGAGGAGCATTTCCTAGCTGAAAACTACCACCAGACAGTGCCACCCACTCCCCACTGTCAACTTGTCAACTGCCCCAATGACCTGGTGAGGATTGGACAGAGGCACCTGCTGACAGCACCCCTGGAATTCTCCCTACAAACTGAACTTATTCAATGCTCAGGCCCCAGTCATTAGAAATTGCAGGCCTATGGAAATTGGTATTTTTAATGAGCCAAATGCTAAATATGATGTAAGAATCCATGAGCAAACTCAAGGCTATCCTATGACTGTAAGCACTGATAACTTCTTCATTTACACCTAGCTCAAGAACCAGCTGCACCAGCCACATCTTCCATTTCTTTTGGTGTTAAGTAATTATTTTTAATAGTGCTTTTACAGTAGGCCTTCACTTTATCACAGTCTAATTAACCAGGAGACATGAAAACAATAGGTCTTCTTGCATGCAAAGACAGAGGATGCAGCTGCTTCCACCTATAAATAAGATGTTGTTGTATCAGATGTGACTGCTATTGTTTCAGCAGTCCATCGGTTACATGAGAAGATTAGAAGTAAGGGTCAAGGTGTATTTTTTCCTTTCTTTGAATTGACAGGACCACTATCTCAAAAAAAAAAAAAAAAAAAAAAAAAAAAAAAAAAAAGGAAAAAAACCCCACAAAAAAACCCCACCCAACCCAAAAAGGTGAACGGAAGAGAAATGCAATAGTTTATACTAAAGTCTCATGTTTTCCAGGTTCTTGGCATAAGACAAACCTGAGCTGTAAGGACAGAAAACACTGAACAGTGAAACTAGTTTTGTATTTTAATAATAGTTTATGAGATTACGGAGCCGTCACATACTGCACATCCACTGATACTTTAAAAACACCTGTGGGAAAATGTAGATCTGAGCTTTCATTAAGATTTTTGTAGTTAATGGCCTATCTGTACATATTGACTTGTATTCAAATCATACCTCAGATTTTCAAGAAGAAGCATAGAACAAAAGCTTGTATTACTCATCAACTGAGATGGCAGCTTAGGAACATTTTATTAGGAACATGAGTTTAGGATGGGTTTAACATGTATCACATCCCAACCCAATCCAATCCACAGGTACCCAGTACTTTAAGCTCACTCCTGAGTGATGAAAAGAACAGGGGAGACAAAAGTAGGGAAGCACAAGAAAATCCAAATGCTTTCAATACTGCTTCGTGAAACTGCATCTCAAGAAGAGAAGGATGGATCCCGGGTCATGAGTAGTCCAAGATTCACAAAGTAAGAAGGGGAAAAAAGAAAGAAACACTTCCTACCCTTATCAGATAACAGAACTTCACTGATCCATTCTCAAAGATTTTCTCTCTGATGTACCTTTTTCTTGTGATGACACCAATTAGATTAAGCCATACCACCCCCTAATCCCAATTAGCACTATCGTAAATTAAATTGCATTAGAAATACTCAGACATTTCATCAGTACCTTTACTTTACAAAAGTATAATACAAGCTTTTCCTGACAAAAGTGTATTAAAGTACCAGTGCTGCACTGGCTATAGTACACTCACCACTGGGATTTGGCTGCTCCATGTTATCCTGAAGCTGTTGGTGACAGAAGACAGTTCTGCTTTGGAAGAACAGCAACACTCCTTAAAAAGCTTGTTCACCTTACCAAGATGTCTTCCAGTTCCCTCTTCCCAGCAGTTCCTACCAGCCAGGCTACTACAGGAGGGGTGTGCCTCAAACCCCCAGAGAAACCTCACCCCTCAGACAAAAACATTTCCATCTTTCATAATGCTTCTAGAACACACACTCACAGGCAAATTCCAATCTGGCTCTAAATTCAGGGACACCTGAGTTGAAAAATACTGCACCTTCCCACACAGCCTCAATTTAAGATATACATGATGTATCTTCCTATATGTATATAAGGAAGACAGATAAATACAGATATTCCTCACAAGCTGTATACAACCTTTGGTGGTTTTTCTGTACTAAGCTTCATACCACTGTGGCAAATTTGAATTAAGTTTTGGGTTTTCTTCGTGGACTTGAATGACAGGCAAGCCTTCAGAAATATGGTGGGGGCAGCAAGAAAAAAAATTAACTAAAAATAGGGTTAGGGAGAAGAATTTTCAAAAGCACTTGAGGCAGAAACAAGTGTTGCAGTCAGAATGAAAACTAAGCAATTCTGAGTAAAAGCACAGTCCAACAGACCCAGAATGTGCTCAAAATTTAGTGAATTCATCGTAAATATAGGAAAAACAACTCTGAGCACAATTCTGTTTTGCTTTTTAATCTCAAAAGTTTACATGTTTTAGGTTGGAAGAAACTTTCTCTTCTGTGCTTGCTAGAAGGAAACCCCTATTTTTATGCTCAAAAGTTCCAGAAGCCTCCAGCATTAATTAGTGACTGTGTTTAGCCGAAAAATGTGATTTCCATCAACAGTAACAAAGTGACATCGATATTCACCGAGTGCTTTACACTATTCTTCAGATAACTGACTTGCTTTTTTTTATCAAAGAAAAGCATTAAGGGCTGCTAACAGCAAGTTGTGCTGCCTGCACACACACTCATGCCTCCGACAAAAGTTCAAACAGAGGAACAAGCCTAGACTCAAAACTGAAGTCTGAACCAATTCACACAGCCACAGATTACTGATGATCTACTGCCCTCTTAGTCATGGCTAAAACCCTTTGGAAAATCCTTTTAGTGCTGAATCACACAATCTACAAACATCTGGAGCTATCATTAAAAAAGTACCATTTAAAAACAGGCTAAGTCACTTACTGGCTTTTAAGGGCAAACTATATGCACATCACACAACTCAGAATTATTTAAGTTTTCACATGACTTTTCAGAAAGGAGTATAATTCTCCAATTCTTCTTGGAAAAAATAACATTGGAGTATCAATTAAAGTATCAAAATAACATTGGAGTATCAATTTTCATAGCTTGCACATACATCAGTAGTATACAGTAGTTATACAAGCTCATCAACTAGACAGCTTGTTGTCAAACATTAACTTTTACAGCAAGGTATTAAGAGTCTTTGCATCATAAAGTTATCTTAACATAATACTTACTTTCCACTAATCTTTTTCCTGAAAAAAGTATTCTTATTTTTGGAAAACACCCTGGACAAGGTTTCAAAAAGATGCTATGGTAAACAAAGAACACTATAACACTCATGAAGCATCATCCACCATAAAATGATAAAGAGGTATATTTCTGGTTTCAGACCAAGTTGACAGAAGTTGTATTAGACCAAAGGAAAAAAATATTATTGCTTTAGCATATGCTCAAAGCACAGCAATAGTATGGTGGATCTACTTTAACTGAATACCAGAGAAGGTATTGCAGCACCAAATTCATAATCTGAATTAGGTACCATACACAACATGACTGAACTGAGTATCTACAAGCCCTTTTGTAAGACTGCTCCCTGTAACAAGGCCATGCAACATTCTCATTAGAAAGAAATATTTCAGGCTGTCCAAATTTATAGCTGCCAGGTGACTTCTGGGCAGATTTTAACATAGGTATTTCTTGTGTTCCAGTATAAAGCAACTCCTCCTCCTCCAATTTTGGTTTTTTTCCCACTCCAACCACTACAAGTATAAAATAGGCAAAGCCATATATCGTATACACTGAGGTTGCTTTGTTATGTATGAGCTACTGCCAAAAGAAAGCAGAGCTGTAATAGCCACTTAAAATAGAGAGCATAATTGGAGCAAGTCAGCTGCAGCACAAACACAAAGGCACGGGGGTAAAAGGAAGCACCTTCCTTACAGCATAAGGAAATATCACCTCCTTCCCAGCAAAACAAACTCTGTGGAAGAACAGCTACAGCAGTACAACCCCTCTGAGCACTTCCACCACAGGAAAGACAGGATTATGAAAGATCATGAACTATACTGTTCTCCCTGCTTTTTTATTTCCCAAAGGTATCACAGTACCAGCAAATTAAAGGAGCAATTCCTTCCTCCTCTCCTCTGCACAGCTCCCAACCCTCACGGACTTGCTACACAAATGTTTGCGTAGCCTTTTGCATTTATATATTTTGATTGATTCTGCTTTAGAAAAAGTCCCATACTACTTCATTGTCTCACAAATAGCACAAACATTTAAGGTCAAATTCACTTTGTACTTGTAGTTGGGGTTTGAATGCTGAAATGGTGCAGACTATACAGATTATTACCACCCCTACAACCTTTCACTGGATTTGTGCTCAATGAATAAGCAATTGGAATTTCTATATTTTGCGTACAGTTATCATGCTGCACACTGAGTAGTTATTGTCTTTTAAGATGAAAATGAAAACTTGCTATTCCAAATGAGAACAAAAAAATGGATCTTTCTTTTCTTGTCTATGAATTTTTAATTTTTTTTTTTTTTTAGCTGAATAGGCACTATCTTCTGAAGGGACTTTTTTAGACCTTCAAATTTAAATTTTCCCACTCATATTCTAGAAGACAGACTTGCAAGTGCAAAATGTTGGGATTTAAGGTTTACTGTTACTTTGCAGGAGCACACTCTGAGAAATGGTTTGACAGAGGTGGGTGTTTAATATCCTCCATAAAGAGAAAATCTTCTTGCTCAACTAATTCAAGGTTTTGCACTCAACCTAGAATCCCAAGATCAGCGACACTACATTCATTTTACTAAATGAAATTAAGTTCACTACCTTCGCTATTAAGTGCTTGAACGTTCTTGAATTTCTTTAAGAATAACCATAATTTTATCAAGCCACTCTTATATTGTTGTTCTTTTTATAATTACCAGATGAATTGGGAAAAAAGTTACTAAGTAATTTTAAACAAAATTGAATCCTTGTGTGGACAAGTCTACACTTCTCTCCTTATCTGGTATCACCAATACTTAGCCTACAGCACTTGCTTTGGCCATGACAGCTATATGACAGCTTCCTTGTATGTCCCAGGCAACAACAGTTTTGAAAAAAACACTGACAGAATCAAGGCAGCCTGCTCAAAAATTTGATTTACAAACATCCAAGGCATACACAGATCCAATTTGATCATTTATTTATCCCTCAGAAGAAAGGAAGGCATATACTGGAGACCAAGAACCAAATGAGACACATGGTTTTCACATCCCTATTTTTGCAAAGCCTCTTTACTTTCAGCCAGCACATGTTTACATCCATTTGCAGGTGTTTCAGTGCTCGGACATTACCAACGCAGTTTCAGAACTCATTCTGCTACACCGGTGTCTTAAAACAAATCTTGACAGGTATTTTTGAAAAATGTATCTTTACTACCTTCCCACACTCCCAAGAACTCATCTCCTTTCTTCCTTTGCATAAGCAGCTCCATAACAGCAGACAGTTTATCACCTGGATGTGACAGAAACTAATATCATCATATATCAAATGGAGCTGAAAATTGCAAAGCAAACTAAACATCCAAAGCTTCTTCAAGCACCTTACTAGACAGTAAAGAAAGAGTAATAGAATCATAGAAGGGTTTGCAGATGAAAGAGACCTTAATATCTAGTTCCAACACTTCCAGGGATGGGGCATCCATAACTTCGCTGGCAAC
Organism: Setophaga petechia; assembly: GCA_024362935.1. Lineage (NCBI taxonomy): Eukaryota > Metazoa > Chordata > Aves > Passeriformes > Parulidae > Setophaga > Setophaga petechia. The sequence continues at coordinate 38,213,885 of JANCRA010000001.1, forward strand.
CTGTTTCAGTGCCTCACCACCCTCGGAGTAAAGTATTTTTTCCTAATATCTAAACCTACTCTCAGTCTGAAGTCATTCCCCCTTGTCTTGTCACTACATGCTCTTGCAAGTCCTCTCTCCAATTTTTTTTGGTAGGCTCTTTTCAAGTACTGGAAGACAGCAGCTAGGTCACCTGAAGTCCTTTTTTCCAAGCTGAACAGTCTCAATTTTCTCAGCCCTTCCTCATAGAAGAGGTGTGCCATCCCTCTGATCAACTTGGTGGCCTCATCTGGACCCACTCCAACAGTTCCACGTCCTTCCTGTGCTGGGACCCCAGAGCTGCATGCAGGGTTCCAGGTGGGGTCTTGCCAGAGCAGAGGGGCAGAATCCCCTCCCTCCCCTGCTGCTCACACTTTTTTGGATGCAGCCCAGGACATGTTTGGCTTTCTGGGCTGTGAGTTCACATGGCTGGGTCATGTCCAGCCTCTCATCCACCAGCACCCCCAAGTCCTTCTGGGAAGGGCTGCCCCTGACCTGTCCATCCCCAGCCTGGGTTGATACTGGGGATTTCCCCAACCCAGGTGCAGCACCTTTGTCTTGTTAACCCTCACAGCGTTCCCATGGGCCCACTTGAGCTGATCGAGGTCCCTCTGGATGGCATCCCATCCTTCAGGTGTGCCAACTGCACCACTAGCTCAGTGTCATCTGCAAATCTGCTGAGGGTGCAACAGGGCTGTTCCAAAATGTTTAATGGGAAATTAGATATCATCTTATTTATATCTTTACTAATAGCCATGAACAAAACACAACTGGATCATATTAGAGGTAAAAGAACAGCCATTAGGAGGAAAAAAAAAAAAGGATACAGAAGTGTAAACAACCAGATGCAAAAGACACAAAGGACAAAGGCTGATGTTCTAAATCTGAGGGGCTGATTATGCCCAAGTTCACCCATTCCTGGGGGTTCCAGAGGGTTTGTCAAGTGATGGGCACATACACACAGGGCACAGAGCCCCTTCAGTAGCTTCACTGAAATACGGCACATAAGGAAACAGTCTTGTCAACTATTATTATAATATACAAGAATACAGGGGTTTTGATCAAATGTAGAGGTCACAAGGAAAATAAAAGTCATTACAACACATAGGCAACAATATACCCAAAACCCATGTTTTCGTTACATTTGGTTACGAGTTTTTGCTGCTTTCTTAGACAGGATCCAGAAAGACAGATGGTTCTGACAAACACCACACAGAACACCACCACCACTATAGTGCCACATAGAACACTTGTAAATATGGAGAACATAACAAGTTACAAAGAAACACAAAATCCAAATATTTAGTTAAAAGGCAATACAGAAAAGTAGTACAGAAAGGTATCACTGTAATCTTTTCATTATTAAACTTTTTTCCAAATTATGCCTATAACAAATGAAAGCATTTCAAAAACCAGTCATACAAGATGAAAAAGCATTTATGAACTAATAAAAAAAAAAAAACTTGCTTACTATTTGATAACATGACAGTTTTGAGAGCCCATAATGTAGCCATGAGAGAAGTAAACACTATGATAACAGGAAAACCATTTGAGCCTTTCTACAAATTGCTCTCAAGATCCAATCTACCCATTTCCTTCAGATTAATTCAAAACCAGGAGAGCTGTAGAAAAGAGTCTGTTCTGAAAGAGAGTATTCCCAAAACGCCAGCTATGGTAAAACACAGGAGAGGCCACAGGCAATTGCAGCTCTCTAGAAATAAAGTTAACTAGAATATACACAAGGCTATTAAAAGACAAAGCTGACCTAGTAACACAAGCACCACAGCAATGGGAATTTGGAAAGGAATACAAACAGTTTAGGAAATACTCTGCTGCACAGCAGTCTGACACAGCAAAAGATAGATCTAGTCACCCAGTGGCCTCTTTTATTTCAGTCCTAAAAAAAGCTCAAGTGTATCATGTAGAAAAACAAAAAAACTCTCTTCTCATTTTATTTATAAATCAGTTTATTAGTTGAAGTCCACCACATGATTTTTGATTGCTTAGATTTGTTAATACTTATACTACAAATTCTATATACAAACTATTATAATTTATACATGCTCACCCACATATACAATTCCTAAACGTTTGTAACTTGAACAACAAGATCAAAATTCTGTACATTTTCTTCATTCTGTTTTTAATAAAGGTTACATAAACCTTTCTGTCAAAGACAGAAACAAGGAGAAACCTTTAAAAGAATGAAATTGCATGGAGTTAAATTTGTTTTCTAGAAGTAGTAAATATATCTGCCTTCTTCTAATTTGTTGTCCATGCGGAATCAGTAATGTATCAGCCATCTGCTCTTTATGAGAAAACACCTGTAGGGGACGGTACAATGGCTTGCATCATTGGGCTACAGCTACTTTAACTATTTATTACCTCAATAATTAGAATGGCTGGCTTTTAAGATTATGGTTATCCTTGCCATAAAATAAAAAGGAACAAAGAGAGCATGTGACCAAGCACAAGCATTCTACCAAGTCAAAGAGCAGTAAGCACAGTGTATTCAACTATTTGTAATATTGGGAAGATATGTTTAAAAAACAAAAAGGGAAAAGAAAAAAATAAAATCACAAAAAACACTATGACTGAAATACTAGCAATGTTTTTGTTTTTTTTTTTTAATTCCAATTCAACTTCCCTGCCCATTTTAGAAGAGCAATTTGTCAGCAGAATAGAGGGAAATTAAGTCATTCGTTTCCTGCTATTAGTACTATTAGCAGGCAGAATGGTGCCCTGCCTTGCTCAGGGGAGTTTAATAGGTAAAGGTTTATACTGCATACTTTAGTGTTTGGAATAGCAACATGGTTTAACAGACCAGGTAGGAAACTTGTACAACTCACCGAGGGCAATGCTGCCTGCTGCTCAGTGCTATCACTCACTCCTCTCCAGCCCCTGTCCCGTGTCTGTCCCAAGCTAAGCTGCTTGTTTTCAGCTTAAGAAACAGGGCATGTAGATGAGCAAGTAACAGACACTTGGGATTACACTCAGGTGTCAATCTGACAATTATGAAGTCAATGTTACTAAGGAGAGAGGTATCCCCAGTTCCTCATTCTTTAGTACCAGCCCAGGCATGGTAATTGGTTTCAGGATTCTCAAACCAGTAAGTTGAGTTCCCTTGGATCTATCTTTGCCATCTCAGCTCTGGCACACATCCTCCCCTATTATCCTTCCTACCTTTCGGCACCATAATGAGGAGGAGGAAGGTGACATGATTAACCATAGATCATTTTCTTCCACGAGGTGAAACAGAGAAATTGTAGCTCTTGCATACCTCTGAGACAGAGTCCTTTTTCAGCCTTCACCCACACCCTGAATGCCATGAGTTACAAACAGGTGAATGAACTCTTCTTGCCATTAAAGCTTTCAAAACACCCCACCATAATAAACAGCCCTACCTCATGTTGTCAGCAAGAACAGAGTTGCACAGACTGCAATGACTGAATAAAAACAGTTGAAACAGAAGCAAAAATGTCAATGTGTGCAGTAGAGAAAACATAGAACCTAATGTAAGTGGGGTTTTTCCACTTCCACTTAATAATTTCTATTACAAGATTTTTCTCATGAGCATATTTTAAGTTTAAAATGCCCTTTTTCCCCCACTGTTTGTCAGCTGCCTGTGTCAAGATTCATTCTGCGTGCCAAGCATATTATTCTCCTCCTGAAACTCTGAACTGACACCAGTTCTGTAAGACATTTAATATAAAAGCCCACTCACATTTGTGAAAGGAGCTCAAAAGTTGGAATAAAACTGGACAAAAACTTTGACCAGAATTTTGAGAAAATAAGTAAGGGCAAGCAACATTTCAGAGGATGTAATTAAAGCTTCATCTTCTGGAGACCAACAATCTTGGATTTCTCAGAAACCCCATGCAGCAATAACTTATTGCTCAATTTGGGTGGTACAAAGTATTGTTTCTCCCACTTTCCCTCCTCCTCCCACCAGCCCTGGGCTACTCAAAGTGACTCAGAAGAATTTAGAATGATGGCAGTTGTGTTAAACTCATGTTCCCTAGCTTAGCATCTTCAGCGTATTAAGCATTAAGCTACATTAAAAAGATGATAGAGGAATGGATCAGAAGTATCTATGCAGGCTCCAGTACTGAGAAAAAAATAAGATGCCCACATAACAACTTTCTGAACAAGTCAAAGAAATATCAATTTGTTCATAAACCTGAGTTAAAATATTACTTAGAAACATTTGTTCAACCACAACAAAACCAACTTAATATACTTGTATCCCTTTTGATAAACACCTGAGATCACAGAGAAGCAGGGTTGCCTCACAAGTAACTCCAGCACCATTGAGCACTCAATAAGCCCATCACAATCAACAAGACAGGAAAATCCTCAACATTTTCTTTGAAGATGAAAGAACTACTTCCCCAATTTATCCTTTAAATTTTTTTTCTATTGAATTTATGTGGTGTCAATTAATCTTTCAATTTGGTCCTCTTATTCATAAGAAATGAGTGAAGGAGAAAATCAATTACAGTTAGGAAAATAGCAATTTTATTTCCTCAGCTCTCTAGTTCTCATGTTACACAGTTTGAAAAACATTGCTAAGATATTTGCTCTGTTGAGCAATAAATAGGTTCCTTTGAAAGAAGGAAGGAGAGATGGATCTGTAAATTCCAAGTTCAGTGCCCACAAATGAGACTAGGCACACAATTACAAACTAGGAACAGCTAATACAGATAGTTATATTTTAAATACTAAGTTGCTAATAAAAGCTCTGTTATAAGCAGAGTCCACAGATCTGAAGTGAGAAATGTAGAAGGAACATAATTCAGATTCATTCACTAAGTCCAGACACCAGTTGATCCTGACAAATACAGAGATATTAATAGCTTGAGATTTTTTTTTTTTAACTAGAGAACCAAAAAACTAAAACCAAAGCCTGACAGTTGGAGCTATTCATATCTGTCAAATGAGGCTCAGAAACAGCTTTTGGTTTTGCTGAAGAAGTTTGTTTCTGATACACATTCTTTTGCCATCGTCCCAGCAGCACCCAAACAGGATTTCCTGGATTAAACTCATTTTTCAGCATTAAATAGCAAGCACAGTGAACCCAGCTCCAAAAATATTGACACTTACAACACAGTGATTATCCTTTGCATAGCTACTGAGTGATGAGTCCCATCACCTGGAATTAGGACTTCTAAAAGAAAAATATTACCCCTCTTTTTCCATAAGTTTCACTACAATTGGAAAAATCCAAAATGTTTTTGTTCAGTTCATTTAAAAATAACTCCTGCTACAGGCAAAAGCTCTAAGAGGTGCAGGAAAGGAGAAACCTGGGCTGTTGCACTTTCTGGGAGGCTACTGTTTGGTGGCATCAACTCCCCAGCTCCACCAGCTGCTGCTTTACACTTAGAGACAGAATCTATTTAGGGAACTGAACAAGATCATACTTGAACATACTGATTTGGTGTTAGGACAGTTTCTGTACACCATCTTTTTCTGTTGTGTAAAAGTTGTCATTTGGTGTAGCAAATGAAAGACTACAATTGCTTTAAGGAAAGCATAGCTTAAGCTGATTTGGGAAGTGACACCTGTCTCACTACCAAACAATTGCCATTTATTATCTATAACCTTCCTTGCCACAGCCAAAGATGAATCCTATACATTTGCACTTCATAAATATAGCAACAGTTGCACCCAGGAGCTGGTCCCACACAGCAGCTGTGCTGTAAAAGTGAATCAGAGAAATCAAGCACCAAAAAGCTTGCCCACAGCATCAGCTGGCACATCCTCCACAAGCACATGCACACCGGCTGCCTCTGCAGCGCAGCCCTGGCCACCTCGTGCCACCAAGCAGCTGGTGAGTCACCTGCTTTGTCATGTCCTCTGCAGCAAACTCTCTCTCTGCAGTAATCTCATTAGAAATACAAGGCTCTGAACATTCTGATTCCATTCTCTCCCTTCCCCTTTTTCATTAATTCTATAAGCCTTTGTTCATCCGCCATTCCCCTCTCTAGGGTTTTCCAAATTCCAGGCCAGAAAACTCACAAGTCATCACGACCACCTTTCCCTTCTTTCCTTCCCTCCATTAAATAATGCAAATACAACAGCCAATCCTCACTCTACCTCCTTTAATTTCAAACTCAGAATGAGAAGGTTTAAGGACACCTTACCAGGACCATCAGCTAGATTACAACAACCATTGAAAGCTAGAGTGTGAAAGCAACAAAGGGTTACAAGGAGAAGGTGAGAAGGAAAACAGTTCTAAGTGAAACTGAGTAGGAGCTAGGCAAGCCCTTGAAAGCTGCCTTCAGGGAAGGTTACAGACCAGCAAGACTATCTTTGGCAGCAACTCGTTCAAGAGAGACAGGAATCAGTGGTCATTTTTGGTTTACTCTGTAGAAATTAATTTTCCTTCATCCATGCTCTTCCAACAGCCCTGCAAGAAACTCACACGGTGTAAAAAGATACATTTGATACACTGAAATGTATTGTTACAAGTGTTTGTTTCACCTTCCTTACTACACTACAACACAAACCAACAATTTTCCACACTCTGAGATTCCAGGGCCATCCTAATACCTCATAACCTGTGCCCATCCCAATGCTACAGTCAGCTTTCCAGTTTCAGGTTTACATCTTTTGCCAGCACTCATATCACCCCAGCCTTCCTCAATCATGATGGCTATTTGGAAATCCTCCTTGGTAATTAATTTGGTAATCTTCTTTGGTAATTATTTGGACTGTGTGTTTTTTTGGGGGAAAAAAATTTTATTGTTTGAAAAAATTACACAATTTGAGCAAAGACAAAGCCATAAGACTGAACATAAACATACCCTAAAATAAGTTATAGCTTCTAGAATATTCATACTCCTGTAATGAGCTGCATTTTGTCTGAACACACAGAAGTCCCTGACTGTTGGGTTTCTTGCACAAAAACCCAACACATGGGTTAATATGACCCATGATAGGACACAAATGCATCATTTTCACTTGTTTTCAGAGAGAAAACACTGTAAGAAAATGCATTATTCTCCATCTGGCAGTTAGATGGTATAGTATTCTGAGGCTTAAAGAACAGACTAAAAGACTCATTCTTCTTGAAAGATAGGTCTTTACTATGAAAAAAATGGAAGAGTTCCCATCTGCAAACATCTCTCTTCCTGCTTGGTGAACCTCCCCTAAATCTTCAAGAAAACAAAACTGATTTTTTTAAAAGTAGATATCCACTGGGTATTTTTTATATGATCAACAGGATGCATTTTTATTTGGAACTGCACAAAAATATGGGGATGTAGTCACTATTTTTAGACATGCCACAGCAACATGGAAATATTTTCATGACAACAAAAGCCAAGAAGTTAAGATATCTGACTAATGACCTTTAATAAACTTTTGAGTTCCCTTGGACAGTGCGCATTACATACATTATTTTGTTTGGGGTAAAATATCTCACTTTCTCTCTCAGTAAAAATCATGTATTTATTTTTACAACATTTTGTATAAAACAAGGCTATGAAATCAAGCTACAGACTTGACACACCTTATGATAAACCCTTGCAGATCATTGCCCACAGGATACACAATGGACTACAGAAGCAGAGGGAAAAATTGTCCTTAAGGGACAGGTTTTGGAAAAAGAGAAGCTCAGAGGTTAAGGGGACAGATAGCAGATGCCAACAAATATATATAAAATTTATATATTATCTATATCTATTATCTATTCAAGAACCACTATAGTGTTGGAAAGCATCAGAGAAAGGTATATAGCTTCTATCACCAAGTTCAAGCATTACAACATCTTAACTAAAATAACAGAACTGCAAGCTAAATGCACTCACAAGGTCAGAACAAAGAGAGCTATCTTTTTATGCCTCATTTAATTATCCAACAAAAACTGTACACACCCTTTTTCCTAACAATCTTGTGTTTAATGCAGCAGCATAATCACACCACATGGCTCAGGAAGCCTTATTACAAGTACTTAGCAAAAATTCTTGTTTATTTTTTCAAATTAATTAGCCAGTAAAGGTTTTCAATCAACCTGAAGCTTGTCTACAGAGAAATTGCAAGGGAGTTTATACACTACAATGTATTTTAAATATTTCCAAAATGCATATAAGGAGTATCAAGGTTGTAACATCAAAAATACACTTGTGGGATGCAGCATAGCCTTTCCAGTGGAGAAAGACACTGGCATTTCAAGAGTTCAATTTACCAGGATGATTCTGCTTAGAAGGTGCTGCACCTGGGAAAATGACAGAAGCAAGAAACACATACAAAAAAATATTTCAGTTGAAAAAATATATTTTTCAACTATAAAAATTTCAGCTAAGGCTCCTAAACTATCAAGCACAGGGAAGGTGCCATAAGAAAGGCCTTTTCTACCAGGTCAGTATGAACACAGCTAAGTCTTCCACTATTGCAGGTTAAGAACTCTTTGTCTACCATTGAGACTTGTTGACTTGTTATTTAATTACACTCTAATATTAAACATCTACTAAATTTTTTTCCACAATATCACTGTCTAGCTTCTTTAGGAGTTGAGACAATGGACATATCACAAAAAAATCCATCTCAAAGAGATTGCTAGAATTGATAACCTCGCCATTACTAGGCAGTACCATAAAGATATTATAACAAGTTAATAAGCCCAGAGCACAAGAATATATTTGCATACTTATTTTACAGTGTTTACTTCCTTCCTATTTGCTACACGAGTGAGCTGGCATTACTTCTTGCAATTAAATCCTGCATTTTAAATGACAGCATAAAATTGCATATATTCCACCCAGCACAAACCAGGCCTCTCCCGAAGCCACAAAGACTGCTTTTCTTCTGTCATTCACTTGTCCAATATGCAAAGCATAGCTGTCAATCAGCTACCATCCCTGACAGCATAATTGCTGAAGAGAACGTGAAAAACATGAGGAGGGCTGGGACCAAAAGAGATACCAGCAACATTCCTCCTTGCACACTTTAGTACTAATTGAGGATTCTGCTTCATCAAGATTCCTTTCCAGTCACTATTAGAGCAAAACAAGGAATTCATAGAGGAAGGTTGAGAAGGCCTTTAAAGCCAGCAGTGCCAAATAAGTTTTGGTTGCAGCACTCCTACTCATTTCAAAACAAGCAGTAGCATCATTCACCAATAGATGCCTCATCTTTGAGGAGCTGGTTTGTCTTTACCAACAGCTCCAAGATTCCATTTTCTATCTTCTTACCTGATCCACACTCCCCTCTCTCAGTCTGATCATACGAGCAAGTTTTCCTCCATGAATGCCTAACAAAACTACATCTCACTGAATAAATGGTATCTTTCTTCTCATTTCCCTGCTGCCAATTTAGTATTCCATTTGTAAAATTTGTTAGAAAAATTTTAAGGTGTCTGTTTCTCATGCAATAATACCACCCCTCATAGCACTCGAGTAAATATTTAAATTCATGGAAGTTCTTTAACAGCTATTCAGCACAGAGGAACTTTCTGGAGTTATGATCTGCACAGACTTCTGCAAATCATGATGCAACAAAAGTGACATTTTTGACTACTGTGAGGCAGCCATTCCTTACAGGACCCAAAATTATCTTCTCTTTTCAGTTTATGCTGACTGGAAGTCCAGCTGCAAGCGTAAATAAGAAATACTGGTGCATACTAAGCCATTTCTTATGCTTTTTTAATAACTCAAACGCCTGTTCCAAATCCCTAATTCAAAATTTCAAAGAAGGAAATAAAAGCAGAGCAGAGATTCTCTATAGTTATATCCAACTCCAGGCTTTACAACTATTTTAGTATCCATGATCTAGAAAAACATTTAACATGTTAAAAAATATATTTTGAAAATTTTATAAATATCATTGACTTGCACCTGACTAATTCTCAGCCTTGAAAATACCAGCCATTTACTATTTACTGTTAAAATGTTATATTATCCAAAGAATTTCTGGTCTTCTTACTGAAGGTTATTTATATTCCACTTCCTGAAATGGAAATTCAAATTTTCCTGAGATAAAAATGTTCATGACTCACTGCAGGGGTTTTGCAAGACATCCCTTTAAATCTGAGCAAGTCAGGCGGTCTGGGTAGCTTATATAAATCTGAAGAAAAACATTTTCTTCAGGTTCCACCAACACACCCATTTCTAGAGTTCTATTTTCCACCCAGCCCAACTCATGCTTCGATAGAGATAGCACAAGGATGTTGTCTGAGTAATTTTAAGTGTTGCAAAAATTTAGAAATACAAAAAACCTAGAAATACTAAAACCCCTGATTTAGAAACACTATAGAGTTATCTTCTAGATATAAGGAAGAAACTATTTTTTTTTACAATGAGACCAGTGAATGACTGGCACAGGTTGGAAAAGGAGTGGTAGATGCCCCTTCCCTGGACACACTCCAGGTCAGGTTGGCCACCCTGACCTAGCTGAAGATGGCCTTGCTCTTAGCCTGGCTGGACCAGATGACCTCTAAAGCTCCCCTCCAACCCAAACCATGGGGTTTTTTTGAGGCTTCAAAAATAACAAACAAACAAATAAATAAATAAATTTCAGATGGCAACAGAGAGAAAGTGAACTTGCAACACCTCAAAGAAGCAACAGAAGCAGTTTTGGTTCATGTCCTCCCTTTCTCTTCTGTAGAAACACAGAAAGAGAACGTAGTAGATAAATTTTTTGCAGCTTTGTTTAAAAGACAGTAAATTAATTCTGATGGCCTCAGCTGCATTTTTAGAAAAACCTTTTGCTAGTATACTTGCAGCAAATGAAACTTATAAAATGAAACATCTCATAAGCAAACTCCACTAGTTCAGACAACTTAGGAAGCTGCTGTATGACTAAATAAAGTATATTTCTCTGCTTAGCAGAGGGAAGGAATTTCCCCTCCCAACGCCCTAAAGGCTTTTGATGCATTTTTTTCCTTTTCACAGAAGAAATGATTAATAGCTATGGCTTAAATCCAATGTACAGTTTTGGCAGCTGCTGATGGACTGCTCCATCTCCTTGCTGCTCCCTCTTTGCTACACTCAACACGTGCTGTTAAATGCATGCTGTCAAAAGTGCTAAAATGATTCCCTTTTAAATGTGGTAAATCTAGATAGTGACTACTTGAAGAAGTTGCCTCTTCACTGCAGGTGGAGAAAACTAGCAAATATTTTTCCTGTCAAATATGGCATGTCAGCTTTCAAAGTATATAAAAAGAATCATCAGGTACAAAAAAGTTGTAACTTTTTCCACTGTCTACAGAGGAAGCTGTAATTAAACAAATTGCAAACCTTCCTATGAGCAACAACACAGCCATGAAAAACAAGCTCTTACGACTACTGGAAGTCTATTTTTTGCCTCCACAGTTTACACAAGTAGCATTGTCTCTAAAATTACTGTTTAGCCATGATGGAAAAAGATCTGTTTTCAGATTACCAAAATAAAACTTCTCTCTTGAGTACAGTCTGGAACCAAGAATTAGGAAAAACTTTACTTAAGAGATTTATGTATTCAAGAACATTATGCTATGATTTTTCTTTCAATCCCTTGCATGCAATACAGCCTTGCAGAGAACAAGAGCATCCCAAACACAAATACAGATGCTACTCCTAACACTTCAAGATCATTTAAAGTCAAATAAATGCTTGGCTGACTTAAGATACCAATGAGTAAATACATTTCATTTTCAATAGCAACCAAAGGTTGAGTCTTTGTCAGGTTTTAGAATATGTTCCTGAACAGAAATAAGAGAGCCTATAAGCTTTCCTGTAAAAGAACAAATTGGAGATAATGGGCATCCTGAAGTGTTGTTTATTTTGTTCATACTTTCAAGTTTTATTGAATGTATTAATTTTTAATGCTGCTCATGTTTTGAAGCAGTGCTAGCAGTGTATCCAATGCCAGCACCAATAATTTCCTTCTGTTTTCTTTTGGTTTGCCTGGTTTTAAGTAAAGAATTAAAAATGTAATTATTCCATGTAAGGACATTTCATTGAAATTGGAAGCTCTTGCTTGTTTTAATTGACATTAGCAATGTTAATTTCAGCTTCAATTTGGCATAATTGGCAGTTTTTAAGCAACAAAAAAAATATAAGTATTTAAATACTTTAAACTTGTATTTGCAGGTCCTATATTTTCAATGAAAGTGGGACAAAAACATTTACTAGCTCTCCATTTTCTCTCTCCAAGCACTGTTTGGCAGCCAAGCATAAATGTATAGAAAGGTTGCTTTTCTTATTAATTCACTAAAACTATGTCTGCTCTACCCACAGGAAAATTTTATCCTCCTCCTCAAACCTACAATCCCCTTACAACAGCAGCACTTCTTTTTGAAGGACATGACAGACTAGTAAAATCAGAAATAATACCACAAAAGGCCCAGTCAATCCATGCTCCTGCTCATCCTCCTGAAATACAGTCATTATTCCAAGCCTTGCTTTGAAGTCAGCCTGCCTAATGGTTTCATACAGCAATATTTACCACCTTAGCATTCTTCCCTCACCCTTTCTGTCTTCCAAACATGGTTTGTAGCGAGTTGCACCACGTTTTTGTAATCTATTGGAAAGTTATAGGACTGTTTCCCACATGAATAGCAGCATAGTGAGATGAGACATACCTATTGACACCAAAGACATCCAAAAATTAGCTTAATTAGCTAACAGTCATTTAATTAGTCATTAATTAGCTTAACAGTCACTTGATAAATTGGTGAAGTAATACTTGTACAGAAAGAGAGCAAGGAGACTACAAACACTTCACTACATTTTATTAAAATGAAAGCTGTTATTATCACACCTACACTCTCTCTCTCCAGGCAGGTCTATAAAAGTAACAGCCTGCAAAGCAGACAAACCTAACTGACACAAGTGGAGACATTTGCAAAAGCTGCTTTGCCAGCACAGTTACATCTCTTCTCAGAACAAAATGAGTATTTGGTGATATGACATGATCTGAAGAATTTTTGCTTATGGGAAAACTGATCAGAGCATAAGCTAGACTGGTGCCATTATACAGGAGAGCATCACTGACATTCCTCTTCCTTCTGAGCATCTCAGTCCAGACATGAGAAACTCCCACAACCTACTGTAGGCAATTTACATATGATATTAGAGCCTATTAAATCAGCACATGAACAACTTTGCCAGTGCAGGTAATTTAAATTGTGGAGATGCTCAAATCCAATTACATTTAAAGCATATTTCTACCTGAATCTGAATGAAAACAACAAACAGTGAAGAAAAGAAAAAAAGTAGAAATAAGCTAAAAACCTGGTCACGCTGCAAAAGCTGTTTACACCATTTTTTGCAATAAAAGATATTCACATACTTCCTTCTGCAAATAAAAATTAATAAGGTTATCTTAAAACTTATCTCAACTGAATTTCAGCAAAACCATGGGATGAAGCGCTATAAATTGAAGTCTACTTCTTTCTCCCCACATAACCTCTCTGAAAGTTAGTTTCTTCTGCCACTACAGTAAATGAAACAATATGTCTTTCTAAAAAACCACAGATCAAGTGCCAAGTGCTGGAGGCAACAGTTAACAGAGGCAGGAAAAGAAGCTACCTGAAAACCTGTACCACGTACTCTGACCTCCTGTCCTCTTCCACTTCATTCCTTTTCCTGTGCTTCTCATCTGGGGCTTAGCCTTTAAAAACCACCAGCTGCTTAAAATGACATTGCTCTGGTAAAGTGGTTAATATTCATCCCCTACATGTGAAATGTCACACACAGTAGTACCTGCTCTGTTGGCTGCTAGGCTGCTTCTGGCAAACATCACCGCACTTCATTATTTAACAACTTCCTCAGCATTCAGAAACTGTCTGGACTAGTGGACTGAAGGTTATTAACATTTTAAAATGCCTACAGCTAATATTTCCAAGTTGTCCAAGACAGTAATTATTGCCCTCATTATTGCTAAATATTAGCATTTGGTCATATGATATAATCCAACATATATTTGCAAGCTGGACTTCACATTTATTTTACACACAAACACTTTTTGCCCCTAAATAAGCCACACTAAATTCCTTGTAAGAGAAACAGGACAAAATATTGATACCAAATTACCTTTCTTGGGTTTGGATAATGGAGAATACTCCTTTAGGAAGAAAAGGTCACATTAACAGGGAAAAACACTAATTGTATGCAGAATGCATTCTACAGAGTTACAGGATTCTGTTCATTCTGAGGGGGGGGAAAGAATTCCAGATGGTTATTTCAATAAAAGCCTTCCACAGACAGCAGCATAGTGATGCTCAGGTTGATGCATAGCACCTCATCTAGGCAAGAGAAAAACATCCATTAGCAGCAACCACATCTACATGCACACCTCAACTCAAGCAGCATAACTATAACAAAACACTTTTCCTCTGTACAGCTAGAAAAAAAAGGGTTACCTGAAACTGTAGCAGGTCCCCTAACAAAAGTCTGCTCAAGTCTCCCTGATTGCAAAGATAGTTTCACTAATAATCATTTTTTGTCACTATCAAGATTGACTGGTGAAGGTTTTTATCTCACTCTCCCAATTTTATTTTTACAGACTAACCACAGAGAACTAAGAACCAACATAAACATAGGTTGCAACTGAATTAGCTACCCAAGACTGTGATTCTTACACCTTCACCTACCAAGTCAAACTGCAGGACCTGGAAGATACACATAATAATTTTCTCCTGGGTGTGTTTCTCCTCAAAATAAGTGCACATGGGTGGTAGACGGACAGGGTTAGATAAAGCTATTATGGTATTTTAAAATTAATTTTTAAATGACTCAGCTAATTCAAAGGGCCATAAGGTCCCTCCAAACAGCAGCCTACCAACAAAAAGCCTTAACATCTGCCTTCTGAAAAAGGCAAAAACTTGCAGCTGTCCACAGGGTAGCAATTACAGACAAGTCATAGTGCAGAAACACCAGAAGGTTTTTTCCTCTACATTGCTATCATTGGAAGTATTGTAATTTCCAGAGATGCTCAAGGGAGCTGGACACAAAAATCCATGGCAGAGTTTATTTTTAAGAAGTCAAATTATCTGGAAAAGAGAGCACTCAAGTCCTTGGCTTGATGTCCCAGCTCTAATGGCAGTAGA
Source organism: Setophaga petechia (assembly GCA_024362935.1). Taxonomy (NCBI): domain Eukaryota; kingdom Metazoa; phylum Chordata; class Aves; order Passeriformes; family Parulidae; genus Setophaga; species Setophaga petechia. The sequence continues at coordinate 38,228,934 of JANCRA010000001.1, forward strand.
CAGCAAAGCAGCCTGGCATAAAAGTATTGGTTTACACATGAAAAAATATATCTTTACCTTCCACTCTAAGTTTACACTGACTATTAAAGCATTTCTTAGTAAATAAATCCACAATTTCTCCCACCTCTACTTTGTCAAACAAGCAGCAGCTCACAGAAGATCCAAGTGATGAAGCTTTGTTTCTCAAAACTATTTGGAAATCCAACTAAATACCTCCAGGGTTCCACTAAAAATGAATAATACTTGATTCTGGATGCCACCTGTACTTTTAAAGCTGGAATATGGCATATGAATAATTTACGTGCCAGCTGATTTTCCAGATTACATCCTTAACAGACATAGGGAAAGACTGACAAACTGCTACTCACAATTCCAAATATGAAATAATGATTTGGAAAGCACATCCTCATTCTTACAGTCATTTAAGGTATTTTACAGTCCTCCTACACAAAGTGGAGAAGCTTTGTTTCCTTTCTTAAAGACATCCTCTATTTGTTCAAACTGAGCATGATTATGAAATGTTAGACCTGTACGAATAGTCACTATAGCTCACACTAACTGAAGGCAGCATCGTGAGGACAGAATAACAAAAAACCCTGAACATATAGAGCATATTCCTGCTGTTTCAAACAGTCCATGCTGCCAAGCAGTACCATTTCAGTGTCGCTGTGTTAGTCCCAGTTGCCCCAGCACATTTATTCATAACGCAAAATAAAACAAAACCAAAGAAACCGCACACACCCCACAGGACAGAAAGGTCATTTTCTTTATTTTATCCAAGTGCAAACAGATGTTTGACTAGAATGGGTTTTTTAACATAAACACAATCAGAGATCATTTCTAAAGTATGCAATTTCAGAGTCGTGTTGTTACTGGGAACTTTATTTTTTTAATAAAAAGCAAATGTAAACTACAAACTATTGATTAAATAGCAATCTCATAAGTAACAAGCTAAGAAAAAAAATAAGAAGGGGTTCTGTTTTTTTTTAATTTCAGCATACTAAGAGATGTCAGGGCAATTGCTAAACCACCCTTCAGATTTTGACACTACATGGGATTTATAAATCCCATATAGCTTTTAGGCTGAAGGAGGAATCTGTCCATAAGCAGCAAGTACGCTTTAGTGCTTATGACAGTCTGAATTCCTTTTACCCCTTAAAGCATTTTTCTTGCATTGTTCATTACCAAAGTGAATAATGTTGCAATTTTAGAAACTGAGTCCTAGCAGCATAAACCAATCAGAAATAAAGTTACACACACAGAAACCCTGCAACTATGAAGAGAATAAGAAGAGCAGAGAGAATAAAACAGTAGAATGAGAAGAATAAATGAGGGGGAAAAAAGATTTAAAGCTGTAGTTGATAATAGCTGGGAGATTCTCAGCTGGAGAAAGGAAAAAAGCCTTCTGTTCATCAAAGAAAAAGAATTGGGTGATGGTGGTATAATATGCAAGCTGAAACACACAAAAGATGACCCGCTGTGTGAGGGATGCTGTATTTAACTAGTGCAACATTTTTACTGTATCTGCCTTCTTATCAGGTCACTATCTCACACCTACCTGGAAGATTCTCACTATTTTCTTTATCTGTCTCAGATCAAAAGACAATTTTCTGGTTAGCAGGTGGTCTCACACATCACGTATTTACAGACAGAGATCCCTTTTGTGGTTTTTCTTCTTTTCCCTTTTTTGTTTGTTTGTTGGTTGGCTAGTTTTGAGCTTTTTAATTACAGGAAAAATGTTTAGCAAGATATTCACAGAAGATCATCTTCTCCTGAGAAGATTAATTAAAATGGTAAATTAATCCCCCAGGAATAATTTCCTTTTAATATTGTCGAAGTAAAGAATTTATAAATTAATTAAATTGGAATGTATTCGAAAAGCTACTGCATGTGAGTGTTTGTCCCTGAACAGCAGGCTCCTAACTAAAATTTTCTAAATGACTCATGATTGCAGCATCTCCAAGTTTTGTAAGTGCACTCTGAGCAGGTTATCCTTCCAGAGAAGCTGCAATGCAGGCATTGCAGGGCCATGCTATCCTTAGAGCTGGAATTTGCTGAAATGACTCAACGCCAAGGAGCTGCTCCTGAACACCATGGTGCTGCCTGCAGACCACCACACCTGATGGTCTGTCACTGGAGGCAGTCATAGATCATCTGCAGACACTACTTTGTCATTTTTCACTCCTTACAGACACTATTTTGTCTTTTTCTTCTGGGGGAAAAAAAATACAAACCCACACATCCATCACAAAAGACAAATGTCCATTCTGATGTTTTCGACAGCAGATACTAAACCAAGACACCGCGTAGCAGATGCAAAAAGGATCATCTTCTGCACACAACATGTAGCCTCTTGCCTTACTTTAATGCTGCAAAATTCACTCATTAAATAGAATACAAAATCGCACATTTTAACATTCAACTAAGTTCCAGTGGTTTCAAGGCCAACTTTCAGCAGACAGCAAAACACGTGAAAAGATGCCTGCCATCCCTCAACAATTTACAGCTGCAAGACAAGACAGAATTTATGCAGATGTAAAATGGGTTTTTGTCATAACTGTAGGTCCCTGTTATTTTAAACAGCATTAGGAATACAAGAAAAACATGAAAGCAGCCTAATTATTATGGTGACTACTTGAATGCAAAAAAAAAGCCGTAAAAACAAAAAGTTACTCTCTGTTTGCAAAGTCTATCGAATATTTTGGTCAAAAAAGAAAGGAACAAGTCCACTAGTTCACAAAACCTCTCATTACTGGAAGCCATATGGCACTTGGGGTTTTATCTCTTCAGTTAGTTAAATACAGATTTAAAAACTCATATCCCAGTTATCAGGGCACCAGAAAGGTCAAAACAGTATCAATACAGAAAAATATTTTCTTTGTGATTGTTTCCTAAGAAATGCCACACTACTCTTCCAAATAAATTTAGAACATTCTGTTCAGTACTTCGAATTTCAACACCTACGAAGTCTTTCAGACATCCAGAGCTGGCTTCAGAAACCTCTTTCAAGTGGCACTGCACACCGGGGATGAGACAGTTTAACAGTGACAATTAAACTCACCCTTGGTTTTCCTGAAACCTGCTCACCACAACGCATTGCAAAGGCTCCTAAAGCAAATGCAAAGTACTAAACACTAATCAGGCCCATTATGAAAAGTTATACAAAAGCCAGACACACAAATATGAAGTTAAACAAAATGTTCAACTACTGCTGACTGTCCTAATTCTAAATATATAGTTTACTGCATACGGAAATACGAAACAATACAAAAATAAAGTGAGATGACAAAATAGTCATTATAGACTATATAACATACTGTCAAACCCAAAAAGGAGTTACCTGCCATCAGAGGTTTCAATAAGTAACATAGATTTAAATAAATTTTAAAAGGAGAACATCACAAGAAGACTTGGGCGCATGACACTTGTTTAGTTAAAGACTTTAACAAGGTCTTCAAATATAACTTAATTTTAAATTTATTTATTCCTCAGATGTAGTTTACAGTGCATGCTTGCTAAGTGGTCATACCAGAAGCATACAAGTTCAGTTGTACTGCTGCAGAAACAATAGTGCAAACCTGAATGACTAAATAGAGCTGTTTGTAAGAAATAATCCAGAATTTAAAACCTTGCACTGGACCCTGACTATGAAAAAAACAGTTTAGTCAAAAGCTTTCATTGCACTCCCACATCTCTGCTGCCCTCAGGATTGCTGTACTCTCTCAGAGGACTAGTTTAAGTGGCTAAGCCTTTTGTTAGTAAACTGGGGAGAACCTCTTTCATACACCAGAACTCACCAAAAAGTACATGTTTAATGATCATTCACTTGTTATTTTCATGACCTCCAGGGTGGGAGAAACATTTCTTATTTAGATCCTCCAAGACCTTCCCTAGTTGGTAGAAGCATGGAGTGGATGAGCATCTCCTGGAGTACAAATGTATCCCTATGTATCAAAGTCATTAAAGCCATCTGAAAATCTAAATGGGGAATGAGTCCTACCAAATAAGATACAACCTATGTGCCTCTGCATAGGAGGCTCTATTAAAATGAGAAATAATTGAAACTGAAGTGGTTACTGTATTCTGTCCTTTAATCAGTCATGCAAGTCTTGCGGACACCAAGAGATGATTTTTTAAAGTTTCAGTTTTGGAGGTGAACCAGTATATGCCAGAGTCACAGCATGATACTGCAGAGCTGAATATCTGTGTTTCATTGTGGAAAAATACTTTCTGTACAGTTCCTTTTGGGAAAGAGAAGGGACAGGACATTCCAGAAAACCACAACAAGTAGCATTTTTGGAGGAAGGCACTTCCTGACCTTAGCTTTCAGATAAATCCCAAACTGAAGACATCTATAAATAGAAGAAACAGGAAAAGAAATCAAGTAAGATATCAAATGTCACTTGTTTAAAGCAGAACTTTCCTTTCTCCTTAAAAGAAACGGTGACACAGTTTTCCTAAAGCAATGCACAATGTGCAAGTAGCCATGTCTTACCAGCCTGGAGACTGGCCCAGCTATTTCTTCATTATCTCCTGGTTCATTTTACAACCAATTTAGAAGTATTTTTCACTAGTGTCCATAAGTAACATTCAGACTTTTCAACACACTCAGGCAACTTACCACAGACTCTCAAAACCATTTTGTCACATTAAATTTAACACATTATGATAGGGTTGCAAAACTTAATAAGCCCATCTTCTACTATTTTACGTGTTCTGCAGAGTTGGCAAGTTTTGAATTATTTCTTTTAGAAACTAAGATTACCCTGGAACAACCAGGGTAGGTAAAATTATCTTGAGAATGGCATTTCAGCAGCTATCTAATAACAGAAGGGACAGGCCAATATTTGGCTGACAAATTGTGATAAGCGTGCTCTAAAAATAAACAGCGACTTATGAGGCACCAAACGCCAGGGAGCTGTGGCTGTGGGTTTTTTTTTTTAATATAAAATGGAAACCTCATGCAGTAAACCAAGGTGCCTTGTGAAGTTACTCATGGTTAACAGAAGTAATACTTCACCTAGAAGCTATTTATGAAGGCCAGGGTAACCATTAGAGCACCTGTTTCAGACAGACCTCCTTTGTTCAAAAGAAATGTAAGGCAACTCGCCTGCTGGAACGTGGGCCAATGTCAACAGCAAATCCAACTGGATTTATGCAGGTTGTGTCACCATAAACCACGTTACTTTCGTCATGGCTAAATGTTCATTTACTATCAAAGCCAAGATGGATTGTAAGAAAGTGCCATTATTTTCTCGTCACTTTTAAATTCACATAAAATATTCATTCACATAAGAACATTAGACATTAAACAGCAATGTTTGCTTATCAAACCTGGTAAAAGTAGAAATCTGACATATGACAATTCCGATGATGACAGACTCAAAGTATTTGTATATTTTGTTTGAGAAGTGAAAAATAACCTGTATAAGGTATACTGTATTGCAATTTATAGAGTTTCTTTCCCACTCAGAAATAAATAAATGTGAAATAAATTATTAGCCAAATCACCCCATTCTAAGTGCTCACCTGAAGTAATGACTAAGGCACAAAATTCAAAAAGCACTACAATACGGGTTTAGAAAGGGAGAAACTACAGGACATTAAATAATTAAACCAGAGGTTAAATCATAACACAAGGCTAGATACAAAGAATGACTACAAGAAGGGAGAAGGACTCATAATTTGCCTGGGCATTCAGAAAATTCAAAATTAAGTATCCTATCCCAAAACTCAATTTTCTTTTTTTTGGGTTTTTAGAACTGTTTTTCAAAGCTAACAGAGCATTTGTACCCCTTTGTGCCGTGCATTGCATCGATCACGTTTTCCAGCAATATCCTGTAGTCTAGAAGTTTTTCAACTACTAAAGTGATCTTAAAGAGTTGAACAAGACTCTTAAAGAGGATTTAGGACAAGTGGAGACCAGCTATCTATCAATACTCAGCCTGGTAAAATATAGGCTAATAGCACCAAAATAAATGGCTGTCTAAAATACAGCAGATATGGAATATCCTCCTCTCTTCCACCTTGGCAAACACCTACAACGGAGCTAAAAAATTCTCACCCTTCCCTTGGCACTGTTACCTCAAGCCATTTTTAACAGCTGAGCTGGAATTGTGCTGCCATCTGATAGCTGTTCAGTGGCCTACAACCAAGGAGCTGGCATCTTCCAACGAAGTCATCTTGAATTAAAACAAGGCATTGGTGCTAATTAGCAGCTTTCAGCACTAAGGGAGAAGCCGTGGCAAGGACAGAAACTCAATTACTCTCGTTCCAGCAAGCGCCAGCTCCTGGTCAGCATGTAGCTGGCGGAGCCCCTCGTGTTTCCATATCCATGGCACATGTGAAATGCTTCAGTCTCCAGATCAGACCACTGCGGGCCATTAACACTGAGGTCTGACCTTTTGTGCTTTGTTCAAATTTGTAACAAATCCATTGAAGACCCCCAACAAATCTGGTGCACTATGCAGCCATGTGTACCAGAGGATCAACGGAGAACACAAAATGCAGCCCAGACTGAGACCCTCACAACTACTTTCCTGTAACTTGGAGTGAAAACTTTCTCGCTGGGAGCGTTTACCACCTGCTCACCAGCTCCTCAGCAGTGAATACATTCAAGCTATTTAGTTACTGCACTAATCGAGTTTAGAGAGAGATACCACCTGAACATCATGAACCAGTGCAAATTCTTGTTTCATACTCAGAGTGTCATCTATGAACTACACTCCCATTTATTGTTTTTCTTAAGATAATATAATTTCAATTGAGGGGTCGCTTACTGCCTTCACTGGTGAAACTCCTGGTTCCTCAACAGGAAATCAACAAATGTGTCATGATCAACTACAGCACTTCAGCTTTCAGCATCTTGTTATGAATTTAGCAAGTGGGATAAAAGCCCAACCATGTTACACACCTTTGCACACATTCTGCTTCAGCAGCATCCAGAACCTGATTTACATTTCCAGTTTTTGACTCTTTTTGGAGACTGCGGTTCCTCCAGAGTTGAAGAAGAATTCCACAGGGAGAACTCCCGCTGTGGTTTAGGAACAGTATTCCCCAATTTAGTGCTCTTACGGAAACATTCCAAAGCACATGGTGCTTACTCACTCTCCCCCTTCCCTTCCCCTGCAGCAGGATGGAAAGGGGAATTGGAGGCACAAAAGGTAAAGACCACGGGTTGAGATCCAGACATAAGAACAACTACAACAGCATAAGAACAGATAGAAGAAAAAATACATTTTAATTTTGCAGTTAATAGATAAAATTCAAAGCTATTTCAACATAAAGCACCACCATACACTAACACAATAAAATGCCAGAACTTTGAAATATTGATGTAACTATTTAAACCAAAGTCCATCTCTTTTTGTTACTATAGCTATGGCACCTTCAAAAATTGCCTGAGCTACTGCACAAATAGAAGTCAGCAATGGGATGTTGTGTTCTATCAGCGCCTGCCTGTCCTACAGCACTGGTGAGAGAATTCACTTTGAACACCCACAGCACCACTGGCAAGGGACAAAAGAAGTCTGTAATAGTGCACAGACAAGCCTCTCTCTCTCAGTTCAAAATGCATCTAAATATTTACTACCATGTATGCTGTGTATTCTGACACATCTTTTGACAAACAGCAAACTCCACAGAACCATTCAAACGAGTGCTGGCTACACACATAATGCAACGTGTGACTGATTTCTGCAAGGTCATGTATTTTGAGGAAACGTTCTGGGCGGGCAAGGGAATGGTTTCCTGACAAGATGAAGCACTTACCTCAAAGTCAAAACAAAAACAATGGAGGGTACATATTTTAGGTACGTCCCAATAGATTACACATACCAAATGGAAAAATGTGTACGCCTTTTAAATTGCATGCCAAAAAAATTAAGTGTCTTCGTTTTGCCCCCAGGAAGAGAGCCCACAAGCACCCAATTTTCAAATACTATACAACAAGCCAATACAGATAAGATTCAGTATATACATTATACTGTATATATATTCGGTAAATACAGACGAGATTCAGTATAACAATACAAAAAAAACCCAAGCCTTAGCATCTCCCTTACCCAATTAAGTGAATGCAAAGGTGCCTCTTAAGCTAAAAAAAAAATTCTCATTTTAGGAAATTCATCAAGAATAAATAATGTCATAACATTACATCCAGTTTACTTTTTTTTTATACTTATAAACAGTGTTTGAAAATGGAGCACCATATACTCTGTGGGAGAGTATGAACAGAGAGAAATACCTCTGTTTAGGTATTTCAGAGGTTCCTACACACAACCATAAGTATTTCTTTTCAATCTCTTGTATCATAGGTCTTCACACCTTCAGCTGCACCAACACCAACATTTGATGCCACAATCCAAACCAGACTGAGTCACTTAAATTTTATAATGTAAAAACCCTACTACACAGTCTCTCAAGAGTAAGGTCCTTTTCTTCCATTCAGCTAACAAGACTGCATCACTTATCCTGTGTTTTTTGCAGCCTCACAAACAGCTGGATGGGCGGGAATGAGGCAGCAGAGAACATCAGCATGGAAAACAAAGTGAATGAGCAGCTTTGGTGGGTGTCTGGCATCCATCCAGCATCAACCCACTGCAACTAGCTCTGCTGCTAAAGAAATACAATGTACCACAAAAGATTCAGCCTTTGGTTTCAGCAAGTCAAACCTCAAGCAGATATTGGTGGTACAGCCTTGTTTTCCCATCAACTGCTTACAAACCACATTTCTGTAACATTCTCTCACCCCTCTAAGTTTTGAGTTATTTTTTGCGTAACAGGGCAAAAAGTGTGAATGACTAATTTCAGATAGAAAAGGCTATATCAATATTTTTTCCCAACTACAGTAAAAGCAAAATAAAGGTGGGAGACCAGCATCTTTAACAATAAAGAACTGCAAATATAAACTAAAAAACAAAACAACAAACTACTAAGCAAACAATCCACGGATAACAGGAAACACCCTCCCGTTTAGAAACCCAAAACGACTATATAAAAAATATTTTTATTAAGCAAAGTTTATTTTAACTTCAAGACATACAAAAAGCAAGCAAACAGAAACAACAGCCTGGTAAAGACAGTCAACAACAGGCATGCTCCACGAATGTGTCTTCCATGAAACTTAATACACATTCCCAGGTAATTTACACTGAAACCAGATGCTGTTTCATTGTGTTGTTCATATTTATCAGAATACACACAAATAAGAGAAAAATAGGAAAATCATGCTGTCCACAGAAATATTAATATCAGAATATTCCTTTAATTTTTATCAGTGCTGAAAAGCAAACTGATGCTTTTTTCCCCCCTCTAAAAGCACTTAAATATTTTAATCTTTTTTTTTATTCCTTTAGTGTTTTGCTCAGGTAATGATATACATGCTGACCTTTACTGTTGACTAGAATTCCTTAGAACTGCTCTAAATCAAATATTTAATCACTCTTACTCAGGTCAGACAAGACAGACACACACAAAGAAACACATCTACAGCTCTATGGGCGTAACAGAGATACCCAGAGAGAACAAATAGCTAATTTTAACTGCAAACAAAGCTGTAAGAAAAGCACTGCAGTAGGGCTCCTCTCTCTCCCTTTTCAAGAAAAGTGGTCAACTTCACCAACTTCAGAAAAAGGGAAGCAGAGCACCACTTCCATTTTGAGACTAATTCAAATACACCCCTTCATGCAAAATATACCCAGCAAATTAAATCTGCAACACTGGCTGCAGCAAACAAGGCGCGCAGGCTCAGCTGCCCCTCACAAAGCATCTTTGTAGAGCTATCTTTCTGCCAGTGCTCCTTTTGAATTCCCAAACAATACCTTGCAAAAATTAGATCTCCTACTGTGGGAAAGTTCCCAAAACACAAGCCAAAATATATTTTCTCATGAGGATACAAAAAACCCTCAATGAGGAAGTCAAAGTTCTCACAATGACTGTTCAGTGTACATATAGTCATTCTTGAAACATGCTAACAGATTAAGTAGCAACATTCTGATTTAGAGAAAAAAATATTAAAACCAGATCAGTAGTTCAACAGAATGAATAGCTACTGCTAGCAGTTACAACTCAGTAATTTGCATAAGCATAGACTTTTAAAAACTTTTACGCATACAGCCTTTTTAAAACAATGGATGTCAAGAAACAATAACTTATCAAAAAAACCTTAGCTAAGGGATATTGTAATAAGTGCAAAATAAATGAATCATCTTTAGAAGTTACACTTAAATCATCTTTTTTTTTCCCTCAGGTACCAAGGGTTCTCCATGAACAAATAGATAACCCACAGGAGACTCCAACCTCCTACTAAAGAAAAACACGATCTTGGGAAAATGCTTGTATGTCCTTTACTTTTGCTGACCTACACTTTTACACCCAAGACATGAAAGAGATTTCAGTCCTTTTGGTCTCAGAAGCCCAGCAGATGATTTTGCTCGTTACTAGTTCTGGCAGAAGAGCAAGCCTATCCACGGCAAGCAGTCTTGCTTTACCATAATCCTCCTCCACCAAAGCTTTTCCTGCAGCACCACTGGCTACACCCCACACCAGTGGGCTGGGCGAGGATGGGTGGGAGCATCCTGGTCCTTTGGCATCACAGAGGGTACAGACACGTGCTCTGATGTCTGAACAGCACCTCAGGAAGCAAGTGGACAAAACAAGCTTGGACTGGGTAGAAGATCCCTGGGCTTTTGGCCCAGCACTGCTCACTTCAGTACATTTCCTAGGCAAGAATGCTGTGGAAAAGCTCCCAGTTTTTAAGTGCAGGAAAGAGGCTGTCCACAAAGGCTGAAAAAAAACATGCTCAGCCCAAACCCAGGGCAAACACTTCTTCAGCAACTGCAGGGCAGAAATCAAAAGCAAACTCTACCAAACAGAAAATTAATCAAGTAGGAAATTACACAGAGCTTATCGGTGCTGCAGTTAAACCCTCACTTTCCCAGTTTCAAACCGGCTCAGATATGTACAGCCAATCGAGCTGCAATCTTCTGATGCAATGAGAAAGCACACAAGTGTGTAGGATAAGGCTTCCACTCATATTTCTATGTTATAGCTGAAGGCTTCCTGATCATACCAAGCTCTTTGCGAGTGTTGGCAAAACTCGTATCACTAAAAGATACGGAAATCTACTCATGCACAAAGTACTAGCCTTATGACAGGGCAGAACTACTGCAAAAGAAATTAAAAGTCAATACTCTTGCCATTCTCAAAGCTCTTGGCCATGAAGATATGAATGGCTATGGGAAAACACACACACACACACACCCATTAGAAAGACTGGGAAACAAGCATACTCTTTCAAAACAAACAGGATACTAAGCAGCCCATTGCAGTACATACCCTTAGTTTTGAAAATGACATGAAAATTGACACTGCAAGTTCAGAATCAAACATTCCAGGGCTGTTTCGACAGACTGAGATTAAAGAGTTCACAAGAAAATCTGAGCTATGCAAGGATTTTCAGCTTTACTTATCAGCCATAAAAAGATATATTCATACAAGTAAGTTTGTTGGGCATGAAATAATGCTGCATAGTAATATTAGCTTGAGAAAAACATTAAGAGAAAAAAAACCGTACACTTACTTCCAAAATACATTCTCTGATATTATTTCTGTACTAAACAAATAGATTGTTTGCCTTGTCAGGTAAAGGTCTCACTTTTTCCCAATAGTAGTTTTGGTTTTTATACAGCCAGTTAAGTGCTGAAACACAGCAGGAAAAATCCCCATGGTTAAAGGTCTCTACAACTTGCTTCATCTGTACTCACCTCCGCCTACTTACAGCCCAAGAGCCACCACAAGATATCACTTAACCTACAGTTTTTCAGATACATTCAGGGTATGTTAACTATTTTGAACAAGTTTCCAAAACCCTACAGGATCTAGAGGTTTGTTGTTTTTTTTTAGTTCAGACCAGCTAACCTTACAGCCGATTTTATGGTGGCAATTCTACTTGAAGCCCACTGCTGAGTAAGAAAGGAGCCCAGATCAAGAACCAGCAACAACCTTTCTTCATTAAGCTGCATTACTAACGATGGTCCAATGCTAACACAAAACATAACAGGCTCATGACCCCACTTCAGAATTAGTCACTGCAGTCAGCAGAAAGCCTGACCACCACCATGGGAAAGCACAGTTAGGAATCTAATTTTGTTGGCCAAATGTGCTCCCCAGAAAGAAACAGGACGTCCAACCTTGTAAAGTAAGGCTGCTCCTGAATAACCACGTAAAAAAGCCCTGAGACGCATTATGGAAAGGTCAGTATATCAATGTAATACAGCCAAACACCAGGCATCAGCGGCCACAGTCCTTCACTTCTCAGGGCTACCAAGAACCAGCAGGAGAGTTTAGCAACAGAAGCAGTTCTCAGCATTATACTGCTGTTAGCAGCCTGATAACAGGGGTTATCCTCCTTTGTAAATGCTCACCTCAAAAATACGGCAACACAGTAGCATGCTGACAGTGACGAAAATCTGAAAGCACAACTCAAGCTCCAAAATATTTTTGTTTCTCAAAGGAAAGAAATCCCAAATAAGCTCTTTTGAAAAAGATCATTTTAGTCTTCTAGTGTATTTGATATACAGACACATAATCAGCCTGAATTTAAAGACTAAATATTCTTTTGCTAGACTCACATATAAAACACTTAGCTCCTCTGATCTCACTAAAATACACAGCCTTGTATGTTTTTTAAGAGATCACTGTAGCAAGAAAGAAATGTTCATTTCTGGCTTATCTGAAGATTGCACACAATCATGCTATCACTGGTTACAAGCATAAAAATAACACAATTGGGGAACAAGCTGAAAGTTTATTTGGAAAAAGCATAGGTACATCCTATAATTAAACCATTTTTCCTCTCAAGTGTTCAAGAAGGGAGTATCTGCTTTACAACAGCATCCTGTTTAGATGTCTTCTGACATTAAATAACTCATTAGTATCAAACTAAGGGCTACTGTACAGTTCTCCCCTCCGCCCTGAAGAGCTGGTGCAATGCTGTCACATCTCTGCTCCTCATTACTGCTGTGCTCAACTCCCTTCATGTACCACACCAGCAGTTTCCAGAAGCAAACCTTAGGCATCTAACATATATAAGGCACACATTCAAAAAATTTCTTCCTGCAGACGTCACCACATGGCATGAAAACAGTGAACAGTATGCAGTTTCTGAAGCAACCAGCTATTCACATACCATGCCATGCAAATGAGTTGTCAGGATAAAGAAAGATTAGGGTTCAGCTTCTCTTGTTTGAAAACAAAAGCAGCCCTATTTTTTCAACCAAGCTACACCAGTATAAAACTGCATGCTTTCTGAAATGGCCTATGATGCCAAAAAGAATTTGTTTTGTAAAGACTTAAAGCTGTAACAGTCCACGCAAGAGGACGTTAGGAGAGAAAAAAACTAGATCTCTATTACTCACAGCTCAAGGGCATAAAACCATTTGTAATTTATGAACATTTAAAAGTTAGATTCCCCAAAGTAGTTAAATTAACTTCCTAGTTCACGTCTTCAAAGAGAAAATGAATAGTTTAATACATCAATTAAAGAGAAGAGTTACACAACAGGCATGTTAAAGTACAGGCCACATATATATCTCCTTTTCTTTTATTTTTCACTTTCTTTAGCCAACTGAATATTGAATTGTGATTCAGAAACACTCTGTAAAGGAGGATATACCAAAGAGATATAAAGTTATAAATTCACAAAAGCAATTGCAGAATATACTGTTTAGCTCAAGGAAAAAAAAAATCAGTTCAATCCAAAATTGCCAAGATATTTTTGCACTACAAAAGTTCAAGTCAAGTCAAGTTTGCCTTTCCCAACAATGTTTATCAGACCTACTTCTCAAAGTTGTACATACTGGCTATCATTCTGTCACTCCTGTCCTCTGAGCCTGCAGTGAAGGCATGGTGCCAAATTTGCACCCTGACAGTCCAGGGTGAATAGTAATGTCAAACAGATATTTACCTCATCATGGTTTGGGAGAAGCTGAGCTCCAAAGAGTTTGTTAACATAAGTAAGAAGCAAATATGCTACTAACATACTTCTCTTGCTATTTCCTGCACTAACACAAATATGATAAATATATTTTTCTCTTTTCAATCCTCCCTTGACTTTAAAAAAGCCTCATGACTTCCCACAAGTCAAAATTAAGTAGCTATCTTTCAGAGATACCATAGCAAGGACAGGAAAATACAAGTAAAGAAACAATAAGTTACTTTAAGGGAAGAAGGAAAAACAAGGTCTTTGTACCTTTCTATGTATTTTTTCCTTTTTACATAATGATGAAAGATGATGTGCATATTTCTTTCAAATTCCAATACTGTTGTAAAATAAAATCAAACAGGGAACCAACAGCAGAAAACTAACACACAATTCAACATGGGCCACTTACAAAAACACCAACCAAGTTTTCTGCTGCAAGCCCAGTCTCCACAGCAGTAACAGGAGAGCACCACCAGTTTCAAGTATTTCCAGTGCTAAGAACACATTAGATTTCCCACATACTTGGTCTTGTTTGTGGATTATTTTGGGCCAGTGTCAATTTCATGGATTTAAGGGTGGGTTTCTTTTCCTGTGGTGATTGCCACAGCAGGCTGCCAGCGTGCTGATTCGGGAAGTTTCACAGCACTAATGCAGCCCTGGTGTTCCCAATTTAGCTCTCTGCTCCGTGCCCTTCACTGGACTTTCTTTATCCCTGCACTCAGGCTGGATTCTTCACTGCGTCATTTCTTACTTTCTGCCTTTTTGTGCTTCCTTATTATCCCTTCTAGACAGCAAGGCCAATTGGCAAGGACACGAGAAAGTTTACCAGTTCACATGGCACAGACCATACCACAGGGAAAGCATCATCCCCCAAGCCCAGCCTGGTGGCCCCACAGCCTGACCTAGTGCTTTCTGAGCATCTGCCTGCATCCCTCCTCCTGAGCACCCCTCTACACTTCCATAACCATGTCCTGAGGCTGGACACTGCTGGTAGGCATCCCCCAGCTGGAATCTGTGCCTCTACCAATTCAAGTGACCTCGCTGCAAGTTTGCAGAGAGTGTCTTCTCCAGGACAGAGCACTCAGCCTCCTTCAGTTTTCACAACACACTGAAGGGCTGGGTCCAGCACTGAAGGCAAACAGACATTTGGAAAAGGTCAAACAAGGACAGAGAAACAAGTTTAGCACCACAAAAACATGTTCCAGAAGCAGTTTCCTTTTTTATATAAAAGAAAAAAAAAAAAAGTTGCCAAAAAGGCATGCCACATACGATGCCTATGCAGTCAGTATGTTTTTCCATGAGAAGTTTTATTTTCTGACACATATTCCATGAACATTGGGATAAAAATAACATTACCACAATGACGTATCTATAGTAGGAGGAATGACTTATGGGTGCTGAGCAAAAGTCAAGGTTTCCTCTTTGCCCCAATTTAAAATCATCACCAGCCAGTCAGACGCCTGCCAAAACAATCAGTAACAGCATCTCTTCCCCAAAACCCGAATACAGGGACTGCTCAGAGAGCAGGACAAGCCTTTAGAAAATAGGACAGATGGCATTACAACTCCAAGCAAAGTAACTCCTTGTATCATTAGCTATTGAACCGCGGCTTGATGTGGGGATCAGTGTAAAGCTTATTAGTCTTTAGACAGTTGGCAGCAACAGCCACTGCAGCAACCGTCCGGGAGCAGAAGGAACTCATTCAGTTTGGTTGTTTTTCAGGTCATGTTAAGTCAAAATGTTTCTGTACGCACTCCAGTCCCCAGCTTAACCTTTCTCAGCCTCTCAAAGCGCAACTACGCTTACAAACGGCTTCGACTCACACACTCCCCTCTGATAAAGGGGGCTCCAGGAGCACGGCGCAGGTATCTAAAAAATTCCTGCCTGGTGCCATTGTGTAAGGATTTCACCCTACTTTGGAGAGCAAGGACTTGCCAAGAATACCACTGACCTCAGCCCCTACATTATGAAACAGTGCTGCCAGCTCCAGCCAGCTATGTAAAAGTAGGGATTGAATTTAAATCCTGAGCCACCCGTACTCCGGGGCAATAACAAAACACACACACACACATAGAGGGAGGAAAAAAAAAAGAAATAAAGGGAAGAAAGAAAAAATACACCGCCGAAAAATTATACTCTAAGTTCATTTTCTTTTTACCGGAAGCAACCTTCAAAACAAGCCCAGCTGGCGTTTCTCCCTCTCCTTTCCCCAAAATTAGGGAGCAGGAGGAAAGTTGCCGCGTTAATGCGCGCCTTCCCTTCCCGGGAGCAGCCGGCCGGGCATTCAGCGCCGGGAGTTCGGCGGGGGCTGGCAGGGGCTCAGTCCTGGCCGCGGGGCTCGGGGCTGCCCCGGCCGGGGCTGCGCGGGGGCAGCGGGGCGGCCGCTGCGCCGCCGCGGGAGCCGCGGGGTCCGGGGCGAGGGGCGCTCACCTGGGGGCTCCGCTCCGCTGGGTTCTTCATCACCGCCTGGCGGAAGCTGTTATCCACGTAGGACGCCATCGCGCCCCGGCTGCCTCCCGCCGCCGCCCGGGAGGCGCTGGGGGAGGGCGGCCGCGGCCTGGCGCTGCGCGGCCGGAGCGCGGGGCGAGCAGCGAGCGGGGAGGCGGCGGCGGCGCGCAGGCAGCGCGGGCTCAGCAGCGCCGCCGCCCGGAGCTGCTGCAGGCGGCGGCCGAGCCCCGCCGGTGGCAGCGGCGGCGGCGGCGACAAGGGCTCGGCGCTCCCTCTCGAGCCGGCTCTACGCCTCCCGCCGGCCCGCTCCGCCGCATCCCCTCGGGCAGCAGCGTCGGCGTCGCCTCCTCCCTCCTCTTCCTCCTCCTCCCATCCGGGCTGATGGGGGGCTCCGCGCCCGCCTCGGCGACGGGGAAGTTGCCGGCTCGGGGAGGCGGAGCGGCGGGGGGCGGGCCGAGGCGGGACGGAGGAGGGAGGGAAGGAGGGAGGGGAGGCGGGTCGCCGGGGGTCGCGGCCGGCGGGGTCCCCTCCGGCGGCGGTGCCTCAGCATCCTCCCCCTGGGAACATGGCCTTGCCCGGTTTAACCACTAAAAAAGAAGTCCGAGCCGCCGCCGCCATGGTCCCGAGGGACGAGCATCATTGCAGCTCCGGCGGTGGTCCCTGGTCCACCGATACCAGTGATGGGCAAGCTGGACGCCAAAAAAAAAAAATAAAATAAAGACTTGATCTGCCGAGTCTAGTGACTTCGGGGAGGCCACCTGTTGTCACGCTTCTCCAAAGTAATCCGTATCAGCCGGCTGTCCCCTCTGTCATTACTATATGGGGTAAAAACGAGGAAGGGAGGGGTGTGAAATCGTTAATTTATCACTGTTCTGGGGGTTATCTAGCGGCGGATGCTCCTCACGTGAACTTAAGTTTTTTACGAATAAAGGGTCTCGCAACATGGCTGATTTTCTTTGTTTACCACGACACCGAGCACGTCTCAGCAGCAGCCTGACAAACGCGGAGCATGGAAGTATTATTAGCGTGCCATTAGCGGCAGGGTAATACTATTAATGTATTTGCTTTCACAAGTGATGTGTACCCTTCGCTGATACGGATCACGCAATGTAAATAATGTCAACACTAATAAATCTGTTTAATTCCCAGTCACTAGAAGTCACATTTCAATTCCAAGTAAGGTAGTGTCATCTTTATTTGATTTTTTCATTTGTGAAATTTCCCAGGGATAACCATGTTTTTCTTACAAAACATACACTGCTAGTCCCAGGAGAAAATATGTTACACTTTTAGACATAAGTGGCTCTCAAAAATGCTGTGTCTTCAGACAGTAATCTACTAAACCTACTCAATTTCTAGATATGGCTCATTAACAAGGATAGCTCTTTGGGCTAATCCCACTCAGATGTGTCAGCAAAATATTTTTGCAGTAATACCAATTATTCTGGGAAGATCATGGGAAAATACTAGGGAGTGCTCCACATTCTCTACATCTTGCTCATTGGTGCTTACTAGAAGTCCTTATGGGGGATTTTTAATTTTTTTTCTTCTTTTTTTTTTTTTTTTTTTTTTAGTAACAGATTGGAAATGTCATGTCCTTTGCCCTAAAAAATAACAGTTTAAATATGCCTCGTGTTCATCATCCAGAGATGATAATAATTCCTTCAAATGAATCAAGCCTGCAGCTATAGAAAAGTGCCAGCTTTTCTGAAGCCCAGTTTACCAATCCGGAGTGCTGGAATTCCCTTTTTTTGGGGCATATGTATAGGAGGAGTGCCACAGGAATGTGAGGAATGCTCTCTTGGGCTTCACTCCTCAATCACTTCAGGGCACCCATTCCCTGCTGCTGCAGCCTAGCTTGCCTGACATCTTTATATCTCTATATCAAAACAGAGCTACCCACTCTATTTTAATATGCAATTATCTTTCATTTCAGACCTATTAGCTGTAACAGCACCAAGTCGAGTGTTTTGCTCTGGTTAATTTTTTGCTGTGCTGTCTGGTAACACAATACCTGTGATTCATAGGGATGTTTCACATCAGAGAATGGGATTTCAGGGCTCTCATTGTATTCTGATCAGTGTCACAAATCTCAGTGGTTATAGATCTGTGTCAAAGGCCTATCACACTCTACATGAATTGTTATAAATGGGAGTGAATGAAAGAAGAGAATTGTACATAGAGAACTATGTACAAATATACTCAACAATGTCTCAATAATATTTAAGGATGTGTTGTGTTATCACCTTTTTTAGTGTCTGTAAGCAACATATTTGTATAATGCAAATACTTCTGATTATTCATATCTTCCATGGCAGATACTAGCATGTCCTTTATGCTGGGCTTTTTCTCTTGCTGAAATCTGTCTAGTTATTTCTGAATAGAAAAAAAATCCCAACAATAAATCAGTAAATAATCATCATCAAGATTCAGAGTAAGGACAGTTATTACTTGAGAAAACATGCAATTATCTCCAGAAACCCCCATTTTTCACTACAAGTATTCAACAAAACATTATTTAAGGTATCAAATGTTCTTGCAAGTTACATTTTTTCTTAGTCTCACTGTCTTCCTGTTTTCCAGCTTCAACAAAAAATCAGTATGATTTAAAATACACATATATACCAGGTCATGCCAATCATTTTGCTTATTGGTTACTCCTCAGGCTAGATAATACTCTTCAGGTGTTATCTAGTCTTACCCTAATTTACAATGGAGTGAGTTTTTTTGGTGGGGGAGGGGGGTGTTTTTCTGGTCATGTTAATACACTACACATCCTAGATGTGTAGATTTCCTACTCATCTCACACCAGGAGACCAAGAGTTAACTGTACACACTCAGTACGTATGATGTTGATATTTCAACAGTATGAAAAGGCTGCAACACAAAATATGACAGCTCAGCATAATATCTTTTTGGATAGCTATAAGTAATAGCTATGTTATTTTATAGAAGTATTTTGCCTTAAAAATACAGGGTATCTCCCCTCCTGAATATGTCCATTTCTTTCAAGAGGTAATTTGAAATGGTCAGGTCAAACAGCTACTAAAATGCTAAGAAAACAAATTCAGCAGTTCTGGGAGCATTTTTTTCATTTGCTAAACCTCATTTTTAAGAAGATACACTTCTAAAAGCTTGCACTTGGCTTAGCCACATGGCTTTCAATTCATTACACCTGTAGTGAGTCACCCACAGTTAAATGCTTGGCTTGCTAGGGATGCATCAGTCTGTCTTGGGAAAAAATAAACCATTGTCACTTTGAGGGAGTTTAGCAAGTTATATACAGTCTATATGGTTATAAGCCCAGGGATGCTCCTTTCTCCCATTTTTTGGGAAGGTACTTGTTTCCATCTATCTCCTGGAGATGGCATGGCAGCTGCAGCAGATTCATGCAGTTAAACTCCAGCCCTCAGGATTGCCCCTCTCCTTCCCAGATCTCTCCTGGCACCCTCTTAGCAACCATAAAAAGATACTTCCATAACTACTCATGGAGGAAGACAGTTATAGGGGAGCAGAGGTATTGGCCTGGTGAACCCCTCCAGAGCTGACCTTGAGAACAGTAACCATCCCCTCTGGACTGAGCGGAAGCCAATTTTGTTGGATTTTAAGTCAAAGGTGAATTATTTTATGTACAAGTAAGGCCAGTACCAAGGGCAGATGATCTTATCCTTCAAATAAGATAAGCCTCTATGCTCCCTCTTTCGGGTGGCACCATTTCCAAAAATGACTCTCACCTTTGGGGATTTATACATGGCTTACTACCACTTGCAATTCCAGTTTTTAGTACCTTTTGATTTATGATGATGTGAGTTTGCTTGTTTGCATGTTTGTTTATCTATTTGTTTGGGTGGTTTTGTCTGTTAATTTTTACATAACATCCTCTGTTATTGTGGATATTTGTCATCCAGTAATCACTTATGTATGGGCACAATATAGAACAACCACTCTGCACCTCTAATAGATAGAAAGCTAACACAGACCATAGTAAAATAATCCTTGAATGTTTACTGCAGGTTTTATGATCCTTTTATACTCATAAAGTGTATGAAATTCTAAAGGTTACAAAAGAGAACCTGGACTGTACCATAAAGTTTTCTTGAAGGAAAAACAGAAGAATTTTTGACTACTATAATGCATTTCACATATTTATCCAGAGTTTGCCACTATTTTCATAGCTACATTTGGGAATATTTATCATTAAACTTCTGCTGTAGCTGCAGATGTATGCAAACCAGCTTTAGCTAGTTAGATTAATACTCAAGAAACAGTGTGTGCTGTCCAAGTATTTACATGATCTTGGAGAGGAATTCACAGTCCACACAGTGTTCCCTTCAGCTGTACTGATAAAGGTGCCCAAACAAAAGGAAAGGTGCTGTACTGCAGCAGCACCCAGGAGGCCTGTGCTGCACACTCTGTGAGCACTGAACAAATCAGCAGCAACTCTTGAAGATCAAGCATGTGTTTCTGAAGCTCTGCAACATCTACACAAACCTCCTCTGTGCTTGTGACCACAGTACAGGTCTGCCCCTCATCCCTCAGAGTAAAAGTGGTGATGGGAGGTCTTCTGTCCTGGTACCCCCACCGGGAAGGTGTGCTCCAGATCTCATGTCAACATCTGGCCCAGCTTCTCCTTCTGTGAAAAGAGACATAAAACTGGCAACTAAACTTCTTAGTGTGCTGAGATATAAAGAAGAACAGCAAAGTGCTGTTTCTAGTAACAGTAGCAGCAGCATTTTGAGTTGTTTTTTTTAAACAGAAAATGAACCACAGAGAGAAACAGCGAGATTGCATCTTTTGCACATGAGGATGCGTGGTGGAAGAGGTTGGTTCGGTGGGACAATACGAAGGACACAGCAGTAAGTCAGTGTTTCATTCCTGGTGTGCTCTGGGACAGGCTGCCAGCGTGGAGAGGTGCTCTGTGAGAGTCTCAAATTGCACCTGCTACACAGTGGCAAAAGTATCAGAGAGACTAAAGCCAGTGTTGTTTTAGATAGATGACACTTTCTGAATAATGTATCGGTTAAAAAACACATTCCGCTCCCTTCCAAATAGTCATCCATCAACTAATATAGGCAGGATATACACAGGAACAATTTCAGCTGTTGAATGTATATCATAACAGTTTCATGATGTATATATTTGGTGTCACATATACTTCAAATAATGTATTTCAGTAAACAACATCCCAAATAAGGAAAAAAAAAATTCATTCTTACTCATTGCCTTTGAAATTTAAATTACTGAACAAATTAAAGCCCAAACTTACATTTCATTATCTTACACTTAGGCCAGTATATTTCCTAAGAGAAAGCACAATCTTACTCTTTCTGAAATAACTATAATTGCATTATTTAAAATAATCTTTTGAAGTTTCTACAACCCAAATATTACATGATTATGCAAAAGTATAAAAAGTAGAAATTGTCTAAAAGTCAAATGTAGATGGGATTACTATTTATTCAAAGCTGGACAAGTCTTTAAAATAATATAATTCATATATATTGATGATAGATAGCCAGATGATCATTATTATCCAACAATACTGCTTTTCATAAAACACTCGATGATAAAGTTACCTAATAGATCATGCAGAATGATAAATAAAACATGTAAAGCTCTGCTAGGAAAATGAAAAACATAGGAGATAGGAACTTTATTCCTGCACCAGGACATAAAATATTTATATGAGAAAAAAAATGTTGTTAACATTGTTATTAAGACCTTTCACTCTCAGTGTGCCATTTTCAGTACTAGGGTTCTATACTAATTGCCTAATTTTCACTAGCTGCCATTAGAAACCTTTTTATTTTTTTAAAGTCATATATATTACATATTATATTATATATATGATACATAATATATAATATATAATATATAATATATTATATATTATATATTTATTATATTATTGAAGCATTTGTCTTCAGCTTGTACTAGCTGTTTAAAAAATATGAATATATTTATAACTTATGGCGTTACTGGAGGGCATTATTCTACAAATTAATTTTACAGCTGGTAGCATTTTTCCATAATGAATTATTGATTAATTATTCCAGATATTGCCCGTCCTTGCTCCAGCACCAAGCACTTACTGCACTGCTAAGTCAGCCCATGCTAGAGCTATTCCTTGGACCGAGTCCCCAAACACCACATTCCTGTCAGTTTTCACCTCTTTACTCTTGTCACCATCTTCCACAGAAATCATCCACGCTCCTCCCTGCTTAACACACTGTGGTGAGTCACAAACACGTTCCAACATAATACTGCCAGCACTTATTAGAAGAGCATTTGCATTTACATTGCTTCCTAACAACCTTTATGAATTATTGCTTTGCCTTGAAATTAATAGTCATTGTGGATAATGTTTATGTGGCTCAGCCTTCTTCATCCTTCAGTCACCATTTAGATCTGTTGAAAGCATATGGGGATGTGTGGGTGTGTACTTAAGTGAATGTTTCTCTGCTGTGCATACATATCCTGGCAAAGCATATTCACACCTATATCATAATGTGACAAGTACTAGGTACCAATTTAAATGGATAGAATCAGCTTTAAGTTCAGTGAGTTCTATAAAAGTTGGTATTTTTGTTACTTACAAATTAGTGATACCAGACTCCATCGATTTGTGTTCCATCTATTCTTCCAGGAAGAAACTGTCCAGTAACTGGAATAAAAGAGTTTTAAAATCCAGTTTTACTCTGTCCAAAGAAAACACATTCCAGGTAAATGGACGCTGAGTTAAGCTACCAAGGTGATCTAAGCTTATAGTGAAATTGTTTTGCTCATTCTGGACAATTTAATGACAATATGCCTGACCTTGTGTGTGCAGAGCTCCTCACTGAACCTGTATTTAAAGAATATTCTTTACAGACAGGTCATAAAAAAATTATACACTGCAGGTCCAAAACACTATTATGATGAAATGTGTTTTGTAGATTCTACAGTGTCTGTTAATGTCAGCAGTGAAAATTAAGGCCTTCTATTCCTTTCCTTTTGCAATGAACTTAATACAAAGAGATCCCTATTTCCACTGTAACCTTTAGCTTCCGTACAAATGCATAAAGATAAACTCAAGGATAAAATTCAGTTGTCCTCCAGTAACACAAGAAATCCTCCAGTAACACAAAAACAGAGACGTGAAGGACCAGACAAAAACAAGCAGTACTGCACTCTCAAGCAGTCACTAGCTCTGAGGTAGAAGTTTACACAATGTATTCCCTGTGTTTCTTGGATCTAAGACAGACAGCAACAACTTATCACTTTCCCTCAGGGTTTTTATGTTAATTTTGTTATTTGTTTCATTTATGTAACAGGTACTCATAATACTCCTTAAACATTCAGCAGCTAGCTGTGATAAACATTGTCTTCCCACTCCTGCAACAACTGATTTGTGCTGAGAACATGCACCATTGCCTTCTCGTGCAGAAGAGCATGGGAACACACTGCCTGTTTCACTTTTCCTTTCTAGAAAAAAAATTAAAATAAGAAGATAAAGCCTCTGTCTTTGTTGCTGTGCTTAGCAAAGCAAGTAACAGAGGGAAGTTGCAGATGAAGATCTGTAGCCAACCAAGTATATCTTGTAAATAAGTTTTCTAGGTCAGGAAGAGAAACTGACACGTGGGAAGTAATTGGACAGAAAGAGGTAGTTGAGATTAACGCTTTGTGGCAAATAGATGACTCTCTGGAACATGTAACTTCTGAAAAATAAAGGAACTCTCACAGATTTTGTTGGAGGAAGCTATTTGCCAAGAATTTTCCTTTCCTTTATTTTTTTTTTAAATTTTTTTTTTATTAGCCACTTACAAGACTACTGACATATTCTGGCACCTGACTGGCATGACAAGAGCCCTGTGCCCTGCCACTGTAGCCACACTCCTGCTATCCATATTTAAATTTCATCTCTCTTCCTTCAGCTCAAGCTAGCTGGAATGGAGACAGTCCTGTGTATTTAGTCTCTGGGATAAGGAAGTCTTGAAATACTTCACAAGTACCCTCCTGCAAATAAACTGGAGGGTGGAGATTGGCGTCCACATGCTCTTGCTTGTGTGCAAGCAGCATTCACACAAGGAAGCAGATTCTTCGGTGGGAGAAGAGCTGAGGTGGACCATTCTCCTGTTCAGTCTATCTTTGCTTTACAGCCCAGGTCCTCATCTGATTAAAGCCCCTGTCTTTCAAAGAGACCAAAAAAATCCTGCTAGTTTAAAACAGCTAAGCACCCTGATCCCTACTAGGCTTTTATGGAGTTCTCACAAGGCTGCTGCAGAGGATGGTCTCCAGCTAAGAAAAATAATGCACTGCTTGAAGCCCCCAGAGAGAGCCACCTCTCTAAGGTGCACTCAGCTGTGCCCTGGGAAGAGCTGCATGACGAACAACAAAACAATCCTGCCCCTGTTTGCCCAATGGCGACATCTGTGTCTCGTTAGCGACGCACGAACTGTTCAAACAGTTCTCCTCTCAGGTGGAAGTGAGCTGTGCAACTTCATTCCGTTGATGTGAGTAGCTAACAATGTTGCCTCGAGCCTTTGCATTACTACTGCATTCAGGTATGAGCTTAGATTCCTCTTGCTATGGAGCAGAGGAGTTGAAGCACAGGAGAAAATTTCAGCTTTAATTAATCTGTCTTGGTCCCTTGTGTTACAAAAATATTCTCAACGCTCCAGAAGCCAAGTATTTACCTGGATACTTTGTTTATTTTCAAATAGACTTTCTGAAGTTTTATTTGAAGTACCTGTAATCCTTAACCCACAAATTCACACTCATCACTAATATACTCCCAGTGAGTGTCCCTCTCACCTTATATGTAAATATCTGATTCTGATAGTGGGTTGATACTGCTGGTCAATATGAATATAATTGATTAAAACCACATATAGCAGATCTTCAAAGGGCAAAGAGGGGCCTTTAAAGCAAAAATACATTTTTTTTTAAACCATCAATAATGCTACAGCTATTCAGTTCATTTGAATTTGGAGACCAATACTAAAGTTAGAGGAAGGATTTTCCTACTGTGGTTAGATCTTAAAAGATCTGTGCATGTAGGAATTAAGTTGCACTTCACTTTGTGGGAGCCTCAAACCTGAAGGTTCCAAGGCAGATCTTGTGGAAAATAAGAAAGGAATTTATAGATGAATGAAGATGTGATGGCATTTGGGAAAAATTGGATTACAGTGGCCTGAACCCATTCTGCAGTGCTTGTAGATCTTTGTTTCAGTAAATTTTAAAGAGAAATAAAAGTACTGAAGATATCCAAAGCAATCTATAGCTATTCATTAACTTACCTCACAGCATGAGCACATGTATGTCTTTTCTTCAAAACTATACAGGTAAGTCATGGCCCTGAAAAAGCATCTCTTCATCTCAACCCAAATGATTAAGGTTAAATCATAAGGTATCTCAATCTTCTAGTAGGCATTTGCAACTCTTTTGAAAGCAACTGAAAAGACTTAATTGGCCTAGATGCACTCACTTGCACAATTATAAAGTGAAATCAGGTAGCTGGCATTAAAGGCTAAGGATGTCGGAACCATAAAAATGTGATAACTTGTTCCACTTGTAATTTCCCTTAAGGAAAATCTCACTAATTTATGTGCCCATCATTTCCCTAAATTTACCTGAAACACTGTATAGTAGTCATAAAACCAGAAAATTACTCCCTTTTCCCTTTCTCCAGAGTACTTTGCGGGGCCAGATACCTTTCTCAGGGAAACAAGAGGGAGAGAAGATGGAATATCAAAGTATTCTGGGGAAAAAAAAAAGGAACTTTTTTGGGGCTAAGAAAGCATGACTAGTTTTTACCATTCCAATCCTTTACCCTACTGTAGCAGCACCAACCATGCAGTCTTACATGACACACCAGAGAGTTCAGTCACACTCAACATCTTTCCTGAGATGCTGCAGAGTCCTTCATTCTATTGACACAACTGTGCAAGCATTCACTCTGTGAAAAAACCCAATAATCTGAAAGAAAGTAAAGCTTCCCAAAAAATAGGGAAGAGGGAACAGAATTAAAATATACATTTGCTTTAGCCTATCAAGCTTTACCCTCCTCAGGGCTTGGACTAGACAGGCTATTGGCAGTCTATTTACCCAGAAAGTATAAGGTGGGCATATGTCTGTGGAGCAAACCCTTGTGCCTGTGGACTCCCCCAGCCAGCCCCTGCTGGTTTATTCAGAAGAGCTTCACCACCTCACAGCCTCATCAATGATTCCTCATGGGGCCAAGCTGGCTGCTGCTGTCCAAGCCAATTTTTCCAGCTACTTCTGCAGGCCCTAAGGCCCACTGAGGTTACAGAGACCTTAAATGATGATTATCAGACAGCCTTTGAGGTCTTGCCCACCTAGTGTGGAAACCACATCCCAGAGTGGCCCTGGCCAGGTTACATGTGCTGGTCAACACTGGGAACTTCCACTGGCTTGTCCGTGCAAGGTAAAGCATGTCAGCACCCTCATGCCAGTAGAAGCTCAGTGCAAATACACAATTATAAAGGTATCTTTTACTGCTACAGCTTATTTCAGCCTCCTCATTAAGATGAGCTAAAATATTACAAGAACCTTCTGTGGAAAGGAGTTCATACTGGGACTGTTCAGGTTATTGGAGCTGTTTTAATTATAATCATACAGTCAAAGCAGAGGGGAAAAATAATCTTGCACTGTCCTTTCAACTGAGAAGGCATTTTTCATCATTCTTCCTATAATCATTTCCCTCTGTTTTGAAGTATGGTTTGAGGCAAGTGCTCCAAATCTTCTATCAAATTTGAGTCTCTTTGACAATCCCTGTAGGCTCCAGTTCTGCTGTATTAATTGAAGCTTAGTGCAGTAGCCTATTTGGCCTCATAAATTTTAGAAATGCTGCATTTTTATCTAGTAGTACTATAACCTGAGATATATTTTAAATTTTGATGTCACTAATCGCTTCTTTCATGGGGGAAGGCATGTTGCCATGGTGAAGTCTTTTAACTTATTATTTTCCTAGGAACACATCACAGAGGAACATTAGGAAAGTGTAAATAATTCCTTCCTTTACAATGCTCACTGCACTATACATCTTTGAACAAGTTACTAACATGTGTCCCTCCTTGTTATAACACACTAACAAAACTTGGGCACCTACCTTGTGGGGGTGTTTTGAGGGCTGGAGCTTGTAAAGTCCTTTTGAGGATGAAAAGCATTATATGAGTATTGAGCACTAATCTCAGCCATGTGGACAAGCCCTGCACATTCGAAGTAAAAACCTTTCTAATAACATCCATCTGCATCTTGAATACAAGAAAGAAATTGTAAGACAGCCTGTCAATGATCAAGGCTTTTTCATGCAGCTCACCCTACTGTTTGGCAGCTGGCCAGCTCAGAGAGCCTACAGAGGAAAATGGCTCTGAAGGAAAAAATGTGCATGTTAAGCAGAGGACAGCTTTTGTGAAGGGTGAGAAAAAACAAGACAAATACCCCTGAATACCAAAGTGCTCTCTGGTACATGAAGGAATGAAGTGAGACAAACTGTAAGGAAGAAACCACAGTAGGAGAAGCAGGAGCCCTCTCTTCTCACTAAAGATAACTCAAGCCTGTTTGCACTAAACTGCTGAGATAAAACACATTTCCACTTAAGGACCAAGACTGGTTTACATTAAGGATGTTACTTTGGAGAGAGGCTGGGAGAAGCCAGGGAAGGATTTTTTTGGAACTGCAGCACCTAAACCAACCAAGAATGCATGTCAGCCTTCAAAACTCTATTAATGACATCATAAAGTCATTCAAAATAGTTTGTGGGGCAATGCAGCAGGATCAGAGCATGCTGAGGGGATCTGAACAGCTCTTCAGTGGGAGTGATTTTTCTTCAGTGGGGCTTATCTCACTGGCAAAGGCACTTTAGCTCAGGGCACTGGCTCCCTTCTGTTACAAGACCCTGTGCAGAGTCATCAGCAAATTCTTTTGCCTGATATATATATACACACACACATATATGTATCCAATGTCAGAATTAGCCCCCTTACTTCCTCTCACCAGTCATCTACAGATTCATTTCACTCAAGCTGTGCTCCAGCTGTACAGCATTGCAGTGCTGCAATAAACATATGGAGTTTCAGCCAATAGTCCTCCTTCACTTCCTACAGGCTTTTAGTCTCTCTTTTTCCCTGCAATGCTTTGTGTCCTACCTCAGAAGCAGCAGCATTTAATTAAAGTAAAATATGGAGGAATTAAACTAATGACAAGAAAATCTTAATCTATCATCCTACCTGTAGAGAATTTTGTGAGGAAAGATTTCTTGTCCTCCATTAAAATGTTTACCTGCAAGAGATTCCTCCTCTAAGAAATCATGATTTACATTTAGATAGCACCTTTTATTCTGACAGCTTGTCTTTACTGAAAAGTTGATTCCAGTCATGACTCCTGTGTAGCCTTTAATTCAAATTCCTGCCATATAGAAAGAACCCAAAACTAAATATTTAAGCAGCTTTTAATTCACATTATCTTGCCACAGATCAATTTAGCACAACTCATCAACTGCTAACATGATCAATAATTAATGTGGCTGCAGGTCATCTACTTCAGAGTTCTGTTAGTCTTTGTTATGTCTTCCTGCAGGTTGCTCCATGAGAGCAGGCCAGCTCTTCCACAGCTCCCTGGAGTGAAATCCATAGAGGAACTCAGTCCACTGAAAAAAGAAATAAAAAAAACCCAAGGAACAAAACCAATTTTAAAAAACCCCAAACCCCACACCAAAAGGTTTTAAATATGCTCTTAGAAGTGTACAGGCCCCAACAGATGAGCCCTGGTGAATTTGCCTACTGTGGTGTATTGTGTTACTAATCCCAACATTTGATTTCCTGACCTCCCCCTCTCCACAGCAGGGATGGCAGAGGAGCACATGTCCCCATCTCAGCTGTTCTAGCACAGGGCCTGGCACCCTGAGCCAAAGTCTTTGCAGCTGAAATTGAGATGCTACACTATGGACTGGAACAAAATTATTCACCTAGGTGGGGGATATATGTTGTTCATTTTGAAGCTCTTTTAAAATAAAACGAGCAACCAAGCCTACATAGATAGGAAAAGTAGACCATGTGCTGCCTCATATCTCTCTCCATCTCTGAAACAGACCTCTCCAACCAGACAGATTATTTGTTAGGCCTGAGGAAACCCTCAAGTCCACCATGTG
Organism: Setophaga petechia; assembly: GCA_024362935.1. Taxonomy (NCBI): domain Eukaryota; kingdom Metazoa; phylum Chordata; class Aves; order Passeriformes; family Parulidae; genus Setophaga; species Setophaga petechia. Next base: position 38,258,516 of record JANCRA010000001.1, read on the forward strand.
GTTGCCTCAAAACTCCATGTACTTCTGCAATATGTTTTACTGACTTTGCTCTTCTTGCTGCTGCTGAAAATTTTGAAATCATGTGATTTAATCTGCAGTACAACGACACAGCAGCTGTATTTTCCCAGCTTCTCTCTTTCTGTGATTTATTAGGCTTTTTCTACACAAAATACAAGCATGCCAACTAGAAGGGTGATCTTTTACTTTGAGAATTGTAGACCACCATCAGTTTTGGAAGAAGTTTGCCTAGCATAAATACAGACAACAAAAATAAAGATTACCCCTCTTCTTGTGTGCAAATCAGCAGCAACATAAGCACACCCAGCAAGCATGGCATCGCTTGTATAATACTTCTTCATGTGCACTGCTCTTTTCAATGGCTACATTATTCCAGAAGACAAGGGTTAGAGGATGAAGCCAGCCTTGGAGCCTGCCTGTGTGTGCTGTGTGCAAGGCAGCCCAGCTCAGCACTGCAGTGACAACAGGAGGCTGTGACCAGCCCCTGGATGTGCCTGGCAGAGGCTGGGTGCACTCCCAGCCCTGCATGACAGAGCACGAAAAAATGTGGCTTGTGGGAAAGTAAAGGGAGGAGGAGGGAAAATGGGAGACCAGACTCCCATTTGAGAGGAAGAGGAAGAGAGACTTCCCATTTGGGAAGAGGAAGAGAGACTGAGGCAAGTCATACTGGGAGGAGCAGCTGAAGGGTCAAGAGAAGACAGCAGCAAAATGTTGATGAACAAGTAACCCTTGGTGATTCAAAGCCAGTGTTCCCCAGCTCAGCTCTTACTCAGAAGATCAGCATGTGCCAGTGGGCATGCACAGGCAGGCACTGCCAGTCAAATGCCCTGAAAGTGCCCCGTAGGGATGTTTGGGGAAAAGAAAACTATTAAAATGACAATAAAGACGCTCCAGCACAAAAATCAGAGCTGCCACATGTGTTTAACTAGAGTGTAAGGAACACTGATATTCTTGATTATTCATTAAAGACAAGTTTATTTCAGATGTGGTTGGAAATATACTGGAAATCTCTTGCTGAGCATTTTTAATATTATATGTAGTATTGCTGAAGCATTGAGGACCTCTATTGTGTCATACCAGTCCCTTTAGACTCACACACACAGAAGTGGCTTGTGCCCTAAGGTGGTTACAAGTGAAAAAAAAATCAGGAGACAACAGATGGAACCAGCAGCTGGAGGATTGGCAGAAATCAAGGCATCTCTGACAGTCATGTCAGACAGATTTTTGTTTGGGGCTCCTTTGTTCCATATCTTTTGCCAGCACCAAAAAACCAAATCTCAACAAAATTACTCAGTGAACCATAGAAAAAGCAACTCTAGAAAAAGACCTGAGTGTCCTCAGATCAATTTCATGTGCTGGAAGCCCCTGAAGAGCTACAGGTGCTGCCCAAGATCCACCATTTCAGACAAAGACCCCCTGAAGCAGCAAATAGCAGCTGAAACCCAGGAAGTCAGGCTCTCTACAACTCCAGTCTCCTGAAGACAAATAATTCAATTGTCAGTGGGCAGTCTCCAGCAGACTTATGAAATGCAGAGAAATAGATGTGGGCCTCTCTTAGAGCCAGCTCTCCAAGGGCACCTGCAGGGACTGCCACCCTGCCACAGGGTGGGGACCTGCCAGCACCAGGGACACTGGCACAGACAAGGGACTGATATGTCACCAGGGGAAGAGCAGGCAGCCACTGTGGTGATGGGCACACACCCTACTGCCACCGTGCAACGGGGCTGGACCCCCCAGGTCACACGGGGCCACCCTAATGCCATGGAGCATCACAGGGATACACATGGAGAGTAGGGGATGGTGCTGGGGTCTGGAGCCCTTTGCTCAGCAAGGATGCTGCTCCAGCCTGGAGCAGGACTGCAGGACTGTCCCTGTGGCCCTGCAGGTGCCAGGGACACAGCGACCAGGGCAAGGGCAGTGTCACTGTGTACCTGCACTGCCAGGGTCTGTGCAGTGGGGCAAACATGACAGAGTGGGGATTAAAGCACAGGCAGCACAGCAAAGAAAGATTAAACAGTGACATGAAATGTATGTTAAATGGCACCATTGTCTCTGTTTCATGGCAGACTGATGCCTAAAAAGAAAAAACATAATTTTGATGTTCTCATTTTTCATAGCAAGTATCTGGGTATTTTCAACCACAAGGGATTGTTTATTGTGTGCTAGGCACATAAAGACATGCACACCTAGGGACAGTAACATGAACTGGATGTTTTTTCAACGTGGAAGCTTTTATGCCTTGCCCAGCAGTTCTCATTCATTACTTAGAAGCATGCCCTGCACCTCCATATTCAAGAAAAAGCCCTGGCAGTGTTCAGGGAGAAAATGAGGTTCTGCTCCAGGGGCTGAATGAAAACCTCCTGCTGGGAATCAGCAAGGATTTCTCAGGGTTTCTAGTTAAAAGCAGCTTCAGAGGTGTTATCCTACTACAGTTCTATTTGAATTTCAAATGTACAAGAGTAAACGAGCAGAACCCAGAATATAATTGATGGGCTAACAGAAATATGTATCTTTATTAAAAGAATTTCTATGTGTTTTGGAAACTGCTTTCATATTATAGTAATGGTCTGTGTATAGACTCATGCTTAACAATGATTTTATTTAGAGACTGATTGATCCATTTCAGTGTACTTATGTCTTGTAATAATTAAACAAGGATTGCACAACTGGTATTTCAATAGTCGATTTCTTTCTTCTCATATATATAAGAATATATAAACAATATATATATGTATATATATATATATAAATATATATACATAAATACTATATATATATAGTATTTATGTGCATATATATATATATATATATATATTTATAGATACTATAAATTGAGTTGCAATATAGTATATGTGCTCCAGTAGCACTGAACATACAAGTATGTGCTCTTCAAGCTATACACAGCTTCTACTATTGAGGTAAAAGTCACAGGAACATAAAATCAGTAGTCTGTGGTCAGATTAAGAATTTATATAATCTAATATCCTGGCCAGAATTGGTCTTAAATCTCATTCACAGGTTTTTGCCTGGCAACTCCTTTGAGCCAAAAGGTGACTAGATTTAGCTATGAGCTGTGTGGAAAAAAAAAATCCTTTTGATATTTAAACATGTTTCTAGGAATTTAATTCTAGGTTTTGGCTTATGAAATGTTGCAACTGCTCCTTATTTATCTTCAGAAAGGTCATTATTTAAGAGCTCACTACCACACCCTTTTCAGTCATTTCTGAGAGAGAGAACAGGATATTTCTGTCAACTTCCTGAAGAGAAATGAAGTCAAATACATTGACTTTGATTCTAGATTGCCATTAGTTTTCAGTTTTTAAGATTAACAGAATAGCATAGGTAGGTAAGTATATCCACCTATATACCTTTCTATATCTTTTCTCCTTTTAGCAGATCATTTCATGAGATTAAGAAGAGTGGGGAGTCAGAACTGCACAAGATAATCAAGATATAGGTGTAGCACCAATATATTCAGTGGCATAATATCTGGAGGTTTTACTGAATTGTCTGCTTACTAAAAGCCAACATGATTCTGACCCCACTCCTCGTCAGAAGGAGCACTGAGTGGTGAAATTGCACGGTGTAAGTTGTATAAAGAGCACCCAGAGATCAAAACAGCCTGTCAGTTTACCTACTCAACTCTTCTGCTGCATTGTTAATACCATTAAAAAAACTGAGCAAGTTTCAGGAAAATGTCAAGTTGGATAACCTTATTTCAATCCAACTACTGTGCTACATGCTGTCCTAAGAGGTTTTTCTGCCAAAGAGCTTTTCCACCCTGCTTTCTATCTAATATCACGGTAAGGCTGCTGTTATTCCCAGCAGATGTGGATTACACTCTCTTAGGGGCATAGGTTTTGTGTAGAAAGCACTTTTCCTGAGAAACTTATCTTGGGAAGTGCTTTGGACTCTTCTTGCTGACTGTCTTTAATCCAATAATGTCACTACAGTATTGTGTGACACGGGCATCACTCCTGTGGAAGATTTGTGCCAGGCAATTCTGAGACAAGAGGAACAGTCAAGGTTATTTTTAAAGCACCAGAATAAACTTCATCTTGGCAACATAATCACTAATGGAGAATGCACAGCTTGCTATTAGTGACACTGATACCTTGTAAAAGGAAAAGTAAAATTCACCTGATTATTTATAGAGTTCTGTTGCATGTAGTGAAGCAAGTGTGTTATTGCAGATTTACAAGTTAGCAAGTGGTTCATAATTAGCATATTATTCATATGCAGCATAAGACTTTTTAGATAAAGAACCAAATATCTATGCTCAAAGTTCCTAATATTTCATATAGGTTTATGCTTACTGTTCCATTTCCAGTGGTTTAAAGATAAGAAGATTATTTTTTTAAATCCCTTAAATAATTCCTTAAAAATAAAATGGGATTTATTCACGCAATGGTATGTGTAAGCTTCCTGGTTCTGATTTCAACAAAATATAGTATCACTTGTCATGATCCAATTTTTTTAAAAAATAATGCACTCACACATACCTCTACAGCTGTGTCTTAGAATTTCTACTGATCTCCTGATCCAGCTCATAACTCTGAGGTCAAAAGGGGCTTGACCTTCTCATGCAGCCTCAAAAACCATCTTCTCAAGGAAGAAAAGATGGTAAACTAAGTAATAAACCTGACCAAGCTGGACTTACTCACTATATAATTTCTGTTATTCTCATGATTAACTGCTTGAAAGACTGTTAGCAGCTGACAGGAAGGTAGAGATTGTTTTTATTTCTTGTGCACTTTTCCAGCCTCAGACTCTTAATGGAATTTAGGAAAATAATGATAAGCTAAAAAAAGCAGAGTTAAATAGTGCCTGAAGTACAGTGCAGGTGACACAGTGCAGTTAGTTAACTTTGAAGATATTCAATGGGGTATTAAAAGAACACTTGGGGTTTAAGAGCCCCATTATTTCTGTCTTCATAACATATATGTAGAAAGCAAAGTGCTGAAGAGCAGCCATGGCTATACATGAGTCTGAGCTACCCTGTTCTATCCAAGTGCCCCAACTGATGCATTATTTGTGATGTCAGAACCTCCAGAAGGGTTATATTGTAAGATCAAATCATCCTTCTGCAGCAGCCTTCCTCTGCTGACTGCTGTAGCCCCTGGTTCGGACCCAGTGCCCCTGGGGACCCAAAGGCTGAATTCAGCTCTGGGCGTGCCAGGTGGAGCAGTGCTCTGGCTGCAGCGCTCCTCGGGACAATGCCAGCTCAGCACTCCTGACCTTCAGCCACTTGCTCTCATCTCACGCTGTTTGCTTTGGCACAACTGCTTCTTCCCAAGGCACCCCCTGAGGCCACGTGGAAAATGAGATCAGTGAACTGATCTGTGTTAAAAATAAACCATGAAAAAAAAAACCCAAACCATTTTACCAGGTGGTTGAGAAGCAGTTGTTTCAGTGCCCTTGGCATCCCAGGTAGGCAGGTGGAGGGGCTGGAGCTGGGCCTGCTGCAGGAAATGGCACATGGCATCCCATCCAGCACTGGGGCCTCAGGCAGCTCTCAGAGGGTGGATTCCTACACCAAGGGAGTATTCAGGAGTCTAAGATACCCTAGGTATCTTTCTCTAAAGATAGGCAACAAAGGGAAAAAACAGCAGAGACGCAGGAATTGTTGATGCTATGCTGTCCCTGATGAGTGGAGAGACATATTTGTATTTGGAGCAATGAAATTATAGTCTGTCAAAGAACAGCTTTTTATTATTTCTTTCCTTTTTTTGTTCAAAAACTAATATTTAGCACTTTGTCTGGCTTGACTTAGCAATTTTAAAACATAACATAAAACCTTCTCATCAGTGATTTAGAACCACAAGTCCTGGGGCTCTGTTTTCTGAGCAGCTCACTCTTCCTGCAAAATCACAGAGTACCTTCAGCTTGTGTGGAAATTAATAGGTTCTGTTGTAAACACATGTCTGGGGCCTGCTTATGCTTTTCATTAAGCCATCATGAAATAGCTATTGCTAGATAACACCAGCTGTGGCCATTTTATCCTGGAAAGCAATTGGGATGTTTCAGTTAAACTGGAACCAGGAACTTCAGAAAAAGAAAAGTCCACACATGGAATTAATTTGAAAAGAGCTAATCAGAGAAATACCAAGCACAACCCATGGTATTTGCTATATATTTATATTTTTAAAGTTAGGTTAAAGATGTTCATCTCAGGGTGATAAGGCCAATTTTGGCCTTTATTCTCTGAAACTTTACACAAAATATGCACAACTATATTCACCACGATTAGCAATCCCTACCACCAGCTTCATCTGGTTGCATTAATACCATCTGGAAGTTACTGTTTGGCCAGTAGAATGAACTATTTTTGTTGTTGTTGAGGGAGTAGGAGATGCCCTAATGGGTGTTGTAAATTTAAGCAGTGGCTCTGTATTTAGCAATGATTTGGTTCTGTGCTTTGAAATATGCCCTCCTAGCATATGTGCTTACTGGGGAATAAGACTGCTCAGATTTATCTGATTATTTACATTAGTATAAATACAGTTTAATGTCCTAGCTTATAATTAATATTTCAGGAGTAACATTGAAACAAAAGGAAAACAAACCTCAGTGTTATTGAAATAATTGTCATTCTTACTATCATCTCTTCCATTCATCATTTTAGGAATATACCCACAGCTTTCTCCAAAAGCTTGATCAAATAAATATGTCCTTCACTGTGCCTGGAGAATCAGTGCATCTGGACCCAGCTAGGGAGGTACTGCAGAGATTTCCAGCCTGCACAGTGAGTGAGCTGCCAGCTCTGCCTCTCTTTATCTGACCAAGAATAGCCCAACGCTCAAACGCCTTTGCTAAGCCAAAACTGTTGGGAGGCAGTCAGTCCCCTGGGAATCAAGCCAGGGTTTTTCCCGGTGACAGATATATTCCATCTTCATCCTTATTAATGGAACATTTATAATTGATTTCCTTTGTTTACCCTTTCCCTTCCTTTTGCAAGAAAGAACAAAAGTCTAAACTTTGCTTTCTGTATGACAAACATGAGGGAATTCCTTACAGAATGTTAAACACACAGTGGGAAGCACTGAGCATGGCTTTCTATTAAATTACAATTCCATTTCTACCAATTATTGAAATACATTGTTTCTTCTGAAGCCCAGACGGAAAAATAACACATGTAATTAGTGTGGATTCTTCTCTGAAAAGGTGAATGTAGTTACAGGACAGTTGACACTACAGAGCTGGAAAATAATAAACCTGATGTAAAAATCAGGACACAAATCCAAGCTGTATTTTCTCTGGCAGCAAAGTCGGTTTTGGAGGTTCCTGCTTTCTGTTATTGCACCTATGGCACATAATCACAAGTGCACTGTGCCTCTGCACTTGTGCTAATGTGATTGTTTTGAGGCCGTGCTGTAAACTGGATTAGTGAAAAAATTTTAGGAAGGTTTCCCCACAATCTAAATAGCACTGGAAAATGCTGTACATTAGCAAGACCCTTTAATGAAGAGGCCTTGGAACCAAGCTGTGCATCAGCTATTAACTCAGAGGAGTGCACTCAGGTAGTACCTACTCCTCAGAGCTCAGCTGCTGGATCCTGTGATGCTGGAAATACGGATATGGTGTTAAGGGAAGCATTGTATGGACTACCTCTACTTAAATTTTAGCCCCATGCTGAATAGGACTGAATCCAGTTCTAAATGGTGTCCTTCCCTGTTAATGCAACACAGTCAAAGCAAAATTGCTGACCTTTACTGAGAGGCTGGTCCAGCTCTGAACTGTATTAGAGTGATCTTTGTCTTAATTGTCTCTGCACAAAGTGATGTATTTTCAGTTAATATGCATCATGAAAAAACACATTGCTTGGAAATTAAGCCCTTGCCTAAGAATAGGAGTCAAATATTATCCAGTGTGATTAACTGAGAAATTTAGAGACTATTCTGGTTCCAAAATGCTTCACAAAAAAAGTTCCTTTCTGTTTCTGTTTTGCTTCACCCATATCAAGAGCAGCTCCAGGTGAAATCTCACCCTCCTGTTTTGCACTTTTGTTTTTATTTTGTGATAACTATGATAGTTAGGAGGATGATTTTTTTTTTCCAGCCTCTGGATCAATAGAGATCTACTATCTAAAGCAATAGCATAAATACCAGTAAACCAGCAGGGAATTGATTTAATTCTATAGCAGCAATGAAGTAATCTGGCATCATCAGCTGCTGCTCTAGTAGGAGACTATTTCAGCACACTTCTAATGTTTTTCCTTTTAGATAAAAATGTGGCTTGTGGCTTTTTCAGAGGCCTGACTCCACACTGTGTTTTGCATTCTCTCTGTGTGACAAAGCTTTAGGGCAGTGCAGAAGGAACTCTGGTTGCTGTCCAAAGAAAGACCTGTGCTCCACTATAACGATGCAATATTTCTAGAACTTTACATTTTTGTCACAAATATTTCCTCCTCAGCTGGAAATCTGTGTGGGGTTTGTCTGGCTAAATTATATTCAAAAGCTGAATCATTATAAATTTGCAGTTATAGAAGTAATGATGGGAACGGTAACAAGACTGTGCCTCTCAGAATCATAATCTCAACGAATTGGTCGTAGTAAATTTGAGATATCTCTTTTGAAGCTATTATCCAAGTGCTTTGTAATAACCATTAACGCAAAAATCTGCCTTTGTGTGCTGTCAAGCTACAACAGCCCTCAGTTTTGGCAGTTAAAATATCAATACTAATCTCAGGCTGTAAATTGATGCTACAGAGACTTTGGTAATTTATGAGTTCCCATAAGACTCTTGTCGTGTCAGAGCAGGGCAGAGACACAGCTCACAATCATCAGCCCTCAGGTTAAGCTTTCTCTGTTGCTAAAAAAAAGACCTTTATTTATTTATATTTAGTCAATCCAGACCCTTGTGAGCACAGGGCTATTGCCAAGACACCACTGCCTGTGCTGCACTGACCATGAAGCAGTGCTGCAGAGGCTGCTGGTGAACCTGAGCAGCAGTGAAACTCAGAGGTCAGCTCTGTGCCTCACCCTCCAGCTTCCTCTCTTGTGACCAAAACTCAGGCGCTCAGGCTGGGTGGGATTTGTAAGGCTTTCCAGCCAGATGTCCCACCAGCAATGGAGAGCACAGCTTCATTCTGCTTTTGCTACACTGGGCCCTTCTGGCCGTGCACCTAATAAGCCCAAACAGCATCTCATTCCAGAAATCCAGACCTCTTCATCACTCTGCACTAAAATTCCTTGTAGCTCCATCTACGGATGGCATGAAAAGTCTTTTAAAATCCCAGGGTTTTGTTATTCAGAATGACTTTGTATCCTATATTTTGAATTGACATTGAGATAAATCAAATTGAATTCAAGCCACTTTAATTGTAGATTAGAATAAAATCATGTGATCCAATTTAGTAAACCAAAGCTACTTTAAATTCTTATCTTTGGCCAATACATATTCATTTCCTGAACATGTTTATGTAAATAAAACTGAAAGCACCATTTTAACAGGTAGGCACCCAATCAAAAATGACAAAAAGTTGTTTTTTACCAAGAGACTAATTTTGTTTCATAGCACACTGTTTTTTCAATGGCCAGATTTTTAGAGCAGGAAAAAGGATTATGTGACCCCCCCCACTGCTGGAGATGCACTCTAACAAAAGGTATAACAAGTGCAATGTACTTGCAAAGTGGAACAGCTATATAAAATTATTGCTTTATAAGTAAGATAAATGAAAACAAAGCATACTAAAACAGACTAATAGCAAAAATAAATTAAATAGTGAGTTTCTCTGACTTGTCTGTCTTTAGGCCCAGATGTTATACACGATTACAGAACAAGGAAGCCTGAACTTACTCCCTCCACAAGAAAGACATCTCCAGTGATAGACAGCACCAGCAATGCCAACTATTTGTGGTGCCCAGCCCCCATCCTTCATATGTGTCCCCTCACAAACATCACTACCTGGGCAAAATTGGGTGATACATGAGGAAACTCAGCAATTTCACCTGCATTTGTAGAGTGGAGCACAGATTAAGGTGAGAAAGACTTTGTCTGTGAAATTACCTGAGTTGAAGGAGGCAGAAAAAAGGTTTTGCTCTGCTTTGCAGTTTCATTCTGAATCATCCTTATGGCCAGGATTAATCACGGGCTAAGGAAGGAACAAGAGTGAATACAGCAGATAGATTAGGAACTGAAGCAAGCTACATGGGATCATGCAAGGTCTGCTTTCAGGGGACTGAGTGGCTGTGGGCTGCATTTTCCCACTTGACTAGAGCAGACAGGGATGCAGCAGGAGCTGTTTGAGGAAGCGAGCTCTAATGTGATATGAGCCATGAAGTGATCCCACCTGGATGATTCCCAAACACTGCAGAGACACACAAAGCATCAGGTTTGCAGCCTCTGTGTGACCAGAATCCCACAGGGTTTGTATGCTCACAGATGCTTACAGACCCTGGTAATTATGCAAACCTGCACGTTAGTCAGTCTCCTGCAGAACATGGGGTGCAGAAGCAGATAACAGGCTTCAGACACCATAAATTTTTCCCCCTTCCACTTGTCCTAGTCTTCATTTTGAACCTCTTACACATCTAGTTACAGCTGAATTCATACTTGCAATAGGTTATAATAAATATGGCTTGATTTCTGAGATAATTTAAATGTATATATGTGGATATGACATATACCGCATTTTTTCTTTGACATATGCATGCAAATTCACAGGTGATGATATGGCTATATTTAACATTGTTATCTTTACAGCATAGTAGTTTTACAAACCCAGAATACGCTAGAATTTTGATTTATTTTGGGCTAAAATATGCTACATTTCCTTAAACAAGCTTCTTCAATAGTTAAGGTGCTCTTACAACATGCTGCAGCATGTCTACATTGAACTCTCTACATCCTTCCAAGTATCCTTCTTAAAGCACCAAAAATAGAGGAAGCACATAAGTTATTCATGGGTTTTGCCTGTTATACACCATGTTGAAAACAGACATAATTCATTAAGTGGACACAGTGAGGGGAAGGGAAATTGGTCTCTCCTGGGAGCAAATGACCCTGCTGGTCAGGGAAGAGGCTTCCCAAGGACAGAACAAGACTGCTAGGAAAAGCAAGCAGAAATGAGAAATCTCAGGAACTGGAAAACTGTGATATGATTTGGATTAGAAAAATTAATGGAGCAGTAGAGCCACAGGTTCTTCAAATAAAGGAAAGAAAAATAATTTTGGGGAGCTAAAGGATATTGTACAACATTTGCTGTAACCCAGGGAGTTGGTGGAAGAGCAGGAGTGAATTTGGAAGTGAGGACCCATGCCCCATGGACCGAGTAAGCAGGGTTAAGTGTGTGTACAAACTTTTCAGAGTTTCAGCCTCAGTTTTCTGCAGTTATAAAATTTGCCTCAATTTATATCTGCCCATACAAAACAGCTTTTGAGCTTAAGGGGTTTTCATGCTTCCTGAGGACCTTTGAAGGAAACTTGTAGAGGTAAATTGAATTTGTAGCTGACCAGGAGCCCCCTCAAACAGAAAAGACCACAGCCACAGGGTGATCAGCTCTAAATAGCTCCCCCTTTTGGTCCTTATGGGCATCTGGTGTTGTCTTCCCAAACACACAAGAGGTTATCTCCTCCCCCTACCTTTCCCAGGGGGAAGAAGAGCAAGACAGAGGGGTAGACTTTTCTATTTGGTCCTTCCACTGGACACAGAGAAGAGAAAGAGAAGAAACTCTCTTCCTTTCCTCCTACTCACAACTACTCACAAGCAAAGGAATATATTCACTAACAGGATAGGAAAGAGCTGCAGGTAGAAGTGCAATAAGCTGATGGAGCTAATTGACTGGGCTGACTACCCATCGAAAATAAGAAACCTAACTGCACCAGACCTCTCTGAAAGGAACTGATATCTGGCACAAAACTGATAAATAATTTCTAAGGGCTGATCCTTTGTGACTTAAAGTGATGCAGGGAGACACAAGTCAGCAGCATTCAGACCCTCTGAAGCCTCCTTTGATCCCTCAGTACATCCATTTTGCATTCCTGCTGTACACCACCTCTGTAGGTCAAACTCTGGATCTTCACTGACAATTTCCCTGCAAAGTCTGTACAGGGAAGGTGTTCACTGTCCACGCTGCATTGGCTAACATCTCCTGCCATTAATCAAAAAACAATTCCTGCTGAAACGAGTCTGGTGTGACTCCAAGCTAGGAAAACAGAAATAAGGGTTCACATGTATGTCTTGCACATGGGAATAATTTCCCTGTGGGGGTGTGTGTGTGCTGTACCTATACACTTTGTGATATTGCTTCTTGGAATTTAACAGCATGCAGCTGAATCATTTCAATTCTTACCAAATCAGCAAATCAGCAGCAAAGCAGAATGCTAAGGGGCAATTTGTACCCTTGTGCAGAGCTGTGTGTACTTACTTGGGAAGCAGCAGTCTTTGGGCAAAGACTTGTCCAGTGTGAGTGGGTACATCCCGGGGCACTGCTGTGTGCCAGCACACAACCTGGATTTCAGCAGCAGAGGAAGGAGATGTAAGGTGTCTCTCAATTACAGGAGAAGCTGCTGCATAAAATGTGCTACCCCAGCCTGAAATGCTGCAGCTCTGGCCATGAGAGAGGCCAGCAAAAGCTGAGCTTTGCATAGGTGACCAGAAGCCCTCCTGCCTTGCCCCCTGCCCACTATGTAGCAACAGAAGTTCAATTTAGCATACTGGTACAGAGGTTTTTCCATTATCAGCTATCCACTCATAAATGAACCCTCAGTATTCAATGGTCTTTCTTTTTTACAGTCTATAGATTTTATGGCCTACTTTGTACTTCCAAGTGGGCTTTTTCCAGTACTAAAAGAGATCTGAACCATTTTCTTCATGTAAAATCAATAGCAGACATAGATCCAGGTCTCTCTCTTAAATATCTAAGCACCAACAAATTTCACTGCTCTCATTTTTGATCAGCAGCTATTGCTCTCAACAGAGATTAAAATAAAAACAATTTAAGCTGCTTAGTGAAGTTAAATAGCTTTTAGAACAATTTATTAGCAAAATAAAATTTCTAGTTCATGATTTATCGTATGATCTTTAATGAATTTTAAGATAAAACACAGTGCTTATATTTACAACACAGACACACTGTGGAGATATTCTAACCAAGTTGTATTTAAGACACCCAGACACCCACTTATTAGAATAATGCTTTCAAACATATTGTACAAAGTGGTAATTCTTGGCTCACAGGGCTCCTGCCAGTGTTAACACCCCCAAATTTTGAGAGTGAAAGCAGACTGCATGCTGAACAAGGGCCTTAATGTTGTCACCATAGAGATGACACTTTGCAACCCTTATTTGTCTCCTTGATTGCACCAAACAAATGCACTCTCTCTGTAGACAAATGCTTTTGGTTTCTTGAGTATCATTTCTCTAGATGATGCTTTAAATAATGCCTTTGTAGAGACATAAATATTATTTTGTAGTGCGGTGAAATTTACACAACAAAGAATACAGTAGCTCTTCTGATAGGAGACAGATAAGAATCAGTTTGAATAAATGCAAAGAAAATTTCTTTGTTAAAACACAGAGAGACAGGACAGTCTCTTTGTCTGCACAAACAAGGATGAAAGAACCTGTTATTTGTATTTGGCCAGTCGATTTGAAAACACAGGAGAGAAAATATTTTGTATAAACTAAACAAAAAATATTTTTCTCAGATTGGAAAACCAAAACCACTCATGTTTCCTTCATAACAGGACAAAAAGAAAGAGAAAAACATTTTAGAGGTGTTTCTACAACATATTTCTTTTATTCCCATTTGAAAGTTCTGCAAAATTCGACTCAAATTCATAAATAGCATGAGCTGTTTACTAGTAAATGTAAAAAAATACAAAAAATAATCACCCAACCCTATTCCAAAATAGGCAGAGTGAAAATCAATGCAGTGCAAAAGGGCTATGCACTCCCACCTCCAAAGCTTTCATGCCTTGCAATCCCACCACAAGAAGCCCTTGCCCACACTGAGCAATTGTTGCAGGGAAACAATTTCCTTGCTCAGTGAAGTGCCATCCACATTTGTAGGGCTGCACAAGTGCTCACTGAGAGCAAAGAAAACAGTAGATGGTGGTAAAAGTCACACTTCATCTTAATTTTAAAACAATGAGAGACTTCAACACAAAGTTTGGTGTCCAGACTGAGCGTAGCTAAGCCTGAACAGGTTGCACAGTGAGATTGGTCAGCAATGCAAGGGATGTTAATGTGCAATAGTAGCTGTCTTCCCCAGCCTGACTCCTCACAAACCCAACCCTGGACCCAAGGAGCAGAGTTCCTTAAGCTACTGATTAAAATGGGTCTTTTGCCTCTTTTTCTGACTTTTACTCTAGTTTATTCTTTCTTGAATGAGCTTGTTTCCATGACAGCTAGGGCCAGAAAACCAAAGACCCTTAAAATGCCAATTTGATTACGCTTTTATCAAATTATAGCAATCTAAATGCATTCACTGAGATAAGCCCTGTCCTGACACAGAAAGCTCTGCACTGTGACCCATGGTCCAAATCCAACCCAGAGGACTGCCTGCCCTGCCACACCTGCTGGTGGGGCAGAGGAGTTGAAGGCAGATAATCTGCTCATCCCAAATCCTGCCTGCCTTTGGAGGAAGGAGCTGCTGGCTCAGCTAACAGACCCTCAGCCTCAGTACTGCTCCATGCCCCTCACCATGCTGTCTGGGCTGCAGATGTTTAATAGCCACTGATTCCAGAAGCTGATTATCTAATTGCTCTGTCGTGTCAGCTCTGACCTCACACTCAGCCCAAATCCCCCAGCCCTCGGGGCTGATGGCATTTTCTAGAAATAGTCAGCCTGCCTGTCCAGACAAGGAAAGGCAAGCATGAGGGAGGTGGTGTCAGGGACTTGAGCTTTTGACCCTGAAGGCAATATGGATTCAGGTGATTTGAGGCACTTGACTCTGTGAACTTGAGCCTGAACTCACACAGCTGGCCCAGAGGGGTAGGTAAGATCGCTGGAGCTCTATTTTGAGCTGCATAGGCAGAAGTGACCTGGGAGCTTAAACCACCCCCACTCCCCGATCAGAAATCATATCCCCTTAGTGCAAATGGCACAATCAAAACCCAATCAAAATTTTGAGAGTAATTTGCTGCTGTTCCTTTTACTAGAGATTATACAGTGAATTGTTCATGTCTGACAGAGAAAAAAAACACAGAAAAACTCAGTTTATTTCCTCTAACATGTCTGAGAAACAGAGTTGCTATAAGCTCCCCTTATCTCAAAATGTTTTATCAGGGAAAAAAAAAAACCCCACCAAAAAACCACATACCAAAAAAGTCACCCCTATGATTGCTGTGCTGAGCATCATCCCAGTGCAGGCTGCCTTGCTGTCCCCAGCTTTGTCAGCTGAGCCAGCTCAGGGGGCAGCTGTGGGGGACCCAGCCTTCGGTGCCCAGCACAGGAAAAAGGAGCTGGGTCCCCTTCTGTGCTGCGGGTTGCTGTGACAGCCACAGAAGTGCTGGCAAGTCCTTCTCCATTTGAATGAGCATCTCCATCTGTGTGCCTGAATCCAAGCACCAATGCCTACCCAGCTGTCTCCTCACAGTGTTTCTAACTGGGCTATGACACCTGCAGGAGAGAAATCCAATTTTCCCTTGCAGCAGAAGCATCCCTGATGCTCAGACTTTCTAGTCCTGCAGTGATCCACAAATGGATCTTGTTTTAGATTTTAGCTGGGAACAGGGATGCTTATTTTTATAAGTGCATGTCTAAATTTTCAGCAGTTGAAATAGGCCACCAGACACATACAATTGTTTTAGTACCATCCTAAGGAAAATGTAGAGAAGGAGGAGTAGTGGGGATGAAGGGAAGGACAGCTATGAATGAGTAGACAAACTGGAGGACATAGGTCAGTTTGAAGGCTTTGTCCAGATACTGCTTTATGTACAGCTTGGGCAAATCAGAAGCAACTTGAGTTCTGAGGGAGAAGGAAAAAGAAATTGCCTGAGCAATTGTCACAGCTTAATCTATGTCTGATGTGCTGTTTGATTGCATAGGACCTGAACAATTACACTGAGCAAGTAAGATGAAAAGCAGAGAGCTCAAGGAGAACAAGTAAGGCACTCTGTTCTGTTGAGCCTCTGATTCAGCTATTTGTAACAATTCTTTTAACAACTTATGGTCCGAGTCCTGCCTGCAGATAAGCATGACAGGAATTCAAATAAAGACTACTCAAAGTGTTGCTGATAAACACATACATTGCAATGCTGCTTCTCTCCCCAAGATAAATGTAATACATATGGTTATCTCACTCAAGCAAGTTAAGTTTAAAATACAGCTTATTACTGAAAATTGAACCTTGACTTACTTACAGTGATATTTGCTGTCCCGGCTGTATTTGTGTCCCATGACCTCAGAGGTACACTCTGTCATGGACTTTGGATCTTATCCCTTTTCTGACTTTCTTTTGTGACCTTTAGATGCATTTCAAATAATCCCTTACTTTTTCAGCTACTGTTCCTCTGCTTAAAAATTCTGCAGGAAGGCATTTCTCTACCTGATGCTTTATTACCTCTTTAGATAATTTTCTGGGGAAATTTTAAAGGAGTAATCTCTGCCAAGCCCACTGCCTCTGCAGCACTTGCACGATCTAGAGGCAACTAGTGATTGTTATTTTTCACATTCTCTGGTTTCATAGTCACATCTCTGTCTGAATCTCCCAGGTGGAAATGGACCTAGTCTTTTTTCCCAGTGCTATCTGAGGGTGTCACAGATGTGTTAAGGTTAGCCTTGTACCACATTTCTGTTTCTCTTTGGCAGAGCATACTGCTTTGACAGGCTGCTGAAGATGAAGCAACACATTGGTACCAAAGTCCATGGTAACCACTCATTAATTTTTTAACATTTGCTCTGATCAGTGCCCTACAAAGAGCTACTCTGAAAATCCCTGGAACAGGCAAATTATTGGCATACTTGACTTTGAAGTTCAACAGATCTAATGAAATCCTATCACTGGCACACACTGCTGCAGAAAACTGCTGAGAATAAAGTATTGAGCTGATATTTTGTCATAAATCCAGAGAAGTTTTCCAGAGTTAAACTACAATACATTTTAAGCAGCTAGAAGAGCTCTCCAGAGAATATTTAATCCCTTTTGATGAGAGAGCACTCTTTTATAGAAGCCCATTTCCTTTTTCAATGAGAATTAATTTTGCCAGTTATTTTGATTAACACATCTTGAAAGAAATCTCATGTTTATAAACTAATAATCATCTACAGTTAGGAATGCACTACAGAAATTGGAGAGTGACAGTAGAAAAAGGCCTTAGGAGAATGGCAGAACCCTTCCACCAAACCATGCATGTGCAAAGAACTTACACCACCCCAGCAATATATGAGTGCAAGAGGTTTACCAGAAGTCAAACCAGAAGCTTTGACTGCTGAGGTATTCATAATCTATGTAAAATACAGAGCTGTGAAACAAACTAGGGGTATTTATAAAGAAGGACTGCCCAAGGAGTTTCATTGTATCTTCTCACCTTCCCCAAAAAAATAACCACTGGGAAATACAGTATGTTAATGTATGCAAGGCAGTGACCTCCACTGGAAAATGAGAGATGCCCAAATTTCCTAGAACTTTCCTGGGAAGCAGCAGGTGATGACTGAAGTGCCTGCACAGGCACAGCAGGTGTCCAGGCATGCCCAGCTGCTCCCAGCACTGTGGAAGGTTCAGTTCTTGCTCAGCAGATGCAACAATGTCTCTGCATTGCCTCAGGTGTGCTGCAGGAAAGGACAAGGCCTGCAGACAGACACACAGACACAGCTCTGCTCAGCCTCTTTCTCCCTCCCTTTTGCACTCACCTCTGTGTGCTGCCAACAGGAGTTGCTGCTGCTCAGGACTGGGCTTCCCTTCACAGTGATCCACAGCACGAGGACCTCTCACAGTGTTGTAAGCAGCTTCTTTTTTCCCCCATTGCCTGTTTGTATACCTGGAACAGCAGAGGTGGTGCCAGAAGCTCAACTGGGCACGAGAGACAGGCTCAAGAAAAAGCCTGAGCAGCTCCTCCAAGCTGAACTCCACCTTGATGGTGGTAGCAGCAGCACCAGGAACAGATGGGCCAGCTGGTCTCCAAAAGCTGTAATTTCTCTCTAAGCTGTAGCATGGCCCTGCTTCCTCATGTGCTTCGAGCAGGAAGCCATTGTCAACTTACTGCTTATTTTGGTTATTATAGTAGTGCATTGCTGAGACTCTTGTAGCCTGGTGACAAGCTACAACATAAAAATTCCTTCCATAAAGTATGGGATTCCATGGTGTCTTCAGTCCATCGCTGGAAGGCAGCCAGCACCACCAGGCAGCGTTGCAGTTCTGTCATTTTTATAAAGCACTCATAAGACATGCACCTTATTAAGTGCTTGGAAAGTAATCCTAGTTTAAATTGATGGATGAACAAAGGAACAGTAATTTGCTGTTGGGGAATATTTTATTTGCTTTTCACCACAGGAAGGTGGATAGGAAAACAAAGTCACCCAAGTTGGAAACAACTAAATGAAATGCATTCAATTAGTTAATGGAGTGTCTCACAAAAGGTTGTGCTATTAGAAAATTAAATTGGATCTTCCCAATATGCTGAGAGTCATTAACACTTTTTTTTTTTTTTTTTTAAACTGCCTGAAATATTCAGGGGATGATTTTTCACCATTGTCTTTTTGTTTTCCCTGACATACCTTTCAGTCCTGATTCTCTTCAGATTCTCTTAGTCTTGGAAACAGTGCTAATTTGTGAAAAGCCTTTTTAAGTTAAATGACTTTGGTGTAATTCATGAGTACATGGAACATATTTCAGATTTTTCTAAAGGAACATGATGTCCTGAGAGATCAGCTTCACAAGCTATTATATGAGTGAGTACCACTGGTTACAAAAGGTCTCAGCTCAAGTGTGTTTACTGGTGGCTTCCTTTGCCTTTTTTACAGCAAAGCAACAGAAAATAGGGTATACAAGCATTTTAAATTTGCAGTTCTGCCTTTGTAATGTCATTCCAAGTTAACCACATCCAGCTTACATTGGGTTAATTAACACCAGTGTGGCATTGCTGGGACAGCACCAGAGTGCCAGCCACACCTCGTAGGTCAGCACAGCAGTGCTCTGCGTGGTGGGGTGGCAGAGCTCTCATTGTCTCCACATCATTCCAGCTGGAATGCTGCAGGGTCTGTGGCTAGGAAATGCAGTGCATGATTGGTCACCTC
The DNA here is from genome assembly GCA_024362935.1 of Setophaga petechia. NCBI lineage: Eukaryota > Metazoa > Chordata > Aves > Passeriformes > Parulidae > Setophaga > Setophaga petechia. The sequence goes on from JANCRA010000001.1 coordinate 38,277,713, forward strand.
TCTGTAACTCCACCTAGACCTTGCTGGAGAGACGGGAAGAAGGGATGAGAATATTTCCTGCAAGTACCCACATAATTAAGCTCACCTATTTTCAGAGTGTGCTCCTTCCTCTTTGTCAGTGTAAGTGATCTCACCCAAACCATGAGGTGGAGGGTCCTAAGCATACCCAGCCAAGCTAGAGGGGAGTCTGCAGGAAGCAGCTCAGTGCTGCCTCTTGTTCTCCATGAATTGGAACCCATCTGTCCTAGAAAGAACAGCAGCAGAAAGCGAAGGCAAAACTCCTGGGCAAGGGGGCCAAGGTTGAAAAAGAGTCAGCCAGGGACATAAAGGCACTTTGCTTTTTCACACCAAGAGTGCTTCTTTCCCAGGCAAATAAAAGACCCAGATACATATGGAGACCCATTATCTCCATGTGCTTAAAACTGAACACTTTGCTGCATGAGATCTGGCATGCCCTTATGTAAGCAAATTATTTTTATCTGCTTCTAGCCTAATAGAGACTTGACTATTTTGAGAACTCATAGGTTTCATTGCTATGGAAACTAACTCTGTATCTTTAGGTGAGTCTTGCTATCTCTGATTAGCAGAGTCCACATCTCAGCTTTTTTTAAAAAAAAAAAAAAACAAGCAAAACAACATAGTTGTATTTGCTGTTTCAGTCCCACTGCCCATTACCCTTTGTCTCACTCCTGAGTCCAACATCCTTTACAGGAAAGAGGAATTGTGATATCAGCAATGCAATGCTAGGTTACTGGCTTCCATGTTGATGAGAAGTGAGGGGATTTACATTGATAATACAAACAATCAACACAGGACCATCAGCAAACAGCTCGACCTCGTCCAGGAGTAAAAATCCCCACGAAGAAAACCAGCCTCATACAGCTCTCCTCTCCCTCTCCTTGTTTCTCTGTTGCTTGGGTGAGTGAGCCAAAATGCTCATTGATGATCTGAAATGCTAAACAACTGTTTTCCAACCCTTAGATCAATAGTGGGAGGATTTACCACTTGCATGGACAAGGGGAACTTCTGCCACAGGGGTGACTGAGCTGGCAACAAGTCATTAAAACAGACTGGCCTCATCTTATGTTGGAACTTCTGCCTTATTATGAAGTTATGGAGTTTTTCTCACCCTCACAACCTTTCTTCTTCTGCCCAACTTCAGCTACTCTCATCTTAGAGTATATCCAAACTTGCACCAGAGACATTTCTGGGACGATACAGGAGGGGTAAACTTCCCTATAGGAGAGCTGGGATTTGACATACCTCTGTTTCTTTGTAGAACTGACAGAGCTATAAAGTGCTTACATTTCTTGGGGTTGCTCTTTCCTGGGAGTGAAAAATTTGGATTTTGCAGAGTAGTTCAAGGACCAATATGTGTTGCTATTTCATGGTCTCAAAAAATTCTCTATGTAATTCAACCTTACAGAGAATTCACATCCAGAACTTTTTAGAACAGCTGGAATTCTACTACTCTAGTAACACCAAGGGTTTCTCTTTGTTTTTCTTACTCTAAAAAAAAAGTTGTCTCTTCAATGACAGAAAGGCATTACCTCAGTTTTGAAATATACCCACACTTCTGCTCAGAATTGTGATGCATTGTAAATTCTGCTGTAAAAAAGTTAGTCTTTTGGCAAATCTACCAAGAAGGCAGTGCCTGTCAGTAAAAATGAAATATTTTCCTCCAAAATGTCAACACATATACCTGCTTAATACATTACTCCCTATTATAGCACATATAATCTATATATCCTAGTATAGGCCAAATGTGTCTTGTCTCAGTGGCATCATCTATAGGGGGAGTTCTGTCCACATTCTTCTTTGCTATTTTTTGTTCTTTTCAGTTTTAAGTCATTTATTGATTTTTTTTTTCTCCTTTGGAGTATGAGGCCAATGTCTTCTACAGACTCAAAGATAGGTGGTCAGGTTTTTTTGGTTTTTTGTACTTGGTTTTAATATTTTACCCCCAGAAAATTAAGGTTGTATTCCTGTTATATTGATGTAGGGTTGGTTTTTTTTTCCTCCCCCTCATTGTGAGTGAAATCACTATCTCACTGTGCTCCCTTTTTATCCGAGCCAAATATTAAGTATGTAAGTTCATAGGTAAACACTGAAATTTTTGGGCAATCAGGATTATGCAATGGCATAAAATGAGAATAAAGCATTTTCTAAAGGATGAAGGGTATTCAGCTTCAATAAGCAGGAAAATCCCACAAGTTTAATTCCTGTAATGGATGGCAGTGACACTCACTCTGCTTTATGGGACATTATTCCATAAAGGAATGCAACAAAAACCAGTAGTTAAACTAGGACAGATGTTGCTGGAAATATTTAGAAGATGTTTACTTTATATGATTAGCGATCAAAGATGCAATATTCTTGGGTATGTCATCCTCATGACTTCCCACAAGACATAATATTTTCCTTGTTGGAAAAAGAAAATAACTAAGTTGTAGGCAGCCTTTAGTAACTGAGATATTTTGGACTGGTGATGTGGTTGTTTAAGCATCCATCAGCAAGATCATCCCCCAAGTCCAACCACTTCCCTGGGCTTGCTCTACTTATTCCCTGCATACCTTAAAAATGCTTCCCCCATCCCAGTCACCCTCTCTCTGCCCAGCACTGGTACTTTTCCTGGTAGCTTTCCAATGAGGAACTTCCAACCTCAACTCCCTGGAGCAAACTGTCCGCTCCTCCCAAGGAATAACCTGTTTCTTACTGTAGTTTACTGAGTGGATTTCTCTGGGCTTGACTTAAGAAGTGAGAAGGGATTTTTATGACAAGGGTGTGAAACCAGCAAGAGGAAGTTTCCTTCACAAAACTTACAAAAGTTTCAGCTGTTGCAGTAAATCTTCTGTGACCTTCTCCAAGGACATGCTTGTGTCATTTAAAAAGAAAAAAATTAAAATGCACTGCAGTTAATATGTTCCTGTAAAACTAAAGCTGATTTAAGACTTCCTACACTCAAAGTTGCATTAATATAATCCCTTTCAGCTAATCAGGTGAGTTGTATGTAGAATGTACCCAAATCCTCTATTGTAAGATGAAAAGAGACCGAACAGCTGCAAAGAAGGTGTGAACTCTGCCTTCCTTTCTCTTTTGAGCCTCCCCCACCTTCAGACCCAAAGCAGATCCTATTGCTCTGAAGTAGCGACAGAACTGAAGAATCACAGTATTTTTTAAGTTGGAAAAGACATTTAAGATCACCATGCACAACCATTAACCCAGCACTGCCCAGCCCCCCAGTAAAACATGTCCTCAAGTGCCACATCTACATGTCTTTTAAATACCTTAATCTTGGTGACTCAGTCATTTCCCTGGGCAGCCTGTTCCAGTGCTTAAGAATCCTCCCTGTGAAGAAATGTTTCCTAATATCCAATCTAAACCTCACCTGGTGCAAGTTGAGGCCATTTCCTCTTCTCCTGTCACTTGTGGCCTGGGAGCAGAGACCAGCCCCCACCCTGCTGTAGTCTTCTTCCATTTCCCTTCTCTGGACATGCTCCAGCACCTCAAGGTCCTTCCTGTAATGAAGGCCCAGAACTGGACACAGGACTTGAGGTGAGGCCTCACCAGTGCTGAGCACTAGGGGACAATCACTGCCCTGGTCCTGCTGATCCAGGCTGGCTCACATTCAGCCACTGCCAGCCAGGTCCTTTTCTTGCCATGCAGGTTTCCAGCTGTTCTTCCCCCAGTCTGTAGCCCTGCAAACGGTTGTTGTGACCCAAGGGCAAGACCCAGCCCTTCACTGTGTTGAACCTCATACATTTGGCCTTGGCCCATCAATCCAGCCTGTCCAGACCCCTTTACAGAGGCTTCCAACCCTCCAGCAGATCAACACTCCCACCCAACATGGTGTCACCTGTGAACTGACTGAGGGTGCTCTCAATCCCCTTGTCCAGGTCATCAGTAAAGACATTACAGAGCGCTGACCCCAGTACTGAGCCCTGGGGAGCACCACTGGTGACAGGCTGCCAGCTGGGTGGAACTCCATTCACCACCACTCTCTGGGCCCACCCATCCAGATGGACATCCAGTTTCTTACCTAACGAAGAGTGCACCCCATCCAAGCCGTGAGCAGCCAGTTTCTCCAGTAAAATGCTGTGGAAAGTCAAAGTCCAGGTAGACTACATCCACAGCCTTCCCCTTATCCACCAGATGGGTTACCTTGCCACAGAAGAAGATCAGGCTGGTTAATTTAGGATCTGCATTTCATGGATCCATGCTGTCTGGGCCTGATCTCCTGGTTTGTCCTGCACCTGCCATATTCTTCATGATATCCTAACTCTCTTCTCCTCTGTCCTCCCTGTCCTTCACCACTTGCCTGACATCAGCATTGTCCTGGCAGCCCCCAGTGACCTGTGGCTTCTGCACCCTCCCGTCCCACTTTCCCTGAATAACTGCCTTGACATTGTCCCAGAGCCAGATTAATTGCCTGTTTTCTTTCTTAAGAAATAATGGTCAATATCACTTTCTTGAAGCCAAAAGCAACACTATTTTCCCCGTTTCATTCTTAATATGTACTCTTATGTTGCTGAACTGCTCTTTGGTCTCCTGCCTCATTCAGCTTCCCTTTTTGACTCCCTACCCACTGCTCAATGACCTCCAGCCTCTGTGGCACCAGGGCCAGCATCAGAGTGAGGATGAACAGTGGGATGTCACCATGCAGGGAGAGGAATGTCACAGGCCAAGGCTGGACCTCATGCTTGGAGTTTGCCATACAAGGGTGTTACCCTCTGCTACAGCAACAGGCTGTGTCCCCTCAATTCCTCGTCTTTTTCCATTTGTTCTGCTTTCCAACACTAAGCATGAAGCTGGAGAGGCCAGAAAGACAACAGCTGCCCTTTTCCAAGGACCTCTCCTGTGCAGCTATCTTTTATGGGGATTGAACATTTTTGCTTTAATGTGAACCTTTTTGGCCAGTAGACAGTGGCTGGTGAGGGAAGCTTGATCCTAGAAGAGCTGAAGCTCTGTGCTGGGGTGGAAAGGCAAAATACTGGGGAGAGCTCTGTATACGAACCAAACAGCAAGACTTCCTCAGGCTCTTACTTCTAAAATGTTAATCTGCTAAATACATTGCTTTTATTTCATTTACAGACTCTTACCCTGCTCTGAGGCCTTTTCTATATGTGTTTGCTATGGTATGGCCATAAACAATTTTTGTCATCAGCCTGAGGGCAGAGAAATTCATACAGCTCTTACACCACTGCAATCCCATTGACTTCAGGAGAATTATTTCCCATTACAGCAAGAGAAATCAGAATGAGTAAATATGCCATTTCCCTGCTGTTCACCATTAACACTGTAATGCTCACTGGAGTAGTCAGAGAAAGCTGGAGATTGGCTCTTGTTTGACTCTGTATATCTTGTGTGATGTGCAGGGCTTCCTCTTTCCACTGAGAACCAGAACTGCTCTATCAAAGTGGAGAGGAGCCAGTAGCAGAAAAATTAGGGTCTATTTATTTTTAGAATCAATTTAGAAATACTTTTAAAAAATTTCTCTCTTTCTGTTGGGAATCAAAGCATTCAAGTGATTCAGTAACCCAGAGAAGTCTTTCATCCTGATCTTATGGTTGAGAAAACTCTGAGACACAGACATCTCAAATAAGTTGTCCTTGGCCACAGATGTGGTGGAGACAGAAGAAGTACCTTGTTTTGTATTGACGCTTGAATACATTTAACCACTAGACCACCCTTCTTCATCACTCCTTAGTGTTAAATTTAGACACAAACATAAGAAGGCAACAAAACAAGTGAAGTCTAGTTTCAGAACCTCCATGGATCAGAGACACAAAGCTGCCAAACTGCATCCAGCCATCACATGGTTGCTGTAGGAAAGGTTGGGAGTTACCTCCCTATGCAGAGGGCATTTACAATTGCACACAACACAGATACTCCCTGGATGGAGTATGAGTTACTCTGGAAGGGGAAGGATCTGTCAAAGCCAGACATGTTCTGAAGAAACATCCTCATAAACAGACCCAGGAACCACCAACTCAGGCATGTGCTAAACGGATCTCAACGCTTTGGGGACCTCCTGCTGGATCTATCTGGCTGCCTATTTCCCTCCATGTATATTATTAGAATAGCCTATCCCAAATTTTTAATCCAGAAATTACTAATGACAACCTTTCCCTTTTCAATTTTCATGCATTTTTTTCCTGGCATTTTCCTTTAAGACAAAAAGGAATAATGAATTTCTCAATAATTAACATCTCACACTTCTTTGTAATGGAGAGGCCATGTACTTTCTCAGCAAATTCTCTTTCCAAAGATGTAAGCAAGGCTAGTGATAAGGTTAGGAGGATATTCTTCTGGGCTCTGGCTGTGTACTCAGCTTTATCTATTCAAGACAGCAGCAGCAAAATGGCTCAGAACAAGGACACCTTCAGAGATGAAGGTGGCAGCTCCAGCTCACAGCTGTCACATCTCACTGTACACAGTGACGTGTCCAAAGAAGTTGAGTTTTCCTATCTGCACACTCTCAGCTGCACACCCGTTCAAAGCTCCAAGGTTTTCTGTTCAAGACCAGGAATATATTTGTATTTTAAGTAACGAACTACCAAAATTATTTTCTTGCCTGTGCCCTCTCTGGATACATTCTCAGCAAAGAACATAACTTCCATTTTTGTCTAAAGTAAACAGATTTCATCTACTCTTCTCAGTCCCCTGCTCCAAGTTAGAAATGTCAGGAATTACAATTGCTGACACTGTGCTTGCTGCAGGACTACCAAGAATTGGGGTTTTAGTACAAGCAGAAATTTGACCTGCTGTTTTCCCAGCCTTCAGCTGAGGAAAAGAGGATGTTGTCTCTCTCATGAAGGGGTTTCGCAAGGAACCCACATAACCTGTTCTCAGCAACTGCTGGTTTGTCATTTGAGTTAAAATTGCAAGTAAATGAGTAGGGATTTACTTGGCTTAACTAAATGCTTCTACTTAAAAAAAAAAAATCATTAAAAACATTGCAGCTCAAGTTTCTCTCATTTCTCCTGTCACTAACTCAGGACTTAGAGGCTGCCCCACAGCAAAACTGTAGAGGTTGAGATTTAATATTTGCAGCAACTGATTTACACAGGCTACAACAAATGCATTTGCAGATTTGCAGAAGCGAATAAAGAGTCAAAACCAGGTCAGTGCCTTTGTTCTCACTGTAGTTTTCCCTGTTGCAAAAGGCAGTTCAATTTCGTATAATCACAACAGCAAGCAGCTATAACAGAATACATTAAAAACACATTTGTTCAATAAAAGAATGCCATTTCACAAAAGGTCATGCTTTCAGTTTTGAGGAGACTGCTAGTCATTTGCTTAAATGCCAATATATCATATAACAAACCTTTGACTTCTTTGTTCCCTAGCTGCCTTGGCTACAAAAATGAGGCAAACATATTTACCTGCCTTCTCAGATGCTGAGATATTTGGCTATAAATTAAAAATACATAGTACTGAATACTTAAAACAGGGCACATGTGAAATAAGACATACAGTCCCATAAAGTGGATAACATATGGGAAATGTACTGTTAGGAGTCTCCTTGGGAAAAACAATAATCATCACAATTATGACTTTTACCAGTTTACTTAATTGTGCACAACATTCCACAACATTTAGCTGGAAACCACCTAGTCCATACTAAACTTCAAATACTTAAACATGACCCAGCACTTCAGGGAGTTTCTCCTCCCCACCTGAATGCCTGCAGCCCCTACAGAGAGAAGAACATCACCATAGATACACACACCACTTCTGCATGATCTTGCCCATAGCTCTAAAGAGCTATTCCCCATCATTTTAGCCTGCACCCTGTAAAGATTCCAACATATCTGAAAGGTGACTTTTACGTTAGAAGAAAATTTGCTTTTAGCCCGGGGGTAAATTTATTGCATCATTTAATCTGCAACCTCCTCTTGAATACAGGAACCTACATTTTTGTCCATTTGTCTCTTGGGCACTTAGTTAATGAAGGGGAAGAATTTTGCTGATTGTATTGGCCGAATTTTTTGTCTTTTCAAAATGTTGTCCAAGCAAAAAATGAATTCTCATCAGTCCAGGTAGATGGGGAGAAATAGAGTACTGCCTGTGATATTAATTCTTCTCTTTTTTTTTGTCCTGCATGATATTTAAAAGAAGCCAGATTCCTGTATTTCAATATTACACTAAGAAACACTCATAATTATGATTACTTTTTAAGGAAGTTTTTTTTAAAAATGTATATGTTTTCCTAAGAAACCACTCCATTAAATTTGATGCATGGGTAGTCTCCTTTTTTAAAGATTCACCTTTAATGGATCACTTTTATCTCAGTAGCTGGGGCATATAAAAGTATGTTTCCTTCTCTGTATTACAAAAAACTAGTAGAAGGAATGGGTTTTGCTAGCTGTCACACCTAGTAAATCCATAAAGGACACCTGAAATTCCTCGAGTGTGCCATCATGAGCAGGTTGTGCTTTTCGAGTTTCCACCTGACCAAGCCCTACAGCTTGGGACACATGGCTCACCATTCTCAGAAGTAATCTATATTTGAATTAGAATTTGTCACCTAGGTTCAGTGAATATGCCCAGTTCTGCATGTGCTCCACGTCCTTTGAACAGGCAAAAGACAGAACAGGTCCAAGGATGAGAAGGTATTAAAACAATACTGAGTGAGAGAAGGTGACCATCATGGAAAAAGATGAGTGCAAGAGCCTAAAACCAAAAGCAGGAGCAGAGGATGGAGGAAAAGGCTGCAAGGCAGAAGCTGGAGAGGTAGAGGTGAGAACTGAAGAGGTTTTTAATTAGTCCTCTCTCACACTTTGTTTCAGAATTTGGCAATGAAGAGACATCTTTTTGAGCCCCAACATGCCTCTTTTGTGTAGCTAACAGCTACAAAACCTAACAAGGAAAAATATTTTTTCTCATTCCCCTCATATTCTGCCTTTAAATGCTGCTTTCTCAAACCTTATTTTTCATTAGTTTTGTTTTCAATGTAATAAAAAAATCTCTACTGTAGCAGCATTAAATACAATCAGATTTGAGTGCTGGGCACAGTACAAGAGAAGTGCAAGAGTGCAAATAATCAACAGAGTTGACAACCTAGAAATTCTGGTCCCCTTACAGAACAACTGCTATGTGGACACAAAATCTTTGTCCTATCAGTTACATGCAGGCTTTTTTTTTTTCCTTATTAACATCTTAAACATTAATTATCCATGCAACTTGGGAAAAAAAAAATAATAGAGGCTCTCTTTCTCAAGGCAAATTTTGAGAGAGAAGTACTGCACTAAGAGGCAAAATATTCAAACAAAACCAGTGATTATATCCCTGTTATTGATATGAGCTTTTAAATGGCATATGATACAACCAGATTGGTTCAGTAAGAAAACAGGTTTAGAGTTGGATGGTAGCTGAGATTTTTCTGTTGTTTTTTAAGGCTAAGGATAGCCAGATGGATAAGGATTTTATTATAGGTATTGGCAACTTAATGCTGCTGAAAGCCTGACACATGACGCATTGACTCGAAGTTGGAACATTAGATTTTCATCAACATTAAATTCAAGCAAATTTTTCTGAAACTGCAGCCTGGATGTGCCATCGTGGTTTGTATATTACCTACCTCATATGAAAAAAAAACCCCACAAACATTGCTAATTATTCCCTCTGAAGTGAAAAAGGTGAGCGAAGAGCATTCTCCCCAAGGGAAGAGCCAGAATTCTTGAAAACTTGTGCGTGCAAACACACACGGTGAGCTCTGCTCCCCTGTCACAGCCAGGTCACAGGGCACGCTGCCCTCCTCACATCAAGCAGCCTGAAAAACGAGGTTTTACTGTCAGTCTTCTGCTGCCTTCCAGGAAGAAGCACTCCAGTGACCCCCAAACCTTGCACTGCAGATGAACCTCTAACACACATGTGATTTGTTGAAAATACATGAAAATACATGCATGTATTCATCAGATAAATCCATAATTTCCAAATTCAGGTATGAAAACATTGTTGGCTTGGAATACATGAACCAAAGCGATAGTGCTGGACGTGAAAAGTCTCCAAAGGAGACTCCCAGGGTTGACATTTATCTATGTTTCTTCATTTGTAGCATAGACAAAGGGAGTCATTTACATTCCTGAAAGATCTTGTCTCAGCAGTTTCCCTTCTGAGAGGGTAAATGGAAAGAGGGAACTAATCTGTTTGTGGCCTTCCAAAAACTTGACAAGCCCAGGTACCTGCCTGGGAAAGCTGGCCATGTAATATCAAATATGCCAAAGTGAACATGAGGGGAAAAAACACCATAGACAGGGGAGGGTTAGCAAAGAAAGAATTCTGGCCAGCAACAGAGTAACTCGATCAGTGCACTTTGCACAGCACAACATGTCACTGTTAACACAAAGGATAAAAAACTTCACCATTAGTATCACTCAATCTGCAGTGATTAAACATCTCCCTGGGGCTTCTATCATCAGAACAAGAATTCTTCTTGAATTTGGCCCCTGTCTCCTAGCCAGTGTCACATCAGACCTTCTCCAGTAACACAGACTTCCAAGTGCAATAGTGAACACCAACTATTATCTGAGTCCCTAAAGAAAGTCTACCTGAGGCGAGCCAACTGCAGCAGTCAGCTCAGAAAAATGACCAGAAGGCTGCTGTGCTTGAGGTACAGCAGGCAAGGTCAATATTTCCCTGACTAATAATGGATTTGGGACAGGAGGCATTAGAAATGAGGTAGGTTTTGGACGCTGCTTCCACCAAACCCGGGATCTGCTTGGCTTGTGGTATTCCCAGCACTCAGCAGCCCAGCTGGAAGCCATAAGCACCATTGGCTCGGGCTTGTGACACCACTGTGGCACCAAGCACATTTGTCACAGAGGAAGACAGCACAAATACAGCCTGTTAGCCTAGGGAGTTTATGGAACAGCCAAACTGCTGGCTGCAGGTTAAGCTTTTCTGCAGGTTAAGCTTTCTTGTTTTGTTGGAATGATCACATTTCTCAGTTGCAAAGAGTTTATTTTAAAAAAAACCAGTCACTGTCATCATCATTGGTTACACTTGCATGTCAGAACACCTAAAAATTAATTCTTGAAATGCACGTAATTCCTTCCAACTCTCCTTTGGTTTTCTGAAGGGCCTGAGGTTTCTGGTTGTAAATTTTACTCACCAGTAATTCAACCCTCTTGTGAAACGTGCAGAAATGGCAGAAAACAGTTTGATAAAGGAAGGCACATATTTAACCTCAGTGAGCCCAGCCCCTGGGAATAATCCTGTTTTGTACCACAGCACGGGCAGTCTTGTGAAAGAGAAATGAATCAGCCACGTACCCTGCCCTGTAGCCTCATGGAGCCTGTACTGAACCACTGGCTGAGGGGCCAGCTTTTCACCTCATTATACCTTTGGGGAAGAGAAATTACTATGAGGTTGAGGCATTTTGCAGCGTGCTAAGAGGTTTCACAATCCCTGGGCAGACAGAGGTGGTGAAAGAGCCTAGACCTGTCAAGTGAAAAGAGTAAATCTCTGCTCTGCTCACGTGTCCCTGGCAGCCACCACCCGCTGGCCTGCACTTGGGCTGCTTTCCCTGTGCCAAGAGAGAGCACTGCTGCCCATGCAAGAAAGGGGGATTTATCTGGGGGGAAGAGAAGATGCTGCAGGCCAGGAATTAGATCTGAGACAGAAAGGTCAAGCCTAAGCCTAGAGCTCCGCTGCAGCCCTGCAGACACCAACATAACGCATGGAAGAAAACCATGTCCTACCTGACACAGGGGCTGTGGCTGGCTCCTCAGAAGGGCTGGTTTAGAAGAGACCCATCTCTTAATTTCAGAGCCTGAGGGTTCACATTCTGCTCATGACCTCAAGTGAGAAATGCACAGAGAATTAGTCTTAAAGCTCTACTTAAGTTTACTTTATGTTGACCAGATAGAAGCTGCTCAGCAAAACAGCCTTCAGCCAGGTTCTTTATGCCATTTCTGAGGATGGAACAGTATCAGACCTAGGGTAAAAAATGCTTTTAATTCAAAGCTGTAGTGTTTCAAAATTCATCTGTGTAGCTGGTCTACAGGTAATTTTAAAGTGAATTTTTACTGCACCAGAAAGGATGTGCAGAAGTGAAAGGCAGAAGGCAGCTCTATTCCTTGTGCTGGTTAAAAGGCATGGTTTTAGTAGCTTCCAGTTTCCTTGGGTGAGGGAAGCTAGCTGCAAAGTCAATCACAGAAACTAAAGATTTGCTACACTTCATGTATAACTGAAATAATATAGTGCAAAAGGTATAAACAGTCACAAGTCTTCAACTGTAGAAATGTGACCAAAATAACTGAGAACAAGTCACACTGAAGTAGAAGTTCGAAAAACAAACTTGAGGTTGACATTGTTAATATAATTTTTTCCTACATTGACAAGATGACCAAGTACCAGAGGCACTCCAATGTGCCAAACACAGCACAGCTCAAGTGGCTACTACTACTTTAGTGTTCCCTACTGACTTCTTTTTTATAGGATGGCTCGTGTAAAATCTCAATCTCATGAGAGCAAAAAAAAGCTGTGAAAGAGGAAGACAGCATTTTCTTACTCTCTGTTGGTAGCACACAGCCACATTTCCATGCACAAGACAGCAGTTTAAAAAGACATGTGGATTCTTGTCTTCTACCCAGCCACAGTCATTAGGGTCTGATTTAAGATGTCTGAACTCCTGGGTGTACTCAGCTATTAAGGCACGATTTGACCTTGGTTTCCAAGCAGTCATTGCTCTATGCCTCTGCATTCTTCTTTGAATTGTTCCACCTCTTTATAGATTTTTCCATCTGACCCTTTTGATCCTATTTGAAGAAGCTGTGTGGGGGCAGTTCATTGCATGAAGGAATACTAGACCTGAAGAGCAACAGCTGTAGCTCCAGCAGAAGTTAGAAAAAACTCCTATATGGCAGTGTTTTCCTTTTAATTCCTATGGAACTGCCTTCTGAGTGCAAAGTATGCTTAGCAGTTCATCTTAATTCTCTGATGACTTTGCCTTTCCCCAGCCAGCAGGACAGCGATTTTGCAGCTGCTGCTACTGCACCTCATTTATCTGCAGCTTCCCTTGCCGGTGCTGGGAGCCCTGACAATTGTGCTCATAATTCACACAGAACAGGGACTCCACTCTGGAAGGAAACAAGAGCTCCACAATGCCCTTCTGCAGCTTTCACAGCTGTGGGAGATACTTGGATGAAGTGGTTCCCGCTCCTGCTGATGCCCACTGCCAGCCCCAAGTCCCTGACAGTGATCTGTAATGGCCACAGAGCAGAGTAAAAATAATGGAAACAGAACGAATACATCCTGCAATTTTCCAGGAGTCACTCCTCTTCTTAGCATGGTATTAAGGTCAGAAATAATGACAGCTACCCTCACAGGGTGCTTCTGTGGTGAGGAAGGGAGAAATGAGGATATATTTCCATAGGCTACCTTAGTCTCTGGCAGAATAACAATCAGGTCCAATAAACACATCATGAACAGCAAATAGGGTTTGCAAAGCTGAGCTATTTGATGCCAATCTAGAGCTAGGCAAGCAACCTGAAACCAGCTTTTACACTAACTGCAACTGGGGAAAAGGAGCACGATTGGCAGTGGTCCCACCAAGCAGACGTTTTGGTATTACAGCCAGCTGCAGCTCTGGTACTTCACCAGCCCTTCAGGGGGCAGTTTTCCTGTTACAGCTACACTGAAGCAGTGGGGAGGCGATGCTGGAAAGGGGAGTCGTGCTTCTCCTTCTCATCGTTACACCTGGCTATGGATTCTCAAGGCATCACAGTAGCAGCTCTCATCTGACCCCTACTGCAAGCAGGTGGGTAAGGGCATATTTCCACCAGCAAACACAAGGGATCAGTGGTAGACTGGCTTAACTAAGGTGAAACTCGCTGCCCCACATTGCCATTTCACCACTGCTTTAAGCAGACCTCAGTGAAAGGGGCAGACCAGTTGTTGTCTTCCCTGCCGCAGCCACTTCCCTTGTGCTGGCAGGAGTGCCTGCACTGGGTGACAGCTGAGTGCTCCAACCTCATCCTCATCATGAGCACAAAGATCAAAAACTGTTCATTGGCTGGGTGAGGCTCTGAGCAACCTGATCTAGCTGAAGATATCTCTGCCCATTTCAGGGAGAGGTTGAAATACAAGATCTTTTACAGGCCCTTCCAACCCAAACTATTCTGGGATTCTATAAATACTATTCCTATAGCAGGCACCCAGCCTTCTCTTTCTCTTGCTGTCAAACCTTGCATTCCTTCCCCTTGACATGGGGGAAAAATTGAGGCTCCAACTGGGTTTGGCATTTGCTATCCTTCAGAAACTGGTGGTGCCTCTCAGGCATTCACTTTTACAAGAGCCATTACTTCATCTCAAGCAGCAGGAAGAAATAATTTAATGGCCTTTGTTTTGAGACAGTTTGCATGCTTGTCCAATTATCAAAAAGGCACCTTATCCCCAAGGGGATTCACCATCTCCAGCTACCCAGCAGCTGGCCAAAATCAGCCATCTCCCAACAGTAACAGCCAGGATTTCCATGGCAATTTATCCCCTTAGAGAATGACAGTCACATCTTGTCTGGTCATGGTTGCTTTTTATCTTTGGATTCCCACCACATGGGTTAAAACAAACAGCACAAAGACTGAATCAGGAACTCAGACAGTGGCACAGAGTCAAATAGCACATATGACTCTGTACCATATTTTTACTGTTTTGCTTATTTTTATGCTGCCTCCTGCCCCTATTCTTTCACACAGTTTAAAACCATAACACTGGCTGCAGTATTTCAGCCCTTACAGCTAATTTCAAGAAAAACTGCACTGTATCACTGCTCTCTATATTAAAATGGGCAGATATAAACATGCTGCACTGCCACAGCACAGCATCATCACAGATACCTTCATGCCAATGTGTGAAAACTAGCTGTTTCTGTGAAGCAGTAAGTTAACATCTTGTATGATCCACAGGCTTGCCTGTAACACCTTCCCACTGCCTCAAACAAGGAATTCGCTCAAGAGACTTTGATCTTTCACTTCTGCTTTTATTTTTCTGAAAACTAGCGCTTCCCTTGGGTGATTACTGACTCCTGCTATGTCTCCTTACGTGTTGCTCAGCTGCTTGTCATGAGTTACTTTTTCCCACATAAGTCATGCATCTAAAGCAAAAAATAAAGATGCATAACAGCAAAGAAGCAGGTGTTCAGAAAAGCAAAATACACTTATTTGGTAGCATCCACGTGGCAGATACTTTAGCTAAACTAGCCTTACAGGCAGAATTGTAATTGTACACAGTGTATAAGAACGAGCACACATTTTCTCTTTTTAAATTTCACAAAAGATTTGTCTAAATGCCAAACGCGGTGTCTCTGACTCTTTAAAGCAATTGCCAGGAAGGGAAAAGGGAGGTGTATGCATGCCCCCAGCCCAGCTTGGCCAGTAGGACTGTTTGATGATGAAGTCATCATTTGAGGACTCAGAAGATCAGATACTAACCTTTGACACAGTATCCCTGCATACCTTTGGCCAGTTGCTCCATCCTGTAATGAACAGTGGTAATTACCAGAATGCTGAGAAAACAAGCAGGAGCTGATTTAATGATGAGCCACAGACACGGGGTGAAAATTCCCAACCTGCCACCAGTCAAGCTTAGTCAAGAATTAGGAATGGTTAATCAGTGTGGTTAACCCAGCATGAGATAAAGATGTGTTAGAGTGAGTAGAAACAGGTTTAGCACATCCAGAGATGATCTCACTACTACTGCAAAGCACTGTGCTACACTGACAAGCTGTGCTATCAGGATGCTCTGTGCTATACATCATCACAGACTACATAAAACTGCATTTAACTTGAGCAAGTCCAGCAGGCTGTGAAGTTCACAGTCATGTTTCAACCTCAGCTACAATGCAACCCAGCTCTGCATCACAGCTCAAAGAAGGGCAGCAGTGTGCACTTTGGCAGCCAACCATCATCAAACTATTGTAATTGTCACAGGGCAAATGGTAGGCTGGTGCTGCAGTGACTTCACCCCAGACCATTAACATCTTTGTTCTTTTTAGCACAGTCCCCAGTTGTTAAGAAAAGAATGGCACTTAGCAACATTCAGCAACATGCAGTGAGACGAACTGCAGGTGCAGATTGCTGCTTGGATTCAGTGGAACAGCAATTCCCATGGAGCTCTCCTTCAAGAGCTTTTCCTCCTGGGTGGGACCTTTCAGCTCTTAGCTCTCCAACTAAACCAAGATCTAAAATCTCAGCACTCATCGCGAAGTCCATACCAGCTCTTTTTTAGGGCTGGCAGAGCAGTTGCTGGCCACAAAAATAGACATGCCAAAAAAGCTTTGTATATTTAGAAGAAAAGAGAGAATACTTATTTGAAGTGAAGTAAGGCAGGGTGGAGGAAAGCCAGCTCCCCTGTAAAGTTTAGTATGATCCCAGGGATGAACTAGTTAATTAGGTCTTTTGCAGCAATACAGTCTAAACATCACAAGGCTCAGGACAGGAAGCCTTGTGAAGACAAGAACAGCATTCTCTAATTACCAGCGTGCCTTCATATCAAGAGCATCAGCACTTGCACTTGGGAAGCCACCAGATCTTATTTAATTCAAACATGTAATAATGCACTGCTACTCCTGCAGCCACTCCCAGCAGCCAACAAATTACCTGTGAGACTCAGAATTTATTTAGCAACATTACAAATGGGCTTTGCATCTTTTGCTTGTGGTGTTTACCCACTCCTGAGCAACAGGAGAGGCTACTGCATTCTTGTGGGAAGAAAATGGCACACAGCAAACCAGAGGCAGCTGTCTATCTTTGGGGTGCAGCCGTGGCTCGGTGTAACACAAATGGTTTGAATACCAAAGGCCTGACAAACTCACCTGGAACTCTGGTAGTTATGTCCCAGCTGTCCTGGCACAGCT
Source organism: Setophaga petechia (assembly GCA_024362935.1). NCBI lineage: Eukaryota > Metazoa > Chordata > Aves > Passeriformes > Parulidae > Setophaga > Setophaga petechia. The sequence goes on from JANCRA010000001.1 coordinate 38,294,571, forward strand.
CACTCCATGGCTCTGGCAATGGCAGCAGCTCAGCATCCAGGGAACCCTGCTCAACAAGCCTTGGGGTTCAGCGACCCCTTCCACACCAGGGACATCAGACTGTGACAGGAGACTGCCAGAAGTGTAATTGCAGTGACAAAAGGGCAAAGGAAAAAAGTTAGCTTTCTCTCAGAGCTAATTCCATTTTTGTTTTATCCCCCGCATCAGGCATCCTGCTCCCAACATTCCTGACCAACAGGACCACAATGCAGAACTAGGCTCTCTTCACCCACAGGGTGAACAGGCAGCCCAGGAAGCTCTGCTCCCCAAATCAAAAGTTAAGGCATAATTTCTGAATTAAATACAAACCTCTACAGAATTAAAGCACTTGCACTATGACTGCAACGTCCTTACACAAGTCAGTGCCTTATAGAGTGCAGGAGGAGCTGATGGAATGGTTTGGAAACGTGATTTCTAATTTCACATTGCTTTCAGATCAGTTGTGTTTCAAGGTCAAAAGTTACATGTTGTACAGAATGACACAACTAATTCAACAAAATACATTCCCCTATATTTTTCAAAGCTAAAGTGAACAGTTTTAGATTTGTCCATTTTGAGGCTAACAGGACTTCTTCAGATCTTAAAAAAAAAAAAAAAAAGGAAAAAGTGATGTAATACTGTAGAAAATGAAAAATTATAACATGCACATGGCACACAGAAAACTCCTCAGTCTCATTTTGCCTAGGGAAAAAGAGATGAGGTAGCAAAAGAGAGCTAAAATGGTAACATTACAGACATATTTGAAACAATTTTGTTATATGAAGGGTTGGAATTCAATCCAACAAAAGGCAAAACATTTTCGTGAGCCAAAATACCCCAGCCCTTGACACTATGGCATTCTTATCAGAACACACAAACCCACCCTGGGACGATCCCAAGCAGACCTAAGCATCCCTTTGTATTTCCACACCCATGACCATTTCGCTGTCCATCGGAGAGGGAGCTTTATTACTTGGTGAGAAACTCATTCCTCATGGATGTCTGCTCTATCTCAAACATCATTTTGTCAGATCACAGAGGAATCTCTTCTGTAGCTCCAAATGGAAAAAAAAAATCCAGTTTATGAGGTTATATTTGAGTACTTGACTGTCACTCCTAAGCCCTTCAACCATGTGTTGACCTTAGGATTTCAAGACAAAGTGCTACTCTGCTTGTACTGCTTAAACTGTTTTAGCTTTGGGATTGTGCCAGACAGACAACTGACTGCAACTATTATAAGAGTAATTTTCCAGCATGTGGATTACTAGCATGTGTCCACTTAAGCTAATTTTATATGGGCTCAGAAGCCTTACACAGGTCACAGTCTCGTGGTTTGTCACTTGGCTTTGTGTCCTTTATATCCAAAATCCTGTTTTGTATGTTTAGTCCTGATTGACCTTTTCAAAGCTGTAAGTACAGAAAACCAAAGGATATGGTGCACAGATGATCAGCAGAAAGCTTTGCTATATAACTTTTTCAAAAAGAGAGAAAAGTAGAGAGAAAGACTGGCAGAATTTTGGCACAAGACTTAGTTACTTTGGAATATAGTTCATGTTTACTGCTGTAGCCTTGAAACCATTTTTACATATGAGGAGAACTCCTCCATCAGATCTGTGATCTTCCTTGCCACTTACATAAGCACGGAAACAGTTCAGTTGCTTGTTCACTATAAACATTCGTATTATTTCTAGTCACGTCTTTTGAACAAATCATGGAATCTGACTTCAGAGAAGATTTTTCAAATCTGAGTTATTATTTTCCCTTTTGCACCTCTCAGTTCTAAAAGCTCTTTGGCCACCCTCTCAGCCATACCTTGCAAGTATTCATTAATGCAGGTCTTCACCCCTTCCCAGTGCTTGGCTATTTAATGTCTGCCGGCCTCTGCACCTTCCTCTTCTTGATCTGCCACCAGCCTGAACATTTGGATTCTGAGAAACTGGCTAAGTGCCCTTTAAAAAGAAATTCAACCAGCTGGTATGAGCAACAGCTTAACTACAATTTTTTTAAAGTAGTGAAATCAGAGCAGAGGAGTTCCATGGAGTCTTAGAAGGTCTGGATGGAAAAACAGGTTGGTGAACTGCACAAATCGCTAAGACAGTCCAACGGTTAACAAGTATCAAAGACATCAGGTGACTGGGTTTTCTCCTCATTATCAAGTATTTGATACCAAAGTTCCTTGGCTTTTTCTTACTTCCAATCCTTGGTAGCCTGACCCACAAGCAAGCATTTCAGTCTATAAGTAAGAAATACTTAGATCCTACAAATCAGACTAATTCAGACCTGCCCAAAGAAGCACAAATACAGTTGATCATCTCATATCCCTTCTGTTTTTATCTCTAAATAAGAATTTTCCAATAAGCTTCAGAATACTAAATAGAAAGTCAGGTCATGGAAGATCTGAAAAAAATAAAAAACCTCTTTATTTGAAACTAAATCAGACCAAATGCACTAACCATTTCATAATCTAGTGGACATGAGGGGTCACTCACTCCTGTTCAGTTGAGCAATTTTAGAAACTGGATTTTTTTATCTAATAGCAACACATTTTCAGCTAGCTCAAAAGCTTATGAAAAGAACTAAAGAGAACATACCTGTGAAACCTCTGCACCACCTATTCTAACAGTCACTGTCTTAATTTTCCACTATTTTTGCCCATATTTTTCACACTGTAAGAGCTCTTGTTTACATGTAAGTGGGGTAAAACTTCCAAGGATAACCAACCAAGTTCCAAATTTTGTGTAGCCTGTTAGACACCTCTTGTAAGAGCTACTTACTTTGCTGAAGGGTTATCTAATAGTCCATGTGCTGTTAGACCTCAGCTACAACAACAACAGCAATTTCAGAAGCTTTAAAAAGGAAGATACCAAATACCACTTATGTTGATTTCAGAAAGTTTATTGCACCAAATGCCGCAAAGAAATTGACCAAAAAGATAGTGTACATAAACAGCTATAAGAAAAAAACATGTAGTTTGACATTGGTGTTCAGTCATTCCTAAAAAAGCCTATGTTCTCCAAACATGCAATAGCAACACACATTTTTCTACTATGGAAAACTTGCCATGTACGTCAAATTACCTCATTTGACCTCAAATCCCCCACCCTTCCCCCCAAAAAAAATTTAAAAAAAAAAAGAAGGAAATTGTCTAGACTAAATTCAGTAGTTCAGACTTGATTTTTATTTGGGTCCTTTTAATTGAAGTTATCCTTGAAGGGTAAGTGAACATTTTGCAAAAACCTTATATACAAGAATTTGATGCATCTGAAAAGAGGCTTTAACTTTAAGAGCAAAGATGCTTATAATATGGAGTGGGGAAAATCAATCTAAAATTCTGGAAGATGCCATCAGAAATGTGAATTACAGAATCAGTGTCTATTAGTTTTTTGGGAGCAAAAGAAAGTTGTATAGACTAGTTCAGAGTATACCTCACTTAAATTAAAATGTTCCAATCTTGGTCTTGTTTGGGGTTAAAGAATTCATTTCAATTAAATTCTACAATTTAGCAGTTCATTCCTCCCCTATGTTTAGTCTTGCCTGAAAACAGCATACATTCTTTAAATTTCAGTGTGTAAACTGCATTTATGTGGGATTTGGAAAGATTGTGCACTCCCACCTAACCAAGAAAGTATGTTTTTAAGTTTACAAAAAACCTACATAATACTGATAAAAACACCTTTGGAATATTTGAAAATTAAGCTACATTATCAATTTTCAACACAGCTGTACATTCATATCACTTTTCATCCTATTAAAACAAAACCAGAAACATGCCCTAAAAATGTCTAAAAAAACACATCTGTAAATACTTACTGCCCTGTCATGCCACACCAATTTACATGAACATCAAGATGCTACCAAAAACAAGTTAAAGACTTCGAGTCAAAAAAAAGCCCTAGAAAGTGGAATCCTGTCAACTGAGGTAGTACATTTGGTGGAGGGGAAATATGTAATTAGCTTTCATTAGTCTAAAGCCTTTTAAAGGTAATAAAGGGCTTTCCTTTTGAATTTTCTTTCCCCCAAAACTAAAACTGTGAGAATAAAATAGTTCAACGTGTAATTTCTGAAGAGCAGCAAAATGTTAGAGAAAGCAGCAAGAACTATAAAGTTTTAGCCTGGGCTGAAGAAAATTCAAGTGCTTTTGACCATCAGCTCACATGCCACCACAAAGTTAACTGATGTCTTGCCTAAAGGCAGATTTAATTTTTTTTAACAGTTGATGTGATAAACTCAGGTCTATTATTGATTATGGTATTAATCTTGAAATCACTGAATGTCTGCAGATCTCTGTCCTCTTTAGTAAACCCTGTGACAACAAAAGCACATCTTTAAGTTAGCATATATTTCTTTGAAGAACTGTCAGAGTCTGTTCAGATAAAAACCCCACTTTAAAAGAACTGGACTGACTTTAAATGATGTCAGCTACTATTTAAGAGTGACATGAAATAGAGAAAGTACAAGAGGATTTCTATATACACTCAGAGAAGCAGTTTCATAGTCTTACACATGCACACATACATTCTCCATCAAGAGGGTAAGTTTAGGAATATGTGACTTGCTCTATGGTTCGCTCCTTGTTTTAACCTTGTGAAACAGAAAGTGGTATCTGCTAAAAGCCATATGCAGAGGTAAATTTACTTTCCAGCAGATAGGATTCACAGACCAAAAATATGAAAAGTTTGCTTAACTCCAAAGCAGGAGAAAAAAACCTGAATCATAGAAAGATTTTAGCCTTTTTAGGCAGAATACTAGGGAGAAATATGAAAAGCAATAAAAGAAATATTTGGAATGTCAGGTCAGAAAACCAGCATAGAAGGAACAGCTGTAGAAGTGTTGTATCAGAATATTAAGTATCCCTCCACGTGGAAACAACCTCTTTTCACAGTAGGCCAGTCTACCTATTTCCCTCAAAAAGCAACACAAGGTTAATAAAACCCCATCACATTTAAACAATTCACAATAAGCACATTTCATTTTTTCAAATAATTGAAAGTTTACTGTAGAAAAGTCCAAACATCAAGGTAGTAGGAAATAAAAACACTTTTAATAAAAGTGTGTCCCTTCACTGTTAAAAATCTGTAACCACCAACAAGGAGAACTCACAACTGGTGACCAGGAGTTTCTTTTTAGAATTCACTATTTTCAAGCAATTGTGTTGTCAGAAAGTTGCTTGCAAGGTGACAGCTTCAGACACCATATTCACACTGGCTCACAACGAAACAGTCCAACATTGAGTTTTCCATTTAAGCATGTTTTGATCCTTTGTTCTCTCCTCAGTCTGGTCCATAGTTTCATATCCAGCTTAACAGTGCTTTATGCAAAAAAAGGTATTTTTTACATTCATTTTAATCAACCACGTGAAAACAGTGAAGTACAAAATTTTATTTTGCTTTCTAGAAACACCAAAGGCCAGTATCAACTAGTGGAGAAGTAGTTTCTGGTGTCAGAGTAGATAACCTAGTAAGGAAAGGCACCTGGATGATAGTTCAAGATTTCTGTAGAATCAAAAAGGGTAACTGCAAACATTCAGAGTAATATCAAATATTGGGGTTTGCCCCCACATTTCATTTTACTTCAAACAACGTTCCTCTTCTATTCCTACTCAGAGTGACAACTCATAGCTGGAAAAAAGTAGTACTTTTGACTAAAGGTTTGGTGGGGGTTGTCTGACGTCTCGTATTTCCCCAATACGATTGTCTTCAGTTTGTGCCAATTGTTTGGTGTATGTGCACACAGACACATGCTCACAGCACTGGCATCGTTCACAAGTTTTCCAAATTCATACTCCTTGGAGATAGCAATACTTGATGACACCAAGACAAGTTTAGTTCCCAGGACCACAGTCATACAGCAAATCAACAGTTATACTGAAGTTGCATCAGCAACAAATGTAAACTTGTAGCAGAAGTTCCATAAGGCTTTCCCAAAAAATCCCTCACTCGGAAGTCCATTCCATTCCACTTGTAGCCATGGGCCCATTAGAATGCCTCCTCATTAAAACAGAAGCAGCCACAGCTCTCAACCTCTTGTCCTTAAATGGAAAAGTCACATCAACCTCACGCACACCTCCATTCCCACATGACATCTGGCTGCTGAATCCATGTTCCTTGTTCTGAGCCCATCACTTCTACTATACAAAACCACACTTATATTCTGCAAGAAAATCATGTCCCACCAAATACACTTTTGTATAGGAATGCTATATACAGAGTTAACAGCTACTCCTCCTCCTCCTCCCCAGCAAAGAGACATACACCACACCACACTCACAAGCATAGTATTATGAAATCCATTCTAACCCACTTGTTCTTTTAACTGGTACTTCATGGTTTTGAGCAGCGTTTTGGATGGCAGCACCCGGTCTGCCACATAGTGTTAACTTTTGTCCTTTGAATAAAATAAAATGCAAGAATGCAGTCTCTTGATTTAAGTCAGAAGTGAGATTGTAAGAAAAACCTGAATGCCTTTTGTGTTATGTAAACTGAAGTCCTCCGATAAAACATCCGGTTGAAATCAGAATCGGAAGGTGGCAGAATGTACAGTCATCACCTGCTTTCACCAGTGCTCCCCTTTACCAGTGTTTGGCACCTCTGTTCTTCATTCAACATTCCCATTTTCACAATTGTACTTTAAGGGAATGACTATCCTGAGAATTTAATTTATAAGAGTATTTGAGCAACATATGGGGAATGAGTACTTGCTATAGCAGCCAACAAAGGCAAGTCATTGGATTCAATCCTAGAAATTAAAAAAAGAGACAGCCTTTAAAATAATATACAGTCACTTTCACAAGAGAAATACACGATGATACTTTTCATCCACTTTAAAGAAACTGGAAGTGTCTTGCTATTACTAAGTTTGTCGTTTAATTATTATTTATTGTCAATAATCATGTACTTCCAGTAAAGGTAGGTAAATAATGCTTAAAACCATGAAGCATGTTAGCACTTAAAACAAAAGATAGCAAGCAGTATTACATTCTGTGCTATATAATCTTTTCTGGTTTAAATAAAAGATCTATTATGTATTTGCTAAACCCTAAGCCTCAGCTTGTAGTCTTACTACTGAGTAGGCACCAATAAGCCCAGTTTAACAAAGTGGTAAGCATCAGCTTATGGAAGATTATGCATTTCAGGTTTTGAATGTAATTCAGTTTGCTACATAGTAGCACTTTCTTACCAAAAATGACCAAAAGCTGAAATTATTAATTATTAAGCAATAACAGTTCAAGGAATGTCTCTCAAGTGCAATGGTCAATTTCCAACGATTTCCAAATGTGAAGCTGCTCAGAGGCCAGGATGTATGTACATATTTATATATATTTAACATGCACACACACACTGAGAAAAGTGCTTATTTCACTGTTTCACTATTTACAGCTGCATTTCTGAGTATGAAATCTTGAACAGTCTGGAAAAAGCTAAGTTAGATTTAATCTACAGTGTTAAAAAACATCTTGAGAAAGTGTATTTACTTCCACCTTTTCTGCTGTCAGCAAGCAGCTCCCTAAAGGTTATATGCCAATCAAGTACAATTATTAGAAGACAGTTGTTGACAGGACACCTGTTTATTTTTATACACCTGATCTTTGAGACCCTCTTGTCACTTATGTACAAATGCACCCTTTTCATTCCAAAAATTCCAAAGTATTTGTTGGGATGAAGTTCTCAGTAAGGAGATCACAACAGACAGAGAGAGTGTGTATGAATGCTTGGATAACTTCCTAATGACCAAAATCCAAACTCTCTTAATTCTGAAAATTTAAAAATGACAAGTATTTTGTTTTTGTTATAAAAATGTCTCTTCCTGATTTTGAGATAGCTCAGTAGAGCCATTTTTGCAACTTATTAGGCACATGAAAGAGGAATGTTAAATATGAAGCAAATCCTCATGAGAACAAGCTGTCAACAGTCAGATGAAAAGGAAAACTAATTGCCCCAGCTTTTGCCATTGCTTAAGACTGATACCTGCAATACTCACCCCAATACAATTCCTAGTTCTTTTACATGCACTCTTGTATGTCCTCGCAGATATTCTGAAAGCATTTTGCTTTTGAGATACATCTCTTGCAGTCTATCCTCAAGATGCATTATGCACTGCAAACACAGACCACAAAGCTCAGAACACCTTTTGCAATCACATGCAAATACTACAGAAATGTAAGCACATCACTTTACCTTCTATTTATCTAGAAGATAAACTAAGCCTCCACTCCAAAATCTAGAAGAGGCAATTGGATTTATTACAATTGTGCTATAAACATAAAAAAGTTACACTACCCCACAAAGAGGAAACCCCTCACACAACTGGGGTATTCCAGCTCTCCTGGGCAGCAAGTTTGTTGTGTAAACTGCACCACTATTTCCACTCACATCACTGCATTTCTGCCAAAGTAAACAGTTTTAATGAGGTTCACAACAACTCAAGATATCTTACTAAGAATTAAGGCAGTACTCTTGGATCAAGAGTACTGTCTTTGTTATAAGTTAGTACTATTCTTCTTAGTAAGAAAACTTAGTTTAAACAACAGTTTCTAAATGATCATTCTAGCTCTAAGGCTCAAGTGCTATTCAAGAAACTAAGACTCAAGACGTGGAAGACACCAGAACCTTATTGGTAAGAGAATTATCACTCTTTTGCTGACTGCTTTTCTGTAGCAACTAAGTAACAAATCCATTTTAGGCATTTGTTTTCATAATTCCTAAGTACTTCTAGTTTAAAATTGCTTAAACATTTGATGCTGATTGCCAAAAGGTAATAGTTCAAGTTGAAACATCAGTTTAATCATTCCACTTCCAGTAGTGGAATGCTAGAAATGCATATTATTTTTAAATACAGTCATGTGATTCATGGCAATTTCTCATATACCAACTACAAGAGAGCAGATGAACCTTGGCTTGAAGGAGAGAGAGGGGTTATTCTGGCAAGACAAGGTCAGCAGGCAGCATGTCTTCACAAGCTGAGTAGGTAGGAAGTCTTATCAGGTATTTTGTTGTAGGACAAAGGTACATTCAATTAGATATATTCCTTCTTTTCACAGGAATGACCACTTCAAAAAAGTTAAATTAGGTCAGCTGTCTGAAATCAGGAGATGAAAGCAGGAAGCAATACAGAACCTCATATTATCAAACATATAATCATCCAGCAGGCACAGACAGCAATTAGAAACAGTAGCAGCAAATAGCTTCAGGCCATCATCCCATGTGCTGGAGCTGAATGAAAACCCTAAGTAGCAGAAGTGAGACCTGGTGAGACCAGTTTTGTTGATTAAAAAACTAATGAGAAGAAAAAGACTAAGGCTTGTAGGTAGCCTAAGATGTATTTTTCTGATCATCTGAAGCACGATGAAGATGTCTAATTATTCTTTCAATGAGCTAATATCGAGTCTTAATAAAGAGGCATTTTAAAAAATGTGCTTTCATGGTAGTAGAGTAAAATCACTACCACCAATGGAGGAAATGCAGAAGGTTTTTGACAATAGCTTGATCAATTTGCTTCAAGCAAATTTTCACTCAAGTCATTATAATCATAACACTTCTGATTCTGGCCAAAAGGGAAGCAAGCACTCTTATCTTTTCCATTACAGGTAACCCTCATGCAAAAAGCCTACGAGCACTTTCTCAGTGGTTATGGGGGGCATGCAGCTGATTCACAAAGTAGCAGCTCAATCTGTTTCAATTCCAGTATTTGTGTAAAGGACTATGGATTTTTTTTTTTTAAGTTATGAGGGAGCAAGTAAGGAAGAATCCCACATTATTTTAAAAGAAGGGTTGTTTACATCATATGATCTGTTTCTTCTGAACACCAGCAAAGGATCAAAAGACGTTTCTGCCCACAGGCTTGGTATATTAACCCATCTTGTTCAGTGTCCACAACTTTTTTTTCTTTTTTCTTTTTTATATTAGCGTCCTCTGCAGTTTTTCTCATTGGCCAAATGGAAAAAAAGTCAAGTAACTTCTAAAAATAGAAGAGTAGCTTAAACCGAGCTTAAAGGTGCAGGTAAAACTTCCGCTAAAATGCAGCAGTTGCAACCAGCACTTTCCTTTCACCAGGGCATACTGCAAAGCTCCCTGCAGCACAACTATCAGTCTGAAGTGGTAAAATAAAGATATCACCACTTGCTTTTCATCTGGTCTCAAATAGTGTTGTTTTTTATTGGTACCACAAAACTGCAAAAATACTTACTCATCTGAACAGTAACTGCATGTAAAGAGATTTGCACTCCTAAAGGAAGCTTCAAACATACTGCACTGTGGTCATTTCTGATTGATATGAGTATATCAATACATATGTTTCTATCCAAATTTAAATCAATAGAAATACTACTATGAAAATGGCATACTTCTCCTAGAGTTTAGGAACACTTGGCTTCCATGCACTGATGTTGTTTTAGCAGAGTTGCAAAATCTCCTGACAGAAGGATCAAAGTATTTCTAACACAAACGATGAAAAATTTACAAACAACTAGCACTGTCACTTCACAGCTCCTTTTTGTAAGAAAAAGGAAATAAAAACCCCTGAAAATCATTCTGCCTCCAGACACCTCCCAAACCACACAATGCCTATAGAAACTGCATACACAAAACCTAAGGAAACACTGGAAAGAACACTTCAGTTACAAAATCAACTACTCAGTTTAAAAATGCCAGGATTTAAGGTGTGACTGTGCAAGTGTTAAGATACAATTTCAACCACAGTTGTGTATTTTTCCATGCCCAGAAGAATCCAGAGAAAACACTCAAAAATGCACCCACATATTTTGCCTAGTATTTGATTTGAAGAACTTAAGTGTAATCAATACCACCAATTTAACCCAAAACAGTGCCAACTAATACTATTTAGAGCTGTTAGTGTTTAGCTCTATCTTTCTCTTCCATCTGCCAGCACAGTCATTATACGAGATTCCTAGAGAATTTCTCAAAACTATCTGCTGAAGCACAAATCAATGCTGTTTATTAGAAAAGGGGTGACTACTGAAAAACCCCTCCATCTCCCCTCACCAATAATCATGTGCTAAAAATTGAACTACAGTTATTGCAGTCAGACTTGGGGGTAATTTTGTTGTAATCAGCAAAACCAGGATTACTGATTTGCTCTGATGAACTCCACTACAAATGAGGACAGGAAAGGATGCTGTGGCATAGGGAGTATGCAACATGACAGAGTTGAATAGAAACTCCAAGAATAGGAAGCTGTTTGCCAGAACCAACTTGGTTCCCATTGGTATCCATTACTGGACTGTAGCATGGATTCTTTCCAACGTATTGTAACAGCTCTGCATTATATCAGGCTTTAGTTCATTGATATTGCAACACAGTTACAGAACTCTATGCTTGCTATCTGAGCTAAGCAATTTCCATTAGCTTCAGCCTTCAATAAAGAAATACTTACAAAGTCAGCTGGGACGTTCAGTTTGTAAAGCTGTAAAATAGACTGCAACAGACTGGATACTTGACTCGAAACCAGAACATCCTTGCCTAACTTCACACTGTCCATCATCTTCCTCTGGCTTGTAGCTACTTGTACATTCCATTTATCTGTGTCTGCAATAATGCAGACAGCTTCTGCTATAGGTTCATCTAGCACTGGATGCTGCAACAGAAACAAAATACAATTATGTGGTACTTTCATATACATTTCCACAGCTCAGTTTGCTGTTCTACTTTTACACACTGATGTAGCAAATAAGGAAGCGATTCAACGCATTTTTTTGTCCATTAGGGGACCAAAGGCATCTCAAAAAATGACAAGACAGTGACAAGATTTACATTCAGCATCCAGCAGCACTGCATCTGCCAATTTGATTGAGACATCTAATTTTCATTAGTGCCTGAAAGTCACTACTCAATTTTATTTTTCTTCATGTATTCCCCCTACCCTGAAGAGGTTAGTTTCTTTCAAAATGAAGAGTGTAATAATTACACTGATCCAGTATGGTGAAAGTACATTCAGTGTTTCAGAGATATGTGAGGGATTTTACTATGCACAACCAAGAAGGGTATAACAGAAAAGCAAGGGGTGGAGGGGACCTCTGGAGATCCTCTAATCCAACTCCTTGCCTGTGTCACCTGCGTCCCCTAGAGCAGGTGACACAGGAACAAGGCCAGGTTGGTTTTGAATGTCTCTAGAGAGGGAGATTCCATGACCTCCCTGAGCAGCTGGTTCCAGTGCTCTGCCACCCTCAACACAAAGTTCTTCCTCAGAAGGTGGAACTTTCTGAGGTGGAACTTCTTGTGGATTAGTTTGTGGCCATTGCTCCTTGTCCTGTTGCTGAGCACCACTCTCTTGACACCTGCCTTTAGGATATTAATATGCATCAATGAGATCTCCTCTCAGTCTAGTCTCCTCTGAGAAGAGAGATGTTCCAGATCCCTAATGATCTTTGGGGCTCTCCACTGGACTCTCTCCAGTAGCTCCTCATCCTTCTTGACCTGTGGAGCCCAGGAGTGGACACAGCACTCCAGATGTGACCTCACTAGAGCTGAGTAAAGGGACAGGCTCACCTCCCCTGACCTGCTAGAATGCTCTTGCTATGCACCCCAGGAGCACTGGCTCTCCTGGCAGCAAGAGCTGTGCAAACTCATGACCCACTTGTCATTCACCAAAGAAGAGTCACACTATCACACCAGACCAATCTGATGCTCCTTAAGGAACAGACAGACACACACATCACTGCTCTGGATAGTGCATGCAGCCTCGCCAGCAGAATCATTCTTGCTACAGAAAGAAGCTGCTGACAATTACTAGATAAGCATTTTAAATTGCATACTGAGGTCACACAGTTATTCCAGTGAAAGCTTAGTTATAAATTTTATAATGTAGGAGTACTTACAGTGGAGAAAGAACACAGCAAATTTCTTATCTATATACAATTATCTTCTGTAGTCAGTCATTTCTGCTACAGACTAGCATCATACAGGCCTCAACATGACTTTACCTCACCTGCAACACATGCCACTAAGTAGCAAAATAAGATGTTTCAACTTGCATATAATTTTTCTGAAATGCAGGTAATTTTGTCTGCTATTGTGATGGAAAAGAGAAGCAGTTCAAGGGTTCTTTTCCTTGTTTGTAAATTGCAGTTGCAAACAGTCTTCCTTGTGTTAATCTTGGAAGAGAAGCCTTAAAAGTAATAAAGGAAAGCACATGATCTTTGCATGAACAAGCATTGCATATAGTGAATTAAGGGCTTACATCTTTCAAAAAGGCAGACATAGCAGTTGTGGCTGTGAAGAACAGGTAAGTAAAAAAAGTCACCTACTGAAATAACCTACTTCTGTAGATTTCAGTAATATCACAACTCTGACTCAGCACTTCAACTCACATGCATTGCATGAAGTAGATCTGCTAGTAGACACTGCTTGAGTTTTTCATCATTATTTATTCCATGCAGCACTAGATCAGGTATATATGTATGACAGTAACCACCCAGAAGTGATCTTCCAAAGTTTTTCACACATTGACTGCTGATGGTATTTGACCTGAAATACAGAAATACAAAGCAGGTAAGACTCTTGCTTGACAACCTGCATTCAGATTTTACATGAATGCAAAGTCATGTCTCTTTCTACTGCAAATATTAATCAACAGTTGTACTACAAGTAAACATAAATGTCCACACCAGTAAACATCTACTGCTGCTCCTTGAAACAAGAATTTTAAAAGATAAAATTTAACAGTGTATTGATTTCCTCAAACTTGTACATAAGAAAATTTATATGCACTGGAGTTTGTGGGATATACGGGTTCCATGTTCTGCAGCTTAGAGTTTTGCTAAATTCTAGTTTTCTTCAATTCTCATGCTGAAGGTAAGTCTAGAAACTGACCTTAAGCACCATCAAACTCCATATGCACCTGGAATGCTCAAAAATTTTCAAACAGCATGCCCATGTTTATTCCAAATTTGTATTTCATTTAAGAATTATGTCAAATCTAAACAGTTACCTTTTTAAGCAAAGTTTTGCTTGTCCTCAGATGTTCTATCTACATGTCTACACTAAATGTTTCAGTCAGTTTACATAAGAAGTTTGATCACCTTTTTTAGGCATTTGAAATATACCTCTGTCATAAAACTTTATTAAATCTGCTATGTTTCCTTTCTGCCAAATCTGCTTACAAGAATTCTAACTAACTACATCACTGTCTGCTACTGATTTGTTTGCAAGGAACTTAGGTTCCCAGAAGACTTCAGACTTGAAACTTTAAACAACTCCAAAGTAGCTACAGCTTTTGACTCCATTTAGTTCTAAATTAATCAGACTTCTTTACCTTGGCAAAGGAAGCTCCACTTCTGCAAATTCTTCAAGCCGTTTGCTGATGTTATCATGATGCACTTCATCAGGGATACAACAATCACCTTCTTCATCACTAGCTCCGAGAGCGCTGTCTGAACTCTCGTTCCTTGGAATGTCCCCTTCAACTCTGAAGGAGGTTTTCCTTCCAGAATCCCCATAGGGGACATCTTTAGCACCTACTTTAGAGGAATCCTGTTTGACAGCAGAATCTGCTTCTACACAGTCAGAAGAATAGTTCTCCAGATTGCCAGAGCATAAAGTTCTATTTTCTTTCATGTTTGGCAATTTTACAGTTTCTATGTTATCTGTGGGCAAAAGCATTTCACTAGATATTGAATTAACTAAATTCACTTCAGTTCCTTTACTTTCCATATGTTGGTTAAGTATACTTTCCTTCTCCTCACAGGGTGGGATTTGTGCATAACAAACATTATGTTTACTGATAAAGCCAACTTCACAACTGTCTTGATTCTGAGAAGCATCCACAGTCAGATTTGTGGAACTTGAGGCACAATGTATCACCTCTGGATGTTTAATTAATGCCTTCAGATTTTCTTCCATTTCTCTTCTATGAGTTTCTAAGTCTGACTCTGGTGATGCTGAACTTCCAATCTGAAACGTGACCTTTTCTAAGTGTGAATTCCTGCGGCCAGACCTTTCAGGACAAGGTACAGCAGATGACCTACCAGAAAACTGCTTCTCCACTTTTCTCTCATTCTGGTTCTTGTTCTTCTTTACATCCATTACATCCTCTAATTTAGATGATTCTTCAGAGTGGTAGGATAGGGTTACTGTATCAGTGACAGTTCGTTTCCTACCATCAGCTGCTCCTTTACAGAAACTGCCAGTTAGACAGTCAACAGATGTTTCAGACGTCTGACTCGCCTTTTCTATTGCTTCCCTCCTTTCTTTTGAAGAGACTGGGACAGCCTGAGTGCTTTCTGGTTCATGCACCCACTCTGCAGTACTGTTGTTCTTACTTCCATCATTCTTTGGAGGTAGGATTGGAGGCACAAGAGCAGGGTCATTTTTAACAGTGACAACCACATAATCAGATTCCTCTACCTCTCCCTTTTCTAGTGCAGTTGTAATCTTGCTTCCATTTAGCACCTGCTCTCCCTCTCCAGCCTTCTCACTCCAGGTCAGCTGATTTTCCTGCAGCTCAGAGCACCGGATGAAGTAAGTTAGAACGTAGAGCAAGCGCTGCACCAGCTCCTTGCGCTTCCCAACAATCACAGTCCGAGTCAGTCTAACTGGAGAGCCTATGGCACCATAGAGATCACCTACACAGGAAAGCAAAAATTTCACAGGTTTCTGTTGCATTGTAATATAACTTACACTGTTCAAGGTCAACACATTTTGAAACAGCATTTACTATGGACACAATTAGACAGTTCATTTCTTCCACAGTGAATTCATAGAAGTCTTAAACAAAGAGTAACAAAGAAAGTCACCTAATGCTTCTTACACCTGGATTTTGTTCAGAAGGGCTTTTGTGAGGAATCAGCTGCTATTACTCATTTTCTTTTTGTTAAGAGGCACTAAGATTTAATTTACACTCTGCTTACAAGACATTATCACCTGGAAACTGACACAAGATGGGGCAAAGAAGAATGTAGGTCCAGCAAAACTCTGAAGCCAGCTATACTATTTTCTATCTTTCTACTAATTTTCTTTCACATCAAAGTTTTTCTGTGTTAGTGCAGTGACCTTTCTGTTAAACATAGGCATTTTTACACAAATAAAATCTTAATTATGTTTTTCAGGACTAAGATATCAAAAAAAGAAAAAAAGAAATAAATATTAGCTTAATAAATGAGATTCAGAAAAAAAGAGGCACATAACCTTATTGAACAAGGCACGTGCTGTATATGTGGGAGCCAACCTCACTCACACGAGCACTTAACTTTGGCAGGGGGAGTAAAGAAGCAGAAAATCAAAATACAACTGCAATATGAAAGGTAGGCACTACAACATCATCATCTGAGTCCCCCCAAGAATGACTTATTTGCTATTTATCCTGAATATCTGATTTTTAACAGAACTAAGATTGTACGTATCCTACTTTCAACATATTTCTTTGGGAGAGTGGCAATTATCTTCCAGCTGCTTATAATCATCTATCAGCCAAAGGGTTCCTACTCCAGAGTTCTGGGAGAAGTAAACATAGATAGCCAGTTCTTATGTTCATATGCCCTGTTGGTAAAAGATCAGCTAACTCAAACAAGTGTCTATTCCTAGGATGAGTTAACCCAGTTGTCTTCACATGACACCTATCAGAGCACACTCACTAAATTGTCTTTGGTTAACCTATCTATGTCTGGTCTCACCAGCACATGGGAGACAATTCAATTTTCTGCAGCTACCTGAAGTGTAGAAAGCAAGCTTCTCTACTTGAGGCTTGATCAGCTACCTGCTAATCTATCAGACTGCTTTCAGGTGTTAAATCCTTCCTCTGGGCTGCTCAAATTTTGTTCTGGACAGAGCTTGCCATCAGGATTTTGTACTAGACCTCAAGAAGCTATATTAAACTATACTAAACTATATTAAGAGTTATAAACAGAGCTTCAGAAAGGCTTCTTCCAAGGGCAAGGAGGCCTCTGGTTTCGACACTAACACAGCAAAAAAGAACCCCAAGAGCACATTTATGTCCAGCCTCCTCTCCTCATTATACAGAACATAAAAGGAATAAGGCTCCCAACTCCATTCCTACAAAACAAGGATCAATGAGACTGTAATTCCACGGCTCTCTTACTGTCTCCCCTGCTAAGATCTGCCATTTCCCACTATGCCAGTGATGCACTGGAGAGGCTCCTGGGTGGTAGGTAACATCAGTGGTGTTATTCTCCTTCAGTTAAGGACACCCTTGCAACCAAGTCCAGATCCTAACAAGCGAGCAAATTCATTCCTCAGGAACCAAAAGTGGGCTTCAGACTCAATTAATCTAAAAGGCTGGTAGGTCACAAGGACAAGTAATATTGAAATGAAACTGGAATATATTGTTTTACTTTTGAGTTGAGCACAGTTGCTATGGAAATCAGATTAACGCTTCATGTTCATTTGCATAATTGGCTTTTATATAAATACTAATAAGACAGTACAAGTCAAAATCATGATCTTCAAAAAGCACTAATACTTGTTAATACCATTAGATTGAAGCTAGTATTTAAGAGACAGTATGTCTTCATGACAGAAGGACTTACAATTGTATTAGTACATAATTGCAGTTGATATGTAATATGTAAAGAAAATACAGGTCTCAAGGTGGAAAGACGGGTACATCAAAATCTTGTCATTTCCATTTTTAAGCACCAAGACTTCATTTTTTCTTTTTCTTCCCTCTTCCTAAAGAAGAGGGCCAGCAGAGGGCAACATCTCCCTTTCACAATCAGCTTTTGCAACCACAAGAGTAACAGCTTTTGGGCTTTATAAGAATGAATCAAAATCAGAGAGCATTTTGAGTTCAGGCACTGAGAACTTGGCAGGACAAAAAGAGAAACAGACTCTTGACTAGTCACCAGTGGTGACTCCTGGGAGCGACCACAAGAGCTACTACTGAGTTTACGCCTCCAGTCCAGCTGGTTTTTGTAACTCCAGGCCTGGCTCTGTCCTCAACACCATGAGCACACTTCTAATTTCCCCTTCAGTCTAAACTCTGCACAATGTTTAAATGACATCTTTTACCAGGAAACAATTCACTACAACTACAGGGCCAAAGTAACAAAGCTTTCATAGAGGTTACTGAGAAAAAGAAGCCTGAGACAATCAGGGAGAGACAGCACCAGCATCACAGAGTAAGTCACATCATTGCCTCAGTGTGCATGTGTGTTATTTTACATGGCAATATAGTACAGCAGTTAAAGTGAAGGGCTACCTGATGTCAGATTTTCATCTGCTGCCAAGAAGAGGAGGAATTTTTAAATATTTACCACTGACAGAATTACTTTCTGAGCTTTCATTCACCTACTCATTTGACATCAGTTATCTAGTCCCTTGTATCAAGATAATTTACAAGCTATAAAATTTGTCAGAGATCAGCCTGAGGCACAGAGCATAGAAAAAAAATCTTGCCCCAAGCCCATTCATGTAACAGTAAGTGAATGGAGCTACTGCCAGTTGCCAGATTTCTAATCTATTGCCCTGCTCTCTCTTCTAGCTATGTGAGAAAGAGACAAAGGGAGGTAGCCAATTTCAACCATAAAGGACCTCCAAGGCCCAGGTAAGTCCTCTCAATCCAGTCTATTTCGTTTTGATTTTTCCAAACTGCTCAGACCATTCACAGCACTTGCATCATCTTAATACCTCTATAACAAGTTAACCAGACAGTGTAACAGAGGATGTCAACAAGGAGCAAGAATAAAAAGCAGGATATGCAAAGAGGCCTCCAAATTCTCAGATTAATCAGGCAAAAGACACCTGTTGGTAGGAGGAAATGTGACCTGGACTACAAGCAGCCCTTATCTAAAAGGAGTGGATGCACAAAGGTGCTTGTTATAGAAAAATCTGAAGCTTTCCAAATCACACTGACCCAGTTGTGCCCAGAGAGGGTTATATGGGTGGGATTTTGCCAGCATGTTGACAGACTGGGATGTGCGTTTCTCAGAGAAAGCCTTGATGGGAGGATGGTCAACAGGCATCACTGTTGGAACCCACGCCAGGTGATACGTCAGCACTGCGGTCAGCAAAGCAGCAAAGAACCTAGGAGGGAAACAAAGTTTAAAAAAGCATGTCCAAAATAACACCAGCAAAAGCACATCCCATTAAGTGCTTTGCACTGGGAAGCACAAAAACATTTTCTTAAAAAAAAAGGGAGTGGGGGAAGCTTACTGATTTTTGTTGATCTGTTCTATCAGAAAAGTAAATTCTTTAAGAAAACGTTGGCATAGCTGATTCTTTTCCAGGGTGCTGGACATCATATTAAGCCACACAGGCTCTGCAATCCTTGGAACAGAATATAGGTTCCAGATGGTAACTCTGCCCAAAGAAAAGTCCCAAAAAGTCAGTGTTAACTGACACTGCACATCTCAATTCTGCAAATAAATATAAGAAGGCCCTTTCCTCTTCTTTTCCTCTTCTGTTGTTCAGATTATAATTTGCTGCTTTTTTTTTAAGATCTAGGAGACTAAACAAACTGGAAGAGTTTTTACTCTTCCAGTAATTACTAGTGTTCAGGACACTAGTCTGTTCAATTCATATTATCAGTAACCCAGTGTCTTCATATGAATTACATATTTGGCTTCTCTTTTTTTGCATTCCCATGTGAATTTTATTCAGTGAAACCATTCAGAAATAAATTTGAGGGGAAGAAGAACCCATTCTATTCATTGCACAGATTTGATTCTACATTACAGATATTACAGAACCTCCATTCCTTTAAAGCCTTCTCTCTCTCCTGGGCTGACTTTCTTAGCCTTTGACCATTCCTTCCTTTCTCAAGTACAGAAAAGAGAGCTTTTGACTCCAACTGTCTTGCCAGTTACATTGTTCAACATCCATGGCTAGGAGTAGACACATTTATCTGCCTGAGTACATCACTCCACCCAACTGTACAGTCATCAGCAGAAGCCAGCTCTTGATGAGATGTTTAGACTTTAACTGACAATCCCAGGAACATGTGAGTGCAACAGAACTACTTTCATTCTTATTTGGAAAATGGCTGAGCTGGTTTGCTAAAGTTTTCTGAAAACATTTCCCCAACAACCAATGCAGAAAATTCATTCACACTAACTGCAAGATTGTCTAAAATACAAGACCTTACATTCAGTTGCTTATAACTGGAAGTGACAAATATCTTTCATGGGGCATGAAAAGTGCTCTCCTTGTAATTCAGAATTCCATCAACTCACCTGAATTCTCCCAGGGCATCCATGACACGGCTGATATAAACCTGCACTCTCTGGCTGGATTCTGCTATTTTTCTACATGAGATCATGGCCTTGATTAAGAGTTAAAGACACAAAACAGCTGCTTAAAGGATTCACATTCTTCATCTTTTTAAACTTCATTAACATGTCAAGATAACTAAGATCTAGCCCCAGTCCTATACAGCCTCTCAGAACAGCAACAAATGCCAACCTCCCTCCACCTCATAGGAGACCAATCCCTAATACTGGGCAAGGGGAGAGAAGAGAACATTTCTGAGAAGAAGACAACAGCAAGACAAATATTCTGTGTCTCTCTTTTAGACACTGCATGAAAGGACAGAGTACCATCATTTCCACAGTCTCTAGGGAGTCAAGAAAACCTCAGAGTGAAATATGGCAAGAACAAATGAAAAACCACCCATAGCATAAAACTCTCCATCCTAATTCTGTCTAGAAAAGAAACTGCACCTCTTTCAGCAAATGCTGAGTTCCTACACTGGGCTTAAGCTCAAGACTGCATGTGTAAGGAGGGAGGCAAGCTTGAAACCACGCACCTTCTCCCACTCTTCATCTATCAGATTCTAGAATACTTCATTCTGATTGACATTTTTCCACATTATGCCAAATTAGTATTCTGTACCTTTTCTATTGCATATTTCAGCTTGTTCATGTGAGACTCAAAAAGAGGAAAGTGAGAGAAAAAGAAATCCTGGAAGTTTCTCTGAGCTTCTTCTTTTTCAGGCAGAGAAAAGATGATGCTGATTGCAATTTTTTTCCTCCGAACCATTGCAGGATTGGAGCTGCAGCTTTCATCGGCCATACTAAACATTTCTTCAGTGGACCTGTAAGACAGATTTGTTAGGACAGTTACCTGTGTACTGAGAGAGAATTCAGCTTCTCTACACAGTGGAAGGTAACTCATTTGTAGGACTCCTTTGACTGACTATATAAGGCTTTGCTGTCACATGTTTCTGAACAGAGGATGCCTGACATTTTGATGGATAAGTCCTGTGCTTGTTCAAATAGGAAGAAGACAATCCCCAGAGAGGCCTGGTGTGAACACTTTCCTCTGAAACAGAACTAATAGATTCCCACCTGGATTTAACTTTGAGGGAGATGAAGAAAAAGGAACAGAGATACATCACACAAAATCATAACCAAAAAAGCTTAAAGGTAACTTTGGAGCTGTGAACTGCATCCAGCACTCGAGCTCCTCTCTAGGTGCTCAGCTGCATATCTACAATGCTCTTGAATCTACACTGTTGCTCATGAGGGAAGTTGGGAAACATATAACCTATACTATCTATATTGTTCTGGCATCTTAAGATGGATGTTTGCATACAAAATAAAACTTTCTATTTTAACTGAAGACAAAATGTCACCATCCAGTAATTACTGTAAAAACACAAACTTAATGCCTACAAGTACATGTTTGCCCAGCTCAAAGTTGTGTAGACTTTAGCTTAGAAAGATTTGTTTTCTGCTTAAAACTATAAAAAATACCAGAAAGAAAAAAAAAAAAAAACCACCCATCCAGTGGCTATTTTACAACCATTATTATTTCCCCAAGTTCTGCTTATTCCCTTGAGAGTGCTGCCACATTTCTTTCAACAATTGTCTCTTCTCAATATTACACATGAGCTGCTAGTAGGATCAATACTGCTCAATGTTTTGATTATGAGCCTGGCCTGTGGACCAAAACACACTCTCAGTGAGTTTGCAGATAATGTCAAATGGGGGGTATATGGTCAATCAAGGGGATGGCAGTGTTCAGAAAGGCTGTGGAATCTCTGTCCTTGGAGTTTTTCAAGACTTACTCAAGAGTCAAGTTCCACAGACACCTGATGTAAATTCCAAGCTACTGCTTGGCACAGGCAACTGATTTGGATGATACCCACAAGTCTCAGCCCAGCATAATTTTAACTGTGATTAAACAAAAGGGTGACAAATCCCTCACCCTGTTCTCCTATAAATACTAGCCTTGCAGCACTAGATATTGATACTGCTGAATTAACAGAATTTTTATTTTTTCTTGCTTAAAGAGTCTTGATCAATTTAACTGAAAAAACCACTATATATATATAAAAATATAATATGTATACATAAATAAGTAAAATAGTATGGGAAAAATGTCTATTGTAAGGAATTTCAACTGAATAATGGGTTTTAATCTACTGAGAAATAATAGAAGAAAGAGGTAAAAAGACAAAAAAGCCAAGGAGACATTCTGAGCAGCACTCATCTGGAAATGGCTTGGTTTTAGAGCTTCTTTTAAGTTAAGACTGCAATACCACTGAGTGGTAATTAAAAGTCTGAAGTCTTTTCATATCAGAAGTATATTGAAATGGAGTCTGTGGTATTTATAGAACACTATGAAGCAATTAACAAAAGGAAAGACTCAGGGCTAAGCATTCATTCTTAGTCCATTCTAAAAATACTTAGTTTACAGTTTAATTGGTTTGACAAAGTTAAATATACAAAAAATTCTCATCACTGAGGTATGAGTCCATGAACACAGGATAAAACAGACAATTAAACCCCAGCAAAAAAACAGCTTGTGGGAAAACAGAGTTCAAGACAAAAACATAACCTCATCTGAACTTCAGGAACTTGCATACAGAGACAGAAATTCCCAAGGAAGTCAGCAAAGGATGGTCACTCAGCATCTAAGAAACATCACAAGCTTTTGTACTGCTTCCCAGGAACAGAAATTGAGGAATTTAGGTCTGAGAGAGAAGCCTTTTCAACAAAACTGCTAATCTAGCTTGCTTGCCAATTGACTATGTGGAGTTCCAACTAGACATCTCAATTTCTTTGAGCTATTGGCTTAAACATCAGTTACAAAGACTGCAGAATCTTGGCTGTAACATCCTGGGGCGCAAAGTCTGTGGCACTGAAGTACTCAACCAGAAGCCTACTGTTTCTCTAGCAAGTAACCAGAAAACGAGTATCTGAAGAGGCCTTTTGGCTTAGAAAGAATCCCAGTTCAAGAATAATTCTAGACAGTAAAAATAATGATGTGCTGTTTCCAGTATCTTTCCCCAGCACAGGTTCTCCAGTGAGGAAAAAAACCAACAACCCTGTTCCGGACAGCAAATAAGCAGCCCAAAAAGGCTTTTGTCCAGACAATTTGTAACTTTCAGTACACTTTGCAGAAATTTATATTTGTGAAAATTTGGCTGCTTCTTCAACTGGGCTGAAATGATCTTACTTACCCTAGATGTTTTAACCTTTTTTACATGGGCTGCTCTCAGCCTTTTTTCTTTAGTAAAAAGTACTTCAGTTTACTTAAAGCAACCAGTTTATTCTCAACTGCAAGTGTGATTTAGACAGCATAACTGCTACTTTAGTACCATGGCACAATTCCTCATGTTAAAAATTATTTACTAAGAATATCTAGAAAAAATGCTGCAAGTGTTGATTTACACTAGGGAAAGCTTTTCAAATGAGGTTTAATTTTTATTTTTTACTGACTATGTATTTTAACTGGCATCTTTTATGCTTCTCTTAACTGAAAAGGGAGAGAGGCCAAATAGCATGAATTTCTTGCAGGTCTCCACTAATTCCATTCTGTCTCTGGGTACAGGTGGATGAGTACAGAGAGAGGATAATCAAGAACCATTTGCTATTTTGCAAATGACAAGGGAAGAATTTGCTTATTAGCTATGAAAAGTCTGCTGCATTCCATGCTTTGTTATGCCACTGAGCTATAAAAGCTAATAAAATTCCAAAACAGAAGCCAAGCTTTTTGATCACAGCTTTTTTTTCTTCCTGTTTTGGCAGAAGTCACATCAGGAACATCCTGTACCAGCTAAGAGAGTCATCATGGGCTATTACTCCAAAATTTCACTAACTGCTCACTGGTCAGACTTCATCAAAGTATAGAGTCATTATGGCAGCAGTGCTGTTACAGTCCCTTTCATCTCAACAGGATGCTTTGCTCCTTCAGAAACAATTTAATTTATTTTTCAGAATATGGTTTCATACACAGCCTATACATTCACACCATACTAATACACAGCCTATGTATTCAATAAAAATAATTATATTCCAAATTGGGCTTTGAAGTTCACGTTCAGCCAAAACTTCATCTTTTTTTATATTGGCAATCTTATGTAACACATGCAGAAGATAGACTGAGTCGAGAGCATTTAATAACAGGGTTTGTGCTTTTAAAGAAAGGAGGCTTAAGCTCTCAAACACTTGTTGTAAGAAGAAAGGTGCTACACTCACCATCTTGGAATAATTCCATTCTCTAAACTGGTTGTCTGACTTCGGAGCCAGCGACGTTGATAGCTGCTAGAAGATGATGATGAAGAGCTTGGAGATGGAAAAGGAGTAACCAGAAGACTGCTCAGAGATGCTATGAAGAAAGCAAGAAACCCCACATACAATGAATCACAAAGAGTGCTGGTTAAATACTTTTCTTCATACTCTAACAATAATTTCTCACAAATATTGCTCTTGCTTTCTGGTCTTCTTCACACAACTCACTTGCAACAGGAGAGACAATTTTTTAAAATAAATCTTGCTGCTTGAGGACATTCATTTCTTATAAAGTAGGAGATTGTCCCTACTTAAACATACTAAAATGTATCTTATTCTCATTAAAAGTGTTCTCTCCCACGAGCTGTTGCACTCCCATTACAACAGACAGGATGACTTCTGGTCTTCATTTTCCTATTCAGTGTAAAAAGCCATTTCTCTTCATTTGCTCTAGTAAAGGTTCCAATCAGCTCTTCCTCCAAATTATAAACTGGTTAAGAGCCCAGAAC
Source organism: Setophaga petechia (assembly GCA_024362935.1). Taxonomy (NCBI): domain Eukaryota; kingdom Metazoa; phylum Chordata; class Aves; order Passeriformes; family Parulidae; genus Setophaga; species Setophaga petechia. The sequence continues at coordinate 38,319,519 of JANCRA010000001.1, forward strand.
ATGGTGGCTGTAAACAAAGAATATAAGTGCAAATATTTTTGCATAAAGGCTTGGGGCAAATGCAGAAGGCAAACCACCTAGCAGATAAAAACAATTATGGATTTACAGGTCATGAGGTGTCTATATTTCAGGTGAATCACTGCAGCCAAGAATTGTAACAATTACAAAAGCAGGCAAACATGCTAGAAAGCAGATACCTGACCGAGCAATGCCGCTGTCTCTGTCCTCATTTTGTCCTCTGCTAGGCATATCAACAGGTGTGCTGTGTGCTAAAACAAACAGAGCAGATCAATAGAAAATATTACATAATTCATCATACTATTTGTCAGCATTTAAAAAAAATGTTTAAGTTTAAAGGTCATACACCAAAAAAATTACATCGCGTACTGTTGCTCAAAATCAGTATGGTGTGAAGAGAGGTGGTAGCAAACAGTAGCCTGTGCTGAGTATCATGTTACCACAAGAAGGTTATTTGCCCAAATGTAAAAACATCTCTAAGGAGCTTAAGAATATGAATACAGTCTGCATGATGAGAAATTAGATATACTTTGAAAGTGAGGGCTGGTGGTATCCTCATCACTCTTGATAAACTCTGAGTATGCAAGATTGTCCTTTGACACAGGTTAAGATCAAAATGAAATAGTCTAGCACAAGGTCCATTAAAAGCTTGTGTTTCACTTGCTGAGCTGAGATTTACTGTCCACAAAGCCTCACCAAAAGAAATACTCAGTCTATGTCAGATTACATCGAAGTATTAGTAGTGCAGAGTAACTCAAATTGTAGAGCATGCAAGATTTGCAAAGGCTGTGAAGAAACCGCATTGGTATTTCAGTTCACATTTTCGCAATTAACAAAAGTAATTAGGTCTGAGATCTACCCACCTGCATGGATCATCATTCTGCCTGTAAAAAGAGACTTTATGCAGCCTAAAGTTTTGAGAATTAAAGAAATTAATATTGCTTAAGGAAAAAAACCTTTAAAGCCTCCCAGATTTAGGTCAAAAATTTTGAATGTCTGCCACCAAATTAAAAAGTAGCAAGAGATCAGAGAAGAAAAAGCTGAACACCAGCAAGACACCTGCATGTTAGCAAGAAACCAGCACCAAGCCAGGAAACATAAGTTCTCTGAGAAACATAAGGGCTAATTCATCTTTAAAAGACTGCATAAAATATCTTTAAAACAAAACACAGTAATTTAGCTTAGCCATCTTTTCAGAACACATATTTTTAAGTATATACCAGATACAACTGTTGTCACTATTTCAGCCCTCTGTTTCTAGAGACTAATTATGCATGTCCTGCAAAGATTCAGAAGGAGCTGGATTTGTGTGTGCATATGGATGGGTCACACTGTGGCTGGCATTCCACACAAACCTGCAAAGAAAGAAGCACTGCGGATGAGCCGGAGGGGACCTCCTTCAGACACACCCTGCAGCAGTTTGCTGCTACACAGCTGTAACACACCTAGGAAACAAAAGCAACGTAGAGAAAATGGAAAAAAAATGAAGGGGGAAAAAAAAAAAAACCAAACCAAAAAACCAAGCCAAATAAAAAATAAAAAACCCAAGGAGGTGATGTACTGGCAAAAAAAAGCCAAAACTGAATGAACAGATGGCCTCGTGTTATCAGAAAGACACAGAACCTGGAAATATTTACCTAAATTGCTTCCACTCCGACAGGTTCCCAAACCATTCTGATTGGAGCTCAGCTTTCCCAGACTGGGATCCTGGTTGATGCATTCAAAGCTATCTTGCAAGCTAAAATAGGGGGAGAAGCCAATATTCCTTCAGAACATGATCAACAGGCATTAATATCGGCTTAAGAATTAGGTTCATTTTACAAAAAAAGAAGGATGAACATTAACTTTAAAACCAAACTGAAGGACAAGTAGGTTTCTGAAACTAGAAGGAAGCAGGCATTTACTTTTTATATTTAAATCATTGGAAGCTTCTCTCTAGGACACTTGGGATTCAATTTATTCATATTTGCCCGTTTTGGGGAGGAGGTACAACAGAACAGCGTATTTGTAGAAGGAAACAGAAGTGGGATATGGGGTCAAAGCATTCTCAGCCTATCCCTTCCTCACCCTTCTGACAGTAGTAAGAGATGGACATTTTGATTGTCCAAAGCACCTAACCTCTGAACTTTATTGCATGTCCTGGACAAATTAGGAAGCAGAAACGTGGAGATTTTTTTTTTTAATTAGAAAACTTGGCTGGCCTAACTAGGATCTATTAAGAGAATTCTTCTCCACAGCTGCCTTCTTGATTTTCTACCAGAACTATGAAAGGAGAAAGACAGACAACTGCACTCGCTGGGAAAGGAAAGAAATTATATATAAAAAAAGATGTTCTTACTTATTGTTGCTTCCACTGAAGCTTCCTACCCTGGCTGAGAAGACTTTACTTATCATCAGCTGTGGGGGAGAGCTGAAAGGATAAACAGTCATTTATTTCACTGAGTCATCAATTCCTAGTGCCTGAAAAGACAGTGCATCACAGAAAAGGACACTCACCGTATGTAGTGAATTTTCAAGGTGGAGCCTTTGTAACTCATTGCCACTGAGCCAAACATCATTTCTCCCAGCATATTGACATCGGAGGCTGGTCTGGTGTACTACACAGACAAGAAGACAGGAACAGCAAAGTCAAAAATAACTTGGCATACTATTTCAACTTACCATAGTGCCACAGCGACGGATTGGGAATGGAGAACAAAGAAGTTCATCTTTTTCATGCAAAGCAAGATCAGTGCGCACTCAGTGTGGGTTTAACACTGTGAATTTACCAAGTTCAGCAGGAAGAAAATCTGCATTTTGCTCACTAGATGAGCAGCGCTATCCTTGGTCTGGGCAGACCCCCAAAGGCAAGAGAGAAAAAAAGATCTTCTGCATTCTAAAGAAACAGCTGTGTCCAGCAACATTCCCATATAACAGAGTGTTTGATAAAAGCTGCAAATGTTCACAGGACTTGGATTCTGTAGTCTGGATCCCCAAAAAATAAACTGCCTTCCTTATCCAAATGAGTAAATTCAGCTTCCCTGTCTTTGTAGAAAACTTCTTGGAAACATTTTTTATTGGAAAATTATTTGTGATTATACTTAGAAATGCAGTCTTCAGATCAGTTGCTTATTTTGTTTCAAAGACTGATCCTCAATAGCAAATACAAAGAGAAGTTTGTTAATGCTGAAGAAAATAACCTTTCAGTAAATATCATAATTTTCTTTTCCCACCTTAACCTATACATCCTTCAAACTTCATTTTTCTAGGTGAAATGCTAATGCTTTTACTAAGAAAGAGACAGAGTACTTAAAATTTAATGTTACAGTAAGACAGACTAAAGGGATTCTTAATTAACTATGTTCAACAGCCTCTTCAGAACTGACCTGAACCTTACAAGCACACATGAACAGAGAACAGTATAGTGCTTCTTACGACCTTCTTATGACAAAACGCTATTAGATATATTTCACAACTCCTTGAAAGGTAAGACCAAGATAGACTGAAAGGTTGAGATGCCCCCACACATATTTTTATTCTACAACACTTTGAGGCTACAGTAGACCTCAAGGTTCAGATTAAGCTGTAATGTAATAGAAGCCAAAGTCATTCAATGCATCTAAGCACAGGCTTTAATAAACTAACTCCTTCAGTAAAATGGAAAAACAAAAGCAACAAAGTAACAAATATTACCTGATACTTCGGTATCTGTTCTTTGATATTTTGCATACAGCTTACAGAGGGACTATGGGAAGAAACACTGTTGTTCCCATTGCTTGCTTGGCAGTTCTTGGCAGAAGTCTTTACAGAAGCCTCATCCGCCATTTTCTATGTTAAAACATAACAATGTGATAATAAGTAAATCTGAGAACTCCCATTCTGAACATATCATGGCAAGAATCTCCTTAAAACTACAGGAAAGCAACAGAAATAAAGAATACTCTTATTTGTTTCAAAAAATATGTATCAGTTTTAAAATATTTTTTAAAATGCCAGCATCAGAGCAAGTGGAGAACTGCTCTCACATTCACACCGTCAGATAGGTTTTCATAGTATCACATATAATCAGAGTAATCAGTTTCACAGGAAGATCATTCCCAGTTGTTATGAATTACTCTTTGTGATATTTGCCAAAATTTATGTAAACAAAATCTCAGTTCATAGGTTTCTTACAAACCAATTCCTATGATCATTTGTACAATTAATCACTCAAACTGCATATAACTTTTGCTACCCAAATGATTAACACATTTCTAAAACAGAACTACAGCCAGCAAAAATAAGGGATAGATAATCCATTACTTGGTAGAATTAGCAGGTTAAAGACAAACAATGTATTTGAATACACAATAAGCTTTAGTGTATTTCAGAAAAACACACAGTAAACACACATACTCCTTTGACTTCAATTTAAACAGGACCGAGTTTGAAAGTAGTTCTGTCTTAATTTTAAATGAATCAAGTTTTAGTTTTGGTGTTTGACAGCAAACAAATATCCAACATTATTTTTAACATCCATGTGTTTGCATGGCATTCAAAGTACTATGGCTGTTTTAAAAGGGTACTTAGATTAGTGAGTGTCTGGCTAGAAAACAGATTATAGCCTGTATCATGTGTTATGAGGGAGGTTATTATCTGTTTTATGTCAGTGTTGCATAGAGTGTTTCTGGTAGGACATTTTGTAGTTAACTTTTAGCTAAGGTATTCAAGCAAGTGGAATGATTTGGGTATTTAAATGAAGCCAGAAATGCATTTTTTGCTAAGATGCTATTGATTTTAAAACAACTTTAAGATACTTAGTAACGACCTTGATTTTGGGCAGGGGGTGGGGGAAGAGGGGAAGCAAGATTAACAAGCAGTCTGACCCATTTACGCTCTTAAGTAGATGATCAGACATCAGCTGATGATGCTCATCAGTCTTACTGATTCAGCACAATGGCATATTTACAGTGTGACTGAAATACAGACTGGTGCTTTTAAAGCATCTTCATAACTAAATCCTACAAGTTGTGACAGTCACAACAGTCACAACTATGGCTTATACAGGTGTATATATATATATATATAGCTCTGCAACAAACCATGTTAGTCTAACCAGCTGAAGCTGTCAGTTCTAAAAAAAACTTCAAAACAAACAAAAATTAGAAATAATTTAATGTAGAAGAGAAACACAGACAGTGTGGAAAAAAGCAAGAAAAACCACCACAAAACAGAAAACACTGTTGGTTTCCTGATCTTAAAATGACCTAAGTTTGCGGAAAGCTTTACTCCACAATTAGTGTGCTTGGAGAGAAGAAAAAGAACTTGCACCTTGACAGCACCTGCTCTTGCTTCTATGTGTCACCAAAACTTACATGGCCATATAAACCACCACGTGTCATGCTTACGTGGTTAGCCAGGGAAGTTGTTTTAATTCACATAAAGACAACAGCTTTACTACTCCAAACACCAAAGGGAAAAAAAAGCCTTTAGAAAAAAAAAACCTTTAGAAACATGGTGTACATCACTGAAACAGATTGCACAGCCAGGGCTAACAATAAAAAGCAAATAGTCAACATTAGAAAGGTTGAAGAAATCTCAGTTTAAGAGTAAATAGATTTCTCTGCCTGAAAGCAAATCAGTATTGTTACATTTGAATACCATATTTATATTATAAATACCAAATACCAGACGTTCATAGGCTTGTTGGAATGATGCTTGTTGCAGCTATCACACTGAGAGACCCCAAGATTAAGTTGTTAATACTGTCCTATTAAAAGAACTACTTTTGGAAAGGAAAACAAAAGAGCAGTAAGACAACAGCAAAATGAAAATTTCATACCTGAACCACAGCTTCATCAATTTTGCGGACTGCTTTGGAATCAAACAAGACCTGTCTGCCTCTCCTCTCACAGTCTTGGTAAACTATCAGGCGGATTTCATTCAAGTCCAACTCCGAAGAGGACCAGCTACAGATTAGAAACATGAGATATTAAAATAGTGTGTTTACTCTGCAGGTTCATTTAAGTGAAGAAACAAGTATTAGGCAAATATATGCTTTACTTAGCATTTACAGAATCCAGGTTGCACATATCACATAGCTCCAAGAAAAAAGGAACTCCAAAGGAGTGTCTAAGCTCAGTGTCACTGACAGAGGCAGGCACAGCCAGACCACTTTTCATCCAATCTTCTTCCAAAATTTTCCAGAAAGAGAACACAAAACTTAGTCTCAGCCATCTGCTCCAGGCTTAACTACTATTATTCTCTTCTCTGTACACAGCCTGGATCATCCTTATTATAAGGTAAGTGTACTATTTTATGCAATACTCCCAGTGGCAATAAAACACAGTGGATTACCATCCTCTCTACTGCAGTCTTTCAAAAGCACAAGGCTCACATCCTGTCTCTTCCTTCTCTAAATAACACAAACCTAATTCCTTTTGATGTATTCCTGACAATGCAAGTTAAGATTTTCCCAAAGTTTAAGCCTTGCAATGGATAGACAAGGCTTATGTTGTTCCATTTTTCTTCTCCCTTTTCGGAGACATTTCAGGGGTTACAGAGCAGCCATTGATTACTGAGACGATGTCCAGCTACAATGAAAATAATTTAGCACATGAAACCAAGATACATGAACTTCAATCTGAAGCAAAACAATTCTCTCAAGCCAGAATCTGCCCATTCTGCAAAGATGCAACATGGCACACGACCTGCCTCACTGCACTACCACAGAGGCTGAGAAGCCAAAGAGATTATTGTGACAATGACAAGAAACCTCATTTTCTAATTCCAAAAGGAGTCAGTCTACACATCAGAGCTTGGAGATTTGCTTCGCCTCAGCTTTAGCTACAGAAAGCACTTCCAGGTTCTGTAGCTGACAAGCTGAAATCAATGGAAAAAACCTACTACTGCATGAAGCAGTGCCACAGAGGACTGATGCTCAGTCACACTGCCCCAGCCCTGACCTGGATGGACTGCACCTGGGGGGTGAGAGTACAACTGTTATTAATAGTTGTTGGCTTAACAAACTGCATAACTGACTTCAGTCAAGGCCACACTGATCTTCCACCCAAAAGAGGGTTTCATTTAGGAATTTCCCCAAACTGTGCTTTACAGAAACGGAAGGTAGATAATTGAGAGAAGAGCATAAAACCCCTATGCAGATGAAAGACTAGAATTTATGAAGCTATTTCTTTTATTCCATGCTCTGTCATCATCCATAAATCAACAGTGAGGTAAACACTATCAAATCCTGTTAGAGTCAGAATAACTGCTTTAGAAGTACACTTGCAGACTTTACACTTGCAGATTTTAAAATAATTTCAGAGTAAAGTCAGCTTAATTTCTTCTTTGTGCTATTTCTATGTAACTAGGGAAAAAAAAGCCTAAATAGACATCTTTTTCAAACCTGAAATAACTCTATCTGGAGGTCTATTTTTAAACATCTTGAGGCAGAATGAGCCAGATACCTATCTCCACTGTAAGTTACTCTAGTACAAGTATACTGTATGTACATAACATACAAGGTTTCCCATCATGGAATGATGCTAAAGGCTGTTTTGCCATCCACAGTGAGGAAACTTCTTGACTTGTATGTAACATGTTGCCTCCAGAACTGCTGAGACTGCCAGGCAGATTTCTTTTCAAGCCTTCCCTTACAAAGACAGTCACAGCATCGTGTTAACCTACATGAGACCCGACCTGATACCATTGTTGATAGTTGCCCAACAAATTTCCTACACACCTTGCTTACACAGAGAGCTGCAACTACACCATCTGTGTAAGAAGTCTATTACTAGTTTCTCAGCCCACTGTCTATTCAATGGTATTACAAAATCCAGTAATACTGAATGCAAAAGTAGTCAGAGCCATCAATACACTTCATCCTACTCTGCCACATGAATCTGATACTCCTCAGTACCAGATACCCCAATATCTCTTCAGTTACACAGCTATCTATTTACTTACTTGTTGCAACAGACAACCTGAAGTAACTATGCTGTTTTCTTAAAAAGTCTGCAGGTCATTCCTTTCTTTAACAACAAAGAAAAGTTACACCTCTATGGCTTTAGCTTAAATTCTATGCAAGAGTAAAGCCTTATTTGTCTCCATGACTGGCACAGCAGCATTCATACTTCAGACCGCAGACTTTCAAGTCTAAACTGAGAAAGATTCATTTCAGAAACTTCCTTCAATTTAGACCTGCATCTGCCCACTGATACAGGGTTGCATGAATTCAGGTTTCCTTATGAACAAATAAACTCTCCCTCATTACACACTAAAACAAACCTCATGTTGTTCATGCAGTGCTGACTTTTGTATACGACATGAACTGGATTTTATGTTCAAGTAGAAGCCAACTTAACAGCCTTTTCCACACAACATGCTAGAACTAAAGATTGCTGCAATCTGCCGAAACTACAAACAGATTCTTTAATACCAGACAGCAACAAGCTAAGAAATTAAACAAAATCTATCATACAGAGTTTTATGTGACCAGCAAACCAAACCTAAGGAAGTAATTTCAGATAATGCTTCTTATAGTTCTAACCAAATACCAGACTTATGTTTTAATGGTGCCATTGCTTACAGATGCATTTCCTGCAGTAGACCTACCCATTACAGAAGAGATCCTCATTTGACAACATCAAGCACATCTATAGGCAATTTATACAGGCATACTAGTCCACGTAGCCTCATTACTTCCACAAGGAATCCAGCAGTAGGCCCAAGACCAGTCAGATGACTGGGATGTTTATGCCCATCACAGAAGCTGATGAGCACTGCTTACAGTACTTCCACCCTTTATCGTTTAAGCGCGGTTATGTAACAGTTCCCCCAAAACAGTGACAGCAGGAGTATTCAGTCATCTCCTAAAAGCAGAGTGTTGAAGAATACAGACAGTATGCAGACTTATTGGTCAGCTTTGTTTTCACATGCATAAAAATCAAAACCCCAAAATGTTACTTCCTTACCTCTGTATCAGCTTATTCCTTATTTAGCAGTGCCAGGTCCTGCATATTCTTAAAAATCAGCTGAATTAACATGATCTTGTGTATATGTTCATATTTCAGGTTAAATGTGGCTGCTCTGACTAAACATGATTTCTAATTTGACCACAGAAGTAAGAGCCCCGCAAGTCTTTTCACCCCTTTTTGTAACTATGTGACCCTTTCTGTTACTTGCTTCTGCGCTGGTAATTGTTGGACCCTACCATAAACTGAATTCTCTGCAGCAACAGAAGCCTGTTCAAGCACATGAAAGTGGACCAGAAACATGGTTGGAGAAAGGAAGAAGTAGAAGGCACCTGAAAGAAGGAAAGTAGAAAGGAAGTACCTGCACCTCTTGGTGGCAGCATGACTTAGACTAACTCACTTCGTCCATGGAACTATATACCTTTAGGAAAGGGCACACAGAAAATGCTCCCAATCCATTCCAAGTAAGTATTGAGGCTAGCTGGGATTTTAATTGAGTTTTCTTGTTCCCAAGTCAGTTCCCTGTCTGCTTAGTGAGCTGACTCCCTAAGGGGAGCCAGTTCCAAAAGGACTTAAAAGGCCAAGGCCAGAACAAGGGGGAAAAGGACAAGAGCATGATGCCAAAAATCAAAGGAAGAAGTGGCTCCTTCAACACCATCAGTCTGTTTGAGCAGCACAGATTACCCAGCCTCACCTTCAGATTGTACCTTTACCATAGGTGGAAGACACCAAAAACACTACCTTCAAGGCAAAATAAATAAACCAAATCAAGCTGCGCTCATATGACAGTAGAACCAGGTCTACCACAGATACTAAAATGCTACTGATTTTTTTTTAATTTTCGAAAGGAAGCCACAAGTGTGGAACAGCTTACTGATATCCTAAAAAGTTTTGTCCCTCCCCAGAGAAGCTTAAGCTTGCTTTATTTTCTCCTACACATACTTTCCTTTGTTCTTTTCAACAGTTCTTCAATTACAGTTATAGGACATGAAGGTAAGATCTCTATTACTTAGGGGAAAGCAAACTTGTTTGTTCTGGGAAAAAAATATCACAAAAAATTTGCCTCATTCTGCCCTAAATAAATACTTTCAGTTAATACAGATCTCCAAACTCTAATATTTACTAAGAAAGCTTTTGCTTCACCTTTATAATTATCAGCATGCATGCAATAACTGAAGAGTGACCTATTCATTTATATTCAAAAACTACTTCAGCTGACCTTAAACTGTTTTTGAAAGTGACTAACTCCTCACTCCTCCAGTGCAACATCTACAGGCTAGAGAACCACACAGACTAAAACATCTGTGTATATTTATCTATATTTTTCTGCTTCTTAGGCCAGCAATCCTGAATGTAGAATACTAATTCTAAGACCCTTGGGTGCTAGAATTTGGAAAAAGCCACTCTGAACCATATTTTTAACACAGCTACATAGCTATTAAGAGTCAGACACTGGAGACATGCTGGCACATGTCTGAAAAGGACAACATAAAAGTTAAATAAATACTATTCCCCCTTCATATTACTGAGATGTAGTGCTCGAATTAGAGGTAATTTACAAGTAAAGCAGAGGGTTCCCCCTCTCTGTTCTTCCCCCACATCATAGTATTCTCTCCTGTCAGCTCCACACAGTTAGTACTTGACCCACTAACACAGGAGGTGGCAAAAAAAAGCAAAAGAGGGGAAACTAATTAGGAATCTAGAAAGAGAAGGTAAGATTATTTAACCTTAATTGAAAAGAAAGGCCATTACCCTTTATGCCTCAGTTTGCATATATATAAATCTTACACATCAGTGTCAAGTATGTCGGTTCAGTTTCAAAAAGGAAAGACTTTCTGGAATTTCAGTCATCATCATCATCAAGAATAAGTTTCTAACAGAACTTTTTCAATTATTTACAAAATAGCCTTTCAGCACATGATTATAAATCTAGTGTTACATAAAAATGCCCTTTCTTCATCAAAAATAATATACATCAAAAAAGTCACATGCATACCTGTTTTGCAGCAGTCTAGTCACTTTGTTGGCACAGCTGACACTTTCGTCTCTCAAAGACTTTCTAATTCTTTCATCCAATTTAGTACAAGAGAGATTATTTCCAAGTGGTACATCACTGTTGTTTCTTGTTCTTTCTATTCGTCCCCCAGTGCCATTTGCAGTTTTTGGTGTACCTCCACACATTTTCTAAGCTACAAATCCTCTTGTAAAGCTCCCTCAAACAAACTAAATACCTGCTGAAGAGAAACAGCCTCAAGCAAGTTTCTTCACTATCGATCAACCATTAACAATGGTAATTTGCCATCAGCATTCTTCCCTATAAAGGAACACAGTCTGCCGAATTTCCAGCTGGGGGAAAAAAATGCAAAACGATCTTCATATATTCTATAAGCCATTAATACAAAAGCACAGCTGTAGCTAATGTACTTCTGCAATTATTCCAGAGAGAACAGACATGACTTTCAGGTTTCAGAAGCCATCACGGACTTGCTCTTGCTGCTGTCAGAGGTTTTCCTACTAAGCCTGGTGCAAAGCTGTAGCAGATACAACAGCTAATATTGACTTTAGCTATGTTTGTTTCCTGGTATGTGATTTAGGTAGCTGGCAATTATGTAGTCACAAGACTGAACCATATGGCCTCTTTAAAAAAAAAAAAAAAAAAAAGCATAGTTGCTTCTGCAGTGACTCGCCCTTAGTTGCAAGGTTGTTCTAACACTGGCTACAACACCCTGTTAATGGCTCTCATGTGAGCAAGTGTCATCTGACAACCCCTAGCAACCTCGTATAGCTTAGGAGCAAGTAAGAATCTGTCATCATTGCCATATGGTTATCAGTTTAAAAAACCCAACTACCAACACCAAGAAACATGCTAGATATTCTGCACTGTAATGCTTTTATTTCTAAGGACAAGAACTACTTATACTTGGACAACAACTTGGCACTAGTACTTTGAAAAGTTTTTTTGAAAAAGTATAAAAGAAAACAATGAGAAAAGGTTGTAGACTTCAAGTTGCTGGATGAGAATTTATAGTCATGTGCCTCTTAAAATAATTCAGTAACAATACTGATGACAAAAATATCTAATAAAATACTCCCGAAAGTAAATTTAAGTTTTTGAACAGAACAAAGGAATCAGACCACAGAAGACAGAATATCATCGAGTCCAACTCCTGGGCCCACACAGGAGCATCCCCAAGAGTCACACTTCTGCCCCAAAGTGTTGTCAAACGCTTCTTGAACTCTGTCAGGACTGGTCCTGTGACCACTTTCCTGGGGAGCCTGTTTGAGTGCCCAAACACCCTCTAGGTGAGTAACTTTTTTCTAATAAGCAACTTAAACCTCCCCAGCACAACTTCAGGCCACCTTGGGTCCTGCCACTGGTCACCACAGACAAGAGATCAGTGCCTGCCCCTCCTATTCCCCTCATGAGGAAGTTGTAACTGCAATGAGGTCTCCTCTCAGCCTCCTCTTCTCCAGGCTCAACAAACTGAGTGGCCTCAGCCATTCCTCATATGGCTTCTCCCCATCATTTTTGTTGCTCTCCTCTGGGCACTCTCTGATAGCTTAAATATCTTTTTTTTTTGTATTGCAGTGACAAAAGCTGCACACAGGATGTTCTCTTAGACTCTGGTAATTCTACTGAAGAACAAAGTCCTCTTCTCCATCTTTGCACTAAAAAAAGTTATTCAGACATATCTGCTCATAATTCACATCTCTCATGAATTATGATAGGCTTTCTCCCCATCAGTAAAATTTTAAACATTTTATAAGATAACAGCTGTACTGCAATTTCCCTTCCAGGTTAAAAAGGGAAAATAACTTCGTTAATGGTCAACCAGACAAGCAGTAGAGTTAGAAGCAAGATTTCAAAACCCAGTGCTACGTGCTACCTGCTAAATAGCACAGCACCCTTAAAATGATTTTGTAATCACAGTTAACGCCAACCTCCAAAATCTGGACAGAAGCAAAGCAAAAAACTAGAGCAAGGTTAGGTTGAACAACTTGCTCTGTTGCTGAGGGAATCCTTAGCAATAAAAAAAACCAACTCCACTTCAATCGCCAGAGAAGTGACAAGTACTGGATCACAATTACTCCTCCTCCCAAGTATGGCAAACAAGTGAAATCTTTGGCCTGTTCTCAAGTGACTTAAATGATCTAGGAGAAGACAACTCTAGACCTCACCTCATTGAGGAAGACTACTTTAAACACCAGTGCTACCAGTAATCTTTGAAGTGTGAATGAAATAAGTGAAGTAATACACTTTGACTAAGATCAGGAAATCATAGCTTTCACTTCTGTACTACCCTTTCCCCAAACAAACCAAAATTCTGGAACATTCATCAAACTACCAAATTCCCACCAGGCATTAGAACAAGGAATTCCTGTAAGCTCACTAAATAGATGTGCTTCACAACACTACTTCATCTGTAAATGCAATCATCTGTAGAATAATACAAATCCTAAAGTACCTGGGGAATTAACATGGCAAATCCATAGAACAGTTTCTAAAGAACAACAAAATACTACATAAATCCACACATGGAAAACACACACAGTCCATAAAGTAGATAACACAGAAAATGGAAGAAAGTGTCCTGCTCTGCAGATATAATCCTCTGTGAAGCAGAATTTAATCACTCTTTTTCTAGGCTATGTGACAGCATGTCACCTGCTCTGTTTGTAGGTCATTTCCTGTCCATCTTCACTGCAAGACAATTGCCTAAATGATTTCGACTCAAGGTAACACTTCAGCAAGAAAATTTGCAATGTAGTTCAGAATAATTTTCTGTATAAGTTACAGCTGTCCACTAAAACTTAAGCACTGTTTTCAATATAAGAGAATACTTTCTGAGACCCATGCAAGGCTTTATTTTCCAAACAGCTAGAAAAGCTTAAGGAAACAAAGTTTGAATCATAACTGCTGTTTCAGTGACCATTTCTTTTTGCAAAACATACACTTAGCAAGACTGATACACAAAAAATGCCTAGACCCAGACATTCAGGACTAGTGCCAAAACACATATTTAAAGAAGAAGTGGAATATCCTTTGGATTGCTTAATAATGATTTTCTCTCTTTTAGTCCATTGAATAGCTTATGGGGAATACAGGTTTCTATCCTCCCTCCTAATTTGCCTCATTTACCCTGTATTGTTTCTTCTCTTTCTGAAACCTCAGATATGAAAGACTTGTGCTGATGCCACACCACATTCCTTTTCCACAATGACTTAAAGTAGTCCTAATATGGCAAAGCTCTATTAACCTCAGATGAACTACCTTGTTCAAGCATGATACATAGTTACTAGTTTCACACAAGTTAGGCGGGATACATTGCAGATTAGTCACGCAACAAGTGAAGGAAGGTATTATTTGGAGCACTGCTCTCTCCCTCAAGACAAATTTTCCTGAAGAAAAAGTTCAAGTGAAGAAAAATAAAGTTCTAGGTATCAAATCACTGTACAGAAGGGTCACCTTTTTTTAGGATAATTCTATATGTTCCTCTATGAAATCCAAAACAATATTGGATATATTTGTTCATTGAAAAGCTAGAATTCCACAGATTCCCTGCTTAGGCAAGGACAATATGCTAGATTTTTGTAAGGCTGGAAGCATTTTTTCATCATCTTTGTTGCTACAAAGCAGTATCATCACAGACAGGCACAAAAAATGACAAGACACACACACTGCTGATAGAGGTTAACAAACAGATCTAGGCAAGTTGGAGTCGCCATGAAGTGCAGACATCAGCTTTCCACAAACATAAAGAGCAGCCCATTAAACCAGTGCGTCAGAACTCAACTTAGAGCTAAGTTATCAGGAATCACTGCTCACCGGCTTATCTACAAGTCTGAAGTTTGGGAGTTAGCTTTCATAGAGTATCTCAGTAATAATGTAGAAATAAAAAAATAAAACCCACAATAAAACAAAACCCTAATCAAAGAAAACACCCAGCAAGTACATTGTTTGAAGTAGGACCACAAATAGCACAGAGACAGTACTCTTAGTTGCTAGCTCCAGAAGTGGAATTCCTCATTAGCAAAGAGAAGAGCTAAAGACTTGTAATTGCATGAAAAAAAGGCATGCATTTAATTGTGTTTTACAATGGTTTTCTTCTTTCTTAATGAAGAAAAGTGTGGTTTCCGTCAAACTAGGTCTTTAAACAAAGAAAGGTAAAGTCTGCAGTAAGGTTAGCACCCTAGGCCCACCACCTAGCTCTTTCATCCACACAGAAAGCTGTGCTTAGTTTTATCAACTTTCCCCTTTGCATCCCATTTTCTGCCATCATCTCCATAGCTTCCAACAGTCAGGAGAGCTCAGCTGACCTAAAGTCAAGCATTTTGCAGAAGCTCTTCCAGAGCGATGATCTTTATCATTTCAAAGAACTGAAAATTTGCTTGTAACTTAACACTCTCTAGGATTTGACTGTGCTCCTTTCCCTGTTTATTTTTTCAAGGCACCTGCAATAACCAGCTCCCAGCTTCGACTGGAGCCAAACAGCAGCGGCCATCCGGGAGCAGGCAGCGCTGGGTCCGGGCTGGCCAGGCCACCCCAGCTCCTCGGGCACGCAGCGCTGGGTCCCAGCTAATGCATCATTCCCGTGGCACTTGTTCCTGCGGCGCCATGTGACTGGGCCAGCGGCCAGGAACACAGCTACTAAATACAGACACTGCCAAGGCACGTCTGGGAACTGCCTCTGCCAGAAAATGAGATTAAGAGAAATCCTTTATCCTGCCTCTGCCTTTCCCCACCTTCTCTAGAACACAAGGAAGAACTACACATTGTACATCTGTCTGAAGGAGAATTCTGAGCAACAGTGCAAGGCAGAATCTGGTATTTATAGCACTGTACTAGCTCTTACTCCATTGCAATGCTGTATAAAAGTCCTGACAGATCTCAGACCTTATTATCTCCTACATAAGTGAGCAGGCCAAGTCAGACATCACCACACCTTAGGGTTGTTATCCTGAGGCATGGGTTTGGTTGCCTGTTCTTTCCTGTTCCTTCTCCCTCCTCTACAAAGCCCTGTATTCTATATTTTATTCTTTTTATTTAAGGAAGATTCTGTATACAGCTTTGAAACCTTTGTTCAAAGGATTATTTTCAGAATATGAAAAAAAAATACTAAGAAAAAATGTTATTTATTGGACATATGTAAATACATAGATACAGAGAGATAAACAATGCCTGGTGTTGAACACAACCCTCCAATTTTTTCTAGCTAAATGAATTTTTTCTACTGTAACACACACGAACACCTTCACTCCAAGTAGCTAAAAACACCCGCATGTTAACAGCAACCATTTCTTTAGAAATTTCCTCCACTTCTACTATGAAAAGGCTACATTCACAAGAGGCCTTTGTGAACTGCAGAGGATGTGGCACTTTCTCAAGCTTTACAGACAGAAGTTTAGGGTACTCTCTGCAGGGGCACAGAAAGATTGCAAATCCCCATTTCTCATCATTGTTCCGAACACGCACTCCCACTGTACAAAAGAACACACTCAAGGAGGGCTGGCGGCAAGTGCTATCCAAGGACCCCATGGCCCTCTTCCAAGGGAGATTGCTTCAGAAGGGGTCAGTTTCATCTAACCCAAAAGCACAAAACTCAGCAGTATCACTTCACTTAAAAAGAAATTAATATTTACCTCCTAAATTCCTATTCTATGAAAAGATATCACATGTGGCTCTCTAACAGTGCTGAGAGTTGAAGCAGCCCAGTTTTTTTGACCAGCTAACACAATATAGACCTCTGTAAATGGTTATGTTAAACTGTTGTAAGAACAAGATGTGTTTTGATCCTTCTAAAACAGAAACTGCAGCTGAAAAGTTAGTCTGCAATAACTAGGAAGGGAAGGAAGAAAAACTAAGTTGAATATTTACGAGACAGTACTGATTTACCCAACTGGCAAGAATATGGGAAAGAACACATACACGAGTAGCCATGCTTGATCACCCAAAGTTGCTGCCACATGAACAGCAAAGTCCATTGCTTCAGTCTAGATGAATGCCAGGAAATCCTGACTTAGATTGAACGAAGCGATAACATGGACGGATATAACGTCAGCTCCGGCATTTTTCACTAGTTATGGCCAAAAATACGTTTTGCTTCTCTTGTTTTTGTTATGATAATTTGTCTATTTCATCCAAAACACTTTCCTTAACTCTCTCTTGTAGACAACACACGGAGTAGCTTTCTAGTAACTAGAACTGAATCTTGAAAGGCTTACATAGATTTATTTTCAAGTTTCACTAGAAAGGGAAGGAGGAATGCCTTGGGACCATGTGCAGAAGATCATGGCAATTAAATCACTCATACCATGTACTTTCTCAATGAAAAAAATACACACAAAACCAACCAAACAAACCACAGTCCTGCAGCTGACTGGCATGGGCAAACCTACCCTTGCTGCAAGCCACTATGCTAAAGACTTACGTTCTGTTTACCACCAATTGCGTAGGACTTTGAATGTATAAATAGTCATTAAGTTATGAAACAGCCTCCCCTCCTTAAAGCAGGCCAACCACTCCAAACTACTCACATAGGATCTCAAACATTTTCTCAAAAACACTGGTATTATAGTAGACTTAGAAGTTTATCCAGTCAGGTTTGTTCGTAATTACAGCTGACCGCACCCAGCTAGCATTTGGCTGCCACATATCAGTCCATCAATCCTGAAATGTTTGAGGAAAAAAAATAAAAATCACACAGAAAATTCAGTTGCATCCTTGTTCTGCAATAAGAATGATTTGCACATTGATAGATGCAAATAAATTTCAGTCATCAAGCTTATGCAGCAATTTTTAGACAAATTAGAAACCTTCTTCCTCACAAGAAGATAAAAACTGGTCAAGCTCCTTTAGTGTTCCCTAAAAAACAGTGTACAAGAAAATTCTTTGTAACAGACCTGATTTACTCCTGAGATGGAAGTCTATCAGAGCAGACTCTCTAGAAGCCATCCTAACAACTACAAATTCAGGATAACTTCATTTAAATACAAACAAAACTCACTTTCTTTTCACTTTCTGTCAAAACAGAGACCAAGGATACAACTCTGAAGAAGACTACAGTCAACTTTTAGGGCTTCAGTAATGTGAACAAAAAGCCAAAATCAAATCAAATTTCAATCAAGTATTTAGTTCACATGCTAACACATTTTAATCCAAATACAGAATTATTTCTTTAATCAGAGGTTCAAGTCATCTTTGGCACTCTACACAGACGTGTTTTGCTTAAAAATAAAGAAATTGGACAGATACATTATCAATGTGCATATGGATTCATTGAATTGACTGTTTAAAAAACCCACATTCACTACAAAATACATTGTTCTGTTTGCATTTTCATCTTCTTTGCACACCTATCCCTGCACCTATTATCTAGTCTAGCTGTACATAAGCACCAAGTGCTATGATAAAGTGACAAACAGAAATAGCTATTTTCAAATAGATGTTATTTCCCTAGTTCCATTCAAAAGCATTCCCAAATATATCCCTGTTTGTAAGACTGCTTCCAGGAACTTTTGAGCACAAGAAATTTAGTACCTGAACTTTTTTGAACTCTACTGTGATCTAGTCCAGAGCAAGTGACCGACATCGATCCCCAAGTCCCCCAATACCAAAGTCATTAGGTATTACTCATCCACTCTCCAAGCTAGAATTGTGTCTGAAATCATTTTAGTGCTTTGTAAGCACGATTTATATGCACAGGCAAATCTCATAAGTACCTTTATAAGGAGAAAGGTTAATTTTTCCAACTCTTTAACTTGATGTGATCTAGAAATGCTTATAACAGTTGGGAGGGCAGAGGCTGCACTCCTGAAGTGGCTAACACAGGAGAGCAACCTTCCTCCAGGCTAAAAGCCAGGACAAGTAGGAGCTAAGATGCATGTCACTATGGTTGTCTGCTAAGTGAACTGAAGTGGTCACTAAATCCCTGTTCTTTATTCCAGCCTTCTCAACACAGCTGAGGATTAGCCCTCTATAATCATTCCTAGGTGGTGTGACAGCTTAATACAGACTACTGTAAGAAGAGCTGGTTCTATCCCTGACCTTTACAGAGACACCACTGAGAGCATCTCAACACTGTTCTATCAGTGCTACTGTGGAAATGACAAATGTCCAGGCAATGCCCAATTCCAGCACTGAACAGGAAAATGCAGTAGCATCTTGTAACATTGGAGCCATTCACCAAGACCAAGCCTTCATATGCATGGACTAACATGGCTGCTCCACAGCTGAGCAAAGTGGTTTCTGCACCAGATTTCTTCTTCCTTGCTCCTGTACCTTCCTTCCCAGCACCTCACAGGACTCCACCCACCTTGTTCAACCCAAGCTGTTAAACAAGACAGGACACTTCAGAAACAAAAGGCTCATGACATTTCCTATAAAACGATTTGTCCTAAAAAGTACAATCCATTTTAGAGTGCAAGTTAGAGAGCAGGGTGTTAAATGTGAAGATTTTAAAAGGTCATTTTGGGGGAATGCGAAGGAGAGGCAAGCAAATGTGACAGACACAAGCACTGAACTGTTCAGCAATAGCTGGACAGGCTTATGTGCCCACATAAAAAAACAGAAGATACAGCCAAAAATTTGTCTGAACATAAACTAATTTCTGTGAATTGCAGATTTCAAAAAGTTCCAGTAACTATCTTTTCCAGACCACAGAGGGTTTTAACATTATAACACTACATTCTGTAAAATTATCCACATTCAGTGAAATAATAATAATAACTTGCTCAGGACTATGTATTCAATAGTTTGTACAGCCTTCTCTCTGGGGTTTCCTTCAAAAACTTTATCTAATGTACTCTGCTCAGATTTTATGTACTCCTGGAGCTGTGCATTACAAACCCAACCCCAAGAGTTGAGCAATTTCAGGTGTTGGATAACATCCAGATTCAGAATTCAGTACAAATACTCTGAGCAGAAATTCAGAGCACTGAGTTCATTCAAGCCTGTTTTCTTTCATAAAAGTCGGTAAACTCAGTGAAAACAAAAGCTGAGTCATTGTAAGAAACTTCCCAATTCCATTATAAAAAATTAAGTACTACTGTGTTCAGATTTCTAATTTGAAAGTGCTAATACCAAATTCAGACTGCTAGCACCTCTATTAGCAAAATGAATAAATATTGTCAATTGTTTACTTAATACAGCTGATTTCATTAGTACATCTGAAATTTCACTGAGCACCTTGGAGGAGAAAAGTTGAGCTGTATTGCACTGAAGTGAGAGCATCCTGCAGAGAAAGCTCCACACTGATTCAGTAATCACATCACACACAGCTCAAGTTTCACTTCAGCAAAGTCCATGGAAGCAGAATCATGACTCAGGTCTAACAGTAGCAAGTGTGATGTAAAGCCCTCGTGCCCGTTTATCAGTACAATTCTAAGAATCTCACCCCTATGAGAACTGTGCTGACTGACCACAGACATTTCAGCTGCTGGTCAGGTAAATGCACCTGCCCTTGCCCTAGTGGATGTGGGGAAGACACGAGCACTGTTGCCAGAACTCCTACGCTCGTTTGCTCAGTGTCTCAGAACACTTTGTCTTGTAGCCTGCACAGGAGCTTGTCTTGTGACCTCAGCCTTGCACATTAAAACATGACATTACTGAGGTATCCAAGTGACAAACGCAGGCAAATAGGGCAAATGGGGTGACTTGAGAAGGGCACTTACAATGGGGAGACAGCAGAACAGAGAAGAACCTGAGCATGAAGATTAAGAAGCAGCATAGGTGGAGCACACATAGAGGAGCTGATTCATGACAGGCAAAGGTGAACTGCCCTGTCCATGCCTGTTAGTCAGATCAGCAGTAATCTGACACTACCACAGGAAGCACACTGAAAAAGTGCAGACAGACATTTGCTGTCTTCACAGGAGTACTCCATTCAAAGTCCTGCTTTTCCCGCTTATTCCCTCTAGCAAGCCTGTTCACCACCACCCTAAAGAACTGCATTCCTCATCTTCTGCCTAAGAAATGTACCCATGGAAACCTTCACACAGCAAATACTGGTAATTAGGACAGCCTAAGAACATTCTTCTTACAGTGCTTCATCTAAGCTGCACACAAGACGACAGTGTGCTCTTAATCAAGGGTGCACTTAGTAGTAACTCTTGACCAATATAAAACACAACACATGACTCCAAATCTGAATTTACTCTTCAGAAGCTATCCACGAACATCACTAAGGTGCAAAGTACATGATGAAAGTACATGATTGTTAGTGTCAGAAGGAATTCTTAAAGGAACAGGTACATCACCACGGTTTGTAGCACATATAGTGAGTATTAATCAAAGAATTTTCTTTGCAAAGGAAGTCCTGAGCATCTTCAATACCAAAATGTCAGAACAAGGGATTAACTGTATGAAAAAAATTACTCCATTTTCTGTCCCCCCTGACCCCAACTCATTTGTCTCATCTACTCTCTCAGGGCATTTGGTCTGCTGTTACTCACTTTCAGACCAAAGCAATAGCTGAAGGCCCATACCATGCACTGGAAACACCTACATCCCACAACATCAAAGTGGGATGATATGATGACTAATGACTAAAACATTTTTGTGAAAACTCTTCCATCCTCCTTCCTCCAATATTTAATAAAGCTATTTTGCAACTTTAACTTAGTTTACATAAGAAAAGTTACAAAGTTTATGTAAGTTTACATGAAGACACCCGCTACTGGCAACAAAGACCTCCATCAGTTTTTAAAACATTTCTCCACAAATTCTGCTTTTATGAATGCTCGACCACATTTTTCAGCCCCAAGCAGCTTTATTTTCTCATTCACATCAAGCCATTTACAGCTATTCCCCTACAGCATTAGCATCACTGTGTTAAATTGCAATGTCTCCTGCTTTAAGTTGTGCCACCAAGCAAAGATACCTCCAAGGCTTTCTGCTGCTACTATTCCCCAAATCACTTTCCACTGAGCACAGTATGTGGCATAGTACTCACCCAGTTTTGGACATGTCAACAGCAGAAGTGCCCTAAGAATAAGGAATCAAGCACCTACTATCCAACTGCACACCAATTTTAGAATAAACACATGGAACTCCATGGATAAGTTACTTGTAAATCAGAAACAAGATAACCCACATGCAAAACTCATTTGACTGCAAGGCAATAATGCATCTTTTAATGGAACTAAAAAATCAAGGTACAGCCATCCCTTTCAGAATGTCAGTAGCTTGTGCATTTCCACACATTTTTTGTTATTTGTGACAAAGACAAAAACCAAAACAAAAAACAGGGTGTCTTCTTGCAACGTTAAGAGAGATGGAGCTAGACTCAGAGCAAAGCTAGAGCAAACCAAGGGTTTGTTCAGTGACAGCAGTGTTTAGGGGAGGGGAAATTCAAACAACTAATGCAGAAATGGCCTTAGCTCCTGCTAAGCTCAAAACCAGAGGACTTGGGGCTTGTTTTCCTAAAGCCCCAGGTTGGAAGTGTGGTTTCCATGTCAAAAGACCATACTTTCAATTACTTCCTATCTAGGCTCGTTTTTTGAGTGAGACTCTAATAAATCTCTTTCTGCAGAACTTATTCTTTAGCTCACTTTATGGATGAAAGACTAACACCAGTGCAAAGGTGTAATACTGCAGCCTGAGGCTCACCTTCAGCTGTCTGTGAAATGCAGTTTAGATCTGCTCTTTGACCTGTCCAGTCCCCATGCTCAGGTCTGGCCTTGGGCTGGACTGCCCTTTTACAGCATGTAAAACAGTGAATTTTTTTCAATTACTTTTCAAAAGGTTTACAGCCAGATGTTTATGGGTATTTCCATGTATGAAGATGTACATGTGTAGGGTAGGGTAACTGCTGTGTGGATCTCTACAAAACTGCAAGAAGCTCAAGAAAAAACCCATATTAGGTCACAAGAACATTCTGAGGAGTGTTTCATCTGAACAAACTGACATACAAGCAGACTCCAAGCTCACTACTGCTTTCTTTCCTTTTTCAGAAGGTGGAACATTGCCAGGCTGGTAATAAACACTGTGAAATAATGCTTAGCAAGTAGGAGCTCACCAAGCATTTCAGTACTATGACCAAAGGAATCACTAGTACCAGCTGCCAAACAAATGATCTCATATACCAAAGCTAACAAACTGTTACCAGATAGATATCCTGCAGCTACAACATGACATCCGTTCCATTATAGACACCAGAAGGAGCAGCTGATACTTAAAGCTGAAGAAATAGACTGCATGCAAGTTTCAGACACAGCTGAAATAACACAACCTTTTAAAAAAAAAAAACTTGAAATGAAGTTATTCCGTACTTTACACATACCTTCACCACACATACCAATTTCAAAGAAATTTAATCACAGGTTGCAATGCATAAATATATTCAGCAGTGAAAGCAGTCTTCCAAAAACTCCAGGACATTTATTTTCATTTAAAAAAACCCAAAATCAAATCAAACTATAAAAGACTGAAATTAAGGTGAAGTCTGAATCCACAGCTTAAGGACAACCTCAGACTTTATGTTGAAAAATGCAGAAAAGCAGAGATGTGAAATTTCTTCCAGAATTGGGTAAACACAATTACAGAAAAACTGCTATCAGTTTAAGTAAAATCAAACTATCTGCAACCCATATCAATTTCCTTAAGGCTATCCCCCAATACCTTACTCAAATATATGCTCAGCTCTTGAGACATTCTAGTCTTGAGATACTACGTGCTTATACTCTATGCAACCCCTAAAAGTTCATGGGCTGTTCAGTGGGCAAGGAATTGGTTGGATGGCCACATCCAGAGGGCACTGGCTCAATGGCTCAGAGTCCTGATGGACTTCAGTGTCAAATGGTGTCCCTTGGGGAATACCAGCGATGGAATTGTGTGCACCCTCAGCAAATCTGCAGATGACACCAAGCTGTGCTTGTCTGCACACCTGAAGGATGGGATGCCAGCTCAAGGGACCTAGACAAGCTCAAGAAGTGGGCCCATGGCAATCCCATGAGGTTGAACAAGACCAAATGCCAGGTGCTGCACCAGGGTCAGAGCAAACCCTGGTATCAACACAGGCTGGGGATGGACAGATTCAGAGCAGCCCTGCCCAGAAGGACTTGGGGGTGCTGGTGGGCGAGAGGCTGCACATGACGCAGCCATGTGCACTTGCAACCCAGGAAGCCAAACATGTCCTGGACTACATTAAAAGCAGCGTGGCCAGCAGGGCCAGGGAAACTATTCTGCCCTTCTACTCTGCTCTTGTGAGATTCCACCTGCAGTGCTGCATCCAGCTCTGGGGGTCCCCACCAGAGGAAGGAAATTGACCTGTTGGAGCAAATCCAGAGGAGAGACACACGATTAGAGGGATGGAGCATCTCTCCTGTGATGAAAGACTGAGAGAACTGAGGCTGTTCAAACTGGAAAAGAGAAGGTTTTAGGACAACCTCATTGCTGCTTTCCAGTACCTGAAGGGAGCCTACAAAATTATGGAGAGAGAAATTTTAAAACACATGCGGCGACAGGACAAGGGGGAATGGCTTCAAACGAGAATAGGTTTAGATGAGATATTAGGAAAAATTCTTTACTGTGAGGGTGGTGAAACACTGGAAGAGTCTGCCCAGAAAAGTAGTGGATGCCCCATCCCTGTAAATGTTGAAGGCCAGGTTGGATGTGGCTCTGATCAGTGTGGTCTAGTGGAAGGTATCCCGGTCTAAGGCATCAGTGGTTGGAACTAGAGGATCTCTAAGGTCTCTTCTAACACAAGCTGATCAATGATTCTGCTGAATACATGACCCTGGTAGCACTCCAAAATATTGTACAAACTATGCTAAACCAATTTTGTATGGGAAGAAACATTTGATAAGGAAATAAGAAGTTTTAGGGGAATTTAGCCACATAATTAGCAAATACACATTGCTTGCACACAAAGTAATTAGGGTTTTCCCAGAACCTCAGAGGTTAAGAAGAAATAGATTCAATTAGTCACTCAAGTGCCTCTGTTGAAGGGGATGTGTGTACACACACACATCCATCTTTACATATGTATTACACTCATAGATATAGATATATATATATTTTTAGTTAAGGGAAGCAAGAAGCAGCAGTAAAAAAAGAGAAGCTCAAGTCTGTATACAAAACTGCTTAAAACAAATGTAATATCTCACTAATACACGTCTATGCTCCAGCTGGTTTGTAATTTTTGTAAAAAAGGAATTAAGCTATTCTATAATTCTAACTACTACCCTTCTAGCACTTCATACTTCCATTATCTTGAAGGGAGGCCTGGGCCAGTAGAAAGCCCTACTATCCCAATAGCTGTATATTAGCATCTCCATCTCATGTTTACACTCTCCTCACCCTGCAGGTAAAGGTTGTGCTCATGTGAACATGTAATGTAGCTCAGACTAGCTCCACAGAGTGCATTAATTGCTGCTAACAACCCACACTACATGTGCTCTGGAGTTGTACTTTTGACCAGCTGTAGTATGGTCCCAGGGATTGAACACCCATTAGTGGTTGGAACACACTTTCTAATTTCATTCATTCCAACAGGAATCCAGTTTATGTACTGAAGCCACTTGGCTTTGTGAGCCAAAGTGCAGTTAGTGGGACAATTTAGAGGTTTTCTTTAAAAGAACACTCCTGAGCCAAATTAATATGTTCATATTCATGCACCCAAGAAATTATTTCCTGTGGCTCCACATTCATCCATAGGTTCCATGTCTCCTGCTCTTTGAGGCAGTGCCAGCTCATCCTGGTAAGCAGCACAGACCTTAAAGCTTGATGCTTCCTTCAGAGCAGAAGGAGCATGGACCTTTGGCCAAGATGTAGCTCCCATTAAAGGAGAGAGTGCAACAGAATGAGCACATGCAGTGCTTGTTACAGGCAAAATGAAAGCCTGGTTGATAGCCCCCTGCAACAGAACTTTTTCTGGTGTCCCTGGGAAGACTAGAAAACACACAGCTTTCCAACAACATAGTTGGAAAAAGTTGTCAAATCACATTAATTTGAGGAGGCATTATCTACTAAAGAGATTTTTGGTCATTCCTCTCTTTTTCAGGGTAAGGAGGGTGAATACACTTAAGCTTTCAAGGCATTCATAACAATTGAGAAGACCAAGGATACAGATTGTTATTGGTCTCACAGGACCCCTTAACTGAGCTAAACAGTGTCAGACATATTGAGCATGGAGGGCCCTTACTAACCAAAACCTGGAAGGAATATAACTAAAATCCTTAAAAAAGGCAGCCTTGTCATTAGAAAACGATTCTGCCACTTTGCATCCAACATTGACCAGCAGTATGTGCTTAATACAGAAGCTACCAAAGGATTATGTTTCCTACTTAGATCAAATCACATCTCTCCACTCAAACAGAGATTACTGTTGAACAGAAAGTCTATTAAAAGCATTGCAGCAAAGCTTCTCAGACCCTGTAAGCACGCTCTTGCAGATCATGAACAGATCACTGGAAAGAAAGAAAAAGCATTACAGCATACTTAAAAGTTGTAAGGAAGAAGCTTAATATTAACAAGCAAAAAACGCCTCCATTCACATGTAAAATACTTCAAAAATTTTATTAACCTTAGGTGCATCAAAAAAAAGCCAGATAGAAAGGGAATGAGGAAAAATAGGGGATAAAAAGAGTGAAGGGTACCTACAGAAGTATTTTTGTTATAATAGCTTTTATGCAAAGCATCACATAACTTAAATGTTACTTAAACTGAAAACCAAGTGTGGAATATCTTATCCAAAAAACAGAAAGAAGGAGAAATTACAATCCTCAACTTCACTAAATACTCCAGACAGAATAATCTTACTGATTTTACGAGGAAACACACTGTGCAAGGAATCTGCCTGCATGGAGACACTTGATAATCCAATAACAATCCAATAATCCAGAACTCACAACACTGGTCTCTGACACAGAATATTTATAAGTACAATGCAAAATAATAGAATTAGTCTGAAACTGTCAGTTTCAATGTGGAAAACTGTTTCCTTCCACATTAAAGGAGATATTTAACTCATAATGTGAATAAGTGCTAAAACAAGTAGCGGTTACAGAAAAATAATCTGCAGTTACAAGTGCAACATAACTCTGCAGCTTCACAAAATTCACCAGATTTGTTCTCTAATATAAACGCAGCTCCAAGACTGTGTCCAATCACTTTCAAAGGAATCACCTTGTAACCCAAATATATTGTCATTTTCGTCTTACACTACTGTTCTCCATTATCTTGTAACTTTAGCCACACAAATGGCAATATCCCGCACAGATCATCTTTGGAATTATAATGGTTCCACAACTGTGATCTTTGGTGATACTTGGCACGATGTCATTTTGTGGATCAAAATATTGCCCACTGCTGTCCCTGACCATCCTTAGTAGTTTCAGCGTTTAAAGCCCAGATTCCAATTGAGCCCCGCGTACCATCTGATCACAAGACCAGACAACTCATGCCGCACAGCAAAACAGGCACAGAGGTTACGGGGCACGCATGTGATTGTCACTGTGCTCACCGGGCCGCTCGGTCTTGTGAGCAGCACAGATGTCACACGAACAAAGCTCCAAAGCATCAGCTTGAGCAAAACGCTGCCCCCGAAGGTTCAGAAAACATTAAAAGTTCAGTATTGCACAGAGAATCGATATTATATAGAGGTTATACACATAAACCCCGAAGCATCCATAGCTACCGAGCCTCACGTTTCAGCACGCACGGTTATCAAAAGCAGGGGGGCAGTGAAAAGTGCCTAATGCTTAGCGGGTCACCAGACTGCGCACGTGTATTTAGGTCATAACAATTAAGCCGTTTCTTAATTTTCCAGTGCTGATGAGACCCCGGCACGAGTTATCTCATCAACCACGCACAAACGCCAGACAGGGGGCCCGGTGCCTCTCCCCCCGCGCTGCCGAGGGGCGAACGCCCCAGGCTCCCGGGCGTGCCACCGCCAACTCGAGCAGAAAATGGCTGAGAGATCCAACGGGAGAGAAAGGCGGGAGAAGAGCTACCCCGGCGCGGCCGTGCCTCCCGCCGCACCCCCTTTCTCCGGCCGTTCCCCCGGAAACTCTGCGGCGAGGGACCCCGCGGGGCTGCGGCACACCTGCGCCCCACGCCGGCCTCTCTGCCGCCTCGCCGGGGCAGCCCCCAGGGCCCGCCCGCCGCCGCCCGCCGCCGCCCGCCGCCGCCCGCCGCCGCCCGCCCCGGCTCACCTGAAGGCGGGCCCCTCCCCCGGAGCCCGGCCGTGGGGGGCCGCCGCGCCGCCGCCCCTTTTGTTGAAGAGCTTCTGGAGCAGGGTGGGGGCCATGCCGCCCTCCCGCCCGGCGGCGGCCCCGCCGCGCCCCTCGCAGCGGCTCAGCGGGCGGCGAGCGGCGGCGGCCGCGGCAGCATCCCCGGAGCCGCTGCGGAGCCGCCCAGCATTCCGCGGAGGCGAGGAGAGGCGAGGAGAGGCGAGAGGAGGCGAAAGGAGCGCCGGGCCGCTCAGCCGCGCCGCTGCCGGCGGCCAGCCGTCACCTGACCGAGGGGCCGGACGCTCCCGGCGGTGGCGCTGACACCGGCCGCGCACCGTGCACCGGGCAGGGCAGGGCAGAGCGAGGCAGCGCTCCCCGCGCCGCCGGCAGACGGAGACGGGGCCGGGGCTGCGGTGGCGCCGCGCCCCTCGGGCCGTCCCCATTGGCTGCGCGGCGCCCCCGCCCAGCCCCAGCACGTGGTAGGGCGCGGAGGCGGCCTTAAAGGGACAGGGCCCGGCCGGACCGCGCCGCCTGTGCCGGGGTACGGCCCG
This sequence comes from Setophaga petechia, assembly GCA_024362935.1. Lineage (NCBI taxonomy): Eukaryota > Metazoa > Chordata > Aves > Passeriformes > Parulidae > Setophaga > Setophaga petechia. Next base: position 38,348,191 of record JANCRA010000001.1, read on the forward strand.
CGGGGAGCGGCGTGCGCCGATACATCCGACCCGAGAACCCGTGTGAAGGGGCTGGAAGGGGCCTTAAAGTTCATATAGTCACAGACTGCACTCCCATGGACAGGGACACCTCCCACTAGGCCAAATTTCTAAAGGGCTTATGCAGTCTGGCTTTGAATACCTCCAGAGTTGGGGCATCCGCAACCTCCGTGAACCTGCGTGAACCTGTTCCAGCTCCTCACCACCCTCACAATAAAAGATTTCTTTGTAATATCTAACCTAAGTTTCCCCTGTTTCAGTTTGAACCCATAATTTCTTGTCCCATCACTACAGTTCCTGACAGTCCCTCTCTGGCTTCCATGTAGTCCCCTTCAGATATTGGAAGGCTGCAAAGAGCTCTCCACACAACCTTCTTTTCTCCTGGCTGAACAGCCCCAACTCTTTCATCCTATCTCCCTGTGGGAAGTGCTCCAGTCCTCTTAGACTTGTGGTTCTCCTCTGGGCTTGCTCCAATGGTTACAACTCCTTATGTTGGGGACACCAGAACTGCATGGAGTTCTCCAGGTGCGGTCTCACAAGAGCAGAGGGGGCAAATCACCTCCCTCTGCAAATCACCTGCAGACCACTCTGCTTTTGATGTAGCCCAGGATTTGATTGACTTTCTTGCCTGCAAATACACATTGCCAGCGTATGTTGAGTTTTTCATCCACATCCACACATGGATCATGTGTGGATAATTTACAATACATTTCTCTACAGCTGTTTGCATACATATGTGTCCATACATGTAAATTATGTGTTTGTGATTTACAACACTGTATTTCTGCAGTGAGGCAAGAACAAAGCACTGCCTGTGTCAGAAAGGGCTCCCTGCTTGGGCTGACAGCAGAATGTGGTGTGCAAGTGTCCTCCCATCCTTCTCACACCAGCCAAATCTACAGACTGACACAAATCCGTTGGGTTTCAGGAAGCTCACATCCCTCGTTTTGCTTCGTACTGGAGCAAATCTGTCCAGGAAGATTTTAATGGGATTTTCTCCCTTGTCAGGACTAGAATATCTGTAATAGAGAAATCCCTAGCATACAGTTGTAGAAGTACTGTGATTCCCTTGAAGAGTCTGAACCTTTACTTTAGTCTTTGAACAGGCAAGCAGCAATATTTTGCAGGAAGGTAGGTCTGCTGGAATGGTGCCTATTTTCACACAGATCTATTCTATTCACAAATAATTAGATGAGGCTACAGTATTTAGGTATCATTTGGAGCTTTATGTTTTTTTAATTTGAGGGAAAGGATTGTTTGTGTGGCTTTGCCCAGCAGCAGGATGACACCTCGATGTACCTAGCAAGAGAGCATGACTTCAAATGCTCTTTTTCAACCACCTAAGTCACTGCATACTGTGGTGGAACAAAAACCAACCAAACAAAACCCCCCAAAACCCCAAGAAAAGCAGAATCACAATTACTTCCTGCTCTTTTTAGGAAACTGGAAGATGAGACATGGGGAACGGTGGTTATTATAATGGTTGTAAAGAATCATTACAATAGTTGTCTGCAAACTCAGCATACAGTAGTGGTAGAAGAGGTGGTGAATGTATTTCAGAGTCAGCCTTTCACTGTCTGGAGAAGCTGATTTCTCTTTAAAATAAGAGGTGACTGTCTACTGGCCTGATAATCTAATCAGCTGCACCCTTGATAACACCCCACTGAATCTTGTAAGGCTCAACTGATCCTTTATGAAGGTCCATTCTCAGGAGGGCTTTCACCACTTCCTCTGTGAGACTGAATACCCAATGTAAATCTTTCAGCCTGGATGTTGTTACTGCCCCCAGTTATTAGAGTCAATCTACTCAAACAAAGCTGAAGGACAGAAGAGAGAGGGTGTGATGATGATAGCACACAGAAAGATGAATAGCAGGGCGGGGCTGGACAAGATGAAAGACATCAGAGTAGACACAGTAATCAACACAAATGAGAATCTAGGCATCCAGCTCCAGAAATAATCACTGGACTTCATTTCTCAAGGAACAGTCCTGAGAAACTTTAAAGTTGCAAATACTGTGGCTGCCCCTCTAAGGTGCATCAGTGTTAGCAAGGAGTGCTGACCAATGGGGACGGAATCAGAGGCTAACAACCAGTCATCTCCTAGTGTCCACACCACAAACATTTTACATTTTACACAAACATTTTATCAGTCCATTTATTTTGGACTGATTGCAGCCTGGTCCTGTCAGCAGAATGCATGTCAGTGGTTGAAGAGCACTGAATGCATTTCTGAAAAATATGTGGTTAGTTTCATCTGAAAATGATCCATTTTATATGGCTGGATGCCACTCCAAAATGTGAAGCAAAACAAAGTCAGTGAAGACAATTGGGATACTCTCTTCACAAATAGCAGTGTAAATGCACCCTACATGTTGGCTGATGCTCAGTGCAAAATCAGTTTTCAGTGTATTCTGTTAATGTGTGTGACCATCACTACTGAAATTGATAACAACACGTTAAGACAGTAGTGTTCTGAAGGCTATTTCTGAAAAAATAAAACAAAAAGGGAAAACAGCACAATCAGCAAAGGACTGCAAAATAATTTTCACAATCAGAATGCACTGTCACACCCCAAAGAGAGCTAGGCTATAAAGAACCCCTGGCAAGGCCAATGCCAGTGATTGATTTTGCACTCTGATTTTTCACTAACCTCAGGGTGCAAAACAGGAGCAGATGTAAAGAAAATACCCATATCACTGTCAAGCAAAGATCATTTACAGCAAGATTGTGTGTCTACAGCCCTCACTCTTCTAGGAAATACAGGAAATAAAAATGGCATTTAAAAACCAAAAACTGATATTCTGCCTGAGGGTCAGACTCTTTATGTGTAGAGAAAGACAATTTAGTTGTTTAAATTTCAGTCAGAAAAGGAGCCAGATTTTCAATGCAGAAATAGATGAGACCTTGTTAGGAAACTGGCAATACCTAAAACGGATCATTCAAATCCAGCATTGCTGAATGTTTGGAAAAGCATATCAGTGTTTCATACTGCATAAATCTCTTTTAGGATTCTTTCCTGAAAATGTAGCCAGGTTTAATAGCCAGGACAGGCACGATTAAAAGCCAGGTCTCATAAGTCACACTTTGCTTCCCCATCACTTACACCTGGATGAAATATTGAGTTCCTTTATGGATGCTTTCATTCCACTCTGCTCAGTCCTGAATGCACAATTCCAAAATGCTCCTAAACCCCTGTTGTCAGAACTAGCCTTTGGAGTTACTACAAAGAGAAGTGAGAGGCCAGAACAGGAAAACTCTGAAGATTTAACAAAAAGTTTGGTAATCTGAGATGTTTGTCTATGATTTGCTGCTTAGTGCAGTAATTCATGCTGTTTAGGTTACATGAACACAGGTAAGTCTTGCTACACTTTGCAATGCATCAGCAACATTTTTGATTCTGTAAAATAAATAAAATCCAGTTTTTAATACCTATTCAAACATGCCAAGTAAAATGTGATATTAAGAAATACCCAGAATTATTCTCTCTCCATATTGTTATTATTACTATTTAGCGCATTAAATCTAAATTACTCTCCATAGAGGATTTAAAAACCTATTGTAAAATGTATTTCACTTCACATGCACAGACAGAAACGGATAGAAAAGGAAAGCTTGGGCTTGCAGCCCCCTGCAAACCAGCTTACTCATCCTTCATTGAAGCATTACATAACTTGAGCTGTTGCTGCAGCAACTTTCCCCAGCCCCTGAAGAGAGCCACAAAGGTGCTGCCATAATACAGATAAGCAGTTTCACTGCCTTTTTACATGGAACACATATTCAGTTAGAAACAAAAGAGAGTTTGAAGGGAGATATTAATTTAATTGTTTCAAAATTACTGGGAAATATTGATGTGTGTTATGAAACATTTATTTTCAATAGTCTTTGGTGTTAAAAGCAAAGAAAATGGCCAGATGAGGAATGTCTTCTTTTAAACACCAATATATAAATATCAAGTAATGTGGAGAGAATTGGATTGTGTGAAGGTGATAAGTACAGTCCTGTGGAATCACTACTGTACATAGGTATCTTGTCAAATTTCCTAAAGCAAAGGTACACTACTTTTTCCCCCAGAAGAGCCTAAAAATGTACATACCTGTGAATGTTCAAACACTTGTTTAGAACCTGGTTTGGTTCCTCTTTTCAATAAAGCTCTTAGCATTGGTAAATTGTATTTGTAAGTCTCCTGTCCAGGATTCCATCCAGAGTCTAGCTGAAAATCCTTGTGTCCTTGATTTTCCATGGTGAAATCTGCCATGGGCCTTCCTATTTGTTGGCTGCACTCTTGTCCTTAACTCCATGCAGATGTATTTCACCTGGAACTCCATCCTACCCACATTAGGTGCAGACCAAAACCATTTTCTACATAAGAAAGACTGCAGTCATTATAATTGATAATTCAGTACCTTTTGGTGGTAACTGTGATAAACAGGCATTTACATGAAATTGCAATAATATCAGGACATACATTTGTATCAAAACTGAGGACAGAAATTTAGCAGCAAAACTGATAACCTGCAATGCTGCAGCAGTGACCAGCAACTAGCTGACACCTTGGGCCTTTCCTTGAAAGCCATGGCTTCTACTGTTAACAAGAAATCATAGGCACCCTCTTCCATGCCTCCTCACATCCTAAGTTCCTAAGCATTAACCTGAATATTTGCATCTAAAACATGTTTTAAGCAGACCTAAAATATATAGCAAAAAATGTCTGCTTATTCTTGCTTAGATCTTAACCATTTCTTCAGGGATCAGCATCTCTGAAAGTTAGTGACAAGTGAATGCATGACTATATTTTCAGTTTCTGTCATGTCATCTCTGTGTGGAAAATTTTCTTTTTAAAACATCCTCAGACAAGAACATGCAGTTCTTTCATTGTTTAACATTGCATTTTAACTCAGCTTAGAGGAATCTGCACTAGTTAGTAACTGCTCAGTATCAGTTTAATCTGGGCCCTCTTTATTAAATTTTATGCAGAAAAAGACTTGGTGCAGGTGAGTAACAATAAACCTGATGGTGAAAAACCAGATTTATTTTTCCTGTCTCGTGTGTCTCTCATGAAGGTGACATGCTTGATGTGCCAGGTCACATGGGAATAGCACATGATTCACCGTGTGTCACAGGGCACAGGGAAGGCTGAGTGGCTGCTCTCTTTCACAGCCAGCAGTGAAAGCATCCTTTTCAAGAATGTTTGCATGTTGGGAGCTTCTTGATAGCTGTTCTGAAAAGCTGATGAGGTATGTGTTTGAATTGCTTGTCAGATGGATCCCATCAGTACTGCACCATATTCTGAAGCTGTGGTTCAATCCAATGAGAACCTCACAGATGATTACTTCTGTACAAAGCAAAATGGCTTTTAATATCCTTAGACAAGGCAGTCCTGCACTGAGCCAAAGCACTCACTTTCCAGTGGAATTAGCATATTTAAGCCTCTATTTTCTTTACAGTACCAAATACAGATTTAAAGGTGAAAAAAAAGCAAGAAAAATGAAAAGAAAAAAAATCCTAGTCTGTATGTGTGCACATTTGCCCATCTTAACACAATCTGCAGCAACTATAAATAATCTTTATTTTGCAGTTTATTCTTTCGTGAATGCAAATTGACGGGCTAGAATAATTATGAAATAAATCCACTTATTGTGTATTCCATCAGAGTCCCAGTTTTAGAATTACATATGTATTTCTCTGTATTTTTCAATGATTGCTTGCTTATTTAGTCAGTGAAGGAAGAAGAGGTAAAACTAAGGATTTTATAACAGACTGATTTTTGAGTTTAATTAGGCTGGAGGGTCTTACTCCAGCAAGTATAATGTACTTGGTAGAAGGGGGACCTGTATTTGAAGTCATTTGCTTCAGGATTTTAGGGCTCACAGCTCATTTATCCATTGATAATACTCGAACTACTTTACTGGGTAGCCAAACCTGTATGTGTGGAAAAATAAATATGTGAATTAAAAAATGAACAGACAGTTCAGTTATAGTGAGTATTTTCAATGTACTGTTTTACATGCATTTACTACATAAACTATTGGAAATGTCAAAAGAAAAGAGGTATTTTGGTGATAGGAAATATTTTTAAATTACAAGATCACAAAGGATTAGAGGATCACAGGAGATTTTACTGCTTGAAAACAGATTTTAGAGGACTTCATAATGGAAGTCTGACTTTGTAAGAAGTTATTTGTATATAAATTCAGTGTATAATTTAATATATGAATTTGAACATGAAATCACTCAGTAAATTCGTGACAGAAGTCACATTATGCTTGTTTTTCACAATCTGTCAATGGCTATAAATTAATGTGAAACTAATTGTGCTACTGCAGTGCTTGGGAGATATTAATTCAGCTCACATATTTTCCAGAATCTCCTACTGACACTGAGAAAATCACTTGATTTCTCTCTTGTTCAGCTCACATCTCCAAATTATCATGAGATGCATCTTTCTTTGTACTGCTAAAGGACGTTGCACATAGGGACTTCCAAGCAACTAGTGTAAAAAGAATTACTCATCTAGAATCTAGACTATTCCAACTTCACCAGCAAAAAAGCCTGTAGGGACTGCATAAGTCTACTCCTGGAAGAATGAATCATTGCTTCTTCCTGAGAGGAAGCTGCCAACAGCTCTTGCGGGGGACACACACCAACAACACACACTTTACTCTGCTGTCTGCTACAGAAACCTCTTATAGACTCTACTCACTTGGCTAGCAACTGACTCACTGAGATCATAGAATATTTTAGGTTGGGAGGGACTTTTAAAGGTCTTCTAGCCCAACTCCCCTGCAATGAGCAAGGACATCTTCAATTAGTCTAGGTAGTGCAGACCTATTCAAGGCCCATCCTGGCCTTGAATGTTTCCAGGGATGATGTATCTGCCACTTCTTGGGGCAACCTGTTCCAGTCTTTCACCATCCTCATTGTAACACCTTTCTTTTATCTAATCTAAATTGAGCCTTCCTCTCTTTAAAACCATTAGCCCCTGCCTATCACAACAGGCCCCACTATGTCTTTCTTATAGGCTCCCTGAAGTGCTGCTCCATTAAGTTCTCCCCCAGAGCCTTCTCTTCTCCAGGATGGACAATCCCAGCTACCTCATCCCTTCTTTACAGAAGAGGTCCTGTAATCATCCCTTCATCCTTCACATGATCTTGATGTCCTTCCTTTGGACTCTCTCTAACAGGCTGTCACCATTCCTGTGCTGGGGACCCCAGGTGGGGTCTCACAAGCGACACTGCAGGTGGGGTCTCACAAGAGCAGAGCAGAAGGGCAGAATAGTCTCCCTGGCCCTGCTGGCCACGCTGCTTTTAATGTAGTCCAGGATATGGTTGGCAAGTGCCCATTGCTGGTGTGAGACCACACCACTGCCCCTCATCTAGGCTAAGCATAATGATAAAAATATCTCAGCCAGTGACCGTGGCCAAATGCCTCGTGAAATTACAGATGACTCAAAGCTTTGGTGGCCTCTGACATCGTGGAGCATGTGAAATCCCTGACACAGCTGCATGACCTGGCTCAGAGAGAGAAATGCCTCAGTGTGGTTCCACTGATTTCTCACTAAGTGTTCCCAGATGGTAGCAGATGGCTTTTCCTTCTGTTAAGGATTCCCAGATGTAATGTGTAACAGCACTCCATGCCGATCACCTCTCCCACCCAACATCTGTACAGATGTGTGGGAATGATTACAATGCAGTATATGGACTGCAGTGATTAATATAAATGCTGCTTTATATTTTCTTTCAATCTGGGAATTACAACTGCCCTCTGACACATCCAATATTGAGAACGTGCTGAGAGAGAGATGAAAACCAGCTTGATGACGCTCAAGTCCAGACATATAGACATGAATTACAGGAGAAAGCCTTCAAAGAACACAACGAATCAAAGAATGAGAGGTTTCTGGGATGGATTAGAGGAGTCCAAGAAATAAAGAGGCTCGTTTTAATCAGCAGCATTTCCAGAAGGACTATAACTTTTCAGAAGTCAGATCCCAGAACTCTTCTGCCCCTTCTGTTTTTGCCACAGGTACCTTGCCTCCATGATGCCTTTGAGTACAGGACATGGCCATATTGCACTATTCATCTGCTTGGGAATCATGGAACACCCTGAGGAGCCCAAACCAAGTGTATTGATAGTACATCCATTAGTCAACACAAATGTCTGAAAGAGATTGTTTGCCTTCGAGCAATTATTGTGACATTCATCGTTTGGGATGAAACATATTTTTGTTTTCAGACCTTAGGAAGGCTGGAGTTATTCTGGATTTCTAAATCTTTATGGGATAATAGTCACTTCGTACAATTTGCCCATTTTACCAGGGATCACCACTTTTCGCACAGCCTGCCATTTCTCTCATAAAATACAAACCCAGGCAAAACCTAAAATCTCTCTCCTTCCCCCTTTTTCCAGGCCTTGTGCGCGTGTAGAACCTCGAGAAAGCAATGCTCCTTCTCTGCGGATTATCTCCGAGTCACCTAAGGCCGCCGAGAGGCAGGACCAGGGGCGGGCCAGTGCTGCAGCCATCCGCGGGCTCCCGGGGACCGGCCGCCCGCCCGCCCCCGCCGGTGGGAGGAGCGCCGAGCGGCCCCGACCCGCGGGCGGCCGTGATCGCTGGCGGCCGAGCGGGCGGAGCCACCGCGCTAGCGGGCAGCTGCGGCATGTCGCACCCGTCCCCTGTCGCCCGGCCCGGCAAGGCCAGCAATCCCCGCGCCTTCTTCGATGTGGACATCGGGGGCGAGCGAGGTGGGGAGGGGGCGCGACGGAGCCCGGGCGAGCGCCCCGGGCCGGGGCGCAGTGCGGGCCGCGTGGGGCCCGGGCCCGGCTGCAGGAGCGGCTCTGGGCCGGGCCGGGCCGCAGCGCTCAGGACGTGGGGGGGACCCTGGGCCGGGCCGGGCCGGGCGAGCGCACAGCCCCGGCAGTGGGAGGAGGAGGGTGCCCCGCCGCGAACAGGCCTCCCCCGGCAGAGCGAACAGGCCCGAGAACATGGCGAGAAAGGCAACATGGCAGCACGGGCACCCGGCCGGGGGCCCCGGGGGCGATGCCGGGGGTCGGGCCCGGCGTTCCCATGGCAGCGGGCGCTGCGCGGCCTCGGCTCCCGGCGCTGCCCACGTGTGCGGCCGCTCCCGCGCCGCTCTCCACGTGCTGCGCCGTGCCGAGCGCGGCCTCACCCGGAGCTGCCCCCCGGCTCCCATCCCTGGGCCCCGCCGTGGCTGCGGAGCTGCCGCAGCACGGCGAGCCTGGCCGGCGGCGGGGGTGCGCGGGGAAAGCTCGGGGAAACTGCAGCCCTGGTTCCCTTGGCAGCGCCAGTGCTGCCAGAGGTCACTCAAAAATTTGGGCAAACGGTCAAAATCGAAATAAGGAAACAACAGCAAGTTAGCTGGGGTACTGCTTGAAGGTTTTAAACATTTTACATGGAAAAAGATAGGGACTACCTAAATCATAGTCAGGATACTGCTTTTCACTTATTCATTCTGTTAATTAGAAGAATAAAAGAAGAAAGTCTATGAGATGATTTGCCTTTTATTGACTTTCAGTTGTCTAATTTGTTTTCATTCCTGTATTAATTAGAATCAATATATTTACATTTAGCTACCGGTAGAGTGAAGTTATGTTAATTAATTGACTGTGAGGCTGATGAGAAAACAGGAGCGTCAACTGATGGAGGCTGCTAGGAGTGAGAAATAACTCTGTGAGAAGCCAGTTAGTGAAGGAATGACAAATCAGCACAGAATCCATTTGTCAGCAATTACAGGATCTGTTTGCTACTCAAGTGCAAGTCCCTTCAGTTAAAACATATACAACAATTGTTAAACAATTGCTTGTGGTGTCTCCAATTGTAAAAGCCATTATTCATATGCATATAAAGTGTATCACTGTGTCTTAGTTAGATTCAGGTTTAAGAGAGTGAGGGGTAAGGGATGTGTTTAGCAGGAGATTTTTTATGGATTAAAAGTCTCCACAAAAAAAGTCTTTTCTATTGTATCTACTTTTGGTTGAACAAACTACATATATTCTAAAATTGACATAAAATAAATGTGCATATTAAAATTCATAATTTGGCTTTAATATATGTGTGATTTCCCACACCTTTTTTTTTTCACAGAAAATGTGTTTGGCATTTTCATTAGTTTTTGGTCCGCAAGCAATTGCCATGGAGTAACCCCAAGATGGAAATTGAATAGTAATCTAAATAAAAATAATAATATTAATAAAGCTTGAAACATTAATTTCTTTTGACATATAATGCTCAATGCATTGCCATGCCAAGGACAAGACTTAAAAATGTCTTATTCTTTGTCGTTTCAGTTGGACGCATTGTCTTTGAATTATTTGCTGATGTTGTACCTAAAACTGCTGAGAATTTCCGTGCGTTGTGTACAGGAGAAAAAGGAACAGGGCCTACCACTGGAAAACCTCTCCATTATAAAGGATGTCCTTTCCACAGGAGTAAGTTCTGGGAAATCCTCTCTTTTCCTATTGGTAACAAAAGTTGTCTACCATTGAAATAATATTAAAAAATACTTCAAGTACTTGTTAAAGAAACAACTTTGCTGAAGGAAAGTTTTTCACTTTGATCCTCCAAATGATTATGTATTCTTATCATGCACTGACAATAGTAAACTATAAATTTAGTAGGAATTTTGCAAAACTAGTTTACTCTGAGTTGTAAACAGGTTGAAATGAATTTCAGGTAAAGGTTTAAATATCAAGTGATACCCACATAACTGAAAAGAAGTACTTAGGTGACTTGGTAAATAAAAGATGGATTTTGGTTCCATTTAGGTGCTGGTGACAAGGATTGCTTTTCATCTTAGAATTGTTTATTTTTTTTCCTTGTGCTTCTGTGCCTTGCTGATACATTTTATAACTATTTTCTTTTACAGTTATTAAGGAATTTATGGTTCAAGGTGGAGATTTCTCAAACCAAAATGGCACAGGTGGAGAAAGTATATATGGTGAAAAATTTGAAGATGAAAACTTTCATTATCAGGTACTCTGTTGAAAACTCAGATTCTATTCAGTTGTGACGTTTCAGTGATGTTACTCCTGCTGCAGTAATAACAGTTGTCAGCATGGGCACTAACCATTTACATATCATGTTATGTGTGATAGCATATGAGCAACAGTGACTGAAAAACTTACATATATCACTGTTCCATGGTTAAAGCAAAGCCTGGACTGCATCTGTCAGAGAAGAAAATACAGCAATCCTTCACTAATCAGATAACAAAATCCTATATCAGACTCACAAAATCACAGAGTCTGTTAGGTTGGGAAACACTGGTAGCATCTACAAGTCTGAGCCTTGACCAAACACCACCTTGTCAGCTAGAGTATAGCACTAAGTATATAGCTATATACAGTCAGGTCTTGAATACCTCCAGGGATGATGACTCCACCACTTCCCTGGGCAGCCATCGCCTTCTGTCAAGAAATTCCTCACAATGTCCAACCTTAACCTTTCCTTGTGCAACTTGAGGCCATATCCTCTTATTGTGGATTGCCTGGGAGAACAGACTGACACCCCCACCTTGCTTTCAGGTAGTTGTAGGGAGTGATGAGGTCACCCTTGAACATTTTTTTCTCAAAAATCCTCAGCTCCCTCAGCCACTCCTCACAGGACTGAAAGGACTTAAGTTTGGAGCACAAACTGGAAATGTGACTCCAGTGTTCATCATCAAGATAATTCCACTTGTGTTCTCTGAAGTCTGACACTCTGGTGGTGCCCACAGCACTGCTGCTAACAGTATCTGTTCATTGGTACTGTCACAAGATCACATCCCTGAAGATGACTTTGTGTCCTTACATTTTTGGTTGTTCTTTGAGATCTGGAGGTAATTATGAACATGATACAAATGATTCCCATTTCTGTACTTCTCAGCTCTAACAAATGTTGTCAAAGTGCCAGAGAAATGTTGAAGAACCCATTTGGATCTGTACAGAGTCTAAGAGCTTGATTCCTGTTATCTATTTGCCAAGTATGTTAGAATTTTACTGGGAGTTTAAATGTCTCTGTTACGTAGAAATTCACTGGCTCTTGCACTTAATCCAGCAGCCCTGCAGTGTTCTCAGCCACTATCTCAGAAAACAAAGAGTTGTTTTTGTTGACGTTTGAGGACACTGGAACTGTTTGTTCTTATGTTGGGTGCATGGACTATTGCAAATTGCAGTAAACTGCAAAAATTTTGTCAGTAGTCAGCTTATCATCTCAGATCAATCCCACTAGGCTTTTCGTGATGCCACTTCTCCAGCTAATGGCTCTGCTGTTGGGGAACACCCAGCTTACACAACCCCAAGCACTGTTACTATGGCATAGTTTTGCAAGCTGGATCTGTCAGAGATTCTAATTTTGTCCAGATTTTTTTGCTTGTTTTATAAGCTTACAAAATGACCACAGAAACCATAATGAAAAAGACACTCCATCTGTCTGCAGTGTTTTTCAAGACACAGCAAGAAAATTCATGAGTGACAAGAGTTTTCTTTATAGAGACTCTCATAATTTGGGACTAAAATTGATAGTTGGTCCCAGACAATGGGGATGGGTATAAGTGGGGAGACTGAAGGCACCAGACTGCTCTCTGTAATTTCCAACTTGTCCCCCCACATCTTTACAGACAAAAGGTAAACCTGCAGTTATAAGGCTACACCAGAACTTACTGTTACTTGTTTTTTTGTTTACAAGCCATTGCTGTCTAGCACTAGCTGTAACTGGGCGGGGGTCAGGAGCTAAGGTTTACAGGTCTTAGGCAGTGAAGCAGTGACCAGCCTCAAATGGTATTTGCAAAAATCTGCTGTGGGGCAACCTTTCTGTTTAACTTGTTTGCCAGCAACTACAATGCAAAGTGTCAGATATTTGTTTTGGAGGCTGCAATCCTACCAGCTGCCTTCTCTTGCTCTGGGACACAGGTTCCTCTCTCATTTGCCATCTCTGACTCCCAGGGCAAGTTTCAAGGTTAGAATGGATAAAGCCAAGATTCCAGTTGCTTTCTGTTGGCTGGGTGTGATTCTGGCTCTTAGCTGTAGAACCTTTTCCCAGAGTTCCTAAGCCAAATCCTGACTGAAAAGATTCAGACTTAACTGTGCCTTATGAGCAGATGAACAGTTCAGGCAAGGAGGTCTCCCTGCCACTATGGAAATCCAAACACTGCATGAGAAAACAATTTTCAAAACAGCAGGTTCTTGAAACTGGTAGAGAATGTAGGGAAAAAGCAGATGCTTAAATACACCAGGCTCAGACTGCTATCTCAAACTAATCAACCTCTCATTGAGCTCTGAAATCTGTTTCTATGTCCTCTGTGCTATCATCCTTCGCAGAGTATCAAGCTTCTTAACAGTACCACAGCATGAATGCTTTAGATGTGTACCACTGCCTAGGTATAACATCCTCACATTAAATGGAGTTCCTTGCACTTAATTACCAGACCAGCTTGGGGAGAATAACATCTTCATGGCTGGGTTGTGCCACTTAAACAAGACATTCACAACACATAAGAAAAAATAGATTTTTGCAGTGCAAAATAATCTGTGTGCTGGGACAAGAAAAGTCTTATGTCAAAAAAGGAAAAAGTTCTTGTAAGAAACAGGATAAACAGTATCTTCTTACATTAGGCTGTTCAACAATTTTCTTTTAGTTTGAGGCCTCATGGCTTAAGTGGCAAAACAATGATATAGTTAAAAATCCCAACAGACTAAAAGCTGTGTCTCTGGGAAAGTGAAGGAGATAAAAAAATCCCCAAACAAAATCAGCAAATCATGAATTTCAAAGACCATAGTCCTGTATAAACTCCACAATTCTACACCATACTTTGTGTGAGTAGCCCTTATAAAATTCACATTACATACCCATCATAGCAGCTCAACATTAAAGTTGGTTTCAGTAGTGTTTAACCTCATTTCTTAAGGCCAGTGGTCTTAAATAATGCAGTTAGGAACTTCACTCCTTTCTCAGGTGATCTGCCTAAACTCATCAGCTGTGTGGGGGGTGGAGTGTAGAAGCAGACAGGTGTTACAGCATTGAGTCACATGTGGCTGTGCTTGTTGGATTGGTAGGGGGCAGGTAAAGACCCTGAGCTGAGCATCTGCCCTCTTCAGTCATGGTGGGTAAAATTAGTTGGCACCTGTATGTAAATGGTTTACCAAGTTGCTATGGCTGTCCTGGCTATGCTTATGATCAGCCTTACAGAACCTTCCATATGGTTTTATAAGATATTTTAAATGCTGATGGTGACTTTTTTCCCCCCCAATGCAGCATGACAAACCAGGTCTGCTGAGCATGGCAAATGCAGGACCTGGTACTAATGGCTCTCAGTTCTTTATTACAACGGTGCCTACTCCTCACCTGGATGGGAAACATGTGGTGTTTGGCCAAGTGATCAAAGGAATGGGTGTAGTTAAAATACTAGAAAACGTTGAAGTAAAAGGAGAAAATCCTGCTAAGGTAAGCAAAATGCAAAGCACGGAGGGATGATGTTTATTATTTCATTATATGATGTATAATCATTTCTTCTAAACTCCTGGTGTAATATTCAGAACTATTAAATGTTAGTTATTTTTACTAACTGGTAATTTCCATTTTACTGTCCTTGTTAAGAGGCTTTTGTTCTTGCATTGTACATTTTCCTTGCACAAACCATTTATTGTTCAACACAGCTGTGAGGGTGGAAGCCTTTGCCAGAAGTGTAGGATGGGCGATGAAATGAAAAGGTGGAATTCACAATCCCACCTAAATGATACGTAATTCTTATAATTTTTATGTCAGAAGTCATGTTTCTGAAAAAGCAGTTGGTGTGTAGGTCATAGCAGCTTGTGGGTGTTGGATGAATTAATACCTCTAACTTTAAAAGTCTTGGCAGTTGAAGAAAGAACCATCTTCTCTAATGTAGTAGAATTTCCATGTCTTGTTTTTTGCTGCACTTCAGCTTGCTGCCAGTTCTTCTTCCAGCCTCCCCGTGAAGCGTGGGTATGGTGTTTTAGGAATGCTGACCCTCTGAACACAACACTTGGTGCGATAAAAGCCTTTTGATGAGGATAGGCTAATGATGTGATGGGTTTCTGAAATAAATGCACCCAAACAACAGATGAAAAAGCCTTTTTATGGACTTCGAAAAATTTCAAAGAGCACTTGGAAGTTACTGCTTTTTTAAAAATTGTCTTAATAAGCAATACTACTATTTACACTTCATTTTTTCAGTTGTGTGTCATCGCTGAATGTGGAGAGCTAAAGGAAGGAGATGACTGGGGAATTACTCCCCAGGATGGATCTGGAGATGCTCATCCAGATTTTCCTGAAGATTCAGATATAGACTTGAAGGATGTAAGTATTTTTCTTCTTGGGTATTTTACAGATTGCAAGACTTGTAGGTGATCTGAGTTACGTGGTGTCTGTAATGATGTTCATTAAGCTTTTTATCTTAAGAATGGATTGAGGTCCTGGTTAAATGGTGACATTCCATTTAAAGAAAGAGAAGGCTGTGTGGGAAGGGATTGTGATCTCTTTTTTTCAGTGCTAATTTCAGCCCATTTTTTTCCCCCAATAACTAAAACCTCACTTAAAATTGTCATACTTATTTTCTATTCTTGATTTCTTTTTGTTTCTGTTTGTGCTGTAATGTCAGGTGGCAATTACTAGAACTCCATCCTGCAGACAACTAACTTAATATTGTTATCTACACACTTTTTAAAATATTCACCCTTTAACAGACTCTGCCCCACTTATTAGAAATAAAGGATTGGCCTTTTAAAAAGGTTTTTACTACATCAGAGGTAGTTGTTCGTTATTCTCAGTAGTTGTTTACTTTTTAGATTGTTCAAACCCGCAGAAGATCTGTTGTTGGGAGTTAGGGGCAGGGGCAGACTGGTGAAAGCAGCTCTTCTGCAGGGTTTTAATTTCTCATGTAGGTGAACTAGACAAACTGTGTAAGTCAAACAGTGATTTGTGAGAGAGGGAAGAAAAGGGGGCTGCATGAGTAGATTCCAAATAGAGAATTAGAATAGTAAAAATCCTTTTGTGCTAGAAAGCAAACTCCTTGGCTGTTGAGAAGCACTTCAACTTATGAAAATGTTTTCGGATAGCCTTTGATGTGGTGCAGAATTGAAGCTGGCAGGTGTCTGTGCCCTTTAACTTAAAACTTGTTCATGTAAACCAACTACAGAAACCATGGTGACATTGGTCTCACACTGATCAGTTTTGCCAAGGTTACTGATTCTAGTAGGGTAGACTAGACAACTGTAATGATAAACTGTTTATAATTACCACTAGAGAAGTAACTTGAAGTGTATACAGTTGTGGAGGTGAAATTATGGACTTGATAAAGACAGGCAGTTCTTTTCTCCTTCCATTGATACATTAAGTATCCAGAGAGGAGAATTGTGTTGGCATGACTTCTACTTTGAGCGTGTGCAGAGTTCATGTGTGTGATACTGTTTTGAGAAGCAGAAGACAACATTTCATCAGGAATAAGGCAGTCTTGGTTGAATACTTTGCTTGTAAATTTATCTTCTTTTCTTTGAATAATGGTCAACACCTTTATATATAGCTCTATGTGGGTAGCAGCATTTAGGGAAAAAAATTGGACTACTCTGTCTTCTCTAGTGTTTTCTCACCATTTATACTGTAGAAAAGCCACTAGGAATTTCATCTTTCAGATCTTTGTGTTACATCAAGTAGAGAATATTACAGAAGTGGTTTGAAGGTAGTATTTTGTTTAAAATTGGAGTATTTCTATTCTGAGATCTTACAAACCTTGAAAGAGGATGGGCCTGGGATCGTACTGTTAAACATTAGTTAATTCATGACTTCTTTCATAAATACATTCTTTCTTTATATTTCCCATCTATTTTATTAGGTTGACAAGATTGTGGCCATAGCAGAAGACACAAAGAATATAGGAAATACTTTCTTCAAATCGCAAAATTGGGCAATGGCAGCTAAAAAGTATAGTAAAAGTTTACGGTAAGGCTCTCATCCCTCAATCAGGTAGTTCCTGTAATCCAGATGAATACCACTATTGTGCAATGATTTGTGCCTTTAAAAGGTGCCTGGTGCAGTGCTCTTTTCTTTTCTTTTTTAAACAAAGATCCTTCTGAATCTTGAAAACATCTGGTTGATTTTTAGCTACATAATCAAGTAAGTCTTATACTCTTTGCTAGGTAAGAAGTATTGCTGAGAACTGCCTAAATACTCTTTATAATACTGCCATTGTGCTGGTACATACCTGGGAAGAAAAGCATAGTAGTATCCAGGGTAGTTAATGGACAGCAAGGAAGGGAAATGATTTTCTATGATTTATAAAAAGCACTAGCTTTAGGAAATTGATAAGTTCAAAAGACAAATGTGGCCCTTACTCATTCATTATTGGGTTTTTGTTCTGTGGGTCCATACCATCATCTTGACTTCATGAATTATTCAGACTTGCCTTCAAAATCATAGTCTTTCTGCTTTTGCTTCCATACTGTTCCTTTCATATTTTTATGCTTTTGGCTTTAAGTATATGAACATCTCTTAAAAATAAAGTTATACTTACTGACCTTTATCCCAGCCTTCTTAATGATCACTGGTTAAGCAACAATGACAAAAATGTAAGAAAAAAAAATCAGGCATATTTAGTGCCTCAGCTGAGATTTTAGCAGACTGGGTTTCAAATAAATGTCACCTTTCTGAACCATAAAATGAGTCCTTTAATTGCAGATATTAACCCAAGATGCAGTGTCTCAACCTGCCCTCAAAAAGCCCATAATAGAAACAGAAACCCCAAAGTAAAAAGGATTTCTATGCAAACATTTGGAAACTGTACATAAAAAAGGCTGGAATGGATCTTGAAGGACCTTTGTTGTATCTGTCCATTTTCTCTCCCCATTCTTAAGTAAATGCCAGCTATACAAGATTGTGGCCATAGCAGAAGACACAAAGAATATAGGAAATACTTCAAATCTCAAAATTGGGCAATGGCAGCTAAAAAGTATAGTAAAAGTTAGGTGTCCTTTCCAGTTAGGTGTCTTGCTCGCTTTTAAGCACACCCAGTGAAAGCTCTTCCTGTCTGAGCTGCTTTGGTGCTTATTTGTCCTTGTAGGTGGAAATCATAGTAATTTTTCTGGACTAAATGAATCTGATCTTTCCAGCTTTTCCTTATAGGCCATGCTTTTATGGACATGCTCTGTAACTGTAGCTTCGAATCTAATACTTCATGTAGGATGGTGGCCTTTAGCTGGCACTTCACTAGAACTGATAGGAAAAGAATGGCTCTTGCCAGGGTATCCCATGGCTTAGGTGCAATCCACCTGGCACACCATCTGAAAAAGTTATTTTCTTTTCACCTACAAGTAACCATTATAATCTTCTGTTCTTTTTCTTGTTTTATTGCTTCTTACCATTTTTTTAAAAAATACATTTTACATGTTAGAATTGACACCTTTTTTTAAAAACAAAAAGAAAGTATTACTTCCTGTTATCTCCCTTGATACTTACTTCACTGATTTCTTTAACTTGGAAGCTCTAATCTTGTGTCCAGAATGGTTGCAGTCTTTAATGTTTTGGTGTGATTTATAAATATTATACATGTGTTCCATTTGTTTTGAACATAATACAGATTTGTGTTATAACTCTCCTTACCTTTTACATGTTTGCTCTTTCTTCTTGTTCTCATCTTCAGCAAGTGGAACAAGCACTGGGACTGCATCTAATTTAGAAGCACAAAGCTTCTAATTTACATTTTAAGTATTGCTAATTTTTGTGGTCCAAATGTTGTATATGAACAACAAAAAAGACAGAGCATGCCAAAAGTGAACTTCCATAGGCCCTGATCTGCTAAGACTACATTAATTCATAGCATGCTTAAAATGTGAATGTATGCAAACATAATTTTCGTTTTTTAAATAAAACTCAAGAGAAGTTCTATCAAATAGACCATTAAGGAGTTAAAACTTTTGTATCCACAGCAGACCTTTGCCACTGGAAATAAAAACCGGACAGCATTAGCACATTGTAAATTAAGAAATGTGCTTTCAAAACAGAGATGTAGTAACTGCTGTGGCTCGGTCCTGAACCAGTGTCAGTTTTGAAGTTCAGGAAAAGTCATGAAAGGAGGACAGTGGGAAGAAGGTGGTGTTACTAATGCTCATAAACCACACTCCTTTACAAAGTAAAGTTAGCTTCAGATTTTAGCCACAAATGCCTAAGCCAATTAAAAGATTATTGAGGGAACTCAAGAAGAGATAAGGCTTCTCGTGAACATGGAAGGTGCAGCGGTGGTGTTGATTTTCTAGCACTGATGAGCAATGTGTTTTTTGAGAGTAAACTTGAGATAAATTCTGATGTTTTCCTGCAGTAGAATAGTGCATTTGTCTAAGAAAAAGATTGTGCTAATACAGTGGAGGACTAAGAGTTACAGGTAAACATTCCTTAGTGAGAGTTGATTGGTTTTTTAGGGTAGGGTTTATGTATTTAGTGTAATAAGGATTTGTGACAGTTGAATTGAAGCTGCTTTAGAAGTAGTGTGGATAGGTTGGTTCACACATATCTGTGGAGAGATAGCTAAGGGCAGGACAAAATGGAAGTTGCAACACTAATCCATATTGTGTGTGAATTGTTTTTCTGCAGGTATGTAGAAGCTTCTGAAGAAGTGGCAGAGGAGGCAGACAAACCCAAGTTGAAGACTGTTGCTTTGACCTGTGTTCTAAACATTGGTGCTTGCAAACTAAAACTGTCAGATTGGCAGGGAGCCATTGACAGCTGTTCAGAGGTAAATGTAATGTTCAGTATCTTGGTCAAGAATTGGCCTGTATAGACACAAGATCACAGAGCTTTTTTAAAGTCTTCGGACAAGCTTATGATTTGGAAGTAAACAAGTAGAAGCTCATAGTGAAGTTAGTACTAACTTTCCAATATGTGGCTTTTTAAAAAGATTCTGAAATTGAAATGAATCATTAGAAACAAACAAAAGATTGCAGTTGCTTACTGCCAGGAAAAATGCACATCATTGTCAGTTTGGATTGTAGAGCTACTTCTTACATTACAAAGAGTTAAACTGTTTTCAGTGAAAGAGGAATACTTTCCTCTGGAAGACAAGCATGAGCAAAATGTTTTACTTGCCTCTAGATTTGATGGCCTTGAATTTTATTCATGGCAGAGACTTTAACTAAATAACTAACCTTCCAGGTAGGCTTAATAGTGAAATAAAATGACTGAATAGCAAGAAAGAAACAAGGTAATGATAAATCTGGAAAAAAAGAATTAAAGGAAAAAAAAAAGGAACCATGACATGGGCATAGTGAAAATTTAGTAAATTTGAGGAAACTTTAAATAATTCAGTAAAACTCCAGTAATATGAAGGAAACAGAGGAAAGAATGCTCTTATCTGTTAGCAAAGGATCCTGAGCAGCATCTCCTAGGGCCTTGTGCTGAAAGCAGGAGTCTCACCTTATCTGTGTGTGAGATCATTAGAATGCTGCCTTGCTTTCTAGCTTGCTGATGGTGGAACACCTTCATAAACCTATATTTAGAATGGACACATGGGGAATGAGGAAAGAAGAAAATAGGAAAAATACTGTGTAATGTGATATCTATGGTAAAAACTGAAACGAAAGTGTTATAGGTAGAAATTACTATAACTAGTAATACTTGCAATTGTGGGAAGAAAATCGCACTTCTTTTTTTTAAGAGTAAACAATTGTTAGATGAGGGCAACTCCATAGCTATAATAGACTTCTGTAAGTTATTTAGCTTATGTCTCATAACTCTGTCAGTGCTTTAATCAGAACACCAGTTTCCTAAAATTAGCTAGTAAAGTTCTAGGTAATTGTTAATGAGAAACTGTACACTTTTACTTTTATGATGTCACAAGGCCAAAAGCAATTTAAATTAACAGCCTGGAATACATGCATTGTTTGGTGTAAATAATGAATTATGAACAGCTGAACCTGTTCAAACAAACCTTGCATTGAAATAGCTGTAAGCACAGTGGTCAAGGTAAAACCAAAGAATGCTACTCCTATGTATACAGTCCAGACTAATTCTTAGCACAGAAGAGGCTGAAGACTTTATAGTAGGTAGATCAATAGGAGCACCCACAGTAACACTTCCTTTGTATTAACAGCCAATACCCAAGTGACTTAAAAATATGGATATGTTGTCTATTAATGACTTAAGGTTAGTAAATTAAATCAGTAAAGCAACACATTGCTGTGAAGACATTTCCTCTAAACACTGAGAAGCTATATTCTTTAAATTAAAGACACACTATAGAACTAACTGCAGTAAAAATGTGATCTTCACAGGCAAGATAAGGTAACAGCTAGCTGACCAAATTATCCGAGGTATTCTGAAAAAATGATCAAAGTAATCAAACAGTGGAACAGTCTTTTTGCCCAGCCATTGTATTTCCTATTTTGATATTGTCATATTAGAGCTGGCATATACACATTATTGAAAACATTCATCTCAAAAAAGGCATAATGACTGGAACTTGGCAAAGTTCCTGAAGCATGGTGAGATGGATTGCTTGCATGTATTTTTCTAGCCCACAGTGAAAAAAATCTTTACAGGAAATCTCTTTATTTATGATGCCATTTGAGGAGGTTTTGGTGCGAAGGAAGGAGCTGCAATAGAGAGATGCCCTGTGAGACTCGAGTTTAGGATAATTTGAAGTGCAGCAACTCCTCAGCCCTGACAGCTATCTATATATACACACACACAGCAGCTGTTCCATTTGGGCCTCGTGTGTGCTCATCCTTCACAAAAGACCACTTTTGCTGCAGCGATACTGAAGCTGATTACTTGCTATTCAGTGTGCTGCATTATAGCATTCCTTTTTACACAGTTAATGTTTTGACAGCTTACCCTCAAACCAACTGTGAAGATTGTCTGCTGGTGTGAATTGTGCCATTTGTGGAGATGGGAGGCTGTGAAGTATAAGAAATGTTAATGTGACAATTTTATTAAATTTACAGGCTCTTAAAATAGATCCAGCAAATACTAAAGCTCTCTACAGACGGGCTCAAGGATGGCAGGGAATAAAAGATCTTGATCAAGCGCTGGTAATGATCACTTCTTTTTGTCTTTTTAAATTTAAAGCTCTGTCAGATCATTAATTTATATTTTTCTTTTATTTAAGGCTGATCTTAAAAAGGCTCATGAAATAGCCCCTGAAGATAAAGGTAAAATAAGCTGTTTCTTTAAAAATTCCCTTGAGAATTTAGCAAAATATCCAGGGTAGTATTCAGTTGGAATTAATACCAGTGTGATGCCTAAAATGCTAGCTTCTTAAACACTGATGTTCTCTAAGCACAGAACCCACTGAGGTGGAAAACCTGATTTTATACAGCAGTGATGCTTCTGTTGCACTGGAAAACCTGCTTATGTAGGACAACAGCATTCCTCTTGAACTATGTCTGTATCTCACAGGGCTCTTACTAGCTTAATTTCCTCCTCTAATTGGGTGAGATTTTTATCTCCCAAGTTCTGTATTGGCACCCATACCATTCTCACTGCATGCTCCTCTATGTGGTTGCCTTAGTAGTTGACACAAAGCAAGGGATAAGGCTTTTGCTGCTAGTATCTGACCTAATCAAAGATTAAATGCAGTTCTATGAAATATAACATAGTAAGTTCCAGCAGTGACCTGGTGTTAACCTATGAGGAGACCTAATGTAAAAGATTACTGTAACTTTGTCATTTTCTTTTTGAGCAGCTATCCAGACGGAAACATTCAAAATCAAGCAGAAGATCAAAGCCCAAAAGGAGAAAGAGAAAGCAGCTTATGCTAAAATGTTTGCTTGATTTCTTTTTTCCCTAAACATTTCAATCTATGCACTAATTCATGCAAAAGGATAAATGGAGTTGCTTCTTTCATTTGCCCTCGGCTGCAGTTTTCAGTGTTTACAACACAAAAGTCTAATAATAAAAGACAAACTGTTCAAAGTTGATGTGGTTTTCTCTTTTTTAAGCTGTAGTAACTTGTGTTTTGCAACTCAGGTATTTTTCTAATGTATAAAGCAATGGTGGTTTTCATAGCTTAATAGTGCTTCCTGAGCAGCTTGGTTTCACATGAAGAGAATGTAGGCATTTTCACAGTCCCTATTAGAGCAGGTCTAATTTCTTGTCTACCAGCATTTTTATTCCTTACATAGAATGAAGATGCAGATTTTTTTTTTTTTAGAATCACTTTACAAGAGGTATTCCCTATTATCATCATCAGAAAAAAAAAAAACAAAACCCCACCCCAAACTGAAAATTTGATGTAAAATATAACACTTTAAAGCAATGACAATTTTCTAGACTGATTTATTTCCCTGACTGCCAGGTATGATTACATGTAAATCACTCCATCTAGAGAGAGAAAATACTTTTTTAAAGGTGGGTACTAAATTATTCCACCATAATACGCACAGTTCTGGATATGGCTCCTGCTATCATTGAACTTCTGCAGTACATCCAAGATCCAAAGCTCCTTTGTCAGTCCTGATAAGAACTTTTGCCTGCCATACAGCTCCTGTAAAGAAGTGCTATTAAATAAGGCTAGGGTTTAACCAGAAGGCACCAACTTTGTATTTAATGCAGCAGTCAAATGTAAAATTCAGAATGGCACATTAGTCTCAAACTCTTTTAACATTCAAGTCAGTGCTGTACATTCATTACGCTGCAGCATAAAATACTCCAACATATTTGTTGGTGATCAGAAGTCACTGAATTGATCTGTTAGTTTACATTCCATTATAAGCTGGTCCTCCTCCACCTTCAGGTACTACCCAGTTAATGTTCTGACTTGGGTCTTTAATATCACATGTTTTGCAGTGGACACAGTTCTGAGCATTTATTTGCAGCCTTGATCCTTCTCCAGATTCCAGAGGAACATACTCATAGACTCCTGCAAAGACAAGAAGGGAGCTATCACTTTGCTGAACAGCTTCCCCCTGCATGTATATTCGACTTACCAGCAAATGTAACAAGGGAAGAGTAAGACTCATGTGACTTAATTCCCTTCTAACACATTTAACAGTTATTTCATCACAAAAGTACTGCTAGCATGTTTTAGGACCTTCAACTGAACCCTCTTCTTGGAGGAAAATTGGGATGGAATGCTTGAAGTAAGTAGGAGGTTGGGTAGACCCTTCCTGACGTACTTCGTCTTTCATCTTGCAGAAACAGCTGACACACACATTTTTGTTACCTACCTGCAGGACAAAACCTTTGCTCTGGTCCATCGAATACAGCCAGGTTCCTGCTCACAGGGACGCTGTCATCTTTGAGAGTTAAATGAGGGGGCTGGTCATCTTCATGGTTTGTACCACTTAAAGCCACAGATGACAGGAGATCAAAACTGATTTTTCCATCAGGCTTTGGGTATTCAATAGGGGTGCAGTCTTTGGCTGGCTTGAGCTGAGCATAATCTGGTCCTAAATACATTTTTAATAAATTTCAGCATAGAATTATTGTAATTTGCAGTTACTCAAGAACAATTTAAGCTGTTTTAACTTCCATTGTCATCAGAATGAAGTACTTCATAAAAGCTGGCCTTTTTCATGAGACAAATACCTATACCAAGTTATACTAAGCAATGTTTTAATGCCTTAATTTACATTGTGTGGTAGCTGATACGAGGGTCTGCTTCAATTTTATCATCCATTTCTTTTGTACACTTTAAGGCCTCATGACTAGACCAGATGTGCACTAGCTGAAACAGACCAGAAAAGACTGACATAAAAATTTAGAATGTTCTTCAGGAGATAATGAAATTACCTGGATGTTTTAATGTCCACGGTTCCATTCCTCTCAGTATCCAATAAAATATGCCTGTATATATCATTCCTCCATACACACCAAGTACGGTATGGCAGGATGGTCGGATGTTTCTCACTGCATACAGCTCTTTCCACACCCACGACTTCTTCAGGTTCTCTTCATATTCTTGCACGTCAAGTCCTAAGGCAGTACATTACTTGTTAGGTACCTACAGTACATCAAGACTATCCTTGAAATAAAAGAATAAATGCTGAATAAAAGCAACTGCTAGCAATGACATCAGCAAAATGAGTATTTCAGAACTGTAAGCTAGGAATATACTTGACAACATGTTTCAGGCTCTTGAATCAAGAGATGTGTTTTGTTGGCAGACATGTACTACTCCCTTGTAGCCTCTATTAATTAGCCACAAACAGCATTAAATGGTCTCAAAACTCAGCAAAATATAATCAGACAGGTGGGTCCATTGGTTTGCAATTGTAATGTCAAGCTCTAAAGCTTTTTCCAAAGAAGTTTTGCAAACAAAGTCCTATTTCAGTAACTATAGCTATGGCCCAACAGATAATGCCAATACTAGATAATTTCTCCCTTTGTAATTAGCACATTCATAAGATGTATTTGACCGTAAACTTTTGATTAAAACTCTTTGTATTCTTTACAAATACTAGACATTTCACACTTGATACATCTACCACAGTGTAGTTAAAGTCAAGTAATTATATTTAAAAATAATCTTTCTTCAAATGAAGATTATTTGAGAGCTTTCTCTTCACCACTCTCCATTACTACTGTATAGGAATAAATGTTCTAAATAATGAGTTTTAAGCCCTGTCTACATACAAAAAGCATGCTTCAGTCCATATTTCCCATAAAGTCCATTATCTCTGCAAAGGGAAGGAAGTGAGTTGTAGCAGTCCAGTCTTGACAAGACTGGAAAACAGCATATAAAACCTGTCCATAATCAAACAGGAGTGGCACACTACCCACCAAGAGTGTTTATAGCTTCAGATGGATTCTAAGCATTTTAGCATGTCTAGCTGAAGTTCTAATTGTTCAGCACACCTTCTGTGTATGGTGTGTTTCAGCTGAATGAGAGCTCATTAGGCCTCAATCCACCAGTACAGAGAGAAGATTTCTAAAATAATCATCATGTGGCACCTGGGTATAGTCTTAGCTGCAGAGTGACCAAAATTCTAGTTCTCTCGCTCTCCCTACAGATTTTATTAACAGATTTAAGGGGACAACTAAGGGTTAAACAAATCACTACAAGGTGGTTAGGACCAGATGATTACTACAATGTGCTTGTATTATGTATAAAATAAAATACATGTCGTCTCAAAGTGAGACAACTAGAAGATTAAAAGACAGAAAAAAGGACTGGATGAAAACAGGATCCTAACAACAGTAAGTGCAAATTTGAAAAATCTTGTGCTGTTTTGCTTCATCTAATCTATTCCCCTTTTTTTTCTTGTTTCAGCAGGCTTTCAGTAACACTTTCTGAATCATAAACCACTACTTTTTATTGTATTTGTAGGAACAAAACTATTCTTGTTTACTTACACAGGAAGCATAAGGTTACTTTTCAGATGGTCCTTAGAGCTTCTAGCAGTAGGATCAATACTTATGAATAACAGCAAATATTAATTCAATAAATAATATGACATTATCAATAGTAAATAAACAATAAAATATATTTTAAACACAGCCATTTCATGATTTATTCACATTTCCAACTAATTCATTCAGCCTGATTAATTACTGCTGTTAGTTAGTGGTGGTTCTAATTGAACACAAAGTAATTACAAATCAAAGTAAAATGATCTTACCTATTGTCTTTGATTGGAGATTTTCATTGGTTAATCGACTAAAAATGGCTTCTGAAGCCAACATGCCACTTTTCATTGCAGTATGTGTTCCTTTGATCTTGGGAACATTCAAGAGTCCAGGACTGCAACCAATCAATAATCCACCTGGGAAGGTGAGTTTGGGTATTGACTAAAGAGAAAACAGAATGAAAGGTTTTGGTCTTGTTTGGTTTTGTTTGTTGAAGTGAAAATAACATTCTGAAATTAAACTGGCATAAGGCTTGAGTGTCCTTTCCATTTTCAGACTTGGCACATGTACTCTCTAAACATACACCAGTTACTCCACTTGCTCATGGAATTTGAGCACAGTATGCACGTAGGAATACAGACACTTTACTTGTGCTGAATATGAAAGTGACATTTTCCCTATATCCTCTCCACAGCTGCCTTTATGTGCAGCAAAACTCCAGTAGTGTCACCCACTGATAGGTGTTCCTCCTTCAAGCTCAAGTAAATTAAAAAAAACCCACAAACCCCAAACTCCCATTTGTTTCCCTGATTTCCACACAGTAAGTTGCACTCATCTCACCTCACAGGGCTTTTTTCCACAAGTCTTTTTCTGTGAAACTGCACAATGCTATCATGCCTGCCCCCCATCTCCTTATTTTAGAAGTTGCTCACAGCCAGCAAATATATTTTGGTGCAAAATCACCATCTCACTCCCATTCTGTAAGCATAATGTCATAGAGTATGGTCAACTCACAAATCTAACACAGCCAAGATGATTTGGTCAGGTCAATAGTATTACTATACTATGTTATATACCTATATTGACTAAGGAATACCTCAGCTATCAAGGTGATTAAGATTTTACACTGGAAACAGCTTCGAAGTGCAGACTGACTGCAGAACTTTGAGCAGAAAGCTCAGATCAAAGCCCAAGTCACAAACTGCTGAAATTTTGAATATACCCTTCCTCCTAAAGTCTTTAGTGCTGACCAGCACATCTTAGTCTAGCATCCTGCTTTTATTAAAACTGTCTGAAAGAATTAATTTTGCAGTAACCTAAATACTAAACAAGTAGTTGAATTTCATGAAAAATGTCAAAAAAATGTATCCCTTGGAATTTAGGGTAACCCAAATCAAAAGTTTTGTTTCTTCCACTTGTTCAATTGTTACCTCTTTACTAGTCACCCAGGACTGCTTACTTTTGTATAGTCACATAGCAGTCACTAAAAAGTTATATTACACAGCATTTCCTCTGTGTTTTGTGCAATTTGTTTAATCAGAGACCTAGTGATTTGGTTCACAGAAAAGGTAATTCAGGCTGAAAACACAACTACAACTTATTTTTCTGGGAAAAGAAGTTTCAAGTTCAGCTACATGACACTATTTCAAAGAGATTAAGTATGTGGGATGTTCTCTCTTTTCTCAGAAAACAGCCATTCTATGTTATCTATTAGGATTCAAGGGTGCAGCACTGACATAAGCATAGAAAGACTTCTTGACTGACTCTGAATTGCATAGGAAGATGGTGATCAAGTACTTTTCTTCTACAAACACTGTTTCATGTAATATGCACAGTGACCCACCATAGTGCTAAAGAATAAATGAGATTAAGGATGAGTCATGTAACACAAAAGGTAGCACATACTGCAGCTTTGGTAGTAATTCTCATTATTAGTACTATGGCACTTGGTGCCTGCTTTCACAGTCAGTGGAAGAAACACATCATGCCTCTGAGATACATAAACAAAACAATACTGCTTTAGAGAAGGGGAGACACCTGCTCCCTGCAGAGTCTTTCCTGCTGGCAGACAGGAAACCTCATGTTCTTCCTCCCCTTAGCTCCAGACCAGGGCTTAAAATCTGTTAAGTGAGTCTAATGTTTGACACTTAAATGAGTTGTCAGGTTTTCCCCCCGATATTCATAGCATACACTGCTCAATAACTGCAACACCTTTTTCTCCACAAAACTCTTAAACCTTTCAAAAGCTTTTGATCAAATAGAGACAAAATAGAGGGTGCATGGGAATTTAGGTGCTTTGTTTTAC
Source organism: Setophaga petechia (assembly GCA_024362935.1). Lineage (NCBI taxonomy): Eukaryota > Metazoa > Chordata > Aves > Passeriformes > Parulidae > Setophaga > Setophaga petechia. Next base: position 38,376,800 of record JANCRA010000001.1, read on the forward strand.
AGTTTTAATAAATATTATAAATAGTAGCTACAGAGATTAAGTTACTAAACTCTCATCCTTCCTTCCACAGACATTAAAAAACACATGCACTCTCTCTCCTCCTTCACTCTGTGCTAAAGATTGAAGGTCATGGTCATTAGGTTATCTATAACAAAAAGCTGAAGTTGGTGGTAACTCTATACACCTATTTGATGCAATTCTGTCACCAAAATCAAAAACTGGAGCTATGGAATGACTTACATAAGAAAATATTCCTGGACTACAGTGATACAAATGAGTCAGACTGCTACAGCTATTAATCAAAGCAACACATGCAAGAGAAGAGCTAATCTTAAAACTCTTCCTAAGTGAATCATCAATAAAGCTTTTTTTTACTGAAGCCATGTATTAAAAAAAGTCTTTTAGAAGAGTGACTTCATGATCACCTAATCAAATCTATCTACAGGAAATTAAAAAAACCCACCAAAAAACCAATGAAGCAAAACATGCTTTTATATTAGGAACAATGGAAAGTAAGGAACATACTGGTTTAAATCCAACAAAGATGTTCAAAGATGAGGCAGAGATATGCAAGATCTGTAGTTCTACTATGTAACTTAGCACAATGTCTGTAAGTGACTTAAAAATACTGTATTCTTTCAGCTATAGGTTTTGGGTATAAGGAGGGTGCAACTAAAGTCACACTGGCTACTTCACCAAAGCCAGAAATTCAGTGACTATGTGTGATAGAGAAACCAGGGCACAGGGTGGAAAAAGAAGCCTCTCTTGCATAAAAGTCTAGATTAGAACATTTTGGGATTTTTCATGGTGTCTGTGCCAATGGAGTGGCAATGGTTTTTGAAATAAGCCAGTAACACAGATGTGTTACAATGTGATATGACATATTTCCACTGCAGTGTGGACAAAATCAACGCTCAGACTGATTAAATGTGCAGCATGGGGGTAATCAAGAAGCTGCTTCCTGAACTCACATGACTCACTGCCAGGAATGCACACTGGGGTCAAAGCCGAGCTCCACATGACTGTGACAAGAGTGAAGCTGTGATGAAATTCTGCTTGTATTGCAAGAACCTCGTGAAGCCACGTTTATACTGAGAAGAGGTTCAAAAAGGAAAGGCAAAGTAGTCAGAGGGCAGAGTGGCATCACCCCACCTACAGGCTGCAGATCATGGACACTCAAGCTAGTTTTAAGGTCCAAACTGAAAGGAGCATGTGGAAGATGGATCTGGGAGTACAGAACATACTGCCACACCCTGTGTTTCAAGATGAGAATCTAACAGGTTGAATGTACTTTAAAACTGTTAAATATAAACTCCAGACCATTTTTTTGCAAGCTTTTCCAGCCCTTTCAACTGACCTTAGTCAGAAAGGTCAGTATTTAAAGGGAAATGTATCAATCAGAAAGTCTTGAATAATACATATTCAAAATTTTACCTTTTGCACTACTTAAGTTAACAAAATGAACAAAGTATTCCACCTCCCAAGAAAGCAGAAATTCAAAGCTGAGCATGAAAGAAACTCAAGGTATTTGTACTTGAAGAGGTAAAGACTTATCTGCCAAACTACATTACAGTTTCAGCACCATTAGTGACTTAAGGCTCAAGCACTGAAAAGGAGTTCTTTTTGCTGGGATAAATAAGTAATTTGGAAGACCCCAAAAGAACAGATCAATGGTACTACCCTGTCTTCCCCAAGATTCCAGGCAAAACAAAAGATATATGGCATCTTTGCTGCTGAACATTCTTGACTGCAAAATAAATTCCACTTCACTGGCTGCTCATAGCTTGGACAAGCAATCTGCTGGGTAAAAACTCTGGATGTCTGGGCTCAGAGAATGTAGGTGAGTGGAGTTACATCCAGTTGGCAGCCAGCCACTAGTAGGATTCTGCAGGGCTCAGTACTGGGGCCAGACCTGGCTAATATCTTTATCAATGACCTGGACAAGGGGATTGAGTGAACCCTCTGTCAGTCTGCAGGCAGCACAAAGATGGGTGGAAATGCTGAGGGATCTGGACAGGATGGATCTATGGACCAAGGCTGATTATACTGACATCCAGTAAGGCAAAGTGCTGTGTCCTGCCCCTGGGTTACAACAGCTCCATGTGTGCTTTAGGCCAGGGGCAGAGTGACTGGAAAACTGCCCAGCAAAAAGGAGATGGGGAGTCCTGCCAGCTGAACATGAGCCAGCATGTGCCCAGGTGGCCAAGAAGGCCAATGGCACCCTAGCTTGGATCACAAATAGTGTAGCCAGCAGGACCAGGGCAGTGATTATTTTGCTGTAGTCAGCACTCGTGATGTTGTATCTTGAATCCTTTGCCCATTTTAGGGCCCCTCACAAGACACTGAAATGCTGGAGTGTGTCTAGGGAAGGGCAATGGAGTTTACAAAGGGCCTGGAGCTCAGGTCTTATGAGAAGTAGATGAGGGAGTTGGGGGTGCTTAACCTGGAGAAAAGGAGGCTCGGGGGGACCTTACTGCTCTCTATAACCACCTGAAAGGAGGGTGCACTGAGGTGAGGTTCAGTCTCTTATCACAAGTGGCAGGAAGAGAGGAAAGGGGCTCAAGTTGTGCCAGAGGAGGTTTAGATTGGATATTAGGAAAGATACCTTCACAGGAAGGGCTGTCAAGCACTTGCACAAGCTGCCCAGTGAAGTGGTTGAGTTGCCATGCCTGGATAAGACAGAGATGTGGCACTTGGGGACATGGTTTAGTGGTGGACTGGGCAGTGGTGGCCTAGTTATTGGACTAAATGATGTAAAGGGTCTTTTCCAATCTAATGTTTCTATGTTTCTGTATTTCATTTAGAAAGTAAAGTCAGTATGTCAGAAGATTTTCAGGATGAGAGAATCTAAGACTAGCTAATCTCAGCAGCCAGTACCCAACAATACAAGAAACTTTTTTTGTCCAGTACAACATTTGGTATAGCATGCAAACCAAATCTACAGCACTAAATTTATGGCTAGAGAAAATTCAAAGATTAAAGCTTTGTGAAAAAAATTACCTGGATACCACCTTCATTTAACGCTCTGGCACCATAGGCAATCCTTGTTCCACCTTCCAAAGTAGGCTGCACACTAGGATGATGCTTCCACCTCTGAAATTCTCTAAATGGATTCAAATAGGGATTTTGATAATCTAAACCAACCTTAAAAAAAGAAAAAAGTGCACATCAATAAAAACAAGGTATGTAATTTCAACAAAAATTCGAAATCAAAGCAATTGCATATTACCACATCAAGTCTCTAAATCTATTTTATTCTAAAGCAACCTCAGGATCATTCTACTTAATCTATTGCCAAAAATATATTTTATTAATGGTGCAGCAGTAGCAAATATAAAAATTTGTTGCTACAAGTCTGCTCTTGTCCCCATCTGAAATATGGAAAATATTTAATTGCATTGTAACCTCCTTTCAGCTGTCTTTGGTATAAAAAGGATTAAATTAAGCATGATTCAATGGGTGGGATAAGCAGCAAAACTTGTTTTAAATTTGCACTTCATACCTCTGCCCAAAAAAAGCTAAAAAAAGAGGTAAACAATTATTTTTTGATTGTTATGTCCTTGAGCTCTCATACTTTAAACAGTTCTTCAAATTGTTTAGTACTCAATTATAATTTCCAATTAGGTGAACCATTGTAATAAAGCACAGGGGAGCAATGATGAAAGCAGAAAATGGGGTAAAATTGATTGCCAGTGGGCTGGATGCTCAGGATTCTTATACATTTGAGAATTTGACCAAATATATACTCTGCATTTCCCATCTTTAAGATATTCTTAAAAAGAATTCACTTGCTGTATTTTTCTCTTTTGAGAAAGGGATTATTTCTGGTTCCTGTGAGCTTTATTGGAGATAAGTAACAAAATACATAATGAGTAAGCAGCAATCAAGACTTTGGTATCTGTGGCAGCTCACTGCTTTTAGAGCAGTGCTTGCATCTGCATTGCTGACAAGACAAAATTAATGAACAAGTTCCAAAATAAGGGTAAAATAACCCTACTACAAGAATCATCTCAGACTGAAATAGGTATAAAGTTCAAAGACAAAAAACTGATTGTGTGTTCACACACAAGTTGATTTTTTCCTCTCTGGAGAGAATATGAATGTTACTGATTACCTACCATTCTCTGCAAGAATCAGAGCTCTCAGCCCTTCTAAAATCAAACAGAAATTGAGTATCTACTGTATGTACTTATTAATTCCAATATTGGAAATCTCTACAGGACAAGTATGCATGTCTGAGAAAGCTAATTAATTTTTTTTCAATGCTTCTTACAAAACAGTTAGACAAAAATAGAATTTTTCCACACACACTGTAATCCTTCTGAAATCTAGGAGACAGAAGTGTCACCTCAGTCCCACGCTGCTTAAAGTCCAATTTGTACATTGACTCTTACAACATCTGTGTTGAAGCATGTGCACAGGGTAAATAGTGAATTTTTCATTTTGAACTGTAGGTGATAGAGAGTATTTCCAATCCCTGCTCCTTGCATCACCTGGCTGCCAAAATGACACCAGACTATCTCTAGAGATCTCACAGTTCTGTTAAGTGGCAATGAGAAGAAGAAGAAGCTGCCGGCCCAATTCAGAAAGGCAGTTGCTAAAGAGGGCAATGCAAACAGGGGTGGAAAATACCAAAACCAAAATGAAGAGCTCAGAAACGAAAGGGACATTGCTAGTAGCATTGCAGTGCTTCCACTTTAGACACTTCTCTCAAAAAGTGGAGTTACACACAGGTTTGACACATGGATTAGGAAATGGAACTGTAAAAAGCGCATGTGATTTAGATTTCCTAACTTACAAGAATTTTTTGAGCACAGTTTTGATTAGTCATTTGGTTTTGCCAGTACAAAATTTGATTTGTTTGCAAAGAAATTATGATTAAGTTTTCTACTTTGTCTCAATAAAAGACATTGGATTAAAGACAGATTAATATGACAAATAAGCCTTCCCTAGGATGGGCATAACCACACTTAAGATTGAGAAACGACTAAATTTGGTCTGTTCCTATTCTTGTATTTACATTTTCTCATTAAAACAGAGAAAAGAAACTGCATCAAATAAAGCTCAAACAACATGTAAGAATGAAAAAACTAACTTCACTTACCACAAATCCAAGAGCAACTAAAGGCTCAGGCTCATTTAAGTGATAAAGAAAGGATCCTCCATACGTATGTCTGTCTAATGGCCAGCCTACAGTATGTTCCACTCTTCCTGGTTTCCATTTTGTTTTATCAATAGTCCATAACTGAAATGAGGATGACCAAAAAATTACTTCAGATTGCAAAGTAATGGCCTTTCAATTATATATTAAGAGACAAACACACAATTACATATAGGAGAAACTTAATTTACTCCTATGAGCAATGCAAAAATTCATACAGCAAAATACCAGTTTTTTGGATTACTATTTAAGGTTTTCCCAATACCTCTCTTGAAATGCTGTGTATCAGAAAATGTGACTGAGACTCCAGTACTACACCCAAAATTTTAATTCCAAGATTCCTAATATTAGTGACTTTGACAGATACTTCTGCCACAGAATGCAATGCTTATGTTGACTTTTTTCTTTGAAAGTAGTATTTTTTCAAACGATTCTATGAATTATCTTCTGAGTCTTTCAAGGTCAGGACAAAGCAATATGCCTGAGTTGATCTAAATATTTTCTGTCAAACAAATTGTCCCATCTCTGCTGTCTTCTACACGTTTTCAGTGCTCCACTGACCCATGGTGACCTCAGAGAAGCATTTTTATGTTTTCAAGATTGAGTCAATTTTCTGCTCATTTCACAAAACATCTTTGCACCATGGAGGTACATGCCAGGCACAGTCTAATGACAGGAGGGCAGTTGAGCACCACAGATCAGCTCAAGCACTGAGGGCACACATACAATAATGTTCCAGTTTAGATTAAAGAGCACATTCTTGAGAGAGACTTCTGATCCCTCCCATTTACTGTGTTTTGACTCACATCATACAGCAGCCAAGGCATGAACTGGATTCCTTCAATGTGAAACTCAAAGACAGGGCCCTAAAAATCCATCTAAAACATTCCAGTCATGAAAGGGCACTCAGTCCACGGGACCAAATGACAGCTAGTCCAAAGTAAAAATAAACCTGAGGCGTGCATAATATGGACAACAGCTCCTCAGCACCAACCACCTCAGATCCACTCCTACTGGACTGCACTATTTGCTAAAGCAGACAGTCTCATCTGGAAGCAAGGGAACTCTACAGGAAAACCCTTTTTTAATGACAATTTCAGTATTAGAGACTGTAACTAAGATTATGTCATATTTACAGAATGGTTATTCTCTACAGAGTGTAAACTAATTATAATAATAATAATAAAGTATGTGCTTACAGCTACAAAATATTTAAGTAATTCTGTTACAGTCAAAACTCTGAACATATTCTAAAATAATACAGCTCTTTTTCATGGGTGATATTTCCTGAATATAGAATATTTTAAAAAGGAAACCTCATTCCTATCCCAATTTTATAAGCCCAATGAAGGGAGTTTTTTTTTAAAGAAAGGCTCATCCAGAAGGTGCTTCAGTGACCACAACTCATCATCTGAAACAGCTCTCCTCTCTCCCTTTCACAAACATACAGAAAACCCACAGCAAGTATTTTCTTCCTGCCTCATGTACTAAAGGCCCCCCAAAATTAGGCAGCACAAATTCCTTCCTTGTTTAGCAGATATACAGAAAACAGATAACACAAATAACTGTAATTTGAAAATGTTAACAGAGCAGATTCTAGTTATAACAGATACAAGAGAAGCAGCAGCTGAAGTGGAACAGTCACAACATTCAGAGAGCATCTGCTCTGATCAGCCTCAGAACAGCAGAGATTCTGAATTTTCAAAATGTAACTCAAATTCTTTAATTCTTATGTCTTACAAAAATTAGCTAGAAAGCAAACAGAATCTACCTTTAAGCCTTATGCTATTTTCTTTAATTGTTAAAATGATGCAAGTGGTACCTCTTTCAATCCAATGCCATAGCTCTGGGGTTGACAGTTCTCCCTTAGATTGTATCTTTTGTACAGCTGTTTGGCTAGATGTCCATGACAACCTTCAGCAAAGACTGTGACTTTAGCATGGAGTTCCAAGCCTCTTTCAAAGGTAGCCTGCAAAAGTACAGCATTTCATCAGCAATTAGGTCTGTGCCACACCAAACTTACAGCAAGAAAATGGAGAGTAATAAAGTGATTTTACACTACTTGGTGACACAGCTCAGACACTACAGACCATTGCAAATTATGGCTCTAGTTCAGTTGTCTTTTCCACCCAACCATGATGCACCCCTGGCAAGTCTTGGATGGGGATTCCAGTAGAGCAGCCCCACAGTGAACCGCTATTCATCACTGAAAAAGAGAATCTTTCCAGGTCAGAGAATACTTAGATCTGCTCCTTCACAAGGTGCAAAGGAACTCTGACAAAGAATCTTTACCTGTAACATCACACTTTAATTTTTGCTCATGAAGTCACATTACACTGTAATGTTTTGTGCCCCAACACAAATGTCAAAGACTAGACAGAACTACCATATCTGAAAAACCTGAATCACCCCTGCTCCCAAAAGGACCCACCACATGACATTACCCCAATCTGGCACGTTAAAACATACAATAAAATTAAACTAAATAAAATACAAGTATAAAAAATTCTCATTAAAAATTCCAACGAGGATTGAGAACCAGGTAAGGGGAATTGGCATACTGCTGTATGAGTACATCACCTGCATCTGTGAGCACACTGGACAAGAATATAAATTATTTTTACAAATTTTTCATAATTTGTAACTTACAAATGAAAATGTTCCCACTAGTTGAGAATTACATTTAAAGAGGAGTCACAGGATTTTGTGAAATTCTTGTACTCTTTGAATTTTTGATTGTCAACGTGAACTTGAATTAATTTTACAAAATTCTAAACAAGAGTTACCTCTTGAATATATAGTGTCCACTTTGAAGTAGCTTTATATAAAACAAACTACAACTCCACATTGTATATACTAGAAATCCATTAATTTGAAACATTTCAGTAATGTGAGAGAGCTGTATTTTACATTTAACAACCTTCTCCAGTAGCTACACAAGAATTAATATGCAACTTGCTACAATGTTTTTTTACCACTGCCATTTTTATGTGGTTGGTGCTGACTGTAAGGTGAATATCCATTAATTAACAACAGTCTATTTGATTAGGCTCTGTATAAACATGTTTAAGATACACTTGCCTTGGAGGTTATACAAACTACACCTACTTACCTGAGCCTTTATGCACTGGAGGTAGCACCAACTGACAAAACTGACAGCTAAAAAACTTTAATTGAGTGACAGTCCAGTAAAAAAAGCTGCAGTAGAGGCACACTGATTATGTACACAAAAGAAGTTAAGAGATGCGTTCTTCCAGAACAAACGGAGAAAAAAAATGAATCTATGTTTTGAGGATGTTAAGAAATACATCTAAAATGCTCCTTCCCATCTTAAAACAAACTCAAACTCCCAATGAAGCTGCACATGTTACTTGTGCCACCTTCTGGACAAAGCATGCACTGGAAAATGAGAGCTGTCTGTGTGTCTGTCCCCTACAGCAGATAAAAAAAAATTACACTAGAAAAATACATTACTCCTCCACTGGCTTTATTCTCTCAAAACAAGAAAGAGTATTTTCTTTTCACTACCTGCCTTAAATGGGGAAAAATAGCCCACACTTTATGTGCAAGTCAATACCTCTTTGAAACACTAGGAAACTAGAATAAAACTTTATAAAAAAGGAAAGTAAATGTTTAGGAAAAACTTGTACTCTAATGTATGTAGTCAAATAATTCTATGTGAAAGTTGCTCCAACTAAATCTGAGGTGCCACATTTTCCCAACATATTTTACAGGGAAAGAGCAGACCTAGGGCAGATTCTGGATTCCACTGAACAAAACAAAAATCCAAGTCTGACACCTAGGGCAGATTACTGCATCCTTTTGGATGCAGAAACATGACCAACCAGCATAGAGGTATAAAGACTCAGTGTGTATCTTGCCCCAACAAGGTAGACTGTCAACAAGTGCAATTGTGGCTGTAAATATCAAGGAAACCAAAGCAGCCAGAAGCACACTCTCTTACATGTTGCTAGCTACCAGATGGACTAAAACTTTCTATTTCACCTTTGGATCTTTTTTCCAGGAGTTCCTGGAGTTCTTTCTGTTGTTTCCAGATTTCACACATGCCAAAACACCCTTACATAATCTTCTTCAAGACAACTTTTATGAAAAGGCTTTTTCTACTAATCTCAGAAGAATTTTACAATGTTCTGAGACACGAACACAGGCAATCAATCAAATTAAATAGAGAGAGAAGACAGGTACTGAATTTTACAACTTTTCTTATGCTGCAGCAAGACTACTGATGGCAGTAGAAGCAGATGTACCACAATTTTCATAATCAGACCCCTAGTTATGGGGAAGATAGATACTCACTTTAGGTGCTCCATCCTTCTGAATGCCTACATCATTAGTTGCTATCCCTTTCACGCTACCATCTTCGTGAAAAAGTACCTTTGGAAATATTTAAACAAACAAAAAACACTGTAATGGAACTGTACTTTGAATCTATTAATTAAAAGTTCTAAAGCAGAACTTCTAAACACTACGACTTAAATGGTCAAATATGAAGATTATGTATTCATTCATGTATTTTGTGCACTTTGCTGGATCTGAGCCAGGGAAGTGAGACAGAGAAACACAGTTTTCACAATACATATCAGTTAAAAGGAATGTTGCACATGTACAAATGATCATGACTGCACTGAAGGGGGTTCCAAAGCCACTCTTCACAAACACACACGATGTCATTAGTACCTCAGCTGCTGCATAGCCTGGATATATCTCAACACCCAAAGCTTCTGCTTGTTCACCTAGCCAGCTCACAAGGTGGCCCAGACGTACTATGTAATTTCCATGATTAACCATCGGGAGCCCTAGGCAAAAAAAGACACACACACATATAACACATGGGACACTAAGCAAAATAACCACAGCTGTCACCTCTACAGCTACTACCTTTAAGCTAGTCTCGTGTGTTATCAGAACCATCACCTACACAGAGTGTATCACTGTAACCTATTATAGTCTACATACACTTGCTGCACTACACCAAATCAAACTTCTTTTGATTCAAGGAGAAGTTCAAAAAGACACAGAGGAAGCTGACTCTCTTTTCCCTCACTAAACTTTACCTGGAAGGATTGGCACTGGAATTCTAGATGTCTCTGTTAAAATTCCAAACTTGTCTTCAGTTACAGGAGTATTAAGTGGAGCCTATAAAAAATAAAATAGAAGAAGTAGAGAGTTATGTTTTCTCAGCCAATCCAACAGAAACAACAAAATCAAACAACCAAACTGGCAGTCAAGTACAGGTTTAGTATAGCACTTCTTTAGGAAGGCATCACAAGAGAGAAGATAAAGTACTTTATGAGGCAGTCATCAGGCAAGAATCAACACAACTACTGAGGTTAAAAAAAAAAGGCTTTGCAAATAACATCTATTGTACACAGGCCTGTACTACATCAATATTCTAGACCTCTTTAAAGAAGGCAGCTCAACCTGCAGATTTATCACCATAAGGCAAACTAAAGAGTTGCCAGCTGACTTCTTGCAGCTCTCAGGTGATAGCAGGCAGCTGACTGCAAGTCAGACAGCTGTTCTGGGACCTCTCTCCTAAAATCATCTTAGGTCTTTGCTACACCAGGGTGTCTGCAAAGAAGTCAGTATCAGTCATCTCCAGGAAGAGCTATTGCACAGATCCAGCACGTCTGTCATTGGTAAGGACCAAACATCTTCCTGCTTGTACACAGGAGCTGGACTTTGCATAAAGGCAGCAAGCGCAGGGCACCCCAGGCTGCACCAGACATATTGTGTATCTGCAGTAGGACTACTGCAGAAAAAAGCAAGGACCACAGCACATCTGTGTAGACACAAAACTTTTAGCATTGTTGAACTACAGGAAACAGACTAAAAAAAAGGTGCCCATTTTTGTTTTGTTCCATCAATGTATTTTAAAATGGTACTTATTACTAATGGTACCACGTAGTAACTCATACCAGAATGAGTCAGATATGAAGTTCATTACAATCTAGCAATGAACTCTGGTGTTTACATGCTCATACATACCCCTCGCTCTTTCCAGTCTGGAAAGAGTTCTTCTAAGGCCCTTGGCTCGACACAGGCACCAGACAACGTGTGTGCACCAATCTGAGAAGCCTTTTCCACCAGACACACACGCACTTCTTTGCTGTGCTCAGCAGCCAACTGCTTGAGTCGAATGGCTGCAGAAAGGCCTGCAGGGCCCGCTCCAACAACGACGACATCAGCTTCCTCTGCAAATCTCTCCATGTTTACCCCTTCAATAGAAAGAAATGATAATAACATAAGCCAATCTCCAATTTCTTCCAACCTCTCTCTCACTAAAACCAAACCCTCATGGTACGAACAACTTAAAAAATCAAGCCAGAACTAAATCTTGTTGTGATAATCGCTAAACCAAAAGCTGCTTGCATATTTTCTTTATTAAAACAACCATAAAGTTTCTTCTGATATTATATTATAGAACTAAAGACATTCATTGTGAATATTGCTTGCTATTGTGAGATAGCAAGCAAAAATTTCATTTGAAATATTACAACTGTATTTAAACACAGAGAATTTCCACAATGAGAAAAAACCAGCAACGCATTTTAATGTCTTTAAGACTCAGCAACGACAATTGTAATAATAATGATAGCAATAATAAAAATAAAGCAGCTTTTAAAGAAGGCAGTGTTTTTACCTTCCCATCGTTTGTCTTTGTCCCGAGGATGAATTGTGTAGTGTGTGGTTATGCGAGGCACAGCGGCAGTGGAGGCACATCGTGAGACACGCAGCGATTGAAGGCAATCCTTCTTTATCAACTTCAGAGCATGAAAGCACTGACGTGCTGCAAAAACCACAAACAACATTATCAAATCAGTAGTTTTTAAAATTTTTCAAAGTTTCAGAGATGCAAGAAGCAGAACAAATATGACAGCCTCCCCCTCCTAAAGGCTACCAGGTGGTGTGAAGATGAGGAACCATAAACACAGATTTTAAAATTTTCAAGTAAGGAGGATGCTGTGTAATTTTTTATTAGCAGCTTCCCCTTTAAGCATTCTTTACTCAGTACACAGGCCAGTCATGCATAGCTGACATAGGATAATATACACAGGTGCCAAACACACTTTAAGTTCTGATTTAATTTTGAACTTCAAAAGGTTTATTTCAAACTGCATTAAAAGTGACCAAACAATGGCAGAAATGGGAGATGCAAGTTTAGCTCTGACATCTCAACACATGTTGAGACACACAGCTTGAGACTACTAACACAAGGCAGTTCACCTAAAGTACATGCCATGATCTGCACTAAAAGCACAGACCTGAACCCAAGTGTGCTTAGCCAAAGCTAGGAACAGTAGATACAGGTAACCATCACCTTTGCTGCAGATAGAGTAATTATTGTGAAAACAAATTAGAAATTCTGTGTAAGCAAATGGATGGAAAATAAAGTTTCAAATTATCAAACCTATCAGGACTCTTTTCAGAGGGCTATTACTTGTCATATTTTCCCTCTTTTAGAAACAAGTAATAAATATATGTGATTTGTATTAAAAAAACCTAGCATCATTAACATGAAAATGAGTTAGTTAAAAGGTCTGTGAAATAATGTGCCTTCCTTAATAATATTCCTTCCTTAAAGAACTTGCTTTATTCAGGGATGAAGAATACCATATTTAAAGTGGAGTATTTCTGCAAAATTATATAAGTAAAATCACCAGTGTGCTTTGACTGAAATGTTTAGTTGAGAATGGCAATTGGCAAGGCCAGCACAAGCATCCTGTGTCACAACCCTGCCCGGTGACAACTAGGACAGAGGTCTCTACATGCAAGGTAGCAAGCATTATCCATGTTGGTTCCTTAACAGGAATTCTGTACCTAAGCAACATAACATAAAAGGTGGTATTATCATACCACCTCATGATTCTTAGTTATCCTTTACCTGCAACCAGGCAGGATCTGAGAACAAGTACTCTATAAGGTTGATTATATATATATATATAAATATAAAACGAAACTTTAACTTAACTTTAAGGATTTTTTTTTATTTGACCATAAGTGATGGTACTAAGAATCACACAGCATATTAAAAAAAACCAACAAAACCAATTCATTTGCACATATGCAAAAGAAGTGAAACTCTGTTCCGAACACCTCTGATAATAACAGAGGGCAGATTCTTGCCCAGCGAGCGCACAGTGCCTGGGCCACGACTATTGAGAGCTCAGGGACTCGGAAAGCGATGGGAAACGCCTGCACGACCCAGGCGATTCCCAAGGAGAAACTCTGCGGCAGCTCTTCAGTAACAGCTGTCGGGATGCTGTCTCCACAACTACCTCCCAAGTAAGGACACTCGTTCCGCTGCTTTATTTAACCCTTGAAAGCAGGTGACACCTACCGTCCCGCCCATGTTTTTAGGCACTCCGCTGCAGGTGAATAACCCACATCAATATCACGGAGCCGGGCCGCGGGCAGCGCTCACGCACAGCGCTGTCCTCCGGCCCTCGGGGGCACAGAGGCCCCGGGCAGGGGGAGCCCCGGGCAAAGGGAGCCACGGGGTCCCGCCCGCCGGCCCCGCTACGGCCCCGCGCCCGCCCGGACACCGGCGCGACCCAGCCGCGACCTTTGCTCCGCCTCGGCGCCGCGCCAGCCGCCGGCCCCACCCGCCGCGCCGAGCGGCCGCCCCAGCCCAGCCAGCCCCAGCCCGGGCCGAGGCCCCCGGCCCTCCCGCCGGGCCCGGCGCGTTACCTCGGCCGGCGGCCGAGCAGCGGTGGAAGAGCATCGCAGCGGGCCCGGCACCGTCCGCTTCCCGCGACCGCCCCGCGCTCACCCCGCCGGCCTCGCCCCGCCGCGCCTGCGCGCCCGGCCACAGCTCCGCCCCGTGAGGGCGGCAGGACTACAGCTCCCAGGGCCGCCCGCCCATCCGCGGCCCGGGCGGCGCTCGGCGGGAGCGGACCTGGGCGGGCCGTGGGTGGCGCTCGGCTGGGAGGAGCTCCCGGCGCGGGAGAGCCGAGCGGGACATGGCCGAGGCGGGGCCGCTGCCGCCCGCCGCGGTGCCCGAGGGATCGCCCGGCGCCCGGCCCCGGAGGGTCCGCGGCAGGAGCGAGGGGTCGGGGTCGCCGGAGCTGCCCGGCGGCGACACGCGGGAGCTGCTGGAGGAGGTGGAGATGCAGATCGGCGACGTGAGTGCGGCGCGCTGCCCTCGGGCGGGCTCCGGGGCCCCCTCGGGGACGCTGCCGGGCGCCGGCGACCCCCAACCTCTCTGCCGTCCCTCCAGGCCGCCTTCTCGCTGGCGAAGATCCTGGAGGCGACGTCGGCCGTGTCGGCCCAGGTGGAGGAGCTGGCCACCAAGTGCTCAGAGAACGCCCGGTTCCTCAGGACGTGGCGGGACCTGCTGAGGGAGGGCTACGAGTCGCTGAAACCCAGCGGCTGAGGCCGGCCCTGCCCGCCGAGCCGCCCGCCCGGCCCGCGCTGCCGCGGGGCTCTCTTCGAACGCCGCCTTCAGGGACCTCACGTGGAGCTTTGTTTTCCCCCAGAGTTCTTACACAAATACTTCAGGGCTCTCGTATGAATATTTTATGGTAGCCTACCGAATAAAAAAACTTTGTTTAGGGAATCAGTTTCGACTTTTAGATTCTTCGTTGAAGCTCAAGCAATCTCATACTCTTTTTTTCTTTTTCTGTCTCTTTCGTGCTAATGTGGTAGATACAAAGTTAGTATGTGTGCTACGTTCAGAACTTACTGGTAGGGAAGTGGTGTCCTATGATAAAAAATTGTCAGCCCTCCTTTTTAAGAGCTGTCACCAGCAGAAACCCTGCCAACCCCAGAGAAACTTCAACTAACTTCAGTTTTTTGTTACACACTTTTTTATTTTATATGGAGTATGGGATAATGAGACAAGTTGTGGCATATTTATGAGCTGTAGAAAAACCCTATACCCCAAACCTTAGTATTTTTAGCAGTATTGCAATATATGTCTATAAAGCTGCAGATTATTTTTTGCAAGATGTTTTATTACTGCAAACAATTTTACCCAAGCTTTCGTTGTAATAAAGTGCCTTATGATGAACCCTATGTCTCTGCAGGGTAGACATTCAGCAGCATTGTTTACTGATAGGATGGATAATTTTGAACTGTAAGTAAAAGCACTTATTAGTTAGAATAGAATCTGTGACATGTATTCTCCCATCCCTGGGGAAGCACCTCAGAGTTTTCTCAGTATTTGGTTTTTTATCTTTGCCTTAAGCAGTGACTAGTTTGATAGTCTAGAGCTTACTGTTAATAGAGCCTTTTGGTCTGAAGGATGGCTGATCTGTAATAAATAGCTGTCCTGACACTCCTGTACCTTAACCAGGCACTGTGGAAAAAAGTAAAGCTGAGGTGCAAGGGCAGGCTGCAGGAGAATGTGACTCTGCCATGACTTATTAGCAGGCCTTATTTTTACTTATAGGGCTTTGAGAAAGACCCATTGTAGCTTGCTTATCCAAACAATAAAGAAGTTGTAAAAATTATGAAGTATTTACTGTTATTGTGTTACTGATAGAAACAAAGGTGACAGTGAAAATAACCATAATCATGTGTAGTGAAAAACGGGTAGTGGCAAGGTCAGGGATCCTTGCACATCTCACCAAAGGCAGTTGCAGCCCTAGAGAGGGCTTGGCCCATGAGTAAGGAACTTCTATTGAGCTGAGTTCTAATTGTCCTAGTTAAAGACAATCCATGTGGCAGGATTTTGCTCAGGTGTTTTTAACCCAAACAACCCGAAATGTTGCTGAACAGCTTGGAAAAGAAGTTTTGTTTAGCAGATAATATTTTATTTCAGTAGAACATACAGTAGTGGAAACAAGGTGCTTAACAATCTTCAGTTTCAAATCAAAAGATAATCCAAAGTTCTGTAAACAGTTGAAGTGTGAGCCACACTTTTTCAAAATTTTACTTCTTATACTGCTAAGAAGTTAAGTGCAAACATTGGAAGTATCTTTTAACTTAATTTTAAATAGTTTCAAATCAATACAAAAAAGAAGCTGTTTTTACCTTTTTGGGCTTCTAGGCCATCAGACTGAATACGGTACTGAAAGAAGAAGGGAAGTTGTAATAATTCATAATAGAAAACATTCTCTTCATTAAGAGTGTGTGAAGGAACTGCCTCTAGGGGATTGATTCAGATGGGATATTTCTTATTTTACCCTTGTAATTCTGGGAAGTAAAATAATGCTTCAAAAAGTGCTGAATGGCGGTGGTCTTTAAATTACTTTGACTATAATGCATCCAGTCATGTACAAAGTGATTAAAATGTAGATGTCATGACACCTATTAAGACTGATAATTTTCTATTTGACCCTTGTACATAGAGAGACATCTAAAGACTGGTATTTGTTGAAGTCTGCAGGCTGTGGTGAGTTACTTTTGGTAGCCTGTAAAGAAAAGTGAGGGAAAGAGCAGCAGCAAGGTGCTGGGATACTCAGTCCAGTCTTTCCAGAGTAAGAAGGGAGAAACTGCCACCAGTTAAAGCTGGGGGACACTCACTTGGGGAAAAAAAACAAACAACCAAACAAACCAAACCCCTTATTTTTATTTTTTTTCTTCACCACAGTTCTGGTTCTGCCCTAATTAGAATCTTAAAGATCATCTAGTCCCAGCCTCTCCCTGCCATGGGCAGGGACACCTCCCAGTAGACCAGGCTGACCAAGGCCTTGTCCAACCTCACAACTGCTTAGAACTGTCATTACCACTTCACTATTGCCTTTACATGAGTGAAATAGTTTGTAAATTTATAAAAGGAATATAATTTTCACTTGTTTGGCTTTGACAAATATATTTAACTGACCTAATTATGAAATTTGAATGTTTTTCTTACAGCTATTGCTCCTTACAGCTTTTAAGAGATGATGCAGCCTAAATAGAGGCAGTCAGAAACTTTGAAGAAGAAAATACATTTCTTAATGAGGAAACCTTTAACTCTTAAAAAAATCACCTGTTGAAATGGGAACTTACAAGAAGAAAAAAGAAAAAAGAAAATACAGACACACACACACACACACTTCCCCATAAATAGATGATTTTCAAAAAATCTGCTTTCAGGGTGAGATGTTTCAAATGACAATTCATGTTTTTTCCACACTCTTGGCTTCTGGAAGAAAAAAATCCCCAAACATCTGATTTCTCATTCTGATCTAGGATGAATTGTCAAAATGTCAGGTGCTGCTGTGAGATGGTAAAATGCCAGTTCTACCTGCAAACAGACACATGGCTCCCTCTTCTTCCCGCAGTGCTTCAGGTGAGCCCTGATGTCACACCTCCCTCATTTTCCTGTGGCTGTAAAGCAGCAAGCCCACGGATGTGATGCTAACAGTGCTGATGTCACCGTGAGGACTCAAGCCGTCATTACGTGTAGGAATTCAGTCTTGTAGACTGTGTAGTCACTGAAGCATCAGAAGAGTCTGTACAAAGCACAGGCTTTGTAACCTTTGGCGTGACTTCATGCATTGGCCACATCTCTACCCAAATGAATGATGGACCATATGGTTTCTGGCTGCCTTTACCTCTTTTGGATCTTCTCTGTCTGTAGTTGTACCAAACCTGGTGAATCATTTCTTTGAAAGGCCGTGTAGTCAAAGTGTAGAGAAGAGGATTCAAAGCACTATTTATTGGCAGTATAAAAATCACCACCCAAGAAGTTATGGTACCTTAGGGAGGGAAAAAGAGAGGCAGCTGTAATATGCACCCCAGTGTATATTTAGTTATATTTATATTTAGTTATCTTATGCTAACTAAAGAATGCATATTGCGTTCTTTAGTTAGCATAAGCACTTGATGCCAATGCAGCACAGCTTGCTGGTGAGAGGGGGAGATCATCCGCTCTTAGGCTCAGCTCCCTGGCACAACAAGTGCTTTTCTTTTTCTTCTTTCTGTTACACTTGCACTGCTTCTTATCTCCCTCTGTTTTCAGTACTCCCTGCAAAAGCTGACTTTATTATTCTTCCAGTAGTTCCATTTATCCCTCTTTTCTGTGCCACAGCTCCCTATTTGCCCTGACAGACTTCTTGTTCTGGCTGAGCCGCTTTTTCTTGCCTCAAAACCTTTTGTCTCTGCTTTGCTTCTTATCTCTTCCTGTGATCTCTGTTCCCCATCCTCTTCCCAGGACTGATGGCATGCAGTGCTCATCATGCCCCTGATGTTCGCTCCTGCAAAACTACCTTCCATTCCCTGTATCCCCTCAGAGCCTAGTTTTCTCTTCTGCACCAGGACTTCTCTATTCCTCCCCCTGAAAAAGAGCATTGTATACATCCTAATTGCCTTTTCCTGATGGTAAGAGTTTCGGTGTTCCCTGTCTGCCTATGTCAGTATGTGCATTTTTACAATATCCCTTTCTCGTCCTTTACTGTTAGGGAGATAAATTACCTGTGGGGCAGGTGGAGAAGGGACAAGATTAAACTGCTGAAAGATGCCGGTGGGTGTCCTCCCTTGTGTTGTTTGATTTATAAAATTGTTACAGAACTGTTTCAGGAGGCATAAAAACCTTAATTGACTTCTTCCTTACAGAATACCCCTCCACACCCCTCTCCACTTTTGCAACTTTGTTGCAATATCATGACATTCCTGTTGGCACTCATCACACTGGCTACAATTTTGGAAACAAGCAGGTGCTTTGTTCTAAAACTATCACAATGTATCACCAACACAAAGCAAGTGCTATCAAAGGAGGTTTACAATTTGTGTCAATTTGGACAGCTAGCTGTCATGTCTTTAGTTTCACTAATTGAGTAATTACTCTTTAATCTGGTTCATCTATCGCAGGACATTCATTTGCTGAACCCAAGATCACCCTGTGATTCAGCAAGATTTCTTCAAGGTTTCTTGACTTATAATACACCTGCTTCTACTTTTCAAGATATTTTCTTTCAAATATCATAGGTGGTTTGATAGCTTCTTGAAGAACAATTTAAAAATATTTGGAATAAGTAAATATTTAACATAATCAGCATTACTTTCAGACAGTTGAGATACAAGTCCAAACTTTGAAAATTTCAACTCCCAACCCTCCTGTTCAGCACATAAGGCAAAATCATCTGAGCTAAAGCATTTTCTTGCCAATGTAATATTGTGACATACATCTGTATACTGAGTCTGAATCCGCTGTTGCTGATTGTTCTGTTCATGCTCACATGTCCTTTCTAACAGGGTTAACAAGCCCCACACGAAGAGGCTTTTTTCTGGCATCTACTGGTATTGCAAAGAGAAGGAAAATATTAAGGAGCAATTTTAGTCTTTTAGGTTACACTATTTTTACATGGGAGTATATTCACAGCATGAAGAAGATAAACAGATCTTTATGTGACTTAATGATTTGAACTATAAATACCAGCTTGTAAAATAAAGTCATTTCAGAATAAGTTAGGTTATTAAATCAAGATAAAAAACCACTATATTGTCTTGAGACATTTAGGCAACACAACCAGCAAAAGTCCTAAGATGAGAAAAGCCAATGCAATTGAGCCTTGATTTTAAAATATATTTTATACACTTTATAGATATTATATGCAGACACACTTTAATGATTTGAATTTTGGAGGTTTTTCTGTAACTCAAAGGTGACTAATCTTTCATTATTATAGTAATAGAGTTTAATGAAATAGCAAAACTATATAGTTCATTATATTGTGTATACATATATATAGATATAGAACATTAAGTTGATTTCAGCAACATAGTTCATTTCATTAAATTATTTTTCTTCTGAAGTAGAAGGAACATTTCATGCAGGCACTGTTGAAACAGCCTCATAAAAGAAAGGACATACCTGGTATTTCTACTCGAAGTAAAGAAAGGAGCTTCAAAATAAAAATAGGTATCCAACATAGTGCATCAGTAAATACAATGAAGAAAAAACGTTTAGCAAGGATCATCTCTTTTTTAATATGATTCCGAATTTCAGTAGCCATAATAGCTGTCTGGTGAACACTGTAGAACATACTCCCATAGGAAAACACAATGATGATAAAAGCTGCCAAGTTTACACCTGTTTAAAAGTTAAAATTAATTATACCTTAAAAGAATAATTGCAATTCTACATCACCTATTTGCATTCTGGATAATAAAGAAGAATATTTCATCTAAACTGCTAGTCCCATGGAATTAAGTGGCCAGAAAATCTGAGTCTGTCCTCGTCCTGAAGACTGAATTTTTGTCTCTACTCAGGTATTAATTTTATTCACTGATAACTGGCAAAAGATTGCCATCTGATTAAAACTAAATAGTTCTTCTCTAATAGTTCTTCTCTAGCCTTACCATTGCTCTACTTTCCTAACATAGTCTATAAATTCAAGAACATAATGATTAATAATTTCTTTCTACTTTCTCATCCCTTCATGCATTTTAAGATAAGTAGGCATACATCTAACACAGTAAAGTATTTTTATTGGAAATAGTCTTTAAATGCTTGCTGAAGCATCTAAATCCGAGGAGGTGTGAATATCACAGCTATCTTAATTGTTTGAAAACTTGGTTCCTTTGCAGCTCTAGTAATATATAAAGAAGAAAAGCAACTTACCTAAGAAAATCACAACAGAATAAATCTGACTTCCTGAACTTTCTGATTGTTCTGAGTGAAGAGGAAAACAGACGCCATTGGTGCCATAGTAGTTCCTGAAAAATTCCTTATTGCTCAGTGGGATAAATGCAACAGCAAACCCAATTATCCAGATAAGAACCAAAATGGAAATTGTCCTGCATTTTCTGGGCTTCAAACACCTAAAAGGATAAACTATGCAGATGTATTTTTCCAAAGTCAGATAAGTCAACAGTAAGACTGACACCTCTGTAGACAGAATAGCCAGCGATCCAACCAATTGACAGTGGATACTGTCCATCCACAACTGAGCGTGCTTGTTGTATTCTCCACGATATTTAAGATCAAAAGCTCCAATCACAAATAAATATATCCCCATCAGACAGTCAGCACCTGTGGGCACAGTGCTTAACATCATTATTTACACATCTGAATTTCCCATCCTCTCTGCACATGTATCTTGGAAAACAGACACACACACATATACACATAAATAACTATATAAGTATCTACTTACAATTTAGCTACTACATAGATATAGATATACAGTAGATATTCAATATTACATAGATATCAAATCAATATTACATCTGGAATAGCACTATGAATTACAATTACCTAATGAATTAAAATGAAATAATTATAATTACTTAATTATAGTAATTACCTAGTAATTAAGTAATTATATTACTTTTTCCTTTTTTGTTTTCCTTTTCTTTTGTTCTGACAGTTCATGTTTCATACTTGTTTCCATTTTTTTAAAGTTCTGGTAAAATAGTTTTGCAGATAGAAAAATATACAGCTTTATTTATAGAAATATTCTTGCAATCCTTTTTTATTAGGTCTTATTTCTTTCCTTATTTCTATATTAACATTTGGCTTAAGATAATTTTCTTTGAGTAGGCCGTCTCTGCTGAATTCAAAGTTTATTTTTTCCACCTTTTGCTAGTTCAAAGTTCATGTGCATAGTCTTCTAAGACTAGTAAGGGGAGATGACCTGTCAACACAAAACTGAAGGCTACATGGGTATTTTGCTAAAAATTTTGCATAGTATTCAGATTGTCTTATGGGAAAAAAAAAGTTTCAAAATCACTGACAGGCTGTATTTAGAAATGTTGCAATAATTCTAGACAATGTTGACAACTACCTCTCAAAACGCATCTAATTGCATTTGTGCAATCCTTATAGACTCCTGTATTGAGAGACTCAGGATTGTAGTGACTGTATTGCCAAGTAGTTAATCCATAAACTTGTCGTGCTTTCAGAACTAAAATAAAAAAAAAAATCACCCCAATTCCTAATATTGGGGAGCTAGGACAAATTAATTTTCTATATTTGCATAAACAACTTTTGTTTGTGCAAAGAATAGAATATTTGAACACAATAATTACATGCAGAAATCACTACTTACTGAGAAATGTATAGTAAAATATAGGTTTTTGGGCATTTGAAATGTTGAAATTTTATTTCTTCTTGCTGAAAAAGTAGGAATTTGACAGAATTCCCACAGCATGAAAATCAAACGTGAAACCTTTGGAATGTCCCAGCTGCCAAAGGCAGCATTTAATGAGACCTCTTGGTATATAAACCACAGCATTTTGTGTTTTCATTTGCAGGGTCACGAACGCAGAGTTAATCCAATGCTGGAAATGTGTCACTATACTATAATAACAAATATCATACACGCTACAAGCAGACTAAAACAATATTGTGGATATGGAGTACTCACAGCAGAGAGACATGATGGAGATGGCATGCAGCTTGTTCTCTGATCTGATGTAAGGCCTCATGCAGATAACAAAAATGTTCCCAAAGCAGGTAATGGCAGATACAACCCAGACAAACACTCTCTGTATGATGCTAGCCAAAAGATTCTCGAGGGAGGAAATCCCATCAGTGTTGGGTTTGCAGCTGCGCACGTGAGGAGCATACCCACAGTACTGGAACTTCTTAAAATATCTGGTTGTGAGAAACAGATGAGAGATCATTCTAGATTGGTTGTCAGAATATCAAAACTATCTAGTAACTACTCAGAAAACATATTTTGAAAGAAGGAAAGTGAATCAAAAATTATCAAAATTTGACAACTCCTCACATACTGCTTTTCATACACCTTTGTTTTGAATTATCCAGTATTCTGTAATTGTAAAATTCAGGCCAAAGAAAGCAAACTTTCTAAAATAATCTACTTACATGTGGGAAAGGTTTCTCAAGGGACTGAACATTCTCCTCTGGATGTTTGCAATTTCAATGCCCTCCAAGCTGCTGTAAAAATACATTCTCAGTAAAAGGCCATAGAAACTCAGTGGCAAACCCCCAAATTTTATGAGCATTTAGTTGAGATTTTATGATTATAGGAAACTAGAGAATAATTTTATAGCATCTAATCTGTCAACCCTTCAAAACCTGACCAAAAAGTCTTTGTAAAATCTGGAGTGGATCAAAAAGGAATTGCAAATAATTTTAATAAACTCACTGTTCTTCCAAATTCATGAAGAAAACTCTTAGTGCTGCACTCAGTCATGAGAATTGATGAATGTCTTATTAATATGTTGCTCTTTCAAAATACTGTTCTACTGATATTCTTTCATCATATCTGGGGAAATAATAACTTGGTCTAGTAGTAATATTTTTACACATCTCTTCTCTCTTTTATCCCAGGGAGTGCTTTATTGGACAAACAAACCAACCCAAGAACTCAGTCTCTTCTTTATGTCAAAACCAGAAGGAAGATGGGACACAGAACACACCATGTAAGGAAAAATGCTGGTTTTTTTGTGACACACAGGTGGGATTCCTTATTTTAAATTTTACACCTATATATATGTAAGCAGTAATATTTTCTCCCCTGCAGTGCTAGATCAATAAAATTTAACTCTGTAAGCTGTTCTTTTAGAACTTCACGTTCTGTATCCTTCCAGTCCCTCCTATTCTCTGCTTAGATGTGCAACTGTTCAGGGGTCTTTGGTTCTCCTTGTGGGAAGCCTTATTTGGATTTATTGTTCAAAGATTCGAATGCAATATTCTTGTGAGTTCTGAATTCATTTAGGCAAAATGGAGAACTGGTTAGTTGATGTGGATTGGTGGGCAGTTTTGCTGGCAGATGTGAGAAAGCCCCAATATGGAATTGTGCTACTTTTGTTTAAGTGCTGCAATGAATCCTAGAGAGTGCTTTCCCCAACTATTTCTACTATTTCAAACAGATGAAGAGGGAGCTGGTGTTCTACAAGCAGCCCAAATACAGTTGCCTGTTTCTATGTCAAGATTAAACAGTTTTTTTAACTAAAACAGGTGGAAGACCATCACCACTGAGTTGTACGAGTTCTTTGGTGTTAAATAACAGATAAAATGATAAAATCATGCTGTAGCTTGACTGTTAAGGAGGTAATTGGTTATTACGTTCTGTGCTCAGATGCTTATTTTCATAACACATATAGATTTAATATTTTCAGTTCATTAGCCTTGTACCAAATTTAGTTGAATTTGCCAGGGGATTCCAGTCACTGTGAGGAAGGTGGTTTGATCAACAAAGGTATGTATACTGCTGGCTACAGCTCACACATAATCACATCAGGTCAAACCATAAACTCCTACTGCACTGCTGTCAAAGAAAACATCTGGTTTTTAATCTCCACAACCATTGCTAGTAGGGCCTGTTGCAATAGGACAAGTGGCAGAGGTTTTAAATGAAAAAAGGTAGATTTAGACTAGATATTAGGAAAAAATTCTTTATGAATAGGTGGTGAAACACTGGAGCAGGTGGTCTAGAAAGGTGGTAGATACCCCATGCCTGGGAACACTCCTGGTCAGGCTGGACAGAGCTCTGAGCAACCTGGCCTAATTGAAGATGTCCCTGCTCATTGCAAGGGAGTTGAACTAGAGGACATTTAAAGGTCACTTCCAAAACAAACTATTCTATGATTTTGAAGTGATGTCTGACAAGAACCAATACTTCAGAGCTGAACTGACCAGTGAAGAGGTACGTAAATCTACTGCAGGATAATTTCAGATTTGCAAGATTGTTGCTGCACTATCTCACATTTTTAGGAGGAGCTCTGCTGGCAGAATTCAAGTTAGAGCTACTGTATTAGAGCACCTGCAACCCCCCCCCCCCCCTAAATTCTTCAGGGGCAATTTCTTACAAAACATATTCTGGATCATGTCCTACTGAGGGAGACGTGCAAAATCACAAAGAAAATATAGCTAAAATATAAAAACTTGATACTTACAGGGATTTGAGTTTAATTAGAAAATCAAACTGGTCTATTTGTATTTTCTTGATGGGGTTGTAAGAAAGGTTCCTGTAAGTGCAACAAAAATAACTTTGGCCACATTCCTTACAACTTGTTCCAAAAATAAAGTCAATCTACTTTTAAAGTTAAATCCTGATATCATGTTAAGTGTTTCCGTGAAATTATTAATGTCGCATGATGTAGCTAGCATAGCTCATCCTGTATGAGCTAACAAGATCTAGAAAAAGGTAGAAATTGGACATGCTGTCTTTTGGGACATGAAAATGCACATCTTGGACAAAATTATTCTGGACAAAATGCTATATAAAACTGCTTTAGTGTGTTTTTTAGGCAGAGCTTAAATGATGCAAACAAATTTGCTCTTCTCTTTTCTGACACATATGTCTGAAAACATATCAAATGATGAATATACAGTTATGTATAACAATAAACAAGAATACTTACAGTTGTGAAAGCTCCTTTAGTTCCTTAAATATATATGGAGGAAGTGATTCAATCTTGTTGCTAGCCAAGTCTCTGCAGAAACACACAGGTTACAGTAAGTTCTTACTACACACAGTAATTTTACTGAATAGTTTTGC
This sequence comes from Setophaga petechia, assembly GCA_024362935.1. Taxonomy (NCBI): domain Eukaryota; kingdom Metazoa; phylum Chordata; class Aves; order Passeriformes; family Parulidae; genus Setophaga; species Setophaga petechia. The sequence continues at coordinate 38,402,327 of JANCRA010000001.1, forward strand.
AGTTTCAATATACACAATTTTATTCGCCAAATAGAATATTATTTATTCCATAGGTAATCAGAAATCTGGATTTTAAAAGAATGATGTTAAAACAAGGTGGGAAGCTAGATCTATCAGATCTTGCTTTGTCTCATTAGTTCAGATATACAGTTAGATACATAATTTATTGTTATTTTATTTCCATCAAAAATAAAGTAAAATACCATTAATTTGGCTTGTAGAAGCTTACTAATTAAGTAAACATATTTTTTCATGATGGGAATGTTTCCACATGGACTAAACTGCATATCTTTACTTTTGTTTTTATTTCTACCTTTCATCTTACGTTCACTGTGCAGAAATCCTAAAAACAGAGGAATAAAGGTCTCAGTCCAACCAAAACTGTCAACTGGCCTAAAAGACACTGAAGGCACACATGCACCTAGATTGTAGTGATACAAGAATAATTAATATTATTATATTCAGGGAACATAATGCGAGAAAAGCCCCAATATGACTGATACAGATGATGTATTTTATTGATTATTTCTTTGCTGTTCAATATATCTTTAAAAAATACCCTAAGGAAGGATGCCATCTCCAGAGTATGTTATAGGAAATATTAGAATTTATGATGAATGCTATTTCTAATATAAATCACAAAACTGTGTGTTTTTATAAATAAGAGAAGAAATCTACTCACAATTCATCTAACATCTGGAGAGAAGAAAAACTGTTTTCATTTAGGGAACTGATTTTATTTCGTCTCATCACCCTGAAATAATAAAACATATTTATGTTTCTTCTTCTTGGTGTGTATTTAACTTTGGAGATAAGATTTTATAAACTTTAAAAGTTCTCTGTTCTCTACATCTTCAAATATTTGCTCAATTCAGTTAACAAGGTAATTGCATCTAGAAGTTTGCCATTTTATCATTTGATAAATAACTTTTTTTTTTGCCTATATATGCATGTACTTCTACATATATATATATGTATACATACACACATGTACATCCATGGAAAGACTGAGGGCAGGAGGAAGATTAAGTGGGCTGAAAGACTTGTGACCTAATCAGGTCTCAGACACAGGTACACGGTTGTGCAATTTTTCATTCATCCTTATTTCAGTGTTAAAAAATGAAAGTGACACTTACCATGGAGCCTGCTGATCTACCAAAAAGTAAAAGGGATTTTCTGAAGATGGCTACATCATCACTGAGGAAACTTTGGAGAAAATTCTAAAATTGATGAGCCAGTCAACCCACCAGCCAATCAAAATAAGTAACAAGCTATGTATTTTTATGTTTGCTGGTTCTCATTATGAGATCTTTGACTCCAATACAAAGGTTATAATGAAAATTTCTAAATCTTAGTATCAGCCAAAGTCTCTTCAGTGAAGTCTAGTTATATATTTCAACACTGAATTTTGCTGTAAAATACAAACAGTGGATATTCTGTGTGGTGCTCACTTCAAACCAAACATTTTAATTTACTATCCTCAAGAGATTAATAACCACCATACTCAGGAAACTTTTATATTAGTTGTAATGAATAACTTGACTGTTCAGCATAAGCACATCTCACTCTGGCTAGCTAGCATATCCAATTACTTACAGTACAGTTAGAGTGCTGCAGGACATGAAAGTGGCATTTTTCACATGATGGATATGGTTGCCTTCAAGGTCTCTGGGATATAAAAGAACCCCATTAGTCATTGAAAATAAACTCAGGCACTCATTCTAAGGTAATTGAAGAAAACTACTACCAGAATTTGACTACACAGAAGAGAGTGGGAGGCAGACATGGAATACTTCTGCACACTCAACTGATGACTTCAGGCCATCAGCCCTGCAGTGATCCAGCAGGCACTCTGCAAGATCCAGCACCCCATAAGAGAAAGTGGTGTGGAACTGCCATACAAAGACAACAAAATAATATTTTTCCAGGGAAATAATGTAGACTTACAGCCAGTTTAATCTCGGCATATATTGGCACAGAGGTTTGTCAGGCAAACGAGCAAGAGAATTATTCATCATCTCTCTAAAAAGAAAAAAAAGAGGAATAGTACAGCTGGTTATATTTGCACAGTTATATCACAGAAAAAAATCATGTCTCTTATGCACTTCTGAAAAAAAATAATTCCAATCTTGAATAGTTTTTAAGTAGTATTATTTTCTTCAACATTCACATATTTTCTCTGTGCCATTCTGTGCAGCAATATTTTATCCTTAGCTTGCTAATGTCCAGATAAAGGAAAGATGTTCACTCCACTTCACTGCTATTGAAATGAAATATAGAAATCCAGTACAAATCTACTGTTCAGTCAGAGCATGTCATTTCTATAGGTGATGGAGGAAGTGGCATGTAGAGGGAGATTTCCCTCTGGCATGCAGGGGAAGAAGGTCCCTCATCTTTTAGGCTGGAGAGGGCAGTGGCAGATCATAGACAGCTCTTGGGGAGGGGGGTTGGGGTGTCACCAGGGGCAGGGACTATGGGATTGCTCCTGTCCCACCATGGCTCTGGAGGACACCTGGAACCCAGAGCTGCAGCTGCCTCGACCCTGCCCTCTCAGTGACACCTTTTATCATTTTCCTCACCCTTTTTCCTATACTTTTCCAGACACTGTGTGCCCAGTGCTGCCAAAATCCTCTCACTATAGCACATTTTGGCTGGATTAAGGGAAAGCTGCAGGGGTGCTGCCAGCACTTTGGGGTGAGCAAGCACAGTCGGTGTAAAAATGTTTTTATTTGTGTATGCCCTTCCTATCCTGCTCTTCTAAATAGCACCTTTTTTCTCTTGTTTCATACTTACAGAAGAATAAGAGATTTGAGTCCATAGAATGTTAATGGATAGATCCGATTTATCCTGTTGTTTTCAATTATCCTATAAATTACAGCAAAATATGTATCAGATTGATAATTGACTTCAGTCTTAAATTGAAGAGATAATAAAAGTTAACAAACTGTGTAGTGAATTTCTTCAAAAGTCCAGTCAAAATACTTATAAAAATTAACACACTATTCCTTGATGGTTTAAGATATTAATTTCCTTTCAGAAAAATTTAATAAAAAAAAGTAACTCAGAGAAAATAATTTTTTCAACTTAGAAAAAAGTGTTTTCCTTTGAGGCTTTTAAATCCTTTGATCAAGACACTTTGAAAGGATTCTCTGTAAAAACAAAGTAGCCCAACCTAACAGTATTCTGTGGCAATCCAACAGTCTCAAGCAGGCAGAAGAATGTAAGACAGTATTTGCTTATTTTTAATAACTTATTCAAAATCTCTCTGAAAAGCAGTCATGAGCCAATATTTCAGGTTATGACAGTAATTTTGTCTGGGCATTTTAAGCGCTATTTACAGGAAAGGACCTGCCCAAAAAATATTTGTCTACTGTTTTATAGTACCTAGGTTACTTAGTATATTCTTTTGTAACGAGCAATTACTAATAAACATTTTTTGCCATTGTTAAAAGTTATCAATCATTGAAGCCATTAAGGCTCAAGAGCTATTTTCTGCTCTCACCAAAGCCAATAGCATTTTTAACTTGCACAGTGTAACAGGAGTTCCTTAGTTATAAGCTAGTCCAAAGCAATGCTATGCACAAAAATGAAAGCAATCAAAATATTTAATTATAGATAAACATTAATTATTTATTGAGTAAATAAATATACAAATAGAAAAACAACATACAGCCATTCAAGTCTGTGAAGGTCTGCAAAGACAAAAGGCTCCAAATTCGTTATCTTGTTGTTGCTCAGGTATCTAAAGCAAGACCAACCAAAGATGAATGAATGGAATCATTATTTAGCCACAAACACATGAAGATGAGTTTTAAGATTATTTTTCCTTGATAATATACCAGAATACTCCTATTTTTAAAATATTTTTATTTTACTTTGGTAATTTTCATGCCACTGTTTGAGATCAAGGCAGGACTCTCTCTAGTGAGGATTTTACGAGCAATTATGTACAGCACTTTGTCTTATCTATAAGAAAGCACAGCCAGCTAAATATTTTCACTGTGTCATATTTTAGACCCTTTCCAGTTTCCCTCTGTGGAGTGATTTGTTCCATGAAAGTTTCCAGGATCCCATTCAGTCTTTGCTAAGGATATTAGTCATAAATGTAGATACCAGAATAATGGAAAAAGAAAAGCTGAAAATGACTGGGGAGGGGTAGTATAAATGGTCTGGGAAGATAATAACAGCAGCTGTAATAACAGATATTCAGCCACACTTGTGTGATGGAAACAATAAGAGGTACAGCTTTGTAAAACTTTCCTTCTGAAAACATTGCAGTAAAAGTTCTGAACCAAACAGTGCAGTTTATGTATTGTTGTATCTTTCACTGAGCATTTCCCTTAAAAGTTAGAAACACCTTTCAACTAGTTGCTTCAAAATAAATAAAAAAATGCTCCTTTCATCACCTATACTGGTTAGTTTGAATTGTATTTGCAAACCAAAACACCGTGTTAAAGAATCTTCACCCATCACAAGCTCTTGCTTTCATTTTACTCTTTTTCATTCTCTTCGACTTTCTGCAGTGTAACTACCATACTGTCTCCTTCTTCCATCCTGAGGATTTGGGGAATAGGATTGAAGTATGGAGCCAGCTTGTCTTTTCAAAATACAGTCCTACGAGATAAACTTGTACAGATACTTCTTATTCTCTCTCTGCTTTCTCCATTCAATCATTGGATTGAAGTTTTGGACCACTTTGCAAGATCCTAATAGGGAATCAGGAGGAGAGAGATTCCCAGAATTCTGCCTGCTGTTTTTTCCTTCAGTATTCTAAAAGCAATACTTACAGTTTTGTCAAGTTGTATAAACCTTTGAAAGCACGTTCAGATATGGCTCTGATTTTATTATTCTGAAGATACCTAAGAGGATACAAACCCAAAACAACTTATTCTCTAAACAAGTGAAGTTAAAGCAAACATAAGTAACCAATTAAAATCTATCAGCTAAACTGAATGCACATTTGATAATTTGAAAGAAGCTGTTATATTTGGTACACCTTGAATTTGACAATAACCATTTCACAGCTATTTCTGGAAAGATTGCAAGGTTGTTTTCAAAGAAATTGCCACAAAGAGCAAAATTACAAATACCATTCCAATGGATGCTTGCTTTGCCAAAGAAGAACAGTGGAGTGGTGGTTTGCAATCTCGTTGATTAGGTCCTAACCTTGCAGTGCTCACCTGAGTGATCACTGTGTTTACCAAGATCTCTGCTGCAACCAAAACTTTGCACAGTAAATGTAAAATTATTTTAATTTTTGAAATTTTTGGAGGTACATGAAAATTCTCAAAATAGTGCATTTGTAAGATATTTAAAAATATACAGCAAACCTTATTGATCTCCTGTAAACTACAAATACTATTTTTTAAAATTCTGGATTTCTTTATCTACTTTGATGAAGTAATGAATTGAAAAGTATCAACTGCAAATGTCAAATATTTTTCAATTAATTTTAAGGCATTATAAGACTATTCTCTGAATAGTATTTAAACATAGGTCCTTTAAATCAAATTCCACCTAATGAAGCATGTAGATGCATTCCTGCTGGAAAGCAGTAAGAAACAGGACATTGGCTTTTACAAAATGGGTTTTTTCAAACACTGCTCAAGACGTTTTGGAAAATGCAAAATTATCTATCAGAAGGGTGTGAAGTTGATATTAGAATCAATTTTTTTATGCATATATAGATAGGTATGGATTTATTTATTTTAGTGAAAACTGACCTTTCAGAAATTTAAGGGACATAATGGGACTTAACTTTCAGAACACAAGATGGTGCTGCAGTGTAGCACAGTTCCCATGAAAGAACACTTTGAATAGGTTGCATAGAAGCCCTACTCCAGATTTACTTCTGCATTTATTTTTTATTTCACTACTTTTATATAAATAAAACTTGTTTAAGGCTATGATTTTTGAATGGTATGTATGCTACACCCTGGAAAACATAACAGAGTATTATATTGCCATAATAATTTGACTTTTTGGGCATTATCAAATCAATACCAGACATAATTAGGAGTAAAACCATGTGCCACGGGAATGAACTTTCCATGATAATGGGAAGTTTGAGTTTCCAAACTTTTTTGCCAGAATAAATCAATTAATTTACTTTAATTCGATTTGGCATATTTATTATAAATGTAGCACCCTTCAGACTAAATTAAAATTTAGTATTTTTTTGGTATAAACCAGTCTATAAACATAAACCATTGAATATGCAGAAATTATGGCCTTGCAAAAAGACAGATGTCAAATCAAGGTACTTGAGCCAAACAGGGTGCACATGAGGCACCAAAGGGTGAGACAAACCACTCTTAAATTTTGGAACTTAAATGTTAAGCTCCATGTATGTACATATGGGGGAAGGAGAGGATGAATATTTAAGACACTAGATAGCTATTTTATGTTATAGCACTCCCTTACAGATTCTTAAGATCTTGGTATTTCTTGAAAACATCAGCAGAAAGTTTCCTCAGGAGATTCCTCTGAAGAGACCTGTAGGAATACATACAGTAAAACTACTGTCCCAGGTTCCTACAGCATTTCTGTTATTTAATAAGGGCAGCTCTCACTCTGCTAAATAAAGAAAATAACACAAAACCATCTGAACATGCTACTTCCATTTTTCTGTATGTTTGTATCTACTTAAACAGTAAGAAAAATACATTATAATAAAACAAATCCATGTCCCCAGGAAAAACTGGCAAAATAATAGTTAAATCTAAGTATGAAAAAGATTTGAATATAAACTACAGATTTATTTCAAACCTCAAATGCATGCAGAGTGGATTTCCCAGTTCATGCATCCCTGTCTCCACTGGGGACACTCAAGTGTCCTGTCAAGAATAAAATTCCTTTAGGATGTGGTTTGATTAGAAGAGAATTTAGCCTGAAAGCCAGCTGAACTCACTGCTTTTTCTACAGCTAGAACTGGGTCAGTATTTTTGAATTCTTTTCTGACCCTGAGCCAGAAGCCAGTTTAAATAGATGTTTGACATTCCACATCAGTTTTTGTTATGAATGGTTGCAGTGTTTGAACGTGGACCCAACAAGGAGAACTTCAGCCACACGTGAACCCAGGCTGGTACCAAAAGGAAAAATCCATGACCTGGATCTATGGGAGAGCACCTCAGGTAAAGACATGGGATGCTGCTCCCTGCTCACCACATCTAAAACTGCTTCTCAAACAGCAATGTGCAAATCAAGAGCACATCAACCATATTCTGGTCTCTTAAAAAAGAGTTTGGCTTACGAATACATATCTGCATGATGAGTCAGACCAATTAAGTCCTTTTAAATAACAGCATATTCAGAAACATCAAATGAGAACTAAATAGATTTGTTCCAGCAGGGAGTTCCACCAAGTTCAAGGTTATTGACTTTATTGACAGGAACACAGACTAGGAATATTGGCATGATCATAGAAAAAGAAACAGATTCTAAGCATTTTGTCTTAAAAGGAAGCATTTCTTTTGTAGATTTTCCTTTATCCTGAAATTGTTTGTAGCTCAAGTCACTGCTGCAAACATGAAATGATCAGTTCACAGAGTTTTTTGGTTCCTTAGTTTCTTTTCTTTTCTCCTCTTTTGTGTAAGGAAAATCTGTACTTAAAATATTAAGGTACTTGTCAACAGAGAGACACAGTGCTTCCCAAGCACCAGCTGATGATAATTATGAGGCTGTAGTTGTGAAAAAAATTGTAGGATTGACAGTCAAACCTGAACAGAGCAAGAGACCAGGTTACTTCTCTACTTACAATATGGTTATGTTTGAAGAGACTGATGGGACAGCACGTAGCTTGGCAGCATCACAGAAAACCTCCAGGCCTTGGCAGGTGCACTCTGCTGGCACATCACCAGCCACTGCAGAAGAGCAAGAACATGGTCAGGGGAAACGGTGGCATGTGAGATGTGATGGGATGTGGAGAAAAGAAATATGGTATAAAAGAACAACAAGCACAAAAGCGGACATAGCAGGCTCTTTTAAACACAATCAAGGCACGTGTTTTTTACAAAATTGATTTAGACCTTGGAGGAATCTAACAATAAATATAAAGGGACACAAAAATTATATTACTGCTGTGAAAGATCTTGTAAAAGTTCTTGAACCTTAGGCATGATATACAGGAATCTGGAATGCGATTTTTTCAACACTTCTTTAGATTATTCAGCAATCTTATTACTAGAAGGAACACAATTTCCATGGGTAAAAATAGGTCAAAAATGGGTCAGGAAGTCTTTGCTCATATAGTAGAGAGCAGAATCAAAAAGTCTGTGCAAAGACCTGTGTAAATGGAGGGGATTTGCAAATTTCATTTGATGTACAAAGAAATGAACAGGGAGCAATGTTGCCTTCATTTCACTTTGTAATATATGGCAGTTCTATGGTCTCTCCAGCAGTATGAGCATATTTAGATAAACATTTATATTGTCCTCCTAATTGGCATATGCTAATTAAAATATGTTTGACACTTTTCTTGCAGAAAATGAATCATCCTTAATGGAACTGAAATTAGCTTCAAATTAGCATTTGTTCATTTGAGATATTATGCTGTTTAACTAAAAATGAAACAGCACTAAATTTCCTGCTAAGAATATATTTGCTCTGTATTTCTTCCTAGGAATCATCAGTAATAAAATAATATCTGTAATTTACTTACAGCACTCAGGTGTCTTGGTCTGAAATGCATACAGAGATTTCAGTTTATTGTATTTGTCCTTTGTATAATGTTTATCAAATTGCAGAGACCATCCATTGTTGTCCTCTAATAAAAAAGACAAACAAAAACCACACAACATAAACAGACCACAAATACAAGATATCAATATATAAATGGAAGGTAGAAATGTCTTCACTTAATGTAGTTGCATCAATTTTTGTCTAATTAATACAGGTCTTTATTCCACCGTGTTTCACACACCATTAGATAACTTTATACAGCTGCTTAATCTTACATGTCTACAAATGATATGAGCTACACAGAAGTAACAGCTTATTATAACTTCAATAACATTTACTGTGACAGTCACACTGGAAAAAACATAGTTGTGATTTCAGAAATGTTTATTTATGTAGGAGCCTAAAAATGAGAGGGAACAATATTTTCATACTTCCTTAAACATGCAGGTTTGCCGCTTTGTCCAGGAAAGTTGAAATGATTACTATGACTGACTAGTTTGTACAGAAGGGTTTCTGCACTATCACAGCCTATAATTTCTTCCCTAAGAATCTAGATGAAGGCCAAAGGAACACTGCTTTTCAGGAGAAGAAGTGACTTGGTGTAATGCATTCAAGTCAGAATGTTCATGTTAAGCTTAATATGCATCTTAAACAAAGCATGATTCCATATTACCCCTTTGGTCACTGTGCACAGATGTACTGGAATTGAGTAGTTAATGGCTGTAAGAGAAAACCTTTTAGTTCCTTCCAAAGAATGGACATTTCAAGATATAGTGGTGCTAGAAATAGCTACAGATCTGTTAGTTACTTGTTTCTTGAAAATCGACTGTATATCTGAGACCTGTAAATTGACTGAACAGGTAGCAACTTTCCAAACAGGCTGGAAAGGGAAAGGGAACTTGCCTTTAAAAGCTGTGATTGGATTTTAGTTTTCTTAATTTGAATCTGACTTTAGTTTTCTTAATTTGAGCCTGTCTTCTCTTCAGCTTTTCAAGCATCTCCTTTAATGAACATGCAGCAGTAGCAGAAATGCTCCTTGGGATGGCACTCACTAGCTGGTGAGCCAAAGCATCCCTGACAATTGAAAGCTGCACACTTTAAGGATATCTACTGCAAAACATTTCTATGGGAACTCTCAGGATGGCTCTGCTTTGCTAGTAATTAGAGTCTTAGATTCACCTTTATGATGTACTGGCAATAGTCTTCACCCCTGCAATTTCACAGGTTAATCGTAATACTTAAATGCAATTCCTCATGGACATTTCTCTATAAATCTTTATATTTGACTGAGCATTATTATAATATATATAGGCTTCAAAACAGGCAGGGAGAAATAAAAAATATTTACTTTGCAAATTTTCCCATTCTGAAATGACTTCTCATTTTTCATGCCACATTACAACTCAGTTGCTGTTTTCTCAGACAGGCAGGGAAACGATCTTAAAAGCATCTTCTGACACCTGCCTACAGATGAAACTGGTTTTGAGAGATGCTTACCTCTTTGCTGTCTAAGCTGAAAAGGTGTGTTATAGGTACTGATTAATGATAGTAGGAAATATTAAGTAACTTCAGGCAAACTATCCTTCATCTAGTTATTTGTTTCTTATGCATAAATTAAAAAGATGAAAGATTAAAAGCAAACATAAGTGTTTGATTTCAGGAATTGCTCCAGTGAGAGAAAAGACAAACCTGATAAGACATTTAAGAACATTTTATTAACTTCCTCAAGAGCACCTTGCATCCTCTGATCCATTAGTAGTTTTGCTATTCTAGATCATTAAGCTAATATTCAAAACACCCTAATGCATTTTGGACAAAATGAAAGGTATTGGCCAACCTTGTCGTGCCTGCTTTAAATGCTCAAAAGAAGATCAGTTTTAGGACTGCCTGCAGCATGGAATCTGTAATTGATGAAGTGATGAGAACAGACACTTTGTCAAGTGGCAAGTGCATTAAAACCTACTGCCCTGTCGATGGGACCAAAATGAGGTTTTTTCTACCACTGTTACTAAATATTTAACTGGAGCACATCCATTGACTTTCATTTGTATGACTGGACTCAGCAATATGTGGGAATTCAACATACACAGAGAAAGTAGGATTTTTAAATAGAAACTTGGGAAAAAAGTCTAAAAATGAGATTATTCTTGAAGTATAAATTATACCAAATGAATGCTTTGCAATCAGGAATATAGTATGAAAATACTCTTGGATTTTCTAATTCATTATTATGTTCATAGAAAGTGGATATATGAGATTTTATTCCATATTTTTGTACTTTTAAAATGCCTTGTCATGTGACAAAGCATGTACAAGAGGTGACCATCAATGCATTTCACATCTGCAGAGAAGAAGTAGGAGAAGTGTCTCCCACACTAACAGGAATGATGGAGCAGTTTGCTACAAAAGGGAAGTTCCTCAGCATTTTTGAGGAAGTCTAGAGGCAGCTGTGTATTTTTGGGTGGCCATAAAAAAGAAGGGGAAAGACTCACAGAGAAGATGGATTATTTTGTACTGGAATCATTCCAGCTGTTGGGTGTTTCTAGTGAGTTCATTTTAAATAATGGGCTTTTCTTATGGCATGCTTTCTACTAGAAATAAAAAGACATCTGAATATAATAAAAAAAGTTACTAAACATCCCTTGACCTCCAGAAATATATGCTTTGGGCCAAACTGTGCCCAAACATGGGACAGTCTCTATTTCATTCAAGTTGTTTTGTCAAATCCTGAAAGAATGTATTGTGCAAATAAGTATGTTTAGTATGACCATTTGGTGAAACACTCAGTGGCAGAACTGTAAATCACTTTTTGGTCGTTTAGAGTTTAGATGAAGGTTTGTGGCCTGTTTTTACCTCTTTCGAGCTGAGGTTCTCCAAACACTTTAAGAAATGACTGGTAATAGTACTGGTCTTGAAATCCCAAATCTATCATTTGAGGCAGTACAGCTCAGATGAGAAATTACTTTTACCCTGAGCCAATTCTAAAATAGGTTATGTTGGCTGTGATTCTGTTAAAAAAAAAAAAAAGAGATCTGAGAAAATAAAGCATCATCAAATCTTCCTCTACATGGGATAAGTGAAATAAGTGGTAGCAAACTGGATTTATCTGACTGGAGATTAATATGCTCTTTCTTACTGAAAGTTTCCAATTACCACTTCTGATGGGAATGAGAAAGAGCACGTTAATCCTGACAAACTACAGATTTGAGTAATCATTTCAGTGTCAGATCCAAGAAAGTATCATCTTTTCTCAATTAAGACATATCTCTTACTTAGTATGGAGTTTATGATGAGGATGCTATCTGTATGACTTCCCCCTCTCTCAGCCATGTCTTCATGGGTATTATACAGAGAAATGCTATCAGCTAAATGCATAAACACTCTAAAGAAACACTGTGTCACCCTTTGAGTTTGCTGTTGGTGGTCATAACCTTTGGACATATTTCTTTTTGTCAGTTGTTCAAATAAACGTTTTCTCGCTGCAAAGACTTATTTCAGGCTTTTCACAAAACTATCTTTTGGTACAAGGAAGACCCATGTCCTTCAGACAAGAAGCATTCAATTTAAAAATATTTACAAATTAAGGAATATAATTGCCCTTTCCCACAGTGTTGAGGCATCCTGATACAGCCTCATAACTTACAGCAAGACCAAAACCACACAGAGATTTCACAAAACCAAGGGCTCTGGTGCCTGGAGGGAGGGCAAAGTTGGGATGGAATTTCACTGGCTCAGTTTAAGTATCCAAGCAGAAAAAATTAAGAACTTAAAGCTGGACACCTTATCAGTCAATTCAAAGGTAAATTACCCCAGAGCAATCTGCATGTCACTGTGCATATACTGTGTCCTCTACCTGATGATTAACTGAAATCACATGTAGCTTATATGTGACAATGCAATCATAGTAAACCAGACAGGAAACAAATAAATTTGCATAAGGTTTACAGTTCTCTGGATGAACTAGATTACATACTTAATAATAAAAAGTTTTTTTATGATTTTAGGACAACTTAATTAAGCTAGTGCAACTTTTAAGAAAACAGGCAGGTTAAAATTTCCAGAAGATGAACATCTTCTCAATGTTTAATCTTTATTCCTGTGAAACATGTCCATAGAGTTTTCTAGTTTTATAACAATACTTTTAATCTATAAAAAGTTTTCCAATTTTATGTTCTGTTTTTCTTGAAGTGTATTACATTTTTAAAATTAAATTAATCTAACAGCATGAATACATCTATAGAACCTTTAGTTGCTTAAAAGTTCCTTTGACAGTAAGCCACTACAGTGGAGACTAGGAGAGACATAAGTCTTATGAAATGCAAGTTCCTCTTAATTACCAACAATATTTGAAAATCACAGTAGCAAAACTGATTAAAAACCCTTAAAATTTCAGCAAAGCTAGTCCATGTGCTGATACATGCACATCAGAGTAAACCTTATTGTTTTGGTGCCATATACTGTGGATAGATGGCAATGATAATAAAATTTGGCCATTACAAAAAAATTTCCATTTTCAAGCTTCCACTAGTGAAGCTTGAAAATTCTATGTTTTCCCAAGTATTTGATACATTTTGAGTATACTATTGACTGCCAAATATTTACTTTATGCTTCACAAGCAGAATTTGCTATCTAGGCTCAAAACTGAGTAGCACCTCATACATTCAAATCCTGTATTTTAAGTATGATGGGGAAAATGCCATGCCGGGAAAATACCATGCCAGGAAAACACAGGACCAACTATAACATTATTCATTACTATATTAATTAGAAATATAAAAATATCAAGGTCTTCTGGAGTGTGCTGAGAAAAAAATGAAATTTCTCATCCCTTATGAGCAATCCTGTAATATTAAAATATAAATCTTTTGTATAGATGTTTTGAAACACCCCATAGAAATTTAGATTTCTGCTATGGAAATCTAGAAGATGATTTAATGAACCTACAGAACTGCAATAATTCTGTGTACAATTATAGATCTTCAAAGAAGCTTGTACAAATCAGCATTACACTATAAAATTGTTAGTATGTTTATCCTTTTGAGTTTTTATTGGTCCCTTTTAAAAAAAGAGCTGCTCTCTAGTAACTTATTTCTTCAGGCAAGCCAGTCACCTGGTGACTGTGTGGCACACAGTAACAGATGAGGTCTGTGTTTTTAGAGGCAAATAGGTGCAAGACTTCAAACAGCCACTCCCTGCCCCAGTTCTTTAGGAAACCTCTGTGTGGGATGAACGTCTGAAAGTGAATTTACGGCTGCGGAGCGGAACGCTGTCCTTTGTTCAGGGAACTCTTGGGGCTGAGAGCAACACAATAGTAAATACATTTAGCCAGCAAAAAACTCCTCTGGAGTCAGAAATAAATTAAATCTGCATGCCTGTTCTTGCTTCACTAAACTGGAAAAATGTGCCTATGACACTGTGATTAAAAAACAAATGCAGACACACTGCAACTATTGCCTAGCTGCCAAAAAAACGGTTTTACAGAACTATCAGCAAAATTGTCCAGAAGCCAAATTTTTAACCACTGAGGAAACTTGTGCTCTCAAAATAGCTCAGGCTACATTGTTCCATTAACTGCTCTACATAATTAAACATACTGCTTACAAAAAAAGATAGAATTAAACACTAGCACATTTTTTCTTCCATTCTCCCTTTTACTATTGCTTTTATGTAAAGAGTAGCCAAATGTGCAATAATAATTGCTGTTTTATAATGCCCCATTCATGGCAAAACAGTCTGGTTTGCAGAGGGGCAATATATGTGATATTTGTTTTGAAATTAATAAGAATTCAGGTGCTTGCATTTTTTACAATTCTTACATCAAAATACTTTTTATTCTAAGTAGGACTTATACCTGTGTTACTTGCACATAAAGATTTCCTCTAGAGATTTATTAGTAATAAATGAAGTGCCTATATTAACAACCAGTTCTGAGATAGAGCATAAGACCTATTCAGTAGTGTGATATGACAGTAACACTAATTTTAAACAAAGAATAAACTGTACTTCCTCAACCAATTAAGTCTGAGATAAAAAGGATTGAGGCATTTATTTATGGAATCTATATATCACAGACTGCGTGGGAAGAGACTGTATATTATAATAATATACCTATATTATAATAATATATAAAGGTATATCATAATATACCTATATTATTTCTCTGACAGGTTGCACAGCCTAGATTTCTTCATCTAAAGGAAAAGAGCCCCACTGCTAGCACAGTGCTTCCAATCTTTTCCAGATCTATTGAGGAAGGCTGGTACATGAGTAACAAACTGGGTTTTTGAAACATTTGAGCATTTTATTAGTTTCCTAATTTAGGTAAGTTATGATTCTTTGCTCACTGAAGACAGTGGGAATCTCTCTGTTGATTTTAGTGGAGTCAGTCCAGGCCAGCTCTCATGGGCTTGGCTTTGCTTCATAAGCCAGGTGTTGTGACTGAAGATATCACATCAGTCATACTCTTTGCATTTAAAATTAGAACAGAACATAACAAATCCAATAACTGTACAGATTAAAACTGTGTGTTTGTGTGCTACCAAGCCCTAATGGAAGTTAAGAAAAAAACTTTTAAATCCGACTGCAGGATTATTTATAAAGGAGTGAATCCACCTTTACTTTACATACAAGGGATTTTCAGAACCTGTAGCTACAGGATGCTGACACATAGTATTAGTTATATTAGTGACAGAGCAATAGGGAATTATCTCAATCTTCCAGACATATAACACATGTTTTCAAATTGGCCAGGTAGGATGTAAAGTCCAGAGGAAAGCCCAGTACCTTTTGAAGTCTGATTTTGTTTCTACATTTTCCCCAAACTAAATTTGACAGTTGATGTGTGGTTTTGAAACAAGAAACCGGAGGTAACCACGTAACCTTTACTGCAATTTACTGGGAGGCTTCTCCCCAAAAACTGGCATCATATAACAGCAGAGCTAATTTACAATTCTGATGGTCAAATTGTGCTAATCGCCAAGTAGAATATATGGAATATGAGAAAAAATATTGCAACAAATTTCTTAGAAAATCAGGCAGGAAAAACATCTATTCAGTTTTTCACTGGTTCAAAATTTACCTGCATTTAGAATTTTTGCATACTAATTTTTAATTAGTATGTTCTGACTACAAAATGGCAACTGACTCAGTGTTCTATCCAGCAGAGATAATTACACAAAAGTTGTTCGATTGAGAACTTTGCTCTTTTATCACTGCAACCAATAGTAGGACAATTTTAGTCAGGGAAAGCTGACTCTTATCTAGGAAAAAAACTTGTTCATTTAGATCTCTAAGTAGAAGGCCTATCAGAGAAATAAAAAAAGAAGAAAAGTGTAAGATTTAAAATTTAAATATTTAATTAGAAGCATATGAAAGAACTTTTTTGTCTGTGTCTAAAGCTATTCTAGGTATTTTGAAAACAGAAATAACCATGGATCATTATTGACAGAGTTAGCTGTCTTCTTCCAAATGCATGGAGTACATTTATGTTATGATTAACTTTTATTATTTTTTTTCAATATTTTGCGTGTCAAGACTGTTCATCTAAAGAAACTCACACCTTGTAATGAGAAAACACACGTAGGCTCACTGCAAATCCACATCATAAATATTGTTGTTCTGTTATTTTTGTTTTGCATTATTCATTGTTGGTTTTATCTATTGTTAGTTTTGTTTTTGTTTTATCATTAAACATCACTATGAAGGCAGAGATCTCACAACTCTTCTTTCCATGAATTTGTACTTGGGAACACATACCTGGCGTGTTTAGTATGCCACTGGACATCAAAGAGTTTGCCTAGAGATTGTTCAGACTGCATTAACATTCATATTGCAGCAGTAGTGTCTTCAATGACAGAAATGTATATTACTTATTTTAGGAACAATTTCCATGTCAACACTGCCACGGCATTATGTGAGCAGAATTTGTGATTATGCCTATTTACCCTTGCTCAGGTTTAAAAGGCAATGCAGCCAACAGAAGTTCTAACCCCCATCTATAAATGCCAAGTAGCTACAGATTCAAACCTTACAGCTGTAAATAAATGGGAAAAGCTCTTCCCTGTAAAATCAGGCTGAAGCCATTATGTTTGAAATCAAAGATACTATGTCTAAACAATATCTGCTCTGCTTTGCGAACTTCATCTTTAAACAAGCGTGGGCAGAGAAGGATACTGAAATTGCTACCTCTTATTTCCCTCCACATTTTGAATTTTGCAAATAGATATAAAAATAACTCCAAATGAAACATGATAGAGGCTAAATTGCCTCACAATGCCCTCAGCCTAATTAAGAACTTGGTACTTCAGCGAGGATGAGCATGGAGCAGAACAGTAGAGTAAATTTTACTGCTCTCTCGAGCCTAAAAAAGGAAATTCCTCAAAACCACAAGCTTTATGACAAATTACAAAACTTTAACTTATTTTTATTTAAAAATATTATTTTCATGACAGATTTGCTGAGATGCTTGCTTCCTCTTGGTGGACTATGTTTTTGAATTCAAAAGGTGAGATTACATTTTCCATGCACATTTAAGGTTATCCAGCCATAGTTCAAGCAGAGCCTCCCATCACTGCAGGGGTAAATTGCCAGCTGCCTCCTCTTATTGCAGTTTACTACATTGCCTCAAGCTCTTCCCCATTAGGGTATAGCACACAGTATTTTATTGATTTTGGAAAGCATGCTAAGTGGCAAAGGCATGAATTTTCAAAGATGAGTGGCTTCACTCTAGTGTGAAATATCAGCTATAATTCATTCCTTTCCAGAAGTGGAAGAAATGCTGAAGAAGAGCTAGGATATCTACACCCTGTGGTCAACCACTAACACAGCATTCTGAGTCTGTTCCCAACTCTACCTTTGATCCTAATTTGAGATCTTCACTACTCTGGACCTTATTTTTATGTTTATTATTTGGAAGTGGAAAGGAGGGTGGAAATGAAAGAGGAAGCAGAACTGAAGGAGGCACCATAAAGCCAATCTTTGTGTGCCTAAACTGGATAATGAGCAATGATCACAGCACATTTGGTAACATGTCTCAGTGTGGATTTGGTTTGGTTTGAAATATTCATAATCATGTTTTGTTGTTACCAGGCACACAGTGCCTGAAACAAGACTAATAGTGCAAATAATCTCAGAGACTACAGCAACAATTTCTTACAACAATAATTTCTTACAAATATAATCTTACAAAGATTACAACTGTAATTTCCTTATAGAAATAAAATGGGGAATGAGACAAATTTGTTCACTAAAAGAAGAAAGGAACCACTACAAGATAGTTGGAGTGAAACATCTAATGACATATTTTGCTTTGTGTTTCCATGCTATATAGCTGGTTTTACTACGGATTTAAGATAGTGCTTTACCATTACTGTTAGTGAAACAGTTGTTTTACCTAGCTTTGTTTGAAATATATGCACTAAAAAAAGCAAAACAAGGGGGTATTTTTGAACTGCTTTGAGGGTCTTCATAGATTTTTTTGCCTCCCACACTTGTTGGGTTGAATCCTGTTGACTGGTCACCTCCAAGTTTCCCACATTGATGCAAAAGTGGTCAGGAATTGAGAAGCTGAGTTACTTAATTAGAATATCTCATACATAAGATTAAAATTTCTATGGCACTGAATGAAACAATGACTACACTGCAATAATTTAATTTTTAATTTCTTTTCTGTAACCTAGAGCAATGACTTTAACTGAAAACTAGTTGAAAATTTTAAAAAAATGGGGTGAAGGAGCCAGATATAACTGCTGGCATGAGGGAGGCATCCTGAAGTCATCGTAGGAATGGCAGGGGAAAAAGAAAAGACATCTGGTTTCTCTGTCTCATGAACATTGAGGCCTCTTTTCTTGTATTTTAAGCAAGATGAATAATCAAAACCAGAGTTACCCCACAAAGATCTCCCCACTTCCTATGTGTGGAGTCATTGCAGAAAATCTCAGAACATTCCCTACACTCAGACAAGGAGGTGACTCTTTAACTGTACAACAAAGTATGACTGCAATATCAATTTTTGAGAAAACATTACTGCTGAATATTACACTAATGCATTTCTAAATGACAAGAGGGGGTCAAGATATGAGAAAAACATGAGCAGCATAGTTTTTCCCTGTAGATTCATACAATGACTATTCATCTTTTGTAATTCAGGTATTCAAAAACCAAGGCTAGCTCATTCTTGAACTACAATACACAGAAGAGGATTCAATATCACAGCTGAATTGTTTTGTATGTTCATTTCTATAGAAGAACACTAAGGCATTACTAAGGACTTTTTTATTCATTGCTACAGGGTTCAGTATTAAATCACTTCTTGCAGCATTCTCCCTGCTCACTGACAACCCATGTTACTTCTAATTGAATTTTTGAAATTGGTTATTCATTATCCAAGAACACCTCAGTTCTGTGTTAGTAATCAGAGGAGATGCAAAGAGCTCTTTGATTAATGGTCTCAATGATCTTAAATTTATTTTCCTACCTAAAAAATTCTATGATCCTATACTGTTTTGTAACTCCCATTACAAATCTGTGTATATCCTAATTATTATCATACTAAGCTGTATCTTTCAGCAAGTCTTTGTATGATAGACTTTGTGGCATTATACAGAAATGAAATATGGATAAAGGAACTGTTTATTGTCCTTGGACTTCTTAAACGTGAGAGGGCATCATCATTGGCAAATCCTGCTACTGTCAGTCGAGATGACCACAGAAAAAACAGAGCAAGCCATTTTTGTTCAGGACATCGATTATTTACAACAGAAAGTAGGTTTATAGCACCAGCAAATGGTATAAAACTACAAAATGGTGCAGATTCATTATATGGGATTAGAATTTAAAATTGCTTTCATATGGAGTAAGACCCTGAAATTGCATAGGTATAATAATGAGATAATTCTCATAGGTACACAAATCAGCTTCACATGCAATTATAACAACTACTTTCAAAACCTTTCAACAACTACTTTCAAAACCTGACTTTACTGAGAGTGCTGGTGAAAAATACATTTACCATATTTTTTTGAAATTTATTTCACAAAATTTCTTTCAGTATACATAGTATGGAATTTTCACTTAATATTTTAATTCTTCACAGTCTTCCCACCCAGATCTGTTGGCCTGGATCCCAGACGTGCCTGTCTGGGACAGACAAACAGTTCAGCTGCTTGGCTCTGGGGGCTGGAGGCAGAGTGTGGGGCAGGGCATGGTGCACCTGGCTGTCCTCCATGGCTACAGGAAAACTACCAAGGAGTACAAAGCCTACTTCCCACATCTGCCACAGATCAGCAGCTCTGGAGAGCATCTCTGAAATATCCAGGCTGTAAGTAAGGTGGCAACAACAGTAAATAAAATTTGCTAGGGCCCATTTTCTCTCCCTGTGGTCTTAGCTCACAACAAAATGGTGAAGCTCTCTCTTCACAGAACATAGAGGCCCTTTCCAGACTATCCCAGGTCTGTGCCGTGTCCAAACACTGCATGGGAGATGCTGCTCAGCATGGACAAGAGCCATGCCAGGGCCATGCTCACAAAGAAGCGGCATGGATAGGTAAGTGCCCATGCAAAGCCCTTCCTGGTTTGCAGTAGAGGTAAAGCCAGAGCCCACAAGCCAAGACAAGATCACAGCCACCATCCAGAGGGGCTAGGAGTGACAAGGATCAAAACAGCATGCACAAGTGACCTGACTATGTGTATGTGGGATTTTTACATTTCCAACCACCAAAGTCTGCTGGTAGTGCAGACTGCACAGTACACTTACAGATGCACATGTTTCTCCCAAATTAGGGCATAAATAACTCCTGGAAAACCTTGAAAATTCTTCTAAATTATATTTCCCACATTAAGTCACATTAAGCTTTTCATAAATTCTGTTGGAGCACACATCTAACACTCCTCAGCAACAGTCTTTGATAGATCACATACATCCATTTGTAGACATCAAAATGACATGTGCAAAGAAGCTCAAAGCAGGGAAAAAATTGGATACTGATAACTATTACCATATACAAAGAAAAATGTGGCCCACTCTTCTTTCCCTAGCAAATGGTTTGCTAGGGAAAGAGGGTGGCTTTATCAGCTAAAGCAGACCTGCTGCATCCTGTGCAAAGCATGTAACTTCCCTACTGCTGGCACTCCACAGCCTCCTGTTTGGTGTGAGCACTGCCTGGGTCTCAGTGACTACAGGTGCTAGACACAAAGCAAAGCCACAGCTGCTTACCGCAGTTGTCTTCGTCAGCCCGATTCCCGCAGTCATCCTCACCATTACAGTGCAGCTGTTGGGGCAAACACTTTGTGATATTGCCACATGGAAAGTAGCCCAGGGGGCACCTGGTGCCAGCTCCAGAAACGTGATCTTCCAAAGAGTCACAGATGACTAAATAGAAACAGAAAAAATAGGTTTATTTTATGATGTGTTTAAGGGTATTTGATATTATGCCTTTGTAAGTAGTCATTTACATCTGAATGTGAATATCAAGCAACAAAAATGTTTTAATTCATTTGGCATGAAATTAAAAACAGTATATGAAGTACTTGTTAAACTTGGCAAAAATATTTTATATTGTTAGCTAATTAAAATTTCATTTGATATAAAGCAAGCAGGTAATTCTCAAAAAGGTAATTCCTCCCTATTCTTCCTCAGAATGAGATCAAAATGTTAATTATACAAGACAAATGACCTAAGGCTACCATTTTAAAGGATTTTTTCACTATTTATTACAACAATATACCAGATAGGCTATAGATACTCCTGCCATGGAAGGGTGGTTAGAGCTAGATGATCTTTAGGGTCCCTTCCAACCCAAACCATTCTATGACATTCATTTGTGCTGAAATCTTAGATCCAGACAGATTAGCCCCTCTATACAAAGTCAGATCTAGATATGTTTGATTATATTCCAATTTTAAAGAAACTACTGGGTGTAAATGGATCAAGGATCAAAAACAAGGCAATTGCAATGAAATCTGTGGCACAGTTTTGCTGAAAATTTAGTATGACATCATGAAGGGGCCAGTTATGAATCCTTCAGAAGAGCTGTCAGTCTGATCCAAAAACTGTGGAGATATTGGTCAGAATATATCAGCGTGAAGTTTAGATACACAGGTGGTGTTCTGCTGAGCCTGTGCTCTGTAGGAAGGAATTTTAGAGAACACAGGACTTCATTAAAGCAGTGCTGAGGGGAAAGGTAGAGAGATGCTGATGAGAGACAGCCAGAGTGGCTGGAGGACTCTGCCTGTCCTCTGTTTTTCAGTTCTCTGTGCTGCAGCAGCTGCAATCACCCACACCTGCAGATGCATGATGCCTTACCAGTCCCACCAGTGCACCTGAGGGACAAATTCTGCCATCACCACTTTTTTCCCCAAAAAGTGTGACTTAACTACCACTTCTGTAATGGATTGCAGGATGCCAAGTCAGATTTCTTGTTGTACAAGACCAACTTCTTCTCAAGAGCATACTATGGAGAGGGTGTAAAATTACTCTAGAATTAAATTTGTTCAGTCCACAATACATTGGAAATGGAGAAAAGCATCATCAGGACAGAACACTATCCAGTGTTCTTCACTTCCAAAGCTTCCCTAAACCTACCTAGTACCTTTCTGCAAGGCTCTGCTAATTTAATTTTTGAAGCACTTTCAAAAAGGAGTATCACTTTTTCTTAGAGCTACCATTTGACTTAATGCATACTGTTACAAAAAACTCCAAAAATCAAATACAGATTTTATTTTAAATTTCATTGCAATCTTAGAGCACTTCAGATACTCTCTAAAAACTTTATTAACTGTGATGTGATGCTTGTTCAGATAGTAACTGCTCATTCTGAAACATGGAATTATTTTTACAGGCTATTTTCAAAGACAAAGTATCAATCTTTCACACAACTTTCCCAGATTAACAAGGAATGTTCTTGGAAAATATCTGATTTTTGCACTCATTTTTCTCTTGGACTAAGAGAAAACACCTGAAATTCGATCAATTACTTCAGATTCCTAAAAAATCCCTTCCTGAAGAACTTTCTTCCAGTTAAGCCCTTGACAATGTTTAAAACTCTTGAAAAATTGGAATGTAAGAGCTGTAGCAGCAGAAAACGGAGATAAATATCCTCTATATGTACAGAATTATCCTTGCTGTCAGAAGCATCCTGCATAAAATTCTTATATTCCAGCTAACCACCACTGAACGATTTAGAAAAGTTGATTTGCTTTTATCCACAAGTATATAACCCATGCAATTACTCAAAGACCATCCGCTCCTTAAGGCTTTTAT
Organism: Setophaga petechia; assembly: GCA_024362935.1. NCBI lineage: Eukaryota > Metazoa > Chordata > Aves > Passeriformes > Parulidae > Setophaga > Setophaga petechia. The sequence goes on from JANCRA010000001.1 coordinate 38,425,264, forward strand.
GTATGGGTACCAAAAATAAAGCTACATCCTAGTCACCGGGTGAATTCATACTTGTATATTGTTCATAAATTTCTCTGCTGTTCTGTGCTTGTATTCAGAACATTATGATTAACTTGTTCTACCCAAAAAGAAGTAGCAAGAAAAGCTTATGTAGGCATACTGTTAAGCAAATGGTGTATATGTACTACTTAGTGCCTTGAGTCTGTTTCTTAGCAAAAAGCTGAGCAGGCAACTGAGGCTCCCTTAAGAGCAATTGCCTGTTAAAATCTGAATACCTACCAAACCATTGGTAAGAGACACCTGTATGGAAAAAACCACCATAAATGAAAACCTCCCAAACAGACCATCAAAAAACCTCTCACATTTTGTCAAGCTTTTAATCCTACAAGCTAGAGACATATTTAGACTGATCTGAACCTTGTGCTTAAAGGGGCTGATCTCCATGCAATTTAAATTTAAAATGAAAGCATTTATCTTCTCACACTAGCATTCAATGGAATTTCACAGCATGTTCCAAAAATTATTATTAATTATTCAAATAATATTAATCCCTGAACTAATAATGAATTTGCTGTTGCATTTTAGAAATCTGTACTTTGCCACAAAGAATAAGTCTCTCATGATGTTCAATGTTTTGAATTCTCAGTACATTTATAGCCTCGATGATGTCTATTCTGAACCTCTGCATTATTCATTTGTGCTATGTAGGATTATCCTGGCATGTAAATATCTGCCTGGGAAAGGAGACAACACAGCTTCAAAACTCAACAACTTCATCCCACTTATAAAATCAGTGAAAGCACTGGTCTTTGTCCACTGACTTGTTAACATCACTTTGTTTATGCAAAAAAAGACAGAAGTTTGGACTCTGCTGATTGCAGGAGATTTATGTCTGGAAAAGCCCCCAGTTCTCTGGGGAAATATTTGGTAAAGCTGATGAAGGTAGACAGAAGATAAGACAGTAAAAATTGTTGTGAAATGCTAGATAATATTCAAGCAATTATCTTTCAGATTGAGGAAATTAAACTTCGGTCTTTTATGTGAGGAAAATGGATAAAGATAGCAATGCAACAACAGCAATTAAAAATTATGGTTATTGTTTTGCAAATACAGACTTTACTGACATCGGAGTTCACCATGACAAGATAATGATCTATCACTCCATCTTTGTGATGTTGTATTAAAATTGTTGGCTTTTCTACATTTGATTGATTTTCAACTATGAAAAAAATCTAACCGCTCTTCTTGTATCATGTTTGTTCTTTTTTTTTAGCAGCTGAAGGAAGATGAAAAGTGATAAACCCGTGACAGACTTGCTTATCAGAAGGTTTGCTTTTACAGATACCAAGTAAAAGAGCCTCTTCTTTATATACCTCATAGAGAAAATCATCTCCTGCTTCCTGTGACATAGAGATAATTGCAGACATTTCAGCTATTCCGTTCCAGAAAATTTCTTCTCATAACATTAAGCATAAATATTAAAATATTTGCAATGTTTTATGAAAAAGAGAAAAGAAATAGGTAAACTGGTATCAGTACAGACAGCAAAACGGCAAAGAACTTCTTTCTGACTCTTGTCTCAACACAGAAAAATGTTCTACTTAGCAGCATATTCATAATACTGCAAATTAAATATTTCTGACTGTTGTATATTTGGGGTCCCCTGCAATCCTCCAGATTAATCTCAAAATTTCAAGAAAAACCCAAGAACTTCTGTTGTGCACTTTTTAAGCTTGTCCAGACTGGCTGCTTTGAGATGCTTATTGCTATAAGATGTGTGCGGTGAGGAAGAAGGTGGATAATTTTCCCTGCTTGTCTTTAAATACCTGACTAAGCTAACTCTGCTTTCCTTCGCTAAAGGAATAAGCATGAGTTGGGTTGTCATCTAGTAAATATGATAAGGCTTTTTACTCCATAGCATGGATGCAGAATCACAGGGGAAAGAACATGACAGCCCCTCTTTAAACAGTCATAAAATGAAATTGAAAGAAGGAACGCATTTGGGAAAGCCAAGAACAAGATGTTCCCAGGACAACATGGCTTGGCTTCCAACTGAATTGATTAATTAGGTTTGCTAGTTTTGTGCATTCTTTGAAATACAGTGATTGGGTCACAAGCGCTGTTTGAGAAACCAAATAAGGGACATGTGCACCATAAGAACACAGAGTTAACACTTGGAGGTTCCGTAAAAGAAGTGAGGATGACTCCATAAAGGGAACAGTTCTGGGCTAATGGGACTGAGCCATGAGCACTGAAACCATCCAAAGGCATTACTCATTGCTTGGTACCCCCTAGTCACACCAGTCTCAACTGTGCCACATATGGGTTCAAATAAAGGCATATCATAATACCAGGAAAATATTTCTGTGTTTTCAAGAATTTGAATAACATGATGTCCAGCGTCATGAATTCAAAATGACTCATGAGTTCCATCAGCCAAATAAGCTAACTTGTTTTTCTTCACTTCAAGTGAGTTAGCACTTCAAAAGGGTTGAGGAAATCCAATTGCTTTTTAAAAAGGCTCCTTCGATGCCAAGGACTGAGGAGTGATTATGGAACTGAAGAATCCACCCTGTATTTTTCTGATGGAAAATTATTTTACCTACAAAAGCCCAAGTTCTTCAAATGCACTCATGCAAAACCAGTGGCACTTTTTCACTCTCACATAACTTTTTTTAGTTGCTGTACTTCTAGACACAGTGGGAGATGGGCTGGAGAAACAGAAGACTGAAAATATTCTTGCTTTGAGACAGAATGTTTTGTTCTAATAAAACAGAATCAACTCAGAAAATATTGAAGTTAAAATCAATTTCACCTGTAATTTTTGTGCTAGCTTGAATACTTCAAGCTGACAGTTGATTAAAAAATATCCTGTTCTGCTGAATGGTATATTAAGGGCATGTGAAATGGTTTTGAAAAACCTTTAACATAACACAGAACAGGCCTCATACCCCTATTACCTTCATTTGTAAAGATGAATCATCAAAACAAAGTTATAAAAGTTTACAACTATGAATTATTTAACCTTACAAAATGTTTAATTAATTATTAACAAAGAATAGAAGTGACTAGTGACTGACCAGCTTTGATCAGATGTATTTGAATTACCAAATGACAGAAAAGAAGATACAACTTAAAAAGATACTTTTAAAAAATAATTTGTTATCTGAATTTGACCATTACAACAATATGTAGAAGTGAATGAAGAGATGGAGTTAATTCTCAGATTAATTTTCCTGGTTTTGTTCAGAATTTTCAGCTTTTTCCCACTAAACATGGGATTTTTGAGAAATATATGACCGAGACAAGGATGAAGTTAGTCCATCATGTTTAAGGATAGAAATAAAAATTAACTTCTGCACAGTTTAATTTAATATATTATGAATTTATCAGTGAGAGTGCTTTTTTTTTCATCATGTAATTTTATAAAGACTCTCCTAAAATTTTCTTTCAGGAAAAGCTTTCTAGTGATATCTGGGAAAATGTAACAGGATTCTCATATTATTAAATGTCAATAAAATTAAAATTTAAACTTTCCATAAATAGCATATTGAAAATAGATTCCAGATTCATACAAGAACAAAGCAGAGTTTATACACTTGTATTTAGTGCTGTTAATGTACACACACTTGGGGTAACACCCTGGGGAAAATTTGTATACCAAAATAGACCTTGGTCTAAGTGGCAATAGATTCTTTGGCATTAATCCTTGAGACAAAGTGTCTGTGGATTAAAGGATTTGAATATATGTACAGGGCACTCAGAGAAGTGTAATCAAACTGTTATCACTGCACTGCCTTTTCTATAATTTGTGCCTCTGCTTTGGTAGTTGTCCAGCCCTGAAGTCCATAACATTTTCTAAATGTATGTATTTATTGCATATGCATTGTGTTTTTAATTCTAGGTTTGATTGGGTGCAAGTGACACAGTGTCATTTATTCAGTATGACAGATTCATTTCTAAAACATGAGAAATTGTTTTGAATATTTAGCTATTACCTTTGCAACCAGAAATATATTTTCAGTTTTATTGCGTTACATTTATCTTTAGTAAACTACATTAGATGCCACTCTAGGAATATGTAGTACTTGAACTACACAACTAAGTTTATATTTGCTTCCATTAAACACAATATAGTGAAATGCATTTGAGCAAAAATGATGCATATATAATGACTCTTGCACACCAATCTGGTAATTATCCTGGATTTTAATTTCATAAAGTACCTCCATACCTTGCTGTGGATTACACAACGCTTTAATTTCAGAAGCATTTTCCAAACCAGAAAATTTGTGCTATCTTTTTTGAAAATATCACCTCCAATCTCACAACAATATCACAAGTTATCAGTTATGCCACAGATAATTCAGTCTAATTAATGCAGTTGGAAGATCCTTGCTGTCTAACTGCCACATAAATCCACTCCAGGGCTGGAAACTGCCAGTAGAACAACTCAGACTGGTGACATGGCACATTGCCACAGCATTTGCCTTTTATACCTTTTATTAATTTGTTGTTTTGTTCTGATTGCACAGAATTTAGAATAAGTGCATAAAGAACTGAAAGAGATAATACCTCTAAAAGCCTCAATATGAAGTAAAATAGGCTCAATCCAAACCCTCAAATTTTGTAGGGCTTTCCCAGAGGATGAGAGTTCAGCATAATAACTAACAAAGACACAAATTAATGAACAGGGCCAAACCTTTTTATTGCTCCACTTCCCCTCTTCTTTCTCTCCCCAAATAAACAGAATTTAAATTATATCTGACTCTTATTTCTGTTTAGAAAAAAGTTCTAGCTCCATATTCTGACATGATTTTCCAATAGAAAATACATCAAGGTAAACTCTCCTTTGCCCCTGTGATTTTTGCCTCAGTGTTACTCCTCAATTTCACTAATTTCTTTTTCACAGCAGGGCAATGTGAAACACTGGGGCCATGTGAAACACTGGGGTTTTGTTCAAATGGTGTTAGGTATTGAGTAGAAATGAAGGCACCAATCCAAATATGTTAAATGCACTGTACTAGTCAGTGCCATCCCACCTGGAAGGCCTGGAAAGGGAAGGGTTAGCCATCAAAACAAAGGAAACTGCTCTCCTAGGAGTTAATTATTTCTCACAACCACTATTGAGTGTGTTTGGCCTGGTTCTTTGAGCTCCAAAAAGAAAATAAGTTTATTGTAAGTAATTTTTTCCCTCTCATTTGAAAAGCAGCATTTATGAGGTAACAATTGAAAGACATGTAATAAAAAAAAATACATTAGAAAAAGACCTCTGAAGTTTCAGACCTGGAATGGTACTTCTGAAGTTTTGTAATCCTAGGGTAACAGGTTTCTTCTACTGCAGTATTTGCCAGGTACCTTACAATTATTTTTGTATCTTATAGCATAGTAGTATGCTAATGAATGTTCTTTATTTTTTAAAATCTGAGCAATCCAAGAATTGAAAATATACTTTAGCCAAAAAAAATTAAGGACAGATGTTTATCAATAAACAATCATTCACCTCATCTAGATAATTCTGAATTTCAATACGTAAGGACAGTAGTAAGAGATTACTATAAGGAAATTAATTTCTGACTTGCTGCTTTCAGCGAGTTAATCCAGTCAGCCTTGCATAACGTAAGCAAAAGTAAAACACTGACTAGTGAAAACTAAATTATTTAAATTAAAAACAATAGACATTTGTAATATTTCTCTTAAGTTTCCATAAACAAAAGGCAGGTTTAAGTGACTTCATGACACAATGTCATATACAGGAGGAAGTTTGTGTACATGTGCATTCATGCATGGAAGCAAAAAGAAATCCAGCTGATCAGACAGAAAGCACTTGTAGCAAAGCCTTAAGAGAAAGCTGCAATGAGAAAGGGGAATGAAACTAGAAAGGCAATGAACATGGAAATTACTTGGTGATATTCAGATTGTAGGAACACACTATTTTGCAAAAAAACAGAACAGAAAAGAATCACCTGAGTATCATTAACTTGTCCTCAAGGCAGAAACAACCTAAAAGATCATAACCAATTGCCTAATTTTCTTCTCTCAGAAAGGACAAAACTGTCTTCCATTTTTTTCCTGTGAAGTATTTGCACTTTTACCCCTACCCCAAAACAGAGGTTATAGGTACATTATGCAATTTATTCCAACTTTGGTATGTTCTTGTGATGGGGAAAAAAGCCCCACAAAACCCCAACAACATGGTAGAATGAGCATCTTGCAGTGCTGATGATAGAAAAATAGCTTTGAGAACAGCCAGCTCAAACAGTCTGAGGAAAAGAACCTGAAGGGTGGCAGTGGGAGATTCTATTATCTTTATCTTCTTTTGCTCTCTAGTCTCTTATTTTGCTACAGAGGCACTAGAGCTAAGCAAGCCACAATTTCAGATTCCACTATTTTTCCTCTTCTCCCAAGTAGCACAATCCCAAGTAAGCCTTTAAAAAATAATCTCAGTTATGCTTTTTCTATGACTCCAGACAGAGAAGAAGTGTTTTGGGAGCCCTAATGCTGTATTTGAAATATGAAACATAATCTGGGGTTTTTTTCTCTTTTTCTTTTTTTCTCCCTTTATTGTGGCTTTAGTAAAGACTAAAAGGATTGCAATAATAGTTCTTACAATGGAACTAAGCCAGCATAATTTGAAATGAAGCTCTGAAGCACACTCAAGATTAATCTTGTAACAATGAAAATACATTATTTCTTGGTCAGCTGGAGACAGGACTGTCTGATATATTTTATTAATTCACATACCTTTGTTACTAAGAACCATTTATAACTATTAAGAATTTAAATAGAATATAGAACTACAAGTTCAGATTTGGGAGGTGACTCTGCCCTGTGCCCTACCAGATTCCACCCTCCTGAAGTATTATAAAATATGAAATCCTTTGTTCCGTTTTGAAGTAAAATATTTTAGAAAATCTGTTTTCTAAAACCTCTCAGAGCTATTTTGTAAAAATCAATTTGCAGAATGTGCTTAAATAAATGCATTATTGTTGGATTCTGACTCCTTAATCTTTGCTTCAATTTAAATATGACAAGTTTTCCAATCTCTGCTGTATTCCACTATGAGTACACATAACTCACCACTAAAAGTTGTGACACTCCAGTTAAGTGCATAAAATAGAAATTATCTCAAGTTAATAGGATTTCTGACCTTTATGAAGTGAATAATGTTAGCTGGTTAAACCACAGAACTGAGGATTCATTTAGGTTGAAAAAAGCCTCTGAGATCATGTCATCCAGCTGTTTGGACCCCATGACCAGAGACATCTGACTTATTTCTTCTTCTGCAGGTTGTATCAAAATGTGCATGCAGATTAAGAGCAATAGATCTTTAAATTATATCTTGTAGATTTTATGCATTTATTAATGCACATAAAGAAATGTCTCATTGGCAGCATATATTTGGAAGCTTGGATATCCAAATTAGAAAATATAACAAGAAACAGCATTCAGAAGTTTGGCTCTGTTTTGGATGCACTTTGGCTAAGCAATGTTTTTGTGTGGATTGCTGTGGATTTAACCTCCACATAGTCTATAGTTCCTCCTTCTCATAATTTCATGCCCCTTCATCTAACCTAAAAGAGGATGGTGTCTGCTCCTGACACTGTTTTCTCATTGCCAGCAGTGAGAGCCTGCTCTGTGGAGCCAATCTAGAAACCAAGAAACCAATCTAGCTAAATGATGATGTGAAAGCAGTGAATATGCAAATGAAAGATTTAAAAGAAAAAATGAAATTTTAACCAAATAGTGATAGAGCAAAGATATATAAGGTGTTTTATTTTTGCTAAAGCAATTTAAGAAAAAGAAAGACATCATGTGACATCTAAGTTATAGGGGTGTAGAAAATCCAACTATTTAATACCCGTTTCTGATATGTTTTTGGACAAAGTAGAAAGTGGTTGTACTCTTTGTGCATGGTGCTGAGAATCCATACTGAAGAAAAAGCAGGATTTATGGATGCATGTTTGCAGCACTACTTGATTACTAGAAAAGAATTCCTGTCTGAAAACCAGTGTCTATAATTTCTAGGTAAGACTACATAACAGTTGATTCACATGTTTTACATGGAATTGGAGTCAAAAATTGAGGTTAAGAAGCATATTTTTATGGCAGATGGGCCTTCTTAAAAAAAACTTGTAAAAATGCAGATTATCTTTGTCAACTGTACTGCTATTAAGTACTCCAGGCTAATCAAGGCATGTGGCTTTTAAATTCATTAATATTAATTTAATCCTTTTCTTCCCCATGCACACAAATTTTGGCTTAACTATGATGTGGGTAGTTTCATTAATGGATTCTGCTCCTAACCTGCTCCAAAGAAAAGCTGATCTATTCCTATCTATTAAAAACAAAACAATACTAAAGAAACAGGGCAAAAATATATTTCTAAGTTTAAAAATACCACTTCTACCCCTCCAAGCACTATGCCTTTTTCCCTACATTGAGCATAACATTGACAATCAGGTCTGTGATGGGAAAAGTCTCTTCTCCCAGGTCAAGCCAGTTATTTCTTCTGCAGAACAGAGGAGAAAGAGGTAATGTTCACCTGCTTTGACAGACTTGTGCATGCCTTTGGGCCTCAGTGACTGCACAGTCTTTCCCACTCCCAGTGCCATATTGACACTTGCCTTTCTCTGGAGGAAGCACTGACTTGATTGAGACAAACCCTTGTGACCAAATAAAGCCTTGGGATTGATACAGAACAGCTGGGTGGAACACAATGAGCTGTGCTACAGGGGACTGGGTGATTTAACATCCCCTCTGGATAAGCTCTGCTAAGTCATCTCACATGCACAGATCCCCCAGGATCAGGGGCACTGCTGCTGGGCTCTTCCTCCCACTGCCAGCTCACCCTCACACCAGGACATGAATTCAGCCTGTGGCCTCCCCATCAGGCCACAGATGGTGGCTCCTTAGACTGGTTCAATCCCTTGTTTTCCCATCAATCTCTCTTCCTGGTGTATTTGTCTTGCCCTGTCACACCAGTCAGCTGCATGCTGGATCACTCATGAGAATTGGGGGAGACACAGCAGGGAGTGAGCACAAGACTCTGCAATACTTCTTTGCTTATCCACAGCCACTTTTTGTGCAACATCCGTTACTAGCAACATGTAATCCACACTTGAATTCAAACTCAAGACCTTTATATTTCATACATTTCTGGTAACACACCACCATATATTACTAAAGGCATTTTATCTATGCTTTGATTAGTTTTCTAGTATATTACTGGCATCATGCTCTTTAGTCTGCAGTTTAACCACTTAGAAGCTATATTAAATTCCTAATTAGTTCCTTATCCTGCTACAATAATTAGACTTCCCATTTTTAAGTCTTCAGAGTTTACTTAGATTACAGTTTAGAATATAATATTATTGTTCAGACGGGGAGCTGAGACATTAACATATGTATGGCAAAGGTTTCTGCTAATTTTAGGCTTTTGCTTTCTGAATCAGTCAGTTTCACAGAGTACTTAGAGCACAGCTTTTACAGATGTCAGTGGCAACCATGCAATGAACACTGCCACATCAGGATGATCAAACCAAAACCCCCAGAAAAAATCTGCTATATAATTATTATCCAATTGTAAGGTTTTTAGAGCAAAGAACAGGAAAAGTTCATCACAGCAGAATTCAGTTGCTTTCATGAAATGGCCTTCATTTTGTAATCCCCAGCCTCATCCACATTTTATCTTAATCTTCTACAGTAAATGAAGGAGGGATCACACAGGCAGCATAATTTACCATAATTTTTGATTCATCCTTTTAATGCAGGACACAAAGCATGTGTCTTTGTGCAGTTATAACATGAAGAAAATTCAGTAAGGGCACATAGCACAAATTAAGATTTGGTCTCTTGCCTAAATTCCTAAGCACAGAGTTTACAAAATTAATAACTTTCTGTGACATATGTAACATTTACTATTAGAAGAGGAAATCAGTTTCCCTCCAGCATTTTATAACAGGACACCATGGTGCATCACTAGTCCAGATCCTTTAGCTCTCCAGACCTTAGTTTTATGAGAGGGTAGAGTTATTACCAGCTTCTGGGCAGAGGTGCTGCTCAGGAACATTTACATTTTGAAAGAAGTCAGTAAGTCACAGGACAATCATGGGCTTCGTTCTGGCTTTGTAATACGGAGCTCACCCTACCAAGCACAGCTTCTTTTTCTGCTCAGGCTCAACCCAGCTGCTTCACTCCCATTCTTTTTTGTCTACTTCTCATCATCTCATCCCTTTCTTTTCGTACAGAATCCTAGTTCTGATCTCACCATCCTCTGACTTCATTCTTCAGATGCTCACTCCCTTCTCTCAGAACTCCCTGTCCTTCTCCTTTAATTAACTTTCTGTTCCCTGCTGGCTCCCTCTCTCACATCCCTTTCTCAGTCTCTACTCTCCTGGATTAATAGTCCTCCTAATTTCCATTTTCCCCTTCTAAGCAGCATAAGTCTTTCCCCTCAACTCTCTGTTCCATTGTCCTATCTACCTGTCCCTTTTGTCCCTGCTTTCATTGTCCTTTTCCAGTCCTTCCCAATACATTTTCACCTCCTCTGTCTTTCAGACACAACAATTATGAGTTCCTGATCTTCTCAGCTCCCTGTGCCTCCCAGACTTGTATCAGCCGTTCAAAGTCTGATTTGATGGCTTCAGAGTCATGGTACTCAAGAGAAAACTCATGCTGAGATGGCTGGTGACAGATCCTCTGAGTGTCACAGTGGTCTCTAGCAGCAAGTAACATCTATTAGAAAAGGTTATTTTTGCTTTACTGCACTCAGGCTTGAGCAGCCTCATTCGCTCTAGTGGGATGGCCTGTCAGAGGATTGTCTCTCAGCACAGTGATATTGTAGAGGGATACTTCAAAAGTGCTGTTCAAGAAAATGCTTTGCTTAATACAAGATTATCCAAATTGATCAACGTAGGCAAAGTACCAATTCCTCATATTCAGAAAAAATTTTGGAAAAGTTTTGCTTGTCTTCTTGCTCAAGGTCCACAGACTGCACATAAAATTTGAGAGCAAATGGTTCAAGTCTGGTAGAATTGCTATAAACACTCAAGTTTTCAACTTGGGTAGCTCCTGGGGCTGTTAACAAAGAGGTGAAAACATTCTTGCCCAAGCAGCAGCTGCAGGATCTAACTTTCAAAGCTTTATTTTACCATCGTGCAGATTTTTCACGACCCTCTAACTGATACTAGAGTAAATTTTCCTCAGGAAATGTAGCTTGAATCCCCAATTTTCTGTAAATACACTGATTTTCATGTTATGCACAAGTAGATTCACAAGATGCATGTTGTTCTTCTAACTACAGGAAAGCCAGACAGATTAATGCCCAAGTTAAATGAAAGAAATAACCAAATATTATTATTACAAAATAATTATTTGAGTTTGTGCAAAGGCTGAAGTAATTTCACTTTCCTATTTACAAATCTGGAAGGAATCTTAAAATATGTTACAAACTATGTAAACAGGAGCACAATCATAAACTTGCAATTTTCGGAAGGATTCAGGATTGTCTCTTTCCCACATTTGACAGAAAGCATTTGGTATAAAAGATCTTGGCCTTGAAAACAGCTGTCACCTGCATGAAGTACCAGAACAAGTAATGAGATTCAGATGGTTTAAAGAAAGTTGTCCTTGGCATTTTAAAGTGAGGGTAAAGGATGGAAAAAACATGAGGGGAGAACAGAAGGAGGCGGCTAAAGGAGCTGGAGGTACAAACAGAAATAGGACTGGAAGCATCACGTAGAGGCACAGAGCATAAAGGGTTAAAATTGTAAGAGTTGTAATTGTCTTTCACAAGGAGCCTGCCAAATCCCTTTTGGAACTCACTTTGAATACTTTTCAATACTAATGCTCTTCTGTTTTGCTTAATGATTGATAAATGAATTGTTTGAGATCCTGTCACTTAGCCAAGGTCCAGGAGGATAAAAAAGCTTTTGTCCCCAGAAAGCAAATCAAAGGCACTCTAGGGCCCCAACCGTGCACTACAGAGGTTGCAGCAGTTCCAGCTGAGTATTTTGCTAAGAGAAAAGATGCAGCAGCAGCCAGAGCAATGCCAGTCACACACCTGAAGTGACCCACCAGCTTTGCAAGGGAGGTGACCCAAGTGCTGCCAGTTCCACAGCTTGAGCCTGAATTTACTTATCTCCATGTTATAATCACTGCTGTTGTGTGGAGAAAAACCATGATACAGATGCTGCTTTGTTTCCATAGAAAGCTTTACCTGGGACAGTGTATTCCACTTGGGAAGATACTCAGGTGGTTGCCAGTACGTACAAAGCTTGATAGCTTGAATTAATCTGATTATTTTGATTTTGGAGGGGAAGGTTTTTCATACATAAAAGAAAAGATTTAATGAAGAATCTCAAGGAAGAGAGTACAAAGAGTGATTGAACTTCAGCTGTTGAATGGAAAACTAAAGGGACACAGCTTGAATGGATCCAGGTAAATCAAACTAGTAGCTTTTGTACAAGATATACGCCTTATTTTTATTTTAAGAGAATTAGAAGGATACGTGACTTTGTAGAAATTAAAAAAAAAATACCAGCACCAAACATAAAAACCTCCACAACAAAACACAGCTGAACTTGCAGCCATCCACTGAAAAATAAAAAAAAGAGAAAAAAAAATCCAATTTCTAAGGACAGCTCTCCTTACTCCAGGAATGTTTAATACCAGCTAGCCTAAAGGCTTGAGCAGAGTTGATGTCTATTGAGCAGATGAAATCAGTCAGCTTGTAGGTGTGGTTATAACTTGCATTGTTGACTAAAACTCTGCAAGGCAGTGAAGCTGTGAACTGTGCACTGAGCAAGGTGAGGAGATGTGACAGTAACAGGAGCTAATTTTGGTGCAAAACAGAGCACTAACAGGTGCCAGAGACTCTGGGCATGGATGTGCTTTAATCTATGAATTCACTCCTCACTTTAACAAATACAGATGAGCCATGTGGTTTTCTTATAATACACTATATATGATGTACAAAACTAAAAAGGTAATGGTCATCATAATTAGTAGGTTTGTAGTCACATCTACAGTCCTCATTTGCTATGATATTTTGCAGTATGCTTTAATATATTCCAATATGTTTCATAAACTTCATAGCAGAGATGAATTTAACAGCAGAAATTATAGCAACAATTGGCATATATTTTATGAATATTTCTATGTTTTAATGCTTTGGCACAGAAAACAGTAATGTGAAAGGCTTAATTTGGTGAAAACACTTAGCCTTTATTCTGCATAAAGGAAGTACTGCATTAAATATTGAATTATAGCTCATGGAAAATGCAGGTGGCATATGAAGCCAGACCTTGCTCACAGGTTTGATACTACATCATTATTGTTGCTTCCTTAATTCCAAATACATTAATATCACTGTTTATTCATGCATGCAGCTTGCAATTATGTATTCCTCTAAACCATACAGAAATTGCGTAGAGTTTTTCCACTGATTTAACTGAGTTTTGCAACTAGAAAAATAGCTGTGTATGGAGCTGTATTTCCCAAACTCCTAGTGAGGGCAATACCCCTTACAAATCTTATTTTAAGCACCATCCTATGAACACATGAACCCAAAATTATTTCATTTAAAAACAGGAAAGAGAACAAGCTGTTGCACAATACAAAACAAGATTACAGAATTCGACCTTTTGCTCCTATTATTTTAACAAAAGTGTTCATATTATAAAGAGTAGCGATTTTCATCTATGCAATTAATAAAACACTATTTTAGTATTGTCGTTGTGCAATAGAAAGCAATTAATAATAATTACAAGTAAAGAAAATTACAATCATTAGAAACTTTCAGCATATAGATCAGCACCAGCAGCTTCACAGGGACAGCTTTACCAAGTCATAAGAAGCACTTCCAAACAGGGTACTCAAATGAAATGAAGAAAACACAACTAAAGTTGGCAGTGTGTCTTGTGTAACTCTCATCACACTGAAGTGATTTGCATCTGAAGGAAAACTAAAATTGAATTCAGTCTCCTTCTTGCATGTTATACTGCTTATCATGCTAAAAATTCCCATTACCTGAACAAATTCTGCTCTCTGAGAACTCCCTATTCTAGTAGCACTTGCTCAGTATCACTTCAAACTACTGAACTGAGTCTAAAATGCGGATTTCATGGCATCTGAGTAAAGTCTGTTCTGCAGGTACCTTCAATAAATATGTACAGCAAGTATTTATGCAATTTTTAAGCTCTCTCTCATTTTAAAATTTCAGCTCATAACTATTAATAGTAACACTCAAGGCATTAAGTGCAAAAAACATCTGATCCTGATATGTAGCTAGTAACCTTGAGAGACTGCATTACACTTTGATTCTATTGAAAAATAATTGACATGAAGAAATGTAAAATAACATGAAATACCACGGTTTTTAAAAGAAATCCACTCCTGAAGTTTATCAGCTCTCTGCTTCGCAATGTTCCAAACAAGAAAGGAAGCCAGGGGCACTTACCCTTGGTACCAATAAGCAAGAGCATGTAGAAGCAGCAGTTGGGTGTCATATCTGTCCTTCAGGGATTCAACGGATAAAGTCAGTGAATGCTGTCCTTCGAAGCGCACACCAGCCGGAGAGCTGCACGCACAGCCTGCCTCTGAGAGCCCTCAGCAGTGTGTCAGGAGAGCTCCCTTCTCTCCCTGCCTTCCTCCCTACTCGCCTTTGCTCTCCCTCTCTCCCCCTCTCTGGCACACAGGCACATGAAAGTTTCCAGGATCACACTCAGCTCTGCCTTGCAGGCTGGGATGTGCTCTGTGGCAGGCAAAGGCTGGGCTGTGTGCATGGACACGGCTCTGCCCCAAGCAGAGCTGCTGCTGCTGCACAAAACACAGCCAGGTCCCCCAGAGCTGTCATCAATAGCCCAATCATTCTTCCTTCTCTTTTTTTTTTCCTCTTCCTAAAATTTCAATCCTGCAAGAGGTCTGAGAAACACAGTTTTATTTAGTCTAATCTGTTTGAAACCAAATGTTTTCTATAGTTTAGATAAAAACTGGAGGTTTTTCAACTAAGGGGAAGTGAAATTTATAAATACAGTCCCTTTGTAGCAATCCAGACACTCATTGAAATATAGAAAAATGCACAATGTAATTTAATTCCAATATCAGCATGTCACTACTTTTACACACTAACCACTCTTTGTGACTAATGCTAAGGAAAGCAATCTGAAAGAACAAAGAGGAGTGTTCAAAAACGTATTCTTTATGAGGAAAAGTTTTTTCACAGATTTTTGTCTTACTTGAACACTTTGAGACATTCCTATCTGGCCCTTGATTTTACTGTCACCAGTAGATCATGATATTCCCCATTACATAAACAGTCACAAGTTAAAATTTGTTTTATGATGTGAAAGCTAACATTTAACAGCACAGCAAGACACGCTTCAAAACGAGTTAGGCAGTTGAGACGAACTAAAGAGAGGAGTTAAATTTTAACTCCTGGACTCAAAGAATCTCAGACTTTTAATTTTTTTTTCTTTTTTTCAAAAAAAACAGCTTGTCAGAATACCAATGAGTCAGAAAGCCCTGGTAAGCTGTGAGCAGTTATGTCAGGTACTGAAGGAAAAGAGCTTCTCTGACTAAGGAAGCATGTGCATACAAGAACACATCCACAAAATGGTGAATTAAGAAAATTAGAAAAACCTTTATCACAGTCAAAATCTAGGTCCACGTTGTTGCTATGGCAAAGTTGTCTACAAAATAGGCATTATGAACTGCCAGCCTCTTGATTTCTGGTATAAAAGAATACAGAACAGAGAGGGGTTTACAAAAAGGTTGTTGTCTATGGAAACCTCAAGAAATACTTTGACATCTACTGTGACAAACAGCACCAGTGACAGGCAATGTACAGGCAAAAATGGATCAAAAGGATTAGATAGAAAATATTTCTTTTATAAGGTGGGGACTAGCTTTTGAGCATATCAGTTAAGATCACACTTGCTTCAAACAACTGTTTAAGAGTTAATCTAATTCCTACGTACTCTAGGGCTAATGTCTCAGCTGAAAACTCTTCTAAGGTGATAAAATAGAAGAAGAAACTGAACCAAGAAAGTAATAAAAAGTGAAATATTCTTTCAATGAAAAGTAAAATAAAAGCTTTACCTCTTCAGTGCAGGGAGAGAGAGAACTTACACTATAAAGAAAGAATTTTCTTTCTTGTATAGATTCCTCTGTAGCTTTCTGCTCCTGATCTAGTCATGATTACTTGAGAAGTGTAAGAACCATACACGTGTTTGGAATAGATCCTTTCACCCGATAACGTAATAAATCAAGCAAGCTGCTTCTTTAAAAAGCAGTCTGACCCATTACAAAAGTTGAAGATATTCTACCTCAGAGTAAAGAGGGAAAACCCCCAAATGTGGTACATACCACTCACACATATTTTCTGAAGCTCAGCCCCAGTGGAGGTTGTCACTTTTCAGCCTTCCTCTTTTTTAAGGACCTTTAGCAAGGATACTCATTAAAGTTAATTTTGCTGCAAATAAACACTTGCTCTATGGAAAATCCACTGAGATCTTCCCTCTTCTAAACTTCTTATGCATTCATAAGATCACAAACAGAAGCAGCAGCTGTTTCCAGCCCATTCTCAGTATAATTATATTTAAATCAAGAAGCTAGAGTTACAAACACATGCATTGTTGAACTGTGGAATGCAGAGCAGGAAAAGGAGGAGAGACCAGCTTTTGAAAAGTAGTTTTGGCCTACCTTAGTTGAATGCATTTTCACTTCTTATTAGAAGAAATGTGTCTGTGTATTAGAAAGTCAAGTGTTTCCCTCCTGACTAAAGGGTAAAAAGTTATGGCATGTTGGCATTTAAGAACTCTTTTCAAGAAAACAACAGGCTTGTAATTCCTTTCACAGCAAAGAAATAAATCATCAGAATTGCATATTTTCAAACAGCTTTGAGAAGACATTGGACTTCCTTGGGATGGTCAGTATTTCCTTTTATTTCTACTTACAGGAGTTCTAAAATTGAAATTCAGTCTAAAGAGTATCTAAACTGAAGGAACTTAATTGTCATATCTGTGGGGGACAATCCCCACTCCTCCAAACATTCAACAAACATTGTGCCACCAAACCACAAATTATCAGAATACATTAATGTTTCAATAAATCCAAATAATTGCCATTTACCACCAAAGAGTCACCTCACGTGTCTATGACAAAGTGTTCATAATCAAATTTTGAACTAAGAATTAAATAACTGCAATTATTAGACACTTTCAAATAAGTTGCTAGTGAAGTTCCAGCACCTTGTAGTGTTTTTTCTATTGTTCACCTTAGGTGCTAGGTAGAAGGAACTTCACAAAAGTAAAGAAATCATAGCTGCATGCATCATCATTGCAATTTTCATTATTTAAAATAAAAATACACTAAACTGTAAATTTGCTACAAAGGAAATAAGTTAGAATTCCTTTTCAGGTTGAAGAAAAAAGGTTTATTTATCTGCAGGCTGCAGCTACTTCTTTGAAGGTTAACAAGCACCAAACTGGCTCAATGGTACAACTGATAAGCTTCAGGCAGATGCAGTACAGGTAGGAGAAAAGTTGTGTCTCAAAGTTTTAGCCTAAATGAGGCAGATAGATTCAGCCAAAATCTACCTGTTGCCATGCTTCTCCAAGTAGTGAGTAGTATGGATCTCACTGTATGGATATACTTCTGCTCTTTCCTAATGCTGGCATTTTCCTTGGTTTAGTTAGGAGTGCTTTCAAAGATGCTTTATGTCATGCATCAAATCGAAGCCCCACAAGACAATTGCTGTGCCAATGGTGGATTTATTACTAAGACTTCCTCATTAGGCAAAGCAAATTTTCAGCTGAAAATGCTGATTAACTTGTCAGCTGTTTTGCTGTGTTTCTAGTGAAACACAAAACAGTGCAGGATGAAGCACTGAAAGTAAAACTGGGCCCATGTTGCCACCTGCAGTCATGAAGATTATGTATTACAGCAGTTCATACTTAAAAATGACAGCCCCAGAAATGACCCTCTTGTTTTCTCAGCCATTTGATGACCAAGATCTAGGGTTTGTATTATAGTTATGTGAATAACTAATGGACAGATAAGGCTCCAGAACACAGCATTTAAAATCTAAATCCTTCGTTATGTCCATCAATCCCACAACCCAAAAGACTTAGCTGTGAAAATGAACAAAATTGGCTTAATTATATTTAATTTACACTGCATTCAAAGCTCTGCCAGTGTACTTTGCAGACAGCACAACTGAGAATAAGACATTCGTATTTTACAGGGCAACTCTTACCTTCAGAGGATTTATTCCTCATTTAACACCCACATCCAGGTTCCCTGAGTTCAGAGCAAAGCAAACTAAAGGACCTCTTAAGAGAAGCACAAGAATGTCTAAGCTCAGGAAGATAGAAAAGACCTCATTTACAGCAGCTCTTTCCAAACGTTAAGCTGCACTACAGTACCTTTATCTACCTCTCTATCTCATACACTTGTGCCTCAAGCAGTGCTGTAAAAATGGACTACTTTTTTTGTAAAGATTACTCTTCCCATTTCACAATTACAGAGATTTAATAGGGTCTATCTCTCGAAACCTGAAGAGCCTGGGACACCTGACCTAATGGGCCAGGCTAACTTTGCAGGCACCTCTGCTGCAGGACCTCCAGATTTCTCACTTCCTTCTCCCTTTTTATCAGCACAGCTGCAGCTAAGCTGGGATTACTGACACTTGCATTGGAGAAAGGGGAGAGATATTCCTCTCTTGGAAAGACTGATCTAGATATTCTCACCTGGAAGGCTTTTTCTTCAGTGGAAATATATATCCACCAAAAGCCTTAAAACAGTTGGCAGAAATCAGTTCTGCTAAGTTATTTTAAGCTAAAGATATTGTACAAAATTTGCCTCTAGTGGCAGCTCCCAGCTGCAGGGTGATCATAACTCTCTTGCTAGGTCTCAGGCTGCAGCTACAGAGGGTAACACAGATAATGAGTTTCAGTTTTCCACAAGAAACAGGCAGACAGAAGAGGAGACATTACTGGATGAATATTTTTCCCTTACATGTCTTTTCTTTGTGGATGGGACAGTATATTGCCTGAAGACAATGGTGTACAAGCAACAGTAATTTAGATGTACAAGCAGCAGTAATTTAGCTCTGAGCTTACTGAAACTCTTCCCTCTCTTCTATAAAAGTACCCTCAGCCACTGGGTGCTTTGGACTGCCCAGCTGTCCTGCTACAGCTGCTGTGGAAGAAGACCACAGTCAGAGCAAACTTGCTCATTTCCTCCCTCATTCCCCAGTTTTCTCCAGCTGTTTCTTCCAACTGGGTGTTTTGACTAAATTAAATAGAACCTCACCCGCGTGCCTGACTCAAAGCTGTCGCTGAAATGTTGAAAGTACATTTCTAAAAACAACCAAACATACAAACTTTGCTAATGATATCTCTTCCTAACCAGCCATTTCCAGTCTTTTGACTGATTAAAGATTGTAAAAGTATTTTTATGACTGTATGATTACAGGTATGATGTTAATGGCTTTGGTAAATCATTATACCATTTGGGAACATTATAGTAACTGCCTATGACTGAAAGATGCAAGATTAACTGTATTTTGATTTTTCAATATGGCTCTTTCCAAGAGATCAAGACTTTTAGATATAGACCACATCTTTTAAGCAGACAATAAAGGCTAAAAACTGTATCAGCTTTTTAAAATCCCAGTTAAAATCCCAGTTAACTTTCCAAGTTACCTCTGTCATTCATATTTGGGGCAGTGCAATTTTTGTTTTGCAGCACTTAAGATTCTAGAAGAAAAGGCAGACCTCCCAAGTATGAACAGCTGAATATCAAAAGTGCAAAGTTCACAAAATATTCACTAGGAATTTATTTATACATTTGAACATGAGATGGTACCAGACATAAACATTGACAATTAAGTCCCACTTTGATAAAATATACTCTAAAAAGATATAGTACATAAAGTTTTGAGAACTGAAGGTCTTTAGGTAACTCAGCTACGAAACCTTTGTGTTAGAGAATTATCAAAGTCAACTTTGAAGTCAGAGAGAAATTGATGTGTGGTAGCAGAATGGCAGTACATTTGGGCTATCTCCCAGATTAAGAAATTATCCTCAGAGGACACCAGGAGCCTTCTGAACAGTTTGCTTACTCATCAATGCCTTTACACGTGAATCCACAATGCTCCCTTTAAGGAAATAGCTGAATAGAGGAAATATTTAAAGTAAAATCAAGAAAAGGAACAGCTAGACATGTGGTACAAACATATGTTGAAGTAAACATTCCCCTCCCCCCCTAAAAATGGGTGAACGCCCTGCTCCCCCCGCTCCAAAAAAAAAAAACCCCAAATCCAAAAAAACCTCAATAACATCTCCCAAAACGCAAAAGAAGTGAGGAGGAAGAGGATGAAAGTTACAGTATGAGGAAGCAGGCCTTATTAGAGGGCAAATATGTAATATAAGAAGACACTAACAAAAGTTGGAGTCACTCAAATGAAGAATGAATTTGAGACATTAAATGTAAGACTATCCATATCTGCAGCTTGCCACTGCACTGTTGTGAAGGAAATAAATTCTCTAACACGAACCCATATTTTGGGAAGTAGGTATGGTTTCCAACCCAGTGCCTTTATATAATGCCTTAATTTACAATTCTAGTTTTGTATTTCCGAAACAGCCTGAAAAATAAACAAAAACAAAAAACAAAACCCCCAAACAAACAAACTAACAGAGACAGCAGAAGGAGCTGTGAAATTCAGAAATCCCATGGTCATTGCTAGGTAATTGCAAGTGATCAGTATCATAACAATCTCCTAATGCTGGTAAATATTTAGGACCTAAATTCACTGGGGCTTTGAGTTCATTGTTTGGGGTACTATTTAGATTGTTCTTTTACACAGATACACATTGGATGCAACCATCAAATAAGTATAACATTTATCTGTATCTAATATTGCAGCTTTTGAGAAGTATGAAATGAAAATTCCTTGAAAGAGCTAGCAAAGATGTCTGGTTTGGGAACAGCTGATACCCTGCCATGAAGAAACTTAAATTAGCAGAAGATTTTTTATTTAGGTGAGCTTTGCTTCCTTTCCTTCAAATAAATTGTGCATGAAAAAAAAAAATCAATATTTTTGTGAGCAGCTTGAACTAGAATGAGAATTGATTTCAATATTAAGCATACAGTTCTAAAGCCTTGGGATATTACAAGTAGAGAAAACCTTTTCAAAGTAACCATGCAGAATGTATGGGTAAACCACAGGAAGCTACGACCTATGGTCCAGGTCTTTTTTTTCTTATTTTGTTTTGAAACGTAGCAGAAGTTTACAGGTTTGCAAGACTAAGTAACAGTTTTACATTTCAAGTAAAAATATTTGATGTTTTTGCCAAGTGTCTGGCTGACTAACACTATAAAAATAATTTTTTTCCCATTGATGCTATTTATTTCCAATATTCTTGAATTTTCTAATATTTTTGAGAATATAAAGTATAATCTGATGAAGAGTAAGATAACATAAAAGAATGCATTTAGCCTAGCTTTGTATTTTATCCCAGGATGATTTCTATGTTAATTATAGGAAAAATTTTTGCGATAGGGATAATAAAAATTCTAGACAAGTGCTTGACCATCTAGAATTTCAGTGGCACACTGTGTTTTGCGCTCTCTTTCTG
The DNA here is from genome assembly GCA_024362935.1 of Setophaga petechia. Taxonomy (NCBI): domain Eukaryota; kingdom Metazoa; phylum Chordata; class Aves; order Passeriformes; family Parulidae; genus Setophaga; species Setophaga petechia. Next base: position 38,446,911 of record JANCRA010000001.1, read on the forward strand.
GCTGAGTCTGGGATTATTTTTTGTTCAGGAAAGTAGATTCGTTAAAAGAAACAGCTCATTCTGCTACCCTTGATCCCTTGTGTACTCCTCTCAGACATGAGAGCATTGAATGAAATTTTTCTCACCTGGCTCAAAAGCCTTAAATGCTGAGCTCTGCCATGAAAGGAGGCAGCACAATCAGTACTGCTTGGTGCTGACACACGCTCACATTAGAGGAAACAGCAGGGACCATCATTATGTTCTGTATGGAGTTTGAGTCCATTTTGTCCTACAGGTGTGCTCTGAAATTGTCTTCAGAGGGCTCAGGCAGATGAATACCTAGTTTCTGCATTCTGTTGAAGTAAAGTGAAATAAAACTTGCAGATAATGAACTGTATCTCCAGTGGCCTGAAAGCAGCAATTTAGCAATGAATTGTACTTGTATAAATGCTCTGGGATTTTAAAAAGCTGATACAGTTTTTAGCCTTTATTGTTTGCTTAAAAGATGTGGTCTATATCTAAAGGTCTTGATGTCACACAATTTAATGTATGTGTTTTGATTATCTACATTTCTAGCCATCAGCTTTAATCATCAGGTCTCTGAGGAAAACCAGATATAAGAAAAAATATTTATTATTAATAATAAATTAATAATTAATAATTATTATTACTTTTCTGACTTTTAATTGCCCAAAACGTTAAAACAAATAAATAGAAACTGATGGGTAGATTTCTGAGAAGCAACAGTTATTAACTTTGTCATGCTTTATGCAGGCATCATTCAAATGCCTAGTAGTGTTGTCTTCATCTAGGTCTCGATTTCTCTATAAATATATAAAGCCTTTGAATTTTCTACTATAAAAGATGAATCAACAACTGTGTGCTGAATTAGTTTTAGCTTAAATAGTTGCATTGCAATAATAGAGCATATAATCCAAAAGCCCAGAGCAGGAGGTGTTCTGCATAGAGCCCATCCACACTGAGCACAGCTGGATGTACTCTGGTGTCCTTACAGAACAAGGTGGGAAATTTGTACCTTTTTAAACATAATTTGCAACCTGTGATCTAAACCTATGGTGGGAATCCATGCAACATCTACCTGGTATTAAAATCAAATAGACAGATTTTAATACTGCTGCAACCAACAACAGTCACACTTTGAGCTATCAGCTGGTCCTCGTTCTGTGGAATCCCTTTCACTGACAAGTGTTACAGGTCAAATCCTTCCTAGGGCATCTCACCATCAAGCTAGATAAAAGTTTGGGTAATTTTTACTAAAATAAGCAAGTCACAAGATTTTCTTCAGGTGTTTTCCTCATGGCTGGATCATAGAAGCTATGGAAAATCAAGGTGAGGCAGGCAATTTTCCAACATTTTGCAAATACTTCTTTTGTTTTTCTTTAAATGAATTTGGTGTTTCTTTTGGCATAAGATTTCCATTTTGGTCATATGGTTTTAGCTGTGTGTTACTGCATGTGTTTTAAAAAAGTTGCATCTTGGCTGCAATGATGCACAAATTTTTCATTTGGGGAAAGCCTTCCTCTCCTGTTAATGTTCTCATGAGATGGAATAAAAAATAACACAAAATCCTTTGACAAGCTGCCACCTTTAGGCAGTCATTATTCCCTGCATGCTTATTGCATGTATGTGATTTTTATTTCCTCTTTATAGCATCTGCATGTGGTTTAACAAACCCTCAAATGGTCTGAAACTTGTGACATGTTTGGACAAAATACAGCTGTGGGAAAGCTTTGGCTCAAAAAGTTGGTGCAGTACAAAAAAATAAAAATAGCATGCTTCAAAAAGCAGACCTCATAAATCAGAGGTTTCATAGGTGAAGTCTTCTGGGATGCTGATCTAAAAAAAGCTCCTGAGGAAATCTGGCAGTTCCCTAGCAATGCAGTATTTAGAACTAAAGTGTAAACAATACTATTCTGGGGGGAAGAAAGGCAGAGTAGTGAAAAAATCAGATAGGTTCAACCAGTAATTTAAAATTCTTTAGTGCAGGAAAGAGCCAAAATGTAAATTCAAATGAAATCTGATTCTTGGAAATGATCTATACTTACAAAGGTATAGATCAGGCATGCTGGCCAAAATAAATAACCAAGGTGCAAAACCAAGTTGTCCTTTAACAAGGGACATCAAGAGGAACAAGAAATTGCTGGACACATACTTTAAAAGAAAGGACAAAATTGGGCTTTAAATGTCCTGTGAAGGCTCTGTAGTATAATAGCATTTAAGTGTTTTTAATGCTCTTTATATGCATATTTTCTCTCAAAAATTTAGGATGATCAGCTGGCCAACATGAGAGCAACAAACAAAGGCAAGCAGGTAAATAACATTTGGGGATACATGTAAACAAGTCCAACATCTTTCTACTGCTTTGGACCAATGAGCTTCACTCTAAAGTGCCTCAAACATCTGGCTAAGTCAATTACAGAGTTTAATGATTATCTTTGCACACAGTCAGGTTCATGAATATTTGACCTACTTTCCTGACAGTTTCTATAAATTTAAATTAGTGAAAAGGGAAGTTAAAAACTAGGGAAAAATGCTGAGAACATGCTAAAAAATAATACAATATCTTTAGTGAGTTGCTTGCTCTACTTTCTCAAAATAGAGTTCAAAAGGTAATTTGATTATAGGTTATAAGCACTTTCCTGCAGAGTTACATCTGCTGGGTACTAATGGGACATTTAATATAGCAGAGAAAGATGTAATATGAAGCAGCAATGAGGAGCTGAAAGCCAGATAAGCACAAACAAGAAATAATGCATGACTTTCTAATAATGCGTATAGTTAGTCTGTAGAATAAGTGACCAGAGGAAGCACTATATAAACTATGCTTTACCCATAAACAGTTTGGGCTCATTTGGGGGAAATTTCTGTACAATTATGTGTGCTATATTCCTTCCCTTTTCCCTTCAGCTATTGTTTGAAGACTTAAACTCAGAAAATTCTTTTCATTTATCCACATGGCCAAAAATGACATAATACACTTTCCATTTGGAAGTATGATGGCACACAAAAGCCCTAGGCTACATCTCCAAACAGAGAATATATATTTATTACCTATTGCCTGATCAGAATTTGAATGCTTTACAGCTAAGCCATGCATACCTTTTTTTGGATTAGAACGAGTTTATAAAAGCCAGAAATGTCATTTTTCATGTAAACATATATAGTTAGTGGCACAGCAAACACTGAAATGCAGAATTGTCCATTCACAGGCGTTGCATAGATGCCACAGAGAATTTGAGAAAACTCTGCTCCTGTTTTAAAGACTGAAAACATCATAATACTCCCCCAAAAAATCATGGGCTTTTTCAGTGTGGAATATAAAAGTCCTTTTCAGCAAAAGTCTAACTCAGTACATGAAACTGCAAGCTAAAGTTTAGCACAGCTCACCTAGCAACTTCGTGGGTATTGCCACTCAATAGTTCAAAAGTTGTCAATTAAAAGTGTGAACAAGAGATCAAGAAAAGATAAGGGCACCTTCAGGTGTGAATGTGCAATATATTTGGAGCCAGCAGGCAAGGCTGCAGTAAAAATAGAACAGATTTATTCAAGTCAAAATAGAGCTATTGAAAGTTTACTTTGAAGCAGTGTTTACCATTATAAGACCTCTGATAATGCCTATTAACCAGACAATTGAGGCAGAAAGAAGTCTTTTTTCCCTTGTATATACCTCAAAGACTTAAATATAAAGGTTTTGCTATGCAGCATGATGAAGGAGTTATTGAACACTAGCAAAGCTTGTGCCTTCATGGGAGTGGTTCCTTCCCTTGGAAACAGTCAACAAACCCTGCTTGTTTCAGCTGTTTATTGCAGCTTTTGCTATTGCAGCTTTTCCTAAGATAAACCAGCAGCAATAGTCAGATCAGTCAGGTTTTGTTTCTCTTCATCCAAAGTTTTGAGATTGAAACCAAAGGAATTCCAAGTCAAACAGTACTTATTTCATTTGTTTTATGCTTCGGACCTTTTTCACCCCACTTTGACAGGTGCTATTTGCAAAATATTTAATTCCTTCATGAACTGGAAAGGCAATTTTTACTTGAGCACCACACTAAGAACGGTCAGCAGGTTTAAAAAACCTTTATGCAAATAGAGCAACTAATTTATTTGTCTTTGGTCCTGTAAAGTACCTTTGTAAATGCTTAACTACCTGTAAAGGATATTGCAGACTTCCATTCCAGTAGTGCTGCACTACTCCTACCCCTGTTCAAAACCATTAGTATTTCCTTGGGATGCAGACTAAGAGCTACATATAGAAAAAAGAGTAATGCTTTTCTGTCAGTCTCCACCTTTTAATTTTGTTGAGATTCCACTTTTGTGTATAGTTAAAAAAACCCAGCAAATCTTGGAGATTATAGATGTGCTTTTCATAAATTGATATATTGGTAAATGGAAAATTTGAGTACAATTTCCAGTAGCAACCTCTCTTTCCACTTATGTGAAGGCTACAGTTTTGTCAAAACACTGCATTAAAACTAATAAGCAGTTTCAAACGATCAATGCAAGCCAATTAAATGTGACTCCACATCTCTAGACAACAAGCAGAGAGTTACATTTAAGTTGAAATTTTATTCAGCAAGGACACGTGCCCCTCTTCCATGTGTCCTATAAAATTAACTGGGTACAATACGCCCCATGCAGATTGGCAGTTCCCTCTCTGTAGGGGCACAATAAAATACAATCAGCAGGCACTTTGAATGCTCCAAAGTGTGTTAGAACAATGTCCTTTGCCATATTTCCAGATTGGGAAAATTGCACGTGACATAGGAGCTGATCATTCAAAATCTCCCCATGTGGTGTGGCCAGTGATTATGTGCTGCATATCCCATTTCCTCTGCACCCTGAGACTCCCTTATGGCTAGAACAAGGACACTGGGAGATACAGCACACCACAGGCACTGAGAAAACATTTGCCATTTCTCGTGTGCTTTGTTTCCTCACACTCCTGCTGTTGTGTGCTGTCCAGTGATTTCCATGAAAGCTCATGGACTTCCCATGGCATGTGCATGAAGCTGCTCCCAAATGTGTTTGTTAGGGGAGTTGTTTAGTCAGCTGATGTGTGCTGCCTCAAACAGAGCCAGGCCTTCCCCCCCAGCAGGGGAATAAATACAAGCTTTGTATTTGCTTGCAGCAGCAAAACTGACCTGTGCACAGCTCTGAGACTGCTAAGCCTTGTGTGCCTTCCTAATTGGGTTTATCTTGTGGGTCACAGAGGGTGAGTATTCCTGATCTATGAGATGATAGGACAGCCATTAGGCTTGCCTTAATAACGAACTACCACTTTATAGGTGGAGTTAAAGTAGAAATCCCTCCTTTCAGCATTCCTTTGTATGTTTAATGTCAGCATCCTTGCCATCTATTTGGTTGGTAAATTCCCCAAACAACCAGCACAAAAAGCTGGGCTGCTCTCACATGACACTTCTGAAGAGATCTCAGGCTTTGTCATAAAGACTCTGCACACCAGCAATGCCTCTGAAGCTCACATGTGACCCTCCCATAGCTTCTTCACTAAGGCCATCAAGGGATGCTCATTTACTCATTTGTTCTGTAATGATTGAGAGAGCAACACTTAGAGGGGTTCCAATCACTTGTGCAAGACTAGAGGTGAAACTGTATCACATGATCCTCACTGGGCTCTAAATCCTTTTTCTTTTTTAGAGAGTAAAGGTACTGGGTCAATTTAGATGTTTCATCCAGGCAATTTGATTAGAAAACAAACACAGCTGAGCCAAAAAATGTGGGTAGGAGGCTTACTAGTGTCCTTGATTACTTATGTAAAGAAACAATGAGAAGATTGCTTCTTTGTAGTGCCTAATTAAAAAAAAAAAAAAAAAAAAAAGGCAAATTCATGAAACAGAAAAACCTAATTCATATACTATACATTTAGACACCTAATCTAGATGTCTGTGATTGGAAGCCCATGTTCCTGTGTTTCCAGTGAAACTTACAAGGATTATTCTAAATTTCACCATTCTATTGAAAAGCTCTACTGACAATAAGGAGCTGTGATAGGGTACTTGGAGTTAGCCTCTCTATATGCACTCCCAGAAGTTCTAAACAGCCATTATAAAATGTTGGCGACTGCTGAAGACTGATGTTTACATTTTTACTCATAGTCACCAAATATTCTTGCTACCATCCTGTTTTAAGTCTGCCAGATTGTTTTCAATTTGGCTTGAGATAATCTGTTTGATGAAAACAACCATCTCAGCATTCCTGCGATGTTTCTTCTCTTTTCCTTCTCTCCACTTATGGCCTCCTTTATTACATGCCACATGTATTTTCCTAGAGATAGAATTGCTGTTTAGCAAGCATTGCACTCTCCTTGTGTTGGAAACCATACAAGCTCTTCCCCAGAATTACATTTAAATTAAGTATATTGCTTAAAAAAGATAAATTGAGTTAACTTTGAAATTCTTTTTAAAATACATATTGAGTAATATAACTTACTGAAGTTTAGGTTTTAAAATATTTGGGTGTGCATAATTATTTTAATGGCAAGCAATAAAAGAATGTAAGAATAGCAGTGCAGTAGTGTATATTTTGTTTTAAGAATAATTAGTTTCTGGGGGCATTTGGACTAGGAGTAGGTGTCTTATGCTAGTTTGTTGTTCAGTTCCTTGTTGGGTCCCTCTGTGAAAATTAGGAGTAGGAAATAATAGGGAAAAAAAAGGCATGATTCACAGGTAGCAATTGCTTCCCTAAAAACACAGCAACAGTATTAGGGTTTTCTTGAAATTATATTGGGGTCTGCAAGTGAAAAATGCCATGAGCTGCTCTGACTTAGCTGAGGAGATTTTTGAGTTTCAGTGAGTTCCCTGGAGATTTGATTTTTTAAAAAAAATTTCCTTACTTTTGTAGAACACACCACTTCAGTGCAAGGGATCGATGAATGAAGAAGATTACATCTTGTGCAATCCTTTTCCTCTGGGGAAGGTTATACAATTATGACTTGATGCTACAATCAGATTTGACAGCATGAAATTCTAGCTAGCAAACAGATGGGCAACAATACAAAACTGTAGAAGAGGAAAATAGATTTGTTTCGGGCTCTTCTTTAAAAAGCACAGCACTCTCCTGCACAGACATTTTCATCAGCCAATTTATCCTAAGACTAAGGAAAAGCCATCAAGAAAAATTCCTATGTTGTCTGTCTTTCAGTATTCTGGACAGTCAGTACTGCTAGAGATGGACCATCAGGGTTTACTGACCATTCTTCCAGATTTAATGGATCAAGATTCAAGTGGCTAAATATATTTTGGTTCAGGCAGAGGTGTGAAATCTTTTGGTTTTCTTTTTTTTTTTTTGCTTCCTTTCTAGAATAATCCCTTCCAATATTACAAGGAGTTAATGGAATTTCCTTTTGTTTAATATTCTTTTAAAATATGACATAATATCCTAAGGAAGCAAAGAAGCCTCCTTGGTACAGGAATTTCAGAGATCAGCTTTATGTACTCAGGGAACATTGATTTTTATTGCATTATTTCAACAGAAAGATAGCAAGTATGTTGTCCTCATGTACAAGACTAACTGAAAATGGTGCCCACACTTCTGTAATTTCATTATCATCTCAAGGAAGAGGCAGTGCTGTTATTCTTTTTTTCTCTTTGATTGTTACTTACATGTCTTTTCCACAGAACCTTCTTTTCTTACCTTCACAAATTCTATAGGTTTTCTTAGTGATCAAAAATCAACTCACCATGACTCAGCCTTGATCTCTTTGGTTCAAATCCATTACTGTGATCCAGCTGCTGGGTTTAGTGGTTGCAGTTTCAACTGGACTCCATGACAACTCTGTTCACCTTAACAGAAGGGAGAGGGGAAAAAAATAAAACACTTTTAGCTTGCTTCAGCATTTTAGCATTTGTCTGCTCAAAATCTTCCTGTACTCATGCTGTTTTTAATAGAGAATCACAAAATATTTAGTTGTTTCATAAATGCAGAATACAGTGTGTCTCAACCTGCTACTACAACCAAAACTGCTGACAATATGGTTTATGAAAAACCGTACTGAATTGCTAACAGCAAAAAGATTCAGCATCCATGCTGAATACTAATCACTTTTAAAATGTAAGCAATTTAATTTTCATAGGACACCTGATATAAATATCTCTCTCACACTAATTAACAAATATTCTGAGGAAAATATAATTTACTGCAATTTATCTTCCAAATGAATACAAACAGGTAATCCTATTCCTTTTGCATTCTAAAATTTTCAATACTTGTGGTAAGGTAGAATGGTTATTAAAAAATCTCTTTTTGTTAAAATAATTTGGAGTAATAGTGCATGTCATTAGCCAAACTTAACATTTCTGAGGTCTGGGCAATGAGGTAACACCTGGAAAGAAGACACCTACATTAATAATTGTTTACATATTTTTACTATTACTCAAACCTAAAATAAAAACAGCTTCCTTGTGCTTAGTTAAAACTGAAAGCTAAATAGCTCCAACTTGACATGCAAGTGATTAAATTATCTCAGACCACAGAAGAAACATGAAAACAAAGGGTACAAAATCCCAAATCCATGTGGGTCTTCAGTTCAAAGTCAAAGGGCCATTAATAAGCAAAGCTTTATAAAAGCACTTCTTGCACAACTTTTGAGTACATTAACATGTAAAGCTATTGGAGAAGAATTATTATATTTGCAACTCTTACAGGAAAAGGTCTGAAGGAAACCATTTTCTGATCAGCATTTCCTTCAATAAGATTTCCCTTGTATTTTCTGGACAATTGCTGCTTCAAGTCACTGACAATTCACATCATTTAGTGGCTATCCTGCAGTTATAGATCTCTGTGTCTAATGCACAGTGTCTGACATCAGAATGCACCTTAAACAGAGTAACTTCCAGTAATGGAGATAAATGAAAGATCATGAACCAGGAATATTGAGCGTCTGATAATTGCACACTTTGTCTGCATATTGTTAAACCTAAAGTAGTTATGTTATTTTGATTAACTTTCCTTTGACTGATATGCAAATAAAGGCTGTTGCATTGAAGAGTGTTTTATTTCCCCTGTAGTAGACAGCTTTTGATATCACCCAACATTTTAGGGAGCAATGCAAGCACTTCCCCAAGCAGTCTGTTCCTGTAACATTACTCATCCACACTGGGCTGAAAAATGGGGAATACTGACATGAGTCCTTAATAAAACTGTGTTTGTTGCTCTCATGGTGGAAAGCAGCAGGTATTTCTGATGAATTTAAGATGATCAATCTCCCACCCTACTCCCTAAAACCGTGCATGACCTGCACAGAGGGACAACAGGAGCTAAATGTGCATTTTGCAGAACAGCCACTGGGATCAGAGAAAAAAAAAATCAGCCTAATGCCTTGTGCTTGTGATTGATGGCCACAGCAACTGTTTTTCTGCCATCTGCTTAGGGAAAGAGAAATTCAAGCTCTGTGTCAGAATCCTGTTCAAAGTTACTCATAAATTCACATTTTGCTGCACAAATTTAGATAGGGTAGAACTTAAATGCCTCTGGGTATCAGAAGCACCTAATAATGTTGTACAGTTTCTTTGCCAATATTAAAAAAAAAAAAAACAACAGATATTTTCCAGAGGAATAAATTTTCAAAAGTCACCTGTTTGTGCCTACACAATAGTAGAAACAGATGTTTGTGATAGTCCCAGAAGTAGCTATCAAATCCACATTTATTACTTTATTTAGCTGAGGTGCTGCAGTTTTCTTCAGTTTACTGGTGAATAGCAATGATGACTATCCCATCCAGAAAAATGACATCTTTGCCTATTGAAAGAATGGTCAGAATTATCCCAAATTAGTTATTTGTATGGCAAGAATATGCATGTTTTATGTATGTAGACTGATCAATTTTGTTTGTAACCTACTTAGTAGCATATGAAACATTGGTGATTGGAAAGGGCTCGTAAGTCAGTACCTGAATATGGCTTCAAAGGGAAAGAAGAAAAGGAGATTGATTTCCTATATTCTGACTCAGGCATGGACAAGTATAGAGATATAGAGAGATATAGCATATAGAGAGTATATGATCAAAGCTTGTTATCATAACTGATGAACAGAAAGAAATCTGGTTTGGAAATGTGAACTACCCATCTCTGTGTTAGCCATGCTTGGCTTGCCAGATTTCACTTGCAATTTCACTTATATAAAGGAATAGGAGGTGAAGGTTGTGATTTATACAGGAATTTTAATTTCAGCTTCTCCCTTAAATCTCTTCATTGAAGTAGTGTATGGGAAATATACTGAAACACAGTGCTATACAATGTGTCAATACATCACTAAAAGCTAAGGGAAAAAAATATAGTTCAACGATTTGATAAGTCAGACTTGAAACGCTCTTCTTGAACTGGTTGTTTTTTTTTTCCCTTCCCATCATAACCTTTCCACTAAACCATTCACAGATTTGCAGTCCCCAAAGTTTATCTTATAATTAATGTGAAGTTTTGCCAGGAATTATAACGCTCCTTTCCCTTGCTCATCCAAGAAATTCTGTTTAAAGTCTCTGAAATTTTTCCAACTAAGTCAAGGGACTGAAATCAGACAAGATAAAAACCTTGTTCTTTTCATTTTCCTCTGAATTTCTAGCTATCTGCTAAAAGTTTATTGCACTCAGAAGCCTTATTTAATTGAGAAAGGGGTTTCATTGTCTAAGGGGAAGTTTGTGGTAATTAAAAGATGTTAATATGCACTGAAAATGCTCTTAAGTCTTCTCTTTTTTCCTTCTGGGACACACCATCATATTCACTGCATATTGACATCTTTTAATTACCTCAAGTTTCCCCTTAGACGATGAAACCTCTCTCTCAATTACTCAATTACAATAAGCATACCTAATAAGATTAGCTTACACAGACACTTTTTAAAGTTTTTTGCAGCTCTATTTACCTTTCCATAGTACTTCATCTTATAACAGATTTGTTTTCTGTTTCCTTGTCACCTGCACAAGTGGAGTAACATATTGCCAGTCCTTAGCTGAGCAGGACTCATCCCTGATTTCAGTGTCTACCACACCAGCCATGTAAGAGAGCACCTTTCAGACAGTTTTCTATCTACACTAAGCCTCAAAACATTCAAATTTTCAAACCTTGTTTCCCCTTCTCCTTTGTTCATAGAGACAGAGAAAAAAAAAGTGCTCTAAAGATGGTATGATGCAGTTCATAGTCCTGGGACCGAAAAAGGCAAAAAAATGCATTAAGAAAAGGCTTGTGCATTAAAATGACAAAGACTTTTAGCTTTGGTAATTTACTATAATGATGGTCAGCTGTATGTATAAGTCTGTGAAGTGAATAAAGATATTTTAGAGTGACAGTCACCCTATTGTCTCTGCAAGGTGTGTTGATAATAATTTGAATGTCATTTAGCAATTACAGCTCTTTCATTTTAAAAGAAAATGGACGTAATGGATGTAGGTGATGAAGACTTCTGGTATATGCAGATAGTTGTGATTTATGCTTTATTTTGGTGTAAGAGCGAACAGAATAGCAAGAACCTCAGGTAGAAATATTCTGGCACATTCAAGGCATTCTTAGAATGAAAGATTCATCTGAATGAACTCATCTGACTCCAGGGAAAATGTATAATCATATTTTGTAGAATGAAATTATAACCTCACTGCTTGCTATCCTATGGTTAGGACATAAAAGATAGAACATTTTTCTCTCCTAGTATTCAATTTCTTTCAGAGTCTGAATCTAGTCTGACTGCACTTAACAGCATGTCTCTGCTAACAAAGATGAAGAGTTGCAACAAACATTTATCTGAAAATATATTTACATAATTCATACTCTAATGTTTACTTGGTTCCTTATGTCCTGAGTTCTTCAAACAATATAGAGCTGTGCACATGTTTCAAGCCAGACATATACCCCAGTATACAAAGCTGTGCATAATTCTACACTTTGAGATCATACAACAATGTTATGAAAATGCACTTATTGCACCACGACCTACATACCAATGCTAGTATAATATTCTTTATTTGCGTATATTTAATTCTGTAATTCATTTAACTTTACCATAAGAAATAATATAAGCAACTCTCATCCTTTTTATTCGTCAACTTCCCCAAAGCAGGCTTCAGGTCACATATTGGCTCTATGCAAGGTGGGCTTTGAAGATAACTATTTAATTTTCTCTTCCTTTTCTCTTGACCCCATTGAAATACAAAAAAAGCTTAGCATTAAAAACTGTGTAGCTCAGCAGTTGCATGTTAATACAATGTTTTGAAATATGCTGTAACAATAGTACAGTAAGAATAAATGAATTAAGAGTTTATACTTTTTGACACCCCTGCCCACCCACATATAGAATGTTAAATGTGGAATTTATGCATGTTCAAATATTCACCCCAAAACACATCCTAGTTCTCAAGGTGAAACAAAAAGCCCTTTCTAACAAACTGTCTTGCTGTTTGTTGGATGTCTAGGGCTACAGAACCATTCGCAGAGGGACCAGAGGACATTGAACTATTCTCAGAAGACATTGACCTTCCGCAGCACCTAGTGAATATTCTCAGAAGGAATGGAAACTAACGAGGATGTATGAAACTGTGGTCTCTGTAAATAAATCCTTCTGCTGTGCCTTCTTGCTGTGCAATTTCTAACCTTAAAAAGCATGGGGAGAAGGGAGGGAGAAAGCAAAAAGAGCAGGCATAGTTGCCATTTGGCCAGCTTGCAATTTATAATGTCAGCAGCTGAGCTTTGCACAGCCCATTGGCACCGACTCAGAACATAAGACTGGTCTCCTATTCCCTTCTTAATATTACCTCTCAGAGCCCAACAGTCAAAAGTTAATAACAGCTTAACAAAATGGTTTTTACATAAAGACTCGTGCCAGCCCTAAATGAACAAGATATCTAGTAACCAATGTGCCTATTTATTACACTTCTATGCTTTGAATAAAGTATTTGTTTTTCATGAATGATTAATTTTCCCTTTATTCAGCTCTGACTCCTGAACACCAGATCACAGACTGTTCTTCTTACCTCTCTTATAGTTCTCAGAAAATTTATAGCAGTGGTACACTTTACCACTGAAACCTTTTTCCTTTCCATTTGCTCTTTTTCTTATTCTACTTCCTTACATTTTAAACCTTTTTTCTCTTTCCCCCAGATTTTTACCAGTGCCTACACATCCTCCTCTGTTGCCCCTTTTCCCATGCTATCTTGCTTTTATGCCCCTGCCTTTGTTATATTTTCCCCCCCTTGTTTCCATTTACTCTCTGGGGAGGGATTTGTATTACCACACAGAAAACAAAGCTGCCAGAGCCCTCCTCAGGTCCGCAAGCTCTTGGCCTTTGAGCTTTCCGCCCCAGAAAGCTTCAGGACCTGTGCACTCCCCTTCTCTGGGATGTATCCCCAGAATTATTGGAGATGGATAGCCAATTTATAAGTGGATAAAAGCTGTATGTTAAATTATAATGTGATTTTAAGATGAAGATGAGAGTAAAAAAAGTAAAGAAGTAAATAAAATATCTGAGAGTTCTTGAAAGCAACTTTAACTTTGAGTCTTAAAAGAAAATCAACTATGAATTTAATACTGAACAAATTAGTAGTTCTCATTTCCACTATGAAACTCCCAGGTTTTATGTTACTTTTATAAAAGCCTCTTCTGTCAGAAAACAACATTACATAGCATCAGTAGATTTTTTTTTTTTTGAATAGCACTACTAACTTATTTTGTACCAAGGCTTTGTAGAAAAAAAATTAGAGCAGAGAGTGGCTCCCATCATCTTCAGATCTCTGCTGCCATTTTTTTTCAGGCCCTTCCTCCTAGGTTTTCTTCTGATCTGTAGTATTACAGCAGTTTTTCAAAGGTAAATTAGTGAAAAACCACTACCTTATACAAGACATTAGGCTTGAGGGGACATGGAACTTTGTGCAGTTAATTTTTGTGGTTGCTACCACTTAACAGCGCCCTCTTTTAATTGCTTATACAGAATGAAAATATATAATGGAGTAGTTAATAGAGGGAAATGGTATGCATATGCAAACAACATTACAAAAAGGAATGCAGGAGCAGTACTCACTTGGCAGGAGCCACATTAAAGCAGTACAGGCTGCTTCTTACTATTGTCAGAAAGAATACAATAGAATAATATAATAATATTATAAAAAAACAAATGATTTTTTGAAAGTTGATCTTTAACTGCAAACAAGATTCTTTTTATTCTTCAGTGTCTCAGTGGAAGGGGTTGATTCTCAATGTCCTTTCCAAGTTGAATCATTCTATATTTCTATGATACTCCTTCTGAGTGTCATGAGATTTTGAGGTCATGTACAGAGGCTGACAAACTAATTTTTTTTTCAGATTCCCTATCTATGAATTAAAGGATTTGACCAAGAATCTTTTCCTGAAATTTCACCAAAACCTGAAAGTGAAAGGCATGCTGCCCTCATAACTCAGTGTCTAAAGTAGCTGCATCTTTCCAGACACTGTTGAAATAGGCATTAGCTAATAATCCTGTAGCTGTGAGCTCCCTGGGAGCTGGTCCATTCAGAGCAGGAAAATACTATTCTGACTAGAAGAGGAGACACACCATTTGGCCTCTGATGGCAAAATTAAAAGGCATTGAATATGACAAAACAGAAGGCAGAGTCTTGGTGACAGAAAAATAAGCTATTAGTCAATTATTACATCAAAGTTCTTTACAGGGACTTGTGATAAATTGATGATTTTTTATTCTCAGGTTTTCTATAGCATGTGTCTCAGGTATAGATGACCTCATTTTTTTGAAGTAGCACTTAGGTGCAAAGAATGATTTTTCACATTACTGCAACGCAGATGTATTTGTAGGATTGCCAGGATGCTGCAGGTCTAGTCTTAGAAGGAATTCTGAATGATTCAGGTCAGTTAGCATCTTTGTGGCATCCCAGAACAAACTGAATTTGAAAAGTTGAGGTGAGTGTCACAGAGGGGTCTCTTTTATATATTTTTAATGTGTAACCTGAATACTCAGATATAATCAAGATCATAAATCATTTATTGCATCAAGTTCTAACAAAAGATATTCCAAACATGCTTTCCTGGATGGGCATATGGAAATAAAGGGTGCTTTTTCTTCTCTTTTCCAAGTCAAATAGTCACCCATATGTTGCAAAAGTGCCCCTAGATGTAAAGAGAAACAAAGAGAGTCCCTCCACATCCACTAAATCATGCTGCTAACACTGTTAAGAGTCTTGTGCTGAAGCTGAGTTATTCAGGTACTGAATTTAGATAGTGAGATACTGAAATTACTCTCTACTAATAGATGTGCCACAATATTTCATGATAATAGCCCAGAGCTAAATCCATTTTCCTTGTGCATATTTAAGTCTATTAATGAATATAAATTCATATACATAGACGAACAGAATATTTGAAAGGGATTTTTATCTAGACCTTCTGAACCTCTGCTACTTGATGTGCTTTTGCTTTGATGGATTTGAAGCTAGACTGATTAGCACATTTATATCTACCCATTAAAGACTGCAGACATGATTTTAATATCTTTTTTTGTTTTTTTCTGCAGGGACTTAGAATTGCTGATTGACTCTTCTAAGATAACTCACTGTAAAATCAGGTTAAACATGGAAAAAAATCAAATTACACATTTTTTCTTTTCCTCACAATAACAAAATACTATTTTAAAAAACCTGAAAAGTTAACATACTGGGGTTGTCAGCTAAAAAAGAATCACCTGTGTGCACTATATTAGCTCTGGTGGAGGATATTAAACTGCTAAATTTTTGAGTACATTATTTATTAATGCAATCAAGCAAAGCCATGGTTGTCACATCTCTTTCATCATTGGAAACCAGGCAAAGAGAAAGCTCACCAAAACTCTGGCACTTGTCAAAAGGATTAATATGAGCAATGGAATGGTAGGGATTAGGGAAAACTGTCCAGTCTACTCCAGTTCTAGAAAATGGTGGTATTTCCTTGGAAGAAGAACAAAGGGGACACCTGCCAAATCAGGACTTCAAGAATTCTTATTTCAAGGCTTTCAAGTTTTGAGACAGTTGGGAAGGTGTCTCTAGTGCTTGGGGAGAGAATGAAAGAGCAAGGTGCAAGTTTCATAACAGAAGTCTGTAAAACCAGACTCTGACACAACTGCAGAAAGAGAATAGAGTTTCTGTGAGCTCACAGAGGCAAGAGGAGGGAAGATGACTGACCTGTCTGAAATTATCAGAACAGATAAGGGAAATTACATGGGGACCATATACAGATATTTTGCATTTCTTTCGGGATTTTTCTTTTCGTGTGAGGCATGATTATTTAGAGATTTAATCATATAATTCTCAGAAATAATAAAAAAAGAATTATCCTTAAAGCCTTGAATTATTTGCTTCGCCTGATTTGTCCTGTAGAACTGATTTATGAACCCCAAGTGACTATAAGGTGGTAGCAGTGAAAAATGCTGCACTCGTGATACTGTCAGCAGTGACCCTTAGGATGTACAGCAGCAGGGTAACTAAACCACAGTTTTGGGAAGCAGTAATGTCCAGAAATAGAATGAAATTTATGTTGTGAATATGTGTCTAAATAAAAAAAAGTCATGGTGAAGGAGCTCAACTTAGATCTGCAGCAATGTTATTACTTATTTTTAAAGCCAGTGGCAAACTGACCTTGAAGCGTAGCCTGATTTTTCTTTCTGTTTAATTTTTAGTTTCTGTTATCTAAAATCATCCTCACTTTATATTTCATACTTCTCACTCAAGGCTTGCAAGGTTCACAGTAAAAAGCAAGACAGTCAACAAAAGTTATCAACAAAAGAGTTGATGTCCCTTAGTTGAAAACAATTGCAGTGACAGAATGGCTGAGACAGAAAACCTTTTACGGACCATAAAAAATTTGAGCTTTGGTAGTGTTTGTTTTAAGACAGATTGAAACTGAAGAGAGGGGCAAACATCTTATTCTTGTGATAGACACGTAAAAGAAAAATTAATTTCAGTCACAAATAAGAATGAGGCAGGATGATGGCTGTACTTCCTTCATGGCAACCTACAGAGAAAGCAAACAGCACTGAGAGAAATAGGCTGGTGTCATTCAAAGAACAGAACAGCTTGTGGAACCTCATAATTGCAAGGAAGTTAGAGGGCATTTTTCTTGAGATAATTCTCTGCACAACACACAACATCTTAGAGGAGATTCTCCCCTCCCCCTCAAAAAATTCCTTGGGAACTCTTACCTCACAATATGGAAAAAAATTGGCTAGCAGGTAAAAAAAATAAAAGTTAGCACAATTATATTCAGAGTTATGATCTTCAAATTATTCTGAGATCTATGTTAAAAAAAAATTATTTTATTAGTTTTACTGTAAAGACACTGCCCTCCTGTACAGCTTGGGATCAAGCTGTCTCCTTGAGCCATTCCATGTGGTGAGGAATTGCTTGAGAAGGTTTTCATCTTCTAACAACATCCTCATTCAGTTGTTTACCCAAAGGCATGACAAAACAAACTGGGCAGAGTGTGATTTGCTGGGAAGAGTAAATCCTTCAGAAGATTTTTTTTCCAGCAAACTCTCTAAGATTCTTGAATAATTACTGAAATAAACAAAAATTGCATAATATTTCTTCCATTTCAAGCATAAAAGAACTATAAGAATGAAATTGTACAGCATGTTGGCTTTGCAGAAACTGATAAGGTGAGTACTGTTTAAGAGCACATAACATTCTGCAGAAACTCTGTTGTTACCAATTAATCCCAGTGGAATGAAATTCATTGTTTTATTTCATGAAACAGGATAGGCAAGGGATTCAAGAACTACATTCTCCACCTTGAACAAGTGAGCTATGCAATATGTAGAAGTGCAGTACAATTCTGAACATCATTCACAGAAGTGGGATCAAGTTTCTGTCAGAGGTAATAGAAAACCATCACCATTAGCCATAATGTAGGTCAAACTAGACTTTGACATTCACAGGCTAAAACTGCATATTCATTTTCCCAGGAAACTGTCCTCTGTTCTAAAACCCCATAAAATGATGTTGATACAAAGCAGATGACAGCACTTTCATGGTTTAAGATTCTTGAAATTGTAGTGATGTTGCTCTGAGATGTTTGACAAAGTACAAGAAAACACACAGCCCTATTAGTCCATAAAAAATGGAAAGTTTTCAAGCTAGGACATTAAGTACAAGAATTCTGATGGGGCTATTTTAGTTTTTAAATCCCCAACAACACAGAATTGATAAAGAACACTAAATTGCCTGAATATAATTCATTATCAAATTCAGCATATTGAGTGTGAAACTTACAATTAAGGATCTTGAGAAAAAGATTACTTCTACATGACTGATGATTAGCAAACAAGTTAAACTAAAAACTCCTGTGTATTAGTTCAGCTGAGGGAGTAATACAATTTCCAGAAAGATGGAAATATCATTAACCCTGAAGTAGAAATGGAGGTGAAGTTAAAATATGTGAGCTAGTTTTCTTCCTTTTTCAATAAAAACTAGACTATGTAAAAATTACACCAGTTTTTGTTTGAAGGACTTTGAGCAGTTGAGAGTGAGTATTTGGAATTACTTGAGTAACTGTAGTTTTCCATGCCAAAAAAATTCAACATGATAATCCACACTTTGGTGAAATGCAAGTTTTAGTTTTTGATTTTAGTCACAATCACTCCAGAAATACAGAATCAAAACTACACTTTCCCCTCAACTAGAATCTCAGAAATTGTATCTGATCTAGTACAAACTCCTATAGAAAAGTAATAAAAAATTGCATAAATAGGAGCCTTACAGAAGGTTATCTTAACCCCATTCATCACTGCAGTGAATATTGTTAATGCCAGTCATTGAGGGACCACAACAAAACAGCCTTAGATATGCAGCTGAGGACTCCACTATAAACTCAGTAAGGTCCCCTCAATTACTAATATCCCAAAGTAGCAGGAATCTGTTCAGATAAGAATTCTCAGTAAAGCACTGTAGAATTGCTTTTTATATCTCTAACCAGAAAATAAGTGTAATGTCCAGAAATTCCTTGCAAAGTGATTCCTGTACAGAGAACAAGAAGCATTTCTTTTTGAAACCTCTCTGCAGCAAACATGTCCTTATGTACTGTCATTATTCCCAGACTTTACTGGCAAATCTAGAAAAAACAGGAGATATTTAATATTGAAGTACTAACAAGTTTGCATATAGAGTTAGAAAGAGTGAGTTATCCAAAATAATCTGATTTTCTTCCATGATTTCTTCACTACTTGAAGCATCACATATCCTAACTCTTAAAAAAATCAACCAACCAAAAGCCACACCAAAAAAAACCCTAGACAAAGTTTGATTGAATATTGATACGCCCTGCATTGTGCCTCTGGTTAACTGTTACCAGACTTTTTTTTTTATTTCTGTAATTTTTATGTGTTAATGAAATCTCATACCTCCTCCTTAACAGGATCTACCTCAAACACAGAATGATCAGTGCAACTTCGCTATACTCTGTGTGGAGAGACTTTATAACAACGTCATGGAGAATTGTATAAACAAGTAGAAAGATTTGCACAAAGTCACTGGATGTGTCTCATCCTAAAGGAAAACAAACAAACATCCCTAAGATGTTCCATGAAAGCAAGACAGGTTTACATGTGTACCATTATTTAACATTTTATCTAATGAAAG
Organism: Setophaga petechia; assembly: GCA_024362935.1. Classification (NCBI taxonomy): domain Eukaryota; kingdom Metazoa; phylum Chordata; class Aves; order Passeriformes; family Parulidae; genus Setophaga; species Setophaga petechia. Next base: position 38,466,496 of record JANCRA010000001.1, read on the forward strand.
AGATGAACATATAGAGAGCAAGCTGGCAAGGTTTGTGAAGTAGCTTCAAAGATGTTCAACATGGTTTTGACATCTAGGACAAATTCTGGTGTTATAATGAACAAAAAGTCTTCAAAACAGATTATAGATTGTTATTATAGATTGTTGTAAATGTTCCCCAAATCTTGATGTGACACTGATGCATATTAATAAGCGTATGAGGAAGGGGTTATTCTTTTATTCCAGTTGATACTGGTGGGATCTCACTGGGCCAAAAGACTGGGTGTGTTTGAAACATGTTCTCAAAGGAAATGGCCAATAGAGAGTCCAGAAGAAAAAGAGTGAGAATGATGAGAGGTTTATAATGTAAGAAGTCAGCTTATTTTCTTTGGAAAAAAAGATGACAGATTCTTGGAAAAGAAGTATTTAGATGAGAGAAGAAGCATTTGTTGTTAGCTCTTCAGAAATGAAAAGCAGAAAAGGTCAAAATATTAGAGCTGTTAGTGTTCTCAGACCTCAAACAGCAGTGTGGGTAGAGAAGAATCAGCAGCCAGCATGATCCCAAAGGTAAGCATCAGAAAATAATGCCTGATGCCTACTCCACAGCAACACTCAGTATGAACACACTGGAGCAGACTTTGAGTTGGTGGTTTGGTTTTTTCCTACTTTTATTGCAACTGGAGCTGAGACTGTCAGGCAGACACTGCATCCAATGCTGTCAGAGAGGAGAAGCCAGCATCCCAGAGATGCCTGCATGGCTCAGGGGCAGGTCCAGCAGCTGCCAGAATTCAGCCAACACAATGCCTGAGCTACACTTTCATCCTGTTTCTTTCCAGGGTTACAGAGACATTATACTGCTCTAATTTGCTCTTAAAATCTCAAACTGCATGTAACTAATGTCACACCATATCCATATAGAATGCCTCTGCAGAACTCCAAGCTGCACCTTCAATTGTGGTGCCAGGAAATTCTGAATCTGAGGATCTCCTCTCAGAAGTGGGAGAAGTGGTTGGAGGAGAGAAAGAGGCAAAAGATTTAGCCACTGATAAGCTAATTTCCTGATACTTGACCCAATTTCTGTTCATTTATTATCTCTTGTGAAAATTAAAAATTTGTCTCCATGAATTCCTTTTAGATTACAATTCTTTTTTTGCTCCAGGTAACAAAACTTCCCTAGAGTCACTAAGAAGAGCTAAATTAAGATGAAGGCCCAACTATGTCAGTTGCCTTATAAAAGGCCAAGAAACTTCAGTATAATTTCCATGAATGGAGAGTTGTTAATTATGGATTCAGGTCAGCACAGCCAGTTTTTCTTCTTTTGATATCAAGACTTATAAGAATTCTGTCCCCTATTAGGCTGAATATAAACACAAGTACACAAAGCTGGATTTTGTTTCTGTTAGAAATCCAGATCTCATTCGAAGCAGTCTAGATTCAGTTTACAAGCAGCAGCTCTGACAATTATGAGAGCTAGTTGTTTCTGCTACAAATGCTTTGTGGCATTCTTTTCAGAATTATTCTTAAGGAAAGTATTTGCAACATACTTTGGCTTCTTAAAAGAGATGACCAAGCAATTATTTACATTCAGTTTAAGTTCTCTTTTCCACCAGGAATCCTTTGAGATATGTCGTTTTTTTCCAGGGCCACAATTTAGGAGACAGCTCGACTGCCCTTGTTCAGTTACAGCCTTACAAAAGGAAAGTGCCTTGAAACAACATCTGTTTTTTTCCTTACTCAGCTCCTAAAGAACTGCTCTGTCCCCTCCCCAACCCCTCTCAGGTCCAGCCCCTTGCTCAGAGTAACAAGACTGGTTGCTCCTTCTTTGCCATCCACTGCTCAGTTCACACACCCCACCAAAAATTCACTTACATCATGAACACAAAACAAAAATATTAACCAGAAACTCCATCTGTCTTTCAATGAAATAGTTTTTAAAGCAATGTCAGTTGTAAGTGGGAAGGGCTGCTGCTATGACACCTGTCAGGAGGGATCCACAGTTTGTTCTTATGATAGGACAGAAAAGAAAGTGGTATAATTCAGCATAGAAAAAATGAAGGCCAAGGGACTAAACTTAATTCCTCTAGGTATAGCTGCTGGAGTAAACACTAATGAAGGGAAAGAACTATTAAACAGGATTGCCTTGAGAATAAATGAACAAATTTTCTACCATGATGGGAAAAAGGAGTGTATTTTGTCTGCAGGGAATGCCCCGAACAAGGCAGGAATGATGCATCTGACTCCATGTTCTCAGAAGGCTAATTTATTACTTTATAATATTATATTAAAGAATACTATACAATACTAAAGAATACAGAAAGGACACTTACTGTAAATTCTAAATTATAATAATGCTAAATGCTAAAAAGATAATAATGAAAACTTGTGACCCTTTCCAGAGTCTTGACACAGCTTAGCTCTGATTAGCCAGATTGTCAAAACAACTCACACCAGAATCCAATGAAGCAATCACCTGTTGGTAAACAGTCTCCACATTCCACATAAGCAAAACAGAGGAGAAGCAAATGAGATAAGAATTATTTTCCTTTTCTCTGAGGCTTCTCAGCTTCCCAGGAGAAAAATCCTGGGCGAAGGGATTTTTCAGAGAATGTGAATGCCACAGGAGTGGAACTCTCTATCTTTTAGAAATGGCAGGGGTGAGAAAACTAATTATGGTCAAGATATAAGATGTACTTGTTACTTCTCTGGATATACTGATATGACATTATTGCATGTGACAAGAAGGCAGTGGAAAATGTCTGTCCAAACCAACAAAGCTGCTTTATTACTAACAGTGCTCAAAACAGAAATGGAGTCTGTTGTGAAGTGCATCCCACAAACCATATCCAAAAAGTATTCAATGCTCTAAAAATGGGGACACCCTCTGCATCTCTGACAAACTGGATCAAAGTTATTTTATCCATCATAAACCTCAGCAGCACATTTGAATTCTTGCACCAAAAAGATTGTGTCCTTTGACCTGAAGAAATTAGTAATTTATGTGTATGAGGATAGTTGTAACATTATCCTCATAATAAAATTTAGAAATATTATGCATGTCTCCAAAGTAAGAAGTAGCATTTGCTGGTTTAAAATGAAAGATATTTGGATAGTCTTCATAAGATTATTATGCATCTTAAATGGAGATTGTTCTTCATTTAAGACCTTCATAAGGTCTTCTTAAAATTCAAGGACATGGCTCTTTCAGTGTGATTTAAACAGACACTTTTCATTGGAGAAATCCTAGAGACTGTATTTGTACTGCTTCAAAAATCTCATGGTCCCCATTGTAGAACCCTTGCCTCAAACTTCTTGACCAACTTATTTGAAGTCAGTTCCCTAGAATCCATTTTACTTGCCCATAGGAGAATGAAGAGAATCATCTCAACGACTAGTTTCTTATCTATACAGAAACAAAGTTGTCTGATAAACTTTCACAGCCAGAATAGGTATAAGCATATTCATAGCAAGATTTCATTAAAACTGATGGCAAGAGGAGAAGATGCTATTCTACATAAGAAAGGTACAAAAAGGACATATATATATACGTACAAACACATATACATATTTAAGAATATAATGAACAAACCATCATTTCACAGGTGCTAGATTAAGTTAAAGAAAAATTGACACTATTACAGTTTATACATTTTCTGCCGTGTGGATAAGTAAAGAAGACTATCATCTCCAGCTCTGCCAATATGAAACATTTTAAATGCATTTTAATTTTTAACAGGAATAAATTACGGAGAAGTGCCCATATCTGCTCTGAAAGCAGAACATATGCCTTAGGAGGATGAATAACATCTGATGAAAACACCAACCAAAGTAAGCCACAGAACTTCAAAGCTAAAAATGGTTTTAATATGTTAAATAAAAGAAACAGTGTAGAGAGAAAATAACTTTTGGTTAGCACAGATAATTTCCTTGGGAGCCAGGATTGGCCTCAGTACTGTTGTTACATTACACAGCATGTATGTATTTTAATTAACTCTGGCTCTGATACATCTAAAATGTAGGACAGATCATTTAATGTATCCACAGAACACGATGCCCTGGGAGATACAATCCTTCACAAAATTAACCAAATTGTGCCCAGTCGTGAAAAAGGTCATTTAAGCAATAGATGTATTTCAATCACAAAGTGCACTATGTGAAAAATGTTCTGTTTGAATGCCTTCATTTCCAACCAAAGAGAAGTGAGCAGCCAAAGCCCCATTCCCTTTCTGCTTTGGGTCTGCCTTGGATGGCAGGAACACCCTTAGCTTGTCTGTAGGGAGCAAGGGAATGAAAGCAGGCTACAACCTGGAGCAGGAATATGCCTTACAAAACTCCAAAAGATTGGGTTGTACAATCAGAACAAGATTTGGAAGGTGCTTCACTGAAATTGTATTTACCACCAAGGCAATCTCTTCCAATCACTTAATTGTAGATTATAAAGTGATAGAAGTTAGGACAAATTTACACTTCCACAAACCAGCTTCTACAAATTTGTATGCATTTTTGGACACGGGAGTCATGAAGACAGAGAGCAACACAAAACAAATAGGTAGAAAGAAAATAGTTAGAAAGCAAGATGAAATAATAATAATAATAATCTCCAGACTTTCAATACTAAAAGCACTGATTGTAAATCAGGAGGCTTGACACTAATCTATATGCTGATTCTCTGACTCCAGTACTAAGACAAGCTTAAGCAACTACAGTGATCTACTGAAAGGGAAATGAGAGACTATATATGAGGAATTTTATAACCTGGAAAAACTCTTCATTTCCCCCTTGCCACTAAGTTAGAGGTGAAATATTATATTTTAAATGTTTCCAGCTGATACACTTGCAGTGTTCAGATGAAAACTCCCCTCAGAAATAGGGATTTCTGAGCAAGTTTTGAAAACCACTCCTTTTAATGTCTTGAGAAAAACCCAGAAAAACCTGCCATGGAGAAATCCAAGATTTTTTGAAAACCGATTTCTATGTGCAATGATCCAGTTATTTTTCCTTGCTTGGTAAGATGATTAGGAAAGGGGTGGTATAACACCCTTTGAATACACTCTACCATCAACTTTCTGAGTATCTTTTCCTACAGAGCCCAGGCTCACAGCTTGCCAGCTCTGAAGAGAATTCAGCTGGTGCCCGCCTGTTGCTGGGCGTGCATGGGAATGTGCTTTCCAACAGCACAGCAGTTCCTTGCCTGCTGTACTGATTCACTAAAAAGCTGAATACTGGGCACAGTCCTTCACCACTTCCAAACTGATTTTTTTTCTTTGCATCCATTGACAATTCCCCTTAAGCAGGAGGTAATGTTTTATTTAAAATAATATCCTTCATTGTGTTAAAAAAATCACAATAGCTAGTGATTTGATAAACACAGAAATATTTCCTTTATCCCCAGGCATCCGACATTTTTAGGTCTTATTACTTAGATATTCTTCACATCCTTATTTTCCTGCAAGTGATTAACCTTTCAGAGCTCTAGAGAATAAATTGTTTGCTTCTGCAAAGAAGGAAGAGAATAAATAAAAAATAACCTAAAAAAAATCTATTTCTCATTGTTTTATTCCTTTTTTCTTGCCTTATTTCTCAAGAGATGAATATTTGCAATATTGTCAAACTTTTAGACTACTTTTTTTTTTTTAAACTGTTTTGCCATAGCTGTTCAAAAGCATATTTGTTTCCAGATCTATGCCCAAATCACATGCTGCAAAGCAATACTGTTTTAATTGAGGACCAAAACATTTTCTATAGATTTTCCCTTCCCTGCATCACAAAATCTTTCTATGGAAGCATTCAACAGTTCTTGATTTGTGGAATGCTAACTAATGAAGTTTTAAGTAAAGGACAGCAAATTTAAGCCTACTGTCAAGCAGTTACCTTTCAAATTTGTCTTTGAAGAAGTCTGTAGACTGAAGGCTTTTCTCCACATCATATTTTGATTTCAGATCACAAAAAACTATTTTTTTTTCCTCCTAAAATTAATTCTTTATATACTGGCAGGTGGAAACCAGAAGATTTTTATTCTGTTTGCTGAGTTTTTCCATGGTTTGGAAGACTACTAAAGAAGGTGGCAATCAGCACAGTCAGTGCTATGCCTTGGTCTTCCAGTGTTGCCTTGTGGAGACCCTCTGATGTGACTGTATCACAGAATTGTAGCTGGCCTCACTTTCAGAGCAGCCTTTCTGAAGCTTGTCACTGAATGAAGTAACTGGAATGGAATCACAGCAGACTTAAGCAAGCCTTCATACCAAAGAAATGAAAATAAAATCTGTAATTTCTCTCCTCTGTGGACCTGACTAGAGGCTATTTATCTACCAAAAATGAAAATTCGCTTGCAAAGAATAAAATCAAGTAGTCCCATAAAAAAACCCAAACATTTTCTAGGTACTGCAAGGCTTCCTTCAGGAGATATGGATTTTACTGTTGTGTTTGCAAAACATAATCTGTCCTCTGCAACCAAGCCCTTGAAATCAATAATGCTGCATGACTTTTTGCTGACATCCACAGAATTTGGCAATCAAAGCCCAGCACAATTTATTTTACAATTCTCATCAAATTAAAAAGCAATAAAAAACCCCTTGCAGAAGGATTTCCTCTAATTTTGATGCCTTCTCCTCCTTTAGGCATTACGTGTCCTAAGAATCTCAGCCTAAGACAATAACTGTGTTTTCCTTTCATTAAATGGTACATATCAAAACTTGTTAAGAAGTCTTAGAAAGCACATTCTAGAAAACTCAGGCCCAACAGGAGCCAAAGCTTCCTCTCAACCCACCCATGAATTTTAGATTTCATAGTATGGGGTGAGCTGGACTAGTCCAGCACTGTTGCAAATAATGAAGACATCAGAATCATAGAATATCTTGAGTTTTGAGGGACTTACACAAGGAGCACTAAGTCCAACTCTTGGTCCTGAACAGGACAGCCCCAAAAACCAGACCATGTGCTGAGTATTGTCTAAACACATCTGGAACTCTGCCAGGCTGGTGCTGTGACCACTTCCAGGAGCTGCTCCAGTGTTCAACCAGCCCCTGGGTGAGGAACCTTTTCCTGATATCCAACCTAAACCTCCCCTGACACAGCTTCAGGCCATTCTCTTGGGTCCTGTCACAGGCGACCACAGAGAGAGATCAGTGCCTGCCCCTCCTAAAGAAGTTGTAACTGCAGTGAGGCCTCCCCTCAGTCTCCTCCAGGCTGAACAGACCAAGAGACCTCACCCACTCCTCATATGGCTTCTCCCCAAGGCCCTTCACTATGGAGCCCTGAGGAACCTCACTGGTGACCACTCACCAGCCTGATGTTAGCCCTCTTAGCAATCAAACAGGATTAGCATTCCCCACTTCTTTAAAACTATGAAAGAGCAATCTGGAAAAAAAAGATGTTGCATGACAAGCAGCGCAAATGGAAATGGAAAGCACCTCGGATGACTTCTGCTTAATTCATTCTTCTCAAAGACTGTCCTCTTTGAGATGAATTTTTTTTTCCCATTATATCTTTCTCAGGATTTAAATTCAGCAGAATCATAAAAAATCAAGATTTAGAGTAGCTTTATATTTAATGATTATTAGCTGAATTCTCTTTAACCAGAATATAGGTCGTTTTTCATTTGTTTTGTTACTGGTCTTAAGGAAACATCATGCCTGTCTAATAGCACTTCATTTCCCAGCTTAAGTAGCTTTCATACTAAAGGCCTTCTCAGCTTGTATCCTGAAATATCTGATTTTTTCTTGAAGGAACAGTAGAAAGCCAATAATGGCATAAAAAATTTTTTTGCTTATTGTAGGTGAACATGAAACAGTTTTCAAATTCTTGGCACTATGTATGCAAAATATAGGAGATTTCTAGCTAAATTTTAGGCATGATGTTACAACTGAAATTAAGCAAAAGCAACAGTACACTATAACCCAAATCATTGATATGATACTCTAAATAATATCTACCAATCATCAGATGGCTCATGAAACCGCCAAGAGCTGAAGCTGAACAACCTGTTTGAAGGGGTATTTGTGAAGAACAACCTAAGTACAGCACTAGCCTACAAAAAATGTCTTGGCAGGGCACAAGGGCACAGGTGAGGAGAAGAAGCCTCATATCTGTCAGGTGCCTTATTTACAGCTCTTACCCTAATTGTCGCTACATATGACAATAATGAGAATCTAATTGACTGCTTTCCAGCTGACAATGGAGACAAAGTTTTTTTTTCCCCATATGTTAAAGAAACAGCTGTGTTGAGAAATAATCCATTTAAATAAGCCCATGTCTCCTCAGAATGAACAGATCTTCTACCATCATACATTTGTAACACAATGCCTATTAAAGGAAAACTTCCACACAGAAAAATTTTGCAATAGACTATTTATATTAAAAAAATGCTTAGCTATTACTTCACTTTGCTTGTTAGGTTTTTCTTATTCATAGTATCTTACAGTGATCATAATTCAACAGCAATTACATCATACCCTCTTGCTATGGAAAATGTTATGAGGTTATTTCACTAAAATGCAGAGCAGTTGAAAGCTGACTTTTTATAAAGGAGGAGGTCACCAACCTCAAAGTTGAAAATTTGTGTTATTGAGTTAAAAGTGTCAGAGAAAATCGTTACTGGAAAAAAAATGGTAGAGGGAAGGAAAGTACTTTGTGAGTGACATTTTAAAACAGAGACATGGTCTTAACCAAATTCAGAGTTAAGAAATTGCTTCTTTTAAAAATAATATACTGACAGCATCTCTTTAAAATAGTTGAAAGATCATAAGAAGCAAGAAAAGAGCAAGCATTAGTAGAAATATCCCTGTTTAAAGCAAATGAATTTAGTTAATGGGTCCATCTGTAATGGACACCAAATTGAATGTAATTTGCTAAGGGGAACTGAATAGAGATATCTACCTTGAAATTTCCAAAGTTCCTTGAAAAGGTTGCTGTGCAAATTTTCAAAAAAATTCAGAGTTTGTAGCTCTGAAAGAGAAAATGCATCCCAAGGAAAAGCAGCACACATTATCCTACCTGTGTGTCCTGCCCATCTGGTAGTAGTTACATCTTTGCCCTGTAGCCCCACTACCCAGGTAAACTGGGCACTTTTGGTACTTGGTGTTAATTACTACCAGCAATTAGTGCTAATTACTACCACCAGGTAGTGGTAATTACTCCCACCAGGTAGTGGTAATTACTACCCAGGACCTTGCCAGCTGGGTGTGAGCTGTAACCAGTAGCTCAGTGCAGATGATACAGAGCAGCTGTCAAGTAAAAATAATGCTCAGCAACACTGATCTGAAACTAGCCCGGTCATCCGGAGGTTCAGCATTGTGGATCCCAAATTATATCCTTCTAATGTAGTTTTGATTAAAATACCTACTTTTCAAATGTTATATGTTCATTTAACCTTTTTTTGAAAAGTAATGTCTCAGTACTTAATGCTTGAGCTATGCTGAAATGCATAGGATGTGTGACTAAATGCATTTGAAGGTTAATTAACTTTCTCTGAGGAATCAAATTGTGATTTAACAGTCTGCAACATTATCTTTAGTACAGTGATAAGAATTTTCAAAGCCAACTTTCTTTCAAAGGGCCAAGAAAAAGAAGCATTCCTTCTATCCTTATCCTTCTGTTGATAAAATCTCTTTCACAGGCATCTCCTTTAGAGAAACAAATTTGTCTTCAAAAATATAAATATCAACAAAACCAATGATAATAATGTTGGAAGGGAACTATCAGAAAAAAAATAAATTGTAAGCTAAGCTGAGGATAGCAAATAGAAATAGAAAAAATCTATGGTGAAACATGCCTCTTATGCCTCTTCTTAAATTGCTCATGATGGAACATATTGTTCTGCACAGGGGTTTTTAAGGTTGAGAAATAATGTTCATTTGTATTCTTAAATGTTTTCAATTCAGTTGGGCTTTACCATGTCAGCAGAGTCAGGTATGGAAGAAGCAAAACATTCTTGGTAAAAATGAGGGTGTATTAAAAGGATCACACTGTACCAATGTGGTAAATTAGTTATGTGAGCTCTACTGAGAAAAATGCAGTTTTATTGGTACAGCTTCTCAATTTTAAGGATTTCTACTGATATAATTCAATTGAGCAAGCACCACAACATTTTGAACCCCACAGTAGTCTAATGCTGTGGTATTAACTTAGCTGTCAATAAAGAAGAGACTATTAAACTGATGCAGGTCACAGTGGCTTGGACAAGCACCTCTACCAACATTTGTTTTTTACCTCTATTTTCCATTAAAAAATATCTGCAAATGGACCCATTATAATTCTGAGTTTTGAATTTCCCTCATATTCTGGAAAAGTAATCCAAAATTGTTTGGTATACATTTTGTGTTTGGTTCTTGCTTTCTGTATTCGTTTGCACAATTATTCTTCAATTTAATTTTAAACAAATAAAGGAAAGAGGAAACAGAAACTAATGCAATGTGAATAATTGGGATCACTTTCCCTAGTAAACCACAACAAAACAATGATGTCACTGTGGTAACCACAGAGAAACACTGAAATCAACCATCAGGAAACACAGGGCCCACTGAGGCTTGACCCTTTCTCGGTGGGATTCTCTGAGAAGTGTTCACAGCTGCCCATTCCAGACCAGTCTCTCTTTCTGTCCCCATCCACAGAAATAATCTTATCCTAATTAAATAATGTGAGACCTGCAAAGACAGGCTTCTGATATGTTTCTTTCTCATTTTCCTGCCTTTTTTTTATTCCTTGCATAGATTGAACATAGAACATTGAACACAGATTGCACATTCCTTGCAGAGAGTGCACATAAAATGTTTTGGAGGTCCCAGATCTCTCACACAGGAATGTCTGGCAGCACTGGGTGGTACAAGGGCTGGCCAGGGCTCACCTTGGTATTCCAACACCTGCATCCAGAACTCTGCATATGGTTTCCCCTGTACTCGAACTTATTTCTCTCATTTTGAAAACCTCTAAGATATTTCAGCCAATCAACCCTACAAGCAAAGTGTGTCAATGGCTTCATTTTATCCTTGCTGTCAAACACTCCTGCACATGACACTGTTCTACTGCCTTTTGGCCAAACTGAGCAAATACAAATTCTGCATTCATGACATACTCTCAGTTCCATACTCTCAGTTTCCTGGTGACTGCAGCAGAAAGCTCTGAGGAGCATTTAGCGTTATCTAGGTTGGATCTAGAGGGTTAAAAATATGTAGTAACATAAGGAAATTGCATAAGGAATTTAGTTTACAAGAGGAAAGTCAGGAGGATGGTTTGAGAAGAATGGAGGATTTATGACAAGAAAGAAACTAGAAACAGGGTTGGTCAAGTTGCCAAAACATTTCATTTTAATTTGAGAAGAAAAAAAAGTCCATGAACATTATCTTTAGTGCATTTTCCTACACCTGCCAAAATGCAGAAGTAGTCTGCTAATGTTATTAACTACTTCTGAATTTAATGCTAACACATTTTTGTTAATTCCCATTTTTAACAACTGGAGATATTATCACAAATAAAATAATCTGCTGTTACAAAGATATGCGGTAATCCTCCTCTCTGAGAAGGCCTCGGTTTTCAAGATCAATGAACTGATAATTGAAGAACATTGGAGCATAAATTCAATTTAAATCACCTGTTTGTTTAGGATCTTCTTGTCAGCCCTCTGTTATATTTAGATTTATTCAGCTTGTTTAGCACTTTATGTCCACATTAAAGGTCTCTGTTCAGTATCTCTGGTTTTGTTTCTCTTCTCCTGTATGGTCCCAACATGTCTGCTAGACAGAACCAGAGATTCTGGTCCTGTTTTATTTATTCATAGTGCATTAATTTATAGAAATAAATTAGCAATGAATACACTCATAATCAACATACAGAATTTCTACAAAGTTTTCTCTGAAAAAGCTATAATCTCTATCTTTAGACTTAAGTATTATATTTTCACAGAACTGCAGTAAAGTCTTTAATATCTCTTCCAAGTTTACCTTCCCAGCAGGCTACACTTTTTGGTGCAATGATTAAATAAAGTATTATTCTGTCTCACACAGTGAAATGGAATACTGTGTCCTTTAGTCTAGTAAGTTAAACAAACATTTTATTTAAACTGCCAATTCTACCAGCAGCATTTGAAACTAAATCATACATGCTTCCTAACTGCAACATATTTATAAAATGAGTGGAAAATCTCCTCTTTTTTATGTTTGAAAGGGTAAGGTGGGTCTATTCAGTCTACTGAAAACACACCACGTGGCTATGTAGTGGAAAAAGAGATCCCCAAAGGCAACAATTTAGGAATTACTTACTATGGCAATTTGGGCTCCGTTCCCCATCATTTCAGTATCATTTGTGGACGGATACATCCAAGAGGGTGAAAGAAGAATTCTTTTGAGAGGACTCACTATCACGTCCTGCACATAAAATTTGTAGTTATTTAGAGAGAACAACTTTTAGTACCTGGAATATTCACCCAGTGAAAAATTTACAGGTTAGGTTTTGCCGGTAGAAATAAGCAAGTCAGTAACATGCTGAAGAAAGAAAGTTCTCCAGAAAGGGTGAAATAACCTACTGAGAGGGTTTTCCCCATTGCTGGCTCCTGCCAGATGAACCTCAGGGCCCCCTTACAAACCCTGCCCCAGAGATGGAAGAGCTCAGAGCCTATCACACTGCACTTTGTATATCCTAATGCAGCATCACAAATAACCTTGTCTGCAAATCAGTTTGTGTGACACAATATGGAATTTAAATAGATAGGAATCAGACTTGAAATTTACAACTAAAAACATAGGCTTGAACTATTTTTTGAACTATAAGTTTTGTAAAGAATTTTTTTTTTCTTTATTATAGCTGCCTTATTTTTGTCATTAGAAATTATTTTGGAGACCTGGGAAAAAAAAATAGAAAGACATTTGTGTAACACCAGTTTATGAATTTCTTAATATAACTTCAACTTAGCATCTAACAGTTTTATCAGAATATCTTTCTATAGAAGACTAAAATCTAAGAAATTCTATCTATGAGAAAGGGAGTTTTAGAAAACTCTCAAAACCAATTAAGAAAATTCTACAGTATTTATGAGGCAGGAAAAATATTTTTTTGCTTTTTACTGAAGTAAAAAAATCTAATCTAGTAATAGTTATACCATCTTCCATCTTAGATTTTGAAATCTCTATTTTTTTTCTTTTTCAATTTTCTGGTGATCCAAGGTATATCAAGAACAATATTGTAAAAGAGGTGCAAACATGTTGGGAGACAGACACATATAATGGTCTGGGAGCACAAGATTATTGATTCATTACTTACCTAGCATAATGGAGACAAAATTATTTCCCAGTTACCTTCCTGATGATATTAAGCATTTTTTTCTTAATAAATTCAATTGCATAAGCATATGAGCATTTCTAATACATAAATGCCTCCAAACCTCAGCTCCCTGTGTTTGTACTGAAGTAACCTTAAAGTTTCAAGTTTCAAATTGTAATTATCTCAGCAGTTCTACTCACTGCAAGGCACACTTTAACAATATGGAGCCTTCCCAGAAGAAACTGATTCAGAGCTTGTAATGAATCACTCTGTAGATCAACAAACAAATATTGTTCAGATGTTGATTTCCCTGAGCACAAGGTGTAGCAGAATCCCAGTTTGTGAGCTGAATTCAAACAGCCACAAACAAAAATTCATGGAAACAATTTCTGAAATAAATGTCTAAATAAAGTGCAGTTGTGAGACTGATGCATTGTGACAGGTGCTAGGGTAGAATGCTAAAGCTTATAAAGCTGGAAGACCTTAGAGTATATTCAAAGGACTCTGCAGTAATGATGGCTGTGAATTAATTTTTAATTTGAAGCCAAAGGCAATAATAATATCTAGCTACATTAATAACTTTGGCCATTTAAGCACAGCAACCAAACATTTTAAAATGTCACATTAGAAAAGAATGTGATGTACCAGGAATGTCTTCTTTGTGTTGGGTATAAGTAATCCTCCCCCCATCATTTCACCTTAATAAATAACCTGTACAAAAGATTTTGGAATTATTCAGCACTTCAAAATAAACACTTTGAAATTATGAAATTGCATAAAAGCAATAAAATACCTGGCTGCCTGGATTTCTGTGTCACTTCTATCTTTCTGGCCCACAGGTAAGGTAGATTTGCATTAATATAAAAATATTAGAGTTCTATTGTGAACTCTATTTACCTCAGAGGAGTTGTGACTGTTTAGTTTAGAGGGGTGGTGGGTGGTAAAATTAAAAATACTATATTAGATCTTGAATAAGACTAAAATGTGCACAAAGAGCATATCTTTACATAATTGTCGTTGTTTTATATTGCAGATGATGTCTTATTTACTTTGTATTGGTAGTTTTAGTGACAGCAAAATCACTGAATATCCTCAGTGTGCCCTCATTATCATGTTTAAGGACATGATGCTCAGCCATCAACAGAGAGAAGATCCTTTTAAAGGTGTATTCAACATCACTAAGTTGCCCTCCCTTTTCTTTTACTTGAATGTTACCATTTTTACCATTATTTGCTAATACATAGTGTTATACACCTAGAGCTGAATTTTGAAGTTGCTGTTTAGATTTACTGATTTGATGTTATTAATTAAATAAGAGAGGGATTAGATAAGAAGTCTGATTCTTAGAGGACTAGTCCCTGATTTGCAGAAATTTAGAATTTTTAATCTATACATGTAATTCTATACTTTTTTTCAAGCCTTATAGCACAGCTATTCTACACCACAGTCAAAAATTCAATCATTCCTTTAAAAAGAAAAGAATGAGACATATAATGTACTTTTCTTTGTAATAATCATTACATAAATTATTCTAAGTAAATAATATTAGGGATACTGATCTTTATTCTCTTACCATAAAGACACAAGTATTTATATATTTTGCAATAAAGGAACTTTTCATGTAAGAGACATCTGAAAAATAAAAGGCAATAAGAAAGTTTTGAATTTTGAGTGTTTATATATGTCTTCTATGATAGTCTAAAAATGGAACTTGATGTACTGTGTAAGTGAGAAAGTGAAGTAGGGCCAGAGGTGAAATAGAATCTGAAGGAGTGCCACCTAACAGGATGATTTATTTGAAGCCTTTGAAAGAGACTATGACCATTCATTTTATATCCCCTCATTTAATTGATTTAAACCATGAGAGGAGAAGAAAGTCACTTCTTCTCAAAGATTGCACCCCAAATTGCTTTGGCCTCTGAGCCTGCAACATTTTAAATTTCCCCAGGAAATGCCTCCTTTCTCTTGAATCATATAAGAAGGCTTATTTCACACATTTCCCTCTTTGTTAAGACTTGCATTATGAGCCTTCATCTTTAAAATGCTGTTTTCTCAACAGATGGTTTTTCAATGCTTTCCTATCAATTAGTTAGAAGCTCAACAAACAACACTGTGTTTTAAAACCCCTGTTTGCACCCAAGTCCAATAAACCCCACACACTTCTCCAGTGCATTTTTTTGTCCTCCTAAATGCCTACATCTTCTTAAATTATCTTAATCCAAACTCCATGCCTAGAAACAAAACCAAGCAAACAAAAAGATTAGCTCATGAGATAAGAGAACTTTGGGCAAAGACGAATGGAGGAGAAAATCAGAAATAGGGATGTTTAAGGCAGACTCTCAGCAAGAATGCTATTGTTCTGATAATTGCTCATGTTCCATTCATGAGAATCTGCTGAAGTCAATGTCTTTCACTGTAAGAGCACTTTTAATTTACACATATTTAAAATTCATGTTTTATATGGAACTAAACAATTTGAAAGCTATTGGACTGGAAAATCCTGCAGAGGAACACACCTGGGAGTCTATGACTTGAAAAAGTTGAGAAGCAAGAGCCAGCAGCTTAACGTATATATTTCTTGAGATGTTTTTGGGTGAGAAAGGGCACGTTAAAACTTAATAGTTAGACATCTTTCTTCTGATGGCATTTTGAATTTTAGCTCATATTTTACGTACATGTGTTAGCTTTCATTTGTTTCAGTTTCTTAGTTAGCCAATAGCAGCAACAATAATAATTTTTTCTATTGATTTTGAATATATTCTGTCTAAAAAATATAGGAAGGTAGTTTTTTTCCCTTTTCTTTCCTTCTTCTTCCCCTTCTGTTTCCTAGAAGGAAAATCAGTCAAAATCTTAAGATACACTCTCAGTTCTGTCCAGGCAGAAGGGATAAACACCTTACCAAGTCAACACTGTGGATCTCCTAGACTCCAAGGTGAATGGCAATTAACAGTTCTTCAGAGTTCTTCTTTTTCCCCCACTTCTTGTCAAGATTTACCTGAAGTACCTCATGGTATATTGCTCAGCTTTCATAATGTCAGACCTATTCCTGTGTGTTCTGACACTTGACCCTTTTGCACTGCTGTGAACCAGTTCTCCTTCAGGAAAAACCTCCCAGAAGCAGAATTACCAGCCAGTGGTGGAAGTCCTACATACCAAAAATAACAAATACATATTATTTATAAATCTGCAATAATATGGAAATATTGCACTCATCTACAGCCTTTGTTATGCTTTGATGTAACAATAATATTTGAATCCTCTGTGCTACAGTAACATTTTTTCTCCTATCACCATGACACTTTCCTAGTTGCAGCAGTATTTTGGAAAAAGTTAAGCACAAAAATTTTTTTATCTCAATAAACCGGTTTTTTTTGGACATATAATGAAAACAACTCTCTATATTTGCATTGAAGTTTAGGCATTTTAGGTGTTTTAGCAAATCTTTGTAGCACATGAGTTTCCTCCCTACTTCTTCCTTCATTTTGATTCTCTGCTGTAAGGAGATATGCAAAAAAAACCCAAAACCAAATCCCAAAAAACAAACAAACAAAAAAACCCACCAAAAAAACCTCCTGAAAACCACATAAGTAGCTTAAATTGAGGATTCCTTTATTGGTTAGAAGAAGTTTTATTTATACAAACACACCCCCCTCTCCATGATATCAAATGCAAAAAACCTCCAACCCAAACCCTTATTACTGTTTTCAAATGGAAGTTTCATAGCATGTTTGTATTTATTTCCCAATATTTTTCAGATGTCATGAACCCATTACAGGGCAGTGATGCCTTGATTCAATCTGACTGAAAAGCAAAACCATCCATGAGCAACACTCCTTTCTCTATTTGCATGACTTGCTTAATGATCACACTGCTGAAGAGGAGAAAGTTAAGATTAGACATGTCTTCTGGTGGGGTGCACAAAACTCTTCTGCAGAAGCATTTTAAAAATGCATTCCTACATACATTGCTTTGGAGAGTGCCCAAAGTTTTTCTCTTCCTAGCACTGAACAGTCCAAGCATAACTTATTTAGGTTGGTTTCCTATCTCACTAGCAAAGCCAGAATAAGTTTTCTTCCTCAAGGCAACCCAGGATGTCAATCTGCAATGTTTGTTTGCCATAAGATATCTTTGATTTTGCTTTTATTTTTGAGAAAATTGCATTAGAAATCTCTGCTCAAGACAACTGACAGCCCTGGATTTGTAAGGCTGCTATGAATATTTTCACTGCTGTGAATTTTAATGTAGCAAAATAAGTTTGTCTTCTTTATATATGCATACTTATTCTTCAAATCTACACAGACATCTATATTTTTTCTCAGATCTTATTCCATAGAAAGATAAATAAAAATGGGAAATGTTAAAAAATGCAAAAAAATCCAAGCCAAAAAACCACATGCTGATGTTTTGAATCATTCTTATTAAACAATTTGACAGCTCACCTCAGGTGCTGACAATTTCTCTGAATCTTCAGTATTTGAAATTGATAGGAAAAATTTTATACTAAAAAATACAGAGTAAGTGTCACAGGAGATAATCATATTTATTTGATCTTGCAAAATGTAAACATATAGGAGAATTAAAGGGGAGTATAAAAAAGCAATGATGATGATATTGCTATGTAATCAATGGGGATTTTTCCTATGTGTAAAAGGAAAAAACTGGTTTATTCTAATACCTGCTGCAATATGAGAAAAAAACCCAAAAAACTCTTTGATATTTACCCCAAAAACAGGCAGTGATTCTAGGAGTAGCTCAGATTTTCTTTCCTCTCTTCTGTACAAGTCATTGCTGCATAAGGGTGTGGTTACAGAGAGAGACACATCACCCACCCTTTGTGCCCTGCAGCTGCTCATGTTCACAGACACCAGTATGGCCAAAATAAGAACATTTTACTGAAATGTTCAAAGTATCCTGGCTACTAAGAGATATTTTTTATCACTTCATGACCAAAGCACATTGTTACTCCTTAAAATTACCTTGCCCTTGCTTCTTGCCAGTGAAGATGTGTTTGAGAATATCCTTTCTTAAGAAATTATTTTTCTCCCCCCTGCACTTCATTTCACAAGGAACAGGTTGGGCACACACATTTTGTCCACCTGACTCACTCTCCTGTCAAGACTGGCACATCTTAGCTACCCCTATTAAAGGCTCTGTGGGCACACCATTGGACAGCTGCAATTCCACCCACTGCTGAGCTTGTTACACAGCTCATCCAGAGCCTCTTGTGAAACTTCTCCAGCTGAAGGACATGCTCTCAAATCTCATTTTAAAGTGGAAGACAAGATAATGGAAAATAAAATAATCCCTTCAAACTGGTGTCAATATGGTATACAGATGCCTACTTCCTGTCTCCAGGCAGTGGCTCTGGGCCTAGGCTTAAATATTTAAAAAATATTTAAATATTTTTAAATATTTTTTTCCCTTTTCTTTCCTTGAAAATGAAGGAAATGAATATGAAAAACAGCTGAGTTTACATCACAAAACCAGCAGAAATATTTTCCTCCCTGAAGCTAATTTTTTTAGAATGATCAGGTTAGGAGAACTGAGACACTGTCTTATCAATAAAATGACAGCATGATGCTCAGTTCAAGACTATTTGTTAATAACTATACTTTAAATTGAAGGATTATTTTCCTGGTACTAGAGTATTTATTTCCCTTATGAAACTGACAGAAATATGACCTAATTATGGATTCATATTTTTAGTTACATACAAGGACACTTTTTCTAAATGAATTTGCTTCTAATAGTCATTGAAGAAGCCACAAGAGGACTAAAACACTATTTTTCTTTTCTATTATGTCCTTTCTCTAATAGGCTCAAATATTATTAGCCAGCTTTACTGCCTACGGGCTTCAAAATGAAGACACAATGGAAACTTTTGCCAAGTCATGTTTATTTTGAGAACACACACACAGAGAAATAATGGAATTATTACTCAAGTAAGTAGGAAAATAAGTTATGCTGCTGACACATTGCAATGGTTGGGGAGAAATACTGAAAGCATTCCCTGATAAAACTGTACAAAGACTGCTCTTTTTAGCCCCCTTTACTTCACTGTGTAAGGCTGGAAGAGACAGATTCCAAGTTTTTATCTGTGCAAAGTTATGCTAAAACATACCACAGTCCCTAAATTAGAAGCATAATCAGTTCAATATGTCAGAGAGTTGCTGAAAGTCTCTTTAATTCAGATAATCAGAAACTGTTATTGTAACTTCATTGCTTCCTAATTTTATTACTGTAGTGGAAAGACAATCAGCTTCATCTTGGTTTGATCTGTCATCTGTACTTCTTGAATTTCTGCCTGTCTGCCACATCTTAATTAAAAGCTCATTGTCCTTCTAGTGGAAGTCCTACATCAATGTTCTGCTTATATTTCTCATAACATTAATTTCTACTAGCTTGTTCCTTCTGCTTTTCTCAATTATCTCTCTTTAATATTTTCTGGTTTACTATCTTCTGGAGTTTTGCCTTTTGACTTCCTTGTGCTTGTCATCACAATTATCACAAACCATGGTGACAAATTTGGACAGAAGTTGAAGAAAAATACAATCACCCCAAATCAAAAGTAGTCCCCACCTGTACCAATGATCACACGTTGATTCCATGGAGAAATTTCTTTGCTGGGCAGTGAGAAACAGGACAGAAGCCTCAGCAGATAGAAACCAAACTAACAGTGTAATCTTTCACAGAGCTGCTAGTGTGAATGATACCTGCCAGAAACAGCCTCTGCTTTGTGCAAAGTTCTGCATTAGAAGGAATATTTCAAAGTTTTTACCAAAGTTCTGAATTTTAATCTAATGGTCTTGGTCAATGCAAACAGACTTTAAATGATAAAATTTAGGTTCTAATTTAAGCATTGGATGTCAGCATTACCCAAAACATTTGCACTGTTTGGGAACATCCCAATAATGAGAGTTGTTGAAAAATTACACTGAAAAGGTGCTTATGTGCTTAACCTTGCCATGGAATTTATATCACCATCTTAATGAAATTATATTGTATGTTTTCTATATGTAGTAGAATAGCTGAAGTCTGCAAATATTGGACTTTGAATGATTATGTCTGAAACCAAAAGTTTTCTCTCATGAAATAGCTCTTTCTGGAAATCAGGAGGCTTAAAGGCTTGAGTCAGAGGTTCCATTCAGATCAGCTGTAGTGACTGATAGTCAGAAATGGCCTTATCTTTCACTAATTGCCTCAGAACCCATTTTTAATACTAATGGGTACTAAATCCTCTGAGAATAAGTTTCAAAACATTGATTATGATTTCTTTGAAAAAGTCACTCTTGTCTTTCAAACATCATTTCTAATAACTTTATTGTGTGTTCAGTTTTTCTTGCATAACCCACAGTGACTAATCAATCCCTATTAACATGTTTCTTCTTGTTAATGTATGGACATGTTGTTACCACATTTTGATTTGTTATCACATCCAGGCTGGGTCTTGTGCTACTTAAAGTAGGAATTATTCTGTAAAAGGGAAGATCTATTGTTTCTGCATGACTTTTAAAAATCCATTTAACATGTATTTCAGTGATCAGTGAATTGAAACTATACACTGGCATAGTGAAATTTCCCCACTTACTGTTTAATAATTTCAAACATGCTAGCATTTTTCAGCTGCTGCTAATCACTGAATTGACATTTTCAGGTATCTAGGTGAAAAAACTCCCAGATCTTTTTTGAACTAAAGGGACCTAATTTAGAGTGCATCTCTACACATCTACATACATATATTGATATTTACACTTTTAGGTATTTGTAGATATACATAACTTGGTCACTTGAATCTGTGATATTCCTTGAAATGTTTTGATGGTAGCCCTAAAATTTGATATTCTGACTAATTTTCCATCAACAAGTTGCCATTAATGTGAAAGCTAAGGTTTCTACCAACAGATACATAGACATAATTAATGTAATACAGAGTGGAACAGTTTTACTGAGGTGCTTAATTCTTTTAAATTTTCAGAAGTAATTTCATGGCATGGCAGCTCTTTGTGCCCTATAGCCACTCAGAAATCCATTTGCTGGAGTCTAACCATGCTCTTTTGGATCTTCCTCCTGAAACAAATGCAAGAGATCTCCAAATCTTGGTCAGGGCATATTTCATGGAGGCCCAGCAAACAAGATAATTCCTTGTGTTTTAAGTTGCAGTTATCATGATGACACTTTATGAAGACTTAAAACTGAAAGAGATTATGAAACTTTGCACATCTTCTTAAACAGCCCCAGCCATCAACAGCAGACAATATTTAAGATGCAATGTGTAAGGCATAGCTAATAAATAACACATAATATTTAAATGATCATATTAAAAACTGTGCTTAGAACAGCCAGGATTCTGAATTTCTAGAAAAATCAAGATGTTATCTGTAAAGGCATGGAAATGATACCAAATAGGACAAACAGCAAATAAATTTGCAAGCCTTGCAGGGCACGGTAAATTTACAGATGTTTGCAAAGTTCTTAGCTTCAGGTAAAAAAAATTAAGCTGAATCTTCTCACTGAAGTAAAACAAAGAGGAAAACAAAAGGGTTTCAGAAAGAGCAGTTCTGTCCCAACAATCAGATAAAAAGTGGCAGGGACATGCTCTTAATGTGCTAGGTTAAAGTGCTATTCCCCAACCCCAGAATTTCCTCAGGTGACCTCGACACAGTGTAGAAAGCTAATGTAGCTGGTTTTTTGCCAAGAAGTTCACAACCTCCCTCACAATCCTATCCATTGGTTTCCCTGCAAGGTGTCTGTTAGTAGCAAACAGCTGGGTAGTGGCATAATCTTTAATCAACTTGACCCACATAAAGAGAACAATAAGTGAAATCCAGATTCAATAGCAGAAGTTTATTAATTGGATCATCTAACTGGATTATCACTATTTCCTGTAAATAAAAGGGAAATGCTGGGGATATGACAAACACCAAATAAAAGTATGAAAAGGTGTGATCTGCTAAAGAATAGCATGTCATGATATCACCAACCCCTTACAGAAATATGTCTACACAGTTCAGCTTTTCCTCCTTTCTGTGAAATTCACTATTGCTTTATTGAATCAACTGTTCCCCACTAAGTTAAGAAAAAGAATCTATCTGCCTCTGAACTATAATCAATGTAACCAAGGAAGAAAAAAGGACAAGCATTTTACTTCAATGTCTGCAAAGTTAGAAGAGTATAAGTAGAATGTGGTGACTAGCCTCTCAAAAGTCAAGGAAACACAATATATGTTACAACTCACAAGCTGCAAGTGCTTAACCTATTTGTAATAAATATTTCGTTGTTCACATAATGTAATGTGTTATGCTGCCAACTTCTAGAAAGATCCAAACAAGGCTATTTTTTCATGACCTAAAGCTTTGGTTAGATAGAAATGCTAGTTTTTGGATTTATGCACTAAATTTCAACTACTTCACTTGAAAACGCTAGACACAAACATCTGAAGCAGAAATTGATGATGAGGTCACTCGTGCTCACTGCAAGTACATCTGGAAGTAAGACAAGCCAACAGTTTAAACCATTTCCTTTGAACTTGACAAGCACAGAATGCTTCAAGGAACACAAGCCATGAGATGCTTTTATATAAGTTCCAACTTTTCAATTGCACACAAAATCAACTGGAAAATAACCTGGAGAGTCAGAGCACCACCTGATGAGAAATATTGCTATTCAGTTAATGAACAGATCAGCCCTTCTCTTGAGATGGATCTGCAAAGAGCCTGTGGATTTTGTATTATCAGGGCTCTTTCTTGGCTGGGATCAAAGCTCAGGTGTACTAATATAGGTGGGGAACAGTTATCATTCTGCAACTCCTGAACAAATGCTCCTCTTCCCCAGCCTCTATCCACAAACAGCAACATTTTTATTCTGATCCCTGAATGGTGTCAATGAACAATATCCTTTGAGGTTTGCCAACAGGCTCAGTGAAACTAGCTCAGAGAGCTGTGACAGATTCCCTCACTGCAGCAAACCAAGTGGCACAGAAAAATTGCTGCAACAAGCCCTCTCATTTTATTAAGTAGTAAGATGAAAAACCTCTCCCTCTGTACCTCTTCCCTGCTTTGGCCCTGGAAGATGTGTGGTTTGTTTCCCAGTTCTGCAGGAAATGTTTTCAGAAGATCTACAGCATGAAAAATGCTAAGACATGGGTAATAACTTTAAGATCTCTAGGTATGGTTTATGTCAGTACCAGTGAATTGGTCCCTATATGAATACCAAAACCTGAGGTCATGCCAAATTACCTGCCCAAGGACTGCCTGAATCACTGATAGCAGCAGGACTAATGCAGGTCCTGTTTCCTTTATTTCCTCTCTCAGGTTAGACTTTCAAACAGGCCCTTCAGAGCAGCAAGAGACACAAGAACTGTTTGGTATTTACATTAAAAATTAAATATATTTTAGATTTTAAAAAATATTTTATGGTAAGCATGAAGAATATAAGAATCACCACTTCAGCAATTAAAATAATATACTCCATAGTCACCATCTATCAGTATTACATATAGCTAAAGGAAAGTATAACCCATTAGTAACTCAGTAATTATGGAATAAGGCATTAAACTTCAGTTTTATATTTGAAAACAAGGACAAAATGAAAAGAAAAAAAACTGTAATTGTTAGCACGCATCATCTTAATTTTCATTT
Source organism: Setophaga petechia (assembly GCA_024362935.1). Lineage (NCBI taxonomy): Eukaryota > Metazoa > Chordata > Aves > Passeriformes > Parulidae > Setophaga > Setophaga petechia. The sequence continues at coordinate 38,490,357 of JANCRA010000001.1, forward strand.
TGTTTTTAAGCCAGCTGCAAGAAAGCTCAAGGATCAGGTCAGACAGTTGAAATAGTATTTAATCAACCTTGAATATCAGTTGAAAAAGAAAATTATGATGCAAAGAAAATATAAAATTTATCTAGGATTAAAAAAGCACCAGTTTTCATTGTTTACACTTGAAGACAGGAGCAATTGTATTTAAATTATTTTTCCACTTACAATAATTTTTACTAAGAATATGAAGGAATTTAACTCTGGAAGGGCAGTGAGCCTCAAAATATCCATTGATAATTAACATAGGTAAAGGAATAAAGAGGTAAAATAAATCTAAAAAAAAATGACACCGAGTTCTCCAGTTCACAAGACTGCACAAAAATCTTCGAAAACTCCCAGTTTACCTATTTTTTTAAGGCTACTTTGCTTCTAAGTATCACCAGAGAAAAATTCTTAAAGCAAGCTCAAATATATTCTCACAAGTTACTGAACAGGCATAAACAAATATTTGAAAGCTTAGTTTTCTCCAAGAGATGTGATTCTTCCATTTATACAAAAAGAAGTTGATATAAACAGAACCATGACAATTTATATTAGCTGTAGATTTTTCTCTTACTAAACTCAGTTACTTCCAGACGATTTTGTACAAATAACTCTGTAAACATGCTGTTAATCCAGCATCCTCACATGAAAGAAGTAACAGTGTTATTTCTAACTGGAAATGTCAAGACCAAGAAAAATCTCAGAAATGAGTGGAATATTTATACAACATATTCCAAGTGAACATCACAAAAATTATTTTGGAATGCCACAGGGGACTTTTCACAGAAAAGTGCTGGAAGAGGTAGGATTTTTTTCTTGCAGTCAACAAGTCAAATCAAATAGGATAGCTTCTAAAAAAAATTTAATAAAGGTCATACTTGAACTGTCATAAGGAAGATTTTTAATTAACATCTTAGCAGTCAGCAATTAAGCCTGCACATCTGACAGCTTTACAACATAGACTGGAGAACTGCATTTATTTACATGGCAATTGCTATGGACAAGAGGTTTTTAAGTTTTTGTTGTTGTTGTTGGTTTTTTTCTGTGTTTGTTTGTTCCCTCCCCCAGAAAAATCAATGATCTTGTACAAAATCTAGGATGTGCAAAGGTGCTCCCGCCCTGGAAGATTTAACTGTTTCCTGTAATCATATCCAGTAGATGAATGCTGTGCCTGTATTCAAAGTTAATCTAACAGCATCCCCCAAGAGAGACAGCAGAGGCTGTAAGATCATCTATCCCGAGGAATGTAGAGAGGATGGGGGAAAGCAGAAAGGGTGGAAGTTCTGTCTCTCATCATCATAGAAATAATGGCAGCCACAGGAGCATGTATCTTCTCCATAGCTGAACTGGGTCTATGTCTATTTGTGAAGAAAACCCCCCTGGTTACTAGTTTGGTTGGGATTTTTTCCTTTAGTAAATATAATGTCCCAAGCCTTTGAAGTCATAGCTGTTACAGAGATGATGAACAGAATGTACTGTTTGTAACATTTCCCATACAGTTCAGCATGGAATACTGCATCCAAGTTTCTTCTCTTCATCTAAAAGTGGCATTTCTTTACCTAAAGTGATCATAATTCTAGACACCATGAAGCCCTTGAGTTTCAAAACTCTGATAGCATGCCTGCATCTGTGCTGCTCCCGAGGTGAAGCAGGCATAGTCTAGTTGGAAGCATGGCTGGAAAAGCAGCACCCTCTGGCCATCCTCCATGCAGGGGCACTGGAACAGCCCAGAGCACCTGTGTGAAGCAGGAGGGACATTTCCTGCAGAGTTCACTGCTGAGAGCGTGGCTTCCCCTGGCCAGGAGAGGGTCTGTGCAGGGCAGGCTCCTGCCCCTCTGCCCTTGCTGCTGTCACCTGCTTGCCCAAGGCAGGTTGTCCTGCTGCTGCCTTGGCACCTCCCAGGGAGCAGGACTAAGGCATTAGTAATTTACTATACATAAACTAGTGAAGGGTATGCACCTCACTGCAATGTTAAAGCCTATCTGTAAATCTGAGGGGCCTGAGGAAACTGTGTTTTGGTTTTTCCAATTCTTTGTCCATCAACAACTTTCTGGCATGGAATAAATTCCTGGAATATTTAAGAAGGGAACCCTTAAGACTGTGAACTTTAAGAAATTAAACAGAACCAAGGAAATTAATAAATATCCTGTTTAATTCAAGTTATTTCAAAACCACAATGAATATATTACTTTTCCTTGTCTGAGTCAATAGAATAATGGCTAGGTAAGTAACAGACAATGTCTGTCAAGGAGAAATTGTGCCTGACCTGGGTACTGGACAGAAAAAAAATACCAGTTTTCAGTTCAATATCAGATATTAGGGTAGAAAACATCATGTACCTTGACTTTTCTACCTGATGTTATGTAAGAGTTCCGAGAACGCAGTCCAAACAAAAGCACTGCAAGACATAGGAAAATTGTACTCAAAGGTTAATCAATTGTTCCCTGAAGAGTAAAAAGAAGTATTAGATACCAAAATATAAGTAAAGGCCAGTAACATGTAGCATTTTCATTAATTATTTATAGCAATTAGAGAGTACATTTATTATATTATTATATTTATTATTATATTTGCAGATGACACCTGGCTGAGAAATGCTCCCACCTTGTTAGAGAACAAGTTTAACATACAGACCAAAATTAGAGAAACGCCTTAAAGGGGTATAAAACCTGTCAGACATCAAGTTCTGACACCTAGGTAGGAATAAACAACACAAGACGGGAAAAAACAGGTTGAGTAACAGTTCTAAAATCAAATCTGGTTCAGAGCAGACAAAGAATGGTGGGAGAAAGGAGAAATTATGATTGCAATCTAAACATGTTAACAATATCAAGCCATGATGGCAAAAAGTTGTGATGTGGAACTATGAACAGAGCTTGCAAATGGGATGGGGAAAAACACCCATAGTCTTACTGCTGCTCTTCCTAGGTTTTGGCTACAAGACTAGCCTGACTGCCATGTTTTGGTATTCTATACAGACCCAGTCCATTTAGTGAGAGATCAGCATGGAGAAAGCTTCACAGAAACCTCACAGCAGCCTTCCAGAAGTTTAAGGTGCTGTATAAAAGGAGGGAGAGGGACTTTTTATACAGGCAGACAGCGACAAGACAAGGGGAAATGGTTTTACACTGAAAGAGGTTAAGTTTATATTAGATGTTAGCACGAAACTCTTTACTCAGATGGTGGTGAAAGACTTGAACAGGCTGTCCAGAGAAGCTGCTCATGTCTTATCTCTGGAAGTGTTCAAGGTCTGGTTGGATGGGGCTCTCAGCAACCTGGTCCAGTGAATTGCATCCCTGTCCTTGGCAGAGGGGTTGGACCTAGATGATTTTGAAGTCCCTTCCAGCCAAACGATTGTATTATTAGGAAAGATACAGAGAAATTGCAAGCAAGTTACAAGCAAGAGAAGGCTGAAGGGGATGGGGTTGTCCAATGTATTGAAGAAAAGGTTAAGGGGAGATTCAAATAACATGCTTGGCCTACATGAAGGTTAGCTGCCACAAGTAAGAAAATAAACAGTTGTCCCTGTTAGAAGCGGTTATGGAAAACAGGAAACAAAAGTAATTTATTTTTACTCAATTTCCTTCACAAATCTGAAGTGACTGGAAGATAATATTTTCATGTAAACTAATGAACGTAAAGAATAATGATTCTAAATAAAAGAAATGCTTTATTATCTTCATGTGTATCAGTTTCATAAGGAATATTTCAAGATGTATCTTATATTTGTAAGAAAAATGTTTCAATAAAACAAATCAGCTTGCAAACACATACAGTATTATAAACTAACATTAAAATCACTATCACAACAATTTATCCAAAATTTATGATGACATGAAGTCTAGCACCTGAATGAAAAAACCAAAAAATTAGTAACAATAAAATCATTTAGCTTTGATTAATAAAGTCCTTTGATTTTCTTACTATTCCAAGAAAAACAGGAACAAATATTTCCAGATTTTCTTTCATCCCAAATGTTTTCATTTTCCACTTGGCTGAAGTAAGTTAGTGTAAATGTTTGACATACATTTTGAAAATTATTATATATTGTGATCTACCAACATGATCTTTCTATTTGTGTTAAATGCTAGCACCATCTACTGGTCCAGTAGGTCTTTTCAAACTTTAGAAAAAGCTGTGGAAAGTGATCCAGCCAAAATGATGCAAAACGATACTGACAGTAGCATGTAGTTTTTCAGTCCCTGTACAGACAAGAGAAAAAGGAAAATATCATCTTGTCATTACTGATACCATTTGAAAAAATAAGTAGAACAAAGTACTAAGTTTAATTTAGGCAGAAATTATATGAAAAGAATGAAAGGCTTAGAGAGTTATAAAGATTCGGGTAATGAACATTATGATCTACAGTGGTACAACAGTAATCTGCAGTAAGAGACAGAACTTTTAGTTCTAGATCCAAGTTAGGCACCTATGGATCCTGGATAGATTGGCAAAAAAATCTGGTGTTACACTGCTAACATTCAGTGCTTCAGATTCCACTGGAAAACTAACTTCTGCCCTAGATGTTAAAATCCAGTAAATTAGCTTGTTGTAGACAACCACCGCTGTATCAATTTAGAATCTTTATACTACACTGTAATTACAAAGGTCATTACAACGATAAACTTTCTAATAATAATTACAATGTAATAATAATACAATGTAATAATATTACAATGTAGTAATAATTGTAATTACAATACCTGTTGCATTTTTACATCCTTTGTTGAACCTGACCTTAAAAATGTAATCTACTTGTTGATGCATTATTGAGACAACTGTTCATTCCCCTGCTCCACTGAAAGAACTGGCTCAAATGAAAACTGTCTTCAGGCAGTGCCTAGTATCCTGCCTCCTGGCTGTGCTACAGTCTTCATTTACATCCACTGCTTCTCATACAGCCATGGAACTAAAATCCTCATTCCTATAAAAATTGTTCACAGTTCTTCAGGTTTCTTGGAAAACTTAATATGGCATGATATCACTTTCAGTTTTATAAGGCAATACTCATAAGCAGGAGGAATCTGAGATACAGCTGTATACCAAGTCATGCTGTCTCTACAGATAGAGGCAAGCAAGAGTTATTAGGTGAGACACCTAATTACATTACCTTGATTTCCTTAAATACAAGGACTCCCCACATTGCAGCAACAAGGCCAGGACCCTAAAGAATAAGATTAATACGTACATTACAGCACTTCATTAAAATTTACTCTGTCTCATTACTACTCTCAGGGTGGTTGAATTTTGTCTGCATAACACATTTAAATCTTTCCATTCTGTATAAATAAAGCACTCATGACAAAAGCATAAGCATCACTGAAATGATATTTACATATTTACTAAGCAAGATACAATAAAATCTTCAGGAAGGGCTAAAGAGTCAAACTGTTGGTTTTTTTGGGTTTTTTTTCAGTAAGCACAACTTTCTACATTACACTGCAGAGTCTGCTCCAGCTGTTATATGTTCTTTCAGTGGACTCCAAATAACATGCCTCACTTTAGTCCAAATTAAGAGTCCACAATGTTTCCTAACATTTCCTTTATTAGCATGACTACCTACTGGACAAAGTTTGATTTTGTCACTCAGTAGGTTGTCAAGAGACTGAAACACAGATGTATTTCCTGTATAGCTGGTATCTGGACAAAGCACAAAGCCAGCCAGAGAGACAGGTCAGAGTAAGTCCTGATTTTCTGTGATGTTGTTGTAGCCAGGTTTCCTGGCTAACAGCAAACATTGATACACAATAGTAACTTCCAGGCACTCTTGGTAATAGAGTTTTTCCTCTGAGGGAGAGAGGATCTGAATTTTCATCACTCGTGAGAAAATATCTGAACATGAAGCAAAAACTGGCTCTGTTAATGCCTTGCATTAGAGCTGTTCTGAGAAACACTTGACAGATGTTTGGCCAGTGACCTTTCTCTCTTCATCCTCAATGCAGCTGATAGGACACACATAAAAGCAGCAGTGTCTCATGCTGAATATATGTGTGGGTGCTGTCTCCTAGTGACATTGACAACTATTATTTGAGGGGTTATTTCACTTTATAGATAATGTGCGCTGTGAGAGGAATGCACTTTTAAAAAATGGAACAAAGTGTTAAATGGATGTGATGAATACCTCTCTAAAAATTTTCTCCAGAGTAAAGTAAAGCAGCAGTTCTGAACCTGTGATCCAGATAGGCAGTTTCTCATCAGGGCTTCCTTTTATTTTTCATTTTGTGATTTTACATCCTTGTCCTTTAGGCATACTGATAACTAAATTACTAAAACTGCTTCCCCCATTAATCCTTCAATTTCTAATTAGAATGATCCCAAGTTTTTTTTTCATTGCATACTGCAGAGTATATTTTGACTTACTGCATCTTGAGGCAAAGCTTAATCCCTATTAAAGTTAGTTTGCTTCCAAAATACAGCTGTTAAGCAAAACTTTGGCCTCAATATTTATTAACTCTCATTTGCCACCTTTGTATTACCAACTAGTGCAGTGTCAAGAGAGTAAATGCAAAGTTTACTTTTACCTAGTAATTGGAATTTATGCTTTAAAAGGTACATCATAAACAGGAATAAAATAGAGACAGAACAGGCCAACCTATTTTCCACACATTTGCATAAGAACATTATTTTCAGTAGTACATAATCTGTTCTGTTTGTTCGAGAGCTGTAAAAAGAAAAAATTACTTAAGCAAGCAAAACGACTACTAGGGGATAAAATTCACAAATTCAAAAACATTCAGACCAAAACATACTTCCTGGGAAGAAAGCATAAAAAATTCTTCTTCTAATCACTTCAATTAAATAATTAATATTGATATAATTCTGTTCACAAAGCTTTGGCTTTTACATAACCTGAAGACTCACACTCTCAATTCATCTGGGTTTTCTTATGCTTGACATTGACCAAGATGGTGCTTGTCACAATCATTCATGCTCCTAAAAATCCAAATACTAGTGCAGACAAGCAGAGAAGGTACTGTATAATTTTGACTAACAGTGCTCTAGACCCATCATAATTCCAACTGAATTCCAAAGACAGAAGGGTAAAAAACCCATTCACTTTTAATTCTAGTTAGAGATTTTATTTTTTATATACTTACTGCAGTAATTATTGGAAAGCTGACAACAGCACTGAGATAGTGATTGGCCAGGAACCAGCAGCAATTGGCTATTGCCCAAAGCACACCAGAAACAAACCCTAGAAAAATAAATCCCAATCAAAAACATGCATAGCAAGGTATGGGCAGCAGTTTGTGAAAGTTTTATACTTATAGCATAATACAGCATTGTATAGAAGTATTTTAGTACATTAACTACTTTAACAAGCTGGCTCTGGCAAACTAAACCAAAGCTCGAAGGGTAAAAATCAGCTACTCCAACTGAAGTAGCAAATCAATTTATTATTTTCTAGGCAATGTGCTCTCCACTCTGGCAGTTTTCAGAAATCTACAATGTCACTTTGTTTTCTTTTCAGATTAGAACAAAAGTTACAACTGTCTCCTAACCATAATTAAGTAACCTAATAGTGCTCTTTCAAAAGAGACAAGAAGTCAAATGGAGATACTTGAAAGGTGAACACCACTTGAACTAATCACTGCAAAAGGGTCCAAAAAAGTAGCTGAAATGAAATGCTGATTTAAAAACAGTCATACCTGGCAATATGGCTTGGGGATAAACATAAGGTTTATTCTTCCTGACTGCACAATAAATCAAAAAGTAGATGGTACTTGTAAGAAATATTCCACTGAAGTGTGCAAAAACATAATCTAAATCTGAAAGAGAAACTACAAAATGTTAGTAAAAATACCAGTTATTAATTTTAACAAAATTATATTCACCGATAACATTTGTATAGACAAAAATGCATAAAGGTGCTACTCCTAAGAATTCAAATTCAAATCTCATTGTGCTGAACACAGCTGCCAGTCTGTGGATGCATACAATCAGTGACACCTATTAAACATGAACTTAATGCTGTGTTGACTTATTACAGGCTCCTAAACATTTGTATAAGCTGTTATTTTCAGAACTCTATTACATATTCCTGAATAAACTTTATACAATCTTGAGAAAGCCCACCGGTGAGGCTACAAAACTGGGGTGGGGATTTTACATAATTGTAAATGGTCAAGAGAAGTTGTAATTACACTCCTGTATCCTTGTTTTGTTCTGTACATTTAAGACAAGTTGTTGGCAAGACAACTGCACAGACTGTGTAAGCCATACATAGCTCAGTTTTGTCCTTTTTTAATCTTGAAGGATGTATCATAATTTTGATCACTATAATTATGAACAATAACAAATCCTTTATGGATTTTGTACATGCTAAGAGAGTACTTCCAACATGGTAAAGCAGAAACACGTAGCAAGGTGATCCTTGTCTCCTTGGAGCCATTAATTCTCAACAGGAAAGGCAGTTATGGTAATGACAACATCTGTTTTGCCTGGCTGGGGAATACATACATTGCAGTATTCAAGAGAAATTGTATATGACAATGGTGACATTATGTGTTCTCAGCAGTACTCTGCTCTTAAGGTGCTTCAGGCATTACCTGATCGGGTATAATCTAAACCTTCAGGAAAATGTTTCTGGGGGAATATTGTTTGGAAATGGCAATTAGGTTTATGATAAATGGCTTCAATTTAAAAAAACAACATGGTTTTAATTACTTATGTTGTTACATATCTGCTCTCCTCATCTGTTATGATCAATCTTCTCTTCCTTTATTGCTGTTGGCAATTGGCAAGCTCGTGTCCTCATTCTCCACTCATACAAACTATTTTGAGAATGCTAGTATTTAATGCCTTCAGAAACATACCTGTGAGTTAAGTATGGTAGTCTTTGGGCTGCTTCTCAGTGTTTTTTATGGTGTAATTCACCTCTGAGAAAAAGGGAGTGCTAGGGCTATGATTATGACAACATCTAAAGTAGTGCAGAACTGATAAATTGTCATGGTATATTTTCACACATATCAGAACTTCACCCTATGTGCCTTCAAAAAAGGAGGAGAACAGAATGATGAAATGAAGTAGAAGTGATCTATTAGCCTTTACCAAACTGACTTGCTCCTGTGTATACAGTTTCATTTCTTCTTCCATGGTCCTTGATGTAAAGTACTGGCACAAAACTGGAACCGTAGAGTATTCCAGCTACTACAGCCAGGCTACAGCCTCTTTAAAAGAACAAAAATAGGAGAAAATAGCCTTGCATGAGTTAAGGAAGTAGACAACACATGTAAGCCCAGTAGTGCAGGTAAAGACTGTGCATTATATAAAAATTGCTAACCATAAAAATAAAACATTTTAGCATATTTTTATTTTCTGGTAGAGAAATGGTTCATGTAGTTTCCCTCTACTTTGTAGCCAAACAACAACAATGCCTGCTGCAAAAGCCAGCAATCTAGATTAACGACACAGGAAATTAAATAACTAGGATTTCCTAAAAGCAGAGGTAGGGGACAACAAACAAAAATTCAGTTTAAAATGCTCCCACCCTCACCTTTGTTGTTGCCATCTATATATTCTTTGTAATTTCCCAGGTTCATTGACTCTTCAGTCTGCTTCTCCATCTCCAGATTGCTGTACTCTTGGCAGTCTCCACTCCCGACACTGGCTTCTTGTTAGCTTGCTTCCACTTTGAAGCACTTTTACTGTCTCCTTACCATACTGCCATGCCTTCTCCAGCTGTATTCACTTGGAAACCACACTTGGAAGCATGTCATTAGCACAGGCTTCTTCTATGCTAGAGTGCTAATCAACTAGGTGCTAAAACCCAGCTCTGTAATTACTGAGTTGATATTGTTACTTCCTTTGCCAAATGGTATTTTTCACAGTAGTACCTAATACTTGATTGGTAAGGTTAGATACACTCAACAGTGTATCCAACGGAATAATCTAGCTGTGCTCCTATTCATATATAGATTCACACAACTACACTTGTATGTAAAAACCTGTCATTTATTGTGTGACTTTGCTAGGAAATCACAAATTCTGCTCTTGCACTGTGTTTGACTACTGTCTCTGGCTACTTTCTATGCATCAGCAAAAGAATTGTGAGCAACTTACATGAGTCTCCTTTTTGCTGGAGAAAGTTTGTTCACCCATGAGTCCTCAGTGGTCTCTTCAGAAACATTTATAGACTGTAAAAAACCAAGTTTCAATGCAAATTTAGTTTAGTTTGATTTCCTAAAATGTGCAGTTTTTTTAGAAGTGTCTTCTGTGATTCAGTCTGGTAGACTGGAACCTCCAGTGAGCACTGAGCACAGCTAGAAAACTCAGGGCTCTCTGTTCAGGCAGCCACTGAGCACTGGCTCCAGCAGGAAGGTACAATAACAGGAGGAGCCTGCGGTTCTCCAGCTCTCCTCTGTGCTCCCTAAGGACAGACAGCCAATCTGGTACCCCTCACTGGCCTCCATCATCCAGCTGATGATGACAGTCAGCAACTCCTGGCAGCCTCCTGGCTCTACAACAGGGCAAAAACCTGGCCTTTCACCTAAGCACCCTCACAGCTTTACAGCTAATGTTTACTTGAAATTGCTGCCTCTTTTCATATAAGAAAGTAATACACTCTTCTATATAATCTCCATCATAATGAAGAAGGACTTTCTAAGCCATCTAAAGCTGACAAACAAAGAACACTTGGGAATATCTTTTCTCTTGCTAATATCAAAAATGACATTCAAGATCCACAGATTAAGATACAATTAGTACATATCTGTGTTGTTTTATGTAGTCTATCATAAATCCTAGCAAACTTAACTAACAAACATTTTTTGTTTTAAAATGGATATGTATTTTCACTGCTGTAAAATAACAACTGTAGAGTACTTACACTTTCTCTCAGTAAAGGTGTGCTTTCTAATGAAGTTGAAGAACTCTGGACTTCAGTTTTTATAAAAAGAAATATGACAGCACTCAGAAAAGAAAAATACACCAATAAAGACCACGTTAGTTATAAGAACATAACATTTAGTGTCCAGAGACAAAAGGTTTATTTTGAGGCATATTCCTTTGTTTTCATAATTACCCTAGTCACTGCAGTATATTTAAAAATGCAATCGCTTTAAAGTCATAACTTACTATGATTATATATATATAAAATATGTAAATGTAATAATTTTAAGTTATCAATTTAACTTAGCTGAAAGAGAACCTAAGTGAAAGTAAATAAATCAGTTTTTTTCACTTTACAGATCTTTCTTCTTATGCAATGTGATTGAAACATCTTCTTTTAACAGTGTGTAGTTACAACCATATTAACAACAGATGCTTTAGCTAACAGTGTCCTTTTGTACCAAACCACACACAAATGGAACACATGCTTGAAAATTCTATATGGAACAGCTTAAACCTCCATAGAATTGCCTCTATATTCATGAAAAAATAGTAATGTTTAGTCTTCCATAATATGTGAGGAATGGGATACTGCTGCTATGGGGCCTTGTGAGTATACAGAAGGAAAAGGGATATTGCTCAGAGCATTAAGTGAATACAATGGAGAAGAAAGGATAATATTACTACTCTTAACCCTGCCTCTAGGAGACCAGATAAATACAGGCAATCAGAACTGCAAGGATCTGTACTTCACTTTTATGAGAAATGCTTTAATGATCTAGGAATTTCTTCTTCTAGCTGTAAACAGAATATTTCCATTTTACGAAGGATTCATTTCTTACTGATGGAATAAGCATAGTTATACAAGGATGTCAGTTTCCTCCAGAGGAAACATACAGATTTCACACAGGAAGCTAAAATGAAAAGCCTGATTCTGAGTTCCACAGAGCAACATGCACAGGCTTTGTGCAGTTTGCCAGGGAAACATGTCTGCTCACAATCCCTCTCCCTGTTGGTCACTCCATGATATCTCACAAAGAGGAAGAAGGTGGTGAGCTGCATGAATCCATCAGGCAGGAATGGCAGTACTGCTACTATTTTCTCAGTACCTCCTAAAACCATGTGCCACATGTAAGAGGAATGGATACAAAGCTGCAGACTCTTAGAAAAGAAGCAAAGTGGAAGTCAAAATCATGACTCTAAGGCAGAAGCTCTGTCCGACCAGTCAGAAATGGCTTATTTTCATGTTCTTAACACCCTCCTTTTCTGAAAGACATTCTGTTAATCTTCTGCCAGCATGCTTACAGTACGCCCTTATGGATTTAGGGCCATCTTCCCAGCCACCCAGCTGGAAAGCAAGAACACTGCTACATAACAAAGATCCTCTTTCCTCTGTGTTTGGAACAAAACATATGCATTCATACAGAGAACAAACACACAAAAAGAAAGAATGAAGTCCTTCCAAAGATCCTGAAAGAAGACACTACATGGGATTTGGAAGTGTGGCTTAAGATTTACATGACACAGAGCTATTACAGACAGGAAAACATGCAAAGCCTCTGGTCTTTCATGGACCCGAAAGCACCAGGGAAGGGGTTCTGAGGCATATTCTATTGTTATGAGATTAAGATTTGTACCCCTGACTGAGTGAAGTGAGATCAGAAATCTGATGTTTTCTCAACAAGATTCTTTTAGTCTCTCCTCAGACCAGATTTGGGGAAGTTAGCCGTTAGAATAAGCTAGCTAGAGAGGCAATCCATGCATCTCTGCTTTGCCGCGAACACGCCTACCAGCATAAAAATATATTTTTGTGTTTATGGATAACCATTTCACCCCTGTACTGGATAACATGTCTGTTTCTACATGAACACTGACTAACTAGGTATGGATAGCTCACAAATTTGGGAGTACATGGATTTGCCAAAGATTACTCAATATATTCTCTTGTTAAATCATCCTGGTGGTTGGTTATTAAATTTGAATTAATACATAACAGGTATTAATTATAAGAATCAATTTCTACCTTATAAGTGAAAGTCCAGCTCCAATATAATTTAAGATTGGTCTTGATACTTCTTCTGGGTCAATTCCAAACCAACCAAACCTGGAACATTTAACCAGTTTCACTTAGACACACGGACTTTATACAAATAGTTAAATTATAACCTAGTCCTTGAAGTCTTGACTTGTAAATAACTCTGCCTAAGTACGTATTTTCAGTATTAGATCAGTGCTTCAGCTGGCTTGCAAAAAACAAATGTCTACTTTACCAAAACAACCTTTAACTTAACATGCATTTTTAAAATATATATATTTAAAAACGGAAGTTATTTTATCAGACCAGATTGCAGAAGAAAAAAATACAAATATGTACTAGTTTTACATCAAGAAATTCATTATTTATTGACTCAATCACATCACTGGGCATCCTTCTTTCTATTAAAATAGAGGAAATACAAGAAGCTAAAACAGTTAACTTGAGTACTTTCCACTAAGAAGGAAAAACTTTTAATACATAGGATAGTGGAAGGCTTGGTTTTTAAAGGTCTTTTCCAACCTGAATGACTCTATGATTCTACAGGTGAGTTTTCACTAATCAATGAAGACTTGGCAACATTAATGATGTTATTAATTAATTAATGACTCAAGATTTAAAATACTTACCTTGAACTTGCCCAGCCTGTCAGCAAATTAAAAGAAGCCCATATCAAAAGACCAAGAGCTAAGCCAATAGTTTTAACAATAGGGACAACTGTAACATTGCCTGAAATACAAAAACCAAAACTGAAATCAGTAAAAAATAGAATGTGATCTTGTGTATATTTGCGTTCAGTTCTGTGCCTGGTTGGAAGGCAAAGAAATTTAGGAAGCTACAAGGCAGTAAAAAACAATATTTTCAAAAATAAATACACTGAACATAGACTTCCTCCATATAGTTTTAAATGTTATTTTTGGTGTGATTTGCCTCTTATAAAATAAGCATAATAAAACAGTATATACTATAAGGGTACAGTTCCATTAACAGTGAGGCTTTAAAGAAGTAGAAAGGCTTTAAAGAATAACTATTAAATAACTACTATTTTTATATATGGAAAAGCTTCAAGAATTGGAATCTCTTTATCCTCACCTGTAGCCCACACAAAGCCTCCAACCATTGCCAGAGGCCAAAACCGGGGGCAATTCTGGATCAAATTGACCACCAAAGAAACTATCCATATGGAGGCACAGAGAATCCACTGGAAGAACATGCCTGTGGAAAAATCAAATGCACACTACAGGGAATTTGTAGAACACTGCATGTGTGAATCTCTTAACAGTTTATGTTTATCTTTGATACACTAGTAGAGAAAAAAATCGAAAAGGTGGCCACTGCCTTTGCGAATGCCAGGGAACCTTGTTACAATTTATTCCAGGGATGTACTTTTAGGGTGGGTTATAATTTGGTTAACCTTCTCCTTATCCCACGTTCTTCCTACAGAGTTGCAAAAGACACTTTGCTGGCCAAAGTTTACACAAGCCCTAATTCTTAAACACACGAAAATTTTGATGGACTTCTGACAAAGATGATATTCAGTTGCTGCAAAATTCTCCCACCACTCCAGTAGCTGCTAAGACAGAGGACTGCACAGGATGAGACTTTTTCAAAGCTCAAGCTTTTCCAGTAATTCTGGACACTGAGGATGGTCAGTGACAGATCTCTCCTACCTCTGTAGGTTCTTGAAGGTCAGTTAGGCAGACCAGTTAACCTCCTGCCCAAGCTTGTCTTGTTAGGGTCATATTTGGCATACAGAGCAGAGGCTATATCCAGCTTGCAATGCAGGTGCCATATTGCAATAACATAATGGCAAATTTACTAATTTACAGATATGATAATTGGTTATGCTTCATATAAACATGAAAATGTAACAAACATAGTTAAGCGACAATATTCCAAGCAGGAAATAGGAATGATTGTTTCCTCTTATGGAAATATAATTACTAAAATTTCAGGTTTTGTTTTTATGCTAGGTGCACAATTGAAAGGCAATGCTCCAAAGTCCAACAACTTTTACTTTTACCTTATTTATAGATAACACTTTATGTATTTGAGAACCCCACAAGGGTAGAACAAAGAACACTTCACTTTCCATTGTGAAATTCTCATGAAATGTACATCACTGTCAAAGCGCACAACTTATAAAAAGGCCCTTCCAAGATATTCCACATCCTGAAGGAGTATTATTACTTCATACTCTAACAACAGCAGATAAAATTAAACATACTCTCTGGATTAAGGCTGTGATGATGGCCTCTATTAATTTGCTGCTAAAATATTATTCCTTTTAGCAAATATAGCCAAAGAAAAGAATAAAATTAAGTTTACCATCACCAGTATCAAATTTCTTGACAGGCACAAAGTTTGTCCCAAACAGAAGGACAGCTACTGTGGAAGAGGTAAAGCCAATAGCTAGATCTGTTCCATTGCTGATGTTAGCAGCACTGTAAGCTCTCCCGATATTCATCTTTGTTCTGAAGGTGTTTCTTTTTGTGGAGTCGTTTTGCTGCAGGTCTGGACAGAATCTGGAATCAAAGAGTGGAATTAAGTATGTGGGCTATTAATCAATACTAACCTGGTTTAGAAATCTGAAACTTAAAGGACTCTACTTATCAATCTCTCAAAGCTGATATGAACTGCAAAGAGGTTGATGTAGAAAAGGTTCACGTAGAACCCCATGAAAACCTACCATAAAACATGAATAAAGTGACTTAAAAGCAAATAAACAAAGAAACTCCCAATATTGTATATTTTATCTGAAGACAAAAGAATGTAGAGATGCACTCAAAGGTTATGAATCTGCGAGGGCTATGGGAAGCACTGATGCTTTAGTGAGATGCTATCAGAATATTCCTTATTCACATAGTCAAAGGCAAAGGGGGGTCACAATAGGGTGTATCAAAAATGAGGTAAGAAAATCTCAACTGGCAGAAGCATTTACAGCAGACCCACTGGCAAGAAGTCAGGAACAGATGCAGAGATTCTATAGATGCCACAGTGAGATCAGTATGGAATCATAAGGTAACCACAGGGAAATTGCTCTGATACTAAATAAAGGTTCATTTTTCTGTGGGGAGCAAAGGGAGAAGCTGCCTCTAAAATTTCTTTGTTCATTCCACGTAAGTATAGTAACAAAGGCAAAGATTGTTTTAATCTCAGAATATCTCTGACTTTTTTAAAGTGAGTCATCTTGAAGTTACACTCAACAGATAAGCCACACATACACTTTTGATATGGAGTTTCACTTTGACAGAAAAGGTGTCTCTGAGGACAACCATAACAATGTGAACTTTGTGTACATTCCAAAACTTGGGACACTTTGTTCCAAATTTGGCTAAATTTCACACCCAACTTTCAACTCCATTTCAAATCTTACAATAAAAAGCTTCATCAGACAAGGCCTGATGCAACCTGCTCTAACTCTGATGACAGAACTGTTTTAAGGGAATTGAACCAAAGACCTACTGAGATCCCTTCCAAGTTAAATAATTCTAATATTGTATGATCAAATGTCAAGGGCAAATAATAAATTGTCACACAGCATTAAGCTGACTATATTTTTTCTGCATACTTTCCACATCACAGAGCTTCTGAGAGTTCACTAAAAGTCTCTTCTCTTCAATCCTATGTTATTGCCAGATGGACTTGCATATGTCCCTCCAAAGACTTAAGAGGTAACAAATGCCAAAACCAGAACAAACGCCAAATGCTGAAGCTGCTATGCTCTTAAAGCATAGTGGTTGTATCTGAAACTCAAGCAAAGGGAACTGCAATTGATACTGTTATTGAAGGCTTTTTTCCCACTAAGTTGCCCTTCCTGAAAGGCACTTCAGAATTTCCAGCAGCAGAAAAAATACAATTTTGCTGTTGGATGTTGGAATTTTGTTGGCACACATTGCTCTTTTCCTACTAAGTTCACTGGTTCACCCCACTGGAGTGCTGTGCGCTGCATTTCCACAATTCCCTCAGAAATATGACACAACAAACCATGATGCTCACTTACTGCAACAGCAATGCACTGCTGCAATCTCTGCAGAGAGGGACAAAATCAAGAGTCCCTGTCTTTGAGAGCCTTCACCTCAATGGTGAACCAAATTGTTGCTAAGATTCCAAAGAGCCTCTTTGCTAATTAAATGGTGTTTTTTAAATGTGGCATGTCGTAATGACTGTTTATTTGCACATTTCTCCTATTATCCATTTACTACTAAGGGTGGATACTTTAACTTAGGACACTCCTATGAGTTCTGAGTTGGCTCAGATCAACGTGCCAATGCACCATAACCCTTGCTCTAGCAATGTATGTTTGCTTCCCTGGGGATGAACTCTTTTTAAAAAAGACGTTCTCAGGGCACTGTGCTATCACGGAACAAGGAAAACCTTCAGCTGAGAGCTCCACCCGGGCCGCTGTGGCTTCACTGACGCCACCGCGCCGGGGCAGGCCCGGGCTGCGGGCGGGACCCGGCCCAGCCCTCAGCACCGACCCAGCCCTCGGCCCCGCACCCCGAGGGGATACCCGAGACCCCGCTCAGCCGGACGCCTTCCTTCCTTCCCCTACCGCCCTGTGCCCGGCTCAGCGCCGCGGCAGGTTTTAGGGCGCTCCGCTCCGGGGCGAAAGGCGGCCGGGACGGGCCCATACCGACAGATCCCCGGTCCCGTCCCTCCGTGCGGCCTCGGTTCCGCCGCCCGCCCGCGCCCCTCCGCGCCCACGCCCGCCGGGACCCGCAGAGCCCCAGGGCCGCTCACCGCGGCCGCCCGCCCGCGCCGGCACCGCCCCGCGCCTCGGCCCGCCTCCACCCGCCCCTGCCCCCTGGCCTCTTCTTCCCGTCCGGGAGCGGGGCCGAGGCGATCCGGAGGTGGTTTTCGGCTGTCTTTGTCTGGCCGCCATGGCGGCTTCCTGTCTGGCGGGGAAGAATCGCTAAGAGAAAATTTAAATTAATACACTCATGTCGTGATAAAAGCGGCTTTGGTCCTCCCGGCCGTAAGCGCGCAGATGAGACAGTTCCCTCCCTTCTGGAAGTGCAGCTATGGACTCCACAGGCCGGTGGTGCTGTGACCGTAACTGAAGAGTCACAGAATCAGTCAGGTTGGGAAAGGCCTCTGGAGATCATCGAGTCCAACCTGTGACCCAAGACCACCATGCCAGCTAGACCGTGGAGTGCACTAAATACCACATCCCTTCTGAAGCACCTCCAGGAACAGTGACTCCACCACCTCCCTATGTTCATTCCAGTGTTCAGTCACTTTCTCTGTGTGTCACATCCAGTCTTCAACACCTCCCTAGGCACTATATTGCAATGTTTTCTGTGAAGAAATTCTTCCTAATGTCCAGCCTAAACTTCCGCAAGCAGAGCTTGAGGCTATGCCCACTCGTCCTGTTGCTGGTTGCCTGGGAAAAGAGGCCAGCCCCCACCCGGCTACAGCATCCATTCAGGTGGTTGTAGAGAGCAGTAAGGTCTCTCCTGAGCCTCCTCTTCTCCAGGGTAAACACCTCCTGTTCACTCAGCTGCTCCTCACAGGTCTTGTGTTCCAGAAAAGGCACTTGAGTTTTGGCAGCCTTTGCCCAGGAGCACAGACGTGGTTCCAGATGGGGCTGCTTGCAGAGGGCACAGCATGGCCTCCTCGCAGCTCCTCTCGCTCCCGAGGGGACAGCATGGCCTCCTCGCAGCTCCTCTCGCTCCCGAAGGGACAGCATGGCCTCCTCGCAGCTCCTCTTGCTCCCGAGGTCTTCCTGGCTGCTGGAGGCTGTCACAGGGCTGGGAGCTGCAGGCACCTGCAGAGGAGACAGGCATCTTGGGGAAGGCAGGGACATTTTGAGGCCATGCAAGCTGCTGGCCCTGTGGTGTTGTCACCATAGTTCTATTGTCATTACATGGGTTCCATATTGCTAGAGTTTTGTTCCTCCTTGATGTTTCTTGTAGACAGCTCCTCAAGACACTGCCTCTCTCTTGTCCTCATAGTAACCAACTGACTCCAATTTCCCTCAACCAACCACCCCACTCTTTTATAACACTCTTCTTATTGGCTACAGCTGTGGCCTGTTAACATCAGGCCTGCTCCTAATCTTTAATAATTAACCCAGCTGCAACTCTTTAGGGGGTAAGATTACTTTCTATACTACCTCTATTTTCTTGTATCGTATCCCCCTACACTGTGGTGTGCAGCAAGGCAAAGAAACCACCAAGCCTGGTCAGGGCATCCAGGTTTTTGTTTTTCTTAAGCACAAAAATTACCAGCTGCTGGTCTGGAAGCCCCTGTGTTGTTTGGCAAGCAAAATCAAGTAGAAAAAAAAATCTTTTATATGATGTCAAGAAGAGGTCTTTGCAGATTTCCCTGTAAGGATTTGATCCAGACCAGTTAAAAGCACAGACTATTAGTCAGCATGTTTAGTCACGAAGCAAACATTTCTCTCTGCACTCTTGAAGTACAGTTTCCAGATGGCAGCCCAAACTGATCTCCTTACAAACACAGCACGAGCCTTCTAAAGTAATGATTCATATTCTGCAAATCAAATCTGCATTATCCATAATAAGGACTTACTTTGTTTCTCTGGAGAATCCGTTGTCAGTCGTATGGATTCACTAAAGCTAGGAATGCACCATTTATCAATCATTTTAACATAAATGTCTGTCCATGTGTCATTTAGAGATGAATAGGCAGAACATCTCTATGGAAACAATATGGCTATAGTGCATCTAAGAGAAATAATATCATAATCGCAAAGGTAGCACGCAGAAAAAATAATTCTAAAAGCAGCGCAGTATATGTGTTGTGTTATTTTATTCTGAAAAGAAGTGATGGGAAAAATGTTCACCTATTCCACTGAAGTGCCTGCACTTAGAAAGCAAGAGCACACAGGTCAAGGAGCCTAGTCCGTAGCCACATCCTTTCAGATGCCCAGCGATAAAGTCAACATGCAGGACCTTGTGACTGGTGGGCATTGGCACACTCCATCTGTCTCTGCAGATTGGCCAGAGGCCCCCTGCTTGGAGCAGTGCAGGCCATCAGCTGCTTCAGATTCTGCTGCTTGTCCAGCACCAGCAGAAAATGTCTTCAAATTCAGGTGGAGGTGGAGGTGAATTTCAAAGATAAACAAAAAACAAATTAAACCAAAGAGGGAAAAAACCCGAAGAAAATAATTGCAAACAGTTAATCCAGCTATTCATTCACATGAAAAAAGTATACCTAGGTCTGCGAAGGATTAGAAAATACTTTTTTAATTCCACTCTTCCATTCTTTGCTATTTTCCTATATTATTTTTTATATGCTTTTATTCCTTACTGTAGGAAGATACAACACTGACCATGAAATATGAGTATATGAAGAAATTACATGAAAAGCTGAATTTAGTGGATGCAGATGGCAATATCACAGTTATAGTTTAGAGCAAGGAACAAACACAAAATCTGACAGATACTACAGGCTAGCTGTAGGTAGCAAAGTGAAAAATACAGGCCAGAATTTGGTCAGACAACAGCTGCTGTTCTGAAAGTTTGTCTTAAATATTTTATCACCACAGAGGAAGTACTGTTTCAGCTAGGTAGTGCCCTTTAGTGCTTTGCTGTAGCTTTGAGTTAGAATGATTCCAGAGAGAAGAATAGTACCCACTTGGACAAAAACAATTTTGTTTCTTGTGAAACACGATTAAATTTTTTTTTTTTCCAGATAACTTCCCAGTAATTTCAGCCTTCCTTATTTTATGGTATCTGCTAGGGCATTGGAACTGTACACTACAGGGGCTGAAATAAAAAAAAAAAATCACTTGATGTTTTGCCTTTTAAGGGTCCAAAATTAGAGGCAAACATCTGTTAAACTAACAAGATACTGTGTTCTATCTAGTTGATTTTCTGCCACCATCCATTCCAAAGAAAATACCACTACCTGACGTACCTCTTCTGAACATGAGAAATAAAGGAAATACCATTGCTATTATCACACTTAGAAAGTCTCAAAAAACCCCAGCAGTCAATACTGTACATCAGTATGTACACCAAAGTATGATTTCAAGGCTACAAATGAAATGAGAAGTGAAGAATGATGCTCCATATCCTTTTTTCATTTCCTCCAGATAATATTTAAAGAGTAGCAGTAGAAAGATTACTTAGATTACAGAGAATTTCAGAGAATTGTTAAGCAGAAGAGCGCTTTTAGTGACTGGAATGTAAAGTGCTTTGGTGCTGCTTGGTTCTAATAGACAGGTGCTGTGTACTTGCAGGAACTGGGTGTTTGAAAACAACTGTTGCAGTGTGATGCATTTCCAAGTCAAGCAACTTGTTTGGAGGTGTCGGAATAAATTCGCTTTTTTGAGATATGTCCCATCAGTCAAATTTGAACTAAAATAAGAAAGAGAGAAGAACTGCAGTGGATGAAGAGATTTCTTACAATCCCAATTCCTCCAAAAACTCAGATTTGGAAAAAATAGGTAACAGGGAGGCTCTTTTAATAGGCATGGATACTGCAATTTTAACTTCACAGTACATATTTAGACAAGAAGTAAGGATAAGTGATGGCTTGTGGAAAAAATACACTCAAAAAGTTTTATAAATTTATGTTGGACCAATATGAAACATAAATGAATTTCTTAACTATTCTCCTGTAGTAGCAGCTATGGAAAAGAGAATATCTCCATTCTTTGAATTACAGTGAACATATACATTTTATTATTTTATACTTAGACTAGGAAAGGAGTCAGATGTCAGAGGTTTGCCCTTAACTTCTGTCTGCCCCAACTTTTCCAGCTGTATGGGACTCTGCTATGCCTTGCTCCAGAAAGCGCAAACAGGAGACACTCCTGAGCTGTTTAGTAGCAGATTAATAGCATTTTAAAAGTGGCTATCTCTTTTTTCACTTCTCATCACAACAATATATGATTCTCAAAATTTCTAAAATCCAGGGAGTGGGTGGTATTTCAAACTCAAAAAACCCCCAAAAAACTAAATGCAGCAAAGGGAGTTTCTTTAGTACATTTGCATGCAGTGCACTAGAGGGCTCTCAGGAGTTAGAAATAGATGGAATGCACTTTTGAAAGGCACATACTTCACAGGACTTTTCATTACAGAATTTAAAATAGAAGTTGCTGTGGTTTTGTGTGTGGGGTTGTTTGGATTGGTTTTTTTTTTTAATAACATGAGGTTCATGTAAGTTTACAGCAGTTCATATGCAACCACTTCTCAGTAAAGTTAGCTTCTCAACAGTTACTAGCTTGCAATGAAATACCTAAATGTGAACCATACTTAAAAGTGAAATATGTTCTAGATGCCAGCTTTTACTCAGTTACTTTTATTAACCTAAGGAGTTTACCAGAACAAAGGATGTGTCAAGCTGAATAGGTAAGAAATTTTATTTTTATAGCAATCTGTATGTAATGTGCAGTTATTCTTTGTTTCTTGGAAAGGATATATAAGCCACTGTCATTTTATTTTAAAAACTTTGTCTAGATTCTTTTTATGGCTTCACAAGAGTGAAAAGAGTGAAAGAATTAACCATCTTTCAATTTTAATGTGTGTTTATGAATTATGGGAACTATATTCATAGTCAACTAGGGAAATTTGGCACTGCTAATATATTTTTATATTAGTGAATATGTGCATATTTAACTACTAGTCACTGGTTCATAACTGGATCATTTACAGCATTTCCATAACATGAGGTTTAGTGAGGACTTTGTCTTGTAAGAAAAAAATAATGATCTGGATTTGACAAGAATTTCTTTTAATGCTGGAATACATCTGGCTGAGATTGAAAATTGAGCCTGTATTTAATGGTTTTGGTGTTTGATTTATACTGTAATGAGAAAGTAAAAGATTTATCCTGACAGATTCCTACATGCATACTGTCTCATCTAGAACTTCTTTTTTCTGAAAAATATAGAGCCAACAGATGCTATGTGTGAGTAATGAAAGGAAATGCTACTATTTTCTTTTTGCAGTTTGCAGAGAAGATACATAGATCTTTTAGACTACAAGTCAGTAAACTTTGCTTACGCAGCTGGCTCCATTCATTCTTTGAAGCCAATCACTTCCTCTGTGGTGGCTGATAAGAATTTAACAATTTGAGAAGGTGGAGTGTCAGCATCCTTAGTGCTGACCACTTTCCCAGGCATATCAGTAGCCTCTGTCCATCACCCATGCTGGAAGCTTCTTGGAAAAGGAGAAATAGAAATTGGGGAAGAGAAATAATGCATCATCATCCTGGCTGGAATGTACAGAAGACTTTATGCTGTTTTCATCATGAGAATTCACTAGAGAAATGACCCCTTTTGATCAGCCAAGTAAAATCAAAAACTTGTTTATTTGCTGCCTGTGGCCCTCACGGCTGCTGAGGCTCTGGACTTGCAGACGCCCGAGGACAAGGAGGAATCTGCTCGTGGGCACTGCCTGTGTGATCTACCTGGGATTCCTTGTCAGCCAAGTGGGTCATGTTTTACCGCAGCACAGAGGAGGACATCGAAAGATCAGTTCCAGGAGTCTCCAAGATGCAGCTCAAACTCCTTTTCTGGGCATCCCACTGGATGGCACCCTGTCACCACCCAATTTCCAGGATCTCCAGCTTGGTAGCAATGGGACCTTGCTGCCACGCAATGTAGTTTATATCACCCTGCGGTCCAAGCGCAGCAAGCCTGCCAACATCAGAGGCACAGTGAAGCCAAAACGCAGGAAGAAAAATGCAATCCCTTTGTCCTATGGGCAGCACTTTCCAAAAGCCACTTTTATGGGCTGGGAAGAGGCCTTTGCCCAACAGCCAGGGCGGGCCACACGTGCTGCTGGCACCAAGGGAGCAGCAATCCCTCTGGAGGCAAGAAAGTACCAACTGGATGAACATGGGCATAAAGGAATGGCTATCAGGGAGAGAGGTCACCAGAGACCTGGGAGGATTTCTGGAGCTGTAAAGGCACAGCTCCAGCCTGAGGAAAGCAATATCAGGATTTATAGCGAGAGCCCTCCCTCATGGATGAGCAAAGATGACATCCTAAACATGCGCATGCTGGCAGACTCTCCCATAGAGAGCATTCAAGAAGTTCCTTCACAAAAAGCGGTCCTGGCAGTATTTGCAAGAGGTCCCAGCACTATGGGAACTGCTTGTAATCAGGGACACTGTGGAATTGTCAAAAGACCTCTGGACATGAGTGAGGTGTTTGCCTTTCATTTGGACAGGATCTTGGGGCTAAACAGGAGCTTACCTTCTGTAAGCAGGAGATCAGAGTTCTTCCAAGGTAACACATGTGTGTGGTTTTCAGCATGTGCAGGTGGGGTGCAGAGGTTTCCTTCCCACTTGGTGTTAGCCATGGGGCAGCAGCAGCCACCCCCTTTAATTCCTGTGAGCCTGAGCACTAACCCCATTGTTACAGGGAAATAAAGCCAGTGTCTGTGTGTAATTTCTGCAGTGCAGTTATTCTGTCCAGAGGATGAATTCCCCAAAGTTTGCTTCAAATATGATAGAGTTGCTGAGGGCAGTAAGAGTTTCCTAACATGAGTCTGGAACAAGAAAAAAGAGAAGGAGCAATCAGTAGATTGCATGACATTGTACAGGCTGCCTGAAATGAAACTGGTGAGATTCCAGAATCTCTGTGATTCAATGGGTATTTCTTATTTTTAAAAATAAACTTCTCATCTTTTAGAATTGACTTTAATAAAATACTGTTGGAACTTGTCACAAAAATTCATCTCTCAGGTGGTAGGAATAGGGTCAGGTAATCTACTCAGAGAGGTGGGGAACCTGCCTGAAGAAGCTTGAATCCTTTTCATGGCACTAATCCTCTTGAGAACTGAAAATTTTAAAAAAGTACTTCCCTTTCTTCTGTTAAAGTAAAACCGAAACAAACTTTCAGTGAATTCTGCTGTACATTTTGAGGTTCAGTACACACATCTATATATTATCCAATGAAGCACACAAAGTAAATATCTCAATATGCCCGTTAAATGATTCGTATAGAGTTTCCAATTAAAAAGTTGATTTTTAACCTTTAGTGAAATTAAAGGTAGAATTCAGACATGTAATGTGAGCTAGAAGTCTACTTTAAAATTGCTACCTTCTTAAATATGTCTTCAGCATAAGTCCTATTTTTGTACAGTCACACACAAATCCAAAAGGACTATATTGCATTTTAGTGAATCATTGCAAAAGTAGCTAGCTATGTTTTTGCTGTTCATTTCTTGCTTTGAAATCAGCTTATACCAAATAGTTTTAGACCAGTCTGCATTTCTTAAAAATAAAAGTAATGCTAGAAAGATTTTCTAAAATCTGACAGCAGGAAGACAACCTCGTGATTTCCAGTGTCTTCCTGCCTTGTAAACCTTCCCTTTGGCAGCCTGTACAACAATGGGAATGAATCTCTAGGAACAACAGTTTGGAGGCTTCTGAATATTATTCATACTTGCAGAGCATGGAAGATACATTATGCCTATTATATTTTTAGGAACGAGATCTACTGCTATAGAGCTGTCATAAGGCATTAAGGCGGTTCGGATGGGGGAACTCTGCACAGTGTGGCTGCAGAGATGACAGACTGCAAACCTCAGAAAACTGCCATTAGGCTAACTGTGCATTGTGCTGCTCAGTGTCTGTCACCTTACAGTATGTTTTGGACTGTCGGGGACAGAGTGTGTCATTCTGCCCTCTAATTTTCTTTTCCTCATAACTGGCTAAGTTCCTATTGCAAGAGGAGTGTTGCTAGGTGATGAGAAGAGAAATAACACTATTTTGGTCTCACTTCATTTTTTCCAGCTAAAGGCTGAACAGAGCATTTGGAACAGTGACTGCACCTTGTCTCTCATGATTTCTTTAGCCTGGAAATATGCTGGAACTCAAATGCCTTATAACTACTTAAGCTCTTTACTATTTATGTGCTTGTGTCTGGCATAATGTAAAAATATTTGTGGTAGGAAAATGAACAAAAATATAATTCTTAAAATAATATTAGTAATTAGCTCACTGAAATGACCTAGATATGTTAAGATAGGTGAGCTCTGTAAAGTTTTTTACAGAGTGGCTTGTGTGAATCAGTTATTCACATGGGAAAACAAGCAATGCAGGATTAGAGACTGCATGTGTGTATGAATTTACACTAGTTCTGGGCTGACATATCTCTCTCCCTGACACATCCCTTTAGCTTGCCTCAGTTGTGATGTGATCCAACAAGACATGTTTGATGTAGCATTAAAATCTTAAAAAATGGGCTTTTCAAAACTGTCATTCATTTTGTCAAAAGCAGTTTCAAAGAACTGCTTAGTAAATCCCTGTACAGTTTCTATTTCCCTTATTCCCACAGATCTGTCACTGACTTTTTTTAAAGTCTAGCAAAATACTATATTCAAGCTCCCTGTCTGCTGCCCTCACCTTTCCTTGTTAACTGTAAACCTTTTTAAGTGTTAACTGCATTTTTTTGTGGCTTGTCTAATTTTTCCATAATCTACCCTGGATGAAAAAATCAGGTATGGTAACTCTTTCTCTCATACTTTTACAATGAATTGACTGAATATAAAAAGCCTGAGTAGTATAGGTTTCTGAGCTGGGCATAGAACTCTAAAAGAGCATGATTTTGTGCATATGCAAGCAGTCATTAATTACTTCCATTGCTACCTACAAGATGTGAAAAATATCTCCAATAAAAAGGAAGGACAATTCTGTAAAACACCAGGAAATAATAATAAAATTTTGTCTATCGTGGAATAAATGAAGGCTGACCCTTATGTGTCTGAGTTATGGGATGGTCACATTAATAGTACAGCACTAAGGTACTTCATTATTTCATGACCTTAACCTGAGGAATATGAGACATAAGTCACCTTGCTTGGTGCCCTACCTTAATGACCTTTGCACATGAGCTAAGTCAAATGCATGTGTGGCCTCCAGCTCAGTAACTGCATTTGCAGGCTGAGACAGTGGCAGTACTTTTTAGGCTTGAGCTACAGCTGGAGTTTGTGGGCTGGGGCAGGCTGGCTTCTCTGTCTCAGCTGACAGCTGTAAGAATAGTGCTCTGGCTCCTTGGATAGTAGCAGTGAGGCTTTGATGGGTTTTGGTACAACAGCTGTTGCTATGCAGTTTTGTTGCACCTCTTGCTGAGGGACTGAGCTACTGTGTGCTGCGGGCTGCTTCTCCTCTCCTCTGGTTTTCTGATATCCTGAGTCTGACTAAACTGAGAATAATAAGCACTGGTGTACTCAATCCACTATTTGTCCAGAACCTCCTTTTTAACTCAAACTTGCAAGAAACTCTTCCTTTGAGTAACACTTTTCATGGTTGGTTTAGTTCAAATAGATGAATGAGATGATAGCTCCACTGGTTGCCCTTGTTGTTTTGCTTTACTGGCCTCTGCATGACTATAAAAGGTGTCCCAGTTTTTTCTGTGTTATATCCTGTGCTATCAGCCTGCTCTTGCCATCCCATCAAAAATGATGCAATATTAATCACCAATGTCAGGGCAAAGAATAAAAACCTAACACTACTTTATGCATTCAGAATGCCCTAGAATACTTTCACATAGTGCTGTACCTCTCAAAGGGGTATGAGAGGCATATTTCCAGTATTCTGTTGGGTAGAGAAGTTAATGTACAAGCAATAATGCGGTCCATAGTCTAGAGAGCAACTAATGCACATTTCATGCATTCCTTAATGCTGACATCCATGAGCACAGGACAGAACATTGCTATGAGGTGCATAGGGAAGAAAGAAAAATAAATGGCCTAACTTCTCTCTGCTTTCTGCTTGTGTTCCCTATATTTTCCCTAAAAACTTAAACCCTCAAAATTATTCTCTGTATGCTGGTCCCTCTCATTTTCCACACTAAATTATCCTTTCTTGCTAATACATGGAAAACTGAACTCTTCTTGTAAATGTGGCAATGGTGAGATGTACTGCCTTAGAGTGAACAGTGGTGAGTTTGAGAAAGGGCTTGAACTAGCTCATGAAAGACTTTCTGGTTTTACTGTTGATCTTCTGGGCATGTTTGAAAATATTTTCTTTTGAGGAAGTTAGAAGAAGTGCTGTAGCTATAAGTCAGAGCACAAGAGGAGAGAAATGTTTGCAAGAGCAAAATGTGGTTCCTAACCACATGAAGTTTAGAAGCATGCAGTTTGTTTTCAAAGTGATGTGGGGTGTGGAAATCTAAGGTGATGCCTGTGTTGAAGAAGCCATGCAGTGATACATCAGTGAGTGGCACATGAAGCAGTTAGAGTACCTTGAAGTGGTCTAGTCTCAGCAGCCTGAGGTTTCATCTGTGT
Organism: Setophaga petechia; assembly: GCA_024362935.1. Lineage (NCBI taxonomy): Eukaryota > Metazoa > Chordata > Aves > Passeriformes > Parulidae > Setophaga > Setophaga petechia. Next base: position 38,518,455 of record JANCRA010000001.1, read on the forward strand.
TAGCTTTTTCAACTTAGCTAAGACATTTTTAGAAATGTTCAAAATGTTTAGAAATGTTTAAAAATGCGTATGAATTACTTAGAAGATGGTTTCAGCATGAGTTTTGAAAAATCTTTCCCATACAATTTTGAAGATTGTCTTTGGACAGTTAAGTATGTATATAGATCTAAAATGGCAGGTAAAGATAAAATGAACCCAATCAGCTCTGGGTGAGATTCAGTACAGTGCAGCTGCAGTAACAGAAAAGCAGTACCCCTCTGTGTTAATATGGAAAGCTGACTAAGAAAGAGACACATACAGCACATACACTGGACTTTTTCTGAAATGTTCTTCACCTTTCCAGTTGTGGCTGTAGGTCTCTTCACTGTTGAGGCAACTTCAGCCCAATCCTAATGAGGTTTGGATCAGAAAAACTCCACTGATTTGATTGGGGTTATGCCAATTCATTCAGCTGTAAATCAGACCCCTTATCTGCTTTAATTCAGCATCTTCATGTTTTTCCTGCAAGTGTCAAAAATTTGAGTCACAGCTCTTTACTGAAGCTGCTGTTTCATATTCCTGTAATCCAATTTATATTACAGAGTTGAAAGAATTTTTTTTGATCATCTTTTCTGCTCCCATTTCCTTTGAAATGCAAACATTTCCTGTATTTAACCTTAATCTTTCAAAAATGTTTTCGTGTCTTAATGGAAACTGGCATGATATTATTCATAGTTTTCAAGTATTTTTATTACTATTGTTTATCATGTCCTTTTTGGGTAGACAGGAGATGTTTGTTTTCTTAGAAAACTATTTATGTATTTGATTTGTGGAAGAATTCATGAATAGTTACTTAAGTTGTTACCGGAGATATAAAAATAATAGATAAGATTTGGTCCTTATAAAAGCTGTCTTTTTTTTTTCTGTGAGAATTCCCAATGATTACATAGACATTCTCCAAACTTTCTTGGAAAAGAAACCAAACTAATAGCTGATCTAACTTGTATAAAGTAATCTACAATGTAGGTGATAGAGCCAGAGTGAGAGAGATGGAGAAATGGATAGGATTTCCTAAATAAGTTACCTAAATACTTATTCAGGCACCTCAGTAGAGGAGAAGCCTGATTTTCAGGAGTGCTCAGCTAATTTTTTCAGTGAAGGAGAGTGTGGAACATGGTGCTGATAAAGGTAATACTGATCATAAATAAAGAGTGATTGATGCTCCTAATGAAAAGACACATTCTGTTTTCTAAGGACCCTGGGCAACTGAGACAGAAGTTAAAGAAGTGGTGTTTGGGCTGGCTTGGCTTTGGAAGGACTACCTTGTATGTGCAAGCCATGGCAGAGAGAAGATCAGGCACATTCTGGTTTGGAAAGGAGCAGGGTTTTCTCTTGGGCTGGATTGCATGCAGGGCTGGTCTGTCATGCTTGTTGGTTGAATGGGAGATGGAACTTTGTGCATGTTTCAGAGCTAGGTACGAGCAAAGATAATTTCTTATCTGTTGTTTTACAACAGTCAGCATCCTTTGAACAAGCTGCTTTTTGATTCAGCTGTGTGGAGATTGTTTTTCACAGTCCTGGCTGCTTACAAATGGAGCATTGACATTGGCAGCTTTTACCCCGCTGTTGGCACTGACACCTGTTTTCCATGGGCTATTTTCTGTCTGGTTTGCTTCTGAAGAAGGTGGCCTGGACCTCTTGCCTTCATGTGTTTCTAAAAGCTTTTTTGCAGATCTGTCTCTGTCTCTCTGGCCGTGTGGAAGACAAAGAGACAATTTAGGCTGTCCTTAACTATGCAATAAATTGTGCAATAGTGTAGACTAAGTTCAATGAACTTCAAGATGAATATGAATGATTTTTAAAGCTTTATATGTGTTCCAACACTTTTTAATAAACAGCACTTAAGCTTTGCAGTTAAATGGTTCTTCCTCTCTGTACTAAGACATATTTTGATCTTCTGTCTACACACCCTAAAATATAAAGGATTTCTTTGTTTTAATATGTACAAGCCGCAGTCAGTCCTGGGTCCTTAGCAGTTTAAGCAACAGTAGCATTGCATCAGTAATAAAAGGAGAATTTTGCAATAAAATTGATCTCTCTGTTCCTTGATGCTGTGTGAAATAAATTTCAGTTTTTATACTGGAGAAGCTAATTTTAAATTCTTTGATGAGGTTTATTCTCACGGTGAAGCTGAACACTAGACTTCAACAAAGAGAAGTCCTCTGTGTTTGTTTCAGGGAAGAGAAGAGTATTCTTTACACAGAAGAACTAAAGAATTTGGCTAAAATATCTGCTATACAAAACAGATCTCATATCTGGGTAAAAAGCCCCAAACTTGTCAAGTTGTTTATTCATGCTATGCTCACACTCTCTAGGATTCTCATATATCCTTTCAGAGCTGTGGAGTAATACATTATAGGTTTAAAATGCTAAAAGTAACAAAATAAATCCAGTTTGAGTATAGGATTTGTGGTGTCTCTATGTCCATTATGCAAAGAAAACCCCCTTTGACATAAGTTTCCAGCTCTTGAAAATCAGCAGTTCATTGCAATCAGAAGGAAATTACATTGTTGATTCACACTGGCATTGGAGGCTTTTAACCTACCTAGAAACTTTTTAATAGTTCGGTTTAGTATATGATTTTGTACATTAGTCTCTTGCTTCAAACAAAGAAAGTCTTCCTTACACTGAAGACATTTATGCCTATGTTTCCAGTCCTGTGGTGGCTGGTTATGGATGTATGATAAGACTACATTAACCAGAGAATGTCAAGATATTAGTCCCTGGCTGGTTCTCCTTCCAGGTCTGTAAAATGGTACATTTTACTAATGCTTAGGCAATGTCTAAAGAAGAATCAAATAAAACTGATAGTATTGCACTTATAATAATGGTATTTTGTTTCCCTTTTTTCAGGTGGTCAGGCCTGTCCTGTTATTCTCTGGGATTCCTCACTGAGTCCAACAGATAATAGTACCCATTCTTCAGTGAAGTTAACATGGGGACAATATCAGCAGCTATTGAAGAAGAAATGCTGGCAGAATGGTAAAGTTCCCAAAGCTGAATGGGGCTGTACTGAAATTCATCATCATGAATGGTCCAAGATGGCACTCTTTGATTTTCTGTTGCAGGTAAAATGGTTACTGAACACAACTATTTGCCTCATAAGTCATAGGATTTTGAGAAATAGTAATTTTAGTGTGTTTCATTTTTTTTAAATGGGAAAGAGAGGTATTTGCATAGTTTGAAATTATTTCTGGTCGTTTCTTGTGATTAAAATATCCAAAATGCAGCTTATAATTAGGCAGGAAACCTAACTGACTCATTTCTTTTTAAAGAGGATGCAAAGGCTTTTTGCCTTGATTTATTTCATATTGAGTCAGGCATACTGTTTCTCCTTCACTCCTTGTTTCTCCAAACAGAGATCTTGACTGTGTTCACAACTGTAAATCTCTGTTTACTCTGTGGTCCTTCCTGCACCTCCCCAGCCCCAAGAGGTGACTGAAGTGGTTTTGGTGAGCTGCAATCTGGAGAAAGGTAACAGTTGTAGTGGATAATTTTTCCTTTAAAAAAAACCAAAACAGCCTAGACAGTGACTTAGTAATAGAGGAGTAGAGCAGTGACTGATGAATGATAAATCTGCTGTTCTATTATTCAGAAGGTGGAGTTGATTAAAATAAGATACAGCAGGATTGCACTTCACATGGCAGAAGACAAATTACTCTTGTACTAATAGCTGGTACCAGAGGGATTTATATCTCTGGTTGCCTACCAGACAAGAACATGCATTCCACAAAATGAGTGAAAGTGACTCTCATAGGTCTTAAAGACTACAGTTTTATCTGCATGCTCTCAAAGTTTATCAGCAGCAGAATATGAAAAATTGAAAACAAAAAAAAAGCCAAGAAATGGTTTAGTATCAAGAAAAGTAATAGCTGTCCTTCATGAGTCATTCAGAAATAAAGAATAATGGTGAAGAGCATTCTCTGTTAAGCATAATTCCTTCAGAAGAATAGGTTTGGCACTTCTAATAGATCTTCTAAATCTCTGGTTTCAAATGTTGTACAACATAGGAGCAGGATATAAAATGCTTATAGTTGACCTTTACTTGCCTCCTGCAAGAACTCAAGCAAAATGGATTCTTTAATTTTGGGGGTTTGGACCTCTTATGTGCATAAATATATGACAGAATATTCTGCCAAACTATATGCATCAGTTCCAGAGTGTTCCATCATTATGTCTTAGCACTGAAATGTGCAAGATATTGTGAAGAGGCTGGCTGTAAGAACAAGATTTCCTTGTCTGTTTAATGCATGCAGAGAAGTGCAAAGGAATGGGGTCTATATATCAAAGGAGTCTTTCTAGAAGAACTCTGCTTTACTTTTTTACCTTTGGATGGATTGAATAAGAGATCCCAGGAGAGAGAACACTGGAAGCAAGAGGGGTTCTACAGCCTTCAGATAATGAATGCTGCTCATGAAAGTAGAAAGAGGAAGAGAAGCCTGTTCCTTTCCTCAGGATTTTGATGTTTGGAAACAAACACTGTCAACAATACAACTAGAAATAGAACTACATATAAAAAAACCCAAACAAAATAAAAACAGACCCAATTCTCAGACTTTCATTCGATTAAAGAGGTGACCTTTTTATTTCAACATGCAACAAAATTCTGCATAAGATGGGGTCCTAATTTTGCTGGGAAGTTACAACAATAAAATTGTAATTTTAGAAGGCTTATGTGAACAGGAATGCTTTTATGCTTAGAGCAGTTTGAAGAGTTAACGGTGAACAACGAAGGACAGAAAAAATGATTGACCTTTGATGAGCCACTCATCAAGTCTTATATGCACCAGGCCAGTGCATAGAAGGGCACTGTGCACAGACCAGTGCACTCTCTAAACATCTGTTAGCAGGTGCAGGTCTGCTGTCTGGGAAGATGAGCTGGAGCCAAAGGCAGCTCTAGGACAGACAGGGTCAGCAGGAAGGATGGTGAAAGCCACAGGCCCCATTTGTAGCCCTGTGAGCATCAGGCATAGACAAGACAGCTCCAGGACTGACAGGCAGGAATCTAAACCAACAACCCAGGAACAAGCAGCACAAAACACCCCCCACACCCCCTCTAAAGGACTCAGAGAGGGGCTGAGTTGCCTGAGCTTAAAGGGGGCTCCTGTGCCCAGGGGCAAAGTCCAAGGTGAAGACTTTTAAGGGCAATCCAGGCAAATTTGTGTGATCAGGGCTGTAGCGATGTTGAATATTTACTCTCATCTACTCTCAAGGGGTAGCAGCACTTTCAAGGGGTGATTTATCCTTCCTATATTAGATGGTTATCCTAAAATGGCATCCATTGCTCTGAATGTGCTTTGTTCTTGTCACTGTTTATGAAAGGGAACAGAAACGACCAAGTCAAAAGAGATGCCTAACATTTATACCACCAAAATTAGTCCAGATTTATGTATTCTTTCCAGCTAAGTGCTGTGTGATGAATAGTTGAGGTTTTGCATGGGAAAAAATAGTGTAGACCATCATGTCATAAAAGTATATACCACAGGGAGGCTGCTCTGTGGTTATAAATACACTGTTCTTACAGTGTAAGAACAATTTTATAGCTTTTGATGGTTTTTTCTGCCCCTCACTGGTATTTTCAGTTATTTTGCTTACTATTAGCCTAATAGATTCCACAAAATGAAGATCCTCTATGTGTGTCAGACTGTGCTATTTCTATTGTTCTCCAGCACTTAAAATGTAAAAAAAAAGAAAGCTTCTGACAAAGAAAATAGAATTGTATTCACTATCTTGTTGTTCCAGTTACACAGTGGTATGTTCCATTATTTTCAAAGAATTTCTACTGACATAATAGATCATGGCTGTAAAATGGATAAAATTGAGAAATTGCTTTTAGCAGTACCTGAGGTGTGAGGACCAGGTCTTCACTGTTTCACTGTTTCACTGTTTTTAATTACACTTGTCCTGAGCTTGCTTTCCTGTCAGCTGGGTTAGAGAGCAATGTCTTGCAGTGATACTTTGCCCCAAGTATTTTGGTATTGTTTTCACTTGGCACTCTGCTCTACTTTGTTTTAGATCTATAATCGACTAGACAGAAATTGTTGTGGATTCAAACCTCTCAAGGAGGATTCCTGCATGCAGCAAGGACTGAAGCTGAAATGCAATGATCAGGATGCTGTTGACCTGACACACATCGTTCAGAGAAGGCATGACCAAAGGCACTTGGCCTTTATAGACAATAAGGGTTTCTTTGACAGAAATGAGGACAATCTTGACTTCAAAATACTACAAGGAATCAATGAGTAAGTTTTAAATTATCAATTTTGTAAAAGGATTAATAATTTCTTCCCAGTTTGAGTTTGAGACGCTAAGCTTCTGGAATAGATATCATTGGCCCAAGAAATTGACAGGATGTATCTAAAAATGTATGAGTAATCCCACAGCTGTAAAAGATACAATTAACATACATATGATTAGGCATGCACGGACTTCCTTTGCTGAGTTGCAGCCTATATTCTTAGAATTGATTGCTAAACCACAACATAAATACTGCAATTCAGAGTAATGGCAAAACCTGATGAATTTCTTTGTGCTTTTCCAGATTCCCTGCATCTGCAGTTTCGGTGCTGAGGAGCCAGCGTTTACGTGAGAAGTTGCTCCAGTCTTTGTTCCTTGACAAAATATACTGGGAGAGCCAAGGAGGCAGAAAAGGAATTGAAAAGCTTATTGATGTAATAGAAAGGAGGTCCAAAATTCTTCTTACTTATATAAATGCACATGGAGCCAAAGTATTGCCCATGAATGAATGAATGAAACAGTCTTGTTTCCATCTGAAAGAAAGTCTTTATATAATGTTTTATGGGGCAGAAACTGACAGTAAAATTGATTTAATTCATAGCATTATTTTTCCCCAAACTTTCAAGTTTACTTTTAAATAAGAAATTTTACATTGTTTAAAAGCAACATTTAAGTGTCAGCTGCACCTCAACACAGTGTAGTTTCTTCTGTGTCACCAGTGAAATGAAAATAACCAAATGATAATATGCAGTAATATGGAGGTACCATGAACACTCTCTATTGAAGTGTTTGGAAATTAGCAGCAGGATTTTCAGTACATTAGGCTGGATTGCTCTTACTTCCCTCATTGAAGTCAGTAAATTTTATTGCAAATTTAAATGGGAAAAGAGATGTGTAAGCACTTGATACATTGATGACACTAGCTGAAACATATATAGTACAGGAATTTGCTCTTTTATTAAGTATTCTAAAATGCCAACATTTCCGAGGGCTTCTTTTACTTAATTTCATTTTGATCTTTTGGAATACGAAAACTAAATTCAACTCTTGTAGATGCAGGAGTGTTTGCACTGGACATGAGGGAATTTTAAAACAGAGTGAGGAGAACATGGCCTTAGCAGTAATAATTATTTTTACAAATACAGTTTTTACTTGTATGTATGGTGTATGGAGTACAATTCATCATGAGTCACTCATTGCAATGTATTTTTTTCAATGCAATTTGTTCTGATGTGGGGGTGGATGATCTGATATTTTCTGTTTAATGATTAACTGTGTATTTAAAAAAAAGCTTTGTCTTTGTGTGAATATGCTGCTAACTAAGTACATGTTTTGTTTTTGCAAAATCCTTGACAGTAGTTTTTGAGAATATTATCAAAAAGCAGAACTCCTAGCTAGACTGTTGTTAAACCCAGCAGAGGAAATTCTATGTGCTCAGCTCTAGCCAGCAATTCAGGCTTGGGTTTCCATTAAGATTGACCACTATGGGGTGATGATTGTAACTGAGAACTTGCCCCAAGTGTTCTCACAAGTGTGGTTGTTAGGGAAGATTGGATAAGTGTTTGAGATTTTTACCCAGTAAATATTAATTGACACGGCCTATCATCACATCCATCTTCTACCTGACTGTTTAGAAAAACTCTTACCATCTTTCTAGAGAAATATCATCTTTTTGCCATGAGGTAATGGTAGAAGTTGGATGCTTTCATAGCTACTCTTGTCTTTATGTGTTGTAAAAATATATAGGGTGTGAAAGAATATTGAAAGTGCTTGTGTAATGTTATTAATGCCAAACTAAAATGTCTCATGTCACTGTTAATGTGGATGGGTGAATTTAATGTTTTAAATAACTACAATTCCACTGAAGTTAAAATCAGTCTTCTTTCTTAGTATCAGAAAACCCATTAACAATAATTGCATTACTAGAAGAAATAGGTCTCATTATAGGCAGCGTTAGTAAAATTTTAAGACCTTAGTCAGCTAAATAATCTTTTATTTTATTTTGTCAGCAAAGGACAGTTCAATTTATTAAAACTTCCTAGAACTTAACTATTGCCTCAAGAGAATGTGTTTTAGAGTGCCTTGGACTTTTTAACACCAAGGTAGAATTTTACAGGATTTTCAATTCATCCCTTTCTTTAAAGTGTTTTTACTTATTAGGCAGATAATTTTCATCACAGAAACAGAAATATTGCTTTGGCTTGCACTGTGAGCAGAGTCTAGAGAAATAAATAATCATCAGGATACATTTCACATGGAATTCCTGTTGCAGTGGATTTCACTCTGTGGTGGCCATCACAATCAGTTTGTCTCATTTTCTAGCCTGTCTCACAGGTTTCTCCCTGCTAGATACCTGTTCTAGCAATCAAATTTATAATCCCTCATTGCTGGGAGTGAGAGAAAGGCATGACTCGCAGCTGCACCGAGCTTAGGAGAGGGCCCAGCGGATTGTGAGTGTAGCTGATTATGACAAGGTCCTGTAAGATCTCTGTCTTCTATCTTTAGACTGCACATCCTGATGCTGAGTCATTGCCCAGTTGTAATTTTTTTCCAGAATTGGCTCATTGCTGAAGAAGACAAGGAAATCCATTATCTTTCCAGGCTGGATAATTTATTTTTTATGGTCATAACTTGATTCATTCTCCTCCATTTCTTCTGGACATGGACTAGTGTCTCCTTGAGCATGATACATGCTTTTTTATTTGCCTGGCAACTCAGTGCCAGCTCTTAAAGCAGCAATATAATTGCCTATTAAATTGTCTCAAAGCTGACCTGAACCAATGCCTTTCAGTAGTCCTGGACTCAAGAGAACTGAGTAGTCACAATGCTGTGCATTACTTAAAAATCTGACCAAGTATGAAAAGCATAACTGTAAAAAGCAAAATTTCTGGAGACTTTCCAAAGGCAAAGAAATACTCCCTATGCTGTGTTAGCATGCCATATTTCATGTACAAACACTCTTGCAGTCTTTAGGTAAGCCGGGAGACTCTTTGTGAAATTGGACAGTGAGACAGGATTGCAGGTTGCTTCTAGTTCTCTCATGTTGGCAACAAACTCCAGAAAGTGCTTTTTATTTTGCTTCTGTGGAGCTTGGTACATAATTCAGTAATGTTAATAATGCAAAATATGATTGCAATAGCTCTTATGAATGCATACTAGCCAAGTTCTAGCATTTTTTAAAATAAAAATGAAGACTTCTGTATTTTTTTGAGTGCATTTGCATAAACGATATAGTAAAAAATACAAAAGGAGCACTTTAAGTTTGTTTATTCTCTGCTACTACATTTAAGATACCTGCTTCAGTAACAGGGGTAAAGTTTATTGGAAAATTGGTTCACATCCATTGGAAGTATCATGACTTTGGACTGACAGGAACTGCACTGTAGTTAAAATAATATCAACTCAGAGGAATAATCCAGAAGAAGCCTTATTCAACCTATGGTGATTGATAGAAAGCCAAGAAACTGTGCTTCAGTCCTCTTTGCTGGGCTGTCTTCCATTTCTGGGCATTTGGGATCAGACAAGGATTCGTGTTGCACATTACGTGGAAGGGTGTAACCAACAGCAACAGTGGAAACCTGTGGGTGGGAAAAGGCGATTGTGTCATTCTTGAATCTGCCTGAAAGCCAGAACCACATGAAATGGAATTACTAAGAAAGTCAGAAGAGTTTGCTCTCAAAAGAGTCTGAGATTTCATAACACTGGAAGACAGAGCTTAAAATAAGAAGCACAGGCACAGATGCCTTAAAATTCCTTGGGAACTTGCCAGCAAGTTAATAGTCTTAAATGTTCCAGAAGCTGAGGACATGAAAACTGTGGAGCACTATGAGAGCAGTTTCTTTCTTTTCTTGTGCGGGTATTCTATATAACACCATATTAAAATAAATAAATAAAAAACCAGATTAATTCTGTGGTTTCAAATTTACAAATGCAGATTCAGGGTACATTAAGGGACAAGGCTCCCACAGCAAACTTGGGAACACTTTCATGCATATGAGTGTATACAGACACAAAAATAATTGTACATGTATTTATACTTTGGCTTTTTCTATAAAATGGTCAATTTGGCTAATAAAGAGTGAGCTGTTTATATAATTTACTGTTTATATGAAGAATTGTATTTGTGAGCCTAAGTCAAATTTTTGGTATACACAAATTGAAGTTTAAACAAAATAATAGATGAAACTTTTGTCCTCAAAAGATTGACTCTTCCTTTGCTAACACATTTATATTATCTTTAAAGTTTTTTATTGACAGTTGTAGAGTAAAACAGCAGTATGTATCTGTGCTAAACTTCCAGAGTGATATCAACTAAGATTTTTAAAAATTGTTTATACTAGATATTGAATTTCCATTTTATTTTGGAATTTGTGAATTTTTAAAGTCTATTTGTACTTTAATTAGTAACAATAACAGTATTTTCACAGGTAATGACTCATTTGAATCTCTGCTGCTATTGTCATGTAATATGTAGACATATCCAAAATAAAGAAATATCTGTATCAGATTTTCAGTTCAGATCTCTAAGTTCCAATAAAAAAACCCTAATACATATTATTGTGATACGTGGATCATTAGTTACTGTTTAGAAAGAACTATGGCCTTGAAACTGCTTCTTCATAGAAACAATCCAAAACAGATCATAGGAATCTTTCTGTAGAAATATTTTCTAGCTTTTTACTCATGGGACTTGCAACTCTTTCTCACATAGCTGGTTCAGTGTAGCTGTGAATCTTCTGGTTACTACAGCATGGGTATTTGCTACCTTCTTTAGCCATTCTGATGATAGCTGCTTACACAAACACTGAGCAGAAAAGGCCATGCTCATTTATAATGCCAGGACAGGAGCGTTGGTCAATGGCTCGTAAACTTTCCAACATGCCATGAGCAAACACAGGAATAGCAGAGAGACACTGGACTCCATGTGGTATAGAGACTCACACAGAGTTAAAGTAGCCTAAAAACTTTTGGCCTCTGAAGTTTTTAGTTTTTGTCACGATCCAAGAGAGACCAATGGGAAACACAAAGATGCGGAAACATTTAAAACATTCTCTTTCCCACAAAAAGTAGTTTGTTTTATTAAAAGTATTATTTATTTTTGCACATTACTGCATGCTTCAGATAAAATTCTGTCAGATACATTTGTGTGAATTCATTTCAATTTCACTGAATTATCCCATTTCCAGATAAAACAATTTAAGTCAGGTTAATCTGTATTCTCAGAGGTTGGAGAACTGAACCCTCAGGTCAAAGTGAGGCCTTGGGAGAGTGACATATTAATAAGGACAGTTTCCTGAAATATAGCATGAATATAGAACTTAGAATTTAAGTTCTCTAAACAATATCTGTGGGATCCAAGAAGGATCTACAAGTGTTCTTTGAAGACTTTCAGCCTGTTCCACCTGTATTTCTGTGTGTCAGGACATTCAAAGAAGATTAGACAAATTCAAGGACAACAAATTTATATATGGACTTTGTAAGAATTAGGTAAAATTTTATCCTCTAGCATTCCTGATACAACAAGTCTGGGTGCTGGAGAATATAAGAGAAAGGGGCCACAGACAATGCCCCAAGCTCATGTTCTCAGCTCACAGTCTGCGCTGTATCTCAGCTCACAATCTGAGCTGTACTGTTGGGCTGAGTGGCACCAAGCAGGAAATTCCACATATTTTTGTATTTGAAGGCTATTCAGCCAGATGCAATATTGTAAGTTCTTCAGGCTTCCCTTTATAAATAAGAATATATAGAATTATCTTTGTGTGCAAATATGGGGATGCTTGGGGTGTTGTGAATCTGTTTTATCTTTGATGAAAGAAGAGAAGGAAAACAGAGGGCAAACTTCTAATGCCTAAAGATAATTTTTCAAAAGCATTTCCATGGATTTTGTTCTTTTGGAAAAAACAAAATGAACAAAAATGTAGAAACTTTTTTTTTTCCTTACTGTGATGCATTATCCTTTCTATATTTGGCACTATTTGGCACTGGGTATACCAGTACCATTATGTGACTGAAGTAAGTGGCTTTCTATAAAAATTAGTTCAGTTTCAGTAGTTATTTCCTTTTTAGTCTTCTGCAGTGCATTTAGTTCTTATTTAATCATTTTGTTTCAGCATTCACTGTTCAGGAACATTATCTCTGTTTCCTTCCACGGAAAAGCTGGCATGGCATTCTATGGAGGTCTGTTAAGCTGTACAAGCACGCCTTATCAGAGGTATTCTTCAGCTGGCTATGTGAAACACTTTGAGATTTGGATGGAATTTATTAACTGTGTGGAGTCCAGCCTTCTGAAGTGTGAGGATTATGCCTGACAGATGGTGCAAGCTGGCAGTCCAATGTCCTCCTATGCTCTGGGAATTCTGAAACAGCTGCAGGTCACACAACTTAATTTCAGATGTAAGTGGACATATCTCGTGCTTAAGTCAGGGTCTTTCTGGTCATCTGGTATTTTTTTTTTCCTACCTCAGGTCTCCCAAAATAGAAATATGCAGTCAAAGAGTAAAAGTGAGAACTGGCTGAAGCATACTCTGAATACAGCTGTGGCATAGTTGCGGTAAAGCGGTGAAACCCAAATGAAAGCTAGACCTGCTTTATAAAACCATCATCCTGAAGGAAGATGAAAGGATTCCTCCTGTTATATATGACAAGACTTAACTTTAGAAACCCTCATTATGTGAGGAATATCCCTCCAGGAATATCTGGGGCTTTTGATCTGAGATATGATCAGGCCCAAATGACTGTAGCAGCTCACTCCCCAAACTCCCATTCACTCATTCTACTACTGCTTTTCATGATCACATGAACAATTCTTCCATCACAATTCATTGGCTTTTAACATGAAGGTTTTTGAAATTAGATAAAAATTGAATTAGAATATGTTAGAATACACAGTATATATCTAATTGTTTTTGATTCTTTCAATATAATAGGCTTAACTTTTTCTCCCTCTGGGACTGAATCACTTACATGAAAAACTCTGAACACTACACCTGCACTTTTTATGTTACATCTGGTCCCTACAAAATACAGATCTCTTTTGCAGCTGATCATTAACCAGGAATTTTTCTCTTGATGATCTCTAACAATGTTAAGCATTGATACCAATAATTTTTCATACTTCAGCTACAAATGTGACATCTTTTTTCCTTACCAGATCTTTTTCTTCCATATAATGTTCCTGTTATTGCAGATATCACTGCTACTATCCAGAATTTCAGTTGCAGCTTGGATGGAAAAATGCTTGGAAGAACCTCCCAATATATTTCTTTTGTATCATTATTAGAGTGTAGCCAGCTGAATTTTTGAAAAGCAGGTTCAGGTAAGAGATGGATTGTTATGAGAAATGTCAGAAGTCTAGTCATTGGGTTTTTTTCTTCTCTTTAATAGTTTGGTGGAAGAATGTTAGGCCTGTTATAACACAGGTAATCCACAAAGAATGGCTGGGTCCATCTTGACTGGTCACTATTTCTCCTGCTGTGGGTTCTTTTTCTCCTGTAGGTTCCTTTTGTAGTCATTCAGTTCCTGCTGCACTTTTGGTTGTGAGACTTCCATTACAGGGTTTTTAGATGAAAAGACTTTGTGGCTTAAAAGGGAAGGGGAAATAAACCTCCCCTATACATTAAATTCAGCATTCTGTTTTCTTAATAATCAGACTTGATGGAATTGTGTTGCAGTCCTGTTTCAGTGCTGTTCTGCCTTTCTCTGACCTTCTCCAGGACAGATACTCAGCTGGCTTGGCGGTTCCCCCAGACTCAATGCACTGCCAGCTGCCTGAGCCATTCCTTCTAAAGTTACTTTCTGACTGATCTCTGTGGTTCTTTCTGTGCAGCTGCAGGAGTCACTGCACTTGGGTTCACAGCTGGGCCTGGGCTGATTCACGGGATTTGTACCCCGTTGGGTAGTGCTGATAAGACTCTTGTACTTGCTGCTAGAAAGAGTGCAATACACCATCAAACCCTACACTGCAGTCACACTTGAATGCTTGCTTGGCTGTATCAGCATGAGCTAAGCCAGTAAGGCAACTCATGCGACAGAAGCGTTGATGTATTCTGAGAGCCGCCAAAGGTCGAAGAACAAAAGAGATTAAATCCCCATTAAAATCACAGCTTTCCACTTCATTTTGCCTTGTGTGCTTGTATGTCCAAACTTGAACTTGAAATGCTAGTTTGCAAGTAGCTCTAATGTGCAAACACAGCTTTTGTCAATTTGTTAGTGTTTGTGTTGCGAAGCAAGAGATCCAAAAGCCAAAGAGCAACAGATTAAAGCTTATGCAGTGTCAACACCATACTGGGAAAGAATTCTTACCCTCTATCACAGTCTTATCAGAGTGATAATCTGCATGGCCACGAAGAGCTGACTCCTATTTTTTGTTACACTGTTGGCTTAGTGCTAAGATTTCTTTGATTTTCTGCTGTTAGCTTTACCACCCAGTGTAGATATCCCCGGGCTTTCACAATTACTCTCTTTCCTGCTAAGAAAACAAAACTTACATGTGTTTCAGTACTTCTTGGCAACCAGCCTCCCACATATAGTTTAGGGTCAAATTTTATACCTATTTGCTTTCCCTGATTTTAAGCATAGGTAATGGTATAATTAGCGAACAAAAATACGTAATTTTTTCTCTTGGTTTGGGGATAAGTCCTGCCAAAAACTGTGTAAATAGACATTATAAGAAGGGACTGCAGATCATCAGGAAAAAAGCATACTTCAGAAGTGTAGGTCTGAAAATGTGGTTTGATACTCATTCAGTTTTGCAAAAATCACTTGTGGAGCTCAATATTGTGGCTATTCCACTTTTTAAGGACTGGATGAATGTTTAAAAAAATTACGAGACTCTCCTTGACCAATTTTTTTTTATAAACTGCCACCCTCCCTGTCACTATATGTTGAGTAAAGCCTGGAAAAGTCCTGCACTTTGGATGACTTTTGCTGTGGGATCCAGATAAAGGGAGGCCATAATTTCTCACGTAGCTGTCTGTAATCTGCTTTCCTCCAGCCCCCATCCCTGGGGGCCACTCTTACAACCCCTTGGAGCCACAATAGGCTTGTGTTACAACACAGTGTATGGTCAGCTTTGCTAGATTCCTTCCTTCTCATGCATATGTTTCAAGTCTTTACTCGTAATTAAGTCCTTACTTGCATTAGTGAAAGCAAAGGCTGCATTTGTTAAGGCTCACATCTGAGCCTCCAGTTCTAGGGAAACTTCTGCAATTGTTTCCTGTTTCTTCCTTGGCAAACAGATGTCACCAAGATCCATTCAAGCATTCTGGAGTGAACTCAATATGGATTATGCAATTTTCATATTTTTCAGTGGAGAAAAAACACTAGGATTCTCCAGAAAAAGGCCCTTTTGGCCAAGTTTGCAGCTGTTAATTCCCAATGAAAATAGGTGATTTCCTCCATGTGAACATCCAGCTTTCACCATATTCTTCTGGCTAAATTAGGAGATTGCCCAGTCTGAGTTGTGTTTTGTGGTGTGTGTCTCACATTATGAGTCACAGGCAATAAAGGGGCTAGAAAGATAGTTTGGAAAGAAGAAAGCTAATGGAAGATTAGGTAATGGTGGGTTGTATCTAGGTTCTCTCTTAATTTTCCCAGCTCCTCCCTAAACATTAGCAATGTTTAAATACACCCCTGGGCATGATTTCACAAAAAACGGAGACTTCAAATTATCCACTGTTCCTAATGTAGGTTCTGATTCTTATTTATGCTGGCAGTTATATAACAGAGAATTCTGTACAGTAGATTTAGTGTAAGGTGCTTCAGCATGTTAAATGAGCCCCAAATATATTCTAAACTTGCTAAAATAAGTATCAACTTTTCAGAAGGACAGTAGATAACATTCCACTGCTAGATTAGGTGTGGTGTGACATACCTTTCCACTAACTGCAGATACAAAATCTTGTATCTGGAGTAAATGGAAAGATGTGTCACAGAGGTATCCTGTGAGTGCTGTCCAAGGGTCTCGAAAGAACACATGAAAAATGAATATATTTTTATCCACACAGGAAGTTTTCACCAGTGAGGGATTTCTTACAAAAAGCATGTAGTGATAAAACAATGGAAAAAGCCTTCAAACTGAAAAAGAGTAGATTTAGATTAGATACTAGGAAGAGATTCTTCACTGTGAGAGTGGTGAGACACTGGAACAGGTTGCCCAGAGGAATTGTAGATGCCCCACCCATAGCATTCAAGGCCAGTTTGGATGGGGCTTTGATCAAGTTGGTCTGGGGCAAAGTGTCCCTGCCAATAGCAGGAGGGCTGGAACTAGATGATCTTTCAACCAAGTAATTCTATGGATCTGTGAATCCAAGTATTCTTCTACACATTTTGCAAATACAATTCAGAGTAGTTTTTCATTTAAACCAATTTTGTAGCCTCCGATGTAGAGGGATATGATAAATTAGAAATTGCAAATGTGGTTCACAAGGAAGGACATTAGTGTGTTCTAAAACATCTTTCACCTTTGAATTAATACAAATGTGTAGTATCATGAATTTTTGTCCATTTAAAGCTCTGTTCTTGTTCAGGTTTCATGATCAGTTCAAAAACTACTAACCTGGTTATATTTTACATAATGCTGCAGCTTCAAATTCCAAATTAGTATGGATCAATTATAGCAGAATATTTACATCAGAAAAGAAATCTTAAGTTAATTTCAGATCAACATGTATTTCCAGCTAAAACAGGATGTCTAAACTGTTTGGATGCAGCCATTTTATCTGGAGGTCATTCCTCTTTTAAAATCTGGTGGAACATTCCCTGAAGACCTAATGGCAACAGTCCCAGGGAATATGATAACCATTGGCTCAGGCTTCTCATAATGATGGTACACAGTCAGTTGAGAGTCAGGTTAATCTGTCTTCCCAGCATGGTGTGTTAGATCTATGATTTCCAAAATAGAAGATCATCAAGCACTTTGCTCCAAGGAGACAATCAAAATCAAAACCCAAAAAAGTAAAATAAAGTAGCAAAATAAGACTAAATATGATGGAAAAGATGAATAAATGAAACAGGCTTAAAACCAAGGAAGTTTTCTTGGAGAAAGCTCCATTTTGTGTGGGTGAGTTCTCTTACAGTACAGAGATGCTGGAAAACTTTAAACATTTGACATTTCCCACTGTAGCCATATGAAAAACTACCCTCCTGCTTGTTACAGAATCTCTGCTGACAAAGTGTGTGCACATCACAATGCATTCTGAGAGGACAACTTCTTTTAATCACTGAGTGGGAGTCATTTCTGCCTGACTCCACAGAGGAAAAGCTATCAAAGGATAGGACTGTGCATTGATTCTGATACTGCTTGCTCATAATACCTTTTTCTGGGCTCATTCATATAATTGGCTGTTTTATTTTTTATTAAAAATGTAGTATTAGGTGCCACATCAAATTAATTAATTAGCTCCAGAATTATGCAATCAAACAGTTCTTAAAATGGGCATTCATTACATACCATTTTAGATATACTCTAGTAAAAGTATGGCACACTGAGACAGTTGGCTTCCCTTTCAGTTCTCACTTTGATGATCTGATGGGTGATTTTAAACTCTAATTAGAAAATTTCACATGAATGTGATGTTACTATTGAAAAATATTTCCTAAAATGCTGTGAGTTACAGCTGACTTAGGATCTGATAGCAGCCTTGGAAGCCAGTCAATTGAGTGATTTACAATGCGTGACAATACAGCTTCAAATCAGCCTTGAAACTATCACAAGATTACGTCCAGGTGAATACCTGCAGTTCCCGAAGCTGCAATCTAATTAGGTAGCTTTAATTTTCTTGTAAATGTATGAAAATATTTTTATGAATTCTCTGAAGCATGGGAAGGAGTTACTATTTTTTGTCAGAGAGCATTAATCTTTAATTAGGCCATTCTGATTTGGAGCCAAGCCCTGGAAGGGGTGACACTTACCAGCTGGTTGGCTCAGATGGGGGATGTTGGGCTGTGAAGCAAAGCCCCCAAAGGACCAGAAGGCTCCTAATGAAGCCCTGTTTGCTTCCACTGGCTCTTGTTAACACATATTTCCTTTTCATCTCCTACTTTTCTGTGGGTTTCTTCTGTATCTCTACAGGCAGCTGCTTTCTTGTAGTGATAATTTTTTGTTGTAGCCCTGAGAGCAGACAAAAGTGTGTTTCTCTAGTTAGCAGTATCACTGTTAGAGCCTAGCATCAGAGATGTAGGCATTTTGTCTGTCAAGTAGTGTATTTGCACCTACACAGATCTACCTCCTGTTAAATGGGCCTATTTCCTGGAGCTTGGATAGAGTTCAGAACTTCAAATTTCAGTTGCATATAAAAGAGCATTTAGGAAACATGATGGGCTGAAAAAGGCAGAACACTCTAAAAATTACATGCATTCAGATGTTTTTTATTTGAGTCTTGGAAGCACTTGTTAACTTGAAAGGATTCAAATTCAGATTCAGTTTGCATGCACAGTTTTTCTGAGATCTAGCTTCAGGTTTTACAAAGTTATTGTTCTGTGTCATTTTCTTTCTGCCTGAAAGTAGGATGCAAGTAGTTAAAAAGCAAATTGCATATAAAAAGCATTGGCAGAAAGACCTAATTATATTGTGTGGGAATGGGTGTCCAGTTTAGGTACAAGTTGTCAGTTCTCTTGCCCTTCAGATGTCCTGCATGCCTGTCTGCAAAGAGCTAGAGCACAGATTTGTAAGTGTGTTAAGTCTCTAATTGAATATAATTTGGATAGCACTTTGGTCCACCTGGGAAAATGGTGATTCTTGCCTGCTGTAATGACCTGTGATAGTAACTGCATTAGAAATTGAAACAGAGCTATCACTGAATTACAATTGATTAGGGTTCTGAACCTGAAAATTTGCCTATATTTTCCAAGTGTATCAAGTAATACCTCAAAAATTATTGCCTATTTCTTTAAATTGCTTTGGTCAAAGATGAAGATGCCTAATACAATAAAGGGAGGCATACATTGGATACATAGACATCTTTCTACATTCAAGTTGAACATTTACTTAGCCTCAATTCCTTAATCCAGTCCTGATCATACTTTCAACAAATAAGGAGAGATCTAGTGGGGGATGGAAAGACGTGTAATTTTGAGAATAAAATTACTGATGCCATTAAAAATTGTATGTTTTATAGACATATTTGAAATAAGTTGTTTAAAGCAAGAGATATGATTCAAAACAGAGCAATACTTTGAAGACAGGCTTTAAAAAAGGAAAAAGGAATCCCAGACAACTAAATCCCATGGAAAATGAAAAATCCAAAAGGACATGTAGATAATTTTGTTGTTAGAATTACAGTTTTGTTTATTTTTGTATAATTAAGGCATGCAGAACTCACTGTTTGAGCTTTCCAATCTCGCTTTGTAAACATTTTAAAGCTAACCTGACTGAAAACAAAAACCAGCATGAAAGCATTAATTAAAAATTGAATAAATCCTTAAATGTCTTTTGACTATTCAACACAGTGTGATTGTTTGAAAGATATTCCTTGTCATAAAATAAAACCTTCATGCGGGATGAGGATCTCTGTTTTGGGCCCAGCTGTGCTTGTGTTCTTGCATTTGCAAAAGCAATATGATGATGCTGGGGACCTGACCTTGCATCACAGAAAGCCACACAAATAGAGGTTTTTAGTAGTTCTCCAGCATGAAACTGGAGTATATTAGGAAATCCTGTGTCTGGCTTAGATACTGTTGTGCAGTTGTTGCACACAAAAAGCTTCTAGAGCACTGCCCTGGAATCAGAATGGGTGACAGCCACAAAATGGATGGTAATTAACAGCATGTTGGAGGGACTTTTTGCGTTCCCAAATAATTCTCAACAAAGTTTTTGTGATAAACTTTGAGAGCATAATTTAAATAGGTTTCATAACTAAATGAACTTTTTTTCATGTTTCCTCCAGATCAGGTCAGGGAAAGCTCAATTGCTTCTATTTTCAGGATAATTCAGGCAATTTTTACAGACAGGGACAAAACTTCACCAGAACATATTGAAGAAAGAAAAGGCTGCTTTGTGCAAACCCAGCTGCTTGAAACTGTGCCAGAACATATCCTATAGGAATTAATCTTGTTTTGTGGGGGGGATGGCGTCTAATTTACCGTAAGATACAATTTTCCATTTCTGAGGCATGCTTAGTACACAAGGCTGTCTTAATGGAGCATGGCAAGTCAAGTCAGCCGCTGGAAAATGAGCACCATAAAGCATCTCCTTGAAAACTTTTGCCCATTTTGGTAGAACTGTTCAAGGAAGTTTCTCCTGAGCCTGTAGCTCTTCTGGGAAGTGAATGCAAGAATTGGTAAATCCTCTGAACCACTTAGTGTTAATGAAGAAGACATTGTGGAGCAAGGGAGCATTCAGTTGTGAAACAGACAATGCCAGAGCCAAAATCTTCATGCAGAAAGATGTTGACATCTTCCAGCCGCATAGGAATTGGGAAACAGTTGTCTTCTTTAGCTTGAGGTATGGGATTGTTTATCTAGGCTGGGCTGTTTGTCATATAGTTAGCTCAAAAATGGAACCAGGCAGAGAAGACAAGAGCAAGAGTAAGCATATCTCAGCACTATTCAGCTGAAAGCCTTGCCTTGAAAGGCAGGTTCCCAGCACTAGCCCCAGAGAAAGAATTGCATTTCTAGGAGTGGGGAGAGCAAGGAGAACACTGGAAGACATCCCCATGCTTTTATCTCAGGACCAATAGGAGTGGAAGAAAACTTCTACTTCACAGATGAGGCTGGCAGGGGCAAGTGCTGTCACCTCTCCCTAGCCAGAGGCACAGAGTGGGTCCTGTGAAACCAGGCCAACAGTGTGGTGACCACAGGCAAGCTCATGTGGCAAGGTACAGTGTGTATGCATTATCTACTTGTACAGTATAAGCTCAGACAAGGTCAGATTTTCTCCAGTGGAAGACAGAACATGAAAATACAAAACTTTCTCTTGGGAGATTACAGTGAAATGGACAGCTGCTAAGGATCACTTAGGAGGAGTGGAGAGGAGTTTGCACCAAATATATATTAATTCTTTATCTTTTTATGGTCTTTGAAAATGCAGAAGTGTAGGAAATTTTTTCCTTCTTGCATGCCATTTTTCACACCAAGATAAGATAGCATTTTTTTGGGAAAAATTCAAGACAAACTCTAAAAGCAGCTTGAAAGCTCACCATTGTTTCAAACAGTTCCTCATTGTCTGTATTTTAAAAACTGACTTGAAATATCAAACCTCCAGCTTGTTTTGACTGGCCTCTGCCTGATATCATCTTATGGGATTCTTGCCGGCTGCTAAAGTCTAATGAAGATATGAATCTTTTTCCTCAAATCCTTGCAGACATGTCCCCTGTCCCTGGGGACAACATCAGCAGCCAGCTTCTCTCCCAGACCTGCAACTTCACTGTCAGATTCAGCTTTGAAGTTCTGTGCAGATTCTCCAGGGCACAGCCCTTGCACCCACAGCTGGCAGTTCCATACAAGCTCTCGTGTCACACCTGGAGTCATGCCTTGAATCTGGGCTGTGCTTGCTGATTGCAATTTTGCCATGCATGCAAACATTCATATTGTCACTGTGGGGATGGGGCAACCCTGGGTGTGGGGACAGACTGGGGAACAAGGGGATGGAGAGCAGTGATGAGGAAAGGGGCTTGGGAATCCTGGTTGATGGAAAGTTGAATGTGAGTCATGGTGCCCTGGCAGCCAGGAGGACCAACCCTGTCCTGGGGGGCATCAAGCACAGCATCACCAGCTGGGCAAGGCAGGGGATTGTCCTGCTGTGATCTGCATTGGGGTGGGCTCACCTCGAGTGCTGGGGGCGGTTCTGGGCACCACAACAGAAAAAAAGATATGAAGCTATTAGTGAATGCTCAAAAGAGAGGTGTGAACATAGGGGAAGAGGGGAAGCCTTATTAGGAGGGGCTGAGGTCACTTGGTCTGTTCAGTCTGCAAGAGGTTGAGGGGACACCTCACTGCAGCCTACAGCTTCCTCAAGAGCAGGGACTGATTTCTGTCATGACCAACCACAGGACCTGAGGGAATGGCATAAAGCTGTGTCAGGAGGGTTTAGGTTAGATGCTACAACAAGGTTCCTCACCCAGAGGGTGGTTGGACTCTGGAATAGACTCAGGGAAGTGGTCACAGCCCCAAGCCTGACAGGGTTCAGGAAGCGTTTGGACAATGTTTTCAGGCATCACATCCCAGTGTGATCCTTGGGGCTGTCCTGTGCAGGGCCAGGAGTTGGACTCGATGATCCCTTCTAATGCAGGATATTCTATGATTCTATGAAACTGGCAAAGATTATGACCACAGGAGCTCTCTTTCTGGTAGCTTTCCATTCCCAAACACCCCAGCTGCCAACATTGTCTTTCCTTTCAATAAATTTATGGCATGCCTCTATGTCAAACCCTTCATATACTGGTGCCAAAACCAGCAGACTCTGGACTGTGCAATGCCAGAGTAGAATGGTGTCACCACCACTGTGCTATTGTTTTCCCAGAGGATAGCCTCTTATACAGGCCCATAGAGAGCCCTAATTTTGTATTGTTCAAAAATACAAATGGAAAGTAAACTTTTTTGGATAATATGTAATTTCTTTAGGATGATTAAAAAGATATGAGGAATGTACAACTGCCAGCTTCTGGTTTGGTTTCTTTTTTAACTCTAACTCTACAAATGAGGAGGTATCAGGTCAAAACAAACAAGCCAGTTTAAAAACTGAGTTAAAATAGAAAATACCCACAAGGAAGGTGGAATCCAGTCCATAATGTACATAAAAACCTGCATGGAAAGTCAAAATATAAATTAATCAATTTTTGTGATTCATGAATGCTAAGTATAACTTGCTAGAATATTCCCATAGTTTATGATAAATGTTCTACTAAATCTCTAAGAAATGGTTATCAGCCTTTTGCTCTGTAGTCAGTGTTGAGACAACTTACTGGCAGATTTGCTCCTTATATTTTTAAAGTAGCCCCCAGACATGAGATTTCTTAGACAAAAAGAGAAAATGCTTTGAGTTTGCAAGATTAATTGCTTAAGTGAAAGTTAATATGTGGCAGTACAGTGATATGTTGGGACTAAAGATCATTATATCCCAAGTGGAATTTTACAAATAATCAAATAGCAGCATTGTTTCAAGCAAAGGGAAAAGGTGACTGAGATTTGTAAAGTTAACTTGTTCTTGGGATGCCTTGGTATTTTGCTGCATGTGTAGGAGGATTTGCAAATTCAGTCAACAACAGCCCATATGGCAGAGCCTTGCCCAGAGCTGAATGAACCATTGAGAACATTCCTTTGAATAATAGCTTTTTAATACAACATGAAATTCAGTAAACATATTATTTGCTGAGTGCATTTAACAGACTGTCTGGTTCTGGAGGGAGTAAAATCTGAAACGCAGCTACAGTGCAACCAGTAATTTTAAAGAAATGTGCCAGAAAGGTTATCCTGCACATATTAATCAACAAGCTCTCAGTCTGATGTCAGATGGAGGCTGAGTGCTTTGGCAAGCACCAATGGAGTATTATTTTCTGGGATAAAACCCCAGTAATCTTTACATGCTGCAGGTACTGTGTCATACATTTCCTGGTCACTAGCTCAAATTCTCTGCAACACCTTTGTGTCCCTGTGCTTGTTAGTGTTTGAATTTTCCCTCATGCATCAATCTTCTTGATGTTTTTTAAGCTTTGTAGTGTAATGGCAATGAGTTTCAGGGTTACAGTTCATGGCAATTTTAAAGTGTGAAGCCTTTTAAAAAGCAATCTTTCATGTCTCCTGTAAGCTCCAAGTAGGAATTTGTACCTGACAGATATCACTCATTGTATTTTCCTTTGCAACATGTTTTTCACCTCTTTGAATAAACAGTTCAGATCTTGCTGCCCTTTCTTGTCATCTTGGTTTTGGTCAAGGTAAGATCAGACCATCTACACTGTTCCTGCTAAGCAGCAATGAAGGCTGGGAGCTCAGAGATGGAAATGTGACACTTTAAGCATGCAGAGGGGCTGCAGGCACTCTTCACAGTTTCCTTAACTCGGGTGTCAGAACCCCAAGATTTCATCTGTAAAAATGAGTTCACAGGTAAAATGATGAATTAAAAAATATGAAAATGAGCTATTAGCTTCTTTGCTGTGGCCCCCTGCCTTCTGTGCCCCAACAATTGTGTTTCATTTTTTCCCAAGACATTTCTTTTGACCTAACTGAAAGACCTAGAAATAGGCTTTAAAAAGAGAAATAGAAGTGTCTCCCTTCCCTGACATTCTGCTGCTGCAGGTTGGGAAATAACACCCAAAAGGGAAAAATTAATACTAAAACCATCAGCTTTGGCAACATCCTTGCTGCATATGACTGGCTGCATATGACTGGCAGATTTTTTTTTTCTTCTGAAATTCAGTGTACAGAAGTGGCAGTGCTCTCATGGCTCTTGGTGTGGGGCCAGAGGGGAGCACCAGCCCGGGGGCTTTAATGGCGATATTGCAACACTGAGAGCAGCTGTGGGACTGCACGGTGAGGAGAGACATCTCCATCGGATTTCTGCTGTGTGGGGTGAGAGTGGGAACATCTGAACCTCGTGTTGAGCTCCCAGATGCACAAACCACATGTCTGAGCTGACACACAGGGAAGCATTGTTCATGAGTTAAAAATTGGCATCTGTTACTTCCTCCCTTTGGGCCAAGCTGGGAACCATATTGTGACTCCTTAGGTGCTCTGGCAACAAAATTGCATATTGCCCCACACTGAAGAGTTAGTTATTAGTACAAAGGGAAAGACTGTGAAACACAACAGAAATGTGCAGTGCCAAATGCAATGGGATGGCACAGGTGACAGGAGACACACAGGAGATGGCTTTGAACTGAGTTTGATTTAGAAATGCATGCACCACTGCATATAGTGCTGCCAGACTCATTTGTGTCTTTTAATTTTTTTCTTTTCCCTTTTTTTTTTCTTTTCTATTTAATAAAAATTGAAAAAAGTGCAGAACAAAATGAAAACCACAGAGGTCTGTTGATGTTTACAAGACCTCAGCTGGACTGTGGTCAGGGAGCAGTTTCTTTGCTTTTGCTGGTATTATTTCCCAGGCTGACTTTCCCATGTAAACCACAGCTGTGAGCAGGTGGCAGTGCATGTTCATGTGTGCTTCATGGAGGGGAATGGCCTCTCTTTGAATCTTGTGCATTTTTTTTCATGTTCAGCTGAAAACATAATTTACAACGGCAGACAGATATAAACAAGAATTTCACAAGATGAAAGCAAAATACAAAGTCCAAAACTCCTAGTGTTTTGGTTTCTTTTCCTAGTTATACTTGATATTTAAATGTATTTTACAATGAAATACATGTTTAGAAAAGAGGTCAGACTGGGTGAAGACATAAGGTAATTTCTTTTTCTTCAGATGAAAGTGGAATTCTTTTTCTTTTTAATTTGGAAAAAGGTCAAGCCTCTCTCCCCCATTGCTACATTTTTTTCCATGGAGAATAGACTTGATTGTTCTCCAAACATTGTTTCCTGTTCTTCACAGAGGGGAAATGTTTATTCCTTGTTCCTAATAATCAGACATACTGTAATGACTGGCTCACAGGGAAGAAAAAAATACAGGAAAGTTAAGACTGATGATTAATGTTTTCTTTATTCTGGAATTTTAGCAGCAGTAGAGCAGGGGCTGTTATAGTGAAATATGTGTGATACATTGGAAAGCCTGGATAAGCTGAAGGATGTATATCACAAGCAAAAGATGAGTACAAAGAGGCATTTATTTGCTACAGAAAATGGAGAGAAGCATTTTCTCTGTCACTGCTCCTCCAAGCAGGCACAATCTTTTAGGTGCCTGTAAGAAGGGTAAGAATGCAAAATTGGAAGGCTGTCAGACCAATGCTATCCACTTAATTGCTTTAGTTGGGTTTGATTGGGATGATCACAGTGTATCATTCAACTGGCAGTTTAATGTGTCCCAGCAGATATTTTAAACTGCTGCTCAGGCAAGATCTATTGGGGTGAATGTTTCAGGATGTTCCTGAAGCCATGGCTGTTCCCCATGCACCAGGCCTTGGAAAACCAGGGGCTTGCCTGCAAGAGAGACTCTGTCAGTTATACCAGCATAACTACCCCTGGAGCCAAGGTGCACAGCTGTGCATACTAAAACTCCTCTTGGACTGACATAGGGTAAGCCAAAGCAAAATACAGCAGTTAAAGCCACAAGTCACATGGTTTTCCTGCCTTTATTTTTTAACATAAAAGTCGTGTACTGAAAAGACTTTCCCACATAGTTCAAGACTAAAACTTTCATTGTAACTTTTCCACATCTATAGATTCTGCTTGAATAAGAAGCCTATTAGTTGTTCCCTAAATAAAAAAGTGTGTTAGCAGTTATAAATGCTAACAGTGACCTTTAGTGACCTACAGTTGTTCATGATGTGTTTGCTTCAACAGAAAATTAATTTTTTTAATGCAAGTGGTGGGATTCTGATATCCCAGAATCAGTTCCCAATCTCTGAATGTGAGATTTTTAAGTCAGGGAATATATATATATATATATATATTTTCGCATACACACACACACACACACACACATATATATATATATGGATCTCCACCATTTTCATTCTACTCAACTCCTTATTTCCTTCTGCCCATACTTACATGGAGCAGTGCTTCTCCCAAGATAAAAAAACCTCTCTTTCTAAATCTCATTCTCCTTCTAGTTGCTTATCTGGAACATTCACTTCCCTTTTCTGCAAGGGTTTAGAGTAAGTGTTGTTACTATGCAAAAATACAGCTCATCGGTTGCTACTGAGGGCATAGGAAAAGGGTGATAATTCTGTTGTTTATACTTTAGGATTTTTTTTCACAGATCCTAAATATCTCAAGAAAAAAATCTGAGATAATACATTTAAAGTGAAGGGTAATCCTGTTCTTCAAAGTCCTTGTTCTGAGAATTTCCCCATCAGTTTTTCCTTTTTGAAAACTCTCAAAAGGCAAATTAGAAAGATAATTTATTTGTGCTTTATATTCTTTCCAGATGTTCCTATTCCATTCTATTAATTTAATGTTACTTCTCAAATGTAATGGATTTTTAATGAGGGATCTAAATTAAGATATAAACTAAAACTAATTAATTAAAATGTAAATGAGTATTGGAAGCAACCAAACAGCAATGAAGATGCATAGAGAATGTAAGACTAAAAAGCATCAACAGAAAACAATGATACCATGTGGTAAAGAATTAGGCTGATGTATTTCTAAAAGTAATGAATTTTAAAAATCAAATCTCTGGAGGAAAAGGGAGTTCTGTAAGGATTTTGTCTGTACAAATAGGAAGGAAAAAATTAGGTTAATGATAAGTGGCAGAAAACCCCCTAAATCTGAGGGAGAAGACTAAAATTCAGCTGAGTTTGAAGAACACTTTGGCTGCTACAAAATATAGTGGCAAATCTTTTCTGAGGTGTTTATATCAGAATTACAGCTGATAAAACAAGATGGGGCCTGTGTTTCTTCATTTTGATTTAATTCCACCCAACTTAAAGAATCACACTGAGTTCAGCACTACGTTATAGGGAAGGCATTGATAAGCTGGAAAGGCTTCAGAAAAAAAGCAGAGAAACTGAGTGGAGAGCTAGGGTGTGGAGTGAGAGAAAGATAAGTAAAACAAGCCCAGAGCAGCATTCCTTAGTTATAATGAGAACAAAATAAGTGGTGTCAGCCTGTGATGTCTGGGAGGCACTGAACATATATGAACCTAAGAATGTAACGGGGACCAACAGGATGGCACCAACAGTGGTTGTGGAGAAAATAATAAAAAAAAAACCCTGACACTGAAAATCAGAGCTTCTTGGGTCATGGCACACTTACCACATTAGCTTGGTATGTGACAGAAACTCGTCCCTGGTCCCACTTTCTGTCACCACCTAACCCAAGCTGAGGCAGGAGCCAGCACTGGCCTCTTCCAAGTACCAAAGCTATGGCTGGCAGCTGATTCACAGTATTTCCAGGTCCCATCAGACCTGGCTTTTGGTGCATGTCTAGCTGGAGGCAGGCAGCTCCCATGGCACACATGCCCAATGCCAACCCCCTGCCTTCTTCTAGCACAGGGTCCTCGAGCAGGAAACTTGTGTTTACAGCAAGAATTTTGGTAGAGAAGGACATGGAGCTGTGACAGCAATGAGTGAATGTTTATTATGAATTTCAGTATTGGATCCTGTCTCTAGGTTGTACAGCAGAGGGGGGAAAAAGAGACACCATTTTCCTTCCTGCACAATGGCACGGTTAGGCACAGAGTCAGAAGGGGCTTAGATGCTCCTGCAGCTGTGGACACCATTTCTGTCAACGGCTGTAGATCATGTAAGCAAAAGGTAAACCCTAATTTTTCATAAAACAGATCTAAATCTGTTACAGAGATGATAGATGAACTATGTATGTATTTACCTCTAACTACTGTACTTGTATAACATCAACATTCTGGATTTTACACATCAATATTTGTCGTTATTTAATGTTAAAACATTACCTCAAGTTTGGTAGTAAAAGAAAAGCTGGTTGTTATCAGAGACATGTAAAAGATGTACTGAGCATGGAGTTGGAAGTGTTTTGAGCCTTAGGGAGAGCACCAACATAAATTACACGAGCAGTGGTTAGGATGAGGAGGACAGGAACACACAAGTTAAGTGAATTGCAAATATGTGACCAATCTTAAACCAGCAACATTTCAGCCTGAGCTGAAATAATCATGTGAAATTTTAGTACCATGTTTTCTCATACTAAAAAGGTGATGCTTTGTGTAAGCAGCTGTGAATGTCTGAAATCCCTTCTAAGCCATGAGAAATAATTAGATCAGTTGACTCAGATACAACAGTGCTATTATTCACTGACTGGGCTTACTTGTGACTCTGGAAAGGTCTGAATTTTTATAGGTTTATGAGGCTGAAAATGAGACTGTCTTAGAAGATGCCACAGCCCTGAAAATGACAAATAGTGGGTCAGAATCTTCTGATAAAATGTAATCTGAGGGTTTGATGATCAACTAGCACCCGCATCCTATTCCTTTACGATTTTTTTCCTGCCTGCTTCCCTCTGGCCTGAATGCAGCTCAGCAGGGAGCCCTAAATCCTGCTGGTTTTGTGTTTATAGCAGCATAACCCTTGATTCAGAGCCTTTGATAGCTCCCCTCTGGCTGCCACACACCACACATGTGCAGGAGATACACACCAGCTGTGAAGTCAAGCTGGCAGGGACTAAAGGCTAATGAGACTTTGTGTAGCTCCCAATTCTCACATCAGAGAAGTGCTCCAGCAGCTCCTGCCAGGTTCAGCTGTGCCTTGCTGTTAAACAACCCTTTAATGCACTCCCCTTCCCCTCCAGTGTCCTCTGCCTCCTTTCTGTGCCCAGCTAGTCCAGACAAGTGGCTGAAGGGTTTGGTGCACTTGTATAGGGTGGGCTTTTTGGGAAAAATGGTGGTGTGAATGTGGCCTCTGCTTCAGGAAGCCTGTAAATCACTGGTGTTGGGAAAAGAGAAGAGTATACAAGATTGTTTTAGATACAACTGGTTTCTATCTTTTCCCCTAAGTATCAAGTACAGGCAAGTAAACTTATAGGATTGCATTAGGTGGATATATTTTAAGGTAGTTTTAAAGGGAACATATTTAAAATAATTTAAATTTTAATTAAATTTTAATTAAAATTTAATAAAAATTCTTTTGCCATTCTGAAAATGGTAGCAATTGCTCAATTAGCTACCTCTAATTCCTTGGTTGAAAAACATAACTATCTTCTAAATAAGTTTGTAAAAAATTATCATGATAGGACTGAGTTTGGCAGACATATACTATAATTCTTTATAATCTCAGCTCAGAAATCTGTTTCACATTTTGCATGTGTTGTTTATGGCTGATAGATATTTTTTCACTTTCTCTGATGTGAATTATCTCCGTTATATTGAATAAATGGGCTTTGTGATAAATGTGATATGTAGCATTGTAGCAACTTCACATTTATCTGATGAAAGCATTTTTTTGTGATTCACTGCAAGGTGCTCTGAGAAATTGGAATAAAAAGCTTTTTTTTGTTGTCTGTAAGGACAATTGTATAATTCATATAGATGTATAAATTTCAACTCATAGATGTAGGTGATTTCTGGTGATACCTGCCTGTTCATCATGTGTTTTGTACCCATGCAATGCAAATGAGAGCTGAGGACTAAAGAACAGAAAATAATGAAGTGTCTGTGGCACATGCCAAAGAAAACTACAGGAACACCAGTAACTGCAGGATGAGGGGGAAGAGGCAGAAGTGACATACAAGAGCCAAGTGTTGTCACTGTTATCATTTGCTTTGATTAAAGACCTCTTTGTCATGACCAATCATTTACTAGATGTTCAAACAAGTGGCTGGCAGAGAATGCTTCAGGAGAACAGCAGCAATGAGGTTTTGAAGATAAATGTCCATTTTACCAATCCTTCCACAGTGCTGGAAAATGAATGTCAGTGCTAATGAAGAAAAGGTCTCTTGGGATAACAGGAAGCTGCAGAGTTAGAAATGTGGGGTTTGTTTACTTTCTGTAGAGAAAAGATCTCAATGCTTTTTCTGTCACTGCAGTTTTTAAGATACTTGGATTTATAAGTCCCTAAGTTCTGAATACCACATACCTCAAATAACTCCCAATCATTAAGAGAAAAATTGTCACAAAGAAAAGAGCTGGAATGTACTTGCTCATGATTTATTTTGCTACATGCTCAAGACCTTGGTCTAGTTCAGTTTTTTTATTAGGTAGGTTTTCATAACCTCCTGCAGTGGTTCTGACATAGTTTAGTCCATTGTCTTAGAAGTGAAATGACTGACGGAAATGTATCATAAAAAAGTCACTTAAAGCAACAATGACAAGCTCAAAAAAACAATAATTATCATTTATCAACATTGAATGAAAATTAAAAAGATAACTTAAAATAGAAATTACTTAATGAACTATATTCTTGGTGTAAGACTGGATGTTTAGGAAATAGTTTGCATGTTTATTTTTTTTTGGATAGCTGTGGATACAAACTTTTTTTAAAAAAGGAGGAGCCTAAAATAAACTTCAAAAAATAGAGGGGCCTAAATTAGCATCCTAAATGGTATAGAGGGGCCTAAATTAGCATCCTAAATAGTTTTCACACACTGCTTCTGTCTCCTTTTACCAAAGGACTCTACAGCTCCCATTGACCCTCTATTATTTGTTCCCTGGAATTTAAAAGTTTCTCTATTTTTCAATGCTTAAAAAATACGACTTCTTAAATTAGAATACTAAATATAGAGTTATGGGTTCAGTCATAACTGGTCATTAAATACTAACAAAAGAGGAAGGCTGGTTCAACTTCATATCCACACCCAGAAGAAGACATTATATACTAATTATTACAGAGCATTTGGAACTATATTGAGAGGAATTTATAATTTTTGATATCAAATGTTCATATACTCTTAATCCTTTACAACTATGAAGACACAAGATTTCCTAGTAAATGTTGGAAATGTGCAGAAGTCATAAGGAATCTTTGTAACTTCAGAACTTTTTCTAAAGTCATGGTATCAAGTGAACTTTTCCGGAACTGAAATGTCTTCTGCTCAAACTATGAACTGGGTGGCTGCACAGAAAACATAAAACCTTTGTTAGTTGCTGTAATTAAAATAGCTGGAGTATTACAATTGGAGCATTTGTGTTTAGCAGTCTTTTTCAAAGCTGTTAACTAAAAGCTTGCTGCAGTCTTCTGGCATACACAGAAACGAGACTATTATGTCAGTATGTCAGCTTCCCTTTCAATTCTAGATCCTTCCATGGAAAATGCTAGTACTTGCTGAATTCCTCAGCTAACTACAAATAAGAATTCCACTTTCTAAATACTTATTTTTAATTTTGCTTCTGTCAACAAAGGAAGTCTTTTCAGGTGAACCAAGTGTTATCATGCTCTAGAGAAGGCATTTTGAAGTGTAACTATATTGAACGGTATTAAAATCTCGCATTTGATTAAGAAAAATGATAAAGTGACATCAATTGAAAGGTCTGCTGTGGGACTGGGTGGTAGATGCTGGAGATGGGATTCTGTCTGCCAGACTGCTCTGGGTACAGTGGGAACAGCCCTAGGCAGAGAAGTACTAGGACAAAGCGAGAAGAACCGCCTGTAACCTTAGAATCTATAACCACCTGTGGAGAAAGCTCTGTTTTCCCCCATTTCCTCAGTTTAACAGGGTTTTCCAAAACATTAGGGCATTTAGTACCCCTTGCCTTTGTTACAAGATGATATTTCTCCCCCATCCAGTTCTTCTTATAACTGAGCAAAGTAGCTACTTCCCCTGCTCTGCTCCTATGAATAGCAAGTTATTTTTGTTAGCCTGAGCTAACAAAAGTGGAAATAGCATATAATATTAGTAAATATTTTTAGTGCAGATCAAGTGAGGATCCAGTGACTTTATAAACATTTTTTAGTGGTTTCTTATCTAGATCCACTTCTTGCAGTATGTTTCCTATTTTTCTTACTTGCTTTCTAAAACCCACTTAGACTTTCTGTTGTCTTCCTGATGTAACCTCCAGGTAATCTGCAGGAGGAACAGCAAAATAATAGCATTTTTGAGAATGACTTAAGAGTACCAATTTCAAATTGAAAAAAAAAATCTTTTGTTTCCTAGGTTGTGACCACAACAAAGAATTCAGTGTATGAGATAAAAATGTATAATGCTCTCAGAGGGCAACTGAATGTCATCCTTCATTGGCCTTTATCAGGCTTTATCATTGCACTGATTGCAGCATGTGAAAGGAATGATCAGTGCACAAAGCACGCTTCAGAGTATCAATTTTATCTATGAGAAAATGACAATGGAGAGAGGAGTAGGAATTTGCCCAGTAAGTTAAATCCAAATTGAATTGGGTAAGGCAATTTGGCATCTGTTCAAGTGAGCCTGGAAGTGAATAATCTGACCATTTCTCATCCTTCTCTCTCCCCATCATGCAAACACAGTACTCAGCTGCAGATAACTGGCTAAATAAAGCACTTTTTTTTTGTTTTTATTCGCATGTTTGTGCATTTCATTTGCTACATGTGCTACATTGCTTAATTTACCATAATGATTTTGAAGATCACTTCCACCTAAACAAGGAGTATCTAGACTTCCCTGACAACTGGAACACATACTATGGTTGGATTAATTTCATTTTGCTTAAATTTCCATAATTAAAGATAGACCAAGTCAGGAAAAACCCAGAAAATTCAAGGCACTGAATTATTATCTCTGACATAACAATTAGAAATAACTTTGTTGAATTAGTTGTAGTTATGTCATTTATATAATGTCTCAGATTCTGTAGAAGTGGAAAATTTGGAATAGGATTTCTCAGCATATATGTCCTCTCATGAAAGTTTAAAACTCCCCTCTTTGACAGGAGTAAATATAAAGAGTGGGCCTTTTTCCCTGATAGTCACATAAGAATGTGCCAAAATAGAAGGATAGAAAAGACAATTCCTGTGTAGGAAAAAATAAACACCAGAAAAATAATTTGAGCACATTAATATTAATGTCATTTGCAGATCTGTGTTGCATGAAAATGAATTTTTTCAAACATCTATCAAAGATTCACCTTGAAAATACAGATCAGGGACAAATATTATTACTCAGCTCTGTTCTCCTTTCATTGCCACTTTTCTTGTGAATGAGCCCATCAGATTGTCTCCTTGGTTTTGATTTTTTTATTAGTTTCATATTTGCTTGAATAGGTGCTCAATTCTCTGATCTGTTTTTATTGGACTCACAAGAAAGCTTCAGAACTCCTGCCAGAAGATGAAAACATGGAGAGATGGAAACATGTTTCTGCTTTATTTGTGCTCCCTCCATTTGATTATCTGGGACCCTGTATCTAAAGAATAAGTGGTATAGAGTAGTATAATGCCATTTAAAATACAAAATGGTGGCCAGTATTCATATTCACTATTGCAAGTATGAAACTGTTTCATTGTGGGCTGAAAAAAATCCCTTATCTACTACCTAAATGTACCATTATGGGCCACAGTGCATCTTGCTATTAAAACTGTGTGGTTCAGTCACAGCCATGAAAAGTTTGTAGTAGAATTCCTTTTGCTCTTGTACCATCC
Source organism: Setophaga petechia (assembly GCA_024362935.1). NCBI lineage: Eukaryota > Metazoa > Chordata > Aves > Passeriformes > Parulidae > Setophaga > Setophaga petechia. The sequence continues at coordinate 38,552,792 of JANCRA010000001.1, forward strand.
TTCTTGTAACTTCTCTCATTTCTTAGCTATTCACCTTCCACACCAGTGATTTGTCCCTGCTCCATAATGCTCCTGTTCTTCTCACCCAGGAAAGCTGCTGAGCATGGGAGATTCTTTTCTGATGGTCTCTGTACAACTGCAGATACCCTATGGGAGCTGGAAGGATTCCTCCTGTATTAAACTTCCTGAATTCAGATCTCAAGCAGTGTAGGACTCTGGTCTAGTCACTGCTGTGTGTTACCATCCTCACCACAAGATTAAGGCTTTTGTCACTTCAGCTTTCAGCTTATTTTTCAATATTTATTAAGGTTTGGTAGCCATTTCTTGCTCTCTGAATTTGTACCTTCAAATTTCTGAGTTAAGGAAAAACATAGAAATCTACAGCATTTGAAAATAACTGCTATGTGTGCTGCTAATCATACCAGGGTCAGACTAGGGTAAGTATTCAGTATATTGAATAATTCTGAAAAGGTGCTAAAAATATAATATAAGATATCTGCACATCTCTGACCCTGACACTGTTATTGCAGATAAAGTTTTGGGACTGAAAATTCATTACAGCCATGCTGAATAATCTTGCTAGAGGGTTGCCTTAGGCTGGTTCCATCTTGATCTTTTCTGATGTGTATACTAACAGAACTTTCTATTTTCTAGACTGTCAGGGATTATTTGTAAGACTTTTGCAGGTTCAAACCTACAGGTACAAACTTAATTCCTTCACTCAGGGTTGAGTCAAGCATACAGATGCAAGGCTTATCATCAGAGCAAACATAAGACAGGAAAGTTTTATTAGTTTCCTGATCTAACACATTTAAGTTCCAGTGGTGAATAAGTTCAGCTTTGAATGATGTTCCTGAAGTGGATCTCTATATCAAGATGCCAAACTGGGAGCCTCTGAGATATTTAGCTAGTTTAGCAACCATTTCATAAATGTCAAAGGGGGAAGGCAGCAACCTAGTCAGCAGGGCAGAGAGCCAACAGGGCAGAACAGAAAACAATGCAAAACTTGTGACTTGTAACTTGTAACCCCTGAGTACCCTCCCCAGATAGACATTTTCCCCTTTCAAATGTCTGCATCAAATCTAGGAATTCTTTTGGTGTTTTGTGTTCTACCAAAATGTATAATGGCTTGTGGTGTTGACAACTCCAGTCAAAACTGCATTTAAAAGAAAAATATGAACAACTCTTCATGCACAGGTCACATTCTGTGTGTAAAAGTATGGAGCATTAAGTAAAGTTCAAAATACAAATGTGTTTCACAAGTCAAACTTCTTCTCTGTGTGGCTGGACACATCTGTTATGAATAAGAGGCTTCATAAACCACTGAAGATGGGAAAAAAACCCTGAACATTCTCAGTTCTCTCAAAAAATGCGTTTAGTCTCTTTGCATTCAGTTAATATAAATTTTCAAAATTCTGTGTCTTTATTGCTGTATTGATACATACAAACATGTACAGTGGTATTTGGTGTTTGTGGCTGTCAAATCTCTGTGTAACTCTTGGCATTTGAATTTGATAGAAAAAATGGAACAAGAGGGAGGGATAATAATGAGACAAAACACTACAGAATTGACATAGGGGAGTGTTTCTGGCTGTTATTTTCTTATACCTTGTATTTTTAAGAAGTGGAAAATAAATTTGCCAACAAAAAGCCTGTCAACAGAAGGAGTTGGACAAGTCAGACAAATGGTGAGGGCCACAGAGGATACACAAAATTGCCTCTTCTTCCTTTTGCTTTGAACTATTCTGCAGAATGTGGCTTGGCCTGTGAAAAAGCTCTGGCCTTTCTGCAGAACATTCAGACCGCTGACAGCATTTCTGGGGCTTCACAAGTCATGTGTCCATTTAGTGAAAACAAGCTTATCTAAAAATGGGAATCTTGTCTTCCTGCTTTTTCATTAATTCATTCAATAAGTGTTAGAGAAATCATCCATCTCTTTCTAAAAGAGCTGCATTTCATTCACTCGTCCCATAATTGGGCAGAAGAATAAAGCCATGACATTTTTGGTTAAATTATGACACGCTGTAGAATTAAAAAACAATAACTATACCTTGTAAAGGTCTGTTTACCCTGAAATATTATGGATTTTCTAAGATATTACTGAAATAAAAATCCTGGATGAATTGATCTTTTTCTTTTTGTATGTAGCTGCTAAAGAACTCATGGACAAAGAAGGAAATTTTGGAAAAGTTCATTACACCAAATACTGGCCTAAGAGATATTGGTACATTTTATTATAAGGATTCTGTGCATACATCCCACAGATTAGACTTCAAAAGTTGCTAGCAATCATGTTTTTTAGTCATTGAAACATCAAGGTAGAGATATTACCTGGATGCATTTACCCAGGCTCAACTGTTCATGTGCTGTGCAGGACTCCAGTCTCACAAGACCTAAAAGTATTATTGGTCCCATCAGTGCTGTCAAGAGATTTGTAAAAAGAAAGTCTCAGAGCTTGGTGACAGTGGAAGTTCTCTAGCTGCTGACAGTAAACTGTCGACACTGAACACCATTCAAAAGATGTAAACATTGGAAAATACTTTACAACAGCTTCAAAATAAAACTTTTTTTTGCACTCTTTTTAGAGAAACGTGAAAATACAGAAAATTGCAAGGTGGCCTCTAAAGAAATAATCAAAGCATACCAGTTGTCTACAGGTAATACAGTGGAAATTTTGAAGTACGTGTTTTTGTTTCCCAAAATTCCTTAAATGACTTGATACATCTTGTTCAGACTGAGATTTATGTAACGCCAATAACGTGCAAGTTTACCTCAGCTGAAGAAACAAAAATTGGCAGGTAAAGGTGTTTTGCTCTGTAGCCACAGGTGCCTCTAATCAAAGATGTATCAAAATGTTTTTCAGCTTCCTGAGTGCACAACAGAGAATGGAAACATCTATTATTCTGAAGACAGCAGTGAAGGTAAGGTAGCAGCACTTGATAAATTTAGGAGGTGAACTACAACACATTGTTTGAATTTTCAAGTGAGAGCTCTTGGATACCAATTGTTTTACAAATGAATGGAAAATTAAAATGACTGCCTGTCCCTAATAATGAGCTGAATTTTGAATTTCCCATGTTGAGTAATACAACAATAAGATATTAAGGATTATGAACTAAATTTTCCACCTCAAAGAGACACAGAATGCTGGCACTGTGATTGTATTAAATTTGAACTCAGATACTGAATATTTGTAGACTTCTTCCCAGTGCAGATTTTTACATCAAAAATCATTCTTGTGAAAACTGTACTTAGCAAGAGCCAACTGATTTTTGACATTTTGATCATGATAGAAAAAAGAGTTTCTAGATCTTGAACATAAGAATACAGAGATTACTATTAACTGTAATAAAATACAAGCCATGTGGTTTCCATTATTAGAGTGAAAGAGCCATTAATCTTAAATTTATGTTCTGCAGTGTTTGCAAAATAGATAAGAAGGGAGCTTTATCATATCTCTTTATAGGAATTTGGTGAGGTTACATTCCTCAGCAGTGTCTGGGAACTGGCAGAAGTCAGACACGTGGTCAGTGTCAGGTCTGATGTTAATCAGCCCTTTGATCAAAGTGCTGTTACTGCAAATCAGAACTCTGTCAGTTCTAGCCCAGTAGGTCTGCTTGGAAAATGAGCAGGAAGCTAATGTTATAAAACCAATAATTAATCACAACTCGCAATGATTTTTTTTTTGAGGCATATCCAAACAGTTAGTAAATTAATTTGGACCACTTATGAATGGTAACTACTGCCTTAATTATGAGCACCACTGCAGCATTGCCTAGTTGTGTGTGGCTGGCAAGGTGAGGAAGAGAAAGGAGGCATGGTCCAGTACAAACATCCATACAAAAATCAGAGCCACACATGCACACACATTTGGCTTTTCCATTTCATTACTACTGTTCCATGATCACTGGTCATTTAAGAGACACTGGGAAAACACTATGAAAGCAGTTCAGACTATAGAGATAGATGCCAGTGAAAGACAATATAGAAATTTAATATGAAATTGAACATCCACATAACAGAACTGCTTAAGATTTTACCTGTTTTGGAAGAAGAATTTTTAAAAAGGTAAGTTTTCTTTAGGAAAAGCACACAGACAAACCAAAGGTGTATTTTTGTCTCATTGTTATTTATAGCCGTTCATGACAGGAGTATCCAAAATAATATAAATGTTCTTTTCCCTTCAGCTAGCACATAAGAGCTTCAAGAAATTTCCTCCATTTACCATTGTCAGGCTCAGTGGGAGTCTGAGTTGCTGAGCAACCATTTTTCTCATTTGATGTAATTTATCTTTTGACTAATAGAAAGCACTCTTGATGGATTGACCAGAGAAGAAAAAGCAAAAGAACAGAAACTACTAGATACTGAATTGAGCATCTATAACATGAACGAATTTTGACATATAAGTAATGAAAATTAATAAGTAAATATAACCCCATCTTATGAATTTTATATTTAAAGCTTACCTGCATTTGAAAACAGTGTCTTGTTCCATCAGTGTGCTTAGGAAGTTTTCATAATAGTGTCTTGTCAGGTCAGAACACTGCCCGACAAACAAACAATAATGAGGAAAGTCATATAGAAATTTGCATATGTTGAACTTGCATACAAGTTGTTTGTAAATGTTCAATATTATTGGTATTTACAAATTATATTACAAATGCCTTTAGAGGTCTCTTCAACACCTGCTAAGGCACCCTTGAGGAGAGGAATGGGGAAACTGTAATGCTGTGTGATCACTGCTATGGATCAGTTCCAGGTATTTTCAGGGGCAAGGTGAGCATTTGGCCAGAGAAATTAGCTGTTGTGATCCTCCTGACTGCTCTGCTTTCTTGAAGCAATGGGAAATCATGAGGCTGGAGGATCCTGGATTTTGCAGTGTTTGCATTTTGATGGATAACCTTCTCATCCAAGGAATTCACAAAAGCAATGACTTTGCAAAAAGGCAAAAACTATTTTGACAGAGTCCTGCTCTGGGAAAAACTATACCAAGAATGAAATGCTAAAATGGATCAAGAAAGCTTTTTTTTTTTTTTTTTAAATCCAGCATATGTGCCCTGTTGAGCTGAATCCATGACCCTTTCTCCCAGAGATAGATAAATGTATACAGCTGCCAACAGTTTGCTATATTTCTGTCAGCCAGTTCCCAGGGTGTGGCACAGCCTTAATACAGAGCACAGAGTTCGTATCTGAGCTCTGTGGGCTGATGTAACCCCTTTGGGCATGCAAAAGGGAGAGAAGATTTAGTTTTGCAAGATCCCAAGAACTATGTTTAGTTGCTGATTCATGGTTGTTGTCACACAACTTAATCATTGACTGTGAGTGATGACTGGGAAGGCAGATTTGGAAATAAAAATTTACTTGTGGAAACACAGAATCGGCTTCTGAAGAAGGTATTTTGGTGTGGTAGTGGCAATTTAATCTTTCATTGTACTCAGTGGTGGCCAGAATGGCAAGACACAAACTGTCACATATGGCAGGCAATTTACAAACTAACTGTGGTAATTCCTAGATTGGGTGTAGTGGCTTGATAAATGCTTCCGTCCTTTACTGTTCATACTGTGTGTATGTACAGAAATTGTTAATAGTCACTGATCAGCCATCTGAAGAGATGTTCTGGATTTATAATAGGGTTGTCATTCAATCTAAATTAGTTTAATTTGTATTTCTGGTGGCAATCCATCAATTTGCATTAATTTCCTCTGAGGGCAAGGGAATTTTCAATCAGTTTCTGTTTTTAAAAATTTTCTTCTTGCTAGTACATACAAGAACTTCAGGTGGTTTGGTTTTGTTTCTTTTTTAAAATAAACACAAACCATTTTGGATAAAAATTTGCACGTAGAGAATTTTGGTTTCTGGTAAGTGTAAATTACCAGAATAAGAGTAAGCATCTCTTAGTAAGCAGGACTGTTCCATGAGCTCTATTACCTATGATTTTTTACTGTGAGCAGAGGCTGAGACTAAGAAATCATCAAATATTTTTTTCTCTGAAAAATGGATTAAGATATTTGATTATTTTGTTATCCATATTTATCAGATGAATTTGGCTATTAAAAGCCAGGCTTCAGGACAGACATGAATGTTGCTGAAAAAGATGAAAAATATTTTTTCATGTGTGTTGCAGGATATCTTTAGCAGTTGCTACTTGGATAACTTGTGCTAAGTCACTTGGATAACTTGTGCTGTATTTATTATCACTGAGGATTTAATTTTGAAACTGTTGTATGGAATTTGAGCAGTATGGATTCAATTTTAATTTTTACTTGCCAAGGTAGTAAGCAGGAATAGAAATCAGCTTGTCGTATAAAACCAGAAACTGTGGGCAAATCCACTTAGTCAACAAATAGTAATTATTAAGAAAGCAAAGACTTTACTCCTGTCACCTCTGGTGACACTTAAGAGAACCATTTTTTTCATGGAGTTAAATCTGTGGGCTAAAGAGGACAAATGCTGAACTTCTCTAATAACTAAAAATAACATATGCTTAACATATACAAAAATACCGTGCCACTGAAGAGAATGCTCAGCTTAAGGATAAGGAAACCATATTCATCATTCATATCCCTTCTAAGGAAGCTCTGCTATAATTGCAGCTCACACTAGAATCAAGCCCAAAATAGTACCAACAATGGAAGTGGACCCCAGTGTCACTTTTTCCCTTGAGCACACAAAGGATCTGAATGCCACATAAAACAGGGCACTGAAAATGTAAACTACAACCATGGGATTTTGTGAGCTTTCATCTATTCTTGTTCTGCTCTTGGCAAAGCTTTAAAGAAAGGTTAACTTATATCTGCATTTATCTGTGGGTAAATAGGAAAAAATGTGCAGTGATGTTGATAGCACAATTTGGAATTAATTAAAGTGCATCTTATCAGTAAAATACCCTTGTTTTTTGCTTATTTTGGAGTGGCAAAGGTACAGAGACTTCCTGCTGGTGCTTTAATATTTTCCAATAGCCAATATGAAGTCCTGTTTGAAAAGGGTTAAACACTGCTAAAGTACCTGCACATTTCTACCATCATGCATTGCAGTATCTATTCCCTGTACAGAATCCAGAGAAAAGGAAGTGAAGCTTTAAATGAATATGTGATGTGATCCACAGGAATTTAATGGTCAAAAGAACTTCTCAGATCATCCTTTCTTGGGGCAGCAAAAGTACAAACAGCCCCAGAGAGTTCTCAAACATATTGTTGGGACCTCCTTCACTGGATGTGTTCTTACAGCTGCCCTGGAAGCAAATTGTAGCCTACAATTCACCAAACCATTCTCTTTAGTCTCCAAATATTATTGTGCTAAGAATTACTGGTACCCCATTGATGCCAGTGAATGAACCTGAAATTTCAAGGGCACTTGAAAGAGTATTTTCTTTCTGATGTAGGCTGTCAGATCTTGGAAAACAGGGATAATACTGAAGAGACATGAGGAACTGAGTGTTGTGGAAGTTATCTGTGAGCCAGTTCAGGTCTTCATTCATCCTTTGGCCTTATCTCAAATATACTTTGTTGTCAGCAAGAGAGCAGAAGGATACTGAGATTAGGAATATCCGATTTAGGTGGAAATTTGTTGTGTGTGTGGTTCCCACTAAGCAAACACCAATAGGCTGGAGAAAGCACAAGTGCATTGCTCAGACTAATTTGAATTAGGTCACAAAAAAGAATTTTTAACATCTAAAGCTGAACTGATGTTTTATGCTGAGTGATGAAAGTTGGAGAAATTTAAAGGAGCTTGTGTTTTACTAAAAACTGTGCTGCCCAAGAAAACAATAGATTGTCAAAATGCTCATGTAGATTTAAACCATGCTTTTACTGGATAGTATCAAATAATAAAAAGGTCTCCAAGCAGAAATCACACTTTTGATAATAAATGTAACTTCCCAAGAAAGATTCATTTAAGAATATTAATAACTGAAACCCCCTTCTAATTATAAAATACCCCTCTAATAAGACAGTTACCTTGAAAATCAGAAAGATGGCCATCTGATATAAATTTTCTCATGTATATTTTAAAAGCTGTTGTGAAAGCAGGCAGTGCTAAAGGAGAAATCTCTTTAAAATTCTTTCTAAAAATAATATTTTCATTTAAATAAAAAGGAAAAACGCTTTGTTTTGAATTTTGAATATGTTCCTTCTTCACACTGAAAAGTTGACTCTGGCCAGCATGGGAATCACCTACAGAAATGCTTGCTTAAAAATGCTGTTACCAAGATCAAAATATTTCAAAATGAATACATTTTATTAACTATTTCAAATTCATGTAAAGTTTGGCTTTTCATTAAGTCTGTAGAGCAGAAAACATTGTAGTCAATAAGCCTCAGCTTGCGTCATTCTCTATTGCCCAGTAAGAGTAGACAGTAGCTTTAAAATAGTATAAAATAAATATATAACTAGGCAATGAGTTTCCTAGCTGTTTGAGGCCTTCTTGCACATTTCCATGACACAATGTCTGCAAGTACAATGGCATAATGCCCACTGGGGAAAAGACTGGAATGCTATTTGTTCCCAAAACTGCATTTCCTTGTAAGGGAAAAAGCTCTAACTTGGCAAACAGTTTCCAACCTTTCACTGCATTTTCAGATAAAATCAGGGTTGTCTTAATTTTTTTTTTAATTCCTTTTTTTTTTTTTATGTTAGAGGATTAGGGAAGGAGAAGTAAATGTCATTCTGTGCCTGGTAATACTGAACACCAAGGAGATTCTTCCTTTCACAAATCTGAAGAAGTTCATGCCTAATAGTTAATAAACAAGCCATGTCAAGAGTTATTTCTTAATTTATATAAATAGTTACATATTTAAAGCTAACAATTACTTCAAGGCCTCCTAATAAAATGCTTCCTGAAGCTGCATTAGTACAGTGTAAGGGAGAGTTTCAATGATAAGAGAAAGCAGAGAGTCTGCTGCTGGGTGCTGCTCTATAAATGTTTACAGGATAATAAACACCAGGCTTAATTGCATCATCTGACAAAATATTTATTAAATTCACTGCAGCTGACTGGTATTGCTTCCAGCAATTCCAGAAATGGCCTTGTAGGAAAGAGCTGAAAAATTTTATGCTACATTGATTGATACTGCCTCTGAATTTAGATCCCAAGTAACTGTTGAAGCATTTGTTAAATGCTTGACATTATACTTCTTGCAGGAGCTATGCCCAAGGCCTAGGAGAAAGCCAGAACATAACCTGAAGCATCACCTAGTTTGTTGGTAGGTTAGGATTTTCAGTAATGTTACTTGAGCAAAAAAGAATTTAGCTAGACTTCCTTTAAAATAGCCTTCCCCTTTTCATAATTCCTCTTTTTATAGCAAAGGGAAGATTTTAGAGATGGATAAAATTCTAGTGAAGAGGAAAGAAAAATGATGGAAAATGGTTCATGTTTTAAGAGAAACAGCAGGTCCAACAAACAGAGGTAGAGGGAGATTAACCCAAGGTAGCAGTGCTAAGAAGCAAACTGAAAACAAATAAATAAAATGTGATTGGAAGGTTGGAAAATAAATTTAGGAGAAAGGGTTCTGACCATTAATTAAAGGTAAAGTCTCAGCTGTCAGAGATATGGACTGTGATATTCCTGTGAGGCAAGAAAATAAACCATTGGGCTCACACCTCACCTCCTGCCTCAAATGTTACTCTTGCTGTACACTCTTTCCTCCTGTGCAGGCATGCAATATCTTCACACTTTGTAAGCCAGCTAAATTGTGTCCATATTTGCATGAAGAGAAGACATGAGACAAATGACTGAGATGAAATAAGAATCAGCCAGACACAGAAGCCTGTAAAAAGCTGGTACTTCCTTAGATTTACAGGTCATACTTGTCAAATCTGTCCTGAGTCCTCTCCTGGGTACATCTTGGGCAGTGTAGTGCTGCTGTAGGCTGCAGAGGGTGTGTGTTCTACATCTAAAGTCACTCTGTATGGATTTGAAAGATTTCTGTGGAAATCAGAAGTTTGCATGATCTTTCAGTGCTGCTTCAACATCTGCCGGTATGCTACCACACAGAATCCATCCTCATGAAGCAAATAGAAGGTTTCCAAATTCACAGAATTCACAGAATTCTCAGACATCTCAAGGTCTTCAAATGCTCAGTCCTATACCTTACATGTCCTTAGTTTACAGCCACATGATGTAAAAATAGCCCTTGAAAAGTTTACCTAATGAATGGGTTCAGTGAACGAACACCTTACAAAGGGGCATACAAAACCTTTATTATCTGTTTTTTCCTAATAAAGGAAAAACAAATCTTTAGGAAACATCTGGCTTCCCAGAATCTGTAGGAAGTCTATGGTTAACTCCCTCTACAGCAGCATAGGAGGTATTTGTTAGCTTGAATAGCAGTATTTTAATAAAGCAGTAGACACCATCCTGCTCAGGGAAATTGCATGGGCAGATAAGACACTCATGAAAAATGGACATGTTTACTCAGTGGGCCTAAAGCTGCTGCAAATGGGAAATCAGGGTGTTAAATAAGGGTGATGACACTGAGTTAAATAAGTGAGCTGATACTGAGTACAGTACAGTTGAACTCCAACACAACATATGGCCCAAGTTACCTCCTCTGTTTACAGTTAAGCCTTTGCATAGACAACATCCAAACTCAGCCATACGTAATTATACATAATTAAATCATAATTAAGTACAGGTATGCATGGGGGAAAAAGGGTGGGATGCTGAAAAAGGCCATTTTCTGATTTTCATCCAGAAAGCAACACCCACAAAACTCTGACTTTAAATTTTATTTCAGAAGCTTGTGACAAACACCGACTCTTTGGCAGGACAGTCTTTTTTAACAGCTGAACCAGGGAAGAAGTTCCAAAAGGCATTTCACTTCTGGAAGGCTACCTACAGCTGCTCGGTTCCAGCCAGACTTCAGAAAGAAAGTGGTTTTAAGATGTTTGCTGCCATCTAGTGCCTTTATTTCTGTTTCCAACCCCTGGCAAAATGGCTGACGTAGTTTACATAAAACTTTAGAGGATAAAGTGGGTATCAATACACTATTCTTTGGCTGCCACTGCAGAGAAACACAAACTAAGTGTTGATTTCCATAATTCAGGGCTTGCTTGGTGTAGAATCAGGATGGAAGGTCGTTTGAAGTGGTAACAGCAAGGCCCTGTAATGAGTCTTGGTTTATTTCAGTACAGTAACAAGAAATATAATTTTATGTACACTGGAAAGGGATATTAGAACTTATGGTTCAATTTCAATTTTTAATATGGTTATGGGAATAAAACTCCTCCTATAAACAAACACTTAAAAATACTGCCTATCAGCTGAATTGAAAGGAGGGTGTCTTGCCACAAAATATTCTTTCAATGTCGTCCCCTGTTATTGTTATTTTGGTCATAAACAGTTTTCCCTGTGTTCCCCTGGTTCAGTATTTGGCAGCTACAAAGTCTTTTCTGAACATGTGTCAAATGTAGCACATTTCTGGAGAGTGAAAACACTCAAGAGTGTGGAAGAGAACACTTTCAAACTCTGGACATGTATTTGTCTTGGGTCCCTACTTCAGAGGATGCGGTTGAGACATTTAGTGAAACGACACAAAACCACTGGTTTTGTTAGGTGAAAGAAGTATATCTGGCCTTTTTTTTAGGAGTATTAGGCTGTCTTTGCAGATATGAGTCCAGTGAATATTATTTTACAGTTACTGCAACAGTAAACATTCAGTAACAGTTCTCCAGTTACACCATAAGATCAGAATCTACAATAATTTATGATTCTTTTTTTTTTAAAGTAAATTAGAATTCCTAAATACTTTCAAAGTCTTGAAGTTTTTTATTTAAAAGTCTTGCTATGGCAACTCTCAAATCTAATCTGAAAACACTTCAGACACTTGTAAATTTAGCAATACATGTTATCACTATCAACAGTGCAAAGCTGTAAAATACTTGGCCTAGGAATCTTTCTGTAAGTATTTTTAGTATCTGATAGAATGATTGATAATACAAGGCAGGGAGGTTTTCTGAAGAATAACTGAAATAATCTCTGCTTATATTGGCTGTTTATGAAATGAGCAAAAGAATCTGTGTCTAACGTGGTGCCCAAGTATGTGTGTAATTACAACAAACATAAGAAATCAAGCCTTCATGGATCAGTCTGGGACATAAAGTACTTGAAAAGGATGGTATTCAAGATGAGTGTGTGCAAGAGGAAAATAACTATCCCCAGGTGTCTATTTGTGACACAGGAGGGTGTAGATGAACCCTGGAGGGCTATGGTTAATAGGTACTATTACTTCAGCATAGTTATTCCACTGAAACCAGTCATGAAATAACTTTTCTGTGATGGGGTCATGAAATGAGTAATGAAACAAGTTTTCTTTGATGGGGTAATAAGGTGAGCAGTCACAGTATTTTATACAGAAGAGCCATGAAAACAATTCTGTTGACCACATTAGACTCATATTGCTGGGGTAAACTGGGTAATAAAAGCAGTCTTGCTGAATAGGAGTCATTTGTCCTAACTCAGATGATCGTGTTACATTGCATTATTAATGCAATTAGTGTCTGTTATTGCTTAGTGCATGTTAATCTGGATTTACAATTAGAGATTAATTTGCCATATTATGGATTTCTATTTTTGTAAGTCAAAGCTGTTCTAGAATAATGACACATGCAGAAATACAAATCACATTAATTGGCATTCATTTCCAGTGATAAGGGTTTTTTAACTGGTAGTCCTGTGTACTTCCACTAATCAGCTAACTGATCAGATAATAATTTATGCACAAATTTTATGGTTTGGTTAAGGTCATTAACTATTGAGAGCAATATTCACAAATGTAGTTGTAGCCTAATTTCCCTTCAAGAAGCATTTCTGAAGCTTGCACGTGTTTCCTGTATGCTTCTGAAGCTTTAATGCACATAGCTTTGGGAAATGTTTTAGCTTCTCAATTTAACTTTAAAATTTTGAGAGAATACCCTTGCACTGAGCCAGCCCTGGTAGCCCATGGATTTTGTCTTAACACAATATGCCACTGACAGAATGAGTATACCCTTTACTTGTGCTCCTATTCAAGCACATTTGAAACATTTCGAATAATATTACATTTTTGGGTCAGCCTTTCCTACTTAGATCTGTACAACTTCTATTTGTGCATCAGCAACAGTTTGGAAGGAGGGCCTGGAGTGCTATATATGTCTAAACTTATCCTTGCAGATTTGGATTAGAGCAGGCTTTGCTTTCAGCTGGTCAGGAGCCTTGCTGCTTCACAGAGTATGTGCAGATAAAGTCATGTGAATGATAACAGAACTTCAAAACCATAGCCAGAGCAGATCCTGGCAGCTTCTGTCAAGTCTGTCAGGATTAGGCATCGCTGTACACAGAGTCATCATGGTGAGGACACACCTTTAGAGAAAGGGTAATATTTTTGGGAAAGTAAGCAGATCCAGATGGTCCTGTTAGAGGTCAGAATCTACAGCTTTTCTTGATGTATAAACAAGGAAAAGATGAAGCACAAGTTTTGAGAGTCTTTCTAGTAACTACTATCTAAATACTGTACATTCTGATTCTCAAGCATCTGCTCCCAATCAGTTATAAACACCAACATGGCCGTTTTTTTAAGGATCTCTGTTAGTGTGTTTAGAAAATCTGAAAAGAGATCTGTGAAAATACGAGTGGCTTCTTCCTAGGACAAGATTCATACTTAAAGGCTGGGAGAAAAGGTCTCCCAATTCCAAAACCTACCACTATTTGTTAACAATACCAAACTTCATATTTTTGCTTTCAATTTCTGTGGTAGGTCATTGCAGGGAGAAAAGTAATTTTCAAATCTTTCTCTGAAATGCTATGCTGTTACATTAGTTGGTCATAACACTACAAAATTGCCAATCCAAAAAGTGGAGGAAGAATGAAGATCATAATGTGCAAGTGCAAGGCCTTTGAGGGGCTCCTTTATCCTTTCTATCTTTCCCATAAGAACAAGTACTTTTTTCCATGTCTGACCTCCTTCTTCTGTTTTTGTGTATACCTCTTTCTCTGTACACAACCCACCCCCAACCCTTTTTCCTTATTTGATTGATCTCATTTACCAGATTGCTGCATATTTGAGCCACAAGCGTTTGAATTAACCAGAGAGTTGTCAGCTTTTCAGTGGTCAGTCAGGTACTTCCCATCTGGAATAGAGTGAAAAAAATGTGGGAGGGACATTTTCTCTCTGTACTATTTATACAACTCTTGGTTCCCCTGGCAACTTCTCTAAAAAGCTGCCTCCTTTCCTGAAAAATGCATAGATGAGAGAATGCTGGGATGATTCTCCCCATTAAACACAAGCTATCAGAATACATATAATTTTTTTTGTTATCAATTCTTACTGTGATTTGTTGGAAGCCTGAAACCAAATTACTTTAGTCTGCTGAAAATACCACCCTAAATTTTTTTAATCTAACCAGGTGTTTGTTTTGGGCTATTCTGGATGTGCAAATTTTCTAATCTATTTTTAGGAAACCTCTTGGTGTAGTTTCTTAAACCTCTGCACTAGAGATACACAATTGCAAAAATGTAATTCACACAGGAAAAAACCCCAACTTCGAGTCACTTTATGCCTTAAAATAACCTGCAACACTCAGTGTTTGGGAAAACTTTACTGCTTCAAAAATAATTCTTGAACAATAGCCAGCAAGCACCTGTCAGTGCTTTTATTGAGAGGAGCATTCTAACCCATTTAAGAATAGGACTCACTGAGGTGAAAATCATTCACCTCAAGCATCTTGTTTATTGTGAAAAGTGTTTCAAGCAGCAAAAGAGAAGAAAATCCATGACAAGCTGGGGGTCACAGCCCTGGAGCAGCCATAAGCTCAGGTTCAGAGACAGTCCCAGCCTGCTTTTGTGGCTGGGGTGCAGGTGGATCCCCAGACCCAGCCTCTGGTGCAGGTTTCGAGCCAGGAGGCAGCTTTCTGTCAGTAGCTCTGGCTGGATCAGGGTGACAGAGGGCACTGGGAAGAGGCAGCTAGGTATAGCTACTGCCTTTACAATTTAGAAACCAAGAGTCGTCTAAAATACCCTGAAGCGTTCAGCCTTACAATTAGATATAAAATGGTGTCTGTGTTTTGGGTTCCTGATAATGGAAGCCAAAATGTGTTCTCTGAGCACTGGAGGGCACTGCAGCACTGAGCAAGAAATGTGCTTCAAAACGACATTTCAGAAAATAATGACTGTTTGCAGAAATGAGGAGGGGCTGGGGGGATCTGAAGGCATCAGAGCACAAATCATTCATTACCAATCTGGCACGCTGAGTTTCCTTTCAGCTGAAAGTGTTACAACTTTATATAGCCCTGCAAAGGGCTGGGCAAACCTCTACAACGGCAGCCTCTGTAGACTCAGCTATGTGCCTAATGTTCCCTTTTAAAGTATGCCCATTTTCCCTCAGTACTTGAATTGATTTTTAAAATGTATTGCAGAACGTTTGAGACGTTAGTGAACAAAATACACAGTTAACTCTGCCCACCCAAAATACAGAGCCAGGCAGACAAGAACAGTGGTCTCAGTTTTGCACTTTCTGTGTGTTAATCAATCTGTTAATCAATATAAACTTCAATTAGGTCATTATTTGATTAGCTCAGAAATGTTTTCCTAAAATCCAGTATCAGGTGCCACACTACATTTTTATTACTTCTCCAGACAATCTATTAGCTCTTTATGAGCAGCTCCACCTCTCAGCATTTAGGGGAAGGAGAGAATCTCTTTAGGAGGTGATGGTTCTTTCCTATTTAAGAAAGCCAACAAAGAAACAGAAAACAAAAAATATTCTCTGTAGTAGGGAAAGGGTTGCTTAAGGGCACATTTCAGATTTTTAAAGAGAAATTCTTCCCCTGAATCTCAAAAGCTCAAATTAGATGCACAGTGCACAGGTGTGATGAATTCAGTCAGAGCATGTATCAAAATGCAGTTCCTTACTGTTTTGCTTTTCCTCCCACTCTCAACATTACACTCCTTCTCAGCTCCAGTTGACAATTATCTTCCATTCCATCATTTTGATATATTGACATTCTGTAACTGGGTCTGTAAGTCTTGGTAGCATCTTAATTATCTCACACTGCAGTTCTGTCCTTTCATCCTCCATTTTGTTGGAAGAGCTCCTGATCCTTTTGCTTGCCTGTTTCTGCATCTCACCTTCCTTTCCTAATCCTTCAGGGACATCTCAAGCCAATTTGTTTAGTTTAATCTTTGATCACCTCCCCTCTCTTAGACAAACTTTCCTCTTTGCCATAGGTTTCCTCAAGGTCAGAACCTTCGTCCTGTTGGTTTGGGAGATGCCTGGCTGCAGTCCCTTCCTTAATAACTCAGCTGAGCTCTCTCATCAGTTCATAAGGAAGGGAAGGTTGACAGTAAGAGAAGTAATCATTGTGAGAGGAGTTAGACTGTGGTGCAAAACAGGCAGATAGATCTCCCAGGGTTTCTGTGAAATTGCTCCCAAACTCCAATTTCATCCAAAGTAGCAAGATCAGTTTTTAATTCCCAGGCTGCAACAACCTCGGGGCATGCACATCACAGATTCCTGGCTCTCTGTCTCAGGGTGGCAAGCAGTGATTCTACTGAGAAGAATGTATTGCCATCTTGTGAGGATAAAAGGATGGCAAATACAATTACTTAGAGCAGACAGTGTTAAATTCCAGAGCCTGGAATTAGATACCAGGAAATGCGGTTGTCTTACAAGCCTGTGATCTTTACTCCTATCCATGCTGGGCTATGTACCAAGTTAAGAAAGCAGAGTTAGGTGTGCTTTAAGCTGGTGACAAAGACCAAACCAAGCTCTTCTTCTGGCTATAAATCCTCTTCTGTGGCAAGTTTCAGCAATATAAGCTGGTTAGGCACAACTGAACATGAAAAGAAAGTGAAATGGTTATTTTGATTCAGTTATATTTATAGCAATGTGAAATTAAAATTTGCATTTTAAGCTGCGTAAAGTTATTTATCAGTATAAATAAAGCTTTCAAAAATATCAGCAGGAATTCTCTCTTTGAACCTAATCCTAACAGAGTTTGGTATCTCTATTTCTTATAGTTGCCTAATTTTATGATAGAATTAGGTATCTTTGCGGCCAATGGTAATAAAAAAATGCATCCAAGCTTATAAATCAAAGTTAAAACAGATTTCTTGCTGTCTACTAATGTCTGTGCTAATCAGGGATGAGAGAAGAGAAACAGGAGGAAAAGCCAGAGCTGTTTTTGTGCTTGGCATCACCAATTCTGCCTTGTGATAACATTATGCTAGAACCATTCATTCACTCATTGCCCAGTCAAACTTGTTTAGATTAAAAAGGTCAGTTAAAAGTGCAGAATAAAGATTTCCTTATTCTGAAGTGAAGAGATGTAGCAGCTGGAAGATAGAAAGTTCTGTTCACACAAAATACAGCTTAGAAGATGGCAAGTCTGTACATTGTACTACAAACTGCAGAATTTATTCTGACATAATTTTGATATAAAATTAAGCAGCTTTTCATGCTAAAACTTGTTCAACTGTTCTGTTGAAAAAGACTTATGCCACCTTCTTTGTAGTAGGGAGAATAGCCTAATGCCACAAAGGACGGAAAGAGCAGGAGGTCTGTCCTTCAGGATGGTGCTGCTCCTCACATGCATGTAAGCATGACAGGCGAGGGAGAAGGCTGTGCCTTGCTTCCACCCCTGAAAAAGGCTGTGGTAAATGCAATTTGACAGTGCAAGTTTCCCCTTTAGAGCAAGATAGACCTAAGGATTATAGATGGTGCTATGGACTGTTTTTTTGTAGGTAGCTGCTCAATTTTTATGACATGGGCTCATTTCCTGCCTGGGAGAATGTCATGTCTGTACCACAAGGCACTTCTTCCTCTGTCAACTGTGACCGTGTTCACAGGGGTTTTCAGGTGAGGGAAGAGACGAAAATGTTGACTCTGTGTTCAGAAGGCTTGATTTATTATTTTTTGATATATATTACATTTAAATTATACAAAAAAGAATAGAAGGAAAAGTTTCATCTCAGAAGGCTAGCTAAGCTAAGAATAGAAAGGAATGAATAATAAAGGTTTGTGTCTCAGACAGAGAGTCCAAGCTAACTGGACTGGGATTGGCCATTAATTATAAACATCCAAGATGGGCCAATCGCAGATGGACCTGTTGCATTCCACAGCAGCAGCTAACCATTGTTTACATTTTGTTCCTGAAGCCTCTCAGGTTCTCAGGAAGAAAAATCCTAAGAAAGGATTTTTAATGAAAAGATGTCTGTGACAGTCAGATACCTAAGGTAGCTCCAAATTGTCTGTTTGTCTGTGCAGGTGACTACAAATGCTCAGATAGGGTGTTTGTCTTCTCTTTAGTCTCCTTCAGGGGTCAGGTTAATCAATCTTTTCAGTCTGATTATTGTACCTGTTTCTGGAGATAGTTTATTTACCACTAAGCTGAACATTTCTTTTTCACTTTGTCAATACAGACTCCTTTTGAAGGATCTGAAAAATGTTTCCAAAATAATGTACAAATGTCCATGAAATATTTGTAATTGTTTTCAGCTCATGGTGTTAAAGCCGCAGATAGTGTAAGAAACTGATTTGATTATGCCCAGTGTTATTCAGCAAGGGAAGTGCATTCACTCAATGTTGCTAGGCTACCAGCCTTATTTACAGATAGTCAGAACCTTCCAGGGCAGAGAGAGCTGAAAAGCTTCAAGAGCAGATGTAAGAAGAGGAAATAATAAATGGCACTGATGATGCATTAGAATTCATTTTAACGCGTGCTTTACTGTGTGGGCCCAGTGAGGGAACATGCAAGGAGCAAACACCTCAGCACTTAACTAACCCATCACACTGCAAACAGGGAGAGCAACAGGGAAAGAAACCACTGGCACTGCACAGTAGTTAAGTTGGTTGTCAAATTTAAGATAGGTTTTTGATTTTGGAAGCCAGCAGTTGAAAAGTAAGCCACCAAGAATGTATATAAGAACGGGAAGATGCACTTATAGAATAGGTTATAAATTCACTGTTAATACACACCCAGTTTATGTAGCCTAATGAAATTGGGTCTTATTTGCACTTTGTTTTCACTGTTTCAGCTAGACACAGATCTGTCCTGGGGCACCCCTTGTTTAGCAATGTGGCTACCCAAAAAAAGAAGCCTTGCCTCACCTCCAACAAGCCTCACACAGCTCATTTTGTGAGGCTTGACAAGCGATGGCAGTGCTACAAATACAAAGTAAACCTGCTCTTTCAGCACCTTACAGCGTTTTATCTCATGTCCCCAGGGTCCTTCACCAGCTTTGCCTCTGCCTCCCTAGGAGCAGGGATCCAGTGTGCTCCCTCACCCACAGCCCTGTCCCACAGGTCTGGGTATGGCAGCAGAGCCATGGGTTGCAGCACAATCCACTGACAGCCTCAGGGGAGAGGAGTGGGGCCTGCCCAGTCTCCAGCTGGGAGCTGCAGATGGACCAGAGACAGGTCCACAAGGTCCCAGCAGCACATGCCCAGCCCAGAGAGGAGGAAGAACTGCAGGCAAGAACACAGGCTCCGTGGCTTAGGGAATAGAAAGCAGTCTCATTTATGGAATATGGCCCCATCAGATATGGGGCAGAAAATAGATTTTTCACAAAATAGGTCAAGTATCTGCATCTCCACAAGATATCACACAAATGTGACAGCTTCTGCCTCTGATCTAATGGATGTAGAAACATGATTCTCTTGAAATTGCTACTGAGAGGTATGTAAAGGTACATATGTTTGCACATCGGCCACCTTAATGAATAAATCCTGCAGATATACAAGAATAGCTTCTTCCAGCTGGAGGAAGAGGAAAGAAAATTTACAGTGGTGGAATGCTGCAGCTGGGGGGCTAACCATAGTGCTCCTGTAAGCCTGGTGATCAAAACTTGCTGAACTCTGTGAGTCATGTGAGGCTGTACCTGCCCTGCCCTGGCTGGCTGGGCTCGCCCATGTCTGTGTGAGTCAGTGCTGGAGAGGCAGAGCAGCACTGCTGAGAAAAGGAGCACATTAAAAAACAAAGAGAGAAACGGGTAAAATGTGTTTACAGCCTGCTCTGTTGGTTTGCAGCTGGCATGCACTAACATCCATCACTTAAATGTTTAAGGCTCTATTACTCAAGCAGAGGAATGGCAGTAGCTGCAGGCACAGAAGCAAATTTTACTCCATTAACCCTCAAATACCACCTGGAGTAACTTCTCATCTTCTCAGGAGTTCCTTTATTTTATCCTGCTATAACAGAGGACAGAGATTTACTCATCTAATTCAGACACAGTGGGTAAGAGGAAAAGAGGCAAAATATGTAGGTAAGGTCTAATGCAGGGAACCTGCTAATGCCTTCCAGCTCACAAGGAAAGAGCAGTGAGGCTGTGCATCCTTGAGAGACTCTCACAAACACCCAGCAGCCTCTGAATTGTGGCTGGTCATGGCCCATTACCCAGTTCTGAGCTCAGCAGCCTGACCCTTCTTGACTTCTGGCTCTGGAGATATGGAGCTTGTCTCAGCCCATGGTGCCCAGGTAACTGCTGGCATCCCCCTCCTCTGCCAGGGGGGGGTCCAGCAGTGTGTCTGCTGGTGTATCTCCCCGTGCTGCCCTCCAGCTACAGGGGGCACAGCTGCTGTCTCAGGTCACCTTCTGCAAGGAGAAGCACAGACACCATCACCTGAGCCAGTGGGAGTGAAGGGCAGCTCTGTGGTATTCACATTCTCTGAACCCAGGAGAAGCAGTGAGAGAAGCAGAGAAAAGAATGATCAAAGCAATTCTTATTTGCTTCTCCTGTGTTGTGCCAAAGTAGAATGCAATATGGAGATTGTTTACCCAAAGTGATGGTGTTTTGTTTCCTTGGCCCATCAGGGCCAAGTGTGTGTCCAGATTGTTGACAGTCATGAGATTTTGTTGAGTGCTTGTGCAGTTTCAGTTTAGATGTAGTGCAATACAGTATAGAATAATATAGTATAATAAAGTCATTCATTATCCTTCTGATATCATGGATCATCATTCTTCCCTGATTTGGGGGTCCTTAATTATCCAATACTGCTCCTCCACCACAGGCTCCTCACCCTGCTCTGCTTAAACCCTGTCAGTGCAGCTTAGGTGGCCCCAGAGAGGATCAGTTTGCTCTACACTGTGAGTTATTCTATGGGGCCTCCTCCCTTCTGTGCACAGCAGTGGAAAGCTGGTGCCCACTCAGTGCCACAGTGTTGAGGGAAGCTGCAAATGCAAGCTGAGGAGCACTGGGAGGTGCTGGGAACTTCCAGACTCACCCAGATTAAAGATTCTTAAAGATTCTTTTTCCACTAATCCCTTCAAACGCCTTTGGTGCTTGAAGAGTTTGGATTAGTGATTTTTGGAGACGATTTTCATCTTATCTGTCTTAACACAGGCCTTGATTCCTCTGGTTGTTTTTGCTGCAGTGACTAATAGCACCTCCTGGCAATGAACAGGGATGTTTCCATAGATACACATTCTCCTCACCCATTCCCCCTTATGTAGGTCTGATGCCTGATAGTGGGGGGAAATCCCCTGGGGGAAACCTACATGGAATCTTTGGGAACTATGTGGAATCTGTTTTGCACTTATTATTATATGTTTTATGTATATATATATATATATATACACATTGCATTTATTATGGTACTAAAATATAGTCAGTGATGAAATATTTGGGAAGAAAATTGATGTATCAGCTGTTAAGTATGGTCGAATGTCCCCAAAGAATCTCAGCTTCCATGATGAGTGAGTCCTTGAGAATTTTTAAATCGTTTTTTGCATGTTAACATATAAATGAATGCTTAGCTATGATAGAAACGCTACAAAAGAGGAGAATTTTAAAGTTTATTTAGAAGAATTGAGTTATAAATTTTCTGTTGATCTCAGTGTGATTGCATGTTGGAAATTTATTACTTCCTAAGCATCTTACTACAGAAAATATAGAAATTTTACATCATAAATTCTTTTATTTAACCTTAGTTCACAATTTCTTTTAAAATGTAGCTTCTCACTTGCTTTAAGATAAATCTCATTTTCTTAAGTTACAAAATAGCAAAAAAACCTAAAACCTCCTCTCCTGCTACTGAAATTTAAGTTTCTTTTGTTTGTAGTTGAACTTTTAAGAGAGGATCTGTTTTCTTGATTAAGAAGAGTAAAATAATCAATTTAATCAGGTTTTGATCAAACACAAAACAATTAATAGACCTAATACACATGGAGGGAAACATTTAGCCTGGATAAAGAAGGAAAACGCCTTTAGTAGTGAGTGAAGGTGTGCTGGAAATTTTTTGACACCCTGAAATATTTAGTCATTATAGTCTCAGACCCTCTAATCTCTACAATCCACATTCTTGTTGCATCCACTGGTCATCCTACAACACACCCTATCTTTGGACTGAAAATATCAGCAGATCACTGTGAAAAGATAATGAGATTTGGTGCACTAAACCCAACATGTATTTCCTAGGTGTCCTTCCAGTAACGGAAAGTGTTGAAGAAGTGGAAGAAGACAGCTTTGGCTATTCCTATGGCCTTCTTGAAGCAAGAGAAAACAAATCCTATTTGTAGCAGATGTTCAATGCAGTTTGAAATAATTTCAGACTGTCAGCTTTCAGGTAGTTCCCATGTAAACTTACAATTTCTAATGTTTCAGTTTTTAACAATGTTTTACCAAATTGTTTTGTTTTGTTTTGCTTCCCTAGGCCCAGCACAGATAAACTGATAAATTGGACTGACAGAAGAAATGGAGGAACTGTAGAGATTCTAGAATCCAGATAAGATTCCATAGTTATTTTAGTGAAAGCTTTTATTCCTAGTTTGTGTAATTTTTTTGCTGGCTGCATCTGGAATAATTTTCTAGGAAAGAGATTCCTTCTCCCACTCAGTCCGTTTTGTTTTAAGATTTTTTTTTTTTGCTTTGTGCTATTTTGGAAAAGTAATAAGATGCAAGTAGGCTACCCTTATCTGAAGTGGCTTTATAAGTAGGACAAAGTCTGAATCTCTTAGCAAAAACTTGGACAAAAGTAAAGATCCAAATTTTTTTTATTTTTATTTTTAAGTTTTACAGCGATTGGTATTATGTAACAACACAACACATGGCTAAATTTAAACACAACTTCAAATAAAAAAGGCAACACTGATTCTCTTGTACCTTGCCTGATTTTAAAATAAACAATTGTGAGTCTCAATTCTTTTATTTCTTGGTGGTTTTTTTTTCCCTCCCTGCTGTTTTTCTGAACTTGGCTTTGCAATGCACTTGCAAATATTGGAATAGTCTTTGGCATTACAACAACAGAAGTGTCCTATTAAAAGCAGACTGTTTTATGGTGTCAGTTCCTCTCTGCCCCTGTTCAATAAGAGCAAGATCAGATGCATGGTTATATAGGTGCACAAGGGTGAGGACAGCAAACAGTTAATTGAATTTTTAACTCCAGAGGATGCTTGGGCTGTAGTTTCTGGATGCAGTCAACCTCATCAGGTTAGGTACCTTACCTGTCCTCCCTAGCCAGTTCTCCTGCTCAGTCTGATGTCTCACTAGAGATATCAACCTGTTCTGTAAGAGAGAAACCCTCCTATTTTCGGTATGCTGATGTTGTTGCTCTAGGCTACGACAGAGTAGAGCTCTGGGCTGTAGCTTGTCCCATTTTTTTCCACTGCCTTGTGCAAGTGATTCACAACATCTTTGCTGTCAAAAAGCCACAGTTTTCAGTGGGAAAGCATGAGACACAACCGGGTCGAGAGGAGGAGAGGTGATTTAAACAAAGGACTGTGACATATCTCCATCTGTGCAGTTCAGCTGTCACATGTGGCCTCCCGGATGGGAACTAAAAGTGCACTAATAGGCTGCAACATTCCTAAAGTGTATAAACACTTTAGAAATGTGCTTCTTTTGATGTATGACTTGCAAAATATTGTAGCAGCCTTGAAAATGCCACAATATGACAAAGAAAACTTCTACGCAAAGTATTGAAGGGACATGGAGAGAAACTTTAAGGAAAAAAAGGAAGTGGCAGATTTGTCAGCCACTGAAGTAGCAGATGACTGGGAAGCATAGAAGATAAAAAAAGGTTAATTAATTCTTGTAAGTATTGTCTAGAATTACATTTGATTGTTTTATTTTTCTGTTTTGCAATCTTGACCTCAGGAACCCTGTACTTTGCTAAAGGAAGGAGCATTTAAGCCTGTCAGGTTTCAGAAGCAGCCAAATGAAAATGGATCTACTAGAGGTATGTACTACCTCAGGGCTTCAAAGTCAAGCAAAATTGTTCTGTTTGGATATTTCTGGGCCATGAGATGTGTTCTGGGAATTTGGGAACTGCTGCACATATCCTGCCTTGCCCAAAGGACAAGTTTTGTACCATTAGATGTTATTGTAAACTTTCTCTGGTGGACATGAAACAGAACTGTTTTCTGTAGGAATGCAGTAAATGGAAATTGTCTTACAAGAAATGTTTTTAAAAACAAGTTAAACATTTCTCTGGCTAACCACAACCTGTATGATTTGGTGTGGTAAGGGGTTTAGGTAGTGCAACCTTGTGTATTTCCACAGTGTATTATCAGCAGAGCTAATTAGAACTGTCTCATGTGCTAGGCATACAACAGACTCTACTCTGTGAAGTGAGCTGAAATGTCATATTTAACCATGCTCCTACAAGAGCTTTACATGAGGACTGCCAAAACATGTGGGGGTCCCTAGAATATGACATACTTTCTTTTGAGGTACAATGATGAATTTGTATTCAATTCATTGTATTCATTGTATTCAATTTCTATTTCATAGAAACGCAGAATCATTAAGGTTGGAAAAGACCTCCAAGGTCATTAAGTCCAACTTTTGACTCAACACCATAATTTCAACTAAATCAGAGCACTAAGTGCCATGTCCAATTGTTTCCTGAATGCTTCCAGGGATGATGACTCCACCATCTGCCTGTAGAGCCCATTCCAATGCCTAAGCACTCTTTTAGCGAAGAATTTCTTCCTGGTGTCCAACCTAAACCTCCTCTGTCGCAGCTTGAAGCTGTCCTCTCATCCTATCACTTGTTCCCTGAGAGAAGAAGCTGAGCCCCACCTGACTATGACCTCATTTCAGGCAGTTGTAGAGATTGATAAGGTCCCCCCTAAGCCTCCTTTTCTCCAGGTTTCAGCTGCTTCTCAAAAGATTTACTGTCTAGATGATTCACCAGCCCCACTGCCTTTCTCTGAACATGCTCCAGCACCTCAATGTCCTTCCTGAAGTGGGGGGCCTAGGACTAGCCACAGTACTTGATGCATAGCAAAATATATTAAAGATTAAGAGAGAAAAAATATATCATTGTTTCAGAAGATATATAAACATAGCTTTATTTGTTTAATTTTTCAAGAGACATTACATTTTTTGATATTTGCTCAGCCATGAAAACAGTACTAAGAACATCTTGGGTTATAGCATACACTGCTCATTCTTAGGAAGAGGAAGCTGCAGCTGATTTGGAAAGATTGGTGTCTGAATCTGAGATGTTAAGTTGCTGCTAATGTGGCACACAATCCATCTTGTGCATGCACCACCAGCAGTAGAGCTGCAGGCAGGATAGGCTTCAAAAGGCTATTCAAAGGGCTCATGTTTTTCAAGTAGAATTTTTGACAGCTATTAAGGCAGCTAAACTGCATTTTTAGAAGAGATTACATTTCATTTAGCTTTTATTTATCTGTTTTCTTATGCAAGTAAACAAGTATTGTGTTGCCAGGATTGCTTAACCACTCCTCTGATGATAGAATGACTCATGAAAATCTATGATTCAGGCAAGATCTTGCAAAGGTTTGTGGCATCTCATGCTTGCTAAAAAGGAAAGACTGATATATTTTTCAGCACTGTTGACACTTGTACAAAAATAAGTTTTTGTTGTGCCCTGCTACTGAAATGGCCTGTAATGGCTGCATTGAAGCCGTTGCAATGGCTTAACTATGCTCTAGAACTGTGAACAGGGAAATTGCTTATCTGAGGCAAAGGATTTTTGCCTTAGCCTATTCCAGGGGGAAAAAAAAGGAAAAAGTCCTTAAGCTGATGAAGAAAGTGATATATGTAAGCAAACTACTAATTATTCATTCTAAAATTGCTCTCTCCATAGGCACAGGGAATAATAGCAAATTATCCTAATCAGAAATTGGATAGACTGCAATTTGTATAGCATAACACAGAATGCAGACTGAAAAAATTTGGGCAGCCTGGCAACACTTCTTTGCACTCCTTATGTTTCATAAATTATTGAATCATACAGCAGCAACTTACTGGGCTGAATTTGCCAGAATTTTATCTATTAAAATATCTTCCCCAATCTAGTTCAAGAGAATGAAGCAGCATTCTAATAATTGCTTAACCTTTAAAACAGACTAGTAATTTAAAACCAATTAGTGAGATTCTCCTCTGTATCAGGTCTCTTCTTAATTTTTAAAAAATTATAAGGAAGTAGAAGTTGGCAATAAGGAAGTTTTTTTTCTGACAAAAGGAAAACTTAAAGGCTGCTGCTATATTTTTGACTACATTATGTATATTCAGAGAAAAATAGAGAAAAAAATACACTGAAAACAGACCAAAATTCTTTGTGTAACAATGAAAACAGTATAGAATAAAGTTAGAACATGCAACAAACTGGCAGGAAAATGACAATGTGGTTTCTTTCTGCAGAGCACAGTGACAGCTACAAGAAGCCCTTCTTGCTGATCCTGATTTTGCTTCTCTCTCTACAGCCATCCTTTCACTTTGAATCCTGAAAACCAGAAACCTTCTCCTACATTGTCTGTGGCATAATGGTAAGCAAGGGAGAGCTGTCCTCTTAGCTTAGAAACAGCCCTGAAGGAATGCAGCTACCATCTGATGCTCAGCAACACTCAAACTTCTCCAGTCCACAGCACAGAAGGAAATTGTCACTAGCTGCAAAGAAAAGATCAGATTTGTTTCCCTGCAGCATGACCTGGTTGCAATTGTGAAGTTTGACCAATATGAAAAAAGATGGAGTTTATTTCTTTCTCAATTGAGCAAAGTGTGCAAAAATAGACTTGATGTCAGGGTATGTCCAGAGATATCTATTATTTTATTTTCTATCCTTTAATGTAATATTTTTGATCAAGAATTTACACGACTTCTAGGACCCTTTCCCCAACTTGCTTTTCTGTATTTTGTCTTTAATTGACATTATCTCACTAAAGCTTTAAAAGCTCTATCAAAAGACACTTGCACAAATTGCTGTGTTTGTGATGGCATGGAAGTCTTGTGCTGCAGTGGGTTGCCTGCCTGGGTCATGCAGGATGATGTGCAATTACCTAAATGCTCTTTACCTTTCTCTTAAAAAGTAGGGCTTAATCAAAAGTAATAGTGGGTTGTCAGTGGTCAATAAGTTGTGCTTTGAGCTGGCCTGGTTTTCTTCAGAGTCAAGCTATGTTCATGAAACACTGAGTTTTGCCTAATTTCATCTGTGATTTAAAATCTTTGGAGGATTGAAAAGAGGTAGTTTAAAGAAAATTAGCAAAAATGGTTTCAGTGAAATACCATGACCTATGAAGTACATGATGAATAAGATGCATTATTTTTTTTTCCCTGGCCTTAAATGATGTTGGGAAACTATGAGGCAAATAGCATAAGTAGTCTGACATTGCTGTGTGCATCATGACAATTGTTGGAGCTGTTTCCCCACGTGACAGCCTTTGTACTTACTAACTGAAACCAGTTAACCCAAATCTAGCTCCTATTAAAAATTCACTATGCAGATCTTCCAGGCTGACACTTACTGAGAAGAACTTTAAAATAATTTTTCCATCTGAAATTATTTGATACTTATCTCATGCCAAAAGATCAACATGGTATCTAAGCTTTAGACAACTATTTAAAAGTTACCTTATTAAAGGCTAAGCTGGCAACATGCAAAGGATTTGCTTTATTTTTCAATATGTATTTATTCTTTGCATCTCTGATGGCTTTGCTCAGCAAGAATTTTGTTTCATGGGATAGGTGGAGACAATCCCAAGCTAATTTGGGTTTGGTTGTGAATCCAAAACGTGCTTGTGAGCAAATGCAGTGCAGTGACTCCAACTCGTGCCTCTGTCAAAGGAAGTGCACTTGAGCGACAGTGCACAGGCAGGTCAGCCTCTGCACCCACCTGAGCTACCAACCAGGGGCTGTGACCCTCACATGGATTTCTCCATTCTCTTTGACCCTTGAATGGGGCAAATTTCCAGAGCAGCTTTCAAACTAAAGAATCTTATCAGACTGTGTAAAAGGTTATAGTTTATTCTGGCTAAAAAGGAAGTTTTAATGTGAGGTTCTGGAGGACTAACACAAGCTGAGCATTTTCATACAACTAGAAAATTATACAAATGAAGTCCTCTCTTTCCTTCAGGATACCATAGATTATTACCATTTCTGTATCAGAAATGCAAGTGATAAGTCACACCTTAAAAAATGTTCAGTCTTTCTGCAAACTCCACTGGATGATATTGCAGGCAACATTTTAAATAATGCAAGCTAAGGGTTTGAGTGGAAAAAGTTGCTGTTTCATATTCTACTTTGTACTCAGGAGCAATGATACTTAACTGGAGTCAAGTAGGTCTTTACCTCAGCATGACTAGTGTTGCAAAATTTTGAGTTTTCTCAAAAGCCTCACCTCCTGAAACTGTAATTGCACAAGAACCTCAGTTTTCTAGGTCAGTGTTGGAAAGAGAAAAGAGAAAAAGTAATGTGAACATTTCCCTGGAGGCAATTTCCCATTACTTTCAAACCAGCACATAATCATTGCCAGTATAATTTTTTTAATAATTCACTTTGTTAGCTTTTGTTAATCATTAAACTGTTAGAAGGCCCACCAGCAGAAGAGCATTATATGTGTCATATCAAAGTGTGAATGGCTTTTAATGGTTAGATCAATTTTCCAACCTCAGTGTATTCAGCTGAAGCCAACTACAGCTGGAAAAGAATATATCATCACTGAAATAGTTAGCAATGAAATAATCCAAATAGTTTATGATTTCAGCCAATCTGGAACTGAAATTCAGGCAGTTGTCGAAAAATCTAGTAACTTATCAGCCTCTTCCAAAAAAAGATTTTTTTCCAGTTGGGGAAAAGTCTTCATAAAAGCTGGTATGTCTGGGAAGAACACATGGAACCAGTTGATGGTCCTGGTCTATTCAAAGCTTTTAGCAACTGGGAACTTCTGTAAGTTTCTACTTGTGAGCAGTTGCAACCATAGTTTCCAGAACAGCATTATGTTTGAGAAGCTTGACTCACGGTGATCCTATTTGTTGTATGTCTTGAAAGTTAAAAGAAGTGTTAAAAACCTCTTAATACTTATTTCCATGACACCATGTAGCAGCTGCATTTCAAGCAGATCAATGATGCAATCCCTTTTGTATTAACAGACAGAAGTGTACAAAACATGCCTTAATTAAGCCATGTGCTAAACTGAGTTAAGCCTGCCTTTAAACAAGCTCCAGCTTGCAATGCACATAGTCACCACCACAGGCCTGGTGGCTGAAGTGAGAGCTAACCACTAGGAAATGAACAGAAACATGACAATAACGTGCAATTCCTGTAGCTTGGGTGTCAGAAACCCAACTGCAAGGGAGGAGTCTCTGCCCACTTGAGATCTGCAACCTAAACCCTCCCCAGATTGTAGCCAAGATACAGGGCGCTGAAATTATTTGGTCCTATAGTGTCTGCTATGATGGAGCTTTCCTTGGAATGCAGAGAAATTTTCCATCCTCTTTATGCACCAGACCAAATTCCAGAGGATGAAGGTGGGCAATGGAGTACAGATAATGTGTCATAAAATCATCTCTATTCTGCTCGGAGCGCTTCTATCCTTTTACTGATTTCTCAAGAATTAATTAATAATATCAGCTTCTAAGCTAAATGGCTGCTCTTTTTTATGTTTGTATCAAAAATTTTTGCTCCTCTCAGCAGTTAAATATGGTACATTGTTTTGGACTACCAGTATTTATATATAATTATATATACTTATATATAGTATATATACTATATTATAATATATAGTATATTTTTATATACTACCAGTATTTATATACCAGTAAATACCAGTATTGCTTTCATAATATGAAGATAATTTTACATATCTATGTGCAATAGCATCAATAAGCTGTGTATTTGTTGTTCTTTTTAAAAAATACTGTGCTGAATGGTCAAAATATGTTGTGTTTTATTTGTAATATTTTTTTTCTCATAATGATGGACTGAGGTCAATCTAATCTAATTTTGCCATCATTTGTAGTGTATTACAGTGGAATGAAAATGAAAACCTTCACTCTCATTTTTCTTTCTGAAGACCTTTGTAGTGTTTTTGTCTTTTTTTTTTGTCTTTTTTTTTTTTTTTTTGCGTTTGGTTATTTGTATTTAATAGGGCATTTTACTTTTGCATTTTCTATTCTGGTATAAATACTGTTGATTAATGCTGGAACACTGCCAGACAAGCTTGCAGTAGAAGGGCTGTGCAATTCTTAAATGTTCTACATAAATATTCCTGACATGGAGCCCACTCCTCCTCAGCACCACTTCCTCTGGAGCTGCTGATCAAGAGAAGCACTGGCCATCTGTGATGAGAATGTCAGAAGTGTATTGCTATGTTTTCTAAGAAATATAATTATCCTTTTGAAAAATAAGGTCTGATACAGCTCGGGAATTTTTTAAGAAGGAACTGCACAACACAGTGTGGTATTTTTGCAGGGTACAGAACTTATGGTCTTGATTCCCTGTGACTGTTAAAAGGGTGATAATTGCTGAATGCCTTCTGTTACTTCCTCTCCTCTCATTAGCTTGGTTTGACTTAAAGACAGACCCAGTGACATCTTGGCTGAAAATCATGTAAAATATGGTAAGTGGGTGTTCTGAATTAAATGGTTTTGTTTTCCTAAAGATCATTAAAATATCTGCTAGCACATTTTAGGCTTACCTAACCCCAGTGAAAGAACTGACATACTTTTGTAACATTTGGTTGAAAACACATTTGCTCAGGTCAAAGATCAGGTGACAGAGGAAGCTATGGAAAGTATTAAATTAATAAATCCATCTGCCTTTTAATTCTTGTGTGACAGTTATTTTATAAGCCAATCTTGCAAATGTTATGCTTCAATTTGAGTAAAGTCAGTCTGTTTCAGGAACTTAACCTGATGCATCTGTGTGAGTCCTTGTATGGACAGTATGACTCCGAATTAAAACATTTCCATCGATTTCCCATTCTCTTCGGCTCATTTCACAAAACCATGAGATGTTTCCAGAAAAAAAAAAATTAACACAGTCTAAGTAAGAAACTAATATGCCTGGATAAATATTGTATATCAAACCTCCAGTTTTTCATTCTTGCCATCAGATGCCTGTGAAGTCTTAACCAATTTTTCTGAGTGGGAAGTAAGAAAACAACAGTTAAAATATGAATGTCCAATAATGATTTTTAGCAATACAGTCCTAGCCTGTGGTTTCCTTTGTGAAAACAGCATAGCTGATAAAAATCATGGCAAGTTTCGTGAAAAACCTAAGGTAGACAATGTATTCTATTGCTGTTTTCTGTGAAAAACCCTTCAGCAACCTCATCCCTTCCTCAAACTCTCTACTGCTGTTTTACTTTGCTCCACTTTTAGGGACAAGCTTAAGTGACAATGATTATCACTCAGGCACAGTGAGGCATGAAGGAGTAACCTGGCAAGCATTGCACAGGTGAGGTCTCAGGTGCTTCTCTGTAATAGCAACAATAGGTCAGATGTTGAAGAGCAGCTGCAATTGTTAAAACATAATCCATACTTAAGATAAAACAACAATAGTCCAAGATTGCAAAATTACTGAAGGAACAGCAGTGAATTAACAAAAATTTCTTTACAGCAACACATGTTTACTACCAGTGAGTCTAGCATAGGTCCAAAATCAAGAGACATTGGAACTTAGTATTTGAATCACATTTTGGGGCAGAGCCTTATGAGAGTTCCTCACTAGAATGTGTTTGCAGTTGTTTAAAGTACTATTAAATTAAAGCAACATTTACTAGACCTGAATTCTGATCCATTCCAAATTATCCTTTCTATGCCAGACATTTTGTAGGAGTAATATTCTAACACAGTTCATACAGGTTTCCTATGTGTGCAAGCAAAATTATCAAAGGAAAAAGAAATGGACTTTTAAGAGTACAAACTGGAATGGTATGAATTATCTCTGATATGTGCTGAGCACCCCAAAACAACCTTGAAAGAAAAAGTACTGAAGCTGAAGTGGTTTCAGGTGGCTGCAATATCAACTCTTCTCAAGCATGATTTGAACTACACTCAAGGGAAAATTTTAATTATGCTCTTCAGGCATTTTGCCCCATGACATCAGTTAATATTGACAGAAGATGTGTGCATGCATGCCTGTCATGGACCTCATCCTGTCACTTCATGCCACCACTAAGAACTGGTGTCTGCTGGAAACAGGGCCTTCTGACTCATTCTGTTAGTGGAAAGGGTTTATTGTTACTACATTGAAAGAGTCCTTGTAATGTTTTTGTCTGTAATCACAAGGCAGCAAATGCTGTTCAAATGATGCAGAACATCCAAGAGCTCAGACTTCATTTCTTTTTATATGGACAAGTGGACACAGTTTAGCTGTTAATACCAGTTAGCATAGCACAAGGACATTCCAGTGTAAGAGATAAAAAACCCTGTGGTTTATTGGAAACACAAAAATAATCCATAAATATGTCTAATCCTTTCTGAAAAGTATGATTGCCATGCCCCAAGTAGGAATTTTCACAAGCTGCACTGGAAACAGATTTGATTTTTTCAGCACTGAAAGTAGTTGGATGAAGTGACAGTTGCAGGACATGACACTGAATCAACCTCATCTTTAGGTGAGGGCTGGAAACATACGTTTTTGGGGGAAAAAATGAGGAAATTTTCAAATGAAAGTGAATTTGGGAACTCTGCCCTGTGACACTGGGCAACACCTGCCTGCCTTAGGAAGGTGAGAAGGCAATGGGGAAAGAACTTGCTCTTTGACTCTTTAAAGAGGGAGGAATTATTGTCACCTAGATTTCTGTTTGGAGCCTTTAAAAATTTGTAGTAAAAATGTCTGAAAATCTCTATTAATAAAAGACATAATATAAAACCATTACTCTGACCAGCATATAGAGAAAAGTAATCCTTCTCATTCAGAAGCTGTATTTGCCAGACAAGTAGCTCCTTGAGCATGATACTTAAATATTCTTATAGCATGTACTCCATTCTCCTAAAATGAGTGGCTATATTTGATTCAAGCTTTTGTATCCTTATCTTCCTAGGCTAAGTCAGATGTAACCTACTAGACTCTGGTTTTAGGTTATTTGATATAATCAAAGGTTGGGTGACTATGTGTGTGACACATAATCAGTGCCTAATAAATAGGCAGCCTGTTTTTACTGGCCAGATTCCCAGGGCGCAGATCAGTGACATGCATTTCACCACCTTTAAAGTCTATTTAGGATCAAATAAAATTCATCCTTGCATAAAGGTCCTGTGCAGATGCTTTTGTGACAGCGATGGCTCTTTAGATCCCAGAGCAGTAGCAAAAGGACAGCAAACTAGCTCTGTGTTTAACACCCTTCACCCTCTGCTCACCTGCTGGTCCAGGCTGAGTGCTTGGCTCTAGTCAGCTGCTTGGAAAAGGAAATTCAGGGTGCTCATTCTTCTGCAAAAGAAAAAAACATCTGAAAGTATGCAGTGGATGGATCATGAGAAACAGTGATTGGGGTTTCTCACTGAGTTTTCCTCACAAATTTTCAGAATCTGTACTTTGAGGGAAATCAGCCTTGAGTCACTGTGTGTGGCTGTCAATGTAAGAGGAGAAAACATGACAAAAGGTACATGCATTTTAAAAGAATGCTTGAGATTTAGCTTTATTGTGCATACTGTCCAGTTATAGAAGCCTTCTCAGTTTTTATCAGCATTTATGGAATATTCCTCTTCCAAAAACAAGGTTTTTAAAATGATAAGTAACGGGCCTTAGCCCTCAGCATTTTAAAGCTCTACTTTCTTCCTACACTTGTGAGTAACTGTGATGTGTGAATTCCATAGTATCAAGTATCCCTGCTGTTGTAGCAATGTGTCTTGCACTGCTAACAATTTACACATGAGTATCTCTTTTGCATATTTGGAAAATAATTTTGAAATGCCTCCATAAAAAATGTCACTACATGTGGCTTTATTTAAGAGAAACCCTTGCTTTCTCTTAAATAAAGCCACATGTAGTGACATTTTTTATTTCTGCTAGAAGGCAATTTCTTAAGTTCTTTAAAATCTTTTTCTGTATAAAAATGTCACTAAAGTAGCCAAAGAGTGTATGTTAAAAGTTTAAGAAGGGAAATTTGTGTTGCACATAGTCCATTAGAAAATCTTTCCTCTTAGACAGATGAAGAAGATTTAGGATTTTTCCTTCTTGTATTAATTCAGAGAGTAATAGTGGACCAGAATGGATGTTGATAAGACATGCAGATAAATATTGCAGCTTTCAAAAACAGATTTGCCAAGGTATTTGCCAAAGTATTTGAAAGCCTTGTTGACTTCAGTTTTCCAGCATGCTTAGAAAGAGAAGTGAAAATCTGTAAAAGCAGATATTATTCTCTTGTCTGCCTCAACCTAAATTTTTTGGGGACCAACCTGGTCACCTTTTCCTTTTCCACTGCATGTTCCAGACTTCATATATACAGTTGATTCTGAATATTCAGCACTGCTTGTCTATGGGAAAGTCACTGGTGAAAAATATTACACCAGCTTGATGGCGAGTCCTCTGAACTGCTGAAGTCAGCATTTGATATCCTTTGTAATATGACAAAATTGCTATTAAGCAGAAGTTGAAAAAGCTGCAATGGTGGCTAAGAATGCAAAAAGATGATCTGAGGAGCTGTAGGATGCTCAGTCTGATATCAAGGTCAAGCAAAACAATCAGAAATGCTGCTGTGGGATGTGAAGATTATTAGCTGGAGAACATAAGCGCAATTAATGTCAGTCAATGTGATTGTTTCTTTTAATTGAAAACCACTCATGTCAAATAAACCAGTCTATCAAATAATCATGATTCCACAAGGAGACAGAAAAACTGCTTTAGTCTAATAGTCTTTGTGCTGTGTGTTGTAACTGCAAGAAAGTGAATCTCAGTTTGTGAGGTCATTTAAAAGTATTAACAGCTCAGCTTTACAGTGATCTATTATCCCATGTGGTGATTAGCTTGCAGGTAGCTCTTGCATTAGTGCTGCAGCCAACAAACGTCAATGTCACTTTCTGAATACTTCGTTTTTCAAAAATAAAGTTCTCCCTTTGTCGTTTCTTGGCAGCTAACTTGCAAGTACACAGAGATCTTCTGAACTCGTGTGGTCTCTTGTCTTTGCACCCTCTGCAAAATCTCTGCTTCCACTACCAATATAATCACCCCATCATTCCATTGCTCCAGGCAATTTCCCTCCCACCTGTGAGGCCAAACAGAACTGTTGTTCTTCTGGTAACACTGAAATGGCTATTTTGTAATTTCAGGTAAACAACTGAGAGAACTCTGCAATGTTCCAGCAAGTCAGGGTGCATCTACACCAGTGTACAAAAAGAGGAGAGAAGAGAATCTCCTAATCCCCTCTATTTTTTTTTTTTTCCACTTTGTGGAATGATTTTGGAGTATATGAGAAAGATTAATTCCTGCTGAATAGAAACTGAAAGGATGCACTCTGACCACCAACATGCATTAAGTTCAGGGTTATAGTTGCAGAGTTGATGTCAGATTGCCAGCACCAGCTACTTTGTGCTGCAGACCTACCACACTGATGCAGTCATGTCTTCCAGATTTCTCAAAATCATGTGTCACATTATCAAAAATGAGCTCATACCTAAATTTTCATGGCTGCATTTTTATATCTTATCTCACATTACAGTGTAAGATTTATGTGGTTGCTTCAATGGAGCAAAATTAATTTGGCTGATAAGGAAAATGGGTATGAAGGTATTACATTATCTGAAAAGGACAGCTAGATTAATAGATTGATTAATAAGAGACCACACTGAAGATAACAAATTAACCAGTAATAGTCAAGAAAGCTGAGTGACCTTGTTGGCAGCTAAGGGCCCATCTCAGAAAAGGAGACCTACGAACAATTCATGAGTATTTATATCTGTTTGTTCAAGTAGGTGGTCTTTGAATGGACAAGAGGAAAAAAACCAGTTACATAAAATTCCTGTAATAATGGTGAGTACGTATCCCTAACTATGTGTAAGCAACTCTGCATGTCAATCTGAGAGTATTTATTAGAAAGGAAACTCTGCATAACAGAATATGTCCATTCAAAAATAATTTTACAACTGGTTTACATTTTGAGCCAGGGTCTCATCTTGAATCTCTCAGAAAGTTGAAGTCCTTTGGGGATGTCTGGAATTACATATATTTTTCTCAGATCAATTATGATTTTGAATTTGAGGGGTACTAGTAGATTTTTTAAAAACTATTTAGCAAGTTTTCTGCTTTCTCTGCCCATTTTTGTGCTTATGCCAAGAAAAATAGTGTATGAATTAAAGATTTTGAAGAATTTGGCACAGAGTCTTCAGTGGCAGAGTGTCTTAGCTCATTTTATTAAAGCAATATTTGCATCAGCTGTAGGCCTGCCCAATCATCTTAGCTATGAAATCCATAAGGATGTTCTGCCTTGCCATGATGCCGGAGATTTTCCTGACTGTTGAGAGCCCACATTTTCCTGAACTTCTGACTATCAGCTCTCACATCATCTTGTGCAGTTTCAGCAGAGACTTACTCTGTAACTCTTTGGAATCCCGTTCAAATAATATATTTTTTTAGTCTACTTCTAACATAAAAATGGATTTTTTGAATTAGATCAATGACTTCAAGTCTAGAAGAATTAAATTAGATTTAAAATAAAATGGTGTTTACAATATATGTTTGCATAGTAGAATAAAAATACTGCAAGAAGTTAAAAAAAAAGTCAACATCATTCTTGACAGAGATTTCTTCCAGCTGCTCTAGCATCCCAACTAGGATTTGTGAGGCTGCCTAATGGCTTCTGTGACTTTATTCCAAATATTGCTCCTGACCAGAGTTCTGACATATCAGGGTAGGAGCAGGGAACTGTAATTTTTTGCACCTTCATGTTGTTTTATCCTCTTACCTCCAATGGGTAAAAACTGAATAGTTTTGCAGTTTCAGCTTTCTTTCCTTCTTACTGGCCCTGTACAGTGGATGGTGGAATAAGTTTTCAGAGGAGTGTTTCTACTGTAGAGTCCTGTTGAATATTTTATTTAAACATTCTATGATATTTGCATAAAATTTATGAGTGACAGAAAAGAACAGTTTTGGGGGTTCAAACACACTATGTTAGAAACAAGTAACTGGGTTTGACAGATCAGTTTTTAGTTTACATATTCTGGCTGATTGCATAAGTGCTTTTCTGTGGTAGTAGATGGGTTTCCATGGATCTTAAGTACATCTCCCTTTAGATGTATTTAAGCTGCTAAATAGACAATCTGTCATCAACACTAAAACTCTTTTTTCACAGAAATTTTATTTCCATATATATTTTGATTTTTTTTTTACTCAAAAACAAAGAGTCAAAACCCACCATGTTTTAATCAAATGAAACTTAGATGAGCTTTCACCCTATCTAGAAATATTTGATTTTATTTGACCACAATAATTTTTTTGAAACATCCAATGAACACAAAAATTCTATTGCTTACATGAGTGTTGTGTACAGTATGCTAGACAGGTAAATTGACTTTATTTGAAACGCTTTCATCTTGAAGATTTTCCAGGACTGGAAGCTGTGTTTTGAGTAGACAGCTATTGCCGCATGGAATTTAATCTCGGTGGCAATCCTGGAATCAAAATTTTGTATGTGGGCGTGTGGCTTTTGTTCATAGGTTTTTGTTTAGTTCAGATACAACACAATAAAATAACACTAAAATAAAAATAAAAGGTTTTCTGTCAGTTCTACAAAGCATTTTATTTTTTCTAAATATCATGCAACATCGCTATTATCAGCTTTCAAAATCTGAAGGGTATACAGGTCTTCAAAGGATTTCTGATCCACAGAGTTATCTCTGTAACACACATGACTGCAGAAAGCCATGGTGGTGCTGCACCACGTAAGCATCTTCTTGCAAATTTCTGTCTTTACATTTGTACTTTTGTTTTTCATTTCTCCTGTCCTCCTTCCCCAGTCAGCATATAAAAACTCAAACAATTTAGTAAAAGCTAAATGATCAGGAGAAAAGTGAGCTTAAAGCTCCATTAACCAAGGTAGTACAAGTACAAAGGCATAATAAACAGGCTAGCTAATTAAAGGATCTTTTCAGAAAAGAACTAAAGAAAAATTTCTTGCATGAAGTCATAAATTTAATTCTCCTCTTTCCAGAAGGTTGAGTTGTGTGTTCACATTAGAAATCTGTGTGTGTGACTCTCAGCACATTTTCTCTTTAATTGTGTCCTATAGCATATTTTGTGTCCTTTGGGGTACAACCTCATTTTCAGTAAAGTTAAAAAAGCCCCTTAAATTTAAGCTCAGGGCCTTCTTCAGAGTTACTTCTGGTCTCCTGGTTGTTACATGTAGAGTTGGGTTAACCTTATCCCTAGCCTCTGGAGATTACATTATCAAGGGCAAAAGTGCTATTGCCTATGGGGAAAATCATTCCCTTTTAATTGTCCAGATGTCAGCTGGAACAGACAGGTATTGTATAACAGTAACATTCTTGTTTCTTTCTCTTGATGGTACTCTTTACCTGACACTGTGTATTGTGTAACTAGCAATACATTTACATAAAGTGATCATACCTCCATCAAAAATACCCTCCCAAAGCATCAGATGCTCTAGACAAATAAAATACAAGTAACCAGAATGGGATTCTGGCATCTACCCAATAACATTACCATAGCAGCAAGGGCATACAATAAAAATGTAATAGTCACAGTTAGTAAGTAAATATTATGAGTGAAGGGGAACACATACAGTATGGAAAAAGTCTGCTAGTGGTTTGTGTACAATGAGTTATCAACCCAAGAGATTTAGGTGAGCTAAAACATTTCCCTTCAGGGATCTGAATTCCATAGCTGCCTAAAACAGATATGGTAGGTACTCTGAGGTAGGCTGATCCTTTATTTCCACCAGAAATGGAAAAGGGAAGTCACAACAGAGGCTTAAAAAATAGTTTGCATTACCAGATGTTAAAAAATTGTTCAGTCTCTAGGATCTAACAGAGAATCTCATTTTTAATGGACCCTTGGAAAAGTTCTCCATTGCAAGTTAATAGAACACATTAGAACACTAAAGAAACAATTTAGTAGTTGTATATTCAAACTAACATTTTGACTACTGCTGAATGGAGTATGCAATTGTAGCAGATGTTATCTTGCATCCTGCCAAATCAAACCTTCCTGATAGGTTACAAATATGAAACACTGATTCATATTACCTTAATATGGCAGTGAAAGACTTGGGATAAGTTGGGGAGAGCAACCAACTTTTAATGAATTTCATTTTTCTTGTGTTGAATCTGACAATTTAAAAGGCTGTCTGGAATACAGAAACACCTCTTCTGGACCTTGAAGTGGTCAGATCATTAATTCTGGATCTCACTTGGAGCTTTGACAGATTTCACACAACTGATAGAATGATCTATCTCACTGTAGTGGCAAGTAGCTCTGCCAGAATCAGCAAAGCTAAAACATTACTTTTTTTGCATATGGCATATAATTCCCTGGCAGAAACTTAAGGAGACAAGTCTTGGGGGTTTTGCTCCCAATAAATAATGGTATCAGCTGCTTGGCTGTTGAATTTCCATGCTAAAAGCCAATTCTATATTTATTTTTCAGTTTTGTGGAGTTAGAAGCAGAACTTGGTGCAGAGACAGCACAATTTCAGATTGGCACATTGCCTGCTTTACTGAGGGAGTCAGTGATCTGCCAATGCAGCAGATTTCTGGGGTCTAGTGAGTAGTTAAGGCTTTGGGTTGCCCCTCATCCCATTCCTTAGCATGCCACCCTCAGTCAGGAACAGAGGAGGCAACGCCTTGCGTTATGTAGCAGGGTAGAGCCCTCCTCTGCCACTGATAAATCCTGGTGACCAGTACAATGGCTTATCTTCAGGCCCTCTGAGGGACTCGGTTCAAACCTGTTAGAGGCAAACTGAAGATTGTACTTGACTTTTAAATTGTGCTCATTGAGAAGCTCCTATCATTTCTGCTAGTTTTACTTCCTACTCCTATTGTCAACACAATGAAAACCTCAGTAAAGCCAACTACATTTAAAAGTATGCATTTCTTTTGTCACACAAGATAATAATGTTTACAACTGCAGATTCCCCCAGTAAACGCAGCTCAGCAAACTCAGTCTGGATATTAGAACCTCTTGGCTTCTTTCCATGTTGCACATTATCACTTGTCACAAAAATGCTGCAAGTGAAATGATGCCCTTTTGTTAGGGC
Source organism: Setophaga petechia (assembly GCA_024362935.1). Classification (NCBI taxonomy): domain Eukaryota; kingdom Metazoa; phylum Chordata; class Aves; order Passeriformes; family Parulidae; genus Setophaga; species Setophaga petechia. Next base: position 38,593,158 of record JANCRA010000001.1, read on the forward strand.
CTCAATGCAATTACCTTAGTGTATTTGGCACTGACATACTTAAGTAGATTAAACACCTCCACTGATATAGCATAGAGAATGGTACAGCAGCTCATTCAGGCTTAATTGTGTTGGTTTTGCCAAGGCTGTAGAGTACAACACTTTTCACCAACGTGAGCTGACATAATTCACAATGCACAGCAGGAACAGTTTTAACACACTGGCAGAGATGGTTACTTTGAGAGCAAAGTTGTGTTGTAGAGTCTGCTCTTGCATCTGTTAGATCGTATTTATGTGGAAATGAATTTTGAAAGCATATACATCTCTGTCCTTATGACATCTGCTGAGCCTCTTTGCCCTTTGTCTTTGCCGAATCTGTTGGTTCATGTAGCTCCCTTCAAAGGGTCAGTGAGATATCTCAGCTGCATAAAGTGTCAAGAACCCCATTACATTCTAACAAGCATTGCATGTAATTCACAGTGCAGAGCTTAGGTACAAATTAGAAAACTTCTTTTTAAAATTCAAATGCTGTTATACAAAAGAATTCATCAAAGTTAATGTCAAGAGCAAGATTTTGCTATTTCCCCCACAATGAGCTGAGCAGTTCACCATTTCCACTGTCAGGAAGAGGACAGCTTGTTCCTGCTCCTCACAGCCCCAGGCCACAGTCTGGCTCCAGAAGGTTTGTCTGGGGATTCAGAGAAGGAAAAAAAGATGTCAGGCAAGTTTCTTCCTTCAGCTGCTGTCTGCAATCAACACCAAGCTTCTGCCAATGTTCCTGTTATCCCATTCCCAGCGTTCCTTTTATCTCACAAGAGATGCTAGTTGGCTTAGGATGTGGAAATAGAGGTCAAGCACGGTCAGACTGATTGTGTGGGGATGTTTGGGTTTTATCTTGTTTTATCTTTAGTTTATTCAACACTATCTTTATAATAGTGCCAGCAATTATTCTGCCTTTGTATATTTTTGACTGCTCTGTCCAGTCTGAATTTGAGTAGCGAAATGGGGCATTAACTTTGGAAGAAACTGAATTCTTTAGATGACTACTCTCTCCACTGGGGGAAAAATATTGCTTGCAAGATGGATGGAATATTAGTGTGACCATGAAACAAAATTCGAAGGAATAGCATAGCATCTGTTTATAATTTAACATGTGTCAATGACTGCAGGAGGCCACCTTACCCTTTTGTGATCTCTCTCTAGCTGTAATTACAGCTGTGGTAGTTCTCTGCCGAGTTACCTAGAAGTTCTTTATTTTAAGACTTTCTCTAGCTTGGTTATTAAACTTCTGACAGTGCAGCTAGTGATAAGTGCCCATGATTGAAGGGGATGCAGCAAATGATGTTATTTGCCTGGGGTTCAAACAAGAAGAGAGGCCGAAACTACAAAAATCCGGAGGAATTAGAACCAGCAGATAAATTGTGTTGTGGAACAAAATATTTATTTGAACATCTGAATTTTCCTTTGCTGGAATGCTTTGCTAGTGATGTAGAAGAAAAAACTCAGTGTTAGCTGACTTCCTGAAGAAATTTTTTAAGAAATCTAGTTTCAATAAAAGATGAATACATTAGATTAGGATATTTATTCTTTCCAGTTGTTTTACATATGCAAATTTGATAAATTTATTCTCATGGTAAACAGATGTCATTAGTGTACACATGTATTTGAAATTTGATGAAAAATGCAAGAAATTTTTTTTGAGAAAAATTCTGAAATATGTTTGAAAAACAGCAGAAAAAGGTGTCTCCATTTTTTAAACCAAGAGAAAGTAATGAATATCTTATCTTGAGTTGAAAACCATTTTTTAATTACTATAACTACCACTTTACTCTTTCAGAAACACTTTACTAGTCCAAACTTATAGGCACAACAGTGTGCGAACTAAGCATAGCACAGCAACTTCAGTTGCAATATTTATTCTAATGTGTTTCATTTATATTATGGCTAGGATAAATCACATATTTGATCCAGTGACCAGAGTTTCTGATTTTTAATGCTAATGTTCTGGTTATCAGAGAACTGTATTTTTCATTCTAACTCTGATTTTTTTTCTTCCAAAAGAACTAATCCAGTCAGGACAATTTTAGAGGGCTGATATACTTAAATTATCTCATTGAGTTAGGTAATAGACAGACAGAAGCCTATATATGTTGTAGCTGTGCTTCCATTCTTTCTGAAAGCAATATGAATCAATTTAAATTAATTTGTATTTGTACATCCTAATGCTGGAACGTGGAAGACAATGAAATGTCCATCATGCATTCTGACTTAGGGTATGTCCAAGTGAAGCTCTCAGGAGCAGAGCACTTTCCTTGCTCTTCTCCCACTGGAACAATTATAAATATTGCAAGAGAACACAAATCTGACAAAACTTAGAGACATCCCCTTTGTGCTCTCTTAGCCCAGATTTTGACTAACTCATTATGTGCAGCTTCATATTTGCAAAAAATGATATCTACATTGCTTGGAACCAATGACCATTTAAGAACTCCCAGGTATATCCTACTTCAACTTGCATCAACTCTACTTTATTAAATTTCTTTCATTTGTTTCAAAACACGATTGAGACAGCATTGAGAAAACAAAGACTATTTGCAGTATTTTAAATCCTTTTAACAACATTTATTTATTTCCCTGAGGCTGGGAATCTAATCTGAAGAAACTAAACAGGTATCCATATATCAGAATGCTGTGTCATGGGTAGTGTCCCTGGTGGCTTAAGTATCCAAAGCATTATTTCTATGTTACCTCAAAATGAAACCCAGTGTAATTTATCATACATTAGTTCTCATGTCTGTGCTAACTCACTCTGCATTAATTTATGTGCCTTGAGGCAGCACCACACTGTGTAAAGCACAGTTGTGAAGGAGAGAGATCAACCTAAAAATTCCATGTTGAATTATCAAAAGTGAACATGGAAAAAAGCTTTAGCACAGTGTAATTTCTGGTATAGAATGTGTTTTGGACAAAATAGGTTCAGAAACTTTGTAATGCTGGAGAAAGAAAACATGATATAAAAATAACACCCGTGAATCTCCTATTTGAATGTACTTTCTCAAAATGGTGTCTTGAGAAAACTCAGCCTGCAATATATAAGAAAAAAGCCCACACTGAAAATATATAATTATTTTTGCAAATATTTATTGAGGTGTCAAACCACAATCTGACCAACATGAAAGCAGACGTAACCAAAGCCTTCAGAGCTCAGACTGCCATGCAATTTCCCATAATAAGAGTGGCAGAGATGGAGCAGCAGTAGAGTAACATGTCATTCAGTGGTTGTGCACAAAACCTAATGTCAATAACCCTTCAAAGGAATTATCTTACAATATATGACTAAATTGCATTGTATTCATTAAAGGATAAATTCACTAAAAGATGTAGGTGGTAAAGAGTAGCTCAAATATGAAAGGAAGTATTATTTTCGTACAAACTTGTCCTTAAATGAAATAATGGCATAATTTTTCTTCTGCTAGGTTTTGTGAAAATTTTGCTAAAGACTTGACTGGCTAAAACAAGGTCTGTTATTAGTCATGTGTAGCTGGAAAATGAGAAAATAGGGCACTGGAAGATATATTCTAATGAATCTAAAGCAGTGTAAGTTCTTAAACACACCCACCCCATTTTTACTTTTTATTCAATGTTACTGTTTCCACAGAAGAGTTTGCAAAACTAAGCACCAGATATTTCTTGGCCCCTGAAGATTGGAGTCTTGCACCTCTCTTGGAGTTTGCTCTTCCTGCAATGTAAAGCGAAGCCATTGAATTTGAGAGGTGTTGGTGAGGAGGTAAAAGGTATTCTGCATCACTCCTGTGGAGGTAAGCTCTGGCAGAGACAAGGGTAGAATAAGGATGGGAAAGGAGGGTAGTAACAGCTTTGAAAGACTGAAGGCACTAAGGGAATAAATGTCAGTGACTGTAAATGTTTAATCTGGAGCCTGCACTTCAGAAACATCAAGAGATTTCTTTTTCTTCCTTTCCTCATCTGATTTTATAATAAAGATTATTTCTATTTTTGTGTGCTGATAAACTTTGAAGCTTGACAAATAATTTATACATGGAAAGAGAAACAGTTGGTTTTGATTGGTTAGTTCTTTTGTTTTTGTTTTTGTTTTCATTTTTTTGTGGGCCCATGTTCCTCTCTGGTGTTTTCTCTGCAAACTGGAAAGAATTTCAGCATAGCCTATATATCTCACCCACTAATTTTTCCTTGTGCTTCAAGCTTGCTTTGTCTAGCTTTCCTTTGTATTTAATGAGTTAAATTCAGTATTCTCATAGCTATTACATATATTAAACTCCTTGGACAGTGGTATTGCAATGGGCTGACCCTGGCTGGGTACCAGACACCCCTGAAAGCCACTCTATCGCTCCCCTCCTCAGCTGGACAGGGGAGAGGTCACTTACCAAATACTGTCATCAACAAAAATCAAATTGCAGATATTAATTTAATTTATCACTAAAAAATCAGAGAATGATAATGAGAGCCTTAAAAACACCTTCCTCCCACCCCTCCCTCCTTCTCAGCTGCAGAACCGGGACCACCGCCTCTCCCTCTTTCTTCATTTACCTTGGTGTCTGCAGAGTTGCTCCTCTCCCATATTCTCACTCTTCTCTAGCTGCAGTTACATCTGGTTTTTATCTTCTTAAATTTGTTATCACAGACATATAACTATCATTTCTAACTGGGCCAGCCTTGGACAGTGGCAGGTCTGTCCTGTAGTAACCAGGGATTGGCTCTGTTGGACATGTGGGAAGCTTCTGGAAGCTTCTTACTGAAGCCACCTCTGTGGCCCCCCTGCTACAAAAACCAGGCCATGCAAATCCAGTATTCTTTTCAGAGGTGGACAATACTGAGTTAAAATGGACTGCATTTTTGTGCATTGAAACATATGCAGACCGCAAAGGCAGAGAAACTTTAAGGCCAAAGGCCACAACTTTAGCATGCCAGGCACTGGTGTCTTTGGCTTCCCAAACTTTCTTGTCCTTGAACAGAGTAAATTCTCTCCACTTGCTCAAAGGATTGAGTTGAATTTTACCAGTCTCTTTCCTGCCTCAAACTTTGCTGGCAAAGAAAAATGTAAACCTGAGGTTATGTAAGCAAAATATTTGATGGTTATGCATTCTCATTTCCTAGCTCTGTTAAACCTTTAAATATATAAATTACATCTAACTGCACCACCTCCATGATACTTTGCAGAAGACCAGCTGCTTTCATCAGATCTCCTCCATTTTGTCTCTAATGGGGAGGAAAAAGTGTCAGGCACCCCCCAAACCCCAAACTGGTGTTCATGTTCAGATAAACAGAGGCAGAATGAAGGGCATGCATAGTCACTGTCAGCCATAGCCATGTATAGTCACAGGATAGAATATCTCTTTTATTCTGGAGTTTGTCCTCTTTGTTTTGTCCATGAATTTTCAGTACTATCAATGCCATCAAGATTCCCACTGGCAGCTTACTAGTTTTTTCAAGGAGGGCTTTCTTGTGAAGCCAGTTCCTCTAATAATGGATTTGTTAATAAACAAGTGGTCATTTTTTGGTAAAACTCTGAATGCTAACATATCAAATTCAATAAAAGGAAACAGCAATTTCAAAATTTTTTTCACCTTTTATTTTCTCCTTTCTGAACCACATCTAAAAACTTTACCAAGCTAGCTTTGTATAACTCTTCCCAGGCTGCAAAATTTCCAAACCCTGATTTCTTCAGGGGAAAGAGGACTCCTAGTTCCATGGAGCTTTTTAGATACTTTGGCATCCCTTTGAGTCTACATTAACAGAGAATCCTATAGACTAGCAGCTCTGCAACCTTTACTACCACATCCTGCAGATGATTATGAAGCATGAAAGAAACTGAGAATGCCTGATTTAAGATATTAGCATCCTTTGGAGGATGTTAGGAATGCTGGAAAGGACGGGAGTAAAAATCAATAAGAAGAAACATTGTTAGCACCAGCGACCTAGAAGTCAAGTGGCTCCAGAGAATCACTGTGTTGTACAGTATAGGTAGAGATGAAGCTGCAAGCACATTGCACAGTTCCAAAGATTTCTGCACTATGTTCAGCTGATGTTGCAGGTTTCTAATGTAGTTAAAAGCTGTTCCTGCTTACTTTACTAGTTCTGGCCCACATACTGTTTGCAAGCTGAACAAGCTCTAATGTCCTACTATTTAAAAAAAAAATAGTCTGCTCAATAAACAAGTGAAACCACCATTGGAAATACTTTTCCAGATTGATCCCAAGTCTCACTGCACTTATTGCTGACTCAGAGTGAGTAACAGCAATGATGGCCTCCTGTCCTTGAAAAAGAAACTTGACAGTTCCACGATTTTGTCAAATTTACTTTTCCATGCCCACACAGTAAACAACAAAAGTGAGACTTAGGAGCAAACTCCTATGGTGTACAACTTAAGTCTGCACAGGGTTGCTTTTTTCCCTCCTTCTGGAAATGATTCTTCATAAACCAACTGCAAACTGCTGCTAGCTCCATATGTGATAATGTGCACAGCAGAAAACCATCAAATACTTATATCAAAGGAGGTAATAAGAACAAGCTGAGTAATTGGACTGGCCTGAGTAGAAAGGATCTAGCAAAATTTTGAAATGCCATTTCAGTTTGCTGTATCGCTCTATCATGTCCACCAGCATTCCTTATGCAATTGGATTTTATTCAGTGAAATTGCTGGGGGCATCCAGATGTAATTGCAAGTTAAGCATTTGTGACAGTGTTAGAGAATGTGATAATGGTAACAATAATCTATAAATAGAAAGCTGTAGTCAGTTGCAGCAATCTAAAGATGTGGGCATAAGAAAGATTCAGAGCCAAAGAATTGTTTTTCTATTGGAAACCTTCTGCTGCTTTTTTTTTTCTTTTTGCTTATTTTGAGCAAATAGCACAGATACTGTTTGACTGTGTTTCCTTGTAAAAGATAAATGAGAAAATTTTGAAGATATAAATTAATTTCATCACACAACTACTGGATTTACAGAGAAATCATATATAGGCTGGGTAGAGATTATTCTCAAATGTAGCAGAAATTGACTGTTTATTGAACCAATGAGAAAGATTCATTTCTTCTCTGTTATCACATGTTAATCTCCTATTACTATTTTACTAAATGAGATTTTAATAATCTTATCTGGACTATTAAATTCCCATTATTATTTTTTTTTTAGAAAAAATGAAAACCAAAGAAATACAGAAAAAACAGGGCATGAAAAGAGAAAAGAACAGTATTAAATAGCTGGGAAACAAAAGTGGAAAGGCACTGATAGCAATCAAGAAACATAAGCAATAAGCAAATCTAATTTCAGAGAGAATAATCATATTGCTGAAATCTCCCAATTAGGAATGCACAAGGCTGACATCCAAGTAGCTTAAAGAAATAATCTGAAACTGAGAAGCTGCTGTTTAATACATTTAACAGTAAGATGATTTTCTCAGATGTTCAATATAAACTGCATTCCCATCTGCTCACATAACTATTGGAAAGTGCTGCATTGTCTATAATTCAAACCAGCTCTTAAACGTAGAATTTCCACTGACAGGAAGGACAGGAAAACCATCTCTAGAAGAGTTTGTCACCTGCTGGTAGAGCCCAGGCAGTTCCTGGCTGCCAGTCCCACCCTTTGCCACTGCTCCTCTGCAGGGCCCTGGGCAATCACAGACCAGCTGCTCGAAGGGATCTCTGGAACTGCCTCACCACTGAGTGTGGGCTTCTTCTGTCTGCCTCAACTGAGGGGCAAACAGCAACCCTCTCCTTCACAGGCCTGTAGAAGGGACTAGTAGCTAAAACTGGACGTTGCTCAAAACCACCAAATACTTAGAGCTGATATCTTGTATGAGCTGATCACTGTTTTATTCCTTCATGTACAAATTCACCGCCAGCTCACAGATTTGTGTTGTGTTAGGCAAAATGGAAAACATCTGCCCCTCATGCAGTCACCCAGAAAATAAGAGTCAAAAGACATTTCGCTCTGCTACCTTCCTCATTGCCAGCCATAAGTATTTTTTTAAGCTGCATCCAGCTTAATGTTGTACAGCTTCAGATTGTTTTTTCCCCCATCCTTTCTATGGATATATGAAGCACAGGAAAAGACTTTTCAAATCTGTGGTCTCCATAACAAAAGCAGCAGTAGGATTCTCTTAAAGGAAGAGAAAGGAATGTCTGAAATTCCATCTGTCCTCATGTATCATGAGTAAGATTGAAAAAGCTGAGAAACAGGAATAAGAAGGCAAAATGCTGGAGGGAATGGAACTCTGAAAGATACAAGCTCTGAAAGAAATTAAATTCATAGACACCAGGAAGGAGGACAAGACTGGGACTAATAGTTGTTAAACTTGGTAATTATCAGAGGGGAAAAAAAAGCATAGAAGAAAGGAGAGAAGACAATACAGCAAGACAGTAACAGTGTTTTAAAGAAACTAATTGAAAACTCAGAGCAACTTTGATGCCATTGCACAAAGAGAGAGACATGAAGCACAACATTCAGATTTTATCTAAAATCCCTCTTTTCATGCTTCTTTCCCAAAATAGATTTTCAGGAAGTGAATTCATAATGTACATAATTTCTGCCTTTTTTTTGGTATAGAATACTGTTTGTAAAAATCTTTGGAGACATCACACCTATGGAAGTTTGTTTGCTTATTTATAGACAAGATAGAAGAGGAAACTCAAAATTAATTTGATTTATCTTATATACTAACTCAGTTGTTTTCATAGCAAAAAAATGAAATAGTGATAGGGATATTGGGAACCTCCAGGAACTACCCCAGTACAAATCTTGTAAATATTGAAATATCGGTATGTATTATAAGTTAAAAACCCTAAAGAAAACCTCACTGCACTTTCAAGCTCTAAGTGCATGAGGTAGATCTTAACTAAACTTGCTTAATGCAAAGACCTTTCCTATTACCTCTTTAGAGACATGACAATTGGATCAAAGTTCCTTCCTGATTTTTTTGTTTTCAGATTGCTGGATGCCCCTTTAGCTCTCTCCTCTACTCACAGGACCATCCCAATTCTTGATTAAACATCTTCAGAGTTTCTCTGAAGATTAAAGAGAAGGGCCTCATTCAATATGCCTGTAGCAAAAGGCATATAGATTTCATTCTTATTTAAAATACGCAGGCATGTGCATGATTGCTTAGCAAGTCATGTAAAGTATGTGTATCAGTAGGGAGTAGTGTGTAAATTTAGGTTCTTAAAAAATGCTTATCTTTTTGAAAAATGTTTATTTTAGACCAGAACTCTGAACATTTAGCATTACTGTTTATGAAATTTCAGTTAGAAAATATTCATTCTTCTTGCAATGCTAAGAGCTTTAGGGAATAATTTGTATTGATTCTTCTGTCTCTGTTTATTTAGATTTTGCTTTTGAAGAAATCAGCAAGACAAAATAATGTGTTTCTTTGTGAAAGCAGAAAACAGTGAATTTTCATCATTAAAAATACCTCTATAATCTACTTCTCTTTTTAGAGGTAAAAGTTATAATCCTTTATCTTTATATCTTTATGAACTTAGGTTCTTTCTTTCTCTGTTCAGTCAGGTTTCATTTGTTAAATTTGATAAACTACAGCATTCTACAAGACACTGAATCAGGCTTAGATTTTTAATTATCGAACCCATTTTAACTGCTGTTTTATTTTCTGTGTGGGGAAAAAAAATAGTGGTGCTCCAAATTGCCATAACAACAGGCTGCACTCCTTAAAACAAGATAAGCTGTGTGTCAAAGTAAAACTGTTGCCGTGGTAACCAGCTGAATATTTAAAGTGCAGCATCCTGGTTTAATCAGTCAAATTGTCCCTTTTCCAGAAATCAACTACATCGACATTTTTCCAGCAGAAACAGGGAAAAAGGAAAAACATAGAAGTTATTAAAAAATTATTTCTGCCCTGTATATTTCCTTTCTGAGTAATTTTGTTTCAGGAAAGTCTCTTAAACTGCTTCTTTCTAACAAGATTGCAAACACTGGATCCTGTCTTTTTATCCTAGAATTCTCAGAAATTCCTCTCATCTTTTCAAGATATGCTTTCCCTTAACAGGTTAGTAAGATATTAGCATGAAAAAATGTAGTTGCACATTCATAAAACCTCCCAGTGACAATAATACTTATTTATAACCTCTCTGTTTATAAAGAAGAAGACTTCAAAAATGGCAGTAGAACTCAAATCAATCTATTAAATCATTATATGCCCTTTTTATGAACTTTATTATTAGGTGGTCAAAGCTAAATCTATTTCATCCTTCAAAAATTACTTATTTTTCTGATTTTTAATAATTATTTTTTATGTAAAGAAGATTTTTATGCACTGAAAATGAGATTGTTTTCCTTTGGAACTGTTAAGAAATATAGTTCAATTATTAAACTGTTTTTATCTCAAATACCAGAGTTTTGCAGCATAGATATCTTTGTACCATACTTGTGTTATACCATCTTAGATTCCTGTATTTTTGGGCATGAAAGTCAATGAAGCATCAAGAAAGTGATGTTTATGCCTCAGAAGAATACAGGACAGCAAAAAATGTAGCATTTAAAAGGCTACACATATAACCCACGATCACTATATTTCTCTTTTGAGACACTGGTTGGTGTGACAGAGGGTGAATAGAGTCCATTACCAGCTCACAGCTGTTGTACAAATCCTAGCTCAGCTCCCAAGGTCTCTAGGAAGTGTTCTTAGCCTGTGCTTCCTAATAAGGATTTTGAGTCAGAGAGCCTGACTCTGAGTCTCAGTGGTATAGTTGCATTTCCTATTTCTTTTTTAGCCTGGAGAGCACAGTGGTTGCATAGGGAAAAAGACAGATTCTGCAGATTTGGAATGGTTTCCTTCTTCTCATGAATGGTCAGTCAGTGCTGCATTAGGGGTTGTAGGAAAACACTTAGAAATAAAATGGCCTCTTAAGAAACGCATTCATACTTTTCTTAGACTATGTACAATATCACAGATGTCCTAATGCTTTTTCATGAAGAGTTTAAAAAAAATCTATGGAATTTCAAGCATTACTTTCCTTTTTGCAGGCCCCACAGAGAAAATATATACTGTTTTTATTATGTTATTTTTCTTTCTGCTATAAATATATAAATATTTATATTTAAATATATACTGTGTCTATTACGCTCTTTTTCTTTCTTTTCTTTTCTATTAAGCTTTACTGAAAAAGCAGGACTCCAGTGAGGATTTGCCATTTCCTGATACAGTATCTCTATGCAAGGTAGTATGTATCCTGGTGAGTAAAGGAGGAAACCTTCCTCAAAAAAAAAGAGATGCTGAAAAGTTATTAATTTCTAACACAGAAAAATATTTAATTCAGAAAGTATTAAATATGATTATAGAAAAGATTTGATTGTACTTCATACTTACATATATTATTGCTACTGTTAGAATAGTTTGAAGGTGACATCACAGCTGAGACTTTCAGAAATTAAATGGAAATATCTGCTCTGTTTTCTAAGTGGCTGTCAAAACATTTTTTCCTGTTTACAGTGATAAGTCTCCCTTTCTTTAGGTGCTATAGAGACATTGTTTTCTTATTGATATGTGAGGGAAACTGCCAGATCTATGTGGCCAGTATAAATTCATTATATCAGAGTTAATTGTCAGTTGATAAGCCATAAGATTATTCAGCTTCAAATGTTTTGAAGTGACATGGTCTGGAATCCTTTTCCTCATGCCACAAAGAGCATTCTTTGATTCTTTCGAGTGACTATCAGCTTTAGAGTTTGAATGAATCACACGACTCTCTGCCGCACTACACATGTTAGGGTCTGTGGGTAGGCCTTCTATGAGAAATAGAGAATGAGAAACTGGACAGAAAAAATACCATTTTTTTGATAAGGGCAAGATGGCTACAGGAGCCTGTTAACTGAAGTAGTCATCACAGAGTGAAAATAGCTGCTCTCAAGGATCCTGGTCCCGAGTAGTACTTCTCCACTGCAGGAAGCAGATGGTTTCTGAAAGCCGACTTGGAGAATATTTTTGTACAGCAGAGGAGACACAAGTGCAGCTTATGGAGACAAGGAACGAATCTACAGTACCAGGGAGCTCAGTGCAGGCTGCAGCCTGGGGGAGGGAGGGAGCTTTGCTGAAGACGCACGCAGGTGTTTTATCTACTGCTCTGACTCAGATAATTTGCCTGAAGCTGAATGTTACCGCATGCTATCCTTGTGTTACCCCTGCAGCAGAAATCTGAAACTAGTTTAGAAGAATCAGAACGAGTGAACTTCCTTTAGTTGTGTAAATACAATGTCAAGATGGAAAACAAACATACCTACAATTGTTGTAATGTGTGAGAACATAAACAGAGAGAAGGACCAAGACCAACACTGCAGCATTTCTTAAGACTAAATGGTGCTCAGATACAACAATTTTTAAACTACAGATAAAAGACAAATCTACTTGTCAGGGATCCCCATAGAAATTGCAGGATTTTGTTTCACTTCCCAAAGAGAAACTAAATCTTGTGAAACAGAAAAGAAAGACATGCAAACATTCTGGAAAGGAGATAGGATCAAATGAAATGCAATAGGAAATAACAAAAAAACCCCATAAAATTGGGAAATTTAGTGACTACAAGAAAATGGTCTGGGAGGAAATGAGGTGTAGTGCAAAGGACCAAAACATGCCAAAACTAATCTCAGAGATGTTGCAAAAGCAGGGGAAAAAATCAAGGAAGAAGACACAACTTTAGGAGGAAGATATGAGAGACATGGCATGGATCCTGAAAAAAATAATCTTCACAAAAGTGAAAGCCATCAAAAGACATGGGATGCCATGAAGTGCTGCCTAAAGACATGGATTTGGAAGGAAATTGCAGCCTTCCAAAACTGCAACATCAGCCACTGCAGCTGGGGAAAAGCCACATGTCTCATTCAAGGCACTGAGGCTTTCTCCATGCTGAGGTGCTAGAGCTGCCCCCAGACTGACAGGAAGATCTAGAAGTCAGAACAAAGTGCATCCTTCAGAGGTGCCCACTGCCCTGCTGAGTGCCTAAGTGGGTATTTTGCCCCAGACATCCTTGTGGAGGATGTCAGCTGAGGAAGGACATCTCCTTCAAGGTGCTTGAAGGGCTTCCCACCTCACACCTCGGTGTCCACAGCACACCCATTTGTATCGTACCATGTGTCCCTCCTCTCCAGGCCTGGAGCACCATGTCATCCTGCTGATGGCCATGGGGTGAGGCACACTGGGGCTGTGGACTTGCTGCTGTCTGGGTTTGCAGATGGGAAAATTGTAGCAACAATTTAGGTGGGAAGGGCAGAGCCCTGCCCGGTGGCTGGCACCATGGCTGAGGTGCTGGGCAGAGCTGGACAAGCCTCAGCACCTTTGTGCCCTGATCCAAGTCAGGTGGGATCTCCTTGGGTTGTGCTCATCCCCTTGCATTGTTTTGCCCCTGGTTCTTTCCCATCTGCAGGTATTTATGTGTTTACATTGTTCACAGTTTAATGGCAAAGATTAAATCACGTAACACTTCAGTCTGACATTTAGTGTATGCTACTCCTTTTGTATGTGCAGATTGAGATAATATCACTGTACTGACAGCATGGAAATTTACAATGATGCAAACACAAATATATATTTTATGTCTTCCCAGATTTCTGTTTCAATGAAATAAGCTCTCACTCAGGCAAAAAGGCCTTTGTTATTCACGTTCTCTTCAAGTCTTAATTGGCAGTTGAGCTTTGAAAAAATAACAAGCAAAGTCCAGCTTTCCCAGCCATTCCCTTTGTGCTAAGGACAGAAACAGCTGTAAGGGACACTGTTTTTCCTGATCTCTTGGGTTTTTTAAATTGACATTCATCCAGACTGCTTCTCCTATAGTGCCTACTGCTTTGGACTGGCTTACAGCTAAGCCTGTCTATTTTAGCTGGATCTTCTTCTCTGTTGGTTTACTGAACAACAGCAACAGCTGGGTAGGTAGGATCTAACCCTATTCTTGTCCTGATCTTGTGTTCCTTCAGCTACAACTTTCACTCCAAGAAGAGCCTGACCCAGGACTGTTGCAGTGGGTAATATTCTTGTGGCATGTGTAAGAAGGTGTTTTCTGCTGTACTGATGCACAGTTTCATGGTATAGTAGCATTTTCTTTTTTTATTATTTTTTAACTTCTGTAGTGATGTTCAGATCTCCTCCTACAATACAAGATTTTTTGTTTGGGATATTTCAATTTTTGACTTCAATTTGCTCAGGTATTTCCTCTTTCTAAATGTATCTGTTGCATGTAATGACTTCATACCAAAAATAATTTTGTACTCTCACACATACCAGTAGCAGTAAGAATAAAAAGGGAAGCGTCAGTCTCAATATAAATTATTGGTATGGCTTGTAAAGATTGCTGCTTCATGGAATCCTTCTCCTCACAAACCTAAAGACATCTCTACAGATAAACAAGCATTCTGTGTATCCTGTGTGAGAATTTGTCCTGCATACAAGGACCAGCCTGGGTGCTTGTGCCTAGCACATATTAATAGCAAAAATAAAATAGAAATCTACTGTGCACTCCCAAATTCACTTCAAAATCCTCATCTCCTGAAGGCAGACACCACCATTGTTCTCAGTGAGACACTGTGTTAGCTGGATGAATACACACCGTTAAACCTGGCATGCAATGTTTTCCATCACTACAAATTCAGAATAAATTCGGCTACAGTACTTTTCCTTCTCCTTTTTTTCTTTTTTCCTAGGGCATTAATTAAACACAGCATTCACAAGCATGGCCTCTTTAAGAATGATCATTCTTTACGTATTACAGATGTCAAGCTGTGAATACATGGGATAGTTATATTAATTTCTAATCACTTTTAACAGGCAGTGTTTGGGTTGCATGTAGACAGAACTAGATATCTGTAGGATTTTAAATACTTTTATCCATTGGTATGCAAATGCAGAACCAATTAGAATCTTATTGCTAGAGGTATGAATTTTATTTTTTAGAAAATATATGAGTAATCATAAAGAACTCAAAATTAGGCCATGCTCCTCCTGAAGAGAATTCTTTATCATTTATGCTTAAAAAACCCACCTCATATTCATATAGGTGAATATGGTGTGAGAAGTTAATATGGTATAAAAATATACATCCAAATGTGCCCAAAAAATAAAAATGTTGGGAAATTCTTCAGAAATATGCAATATCTCTGTCAGAATGTTTCTAGATTACAAATCCCAATGAAACAAAGCCCTTTATTTCTGTAAAAAGAAACTAGATATGCAATAGAGCTTGAATTTTACATGGGAAGTTTTTATTCTCTAATTGTTTTGTGTGTGCTTGCATCATTATTTTGTCTTTATTGGTGCTTGAAAGTACGTTTTTTATTTAGGAAAAACATACTCCTTTATGTTAGCAAATTCTGCTACAATCAGTCCTTGACCTAGATTCTCACATTTCTCAGAAATTATGTTTCTGAAGTTGTTCAGACCACATTTCATAAAAGAGTGCGTTCTTGGAATGCAGTATTTAGTCAAGGCTCAGTGTGTGATTCAAAATTGGACAAAACTCACATTGTTCTACTTTCAAAAGACATTTTTAGCATGTTCAATAATTACTTCACAGCTGGCTTTAATAAAATGTGTCCTGGAAAGAGACCAGGTTCATGCAATATTTAAATATATGTTTCACTGGAAAATAAAAAGAGTTTTGCAATCTAACTTTTAAACTGGTAGCCATGAAACAGAGCATGATTTTTAGTGCAGAAGGAGAAAGATGAATGTAATATACATCCCTTGTTGTAAGCATTGAAATAACATAATGCAGTCTGAGTATTAGGAAAAATTGAATACCTAGCACTGAAATCACCAAGCATTGTAGTCATAGTTTTTTATGAGATCTTCATAGAACAGACGATCCTATTTAAGGAGGAAAATGGAAGCATTGTTTACCACCATAAAGTCTCAATAATTAGGGAGAATAATATGCTAGTGCAAAGGAATAATTTCTGTTCTTTTACTGGTTTTATGACCAAATTAGGAATGAGAGAGGTGTGTGATCAGAAATGAGGTGAGCACGAGGTTCCATATCATGACAGCTGTTCTTGCAGTATAAATGGGCAAACATCAAAACCAACAGAGAAAGTAAATATGAAAATCAAAAGGAAGATCAGATAGCAGCCAATAATTAGAGCAAAAGACAGTAGTTTAGTGTTATCTGTACCTACCATGTCTAGAGGTAAGATTATAAGCTAAAGAAAGAAAGATGACTGAAGACAAAACCATCTGGGACATGGAACAAAGTCAGCTCTGTGAATTATGAGCTTCAAAATTAAAAGGACAGAAAACAAGCTATGGATTCAGAAAAGCTTAAGTCTGGTTCTCAAAATGCTGACAAGTTAACAGGAGCTGAATTAATTATTTTAGTCCAGAGATGTTTATTTTTGTTCAACATCGTGTTTAACAGAACAGGTGACAGTGTAAAGCAAGTACGTATCTGTGTTGTGTGGTTCAAGAAGAAGACCTACATTGTATTATGCTGCTAGATAATGTAGAATTTTGAATATATGGGTTCCATTTTGTGCATAATGTGCATATTAATTTCTAATAAATTTTTAAGAGGCAGTGTTTGGGTTGCATGTAGTGACTTGGGAAGCTGTGTTGGTTCAGAGAAAAACTATGAATATCCTTGGTTTGGAGCCGAGAATTTCATGTCTGAGAGAAGAGTTCTGTTAACATTTGCCATCTGAAGATCGTTTTAGAGAGTTAGCAGTGTTTTGAAAGTTCAGAAAGTATCTGCAGCCAAATATGCCTTATTTTTATATGCACTTGGTCTGGCAGATGCAGTGCTCACACAGAGGAGGACCCGACTGCAGAGAGATCTCTGCCACGTGCCGGATCTACAGATGCATTGGGAACGTCTGCCTGTGTAAACACAGATGCTATTTTGCAAAAGTTTCTAGATAGCAGCTGAATGATGACTCAGACGTTTTTGTCCCTGCAGAGCTGCACATGGTGCTGTGTACAGCATCGTGAAAGGCACTGGAGCAAACGTACTAATGGAGAGCTCTTTACTCTGGAATTTTTGTGCACCCCACATTTTTGCCATAATGCTCTCTGCAATAAGCCATAATACTTTTCTGTGTGATGGCATGCATAGTAATTAGAGGAGATAACTGGCATCCTTCTGTTTAAGTGAAATTGTTTGAAAAGGGCGCTTATTGAATGTGATATTTCAGAGAAATATGACTTTGGTAAAATTTACACAAAGGAATTTTTTAAAATCCTGAACCTTCTGGTAGTTTTACGTGTTTGAAAAAAAGGAAAAAGAGTGGAGAGAAAAGAAAAAAGGGGGAAAAATAAAGGCAAATTTTACAGTTCACTTCTTTATAGATATTTTAGCAGACATTTGATACTGTATTAAAAGTTATTTCCTTGCATTAATGCAGATCAAAAGCAAAGGGAAAACCTCAAAACTTGCCACAAAACTGAATATTTATCTTCCAGAGAGCTTTAGTGTTAAGCATACTTCAAACAGCTGTCTTGCTCTTCTTTCTGTGCAGAGTAAGAGGAACAGATTGCTATCAGGGAATTTAAAGGGATTATCATATTTGGGATCAAATTGCATTTAAAACTACTAAGGAAATGCAGAATATGATCTCTGAAATCAGGATCAGTTCCTGAATTAGAAAAAGAGACTGAGTATGAATATTATAGCTTACAAATATGAAATTAGGTTTTAATGATTGTAGATATTTACAATATGAGTGGTTGAATATATTAAAATGTTCAACGCTGTTGATTGTAACTGTAAAATCAATGTGATGAAGAAATCTATTTTCAAAGTGAAGTCTGCTGGTGGAAACATATGGCAATTAAAAGCTTACAATAAATAATGTCTATGAACTATAGTTAATTTTTAAGTCTTCAAAATCTGTCACCATTTATTGATACAATGTCTGTCAACTGCTTTATTTTATCTGGCAATTTGTTGACAGCATTTAGTTTACAGCATTTTGAAATCCATTTCTGCAACCAGAAAAATGATCTGTGATAGGAATTGCATCATTTTGCTAGCACTGTAGATATGATATTTCTGGTGCAGTGGGTAGGAAAAGAATTTTAAAAAACGTAACTTGATTTGAAAACACAGATTAATATTACAGCAACTTAATACTTTGAATTTTTCAATGTTAATATTTTGAATTTTTCAATGATAATTTAATTATTTTCACATGTGTTATGTTTCTAGCACAGGAAAAGTGCTTGTCAGTTTTGAGAAAATTATTATATGTCTCTGAGAGGGATGACAGGATATTTCTTTCATGTATATGCACTTTCTCATACACTGATTAAATTTAAATATATAAACACTTTTACAGTAGTTAAACATGTATTTAGCTACAGGTTTCCTTAGTGTTTTGTTTTAACACAATGTATGTTAAAACAAGTGAGCTCTTGTGTAAGTTTCACTATAATTTTCTGCTTATTTCAGATCTCTGGTTTTGCCAGTACTGTTTACCTTTCAGTATTCCTTATTAATCTGTCTAAACTTCCTTATTGTGTTGTAGATATTATATAGTATTTTGAAAGGCACTGCATGTTTTCTTGCAGTATTTTCCATTTTCCCAATACTTTCAATCTTTACCCAGCTGGCTAATAATATTTTACTGGCCCAGACAAAGAAAACCTAATAGAAAACTACATTTCCTGATGTGATTTTTGTGAAATCAATTGAGTCAAAGTTCAGAAGAATCTATATCCATGTGAGTCTAACTATTTAAGGCTTAGTGAGTCTAACTATTTAATGCTCGGAGTCAGGGCATGGTAAATAGCACTTGGTAATCTTCCTGGTTCAGTCAGGCTTGGTAAGATCTTTTTTCCTTTGATGCTCAGAAAAGAATATTATTCCATGTGCAACTAGATCTCTCTCACTTTGGTACACAGAACCTCAGCATTACAGAGGTGCCAGGAGCATAGCTTTAGAAGGTGTAATCAGTAACAGATTCAGGATGCAAAAAAAGCTTATTGCATTTGTTTTAGATAGCAACTCACGAACCTAGGAATGACTAGTCTCCTTGAAAATGTCATAAATCATGGTATTACTGTTCAGTCCTTCAAAGTAATTACTGTATTATTTCTACCAATTTGTTCAGTGTAGACTCTTGTAGATGGTACTTTAAACTGTGATTGAATGAATTGAGTTCTGAAGCCAGAAGCTGACAACAAATCATTCTAATGAGGCTCCTTCTTTTTGTCATATAACATGACTACAAATGAGAAATTACCTCACTTTTGTATTATGTTAAATAGATGTTGTTGTTTTAAGTGTTGATCTGACATCATGGGCATGATTTCCCTGCAGAAAGGTTAGGTGTTCAGCCTCTAGCATATTTCTCTCTCTCTGATGTTTCTTAGAATGCCACTCATATCACAGCAAGATTAAAAAGCTTTTCAGAGCATTGCTATGTTTTGCAAATGCTCAGTCCAGCTGTAGCCCATGAGCTCCTAGTATAGTAATGCCAGTTATTTAAGCAATTATTAGCCAAAGAAACACAGATCATCTGCTGCTGTACGTGTGTGTATGTTCTCAGAGGCGTGTCCATATGTCCCCAGTGGCCAAACCAGGTGCCAATATTAAAATCTGAGCACCTATTGGTAACCACAGCAAATCCCAGAAATCATATTTCCTGTGAAACCACCACAGACATCCAGGCAAAAGCATGCTATAAAGACCTTCTAAACATGGATGGTATTTATGAGGTAGATATAAATTACCACTTGAGAACCATTATGTTCTATTACATAAATAAGCATTCAGGGACTTTTGAAAATTTGTAATTATGATAGCACAGAAGCTCTAAATTGGTTTTCTATAAATGTTTTATAAGGCATTTGTTACTTCCACTGTTAAGGTAATGTCATAATTAAAACATTTCACCTTTATGTCACTAACAGATTTTTTGACACGCTGGAAGGATAATCTATTATAAAGTATCCTCAATTTAGTTTTGGACTGAAACAACACATTACTTAACTGGATATTTAGTGCAAAAAAAGCATAAAAAAACCCTCTAACTGAACAGATGTTACAATATGAGCATCAAATGTCCAGTAATTTTCTCTTCTTGTTTCCCTGTTTCGCTAGTGGAATATGTAAACACCTTTTCAGGGAGAAACAGGGGAGGACAGGGATGGGTGTGGGTGAAAAAGAGACATATTTTACATTTTCACTTATGCCACTTTTACTTCAGGATGATCTCCTTCATGAAGTGAGGTTTGAACTGTGTTGTCTCCTTTGAAAAGACATTCCTGTAATCCACAGCCTGGTCTGTAATGCCTCATTTAGACCACCTGCTCTGGCTAGTGGCACACCATAGTTTGGTTTTGGATGCAGCTATTGAAGAGAAGTCAAACAGGGCTTTCTAAATTTTTTAAAAACAAACAAACAAAACAAGCAAAGGTATGTCATGTTCACATTCTAACACAGTGTGATTATCACTGAGAGGGAGCTGAAATGAGGCCTGAGGGCATGAGATGTGTCATTCTGGGAGAGGGAGTAAGGGAATCCTCACCACAATTACAGAAATGCCTGTACTGTTCAAGAGCCCATATTGATCTTTCTTAAATTATTTAAGTCTGATTATATCAGTAAAACGTAAAATTGAAGTATTGACCAACTTCTTGTTGAAATATATTCTCTATGTACTTCCCTCATCACTGAACTAATTTTGAGAAGAAAATTCTTTGCCTGATTTCTTAGACTTTATGCAGGAGTCGAGTCGAGATACCAGTTGCAGTGCCAACAGGAAATTTTTCTATTTCTGCTATGTATGGAAATATTTATATAGGGATGAGACCTTCTTTTATTGAGATGATGTATTATTTTTTATTCTAGAACTTCTACATTTAGGATGGATCTGTTATGAAGCAATTATGATACCAAAAGTTACTTAGAAAGGGTGCACTGTTTCAGCAGTGGGTAAGAGAATTCCAGCAGCAGAGATAGACTAAATAGCAGACATTCCAAGAAATTACTAAATGGAATGACTTATAGAAGTTCACAGAAGTTAAATCTGATTACATGAGGTAGCCTTATAAAATTCTCTGCTGTAGTAAAAGTTTGTGTTTTGTTTAAAATCAGAAGATGACCATTCATCATGCTTTATGGTTTTAGTCATCTGCAAGCCTGACATTTAGATTTGGGTGGTTTCTGAACAAGGTGACTCTTTTTGCCTTCCTGTCAAATCATAGGTCTTAAAGCATTAGAAAATGATTTTCCTCTTGATCACTAAGAGTTATTTGCAACATAAGCAATAAATGCCTTCTCTGTCCATCATTTCTTCATGCTCCTACGGAGACAGGAAGGAAGCAGGAGGTGTAAAAGAATCAGCAGCTGAAAATCAGACCAGAAATAAACGCAGCACTAGTCTCTGGATTTTATATTTAAACAACTGGGGAAAAAGAAATTAAGAGGGAGAGATAAAAGGACACACACAAAAATGTGGAAAGAAAACAGAGTCAACTGTCTATTAATGAATGCTGCAGACCAGCTCAACAAGCTTCTGTCTGTGAAATTTGGGTTAACCAATATGGCTATCATTTTAATTGCAAGGAGTTTGTGCAAAGACACAAATTCACTGAAATTCTTTCTGATATAACAGATCCACAAAGTCTCACAGTGATTATGTTCTTTGTAAGTAAGTTGTGATTCCACATCACTGTTTTTTTTTTTTCCTTTTTTTTAAAAGCTAATTGCCTAAGAAAACAAGGCTTCAACAATGGTATACCCCCCCCCCCCATTAGCAAATTTTTAATTTTTATCCACTTTGTTACCTTCAAAGTTGCTAGGTACGGTTAAGGGTTTTTGTAACAAGCTTCCTACAAGCTTTGAGAAAATAACAAAGCTAAGAAAGTCTGTGCCATAGTAATGGGAGGCAGTAGCATGAGCTCAGGGGTGGTTTTGGGCAGTAGAGAATCCTCACTGGAAAGGCCCACTGTTCTTGGAACCACCTTAAAGATGTTTGCATTATGCTTTTGTCATTTTGTTCATGCTTTCAGAAGCTCTACCCTTCTGACCCACAAACTCTCTGATCCAGTCTTATATCACTGTAAAAGGCAATTGATGCTGTTTTGCAAAGGAGATGTTCAAAAACAAGTGAAGTAGGGAATCATGGTACCATGTTCTCCAATAGGAATCACATTTCAGATAAGGGTCACAGGCATATATTTCAGACTAAACACCTAGGACATTGTAGAGTAAATAGGAGAGGATGTTTTAAGCAAATAGCACGTCAAAATGATAACTCTTCATGTGTTTTATCTTAAATTGCTGTAATTTAATCACACATTTCCCAAGATGCAAAGCTTATCTGTCATTCATTTTACAGCTTACATACTTCTTGAAAATAAGCAGAAAATTGCCAGAATTCTAATGAGTGCCTTGCTACTGTGCATCATGAGAACTGTAAACTGCCCTACATTTAAAATCTGTTCTTTGGCATCTCTTAGCCAACACTCTTGAGACCCTATATTGTACTCACTTATCCTAATTTCCTTGAATTAATATATAAGACTGTCATTCACACCCAGGCTTCTCAGAACAAACAGTTTCCAGGAAATGCAACAGAAACCAGTCAACAAAAGCAGACGGGCATCCTGAGAATCTGAAGTCATAAAAATAATAGAACAGAACACATTAGCAGCACGTATAGCTGGTTTATGCAGCTTTGTGATCTTATTACTATTACTTTCATCTTCCCTCTTCTTTTTTCTCTTCTCTTTAAAATCATACTTGATATGGAATTGGTATATTAAACTACATCTCCCTGCAGGCCATGGAAAATAAAGGAATCTCAAGTGTGTAAAGAGCAAAGGTGTTTTAAAACACTGGAGATAAATCTAAGTAAAAAGTCAGTGGCTTCAAAACACAGCAAGAACATCCCCTTCAGCATCTGAAGACCAGAATTAATGACCCAGGATTTCCATATAAGGAGAAACTTAGAGAATGGAGAATAACAGATTGCAGGGTATAGCAAAGAGCAAATTCCAGCCACATTTTGCACAGGGCACCCTTTGTACATCATGCTCAGCTTTGAACAGAATAATTCAATTCCTTGGGCCAGAGAGAATCCATAGTGAAGGGTTTCAGGCATCATTTGAGATCAGTCCTTGTCACCATAATGTTTTCTGAAAAATCCTCTTTGCCCAGGATTTTCTCCTGGGAAGCTGAGAAGCCTCAGAGAGGAATGAAAACAGCAATTATCTGAATGCTGCTCCAGAGTTTGCTGCTTTGGAATGTGGCTTGGACATTTTTTACCAAGAGGTGAATGTTTGATTGGTTCCATGTGAATTGTTTTTAATTAAAGGCCAATCGCAGCCAGCGGTGTTGGACTTGCTGAGTCAGTTACGAGTTTTTATTAATTATTCTTGTGAAGCCTTCTGATGTATCCTTTCTCTTTCTTTAGTATAGTTTTAGTATAATATAATATAATATAATAATATGATATGATATGATATGATATGATGTGATATGATATATAATATAATATAATATAATATAATATAATATAATATAATAATAAATCAGCCTTTTGAGAACTTGGAGTCAAGTTCTCATCTCTCACCTCATCCTGGGGACCTCACAAACACCACAAGACCTTGTTTCCAGTAGTCACTTCGGCCAATACTGCAATAATTTATGTTAGCTATTCCCTGTGCCAGAGGCTGGGAGGGGATCTATGCTCCAGCACGAGCATTCTAGCCATGAGACTGTATGAGTCTGTCTTGTGGACTGCTGTCAGCCAGAGCCTGGATACTCCTGGCATCATCCCAAATGACTGTGCTAGCCGTAAAGCAAAGGAGACTCCTCTTCCCATTGAGTTATTCCATCACATTACACCTGATGGAATAGGTGTGCTGAGGATACACTTTGGTATATCTGGTCTATAAAGGCCAAAAACCAGCACAGAACTGAGTTACTGAATCCAACTAAAGGGAGCTGAAGAGCCTATCTATTTAAACTTGAGCAATGCTAGGCATTCTTTGTAGCAGAATTCTAGCTACAAAAGAAGCATTTCTGGTGAAAATATAGATAGCTGGTGCTTTCTGCTTACAGTCCTAAAATTAAACTAAATGAAAAAAAAAGATGAGTAAATTTCTGGGTTTGTGATTTCCATAGAGGTGCCCATTTTCTATTTTAAGACTTAGTATCCAAGAAAGTAAAAAAAGAAACCAAATTAAACATTTACCCCAGGTAAAAAAAAAAAATTACAGGAATTTCTGCATATTCAGCAGACTTGATCCAAAAATAATCTAATTAAATATTAAATACTAGGTCAATATTAAACATTAAATATTTATAAATATTGTGTATATGAAATATTTAACATAAGGTATTGTAAATAGTAACATTTTAATTTAAAAATTCCTCTGAAACATATTCTATGATTTGAGAAGCAATTTATTTTCTTTTAATGAAAATTGTTTTGAACAATTTGAAGTGCTGCTGCTATTATTTTTTTCTACAATAGATTAGCACAGTATTTGAGATATATTTATAATATCTAATATCTAAGATATTAGATATAATACATGGCAATCTTGTGATGACAAAGAATACATAGTTTTATTAAAACAGACTAAACTCTGGAAAACTTCTTTTGTATGAAGTAAGGAAAATTTAGATGGATATCAAAATTTTCCTTATTTTGTCTGCTCTAGGCTATCAAATTATTGCAGCATGTTATATCTCATCTACTCTTTATCAAATGAGATGAACTTTTGTTCATTTTCATGATAATAAAATAATCATAGAATATGCTGAATTTGAAGGGACTCAGCAGGATCAACAAATCCAAATCGATAAATATGCATCAATTAGTACTGGTACTTCTAGATTTGTTTCACACAATTATTATGGAAGTGGAGATAGAAAATGCTTAATAAGTAAAAGGCTACATAATCCTATATTTGGAAACAAATGGAAAGTGCATTCAAAAGTGTTTGATTTCCTTATTTATATTTAATTTAAACAAAGTCAGAATTTGGAGTACTTATGTCTCCAATTTTTCTTCCATGATCTGTTTGTATATGAAATTTTATATTTTGAAAAATTGATAAAGACAATTAGGATATTAAATTTTCTTAGGAAACTGTATTAAGATTAGTATTCAAGGCAAATTTTGACTTAGATAATTACCCATCTGATTTTCATGTTGACTCTCCTGAAGTGCTGGTGTGGTTAAAATCCCGTTAGGATGGCTATGAAATCTAAGTGCACAACAATAGCAAGCACACTCTGACTAAAATTAAATACAAATGTTAGTTGTTATTTGACTCACTAAAATATTTTGGTGGATTTCTATTTTTAGTTTGTTAAACAAGGTTGCCATTATGCCAGAAGCGTTAAAAAAAAAAGGGATGAGAAATAAATTGGCATGCTCAAAAGAGCATATATGAATTAATGTTTATCTTTCTATTTTTGGGGAGCTTCCTTTCTGCCTAAGATTGAAATAAAAATGAAACAAAAGGGGGAGTATTGCGTTTTTTCATCATAATCAGTAATTAATTTTCTCCTGTTATCTGCTATTTATCCTACTGTTGGATCCCTGCCAGAGAATGCTGATAAAAATTCCATTATCTTTTAATTTTGAAGTGATGATACTAATCCATTAATTATCTGCATGTTTAACCACATGACAACAGTTAACCCTTTACCCTTTTAAATCCTTTATCCCCAATTCAATTTCTGAGTGATGTTTGTACTGCCAGGAATTTAGTATTGAACAGTCTTCACTGTTAAAAACCTCAGTAGTTTCACTATATCAGATCTAGTTTTTACTCAGATATTCAGATCTAGATTAGTTTAAGCAAGCAGGAGATAAATTATCAGAAATTTCTACTTTTGTGTCAGTCATATTTGTTGAGCCCAGAGTCACTGAGTAGGGTAGAATTCAAGATATACAGCACCAGTGAGCTGAATCAAAAGTAGCTTTCCATGGTCTGAAAGTTTAAATCCACCAGACTGATAATGAAATCCTACTTCCCAGACCCGTGCTGCAATTTTTTTTCTATGTATGATTCTGTATTTTACTAGCAAATTATAACAAATGCCCTCAAAATAGAACCAATGAAGACAGCAGAGAAACCTAATTTCAGTATTCTGATTAAATTTAGACATCAGGCTGATGTTAACCTAATCAATATCATCAGTACAATGATTTTATAGTATATACCAAAAGGCAAAACCTAAAAAAAAGAAAGATTTGATGTGCTTTAATTTAAAAATATCGAATTTAGGGATTTCCAGAATTAGGCGACAGCTTGCATAGATATTTTTATCGTGCAGACTTTTCTGCTCTTGCACCTAGGTTTTACATTTCTGCTTTAGACTCTTGAATTATTCTGGATATGACCATTAAAATTATAGTTTCTTTTTAAATGGTGGTGAATAATATGATTTTTCTTATTGAGGGTCAAATAAGAGTAGGGTTTCCTCTTAGTTTGTTGTCTGCTAATTCTCTATTCTCTATGCCTTTTTTCTCTCCATGTTCAATATAGTGTAAATTAAAAATATATGGATTTAATGCTAGGATCACTGAAATCAATGATACAGTTCTTTGATATGAAGGGTTGAAGAAAATCCTGTAAGTCTCTGGGATATCATTAATAACTGTATAAATTCTCATTGATCTGTGAGGATCAGGATATCTGATGAAAACCTGGTATGATAAAGCACAAGTTCTTGCCAGGGTCAGAAGCTCTTTGGAGAGAATTAAATTTTCAAAAACGTGAAAAGGAGAAAAGAAGGTTGCTTAATGAGACATGAATAGATATACTGTGTTCTTCAAGAATGTGTTGATATATGAGCAGACTCCTGGAAAGTTTGCTTTAGGAACTGTTACACATACTCAATATTACCCAGAAGGTGTGAAGTGGGATTGTGAATTTGCAGAGGAATATATTACAAAAGAAGTACCTGTCAAATTAAAAGCTATATAAGTGAAATGTAAATACCCAACATCAGAAACTTGCTTTTTATTAGAAATACCTTTATCTGAGAGTAGAGAAATACTGATATTAACAATTTGGTCATAACGTAAAAGGTGGAGTTTTGATGGACACAAGTCTGTGCATGAGCTTTGCTTTTGCAAGAAGAGTGCACAATATTCACTAAGCATTTTTTTAAAACTCTAGTTAAGATATGATATAGAAAAGGATGCTAGAAATGAAATGCATGTTCTGGAATAGTACTTCCCAATTCTTTCTTTAGCTTTCTTAATCTTTCTTTTTCCCCTGCCTGCTACTCACTGCTAAGCCCATTTCTCTCAGCTTGTTCCTTAGTTTAAATCTATTTTTATCTTATTGATGAGTCACCCGTCAGTCTGTAGTTTAACACATCCTGTGTTTCTCCGGATGGTCTCACATGCTTTTTATATAAAGGGAGAGGAGGATTCTGTAATTGCATCGTGACTCTATTCTTTTTCACTCTAAAGGAAATTAAGGTGGTATTTATTTATAGTCTGGAATATTCCTGATTTTTTTTCGCATGAAAGTTTCCATCAGGTTCCTATGAATGTTTACCCAGGTCTTCTACTATGTTTTTTCTCACTTGTGGCCTGTATAAATGCTGGTGTTTATTTGGTTATGCTGCTTGTCAGTTCAGCTGCAGCTGAAATCATTAAATTCTCATATAATTAT
Organism: Setophaga petechia; assembly: GCA_024362935.1. Classification (NCBI taxonomy): domain Eukaryota; kingdom Metazoa; phylum Chordata; class Aves; order Passeriformes; family Parulidae; genus Setophaga; species Setophaga petechia. Next base: position 38,620,758 of record JANCRA010000001.1, read on the forward strand.
AGTGATGCCATTCAAACAGCTAGAGTTTAGGTTGTGTCAGCATTTCCATTATAAATCCTTAATTTAAATGGTTTGCAATAACTCAACCATAAAATATGTTTTGAGCTGAACCTTGGTTTGTAATGTTTTGGGCCAGGAGCAACTTCCTTTTCAAACCAGAAAAAAAAAAAAAAAAGAAGCAAATAGCTCTCTCATCATTTCAAGAGTGGACTGAGTGTTTGTGAAAAAGGTAAGTTTGCTGCTGTAGGAACCAAGCTATGGTAAAAGCCTTCCGTGACACAAAAGATGTGTTACAGGTTTTCTTCATTTTGCCTCATCTCAACGTACAGATTCTGATTCTGTACAGGAATTGTTTGGGTCTCATGTCTGCTTTAAGGCTGATAACAAGAAAATAATTTGATGACAATTTTGATAGTATATAAAGGGATCAATTAAAGGCATCCATGACAGCCAGCATGGTGGGACTGGTACCACCACACTGCACCTCACACAGCTTCAGTTGCCAAGGAACCATTCAGGATACTGTGGTCTAAATCTGAGCCATGAGAGGTTCATAAAGGCCCTCATTATTCACTCATAAATAACCTGGCTCCTTATTGCTTAAAGCCTAACAGGAAGGCAATAAAAAGAGACATGGACTGAACACTGGCAACACAACCATACAAATGTGTTAGTTTGGATGCCTTTCGTGTTCTTGTTCCTGCTGTTTTTAAATGGGATATCTTTTTCTGGATTGCTCAACTGCATCAAAGCACACAACCAAAGTAGAGCCTCTGCCCCTACTTTGAGATATTTTGAGATACTCAGCTCAAAATATCTTCCTAGAAATCCAGCCAGTGTTCTTGATCACAGGACAGTTTCAATCATGAAAAGAATGAAAATAGCCCCCTCCTGTAAAAACTCACAGCATACTGTTTGGCTGATGATATCTCACAAAAAAACCAGTTAATATAAGGAAAAAAAAATCTCTTAAAGCTTTATTGATATTTAGATAGTAAAATCCAAATTTAGTTTGACATGAACTGTAGCTACCCCAATTCAAAATCCAGAAAATTAATCTAGAAAATAGATTAATCCATTAATCTAGAAAATAGATTAATGACAAGTCTAAAAAACTGCATTGAAGATTTTCCTGGTGAAGTGCTTTAATCTATGCATTTTGTCAAGTGTCAGTTTATTGTTTAAGAACTTGCAACAGAAGCTTTTGACCTTAAACTACTGTTTCTATTAAAGCCTCTACCAAACCTTGTGTTTTCAGTCAGTCAGGAAAAAAGCATTTTTTATCATAAATATTTAATATTTGTGGTAACATGCCCTAGAGAGGCAGTATAAAGCTAAAATGTCCTATACTTAGCCCTTAATTATCAGATTAGAGTTCATTCATACAAATCTGTTCTCATATAAAATTTCATGAAGATGTGATTTTCTCCCTTCTGCCCCAATCTAATTAAGTCAAAATTAGCCTTATTCCATATAAGTTTGTGGTGTAGTATTTTGCTTCTCTTCATCTTAGTTTTACATAGTACATTTAGAAATTAACAATACAGGAAGAGCCCATAGGGGAAAAAAAAGTATCAGGTCTTACAGCTATTAGCATAAATTAAAATTATTTTTAAAATCTGTTAAAGAAGATATTCCATAAAATGCTTATCTTCTGCAATATGACTGATTAAGCTCTAATTTTCCTGGAAAAATGTGCGATAAAGGAATCCTTGCAACAGTAATGGTAATATAATATTGAATTCATCAATTTAGATCTCAATAAAATCTAAGCCTAAAACTCATGATTTTCCCTTATTCTGTATATGCTACCTGAAGAGACATTCAAAGCTGTTATATTTCATGAAGGGCTTTTGATCAGCAATTTTCTACCCATTTTTGTATTGGTTATCGTGACTGTACTGTATGTGTTTTATCTCCATCTATATTATCTAGAAAGTAATACAACCATATTTAGGGCGCCATAGAAAATGAAGAATGTTACAGTGATGCTATCTACAGAATTTACAGGAGGCAGAAAAACTGGCAGTTCAGTGGTTATCGATCTCTTCCTTACAGTGCACTGGTACTATAACATCAAGAACTTTTCACATCCCTGTCCAGGCTAGACCACCACAGAGCCATCACAGGTGCACAGGTGACAAGCAGTGACACTCTGGGACCAAAGACAGCTCAGTGATGCCTGTGGAGATCACTGCTGGTGCACAGCACTGCTGTAGCCAGGCTTTCATTTTAGAGCTAAGACACAGCTTCATCTCAGCACCAAGCTGTGCCATGCAGGGCCCTCTGAAAGGCTTGTAAGACTCTGAAACTTGAATGCCTCACGCACAGACACGCTGAAAGGAAGCCTTGGGTGGCTGCAATCTAGGAAAAGCAGTCAAGCCTTCTGGCTTTAAAACTCCACTACCATTTTACAATCAGTTGGGCAGTAAATTATAAGGTCTGTCTAGAAAACTCTGCTGAAGTTCTGATTCATATTTTCCCAGTTTCAGAATTTGGCCTTTGAATACTTTTCTATGTGAGCAGTTATGATAGAAAAGGATGGCAAATACTAAAATAACTCACAGGGCTCTTCTGTTTCACAACAGCTCTTCCATTCTTAAAAATTTACAGTGAGGTAATTCCTCATGTGGGAAAGACATTTGAGTGATTGCACTGATTGGGTAGTTCTGGTGCTCATCCTAATTATGAAGAGAAATGTAATGAGTGGCAACTTATTGACATGGATAGTGCCAGTTATGTGTGTTCTGGGAGTCCAGGTATCATTGATTTTGATAATGGATTACCTAAGTGTAAGAGAGTTGCTCCTCCCTTTTCTAACGGGTGAAGAGTATCAAAATGTCATGACAGATCCCACAAAGAAGAAACACTTTGTGCTTTAGCACAGTAATATTTACAGTAACTATTGTGGCTCACTTCTTCAGGAAACAGCAGTCTTTAAAATCACAATGAAAACCCAAGTGTAACCAAGTTTCTATTTTTCCCTGAGGGCAAGAATAAATGAGGAAAAAGGGATGGTACTTGTTTTGAAAACGAATAAAATATGTAGCTCGAATTTTCTTTATACTTCACAGTGAATCAGGTGCTTATCACGGACTATCTTAAAGTACTTGCAGGGTTTCTCAATAGACATTGTTCTCAAACACAATCATAAGTGTTTGAATACTTTTGCCATGCCTCATGGGCAGAGATGCTTGTAAGCTTCTGTCACACAGAAAGTTAAAGTTATTTTATAGACTCACAGTCTTGGTCATTGTATAAATTAGACCAAAAAAATAGCTCTGTTTATAATCATAAGTATCTGTCCATTTGTATAATTTTTTCTGTTCATTTTTAATTCTTGTTTAGTGCTCAATCAGGCTTTAAGATGTTGGCCTATATAACATGATCTTAGTATTTTTGATTTCTTTCCTACCCATATATAAAACATAAAATTATCCTGGATGAATAATATGAACTTATTTGTGCAATATTCAGAATGTTATTTAAGACATTGATTTAAAACAACAAAGGAAAACTTGACAGTCTGATCCAATCCACGTATTCTTCAGAACAATTTCTGTAGTCCTTGTGAAAGGTTTTATTTCCATACAAAATTGCTCTTCTTTCTCAGATTCTTATTTTTTACTTTCTGCTAAAGGATCATTAAGGAATGTCTCTTACTGTTAGTCTGGTGTGATAAGAGGAAGCAGAAAGTTATTTTGGCCAAGATGTGTTCCTGTGCCTTAGAGACAGGCTCTATCATTAGCATCTGAGTCATTGTCAGTAATTACTCATTTCATCAACACAGGTCTGTTTTGTTACCTTATTTTTTTTAACCCTGTTTATATCCAGAACTCTATTTGTTTCTTTTTGTGTGTCCTTTTGTTATTGACAGATGTTACTTAAAACCTCTTTTCTGTCAGTTCACCTTTCACAGTAACATTTATTGCTTGCATGTTTGGCTTTTGTTCAGTAGGGAAGTTTAGTACAAACAGTTTCAAGTTCAGGCTTTTCCACTACAGTCAGTGGAAGTAGGCTTGACAGTATTTGCATAGCATGTCATGACTGTTGTCAAATCTGACTTCAAAACCATTATGCATTCTTATAGGCAAAAATACTTGAATATCAATAAAGATAAACTGCATTAATTTTAACATGCCATTGGGAACTTAGCTAGGGAAACTGTGTGTGCATACAAACCTAGCCATGGCAGCTGCTACTTGTTCTAGGGTTTTTTTTCCCCAATCTGAGGAAGTGCAGAATCAATAATACAACTTGAGATGTTACTATTCAGGTCCTCAGTGATACCTTGCTCCATAATTTATGAGCCTCTGACAGTTTTAAAACAGTTGTTCATTTGACACCTCTCTCCATATTTGCCCTAGCACTTTCAATTGGCTCTTGCAAAAAGAAAAAAAAAATAAACCAAATTCTTGCGTCAGCCTGCAAGTAATAAGCCAGTCTGCCAAAAACTCTGTAGTCAAAATAGGTATTCCCTGATTCCCTGCCCAAACTAAAATAACTCTGCAGCTAAAACACTCACCTCAGTACTGAAGCAGCTTCCATGACAGAAGATGTTCCTCTTACCCAACCTCTTCCTAGACACCAGGTCCCTCTGTCTGGAGGCAGAGCCTAAACCCACATCTCCTAACTGAACTCTATCCACCTCCATTCTGATTGTTTCTCTGTCTGTTAGCTATGCTCTGAGAAATGCCTTCAAAAATTGAGGGAAAGAAAAAGAAGTCTTGTTTATTGACTCCAAAAGGGCTTAAGATTAACAAGTGAGGGGAGTTGCCAGGTCCAGGACAGAGGAAAACCTGAAGCCCCTCAGCTGGGGAAACCTCAGCACGGACAAAAGCATCCAGTAAGATCTTGGGGAAGGAATAATGAATTTATTGAGTCACAATGCACTTTAGAATTTTCCTTTAAAGAACAATGTGAGGGATCTGAAATAATATGTGGTTATGGAAATAATATGTGGAGATAAAATAGTAATCCCTGTTGTCAAGAAGTTCAGATCACTACTTAAGCAGCAACTTTCTTTGAAAGATGCTGCTGCTGGGAGCTTGAGCAGATTGTACACTGAAGAACAGATGAACAATAATAACATGGCCAACCCTTTAGGCAATTAAAAAAATTCTATTGCTACTCTTTAATTAATATTTTTTCATGTAGTTTATGTCTTCTAAGTAGTGAAAGTATACTGCACTGCTTAGGGTTCTTATCTATCCGAAATTTTAACAAGAAATCTCAAAAAAAGGAAAAATCAATTTTAGACAAATGATGTTCATATTTTATAGATCCTTATTACTTAAAGGAATTGAAAAATTGAAAGTCTGTGAAAAATAAAAATTATTTAAATGGTAAGGTTACAGATCCCCATGCAGTAAACTATTTCAGATTTGGAGAGCACTGTGAAAGCTTACTGAGCACATCCTTTAGTAAGAGACAAAATCTTGTCTGAGAGGAGTCATACAACTGAGTTGAACACCCTTTGCAATAGTTTGTTTCAAAACTTGCTTATATTACAACTTCAGCTTTATTTCCAGGCTGGATTTCTCTGATTTTTTCTCTAGCCATCGAGTCTTGGTAAGTCTTTCCTTTAATGGCTTTTTTATGTGCAAATAACTATGTACTGTGTTTGAGCCATGTTTTGGCTTATTAAATAAACAAAAATGGTTAAGCCTGATCAGTCTGATATAATAGTTTTGTTTTATAATCTCTTAATTATTAGAGACTTATCTTCTGTTTTTTCTCAATGTTTTCTCAACAAATTTTTCTGGGGCCATTCCAAAAATGCATTCTAGCACTGATCTTTGCTAGTGGTGTGTACAGAGATACAAATGCTTTCCTACTTTTATTTGTCACCTCCTCTTTTCATAACACTGTAAAAAATTTACTCTCTTAGCTAGAAAGACACTGTAGGAAGAGTTGACACTGAGGCATATAACTTTACAATGACCTGCAAGTAATTTGTGAGGGACTGTTTTTTGAGGCATACATTCTATAAAAATAGTTGAATTGTTAATTTTTCACATATATTATCACATATTTAATTGTACTGGGATATATCTGTATGGATCATGGCATTCAAACAACACCAGCTTCTTATTTTCCGGAGTCATCTAAAAAATTGAATAGAAATCTATTTATATCATTTTCTAATGACTGTAAAACAAGGAGCACTTACAAAAGAAGTAGCAGCCAATGGCCCCTCTAGTAATTTAGTGCCACCTTTCTATTAGAAAACATTTATTTTGCAGCAGTTTGAAATCCAAATACTTATCAAAGAAATCTGCAAAATTAGGAAGTTTTACTTCCTAATAGATCCTGGAGGTGATTTTTTTGTGAAACTGAAACTATTCAAGGACATAACTTTAGCTTTACATCTCTTGAAATTTACTAAAAATGCTCATTTTATTTGTATGACTCTTCATAATAAAGAATGTTGCAAATAACCTCCTTTCAGAAAGTGCCTTTCAGTGTCTGAATAACCTTAATTCTTGCTGAAAGCCAGCTCTCCAGTATTTTATACATGCACAATAAGGAAAAAGAAATACTGCTGCACTTTGTAGGATCGAAGCAGTACCAAGAGGCCATGGTACACATTATACTGGAAATAGCATCAAAGTCATAAATGCTGATTCAGTTATCAGAGCTGTGGGCTTGCTCGTATTTATAAAATGACAGAAGAAATCACAAAGGCCCACAGCAATTATTAACAATGATGTGGTGAATTTATATGGCCTGAAAGTGGGTTATGCGCTGCTCTAATACCCAGGGAGTAGGTCAGGAAGGGAATTATGACTGAGTTACAACTCTTTGCCAGGCTCCACACACTTCAAGCAGGGAGAAATCTGTTTTGATCTCTATCTATAGAAGAGTATCTTTATCTCTATGGGGACTTGAATGTGCAGACTTGTTTTTTAGTTGATAATAGTAACGAAAAAGGACCAGGAACAAAATGAGGCTTTTTCTTGGGTTTAATTTTGCTTCTATTTAACCTAGACCAGTGATAAAATCATTAACTGAAAATCTTCCCCTTAGGACTATGTCCCAGATAAAGGAAGGCACTTCTGTAAAATAAGGTAAGAACAGATGGAGGAGGAGACTTGACAGAGAAGTAAATAGCTCCTAATGGTTTCTATCATACTGAGGCCTGAGGCTTAGGTCTGGGGCCTTGCTTCATTCAGAGCAATAGACTGAAACACACTCTTTTTCCTTTTGGGTTAATGCTCAGAGTCCAAGATGTGTCCTACTCTGGATAACGTAGTTATTTTTGTCTATATGGGTGTTTTTCATTCTGCTTTTCATGTTTTCATTTGTAGGAAATGACAGATAAGAATGAAAGTCACATGAAAGTACAACCTTTTATTGAAACAGAGAGAAAACATTCAGCGTTAAAATGATCCATGACAAGAAAATCTTTTATTCTGTCCAGGACTAGCAGTGATATATGAGCTAAGGAAATGTGTTTTTATACTTTATTTAAGATCAGTAGTAAAATAGGCTTAATTCATAGTTAGGTTACTGTTAATACATAGGAGTGTAAGCAATCTAATTCACTCTGTACAATGTAACTGATTAATTTAATGATTTACTGAATCCTGGAGCATTTATTTCCTTGTATTAACTCTTTCCCATTATCTTTGGCTAAACCTTCTGTATATCTGAGAGGATCTTTTCAGCCTAGATGGAGAGTAAGTAATGTAGGGAATAAGGGGCTTTGTCCAAGTATCTGGTACTCTCGGATCATAGCGATGTTGCACAATGTAAACACAGAACTGGAGAAGAAACTGACTTTTCAGAGTCCTACCAAAGACATTCCTATGGAAGAGGATTTGAATACAGTCTGAAAAAGTCTGGGCATGATTGTGCATGTCAAGGGATAAAAGAAACTTCAGAGAAGGAGAGCAATCTATGCAACAACCTTCCAGCTTGCAGAATGGAGAAATTAGTTCCTCTCTAAAGACATCTCCCTAAGTCCTACACTCTGTTTATATGATTATATATGTGTGTCTAATTTTTTATGAAGTAAACAAACAAAACTTTGGAATATCATGTCCTTGGTTAGCATTTCATCTTTTTTGCTGCCGTTTGATTATTTAATGAAGTTGCATTGCATTGCTGTGAGCCACTGAGAGTTTAAGGGTTCAGATATGTCCTTTACCTTTACCTGCTTGTTGATCTGAAGAAAGATGCTGTCAACTTATACAGCCCCCATTTCACTGTCTTCACCCCAAGCAAATTTAGCAATTTCTGTCCTCTGTATCCTACTTCTGTCAGCATCAGTAAAGTGCCTTTCTCTTTGTCCTAGCAAGGGCCATTCACCCTGTCCCTCTCCACCTGCATTTCATCGTTCAAAGAAATCCAACAAACTAACACAAACCACATCCTGTTTCATACACCTTTGTGAGGAGTTTACTCTACAAGGGTTTAAAAAGCCTAAGGAGTCTGTAAAAACAAATTAAACATCCTACATCTTGTCTCTCCCATGCTTTGACTCAGACATTTGCATTCATGTCAGGTCACTCCATGTGCTTTCATAATTCCATTAGCCATGTCCAGTAACTCTTGCTATGAAGAATTGGATTTCTGAGGCATTGCCAAAGGTCAAGAGACCTTGAGGGACATTCTGCTTTGCAGTTATAATAAAATTATAGTGAGTTTCAGTTAAAAAAAAAATTCTTGTTTTATAGTTAAGCTGGTAATTGTAAATCTTGAATATTTGGCTACAGACCTGGTATCTATGGGCACAGTCTGAAAAAGAAAATCACGGGTTTTTTTGTTCCTGTCCCCATTTCTCTTTTCCATCTATCTGATTATTCTTCCCATTCAGCCTTGGGTGCTGGTTTTTCCTGCATTGTGTTATTAGAAGGCAGTCACCCTATTTGCCCCAGCCCCATACAGACTCCAAACAATGCTGTTTTCAGGAAAGGGTATTTCTAAAGGGTCACTTCCACTGGAATGTAAATAAATAAATAAATTGATCCTAACTTTTTAATTAAAATCTTAACTAGCTGAAACCTTGGCAAACAGGCAGAGTGTAGTTAACATTCTCCATTAAATTTGAAGTACTTGACATAATGTGGAGTGCTTGAGAACTACAGGATAGGTACATGTTTTATTCAGAAACCAATGAGAGTCTACTGCTGTGCCAAGTGACTGTCAGAAAGCTGGCATAAGATAAAGACTGTCATAAAGCTGGGATATCCAAAAGAATTGAAGCATGAGAACAGAAATTCTGGATTTTTTAATGTTGCTTCAGGTACTAGAGAATCCTGAAAAACTGAGGTTTTATAAGAGATATTGTAAGAGTAAAGATATGTTAAACTGAAGAAGCATTTCTACTGACAACTTAAGAAAATAAATATTTCCACAAGAACTGTAATAATCTGTACAGTCTCATTGTGTGATTTTGGGCTGGATTACTGCAAAAACAGCCCTTAAAAGACAGTTTTAACTAGGGAGAAAAACTTCAAACTCACAAGTATTAACACAGAAAGTGAAATATTTCTTTCTGTTACTGCAGAACAGATTTATGGTGGAGGGCAGAGGGAATGAATATTTGTAAGCCCTGTGAATAACCAAATAAATAGCACACAGTAATCAGTCATCTCAGTCCAGACGGACCCCTGAGGGAGTGAAAAAGGAAGGCAGAGGTGTAGGGCTGGGATATAGAAAGTCTTGTTCCTGTTTTTCTGTATTTTGTCAGTCTCAAAATGTTTCCAGTTTCAATGCCACTTCTTAAAATGCTTTATGATGCAAATATATGTGACCTCTATGTTGATAGCAGTTGTGTAGAAAGGAAGGGTACACACAAATCCAAAACTAATTAAGAGATATTGTGAGATAAGTAAGAATAAGAGTAATAAGTAAAATCCAAAATTAAGTAAGAGATATTGTGAGATAAGTAAGAGTAAGAATAATAAGTAAAATTAAGTAAGATATATTGTCTATGTATTCTATCTTTCCTTCTGCAGCAGTTTTTGCAGTACAGATTACAGTTTCTTAGCATTTTACAGTAGTTATAAAGAATTTTACCCATGTACTGCCGGAAAGTTCACTACAACTTTAGTGATTTGAAATGTTTTACAAGCTGACATTAGTTTTGAGTGAACAAGTACTGTGTATGTTTCCTTGTTGGATTATGTTACCTAAACAGGAATACCTTTCATATTGTGGGAAAGCACAAATGGATAAGGAAAAGTAATTGCAGAAACAGAGGCAAAGCAGCAAAAGAAAAACTCCAAAACTTCTATTTCCAAAATTATTTTTAGAAAGTGATTTTTTGATGCATATTATGAAATGAAAGAAAAATTTTATATAATATGGCCAATAGGGATTTTAAAGTTAAATCAGAAATTAAATTCCTTTTCTTCAAATTCATATTTTTATGATTTATTTATAGTGACCATAATTACATTCAGAACCTGACCTTCAATCTGCTCATTCTCATATTTGCATTACAAAAGTGATATTCCAAAAACTGTGTTCAGAAATGAGCATTTCTTCTTGAATATATCTTGATTTGAATGCTTGAATTCCATTAGTTAGGGTGATGTGTGCCTATATCATCCAGCTACATACTAAATCAGCCTGCAACAAATTAACATGAATGTGGAAGTTACACTGAAAGCCATAGAGGCAGATGGTTCTGTTTTAGAAGTTGGTAGAAGCTGGATTCCTTTTAATATGCTATATACGTAGAAATGGGGATAAGCATCTATTGAGATTTTTGAGAAGCCCACCTTCTGCTAAATTTCCATTAATAAAAACCCCAATATGTTTAAAGCAAAGGATGTAGCTACATGCTTTCCTGAGTCTAAGTAACAGACAAACGGCCTGAGGCATTTTTTGTTCTCAGAAGTATTGAGACCCATTACACTCCATTGAGATCCATTTGAAATTCCACTTAAACATAAGTAAAGCCTTTTTTACTGTGAGCACTGGCACAAGGAGTCTCCCTCCTTGGAGACATTAAAAGTCTGAGTGGACTCCAGCCAATCTCAATCTAAACGGGGGTTGAACTCGATGGTCTCCAGAGGTCTCTTCCAAACGCAACAATTCCTTGATGCTTGTTGGCAAAGGTCACCAAGGGGCCAGAGTTAATCACCTCTAGATAAAGTTCAGGTTATCCAAATGAGTCTGGCATTCTAATGACTGTCTGAAAACACTCTGTTCCTGCAGGGTTTAAGAGAAATGTTTGCAGATGCTTTCACTTGTGATAGCTTCCCTCAGGTTCAGAGAACAGTCAGCTGGAAGCCTAGAGTACTATTACACTGGTTCAGAACTTCAAGAAGCATTTGTTAACAAAATAGGCACCTCTATTTGCTCTTCTTAGGCCAGCCTCACTCGTACTATCTGCTTCAATAAGTATAGAAACATTAACAAAAATAACTCCTGCACTGCCTAGATGACAATAAAGTGACAATTACAGCTGACTATAGGAGTTGAAACTTATGTCAAGAAAACAACACAGTGCACATGCATAGGAAATAATTCTGACTAATTTCTGTTGAAAAAGGTGACAGAAGTATTTACAAGGCAGTGAGAGATCATAGAGTTTAATCAGTTTATAATCACAGAGTACGCTGTGAATTAGAAGTGTCATTTGATAGGTTTTTAAGCACTGCAAATTAGCAGAATGGCAAATTAAGTGCAGCTGTTGATGAGCCACCCAGAGTCCTTGAAAGTTATTACTTTTCCGGTATGTTAATGGTACTGCAAGAAATGTAAAAGCTGTGTCATCCCTTCATTTTTAAACTATCATCATTGGCATAGCTGTTTTGAGACAAGACTACAAGTAAAATTTTCTTCTAGAGATGTATGTAAATATTTTAAACTTTGTTTAAATGCATTATGAGAGTAACAGAAAATATATGCATTCATATTTGAGCCTACTGCATATAAAGAGAACATCATAGGATGAATGATCAAGTTATAACACCTCTGTATAATAGAATAAATAATCATATTTCTAAAATCTGAGGGTGATACAAGTGATAGTCTTGTTTTTTAATTCCAATCTCTAATCATAGATGGTTCCATGTTAATGAAATTTTATATGAGCATGGAGTTTCTTCCTTATTTTAAGATACTCAAGGAAGCTTTGTATATTTCACTTTAAAAACTACTAGCTAGCTGCTTCAGAAATCCCAGTATTTCTTTTCACTTTGACATTGACAAAGTAATAAAATGTTATTATATGGATGGGTACTTAGGTTGTATTTTTATAAAAGCATTACCGTGAGAAACAATATTAAAAGAACATTTAGATTACAGAGAGCAGAACTCACAATGTAGGAAATGTCAGAATAAATGTTGCCCTTACAACCTTAATTCAATATTTTGTGCATGTTGTACATTGTATTGTGCCATTCCTTGTTGACTACATGTTGTTCAAACACTCTCTGAAGGGAGAATTGGAAATTTATTCAGATGTTCTCCTGTATTACCATAGTGGTGCAGCTAATTCACAGTGGAACGTTGTGTATGGAGACAGGGATTATATTAATTCTGTGATACAGATGCAAGTCCTGAGGCATCCCGACTGGATCTATCTGCAAGTGCAGTGCAAAAGCTGCCTGAAGATTGTCTCGAAGACAAATCTGCTAACTTCAGATGCACTAACCTGCTGGAAACTTCTGGGGACTGACCTGTCTGGGTGACTGGGAAGACTCAGGGAAAACAAAAGTAGGATCCAGTTCCCCAGAGTAAGTTTGTTGTCTAAAGCATGAGACCATCTTTGTATTCCTGTGTAATTCTTTCTTTCCAAACTCTGCAACAAGTAAAAGTCCTGCAAGCAGGCTCCTTCAGCATGCATCTTCGATTCATCCTTAGAGCAGGTCTACTTTCTGCCCTGATTCAGATGTCTTATGGATAAAAATAGTGTGTGATCTTGCAGTTAATGACTTTTGCATGGCTAAATTAGGGCTGCACGAACCACTCTACTTCTGAGACCTTGACTTTTCAAATTTAAGAATAATCTTCTGGAACAGAACATGTTATTTTCTAGGAACTGGGGGTGGGGCTGGGGTGTCCTTCTTCCCAACCTTGCTTGTCTGCAATGCTGAATGCCCCTGGTGATACTTGATCCATGAAGAGAAGGCAAGAGGCACGGCGCTTGAGCTGAGATAATTGTTGATGAACAAATGTTTAGCCTGTGGATTTGACAAAGTGTTTAGCAATGCCAAAGGAATGGTAAGGCTGAGGAGTCTTGGATCTACTTCTAAATTCTGGAGACAAACATGGAGTAATAGCTGCCAACTCTTCTGTCACTTCTCCTTCTAAGCTGGTTTCTTGGCTCAGACTCTTACCTCAGCCCACGATTCTATCAAGGACCTTTTTCTCTGGCCCAGTATCATGGCCAACCTCCTAACTCTAAATGTTTGCAACCTTTATTCTTTGCAGATCAGGTTTAGGCTGTTCTCTGATGGTTCACATCCCTTTGGTCCAGTCTTCTTATGCTTTCCCCACACATACTACACTGCACATGCTGTCCTTTAGAAGCCTGGTCTAGTGCTCTCAAGGCAAAGCTAGCTTCTTACGCTCTGCTCAGGGAGAAATTTTCTTAAATGAAACAATTCCAGATTATTAGAGGATGCAAATGCTCTTTCAGCCTGCTCCTTTGGGTGGTTGCCTTAGCACCCAAAGGAGTGAGTTCTTAGCACTTAGTAATGCCAAAATGTTTCCAACAGTAGTGCATACATCCTGCAGTTTGTCCTTTTAAGAAAATGAGTTAATGTATTTGATTTTAAAAGTCTATTAACCATAATTAAAATAGCATTATATTTGTTAATCATAATTAAAAATCATCATAGGTTTTAGTATTCTTACATTTTGAACTATACAGATTGTGTTTCAATTGAAATCTATTGAAATTCTTGATATTAAATGATGGCTTTAAGTCCTTGTGGTACAGCAGAGCACACTATAGAGTGAATTCTCCTGCACAACAGGACATGCAAGAGTTTTTTTACTGGTGAAGTGATAGCATGACAGGTAAGTGTAAATTCGCTTTACTCACAAAATTTATCATGAAATCTGATACATTTTACCATTTGACAAAAGATGTAAACTAGAACTGAAACCAGGCCAGAGAGAATATTCATCACTGTACGGATCCTGAATTGGGTTAAGTAAGCCAATCAGTTTTATTATTACTGCTGATTCATATCATTGTACATTTAAAAGAAATCAGGCGAATGGCAAATTTTTGCTGATATATTGTCTCTATTAAAAAGATAAATTTCAAAGTAGTATATATCACCATGGAAATGCATTTTAAAGAGATACTTTTATATGTTCTATGCTATTCTTCCTTGGGTCCTCTAATCATCACCTAGTTCCGCTTTTAAGCAATGAAATCAAAGGAAGTGATCAAATCAAAGTGAATCAAATTCACAGTCTTTGTTGCTTTCAAGTTCACCTCATAATAGGTGAATGACTTTAATGTGCATGATATCGTTTCCCATCTTGATTCATATCTAGCAGCATCTCAGCAGATGCTTTGGATTTCTCTAGAAACCAAAGAAATAGGAAAAGTATCTGTATGAAAAGAAAACGATTTCATAAAGTGATGCTGTTGCTATCCACCCAAACACATACTGTCACTGTCAGAAGTGGTTTTCCCCACAACAGACATTAGCATAATGTTTATGGCCAGTGAGATTGTTTAAGAGCACTAAAATCACGAAGTACTGTATGTGCTCTTTAATTAGGAATGTAATATACTCCATCTGGAGTGACTCATTTTTGCAGTCTTCTGTGGAGCTTGAATTTCCCACTTCCCCCTACAATAAAAGGAACTGAAGCTCTTTTACTGACTTCATTTTCAGTTAAAGAATTGAAGCTCTTTTACTGACTTCATTTTCAGTTTGATCCCAGTTATCTGAGCAGTTTGTAGCATTTGTTCATGGACTGAAATCTGAGTTTCCTGAACAACAACCCATGGTTATAATTTTCAATGTCATAATGAATGACAATGTCAGCATTTCAGTGCTAGTGGAAGTCTGTAGATTCAATTCTCTCTGTATTGACATGGGAGCATTTGAACACTTACAATGTAAATAACCTCATCTCACAGACAATATATTCATCCCAGTTTTAAGAAGATAAATAGGGTTGTCTATGACTTTAGTTCTGAATATAAAATGTCTTCATTTAAATTTTTAGGAAAAAAAGTTGTTTATACTGATACTATATAAGACTCATACCACTGCTTTCTTTTGTTAGTATGTTTGATAAATTAATCCATTTCTCTTTTACTGGATTCCACCTACCCAGTTTTAAGAAGCAAATATTCTCAATTTAATAGGTATTCTGTTATGGTTTTGTAACAGAAACATAACCATGTTTTCTCAGGTCAATTTTTTCCCCCCAAGTCATGCCTATTTAGAGCTTAATCTCATCTCACTGAAATCAATGTGACTCTTAGATAGTCGAATGAATAGTTCATTTAAAATCCAGACTTATTTTCACTTATGCATGCAGAGGAATGTATATTGCTCTGCTTAACCTAAAGTCGTTCAGTGAGGAGCAGACTGGGGACCCTGACCTCCAGGTGTCACACAAATGAAAACGAGGTGCCTCTCCAAAGACAGACTCAGAGACAGATATATTCCACAGTTGTCACTGGTGACTAGGGAGAACTTCCAGGTTACAATACCACAAACTGGAAAATTGAAGAGAAACGTGTTTCATCCTAACTCTGATGCACCTGGGAAGTTTTGTTCACTGAGTAGCGCCCTTGTTTTATGTCTCCCTATCCTAGACTGCATGTACTCAGAATGGCACACAGAAGTTTCAACATTAAAAGTTGTTCAGCTGGAATGCAATGATCAATTCACACAGATCTGCCCCTTTTCTTGAATTTGCTCCAAATGGAAATGGAGTACAGAGGGAAAGTTCCTGGTCACACTGCCTTACTTCTTTAATAATACTCTCTTCTCCAAAACTGGCTGACTACATCTGTCTATATGGTACTTCTTTGTACCATCTGATGATTTTAACTGCTGATTAAAAATTCTAAAATTCTTCACTTTATGAAAAATTTTAATATACCTGTACTAACAGAGATTATAGATGGAGAGAGAGGTCCATTGCCTTGTATAACCTACCTCTATGTCCTAGTATTAATTTATGGAACTAAGCTGACTTTCATCCAAACTGAGAACTTGTCTAAAATGTGCACACATACATATATTTCTTTTTGATTTGTCTGCTTTGAACCCAATATGACTCTTCCTTTTGGTATCAGCTCTCTCTTCACATTTTAATATTTTAAGCAGAAGAAAATAGTGAGAGGAGGGAAGTAGAATTTCTGAAAGTATTTAAAAACCCTAGCTCTGCCAGAACTGAATTACAGTTTAGAAATCAGAGAATCTGGAAGTTCATTGCCATGAATTATGCATTACGTTGGCATTTTCAGTTCAGAAGATTTTGAAAGTGATTAAGTAATTATAAAGTTTTCTATTAGCTTCAGCTAACAGTCAAAATCAGTTGCTCATTGCTCAGGTAGGGATGAAGTGAGGTGTCAGAGGTTGGTGGTGATCCTCCCAGTTTTTTAGTAAGAGATCACAAGCAGACACCATCTTGTCCTCATTTTTTAAGGGAGGAATTAAAGGAAATAGTTCACTAGAAAGGAAGGCAGAGCAAAAGAGAAAAGATGAGGAGCAAAATGAAAAGGTCAGCTATTCTTCCACAATCCAAACAAACAATTCAGATAGAAAAAAGCTTTCAGAACTTTGAGAGAAATAACAAGACATGTAGGTTAGCAATACCAGCATAAAGCCAGATCTGGTCATAATTTTTAGGTCTTGTTGTCAAAGTGCTCTTCCACAGGTGTACGGAATGTCAGAGCACTGGCCCTGAAGTGAAACTCACCCCTACAGAAAAGGTCAGGAAGGAAGTTTCACCATCATTTACGTGCTTTTGATGACTCTTTGTACAGCAGGGATTTCATACTTAAAGCATGTGTTTCTAGGTCAGTTTATGTAATATATAAAGCTTCTGTTGAAGAGTATTCATGCATTTCTACTTTTTTTGGTTTGTTTGTTTTTGGTGGGATTCTTGTTTTCTTTGCAGATTCTGAGAAATTCAAAACAGGATTGGGGTCACAGAGTAACAGTGGTTCTATCAGGACACATGTGATAAAGATGGGGCAATAATTGTTCAGTTAACAGATCAATAAGCTGCCTCTCACACAAGCTGTTGTCAATGATAAATGCCCAAAGGCTGGTTAAACTGCATTTTCGAATGCCTCAATGTAAAAATCAATGTCCAGGGCACACAGTACTAAGCAGATAAAACAGCCTCTCAAATCTGTACCGTGAAAATGATATGAGCCCAGCAATCATAAAAATATGTCTTGATCCTATTTGTAGCTCTCGTATGTTGCCATGGGCCATTCCTGTTTATCCATCCGCATGAACTGCAGAACACTGACTATGCTGAGCAAACAGCAATGATCTGGATGAAGAAACAAAATAGTCTTTCAATTTTCTGATTTTCTTTCATGCTGCCAGTGCAGTGACTGCTGAAAGGCAAAGGAATTTATGTTGAGTGTTCAGTCAGGAGTGAGTGAGACCTGCAGTTGTGTTATTTAAATGCAAAGGATGTTGATGGGCGCCTAGCATGAATTCAGAGAAAAAGGAGAAGGATGCTGAGCACCTCCCATCACTGCAGTCTGTTTAAAAATGTGCTCACAAAAGGAATGAGAAAGCTTTGCACAGTGAAGAGACTATGGGTGATCATTGTTTCTGGAATTTGCTATACATGTAATAAGTGTGCTGACAAGTACACTGTGGAAGATTTCTCCACATTGTGTTGCTGTCTGAATGTAACCATGACAATAATCTTTTCATTTTTAACTGCAATACAAAAGGACACCGTCTCCCTATACCCCCATAAATTTAAGGACAGGTGAGCTTATTTTAATTAGTTTTACATCTACCTATTTCTACCTTTTTATTCAACTTTGGAATAAAACTTTGCAACTTACAACTTACTGAAAGAGTTTGGGGGATGCTTCACAGTCCTAAGGAAATGTTGAGTATACTTAAAAGCTATATTAATACATATAATTTCCAAAAACTACTTTCAGTAGCAAAAACATTCTCTGGCATCTTAGTGCCAGCACAAATACATCACATGGGCATCTTTCTAATGAAATCTCCTACACACAATTTTTTTCTCCATTCAACAAAACTTTTGAATGGATGAGAAAATTCCTGCATTTGAAGAAGCCTAATTTTTTTCAGCTAATTTTTCCAAAACAAGACTTTCATGGTTTTTAAGGCCTTTGTCAAGGGTAGCAGCCATCTTGTCTTCAAGAACACACTGAGCTGGTCTGCCCTACAACTCTTCTGTCCAAACACTGCAATGAAGGCATACCAATGGAAGGACAGAAGCCATCCAGTCCTGTCTGTCTTTGTCAAAAATTCAGTTTTTACTGTAATTTTTATTATTGGGTTTTCTGGAGCTTTTTTGAATAAAATTAGGCTTGACTTGCTGCTCCAACATTGAAATATTCCATAATGGTCTGAGGCACTTACAATACTATTTCCTGTATGGGGATAATGAATGTGCATATGATTCAAAAGTACATGGACTAAGGTCTAGAAAGTCTCTGGGACTTGATACAAATAGATAGGAAAAATACATTTTTACTGAAAAAAACTCCTGCACACAGATTGCATTCAAGATTTTCTTCAATAAATAAATAAGCAAGTTTTCAGTAAGCAAACAATGCTTACAAAGAAAAATCAGGATTGTGAATAATAGATATTAGGTCATTTCACGTTGTGATTATCACTCTTAGACATGAATTATTTATTAAAATTACAGCTTGTATACTTTGTAATTGGAGGAAAACTCCAAGTTCACTTCATTTCTTCATCAGTCTCTTTTGATGTGATACAACATGAATTTCTTTTTGATCTTCAGAAAAGGGGGGAAATGGCTTTATGTAACAAACTTGAGAAACAGGGCATCTAAATCAGCATACTGAGGCCACTTACCTTTCTGATATATGCTGCAGCCTCTTGCTGCTATTATACAGGAACTAGAGAAAGATGATGACAAACATGAAAACCAAAGCTCTTAGGAAAGGTGCATGCATTGATTTATTTAGTTTGATGGTGTGAAAGATATTAGCCTACATGTCCCATTGCATCCCAACACATTGATTCAGATTTACATTTCACTTTTCATTTAATTCAAAATTCTATTTATACCTAACAAAAATGCACCTCTCCTTGCAGTGAGGGTACTCCAAATGGCTCTATAAAAATGTTCCTACCAGGTATTTCTTACCCTAAAAGCTGACTTGTGTGTAGTTAGTTCAGTGGAAGGGACTTATCACACACTGTCAGTATTTCCTTCTATGGGAAATAAACTTTTACTGTTTTGGTCTAAATTAATAATAAAATTCAAATCAAAACTGAGAAGTGAACTTTAGATTTCATTATTATGAGCATACCCTACATTTAATTAAGCTGCCAAAATATAGAGATTTGCCTATACTTTCAAAGTTTACTGTAGTAAAAATAAGCAGAAATCAGAGAAATATTATTGTTATAACAAACAATGGCTATAGATGTTAATCTTCTTACATACACAAACTAAATTTGCATTAAAGTATACTCATTTACATATCATGTCATTTATGCTTAAGGAATTATGTTAAGTGTAACTAGCAAAACATTAAGCATGTAGAATAATTAACTGAACTAGAGCAAAAATTCCTTTTAAAACCAGGGGATCCATTTAAAACTGATTCTTTATGAAATATTCTGTTCTTGAACTGCATGTGGAACTGAAAACAAAGTAGAAAATGGAAAAAACCTTAAAGAAGCAAAGAAACTGATTCTAAATGTGTGCTCCAAAATCCTCTTGATTGGGAATAATAAGACACTTAGGGGTTTGCTACAAATTAAGCAATTTCTTGTAAATTTCTAGTATTAGTAATAATCCATTGATTCAAGTAATAACCTTAGTACTACATTGTTTGCAAAAGGAGTTGGGACTGTAGTAGAAATATATTATTGAATTTGCTTCAAGGAGAAGCATGAGAAATTTTTAAAAGTGTTCCTTTTAATGCAGTTTTCCAAATCTGCCCTAATAAATGTACATACCTTCTGATCAGCTCCTACCATTCCTCGGTTGTTTAGGATCTGGATGTAGGCAGAAGACTGAACTGAAGGTAGGAGAGTGAGTGGAGCTGTTAAAATTCTTAAGGCTTTTTTTTTATATAGGTTTTTAGTCCTATCAATAGTAATGTTTCTTTTAACATCTGTGTAGTAAGTTTTTTATTCTGTCTGTTGGAAATGCATTTCTAAAGACTATTTATGTCACTTGGACATGAAAGAAACCTTACAATGGGAGAGTAACACTTTTGCTTAAATTAACTGATGTTCCTTGTCATAAGAGATTTTTTCCTGACCTCTGTTGGCTGGAAAATGATGATTTTTAACTCCATGATTGCTTCCAAATATAATGCTGTAGTAAAATCAATTTCCTCAGCTTCTTTTCTTATTGTAGTCCATAGAAAAAATTAGAATTAGTATTGTCTTTTTTTTTTGTTTAGCTCGACAACTAAAATGATTTAAACTGTCATTTCAGCTGGGGTTTAAAAGAATTAATCAGCATTCTTCATACAGTTTCTCTGTGACACTTTTATTTGACAAAAATATAAGTATGTCCAAACAATTTCTTTTTGCTCTCCTCTCTATCAGAAAAGTTTTAGCTCAGTACATTTATCATGGCATTTCTGCTAATCTGAAACAATGTGCCCACTCTAGGAGCAGAGTTGGGATTTGTAGATGGGGAAGTTACATCTTGAAACACATTGAATCTTTTTAAAATTTGGGTTTTATGCAAATGTCCTTAATATTAGAGTAAATTGCTCAGAAACTTTGGGAGTAATCAGTTTTTGATTTAAATAACTGAAAAACCCAGCACTCATGTTCTTCCTCTAATGATGAGGTTCCTAATGGTTAATGTTCCTTACAACTACTGATAGTATCCCACTATAATTCATAAAGCAAGACTTTAGGAAGGCCTCCCAATAGGAATTTTACTCTTATGATAATTTTTCCATTTAAAACATTTGTTGAATCACTTAGGTTTCCTTGCAGTGGCTTGGTACTTTCTAGTTACAGTGGGGATTTTGCTGATTTTTTTTTCTCATTACCTAAATATTTCTACTTTTCTAAACAATAGTTAAACAGCAGATTAAAGATATTGTATTTGCATTGAAAGAAGGCTATACAAAGAGCAGCTGGGTCAGGCTATGAAACAGAAGGGATTGTCTAAAGGGTGTGAAAAGTGACATCCTAGATTTCAAACTGTTGAAGAGAATGCTCATGAGAATGTTCTTAAATTACTGCAGATTTTTCCCAGCTACTGTAAAGCTCCTTTGAAACGAGGGCAGACAAATTTAAGTAAGATTTTATCAGCCTATACCTCCAACATAAAGCTCTCAGCCCTTCTGCAGCACTATGGAGCTCCAGACTCAGGCAGTGGAATTGCTAGACATAGCACAGGAAGCAGATTTCTGTGATTAACACAGAGTTACTGCATAGAACTAGGACATAACATTGTCTATTAACTAACAAAGCTTCTGATAATGTGATGCTGGACCCTCTCCCTGAGTCCTATGTTTCCATCCCATTCATCTTTCCCATTCCATGCCAAGAATTTTGAGAAGGAAAATACTCAACTAGATGCTTAGTCTGTGATCTTAGCTAATTATAGAAGAAATAAAAAATTACCTACAGAAATGGGTTTTCTTTGCAGCTGCAAGTACTGATTTATTTCTACTACATACCAAGAGCATCCCCATTATCTCTTAAAGCCTGGGATATGTCTCAATTATTTCATTCAATGTAAAATACTATTGCTGATGTCACCTGTTTTTTTGGTATATCCTGGTGAAGCTGTATGGGAGATGGTTGTCAGAAAGGTGCTATAACCATAGTCAGCATCTTGGCTATTGTCCTCACTTTCCCTCCTGGTTGGTCCTGAGGAGTATTTGGATTTCTTATGTAATGGCTTTGAAAAAATCCCAGGTGTGTAAGGAAAAGGTGTTTTAAATTCCAACCAGTATTTGGTTGATAGTAAATTAGCATCACTGGCAGGGAGCAGTTTATACAATAATTGAGAAGATGCCATTTTACCTGGCCTTATAATTTTTAGACTCTCAAAATAAGATCAATGGTTTGAAAACCAAAAATACAATCTAGTGTTTGAGGTAACCTTTGAGGAACCATATACTGGTTTCTGAGCTGAATTCAAAACATTTAACCCAGAGTAGACCTATCTGGAGGGTTGAATTTCTTTGATGTCCCTTCTATGTAGAAAAAATAGAAATTTTTCAGAGCTGATCTGTAGTCAATAAGATAATTCCAAACAAACAAGAAACTGCATTTGTGTGCAGTTTAACTTCTTTGCATTTCCTAAGAGGACATTTATTTTTAAATGCTTTAATACAGAAAAAGGATATCCACTGTATATTTTTCTTCCTTCTCAATTTGATGTATAAAACACGCAAAGTTATAAGGTAGAGAAGTTCTTCATGTGTTTAATGTTGACCATGAGGCTAAGCTCTTTATTGCATCAAAGGTAGTTAACATAATTTTCTTCCTCCAATTTTTTCTTAGTGACCCAGTGTGAGCTCTAGGAACCAAGCTGACTCCTTTCCATCTTGTTCATCCTCACCATTACCAGAGGCCAAATTAGAGCATCAGTGACAGCTGTGCAACAAACTCTCTGTTATTCATCCATTCCCTGATAGCAGATGTAAGTGATTAGGTGTAGAATAAAAATCTTCTTGAAGATGCACAAAAATTTAGTTCAGTCCTCTAGCTGTGATGCTGTTGCAGGGCAAATGAGATCACAAAACATCAAACAGCTATTTTTATTTCCAGACTCAGCATATTCAGAATATGCATAGAGACAGGTTTGTTTGTTTTTCTTTTTTTTTTTTTTTTTTTTTTTTTTTTTTAAGGAGATGCAATTTTTACCAAAGCATCTTGCAGAACAGGACATTTCTTTAAAATTTCTTCAAATATTGCTTTGAGGAATTTTTGCCCTTTCTGCTTGCATTCGGAGCTACTGACAAACATGTCCAAGTTGTTGTATCGTCAAATGGAGCCATTTCAGAGCTGTCAGCCCTAGACTCTATCTTTGGCTACATGGCCCATCCGATCTCCCTGGCTGTCAATCAGGCTGGCAGCAAAGCAACCCTACTGGGATGGAGGCTGGGAAGATGCACTTTGCAGTGGCTACCAGGCCAGTGCACAATTATCATGGCTGTCAGTCAAGTTGGGCAGCCTGAGCCTCTTCGTCTGGGTGTGAGGAGGTGTCTGAGGGCCCTGGAAGTGTCCTGGTGCAGCCAGGTGCAGTGGGGGCTCCCCATGAAGGGCAGCAGCACAGGGGGCACCAGCCCCAGCCCAGAGCATCTGGCCAGTCTGTGCTGAAGAGGGTCCCAGGCCTAGGAGATCAATCCACTGGTCAGGATCATAGCCAGTGAGGAAGCCTAGGGTCACATGGAACCTGCTGATCAACAGAGGGTTCCCAGGGATAAGGTCAAGCTAGGATACCAGCTGCCAGAGCTGCAGACTCTTGTTCTGGGCTATCATTGGAGCTAATGTATTAAGCAGACTGGGCATGTATAATCAGGTATCATTTGTGCCACTGAAATGATTCCTGAGAGAAGGTGTTAGTAACTGCAATATAGTTTTTGTTTACTGGATCTGTGAGAAGTTTTTTGAATACTAACTAAAATCTTCATTGATCTGGATGTTTACTTTTCTGCCTTCTTATGTGCTTCAGCTGTCTAAAATATCACATGATACACAAAACTCTCTTTCTTTTAGATCATATTTATTAAGTAAAAGTGCTCAGAACTCAATAGTAATAGCAATAGTATCAACAACACTTTTATGTGTTTAGTTAATGAAATGATTTTACTGTATTCATAGAGAGAGCAAGTTAAAGGATATTTTAAAAAAGCAGCCAGCTATAAAATGAATACCTGTCATGCATAATCTTGTATTTAGTTAAACCATTTTCATGTACCAAAATATCCTTCTTCTGAAATTTTAAAAATGTGTTTGCTTTTGCATTTCTATTTACTTCTGAAGTGCTGTTTATATCCATACACTTCTTAAATGTATCTGAACGCACTTTAATGGAGATGAAATCATGCAGTGTTTTATCTCCATGTGTTCTGGACACATTAGTCTCAGCAGATGGAGGTCAGGTTTTGCTAGACACTTAAAATTCATGGTGGAGCCATGTAGATTTTTTTTTAGAGGCAATAATATGGCTACACACATCAGAAGTTATGTTTATAGGACTTGTAACTCTTTAGCTTTCTAATTTCTGAATTTTACACCATTTTTAATTTTGGAACTTTAAATACACTTGAGCATTTCTGTAGCTTCTTTTTCTCCTTACTTTGCAGGGTTTTTTTCACATTTTTTTCAATAAATTTCTACATTCTTTTCTCATGAATTAATATGTAACCAAGTAGCCATGATAACATTGAATATTGAATATGTTAGATATTCATTGAATATGAATATGCACATTGAATATGTTAAGAGGTTTTATCTGTATTCTGAGAAAATCTATTTCTTAAATAAATTTGGTGATGGTAAACCTCTGCCACATCAAAACTCTACCTGAGAGGGAGAAGGGTGAGATGGCCATGTGCTGCACCATGAGGAGTGGAGGCACTGAGTTTGAGAGCACAATCAGGGAGAATACAAACAGCCCCTTAGCATTTTCTGCAGTCTCTGCAGAGGTCTCACTGAGCTGTTCCTACATCCAAAGGGTCAGAAATAGTCATGTTTCTTAAGTTAAAAGCTCAAGTAAAAGCAGTTCAAAGTTTTTGTGTGATAGAAACTTTGCCCTTCTCACATATAAAAACTGAAAAAAGAATTACATGAGTGAGTCTTAAAAAAGCAAAATTGATATTGAAAACACTAATTTGATAAACTAACACTTTGACAACATTTAAGATGTTGGGGTTTTTTTCAAAAAATTAATGTATGTTCAGCAGTCACCATGATAGTTTGTCACAGACCCTTCTTTCAAAGGTGGCAGAGAGAAATCTTTCAACAGAAGTCTAGACACAAAATATGCTTTACAGGACTCTTCATCCATCCATGAATTGAATAAAAGAAGAAGTAAGAAATGGGTGGGAGACAGTAATACTAAGGACATATGACAGGCACTTTTGATGCATAATTGCTGGATAGCTATTTTTTCTGAAAGTAAAATATTTCTTTCACCTAGACTGGCAGACTGCTTTTTTCTAATCCATGTTGCAGCAGATCTGCTCTGAATCATCAATCTTATGCTGTGAAATAAAAGAGAGAAATAAATTAGAGATTAAAGGTATTTAATTAATGGTACCTGAATTTGTTGTTATTCTGAAGCTGTAGTGTGTTCACCCTAGTGTGTTTTCTGAGGAGGGACAACAAGGTATCCAGTAATCAGAACTTTCTGACAGATCAAGGAAAGAGGCTGATGTAAATTCAGAAATGGTGCCTTCAAATTGAAATTAGTAATATATAACCAATGCATTTTGAAGTTGTTTACAAGATGCTTTTAGCAGTGAGCATGATTAATTCCTAGTAAGCACTGAAGTACATCCTCTATAGCTGGAAACTATCGAGAATATAATGTGTTGAACAGGACAAGGACATTAATTCTTTTTTCTTTTTCTATTCAGTTGAATACTGAAAGAGAATTTTTATATATTGAAAGCTGAGAAAAATGAAGAGGGTTAGGTGCACTTTTTGGGTCTATGTTACTCTGGTATCAGTACTGCCTTCAAGAATGAAAGAATTCTGTATGCCTTTTTTTTTTTTTTTTAATAGTCTAAGTTGCAGGTTGTGTTCACCCCTAATCTCCATATGTTTGGAATGGTAAGACTTTAGTGGGAAATTCTGTGAGGCTGAAAAGGAATTTCCATTATACATATTTCTTTTCAAGCACTCATAACTTTGTGTAGGATACTTTGTGATGAAACTTTGAATTAAGTCCCAGCAGCTCATGAAGGTTAATAGCAAGACTGATGTACACCAGCATATTGTCAAAGAGAAAACAAAAGAGGTATTTACAGTCCCTGTTTGGTATTTGGAACACTGAAGAACACTGGTAAACAATTCTGTTGTACCTAGTCATTTTTAGTATACTCTGAAATTTGTTCTTTTATGTGGCTGTTTATACTTGTTTTGTAACATTTGCAGTGATCTATTTCTTTGCAAAGACACAGAGTGTATTTAAAGATGTCTCCTCTTAAAGCATAAATTCAAATATAATTTAGAAATGCCCATTTGCTTCATTAGTAAAATCTTTGCTGAAGCATGATGCTGTGTTCTTGTAAAAATAACTTAAAATTTGATTAAGAGCTTGAATTCCTCCTTTTTCCAGTGGCCTGTGGGGTACCTGCATGCTCAACAAATTTCTCCTGAGATTACTGTTTTGCCTATGATCTGTGCACTGGCTGCATGTCTTGGTTATGTACTGTACTTGATGTAGAACTATCAGGCACTCAGGTTGTCTTCCCGTCAGGCTTTATGGTTGACTTATGAAACTGAGCTTGTTTAAAAGGGTGGGTGCCATTAGAAGAGAGCAACAGAAAGATCAACCCACTCTTCTGGGAGTCTACAACATGCTATTTTTGGCCTAGGAATGTGCTAGAGGCTGAAAAACAAGAGATTCTGAGATCTTCCCTGTCACAGATAATTTATTACTTACTGGATGTGATGGCTAAAGCAGTACCAGATCACTTGTAAGGCCTCAGATGCTGTCAGGGAAATGGGATTAGTGGTCTTAGCAATTAAGGCATCAGATCCATAGAAAAGGGATGTGATTTATACTGGAAAATTTTAGCCAAAAGTTACATTGCCAGCAAAAACTCCAAGTCCAGGCTACTTTCTCTTAATGTGTTTCCTCTTATAAGAATTTGTCAAACTTTAAAGTAACTGTTTTCGAGTGTCTGAGAGCAGACACTTTAATTTCCTCATAAATTGATAATTTCTTGTGAAATTTAAAAATCAAATTGAGATGCTGTGAGAAAAATGGGACCCCCCCATTTGGTATATCTATCCATCTTTTCTGTAGTCTCTCTAGAAGACTGCAGGACTGTGGAGTCAGTCAGAGAGAAACAGATAAATTATTTACCTAGACTTTGGGGAACTTATCCTTGAATGTATTGTTTTTGCCTGCGGTGATGTCCTTTTAGTAACAACATAGTTCTTCACTGTGGTTTCTGCTGACTTCATCTTTATTTTATGCTGGTCCTTCTAATATTTGCTCCTTTTCAGTGTCTTTACTCTTCTGTCTGCCTTTCCTTCTTTTTAGTTCATTTCCCCTAAGAATCTCCTACTGCTATTTTAAGAGTGCAACAGTCATTATTCACCAGGCTTGGATATTCTTTCACTCCTCTTTTTCAAGAGAAAATCAGTTTGAGAATAAATTGCCTGCCTTTCAGCATCTGTGGATGAAGTAGGTGGTTAAGTTCTTAATTGCAATGTCATGCTTGTTCTGTACTTAGTGCGTGATCACAAAGGTAAGATTTGCACATTAGGATAAATGAGTAGTAGGATTTAATAAACTCTGAAGAATTTGATACTGTTGCCGTCTGAAACATTAGAATATTTGGGCTGGACTTTCAGTCACATTGTCATATAGCAAAAGTAGCAGAAACATACTGAATTGAGCAAAAATTCAGGAGGCCAGGCACTTATTAGTAGGGTTTTTTTGGTCTCATAGTCATGTCTTTCCCAAACAACTTTAATTTCCACTGCTCTGTTAAATATTCACAATTTTCTCCTGTTAATTTATGTGAACAGTTATCTAGGCTGTACCATTTTTTATTCAGCACCCAAAAGTGTCTACTACTGAGCTCTTATTAACTCTCTAGCTATAAAGCTAACAAGCAATTAAAATTAATATGTTGTCACACATATATTTCAGGAGTACATTTCTACCATTAGTTTGATCATGATTCTAATACGTTTTCACTCAGACGTAGTAAATGATTTTTAGAGATACCCTGTTATTATGAATAACTAAAACTGCATATAAAATAGTAGGAGAAGAAACCCCCACTAATTTAGAGCCATATTTATCTGTTAAAAACCCTATCATCACATCACATTAATTGATAAGTAATTCATAAAAACATAAAAGTTTTTAATATCACATCTTAGAACAATATTCATATTTCTCATTCCATTAGGTGCATTAGTAACATAATCTACATCAGCCTGGTATAAATCTGAGACAGTAGCTTTTACAGAGCTCCTGAGAAATTGTAGGTATATTTAAGTCTCTTTCAAGTAGAGATCTTTTCCAATTCTGTTTTAGTACAGTAGTTTTATTTTTTAAAAATGTACTTTTGGAACATCCATGTGCAATTTCCTTTTTTTTTTTTTTTTCTCTCCCCTTGATCTCTTTACATAAAATTTTTTAAATTAAAAGAAAATGGATAGATAGGTTTTAGGGCATAAAATACTGAAATGTCACTAAGCAGAAATTAGGCAGGTATTCATTCAACTGGAAAGAGCACAGGTACAAGAGTTTCTGTTGATATGCATTTACCATTAAATAATAATTACTGATGGATAAGTAGATTAAATACTACTCTTATGAGTTGCTGCAAGTGTTAGAAGTAAGCCCAGATGTTATTGCATAACTTCATCTTTCAGGTCCCAGTTAAATGGTAAAAGAGAGAATCACTGGAGCATTGGAATATTGTTTTTTAGTCTAACAATGAAAGACAAAATGGAAATGGAGAGCTATTATTAACTTGTGAACTTTCTTACCCTAAATTAAGTAATGATTTCTGAACATCAACCAGAGCTAGATTAATGCAAGGGGAATAATTTTGGTGGCAGAAAGCTAAGAAGCAATCCCCTGTACCATACATCTATTTACTATTACCCTTATCCTTCTACCACTGAAATATACAACAAAAATGAAAAAAAAAAAATTATGAAGCTACAGGGATTTCTACTGATGGGTTTTGTTTCTCAATGTGGCTAACAGCCAACACATATGGCTGTTATATTAACAAGATTTACTAGACATTTAGGGTTGACCAATACATTCAGTTGATCTTTAGTTCTGTGTGCAGTAAAGCTGAACAAATAGTTTCTTTGCCCCTAAATTCTGTAAAGATAATTTTCTTTCTTTGGAATTGTGCAGTGGCCCCTAAATGTTTTCACAGAAAATAAAATAACTCCCTAGTGCAAATTTGTTTTCCTCACAATACATTGCAAAATGATTCTTTGTAAGTATTGCCTTATTTTGTAGTCTCTGTAGTAGGTTCAGATACGTGTTCAAGTGAAGAGTTTTAGTTTATTTAGCTTACTATGATTAATATTTAGCTTTTTCATTCTGTTACTGTAATTGATTCTGAACTTTGCAAATATATTTCAAGGCATGTATTCTGATGATGTGTCTGCAGCCTTATCATTACCTATTTTATTCACTTTATAGGTTTTTCTAGAGGAGGAAGGTCATGACCATAGAATAATTTGATTTATATTAGTTTGGATGTATTTTTGAGTGGTTAATTCATCTGAATGTTGGTATCAATTCTGGCAGCCCCATTTTCCTCCAAGGAGCTGGAGACAACTCATGCTTTTGAAACTTTTAACTTTATCACCAGTTATGTTATTACTTTAATATTTTTTTGTTTTCTTCTGTCTCTGCATAGATTTCAAAATGCAATTATTTTCATGTTAAAGTACAGTGACCCTCTACCTTCTGGGAATTTCCATTTGTAGTTTGCTGTTGCAATGATAAAACCTCTGTAGAACCTGGGTAGAAGAGGATGTGTTGAAATGGCAAGACAATCTGTAGGCATGGGGTAGAATGCTCTCTGTAAATAGTTTTGTCAATCAAAAGCCTCTTTAATGTTTAGAAATCTCGGATCTCAGACAAAGGCAGGCGTGGGAGAACTGACAAGCAGGTGTATATTGCCATAGGCTGTTGTACATCAAAACATTCACATTCAGCTTTTGGACAATGAGTCTCTCTCTCTTGGCTTTTCCTCTCCTTTTCTCTGGATTAGTCTAGAGCGAGCAGTCGCACAACACAAAGAACAGACATTAAATACTGAAAAGAGAAAAGAAAATGATAACTGTCAAATGCAGATGTAAATTTGGTGAATGTTCTTATCAGAAAGGATATGAAATTGCAGCATTCCTTCACAGATATGTAACTTTCTTTTCAAGGCTCTACTGATGTGTGAATTTAATTCTTCCTCCTTTATGTAACACTTGGAAAATGGCCTCTGAGTACTTCTCAGAGCAGTGAATAAAGTTAGATCTCCCTATCATGATCCATCTTCCTTCTTTGGCACTGATTTTGTTTTATTTTGGTGCACTACAATGAAGTGGTAAATAATCTTCATTTACAGCTAGCTGGTGTTTCGGATTTTACAGTTCACAGATTATATGGATGTGAAGCCAGATAAAGAACTGGCTAAGACACATGCCAATGCATGTTTTCTAATCAGTAACTCTTCTGGACAGGGGCATGCTGATTCAGTGAGATACTGATGTGCAAGCAACCATATGTTGCCATATTTTCTGGTGCTATTTATTAAAAGTGAAGAGGTGTGCTTCCAAAGACTTCAGAAATACACTACTCAGATGCAGTCCTTAACACCAATTCAAAGTAACAAATGCTAATTAAGCATTAAGGTATTGTTTCCTGAAAAGATAAAATCAGTTTGGAGAATGCACAGAGGAAAATTGTCTGGTGGAAATACAACATTTCTCTTCAAATTCAAGCTAACTCCTTTGCTGCCTGCCTAATTTCTTATGCTGAAAGCCTGAAAGTCCAATGATTGCTGTGGCAGTAAAGGACATACTTTAAATACACGTGTGATTTATTTCAATCAAAACCTTAGGAGTTTGAAACAATCTGAGCAGTGTTAGAAACAGAATGGTTTCAGAAAAAAACACCATTTCCATTCCCAGCTATTCATCAAGCTGCATTTGTATCACCTTTCAAACTGATTACCTGGTCCCATCCAGGTAAATTACTTATGTGGAAAAAGGAAAAGGTATTTCAATCTAAATTGTTTCACTTTATATGTTGAATGTTATGTACAGCATTATATGATACTTTCTTCACTGTGTAGGTGGCCTACAGGGTTGAGTAATGAGATGTTCTTCACTTTTTCACTGTTCACTGTCATGTCAATCCAAGAGGGAAATGGCCTTGCAGAAGAAAATCTGACCATAGCTGTGCCAGAAAAAATAATCTACTTCCTCTGTAACTACTTTGGTGTGGACTGATTGATTGCCTCAGGACACATGTGGGGCCAGAATGGCTGCATGAGAAGGTGACCAACTTCATGGCACAGAAACAGCTCAAGCTTTGACAGGTGTTGCCACAATGCTGGGTGATACTCCAAGGACACTTGAAGGACTCACAGACCTGTAGCTGTGGAACAAGACAAGGCAGCAGGGCTGCTGGGAAAAATGCAATATTACAAAGTGGATGGGTTCTTCCAGTTGAAGCCCTTCCCTTCCACATGCTGACATTCTCAGCCACAGGTTTTGGTGGCTGTTGAAAGGATGGAAGATTCTGGAATGGCCAATAATAAGATTCCTGTCCCAATAGAGAATGGATAGACATAATAGCATTTGCAGTCTAACTGCTTTGTCAAATCCTAAACTAATTTAATTTGCTCATTGTATTGGCTCTTTCTGTCTTCCACAGCAAACTGCAGTGTTGACAAATTCATGCTAGCTGTGGTCCATGCAGTAGGCAAAATAAAGGCAACCAAAATGTGGCTCAAAGTTCTCATTCTTGAAAGTTTACTTGAGTAACTCTGTGTTACATTTGCGGCTATACTGTGGATCAACCCTAAAAGAAAGTTAAGAAAAAGTATTCTTTGAATATGGTCGCAGTGGAAAGAAAATTTCTATTCGACAGAAACACATAGAGAACAGAGGGTGTCAAAATGGTTGAGTAATTCTGTTGCAAATATAGGGAGAATATAGGACCTACAGCACTTTAATTGAAAGCCTCACAAAGGAACAAGCAGCCAACCAAAAGTGCAGAATAATAGATACATATTCTGACTGAGGTATTAAGTCTTGTTTGCTCTGATTTTACTTTAAAAAAGAGGTTGCAGGAGCTCAGTGTACTTGACAGGTAATCAATTTTTTTTCATGTTTGTAGACAATAAGTACAACAAGATCCTTGTTGAAGATAATGTTCTTTGTTTTGTGTGCTTAACCAAGAATGATTTGATGATGATGCAGGAAAACGTCAGCATATGTGGTTCCATCTGGATATTTCACTCTGGTTCTCATATGTGGGTCTGTGGCAACTATATTTATTTTTTAAATGATGCAAGTGGTGAATTGTACTGTTAAAAAGATTGCATTCATGAACTGAATGTTTATTGTCTCTCTTGATCTTTCTAGGTCAGAAAAAAATTATTCTGTTCCCATCTTTGTTTAAAAAATATGCCACAAATAACTGTTAAAAACTAAGTAAAAACGGTTCATGGTTCAGGGTATGGTTTAGAAGTGGCAGAGAGATAAGAAAACAATGAAAAGTAGACTTCAGTCACTGGTTGATGCCCTGGTCAGGAAAGTAGGATACCTTTCTGTGGCAGCAGCTCTCTGGCCACACAACTTTCCCAGGCATCTTTCTGGAGAAAGTCTCTGAGAAGATCAGAGAAAAGAATGAGAAGCAATTCTTAACTTGCTACACTTAATATTGTGAACATGTAAAATGTGTTATGGAGATTTGTTTACCGAAGATTTGTTAGCCAATGGTGATGGTGTTTTGATTAGAGGATCAATTAGTTCCACCTATATCATAACTGTCTATAAGAGCAATGAGTTTCTTAATAACAAAATTCATCAACCTTCTATGAATACATAGAGTTTATGTAACCTATTACCAGGCTGGGTGTCCTGGTAATAACAGGGTCAACGACACCTTTCAGCTGTATGTTTACCTAACTGCTGAATAAATTATTTTGCTGGGCATAGAAGTTACAGAAGAGCCATCCAGTTCTCCTGAGCTCTTCATTGGAAAGCAAAATATGAGTAGCTTGGTCTGCAAGTATCTGTGTCCTGTAGTGATAGAGGCTTTTATGACTGCATAAAACTCTGATGAAGGGCTTGCTTTTATTTTTTTTCTCACTTACCTAACTGGATTGAGAAGGCTTTTGATATATTTTCAGTACTTATAATTACAAACTGATGATATTAGTAGTGGCAGCAGAGAGGTCATTATTGGTCAATGTTGTATCATTGCCATAACACTGAGTAGATGTGCCCAAGAGCCCTTTCACTAGCTTTAGATTCACTTTTATTTTGTTTAAGAGATGCCTTCATTAATTCTGTTAAATTCTTTCCTCTTCTGATTTTACATAGCCAGGAAGAGATGAGGCAAATTACACAAATTGTTGCAACACTTACAGGAATCTAGACCTGTTCAGAGTAAAAATCAGAATCGAGTCCTGCATATGTTGACTGAGAAAACAACACTGCATGAGAAGAATTAGGTACATTGATAATGTTTTCAGCTCTAAGACACTCGGGTCTGTGCTCTAGCAATGGCATAGCTGCATCATGACTGGGAAGGATGCTGTCAATAGGACATCTCCACCTGACATTTAAGCAGTTTCTAGCAGCTCTGTTAGGTGACTAGATTTATGAAATTTGCATGTTATCCTTAAGGTACAGACCTCTGATCACAGGAGAAAACCAGAAGACTATGCTACTTGTTTTCAGAAGTGCTTCTTTCTGATTCATGCTGAAAGGTGACTATCTTGACATTTCTGAGCGGTAGCATAAGGAGCACAGGCATATTTTACTGTGCTTTGGCAGTAGACAGATGGAGGCAGGATTTTGAGCCTTAAGTTGCTAGACATATCCTCCAGGCAACTTCCAAATTCCTGAATGCTCTTGAATGCTAATACTTGCCTTCTGACCTTTGTTGGCAAACACAAACAGCATATATATCCATTCTGTGAATCTACATTCAAAGGGACTGATATATCCTTCTCAAGAAAAGGAATAACCTTTAGCTTGAACCAGTATCTGAATTTGTGTTAGAAACCCAGCATCTGAAATAAGGCATGGTAGATCTAAAAGCAGTATCATTTATCACTTTTTACAATGAAATAAGTAGGTTAGTAATTCAGCTATTGAACTGCAACTCAGAGCAGAAGGGAGATCAATAAAAACCATAAAAATTTCCAAGCCTTGCCAAAAAAGTAATAACTGAGGCAGCTGACCTGAACAATGCAGAATGTTGCCCTCTTTAAGATTGATACTTGTGTTATCTTCTAAATGTGATTTAACCATATGAAAACCCAGAACACCCTTTCAGCGTGAACCTCTGTGGAGCTTAGGAAAAAACCCTGCATAAGGTCTATCTGAAATAATAGCTAAGGAACAAAGTCTTAGTGAGCATTTTAAGAGCAAGATAATACATTAATATAAAACTGAACTGCATGTATTAAATTTTTTGTACACTGAGCACCTGAGAACCTAAGATGAAGATAAAACAAAAAAAAAAAAAAAAAAAGCCAAACGACCCCAACTGGACAAACACAGATTAAATTTTCAAGCATTGTTGCAGTTTTTAAACAATAACTATAATTTCACAGTTTAGTCTGCTATATTAGGAGGGTGCCCTGTGTAAATCTTGAAGGTGAGAGAACTTTTTCAATTGAAGACATTTCTTTTTGCCATCTACAGTCATACAATAGTGCCTGTGCAGTAGAGGTGGCAAGGAGTTACCTTTCATCTCTTAAATAGCTCAAGCTGTTTTATAAAGCCAATCCCACATTCAGACTGTAAAAACAACATTTTGGTTGTCCATATAACATGACTTCTTGATTTAAAAAAGAAACAAGGCAAAAATACCCCAAACACCAGACACTGCTAAAGATGTCTTCTTTTATTGGCAGTATTAACTGAACAAGTTTTACAGCTAATTTACATCCTAGTGAAAATATTTTGATCAAGAATGTGATTTTTATTGATAGAATTTGATACTAACTATGAATAGTTGCTAAATTTTACTAAAAACAGAATTAAGTATTAATATTGCTTATTCTTCCTGGATCAATTGTAGGTTTAGGGACTATTTCTGTATTATATTAGGGAAGACTTGTGGAATATGCATATTTGTTAATATTATTCAACTGAAGTGTATTAGCACACCTGAACATTCTTCTTTCTTTCCTTACCAAGCAATATTTAAAGCAATGGTTTTCTCTCTGAGCTTGGTAATGCAGTATTTTGCCTTTGAGTGAACAACCTTCCTTTCTTAGACTGAAATCACAAGTGGTTTTGACCACTCAAGTTGGCAAGTTCATTACTTTACTTTCTTTAATCATTCTTCAAGCACTAAATGCATATGGAAAAGTACAGGAAAAACACAATTACATACAGCATTCCCACTGCCAAAGTAGTGGCACCACCACATGCAGAAAATCACAAGTGGCAGTCTTGGAAAAGAAAAGGAATAGTTAGAACCTTAAAAATTCCAGCCATCAGAAATGTATCTCCAAAGTTTAAGAACTAATTTATCTGACTTGCATTGGGAAAGTGAGACAGAAAAAAAAAAAGTCAGGGGATGGAAATGGGCTCAGTAATGTAGGAGGGTTTGGAGAGTTGTGAAATTATCTTGATTAGGAAAGCTAAAATAGGAAGTGCAATATGCATCAATGATCTAGGCAGGAGAAGGACTGGAAATTCAAGAATAGTTATTCAAATGGCAAAGGTGGATGAAGAAGCAAAAGCATTAAGTGGTGATGACATTTTGGCAGCTCAGCTCATGATCAAATTTCTTGATGTATTGTTAAGGATTGCCAGTGCCTGAGCATTTTTTTCCAGTCCAAAATCCACTTATGGCCCTTCCAATTGATCATTTCAGCCTGTTCTCTTTCTTGCTTTAATTTGCTTTCAGAGAATGAGGAAAGAAACATGAACCTGAATAATAAAGGACTTCAGCTCTGAATTCAATTTTCAAGGAATTATGTTTTTTCTGTTTTTTTAGGAAATTCCCATGAAAGGAACTGACAGGAGAAAGTAAAGGTCCTTATATAATTTTCTTCTCATATATTATTGACAACAGCAACATCCTTAGGGGAGGCAGGGGTAGGACACTGACATTCATCCAGCAGACCTTTAGCCTTGACTTCTCTTAAGAAGAGCTCAGGCAATTGTAGAAAGATCCTAGACCTTTCTTCTCTTTGCTCTGTGATTCAAAGTTTCAAAGCTTCCCTTTCCTTGTAACTGCTTCCTCAAAGTTTTTTTCAGAGATAAAAATACATGGAACTTAGAAAGTGAGGGAAAAACTTTCTACCTTGCTCACCCTCCTTCTTTCCATGAGAAACAGAAATCTGATGTGGACCTAGAATAGCCTTGGGAATTGATTTATTTATTAAAAGTAAACTCGATTAAGTCACAAGTTAGAAAAATACTTGTTACATGCAGTTTTTCACTATAGCATAATTAGGCAATGTTAGGTAAAACAGAAAGGCTAACCTATATTTAGGAAAAAAATACAGATCCCTTTCAGTAATGAAAAATATAGATTACATGAGAGATAAAGATATTCTGTATGTGAAATATATATGTTGGCTTACTGATGGCAATTCCATAATTTTAATAGACAACATGATGTGTGGAAATGTAACATCAGAATTGCTGACTTGTAAACAAAATAAATTACTTTTGTAGGTCTCAGAATTAAAATGTAAATATGCACCTCACAATGCAATTTTGGATTTTGAAATATTAGAGAGCTGCAAAATGAGTATGTGTTGGCATAGTGAATTCAAGAAATGAACTTTAATTTGGCAAAAAAACCCACAGACACTGTAACTTCTTGCAAGTACAGGTTTATGAAATGAAGCAAATTTTTTCCTGTCCTCATTATTTGCGGGAAAGATGTTGAAGGACAGAACAACAAAACTTATAATGGTTTTACTCACATACTCTATGCTTTTATTTTTCAGTTTTAAAGAATACCTGTGAATTAAAGCAGAAATTGTTTAAAATAATTTTTTTTTTTACCTTTTTAATGATCATAAGGGATAGCAGAGCTCCCATGATAAAGTAGGAGGTGTTTTAGACAGAGTCTGTTGAAGAATCCATAGACTGATCAAGGAAGCCTTAAAAGAGATTTGGCAGTCAGGGTGTGCATGCAGAATTTATGGGATCCCTTCTGTTCCCCTCGCCAGTGGGAAGGAGGCGTCTACAGCAATTCATCTTGGGAGTCATGAGCGGAGCTGCAGAGCCTTGCTCAGAGTCAGAAGGATCACACTGCAGCTCATTTCTCAGTCAAATGGGGCTGCAACCCTCTGATTTCACAGAACTGCCTGGTTCTCAGAAGTTTATTAGCATGGCTGGTATTTAATGCATTAATCCAATATTTATGAAAGGCAAAGCAAAGAGGCTCAATCTAAATGGGCAGAGCACCAAACGGGCAGAGCAAATGGAGAGTTTGCCCTGGCACTGGGCTGTGCCCAGGCAGAGCAGCCCTGCAGGTGTGGGAGGACGGGGCCATGGGGC
Organism: Setophaga petechia; assembly: GCA_024362935.1. Taxonomy (NCBI): domain Eukaryota; kingdom Metazoa; phylum Chordata; class Aves; order Passeriformes; family Parulidae; genus Setophaga; species Setophaga petechia. Next base: position 38,658,338 of record JANCRA010000001.1, read on the forward strand.
CCTGCAGGAAAAACTGTGCTGGAAACTCTGACACTGCTCCCACACATCCCCTCTGGGGCATGGCTGGAGCTTGGGTTTGCTTGGGTACATGAATCTGTCAGCCTGAAACAGAAGGAACAGGCTCAAGTGTTTAGTGAAGGAGTCAAAGGTGGGCTTTGAGGGGAAAGTGGTGTTTTCTCCCCATTTTCTGCATATGGTTTGCTATCCTTCTCTCAGACCATACTTAGTGAGGGTTTAGTAATATTAAAGCCATAGCTGGTATCACAATCTCAAGATCTGTGGAGAAGGAGAGCCAGGCATCTAACATCTTTTTGTGCTTCATTGTAAAAGCTGCCAAGATATTACTACTTTTCACCTGGGAAAGTAGTTTTTATTCTTTCTTTGTTATCTCTGCCTGTATTTTAAGATCTCACTACTTACAGATTTGATTTTTAACCTAATTCTTATCATAAGGTAGCTCGTGACTGTCTATACCTTCTGCCTGTTATCTATTAAAAATATTTTAAATTTTGGGATGTGACTTTTTAAGTTTATAGAAATTGTATATATATGTGCATCTGTGCATTCTTGTTTGTTAAAAGAAATGTGAAAAATTTATTCACAATAGAGCTCTTTCTCTTGTGTTCAGAGAACACAAATTCAGCAATGTCAGGAAAATGCTGAGAGAAAATGCACTTTTTAATAGCTCTGTCAGTGATTGCATTGTAATAAAATTCACTTTCATCCTTATAAATAAACATTAAATATATGCTTACAACAGAAGGAAATGACAGAATAAAGTCAACTTTCATAATTGAGAAATGTGTTTCAGCTACAGAAAAACTGAAAGAAAACTTTAATCAATATAATCACAAGGAATTTGAAAGAGGATAATTATAAAGAAGCAGAAAATGTCAGGGCTCATCCTTACATTTTTCTTGCTTCAGATTAGGTATGAATCAGATGAGTGCACAGTAAAACTGTATCTTAGGGGCCGTTCCAAATGCAGTACATTTATAGTGTGGCATTAGATAGCATTTAGTTTCTCATGCTAATGAACTCCAGTGAGCCTCTCGTTTCTCTAACAGGATTAGATGTATTAGCCATAATCACTGCAAACTAAAGCCATTTCTGGGCATCTCAGTAAAGAACAACCCTCTTTTGAAGCATACTAAATACCACTAAAATTTTTTTATTTTAAAAAAGAAGTCAAGGTTGCTTAACCAACATGAAATTGGTCATTTATATTTAGTGTTTAAGAGTGGATTATACACTACCAAGACACCTACAGCTAATTTCCTGACCCTCTTCTGCCCCCATTGATGCAAAACTGTGCGAAATCAATGGAGTCACACTAGGGTAAATGATGTCCGTATTAAGATTGATTCAGACTTCAGTGCTATAGGGAAAATTACTGTGATGTTTAATAATCTATTTGGAACAGGGTCAAAGTTATGCTTTGCTTGGTGTCAAGTTTTACTGCATCTGATTTACATAACCTGCGGCTCTGCATTGCATAACGGGACCTTCTGCATTGCCTCCCTCCAGTAGCAGCAAAACCCAGACGCAGAGAGAAGGTCTGGCAACAGCTGCTGTTCCACTCACACACACATTTTTTTCCATAGTGCATTTCCTTGGTGTTCATCACTGCAGTGTCTGAACATGGTATATCACAGGAAAAAACTAATTTTTACAGGAAAGATAAGAAAACAGTAACTCAGCCTGAGGTAGCGAGGTGCTGGAGGGCTGCCAGACAGGCTGTCTCCTGCTCGGGGTTGTGCACAGCCTGACAGTACATCCCACCTCACAGTGAAGTCAGCACACTTGGAGGAATGAAGGATTATTGGCAGAACTTCCAGATTTAATTGCTGTCAGTGTCAAGTATGTTGTTGGAAGACTCTGTGATTTTGTAGCTCAGGAGAGGCGTGAGAAGAGGAAGCTCTCAAAATTAATGTGACTTTTTGCAAAGTGAGGCATCACGAACCTGAGCAAAAGTGACAGGATTTGGTCCTTGAAGTTAGCCCAAGAGTGATGCAAACCAATTTTATGAAAATGTGTGTAGGAATTGTGTGGGAGAACATAAAACATTTCAGTGAAGTGTGGTCATTTGCATCTTGGGATCTAGCTAATCTTGGAATAAGGATGTTTAAGGGTAAATGAATATTAATAGTTTTGGGTAAGTGCTTCAATACTTTACTAGAGAGCTCCAGGTAAGATATTATTCAATAGGGTTTTAAAAAAAAATATTAGAAATACCTTCTGAATTATGTGACATCTATTTGCAAGGTCTCTTACTTTGTCTAAAAAGCATTTTAAAATCATGGCCAGGTTAAAATTAAGTAATATGTAACTCATACAGATCCAAGATAAGGCTTATGAACCTTATACAAGATTTGGTCACACATTGAGAATCTTCCCAGTCAACTACAAACTATCCCTGCAGCACACAGCCTCCAGAGATACCTCTTGCTCCCAATATCCACTTTCAGCCCCCTTCCCTGGACACCCAAAGGCATTTCAGTTTTGACAGAGTTGTGAAACTTTTTCTCTTCCCCTCAGTATGGACAGAAGCCAGAGTTCACAGAGAAATAGAGACACAGCAGAATGGCAGCCTGCAGCTTTTTCTGGGTCCTACATACACAATTTGTTCTGAAGCACTGCTTCAGCATTTAATATTCAAGAGTAAGTTGCATAAAATGAATGATAAAGCCCAACTCTCCTATTCTTTTAAATAGGAGAGCTCCTGAAGCCCAACTCTCTTATTCTTTAAAATGAGTATTAAGTCAACAGTCTGACGCATTTTTTCAGCCCAGAGTAACCTGAAGTTTTTGCAGTGTTAGATTTTCAGCAGGTGAGGAAAGCAGTACTCCTCAAATTTCAGAACAGCCCTTTGCCAAGGGGTAAGACAGTTTTCCCAGACAGACATGCACATAAACTCTCTTAAGACAAGTGAATCTGAATGTCCTGGTTCTGGGTTGAAAGCTGTGGCCTGGCTAATGAATCCTTTTATAAAATTGTTGCTTACTTCTTCATTGTGCATTAGAAAGACAGAATTATTTTTTGGTTTTTATTAAATGAAAGGTATGCTGCTATATTCATAACACTGAGCTGTTACTTTCTTGCTTTGGGAGTAATATGGAGGGGGTCAAATGCTAAAGCTCAGAAATGGGCTTGGATTTATTAAACACACATTTCATTTTTCCCTTAGTAGTGGAACACTGGCATGGGTAGATTTTTTCTTAACTTACACAATATATCATGTATCCAGAATTAATAATTTTTTATTTCACAGCTCTTAGCTGGAGAAAAATTAATGTGAACTGGAGCCAGCCTTGGTGCATTTCCACAGATAAAAATATCGTAGTCCATATGTAAATCAGACATCTATGAACCAAATAATTCAAGAATTCATTATGGAAAAAAAAAATTAAAAAAAAGAGTAAAATTAAGACTTCCAGAAAGAAGGCATTTTCTTTTTCAAGTACTAAAAATGTTAAGTGATGTCACAGATAATTCTGATGAATCCTTTCATGTCTCCCTCTGTCAGTGCTGAACATTTTCCAACTGCACTACTAAAAAAAAATAAAATGAAAGAGATCTAGGAGAAAACTTGGGTCACTCTTTTTACAATTTTGTCCTAAATTTTGTCTTTGCTGCTTGGTGCTTTTTCACCCTCCATTAATAAGCTAAATAATGCATTTCCTTCCAGAAGCAGAGATTCAGTGTTTCTTCTGAAAACCCATCTCTTTCATCTCAGATAAACTTCTGAGCTGCAATAATTTTTCTAAACCTCACAGATTTTTTTTAAATATTTGAGCAGAAAAACATAGTCATTAATACCATTTTTACTGGCAGAAGAATTAAAAGTTTAATATCTTTTAGATAGACCATGGTGTCTTTGGTCCATGTAAGCCAGCCCTAGTTTGCTAGACTATACAGCTCTGCAAACCACTTTGCCCTGGTTTTTCACAGTTTAGTCATTGAGAACACCACATTCTTCTGCTGAGTAGACCATTAAAAGCCTTGCCCTCCTAGGTCTGCAGACACAGCTGGGTAAAAGCAGATGGTGTGACTTTCAGCATAGCTGCACAGTGCCTACAGCGCTGAGACAAAACCAATCACTGTTACTGAGCTGCTCTTCCAGGGAGTGGAAAAAGTGTTCAGTGGTTGTGCAGTTAGGTAGGAGCAAAAGTACTTCTGTCTGCTCCAGAACCTGAGGTTATAACCTCTCTTAATATTAGAAAGAGAATTTTTCAAAAGCAAAGTTTGTATGGATTGTCCTTTCTGTGGTAGGACCCTAGGGAGATCAAAGCTCAGTAAATATGAAAGCCCAAATCTTCAAAGGCTATCTGGATTCCTAATAACATTACAGAAACATAACTTGCCATCATGGACCTAATTTTTAGATTTACCTCTGAAAAAAAATCTGAAAAATTTGAGAAATTTCCCTTGAAAAATAATGTAAAGCAACATAATCAAAGACAGCAGGTGATGAGCTATTTATAGGCAGCATGATGTGGTTCAGAAATTTTTTGTTCAGACTATATGCTTTTCTTAATGTATGTCTCAAGAGGTTATTATCTGATGTAGTGATCATGCAGTCAGCCCAAGAAGCAGGATACCTGGGGATGATCTGCAATCTTCACACATAACCAATACTTTGATTTCAACAAAGAATTTTTGCTATTTGGACTGGAATCTATGTGGTGCTACTGTGACTCAGTTTTAATAGCACCACATTAGTAATCTGGAAACAGGTGCAAAATATAAGCACTGGGTACAAGAAGGAAAAATATATCTCAATTGCAAGGAAATGTAAGCAAAGAATAAAAGAAGATGATGCACATGGAAAAGCATGGTGACAGAATATCTTAAAAAGAGGCAGAGGGGAGCACAATAATATCACAAATAGCTCAATAGAGATTGGCAAAAATTCATTTTAATTTGTAGCACCTTCTGGCTCATCAGCTTGCATAGGTTCATTGGCCCTGCACTGAACCAGTACTTTTTATGATCCATTTTATTTTGGGGCACCACAGGCACAACCACATACATGTCAAAGTATTGTCACATCTGGCAGACAGTGATAAATATAACGTTTAAAAAGCCTACTAATTTTGCAGACAGACTTGCATTGTGCCTATTTGGCTTGCATTACTGTGCTGCCATACAACAAGTGGCAGCACAATTAATCATGAGCATCACAGGGTAATTTGCTATGACAGAGAGCCATGTGCTCATTAAAGACAGCTTCTCTTTTATCCCTTTATATTATGTTCCTCCTTTTGTGATTCGTGTCCAGAAACTGGATTATAGAACACTCTGAAGTATTTCCAGGATACTGAAGATGATGGCTCATGGGTGGCTCAAGGGGTTTAGAGCATCTATCCTGCTTAGTTTGCAGGTGATGGAGGAGCCAGAGAAGTTGTACACTGGCATGCAAAATGAGGATTAAAACCTCGAGCAGTGCTGGGGATCGAGTTTGTGCTGTTTGCTTGCGCAGGATCTGCTGGCACCAAGGAGGAGCCTGTGGTGCCTCCCCCAGGAGAGCAGAGCACCCCCACTTCCCTGCCAGCCCCACCTGCCAGATGGAGGCCAGTTTAGCAGATGATGTGTGGGATGTGTTCAATGAATATGCAATTTCCCATGTCATTACCCTGCTGATCAGCCACTGCAATGATCAAAGCCATTGATCGAATGGCTTTTCTGTCCTCTGTGAGGAAATTTTGTAGCAGCTATTTTTTTTTCCTGGCAATTTATCACTGCAATTCAAGGCTAGTGCAAAGATTTTAGCTTGTGCTTTTTTTTTTTTCCTTATAACCTTTACAACATAGCTAGGATCATGCACTGATTCCCTTCATCTCTCTAATTGCTGACCTCATTTGCTAATTAGGCTAAATATATGTTAGGCATAAACCTTAGCAATCTAACCATCCACCTCATGCATCACAGTACTAATAGACAAAGGAAAGCACTTATGCCCCTTCACCCTTCTACAGAAATGGAATTTTTGCAAGCTTTTTCAACATTAAAGTTTGAATGCTGAAGAACTAAAGGCTTTTGTCAACAATAAAGATGAGATATGTGATGCAGTTGCATTATGTAGGTAGGAAATAGCATAGAGCATTTCTATAAACTTATTTTCTGGGTTCGAAAAAAATTAAAGATCTCTAAAAGAATGCACAGTAATTTGATTTAAGAGTATTCAGCAGCATCTTTTCTCTATAGAACACAAAAGAACAGCCTAAAACCTTGGGTGAGTCAGTAATAAATTAAATTTCTTTTAGTATTGTGAGGGACTAAGCTATGATAGAGACAATAAATAATGCTGTCCAATGTCCACTTTATATCAAGAAACTCATAGACATCATAGGGTTTTCTGCTTCTGATTCCCTACTTGTGATTTCTGGAAAGTATTAAAATATTTTTAAAAAATTTTTTGTAATTGGAAAAATCCACCAGAAGTAGAACATTTAAAATTAACAGACTTCTTAAAACCCATTTTTACATCTTTTTTCTATTCCACTTTTTGTGATATGTGACAAAGATCTCCGTTTGTCTTTCTCATGCACATCTTTTTACTATTTGTTCTTTCACCACTAGCCCACCTCCTCACACCTTATTTTAACATCCAAAATGCCTGAGAGAGGAGTTTCAAACAGACTTGATAAACATAAAAAAACTCCCATCAAGCTGACAGAAAAAAGAAAAGTCCTCTGATTGTTAATCTGCCCCTCCAAAAAAATATAGATTCCACTAGTCTGAGACCTCCAGTGAGTAACATCCAACCCTCTTCCCAGAGCAGGATCAGCAGAGTGAGGTGTAACACATCGTGCTCTGCTGGGCTACCCATGCAGCCTCCACCTACCACACCACCCTCTTGCCTGCCCAGCCTCTGGCTATTGAAATTCTCGAGATTTTTGACAAGCTCTGCTGCAAAATGCATTTGCAGGTAATTTGGAAAGTGCAAAGCATTATTAGCTGTCATTTTCTTTAGCTAAATTGTTTCTCTGTTGCACAAAGGGAATGAAATGTTCGTTTTAACCCTTTTAGCTCCTCCTGCAAGGCTACTGAAGATGAGGAGGAATACAAAAACTAGCTCATGTTTCAACACTGATGAGAATAATTTCACTATTTTGCTGTAAATGCTTGGTGCTGGTAATTATCAGAATAGTAAGTATTCAATTGACATTATATGGCCATTTTTTTTTCATAGTGAGAACACATCCACCTCATGGAATTGTGGCTAGCCTCTGACATGAATGCTGCTTATATTGCAGGAAAACACCAGAGAAACAAGAGGGTGGTGTCAAAATTCTCAGTGTGGATTTATCAATGCTGATTTTGAGGTGAGCAGGTAAGATCCCTGAAGTCAGAGGCAGCTGACCCAAAAAACAGTGAGCTCCATCCTCTCTTGAGACATCATGAGCATCAGAAGTCCACATGCTCTTCCCCTGCTCCTGCCTAAGGTCCCTCCCTCAGGAAGCAGCCCTCCAGGAGCATCTCCAATGTGAGATGCAGTTCTTCAAGAACTGCTCCAGCAAGAGTCCCTTTCACATGGTCACAAGTCCTACCAGCAAACCTGCTTCAGCGTGGCCTCCTCTTCATGTGTCCATGAGTGCCAGGAGCCTGTTCCAGCAAGGGCTTCCCATGGCATCACAGCCTCCTTTGGGCACCCACCTGCTGCAAGGGCTGCAGGTGGATCTCTGCACACCTGTGGACCCTCATGGGCTGCTGGGGCACAGCTGCCTCACCGTGGTCTACATCATGGGCTGCAGGGAATCCCTGCTGGGGCACCTGCAGCACCTCTTGCCCCTCCTTCTGCATCGACCTTGGTGTCTGCAGGGCTGCTCCTGTCATGTGTTCTTACTCTTCTTAGCTACAGCCACTTTTTAAATTTCTTTTTCTCCTTAAATTTGTTATCCTAGAGGTGCCACCTCTACCACTGATGAGTTCAGCCTTGGCCAGTGGCAGGTCAGTCTTGGCACCAGCTGGATTTGCCTCCATCTCCATCAGACATGGGGGCAGCTTCTCACAGAAGCCAATCCTGTAGCTCCCTGCTACCAATAGGTAAATCACCCTATACAAGGGTGTCACCCTTGTCACTCAATACAATGTTCTGCATGTTAAAGTATCAGAAGATTGATAATTTAAAAAAAGAAATATGAGTATTTCTATTTTTAGCATTTTCATATCAGTGTTGCATGTATTTTCAGTTTCTTCCTCTATTAATCTTAAATGAAATGGGTTAGCTCACCTGACCTATTAGAATAACCTTGTAATCTCCATATTCTAGCCATTAATTACATCTGCTTTAAGACAGCATCATATTTCAGTGAGAGAACCTCATGTTTCAAAACATGAATCATCTGATAATTTTGACTACAAACAGTAGCATATTAATGTATTGTAGCATACAAATGCCAGAAACACACAAATGTACAAGAAATATGGTAATTACTTTACTTTTCTTTTCTCATACCAAATTGTTATGAAACACTGTCACAAGAGCAATGAGAAGTGATCCAATCAGACAGGAAAAAATACTGTTGGAAAAGAACTATCTAGGTCTCAAATACTTCATGTATGTTTTTTTCCTGATATGGTTTTGCACTGCATGAGACACATAGTATGTTTGCAGATTCAGGATCAATGAACAGAAGTGTTAATTTACACTTATTCAGCAGCCAAAAAATGGATTAAAATCTGATTATCTAGAAATAAAAATTAAGCAAAGTGTGTAGATGTGTGAAGGGAAAATAGAGATATTCTCACTCAACATCTTTCCCCTTACTTGTGGTGAAGTGAAGCTCCACAGCATGCCATTGACTAATGGCAGGAGAGATGAGTAATGGGATAGGAGGGAGGCATTTGCTATGATAATGATAAAAAATCAAAGCATCAGTGAATGCAGAGAGAAAGCAATTGACTTTGATCTGTGCTGGCTGGAAAATAAAGTAACTTTTTCCCTTTTCTTTACTTATTAGTGGGGGATCCAGGGCAGAATCTTTGCAGGTGTGTTCTATCCTCCAAATTTTTATTTTTATTTTCTAACTTATTTGTAACAGCTAACTTCACTGCACTTGAAAATCTTCTCTTTCAAAACTGTGCATTGTTATAAAATAACTGTTTCATGCAGTAAGACTAGGTGAAGGCATATTTCCAGTTTTTAGACAATGTTTTTATAAAATTCGGTGTCAAGCAGCCATTTTGGCTGGAAAGTAAGAAAAACAACACTAACAGGGGAATTAGCAACAAATACATACTGCCTGGTACATATGGCCCAAGATACATCACTAATGGTTTTAGATTACCATCTACATTTTACTTTCTAAAGACACGGAAGTGAAGAGATATAAATAGACCTTGCCAGCACTCACCTGAGGTTCTGAAGAATGTCTTTGTTAGCAGGGAATTACTGGAAAACCAGAAGTTATCATTTACTCCTCTTCTTCGTGTGTTTTCAACAGCTTTTGGAAGCTTTTCTGCCAAATAACATCTCTAAACTAATTAATATACTACAGCTTTTGTCTGTGGTAACTAGGAGAAAAACCCCATTACCATGCTACCTTCAACATCAGAACCATTTTTTTTTCCTGGGAATATAAACCTGACAAAACTAGGAAAAGAAAAACTCTTTTTAGCTTATGAAAAATCCTTTTAGTCCTTTATGATGACTTAAGTATGGTTCAGAAAATGTACTCAGAGCATCCAAATATGACTTAGCATTCTTGATGTTTTTTAATGCATGGTTTTGAATTTAGTGACGAAGGCTCCACAAGATAGTCTGTGAAACCTGTGCTGATAACTAGCAACGTGAGGGGAAACAAGCTTCACCTCACAGAAAAGGAGAGATTCCTTATTCTTGATAATAATGTTCAAGTTTTAACGTGGTAATGAATGGCATGGACTGAAAAAGCAATTTCAGCTGAAATGCTGAGAAAATGTCAGCAAAATCAGTATGCCTGATAGTTTAACCAGCAGTACCTGAGAAGGATTATTGCTGTGACATGAGCTTGACTCTCTTCTTCAGCCTGATAGGTTGTGTTTATTAAACTGCCCTTTCTGGGATCAACACAGATTGGGGTTTTTTTGGCTTCAACAGAGGACCCAGGGTTATTTGGTGCCAAAAATATGTCCACTTTTTGGTGCTCTCTGCTACCTGATGATGTGACTGACTAATCTGAAGCATGCCATATAAAGTAGGCATGTTTTGGAAGAATGGAGCAAAGGAAGCTCTGCTCTCTTGGAAACACTGATCTTTGGCATAAAATCTAGTTTTTTCCATAGGAAAGTATAAAGAGAAAAATGAGGTCTAAAGATCAAGCTGCCAAGTACTCAGTGCCATCCTCTGCCCCACCTGTGGGGCTACCAGTGGCTCCAGGATACACAGCCATTGTTACAGCTGGCCTCTGAGATAAGGGACTGGCTGGAAAATGCTTTCTGGCCTAGATACCAAAGATTTTTTGTTTTGTTTTTGTTTATCCGTTTGTTGGTTTGTTTGTGGAATTAGCCATAGCCTTTTAGTATATCATTTCTGCAGCAAGTGCAACCGATCTCCCCCTCAGACTCAAGAAAAAATTTTTAAAAAAATCTTTCCCAAGATGTAATGCATTTGGGAACCAAATTGGTCTGAGCAAATTTTGATATTGAGGATTTTGTTTTGTAACAAAATTTTAAAAGTTCCTAGTTATCTGTTTGATGTTGAGCTGCAAACTCGCTCCATCTCAGCTCCTACCTTCCAGTCATTGAATTATCATATATTGGAGGTGAACTCTCTCTCTAAAGACATGGTTAATAAAGTTCGTAGTTCTTCAGGATGGATTTCCTATTCAGATATAAAATATTATGTCCCTTATTGCTCACCAGGCATTCTTTGATAGCCATGGCTATAGGTAACAAAATATTACAGAGGAAATTTATATTCATTTGTTTTTTATAACTACTCAGTACACAGGGGTTTTCTGGATGAATATGTTTTTAGTTCAATCTCTATTTAAATGAAAGCTTTAATGGAAATCTTACATGAGTTGTGAACATAAATCATCACAGCAATTTCAGCTATGCCTTGGTGGGATGTTTCAAAAACTCTGAATTTGATTGAAAGGCCTATGTAGAAGTTTAGATTTCCTAATAGGTTATTTTAAACACATAACCTGTCTCAATTGTTTTAAACATTAAAGACTATCTTTCTATGAGGTAAGATTAAAGGTTACTTATGAGAAGGAAATAGACATTAAAAAACCCATTTTTTCATACTGGCTTTACTACTAATCAGGATGCTTGAATATTTCACCCCTTTTTATGCATTTCATAGGAAACTTATTTATATTATAGCACAATATAAATAATTTTAATATATATTATTTATATATCACAAGATGATTTTTTACAATGAAAAAAACTTGTAGGTATGTAACTTGAAAACTATCAGAAATTCCTAAGAGAAAATGAAATACCTACTTTTTTTTTCTAATGGCAAAATATGCAGATATAAACTAATTAACTTTTCTGTAAACTAGAGATTTTTGGGGAAAAGAAAAAAAGAGAGCTCATGTAAGACAAGGCTAAGAGCTGTTGAATCCTTATGAGATTTTTTATGTCTGTTATATCTGAGCACTTCCAAATCCAAACAAGTGTAGATAACAGTATTTTTAAATTCATTATTTGTGCTTTCATCCTTTGAATACTTTAATTTTTTTTCTTATATACACAGACAGAACTTCATTGAAGCAGTCATTGATTTCCAATTGTGCATCAAGACCTGCAAAGTGACTTACATTGAAATGAATTTTGTAATGGTTTGGGAGACACTGACAAATTTGATGTAAGGTTTATTATTGACATGAATAGATTAAGAATTTTTCTTAATAGTGCTGTAAGATTAATAATTTTTCCAGATACAATTCATATGCTCAGTGAGCTATTTATTATACAAGTCAACCAAGCATCTGCCTAGTGAATGCTCCATTTCCCTGGTATCCATATGTCCTACTACTTGCTGTCATTGAATCTTCCAGAGGAGCCATATTTCACTTTTGCATCAGCCAAATATAATAATGTAAATTCACTTGAGAACACTCAAAATTTATTTGTTAAAACAAATTTAAAAAAATCACAGGTCTGTTTAAAAATACAAACTTAAACTTAGGGATTCCTTGAAGTTACATATGCATCTGATAATTCTCTATAATAGATATCAGCACCTCCAGCCAACATATACCTCATTTTGATTGATGGTTCATTCTCATAAGTGACTCTCTCATTTATATGAATAAGACTTGCACAGTGGACAGTTCAAAGCTTAACTGTTAATGGAACATGGAAAATATGTGCAAAATGGTCATAACAGTTTTCTACCTGAGCAACAGAGGAAATGGGTTTGGATCTTGACTCCAAGACTATTCACTATGGTTTCCAGTTAAAACACAACTTCATCCTCCTTTACTTTTTTTTAGCTCATCCTCCTTTTGCTTTTTCTATACCTGTCCCTAGCCAGATTAACGAAACAACTCCTGAGATCACTTTGCTAAAACTGCCTATAAAACCAAAATGCTGAACAAGGTGCACTAATCCTCATTTTGAAAGTGGAAATCAGCCTATAAAACTAACTTCACTGCTAATTGTTGACTATGACATAAACTAGTTAAAAGAACAGTTGGAAGCAATCACATGCAGAGAACAACATTTACAGTTCGTATTTCTAAGCTCTGGATCAGCTCCCATTTAAGCTAAAGGAACAACTTGGTTTTAGTGGAACTAGAGCTGAGTCTTAATTGGTCCAAATTTTATGTAATTTAGTGGCTTTGTCTCTCCTTGAGGGAGCTGTGAACTTCTTTGTAGGAAAACACTGAAGTCAATCATTTACTGCCTTTAAGGTGAGTTACACCTCAGTGTCCTCTTTTGTCAATGCCAGAGTGGGATGCAAAGGAAAGGAAAGGAGCTCAGTGATCCTAGGAGGGTAGTTAGTTTCCAAAAATGGGTAAACACAGCTCATTCATTGTTAAGGTTGATATAAAACTCCTTAATTCCAGTGGAAGTGGACGTTGGACCAGGTGTTGTCACTGTCTTTTTAATGTAGCTTTTGTTAGACCAATCACTGGATCTTAAAACAATGAATACTACTGTATATTTTTTACTGGGAATTGCATGCTAAGTCACCTTATGTTGCCCTGCACAGTCATCCAGGTACTTTACTATGAATATTACAAATTGAGGTAATTTCCATTTGCATAGTACCCTTCTAATCACTAAAGCAAGGTAAAAATCTTTGATTACAAAGAAGAAAAAAGAGAAAAATATTTTAAGCACACTGCTAGATAATTAAATTTTTAATGCCTGTTATATGAAAAATAAAATAAAAAGTATCTGCTAAGATATTGGGGATTGCAGTAAGCTTTTTCCTTTAGTATTCCTCAAGGACAAGATTAAGTATTTAGGTAGAATTACATTGTTACAGTTATCTTGGAATGTGTATATGTTAAATCTGTTGATAGTGCTCAAATGTACAGTTTTCATAAGTTGGACAGAACAAGAGTTTGCTCATTTTAGGATGAGGTGAGAAAAAGTTTTAAGATAAATCAACTATCTAGGTGGGGAAATGAACGTTTTTCAAATTTTAATCTGAATATTTTAAATTCTAATTTGAATTAGTAATTCAAACCCTTCCAGAAAGTTTTTGTGTCAGTAGATTATTTTACAGGCACAGTCAATGCAATCAAATGTTTATTTAACAGTACAGTGAAACCAAATGCAAGCAATCATCCTGGTCTCTATGCTGCAGCTATCAGTAGAATTAGCATTAGCAATTAACATCAAGAGCCAGAACTACCTGCAGATTGAGCCATGGAGATGTTTACTGCCCTCTCCCATCAAAGGTGTACTACTGCACTGGAAGAATGCATACATTTCACCAGGCAGATGAAAGGCAAGCAGAGAGCAGCCCTGGAACAATTGCTACTGGCTGGCATGTTCTCCTGAAAGGAAGGCAGACAGAAAGCCAATAAAGTTTGGTGAAAAATGTAGGTAACAGAGGTTTAAAAAATCACCCACATAATAAAATTGAACATAGCATTCCAGGTGTAAACATTTTTGGTTTGAATTTGTGATGTAAACATAGAAGAGCTGTAATTTTTAACATGGAAGATAAACATCCTCTCATCTGACTGGCTGTGGCACCAGGAATAGCCCTGGGCCTTGAATCCTGAACATACTGACTGCAGCATCTCAGCACCAACACACCCCTATTCCCTGCATTTCCTATGGATAAAAATCACAGTTTATTTTTTTTTCTTGTGAGGAGCCTACATTCCTAGCTCTGGGTTCCTGCTCTATTCCCAGCATCCTGAGTAGTTCTTGTCTAGATGTTCATTACAGTATGAAATAATGGATTTTTTCCCCTGTACACTTCATAGCTTCCTTTCTACTAAGAAATGATAGTAAGCTTTATTTCTTTTCTTCAGATTTCTGTCCCACCCTTTCCAGTGTCAAGTGTCAGAAACATCAAAGTGACTACTAATTATGTTTAAAATCAGACAGAGAAATTAATGTTCAGAGTATGTCTGCAAGGAATGCTGGCTGACCTGAACCATCATTATGATGATCCCCCGGTTTTTAGGTTCAGATAATGAGTATTGCCAAATGGGCTTCACATCTTCCATTGAAAGGACCAGTACACTCACAGTCTGATGCTGATTCACTCTAAAATTTTTGACAAGAATTCTGTGATGTTGGATAATGAATGCACTTCTTTGACTTGGACCACAGTGTATGCATTCATGCATATTTAGGAATTCATCAGTAGCTACAGATCTACTTTTTGAAAACTAACACACTGTAAGGCCTCCTCAAAGGTGTTATCATAATTTAACAAAAATATAAAACCCAAAAAACTGGTCAATGCCCAAATTTTAATCAGAAGTGAGGAACAGATCTTCTGCAAAGACAGGTTTGATTTTCTTTGTCTCCCAGGTTATATTCTGGGGACAACTTGGTTGTTTTGATTAGGCAGAGCATGTCTAGTTCTCATAGAGTAGGGAGACACACATTGTATATATGAGGAAATTATACTGGGAAATATTTTTTTCTTGAATTAACCATGCAAAAATAAATTTATAGGGCAATGATAAAATGGATGAAGTCTCACCTTTGTTCTCAAAGATAAAGTTCATTATGTCAGGAATTTAACGATAACACTTAGAAATAAATAAGGGGGATTAAAAGTGAGAGATTAAGCAGTAAAAGTAAGACTCACTGGTTGGAAAACATAGGTGTTATATGTGTGTGTATATATATATATATGTATGTTACTATTCAGAGCTTAAGTAGGCACTTGGGATTTCACGTGAAGTGTTACTTGAGTCTCTCTCATATCTCTCCTTCTATATGTATGAGAGTTAAGGTTCTTCAGCCTCAAAATCTCCTAAGTTATTCAGTCACACCTAATATTTAATTAAAATGTACATGTCATCTTTTCCAGCCCTGCAATTTATTTTTATTAGCAGAAATTAATTTAAAATAATCTCTACAAAGAAAGATAGCAAAGTCTGCTAAACAATGTATTAAGTAAATCTCACACATCCAGAGTAAACTCCTGTTCTTTTGAAGTTGCAGAGTTATTTTTCACTTCTTTTTTTTTTGAAGAAAGCCTAAAACTGACTGTCTCTTGTAATTGAATGGAAATCATGAGTTCATCAAACCATCATCTAAACACAAAATGCACAGGTCTGGGGAACGTAGCTATAGAAAAATAGAAGTACAAAGTTAGATAAAACTTTTGGAGAAACAAAAAGAAAGCCAACAGTGGCACTGCAGCATAAACAAATATTTTCTCCAACAAGTGCTTCCATTAAAATGTTTTTGGCTTTGTAGCAGGAAGAGAGGAAGAGAATTTACCCTGAAAAACCTGCCTGTTCAGCTCAAAAGCTCTTGGAAGATGAGGAAGTAGAGAATGGCATAGAAATGAAACTACCAGTTAAAAATCAAATTGTGTTCAGCCAGTGTGCCAAATAAGAAGCCATTGAATCAAATTGGGGTGGCAGAGAATATAGAACAATACGTATTTCATAAACAACTGTTTGAATTATTTAAAATAATTTATATGCACCAAAGATAAATTATTGCAAATTAATCTATGAACAAAAAACCAGACTAAATATGTCAGTAAAAATATTTATCAGAAATAATTTAAGCAGGAAAGATTCCTTTGATCTACACAGCAAAAATCTTGTTTAAATGAATTAGTGAATGAAAGGAGACTTTCTTCAATAATGTAATCAGTGGCTGCAGCTGGGGCTTTGTGTTGTTCACTGAGATGCACATTCAATGCACTTCAGCAGTAAATGTCCACCCCACCCTACATTTGCTATGATACTAATTCAATGTAAGCTTTACTTACTGCTTCAAATGCATCAGGGTCACGTGCTGTGTTCATTATGTATGGAAAATAAGCCATATATTCTTCAGCTGAAGCAGATCCAAGTGTGCAGTAATTCTACAGAAGCATTCAAGAATACTGTGGCCTTGAGACTGTTAAGGACCCAGAAATTAGGCCTGCATCTGTAAAAACTGGTGATGATTTCACTGGAGATTTTTTCTACTTGTTTTAAGGTAAGGTTTGACTTGCTATCCTCTTCCTAAAGCAAGCATGTAAATCTGTTCAGTCAAATCTGACTTTGCCTACACTCCTGAAACATGTTCAGTTGCAATCAAGAGATGTTACACTGAATTTTGACATGAAAAATGATTTAATTTAGCATACATATCTTAGACTGTTCTAAAGGTAGGCTGACTAGTTATCTTCAATACAGCAATAAGCCCTATGTCAAATATTACCTAGTTCAAAAGAAGTTTTGTGAAACTTTTAGGACATCTCAGTGCAAGTTTGAGGGAAATTTGTAGTCAATCACAGAAATTTCAGACCTATATCTGATTTTTATTTTTGCAAGAGTACTTTTATTGCCTTCTTTTATGTAACAGGCTAAAGCCAGTTCAGAACTGTAGTGTTTTGGCTTCCCCAAACACTAATTCATTGTGTACTGGTTATGTTTTAATATATTAATATTAAGAAAGTAAAATCCTAGAATTTTTATTTGCTTGATTACTGAGAGTTTTTTTTCTTCCCATCCCTAATTAAATTATTAGCATGTATTTTGCAATCTAGAGAGAGTTTAAATAAATACAAAATAAGATAATGAATAAAAATCATGTTCCTTTGCTAGGACATACTTTGACTCACATTTAACTGTGATTTCAAAAAACCTAAACAAATACATTATTTCATATGAGGTATTCTGCAGGGTTCACACCAACTGATTACACTTAACTACACTAAACTGGCTACAAAAAATGGCTACTCTGGATTTCTGGGTTCACCTACTTTTTTTTTCCATCTCTATGAGTGATGGTATCTGAAACCTCTCTGGGTGCTGACAAAGATTAATACACTGCTGTCCCTCATGGGTGGTTCATTTTGAGATTGTTTTTCATATGCTACCAGCCACACTCTTTTATTTTTGATGCATTTCTCCTGTATCAAAGCAGAAGGAGAGAAAAGCCCTTTGATCTCTCACCACAGCACCCCCTAATCTGTCCAATTTAAGAAAAAACCCTTTATCACACATCTTTTCAAATGTGGCTTGTTTACCTGGCTATGACAGATTATAAATTGTGTCTTTTGACTGCTAATAGCACCCATTATTACCACCACATCCTGAGCCACACACACACCCCATTTTCTTGTTCTTTTTCATGTATTTAAACTTCTGTGCTTACAAGGTTAAACAACTGTTTTGCTAGAAATGCCAGGCAGTAATGGTTTGAAATGGTCCATGGCAAAACCAAGCTGCCATCACCACTGTGATTGCCTGCTTTTAGTCACACCCCTCAGAAATGTCCTCCTGAGGATGCCTTAGCCATGCCTCAACTTAAACTGCTGGCTGCTTTCTTCTGGTAACTTTTCTGACATGCAAATTCATGTCAAAACACAGATACTTTGGTATATTTGATGGGCCTCCTCAGCCCTTCTGTTAAAGCCTTGAACCGGGCTGGATGGTGTTTAAAGAGTAGATTCCTGACCCTTTATTTTCTTCTTACTCTTTGCTCTCCTTAAGGCTCCACTTACTTGCTTCCCTATCAAAAAAAAAAAACCAAAAAAAAACCAACAACTCACAAAAAACCGCACAAAACAAAATAAAAGCAACAACAACAAAAACCCAAACAAAATCCCACTAAACAAACCAACCAACCAAACAAAGCATAAAATGTATTTTCAGAGAAAAGTAGTTCTTAAGAAAGATAGGATTGGCAGCTGTGAAGAGATCTCCACAGAATCCAGCTGTGCAAGTAGCTACATCTCAGATGTCACCTTTCTCATCTCCTACTGTGTATCAAACTGGAAGATCTGTGTCTCAGAGGGAAGAAATGGAAAAAGGTGGTTCCTTTTTCATGCACATTTACTCCTTTAGGTTTGAAGGTTGTCAAATATGAATGCTTAATTCTCCACACATCTGTTCTCTAAAATCTGGGAAAACACAACACTTTGCAAGCCAGTCCTGTCAAATTCCTGCCTGTGATCTGAAGGAAAAAAATTTAACATAGTCAATGCTTAGTCCTTGCTATTATTTCTTGCATTTACTGTATATTACAGTTCAATGTGATCTATGCTGATTTTTTCCTAGATGTTGGAAGAATATTTCCTAAGAACTGTTGGCTTAAACCAAAAAGGATCCCTGCAGTCAAAGCTACTCTGCAACACTACCTCCTTTTTCAGGGGTGCTCAGTAGTGCTCTTCCTCAGGTCAATACTAAAGCAATAATTAATATTGCCCAGCATATAAGACAAATTAGTTTGTTTGCTTGTGAAGAACAGGACTATGTCTTCAAAGGAATAAGAAATTAATTGACTTTTTAACAACTTCCTGAAGACCAGAAAGATTTTTTTTAATAAGCTTTTTAAGTGTTGAACTTCGGGGAGTCTACTCTTCATTAGGGGAAGCCTAGCAGCCAAGTGAAACAGAATATGAAATGCCTCATCTAGTAGTGTTAGACAAGGAAAGTGCAGTCCAAATCTCAGTTCCAACATTGGTAACTGTATTATAGGTGAAAGTACTCTTACAAAGTTTGTAGTGCAGATTTGGTGGCAGAGTAATGAGGAATGATTAGCCATACCTCTCATTAGGGTTCTTCCTACACTGGAAGCAATAGTTCCTTATTTTGTTGGGTTTTTTTTCAGGTAACCCTTGAATGATGTTTATTAATTTCATTACTTAAAACGTTTTTGGTTTAGCTTATACAAATAAGAATTATTTTAAATTCAGCAAAAGGAAGAAGAAAGAATGAAAGCATGATTTGTTCAAAGCTACAAAACAAAACAAAAGTGATATTTTGCTCATAAGGAACCATAGACAGAAGTAACTTCTGTATTTGTGCTTTTGCTCTGCAATTTTAAGTATGCCTATTCAGCTCATATTTCCCTCCTTTTGTAATTGTTTGTATGAATAGATTCTGGGAGTGAATTGCATAAATATAACTAACACAAATCCCAAGCCACAACTTGCCTTAGTTTCTTCATGAAATCTATTTTATTATCCCAAGTTTAAATAACTACATCAATATTCTCCTGTCAGTAATGAAATGTGTGCACATCAATTGATTTTTTATGATGATAATATTTCTTATATCAATGTATACTCACCAAGAAAAATTCTAATCCAACATGATCAGGTTTCACTAAAGTGTTTGTAGTTTCTAGCTTCCTGAAATCTGCTTTTCAAATGAACTCTGAATTGAGCTAAAACATTAAAATCTTCCTGGTCTACAATTTTTACATATATTAAAGGATTTGTATACTCAAATCTCAATATGTTCTCTTTAAAAAACCCACAAAAATGGTGAATCAAATGAGAAAGAAGCATTAGATTAAATGATGTGGTGAGCCTGAAGTAGTTAAGACTACAATTATAAAATACTTCTAGCAATGCTTAAAAAGAAAAAGAGATAACCTAAAAATTATAGAAATTATTATTAATAATTAAAGGAATCCTGCATCCCTTTAAAATGGCAAAATTATGTCTGTTGGCTACTACAAATTTACCTTAGAAGAGAGCTGAAAATAACTAAAATATCTGAAGAACATTTCTGTTGTTGTCTTTTATTTAAAAACCCCCTAACCCTGTACACAAGAGAGAAACTTTTCATCAGCTTCAGAGAATACAAGATGAAGCTTTTAAATGTTATTGTATTTTATTACCAGCCTCACCTCCCTTTCCTCTTTTAATCATAGGATACTCTAGCTATTTCTAGATACTGGATAATTCATTAAATGTCCAGAAGATGTTTCAACACATTTGTCTATTCTAAGCACATAACTTTTCACATAACCTTATCTATCAATACCTAAACATTCTGGCCTATATTCATGTGGAAATAGTAGGGCTAGCAGGGCTTCACTGAAACTTGTCTAAACCCAGATGTCATAGAAGGTTTGTGTCTAGATAAGGTTTGCATTTTGTGCTCCAAGCCAGCACAGAAGAGCGTCAGCCATTTGAAGCCCCCCAAAATACCAGGGAGGCCCTACCAAGCTCCCCCCAACCAGCTCACAGCTTCCCATGCTCCCAGGGCAAGTGCATTCTCCTGGCACAGTTTCATCCCCATCACTCCAGCTCACAGCTCTCAAGGCTTCTGACAAACATGCACCTCCCCAGGCCAGGAGGCACTGACTTGCATGTAGCTCCAAAGTCTGTGGCTACAGAGGGACAGCCTGTCTGATAAAAACATGCTACATATTAGAATAATATGAAGGTGCCCATAAATCATCTATACAGCTCTAAGTGATTTTGTTCAGAGCAGATTACGCAAGAGAAGAGGTTAAAAGTTACAGGGAGCAATGTTCAGACTGACCTGATTTAGCAAAGACACTCAGGTAAAAGCCACTGCAGAGGGGACATTTTCTTGATATAAATACAAAAATTATTTATACTTTGATATAAATGGGTAGTAAACAAGAATATCATATCTACTAAAAACCCCAAATTGCATTGTAGAAAACTCTTTCCAATCATCTGTGTCTATCCGCATTTCTGTTGTCAGTCAGGACTAGTCTCTGGGCAGATATTTTTAATTTTTATTTGCTATATATTTGTCTCACTACCTACATAAAACAGCTAATAGTCATGATTGACAAACTATTTTCAGCTGAAACATAACTCTATTTCTACTAAGAATTTATAAAATAACTGAGTCAAAAATTTCTGAGTCAAAATTGGCAGAACTCCTACATAAAAGAGTTTCATTTGCTAAGATATATGATTTTTTAGAAACTATTTTTAACTGGAGGTATCAGTTGTCTGTAACACTTTTGTCAGTGCTCAACCAAAGAAATATGGTGCTGTGCTTTTCCATGATTCAGTTATTTTGTACCCTTTACCCAGAGATTAACTTTTTTTAACTTCAAAAGCCTTGATATTTGGTCGATACTAAGTGCTTTTGCTTCAGTATCTTTGAGCCTTTAAGATACTTTTGGCTCTGCAGATTATGATCTAAAATATCTATGGAATAGGGAAGACTGTGGTGACAGCTATAATTATGAGACAGATCTCATGTGGGCTTCATTATTAGACACTTCCCAGAGCCAAGAGGAAAAGTAATGTGTAGGCTGTTCACACAAAATGCTGCAACAGCACCCACCAGTGAAAATGTAGAAGGATAAAGGTCTTCTTTTGTAGATTGGCCACCTTCCAGGCAAATGCCTCCACCTCCAGTATGCTGCTTGCCAAAACATATATTTCATTGATCCCAGCTAATCCAAAACTTAGCAAACATCGGAGTTGAGCACTACATGGAAGAAATATGCCAACCTATTCTAAAAGTTAAACTTGATCCTGAGCCAAAATCTATGAGAATTTTTTACAGATACACCAGAGAGACATTTCTTAGTAGATGTGGCTGAAATAATTCTTGCTGTGGTTTTGGGCTGAATTCTTCAGAGAATATATGTCCTTTGGAGCAAATTTCATAGGGCATAGAAGAGGTTAAGTCCTATCTTGACAGAGTCCCCAAGAGAGTGCACCATTAAAAAGAGTGGCCTAAAGCATTCACTTCACATTTAGGCACATTGCCCTCTGGAATTCAAAGCCTCCTGGTAAACACCCAGGCCTCATATGTAATGTATGGACCAACTAAGAATGAGATACACAAGGCTAGCAGAAAGCTATGACAAAAGCAAATGCTAAAAGGAAAATAAGGAAGTGTGTTAAACTATTTTTTTTCCCTTGGAACTTGAAACATGACTCTGCACTTCATCTGCACCCAGCTGGAACATGATTACCACTTCAGCAGACAAGAGTGCACAATTTACATATCCTCTTTGCTACACATCCTGATTGCTGCCTGGTTGAGTCAGAGCTGGGGAGGTTTAACCAGTTCTCTAACAGGATTTGCATTATCTCCTATGTTTTCTGCTACACCCACAGTAGCAAATTTGTCTAGTTCTGGTTAATATGGTGTTTGCTACCCCTTAAACAAGCAGGACTTTTTCCTGAATTTCAGACTAATTTGAAGTCATGATCTAGGTACCTTTCTTAATATTTTTTAAGAATTAATACCTGCATGGTAGTCAGATGAATTAATTTGCATAGCTCTGTCCCTTGGACACATACACCTGACTATATCAACCATTTCTTTAGAAAATTTTCTTCAATACTTTTCAGTGCAAAGCAGTGCACAATATAAAAATCTTGCTACTATTTTCATGATTTATTTGAAGCAGAATGTCTCTTGTGTCACGTAGGTAGTTAAATTGTGCCTATCCATCCTTTTAAATATCAAAAACTCTGCACACAATTACTCTCCCAATTCTACTACAATTACTAATATGAATTCACCAGTGGATAGTTACGGATGGCTATTTTGGCATAAAATTGGAATTTTTAAATTTACCTCACCCTGCTATGCATGGGTATATCTAGAGAATAAAATACATAAGGAAAATACGATGAAAAATGTGATTTATGGCCTTTGTGAAATGTTCCTCTCCATTTGCACCTCCCAAGTGTCTCAAACACTGACACTTTATACATCAGCGTCTCCAACAGCACACATCATGTAACAAAATGTGCTAAATAAAATAATTTCTCAGTATAACCTGTGGTTTCAGTTTGTCCTTTGCTGTCTCCAAAGTTATTCTCAGCTTGATCTCAACTCAAAGATGATTTTCTCACAGGCAAGTTGGAAAAGTTCTGCCTCTTGTTTGCACTGTAATTGCCTGGGGAGAAAAATCCATCCATCCCCATCTAAAGCTCTATGTTTTTTTTCAAAATAATCTTTTTAAAGGATTAAATTTCAAGATTTTGTAATTTGAAGCCTCAGAGGGGAAAACCAAATTAAGTCAGTTCTGGAGAACAGTTTCAAGGCCTCATTTGTGAGGATGTGCGTAAAGCTTTGCATCAACTTAGCCAGGGACACAAGGATCTTCTAATTACTGGCGATGACATGAGCCAGCGTGGAACCTGCCTTTCTGTCTTCCTGGGCTTCCTCCTGTTCCATACTTCAGGAAATATCTAAACACTCCCAAGATCCCTCATCTCCTTCTCATAAGATTTGTGCTCCAGACCCTTCCCCAGGTCTGCTGCCCTTCTCTGGGCACACTCCAGCTCCTCTATGTCTTCCTTTTATTGAGGGGCCCAAAAACTGAGCACAGGATTTGAGGTTCAGTCTCACCAGTGCTGAGTACAAGGGGATGCTCACTGCCCTGGTCCTGCTGGCCACACTATTGCTGATCCAGGCCAGGATCCATTGGCCTTCCTGGCCACCTGGGTACACCCTGGCTCATGTTCAGCTCCTGTTGACCAGCACCCCCAGGTCTTTTTCTGCCCTGCATCTTTCCAGCCACTCTACCCAAGCCTGGAGTGGTTACTGTGACCCAAGTGCAGGACCTGGAATTTCACTTGATAGAAGCTCATAAAATTGGCCCCTCAATCCAGCCTGTCCAAATCCTTCTGTGGAACCTTCCTGCCCTCCAGCAGATCAACACTCCTACTCAACTTGTCACTTGCAAACTGACTGAGGGGGCACTCAGTCCCCTCATTCCAATTGTCAGTAAAGATATTAAAGAGGACTGGCCCCAATACCATGCCTTTGGGAACACCATCTGTTTGACTGAGTCAGTCCGAGATCTGTGAAGTTGCTGCCTGCTCTGCAGTTGGATCCTTCAATGTTTTTACAGGCCATGAGACAGAAAAACTTGTTGATTTTTAGACAGGTCAATAAATTAGTTCTACAGAATACTTGACTGCTGAAAGAGAGTACAATGTACCTTCTCAATATAAAGATGCATGAAAATATTTCTCAATTTTTAGATTGTATTACTCTTTCTAGGATAGCGAGGAAGTTTGTTAAATCTGAGAGACACAAAGAAAATAAATGTTTATTTGGTTTACTCTACAAGTCATTCCCCAAAAACTTTGATTTGATACATTACTGACGAAAATGTGACTGACACAAGTTAGTGACAGCTGTAAAATAGGCGTTAAAAAGCCTAGGTGCCACTGGAAAAGTTGCCATCACACTTATTTTAAGCAGTTATCTTGGAGGACTACCCTGGCAGTTTGAAAGTGGTAGGAGAGTCATTTGCATAAAATTATAATTATCAGGGCTTGTAAAGTTCTTTACCGTATTTGGAAGTAACGAGTTCCACACATATTTTTATGGTTGCTACTTTAGCATTGTATACAGTCATCATTTAAGCTTTCCAAAAGAAAAACACACAAAACAACAACAACAACAACACACAAAAAACCACCAAAATAACCTACCTTAAAATTAGTGCCTTGAAATTAAAGAATTTGATTCTTACACAGAAACTCAAAGAAGATTTTCTACAAGGACTCCTTTAAAGCAGTGATGGTAAAACCTTCCATAATGAAGCTCATACTCTCTACATCCTGTAAAACAGCTGTTCAGCATAAACAGGAGACCTTCTGTGCCAGGGACCAGGGCTGGTCCACGGGGCTGGGAGCAGAAGACCTGGGCACTGAGGTCAACCTTGGCACAGGCTGGACTTCCACTTGCCAGGGCATGCAGCATCCAAGCCGGGTGCCAAAAGACAGGTCCATTGTCAGCCTCAGGCACAGAGCAGCACAGAGGACAAAGGTACATGGCAGGCCCAAAGGAAAAAGAGGGCAGGCCCATAAGTCCATCCAGGAAAGAGGCAGAGCTAAAGCCAAGCACACCTTCACCATGACTCAAGAAGGGAAGGTGTAGCAGTCCTGAGTTTAAATGATTCCCAGGGTAGTGGGCAGGGGTCCCAGGTGAGACTGCTCAGTGCAAATATCTTGGTGCTTGCCAGCAGTGGTGGGAAAATTGGTCCTTTTCCCTGCTTGTTTGTCATGATCTTTCCTCCCACCTCCAGTAAAAAAAGGAAATAATTGCCAAAACTATTTTTAGAATCTGCAGTAACGCACATTAGGCTAGACACTTTTACCTCTCAGGTAGATTACCTTTTCTAGCTGCCTACCTGAGTTTGTCACCTTGTTTACCTCTCAGTACACTTCCACCAAAACTGATGGCATCCAAGGGGCAGTGACCATTGACAGGTAAGAGTCAAGAGAGGTAAAATGTTCATATCTTTTTGATTAATCTGTCTCAGCACAGGGCTACACCTGCTTCTTGCTCCTGGTCTATAGGCACACCAGTCATTTTTGATAGACTTACACTCACAGCATTCATTTAAAACAAAGAAATACTAAAGATGCATTCAGACTGGTTTATTATCCATATAAGATCCTACAGAATGTCTCTGACAGGGAGGGGACACGAATGTGGCAGGGAAGGAACATGACCATCTCACTTCCCAGGCAGTAGATCAAGATCCTCAAAAATGGATCTTTTGCTTTTATATGGGATTTTTTTATTATTTATTGCTGTGAGAAAACCACTCTGAGTCATAATGCTTTTCTTGCTGCTTGATTGGAGCTACAACTCTTTAGGTTTGACTTTAAATTATCTGTGATATTTATGATGGGCTTCTTAATTTTCTGTCTTGGGAGATTCATAGGTGAGCTTCAAAACTGTAAAGCAATGTATTTATATGTCTGAAGTTCAGATGCTAATGCTTTCCATACCCTTTACCAAAAGGTCATCTTGATTACTGCCCTAAATTCAAGACTAGCTGATTAAAGAAGGAGGATTGCCAATATATAGGAAGATATACCAAGAGAAACCAAAATTATCCCTTTCTAAACATTTTTGAGAAGATGGTTAACATTTCACTGTCTGAACTTTTAATCTACACTGCACAAAAAAATGCAGCTTGCCTGTAGCATGTATGCCTTTCCCATGACCACCAAAGCACAGTGAACAGAAAAGGAGGAGACTGATAGTTCTGGTATTTCATCTATTAAAGAAAATAAGAGGAAACTGGAAATTTCTAGGATTTACTTTGTACCAGCAAACTCTTGGTAAGAGACCCATACTGTAAACTGTGAGGAAGACCCTGCTGGAGGGGGATCAGCCCTTGCTCAATTGCTTGGTTTGTAGGTGCAATCTTGTATTTGATAGCAATGCTGGTGGTGCTGTGCTCCATAATAACTCTACACTGTACTTTATAGAGTCCAGCTTCAAAGAAAATGTACTCCCCATGTTCCAGTCCAAATAAAATTTCCCAAGCTTAGCTTTGGAGATACAGCAGTGTGAATGGAACTGTCATACGTGCCAGCTAAAATATTGCTGTGCTGGAGGGCATTAACTCTACAGCAGCTCTGCAGCCTGTTTGACTAGCACAGTGTTTGTGCCACTGTCCCTCAGTCACTGTGAGCCAGCACAGAGAGGAGATTTGTGATTGGCGTCCCTTCTCTGGGTTTGGGGTGGAAAGGGTGATGGTGACAATTCTGTTTCACCTTCTGCAATTGTATGCCTGTCCTTTCATAATATCTTTCTATATATATTAGCCAGTTTCAATCAAATCTGACAAAAGGGGTGAGGTCTCATTGGGATTCTGTTCCTGATCTCTGAGAGACAGAAAATAAGAAAAAAAAGTTCTTTTCATTCAGATATCAGCCAGTTGATTAAGAGCCTCCTGCCTACCCACTGTGAATAATTCTAACCCAATCTCAGCACAGCTCAGGGAAAGATAAATAAGGAACAGGAGAGGAAGCAGAGGATCCTGGTATGAAGCTGAGAAGAGGTGACAACAAGCATCAGAAGGTGACCTGAGATATTT
Source organism: Setophaga petechia (assembly GCA_024362935.1). NCBI lineage: Eukaryota > Metazoa > Chordata > Aves > Passeriformes > Parulidae > Setophaga > Setophaga petechia. The sequence continues at coordinate 38,685,530 of JANCRA010000001.1, forward strand.
ATTTCCTTTAAATGAGAGGAAAGTTACAAATCTGTTTGAAATGCAGCTCTATTAGTTCTCCCACTCAAAACCAGCTTGTTTTCCATGAAATGAATTACAAAATATTCTCATCACAATTAAGAATTAAATTTTAATTAACTATTGAAAAAATGTCCTTTCCTACAATGTAGCTACATGAAGATTATTTTTATTGAGACTGATTATCTCACAGTGGAAATGCAAGGTAATTTAATACAGATAATAATTTGTGCAGCTGCAGCAGTGTATGGGGGTTTTGTGTGTGCATGATAACCCTTCTTACTATTAGTACCTTTTGTAAAGATGGATGGGAAAAGTCCAAATGATTAATCTTTCCTCTCTTACTCATTGCAAATGAGAATTGCAGGCAGTTATCTGCTGTAACCTTGTTGTGACAAGGATTGTCACACAGAGATACACAGATCCTCCTGGATACAGTGCTTTGAACAGAGTCTGCTGAAATAAACGACAAGAATCTCAAAGGTTTTCATACACATCACTTTTATCAGTGCTCCAGCCTTAAGGCTAAAGATATTTTCTACAATTCCCTTGATTTTGATAATATTAAGAATGTGGAAACAGAATAAAGAGACAATTTTATAAAACTATGATTTTAATGCTACTAATACAGATGTTTCTCAAAATGGTGGGAAAAATGGAACACAGAGTGGAAAGGCTAAATGACTTCATGCTTTTCTATACAGTATTGTTACACATAGCTGGTAAAGGATAGAAAATTCTGCAGTTTTCTCAGGAAAATTGGAAACTTAAAAATTAATAAAAATCACCTCTGATATTTGAATTGCTAATATTTGGAATTAATTGCCCCATGATCCTGGCTGGCAGAGTATGTATATGCACAATTTCTGAGTAGAAAATACAAATTAAGTTAAGTATATCTACAGAACTGGTAATTTTTTCTTTTGTTTTTGTTGTTATTAATTGTCTTGTATGGTTCTTGGAAAGTATCCTTTTGCTTACTAAAAATATTTAACACATCAAACGTTTAACACATCATTTATTGCCCATATTCCTCACTAAATACAACCCTCAAATATTTTCTCCTTTGAATAAACATATCATTATGCAGCATCTTAAAAGTTACAAGTGAAGGAACAGCATGAAACTCTTAAAGGTAACCAGCATTCCCTTGACAGGTCCAGTATCAGATATGAACTTTAAAAAAAAAAATCTTTTTTTTGTAAATAAAGACTTTTGGGAGCTCTTTTTAGTCTGTTTATAGTTTGACTATTCAGTCTTTAACATGTGCAATAAAGAGACTCCATCCCTTATGTCACTGTGTTCCTCTCCCTTAATTTCTCTAGGATTTGTAGACATGTACTGGATAGAAGCCTAGTGATTAGTAAGAAGAAATATAATTTTGAGGCATAGTTCTTTATTTCCTTTCACTTTTTGTAGAAATAAGTAGAAAAGTGAATGGAAAGAAGTTTAAAGCCACCAGTTTAGTAGGAACTAATTTTGCTCAGATTTTTCATGTCCCAGATATGCTGCTGGAGGTCCAGTGCTGAGGTATGTTGCTGAGTTGCCCAACTTCATTTAAACTTTCATATAATAATACTTGAAATTTCATTATTTTATTTTCATGAAATTTTCTTTTGGCTTTCCTTTCTGTTTTTTTTTTAAATAGGAGTGGGAGGAGTGATCTGGATTTTTTTTTTCTGTATAGGATTCTTGCACAGGGGATGGTAGCTGTTATTTACAGGTATTTAAGTGGTAGCTTGCTTGAGGTCAGTGAAACTCAGGAGCCAAGTAACCATAAAGTCCTCTAGATATGATCAAGCATTCAAAATGGTGTACTGTCCTCTTAATTTACAGATCTTTGTGAGGAGATATCTATATCCCATTGACCTATGTCTTTTGTGGCCATAGAGAAGGACATTTTGGGTTTTTAATGCCCATGCCTGATATGTCCCAAGACTGAAAGCTTTGAAGATTTAACTTACCTTCTGTCCTGGACTCTTAAAAATTTTCATTGATGTTCTATGTTCTTTGAAACTCCTCCACATGGGAGTCCCAAGGGATAAATTGACTCCTTGAAGAACAGCAGCAATAGTATTTCCAGTAAAATGAAAACAAAAGAATTTTCACAGAGAGATCAGACATCATTATGCCTCTTTTACATATTACAAAATTACAGCATAGATATTAATGATTACCCTAAGACTATAAAAAATTCAAAGGCTGACTTGAAGTCTGACTCTTCTCATTTTCAGACATCTACCCTGTACAGTGAGCCATTATCTACATGAATTCAGGTCTGGATTTTTTTACTGCTGACATGAATAGGAGTTGCATGAGTATAATATGATGTTAAATTCAGTGTTTTGTATAAAGAAACTAATTACAGTTAGGCTTATTGTTGTGCATGGAAGGAGTTATTACTTTAGACTCAGCCATGCACTGCACATGGATTGTATATTAGATTCATTTCCAATAGATGAGTGATATTTAATGGAGCTGTTTTACATTAAATGTAGCTTTGGGAGGTCTAATGAACAATTACAGCAGACTCCATGGGAATTTTGAGACAGAGAGCAGAAGTAACAGATGCTGCATGCTTCAAAAAGATATTTTAATCAAATGTGATTTTCATTGTGCAACAATGATGTGGCTCATCACAGAAAAAATAAAATTCTGGCCGGTTAACAGGCAATATACATAAGTACCAAATATGCACAGTATATACATAAGTACATAAATAGAGAAAAGCTCTGGATATGCTCTCAGAGATTTGACCTGTAGATTCTGCTTTATTCAAAGGAAATGTGGGACTGACATGCTTTAAGTCAGCTAACAACAGAGCTAAATATAACATGCTTCTTTTTCATTCTATTTGTTAATTTAGAACTCTGCATTATCAATTTAGACCTCTAAATTCAAGAAAAATAACCCAAAACTTTTAATGTATATGCAGTTATTTCGTAATTTCCTTCCTTAGGACAGAAAGCAGCTGTCTTCTGTATGCTACACTCGCTCTTTAGTTTCTGACTTCAATATCCAAAATAATGTAGCAAAAGACCTGAGAAGATTAAGTTCTGAGTAATGGGTTTTTTAGACCACTGCAACAGTTTGCTTTTACTACTGTGTTTCAGATATATGTTTGAACTTCAGCTGACCTCAAATGAATCACAAAGTCTGATAGCAGTGACCTTCAATTTTAGTGTGGACTAATGAACTACTTGCTTTTCCTAGGCTGCTGCCATAAAATACAATCCTTCTGTAAGAAAAATACACTAGCTGATAGTGAGGACACAAACTCTACATCTAGATGGGTGCCAACCTAATAGCCAAATAAGAGAACTAAAACTTTGACTTTCCTATGTCAAATATTTGCCTCTTACAAAGACAATCAATGAAAATCTGGTGATAAGCTATTATTTCTTTTGGTCCTTATCAATACAGAGGCAGCTTAAGAAAGGTCTTTATCTTCTTTAAGATATTTTTTAAACAGAGCATTACATATATATTACTGAAAGCATTTTTCATTTGGTTAGGTTAAGAGAAAAAAGAAACATTCAGACTATAAACACAGCTCCAAGTTTGTAAATTTATTTGGTGCACTGGCAATACTTTAAAATGAGTCTTATTTTTATGAGTATGGCTTGCTGCTGTGTGGAAAACTAAATTGTTACTGGAACTGAATAAACGCCACATGAAACTCTAAATACAATTTCAAACATACTGTACTGAGGTAAATAAATTTCATCATTACCATGCAAGATTAGCCATAAAATCTTGTTAGGATACTATTTTGTACTCTTATAGAAATCAACACAATCAAAAGCAGTTTTCAGGGATTTTATGGAAATCTAGTTTCCATAACCACTTGCATTCTGAGCAATAGATGGAAAGTGGGTGAAAATAATTTTCATCTGATATTTACATTAAGAAAATGGGGTGGTCTCCAAGAATCATGCAATGTTATGGAAATGTAATGCTTCCTGAGTTGCACATTGCTCTGGGACACAGGCACCGATACAGCGCTCTCGATGGAAAGTGGCTTTAAAACAACTAATGCAGCAAACTGAGAATTAAGAAAATACATTTTTTCACTCTGGTGGCCACTGAATGATGCCTTCAATGCTGCTACAGCATCTTTCCACGAGGAAAAATGGGCAAATGCAAAAAGCTTGCTTGGATTAGAAGTTTGTACACAAGAGTCATAGAATGGTTTGTGTTGGAAGGCACCATAGAGATCAAAAGTTCCAACCACCCTGCCACGGACAGGGAATCTTCCAGTGGACCAGGTTGCTCAGAGCCCCATCATTCCTGGACTGGAACACTTCCAGGGATGGCATATCCCCAGTTTCTCTGAGCAACCTGTTGCAGTACCTCACTACTCTCACAGTAAATAATTTCTTCCTAATATCTGATCTAAAGCTGCCCTCTTTTAGCTTACAGCCATTCCCTCTTGTCTTTTCACTGCTTGCCCTTGTAAAACCTCTCTCTTCATCCTTCCTGTAGGCCCCCTTTATGTATTATAAGAATGCTGTAATTTCACCCCAGACCCTTCCTTTTTTCAGGCAGAGCAGCCTCAACTCTCAGTGTCTTCACAGGAGGTGTTCCAGCCCTCTTACCATATTTATTGCTCTTTATGGACTTGCTCCAAGAGGCCCATCACTTCTTGTGTCAGGGTCCCCAGAGCTGGATGCAGTACTTCCAGGTGAGGTTCATGAAGACAGAGCAGAGGGGCAGAATCACCTCCCTTGACCTGCTTTGGATGCAGCCCAGGACGTGGTTGTGAATGCACCTTGCCAGGACATTGAGCTACTCGTCCACCAACACACACAAAAGTTTCTCTTTAGGGCTGCCCTCAGTCCATGCTCTTCCCAGCCTGCACTTGTGCTCTGGACTGCCTCAACCTTTGCACTTGGCCTCATTAAACTGCATGAGCTCTGCACAGGTTTACCTCTCAAGCCTGTCCAGGTCTCTCTGGACGAGTTAAAATTCTTTAGAACTCTTATGATTTGTCTTGTGCTCTTCTGAGAAAATTCAACTATTGCTGAAATATCTGTAGGTGTTGATGTCTGAAGTGTCAGAGGCCATGAAGGTCTGCATTTCTCACAACATTTCTTGCAGGTAGCTGCTCTTTACAAAGAATTCTTCTTTGAGGCCCATAATTTTCATGTAGACTTAATAATGGCTTATGTATTCCTCTTAAAGTAGAGAGGGAAAGTGGTGCCTAAAGTACTATTCTATTTTAAAATTCCATTTTATCTCTCTAAAATCTCAGCAATCCATGTCCCACTTTTAAATTAGGTTTGAGTTTCTCTCTGCAAAATTAGCTGTGTGCAAAATTTCTTTTAAAAATTGCTTTAAATGCCAAGTGATGCTACTATGGTACTTATATATCAGAAAGAATTATACAAACCATTATAATCGTTACTGTAAAGTTACCAAAACTCTTTACTGAACATGTGAATTTAATCTCTGGATGCTGTTTACTTTATTACCATTTTAATTTTACTGCTTTCAAGATCATTAAGTAATAACAATTATAAATTAAATAAGGTAAGGCTGTTACGGCTCATTGACTCAACTTACACAGAAGCTGGCTCTTTAACTGGCTCTAAATTTCAAGAAATGTGAAGAAGGAGCTCAAAAACATCAATATCGAGAGAGATCTTGAGAGGAACTTGCAAAACATCTTAGAAATATGAACATAAAAGTTAAAGAAGGATTTTATATTTGTAGACAACATGAATTCCCAGATGCTTCATAACGTCGTTTGACATCCCACACCCAGCATCAGAGAGGCACATGTGATATGACCATAATGGACTCCTCCTGAAAAATATAGTGGGAGGAAAAATAAGAAAATTGTGACACAAAGTTTTTTCTGGCTTCACCTTGGAGTTCTGCATTGTAGTCAAAGCTGTAACATGGTGGGACAAAAAGACTCTTCTGATGGCAGCACAGAGTGGGGGCAAATATGTGCAAATTCCTAAGCCTACTGCTGACAGCGCTAGCCTAAAGGAAGGGCCTTAGATTCCAAATGGTAGTTAAAATGTAAGCCAAAAGAGCACCAAAGGTGGTGTAGGACAGCTAAAATCAGTGTAAATTTCACTATGATAAAGCAAAGAAGTTGCTTCCATTATCAAAGAATCAGTAAAAACCAATATTGTCCTTGTAGATACTGTTCTTTCTCAGTAACACAAGGACCTGACAGGACTTGCACACATGAGGCAATAAATATCTTCAGAAACATTTCCAGAACATCCTCTGCTGCACATGCACTTGGTCCCACACACTCACATGTAAAACTCTGCCCTTACATTTTGTTTTGACCCCTTCCCATCCTGTCAAACAAGCAGCAGTCAGGGTAACACAAGGAGTACTGTTTGACTGAAAGAGAAACTCTCAGTGAGCGGCAGCCCAAAAAAATTAATTGAAGGATGCCCCCTCTTGAAATTGCTCCCGTTAGACCATTTTATTTATTTTATTTTGTCCCTACTGAATTACAAAAATAAAAATTTTTATCATTTCTCCTAACATAATCCCATTGCAAATACCACTGATGAATGATGCAGTAGAAAAACTGTCCCCTTGAGAATAATTACATAAATATTACCAGAAAATATTGCTTCCGCATTTTGCAATGATGCTAAATAGCAATACAATGAAGACAGCAGAGGAGATAACTAACTTCAGATATCTAAAGGACAATTGAAAGGAAAAAAAGAGTTATTAAGATATTCTCTATCTCCAGAGAGGGTAGGATAAGAAATAACAGTTTAAAACTGTGGCAAGGGACACTTGGATTGGACATTCAAGAAAAATTCCACAGGCAAATGGAGAATAACATAAGAACAGAGTGCCTGGGGGGGTTGTAGAGTTGCTGTCACTTGAGGTTTTTAAGAGCAAGAGACTAACATCTGTCAGAAATGACACAAGGTATAGCTTGCTCCTGCTTTGGGGCATGGAGGAAGGACCACAGGGCTGCCTGGAAGTCCAGTCAAGATACAATGCCTAAACAGAGGGAGAAAATATGATGTGTTTAAAATTTATTTCAAAGTATTTGAACAGAGATTGGGTGAAATCTGGATATGTTATTTAAATTTGGACTGTAAATTACCTACAAATTATAAAACAGAATAAATAAGCAAATACCATGGCTCCTGTCATCTGCAATCAAGTTACATCACATCAAATTCAGAATATCTTTTGCAGGAATATGATTTTAATACAGTTTTCCTACATCTGAAGGAATAAAATACAACTTTATAATGTTAAACACGTGTGCTATACTAAATGAATTCCTATATTTGGAATAATTTTGCAGTCATGAGGGAAAAAAACTGTGACATTTACTTTGCTTTATGCTCATAGATGGTATTAGGAAAATTAGGTAGTTCAAAAGCTTTTATAATTATTTCACTTGTAGACCACTCCCCTAGTAGTTAATGTAGGTGGTTCACTGACTCATTTGGAATTACTTCAATCTTACTTAGATATATGGATGAAACTGTTTCATTAACACCTGAATTTTAAAGGATGCATTGATCCAAGCACTACTGTGAAATGGTTGCAGCTACCCTTTCAGCAAGCTGGGTATTTACAAAAATGGGTTGCATGAATGCAAGTTTTAATCTGGAAATTTTTTTCATTCACTAACTACAATATTTTAAAAAGAAAAATACGCACTTTTTTATTACATTATATCTGGAAAAGAATCAAAGCAATGAATTTAGGTCATCCTTTAATTAGTTGGAAAACCATATAATTGGTCATAGCACAAGGTTTATCTATATGGGATATCCATGATACATGTATACATACATATATATATAAACCAGTATATTTTTCCTTGGTATAGGCACAACAATATTTATCTTTGGCTTTACCATACTGCAGCACAAAAACTGACCTAGAAAATCTATGCAGAAACTGTTTTACACTTTGTTAGCTATGTTTTTTTCTCTAGTTACCCTCTGCCCAGTCATCTTCTATTAAAACTTTGAGGTTTTTGGTCCCTTTGCACAGCTCGTTAGACAGTGACAATGGGAAGACAGACGTGGCATGAGCTACTGGAAGAGCTTCATGTGGCATGGCTGAAACTGTCTTTGGAATGTGGATGGGCTGCAAAGCCACTAAAAAAGGCACATGAACTGCTACAGAACTTAGTTCTCTGTCTCTTAGGTGCAAGCATGAAGGAGAACTTTCTTTTCAATCCAGAGATTACATTTTCATCCTTAACAAATATCTGAAAAGGTATCAAGCCAGACATGATCTCCTAGTTACACCAATATTAAAATGACTGAGGATCTCCGACCACAATGATGCAGTCTTTCTTTTGCCAAGAGAATAACACCGAGAGTAATGAGGATTACTCAGCTGCATTATCTGAGACATAGGTTCTGCTTTCCTCTATGGAAAGCAGTGAAGAAAATCACACAAAGTCAGGAAGAGCAAGACAGAAGAAAAGAGTACAGAAGAGAAGAAAAATAAGGGCAAAGAGAAAGAAAAAGGGCAAGAAAAGAAGAAAAATAGAGAGAAATTAAAGGATAAAAGAAAACAGACATGTAGAAAGGTAAGGAAGAAGTATGAGAGGGAAGGGAGGAATGGAAGGAAGAGGAAGAGGAAGAGGAAGAGGAAGAGGAAGAGGAAGAGGAAGAGGAAGAGGAAGAGGAAGAGGAAGAGGAAGAGGAAGAGGAAGAGGAAGAGGAAGAGGAAGAGGAAGAGGAAGAGGAGGAAGAGGAAGAAGAGGAAGAGGAAGAGGAAGAGGAGAAGAGAAGAGAAGAGAAGAGAAGAGAAGAGAAGAGAAGAGAAGAGAAGAGAAGAGAAGAGAGAGAAGAGAAGAGAAGAGAAGAGAAGAGAAGAGAAGAGAAGAGAAGAGAAGAGAAGAGAAGAGAAGAGAAGAGAAGAGAAGAGAAGAGAAGAGAAGAGAAGAGAAGAGAAGAGAAGAGAAGAGAAAGATGAATAACAGGGAAAGTTGGAAGGGGTGAAAGAGTGGGACAAAGAAAGATCTCTAGACAAGACAGACAAAGAAGGTAGGAAAGAGAAATGAAGGGACCTTATTAACAAATTTTCCCCTCTCAGAAATAGAAAAGATTTTCTGTGTAAGTAAGGATGCCTTGAGCTAAAACATGCGCTTATAGCTGCATGCATTTAGAGTACCTGAAGAATTTTTTATACAGGAACACAGTCAAGCATCACAGTGTCTTGGGAAACTACCAGTCTCTCAGGTGAGAAATGAAATTATTAGTAATTGCTTCAGGAGAGCTTAGTTCAGTGGTAATAACTGAGGACACACTTTTAATATGGAGCAATCATTACATTTTGGGAAGGCCAGTGAGTGAAAAATTTTCTACCAGGAAGATATACCCCTTAATTCAACTCTCCAACCAACATGAGATCGCTCGTATAATGGACAGATGCACTCTGGCTCAAGATCATTTGCAATTATCCTGCATCTTAACAGGAGAGAATTAGCAGAAGCAAGGGGCTTCTGCAGAATAAATGAATTCTGAAAACAAGACAATGGGGGGAAAAAAAAATCAGATTTAGGGGTTTGTATATTTGTTTAGGGGTGGGAATTAATCTGTGCTATTTGGCACTTCCTTTGCATCAGCTTTGCCAAAGTCATTATTTCTACCCACCATCTCCTCTACACCACTTAAGTGTCTCTCAAACATGTTTTTAATACAGACTGATTTACTTTGAAAACATGTCAATTTTCTTATTTTGCTCAAAGCCTATCTCAGTAAAAACTTGTTGTGCACAGAGTATATAGTTCTTTGGCAAGTTCTAATATTCAGGTCAATTGTAGAATGCTCACAAACCTCAGAAATCCTTTAGGATACTACTAAACCACTAAAACATTAGGAGACCCCGAAGCTACATAAATAGAGAAAGTATAGAAACTTGTAAAATTATTAAAGAACATCATCTGTCATGAAAGTAATTCCTAAAAGTGAGATTATTCTTTTTTCCACCTTATATAAAACAAAATATTATCATTATATGAAATCTGTTGAGGTACACACACTTCATGTCATGATGTGTCTGTATTTCAATGAGAATATGTCTTCAGATAATTAGGAAAGAGATATTTCTTTGCATATTTTGCATGTTTTAGAATTATTATTGTTGTGGTGGATGTAGAACAGAACTCTTTATATTTTTACAATAATTTATTAGCTCTACAATGTAGCCTAGGTTTGGAAACCATATATTATATTTTCTTCTTACTTAAGCATTGCCAATGCTCCTTGAAGAAATTTTTTCCAAGATTGGTCATTTTCAAAGTAGCAATTGTGCTACTCTGACTGTACAATTCATTGTTTTTTCAGAACAATTTGAAACATGTTATCATAAAATCAGGATGGATGCTAACATTAGGATTTAACCCCATATATAAATATAACAATATAGCAATCAATAATAATTTGGGCAGTCATATTTTTAAAAAAACTTATGAAATTAGTAAATAGCATGTTGTGATGGCAAAGTGATCTATTTGACAGCTATAACCCACTTGTTGCATAGTTTTTGTTCTTCATTCTTGTTTCACACACTCAAATTCTTGCCACTATTGGACAAATACTAGTTTTGCCTCTTCCTGTCCTGAATTAACAGAAAAGATTATAAGAATGTCTAGAAGAAAGAACTGTAGAAAATGAAGAAAAGTGCTATTTTCTCATTGAGAAGAGTAACATTTATCAAAACATGCAGGCCTTATTCTGCTTCCATCAGCTCTAGGGGATACCTATCAGTAAATTAGTACCACTATTCAGCTGCTTTATTTTCCAGCTCCAAGGTCTCTTAATTCAATATGAGCACAGTACACAAAGTGCTTGCTGGTTGTTCAATATAATCCCTTCCATTTGTACATGTCCTCTCCAATCTTTCCTCAATGGGTGTTAAGGTAGGGTGCAGGTGGACCTGGTGGCATAGTGTCTCATAAGATGGGCAGTGATTTGCTTCTAACCTTGATAAACACTGAAATTAGAGGGAAAAAGGCTTAGCAGATTGATGAAGCTTTGCTGAGCAAAGGCAGACAAGAACTATGAATACATATTAAATTGGGTCTAATATCAACATAATCAGAAAACAAGGTGAGAGACCTATTAAAATTTCTCCAAATCACAAAAAAGATCCAGCTGAGCACATGATGTGATATGAATATGAAATAAGGATCTGCTTGTCCATACAGGGAGGCTCTTTTTGATCCATTACTGCCTGAACAATTTGAAGATTTTTTCCCTGTGCACATGCTCTCCACACAAACCTCTCTGGGTGCCAGGCCAACAGCAGGAATACTATCTGGATACAGAGTCCAGTGGAGCTGATGTGCCTTGAGCAGAGCAGGCTAAAATAAGAGAAAAATTATCTTAGTAGCAGCAGTGCATTTCACAAAGCACTCCTTGCTTTTGACTTATATTAAAACCAAACAAGATTTATGGAAAGCAGATAACTGTGATGTTGATATCGTTACTATTGCAAAGATATTTACTGGTGCTTGATTTTTACTTCAATGGAAATAAGAGATAATGTCAATGAAAATCTGTGAATTATAGTAAATTTTCATGTATAGCTGTGAAAGGTACCTGTTTTCTTAAACAATTTTACTCATGGAATAAAATATAGCTTTTGAATATTCTGATCCCTAAGCAGTGAAAGCAAAACACTTTCATGCTTGTGAAGCATCACACTGTACATCTTGCCATTTTTGTATTTGTCCTTAGGCATCACCATGGCCAGTGTTAGAGACAAGATGTTGTGTTAGATGTGCGTTTGTTCTGATTCACTACTGATGTATGTCCTTTTGTCATTTTGACATTCCTGACTTTGAACATCTGAAATATGAAAAGGCAGAGGAAAATTTTCAAAGGAGTGTAAACTTTTCCTTTGCTTTTTGACCTGCCTTGCCAACACATTTTTTGTTTTTCTCTCTAAAATGCAAACAGTACAAAAGATGATCTATTTTGTGATTCTTGCAGCATATTTTGTCTGTCAACTACATTTCCTACATCATAATAGTATGCATAAAAAATAATTTAGTTATTTTTCACTAAAGCAATTTATTTTTTTCTAAACTATTACTTGTATTTACTTCTTAATACAATAGTAATTATTCTTTCAGACTGTTTATATATTATTGTAATTCTACAGACTTCATTAGACATAATAGAAATGAGCTAAGGCCCTAAGGTTTGATTTTATCTGTAGCATAACATGTAGTTTTAGATAATTTTATATAGTGTATGGGTGGTTTTAGTCCTCTGTAAAAAATAGCCATTGCATATCCTTTTTCCTTAAAAATAGTATTTTGTACATTCTCCCAGCTCTAAGACAGACAATTCTGAATTTCTCCTGTGGTCCTTATGTAGGTCCCAGTGCTGAAATCTCAGTTACTGTCAAGTAGCATTAGCATAGAAATAGAAAATTTCCAATGCAAACTACTTTTTGGCAGATGATTAGTGGACAAGGCAAAGACAATGGCATTTTTTTTTTCAGTTACGGATATAGTCACCAAAGATATTTCATCTCCCATGCATTTTGATTGATAACATTTTACAATTCCACTGAGTCAGTAAACACAGCCAATAAGTACTTCCTAATAGCTTGGAAATTCTCTGGCAAACATGGGAGTTCTCATTTAAAAAAAACCCTCTCCCATCCCAAACTAGCCAATCAACATTTTATGTGCAGTGACGCTCCATTTTTAAACTTTCAAGAAGCAAAACAGTGTCTGCTTACTTTTCTCCCATTTCCTTGTTTATCCTACCTGAGCACCTTTAATGTTGCACAGCTCCATCTATTCTAAGACTCTGTTTATCTTGATGTGCTTTTTATAGTAACTACCAGCATTAATCCTTGAAGGATTTATTGTTCTTTCTTATTTAGCAGACAAGGAAATTAATAGGAGTTGAGAAAATGGTGGACAGATCGAGAGATCTGAGCTTGCTGCTCATGAGGAATTTGGATGGGCGTGCACAATGTGTCACTCCCATTATAGGCAACAGGTTTGGCAACACGTCTTTTTTTCTTTACTTCTTGTGCACCTAATTTCCAGGAATCTTTAGTCATCTGGTGCTGTGTGAATCCTTCTGCCTGTCCTGATATTTCTAAAACACCCAGGGACTCTGTCCCAAAAATCTCCTTACTATGCTGGATATGAGACTGAAATGATCATACTCTTATGTCAATAACAGACAGTTCTGCAAAATCTCAAAAAATTGATTGTAAAATCAGTTGCTGATTCATCCTTCTCTTGCTTTTGAAACTGTGTTAGCTAAAAAATCATATTGCAGCAAGCATGAAATATTAATCTAGTCCTTCTTTACTGTGCTCAGTTTCATCTGTGTAGCTGTGGGGATTCTGGGCAGGATGATATTCTCTTTGGCAGGGGGTTCATTGACAGATGCTGTATCCAAGTGCTTGAGAGCATGAGGGAAACTGAAGGAAGGAGATGGGGGCAAACCTGGCTGCCCATAGGGCTCATGTGGTTGACACAAGTGATTCTGCAGGCATTAGCACGCCCAGTCTAGTGCATGTCCCCTTATCCTTGTGGACACAAGCTAAGAGGAGCACAAAGATGGGTCTGACACCACATCTTGGCTGTTCCTCTCACCAAGAGTCCATATTCCCTATCCAGTTGTCGGATTCTCATGAGGGCTCTTTTGGAAGCAGCTGGGCAAGATGTACCTGTTCTGATGGTTTCCTGGTCACTTCTGTAGGCAGTTCCAGGTCACACAAGTAAAACTTATGTGTAGCACAAGGCATGAGGTGAAAGTGCCTGAGGATGCTCCTGAGGATACTTCAGAAATGGATAGCTCTGGGTTAAGGCTGAATTTGAAAGCAAAGTCCCTGCTCTCCTTCAGCAAATTTGTGAGGGATCAATATACAGATCCCTCACAAAACATATAGATTTTTTAAAAAAGATAATAAATCTATGTCTAGATAAAGATTATCTATATCTATATTATATATGATTTATATCTACATTGTTTTTATATATATCTAGATATATCTATAGCTATATCAAAAAAGTATCGATAAAATAGATAGATTTTAGACTTAAATATTTTTTAAAAGCCTCTTCAACAGCAATGAAATGAGAAGTTGTAGAAATGGAAAATGTGATTACCTTAGACTATCCTAATCTAAACAGGGAGAGTTGTTTATATATTAACACATTACTTTCTTTACCTTAGTGCCAAAATCCAAAAGAGAAAGTGACAGGATAAAGAGATTAATTGAAGTCACAGTATGAGACTTTATTTACCTTTTCTTGTTGATAATTTCTAAAAGACCAAAATCTTATTTATTTCACATACGTATATTTGGAAGCTTGTCTTCAACTTCTGCCAGAATTGTTCGCTGGAACTTGGCTTGGAAAATGGAGTAACTGCTTTGCCAGCAAGCAGTCATAAATAAAGCTTATGCAGTGATGCTAGAAGCCAGCAGATATTGTTATCGATTACATGATTGCCTTGTAAGAATTCCAAATGCAGACAATCACAATTCCTTTATTAAGCTGAGGTTACTTCAAGTCACCACTGCAATTAATTTCTATTTAGGATTTGTTATACAAGGAGAAGTAATAACTTCTCTGATGCGTTTAAATCATCACTGAGCTTTTTATTGTTGTGCACCAATATTTTAATAATAACAGCAACAAAATGAATAGTTATGACTTTAACAGAAACAATATTTTACAATACAAAATGATTAGAGAAAATGGTTAGAGCAATTGTGTTTCATTACATAACATAAGGTAAATAAACAAGACACCACTGTTAACAGTGGTTCTGTCCTTTTTAGCTAGTCTTTCCAAAAATTGTCCAAGATTGAAATCTTTTTTTAAAGCATGTGCAGACATGCTCTGGCTCTTCCAGAGTGATGGAGGTATTTATGTTCTTCTGTGTAGGCTTTAACTACTTTTACCTAATGTTGATTTCATCTCCACGCTGTTTGTAGATTTGATTCCAAGATACTGCAAAAAGTGGCAAAGAGTGTTAGAGATGAGGCAGAAAAATATTGTAGTGGGAATGCACACTCTGTGACTAATTGGTCTTACATGTGAACTCTCTAAGGCATCCCTGTAATTACGCTGGAGATGAATCTCTGGATCTCCCTGAAGGGCTTCTCAGGCTTCCCAGGAGGGAGGCAGCAGCCCACTGGCTTTTGTCACGTGGTCTGCCGATGCAAAAAGTAATTTGCGCTGCTATCCAGATAAGCATGTACAATACATTGAATCCTAACCATTTAGAAATAATGAGAAGCTCAGGGCCAATCTAGCAGTGCTGACATGAGCAATAGGTTAGTTAAGAGCCCTGATGCAACTGGTAGACTTCTGAATAACTAGGTGGTGTAAATTAGATTATATGCAGTATCTATATTGCTATGTAAATTTGGAGACAAACTAGGTGTCAATCTGGAAAAAGGAAGTGGTTTTGATAGAGCTTATTCAGCTGTTTTTGGGAGCCTGTATGAAAGGGAAGCACAATTGTTTTGCATCAAGAGAGAACTAGATGTAATTTTAAAAGAAAGAGGAAAAAATATGTCTGATTTTTCTCTTGGCTCCATATTGCTCTCTTGGGTAATGCATTTCACTTTTGCTGTTCCTCAAGGAATAGCGAACAACAGAGGTCAGGATTTAAATTCTCCTAAATACTTTCAAAATGCTTTTCTTTTTCAAAAAGGGTAAGTGTACCAGGATGGTCTTACTTATAAATAAATGTACATTAGACTAGTCTCCTGTTTCTTCTGTCTTGTACCTTACACAGACAACCCGCTTCTAATAAAAAAAGCAAATTTAAATGGGTTTTCTCACTGTTAATGAAAAAAATAAAGGTCGTGAGAGCTAATTAGATATAGAATAAAAAGCAGCAGCAACATATTTAGAAACCATGCCAAAAATATACTAATGCAGTCCTTCCAGTGTAAATACGTGTGGAATAGCTACTGATTTATAAATGAAACTGTCAAAAATATGGTGTAATGCTCACTGGCAATAGTTATATTCCATCTAGCAGGGGGATGAATGTGGTCATTAGCAATTAAATACAACTCCCTGAACATAAAAATGAAACCCTGTTTGAAGTATTGGCCAAGTGAAAGGAACGACAAAATCCCAAGTGATCTCTGTTATCACCCAATATACTTGAGAACTGATAACGTGTCTGAAAAGCTGCATCCTTCCACCCCCAGCCACAGCTGCTTAGGGAGATGTATCACCCGAACAGCACAAGCACAGCATTTCACAGAGCATGTCAAAGAAAAGGAAATATCCCCCAAAGTCTGCAACAAAATATGGAAATGTATAGAAAAAAACATAATAGTGCATGTTTTTCTATCATGTCAGAAAAGAAATAGAGTAAGAATACCACATATTTGAGCATGTGAATGCTGCATATAGACATGTGGCATCTGCCAATCACCTACATATCATGAAAGGGAATTTTTACCATTGTCAAAAAACAAACATGTTCCTTCTGTCATCTTTGAAACATCCCATTTTCTTTCTCTTTCCTTCTGTACTCCTCCTTCTCTGTCTTTCATTTCTCTGCAGCTAAAGAAAGAGCTAGGAAATAAATAATGTATGAGAAAGGAAAAAATAAAAGGAATTAGAGTTTATTTATAAGGAACAATAGCTTAATTCATGAAGCAATCTTTAAAATGCCTGAGTCTTGCAGCTGGTGGTGAGGGTAAAACCTTATCAGGGTTAGGCATAGAGCCAATATAATAAAGACTCCAGAAGTGAGCTATCAATAAAAGAGGATTTTAAGACTCAGACACTTGCTGGGCTTGCTTTTCTCCTTCAGGCAAACTTCCCCTTTCCTTCGTTAGTCTGACTCTTCAGTATCTCTAACCCACATAAATCCCTGCTCCAGCTCCCCCCCTCCTGTGTGCTTTGAAGCCTCCACATGGAGGATGTCCTATTGACACTACACCAGATATGCCAAATGTTAGCCACATGAGGGTGGCTGGCTCCCTTTCCTTTGTTGGTCACTTACAGAAAAGCAAAGAGCAAATGGATGCAAAAGCTGTGTGTTCTGTGGATGTGCATTAAAGGGTGGCACACTGCAATATTTCCTGTGGCTCATGTAGATTTCTGCGCTGCATAAATTCAGTATTGCTCTATGAAATACAAATCCTAAGGGGTTGCCATCCCTCAGAGCCACTGAACCTCTTCCTCGATGGGAAATGACTCAGCATATGCATCTCACCTGCCAGGATTTGCCAGGGCCAGGTGCTCACCACAGCCCAGCTTTTCCTCTCCACCCCCCAGCAACAGCTCTATATTTATACAAACCAAGGGGGAATGGTGTCAAGAATCAATTAGTGGGGAATTTCTGAATGCAGAGTTGCTTGTTGCCTAGCAGCAGCCCAGCAAGCTGGGCTTGACTTTGATTCATTTAACCCCTAACTAACTTGGGCCGACAAGTTATTTTTCATCATCAACTTCCAATACTTTCTCAGTCAGTCTGGAGGGATGAAATGCCTGGAATATACTCTCCTGTTTGCAGGTGGGTCCTTGCCTCCATTCAGTTGACCAAAATGTACAGTGGCTAGAACTTGTGGTGCTTCATTTCAAAGAAATCCTGTAGGAAACTTTCCATGATATCAAGCTCCCCTTTTGGAAGTAAGGAGTGGGACTGAAACTCCTCTGTCTTCCAGAGCTGGGCACAGACCATCCAGAGCATCTCACAGCCACAGGCTGGGATGGTCATGGCTTCAGGAGGACAGGCAGAATCTTACCAAGACTCAGAAAACACTGAGTTATACTTCTGCTGAAAATTCATATCTCAGTCTCTGTTCTACTTCCTTAATAATTAATTCAGCTGAGAGAAAAAGATTGTTCATTTGCATAACTAAATTTTTCAGTCACAGCAATCAGCCTATTAATAGAAACCCATCTATTTGTCTGTCTATCAACTTACATAAAACACTGTGTTGTCTTTTAAGACATTATATTTTGAAGGTCAGTAGCCCATAAACAACAGATTTAGAGGCAGAGAAATAGCTTCATCCTCAAATTCAGAATACACTAAACTAGACTTTATAAATAATATATATCAGCCATGGAGAATAAGTCTGTGCTTCACTTTTCAGCACTACACGAGGAAGAAGTCGTAATAGATATTCACAATAACATCAATACCAAATGGGGAAAAAAATGCCAGGAAATTTTTAAAGTCACTGTATTATGGCTTCAGAATGAAATCAACGTTGTTTAGTCAGGGTACTAGGCTGCCATGTTAAAATATTTTAGTAATCAATGCAATGGATTTGCAGACCAGATACACCACAAGATGTCTGAAGACGGACATCTCTTTAATGCTGTTACCTTCACCCATATTAGGACTTCAAACAGAAATGTTTGAAGTGTGACTATGTGTTTCCTATGTGACTCCATTTTCAATTGCAGTTTAAAATAGTCAACTGTTCTACCAGAATGCCCATGCTTCTTATTTTCCTAAAGATGATTTACTGACATAGAAAAAGTCTGATAATTTCCTGTTTAGAGGTTTGAAGAAATTTCCATACAATACAAATTACACTTTTTCTCATTGTAAGCTTGATTACTATCTTTCCCAAGACGACATCTCCTCTTTCTTCATTTTCACCTCCAGCTAAATCCTATTTAGCTACAGCTCTGTGTACAAGAGATCTGGTCCTGTTTGGTTCAAATACATAATAGGTTATGCTGAAAAAGTGATATTCCACTTAAGGAAGGACTTCCAAAAGTTACTCTGGACTCGCCACAAAAGAGTGAGCCAGTTGAAACCATCCTCTTTCCTTATTCCTGCACATCACCACCTGTCTCCTCCTCCCTTCAAAGCCCAGAGCCAAGGATTTATTTGGGTCTTTGCTGTGTTCAGTCTGGCTTACACACAAGGTGACAGAGAACAGCAAAGCTAACAGGATATATAGAGGAAGACAGGCCAAAGCCGGAGAGTTGAAATCTGAAATGTGTCAGGAACACAGCCCTGCCTGGGGAAATTTTTCAGGGGAAATAAACACAATGCAAAAGCTATTGAAAAAAACAACTACTGAACATGCCCTGAAGGCCTCTAATATGAATTTAAATTAATAAAGTCTGAAAAGCCTTTATGTAAAAAGCTTGATGACTGCCACTATTTAAGACTATTTCTCTGGAAGAGTAAAATCAATTCTTTCTTCCATGCCAGTAGACAGAAGTCACATAAAAGTAACAGAGTGAAAGAAGTTCAAAGAAAATGGGTACAGTCTATTTAGTACTTTGGTAATGCTTTGGTATTTTGGCATGGGAAGACTTACTTAAACACTTGGGCACAGACACTTTAAAAGATTTTTTGAAATCTTTTTGAAAACTTCAAAATCTCTGTTATGACATTGATCAGCCCAATTTCCCACCAATGCATATAACTTTCAGCAGTGAAACAGAGACCATGGTTGCAGTAGTCTTTTGCTTTTGGTAATAAGGGATGAAACTCAGAAGCCAAATGCATTTCTTGAACAAAAATGACATCACAATCTGGACACAGCAAAGTCTTGTGCTTAGTGAAGCAAGTGACTTATTCAAGTGACCTAAATTGTCATATACATAACTCATACCTATACCAAACAACATGGCAAAATGCAGTGATTTAACAATCCAGGAACATATTGAGCTCTTTTCAAAGGACTCCTGTCTTGATGAATCGTGATAGCACCTTGCCCAGTCAGATATTCTGAACAATCAAATACTGCTGTGTGGTGCTAGCAGAAATCCCAGTTTGGCAGCCTCTATCTCTCACTGGGGAGTTTCTGAAAGCCAGCAGTAATTAAATAAACAAAACCCTCCCTGGTTTACTTGCCCAGGTACAGAATGGGGACAACCACAAACTGCTAGCAGTTTGACAGGGTTATTTGCATTAGCTCATTGACATCAATGTAGTGAAATCATAGCAATAGCTAAGAGAAATCTATTTCTATTCAGTCTTTTTAAACATCTTTTAGAGAGGAATTTAAATATTAAAGTCTATTTCTAGCTGTTAACATATGGAAACATGTCACTCCTATCCTTTGCCCACAAGGCTGAGGTAAGACACTTACTTATATTGTTTCCCACTTATATTGCTGTAGACCCAGTGACTCAAATAATTTAATTTTCCACTTTTTTCTTCCCTCCCCACTACAAAGGGGGTAACACTACTTACAAGAACATGGTTATGAGGATTATTCATTAATAACTGCATGTAGTTTAAAAACTTAGAAATATTATATAAAATGCAAAGTGCTACTTAATCCCACTTCATTTTCCAGTCTGCTGCTACAGTTTACAGCAGCAGTTTTGAAAAAATGCTCTCCATGCACCCCTGTGTTTAGTGAAATAACACACCTAGGTTTTTTACTCACCCCTATAGAGATTCTTTTATCCTCAATCCATAAATTTCCCCAGATTGTTTTGCCTACCTTTCTTTACAGATGCATTTCCTACTTTTGATTCACTCTCCACATTTCAGAAATGTTTTGAAACTGCAGACCCAAAGAGGCATTCTAATTTGAATTTTTTTTTTAACTTAAAAAAAAAGAGTTCCATATTGTCCTAGTTCCCCGTGTTGTGTATTTGGCTTTAAAATATATGATCTGATGAGTTTGTTCTTGTTGATAGGAGAACACATGTGGTTTTAAGTCTAATATGAGAATGAATTAATTTGGGTTTCTAGATATCATTGGTTTGAGTACCAACTATTAAAGAGGTAAAATCTGTACTGCCAATCTACAAATGTTGCATAAGTTAGATGCTTTTTTTTTTCCAACTTTGACAGCTATGTTGCTGCACTGATATAAGTGATTGCAATAGATAGCTTTTTTTGGTTAGCCATAATAAGACAATTAGAAAATAGGATTGCCAGAAAATATAATAATAAGAAGCTGGCAAAGATATTTTGGTGTTGATGATATTAATTTTTATGTCTTTGCAAAATCTTTCCTATGGATTTGCATCTACAGCACACAATTTTGCTCCATCAATATGTTTTTGATCTGAACATGTGGAATTACACCCACTCTTTCTGAGTCATCTTTAAACCTAAGCAGTATTAATTTCAGCTTCCTTGAGGAGGACATGTGATTATTAATGAAGCCCAAGTGCTTGCCCGAGTAACAAGTTAGCAAGAAACTTCAGTCTTCAAGAGCTCTGGGCCTTGGTAGGCATTTCCTGCATATTCAGTTAGCAATAAAATCTTCAATTAGCACTAGAGGGCATAGAAAAAGAAAATAGTTAGTGTGCACTGAGATGCAAATGCTTTTAGCAGTGACAAGGAACAATTTCATGCCAGTCTGCACCAACAACGAGCTCTTCTTTTTTTTCCCTGAGATTTACATTTTTCACTGAAGGCCTGAAATGTTAGCCACAGTGTTACATGATTTATTTTCACTGATGTTTCACTAACCTGGAACCTTGACCATCTCACTGGTAAGAGGAACTGATGTATTTCACACTTACACATCATTTTTCTTCCCCAAAATACTTCTCACCTGCATGCATTTTAGATCAGGAGTCAAATATTAAGGGCATTCTTATGAAATCAGCCATCAGTTTGTTTGGTTTTCCTGTAGTAAAATATGTGTTGACTTCTCAACAGAATTTTCAAAGGGTATGTTTCTGGCTTTTATGCATAATTTGACCCAGAAAGGAAGGAAAGAATAGAACAGAATAAAGTTTATAGATCTACTGAGTATGCTTGAAAAGGAGGGTCCCATATTATGTTAGCTTGGATGTATGTTTGTCCTAATTAATGAGGTCAGGATAAACATTATGATGTTTCTGCTAAGCAGGTTAAAGTTTGGAGGAGTTTCCTGTACAAGATAGGTTTTGCACACCTGGCAACCATTTAGGACTGTGACTCAATGTGTAGAGGCTAAGGGCAAGTTTTTTCCAAGGCTGGTCTGTATGAATATTTATTTATTTTATAATCAGATAATTGTGGAATTGATACTGCAAGGCTTGGTCCTCCAGGACACAGGCCCTGACTGCACTGACCAATCAGCATCTTCAGCACTACCCAGGGTGAGCTGCAAATTAGGCAGACAGCAGAAAAATGTGACAAATGCATCAAAGGGTAAAAATCAAATGGGAAAATAACTCAAATTAGATTATGAGCAATACAGCTTTTAATGTATACAGGAAGCTGATACCCAGATGAATGGCTTTTTCACACCTGTACTATTTATTTTAGTTTCATGCTATTGCATCCCTCTTAATAAGTATATCAAGTAACTGTTGTAAAAATGTAAAACATTTGAACTCCCAAGTTCTTAGTTTTTAAAATTTATCTTTATATCCCTGAGAGACAGTGTCTACAGCTATCTCTTCACATTCTTGGTAAAGGTCTTTGAGCTTGATAAGGGTTTTTGCAAAATGAAAATCAGAGTCATAAGTCATTGTCTTTATATACTGGGTAGCTGAAATGCTTTTAAAGTTAAGTTATGGTTGTTTAAAGTTAAATGAGAAGTGTTTTGAGAATTTTGAGTTAATTTCATTTAGTTTTGAGTTGGAGTTTTATTTGTCTGATTCAGTGACATGAATGAAGTTTTATTTCAGAGCCCCAGCTGAACTAGAAATGTTTCCAGGAGAGTTAGTGACTCACACAATACATCTACAATAAATAATTTGGTTTAACACCCAAGATAAAGCTTTAAAAATTAATTTCCATCTGGTCATGATACATCCTGAAAGTAGGCTACAGAGTGGGCAAGTGGGAAGCAAGTTATCTATTAGAGGATTAATGAATCATATGGTAATAATGCATAACAGTACTTATGTAGTAATAAAATTAGCAAACACCTCACATATTTTTAGTTTCTATCATAACACTTACAGAGAGTAAATGTGGGTTGAATACCACTTCCACCTTACAGAATGGAAGAGCAAGAGACTCAGACAGAAATATTACAGTTAAAACTCAGGGTTCTCACATATTCTAACCATAACTGCTTGCACTGCAACGTGAACAGCTACATTTCTTTTAACAACTACTCCATTTCTGGGGATTTTCAGAGAAAGTAAGAGAACAATTTTGATTCAGTATAAAGCTGTGATTGTCACTGCCTAGTTAGCCTGATCTATATGAGGTGCAGCAACCTTGTATTTTAACAACATACAACCTTTGATATGAAAAGGATCCAAAGTCCTCTTCTTATTCTTAAATGGTAAGCTCATTACATAGATACAGTCCTTTGAATTTTGAATTATTTCATCATGTTTATCCCAGGAGCAATTAGAGGGTATGTTCTAACCATTCTCATTGAGTTAAAACTTCCCCTTCATGTAGCATATTTTCAGAAATCATGTGGGACCATAAAATTTAAGGAAGCTGATATTTTTTAATCTTTAAACTGCTCAAAATTATTTTATAGAAGCAATCAATATAGGTTAACAAACTTTGAGTGAGTTTGGTGTACAAGTGAAAAAAAAAATAGAAAAGATGTCAGTGGGAAATGTGCACCAAAGGTTTCACATGTAAACACAGCAACAGGAAAGAAACATCTTACAGATTATGGTCTTCTGCCTTGAGTAACTCAGCATGTGAATCATCACACATAGTGAACTCTATTGCCTGGACCTTCAGCATTTCCAGGCAAACACTGATTCTGGGGTTTCCACTTGACTAGAGCCTGCATAGCAGATTAGTGTTAAAACTTGAGGTCACATCAGCCAATTGCAATGTTCTTGGATGACCAGCAGATGATTCAGGAGGACCTGTACCTTTCCCTCAGCAGCCACTGCTAGCAGATGCACCCATGACACCTCAGGCACATCCTGAAGCTGCTCTTGCTTGGACTGTTACTTCTTACAGACATGAGTATTGCTCAAGAAAAACTGGACAGAATGGACTTTTGCTAGAAATAGGCACACACCCTTCTGGCTGAGCCTTCCTCCTCACACTCATGAGTGATTGTGCTCAGCTCCTGTCCCATGTAAAGCCTTCACTTTTAGTGCCTGCAGGACACCCCTGTGCAAGCTCCTTGTGGGTGATCCAGTACACCTCAGAGTCTGGAGAACCGGAAGGCTGCCAGAGATAAGAGCAGTGATTTTCCCCCTTCACACAACCTCCCATCCTTGGGCTCTAGGGCTTTGAGAAGGAATTATGTGAGGCAGGCAGGTCCCTAGAACCTGAGCCATGTGGTGCAGCCACAGGCTGTGTGTGGTACACACTCACCTCAGCTGGTGCCTCAGAGGGAGCACGGGAAGAACCTTGCTGAAATATCCCTAAATATCCATGTTGGCCTGTGGGAAATGGATCAAGCTGGTGCCATCTGTGGGAGGAGGAATGTGGGGATGTAGTGAATTTAATTATACAGCTGCTTTTAGGGTAGATGCCAAAGGGCCCTTGAAGGGCCTATCCCTGAGCAAGGGCCACTTCACCTCTACTACAGCATCCTTGCAGAGCAAACTGAGTGGGAAGAATTTCATCTAACAGAGCAGCTTTCAAAAACCCTGAGACAAATAGGCAGGATACAAAAAACTCCCTGAAGAGTTTATTTTGCTGATATTTCTCTGAGGTTACCTTTGTTCATTTCTATCTCCATGGAAAATATATCTTTGTATATTGGATGAGGCATATATAAAAACACACATTATTTATATATAAGCCTTCTTTACTGAAGCCTCTGGTTTATGCAGATTTTTTGCTTCCCTGGCTTTTTCCTTAACTTGACTTTTTTCTATTTTGTTCTTAGAATAAAAAGCAGTACTATGTTTATTGAATTTCAGTCTGGATGGAATTTGTATGTTACAATTTCCTGCGTTAGAGAAAGCAGGTAATTTAGTAATTGAAGTTTAAAAAAATAAACAAAAGCATATTGCCTCTACTGAAATAAAACCTTATCAGTAGAACCAAACCTCTTTGGTGTTAGTCTGTCTCTGAAGGAAATCCACAATAGTTTTTAGTATTCAACAGATTTATTCCCCTGTGATAAGGAACAAATGTAATATTTACACTCTTGACTTTGGTAGACATTGTGTCTCATTTTATAATGTTAAATTGTCTCATTATATAAATCCTAAATATATTGCCTCCTCCTTGCACATTAACATGTTATTTAGTAAAATAGCTGATTGCTTATGATTGCTAAAGGAAGAAAGATTATTGGTACTTTTCAGATTAGGACAATTGCCAGCTTATTAGCTTCCCCTAATGTAAACTTTTTCTACATTTACAATTTAATCTATTTTTTCCCTTCACCTGTGTTTTTGTCACTCTATTCTTTCACATTCATCCCCTTTAAGACGTTTTGAGTAACTTTTTCAATAAAAGCTTTTTATAAAGTTGTGTAGTTCTAAGGCTGTATTTTCACCTCAAATTTAAGTTTATTTAAGCTTTATTTAAGTCATGATTTTTATCATCTCTCTTCCAGGACAATAATACTATAAATAAGGTTATTTTAAAGAGTTTAGTTTAAATCACAATCAGCTTCACACTCAACACATGAATACCTAGGATAAGGACATATTAAATCCTTTTTGTTCTTTAACATTCACTTACCACCTAAAGCAAAAACAATTGATCATATTTTCCTGATCTGGACCAAGCTTCTGTTAAGAAAGTACCACTGTGATAGCAAGTTACTTGCCAGCCTAGCTGAAGGCTATGCATAGGAGACCTGAGCATGCAGATTTGATGTCCACCTCTGTTTTCAGCTGGGTTTCCCTGCAGTGTACTCCCAACACAGCTAAATGTACACATTGCAGGACCCTGGCTTCCCAGTTTTTTGTATGCAGATGGTTTGCAAGTCTTTGTTTTCCACTCCACTCCTCTAGAAATTTGACCTGAGTTCTTAACACTGTGTATTCAATCAGGCATCAAATATCCAGGTCTGCTTTTTTTTTTTTTTTTACTTTTCCAAAACTCAGTAACTTGAGTGAGAAATGGCAATATATTAATTCTGTGTGTTCATTATCATGTATTCAGTGAGATGAGGCATCAGGGGCTTTTGTTTCTGTACCAATAATTAAGAGATAAAGCCCCAAATTTCTCTTCTTACTTAGGCTAAGTCTGCCTTTAGTCAAAACTTATTTGATAGTGATAAAAACCTATGTCTATTGTAAAATTTGTGCAGTAATTTGAAAAGGAATTTATAAAATTAAAAAATATTAATTTTATTAGCTGATAAGATTTTACAGGAAGAAGGTAAAAGTTAATCCCTTTAATTTCTCATATTTGAGAAAAATACACTACATAGAGGCTCAAGGCATGCCCTAAAGTTCAAAACCAGACTCTCAGACCAGATTTTGGAATAAATTCCCAATTTATGGCTTTTACTAAGCTCTGCATTTAATTTTTTAGTTTGTTTATTCATATGAAAACATGCTAAAACATAAAGGAAATAGCTAAAAATGAAGTTATATGGCTCTCATAAAAAGCACCATTTTAGCCATAATTTTCCTACACTATCAAGAAGCTGGAGCAATTTTGATTGTGGAGGCTTTTCCCCTCTGTATTTGGAAATGAGTTCAAGACTACTACAAATGATAAATTACTGTCATAAACTACTAGAAAGAAATGTTGTTGTGCATTCATCCAGCTATACACCATAATGTCCTATGTTTTCATTGGTGCTTACATATTCAAATCCCAAAAGGGTACTTTGTAACATTTGTGTCTTCAGAGAGTGTGCAAGGCTACAGAAACCACAAACTTAATGAGAAGTGGCTGATGATATGTGCTTGAATTTATTTTATGGGTTTTTCTTTTAATTTTTATTTTAGTCCATGTGCTAAAGAAATCTTTAAATTAGGGAAAGACAGAAATACCTTACACCACTCCATGGTCAGTTGTAAAGGTCAGATTCTGTGACAGGATCTTCAAAAACAATCTACAGAACAAACACAACTGATGACAGAGAAAATGAGTCTACTAAGCTTATGCATCACTGTAAACAATGGTTGGGTTTAAGCTTCTTTGTTGTAAATAAACAGACATGATCTTGCAACCCCTGTCATCTTCATCACAATATTATATATAACTGCTAGACCACAAGCTTCCAGAGTAGAAGATTTTTTTTTGTTGTTGTTTAGGATTTGTGAGCTGTCAGTCTTATTAACAATCACGGATGTGAGCTGTTTTTTTCTTCAGGCCCAACAACACATCATTGTCCCAATAAAAATGCAGCAACTTTCAGTTTGTAAGTGGTAATGTGGCTGCTTAAAAAATAAGCATTTTATGAAACACCAAGGTAGGAAACATTCATCCAACAGAGGCAAAAATCTTAAGTTGTTTTGAACAGTTGTAAGCTTGATATGCAATGGTTTGAGCAGGGAGGATGGAGTGCAGAATTGGTACCAGAACAGAATAAAAAGCTGTGTCCCAGATTTCACCTTCAGTGCTTGAGGGAAATACATGTTTCAAATCACATATGACCTTGGTTTTACCTCGAGCAACCTTCCTAGGTGTAGGTAGAACACTAACCTCAGCACGTTGCAGGTGGTTTTGGTTGACTAGAGGAAAGAAAGCACAGTATTTGTAGGGTGCCTTATTCATACATAACTGAAAGATTTGCTTCCTGATAAAACACAAACTGCATTTCCTCAGTCTCTAACTCCTTCTCTTAAAAATGTTGATTTACAGTAATTTTTCTTAATGCAGGGCTATAATGGTGACTGTAACAATGGCTTAATGTTTCAGTGAATACCAGCTTTGTTTTGTTCCATATTCAATCTCTCTGGATAACACTTTATTATGTACATAGACAGAAGTCAATGTCTGTTTGTTATTTCAGTTTTATATGTTACCAAACTTGAAACAGAGAAATTAAGTTGTTAGCTCTTTTATGATGCAGTTTGGATTTGAAAAAGAAAAGAGAAGAAAGTAAAATGGGCCAAAAAACCCACAATAAAAATGTGTAACAACAAGCAATAGGAGACTGCCTGTAACTCAAAGAATGTACTGCATTTGCAACACAATAGAAATAGGAGGAAACTTTACAAAGGCATTGAATTTAGAAAAAAACAAACCATTGACAGAAGGAATTAAATGTTCTGAAGAACTTCTGGGACAAAATAAAGAGGAACACTGAGTGCAAAGTCTTGTCAGATGAAGGGATGTATTCTGAAGATTCAGATGTAAACTGAATGTTTGGGGAAAGACCTCATCAAGACGTTCAGTCAGAACAATCAGCAGTGAGCCAGGGAACAGAAATCTGTGGAAGAACCACACTGGGGAATGCAGCAGAAGAAAGTGTACCACAGAGCTAGCACATAGTAGTCCCTCATTGACAAAAGCCTGAGAGCCAGTTACTGGGATATACAATCTGCAACTAGTTCTTTGAAAACTGAAATTGCCAGGTGCTGAGCCATGGAGGAGGACATTGCTCCCCCATCTGCAAGGTAAACAGGCTACACATGACTTCAGCATCCCCAAATTGTCACAGCTAGTCAACTCAATCCTGCTAGAAAGCAGATAGGACCACTCTGGGCAGCACTGAAATGGGTCTTTTCTTGTTCGAGAGAAGGTTGCTCACTGACTTCTAGGGCATCGCACAATTTGTTGTGCAATTAAGATGGCTGTAAACACAGTCACTTTTAAAACAAACTAACTACAGTTGTGTCTTTATAGCCTCCATATGCAAGGAATAAAAGCTTTTCTCTTAATTAACCCAGTTACTTTCTGTTTTTCAACTGCAAGGGAAAACGTTTGCTAAATTAGCTTAGATTATGCTGCATTTTATTGGACTTTTAAAACATTACTTTAATAACTGTTTCTTCTGAAAACTGATAATCACTTCTGCAACATCATCCGAAATAAATGAGAAGACAATGCTAATGGTATTAATTATTCTCTCCAAAGCACTTGGAATTTTTTCCAAACAGAAAAGTTGCTGCCCAGAGTACTGGCAAGCTACTGATGGGTAAATGAGAAGCCCAACCTCTAAAAAAGTGGCAAGACAAGGAAGATGCAGGCTGATATTTACCTGCCAGGGCATCCACATTCTGTTTCTTATCAGATTATACCATACTTACAGTTAGTTTTATGAAGGGAGCATACTCAGTCCTAATCGGAATATTTGTTTATATGTATCACATAAACAGAACAGCTACAAGGTAAGTACTATTTTGTATACACTTTGCAAAGATTTAGGTATTTACTGAATGGCAGTGAAGGCTTCTTGATAGTCTAAGGTCCCTACCAAGTAGACCAACTGTTAAAATGTTGCAGAGTAAAAAGAAGAGTCGTACTATGTTGTTTGCTGAAAGTCCTATTAATGACATTCATTAATAGAGAAGGCAATAACCCATAATTTACACATTTTAAAATGCAGCTGTGATGCCTGAGCTTATTTTTCATTCTGTCTGGTGTTTTATCAGGAAGAGAATTAATAGGATTTGCAAATGCTTCAACACATGGTATATAAAAAAAGCCCTCAGAAACTCTAGATCTCTCTGGTGTCAACTGAGTTTTAGCAGACATTGGGATTTGCTGTTATAATCCCTCTCCTATACTTCTGCTTAATGAACTGTTGCAGGAGATACAAGAATATCTCCTATCAGATACCAATGACATTCAAACACTACATTTACTTTCATAAAACCCATTCTGTAATATACTCTCTATTCAATGAAGTGTCTAAAGTATAAAAGATATGGATATCACATATGCACCAATGGAAAGACATTTAGAAATTAAAATTCTGCTATGTGACAGAGAAAAGTTACAAAACCACAAAAGATTTATGAAAGAGGAATAAACAAAGCAAAATTAGCATTGCTCCAAAAATTTATAAGTATCATATATTCAGTAAAGTATGTTGCAAAATAAAATGATCCAACATAAACAACTACCAATGAAGCTTTCATACTTTTACATAAATCTTTTTTCTCTTAGGCCTTGCAATTTGATTTTGGTACACATTTTAATTTCAGTGGTATTGTCTGTTGAATCAGTCATTGAGGAAATATTTCCAAGAGTGTTGCACTTGCCTTCTCAAGAGCAGAATGAGCAACAGGAGCATTTTCGTGACCCATCACTTTTTTTTTACTAAGCACCTGCAATGGTTGCTATGTTTTTCCTGAAGAAAAATGAAAAATGTCTGGAAAGATGGAGCATAGGCAGGAAGCATTTTAGTTAATAGATGAATGTTTTTTCTATTCTGATATCCTTTATAACAGCCTGTGGATGAAAACCTATGTAAAGCATGCAGTGAAAATCAATTAATGCATGCAGGTAAAAGAATGTCAAAGAACCATGGTAGCCAGTGTGAGAGGTCATAATATAATCACTGTGCAGAGACAAAAAAATTTTACTGTATGGATGCAGGACTAAGTATAGGACTCTTGAGAACAGGCAGCCACCCTTTCTCTTCTAGGGTCTGTGTTAGTAAGAATTTTGAGGTATCCTGTCTTGTCAAGCACCTTTCTCAAACCCAGTGTTCTCAGGCTCGTATCTAATATTTATTGCTGAGTAGAGGATGTTACTGAGATATCTGCACTTGTTATGCAGCAAGAAGAAGATAACACCTTCCTTTGGCTCTCCATTTTTGACGTTATGAAAAAAGGAAAAGGTTAGAATTATGGTTAGAACTTGACAGAAATGTTGGTTCCCTTACCCTGGGTGGATGAGTATCTCACACCATATAATGCATCTACCATGACCATCCTGGGAGCCAATGATAAGGAAGATATGTTGCCCACTTAATATCCAAGTTGCTAAACTCCAGTGCTGTGTCCATCATGCCCCATCTTCCAGTGTTTGCAGGTTCCAAATAACTTTCAAATCAGAGTAGTACTAGAACAGGCAACATTTGGGTCCATTCATGCTTTAACTTGGGGTACAAGTCAAACCACACCCCAGACTTCATAGTTCACTACAACGGCAATCACAAAATAAATTATTTCTATGCTGTGTTCCCACACAAAATTCCCATCTTCTTTAATCCTCAGAGTAGTGTCTTCATCATATCTCAAGCTTTTCATTAAAATCAGTTCTCAATTGGTTGAGTTTTTTATTTGCTTTCCCCTCTCCCCTCCCCTCCCTCCCAATCTAATTTTAGGCAACTGCTATGCAAGGCTTCTGATGTGATGCTATTTTTCTGACAGATAGAAGTCCAAAGAGAATTTTGGTAGACCTTAATAAAGGTGGATTATTGATATTGTGTTGTTCAACTGAAACTTCTTTCTGGGTTTTTGTTGTGGATCTCTCTCATCACATAGAAACAATTAAACAGATGTGCCTGAGAAGTTTGCATGGCCAAACCCACTTCAGATCTCAGAAGAAATCCTAAGAGTCACAGATGGAGGTCTGGTGGCAGATGATGGAACACCCAGAGTTTCTTTCCATGATGAAAATGGATTGATTGTGCAGGAAGAAATGCAAAAAGCTCTTCAAAATTCTAAAATCAAACCCAGAAAAGTCAAACTCCATATAAAGGGGAAAGTTTATGCTAATATTTAAATTTTTCAAAGAACATATCAATTGAAAAAAACCCACCCACTGTTCTTCGAAGTCCAATTATTTGGTTATCACTACTGTAATGAGTTGTACGTAGTACATAATGTTCAGTAAAAAGTTGGATTAATAGCTATGCTGAAAAAGAAACTGTAACTTTTGCACCCTGATCTGCCGCCCCTCTGTGTCAGTCGACAGAACATTCAGAAGCAGCTGCCTTGAAAAATTGAAAGATTGAATTAAATGATTGAATTTGAAATGCTATACTATACTGTAGACTGTCATCTGCATATGGTTATTGAGAGATAGATATCATAATCTAATAACAATAATTTGAATTCTGCCTACAGCTATGGGATAAATAAAAAAAGGAAGAGTGAAAAATAAAATTTTGCAGAAATTGGTATTGGTTTGCAGCAACTAATACATATTTCCTCGACTACAGCACTTGATTAAATAGTGGAAAGAGGTTACATAAATCGATCAGAGAATACAGTGAAACCATCACAGGTCCCATGATGCAAATGACTATTGACCCACAGATACAGTGCAGTATGTTTATTGCACCTTCCAGCCTTACTTGGAGGTTTGAACTTTCAGAATAGATTAATCCGGGCACAGAAGTCCTTAAAAATTGACCATCTGGAAATCCACCATCATTTCAGTCTTGTGTAATGTAGGAAACACAGTAACCTGCTGTTTGGAACAGGTTTTTAAAGTCTGCAGAACATTTCCTCTAGAACTGTTGGCAGTTCTTGATAAAGAAGTAAATGCCAGCAGAAAAAAAGAAATTATGATGATATTTGTAAGTGACACTGCAAAGAGATGGGTTTCTTTTGACATTTCAAGCTACCTGGCACTGCAATATAAGACAAAAGCATCTGCATGTCATAATAGAGTTTCAGGATTCTGTAAATTTACAAGTTTTACATTGGAAAATTTAGGAGGGTCAAGATGCTGTGGAATAAGAACATATGTGAAATAATTCCTGAAGACTATGTTTAAAACATTTTTTTTAAATTATGATCTATTCCCTGCCTTCAGTCTTCAGAAGGAAATATATGGAAAATCTAAATATTCTGAAGTAGTAACTCTGGGTTTGTCTTGGTGTAAAGTGAGAGCAGAATTTTGTCCTCTGCCTTCAGGCGTATGACTATATCTTCATTCTTTTAGCTTCCATCCCTATAATACTCCATGAAAGCTATATGGAGTGGCTTGAGCTTTGTGAACTGGTTAATAATAAAATACAAGGGAAAAAAAAAGATAAATAAAAGTACAAGAGAATGGTTTCCTTCCCTTTATGTTTCTATTGTGTTTCAGAGAAGAAAGAAATTTCCTTCCACCAGGAGGGAAATTGCTTTGTGACTAAAATGGTATTAGGCTGTCTCCTATGAATTTGCTGAAAGCACAGAAGAGTAACAGCAAAAAAGAGCAAACAAATACTGCTGTGTGAATAGATTTGAAAATAAACCTTATTTTACAGCATGCATTTCAGATGTTCTGGAACCAGAAAGAATTGCTAGATATTGTTCCTAACATCAGGCCTTGGATTTTTCTTTAAGCTAATCCTGTTTAATTAAAACTTAATAACAATGACAACCCAGTCTTGACTTAGAGTATTAACAATTCTGTAGAACCTGCTGCACTATTTCACAAGTGGTTCCAAAGTCAATTAGCTTCAAAGTCAGAACTCCCCACTTGATTTCTAGCTTGATTTGATCCAGCTTAAATTTCCAGGTACAGGATTTTTGTCTCATTTCAGATTTCAGTAAAGGTTTTCATGCTGTCTCTCACAGTATCCTTCTGGAAAAAAATGTCCAGCACTCAGCTGGATAACTGAGTTACATGATGGGTGAGCAACTGGATAACTGAGTTACATGATGGGTGAGCAACTGGATAACTGAGTTACATGACAGGTGAGCAACTGGCTCATGGATCAGGCAGAAAGGGTTATGGTGAATGGGGTGACATCAGACTGGTGACCTGTCACTACTGGGGTTCCACAGGACCCCACTGTAGGGGGGAGTGCACTTCAGTGCCTTCAGAAGTGACTAGGTCACCAGACTGGATGGGATACTAAGTTTGTCAATTACACAAAACTGGGAGGAGCTGTTGATTTGCTTGAAGGAAGAGAGGCCTTGAAGAGAAACCTGAATAAATTAGAGGGCTGGGAAATCACCAACCATAAGAAGTCCAACAAGGAAAGTGATGGATTTTGCACCTGAAACAGGGCACCCCTGGGTGTACAGACAGGCTGGGGAATGAGAGGCTGAAGCGCAGCACCATGGAAAGAGACCTGGTCAATGGCAAGTTGAACTTGAGTCATTGTGCCCTGGCAGCCAGGAGGCCAGCCCTGTCCTGGGGTGCACCAGGCCCACCATCACCAGCCGGGCCAGGGAAGGGATTGTCTCACTCTGCTCTGAACTGCGGCAGCCTCACCTCAAGTGCTGGGGCAGTTTCAGGTGCCTTATAGTAATAAAAACATTGAATTATTAGAGAGTGTCTAAAGGAGAGCAATGAAGATGGTGAAGGGCCTTGAGGAGAAGCCGTGTGAGTAGTGACTGGGGTCACTCAACCTGTTCAACCTGGAAGAGAGTGTGGGGAGACCTCATTGCAGTTACAACTTCCTCGTGAGGGGAAGCGGAGAGACAGACACTGATCTCTCCTCTCTGGCAACCAGGGACAGGACCTGAGGGAATGATCTGAAGTTGTGTCAGGGGAGGTTTAGGTTGGATATCAGGAAAAGGTTCCTCACTCAGAGGGTGATCAGGCACTGGAACAGCTCCCCAGGGAACTGGTCACAGCACCAGTCTGACGAAGCTCAAGAAGCATTTGGACAATGCTCTCAGGCTCATGGTGTGATTCTTGAGGCCGTCCTGTGCAGGGCAAGGTGTTAGACTCCTTGTAGGTCCCTTCCAAGAAAGCATATTCTGTGATTCTGTGAAATATCATATAATTTAGTATGTAATCAACAGCATCTGCTTACTGCACCATCATATTCACACTAACACAAACAAAAGCATCACAGTGATTGCATTCCCAGGCATACTAAGTTAAAACAATAAAGTCGGATAGAATTCAAATCATGGTCCTGACTTTTTTTTGAGAATATTGAAGAAGGTTTTAATCACCCATCACACAGGCCTTCATGAACTATATATAACATTTTCTAAGACATGATTAATTTTTTAAGTGCACAATAAAAGCAGAGGATAGAATGCTTTACAAGGATGCCCTTGCACACAGGATGTGATTAACACATGATGTGGGAATCAGTTGTCTCTTTGAATGCCCAAACTGGGGCTTCCTGAAAACACTAGTGCTGGCAAGGGAAAAATTAAGATTAATATTACTTGAAGCAGAGTATTTGAGAGCTAACTCTGCCCTTGTCTGTATTGATAAACGTCCCCTGGACATCAAAGGATCCATACAGTCAAGTTCAAAGTGGATGCTGATGTAAATCAGGATCCTAGAATCCTCATGCCTGTCTCCATATATGTGCCCATGACAGCACAAGCAGCCAAACTCATTACTGGGTTTGGTTTTTCAGTAGAAAAATGCATTTTGCAGGAAACTCTGATCTGTGTTTTTTAGCTGGCTGCCTTTGTCACTGTGACAGAGAACTGCATATTCAGGCTGGTATATATTTGATTCAATAATGATCCTCAAATTACCTAAAGTTTCTCTAAAATGAGATGACTCTTAGGAATTCATGCTACCCAGTTCAGTCAGGAACTAGTTATGTTCTTTTTATGTTGCAACCAATAAAGCAGCCTTACTATAATATAGTATTGATATGATAAAAATTAAAATAGCCAGGGCTTTGGATATACTGTCTGAACCACAAGTTAATGTACAATTTAAACTACAGAGACAACATGAAATACTACACTGGACACCAAGTTCACAGAAGACTATTCCCACACTTTCTGGCTTAATTCTCATATGAGGCAACAAACTATTAGGAAGATATAATCACAACTGGCACTCTAGGGCTACATTATTATGAGAATCTTGTCCCAGGTAAAAGCTGACCAAGGAAAAATATGCATCGGGGACATGGAGAATAGTCACCATGGTGGCAATAAGAGTAAGCATAATCTGGTATAGTAAATACTGAAAGTGTCAAACTAAAAGTGCTGCTCCTAAAGCTGAATGTCTACTGTGGAATAAATAGAAAAAAACCAAAATCAAAACCTCAACTGTTTGGAATCTATGCAGAAGAAGAATTTTATAGCAATATTACAGTTAACTAAAATTATCCTCTCTTATGATGTCTCAAAATGCAAGCTCATATACATTGTAAGTAGGTCTTTGTGGGGCAAGCTGTTACTGCAAGTAAAGCAATGTGGTTTGAAAATCTTCCTCTTTAATACACTCAAGATTTCTATATTTAAGACATTTGAATGCACCTTCAGTACCACACGACCAGCTTTGCACAATGATTGAGGGTAAAAAGCAGATGATAATTGTCTGTGTCTCTCCACACTATTATGAACAGGAGGGTTTTTGGAGACTTATATGGATCCAATACTATTAATAGGAGCAACCACTGTATAAGTGTCATATTGATGAGAAAATGGACTCAGGAGCATTTCTAACTTGAACTGCTGTTACCTGTGCTAGGGTGAGATGCATAATAGGCCTTCCAAAGTACTCACATCCCACAATTCTCTGTCAAAGGAAATGCAGGAATTCAGCACTTATTCTCTTACAACTTTTTTACACTGAGAAATGAGTCTGCCTTGTAATCTTCTAAAAAATACATATGGAAACTCTTGGGCAAGATAAGGTGTGAGTTTGAGGACTGACCAATTAGGAAACATAAAATTAAAGTGATCCTGCTCCTGAGTGAAGATGCTCTCTTTTCTTGTGAAAAATGGAAAAAAGGTGGTGTTCAGTATTTTCCCATTCAGCAATGAGCTCTGCTCTGAAAAAACTTGCCAAATAAGGCCAAGATTTTCTGTTCAGTGTTGCCTTTGATATCCTCTTTGGAGAACCAAACCCAATACATTCTGCCCTTCTCCACGTCCTGTTTTGACAACATCCTGTATTTTGTCCAGATAATGTGCAAAACACTTTGCAATAAGGAAAAGCAATCGTATGAAGATACTGATCTGCAAATAGTCCTTCTGACAAGATTGAATAGCCTTGGCTGAAGCAGAAAGATAGAAATAGTTTTCAATTAGTATCTTATTTTTTTACTTCTCTTCTTTCCCTTCCCTTTCTGTTAATGGATTAGATACACACTTTTATTAACGTGAAGAAAAAATAGCAATGGTTTGGTAGCCTATCAGCATATCATAGCTTGATATGATCTGATTTTGGGAATTTCTTACACTTTAAATCAAGAATTTACCTATGGATTGGTACCCTTACATGAATAAAAAGCAGGGTAGATGACATGCATGAGTATGTGCCACAGTCATCAATTTAATAAAAAAGTTATCTTTTACTTCTATATAATTCTATAAAATACTCTTAGTTCTCAATTAGTTCTTACTTGTTGTCAACTGTCTTTGACTGGTCTGGGTAAATGCATGAAAATGAAAAAGCTACTTTATTTGGACCAAATCACTTGTCACATTAAATTAGGGAAGTGAGCTGCTGTGGAGGAAATATTAATTAAATCAGGGAGAACTGTGTGCTCAAAGTTTGAATGCATTTAGGACTGCTCTAGGGTAAAAAAAACCCAAACAACAAAATGAGAAAACAATCCCATCCTAAATTATATTCAGAAAGCTATAGCTAGAAGCAGACACAGGCAGAAATCTGCCAGCTTGATACCAGTTAGATACCAGCATATTACTAAATGGATTTTGTGTTCAATTCCCCAAAGTTTTTATGGTTGCCTGATTGCCAGATGTTCAGTGGGTGTTTGCAGCCATATGAAAGAAAGACAAAATTCCATATATATAAAACTTGTGCTTATTTGTAGTAAGAAGGATCAATGTATCATATATCATTATCATACAGTGTATCTTTTTTAATACAGAGAGTAGAGTAACAGAAGACTCTTTCCTTAAAAGTTTTGAGCTTTCATCTAGAAATAAAACTTATTTCAAAGGCAAAAAGTCCTGAAAAATCCATAGGTTCCTTTCAAAAGAAGGAGTTCAACCCCATAAAAGACAAGTGTCTTGATTTCAAGCAAGTTCCTGCCGTCAGCATCATGTAAACAACATAATTCAACAGGACTAGGGTGTTATGGCCAGTGTAATGAGGAAAGACCACGATTTATAGGACATGAAGAATGAAAGACTCTGTTGCTTTACAGAGATACCTGTGGAATGAAACATAAAAAAAGAAGAGTACAAAGCCAGCTTGAATTATTGCAAGTGTGCAGCATTTAGGTTTTCTCTTAATATATGGGCACAGTTCAATTGCAAAAAAAAAGCACATTATGGTGAAGGTGGAGGTCATCAAAGGTTTCCATTTAAAGCCAGCATGTAATTAAACTGGAGGATTCTGTGAAATTTACGAGAGATTTATTATCTATGCTGTTCAATCATTAGTATGACAACTTTTATTTTTTCCTCCAAATATGATTGCTTTTATACTTTGGCTTTAATTTTTCTTGTTCGGTCTCTTCATAGTAAAGGGTTATATTGAACAGAGGTCATATTTAATAATAAAAACAAGGAAAACCCCCCAAAAAAATCAAACTTCAAACCCTATTTATCAGCCAAGAATTTCAGTCTGGGCACCTTAGCACTATTTTGGGGACACTATAAGTCTTTTTTTTTTTTTTTTTCTTTTTTTTTTAATCTAAGGGATATTAAAAGCCAGTGTGAAAATCACATTTTTGGTGTTAGGTAGTCAGAATTGCCAGAAAAGAATTTCAGATCATTCTTAGTGCATTAAAAAAACATCAAACTTGTGCGTCTGAAAATGTATTTTAGCTATAGTACCTGGCACTACACCTTTAGGTTTTTATTTATACCTCCCCCCCAGCTTTCATGAAATTTTACCAATAAATCCCAAAACCATCATTTCTCTAGTAAATTTGTGTGTTACAAGAGTACATTCAGTTGGCCTTTTCTGAAAAGACTATGATGCTGAGATATGGTTTTGTACAAATTATGTCTGAAGGAATCACTCATACAAAACAGGTTCTAAGAAGAATAATAAAAAAAATTTGGTACAGATAATTGTTGTACATTGTTGTCAATTCATGCGTCCTTGCTCATTAGGACTAAGGAAAAAAATCTCTCATGGTCCTATATTGCTAATAATAAATTTCTCTTCCAAACACTTACATTTGTTTTTTCAATTGAACATTTTAAATTAAAAAAAAATGCAGCAGATGAGACATACATTTAAAATGAGCATCTGACAAAAACATACTTTATACACAAAACATGAGGAAAATAACAGTTAAAACTAACTCTATTATGGATTTTGTTATGCTGCATTATTTTCAGCATGACATTTTTATATGTTTTTGTACAGAGGCCATCACACAGTGTTACCAAGAGGTGTTATGACCTGTCTCTGAAGGGAAGGGTAACCCAGGTTCTCATTAATAGATCCCTTGGGATCAGAGTGAAATGACACTGAATGGTGTTTGTAAATATATTTATGTAGGGTTTATTTTAAAACGATATGGTTGCAATAGAAAACAGGTATGTAGCCATGTTGATTATTTGTTTTATTTTTCCTATCAGAAAGTAAAATGCATGCTGGAAAGTAGAATAGAAAATAACTGAAAAATAAAAGCTATTCCTAAGGGCAAACTGTGCCTGAATGAAAGTAACAAAGCAATTGAAAGAAGTTAGTAATCTTCACAACTCAGGAATGATCTAATATTTACCAAATGAAAATTATTTCCTATTTGTAGCCATAAGATCTGCAAATCAAGTTTTCTCGCAATCCATGTGTTTTTATTTCACCTCTAGAGCAATTGGAGCAGGGATTTTTACCTTGGTGAAATATAAGGAGCTTAATCAAAAGCTTGAAATTCATAATTTGTTTTACTGAGTACCAAAAATGGTACTTTTTGCTTCTTCATAATAAAAGCTAAGAAACAGTTAGGGGATATTTTTTTATAATTAAATCTCCAATTAGTTGAAAAATATTCCTTTATCTATAATGCTTTTGGAAAAAGCTCATCTTTGCTTCCCTCAACAGCTGTTGTTCAAGATAAATGATGCAAGCCATGATACAGCTAAGCAGAGCTCGTATCTTGATTGGGGTCTCCATTGGGATGGAGGCTTTAAACGATCATACTTTGCAGATCTTACAAAGCCATGGAAATATAGTGGCATAAAGCCTCTGGCAGTAGTTGAAAAGTCCAGTGATCCCAGCACCCCATGGTATAAAAAGCAGTCTGTGTAGTGAGCAGAGTTGCCTCAGCCCAATGGGGAGTGAAATCAGTGCCCTGGTATTGGGAGAACATCTCCAATGCCTGCAAATCCTCTATTGCCACATTATTCATCTGCCTCCCTAAAAACACTCTTACAGCTGCTTCATTCACTCTGCAGAAAGTCTCTTCTCCAGATGGTGTGGGTGGCCTACCAGAGGATGTTGCCAAATCAGATTCTGTTGCATGAGGTCCAGGGCTGAGGAAAGCATGAAAGAAAATTCAGTCTCCTCTGAAAATGTGGAACACCCATGTGAAGGACACAGATTTTTTTTTTTTTTTTTTTAATTTCAGGAAGAGAGTGTCTATTCTAGTGTGGAGCATAAAAATGTCAGTGAAGGGTTACATCAGTTAATTTTCTCTTTGCTCTTATTTCTCAAAGTTTGTGTAACTACTTACTCCCATTGGGTTAGATGAACTAGAGCTGAAATAGATGGAAATTATCTTGTTTCTTCAACACCAGTTGGTCTGCAGGGATAAAACCTTTTGGCTTCAGTAGAGATATTGAGGCTAATTCTGTGCTAACCTGTATCCTGTGCAATTGCACTGATGCTAACAAGACCAAGCAAGGTGCCTGCTGGGGAAGACAGTGATGTGGATGCTGGGTTATGCAATACTTGGGGAGGTTTTTCCCTTGCCATAGTGCATACAGCTGGGAAGGCTATTCATTAACACTATTTCTTTCAGAATCCCTCTGAACTCAGGATGTCTCTTCTTTTTTGGAGTGGTGAAAAAACAAGAGCGCTATTATTACAGTTGTTGACACTGTCTTTTATTGGCATGAATAGAGATTATTTGGACAGCAGCAGTAAATGATGTGCAGTAAATCCATCAGGCCAAATTGGCAGAGATTATTAACTGAAGAGACAAGAGCGTTTTTCATCTGAAAATAAATGCGCACAATGTGGTAGCTATTGTTGTTGTTTGCATGGGGAGAGCCTTTTCATGCTTTTGATCCCTGAACATGAGTGGGGGAGCATTTAATTGCGGGATGCCTTTTACAGAACACACATTTTAAAACAACAAACATTTGTCCTGGTAAAACAAATGACAGTTTCTGTAATTATTTCTTCATGTGCCACTGAATGCTCAAATAAGGAGCTCCTTATTTTCTGCTACAAAACATCCATCTAGTGAATATCCCAGCTCCTAGACTTCAGGTCATAATGTTCTTTAGCATAACATGCAGTGTCCTACCATTTTTATATTATTTTTTTGCTGGATTTTGCTAATCTTACATAGAGGGGGGACCTTGCTGCAGTGCTGGGACTCTACTTCCAAACATCTCTTATTATGAAATGAAGAAAAGAATGTGCCAGCAGCCAGCTCTATTATTAATTTAACTGAAAGAGCTGCTGGTTTTCCCTCTTTTTCTAACTTCCTCTGCATTTGGAATCTGCTTCTAAAAACTTGCAGTTCTGCCTATCACTTCAGAATATATTAATGACATCATTTTTGGAATAGGAAGGATAAAAATAAATTATATTTTTTTCTGCACTTAAAATAGACATAGAGGAATAGTTAAATTTCACTATTAATGAGGTAAAATGTTCATGATATACCATTACATCGGTGCAGCAACCTCAGCTTGACCTTGTTTCAGCCACACTCTGATTACTGACTCTCCTACTAGAAATAAGGAATAATTATCTTTGTACCTTAGTTATATCTCCAAGTATAGGAAATCAAGCCACAACAGAGACTTTATTGGAAATACATTTATCTTTTGTCAAGTTTTAGCTGACCAAATTTCTCATTTTGGTCAGTCATGTAGCTACTCTGGCAAAAGATGTAGACACAGAGCAAGTCTGCAGAGTTAACACTACAGCTGGGGAAAGAATCCCAAGGAAAGAGAGCTGCTTCTGATGTACAGAGCTGATCTTTCTGCCAACAGTTTTTCTGCAGGATATAGCAAACTACCTTCAGGAGATGATTCAAGGAAAAAGTCTGTTTAATTATGTTTACCACCCTTAGATAAATGTATATATATTATTCATTAGTAAATGACCCAACTTCCCTCATAACACACTAACCCTAAGACAAATGGTTACTCTGGAGTCTTGATGTACTACCTCATTCAGTGACTGCTCTGTAAACCCTCTTTTAATTTTCCCCTGTAACTCTACTTGATGGCAATTCATTCTAAGCAATTTTCTTCAATCCATTTTCTGTTCTAGGAAACAAGTTTGTATAATGGTGCTCTTGTTCTTTGTGTCGTTCAGACACTTGAAAATGTCAATCTGCTAATGTTCATTTTTTGTCATTAGATTCTTTTTTCTCTACCGTTTCTAATCACCAAAAATACTTCTTTCATGCAGCTCAACACCTATTTAAGTGCTACCTCTTTTATTCCTTTGGAACAGAAGGAATGAGTGATTAGAAACACGTATTAATTATCCTTGTACAGATGAGAGGGTAGAACCAAATGTAGGCTTTAGAATAGCAGAAGGAATTATATTAAGAACTTTTATCACTCATCCTTCCATTTTAACCTGCTGTCTAATACTACATTAAATAAAATTTAAGTCATTCAAGGCAAAGTTTAAAGTTCTTTCTTAATATGATACTTGCTTCTAAATTTTTATATTGTATTTAGAAAAAAATCAACTATGCTAAAGATGTTAATTTTTTATGGAGTTCAAAAGCATCAAGTCATCCTGTGATGTTGGCCATTTCCTAGTAGAAACTCACACAATACACACAGATGTAGGTATACAACAAAAATAAAATATCCACTTACTTCTGAACCCAAGATTCCAATAATAAGTGGCTTCCTTTCATCTCAACAAAGAATAGAAGGGAGAGAAAATTATTTCAAATCCAAAACTATGTAAAAGTCATTTTCCAATATTAAAAATTTCTTTAGTTCCACAGTCATCAAGAATAAATCCTGGAAAAATAATGTGCAAAAAACACGTTCAGTAAAATTCCATTTCTCATTATCTTCCTCAGTAAAAACCCCAATAATTAAACCCACATCAAATAAATATATTGTGTAAGTCCCCACTGGTCATGAGCAGAAAATTTCAAAGACTTTACTATATTTAGGATATCTGAGGCTGCAAAATGAGAATTATCAGTAGGCTCAGAATATTGTGATTTTCATTTCTCCTGGGAGTGCACTACAGGAGGGGTAACCTGTAGTTTCTCCTCCACTGACATGTGCCCAGCCTCCTAAGCTGTGTATAAGATTTATTTTTTCCCCCATTCAAGTCTAAGCCCAACTGAATGGAGAATGTAATTAATGTGTCTTCAGATACAAGAGAAACAGTTAAGCCCACCATTGTGCCTGAGTCATTACTCCAGAACTATAATTTCCAGCTAGAAAATGAAAAGCACAACACCAAAAAGAAACAAAAATGTACAAGGCAGGATCCCCACTTCATATACTGAGTTCTCCCTGAAACAGAACTAAGGCACAGTACTATGAGGGAAAACTTACATCAATGAGCTTGATATCAGTCCATTTGCAAGGTCACAGAATCACTAGGTTGGGAGAGACCTTCACGGTCATCCCAGTTTTTTTTTTTAATTTATTTTGTCTTCCTTTCGGACAAAGTCAATAAATTTTATATCTGCAGAGCTACAGGGCACCAGGCTGCTGCTGGCAACACCAGCTGAGGCCTGAAGGTGTCTGGCCCCAGGGATGCTCCTGGTTCCTGGCTCTGCACACCAGCTGACTGTCCGTGGTGCTACCACACAACACCACCCAGGAAAGCTCAAAGACACACTGCTCTTAGTACAGTAAGGTACTGCACCTGCACATCTGCAGCCAGCACCCATTTTCAGCCCCAGATGACATACCAGAAATGCTGCTGCTGACAGGTGTTTCCATCCTCTCCCTCCTTACACCCCAGTTTCACATGGTGGTTAAATGGTTCCTTCAAGGTCACACATATTCTGTGTTTGTGACTCTTTCTACAGACTCTGAATATTACAGTTTAGTAATCAGATTTTTTTAGCATAATCCCATTTTACTCAAAATCAGGTTTTGGAATATCTTGTAATTGATCTTTGTTTTCTTTTAAGATGACATTTTTCATAAGCAAAAAAGACATCCCACTTATTACGTCCTAGAGAGAAAAATTAACAGATGTAAGGAGCTTCTGTTTAAAGAAAAGCAATTTAATTAATGAGTGATAA
Organism: Setophaga petechia; assembly: GCA_024362935.1. NCBI lineage: Eukaryota > Metazoa > Chordata > Aves > Passeriformes > Parulidae > Setophaga > Setophaga petechia. The sequence continues at coordinate 38,729,432 of JANCRA010000001.1, forward strand.
GATACACCTAAGTAGCTGATATACCTCAGGCTGCTTGTCAAAAGTGGCCACTGTTAAAGACACATTACTTACCAAGATGGTCCTTTATGTTATGTAATGCAGTAAATTCTCTCTTTTATAAAGGATTTTACTACACTTTGACACTCTTCTTCCCTCTTTTCCCTTTATTTTTTATTTTCATTTTTCTCAGAGTAGCTATTTCAAGTCTTTTGTATATGAATTTCTGTTGTTTCACAGTCTTTCATCTAGAAAGGCATAACAAAACATTGCAATATTTATTTCTTTATTCTGAGGTCATGCCCTTAATTTTCTGATTTCCCTTCCTGGAAGTCTAATTCCTAGAATAACAGTGTTTTATCTTCACTTTAATATATGAATAGGAATGGATTTGTAAAAGAAAATATGAGAGCATAAGGAGTATAAAAAATGAAAGGGATAAAATGTTGATTTTTTATTTTTAAATGGGGGGGACATCCTACGTGTAGGAAACATTGAAATGAGAAAATGTATTGGTGCAAATATTTAATGAGAAAAAAAATCCTATGCTGACTATTTAGAGTGAAAATATCTAGAAAACCCATCGTTCATGGTGAATGATGTCCATTTATAGAGCAGATGCTGTTACTTCTGAAATGTAATGGTCTTATAAGGTACCTCAATTAGTGTCCCATTTAGTTTGATCTAATTGCTACTTCCTGTAGTAGGACATTCCTTCAAGTTCTTTGGAAGAATGTCATAATATTAACCTGCACTAATCAAGTTTCCAAAATTAGAACTCCTTTAGAAGTGAGGTTAAAAGAAACAAACCATCACAAAATATATTTATCAGAGTTTTTTTCAGTCCACATGTAAGGAATTTACCAGCTACAACTTGATTCCAAGTTCATACAAACTCATGAGAAAAAAAAAAAACAACCATATCTATACTAATCCTTAGAATAAAATGTCTCAGAATTTCTTCAGAAATATTTCCAAAAAACACAGCAAATGTTTTGTGAGTTTCTATGTGTTCATCATCCATTAAAGTTTTGGAGACTCAAAATACTTGAGAGGACTTTTTAGTGTTGAAAATAATACAAGAAAAAAGAATTACATCTTGCGTTTCAGTAAGTGCTGGCAAATTTAATAGGATGAAAGTGAAAGCTGGCATTTCAATAGTTAGTAGTAGGGTGAATTGGAGAAGTAATAATACGCAGTGTCCAAAATGCTTCAGGATGTTAGAAGAGTGAGATCAGGAATAGCCAAACACTAACTAAACCAATAAAGAATTCAGCCTGAAGAGGTTCTCTTTCGTTTTTTCCACTACTTTGAAAAATAGCTATTGTGGGGGTTTTCTGGCTCACTTTTTTTCTTTGTAAATGAAAATCATTATGGTTCCTGCCATCTCTGTAAGAACTCTATCTGAATCATCTTTTAGTATAGTTTTACATTTTAAAGTAAGGTAATGAGATAATGTGAAAAAACACTATTAATATTTTTATGGGTTTGAAAATCCTGACTAATTTACAAAGCAATTTGTTATTTTTGTAGTTATTTTCAGATTATCTCATTTTCACTGTAAAGTTTTTTTTAAAAAAATATTATTCCCTAGCACATTTTCTATTGGTTAGAATATCTATTTTCCCTTTCTGTGAACTGACAGGAATCCATGAACTGAAATTTTTAAAAGAACCTTTAGCTTTTTTAACTACTTGATTGCATTTTTATGTTTTCTTCTGTCCAAGGTTTTAAGTAAAACAACTTACTTCCTATGCACTTTTCAAATGACCCAATTGAAATTTAGTGGGGTATGTTAATGTGCAGATTTTTGAAGTGAAACAAATCAGTGAGTGGGCTCAGAAAGAGCATATTAGTTAAAAAAGGAAGAAACTTATTCCTTAAGTAGCTCTTTCAAATGGGAAGGAAAAAAGTCCTTGCAATCTTTATAGAAATGTTTTTTTCCTAAAGTGTCTGATCTTAGTCATCTCTAAGGATTTTCAAGAGTCACCCATGAATAAAACAATACTGGAAAGAATTTGAGGTCATGTTTGATAATAGGTAAGTACAATGCATGATGTATCTGAGGAAGATTTAATAGATAAGAGAGTGAAAATTGATGTAAACCTTAATAATGCAGAGAAAGTGCCATGTCAGCTGGAAATCAACTGATCATTATTGTATGCTAGGAGTAACTAATTGATACTGTGTATTTTTTAATTCAGTAAATTATATATTCATCCCGCTATAAATCCAAATTTACTTGCAAACCAGGAACATTTAATTAAAATTTTATGGTAACAGATTTCTGTGTTATATGCATTTTCTGTGTTGGAAGCTCTGAGATGCTTCAGGAGGATGAGGAATGCAGTGGAATACCTTATGCCATGGATCAAAACAGCACACTCCTGCAGTTTGTCTTGAAGGACAAACTTATTTTAATCCTTCACTAAGAGCTAGACCACTGGGAATGACAGACAAAAACCTCTGAACGATCACTTTTATTTGGCAGCTCTTTAATTTGTATGCTCCAAAGACTCTAGGTGTGGACCAAGATGCAACTGCAGGAGCAGTTCATCAAAACCAGAAATACACTGATATTCCTCTTCATCAGCTTCTCATGTAGGTAGAAGGGGAGACACAATGCACAGAATGCACCTGGGGCAATTGCAAGGAGCAGTGAACTCGACGTGTCAGTTAAATAACTAATGTGTTATTTTTCACTTTACATCAAGAAACTGAGCCATGCTTGAGCAATAGTAATGTGATGAATGGTAACAAGGTGCTGTTTTTCCCCTCACATGGGAGGTACAGCCTAGGACAGGTATGAAAATATCACAGAGATTTAAAAAGTGAACAATTTAAAATGTTCTAGTTCTTCAAGGAAAGGCAATAGATCCCTAACTAGAGAGAACAGATCATTCAGGTGTCTCGAATAAAAATACAAGTTTCTTACATTTAAAGTAATCAAGTTTTTTTTCTACAAATTCTAAATAAGTATGAGCAGCACAAAACTTTATTTATGGAAGGCAAGGGAAAAGGAGGTTGTTAAAAACCAAAATAGCCTGGATAGGTTTAACTGGAAACATGAATACTTCTCTAGGGAGACTACTGTAGAATTCATATGTGATTTACATGTGAGAATGTAAAGGAAAGTGCCAAATTGTCTGCAGTCTTGACTCACAAATAATGAGTGAGGAAGGTGGTAATACGGAGAGATTTGGTAAAAAAAATTCAGACCTCTGAATTTGGGTGAATTTGAGTTAATGGTGAAGTTATGAGATGGGAGTGGCAGATGTGTGATTCATGCTCCTAGAGGAAATAGTTGAGATGGGCAGTGGATGAGAAATACATTTTACAAAGACAGAAAGGTCCAGGACAGAACCTAGTGACAGCCCACAAAACAGCTAGAGGGGCAACTGCTGTATTACATTCTGAAGGAGTGATTGCTTATAGGAAGAAAAGCAGCAGAAGGCCAAGGAAGTAAGGATGAAGACACTGCTGGCTGAAGAGGATGCAGAACTCTTACACATGCCAGGCACTTTGAACAGTTCAACAGCATGCTCTGTTATAAACATGATTACAACATGGAGAAGTTCAGCTGGCAATGTGGTGAATGTGAAGCCTGCATTGATACATGTGAACCAGGAGAAGTCAGCATGAGAATTTCAATAGAGGTGTTCCCTGAGCTAGGAAACCCTGAAATCAAGAGATACCAATGGAGAAGGCAAGAGAAGCAGAAAGATAAAGAGAAGTAAACATATTGAATATACAAGGAATGGCTGAGAGCTCCTGAGGAGCCATCAGGTGTCTGGTGCAGGGAGGACCCTGGAGATGATGTAGAAACAGAACAAGCAGCAGCTGGGAGTGGAGGACTGAATTGGTACCAGCTCCCTTTCCCCAATCCAACTATTCCAACTTCAGCAGAGATCCTAGCTCAATTTTGCATGTGCACAGTATTAAATGAAGCTTTCCAAATGGAATAAGAAAAAAAAACCCAAAAAACCAAAAGAGAAAGGCAACAGGGAAGCAAAATAACAGGGCTAAATAGGGACAAGCAAGCCTGTTTTTTGTCAGTTTTCAAATTAATGAGATTAGGGTAAGAAGCAGCAATTACAAGCCAAATGGCCTAATATTATCTGTCTAATATCATTCTTATCGGCAGAAAGCTTAACAACAAATGACTGCAGTTAGATTTAGATATTAAAACTTGTAGCATTTCTATGATTTTCCTCTCTGTGTGCACAAAAGTAATTTTCTTTCTTTTATTTCTTTTGTTTGGTGTGTTCTCTGAATTTACTGCTATGGTTACAATTTGCTCCTCCAGACATAGATATGTAGATGCACTGGATCCATGGCCAGATCCATAGATCCAATGCATGCATGATAGAATTCCCTTCCCACTGTTTCTGCTGGAGGGAGAATGGCCATGATGGAAGGAAATACAGCTAAAAAAAGCAGTCATCACCTCTTCAGCCTGTGCTCAGATTTACTGTGTTCAGGGAGTCAGACTTACACTAATGCTGACTCTCTCAACTGTGCAGACCTCTGGCAGTCTTGGGTCTGTTTAAATTTATTTTCATGTTAGTTCTATCAGACACCATGCTTTATCATGCTTATTTCAGTTTTATGCTTTTGCTAATGTCATGGTTTTTTATTTGTAAAGCCTAAGATAAATTTATTTAAAATCTCCACATATGTACACATACACAGGGAAATACTCCACAAAATTTGTCTTGCTGAAGTAATTAAATATTTGTTTGAGTTTCTCTCTTAAAAGTTTGCTAACAGAAAGCTAGATAAAATTTTATCTATTTTTTTTTCTTGACAAAGCTTAGCCAAGTTTTGTAGCTGCTTTTCAATCTCATCTCCAAAGGACTTGGATACTGAGGGGTGGAAGTGTCACTTACGAATTTATCCTCTCCCTCAAAAAACTATTTCCTCTTATTTTCTGTGTTTTCTCCATTTCTCAGGCATTAAGATACATAATTTACACTAAATAAACTTCAACTTACTTTAAGTAAGGGTGTTTTCACCTGATATCTTATTTCCTGGCCATTCAGGATTTGCAGTTCATTCTTGATGAGATGAGACCTGAAACACTGTTTTTAGTTCCCATTACAGAGTTACATGGATTTAAAAGAAGAGTGACCACATCATAAGTGGAAGCTTCTCAAATGAGCTGAATCCCCTTGTGAAGTACCAAATTCCCTCTGCCAAGTGTCAGAGCTACCTTATCTCACCTATATCAGAGCATGGTACAAGTGAAAGAAAACGAATAATCTCATGTTGCATAATATCCATCAGAGATACCTTTGTAGTGTCCATGTCATACTCAGGTCTCCAGTAAGGCTGATTATGAAAATTTAAGGCCCTATCTTCTTCTGTTTAGTAGGCATTCTAAAAATAGGGGAGAAGTGAAGTAACCTCAAAATCAATACATCACTTAAATTGCCATGAAAATGTGAAAATATCAAATGCCCAAACACAGGCATGAAGTTTATAATGTGTTGGAAATTTGCATCCTGGCACAATGAATTATGGCAGGCAGATATTTAAAACCCAAAATGACAAATCCTTCTCTGGCAATTTGCCTTGTACCCAACCAACACCAGTTGCCTCATACCCTTCCACAGGAAATCGAATACTCTGGGACTTGTTCTGTGGCTATATTGGAATTCCTTTATGGGCTAAGACTTCTGATATCAGTTATATATTTGTAGTGTTTGTTTATAGGGCATTTTATGAGGCCATAAAACAGGCTGTGGGTACTCTTGGCAGGGTTGCCAAATTCTACTGTGACAGCTAATGTGCTGCAGTGTGAGCCACAATTCACTTCTGGAACAGGCTTAAAATGAGAAGGAACAAAAGTCTCTGTAGCTTAGTAGAAAGTTTCCTAAGATTAGAGTTTTATGAGACTAGAAATTTAAATTGCACATATTCTAACTTCTATTTAAGTTTCCAAGTCATTCATCAGAGATGACATTTAGAATGCCCACAAGCAATCATTTAAAACAGTTATTTAGAGTAATTCTCTTATTTTGCATTATGTTTCAAATAATTCTTTAATGTTTCCTCCAAAGATCTTCTCCACCAGGCAGAAGTAGTATTTATTGTAAATGAAAAATGCCATACTTTCAAGAAACAAGAGCTGTGATTTTATTGACAAAATAAATGCCTGCTAGTGGAACAGCACTGTGCTAGAGTGGGACTGATTTCAAGGGTGGCATTAATCTGGTGCTCAATGACATAAAAAGACATAAGCCAGAAATACAAGGATGGCTAATTGATTTTCTGTGCTTGTAAGAGGAACCTCTCAAAGAAAATGGTTTGCCACTTACAGGAATATATTTTCTTTATAGTTACCCTGACCCTTTTGCAGTAAATCCATGAGGACAGAGCTGCAACAAATTACTTTTTAGGATCTTCAAAAAGTGGCAGTTGCATGTGCGAAATCCAGGGGAGATCATTATTACAAATTCTACAAATGAGGTCTTCAATCTCTTTTCAACCCTGCTCAGCAGTAGAGGAGGGTTGGGTACAGAGCTGCAGCACCTGGCTGGTGTGCCTGTGTCTGGAACACAGTGAGGCTCCATTTGACACTGAGGTCCAATTACAGCTTGGGAATCATACAAAAAATTTGAAAGATAAGAGAAGGTAATACACACACTCTCAAGGTTTGCAACTAAGAAGAAGAATTTAATTGAATCAGTTGGTATCCTGCTGCACAGTGCTGTGGTAACAGAAGGGTCACTGAATTCTCCTTTGAAACCGAGTGCACATTGATGTTTGCAGTTGATGCAGGAAGAGAACTTTTAAAATTTATTTGTGGGACAGCAGGAACTTGGATTTGCAGTTAAGACATAGCATATGATCTTCCCCCACCACCATCACCTTCTCTTCTTTTTATTAATAAAAAGCCTGAATCCCAGCCTCCATCAGGACTAAAGAGACAAGTCAGAGTACCCTGGATGCTCCCACATGGTTACAAATACCAGCCAATCACAGAGGAAAAAACACCCAAGAAAATCCCAAGCTTTCCACATTTATCTGGATTACAGATCCATGATTACAGAAATAGAACCATGGAATTACAGAATCACATTTGGATTGGAAGGAAGCTTAAAAGTCATCTAATTCCAACAACCTCATCATGGACAGATGCTTTCCACCAGACCAGGTTGCTTAAAGTCCCATCCAGCCTGCCCTTGAACATTTCTAGGGATGGAGCATCCACAGCTTCTCTGGGTGACCTGTTCCAGTGCCTCACCACCCTCACAGTAAAGAATTTCTACACAATATCTAACCCAAAACCCTGTTCTTTCAGTTTAAACTTATTCTTTGTGTCCTGTCACTATCTGTCCAGATAAAAACTCTCTCTCCAGCTCTTGTAAGCTCCTGGCAAACTACAGGGGCTCCCCAGAGCTTTTCCTTCTCGGTGTTGAACAGCCCAACTCTCTCATCCTGTGTTTATTAGAGAGATGCTCAAACCTTCTGATCATCTTCATGGTCTTCCCCCAGACACATTCCAGCAGCACAGTGGCACATGAAAAGGCAGGAGCTGTTGTTTGGCATAGAGTGGTCCAGACTAAGGCTTTGATTTGTGCATACATCCTTTCTACTCACCTGCAGGTGAAAATTTATTGACAATGCTGCTGAGAGGACTTCCAGACAGTGAAGCCACACATGATGAGGGTTCCTCGTCTGCAAAGCCATCAGGGCCCTTGCTGCAGGTAGAGGCAGAGGTTTCTGCACAGTGGTGACACAAAAAGGCATCACTAAGGACTGGACATGCAGTTTTCCTTAGCAGGAAATGTATGCATTTGTCACTGTGCTCCTCACCTGTGAAAGTCACAGAGATACAAAGGACATGGTAGTTAAAAAGAATGGCTTTCCATGGATACCAGGATGAGGACATTATTGGATTGTTATTGTTCATGTAAATAATTGAGCAATCTCTGATTTCCTTGTTAATAGTTAAAAAGTCACATCACACTAAGTACACCTGCAGTTATCACCAGCCAGTTAGAGCATGCCAGAAAGTCTAGGCCCAGGAGATGTGCATAGAAATTCAAATTTCAGAGTTATCACCAGTGGTTTATGGGCCAATTAATACATGAGGTGGTAGAAATCAGAGAAATCTCCATTGTCCTTAGGTACTTCACAGGAAAGATGAGCTGAGCTGCTGCTGCTGCTGATGAAGGCTTTCACACCGGGTGGGGCAATTTTCCTACATTGTTACTTTCAAATTATGTAAATCAGAGGAAACTCACATCAAGAAGGACAGATATGGTTATGTTCTTAGTGTATGGAAGATCCAGACCACGTCCAGCAATGATGCTGGTCTGAAATTACCTGTCAGACTGAGTTATCAATAACTTGCAAATCAGTAAGCCATTTAAAAATTTCATTGCACTGCAGAGAAAATAAGCTAGATATAAAACCTCCAATTGTTTGGCTCCAGTTTGAAAATAAATAGGCAGAAAAAATAAAACTGAGAAAGCGACTTAAATTCAGTTTATGTAAAACATGCATAGGTAATGAAAATTTAAGTGACGTCTTAAACAGCATCAGCTGTTTTCTTCCCCCTTCATTACAGAGGAAGGAACTGATTCAGAAGTGAAATGTATTTAATGTAGCCATATACTCTCTAAGGACAAGAAGTGCAATGCCCTAAAAAGGCCCATATGAAGTCTTTGAAAATCTTTTGGAAAGGCAGGAATAATCCTTATAAAAATGTTATTAGGCTTTGTTACTAAAAGAAAAAATACAAACACTTCAGTGTCTTATGAAATTATCTTAAAATCAAATCGTTTACTTGGCATGTCCATATTTTCTTGCTGTTTCTTTTGACATATTTCATTTTTAAGTGCTGAGTTCTGTGTAGTGGGGGTTTTGAAGACTCAAGCAGTTAGCACTCAGATTTCTAAAAATAGGAATTCCAGATTTTGAGTGATAGGAAAACTTTCTTTTGTTAAAATATATTATACTCCCTTATATTTTCTTTATTTTTATTCCTTTTCTTCAGGCATGAGCTCTTGCTAAGAAAATATTTGATCAGGATAACAATAACTTAATTTTAGACTTCACAGTTTTAAATAAAAAATTATAAAAGGAGGAACTCAATATATTCATCTAATTCATATCACATAATACCCTCCCTTGAAGAACTGCTTTTATGTAGATTTCTGCCAACTTCACCATTGAAAACCTACTTTTAAATTCCTGTCAGGTGCTTTCTGCTTGAAGGGCTCCAGTGTGTGGGTGGCTGTTTTTTCTTGTATGTTCCATGATGAGTCTCCTCCTCTGAGAGCTGGGGGAGGAGGGAGGAGGGAGTGTTTTTCCTCTTTTCGTTTCACACCACATTTGTAAAATGAGAGACAAAATGTCCTACCTCCTGAAAAAAACCATCCTGGAAAATTTCAATGTTCCAGGAAAAAACCCTATCAATCTAGTTTATGTGCTGGCAATTAATTTCATACTATTAATCTGCTATCAATTTTTTGGCAATTTGGATTATTGTGTTAAAATCTCCAATCTGAATATGTTTATGTTTCCTTCTTCAGATGAGGTAGAAGAAGGTAATTTCATTTTATCTACCTGGAAAGAATGAAACAATTTTCCCTGACTTTGGGTCTAAATGGGAAAAAGAATTTAAAGAACCTGTTGACAAACATGAAATTTATAAAACCAGATCACACAGAGTTTTCTAAGTAACACATGTTGTTGCCTTTTTAGTTGCTTTATTTTATCTTCAAAACAGATTAAATGTCCTGGTAGCAGGCTGTGTTAATTCCACTTGGCAGAATTTTCTGTAACAACGTACCCCTTAAGGGGAGACATCTTTCCCTGTAAATGAGTGTGCAATTAACATATGCAACTGGAAAATTTTAAATACTTCCCTTGCAAGCCAAGGGACATCCCAGAACCAGTTAAAGTTCCTGAGCAGTTTGCACACTGAGGCTCTGAGTGGGGAGACACATCAGGGTATCCCAGCAGCAGCAAGGGTGCATTTCCAGGAGCAGCCCAGTGCTCCCTTTGCCCTGAATAAGGCTACAATGTGCCTCAGTCTGTCACTGCTCCTAGCCAGGTCATTGTGCTTTATTTGATCAGTCATGAGGCAAAGAGCCCAAAACTTTTAATTTGCTTCATGCATAATTCTTGCTGCAAGAATTAAGCTTGTTGCATGATGGGGGGCATAAATTATACTACCATGGCCTTAATGACATTTTCTTCTGGTTTTCTCAATAGTATAGAAAGCCCTCTGATAGGTTCTCATATCACAGTAAATGCATAACATTATTATTCCCTGTGCAGTTGCATCTTAAGTTTCAAGCTAACAAGTTAATCATGTAGAAGGAAAATGAGTCTCAAAAAAATGTTAAACTTAGAAAGGTAAAAATCACATAATTTTTTCAGTTCTCCTGGTTCAGAAACTGAAGCCATGTTGATCATCCTGTGTTAACTGTGCTCCTACCTTTACCTCTGCTGATTCTGAACAGTGGGAACTTGTTTATCAAAGAGATGCTGTTGAGAATTGCCTGGGTGTGAAGAGCTGTCAGCACAGCAGAGGGTAAACGCACAATTCCTTTCTCCTCCTCAATGACTCAGAAGTGGATTTTGGGTCATAATTTTAAGAAAAGGGAGTCTTAAGTGTCACCATAGGTAACCTACTGCTGCTGTCAAAGGAAAGTAGTCTATGTGGGGCAGCTTAACTAAGTCTTCTTCCCACTGCATTTCACCCCATTGCTCTTTTTGCCTGACTGGCTCTTCCTCCAGCAACCTCCCAGCTAGAGGGCTGGGCACTGCCTACAGCTCCTTCTTTATCCATTCTCCTGCAGTCTGAGCTCCCTCCTGGGTTTACCAAGCACCATGTACTCTCAGCCAGGCCTCATTTATATTTTATTGTGTGATTTGCTATTTGCTTGTGGTATGCTTTTGAATGCCTAGGCTGTTCATGAAAATGATGAGAAACAGTCCTTCCTCATTGTCTCTGTTCCCTAATCAGCACTGAAAAGATGCTGAAAATCTCGTGGGCCAGCTACAAGAAGCTAGGCCAGCAATGTGTGTGTTTTCTTATAGTTGGCTCGAGAGTTGGAAACGTTCTACTCCTAATTAAGGAACATAAACTCTGCTACCTTAATTACAGCAAGATGCAAACTATAAGGATGTAAGCGCCTACATACTGATATGGTTGTGTATACCTGAGGGAGTGCATTTATGTCATTGGATAGAGAAGGGAAAAAATCATACCCTCTGACAAAATGTGCTGGTGCATAATCCTTCTGCAAATGAAGCCTCAGGCTCATTCTTCCCAAACAGCTGCCGCTGGCTCTCTGCTCGATGCAAACTGCAGCCTGTCAGTGCAAGGATTGGGCTCCCCTAGATACCACCTGCAAAGCATGAGAGTGCTGGTGGATGCATATACAGGCCCAGTGACCTGAGGATGCTGATTCCTAGGTTAAGCCCAGAGAAAAATACAGAGGCTTTTGAGCTTTGCTGTTCCCCAGTGCTGGGGATGGTGGCTAATAAGGTAGGGAGCAACAAGACAGATATTAGCAATTCTATCTTGAAGAGAGCCTAAGGGACTCACTGGAGCAGATAAAATTTTAGGTGCTTCATCCTGCTGTGTGGAGGCTGCAGTAAGGGGTGTTTCCGGGGCTCAGGTTCAGCCATGGAGTGCTGGGCTCCTTCAGGGAGAGTCACCAGGCCCAAGGGGAGCACTCATCCCAACACCTGCTCCCACTGCAGGGCAGAAGCTGCCTGGCATGGGCACAACCACACTCAGGTGCCTTCTGTGCCTGGTCCCAGCTCAAAGCTCAGCGGGGAAACCCCACACCCCATGCAGAGGATATGTGCAAGGACAATTTTCTGTGGAGTCAATGCCATGAAGGTGTTGGGGAAATGGGGCGTTGCTTCCCTTTACTTGTGGAAATCAAGTTCTTCCTTGTGCAGCTGCCAAGGGGGCCAGAGCAACTCCTTGGGGTGCTGGGGTACACTGACAGCTTTGGTGCTCTGCTGCACTACAGTTCAACATAAAAGTAAGTGGCAGCTGCTGGTTTTGTGTCTCTCCAGGCCCAGAGTGCTGCATAGGAGAGACCAAGCTGACACCAAGGGAACTTCATTCCCTCTCATAGCCACAGCTGGGCTGCCTGGGCTGCTCAAGGGATGCATGTACCTTGTCAGGGTCTGCCCCCACACAACTGCTGTGCTCCACACAGGCCAGCAGACAAAGACAAGAGCCCCCTTCCTTTCTAGCAGCTGAGGGAGAACTTGATCAAATCCAGATTTGTTCAGCACATCAGAAGATTGCACCCATGGGATGCTCAAGGTCCCAAACCTGATTTTAACTGATGATTGCCTCTGTGAGTGGCACTGACACTCTGGGAAGGATATTTCATTTGTTCTTCCCAGCTAGAAAGGTGTCTGACAATCCCCTGCCAGGGATTTTCTCTCCCTCTACATTTTACCAGCTGTTACATTGCAATATTGTTGCTGTAATAGCATGGTGTTGTACCTCAGTATGTTTTGAGATGTGTCTGAAAAGTGGGTTATGGGGTTAATTGTATTTTAGAAGTGTTTTCTTCAGCTACTTTCGATAGATGATACAATCTTTTCTTTACAAAAAAAAATTATTCTCCCCTCTTCCTCTCTCATTTTCTGAATAGCTTGTTCAGAGGAAGTGCATGTAGAGCTCTCATGCACCTCACCAGAGTCTTATCCCAAAGTAGGGATTATCAGTGTTTTGGGATTAATGATAACAGTGAGAAATCCTCTAAGCACCAACCTTTATAAAACAAATCTGGCATATTGCAGGAGGTATTCCAGCCAAGGCTTTTTCTGTGGAAGAATTAATGATGTCTCACTGTGAAAAAATCAAAATGGCCACTCTTATTGCAGCAGTTCTATGAAGGCAAAGGAGGGCAGTGACAGCAGAATCTGATGCACAGAGATATGCACACAAGTGGGCTCTTTGGGGTTTCTCAGAGTGAATTTTAGAAAATTTAATCTACCTTATTATTATTACAGAGTTCAGGAGGATCTAGATGGTATTCATGATAAGGCAAAATTTCACATGGAGACATAATGTAGAGTGATAAATGTGTTTCTCGCCAGGGCTATTTGACCCATTTTGAATGTAGAAGCACCTTTAAAATACGTATTCCCTATTGTGAAGAAGTCATCTAGTTCAGTGTATTACTCACATCACTGGTTTTGAACATACACTCACAATGAATCTCCAAAGAGATCTTTATTTGAATATGTGTTTTCCTAGCTCAATGTTATTTCTGGAAATATGCTTAGTACATTTAATATTTATCTCAGTAAAAAATATTTTCTATATTTCAAGGCAATTCACAGATATTGTGTGCAGCTGTAGTTCTTATTTTAAAGAAATATTTCACCTGATGCTTCAAATATTAAGAATTATGCTAATAGATATCCATGAAAATGAAACTCATTACAGGGACTGGGCAGGTCAGCTTAAGCATGCCAACTACAGGAATTCATTTTCTCCTCTGAGAGCTCTAGACCTGACCACCATCCAACACTGGAGACTCATTGGTGGATGTTAGATATGATTAGGCACAGCAGATTCTATATTACTGTGTGAGTAAGAGAGCTGTGGCACCAGCCAGAGGTTAATAGTTCCACCATTTGATCCTGCCTAGAAAAACATAATTAAAATAGAAATCTGCTAGAGGAGTTTCCCAGGTGAGTTGAGTTATTGGCTTCATCTGCACATTTGCACACTTTCTCCATCTTTCCCAACTTATGCCAGAGTAGGGCCAGGCCTGGATTTTCATTATCAGTTACCTGTAGCTGTTCTCTTATGTGAAGGGGCACAGAGAGCAGGAGCATCAACCATCTCTATATTTTACAAAGCTCAGATCAAACAAATTTCCTTGTTCTTGGCATATTTCCAGCCTGAGAAAGAAGCAGATAAGACATAGTCCAGGCTTCAGATCTTCTTTTTCACCTTGAATGCAAGTGGGGTTTATATAAACCAGACTTATTTTATATATTTGTATCTATATCTGTATATCTTTCTACACCAACATATATATATATATATATGCACCTTTGTGTGTCTATCTATCATCTATCTATCTATCTATCTATCTATCTATCTATCTATCTATCTATCTATCTATCTCCATCCATGTTTCTCCTCCTGAATTCCCCTCTTCCCCTGCAGTATAACAAGCAGAGAATAGGGGATCTGCTGAATAGCTGTTCCTGATTTGAAATGAATGTTCAAATGCCATGTTTCAAATAAAAAATCTAAAAAGATCCTTTTTCTCCCTAGAAGTGACAGAATATCTACCCTGATATGAAACATATATCAAGGTATAAATTGCATGCAGACCACCTGGACTGGTAATACAAGAATTCCTGCTGAAAGTCCAATTTATATGGTTGTTACTTCAGTCCTGAGTGATTTCATTGCTATGGTGATCCTTTACTCAGCCATGCTCTGGATATCTGCCATTTCCTCACTGGTTCCCTTTTTCTACAGTAAGAGATCTTTGAAGTAAAGTTTATTGAGCAGCCATTTAGATTAAAAACAAGTTAGGAGTAAATGTTTGTTTATGGCCAGAGCTTACACTTTTATGTATTTGTAGATGCCATAAATAAGTCTGCCTCTTAGTGTGTATAAATGTAAATGCATAAAACATGTGTTTATGTACATCTTGAGATGAAAAACTCTAAAAATACTGTAAGAAGAGTGAAAGAGGAAAAGAAGTTGTTACCCAGGAATCACAAGATTTCATGCTCTCTCAGAGTGAATGTGTTACTTGTGGAATATTTAAGGCTAACAAAGTAGTTACAAATCTGCAGTATATTTAGCATTACAACAAATGAAATTCATGTGTATAAATCAGTGTTCTTTAAATGCTGTCTTATTTCTAAGAGGTCTCATACATCCTTTCCCTGAGTCATCTCAAAACGCATTCAAAAAGCTGGTATACTCTAATTAGCTAGAATTAGCCACTGGAAGATATTTCAATTTTTGTTGGAGAGTCTCAAGCCAAAAACGTCAGAGGATGGGATCTAATAAATTTATATTAGCTGGAGTATAGACTAAGTTTTATTTAAAAACTCTTTTACACAGCAATAGACTGAATATTTCATTATCTGGAACCTCATGCTGAACCTAGGCAGATTTCCCGAAACATTATCTTAATGCTTGCACAAATGTAATTACTACTAAATCAATATTTTGTATTCAAGCCTAATTACAGTACATGAATTAGAATACTCCTAAAGAGATGTGTAGTTGGCTGCCTATTAGACTTTAGCTGGCTGATATTTAAACTGACAAAGTATCTCAGCTTTGGCTGCCCCACTGTGAGTACACAGCGTTAGAAACAAATTTTGCTGGCTTTGACAATTGTCACATGCATAGTGCATCTGCAAAGAACTACCAGTCTTGTAAAGCCAAAAGAGGTTCTCAAGGAAAACAAGACTCCTCTTTTTCAGATGACATTCACACTTCTGAAAGGCAGAGTTTTCTCCACAATATTGCAGAGGAGGATTTAGAGCAGCACTTTTATTAAGGGCTGAGATGACGTCAGTGGCAAACAAATGAACTAAGGCGTTTTAAGGACTCCGTGCTTTGACATGCTCCCAAGTTTGAGTTATTTGTTCCTCCTTACAGGGGTCAGTGTAGTGTCTCAACTCTGGGAACTCAGATCTGAACCATCAGAGAGGAAAATACAAATTGAAAGGCCAGGTAGGGCTCATGTAACTTCCTAGCAGTTTGTCATCAAAGGGCTACAAGTTCAGTGCTGCACAGAAAAATATATTGCCTTAAGAACCACACCCAAATTATTCTCTCCTACAGCTTCCAACACAGCAGCCTGCAGATGTGTCACCTTCCCATCCCAAGTCCTTAAGAGTGAGTAAAAAATATTTCTTTTCTGGCCTAGGAATCAGACTTTATCATAGCTAGAAATTCCACTGTACACTATTCTCCCACTGTTTATCAGCAATCTGCTCGGTACGCACAGCTCCTGCAGGGTCCTTCTCCTGATATAAAATATTCTTCTCAGAGTTTACTCTGACTGTGTGCAATGAAAATTCATACCAAGTAACTACAGCTGCAAGTTGTGCAGTCATTCCACAGTCATTGTGCAGTTTTTTCCACAGAACTCACATGTATAAGGTCTACCAAAGGTGCTGTCTCTGAATGACAGAATGGGAACATGGAAGTTCCTAGTGAACCCAGGCAAACCTTTCTCACTGTCTTCAGCAAACCTTTAGGGAAATGATATTGAAAGAGATGGAAAAATGGAAGACAGAGGTTCCTTTGCTTTTCTTTGCATCCATGTAAAAATATGGAGAAATATGAGGTGTCCCACAGGTATTAAATTTGTTCACTGGAGTTTCATCAACTGAAGAAGACCTAAGAAGATCTAAGAAATGAGGCTGTTTTATTATTATCAATCAAGAATGGAGAAATGGCATCATCTCTGTGAAAAATCTGACACTGCTTTGAAAACAATGGTGACAAAATAATGTATATTGTATGTAATATACAATAGAAGTGCAAGACTGACCTTGAAAATGACCTTGTTCTGTTCAGTGAAAGACTACATAAAAGACTAAGGCACCTTAAGTGAAGAGATTTAAGGTGCAACTGAGCCATGATCCATTTGTTCCATATATCTCACTTCAGCAGACCTTTCAATCTAGCCAATTTGGGCGATCCAAGAGGCACTTGAATGCTGGAGTAAGGATTAGGTTGCATTTTTTAAGATTATGTTTTTGAAATTAAATTAACAAACTGCCAGAATAGATTATGAAGGAATGTGCTCAATTTCTGCTGAGTTGGCCCAATATGGAAACCTCCAAAGATGGTTTCCAGGCATGCAGGTCAAGAGTAAGTAATCAAAAGTTTCTTTTCACTTGAGATCTGTGATCCTGTAATTTACCATCCTTCTGGACTGAGAGATATATCTTTTTAGTACAAGTATAGAGGACAGTTTCTTTCTGGTCTTGGACTCCGAATTCAACGCCAAATCTAACCTCTCTTTAAAAATATATCTTGAGGAACACCGGGAAATGTAGATGAAACATTGTTTATCTCAACAAGCACTTCAATTTCCAGGTAGGGGGTGGGTGGGTGGGTGGATTTTAGTTGGGTTTTGTTTTATTGCTTTGTTTTATTTCTTTCTTTTTTTTTTTTTTTTGTTTTTGATTCCAGGAATGGTAAGCCCATTCCTGTTTGGCTGAGTGAGTAAATGCTCTCACATTAGAACTTTGTCTACTTTCTCTCACTCTTGACTGATTCATAGTCCACTATGGCAGAAACTTAAAATAAATATTAATTTGTTAAATGTCAGTAATTTGATATTCAGTGGTCTATTTCTATACTTTTCTGACTTGATTATGAATCACAAAATTAAACACATGCACTGGGTATAGTTTTTGCCAAAGTATTTGAGATCATTTTATGCCTCTCACTAAACCTGCCCTCTGGACAAAGATGATTATTAAATCTAAAATAATTGGTTTATTCCTCTAGAAAAAACTAGTGCAATCTCTTGTAGAGTACTACAGGATTTCAGTCTTCATTTTTTACTTCATGGACTAGAAGCACTACTTAACAATTTTTCTTACTTTTAGAGACCAACCCATATCCTAAACTCTATTGGTTTGTTTAAAATCTAGTCCAGCCTGAACCATAAAGCAAAAGGAAACATATCCTAAACTCTATTGATTTGTTTAAATTCTAGTCCAGCCTGCACCATAAAGCAAAAGGAAACTCCAGAGTCATTACGTAAAAAACATCATTGTTAAAATCTATTCAGTGCACATCCAGAGTAGCCTGAAGCATTGTTTCTTCAAAAAAGCACTGATTCTGCTCATTCTGCAGTGAATAGCAGAACAGATTGGCAGCAAGGGCCTCTGGGTCCGCCCTGCAGAGCTTTCAAAATCATGTCTTTCTTGGCAATAGTATAATGAGACATCTAAGCTTCTCTTTGCCAGCTTAATATTTTTGGCAGGAACAACCACATTTAGCATAAAATACCAGTAATCAAGGTTGAGCAGCTTGGGCTTTTACACGTTTCCTCTCTTGCTATTAAAAAAATAAATCAGCAGCTAATGATCAGAGACCTTAAAAATTTCTGCAGTGCCAGCTCACATGTCTTGGCACAGGCCACTTAAGATAATTTCCCTTAGACCTTCCTATTCTGCAAGTTTAATACTTCACCACATCAAGTGCATTGACTTTGGACAGAATAAGAAAACCAGACTGTAACTCCCTACCAAGGTTATCCTCATGGACATCAGTACTAAGGCAGAGGTTACTCACACCTCATTTGTAACTCATCCAGTCAACCCAAGGTAATTTGAAAGAATTTATCAAGAAAATCTCTCAGCTAGATCTGTGAAAGGTAGATAAAGATAAAATGCTTCAGCACCTTCAGCACTTTGCATTCACTATCACCCACTCCTAGGAGCTGTCCGGGTTTGTGAAGCACCTTTCACTGGCAGCTTCAACATCTGCCATGGACACAGCACAAAGCATATAAACCTGAATTAACCTGAGCTTCCAAAAGGCCAGCTTGAATCTGTTTGTAATCATTTACATCCTCTCAGTGTGAGTCTAAGTACCCTTCTCAAAGTACCATCACCAAATCCAGCCACTTAAGAAACTTTGGCAACAGCAGTGTAGTTTTGCATCCTTGTGCAGATAGTGGGAGAGCTGAATCACGTTCCTGTCTCCCATGGGGAACCCTTTCTTAGATTATGCCTTCTGCATGACTATGGCACTTTGGTGCACACCTATCCCCTCCTGGCAGCTTGTGTTAGAAACCAAGGCCTGATCCGCATTTAAACTCTTCAAAGCCACCACCTTTCAGAGCTGCCTAAATGTGTACACAAAGGAAAGTCTGGTCAATGCTGCATCTCTACTGTCTGTCAGGAAGGAACTGTGGGTCCAAGATCTTCTGAACAAAGCCTAGGTTTTGTTTCAGAGGGAGCTCTCTGGCTTGTAGACAAAAATCAGAAATGTGCGTAGGGGCTGGGCAATGAGACAATCAGAGCTCCAGAGCTAACCAGAGAATAATCCAGATCGACAGGATATGTGCCCCTAATGCAGCTGCTCCAATTCCCATGGACTCAACTCTCTGATGGGAAAAGCTGAAGCTTGACTCTCTCTACAAGGTGACAAAAGGAGAGAAGCAGACTTGGAATCCAGTTCTTCTTCTGCTGACTACATGAGACTCTTCTGTCCTCTCCTTAGAGCCACTGGAATGGGAGTGAGTCTATCTTTGTTCAGTGTTAGTCACCAACCCTCCTGCACTTACCCAGCAGCTGCTTAGCTGTTTCTTGCAAAACAGAGCTGGTTTTCCAGGAGACATTTAATTTCTGAAACCATGCAGTAAACACTAGTGATGAAAGTTTCACCTGCAGGGTGCAAAAGGGATTTTTCACAAAAAAAAAAAAAACAAAAACCACAACTAATTTGAACAAGAGATTTTGTTTGGTTGTTGTTGTTATTATTTTTGTTTGTTTGTTTTGATTTGGTTTGATTAAATCACTTCCAATCACTGAGCTAAGGGATAAAAGGGCACCCATATGCGTTTTTATCTTTTTGCAAAAAGGTTTATATGGACACCTAAATGCAGGAGATCACACAGGACTATGAATCTGGATGAGAATAAAGTGCATCTCTGCAGCCAGACCATGTAGGAAAGTTCAGTGCAAAGGGACCTCCTGGACTGCTGACTCCCAATCATTGACTTTCACACATGAAAATGCATTTTCTGGTTTTGCTAGAGAGTGATGTCAAGGTGTTTTTCTGAATGCTTGAGCACTTGCTTTAGGTGCTCATCTGTAAATGAGGAGCTAATGGTCCTCTGAGGGGTTGTTTCCTGTAAAAATGGTTGTTCCACAATCACTCTGACCAAGATAATGTCTGTGCAAGGTGCAACCCTCTGACTTGACTGCCAAAAGGATCTGCTGCTCTGAAGGTAAAAAGGTTCACAATTCACCCTAAATTTATGCCTTGCCAATTTTCTCAACTTGCTCTGCTGCCAGCTTTTTTATATAAGTAGCTTTTCTCCTTGGGAAGAAGCTCTTCTTCCACTTGCATTTAGTAAGAACAGTCACATGCAACATCAAATTTCATTTTGTTGCATGAAGGAAGCATGGAGTTTTTTTTAAGTTTTCTCCCACATGATAGATCATGAGCCTTTCAGTTCAGAAAAAGGAATTAATGAGCAAGTTCTAACTACGTTTCATAGCATAAGAATTAAGAGACAGCAAAGGAAATTAAGAGATAACAGGCTTAAGGCAAAAAAAAAAAGGTGATTCTTAACACAGCATTGAGTTCAGCCATGACAATTCCTGCCACAGGATATTAAGGCTGCCAAAGTTGAGATGAGTTCAAAGTGATTAGAGAAATTGCTGGAAAGGATATGAAGTGCAAAGATATCATCCATGTCTGAGGGAGTCCCTGATCCACAAACTGCTGGAGGCCACTCCAGCAAAACCCACTGTGGATGTAATCTTCAGGCTTTGCAGGGCATTCACTATAAGACAGTGTTGTAAGAAAAACAATGTCTTTTGTTTTTCTGCTGCTGTCTTAAACTTTTTTCCAGCTGCCTTTCCTTTTATGCTGTTCAGACTTATTCCCAATCCACAAGCACATCCTGTTCTTTCACTGTCTCATTTTTACCTTAACCTCAAATCATCAAGTTAATTTCACCAGGCATTTTCCACTCCTTGTGTCAAGGTCATTATTTGTCTATAAAAATAGAACTCACCCTAATACTGATCACTGAAAAATGCAGTTTTGGGCTTACTCTTGCAGTGTAAAATGTCCTTAGGTAATGCCTTGTCCTTTATCCAAATTCCTGCTTACCAGACAACTCCTTTGCTTTAGTGAGGAAACCATCTGTAATTTATTCACCCAACTTCTTGTCAAAGCAGAACTAAAATATGCATTGACTTCATGAGTCAAACTAAAAACAAAAACTAAACTGACATTAATGAACAATCCCACATCTTTATGTTTGGTATTTATGTATTTATACATGAAAAAAATTGGTCTTTAGTATCTTTTAGAAAATCTACTGCAGGTTTATTTTTCTTAAAGTGCTCATATGTTCTGACTTTTTCTGACCTCTCTTGAAACTTCTTCAGTTAAGCAGTGTCATTACTTCATGGATTTCTGGCTATCTCTTCACTAATTTCAGATGCCTTTCCTAGTGTGAGTATTCCAGCAGTGGGGACTGAAGCAAAGACTTTCAATAAAAATCTCTGCCGGATATAACTTCTTTACCCAAAGACATCTTGTGATCTTCTCCAAATCCCAGCCTTCACTCCTGCAACTCTAATTAGTTCCCACAGGTGACATACACACTGTAGCAAAATGCCATCAAATATTCCTGTGTACTCAAGCTAATAAGCATGCAATATTCCCTGCTTATGACAGCGAGCTTTCCTAGACACCAAAATGTTGTGACAACTCACAAAATGCCAGATGCTGGGAATCATCACTGGGACATCCCTAAACTGTCCCTGGGAACTGCCTGGGAATATCCTTGGTTAGCATCAGCCAACAGCACACCAGGGATGACTGTAGCAGCTTAATGGGATAGATGATGAGTCTGGTGCTTGGGAACACGCCAGCCACTGCTGGCTATGGATGAGTATGGAGCCAGCCTTGCTGTGCCACAGTTTGAAAGAGAGACCTCTAACTCTAAGGCTACTTTTGTTTATTCTTACTCTAAAATTATAATCAACTCATCATCATCCAGTAATAGGTCACCTTCTACTGGTATCCACTTTTACTGGTATCCTCACAAGCTGGTATCCTCAGAGCTTTCATCACAGAAATCTTTGCACAGCAATCATCATCTAACGGTGACCCAGTGATTCTGGAAATGCCCCAAGGGTTTAAGGGTTTAAGGTGCTTTAATGCTAATCTGGCCTTTTTTTTTTCTTTCTTTCTTTTTTATTTTTTCCTAAGATAGCACTTTTGTATTCTAGACATATTTTAGCCTTTGTGCATTTGAAGCCTTGTTCTTCTCCTGTCTCCTCCTGTCTCATTTCACTGTGGCTGCGAAAAATAAACTCGGCAGATGTCCCTGAAGACTGCTGTGCTGCCAGTCATTAGTAGTATAGATAAGTAGGATATCTTAAACATCTTTATGCCAGTTTAACTTTTTCCTTTGTAAAAATCTTTTGAAGAGACTTGGAAATCACCAGGGAAATCTTAATTGACAAAGGCATGTGGAGTAAAAATCTGATAAATGGCCTATAAGAGATTTTCCCCATTTAATACTAGGGACATCAAACAATCAAAAAATAGGACCATACATTGCAAAAACTTTGCAGAATTCTTTCACCAACTTGATCTGCTTTTATAGGCCATGTCTGGTGTCTGAAGTGAGATGGTGTTTTTTTTTCTTTCTTTTTTTTCCAGCATGGAAATCAATCATCAAATGGATTATTTTCTATTTTTATTTTTTTTCTGGAAAAGAGTGAAATGGAGAAATGGATAGATAGGAGGGTACAAGAAAAGCTACAGTTTCCAATGGCTCACTGTTATCACTCCTACATATGAGTGTTTACACTTTGGGAAAAGTAGTGGCCCAGCTCCAGTCTTTGTACTCTTTATAATCTATTATTTCATACATGGATTACTCTGCCTTTAAATCTGGTGTCTGGAAGCAGGACATCTCTTGAATTCTGTGCCAGGACATTTTCCATTTCAAAAAGAACTTGTGTTCATTGAGGTCCTTTATATAAAAAGTGACAGTCATCCAGCCCTGCACTATTACATATGGCTTACTTGTGCAAAAGTACATTTCCACCCAAACTATGAATGCAGGCATTTTAAGTAAAGAACAATAGGTCTTTTCTGCAGCTCTACATACTGAAACCCATAGATAGAAATTATTCTTCCTAACACAATGATTATTATTTTTTTAGAGATCAGGTTAGAAATAGTTTTGAGGTGAATGTGATGCAGATTATGAAGCAGTAGATGTACAAGTTTTTGAGTTTGTACAACACCTTTTAGCTTATGTCTGCTTAACTTATTTTTCCCCGAAGTGACATTTAGGTTAGATAGACAGCTAAATGGCTGCCATCCCAGAGGAATGGCAATGCATTATCCATAACTTCTATCAACAACTCCTCTAAAGAATACCGTGATTAAAGCAGGTTTCAAGTCTGAATCAACTTGAAGGAACAACAGAAAGATTAACTCCATGTTTAGTGAATGCTACATTATTTATTCAATAAAGTCTCCAAATAAGCATGGAAATTACAGGCCTGACTACAATTGAATGTATCTGAAATAAGACACGTCACATGGCTGATTGAACATGAGCACACAGACAAATGGAACTGGAAAGTTTTTTAACACATAAAGTTTAAATTTTGTGGTTCCTAGTATCATTTATAACAATCACTAACATGTAGAACAACACAAAGGGCAATCCATATCACAGACAACATAGAAGCTTCTAAGCTGTCATGGCAAGAAACTAATTTAAGAGTTAATTTTCATGCATCTAGGTATCATAGCTTGATTTCAGAACTCAAATGCTATCAGAATGTACTACCTCCTCAAGTCCAGAGTAGAAACATAAAAAAATTCTTATTTGGCAAAGACAGAATGATTCAGCAAGTTCCAGGCACTTGCAAAATAAGCATTTTATGTTTGCAGCTGCATGTGTCTCTGAAGGATGAGCTTCTAAAAAGAAATGAAGGAAATATTCCAAGCAGCA
Source organism: Setophaga petechia (assembly GCA_024362935.1). Lineage (NCBI taxonomy): Eukaryota > Metazoa > Chordata > Aves > Passeriformes > Parulidae > Setophaga > Setophaga petechia. The sequence goes on from JANCRA010000001.1 coordinate 38,753,167, forward strand.
GCAATGCTATGCTAAATAAAATCAGTAGCATAAGATACTCAGAGGAAAAGCTTTTATTTTCCTCAGTTATCACAATTAGAGTTGAAACTCATTTAGTTGGAATAAGGATCTCCAGATGGAAGTCACAATATGTGTATGTTTTTCTATACCTTACTCCATTTTTCACTAAGACAAATTAGAATAAAATATTGAAGACTTAGTATTAAAAATAAAGCAGAATATATGTTCACATCAACACAACTGGCCTGCCATATCTCACACTTTATTTCTCCTATACATTTCTTAATTGATCATCTTTTATCTTCATCATCCTAATTTGCATGCTTAAATCTTTACTTTAGAGTACCATAAATATTAAATTATTTGTAAAACACTGTATATGCCTCAAGGTTTTATATAAATTAAATGTTGTACCTAAATGACATCATTAAATCAGTAGTTAAGGACAACTGAGGAAATGCTGGAAGGTTATAAAAAAGGTTTGCAACAAAAAGACATATATACAAAATCTGGAAGACTTAAATATTAGCAGTCATAAAGATCTCAGAGGAATTAGGATGAGAAACAGCCAAGCACCTATAAATAAAAATGACAATATCTGCAGAGGGTTTCAGAAATATATCTGGGGTATCCTATTCATCACCATTTTGTTCCTAAGAGGGAGAAAAACAGCATGGAGGATGTTTCGGACAGAAAGACAATAATGAATGAAAAGTCACATTAAAATAAAGTAGTAGCAGCACACTATTTCCAGTGACCAGGCAGGGAAAGGACTCTACATGATTTGGTGACACTTTGTGATGAGAAGTGTCATAGTCCATCTCATAGTCTGCTATCAAAACCAATTCTTTTGCAGGCACTTCAATGACAGCACTTATGTATATGATTAATTCTTCAGAGTCTGACATAAAACATGAGTTAAGCTCTTTAAGGTGAGGCCTTTGATGAGGACATTGACTGTAGATGATCTGTTCATACTAGAAATTGCAAATGGTATGTAATGGTGATGGAATTCTGCAGGAGGAGGACACGGTGCTTTAACTCATGTGCATTTTGTACTGATCCAAAAAATAAAACCCTGACAGTGCTAGGTTTGATGATGTAACTGAAAGGAAAAAATTCATGACAGTTACTTTAAAGAAAAAGTATCCTTTGTGCATTTTATTGCATTCTCAATACTATTTTTAAATAGAATTCAGTCACTTAGAGGTGATTCTGCAAAAATACCTCTGTATACTCCTTACCTTTAGAGTAGGATTTTTACCTCACGGGAATACAGTTGCAGGACACAGGAGCCACTTATTTTTCTCCCTCATTAAGGGATGCTTAGAATCAAGTCAGTTTTTTAAAAAATAACTTCTTTTTCTCAAACATCTTTCTGCAGAGTCTTCAGCAGTGCTCTGCCATTTTGCACTATTCTTTTAAGAAGAGTATTTTTGTATTTACTTTTTTCCAATCTACTGATCTCTGTATCTGTAGCTGCACCAAAACCAGAACTGTACAAAACAAGTGAACAATCACATCCACAATGAAATGAAGTCAGACAGAAAACATCTATTACTACATTGGGCAGTACTACCATCTATCTACATGAACATGGGAATATTTTTCAAGGTACCCAGGCTGCCAGGTAATGTCATCAGAGCATGTAATAGCTGAAGGAAGTTATAGAGAAAACTAATTTTCCTTTTTTTTTTTTACAAAATCAGTAGTGAAGGAAAACAAGCAAATAGATTTTTTTTTCCAGAAAAACTAGAATAAATGAAATCTCACCTAAATCCTCTAGCAACAATTCCTTGAATTTTTCTACTCTGCTCTTGCCTGAAGTCTTATATGTATTTTCATTATAAAATAGCCAGTGTCTCAAAAAAAAATACTGGCTTGACTGATAAATCACATTTTCCTTTAGTGTAAGGGAAGGCAACACTTCCCAACACCTTTTAAACCAGTTTTAGTTAAAAGCTTTAAAAAAAACCCCAAACCCTGATAGTACTGTCAACAGGAAAAGCAAAGAAAAATAATTAGCTGTTGAAATATTGCCACTAAAACATAAAGTAAGGCAATGGAAAATAAATACAGACACCACATTTGGAAAGAAAATAGTTAACCCTCAGATTTGATACCCCAAAACCTGAATTGATGCCAGTAGCCAGAATGGGATCTAGATTTAGCTAAGCAGTAGGTCTGCCTGTAAAAATTTCAAAAAGTGGCCTAAAAGAGAGAATACCTGGAAGCTGGGTAGGTCTAAGCTTTAAATGCCAAAGTCTATATCCAGTGTCTACACTCCTTACGATACATCCTGGTTCAACTACACCACAAAAATCTATTGAACGTCTAATCTTCTAACTTAAATTAGAATTTAAGTTCTAATTCAGCATTGTAGTTTTAAATCATGGCTTCAAAATCCCACCTTATAGTCACATGGAGGCTTGGTTTGCATTCTCTTACTATCTCTTTTATTGCCTATTCTTTCTAGGAAGACACTGTTTGTTTTTTTTTTTCCTGCAGGTATTTTATAAAGAGAGAAAAAAAATGTAGTATAGGTCACGTAATATTGTCACATTGAGCAATTTTGTTTCACCCTGCAATAAATTATATTGCTCCTAGCTTAGGTTTGTGTAAGTGATGAAAGGATAGCCTTTAAAAAAGTAAAAATACCCCTTTAATTTTACTATTTGTATGAGTGCATATATATATATATATATATATATATACACACACACACATTATGACACCACAGAAAAATCACTTGGCAGACCCATATTTACACATTATTACACAGTATATTACAACATACATAAGAAAGGTTGTCCACATAATATAATCTTAACTAGCATCTTACAAAAGAAAAAAGAAAAAAAAAATCCACAATCTTATCATCCTGTCTATTGAGAAGCCCACGTTTTATGACAATATATGATGTCACAATTCATAAAAAAATGAATTTTTTTCCCTATGAGAAAAATCTCCATGAAATTGTTTATCCAGCCAAGACGGCTGTGCTTATTTCCCTTGAGGGTAAATGCCAAGTTTCCTCTATGCTAAAAAGCACATGACTATTTTATATTAAAGTGGTTTTTTTCTAAAGTTATATTCTGAATTTGCTAAATATGGATGACTGTAGTCCAGGGTAGGAAAAAAGCTTTTCAGACAGGGGAAGGAAGGAGGGGGACAGTTCCCCCCACTCTGGCAGAGTAGTAGTTTTTGCATCATGACCATGCTGACAAATCTGGTTTGCTAGCATGACTGCCAAGCGTGGTGATGCCTGGGGACATCACTGTGTGACTGCACACAGGTGGGAGGCTCAGGCTTGGTCCTGACACCCCAGATTCCCTGGACTCCAGCAAGGCAGGGTCTGATTGAAGCATATTAATGACTTTGGTCTCCTCAGAGCAGTCTTTGTCCCTACTGTTTGAGAAAGACGCTTTAAGAGGTGTGAGTCACGGGACGTACTTATCAGCTGAATCACTTTGAAGGACTTGGGCAGCATCTTACATCAGCAAGCAGGGTATGCAATGCTACTTTTTTTCCTCAATGTGCTAAAATCTCTCCAATGACAAAAGATCAAAAAGTAAATTACAAGCATAAAAGGACAAAGATCTATAGAAGGCAGCTTATAAGGTGGATTAAGCAGAACTGATGAACATGTGCCAGTATAATTTTGGATCCATAATGATTAAAAAAAACTTATATATTTTTAAGTCTCCTAGAATAAACAAGTATCTTAGGCAAGTATACCCATCAGGATAAAGAAAACATGTCAAGCAGAATCCTGCTTTCATTGAGAATTATGGCTTTATAAAAACAGTTTATCACATTTTTCTAATATATTCAGAAGGTGCAGATTTAAAAAATGTGGTAATGCCACAGATAAAACCAATCAACAGAAATTGCCTATAAATTGTCTGTCAAGCCTACATCATGAGAGTTATTTCCTACAGCTTATACTGCTCATTTGTCTATGTAAGTAAAAAGAAAAAAAACCCCAACAAAACAATATAAAAGGTGGACAGAATGCTGCCCCAGCACCATAGCAGTATATTTTATTGCACAATGTTCAAGGTAGGTAGTGTAGTTTCCAGCCCTGTTAATGCCCAGCATTTTGGTTTTGAGGCATTAGGTCCTACAGAGGTTTTGATTTAGAAAATCAAGTAACAGCTGCAAAGAGCACTGTTTTGTTTGTGCATGTAAGGTTAGATTTAACTGAACCTGAGCCTCTTGGATCAACCATTTTGATTTTTAAATAGCAAAGACTGCAATTTGAGAAACTAAGCATCTACATGCATGTACACAAACCCATCAAGCTTGCTGCTGAAGTGAGAGGCAATGACACATGCAATAGCCTTTCTGTGTAGGCCAAAGGTATTGTGGAAGAGCCTGTTTATCTCACAGGAGTTCAGCAGAACTCAATCCCATCAGTGAGATGGATTACAGGAGTTACCCCAGATTTTGAAGTGATAGGATTTGCTGTTTGAGTCCCATGGGGACTCATGTTGTTCTATGGAAATGCAAAATTCCATATTTATTCAAACAAGAGGTGGTAAGGCACTTGCATATGAACCTTTCTGTAGCTACTGGCCCTAATAGGAATTATTGCTGTGGATATCATTGCTCCTGACTATGGCCTTATCAAAATCAGCACTAGTTTTACTATTGCATGGTGTAGGGATATGTATACATACACATACACTGGAACACCCACCATCTTAATTTCCATGTATTAGCATCTCTGCCCATCTATTCACTCAAAGTAGCTGAAGCTGAATTAAGAATTACACCTACAGGTAACTTGGACAAGTTGCCAAGACACTTAGTTCCAAATTTATGAAAATATTCATCTAACAATCTTGTGAAATCATTAAAAAAAACAGTAAGAAACACAAAGGTAAATAGTTAAGTAAAAATCACGTTATTTGTATTATTGTGTCTTTAGTCATTGTGACAATATAAAAAAATCTTCTCACTGAAAACCAGGAAAAGAAAAATTCAGTGGATATTCTGCTCTTTATGAGTATGTGGTAACTTAAAAAGTGTTTGCCTTTCATAGTGAAACTCATAAGGAAAGCAACTACAGAGAAATACTATGGTACTTGTAAAGCATTCTATTAATTGAAAGAACTATAGCTCAACCTCTCTAATTACATTTTTCTCTAAACTCACAGAATATGGTGCTGAAGGATAGGCAGTAACAACGTAACTTGAAAATTGGGTTAAAAGTTGTTATATAACAGCCTGCACTCCAGTACATTTTTAACAAGATGCTCTTGATGCTTCAGTAAAGCATCAACATGCCAGAAGTACTCTGGGCTGTCTCCTTCTAAGAATCTTGAAACCTGGCCTGGGGGAAGGTGTCCCTGCCCTCAACAGGGGTGTAGGAATTTTAAGGTGATCTTTCAGGTCCTTCCAACCCACAGTCTTCTATGATTCGATGATTACTAACAGTAAAGGCTCTGAAGGAGATTTTACTCTCCAATTTTAAGATGTTTACCATAAACTGAAACATGACATTATCATTTCAGAACTGCACAAACAATGAGTTCTTAGAAAAAAAATTCTACTTGTTATTTTCTATCCTTACAAAACAGGTATAAATCCTCTCCAGTGTCTCTTCTGAAGAGTCCTTCACCTTAAAGGATTGAGGGGGGACAGAAGAATGGCATAGAACTACCTCTGCAAGTCCTATTTCAGCTTTTTCCACCTGCTTGCCTTCTGTGCATTGAAAGAGGCAAAGGAATCAGAATGGTCCTGCACAGCTCATGGGATCCACTGGAACCCCTTAATTTGTGCTTCCCACACCTCCAGATAGGAACTAGTTGAAGAAAATTCCAATGGGTTGGTCTAGGCACTAGTTTAGCAGCCCTTTCCTACTCTATAATAGGAAACATTTTCAAAATCAGGTTTGGGATATTTAAAGCAAATAAATAAAACACAATTTAAACATGTATTTTAAATCTCATTCTGCAGTTGGAAGACTAGTAGGATTAAATGCTTTTTTTTAACACAGATGAGTCAGCCTTAAAAAGCTATCATTTGTTAAAAATGATGACAAATTACTTGTAAACTTTATCTCTATGCCCAGCATGAAAGAATGGTCCTTTCTTGTTCGATGGGAGTTGCAGGTGTAAAGGGAAGAAGAACTTTGGGCAAATGCTACAAAGTCATTCACTGGACAACTTCATGAAATTAAGTGCTTTTCTTCTATGTATAAAGAATTTTCTTATTAGTGAGGTAAGTAAAGCACTGAACTGTTTACAGAGGTAGCTAAATTTTCATTAGCAGTAAGAGATGTATAAAGGAGACTGACAAAAGAACAAGTTCAGTGGATGCCACTTGGATAAAAGATTTAGCTTAGATAACCTTTCTTATCTTCAGCATCACTGCCGCTGTAATACAGAGATTTATGACACAACCTATAATAAACATTTTTAACAACTACCAAATCAGTTATATACAGTAATTAGATTTCCCATCAGCCTACCAAGCTAAAAAAGTATGCATTAGACTGACTGCATGTAGTGGGGCAAGAGGAAAGAGGAAAAAGAGAGAGAGAGAGAGAAAGAGAGAAAGAGAAAGCACATCATGTAATATGCCTTAACAATAAGAATGGGGACTGGCCTCATGACATATGAAAGCTGCAGGGCAGTTAGAGCTACAAGTCTCAGATTTTTTTATATTTTATCTTAATTTGTTCCATTTTTTGTCACTTGTTTACAAAAAAAATATTTTATTCCATTCTCTGTTGTGTCTCACACAGGTGTATAGTATTCTCTACCACCTACAGAAATTGATGCAAGGCAAAACGCTCCAAATTAAGTCCACAGCTAAGTCACCTGCTTAATTTCATTCTAAGTGCTTAATATACATTTCTAAGATAATTTAGACCTGATGGATCTCCCACAGAAAATTTTTGTGATCCCTGGACAGCTTAAATGAAAATACATAATAAAAAATAAGCTTTGAAAACAGATCTGAGTAGCCTCCAGGAATATCACGCACAACAGATGCTGCTGATTCTATTTTGCTGGTGACTGCTGTATTCTTGTAACTCTGCACCAAAGGATAGCTGAAACTATCTATTTGAATTTCAAAATACAATTATTTGTGCAAGGTTTCATGTAAAGATATTGTCTACATCAATCAGCCAAAGAGGAGGCTGACACTGCAGAAACACTCTCTGTTAGCAGGTGAAATACATGTTTACATGAAAATGTTGAACCTTTCACATGGTGAATCTCTGCCATTTCAGTAAACTCTGTGCTGTGCTACATCTCTTCCAGTGACACCTGAAGTACTTGCCATTTTTCAGGTTCTTTCTCTGCTTTGCACACATCAACAATCAGTTCTATTAAAAATGTACTGGTTTAAACTCAGAATTTTTTAGGTAGTGTTGCTGAATCGATACTTAACCCCTATCTTTATGAACCTATCACACTGCCATTGTAACTATGATCAGGAAGGTTGCAGTCCAAACATACAATTCTATTGGTGGGAAAAAAGTTTCATTACTTCATTTAACAATAAGGAAAACTACAGTAAATCTATCCTTGAGTGACAAGATGATCTGGGAGAAGATTTATACTCTTCATTGACACTTCATTCAAGAAAAGAACAAACATCCTAAACTCTTCAAGGAAATTTCATGTCTGTGGGGACAAACAGATTTGCCCTACGTAAAATCTTAGAAAAATACATTGATAATAAATAAGAAACCAGATTTCAATAATACTAAGCAGACATTAAAGGTCTTTTACCTTTTTTAAGAAGATTTTTTATGTATGATTGAAGTTTATACAACACTCCAGAAAAGCCATGTGTTAGATTGAAAAATAAAATCAGAAGCATTTTCTGTCATATAAGTATACATGAAAAAACGAGAACGTTAATGTCTTAGAAAGTGTATGTCCAGCTCTGTACCGTTACTCATTTAACAAAGCAGAAAATAAGATACTGTACTGTAAACAAAAAGCTACAGTAAAAGGACATTTTGAAATTTACACAAGTTTGAGTTCATAAACATTTTGGTTGCTCCATAACAGTTTTCATAAAAAAAGGAATAAAAAACCCTTGGACAGCTTTCATCACTCTTGACTACTTTTCACTTAAATGCACACAGACATACTTTATATAGCAATATACTGATGTACTCTTAACATGGATATTAAACTACTATTACTGTTTCTTTAACTGAGATGTGTATTATCCAATCAATATTATCTGAATTGAAATACTCATACATTATGTATTCCCATCATGTTGTTAAGTATAAAAACATGAAAATATAACTTTACATTATTTCAGTTATATACATCAGTTCAGGCTTGACAAAGATTTTTTTTTATGCTATGATTTTTAGAGGAATGAGCCCAGAGGTACAATAAATAGCTTTCCACTGTATACAGTAATGCATTTCTACTTTAAAAAAAATATTTACCATATGAATATTATTTTAGTTTGGTGATTCTAGCATTGAACATTAAAAATCCAAATGCATTCCCCAACATTCCTGATGAGGAGTAATGCACAGAACACCTATGAATTACAGATGTGCCAAGAAATTATTTAGTTCAGCTGGGGGGAAGTATTGGTAAGACAGACATTGAAAACACTGTATACACCTCTTTTGCTGGCCACACTGAGAGTATACACTGTGTTCACATGCTTGCAGAAACAGGCTCAGAGTTTGTACCACGAGAAGGGACTTCAAGTTTCTGATAAATGCTCTGCCTTCTCCAATGCTCAGCAAATATTAAACTTGAGTCTAAGAAATTGATTCCAACTAAAACTGCAAGTCATTAAATTAAATTTTTATTTAATTCCAAAATAAAAGAGATTTACCAATACTGCATGAGGCAATGTATCCACAATGCAGAAAAATGTAAGCTTTTCAACCAAATGTACAGAATTGTTTCTACAGGGAAAGCTAGAGAAACATGATGTTACTTTGATTTGCATTAGCATTTAAATTAATATTATTGCACCCCTCCTAGGATTCCTTTTTGCTTTTTAAGTAGTTATTGTTTTTTAAATACACACAATTAAAAAGTATGGTAACTTCAGCTAGCAAAGAATACTCATAATGATTAAGATTCAGGAACGTTTTCATCAGTACAGACCCGCATCTAATTCGAGTTATCAATCTTAATTCAAAAAGACATTGCCAAGGTTTTGGGTTTTTCTTTTCACAAAAGCTTCACTAGCTGCTGCTTAGAATTACCTTTTAACAGTTTGAAAACTGCTTCCTTAAAGAAACAATTTGAAAACTCTCTCTCTTTTCTTTTTTCATTCTTTAAAAAAAATACTTAACACTTTTTACTGCTTGCCATTTATCAGCTTT